>OU452184.1:0-5000000 GCA_911728515.1 Peribatodes rhomboidaria | reverse complement strand
GTGCGAGTGACAAGAGGGTTGGGGTGGTGAGGGGCTCTATCAAAGTAGCGCCGGGAGAGAAACTTGATGTACTGACGGATGGAGGGAAGTTCGAGATCACAATGCAGGTCGGCGTTACGCTGGTACCAGCTAGCTCCGACTGCCTTGCGAATGAACCTATTCTGAAGGACCTGGAGCTTGTCCAGGTCTAGGGAGGAGGCATGAGCGAACACTACTGAAGCGTACGTCATGACGGGGCGGATGCACATTTTGTAAATAGTCACCTTATTCCTAAGGGACAATTTACTCCGTGTGCCTACGAGGTGGTGGAGTCGGCCTAGAATGAAGGCCGCTCGGTCCCGGACTATCTGAATGTGTTTCGAGAAGGTGAGTCGTCTATCGAGGGTCACGCCAAGGTATTTGGTGGAGGTAGCCCAAGGGACGGGCTGACCGTGAAGCACGAGTTGCTCCCGGTTGAAGGGCTTGGTGGGGTGAAAGTACATGGCTGCACTTTTGTCGGGATTGACCGTTATGGCCCACTTCTTGAACCAATCGCCAAGCTGGCGAAGGGCTCGCTGAAGTCGGCCACGCAGGTGGAGCGGATTCCAACCTCTGGTGTAGAGGGCAGTGTCGTCCGCGAAAAGCGCGAACTCTACTTTTGGAATCCGAGGGATGTCGTGAGTGTAGAGAGAGAAGAGGATAGAGGCTAGCGCTGAGCCCTGAGGGACGCCGGCGCTGATGGGATGAGGGGAGGAGCGAGTTCCATCGACGCGGTAGCGGAAGCTTCGATGGGTGAGATAGTCTTGGATGATGAGCACAAGACTGTCTGGGAACGCGAGTTGATATAGCTTGTATATCAACCCGTTGTGCCACACCTTATCGAAGGCTTTCGCGACGTCGAGGAAGACCGCTAGGGTCCCCTGGGGCTTGGGAGTGGTGAAGCCACAAGGTCTCTGATTGAAACCTTCTAGGACGTACTCCGTGATGCGGTGTACTTGTTGGACGCAAGAGTGTCTGGACCTAAATCCAAACTGCTCGTCTGGGAGAATGTGATTCTCCCTGACATGGGACCAGATGCGCTTCAGAAGGATGCGCTCGTAAATCTTCCCAATGGAACTGAGAAGACTGATGGGACGGTAACTAGAAGGCTCGGTAGCCTTCTTGCCTGGTTTTCGAATGCCGATAACATCGGCAGTCTTCCAGGGGTCGGGGAAGATGCAGTTGGTCATGGCGGCATTGAAGATGCTTACTAGGAGATGGATAAGGGCAATGGGGAAGAGTTTAAGCACTCTGTTGGTGATACCATCTGCACCTGGGGACTTCTTGGCGTGGAGGTCCTTGATGATCGACTCAACTTCCGAAGCCGTGACCGGCTCGAGGGAAGAGAGGGGAGGGAGGGAGGAGACTTCGTCGACTATCGCATCCACCGACTCGCGGTGAGCGGGGTCGACTTGGTCTAGACTGGGGCTGCACTGCGCCTCGAGGCTGTCGGCCAGGCACTCGGCCTTTTCTACATCCTCGAAGGCGGGTGGGAGATTGGGTCGTGTCAGGGGGGGCATGGATGACGTCTTGTCGGATTTCATAGATCGCACCAACTTCCAGTAAGCCAGATGAGATGGTTCGATCTCTGAAAGAAGTTTCTCCCACCTCTGATTACGGAGTTCACGTATGCGGGTCTTTACGGCACGCTCGTAATACCGCATAGTGACTCTGTTCTCTTCGGTGGGAGTCCAGTCGTAAGCCCTAATGGCAGAGTGTTTTGCTCTCAATAGTTCCCTCACGTCCTCGGGAAGGGCCCAGCGTTGGTCGCCCTCGACTGGGACCTGTCTCGAGGAGCCGCCAATGGCGGTGTGAAGGTGACTATTGAGCGCATCGAGGGAGAGGGAGACATCGTCTGGGGTGACGATGTCGTCGGGGATTCGGTCTAGGTCGGGTGAATTGGTTTCCTTTAGGCTCTCACCTAAAAGCTTCCAATTCACCACAGTCCTAGTCGGGGGGGTACTGATGGCTGAGTCGGGGCCCAGGGACATCAGAACCGGTCGGTGGTCAGAGTCAAGCTCGTGTAGCACTTCCAACGAGCGTAGCTGGAGCGCTATGCCTTTTAGAAGTGCTATGTCGAGTATGTCTGGCCTAAGGTCAATGTTGAAGGGGAAGTGGGTCGGGGAGGACGGGGGGATGACGTCATAGCCCAAGTCGGTGGAGAGAGTGTCCATAAGGGACCCTCTCGTGTTAGTGGCGTTGCAACCCCACATGGTGTGCTTGCTGTTGAAGTCGCCCGCCAGAATGACGGCGCTTCCGAGGGAGAGAAGTGACTCGAGATCACTTCTGAGGAGAGGTTTGTTACCAGAGTGGTAACAAGACGCAATGATGACGGACTGATGGCCCGTCATCGAGAGACGGCAACAGGATGCCTCCAGGTTCGTGAGAGGAGGAGTGTCGATGGGGATGCAGTGGAGAGACCTTTTGTAATAAATCAGGGTACCGCCCCCGCGGGCGGTAGTCCTGTCATTACGAACCAGAGCATAGTTTGCGACCCTAGGGTCCCTCATGCTCGGTTTTAGAAAGGTCTCACACACTAACATGACGTCGACCTGATGGGTCGTGAGGAACTCGTGGATGAGGGGACGTGAGTTCCCCGAGGAGAGGCTGTTGGCATTGTAAAATGCCAACGTCAACGCGCGCGGCTTCACTTTCGTCGTTGTACTATCCATGACAGTTACGACGAAAGGACGCGGGGAGCGAAGCGCTTCAGAGCGCAGAAGAGACCGCTGTGAGCCGCCATGATGTCCAGGAGGGCACCAGGGCGTTCACGGACGAGTTGAGCCACCTCGCGGACCTCGTCGAGGTCGAAAGCCGAGGAGATCTCAGTGAGAAAGTGGAAGTCCGCCGTGAGGCCAGAAGGGCCTTGGGCGGGCATGCGGGGTGCAGGAGCCACGAGTGGAGGGATTGGGCGGCTCGGGGTAGCAGCGGGGTAGGGGAGCTGCGCCGGGCGAGACACCGGTGTCTGGAGCAAGGATGGGGGCTTCGACCAAGCGTTGGTCGAGGGACGGGGCGCGTCGACGAATTTCGGCGCAGCGGGGGCGGGTGCTACCCGGGGTTTGGCACCGGTGCCTTGGGACCGGGGAGGGTTGCGGGAAGGAGGGGTCCTTTTCGACCCAGCCGCGGCCTTCGGGGCCTTAGGGCAACCGCGATAATTCGCAGTGTGCCCTTTCGTCCCACAGAGGACGCAGCTGGGCGGACTGGGATCCCCCTTCTTGCGGCTGCATGCTGCAGTGGCATGGTCACCCGCGCATTTTACGCAGCGGAAGGCCGCTTCGCAAAAACGCGCGGCGTGGCCATACAACTGGCAGCGGTGGCATTGTCCCGGAATGCCTTTGGATCGGGGAGCCTCGACCTTAAGCCCGGAGAGGTTGAGTACCTTCTCGACTGAGAAGATTCTCTTGCCCTCCTGGTTGCGGTCGAGGATGACCAGAACGAGGTCTATGGGGGCCTTGGTGCGACCGTTGGTCATACGGTGCACCTGTTGGACCGGGAAGCCCTGGGACTCGAGGTCAGTACGGATGAGGTCCGTACTGATCTCTTTGGGGAGGCCGCGTATAACTACGCGAAGGACTTTCTCGTCCTCAAGGGGGAAGGCGTGAAACTGTATCTGAGCTTCACGTAGGAGACGGGTAGCGCGACGGTACTCGTCGGAGGAGGGGATGGCGACGGAGATACCGTCCTTGTGGCTCTTACCAGAGCACCTGATGCTCTGGTCGGCGAAGATCTTAGAGATCTCCGGCCAGCGCTGCCTGTCCCTAAGAACAAAGGGTCGGGGGGGTCTCGGCGGTCTGGGCGCGGGAGCCACGTCCATCTCGTCCGAGTCGTCGGAAGACGGAGGAGTGCCTGCAGCGATGCAGGAGGCTTTGGACGGGGGAGGGGGAGAGGAAGCAGCGGCGGGGCGCTTCTTCCCTTTGGGAGCAACGAGGGTGAAGCCCTCGTCGCTTGGGCCGGCCACGTCCATCTCCGTCGAGACGGCAGAGGCCAAGGAGGTCGCGCTCTCTGACCTGACGGTCAGGGCGAGACGCGAGCGACTCCTATGTCGGGAGAGAGAGCGGCGATTGCCCTCTCGCCCTTTTCGAGATCGTGCCTCGTGCGAGGAACGCTCTCTTGCGGGCGAGCGGGCCTTCGGGGTCGGGACGGCCGTCGGCCCTCTGAGGGAGGGCGAGGGCTTAGCGGAGGAGGAGGAGGTGCCCGGTAAAGGCTTGGGCGCAGGGCCTGAGGCCTTAGGGGCAGGGTTGGAGGATTTTTTGGCCTTAGGGGCCTTAGCGGGCTTTGCCTGAGGGGCAGGGGCGGGGGAGGGGTAGGCCTGAGGGGCCGCCGCTAGCAGAGAGGCTGCAGCGGCTACCGGGTTGCGTACGAAATCATCGTACGCACTCGGATTGGAAGCGACTAAGGCTCGGAGAGCAGCTTCGACGCGGCTGACGCCGTCGTCGAACCTGGCCTCCGACCCGGCAAGCTCCATAGCTAAGGGAGCGAGAGCGAGACAGCCGGTGAGGGATTTTCACCGGCGGGAAAGAGGGGGCATGAGCCTCCCTGCCGGGTATAGGCAGGGAGATGTGTACCTAGGTGTAGCCCTAGTGTGTCCCGGCTGCCGATCTTATTGTGCAGCCGGTTGTGTGCCTACGGCCCTAGCTGCCCCGGGGGAGAGACAGGGACTCCGGGGAGACCGGCCGTCCAAGCCAAACACACACCCGAGGGATAGGAAAAAGGATGGGAAGGGTGGGAGGGAGATGCTTGGTGTCGACGAGGGGCGTCCCCAAGGCCGGTGGTTCCAAGCCCAGCCGGATTCCGTTGTTCCTCAGAAGGAGGAAAAACGAGCGCTCCGGGTCCACGCTCCTAACCACGATCGGCTTCGTTGGCACCGTTATAAGTATCCACCGATCGACCACTAAGCGTGGATTTTACAATGAAACATTAAGACGCTCTGAAAAGAGCGGTTTGATCACGCCGTATCAAGATACGGCGTGCTTTCTTCGTCCGGTGGCGGCGAACACGGCGAGACGGCGATCTCTCTGCAGTCGGTACCTCAGTACGTTGTATTAACGAAGGACGTGTAAACCAACGTTAATGCAACGAAATCGATAGTGTTAGCGAAGATACGTGGCAACGCTAACACCTCGAAGTCGAGGGACCGAAACAGAGGATCGGACGTCGCAGTCTTGCGGCTTCTGTCTTCTCAGGGCTTGCTGTGTTGAGACAGCAACAGCGGCGACAGCAACAGCAGGCTTGAGGGAGACAGCAACAGTAGGCTTGAGCAGGATGGCGATAGCGGGCAGCGGACGGTAGTCGGAGACGTCCGTACGGTGCGACGGATCGGAGCGGGAACAAAGTTCCATATTTTTTTTTTTTTTTTTTTTTTTTTTTATGAATGACTAATGCTGTTGGCCACTGAGGCCTCTACAGCGTACCGGACGTAAGGCAAGCGCGGAGGGCGCAGGACCTTAATGGACTTTAGTTATTTAAAGCTAAGGGCGACTGGCACAAGGGCACCACTAAGGTACGGACCTCGGCTTGGACCGTCGCCGGGGGGGGGGAGTCGATTTGCCCAGGCAACCCAGAGGGGGTTTGCGCTTGAGCCCTATTAGGTTTATCTGTTTGACTATTTGGAGAGAATCTAACCGATCTTCTAACAGATCCTGGGAGTCTTCGACCTCGCCGGCGAGGTCGGTGTTTTGTTATCGTGTTCCTTTGGTAACCGGCGCCTATACCAAAAACTGCAAACTTCCTGTTGCGGGGAGCTGTCGGGTCGGCCGACCCCAGCGCAGCCGCCGTGGCGACTGCGATGGGGTCGTCCGGGTCGCCGAAGATGTCTCTAGGGCGTCTACGGAGAGGGCGGGGGGCAGCGGCGTCTACTGCTGAGTAGTCCGCCGTGCGAACGACTAGAGGATTTGAATGGTGGGAGGCCCTATCAAAGTATCTGCGCGAAGTGAATTTAAAGTACTGCCGAATGGAGGGGAGCTCTACATCGCAGTGCAAGTCGGAGTTTCGCTGGAACCAGCTGGCTCCGACCGCTCTGCGAACCAAAATGCTCTACTAATATTACAAATTTACGTCGGCAATTAGTACATAGGTCAACAAGCTAACGTTGGTACTGTAGGGCCAATCACAGTGCACTCGCGTGCTCAGTACTTTGGTTTGTTTACATTCATTGAGAGAGAGAGATAGAAAGTTACGTGACTCTACTATTTAATTTACAATTTTTAATAACAAAGCAAGTTCGTCCGCAACAGTATGTATTCAAAGATATCTAAGTACGAGTATGTATACCAGTCTCTGGGAGGTATAGTACAAGCTTTGCTTAGTTTAGGGTAAGGCGACCGTGTGTAGAAGGGACCCGAATTTATTATTATTAAACATACAAAGATACAAAAATGCAAACCTTTCCTCCTTATAATATTAGTGTAGAAGTGTAGATATTAGTGTAGATTAGTTGCTGTATTACTACCCGAACCAGTAGCTCTACGGGAAAAAAAAATAGTTCCACAAGTTTTGGATTTTATTAGTTGTACCACCGAGAAACTACATTACCCTTGCCTTACCTAAGAAATTTGGTTACCGCCTACCGTTTTGAAAAAAAGCCAAGTCAGTACATGTAACCGACGAGCATGTATGAAGGGACTCATGGAAGTAGACGAAGCGAAATATGTGTGCCAGGATCGTAGCAAGTGGAAAGAAGTGATACCTACCCATACGGGAAAAAGGAGTGACTATACATATGTATGTATGTATGCGGAAGCATTTGCTTGCATTATCTAAGAACTAAGTGAGAGCACAACGAATAAAAACTTCAATTTCTGTTTTGTCTATCAGTTAGACTGGTAACCAAAGGCCTGCAAGTTTAACATACGCAACGCGACAAAGGTAGGTATGTCGACTCTTTTTATCGAGACAGACGTATGTATAGGTACGCATAGCCTTGTCACGTTCTCGCATGACAGAAAGTGACGAGAAGTTGTCGCGCGCGCACGCTAGGCCTGCAGGTCAAGAGTACCCGTAACCGACGAGCGTGTATTAAAAGACACATGGAAGTAGAAGCTAAAGATTTATGCCAGGATCGTAGCAAGTGGTGTGAAATGGTCTCTGCCCACCCCTACAGAAAAGAGGCGTGATTATAATAATAGGTATATAGGGTCAACTGGGGCAAATGCGTCTGTGGAGCAATTACGTCTTTCGAGAATTTCGAGACACCTAACGCCATCTTGTACAGATTATTGCATCTAAAGAATATTGCACATACATAAATAGATTATTGCATCTTAACATAACATACCGTCATGCCTTTCCCCCGAAGGGGCTGGCAGAGGTGTAATACAACACCCACACTTCGCCGGACGATATTCAGTCCCAAATGTGACAGGGGGCGAGCCTGTCGCCATACACCGTGCTCCAATCATGTAGCAGATGACATACAATACGCTCACACAATGAATAAATTGGTCCGTGCCGTCCGGCTGGGTTCGAACCCGCTCGCTCTGGGTTGAGAGGCGGGCCTTCTCCCAAACAGGCTGCCATCGCTTTTATTGTTATTGCATCATACCTGCACGAATTAGTTTGTGCAGGGTTTGTCAGTAATTCTCGAAAGACGCAATTGCCCTACACACGCATTTACCCTTTGTTGACCCTATACCTACTTTAAACACCTTGTCAAATTACAGTTAAAGTTGTTTCCCGAATAATAATCAAGTTCACAGAAATCTTGAACAGTTTGTGGTCAATTAAAACAGGTAGGTGAGGTATCGGGCTTGACTAACAACTTCAATATGCCAATTAGAAATACGTGTCTTAGATTTACTAACAACAAGGATGTTTTGTAAAATGAGTTTGCTTACAAGATTGAGGAAAACTGTCCTGATCTAACTGTAAAGAAAATTCGGTAGATCAATTGTGTATATTGGATAGAAATACGAGAAATGCTCGTACCGGCAACTTATTTCAAATCGTAAACAAAATAATCATCGCCATCGTAAAATCGCTATAACAAAAAAGATAATAAAAAGAAGATAGGAGATTGCTCTTAGCTTTAAGGCCACTAGTTGTAAGACAGGTTTTAAGCTTAAGTTATGCTTTACCAAAATTTTTTTTTCGATTAGTACAAGAGTTTATCAATGCCCAATCTAGCTAGCTGGTTTATTTTTCTACACTTTTGACGTTTTTACTACTTAATACATTTCAATGTCTTGGTCTAATTTCAGTTTAGAAGTTTTAAGCATTGACCAGTAATCCATGTCATTGTAAATCTATGCGAATCTTTGTAGAAGCAATTGATATTAATTTTAGCTCAAACCAATTATAATGTAATAATTCAATGATGTCAGGTCGGTACAAGGTACTAGGTACCATTTAAATACCCACGTGTTACTAAAATATTTTATTAATGATACACGTTCGACAATTTTTTGTCCTTTTTTTGGTTTTTCCTAGCCTCAAATATTATTTAGGTTCATAATTTATTTTGACATGCCACCTACCAATTTACTAATATCATTAATTTTCACAACGCATTAAGATTGAATTGTATTCTTTCCATTTTTTTTAAATATTAGGTCCTTACGTATGAAATTAGCGTTTTGTCGTACTGATCAATTTGATCTGAAATATCTCCTCTTTGGTTAAGAATTCGAAATTCAAATTAATAAATTCATTTAGCTGGTTTTTTTTTCTTTGGAATACAGTCATTCATTTGTTATTTTCCTCATTATTTTTTCTTTGGCGTCGCTTATTACCGCGCAATGGAAAACATGAAATATCGGTATATTTACGAGTACGAGTTCTACCGTGGCACCAGTGCTGCAGAAACAGCTCGAAGAATTAATTATGTGTACGGCGCTGGTGTCGCTAAAGACAGCATGGTACGTTTTTGGTTTCAACGTTTTCGTTCTGGAAATTTTGACCTTAAGAACCAACCCCGTGGACGGCCGGAGATCAAAGTGAAAAACGAAGAATTAAAGGCTATTGTGGAAGCGGATCCATCACAAAGCACTTCAGAGATAGCAGCAGGCTTCGGGGTAAGTGACAAAACTGTATTAATCCACTTAAAGCAAATCGGGAAAGTAAAAAAACTCGAACGATGGGTACCTCATGAATTGAGTGAATCGAACTTGCAAACACGGGTCGCCTGCTGTGTTACTTTGCTCAACCGACACAATAATGAAGGGATTTTAAATCGAATCATTACTTGTGATGAAAAGTGGATATTGTACGATAACCGAAAGCGCTCATCGCAATGGCTGAACCCTGGAGACCCAGCCAAATCCTGCCCTAAACGAAAATTGACTCAGAAAAAGTTACTTGTAAGTGTTTGGTGGACTAGCGCCGGTGTCGTTCACTACAGCTTTCTTAAATCTGGCCAAACGATTACGGCAGATATCTATTGTCAGCAACTGCAAACCATGAAGGAAGAACTAGCTGTTAAACAACCGAGATTGGTCAATCGCTCTAGGCCACTGCTGCTTCACGACAACGCAAGACCACACACTGCACAACAAACAACCATTAAGTTAGCTGAGCTACAATTGGAATGTCTGCGACATCCACCGTACTCCCCGGACCTTGCTCCAACAGATTACCATTTCTTCCGGAATTTGGACAACTTCTTACAAGGAAAAAAAATCCACTCCGATGCAGCAGTCCAAACCGCCTTCAAAGAGTTTATTGATTCTCGCCCCCATGGTTTTTATAGTAAAGGGATCAATGAACTACCCATAAGATGGCAAAAGTGCATAGATAACAACGGTGCATACTTTGATTAATTAAATATATTTTCCAAAAAAAAATCGACTTTTTATTCCTCCCGTACAAAACGCCAATTTCATACGTAAGGACCTAATATTTCAATCAATTTATAAATGTGAACAGATTCACATGCTGAAAAACAACAAGAGAGCAATAGCAGAAAAATAACATAATGTTAAATACCCGAAAAGAATATTGTAAAACACTATTTTTAAGTGAATAAATTTAATTTAATTTCTTTTTCTGTATAGGGAACGAAATTTGAATCAAAATGGAGGCTAGGCAAGTATGTTTAACTTTGTCGATGCGAGACGTGGTCTGAACAGAACACGGCTAAGTTTACATGGTTTTAAGTTGTAAATAAACCAGACTCAAAGTTAGCCAACTACACTACTAAGTCATCATAGTCCCGGTTTTAGTAAAACAAAGCTGAATATACGAAGTAAATACATTTAAAAAAAAAAGCCCCCAGCACCCTATTTCATCAACACCGATTTTCATCAAACATAGGTATAAGAACACTCCCGACTAATTAATCTTTTAAAACAGAAAAATCATCGGTTCATCGGTTCGGGAGCTAAGATGCTACACACACAAACACACACACACACATATCTACACACACGTACATAGTTTTTGGGTTGGGGGTTAAAAAAAGTCATTTACCTACAAAGCCGTCAAGTGATATATTATGCTAGACCTTGTTTTTTTTGGATCATGCATTGATCCTTCAAATCCAATTTTTTTAAACGTCAAACAATAAATACTCTTGCTAATAGTTTCATAGGTAATTTGCGAATTCTATTTCATCTGACATTGAGCCAAGTCGAGTCAAACTTTACAACGTCACGAGCCAAGTTCGGTCACGTTAATGTGACTTCCATTATCTTTTGTACGGATTGCATTTTTTCAAGGAGCTTTTAGAGGGCCAAGAATATTTAAGTCACCACTTACACCGCCCGCAAATATATTACGGTAATTTAGACCTAAAGAGGAGTGGAGAGGGAATTAGTGGGCCTAGCTGTACTGAGTCGGATATCTTCAGAGAAACAGCTCTAAGAAGTGACCTTTCCAGTAAAAAATTTACAAGGAATTAATAACTGGTAGTTGTACCACTGGATATTGTCAGTTCTTTGTATGTTATTTGTTAATATATATAAATATATATATATTATATAATACAAAATGTATAATTAATTATAATATATAATGTATACTTTTGGAAATACCAATAGTCTCCGCCGCGCGCGCTGGGATATATATATGCCAGTGGTCCAACTACCGGCTATTTGATACCCACCAATAGCATCATCTTAATTCACGGTGTAG
Source organism: Peribatodes rhomboidaria (assembly GCA_911728515.1). Classification (NCBI taxonomy): domain Eukaryota; kingdom Metazoa; phylum Arthropoda; class Insecta; order Lepidoptera; family Geometridae; genus Peribatodes; species Peribatodes rhomboidaria. The sequence continues at coordinate 4,988,918 of OU452184.1, read as the reverse complement.
TTTCGTCTATGCTCTTTCCTTTGTTTTTTTTTTTTTGCTCACTATTTAATTTTTTTGATAAATACCTTTATGTCATTCTTATTATAAACCAAGTTTAAGGTCCCCTCTGCGGGGAAAAACGATCATGTCCAGAGCTGAAAACTGTGACCTCACGACACAGGTTAACCTAGTGTGGGGGACAGGGTTCCACTAAGGTACATAATTGTTTCCTTTTTTAGCAGCTCAAATATTTTATAAAATTTAAATTCTTTGTATTTGTGTTTCTTATGTGTCAAATCTTAATTTCGTATTATAATAGTATAATTAGGATCTCTGTACCTACAGAAAAGCAATAAAAGTTATTATTATTATTCTAGGAAGAGATTTGACTTGTACTTAGCTTTAGAAGATATTAGGCTAGATTCATTTGTCTTGAACTAAAGGTATTGGAACGAAGCTAAATAGTGGAACGAAGTATCTTTATACCTGTTCGATCTCTACTGGCGAAACGTAGTCCTGCTTTCTCATTCCTTTGTACATATAATGAGGTTCGTCTGTTTTTAAACGTAAGCGACGACCTCAAAAATCGTGACTTCAAAAAGAAATTGAAACATCTGCTCCTAACGTTGTTATACGATGAGACTGAGAACCTCATACGCAGTCTGTATAGTGAATAATAGTTCTTCGGTAGTAAATTACACACACAGGCTAAGCATGTCAGTGTCAGACGAGAGTTTCCTTGACAACGTTGTTTTCCTTGTTGTCAACGAGCACTAATCCTTGACGCTCGTATATACGTGCACACACACACACACACACACACACCCACACACACACACGCTGAGATTCATGTTGTCCACTCATACATTATATTTAGTAGTATCGTTTCTGTTTTAATGTCTACCTAAAAGTGTCTTCTGGTAACTTCGCACCGAGCCCCAAGATACAGGCCTAGAGCTTAGTTTGGGACTCACTGTCAACATTTAGTTCAGTACTAGTTTATTTAGTTAATCATATTTAAGAACCTGCCTGTATGTACTTTTCTTTCTTATTAAATAAATTTGATTTGATTTTGATTTGACCTATACAACCTATACTGACCTATACTGGAAAAGATCGCTTTGAGCGATAAGGCCGCCCATTAAAAACTTAGTTAAGCCTTATTTAAGTACTATTGTAATTATTTTATGTTTTTAATAAAGAGTTGTTGTTGTTGTTGTTGTTGTATACATACATCATTCCACAGCTTAGCTTCGTTCTCTCGCAAGATTTATCTGGCTTTCCTATAGATACGAAAATGACTGGAATTTTGTAGCTTAGCTGAACTCATTCCGGCTACCGGACACCGAAGTGTTAACACACAGTGACAGTAAGCTTGCGGTAGAGAGGAATTCATTGCTGAGCAATTGAGTAGCATTGTAGTAACGTGCCAAGTGTCTAGTCCAAGTCAAGTGCACTAGCAAGAGCTGTTTCTTTGTAATACTTTTGCCACTCTGTCCCAGAAGGTTTCAGAGTTTCAGGTGGTGGCGGGTGAGATTTACTGGAGTTTATAGTAAAGCGTAAGTGGCTTAGAATGAGAAGTAGCTTTAGTTTTAGGCTTCGTCCTAACTAACTTTGAGCGGCTGACTGTTAGCGTCCAAATACTTACTCTTTATATTTTAAATAGAATGTCAGTGAACAGCGCATATACTGTACGTAGTTTCCGGCGTTTTGTATGTCTGTTTGTTGAGTGAGCGGCCTATTCGTATTTTGTTTTCTACATCCTGCGGGCCTACAATGACATATTATTGCAATCATAGTTCCGTTTTGTTTTCGACGCTGCGCGACCATGGACCTTATTGCTCGGCGATACGATTAGCGATCGAGAACGTAACCATCACGGTAAGAATATGTCCTGGAAGGCCCCCAGTTTCTTAGGTCAACATTTGACGACCAACACGCCTGATGTGAAGCGACTTGTGGCCTAAGATGAAGCACGAAGACCTAGTAGGTACTTATTAAATCTGGCCTTGAAGATACCTAGGTTGTAGTTAGTGGGAAAAACAGATGGTGGCAAACGATTCCAGTCCTTAGCCGTTCGTATTAAGAAGGTGGTGGCGAACCGCTTAGTAGGAGTGGGTGGTAATATGAAGTCAGCCAGCGAAAAGTTAGCCGCTAACAGATCGCTTAGTCAGGACGAAGCCTTACTTTACACGTGGATTAAGGTTTGGATAATGCATTATGTCTTGAACATAATCTTACTTACTAAGTCAAAGTCAACGCACCGGAAAACTGTGGACCGTGTTTAATTAAAATTACTCGTCTTTTCCAAATTGATACCTGATAAGTTTCAGAAACGAGATTGACATAAAGTTTTAAAAACACTCTTTATAAAATCTTGGATAAGTACCTACTCGGAAAGAAACCTACTTTAGGGAAGCAAAGGCTATTATATCTCGCTAAGAATATAATAAAATAAAACTATGAAATGAAAATAAATCGCTAAATTAAAAATTGTGTTGCTAAGCGCATATCTCGAGTTGAATACAAAACAGTTGAACCGATTTCGCTAATTCTATTTTTAGAATATTCCTTGAAGTACGAGGATGGTTCTTACGCAGCAAAAAAGAAATTGCCTGAAAAAAAAATAAGAATCGACTATTAGGCGGTACGAAGTCCGCGGGTCAGCTAGTTATAAATAAGAATGATCAGTAATCTTTCTTGACAATTCAGATTTATTTAATTCCACAACAATATAAGCCTAAAATAAACCTAGCATAAATAACAAATTACAAACAATAAACAGAGCTCAAGTCAGTATCCGCGGGTAAAGTACCCAAAAGGCTGGCAACGTTACCTCGCTGAATAGCAATGCTAATGCTCTGACCAACGTAAGCACAAGCCTTTTGGTCGTTCTCTCTAATAATAATTAAATCTTAAGTTATAAATAAATAAATATAAATAAATAAACTCGAGACACTTCCACACACGGTCGCCTGACCCCGAACTAAGCAAAGCTTGGACTATGGCTGCCAGAGACTGATATACATACTTAGATATTTTTAAATACATGCTTAAATAGATATTAACCCAGACATAGAACAAACACAAATGTTCATCACATAAATGTTTGCCCTAGGTGGGAATCAAACCCATCTACAAAACTTCAAGGCTAGAGTAAAAAAGTACCTTATAGGTCGTCGTGCTCCATCTTAGACTACAACGTCGCTTAACATCAGGCGAGTTGGTGGTCAAACGACGATCTATTCTACATAAAAAAAAAAAAAAAAACCCACGCCCCAAGCTCAGAAGGCAGGTTCACTACCAACTGAGCCACCGAGGCAGTCAAAATTTAGAAAAGTTAGAATAAATAAAGATTTTATTAATTATTTTTCAATAACGTTGGGCGGAATGGCTCTGATGGTTCTAAGAAGCCTGTTCAACGCAGCCTATATATTTATCACTACGTGTTAAAATCCGGCATTTTCCGGAGGCTAAATGTCTTTTTCCTGGAAATTAACTGCGCACACTAACTGTTGTAAATAGCATGGTCGAAGTCAGACGACAGGTGAGACACAGAATATAGACGAACAGATGGATACCTAAGAGGTACTAATTAAGTTCCTTAATAAAGATCTCTCTAATTAACCTTACTGATACCCGGTGTATGGCGACAGGCTCGCCCCGTCATATTTAAAACTGAATGTCGTCCGGCGAAGTGTGGGTGTTGTACACCTCTGCCAGCCCCTTCGGACGAAAGGCGTGATGAATAATACTTAGTTTAAGATTCTTTGCACATGGTATTTGCCATTTTTAATTTCAGTTGTTTTATATGGAAACAAGTAATATTATGCTGTAAAATGTTTAGTTTCAAATAGAGGTTTGAAAGTAAAACACTTTCACTCTCCACGCTATATCCAAAATGATTAATCTTTCACAGTTCATAGGACATTTAAAGTTAAAAAAGAAAATAACGATTTTTCTTTCCTATACTTTACTGTACTGGACTTGAAAATACAGTAGTCGAAAGCATTAATCCCCAAGCAATAAACGATGTATAGCCTCGGAATACTTTTACCTCGGAAGACAAAACACTGTGTGAGTATTCCAAGACTACACAACGTTTATTGCTAAGGAAGTAAATGTCTGCAACATGAAATCAGAATTGACAATTAATTGTTAACTCCAATAGTTACACGTCACAGTTCGACAAATGTCAAACAATAGAAAAAATTATAAATGTCAAAACACGTACCTAGTCAAGTACAGTACAGCACAGTTAGCTACGGTGGTTGCAAAAATTGAACTTTGGCTACCATACTGTAGTTATGAACTACTTCTGTGCTTTTTTAATCTGTAGTCGAGTTACGTTGAGGTCAGGCAGGTGGGATTAGGGCTGGCACGAGCCGTTTACTCGAACTTTTTAAAGCGAAAACTTTTTTGGTTTAACTTACTAATACAGCTTGATACGGGACTAGGTGAAGTTTTAGTTTAAAAGTGAAAAATTTATATTTTCTCAACGAAAGTAAGAATGGCCTATTGGTGAAAAACACTGCGAGTTAAAAATAAAAGAATGGCCTATTGGTAAACGAAATAAACGAGTTTCTATTTAAAAAATCATTTAAACCTTCTAAGAATGTAAATTACTCGGTAGATATTTTTTTTTTTTTTTATGTAGAATAGGCCGGCGTTTGACCACCAACTCGCCTGATGTTAAGCGACGTTGTGATCTAAGATGGAGCACGACGACCTATAAGGTACTTATTCACTCTAGCCTTGCAGTTTTGTAGAGTGAAGAAGTACAAAGACGGCAGTTGAGTAAGGCGCTACAAGTGCGCTACTGCTCAGACCCGTCTTCGGAACGGTTACACCGGACTACATCCCGAAACACGACTAGGTCGTTTCTAGGTATGTGAAAGAAAAATAAAATCCCGAAGCTTAATTCCGCTATCAGTACGCACATATCTACATACATACATTGACAGTATCATTGTTTAAATTGACTACTAGCTGCGTCCCTCGGTGCTACTCGTGAGTAAAAAGTAGCACCTACATAAGCTACCTCCAAGTTTCTTCCAAATCCGACTCGACCCATCTCTTTTAGTGTGAAGAATTAACAAACAAACACACACACACAAACTTTCGCTTTTATAATAAAAAAAAAATCAAGAAGTACTACACATCTTACTCGCATTAAGCGTCAAGATTGCCCTTGTACTGCCGAAAAGTGTTTTTAAATAGTTTTTAAGAAAATCTTAAAAACTAAATACATTTTTCGGCAGTACAAGGGAGTTTTTTTTTATATACATTTTTGTATGTATGTGTTTTTTTTTGTTTTACGGCCATGGTGTTTTTGCGGTGCAATAAAGTTGTATTGTAAAAGTTTACAACCTTCTATATAGCTCGTGATTATCATCGTTGATTTCGTGATAGTACCGGGCCTTAACGAAACGAGGCAGCCCTAACTCAGGGCGCAGGATGATAAGTTAGTTTTTGTCGGGTCAGAGGAAGTTAGTTCGGTTATTTGAGTCTGATGAGCGGAAGCTAAGCACTGGATGTTAGTTTGGTCACCTTAATTGGCAAAATTGATGCTTTAATATAATTTGATCTATGCTTTTGAGACCCCACGCACCTACTTGTTTTTGTGGAACATACTCGTACTAAAAACAATACATTCAAATATTTTTCTGGTATTTTCTATTTTTATTTTGTTGGTGAGTTTTTTTGGTTTGTTCTTAATTAATGTTCTATTATTTTGTGCAGTTTTGTATTAAATTTTTTTTTGTTATGTCTGCTTAAACTCTATTTCTATTTGTGCGTTAGTTCCTTTTTTCTAATAAATGAAGTGTCTCTTTAAATTACTTTTTAGTACGAGTATAATATTTTAAATTAACTATTCTGTTATTGTATCTTTTTAGTATAATATATCATATTAACTATTCGGTCGTTGGTTGACCTGAAATGTAAAAATAATAAAATAACTTACAGCATGCAAGAAGGACACAACCTAACTTTAAACTTCAACTTGACGTTGACTAACTTATTTTCCTATTAGATTATAATAATATAAAAATTAATTTGACACGAAAAAACTTTGTACAGTTTTTGATAGCCCCTAGCTACCACGGTAGGATACCCTGTGTTGTGGTAGCTAGTGCTCTTTCAGTTGTTTGCACTATATTTGCAATTCTACATCATTTGGACACTATACTACACATAATATAATTAACACATGAATTTATTAAATTATTACAATCGTATTTTGGAACTTTTTAACGTTAGGAGAGTTAGATGGGTAAGAAAGTGTAATGCGTTAGAACCAGTGTGAGTATGTATGTATGTGTGTATGTATGTATGTATGTATAATGGTATATATGCATGTATATGTATGTTAATTCGCTGTTTTTAGTAATTCCTCAGTTTCCTTAAAACTCAAGCTACTCAAATAGTGTTTCTATTAAAAAAATGTTGATTGAAGACATGATTTCTGTTTATTAGCTCAAGAACAATGCATTTAAACACGTTCTATGAGACATTTTTCTTCCGTAAAATAGTGTTTTGTACAAGCTTGCCTCATCGATGAGACAGCATTCAATTTGTCTGCTCTTGATTCGATCATTGATAAGCTACTGAAATCGATGTGTTTAATTTTTTTAATTTAACTTATTTTTTTCTAACACTTGTAATTCGTTTCAGGTTTAGCTTCCGCTAGGTAGACTTGATTCAACATATCGTCACGCCTTTCCCCCGAGGGGGCTGGTAGAGGTGTAAAACAACACCCACACTTCGTCGGACGATATTCAGTCCCAAATGTGACCGGGGGGAGCCTGTCGCCATACACCGGGCTCCAGTCATGTAGCAGATGACATACATACATACGCACATATGTTCACACATAATATTAAAATAATAAAAGATACAAGATTAAATCATAATTACAATTCAAAAAATTCAGTAACAAAACATAGCTTACTTACGAGTAAGCACCTAATTCTTATTTAACTTCAACTTGATTCAATCGATAATAAAATTGACAGAGTGGTTCAATTTTTACAAAAACGTGACATCTTACATGTTATACTCCTTTTTGACTTGACCTTTTTTAAAGGATAAAAAAAAATATTCAAATACCAGTTATTAACATAATAGTACCTGGATGTCCGAGCTTTGCTCGGTATTTTTTTTTATTGTGTTTTTTGGAAAATAAACAATTGATTTTAGTCTAACCTCAAAGCAAACACTCATTGACTTCGTGTTACTTAACAACGCCATCTGCTGTTGTGTCGTTAAAGCAATTAGTTGCTCACAAAAAATAGTATTATTATTCGCCAATAGATGTCAGGACGAGTCATATTTTTGTTATTTTTCTTCCAAGTTTATGTTTAAGTTGATTATCGATAAAACACGAATAAAATGACATTTTCTAAAAATGATTCCTAGCTAGATCGATTTATCGCCCCCGAAACCCCCTATATACTAAATTGTATGAAAATCGTTGGAGCCGATTCCGAGATTCCAATTATATATATATATATATATACAAGAATTGCTCATTTAAAGATATAAGATAAAAAGCAAACCTTAAAACACCGACTTCCCATCCTGTCATTCGTCATCCACCTAAACAAGTTTTAAACTTTTGTTGATATTTTTAAAACTGCTTGACCGATTTCGATAAAGTTTGTATGGGACCACCTATAACCTAAAAACTCAACCTAAACTGAAAAGCTGGCTGATTAGTCAAGCGTTCTATGACATTGAAAAAGAATTCTTAATACGAAAATGATATCCTAGGATACCTAATTTATTAAATTGAATATTATTATTTTTTTATTATTACGATTGTAAGTTGATTGATTTTTAGCCTTTGACGTTTACTAATCGTATAAATAAATGAGTATGAGTAGGTATGAGTACATAGGTAAAGTATGATCTACCAACAAAACGAAGCATCAAAATCGATTCACCCAGTCAAAAGTTATGAGGTAACAAACATAAAAAAAAACATACAGTCGAATTGAGAACCTCCTCCTTTTTTGAAGTCGGTTAAAAATAAGATTACATTATAACGTACCTGCAAATGAGTTGTAAGAGTGAGATGGTCCGTTTCAATTAGCACACCTCCTCTGATCTCGTCCAACGATGTGGTAGTGTTTCCCCTGAACCAGTGCAGGACAGGCTCCGTCTCCCCTGCATGCAGGTGGAGGACCAAGCATTTGAGAGACAGCGTCGTTCCAGTCTCTAGGAACGCTTCCTTTGCCATTTTTATTAAAGGTGCTGCAAAACAAAAAAAAAGTTTTATTATAGTGGCTTTTGGTGCACATAATGAAAACGAGAATGGAGACTGAGCGGAATGGACCTTCTTTATAAGAATCAATCAGAATAATTAGAATTATTTATTGTTAAACTGTGTGTAACAAAGATTTTAAAATATAACTATAGGATCAACAGACTCGTCCATAACAGAGATACAATATTTTAATTTGTCAAACGTATACAATTTCAGAGCTACTTAAATTATTATTACAATACATTTTAACCCCTGACGCCAGAACAACGGGATGTTTTAAGTTTTTTTTTTAAATGTAATATAGGTCGGCGTTTGACCACCAACTCGCCTGATGTTAAGCGACGTTGTGGTTTAAGATGGAGCACGACGACCTATAAGGCACTTATTCACTCTAGCCTTGAAGTTTTGTAGAGTGAAGAAGTACAAAGACGGCAGTCGAGTGAGGCGCTACAAGTGCGCTACTGCTCAGACCCGTCTTCGGAACGGTTACACCGGACTATATCCCGAAACACTAGGTCATTTCACGGCATGGCTTGGTCCGTGTAGTTTGACGTGTTTGTGTCTGTGTGTGTGTCTGTCTGTGGCATCGTAGCTCCCGAACGGATGAACCGATTTTGATTTTGTTTTTTTTATGTTTGAAAGGTGAATTAGTCGGGAGTGTTCTTAGCTAGTTTGTTTTTTTTTTAAATATTTTTTTTGTTAGCTTGCGAATTGTATATGCTGTTTAGGAGTAGGGGAAAATTCACATTTTATTTTATTACACGGGACTGATGAGGCGATGATAGCCTTGTCGGAGAAGACTCGCTTGTCAAGCTAGATGAACCACCAATATTATTTTGTGAATATATTGCGTGTCTATTGAATGTCATCTACTACATGTCTGGAGCTCGTGTCTCGGTATATGGCAACAAGCTCGCCCCCTGACGTGGCGGACTGAATATCGTCCGTCAGAAGTGTGGGTGTTGTAGTATACTTCTGCCAGCCCCTTCGGAGGATAGGCGTGACGATATTGCACACATGGAATTACAGTTACACCTACAGTCGGTGTGAGCCATTCAATAGCACTTGAGTAGTCCCGTGTAATAGAAAATATATCGTTACCCCTTTACTAATGAACGTTGAATAGCCTCGGAATAGTTATTCAGTGTTTTTTCTATTTCTTTCTTTTACATTTTTAGCTCGATCGAAAAAGACAAAATACTGACACACAAATAACTATTACGAGGCTATTCAACGTTTATTAGAAGGTCAAGCGATGATGGCTATCATCATATAGTTGGAGAAGGCTCGCCTCTCAAGCCAGAGGGAGCGGGTTCGATCCCAGCCGACGGTACCAATTTGTTCATTGTGTAAACATATGTATGTGCGTATTAAATGTCTTCTGTAACATGACTGGAGCCCGGTGTACCTATGGAGACATGCTCGCCCCCTGTCGCCCCCTGTCACAATTTTGGACTGAATATCGTCCGGAGACGTGAGAGTATTGCAAACACCTCTGCCAGCCCTTTCAGGGAAAGGCGTGACGATATGTATGTATGTTTGTATTAGAAGGTCAATTTTTTTTATATATATTTAGCTTATAGAGTACAAGAAAAAAGAAAAAAAGTTTAAAGTCTTCCTTATAGTTCCATGTATTCTGTTAGACTGCGTAGTAAACGAGATCAAGAATGTAATAAAGAACATGCTTAACATCACGTTGCATTACACAGCATGCTTCCATACGGTCATGCGCACACGAGCCGCGTCCCTGGTGCACAGAGTGCGGTCCAGCTCCAACATCATCCTAAAGATGATCGCGTCCAGGCTTGACTGTCCTTTTCTCCGGCATTGTTGCGAGAGACATGTCTCCGTGCCCGTGCCGGAGAGAGGCTACTAATGTGTCGCTTGTGATGTTATGTGTTGTGACATTTTGTGTTGTGACATTTTACTGTTATTATTTTATTTTCATTTTTTTTTGACATTTTTAATTTCATGTTCATTTTAATTCAATTGTTAATACCTCATTTTAATTTTAATTTATTCAATTTAATTATGTTCTATATTACAGTGTTTATGGGTAAAAGGCCTGAAATAAAGATAATTTCAATTTGAATTACATCATGGCATTCCCGGTAGTCTCATAAAACAACACTGCATTTTAAAGTCCCTTCATAAAAACTAAATACGTATTTACAACGTTACAACGACACGGGCTACCATCGGCTCACCATCACTTGTTTTCAAGTTTCTTGCAACAATCGTAAAAGTCGATGGGTGTTTCAACAACAAAAGTTAAAGAGTTTCAAAATAGGAGTTTAGTTGGTCCTTGTTACGGGCTGAAGGGGAGTTTAGTAGCCCCTTGTCGGCTGGTTATGGTTTCGACTCACGTTTGTCTTGCTCGGCCTTCGTTGGAAAGAAATTATAAAGTTGAGACGAATGTTGTGAGATGGTTTTGATGCAATTGATGGGGTGTTGTAGGGAGTTGGGGTTTTCGTGTTTGCTGTGTATTTGTGTGGTGTGCTTACTGTTATTCTCAGATCAATCTAGAGGAAAAGATGGAATACTGCGTCTATCTCGCTGAAGCCACTTCTTTTTAAACGTGTGCGCTTGGTAATGTTGCCATGAAAAACATTTACAATTGCACGAAAACTAATATTAATTCCCAAACTCTACGTTAGCCATTTCCGTTCCAACCTTAGGAGATTTAATATTTTAGAACTGCACATATTTGTAAGAGTTTCATGTTAAGGCTTTTTCAGAATTGACTTGTAAAAAAACTGCACAGTTTTTAAAAAGAACCTCAAAATGTAGTCCTTGTCACAGTTTTATAATGCACTATGTATATTTAAGTACACGAAATTATACCATAAATCAATGTACATAATGTCGAGGTAAGAATGACCAAGCGAGTAGTTTTTTTGCGTCAATGTGTAAGTGTTGTGTACATATATGACAGTAGCGTAGTTTTGGATGGTTTTTAGCTTCATCTATTAAACAAAAACAAACTTGACAATAATAATTCAGACGGGTAACACTGAATACAAAAAAAGAGGATCAAGTTACAATAGTTTAAGTACTCGTGGTGCAGGGAGTCGGGTTTTGAGGACTCGGATGGCGACAGCGATGGCGTAATGATGTAATCTGTATCAATTTATAAATATGCCCTCGGTATTTGAAGTTTTGTTGTGTGAGTACCGTAATATTATATTGTTAAATAAAGAGTTCTGGTTCTGAAATATGTGTTTTATTATTTATCAGATAACGTATTATCATTATCAGATCGCAATGACCCCTGAGTATGAGCTTCTGTTCTATTACGTCTCTATGCTGAAAATTCAGCTTTTTGCAAATTCAAAATTATGAGAATTCAGCCTTCTGTTCCTTTAGGCTCTCATCCTATTTGGTTATCATTCGTCAGGTATCCGAAGGCGACGGTGATTGCTTATCATCAGGTGGCCCATTAGCTAGTTTGCCACCTATGGCATTCAACATAATTATATAGTTAACGTATGAAATAAATTATTTGGCTTTATTTTTGTGCATGGAGTTTTTATTGTCGTTGTAGTGGTATAAAGTCAAGTATGCAAGGGATTTGAATATCATTAAAGAGGTTTACATATATTTTAAGAAAACTTTTTTATTACTTTATTTAAACAGTGACAGATCAAAATACATGTAAAAACGAATTTTGGCATTTACCTTTTCTCGACCTAAGTAATAGGTTGTTTTTGGGTTTTTAATAGCGAAATAAATGTCCATAAAATGTTACAGTTAAAAACGTGCGTGTATAACAAATAAGAATACATTTCAGAACCAAGTAGTGACCACTAATAGTGCTTATTTATAAATACATAGCAAGAAAACAATCAATCAAATTAAAGAAAATTGAAAAAAAAAAATCAGTAAATCGCTCACTGATTTCTACGTCCATGATTGCCACACTGACAATTTTGACAAAATCAATATTTCAATTTCTTACAACGGTTTTTGAGAGGACGTTTTCAATACCATTGCTTGTACGACTGCGAAGCAGAATGTAGCTTACACACCATCCTCCTAGCATCCTGCATATATGTACGTGCGGATGAGAGGTAAGACGGACGCGTCGTTGCCGAACGCGCTGCAGGCTACAACATTCACAATCCTTCATGGCGTGCAGAATGTACGTGCAGAATACTAGGCAGGACGGTGAATGGTTACCATTACTTACTTTTCCTGCTGATGTTTAAAAACAAACAAATAAGTGTAGACGGTTTACACCACGAAATTCGTTTACAAAATCTGAATAAGATTTTGTAAATGAATTTCGTGGTTATTTTTTTGTTCAACTTACCATGTACAGTCAACTTGAACCGCCTCAACATCGGCGGATGAGTCGAAACATGGCAACAGTAGACCCCCGAGTCTTGCACCTTGGCGTCAGCTAAAGACAGCTTCCAGTTCTCTCCAGCTAAGTCCACTCTATACCTGATAATAAAGAAATTGTGAAATGAAGTGAAAAAGCCAAAACTTTGCATTTTTAGATTATTTTGTGAAAAGGAATGTGAATTTTTCGAGCTCCATTTACTTTGAGGTACGAGTACTACTAGTATTACTACTACTTTTGTACCTAAAGTTCTAACTTCTTCAAATTTAATTGGTCAGCTTTGCTTGGCCAGGTTACCGCTCTTCATATTGAGGTTGTGGTGATGATGAACTTTGCTAACACATAAATATTGATGTACTGTATAATATTTCTCTGTCATATTTCATTCGAAGAAGGCAATTGGCAAAATCATTTTAGTCATCTACGAGTTTACGTACTCGAACTTACTACAAAGCAAAATACGTTTTTTTTTTTTACTTTTCCGAGGCCAAAGACCAAGTCAACTAATTTCTAATAGTCCATTATTAATAGTAACCCTATTAACCTATTATTATTTTTACCTTGTATCTGCCGCGTGTGTCTCTAAGTTGACTGTGAGCAGTTCGAAGTTTTTATCCTCGAAGACTCTGAGCCAAGACACCTGCAACAATTAAATTTAAATTGTTATATGGTCACGAAATTTTTTTAAGAAGTAGACAGATCCAAGTGGCCAGCCAGACAGAAAAGACGTAAGACGAGGATGAAGACACGGACGAGATGCAGATGAGTTGTCCCGTCAATGTACTTTAGAATAAAATGTATTAAAATGTATAGAAGAGACATGACGCAACACAAAGAAAAGACAACGCCTTCAGACATGATGCGACGCTTGTCGGTTTGTATGAAGGTATTGTTTTTGCTTCCTCCGTGTCTCATTCTCGTTCCTACGTCTTTTTTGTCGGGCCAGCGTCAAGCTCTGCTTTTTCACGGCAGTCTTTTTTTCAAGTCTCAAGTGTATCGGTTTCTTCAAAGCAAGCGTGCTTCATCTTCCTTGCTTAACATTAGGCATCTACTCGTAACATACAAACGCAAGCCTAACAAGGAATAAAAAAAATTGTCAGTATTTTAAAGAAGAAAAATAAATACTTAACATGTTGCATTCTGCAAGTTTCTTAACAGGAAGTTTATATAATTCCACATTATGATTTTAATTTGTTTAGTTTTGTTTTATCTACAATATAGTAGATGGTCAGTCTTTGAATGGGCGACCGCGGGTGGCATTTATAACGGAGCGCTACCGTGGCTCAGATCACACGTAATATTGTACAGCCCCGTTATATGCTCTATACCAACAATCGTAGAGCCAGCTAGTTACTCGGCCTGTACAAACTTGCTTGCTATTTACATTACAGCTTTTGTAATGGTTATCTTACCGTTTTGTCTCTCAATGCCGTAACTTTACATTCGAACAGTACCGTTGCTCCCGTGTCAGCGTCTAGTATGGTCTCTTCTGAAGTCAAGTCTTCGAATGATGGCGGTCGGAAACTGAAACAAGTGTTTGTTTTTAATTTTAACAGGCTTTTATTGAGCTCAAACTATTTGGGCATATACTTAATTTGTAATGTAGGTGTAAGAGAGAGAGAGAGAAAGAGAGAGATTTTATTTGTAATTTTTTTAAAGCTCAATTATCACTATCCTATCAATCATTTCCTACCCACTGCTGAGTATTACGTCTCATATACTTTATATACGCGCCATACTTTCCAGTCGTATGCCATTCTCATCCACCTTACGTTTGCATAGTTTGGTTAATTTCTCCTACTCTTTAAAATATTAATTGGGTACCTGTTTAATTTTATGTCTGTCATTTAACCAGACCCAAAAACTAGCAGAATTCAATTCGAATTCAGCTCGAACTCCGCAATTCGCTTGCAGTTAACACGATAGCCCTCCGTTTTGTCCCCATAAAAAAACATTACGAATTCAGTGTGTCGGTTTACCAGATTTCCTTCGGGCTGTTCGTTTGCACTTCTTTGGCTAGGGGCCGCAATCTGGCGCACGCGATATTAGCTCGGTCGCAGTCTCTCTTGTTGGAAGACTCGAAAGAGGGAAAGTGACCGGGATAGTGTCGTACGAGTCAGAATAGGGCCTCAATTCTCTAAGTTGTTTACTGCCCTTAAGGGCCCTTTCTTGCCCTCGAGGTGGCGTAAAGGAGAGTTTAGTGCGGTAGACTGCGGAAAGGTTTCCAGTGAAAGTTTTAGACCACTGTTTGTTTTACTGGATAAATTATGAATGAATGTTTTGTGACATAGTTTTAAACTTAAAGCAGCCCTTGCTTTGATTAATCAATTTTAAATACGAACTCTTTGTATTCGTTGTGTTTGTGTTGTCTGTTTTTGCTATTTTGTTTTGTTTGTTTTGTCATGTTGTTTGTAGTTGTATTTTTGTTTGTAAATGTAAGTAAGACAGGAGTTGATTAATTGAATAAGTGAAAAGTGAAAAAGGTAGAAGTTGAAGACGAGACCGTATACAGGGCGCTACAAAAACCCTGTTGTGCATCCAGTATCGACTGGAGGATGCAATTATGCTAGTTTAAATTAAATATTAATTCTAAAAATTTTGAACAGACATCGCGCTCCGCCCTCTTAAAGCGTGAATGCAGTCATTAATCGCGTTGGTTTTATTTGTAAACTATTCGCGTCGTACCGCTACTTTCTCAGAACAAAAGCTGCCGACATATGATACACTATCAAATTGTTGACTTGTTTACATTATCAAATTTCTTTTTTATTCTTGCTTTCTTAAACCGGTCATAACTCTTGCTATTTTTAACATACATATCGTCACGCCTTTCCCCCGAAGGGTTGACAGAGGTGTAATATAGCACCCACACTTCGCCGGACGATATACAGTCCCAAATGTGACAGGGGGCGAGCCTGTCGCCATACACCGGGCTCCATTCATGGAGCAGATGACATACAATACGCACATAATGTTTACACAACTAACAATTATATTACACGTAATGAACAAATTGGTGCGTGCCGTCGGCTGGGTTCGAACCCGCTCCCTCTGGCTTGAAGGGCAGGCCTTCTCCAACTAGACTGTCATCGCTTTCTATTTTGCTATTGTAAACGTGCATTTTTTGTGGTAATTTTGCATGTATACTTAAGTGTGTTTACTTGCCCTTCAATTAACAACAGGGTTTTTCGTACCATACTGTATACTCCACAGTGTGGTTGAAAATGGTTGTTGATGATGATGATTATAAGAAAGTTGTATTTTTCGTGATTTTCTAAATGTTTCGCGTTATTTGACTGCCTTGGTGGCTCAGTTGGTAGTGAAGCTGCCTTCTGCCAAGCTCAGAAGGCAGCTTGGGCAGAAGGCAGAAGGGCGTGGGTTTGATTCCTATCTAGGGCAAACATTTTTGTGATGAACATTTTGTGTTTGTTCTATGTCTGGGTGTTGATATGTATTTTAGTATGGATTCAAAAATATCTAAGTACGTATATCAGTCTCTGGCAGCCATAGTACAAGCTTTGCTTAGTTTGGGGTCAGGCGATCATGTGTGGAAGTGCCCGAATTTATTTAATTATTTATTATTTGCTAGTTTAATCGAAAAGTGGGGTGAGTTTTTGTTGTCAACTGTCAACTATCTGTACTCACTTTGGAGTTTGATATATCTAAATGTTATTTCGTTTTATGTTCAACTTTTACTTTTTGCATGATAGTAAACATGTTATTCAGCAAAAAAATTATGTTAGAAAAACTTGTATAATGTTTTGTCAAAGTGACCGTCTGGTGACTTTTCAGGGTGACGACCACGATGTATGACTTTGTGATGGAACTTTCTACTACGAGTACGTCTTATCAGAGTAAAGTTATTGGTTAATTCTCTAGAGTAATTAACTTCCAATCTAGCAAATATTGCAATTTGTGTCTCATTAGATACAAATTGCATTGTTGTGCAAAAGTTCTTGTTTCTTTGTCTAATTTAATTAATTGGAAGTTTATTAGTAGCAAATGTTGTCCTCTACTTCATACTAATTCTATCAATTTATAATATTTTTTTATTTGGGATAAAGCGATGATGGCCTAGTTGGAGAAGGCCCGCCTCTCAAGCCAGAGGGAGCGGGTTCGAACCCAGCCGACGGCACGCGCCAATTTGTTAATTGTGTGAACATATTTGCGTATTGTATGTCATGTGGATGGGTGTATTGTTACAACTCTGCCAGCCCCCTCCGAGGGGGCTGGCAGAGTTGTACACATGTTGCACACATGTAGAGGGGAAAGGCGTGACGATATGTTGGTATGAAGAGTAGCAAACAAGCAGACGGTCCAAAGCAACGGGGACCGCAGCCTATAAACACCTGCAACACCTGGAGGGCTATTCTTATGGAATGAGATTAAATCTCACTATTTTTCGTCCTTCTTGCTCTCGTTGAATAGTCATAAGTCTGAGAGTGACCAAGATAAAATCTCATCTCATCTCACGCGTTGGAATAGCCCACCAGTGGTGTTGTTAAAACGTTGCCAAGCTGTAAAGGAATTTGTATAACCCCTGTTAAAAACGCTTCATGTACTTACCTACTTCGCATCGATCCGTACCTCAACGTAAAGACCTTCGGTAATTCGAAGCTGGACTAGAAGAGGTTACATAAAAGGATAAAACCACCCGTCGTTGGTTAATTTTTTTTTTTTAATTAATTGTTAATTAATTTGAAATCGTTTTATCTATAAAAATAAATAAATAAATAAATTCGGGACACTTCCACACACGGTCGCCTGATCCCAAACTAAGCAAAGCTTGTACTATGGCTGCCAGAGACTGATATACATACTTAGATATTTTTAAATACATACTTAAATACATATTAAGATAACGTGACTATGACGCATAAGGTACTACATACACGGGCCATATTTAACAATATTGCAACAGTATTTTAAGTGTGGCCCGGCCAATATAGTCATGCATTTCTAGCATGGCTGGTGATGGCCAGGATGCAGTCTCCAATTTTGACAGTAGGTATTACCGATGGCCCGATAAAGAGCATTCTAACATTGATTTGTAATCCTAATCTTAAATAATATTAAAAATGTGGCCGACGTGTGTACTATATAAATAATATTATAAATGTGGAAATGAGTTTGTTTATTTGTAACATTTTTACGTCTCAACTACTCAACCGATCGTCTTAAAATTTTGCATAAATGATGTCTAGAGTACAGAAAAGGATGTCCTTTTCTGTTTTCCGTCCTTGGAAAAGGATGTCCTTTTCCGGGATTAAAAAGTAGCCTATCTACTTTTTAATCCCGGAAAATTAACGGTTTCTATGGGACAGTGGGTGAAACCGCAGGGCGCAGTTAATAATGGTTGTCGCAATCAAAAAAGTGACATCTCCTTTGTACAGTTCGATTTTCCTTGTTCTATTTATTAATTTGGCAGGAATTTTCATTATAGGTAAACGCCCAAGTCAAATTTGTAATTTGTAACTCCCAAGAGAGTTACAAATTACAAATTCACTTAGTTAAAAAAACGTGACGATGTTAAAAGCGAAAATTTTAACATTTAAAATATTTTATTCAGCTTTAATATTACCAAAAATACAAAGAGTACAATTACGGTACAGTTTTTCAAGTTTGCCGAGCCAAAAAGCAAATAGCCCGATCTTTTACGTCCTAGCCCTGCTCCAAGTTTTGTAATGAAAATCAGAACTTCATTGCCCAATTCTTTTGTTTAACGAAGAGTTAACTAGATTCCCAGCAGGATAGCCTGTGCAAGCGAAAATTTAAGTGAAGAAGAAACGATGCGACACCTAAATTTACGAAATGGATGCCTAGGGCTTCTGTGCTGTGATAAAAGTCTATTATTTTCTAGATTGTATTTTGACTGGCTTGCTTTTTTATTTGTAAGCTTGTTCCTTTAACTTTTTTGTGAATTTTATATCGTACTATAAACGTATAAACATGTCTGAATATAAAATCTTAATTTCGCTTCGCTTTGCCTTAAATTACGTACCTCGCAGACTCACAGTTCTGTTTTTACAGTTTATACTAACTATGAAAATCGCTCTTACTAAAAAATGTACATATAACATCTGAATAGTTACTCAGTATTTGCCCGACTGTACAAGAAGGAGGGTTATGTTTTTCAAGGGTATATATGAATGTATGTACTTGTGTATGTGGGTATGTACATATGTATGAGGTTTCTTTGGCTCGCTATATAGCCTAAACAGCTTCATGGATTTCGAGATGTGAGGTGTCATTTAAAACTTCTTGATAGTGGAAGTGACTTAGGGTAAATCATTTTACAGCCGGGTTTTTTATTTTTCTTTTAATTAAGGAATTTGTTTGTCTTTTTCTTTCTCTCAAATTTTAGCTCGATCAAAAAATCAAAACGCTGACTATTCGGAAGCTACAAAACGTTGTGAGTAGGTAAGGGGACGCAGGATAATTTGTTTTACGTTTTGCTCGGTTAACATTCCAGTTCAGTCCAGCGAACGAATCCAGCGCTGGAATGCCACTGGAATAATGTACTGTTAAAAGTAATGGCACTGTTATGCACTGGATTCAGTGGTGGATCAGTGCAGAAACAGGATTGGCGGTCTACTTTTAAATCTAGCGCGACCATTCCAGCGCAACTGGGATCCAGTGCCATTGACTGACTGACAGATCAATTCTTTCTCGAATATAATTCATTGTCGTTGTAGTCTTGACGACTCGACAGCTAAATTTTTTCAAGTTTGTTTGCGTCTGTTAGTGTTTAAGTAAATCCTATTTTAATGTAATTAATGTAATTGATCTGTTTTTTATTATTTTTGCTTTGTATTTTTATTATTATATTACGCGTCGTCCGTGCGTGACGTCACCTGCTGGTTCCAACGGAAGACCAGCGCCGGTTGTCTACAGCAGCCGGCATTATGCTGAGTTGGGACCGGTTTGTGGCAAAAACTTTGTTCTTTTTTTTATAATTGTGTAATTTTTATTTTGTTTGTGTATGTTTTTGCTACAAATAAATATATGTCTATGTCTATGTCTATGTCTAAATGACTAGAACCATGTAGATGATATCGCCAGTCCGGCCTATTCTAGTCCAGCGTTACTGGGTGACTGGACTGGAATAATGTAAACCGGGCATTATCTACTTTAAGGGAAAATACCCACCCGCTCAAGGTGATTTTGAAATTACTCGAGTTAGGATATCACACATTTTAGCATATGTTATTAAATTTGAGTGAAATTAACATTATTATTTTGCTAATTATGCGTTATCATCTATCTGTCTCAAAGATTAAACGAATGAAACTCCCGAGACATTCAGCAAAGCTATTCTAAAACGAGACGTCCACAATTCTTCCTTCATTGGCATAATGAGACAAAAACATGTCCCACAATTTACCGAGCATTGCGAAATGTCTAACCTTAGCCTGTATAGCGTTGATACAGAAAACCGTGTACACAATATTGTGCTCGAATATTCCAAACTTAAGCTAGCCGGAGCTAACTTTAGTGGGTTAATGGGGGGACGTGATTCTGTAACACTATAGGACGGTTTATGCGTTGCTCCAATTTATCTTTTGGTCAAAAAGGTCTAGTTTATGAAAGATTTAGACTGACGTACTCGTAAGTCAAATAAGTCATTTTTAGGCAACTGTGTTCGTTTTTACAACAAAATCGCGAAAAATATAACAGGGCTCATTGAGGGAAAATTCAAATCACATGTAAAAACTACATTATTGAAAAGAGGGTATTATAAGGTTAAGAATTATTTAGAAGATAAAGATGTCTGAAGCCTTCCACTTCCGCCAAGTAGCCACTAGTATTTATAGATATTACCTAGTTGTAAGCCAAAATTTGTGAGACTGTAATTTATTTTTTATTTGAAAAAATAATGCCCCTCAGTTTCTTGCCTGTTCTTCTGAGTAGAGGCTCTTTATCTGAACAAGGCGGTCGAGTCTATTTAAATAACTTTGACGTTCATAAGTGTACCTTTGATACCTACATTGAATAAAAACATTTTGACTTTTGTAAGGTCCAATTTGGAAAAAGACGGGTATTTTGTTACTGTTGAGCATTGCAGTTATACCATGGGGTTTTGACCTATTTATTGTGAAATGGTTACTGTCATTAACTTCCGCCTTAACGATGGTTAACAAATGAACAAAAAAGACAAATGATTTGTAACTAGCTGCGGGCGCGGTGTTATGTAATTATATGCGGTGTAGCCTGATGGTACCTACATACCAAATTTCGTCAATGCCCATCCATCCGCTTGAGCGTAAAGAAGTAACAAACACACACACACACACATACACATACACATACACACAAAAAACTTGCCTCTATAAAAAAGTAGGAACACTAAATTAAAAAAAAACCGTATGACTATTTAATGTGTGAGTTGTTAAGGATTTTAATACAGCATTTAATCCTCAACGACTAACGTTGTATAAATAAAAATCAGAGTTCTATATCACAAAATTAGTATCACTTTAATGGTGTAATTTCCTCGCCAGAAACTCAAGCTTCACGCACAAACAATCGGACTAACAAACGAACAACGCTATAAAAGCTACGTTAATAGAATTTTATAATACACCTGATAAAACAGAAATACCTATTAGGAACATTTATTTTTCTGACGGTCAGAGTTCCGCTAAAATAAAATAAAGTGCTAAGATAAGATAATGATGGTGGCCCGAATACCCAGTTTATTATGAAACTTTATGATGATACCCATTGTTTTACGAGAGGCCGTTCTTAAACACCCTTAGTTACAGTAGATTTACTTCGTGAAAAGGCTGCATACATTTCGAAAATATTTTTTGTAGAATATTTTTTGTCAATTTTTTTTATGTGATACTGTTTTGCCCGTGGTTTAGCTCACGTTTTATAGCCTATGTCAATCAGGAATGATGTAGCTTTCTATAGGTGAAAGAATTTTTGAAAGCGGACCAGTAGTTTTTGAGTTAATTTGTTACAAACAAACTTACATAGAAATGTTTCCTCTTTATAATATTATGTAGATCTATGAAAGGCATCTCTATCAGTTGCTTTACGAGATGCTTGATTATCAGCTGCGGGCTCTGTCATTCAAGTCAGTGGCCCTATTCGGAGATTTGAGATTTTCATCTCACCTTTTTTCGTCCTTGTTGCTCTCGTTTGAAACGTCATAGGTGTGAGAGTGACCAAGGTAAAATCTCATCTCATCTCACGCGTAGGAATAGCCCTCCAGGTCTATCGTTATCACGGTTAGACGGATCTTGGTAAAATTTGAAACTTAGAAGGTACCTACAGTTTGTAGGTATATCATACCGATTGACTTTAAATATACCTTTTTAACAGACTACGGCTAAGAAATAGGAAGGTTATGTTTTTGACCGGTACAATGATAGCCTAGTTGGAGAAGGTTTGCATCTCAAGCCAGAGGGGGCGGGTTCATACCCAGCAGACGGCACGCACCAAATTGTTAATTGTGTGAACATTATGTGCGTATTGTATGTCATCTGCTACATGACTGGAGTCCGGTGTATGGCGACAGGCTCGCCTCCTGTCACATTTGAGACGGAATATCATCCGACGAAGTGTGGGTCAACAGCGGTCGAGCCCGTCGCCATACATCGGGCTCCAGTCATGATTTATCAGAACACATACGAAAACGAAATAAGTAAGAAAGAAAATTTTATTATTATTTTGTATAAGTGTGTATGTATGTTTTTAAAAAGAAAAAAAAAAAGCTTATCGCAAAAAGAACACTTATCTGTAGAAAAACATTTTTTCTCAGGCCTAGTTTCCCATAATAGTTAATTACAGCAGCCAATCAAGCGGATCATTCAAGCTGCCGGCATGTAAGCTCAAACAGAAACTAATTTCGCTTGATACGAACCCGCGATATCTCATTTGTCGGTCTAATGAAGATCCTTTTCACACTGCCACGGGCTTAACGCTCTCTCGGCCGCTTTTACACCGATGAAAACAAAAATATGTCATCTTTTCGTTATAAGCGCGTGCTGGTGCGCGCGTGCACCAGCTTCACCAAACTTTTAACTGCACAGGCCAGGCTTGATCACGGTACACCGCGCGTGTAGTTGCTAAAACTGTACACCGCGCCAAAACCACGGCATGTCTTGCGCGATTTTCGATTTGGTTACGCAAGTCGAAAAGATTGTGTCGTTACCACACGGCTCAATTAAGAACGCGCAGGCCTCGGTTAAGTACGTACAGTTAAAAGTGTGGTGATGCTTGTACGTGTGGCAAGCAATTATGTAGAATTACCTGCATCTCACATCGTTATAGAATAGCCTATGTGTTAATCCAGGGTATAAGCTATCTCCGTTTCGAACTTCATCAAAATCTCTCTATCCGTTTGAGCGTGAAGAAATAACAAACAAACAAACACGCAAAAACTTTCGCATCTAAATAAAAAGTTTATATAACATATCGTCACGCCTTTCCCCGGAAGGGGCTGGCAGAGGTGTAATACAACACCCACACTTCGCTGGACGATATTCAGTCCCAAATGTGACAGGGGGCGAGCCTGTCGCCATACACCGGGCTCCAGTCATGTAGCAGATGACATGTAAAAAGTTTAAAGTGGAATTAATGACACGTTTTTTCGGGTAGGTTAGTTAGTTAGGGTAGTTTTTTATTCTAGAATGAATGATTTGGATATTTGTTAAATAAAACGTTTCACCACTCTATCATGAGCTGAATACGGTGTAGCAATAAACATTCTAGTTAACATTATTCAAGTTACAGTACGGTGTGACAGTCAACTTCCTAATTTTCATCCGCATCACGTCTATACAAGAGTTGCCAGTTTGAATAAAACGGGCCTCGTTGGGGTCACACTTTTTCTTTTTGCCAAAAAAAAAACATGCCATTTTTCAACTCATGTTTGAGATGTTCCTTCATAAATTAGACTCGGGAACAATTCTTATCTTTGCTCCTATTATTATCCCACGCATATCTTCTGTCCTTGTTTACGGCAACTTAGTTTTAAATGATAAAAAGTTGTAAGTGTTTCTAGAAAACTAAATGAATTTTTCATGAGATCTTATGAAAGTTAATGTGAGGCTGACACTTGACGGAGTTCTGCACTGTATTACTTTTATCCTACTTTTGTATTTCGTACTTAAAGCGTGAAGCCAGTTGGCTGGTGCCAGTCTTACGGATAAGCCAGTGCTGGCACGGCCAGTGTTGTTTAGGCGATGCCAGTCATTCCTGGATTTGTCGTGTGATGTGCCCGTTTAGCAGGGTACTCACTTAGCCATGTAGGGATTGAAGGGTCAACTAGGGCAAATGCTTCTGTAAGGAAATTGCGTCTTTCGAAAATTACTGACAAACCCTTCACAAATTAGGCAACTAACGCCATCTTGTACAGGTTATTACCACAGATTTAAAAAACTAAAGATGCTAAAGATTTAAAAAAAATCTAGGTGACGCCTAATTTGTGAAGGGTTTGTCAGTAATTCTCAAAAAACGTAATTACTCCACAAACGCATTTACCCCAGTTGACCTTATTGGTCAAGTCATTGCTCAAGTCGAAAGTGTTCGACCAGTGTGTGTTACCAGTGATGACTTATGGCACTGAAACGTGGTCTCTCACTATGGGCCTTATAAATAAGCTTCTAGTAGCCCAACGAGCTATGGAGAGGGCTATGCTCGGAGTCTCTCTGCGAGATCGAATCAGGAATGAGGAGATCCGTAGACGAACCAAAGTTGCCGACATAGCCCAGCGGATTGGCAAGTTGAAATGGCAGTTGGCAGGGCACATAGCACGAAGGACTGATGACCGATGGGGTCGAAAGGTTCTCGAATGGAGACCACGTACCGGCAAGCGCAGCGTAGGAAGTCCACCCACAAGGTGGACAGATGATCTTGTCAAGACCGCAGGATCGCGCTGGATGCAGGCCGCTACCAACCGGTCTTATTGGAGATCTATTGGGGAGGCCTATGTCCAGCAGTGGACGTCCTATGGCTGATGGATGATGGATGATGGATGACCTTATTGGTCAATCTAATAAGGCAATCAAATTGTATCATGTAGAAGAGGTTTTAGACGTGTAACAGACAATGTATCAGGCGTGAGACTCCTGCGAGACTCGCGCCTCTACGTAATCACTTGATACAGTATCTGATACATTGCGTGCTACACGTCTAAAATTCCTTCCACGTGTTACAATTTGATTGGCTAATTAGATTGACCAATCTCAAGAGCACTGGTCGGTCTCGTACCTTCATATTTTCTATCCATACGATACAATTCGATTTCCAATGTAGTCAAATTTGTCGTAAAATTGTTTTTTTTTTTATGATATAGAATAGGTCATCGTTTGACCACCAACCTTTGCCACCGTATTTATCTAACTATTGTACCTAATTATTTCTATTGTGTTTTTTTTCTTTGGCAATAAACATATTTTCATTTCATTTTTTCATTTGATGTAAAGCAACATTGTGGCCTTAGTTAAAGCACAGAGACCTAGTAAATACTTACTCACTTTGTGTATCGTGTGAATGTGGTTTAAATGAGCATTGCTTTTGACGTTAACAAAAAAATAATATATGGGACTAACCAGCTGGCGCTGGGGCTGCGGGGCACGCAGACTCAGGCTCTCTGGCTTTAACAATAGACAGGCGCTATGTTCACGCCAGCGCTGGTAGCCAGCGCTGGGTTGGCTTGAAAAACTGTTTATACGGGGCTAAAATACAAAGCCAGCGCTACTATGCAAAGGCATAGAATGCATAAGAGCTTGCCCATTATAATTATTTTACTCACACAGCTTAATCCACTAGTATTTATTATCTGTAATTTATTCTAAGAAATTATGGAGACATTTTCCAGCGTTTAAAATGGAAGAAATGCGAGGATTACTTCAGCAACGTCAATTAATAAAGAAAATTTCAGTAAACTCATTCAAGTGTATTTAAGAAGCTGTCGACAGCTTTTAAACCGTTCCTTCTTTTAATATGCAAATGTACCGCATTAGGAAAGATTGTCGCTTCAAATAAAATAACTTGAGACGCGTCTCTAGGCCGTGAAGCAGACTATAAAAATTCACAATAAGCGCCGCTTGCGAACTCTGCAAGTCTTTAAACTTAATAGCACCATTGGATAAAGCTCAACATGGACGGATTACAGGCGTATTTTGAGGGGCTCATTCAGGCTTTATAAATTCATACATAAACATATGTAGCGTCACGACTTTGCCCCGAGGAGGCTGGCAGAGGTCATTTCGCCGGACGATATTCAGTCCTAAATATGACAGGGGGCAAGCCTATCGCCATACACCGGGATCCAGTCATGTAGCAGATGACATACAACACGCACATATTATGTTCACACAATTAACAAATTGATGCGTGTCGTCGGCTGGGTTTGGACCCGCTCCCTCTGGCTTGACAGGCGGGCCTTCTTCAACTAGGCTATCATCGCTTAAATATATACTAACACCTTTAAATAAAAAAAAAACACAAATGTCGATTTATGTTTGCCCTTTGTGGGAATCGAACCCACGCCACGGCCTCAATCTCAAAGGGCAGGTTCACTACCAACTGAGCCATCGAGACAGGCCGTAAATGAGGCCCTGGTCACGCTCATAGCGCCCATCATGCTAATTTTATTTATTCTTATTACTTTACTTCATTAGGTATACTTTCTATTTATTCCACTGAAATCATTCATGAATGCAAATGTTTTTATTTTCGCGTAATTTTCCACTTTCGAAATTATATTTCCAACGTGAAGAGTTTTTAATTGACTCCAAAAATTAAGGTCCGGCTACAAAGGGTCGGTTGTAATCTGGCCTCTTTGAGGGCCCTAATAAAACACATGGGGCTATTTTCCTGTGACATTTTGGACCGTCTGAATTTAACAACGGGATTTACATTAATGAACTAGGAACTGTGCGTTTTTGCGGGATAAAAAAGGTCAAGTGCGAGCCGGGCTCACGCACTAAGGGCTCCGTACTAAAATATATCTAAGATAGATTCCGTATCTATAAAGACGGCAAAAAAATCATGCTTGTTGAATGGAAGTTAAATATTTAATTTATTCTGTTTTCTAAAACAGAATAAATTAAACATTTAAGAGTAATTAAATGTAGGTATGTAAAACACTCGCTCAGCGAACTAGCGAGTGGCAAGAAGCGAGCGTGTACATACATTTACTTACGGGTTGTTTCTCACACATCCCTCATGAACTTATCATCTCTAAAAATATTCTTAATCTGTATTTTTAACTCATCCCACAGATTTTTTTTTAATCATCCTAAATGTATTCTGCATAAAACTAGTTTTGACATTTTATTTCACGATGAAATAGCAAACAAAAAGCTAGTTTTCATAATAAGTATTATAATAATCTTTAACTTTCTTTTGCAAGCGGTACTAACCCTGATTTTTGTACAAACATTGAAGTAAGATGTGCTAATAACACTTGTACAATGATTTCAAGAATAATAAAATGATAAAATTGATGTAGGATGAGTTGGAAATAGAAATGGGTTGAGTTATGTTTTTTTTAAGAGAGGATGAGCTTATGATGGATGAGTAAGGAACAACCCATACTTACTTACTGGAGAACGATGAAGGCAGCGAGAAGCCTTGTACCTACCATCCACGCAACCACGACAACTCTGACCTGAGTGCACGACTTAGAAGAAATTTACCTACTACAGAAATCAGAAATAAAAATTGACTGGTAACTCCTATAGTTACACGTCACAGTTGACAATTATAATTAAAAATGAAAATCAGAACAATATGAAATGCTACTCTACTACTAATACTACACGCTCATCGCCGACAGTCGACCTGTAGTCTAGGGTAAGGTCTTTTACTCTTGCCAAAAGCTAGAACTAACTAAGGCAAAAAAAAAACACTTACTTTTGAAGGAGCAAACTTTATAGTAAGATACCCTCACGCATAAAAATTTGAATTCTTTCAACGTATTGAAAAAACAATTTGCTCAATATCTGATAGCCGATCACAGTCTTCTAAGCAAATGAATATGTTGAGAGGGTTGGTAGCCTTGCTAGATACGACTACATTGTAATTTTGTTGATGTTTAGTATTGTTCTCAAGTGAGTGATATGTAATGTCTTTACTGAGAATAAATGTCTTTAAACCTTAAACCTTAGGTACTTTGCAAAGTTTTATCTAAACTAAGCAGTGTTGACACAGATATCTATTACTTACCATAAACTTTTTACTAACTCTTACATTTGCATTATGAGTGCAGAACTCCTAAGTAGTGCAGAAAAGACATCACCAAGGACCTCTGCTATTTTCCTACAAAACTATCATATTCCTTAAAGCTATCACTTCAAACGAGGTAAGCTCTCTGAAAGTATAATGTGATAAAACGCTAGGTATTTTTCCAGCTCGTATTTTATACTGCAGCTTTCGTTGCAAACGTAAGTTTGAAAGTATCTTTCATCTTTACGTGTGAGACCTTTTAGGGGCTCGGGGGTTCCCCGCCCTAGTTTCAGTTTACTGCTTGCGCCCCATTTATCTTCTTTCATCAATCTTTTTCATTGTTAGGGTTGGCTCACACTTTCACGTTGACTCTTTGTAGAGCGGTTATGGGTGGATTCGGCTAAATTAAGATTAAGATTAAGATTAAGATGAGTGAGATTAATGCTTAACGCTTAGGACAATTAACCAGTTAATTATTAATCCATTAGCCATAGGACATCCACTGCTGGACATAATTATGCCTTTCCCATAGTTCCATAGGTAATTATTAAATATTAATTAAATTAACCATTAACTATTTATTTATTTTGACATAATATGTATGTAATTACTGTTTTGACATTCATAATCCCTTGTTTTGTTTGACATTTATTGAACTGTGACGTGTAACTATTGGAGTTATCAATAATTCTGATTTCCAGTGAATTCGAGATTAAACGAACTTTCTAATGTTTTTAGGAATAGCGCTTAAAGGCTCGGGAGTAGATCCTGCCCCGTGAGGGGGCGAGTGGTATCCCCTGCCAAACTTAACCTTTTGGGTCCGTGGGCAGCTAGAGTGAAGGCTCCGGCTGGTCGTATACGGATCCCGGGAGGGCAGTGGCACTTTTGGCAGGTGTCGCCGTAGCACGCGAGGGTGCCGGTGCGTGGCTGTGGGTGCCATTCCCGGGACAGTGCTCAGAGCACGATGCGAGAGGGGTACCGGTGCGTTCAGTAGAGAACTCGGAACCCCTTGACATACATCGAGGCTGGCCACCAGGTGGTTTTTAGTGGGTCTCCAACAAGGGAACCCCACACTGCTCAATCTCGAGGAGCAGTTATCTGCTCTACTACCATTTTTCGTGAAAACAGCTAATCCCGTAAATATTTTAATGGCACCCGCTATGATTCTTTGACGACAACTTGCTCACTTTACATCAAAGACGTGAAAAAAATAATTCTCTGAAGCAGTCCTTATGCGGTCCGCGTCCCCACGTAAAATAGTAGTTCAACGATAGCGTTTATTAATTTAGATCCATATTTTTCCAAGCGACCTGAACAAGAAAATGGTTAGCCAACAATATAAAAAGAAAAGCTTAAAAAAGCGACTTCCCGTCCACTAAGTAAACTTGTTGGACTTTTGTTGATATTTTAAAAACTGCTAGATCGATTTTGATAAAATTTATGTAAGACCACCTCTAAAGTATGATTTACAAAAGAAAAAAAAAATACAATCGTTTCATAACTTATATACAAAAAAAAATACAGTCGAATTGAGATCCTCTTTTTCTTGAAGTCGGTTAAAAAAATAGGCAGTCTGCTTTAGCCCTAACTATAATCTGATCTTGCTAAGTAAGTTCCCAGGATTCGGTACCAAGACTCAATCGCAAATAGAGTAGGTCGTCCTATTCTCACCCAAGCGTCGACATTTCTATTCAACCCGAGCAACCAAAGGAAAATCATGAATATTTTCGTTGGGCATTTCATCAGCTTCACACACATTTTCCTTGGAGACCTTACCTTACATACGATCTTTATTACGGTAAATAAGTTTATGCTGAAGAGTTATGGAAATCACTACTAAGGGCTCTATGAACTGTAGAGCTCGCGGCCCACGTCTGTGTCCACTACAGGTCGCATTCCTTAACCGATTCTCGTAAAATTTTGTGAGCAGGTTCGATAATTATACAGTTTTTTTTTTGCGGAGACAGATTTTGGAAATCTTAACGGAAAATGAAAAATATGTTATATTTGAAAAAAAAAAAATATCGCCATTTTTGAAAAAAATACAAACTCAGTCTCAACAAAAAAAATGTATATAATAATCGAACCTACTCACAAAGTTTCAAGAGAATCGGTAGACGAAGATAAAGAAACGAAATTCGGACATACTCGTACAAAAGCATTTGTTTGAAGCATAGACGCTTCGCTCACTCACGCTCGCTCGTTCGACTATCTTAACCATCACTAGCATCATTCTCTCTTTATTTCACTTTGGGTAAAACATATTTTTCTCTCTTTCCCTCTTTTTTTAGCTACGCCATTTTTACTACCACTTTCCATAATGATTACTTACCTATTTTGGATGATAAATAAAATCGCAAGTGGTTCAAGGAACCAGGTTAATTAGAACTCTACGCTGGTACGACATTACAGCACGCGTGGTTCGCATTACGTTGGCGGATCGGTTTATAAATTGATGTACGAAGAAAAGCTCCAGAGATTTTTTAAGAGTCCCGCGACGCTCTGAAATTTCCATACAAACACGCTTGTCAAATTTCTTGGAAACCATCTGTCAGATTATGATGAAATTTAGCATGTACACTAAAATAGAGCTATGAAAAATATCCGCATTTCAATTTTGACTGATTTATTCAATAGATAGACAAAACAAATCAAAAATCCCTTAGGGAGCTTGTCTACATAATTAGCTTTTAAATGACTCCATAAGGGAAATTCTTAGTTATTTAAAAATGATTAGAGAAGTCCAAAAGTAAAAAAAATGCACTTTGTCACTCTGTAGGTAAGCTCAAAAACTAGTCAGTATCTTTACTTGCTCTCTTCGCTCGTCGTCTTCTTGGAAACGAAGTGGCTATAGAAAACCTTAAGTCAATGCGAAGTTAGTCTAAAGTGGTCGCTGGACTCTTGAGAACCAGGAATTGACGTCACAGAATCATAATATCTAAACCACCACCGTAAGACTTAATGTAGACTTAATGTAAACGACCTTGTAGCAATGAAAATTGCTCGCTCAGAGTAAATTGGACAATAAATTCTGCTCGTATTAAAATATTGTAACAATTTCGTATTTTAATTTACTGAGTTACTTATAAGTCTGTCTCAAAGAGACAAAAGAAAAGAGGATATATTGAGCTAGCTAGTGTCGCCTCGCGGTTTCACCCGCGGTCTAACAGGAACAGTTAATTTTTTTGGTACGAAAAGTCATCGAAATAAATAAAGGAAGAAGCGGCATGAGTCAAATATCTTGTACATAGCGCGAAGACCAAATATAACTACAAGCAAATGGACACTACACAGCTCCGTTGATAGTTTTATGTTATGTGCATCAATCAAAACAAAGACAGAGAGACGTACAAGAGATTATAGCGAGAACGAGACAACAATAATTATCACTGTTGCGAGTAGTTGCGTTTGTTTGTGACTTCGGTGAATTGTGTGCTGCACCTAATTTATGCGGTCAATTTTTAGGTTTTCGTATCCCTTAAATTTGATCGAAGCTAAAAGTAGTCTTATGCTTTATCTGTACCACTGATAACGTACTAACTATGTCATGAAAAATCGTGAAATCGTAACAAGCAAAACACTTTCTCATTATTAATATTAGTTAATATTAGGCATTTACCTCTCATATTTTATGAGTCGGTTTGAATCAATTACGTCTTTATGTGTACCACTGATAACGTGTATAGACAATGTTATGGAAAATCGTGAAAGCGTAATAAACAAACAGACTCACTTTCGCATTAATAATATTAGTTAATGTTACGCAATTACCTCTCATTTATGAGTCGGTTTAAATAAATTAAAATAATGAGAAGGCATTAGATTACACTTCCTTAATCACGCGATACCTTCCGTGTTTCACAGTCAATTACATCACAGCGTTACGTGATTGTAAATCCAATGACGACTTAATTTAAATCCTTATCATAATCGCAATGTTGCTTAAGTTTTCACAAATAACAGTCTTTATCGGGTCAAACTTTACACAAAGGATAACTTATGTTCCTTCTGTATTTACAGGCGCGAACTAAGTCTCAAGTTGCTGCTATAAATTATGTGATAAACAAGTTCAAAATCGCAACTTTGGTGTATCTGTGAAGGAAGTCAAATTGCCCGATTTTATCAGGCAACGCGGAAATCGGAACATAATTAAAATCTACTCGTGAAGGACCTCGGCATGCAAGTTTTGTTTTGTAATCTTAGCATAATAACAAGTATTAGAAAAGCGAAAGTGAGTTTGTTTGTTACGTTATCACGCTCTAACTACTTAACAGATTAGCATGAAATTTTGTATTCGCGTGGTCAGGGGTACAGAAAAGGGCATAAGGGTGGGATCGCAGGTAAAACCGCGGGGCGTAGCCAGTATTAATATATAAATCCTATCCTAATCCTAACTATTATTAATATAAATGCGAAAGTGAGTTTGTTTGTTTGTAACGCTTTCACGTCTCAACTACTCAACCGATCGTCTTGAAATTTTGCAAACACGTTGTCTGGGGCACAGAAAAGAACATAGGGTACTTTTTATTCCGAATAAATAACGGTTCCTGTGGGACCGCGGGTGAAACCGCGTGGTGCAGCTAGTACTATATAAGTACAACTTAAAAACTAGCATGTCGCTGCGTAGCGGGAAGACCACTCACTCACTCACTCACTCAATCACCGCAGAGTGAGAAACCATGGTTCCTCAAATCTGCAGCCTAAGCCATCATGGCCCTACAAGGCTAGACCAGGCTATGCATGCATAGCAAAAACCACAGATTAAACTACTTACTTGTCATGAAAATGCTTGTTACTCGTCGCGTAGGAGTCGAAGATGTAGTTGAGCATTGGTGAGTCTGACTTCCCTCGCGCGTGCGTCCGCCTGGGCTTGGCGGTGATGCGTAGGTTGCGGAAGACTGTGGGCGGCGGCGACATGGTCATGAACCGGGTTATCGTCTCAGTGGCTGGAGATGCTGTGGGCAAGTTCTTTGAGTTACTAAACGTATAATTTTCAGGGTTATTTCTGAGTTTTTGAATCGGTAGGATGGACCTTCTTACTGCTCAGGGAAAACCTTTTATAGGTACCACCCCGCGACGGCTGGGCAGGGTGGTTATGTGGAAGACACCTCCCTAGGGGCGGCAAAAACTAAAAACCCTGTGGATGCTCCACCTTTGCGCCATTTGTCGGGACTACGGGCATGCTGCTGCACTCCTCCGTGGTCCCGACAGCGGTAGGGTGGACCTGACGAACGCATCGCGACTAAATCAAAGACGCTTAAAGAAAGGTCAGATCAAGTGTACTCACAACCGACAAGCGTGTATAAAAAGACTCGTGGAAGTGGAAGAAATTGAAGATGTATGCCAGGATCGTAGCAAGTGTAGAAAAGTAATTTCTGCCTACCCCTATGGGAAAGAGGCGTGATCAAATGTCCCTGTGTATGTGTCTTCGATTCACCTAAAATTTCTCGCAGTTTGACCTACGAGTATGTCATTCCAACAACTTTTAGTTTAAATAGGTGTATCAACAATCTTATTTTTGTTAATTTTTGCACACCCATGTCCCATACTCTTTCATAAGTATCCTCTCCATCCTAAGGTTGCCTGGAAGAGATCGCTCTTAGTGATAAGGCCGCCAGTTGTTACACTACAGTTTAAGATTTTTCTGTTCTTTTGTTTTTGTTATTTCTGGTGTGAACAATAAAGTGTTTATCTATCTATCTTTTATTCAAAAACTTTTATTAAAAAAAAAACTTGAAAACAAAATGATCCTTATTTAATATTGTATTCTAAACAAGTCTTTTAATGACTTGTGTTCTAAAATCAATAACGCTACGCATTACAGTTGACGGAACATGGGGGCTCCGACGAAGCTTACAAGTTGTACCTAACTAATAATCCATAGCTTAACATTTCAAAGATTTTTTCATGTTTTTTTGGCCTTTGCTAGTAGTTCATGAAAAATTCAGAAATAAATGTGTGTAAAGGCACAATGTACGTTATATAACCTCTAAAATACGTTTGATATTTAAGCTGCACTGCGAGCGCGTTCTGAAAGTCGTGCATTTAAATTTTCATTTCAAATCCAAAGTACGTACGTCTCACGTAAATTGCTAGCAGCCGTTTAGCGCTAAAATAGGACACGACACGTATTCAGACTTGGATAAATACGGAAAATATACAAAAAGAAAGTTATGTACGTTTCATTTATTGATTCGCCTAATGTAGACATTCCTACTTGTGAATTCCGCGCGCATTTGAGGAAAATGACGACGCACATGAGATATATTCCATCTTGCTAACTTAGTTTGAAGGTTGTCCTTTCTTTTTATTGGCATGTGAGTTTGTATGAGATGTTTTGGGCTGGTTCAACACTGGTTGCTACTAAGACTTGTTACACAAAACCCAAACATAAAAGTAAATACAATCTCATACCCAACTTTAAGAAGGGACACTTGCAAAAGGACAAAACAAAGCTGGACTCGGCTAGGGTACGGCTAAAGATTTAATCAGTGGTGTTCATAATGAAAAGGTGGTGATATTCTTTCTCATATCTGTATAGAAAATTTCTGTATGTTCCGTCTTTAAGAGTCGTGTCAAGGCTCACTATCTTTAAAAACAATAGCCGTTTCGAAAGATAGTAAGAATTGTATGTCACAAAAGTCGCACTATGTGTTTATTTATATATTAGTGACATTTATTTAAAAACATTTTTAAAGTATTTATATTATATTTATATCGTCTAATAATTAGTTTTTTTTTAATTTTATTAATATATTTATAAATTTATTATTTTTATCTTTCAAAGCCTCTATTTTATAAATGTTCCCGTCCATTCAGGTTGCCTGAAAGAGATCACTTTGAGTGATAAGGCCGCCCATTAAAAACTTAGTTAAGCCATAATTAAGTACTATTGTAATTATTTTATGTTTTTAATAAAGAGTTGTTGTTGTTGTTGTATAGTTTGATAACTATCTAGTAGTTCGCCTCGGATAGTTATCTTGCATATCTTCACAACTCCTTGTCCATTTTGACTCATTATACGAATTTAAAAATCTATTAGGGTAAAATACTGTCTCAACTGTCTGATCAGGTCAACGATACTCAAATGTTCGTCAAAGAAACTAATTTTGAATTGTCCCAGTAAACTCTTAGATCTCGCTTAGCTCGGCCAATAAAGTTGTCCTTTTTCATTGCAAATAAGTTTGGTAAGACGTAGTCGCGAAAACTCCCAAGATATTGCAATCAATCACATTTTTTGCGACACTCTTGTTTCTTGCTTCTTTCTTGTTTGTGTTGCGAGTTGGGGCTAGGAATAAGGGTCCATAGGGAATGTGTTACCTGTGAAGGTGGAGTGAGGCGCGATGGTCGGCGAGAGCACCGCCATAAGGAGCAATATGCGGTGCATGCCGCCGCATCCTACCCGCCGAGCGCCCACTCTGCAACAAAATAATAATAATAAAACAGTAATTCCAAAAAAAAAAATACAGCACATAAGTAAATTTTCGATAGATGTTTACGGTGACGGTGGGCCCCAAACTAGGCTAGGCCTGTATCTTTGGTACCCTGAGAACAGAGCATACATGATATTTTATTCATCTGTGCTGACAACATGGAATTACCGTTAATGTACATTGTTAGATTAGAACATTAAAATTAAAACATTTGTTTAATTAAAACCAGCTCCGGCCAGTAATATTGTTACATGCGGTTAAAAAATAATAATTCTGAGTATAAGCTGCCTCTATACTAAATTTCATTAAAATCCGTCCATCCGTTGGAGTGTGAATGAGCAACAAACAAACATACGCACAAACACACAAACTTTCGTCTTTATAATGTAAGTAGGACTAACCAACGCCAGCGGTGTTCCCCGCGATTACAAATTTGTCTATCTGGCCATATACACCATACATATATAAATAGTACCACACTTCATCAAAATTACTCCATCGGCTTGAGCGTCAAAACAAACACACAGACAAACGTTCATGTTTATAACATACTAGCTGTTTTACCTGCGTCTTCGCTCGCGTTTTATAGCCTAGCACTGAGGTATAATGTAGCTTTCCTCGGTGCTATTCACAATCATTAGAAAACGTTTCCGATCGGATCACAGAAATTTCAAACTCAAATTGTTCGAATCTCAGTCTACTTTATACATTTTGGAATAGGGAATCCCGTATGAATCCGATCGGAAGAATTAATCACGTTTAAAAACTTATGATAAAGACTGATATTATGGTGAAAGAATTTCTGAAATTGGACCAGTCGTTCTTGCGTTAATTCGTTGCAAACATACAAAAATACAATTCCGATAAATAATTATAAAATAAATAAATAATTGATAAATAATTTTCAATTTTTTTCCGTCTTTAAAAATATGACTGTATTAGTGTAGATGGTGTAGATTTATGTAGGACAACTTCCAGTACACGTCAATCGCGACTTAAGTGATAATATACGAAACTGCGTCAATAAGATAAATTGATAAGATGATGTAGACGGATGCAAGCAGTAACATAGCCAAATTGACGATGCTTCTGCTTAAGATAAAAAAAACAAGGTCTAGCAATCAGCAAACACGTAATGACGTCATCTTCATCCGTCTCTTTCGAACTTGTTGTCAATGACATATTTCGGTCTTGTTTAAGCATCGATTGACGTCACTACGTGTTGCTGAATGCTATACCTGGCGGAGTATATTACTCGTCGATTATTCGGCTAGCGAATAATCAAGTGATGGTTCGTGCACATGTTAATTTTGTTTGTAATTACGTGTGTAAATGAACTCACTCAGCTGCCGTCTTTGTACTTTTTCACTCTACAAAACTTGCAAGGCTAGAGTGAATAAGTACCTTAGAGGTCGTCGTGCTCCATCTTAGACCACAACGTCGCTTAACATCAGGCGAGTTGATGGTCAAACGCCGACCTATTGTACATAAAAAAAAATGAATAATAAAATAATAAACTTTAATATTTCTTCAAATTGCTTAAAATTAGAAAAAAATGCTTTTTCCATTTTTCCAATGTCAGATATAAAACTAAAATGTACCTGCCTATATACGGCCACGTAAATAATATAGTAAACCTTTTTTGAGGATTTTATTATCCAAGTCGTCTTCCTGCACGTGCCGAGATCAAAAGAAAATTGATTTTCGTAATCGAAAGTGCTTCTCGTTTTCTTGATCATTCTCCAGTTCCATTGTTTTTTTTATCTCATTACGAGATTATATCGAAAAATGATTGCGCAAGTTATTTTTGCGTGAGTTTACCTTATTTGGGTTCCCAATTGATTAATGATATAGTTCATTATAAATTGGTTTTTATGTGAGTGTTATGTGTATCATCTAGTCGAGTACATCATGAGTGGTACAATTACTGTGAATTGCATTAATAAAACTTGTAGTCTATGTTCTTTTCGCTACAATGTACTGGTCTGGTCTGGTCTGGGGGCAATGTAGCTATAGGGAACGTACCCATACTACATGACTATTTCTTACAATTTTGAACCCCCTTCCCCCCCCCCCTCGGTTAACATCTTAACTCTATACTACTCTATTCTAAGACCCTCTCCCTCATACTCTAGTTTAACAAAGTAATTCATAGTTTTAAATCGTTTTTTGCAAACAAAACATTAAAAAATCGTACCCCACCCCCCTAAATTAGTCACGTAGTATGGGTAAGTTCCCTTAAAGCTCAGCCGATGCTTAACTGAACCGTTGATGTTGCGTTTGTCACTAAAAAATCGGGCGGGGAACGGTTCAGTATCACTAATGTCCCACAAACGTACCAGCTAGACTACCGGTGACACGTTTGTGAAACGTTAGTGATACTGAGCTTCTCCCCGTCCGATTTTTTGTGACAAACGCAACATCAACGTTTCAATTAAGCATCGGCTGAGCTAATTGATCAAAGTAAATTAATTACTTAATTTATCTGATCAAATTGATTCGTTTTCTTGAATACGTTTTAGAACGTTTTGTCAATAAATTTAGTATTATACCAGAGGGGATATTTGTTTTTCACATTGAGCAAATTCATTAGCTGCCTTGTCCTTGAAATACGAGTAGATTGCAAAATCATTATGAAAATATGAAAGTTTACTTCTGTATTCAATTGTGATTAAAGGATTATGAGGAGGGTTGGTCTGGTAAGTATAAAATAACTCCGCTTTTCCGTTATCATCATCTGAATAAAGTAAGTTAAGTTACTTCGGCATTTTCATGGTATAATAATATACTCCGCCAAGTATAGCATTCAGAAACACGTAGTGACGTCAATCAATGCTTGAGCAAGACCGAAATAAGTCATTCACAAAAAGTACAAAAAAGACGGATGACAATGATGTCATTAAGTGTTTGCTGAATGCTAGACCTAGTTTTTTTGGATTATGGGCATTTTTTTTGTTACCAGACTGCGCAAGAAGGAGGGTTATGTTTTTAGAGTGTATGTACGAATGTGGATATGTATGTATGTATTTATGTATGTTTGAGGTTTCTTTACAGTGTGGTACAGTGTGTGTGTTTTACAGCCTAAACAACTTGATGGATTTCGATATGTGAGATGTCATTTGATTTTTTTTTTTAATACGAGTAATGTTACTTGTTAACTCTGCTAATCTTCGAAGCCGGAAAGAAAGTCGCTTCCATGCAAAAATACACAATCGATGCTACAGACTGAATATTTTAAAAATCAAGACTTCTTCTCAGACTGTAAATACTCTCAGTAATGGATGCGACTTGTATTCCCAGCACGTCACGAAGTTTCAGTAACAAAATACGGAAGTTGAACGCTACCTTTACGACTAGGGAGCAAGACAGATAGAAAGGACGTAAGACGCGGACGAAACACAGACGGGATGCAGGCGCGGTGTCACGTCAATGTATTTTCGTACGAATTGTATTACAAGACGCGATGCAGCACACAAAACGAAGACGGGGCGCAGATGGGACGCGGATGTGGCGCTTCTCGTTTTTAACCCTCGACGCAAAACGACGGGTGTTATAAGTTTGATGTGTATTTGTGTGTGCGCGTGTGAGTGTATGTGTGTGTTTGTGTTTTTTAATTATGAGGGCCGCGACGCTCTGAAATTTCCATACAAACGCGCTTGTCAAATTTCTTGGAAACCATTTGTCAGATTATGATGAAATTTGGCATGTACAATTAAATTAACTATATCTCCGCCCCTATGTTCTTGGGTTTTTTTAACGTTTAAGAGAAAATAGAGTTATGAAAAATATCCGCATTTGTAAGGGATCACTTTTGACTGACTTATTTAATAGATAGACAAAGCAAATCAAAAATACCGTTAAATAGGGAGGTTGTCTACATCGTTAGCTTTTAAATTAATTCATTACACAAGGGAAAACTTTAGTTATTTAAGGATCGGTAGTGAAGTGCAAATGTCATAAAAAAATATTGAAATTGCACTTTGTCACTTTGTATGGTTAACTTTAAAGGCTTGCCAGTATCTTTACTTGGTCTAGCTCGTCGTCTTTTTGGATGAGGAAATGGCAATAGAAAACTTTCAGCCAAATACGAAGCTAGTTTAAAGTAGTCGCCAGACCCTTAATGTACTTTGATACAAAATGTATTACAAGACGCGATGCAACACACACAGAAGACGGAACGCGGATGCGGAGCTTCTTATTTTGACATGTCTCCTCTTTGTTTGTGGCTCGTCCGCGTCTTACGTCTTTTCTGTCTGACCAGCGCCTAAGCCAGCTCGAGATCGAGTTGACAGTTCGAAAAAGCTGCATATAAACAGGGTTATCGATTTAAAGACTTGCTTTTAAATGGATACAGTTAAGCATAGTTAGTCCAAGCGCCATTTTCGTTTTTTTGGGAAATTACATAAACGCGTTTTTATTGGCAGGAGGTTTGCATTTGTATCGTCACATCACGTCACGTCAAAAAAAACACAAAATAAGTATTTATTTTGGAAGATATAGCTAAAATGCACTTGGACTCTCAATAAATATGATGTTCTCATTTTGCAAAACGAGTCCAAGGGCCATAAATAGCTAAAAATGCACGTGGACTCGCAATAATATGCTGTTCTCTTTTTGCAAGACGAGTCCAAGGGACATTAATGTCCATTTCCTATCGATTAAATAAAAAATATATATTTTTCCATACTTGCTTAGCATCATAAATTGGTAGATGATAATGAGTTCTGAGAAAATAAATGAAAACCTATGAAAATGGCACAGATAATTATATTACAGACAGGATAATATTAACTTAGACGGACAGATGTTTGATGATAAGACAGATGTTTGATGAGAACATATCGAGTAAGATAGAGTAGGTAGATACTAAATCTACTCTAGACATGATCTGGATCAAAATCTAAATGACCATTAAAACCTTCAATAAAATCATCAATCGTGTCGTCTGAAATCATTTTTTTTATATATTCTATCCTATATTCCAAACGACGCTATGTCATTTTATTTTTTTATAAAATGACATGGCGTCGTTTGGAATATAGGGGAACGGTGATTTTTATCTTAATCTTAATTTATATTTTAATCTTCCAATTTTTTTCTGAAACAGGTTTTCCAGTAGCCCAAAGCGTTACCATTTATTTAAAACATTTGTGTCCTCTTCTACCTTTTTTCTCTCTACATCAATTTCTACGCTTTCTTCCTCTTCTTCACTTGTCTCGACATTTATTTTAAATGCATGATCTTTTTTTAGGCCTCCATCAGGTCACTTAGAGAGCAGCTTTTGTGGCACTGAGGGCAGGACATTGGATGTCCCATGGTTTGTGTTGCGTCGCAGCCACACTCGTGAGAACCCGTGTCAGAGAACCCCCACTTGCTCATGTTGAACTTGCAGCGAAGTCTGTTTAGCGAGTTCCATGTGGGCTACGTTAAGTCGTTGCCTGGAGGGAGTTCCTCTGCCGGTTTTACGAACTCTTGTGGTGGTGCGCACCTTTCCAGTCACAGTTTGTAGCAGGACTCTCGGGGATGGGTGGGTAACGCCTTTGTGGAACTGAGAAAACCTTTGCTCTTGAGGCGGTTGACCGGGGTGTAAAAAACTGTAGAGTGGGTGTCTTGGGTCTTGTTCTTGCTTATATTTTTAATGGAGATATCGACAGCTCTGCGGAATTTTAGGGGAACAATGCCGGCAAGAGGGTAAAAAGATTTTAGGGGGTGGGTTTCAAGCAGCCAGTTATTTTCTGCATGTTTCATTGAGTGCAACATCTACTTCCTTAGCATGGGTGGAACGGTGTCACACGCGTATTTCCCAGCTGAGAAACAGAGTGCTAGCCCGGATGTGCGCAGTACTTGAGGTGAGGTGCCTCATGAGGTGGAAATGAGGCGGGAGAGTAAATTGTTCCTGGTAGCTTTTAATTTTGTTTTCATACAGTGCTGTTTGTAAGTCAGTGGCCAGTCATGTTTTACTCCTAGGTTGGTTGGGCTGTAACAGTGCTTTATAGCGATGTCTCGCCAGGATATGTAGAGTAAGCGTCCGGCTTGACGGTTTCGGAGATGGAAGGCGCATGACTGGATCTTGGACGGATTTGGTCGTTAGCTTTTTTCGTCGTAGTATTTTCTGATGACTTCCAGGGGGCTCCTGTGAGTATCATCTCAGCTTATTATTATTATTATTCGAGGTGAGGGCGTTAAGCCCTGCACTGATCGCAGTCCCACTTGGGGTGTTTTGTGCATTTCCCCCTGCCAGCACTTACCCGAGCCAACCCAACTCCTTAAAATACCGGAGTGAAGCTCTGGGGCGCTGGCATAGTTGCTCCAGTGGCGTAGATAGTAATCAAATATACCTTTGCCGCTGCTGAGTCATTTCTAATTGTGGCGGCAGGGAGAGAAGGAAGTAAGTAGTTAACTTCAACTATTTTTATGCATCACAAGTCTATGCGACAAATGCTTGAATTATTGGGTTGCGTTTGGAATCAAACTCACGTTTCTAGTTCTGCAAAACTAGTCCAAGTAACAAACAATT
Organism: Peribatodes rhomboidaria; assembly: GCA_911728515.1. Lineage (NCBI taxonomy): Eukaryota > Metazoa > Arthropoda > Insecta > Lepidoptera > Geometridae > Peribatodes > Peribatodes rhomboidaria. Next base: position 4,947,189 of record OU452184.1, on the reverse strand, counting down.
GTCGCGTGGACTACTTATGCATAACACTACGTCGTTTGGGCTTGTAATGTATAAAAGGAAATGTGTTTTCTTATTATACAATTTGGTTGTTATTTTTAAATTGGTTATTGGACTTGTGTTGCGTATTGAAATATACCATTTGCTATAGAAGGCGCTTGGACGGGGTATCAAAAAATACCACTTAAGAGTACAACTGCTACAAGAGTGCTTTTTCTATGGCTAAATTATGCCCTAAGGATTACAAAAATGCAAAAAAATCAAAAAATGAAAATTGGCGCTTGGACTCACTATGCTTAACTGTATCCAAATATGACGTTTTGTTTATGTACTTTTTTAGGGCATGGGGTGTAAGTGGTGTTACTACATTTTGAAATAATATTAATAATAAATGAATTCGGGACATTTTTCCCACATGGTCGCCTGACCCCAAACTAAGCAAAGCTTGTACTACGGCTGCCAAAGACTGATATCCATACATGTTTAGTTTTAATTAACATACTTAGATATATATTAACACCCAGATATAGAACAAGCACGTACTCGTATGTGCATTGTTCATCACATGTTTGCCCCTAGGTAGGAATCGAACCCATGCCCCTTAGTTTAGATGGCAGGTTCATTACTAATTGAGCCTCCGAAGCAGTCTTTAAAAGTAGGTATTGTTAAAATACATAATTAGTAGGCATAATAAAAAATAACGAATTGTTTGATGACACATTGACTCCGAAATAGTGAAAACTGTATTTCGGGTAGTGGACAATTTTGTAAGATTTTTACAAGCCAGCAATGTAATTTTCCGATTCAGAGGGTTAGGCAGGAATTTGAGGTATCTTTATAAATGTTATATTTATTTATAAAGGTATAAATTTATCAGAACAATCAATCAAAATTTTCGTCCAGAGAATATTATTAGGCTCTGATCATTGATAACATTATGGGTTTTACCCGACTGCGCAAGAAGGAGGGTTATGTGAAAGAGGGTTATGTTTTTCGAGTGTATGTATGTATGTATGTATGTAAGTATGTATGTATGTATGAGGTTTCTTTGGCACACCTTACAGCCTAAACAGCTTGATTGATTTCGACATGTGAGGTGTCATTTGAATCGTCTTGATAGCGGAAGTGACATAGGGTAAAACATTTTGCAGCCGGGTTTTTGTTTCTCTTTTAATAATTTTACTCGTTGCAGGATATTGTTGTGTGAGACGAAAACTCTATATAAATAAGTGTTACGTCCCTAAGCTCGCATCTAAGTTGATTGCAAGTTTTTGCGTGTATCTCCCAAAGTATTCTCCGTCTCTAGTTTGTAACGATCCAACTTATTTGGCAAATAGACAAGGTCTCAGTCGACCCCAATTACCACAATCCTGTTTGGAGCGGGAATTGAATTGACCGAGCCCAGTACCGGAGTGGAATGAACAAGCGGGCCAGAATCTATTTATTTATTGTATTTGCAGTAGTTTAGATTAATTTTGTGTGTATATTTTCCATCCTAGTAATTGATCTCCATAACATATCGTCACGTCTTTCCCCCGAAGGGGCTAGCAGAGGTGTAATGCAACACCCACACTTTGCCAGACGATATTTAGTGCCAAATGTAACAGGGGGCGAGCCTGTCGCCATACACCGGGCTCCAATCATGAAGCAGATGACATACAATTGCTCACACAATGAACAAATTGGTGCGTGCCGTCGGCTAAATTTGAACCCGCTCCCTCTGGCTTGAGAGTCGGGCCTTCTCCCCACTAGGCTACCGTCGCTTTTCTCCATGCCAATCGATCTCCATGCCACTGTTAATGCCATAATTCAATCGTACTCACACACACAAACACATACACTACACACAGACATTCTTACTACCCGTATATTATTTTGAATAAGTTTTATAATAATTACCTACAATCTTACAATTTCAATTTTCACATTATGATAATAATTTAGTTTTATTATCGTTTTTGCTAAATAATGTACAAAATTATATAAATTGCCAAATGCGTAAATGTGTTTACTAATAAGCACGGAAATTGTATTTGGGCAAAGAGGATCATTGGGTGCCCAAAATACAGGCATCGCCTAGTTTGGGATCCACTGATTTTCATTTTGAGTACTGTGAGAAACGTTCAACATAGACGTGATTTTCGTGCCTGCCGCTAGATGGCGTACAAACCGGAGGAATTTGAAAATGGCGCACTTCACTCTTAATTCAAACTTATTCAACCGGAAGGCGCTGCTTGTCTACAAAACCAACTTTAATTCACTTCCTTGAGTAATGGTCGCCAAATCTATTCGGACGAGGGAGGCAACATCCGTTTCGGTCGACCAATCGTGGCAAGGCACCGGGGTGTGCTTGGAAAAAACGTGGTCGCGCCATGGCGCGCCACTTTTTGGGCGCGCTCCTCACTTTGCTTCGGGACATCGCATCGGCAGCATCGGGATAAAAGTATAAAGTGGAATAATAAGCCAGATAGGCATAGAAGTTATAAAGTGAATCTTTCTGAACCAGTGAATCTAAAAGCTAAGTACTAATATCTAATAAGTTAAGTAATTGTGCGTATGTTTATTAACGTGAATTGCTCATAGCGATTGCTACGATAGTGTTAACAGTTGATTCCTTGTAAGTTTACACGATTTTGGTTACAATATGTTTAAAGTTTTGCTAGTATAAAATGCGTTATTAACTTAGTGCCCGTTGGTGATAACTTTAAGTTTGTGATAGTAGATCCTTTGAGTTTTAGTAACAGCATTCTTATAATTTCTCATTTATACCTTTTGTTTTATATCACATTATATTATATTATACCTGGGGCCTATTAATTATTACTACTATTGACTTAGGTCACATCTATCACTATGATTTATGGTTGTGATTATTAGTTTTATGATTATTAATTGCTTATGATTAGTAATTGCTGATAAATAATAAGTGTTATTATGTGGTAGGAATTAATATAAAAGTAAATGATGTTCATTACTACTGGGTGGTTTTATTTCTAGTCCTAATGTCTTAACAATTTTCAGAAGTGGGATAACTCTCGGTCACGCAGTTCTGTGTGGTGGGACTCGAAGAGAGAACGAGGCCGAGTTAGAGGAGCTTCATGCAGTCGATCTCCTAGCGACAGTGCATCACGCTGCGAGTCAAGCAGATGGCGGCCGCGACATCCAGTAGTTCCCGAGCCGCGGGCCTCCTCGACGCCTAACTTCAGGGATTATCCGGATCAATCTGGTAGGATCCATCCATATCTGTCTAATATAGTAGTGAAAGCTGACATAGTGCCAGAATTTGATCGTGGAAAAACACTACCCGCTTTATAATGGTTAAAAAAAAAAAAAATTAACAATGGTTAACAATGGAACGTAAAAAGCTATAATATGCAAGCTCGATTATCTGGCAAAATTGTGGCATAATGCGTTAAATTCTTAAGAGTTTTCTTGGCATGAATGGAAAAAAATTTTTTTTTTTTTTTAAGCCTTTCCACAGAATACAGACTTTGCAGCATTCAGAAAAATGTTAGGAAGAAGAAAATAGCCCAATGAGACTATGACTCATTAAGTCATTAAGGGTTATTCGAAAACTTGCTTTTGCTTATCAAATGTGAGGTAGTAGGAGAAAAGCCGTGTCCTGCATTATCGAAGTCTTACCTTTTCACCTCAAAACTTTAGCTAGAGTAGGAAATCGTCGGACTCCAGGAGAGTTGTTCTCTAAGGATCTCTGCATGAATGATGACAAGCGGTGGTTGCCAACTTATCCACAAAGGATTTTTAATCGATTTCCTGATTCAGCTAGATATAGCAGCAGCTGCACCGTTCAAGGACCCAACCGTGCCATACACTCGTTTGAGCTCAATTGTAAATTGTAATGCTATTTATAATGATAGGAAACCTGTGTCCTGCTATCTTTGCAACGAATCTGGTCACATTGTTCAATTCTGTTCAAAAATCCTCTGCTAAGCCTGCAACTAGGTGTGGTAACTGCGGGAAAGGGAATCACAAAACTGTTTCTTTAAGAAGGTGAACGTCGTCGAAATTTCGCGGGTAAACGAGTGCTATTTTAAGGATGTAACTCTTAATGGTTCGAAGGTCACTACTTATATGGGCACTGGGCGCAGATATGAATGTGCTGTAAATTGTAATATTAGGCGTACCATTGGCCACGTGAGATTTTTTTTAGTAAGAGGTTTTAACGGTCTCCCCATAAAAGGTTCGTGGACAAGCGGCGGTCTCCGTTGTAATTGATCTAAAATTCGTTGCAGACGTTGTCGTTACTGATGCGCCTCTCAATTTTGCCGACGTTTCTATTGGTCAACCAAATTTAATAATGAGCAAAACAGGTTCAGTGGTTGGGACTCGAGTTACACTTGAAAGCGTTAAAAGCACCGATTCCGAAATTAGCATGATTCGTACTTTCAAAGAACTCGATAAAGTTTAGCTCTTTTCTTTCAGGGATAACGCTATTCTGCCAAAGTCTTTAATGTACGTGGAGGTTTACAGTGACACTCAACTCGAAAGTCCAGCCGTTATATTTGTCAATTCTCGATTATGTTCTTACAAAAATACTAGATATTCCTGCGTCGGTATTTTGCTTTCCAGTTAAAACTGTGCCAACCACTAACTACTGTGATAGGCCCTTTGCCGATTAAAAAGGGTTCCTTGTTAGTATTTATTTCAGCTGAAGCTGATGACCGTGACATGACAGGGACTGAGGGACTGAGGAAAAGACTCTTGATGAGATGCAATCTGTCATCGGTATTGATATCGATAAGGTTAACTGCGGCTCTACTGATTCTAAGGTCACACAAGAGTTGACCAAATATCTTCAGGAACCTTCAGATTGGTTTTTCGGCAGATACGTTGGAGCTAAGTGCAACAAACAATCTTTAGAGCTCAATTCAGACAGACCTTTTTGTTACAGACCTTAGCGATTGTCGTTTGCAGAAAAAGCGATTGTAGGGAAAAGATTGACATGTTAATAAATGGCATAATTAGAGAATCATCATCAAATAATGCTAGTTCTATAGTTCTAGTTAAAAAGAAATTTTACCGAATTCCAGTTGCTGAAGAATCTATGTATAAAAACTGGTCTTGTCACTCCAGAGGGCCATTTTGAGTTTCAGTGAATGCCTCTTGGTTTGACTAACTCACCGGCAGGTTTTCAGCGACTCATTGACAAAATTTTCGCTTCCCGGCGCTATGACAAGGTACTTCTATATATTATCATATTGACGAAGTATTATTACCTACTAAGTATTACGGCCTGGATCTTTTAAGATTAACTTTAGAGATTAACTTTAGAGATCATTAGAGACACCGGGTTAACTTTAAATTTAGAAAAGTGTTTCTTCCTGCAGGATAAAATCGACTATTTAGGTTACGAGATCAATGCAGACGGAATTAGACCTGGAAGCAAGAAGATTGAAGCTGTAGCAAATTACAAAGAGCCAGGTAATCAACATGAGTTGAGAATGTTTCTTGGTCTGACAAGCTATTTCAGGAAATTCGTTCAGAACTACGCGAACATTAGTTTTGACTTGTACAAATTACTGAAAAAATACGGTGTGAGGGTGGGGTCTGGAACAACAGGCAGCATTTGACAAGCTGAAGGAGGTACTAATATCAAGGCCAATACTGTCTCTTTTTCGTAGCGAAGGTGACATCGAAGTTCATACGGACGCTAGCAGTAAAGGTTTGGCCGGCATTCTTCTGCAAAAACAAGATGGTCATTTTAAACCTATAGTTTATTTCAGTCGTAAAACTAGTAATGAGGAAGCTATGTACCATTCATGTGAACTTGAAGCATTGGCGGTCGTTGAATCCATTAGGAGATTTAGAATATATTTGTTTGGTAAGAAATTTAAAGTCGTTACAGATTGTGCAGCTGTAAGATACTCGTATACCTTCTTAAAAAAGGGATCTAATGCCACGTAGACGCTCTTAGTCGGTTTCCAGTAGATTCAGCTCCAGTGGTTGACGTAAACGTTCTAGATATCTTTGATTGGATTGTATGCCTTCAAAATCAAGATGATAAAATTCGAATAATCAAAGCTAAGCTTGAGTCCGGTAGCGATGAATTGTTGAGTAAAGATTACCTGATAAACGATGGCAGACTTTACAAAATTATAAAAGATGGCGTGGAGCGATTGGTAGTACCTAAATAGGCAAGGTGGAATGTATTGAGAAAGCATCACGATTGTATAGGGCATCCAGGACTAAAACGCTGCGAGCAGATCATCAGGGAAACATTTTGGTTCGCGGGCATGACAAGGTTCATACGTAAGTACGTTAATGCATGTTTAGATTACCTTTACAAAAGGAGTCAGTACGGGCGTCCCGAAGGAGAACTTCACCCAATACAGAAAGTCCCAGAGCCAATGCACACTGTGCACGTGGACCATTTAGGCCCATTCTGCAAGAGTCGAACAGGTAATAGCTATTTATTGATGATGGTTGATTCATTTACGAAATTTGTATGGTCTGTCCCAGTTAAATCCACAAAAAGTCTCGAAATAACTGCATCGTTGGAAAATGTATTTTGTTCATTTGGTTACCCAAAAAGAATATTTCAGACAGCGGGTCTTGCTTCAAAAGTAATCGTTTCAAGCAATTCTGCTTGGATAACCAAATCAAGCACATCCTCAATGCAGTGGCTTGTCCACGTGCTAATGGTCAGGTTGAAAGATATAATCGGACTTTACTTGATTCGTTAAATACAAGTGTAGAAAACGAAAGGGAATGGGATTTTCGAATTCCAAACATCACTTCGGGGATGAATAACTTACAACACTCATCTACGGGGTTTTCACCCTACAGGTTAATGTTTAGCGCATCCCGGAGCAGATATCAAGGTATGGGTAGTAATTATTTTGATAGCGAGAGTTCGGCTGAAAAGGTGAAAGAGGCAGCTTCTGCAAATTTGAACAAAACTTCAGAAAACATACGTAAGTATTTCAACGATAAACGCAAGCCGCCAACCAAATAAAAAGTTTTTATTGCCTTAGTATCGTATGACTCAATAAAGAGATTCGAAGGCATTCGTTCAGACTCTACCACAGGTGATAGTGAAGTAGACAGTACTGAAGAGTTAATAGATTTATTAGAAAGATAAACCTGATCATAAAGATGATTACGATGAAAATAAAACCAAAATAGTTGATTTATTGAAAGACTTGTTTTACAAGATTGGACTGTAAAGTTAACATGGTGAAGTTAACATGGTGAAGTTAACATGGTGAAGTTAACATGGTGAAGTTAACATGGTGAAGTTAACATGGTGAAGTTAACATGGTGAAGTTAACATGGTGAAGTTAACATGGTGAAGTTAACATGGTGAAGTTAACATGGTGAAGTTAACATGGTGAAGTTAACATGGTGAAGTTAACATGGTGAAGTTAACATGGTGAAGTTAACATGGTGAAGTTAACATGGTGAAGTTAACATGGTGAAGTTAACATGGTGAAGTTAACATGGTGAAGTTAACATGGTGAAGTTAACATGGTGAAGTTAACATGGTGAAGTTAACATGGTGAAGTTAACATGGTGAAGTTAACATGGTGAAGTTAACATGGTGAAGTTAACATGATCAAATTCTAGAGCTCAAAATACTGTAGTTGTTGTTAAGTTAATGGGCAGAAGAAAATAACTTGTTGCAAGTTTGATTAACAATGAGACTACGTTAAAAAAAAGATGACTGGTGTACTTATAATATTACTTCCTTTGCATATTTACCTATTAATTACAGAATTTCAGTGAGCTTATCAAAATGAATAGGGTGTAGATTTTTTTTTTTATGTATGATATGTACCCCATGTTTTCTTTCTTTGCAGAGACGCAAAGATGTCAGGATGGACGAGTGTGAGAAACGTTCAACATAGACGTGATTTTCGTGCCTGCCGCTAGATGGCGTACAAACCGGAGGAATTTGAAAATGGCGCACTTCACTCTTAATTCAAACTTATTCAACCGGAAGGCGCTGCTTGTCTACAAAACCAACTTTAATTCACTTCCTTGAGTAATGGTCGCCAAATCTATTCGGACGAGGGAGGCAACATCCGTTTCGGTCGACCAATCGTGGCAAGGCACCGGGGTGTGCTTGGAAAAAACGTGGTCGCGCCATGGCGCGCCACTTTTTGGGCGCGCTCCTCACTTTGCTTCGTGACATCGCATCGGCAGCATCGGGATAAAAGTATAAAGTGGAATAATAAGCCAGATAGGCATAGAAGTTATAAAGTGAATCTTTCTGAACCAGTGAATCTAAAAGCTAAGTACTAATATCTAATAAGTTAAGTAATTGTGCGTATGTTTATTAACGTGAATTGCTCATAGCGATTGCTACGATAGTGTTAACAGTTGATTCCTTGTAAGTTTACACGATTTTGGTTACAATATGTTTAAAGTTTTGCTAGTATAAAATGCGTTATTAACTTAGTGCCCGTTGGTGATAACTTTAAGTTTGTGATAGTAGATCCTTTGAGTTTTAGTAACAGCATTCTTATAATTTCTCATTTATACCTTTTGTGTTTTATATCACATTATATTATATTATACCTGGGGCCTATTAATTATTACTACTATTGACTTAGGTCACATCTATCACTATGATTTATGGTTGTGATTATTAGTTTTATGATTATTAATTGCTTATGATTAGTAATTGCTGATAAATAATAAGTGTTATTATGTGGTAGGAATTAATATAAAAGTAAATGATGTTCATTACTACTGGGTGGTTTTATTTCTAGTCCTAATGTCTTAACAGTACTTAAGTTGGCTGTAAAGTGTCATGTCTTTTGAATATTATGTATGCTTTCATTATTGTCAATAAGTATATTATTATTTTATGTGTCTAAAAACGAATGTTTATAGGTTACGTGACGCTATGAATTTAGTTTTTAGTTAATTTTTTTAGTTATTCATTAAGAATTAGTTAATCAGTTTAGAAGTTAAGAATTAGAACAAGTGCAAAAGTCATAAAAAAAGAGAATTGCAATTTGGCACTCTGTAGATAACTTTAGAGGCTCATCAGAATTTTTTTCATCAGTATTTAGCTCTCTTCGCTCGTCGTCTCCTTTTACACGAAAAAGCAAAAAACCTTTAGCCAATGCAAAGTTAGCCTAAAGTGTTCACTGGACCTTTAAAAATAATTTTGAATTATTAACTTAGACTTTACGTAGATAATATTCCAGTGAAATTTACACTCAGTAGATTGCTAAGACTTTCAAACAGACAAAGACTCTCAAGTCTTCTTGATACATTTTGTAGCGGGACGGCCCTATCCTTCCGTAGATAGTAATATTGGCAGCAATGGGCCCGCCGACCAATCATCGACTCTCCCTGGTAAAATAAGTTGCGTGCGCGCCCCGAGCAGCGCTAGTGGCGCGCAGGTGGAAGGGCGCGGTCTTCCGTCTGGTACTTGTGAGCCGACCGCGATCCCTACCGTATCGTGCGTTTTTCGTCACGAGTGCCGAAGCCTCGTGTCCCTTTTAATGTGTAACTTTAACTGTGTTGTGTGCTCAAGTATACTTTCTTATCTAACTACCAGTGCGTTTCGTTATCTTCATAAATTCTCCGCCCGTCAGTAGACCGAACAAATTATTTTGTGGCCCACGTTAAACCCGCTGGACACAATTTTCTAAAAATAGTTTCCTTGTCTAGTACGTAAATTGTATTATATAATGCCGCTGATTGGTAAAACATTGAAACTTCCCAACATGATAAGGTTACGCCAAGTTTAGGCGCTAACGAGCAGCGAGTATATCGATATCAAACTTTACTTGAACAATATTATATTCTTAGAGCCACAGTACGACGCGTAGTATTCAGAACGCTAAATTGCCAAATTTTAACATAACATATCGTCCTTATATCGTTCTTATATTGTCGTATACCTTTCCTCCGAGGGGGCTGGCAGAGGTGTAATACAACACACTTCGCTGGACGATGTTCAGTCCCAAATGTGACAGGGGGCGAGCCTGCTGTCATACACCGGGCTCCAGTCATGTAGCAGATGACATACAATACGCACATATTTTTACGCAATGAACAAATTGGTGCGTGCCGTCTGCTGGTTCGGTGGGATTGGCAAATTTGAACATAACATAACATATCGTCACGCCTTTGACCCGAGGGGGCTGGCAGAGGTGTAATACAACACCCACACTTCGCCGGACGATATTCAGTCCCAAATGTGACAGGGGGCGAATCTGTCGCCATACACCGGGCTTCAGTCATGTAGCAGATGACATACAATACGCACATATGATCACACAATGAACAAATTGGTTTGTACCGTCGGCTGGGTTCGAACCCGCTACCACTGGCTTGAGAGGCGGACCTTCTCCCAGTTGGGAGAAGGTCCGCCTCTCAAGTCAAGTCAAAGGCTGCCATCGCTCATCAAAACATTTGGAAATTTGAATTGCAAATTTGAACAAGCTAAAAACTACCTATCTTTGTTATTGCTGCGTATTATTTGACATTTATACAATGTTTCAGTAAAATATACACTCAGTAGGACTCACAAGGATATGAATACTTTTAGCTAGTTTAGGTTTAGCAGTTTAGCTAGAATAGGGCCTATTGTCCATCCTTACTACTTATAAAATAGAAAGTAAGTCTGTCTGTCTGTTTGTACGCTTTTCACGGCTAAACGGCTGAACGTATCTTGATGAAGTTTGATGAATAGTTGCAGTATGTCACAAGGAAGGTTTTGGATACTTTTTTCTGAAAAAAACAATCTTTTTGTCATGAAATTCTGTGAATTACTAAAAATAACGCGCCGCTTATCAAATGCGTCAGACAACATCACAGAATAGTACGTAGTCGGTACAAAAATACTGGCTGGTTTTGAGCGGAGTTTTAATTTTTTTTGTCATTTTTTTTTATGTTGGACACTTGGTAACGGATTATCCTACTAATATTATAAACGCGAAAGTTTATAAGAATGGATGGATGGATGGATGTTTGTTACTCTTTCACGCCAGAACGGCTAAACAGATCTGGATGAAACTTGGCACATAGATAGATTATAGTCTAGAATAGCACAAACGATACTTTTTAACCGCGGGTGAAACCGCGGGGCGCTGCTAGTTATTCATAATTTAATAATTAGTTACAGTATACCTATCTCGAGGAGGGTTTATGGAAACTATTTTCTGAATAAACGCGAACGAAGTTTTTTTTTTTTTTACAACAAACGAGGCATTGTTGTTTATTTTAATCCATATCTTGCCTAAGTAGATACTTATACAAATTATTATATTGATAATATTTATTTCGCAACTAGCTGCGCCCCGCGGTTTTACCCGCGGTTAAAAAGTATCCTATGTGCTATTCTAGACTATAATCTATCTCTGTGTCAAATTTCATCCAGATCTGTTCAGCCGTTCTGGCGGGAAAGAATAACAAACATTCATCCATCCATCCATCCATCCATCCATACATACAAACTTTCGCGTTTATAATATTAGTAGGATAGTATAAGTGTACTTAAACGTACATAAAATATTACTTGTAGCTAAAAACACTGAGCTTAACCTAAAACAGCAGGTAAAGTTACCAAAAAAAAATGGCGACGAAACCTCGTTGAGAGCGATGCGAAAATTCTTTGTTCAACTTGTTAGTATTTTTATTAGTATTAAAACTATACAAAACTATAACCCTCCTCCTCATTTAGACCTCGTCTGCGCGTTTTTTTTTTTTTTTAAATAGACATTCAAAAGAAGTTTAAAATGAAACGAGTTGTCAAATTCCTTTGAAAATTAGCAAAATTAAATGCTTTAAAGCAATAATGGTGTTTTTTGTTTAATGTAGAATTCAGTAGGATGAGCTAAGAATGCAGATTCAGGGGTAGTTGAGATTTTTTTAAGAGAGATGAGTTTACGAAGGATGAGTAAGGAATAACCTAGACCATTTTGTAAATTTATGCAAACTTCTGAATTTAATTATTTAGAGCAAGCTAAAATAACTTGCTGGTCTGTCGCCATACACCGGGCTCCAGTCATACAGCAGATGACATACAAAACGCACAAATGTTTACGCAATGAACCAATTGGTGCGTGCCGTCGGCTTGGTTCGAACCCGCTCACTCTGGTTTGAGAGGCGGGCCTTCTCCCAACTATGCTTCCATCGCTTGCTCACATCGCATTGCTGAAAATGCAAGCAAGACTTTTTTTTTACGCGGCCTACGATGGAGCCTACTTATCTAACTGCAATCGTTGAACTACGTCGAGGCGTGATCAGACAGTGTTCTCTAGGGATTTCACGAGGAGTTTTCGCCTCGTAGTGTTAATAACACGGAAACATGTTACACGTTCGTATTGATTACGTATGTTCTTAGACGAGGGGAGGAAGACGCTACTTGATTTTGTAAGCAATCTTCTTAACGGGAATAGACCACGTCTGACGAATAGGGCAGCCGTATGTACTGGGTTACGGAGATTAGAGTACTAAGTTTGCAAAACGAGTTAATAATCAGTTTGCAAATATCAAAAAAAAAGTGACTTTATTTTGTATGGAGCCTTGATAGTTTTTCTTCCCAATTTTGCAAAAACATTTTCTAAAATTGTTTAGATTGTAATTTTCGCACAGTTTTTTTTTTATATCAGGGCTTGGTTCCATAGTAAAAGTTATTTTAAAAGAGAAGCATCCTTATTAAATATATTTTAAAAGAGAAGTATCCTTATTAAATCTATTTTAAAAGAGAAGTATCCTTATTAAATCTATTTTAAAGGAGAAGTATCCTTATTAAATCTATTTTTTTAAGATCGTCATCGACTGGGCGACCGTCAGCATTCAAAGTGTCTACGCTTTCGATTCGACAAAAATGCTTTCGGATATCCCGATTTCTAAGTTAGAAACTTAGAAATCGGGATTGAGAGAGGTGTAATACTAATCCCACACTTCAATCCCAAATGTGACGGGGGCGAGCCTGTCGCCATACACCGGGCTCCAGTCATGTAGCAGATGACATACAATACGCATATAATAATATGATCACACAATAAACGAATTGGTGCGTGCCGTCGGCTGGGTTCGAACCCGCTCCCTCTGGCTTGAGAGGCGGACCTTCTCCCAACTAGGCTGCCATCGCTTTGATTCGATTTTAATAGTAAAAAAAATGTTACAGTACATTCATTTCTTATCTAATATATAATTTCTAAGGAAGAAGTTCTCCACATTTATGATATTAGCTTCGGAATGTTCAGTAACTTGTATGAGATCAAACGCGAACTTTGCGACTCGAAAAATCAAATGAAAAGCAGTTCTCTTATAAAAAAATATACGTGTAATACGAGTACGTGCTTGAATGGAAGCTGGGACTTTCGTAAATGCTCAATTTCGTTTCAAACGATACAGGGTTTTGGAGTCGGGTATTTTTTGAGAATATTCAGATACGGGTTGGATTTTCTTGTATTGTTTGAACAGAATTCTTGATTATAAATAGGGGATGAAAAAATAATAAGAAGTTTTAAATTATACATAAAAAGCATCAAATTATACGTAATTTTTCTTTATAATTTATAAAATATGTATGGTGATTTTGTAATGATTTTAATATTTTTAATTGCACTTGGAATTGACATTTTGGATTGTCATTTATTTGGAATACATTTTTGACATAATATGTATTGCTCTGTAATTTTTAATAATAAGTGTGATTGGCGCATGCCGTTCTTATTGTAATCATAATCCTAACTTAGTATTTACAAATGCGAAAGTGAGTTTGTTTGTTAGTTTGTAACGCTTTTACGCCTTAACTGCTCAACCGGCCATCATGAAATTTTGCATATACGTCGTCGGGGGTATAGAGAAGGACATAGGGTACTTTTTATCCCGAAAAATGTAATGGTTCATGTGGGATTGCGGGTGAAACCGCGGGGCGCAGCTAGTAATAAATAAAAAACGCTAAGTTACTTTTATTAGTTGTTACTTTTTAAGAGTCCGGCGACCACTTTAGACTAACTTCGCATTGGGTAATTGTTTTCTACTGCCATTTCGTCTAGAAGAAGACGACGAGCTATGAAAGCAAGTAAAGATACTAACCAGCCTCTAAAGTTATCCACAGAGTGACAAAGTGCAATTTTATATTTTTTTTATGACTGGCAGTTCTTTAATCATTCTTAAATAACTAAAAATGTTTCTTGTATTATGGATTAATTAAAAAGCTAATGATGTAAATAGCCTCCTTACGCAAAGGGAATTTTGATTTGCTTTGTCTATCCATTCAATAAATCGGTCAAAAGTGACCTTATACAATTGCTGATATTTTTCATGGCTCTATTTTCTCTTAACGACGTTCTTTTTTAAAAAAAAAAAAAACAAGAACATAGGGGCGTAGATATAGTCCATTTAATTTTACATGCCAAATTTCACCATAATCTGACAAGTGGTTTCCAATAAATTTCACAAGCGCGTTTGTATGGAAAATTCAGAGCGTCGCGGAACCCTTAAGGTTTCATAGGACAGAATGTATAGCGTTTAAGTCAACCAAATCTAACCTGTTTTTACTATGCCTTAAGACTAAGCTACAATAGTCAGTGCCAGTATTTTGTTATTCCATACAGATATTGAAGCGTGAATTCAGAGCTACTCGTACGTCGAATATAACTTTACTACGTAACTTCTCTTGTTCTTGTATCTTGTAGCTCGGTGTAATGATTTATGGCAAGTTAGCAAGTTGTGTGGTGCAACATAATGGCTTTTGCACAGTATTATTGAAATCTGGAATAGTATACATGAAGAGACAGACTGGCAACTGTTTTGTCGGAACCTATAGAGTTTTTTAAACGTGTTTACGTTATATTGGGTAAGTCAGTGCAGCGTGGCCGAGTCGCTGCACGCAAGCACGTCTGTGGGCATTTTTGAGAATATTTTGAAACGCGCTCGTTTCAAGCACTTGAGTCTGGGTGGTCGTGGCGAGCCGTTCGCCACGACCGGTGTATTGCCAATTAACCGACTTCGAAAAAAGAGGAGGTTCTTCATTTGGCTGTATGTTTTTTTGCATGTAGGTATGTTACGCGCGGTTACTCGCGGTTACTCGGTATTGTGAATGGATTTTAGTTTTTCTTTTTTTGTTTGTTGGATCTTACTTTAGAGATGGTATTCATTTTATAGAAATCATTGAAGCAGTTTTTAAAAATCAGCATTAGCCTAAAAAAAATTACATGGATGACGGATTCTAGGATGATGGGAAGTGGGTTTCTCAAGTTTTTTTATAATATTTGTATCAAGGCTCGCCTCGAATGCTACTACTACCGAAGAAAAGGTGGCAAGTTAGTGCCGTCGTAATTTATAACTTCGATGTTGGCAATATATGCAGTATCTTTATTTACTTACTCTATATTTTAAGAGTCCCGCGACGCTCATTTCCATACAAACGCGCTTGTCAAATTTCTTGGAATAATCTGACAAATGGTAGTCAGATTATGATTATTATACACCTATGTTCTTGGTTTTTTAAAATAACGTCCTCAAGAGAAAATAGAGCTATAAAAAATATCCGCATTTGTTAGGGGTCACTTTTGACTGATTTATTCAATAGAAAGACAAAGCAAATCAAGAATCCCTTAACATAGAGATGTTGTCTACATGAATTCTTAGTGATTTAAGTACAAAAATCATAAAAAAATTGAAATTGCACTTTGTCATTCTGTAGGTAACTTTAGAGGCTCGTCAGTTTCATTACTTGCTCTCTTCGCTCGTCGTCTTCTTCTAGACGAAATGGCAATAGAAAACCTTAAGCCAACGCGAAGTTAGTCAAAAGTGGTCGCCGGACTCTTAAGGTTTTATTTTAATGTTTTAGAACCGTCCAGTAATTTTTCATTTGGTGCATAGTAGTTTGTTATTGAAATTTAGAATAGTTCGATAGTTGTACTAGGCTGGGTATAACTATGCAGTCTATCACACTCCAGTTTTAGGTTTACGTAGTTTTTCAAATATCCTACAGAAATATTGCACGTAGACAGGTCATAGACCGATACGTCCTTTGGATTTTATATGCGAATATTTGCAAGTAAGTTCTTGCCGTGTTTCAGATAGCATGTTTTGTTGGATCCCGTCGTTTGGTCTAGAAAAATTATATTTTGAGGCCTTCGGGTGATCTGAAGATTCTACCGCTGGTTGAGCTTGTATATATGAGCGTAATTACTTCTCTTTATTGAAAGTGATTTACTCAACTACAGTTTTAACGTTTAAGGCTCTGTCATACCATGATTATCTACCCACACACACACGTATATTTAGAGTTGAAATTCGTGTATCATATTTGAAGGCAAAATGAGATCAGCGCCTATAATTCATTTTTTTTGCCTTTTTTATTGGTATTAATCGTAATACAAGCTTGTCAAGCTAGAGGGAGCGGGTTCGAGCCTAGCCGACGGCACGCACCAATTTGTTCATTGTGTAAGAGTAAGAGTAGAAATCAGAATAATTACTGGGTTAAACTTTAGTGAACTAATCTGGCTATTAAAAAATCGAAAAAAAATGTGTTGCTGAAAATTTAGAGAACTACGCTCAGACAGATTTTTTTAGGAAATACTTATTAGTTTTTTTTTCAAAATAAGAATGATTTTTAAAATTCTACTTCGGTGAAACTGATTTGGTTGTTTTTTCTACCAGCAATTTTTTTTTTTATTCTGATCATCACAATTCTTCATATCAAACTAGCCGCAAACAAAATACTTGCTTTCGTTGATTTCGTGTAATACCGGGCCTTAACTAGTAACAATCACTGAGTACATTTAAGTTTGCCAATTTACGTCAATACTAGACGAAGAATTCCACGAACCTTGCAAATAAGCGAAGACCAAATTTGAATAAATCTACACTTTCATCTTACGATTTAAACAGGGGTACTAGAACTACTCAAATTTTAATATAAATGCACGTTTACATTAGAACATCGCTTGCAATAACGTATGCACTCGGTGTAAGTAAAGTTGGGGAGCGAGTCAGAAAACTCATTCGGGATTCATCAGAAGCTTGCTATTCTGCAGTATTAATGTTAAATTTGGTTTTGATGTTTGCGGTGGATTCAAATTGTGTTCGGGCCGCCAGTCTCTTGAGAGTTTCTTTTTGGTTTCGATCTGGTTTTTATATTATTACTGATATTATTCTGTGGATTATTATTATAGAGTTTTGGCAATCCGATTTACGAGTAGACCTGCAGGCCTCGTATGCGCGAGCGATAAAAAATTTCTCGTCACTTTGTCGTGCGAGAACGTGACAAGGCTATGTGCATATATACCTACGTCTGTCTCGATAAAACGATTCGACATACTTTTGTCGCGTTGCGCATGCTAGGCCGGCTGGGCTTCGATTCTTATAAGCATTTAAATAAATAAATAAATTCGGGACACTTTCACACATATTCACCTGACCCCAAACTAAGCAAAGCTTGTACTATGGCTGCCAGAGACAGATATCCATTTTTTTAAATGCATACTTAAATAGATATTAACGCCCAGACATAGAACAAACACAAATGTTGATCACATAAATGTTTGCCCTAGGTGGAAATCGAACCCACGCCCCCAACCTCAGCAGGAGGTTCACTACCAACTGAGCCACCGAGGCAGTTGTTTCAAATATGTAAATGAATTATTGACTTTTGACACTTGTGGCATACAAAATGTGCCAATTTGAGGCAATTCATTCAAAAGTTAAAAATAATTGACTAAAATTGAATAATTGACTTAAATTGACTGCCTCGGTGGCTCAGTTGGTAGTGAACCTGCCTTCTGAGCGTGGGGGCGTGGGTTCGATTCCCACCTAGGGCAAACATTCATGTGATGAACATTAGTGTTTGTTCTATGTCTGGGTGTTAATATCTATTTAAGTATGTATTTAAAAAATATCTAAGTATGTATATCAGTCTCTGGCAGCCATAGTACAAGCTTTGCTTAGTTTGGTGTCAGGTGACCGTGTGTAGAAGTGTCCCGAATTTATTTATTTATTTATAATTGGTTAGTAGAATCCGGGCTGGTGATTCGATTAGTGGGCGCCCGCGCGAAATCTGCCGTAATGACCGGCCTGTACACCTGGACCAGTGTATCCAGGTGTACAACCTGGATATACTGGTTCACGTCATGGAAAACTTCCATCAGTTTTACGGCAAGAGGGTTCACCTTCTCTGTTTTCTCTACACCGTGGACTTCGATAACACAAGCTTCCGTGGCGGCCTGCTTGGACTTATCGGAGAAATTCCAAGAGCCCCCAGATCTATTTATCTTTATTTTTTTTATTTATTCAAGTAGCACCAGTTACCCGATTTACGCTAATGATAATAATTAATTACAATAAAGTCAATAAACAATAAATTACTCGTAAATTAATCTCACAAATCAAATAATCAAATAAAATTAAACATGTCATGGTAATAAAAAGAGAATTAAATAAACATTAAATGTCAACATGGGAATAATAATAATAATGTGAATGTCATAATAATAAAAGTCAAAATATCAAATGTCAAACAGTGAATAAAAAAAATTAAGTCAGTAATTATTTAAAAATACTTGATTGTTTTTAGGATGCTATGGCCTCACAATACGTCAAACATTGTTTCAATGTTTTCATTGTTTTTGTTAGCCTCGCTAAACAACTTGGTGTAGGATATACCTTTCTCCGCCACCCCAGGCTGCAACGTGATAATCAGAAGAGTAATAATAGTTAATTATCCACTCTCCATACCTTGACAACTTATTTCATAATTATACAGCATGTTACAAAAACTCTGTTGTATAATTGAAGGGTATGTACACACACTTATTATTCCTGCAAAAATACCAAAAAATGCGCGTTGAATATAGCAAGAGTTATGACCGGTTTAAGAAAGCAAGGAAATAAAGTTTAATAAATAGTAAATGTCATTAAATTAAATTAAAAAAATTCTAAATTAAGAATGGAAAATTCATATTCCTTGATGTACTTAATGCGATGTGAAAGCGGAATTACATTAGTTCAAGTAACAATTTTGAAGATGAACTTCCGCAAAGTAACGCCTGATTCAATCAACGATCTGTTTTTTTTTTTCAAAAATGTTTCCAAACCTGTATCAAATGTTATTATCTGATACAGGTTTGTTATGTATGTTATCTGATTAGTGGCTGCGGTCACGGTTTTAGGAGGACGGAGCGCGATTTGTGTTGCATTTTTTAGAGTCAACATTTCATATTTAACAGGATTTCTGTAACAGCTTGTATATGTGGTGGTGTTTTTTTTCTCCAGTTTTTTGTTCAGTACGGGATCCGGATTGATGCATTTTAAATTAGCTTTTATGTTCGGTCAACAATCGCCTTAATTGAAATTTTCGAGCAACTATTTTTCTTTCATGAAAATCGGATAGCCATAATTAACGAGGACATAAACGACCAGCGAACGGTCGTTAGCTCTACTAAACGAATACCCTGATACGTCGCCGGTCGAAAAACGCAATTTTCTGCCTTTTAAATGGTAAATTGGATCATTCATTTACATTTACACTTGGGATAAGGTTGGTGTCCGGCCACTTTTTGATATGTCAACAACCGGAATTTCATATAAATATAGGTATTCTAAAATTAAAGTTCTTGTCTGCTCTATTTTTTAAATTGCATATTATACTTACTCTCCCTTAGCATTAAACGTTGTGTAGCCTCGGAATTGTTTTACAGTCTTCTTCTCTTTTAAATTTTAAACTCATTCGGAAAAGACAAAGGACTTTAAAACTATTACAAAGCTATACAACGTTTATTGCTTAGACGGGTTATCTTTATTTCAGACTAAAATTGTGCTTGAAAAATATCAGTCAGTTGTTTAGGTTTGCTTAATGGTTTTAGATTTTGGATTCGATAAATATTATGTCAAAAGATAGTTAAGTATCAGAATAATGACACGTCGATAAATGTAAAGTAGCCAAAATCCAATTAAAATCTGTACATATTCCAACTTATATTTCAACATATACCTATTATTATATTATATATTATTATTATATATTATATATATCTATTTTAACCGATTTCAATAAAGGAGCAGGTTCTGAATTCGTCTGCATGTTTTTTTTTTGTGTTTGTACGTTACGCGATTGATTCGTCAATTATGAATCGATTTTGATGATTCTTTTTTTGTTTAGTAGATCATATTTTAAAGGTAGTCCCGTATAAATTATATCAAAATCCATCAAGCGGTTTAAAAAAAATCAACAATGGTCTAAAAAATCTCCAATTCGAATGACAGGAAGTCAGTTTTTCAAGCTTTGCTTTTGATATCATTCCGGCCAAATTTAACTTGTGCGCTAGTTCTTCCGGCCAAAAACCATCCCTAATTTGTACGTCTGTTAGGTACATTCGCATAATTGAAGGTTTTTATTACCAACGTTTTGTTGTCACGTAACATAGGTGCGGCAATCCCGGGGGTTATTAGTATAATGTGTTTTCTGTGACGGTCCAAAAAGGTTTCATTCGTATACGGAGAGAATACACTTATTTGGGCAGGAATAAAAATTCTACCCAAAATTTAATCAAGAGAAGTGTGGATGGAATACTTACTATTTTGGATAGAAATACCTGTCAACTTTTTTCGGGTAACAATCTGCAAAATATATTTTTTAAAGTAAAGTCAAAGAAAGTGTTTTATAAAAACCGTCATTAAGTAATTCATACTTAATCCATGCATTGTCTTAAATAATAAATGCATTATAAATAATATTCGGGATACTTGCACACTCACTCACCTGAACTAACCAAAACTTGAACTATGGCGGCCAGAAACTGAT
Source organism: Peribatodes rhomboidaria (assembly GCA_911728515.1). NCBI lineage: Eukaryota > Metazoa > Arthropoda > Insecta > Lepidoptera > Geometridae > Peribatodes > Peribatodes rhomboidaria. Next base: position 4,926,446 of record OU452184.1, on the reverse strand, counting down.
AAAAATTAAAATATAAATAATTTTAAAAACGTACTCAAATAGATAATTAACACCCAGACATAGAACAAACACAAATGTTCATCACATGAATGTTTGCCCTAGGTGGGAATCGAACCCACGCCCCCTAGCTCAGAAGGCAGGTTCACTGCCGACTGAGCCACCGAGGAAGCCATAAAAAGACTTTCTTTAAAAATATATTTTTGCAGATTGTTACCCGAAAAATGTTGTCAAGTATATTCAATCCACACTAATATGTATTCCATTCACACTTCTCTTGATTAAATTTAAGTACTTCATACTTAATCGAAGCATTGTTTTAATTGCCAAGGCCCACTTGCAGAAGAGACAAAGTTAAATTCAGGTGAATCAAGTGCCTTAAAATGCTATAGATGTCACTCTAAAATTATTTTAACTCCAGGTTAGCTTCCCATTTTTGGTGGCGCAAGACGATATCACTTCAAACTCTGATGAGCAGCTAACTCCAAATTAAAAAGTTAACCCGAGTATCTGGAACCGGCCCTCATGATAAAAACATAACATTTTTAGAACCGGAACTTTTTCATAGCGTAGCCGCACAATGCGAACAGATTTACCCGAACTTCTCCAAGCTAATGATACATAACCACAATGAAAATTTTGCAAAAATATTTTTCGCAAAATCAATTGATCCGTTTCTTTGTGAGCTACGACGCCACAGACAGATAAACAGATACATGCATCCCTCTGTGTACAACGGGGCTTAAAAACATTAAAAATTATGCCTATCTGACAATATCGTTATCAGCTAATGACAGCTCGTTTCTCTCTTCAACAGTGAGGTCACAGCTTTATATCGTTTCATTTTACGCATGAGTCTATTAAGCGGACTTTGTGGCACTCAGAGTTGGCGCTTTTGCTACGTTTGATTGCTGTTTGTGATAAAAAAAAAAACTCCTGGTACGAGCCGTTGAGTTATCTCGTTTTGGTAAAAATCTGCAAACATTCTAAGTGGTAGTGATAGGAAAATAAAATACCCATCGGAATGTGAAAGATTTTTGAGAATTGCGTCTTTTTATCAGTTTGAAATATCTCAACATCTTATTTTTTATCTGCTACATGACTGGAGCCCGATGTATGGCGACGGTCTCGCTCCAGTCACATTTAGGGACTGAATATCGTCCGGTGAAGAATGGGTGTCGTATTACATCACTGTTAGCCCCTTCGGGAGAAAGGCGTGACGATATGCATGAAATGTCTTGGAAAGGCCTGCGCGTGCATCTTGATGGCAGCGTGGGAAAGCCTCCCACAAGGTAGACTGACAACCAGGTGAAGGTAACGGGAAACCGCTGGATGTGGGTAGCGCAAGCCCTGTCTTTGTAGAGATTATTAGAGGAGGCCTTTGTCCGTACACTGCTGGAGTGTACGTCTCCCAGGTCTCCTCCGTCTGACGTGATGATGATAATGACGATGAAATATTTTTAGCATTCTACTTCTTCTAATATTATAAACGCGAAAGTTTGAAAGAATCGATGGATGGATGTTTGACTCTTTCACGCCAGAACGGCTGAACAGAACTGGATGAAATTTGGCACTGAGATAGATTATAGTCTAGAATAGATAGATTGGCTGCCTCGGTGGCTCAGTTGGTAGTAAACCTGCCTTTTGAGCGTGGGGGCGTGGGTTCGATTCCCACCTAGGGCAAACATTCATGTGATGAATATTGGTGTTTGTTCTATGTCTGGGTGTTAATATCTATTTAATTATGTATTTAAAAATATCTAAGTATGTAGTCTCTGGCAGCCATAGTACAAGCTTTGCTTAGTTTGGGGTCAGGCGACCGTGTGTGGAAGTGTCCCGAATTTATTAATTTATTAGTATGTATTAGAATAGAATATAGGATACTTTTTAACCGCGGATGAAACCGCGGGGCGCAGTTAGTAGGTATAAAATATTTTGTATTTTTAAGTACGCTAACGTATGCTAATGTTTGTATGTAATGTAGGTACGAAATGGTGTTACTATTCCGAAACTAATTCAACAACTATAAATCGACCGAGCGAGCTTCAGCGAGCGAAGCGTCTCTGCTTCAGTTTCGACAAAAAATGCTTTCGTATGTCCGAATTCTGTCTGGAATTCTGACCAGGATTTTGATAACTATTCCTATTTCTGACTATTCCTGCGCGTGAGATGAGACGAGATTTTATCTTGGTTACTCTCACACCTATGACGTTTCAAACGAGAGCAACAAGGACGAAAAAAAGTAAGATGAAAAACTCAAATCTCCGAATAGGGCCACAGATCTCTGTCCGGATGTTTGTCTCCCTACAGGTAGCATTTCGTAACCGATCATCTTGAAATTTTGTAAAAAAATATGCTGTATCATTTTTTAACTTGCTCACAAAGATTCACGAGAACAAGCTGAGGAATGCGACCAGTGAATAGGACAACTACTAGTCCATTAATGGAGAACATGACAAAATCGACAATAAAAGTATTAAAGTTACTTTTCATGCCTTTCTTGAAAGACTCCTATAATGTAATATTTTATTTCGTCTTATGTTGTACAATGTCATACTGTACGACGCACAATACAATTCACAATATGAGACGAAATAAAAACTTTTTATGAAGAAAAAAATTACCAAAAAGTATGTGTGTTATTTTATTTTTACAATGAAATATTTTTCAAAGATGTAAAAAAGTTTGCAAGTCTATCATTATAAGTTGGTTTGTAACAACTCTTATTATTAGGAGGTATTTCATGTCAACAAAGAAAACTTTTACATTATTTGCCGCGTATTCTGTTCGCTAAAAGTAACATGTTTTTCTTTAGAAAGTGTCGAAAGACTTCGCAAATGATCTGAAGTTTACGAACGAATTTAGACCTTATTTTTCTATAGCACAATAAGGCAAAAAGGCGTACTTGCACAAGTAAGGAAGTTACATTTTTAAACGTAGAGTAAATTAACTAACTCAGAGCTAAAATGTCACAAATTTCACGCTAATATTGTGTTAACTCAAGGTTTGCTTCTAACTCTTGATAGCGCGAGACGATTCACCAGTTTAACCTTTGATCTCAGATCAACCTAGAGAATAAGATGGCGCACGGCGTATGAATTAGGTGAAGCCAAAAAACATCCAAAAACTACGCTACTGTCGTATATGCACACAACACGCACACATTGACGCAAAAAAACTACGCTACTCGATTGATCATTCTTACCTCGACATTATATGCATTGGTTTATGGTATAATTTCGTGTACATTAATATACATAGTGCATTATAGAAGTGTGGCCAGAACTACATTTTGAGGTTCTATTTAAAAACTGTGCAGTTTCTAAGTCAATTTTGAAAAAGCCGTAACATTAAACTCTTACAAATATGTGCAGTTTTAGAATATGAAATCTACAAAGGTTGTATATTGGAACGGAAATGGCTAACGTAGAGTTTGGAAAATAATATAAGTTTTCGTGCAATTGGAAATGTTTTTCATGGCAACATTACCACGCACACAAGTTCAATAAGAAGTGGCGAGATATAACGCAGTGTTCCATCTTTTCCTTTTAGGTTGATCTGAGCCTTTGATAAGCAGTTACCTCCGAGTTAACACAACACAACCTTCTGCAGGTGGTGTTAATAGATAAAAACAAAATAGGTAATATTTAAACACAAATATTTATCTCGATGCTCATAAATTTAAATAAACACAATTTATTTTAATGAACATGGCGAGCACGAGTTTCATTTATTAATGATAATATTAAAGGAAATTTATTATGCTTCCGCAAACTTATTGCAGCTATAATAATAGAAATAAATTATGTTTTTAATCTTTATAGGCCTCGTTTAAACATAATTTAGATGCTAAGATTCTTTGAACAGCTGATTGTTAATTATTGTGTTTAGTGAAGTTAAGCGAAACGCTTTTCCTATCATTATAACTCTGGGCAGCAAACTCTGGTGGGAGGCTTCGGCCGTGGCTAGTTACCACCCACCGGACCAAGCCATGCCGTGAAATGACCTAGTCGTGTTTCGGGATGTAGTCCGGTGTAACCGTTCCGAAGACGGGTCTGAGCAGTAGCGCACTTGTAGCGCCTCACTCAACTGCCGTCTTCGTACTTCTTCACTCCACAAAACTCCAAGGCTAGAGTGAATAAGTAACTTATAGGTCGTCGTGCTCCATCTTAGACCACAACGTCGCTTAACATCAGGCGAGTTGGTGGTCAAACGCCGACCTATTCTACATTAAAAAAAAATATATATTATCGTGTACAGCTATCTCTCTCTCTCACTGGTGGGGAGAGACATCTTTTGTTATGTCATCTTTGTCTACAATACTAATGTAATCGTATCACACGAAATCACCAAAAACAAAAATTTTGTTTGCGCCTAGTTTGATATGAAGAATTATGATGATCAGGTGCAAAAAATACAACTGGTAGAAGAAAAAACCAACTAAAGCTTAACCGAAGTACCATTATGAAAATCCTTCTCATTTTGAAAAAAAATCACAAAAAGGATCTTCTTAAAAAAACCATCTGCTTATTCTCTAAATTTTCAGCGATTACACTAATTTTTTTTTCGATTATTGAATAGCCAGATTAGTTCTCTATAGTTTAACCGAGCAACTTATTCTTATTTGTGTTCTAATTACGATTTGTACTAATCAAAACGGCAAAAAAAAATATTTCTAGGGCCGATCTCATTTTACCACCAAATATGATTAACGATTTTCAACTCTAAAAAAAGCGGGTTACGTAAACGTATGTGTCGTAGATAATCGTGCAATGAACGAGCCCTTTAGACCGTGAATCCGTAAATCTGGGTTATTTCCAGTGGTGCTACCAAATAGCTCGTAGGACAACTAGAATTTCATTTTCCAATTGACTTAACATATCGTCACGCCTTTCCCCCGAAGGGGCTGGCAGAGGTGTATTACAACACCCACACTTCGCCGGACGATATTCAGTCCCAAATGTGACAGGGGCGAGCCTGTCGCCATACGCCGGGCTCCATTCATGTAGCAGATGACTTAGATACTTACCTACTAGGAAACTATTCCCCAAGTATCTAACTACCTAACTGTTTAGTCCAATTCCTTTTTATTTCAAAACGCCGTATCACAATAATTGGTCCTATTGTACAATATTTAAAATACATTAAAATTATAGTAAAATTAATCATCAGCGTCATCAGCCCATTAATCATCCACTCCTAACTTAAGCCTCTTTATCGTACGAGTAAAAGAAACCTAGTAGTGATGTTATAGGTATTGGGTTGAAATTTTCGTAAACAGGAATAGCCCTCCAGGTGTTCGTACTTCGCATGAATAATCGCTTATGTATTTAATATTAAATATAATCGTATTAAGACACACTTTTCTAGACTAAAGACTATCAACGAAAGAGTTTAATATATCGGTATCGATTGCTTGCTGTCACTCTGCATATCCATGAAGCTTCCATACAAAACGCGACGTGTATACAACTCATGGAATAATGATTGATAGGATTATTATGTTCGTTATTGTTCTCTCTCATTCTCATTCGCACTGACGCGCTGGCAACGCCGCGAAGTGGTGCGGCGTTGCCGGCGCTTGAGTACGGCAACGTCGCATTTTCGGCGCGCGCACAGAACACTATTACTTACTGAGACCGCGTCGTGCCTCGCGAATCATAGCTATTATGTGACTATTATACAAAACCATAATTTTACAAAATTCATACTACCTAATATGAAATTCCACCCATATACCTGTATATATTTATAATAGACACACGTAATCGTGTATCTATTATGAATATATTAGTCACACCTCTAGACCTATGTTAGTATGCTATCCCAGGAGGCTTTAAGGTTTTGTTGTCGACGCCGAGCGACCGTGAATCGTATCCCCGCGCAATAAGGTTCATGGTTGCGCAGTGCCGGAACCAAAACGTAACCATCAGCAATATGTTGGCATTGGCAATAAGTTGTCATGGTTTTAGGTTCGACTCACGTACCGGCAAATGAAGCGAATCATACATTTTTACTCGATTAATGTTTTAGTAAATAATTAAAAATACATTTATCTTTCATTAATACATATATCGTCACGCCTTTCCACTAAAGGGGCTGGCATAAATGTATTACAACACCCACACTTCGTCAGACGATATTCAGTCCTAAATGCCACAGGGGGCGAGGCTGTCGCCATACGCCTAGCTCCAGTTATGTAATATTTATAACATTAAAAATATGTATATTTTATCTACTTATAATAGAGGCAAGCCGCCATTTTCATTTATGACTGAAATGACAACACCGGGGGGTATTGTCATATCCCACTTTTTCGAAAAAAAATCGCCGTGTGCTACTAAAATCAAGATTTCTCTTAAGTTTTTTATGAAACCTACATATGAAACTTATGTCATTGGAATCACCTTGAATAAAGCTATCCGACTCTATAAATAGATAATAAAGTTTTGTTGCCTTAAGTACTGACAGTTTCAGCTCTAAAGTAGAGGAAGCGGATTTTTTCTCCCGCCTTGCACATAAATCAGAAAAAATGGAAAAAACAGTATTTTTCAATAACTTTATTGCTTTATTCATATAATTAATACACAAATATACATTATTAATACAGAACTCCACATCTTTACATATTTTTTTTTTCACAATAAGCTTTTAAAAACATGCCTCATAAAATCCGTCCCGAGCGTCGAACAAAATCTAAGGCATGTTTACTATTCAATTCTGAGAAATCGCCAAGGCCAAGTGCCTTGTGTTTTACATCTAAGAAAGAGTTCAGTTCATTGACTTATTCCGTACAAAGATTCAGTTATGAGAAGTGTTTAATTTAATGTTTATGAATCTTAATATGAGGCACTCGAAAACGAGGTCTTCGCAAGTACATAATATGATACTTGTGTCAATACCAAGCTCTAGTACTTTATTTCAAAATATTTTTACACTTTTTACTTAACAATGAAGTTTACTTATGTTTTCGATAACATAGGCTAAAGTTAGACAATCTCTGCGTGATGCTACAACCCATGCTACGAACCAAGCTACCAACCGCGCTACGAACTATGCTACGATACTTGCTACGCGTGACGCTACGCAAGTCTTGATATAACTTTTCGACCGATCGAGTTTAGCGAGCGAAGCGTCTATGCTTCAGTTCCGGCAATAATGCTTTCCTTTGTATTCTGTCCGCCAACTCCGAGCTCTTCAGGTCACAGAGCCACTAGCATACCAAATTCAAACATGAACCAAACCACAATTCTTTCAAATATAGCAAGGTTTCTACAAAACATATATCATAACATAACATATCGTCACGCCTTTACTTCGAAGGGGCTGGCAGAGGTGTAACACAACACCTACACTTCGCCGGACGATATTCTGTCCCAAATGTGACAGGGGGCGAGCCTGTCACCATACACCGGGCTCCAGTCATGTAGCAGATGACATACAATACGCACATATGCTCACACAATTAACAAATTGGTGCGTGCCGTCGGCTAGGTCAAAAGGCTTGAGAGGCGGGCCTTCTCCCAACTAGGCTGCCATCGATACAAAACAGCGTGTAAAAGTACCTAAATAAAGCCACTAATGCAGACAAAATATACCTTTCCACACTACCCTTCCGCCTACTCACGGAAAGGTAAAACTTACTTTGACGAAGGTAACCGTGGACTGGTGTGCGATAGCGAAGTATTTAACTTTTACTCCGGGTGAGGTTTGTCACCTTTATGGCGTTGACGTGCGTTATTGAGTAGTTTATTTCATTTAGATAGGGGTTTATTGAAAAACGAGTTAGTGCGATCGGTGACGGAAAACGGAAGCGTTTGTTTTTGGGGTTACGTACCCTAAAAAGGTAAAACGAGGCCCTATTAATAAGACTCCGCTGTCCGTCTGTCTGTCTGTCTATCTGTCACCAGCCTTTATCTCATGAACCGTGATAGTTAGACAGTTGAATTTTTTACAGATGATGTATTTCTGTTGCCGCTAAAACAACAAATACTAAAAAAACAGAATAAAATAAATACCTAGGAAAACTCCTATACAAGAGATATGTTTTTTTTTGCCGTTTTTATAGATATTGGTACGGAACCCTTGGACACCCAACGAGGGTTTTTAGTTTTTTTTTAATTGAACGCTTTTTGACTAGTTACCATCAGGCGAGCGAATTGTTAGTCTCGTCATTTAGCGGAATCCTAATCCTGACTAATATTATAAAATATTAGTCAGATTCGATAGATCAGATCGATAGATAGATAAGGCAGATTCAGAGTGGGTTTGCTTGTTTGCCTGCCTTTCACGCCTTAACTACTCAACCAATCATCATGGAATTTTGCATACACGTTGGTACAGAATAATGAAATAGCGTACACTTTAAATAAAAAATAAAACAACGGTTGCTGTGAGACCGCGGGTGAACCCGCGGGGTGCAGTTCATGCCGCCCTTGTACTGCTTAATGATTTTATTTTTTATTAATGTTTGTTTTATTTTGTATTTTTGGTGTGAAATAAAGATATATTGAAATATTGATATATTGAAAGCCACCGGAAATTGTATGATTGATTAAAAGCGATGAAAGCCTAGTTGGAGAAGGCCCGCCTCTCAAGCCAGAGGGACCGGGTTCGGACCCAGCCGACGGCGCGCACCACTTTGTTCATTGTGTGAGCAAATATGCGTATTGTACGTCATCTATGTTATCTATCATGACTGGATTCCGGTGTATGGCGACAGGCTCGCCACCTGTCACATTTGGGACTGAACATCGTCCGACGAAGTGTGGTTGTTCTATTACACCTCTGCTGGCCCCCTCGGGTGAAAGGCGTGACGATATTTTGTGTTGTATTGTTGGCGTAGAAACTCAAATTTTGTTTTAGTTCACGATAGTAAGAAGAAATTCTATCTATTTAATCTAAAAGTACCTGGATGGCCGAGCTTTGCTCGGTATTTTTTTTTATTTTTTAATTGTGTTTTTTGGATAATAAACAATTGATTTTAGTCTAACCTCAAAGCAAACACTCATTGACTTCGTGTTACTTAACAAGCCATCTGCTGTTGTGTCGTTAAAGCAATTAGTTGCTCACAAAAAATAGTAGTATTATTATTCGCCAATAGATGTCAGGAAGAGTCATATTTTTCAGTTGAGATTGATTATCGATAAAACACGAATAAAATGATATTTTCTAAAAATGATTCCTAGCTAGATCGATTTATCGCCCCCGAAACCCCTAATATACTAATTTGTATGAAAATCGTTGGAGCCGATTCCGAGATTCCAATTATATATATATATATATATACAAGAATTGCTCATTTAAAGGTATAAGATAATAATCTATTTGATAAAGCTATTGATCTATTTGATAAAGTTTTTGATATCATAATGGATGTCCTTAAAAAGCTTTTAAAATTGAACTAAATTTGTCTTAACAAATTATTCTACGTCTTTCCAAAAAAACACGTCAATTCATTCCTAACTCATTATTGCCATTACAAAATGAATCTTACGTTTTAGAACCTAGAGCTTTAATTTCAATAATTGATTTAAAGCTATCTGGGACAGTATCGGGAACCCGACTCTCCATCCCAAAGGAAACGGAACCCTTTTAACTTTATTTATCAGGAACGGAACGCTTTAGTCCCCAGAGCATGTTCCGTTTTACATGACACTCCTTTATCAAGGTTGCTACTAGATAAATATATTTTTATAGCTATTGTTACAATACAACCAAATTGAAATAAAACCATTTTGACTTTGACTTTGAACCCATGTTTAAGAGCGTTTAACTGGCGTTATTGCTATCTCGCTCGCACAATTCAACGTTTTTGAAAATAAATAATGGCTGAGTTGGCAATTGAAAAATGTTGCCTGATAACTATTTAGTTTATAATATAACGGTTATTTTAAACTAATTTTAGTTTCCATACGTAGTAGTATACGTGTAAGTCTGACCCTCCCTTACCTCAAGTCTGCCCCCGTAGAGTGCGATAGGGACAACTGCAGCTCAGAGCAATTATACCTACAAAAATATTGTCAAAATCGACGTATCGTATTCCCCTGTTTCCTCCTCGAAAACTCAGCCGATTTCATTTTTTTTTTTTGACTAAAATATCGGAAAAGAGTCTGCCTATGACTCTCTTTTTTTCTTTTAAGTTAGAAACACTAAAAAATTCGTCTGGCAGTCTTCTAATTCTGGCGGTTAAAACAACAATTTTTTCGCGATTTTTGGACGGTCATATCTACTCTATTAATGAGTTGCAGAAAAAAAGAAAATGACAGGAGCACGCTCACAATACACCTAGATTTTTTGGGAAAAAAATGTTTGCTCTACGTGCATTATCCTGGAAGAAAATAGGGGAATAAGTTTGTATGGGAATAAGTTTGTATGAAGAATCACATACTGTGATGTCCTCTTAAATATAACCTATTAACCTATGTTCGTGAATTCAGAGAACGGTCGCTATCACACGCTTCATGCGACGTGCGACTGTTCTTACCTAATAGGTACTTACTTAACACAGAAATATTGCCGTTGAAAAGCAATTATAATTCCTTAACGTAAAATTCCCTGTATTACTTGACTGACAGACTAATAGGGGAAAAAATAACAACGTTAGTCGCAACTACACGCATGCAATCGTTTCGCAGTATTCATTAGTTCAGTTATTTAGTACTTTTGCTTTTTGATTAAATTTTTCACTTATTTCTTTGCGACAATAATTGCATGGTTAAAAAGTTATTTGTTATTAACCTTTATACATACCTACGCATACATCGGAAATTAGTCTCGCGACTCAGTTTTATGATGGCATTATTACCAAACTAAAAAACAATCTTATATAATTAAATTGTTATTTCTAAATTTTTTTTTTTTTATTGGTAGGTTTTTATGGATGTAGTATTATAGAATCTAGGTACCTAAGCATATTGTTAATTCACCATCAGCAAAATTTAATTAAAAAACTAAATTACAATTAAATTAATTAAATTACTCTAAAATTATAAAATTGTAAATGTGATGTATCTGTACATGAATTATTTGATATAAAATTGTTCCCAGGAAGATTACTAGCTAGCGCCACTCAGGGTATCCTTTCACGGTGGCTAGTGACCCTAATTAAAATTTCATTTTTATTTGTAAAATTGTAAAATGATTGTATAATGTATATAATGTGGTCAGTAATAATAAATAATCATATTGATAGCAACTTGCACTACATACTAAGAATTGCCTAAGTCCTTGCTTAACTAATTTAATCTACTCTTACCTAGCTATTACTTAAATTTTTAACACGAACCTTAAGCCATTCCTTAGGAGAATCTTAAGAGTGCGGCGACCACTTTAGACTAACTTCGCACTGGCTTAAGGTATTCTATAGCCATTTCGTCTGGAAGAAGAAGACGAGCGAAGAGAGCCTGTAATAATACTGACGAGCCTCTAAAGTTGCCTCCAGAGTGACAAAGTTCAATTTCAATTTTTTTTTATGACTTTTGCACTTCTGTAATCATTCTTAAATAACTCAGAATTTCCCTTGCATTATGGATTCATTTAACAGCTAATGATGTAGACAACCTCCAAGTAAAATAATTTTTGATTTGCTTTGTCTACCTATTGAATAAATCAGTCAAAAGTGACCCCTTAAAAATGCGGATATTTTTCATAGCTCTATTTTCGCTTGAGAACGTTTTTAAAAAAATCAAGAACATAAGGGCGGAGATATTGTTAATTTAATTGTACGAGTACATGCTAAATTTCATCATAATCTGACAAATCGTTTTAAAGAAATTTGAGAAGCGCGTTTGTATGGAAATTTCAGAGCGTTGCGGGACTTTTAAATTATGTACTACTACTACTATGAGCGAATACTTCGATAGGACTAGATTAAAACTAGCTAAGCAAGGATTTAAACAATTCTTATATTTAATGCAAGTAACCATAAAACATTTGGTTAGGGTTAAAACTAAAGATTAGTACACTTATAAAGTAAGAAATGATTGTGCCATTATACAATTTAAAAAAAAAAAACAATAAGTACTTGAACGCTTTTCAAAGTTGTTTAATTCAAAATTATGACATTGCGTAATAATAATATTATATTAAGAGAAATGTTAAGCAAAACCTCCTTGCTGACGTCATGATGACGTGACCTGCATGGTGGAAAACTCTTTGCCGGAGAAGCACCGAAAGGAGGGCCATTATTTTTGGTGGTGTGGTTGAGCGTGTCGGACATTGTAGGATTTATTAATTTCAAAGTTGGTTGTTAGAGAATTAAATCCTGCGTCGGATTTGTTTTGATGCTTCTTTTTAAAAAAAACCTAATCAGTTTCTGGGTTGTAAAAATAATGTAAATTAGGTTATAGCGCTAAAATACTAATTTAACAGCACTAAAATTCTATGCGTCTCTTTTTAATCCAAAATGCGAGAAAGGAATGGCAGCCATTTAAACGTAGTAATTTTTAGTTCGATTATTTTATTTTCTTTGGTACAATTCAGTTTTAGCAAACATTTTATTTTTATTTATTCATTACTGATAATACATATTCTTCACTTAAACTAGTACTTACTTAAGTTACATTATGTAATATACCCTGGGCATAGGGCATTTCAAATGATGTAGCTTATTTTTTTTATCTTTTACGCAGAAGGTTCGATAATATTATTCATTTTAGTAATTCAATTCTACAGCAGGAACATTTCATAGCGCAAAACGGCGAAGTTAAATTTACCTTGATTAAACATAAAGTTTGCCAAGCGTGTGAATGCTAACAGTATGGGTAATTGGACATTGTATAATTGTACGTTACCACTACTAGGGCCGTATGCTAAAACGACGCTCAGTCATAAATCTCGATTTAAAACTGGTTTTACCAATGCGAACATTTTCTTTTAATATTTTTTTTCTCATTAGATTTTTGAAAACCAACAAATAACTTTAAAAGTATAGCCCATTTGCTTGCACGTACTACGATTCATCAAATTCTACCAAAAAAATGGACTAGTATGTTTATGTACGTACTTGAGCTCTGTGTGTATGTTTGATTTCCTATTTGAGTAAAGAGATAAACTATTTAAGTAAAAAAAAACAGTATAACATATCGTCACGCCTTTCCCCCGAGATGGCTGGCAGAGGTGTAATACAACACACACATACGAACATACGCACATATGTTCACACAATAAACAAATTGGTGCGTGCCGTCGGCTGGGTTCGAACCCGCTCCCTCTGGCTTGAGAGGCGAACCTTCTCCCAACTAGGCTGCCATCGCTACAAAAACAGTATACTACTAAAAAACAGTACAGAATTATGTTTTTAGAAAACTAAAAAAATATTTCAAAATTGACTTTGAAGAGCGCTTACTCTAAAATTAGCGAACTAAGAGTATTGTGTGATGTGGAACCTCTGTGATTGGATCTTCTGTGATTTATACTATATACAATGGACACGATTGCAACAGTATAACCGTCCCTAATTTTGTGCAATGAATCATTAGGCTTCGTTCAAATAGACGCAGGTTGTTTCGAGGCGCGTGTAGCGTCGCATAACGCGTCGCACGGCTCAAACAAAACAAGACAAAATACTGAAAACCTCACGAGATTAATATACTACGTACTAGAGGAGCTGTTACGCAATTTAATGAAGTGGAACCTGCCCACCGTGGGCTGACCGCAGGTTTGCTGCAGCGTTGACTACCGAATTGCTAATTTACGTCTGTCTAGGTTCACACTTTGATTCCAGTAAATTAGCGCGCACAACCACACAGCACGCGTGTCGGGACCCCACTAATGCAAGGTGCAAGGATTTCAGTGCACTGACTAGACGAAAGTTTGTGTTTGGGTGATGAAATCTAGTATTTATCGTTGTAAAAAACACGCTGCAACATTAGCAAATGTTTATGATAACTGCGCGACACGACGCTGCACGCAGCACGCAACGTCCAGCGTCTCCCTGCAAGAGCCCGTACTGTTTATCTTAAACCCGTTGCTGCTTGCTTACTCGGCTTAATCTACTAACTTAATAATATCAGGATGGGGATTGCAAGTTAAATGTAGAGATTTCTGTCCCATAACTCGCCCGTTTAAAAGGAGTTGTGAAGAGTAGACGTTATTTATTACTTTTGTTTCGTCGTTTCTTTATTATGTGTTATATTTTAGGAATTAGAATAGGAATTGATTTAGTAATCCTTAAAAAACAGTACAGAATTATATTATTTTTATACATTTTATATATTTTTATACATTATACAGTTAAATGGAAAAAAAATATTTCAAAATTGACTTTGATGAGCGCTTACTCTAAAATTAGCGAACTAAGAGTATTTTGTGATGTAGAACCTCTGTGATTGGATCTTCTGTGATTTACACTATAATTACGAGTATATTACAGATTTTTTTGTGATTTTTTTATGGCGCTAATTCTATCTAGTATGACGATACTTTTCTTCCTAAGTATATCGGCGGTGAAAATCTTTGTCTGATAAATCCGATCAAAGAGTTTATTGTGTACAGACAATTTGTTACAAGATGTACCTATATGGTAAGTATCAACAGCTTGCCAGATTCGAGCGCTGATAAAACTGAATGTAAGTAGGTAATACATTTTCTTAAGCCATCTGGTTTAAGAAAATTTATTACTTACTCACATTCAGTTTTATTAATCAGCAGGCATTTTCAGATCAAATAATGTTATACTCACCTACTTAAATAAATAAAAAAGGTTTTCGCCAAAAAGGTATACAGGGCAGGGCAGGGGTCTACTAAGCTAAAAGGGGTCATTGTACTCATCACTACGAACAACTTTAACTAAGGAGCCAGGACAAAATCGCGAGAAAAAAATAAGCAGTTTCGTTTAAAAAAAATGTTAAGTAAGTTAAGTAAAATGCCCCTAAATATAAAAGTAAAATAAAAGTAAAATATTTATTTAAATCTAAAAAATGCAACCAGATTATTTATTTGTAAGAAAACTTAACATAACATATATCGTCACGCCTTTCCCTCGAGGGGGCTGGCAGAGGTGTACTACAACACCCACACTTCACCGGACGATATTCAGTCCCAAATGTGACCCCCTGTCGCCACACACTGGGCTCCAGTCATGTAGCAGATGACATACAATACGCACATATGTTCACACAATGAACAAATTGGTGTGTGCCGCCGGCTGAGTTCGGACCCGCTCCCTCTGGCTTGAGAGGTGGGCCTTCTCCAACTAGGCTATCGTCGCTATAAGAAATTTTATGTGTAATGTAAACAATCATGGTAGTGTTAAAGCGGGACAGTATGGATGAGACTGGCATAGAATCGAAAAGGATGGCGCTATAAAGAGAAGGCCAATGTATTTAGTTGGTAGAAAATTTTTGTCGATGATGATGATAAAACAATTATTTCTGTCAAATGGTTTACGGGAAACACAGCATTTCCTCCGTCAAACAATATGACAAAATAATTGTTCCATTTGAAGATTTGAAGGTTTTCTACGTAAATCCACCCTAAAGGATCTGTTTCCTATAATTTAAGTTAAATAACGTTCAGATGCTTCTACGTAGTGTTCCTTTGAAACCTTTTTGCAAGGTCTGTACGGAGTGTAGACATAACATATCGTCACGCCTTTCCCCCGAGGGGGTTGGCAGTGGTGTAATACAACACCTACATTTCATCGGACGATATTCAGTCCCAAAATGTGACAGGGGGTGAGCCTGTCGCCTTACACCGGGCTTCAGTCATGTAGCAGATGACACACAATACGCACATACGTTCACACAATGAACAAATTGGTGCGTGCCATCGGCTGGGTTCGAACCCGCTCCCTCTGGCTTGAGAGGCGGACCTTCTCCCAACTACGCTGCCACCGATTTTTGTGTTGAAACGGAGTGTAGAAACCTTACAAAATACCTTACTTGTGTTACACGATCGCGTGTCAGATGTGGAACACACCTTTTATTTCACCGCTCCCTTGTTCACGTTGGTACAAGCACCGCTGAAGGATTGTTTACAATTTCATAACTTAACAATGATATCATACTCGTGCTTTTGTGTAGGTTGCGACTTTAATGAGATTGTGGGGACTTTTTATAGCTACATTTCAGTGCTGAAAATGTACTTACTTTACTTTTTTATCCGACTGCGCAAGAAGGAGGGGTTTTCTTTTCGAGTGTATGTTTGTAAGTATATTTGTAGGTTTGTAAGAATGGATGTAGGTATGTATATATTTGAATGTTTTATGTATGTTTTTTTTGTATGTGTTTGTAACGTGTTGTATGTATGTAATTGTTAAATGTATATAGTGATATATGTATGTAATATTTAGTATATTTTATTAACTATAGGTATTTTAAGTACTAGAATGTATTAGATTAGTATGATGTAATTTTAAGTAAGTTTTATTTAAATAGTTTAGGTAGGTGTATAGGTATAATACTCGATGTTTTGTTGTTTCTTTGTATCAATCTTATGTTTATTTTTGTTATTTTTGCACACCCATACTCATTTGTCGTATCCTCTCCATCCTAAGGTTGCCTGGAAGAGATCGCTTTTAGTGATAAGGCCGTCAGTTGTTACACTATTTAATAAGTTTTATCATAATTTTTCTCTTGCTATTTTTGTTATCTGTGGTGTGAACAATAAAGAGTTTATCTATCTATCTATCTATCTATCTATGTTTATATTTGTTGTATTTTCTTTTTGTTAGTGAGTACTGATACTATGCTTTCTCAATCTATCTTTTTATTTATATATTTTTTTTAGTTCATTCTTATTTCAAATTCTATAATTTTGCGTTGTTTCTTATTTTATTTCTTTGTTACGTCTACTTACATTCTATTTATTTAATCATTATATTTGTGCGTCAATTCCATTTTTTCTATTATATTTCTTAGAAGTGTCTCCCTGTAAATGACTTTTTAGTAAATATATTAAATTGACTATTCTGTTATTGTAAGGTCGTTGGTTGACCTGAAATGTAAAAATGAAATAAATATAAAGTATGTATGTATAAGATTTCTTTGGAACGCCCTACAGCGTAAACAGCTTGACGAATTTCGACGTGTGAGATGTCATTTGAATCGTCTTGATAGTGGAAGTGACATAGGGTACAATACAAGAATAAATACAATATTTTGCAGCCAGGTTTTTTATTTTTCATTTAATAATGTTGCTTGTTAGATGGGTGACAGCGACTGATATCTACGGACAACTGAGAACTACTGGGGTTTAGATGATACATTAAGTTCTAGGGCTCCGGTTCTTTGTGCTGTGATTGCAATTGCCAAGCCATGAGAGAGGCCTTCGGGTGGTCTACAAACTCTCACGTCAAGGCCAGCTATTCGGCCTTTACGAAACCTTTACCTTTTACTTTACTTAGCTTTACATGTCATAATAATATATCATAAAGTTAGAAATGTCAGAAGTAGAAAATTTTAAGAATACTCTTTTAGATTAAGATTAAGCTAGTTAAATTTAAAATGTAAAGCCTAATGTAAGTAAATAAAATAATTTAAACATGGTTTTAAGAACCTTCTATTGCACGCCCGCGATGGGCAAACTGTTGAAACTCTGAACCAATTAAGAAAACTTTTTATACACAGTTTATGCAATAAAAATATTCTATTCTATTCTAGCTAAGCAACTTTTTTTCCGGCTCTAATACATGGATGGGTGATCGCGATTGGATTTTATAACTGAGCGCGACTATTGTTTAGATGAAAAGTTAAATAGTAAATTGTTTTCGAAAACACCACTCACTTAACCTTATCAAAAACTTTCAAGTGCTCTAAAACTACACTATGACTGCCATGGCGGTAGCCTTAGCCGTACCGAGGCTACAGACAAAGACAAAACATCGTGGACCTTATCCGAGGCTACAACAAAACAACGATTATTAGTAATTCCACTTGCTAATGAACGTTGTGTAGCCTCGGAATAGTTACACAATGTTTTGTCTTTTTCGGTAGAGTTAAATAATTAAGAGACAGAAATATACAAAACACTGTATAATTATTCGGAGGCTGTGCAATTTTTATTTGTAAGAGGGTTAGCCCATGCTAGCTATTCGGTGTGTAAGAACTAACTTATTACTTAACTTTTTAAGCAAAAAGCGATGATAGCATAGTCGGAGAAGGCTCGCCTCTCAAGCCAGAGGGAGCGGGTTCGGACCCAGCCGAAGGCACGCACCAATTTGTTCATTGTGTACATAAATGCGAATTTAATGTAATTTGCTACATAACTGGAGCCCGGTGTATAGCGACAGGCTCGCCATGTTTGGGACTGAATATCTTCCGGCGAGGTGTGGGTGTTGTGCACCTCTGCCAGTCCCTTCGAGAGAAAAGCGTGACGATATGTATGTACAACGCAAAAACCTAGTACCTACTTATGTTAGCAATTAAAATTACACCTAAACGATATGAAATTAAAGTTTAAAATTCGGTATGCCTTTTAAAAAATACCAAAATGCTTTAACCGTTGCAACAATTTCCCAACGAGGCGTTTGCGTACATCTCAAATCATTTGCTCTGACAAGAAAGACACCACTTTGAGTCCTTCCCCAGTTGTACGCATTAAATTGAAAGCGTACTTATCTTTACTACGAGCGCGAAGACAGAACCATATTTTTTTAACGCACAGGGTGGAAACTCACGGAGAGCTAGTGAAATGGGAACCCTTAATTTTTTTCCACAGAAAAAACTAGAAAGAACGACTTAACTAGTGCTTCTGTGAGGTGTAGACTTCACGGCTAACGTACATAATATGCCCTCCTCTACAGGTTGCAATCTTCAACCGATTGTCGTGAAATTTTATGGGTAGGTTCGATAATTATATAGGTTTTTTGTCAAGTCAGTTTTTGGATTTTTTTCAAAATGATAGAGAAGTTTTTTATGGAAAAAATCAAATTTCCGTCGTTTTTAAAAATGTCTAAAAACTGAGTCCAATTTTTTTTATATAATTAAACCTACTCACAAAATTTCAAGAGAATCGGTTTTGAAATGCTACCTACAGAGAAAGACAGAGATCTTTTTGATGTTCAAGCAGAAGCATAGACGCTTCGGTCGCTAACGCTCGTTCAGACGATTATACAACGTTTATTAGTAAGAGGTAATCTGTAGATATTTAGATGTTTATAGGTTTCTTAGGATTAACCATAATTACTTAAAAGTAGGTGATCCTACTTCCTATCTAATATTATAAACGCGAAAGCTTGTAAGAATGGATGGATGGATGGGTGTTTGTTACTCTTTCACGCCAGAACGGCTGAACAGATCTGAATGACAATTGGCACAGAGATAAATTATAGTCTAGAATAGCACATAGAATACTTTTTAACCGCGGGTGAAACCGCAGGGTGCAGCTAGTATTTAATTTTTTTTTACATAAGTATGTGATATGCTATGCTTGAGCATGTATCTTAAATAATTATAATGTGGGTGTAAACTTGCAAGCCATATTTTAAATATGGCTTGCAAGTTTACACTTTACACAAGTTTGGAAAAAACTTTCCAAAAACATTTCGAAAACCGTATCATCTTTACCAATCAACAGGACAAACCAAATAATCGACTGTGACAAACAGACGTGGAAGTGACACCATACAACTTCCTAACAACCATTTCGGTACGGAACCCTAAACAAAAGACAATGATAACTCTCTGTGACATAAACCTCGAAGTTGGTTGACACACCGTGCGTCTAGAGCCTAAAGCCCTCTCTGGTGGGTTTTCACTTTCCTTTTATTATTTCTTGTTATTCTTTATAGGAATGAAAGATATAAAGTCTGCGACGGCCATGCAATAAGATTGTTATGGCGTCAAATAAAATAGTAAACGGTTTTCACTAAAGTACTTATTAATAATCGCTGTCACAAGAACGGATGAGTCGTGAAAATTTGGGAACGGTACATAAAATTTTAGGCAATATCAAAATGGGGCTCGTAATTTTTAATACTTGTTCAAACGGCACGTTATGTTGAAACGGCAGGTTGTCGAAGCGACTGATCTTAAAAAGCTTTGGGACCTACGAAAATGACATTATAATCTTGCCTGTTCTTCTGAGTAGAGGCTCTTTATCTGAACAAGGCGGTCGAGTCTATTTTGAAAAACTTAGACGTTCGTAAGTGTATCTTTGAAATGTAAATTGAATAAAAACATTTTGTCTTTGACTTTGACTTTGAATCATTATGTACTCGTATTTACCCCTTTACAACCGTTTTGTCTTATTTTATCGAGTTAAGAATTTAAAGTAAAAAAGTTTTTAGATAACAATAAAAACATTGTTAACCGTCACCGTAATGTATATTACGATGATAGCCTAGTTGGAGAAGGCCCACCTCTCAAGCCAGAGAGAGCAGGTTCGATCCCAGCCGACGGCACGCACAAATTTGTTCATTGAGTGAACATGTGCGTATGCCATCTGCCACATGACTGGAGCCCGGTGTATGGCGACAGGCTCCTCCTGCCACATTTGGAACTGAATATTGTCCGGTGTTGTGCCGTTTTTGTATTACACCTCTGCCAGGTATCACAATAATATATGTATGTTATGTATATGAATGAAAAATAATACAGAAATCCAAAACATTTAAGTGTCTTTTAAAAAACAAATCTACTCGTATAATCTACTCTATTATTTTACTTACATTATTTAATAATATTAATTTGTCGATTGCGACATTTGTAACAATTCGTTTTCGCTTATTCTTCAGGTTAAATCTAATAAGGTTGGTTACCTTCGACATGTAAATACTTACCTAAATTTCTTGATATTGAACAGCTAACCTGGTTTTTTTTCAAAGGCTCAAAGAAAGAAAATATTTCTACCTACTCCTTCTGTGACATCGAGCTTTACTGAGTAAAACGAAGTAAGACAAGACTTCTAATTATTTATCATTAGCCGCGCCCCGCGGTTTCACCCGCAGTTAAAAAGTATCCTATGTGCTATTATAGACTATAATCTATCTCTGTGCCAAATTTCATCCAGATCTGTTCAGCCGTTCTGGCGTGAAAGAGTAACAAACATCCATCCATCCAAACATACAAACTTTCGCGCTTATAATATTAGTAGGAGTAGGATTATCATTAGAGGTAGCTCATTCAGCCCCTTACAGGGTATATGCTTCGCCAAACTATCCTGTTTCGGTGGAAAAGATAAGATATTTGTGATGTTAATTTCAATCAACATCACAAACATCTCAGGTACATTTGATCGGTATTAAAGTGAGCCATCACACAACGTCACATCACACTTCACACTAATATTATAAATGCGAGAGTTTGGTGGATGGATGGATAGATAGATGTTTGTTACTCAATCACGCCAGATCGGCTGAATGTATCTAGATGACATTTGGCACAGAGATAGATTATAGTCTGGAATAGCACATACGCAACTTGTTAACCGCGGGTAACACCGCGCTAGTCCTACTAATATTATAAACGCGAAAGTTTGTAAGAATGGATGGATGGATGGGTGTTTGTTACTCACGCCAGAACGGCTGAACAGGTCTGGATGAAATTTCGCTCAGAAATAGATTATAGTCTAGGATAGCACATAGGATAGTTTTTAGCCACGGGTGAAACCGCGGGGCGCAGCTAGTGTGTTATAAATGCGGAAGTTTGCACGAATGAATGTTTGTTACTCGATCACGCCAGAACGGCTGAACGAATCTGGATTATGTTTGGCACAGAGATAGATTAGAGTCTGGAAGAGCACATAGGATAGGATAGCACTTTTTAACTGCGGGTGAAACCGCGGCGCGCAGTTAGTAAATAGTTACTGTCTTTCTTTTTTTTTTTTTTTTTTTTTTTTTTTTTTTTATGAATGACTAATGCTGTTGGCCACTGAGGCCTCTACAGCGTACCGGACGTAAGGCAAGCGCGGAGGGCGCAGGACCTTAATGGACTTTAGTTATTTAAAGCTAAGGGCGACTGGCACAAGGGCACCACTAAGGTACGGACCTCGGCTTGGACCGTCGCCGGGGGGGGGGAGTCGATTTGCCCAGGCAACCCAGAGGGGGTTTGCGCTTGAGCCCTATTAGGTTTATCTGTTTGACTATTTGGAGAGAATCTAACCGATCTTCTAACAGATCCTGGGAGTCTTCGACCTCGCCGGCGAGGCCGGTGTTTTGTTATCGTGTTCCTTTGGTAACCGGCGCCTATACCAAAAACTGCAAACTTCCTGTTGCGGGGAGCTGTCGGGTCGGCCGACCCCAGCGCAGCCGCCGTGGCGACTGCGATGGGGTCGTCCGGGTCGCCGAAGATGTCTCTAGGGCGTCTACGGAGAGGGCGGGGGGCAGCGGCGTCTACTGCTGAGTAGTCCGCCGTGCGAACGACTAGAGGATTTGAATGGTGGGAGGCCCTATCAAAGTATCTGCGCGAAGTGAATTTAAAGTACTGAGTTACTGTCTTTCGTGAGCACCTGTGTTATATACCTAGGTCTGATTACAAAAACATTTAGCAGGTAAGTAGGCCACAGAAAATCCCCGTAAAAAGTTAAGTAGCAGAACGTCTCCATAAAATAAGCTTCAAAGCAATTAATTTCGACTCAGTACTGAAATTCAGCAAATGATAAAATATAGAGGAATCGACGCAAAATTTATTCCTAAAACGTAATCTACTTTATAAATCATTCGTTATGAAGTCTTTGACAATGTTCGTTTATACCGAGAACTAACAAAATGATTCCCTACTATTCATTGAAATGGAGCCCTCTACTTAATTTAAATTAAGCTGGGACTTATTCAAGGGACTGTTAACTTAATAGATTAGTTTTAAGGTAAAACGTTTCAATGGCGGGAAATTTAAATTTGAAACTTTTTTTTGAGGGTGCCGCGGGGTGCTGCTAGTCTGAGATAATCGCAAACTCTATTATTATAGCGTGGACATTGCATCATAGCCTCAAATTTTTTCACCAACATTTTTTGAAATCTAATCAATTATAGTTGATGACGGATTTACGATGTTTTGTGGTAGCTTTTTGTGCCGAGCCGACTAATAACATATCGTCACGCCTTTCCCCCGAGGGAGCTGGCAGAGGTGTAATACAACACCCACACTTCGCCGGGCGATGTTCAGTCCCAAACGTAACAGGGGGCAAGCCTGTCGCCATTCAACGGGCTCCAGTCATGTAGCATATGACATACAATACGCACATATGTTTACACAACGAACAAATTGGTGCGTGCCGTCGGCTGGATTCGAACCCGCTCCCTCTGGCTTGAGAGGCGGGCCTTCTCCAACTAGGCTATCATCGCTAGCTAATAAGTTCAACAAAAAGATAATGTTACTAGTAAGCACTAAAAACAAGATTGAAAGGCTTTTAAAGTATTTCTTTCTCTCTAGAGGTTTACTTTCTAAAAGGCTTTAATCGAACAAGATTACTTGCTAAAGAACATTTTTAGAAACCCATTAACGGTTGGCGCAGACCAGATGATATCTCTAACGGTCGTTAGCGGCGCGTAGCGAACCAAGAGATCTTGATCATTTGTAAATAGCTAGCTCTTTTACCTCGGAGTTCATAGTATTTATTGCTAACAAATTGCTGGGTTTGAATGTAGACTTATGTAGACTACCACTTGTCTTATGTTTTATACGTATACTAGCTGTCACCACGCGACTACGTTCGCGTTTATTATTTATATATTGACGGCGCGAGATATAATTGGATAAAGAAAATCAGTTTATTTTGAGAGTAGTTAATCGATAGTTTTAATCTGTGGTTTTTGACGATTAATCGATTTGTTTATGGTCATTTAGAGCGGTTAACACCGAATGGAGTTGCGTTTGGGATTTCGGGCGAACGTCATGTCTGTCAGTCAGTGGTTGACAGGACTGGGTGGAAAGCGGTCGCACGCAATGGTCATTCGTAAACCCATTACTCTAAATCGCCAATTATCTTTGTGATCATTCATTAACTAAGTAGTCTAAGTGACTGTATAATTAAAATAGTGAAAAACCTTCACTGCTGTCCCCTTATTTCAACGTTCCTGAAGTTTGACGCCCACCATAGATACCCGTGATGAGAAGTTCATGGCTCAGAAATTAGACACGACACCGCGGCCTACTAGATTTTCCCCGTCACCAGAAGTGGAAGGTCACAGCGCGGCGGCCTTTCCTATGTTTCTCCGACATCAGTGGGATCAGATGCGACGGCGTGGCTCCTCCTTCCCTACATTACCCCGACATCAGAATTGGGATAAGAATAACGTCCACAGCAACAAGATATGGCTCCGTCTTTGGCTACAATTGTGCAATGATCTGGAAGCGAAGTGGCATAGCAACAGCTGGCTGATAGGGTCGCCCCTACGTGCTATTATTGTGGAGTGTGCGGACTGTTTCTTCGTGGTGCATGAAGGGCAGCAGGGCGGCAATGAGAGAGTGAGCATCGAGTAGACGTCTGCATTATCTCGACGGCGTTTGATTACACCTAGTCTATGCTATGTGACGCAACTAACAAACAACGAGAGACGAAGGATAGCAGTGTACCGAACAAAACGTCGACGCCTACGTGTTACTACTGCAACGAGGTTACATCGCCACTCGTTGATCGAAAAAGGGCACCAAAATTAGCAGCAGCAACGTGCGAGATCCGGTCAATGCCTGGAGGGCTATTCTTACAACTCGAGATTCCATCATACCCCGAAAAAAATGGCTTAATTCGAGATGCCTTATTCAAGTTGCACGAGATCGAGATAATCTCGATGGCTGGGGCGCGAGATGTCTCGAGTAGTCGGAGGCAGTGGAGACTTCCAGGAATCGAGATCGAGATGAGATGAAAATCTCCTATCTCCGAATTGGGCCCCTGCACTAAGCAGCCATGGATCACCTACGCGTGGCAATTGAATCCGGTGAGAAGTTATCATTTTATTTGATATTCGTAAACGATGTATGTCAGAGTGTTATTTTCTATTGGAGTTGTTTAAAGTTTGAAAATACCCACAAACAGTTTGGTCAGAATGTGCCGATTACGGCACACACAGACGAGTCATGCAGTCAATAGATAACTTATTTAGTGCCAATGCTTTTGATAAAACTAAGCCTGAGGGGCAGTAGCCGGTAGGACAGTAGCCTGTGTAATAATAGCCTGTGTGGCAATAGCCTGTGTGGCAATAGCCTGTGTGGCACTCGCCTGTGTGGCAACAGCCTGTGTGGCAATACTCTGTGCGGCACTCGCCTGTGTGGCAATAGCCTGTGTGGCAATAGCCTGTGTGGCAATAGCCTGTGTGGCAATAGCCTGTGTGGCACTCGCCTGTGTGGCAATAGCCTGTGTGGCACTAATCTACATGGTACTGTCTTATGTGGCTCCAGCCTGTGTGGCAAGCTTGTGTGGCAAGCCTGTGTGGCAAGCCTGTGTGGCAAGTCTGTGTGGCAAGTCTTTGATAACCTTACTTTTGTTGCATTATAGTCTGAGTGACGATACCTAGCCTGTGTGGTAAGCCTATGTAGTAAACTCCGCCCGGTGTAACATTAAAGTACGAGTAAAATTTAAAAAAAAAACTCGTAAAATGTTGACTTTCGTACTATTTAAAGTTATAGTTGCACTACACAAATCTCTATTAGCACATCTCCATACAGTTGTGTTGTTATTGTTAAATTTCATGAAATTGTATTTGTACCCAATAGATAACAAACAGTCTTTCCCTTTTTGTGATTTTATGAAATTAATTATTATTTAATGAAAAAAAGAAATCAACACTATTTGCATTTTAGAATTGTCAAGCTGACATACTTTGAATATGCCAGTAAGACCATAGAGTTTAAGAACGCAATAGCACCTTTATCATAGAGTTTCAATGGGGCAATTGAGAAAGTAGCATTTCGAGAAAAGTAAAGTGCACTACACTCGAATATGAATTGTTTGTTAGTTTGTTGATATACTACACACTAATGAAGTGGTACAAAGGACAAAAACGAATGAAAGTACAGTCTGCAGCAGTTATTTAAAAAAAGGGGTCGAGAATACGCGTTGTCGTTTCAGGAAGATCTCAATTTTGGCGGTTGTCAATTTAGGTAGATGACGATTTAGGATGTTGTCACTTTCGAAAGTTGTCGTTTTCGGAAGTTGTCAATCTAGGAAGTTTTACCCTGGGAAGTTGTCGTTGTCACCCTGAGGGACCTAGCCTGTGTGGCAAGTCTAAGTGACAACTTTAATGGCATGTTATTAGTTTGAAATTGGACACAGCAGTTTTCATAAGTCCAAACCGCGTACGTGTACAGTCATTGCATTTTTAATGTGGCTTGATTAAATTCTTGGAACATTGGATGTATGATTAATAATGTAGTTTTAGCCTCGATTATTCGATTGGTCCCAATACAATTTATTTCACTAAAAGTCAAGTTGCTTATTTCAATTATCATGACAATTTATGGGGATAGGTAACGAATATGAAGTTACTGTTGGAAGAGTCGATTATACTCTGGTACGATGTTTATGGTTGGTAGAATTGGGTTTAACTGTGTTTTGTGTTATCCCATAACTGTGTTCGCTTTCTGTGAAATTGTGGAGGTAGATTTGAGACGGTCAGAATGACCGAGCGTTAAGTGGTTACTTGAGCACTTTTATGATTGTCCACAGATGATGAGATGCACTATTCACCCGAGGACGTGTGAAAATGCAGGATGGCCGTGACGGCGCGAGATATAATTGGATAAAGAAAATCAGTTTATTTTGAGAGTAGTTAATCGATAGTTTTAATCTGTGGTTTTTGACGATTAATCGATTTGTTTATGGTCATTTAGAGCGGTTAACACCGAATGGAGTTGCGTTTGGGATTTCGGGCGAACGTCATGTCTGTCAGTCAGTGGTTGACAGGACTGGGTGGAAAGCGGTCGCACGCAATGGTCATTCGTAAACCCATTACTCTAAATCGCCAATTATCTTTATGATCATTCATTAACTAAGTAGTCTAAGTGACTGTATAATTAAAATAGTGAAAAACCTTCACTGCTGTCCCCTTATTTCAACGTTCCTGAAGTTTGACGCCCACCATAGATACCCGTGATGAGAAGTTCATGGCTCAGAAATTAGACACGACACCGCGGCCTACTAGATTTTCCCCGTCACCAGAAGTGGAAGGTCACAGCGCGGCGGCCTTTCCTATGTTTCTCCGACATCAGTGGGATCAGATGCGACGGCGTGGCTCCTCCTTCCCTACATTACCCCGACATATATATATACTCGTATGTGAACTATCCTATCTGTTAAGTTAGATCGAACTGCACACGGTGTGCAAATTTGATTGAAATCGGTTAAGTATTAGTTTAGGAGTCTATAGCGGACAAACAACGTGACACGTAATTTATATAAATTAAGATATAGATATATGTATACGTAAACATAGTGGTGATTAGTAGTATGGTGTAAATAGTATGTACGAACAGAGACACTAGACAGATTCCTAGTCAAGATCGGGGAGCACGACTTTGTGTTTTTAAAAAGACAGTTATTTGATTTAAAGATTTATTTTGTCCGATACAAATGGGACTTGAATTAAAACTAAATTAAAACTAGCTTAAAACTAAGGCACGAAGCCTCCTTATCAGTTATGCGTCCGGTGCGACCACCGTGGAGCCAGACGCTACCTTAGCAGCTTAGCGAGCCCGCGTAATAACACCATACGCATAAAGTCAAAGTCAAAATGTTTTTATCCAATTTAGGTATCAAAGATACACTTATGAGCGTCAAAGTTATTTAAATAGACTCGACCGCCTTGTTCGGATAAAGAGCCTCTGCTCAGAAGAACAGGCAAGAAACTGAGGGGCATTTTATAGAAGCGTATGGTGTCAAAACGCGGGCCGAGATGCTTATCTACTTAAGCACAACTGGTGTGTATGTACTTAGTGCGTGTTCAAATAGCAATAAAAAAATCTTGTCTATCACCACCGTAGTTTAAATTTATTATCGAAGGACTCAGAAACAACTCAAAAACAAAAAAATAAAAATAAAAATTAAGACTCTTTCGCTCATTTTTTTATTTTAAATCTAAAGAGGTTGATTTTACATCTAAAAAAGTTCCTTGATTTTGAACTCTGTTGTTTGTATGAAGTTATGTACGTAAACTTAATGGATATAGAGTGATAGCTAGTGATGCGGCCAAAAATTTATGTTTGAACCGCTTGCGGGATGCGTTATGCGCCCTAAGGCTTTATGGCGTTATTTTAATTTAAGTGGACTGTATTTTTTGCTAGGATCACCGATTACAAATCAAAATAAACATTACATGGCATTTCAGAGCAATGAGCGATTAGGTAAAGGAAAATGGGAAACCCACGCACCTTCTGCCGTCCGGGAACTCCTTCACGTCCTGGATATTCCTGGCTGGCCAGCACAGAATCACTCACAAATTGTCCTCCTCGACACTCACAACAAAGGTTCATAATATATTGATAAAACGTAGATATTTAACGTACTCGCGGTTATTCGGTAGTAATTAGATCACACCGAGATGCGGTCAGCGGCGTCTTGACATTGACACTGCCACGCTGCGGGCGGTGCAACGTGGAGGATGCGGATAAGAGGCGGGGGAGAATGAAATAGGAAATCGCTCAATTACCTGTATTACCATGAGATAGAAAGGGACAGCTAATGAGTTAAAGAAATATCATCTAACGATGTATTGGCGGTAACATTTCCCCCGGCCTTAAAGGGTTGCCTTTAAGAAACCAAATAATATGTATAAAAATGCGGGATAAATATATAAAGTAGATAGTGTGCGGGTAAATATGCGGTTGTATAATATGCGGAAAAAATACTTAAACTAAGTGTAATTTATTTTGTAAATTATTGGTTAGGAAGAGGACATAATTTAACTACCGGACGTAGGTAGCTCCCCTTTGCAGTTTTTATAGTGACAACTCGAGTAGCGCCGTCTTTAGACGGATAAACCTTTTCTACGACAGCCAAAGGCCAAGCGAAAGGTGGAGAATTATCGGTTTTGACAACGACTACCGTTCCTTCTTGTATGGGAACAGAAGGAACATTCCACTTTGCTCGCACCTGCAGCTGGTGCAAATATTCAGCGTGCCAGCGCTTCCAAAACGACTGTACTATACTATCTATTAAGTTATGCCTCTGAAGTAAATCGGTCGAACTAACTTCAGCCGCGGGAATCGATGAAAGGGGCACAGTTTGCAAAAAGTGAGCCGGTGTAAGAGCTGAAGGCTCAGCGGGATCACTACTCATAGTTATCAATGGGCGCGAATTAATAAGAGCTTCTATCTGTGTGAGGACAGTGAGAAGTTCTTCATACGATACGATTTGTTGTCCTATGACCTTAAACAAATGAGTTTTGACAATCTTTACCATACTTTCCCAACACGCTCCCCAGTGGGGTGAAGCGGGAGGGATATTTTTGAACTCTATACGATTTTCGGCAAACTCTACCTCCAGGTGAGGGCGTAATTCATCTAAGAATTTATATAGGTCATGAAGATATGAACGTGCTCCAACGAAACAGGTCCCATTATCCGAATGCAGGCATTTAATAGGCCCGCGTCTAGCCAGAAAGCGTTTGAACGCATTTAAGAAACTGACAGTACTCAAATCTGTAGCAATTTCAATGTGGGTCGCACGTGTCGTGAGACATGTAAAGATGCATAACCAAGCTTTACGGCTCTTTACCCCCCGACCACGAACTGGTGTGTAGAGCAGAGGCCCAGCATAATCGCACCCGGTCTGTGTAAAAGCTTTGTCAACTTGGTTGACGCGGTGACTGGGCAAATCAGCCATGAGTGGGTATAACGGACGCGGTTTCGATCTAAAGCAGACGTTGCACTTGTGAATGCGGTATCGTATGATGCGCCTTGCAGCCAAGATCCAGAATCTGTGTCTTAATAAAGACATAAGAAGCTCCGGTCCAGCATGCAAGTGCTTGCGGTGATAATGATCAACAATCAAGTCAACGACTTGATCGCGGCGCGGTAGAATGCAAGGATGCTTAAGCGTATATTTCTCGGTGGAATTCGACAAGCGACCACCAACACGGATAAGACCGTTACTATCCAGAAAAGGCCTAAGCTTGTTCAAAGCGGGCGAACAAGTTTCATTTTTATTTATGTTAGATTTATCGTGCGAGAAATGGACATCTTGCACGGCGCGTATTAATTTATTCTCTGCAAACTCTAAGTCTGCGGCAGTTATTGAATTACCACGGGGTAATATTTTCATGAAGCGGTAAACGTAAACGATAGCGCGTAATAGCTTACGATACGACGAAAATCGTTGGGCGAGCGCGTATAGCGGAATGTCATCTGGACTTGTCGTTACGTGCACCTGAGTCCGTTGCTCAGGCGCGTCTACATATTCATCAATTTGTGATTTATTTGAGGGCCATTCACTTGGATCGCGTGTGATCCAAGGCGGTCCAGTAAACCATAAGGGATGGTCGACTAACTTATCCGGGGTAAGACCACGTGATAAGCAGTCCGCGGGATTATCGGAGCCAGAAACGTGGAAGAATCGACTCGCAGGAATATTTTCTGTCACTTTTACGACACGATTCGCGACAAAAGTCTGCCAACGATGCGGGGACGCGTTTATCCAACAAAGCGCAACTTTGGAATCGCTGAAAGCAAAGACATTGCTAACGGCATAACGCGGGGTTATAATATCCAAAACCTTGCGAAGCAACTGTGACAACAACACCGCGGCACAAAGTTCCAATCGTGCAATAGAAATCACCTTAACAGGTGACACTTTGGACTTAGCGCACACTAGTTGCACAGTGTACTTTGAATCTACGCGGATTTGTAGATAAACCATACCACCGTATGCTCGTTCGCTAGCGTCAGCAAAACCTATGACGTTGACATCGCAACTCTCCACAATGCCCAGATGTCGGGAAATGGACAATTTGTTGAGCGAGGGAAGCTCCTTACAAAATTGTAACCAATCATTAACGATGCGCGGGGGAGGTTCGGCATCCCAGTCACACTTTGACAACCAAAGCTCCTTAATAAGAAGCTTGGCGTACAAAATGGCCGGAGCCACAAAGCCCATGATGTCCCACAGTCTAGCAATCGCAGACAATATCGTGCGTTTAGTACACTTATCATCTGGAGCGTTGACAACAAAGCGGAAACAATCGGATGATCTATCCCAGTATAATCCTAGAATTTTATGTGGGACAGAGTCGTCAAACATTTTGTCGTGAGACTCTTTATGCGTGTCTGGTATGTGAGCAAGTACAGCATCAGAATTGCTTGTCCACTTAACGAGATCAAATTGACCCAGTTTGAAAAGTTTGATCAGCTCATTACTGAGCGTGATAGCTTGCGTGCTATCCATAACAGAGACGGCAATATCATCCATGTAAAGACATGAAGAAGCAGCAGCGGCTGCGGCGGGAAACTTCTCACCTTCATCGGCGATCAGTTGGCGAACAACGCGCAATGCGTGAAACGGACTCGATTTTAGTCCGAAACAAACGCGGTTGAACTCGTATACAGTAACTGGATCCTCCGTACTGAACCGATATAAAATTCTTTGATACCTACGATCCATTTCGCGTACTCCAATTTGCAGAAACATTTGACGACAATCAGCGGAGAGCGTTATCTCGAAAAGGCGGAAGCGTATAAGGATGCTAAACAAGTCTCCTTGTAAATTAGCACCTGCGTGGAGAAGGTCGTTAAGCGAGTGGCCAGACGAAGACTTGCAACTGGCGTCTAGAACGCAGCGAAGCTTAGTCGACGCTTTGTCTTCTCGTACCACACCGTGATGTGGAATCGTATATGAAGGTCGCGTGACGTCATCAGTATTTATTTCGACAGGACTTAGGTAGCCCTTATTTATATAATCGCGTATTACATCATTATAGGCAGCGCGGGTTTTGAGCGATGCATCGAGCTTTCGTTCTAAACATTTGAGTCGCCTATGCGCGGCAGCGTACGAATCGCCTAATAAATTCACGTCATTACGAAACGGTAAGGCGACGACATACCTACCACTGTCATCACGAACGGTGGTAGCGCGGAAGAACTGTTCGCACTCAAATTCATCCGGACTTTGAGCGGGCGGCGCGATTACCTCTTCAAGTTCCCAAAATCGCTTGAAGAGCGTGTCCATTGAGTCATGGACAACAGAACAACATACAGTTGATAAGCTATTGTGAACGATCTGTGACGTAGGCGCGGAGCCCATAATCACAAAACCTAACACAGTCTGAATCGCGGGCGGTACATTACTATAACTGCTATGCACCACTCCGGGTAGCAGCAGATGCGAGAAAGTCGATGCTCCAACCAAACAATCGACTGGTCCGGGACTCGCGAAATCTTTGTCGGCGAGCGGGAGCGATTCAAGATGTGTAAACGCACCCTTATCGACTGCTACCGACGGCAGATTGTCACTTATGCGGTCGATAACGAGCGAGTCGAGACTAAAATTAATATTTGAATTAAATAGCGAGTTTATTTTTAAATTTACTGAACCCTTAACTTGCTTTTCTGAGCCTCCGATTCCCCTAACAATCGTGTGTGAGGGCGTCATACGATTTAACAATCCAAGCCGCTCACAACATTCGTAAGTTACGAAATTACTTTGAGATGCACTATCGAGTAAACATCGGATAACTTGCGGTCTATTTTTAGCATCGTAAACAATCACCTGAGCGGTAGCTAACAGCACCGTTGTACAGGTTGCTGCGCGCTGTCGCTTATCAGTCGATGACTCAGTACGCGCGGGAAGCGAGGCGGCAATGGATGTCGTGCATAGCGATAGATCGCTGCGTTGCGTTATCTGACGTGACTGGATGTCGATCGTAGTGGGGACGGGCGCCCGTGGCGTAGTTGTCGCATGGGCGGTTCCCGAGGAGGTCATAGCGGGTTCCGAACGCGGTTGATTATTGTTAAAATGTAGCATAGAATGATGTCGCTGAGAACATACGCGACATTTTAATTTAGATGAGCAATTAACGGCTTTATGTGTGCGACTGGTGCAGTTCACACACGCGTTATTATTTTTAATAAACTTAAACCGTTCAGTAGGTAAAAGTTTTTCGAACGCGGTACATTTGTAATAATGGTCATGAGACGCGTAATTACACAGTGAACATTTATCAGAAGACGAACATGTGACGTATGACTGTGGATTTGGCGGGCGGTTGGTCTTAGCAGGAGGTTTTGCACTAGACTTTGTACTGTTAGTTACGGCAGGTTGCGTACTCTCAAAAATGCGACACTGTTTTTTAATAAACTCAATAAATTGTTCGAGCGTAGGCAATTTTTTATCACGAGAATACATTTCGAACGCACGTATAGTTTCTGTGTCAAACTTCTGCATGGCTATGTGTAACAAAACAAAATCCAACAAGTCGTCAATTTTTAACGCTTTGAGTGAGCTGATAGCGACAACAAACTTATCGATAAAGATCTGGAAGTTAGCTGTAGACGGGGAACCATTTAATTTAAGATTTAGCGCTTCTTGTAAATAGTTGGAACCTAATAGCCGTACATCTTGATATTTATCGAGAAGAGTCTCATAAATCGCTTCATAATTTTCGGCACTCGGAATTATACCAGCAAATGAAGACTGGGCGGTCGGTGACAATTTACCTATTAGATAGTATAATTTATCTGCGTTTGTTAACGAAGTGTTTTGGTGCACTGTGCCATTAAAACTAGCGTAGAATAATGGCCAGTTTTTTATATCACCATCAAAAGATACCAGTTCAATATTTGGAAGCCTAGGCTTGGCTTTGGCGGGCGAAGTGGAATGCTCCGGCGCGGGCGCGGCGTACTTCGACATGATCTGCTTTATATTGCAATATAGATCTTCGAAAGACGAATAACCTTGATACGAAGGAGTAGCTGCGGGGTCAAGCTCGAGAAGTGTCTCATTGTAACTATCGAGAATCTTGTGGAAGCTCGCGCGGATATCATCAATCGTTATGCAAGAACTTAGAAACAATTCTCGAGTTTCCTCCGAAATATGAGCATTTTTAGCTTCGTCATAAACCCTATTAATTCGTTCATAAAGAGCATTCCGCTTGGCTTCTAGTATAGATAAACGCGGACTACACGGAGAAGCTACCTTCGCCTCGCGAGGCATTATCGAAGTTACCTACTTAAATGAAGTATCGAAATACTATGGTATGCGGGACAACTTAAAGTCGTTTATCGAAAGAAGCGGAAATATTAAGTTACTAACAATAGTGTCGTGTAGGTAAAATAATAAGTATATAAGTATTTATGGGCGCGGTATAGTAATTATGTTATGTTATAAATGAGTACGTAAATAATGTTTTGTGTATGTATATAAACTAAATAAACCTTATAAATGTATGTGCCTAAAGGGCGGAAAAGTAATTATAAAATCTCTAAAGGCAAACACTTGTAAAGGCGGAGCGGTTTAGTAAATAATTATTGAACACTTTAATGCGAATGAAATGAGGGTAGACCTCGCAACATTTGTACGTGTTACGAGTCGGAATTTATAGTAAATAGTATGGAATGTTCTCGAATGGATTTGAGAAATAATACAATAATAATGAAATTTTGATATAATCCAGTGAGAAGGACCAAATGATGCGGCCAAAAATTTATGTTTGAACCGCTTGCGGGATGCGTTATGCGCCCTAAGGCTTTATGGCGTTATTTTAATTTAAGTGGACTGTATTTTTTGCTAGGATCACCGATTACAAATCAAAATAAACATTACATGGCATTTCAGAGCAATGAGCGATTAGGTAAAGGAAAATGGGAAACCCACGCACCTTCTGCCGTCCGGGAACTCCTTCACGTCCTGGATATTCCTGGCTGGCCAGCACAGAATCACTCACAAATTGTCCTCCTCGACACTCACAACAAAGGTTCATAATATATTGATAAAACGTAGATATTTAACGTACTCGCGGTTATTCGGTAGTAATTAGATCACACCGAGATGCGGTCAGCGGCGTCTTGACATTGACACTGCCACGCTGCGGGCGGTGCAACGTGGAGGATGCGGATAAGAGGCGGGGGAGAATGAAATAGGAAATCGCTCAATTACCTGTATTACCATGAGATAGAAAGGGACAGCTAATGAGTTAAAGAAATATCATCTAACGATGTATTGGCGGTAACAGCTAGAATAATAATAATAATTTCGGGACACTTCCACACACGGTCGCCTGACCTCAAACTAAGCGAAGCTTGTACTATGGCGGCCAGAGACTGAAATACAAACATACTTAGATATTTTTAAATACATACTTAAATACATATTAACACCCAGATATAGAACAAACACAAATGTTCATCACATAAATGTTTGCCCTAGTTGGGAGTCGAACCCACGCCCCCAAGCTCAGAAGGCAGGTTCACTACCAACTGAGCCTCCAAGGCAGTCATGGAATGAAGAATGATTTAGATTTTAGTTATATTGTGTGTGTTATGTATTTGGCTTAATCTTTACTCAACAAGTGAGATTTTGTTTGTTCTTAGCGCTTAAAGTAAAGAGAAAACCACTCATTTTCGTTCCAATAGCCGTATAAATGTGATAAATGAAGTAAAATACCATTTATCTAAAATGAAAAAGAGGCAAGAAAAAATGGTCTCTAAAAATTCTTTGTAATTACAATCTTTGCCAGTGTACCTACATATACCTACTAATTATAATATACTAGTAGTACTGTGGGCTGGAAATATCGCGATCGACGTCTGTCCTCCTCTCCAAGTCGCATTCCTCAACCGATTCTCCTGACATTTTGTGTGCAGGTTCGGTAATTGTACAGATTTTTTAAAAATATTTTTATTTGTTTACTATTATATTTTTGTATGCCACCGACCGTTTGTCATATTTCGTTCTGTCCTGTCCATCCAAAGGTTGCCTGGAAGAAATCGCTTTAGGTGATAAGGCCGCCCTTGTACTGCCGAATGATATTTTTTTAAATATTTTCTTTGTTTGTAATACTTTGTATTTTTGGTGTGCGATAAAGATGTATTTTATTGTATTTTCCAGTTTTTGGATTTTTTCAAATTCGCGGAGATGTTTTTTTATCTCCTTTTTTTTGAAAAAATCCAAGAACTGCCTTGACAATAAAAAATGTGTTCTACTCACAAAGTTTCAAAAGAATCGGTTAAGAAATACGACTTGTAGACAAAGGCAGCGATACGTACATACGAAAGCATTTTTTGTCGTAGCTGAAGCAGAGACGATCCGCTCACTGACGCTCGCTCGGTCGATACAAAAACTAGTTATTATTTTATTTTTTATTTGATTAAAAACTAGCCTTTATTGTCTGAGTCTAGTTTCTTGAGATATTATAATATGTCTATTATTGTCTATGATGTTGTCTTTGTTCAGAGCGCCGGGAGACGTAAAGGCCTCCTCCAGTCTTCTCCATTCATCTCTGTCTCTAGCGATTCTTATCCAAACTGGCCGTGCCTTTCGTCTGTCCATCCTCGAGCTTGTGCACCTCTTTTTCTCTTTGTGTTTAATTTGGATGTCCATCCAGTCACTGACCTAGTCCACTTTGCAGTTTTTTCTCTTAGCATGTGTCCAGTCCATTTCCATTTCAGTGTCTTTGTCCTTACTCCAAACTACCTCAGTTAACAAAAACTAGTTAGTTAGTCCTTTCTTAGTTATTTCTAGACTAACTAAGCTGAAGTAAGACGACCACTAACAAACTTTACAAGCTAGCTAATCCATCGATTTACCTATAAATACCCAACCAGAGATTTCGTTCCCTCGAAAGTTTTGTTTAAGATTTCGTTATTAATCCCAAATTAAGAGAACTTAACAAACCTTGTCAAGGCAACGAAGCTTGAACAAAATAACCTTTATTATAATCAAAGCCAACTCTTGTTTAACATTCAGCCGAGTTCTCATCGGAATTGACTTAGTCAAATACAATTTCAGTAAGACGCACTCACTTTTCAGAAATTGTGTGGTACGTGATCTGAAATTACTAGGTCTTGTTAGTAGTTCATAAATAACAATAGATGCTGGGGGATTTGGTGAGGTTAGGCTAAGCCCCAAAGCTTAGGATATGATGTAGGTAGGCACAAGTTCTTTGAGAATAGACCCAGATAATGTGCTTATACTGCTTACGAAACAATTGGTTGGTAGAAATGGGAGCTGTATTTTTTAATTTGTCTAACAACATAACATAACATATCGTCACGCCTTTGCCACGAAAGGACTGGCAGACGTGTACAACACCCACACATGGCCGGACGATATTCAGTCCTGAATGTGACAGGGGGCGAGCCTGTCGCCATACACCGGGCTCCAGTTTTGTTCTCGTAGCAGATGACATTAAATACCTACATTTATGTTCACACAATGAACAAATTGGTGTGTCTTACTAATGACGATATTTTTTAAATCGCTTAAAGGTTTTAAAAGGTAGTGTACTGAGAAAAATTCTCTTCCGCAGTCATTTTGAGGCTACGACGAGAAAGCAATAAAATACTTTCATTGAACAACCTACGGCACTGCGACATTCTAAATACCTATATTTTATTATGTTGAGTTTATGCTGATTGACGGTCATCGTAAATATTTTGTTTTGATGTTTAAAAGTACGTTGAAAAAGCGGCGACTGCCTAGTTGGAGAAGGCTCGCCTCTGAAACCAGAGGGAGCGGGTTTGTTCCCAGTCGAGGACACGCACCAATTTTGTTCATTGTGAACATAATATGTGCGTACTACCTATCCTACTTAATGTCATTCGCTATATGAAAACATAACTGGAGCCCGACGACGGGCACATTTATCGAGCACATTTTCGGGCACATTTTGGGACTGAATATCGTCTGGCGAAGTGAGGGCGTTGTAATACACCTCTGACTAGCCCCTCTGGAGAAAGGCGTGACGACATATGTAAAAGTGCGTTTAGATCTAACAAAGTTTATCATAACCTATTAACAAAATTAACAAACAACTCATTTTAACAAAAAACACCTAAAAAAGGGATGAAACAGAGGTTGCAAAACAGAGATTTTAATCACAAATATGTAAGAATTATATCTAAAATTGCCTAAATGTTTATCCAGGGTATCAACCTCACTCTAATTCAATCCATTGAGCAGTTTCAAATTGAAGAAGTATTAAACAATTAAACATACACACTCATCTCTCACAAATTTACAAACTTCGACATTGAATATAATATTATAATGCATATTAGTTCACAAGTTACCTACTTGTAAATGACAATTGCAATAATGTATCAGTATATTATTTTTATCTTTTTACAACAGTGTCCGGTTTCAATCTGAACTACAATAAGTAGTTTTCAAACAAACGCGCGTAAGCTATTTTGAAAACGTATTACGTTCTTTTATAATAAAATAACATACATAATATTGTTAATGCTTAAGTCAACTGTAAATATTTGCTTCGTCCCTTCGCCTCCTCGTATTTCAACACAAACATTTGCTTTCCACATAAAAATAGATTTCTTTATGAAAATAACACAATGATCGGATGAGAAAAATATTTTTTTGTATTTTTGTGGCAAAATGGTGAACGTTGAGAAAGTGATGTGGAGTCATGGAGTCTGTTTCTTGGTAGCGGACATTCTGTAATGATTGATTGAATTGGACAAGGTTTTTTGTAGAGCCCATTTTTTTACTTTCAAGAGAATCACATTAATTTACAATAACATTAACAATGCGAAAGTTTGAATGGATAGAAATTTATTTATTCAATAACGCCATCACGGCTGGTCGGAATTTGATGAAATTCGGTACAAAGATAGATTAGGGCGCAAGTAGTCTATATTATATAAAAAATGTAAGCTTCGCAAGAATCACAATGGTTATCGTGAAAATCACCATAACAATGTGGCTGAATTTATAACATACATAATAATACGAGTAAATCGTCACGCCTTTCACCCGAAGGGGTTGGCAGAGGTGTGCAACGCCCACACTTCTCCGGAAGATATTCAGTACCAAATGTGACGGGGGCGAACCTGTCGCCATACACCGGGCTGAGTTGAGTAGCAGATGACATTAAATACGCACAAATGTTCACATTATGAACAAATTAGTGCCTGCCTGCCTTCGGCTGGGTCCAAGCCCACTTCTTCTGGCTTGAGAGGCGACTCTTTTCAGGCTAGGCTATCATCGCTCTCATTGAATTTATGTTCAAGAAAAGAACAGCACGGGTACACACAAGAAACCAATTGAAACAAAAACCATTTACCATAAATAAAAACACAGTTAACTACATTAGTACCTATCAATATAATTTGCTACTGAGATAATTTTCGCTGGTCATTCTTACTCTACCAGTAGAGACCTAGTTACAAGTTCCAATTTGAAATAAACTGAAGCGCTGTTACTATCCCATTTCCCAATCATTGTACTGATCCAAAGCTTCGAGCATAAAAAAGATATCCTATCTTCCGATACCATAACTGGCCGAGAAATACAGCTTCCGTTTTCGCGACCGAAAATGACCGCCATTTCTGTCATGGCCGTCAAGAGGTCATGCGACACTATCAACTGCCTCCCGGTACCCGAAACACGCCTGTCGGGGATCTGCTACGGATAAGTACGGTTATATTCCGGTTATTTTCCGGTTTTC
Source organism: Peribatodes rhomboidaria (assembly GCA_911728515.1). NCBI lineage: Eukaryota > Metazoa > Arthropoda > Insecta > Lepidoptera > Geometridae > Peribatodes > Peribatodes rhomboidaria. The sequence goes on along the minus strand of OU452184.1, from coordinate 4,886,962 downwards.
CGTTCATTTTTACGGACAAAACGGTACCTCCCCCGAGAGCGGAAACTGAGAGATAAGAAGTGTTAACATTGACTTTCCTGTTTTGCGTATTTTTTTGGGATTGTACAAAAATGTCGGAGAAACCTCCTAAATGAAGGAATGAACGAAAACTTCAGTAAAAATGAAGGTTTTCTGAAAAATACAATATTATCCTGTCGATCGGGTTATTTTAGGTAGAATTTCTACAGAATTGGCTATCTCAAATATCTTAAATCAATTATTAATTATTATATTAAATAATTATTAAATATCTTAAATCAATTAATCAGATATTTGACACGGCAGCTGATTTAAGAAGCTTCCGAATTTCCGATACTAAGAAGCTGTCTTGAACCACTTCTCTCCACTTCTCGAATTCTTCAAGGAATCAAAAAATCTAATAAAACAATTTTCATTATCAAATATTCAACAACATTTCTTGAAAGTCTGCCAGAAGCTAACTCTCATCACAGGTATTTTTCAGACAATCTGCTCTAATGTATTTTCAACCCATTTTCGACAATTTTCGATCCATTTTCTTATTCCCCAAAGAACTGAACCATCCCTAACAAAGGTTTGTTACAGAACGCTCTAAAATATAGCATGGAAACAATTCAATGCGACGACGTCCGCGGAAATTCAATCTTCCGAACTGTGTTGCCAAGCTAGCATCACAGTTCCCTTGTAAGCTATGTAAATTTCCAATTATAGTGGATGGAGTAGATTTGACGATGTAACGGACTTTGATGCAATAATTTATGCAAAGCTAATAGATAAACCTACGCAATGCAGAGTTACAGTAGCGTATATGGTCATAAAACGTATTGTGTAGGATTATTCAGATTTATCTTGAAGCCATTGTGAACTTACTTTATGTCACACTAAGCCTTAAAATATTTTTAGTGAAAAAATACTTTTAGTAAAGCTTTCCTGTATGCTTATTCTTAGAACCTTTCAGAAAACCCATCTAGAGTTCAGTAATTTGAAACAGCAAAAGCTTCAAAGCTTTGAAGAGAAAATTGGTAATACAAGTACCAGTAATGTTTTGTGTTTTAAATTTTATGTCAACCGCTAAGTTATATTAGTGATCGGGACTGTCAGGAAAACCAACCTACGCGTTGAAAACAATACATAAAAAGGTACTATTTCGATTTTTATTGCACTTATTAAATCATGCAACTCACTATAAATTATCCTTATTTCGTATAATTATTTAACTCTATATCTACAGCTGGGAGCATCAAAATTTGATTCCTCAACTTTCAGGAAGAATGTAGATGCTGGCAACATTTCTCGCAACTGGCTCTATACACTCGGGTCATTTTTATCCGACTCACATTCAAAGTGTTAAATTGTTTTGTATCTCTTTGGCAGTTTGTTTCAGATCCATTTTGCACTCTGTTCTGGTCGTTTCGGGAGATTTAAGTGTCGAGCACCAAAAATTGTTTTCCCAATGTATTTAATCCGGAGCAATATACTTGGCGTCAGCGTATACCAGCGGGTGGCGGGATACGGGAACAAAAAAATGTTGCCAGTTAATTTCATTTCCATATTTTAATAATAATAAATAATCGGGACAGTTGAAAACACGGTCGTCTGACCCCGAGCTAAACATAGCTCGTACTGTGGTTGCCAGCGACTGATATACAGTCAACTGGGGCAAATTTATCCGTCTGTGGGGCAATTGCGTCTTCACAAATTAAGCACCACCTACATCATTTTTTATCTTTAGATGCAATAATCTGTACAAGATGGCGTTAGTTGCCTAATTTGTGAAGGGTTTGTCAGTAATTCTCGAAAGACGCAATTGCCCCACAGATCCATTTGCCCCAGCTGACTCTTCATACATTTTTAAATACATACTAAAATAGATATTAACATCCAGAGACAACAAACATAAATTTTCATCATATTATAAGCGTTTCCCTTGGTTAGGAATCGAACCCAGCCCCCAAGCTGAGAAGGCAAGTTCACTAACAACTGAGCCACCGAGGCAGTCAATGAAATAAACTACATTAAACAATTTCAACAAAAGTGCTAGTTCTCTAGGTACGAGTACATCATTATTTTTATGCAATTTACTTCCATTTTTCAAAGAAGACAATAAATGTTGAGCAGAAAATATGAGAGACATAAAATAATTTGTCTCCGTGATGCTTTCTCTAGCGTTTATGAGAAACTTTTGAAACTAGAATGATGCAAGCATTTTATGTTTTGAAACTGCGATGATAGCCTAATTGGAGAAGGCCCGCCTCTCAAGCCAGAGGGAGCAGGTTCAAACCCAGCCGACGGCACGCACCAATTTGTTTATTGTGTGAACATACGTGCGTATTGTATGTCATCTGCTACACGATTGGAGCCCGGTGTTTGGCAAACGGCTCGCCCTCTGTCACATTTGGGACTGAATATCGTCCGGCGAAGTGTGGGTGTTGTATTACACCTCTGCCAGCCCCCTCGGGGGAAAGGCGTGACGATATGTCATGTTTTGTTGAAACTGCGAGAGCTAATACAGTAATTGATGTAGCGGTGGCGTAGCAGCGATAAAATAAGATGTGAATACTCGTTTATGTATTCCATTTGACTTTGTGTTAAAGGTCAAAGTCAAAATGTTTCTATTCAATTGGGTTTCAAAGATACACATATAAACGTCGAAGTTTTTTAAACAGATTCGACCGCCTTGTTCGGAAAAAAAGCCACTACTCAGAAGAACAGGCAAGATACTGAGTTAATTGCATAGATAAGTTTGATATATAACTGACTAGCTGCGCCCCGCGGTTTCACCCGCGTTAAAAAGTATCCTATGTGCTGTTCGAGACTATAATCTATCTCTGTGCCAAATTTTATACATATCTGTTCAGCCGTTCTGGCGTGAAAGAGTAACAAACATCCATCCATGCATCCATCCATTCTTACAAACTTTCGCGTTTATAATATTATAGTAGGACTAAGAAAGAGATACTAGTGCTCTGTAAGCTGTAGGCCTCGCGGCTGACGTTTGTTTTCCTCTACTGGTCGCATTCCTCATCCGATTCTCGTGACTTTTTTGTGAGCAGACTCGATAATTATACAGAATTTTACAAAATTGCGAGGATAGCATTTTTTGTTGGAAAAAAAAAATTCAAATCTTTTTTTGAAAAAATTTCAAACTAACTCAACAAAAATATCTACGTACTCGTATATCATTATCACACCTAATCACAAACCTAAGAGAAACGGTTTGGGAATGGGAGCTGTAGAAGAGGACTAAGATTCTGACCTGACGAAAACTGAAGAATTCTGTCATACTTTTTTTTTAATGAAGAATAGGTCGGCGTTTGACCACCAACTCGCCTGATGTTAAGCGACGTTGTGTCGCTACGTGACGTCTAAGATGGAGCACGACGACCTATAAGATACTTATTCACTCTAGCCTTGAAGTTTTGTAGAGTGAAGAAGTACAAAGACGGCGGTTGAGTGAGGCGCTACAAGTGCGCTACTGCTCAGACCCGTCTTCGGATTATAGGAATACAAAAGCATTTTCGCCTAAGATGAAGCAGAGACACTTCGCTTGATTGGTTGATTACTTATAACTTCGCCCTGTAATTACCTATGATTATTTAAGAAAATTATGCCTAAATTAGTGACCTAGCTCGACTTAGCACGGTACCTCCTGTGAAAAATTATTTTACTTCTGGTAAAAACCGCATTACAATCCGCTACATGGTTTAGAAGGAGTTAGCTAATATAATATGTACAAACAGACGCGGATAGAGACTTTGTTTTACATTATGTAGAGCAGAGATGCTTATCACACGAATTACATTTTATTTATGCATATTTTTTTATAGCCTAATTTCATTTAATAATAATTATTGAGTGATTATTGACGTCCTATCCTACTTCCTTCCTACTAATATTATAAACGCGAAAGTTTGTATGTATGGCCACCATAGTATGTATGGTTCACGCCAGCTGAATGGCTGAACAGATCTGGATGAAATTTGACACGGAGATAGATTATAGTCTAGAATAGCACATAGGATACTTTTTAACCGCGGGTGAAACCGCGGGGCGCAGCTTGTAATATATATTTTTTTAAATTATGGACGAACTAAAATTGCTACTTAGTTACGAGTATGTCTAAGAATGTTTTCAAATGTTAAGATTACAGCGTAGCAACATGGCGGGAACAAAAACTTGATTAATAAATAGGATACTCACTTGAATATCACAATAATTATTCGTAATTATTATACGATGAGAGAGAATCAATGTATGATCGACTATGTACCATAAAATATCTACAAAATAAAAATAAAAACAAAATTTTAAAAACCCTTACATCGATTTTTATCAAACAAATAATAAATCAAGAATACTCCCGACCTTTCAAACAAAAAAAAAAACAAAATCAAAGTCGGTTCATCCGTTCGGGAGCTACGATGCTACAGGCAGACACACTCACACACATACACACACACACACAAAAAGACACGTGGAACTTTCAAACCACGTTGTTTTTTGCGTCAGGAGTTATAAAATAAACGAAACAAAAACGCAAAGATACCATGCTCGATAATATCCATAAGAACGATAAACAAAACACAAAGATCCCAAGCCCCCATTCATAACTGTCAAGGAGGATTCGAAGATCTCACGTTCCTACCCCAGGAACAGTTCCATAACAAATCCACCAAACTAGATTTACACTGCGAATTTGTACAAATGGAAGTGTCACAGCTACCTCGCTGGCAGTATCTGTTGAGATGTCGAAGCATTGTTGAGGTATTGACGTGTTTTGGTTGTTGATGTTTCTATTCATTCTATTCAGCTTGTTGGAATAGGACTGTTGCTGGGATGAGTGCTTTAGGGGTTCCGCAACGCTCTTAATATTTTCGCTCGTAAAATTTCTTGGAAACCATTTGTCAGACTATGATGAAATTTGGCATGTAAAATTAAATTAGTCATATCTCCGCTGCTATGTTCTTGGTTTTTACTGTAAAACGCCCTTAAGAGAAAATAGAGCTATGAAAAATATCCGCATTTGTAAGGGGTCACTTTTGATTGATTTATTTAATATTTAGACAAAGCAAAATAAAAATCCCTTTACATAAGGAAGTTGTCTATATCATTAGCTTTTAAATTAATCCATAATACAAGGGAAATTTTAAGTCATTTAAGAATGATTAGAGAAGTGCAAAAGCCATAAAAATGATTGAAATTGCACTTAGTCACTCTGTAGATAACTTTAGAGGCTCGTCAGTATCTTTACTCGCTCTCTTCGCTCGTTGTCTTCTTGTAGACGAAATGGCAATAGAAAACCTTTAGCCAATGCGGAGTTAGTCTAAAGTGGTCGCCGGATCCTTAACAGTCACTGCTGTCTCCTTATGACGGAGACAATGAACCTGCTTATTAGAAACACTGTGGATATTATTATGTTGTTTTCGAAATACTTCAATGGGGCGGCGTTTAAAATACTAGTATTAAAACTAGTTGACAGCAATGGTAACTTTGTTATTTTCAGTTTCAAATAGGAATGAGGAAAAATACGAACAGAACCGAACGAACCGAAACCGTTGCTAGAATTTATTACTTACATCAAAGTTAGTGAAATATTTTAAAATTCTCAATCCTATCCTACTAATATTATAAACGCGAAAGTTTGTATGTATGTATGGATGGATGGATGGATGTTTGGTACTCTTTCACGCCAGAACGGCTGAACAGATCTGGATGAAATTTGGCACAAATATAGATAATAGTCTAGAATAGCACATAGGATACTTTTTAACCGCGGGTGAAACCGCGGGGCGCAGCTGTAGTCTATATTCTGGAAACTTACTGCGAGTTTTGTTAGTTAATGAAACCTTTTTTCGTTCTCGTTTGACTCCATACATTTAGCCTAGTTCCGAGTTTTTAGCGGGAACCGAATAGATGGTGTCGTGATTTTGTATTATTTTCTAAAACTTATGATTCTTGAAGTGTTAAAGTGTAATAATTGTGAATTATTAACCTCTGCCGGTTCGTTATCGTGCACGAGCGTGGGCAAATGATACAAACATTAGGAAATGCTACTTTTCGTGTTCTTTCCAAAACTGGACATAAAGTTTCAGTAAAGTATCCACGGCTTTACTGAAATGGGAAAAGGGGAGGGATTCATCTCATCATCATCTTTATCAACCGATGTACAAAAAAATTATACGTATGACAAGGCGGTATGGCCATGTTGGCTTTAGCCTGCTCTACGGGAAAAAACAAAAAATATATATATTTGCTTAGTTCCTTAACTTTTCCGCCAGAGGCGCTTCACTGAAATGTATGGAGTCAAACGAAAACGAAAAAAGTTTTCTTAACGATTAAAATTCGTGGTAAGCCCCCTGTATATTAGTTGAAAAACCACACCAGCTAACATTTTTTTTCGTCCAAATGTGTATGCTTTGCAATGCAAATTGCCTAAAAAGTATACCTTATTTTATGTTACATTTTTGTCACAGAGCGTCAAAATCACAACTCGTTACATGCATTTTTTTCCGTAAAAATAAAATAAGTTTTACTGGCTGGCTTTTCCAATCTAGCTTGTCAATCACACGGCTAGACAACACGCGAGCTATTGTACGAAAGATTGCTGCCTGCGTCTGACAACTATAGAAAAATTGCATCAACCACCAACACAGAGCAAAGTCGTGAACTAGAAATGGCTAGTGAAAGAATTGTTTTGTATCAAAAACCGTAGGTTAGATTATCTATTATACTATTAAACTGCTCTACAATACTATTGTGTTTCGAGCAATTATGGGTAGTGTTTAAATACTAAATGCTGAAAAGATTACCTGCAGTAAGGAGTACCTGTGTGAAACACCTAATGGATCAGACGTTGATCTCATACAGAGTGATATTACTAGCATCATGGAATGGTGTGATATTAATCAAATGCATCTTAATGTTAATAAATGTTATTATATTAAATATACACGTAAAAAGAAACCTTTTAATAATTATACATATACGTTAAACAATGTACCATTGCAGGAAGTGTTAGAAATTCGGGACCTAGGAGTTCTAATCGATAGCAAACTTACGTTTAGAGCTCATATTGACACAATAGTTAAGAAGGCGGCCAACCAACTTGGGTTCATTAGGCGTAATTCCAGAAGCTTCAAATCAATTCATACAAAGATAGTATTGTACAATTCTATGGTTCGCAGCTTTCTGGAATTCTCTAGTGTAGCGTGGAGTCCCTTCTATGCTGTACACTCGCAACGCATTGAAGCCATACAACGAGCTTTCACAAGATCCCTGGCGTTTAACTGTCCAGGAATCTCACACAGAAGTCCTTATTCTAGTCGCTTATCTTTCTTTAAAATGGACAGGCTGCGAGATAGAAGGAAAGTTCGAGATCTCTCATTTCTGTATAAACTTGTTCGCAACTTTATTGATTGTCCCTCAGTTTTGAACGATATCTCCTTGCGTGTTCCTTGCAACTATCCACGGCAAAGAATAACAAAAGTCTTCCATGTTCCTTATTCTAGGACTAACTTAGCTCATAACTCTCCTATATTGAGAATATGTCGAATGTATAACGAAATTAATGGTTCCTTAAATGATCTTGATATTTTTCATGACTCTTTGAACGTGTTTAAGAGTAAATTGACGAATTATTTGAATGGCATTTCTAATAAGTAAAATGTGTTTTGTCATCTTCGGTGTAAATTTAATTAAGTATTTCATTTGTTACTTAAATTTATTTTTTAATATTGTTTCTCCAACTTCTTTCCCAAAATTGTGAAAAAAATAATTACCTAGTTAAAGTATTTTAAAAAGAATGTTGTAAATACCTATAATAGGTTTTCACTTCAGAACTTTGTTATTTAGTGTTTTCTTTTTTTTTTTTAATGTCTAAAGTGTAAACTGTTGGTATTTCTATCTAAATAAATAAATAAATAAATAAATGGATATGCATGCTAGTATACTAACTATACAAATATTATAAAGCTAGTATGTTTTATTATGGAACGTACGCGAGTAATCCCTATCTCATAAAATCTTAGTATGTATTTTAATGGGGCGGAAATTTTTAATTGGCCTTGTAAACTAGCTACTTAAACCAATTTTACTACCGTTAGGTTGTAAGTTCACTTTCGAATGGAAAACAAAATTAATAAATAATAAATAAAGGGAATAATTTTAAGGGGATTATAATAAATTAAGGGGGAAAAGTATGAAGCTATAAAACGCAAGCAAACCCGCAGATAAACTACTTTTGTAAAATAAATTAAAGCTAATCCTAATTAAAATTTATTAAAACTCTTTCTCAAGAAATTGAAAGTCAAAAGAACGCCATAATTAATAAAATTAATTAAGAAATGCTGCATCGGACATTTTAGACGTTTTAAATTATGTCCTGTCAAGAAGTTTTTATCCTCTTCGCTAGCAAAAGAGGTATTGTGTTTTTTCACCCCGCCAACCTCAAGGGAGTTTTATAAAGATGACTTGTCTTCCGGGAAAATGTGAAGTAAGGGGGAAAATGGAAAATTTACGAAAAAACAATAAACTTTCGAAGCACCTCCGAAAGATACCAAAGAAAGGACAAAATTCTACGAATCTCATAACTTTTCCTTTCAGCGTTCGATTCAATTTTATTAAAACGAATTGAAAATTAGAATATTTTAATTAGATTGGGATGTATGAAAAGAAAAAAAAAAGGTTGCGTTTATTGACAGTTCATTTGTTCCCATGAAACTTCAGACCTAGGTACTTGACGGATTTGAATGCTTTTTTATACAACGGTAGCTTTTTACTCTGGATTATAATTATATAACATTATACAGGCGATTGGTATGCAGAAATCGCAATTACAATTCTCGTTTTTTTTTTATTCGTTTACTAGTAAGTTTTTATTTTTATTTTTTATGCTATATGTGGCAAACAGGCTAACAGGCTGCCTGATGGTAAGCGATCACCGTTGCCTATGGATACCTGTATTACCAGGGCAAGTCAACTTTTCTTGTAAGAACTGCAGAGGTGTGGAACTCGTTGCCTGCGTCTGTCTTTCAACCTAAATATTATACAATCCGGGGGTGTTTAAGAGTAAAGTGAATAGATATCTCCTAGGCAAGCGTGTTACGCCTTCGATCACGGCAACGCTTCCCATTAGGCGAGTCAGTGGTCAAACGCATGCCTAGTTTGTTATAAAAAAAAAAACAGATACGTTGCCGACCTTAGGACTCCATTGACAGCTTTTTTGAAGAACCCTGTTAGCGACTAGCTGGAGGTCGGCCTTCTTCCACGCGTTGGAGAACGGCCTCCTTTACATTTTATAAGTAATATTGTCTTTCAAAAGGCACATGTCATGTTTTTTGTTTTAGCTTTTGTTTTTTACCAGTGTTCTGTTCGTTGTCCTGTTTGACTTGTTTCGTGTAATATAGTTTTAATTTACCATTTACCAGTTTCATTTTATAAAATAATTACCCTTACAGTCCACCCGTCCTCAATAAACCCCGTGTTGTAGTTCCTCGGAAATACTGCAGGATGCGAGCTCATTCCACAGATTGCAGGTGTGCCTAAAAAATTGCTTAAAACGCACAGTGTGTCATTTCCACTGATAGATACTATGTGGATGAGCTTTCAGGCGGTGGGGGTTAATCCTACTAATATTATAAATGCGAAAGTTTGTATATATGGATGGATGGATGGATGGATGGATGGATGGATGTTTGTTACTCTTTCACGCCAGAACGGCTGAACAGATCTGGATGAAATTTGGCACAGAGGTAGACTATAGTCTAGAATAACACATAGGGTACTTTTTAACCGCGGGTGAAACCGCGGGGCGCAGCTAGTGAGATCATAAAACCGCAATGCAGGCATCAGATCGAACAATTCTTCAGAACACTCCCCGTTGTTAATGCGATAGAAAATACAAAGAGACATGATCTAAAAAAACAAAGTCTAGTATTCCGGGAGCAAACACGTAATGACGTCACTCTTCAACGTCATGATCTCTTTCGAATTTGTTTCACATGACATATTTCGGTCTTGCTTAAGCATCGGTTGACGTCACTACGTGTTGCCCACGTGACCAGAATGCTATATCTGGCAAAGTTTATTATCATACCATGCAAAGAGACACAACGCATACTGAGCGGCTCTAGGTTTTCAAAAGGATCCCAATCCTCGGCAATTCTGACAGCTCTACGCTGTAACGAATTGAGTGAATCAAGCTGATACTTGGGTGCTCCGTTCCAAAGATAGGAGCAGTACTCCATGTGAGATCGGACTTGTGCTTTTTATAACAAAAGTCTTTGTTTTGACGTGAAGTATGCCACAAATGTCATAATTTTCACATAAGTAAAACTAATAGGTATCTTCTTACTTAGTACTTTAATTGTATTAAAACGGTTGTTAAGGAGTCTATACACCAAAGTCACCGACAGCCGCCGACATAATGTCTGCTATGTTTTTTGACGTCACGTCAGTGGCCATAATATAACCATTCGCCATCTTGCCTAGCATTCTGTTCGTCTATTCTGCACGTCTATCCTGCACGTCAGTGCGACTTCATGCAGGATGTTGTGTGAGCTACATCCTGCTTCACAGCCCTGTAAGCAGTACTGCAAAGCAGGATAGTGAATGGTACTTTATATTACAAACGAAATCGAGACCCACACGTCATGTGGGCGAGTTATGTTGGCGGGTCGATTAAAAAAACAGTATCAATTTAGGCATGGTATAATAATATACTCAGCCAGGTATAGTGACGTCAATTGATGCTTAAGCAAGATCGAAATAAGTCATTTACATGACTGCTAGACCTTGTGTTTTTAACCTGAAATTTAGGTAAGTAAATTAGTACGGCAGTAAAATATGAACAGTAATTAAAAACAAATTGACCGATTTAATTATATAACCGCAACACAACAAATACTCAACCAGTGTAATAAATCAATCAGCTAATCAATTAGTTACTGCTCTGTTTCAACCGCTAGCTTGTTATTGGAAATGCATTTTGGATTTTATTACTGAGAAAAATTAAACGATGATGTCTTAGTTATACAGCGTTATAGGTACCTAACCAAAAACCTCTTGAGGGTTCATTGTACTCATCAATATGAACAACTTTTACTATGGGGCGAACTCCGAAATCGCGAAAAAAAGCTGTTCCATACATTTTGTCTCAGGTGATTGAACTTTTTGCATGGAACAGCTGTTTTTTTTGGTGAGTTACCCATAACCCTGTATATCTTAGTTCCTTAGTTGGGAAGGCTCACCTCTCAAGCCAGAAAGTGCGGGGTTTGATCCCAGCCTAAGGCACGCATCAATTTGGTCATTTGTGAACCTAGAATGTTTTAACCTAGAATTTTTTATCTAAGCCTTTATTGCCAACATTATTTCAATTTCAGTACAATACTATTGTTTATTGATTTAGTGTTTTTGGGTGTCGGCGTGCCCTTGAGACACGAAGGCTTCCTCCAGCTCTCTGCAGTCTACTTGTATTTGAGTTGTTCTGTACTACAGCGGACCCTCAACCTTTTTGATGTCATCAGACCAACGTTTTCTTTGTCTTCCTCTTTTTCTCTTTGTTTGGAATTCAGGTGTCCATTCTGTTAAATCTTTTGTCTATTTATTACTGTCCTCTCTCATCATGTGAACCTAGAATGTAAACGAATATAATTCATCTGTAATTTTACTTGTGCTCGGTATTGGCGGCAGACTCGCTCCTTGCCACATTTGGGACCGAACATTATCCGGCGAAGTGTGGGTGTTGTACACTTTTGCCAACGTCTTCGAAGGAAAAGGCATGACGACATTATGTTATGTTACGTAGAAATTACAATAAAATTATACTGCCTTTTGTAACCTATACCGTAAATAGTAGTAGTAGCCTATAGATGTATTAATCTAGAACATACTCGTAGCTATCTCCATTCTAAAGCTCATCCAAATCCATCCGTAAATCTGTTCAAATCAATCCATCCATCCGTTTGAACTTGAAAAAGTACTAAACTAATATACATTAACTCACAATCTTTTCGCATTTAAAAATTTATCGTAAATTTATATAATAATATAATAATAACAAAAGTATTATGAACGCGACAGTTTGTAAGAATGGATGTTTGTTACTCTTTCACGCCAGAACGGCTGAACAGATCCGATTGAAATTTGGCACAGAGATTAGAGTCTAGAATAGCACATAGAAAACTTTTTAACCGCGGGTGAAACCGCGGGGCGCTGCTAGTATATAATAATAAAGTTAAAGGTTACTTGAAACTTATAAAGCTATTAACTATCACCTTTGATCAAATTTATGGAAGAAACTGTACGATATCCTAAAAAGAGCTGCATAAATTAGGTGCTGCACACAATTCATCGTAGTCACAAACAAACGCAACCAGTGCAACAGTAGTAATTATTGTTGTCTCGTTCTCGCTATAGTCTTTTGTACGTCTCTCTATCTTTGTTATTGATACACCTAACATAATACTGTCAACGGAGCTGTGTAGTGTTCGTTTGCTTGTATGTATATTGGGTCCACGCGCTGTGTAGTAGAAATTGGACTTGTACCGCTTCTTTCTTAAATTATTTCGATGACTATTACATTACATTTAAATTGCTTTTGATAATTGTTCCCACAAAATTTATGAACTTTGGACTTTTACAAACTTATCTTGCTTACTACTACTCATACCTGTATGTAAAAAATCTGTACGAACATCAAACAGATTGTTTCTATGTTATCTTTGTACGGTACCCTAAAAATGACAATGGTAAAAATGTTTTTGGGAGCCTTTTCCAACGGAATCGGATTTTCGCGAAAAGTTTTAATTAGTGACAAAAATTCCAATTACCAGCAATGAATAAAGGGCACAGCTCTGAATGGAGTTTTTTCCCTTTTTATGTGCAGTCTCATTAAGGGTTGAGGAAGCCATTCGAATTGTATACCGGGACGTCTATTCTTACCAGTCGAGATATTTTTTGGTCATTGTCTCTCTCGTTTACAAATTCATAGGAGTGAGAGTGACCAAGAAACAGTTAAATCGTCATGAATAGAGGCCTGGCTTGTAAAAAAAGAAATGAGACGCAAGTCTGCTGATGACATTTCAATTGTTGAGATAATGGAATTAGATGTTATGAGTATAATAATATTATTATGTACTATATTCGTTCCGCGGTTTACCTTCCTTTTGGAATATGTAAGTCCTTGCGTTGTCAGGGGTACAGGAAAGGGCGAAAACTATAAATTGATCAGTTGAGTAGTTAAGGCGTAAAAGCTAAACAAACAAACAAATAAATTAACAAACGAACAAAGAAACTTTCGAATTTATAATAGGACAAAATGTTAGGACAATATGTTATATGTACTTAATGTCGTTATAAAATTGTATTAAATTGTATTAATTGTATTGTGTATTACTGTTTTAACTGTTAGTTTTTGTAAGTTAATGTAATAATAAATAAATAAATAAATAAAATTGGAGCCCGATCTATGTGGGCTAGACTCGTTGTTGGGAACTAAATATCGCCCGGTGAAGTGTGGGTGGCGTTGCTGCCAGCCTCTTCGGGAAAAAAGCGTGATGATATGTTATGATATTTTAGAGCCCGCACGAAATGCGTTTTTTCTACTTTCGTTGTGAGTACCTATCGCTGGTGTGGAATGCTATGATCTGCAGTATTTCTTCCTGGATACTTATAAGTTTGGGTGTGTCTCTGAATGAATACGTTTTTACTAGGCAAGCAAGAAGAAATAAAAAATAATCTCCTTACCTATGAAAAAAGGCTGCAGCGTCATCCAAACCATCTCGCAAAGACACTAATGACCAGAAAGTCTCCACGGAGGCTGAAGCGAAGGATACCCCAAGACCTAAAATAGAGATCTGGCAGGATGCGTTATGGGACGCATTCCAAACTCAAGTCGCGTCACTCATGACACAAGCCAAAAATGAAGATCATTGTCTTAATGGATAGATAGCTTCAGGAAAGGATGTTATAAAAAAAAAAAAAAAAAAACTAGGCAAGCGTGCTCCATCGTAGCTTGGTATCAGGCGGTATATTGTTGATTTTTAAAAAGTCTTACATACTTATCGTGACGCCTTTCCCCCGAGGGGGTTGGAAGAGATGTATTACAACACCCACACTTCGCCGGACGATATTCAGTCGTATCGCTTTGAGCGATAAGGCCGCCCATTAAAAACTTAGTCAAGCCTTATTTAGGTACTATTATAATTATTTTATGTTTTTAATAAAGAGTTGTTGTTGTTGTACATAGATACTCGTAGTTCGCCATACATGTAGTAGATGACATACAATACGCACATATGTATGCTCACACAATGAACAAATTGGTGCGTGCCTTCTGCTAGGTTCGAACCCGCTCCCTCTGGCTTGAGAGGCGGGCCAAAAGAAATTATCGAAAAATGCCTATTTTTATATTTTGTAGTACTTAATGTCAAAAAAAAATTCGAGTAAGTAACATATTTTAATTTACTCAAAGTGCTCTAGTCGACCGAGCGACACGAGTGAGCGAAACGTCTATGTTTCAGCTTTGACAAAAATGCTTTCGTATGTCCATCGTCTGTCTAACTATTGAACCTACTCTCAAAATTTCACTAGAATCTGTTAAGAAACGCGACCCGTAGAGGCCAGCCGGAAAGACATGGCCGCAATGTTTTCAGCTTACAGAACCACTAGTGATAATAATACATTTTGAATACACCTCGGCTTTTAAACAGATAATAAAAAAAAAAAAAAATTAGTATTATTTTTTTATTTAATTATACATAAATAACAATTCAATTAAAGTTAAATAGTTGTCTTAAAACCTATATTAGGTTTAACTAGACAACTAGTTCTCGAATAAACTACTTACACATAAAATAATCTTACGAAATACAACAATAACAAATACCTACATTACACAAAAGCGATGCGCCCATCGCACAAAACTGCTGTCGCTAGAACACAAAAACCAGTTCTATGTAGTAACCTACTCGTCCAGCTGTCGCAGCGATGGCGCACCGTGCCAACAAACATGGTGCTCCAGTAATTGAACGCAACTTCTGAAGGTAGGCAACATTTAAGTAGGCGAAAACATTTTGAAGATTAAATAACATTATAATAAGTACAACGAAGTAAAAGAAACAATTTCAGTAATAATATTAACCCTCAACCTCAAAGTAAGAAACAATCTAATTCTCTTCATAAACTAAATTATACAAACAACTTAATTCGGTAAAAACACAAACAAAATAAGCGACTAGAGAGAGCTGAAATTCCATAACCTTTTTTCATCTCATTAAGAAGCACCTTTTTTTGTCTAAGATAAGAGATCATCCAGATCCTTCCCAGGCGCTTGTACGACCTTCGGCGATGAGCGAGTAGCAATAGCTAGACACTAGAAACGAGTTGGCGAGAAGCGAGAAGCCAGTGTATAACTCCGATGGCTTTGTCGCTCGGCTATAGCGAATGTACGCCGAGTATCACTCAGCTCTTGCTCGGCGAGTTAAGTTAAGAGTCCCGCGACGCTCTGAAATTTCCATACAAACGTGCTTCTCAAATTTCTTGAAAACCATTTGTCAGACTATGATGAAATTTAGCATGTACAATTAAATTAATCATATCTCCGCCCCCATGTTCTTAGTTTCTTTAAAAAACGTTCTCAAGTGAACATATTATGAAAAATATCCTCTTTTGTGTGGGGTCACTTTTGACTGATTTATTCAATAGATAGACAAAGCAAAACAAAAATCCCCTTACATAGGGAGGTTGTCTACATCATTAGCTTTTAAATGAATCCATAATACAAGGGACATTCTTAGTTATTTAAGAATGATTAGAGAAGTGCAAAAGTCATTAAAAAAATGCGCTTTGTCACTCTGTAGGTAACTTTAAAGGCTCGTCAGTACCTTTACTTGCTCTCTTCGCTCGTCATCTTCTTCTAGATGAAATGGCTATGGAAAACCTTGCCAATGCGAAGTTAGTCTAAAGTGGTCGCCGGACTCTTAAGGTCAAAAGTCAAAAAATTTCATTCAATTGGGTGTCAAAGATACACTTATGAACGTCAAAGGTTTATAATAGACTCGACCGCCTTGTTGGGAAAAAGTGCCACTACTCTGAAGAACAGGCAAGAAACCGAGGGGCATTTTGGTTTATTGTCTCACAAATTTTGGCTTACAATACAGCAAGCAAAATAAAAAATTATAACAGGTAAAATCATATTATATACATGTACTAGTGGCTTGTTGGAAGTGGAAGGTTCCAGACATCTTTGTCTTCTAAATAATTGTTAACCTTATAGCATCCTCTTTTCATAATTATAGTATTTGAATTTTCCTTCGGTGAGCTCTGTTACATTTTTGGGAATGTTTTTATTATTAAAACGAACACAATTGCCTAAAAAGGACTTATATCACTTAGTGAGTCTAAATTTAGGTATTTTATTTTAGCTATTCTATCCTTATTTCTGGTCTTATTGTCAGATAGTCACAGATGACCCAATTAGAAGTGAATTTAATAGCTGTCCGAGGGTCATTTTAACTGGTTTTACTTATTCACCCCTTGGTCAAAGCACTTTGATAATTCCGCCAATCGTTTGTTTTTACCGTTTTGTTCTTTCGTTTAATATAGGGGGTGTTAGTTTAACATCAATAGGCTTTTTTTATTAAACATATTTTTTACTTAAGTACATAATTTTAACATACATAAACATGTAACTACATTTTAATCTAATAGGCCGTTGGCAGAGGGAAAGGTGCCCAGAATGCTAGCAGCAATGCCACGCTGGATGGCAATGCTCCATTTCGGGCCGAAATAAATGCCAGCATTTTGAACACCCGACACCTCCACCAACAGATTTTTTTTTTTAAAGAATAGGACAACATTTGACCACCAACTCGCCTGATGTGAAGCGACATTGTGGCCTAAGATGAAGCACGAAGACCTAGTAGGTACTTATTCACTCTGGCTTTGAAGATAAGGTTGTAGTTAGTCGGAAAAACAGATGGTGGCAAACGATTCCAGTCCCTAGCCGTTCGTAAGGTGGTGGCTGATGATGATAGTCACACATGATATTGCGACAAACTAGTCCAGCGAGTTCTCGCCGGCGCGGCGCAGCGGTGTGAACAGTCCGCGATCAACTATTAATATACCTATGCGTATCTTTTATACACACGGTATCTGTATCTGTACGTTTCTTAAGGGAGAAAATACTCGATAGTTACTCGTTTACTCGCTGGCTATAGGACTAGTGCCCAAATTCGTTTATACCGCTACTTGGACGATTCCACCTCAAAAAGGTGAGACTAAGATTTATTTCGTTCTCTTGATATTTTATACGAGTTTTTTCGTCTCCCGTGACAGTTGCGTAATGAGAGACTTTTTTTTAAGTCTTTGAGGAAGTAGAGCAGAAAAGAAAAATAGGGAATAAGGCTTAACAAGACATCTGTAACTCAAACGTGGGATCTTCAGGCGTGCTAAGGTTTTGGGTGCACTCGAAAAAATGTTAGCAATAATTCTTAGAAACCCTTTTGCGGTTTTGAAGTTTGTAGTGCAAGAGTATTCCTTCTTCATACTTCACATAACATATCTTCACGCCTTTCCCCCGAGGAGGCTGGCAGAGGTAGAATACAACACCCACACTTCGCCGAACGATATTCAGTCCCAAATGTGACAGGGGCGAGCCTGTCGCCAGACTCCGGGATCCAGTCATGTAGCAGATGAAATACAATACGCTCATATGTTCACACAATGAACAAATTGGTGCGTGCCGACGGCTGGGATCTAACCCGCTCCCTCTGGCTTGAGAGGCAGGCCTTTTCCAACTAGGCTATCATCGCTATCTCACTATTCTACTTAACACTATTTTATAAATGAGAAAGTCTGGATGGGTTGATGTTTGTTAGGTTTACTTAATCACGCTAAAACAGCTGAGCGGATCTGAATAAAATTCAACACAGAGATGGATCTTAGTCTGGAATAGCTCATAATTGTGAAAGTGGCATAAGAATTTTTTTTTTAATGTAGAGTAGGTCGGTGGTCAAATACCACCAACTCGCCGGATGTTAAGCGACGTTGTGGTCTAAGATGGAGCACGACGACCTATAAGGTACTTTTTCACTCTAGCAGTCTCTCCTCAGCAGTTGAGTGAGGCGCTACAAGTGCGCTACTGCTCAGACCCGTCTTCGGAACGGTTACATACTCATTTTTAATGAATATCGCAATATCACGGTTTTGAGCAACGGGCGTGTATGTAAAGATGTAATGAAGAAGCGAAATATGTGTACCAGGATCGTAGCAAGTGGCAAGAAATGATCTCTGTCTACCCCTACGGGAATAAGGCGGAACCACAGATTATTAAACAGGGTGTTGGTTTTGGGTGTAATAATACCTGAAGGTATTATTCTAGCAGTCAAAGTGAACAACTTTGAGATCATCAAAATACAAAATTAGAGGAAAAAAAATCTTTAGACAAAATTGGTTACTTGACTAGTTATTTTGTATGGAGACTCGGTTATTTTTCTTTCGAATTTGAAAAATTTATTCACTTTGATATGTAGAACAACAACCTGAAGTATTGCTACACGCAAAACCAGCACAGCGTATATGTATATGTATGTATCGCGGGTTCATCGTTTTCTAAAAAAATACATTATTTTTTAATTAAATTTGTTTCTTTCAATGATATTTTTAAATTTGATATTTCAATGATTGAGGCCGCTCTTTCTCGATCAATAAATTAGTAGGTAAGTGACCTTTAAAGGTCTCGGTAGGTGTCAGGTGTTTTATTTTCTCTTCTTTTGCAAGTATTTCTAGATACCATAAAAAGATATAGCTCAATAAAGTATACGACCAATATTTGCCTTTCATTTTGTAAATAGAGTTCGTATGCCTAGAAAGTGATAAAACCTTTTGCCTTTTTATTAAAAGCGTTTTGATAGACATGTTTATAAGAAAGTCTGACTTTTACTGCGTTGTAGTAAATGTATAAAGATATATACAATATGTAGCCTAAAAAAACATAAAAACACACTTTGCATATCCTGGCATCATCATGGAATCAGCTCCGAAACATTAAATGACAATTATGTGGTTTCGTCTCATCCGAATTACTTACTTCTGATTAAATCAAATCTCTTTATTCAATAGAGTATCTAAGATACACATAAGAACGTCAAAGTATAAAAATCACTCTACCTCCTTGTTTGGAAAAAAAATCTGTACGCAGAAGAACAGGCTGAGGGCCAGAAATCTAATCCCTCACTAATCCTACTAATATTATAAACGTGAAAGTTTGTAAGAATGGATGTATGGATGTTTGTTACTCTTTCACGCCAGAACGGCTGAACAGATTTGAATGAAATTTGGCACAGAGATAGATTATAGTCTAGAATAGCACATAAGATACTTTTTAACCGCGGGTGAAACCGCGGGGCGCAGCTAGTATTATAAATGCGAAAGTGAGTAAATGTTCGTTTGTTTGTTTGTAACGCTTTCACGCCCTAACCAATCAACCGATCATCATGAAATTTTGCATACACGTTGTCTGAGACACAGAAAAGAACATAGATTACTTTTTATCCCGAAAAAATAAACTGTTCCTGTGAAACCGCGGGTGAAACCACGGGGCGCAGCTACGAGTAGTAGCTCGTAGTTACACAATAAAGTTTGATTTCGATACGACAATTGTTAGAAGTAAGTAGATTAAAATTGACCTCTAAGATTACTCGTATTACGAGTACATAGTTTTCTAGCTAGCTACGAGTAAAGCTAGAAGAGCGTGTTAGCAATAATATACTTAGAGAGTTCAATTATCTAAATTAAACTTAAATGGAATCCACTGACGGACTCGTAACTACATTGAATCGCAAACTAGCATAGTATTTTCATTTCTCGTGATTTTTTGACACACATTTTTTCTAGTTGTCAAGCTAGGCTTTTGATCGCAAATCGCGTTATGTAAAATGAATGTGCTAATCATAATCATCTGCCTATCTTTATCCCACACAGGTGGGGTCAGTACAGTGGCCCTATCCCAATAGGGCCACTGTACTGACCCCACCCTGACTGGTGAGACCTGACTGATGACTGGTGAGATGAACATCTCAGATCTCCCAAGATCTGAGATGTTCATCTCACCAGTTTTCGTCCTTGTTGCTCTCGTTTGAATTGTCATAAGTGTGAAAATGACCAAGATAAAATCTCATCTCATCTCACGCGTAGAAATAGTCCTTCAGTTTGTAAACTTCTCCATTCATCTCTTTCACTTGTCATCTCAGAATTAAGTCCCTTCTCCTTCATATTATCTTTCGATTAATTCATCCATGCTTTCTTCGGTCGCCCTCTACCACCATAGTCAATCACACTCAAGATCAAAAAATTACACTAATAATTTACATACTCACATAAAATAATACTATAAGTTTTTACTACCAAAAACTATTTGAACGACGAATTTGGTCGGAGATTAACAATACATATGTTAATCATGAATTCTCAGAGAACCTTTGAATTACAATTTTGAAATTGAGATATTATTAAACTATATTATATTTCCAGTAAGGGTCTAACCGATCCTCAAATATCTCGACCCTTGCGGGTACTGAGAATTTCGCTTTAACAATCTATGTTTACTTTAGTATTTACCAATCAACCACAACTATCACGAACTGAATAACCAAAATTATACTACCAATATATTTTTATAACAAGTAATTAATGTTTAGTAAAAAAAAACGGTTTTCCTTCATCTGAATTGAATTTTGTAAAAGGTGGGACCAATTGGTAAATATATTAAAAGTAAACTCTATCAAATAAAAAAGTAAAAATTTCCTCTAAAAAATCTCCATCTTTCTTCAGATCCAATGTACTTATTTCCTTCTAGAAAATTAATAAGCTTCTAATAAACACTAAGGTAACTTTTTCAAAAATGTGTTTCGTTAAAAATGGGACCAATTTGTAATTAAGTAAAAAAAGAATTTTCAAAATCACTCTCTTCCTTCAGATCTAAATGTACCTATTTCCTTATTTATTTCCTTTATTATAAATGAAATTTGACACTAAGATTTCAAATTGTAAGTAAATTAATATTTCATTTTACTATAGTTAATATTTAGAGTTTCTATTACGCGTCATAAAGAATCAAGTCACGTACTTATTTATTTTAAAAAAACGATTTCTACAACTTTTATTAATTTTCTCATACTCATTTGGACAGTGCTAAAAACTAGCGGACACGTTCAAATTTTTTAGTCGTGTTAAATGCTATTTAACCCTTAAACTATTTTTATTGCTGCTTTTGTTAATTTATTACCGAGAAATGAATTAAAGAAACCCATAACGTTCAGCGCTGTAAATTTGATGTCGAAGACAGAAAAATCGTCTTTGAAATGGATTTTTAAACTTTTGTTGGATTGTTTATTTTAATAGAATTATACTAGTTAATCCTTAATTAATTACCTGAACCTGGAAACGCCTCAGTAGTGCGTCCTAATACAAAAACGTCAAAAAACTGTTGTCTAAACATCACTTGTCATCACCACGAAAATCACTAAACACTAATTTAAAAACTGCATTTTAACTAGCAGAACGTTCGCGAAATTTCGATAATTTTACGACGAATTTCATCGCGTGTGTAATGTTGAAAGTTCGAAGACGAAAATCGCCTCTGTCTACGTCACGTCCGCTCGGGCCGAAAGCCAAAGCTGTACTGAAGTCTGAGAGATTCGCCTCCCTCTTGTGGGGATGCGATGCAACCTGAAGGAAAATTCGCTGAATGAAGCGTACATTGAAGCGTTTTTATCGATGCTCGGAGCATTAGAGCTAGTTATACGAGCGATTTGTACTTATTATCCCGCTTTCAATTGCGTTTGGTCGTTACCGTACTTGATCAAGTGGAAATGCAGATAAAAAGCGGAGAGATTCCTTGAAAATGTTTATTTAACCTAAATTCTCGGTTGAAATTTTCCGTCTAGATCACTGGTATCGTCAGCCTATATCTTTCTGTATTTTAGGCCGGCATGCTCGATGGTCAGTCATGAATCTCGATTCAAAGGTGTATGTGGTGAAACCAGTTTGTGTGAAGTGAAGTGAAGCGACTGCCTCGGTGGCTCAATCGGTAGTGAACCTGCCTCCTGAGCTTGGGGGCGTGGGTTCGATTTCCACCAAGGACAAACATTCATGTGATGAACATTTGTGTTTGTTCTATGTCTGGGTGTTAATTATCTATTTATGTATGTATTTAAAAAATATAAATATATGTATGTTTATCAGTCTCTGGCCGCCATAGTACAAGCTTTGCTTAGTTTGGGGTCAGACGACCGTGTGTGCAAGTGTATATTAAAAAAAAGTTTAAATCGAGATTCAAGACTGAGCGACGTTTTAGCATGCGGGCCTTAGACTAGCTGCAATGTCTATTAACCTGCTAGTTGTCTCTTTTTTGATCTTCTTATTATTTTATTTGTATTTTAGTTATACCTCTATATGCTATTGTTCTTGCCATATTTCATTTTTTTGTTGTTGTTAATATTAAAAACCAGTGGCTCTATGAGCTGTAGACCTCGCGGCCGACGTCTGCTTTCCTCTACAGATCTCATTCCTCATCCGATTCTCGTGAAATTTTGTGAGCAGGTTCGATAATTGTACAGAAATAATCATAACCCCAATTTTGAAAAAAATTGTAAATAATCGTGCGTCACACACAGTCGATAGAGATCCGGACAGAATTCGGACATACGAAAGCACTTTTGTCGAAGCTGAATTGTAGGCGTTTCCATTGCTAACGCTCGCTCGGTGGATTATATATATATTTTTTTTTGTGGTTGAAATAAGCTTTTTTTTTTAATGTAGAATAGGTCGGCGTTTCACCACCAACTCGCCTGATGTTAAGCGACGTTGTGGTCTAAGATGCAGCACGACGACCTACAAGGTACTTATTCACTGTAGCCTTGAAGTTTACTAGAGTGAAGAGTGAAAGAAATACAAAGACGGCAGTTGAGTGAGGCGCTACAAGTGCGCTACTGCTCAGACCCGTCTTCGGAACGGTTACACCGGACTACATCCCGAAACACGACTAGGTCATTTCACGGCATGGCTTGGTCCGGTGGTTTAACATAATAAACTTAGACATCTAGCTCGTGCTCTACGTGCTCTCATACTTTTGGCCTTTTTTAAAAACTGTAATCTGTCCTATTTGTAGGTAGGTATACCTATACCTACGTCTACATTTTACCCACAGCTGGTGAAACCGTTTTCTTATGATAAAAGCTAACTTCAGAAGTGTTTTTATCTAGAGAGATAAAATAATACCTACGCTGCGTACCAAAAAATTCTAGATAACATTTTTCAACTTTAGTTCTAAAAAATACTTTTCTGTAGAAGATATCTACTGTTTCTAGCTTATTTTTAATAAAAATGTTAGCTTTTCTATATTTCTTGATTTTTTTTCTCTTCTAAATCAAAATGAGAGATGCGTGAATGTTGTTGTTTAAATCATTAGACATTTTCAAATAACATTGGATTTTGAGCTGAGACTTAGTAAAAAACCCGCCAAGTGCGAGTCGGACGAGGAGTTCCGTACAAAAAAAAAAAGGCAAAAAACACGTTTGTTATCTCTACTTACCAATTTTTTAAAGAGGTAACATTTGTAAGTTTTTATGGGAATATGACAAACGTGTTTTTTTTTGCCGTTTTGTTAGCCCTTAAATATTTATTTTTAGTTTTTTTTTTAGTATTTATTGTTATAGCGGCAACAGAAATACAGCATCTGTGAAAATTTCAATTCTAACTATCACGGTTCATGAGATACAGCCTGGTGACAGACGGACAGACAGACAGACGGATTGACAGCGGAGTCTTAGTAATTGGGTCCCGTTTTACCCTTTGTGTAACTAAACATTAACCCCCTTAGAGCAATAAACGTTGTACAGCCTCGGAATAGTTCCACAGTCTTTTGTCTTTTTCCTTGTTTTACATTTTTAACTCGATCGGAAAAACAAAAAACTGAGTAACTATTTCGGGGCTATATGACGTTTATTGCTAAGAAGGTTAACGTCTAGTTTTCCTTACAAACTTAATAGGTAAGTAGGACTCAGTCCTTCACTGTCCCGTGTTAATCTTAAGGATCAGACGAACATAAATTGTGAAAGCGTCACTTTGTAACACGCTTGGGTAAGCTCGGGTAAAACACGTAATGGGAATGTCTTTGAACTGCTTCTACCTGCGTTTTTTCTGCAGATAAAGAAAATGACGATAATCATACAGGGCAGGATGGAAGTTCGTGTAAGGAAGGAGTCGTACCTACTCATCGAAATAATTTTGATTGTAGTTCCTACTTCGTTTTTTATCTTTTGTCTCGTCTTGTCTCTTTTGTCTCGTCTTGTCTCTTTTGTCAAAAATACTCTTACTTATATTTTTTGAAAAAAGAAAAACGATTTATTATTTTACTATGGAAACTGACGTGGTTTTCACACATTATGATTTATGAAACGGGAATTACTCACGTACGATTCAGTCGGTTATTACGACTATAGTTTCAACGGCATTCGGCGGTCTTCATCAAGCACATAACTATAGTCAGAATAATCTACTAAATCGTACGTGAGTAATTCTTCTTCTTCTTGTGGTGCCATCTCCTACCGGAGGTCGGCTATCATTATGGCTATCCTAATCTTAGAGACAGCAGCGCGGAACAGGGATCCAGTGCTTAGATTGAACCATGTCCTCAGATTCTTAAGCCAAGAAGTACGCCTGCTTCCCGGTGGTCTTTTTCCCTGAATTTTCCCCTGCAACTTCCCAACTCATAATGTTGGAGTAATTCCCGTTCCATAAATCGTAGCGTTATATTACATACTAGCTGTTACCAAAGACTTCGTTCGCTTTTCATCAAGATCCCTTCAGCCGTTTAGCGATCCGTTTGCGTTCGCGAAATGCCTACAAACAGACAGATAGAGTTACTTTCGAATTTATAAAATTAACCCCCCTCTACCTGTATTCCCCTTAAATAATAATTAAAGATTTACGTTAACAAAAGTCACGGTCCCAAGAGTCCGTGGAGAGTATTTTTTAAATTAAAAAATAAATAAATTATAAAATTAGTTGATTATAAAATCGAAATGGATATTAGTAGTAATCAATGGATATGATAATCCACACGAATACTATTATAGTAAAGGTGTCTCTGTCTGCGGGTTCGAACCCAGCCGACGGCACGCACCAATTTGTTCATTGTGTGAACATATGTGCGTATTGCATGTCATCTGCCACATGACTGGAGCCCGGTGTATGGCGACAGGCTCGCCCTCTGTCACATTTGGGACTGAATATCGTCCGGCGAAGTGTGGGTGTTGTATTACAGATCTACCAGCCACCTCGGGGGAAAAGGCGTGACGATCTCTGTCTGTCAGTTTGTAGCATCATGAGTGAACCGATCCTAATAAGACGTTACTGCAAGTAAGCCACGAGATGGACCCTTAATTCTTTTTTCGAAATAAATAAGTGATATCAAGCGTATCGGTTGAGTTATAATTGCATGGCCGTCTTCAGATAATATTAAAAAACTGGCCAAGTGCGAGTTGGACTCCCACACGTAGGGTTCCCAACCATTATCTATAAAACGAAAAAAAAAACACGTTTGTTGTATGGGAGCCCCTTTCAATATTGATTTTATTCTGTTTTTTAGTATTTGTTGTTATAGCGGCAACAGAAATGCATCATCTGTGAAAACTTCAACTGTCTAACTATCACGGTTCATCAGATACAGCCTCGTGGCAGACGGACGGACCACACGCAGACGGACGGATGGCAAATCTTAGTAATAGAGTCCCGTTTTATCCTCTAGGTACGGAACCCTAAAAAATAGCAGATACTAACCAGTTACACCTATAATTAAGTTATTAAATTGTTGATTTACTCCGTTAATTTAAGCAATTAGTTTGCTAAATCAACACTATAACAGGTAGGTAGGTAACCTAAATTTAGAGGCGCGTCCTCTCTGCCAATACTCGTCTAATGCGCTCTAACCGCGGCCCACGCTGCCGCCGGCCTCCGCCGCACAAATCACCAAATTACTAAGGCAGGAAGGGCACAGTAAATTCCTACCACTGAATGCCCCTAATCCACAAAGTAAATCACCTAACGTGGACGAACTAAGGGGAGGAAGGTGAGAGTTTGACGCACGTCCGCGGTCAGCGTAATCGTACAGTTTATCTTTATTAAGGCAATGGCGGTTTTTCCACTTGCGAACACGGCCCGGCACGGCACGGAACGGAACGGCATGCAGAGCACAGCAGTCGGGAACGCATAAACGGTTATTATATAGTCCAACTAGCTGTCACCCCGCGACTTCGTTCGCGTTTTATTATTTATAAAAATATATATGTGAGCTATCCTATTTGTTAAGTTAGATCGAACTGCACACGGTGTACAAATTTGATTGAAATCGGTTAAGTAGTTTAGGAGTCTATAGCGGACAAACAACGTGACACGTAATTTATATTTATATTAAGATTTGTAGTACGCTAACTGAGCTATCGTGCTAAAATTGGATAGTGTAATTGGCTGTTAGACAGTTACTCGTAGCAATCCATTTTTTGACGTGACAACGTCTAATAAATAGATGAACGCCGGCGGCACGCACGAAAAAGGATAACTTATTGTCCCGTTACGCTTGCTAGAGTGAGAGCGCTACACGAGAGAGTGAAAGGCAGGATTGGCTTGAGCGTTCGGCTTGCGCTGCATCTATTCTTCGCGGCTTTCTGCGGCTTCCAGTCGATTGGCCTATGCATCCGAGGAGAAGATTTCATCAATGTTTTGTTATGACGTTGTCATGTTAAATTATCGTCCGTAAACCGACTTTTTTAAATATTGCACGGGGAATGCCACGCTGAGTTAGCATACTGCAAATTGGGTAGTGTAATGGCCGTCATAAGTGTTTGAAAATATATAGCACGCTTTTGTACTTAATAGCGACGGTAACAGCACGGCGGCGACCTTGATGCTACCAGTGCCGTGCCGTGCCGAGCCGTGCCGTGCCTTGCCGTGCCGGGCCGGGCCGTGCTGGTATGTGGGGAAATGCTTACTGTATCACAACGTAGATGGTAAGAGATGTATAGGATGGTAGAGGATACGCTTCAGTTTTCTACAGTACGCACGAACTTTCTAACTGTCAAATTTTTTGTTATAAATTATACGAACGTGTAAAAATTACTTACGAAATCACCATTGTAAACATTGTTACAACGTTATTACTGTAGAGACAGAGGTGGTACAAATATAGGAAATACAATGCGGTGATCGGTTTGTTCGTTGTGATTGGCATTAATCCCGTGCTGGGAGGACGGGAAGGTTATTCCCACTTGATATTTCAGCTGTGAAGATGACAATTGCGAAATGTGAAGCTTATAGGATTTATTGCATACATGCCATAAATTGAATTTCATGAAAAATCTTCAAGCTAAAATTCTCAAAAAAAGTTTATAGTCTAGGTCAAGAATGTTTTTGCTTCTTACTTTTTTATGTAATTCATACAGTTAAATTAAAAAATCTAGTAAGTGATTAAATGTATATTTCTCTCTCTTTACTTCCTGATAGATGGTGTTTTGTAGGTAGCTTTGTTAGGTAACTTTTTGCAATCTGAAAAAATATTTCCAACATCTGATAAAAGTCCTGAGTACGTTCCCATTCCTAGGTAATAATGTTAGGGAATTTACGAGGCGTACAGGTAGGGATGTAGGATGGCATTTTCCCTGCTATGCATTAATAGTTACCGCCATTCCGTTTAGCTTGATGACAGCTTGAAGGTGTTGATTGAATTAAATTTATAGCTTGTATTTAAAATTTTGACATTTTACTAAAAAAAATATTTCCAGAATACAATCAGGACATTCAGAGGGGTTCATTCATACCACGAGTTTTGACCGTTACGAACATTTTTTTTCGTTTTCGGTTGTCTCCATACATTTCAATAAAGCGCCTCTGGCGGAAACGTTAAGGGTCCCGCGACGCTCTGAAATTTCCATACAAACGCGCTTCTCAAATTTTTTGAAACCATTTGTCAGTTTTTTTTTATGTAGAATAGTTCGGCGTTTGACCACCAACTCACCTGATGTTAAGCGACGTTGTGGTCTAAGATGCAGCACGACGACCTATAAGGTACTTATTCACTCTAGCACACTCCTACGGACGTGGGTAGCTCAGCCCCCCATTATGATGAAATTTAGCATGTACTATGAAGCATGAACTATATCTCCGCCCCTATGTTCTTGTATTTTTTTAAAAAAAATGTCCTCAAGAGAAAATACGAGCTATGAAAAATTTCCGCATTTGTAAGGGGTCACTTTTGACTGATTTATTTAATAGATAGACAAAGCAAATCAAAAATCCCTTTACATAGGGAGGTTGTCTACATCATTAGCTTTTAAATGAGTTGATAATACAACGGAAATTCTTAGTTATTTAAGAATGACAACAGAAGTGCAAAAGTCATTAAAAAAAATTGAAATGGTACTTTGTCACTCTGTAGGTAACTTTAGAGGTTCATCAGTATTATACTTTATTTACTTGCCCCTCTTCACTCGTAGTCTTCTTCAAAGTCAAAGTCAAAATGTTTTTATTCAATTTAGGTATCAAAGATACACTTATGAACGTCAAAGTTATTTAAATAGACTCGACCGCCTTGTTCGGACAAAAAGCCTCTACTCAAAAGAACAGGCAAGAAACTGAGGGGCATTATTTTTTCAAATAATAAATGAATTACAGTGTCACAAATTTTGGCTTACAACTAGGTAATATCTATAAATACTAGTGGCTACTTGGCGGAAGTGGAAGGCTCCAGACATCTTTATCTTCTAAATAATTCTTAACCTTATAATATCCTCTTTTCATTAATATAGTTTTTACATGTGATTTGAATTTTCCCTCGGTGAGCCCTGTTATATTTTTCTAGACGAAATGGCTATAGATTACCTTAAGCCAATGCGAAGTTAGTCTAAAGTGGTCGCCGGACTCTTAAGGAACTAGGCTAAATGTATGAAGCCAAGCGAAAACGAAAAAAGTTTTCGTTAACTATCAAGTACACGTAAGTAAAAAATAGAAGAAGAAAAACAGGTTAAAAACTGAGGTGTCTTCCTGTTAAATCACATACATACATATCGTCACATTTTTCCCCCGAGGGAGCTGGCAGAGGTGTAATACAACACCCACATTTCGCCAGACGATATTTAGTCCCAAATGCGACAGGGGGCGAGCCTGTCGCCATACACCGGGCTCCAGTCATATAGCAGATGACATACAATACGCACATATGTTCACACAATGAACAAATTGGTGCGTGCCGTCGGCTGGGTTCGAACCCGCTCCCTCTTGCTTGAGAGGTGGACCATCTTCCAACTAGGCTGCCATCGCTTAAATCACAAATCGTTACAATAAGTCATTAGGCTCTATTCATAACGCTAAATTGCTAAATCTAAACCCAGCTAAAGTAATGATGTCCTTGTCTAATATGCACCAAAAACAAAGACAGGTATATTCTAGCTTGCTTAGATGCAGCAATTTAGCGACCTGAATAGAACCTACTGGTGCAATAAATAACGTTTTAATTTGTGTGTGTATTTTACTCGTCGCCTATCGCGTTGAAAGCACTAAATCCTAGAAACGTGCATGATTGCACGTTCGCCACAAACGATTGCATTCTTTGTAGAAGTATAAATATACTAGCTGCGCCCCGCGGTTTCACCCGCGGTTAAATAGTATCCTATGTGCTAATCTATCTCTGTGGCAATATTCATCCAGATCTGTTCAGCCGTTCTGGCGTGAAGGAGTAACAAACATCCATCCATTCATTCTTACAAACTTTCGCGTTTATAATATTAGCAGGATGTACATCTTAATTGCGCTTAAACCGATTCTTTAAAAAGGAGAAAGTTGTAGTAAGTGCAATTGCTTTTATTAACTCAAACTCAGTCATTAATAAACTAATTAAAAAAAAAAGAAAACTAGCTGCGCGGTTTCGCCTGCGATACTACAGGAACCATAATTTATTTCGGGATAAAAGATACCCTATGCTCTTTTCTGTCGTCCTGGTAACGTGTATGCAAAATTTTTCGATGATTGGTTAGGGCGTGAAAGCGTAACTAACAAACAAACGTTAGGATTAGGAATAAGAATATTTAATTTGAAAGGACGACACAGATGTATAAAACCTAGTTCTGAAGTTATTGCGTGAACAAAAGCCAGCTTTTATATTTCAAATTTCAATGTCTAAAATATTCTCCTGAATTCGAATCCAAAATACACAGGAAACGCTACAATCAAAGCTGGATTAAATGCGAGTACAGACAAGGTAAACACCGACCATCAGAATTGGACACCAACATCCATTATTCTGGTATCCTGTTTACTTTTCACCGTATATTTAGTATATATCCATATATATGTATGTAGTAGATGCTTGCGTGAATTTCGAATGGGTTTATATTTCTAAACTTGATCTATTTCTGTAACGTTTTGTGAATTGCTGGGCCTTTGTACTTCATCGCATTATATGGGTTTTTAACTTGACTCTCAGATCAACCTAGAGGAAAAGATGGAACACTGCGTTATTTCTCGCTGAAGCCACTTCTTTATAAGCTTGTGTGCGTGGTAATGTTGCCATGAAAAACATTTACAATGGCACGAAAACTAATATTAATTCCCAAACTCTATGTTAGCCATTTCTGTTCCAATTTACAACCTTAGTAGATTTGATATTCTAAAACTGCACATATATTTGAAAGAGTTTAATATTATGGCTTTTTCAAAATTGACTTGTAAAAACCTGCACAGTTTTAAAAAGAGCCTCAAAATTGTAGTCTTAGCCACACTTTTATAATGCACTATGTATATTTATGTACACGAAATTAAAACCTGAACCAATGCACAAAATGTCGAGGTAAGAATGCCCAAGCGAGTAGCGTAGTTTTTTTGCGTCAATGTGTGAGTGTTGTTTACATACACGACAGTAGCGTAGTTTTTGGATGGTTTTTAGCTTCACCTAAATCTTACGCCGTGCGCCATCTTATCCTCCAGGTTGATCTGAAACTTGACTGAATCAAATGTTACCTTTCGTACCCCTGGCAACGTATACATGTTACCAGGGGTACAAAAATATTATATTTATGCAAAGTGTTTGTTACTCTAACACGCCAGAACGGCTGAACAGAATCTGGATGAAATTTGGCACAGAGATAGATTATAGTCTTGAATAGCACATAGGATTTACTGAGGATAATAGCACTTTTTAACCGCGGGTGAAAACGCGGGGCACAGCTTGTGTATAATATTAGTCAGGATTAGAATTTATCTGTTATTTAACAAGCGACCCGCCCTGGCTTCACACGGTACCTATAAACCTTCCGTGAAAAAATATCTAGCCTATGATGAAAACCGCATCAAAATCCGTTAGAGCTAGCGGATATACAGACAGAGAGACAGGTAGGCGCAGACGCAGAAATCGACTTTGTTTTACTAAATGTAAAGAAATAGAGAACAGATAGAGAAGAGACAGATAAGAGGTAGGGAAGAGGTAGAGAAGAGGTAGGTAAGAGGAATGAAGAGATAGATAAGAGATAGAGAAGAGGTAGAGAATGTAGAAAAGTGGTGGAGAAGAGATAGAGAAGAGGCAGAGAAGATATAGAAAAGAGATAGATATGAGATAGGGCAGAGATATAGGTGAGATATAGAGTAGAGATAGAGAAGATATATAGATGAGATAGAAAACAGATAGAAGACATATAGAGACGAGATAGATAGAGAAGATTATAATCAAATCAAAAATGTGAGCTATGTATAAATTGCAACGTAAATCGAAATGATTTTCATAGCTAAGCTGCTATCAATGTTGCATTACCGATAACAGCATCCGCGTTAACGACATTTCCCCCACATCCCCTACATCGATCATCCTCAACCTCGAAATACGATACCAGCTTACTTATCTTAATGTACGAGTGTTTGTATGTGTTTGTGTCATTGTATTGATTCCACAGGATTCATCTGATGCGGGGATCGATCACGCTATCTTTTTTCTATTTTTGACTAGCTGTTACCCGCGACTTCGTTTGCGTTTATTCAAAAAATAGTCTCCAAAAACCTATAAATAAGCTCTGTAAATAATTCACAATTTTTATCTAGATTTGTTCAGCCATGAAAAGCCTACAAAAAGACAGACAGAGTTAGTTTTTAGAGTTTTTTTTTTTAATTTTTTTTTTTTTGAGAGCTTTATATGTTTTACAGACATGAAAAAAGGAGGAGGTTTACAACCCAGTTGTATTTCTTAAAAGTAATTCGTAAAATCCTTCATAGAGAAACCGATTTGGAAAATTCTTTGTCTATCAGCAATTTTTTTTATGTAGGTATAGTTCCCGCTTTTTTAAAACTACAGTGTGTAAATAAAATAAAGTTTTTTTTTTTAATTTTTAACCGACATAAAAATTTAAATACTTAATTTTAATGAAAAATGCTTCGTATTGATGTATTTCATTTGATAACAACTTTGTTATGATTAAATTTTATCTACATCATTTCCATTTCCTCACGCCTTTCCCAGGATGGGGCTGGCAGAGATGTATCACAACACTTGCACTTCGCTGGGCGATATTCAGTCCCACAAGTGACAGAGACGAGCCTGTCACACACCGGGCTCCAGTCATGTAGCAGATGACATTAATCTTGACATTAAACTTATTATCTCACTTAATTAAATAATTAGTGTTTCTATGAGCTGGAGACCTTGCGGTCGACGTCTGTCCACCTCTACAGATCGCATTCCTCAACCGACTCTCATGAAATTTTGTGAGCAGGTTCGATAATTTTACAGATTTTTCTTACCGAGTCAGATTTTAGATTTCTTTTTAAATTGCGGAAATATGATTATAAAATTTAAAAGGAAGGAAGGTTATGTTTTTCGAGTGTGTGTATGTGTGTGTGTGGGTATGTATGAGGTTTCTTTGGTACGCCCTACAGCCTAAACAGCTTGATGGATGGACATGTGAGTTCATTTGAATCGTCTTGATAGTAGAAGTGACATACATTTTGCAATATTTAGCAGCCGGCTTTGTTGTTTTTCTTTTAATAATGGTAGCTACTTGTCCTATTCACAAAATCTCAACCTTCTTACAAAACTTCAAGAGAGTCGGTTAAGAAATGCAACCTGTAGAGTAATAATAAATTAATAATAAATTCCGGACACTTCCACACACGGTCGCCTGACCCCAAACTAAGCAAAGCTTGTACTGTGGCTGCCAGAGACTGATATACATACTTAGATATTTTAAAATACATACTTAAATAGATATTTACACCCAGACATAGAACAAACACAAATGTTCATCACATAAATGTTTGCCCTATGTAGGAATCGAACCCACGCCCCCAAGCTCAGAAGGCAGGTTCACTATCAACTGACCCACCGAGGCAGTCAAACAAAACAAAAGTAAGAGTAAATATCCGTACAGAGATCCAGACAGAATTCGGACATTACCAAAGCATTTTTGTCACAGCCTGAAGCATAGACGCTTCGCTCGCTAACGATTAAATAGTATGATAACACATAGTAACATGTGTACAGTAATTCGTTTACTATCAGCTATTCTGTGTCAGTTGTTCCTGTCCACCAATCAGTAGTCAGCAATGTTAATTTGGCTTTGCCAGGATTACTCGAGATCTCATTACGGAATCGTTTTCCCGATTGCGAGTCGGAATGCATATCAATGCGAGGATTTTGGATGCAATTGTACTACGAGAGCTTCAACGATACTTTATAGGAGCACTTTTGTACTAAAAAAACAGTACACTATTCAAGAGTAGCCAGCAGGGTTACACAATTTGACAACTTATGACCCTTTGTCGTATTGAGCTTCTTGTCAGACTACGTTTTGTAACGAAAAGTAAGATTTTTGAACATGTAAGTCGACTAGCATTATTTAGGGGCCGGCGACCACTTTAGACTAACTTCGCATTGGCTGAAGGTTTTATAATGCCATTTCGTCTAGAAGAAGACGAAGTGAAAAGAGCAAGTAAAGATACTGACGAGCCTCTAAAGTTACTTACAGAGTGAGAAAGTGTAATTTCAATCATCTTTAATGACTTTTGTACTTCTTCAATCATTTTTAATTACCAAAAATTACCTTGTATTATAGACTAATTTAAAAGCTAATGTTATAGACAACCTCCCTATGTAAAAGGATTTTTGATTTGCTTTGTCTATCTATTAAATAAATCAGTCAAGTGATCCCTCACAAATGCGGATATTATTATTGCTCTATTTTCTCTTGAGGACATTAAAAAAAAACCCAAGAACATAGGGGCAGAGACAAAGTAAATTTAATTGTGCATGTCAAATTCTAACTAATATTA
The DNA here is from genome assembly GCA_911728515.1 of Peribatodes rhomboidaria. NCBI lineage: Eukaryota > Metazoa > Arthropoda > Insecta > Lepidoptera > Geometridae > Peribatodes > Peribatodes rhomboidaria. The sequence continues at coordinate 4,852,585 of OU452184.1, read as the reverse complement.
TGAATGCGAAAGTGAGTTTCATCGTTTGTTTGTAAAACGCTTTCACGTCTCAACTACTCAACCACTCGTCTTGAAATTTTGCATGCATGTTGTCTGGGGTACAGAAAAGGACATAGGGTACTTTTAATCCCGAAAAAATAAACGGCTTCTGTGGGACAGCGGGTAAAACCGCGGATCGCAGCTAGTTTCATTCAAATTTGACTAATGGTTTAGAAAAAAAATGACAAACGCATTTTGCAACGTTTGTTTTGTAATTTGGCAAGTTATGTAAAATTCAGAGCGTTTTGGAACTCTTAAGAACTGCGAGTTTTACATTTACTTACTAAGTATTTCTAAAAAAATATTAAAAAAATATTGACAAACAACAGAATTAAATTATACACAGTTAATTACAGAATGTATTAAACAGTAAAAGTGTTTGGCAATAGGAGTAAGCTCAGCGTTGTACTGTGCAAACAAGTTTGCATAGAGCTGGTTTTCAGCTTACTCCATTGCTTGAGCTTAGTTTGTTGGTCGAGCGGAAAATTGAGTAATAAGCGGCATCATAAATTAAATTACACTAAAATGGTATGGAGTAAATCGATACAAAAAAGAAGAAAAGAAAAAGAAAAAATCTTCATCATCAGACTTATTGTGAAAGTAAATGTGTGTGTCTACAATCGCTGACGCTCAAACGCCAGCTGCTGATTGGACGATATGACCATAAGATAACTTGACATCTGTATTGCTCGTATTTCGTCCAATCATCAGCCTATAGCGTTACGACTAGGTGTTCGTAGCCGATCACCGATGCTAAGCGACGGATGACACGGTCAGTCCTAGGATGGGTGATCACGGGTGGCATTTACAACTGAGCGCTACCATGGCTCGGGTGACACGTTAAATTGTAGGCCCGGTTGTTTGTTCTATGACAACAATTATTATTGTCAAGCCATGTCAGAGGCCATCGGGTGGCCTGTAAACTCTGACACTAGAGCTTGCCACTCGGGCCTATACGAACTGGCTTGTTTTGTTTTAGCAGCTGACGCTCTAGCATTAGCGGTCGTACTTAGAAATAGAATCGTTTGAAAGTGAAAGCAACTTTTCTAGGGCCGAAGATAAAAAAAAAATTCTAGGCGTGCCTTGTTAAAATGCTTTCATTTGATTGATATTGGATAAATTGGTATTGCTACCTTCGTGTTAAAAACTCCCACCAATTAATTAACAAACACAACATTACATGCCTAAACGTGTATAAATGAACAGAATGAAACGCGATATTAATAAAATTCTATTTATGAGAAAGCTAACAAATTAGTGATATGTTTGTTTAATTAATTTTTACCTTAATTATAGGCTCTCTAATGGACCGAAAGTGAGTCTCAGGAGTATTACAAAATGTATATTGCGTAGTTGGGGAACTAAACATACATAGAACACGGGCCTAATTAAATGACCCACCTCTAAAATAAACATGACAGTCTAATTGTACTTATTTGGTAGTTGGCAGAGATAATTCAACGCTAGGAAAGTCAAAGTTCGTTTACCTGTGCTGTGTAGATGGCCCAGTTTCCGGCCAACGGAGTTTTGGTTTTCGTTTCTGTTTCAGTTTTCGGTAGGTAAAATCATCCATGCAGACTCTTCCTGAACTCTAACCCTCTCTCCACCTAACACTCACCACGCTTATAGAATATAATAACCCTTGGTTACTACCAATAACCAATAAAACCAATAATAATAGGTGGTGGTAATATAACATACTCGCGTTAACGTCATCATGCTTATTAATAACAAAGGGTCTACTTGGACTTGAGCGTCACAACTGAATCGTCACGCCTTTCTCCCGACGGTGCTGGCAGAGGTGTAATACAACACCTACACTTCGCCGGACGATATTTAGTTCCAAATGTGACAGGGGGCGAGCCGGTCGCTATGCACCGGGCTCTAGTCGTGTAGCAGATGACATACGAGTACAAACGTATCGCCTAATGTAAGAGCTTAAAAATGCTTTTAGCAGTACCATGTCACTACGCAACGTTGCAGCGCGACTTAGCCATGCGGTCACAAAGCGACTAAGTAGCGCTGCAATCGCATTAATGTTAAGGCATATGCTGCTCCAGCGTTGCTGCCTTGCGACTGTCAACCTAATGTGAAAAGGCTCTAAAGTCTAATTTACACGTCAATAAGCACAGTGGCGGGTTTAGAAATCTGACAGTTAAGTAAGAAGTTTTTTTTACTAGGTATGCGTTTGATCACTGACTCGCCTGATGAGAAGCGTCGACGTGATTGAAGGTGTTACACGCTTGCCTAGGAGATACCTATTCACTTTATTCTTGAACATCCCCGGATTGTATTTAGGTGGAAAGACGCAGGCAATGGGTTCCACACCTCTGCAGTTCTTTCAACAAAAGTTGACTTGAGACGCTTAGTGAGCCTTGGCGGAATTTCCACCATAAGAGATGCCTCTTACTGGTGCGCCTGGTACAATTATTGAAGAACGGTGATGGCTGAATCAGGTCGTGCAGTTCTCGTGCACACTCGCCGTAAGTAGTTACTTGGTATCGCCTGAAGCGCCGAAACGCGCATAACAACTAAAATCGCAAGGACGGCATGTTAAGAGGGCCGCGACGCTCTGAAATTTCCATACAAACGCGCTACTCAAATTTCTTGAAAACCATTTGTTAGATCATGATGAAATTTAGCATGTACAATTAAATTAACAATATCTCCGCCCCTATGTTCTTGGTTTTTTTTTAAAACGTTCTCAAGCGAAATTAGAGGTATGAAAAATATCCGCATTTTTAGGGGGTCACTTTTGACTGATTTATTCAATAGATAGACAAAGCAAATCATGAATTCCATTACATATGAAGGTTGTCTACATTATTAGCTGTTAAATGAATCCATAATACAAGGGATATTCTTAGTTACTTAAGAATGATTACAGAAGTGCAAAAGTCATAAAAAAAATGAAATTGCACTTTGTCACTCTGTAGGTAACTTAAGAGGCTCGTCAATATCATCACTCACTCTCTTCGCTTGTCTTCTTCTTCTAGACGAAATGGCTATAGAAAACCTTAAGCCAATGCGAAGTTAGTCTAGGTCGCCTAGGTCGAAGTTAGTTAGGTCGCCGGACTCTTAACTCACTGCTGTACCTATTTCTTCTTCTAGTCGTTAAAACTCTTGTCAAAGTGGTCGTGGTCATCGATCAGGGTGGTGGGTCGCATCACAATGACTCACCATTCGTCACGTATAGCAGCCATTCTTGTGCACGTGTTTATGGAGCCGTTAAGTGCAGCCCTTATTTGATCAGTCCACCGTAATGGTGATATGCCGCGTGATCTCATCCCCTCAATTTTACCCTGCACCACAAAGCGCTCTATTACTTGTTTACCTATGTATGTACCTGTGTACCTATTTACTGACGTGTAAATCAGCGTAAGGAAAAATATAAACTCTTCAAAAATATTTGAACTCTTCAAAACACCTGTCTGAGTATTAGTAGGTCTTTATCGCAAACTCTTGACACCTCAGCATACATCTTCGAGATCGATGCGACGCAAGCAAGTGGAAGTCAGGCGTAACGATCTTACACGGCAACGGATGCAGCTGACGTACGCTTCAAGACATGCATGTGTTTGGTGCAAGTTAGAAGATTATGGAGTTTATGAGAAATGGCTTGCTGGGCGATATTCAGTCCTAAATCTGACAATGGGCAAGCCTGTCGCCATACAACGGGATCCAGTTATGTAGCAGATGACATACAAAACGCACATATGTTCACACAATGAACAAATTGGTGCGTGCCGTCGGCTGGGTTCGAACCCGCTCCCTCTTGCTTGAGAGGCGGGCCTTCTCCAACTAGGCTCTCATCGCTTTGTTTGTATACTTGTTGCCATATTCGCTGCGCCCTGTCGTCTTACCCGCGGTCCCACAGGAACAGTTATTGGGAATTTTTGGGGATGAAAGGTACCTTATGTCCTTTACTGTACCCTTGTCAACGTGGATACAAAATTTCATGATTATCTGTTGTGTAGTTAAATAACAAACAAACAAAGGAAGAAACAAACTGACTTTCGCTTTTATAAAATTAGTAAGGATAGTACGGAAAGAATTTTAATAGCCTTCTGGCAATAATAAGAGTGATAAAACTTCAGACACAACCGCACGATACGCTGTCTGGTATGTTTCCTTCGCTGTAGCCCATTAAAAGGCGCGATGCAATTCTCGATTTTATTTTGAGTCCATCGCATGCAGCCTAACTCTATCACTGTCAGCGACACCACCATCACCAGTAGCACTAGAGCACGAGAAAGTGGTCTAAGTGGCACCAGTAGTAAAGGTTGTAAAGCAGAATACTTCGTAGGCTGTAAGCGTGCTGGCAGCGGAGGGCGACTACGTGACAGTCAGGTAGTTGTTTTGTTTAATATTTTACGAGCAGCGCCCCGCGTGTTACCCGCGCTTAAAAAGTAACCTATGTTTTAATTCCAAAACCATTACGTGAGCGTGAAGAAGTAACAAACTTACACATTTCACACTTACACTCTCACAAACTTTCGGTTTTAGTGTAAAAACCATTGGACAAAATTCACTAAATCTTATACTTCCTTCGTTCACTTAGACCAGTGCTATAAGCTCCAGTTAAACTGAAATAATGAAGCTGATTGCACTCACCCACAGCCTGATTAAAGAGCAGATTAGACATCCACCTCTGCACGATATGGGACACTTAAGACGCTTGGCATTTCTTGTTCACTCGACACTGCTTCTGTCCCTGTCGTTCTCATTTCAATCTCATTTAAGTGATTTTCTATCGTACTCGTATGTAGATCACATTCTATCGTCTCCATTTTGGAAAATGTGCACAGGAACTACACGAACTGATTCCATCATCTGACTTCCGCCACAGGTCATCGAGGCAGACATTCCATCCTTATGTCGTCAGCTTTAATAAGGCCCGCACGAAATGCTTTTAGAACTCTTTCCTAATAAGAATTGCCAAGGAGTGGAACGCACTTCCTGCCTCGGTGTTCCCCAGCAATATATACAACCTGGGTCTCTTCAAGACAAGAGTGAATAGGTACCTCATGGGCAAGCGTGCTCCATCTTAGACAGCATCATTACTTTCCATCAGGTGTGTTGTAATCAAACATAGGCCCATTGAACCATAAGAAAAAATTCTTCTCCTTTCAGTTCCACTTCTCTCGGAAGTGGGCCATCGTTTGGGCAATTCTTATTTGTGACGTTGGCGTTCAGAAGCAAAGTTAGGCTATACCAGAACCTCGCTTTAGCTGTAGCCAAACAACTTCTGCATTGAAGCGATAGGTAACAAAAATAATATCTATTAACTTAGAATAGCATCCCTGATGCTGCATCCAAGGTCTATCAATCAGTTAATAGAATCAGGCAATCAGCTAATCAAATCTTCGTACTTGCCTGCTTAAAGCAAAGATTGTAGGTGAAATTACCGTATAGATTTTATCTACAGTCAAGGATAAAAATTTGAGAGGGCTCTACCTATAGATTTTTTTTGCTTAAAAGCGTAGATAATAATATTAAGGTTGGTATGGTGTTTGTGGTCATACAAACCTCGTACAAAACCACACAATGGACATCTGTTGGGCCCGGAAGAGCAGCCTTCAGCGTCAGTTAGTCGCCTTTTGCCAGCGTGGCTTATGACTGTGTTTAACTTCACAGCGGCTGCCTGTTCAGACAACCTGTTACCATTATGGTGAATTATATTAAATATGATTAGTGGCTCTATGACCTGAAGCTCTTGTCAGTTTTTGTTTAAATATATTTTTATATAAGTTTTCAATCCTCATATCTCCACCATTTTGAAAAAATCCAAAACCTGAATCGAACCAATATCCATCTTAATTTATATAAATTACGTGTCACGTTGTTTGTCCGCTTTATACTCCTAAACTACTTAACCGATTTCAATCAAATTTGCACACCGTGTGCAGTTCGATCTAACTTAACAAATAGGATAGCTCACATATATATATATATACTAGCTGTCACCCCGCGACTTCGTTCGCGTTTAATTAGCAATAAATTAAAATTGCGACTATAATTTGAGATTTAAACTATCCTATCTCTCAAGTTGGATCGAACTGCACCTGGTGTGCGAATTTTATTATAATCGGTTAAGTGGTTTAGGAGTTCATTGAGGACAAACATTGTGACACGAGATTTATATATATTAAGATATCTATATATAAATAATAAACGCGAACGAAGTCGCGGGGTGACAGCTAGTATTATTATAATTATCGAACCTGCTGACAAAGTTTCATGGGAATCGATTGAGAAATGCAACTTGTAAAGGAGAACAATCGGACATCTGCTGGACAGCAAGCATTATTCTTCGCTCGTGCCTCGTGCTCGTTCGGTCAATTAGGATTATTCTAACAATCCTTTGTTTGTTGTGTTGTACCGGGTCGTCACGTTACCAACTATACTGTTTTCACGAAAGTTTTCGGATACGATTACGAGCAATAAAAGTGCATAAAATTGAATCCATTAGTGTTATTAAGACGTCATGAATTCAATAAAATTTTATAATATCTTAGTTCTATGACCGTTCTATAGAACTAATAAAGCTATTATTTCATTTTTGAATTATAATACCCTTTAGATTTTGATGATGCTTAATAGTTTTTAACCGAATTCAAAAAAAGAGGAGGATTTCAATTTGACTGTATGTATTTTTTAAAACAATTTATTAAATTTATTTACACACGTAATTACAAAGTACCTGGATGGCCGAGCTTTGCTCGGTATTTTTTTTATTTTTTTATTGTGTTTTTTGGATAATAAACAATTGATTTTAGTCTAACCTCAAAGCAAACACTCATTGACTTCGTGTTACTTAACAACGCCATCTGCTGTTGTGTCGTTAAAGCAATTACTTGCTCACAAAAAATAGTAGTATTATTATTCGCCAATAGATGTCAGGAAGAGTCATATTTTTCAGTCGAGATTGATTATCGATAAAACACGAATAAAATGATATTTTCTAAAAATGATTCCTAGCTAGATCGATTTATCGCCCCCGAAACCCCCTATATACTAATTTGTATGAAAATCGTTGGAGCCGATTCCGAGATTCCAATTATATATATATATATATATATATATATATATATACAAGAATTGCTCATTTAAAGGTATAAGATAAAAGATACAAAAAATTATACTTCAGTAAAACTATAACTAGCGTGGTAAATGATCATTACGTTAGCCAATACGAGAGCAAAAAACAGTACCTAAGCCTTGCGAAGTAGTCCTCACTAGGTTGACCCGTGTCCGCTACCTATGTATAGTTTTGGCCAGACATTTTAGTCAGCTAAGACCCATATTTAAAAACGACGCTCAATCTCGATTTAAAACTGTAAACCAAATTTAAATCCAGAATCATGACTGAGCGTCGTTTCAGCACGTGGCGCGTGGGCCTAATTGAATGACAGCGCGACACTGCTTCCTCGATAGTATAGAAATCATCCTCCTGTCTTTGAAAATGTTTGTTCACCTTCCGTTGAATGGGAAATGGAAATTTGGGTGGAAAACAAATTGGGATGGCAATTGAAACTGGCTTTAGTGAAGCTTAAGTTCCCCAATGCGGTCTCGAGTCCTTGGCTTCAAAGTTTTTGAATTTAAAACGTTTTCTTTAGTTGAAATGGCAGCCTAAATTACTTTTGTTGGCTCGTTTTGTTTCGGGCATATTTTAATTGATCATTTTCTAAGTTGGTAGGATTTTCGTGGATAATTATTACGCAAGTGACTTTTGTACTAAATGTCACTTATTTGTTTATAATAGGTGTTATTTTTAATAATGGTGCTTTATTTTTTGGCTGCTTGTGCTTAGTTATTTTTATTTGATCATTTTCAAGGTGAGCAGGATTTTAAAGCGTAAAAAATTATCGTCACGACCAAGTGAGTTATGTACCTACTAACTGTCACTTGGATTTATTACAATTTTTTTTTCTGTTAACTATCATTTTTAACTTTTTAACTATTATTTAAAACAGGAGGGTTATATTTTTCAAATGTATGGATGTATGTCCGAGTATGAGGTTTCTTTGGCACGCCCTACAGCTTCAACAGCTTGATGGATTGCCTTGGTTTTAGAAGTGACATAGGATACAACATTTTCAAACTATATTTTGCAGTCGGCTCTTTTGTTTTGAAGCCATGATAGCCTAGTTGAAGAAGGCCTGCCTCCCAAGCCAGAGGGAGCGGGTTCGAACCCAGCCGCCGGCACTCACCAATTTGTTCATTGTGTGAACATATGTGCGTATTGTATGTCATACTACAAAACTGGGCTATGGCGACAGCCTCGCCCCCTGTCACATTTGGGACTGAATATCGTCCGGCGAAGTGTGGGTGTTGTATTACACCTCTGCCAGCCCCCTCGGGGGAAAGACGTGACGATATGTTGTATTATGTAGTCTTTTGTTTTCCTTTTAGTAATGTAACTAGTTAGTATATGTTTTCTTTTAAAGTATACTTTTTAAAGTATACTTCAAAAAAAAAGTATAAAAAGTATGCTTAAAGGCCGGCAACGTTTTGCCGGCCTGTTAGAGCGACCAGCAAAACTTTGCCGGCCGCTCCTTGAAACAGAACGGCAAGGTCGACTTTGCTCAAACAAGGTTGTCAACATAATGACTATTTTAAAAAAAATATATATAACTCAACCACCTTGATCGGAAAAAGAGCCACTACTCAGAAAAATAGGCAAGAAATTATGGGGCGTTTTTATGTTATATCTTTTTCCTTTAAGTTAAATAACGTCAGATAACGAAGTCCCTAGAGTGTGTCGCCCATACACAGAACTGAAGCAAGCTGACGAAATATAAACAACTGTAAACAGCGCGTAACTGACTCATTAATATTAACTACCACTAGTCTGGAGTCTTTTACACTCTCCGACGTTGAAAATACCCGCTAAAGTCTTCTTGTAAAAGAAGATTGTTTAACAAAGGTTCCTGGCAATGTGGCTGAAATGCTCGATGAAGCGTTTGAGACAAAAAGCCATCGCGTGTAAACCCATTTATTACACTAGAGGCGTTTGGCGCACAAGCAAAGTGAGGGGTTCTACATTCTACTCTTTTACTAATAAACGTTGTATAACATCGGAATAGCTAAACAGTGTCTTGTCTTTTTTTTCTTTTAAGTTTTTAACTCGATTTAAAAAGACAAAACACTGTATAACTATTACGTGGCTATATATACAATGTTTATTAGACGGTTAAAGTGTAAAATGGAATGGTTTCTAATTTCTAAACTATTTTTTATTTATTTTTAATAAGTATGTTTCCAGTGTGAGGAATAATGAGTATACACTACGCTATTCTGAGTCTATTCAAAGTTTATTTGGAAGGGGATTAGAGTGTGAAATACATGAAGAACCCCCGACACCGAATTTCACCAAACATTAGCTATTATTTGAGAACACGCCCGACTAATTCACTTTTCAAACCAAAAAACAAAATCAATCGGTTCGTCCGTTCGGAAGCTACGATGACACACACACACACACGTCAAACTTATAACACACTGTCGTTATTGCGTCAGGGATTACTAAAAAATATATTATATCCGTGGCACGCAGGAATAACTGAACATCGCAAAAACGTCAATTTTTCAGGGCAGCCATTTTAAAGTTTGACATTTTCTGTTTAGTCGGTAAGTTAGTTTAACGATGATGTCAAAGTTATTTTGAGGGTTACTTGAGGCCCTCTTTCGTATGGTTTCAAGAATTTAACGAAACAACTTATAGTTTACATAATAATAGACTTGTCAAACAGCTGAAATGCCTTGAATAAGTTGATAACTCGACTTGTAGACCAAGTTTTGGCTTTTAAGGACATTTATCCAGTTATTCACCATCTGAGTACGGATCATTTTTATCGGTTACCTCAGTTATTTCAATGGAAAAAGCATTATTTCTCATTAGTAAACCAATGACAACTTCAAACAGATATAGTTTGTCAAGTAATTATTACTACTTTACAAGATATATCTTACTTTTCAGCATATAATGCAAAATGTAAAAAAGTCTTAGTTTTTAAAATATATATTTTTTTGAATTATACGCTCATTTACATAATCTAAAAACTATTTTCACTAACTTATTAAAATTATTTTAAACATATGGGAAAAACACAATGGAAACGCATTTGTTTCTAATTAAAATGAATTATTTAGAGTTTACACTAAATTAACACATAGGCTAGACTTATTATCCCGAGAAATCAACAGTTGGCAATCGTTGAGTTCTACAAATAAGAAAACATTAATCAAACACACTACAAGACATAAATACCTACTTATAGAAGGTCTTATTTAAAAAAGCTTTTCTAATTATTATTTTAAACGACTTCAAAAAACCGTTTTAAAAAATCTTTGAAAATTTTCGTAATCTTAAGTGGCTGTAAAAAATCTGTAAAAATGTCTGATGACACACATGCTTAATACATGTTTTGTTAGATTGCTTACACATTACTTCGATCAATAATAATACTAATAAATAATAATAAAACCCTTTATTCAGACCAACTTAGTATCTATTTACAAAGTATTAAGAACTAAAAACTATGAGTGTGGATTTACAAGTATATTTTGGTAGTTAAACTAATCTTAATCTATTCTAATACTTAATTATTTTTTGTAGGTCTGTTTGCCAATCGGCAAAGATCTCCTCCAACCTTTTTCATTCCTGTCTATCTTGGGCCACTCTATTCCAAGTTACTCCTGCTACCTGTCTAATGTCATCATCCCACCTTTTCTGTGGTCTGCCCCTTTTCCTTTTCCTAGGGCACCATCGTGTCACAATTTAGCTCCATTTCTCTTGGCCTCTTATCATATGCCCTGCCCATTGCCATTTGAGTCTTCTGATTTTACATTAAAACAGGTAGTACGCAGGTGTTGAAAAGTTTTTTTTTTTACATTAATGTGAAGAGTTTTATCTTCCATGGCTTCTCTCAGACTCCAGTATCTCTTTCAGCCATTTGTTATTCTTCTGTCAACTTCTTTGCGTATAGGGACCTCTTGTGTTATTAGCTGTCTCAGGTAGATATATTCATCAGTGTAATCAATTTGGTTATTTCCTAGATGTATGGTGGTTTTCTTCCCATTTGTCCTTACCTTTGTTTTGTCTGGGTTCAGCTTTAAACCTTTCTTCTCACTTTCATCCGCTAGTTCAAGTATCATTTGCTATATGTTTTTAGGTGTTTCAGCAAATAACATTATTTATATGTATATCGTCTCCAAACCTCGATTGTGTTAGGGAGACACGGTCGACAGTGATTCCGAGGTTTTCCCAGTTAAGCCTCCTAAAGATTGTTTCGACAACCGCTGAGAATAGTTTTGGAGGTAGAGGGTCTCCATGTCTGACACCCTTTCCTACTCTAAATGGTTTACCTTTCTTTTCTAGTTGGATTTTCGCGGTGCTATGACTATTATTTTAATTAAATAAAGTGAAAAAAAAATGAACTTCTTATTCTGATTGGCCATCATTGGTGTTTTTCCCCAAAAACCTTAAAACACAGATTTAAAAAATTGTCAGACTTCGTCTTAGACAACCATGGCTCTAAAGGGTCTAAAATAAATGATCTATGCTAGCGTCTCTTTACGGCTTTGCACCCCGCTACCAATCAACCCTGTATTGATTTGAATCTTTTGTGTAAGTATGCATGTAGGTAGGTACATAGTACACCAATGATAGTAATAGTCACCAATAATGTACAGCATTATAATATATTTTTATACTTACTTCACGTTGTTGCATGGCATGTTTGTTGGCGTTTAGGCTCCAGTAGGTACATAAAAAATATCCAGCTCGGGTAGATAACAACTTGATATCTTGCTATTGCAGATGAAAACTAAATCACCACGGCAAAGGTAAAAGTGAACATGTGATAATGTCACTTTTTAAACAAAAATATTTGGCTTGCCATAACTTGACATCTCGATTTGTCAATGGAGGCAGAAACAGGCTATGTGTATAAGTCGAGATATCCAGTATTTTGGATGTGAGTGTAAGTTGATAAATCAAGATGACAATTATTCATACACAAACTTATGCTTGACATCTCAATTTGTCAAGTTAAAGTTAATTTTTGCAGAAAAGGCTTAGGTGTATAAGTCGAGATCTTCAATATTTTGAACATGTGTTGATGTTGATAATTCAAGATGTCAATATTAGTAAGCAAACACACACTTGATAAGTCGTTTTATCAAGTAAAACACCATAAAATGCAAGGGTGTCGAGATGTACAAAACGCGATTGCTCTAAAACTATTGTATATTTCGGGCTGATTTTTTTATACATAGTAAAGCGCATACGAAGGAAGCGTTTAAGCCAATAAAAAAAAAATCATGCAAGTCGAGTTGTTCAGTTATTCCTACGTGCCACGGATATATTTTAATCCAGTGTGAGGAAGCAAATACTTAGAGATGTTTCTCGCATTGTTTTATTTTTCGTGCCATAGATATAATGGGATCTTTAGTGATCGTTAGATGTAAGTCTACGCTTCTCGCGGATAGCTAATATCTTATTCATTCTATTTGAATCGTACCCATCTTGTCAACGTTGTTTGTTGGTTAACTCGTTCATCTGTTTTAGCAATTTAAATGCAATGGTTATTTAATTGTTGAACTGAGGGTCTCATCTAAAAGCTTTTTAGGAAAGATTTTGACTTCGTACTTAAGGTGGTTTATCGTTTAAATTTTTTTGGCTGACTACAAAAAAGGAGGAGGTTTTCAACTCGACTGTGAATTTTTTTTGTACGTATTTTACGCGATCTTTAGCCAGTTTTAACTGTTTCTTTTTTAGGGTTCCGTACCTCAAAAGCAAAAAACGGAACCTTTATAGGATCACTTTGTTGTCCGTCTGTCTGTCAAGACCCTTTTCTCAGGAACTCGTGGAGGTATCAAGCTGAAATCCATATCAAACACTCAAGTCTACTGTCCCGTGGAGCTGTGAAAAATTCATACTTCTAAGCCAACGCAATCAAAAGATAGAGCCGTTTTCGCTGCAAATTTTCGACACTCGCAAGGGAATCAAAACCTACAGTGTGCTTCCCGTAAACTCAGAATCTTGACAATCAAAAAAGACGCACAGTCGTGACACTTAATTCAAAAGCAGATTCAAATAGAGTTCAATTAACATTAATTTATTTAAACCTATTAATTTTAACATATTAATTTATTAACGTAAAGCCACGGTGTAAGGTAATCTCGCCACCCCGTATGATGTACAACAAAATAATTATAGTTTAAACCGCATTTATTCATGTATGCCAACCTTAATTGCAGCAGAGATCAGCAGGACCGTAGTGTCGGTGCAGTTGGGACCAATATCTCTTCGACAGACATTTGTTAACAGAGAAAGGTTGATCATGTTTACTCATTTAGTTTTGTCCCGCATTCTGTTCTCAAATATTTCTTCCCTTCTCTTCCCTTCCCTTCCCTTCCCTTCCCTTCCCTTCCCTTCCCTTCCCTTCCCTTCCCTTCCCTTCCCTTCCCTTCCCTTCCCTTCCCTTCCCTTCCCTTCCCTTCCCTTCCCTTCCCTTCCCTTCCCTTCCCTTCCCTTCCCTTCCCTTCCCTTCCCTTCTCTTCCCTTCCCTTCCCTTCCCTTCTCTTCCCTTCCCTTCCCTTCCCTTCCCTTCCCTTCCCTTCCCTTCTCTTCCCTTCCCTTCCCCTTACTTCCCTTCCCTTCCCCTCACTTCCCTTCCCTTCTCTTCCCTTGTCTTCCTTTCTATTTTCTCTACAAACTCGTAGTTTAAAACAAACTCGCTTTCAGCGTCTGTCTCTTGTATATCCACTAACTCCTCCTAAAACATGCAACGGATTTAGCGTTTTTAACCAACACTTATTACCATACAAAGCTAGAGCGTGTTGCCAATAAATTACAAAATTTAAAAATACACCCGACAACTTTTACAGCTAAGAACATTTTGGATAAAAGTACCTTTTAGATCAGAAAGAAACTAAATCATAGCCGTTTGGGAGTTATAACACAGACAGAACACACACAAAACGTATAATTATCACACCTTTTCATTTTATTTAACACCGACGCAACAGCGCGTGTTTGGTGCGTTGTTTGTTTTACTGACGTGACACCCATATTTCTTCAATTTCTGCTATATGTTGAGTATACCTTTTAAGAGTCCGGCGACCAGTTTAGACTAACTTCGCGTTTCGTCTAGAAGAAGACTACGAGCGAAGAGAGCAAGTAATGATACCGACGAGCCTCTAAAGTTACCTACATAGTGACAAAGTGCAATTTTTTTTTAATGACTTTTGCACTTCTGTAATCATTCTAAAATTACTAAGAATTTTCCTTGTGTTATGGACTCATTTAAGCTAGACAACCAATATGTAGACAACCTCCCTATGTGCCCTCCCTATAAACAAATGCGGATATTTTTCATAGCTCTATTTTCGCTTGAGAACGTTTTTTGAAAAAAACCAAGAACATAGGGGCGGATATATAGTTTATTTAATTGTACATGCTAAATTTCATCATAATCTGACAATTGGTTTCCAAGATATTTGACAAGCGCGTTTGTATGGAAATTTCAGAACGTCGCGGGACTCTTAAGTCAGTTCTATTAGCAATCATTGCAGGTTCTATTTCTGTCCTATTCTAGATTTTTGGAGATAAAATTATTTATCTAACAACCTAAGGCCGTTCTACTCATTCTATCTCCATTCTCAGCGTGGCTCGGACTTGGCTAATTTCCTCTCTGTTTATGTAGCACCCGTACGCTCTACGTTCGTCTAGTCTCTTCATATTCCACCTTATCTCTTTGTGGCTAAGGCCTATTTTAGTTTGAATAATCTCGAAGTTTGCCCAACACCACGTTAAGTATTCAGATTGCTAGCAGAGGGATATTTACAATGATGCTGTAACTTAATGGAATATGGATTATAATTAACGTTTGTTTGACGTCCATTAATATTGAATTAAACTGTGAGAGCAGTTTTTATTTTTGGTATTCGTGCTTTGTATCAGTGCGTACTGTTATATCCCTTCACATTTTCACCCCATTTTCCCGCCTAGATTCGACCTCTTTCCTTTATTCCGATCCTGTACCAGACGCATTAAGTCAGGGTACATCCGCCGTATCCATTTCCCATTAAAATTCTTCGATGCTTCGACCACCTTCTTTCCTCAAACCCATTATTATTCCAGATTAAGCTAGTTAATCAGCTATTGTCTTTGAAGGTGATATAAATACCGTTTTTCCTTCAAGCCCCTCAGTCACCTCTTATCCATCGCCGGAGCTAAGTCAAAAGCCGGGAATCTAACCCAGGCTAGTCGAGACCCCAAATTAGGCTCCTATCAGTTTTTAATTCAAGTTATGTAAATCTGTGTAAAAGTGTTTTAACCATGTAAAGTTGTGGAACCGACATTACAGGCTCAATAACGGAACCACTGCCTTTTCATTTCAAAAACCCACAGAACTATAAACTTTTCGAAGTGCTGTCCTAACAGTACATTGCATTACACAAATCATAATCATTCAATCCCTCAGTAATAAACTTAGTACAGGTTCGGAACAGTAATACAATGTTTTGTCTTTTTCGTTCCAGTGAAATTTTAAAAGCAAGAAAAGGACGAAATACTTTACAACAGCTGTTCCTAGGCTACACAACGTTAGAAAGAGTAGGAATGTGATGCAAGAATTGTGTAGGAAAACAGACGAATATGCAAAGGTGCGCTATTCAAATATAGGTAATGAAAATAAGTTCTACTCATTTTTTATTTATTACTTAATAACCAAGGCATTCACATTAAAAAAGCGATGGCAGCCTAGTTGGGAGAAGGCCGGCCTCTCAAGCCAGAGGGAGCGGGTTCGAACCCAGTCGACGGCACGCACCAATTTGTTCATTGTGTGAGCATATGTGCGTATTGTATGTCATCTGCTACATGACTGGAGCCCGGTGTATGGTGACAGGCTCGCCCCCTGTCACATATGGGACTGAATATCTTCCGGCGAAGTGTGGGTGTTGTATTACACCTCTGCCAGCCCCCTCGGGGAAAAGGCGTGACGATATGTTATTAGTCTGCTCGGCACAAAAAGCTACCACAAAACATCGTAACAAGTCCTATTAGATATTATGTAAAGTAAAGTAAAGTAAAGTAAAGTAAAGTAAAGTAAAGTAAAGTAAAGTAAAGTAAAGTAAAGTAAAGTAAAGTAAAGTAAAGTAAAGTAAAGTAAAGTAAAGTAAAGTAAAGTAAAGTAAAGTAAAGTAAAGTAAAGTAAAGTAAAGTAAAGTAAAGTAAAGTAAAGTAAAGTAAAGTAAAGTAAAGTAAAGTAAAGTAAAGTAAAGTAAAGTAAAGTAAAGTAAAGTAAAGTAAAGTAAAGTAAAGTAAAGTAAAGTAAAGTAAAGTAAAGTAAAGTAAAGTAAAGTAAAGTAAAGTAAAGTAAAGTAAAGTAAAGTAAAGTAAAGTAAAGTAAAGTAAAGTAAAGTAAAGTAAAATTTTATTGCTCAAAACTGTGTACATATAAAGGTGAAGTATATTAAAGTACCTAGTCTCAACAGTTTGTCCTAGCAGACATGCAATATTTAACAGTTTAGAAAATTATGTAATTTTTACTAAACTAGATATTTACACCTAATTCACACTTCAATAAAATTGACATCAAACAAAACAATTTAACGAACAAACACTACTTACACTTAATTTATGGCATATATGTTTAAATGAAGCATACATATACCTACCTGTCTCTATTCTACACTTTATACCAGGGGTCGCCAATTGGCGGACCGCGAAAACACGGCAACTAAAGAGCATGGAATTTAGTAAAAATGTATCCCGCATTATTTTTGTTGACGTCAATTCGAAAACGGCTGGGCGAGAAAGAGTTTGCGGATTGCGAAAGCGTTGATGAGAGAGAGATTTGAGAAAAAATACATTTTTAGGGTTCCGTACCCAAAGGCTAAAACGGGATCCTATTAATAACTCCGCTGTCCGTCCCCAGGCTGTATCACATGAACCGTAATAGTTAGACAGCTAAAATTTTCACATGGGATTAATTTCTGTTGCCACTATAATAACAAATACAGAATAAAAACAAATTAATACCGGAAAAAATAAAAATTAAAGGGGGCTTCCATACAGCAGGCATGATTTTTTTGCCGTTTTAATAGATAATAGCACGGATCCCTTCGTGTGCGAGTCCAACTCGCACTTGGCCGGTTGTTATTCTCATTGATGTGTAAAAAAAACCTTTGTTATGTCCATGGTTACATATTTTGTTTTGTGAATATTTTTTTCTAAAAAATGTTGTGTTTCTTAAAACGGACCTCGAGCGAAACTAATTGGTGACCCCTGCTTTATACTATTCGACTAAATAACGTCCATTTTATTTTTGTCGAAGTCTATACATAATAATAATAAATTATGACACTTTGTACCCGAAAATAATTTTATAAGCTTAGGAACAGCACATTTTACAGTTTTCTTCAAATAACCCTCGACTTTTCTGAACACAATTTAGATACAACACTTTATGCCCACGACGCGGTCACGGCCCACCTAAGCACCTGAAATACTTAAAATTATTTTCTCGTCCTTTTAGCCAGAAATAAAATTGTAGCAAGAATGTATAAAGAAATTTAATTAATTTTCTGCACAAGTAACGGGTGCGGGTCGTTCGTTATTGTCCGAACTCGCAAGAAATCTGTTCGGCGCTGTTTCGGATAAAAAGCGCTAAGTGGAATAAGATTTAGCTGTAGTAGAAATTATCTGTACAGCTGTAGAAGCAAGAAAAATCAGTTCTTCGGTACCTATGTAAAACTTTGATTTATTATTTGGAATACATAGGTACGACTTATGTAAGTATTCAAATTTGTCATAACGTCTAACTTAGCGATTTTTAGAGACCATACCCAAAAGGTAAAACGAGATCCTCTTACTAAGACTCCGCTGTCCGTCTGTCACCAGACTGTACCTCACGAACCGTGATAGTTAGACAGTTAAAATTTCACAGGTGATGTATCTCGTTAACGTTATTACAACAAATACTAAAAAAACAGAATAAAAGAAAAATTTAAGGGGGCTCCCAAACAGCAAACGTGTTTTTTTTGCCGGTTAGATAGGTAATAATAGTAGGAAAGTCTTCTTGCGCGGCTCCGGCTCGCTCTTGGCCGATTTTTTAAATAGGTATATACATATTTTGTATACTTATAAAACATCTGTGACTTTGGATGGGATCGATGTAATCAGCAGAAGTAAAAAAAAAAGTATTAAAAAGAACATCAAAAATGAGTTTTAAAGTTCGAAAGAGCATTTTCTTTTTTTTGACAATAAATAAGATTTATGAAAATAAGGTACGAGTATATCAAAACTTGTAAAAAGAGCGAATACGCAGCATTGATCCTTTGATTAGTCTACGATTATTTTGGCACTTTTTTACACTTCATTTTGTACACTTAGTCAAAAGGTTCGTTAATTTCAGTCTACATTTTTCTCTAGAAATGCCATTTTCTCGACCCTAACAAGAGATCGCTCTTAAGCGATAAGACCGCCCATTGCGCGTATATTTTTTAGTGTTTTTTTTAGATTTATTTTGTATTTGGTGTCAATATTGAGAGTTTTTTTTTTGTTTTGTAATGATTATATTTCAACCATGGCACCATAGTTGTAATATAATCATTAATTTCTATCGAACAATTTTCTCGATTCTTGTCTAGAAACCACGAATACGCGAGATCCATCCGAATAACGGTATCTAGAAAGATATTGCTAAATAAAAATAAGACTTTCATCCTATTATTTCTCTCTTTTTTTTTTTTTTTATGTGTTCGTGTTCGAGTGTTTGTATGTATGTGGGTATGTATGTATAATATGTATGAGGTTTCTTTAGCACGCTCTACAGCCTTAAAAGCTCGATGAATTTCGACATGTGAGATGTCATTTGAATCGTTTTAATAGTGGAAGTTAAGTGACATAGCGTACAACATTTAACAGTCGGATTTTTTTGTTTTTCGTTTAACAATGTTACTAGTTTTGTATTGATTTTTCCATTTGACCACCAACTCGCCTGATGTGAAGCGACATTGTGGCCTAAGATGAAGCACGAAGACGTAGTAGGTACTTATTCACTCTGGCTTTGAAGATGCCTAGGTTGTAGTTAGTCGGAAAAACAGATGGTGGCAAACGATTCCAGTCCCTAGCCGTTCGTATTGAGAAGGTGGAGGCGAACCGCTTAGTACGAGTAGGTGGTATATCGACTAAGTAGGGATGATACTTATGTGTTTTCCGACTTGTTCTACTGTAAAAGGGGGAAGAGGGGATTAGGTCGTGCAATTCAAGCGCACACTCGCTAAAATGCAGCCTGTAAAAGATTGTCAAAAACGCTACTTTACGCCGGTGCTCAAGGCTCAGCAGTCTCGAGGCAACTAGTTTTTCGTCGCCTATTAGCCTCTTAGCTCGCCGCTCTACAGACTCCAGAGCCTCCAGCTGGTAATTAGCTGAACCGTCAAAAAGATGACAGCAGTACTCCATACACGACCGGACCTGAGCTTGATATAAGCTTAGAAGCTGTCCCGGTGTGAAGTACCGCTTCACCTTGCAGAGAACTCTAAGCTTTTTACCAGCCAGCTTGGCTTTAGACTCCAGGTATGCTATAACACGTTATATATATACGTATATATAACACGTTGCTCGTTGTTAGTAACACTTCTGTTAACTAAGTTACCATAATGATATCAAAGCCTTGTTATCGTAATAAGATTTCCAATTACCTCAAACTTCTACACTTAACATAGTGATTTCAAGTTCCTAGTACGTAGAATTTATAAGGCAACTTTGCGTCGGTAAGTTTTCTTTGTTTTAACATAGTTTAGAAGTTTCCTTGCATGTTACGTAGCCCTGATACTAACTTGTAACTTTAGAAACTACATTAGAGATACCTAGTAAAGCCAAGCGGGAGTTGCGATGGTGGCGCCATCCGATAACTAGTTGTAATGGAATAACGTCTCTTGTAGGAAGTCCTGCTCAAGTTTAGACCGTTCAAAGGTTTTAGAATGTCAAGACCTAATATGCACCTATTTGCATAGACAATAGGACCTACATAGTTTTACTTCTAAGAAATATTACTTCAGAAGTATTATTCATGTTTCTCTAATGGCCACTTGCACTAAATGCCTCGGTGGCTCAGTTGGTAGTGAACCTGCATGCTGAGCGTGGGGGCGTGGGTTCGATTCCCACCTAGGGCAAACATTCATGTGATGAACATTTATGTTTGTTCTGTCTGGGTGTTAATATCTATTTATGTATGTATTTAAAAATATATGTGTACGTATACCAGTCTCTGGCAGCCATAGTACAAGCTTTGCTTAGTTTGGGGTCAGGCGACCGTATGTAAAAATGTCCCGAATTAAAAAAAAAAAGCCTAAGACCTCACTTAACTAGTTTAATCTACTCCTAGCTGGCTCCAATTTTTTTTTTTACTCGAACCTTAAGCCATTACTTATGTGAATCCTTACTCTATGTGCCGATAAGCAAATATTTTACTAGGGGTAGTTTAAAACTAGTTAAGCAAGGACTAGGCAATTCTTATATTTACTGCAAGTGATCATAATTTAATTATAATATTAATCAATAACCATTTATTTATAATATTACGTAAAATCTGTCAAGTCGATTTTACGTAATATTATAAATAAATGGCATGTTAGGACGAGATTACTTGCACACTAAAATCTTCGATGTCGAAGCGATGATAGCCTAGCCGGAGAAGGCCCGCTTCTCAAGCCAGAGGGAGCTGGTTCGGACCCAGCCGGCGGCACGCACCAATTTGTTCATTGTGTAAACATATGTGCGTACTGTCATCTGCTACATGACTGGAGCCCGGTGTATAGCGACAGGCTCGCCCCCTGTCACATTTGGGATTTGAATATTCGGAAGTGTGGGTGTGGTATCACAGCCCCCTCGGGGGAAAGGCGTGACGATATGTTTATGTAAAATCTCCAGCCCGGTATTATCCTAGTTAAAATGAATTAAAGAATTGTGATGATCAGGTGAAAAAAATACAACTAGTAGAAAATAAAACAAAAATCGTTTAACCGGACTCTCAGATCAATCTAGAGGAAAAGATGGAACAAAACATTTACAATTGCACGAAAACTAATATTAATTCCCAAACTCTACGTTAGCCATTTCCGTTGCATTATATAACCTTATGATATTTAATATTTTAAAACTGCACATATTTGTAAGAGTTTAATGTTACGGCTTTTTCAAAATTGAATTGCAAAAAAACTGCACAGTTTTTAAAAAGAAACTCAAAATGTAGCCCTGGCCACACTTTTATAATGTACTATGTATATTTAAGTACACGAAATTATACCATAAATCAATGTACATAATGTCGAGGTACGAATGACCAAGGGAGTAGCGTAGTTCTTTTTCGTCAATGTGTGAGTGTTGTGTACCTATACGACAGTAGCGTAGTTTTTGGATGATTTTTGGCTTCACTTAGATCATACGCCGTGCGCCATCTTATTCTCTAGGTTGATCTGAGAACCGGAGTAGAATTTGAAATTCATTCTGATTTTAGAAAAATGAAAATCACAAAAAATATCTTTATAAAAATCTGTTTGAGCGTAGTTCTCTAAATTGTCAGCGATTACAACAAATAATTTTTTTTTCGATTATTAAATAGCCATATTATTAGTTTTTTAAAGTTTAACCTAGTATCTTATTCTTATTAGTATGAGTATCTTATTCTTATTTGTGTTCATAGATATTATTATTAATGCCTTTTTTATGAATACCAATAAAAACGGCAAGACAATGTAATTCTAGGCTCCGATCTCATTTTACCATCAAATATGATTTACGACTTTCAACTCTAAGTGAAGCCGCTTATGTAAACTTGTGCGCGGTTGGAAAATCGTGGTATGACCCCGTCTTAATAAATTGCCTAGTCTCTGAATAGACATACAGTGTGTCTTTTTCTTTATATCATATTTTTAACAAAAAATAAAAATCAATGCTATTTGAATATAACTACGAAATTACGTAACTTCAAAATTTTATTGACCAAAATAAAAACTTAAGGTTCAACTTGCAATGATCTTAGAAATAACGATCGTTTGAAATTAATCTCATTGAAGTTGAATAATTCAGTGGAACATTTTAATCGGTATTCTAAAATACTGATTTCCGACTTTCGAGTCGAGCGGGAGTTTAATGAGTTGCTGTACTTACATTTTAAGCAAAGATTAACCAAGAGCAAAGGAGACCGAAGTTGAAATTAAGTGAGGCTCCACTGAATAAATTACTCAGGAATATGTAAACTTCGACTGTTTTCTATGAGGCCACGAAGTTAGCCTGTTGAAACTAACACGCTTCGGAGAAAGAGTAATTTAAATTTTCTCGTGAACGCTACTTGAGGTGTTATTCTAGTTCGTGTGATATTTTATCGGCCAGTCTCATTCTTATAATCAGTGATCGGGTATTTGGAAACATAATTGGCTAACGATTACCTTTTCCTAAAAAAAACTTAGAAAATATGGAAGCAGCTTATATGTACTCGTAGATTTACCAGGTTTTTATTAAAACACTTATAATTGTTTTTGTGATTATTTGTTTTTAAACCTATTCTTGTAAGCTAGTAAACGACTTAACTCTCTGTTGAAAAACATAAAATAAGTTTACATTTTGAAAAATATTGCTCCAAACCAATTGTGCGAAATCGATATTAAAAAGTTGAGATTATCGTAAGTATAAAATTTGTTTTCGTCACCACCGAAAGTTTTATCATCCATTTACCAGACGTTTATTTTGGCGGTGAGACGCCGTTAGGTTGTTCCGACTGCAATGGGCCTAATACCGCTTTTCTTCTTTTTCAGAGCTTACAAATTGGCATCGTAGAGGATTTCTGCGATGTCACCTTTGACACGGCCTGACGACATAAGATAAGTAAGGGGCGTCAAATTCCTCAAAAGACCTCTGATTTTTCCGCTAGCTCCAGACAAGAGGTCTTTTAAATGTTGTGGACTCAAGCCATCAACACCTCCAGCTGACCTACTTTGAAATGAGATGACGAACCCACGTGGTTGGTGGGGCCAAATTGCAGCTTTAGACGTTTGTCTAAAGCTGTTACCTCAACAGTGATATCACTCTCTACTGGTGACTCAGGTAGGGGTAAAGCTGCGTCTGGATGTGGATGATGTTGCCCTTCCAAGATCGAAAGCGTCTCACAATTTGGAAGCGCAACTGTGTCGGTAGAAAACGGATACGACCTGCACCTTAGATATCGCCGTCGCCGAGTTTGCTTTTAACTAATTTGCAGTTAGCAAACGCAGCAGATGGTCTTGCTGAAAATTTAGGATTCTGAAGGTTATAATCCGAATTGAAAGCCAAAGGATAGATAGATAGATAAGACTTTATTGTTCACACCAGAAATAATAAAAACAAAAGAACAGAAAAATCTTAAACTGTAGTATGTAGTATGTATTATTAGTGATAACACTAAGAGCGATCTTTTCAAAGGAGAGGAGAAAGGGAAAGGAGAGGATATTATTTTGGTTTCCTTGTGTACTGTACTTCACGTAGTTCTCTTTAATGAGAGAAGCCAAAGATTTTTTAGCGTGTTTCGATGCAGTACTGATGTAAAACATGGCTATGGGAAGGATAGTAAATGTTCCCAGGATTCGAAGGAGTTTTGTGATAGCCACAGCTTTAATGGCATGAGACAAAGCTCTAACAAGCGAGGTGGCGAGCACCTCTAGGAATGCGTTTTACAACAGGTTTGTTATTTTTGTTAAAGGCCAGAAAAGTTGACCTGCCGAAGGTGTATTTAGGTCTAAGTGTTGGTTTGAATTTTGAGCCGAAAGAAACATTGGTTTGTGGCATTTTGGTGAACCATCCTTGGTGAATTTTTAAGGACTAAGATCCTTTGAAAACCTATCCTAGGAACAATCAGGGCATCTTACTCGGGCATCCTACTTAATCAGGGAGTTTCCTGTGACACAGCTGCACCACCAAAATCTTGACTGTTTGGGCACATAGCGGCATAGCACAACTTTTCTTTAACATATAGGTTTAAGAAAAGTAAAGTATATTATTTATTTTACAAACTATGTATGCCTATAACTGAAGCATGGAATCATAATATGATATTTTGCATCCATAATAAGATGGCAAGTAAAAGTAAAAGGAAAAAACCTATATTTCTAATTACACTTAATTTGAATTTAATGAATTTTAATGACCATTTTTATATAATGCAGTTTTGTGTAGATGTCGCCTCCTTGGGATAGGCCCCCTCCAGTTTTGTCTTATGTTTCCTGTCTCTAGCTTTTCTCCTCCAGTCTTTTCCCAGTCTTTGGTTGAAGATGTCTTCCCAGCGTCTATGTGGCATTCTTCTATTTCTTCTTACTCCTCTCGATACCCTGTCTATTACTTTCTTCGTCTATATTAAATTGTCCATTCTACATAATATAGATATTCTGCCTAGTGCATAATAAGATGTATTGTTTTTTAATATGTGCGCTGTTGGCTTAACTCACTAAATAACCTTAAATTTAATAACCTTTAATAACCCGATTTTCAAAGGTAGCCTACGGCCCATGTTCACTAAACTTTAATTTGTCGGTTATTTATATAACTATCCATTCAATTTGTTAAAGAGCTGTCAAAAACAATCGGTTAAAATTTTAATTGTTTGTTTAAGTTTTCGTGAACTTTGGCTTTAATTATGTTCTCTAATTTCATCCCAGAAACGCGGGATCCATAAAGTTTAGGTTAATATTTGTTAACGAATGTCCTATTGATGCACACTTTGATCAAATATACTACATCGAAGACTGGCTGACTTTACTAACGAAAGGAATAGGTACTATAGGAACCACGAAATCTCGCACGCGAGAATAAGTGTCCAGGAACTACCGTAGTCTGACGCGTAAGATATTATCATGTCTTTGTCTATATTGTTTAATAAAGCATAAGAGGGAGAGTGATCAAGATAATATCGCATTCGTCAGAATTGAGTTCCTGGTTAATTTAAATTTTCTATCACTTCCGTGAAGTTCGGCTAAAATTTGAAATGACGTGACATTACTGTGTACTATTAACTACTAATGGGCCTGCCATGCGATCGACAACCGCGTCTCGACAGAGGTGACTTTGGTAATTTACTGCCGTGTGGAAGCTCAGATCCCAGGTACAAATAATATACTCCGCGAGGTATAGGATTTCGAGTCAAAAATAGTCTCGTAGGCAACACCTAGTGACGTCAACCGATGCTTAAGCAAGACCGAATAAATAGAAACATGTCATTTACAAAGAGACGATGACAATGACGAGTGACGTCATTACGTGTTGGCTCCCGGAATGTGAAAACGAACTTTGTTTTTTTTTAGATCATGCTCAGATTAACCTAATGCCTCTAGGTTGATCTGAGTATAGAAGGCGGTTTACAGCAAGTTTCGATACAGCTCTTTGTCGCCGACCAAGGTTACCTCTTTTGGGGCCGTGGTTGTCGATCGTGTGACAGTCCCTTAAGTAAAATATCTTCTATGAGCAACTGGAAGTTCATTAGCAGGGAATAATAGCTATTGGAAAATGTCAAGGGAAAGTGAAACGTATATGTACATGGTTTATTGATTTATTAACCTAAGCAAATAAATGTAATGCTACTGAACATTGTCATGGCCACAATCAAATAGTATCAACTAGAATGTTATGATCAATCCCATCCAACTCTTTATTCCTCCGATGGTCAGCTAGAGTAATAATTTTATTTTCATACTTTGTACAGATGATTATATGACCATTAGGAACCCGAACGGTATAAGCTAATATCAATTTCAAAGATATTACGTTGATTCTGACCCTAAAGTTATTTGGCAATTTCATACAAACGTTCATACAAAATTTCAAAAGTTTGGTATCTGTAACTTCATTTTTCTTACTGTCCTCGCTTGCCTTCATTGACGTGAGAAAAGAAGTTTTAATTTTTTTTTGTTTTGATTTTGACACAATTGTCATTTTTTGTTTGATTTTTAGGACTTTTTTACCATCGGAGTTGTACTTTATTAGTTTATTTAAAAATACATTACATTACATATTCACCATCAGCAAATTTCATTGGCCTATCAAAAAGTCTAATCAAACAAGGGTTCAAATAAAATCTCAAAGAAAAAAACGCTCTTGTCCTAAAAGTGTTTCCTCGACAGTTTCTTACAAACGTGCTTCACTATTTGTATATTAATATTCAACTAAAGCTGTGCTTTACTGTCGATGTGTTTTGTTTACATTTTTAAGCGAGTTTGAGTTTCAAAAGCTCCCTGAACTGCGCCAGACCAGGTTCGTTTGCTTTCTTGGCGAAGTCTTCTTGAGAGCATTTGTCCAGCCAAGCCAGTATGTTGGGGTACCTGGGGGAAAAAGCCAATATATATTAGTGGATCTTGTTTTTTTGTCTTGTCGTGTTTTTTTTTTGGAAAAAAGCCCACGTTTGACCACAACACACCTGTGGCCCTATTCGGAGATTTGAGATTTTCATCTCACCTTTTTTCATCCTTTTTGCCCTCGTTTGAAACGTCATAGGTGTGAGAGTGACCAAGATAAAATCTCATCTCATCTCACGCGCAGGAATAGCCCCCTGATGGAAAGTGACGATCGGTCTAAGATGGTCTAAGTGTTATATTTATTGTAACATTATAATGGTAACGGTATATTTAAGTAGCAGTCTATTTATTACCTACTAGCTGCGCCCCGCGGTTTCACCCGCGGCTAAAAAGTATCCTATGTGCTATTCTAGACTATAATCTATCTCTGTGCCAACTTTCATTCAGATCTGTTCAGCCGTTCTGGCGTGAAAGAGTAACAAACATCCATCCATCCATCCATACATGCAAACTTTAGCGTTTATAATATTAGTAGGATAGATAAACTTATGGTATAATAATATACTCCACCACATTCAGAGCTAAAAATGGTCACGTGGGTAACACATACTGACATCAATCAATACAAGACCAAAATTATGTCATAATTACAAAAAGTTCGAAATACGATGACAATGACGAGTGACATCAGACCTTGTTTATTTTAGATCTTGGATAAACTCATGTCATGATATACTCCGCACGTAGTGATATCGATGCGTAAGCAAGACCGATTTATGTAATTTACAAATAGTTCAAAAGAGTGTGTTTGCTCCAGGCATGCTAGACCTTGTTTTAGGATCATGGATAAACTGACGTCTAAAATGGACTATTCAGTTTAGACCAAATAAATCCATGGTTCTGTCGAGCTTAAACACGCTTTATTCAATCGACAAATTTCTGTACTGATATGGCTTAGCTGTAGGTTACAGCAGTTTATGGTTTAATAATAAACTAAACCAGGTATAACATTCCGAGTCAAAACTAGCCACGTAGTGACGTTAATCGATGCATAAGCAAGACTGAAGTAAGTCATGTGAAACAAGTTCGAAAGGACAATGACGTCATAACGTGTTTGCTCCCGGAATACTAAACCTTGTTTTTTTGGATCATGAGCTAAGCAATAGACGGGGCCTTAAGCAGCCTATACAAATCTGCTTCTAGGGCCAGCTAAAAACATTTTACTTACTTTTATAATAGAGTCTGTCATAAAGCGTAAACTAATATCTTTTACAGAAGTACAATTTATCATTAACCGCAAGGTAGAGTTAGTGGTCAGCCACAATACCTACAAGCCTTGAATTCTAAATTGCTTAGCAAATAGCAAGACAATCTATAAGCAAAGCAGAATTTTTGTTCATTTACTCTTAAGATTTCTAAGATTTTTGTAAGATTTTTAACATGTAAGTCTGATATCATCATCTTTCTATTCTCATCATATCCCACTTATGTGGGTCAGTAGACTACGTCAATTTTCTCTATTCGTCTCTGTATTTTGTTATGTTTCAAATTCAAACCTTATTCACATCGTCATTATTTCAGGCAGTTTCATTTAAACTGCGTCAAACTAAAATGTTACTAAACTAAACTTAACTAAACCGGTCAGTCAGACCGGTGGTCAGATATGGTTATCCGGTGGTCATACAACATTTTAGTACCTTTTATTAATTATTCATTAGACCCGCCCGCATGCTGTACCTATATCGAGCTAGGCATAGATGAAGATCTTTCATTGATCGTTTTGGTCATGCTAGGAGTTCCCAAAAGCGGGAAAACAACGGAGTTATCGTCCAATAAAATTGAGCCTTAAAAGTGGTTAGAAGGCAGTAGAAGAACTAGCACAAAACCGACCGACCGAAAAATACGACAAATACGACACACAAAAGAAGAGACTTGTATAGGTATTGAGCAGTGGGTTACAAATAGTTAATGATAGTAATGATGATGATGAATGGTTACTTACAAGGCTGCATCGATCGGGAGCAGCTCGTTCATCGAGGACAGGGTGCTGACGCAGCAGATGTCAGCCAGAGTCAGCTCGTCTCCAGCCATCCAAGCGTTAGTTAAAAACTTCTCGGTGAAATCGTACGCCTTTTGAATCTTAGCCAAGTTATCAGGGTTCAGTACTTTCTCGCCCCCGAAGATAATTGGCGCCTGTAAATTAAAAAAAAATGCGTAAATATTTTAGTCGGTCATTTTTAAAATATTTAAATACGTCGATTGTTGATCTAGAAAAAATGAAAACAAATCACGAATCAAAGCACTATCGAATTGGCTAGTTTTTTTTAAATTTTGTTGAGAAGATCATTTAAAACCTCAGTAAATGCATTTCTGTTCACCTAGAATTGTTTCAAAATTAGTATAGTTTTCACCAAGCTCTATGGAGGAACTCACCACATTGCCTCTCAAAGCTGGGAACAAGATCCCGCTGTCAAAATGCAGTCTCTGGTCTATGACGGCACGCTGTTTAGGATCTGCAGGGTAGAGAGAGTCGTCGCTACCGTACTTGGTCACTAAGTAGACAGCAATGGCGTGGCTGTAACAAAAAAAAAAAAGTAGTAAATAGTCGGGACATTTTGGACACAAAGCAAACCCCAAACTGAACAAACATGAATGTTTGCCCTTGTTGAGAATGAGAAAGCAGGTTCATTATCAACTGAGCCAGAAAACGAGGCAGGATACAGCATCTGTGGGCTGAGAACTTTTTGTGGACAATCTCCTAGCCTAGTCTGTGACTACTTCTATTAGCACCAGAGCTAGCACAGACCCGAGAGAAAAATTGTCTTTCCACCGTTTTTATTCGCGCTTCGATGTGACAAAGCTAAAATACAGATACGTTTGTCTCTCGCGAGATAAAAACGGTGGAAAGAGAATTTGTCTCCGGCCCATGCTAGCCTTACTGGAGGTACTGGACTCTATTCGTGGGCGGCCAGTTTGAATTTTAATATATGATATGGATATCTCTTTGCGTATGTTCCATGACATCCCGACACAAGGATACCTAGTGGGGAAGCTATAAGTGCGAACCGTTTTTAATTTTAATTCACTTTATTATTGTGTTCTGTGCTGTGTTTCATTGTGTTGTGTTCTGCTTTTTTTGTCTTGTACAAATTATCGATAGCGTAGTATGAGTAATTAATGAGGTAAATGTTTTGAAGTTAATTAAATTTAACCTTACATTTTTCATGAAGTAGGTAAATAGGTATTTAAGTGCATGGCGCGTTATCGATTTGTTTTGCGCGTGGGAATTCTAACATAAAGCGTACCTTTACCCTTGACACGATACACTTTATGCAATTAGTTCAAGAACATACCTACCGACTTTAGTTCGGTTTTTTTAACTATGGCAGCTGTGAAAAAGCATCTTAACATTTATATATTCGGGACACTTCCATACGTGTCATCACGTCTTTCTCCCGAAGGGGCGTGCAGAGTATACAACATCCACACTTCGCCGGCCGATATTCAGTCCCAAATGTGACAGAGGGCGAGCCTATCGCCATACACCGGGCTCCAGTTATGTATTAGATGACATTAAATACGCACTTATGTTCACATAATGACCAAATTGGTGCGTGCCTTTGGCTGGGTCCGAACCCGCTCCGTCTGGCTTGAGAGGTAAGCATTCTCCGTCTAGGCTATCATCGCTTCATCGAAAAAGCATCATGTTGTCATCAATTTCACCTACATACTTAAGATGTACAATAATTGTTGTGCTTGTTCATACATAATTTATTATTTAAAGAAGTTACAACCCGTTATCCTAATTATATTTTGTTGAGTCTCTTAATTATTTACTTACCTATCCCAAATACAGAAGTCGTCATCCTTCAGCAATGGAATAGTGTGTTGTGGGTTCATCTGCAAAAGGAAAATAATCTTTAATTCGAACGATCATTTAATTTTATTCTTTTACTGTATTTTTCTTCTTTTTTTTAATATCTGTCTCTTTAACTTTATTTCTCTCTCTCTCTCTTACCTTCTCTATTTATTTATTTTTTACCGTTATTTGTTATTCTCCTATTTCTGATACATTCGTTTGGTGAGTTTTTTATGGGCTACAATTGCAAGTATTGCATTATACCACCAACATATGTTTTTTTTTTTTTATGTGCAATGTTATAATTTGTACAAATACAAATGATATTCCTTACCTTAGTATACTCCTCCTTCATATGGGCACCTTCAAGCAAGTTGACGTCGATAAATTCCACATCAGTGAGCCCTAGGGCTTCGATGACCATCATGACTGACCGGGCGGGCGGACTTGGGTCCAGCTTGTAGAGGGTTAGAACCATGGTCGAGGGTTTCTGTCAATGGAAAATTGGAAAATAAAGTCACTGGTTACTCAGGTACTTGAAATAAGGTCAGGTCTTCGATTCTACGTACTAAAACAATTGTTTTTAAATTGAAAAAAAAAATGTGACTTTGCAATTGTCACTTTAGGAATAAGTTTAGAAGAACAAGTTTGAGAAAAAATTATGAAGTGGCAATTTTGAGGCTCATTAACAATTTAAAAACAATTGGTTTTGTAGAATCGAGGGCCAGGTATGGTGTGCTGCTTTTCAGTATCGGACACGGTTTAAGTTTCTGCGCCAACACAGTTAGTGCTCTAGTCGGGTACGTATTGACTGACTGAGCATGCCTCGTGAGGCTCACTTCTATCTCACTCTGTCTGACTGCTAAGCTTACCACGGTTCAAACAGAGATAGAAAGCATGCCTTGCAATAATTATATGCTAGGTGACATGACTCGGCTATTCAATTATTGACAAATAGCAGTGCTCCAAGGTGTTAACGATTAATAAGTGGTATAATATTTATGTGCTGTATCACACTATATTTTACCGCAGTGCCAAAATGTATCCAGGTTCGTTCAGCCGTTCTGACGTGACAACAAACATCCATCCACCAATCCATAAAAAATTTCGCACTTATAATTCAGTGCTATTGTTTCGAATTAAACCTTTTTAAGGTCAGCAATTTTTGCAGTTTTTATGCCAAATTTAATGCTAGATTAATTAATTAAATATATTACTAGAAGAATGATGGCAGAGAGATTGGCAGTAGCTCGATGTAAAATGTATCAATTTTATAGTAGTTATATATATATATATATATATATATTATATATTATTATATATATATATTTTAATACTAAATTACTCTAGACCATCTATCCAGTTACAAATAAACGTTGAATAGCCTAGGAATAGTGTTCTGTCTTTTTCTTTCCTCGAAATTTTTAACTTTATCGAGAAAGGCAAAACACTAAATGGCTATTCCGATGCTATCCAACGTTTAATAGTAAGAGGGTAGATATGTCATTTGAAAAGACCATCGAAGTGGCTCTAACATCCTCAATTAATAGCGAGGGATATTGCACAAAGTTGCTCCAATATTGCTGAACCCGTTTGATTGGAAACAAACGGTAGATACAGTTCTGTTTATCAGAGGCTGTAGTTGGATCAAGTTTGGAGTGGAATACTCTTGCTAGTGTTTAGTTAGATATCGACTATTGAGAGATTGTTATTATAAAGCTGGGTCCTCACGGTGCGTGATTTTGCGCACCGAAGCGATGACAGCCTAGTTGGAAAGGCCTACCTCTCAAGCCAGAGGGAGCGGGTTCGAACCCAGCCGACGGCACGCACCAATTTGTTTATTGTGTGAACTTATTTGCGTATTGTATGTCATCTGCTACATGACTGGAGCCCGGTGTATGGTGACAGGCTCACCCCCTGTGACATTTGGGACTGAATAACGTCCGGCGAAGTGTATGTGTTGTATTACACCTCTGCCAGCCCCCTCGGGGGAAAGGCGTGACGATATGTTATGTTATGTGATTCTGCGGATTTTCATGTATGGCTGACGACCACGGACCATTGCACCGCACACAAGGTCACAAGACTACTCCAACTGTACGGTGCGGTGCGTGTCTTGAGATTCGAAGCCATTTTTCATTCCGAAATGTATTGTACTACTACGAGTTTTCACTGCACCTTTGAAGATACCATGAATCGGAGGTATTGCGATGCTATTGACGTGTCTGCGCTACCACGGACGCCCGCACTACGCACCATGGGAAGAGGCGATCCTCTATCCGCGTCCGCGTCCGCGTTCGCGGCGTCCGCGCCGCGTCCGCGGCGTCCGCACTATCAGGTCCGCGTCTATCCGCAATAACCGCACGCATCGTGAGAAACCAGCTTTACACTCGATGCCCCTGGCGGGAAAGCCTTTTGCGCAATTGATTCGGAGAAAGTTTTTTTTTGTCTCCTTTTTCACTGCGATCTGTCGCCACTGGGATATTTAACAGTGGGTTGAGTTGGTTGGTGACTGACATGCTCGGCATGCGACTTACTCGTATGTCGCATGCTAGTTTACGTCATTGGAGTTTTTTTAGGATTTACCAATGAAGTAAAATAGAATGAGAAAGTATTTGATGCAAATTCAAAACCATGACTTGAGAGGAATAAGGATGAGCTCAAATCGCTGGGATTCATTGATCTTGATAATCACTATATTAATGTCTAAAATATTATTATCATCGTCATCACCAGCTAAGTTTCGCCCACTGATGAGAATAGACCTAACTTGTTATTATACCTATACCTATTATAAATCTAAAAAATATGATTGTCCTAAGTCGGTCTGACTAGCGCAATAATGAAGAATATACTCAATTTTTAGCAAGTGGTTTTACTGTTTTAATAAGGCTTGGAATTAAACGTAAAAAAAATAGCACACTAATTGAGAAAGCCGCCAAATTAGAGAAATATTCCTTCAAAGGACTTTTGACTGAATCAGCTGTTGGACATAATTATCTGGTTTTTACTAATTTATCAGTTTATCCTTACTAATTATAAAATCGATTGTAACTCTGTCTACCTATCTGTTTGTAGGCTTTTCACGGCTAAACGGCTGAACGCATCTCTATGCAATCAGATAAATAGCTACAGTTCACAAGGAAAGTTTTTTCATTCTTTTTTCTGAATAAATAAATCTTTTTTGTCATGAAATTCTGTAAATTAATAAAAAATAACGCGCCGCTTACCAAATGCGTCAGTTAATATCACAGACTAGTACGTAGTGGGTAATAAAATCATAAATGACAAATAAAATTAAATTCCGCTCAAATCCAGCCAGTATTTTTAAAAATATTGGATTCTGATCTCTTAGGTCACGGATTATTATAACAAAATCGTTCTGTACTGAAGTCGTAGTTGTAGGATATGCATACTACGTCCACGCGAACGAAGTCGCGGACAACAGCTAGTTTTATTACAAATCCCTGTAAATAACTAGTACCAACCTACCACCCAGTACCAACATCCGCTGATCAGACTTCATAAGATAATTGCTTGTGAACTCACAATATCATTCGGTTAGATTAAATAAACGCAGTTACTGTGACGGACGCAGTACAAAAGTGTACTCAATGACTAGCAGTACACAGACCAGTAGTCACAGTTTATGTAAAGATTGCTAATGAAATGTTAAAATTATTTGTGCACTTATGACACATTCCCGCTTAAGATAGTTTTTAACAGACGAAACGGACGAGGTTTACAAGTCGACACGTATACATTTTTTTACCATGGTAACATTCCTCCTTGATAAATTAACGTTGTGTAGCCTCTAGTAAAAAAATTGTAGCAAAAACACATTCTGAGGTTATGCGTTATTTGATCAGTATAGGGTACAGACAGGTACATTTTATATATATATATATTTTCATTACTTAATAGGCTTGCGTTTGGCCGCCAACTTGCCTGATGATAAGCAGTGATGCGGCCTACGATGGAGCACGCTTGCCTAGCTAACCGCTAACCGATTCACTCGAGACTTGAAGACACCCAGATTATAAGTGTCAGGTAAGTAAGTAAGTGAGTAAGTATAATCGGTAAGCAAGTACTTACGTATTTTTAAACTGCACTATGCATTTTTACCTATTTTTCAGCTTTAGTGGAAATATTTTGAACTTCCCTAAACCTAATACTGTATAGTTATTTATTGTATAGTTAGTTATTCTTGAGTTAATAAAACGACAAAAATATAGCGCTTAGTAATAATTACATATCTCTTAAGGAAACTAATCGTAGATGGCCATTACGTTAAACACCCACACACACACACAGTTAGCTGTGACTATAAATAACTATAGCTTCTCAAACGAGAATAACTTGAATGTTATTCTCGTACTTTGATTTCCTTATCAACAATTATCTATCAAATACCGGCACAATAACCTTTGAAACAACAGTCGAATCTATTATCCACATAGGATGTATAAGTAGATAAACACAATAATGACATATTTCTACTGAATCTGTACCTACTATTTAAAACTAAGATATGTTTTAAGAGTTTTAAATTCAAAATGGTTGAACGTACCTTTGATCAGCGGGACGTATTGACGGTATGTCGACACACACAGTTGTGCCTCAAACACGCCTCTGTTGTTGATTATACCGTTAGCGTGGTTTCTCACTCGCTACCGCACGATACGATTTGCAGTCACGATACGCGACCGACGTTACAATTGTATTACATATTAGGCATGTTGTTATTTATGAGGCGAGTTTTTATTTATTTATTTACAAGGTGAGTGTGGATGGTCAAGTCGACCAGGCTCGACCTAGGCGCACGTATCTCGACCAAATCGAAGACGTATTAAAGAAAGGCCAGGTCAAGAGTGTCCGTAACCGACGAGCGTGTTTGAAAAGACTCATGGAAGTGGAAAAAGCGAAAGATGTATGCTAGGATCCGCATTGGTTTTAAGGGCATGTTTAGTTTAAACTGTAATTACATTTATGTTAATAATAAAAATAAAAAAAAGTGGTATCTGCCTTACCCTATGGGAATGAGGCGTTATTAAAGGTATGTATGTTATTTATGATAAACTGTAAACAACATGACTGTCATCATACATTTTTTCACTAGTGACGATTCCACAACTGTATATATAGCAGCCGCGGCTTATATCCTTTTTCTTCTTGTTATGCGATGAAATGTCGTGTCGTGTACGAACGGTGCGTCGTTTGTCGTCATCAGAAAGTTATTACTTAGTTGGTTTCTTAAAATGCAATATCGTCTAGCAAAGAAATCATCGTTCACAAAACCTAAGCTGTGCAGTGCAGTATCGATTAAGTTAGAATACAGGAAAAGTTTACTGGTCAGTGCTCACTGCATTTTATTTTATCGTGTCGTATGGTGCTGTCGTGTCGTCTAGTGAAAAAGTGTGCTAAAGATCTGAGAATTACTTGGACTCTTTGGATGAGGCATACATACGTAGTTTATTTTTAACTCTTATTATGTAATTTGTTTTGATTACTTGCAAGGTTGATCCATGGTTAGATACGTTTTATGTTTAGATATGAATAGATAATTCTTATTAATTGAATAGATGCTCGGATTCGGATCGGACCCTATTATAAGCAGTATCCGAATTCAGTCCGAGTTTTTTTTAGATCCGTATTTTTACGGATCGGATTTGGATCAGATCAGTGCGGAAACGCTCAAAGTTTTAAAATATCTCAATATTATGGTTTGTAAACAACTCAAATATTGTTTTCGTATAGCATAGAAGCAACTGCGACAAGGTTGTATGTTTATCGTACGTTTTATTCATAATTTAATGTTTGAGCTCACATATTTGCCGTCGTAGATCCGGTTTTTTTGTGATGATATCTACCTATCTACCTAATAATTACTCAGGGTTCACATTTAAGCTCTGTACCTGTTTTTGCTCAAATAAAGATATTTTATTATTTTTTATTATTATTAATTATTGACCGAGCGAGCGAAGTCTGATTTCTGTCTGGATCTATGTCTCCCTCTACAGGTTAAACCTGCTCAAAAAAATCAATGAGAATCAGTTGAGGAATGCGACCTGTATAAGAGGAGACGTCGGCCGCGAGGACTATAGCTAACAGAGCCAGTAGCTATCACACGGAAAAAAAAATTTGCTGCTGTTAGTAACTTTTAGTTGTAGTAGCAAAAACCCTTTCAAACTATAGGGACGGCTAAGTTTTTTGTTAGCGTAGCAAATTGTTTTTAGCTGAACGAATTTAGCTGTTGCAGCTAACAATCTTAACAATACTTAGCAGTAGTTGCTAACAATCTTAACAATTAGTAATAGCAGGTAAATATTTTATCCTAAAGTAGTTAAAATATTTTGCTCTGATAGCTAATTGAAACATTCGAATTTGTTTTGTTTATATAGATAACAAATTTAGTAAACTCAGTTAAGTAATTTGCGGTAACTGCAACTTGAGTGTGATCTCCTAGCAAAATTTTATTTTGAATAGTAACTAAGCAGTCTTCGTCGTAGTCAACAAAACTTTGCCAGTGTTTCGAAGATAATTGGTGCAGCAGCTAAGACATAGGCAGCAAAACAGATTTAGTTGCCAAAACTAAACCATTTTTTTCCGTGCATGAGCGTATTGTAAACACATAATTATCGAGATTATTAATGGAACTAGTAATCACCTACTACTAGAACTAGTGCTACTAGTAAATACTAGTTGGCACTATTAGTTATTCCTAGTAGTAAGATTAGTTTTCCTATGGAAACGAAAATTTTCTATAAGTAACTATTCCGGGCTTTGTTTTTGTCTTTTTCGGTCTTCTAACTAGTCCGGGGCTATAGGTAACTAAGTACATCGTTAATTAGTAAAGGTGCCATTGTTTAGAAAATTAAGTCTTAAATAAAACCAAATGTAAAGTAAAAACTAAATGTATTGAAATGTACTATGAAAGGGTTATCCTATACTTTCGTATTTCATGTCCTTAAATAAACGAAGTAAACTATTCAAGATCATTTGTCTGCTGGACACATGACAGACTAATGACATGTTTCTAAGGATATTGTTGTTTACCAAACAGTAAGTCATATGGCCATAATACTGTGTCTTACTAATACTATAAACAAAAAAGTTTGCATGTTTGGATATTTGTTACCCAATCACACAAAAACGGGTGAACAGATTTGGGTGTCATTTGGTATAAATAAATAAATAAATAAATAATAAATAAATTCGGGACACTTCCACACACGGTCGCCTGACCCCAAACTAAGCAAAGCTTGTACTATGGCTGCCAGAGACTGATATACATACTTAGATATTTTTAAATACATATTAACACCCAGACATAGAACAAACACAAATGTTCATAGCATAAATGTTTGCCCTAGGTGGGAATCGAATCCACGCCCCCAAGCTCAGAAGGCAGGTTCACTACCAACTGAGCCACCGAGGCAGTCAAATCAAAGGTATGGTAGCTTAAACTATGGACTTATGCATAGGCTACTTTTAAAGCCGAAATTTTTTGCGGCTTTTGTAGGTAAGCGGGTGAAACCGCGGGCGGCAGCTAGTGATACATAATACACTGGCGATAGGAGGTACTTGTAGCAAATAGCATTATTCTAGTAGACCAACAAATGCCCTAATGGAATTATAATTCCACGAGAGTCAATATGAGAATGTGAGACATTATAAAACAATTAATCAAATATTTAAACGTATCAAAAACATTAAATTAAAATAGTTTTTGTAAACGCCTTGAAAATATTCACTAGCTAGCTTTAATACGCCGCTTCGCTTGCTTTATCTAAGAAATGTATTAAGGAGTTTGTGTCAGTATAGTTTTCGAATCTGATTTGATGAGAATTGATGAGCTCACTTCATTTTAATTTGGGCTGCAGTTAATAAAATTAACATTCCTTATTAACTTCACTTGTCTTTGGTCGTAATTGACTTGATTTTAATCATGGGCACAGAATAGAGCATTTTAGAACAGAATAGAGCTATTCAAAATAAAGGTCAAAATGGCTTTATTCAATAGGGTGTCGCAGATACGAGTACACTTATAAACGTGAAAGTTATAAAAAAATATATCACTGGCTTGAGAAATGAGTTAGCGTAAGCGAAGCAATGGGTAGAAATTAGAAAGGGTTATAAAATTATGCAGTTAATAAAATTAACATTCCTTATTAACTCCACTTGTCATTGATTGTAATTGACTTGATTGTAATCATGGGCACAGAATAGAGCATTATAGTAGGACGCTGCTATTCAAAGTAAAAGTCAAAATGTCTTTATTCAATAGGGTATCGCACATAAACTTATGAACGTCAAAGTTATACAAATTTTGATCACTGGCTTGATAAATAAATTCGCGTAAGCCAAGCAACGGGTAGAAATTAGAGAGGGTCATCACAGTATCTTGTCTTGCTCTTTTCGTCTGTCGTATTTTTCCTAGCTAAAATTACAATCAACGATTATTTTCAACTATTGCGATATTCATTTTTAGTACGTATTCATGAGGACTTGAGCGTAGTGAACGGTCAATCAGAATTAGGTTAGGATGACTCAGTTTTTCAGTAGTTATATAAAGTGTGAGGTTGGCGGAACCTTAACGTGGTGAACGAAGAGAGCAAAATTTGCCAAGTGTAATTATTTTAAGTATTATCGAAGAAGAACTCGGGAACAGATTTTTCTTCAGGATATCAGTTCTTCCGGGAACCAGAGGTCTCATTTTCTTTATTGGTATCCATGTATTGTGTTGCAATATGCCAGTAGGCAGAGTGATTATGACGGACGATTGTCTAACAGTTATTTTTGTATCCCTCGGGAACAGTATTTTTTTTTCGGGATGAAAGGTTGTGCCCTTTTCTGTACCCCCAAAAACGTGTATGCAAAATTTCATGATGATCGGTTGAATAGTTAAGGCGTGAAAGCATTACAACCCAACGAACGAACAAACTCACTTTTGCTTTTTATAATATTAGTATCTCCGATGTTAAAAAATTTCTAAAACCGACTCTACAAGAAAAATTCTGTAATAAAATTATCGAACCTTCTCACAAAATTTCAAGAGAGTCGGTTAAGAAATGCGACCTTTAGAGGAAGGCAGAGATCCTGACAAAGACCCAGATATAAATCCAGACAGAATTCGGACATACGAAAGCATTTTTGTCGAAGCATAGAAGCATAAACGGAAAACGCATACGTACCATCCCTACTTAGTCGACATTCCACTAACTCCTACTAAACGGTTTGCCTCCACCTTTCTAATACTAACCGCTAGGGAATGGAACACCTTGCCATCGTCTGTATTCCCGACTAACTACAACCTGGGTATCTTCAAGGCTAGAGTGAATAAGTACCTTCTAGGTCGTCGTGCTCCATCTTTTTTTTTTTTTTTTATATAGAAAAGGTCGTCGTTTGACCACCAACTCGCCTGATGTTGAGCGACGTTGTGGTCTAAGATGGAGCACGACGACCTATAAGGTACTTATTCACTCTAGCCTTAAAGTTTTGTAGAGTGAACAAGTACAAAGACGGCAGTTGAGTGAGGCGCTACAAGTGCGCTACTGCTCAGACCCGTCTTCGGAACGGTTACACCGGACTACATCCCGAAACACGACTAGGTCATTTCACGGCATGGCTTGGTCCGGTGGGTGGTAACTAGCCACGGCGAAGCCTCCCACCAGAGTTTGCTACCCGGTTAGCACTACCCGGGGACCACGTGTAGGGAATCAGAATAGAGTATCCTCCTACGGACGTGGGTAGCTCAGCCCCCATAGAGCCATTGAGCCTTAGACCACAATGTCGAGGCGACCACAACATCAGGCGAGTTGGTGGTCAAACGTCGACCTATTCTAGATTTAAAAAAAAGAAGCTTCGCACGCCTTGCCGCTAATTTCTAAAAGAGCAAAAAAGTAATATAGGCCATTAGTTTGCTTTCCATGTGCAATTAGTAACAGTAGCTACTATGTTTAACTTACAGCTTCCTGCTCTAAGTTCCCAAACAAAATGCAACTTCAATTTAAATCTCCTCGGTTTTAACTTCTGTTTGCTCAATTTTCAACTAACTTTAGAGTCATTAACAGATGCGGATCCTTCCTGAGAGTTAATTGGTTTGGAAATTTAATCAATTTTCTAAGTCAGTTATTTGTAATCGTATTGAGTACGTAACTTGAGGAAGGTTGGTTGAGAAAATAAATTCAACCTCTTTTGAAATTTTAAGAAGTTTCCATTCGGCTTACTTGTACCTCGGTCAGTGATTTAGGTTGGCTTAGCGGTGATGATGATAGCCTAGTTGGAGAAAGCCCGTCTCTCAATCCAGAGGGAGCGGGTTCGAACTCAGCCGACGGCACGTACCAATTTATTCATTGTGTAAACATATGTGCGTATTGTATGTCATCTGCTACATGACTGGAGCCCGGTGTATGGCGACAGGCTCGCCCTCTGTCACATTTGGGACTGGATATCGTTCGGCGAAGTGTGGGTGTTGTATTTCACTCTGCCAGCGCCCTCGGGGGAAAGGCGTGACGTAGGTTCAATCGGGTAAGATTGCTAGCCATTTGGGGGCTTAAGTCTGAAGTACGAAGTGCGAGGAAGCGATGAACTATTGACCATTTTCTAGCTCAAGAACCGTACAATGTGTTAATAAAAGAGACATAGTTGATCGCTGATTGTTTACACTGGCGAGAACTCGCCCCGCTAGTTTGTCATGGTACTCGCCGAGCGACGCTTGTACGGCTTACACTCACTATAGCTCAGCGATAAAATGATATATCCTAGTCATTGTCGTTGGTGAGACAAGTGCCTTAGCCCTGGACGGCTATTCTTACGGAGTGAGATTCAATCTCACCATTTTCCGTCCCTGTTGCTCTCGTTTGAATAGTCGGTGTGAGAGTGACCACGATAAAATCTCATCTCATCAAAGTCAAAGTCAAAGTCAAAATGTTTTTATTCAATTTAGGTATCAAAGATACACTTATGAACGTCAAAGTTATTTATATAGACTCGACCGCCTTGTTCGGACAAAAAGCCTCTACTCAGAAGAACAGGCAAGAAACTGAGGGGCATTATTTTTTCAAATTCATCTCTAGGAATAGCCCCCCTGGAGTGACTTGAGAGCTTTAATTTTTATTCGTGATATTTTATTTGATATTATTGTAGGCTATGTTTTTTTTACAATAGACTAGGCATGCGTTTGACCACTGACTCGCCTGATGGGAAGCGTCGACGTGATCGAATACTAAATTAAAACTACGATACCAAAACGAACAATTACTTATCTTCAACTCCACGTTGGTAATTTACGAAAATCCCCAAATTTAAACAAACTACATGAACAACAGGGTGATTGCAAAAAACGCAATAACTTGAAAGTGCATTTTTGTAAGTCATTCCACATTTTACGTCAGCATTAACCACTTACAGGCGAACGCTGCGCTGCGTCCAAAAGTAATAAATTTCGCTCTTAATCTGATATTCTCTGGCCATTGGACCGCACTGAAACACCCTATATACTGAAAAATGCACGTTAAAACGGGAATTGCCAGATTTTACGTCGCCATAAATTCTCTACCAGTAGGTAATGTTGCTACCTTAACCAGAAAATCAATATGCTTCCAGATAGCTAGAACTATACCTTGTACATATATATACCTAGCCTACCCGATCTACCTTTCAGACTGATTTATCATCTGCACAATAAAAATTAAACAGCAATTATTTACAAATACTTATAATTTATTTACACGAAAACCCTTAAAGCAATAAACGTTGTTTAGCCTCGGAATAGTTAGTGTTTTGTCCTTTTCGATCGAGTTCAAAAATGTAAAAGAGAGAAAAAGACAAGACACTGTTGACGCTAAACTACGCTATACAACGCTTATTGCTAAGGGAGGCTTTGATGCAGTACACAATTAGTTTGTCTTCTGCTTCCCTGCTTTATTCTTCGAGAATTTACTTCTCACGTATTTAAAGCTGCATTTTAAGACTAGCACAATTAGGACTATAAGAACAGCGAGATCGAGGTACATTTTCTGGTACCAGGGCACCAGAAGTGCCGGGGAGCGTAGGTGTGGAGCTCCCTTAGTTTTGATGACGTGTTCTACCCAGTGGACCATTTCTGCGCCTGGCTTCACGGGTCGGTCGTGGTGGATGAAGGAAAGGTACTTGGCTCGCTCCATGTATCTGAAATATGGACCAGGAATTTTAATGAAGCACTATATTTTGAAAATAAAACAGTTTTCTGCAAGCAGATTTTTTAATGAACGTTTAATTGTTTATGCAAGTTATGTTGTAAAGAATAAAGTTTAGTGATAGTGTGTTGGTAAATGTGTTTTTACCCGACTGCGCAAGAAGGAGGGTTGTGTTTTTTGAATGTATGGTATACTATACTATAATACTATAATACTCGTATGTATGAGGTTTCTTTGGCACGCCCCACAGCCTAAACAGCTTGATGGATTTTGACATGTGAAGTGTCATTTGAATCGTCTTGATAGTGGAAGTGACAAGGTACCACATTTTGCAGTCGGGTTTTTTGTTTTCTTTTAATATTGTTACTTGTTTCAAGCAAACTACTAAATCACATTGAGCTAATCAAACATTTAAACAAATAAAAATCTAGTGAAAAGTAAAAGTTGCAACATAATTGAGGTTAGCTTAAACTCCAATTACTTTTTTTGGTGAACGGAACCGTTCTGAATATCTACGGCTACTGTTATAAAAAATATTAAACGCGAAATGGTTCTTTAATTAAATTTTGCTATAGCATAAACTGAAGGCGTACCACAAAGTAATTACATAATACTACAGCCAATTCTGAAGGATTTTAATTGACAGATATATTTACTAACTAGCTGCGCCCCGCGGTTTGACCCGCGGTTAAAAAGTATCCTATGTGCTATTCTAGACTATAACCTATCTCTTTGCCAAATTTCATACAGATCTGTTCAGCCGTTCTGGCGTGAAAGAGTAACAAACATCCATCCATCCATTCTTACAAACTTTCGCGTTTATAATAATACTAGCTGCGCCCTGCGGTTTCACCCGCGGTTACAAAGTATCCTATGTGCTATTCTAGACTATAATCTATCTCTGTGCCAAATTTCATGCAAATCTGTTCAGCCGTTCTGACGTGAAAGAGTAACAAACATCCACCCATCCATCCATTCTTACAAACTTTCGCGTTTCTAATATTAGTAGGAAGGATAGTAGGATAGTAGGAAGTAGGTACAGCCGTTTTTGCTATTGCTGCCAAGAATATAAATAACTTACTTATTTTAGTTCAGGTATAGATCAGTCAATTAAGTCTTCAGATTTCGTTATACTGAAGCCCCTAGATAACTTGCATTCGCTTTCATGCTATTCTGTTTTTAAAATCGCTAACGCTCAAACGTCAGCAGAGCTGCTGATTGGCCGAAATGCGAGCTTTAAAAATATCACGTGATCATATTGTCAACTCGTCCAATCAGCAGCTAGCATTCGAGGGTTTGCGATTCTAGATACAAAATAGCTTGAAACTGATTGCAACTTGTATAGGCCCATGATGCTTACGTTCTGTTTTCGACACTGCGCGACCGCGAATCGTATCGCCGCGTAATAAGGTCGCGCAGCTTCGAATACAAAACGTAACCATCGTGGCCAATCAACCAATTTGGCTGCCTCGCTGGCTCAGTTGGTAGTGGACCTGCCTTCTGAGCTTGGGGGCGTGGGTTCGATTCCCACACACAAACAAACCTCACATACATTTGTGAACATTTGTGTTTGTTCTATGTCTGGGTGTTCATAATATGTATTTAAGTATGTATTTAAAATATTTGAGTATGTATATCAGTCTCTGGCAGCTATAGTATAAGCTTTGCTTAGTTTGGGGTCAGGCGATCGTGTGTGCAAGTGACCCGATTTTTTTTATTTATTTTTTATTTATTTATGGTAATAAGATTTCATGGTAGGCCCCCTGCATAGGTATTGACAATCATTCGGAAAAGTTTCCGCTCGGATTAAAAAAAAACTTAAATTATTCGAATCGCAGTCCGTATTCATAGGTTTTTAAACGTGATGCTTTCTTCCGATCGGATTTATACTCGATATCTCCAAAATTTAAAAAGTAGACTGAGATTCGAATAATTTGAGTTTAAATTTTTTGGAATCCGAGCGGAAACTTTTCCGAATGATTGTGAATACCTAAGCTAGTCTAAAAAAATTGTCACGTTCTAAATTACATTAATTTTGTTGCCAGGACTCTTTGCCAGACTTCCTCCAGTTTTTTTTTTTTTTTTGTGATGGGTTGAAAAATGAACTTACTTAGGATCACCCAAGATTTCTTCAATAGCATCCTTCAGCTTTCCAGCCATGTCGTATGACAGTTGCACTTTTAGAGCGAACCCTCTAGAAGCCGCTCTAGCGACGTTAACGAACTGGTCTGTCAGGGCGGGAATGCCTATGATGGGCTTTCCGGCGTAAATCGCTTCAGTTGTAGATAGTAGACCTCCGTGGGTGATGAATAAAAGCACGTTGGGATGGGCTGTAAAAAAAAATATTGAAATATGCTTGGTCTCTATAAATAAGATAAATAAATAAATTCGGGACATTCCCACACACGGTCGCCTGACCCCAAACTAAACAAAGCTTGTACTATGGCTGCCAGAGACT
This sequence comes from Peribatodes rhomboidaria, assembly GCA_911728515.1. Lineage (NCBI taxonomy): Eukaryota > Metazoa > Arthropoda > Insecta > Lepidoptera > Geometridae > Peribatodes > Peribatodes rhomboidaria. The sequence goes on along the minus strand of OU452184.1, from coordinate 4,807,719 downwards.
GATATACATACTTAGATATTTTTAAATACATACTTATATAGATATTAACACCCAGACATAGAACAAACACAAATGTTCATCTCATAAATGTTTGCCCTAGGTGGGAATGGAACCCACGCCCCCAAGCAGAGAAGGCAGGTTCACTACCAACTGAGCCACCGAGACAGTAAAAAAAAAGAATCAATAAAATCAATTCACAAATGGCGAAGTAATCGCGTAATATACATACAAAAAAACAACATTCAGTCGATTTGAGAACCTCCTCGTTTTTGGAAGACCATTCATGAGAATATTGCTACGAGTATGTGAGTGTAAATATTAGCTTACCTAAAATGCTTTGCTGAGGAGCCCAGTCCAGAATGTGAACGTTACTTGGTAAATTTGGCATCTTCTCTTCGAATTTCCACAAAACTGTCTGTTTCAATGAACCGAAGACTTCTAGAATTTCTTGTTTGAGGACTTCTGGCAAGTCTTTGCTTCTTAAATTTGATCCCATGCTAAAGTAAATAACTCCGTGCTCAGCACCTTCTATGATTTTCTTTAAATCCTGAAACGTATTTTAATTCAATTATGAAAGTATTTATAGCGATGATAGCCTAGTTGCAGTAGGCCCGACTCTCAAGCCAGAGGGAGCGGGTTTAAGCCCAGCCGACGGCACGCACCACTTTGTTCATTGCGTGAACATATGTGCGTATCACAATACGTTAACGTTACAATACGTAACAGTACGGCTTCAGCCATGTAGCAGATGACACACATGTCATCTGCTACATGGCTGGAGCCCGGTGTATGGCGACAGGCTCGCCCCCTGTCACATTTGGGACTGAATATTGTCCGGCGAAGTGTAGATGTTGTATTTTACCTCTGCCAGCCCCCTCGGGGGAAAGGCGTGACGGTATGTCATGTTAATTGTATAAAAATGAAATTGAAATTTAATTGAATAAATTGAAATGAAATGTTGAAATAGCTGAAAGTTCTGGCAATTAACATTTTATTGCTTTAAAACTGAGATAAAAATTCGACTTTTTTGTGAAAATTAAAATTAAAATCTGCACGGACTTTAAAAAAATTAATACAAATGTCTTACATATTTAAATATCTTAAATATTTACACAATTCAAGCGAACATTTTTTTGTCAATAAAGCCATTTCAATACGTATTTCTGATGAGATCACAATTTAAAGTTCAAGCATTTGCTGGCTGTGTTCTACTGAGCAATGATAGCTAGTTGGTGAAGGCCCGCCTCTCAAGCCAGAGGGAGCGGGTTCGATCCCAGCCTACGGCACGCACCAATTTGTTCAAGTGTAAACATACTCGTATGTGCGTGTTGTATGTCGTCTGCCACCTGACTGGAGCCCGGTGTATGGAGACAGGCTCGCCTCCTGTCACATTTGGGACTAAATATTGTCCGGCGAAGTGCAGATGTTGTATTATATCGTCACGTGTTATGTTATATTATATGTTATATTGTATGTCATATATGTTATATTATATGTCATATATGTTATATTATACTGAATTAAACTTACATCAGGTAAAGGTTTTGTTGTTTCCTCGATGTGGTAGCCACCAATGTTAATGTAGTTCTGTGGTAACCTCCTGGCTTCTCCCATGGACACGTGGGAATTCCCAAGTACAAGAGACACATTGTACTGCAACTCTTCGAAAGAAGGTGCTACTTTTCCACGTGCTTCAATATGTGGCGCGACTAGTCGGTTGTACGATCTCCAATCCAGGTATCGGCCTATCCTAAATTGTTAGAATGAAAAGTAAAAATTAGCTTCGCGTTGGTTAAAGATTTTCTGTTGCAATTTCAACTAGAAGGATGAAAAGGACAAGATTTCTATTGCTATTCTATCTAAAAGAAGTCGAAGAACTAGTTACCACCCACCGGACCTAGCCATGCCGTGAAATGACCTAGTCGTGTTTCGGGATGTAGTCCGGTGTAACCGTTCCGAAGACGGGTCTGAGCAGTAGCGCTCTTGTAGCGCCTCACTCAACTGCCGTCTTTGTACTTCTTCACTCTAGAAAACTTCAAGGCTAGAGTGAATAAGTACCTTATAGGTCGCCGTGCTCCATCTTAGACCACAACGTCACTTAACATCAAGCGAGTTGGTGGTCAAAGGCCGCCCTATTTTACATATAAAAAAAAGGGGGGAAGAGGGTTTTTTTTAATGATTGAATGTGCCCACGTTTGACCGCTTGATGGAAAGTGACGATGCGGTCTAAGTTGGAGCACTCTTGCCCATGAGGTGCCTTCACTCTTGTCTTGAAGAGACCCTGGTTGTATCAATTGCTAAGGAAAACCGAGGCAGGAAGTGCGATCCATTTCTCGCCAGTTCTTATTAGGAATTAAAAGGGACAGAAAATCGTTCAGAACATAAGGAGCAGTTTGAGAACTTAACCAAAATCTCGACCTATTCGTGTTTTTATCGACAGTGCTATATGGTTCGATAAAAACACATAGTTGCAATAGCAAAAATTGGTTTGTTTCGGCATTCTATTAAAAATAAAAAACGGGACATCCTATTGTAAAAAAATCTGTACCTGGTTTATTAGTACATTTATCAAGTCACTGTAAATGCCATCCAAACTTAGTTTTATGTTTGCAAGCGTATATATCTGGCTGTTTGTTACAATAATTGTTTATTGCATTTCTTTATAACTGTTTTACCAATCATGGCGCAACTTACGTGCATTTGATGGAAGTTTGTTTAATCGTAAACCAAAGCTCTTGTACTCTCTGGCCGAAGGTAAATGGAGGTTTCTCAGTGACGTCATATCCGTTATAAGCTGGGTTGAGACCTTCGTCGATCAGACTTAGGATCATCCAGTGTGGCTCGATGGTCGACAGCCAAATGAAAGGGGCGTTGTAGACGGCTCCAAAACTGAAACATTTTTGATTGATAGAAAACTTGACATAGGCCGAAGCTATTGTTAACGACCGTGGTTTCTTTCACACGCAGTTCCATAGGAAATTTTAGTTTTAAATTTTAGTTTGATGAAAGATACTCTAAGTCTTCTGCTGTACGTCAGACAATGTGTATGCAAATTTTCATGATGATTAGTTAAGTGATTCGAGCGTGAAACAAACACATTGAACACGCAAACTTAGTTTCGCTTTAGCAATTAGTATGAGACTAGTAGCCAGGGTATTAAACATTACTTTAAAAAGCTCTTAAGTTAAAAAAACTTAAACACAAACGGTTAAAAAAAATTATGTCGTGTTCTCACGGGAATTCAAAGTGCGTGCAAAGTTTTTTTTTTTAAATTGGCTTAGAAGAAGTAGTTAAAAAAGCTGTCGTAAGATTTGGCATATACAGGGTGTTACATACACCCTGTCGTATCTGTGAGGTGCGCATCCAGTATCGACTATGCTACTTTAAATTAAATATTCACTCTAAAAATTTTGAGCACAACGTGCTCCGCCTTCCTAAAACCGTGAACGCAGCCTAATCGCGTCGGTTTTATTTGTGAACTATTCGCGTCGTGCCGCTACTTTCTTAGAATAAAAGCCGTCAACATGTGATACAGATTTGGTAACATTTTCGTTTTTTTTCTTCCGTTCTTAAATCGATCATAACTCTTGCTATTTGTAACTTGCAATTGTTTTTGGTATTTTTACATTTTTTTTTTTTTTATGATTGAATGGGCCCACGTTTGACCGCAACACACCTGATGGAAAGTGAGGATGTGGTCTAAGATGGAGCACGCTTGCCCATGAGGTGCCTATTCACTCTTGTCTTGAAGAGACCTAGGTTGTATCCATTGCTGGGGAACACTGAGGCAGGAAGCGCGTTCCATTCCTTGGCAGTTCTGATTACATAAATGCTTTTAAGTGTGTTTACATGCCCTTCAATTATAAAACAGGGTTTTTAAATATAGAACATATAAATAAAAACCCATATACTGTACAACAAACAAATTAACGGAATCAAGCTAAACAAAATAGTTTTAAAAGGAAACATTTAATACAAGCTGCGCCCCGCGGTTTCACCCGCGTTTAAAAAGTATCCTATGTGCTATTCTAGACTATAATCTATCTCTGTGCCAAATTTCATTCAGATCTGTTCAGCCGTTCTGGCGTGAAAGAGTAACAAACATCCATCCATCCATTCTTACAAACTTTCGCGTTTATAATATTATAGTAGGATAGTAGGATAACTTACGAGCTCATTAAGTCGTTGAAAAACCACTCCGCAATCACTACATCGAAATGTTGACTCTTGTCCGCAAGAAATTTCTGGAAAGTTTCGTCTTCTAATATCATCGTTGCTATAGAATTTCCCATAATCCACACGAAGTTCTTCATCGAATCGTACGACGTCGCACCACTCAATACGTTTTTCAAATTAACAACGTCTTCTGAAAATTTTATGGCTAATAAAGTAATGCGTAGATAAAAACTTATTTATTTAGTGGAAAGATTTTTAATCCAAAAAATGATTGAGGTTAAATAAGCTGACATGGTTGTCGATGCGCTCTGGAAAAAAATGTGAAAAAAGTACTTATACAGGGTTACGGGTGTTAAAGGTACTAAACCAAAAACAGGTGTACGTACTCATAACTCTGAATAAATGTTACTGTGGTACCAACTCTAAAATCGTGACAAATCAACAATCAATCAGTTACATTGTCCCACGGAACTGCTGATTTATTTTTCATGATTTCAGGGTTTTGTTCCTTATTAAAAGTTATTTAGCTTGATGTGTAGGTTTTTTCAAACACTATTGTTTGAAATTTTCAGGTACTTGTTTTCAGGTTAGTAACATTAATACCCTTAAGGTACCCATTATTATAAGCTATATACTTATAAGGAAGATAATAATGTGACCAACATAATAATGTTAATGTTAAGATTAAGTTATATTAGTATTAAGATAAGTTAATGTTAATAATGTTAATGTTAAGATAATAATGTTACTGTAAAAATATCTTATGAACTTTTTATTATTTTAAACTTATTATTTTATTATTAATACTGCCTGTAACCCTGTATACAGCCACTTACGCTTTTTCGCGGTGTATTAGTTGTACACACTACCGATTTTTAATAGACTAGTAGACATAGTACTAGTAGATACTCGTAGTTGTGACAACGGGTTCAGATGAAGCAGAAAAAAGAACACGAAGAAGTTCAGATAACGCAGAAAAGAGAAGACAGAAGAAGCAAAAAAAAGAAGAAATTGCATTAAAAAGTTGATGATTTGTTTAGTAGATGTCTATTAAGAGAGCTGCTAAAAATTTAAAACAATACAAAATACAGTTTATGAAAGAAAAAAAAAACAATTATTTAAAACTTACTTATTCTCTCTTGAAATAATTTTGTGCCTTTGCTGGCATCGACCATGTGTAACATCGGATTAGAACTGTTCTTCGGAAAAGCTGTCACTAACGTAACCTGGAAAAGGACAGTTATATTTTTTATAATAAAATAATTCATTGATACTTTTGGAAATGTACAAAAATTTTTCGGACATTATTGCCAGCCTTGTTTACTTTTATTTCAAAGATTTGGGCAATATGACTGATTTCTCCGTTGGAGAATTCATTTTCATAAAAAAAAAAATATTGCATGATGATGTATAAGATTTGGACTAAAACTTGTAACTATTACTTGGTATACTTGGTATTATATACTTGGTACGAGTATCAATTTAAATATTATGGGGTCCGGAACAACTGGTTCAATTATTTAAAAAATATATGGAATTTTAATGTTTTTAGGGTCGTATTCAGAAACGACGCTCAATCATGAACCTTGGTTCAAAACTGTTTTATGTACGGTAAAACCAGTTTTAAATAGAGATTTAAGACTCCCCTCATTTTAGCATACTGGCCTTAGAGTCCCCGCAGACTACAAACTTTCTATCCGCCGATAGTTTGGTCGACTACTTAACAGTCTGAAATGCAAATTGACACATTACAGTGATTATATTGTATCGGCTGAAAAAAAGTTTGAAGGGTAAGTCAAACGGTAAGAGGGTTAGTTCAAACTTGCTCCAGCAGCAAAACCCGATCAAACTTTTGACCAATAGAAAGTCTATGGGGACTACTAAAGACACACTTAGAATATTCCCCTCATGGTACAATATTACACTCCGCCAGGTATAGCATTCCGGACACGTGGGCAACACGTAGTGACGTCAATCGATGCTTAGAGCAAGATCGAAATAAGTCATGTACAAATAGTTCGAAAGAGATAGATGACGATAATGAGGGATGTCATTACGTGTTTGCTTGTGGAAGGACTAGACCTTGTTTTATTTGATCATGGTTTACCTCATGTCCAGCATTCAGCAGATGCCTCACTACTCCGTCTCCAAGTATCTGGTGGCTCCTAGCCGGCATAGGAAATACCACGAGAATCTTAAAGCCATCACTCGCACTAAATGCCGCCAAGACACCGAGCAGGAGCAGAATTATCTTTCCCATTTTAATCTTTATCTTCAATTACATAAATATCAATATTTGTTTCGTCTATATTTTATAAGAGCAATGAATAATGTTTTTTAGGTGCAATGACTGGTAATTGCAATTGTCAAGGTATCACTAATAAAAGTTATAATCAAGTAGGTAAATATTTGAACTGGCATGAAAGATAAAACTTATTTACGTCTGCACACTTGGTGGTTCAACAAAAAACTAATAACACCGAGTCTTCATTCAAGGCTGTTGATAATGTGAATCGTGTGGACAAGTCCATTGCTATTTATTTACCTTTAAATTTATCAGGCTTACTGATGAAATATTATCAAATTGTTGGTAAGATAAGTTAGTAATTTTACTAAAGTCTGGCAGTCCAGGATACAGATAAAAATATTTCATACAAAAATAGTAAAACGTATCACAAATGTATGGATTGAACAACAAATCGAGATAGCACGTAATGTGTGGCGATATAGTCAGCATGACAAAGCAAAGTGGTAGACACAGCTCGTGTAATAGTTTGTTGTTTAAGTTTTATCAGTTACTAGTATCGATGTAAATAACAGTACTATTTTTATTTTTTGTTTTGCTTTGCTTCGTGGTTACCTACTTACCTATTCTCTAAAGGAACCGTTGGTGTTTTTGGAATAGGCCCTAATTTTACAGTTTCCAAACATCACACAACTTCTTTCATCTAGCTAGACCATAATATTATCAGAATTTCTTTCCCATCGTTCATTTAAGACATGTTAGAAGCATTCATGGTTTTTAAAACCCTGGGCTGGTATCAGAGCTTTTAGCTCGCACTCGCACTTAGCCATTTAGCCTATACGAACTGCTTACTTTATTTAAATTGGTTGCAAAGTAGGGTAAGGAGAGTTTTGGCTGGAACCGAAAAGAGCACACAAAAGAAACAAGAGCACCGAAAAGAGCCTTCGGGGCAGTTCACACAGCCCCGAAAAGATAGTGTCGTGATTTTGTATTATTTTCTAAAACTTGTGATTCTTCGAGTGTTAAAGTGTAATAATAGTTTATTATCAAAGTTTACCGGTTCGTCAACATGCACGAGTGTGGGCAAATGATACAAACATTGCGTAACGCTACTTTTTGTGTTCGAAACTTCACTTAAAAAACTTCACTTAAAGTTCCAGTAGGGTCTCCACAACTTTACTGGAATGGGGAAAGAGGACGGATTCATCATCCCATCATATGTGAAAATGAATGATTAGTACTTGACACTGGCAAATGCACATGACGTGCGACGCCAAATTCCCCAGAATGGGGAAGAGAGAACAAAAAAAGTGGAGTGGGAACAAACACACACGCTTCCAGTTTATTGGGCACAAATAAAAGCTTACACATTTACACACAAACTTTCGCATTTGTGTTAAATTACTGATGTGATTGGCCAACATTCATTCATATCATTTATAATCTTATGTGATGCAATATCAGGTCAGGTTACAAACAGGTAACTCCATGGAAACTACAAAGTCATCATGATTGTGAGAATGTAATGTTTCAGACGCGATAATGATGATTATGTATAATCAGACTTCTTTATATATCAGACTTTTTTATTAGTTCATTTTTTTATTCTATACACGTGTTTTAATTTTATTTTCGTGTTATTAGTAGTTCATAAACATATCGTCACGCCTTTTCCTCCGAGGGCTGGAGGAGGTGTAATACAACACCCACACTTCGCCGGACGATATTCAGGCCCAAATGTGACAGGGGGCGACCCTGTCGCCATACACCGGGCTCCAGTCGTGTAGCAGACAGTCGTGTAGACATACAATACGCACATTTGTTCATACAATGAAGAAATTATTAGTGCAAAGTAGATATAATTTTGTGAAAAGTAGATGCATAATTAAATACATAGGTAAAAGAGGAACTCGAAGATTTTAAAATTGTTCCCTGGCATTTGCTCCCGGCAGAGAAGAGTGACGCTTTTTATCGTAGGCCAGGCCGGTTTAAGTCACTTGTGTCAGCAAAGAAGTTGTTAATTATTTTTAGATCATCTTCATCTTTAACCTTTTTCTATCCATTGCTGTATTTATAGTAGGTTTCCTTATTAGAACGCTATCTTTTCCAGTTTTGTACTTCCTCTCTACTTTACTTTTGTACTTTCTACTTCCTGATTTACACGCTGCAAGTTTCTTGCCTGGTGCATACAATAATGTTGTATCAACAAATGACATGCATCGTCTAGACAACAATTGCTTACAATTTCTGAAGGTGCGTTTGCGCGCAATCTAATACTTTTAACTATCGATCTTGAACGTACACGAAATTTGCAGAGTGTAAATGGGCCTTTAGTTGCTACATCTCATCAGAAGGTGTTTTTAACCTTATAAATGTATGTCCCCGACCGTTTGTCATATTTCGTTCTGTCCTGTCCATATAAAGGTTGCCTGGAAGAAATCGCTTTAGGCGAGGCCGCCCTTGTACTGCTGAATAATATTTTATTTTAATATTTTCTTTGTTTGTTTTACTTTGTGTTTTTGGTGTGCAATAAAAATGTATTGTATTGTATTGAATTGTAAGAATTAAACATTTTGGCAAATTCAACTTTCTGGGACTAAAGGAGATTCAATAAAACATGACATTTCACACCAAAATATTTTTATTTCTTGCTTTTAACTAAGTACTTAGTTTGTTTTTTTCTTATTGTCTACTTTCTTTTTCTTTGAAAAGAAGACGTTTTTGATTAGCTTAAAAAGTATTGTTATCACAATCACAGCTAAAATTAGAACCACAGCAAGGTCAAGGTATATTTTCTGGTACCAGGGCACCAGTAGTGCGGGAGAGCGCAGATGTGGTGCGCCTTTAGTTTTGATGACGTGCTCTGACCAATGCACGATATCCTTCCCAGGCTTCACGGGGCGGTGATGGTGGATGAATGACAGCTCTTTGGCTTTCAAAGCGTATCTGAAATGGAGAATAAGAACTTTGTGAGGTTGCTACAAAAAGATTTGATTTATTCCTAAGAAGAAAAATCTTTAATGGTGATCACCATCTTTACCATTATCGTCAACGTTCCACTTCCGAGTATGAGACTCTTCTTTTATCTTTTCTTTATTATAATCTCTTTAACTATATTTCCTACTGCATCGACAATGCTACGAGTATCTATCCGCCAACCGAGAAGATTTGCCCGGTGATTGGTTTTCATTCCGCGGCCACCATTTTTCTCATGCAAAGCATACATTTACCTATGGATATGACCACAGATCATAGATTCTCTATGGACATGACGACAGATATTCTGTAATGACTGGGCCAGCCTGTCACCATACACCAAGTATAACTTACATATCATATGTCATTCAGCATCATGATGGCAGATTAAATTCGTACATTTATGTTAACAAATTTACAAATTAATGCGTGTTTTGGGTTACCTCTATTTGACCGTTGACAGAAATAAATGTATTGCTTGAGTATCAGCTACCTGATCTTTAAGCATTCTGCTTATTTACACACTTACCTAGGATCGTTTACAATATCCTCAATAGCCTCTTTGAGCTCATCGGGCAAGGAGAACGATAGGTTCACTTTCCTGCCAAAGCCTCTGTTCACTGCTCTAGCGATGTTGGAGAACTGGTCAGCGAAAACTGGAATACCGATAATGGGTTTTCCGGCGTAGATGGCTTCGGTGGTGGACAATAGACCACCGTGCGTTATAAACATGAGGACGTTGGGATGTGCTGGAATATTATAAAGGCTGTTGTTAGTTCATGCCGTACAAATTTTTGAACTAGTTAAAAATATCACTTAAGAGCCAATAACGTCTTTCACTTCAAAGAACAAAATATTTATGCTGTGAAAATATTTTTCAACACGCGGGTCGTTTTGGACCACATGGTCGGTGACCATCACCACGGCTGATTTGGATCGTAGTCTGAGTCTGACTGGGAAAACCGGAAACCATTAGCTGGTATTTTGGTGCGTACGTTATAGCAATGTTGCATGATATCACGAAAAATTTGGTTTTGAATAAAAATACTGTTATCATGTTCCTATTAATAGAAGTTATCATAGTTGACAAACATATTTATGTAGTCTAACAAATTTATCTTATGTTTCATAAGTCAATAAAACATGTTATTTAAACGGCTTTGGTAATCATTTTACTAAAATTAGTTTACCTACCTAAAATACTCTGTTGAGGAGCCCATTTCAGAATATGAAGGTTTTCGGGCCTATCAGGTAAATCTTCTTCGAATTTCCAAATAACTGTTTGCTTTAGACTAGCAAATAACTTCAGAAGTCCTGTCTTAATTTCTGTAGGCATATCCTTGCTGCTAAGATTCGAACCCATGCTGAAGTATATTACTCCATGTTTCGCTTCTTCTATAATTTTTTTGAGATCCTTAAAAAAATATTTAGTAATAATTTATATTCAGTTTAAAAAAAAAATACTGAATAGGCTAATTGTGATCACAATCCTTGTGGGGAGGGCACTGTACGCCGAAACACAGGCGTAAATTCAAATTCAAATTCAAATTCAAATTTCTTTATTTCAGGCCTCTTTTTTTTTTGTTTTACCCATAAACATTGTAATAATTATGTAGAATATAATTAAATTAAAATTAAAATCAGGTATTAACTAAAGCCTAGCCTAGTAAAGCCTAATTCGGCAACAGTAAACTTAAAGCTTAACTCAATAAGCTAGCCTTAAAATTATACAAGATTATATTTACACTTTTGTAAAAAATAAATTTTATTGTTATTATTAAAGTATTTTACTCGTACTGTTATTACGGTCTTATGTCAATCTCATTCAGGGTCGATTTAATGTGGTCGAAAGAAAGAGCTGGTGCTCTAGCACTATCTCGTTTGCCAGGATGAAACAACCAATTCTTAATCATTTTATTTTAAACTACCTGTGCCCCGCGGTTTCACCCGCGGGACCACGGGAAACGTTATTTTTTTCGGGATAGAAACTATTTTATGTCCTTTTGTGTATCCCAGACAACGTGGATGCAAAATTGTATAATGACCGGCTGAGTAGTAAGGGCGTGAAAGCATTACAAACAAACAAACGACCAAACTCACTTTCGCATTTATAATATTAGTTAGGATAGGAAACAGGGCTAATGATGACAATTTAATTCCAAAGGAAAAAATAATAAAATATTCGGGACACTTGCACACACTGTCGTCTGACCCCAAACTAAGCAAAGCTTGTACTATGGCAGCCAGAGACTGATATACATACACATATATTTTTAAATACATACATAAATACATATTTAAACCCAGAAATAGAACAAACAGAAATGTTCATCACATAAATGTTTGCCCTGTGTGGGAATCGAACCCACGCCCCCAGGCTCCGAAGGCAGGTTCACTACCAACAGATCCACCAAGGCAGTCAAATAAAATGGTAGAATAGAACACAATTAATTTATTTTTAAATACTTACTTCCGGCAATGGCGGAACATCGTCATCAATATGGAAGCCTCCTACTGGTTTGTAATTCTGTGGTAGTCTCGTGGCTTGCCCCATAGAAACGTGTGAGTTTCCAAACACCAGAGACGCGTTATATCTTAACTCTTGGAAAGAGGGCGCGGCTTTCCACCTGCCTTCAATGTGAGGGACTATGAGGCGGTAGTGTTCTTCATTAGTCATGTATAGTATTACACTACAAATATAGACATAAAATTATTTTGGTTTAAAAATGCTTAAGATACATAAATAAATATGCTATTATCTAGTATTAATATAAACAGGTATAAATTAAAAAAAATAAAAATCCACGCCATCGATTTTCATCAAACATAGCAGGACACTCCCGACTAATTCACTTTTCAAACAAAATCAAAATCGGTTTTTCCGTTCGGGAGCTAGGACCACAGACACACAACGTTGTATTATAATAAGGAATACTATAAGTTCGTGATTTAATTACTTGCAAGTTATTGTAATTGTATGTTTAATTTGGTAATATTGTAATTAATTGCAATTTTTTTTTTTTTTTTTTTTTTTTTTATGTAGAATAGGTCGTCGTTTGACCACCAACTCGCCTGATGTTAAGCGAGTTGTGGTCTAAGATGGAGCACGACAACCTGTAAGATACTTATTCACTCTAGCTGGAGTTTTGTAGAGTGAACAAGTACAAAGACGGCAGTTGATTGAGGCGCTACAAGTGCGCTGCTGCTCAGACCCGTCTTTATTATTTTTATTGATGTTTGACTTGTAAGTTGGTTTCTCGAAATAAATGACTATGACTATCACACACACAGACACCTCAAACTTATTACACCCCGTCGTTTTTGCGTCGGAGGTTAAAAAAAGAACCTACAGTTTTCTCTATGTCACCTTTGAAATAAAACTATATCAAAATTGATTCATCCGTTAAAATGAAAACTTTGTTAGCGTCGAGATTAGATCAAATAAACATAGATGTAAGATGTAATTCTGATCGATTTCGCGTTTTATATAAATTGTGGGTCCATCTCGAGCATTCATGCTCACTATCGAAGGCACCTTCTTGCGGCGGCGTCATGTGTCGGGTCGTTCTCTTCCCTCAAATATGGTTGAGGAGAGCGATGGCGTCATACTCGTGATCTGGTGCTGCTTGCGGGTCGCTGGTCTGCTCGCGGTGTACTCACAATGCTATAAGTAAATCTGATAACCTTTAACCTAACCTTAGATTAAGACTTAATAACTAACCCCCCTCTACCTATATTCACCTTAAATAATAATTAAAGATTAATGTTAACAAAAGTCACGGTCCCCGGAGTCCGTAGAGTGTAGTTTTTAAATAAAAAAAAAGACAAAATCTGATCGAGGGCGTCGAGGGTCGTTTTTTTTACCAATAATTATTGTGACAAATACTTACGTTTCTCGCAAAACTGTCTGCTTTATTGTGAACCAGAGCTCTTGAAGCCTCTGTGTGAAAGTGAGAGGAGGAAGTTCTTCAACATCATAAGTGTTGTACGCAGGATTCAAGTATTCGTCGATTGTACTTAAGATAATCCAGTGAGGTTCAATGGAAAGGAACCAGATTAAAGGAGCATCATAGATTTTAGCAATGCTGTAAATTTTAGTAAAAATAAAATTAATAGACTAGAAATAAATAACATAAACATATCGTCACGCCTTTCCCCCGGAGCTGGCAGAGGTGTAATGCAACACCCACACTTCTCCGGACGATATTTTAGTCCCAAATGTGACAGGGGGCGAGCCTGTCGCCATACACCGGGCTCCAGTCATGTAGCAAATGACATACAATACGCACATATGCTCACAATGAACAAATTGGTGCGTGCCGTCAGCTGGATTTGAACCCGGTCCCTCTGCTACTAGGCTGCCATGGCTTAGAATATTAGAAATAAATAGAATAAATCAAAATTAATAGAATAATTAAGTGGGGATAGGTAGGTGTGTTTTTTTCCTGCTAAAACAGCTTAACTGATTAGATAACATAATTGTGCACGTAGCTAATATACTGGTACAAGACAGTTCCTTTTTTTGTTTAAAAAATGGTAATTTTATAATTTCATTTGGACTTATCAGTTTACGTTTTATGAATTTTTTAGGAAGCATGTACGTCTCGCACTCTCCTACACACATTTTTGGTACACATGTAGTTAAGGCGTTTACACGAAATCACCTAAAACAGGTTTTTTATTTGCGCCTACTTTGATATGAAGAATTATGATGATCAAGTGCGAAAAAATACAGCTGGTAAAAGAAACAACAAACTAAAGTTTAACAGAAGAAATAGTAGAACTATTTTGAAAATCATTCTCATTTTGGAAAAGAATAATCACAAAAAGTATCTTCTTAAAAAAACTATCAGAACGTAGTTCTCTAAGTTTTCAGAGATTGCACCACAATTAGTTAGTTCTGAAAAGTTTAACCGAATAACTTATTCTTATTTGTGTTTTTATTACGACAAATACCAATAAAAACGGCAAAAAATGTATTTCTGGGCGCCGATCTCATTTTACCATCAAATATGTTATACAATTTGTGTGTAGGTGAAAAATCGTGCTATAACGGCGCCTTAAGAGTACAATAATATTGTGATTTTAACATGCCAATTTTTTCATCAATATGGCATTGAAATTATTACCCAGCATAAAGTTCTGAGAACATCCACTCAGAAATAACAAGATCGAACTCCTGATCCTGGTCTGCAAGTAAATTCTGGAAGTTCTCGTGCTCTATGCTCTTTGTAGCAAACATCAGCCCCACGAAGAATAGATAGTTCTTCAGCCAATCGTTGCTTTGGCTGAGCATTATGTTTGTAAGATTCATACGCCCTTCTACAAGAATAGAGAATAAAATTAGTATTATAATTAAAATGCATGAACATTATCTCTCTCTCCTTTTTGACTTTGTGTTCTACAGTCTTGGTATTTGGCAATGAAATTTGGCATATCTTCCTCCCTCTGGTGTTGCTTTTAAAACATCCTCAAGAGAAAAGGGCGGATGAAACATGTCGCCATTTGTAAGGGGTCACTTCAGATTTATTTATTCAACCTTCCGGTTGGCTACTTCATTAGGCTTAAATTAATTCATGACAGAAGGGAAACGTAAAATTGAATTATACTTACTTGGCATTATATCTCTATTGGAGGTGAGATCAACTTCATGATAATTTGGGATCGTTTTATTTTTTGGATAAGGAGTCACATATGTAACCTGGAAATTCAAAAATGGCTGTTTTGTGAATAAACATCATCATCATCATTTTTACAGTATTTTAAGTCCCACTGCAGGGACATCGATCTACCCTACACCGGCGGTAATTGAGCCGTTATGTTCAGTTGGTGTTGGTGAACGTCACATGTCTTTCAAAATATCCATTCTAGGAAATTCCGTTCTCACGATGTTTTTCTTCACTGTAAGAACATGACATGTGTTGTAATTGATTTTTATTTTACCTACTTAAGTATATATTTTTTGCCATTCAGTTTCAATTTCACAATTACAATTTGTACTTAAAATTAAGGTTTTTTAAGAAATTGTAAGTTAATAAGTAAGTAAGTAAGTAATAGGTAAGTAGTAAGTAATTAAGAAGTAAGTTGTTTTTTTTTAAGAATTTGTACTTAAAATAAAGATTAAAATTTTTACATATTATGAACTCGTTAAATAAGTGATAACCTTTTCTCTCTTTTCTCGACTATGTATCCTTTATATCGTACATAAGGTCAGCCTTTCTTACTCTTCTCCTTTTTTTACTCTATTATCCGTCAAATTATTATTATTATTATTTTTTATGTAAAATAGGTCGACGTTTGGCCACCAACTCGCCTGATGTTAAGCGACATTGTGGTCTAAGATGGAGCACGACGACCTATTAGGTACTTATTCACTCTAGCCTTGAAGTTTTGTAGAGTGAAGAAGTACAAAGACGGCAGTTGAGTGAGGCGCTACAAGTGCGCTACTGCTCAGACCCGTCTTCGGAACGGTTACACCGGACTACATCCCGAAACACGACTAGGTCATTTCACGGCATGGCTTGGTCCGGCGGGTGGTAACTAGCCACGGCCGAAGCCTCCCACCAGAGTTTGCTACCCGGTTAGCACTACCCGGGGACCACGCCAACTGCCAATGCTATTTTAATATTTTAAGTTATAATAATAATTGAACTATTCAGACGTGTTACCTTTCTCTTCTTTCTCGACTTTGTATCCTTTATATCCTACATGATATCCTCTCATTTCTACTGTTTTTACTCTATTATCCGTCAAATTATTTCAACCGCCAATGCCATTTTAATATTTTAAGTACGTATTTAGGCTTGTTATTCTGTTATACTGACCTCATGTCCAGCGTCCAGCAAATGTCTGACGACTCCATTTCCAAGGATATTGTGACTCTTCGCTGGCATCGGGAATATAACCAGTATTTTGTAAGCATCGCCGATGTACGATGCAGCTATTATGCTCAACAACAATGCCGCTGTTAATTTTACCATTATGCTTGAACAATAATGTCTAACAATTTTTTGTTCCACACTGACACCAAAAAAATGCAATGTCAAAAACGTTTTTGGTATCGTAATTTAAAATTATCTTTGTTTTATCATGTAACGGTTTAATAAATAAAAACACGTCTGTGCTCTATCGTAGTTAATCTGATAAACTAAATTAGTACTAGTACCTACATATAGAACGTTGATAACCATGATTAAAAATATCATAAGGCTCACTGATATGATGTGTATCCCTTGGATATTTTTACTTTATCGTTATTATTCCTGTTATTCATTGAAATCAACAGATATTCATGATAAAAACGGTCTTAATAGCTTAGTTGGTAGCTTAGTTCCCGGCCATGTCAGGCAAGGTCTGTATGATGAATTTTTATACCTGTCCTGAGCTTTGAAAATGGAAAGGTATTTAATTAAATTTTATGAAAATAAGTTTAAAGTTTAATTTATTTTGGTTTACAAATATATTAAAATGTAACTTACTTATCTTACTTTGCATCTAGATAATTTTAATGAATAAGGTGTTATTTAAAATCAAACAAATGAATATCTTAAAATGTTTAAATTTATTAGCAACCAACACATACACACTCCAAGACTTAACTTAAAGTTCATGTATAAAATAAATAACAAGAGTAAATAAGAGATGATAAAGTTAGCATTTAGTTAGTTTTCTGCTTTTTACCGAATCGTTTTGGTAAAATCAAAGATAACAGTCGTTTTAATACTCTTTTCAATACAATTACGATAACTACAATCAACGCAACGAGATCTAAGTAACATTTCTGGTACCAGGGTACCAGAAGTGCAGGAGAGCGTAGATGAGGCGCGCCGTGTGTTTTGACCACATGTTCTGCCCAGTGCACCAACTCATCACCAGGCTTAGTTGGACGATCGTGGAATACAAACGATAGCTCTTTTGCTTTTTGAGCGTACCTGGCAAGAAAAGTAAAAATGGTTAAAAAAAGAGTAAGCCTATAGGTACTTAAAGGTGGAAAATGGTTGATGATGATGCGAAAGATATACAAATAGCAATAAGTTTGTTACAAGAACAAATTTCTGCCAATGAGGTAAATCTTTAAAATTGACCTATGTCGTCGCGGCTTTACGATCAAACTGTCTATTTGAAAACGAAATTAAACCTAATAATAGAATAAATACTTACTTAGGATTACTGAGAACCTCTTCAATAGCTGCTTTGAGTTCTTCAGTCATAGTGTAAGAGAGATCTACTTTGATGGCAAATCCTTTGCTTGTAGCTCTGACGACGTTGGCGAACTGGTCGCCACCAACTGGGATTCCAATGATGGGTTTTCCTGCATGAAGCGTTTCTGTTGTGGACAACATTCCTCCATGTGTGATGAATAGTTTACAGTTGGGATGGGCTAAAATTAAAGTATATATTTGGTTAGTGATTATGTACTACAGACTGGTGCTACTATTGAATCGGGTAAACTACACACAGATTCTTTTTTTGTCTTTCTTTGTCAATTCTCTATATCTTTCTAACTCACCTTTTACGTTGTAAGAACTAGTTAGGTAGCTTTGAAAATAAATAATCAAATAATCAATCACCATGATGTAAAATGCATCATGGGGCCTGATTGTAAATAAAATAAAAACTTACCCAGTATGCTTTGTTGAGGAGCCCATTTAAGGATATGCAAATTCTTCGGCAAATCTGGCAAAGATTCTTCAAATTTCCATAGTACGGTTTGCTTTAACGTGCCAAACATTTGTACAAATTCTTTTTTTAGTGTATCAGGCCAGTCCTTACTTTTAAGATTGGATCCCATACTGAAATATATCACACCATCTTTAGCATTTTCTATGATTTTTTTCAAATCCTGCAAAAGTAAAATTATGGAAGTCAATGCAAATTTAACATCAATTAATTATGAGCAATATAGATTGTTTGTAATCAATTTACATATTTCTGATTCTTACTTTGAATTTTTACTTTGTATGTCTTTTTTTAATTTGTTTTTTTTTTTTTAATTGTATTATACTAATGCAAACGTAGAGAGCAAAAGGTCACGCGGTAGATCCCTGATAAGATGGTTAGAGCAGCTCGAGCAAAACAGCTTGTCCAGGTTTGATGAAGTGTTTTGAATGACTACAGACCGGAACAAATAGAGAAGTCTAACAAACCGCTGGTCGGAGGAAAATGGTGGTTGTGATCTTCAGCCTTATAGGATTAACAAGACACAAAGAGAGAGATTATACTAGTGAATAATTACAAAAATGTATGCTACAACACAATACATTGAATTAAGCTTTAATTAATAATATTAGCAAGCAAACCTCGGGCAAGGGCGCGACTTTGTCGTCAATGTGGAAACCTCCGATATGTTTGTAAATTTGTGGCAGTCTCACAGCTGACCCCATAGAAGGATGGGAATTACCGAGTACCAGGGAGGCGTTGTACTTCAAGTCACTGAATGCTGGCGCTTCTCTTCCTCGAGCTTCAATGTGAGGGACAACAAGACTATTGTAATTTCTAGTTTGCAGGAAGCTCATTATACTGAAATAAATAAAAAACATGTACGTTTAATGCCTGTGCTGAGTGAGTTTTACATTAAGTTAGATCCACATGCTAAAACTAGATTTAGTTTTGAATCTCGATTTAAAGTCATTTTTATGTATGGTAAAACCAGTTTTAAACCGCGATTCATGACTGAGCATCTTTTTAGCATGCGGGCCTCAGTAACATAACAAGTAACGAGAACTGATAGCCAACATTTTTCATCAAAAATGCTTACGTCTCTTTGAAAAGTACCAGTTGAATGGAATACCACAACTGCGACAATCGTTGCATGAAGGTAAAAGGCGGGTTGTCTGTGATAAATAGCCCGTTGTACGCCGGGTTGAGATGCTCATCGACCACACTCAGCATCGTGGTGTCTGGCTCAGTACTGGAGAACCAGATCAAAGGAGCGTCAAAGACGGCTGCAAACCTGAAATAACAAACATTTCTTTTATGCCAATTATAATAAATCTTAAATTTTCGTTGCCAATAAAGATAATTACAAGATAAGGATTTTTTAAGAGTCGCAGTTATTCCAATGATTTTTCTCATCCTAATCCCAACTAACATTATAAACGCGAAAGTGAGTTTGTTTGTTTGTAACGCTTTCACGTCTCAACTACTCAACTGATCGTCTTGAAATTTTGCATACATGTTGTCTGCGGTACAGAAAAGGACATAGGGTACTTTTAATCCCGAAAAAAGTAACAGTTCCTGTGGGACCGCGGGTGAAACCGTGGGGCGCAGCTAGTTAACTATAAAATTTTGAAGGGCATTTATTACGTAACATTATCGAAGGTTTGAAGCATGAAGCATCTTCACCAGAGCCATAACCGAAAGTTTCACTATTTCAAATTTTATGTTTTATTCTGTTTGAACAGACTAAATATTTTAAAGTGCATACCTTTTTACTAGCTGAAGTTAAGTAAAATTATTGCTAAATATACCTACGTAACTTCCATGAGAAGTATTAAATGTAAAAAAAACAGGGTTCGATGAGAAAAAGACAGGAGACCATTACCTATCAGTTGGGTCGAGAATGATTGATGAAAATGACGATAATTTAAAAACTTACGATGCAAAAAGTTCGTTAAAGAACCATTCTGCAATCACTAAATCGAAGTGTTGCGATTTATCTTTTAGAATGTTTTGGACGTTTTCATCTTCCAATACTTTGACAGATACGTAGTGTGCTATAAATGTTATAAGTAATGGATTTGTCAAGCTAGCAGGTCCACCTTTCATGATTGTCTCTATCTTCAAGAGGTCAGCGTACTCTGAAATGATAATACGTTTGTAAGAAGAAAAAAAAAACGTGTTTTCTATATTAAGTTCTTTAAAATTGGACTGTCAGTTTTAAAGATAAGTACCGTAAAACGGGGTGAATAGAAACGGCGGGAAGAATTGAGATGAAACTAAGACTGTTTTTATCAAAGATCCAGACTATAATTATGAAAAACAAAAGGTACCAAATTGTAGTTATTTTATTATTCGTTTTTTTTTTCAAAGTCTAAAAATTTCACGATAAATTAACGTTCATAGTGTTGTCTCTATTCACCGCACCGTTCCTATTCACCCCTGTCACAGTACCTATCTAACTTGATATTTAATTGGTCAACATGTTCTTGGCTGTCGATGTAATCTAAGACTGTATGATTTAAATCAAAATCAAAAATCAAAATAATTTTATTTGGAAGAATATTGTCATAAGGTCTAGTACAGTAATAATAGTATCAAATATTCTACCTAATAAGGTGTCCAAATGTTTCAGTAATTAAAATTAATCATTAAAGGTCAGGGGTACATAAATTTTGTCTTTTAAAAAGTCATCTACAGTATAATAACATTTGTCAATTAGAAATTTAAATAATTTGTATTTTAAACTATTATAATTAATTTCCTTAAAGCTATCAGGTAATTTATTATAAATGGTGATGGCCATGCAATATACATTTCTACTATGCACTCGTACTCTTTGTTCTGGAACCAGTAATCTATGCTTACGTCGTTGTTGTCTATCCCTTCCAGGTGCGTCTTTATTCAATGGGAATTGCGTGTGATTTCGTCTTACAAAAATACACATTTCATAAATGTAAAGGCAAGGCAATGGCAAAATATTACATTTCTTAAACAGAGGCTTGCATGGTTCGAGAAAAGGTGCACCACATAATGCTCTGATGCACTTCTTCTGCACCCTAAAAACTTTCTCCCAGTCTACCGAGTAACCCCACATGATTAAACCATAACGTAACAGAGATGACACATAACCATGGTAGGCAGTAAGTGCGGCTTGTGGCGTGGCTACATGTTGCATCCGACGCAATACATATACATAGCGGTCCAGCCTTGAACACAGTTTCTGAATATGATCCTTCCAATTACAATATTTGTCAATAGTTATACCTAAAAATATTGTTGATTCTACTTGTTCTACAATATTATTGTCAGAGGAAACATTAAATTGCAAAGGAGTACTATTATATGTCTGATAATGGATTAACTTTGTTTTATTAATGTTAACACAAAGGTCATTATGTTTGAGCCAGGCTATGATGGAATTAAGAGCATCATTTATATCTTGTTCTAACGTTTGAACATTATTTTCTTTACCTTCTACTAGTAGAGTCGTGTCATCTGCGTATAGAACACATTTGTGCTTAGTTATATCAGGAAGATCGTTTATGTAGCATATAAAACCTAAGGGCCCAAAAATACTTCCCTGCGGAACACCTCTGTTATTTAATTTATACAGAGATCTACACATTGTTTTATCCTTTCCTAAAAATGCTGGTATTTCAACGCATTGTGTACGATTACTTAGGTAACTCTCAATCCATTCCAAAGCTTTTCCTCTGATACCATATTTTTCTAATTTATATAGTAATAAACTATGCCTAACACAATCAAATGCCTTAGACATGTCAAGAAAGACAGAGACGATAGGTTTCTTTTTATTTAAACAATTTGTAATTATTTTCATAAGAGAAAAACAGGCAAGTGTTGTAGACATATTTTTCCTAAATCCAAATTGTTCCGGTTTAAGTATATTATTTGAGAATAAAAAGTTGGAAATCTTAACAAACATAATCTTCTCAAATATTTTAGAGATTACTGGGATAAGTGTTATGGGACGATAGTTGTTCATGTTATCTTTTGCGTCTTTTTTATGCAGAGGTTTAACAATAGACTGTTTTAAACGATCCGGGAATAGACCTTGTGTGAGGGATAAATTTATGATGTGGCTCAGAGGACCCATTAGTATTCTGGAACTGGCTTTGATCATTTTTGTAGTAATATCATCATACCCTGTGGCATTGGTATTATTTAGAGACATGATAATCTTATAAATGTCAAATTCATCTACGGGAGTCAGAAAAATAGTATTAGGGTTACTGGGAATGTCATATGGGTAGTTATTATTATTTGTGCTTAAGATATTTTTATTTGTCAGATTAATGAAGAAGTCGTTAAATAATTGAGCAATCTCTTCAGGTGCATTATGTACCCTATCGTCAACTTTTATGGATTCGACACTAGTTGTAGACGGATCATCTTTGCTTAGTTGGCTCTTTATTATTTTCCACGCAGCTTTACAGCAGTTTTTTGAGTTGGTAATAAATTTCGTATTACTAAGTTTTTGGGCAGTAGATATACATCTTTTATAAATAGAGTTATAGCGATAATACGATTTCCTACTTTGATGCTTGTTAGATCCTGATAAATGATATTGTAAATAGAGCCGACGCTTAATAATAGATGATCTTCTTAGTCCTTTTGTTATCCATTTGTTTTTAGTAGATTTATTAGTCACTTTTACTCTTAATATTGGGAAACATAGATTATAAAAAAGGGTCAAAATGTCATGGAATTTATTAAACGATTCATTCAATTCTTCAGTTTCATATATGTCAGAAAAAGTCAGGGGCAATAAACTAGATATAAATTTCCGAATATTATCATGGCTGTAATCTCTTCGTTTTTCAAACCAAAAAGGGCGCTGTATTTTCGATTTATCTAATTCTATGTTGAAAGTTAGTGTTTGACCAGTTTCATGATCTGATAAGGCTAGAATGCATATGTTCGCAATAACATCGTCGATATTACTTACTATTAAATCTAGACAAGATTTTTTTCGTGTAGGCATAGTTATGTGATTTGTTATGTTATGGTTGCTCAGTATGGAGAGTAAGGCCTTAGAATTATTATTTTCAACAAGCATATTGATGTTCCAATCACCACATAATATAACTTTTTTGTTTCTATTTTTCAATAGCTTTTCTAGTAATAACATTAAGTTTTCTAGAAAAATAGAAACATTTGATTGTTTAGGAATCCTATAAATACAGATAATACAGAGTCTCAAAAGGGGAATTTCAGTTGCACAGTACTCAAAATTGTATAATATTGGGTCAATTATATTTATTGGCTTACATTCTAAATTGTTTTTCGCCAAGATACATGTTCCCCCTCGTTTTTCATGTGGTCTAGAAAATGAAGATACAAGTTTGTAATTCCTAAAATTAACATTTGTTTCATTGCCTCTTTTTACATTCGTTTCTGAGAAACACATGAAATCTACATTTGTACCATGACTCGCTAATTCTTCAAGGACAATTTCTATTCTATCTTGCTTATTTATTAGGCCAGCTATGTTTTGGTTCAATAAAGTGAAACTATTTTTAGGTACGAAAAAACGTATTGCTATTTTCATTTTCGAGAGATGTCTTATTTTGGTAATTTGGTCTTATTGTGGTTTAATTAAGTACTCAATATTTTCTTTGTGAAAACTATTGTAATTCTAATCATGAATCATTTATTTATTTATAAAGAAACGCCAACAGTGATCATTACACTTTCAAAATTGAACTGCTAAATACATGGAGCTGATATGAACACCCTATATAGACGTATACAGCATTTGCATATTTCAGTGGTTAAAAAAACAACAACTAATTAAAGATTAAAATAAATATACTTAATACATAAAAACAGAAGTGAAAGAAATTTAAACAAAACAAATGCGACAACATGAAAAGGATCTAAAGGGCCTTACTTAGTTTGGTTTTAAAAACAGTTAGAGAATCGTTAAATACATCTAGAATCATAAATCTAAATCGATCGAATCGAAATAGATAATCATGAATCGTATTACTTACGTTCCATAAGCTCTTTTAATGAGCTAGTGTCTACCTGATGAAGTTTAGAAGGTGGATTTTTATCAATATACGGTGTTAGACGAGTCACCTGAAAAAACATAGAGCGGTAAAAGTTTTGTACGGTAAGTGGTACATTTAACAGCCTTAACTATGACACTAAGCAAGTAGTGTATATAGTTTTTGTTTTTACAATCAAAAATGTCCTTAAAACTGGGCTGGGTAAACTACTAGTCTGTCAGCTGAAAACTACGCGGCCGGCGTCTGTCCGGCTGTTTTCCTCTGAAGGTCGCATTTCTCAACCGATTCTTGTTAAATTTTATGAGTGTAGGTTTGAAAATTATACATATTTACAGAAGAGTTTTATAATGACAAAAATAACGATTATGTACTCCTATTTTGATAGTGTTGTTTATTTCATATTGTTTAACTACATTGATAAGTACCTATTGACATCACATTGCACACCCGACTTGGGTCTACTGTTGAGCCTATATTTAAATATATTTTTTTCTTAAATATTCGGGAAACTTGCATACACGGTCGTCTGACCCCAAACTAAGCAAAGCTTTTACTATGGCTGCCAGAGACTGATATACATGCATGCATATTTTAAATACATACTTACATAGATAATTAACACCCAGACATAGAACAAACACAAATGTTCATCACATGAATGTTTGTCCTAGGTGGGAATCGAACCCACGCCCCCTAGCTCAGAAGGCAGGTTTACTACCGACTGAGGCACCGAGGCAGTCGATTAAGACCTTTGTACACAGTTCTCCAATAAATTATTCTTACTCTTATTCTTAAGAACATTTTTTTGTCCATTCAAGTTTTGGATTTTTTTTAGGCAGTGGACATGCGAAAGCATTTTTTACCAAAGCCGGAGAATAGAAGTTTCGCTCGCTAACGCTAACTCGGTTGATTAAATATTTATTTATCAGAGTCGTAGAAAATAGTCTAGGTATAAGTACCTCATGTCCAGCTTTCAGTAGGTGCCTAACCAAGCCGTTGCCGAGGAATGAGTGGCTTTTGCTCGGCATGGGGAATATCATTAGGATCTTGTATGCATCGCAAGCATACGAGGCAGCTAGCAAACTCAACAGAAATAAAGCTGCCCTCGCCATGATCTGAAATATAAAAAGATAGAGGCTTACAGAATCAAGTGACAAATTATTAAAGTTTTGTTCAATCCTACTAATATTTTAAACGCGAAAGTTTGTAAGAATGGATGTATGTTTCACGCAAAAACTACTGAATGGATTTTGATGAAACTTTACAATAATATAGCTTACATATCAAAATTAGACATGGGCTACAATTTATTAGGATTTAGAGAATTATCCAAAATATATATCAATAAGTATCAAGTGAGTAGGAAAAAATCTGCCATCTGCGAGCTATTCTGGCGTGCGCTGCAAAAACCGTTGAAGTTACACGTTATAATGTAAAATAGAAATGTTTATCTTAAATTGTTATACAAAATAGCCCGCAGTGGCATTTATCTGTCTTTTATGTGTAAGCTGTTATCACCAAAATAGTGAACCAAAAATATAATAAAATTGATAATTTATTTCTAACGCACATTTGGTACGAGTAGTATCAAATTGGTCCTTTTATCACAATGGATACTTTTATCGCATCTGGTATTTAAAATAGATAAACTTTGTATTTACACTACATCATTTGGACAAATATTTGAAATGGACAATATTTAGTTATGACGACAAACAACCGCGTGCGCGAAAGTATGGTGCGGTCCGGCGACGGGCGTCAATCACGCCAGAATGGCTGAACAAATCTGGATGATACTTGCCACAGAGATAGCTTATGTCCTGGATTAATTCATAGGCTACTTTTTATCCCTTAAAAATGCAATGTTCCCGTGTGATGAGCAAAAAATCTAAGTATATTCATTATTACTCTTTCAAACTCGAACGGCCATGCCGATTTTGTTTAAATTTGGTATGGAAGTAGCTAACGCCCTGGATTAACACAACTTTTAATCCCTTAGAAATGTAGTGTTTCCTTGGGATGAGCAAGAGATCTAAATTTATTAATTTATTACTCTTTCAAATCCAAACGACTAAACCAATTTAAATGGCTTTTTTTATTTTTATATGGAAGTAGCTGAAGTCGAAGTCTTGAGAAGTCGCGAACATGAACGAGTCATGAACGTGGTGAAGGTGGTCGTGGGCGCGGTGTCGCTATATAATTATATCACGCAAACCACCCCCCATGAAGTAAACACAAGATAACCCAACTGAGCTCTGACCAAATCGCACGCGTAAACTAACTAGCTCTATAACTAAAACTGTAATATGAGTTATCACGCAAACCACCCCCCATGAAGTAAACACAAGATAACTCAACTGAGCTCTGACCAAATCGCACGCGTAAACTAACAAGCTCTATAACTAAAACTGTAATATGAGTTATCACGCAAACCACCCCCCATGAAGTAAACACAAGATAACCCAACTGAGCTCTGACCAAATCGCACGCGTAAACTAACTAGCTCTATAACTAAAACTGTAATATGAGTTATCACGCAAACCACCCCCCATGAAGTAAACACAAGATAACTCAACTGAGCTCTGACCAAATCGCACGCGTAAACTAACAAGCTCTATAACTAAAACTGTAATATGAGTTATCACGCAAACCACCCCCCATGAAGTAAACACAAGATAACCCAACTGAGCTCTGACCAAATCGCACGCGTAAACTAACAAGCTCTATAACTAAAACTGTAATATGAGTGTTTGTAACTCCCTGTATACTTTTTAACCGCGGGTAACACTGCGGTGAAAGCTATAGTGACTGACAAAACAAAAAATTAAAACTTTTGATGTAAACGATGGAATTTGTATTGATAGCTCTTACTGTTTATAAGAGCTAAGATACTTATTTGATTTCTCGTTAAATGTGCAACGTTTTGGTTACTAAGTTTACAAAAACAATTTTATGAAAGAAAAAGTACTGTGTTAAAGTGATAAACATTGGATACAAAAATAAATAAACTAAAATAACTTACGAGTATTATGTGTGTTTACGGCTTTTTAGAATCACTTCAAACACAATTTAAGTCAATACACTTGAGAGTGTTTTGTAAACAAAAGTTATCGGCGCTGTACAATGTACATATGATACAAACAACACAAGCGTCGATAGAGCCATTCGTATTTTGAATGACGATTTCTTGTACTTATCAGAATGTTTTTATCACTGCCACCGTAATGACGAATCATTAGAATGTTTATCCACTTGCGTACTAGCGCCTGACGGCAATGGCTTTTTTTAAATGATTGAATGGGCACACCTGATGGAAAGTGACGATTTGGTCTAAGGTGGAGCACGCTTGCCTATGAGGTGCCTATTCACTCTTGTCTTGAAGAGACCCAGGTTGTATCTATTGCTGGGGAACACCGATAACATAATATACGATTGGTGATAATTATAAAGTCCTGTTAGACCGATAATTTTAACCCTAGTTCACACTTGACTAGTAGTATAGTAGAGTGGCGAGGAATTTAGCATCTAAATGTGTGCGAACGGCAAAGTTTTAGTTGACTACTTTAGTGAGTGAGTCGAGTCAACGGATTGGCTCGACTCGATTGTTCTATTTATTTTAGAATAGTAGCGTGGGCTCCACGCACTTACTGCAGACTGGTTCGTTTACTAAACCAGTCCAAACCTATCGTTTTAGTCGAGTTGTATTCTTTTCAAATTGCAAAACACCACTCATTTATGTACTACTAGATCGTAATGTGAACCATGGTACAATTATTTTCCGCCAAGTATTGTATTCCGGTCACGTGGGCAACACGCAGTGACGTCAATCGATGCTCAAGCAGGACCGAAATAAGTCATTTACAAATAGTTGGAAAGAGACAGATGACGATGACGAGTGATGTCATTACGTGTTTGCTCCTGGAATGCTAGACCTTGTTATTATGAATCACTAGCTGCTCCCTGCGGTTTCACCCGCGGTTGAAAAGTATCCTATGTGCTATTCTAGACTATAATCTATCTCTGTGCCAAATTTCATCCAGATCTGTTCAGCCGTTCTGGCGTTAAGGAGTAACAAACATCCATACATCCATCCATCCATCCATACATACAAACTTTCGCGTTTATAATATTAGTAAGATAAAATGATGTGAACGATTTTCGGCCAGTAGCGAGTACGTTAGTTACTAAATTACTCGCCACTCGACTAGATTTCTAATGTAGTCTAACAAGGCTATTAGAGAGGGCCGCGTGCGGGCCACTCGTGGTCACCGCTCGTCGTTAGATGTAATCACGCCTTTCCCCCGAGGGGGCTGGCAGAGGTGTAATACAACACCCACACTTCGCCGCACGATATTCAGTCCCAAATGTGACCGGGGGCGAGACTGTCGCCATACACCGGGATCCAGTCATGTACCAGATGACATACAATACACAATATAAATATGGTTTACACGTAGGCACACAAAACGGACCTGAATGAAAAGATAAGGTTCATTTTATTTTCGAAACGATAAAATGCAAGTAGTTATAAGTTTGCTTCTGCTAGTCATTGTGATTTTGCAAATTGATTACTACGTTGCTGAACGTCGATTCTTGGTTTGATAAAATTTGAGTAAAACGTGTGATAAGAGGTTTTACTATTGTTTAAGGATTTTAAATGTATTTATTGATAAGCCCGTCAAAAGTGAATAACAATAATTTAAAATACAAGCTTTCCAAACTAAATGCGATGATAAAAATGTATTCGAGTCTCCATACAAAATAACTAGTCATATTTATATTACTACTACATTAATAGTGTATGAGGACTTGTTTTGTTTTTCCTAAATTTAGGACATGTAGGTATTTTTTATAAGTTGTATATTTTCATCGATCTTTATAGCGATGGCAGCCTAGATGGAGAAGGTTCGCCTCTCAAGCCAGAGGGAGCGGGTTCAAACCCAGCCGACGGCACGCACCAATTTGTTCATTGTGTGAACATATGTGCGTATTGTATGTCATCTGCTACATGACTGGAGCCCGGTGTATGATGGCGACAGGCTCGCCCCCTGTGACATTTGGGACTGAATATCGTCCGGCGAAATGTGGGTGTTGTATTACACCTCTGCCAGCCCCCACGGGGGAAAGGCGTGACGATATGTATACTTTCACGTAGAACATGATCCTTTTAATAATACAATGATATCATGTTTCAGATTATGATGAGCTTGGTATGTAAATTGTGAAGAGCTGCCCTTCGAAGATCAAGCGGTCGGGACGCCCGGTTGTCAGCAGAAGCCGTATGAGAAATGCTGCAAAACCTCCTTGCTGACGTCACGAAGACGGGACCTGCATGGTAGGAAACTCTTTGCCAGAGAAGCACCGAGAAGAGCGCGTCATCTTTTTTGTCGTGTGGTTGAGCGTGTCGGACATTGTAGAATTTATTAATTTCAAAGTTGGTGGTTTGAGAATTAAATCTTGTTTTGTATTTGTTATGCATCTTCCTCTTTTTACAAAAAAACTTAATCCGTTTCTAGTTTGTAACAAGTAGTAACAACAGTTATATCAACATTATATTTTTGCCAGGCGCTACTATCAGAACCATGTAGCTAAAAGAACGAACGAAAGAGAAAACGTAAAATAAAATGTAAGCACCTATTTAATTCTTCTTCATCATTACTATCTACAGCGTTCTTTGTCCCGCTATTTTTTAACTATAAAGGTCAAAATATAAAACTCATTTTATCACATTTATTTTATTTACTTACTTGCTCGTACTTAAACAAAAAATACATATAATTACTCTTTGAAAATTTTGACAGAAAAAAACAAGTATTTATGTATATCTTATTTATTTGGTTTTGGTCTTCGGTGTTTTTTTACCAAATCGTTTTGGTAAAACCAAAGGTAACAATCTTTTGAATACTTTTCTTAATACAATTGCAATAACTACAATCAGCGCAGCGAGGTCTAGGTAATACTTCTGGTACCAGGGTACCAGAAGCGCTGGAGAGCGTAGATGTGGCGCGCCTTGTGTTTTGATCACGTGTTCTGCCCAGTGCACCAACTCATCGCTAGGCTTGGCTGGACGATCGTGGAACACAAACGATAGCTCTTTTGCTTTTTCAGAATACCTGGCAACAAAAGTAAAAAAGGGTTTGAAAAAATTACGAGTAGACATTTATTCCAGACGTGGGTAGAAAATAGTTGAAGATGATGATACAAAAATGCTATACGTACAATCAACAAGACGTTTGTTATTAGGACAAATTTCTACCAATGAGGTGAACCTATAAATAGTTCTCATGTCGCTGCTACGACGGTAGTTGTCTTACTCACTTTACATGTAAACTTATTAAATGTACTTTTGATAAACATGTCGGATTTCTTCAGAGGTAATGCAAAGTATGTAAAATAATTTTCATGTGTTTATTTTATCAACAGTGGATGCTTAGAGAAACATGCACAACCTCCGCCATAAAAGCGAAATTAAGTTTTTTTTTTTTTATGTAGAATAGGTCGACGTTTGACCACCAACTCGCCTGATGTTAAGCGACGTTGTGGTCTAAGATGGAGCACGACGACCTATAAGGTACTTGTTCACTCTAGCCTTGAAGTTTACTAGAGTGAAGAAGTACAAAGACGGCAGTTGAGTGAGGCGCTACAAGTGCGCTACTGCTCAGACCCGTCTTTGGAACGTGAACTTGAACGTGAAGTGTAGCAAAAGAGTCATTACTTACTTCGGATTGCTGAGCATCTCTTCAATAGCTGCTCTCAGTTCTTTAGCCATAGTGTAAGAGAGGTCTACTTTGATGGCAAATCCTTTGCTTGCAGCTCTAATGACATTAGAGAACTGGTCACCAAGAACTGGCATTCCAATTATTGGTTTCCCTGCATGAATAGTTTCTGTTGTGGACAGGATTCCTCCATGCGTGATGAATAGTTTACAGTTGGGATGAGCTGAAAGTTATAAAATGCTACGAGTGAGTATGAATCATTAAATTTTGTACTCAAATCAAATCAAAATCAAATCAAATTTCTTTGTTTAGCGAATAGTACATAGGCAAGTTGTATACGCTGAGGTTGGGGCACTCATACTCGGCGAAGCCGGTATCTTGGGGTCCAATCAAAGCATTACCAAAGTAGAGTGGTCGCGGGCTTACATAATATTAAAATCGCTAACATTATATATTTTAATTAAAGTTAAACCAAAATAAATTTAATAAATAAATAGAATAAAAAATAGACAAAAATATGATTTTTTTTTCATTATTACAAAAATTAAATTCAAAATCAAAATTAAAATTATTGAATTAAGGCTTTTGTTATTTTTTTAAGTAGTTCTTACAAGCTTTTTCAAACGAAGCAATTGTCTGGATCATTATATGCCATCCAAGAAAAGTGCATTCGAAATGCAAGATTACAAATATTAAAAAACTTACCCAATATGCTTTGTTGAGGAGCCCAATTAAGGATATGCAAATTTTTTGGCAAATCTGGCAAAGACTCTTCGAATTTCCATAACACAGTTTGCTTAAGCGTGCCAAACATTTGAACGAATTCTTTTTTTAGTGCATCAGGCCAGTCCTTGCTTCTAAGGTTGGATCCCATACTGAAATATATCACACCATCTTTGGCATTTTCTATGATTGTTTTCAAATTCTGAAAATAGATAATAATTAAATATGTTAAATTTAACATACATATCGTCACGCCTTTCCCCCGAGGGGGCTGGCAGAGGGGTAATACAACACCCACATTTCGCCGGACGATATTCAGTCCCAAATGTGACAGGGGGCGAGCCTGTCGCCATACACCGGGCTTCGGTCATGTAGCAGATGACATACAATACGCACATAATTATGTTCTCCCAACTAGGCTGCCATCGCTTGACATTTCAACTTACATTTAATCATGATCTTTGCAATTTATCATTTTGCTCATGAATTAAATTAATAATACAAACCTCAGGTAAAGGCGAGACTTTGTCGTCAATGTGGAATCCTCCGATGTGTTTGTACATTTGTGGCAGTCTCACAGCTGACCCCATAGAAGGATGGGACATGCCGAGTACCAGGGAGGCGTTGTACTTCAAGTCACTGAATGCTGGCGCTTCTCTTCCTCGAGCTTCGATGTGAGGGACTACAAGTCTATTGTAATCTCTGGTTTGCAGGTAGCTCATTATACTGAAATAAAAATACAGGCGCTTAAGTTTACATAAAACATTGTGACACCTTTCCCCTGAAGGAGCAAGCAGAGGTGTACAGCACTCACACTTCGCCGAACGATACTTAGTCCGAAATGAGAAAAGGGACAAACTTATCGCCATACGCCGGGCTCCAGGTATGTAGCAGATGACATAAAATAAGCTCAAATGATGCTCACACAATGAACAAATTGATACGCGCCTTCGGCTGGGATCGAACCTCGTATTAAAAATTGCTTTTCTTTTTTATTTCTTCTAGCCTATTCTGAGTAAGTGCTGATTAAGTATGACGAATCATTTTTAAAGTACGAAAAGACAACACACTTACGTCTCTCTGAAAAGTACCAATTGAACAGAATACCACAACTGTGACAATCGTTGCATGAAGGTAAACGGCGGGTTGTCTGTGATGAATAGCCCGTTGTATGCCGGGTTGAGATGCTCATCGACCACACTTAGCATCGTGGTGTCTGGCTCAGTACTGGAGAACCAGATCAAGGGAGCGTCGTAGACGGCAGCGAACCTAAAACCACAAATTACTATATATTTTCCTTTTAACTGTAAAGTATGTACCAAGCGTAGGCAAATTATTGTTAAAAAAAATGTTCAAACTCGTCTAGTAGGAACATTACGAATCCCGCTAATCCTACTAATATTATAAAGCGGAAGTTTGTAAGAATGGATGGATGGATGGATGGATGTTTGTTACTCTTTCACGCCAGAGCGACTGAACGGATCTGGATGAAATTTGGCACAGAGATAGATAATAGCACTTTAGATTATTTTTAACCGCAGCTGAAACCGCGGGGCAAAGCTAGTATAATTTAAAAAAACGCTAAAGTTTGTGAGCGTGTATGTTTGTTGGCTCTTCGGGTTTAAACGGCTGGATCGATTTTAATGAAATTTGTAAAGAGAGAGCTTAAGCCGTGGATTGACACATAAGCTACTTTAGAACCGCGGGTAACTCCGTGAGACGCATCTAGTTTAACATAATTTTAGGATTCAATGTAAAACTTACGATGCATAAAGTTCGTTGAATAGCCATTCTGCGATTACAAGGTCGAAGTGTTGCGATTTATCTTCTAAAAACTTTTGGACGTTTACATCTTCCATGGTTTTAAGTGTTAGAAAGCGTGTCATAAATATTAGTAGCAATGGGTTTGACATGCTAACTCCTCCTTTCATGATTTCTTCTATGCGCATGTGGTCGGAGAATTCTGTAATAAACATAAATTAAACATAATTGAAAACATTTGAAGTTACTCTAAAAGTTTAAAGTTTGTGAAACTTTAGTCTTAAAGTTTCACAAACTTTCGCATGTGTACAAAAGTTTGTGAAACTTTATGTGAAACTGTAAAAAATATTAATATGAAATTCTACATATCGTCACGCCTTTCCCCCGAGAGGGCTGGTAGAGGTGTACAACACCCACACTTCGCTGCACGATATTCAGTCCCAAATGTGACAGGGGGCGAGCCTGTCGCCATATCCCCGGGCTCCAGCTACGTAGCAGATGACATACAATACGCACCCATGTTCATACAATGAACAAATTGGTGCGTGCCTTCGGCTGGGTCCGAACCCACTCCCTCTGGCTTGAGAGGTGGGCCTTCTCCGACCAGGCTATCATAAAATTAAATAATCACTAAAACTAAGCTTATAAATTTTAAACATGTCTTTAACCATATTAATGTGATAACTATGTAATTATAAAAAAAGTACTTACGTAGAAATATTTCTTCTAATGAGCTGGTGTCTACCTGATGAAGTTTAGGAGGTGGATTTTTATCGACATATGGAGTTAGAAGGGTCACCTGAAAAAGTAAAATTTAAAGGTTAAATTTAAATCGTTCTGAGAAATATAATGTGTCATTTATCTAATATTTTGTACGAGTAGTATCCCAAAGTCTGGACTGAATAAATACATTATTTATTTAGCAAATAGTCTATATACATAGCGTAGTACCTCATGTCCAGCTTTCAGTAGGTGTCTGACCAAGCCTTTGCCAAGGAAGGAGTGGCTTTTGCTCGGCAGAGGGAATATCAAAAGGATTTTGTATGCATCGCAAGCATACGCAGCAGCTAGCAAACTCAGCAGGAAAAGGGCTGCTCTCGCCATGATCTAAAATGTTGGATAGATTATCTGTGGTTGATCTGTGAGTTTCATTGTCTATGGTGTAAAATAAAATAGATGTTAGTGCGAAGTAATGGAATCATTTTATTCTGGGTGCAGACCAAGCCAACGAATGCCAAAGAATACGCTGCGTGCCTTTTCGTTTTTTTTTTTTTATGTAGAATAGGTCGGCGTTTGACCACCAACTCGCCTGATGTTAAGCGACGTTGTGGTCTAAGATGGAGTACGATGACCTATAAGGCACTTATTCACTCTAGCCTGAAGTTTTGTAGAGTGAAGAAGTACAAAGACGGCAGTTGAGTGAGGCGCTACAAGTGCGCTACTGCTCAGACCCGTCTGCGGAACGGTTACACCGGACTACATCCCGAAACACGACTAGGTCATTTCACGGCATGGCTTGGTCCGGTGGGTGGTAACTAGCCACGGCCGAAGCCTCCCACTAGAAAATGGAATAAAACGAGACGCAGCGTATTGTTGGCGTTCGTTTGTTTTTTTACGCAGCGTTAATCAATCTTATGCAATATTATGACAGTGTCACATGTTGATGACATTTTGTTTTCTCAATATTTGACAGATATATTAACGAACTAAGCTTGTATACTCAAATGTCACCAGTTAGATTTATAAAGTTTAAAAAGGGGAATTTTGGCGGGAACCGAAAAGATGGTGTTGTGATTTTGTATTATTTTCTAAAACTTGTGATTCTTCGAGTGTTAAAGTGTAATAATGGTGGATTATTA
The DNA here is from genome assembly GCA_911728515.1 of Peribatodes rhomboidaria. NCBI lineage: Eukaryota > Metazoa > Arthropoda > Insecta > Lepidoptera > Geometridae > Peribatodes > Peribatodes rhomboidaria. Next base: position 4,772,567 of record OU452184.1, on the reverse strand, counting down.
ACGATTACCGCTTCGTCAACGTGCACGAGTGTGGGCAAATGATACAAACATTGCGAAACGCGACTTTTTGTGTTATCTGCAATACCTCGCTTAAAGTTTAGTAAAGTACTAATAACTTTGGAATATTTATGGGGAAAGGGGAGGGATTCATCATCTTCATCATCATCATCCAATCATGTCAAAATGAATTATTAGTACTTGACACTGGCAAATGCACATGACGTGCGACGCCTAATTCCCCTAAATGGGAGAAAGAAAAAAAAGTTTAAAAGAGGAGAATTGTACTTACGATGTTTTATGAGGTTATCGTTCTTAATAATAACTTACTGCAAACAAAAATGTAAATATTAATTGAAAGGATTATTTAAACAAAATTTATCGGCGCTAAACTATGCACAAGCGTAGACTGAGCTACTCGTATTTTGAATGGCGATATCTTATATTTATCACAGTTTTTATAACTCTAACCTGGGTAATGACGCATAAATAATGGAACCGGAACTGGATTAAAGTTATAGTTTTTCCGTAATTACTCGATGTTCGGGTTAAAGAATGATGTTATTAGATTTGGAATACTAAATCTCTATTATTTTGAAAATGTGTTTGTGATAAGTTTCATCTTATTTCATTGGTGTTTCTTCTAAAATTTTAAAATGGAAATTAAAAAGTAGTTTTATTAAATTATTTTTTTACATATTTGACACATATTCTACAGAGTTAGACAACAAGTAACATTATTTAAAAAAAAAAACAGAAAACCCGGCTGCAAAATATTGTACCTCTACTCTATGTCAATTCCACTATCAAGACGATTTAAATGACACCTCACATGTCGAAATCCATCAAGCTGTTTAGGCTGCGCTGTAGGGAAACCTCATACATACATACGTACATAGTTCCATAACCACATACTTACATACATACTCTCGAAAAACATAATCCTCCTTCTTGCGCAGTCGGGTAAAAAAGGACCTCAAGGAAAAATTTCGTTTACTATTGCTAATTTGATTTTGAATTTTGAATTTTGACTTGCTAAGTATGATAATTAATCAACAAGGAAGTAAGCGTTTTGTTTAATTTTTCTTGTCATTGTGATAATGCATTTCATTACTACGTAGCTCGGCTTATCTAAGCCTAGCTATACGTAGTAATCAATAAATACAATGCATGATATTAAATTATACAGAGTTATAGGTAACTCACCAAAAACCCCATTGCACTCATCAATTTAAACAACTTTTACTATGAAGCCAATCCTGTAATCGCGAAAAAATAAAACAGCTGTTCCATACAAACATTGATACAAACAGTTCAATCACCTGAAACAAAATGTATGGAACAGCTGCTTTTGTTTTTCGTGATTTCGGTGTTCGCCCCATAGTAAAAGTTGTTCATATTGATGAGTACAATGAACCCTTAAGAGATTTTTGGTTAGGTACCTATAACCCTGTATATTTGCATGTATATAAAGGTTGCATCAGAATTATACTGTACTAGTAAACAGTAAAACAGGATCTCGGTTCATTAGATTAAAATTAAAGTTTTATTTTTGATTCATTATTCGACAATCGTGTACCGCTGCACAAATTAATAATTTCTTTATAAAATTCATTAAGCGTTGTGTACATTTTAATAGGAGAAAGAAACAAGGTATTTGTAATTTTTAGAAAATTGCAGGTTTTTTATACCGTGCGTGCAAAATGTCCCAAAAGATATATTTTTTTATTTTATTTATATATAAAATATTTTTATACTATGTAGTCTTTTGTTGTTTTATCTTCTTGCTCTATAGTATGATAGTTTCCGATCCGAGCAAACTTCAGTTTAGTCATAAGAGATATCGCAGGTCATTATTGTTTGCGTATTATGTTTTTGTTAATTTTTTAACAAAAAGACAAAAAAAAATTTTTTGTCGAGCGATGGCAACCTAGTTGGGAGAAGGTCCGCCTCTTAATCCAGAGGGAGCGGGTTCGAACTCAGCCAACCGCACGCACCAATTTGTTCATTGCGTAAACATACATATGTGCGTATTGTATGTCATCTGCTACATGACTGGAGCCTGGTGTATAGCGACAGGCTCGCCCCCTGTCACATTTGGGACTGAATATCGACCGGCCAAATTTAGGTGTTGTATTACACCTCTAGTCTGCCAGCCACCTCGGGGAAAAGGCGTGACGATATGTTATGTTATTTTTTAACCGACTTCCAAAAAGTGGGAACTTCTCAATTCGACGGTATGGTTTTTTGTATTTATGTTATGCGATTACTCCGCCTATTTTGAATCGATTTAAATGATTCGTTTTTTGTTGGGTAAGTAGATCATACTGGCACCTCCTTATCTTTTCTTACTAATTACAGCCTGGGACTCCTATAAAGTTACTCTAGACTGTGCATTTAAACTTAATTTAAAACAATTTGCTCTAGTCCGTTCCGTCAGTATTTACTACCTAATGACTTCTGCTTGTCTCCACTTTGGACACCTAAGAGACTCAACCAAGAAGAACGGAAAAATCTGACTAACTATGCAGTCCGATTTTTTCCGTTCTTCCACACTGGACATCTAAGAGACTCTCAACCAAGAAGTTTGGGGGCTGAGCTACCCACGTCCGTAGGAGTGTACTCTATTCTGATTCCCTACACGTGGTCCCCGGGTAGTGCTAACCGGGTAGCAAACTCTGGTGGGAGGCTTCGCCGTGGCTAGTTACCACCCACCGGACCAAGCCATGCCGTGAAATGACCTAGTCGTGTTTCGGGATGTAGTCCGGTGTAACCGTTCCGAAGACGGGTCTGAGCAGTAGCGCACTTGTAGCGCCTCACTCAACTGCCGTCTTTGTACTTGTTCACTCTACAAAACTTTAAGGCTAGAGTGAATAAGTACCTTATAGGTCGTCGTGCTCCATCTTAGACCACAACGTCGCTCAACATCAGGCGAGTTGGTGGTCAAACGACGACCTATTTTACATAAAAAAAAAAAAAAAGTAACTAACTACCCTAACTAATCAACCGATCATCATGATATTTTGCATACAAGTTGTCTGGGGTACAGAAAAAGACATAGGGTACTTTTTATCCCGAAAAAATTAACGGGTCCTGTGGGACCACGGGTGAAACCACGGGGCGCAGCTAGTCTATTATAAAACCATGTTTTATTGCGAATTTCGAAAGTTGAGTCCTAGATTCGCTTAGAAAATGCTACATTCAACCAAGGTGCTCAGGTGCTAAGCACTCTTTGAGTCCGTCGTTGCCAGACTCAAATGACGCGAATAAGAGGTGTAGCTTCCACGATTGCATAAAGTTCGACATACATACTCGTAATTGAGATTTAGCAGTAATTTTGAACTTTATAAGATCTGGTAGGCTTTGCTTTTTGAATAGTCATTATCTTAATATATATAAATCTCGTGTCACAATGTTTGTCCTCAATGAACTCCTAAACCACTTAACCGATTATAATAAAATTCGCACACCATGTGCAGTTCGATCCAACTTGAGAGATAGGATAGTTTAAATTTATATATATATTTATAAATAATAAACGCAAACGAAGTCGCGGGGTGACAGCTAGTAATAATATAAGGCACAGGTTTGGTCGTGCATGGAGTACTGTTCGCACCTTTGGGATGGATCGGCCAAGTATCAGCTCGAAGCGTTGGAGTCCATGAGAAACGTGCGAAGAAGCCCATTGGCAACAACTGCCTTGTCCAGACCAAACTTCAAAGTTTGGATCGTCGGCGCAAGGTTGCTAGTCTATCGGTTTTTTATCGGGTACATTTCGGGGAGTGTGCATCTGGTTTGCATGACCTTATTCTCCCTAGCCCGTTCTTCTATAAAACCACCAAGGGTACAAAAAAGCGGCATCGTTTTATGGTCGACATACCTACAACACGCACGAAACGCTTTGGTTTCTCATTTCTCATACGGACCGCTAGAGTGTGGAATACTTTGTCAGAGTGTGTGTTCCCTGACACTAATCTGGGTGTCTTCAAGACTCGAGTGAATCGGTTTCTTCTAGGCAAGCGTGCTCCATCGTAGGCCGCATCACTGCTTATCATCATGCATGTTGGCGGCCAAACGCAAGCCTATTAAGTAATAAAAAAAATAGTAGATGGCCAATCTTGACTAATTTTTCTCTGGTGATAAAAATCAGTAAGTATATTGGTAGGTACTGTAGAAAACGGCGCAGGGTTGTTGCGAGGGCACCACCGGGCTTTTCAAAATAAAAACACTTTTCTCATTTTACTTAGGGCCGATTTTTCAATGGTCAGATAAACAAACAAATAGTGTTTATTGAACTGATAGCTAATTATTCTGTTTTTCAATGGTCAGGTATCATTTACTAGACGAATAACTCATCTATCTGAGGTATAACTTTATTTGTCGGTGGAACGGCCAGATAGCAGTTTATTCTATGGAATAAATTGTTGAGACTGTCTAAATGATGGTCTTAAGGGTTGTCACTGTAAAAAAAGATTGATATTTCCGACACACAGAAACTAAATTAATTTTAATAAAAAAAAAACTACCATGAACAAACTACATGAGTTATACTACCATAGCCAAACCAGCCGACGACTTTTGCACAGATTAGTAGTACAGTGTCGTTTAGACTAAAACTGACAAGACAGTGACATAAGCGAAAATTGAAAATTCGAAGTCCTTTTCTAACGCGTGGATATTTTATAGTTTTGTTTCAACTGTCTGAAGTTAGCTTTTGTACACACTGAATAAATGGTCAGATAGTTATTCCCAATTTAAAATTGTATTGAAAAACCGAACACCTTAGAGGAGTCGAATAAACAGATTAATAAAGTTATTGGCTCGGTAGTTATTAGGCGGATAAAGTAAGGATTGAAAAATCGGCCCTTAGTCTTTTAATCACAAAACAAAATAGCTTTTAACAATTGACACGAGCCGCTCGCGACGCGGCGTATTCTCTCATAATACTAATAACAAAATGGCGGTCGCGCCGCTTGCTGGTGGAAGCACGCGGATCGGGATGCCGACATATATCTCGCTCACTTTTACTGCGCGCGGTGCGACAACAAATGCGTTCGACCGAACTTCGCCCGATCGCGGCCGAGTGCTCCCGATCAGCGCGTCTCCACTACATCGGTTGCCTACAGGTACATTGCATAAAAATCTGTATGATCATAGAGTAATACTATATACGGAAATAGAGCGCCCTCTGAAGTACGAATTTTGTCCCCCGTGCGCCGCCTAGGAGTTTGCCCTGGAACTATTTCTTTGAAAGTGCGTGCGCGTGTATACACACGTACTCATGTGTGCATATTTTATTCATGTACCTACCTAGCTATAATACAAGCGACTACTGCCAGTAAACATAGATATCATCCCTTGAAATACCTACGCGTACTGGAAGTCACTCATTAATAAAAAACAAAAATTACAATATGTAAATACCTAGCAGTACTTATAAAAGTGGCTACTGATAAAACTAACTTTTATACTAGGAGTACCTACTCGTTCCATCATGTATAATTATTAAATAAAATAAAATTGGTAAAAACTGAGCATGACTATTTATTCATTTTGATATGTTTATGTTTAAAATAATATCATTTGTGCTTTTTTTTTAATTTCGTCCTCTTCTTCATAATCTAATTTGCCGTTTAAAATTCTGTTAATGCTGCGGCACCAGCTATAAATAATAACATTTAACTATAAAATGTAATCGTCTTTCGGAACATCACAAAATACGATCAAGCGTCCACGCACTACCACTTAAAAACGTCCTTTCGCGAATAATTGGGATTTCAACAGTAGACGGAGGAAGACCCGACGAACTGTGTGAAATCGGTAAAGAACAGCACAAAACAACAACGAAAATCTTAAAAAATTTCAAAAGTTTGAAGCGCAATGGCAACAGAAGAAAAATAACCGTCTCCCCAATATTTAGATTTTTGTTTGACAACAACTATTTGAAGCTTGACATTGACGTAGGTGAACTCATAAATTGCAAATAGCGCCATCTAAGTTTTTTTTTTACAATTATCCAAATTTTTTCGGGGCTTATTACCAGATGGCGCTGTAATAAATAAAAATACAAAAATTTACATTTGTATGGCCGTGTCCTACCCCGATGGCATAAGCTATTAACATAATTGATAAACAGGTGCTTTGCTTTAATACAATCAAAATTATAGTTTTAATATCATGGATTAGGTTCATGTTGCTGATCCATGGATGAAGGTTTTGGGATGCAATTTTCTGAATGAACTCGAACGAAGTCGCGGGTAACAGCTAGTCAATAATAAAACCCTAAGTACAAAATACTCGAAGTAGTGTTCATCGTCATATCAACTATAGCTTTATTTATATCACTTTTCTTAATAATAAAGGTCAAAATATAAGATCCATATTACTCTTAATAAATAGTAACATTTTTATAAGCACACTTCAAGTCACTTCATCTACTGGCAAAAAAAAAACAACGCAAGCTTAGAGATGTTTTTTTTTTTTTTTTACTTCATGTAAAAATAATTTAGGGATTTTTGCTAATACTGGCATGCTAATCCCATCATACCCTAAACTTATACACTTCAACGAAATCGAGAAAAAAAAACTTAAAAGAGGACCTCGCCGCGCCCACGCAGTGACGATCGGCGGAGACGATCACCGATGCCGAATAGATCAGCGCTTAGAGATGTTTGAGAAATCATTTAATTAGTTTTAACTTTCTGCCTATTACAAAATCGTTTTGGCAAAATCAATGGTAACAGTCGTTTCAATACTTTTTTCAATACAAATACAGAAACTACAATCAGTGCAGCGAGGTCTAGGTAATACTTCTGATACCAGGGTACCAGAAGCGCTGCAGAGCGTAGATGTGGCGCGCCGTGTGTTTTGATCACGTGTTCTGCCCAGTGCACCAACTCATCGCCAGGCTTGGCTGGACGGTCGTGGTATACGAAGGACAGCTCTTTAGCCTTCTGAGTATACCTGTTGAAAAGAGCAAAAAAAGGTTTGTTACTGAAAAAAATCTTCCGAAAATCTTGTCCCGATTGACTGACTGCCAATCCTCCGAAATCACTAGACGGTATCACCTTAATCTGTACTTATTTAGGATTGTTGGGGAACATTTAAGAAAATATTTTTAGAGAAAATAAATCCCGAAAGTTTCCAAAACAGAGTCAACGTATTTAAAACTAGCTGCGCCCTGCGGTTTCACCCGCGGTTCCACAGGAACTGTTTATTTTTTCGGGATAAAAAGTAAACTAAATGTGTCCTTTTCTGTACCCCAGACAACGTGTGTTCAAAATTTCATGATGTTCCGTTGATTAGTTAGGGCAGAAAGCGTTACAAACAAACAAACTAACTTTCGCATTTATAATATTAGTTAGGATTAAGATTTTTGATAATTATGTATCTTACCTAAATCGGTACTTACTTAGAATTGGTGAGCATTTCTTGGATAGCTTCTTTGAGTTCTTGAACCAAAGTGTAAGACAGGTCTACTTTGATCGCGAACCCTTTACCAACAGCACTGACAACATTTGAGAACTGATCTCCAAAAACTGGTATCCCTATGATTGGCTTTCCTGTATGAAGCGTTTCTGTTGTGGACAGAATTCCTCCATGTGTGATGAACAATACACAATTAGGATGCGCTGAAAGCAAACAAAAGAGTGGTTCAAATAAGGTTCTAAAAATGTAGTTGTTAAAGACTATTTTCTAAATGACTAGCTATTACCAGAGACTTCTTTCGCGTTTATTTAAGAGTAGTATAAAAAAATGATATCCAAAAACTTCTTCGTGATGTACTGTAACTAATTATTAAAATCGCATCGAGATTCGTTCAGTTGTTTAGCCGTATGAAAAGCCTACAAACAGACACACAGGCAGACAGAGTTCCTTTCCATTTCATAATATTAATGTGGATTGATTGTTTTATATCGTAATTAATTATTCAGTTAGTGGTTTTATTAATTTATGAAATTCTACCTGTTTCATGAAAACCAAGCAGTATCCATATTATAAATATACTCGTATTTAAATATTATAAATTTCAACTTTTTTTTAATAACAGGCCAACATTTGACCACCAACTCGCCTCATGTGAAGGGACATTGTGTCCTAAAATGAAGCACGAAGACCTATAATAGGTACTTATTCACTCTGGCCTTGAAGATATCTAGGTTGTAGTTAGTCGGAAAAACAGATGGTGGCAAATGATTCCAGTCCCTAGCCGTTCGTATTAAGAAGGTGGAGGTGAACCGCTTAGTACGAGTAGGTGGTATAAAGACTAAGTAGGGATGATACTTATGCGTTTTCCGACTTGTTCTGCTGTAAAAGGGGGAGAGGGGATTAGGTCGTGCAGTTCAAGCGCACACTCGCTTAAATGCAGCCTGTAAAAGACTGTCAAACACGCTATTTTGCGCCGGTGCTCAAGGCTCAGCAGTCTCGAGGCAACTAATTTTTCGATTTCCATAAAAGACATGGAACTCTAATCCATAGTGTTGTGTGTAACAAATACGGAACTTACCTAGTATACTTTGTTGAGGAGCCCATTGAAGAATATGCAAATTTTCTGGCATATCGGGTAATGTTTCTTCAAATTTCCATAGAACGGTTTGTTTTAAAGAACCAAACATTTGAACGAATTCCTTTTTCAGTGTGTCAGGCCAGTCTTTACTTTGAAGACTGGAGCCCATACTGAAGTATATAACACCATCTTTGGCATTGTCCATGATATTTTTCAAATTCTGAAATAGAAAATAAACAATTAACCAGCTGTTAAAAATTTACCTTATGTCACTTCCGCTATCAAGACGATTCAAATAACACTTCACATGTCAAAGTCCATGAAGCTGTTTAGGCTGTAGGTCGTGCCAAAGATACTTCATACATACATACTTAATTACATACATACATTCCGAAGACGGGTCTGAGCAGTGGCGCACTTGCAGCGCCTCACTCAACTGCCGTCTTTGTACTTCTTCACTCTACTAAACTTCAAGGCTAGAGAGAATAAGTGCCTCATGGGTCGTCGTGCTCCATCTTAGACCACAACGTCGCTTAACATCAGGCGAGTTGGTGGTCAAACGCCGACCTATTCTACATAAAAAAAAAAAAAACATACATACTTACATACATACACTCAAAAAAACATAACCCTCCTTCTTGCGCAGTCGGGTAAAAATAGTTGATCTATTGACCAAGCGAAAATAAGCCCAATCGATTGTACGTCTTACAATATGTCTTGTATTTGTCTGCCAATAACTTTAGTGCTGTTGATTAGATTTTTATGAAATTTTGTAAAAATATTGTAGTTTATTTCAATTTATTTTTTATGTTCATACGTAATTATACGTGCATCAAACCAACCATAACATGAGCAACCATATTCCTATAAGTAAAAACCAATAGGTAATAGTAAATTGAGCCTTAATCATTTTTTTGAGCTAGTATTCAATCTTTTACATTTTGAATTGGGGTTCCCAGCTAACCGACTTTAAAATAAAGGAAGTTCTGAATCTGGTTGTACTTAATTTATAATGCTTTTTACCGCTTAACTCCTTATTCATAGACCGACTTCGAAAATCCTTTTTTTATTCGAAAGGATATGCTTAGGTACAGATTGGTCTAATTATTTTTGCAAAATTGAATAACGGCCAATTTGTTTTTTTTCTTTTGCTGAAAAAAAAAATACTTTCTCGTAACCCTTGAATAAGATTATTAATACTAACATCAGGTAAAGGTTTAACTTCATCGTCAATATGATATCCTCCAATGTGTTTGTACATTTGTGGCAGCCTCACAGCTGACCCCATAGAAACGTGAGACATGCCGAGTACCAGGGAGGCGTTGTACTTCAAGTCACTGAATGCTGGCGCTTCTCTCCCTCGAGCTTCGATGTGAGGGACTACAAGTCTATTGTAATCTCTGGTTTGCAGGAAGCTCATTACACTGAAATAAGAAAGGTGTTTCGATATAAAACTAGACCAGTAATAAACTAAAATGTGTTGAAAATCCGTACTAATATTATAAAATCGAAAGTTTTTAAGAATGGATGGGTGGATGTTTGTTACTCTTTCACGCCAGAATGGCTGAATAGATCTGAATGAAATTTGGCACAGAGATAGATTATAGTCTAGAATATTACATAGGATACTTTTTAACTGCGGGTGAAACCGCGGGACGCAGCTTGTTATCTATATTCTTATATGTCTTGTCGGTCTGTCTGCTTGTAGGCTTCTTACGACTAAATGGCTAAACGGATCGTGACGAAATTTGATAATTAGTTGCAGTATTTCACGAGGAAGGTTTTTGGATACTATTTGCTGAATTAACGCAAACAAAGTCACGGGTAACAGCTAGTAAACTATACATCATTCAAACTCAAATTAAAGACAACATAAAAATAACAATGCTAGGAGAAACAAAAACGAACGAAAAATATTAGAAAGAAAGCATTACAGGTGTTGTGAAACAGTAAAAAAAATTGGTTGTCTGTAAAGTCGGTTTACTGACGACAGTTGAACGTGACAACGTGCTCACTCAAGTAGGAGAGAGACGGATGTCGAACGCTGCCGAACGCAAAGGTCGATTGTGCTTCTTTGTCGCACGTTCCGCGCTCTCGCTTGCACTTCAAGCCTTACATGGAACGCCTCAGAGCGAGGTAGCGCCGCAGTTTTTCGTGCGTGCAGCCGGCTCTATCGAATTATAAGACGTTGTCACGTCAAAATGCCTATCAATTTCTTGCATATTCTTCTGAGTAGCTGTACATATGTCATCTGCTACATGATTGGAGCCCGGTGTATGGCAACAGGCTCGCCCCCTGTCACATTTGGGACTGAATTTCGTCCGGTGAAGTGTGGATGTTGTGTAACACCTCTTCGCCAGCCCCTTCGGGGGAAAGGCGTGACGATATGTTATGTTGTGTTTTTGAGTAGTGGCTCTTTTTCCGAACAAGGCGGTTTAGTCATTTAAATATAACTTTGACGTTTATACATAAGTGTATCTTCGATACCCAATTGCATGAGGACATTTTGACTGTGACTTATTTTTGGAGGTATTCGAGGTTATAATAGGAAAAAAACAAAAACATTGTTTCCGAATTCAAGAAATAAGTTGGTTAAAATCACATCGTGTACGTCATCATTCAAATTAAACAAAATAATCTAGCATTTTTAATTTTGTTTACTTCTCAGTGCTTTATCTAAGAATCTAAGAGTACTTACGTCTCTCTGAAGATCACAACTTGGGCAAAATACCAAAACTGCGACAACCGTTGCATGAAGGTAAAAGGCGGGTTGTCTGTGATAAATAGCCCGTTGTACGCCGGGTTGAGGTGCTCATCGACCACACTCAGCATCATAGTGTCTGGCTCAGAGCTGGAGAACCAGATTAAGGGAGCGTCGAAGATGGCTGCGAACCTGAAATTACAAACATTTATTTTTTGAAAAAGCGATGATAGCCTGGCCGGAGAAGGCCCTCCTCTACAGCCAGATGGAACGGGTTCGGACACAACCGAAGGCACGCACCAATTTGTTCATTATGTGAACATATGTGCGTTTATGTGAACGCATGTGCGTATTAAATGTCATCTGCTACATGACTGGAGCCCGGTGTATGGCGACAGGCTCGCCCTCTGTCACATTTGGGACTGAATAACACCTGGTGAAGTGTGGCTGTTGTACACCTCTGGCAGCTCCCTCGGGGGAAAGGCGTGACGATATGTTATGTTATTTTTTAACCTAAAGGTGTGTTTCCGAACTTCGCTGCACGCAGCAGTGCTACTGTTCCCTATGTAGTCTCTTTAAGGTTATATGAGATTACATTCCGAGCTACGCAGCAATGTCGCGACAGTAATGAAGCAGCAGCTCAGCTGCGCGGCAGCGTCGCCCCACCGAACGACTCAGCACGGCAGGCAGCACTGCTGCGCAGCACCACAGTGAGCACTGCTACGTGCAGAGGAGTTCGGAATCATACTTTAACAATGAACAGATGTCTTATGCTGAAGCTAAAACTTGTATTAAGTGATTTTACCTGTATTAAAGTATTCAAGTTGTGTTGGTAACCTCTGTTTACTTTTTTGTGTAAATAAAACGTTATTGTATTGTTTACATGCATACATACAAAATAGTCACGCCTTTTTACCGTAAGGGTAGGCAGAGACCACTTCTCTCCACTTGCTACGATCCTGGCATACATCTATCGCTTATCCTACTTCCATGAGTCCCTTCATACATGCTCGTCAGTTACGGGTACTCCTTACCTGGCCTTTTTTCAAAACATCTTGTAAATTGTGTCATTGTAAATTGTATTGTTTGCTGTTGTGTTTTATGGTTTGTTTTGTATTAACAACCTTTTTTAATATCTACAAGAATATTTAAATGAAAGCTTCCTTAATCCTGATATTGGCAGAGTTGTGGAACATCTTCACAACAGCCATAATACAAAAGTTTAACAAACAGTACTTGATTATATTAAAACTTGAACAAGTTAAACATTTTAAAGTTTTGACCTAGTTAAGTCAAGTTATTGCTTGAATTATTGTGTTTCTTTTTAATTCTTTGAAGCCTGACAAAGAATAAAAAGTCAAAGAAGAATGCGATGGCAGCCTAGTTGGGAGAAGGCCCGCCTTTCAAGCCAGAGAGAACGGGTTCGAAACCAGCCGACGGCACGCACCAATTTGTTCATTGTGTGAGCATATGTGCGTATTGTATGTCATCTGCTACATGATTGGAGCCCGGTGTATGGCGACAGGCTCGCCCCCTGTCACATTTGGGACTGAATGTCGTCCGATGAAGAGTGGGTGTTGTATGACACTTTTGCCAGCCCCCACGGGGGAAAGGCGTGACGATGTTATGTCAAAGAATGAAAAAGAAACATAATGTTTGACCGCCATCTTGTGTGTAATGTAAATAAGAAATTTTATAAATAATCAAAAAACAAGCATAAATTAAAAATCCCAATACCGATTTTCATCAAGCATAGCAAATAACACCCCCCCCCCCCCCCCCCCGACTTAATCACCATACAAAAAAAAAATCAGTTCATTCGGAGCTAGGGCCGTCCTTAACCTATTGGAGGCCCTGGTCATATTAGGATAATAGGGCCCCTACGACTTTGACAGAACACTATTTTGTTGTAATAGACAAAGAAAGTAAATCATGCTGGCTGAAGTCGCAAAACCTAATTTTTAGGCGAGAGCAGAATAGCTTCGAGCATGTAAAAACTAGTAAGTTGGTATTGTAGTCAGTAATTTAGGTTAGGTTTAGGTTCGTCGAAATGCCACACACACACTCACACACACACAATTACACGTCAAACTTATAACACCCCGTTGTTTTTACTTACGATGCAAAAAGTTCGTTGTACAGCCATTCTGCTATCACCAAGTCAAAGTGTTGAGACTTGTCTTTTATGAAGTTTTGAACGTTTTCGTCTTCCATGACAGTGACAGATACCATGCGTGTCATAAACGGTAGAATCAAAGGATTCATTACGCTAATGCCTCCTTCAATGATGTCTTCTATCCGAATTTGGCTGGCGTACTCTGGAATAAATTTTAATACTTCTGTACCCAATGATTATGTATCATTTTTCTACTTTGCAAGCTTTTAACAATCTAAACCAACTAAAAAAAAATGACTTGTCAGTTTAGTTGAGTTTTTGTTACATACATATTTATTTTATTTATTTATTTATTTATTTAATAAACATAGTAAGTAGGTACAAATATAATGTAAATCTAAGTATGAAGGTTCCAGTAAAGGGAGACAATATGACAAAAGTACCCTAGATTTCGCACTAGGCAAACCTGTGTCGCGAAATCCAGTCTCTTTCTTCCATATTAATATCGTCACGCCTTTCCCGCGAAGGGGCTGGCAGAGGTGTCCAACATCCACACTTCGTCAGACGAAATTCAGAACCAAATGTGACAGGGGGCGAGCCTGTTGCCATACACCGGGCTCCAGTCATGTAGCAGATGACATTAAATACGCACTTAAGTTCACACAATGAACAAATTGGTGCGTGCCTTCGGCTGGGTCCGAGCACGCTCCCTCTGGCTTGACAGGCAGGCCTTCTCCGACTAGGCTATCATCGTTGTTGTTTAAATAAGAGTAAATACAAGAATAAGAGTATATTTATTTACTCGTATTTATCATTGTGTCTGTGTGAAAATATCACCATCACTGCCGATGAAACAGTTCGATTGATTATGTATCTGTGCCCAGTGGTGTGACTCGCCATAAAAAATGCCCTATGTGTTAATCCAGAGCTTTTATAACACCGTACTGAATTTCGTTCAAATCCGTCAATCCGTTTAACCGTGAAGAAGTAACAACCAGACATGCTTACGTACAACTTTAGTTTTAAAAATGTAAGTAGGATAAATGGTTTACTTTTCGTAAGTTCCTCTAAGGAACTCGCGTCCACCTGATGAAGTTTGGGTGGTGGATTCTTGTCCATATGTGGTGTCAGCAGGGTTACCTGAAAAAAAAGTTATAAGAGGACATTAAATTAACGTCACGTCATACATTTTGCAAGGGGCCCCAATTTTTATTCTCAATTTAGCAGACTTATGTTCAAGAAATTATTTGCCATGATGCGTAGAACCCTCTTAAGTATAACTACACTTTTCTGTAACTCATTGTTTATAAATAAAAATATACTCTAACATTAATTGCTAACGAACTACCGTGCGTACATAAGCCTACCGTGAAAAATTATCTAACTGATGGTGAAAACGCCATCAGAATTCGTTGCGTGGTTTTGGAGGATTTATTAGCGGATATACAGACAGAAAGCGGGACAAACCCGGAAAGCGACTTTTTGTTATACTAAGTTAAAATTTCAGTCTTGTCCATAATGTTACCCACCTCATGTCCAGCTTTCATCAGGTGCCTAACCATTCCTTGTGCGAGAATCGTGTGACTTTTGCTCGGCAGAGGGAATACCAAGAGGATCTTGTATGCGTCACAATCATACGAAGCAGCTAGCAAACTCAGTAGGAATATAACTGCTCTCGCCATTATCTGAAACATTTACGACATATATTTAACCAAAAAGTAACATAGAATTGCACTTTATTTGAGAAAAACATAAACATACGTAAATATGAATACATTTACCGTTAAAATACAGGGCCTTGACTTGGGCTCTGTTTTTTAACTGTACTGTAACTGTACTCGCGGGTAAAGTGCCCAAAAGGATTGCAATTGGCGACGTCACTTCGTGGAATGGCATTCGAACCATTTTTGTCAGGATGAGAACATGTTTGAGGGTAGGCGGACAAACGCCGGCCGGACGGACAAACGAAAGCATTTCAATACTCATTGATTTATTGCTTACAATATAGGGCATGCATGCAGTTCTTCAGTAGGTTTTTCGGGCAGGTTCATTATATATTATAGAAGCCTAGTAATTATACTATACGTTAATAGAAACAAACTCTGTACCTACTAGGTATGTAAAGATATGAATAATTAGCAACCGAACTAAAATTATAAAAAAATGTTTATAAAATAATTCTGTCACTCACGAAATAATTTTGTGGTTTTTATTTCCTTGTGTTCACTAAACTGTTTACCACAACTTTTGTATCACTATTATCATACGCAAAAATATATTATGATATTTTTAATCTACTATTTTTTTTAGATTAAAAGTTATCAGCACTCAATGTGCTAGCGTCTATAGTAGATTGACAAATGCTTTGTTTTTATATTTATAACAGTTTTTATTGTACTTATCTCAAATCTTATCTGTAATAATGAAGTATATAGTTAGATCTCTTATAAAAGTCCTGTCGCTAAGGGAATATCACAGGAAAATTTGATAGCGTTATTTGTCAAAATATTTTATAATTTATGGACCAATACTAACTGCACCCCGCGATTATTAGTATGCCTAATTGTATAATATAACATAACATATCGTCACGCCTTTCCCCCGAAGGGGCTGGCAGAGGGATAATACAACACCCACACTTCGCCGGATGATATTTAGTCCCAAGTGTGACGGGGGCCGAGCCTGTCGCCATACACCGGGCTCTAGTCATGTAGCAGATGACATATAATCCGCACATATGTTCACATAATGAACAAACTGGTGCGTGCCGTCGGCTGGGTTTGAACCCGCTCCCTCTGGCTTGAGAGGCGAGCCTTCTCCAACTAGACCATCATCGCATACAATAGAGTAGTTATTATAATATAGTATTACTTATACGAGCTTAAAAAGCAATGATAGCCTAGTCGGAGAAGACTCGCCTCTCAAGCCAGAGGAAGCGGGTTCGGAAACAGCCGAAGGCCCGCTTAACTTTGTTCATTGTATGAACAAATGTGCGTATTTGCGGGGGAAAGACGTGAGGATATTTATGTGTAATATGGATTATTACGCCCTGATTATTACACCTGATAATGTTACGGTGTCATACATGAAACATGAAGCGTAGATTACTAATACAGCAATTCCAATATCACACGAAGAGATTAGATGTGATTATTTTGGGCACTTCCACTTTGCCCACCAAGTATTTTCCCTGGTGGGGTAGAAATAGTAGAATGTTAGGTATTTTGTAAGCAACTTTGGTCTACCAATCAATTAAGGGAGACGATTTACAAAGGACAAAATGTTTTATTTCTTTTAATTAAATTTAACGATACCAGCCCAAGTAAGACAAAATCCAGAAAGACTTTGAAGGAATGTAATTTGCACCACCTAAACAAATTAACTACTTACTGGGATCAAGTCGTCCACAAAATTTTATAACCAAACTAGGTATTATGCTCTACCGTTTATGGAGGATATTTGGTAGGGTAAAGTGAAAATACCCTACTTTGGATTCCTATTGGCGTGTTCTTATGAAATTATGTAATCAGTTACCTATCACACGAGATTGGCTGATGATGTAAGATTGAGGGGAATGTCGTAGTGATTATTCCTATCTGAGATTGTTTCAGATCTTATTATTTTTTCTAATAACTTTTACATACTATTATAATTTAACAATATACTATTATTGCGTCACAAAATTACACGCTAAAATGTTATTTTAGAACCTCTTGTACTATTTTGAATTTAACCATTTATTTCGGTGGCCGACTCAGTTTTTCTTAATTCTATAAAGGTACCGTAATTGTTCTCCACTTCAACATAGTTTTTTTAATAATTAACTTTGTCATCAAGTACCTGACGCTAGGTCATGCTCTCTGCCATTCTAATTATTTATACGTACACTTTTCATCATCTGTTCTATCCACTTACGCAGGTGAAAGAATTACCGCTACTATATACCTATGTCCTCTCTTGACTTCTAAGATACATAATATGAATACTAAGAACATGAATTCTCACCTCCATTTTCACCTGCAGCCCCAAATTTCATTCCACAAACAAAAGAAAACGTTAATTCACATTTTTGTAAAAAAAACATTCCATCATTAAAATTTTGAAGGAAGCAAAGTAGAATCAATTTGGGGAGGCCGACGATTTATCTCTAAAATCTCACTTGGTAAGTCCACTTCACGGAGTTGAAACACTCAAGCCGGGTCCCCACTGGCCAAGTACGCCTTGCAAGGCACGCTTCTATCTCAGTCTAAAGCGTTATAAGCTTGGCTGAAAGAGCAAGATAGAAACGTTGCTCGCGAGGCATGCTCGCTTATGGAGACCCGGCTTCAAATGAACAAATTGAGGGCCAAGTTCAGGGCGAAATTGTTCAATTTGCTACACAATGATTGTAATTTATAACGGTTTGCTTTTAGCCGTAAAACCTTATTTCTTCTGTAACGAGAAGAATTGTTCGTGGACAGTTTATGAGTGGGTATATTTGTTGAGGACGAAGAAGCGGCATCAATTCCTTTCCACTGTCTCTTTTGTTGAGTTTTGATTTGATTTAAAATAAACTAGCTGCGCCTCGCGGGATGACAAGTACTCTATGTCTTTTTCTAAGCCTCTGACTACGTGTATGCAAAATTTCATAAAGATCGGTTGAGCAGTTAAGGCGTGAAAGCATAACAAATAAACATGCGTTTGCATGTATAATATTACTAGCTGCACCTCGCGGTATCATCAGCAGTTCCAGCCAGAGATACTGTTAATTTTTTTCTGAATAAAGAGTACCCATGTCCTTTTCTTCTTGGTGTCTTCAGAAGCGATGATAGCCTAGCCGGAAAAGGCCTGCCTCTCAAGTCAGAGAATGCGGGTTCGGACCCAGTCGTAGGCACGCACCAATTTGTTCATTGTGTGAGCATAGTGAGTATTGTATGTCATCTGCTACATGGATGGAGCCCGGTGTATGGCGACGGGCGCGCCCCCTGTCACATTTGGGACTGAATATCGTCCGGCGAAGTGTGGGTGTTGTACACCTCTGCCAGCCCCCTCGGGGGAAAGGCGTGACGATATGTTAAATGTCTTTTTCTGTCCCATTCATAATATTAATTTAGGATTAGGATATACTGGATATACATTATACTTATAGTTAGAAAGGATATACAATAAACGAGCAACTTTACTATTGAGATGAATCTGAATAAAAAATGGAAGTACTTGGTAACCAACTTGTAACCTTCTAGGTCTACGTGCTCCGCAGCGTCGCTCTACATCCTTATCCTTACTAATTTTAAAATCGAAAGTAATTCTATCTGTCTGTCTGTTTGTAGGCTTTTCACGGCTAAACGGCTGAACGTATTTTGATGAAATTTGATAAATAGTTGCAGTATCTCACAAGGAAGGTTTTTGGATATTTTTTTCTGAACAAATATATCTTTTTCTCATTATATTCTGTAAAGTAATCCTACTAATATTATAAACGCGAAAGTTTGTAAGAATGGATGGATGGATGGATGGATGGATGTTTGTTACTCTTTCACGCCAGAACGGCTGAGCAGATCTGGATGAAATTTGGCACAAAGATAGATTATAGTCTAGAATAGCACATAGGATACTTTTTAACCGCGGGTGAAACCGCGGGGCGCAGCTACTAAAAAATAACGCGCTGCTTACCAAATGCGCCAGACAACATCACAGAATAGCACGTAGTTGGTATTAAAAATAACAACTGACAACTAAAATTAAAACTCCGCTCAAAACCAGCTAGTACTTTTTTTTAATGTTGGACTCTGATCTCTTTGGTAACGGATTATTTTTCATAAATTGATATTTAGTTACAGTATATCACGAGGAGGGTTTATAGATACTATTTTCTGAATAAACGCGAACGAAGTTGCGGGCAACAGCTAGTAGTTTAAATAGCAAGTTAGTTAGGCAAGCGCCAACCTATTTTAGACGTATCGGTAAAGTTTTTTTTTTTTTTGTGTAGAATAGGTCGGCATTTGACCACCAACTCGCCTGATGTTAAGCGACGTTTAGGTCTAAGGTGGAGCACGACGACCTATAAGGTACTTATGCACTCTAGCCTTTAAGTTTACTAGAGTGAAGAAGTACAAAGACGGCAGTTGAGTGAGGCGCTACAAGTGCGCTACTGCTCAGACCCGTCTTCGGAACGGTTACACCGGACTATATCCCGAAACACTACTAGGTCATTTCACGGCATGGCTTGGTCCGGTGGGTGGTAACTAGCCACGGCCGAAGCCTCCCACCAGAGTTTGCTACCCGGTTAGCACTATCCGGGGACCACGTGTAGGGAATCGAAATTGAGTACACTCCTACGGACGTGGGTAGCTCAGCCCCCACTTATACAACCTCTATCCTATACGGGATACATTTGAAATTCGTTTGACTTTTGAATAATATTATATGGCACAATCTAATTAACATTTGTACTGACTCGTGCTGCCTATCTAAATTTATACTAGTTTGCTATACGCGTGGTATATAAATTCTTACGACAAACCTTTTTTAGAATAACATGTCGTCACGTCTTTCTCCTGAAGGGGCTTGCAGAGGTGTAATACTAACCCCACACTTCGCCGGACGATATTCAGTCCCAAATGTGACAGGGGGCGAGCTTGTCGTTCTATACCGGGCTCCGGCAAATGACATACAATATGCACATAATTATGTTCACACAATTAATTGGTGCGTGCCGTCTCGGCTGGGTTTGAGCCCGCTCACTCTGGCTTGAGAGGCGGGCCTTCTCCAAGTAGGCTATCATCGCAATTTTTTAAATAGAATAACGTAAAGTCTGCTTTATTATATTTTCCTTAAATTTTTTGAAGCAAACTGTCGAAAAATCCAATTCGCAGTTCAGAGAATTTGAGAGAAAAACTTTCAGGCATTTCTTTTCTTCAAAGTATCTTGAACAATGAGAAGATTTCAACGTAAAGGTCAAATACCTATCGGAAGCAAATGAATAATTCATGTGGAGGTACGAGTAAATTTCACAAAATATAATTGCGATGAGGCTTAAGGATACTTATTAGTAAGTGAATGTTTGTGAGAGACTGTATGTACATATAAACACTGTAGAAGTATAAATAAAAAAAATAAAAACTCAGACACCGATATTCATCACAGATAGCTAAGAACACTACCGACTAAAACAAAACACCTTTCAAAAAAAAAAAAAAAAAACAAAACCGGTGTCATCCGTTCGTACCACAGGCAGACACACTCACACATGCATGCACACACACACACACAGAGAGAGAGAGAAAGAAATACGTCAAAGATATAACGCCGCGTTGTTTTTGCGTCGGGGGCTAAAACTGTTAAAGGGATTTTTAATTAAATTGGGAATAGAGATAAAACTAACGATAAAGGAGATAACTATTATAAAAAAAGAGATCTGAAGAAGACCTGGAAGAGATCGCTTTTAGTGATAAGGCCGCCAGTTGTTACACTATTTAATAAGTTTTATCATTATTTTTCTCTTGTTGTTTTGTTATCTGTGGTGTGAACAATAAAGAGTTTATCTAAAATTATACATACAATGTTAAAATACGTGTTATTTGATACAACATGGGATTTTTCGTATGAGCTGTTAATAGAGTCCTTAGGGGTTGGAACGTATCTGTGATGCCCCTGGTATTATTTTTTATTTTTATTTTTTTTATTTTATTTATTATGGCTTCGCAATGATAACTACATCAATACTCTTATAATTTAAACTTACGAACTATTTTAACTTAATGTGTTATCTTTTAAAGGAAGCACAGCGTGCGTTTAATTATACGAGTAGGTATCTATAGACAGGAGTGATCGCTTACCATCAGGCGACTGGATACTTTGTTACCCACGTAGGTATCGTATTAAAAAAAAAATTTTTCTCTCAGTTAATCAGTTTTCATATATGCCAGCGAATAAAACCGCGAGGCGCAGTATGTTTGCAATAAAATTAATATTGACACCAAATTACGAAGGTCCTTCGGAAAAATAAATAGCCATTCGCCAGGTAATTTCGCCATTCCGAAACAAAAATTCGTAAATAATAAAAGCTCTTTCAGTTAATGGTATTAGAAACCGATACCTTTATGGGCACGTACTTTTACTAACAACCAAATAAATATAGTTAACTACCTACTACATACATAAAACAGGAAAACTTACAAGAAAGGCCATTTAACATGATCATCTTCTTTATCGATTTTAGAGCGATGATAGCCTAGTTGGAGAAGGCCCGCCTCTCAAGCTAGAGAGAGCGGGTTCGAACCCAGCCGACGACGGCACGCACCAATTTGTTCATTGTGTAAACATATGTGCTACCTACATGTTATCTGCTACATGACCGGAGGGCGACAGACTCGTCCCCTGTCACATTTGGGACTGAATATCGTCCGGCGAAGTGCGGGTGTTGTAACCCAACTCTGCCAGCCTCCTCGGGGAAAAGGCGTGACGATATATGCTTTTCACTAGTCGACTAGGGCCTGAATTACATCGGGGCCGCGGAGTGCGGGAACGTGCCTGTTACCCCAACGAATTAGCGCAAAGATGTAACACCACCAGAGTTTTTAGTGGGTATGCCTCTACTAATGTGGAGACTACCCACATCACCACCCTTCCCTCCTAGGGCGGGGCGGTACCTATAAAACCCTGGGACAAAAAAAGGCCTGAATTACATCAAAGCCTTGTAAAGGCATGACGCAAACGTGATGCCGCTTTTAAAGAAACAGAAAGAAACAATTTATGTTAACGCACAAAACACTACAACAACAACAAACAAAATACACAATAAAACATTAACAGACAAAAATATAATAACTTCTATTTATACTTTCATTAAGACATAAACAAAGTTAACAAAGTTGTTTAGTAAACAAAGTTAAGTTAATTTAGTTAAGTTAAAGTTAAGGTTAACATAAATAAAGTTGAAATGGCAGTGGGCAGGACACATAGCACGAAGGACTGATGACCGATGGGGTCGAAAGGTCCTCGAATGAAGACCACGTTCCGGCAAGCGCAGCGTAGGACGTCCACCCACAAGGTGGACAGATGACCTTGTCAAGACCGCAGGATCGCGCTGGATGCAGGCCGCTACCAACCGGTCTTATTGGAGGTCTATGGGGAGGCCTATGTCCAGCAGTGGACGTCCTATGGCTGATGGATGGAAGACATAAACAAATGTTTAGATGATAAAGTTTCAGTTGTCGCTGTAGTTTCAAATGCGACAAAAAAGGTTAGTGCTCAGCAATGGTGCTGCTAATTTCTTAGCAGCGCTGGTTTTAAGCACTAACCTTCTTGAACTTTTTCTTCCTTTTGAACTTTTTCATTCAAAATCGTGGCGTGCTTTGGCCTTACGAGTCGCTTCTATCATTCAGACCTTTCGCAGGTCATCGCTCCATCCGCAAAGCGCCCTACTCTACGATTTACCTTTCAACGTACGTTTGCCAATCCACTCTAGAACACATCTACCTTAATTCTTAAGTCTAACCTCTTACTTACTACGGGTTCCAGCGAAACACAAGGCAGCACTACTCTCGCCTGAGTTCTGGCCAAAAGGGCTAGTGTTCCGGCGCTACTGGGAGGCCGCACAGGGAGCAAAAGCCCAGAAGATTTAGTTAATTATATTGATGTTATTTATATGTATGTTAGTCTGTAAGGTATTTATTTCCTATGGGCCTCTGTAACTTGCATTGTATGCAAGTTACATTGCCTGAAATAAATGGATTATTATTATTATTATTATTAATGCTTAATGCTTATCGGTTTGCCTATAGACATAGCCAGTCCTTTGCCACTTTTATTTACTAATCCTTTGAGCTATGCTACCTCAGTAAAGTTCATTGTCGCCTATTCTCATTTGGAATTATTTTTTATCTCTTCTTCTCGTTTAAGACATTAATCACCTAACTAATAACCGTTGCATTGTATAGTCTCTGAATAGTCGATCGAGTAAAAAGTTGAAAAAAAAGACAAAGCACTGTATAAGGATTCCTAGGCAACGTTTCTTTTTAAAGAGGTAAAAGTAATTTACGATGATATTTCATGAACATGAAAGTTTATCTGATATCCATAACATAACATATCGTCACGCCTTTCCCCCGAGGGGGCTGGCAGAGTTGTAATACAACACCCACACTTCGCCGGACGATATTCAGTCCCAAATGTGACAGGGGGCGAGCCTGTCGCCATACATCGGGCTCCAGTCATGTAGCAGATGACATACAATACGCACATATGCTCACACAATACAAATTGGTGCGTGCCGTCGGCTGGGTATGAACCCGCTCCCTCTGACTTGAGAGGCGGACCTTCTCCCAACTAGGCTGCCATCGCTTTTCATATCCATTAATATCCATTTTTGATGGATATGAAAAGCGATTTTAGATATCCATTATAATTATAATAATAAGAATTCCGAAGCAATGATAGAAAAAAATTTAAAAAAATCTGTTAGCAAGCAGTTGACTAAGCAATTTTTAATATGAAAGAAATGAAATAAGAATGTTTATAGAATGTTTATCGATAAAAAGGTTTTTAAATTGCAGATAAAAGTTGCTTTACTTTACTGTTTTACTCAAAAAAGTTCAAAGAAATACTTTACCTATCAATATTCAGCCTAATACATAGTAATGTTTCAAAAGTTTTCTGACTGCAAGCCAAAATCTATTTGAAAATTATTTTAAACAACAAATATTCAAGAATAGTGCCAAAACGCTGAAAATTTGCCAACAGTTTCGCACTATTGACGTGATAATTATCAGTAGATAAGCTTTTCAAAGAGCCCATTCGATGCAAAGAAAAATAAATTGTGTGATTCATTGAGTCTAATATTGCGTGACTATATATATATGACATTTTCACAACTATGTAATAAGTACATACTATTTTCATCCTAAGATAGTGTGGGTTGAATCATGATATTAGGCAATTAGTTCCTTATCACCCTTGAAAGTTTCCGCGCTATATAAATAATTAATTAATAAATTCGGGGTATTCACACACGGTCGCCTAACCCCAAACTAAGCAAAGCTTGTACATTGGCTGCCAGAGACTGATAAACATACATACATATATTATGTACTTTTAAAAACATACTAAATACATATATATACAAACACAAATGTTCATCACATGAATGTTTGCTCTAGGTGGGAATCAAACCCACGCCCTCAAGCTCAGAAGGCAGGTTCACTACCAACTGAGCCACCGAGGCAGTCATCCTTTAAATCATGGCTTTAAAGTTTCAGCAGTAGGTGCCCTAAACATCACAACCTGCTCGAACGCTTTTTAGTATTTCTTCCTCAAATAACAACGTGGGGCGTAACAACCCGCTCCATCGTATGTGCCAATTACATAATGATTTATTATGCACTGATGCATGTGACGAACTTGACATTTTTTATCTAACTCTGTATAATTTCAAAAAAATTCTTCTTAGTACAAATATTTAAGTAGTTGATTTATAAAATATGAATTATCTTAACAACGCTGTGTACAATGTTTGGATTAGCAAATTTATAATTTTGGTTCCAAATTATTTTATCTAAGTTTATAAGTGTAGTTTGTTAATTGTTTTTGTACCTAAACCAATAAAAATAAAAAATAAAAATAAAATAAATTAAAATACGGAATCTTAACTGTATAAACTGTAGTAAATTAAGCAAATGTTATAGCAAACCACGACTACTCATGGATGTCACCGGAGCACCCGCATAATGCTACAGGAAACAGAGTAAAAAAGTAAGGGTAAGAAAAATGGTACTCAATTTGCTACATGGGAAGCTAAAATGTGTTTTATATGCCATAGGTGGCAAACAAGCTTAAGGGTCACCTGACGGTAAGCGATCACCGTTGTCTATGGATCCCTATAATACCAGTGGCATCACAGATACTTTGCCGATTGCCGACTTTTGAGGACTGTATTGACAGCCCTTTTGAAAAACCCCATGGCTAGCCCTAACGTCAGAGTTTTTAGGCCGATTGAATAGATATTACAGCAGAAGAGATGTAGTAGATCTGTATGATTGGATAAGATAATACCAGACAACTATAAACAATTAGAAAGCCATGAAGAACATTTGAAGCCCAATTATAAATGCATTTCAAGCTACGTAACTGTGTTCTTCTGCACAGCGTTGCATCGGACAGGCGGGCCACGTCGCGTCTGTTTTATTTCCACAAAACGTTTCCAATTGCACTCTCTCGTTAGCTATTTGATTTGGCGGATACTGTTCGAGGCAGTTCGTAATTTTGCGGGTAGTCTGAGTTTATTTACGAGAATAGCCCTTAAGGGCGCTGGTTGGTGTCCTGAGGCAATGCGGTCAGTTACATTAAATGGCTTGAAGAAGAATGTTTTGACTTATAATGTCTTAGCACCCAGTAAAGATGTGCGAGGAAATGAGCAGTGCTCGAAGCAAAATCCACTAATACGAGTAGTATCACTTCGCTGTCTAAAAAAGATTGGTGGATTTATTTTCTAGCGCATCTCATTTACTTCTCCGGCGAATTCGTAACCTTTAAATTATGAAGGAAATATTTCTTAGCCAGGACCTTCACAAAAGTCAATAAGAACGATGTGGATATATAAAGAGGGAGTGTAGGACGTAGCGATGGTAACAAGTTGGCCCGTGGATTTGCTCGGTGTATGATCAAACGTCGAAATTTCGCTCTCCAATGAGTATTCACTGGATTACTAAGATTAAGCGCAGATGTGCTAATTCGTGAGTTCCACTATAGAACATGTCTTTAACAGTACATTTTACTGGTACAGACATCTGTAACAAATACTCTAGTCTACTGCAACTCAATTTAAAACCGGAAACATCACATTATTTTAGCGTCATTGTAATTATGAAAATCGCTTCTATATGCCATGAAAACTACTCAGCAAAGGATGTCTATATATGACGGCGCGTGACATCATTAAATAATGAAAATCAGTTTGAGAGTAGTTAACCTGTATTTGAGAGTAGTATTATTCTGTTGTTTTTGACGATTAATCGATTTGTTTATGGTAATTTGGAGCGGTTAACACCGAATGGAGTTGCGTTTGGGATTTCGGGCGAAAGTCATGTTTGTCAGTCAGTGGTTGATTTGACTGGGCTGAAGGCAGTCGCACGCAATGGTCTTCCCCTTATTTCAACGTTCCTGAAGTCTAACGCCCACCATAGATACCCGTGATGACGAGTCACGGATCAGAAATCAGACACGACATTTCCTCCTTCTCTACTTTCCCCGTCATCAGAAGTGGGATGTGACGACTCGGCTCCTTCCCTACTTTCTCCGACTTATACTTATATTTTTTTATTAAGAATAGGCCAACATTTGACCACCAACTCGCCTGATGTGAAACGACATTGTGGCCTAGATGAAGCACTAAGACCTAGTAGGTACTTATTCACTCTGGCCTTGAAGATACCTAGGTTGTAGTTAGTCGGAAAAACAGACGGTGACAAACGATTTCAGTCCCTAGAGTTAAAAATTAAACGACGAACCTAAAAAAACTTCAATTTGGTTCATGTCTAATATTCGATTCGCTAATCTTCTTACTTGAGCCATAAAATCAATATCCAGAGATAACCTTTTTTCAGAGACCACTGACCTTGAGCAAGGTTTGATCCTAACTTTCTCTACCAATTTTCGTTCTGACCTCTATTTACATTGACTCCCTGTTAGCTGACCTGTGAGAAAAAACATATTTTAACCCAACTCCATGCACAAGCGTAGGCTTTATGTGTCTAGTGATTTAAAGCTTCTTGAACGCACCAACGTACGGCCAATCTCCATAAATTTTGGCCAAGTGAAGTATTGGAATTTTTATTGGTACATTGAGGTCAATGAGGGCGAGGTCTTTCTAATTTTACAAAAAGTATTGACTAAAAATGAACTATAGATAGTTCATTTTTGAGTATCTATACTTCTATATCTATACTAATAAGTTACTAAGTTTGTAAGAATTATGACAAACTTATATCATCTCACATCCATCCGGATGTTTGTTACTCTTTCACGTCAGAACGGCTGTACAGATCTGGTTGAAATTTGGCAGAGAGATAGATTATGGTCTAGAATAGCACATAGGATACTTTTTACCCGCGGGTGAAATCACAGGCGCAGCTATTATTCAAATATAAACTATGGACATTATTGACCACTTGCACTGAATATAAGAAGTGCTCTTAAGCAATAAGCTCTTAAGCCTTAGCTTTACTGAACTAGTTTAAACTATTCCTAGCTAGGTCCTACTAAAATTTTCTTGCACGAACCTTATGTCATTAATTAGGATACTGTTAATTCTATGTGCCCGATAAGCGAATATTTCGCTAGGTGTAGATTAAACTAGATTAAACAAGGACTTAGGCAATTCTCATGCTTAGTGCAAATGGCCATGTGTGCCAAAATCACGACACCATCTTTTCGGTTCCCGTCAAAACTCCTACGCGTCCTTTGAGCTACTTCGAAATGTTGTTCCTAGGAAGTTGTTCTAAGTAACCAATTTTAATTTTCGAAATTCAAACCGCAATGCGAGGGTTATCTATCAATCAGTTATTTTAACAACTTTTGACAGCTAATTTTACATCAAGATTTCAACAAACTTATATTTAACTTAAAATGTAACAAAACACTGTTACGAGTACAAATCGAACATTGAATCTGGATCTACTCGAAATCATTGTTATGGTTCTCTGTATTTACCAACACTTTTTTACGTTACATCTTACCCTTCAATACTAATGGTAGACGAATGGAGGAACTGTACATGTATACTGTACCGACCCCAACTGAGTGGAATAAGGGTAGAGGAAGATAATGTTCTTCTCCTTAAGTTTCTTTTTACACATATACCGTCACGGCCAAGGGTCTGGCAGAGGTGTAATACAACACCCACACTTCGCCGGACGATATTCAGTCCCAATTCCTATACCTCGCGTTAGAAAGCTGTCATTTGTATTCAAAAGACTAAGATCAGATGCCTCCAAAGAGGTGATAATACAAGTCTACAGTGCGTTAGGGCAGTCAGTCATATCATAGTGCATTCCAGTGTGGGGTGGTAACTATACCAGTAATATGATTAATTTAGAGAGAGCGCAGAGGGCTGTTCTGAAGGTCATGAGCGGAAAACCGATAGGATACCCGACCACGGATTTGTACAGAAAGTTTTCAGTGCTCACAGTACGTCAACTTTTCGTCCTGCAAGTGATTCTTCGTAAGCATAAAACTCTGGCTATTGACATCAAGTTGCAAGGAAACAAACGAAGATGTAACAGAGTATGTGAAATTGAAAGGCATAGAACTGCACTGGCACGTCGCCATTTTGTGGCTGTTAGGTCGTATTTGTTGTTTTTGGTGAATCTATAAGTATAAATCCTATTAATCTGAAAGACTGTAAACAGACCCTAATTACTTGGCCCAAAAATCTATTAATCAAAAATTATCCTGAAACTGAAAAATTATTTAAAATTTTAGAATGATTTGAATCACTACTCTTTATTTTTTATTTTAAATCATCACATTTCATTTTGTATTTTTGTATAAAAACGTGACAGAGACTTTTTGAATTTTCTACAAATTTTACAATTTTAAAAAGTTTAAATATTTATGTACTTTGAACGTAACTGTGAAATTTGTGTGAAAAACCAATTTGAACCAACTGTTTTCGACATGTATAAAAATGACTATAAATTAACTTACAATTTTAATTTTACTTGTAATATAATTATTTTAATACATTTGTTCAATTTACCCAACCATACAATTTTATTACTAAGACAAACAAAAATGTACAAATCTTTTTAAAAAGCATTTACTCTGTGGAAGGACTAACTCCCAAAACACGGGTTTCTCACACAGTTTGGTTGTTAGTGCCAACAATAACATAAAATTGTGACAGGGGGTGATCTTTTCGCCATACACCGGGCTAAAATCATGTAGCAAATGACATACATACATTTTTCTCTAACAGTCTAAAAATTACATAGTGAAGTATCGAGCTTAATTCGCTCATAAGTTTAAACACTTAAAATCATCTCATTGAAATTAAACTACAAGTACGCCCTCATTCCCATATCATGGAAGAACTACGATAATTTCATTTTACTTGCAAATAATTTGAATAACATTCGGAGTAACTCGTGTTTCATCAGCAGTAAAACCTTTTTACATTCAGAATTTTTGACGCGATACATTTGCGGAATTAAATGTGGAGTTGTTTTTTGAACTTTATTCTCTTTGTAGGAAATGAGGTTTTCGTGTGAAGAAAACCCTTTTTTGTTGAAAACCTTTTTCATTACTCTCGTGGTTTTTAATATAAGAAAAATATATTTTTAATGTTGCTACGTTGTGAAGCGGACATCTGTAATTAATTAAACTTTTTGATGTAATCATTAGTACTTTTATAAATACATTGTTATCTTATTTATATTAACTGATAAAAACTAAAAAAGCGATGGCAGACTAGTTGGGAGAAGGCTCGCCTCTCAAGCCAGAGGGAGCGGGTTCGAACCTAGCCGACGGCACGCACCAATTTGGTCATTGTGTGAGCATATGTGCGTAATATGTCATCTGCTACATGACTGAAGCCCGGTGTATGGCGACAGGCTCTCCCCCTGTCACATTTGGGACTGAATATCGTCCGGCGAAGTGTGGGTGTTGTATTACACCTTTGCCAGCCCGGGGGCTGCAGCAGCTCTGCTCGGGGGAAAGGCGTGACGATATGTATTTCATTTGACATAATTACTGTTTTGACAAATGTGAGCTGTAGATCTCAAAGCCGATGTTTGTCTTTCTCTACCGGTTGCATTTATTAACCGACTCTCGTGAAATTTTGCGAGCAGGTTCGACAGATTATACAGATTATATATTTTACAGATTTTTTTAATAATCAATATTATTGAACTTACAAAATTTCAAGAAAATCGGTTGAAAAATGCGAACTGAGGAGGAAGTCATAGATCCGGACAGAGTTCCAGACAGAATACGGACATACTCGTAGCTCAAGCAGAGACTCTTTTCTGGCTAACGCTCGCTGGGTCGATTAAAAATCTATGGATTATTATTATTAAAAATAAAAATAAAAATAAAATAAAAAAGTATTTATTACCTAAAATTAAAAAAAAAAAACAAATTACAAATTAATGCTGGGTACACACACATCTAGCCAACGAACGCCAACGCACCGGCATCGGCAGCGTCTCGTTTCGTTTCAATAAAATAAAACGAGGCGCAGCACATCGCCGGCATAAAGATGATTACGATTAAGAAAAATGATTACGATTGCTAAAGTACTTACTTAAAGTTTAATTACCCAACATAATGAACAGTTTTTCGTGCTACATTAAAATTCATAATTCCATGTTTTCCTTCCAAGATCCTCAGATTGACATAAGTTGTGATAGATATGAAACTCATTAGAAATGTTAATGTAGAATCATTGAATGTGGGCTACCAAAGCAACCCAATATAAAGCCAGATTCACATTAATACTGTGAACGTAATTGGCGAAAAAAAAGGGAACCGTTCCTGCTAGGCGATTGGTTTTCGCCCAATAGGGCCCTCTAAAGGCTGTTGCACACTTAGTCGCGAACGTCCGCGAAAGTATTTTTATTGGTTTTTAATGGCTTTTTAAGTTAAGAAGCGATGATAGCCTAGTCGGAGAAGGCCCGTCTCTCAAGCCAGAGAGAGCGGGTTCGGACACAGCAGAAGGCACGCACCAATTTGATCATTGTGTGAACATAAGTACGTATTTAATGTCATCAGCTACATGACTCGAGCCCGGTGTATGGCGACAGGCTCGTCCCCTGTCACATTTGGACTGAAAACTACATTAAAAAAAATCGACGCGCGAAGTGTGTGTGTTGTACACCTCTGCCAGCCCCCTCGGGGAAAAGATGTGACAACATATTATTAATGGCTTTTTTACCAATTGGAATGGCGAATGCATAAGCGCTTTAGCGAGCGTTCGCGTCAACAGTGTAGAACCGGGGTTCTACACTGTTGGGGTTCTAAAGCCAGCGTTTCACGGTTTCACGGTTATACACACGCGAATTATTGCTTTGAAAGATGGCGATGCGTGGTAATTTATTAAAAATGCGTGCTCTTTGTTTGGGAATTTTTCGGTTCACTTTTTCTTTGTAAAATATAAGACCTTTGTAATTGGTATTGGAAGACGCATCGAATTTGAACTTTTTCTTTTTCTTATCATATATTTGATTCTTATATTTACTATTAAATTAAAATTCTACTTATTTGTCTCTCTGTCCTTCTTTATGTGCTCAATATGATTGAAAAACTATAGCCTACATACCTAACATGCGTAATGTTTTATTACTAAACTAAACTTATTTTAAATACTTTATTATTTTAAAGTATCAATACCCACTTAGAAGTTATTGAGTGTCAGTGATAGATTGTACTCTTGACTTTCCAAGTTCAGACTAACTTCAAGTATTTGTTTTAATAATTTCATAGGCCATTCAGGCCTTCAGTTTTGCCTTTGCAGTATTTGATGTGAGTATCATCTTAATGTAACAGGGGGCGACAGGTGTCACATTTGGGACTGAATATCGTCCGGCTAAGTGTGGGTGTTGTATTACACCTCTGCCAGCCCCCTCGAGGGAAAGGTGTTATGATATGTAAATATGATCTAAATTATACTCATTTATATCATTAGATCCTAATAAAAGTGACAAGCTATCCTACTTCCTACTAATATTTTAAACGCGAAACTTTGTAAGAATGGATGGATGGATGTATGTATGTTTGTTACTCTTTCACGCCAGAACGGCTGAACAAATCTGGATGAAATTTAGCACAGAGATAGATTATAGTCTAAAATAGCACATAGTATACTTTTTAACCGCGGTTAAAACCATGGGGCGCTGCTAGTCCTTAATACTTCAGTTACGTCTTAGGCTGCCTTGCTACCAGGAGATGAGCAGCGTGAGGATGTGTTTGTCGCAGGTAATCAATTCACCAATAGGATCACCCCATTTACGAGTACATATTATCGATATTATTCAATTGGTATTCTTTTTCCTTGCTACACATCTTCGCGCTGCTAATCTCCTGGTGACAAGGCAAGTTTACTTACATAAAAAATAAAATATTCAGAACTTAAGTCATTGGTGAAACTGAGTCGTTGTCCGTCCGTTTTTAAAAAAAAATCAACGTCAACGTTTCAGTTAGTCTTTGGATATAGTTAGATGAACTACTCCTGTTTTTTCGGTTATAACAACCGAAAATATCAGACAGATCTCTTTCAAGTCAAATAAATGCATTTCGAGTTTCATCATCATCATCATCGTGTCAGCCCGGAAGATATCCACTGCTGTACAAAGACCTCCCACTCTAATCACCACAACGACCGGTCTTGCGTTATCCAATTTGAATAATGTTTTTTTTTTAAATAGGTCGGCGTTTGACCACCAACTCGCCTGATGTTAAGCGACGTTGTGGTCTAAGATGGAGCACGACGACCTATAAGGTACTAATTCACTCTAGCCTTGAAGTTTTGCAGAGTGAAGAAGTACAAAGACGGCAGTTGAGTGAGGCGCTACAAGTGCGCTACTGCTCAGACCCGTTTTCGGAACGGTTACACCGAACTACATCCCGAAACACGATTAAGTCATTTCACGGCATGGCTTGGTCCGGTGGGTGGTAACTAGCCACGGCCGAAGCCTCCCACCAGAGTTTGCTACCCGGTTAGCACTACCCGGGGACCACGTGTAGGGAATCAGAGTACACTCCTACGGACGTGGGTAGCTAATCCCCCTAAAAATGTTTAAAACTTAAATTCATAAATAAAAATATTTTTTAAAATAAAATTATTTGAACCATTCAAAATATATTATTTTGGATGAATACTTTTATTTTTGAGTCATTAGCTTGTCGCACGCCTTGGCTATGCTGTTAGTGTGATAAGTATTCGCAATAAATGAAATTAAATTAAATCCGCATCCAGCGACTTTCCGCGACCTTCGCCAGATCGCCGTTGACCTTGTTAGGCTTTTCTAGGCCGCGTCTTCCGGTTCGTGGTCGTCACTCGAGAATCTTTCTGCCCCATCGGCCTACATGCAGTCCCTGCTCACTGCCACTTCAATTCAAAGTTATATTTCGAGTATAAATCAAGAATAACTTAGATCTTTGCAGCATGACGTAAATTGGCCCGAGCTGTTAATTGGCCAATTAGGAATAAGTAGGGCTACTTCTACGAGATGACAGTTTTATTAATGGCTGCAATTATTCGAAACAACTGCTGCTTTAAAAAATAGCGTTTCAGAATTGCACGAGTATTTTTCTTTTGTTCCTGTGAGTGCAGTGCAGGCTTTAATATTAGACTTTTTAGTCCGCATAAAATACTTGGCGTAAAGTCTTAGGGAAGTCCAGTGTCTCCACATCAAAGTCGCCGATTTTTTTTATTAGTTTGACAGCTTGATGTGGGCGGCTTTATTGAAAGCAAGCCGCACTTATGACATGACTAGCTACGTCCCGCGGTTTCACCCGATTAAAAAGTATCCTATGTGCTATTATAGACTGTTATCTATATCTGTGTCAAATTTCATCCAGATCTGTTCAGCCGTTCTGGCGTGAAAGAGTAACAAACATCTATCGCGGGGCGCAGCTAGTATCTAATATAAGCCCATCAACTGGCGTCAATGGTGCCAAATTGCCCCGATATCCTTTCAGCCCGAGCTTTAGCGATGCTGTCGTGAAATCGATGGCTTGTACTAAGCTCGCTGTAATCTGGACGCGGCTAACGAGTCGGGATAGGCTTTACAATTATTTGAATTTTAAACTCGATTATATTGTTAGGAATTTGGTTTTGAACGCGTCGTCAATGGAGTAGCGAACTGAAGAGATACAATTTGTTCATGCCATAATTTTAACTTTTATTCCTTTTTATTAGTGTTTAAAGTAAGTTTAAAGTTAAAAAAAAGTTATTTTTTAGATAATGTTTAGACATTATTGTGAGTGAACTGTGTGATTTTATTTTATTTTTTTTTTAAAAAAGAAAAAAAAAATTAAACCCAAATAAATTTCTACAGCGAATTAAAAAACAAACAAGCTCAACTAGGCAGTTGCCAATAAGAGTTGTTAGCTACCACATTTTATGTTATAGGAAACGTCAAACGCATTTAAGCAAAAATTTTAGCTTAAATTATGTAGGTACCTAGGAAAGGTTTGAAACTAAGTACGCACTTGAATTTTATGTACAATGTATGGTTAAAATGTATTATAAAACATGGTAAATAGACACATTTTCGTTTACATTTACTTATTATGATATCATTACCATACGTTTTCGTGTAAACACGAACCGTGACATCGAACGAACATACCTTCCCATTTGCAGCGTCGTATATTGCAGTTACCTCGTTTCGCTGCGCGTAGTGCCAAATATTTCAACAATTTCTGGAGTAACTCTACCGTTTTTTATTTTATTTTGTACATGTTTTACGCTACGTTATATTGTTTGAATATTTTGTAAAATATTTTTGTTTCAGGGGTTTTTGGGTTGTCTTCGTTTTTGACAAAGATTTCAATTTAGAGGGATATACTTGAGTTAAGACATATTGTAAAAGAGCTGAGCATATTCGAAAAAAGCGATGGCAGCCTAGTTGGGAGAAGGCCCGCCTCTCAAGCCAGAGCCACCTTCGAACCCAGCCGACGGCACGCACCAATTTGTTCATTGTGTGAGCATATGTGCGTATTGTATGTCATCTGCTACATGATTGGAGCCCGGTGTATGGCGACAGGCTCGCCTCTGTCACATTTGGGACTGAATATCGTCCAGCGAAGTGTAGGTGTTATACTACACCTCTGCCAGCCCCTTCGGGGGAAAGGCGTGACGATATGTTAAAAGAGCTGAGATATCTACTAGTAAAAGGCAGTAAAACATGTTTTTTTACCGAGTTAGCATTTGTGAGCGAAGCGTCTATTTTTCGGCTGCGACATAAATGCTTTCGTATGTCCGGATCTCTGTTTTCATCTACATGTCGCAATTCTTATCCGATTTTCATAAAAATTTAGGAGTAGGTTCAATAATTGTATATTTGTCGAGGCAGTTTTTGGAAAATTTTAAAATTGTAGAGAAATGATTTTTGTTCGCAAATTTTGAAAAAATTCCATAAACTGACTTAGCTAAAAAAATCTGTAAAAATATTGAACCTGCTCACAAGATGTCACGAGAATCGGTTGAAGAATACGACCTGGGGGGCTATTCCTACGTGTGAGATGAGATGAGATTTTATCTTGATCACTCTCATCCCTATGACGTTCTAAACGAGAGCAACAAGGACGAAAAAAGGTGAGATGAAAATCTCAAATCTCCGAATAGGGCCTCTGTAGAG
Source organism: Peribatodes rhomboidaria (assembly GCA_911728515.1). Classification (NCBI taxonomy): domain Eukaryota; kingdom Metazoa; phylum Arthropoda; class Insecta; order Lepidoptera; family Geometridae; genus Peribatodes; species Peribatodes rhomboidaria. Next base: position 4,736,910 of record OU452184.1, on the reverse strand, counting down.
GAGACAGACGTCGGTCGCTAGGTCTACAGCTCACAAAGCCACTGTAGTAATATTTTGGCTGCATAGGAGTTTCGGTTTTTTAAAATAAACTTAGCGATAATACACTGTTCTGTTTACCGTATGTACTAATGTAACAGAATGGTATATACCTACGTATATGTAGTCAATTTAACAGGTTAACCGCAATGTGGTTCAAACGTAGATGATACTCGCGGTCACCCATCCGAAAACTGACCGTAACTAACTATCATTTACTTTTTTTTTTTTTATAACAAACTAGGCATGCGTTTGACCACTGACTCGCCTGATGGGAAGCGTTGCCGTGATCGAAGGTGTAACACGCTTGCCTTGGAGATACCTATTCACTTTACTCTTAAACACCCCCGGATTGTATTTAGGTGGAAAGACAGACGCAGGCAACGAGTTCCACACCTCTGCAGTTCTTACAAGAAAAGTTGACATGAAACGCTTGGTGCGTTTTGGCGGAATTTCCACCATGAGAGGGTGTCTCTTACTGGTGCGCCTGTACTCGTACTAGTTACTCTGAAGACCTCGCGGCCGACGTCTGTCCTTCATTCAGGACGCATTTCTCAACCGATTCTCGTGAAATTTTGTATGCAGGCTCGATAATTTTTTCGAAAGTTTTTTTGTGTCCAGCAAGCTTTATATGGTGAATTTTTTTTTTGCAATCATATAGCCGTCATTTTGAATTATATTGCTCGTCATGATCTGCTCAAACAGCTAATATTGAGCTTCGTTTAAACAGATTTAGATAGAAACAGACTATTTTGCTAAATTTCAGAGCTATTTCCTTTGACAAGTGAAAAATACCTACCAATGCCCAGTTTCCGTCCAAGTGTATAAATCATTCGGGTTTACTCGGATCCGGATTAAAATGTCAGTGAGAACTATTCTTTATCCGCATGCAAAATTTAATACTGTTACGGGAGTGCATTTCTGGGTTTAAGCTTAAATTGATATGGGTGGTTTTGTGATAAATGAGAGATGTAGTTTTTTAGGTCTGTGGCACCTATAATTGTGATTAAAGTGAGTTAAAAAAAAACAAACAAAGGCACTCAACAGTACAGATTGCAATATTTGTAAAGCTTATAATATACTAAGCTAATTTATATCCTATCCTACTTTCTACTAATATTATAAACGCAAAAGTTTATAAGAATGGATGGATGACTGTTTGTTACTCTTTCACGCCAGAGCGGCTGAACAGATCTGGATAAAATTTGGCACAGAGATAGATTATAGTCTAGAATAGCATATAGGACTTTTTAGTTGCGGGTGAAACCGCGGGGCGCAGCTAGTATTATAATAAACTAAAGTTAAATATTTACTCTAAGTTCAATAAAAAAAGTGGCCAAGTATATTAGATATTATTTAAGGTCTGAAATAAAAATAACTGATGAAATAAATAGAAATTAATAAATGATTTTCAAAACAAAGTGCTATTCAGAATCTTATAGCTCAGATCTCGAAGCTGGGTGCTTTCCTACTAAAAATAAAATTAAGGATAAATAAAAATATGAAAAGTATGAATAAAAATGTAAATTTAAACTAAACCTTTTGACTCCTATTTTAGAGTCCCATTTTATTTGGTATTTAGCTTAAAACCGGTCAACCGTGTAAGCTCTACTCGTACTTACAGTGTACAGTGCAGTGCATGCAAATTATCAGGTAAAGAACAAAAACAACCGTCCAATAAAGGTCCAGCGCTGATCACGGTCGAGTACACTGCAGGCCAATTTACTGGCAAATCCCGCAGATAATTATAACTCACAGATACCCAAATAGATCAAACCAACGAGATTAATGTACTACATACTAGAGGAGTTCACTTTATGATTCCAGTAAACACAACACAGTGCACTGGAGTGGACGAAAGTATGTGTTCAGATAATTAAATTTAATGCTTAGTACATAATTCAAATAATAATGGATTAAACTTTCTGTTTTGTTAAATTATAAGAGGTACAAATACTGCAAGCAGTTAATACTGTTAGTTCATTCATAGTTTAAATAAAGGTACAAATCACACTGTGGTTCCTCGCCTCCTGCTTCGTAAAAAAAAAACTGCCCAACAATAGCATTCGAGCAATCACACCCTTTTTTCAACCTAGACTTCTTACATTATAATTAATTGATTATTTAATTATTTATAAGATTATAGTTTTCCTTAGACGCTACATTATTTTACTTTGTTTATATAATGATCTATGTGTTTGGGATATAAATAAAATATTTTTTAAATTGATATTTTTCATTTTCATTACTTTTTACTTCCACAAAATTATGCACCTTTAATTTTTTTATTTACTACTAGTCATATTTATTGGACTTTGGTATCTATTATCCTGTAAAAAAGTACAGATTATCTAATTGGCATTTTTTTATATTCTGCTGTAGTTTGAGATTTTGAGTGTTGAGATTTTGCCCTTTCGTAATCTGCTCTAGTAGGTATCTATATCTGAAAACCCGTGTCTGTACTCCGTAACTACAACCGGATACGGATAGGCTGACTGTTGAAATTTTATTTACATCCGGTGGACAGTCGGATATCCGATTTGTGCGCGTTATTGACGCATTTATACTCGATATTTCCATTAATTGCATAAATAAATCCTTTGGAAATAGTTCGTCAATTTCATAGATGGCATTATTTAAATATCAATTTTTTGAGAAAATAAATTTTTTTTTTTTAAATTTTTAAAATTTTTGGGAAAGTAAAATGACTGGTACAAGACCGACACACATGGTACGCTAAAGAGGAGGCCTTTTCTCTTCCAAGTCTCAAGTGAATCGGTTTTTTCTAAGCAAGCGTGCTCCATCGTGCCGCATCACTGCTTATCCTACTAATATTATAAACGCGAAAGTTTGTAAGAATGGATGGATGGATGGATGTTTGTTACTCTTTCACGCCAGAACGGCTGAACAGATCTGGATGAAACTTGGCACAGAGATAGATTATAGCCTAGAATAGCACATAGGACATAGAATAGCACCTTTTAACCGCGGGGCGCAGTTAGTCAACTATAAAAAAATAATCTCATTTATAAATAAATCTCAGCTGTGGATGAAAAATGCTCGATGAAAATGAAAAAAGATAATAAAACGTAACAACCCAGCCAAGTAACAAGAGGTATGTTCGTCCTACCATACCCGTTTAAACCGCAATAAACTGTTTTGAAATATTGTCTAGGAAAAATATCGTTCTGGCTGTATGTCATGCGAGAATGTCGCACGATGTCTGATAGGTGGCTTGCTGGCTACATTTGTTTGTTTTAAAATGTAGTTTGCGGCTGTTGGTGACGTCTTGATCCGGTACTTTAGGGTTTTGTGTTATCTTTTCGCTTATGCTAAACATCAGATTATCTCAGTACCTACAATACAACAGTAAAAACAAGGGTTGCTTCGTAGTAAAAAATTATATTTAAATACATAAAATTAACATGACATCAAGTTAAAATGTTATCTGTATGTTATGTAATGTAAGTTTCTAAGTTAAATGTTAATGTACCCTCATATTACCTAAGGTTTATCTGTAAGTGAAATTATCAGCATTTTTAATGAATAAATTTGACTAGATTTGAAAATAAAACAATTTAATATACTTTGGTGGTGGTTGGTAGCAATTCCTTCCAAGCAACACGAATGTGCTTAATACTACTTATAAGTAAATAAGTTTTAAAACTAAGTAACCTAACACAGTAACCTATAACTTTGATCGAAGCCTAAACGTATTGTATGAAAGATTAATACGGCGAAGCGACTTTTACCAGACCAGACAGACACAATGACAAAAAAGTAGTGCGTGGAGTCCCTCCGCGCGGAAGAAGTGAAACTTCTTTGTATCTTTTTCACGCAATTACTCTCGCTCTGTTTATTTATATTTCACCTCCCCAGAAGCGTTAAATATTTAACGCAACTTTGTTGAAAGTCGCATTAGAAGTTTCACTTCAATAATTGGATAGCCAGGTAAAACCTTATTTATGACCGGTTGCAGCTTAACTACTGTCCATAAAGGCTCAACTACATGTCAGTACAGTGACGAGTTTACAAATCTGACAGATAAGTATTAAGTAACAATTCGTTAGTATCGTCTAAAGCGTCAGCGAGTGAGTTATATACAGTTAAAAAAATAGCAGTTCCGTGACAAATTTTCTGTCATTGTCATTGTCAAAATGGCACTGGCATAATTAGCAGAGCTCGGGAAACGCAGGGGAGTCGGCTATTTTACACTGAGCTCGCCGAAATATAGGATCGCGACAAATTCTAGTAAACTAAACAAACAACGTTTTTACAAACGTTAATCAACAATTTTATTAAGAAGTACTTAATTCGCTTTAAACCCGCGATTTCGAACCCCCAAACGCACATAAATAACAACTAAACTTGCGAGAACGGCAAGTTAGCTCGTCATTGCACGTGTTGACGTGTAAATCAGCCTTTACTACGGTATAGCCAGTGTTACGTTGCATCAAGAATTTTTCTCGATAGAGGAAAAATGTTGCACAAAAATACGAGGCCGGCCTGTGATTTATGGTGGTTTGGTTGTCGACGAAAACTTTGGTATAATTCTACTGGTCGCGGTTTCTTTGCCTATTTGCAGTAAATTTGGTTCGGCTAAAATTTTTTGATAACTTGCTGAAGACCACAGCATAAATAACAAGATAAGCATCTTGTAAATCTACATCTATGGTTGCATGTTGGACAAAATCGTAGTTTACCTACAGGCTGTTGGAAAAGAAGGAGCACAAATCTTTGAGAATCACTACATATTATAAAACAAAGTCGCTTTCTCTGTCCCTATGTCCCTTTGTATGCTTAAATCTTTAAAACTACGCAACGGATTTTGATGCGTTTTTTTAATAGATAGAGTGATTCAAGAGGAAGGTTTATATGTAAAATAACATCCATTAAATAGTGGAGAAATACTTTTATTTTTGAGGTTTCTAATGTGATGTCGTTAATTATCAATTTTTTTCCGCTTACATTGCAAACGCAGGCTGAACTTTACGAGATTTATCAAAATAATGTACTAATTATTTGTACACGTTGAAACGGTCTACAGAAAACTCTGCGATGGTATATGTCTATCTCATATGGATATCCCACAATAACTTTTTTTTGTTTATACCCGTGCGAAGCCAGAGCGGCCCGCTATGTTTTTATATAAAACGTTCACAGTTTTTCTGTAGTGTATTTAGTATCAGCATTGCACCCGTGCACAGTTTTAAATGAAAAAAAAAAAAAAAATCGGACTACTTTTCAAACACGGTCTCCTGACCCCAAACTAAGCAATGCTTAATTGTACTATGGCTGCCAGATACTGATTTACATACATTTATATATTTAAATGCATACTTAAATAGATAGACATAAAACAAACACAAATGTTCATCAAACAAATGTTTGCTCTAGGTGGGAATTGAACCCACGCTCCCAAGCTTAGCAGAGAGGTTCACTAACAACTGAGCCACCGAGGCATTAAGTACTTTAATTTGATTGTTAAAGAAAATATATATTACGTTGTAATGATAATAAAATGCAATTTCGTCCTCTGCCGTATGCTAGTTTGTTATAATTTCACCATCAGGGTCAGATCCTAAGTGATGGTAAAATTAACATGACGTAAAATATCAGTCCCCAAGTTGAAAACAAATAACAATGGAGAAACGATTCGGTCTTCCGTAAAGTTTTGTTTGACGTCGCGACAATGGGCGGTAATTTGGATCAAAGGTTCGGAACACAATGTGCTATAAATGCCGTGATTAGAGTCAAGCTCCGATGGGCCATGACAAAATGCGATGCTAGCTTTAGAAGGCTGTAGAAACTTTTGGACTTCAAGAAATCGAATTAATTTGCTTTTGATGACGCTAAAGTGTAAATTCAGACACGGGGGTCTATTCCTGCGCGTGAGAGGAGACGTGACTTTATCTTGGTCACTCTCAGACCTATGACGTTTAAAACGAGAGCAACAAGGACGAAAAAAAATGAGATGAAAATCTCAAATCTCCGAATAGGGTCCACGGTGTCTGAATCGTCAGCGGCTTAAATAATAAATTGACACGTCACGCTGTCGTTTTTATACGGGCAATTTCTGCAAAAGAAACGAATCAAAGTAAAATAGTTATAATTTCTAACCATCTCAAATATTCTTGCAATCTCGTGATCGGGTGCTGCTTGCGGGTCGCTGGTCTGCTCGTGGTGTACTCACAATGCATTAAGTAAATTTGAAAACCTTTAACCTAACCTTAGATTAAGACTTAATAACTAACCCCCCTCTACCTGTATTTCCCTTAAATAATAATTTAAGATTTATGTTAAAAAAAAGTCACGGTCCCCGGAGTCCAAGGAGTGTAATTTTTTAAATTAAAAAAAAAAATCTTGTAAGTATGTATGTATATTTATTTATGTATATATAATTAAATGACGGCGCTTGACATCATTAGATAAAGAAAACCAGTTTATTTTAAGAGTTGTTATTGTGAATAGCACCGCCGGACGGAATGCGAACAGAAATCCGGACATACGAAATCATTTTAGTCGAAGCTGAAGCAGAGAGGCTTCACTCGCTAACGCTCGCTCGGTCGATAAATAAATAAAAAAAGTGAATAAGTACCTTATAGGTCGTCGTGCTCCATCTTAGACCACAACGTCGCTTAACATCAGGCGAGTTGGTGGTCAAACTCCGACTTATTGTCCATAAAAAAAAAAAAATATTTATGCTGATCTCTGTCTTCGTTTACAGGTTACTTTTCTCAACCGATTCTCTTAAAACTTTCTGGTTCTGAGAGAGACAGTTCTAGGGTTCTAGAGAGAGTTTTAGAGTTAGACGAAAAAATTGGAGTAATTATCGAATCTGCTCACAAAATTTCACGAGAATCAGTTGAGTCAGCTCTAGCTCCAGCTCACAGTGCCACAACTTTATTTTGTTCCATACTTTAATAAGTCAAACGTCTAGATGGACTGAAAAACATTGAAGCACGCGTCGAAAAAAAATAGTTGGTAAAGGTAATCATTTACCATCCTGCCTTGCAGTCCAGCCTGTAGAACTGCGAAGCAGGATGTAGCTCACACATCATCCTGCCTAGCATTCCGCACGTCGTTGCTAGACGTGATGCAGGCTGTGACAAAATTCAGCATCCCGCATGAAGCGGCAGTCCTGCACGGCGGACTGCAAGGCACGATGAGGAATGGTTGCCTTAAATGAAAAAAAGTATCACGCAACGGTAGTGAAACACGTATCTGTTAGTCTGTCACTTTTTGTTCATAAAAAGTACGAAACTCATAATTATAAGTAGGTACTAACAGGTTCCATGATAGGTTGTTATTGTGTATCATATTAGCTATGTTTTAAATACTGTTTTATGAATTTACTAGTTGCGCCCTGCGGTTTCACCCGCGGTTAAAAAGTATCCTATGTGCTATTCTAGACTATAATCTATCTCTGTGCCAAATTTCATCCAGATCTGTTCAGCCGTCCTAGCGTGAAAGAGTAACAAACATCCATCCATCCATTCTTACAAACATTCGCGTTCATAATATGTATTAGTAGGATTGTGGGAAGGATATAATAAACGTATTTATATTCTTTGAGTATTTGCCTACTTTATACCTTCAACCAGTCAAAATAAAGCCACCCTTACCCTAACAAAACTCATAACAGCGTCACCAAAAAACATGAAACTTTATCTTCCGATATCACATCTCGTTACTCGGTTTGTTATGTAAATGGTCCGAATGGCCTTCCCGTTTCGCTCGGATGATTTCTTCCATCGATAAACTCGATTATATGAACTCGATTATATTCGTCGGGATTCAATTGATCGGAGTAACGGCGCTGTTGATTTGTTTGAAGGTGGCTTTATTATTTTTTGATAAGGCGGCTTGAGTGGGTAAGTGGAAGGAAGCGTAAATGGAGTGTCGAAGACATCTACTCGTACTTTAATGTAATAAAGAGGTAATGTTTGTAAGGTAAGGTAGCAATCTCTGGTGGGAGGCTTCAGCCGTGGCTAGTTACCACCCACCGGACCGAGCCATGCCGTGAAATGACCTAATCGTGTTTCGGGATGTAGTCCGGTGTAACCGTTCCGAAGACGGGTCTGAGCAGTAGCGCACTTGTAGCGCCTCACTCAACTGCCGTCTTTGTACTTCTTCACTCTACAAAACTTCAAGGCTAAAGTGAATAAGTACCTTATAGGTCATCGTGCTCCATCTTGGAACACAACGTCGCTTAACATCAGGCGAGTTGGTGGTCAAACGTCGACCTATTCTACATTAAAAAAAAAGTTGTCATCTTGTTAGCCTGGATGACGTCGACTGCTGGACAAAGGCCTTTGATCCAATGATCCCTCAATGATCTCCACAACGGCAGGTCTTGCGCGGACCGCATCCAGCAGCTTCCCGTAACCCCCACCAGCTACGTTTCCGTTCGGAATCCAAAAATCTTAAACTCAATTCATTCGAATCTCAGTCCGTATTCATAAGTTTTTAAACGCGATTCATTCGTCCGATCGAATTTATACTAGATTCCCTATTTAAAATATTTATAAAAGTAGAAGACTGGAATTCAAACTTTTGAGTTTTAAATTAGTGGAATCCGATCGGGAACATTTCTGAATGATTGTGAATAGCATTGCAGGTCAACGGTCCACCTTATTAAGTCTTCTCACGCTACATCTTCCGGTAAGATTTTATATTGGGGTAATCTCTGAAAGTACTGATTCGATTATGAAAAATATTTTACTATTAGAAAGTTACATGAGTGCCATGTTCATATTATTTTAGTATTTTTGGAAATAAATTATCTTATTTTATCTTCTGTAGTATTATCTTACTGTCAAATTTATGAATGCGAAAGTTTGTGTGTGTGTGTGTGTGTTTGATACTACTTCACACCCAATCAGATGGTCGGATTTTTATGACAAATTGGTATGGAAGTAGCGTTAACCGTGGATTAAGAAATAGGATACTTTTTAACCGCGGGTATAAAGAACCGCGGGGCGCAGCTAGTAAAATATAGTAGAGGATGGTAGAGCCTTTGCTAGTGATCAATATATTTGTCTAAGTTACATTGGTTCTTTGATTAATCAATTCGCCGTTTCCTCAGTTTTTTATTTTTTTAATATTGCCGAATATTTCAAGTTAAATTGCACTCTATGTCTATTCGTATAATGCACATTATTTTCACCTTTAGTAGTAAAAAATGAACTCCTAAAAGAGTAACAATCAGACAGAGAAAGGCGTACTTTTGCTTTGACAATATTTTGAATAGAGTACAGTACAACGTTGTCCATCCCTATTTTGTAACAAAATAACGTTGCTTACTTTATATAAAAGAGAAGAGATTTTACGACGCTCCCAGTTGTCTCGAGACGTCATTTTGTGAAATGAAACTGGGTTATGGAGGACCATATTTTGTAAATAAAATAAACCTTTAAATTAACTTCTAAGAAAAGAAATCGTTAAATATGTTTTAAGTACACTAGTTTCAAGCCATGTCACACATATATTTATATAATTACGTATTTTATTAGGTAAATTTCACAATAAATAATTAGTATACCTGTCTGCTGGAGCCCTTTCAACTGCTGAGCTGATCGTAATAGTATTTAAAATGGAATTAGGTATGTAGTTCGTAAGTAATACGAGCATAGATACTTTTAATTGCAGAAAAATATTAAAAAAGTAATAAAAATAATAATAATTACTTTTGAAAGTCTGGACAAATACAGGCAAGGACAGGAATTAGTGGAAAAACCTGAAGAAGGCCTGTACCCAAGAAAGGGGTACATATTTCGGCAAAAAAAGACTAAGTAAACTTAATAACATTTAAAATGTAATTTAAAATATGGAATAAAATGGTTTTTTAATCAAAGTCTTAACAATTTAAAAAAATAAAAAATATTTTTGACATCACACCGAAAACCACAGACCAAAAAGAAAGCTTGTATTGTGTTGCTAAAATAACGTTTTCCAAAATCGTAACTTAGTTAAAACAATTTCTAGATTGTTCCCAACAGTCCTGGGGCTCTATTACAATGTATAAAACCCGAAGCCTTGACAATATTATAACTTCACTCAGTGTTATTATTAGGGTAGGGGCCCTTGACCTAGTTACAGTTTCAGGACCAGTGTGTTAATTTCAGACTGGTAAATTAGCTGCTGTATTATACTGTGCGAAATTACAGTACTTGACCTACTCAGTTATTATAATGGTCATAGTTTAAATTTAAAGCTAAGTCGATCTAGTACGTCTGGACAATATTAACCTACTTAAATGTAAATAAAATATTTATTATTAATGTACATATATCCGCCGTTTTCGTCCCACAGCTTGGGCAAAAGCCTCTCCTATCCTTCTCCGCTCCTGATGGTTTTGGACTTCTTAGAAACAATGTCTACAAAAATAATACACATATACTTACCTACATTACATTCATACCTCTTACCTTACTCGTAGGGGTAGGCAGATACCATCTCTCTCCACTTGCTACGATCCTGATACACATATTTCGCTTCCTCTACTTCCACGAGTAATTTAATACACGTTCTGCTATACAAAAATGTGCTATGTTTTATTTTTCATACAAATAAAATAGTAAGTACAGATGAAAATAGAGCTCAAATCAGTATCTTCAGTTTCTTCTGGTCCATCCAAAAGGCAGGCAAAGTTACTTCTTTCGTTTATTTTAATGTTAATTCTCTGACCGAGGTAAGTAGCCTCTTTGCTGTTTGATCCTTTTATCAACCGCTTTGACTTGACAAATCAATATTTGTCTGAGCCATTAATTCTTAATAATAATAAAAAAATGGCACAGATTTTTCAGAATCAATATTCTATATAGGTTCCTACTTCCTTATCTATTCTTGTCGCTTTTTTTATTTTTGTTTTTTTTTATATTGTTTTTTCTGAACGTTTCGATAGTTTATTTTCGAGCTAGTTTTTTAAATCTCTTTTTTTATGTGTGTCCTATAAACTTACCTATTCGTTTATGGATGAAAATATATCGTTGTGTAACGCTCCGCACCTTACACGATAAAACATCTATTATTCGTATAGCGTGTTTTCAACGGGGTTTTTTTGTTAGGTTTCAGATTTATTCGTTGTATTACGTTTTGTTTTGTTTTCATTTTCATGCAAATGTCTGAAAGATAATAGTTATTTGTTATTCAAGGCTGCGAAGTTTGGCGCGAGCTCATGTATTAAAACCCGAGCAAGCAAAGGATTCTAGGGTTAAACATAAAATCCTGAGCGCAGCGAGCGTTTCAAAAGTACGAGAATAATTTTGCTGCCGAGTGAAACACACAACTTTTCACCTTCCTGCCTCGGTGTTCCCCAGCAATAGATACAACCTGGGTCTCTTCAAGACAAGAGTGAATAGGCACCTCATGGGCAAGCGTGCTCCATCTTAGACCACATCGTCACTTTCCATCAGGTGTGTTCTGATTATTAAAAAAAAAAACCTGACTACAGTGTGGTCAAAATCGTAGATGCCAAAAATAATTTAAAAGATTAAAAAGTTTTTACTTAATGCAGTCGTCATGCTGGCCGGTACAATTTTTCTGAAAATGAGGTTGGTGCACTGACATACAATGCATTGGATATTAAAAGGACTGGCAGTTTAGAAAATTAGTGAAGAGAAAGGTTTAAATTAAAAAAAAAAAAACTCTTTTGATGGCCAGCGGTTAAAATGCATTTTTGCACTCAGATTTCAAATGATAAACAGAACCTTTCCGAGCTTTTGAGGTGAATATGTTATTTTTCCAAATACTAGAGACAAAACTAAAACTGATCTCACACACATCAAATAAATTCGTGAAATAAAACCAATTAATTATATTGAAATCCAGTCAATTGAACTTAAACAGCATCTCAGTCTAACCGTTTTCATGACCAGATTTTTCGAATCCATTTAAAAGGTCATACTTTATTTGCCAAACTCAAGGGTGGAGTTCTTGAATCGCTCAGTAATCGCCGGGCCATCTGAGTGAGCCCTAACGAGCCCTGGCGGGACTGGGTCCGTTTTCAACATCGCTCGAGTTTTGTCGTTTAATAAATGACGAGAAGAATTCTGAATGAAATTCTGGAGAATTTTAGCTAAGGCAGGTAGAGAAGTTATTTTTTTTTTACTAACTGCGCTTTGCTGTGGACTTCGTGATTTTTTAGTTTTGTCGATTTTTTTAACACTAAACTTTTTGTTTTTTATTACTATACTTTACTAAATACATAATATGTATATTGTACAATAATAAATAAATTCAAGACACTTCCACACACGGTCGCCTGGCCCCAAACTAAGCAAAGCTTGTACTATGGCTGCCAGAAACTGATATACATACTTAGATATTTTTAAATACATACTTAAATAGATATTAACACCCAGACATAGAACAAACACAAACGTTCATCACATAAATGTTTGCCCTAGGTGGGAATCGAACCCACGCGCCACGCCTCCAAGCTCAGAAGGCAGGTCCACTACCAACTGAGCCACCGAGGCAGTCAATACAATACAATACACATTCTTACAATCAAGTATAGCAGACACAAGTAAATGTATTTACCTACTAAGTGTATTTTTTTTGATTTGGCCAAATTTCTTAAATAAATATTAAATATACTAAATATACGGGACACTTTTGCAAGCAAATTCGGATAGGCCGAGTGCCTAGCCCTGATGTCAGAGCTTCTAGGCCGCCTGATGGCCTCTGGCATGGCTTGACGATTGTTGTCATAGAACAAACAACCGGGGCCTACAATTTAACGTGTCATCCGACCACGGTAGCGCTCAGTTGTAAATGCGCGATCACCCATCCTAAGACTGACCGTGTCGTCCGTTGCTTAACATCGGTGATCGACTTAGTCAAGCTACGCTGTGAGCGCTATGCACACATGAGCGATAAATATTTGTACGTCCATACTTAAATAATTGCAATTTAACACATGCACACATAAAACAAACAGAAATGTTCATCAAACGAATATTTGCCCTACGTGAGAATTGAACCTACACCCCCAAGCTCAGAAGGCAAGTTTACTACTTACTGAGGTAGAGGTATCGAGGCAGATCGGTTAAGTAAGCCTTTTATTTTTTGTAAAAATGTAAAGAGCAGGCAGTCAGAGTGATATTAAATTTCGAGATAAATTACACCAATATTTTAGATTATTTAGTTACCTACAGAACGAAAAAAGTAAAAGTGTAATTTTATTCCTAGAAAAAACTTGATCGCTCTTCGTTTAAAAAGCTCAAATACAAAAATTTAAATTCCCAAAATGTAGTCTTAGAAGTAAATAACATAGTTATTTTATTACCCCGTCTTCACATAAAGTTGTAATAAACTCAATGACAAGCCAAGTTTTCGCGTTACGTGAGCCAACATTAAAAAAACATGAACCTATATTTCTTTTCTGAAAGTGCGTGAGATGAAATTATTGCGTCAATTCGCCTTTATGCCCAAGTTACACGTAGCTTCAAGCTGGGATAGCAAGCTAGCAACATGCCTCTTGTAAATAGAACTAGCTTTAGCTTCATGTTTACAAGCTAAGTCTATAATCGCTTAATCAGTTAATAACAACTGATTAAGCGATTATAGACTAGTTGGAGAAGGCCCGCCTCTCAAGCCAGAAGGAGCGGGTTCGAACCCAGGCACGCGCCAATTATTCATTGTGTGAACATAAATGTGCGTATTGTATGTCATCTGCTACATGACTGGACCCCGGTGTTTGGCGACAGGCTCGTCACATTTGGGACTAAATATCGTCCGGCGAAGTGTGGGTTACACCTCTGCCAGCCCTCTCGGGAAAGGCGTGACGATGTGTATGTTTGCTATTTTTTTATTTATTTTTAATTTAATACATTTAAGTAACTTCATTTTCGTATAATGTATCTACTATGTTTAGTACAAATCATGGGAGTGTGCAAATTTCCCGGTTTTCGATTGAGCTCAAATTCAACATACCTACGTAAGTTCGATGCCAATACAATAGTGTGGTACCATGAAGCTGGTCTGATGACGCAGGTGGATTGCCTCGGTGGCTCAGTTGGTAGGGACCCTGCTTTCTGAGCTTGGGGGCGTGGGTTCGATTCCCACCTAGGGCAAGCATTTCTGTGACGAACATTTGTGTCAGCTCCATGTCTAGGTGTTAATTATCTATCTAAGTATGTACATATTTATAAATATATATGTATATATGTATGTATATCAGTCTCTAGCAGCCATAGTACAAGCTTTGCTTATTTTAGGGGTCAGATGACCGTGTGTGCAAATGTCCAGAATTATGACGCAGTCGGAAGGGCCAAAGGAAGTTACAAAAGTTTTTTTTAACCAAATCTAATAAGTTAGTTCTAGCTAGCATCTCAATCTAGGATCGATTGATAGGTATTTTTTGACATAGTAGCACCCCCTCCCTCTCCTAACTGATTTTACTGTCTTTGCCTACTAGTTAGCTCCACTTAGCCGACGACAACGACGCCTAGTTGTTGATTGGTGTATTTTGGTACGGTAGTCACTTATAATGGGCTGGCATTGTGTAAACGGTACTAGCATGTGTCAAGCCAGGGCAGTACCTTTATACAGTTTTTATTTATCCTTGCTTGATAAACTAGTGACTCGTAGAAGCCGGGCATTACCACTGTGGGCGCGATCTTTAAGACATTAGCACAGTGCGTTTTGACTTAACAGTAAAGTTGGCCAAATTTAGGAACCATGAATTTCGACAGACACCTGTCAATTTTATTTAAGAAATACGATGGAGGCTCCCCACGTCAACGTTTCAAAAAGTTTGTCGGTTTGCAAGCGTTTCGATAAACAAAGATATTTTCATAAATGCCTACTCGTTTTCAGAATTTTCTTTCGAGCCTTTTAAGGGAAGTTGACACTGGCTTTAATAAACTGAGCGTTTACTTTATCGACTGTTGATAAAATTTAATAAGCTGTTTGAGGACTTTCAAAGGAGTGAGGAGTGGGTGTCACTGTGACAAAGCATTTCACCCGACTGCGCAAAAAGAGGCTAAACTGTTTTGATTGAATTTTTTTTTGAATTGATTTTTACAATACAAAACTCTTTATTGACACTAAATACAAATAAATCTTAACTAAACACTCAAAAATAAAGGCGCAATGGGCGGTCTTATCGCTTAAGAGCGATCTTTTCCAGACAACCTTTGGATGGAATAAAAACGTTATGATTTAGCATGGACGATGGTGTGTGCTAAAGAAAAATAATAATAATTAAGGTTAAATAAATCCTGCTAATACTATACTCGTAAATGCGAAAGTTTTTAAGAATGGGTGGATGAATGGATGGATGGGTGTATGTTTGTTACTCTTTCACGCCAGAACGGCCGAACAGATCTGGATGAAAATTGGCACAGAGATAGATTATAGTCTAGAATAGCACATAAAATACTTTTTAACCGCGGATAAAACCGCGGGGCGCAGCTAGTATTAAATAAACTTACTAATTTGAGAATTATAATGAACTACATACTAATTCTTTTGTTTGTTCTATGTCTGGGTGTTAATATGTATTTAAGTATGTATTTAAAAATATCTAAGTATGTATATCAGTCTCTGGCAGCCATAGTACAAGCTTTGCTTAGTTTGGGGTCAGGCGACCGTGTGTGAAAGTGTCCTGATATTTATTATTATTATTATTATTAATACCTACATAAATAATTACTAAATAGATATACAAATATACTACCCAGTCATAAACATACACAAGTACCGACATCAATAAATATACTAATATTTACATTGAAATATGATGGACGTACTCGTAATGTAAGTAATTAAGTGTGTTGTTTTAGTTTTACCTGCTTTTTCACCGTGTGTGGTTGAATTTGTTTCAAATTCTGAAATATGGTAAGCGATATTTTATGATAATAATACAAACAAATCGTTTGCAAAAAGAGGTATACCTACTCAATCATCTTTTTCGTTAAAAATACTTGTCTTGATTTGCAAAAATTTGAAGCAAAACTGCAGAGTTTGATGAAGTACGAGTATTTTTAGTGATCCGTACCCAAAGGGTAAAACGGGACTATAACTAAGACTCCACTGCCCGTCCAACTGTCCATCTATCACCAGGCTGTTTCTCATGAACTGTGATAGTTAGACAGTTGAGCAGCGGTTTTATCCGCGGTTAAAAAGTATCCTATGTGCTATTCAACTTCAAGGCTAGAGTGAATAAGTACCTTATAGGTCGTCTTGCTCCATCTTAGACCACAACGTCGCTTAACATCAGGCGAGTTGGTGGTCAAACGCCGACCTATTCTATATGAAAATAATAATCTTGTATCTTTAAATGATTATATATTCAATACAATTCTTGTATATATATATATGTCGGAGAAATATCAGGAATCGGAAGCCGAGCCTTCACATCTCACTCCTGATATCGGGGTAATGTAGGAAAGAGGAGCCACGCCGTCGCATCTGATCCCATTGATGTCGGAGAAACATAGGAAAGGTCGCTGCGCTGTGACCTTCCACTTCTGGTGACGGGGAAAATCTAGTAGGCCGCGGTGTCGTGTCTAATTTCTGAGCCATGAACTTCTCATCACGGGTATCTATGGTGGGCGTCAAACTTCAGGAACGTTGAAATAAGGGGACAGCAGTGTAGACTTTTCACTATTTTAATTATACAGTCACTTATACTACTTAGTTAATTAATGATCACAAAGATAATTGGCGATTTAGAGTAATGGGTTTACGAATGACCATTGCGTGCGACCGCTTTCAGCCCAGTCCTGTCAACCACTGCCTGACAGACATGACGTTCGCCCGAAATCCCAAACGCAACTCCATTCGGTGTTTACCGCTCTAAATTACCATAAACAAATCGATTAATCGTCATAAACCACAGATTAAAACTATCGATTAACAACTCTCAAACTGATTTTCTTTATCCAATGATATCTCGCGCCGTCACGGCCATCCTGCATTTTCACACGTCCTCGGGTGAATAGTTCATCTCATCATCTGTGGACAATCATAAAAGTGCTCAAGTAACCACTTAACGCTCGGTCATTCTGACCGTCTCAAATCTAACTCCAAAATTTCACAGAAAGCGAACACCGTTATGGGATAACACAAAACACAGTTAAACCCAATTCTACCAACCATATACATCGCACCAGAGTATAATCGACTCTTCCAACAGTAACTTCATATTCGTTACCTATCCCCATAAATTGTCATGATAATTAAAATAAGCAACTTGACGTTTAGTAAAATAAATTGTATTGGGACCAATCGAATAATCGAGGCTAAAACTAACTTATTAATCATACATCCCATGTTCCAAGAATTTAATCAAGCCACATTGAAAATCCAATGACGGTACACATACTCGGTTTGGAATTATGAAAACTGCTGTGTCCAATTTCAAATGAATAACATGCCATTAAAGTTGTCACTTAGACTTGCCACACAGGCTAGGTCGTAACTCGTACTATGATGTTACACCGGGAGGAGTTTAATAAATAGGCTTACCACACAGGCTACGTCGTCACTCAGACTATAATCCAACAAAAGTAGGGTTGCAACAAAGACTTGCCACACAGGATTGCCACACAGGCTTGTCACACAGGATTGCCACACAAGCTTGCCACACAGGCTGGAACCACATACGCTTGCCACACAGGCTGGCCACACAGGCTTGCCACACAGGCTAGAACTACATACGCTTGCCACACAGGCTGGCCACACAGGCTTGCCACACAGGCTTGCTACACCGGCTTGCCACACAGGCTAGAGCCACATAGGATAGTACCATGTAGATTAGTGCCACACAGGCGAGTGCCACACAGGCTATTGCCACACAGGCTATTACTACACAGGCTACTGTCCTACCGGCTACTGCCCTCCAGGCTTAGTTTTACCAAAAGCATTGACACTTAGTAAGTTATCTATTAACTGCATGACTCACATGTGCCGCAAGCGACAGTTTGACTAAACTGTTTGTGGGTATTTCTAAACTTTAAACAACTCTAATAGAAAATAGCACTCTGACATACATCGTTTACGAATATCAAACAAAATGAAAACTTCTCACCGGATTCAATTGATACTCGTAGGTGATCAATGGCTGCTTCATAGTGCAGGGGCCCAATTCGGAGATAGGAGATTTTCATCTCATCTCGATCTCGATTCCTTTGGCCCTATTCGGAGATTTGAGATTTTCATCTCAGCTTTTTTCGTCTTTATTGCCCTCGTTTAAAACGTCATAGGTGTGAAAGTGACCCAGGTAAAATCTCATCTCATCTCACGCGTAGGAATAGCCTCATTGGAAGTCTCGACTGCCTCCGACTACTCGAGACATCTTGCGCCCCATCCATCGAGATTATCTCGATCTCGAGCAACTTGAATAAGGCATCTCGAATTTAGGTTTTTTTTTTTGAGATAAGATGGTATCTTGAGTTGTAAGAATAGCCCTCCAGGCATTGACCGGATCTTGCACGTTGCCGCTGCTAATCTTGGTGCCCTTTTTCGATCAATGAGTGGCGATGTAACCTCGTTGCAGTAGTAACACGTAGGCGTCGACATTTTGTTCGGTACACTGCTATCCTTCGTCTCTCGTTGTTTGTTAGTTGCGTCACATCGCATAGACTAGGTGTAATCAAACGCCGTCGAGATAATGCAGACGTCTACTCGATGCTCACTCTCTCATTGCCGCTCTGCTGCACTTTATGCACCACGAAGAAACAGTCCGCACACTCCACAATAATAGCACGTACACAGTTTTCTCAGTGTAGGGGCGACCCTATCAGCCATCTGTTGCTATGCCACTTCGCTTCCAGATCATTGCACAATTGTAGCCAAAGATGGAGCCATATCTTGTTGCTGTGGACGTTATTCTTATCCCAATTTTGATATCGGGGAAAGAGAGCGGTGGTCCTCGTCATCATCTTCAGCACTCATCTTGTTAACTGTGGGCATTAGTCTTATCCCACTTCTGATGTCGGAGAAATATCAGGAATCGGAAGCCGAGCCTTCACATCTCACTCCTGATATCGGGGTAATGTAGGAAAGAGGAGCCACGCCGTCGCATCTGATCCCATTGATGTCGGAGAAACATAGGAAAGGTCGCTGCGCTGTGACCTTCCACTTCTGGTGACGGGGAAAATCTAGTAGGCCGCGGTGTCGTGTCTAATTTCTGAGCCATGAACTTCTCATCACGGGTATCTATGGTGGGCGTCAAACTTCAGGAACGTTGAAATAAGGGGACAGCAGTGTAGACTTTTCACTATTTTAATTATACAGTCACTTAGACTACTTAGTCAATTAATGATCACAAAGATAATTGGCGATTTAGAGTAATGGGTTTACGAATGACCATTGCGTGCGACCGCTTTCAGCCCAGTCCTGTCAACCACTGCCTGACAGACATGACGTTCGCCCGAAATCCCAAACGCAACTCCATTCGGTGTTTACCGCTCTAAATTACCATAAACAAATCGATTAATCGTCATAAACCACAGATTAAAACTATCGATTAACAACTCTCAAACTGATTTTCTTTATCCAATGATATCTCGCGCCGTCATATATATATTTAAATATATAATTGGAATCTCGGAATCGGCTCCAACGATTTTCATATAATTTAGTATATATATAGAGGGTTTCGGGGCCGATAAATCGATCTAGCTAGGAATCATTTTTAGAAAATGTCATTTTATTCGTGTTTTATCGATAATCAACTTAGACATAAACTTGGAAGAAAAATAACAAAAAGGAGGCGTTTGAGTAGTCTCAACTGAAAAATATGACTCTTCCTGACATCTATTGGCGAATAATAATACTATTTTTTGTGAGCAACTAATTGCTTTAACGACACAACAGCAGATGGCGTTGTTAAGTAACACGAAGTCAATGAGTGTTTGCTTTGAGGTTAGACTAAAATCAATTATTTATTTATGTTATTTGTGTCTTCTTAATGCACGTGTTCACTTAAAAATGCCTAAACGATCTTGGAAAAAAACGCTTATAACTCATGATTTTTTTCTTTAAATAACCAGTTCATATTTTTTTATAATTCTATCGGTAAGATCGAAAAATATTATTCATATTTCATCATTTTATTAGTAATTCGTACTAAAATATAATTTCCAAAAAACACATTAAAAAAAAAAAAATACCGAGTTTGCTCGGTCATCCAGGTACTAATATGTTTATGTAAAGAATATTAATTTTGTCAAAAGTCATTTAGTCTATTTTTTTTAAAATTTAATTGTATGGTTTTCATATATTTATTCATATGTTTCTAAATGTATTTATAAAATATACGCGTCGATTTGTAAACCTCCTCTGTTTCGTCAGTTAAAAATCAGATGATAATTTTCTTCTGGCCCACATTTTACTATTTTTTTTTAAATTCTATCTCACAGTAAAATAGTTTAGCATCGTTTACCAAAGAAATAAATCTCATAATATTTCAACACTGGCAAGCTTTAAAACTAAGAACTGGAAAATAAAATACGGAGTCTCGTTACTTGGTACCCGACTAAAAGCTCCAGTCTACTGCATGAACCATTTTCTTTGCACGACTCGGTTACATGCAATCTTGTCATCATAAAAGATTTCATTTGATAAAAAATAAGCTCCTTTTCTGAGTATAACGAATGGAGTAAGACTTTATGGGAGGTAGATAGAACAATATGATAAGGTACGTACTAGGTACGCGATTATGAGTTTTATTTGCTACTAGCCACGTCCCGCGGTTTCACCCGCGGTTAAAAAGTATCCTATGTGCTATTCTAGACTATAATCTTTCTCTGTGCCAAATTTCATCCAGACCTGGGACCCTATTCGGAGATTTGAGATTCTCATCTCACCATTTTGCGTCCTTGTTGCTCTAGTTTAAAATGTCATAGGTGTGAGAGTGACCAAGATAAAATCTCATCTCATCTCACGCTCAGGAATAGCCCCACTGTTCAGCCGTTCTGGCATGAAAGAGTAACAAACATCAATCCATCCATCCATCCATTCTTAGAAACTTTCGCGTTTATAATATTAGTAGGATAGTAGGAAGTAGAATAGGATAGTGATAGATGAGATTGAGAAGCGATGATAGCCTAGTAAAGCGAGCAAGTTCGTGTAAGCCGAGTGACAAGCCCTGATGTCAGAGTTTCTAGGCAGCCAGATGGTTTCTGACATGGCTTGACGATTGTTGTCATAGAACAAACAACCGGGGCCTACAATTTAACGTGTTATCCGAGCTACGGTAGCGCTCAGTTGTAAATATCATACGCGGTCACCCATCCTAGGACTGACCGTGTCGCCCGTTGCTTAGCATCGGTGATTGGCTACGTACACCTAGTCAAGCTACGCTAGAGCGCTACAATAGCCTAGTTGAAAGAAGGCTCAGTTCTTAAATCAAAGAGAGCGGGTTCGATTCTAGTCGAATGTACACACTAATTTGTTCATTTTTGCACACATATCTCTACGTATTTAATGTCATCATCTGCTATATAACTATTATAGTGTTCAGTGTATGGCGACAGGCTTGCCCCATAACACAACATTAATTATCGCCACGCCTTTCGCCCGAAGAGACTGGCAGAGGTGTATTACAACACCCATACTTCACTAGACGGTAATCAGCCCAAATGTGACAGGGGATGAACCTGTCACATTTTAGACTGAATATCGTCCGACAAAACGTGGGTGTTATAATACATCTCCGCCAACCCTTTCGTGGGAAAAGACACGACGATATGTTATGTCATGTCTGATTTGCTTCCTTTACATAGTAGTACTGGGTATTCGTATACGGTATTCAAATAATCAATCACTGTCCCAGATAATTCGATGAACACAGGTACATTTACTTCCCCGACCGCAGAGAAACTACAAAATCAACCGGCATTCCAATTTCAACCCACGCCCGTGCCGACGGGACAGCGTATAGCCGTATACGACTGAATTATTTATACAGCTTCCTCTTGCAGTGTGAAACAGAGGATGAACTTGAGACTATGTGAATTCAGAGCCTCAAACTCGAAACTCGAAGCGAGAAACTGCCGTCTTTGTACTTCTTCACTCTACAAAACTTCAAGGCTAGAGTGAATGAGTACCTTATAGGTCTTCGTGCTCCATCTTAGACCACAATGTCGCTTAACATCAGGCGAGTTGGAGGTCAAACGCCGACTTATTGTACATAAAAAAAAAAAAAAAACTTGGCTAGCTTCAGGGAGCGAGGTTATAGATGGTTAATTGTAATCAGTTTTTTGGTGAGATATATACAGGGTAATCGGCATAAGTTTTCAGAATCATTCGGAAACGTTTCCATTCAAATTTAAAAAAATTCAAACTCAAATTTATTTGAATCTCAGCCCGTATTCATTCATTTTTATTTTTCTTTCTTTTAACGGGTATGGACACCGGACTCCAATTTGAGTAGGAATCGAGTATAAATCCATTCGGAAGTAAGAATCACGTCATGACACACAATCTCGACAGGCTCGCCCCCTGTTACATTTGGGACTGAATATCGTCCGGCGAAGTGTGGGTGTTGTATTACACCTCTGCCAGCGCCCCTCGGGGGAAAGGCGTGACGATATAATTATGTCCAACTTAAATATTTATATTTCATGTCAAAGTAGGCTGAGATTTGAACAATTTGCGTTTGAAATCGGATGTGGGATCCGATCGGATCAACGTTTCCATGTGATTGTGAATATGGGTGCAGGAAAGGGTGTATTAAGTTGAAAGAGGTTCATTGTACTCTTCATTATGAACAACTTTTACTATGGAACCAACCATGAAATCGAGAAAAAACTATCTGCTGTTCCATGTCAAAAGTTGCAGTTGTTCGCCTTGATTGAGTGCAGAATGTGGGGAACAGCGAGTGGAGAATGATTGATGACTATGGCGATAACTATTTATATACTTTTAACCGTGGGTTAGGCAGAGTGCAGTTAACAATATTTACTCTTCAGCTAATGAACAAAAGCCATAATTTTTCAATCAAACTTTTTATTTCAACTTCTTCAATGCAAACTACAAAAGTCGCAGTACCGTATCTGACTGTACATGGTACGGTGAGTGAACACTAACGTGGATTTGTGGCCAATACACGAAATGAGGCAGTAATATTGTAACTATGACAAATATGGCGAATACGAGTCGCTAGCTCGTATAATGTTATGAATTATGACGCGTTTGAAGTGGCCCAGTTAGTGTGTCTAGTAGGTATTAATCGTTCCATTGCAATAATATTTAATGGGCGATGAAATGAACGACCGGAGGCCTAGCTATTTGGTAGTAACACTCGATGTTATGTGTGGTATTGTTATGTTGTATATTATGTCCTTCATAATCCAAAAAACGAGGTCTGGCATTCCGGGAGCAAACACGTAATGACGCACTCGTCATCCGTCTCTTTTGAACTATTTGTTAATGACTTATTTCGGTCCTGCTCAAGCATCGATTGACGTCACTAAGTGTTTCCCACGTGACTGGAATGCTTTAACTCTTGAAATAGTTATAAGTACAGTGTTTTGTCTTTTTCGATCGAGCGAAAAATTTAAAAGAAAGAAGTAGACAAAACATTGAATAAATGTGCCGAGGAAATACAGCGTTTATTACTAAGGAGATTGTGTGCATTCAATGCTCCAGCGATGGCCAGGGGGCTTACCACGAGTTTTGATCGTTATGAGAACTTTTTCCGATTTCGTTTGGCTCCATACAATTCAATAAAGCGCCCCTGGCGGAAACGTTAAGGAACTAGGCTAAATGTATGCAAGAAAAGAAAATTAACGTTAAATTTTTGGTAGCAAAATTAAATGTTTGCAAAAAAAAAAACATATTTTTGTGGAACCAGAAATTTCCATTTTTCTATTTACTTACCAACATTGAAAAATCCGAGAGAAATTGTAAAACAAATCCTTCGCATAAATAGAGTAAAAAAAAATATGATTCCAAAAGGCTTTCAACAATAAGCCTTCACAAAATAAAACATTTTTAATAAAATTTATAAAATAATGTCCAACGATATCTCGTCACTCACTCA
Organism: Peribatodes rhomboidaria; assembly: GCA_911728515.1. NCBI lineage: Eukaryota > Metazoa > Arthropoda > Insecta > Lepidoptera > Geometridae > Peribatodes > Peribatodes rhomboidaria. Next base: position 4,712,870 of record OU452184.1, on the reverse strand, counting down.
CTCTCTTACAATAAATAAAATGTCGTTTCTAAGAAGACATAACTTGGGGGTCGTCAAAACTTCGCCCTCAGAAATTTAATTATTTTGGCCAGCTAACGATGTCTTTAATTTTAATTCTTATTCACTTTGACAATGTTTTCTTAGTGGAGAGAAAACGAAGAGGTGGAATAAAGGGTCTTTCGCAGAATGACCAGAGATGTGAAGGAGGTGCAAAACAATACCTAGTATATACCTAGTATAATACTTAAATTCAATCTATTTCAATTAATGTTATTTTATGATTATTTAATATTTTTCCTCTTGTCCAATTTTTTTTTTTTAATAACTTTAACATTCATAACTGTATATTTGATACCTTCGCAGTAATATATTAGTAATATTTATTTTAGTTAGATATAATATCAATGTCCAATTTAATTTTAAACATTTAAGCTTAGACAGCATAACAAAAATTGTATTTCTAATACCTAATTAATTAAATATTTTTATGAGACCAAAGAAAATATTATTCATATTGATATCTATTTTTTTTTAAATTTAATTAAGTTTATTTTTAACTAAAATCAAATGTAACGATTTTAATATTATGTAAGCGCGCGACCACTCTACTTTGGTAATGCTTTGATCGGACCCAAGATACCGGCTGCGCCGAGTTTGGGGCCCTCAGCGTATACGAGTACAACTCGCCTTTGTACTATTCGCTAAATAAAGAAATTTGATTTGATTTGTGTACTTAAATTCTAAAGTAGCAGGTTAAAACCTGAAAGATGGTTTAAAGGGTTCAAACGTTTCTTTGAATTCATGTAATCAATTTGGCGTGAGTAATTTAGCAATTACGTCAAGCGGTAGTTTTACTACCATTTAGATACTAGATATTTCTAAGAATTACCAAAAATAATATTGGTATGTACATATTTAATAACATGATGATTACCTATCAGGTAGGTAATCTTCAAAATGACATTGCTGTTTAAGTTTTTGAAATGAAATTAAATGAAATTTATTCATTAAAAATAGGGTAGGGTACAATGGTCATAGTTATTTAAAATATGTTCTCCTATTTTGCCGTTTTTCGGCATGTGAATTTGGTCACATCTAAAAATAAAATAAAATTAAACTCGTAGCTTACAAAATCATGAAAGTTATAAAAATAAAATAGGTACAATTATATATTATATTAATGTGTTGCCAAAATAAATAAATAATTAACTCAAAAAAATAATAGTAATAATATTTGCGGCTCGGCTATGTCAAAGTATTCTATTAAATTAAAGTCTTTATGTCAAATGCATGATTACAATGAAAAATAAATAAATAATATTATAATAAATAAATAATTTAAATTGAAAATATGAATTTGTAAGATATTTACATTTATTTTTGTGTTAGGTTATACATTGATTGCGTGGTTTGAGATATCCTAACTATTGATCGACCGAGTGAGCTAGTGAAGCGTCTATGCGATCTATAGAGGCTGACCTCTACTGGTTGCACGAGTTCAAAAGAATCGGTCTAGAATTGCGGTGAAGTCTTCAGCTCACTGATCTACTAGTATTATACATGCAATGGGGTTTTTTTTTGCTTTCACGCCTTAACTACTCAATTGCTCGTCATGAAATTTTGCATAGGTAGGTACACGTTTTCAGTGGTACAGAAAAATACTTATTAGTCATGGTTAACCAATGGGCTTAGCTAGTTATTTATAGGCTGGGCAAAAAGTCTTTTTGCATTATAGTGTATGAACTTGTAATAAAATCTCTTTGGCTATACTATTTGTATCTGGCTGGTTTTGGTATCATTGAAAGTTTAAATTTTAAAGAACATTTCAAATTCAAATAATAGGAAAATGTGTGATTTTCATTTGTTTTTCGTACTGTCAAGATGAGTGAATCTAATGAAGTGATCTAATCTAATTTTATTATTTACAAGCTACGCCTCGCGGTATTACCCGCGATTAAGAAGTATCCTATGTGCTATTCTAGACTATAATCTATCTCTGTGCCAATGTTCATCCAGATCTGTTCAGCCATTCTGGCGTGAAAGAGTTACAAACATCCATCCATTCTCACAAACTTTCGCGTTTATAATATTATAGTAGGATTATATATTGTATAATCTATTTTTATAATAACACAACGGGCTTAGCTAGTAGATTATATTTAGAATTGCGGAAATATTGGCCGTCGAAGTTCTAGCCCAAGTTCTAATCTGCGACAGACTCAATGTCCGTAGATAGAATCTAACTGAAACAGTAACTGTGTGTAGTGTTTACTTATCCAACTGTGTATAGTATGTATATGTAAGTAGATAGGATCTAAACTGAAACTGTAGCCCAGATCTGTACGTGCTAACTTGACAATGCGGTGGCTTAGCCTGCGACCAATTATTTGTTTCAATTATTGGATTAACTGGTGGGATAGAGCTTGCGACGTAGCAGTTTAAATATATCTGCAAAGCAGTATTAGGACTGGTTAGTTGGATGACCGCGATTGCTCTGCGAAACTCGTAAAATTGGATGGGTGAAAACTATGGATGGACGAGTACGGGACTCTAAAAATCATACATATTGTCACGCCTTTCGCCCGAAGAAGCTGGCAGAGGGGTCGCCATACATGGGGTCCAGTTAAGTAGCTGATGACATTAAAGCTCTAACTCTGACTTTAAAATTTTCTAAATTCTAGATAATTTTAAAGTCAGAGTACTATAATTATGTATCTATATGAGTAGATAAGTCAAGACTTGTCAAGACCGCAGGATCGCGCTGGATGCAGCCGCTACCAACCGGTCTTATTGGAGATCTATGGGGGAGGCCTATGTCCAGCAGTGGACGTCCTATGGCTGATGGATGGATGAGTAGATAGACTCGATATTTGAAAATCCCCGAAAAAAAATACACCGATGATGGATAACTCCGAAAGTTTGTTTGTCCGAACATGAGATCGGTATAAAGTGACATGATTCAGCGTTAGAACCTTTTTAATGTTTTGAGATTGGTCATTACGAAATTTTGGCGTAGCGTACTCGTTTTTCGGAGTAAAGTTTTCGGTGAAACGTAATTAAGAGTTTTCATTTGAAGAGTTTTATTTTGCGCTCATTAAAATATGTTGACACCAAAGAATTAAGTACCTACTGACCCTTTAAACGAATACAAACCATGCATAGGCTATTCATTAACATAGTCATCGTCAACCGTTAATCGGTAAGTTCTAAATTGAGCAAAATTGTTCAAGGGTCGCGAGGTAACTCTTCAAGATGAGTTAACAAACACGGTTAAGTTTCATTTTATGAAATAAAAAACTTTTTCAGCGTTATTGCGCTGAAAAAGTTTTAGCATTCTTCATTCTTTCTCACTAGCATTCTTTCAACTAGGTGTTTTCAGCTCCAGTGAACATTTCCGGTCAGATAAGTACTGTGAAGATTGAAATGCGAAGCTAATCTCGCCCATCGAGTCGGGACAAAGGAGGTAAATGTAAAAGGGGGCAGCTAAAAGCCACCTGGGGGGCTATTCCAGCGCGTGAGATGAGATGAGATTTTATCTTGGTCACTCTCACACCTATGACGTTTCAAACGAGAGCAACAAGGACGAAAAAAACTGAGATGAAAATTTCAAATATCCGAATAGGGCCACCTGCACGTTGTTCCGGCTATAAATCTCAAGTACATTTGTGCATAGAAGCGCTTATACTATTTACTTTTTTAATCACGTTAAAACCATTTTATTTTTTGTTGCAATAAGCTTCAGAATTATTTTAACTTAAAAGCTGTTTGATGCTTTTTCTTTCTTTAAGCTTTTTCTAGTGTTGTTTAAGCCAGGTCATTTTCAATGTCTGAAATTCAACTTAAAAAAGGTTTTTGAAAGTGAAAAAAGGCTGTTAGCAAAAGTGCGCTATTTGGTTCTTGTAATATGTAGCAAAAAGAGCAAGAACTGCACGACCTGATCCAGCCATCACCGTTCTTTTATAATTGTACCAGGCGCACCAGTAAGAGACACCCTCTTATGGTGGAAATTCCACCAAAACGCACTAAGCGTTTCAATTAAATTTTTCTTGTAAGAACTGCAGAGGTGTGGAACGCGTTGCCTGCGTCTGTCTTTCCACCTAAATACCGGATTGTATTTAGGTGTTTAAGAGTAAAGTGAATAGGTATCTCCTAGGCAAGCGCGTTACACCTTCGATCACGTCGACGCTTCCCATCAGGCGAGTCAAACGCATGCCTAGTCTGTTGTTAAAAAAAAAAATGTCGGTCACTCTTACTGTCATTACTTTTCTAACTAGAAAGAGAGAGACCGCAATATATTGCACTAGGTAGTATTGGGCCCTAACGACTGATATATTTTTTTTTTAATTGAAGTAGTGTGAAGAAGTGTTAACAACATCTTTTCGGGTCGGTTTTTTTGTCGGTTACGTTAGGTACATCGGTGCCTAGTACATCTTATCATGGATACCTGTTGACTTTTTTTTCTGTGTTTTTTTTTACCACACCACTTCTAAGATCTTAGTTTTGCTCGCATTTTATATACACGCTACAATCATCGTGTTGTTTTTGACAGTTATTTTTGCCCCACTGAGCAAGAAGGGGGTTATGTTTATCGAGTGTATTTATGTATGTATGTGGGTTTGTATGTGTGTTTAAGGTTTCTTTGGCACGGCCTGTAGCCTAAACAGCTTATTGAATTACGACAAGTGAGGTGTCATTTGAATCGTCTTCATAGTGGAAGTGACATAGGGTACAGCATTTTGCAGCCGGTTTTTGGTTTTCCTTTTAATAATGTTACTTGTTAGTTAAAAACGATTAAATGTGACAAATTTTTGGCCGCGACAGTACACACATCCTGGAAGCTCGACTCGACAGTGCTTGAAATACGAAGTGACGAGACACCATATGGTTGTGAAACTACGTTTTATAAGACAGACAGACAGACATGGCTAATTTATCAAGTTGAATGTTACGGGGTTGATTAAATCTTATATAATTAATAATGTATTTTATTTTAATAATGTACGATTTGTATCGTTATAAAAACAACAAAAACAAACTTGTAATAAAAGCAAGTTTCGCTCTAATACTTAAGCAATAACTTATTATCTTACAACCTAAGAACCCAGATTGTAGAATGCTCAAATCAATATCAAAATTTATGAATATTAACAAAATCTTTAGCTACAGATTACCAAAATTTTATATCTACTAAAGTTTTTAAATGCAGGTACCTATCAACTGATTTTTTTCTTATATTTACTCGTGCTTATGCTTCTATTTACGTTTCTTTTTTGCTATGGGTAGAAAACAAGCTAACAGGCCCATTGATGGTAAGCGATCTCCGTCGTCCATGGATACCAGCAATACCGGACATCACAGATACGTTGCCGACCCATAAGGACTCGATTGACAGCCCTTTTGAAGAACCCCATGTTGCAGTTACTCAGAAATATTGCAGGAGCTCAATCTTCAGATTGTTGGTGTGTGGCCATAAATATCGTTCAAAACTCAAAACTCAAAAGAGGAAGATGGCGCACAGTCTCCAGCACAGGCGGCGTGTAGCTAGTTTGTCAATTTTTTACCGCCTCCATTTTGGAGAATGTGCACAGGAACTATACGAGCTGATTCCGTCATCTGACTTCCGCCATAGGTCATCGAGGCAGACATTCCATCGATATCGACCTTTAATAAAGCCCGCACCAAGCGCTTTCAAAACTCCTTCTTATTCAGAACTGCCAAGGAGTGGAACGCGCTTCCTGCCTCGGTGTTCCCCAGCAATGGATACAACCTGGGTCTCTTCAAGACAAGAGTGAATAGGCACTTCATGGGCAAGCGTGCTCCGTCTTAGACCGCATCCTCACTTTCCATCAGGTGTGTTGTGGTCAAACGTGGGCCCATTCAAACATAAAAAAAAACGCACAGTGTGCGATTCATACTGTTTAGAATTTTTTTTATGTTATAAGCAATAACAAAAAAAATAATTCTAAACAGGCTTGCGTTTGGCCGCCAACATGCCTGATGATAAGCAGTGATGCGGCCTGCGATGGAGTATTAGATTTTAGGTGAATATGCGTAATTAAAACACATGATTTAAGGATTTAATTAACGATAATTTTTTAAGTTTATTATCCTTATTATTACTTAGAAGCGATGCGACTTATTCCTATCGAAGAGGCAAAACTAATGAATGAGAAATGATGGCGGTTGAACGTACTAGTAATCTGTAACTACCCACATTAATTAAAGATTAATTTTTGCAACTATCTACAAATAAATCAACATGGAGCAAGCTTGCTTAGAAGAAACCGATTCTCTCAAAATTTAAAGACAAAACGATGAATATAAAATAATCAAGTCTCAAAACTACTACACAATATACGTCATGTTGTACGAGAATGCATGTCTAGTATCTCAGTTGAGCGATCACTAAAGTGCACGAGTTCTTTCTCATAAATTTCACCTTCTAACCTTATCAACTCACCGCTCAACAAACTTTGCAAAAATACTTAACACCAGTGAACAGCTTACTTGATCAGCGGTATTATGCATGTAACGGGAGCTTTCCACTTTAGAAACTGCTTTTAGAGAGATAAGCAAAAAAATGAGCTGGAATTATGGCGGATCATAACTTCTGAAGACGGAAAAATTTACGTTTTTAGAAAAAAAAACAAAAATGTATGTGGCCGATTTTGTATTGCCAACCAAATTTAACAATTAAATTAATTGAAATTAAATTTTGATGTTTGATCAATAGATTTTCGTAGGTTCTAAAAAATGAGCTAAGTATACCTTATATTTTGTTTGAAATAAATCCGCGTACTTTAGGCAGTAGGTACTGGCCCCTACTCTTCATGCTTGAGATTTTTTTGTCATTGTCTCTCTCGTTTCAAACGTCACAGGAGTGAAAGTGACCAAAAAAACATCTCGCTCGTTAAGAACAGAGGGCCAAGGAAAAAACTGAGAGGCACATATTTTTTTTTAAAAGTACCCATACCGATTATAGATTTTGTTATAAGCTACGAATTGCCATTATATCGTAATACTGAGCCACACAGCGTCTTGTGTTACGTTTAATTTTGCACAATTTTGTCGACCCGACAAAATCAGGCAATATCATTAATTTTGAAATAAAAACGACAATTGTCCGGAAACGAACCGGATTTCTTAGCAACTCTACTTTCCGGCTTACATTGGCTCTTTTCCAGCGACACACGGCAGTTTCTGTTCAGATTAATTGTCACTACTTTTGCCAAATGCAGGCTACAGCCCAAATTTATGATGTGAATTTCACTATGTTTTATCGAAATTGTATGTAATTTGTCTTGTTGAGCCTTGAAAGGCGCATTGCCACTATAATTTATTTAGGAAAGTGAAATAAAATTGTTCTTGGAATTATTTGAAACTAACTGCGCCGAGGTTTCACATGTGGTCCTCAAGGACCGTTATTTTATGAATGTACCCTATAAATAAATGCCAGCCTCTCAAGCCAGAGGGAGCGGGTTCAAACCCAGCCGACGGCACGCACCAATTTGTTCATTGTGTGAAGCCGATACTTTCTTAGAATAGAAGCCGCCAACATATGATATTATTGTTACTAGTACTATACTATACTAGTAATATACTATACTAGTACTTTACTATACTATACTAGTACTGTACTATACTATACTATAGGTAGTTACTATTTGTTAACATTTTTATAAAATTTCCTTTTTCGCTTACGTTCTGAAACCGGTCATAATCCTTGCTGTTTTTAACTTGCATATTTTTTGGTATTTTTGCATGAATACTTATAAGTGTGTGTACATGCCTTTCAATTATACAACCGGGTTTGTAACATATACCACTGTATAAAACTATACTTACTAAGCATAATTTTAAAGATCAAACCTCGATATGTGGCACGCTTATCGAAAACATCGTGTTCGTTGGTAATTCGTTTTTATAAATAAAAAATAAAATGTTCTTTTAAAATAGTCTGAAGTATCCACTCGGTATGAAAAATAAATTATTATAAGCTTGAACACAAATGCACTTATCTTAAGCCCTTGAGCCGAACCTCTCCAACACGACCTCGTAAAGCTGATATTACACTGAGGGAATATCGTGACGCGTTGTGGCGAGCTACGAAATGAGGCGTAAATAAATAAAGCCAATCTCAATCTAACGGTCTGTTAAATTCGTTAGTTGAAACATCAAATTGTAAAACGTTTAAATTAGATTCAAATACCAATTTGCATAAAAATTTTCAAAATAAAATATAGAATAAATAAATCATATTCCTTGATGTACTTAATGCGACGTTAAAGCGGAAATACACTAGAGTTTATTAGTTCAAGTAACAATTTTGAAGATGAACTTCCGCAAAGTAACGCCTGATTCAATCATCAATTTTTTTTTTATGCTTAAAAAATCATTTGTTGTAAATTATCGATTCACCTTACAAAATTTTACGAGAATCAGTTGAGGAATGCGATCTGTAGAGGAAAGCAAACGTCGGCCGCAAGGTCTACAGCTCACAGAGTATTTAAGAAAAGATTTAAGTCACTGTCGACAAACTTTATCCGCTTAGCGACTCGTCTGTAGTTTATCTGCAACACTCCGTTCTCCAAGACGGCTTGGTGTGATTGCAGCTTAATATTTTATCTCACAAGAATTTTTATTCAATTATTCAGACACTTTGCATTCTGTTGACTGTAAGTTAATATTTCATAGTTCGTGACAGTTTATGTTACTAACAGAATTCTGGTTATAAAGTTAGTAGGCTAAATTCTTGGAGAAGTTTTCTTGTGAATGAACTTAAGATTCGCTCTTTTTTACTCACTTAGGTCTAATTGTACCCCCTCAGTTTCTTGCCTGTTCTTCTGAGTAGAGGCTCTTTATCCGAACAAGGCGGTCGAGTCTATTTAAATAACTTAGACGTTCATAAGTGTGTCTTTGATACCTAAATTGAATAAAAACATTTTGACTTTGACTTTATTGCAAAAGATGCGGAGTTAAGTTCTTTAGTGCAGGATAAATTAACTCGAGAGTTTAAAATACAATTTTATATTATAGGGACTATTAGAGGGGCTAATACAATATTATTGGGACATTTATGGGTGTAAATATTATAGGGACATTTATACCCGTAGATGTCCCTATAATATTGTATTAGCAGAAGCTAATCGTAAAGCTTGGATGACTCCTAAGCCCGCATGCTAAAACGAAGCTCAGTTTTGAATCACGATTTAAAACTGGTTTTACCATACCTAAAAACAGTGGCCCTATTCGGAGAATTGAGATTTTCATCTCACCTTTTTTTGGCCTTGTTGCTCTCGTTTGAAACGTCATATGTATGAGAGTGACCAAGATAAAATCTCATCTCATCTCTCGCGCAGGAATAGCCCCCCTGGTCGAAATCGATATTATTGACTGAGCGTCGTTTTTTAATACGGCCCTTGTGGCGCAAGACGATTTATCAGTTAACGTCTAATAAACATATTGTCACGCCTTTCCCCCGAGGGGGCTGTAATACAACACCCACACTTCGCCGGACGATATTCAGTCCCAAATGTGACAGGGGGCGAGCCTGTCGCCATACGCCGGGCTCCAGTCATGTAGCAGACATACAATACGCACATATGCTCACACAATGAACAAATTGGTGCGTGCCGTCAGCTGGGTTCGAACCTCTGGTTTGAGAGGCAGGCCTTCTCCTACTCGGCTGTCATCGCTTCTTAAAACTGGTTTTACCATACATAAAAACAGTTCAAAATCGATATTAATGATTGAACGTCGTTTTTTAATACGGCCCTAGTGGCACAACACGATTTATCAGTTAACGTATAATAAGCAGTTAAAAAGTAACTCCGAATTAAAGGCCCATATTACTTCCAAGCTGCGCCCCGCAGTTTCACCCGCGGTTAAAAAGTATCCTATGTGCTATTCTAGACACTCTATCTATATATCTATCTATCTATCTCTATGCCAAATTTCATCCAGATCTGTTTAGCCGTTCTGGCGTGAAAGAGTAACAAACATCCATCCATCCATCGATTCTTACAAACTTTCGCGTTCATAACATTAGTAGGACTATGGTATCGACAAATTAACATAGGCAGAAAACCATTACTACGAGTATGTTATAATTTAACTACTTTTGTATTACCTTTTTTTTAAATTAAGTATTTTAAATTATTTTTCTGAGGATATAAAATTAGAATTAAATAATAGTTCGAAGTAGGCGTTAGGTAAATTAGAGCAAAATTGAAAAAAAAAAACCAACCAGCTAAAATTGTAAACGTCATGAAAATTAATTTACTTACAAAAATTTAAACTTTCAACTAAAATTAAATGACGACGGTTGAAATAAATCGCGTTGTAAATTCAAATATCCCGGACAAGTTCTCAGTGGGCAACAAAGCCGTGAAAATCCTGCACACTCCGGGATTTCCGGATTAACCGGGATTATCCGAGGTGGAATCGCGAAAAGTCACTGTTAGTTACGTAAATTTCACGGCCGGACAGTTTTGGTAGATTAGGTGAGATGAGGCGAAAGTTTTTGAAAGGTTTTTGTAGAAAAAAGTTACTAGAGAAAGGAATTTCTGATTTGATGTAGAAAATTTGACGTAGCTCTAATCTTTCTGTTGATCAGGTGAAATACAACATCTACTTGGTGGCTGTTTTACCAACTTAGGTTAGTCTATCGGCTTCGATTGCGTTATACAAAAAAATAGCATTGTTATTGTAATAAAATTAAAAAAATCGTTTTTTGAAGTAAAACTTTTAATGCGACTCCAACAAAGTTGCGTTAAACGTTTAACGCTACTGGGGAGGAGGAATAGAAAGAGACAGAGCGAGAGTGAATGCGTGGTATTCGAACGCATAGGCGTCGTAAGAAAGATACACAGAAGTTTCACTTCTTCCGCGCGGAGGGACTCCACGCGCTATTTTTTTCATATAGTAATTAAGAAATTTCCAACAAACAAAAAAAAAAACAATTTTTTAAACCTTTAGTTGATGAAGCATTGAAGCTAAATACAACCATAAAAGGTGATATAAGTGAAGTACCGACTTGCTTAGAATTAACAATAATAAGATTGTTAACACACATGTTTTATATATGTAATTATTACTGTCTGTATTATTTATTATTAATTATTATTGTCCATGGTCTGGATTCCCCAAACATCGGACTGAAAATCCCCAACTTTGGGGAAAATAAAATCAATATTCCCCAAATTTTCCCCACAATTTTTAATAAATCGTGTTCGTTTAAATCAAACTTATTTATTACAAACATTATAATAATAATATTGAAGTTTAATAATTAAATTCAAATTAAATTCCTTACACACGATTTTAATCTTTCGATAGGCTACTAAGTTCACTCATCTAACAGTACTTTTTAAAATTCTCCAGAACTAATCCATCGACCTGGAATGGGTTGCCTTCCAAATTTTGGCAAGGTCGCCTGCCTGGAGTGTGGATTCCCTACGTTTTCCCCACTTAGACGCTCTCCCCACAAATAACCCAATCGGACTGAAAATCCCCACAGTTTGGGGAATTCCCCATTGATTGGCAACGCTGGTCTTACAGTAACAAATACAATTCCAAAGGCTAAGGCAAAGGTGTAACATAACACCCATATTTCGCCGGACGATATTCAGTACAAATGTGTGAGGGGGCGAGCCTGTCGCAATACACCGGGCTCCAGTCATGTATATAGCAGATGACATACAATACGCACATATGCTCACACAATGAACGAATTGGTGCGTGCCGTCGGCTATGGGTTTAAACCCGCTCCCTCTGGCTTATAAGTAATTATTACTATCTTACAGTAACAAATACAATTCAACCAAAAGTTTGGGTCACTGACAAGGTAAGGCAACAGTAAGTCTCTAGCCTTATTACGTAGCTGGTACTGCATTGCGTTTCACTCTCGTATTTTTATCGAATCGTAAAACTCAAATTTCCATCAAACTTTTCACAATTCGGAAGGTTAGGAGCTAAAATCCAATCTGAAGTCGCGCTAACGAGGTTAAAATTCAGCCGGCACATGAATCAGGCGCGCAAAAAACACATTTATCTAGGACAAGTGCGCATTTCGCGCGCTCCAGGCTTAATTTTCTAGGATACAGTGTGACTGGGACGAGTACGAAAATCAATAATATGATTTGGCGTTAATTCATTCAAATTTAATTAATGGTGCGCTTTGTTGGAATAATGTCCAGGCGGCTTGTCGACTACCCGAGTGGCTAGTCGTTTTTAACTCCCGACGCAAAAACAATGCGGTATAATAAGTTGACGTGTTTGTGTGTGTGTGTGTGTGAGTGTGTGTGTGTGTGTGTGTGTGTGTGTGTATGCTTTGGATTAACCAAATTTGTTTTTGTTTTTGTTTTTTTGTTTGAAAGGTGAATTACTTGACTAAGTAATTCACCTTTCAAACTGACTTTCGACTTTCGACTGAGACTGTTCTTTGTGTTTGATGAAATCGTCATTGATGAAATTCAGTGTCGGGGGTATTTTTGCACTGTTAATTGATATTCGTTAAAAAGTGTAGATTTGTCGTAGGTTTCCTAAGTATCGGTTTAGAGGTGAAATCAATTTCCGAGACACGAATATTTACGCTATTTATTGCGTAGTTTTAAAAAAGTTACATTCTAATTATTAAGTAACCTTAATAAAATGGAAGTTCTCAACGTGGTCATACCATAAAACGAGCTAGCCACTGGTGACCCCCACCCACATTATTTTTCATTTAACCGGTGTGCCAGCTTCTCATTTTTATAGCCACCCGCTATTTTACCACGGGCCGTGTCGCACTGTGATCTTAGTTTACCAGTGAATTAACTCTTAACTATTATAGTTCCGAAGAAAGAAAGAGAAACTGCCGTCTTTGTACTTCTTCACTCTACAAAACTTTAAGGCTAGATAGAATAAGTACCTTATAGGTCGTCGTGCTCCATCTTAGACCACAACGTCGCTTAACATCAGCCGTGTTGGTGGTCAAACGCCGACTTATTGTCCATAAAAAATCATCTGTTGTTTTAAAATGAATTAAATTTAAGTATTTTGAGCTGTTGATGACTCTATGAAAGATGCAATGTAATACTTTTAATGACTTGTATGTAAATCCAACTTCCTACTTATAAACGCGGAAGTTTGTAAGAATGGATGGATGGATGGATGGATGTTTGTTTGTTACTCTTTCACGCCAGAACGGCTGAACAGATCTGGATGAAATTTGGCACAGAGATAGATTTTAGTCTAGAATAGCACATAGAATACTTTTTAATCGCGGGTGAAACTGCGGGCGCAGCTAGTTGTTTATATTTTTTTGCGAATGTTGGACAATTATGTACAATACAATGCAATATAAAAACTCGTTATTGACACCAAATGCAAATAAATCTAAACTAAACACTCAAAAATAAAGGCGCAATGAGCGGTCTTATCGCTTAAGAGCGATCTCTTCATGTATTCATATGTATTGATATTTGTGGCTTCACAACATTATTGGGTATGGTATGTAGTATGTAGTATTCGAGTTTCGAAATTAGTTGCAAACTCAAAAAATAATTATGCAGGATTGTCTTTTTCTTTCTCTTAAATTTTTAACTAGACCAAAAAAGACATACATACTCGTACATACATATCGTCACGCCTTTCCCCCGAGGGGACTGTCAGAGGTGTAATACAACACACTTCGCTGGACGATGTTCAGTCCCAAATGTGACAGGGGCGAGCCTGTCGCCATACACCGGGCTCCAGTCATGTAGCAGATGACATACAATACGCACATATGTTTACGCAATTAACAAATTGGTGCGTGCCGTCGCGTCGGCTGCGTTCAACCCGCTCCCTCTGGCTTGAGAGGCGGACCTTCTCCCAACTAGGCTGCCATCGCTTATACAAAGACAAAGCACTGAAAAACTATTCCGAGGCTATAAATATAATGTTTAATAGTGAGGGGTCATTGTTTGGAGATGAAACACTGGTTTCTACTGACAAAATACCACTATGAACTCTCGTATGATATTAGAAAAGTTTATTAAGAATTTCATAAGTCGAATTTCTACATTTGCCACATTTTGCCGCTACAATGTGTGTGACAGTTGTTTATTAAATTTCAAGAGATAAAAATGTACGAAATCTCGGCATATATGAAATTTACATTGTATGGTAGAATGAATGGTGAAAATGCGCGAATTTCAACTCAGATGTTGCTTTGAAAAACTGAGCAAAACGAAAAAAATCTGCTGAAGGTAAAAGAACTACGGAGCAATTCAACCGATGTTAAGGGACCCTGACGCTCTACTAATATTTCTTCTAATATCCTACTAAAATTATAAACGTGAAAGTTTGTAAGAATCGATGGATGGATGTTTGTTACTCTTTCACGTCAGAACAGCTGAACAGATCTGCATGAAATTTGGCACAGAGATAGATTATAGTCTAGAATAGCACATAGGATACTTTTTAATCGCGGGTGAAACCGCAGGGCTCTGCTAGTTTTCCATAAAAACGTGCTTGTCAAATTTTTTGGAAAACATTGTCAGTTTATGATGATATTTGGCATGTACAATTAACTGAACTATATCTCCGCCCCGTATGTTCTTATTTTTTTTAAACGTTCTTAAGAGAAAATAGAGCATTGTAAGGGGTGACTGTTGACTGATTTATTTAATAGGTAGACAAAGCAAATCAAAAATCCATTTATATAGAGAGGTAGTCTACATCATTAGCTTTCAAATTAGTTCATAATACAAGGGAAATTTTTAATCATTTAAGAATGATTAGAGAAGTGCAAAAATCATATTATTTTATTAAAATTGCCCTTTGTCACTCTGTAGATAACTTTAGAGGCTCGTCAGTATTTTTACTTGCTCTCTTTTTTTGTCTCGTCTTCTTTTAGACGAAATGGCAGTAGAAAACTTTTACTCAATGAAGTTAGTCTAAAGTGGTCACCAGACCCTTAACTGAACCGTTGATGTTGCGTTTGTCATAATAAAAATTGGACGGGAACGGCTCAATAGCACTAACGTTTCACAAACGTGTCACCAGTAGTCCAGCTGGTACGTTTGTGAGACAGTGATCCTAAGCCGTTCCCGTCCGATTTTTATTATGACACACGCAACATCAACGGTTCAGTCAAACATTATAAAAAAAAACACATAAAATTTAATTACATAGTTTTATAAAAAAAAACACTAATGTAGTGAAGTGAAGTGCACTGAAATAAGACACGCATCAGCTTTAAGCTGCCAGTGTCAACAAATAATAATAATTATTCACTCAAATCACTCACAAAGCAACCTGTCAGTAAAAGTCCCAAGCTTATTGCTTGTTTTAGTAAATGTTTGTTTGGCTTAACTAATATTACAATGCAATTGCAATTGCGCTGGATGCAGGCCGCTACCAACTGGTCTTATTGGAGATCTATGGGGGAGGCCCATGTCCAGCAGTGGACGTCCTATGGTTGATGGATGGATGGATGAATATTACAATTAAACATGTATCTAGTTTTAGCTTTAAAATATCTGCTCTTCATTGATCCATGAAGGTATACAGATACCTGCAACACAAGCTCTGCTTAGTGTAGGTTCTGTGGACCAACCTAATTGTTACCATAAGCCAAAAATGTACTTTGAAACTTTAATGTACATAGGTACTGTAAGCTGCCTTCTTTATGAGTATTATTATATCTTAAGTAATTTTTATTTTTCCTATGTATAATTAGCTTGTATCTATGCAATAAAGATTATTATTATTATTCCGTGATATTTATTTTTCTTCTTAATTTATAAGTTTTTTACAATCAATGAATATAAAAATAAATACTATAAAAACTTAAGAACTAGGGTGCCGCCGGCAGCGGGGCGAGGCCCAAGCTACCGGTGGTTAGGGCTGCAGAGTGAGGAACCTCCTAACAATACGGCACGTGTCTAGGATCACTGCGTTTTGTATCTGGCCCTTGATCCAACCGTCTAACGAGAGCCTCTTGAGATGTTGGTCGAGGCGAGATGTTGGTCTGTTTATTGTACTGGTATGTATATAGTCACCTACAATATTTATTTACAAGAATATTTATGTTCTTAGTGTAGGTGCTACAAGACAAATTTACTAATGTTACCCTTATATTTTTAAGGTTCATCTGTAAGTAAAATTTGTAAGCTTTTCATGAATAAATTTGATTTGATTTGATTTGATATTATTAATGTTATTGGCTAAGGTTAGCTGAATACTCCCCTAAGCTGAATAAATTATATTATTTGGCAAATTTACCTTAGTTTTTGTTTTTACACCTGGCTTGAAACAGGCTGACCATCTGTCAAAGGCTGTCCACGAAGCGTGGTTAATCCCATCTGTCTGTCCTAAACTATACCTATACATACTAATAGGTGCGTATATTTTCGAGGGCTCCACAGGGTATTATGGAATGATTGAAAGCTGAATTACTGGCTGGCATTTAGTTAAATGCTTGCAGTGCAAACAGTTTTTGGCAAACAATTTATTTTATTTTATTTTTGTTTATATATTATTTTAATTACAGTTATACATTACCTTCTTACACTTATCTCACTCAGAAGAAGTCAGTTCTGTATTAGGGAATACTCGTAAATACCTATTCTATAATTTCATTTATTAGTATTAAAAAAGAATGTAATTATTTACTAACAACTATTTTTCGTAATAAACATTCGTTAATATGTTTCGTAAAATACATGTGGTCACGCCTTTCCTCAAAGGGGCTGGTAGAGTTGTACAACACCCACACTTCGCTGAACGATATTCAGTCCCAAATGTGACAGGGGGTGAGCCTGTCGCCATACCCCGGGCTCCAGTTGCGTATATAGCAGATGACATTATATATATATTTTTTTTATTAAGAATAGGTCAACATTTGACCACCAACTCGCCTGATGTGAAGCGATATTGTGGCCTAAGATGAAGCACGAAGACCTAGTAGGTACTTATTCACTCTGGCTTTGAAGATACCTACATTTTTCGTAACAATGCATTATAATGAGTACGAGGTCACTAACTTTTATGCAGAGTGGTAAAAAGTATGTTTCTCTTCCTTTTAACCCCCGACGCAAAAAGGACGGGGTGTTCTAAGTTTGACGTGTCTGTGTGTGTGTCTGTCTGTGGCATCTTAGCTACCGAACGGATGAACCGATTTTGATTTTGTTTTTGTTTTTTTGTTTGAAAGGGGAATTAGTCGGGAGTGTTGAATAAATTAAAAATAAATAAATAAATTCAGGACACTTCCACACACGGTCGCCTGACAAAAGCAAAGCTTGTACTATGGCTGCCAGAGACTGATATATAATACATACTTGGATATTTTTAAATACCTACTTAAATAGATATTAACACCCAGACATAGAACATACACAAATGTTCATCACATTAATGTTTGCCCTAGGTGGGAATCGAACCCACGCTCCCAAGCTCAGAAGGCAGGTTGACTACCAACTAAGCTACCGAGGCAGTACAGTGTTCTTAGCTATGTTTGATAGAAATCGGTGTTGATTAAAATCGGTATTGGGGGCTTAATTGTTTTGTTAAATCTTATCTTACCTACATACCTAAAACACGCACGAAACGCTTTGGTTCCTCATTTCTCATAAAGACCGCTAGAGTGTGGAATACTCTGCCAGAGTGTGTGTTCCCTGACACTTTTAATCTGGGTGTCTTCAAGTCTCGAGTGAATCGGTTTCTTCTAGGCAAGCGTGCTCCATCGTAGGCCGCATCACTGCTTATCATCAGGCATGTTGGCGGCCAAACGCAAGCCTATTAAGTAAAAAAAATATATCTTAATTACTATGTTCTAACAACCTTGGGCTGATACCTCAATTCACGTCCAATTTCGAGACATGATCTTGAGAAATGAGTGGGTCCAATAATAAATTTTACGTTGCCTTAATATAAATTAGCTCTCAATCGATCTCGCGTGCCTGACTTCGACACGTTATTAAGTTTTGATGAAAGACTGACTTTGATTGGTTTCTCAACAACCAAGTTGTAGCCTAACTTAAGGCAAATTGATCACTTAATTTCCAATCTTAGAAGTTATTTTAAGAAAAGGTAGACGTTTTATAATTATGCGTTTGCAGTGCAAAGGTTAACTCCACTTTAACCTACTAACGATGATAGCTTAGTTGGAGAAGGGCCGCCTCTTAAGCCAGAGGGAGCGGGTTCGAACCCAGTCGACGCCACGCACCAATTTGTTCATTGTGTGAACATATTTGCGTATTGTAAGTCATCTGCTACATGACTGGAGCCCGGTGTATGGCGACTGGCTTGCCCTCTGTCACATTTGGGACTTACTATCGTCCGAAGTGTAGGTGTTGTAATACATTTCTTCTAGCCCGTCGGGGAAAGGCGTGACGATATGTTTTTTTTTTTTTGTTATATCTATTTTTTTATTATTATTTTATTTTTATTATTATATTATATCTTAATAGGCTTGCGTTTGGCCGCCAACGTGCCTGATGATAAGCAGTGATGCGGCCTACGATGGAGCACGCTTGCCTAGAAGAAACCGATTCACTTGAGACTTGAAGACACCCAGATTATAAGTGTCAGGGAACACACACTCTTGCAGAGTATTCCACACTCTAGCGGTCCGTACGAGAACCGTATGTTATATGTATTATGTTATCCTATTATGAAATGTCTTATGGTCTCGGTATATTTGTAAAGTGTCTTGTCTTTTTCTTCCTCTTAAACTGTTAACTCGATCGAAAAAGACAAAACACTGCATAACTATTCCGAAGCTATTCGTTTGTTAGTAAGAGGGATTATGTCTAGGCTCGGTAACTTAGTTGATAGGGGACTAGTGATCCGTCGTGGTGAGCTCTAAACCTATTTGCCGTAAACCCTTAATGCAGAGACACAGTCAATTCGGTAAGCTGACTGAACAGATACTAAAACTAAACGAAAGGTTTTAAATATTACTAGAAAGTTTCAGTAACTGTTTTAATTATTTTTGATATAAGTAATTAAATTTATTAATTTAATATTTATTTTTGATTAATTAATTTATAGGTGATGGCAGCCTAGTTGGGAGAAGGTCCGCCTCTCAAGCCAGAGGGAGCGGGCTCGAACCCAGCCGACGGCACGCACCAATTTGTTCATTGTGTGAACATATGTGCGTATTGTATGTCATCTGCTACATGATTGGAGCCCGGTGTATGGCGCCAGGCTCGCCCCCGTCACATTTAGGACTGAATATCGTCCGGCAAAGTGTGGATGTTGTATTACACCTCTGCCAGCCGTTTCGGGGGAAAGGCGTAACGATATATGATATATTTATGTATCTACTTCCAAATACGCCGAATTCCTTTTCAGTACATATTTTTGACGTGACAACGTCTAATAAATCAATGAACGCCGGCGGCACGCACGAAAAAGGATGACTCATTGTCCCGTTACGCTCGGTCGATCGGGGCCAGAGTGCTACACGAGCGAGCGAAAGGCACCATCGGCTAGCGCTGCATCTATTTCTCTTCCACTCGATTGGCTTATGTGTCCGAGGAGAAGATTTCATCAATGGTTTGTTATGACGTTGAACTATCGTCCGCAAACCGACTTTACAGCATAATTTTGGTACTAAAGTAATTATTTATGTTTATTTACTCACATGGCGATGTGGTCGCTAAGCGACAAAGCCGTTTAATTAGATAAAAAATAAAGTTATTAATGGAATAGTTGTAAATAAGTTAACCCTAATGCCTCAAAAAATTTTAAGATGATTTGCTTAAGCAAAATTAACTTTCAAAGTGCTCAGCTGGATATTCTGTGTTTATGCTGTCTCCTATCGCGGCACCTCTTTAATTAACCTAAACTAAACTTATTAATTCTGTTGTATACACAATGTACGGTTAGTTAGGGTTACCGTAACCGTCGCCAAGTTAGATTATAACCTGACCTTGTTTAGGGCCACGCCTCTTGTGTACTGCGTACTCTGGTTACGGTGAGGGAATTCAAGTTCCTTTACTTCTTTGGAAAAAGTGACCGCAGTTTTGGTGTCAGAATTTTTAAGCCATTTAAAGGCTTTTAATTTTTTATGTAGAATAGGTCGTCTTTTGACCACCAACTCGCCTGATGTTAAGCGACGTTGTGGTCTAAGATGGAGCACGACGACCTTAAAGGTACTTATTCACTTTAGCCTTGAAGTTTAGTAGAGTGAAGAAGTACAAAGACGGCAGTTGAGTGAGGCGCTACAAGTGCGTCAGACCCGTCTTCGGAACGGTTACACCGGACTACATCCCGAAACACGACTAGGTCATTTCACGGCATGGCTTGGTCCGGTCACAGTCAAAGTCAAAGTACAGTAATAGAGTACACTCCTACGGACGTGGATAGCTCAGCCCCCAAAAATAATTTAATGTAGCATAAGTTATTTCTAACAGGGAAAGTGGACGGAAAAAGAAGTAGAGGTCGCAGCCTCAAACGATGGTCGAAACAGGAATCTAAGCAGATTGACACCAAAATTTGTAACGCCACTCATGAGGCCGCTGATCGACATGAATAGTGACAAAGTGTCCAGAAAATTATCGGTCGGGATCATCACGACGCTCAGCAGTGAGCAGTACGACTCGAGGAGGAGGAAGCAATTCTTTGCCGTCGTCGTCTGGCCGTTATAAAAATAAGCAACAAAGCCCTCAAAGAGGCAAATTGTGAGACCAACTAAAGGTTATTTTGACACGACTACATAGCGATAGCTTGGTGGCGATCAGCAGATGACCAATCACTGTTTCCGAGTAATTGTTGTCACGGACGGTGATTGGGTGTCCATTGGTGGTCAAACAGGTGCGTATAAATTAAGTAATGACAATGCATAAGTTAAGTTAAACGTAATATAGCCACAATAATAATAATAATTATTGTCAAAATTACAGCACATAATATAGACGACCACTATTACTCTGGCCATTGGGACGTATCATCAAGGTGATGCCTGGCAATGATGGATCCACGAGAGTAACTGAGCTGAAGACTTCCAGGGGCACATTGCTACGAGCGTTCAATAATATCTCCCTCTTCCTATTTCTTTATGTTTTTTACCCGCAGAGGATGTTCATACATTTACGCGTGCAGGCGTCGGCAAGGCTGAGCGGTCGCGCGTGGTGTCAACCGGCGGGCACGACCTGGCAAGCTTACACTCCAACGATAATACGAACGCACGAAATTAATCGCTAACGGTCTCAATATTTGTTTGCCTTTGTATCGTAATTAAAATACCAGTTATACATTCCACTGCGTGAATTATTTACCAACATAACTATTAGGCCTAAACAGCTACATGAATCAATGTTAAATTTATACCCAAGTCTTTCCATTGTAGTGTAGTAGAAACCTCATGGGCAAGCGTGCTCTATCTTAGACCGCATCGTCACTTTCAATCAGGTGTGTTGTGGTTAAGGTAAATCCATTTATTCAATTCAATCATTGAAAAAAAAGTGTCCTATACTATTTTAATTGAAATGACTCAAACGTGGGGACTTTCTCTAGAAATCACTGTTATTTGCGGAACCCTCTGGCGCGTTAATAAGTGAACAGAGGAAAAACCATCGGCTTCCTTCCTCTCCATTAGTTGCTGCACTGGCTCGTTATTTGCTATCTCTCTGAGCTTCACTTTGTGCCTAGTTTTGTTCTGAGTAGTTTAGAGGTTTGTAATGACGAGTTTTATCATCTACAAATTTAAAGACTTAAAAAAACCCGATACCAATTTACATCAACAACGATTTCCATGAAACATAAAAACACTTCCCGACTAATTCAGCTTTCAAACAAAAAAAGCAAAATCAAAATCGGTTCATCCGTTCGGCAGCTATGATGCCACAGCCACACGCACGCGCACACACACACACAAACACACAGAAACAGACACCTCAAACTTATAACTCCCCGTCGTTTTCGCGTCGGTGGTTAAGAGCTGATTAGCTAGATAGAAAATGTTATTTTTAGTACCTAGTAGGTTCACTTAGACGTATAGAAATTATTCTAATAATTAAATTTGAATGTTGCTGGTTATGGATGCTCCTACTTTTGAGCAACTTTTTTATGGTTGAAAGGAGACTCCAGTTACTAGAAATGCTAACTTAAAATTTTGTTACCGAAATAAAATGGATTGTTTTTTTTTTGTCTACAAATGTGTGGGGATCGTCCATGGTTACAGCGTGTCAAGCTACGAGTACACTGCAAGCGCCTTTATGAATGTTCGCGTAAAATTCGTCAACGGTGGACCGCTGCGAGCACGCTATGCTCAGCGAACGACCGGCTCACAACAGGCTCGCGCCCACGAACTTATTCGATTAGTATCAGAAATCAGAATTTATTGATAACTCCAATAGTTACACGTCACAGATTAATAAAGTCAAACATCAGTCCCTGGCAGCCATAGTACAAGCTTTGCTTAGTTTGGGGTCAGGCGACCGTGTGTGGAAGTGTCCCGACTTTATTAATTTATTTATTTATAAGCGAGCTACACGTCTACAAGTCTCTGCTTATTTAATTATCTACAGATTATTTATAAAGTAGTTATCTTTTTACATTTCTAAAACTGTGGCTACACATTGGGCCACTATAAGTAGATCAAGACAGACGTATAATAAAGTTACAAAAAAATAAAATACAAACAAATCGAAATACTGGTTCGCGCACTTTGATAAATATTATGTAATTTAAATATGTGATTTTACTACTTTCTTAGGATACTAAGATCATAAATATTATACTAGCAACTATTTCATTAAGTAACTAACTCACAACATTCATAAAAAAACTCACAGAAAAGTTCGCTCCATATGAGAAAGAAAATATGAAGCTTTTTATCACGTCAGATATTTCCTACGCGAATATTCTCACTTTTATTTGCATGGAACATACTTTGGAACATGTGTATTCTGTAACTCGTGAATATGAGTAAAGTTTTCACGATTCCACATAAACACTCACTAAAAGGTACATTATGGTCTCCTGGTATTTCTACTCAAAGTTCTTATACACGAGCAAGCAATTGTATTGCTTGACACTACTACCTAGCCTACAACCAATTGTAGTGTCAAGCTATTGGTCAAGCAAGCAATAGTATTCTATTGCTTGCTTGTGTAAAATAACTTTAAGTAGAAATACCAGGAGACCATAATATACCATGTTGATAGGTTTGAATTTCGTACCATATAATTGTATGTTGCATGACCGTTAGGATAAAATGTTATTCTTAGATTATTGGGCGAGTATACCACCTTATTGTACATAGTTCGGAGCAGTAGCTGTTATTAGTTATCAGCAACGACATTTGATAGTTGACTAAAATTAACCAAATTCTAATGACGAATTTCGTGAATAGGACCTCTGTCACATTAAGTTGAATATGTAGTTGTAAATTGTATTACTGTCAAACCAATAACATGTAATGTTTTAACATTACATTGCTACTATTTGTTCCTGTTTTTTTTTAATTCAAGTTTTTATTATAAGCCTTATATAACCTTAAGGTAAATGCTGTGCAATCTGTTACCTAACTGCCACAAATTGCACAACTACCATTACGAACAATTGCTCAATCCAAGTGACCGTGTATAAGATGCTTTAGTTGCAATTTTAGCTTATTGTTCCTTTGACAATAGGTACTGTGACCGGCTAGCATTTTGCTTAACCTTTTGGGGAAGCCGTAAATAAAAGCTTTTGTAATACGTTTTGAGGTTATCGCTGCCTGTAAAGATTTCGATACCCATTGTACCTACTAACATTATTTTACATTGTATTGCTCAGTTCAATGTATTTTTAGAGAATAGCTCTTCTTAGAAGCATTCTAATGGAAACCTTTTAAATTAATCGTGTACTGAAAGTTTTTCCTTTTAAAATTTGTTGTAGCTACGGTATAATTATAAAGCATGTAAAACTTCAAGCAATTAATAACTAACCTACCTGTATTCCCCTTAAATAATAATTAATGATTTATGTTAACAAAAGTCACGGTCCCCGGAGTCCGTGGAGTGTAATTAAAAAAAAAAGAAAAAAAAACTTCAAGCTATAGGTTTGATACATCGTTCAAAAGTCACTAGTAAATTATACTTGGGGTCGCTTGATTGACTGAAGATACCGTTGATCGGTTCTGTCAATTTTTTTGTAGGTATATTATACAAATAAAAAAAAAATGGTAACCAAATTTAAAGTTAAAGTTTTAAGAACTATGAATCAAGATTAAAGCATAAAAATCTTGCAGTAGGAGACTCCGTTCTCCATAACCAGCAAACACATTTAAATTTAATTATTAAAAAAATTTAATAATTACATTGTCTGCTCATCCCCGTTGCTTTTTGATGTATTTTGAGGGTGACTTGTTACACCCTTTCTTAACCACGTGGAAACGGTAAGAAATTGCACTAACGTTCGTCAAACGTAATCTCACCCTAAACTTACGTTAAAAAATACAATTACAGTAACCAATGCTGGTTAACCTCGTTTTATTCTCAAACAAACGCCATACAGTACTAAAACTTGAAAACTAGGGCTACCGAAATAACTTTGACAACATAATTTTTTATTGCAATAAATTAACGTTTTGTATTTTCCGTTTAACAAACACGCTACGTAATCTATATTATTTGACGAACGTATGTATGACAATAGACAATAATTTATTTGTGGCAAAAAACACACAGATTACAGACAAAAACATAACTAAAAAAAGGTGGAAACTTGGCTTTTTGCCACAAACCTGCGCAACTCAGCATGGTGCTGGTTGTGTCCAGCCAGCGCTGGTCTTCCGTTGCGACCGGCAGGTGACGTCACGCACGAGCAAGAGCTACATGGACTACGACGACATGCGCATGTATGTTAATAATCTTTATTATTTGACGCACGTATGTATACGTGCACGTATGTTTACGCATGTATGTATACGCATGTATTTAAACAACCAGCTCTTAAACTAACAAAATAATCAGTAAAAGTGAAAGATTTTTTTTTTTTTTTTTTTTAATCTTGTTTATTTTTGGGGACTTTTGTTTACAACATGTCAGTCCCATTGTATTAACAAAACTATTGATTAAGTAATGGAAACAGAGAAAACATTGCAAATAAAGTAAAACATAAGTAAATACATAAAGAATCACTTGAGATGACTCACACATTTGAGCAGATCTTTGGTCGCATCGGAGCCCGGTTCCGCTAATAATTTATTAAAACGCCCAACATCCAGTCTGTTCAAATGGTAAGTCACCTCAAGGGCCCGCCTCTCCTGCTGAAGGCGCGTACACTCAGTGAGGAGGTGATACACGTCCTCCACTACTCCACATGTTTCACAATTTGGTGACTGAGCTTTACCCATTAGGTAGGCAAATTTTTTCAAAGGCATGTGACCGGTCCGCAGCCTATGCGCAGTTATTATAAGTCTCCGTGGCAGACTTAGATTACAGAACCACGGTATATGAGGAGGCTCACACACTATAGTTCTGTACCATATTCCACTCGCAATCGATCTCTCGTTAAAATGTTCTTTCCAAATGTTATAACAATTCTTTCTATATTTAGGCAGTAGTTCCGAGAAATTTGGTAATAAATTATACTCTACTCCCTCTAAAACTGCTTTCTTTGCTAGTGTGTCAGCCTCCTCATTACCTCTCAGCCCAACGTGTGATGGAACCCATTGCAATATGACCTCATTACCCTTATCATGCAAATCCCATAACTGTGATATTATTTTATACGCAGTCGATACCCCCTTCCTGCCAGAAGTGCATCGGATAATATGCTGAAGCGCACTTTTACTGTCGGTACAAATTACGGTCTTTCTTATTTCATTATTTCGAACATAGATAAGAGCCTCAGATATTGCAACCAGTTCCACTGACATTATTGAAATATAATTATTGCTAATCTTAAAACAGTTATTAACAGAATGTAGATTAAGGTTTAAAGAAGGGTCATAAAAGGCAGCTCCTCGCCCACTGGCACTCTTTGAACCGTCTGTATACAGCACGTGCCAATCGCAGTACTTCTCACTAAGTTCTTTTATTGTCTCTGAACGTAAGGAATTGGTCTCGTGCGCCTTTTTTGACCCTTTTAAGCAATCTAAGTTAGTAAAAATTACATTGTCATGATTAAAATTAGTTATCCACGAATCTAAAGAAAATACGTCTAATATAGAAGACGAGTACAAAGTTTCATTTTTAAGTTCATCAAATATTTTAACTAATAGAGGAGTTCTTTTTCTAAACCAGTAGCCGTAGTTGCTATGTGATAAAAGCCATAAAGCGCGCAACTCAGATAACAGTCTACCTGTCTCGTTATCGGTCCACGCTCGTACTTTTAAACAATATTTGAAAGCTAAATATCTTCGCCTTATGTGCAGTGGAGGTACACAGAGCTCACTTTCCATAGTGTGTATCGGAGTACTTCTTATAAATCCTCCTATTGTTCGTAAAGCCTGATTTTGCACCTTATCTAATTTGTATGTATGCATTTTTGCACAGTTATCAAACAAGTATGAACCGTAATCTAACCTGCTTCTAACTAAAGCTATGTATAATTTACGTAAATGTAGTGGATGAATACCCCAATTGGAACCAACTAGAACTTTAATTACATTAAGATGTTTTTGTGTTTTACTTACTGTTTCATTTATATGTTTCCGCCACAGTAATGAGCAATCTAGCCACATTCCTAGGTATTTGTATATTTCCACACGTTCAATCTGTATATTATTTACCTTTATACCTACAGGCTGTTTTCTCCGACCTCTACTAAAAACACAGAATTTAGACTTGGAAGTAGAAAGTTCCAATCCCAAATCATTTAGAATACCTACAAAAACCTGCAATGCGTTTTGTATTTTATTTGCACTTTGAACCAAATCGTTGCTACTACTATATAACACAAAGTCGTCTGCATATTGACAGATGTAAACAAAGTTGATGACCTTACAAATTTTTGCTGTTGTTAAGTTGAAAATAATAGGCGAACTCGGACATCCTTGCATAAGTCCCTTACTTGTATATCTATAGGCATCTATCATCGTACCAGAGTCACCTTTGATTTGGAGACATCTCCGACTTAGAAAATTCCACAAATACCTACACAATAGTTTACCTACACCTAGTTCGTCAAGGATTTCAGTTGCTTTTTCTATAAGTACATTATTGTATGCATTTTCAATATCCAGAAAGCATGCAACGGTAGGCATATTGTTTGTGAGTCCTAATTGAATCTGCGTCACAATTCGCACCAAACAGTCTAGACACGACTGGCCGCTACGGAAGCCCGTTGTAAACGGCGATAACAAGTTGTTCCTTTCCACGAACCATTCCAAACGTTTGTTTATCATATTATGTAGGACCTTACAAATACACGATATTAACGAAATCGGTCTTAATTTAGGTGTTGAGTTTGATGATTCACTATATTTAGGTATTGGAACAACAGTAATGTTACGCCATTGTTGGGGAATTTCTCCTGTAGTAAAAATGAGATTATATAGTATTAGTAATTGTTGTTTGGCATTTTTGGGTAAATGATGAATCATGGAGTAGGTAACTCCATCACTTCCTGGAGCTGTATCTTTTTTTTTGGTACATTTACAGAGCTCGTGCAACATAAAATCTGCTTCTAAAGCCTCATTTGTCGACGTAAAAATAGGTGACTTAGGATTGACATAATCTGGAGCCAAACTGCAAAGTAATGTGTTTTTATCTTCCTTAGAAACATATGTTTTAGACGATCTATATCCTTTAATCCAGCGCAACCGTCTCCACATATCAGTAACTGTCGTGGACTCATCGACACTGCTACACATCTTTTGCCATCCTTCTGATCTAGCTTTGTGTATTTCAGTTTTAGCATTTTCAGTTTTTTCTTTCAATTTATCTAAATTCAGAGGAATAGGGTTATGTCTAAAATTTGCTAAAGCTAGTCTACGCTCCCCTAATAATTTAGAAAGATTGGGGTTCCAGTATGGTTTCGATTTAAACTTACTAGTAGGATTTTGACTTATTTTAACTATGGGAATATATTTTTCTGCTGCTTTAGAAATGTGGCATATCAACGAATCATACAATGCTTGAACATTGAGCTCACCGACTGGCAGTGATATACTATTTTGAATGTATTCCGTATATTTTTCCCAATTAGCCATTTTAAAGTTTCGTCTATCGGAAGTTTGTATAGCATCACGATAGTTTAGTCTCATTTTTATAAACATATGGTCACTGCCTAGATTTTCACTTAATACACGCCAATCAAAATGTATAGCAATGTCTGACGAAGCAAACGAAATATCTGGAGAAGTTTTTTGTATTTGATTGTTTACCATCTTTATTCTCGTCGGGTGACCATTATTAAGAGATACGTATTGGAATTCAATAGCAGAATCATGTATTATTCTACCCCTAGTATCGTTTTTATACGACCAATCGGTGTGGTATGCATTAAAATCTCCAACAATTAAACAATTTTTCGGGAAATTAGAGAATATGTTGTCCCAATCGGACTGAGTAGTATTGACCCAGGATGGACAGTATATAAGTATCACATTTTTTAAATAGCCACAGTTCAATAACTTAAGGGTCAAAATTTGTATATTTGTATTTGTGTGCGTCACATTACATACCTGCGCTTTTATTGTGTTGTGGACAAATATAGCTATACCTGCACATCCATCTTCTCTATCTCTGCGGTGCACATTATATCCTGTCAAGCGAACACGGGAGTTTTCTTTAAACCATGTTTCTGATACAAATGCCAAATGAGCCTTTTCTTGACCAAGTAAAAGTTCAAACTCTAACATTTTACGATGTAAGCTCTGTGCATTCCACTGCAATAAGTTTAAAGAGTACACTTTTTGGGCCTTATCCATTGTTACTAATAAAATGTATGACTTTTCGAAGCAAATTATCCTTGTGATTCATTTTAAGAAAGTATTGTATAAATTCTTCAAAAACTATACTACACACATTCTTTATTTTATCTTCAAAACTTTTCTCACTGTCAAAGATTATTTGTACTTTCTTTACTAATTTCCAGAAAATTTTAACTAAGCTCTTTCTTTCAGAGTCTTTTTCTTCTTCTTCTAGCATTTCTGTATCTTGTTCTATTGGTTCCTCATTAAATTTTCTTATAAACTGTTTCTTTTTTTTCCTGTTTTTTATCTTACTTAATTCTGTTTCTACTTTTTCGTTTCTGATTTTTCCTTCTTCTGTATTCATATCTTCTGAGGCAGTAGCAGTATTTTCATCTGATTCAAGATTTTCTCTATGCACCATGGCGCTAGTTTTTACAACATTACTATAGGACTTTACCGTTATCTGGTCACGTGTGGTAGGCATGGACTTTTCTCTGTCTACATAATTTCGTCTGATATCAAAGTGAGTCTTGCGATTGTCTATATAAGTCATCAGTGCTTTTTTGTAAGTACAATTTTCCGTGCGCATTATAATCCTTATCTCTTTCTCCTTGATAAACATCGGACATTGTTTGTACATCGCTAAATGCGGTCCTTTACAGTTCACGCATTTAAAATTGTTGGTCTCACAATTTTTATGTTCGCCTCCACATTTTGGGCACACAGGCTTGTTGGCAGGACAAGCCCGTGAGAGGTGACCAAAGCGCCAACAAACTGCGCACTGGCTCACCGGGAATGTATATGGCTCCACTTTAAACCTACACCCGTATCCAAGGACGTACGGGGGCAAAGTCGAGCCTTTTATACTCAATCGTACTGTCTCACTATCAATCCACTTGCCATCTTCACTAAGCCGTTTTAATCTTCGGACGGAAACAATCTCATATTCACATTTTAGGTTTTCTAGTGCTTCATTTTCTTCGATATCTAGGTCAACATGTCTTACTAGCCCGTACGACAGATAAATTTCATCCGCCATTTGGCATCTGTAGCCTAAACTTATAATTTTGTCACATTTAATTAAGCCCTCGCAATCTAATTTATTCTCGAACTCAATGAGGACTTTGTACGGGGATTTATAAGATATTTTAATAATATTCTTAACACCTTCAGATTGTAGAAGTTTTGCCATACCAAACTGTTTAGGTAAGATTTCTTTGGCCGTTATAGATACAACATAGGTTTCTTCTGGAGATCTTTCTGGTGTTTCTATGGTTTTACATGTCTTAATCTTTGAGCGCTTGACCTTCCTACATACTTGGGTAAAACCATCATCTACGATTTCGTCACTATCTGTTCGCGGTCTCTTCTCCCGTGTTGTTCTGGCATTCTCTTCTGTCTCCATCTCGTCCGACTCTTCGTTTAGCATTTTTCTGATACATTCGTCCACATCTGCATCACTATTCTCTCCTTTATCGTCTGCGTGGAGGTTTACCTCCATCACTACGGATCCCGTAAGTTACGTAGATACGTAGGTAATAAACTTCGTACACAGTAAATTAAAATAAGATACGCGAGACTCGAAGCGTGCACCTGCAGCGACAACTGCCGCGCCAATGAAAAGTGAAAGATGAAAATATAACTATCTATTTATTACTTCGCTACAAAGAATATTCTACATTCCGCTACGTGCTACGCCACAGATGCTACACGCTACGTCGTTAGCGCTACGACTACGTAGCGAGCTTTACTACCAGTCGTTTACTACCAAAATGCAATCAACATGACCCATAAAAGCATAAAAGCGAGTTAATATTTATGAAGACTCAGCAATATGCCGTTGAAGGATGATAGATGGAGCCACAATCAGCATCCAACCAAATTAAGCCAATTAGGTAGCTTTGAAACCGTCTGCGTAAATCAAACACCGCCAACCATTCCATCTGCCTTAGACAAACCCTTTCGCTTTATAACGACAGATTAAAAAACTGCAGATCTTTAAAAAATCTGCGAAAAAACTACGATTTATTGTGGACTAGCTGCGCTCCGCGGTTTAACTCGCGGTTAAAAAGTATCCTATGTGCTATTCTAGACTATAATCTACCTCTGTGTCAAATTTCATCCAGATCTGTTCAGCCGTTCTGGCGTGAAAGAGTAACAAACATCCATCCATCCATTCTTACAAACTTTCGCGTTTATAATATTACTAGCTGCGCCCCGCGGTTTCACCCGCAGTTAAAAAGTATCCTATGTGTTATTCCAGACTGTAATCTATCTCTGTGCCAAATTTCATCCAGATCTGTTCAGCCATTCTGGCGTGAAAGAGTAACAAACATCCATACATACAAACTTTCGCCTTTATAATATTAGTAGGATAGGATAGTAGGATTATTATTATTATACTAGGATAAGCTAATATAAAGTGTGGTGCTTCTCATGGAAAGTGTCTTTGCTGTTATAACACTCTGAATTGGAAGTTTAATTCATACTATAGCGGTGAACGGAAAAAACATAGAAGAATTTCTTCAAGTAAATTGCACGGGACACACGACCCAAAGGCCTGAACAAACCCCCGGATCTTCGGAACTACTCGACATCGGCCCTTGTCTAAGCTATTAATGTCTATCAAATAACAGTGCACCGTATTAGTTAAATTAGGTTGAATTTATCCGAGTGAAATTACTTGCTATATAAACGTCGCTGTCTTTGTCTTTCACTTGCTGTTGCCGCCCCAACCGGGATGTTTCATGCAGAATGTGCAATGCAAATAACTAAGTCGAGATGTTGTAGATGTATCAATGATTTGAAAAACGGTACTTCTTTTGATGGGTTTTTACAAACTAAACGACGGATTTTACACCCAATCGCGAGCAATTTATAGAAACAAAAGAATCCTTTTTTGTAATAAGATATTTACCTATATGACTAAATAAAAAATAATAATTGTTTGACATGTTTTTGTATTGTAATGTAATCTAAGTAATTACTTAGAAATAGTCTAGTCATTTGGTGCTTTACCTGGAATATTTTCCGGGAGTTTTGAAAATGAGTAACTTTATACATTTTGATTGTGCTCTATCCGAATTTCATCGTTTCGTATTTGTTGCCGCTCGCGCCGTCATATTGAAAAATGGCGCCTAAAAGTAGTTTTTTGACAAAAACCATTTTTTGTCTTTTGATTTTTCAACACGCTCCGCCCATCGCAGTGTAGTCGGCGCTGGGTCATTATCAAGCGCTAGAAATTCTTCTGTGTTTTTACCGTTCACCGTACCGGTAAAAATTAAAAATTAAAACTATCAGTGCTCTGTGAGACAACACCACAAAATTATATTGATCACCTTGGATCTTTCACAAAAAAAAGTCAATGCTAACTTGAAACATGAATTACTACTAGGTACTATTAGTATAGTCAAGCCCCACCGCCCGCTGCTACCTTGCTCCCCTTTGACGTTTTACTCCCGCGTCCTTTTAACGCGCGGGCGAGGACTCATTGCGGTACTACTGTACTAGAGAGTACAGAAAATCAGAACTGCCAAGGAGTGGAACGCACTTTCTGCCTCGGTGTTCCCCAGCAATAGATACAACCTGGGTCTCTTCAAGACAAGAGTGAATATACACCTCATGGGCAAGCGTGCTCCATCTTAGACCACATCGTCACTTTCCATCAGGTGTGTTGTGGACAAACGAGGGCCCATTCAATCATAAAAAAAATAATTAAATAGTACCCATAAGTAGAGTAAAAAGAAAAGTAGGGGTTAGTTAGCTGTTACCCCTCATTTTTAACCCCCAACGCAAAAACGAAGGGGTGTTATAAGTTTGACGTGTCTATGTGTGTGTGATTGTCTTACTGTGGCATCGTAGCTCCTGAACGAATAAACCGATTTTGATTTGTTTTTTTTTTTTGTTTGAAAGGTGAATTAGTCGGGAGCGTTCTTAGCGAGGAGTGATGGAAATCGGTGTCGGGTTTTTAAAAAAATTAATTTATTTTTAATAATTTGTACAACCAAAGAATAAAAACATTTTTCTGGGGCATACCACGAAGCTAGGTAGTATTGAAATATCGACCTATGCCAGATTACATTTTTTTTCAGTTTTTGAAAAAATAACTTCGATTATTTTAAGTAACAATTTTAAAAACCGCCCAAGTTTTTTATTTAATGATTGAATGGATTGAATGGTTGGACGTTTGACCACGACACACCTGATGGAAAGCGATGAGACATAAGTGCGAGTCGGAATCGCACACGAACAGTTCCCTATTAATAAAAAATCCAAAATAATCACGTTTGTTGTATGGGAGCGCTCTTAATTATTTATTTTATTCTGCTTTTTAGTATTTGTTGTTATAGCGGCAACAGATACACATCATTTGCGAAAACTTCAACTGTCTAACTATCAAGGTTCATGAGATACATTCTAGTGACAGACGGGTAGACAGACAGACAGCGGAGTCTTAGTAATAGGGTCTCGTTTTACCCTTTGGGTACGGAACCCTAAAAATTTGGCAATAAAATGCTTTTTGTTTATTTATCTGTTTCGAAAAAATGTACTGCAAAATTTTGTACCAAAGTTAGCAATCTGTGTTTTTATTCGTCCGTCACACTATTCTAAATAATTTATCAACTGATTCGGCCAGCATACTAAAGCAGCAACGGGAGTATATACCCAACTATAAGTTATGTGCGGCCGGTCCGGGTTAAAAGACAAGATAATAACGGAATAATATACCTTATCTGCCCCATGATAGGGTGACCATTCGCTTCGAAGCTTCGTAGTTCATGACAACAGTATATTTTTTACACAGAGGAATTCAATTTACTCAGAAGAAATAAAAAAAAAACCTGTTTCTATAGAAGGGACTCTATAGCTAAGTATAATAATATTTTGTTATCGTAGAACCTATGTGATGACAAATACCCCAAAGGAGTTTGAACCGATGTTTGAAGAACGAATGATTAAGTATAAAAATATACCTATGTTATAGTTTATTTTACCATATTAATAATGTTATACCTATTCTACGAATGCTCAAATAAATGGTTTTTAAGTAAAACACTCCGTTTTCAGCAGTACCTACCTTCAAATATTGGAATTACCTTCAGTCGATTTAAGCCCGGAAACTGGATTTCTAGTTTGAACCGGCTTACATCGCCTTGGGTCTAGTTTTAACCTGATATTGGGTTTAGCCCGTTACAAATCTGGCGATATCGGTGTAGTGTCAAGCTACGGAAAACGTTTAAATGCGCCTCAGAGATTAATCAGAGAGATATTTGGTTACAGGGTTTGGTTTAAGAATCTTGCCGGTTTTGATAGATACTGTCGTATTTTGAGGTTTATGTCCAGAGTAATACCATTATGTTCAAACTAATATCACCTCCTTAATAGTGATCCTCCTTGTTAGTTGTTATTTAGAATTTATACAGTCAAGTGTGAATTGAATCTGTCAAGTTTGACATGTGAAACATGTAGTAGTTCTGTATTAAGTAGAAGCTCTAAAATGATTAAAAAAGTCTCATGTCTCCATTCCGTTCGTTTAATTCTATCAGATACGGCATTCTGTCTATCGATAAAATAAGTAGTACTTAAATGCGGTATTTCTGAAGTTACATATATATCCAACGCACAGACTATGGTAACCGTTCAAACTCTTAAAGCATCTGACAGTCTGCTTAAGAACTTCTTTGTCCAGGGTAAAAACTTAAGAATAAATAAATAAAAATATAAATATTCGGGACACTTGAACACACGGTCGTCTGACCCCAAACTAAGCAAAGCTTGTACTATGGCGGCCAGAGACTGATATACATACTTATATACTTTTAAATACATACTTAAATAGATATTAACACCCAGACATAGAACAAACACAAATATTCATCATATGAATGTTTGCCCTAGGTGGGAATCGAACCCAACGCCCCCAAGATCAGAAGGCAGGTTCACTACCGACTGAGCCACCGAGGCAGTCAAAATTTAAGAATTTAAAATTTAAAGAGATGAAGATTTTTTTCTAATCTTCAAGATTAGAAAAAAATCTCCATCTTTTTAACTGATGGTCACCCTATAAATGCCTACGCCATGCATGCCTAACCCTCCTTAGCATATAAATAATCGAGACCACAAAAAAGGACTGGATTTCCAGCGGCATCATTCAGGAATTTGCCAGTGAATTGTCTTGGGTCAATTTTGCTCAAGATTAAGGAAGGTAGAGATCATGGGATAAAGTGAGTCGTAAATAAGTTGATTTGGAAGGTATGGTAAATCATACTTTTATATTAGTGGTCACGTCTCTTTCAGATCAGCACCAGGTTTCTAAAATAATGTATCTACTAGGTTCAAACTTCTAGAGTTTTATTTATGTGCCATCTGATTTTCCACTGTAACACAAATACAGCGGTCACCCATCCGAAGACTGATTGGATAAATATTAAAATACTCTTTAAGCAAAAAACAGGGATACCTGGAAGGAGGCAAGAGAGGCCTTTGTCCAGCAATGGGACGCGTGCTGAAATAATAAATGTAGCGCGGAATTTTAGGTAGGTATTTGTTGCTATCACAGAGCTAAGATTTTTTTTTGCTTCGCAAAAGACCAACGAAGCGTGAGAGAGAAAAGTGACTTGGTGAATGGCTTGTTGTACGCGTTGGCTTCGCTGTAAGCACAAAATGCATTTTAAAAAAAATGATGAAATTCAGCACAAAAATATTAGTTAGTTTATGCGCTCGATTTTCACTAGAGATGTATAAAATGATGACGTCATTATTATCGATAGTTTTTTAGCAAAGTTTATTAGGTAATGAGTGCAATACATACCTGTCTGAACATACGAAAACATTGTTTGTCAAAGCTGAAACAGAGACGCTCGCTCGCTACCGCACGCTCGCTCGATTAACAGTTAGGTAGTGATTTCGGCTTGATTTGTTTAAGAGTTTTAAAAAATGGTGAAGTACCTATTTAGTCTCCTTAATCGGGCACTCTGGGCAGAGTGGTCTAGACAAAAAGATGGTAGGACATGGTGGGGCTTCATTGTCGTCAGTCTTCGCAGCAGCGGTGGCTACTACTCTCGCAATGCTTCTCCATTTTAGCCGGTCCGTCGCATTATGAGAGCACTCCCTCATGGAAGCCTTAGTCTTATATTGTCTCATCAAGACAATAGTCTTGATGAGATCCGTCCAGCGTGCCTGTAGCCCTATTCGGAGATTTGAGATTTTCATCTCACCTTTTTTCGTCCTTCTTGCTCTCGTTTGAAACGTCATAGGTGTAAGAGTGACCAAGATAAAATCTAATCTCATCTCACGCGTAGGAATAGCCCCCCTGCCTCTGATCTTCATCTGCCTCTACCTTTCTTTCCTGCTACCTGACCTGACCTATTTCGTACCTACCTTGTATATTTAAAAAATAACTTCTATTTATTATAGAGACTTACAACTATTAGCCTATTTGAGACAGAAGTCCCTCAGCACCATAATATTGTAAAAGACCTTGACCCATAACCTGCACCAGTAAATTCACGTAAATTGTCTCACAAAAATTGCGTTCGCGTATTGCGACCTCGTCACGTCTCGGTCTATGATCCGTATTAAGGTACCTTCACATGTCATACTTTCGTAAATATGAAGCAAAAATGACTGGTTTTTGGTTAAAAAAATAACCGGGCCAATAGGCGCGTACATAGTAATGTAGCGGATTCATTTTTCTTTCTTGAGCTAGTTCGCAGGAGGTCTGGATAATCCACACTTTCGCTGCAATATCCTATGGATACCGTAGAAAGTTAGCGAGACTTCCAATTATAATTTTCCCAATTACTTCCTTAGACCCATTGTTAAAACTAACTATAAGAAAAGTAGCTTTCTTCACAGGACTTCTTCATTCATAAATAAATTCTTAACAAAAAATGATATCGATGTATTCTCGGACAGTGTGCACGTAATACGCGTACATCATTAGCTGTTAAATGAATCCATAATACAAGGGAAATTCTTAGTTACTTAAGAATGATTACAGAAGTGCAGAAGTGTAAAAATAACTGAAATTGCACTTTGTCACTCTGTAGGTAAGTTTAAAGGCTCGTCAGTGTCATTACTCGCTCTCTTCACTCGTCTTCTTCTTCTAGACGAAATGGCCATAGAATACCTTAAGCCAATGCGAAGTTAGTTCAGGTCGCCTAGGTCGAAATTAGTTAGGTCGCCGGACTCTTAATTGTATTTAGTATCTTGCTTACGTGTTACCTACATTACTTATTACCCAGCGCATTGCTGCTGCCATGCTCCATTCTAAGTTGTTACTTATTGGCGGGAATTTTTAATTGGCCTTGTAAACTAGGTACAATATTAATTTTTATTATCAATTGGCTGTAAATTCTCCAATAAACATAAAATAAAATAAATAAAAAATAAGCCCAGGTGCAATTTTAGAAAATTTCCAAAGAAACCTTAGTATAAAACTAAAATATCTCTAAAGTATCTATATAAATGTGTGTGTTTGATAAGAGTCAGTTTCCAATCCAGGCTAGTCGTAGTTAATATCTATTTTATACTATGGTAATAATGATTCAGTTTTTCCGTCATTTTGCCGTAAAGCAATATAGCGTGGGAAGGTCTCCCACAAGGTGGACCGACGATCTGGTGAGGGTCGCGGGAAGCCGCTGGATGTGGGCAGCGCAAGACCGGTTGTAAAGAAGATGATTGGAGGAGGCCTTTGTCCAGCAGTCGACGTCTTCCGGCTGAAATGACGATGATTAGCAATCATGTCGCTTACGATGGAGCACGTTTGTATAGAAGACACTTGAAGACACTCAGATTGACATTCAAATTCAAATTCAAATTCAAATTATCTTTATTTCAGGCCTTTTACCCATAAACATTGTAATATAGAATATAAATAAGTAATTAAATTGAATAAATTGAAAAAAAATTAAAATTAAAATGAGGTATTAACAATTAAATTAAAATGAACATGAAATTAAAAAAAAAATGTCAAAAAAATAAAAAAATAAAATAAATGAAAATAAAATAATAATAGTGCAATGTCACAACACAAAATGTCACAACATAACATCACATTAGTAGCCTCTCACCGGCACGGGCACGGAGACATGTCTCTCGCAACAATGCCGGAGAAAAGGGCAGTCAAGCCTGGACGCGATCATCTTTAGGATGATATTGGAGCTGGCCCGCACTCTGTGCACCAAGGACGCGGCTCGTGTGCGCATGACCGTGTGGAAGCATGCTGTGTGCGCGTCCGCAAACATGCCAGATACGCTGCAGAACCGGGGCAGCCCCAACAACATCCTAAATGCGTTATTGTACAGGACTCGCAGATCACTGTACTTCCTCTTGGTGTAGTCAGCCCACAGACTGCATGTGTAGAGGGTTGTACAGTACGCTCTGAAGAGCGTAACTTTCACCTCAGCCGAGCAACGCGCAAATCTGCGGGCTATCATGTTAGCTCTTATCGACAGTGCTCTCCGTTCCCGTTCAACATCAGCATCGTCTCTGAGGTCGGTAGTTATTATATGACCCAGGTACTTAAATTGTTTGACAAAAACAAG
The DNA here is from genome assembly GCA_911728515.1 of Peribatodes rhomboidaria. Taxonomy (NCBI): domain Eukaryota; kingdom Metazoa; phylum Arthropoda; class Insecta; order Lepidoptera; family Geometridae; genus Peribatodes; species Peribatodes rhomboidaria. Next base: position 4,674,500 of record OU452184.1, on the reverse strand, counting down.
GGGCACTCCGTTGAGTGGAACTGGAGGGACGTTCTCAAGATTCTTACTACCAACCTCAAAGACCATGCATTGGCTTTTCGTTTTATTGTACTTTAGACCATGGCCAGCGGCATACTTCTCACAAATATGTAGTAGCTTTCTCAATCCACATATCGAGGCACTCAGCAGCACCATGTCGTCTGCGTAACTCAAATTATTAACACAAATTCCATCAATGTGGCAGCCGACATGCCGGCTGCTGAGCGCAACGATCAGTTCATTAATGTACAGGTTGAACAGTGTTGGAGATGTTAATCCACCTTGCCGAACACCACATTCAAGGCGGTATGGATCTGACACTGCCCCCGCCCACCGTACACTATTAACCTGATTCGCGTACCAATATTGGAGTATATTGACAAGTACTTCCGGTAGATTAGTACTCTTCAACTTCTCCCACAACAGATCATACGAAACGAGGTCAAATGCTTTAGATAGGTCAAGGAAGCACGCATACACAGGCGTCTTACGAGATGTGTAGTATTTAACGGTATGCTTAAGACACAGTACAGCACTTTCCGTCGATAACCGCGGCCGAAATCCGAACTGGTTCTCATGTAAAGAAACATACTTGCTTAACTGTGTATCAAGCAAACCGTCAAAAACCTTAGCTATCACCGTGGCAAGAGAAATAGGCCTGTAATTATTTTTGTCGGAAGGATTACCCGTTTCATTCTTAACGACAGGTACTACCACAGTCTTCATAACATCATCAGGTAAGTAGGAATGACTCACGCACAGTGAATAAAACATAGCCAAGACTCGAGAGATATGTGGTCCAGCGCACTGAGGGTGCTCAATGCTGAGTCCGTCGTGGCCCGGGGACCTACCTCTAGACATTTCTTTGATGACTTTCGATACATCTTTTGCAAGAAATGAAATCCCCACCACCTGACCGCTCACGCCAGCATTGTGCATCTTCCCCGTCGGACCTAGCCGAGAACTCACAGAAAACTGACTCTTGAACATGTTCGCAATGGCCCTGGGTTCGTTCAGTCCCTCGACACTCACCGGAAGGTCAGATCTGGCATTTGCTTTAGCGGTGTCCCGCCAAAAGCCACGAAAATTACCTTTAGCGTGTTTTTCTGCAAGAGCGTCCATTTTTATTTGGTCCTGATGATTCTGGCACCATTTTAACCGAGACTTGAACGCTCTCCTGCTTTCGAACATATCTTGGTAAACACACCCAGATTTTGGTCTTCCACACATAATCCACTCTTTGAACCTAGACCTAGCCGTCAGATGAGCCTCGCGGACGTGTTTGTTCCATCCTACTATGCGCGCGCCACCCCTTCCTTTTCTCGTGCTCCCCCGACCAGTCACCGCTGAGTCTCGAAGGGCGGTAACAATATCCGAGTAAAGCTTATCTAAAGCCTGCCTGTGGCCATGGTCACAACAAAAACAGTCTGCACAATTTACACAGTTCATAGGAAAGTCAATTAATTTTAACCTCTCGTGGCACTCCTTTGTGTACATAACCACCTGTTGCTCATTCCTTTCGCTCCAAACTACATCTTTATTTACATCGGCAATTTTAGTCGACGATTTCGCGGCAAGTACTTTAAGATTACACTGAACAACAAGTGGATAGTGATCAGACCATCGAGTATCATACTGTACGTTTACATCGACAACAGACTGCTTGGCCGCATGAGTTGCTATACAATGATCCAACCAGCTACACGATCCGTGTACATCACTAATAAAAGTGAAAGTATCCGAGTCCCGGCCTAACATTTCTACGTCAACAAATATCCAACGTTGCTCGTCACACATTTTTATAAGCTCATTGTAAAACAACTCACCCGGATCCGCATTGAAATCACCCAAAACGTACACCGATTCAACACAATTTTCTTCAATAATAGCGCTCACTGAGCTCAGACAATTAGTAAACTCTTCTAGGTTATTACACGAATTAGTAGGCATATAGACACTCAAGATTATCACTGGCCTATCACATGTAACAATTTTAACACCACAGATACGATTACTATTGCACTTTAACACAGAAACCTGTTTGAACGCACTGTACCGCCATAACAGCGCCACCCCTCCGTGACTGCGCCCGCGCAGAATGCCCGCCGATGTGTCCACCGCTGACGTCGCTATATAACCGAAGCTACTATCGATTGTACCGACAAAAGGGATGTCATGAGGCAACAGCCACGTCTCCTGGAGACACACTACGTCACACGTCCGGCACAGTTCTCTGACGTCATCAATCGATCGTTTCACATTCTTACAATTAAAGCTTGCAAAACGATAAAGGCTACTATCCATCACGGAGTTGATTAAGGCCGTTCTTAACCCGAGGGCTATTCAGTGTCTTCCTTTTGTAATTAACAAAGCGTCTAAATATAATTCCAGCAGGCCATAACTTCTCGTCCAAGTATAATGACATGTTACATTCTGAAGTTAGGAATTTAAAGGCTTTGTGTCCTCTTTCTATTTTCATATTAATTTTTTCCAGAACTACGGTTTCTTTCGTCTTCCTTCGAATATAATTAGTTATATCGCTATCTGTCGTGTCATGGTGAACATTCGTTATAAAAATAGGAATTTTCTTATCCGACATTGACTTCTTTAAAATTTTGTCATATGAGTTCGGATTAGTTAGGTATATTCTGCATGTTTTAAGGCCCACATGCCAAAACGACGCTCAGTCATGAGTCACTGGCTTTACCATACATAAAGCTGTTTATGTATGGTAAAGCCAGTTTCAAATCGAAATTCATGACTGAGTGTCGTTTTAGCATACGGGCCTACGTTTCGGTTGAATCGGTTTCTCTTAGCCAAGCGTGCTCCATCGTAGGCCGCATCTTTACTAATCATTATGTAAGATAGCAGATAAAAGTATCATACTATCAATAATATATCTTTAAGAAAATTAACAAGGGTTTATTCAACTAAAAATCGATAATCCATTAGTTGAATTGTTGGTAAATTTTCCATGGAAACGGACCTTTACCAGCACGCAATTTCCGAGTGTGTTGTATCCGCTGATACTGGTAATATATGAGCAGTTTTGGCACAAAATCCTCTGATATCAACCAAACAACTATTTCGGTAACGAGATTTCTGGTTGGTTTTTGTGGATCCGATCGAATAAAATAAAATATGAAAATAACAAACTGGGACTTTCTAAAAGCTTTCGTAACACTGTAATACGGATTGGAAGCGGTTGGATTGAGCAATCAGATGCTATTCGAAATACGGTAGCGTCTAGAACAGGGATCCCAGGGAACTATTTTGGACAAGTGAACTGTTACTTTAGACCCCCATGAATGGACCCATGACCCATTAAATTACCATTATTAAATTACTTTTTTAACATTTACTAAATTACTTTTAAGATTAACCCCTTTATTCAAAATGGTCTGCTAATTTAAGACAGTTGCTACAGAGTGTTATTTTTCATTCTGACTTAGGTCAATAGAAGACAGAGTGAGAATTAGCAATGCTTTAAGTTAGCTTAAAGCTAAGTGCTAAGTTAGTTAAGAACTTGTGTTAATTTAATAGGGGTCGACTTTTAGATCTCGTCGACCCCCAAAATCAGTTTTCGTTTATGTCGACTTCTTGGGGTCGATATTGGTTTTCTAGGTCCATATCGACCACTTTGGGAATCCCTGGTCTAGAAGCTTCGTAAACTTTTCTGAAAACTACGAATTCATAAATTTAAACTGTATGTTATCGAATACTCAAAGTGCGACACGGGTTAAAGTCGTAGTCAACTTATACAGGGTGTTACAAAAACCCTGTTATATCCGAGAGGTGCGCATCCTGTATCGACTGGAGGATGCTATTAATAAATAAATAAAAAAATAAAATAAAAAAGCCTTTTATTTCTTACATGCTTATAAAACATTAAGTTATTTGATTAAGTTTAGTTTTATGTAATTATTAGTTTTGTTAGTAATTAAGTTATTAAGTTTTTAAGTTTGGTTCCTAAATTTACTTGTTATAGTTTTTCCTTAATCCTATGCTATTATACTATAATTCTGTAAGAATTCCTCTGTAGGTGAAGGCCTCCTCCAAAGATAACCAGCCCTCTCTAGATAGAGCTATGTACTTGAATCCAGTTGTGGGCTGCTGCTTTTGACAGCTGCTGCTGCTTCGGGGAATGCTACTTTAAATTAATTATTACTTCTAAAAACATTAAAAAAAAAAAGCGCGAACGCAGACACTAATTGTGTTGATTTTGTTGGTAAACTATTCGCGTCGAGCCGCTACTTTCTTAGAATAAAAACCGCCAATATTTGATACAGATTTGTTAACATTTTAGTAAAATTTCCTTTTTTTTTTCTTACGTTCTTAAACCGGTCATAACTCTTGCTAATTTTAACTTGCATTTTTTTTTGGTATTTTTGCATGAATCCCTATAAGGATGTATAAGGTTTTTGTAACATGCTGTATAGGTACACAGCACCGCTCCCATACGGCAAAATAATGTCAATTGAAATGTGAGCTTCAGGACTGTCTCTGTAGACACACTTTACCTTGACAACACAAATAACAGACAGCTCGCTGTAAAAGAGCTTACCCATTTTGTACCACTCGGTAGTTGACGTGACGTGACTCGGTAGGCATACGATGGCAGCCTAGTTGGGAGAAGCCCCGCCTCTCTAGCCAGAGGGAGCGGGTTCGAACCCAGCGGACGGCATGCACCAATTTGTTCATTGTGTGAGCATATGTGCGTATTGTACGTCATCTGCTACATGACTGGAGCCCGGTGTATGGCGACAGGCTCGCCCGCCTTGTCACGTTTGGGACTGATATCGTCCGGCGAAGAGTGGGTGTTCTATTACACCTCTGCCAGCCCCCTCGGGGGAAAGGCGTGACGATATGGTAGTTGACGTGTAGCTTACCTTTTCTTCTATACCTTTATTTTTGTTAATTTTGCACATCCTGTCCCATAATCATTCATTCGTATCGTCTCCATCGGTTGTCTGGAAGAAATAGCTTTTAGTGATAAGGCCGCCAGATGTTCCACTACAGTTATATATTTCTCTTCTCATGTTTTGTTATTTCTGTTGTGAACAATAAAGTGTTAATCTATCTGTCGTTCGCTTATGCCGTGTAAGTGAGATATGACCTTTATAAATATGCTGATGATATGCTGATGCTTATCGCATTGTTACTAAAAATTAATCTGTACTAGTTTGCAGACACGCAAGAAGGTAACATTCCGTCATTGGCTCCAGAATAGCCGCGCACATTAAAAAAAAAAAAGTACACTGTCGTAATTTACTTGTGTAGGTATACAGTATGTTACGGCCAACTTGATTAACCAGTATTGATATAGACCGATTGTTTAAATGAATAGTGACCAAGAGTGTCTCTCCTGCCTTCCTCTATCAGAGCAAATTCGACTTGAATTGGTTAGGTTAGAAGGCGCCTTAGCCTCCGCAGTGAAAAAAACCCCAAAACCTATTAAATTACTATAGGGGCTACCAAGACCGGTCATTATTCATAGTGAACACAGACATCTCAAATTGCCCATAACATATGTTATGGGCAATTTGATTACAGGACATTTTTCTTGAATTGAAAAAAGCGATGATAGTCTAGTTGGGAGAAGGTCCGCCTCTGAAGCCAGAGGGAGCGGGTTCGAACCCAGCCGACGGCACGCACCAATTTGTTCATTGTGTGATCATATGTGCGTATTGTATGTCATCTGCTACATGACTGGAGCCCGGTGTATGGCGACAGGCTCGCCTCCTGTCACATTTAGGACTGAATATCGTCCTGCGAAGTGTGGGTGTTTTACGCCTCTGCCAGCCCCCTCGGGGGAAAGGCGTGACGATATTTTATGTTATGTTTTCTTGAATTTGCTTGGTGACACTATTGCCGTCGACAGTAATGTCATTTACGTAATTGAGCCTATTATTCTTTCTTCAAACCCTCTATCAGGACCCTCTATCTGATGACGTGCTCCGCCCAACCTCACACAACTTACATATTTATTTAATGGCACCCATTATTAAGCAATTTTCACATCGCAATTAAGCCCGTGGTCGCACCGGCCAAACTTCCATTCCGAATTCTCATTTCGAAGTCAAAGTTAAAGCTATTTGGCAAACGATAGCACTTGGCCAAAAATTGCAGCCAATTGTCATAGTACGAATGTATGAGTGCCGCTTAGGTTTAACGAGCCATGAAAGAATTGGGCCGACCGCTGCAGTTATGAATTCAGGGTCAAAATTATGTTCATAACATCTTTTTTAAACTCCGATGCAAAACAAAGTAGTGTTATTAAGTAACGTTTGTTTTTATGTGTGTATTAGCTGCGCCCCGCGGTTTCATCCGCGGTTAAAAAGTATCATATGTGCTATTCTAGACTATAATCTATCTCTGTGCCAAATGTCATTCAGATCCATATCTAATTACTGTTTTGACATTTATAAACTCTTGTATTTTTGACATATATTGAACTGTGACTGTAACTATTGGAGTTATCACTAAATTCTGATTTCTGATTTCTGATCTGTTCAGCCGTTTTGGGGTGAAAGAGTAACAAACATCCATCCATTCATCCATCCATTCTTACAAACTTTCGTGTTTATGATATTAGTAGGATAGTAGGATAGGATGTGGCATCCTAACTAACAAGCGGATAAACCGATTTTAGTTTAGTTGTTAGTCTGGAGTGAGTTTCGACATTTGAATTGTCTTGATAGTGGAAGAAATCGCTTTAGGCGATAAGGTCGCCCTTGTACTGCCGAAAAATGTATTTTTGTTTTTAAGATTTTCATGTAGTTTTTGGTGTGCAATAAAGATATATTGTATTGTATTGTATTGTACAATATGTTTCAGCCAGGTTTTTTTATAGAATATATGTATATATAAATAAATAAATATATATACATATATTCTGAATTTGAAATTAAATTTGCACTCTTGTATTAACAGTGTTGCATGCCTTACCGACCCGGAAAGGAATTTGCAAACACCATTTTAAAGTTATATTTATAAAACGTACTAGTTTAATTTTTAGCAAGAAATATGAAACGTACAATGAGCAAAAGAAAGAAGCATAAATAGGTTTTTACATAGAATAAAAAATAAACCAAACAAAAATAACAAATTACAAATAATAAACAAAGCTCAAGTCAGTATCCGCGGGTAAAGTACCCAAAAGGCTGGCAACGTTACCTCGCTGAATAAATAAAAAAAAATAAAAATAAAAAATGTTGTTATGTTATGTTATGTTGTTGTTGTGTTATGTTGTTGTTATGTTTTTTTAATTTATTTATAAAATAAATTTAAAAAACATAAATGACGAGTGGTCCCAATGGAATCTGTGGTACCTTTGTCTCAGGGTGGTAACTCTGGCCTTAGGTACATCACTTTATCTTTGTTTACATGATTTCTCATATGCTTAACAAACTTTAAAGGCAAACAAAAAGATTCCTATCAAGACGATTTCCGTTTGTTTTTTTTTTGGGTTCGCGAATTTGTCCCTCTATTTATTTAATATTTATTTAATTTTTTTTTATTTTAAGGGTGTCCACATGCTTACATGATGCAGTATGTTGACGCGAGCGCGTGACACGGTGGGCGGCCAGTCAGCGGTCAGTGGATATCGATTTTGTAAACATCGACCTTAGCTTAAACAGCGTAGGGTTGCTTAACGCACGGCCCGAGAGGTTTTTCCTGAGCAATGCTGCGTTGTTTTTCCCATTTCGCGTGTTTTCTAAGGACCTATTCGGAGATTTGAGATTTTCATCTCACCTTTTTTCGTCTTTGTTGCTCTCGTCGAAACGACATAGGTGTGAGAGTGACCAAGATAAAACCTCATCTCGTCTCATGCGTAGGAATTGCCCTCCTGGCTTGTAATCATAAAGCTTGTAATCTGCTAAATTTATTTAGTAACGTAGATTCACAGTAGAACTCTAAGTATCAGATGTTGCCAGAGAATTTCTCACTCCTTTACTTTTCTTCTCATAAATTAAAAACTTTAATAAAAGTGCAAATTCTATCCTTTTCTATGGTAATGTAGAATCGTAAACTGTTATTTAATAACCTTTATTACTTTCTACGCTTAGCGAATAGCCGTGAAATCGGTTTAGGTACTACTTAAATATTATTTTATTAAATTTAAACATCAAGTTAGTCCCGAGCGAATTTTCGTTGTCGGCTTCATCGTTTAGGTATGAGTGAACTGTAATAAATATTAGGTCCTTACGTATGAAATTAGCGTTTTGTCGTACCTACTGATCAATTTGATCTGAAATATCTCCTCTTTGGTTAAGAATTCGAAATTCAAATTATTAAATTCATTTAGCTGGTTTTTTTTTCTTTGGAATACAGTCATTCATTTGTTATTTTCCTCATTATTTTTTCTTTGGCGTCGCTTATTACCGCGCAATGGAAAACATGAAATATCGGTATATTTACGAGTACGAGTTCTACCGTAGCACCAGTGCTGCAGAAACAGCTCGAAGAATTAATGATGTGTACGGCGCTGGTGTCGCTAAAGACAGCATGGTACGTTTTTGGTTTCAACGTTTTCGTTCTGGAAATTTCGACCTTAAGAACCAACCCCGTGGACGGCCGGAGATCAAAGTGAAAAACGAAGAATTAAAGGCTATTGTGGAAGCGGATCCATCACAAAGCACTTCAGAGATAGCAGCAGGCTTCGGGGTAAGTGACAAAACTGTATTAATCCACTTGAAGCAAATCGGGAAAGTAAAAAAACTCGAACGATGGGTACCTCATGAATTGAGTGAATCGAACTTGCAAACACGGGTCGCCTGCTGTGTTACTTTGCTCAACCGACACAATAATGAAGGGATTTTAAATCGAATCATTACTTGTGATGAAAAGTGGATATTGTACGATAATCGAAAGCGCTCATCGCAATGGCTGAACCCTGGAGACCCAGCCAAATCCTGCCCTAAACGAAAATTGACTCAGAAATAGTTACTTGTAAGTGTTTGGTGGACTAGCGCCGGTGTCGTTCACTACAGCTTTCTTAAATCTGGCCAAACGATTACGGCAGATATCTATTGTCAGCAACTGCAAACCATGAAGGAAGAACTAGCTGTTAAACAACCGAGATTGGTCAATCGCTCTAGGCCACTGCTGCTTCACGACAACGCAAGACCACACACTGCACAACAAACAACCACTAAGTTAGCTGAGCTACAATTGGAATGTCTGCGACATCCACCGTACTCCCCGGACCTTGCTCCAACAGATTACCATTTCTTCCGGAATTTGGACAACTTCTTACAAGGAAAAAAATTCCACTCCGATGCAGCAGTCCAAACCGCCTTCAAAGAGTTTATTGATTCTCGCTCCCATGGTTTTTATAGTAAAGGGATGAATGAACTACCCATAAGATGGCAAAAGTGCATAGATAACAACGGTGCATACTTTGATTAATTAAATATATTTTACAAAAAAAAAAACGACTTTTTATTCCTCCCGTACAAAACGCCAATTTCATACGTAAGGACCTAATATTTTCTGAGAAAAAAAAAACTGACTAGAACTATCAAGGGATAAGCTACTTTTATATAGCTGCTATGGAGTTGAGGGGACACAAACATACAAACTGCAGAAAAAAACAGCGCGAATAGACAAATTCACTGAAATTAGTTACAAAATAAAGAAGAAGTATCGTGTATAGAAATTATCGTAGTTCTTAAATACCAGTATCGTATAACGAAGAATTTATCTTCTGCCGTAACTGGTTACGAATCTCCGGTTTTGTACAATACATAGTATTATAATATACTTAACCGAGTATAAGTAACTAGCTTCTGCCCGCGGCTTCGCCCGCGTGGCTTACAGGAAATAAATGACGTTTTTATCTTCAGATATAATCACATTTTTCCAAGTTCTATTAATGAACACATTCTTAAATTTCCATTTTTTTTTTTTGATTTTCCGTTTTGCTATTTTTCTTTCCACGTTACTATCTATACAAATTCGTAATATTCCACATTACTGATTTCCCATAGGGAAGCACAATCATGATAAAAAAAATGATCATTATTATTTATTTTCTCCTCAAGCTCTCTTTCTCTCCTTCTTTGCCTTTTCTTCATTTTCATCAACAACATACATACATAACATAAACATATCATCACGCCTTTACCCCGAAGGGGCTGGCAGAGGTGTAATACAACACCCGCACTTCGTCGGACGATATTCAGTTCCAAATATGACAGGGAGCGAGCCTGTCGCCATAAACCGGCCTTCAGTCATGTAGCTGATAACATACAATACGCACATATGTTCCAGCAATGATCAAATTGGCGCGTGCCGTCGGCTAGGATCAAACCCGCTCACTCAGGCTTTAGAGGCATTATCATCAACAACAGCCCCCTTAATCCTATTGCTGGTTAAATCTTCTACATTACTGAAGTTATAACTTCCTCCCTTAGGATTTATCAAAACCACCACAACATGGTAACGAACCGAACATCTAACGAATTTCTGAGAAAATTGAATACAAGTTATCGAAAACTTTATTCGCCAATTATTCCGAGATAAGTCTCTTCAAAGGTATATTGAATTCGATACCTGCTTTAATTTAGTTTCGATCTCACTAATATTGATTTACTAGCTGCTCCCTGCGGTTCCACCCGTGGTCTTACAAGAACCGTTGAGTTTTTTGATGGAAGGCACCCATTACATCAGTGACGTTACCTGCCGGTCCCAACGGAAGACCAGCGCCGGTTGTCTACAGCAGCCGGCATTATGCTGAGTTGGGGCCGGTTTGTGACAAAAAAAAACGTTTCCCTTTTTTGTTACTTCTTTTTTTATACTAACTGATATATTTTATGTTTTTTTTTTTGCGCCTAATAAATTATTGTCTATTGACTATTGTCAAAGTCCTTTCCTGTATCTCTGATAACGTGTTTTTACACAATTTTTTATCGACTTCAAAAAGGAGGAGGGTTCCAATTTGGTTGTTTTTTTAATGTTTGTTAAGTAGTTTGACGTGAAAGTATGCCAAACAAACGAACGAACAAACAAACTCACTTCCGCATTAACGTTTTAGCCAGAAATAGGATACAACCATTCAAATCAGGGCCCGATTCAGGGAGGAACTTTCCAGTTCAATTCACTTAAACCTAGTTTTATCAGACCACTTTGCTAACTATCGTAACTTGATAAATGTCTCGGGATTTCGAATATTGTAACTTGGGGTTCGGTGGTCAGATAGTTAATTTGGTAATACTAGTTAGTTGTAGAAATTGAAATGGTTACTCGTGCGGTACACGGTAGGTCTTTGCAAATAAGCGTGTGCGGGATTTTAAATTTCTCAAAGAATATTTTTATTACATTCAATGTAAAAACGTTTATTTACCTGACTGCGTAAAAGAAGGAGAGTTATTTTTCAAGTGTATGTTTGTATGTATGATATGTATCCATGAGGTTTCTTTGGCACGTCTTACAGCCTATACAGCTTGAAGGATTTCGACATGTGAGGTGTCATTTGAATCGTCTTGATAGTGGGAGTGACATAAAATACAGCATTTTAATTATATCCTGACTGTCAGACTATATTGCAGTCGCGTTTTATGATTTTCTTTTAATAATTTTACTTGTTTTAATGCTTACAGACCGACCTCGGAGTACAATGAAAATCCTCCGTGATGTTCCGTCGTCTTTCTCCCGCCGTCGCCGGTCAGCAGATGCTGTCCCTTATTGTCTCATTTGTCAAATATAACAGTGTCATGAAAAATGTGCAACAATATTTCAAAAGATTTAAAAATGTGGAACGGTAAAACATTTTTCAAACAGTTAAATGGTCTGAAACCGGAACCAATTAAAAATGGAATTAAATACATTGAATCAATCAGCGTCTGATCAATCCCGAGTATTCCCGAGCTCAATTCGGACCTGTCGGTATTCTCAATGGCTATTCAGAATAATCCGCCTAAATAATGCCAGCAATTTACTGAAAAAATATAGTCGCTTTGCGAGTCATCAACTGAATACACAATTCACTCTTAAAATTCATAACAAGACCTTTTAGGCTGGGAGATGTTGGCTAATTTTATTACTAAGTGAAATCAAATCAAACAACTTTTTGTCAAACTTTTATTCATCAAATGCGAGAAGAAGACAGTGTCCAGATAAATATATATATTTTTCAATTACATTGCATAGCTTACACAGATTAAAATAATTGTGATGAATTGTGAATAAATTAACTAATGGTGTTTAAGAAATTAAGTTTCCATAAAATGTAAAAAAAAAATACTCATGCACATATCGTCACGCCTTTCCCCCGAGGGGGCTGGCAGAGGTGTAATACAACACCCACACTTCGCCGGACGATATTTAGTCCCAAATGTGACAGGGGGCGAGCCTATCGCCATACACTCCACTCCTGTTGCAGATGACATACAGTACGCACACATGTTCACACAATCAACAAATTGGTGCATGCCGTCGGCTGGGTTCGAACCCGCTGGCTCCCTCTGGCTTGAGAGGCAAGCCTTCTCCAACTAGGCTACCAAAGCATCGTAAAAATAAATAAAGTAAATAAATAAATTGTTTTTATCTGCTTCTAACTAAATATTACTCTTCTCTCTTGCACATTACATCATTATTAATACATTGTTTGTCTAATGAATAATTATGTAGTCATGTTTTGGAAATAATTAATTTATAAAATTCTTTATACCAAAAATAATAAACCTTTAAATAATAGCTTTTCAAAATCTGAACCTATGTATAATGTAAAATATAGTTTTGTCTACCATTTTTTGACCAAATTACGCAGACCAAGAAAAAAAGAAGACCAGAACTAACCAGAAATACGAAAATCCCAGTTGGATTGCTACGCCAAAAAAAAAATTAAGTTTTTTTTTTCATTCGTAATTTCATAGGCCAATGTCTCCTCATTCATTTTCTAAGGACTTTGACCCATGAAACTTACGGTTTAGAAGCCAAACACTGTTAGGTTTATTTTACTGATCTGAATTAATTTAGGGTCTGCAATTTTTTTTATTAACTAATTAAGTAAGTAAATATAAATCAAAACAAAATTGCAATCTAAGCTTGCCTACAGACTATCAATTGTGGTGAGTTTTAACTTTCACTGTTTTAATTAGAAAAAAATTTGGCTATCGATCACAGCTTCGCTCATAGAGTAGTAACTAGATGTTACCAGCGACTTTGTTTGCGTTTATTCAAAAAATAGTATCCAACAACCTTCTTCGCGATATACTTTTTATCATTGGTATGTGTGGTGTATTAAATGTTTTTTAAATTTTTTAAAAATGTTTTTTAAATTTTTTTAAAATTGTTTTGTCTATTTACTACGAGTAAATAGACAAAACAATTAAAAAACATTTTTTTTGATTGTTTTGTCTATTTACTAATTTGTCTCGTTAATCGTTAAGTCGTTTGCGGAATATACAGTTGTGTTTTAAATTTCAATCAAGTTAGTTGTATTGTACACCTGTTATTTCTAATTGTTATAGTTAAACTATTATTCATATTTAAAAGTCGAACATATTATATTTTTTCCCGGTATAGTGTGTTGGTGCGACGAACGTATAAAGTGATTATGACACAATAATAATTGGTCGCTGTGCTTGCTCTATAATAAATTGTATATCGTATTTCGCGGTTCTTGTATGTCATCTGCTACATGACTGGACCCCGGTGTATGGCGACAGGCTCGCCCCCTGTTACATTAGGGACTGAATATCGTCCGGCAAAGTGTGGGTGTTGTACACCTCTGCCGGCCCCCTCGGGGGAAAAACGTGACGATATGTTATAAATATGACGGGGAAAGTCGGGAAGAAGCCAGGCCGTCACATCTCACTTCTGATGACGGAGAAAGACGGGTAGGCCGAGGTGTCGTGTCTGGTTTCTGTTCCGTGAACTCGTCATCACGGGTATCCATGGTAGTGTTAGACTTCAGGAAATTTGTGGACTCCAGTGTAGACTTTACATTATTTTAATAATGCAGACATTTAGATTACGCCAACTAACGATAATTGGCGATTTAGAGTAATGGGTCTGCGAATGACCATTGCGTGCGACTGCCTTCAGCCAAGTCAAGTGAGTGAATCCCTGACAGACATGACGTTCGCCCGCCATCCCAAATGCAACTCCATTCTGTGTGAACCTCTCTAAATTACCATAAACAAATCGATTAATCGACCAAACATAACAGAACAATTATACCATCGATTAACAACTCTTATTTAAAACTGATTTTCTTTATCTAATGATGTCACGCGCCGTCATATACTTATACATGGTTATTTGTAACTTACTAGAAACCTCTTAAGGGTTCATTGTACTCATCAATATGAACAACTTTTACTATGGGGCGAACTCCGAAATCGCGAAAAAAAAAAGCAGCTGTTCCATACATTTTGTCTCAGGTGATTGAACTTTTTTATGGAACAGCTGTTTTTTTTTCGCGATTTCGGAGTTCGCCCCATAGTAAAAGTTGTTCGTACTGATGAGTACAATGAACCCTTAAGAGGTTTTTGATTAGGTACAAATAACCCTCTATACGATATGCATATAATATATTATATTATGTTCGCGATTCTTTTTAAAATATTCACATCTAGTTGAAAGACCCTAATACTCGTAGCTTATTGCAGTTATTTAATATTACTATCACGAACAAACTTACGAAGTTACCCCGAGAACATAAAGTTAAAAGTTTCAGTTCGTAAGTTGCATTAAACTTGTCTCAATTGACCATTATTGTTGCTAATGAAAAAGTCTGGGCTTATTCTTAGACAGTTTAGAAATGGCATGATCGAAAAAAACAAGGTCTAGCATTGCAGGAGCAAACACGTATGACGTCACTTGTCATCGTCATTCGTCTCTTTCGCACTATTTGTAAATGACTTATTGCGGTCCTGCTTAAGCATTGATTGACGTCACTACGTGTTACCCACGTGACCGGAATGCAATACCTGGCGGACTTTATTATTTTACCATGAGAAATGGAAAATGAAACTTTGTGGAAATGAACTTAGCGTACTTTTTTGCCCGCCATTTTTAACAAACGAGTACTAGCAAAATTTTTAGATGCTAATTTCCTAAATTACTAAAACATAAGGTTATTACAAAAAGAAATACTATTATAACAATAGGTACTTAACGTTTTTTTGTATTGGTATTTGGTTTCTATAATTGGCCATTAACTAATAGCAATTACCTAAAAGCATATTAAAGTGTACATTATACGTTGTTATCCATTAGAATTAACACTTTAAGATTACTATTTTTTTATTGTGGTATAGTGCATGATGCACCAAAAGCCAAAAACCATTGAGATTTAAGTACTACATACTAGAGTAGCTGTAGGGCCTTCTAGCGTGAACTGACTACAGGGACCCTATATTCGGAGATTTGAGATTTTCATCTCACTTTTTTAAGTCCTTGTTGCTCTCGTTTGAAACGTCATAGGTGTGAAAGTGACCAAGATAAAATCTCATCTCACGCGTAGGAATATCCCCACAGGTTTGCTGCAGCGCTACATCATTCGCTATATCGTCTAACTAAGTTATTAAAACATGCAGCGCTAGATCGCAATTTTCTCGCAACGTACACAACCACATGGCGTGTGCAGTGAAGCCACGCTAATGTCAGGTGTACGGATTGCAGGACAGTGCAGTGAAAGAAAGTCAATGTTCAGGTGATGGTATGTTCAGTATCGAGTACGTGATAAATAACAATATACTTACATCGAAGCCAACAATACAAGTGTCTTCTTCACATTTTGCTATTTAGTTGTCTAAAAGACAAAGTAAATTGAAGTGTACAAAGTCTTGAAAATAATTCCACTTTATGTTGCTCGTAAGTTTTTTAATATGCGATGTTGTGGTAATAACTTGAAAAAGTTTTTATTAGTTTCGAAATTGCTCATATTTCCATATTAAAGAAAACTTTGCAAAGTTACAATGTTCTAAGTTTATTCTCTAGTAAATTAATGAGATGACGAAGTCAAATAGGTACTCTAAAATATAATAAAACATTATGTTACACATAAATAACTAGCTGTTCCCCGGGGTTTTACCCGCGGTCCCACAGGAACCGTTATTTTTTTTTGGGATAAAAACTACCTTAAGTCCTTTTCCGTGCCTCCAACAACGTGTATGCAAAATTTCAAGATGATTGGTTGAGTAGCTGACACGTGAAAGCGTTACAAACAAACAAATTAACAAACTAACTAACTTTCGCATTTATAACATTAGTTAGGATTAGGATTCTTTTAAACATATGTATATCTACTTAGAAAAAATCGGACTAAAAGATAGGGTAACTGATTTGGGATAAGATGGTTAGATATCATTTTGAATTTTAAAAGTAAGTACCTATCTTAAAACACTTGGAACACAAGTATTCATCAGAAAACATGGTCAAAATATTTGAAACAGATTTAGTAAAAACTGTTTCAAAAAATTGTAACAAAGTATCCTATTGTTCACCGACAAACTGCAGGAAGGTCTACAAACGAAGTTCCAACTGTTTTTTACACACTCCTAGCGCGTATCTCTCCTGACCAAGCTGGCTCCTGGCTTTTTGCCAGCGCCTGTATTATTGGAAGATACGACTTAGTGGGTATAATCCTGTTAGTTAGGTTTTAACCAGAAATAACTGAACCTACGGAGTTTTAAACTAGTTACTGAATGGAAAAATTATGGCGTTTTGAGGGTAGATTTCTGGAACACTTGAAATGAGCTGAATCATTTAAGAAATTTCATATAAAGAAAAGCGATGATAGCCTAGTTGGAGAAAGGCCCGCTTTTCAAGCCAGAGGGAGAGGGTTCGAACCCAGCCGACGGCACGCACCAATTTGTTCATTGTGTGAACATTTGTACGTATTGTATGTCATCTGCTACATGGAACCCGGTGTATGGCGACAGGTTCGCCCACTGTCACATTTGGGACTGGGTATCGTCCGGCGAAGTGTGGGTGTTGTATTAAACCTCTGTTAGTACCCTCGGGGGAAATGCATGACGATATGTGTGTAACTTTTATATTCTAATAACTAAAATGATTAATGACAGTTCTTTCTGGCTTTATTCTGCGACTATTCTACTTGTAATTTCACAAGTATGCACCTCACTCAGTTACTCATACAAGGTTGAAATGTCAGTTTATCAGACGTTGAACCTTAATGTTTTCTAAACATAACCTAGTATACAATAGCTTTATAACACAATATTTAATATAAATAAATACACTAGATCTATCCGAAAAGTTTATATTATCTTTGCGCCAAGGTGTTCGAGCGACCTCTGCAAGGCATCATGGTATATTAATATACTTCGCCAGGTATAGCATTCCCGTCACGTGGGCAACACGTAGTGACGTCAATCGATGCATAAGCAAGACCGAAATAAGTCATTTACAAATAGTTCGAAAGAGACGAATGACGATGACGAGTGACGTCATTAGGTGTTTGCTCCCGGAATGCTGAACCTTGTTTTTTTGGATCACGTATCAGCATAACTTTGTGTCAAATATATTTAATTTTCCATATAATTTTATAGTCTTTACTATAATTATTATGATTTTACTCGTGGTGTTGTGACTGTGACATTTTATTTTGCACAGTAGAAGAAAAGGGAATTATTTAAAACAAAATGCGGAAACATTCGTCAGCATTTTGAAACCCCATACCTATAACAGAAAAATCAAGATACATAATCTTAATCGCATTAATTATCTTGTACAAAAATATCTTATCAAGTAACTGTTTCAATTTCTTATATATATTGGCAACTTTTCTGAAAAAACTTTTATCTGTCATCAATTATTGTGCTGATCATTTGAAAAATGTGGATATTGTTGTTTAGTATTTTTTTCGGATTTGTGTGTGGCGATGGTAGATATGCATTGAATATATTGCATTACAACGATTTTCATGCAAGGTAAATACTTACGTTATTTTTTGGCTTATAATGTCTGGCAACATTAACGAATTTTATTATTGCTATAATTAATGTAACAACTTTTATTATTGTATAATTTTATTAATGCGTTCCGAAGACGGGTCTAAGCAGTAGCGCACTTGTAGCGCCTCACTCAACTGCCGTCTTTGTACTTCTTCACTCTACAAAACTTCAAGGCTAGAGTGAATAAGTACCATAAAGGTCGTCGTGCTCCATTTTAGACCACAACGTCGCTTAACATCAGGTGAGTTGGTGGTCAAACGCCGACCTATTCTACATATAAAAAAACATTGTATAATTATACTCGTACTCGATCTGTCACTGAACCAGATTAGGTCCATTTACACAGTGCAAGTTTCTTGTACATTCAAGAGCGAAAATTAACATCTTAGCTCAAGCATTGGGGTAGGTTGAAAGCCAGCGTTCTGCGTGGACCTCATCTACGCAGAACAGCGCTGAGTCTACTCCAATTGCTTAATTTACTCCAATTGTTTTATCATTATAATCAGTTTAGGTGTAATGATATAAGTGTTTATAGTTTTCTTTAATGTCTTATTAAGTCATAGGTTTTGGCAATAAATACTTTAAAAAATAAATTGAATGCAACAGATTATACGCGATATTTTATCTGCAGAAATTGTGAGCAATTATTGTCTAGACGATGTAAGTCAGTTGTTGCCACAACATTATTGTATGCACCAGGCAAGAAACTTGCAACGTGTACCTAAATCCTTTCCTACTATTCTACTAATATTATAAACGCGAAAGTTTGTAAGAATGGATGGATGGATGTTTGTTACTCTTTCACGCCAGAACGGTCAGATCTGGATGAAATTTGTCATAGAGATAGATTATAGTCTAAAATAGCACATAGGATACTTTTTAACCGCGGGTGAAACCGCGGGGCGCAGCTAGTAAGGCCATAAACCTTGTATTACAGTTCGTTTACTATAACTTGCCCCATGACAAAATATCAGTGTCTCTGTCTGTCACTTGACATTACTTGCTGCCGGAGCGAGAGAAAATAATGCGGTCAAGGGACTTTTTATGGTTAAAAGTTTGTAGCCTGCAGAGCACTAGCAGAAGATACGGAGTTTAATTCTTAAACACATGGTTGATTAACTCATTCTAATATTGTGTTAACTCAAGGTTAGCTGCTAACTCTTGATAGCGCAAGACAATTTATCAGTTTAACCCCCGAGTTGAAAAGATAACCCGAGCATCTGTAAGTGGCCCTTAGGTGCAAATTGTAAAAATCTAAGAGTATTATTAAAGTTAAATTAGTCAAGAGCAGGGAGATAGTGTAAGAAGAGGTTTAATTTGGTTGAGAGCTAAGTTATTTTTAAAAAGTACGTAAAAATAACTAAAATAGCGAAAAGATATCTGGTTATTTGAGATTTATTTCAAACTAGCTGCGCCCCGCGGTTTCACCCGCACTCCACAAAAGTTTTTAATTTTTTCGGGTTAAAAAGTATACCCTTTATCCTTTTCTGTACTTTTGACAACGTGTAAGCAAAATATCATGATGATTAGTTCTGTAGTTAAGGCATGAAAGCGTAACAAAGAAATCACATTCACTTTATAATATTGGTCAGGATTTCTCGAGTTTCTGTATCCTTCTTTCAATTCTTGTTTTCTTCGTTTTATTTTTATAATTTTTTAGGTTCGTAGAGACCAGCCCCTGGGGCTCAGCCTGCAGCCCTGAAGCAGCCCCGTGCATCGGAGGCTTCGCCCGCCTCACCACCCTTGTCCGCGAGCGACTTGCTGAGGAACCTTATTCCTTGCTCCTCAATGGAGGCGACAGCTTTCAAGGAACCATTTGGTACAATCTGCTGAAGTGGAATGTCACTCAGGACTTCATGAATTTGCTGCCTCATGACGCTCATGTAAGTCTTGATCTTGGTTCGGTATACACGCAAACAATACATTCCGGGAGCAAACACGTAACGACGTCACACGTCATCGTCATCCGTCTCTTTCGAACTATTTGTGAATTACTTTATCGGTCTTGCTTATAAATCGATTGACGTCACTACGTGTTCCCCACGTGACCGGAATGTTATACCTGGCGGAGTATATTATTATATCGTGCCGAACCCGAAGGGTTAAACGGAACCCTATTACTAAGACTCCGCTGTCCGTCCGTCTGTCTGTCCGTCTGTCGCCAAGCTGTATCTCACGAACCGGGATAGTTAGACAGTTGAAATTTTCACAGATGATGTATTTCTGTTGCCGCTATAACAAATACAGAAAACAATAAAATACGAGTATATATGGAAAGGGGCTCCCATCCAACAGGCATGATTTTTTTGCCGTTTCTATAGAGTATGGTACGGAACCCTTCGTGCGCGAGTCCGACTCACATTTGGCCGGTTTTTTTAAATAATTAATACACAAAATACGCAAAAAAAGGAAACAAAAAAAAAATCTATAAAACAGCTAGACCGGTTTCGATTAAACTTACTCGTATGTGGAACCACTTCTGAAGTATGAAATACCAAACAAAACAAAAACATTAAAATCGATTTATAATTGGTAGGATAATCGCGTAACATACATACAAACATAAAATACAGACGAATTGAGAACCTCCTCCTTTTTTGAAGTCGGTTAAAAATCTCTACAAAGTGTCACACTACTTTAAGATGTACCTATGTATTTTTTTTAGGTTCTTGGCAACCACGAATTCGATGATGGAATTGACGGCGTAGTACCTTATTTACAACATCTGCATGCTCCAGTCGTGACTGCAAACATTATAGATGATCTAGAACCTTCCATCCAGGGATTATACAAGCCCAGTATCATTGTGGAAAAGAACGGCCGGAGGATTGGGATCATTGGTGTTATTTTAGCTGATACTAATGTAAGTTTAAAGCTAGCTAGTTTAAATTCGATTCCCACCTGGGACAAACATTCATATTGTGAACACAAAAATGTTCTATGCCTAAATCTCAGATCAACCTAGAGAATAAGATGGCGCACGGCGTATGATTTAGGTGAAGCCAAAAACCATCCAAAAACTACGCTACTGTCGTATATGTATACAACAGGAACACATTGAAGCAAAAAAACTACGCTACTTGCTTGGTCATTCTTACCTCGACATTATGTACATTGGTTTAAGGTATAATATCGTGTACACAAATATACATACATAGTGCATTATAAAAGTGCGGCCAGGACTACATTTTGAGGTTCTTTTTAAAAACTGTGCAGTTATTTACAAGTCAATTTTGAAAAAGCCGTAACATTAAGCTCTTTCAAATATGTGCAGTTTTAGAATATTAAATCTACTAAGGTTGTATATTAGAACGGAAATAGCTAACGTAGAGCTTGGGAATTAATATTAGTTCTCGTGTAATTGTAAATATTTTTCATGGCAACATTGCCACGCACACAAGTTTAAAAAGAAGTGGGTTCAGCGAGATATAACACAGTGTTCCATCTTTTCCTCTAGGTTGAACTGAGGCCTGGGTATTCATTCATTATCTATTTAAAATATATCTGTCTCTGGCAGCCATAGTAAAAGGTTTGCTTAGTTTGGAGTTCCGACCGTGTATACAAAAACATCCCAAAAAAAATAAGTTTATTAAGCTTTTATAAATAAGAGAGATTATAATTATTCTGTTTCAGAACATTGCTATCACTGGAAATTTAGAATTCACTGACGAAGTAGAATCTGTCAAAGCCGAAGCTGAGAAACTGAATACACTTGGCGTTGACATCATTGTCGTACTGTCACATTGTGGGCTAGACATTGACAGGTATTTGTCTAGGCAGATTTTTATCCTAATGGTCATCTGGCGTTCTATAAACGCACATTTATTTATCTATACGTAAGGGAGTTTTTGGCGGGAAAAAATGGTGTCGTGATTTTGTATTATTTTCTGATTCTTCGGGTGCTAAAGTGTAATAATTGTGGATTATTAACTCTACCGGTTCGTTAACGTGCACGAGTGTGGGCAAATTATACAATTATTAGGAAATGCTACGTTTCGTGTTCTCTGCAAAACTCGACTTAAAGTTTCAGTAAAGTATCCACGGCTTTACTGAAATGGGAAAAGGGGAGGGATTCATCTCATATTTCATCACCTTCTCCTCTATCATCTTCATCTCAGATTTAATAACCCATGTACTAAAATCTAACGGATGGGAAGGCGGTATGGCCATGTTGGCTTTAGCCTGCCCTACAGGCAAAATAAAAATAAAATATATATCTATACGTAAATTATACAATTTCAATTTTATGGACGACGTTTTAATTCGAATCCTTAGAGTAGGTACTTAGTTAAATCCATGGTATAATAATATACTCCACAGTATAGCATTCCGTTCCGTTCATAACGACGTCAATCGATGCTTAAGCAAGACCGAATTAAGTTATTTAAAAATAGTTCGAAAGAGATGGATAACGAGTGACGTCATTATGTGATTTCTCCCAGAATGCCAGACTTTGTATGTTTGGATTCTCGTTATATCGATGGCATTGTCACTTTACAAATGAACCAAGAATGAGGGATCCTTCAATACTGCGAATGCATCCCAGGCTCCACAAATTTCCGTTTTTTTTTGTCCTTATTTTATTCGATTTTTAATTTATTCTGTGCTGTAGAGATAGACATAAAGTTGTCAACAGTTTAAGGCCGTTGTCTTAACAGTATAGTCGCGAGGTTGGTTAGAATTTAAATGATTTTTTATGAGCTATCTTAAAACACACTTAAAACACGTTTAGAATTTGTGAAGCACGTGAATTTGCAAAGAATGATAAGTATTAGTGAAATTTGCCTAGCTTGATTTTCAACTTTATATTTTGTTTTTAACAGTAAAAAATACTTATGAGCCTATACCTACCTACATCATACTACAATATGTATTCACTAAACCAACCTGTAATTCTGGCAAACATTTTTCATTTTTGTGATGTGATCTTGCAAATGTAAATTTCACAGAGAAATTGCAGCAAATGTACCCTACATAGACATAGTAGTTGGAGCACACAGCCACAGTCTGCTATACAATGGGGTGCCGCCACACAGCGCGTTCGAACCTGAAGGACCTTACCCTATAGTCGTTGAGCAGGGAAATAGAAAAGTAAGTTGATAAATAATTTTATTTTTGTAAAAAGACACGTTTATTTTATGTCAGGAATTTTATCTTGACCTACAATCTCTAGTCTAGTAGAGTCTATGCACGACAAAATTCTTCTCGTCACTTCTTGTCATGCGAGAACGTGACAAAGCTATGTGTAAGCATACGTCTGTCTCGATAAAAAGAGTCGACATAGGTACCTTTGTCGCTGTTGTTTAGGCTAGGCCTGGAGAGCAGTGTTTGAGAAAATAAACGAATTTTTCACTATTTTACTCTTTACGTTCCTTTAATTAAGCACTTTGACTTTAAAATTAAAGGAAAGGATGTCAATAAATCGATTGTATTTTTTATAATTATTTGTTTGTTTCACATTATTTTTGTCAGTTTTATTAATAGATAGATAGATGAACTCTTTATTGTTCATACCAGAAAGGCAAGAACATGAAAGATAATCTCTCAAAGCGGTGTTGTTTACAGAAAGTTTGGTTGAATTGACGTGCCTTAATAAAATGTAATCACGAGTTGCAAAGATTGGGTTCACTAATTAACTGTCGAAATTCAGTATGACGTCACGTATATGACACGTCGATTTAAGGCAATTAGAGTCGAATACACTAATATTTCTATGCCAGGGAAGTTGCGAGATCGAACCGTAGCATCTGTGGCCCTATTCGGAGATTCAGATTTTCATCTCACTTTTCTTCGTCCTTGTTGCTCTCGTTTGAAAAGTCATAGGTGTGAGAGTGACCAAGATAAAATCTTATCTCATCTCACGCTCAGGAATAGCCCCCCTGATTTCCGATTCGTGAACTCGTCATCGCGGGCATCTATATGGTGGGCGTTAAACTTCAGGAACGTTAAAATAAGTTGACTGCAGTTTTGACTTTTCACTTTATTAATTAAACAGACACTTAAATCACTTAATTAGTGAAGGATTACAGTAATAACTAGAGCTTTAAAGCCAATGGGTTTGCGAATGACAATCGCGTGCGACCGACATCAACAAAGTCAAGTGAGTGACATAACGTTCGCCCGCCATCCCAAACGCAACTCCATTCGGTGGGAACCGCTCTAAATGCAACACAATACAATGACACTACCCATTAAAGTATTGCAAAAATAAATAATCATACATATCATCACGCCTTTCCCCTGAGCTGGCAGAGATGTATAACACCCACACTTCGCCGGACAATATTCAGTCCCAAATGTGACAGGGCGAGCCTGTCGCTTATTTAATGATGTCACGCGCCGTTATTATCCTACTGCACAAGAAGGAGGGTTATGGTTATATGTAACTTGCCAAAAACCTCTTAAAAGTTCATTGTACTCATCAATATGAACAACTTTTACTATGGGGCGAACTCTGAA
This sequence comes from Peribatodes rhomboidaria, assembly GCA_911728515.1. Lineage (NCBI taxonomy): Eukaryota > Metazoa > Arthropoda > Insecta > Lepidoptera > Geometridae > Peribatodes > Peribatodes rhomboidaria. The sequence continues at coordinate 4,650,093 of OU452184.1, read as the reverse complement.
ATCGCGATAACAAAATCAGCTATTCCATACATTTTGTCTCAGGTCAATAATTAACTGTTTGTATGGAACAGCTGTTTTTTTTTTGCGATTTCGGGATTGGCTTCATAGTAAAAGTTTGTTCATATTGATGAGTACAATGAACCCTTACGAGGTTTTTGGTGAGTTACCTATAACCCTGTATATGTATGTGGGTATGTATGTAATCATACCGTGCTAGGTGCAAACTCATCTGTTCCTAGGATAAGTAGGCTCATAAACGAATACCAATCCTGTACAAATATAGATGTTTTCGGTGACTCACTAGCTAAATTTAAAATTAATCTAAAATCAATTTTAGCCAACCACAACAGGTCCTAAGATAAAGTGTTTAAAATGTATTTTATTTGATTATTTTAAGTCCAACCTAATATGTTTATGTAATTAAGTATGTTTTTTTTAAGTAATATTCTTTAACACAATAAATTTTAATGATGTAATCATAAAACGCATGCTGTGCTTCCTTTAAAAGATAGCACATTAAGTTTAAATAGTTCGTAAGTTTAAATTATAAAAGTATTGATGTAGTTATCATTGCGAAGCCATAATAAATTTTAAAAAAATGTATGAGGTTTCTTTGGCACGCCCTACAGCTTAACAGCTTGTTGTATTTCGACATGTGAGGTGTCATTTGAATCGTCTTGATAGTGGAAGTGACATAAGGTACGACATTTTGCAGCCGGGTTTTTCGTTTTTCTTTTTACGAGCTGCAGACTGCGGTTTCGCCTTTTTTAGTGTGATTCTATATATTTCCAGGTACTGATAGTTCAAGCAGCAGCTCATACTCAATACCTAGGAGAAATCAAAATGTTCTTCGACGACGATGGGAATCTGCTGGAATGGGAAGGCAATCCGCATTATATTGGGAATGAAGTGGCACAAGGTAATCATTATGTTGACACTGCTTAGGTGACTCAGTTGGTACTGAACCTGCCTTAAGAGCTAGAGGGCGTAAGTTCGATCATACCCAGGGCAAGTATTTTTGTTATGAACATTTGCGGTTGTTCTAAGACTGGGTATTAATACCCATTAAAGTATGTATTTATATGTAATACAATTATTATTAAGAAAGTATTTAACAACACCATTATTAAGGTACCATTCCGTACCCGACCGCAGACGACAGCAGCAAACGACGACACATCTGGTGTGTATGTATTTGTATGAGATACGTTTCGCAGCGAGCGACACGAAACCAGCCGTAGATGAAGCTAGTTTCATGTCGCTCACTGCGAAACATAACTCATACAAATATTTAAGCAAACCAGAAGTGTCGTCGTCTCCTGCTGCCGTCTGCGGTCGAATGGTACCTTTATTGTCTCAAATGCGTTCGGTTCAAATGTTTTTTAACGGTTAAATTGTTGTACAATTAAAAAAATCTGCCTACTAAACCTGATGTTCGAATAAAAAAATGCTAAAATCAAAGAAATATTACATAGTTAGATCAGCTTGAAACATTCGAACCAAAATACATATTGAATTAGGAACAAATTTATCAAAAGGAACACCGTAATGTTTGCATAGTACTGATTGAAAGTTGAATAACTGGAAACGATGCTCTCCAATCCGGCCACAATTATACAGGGTTGTCAGGCAAGGGTGTATTAAGCCGAGAGGGGGTCATTGTACATACATTATGAACAACTTTTAGTATGGGGCCAAGCCTGAAATCGAGAAATAAAAGCTGTTCCACATTTTGTCGGCGTTCAACTAAAATCTGGAAATTCATACATTCAAAAAATTGGAATAGCTTTTTTTTTTCAATTTAGTTGCCTCCGTGTTAAAAGTTGTCTATGTATTATATCTCAGAAGAGAGAACAGACAGAGAGAGAAAGAACTAGAGACTACTAGAGAACAGAGTTTTATTTTATTTAACGATTATTTTTCAGCTGAAGACATTTTAGAGAAGATAGACTACTACTTACCTCAAATAGAGGCTATTGCATCGGAAAAGATCGGGGAGTCGATGGTCCACTTGTCGTCTGTATGCACTTGCGGTGAATGTTCCTTGGGCAGCTTCATTTGTGACTCTTATATTAATGCAGTAAGTGGGTGATCCTATCCTAATCCTAACTTATCCTAATTTATAAATAGTACCTGGATAACCGAGCTTTGCTCGGTATTTTTTTTTTAAATTGTGTTTTTTGGAAAATAAACAATTGATTTTAGTCTAACCTCAAAGCAAACACTCATTGACTTCGTGTTACTTAACAACGCCATCTGCTGTTGTGTCGTTAAAGCATTTAGTTGCTCACAAAAAATAGTATTATTATTCGCCAATAGATGTCAGGAAGAGTCATATTTTTCAGTTGAGACTACTCAAACGCCTCCTTTTTGTTATTTTTCTTCCATGTTAATGTTTAAGTTGATTATCGATAAAACACGAATAAAATGACATTTTCTAAAAATGATTCCTAGCTAGATCGATTTATCGCCCCCGAAACCCCCTATATACTAAATTGTATGAAAATCGTTGGAGCCGATTCCGAGATTCCAATTATATATATATATATATATATACAAGAATTGCTCATTCAAAGATATAAGATAAGATAAGTACATAGATACATATTTACATACATAGGTACATACACTTGATAAAAGTTCTGTGCACTTGACTGCGCATGTGAATGTGAGTATTAATGTATGTTTGAGGTTTCTTTGACATGTCCTACAGCCTAAACAGCTTGATGGATTTCGATATGTAAGGTGTCATTTGAATTGTCTTGATAGTAGAAGTGACATTGGTACCAACATTTTAGTTATTTATAATAACCCATCCGGAGTGCCAGACTACATTTTGCAGTCGGGTTTTTTGGTTTGCATTTAATAATGTCACTTGTTGTAATAATGTTGTAGTGTAACTTTCTAACTTAATATTATAAATGCGAAAGTGAGTTTGTTTGTTAACTAAAAACATACAAATTTTACTTGTCCTACTAATAAATAATTGATAAGGCCGCCCTTGTACTGCCGAATGATATTTTATTGTTTATTTTTTTCTTTATGTTTGTTTTACTTTCTATTATTGGTGTGCAATAAATATGTATTGTATTGTATTGTAATATTGTATACACGAAAGTTTGTAAGAATGGATGGATGGATGGATGGATGTTTGTTACTCTTTCACGCCAGAACGGCTGAACAGATCTGGATGAAATTTGGCACAGAGTTAGATTATAGTCTAGAATAACTCATAGGATACTTTTTAACCGCGGGTGAAACCGCGGGGCGCTGCTAGTTTATAATATTATATGTGTTGATTTTTTTTGTAGATAATACTCTTCACTCAATCATTTTATCCATATTAATCCACTGCTGCACATTGGGGCTCACCGTCACAGCAATTCCGTGTCTTACACAGTCATTTTAGTTTGTTATCCCATGTATAGTATTTAAGTTCTTGTGTAAGTTTCTTTCGTTAAAAAATTATCTTTGTCTTAATGCTAGACAGAGTCTTCTCCCAAGACACGTTACTTAGCTCGACTGGTATTTAATTTATACTAGTGTTGTTGATATTTGATTTTTCAACAGGCAATGGATTTAGCCGAGGCTGGAAACTGGCACTACGCACATTTTTGCATTTTGACTCGAGGTGCAATTAGGGCGGACATACAAGAAGGAGGTAAGCTAAAATAACATTGACAGAGTTTTCACTAATTACAGTTGATTTAATTTATCAATTTGATTAGTTTTGTTTCTATTTAATTTTGAAAAAATAAAAAAATATATACTTATATTTATTTATAAGTTTTCGTTATTTATCATGACTTGATTTGATTTGATTACGTAAAGTTATATAATGGGGTTTAATAAGACGAATAAAATTTGTCATCATCATTAGGGTCATAATGGACGAAGTTAATATATCAATAGTTAAGTAATATATCAAATCAAAAGTTAATATATTAATATATTAATATATCAGCTTACATTTTACTGCAAAATTACCGTTATAGCTAAGTATATTAATTAGTAGATCAACTGGTATAGTTTGTCTACTAATTAGTTAAACTACAAAAGAGGATTGTAGCGGTGAAATTTTTATTATATCGCTAATGCATGTCGTACATTAGCGAATATTTAACACTAGTTGTAACTAGGGATCAAAAAGTAGCTCATGTATTAAGCAGGTTGTCAGCTACCTCCATACCTAATTTCATCGAAATCTGTCCAACCATTTGAGCGTAGTAATAAATAAACATACGTAAAAATTCGCCTCTATAATTTAGGTAGCATTGGGCTGATATTATGATGATTAAACTGTAACAACAGAATTTAAAAACTTGCTAAAAAACCTTATTAAACTAAAACTTATTACTAAAATTTATTTCCAGATGTGACGTATGAGTCTGTAGTAACTGCTACTCCCTTCGAGAACTACATAGAAGTGTTTGAGCTGAGAGGCGATCACGTAATGGAGATGTTAGAGTATGCTGTGGCCAACGATCCTTGGCCGGGCGCTAGAATGGTCCAGACGTCAGGTGAGTTCTATCTTCAAGTGTCGGTTAAATTGGTTTCTTCTAGGCGAGCGTGCTTCGTCGTAAGCCACATAATTGCTTAACATCAGGCGAGATGGTGACTAAGCGAAAGCTTAAAAAAACAGACCCTTGCTGTTTAAGTTGTAAATTTACAGAAGATTGGTTACTCATTACTAGCTTCCTTCAGTTGCGCCAGTCTTGAGAGAGCTCTACCCCGAGGGTTTCCGCCTTGTCGTGGCGGGGAGGGGGCTCAGTAGCCGTGGCCTTGGCAACCACGGTGAAACCTTAGCCCAAAGCTCACATGGAAGCGGCCTAAGTAGGGTGTAGGTCTGTATGAGCAGACTGAGGCGGGGTGCAGTGCCGCATGGGCGAGACTGCAGCCGAAGGCTCGGGGCCGCGGCGGGAGAGGACTGTTGGTGTGACGTTGCCACTTTCCCTACCTTCCGCGGCCCAAACGGGGTCGCTACTCGCTACCGTTCGATGGCGGATGCGGTGGGGCCGCAGAGGAAGCAGCGTGTTGGTGTATCGTTGCCGCTCTCCCTACTATCTGCGGCTGAAGTGGCAGGCGGCGGGGCCACTCATCTGACCCGTCGCATGGGAACCATGGGCGCCTAGACACGGGCGCTGTCTGGCGCCCACGGCCAAATTGGTCTCCGAGGAGGTGGATGATGACGATGTGTCTAGTGTTCGAAACATCGTCATCAAGAAGGAGAGAGCGCAAGCTCTGGGAGGTGCCCGAAAGGTCTAGCGCTGTCGGGGCCGCGGAAGAGTACGAAAGCGTCTCCTTAGCTCCGACATTTTGCGCCGAGGTCGAACAAACTTGGGTTTTTAGTGGGTAGGCCGTCAGTGGCGGGATTCCCACATAACAACTCTGTGTCCGCACCCGGGCTGTTGGTAGTCTTATTAAAATCCCCGACACGGATTTTCATCAAACATAGCTAATAACACTCACGACTAATTCACCTATTTAAAAAAAAAGAAAAACGGTTCATTAGTTCGGGAGCTACGATGCCACAGTGACACACACATACACACACACGTACAGTCACGTCAAACTAATAACACCCGTCGTTATTGCGTCGGGGGTTGAAATTAACTTTTACTTTTTTCCTTACTAGGGTTACGAGTCAAATTCGACGGGTCCATGCCTGTCAACTCCAGGGTTCTGAACGTCACGGTCCGGTGCATAGAATGTGACGTGCCAAGATATGACCCACTGGAGCTTGACAAGTACTACAGAGTTGTCACGCAGAGTTTCATGGGGGAAGGAGGGGACGGGTTCACGGTGAGTAACGTACTCGTAGCATCTTGGATCATTCTTGTTTGATCATATTTATGGTAAGGTGTAGCAGCTGCCTTGATCGCTCGCGACTGTATTATATTAGATATGAAACTATAGAATGTATTTTAGATAAATTTACCTCTACCAGTGCATTGAAAATAGTTTATTTTTTCAATTTTTCAAATTTGTTCAAAATAATTTATTTATTTATTTCACAACTTACAGCTATCATTACAGGTATACTTAATGCGATAGTGTAGTAATAAGTACTAACTAACTATATCCTATAAGAATTTTACGGTAACACAATATATGTAGTGCTATCTTTGTGAATTCACCCAGAGTACAATAGAACAAATCTGTATCAGCCGCGACAACGTTGAGAGTACGCAGTGCGCGCGTCAGAGGCGCTTGGCCGAGGAGGTTGGTGCGAGCGGGCGGCGCCGCCACACATATCTGTCCGGGACGTTGAAACATAATACGTATACGTATATTTTCATGGTGTATCACCATACCATAATAACTGCCTCGGTGGCTCAGTTGGTAGTGAACCTGCCTTCTGAGCTGGGGGGCGTGGGTTCGATTCCCACCTGGGGCAAACATTGATGTGATGAACATTTGTGTTTGTTCCATGTCTGGGTGTTCATTATCTATAGATGTATGTATTTAAAAATATCTAAGTATTTGTATCAGCCTCTGGCAGCCATAGTACAAGCGTTGCTTAGTTTGGGGTCAGGCGACCGTGTGTACAAGTGTCCCGAATATTATTTATTTATTTATTTATTTATAACTTTTGTGGTTACAATTTTTAAATAAAAACTATAAATATATATGTACATACCTAATATATACATACCTAATATGTATATACCTAAATTACAATAACCCTAATCCTAACTTCCTATACTAATCCTAACTAATATTTTATGTGAGTTTGTTCGTTTGTTTTATTGTTTATTTGTAACGCTTTCACGCCTCAACTACTCCACCGACCTTCATGAAATTTTGCATACACGTTGTCAGGGATACAGAAAAGGACATAGTTTACTTTTTATCCCGAAATAACAAATTAAAACTTAAATAAATGGGACCGCGGGGCACAGCAAGTAAAATATAGCAAGTTATTCTACTTGCTATATTTTACTGGTTGCTATTCATTGATCACCGTCTAATTTATTTATTCTTAAGAAGTCTGTACAGCGTACCTACTTAAGAGGAAACACAAGAGCCGTTTTTCCATACAAACACAGTCCCCTGTTTCCTCACTGGATAATACCGGTAGAGTCATGTATTTTTTTCTGAGTATCTATGGTTACTATAAGCATGTTCCTATGATTTCCTTTTTTTCATATATTAATTATTAAAAAAGATACAAACGTTCAAAAACTTAAAAAAATGGCCGGTTTTTCCGCTGAATTCAAACACCCAGAAAACAAATTTGAGTAGACTAAATCAAAAAATTAAACCATAGGGACACAGTTCAAGCCCTATTTTAATTTTTAATAAAAAAAACTATTTAAATCGGTTAAGTTTTGGAGAAGGAATCAGGGCACTACGAACCAATGATTTTTTGGAATTTTAATAGGTATTTTCAGTCCAAGCTGCAGTTGGCTCTATCGCACTTGTTCGGGCACTGCGCGACAGCAATAGATTTTAGAAATACTAATTTTTCATTTCTCTACGCCTTGATGTTTTCTCTTAAGAGTCCGGCGACCACTTTAGACTAACTTCGAATTGGCTTAAAGTATTCTATAGCCATTTCGTCTAGAGAAGAAGACGAGCGAAGAGAGCGAGTAATGATACTGAAGAGCCTCTAAAGTTACCTACAGAGTGACAAAGTGCATATTCAATTATTTTTTATGACTTGCACTTCTGTAATCATTCTTAAATAACTAAGAATTTCCCTTGTATTATGGATTCATTTAACAGCTGATGATGTAGGCAACCTCACTATGCAAAGGGATTTTTGATTTGCTTTGTCTATCTATTGAATAAATCAGTCAAAAGTGACCCTTTAAAAATGCGGATATTTTTCATAGCTCTATTTTCGCTTGAGAACGTTTTTTTAAAAAAAAAACAAGAACATAGGGGTGGAGATATTGTTAATTTAATTGTACATGCTAAATTTCATCATAATCTGACAAATGGTTTTCAAGAAATTTGAGTAGCGCGTTTGTATGGAAATTTCAGAGCGTCGCGGCCCGTTTAAGGTTTTTCTATTTGCGACTCCCAGTTTTCAATAGTGTTTCTCCTTTTTTCAGATGATTTCCGAAAACCGACGTAACGTGAGAGTAGTGGGTATGGACTATGTCATCTTATTGAACTACATCAAGAAACAGTCTCCAGTCTTGGTAGACCTCGACGGACGGATAGATATACGGAACCCTTGCATTTCTTAGTGTTTGAAATTTTTATAAATACTGATAATTTAAATAGTCAGTGTAGCAAAACATCATCAATATTACACGTTTTAAATAATAATAAACATGTTTTGTCTGTTCTATGTGTTAATTATCTATTTAAGTATGTTTTAAAAAAATGTATGAATATCAGTCTCTGGCAGCCATAGTACAAGCTTTGCTTAGTTTGGCGTCAAGCAACCGTGTGTGCAAGTATCCCGAATATTATTATTATTATTACTAAACATTTACTTTATTAGGCCGCGTTTCCATCTGCAATAAAACTTCCGCGAGAAACGTCCATAAAATCTGTCCTACAGCAAGTGCTATTGCAAAATCACTTACTACGGAGTTTACCTACACTTACAAGCTGCTGTGGAACAGACTGTCAGACAATTCTTGCGAAAGTGTTCTTGCAAGTACAGTATCAATTTCTGGGTCATGATCTGAAGCTTTGTGGCGACATATCATCATAACACATCGTCACGCCTTTCCCCCGAGGGGGCTGGCCGAGGCGTAATACAACACCCACACTTCGCCGGACGATATTTAGTCCCAAATGTGAAAGGGGGCGAGCCTGTCGCCATACACCAGGCTCCAGTCATGTAGCAGATGACATACAATACGCACAGTTATTTTCGATGTTGTTGTAACGCTTGCAAATATATTTTTAATGACGTAATCAAACTGCAGTAAGCAACTACCATCAAAACAGCACCGTTTGATTCAATCAAACTTAATACTGTCAAATTCTTCTGACAATCTTAATCGGTAGTTAGTTCTTGCTGAACAATTTTGTAAAGATTGTAAATTAATCTAGATAAGAAACATAAGTACCCTTTATTAATTTCACGATATTAGTATGTTAAATGAATATCACGCACGATAATAATCAAACCATACTTTTTATGACGTTTATCTAAGTGTTTTGTCTTATCGAAATCGTTATCAATATTTATTAGTTTAGAGGTGTGTGTACATACTCGTACCAGTACTTAGTCCTCACATTTGAAGAGTCAAAAATTAAAATGTGGTATTCAAAAAGTGTTTGTACGTTATTTTATTTATCAGTGGTCAGTGTAGTTGTTGGGCAAAGTGAAGAAAATAGATTTGCGTTGAATATATTGCATTATAACGATTTTCATGCAAGGTATGTAACGTTAGATGCCAATTTATTTCATGATTCATTTCTGCTGGAGTCCGTGCAAAACGAAAGTTGACTGCCTCGGTGGCTCAGTTGGTAGGGAGCCTGCCTTATGAGCCTGGGGGCGTGGGTTCGATTCCCACTTAGTACATAAATTAATGTGAAAATGTGTTTGATCTATGTCTGGGTGTTAATATCTATTTAAGTATGTATTTAAAAATATCTATGTATGTACTCGTATTTACTAGTCTCTGTCAGCCATAGTACAAGCTTTGCTTAGTTTGGGGTCAAAGGCGACCGTGAGTGAAAGTGTCCCGAGTTTATTTATTTATTTTAAATACCTGGCTGGGAATCAAAACCGAAACCTTCCTGTGTAGACCTGGGGTCCTTAAACTGGGTCTCTTCAAGGCAAGAGGGAATAGGCACCTCATGGGCAAGCGTGCTTCATCTTAAACCGCATCCTCACTTCCATCAGGTGTGTTGTGGTCAAACGCGGGGCCATTCAATCATAAAAAAAAAATATAAGCCAAATAGAGCAAGAAGGGTTTATCTAAAAAATTCATTTTAAATTAACTATAAATTAAAAAAAACCCCGACACCGATTTTCATCAACATTGATTTTTATCAAACATAGCTAAGAACACTCGACTAATTCACATTTCACACGAAATAAAAAAAAAAAAACAAAATCAGAATCAGTTCATCCGTTCAGGAGCTACAGTGCCAAAAACAGACACACAGACACGTCAAACTTAAAACTTCGTAAAAAAATATTTATTCCCTCTTAACGTCAATCTCCTTTTTAGTTTGTGTTTTTTGTGTGAACAAAAAAAAACGACTTTTCTATCTTAGATTTGTAGAAACCAGTCCGTGGGGGCTGGTCTGCAACCCTGCAACAGCCCCATGTATCGGCGGGTTTGCTCGCCTCGCCACCTTGGTCCGTCAGCGGATGGTGGCGGAACCCCAGTCGCTGCTCCTCAACGGTGGAGACAGCTTCCAGGGCACCATTTGGTACAACATTCTGAGGTGGAATGTCACGCAGGAGTTTATGAATTTGATACCCCATGATGCTCATGTAAGTGATGTTTTAATTTTTTTATTGCAAAATTTTATTTGCATTTCTAGTTTACTACTCCTAAGAAGACGAGACGACGTAGAGTTTATAATTATAGTTTTCCTAGTACTTACGTAAGTTACATGTCAGTATTTTTTTTAAACTAGATGGTTTAAAAAAATACTGTCCGTCCGTATTCGGTCCGATAAAAAGGAATAATTAAAAAAAAAAACTGACGTCAATTTCATTGACCTATTTTCAAATTTAACCAAATTTGACAGCTTTAAAATTGCCGTTTTTTATTTAGCTAATGAGAATTACATCAGAATACAAGCCAATAACAGCCGATATCTCTTACAATATTTGTTGTCGATTTTGTTAGTTATCAAAAATGTCAATAATTATTATTTAACATTGTTAAAGTTTGTTGAGTTGACAGCACGAATCGTTGACAAAACTTTTAAAACCATCATCTACTTCAGATCAACCTAGAAAATAAGATGGCGCACGGCGTATGATTTAGGTGAAGCCAAAAACCATCCAAAACTACGCTACTGTCGTAAATGTACACAATACGCACACATTGACGCAAAAATAAAACTGCCTACGCTATTCGCTTGGTCATTCTTATGTCGACATTATGAGCATTGGTTTATGGTATAATTTCGTGTAAATAAATATACATAGTCCACTATAAAAGTGTGGCCAGGACTACATTCTGAGGTTCTTTTTAAAAACTGTGCAGTTTTTTTACAAGTCAATTTTGAAAAGCCGTAACATTAACCTCTTACAAATATGTGCAATTTTAGAATATTAAGTCTACTAAGGTTGTATAATGGACCGAAAATAGCTAAAGTAGAGTTTGGGAACATATTAGTTTTCGTGCAATTGTAAATGTTTTTCATGGCAATATTACCACGCACAGAAGTTTAAAACCGAAGTGGCTTCAGCGAGATATAATGCAGTGTTCCATCTTTTCCTCTAGGTTGATCTGAGTCATCAACTTAAAATATTTTCAGGTACTAGGAAACCATGAGTTCGACAACGGTATAGAAGGCGTAGTGCCGTACCTGCAGCATTTGAACTCTCCAGTAGTAACTGCTAATATAATCGATGACGACGAACCAACGATCCAAGGACTATACGAGCCTAGTATTGTTGTTGTGAAAAATGGAAGGAGAATCGGTATAATAGGTGTTATCATTGCTAGTACTGACGTAAGTTTTTCTTATACACTGTACTCACACAGGTAAAGTATAAGTTATAAGCATTAAAAAAAAGTTATCTAACTCAAAAGGTTGGGTTATTTGAGGCTTATATATTTATTTGTATTTAATTTTTTATTAGTCAAAAAAAAACTATAGTATGATCTAGTTAATTAATAATAGAATCAATGCATCCGCAGACGCTCGCAGCAACTGGTGATCTCAAATTTACTGATGAAGTGGAAACCGTAAGAGCTGAAGCCGAGAAGCTGAACGCTGATGGAGTTGACATCATTATCGTTTTGTCTCATTGTGGAATAGACATTGATAGGTAATTATTTTACTTCACTAACATCACTTAAACCATCATTAACGTCACTGACTAGAATTGCCACGCGAATAACTAAACATTAACAAATCGTCACGCCTTTCCCCGAGGGGGCTGGTAGAGGTGTAATACAACACCCACGCTTCGCCGGACGATATTCAGTCCCAAATGTGACAGAGGGCGAGCCTGTCGCCATACACCGGGTTCCAGTCATGTATCAGATGACATTCAATACGAAAATATGTTCACATAATGAACAAATTGGTGCGAGCCGTCGGCTAGGATCGAACCCGCTCCATCTGGCTTGAGAGGCGGGCCTTCTCCAACTAGGTTATCATCGCGAATAAGTACCATCAAAATATCGTGAAATTGAATCATCAAATTCTTTTTTGCGTAATGGTGTTGCTACTGCGCGTGTTTCTTACTGTTTACTTGGACCAATATTGACGAAAATAAGCAAGGAAGTGAAAAATAATAAAGATTGGCACTTGATTTTCTATTATAATTAAAGTGGTAATAACAAGAAGGCGTAGTCCAAGATACTATTTGTATTGTAATATTTTATTTGAAATCTAATTTGGGGACTAGCACTACACACAATAATATTGTAATACCTTAAGTCAAATTAGCTTAAATTTGATATAGATTCATTGCTTCCAAAAATGCTGGCGAACTGTTATTACTACGATCTCAATGTTTTTTTTGCTTTGCAACGAAATCTCAACTTGTTGCAATATTACAAATTAAATTTTAGCATGCAAATCATTTGTATACAATTTGCTTAATAAAACTTTCAGAGAGATAGCTCTACGCGGAGGTCCGTACATCGACATCATAGTCGGAGGTCACAGTCACACTTTGCTGTATAACGACGATGTACCTGAGAACAGCGCCTGGACACCACTCGGCCCTTACCCTGTTGTGGTAGACCAGCCCGATAGGAAAGTAAGTAGGAACTTAGAAAATAAAAAAAAACAACAGAAAATGTGCTCTACACCAAGTAAAAATTTTGGGTAATAAAGAGTCAAAGTTACATACAAAATTTGTATATTTAAACAATACACAAATTTAAAAAACAATGAAATTAATCATGAGAGGAGACCTACAGCATGTTACAAAAACTCTTTTGTATAATTGAAGGGCATGTGTACACACTTAAAAGTATTCACGCAAAAATGACGAAAAAATTCAAGTAAAAAATAACAAGAATTATGACCAGATCAAGAACGCAAGAAAAAAAGGAAATTTTGCAAAAATATTAAGAAATGTATACCTTATGTTGGTGGCTTATATTCTAAGAAAGTAGCGGCGCGACGCGAATAGTTTACAAATAAAACTGACGCGATTAGTGGCTGCGTTTACGCTTTTAAGAGGGCGGAGTGCGATGTGTGTTGAAAAATTTTAGAGTAAATTTTCAATTTAAACTAGCATAATTGCATCCTCCAGTCGATACCGGATGCGCACCTCACGGATACATCAGGGTTTTAGTAACACCCTGTATACTCTGGGTGGAAAGTGGTTAAAAATGATGATGTTGCTGGAGGATAGAACTAAAAACATCGCAGTGAAGAACTTTGTTTTATATATTTTTTAATTTCGTCGATGTATCGACTAAGTACTCCGCGATTTAGAGAAGCTAAATTATTGATTCTCAAGTGTCGACCACGAACCAGGGGCCCTATTCGGAGATGTGAGTTTTTTATCTCACCTGTTTTCATCCTTGTTGTTCTCGTCTGAAACGTCATAGGAGTGAGAGTCATTCATCATCCATCCATCAACCATAAGACGTCCACTGCTGGACATAGGCCCCCCCCATAGATCTCCAATAAGACCGGTTGGTAGCGGCCTGCATCCAGCGCGATCCTGCAGTCTTGACAAGGTCATCTGTCCACCTTGTGGGTGGACGTCCTACTCTGCGCTTGCCGGAACGTGGTCTCCATTCGAGGACCTTTTGACCCCATCGGTCATCAGTCATTAGGAGTGAGAGAGACCAAGATAAAATCTCATCTCATCTCACGTGTAGGAATAGCCCTCCAGATGACGGAGATCTGGTGAGTGTCGTGGGAAGCCGCTAGATGCGAGGAGAACAGGACTGGTCGTTGTGGAGATCATTGAGGAAGGCTTATGTCTAGCAGATGAACTTTTTCCAAGCTCAGATGATAATGACTATTTTATAAGTCTTGATAAAGTAAATTAATAATAATAAATAATAATAATAATAATAAAGCCTTATTTATTTCCTTAATAGAATTGAATTTATAAACATTTCATGCAATATTTTAAATACATAATTTTGAATTTTTTTATAATTATAATTTAGTTCATTCATGTATAATTTTATTTTCATGCAAAAAAAAAAATAATCTATATTAAATTATATCTATTTCAAAAATATTAATATTTATATAATTATGTAGGTATATTAATTCTTGTATTTATTTATACCTCCCTGGAGAGTAAGGGCCTCCTCCATTTTTCTCCACATAGCTCTGTCCTTAGCTTTTTCTCTCCAATTTATTCCAGTTGTATTTATTATTTCATCGAGCCATTTTTCTGCCGGTCTACCTCTGGGTCTCTTGCCAGTTGGTCCGTTCCATGCAGTTATTCTTTTTGCCCATTTTTCATCGCTCATACGTGCAAGATGGCCGGCCCATTTCCATTTCAGTGTCTTGCAATGCTGTAGGGCATCAATAACTTTGGTTTTCTTTCTAATGTCTTTACTTTTCTTTTTAGGTTTTAACTTCAGGTTGAGAATGCTCCGTTCCATGGCTCTTTGAGTTGTTAATATTTTATTTCTCGTTTGTTTATTAAAAATCCAAGTTTGGGATGCATAGGAGAGAGATGGTAAGATGCATGAGTCTAGTACTTTTTTCTTTAGTTTGAACGAAATATCAGACTTCAAAATTTCTTTAAGACTCCAAAATTTGTTCCAGGCCATGTTTACGCGTCTTTTTAATTCGTCTTGGTGTTTGGATTTTCTAAAAGACACTTGTTTGCCCAGATATGTGTGCGCTTGAACATATTCTAATGAAACATCGTCGATGTGTATAGGAAATTCAAAGCTGTTTGTCATAATTTTTGATTTTATCGTGTTTAGTTGTAAACCAATATCATTGCTGATAGCATTTATTTCATTCACCATTTTCTCCAATTGTGATGAATTTTCTGCAAAGAGTATGATGTCATCAGCAAATCTGAGGTTACTTAGAAATTGGCCGTTTATGTTTACACCTTTGTTGTTCCATTTTAGTGTTTTCATGATGTTTTGGAGAACGGTTATGAAAATTGTAGGGGAGAGAGGGTCTCCCTGCCGGCCGCCTCTACATATGTCTATTTCAGAGTCTGTTTTGTCTAGTTTTACTCTACTTGTGCTTTTTTTTTATATATATCTTGAAGTAGCTCTATAGTTTCTGATGGTACCTTACATTCTTGTAACGCTCTCCACATGCTATTGTGCGATATAGAGTCAAACGCCTTGGCGTAATCAATAAAAGCAAGGTAGAGCGGGCGTTTTATTTCTTCATATTTTTCAATCACTAGGCCTAGCGAGTGTATGTGGTCTATAGTTGAATAATTTCTTCTAAAACCCGCCTGCTCTATCAGTTGGTGTTCTTCGGTGTATTTTATAAAGTAAATTATCAAAAGTAAATTTAAAACTTGCGTTGGTTTTCATTTTCAGGTCTTGATAGTGCAAGCAGCAGCGCATACAGCTTATCTTGGTGAAATTAAATTATATTTTGATAACAGTGGTAACTTATTGGAATGGGAAGGAAACCCACACTATATTGGAAATGAAATAGAACAAGGTACCTTCGAAAAATATATACTCGTATTTTTTAAATTACAAACATGCAGATTTCAGACAAAAACTTAGAGTAAGGTATTATTTACGTCTCTATATAGTAAAATTTTCTGCTCCACGTTGTTAGCCAAGATCAAAAAGTAGCCTATATGTTAATCCAGGATATAAACGATCTCCATGCCGAACTTCATCAAAATCTGTACATCCGTTTGAGCGTGAATAAATAACAAACAAATACACAAACGCAAACTTCCGCCTTCCTAATACTAAGTGGTTATCTGACCTGAAGACCACGCAGCCTGGCGTCTCTCCCGCTGTCCTCCTTCAGGTCGTATGTCTCTACAGGTCTACCTGCTCACACAATTTGAGATTTCTCAACCGATTCTCGTAAATTTTTGTGAGCAGGTGCGATAATTATACAAACTTGATACCTGTAGAGTAAGATAGCCGGACAGACGCCGGCGGACGGACAGATGGCAGACATACAGAAGCATTTGCTAAGCTAAAAAGTAGACGCATTGCATCGATAAGCAGGATGATCCCAAAATTCCAAACATTAGCTAATTTGTAGAATTAATTATTTAATTAGGTCTGAAACGTAATTTTTCGAACGTCTCATTTTTTTGTTCATTTTTGTTTTTTTTTTTTTGTAGCTCCAGACGTTTTGGAAAGGATCAATTACTACCTGCCGATGATTGAAGAACTAGCGTCAGAGGAAATTGGACATACGATGGTACACCTGTCGTCCAGCTGCGCTTGCAGTGAATGCAATCTTGGAAACTTCATTTGTGACGCTTTTATGCATTCTGTGAGTATCGCTTGAAACAACAATGGACTATTCGATGAAGTGACAATTTAGAGTAACGTTGGTAGTAGAACTGAACAAAAAAATACCTAGACCAGGCTGATGCACTTTGTAAAAGGATTGCTACGGGCCGTTGATGATATTTGTGTACTTTTTACCAATATGAGACTTACGTGCGTTTTAGGCCCTGGCCAGACAAAATAAACGTGGGACGCGACAAGTCATCACCTTAATATAGTTAATTCTTAATTTCTGTCCGTGCGGGTTGCCTGGAGACACTGAGCAATAAGGCCGCCCATTAAAAGCTTAGTTTAGTTAAGTTGAATTGAAATTATTTTATGTACCCATAGTTTTTAATAAAGTTGTAATATTATATTGTATTAAATAAGAGCGTTGCGTTCGCGCCCCACCTGCGTCTCATCTTCTATGTATGTGTTGCACCACGTCTCTTCTATACATTTTGTACACAACTAACCTAACTAACTTACCACTCGGTCGTCAGATTCAGGGACCATGGCTGTGTGCCTTACTACACTACCCTGTACCTGCGAAATCGCATTGTGTAATAGGCACTTTAGATTCATGATAAAGGATTAAAAAATGTTTTTTTTGAATTCTCATAGAATTTGCAGTAACATATTATACTAGCTGCGCCTGCGGCTTCACCTGCGGTTAAAAAGTATCTTATGTGCTATTCTAGACTATAATCTATGTCTGTGCCAAATTTCATCCAGATCTGTCAAGCCGTTCTGGTGTGAAAGAGTAACAAACATCCATCCATCCATTTTTACAAACTTTCACGTTTATAATATTAGTAGAATAGGATACCCATAGATTTTCTCGATTTCAAGGTTGCACCATAGTTTATTCGTACTCTGCTAGTAGAGTATACCTACCTCTACAATTCTGAGGGAATGCAAAACAACACGTAGTATTTACGAAGCTGCTATTTATTTTAAATCTTTATAAAGACAATGAATCCAATTTTAGGTATTAGATTGGGCTGAAGGAGACAACTGGCATTACGCTCACTTCTGTGTGATCAACCAGGGCGGCATTCGCGCTGGCATCGACACTGGAGGTAAGACGAGTGTCGAGCATCCGGCACCTTTTATCGTAGCACTTTGATGTAAAAAAGAGTACTAAAATCTGGGAATGTAGATTTTATTCGTGAATGGTGCTTTATTCAAGCTTGACTGTTTCACTCACGATTTCTTATCTTATTTATTTAGGTACACAAAACAGAATACAGTCAAATACAATTCAAAGAAACCAAAAAAAAGGGTTTGGGACCAAACCATTTTCTAAACCACATTAATACAATTGAAACATGAAAATTTTATTAAAAAGAAAAGGTTTACTTATGTACTCATTTTTTCTGGGCTTTCTAAATATATCTTTTAAATTGAGGTAGATTTCAAAAATATCGAAGAAGTCATATTACTACTGCTGACTATTTCGTTTAAACATGTCAAAATTACATACCTACAAATCTACATACAAAACGTACCAAATATTTTTTTAATGCATGTTTCAAATAATGGGTAGCATTGTTGTTTTAAGAAAGAGAGCTTTCACTTTTCTTGCTCAAAAAGTCTGTCATTGTAATGTATTAGAGCGAAGATTAATAGCATTTATCGCTCTAGGGAAAAAAGTTTTTTTTTAAATTTCTAATAGAACTAAAAGCTGACACCTCTTCCGTAGACGGCGAATATTGCGTTGCGACTACAGAAAAAAAAAGAAAAAGACAGTGGCGAGAATTCTGTAGATTTTTTTCCTATTACAAATTGAATTGGAGCCCGTAACTTATTACTAATATTGGATTGGATTATATTATTTCTCGCAACCGAAGTAGAGTGTAACACACGGGGTTAAAACTTATTATAGCTACCTCGGTTTCTATTCCTACCTCGTATAAAATGGGTCATTTTAGCCCCTTGTATAACAATCTACTATTTACTCAACGTTCGCTTAGCGCGATCGAATATACCGAGTAAAACAGTTTTCAGTGCGGAGCTGAGTAAGAATTCAAAAAAATCCTGACGAGGCACGACCCGGGCTTATCGGTTTTAAAATAAAATTACGGTATTGCGGTTCACGGGCGAGTTATACCGACGAGCGCGTATTGACCGACCGCGAAATGTAGGTACATTGTACGACGTGGTTTTACTCGTCACCCTCTTATAATGATTTCGTAAACTCTAATAGAAAACCGCTGCGCTTCACAGTGTTACCCGTGGTTAAAAAGTAGCTTAAATATTATATTAATCCAAATTTCACAAAAAATCAGTTTGAGCGTGTCGAAGCCTACACCTACTTGCACGCTGCGCCATGACCAGCCTGAGCTGGTGACGTGACCTTGCCTGTTCTTCTGAGTAGAGACTCTTTATCCGAACAAGGCGGTTGAGTCTATTTAAAAAAACTTTGACGTTCATAAGTGTATCTTTGATACCTGAATTGAATAACAACATTTTGACATTGACTTTGACCTCGGCCGCAGCACTGCACCCCGCGAGCGCGTTAAGCCGCGCACGGCTACGCGCGTTCCTCTTTTCTCTCTTTTTTCCCACGCATTTGTCATTTGATCATTGTCAGCAGCGCGTCTGTAAGTAATAAATATTGTACCAGTACAGTCAGAATAAAAAAACAGCAGTAAACAGTCCACTGCATTTCATTTATACAGGATCCCTGCCTAAACAGTGATCCGGCTCGAATGACATATCATATAACATAGCATATCGTCACGCCTTTCCCCCGAAGGGGCTGCCAAAGGTATAATACAACACCCACACTTCGCTGGACTATTTTTAGTCCCAAATGTGACAGGGGGCGAGCCTGTCGCCATGCACCGGGCTCCAATCATGTAGCAGATGATGACATACAATACGCACATATGCTCATACAATAAACATATTGGTTCATGCCGTCGGCTAGATTCAAACCCGCTCCCTCTGGCTTGAGAGGCGGGCCTTCTTCCAACTAGGCTGCCATCGCTTTTTCATCTAAGTAGGATAAAAACTAGTTCGTGGACTTTTCGATTCTTGTATAAAAATGGTTTATGAGAGCGAAATCGTAAAGCAAGACTAGTTTATTTTAACCATAGTATAACTTGCACAATAGCATCCAGTACTACCATTTTATCTTAAACTTACCTATTATGTGAGTAACATAAGTTCCTTACAGCCGGAAAACTACTTACAATGATGGATCCGAAATGGCCTAAAAGGTATTGCATACGATTGGGTTTATCCTTCCTTATTCCTCTTTTATATTGGAAATACTTATTTCTCACGAGTTCTTTGAGAAAAATGTTCAACTATTTTATTTACCACTGTTTTTGGTCAAAGCGAATGACTGAATAAAAAGATTTGTTCTATTCAAGAAATGAGCTGAATTAAGTTTAGAAGATTGTTATTTATTTACCAAAAAGCCTTAAGCTCAAGAGGTAACGAAAACCTATTGTAACTGACTTAGAAAAAGGAGGAGATTCTCAATTCCTCTGTATGTTTTTTTTTTAAATATATGTTACGAGTACATGATTAGGAATCTATTTTAATGATTATTTTTTTTCGTTTAGTAGGTCATGTTATAAAGGTGGTCCCATATATTTTTTTTCAAAATCGGTCAAGCAGTTTTTAAAATATCAAGATTAATTAAAAAAATGCCAACATGGATGACGGGAAGTCCGTTTTTTGCGGGAAGCTTTGCTTTTTATACTATTGGTTTTTCTTTGGTTTCTACCAGGGGTTGGTTTTCCTACTAAATCATCAAACGTAACCATCTCATCTGTTAATATACGTAGGGTCGACTGGGGCAATTGCGTCATTTGAGAATTACTGACAAACCATTCGCAAATTAGGCAACTGACGTCATCTTGTACAGATTATTGCAACTTAAGATAGAAAAAAGATGTAGGTGGCGCCTAATTTGTGAAGAGTTTGTCAGTAATTCTCGAAAGACGCAATTGCCTCACGGACGCATTTGCCCCAAATGACCCTACATTTAATTTTTGTCGATTTGTAGGATTTAGTAGTTTTTGTAGTTGTATACCACTAACATTCCAATGATTCTTATGATTTCAGTTATCACATTTGAGTCGACGATTCTCTCAACCCCCTTCGAGAATAATGTAGAAGTTTTCGACTTGAGAGGAGACCATATTCTGGAAATGCTTGAATACTCCGTGGCCAACGATCCTTATGCGGGCGCGAGAATGCTTCAAGTCTCAGGTACTTTTCACAATTCGATAAAGAGGTTGCGAAAATCTAAGGCCTATTTACACAGTGCAAGTTTCTTGTACAATAAAGAGCAATAATTGCATGCAATAAATTGCACGCAATGATTTAGCTTCAGGAATTGTAAGCAACTGATGTTTAGATGACGCAAGTTATTTGTTAATTCAATATTATTGTATGAAACAGGCGAGAAACTTGTAGCGTGTAAATCAGGCTTTAGTTGTGTGTTTCTGTTAAGGCATTGGTATATGGGACACCTACAAAAAGTCAGGTAGTTGAGTTGATGTGGTATTTGGTCATTGCCGAGCAGGTGGTGTGAAAATGAACTAATTGCATGATCTGTTGGGCGCAGTAGAGACACAATCTAATATCCTGATCCGTTAAAAAAGCTCCTACTTCAGAGATCAGGTTGGGAAACAAGACTTGCTTTTTGTATTTGCTTAACATATGCACTCTTAATCAATTCTTAAGACTGTTGTCGGTATTGTTACTAGCTGGAGGTTGTGATAGAAGTGATTAAATTCCGATATGGTGAAATACGTAGTTTTATGCACCAGAGTATAATATAATTTAGGATGTCATAATACAGCTAGTTTATGATTATTAAGCTAAACTGTAGTGGTTACTAGACTTGAAACATTTTCACAATTATGTACATAATATATTTCAAGACTTTATTTTAATAAGTCTAATAGCTTAACGCATGAGTCAAAAGTGTAATTTTAGTTTTTTTTTTCAAATTGGCTTTGCAAAACTCAACCTAATGAAAAGGGTTCACACATAATTTCACTAGCGTTAACTATTCACGTCAATGTAAGCAATGTGTTGTAATTTGTAAACAGACGCCCTCATGCATATTTAAACGTACAATCGCAGATTAGAAGCAACATGCCTTTGTATTGACGGCTTGTTATCTACAGAATGTAATTCATCAAATAGACAATTTCAGTTATAGCCGACCGATTTCAAATGCTGTCAAGATCTATCGCCCGCTAATGAAGATGATGATTGGTTAGATTTTAACGGTGGTGGACTGGTGTTATTGGTCCCAACATCTATGAATAATGGTCAGTTGCACTAAATATAAGGATCGCCTAAGTCCTTTCTTAAGGGTTCTGCGACGCTCTGAATTTTCCGTACAAACACGCTTGTCAAATTTCTTTGAAACCATTTGTTTGATTATGTAGAAATTATATAATTGAACAAAAATAAATTAACTATATCTCCGCCCCATTGTTCTTGAGTTGCTTAATGAACCTCCTCAAGAGAAAATAGGGATAATAAAAATATCTGCATTTGTAAGGTTTCACTCATGATTGATTTATTTAATAGATAGACAAAGCAAATCAAAAATCCCTTTACATAAGGAGGTTGTTTACATAATTCTCTTTTAAAGTAATCTATAAAACAAGGGAAATTTTTCTAAGAATTATTAGAGAAGTACAAAAGTCGTAAAAATGATTGAAATTGCACTGTTTCACTCTGTAAATAACTTTAAAGGCTTGTCAATCTTTACTTGCTCTCTTCGATCGTTTTCTTCTAGACGAAACGGCGATCGAGAATCTTTTGCCAATACAAAGTTAGTCTAAAGTGGTCGCCGAACTCTTAACTAGTTTAATCTACTCCTAGCTAGCTCCTACCTAATTTTTTTTACACAAATCTTAAGCCACTCTTTTTTTTATGTAGAATAAGTCGGCGTTTGACCACCAACTCGCCTGATGTTAAGCGACGTTGTGGTCTAAGATGGAGCACGACGACTTGTACTTATTCACTCTTGCCTTGAAGTTTTGTAGAGTGAAGAAGTACAAAGACGGCAGTTGAGTGAGGCGCTATAAGTGCGCCACTGCTCAGACCCGTCTTCGGTGTCTGAACACGGAGTGAACACCTTGTTGTTCACTCATTGAGAGAATCTTAACTTTATGTGACCGATAAGCGAATATTTAACTAGTAGTTTAAAACTAGTTAAGCAAGGACTTAGGTAATTCTTAAATTTAGTGCAAGTGACCATCATATACATCATGCTATATAGTCTTAGAGTAGAGACCACAAATAGAGAAATTTAGCGTAGGGCAGTTGATATTTGGACGAGCGTTGATATTTGAAAGGATATTTGACTCAAAAAGGGATCTGTGTTACGTTTGTCTTTTATCCAGCAGTGGTATTGTAAAGACTGATGTTAATAAAGTTATCAAAATAAAGAGACTGAACAAAAATCATAAAGGTTGGTCGCTAACACGTTTATATATCCACTGTATTTTCAAGAGCTTAACTTGTATTTTTGAGTGAAACAATCTATCAGTCGAGTGCGATTTAATTTGACAGCGTTCGTAACCGTTCTACAGGATTACGTTCAGTGTTTGATGGATCCCGGCCCGTGAACGCTAGGGTTGTCAACTCGACGGTCAGGTGCATCGACTGTGGCGTCCCTAGATACGAGCCGTTGCAGCTCGACAAGTACTATAAAGTTGTGTCGCAGTCGTTTATTGGAGATGGTGGCGATGGATTTTCTGTAAGTGGTAACCCTAGCATCAAAGTATATACAAAGATAATAAATGGCATGCAGCAAAAAACCCAAGCATTGAAATCTCAACTCTACAACGTGTTGTTTTGCATTCCTGCAGAATTTGTAAAGGTAGGTAGGTATCCCAAAAAATAATAGGGCAACCTTGATCTTGAAAAAAAAAAACAGTTGTTTCATACATTTTGTCGACAATCAACGAATAGATTGAATTTGAAAATAGATTATTTGGGCTCTGTTAATGGAGTATACCTATCTCTACAAATTCTGCGGGAATACAAAATTGTTTTTACAAAATTTTGTCAAAAAAAAACACCTTGTTAATTGGACTAATTACGTGTCATTGTAATACATATTATTTCTAACTTCACTAAATTTAATTTCACCAGCAATATTGTCCTTCATGACAACGCGATGCCAAATTTCTGGATGGCCTAAATATTTCATTACGATAATAATTATTTGGTTAAAGCCTAGTTTGAAATTTGATAGATAGAACTACTATCTTAGCATAGTCAAGAATATCTGCATAAACACGTACCTAATCTAATTTCCACTATGTAAACGGTCGTAGTGTAAATTACAGTTGACGACCCGACAAGCAATACGACAGATGACTAGACTAGAATAAACAAGTTGCGCCCCACGATTTCACCTGATGCGGTTAAAAAGTATGTGCTATTTTTCAAGTATATAATCTACCCCTGTGCAAAATTTCATCCAAATCCATTCAGTCGTTATGGTGTGATTGATATCCATCGAAACTTTCGCGTTCGTAATATTGTGTGATGATTTAACATAGATGCCATCTACAAATATAGAGGTAGATTACGTTGACTAATAAAATCTTAAAACACTTTTTTTTAACACATATCTTAATGTTAACAGTTGCTGTTATATTGAATAGACTAACACACACGGTACGGTTCGGTACGGTATGATACGGTACGGTACGGTACGGTACGGTACGGTACGGTACGGTACGGTACGGTACGGTACGGTACGGTACGGTACGGTACCACATCGGTCACGTACACGTAAACACACGGACCACATACAGTGATTACATACTTTTGATTTCTCTCGCTGTTACCTAAATGTCGTATTCGTGTCGTCAATTGTAAATAATCTGTTTAACCGTTTAATAAAGTAATATCGACTCCACGTACGACAAGCATTAGCATAATATTGTATCCAAAATGTGCTCGACGACCTTCGGTGGCGTAAAGAGGTTTTGATACAATTTGTGTTACACTAACATGTAGACGTAACGTGGGATGGCAAGGTGAGGACGATTTGGGGGTAATCCAGCTAACCATAGCCGATGCTTGACAGGTCCGTTGACGTTGCGTTTGTCATAAAAACGGGCCAAGTGCGAGGCAGACTCGTGCACTAATCGGTTCCGTACCGTATAAAAACGGTAAAAAAATCTCGTCTGTTTTATGAGAGCCCCCTTAAATATTTATATTATACTGTTTTTTAGTATTTTTGTTGTAGCGTCAACAGACATACATCATTTGTGATAATTTCAACTGTCTTACTATCACGTTTCATGAGATACGGCCTGGTGACAGACAGACGAACGGACAGCAGTCTCTTATTAATAGGGTCCCGTTTTCCCCTTTGGCTACGGAAACGTAAAAGACGAGCAACGGTTCATTATCAATAATGCTTCACAAACGTCTCACTTCACAGTTCTACTCCTATTCAGCTAAGCATTTGTGATACTGAGCTGTTCCCCGACCGGTTTTATGAGAAACGCAAAATCAACGGTTTAGTTGAGCATTGGTAATGATTAGTTGAATTGCCCCTCTTGAGGCCTTTGTCCAGCGGCCTTCTTCCAGCTGAGGTGACGGTGATAACTAAAGACTAGCAATTTTTAAAAATCCAATTTTCAAACTAATAAAAGTCAAGTATTTTTTCAACTTGTAACATCCGGCTGTGCCAGCAAAAACCTTTCTAAAGTCTCTGTAAGCGTGTCTATTTCAGATTTGACATTTTCTAAACGAAATAACGTGTACTTAACTGCTCTAGAACAAATTTTAAATGTCTAGGTTTAGATTGAATCGGAAATTAAATTTCCTCTCTTACATTTTAAGTATGAAAATATTTGTAAAGAAAATACAGTGTAATGCTACAGTGGTTGTTATTATACTCAGGGCCAAAGATACGGAGAGTTCAATTGTTAGGCCCGCATGCTTAAACGACGCTCTGTCATGAATATCGATTTAAAGCTGTTTTTAAGAGGGCCGCGACGTTCTGAAATTTCCATACAAACGCGCTACTCAAATTTCTTGAAAACCGTTTGTCAGATTATGATGAAATTTAGCATGTACAATTAAATTAACAATATATTTGCCCCTATGTTCTTGTTTTTTTTTTTAAAAAACGTTCTCAAGCTAAAATAGAGCTATGAAAAATATCCGCATTTTGAAGGGGTCACTTTTGACTGATTTATTCAATAGGTAGACAAAGCAAATCAAAAATTGCATTACATAGGGAGGTTGTCTACATCATTAGCTGTTAAATGAATCAATAATACAAGGGAAATTCTTAGTTACTTAAGAATGATTACAGTAGCGCAAAAGTCATAAAAAAAATTAAAATTGCACTTTGTCACTCTGTAGGTAAGTTTAGAGGCTTGTCAGTATCATTACTCGCTCTCTTCACTCGTCTTCTTCTTCTAGACGAAATGGCGATAGAATACCTTAAGCCAATGCGAAGTTAGTCCAGGTCGCCTAGGTCGAAATGAGTTAGGTCGCCGGACTCTTAAGTTTGGTAAAACCAGTTTTAAATCAATATTCACGACTGAGTGTCGTTTTAGCATGCAGGCCTTAACCCTCACGATTAATCATACATATACATATAGTCACGCCTGTTTCCCATAAGAGTAGGTAGATATCACTTCTCTTCACTTGCTACGATCCTGACACACATCTTTCGCTTCTTCTACTTCTATAAGTTTTTTCATACACGCTCGTCGGTTACGGGGTAATCAACTCAGAGTTAAGATGAAATAAAGGTCACTTTAATATTGTGTTCACTAAAGGTTAGCTTCTAACTATTGATGGCGCAAGACGGCTTTGTCAGTTAAACCTGACGAGTAGTTAACTCTGAGTTACAAAGATAGCCCGAGCTTCTTGCAAGTGGCCCTTAACAGGGCCGCGACATTCTGAAATTTCCATACAAACGCGCTACTCAAATTTCTTGAAAACCGTTTGTCAGATTATGATGAAATTTAGCATGTACAATTAAATTAACAATATCTTCGCTCCTATGTTCTTGGTTTTTTTTAAAAACGTTCTCAAGCGAAAATAGAGCTATGAAAAATATTCGCATTTTTAAGGGGTCACTTTTGACTGATTTATTCAATAGGTAGACAAAGCAAATCAGAAATTCCATTACATAGGGAGGTTGTCTACATCATTAGCTGTTAAATGAATCCATAATACAAGGGAAATTCTTAGTTACTTAAGAATTGCACTTTGTCACTCTGTAGGTAAGTTTAGAGGCTCGTCAGTATCATTACTCGCTCTCTTCGCTCGTCTTCTTCTTCTAGACGAAATGGCGATAGAATATCTTAAGCGAATGCGAAGTTAGTCTAGGTCGCCTAGGTTGAAATTAGTTAGGTCGCCGGACTCTTAAAGATAAGCGCAGAATATGAGTTGATATAAGTCCAAACAATTGAGTTTTAAAAAAGTTGTAACGTCATCAAAAGCTTGGTTTCGGCACTTTTTTGTTTTTTATCTTATTTATGTTGTGGTCTCTTTCACGACAGGCTATACACCTGTTGCTTTCCTACTCTTTTTTTGCTTTGTTTTTACTGCTTTTGCTTGTTAACCAAAAGTTGTTTGTTGTGTTGTTGAGGCGATGGCAGCCTAGTTGGGAGAAGGTCCGCATCTCAAGCCAGAGGGAGCGGGTTTGAATCCAGCCGACGGCAAGCACCAATTTGTTAATTGTTTGAACATATGTCCGTATTGTTTGTCATCTGCTACGTGACTGGAGTACGGTGTATAGCGACAGGCTCACCCCTTGTCACATTTGGGACTGAATATTGTCGGGCGAAGTGTGGGTGTTGTATTACACCTCTGCCAGCCCCCTCGGGGGAAAGGCGTGACGATATGTTATGTTATGTTGTTAACCATTTTGGTCTGGTTTATTCCATAGGATGTTTTAATTGGT
Organism: Peribatodes rhomboidaria; assembly: GCA_911728515.1. Taxonomy (NCBI): domain Eukaryota; kingdom Metazoa; phylum Arthropoda; class Insecta; order Lepidoptera; family Geometridae; genus Peribatodes; species Peribatodes rhomboidaria. The sequence continues at coordinate 4,622,622 of OU452184.1, read as the reverse complement.
GCGATTTAAAAATTTTGAATTGCATTATTGCAGTAAAACACTTAAGGGGTTAAAGAATATGTATCTTATTTGTAATGGTACAATGGGAGACCATTCAGTTCAGACACTCTCTCAATTTGTGCGCTGTCACTAAATGGATTAATTTTTTTGCTATCAGAACTGTTACCAAATAACTAACACCGTGTTTTGTCAATCTCATATGAAAACTAGCTCTCACTCTGGACAAGGCGTAATCAACATCTTAGACTAAACAGTTACACCCTTACTAATTAATGTTGTAAAGCCTCTGAATAGTTATATTATTGTTTTGTCTTTTCCTTTCTTTAAAATTTTTACTCAATCAAATCCTACTAATATAAACGCGAAAGTTTGTAAGAATGGATGGATGGATGTTACTCTTTCACGCCAGAACGGCTGAACAGATCTGGATGAAATTTGGCACAGAGATAGAGTACGAGTATAGTCTAGAATAGCTAGTTTAGTATAAAGATAAAATTTAAAAAACCCCCGTTATCGACTTTCATCAAACATAGCTAAGAACACTCCCGAATCCACTTCAAACAAAAAAATAACATAATCTGTTAATCCGTTTGGGAGCTACGGTGCCACAGACAGACAGACAGACACACAGACACGTCAAACTTATAACACCCCGTCAAACTTATAACACCCCGTCATTTATGCGTAGGAGGTTAAGGCGAGGCTTTCCCAGAACTTTAGGTATTTTACTCTACCTCAGGCCGCACTTTTTGGGAGCGCGACGTATTCATTCACGCGACACAAAAGTTGTGTGCGATGCGCCGCGCGCACGTCTTTCACCCGTCAGTCACGTTATGGTATCGAGTACCTAAACACCCATTTTTAGGAAATCGATAAAATAATCCGTCCGTCATTGTACTCATCCATTTTATGAACATTTTTTATTTGATGCCAACCAAAAAAAAATCTAAAAAATGCCGTTCAAGCCAATATAGGTACAACCAATCTCATGTCCACGAGTTGTTGTATTTTTGATGTGTGAGCAGTCGTGGCATTAGTTTCATTTTACCGGTAGTGTCATATTTCCATTTTATCACACTTCACACTCATAAATACAAAATATTGCGATTGTGTGTGGAAGTTAGGTACTTACTCGTATTTCACTTATTCACACCTAAACGGCTAGACGGATGAGGATCATATTTGGAACGGAGTTAGCTTATGCCCTGGATTGACACATAGGCTACTTGTTATCCTTATTAGGACAAATATTTATACAGGGTGTTGGAATGATTGTGTAACTACCGGTATTCATTAAATAATACAACATAGTAAATTTCATTATTTATGGGTATATTGTATAACAATGGTAATAACAATTTTAATTACCTTAATTTACCATTAGGTGCGTACTAATAATATTGTATGGTTTGTTAAATGTTACAAAGTTAAAAAACTACACGATTCAGATATAATTTTGAACAATAATTATGAAAGAATCGAGTAAACTTATACCGGATATATACATACCCTGGGTACGAAGTGGCGGACATTCTGCTAGTACTCACAAAACATCCAATACAAAAATATACATTCACAATATTTACATTTATATATACAATTGCGCTATAGGTACGTAGTATTATTATTTGTTCTGTGATATAGTTGTAGAATCGATGGCAGCCTAGTTGGGAGTGGCAATTTTGCTCTGCTGGGTTCGAACCCAGCCGACGGCACGCACCAATTTGTTCATTGTGTGAACATATGTGCGTATTGTGTGTCATCTGCTACATAACTGGAGCCCGGTGTACGCCCCCTGTCACATTTGGGACTGAATATCGTCCGGCGAAATGTGGGTGTTGTATTACACCTCTGCCAGCCCCCTCGGGGAAAAGCGTGACGATATGTATACATGTCTAGCCATAAGTTCTGTTACAAATGAAAATGCATTTATTTTTTTATACAGTAATGTAATGTTAATAAAAGTTTTATTTACATATGTATTGAAGTCTTAACAAAAATATAACTATTATTTTATTCAAAATTTTTTTTTTTTTTTTTTTTTTTATGTAAAATAGGTCGGCGTTTGACCTCCAACTCGCCTGATGTTAAGCGACGTTGTGGTCTAAGATGGAGCACGACGACCTATAGGGTACTTATTCACTCTAGCATTGAAGTTTTGTAAAGTGAAGAAGTACAAAGACGGCAGTTGAGTGAGGAGCTACAAGCGCGCTACTGCTCAGACCCGTCTTCGGAATGGTTACACCGGACTACATCCCGAAACACGACTAGGTCATTTCACGGCATGGCTTGGTCCGGTGGGTGGTTTACCACATTTGGCCTTGATAGAGGCCTTTAGTCGGTCTGGCCAAGAATCTATGGATTTACGGAATGTTTCCATGGGAAATTTAGCCACTGCTTGCTTCAAAGATTTCTTAAGTGACTCTATGTCGGCGTGTCGTTTAGAGCAGGCCATGCTTTCTAAACCTGACCATAATTTGTAGTCCAGGGGGTTTTTATCTGGGCTAGAGGAGGGCCAGTCTTCAGCCCTTATAAAGTCCGGAACATTGGCTTCCAGCCAGGCTTGGGTAGTTCGCGCCTTGTGACCATGTGCAGAGTCTAGTTGGAAACTCCACGGTAGATTTTTAAAAAGTGTATTGCTAAGGGGTTGTACAACACCATATAAGACGGTCTCTTGATACTCTTTGGCAGAAGTTTTAACCCCCTTTTCACAAAAACTAAGCTTTGTGACGCCGTGATAGGATACCCCCCACCAAACCATGACTGACGCAGGATGATGACCACGCTGAGTGAAACAGGGTCAATGTCATCCACGTGCCTAAAACAAAATAAAAATAAATATTTATAAGTATGATGTTCAAAAGTTCAAAATATAAAAATTCTAAAAAACCGACCAAGTTCGAGTCAGACTCGCGCACGGAAGCTGTCGTTCAAGCTTGTTGGTATGTATGTACATAATTATATAACAACTACATTATAAATAAATGAGCTTTCAAATGACACCTCAAACAACTGATTTGATGAGATAGAACTCGAGATATAAGCAATAATCTACAACGGTCGGCGGCCATCTTTGTGACGTATATACATAGCTTCGCGTGTCCCCGCTATCGCTTCTTACAACCAGTAGTTTCGAATTTCAAAGGCAACGACGAACACATCCATACCAGTCGTAGGTTTATAAAAGCCGTACTTACAAGATTTACCGAAATGCTCGATTTTCGCTAATCGTTAAAAACGAATATACAACTTTACGAGTTTTCTTCAAAACAGCCAAAATCACGTTGCAGTACTAATCAGGCCTAGATGTGTTCAAATCATACGGCTACAACTCAAACGCTACCAAACACTCGTGTAGTACAGATTGCTCAGTCAAAAATGAAAGTATGAACGACGTCCCCTATCTCATCTAACACCCTATATAATTTACATACATACAGTACAGTCAAAACTTAGCGAAGATCCGCCACCTTGCATGTTACAAAAAGAAGGTAGGTACTTACGTTTCGTCAATTGCAATGTCATCAGAGTTTATTACATTCTCTTGAAGTACTCTCCTGCAAAAAAAAAAAAAAAAAAAGAACGAAGATAAGTATTCATGTAGGTAAGTATAACTACGTAAATATCACTACTAGATATACCACTAGGCCGGGTATTTACTCGTTGTGCAGTTCAGATTGCTTAGTAAAAATGAAAGTATGAACGTCGTCCCGTATCTTACCTAACATCCTGTATAGTTAAAACTTAGCGAAGATCCGCCGCCCTGCATGTTACAAAAGGTAGGTAGGTACTTACGTTTCGTCAATTCCAATGTCATCGGAGTTTATTACATTTGGTTGTAGTACTCTTCTGAAAAAAAAAACAAAACTGTAAGATAGGTATTCGTGTAAGTAGGTATAACTATATAAATATAAATATCACTGGTATGCCACTAGGTCGGGTATTTACTCGTTGTGCAGTTCAGATTGCTCAGTAAAAATGAAAGTATGAACGTCTTCCCGTATCTCACCTAACATCCTATATAGTTAAAACTTAGCGAAGATCCGCCGCCCTGCATGTTACAAAAGGTAGGTAGGTACTTACGTTTCGTCAATTCCAATGTCATCGGAGTTTATTACATTTGGTTGTAGTACTCTTCTGAAAAAAAAAAAACAAAACTGTAAGATAGGTATTCGTGTAAGTAGGTATAACTATATGTATAAATATAAATATCACTGGTATTGCCACTAGGGCGGGTATTTACTCGTTGTGCAGTTTAGAATGCTCAGGAAAAATGAAAGTATGAACGTCGCTCCGTATCCGTATCTCACAAGTTATCTGGGTGAAATAATAAATGGTGACCGACATAGTCAAAACTTCGCAGAACACCCGCCTCCCTGCGTGATACAAAAGGTAGATAGGTACTTACGTTTCGTCAATTCCAAAGTCATTGGAGTTTGTTACGTAGTAGTCTTCTGCAAAAAAAAAACTGTAACTGTAGGTAGGTATAACTACATAAATATCACTAGTAGGTATACTAGTAGGTGTACTAGGCCGGGTATTTACATCGTGAATACACGTAAAGAGACAAAAAACTATCTATGATGATGAGTATAATATTTGAAAACACTAAAACGAATATAAGTAGGTACTAATAGATTTGTTGATACATCATCTGACTACAAAAAGCAATGCAAGAAATGTCGATTCTAGTAAATAAAAACAATGATTACCAATTTAATCTAGTAGAAGTTTATCTACTTACCGACGTTTGCTCCTTGACTCGTACGATTTTCTAAAAGCCACACTTGAGCATTTTTTTCGTTTATTATGTTTGTTACCCATTATGGCAAAACTGAATGCTTGGTTGGTGTTGGTGTGTGCGGCACTGCGGAGATCACAAAAATTTGGCACACGTCCGGCGTCGACGGGGTCTGCGGGCGGACTGGCGGTCACGCAAACGCGCTTTTTTACCATGAATTCGTGATAAAAAATCATATAAAATTACCATGTTAACTTTTTAGCATTTTTATTTATGATTCCATTTTTTTATTGCGTTGTAATTCGTAAAAAAAATAAAAAAGCAATATGATTTGTAAAAATTAAGTCGCAAATCGTGTTTAAAATACCAAATAGAGGTGACTTTGGATTTTTTTTCTATCGAGTGAAGTTATTCATTACATGTATCAGATTTATGATTCCACTTAAAAACATGCTTAAGAATAACATATTTTTACACAGTAAAAACCTTGGTTTATCTTAGAGGAAAGTTGATTCTTGCTAGACGTTTTCTGGCCAGGCTCGCCTTAAAAAGTAATTTATGAAACAGATTTCAATGATCAACCAATTATCCAACTTTTTGGGGGAAAACTTCTTAACTAACCACATTACGTTTGCGTATGTGTGCGTGACAAAGCAAGTAAACACAGCACACGTTGAGAATTAGTGGCTTGCGTTTTGAGAAGGCGTTGTTTAGGAACCTAAATTCTGTAGGTAGCTCAGATCAACCTAGAGGAAAAGATAGAACTCTGCGTTATATCTCGCTGAAGCCACTTCTTTAAGGCGAGGCTTTCCCAGAACTTTAGGTATTTTACTCTACCTCAGGCCGCACTTTTTGGGAGCGCGACGTATTCATTCACGCGACACAAAAGTTGTGTGCGATGCGCCGCGCGCACGTCTTTCACCCGTCAGTCACGTTATGGTATCGAGTACCTAAACACCCATTTTTAGGAAATCGATAAAATAATCCGTCCGTCATTGTACTCATCCATTTTATGAACATTTTTTATTTGATGCCAACCAAAAAAAAAATCTAAAAAATGCCGTTCAAGCCAATATAGGTACAACCAATCTCATGTCCACGAGTTGTTGTATTTTTGATGTGTGAGCAGTCGTGGCATTAGTTTCATTTTACCGGTAGTGTCATATTTCCATTTTATCACACTTCACACTCGTAAATACAAAAGATTGCGATTGTGTGTGGAAGTTAGGTACTTACTCGTATTTCACTTATTCACACCTAAACGGCTAGACGGATGAGGATCATATTTGGAACGGAGTTGGCTTATGCCCTGGATTGACACATAGGCAACTTGTTATCCTTATTAGGACAAATATTTACACAGGGTGTTGGAACGATTGTGTAACTACCGGTATTCATTAAATAATACAACATAGTAAATTTCATTATTTTTGGGTATATTGTATAACAATGGTAATAACAATTTTAATTACCTTACTTTACCATTAGGTGCGTACTAATAATATTGTATGGTTTGTTAAATGTTACAAAGTTAAAAAACTACACGATTCAGATATAATTTTGAACAATAATTATGAAAGAATCGAGTAAACTTATACCGGATATATAGGTATACATACCCTGGGTACGAAGTGGCGGACATTCTGCTAATACTAACAAAACATCCAATACAAAAATATACATTCACAATATTTACATTTATATATACAATTGAGCTATAGGTACGTAGTATTATTATTTGTTCTGTGATATAGTTGTAGAATCGATGGCAGCCTAGTTGGGAGTGGCAATTTTGCTCTGCTGGGTTCGAACCCAGCCGACGGAACGCACCAATTTGTTCATTGTGTGAACATATGTGCGTATTGTGTGTCATCTGCTACATAACTGGAGCCCGGTGTATGGCGACAGGCTCGTCCCCTGTCACATTTGGGACTGAATATTGTCCGGCGAAATGTGGGTGTTGTATTACACCTCTGCCAGCCCCCTCGGGGAAAAGCGTGACGATATGTATGCATGTCTAGCCATAAGTTCTGTTACAAATGAAAATGCATTTATTTTCTTATACAGTAATGTAATGTTAATAAAAGTTATATTTACATACAGGGTGTAAGGAGACCGTTCTCGAAGCCGAAACGCCGTTATTATACTATCTATACACAACCCGAAACCACTAACTATTAGCCATATAACTGTTATTTTAAACTTTTAGAAATTTGCAAACCAGCAATGTAACGCGTTTATATCGCGGGGGTCAATGGTCGGCGCCAGTACCTACCGAAAGTGCGACGACGCACCGCGCGGCGCGCGGTTTGCGACGCGTGATTCAAATCGGTAGAAAATATTATCTACTAGATAGGTAGGTAGTAGGTAGGTTGAATTCAATCAATCGGTTTAAAATGCTTTACCTAATCGCAGATGTGTGAGATAGGGCTCAAACTCGCACTCCCGATCTTACAAAATCACTTACTTAGTCTGTGTTTTCATTCGCCTTCTGTGTGTTCGCCTTCTGGGTCGGAAGTCGGATTTCGGAAGCGGTCCCGCTAATTAAGGTGCGTTTAGACTAATCACATTAGGTTACCTAATTGAAATCGTTGATAAAATGTGGAAGCAAGGTGTTACGTGCGGTGGCGCAGCGTGGCGATGGGCCCGGGTAACTGCCACACTACATTTTTTGTGCCATAATTGGCAAACAAACTAACAGGTTGCCTGATGGTAAGTGTTCACCGTTGCCTATGGATACCTTTAATACCAGGGACATCACATCACGCTTCTTACAGAGTAGTATTATGTAGAGAAAATGCATTAGCATCTCTCACAATCTCGGGGGGAGTCGGGCAGTGTGTGGGACTCCAACACACCCTAGAGTTACACTCTGCGGTGTTTTGCTTTTGCCTTTTTAATGCAATAATTTAGAAGCTTGATTTTTACAGCTTCAAGATATTGTAGATCTGTTTAATACATGACAGTACGGAATCCTAAAAAGTTAGCTACATTTTTAGTAGATAAAGAAATAAAATTGAAATTATTAAGGTAAAGACAGTAAGTACATTTTAACTTGTGAAAACAGTGAAAACGCACCCTAAATGTGTTTATGTCTATTACGCACACAAGCGCGTGTCTATCGCGACCGACAAAGAAAGCCGCGCGCGCCGAAGGACAGTGCGATCTTTCGGCGCCGGCCGGCGGCGCGCGGCGGCAGCTTTGGCTTCGTAGGTATAGCGCGAGCGAAAAGGTGACTGTACTGTGCGTGCGTGTCGTCGTGATTTTGAATCCGAGGCAATAAGATCACAATTCACAAGCCTACAAATTCATGTTATGAGAAAGTATTGAAGCTATGTCTTTTTAAATATCTAGGAATTTCAAAGTGAAACATTTAGTAAGTGACGGCGCAGGCGGACCTAGTTGGGTTGGGTTGGAAGTTGAGACCATTGGATTTTTAATCCGCAGGTCCTAAGGTTTGAATCATTTCGAAGTTAGTGCGTATTGTTGATTGCTGACAGCTGTAAACGCTGAAGAAAAACATTGTGCGAAAATGGGATGCCTGAGAGTTCTTTGTGAAGTTTACCAACGAACAACTCATTGGACCAGCGTTGTGGACACTTACGACTTGTGTGCCTTAAGCTTCTCACAATGAGAAGATGGCTCATATCTCATGGCCCATCTCCAGCCGTAGGACAGTTTGAACCGAACGTGATTTAGGCAATTACCGAAGAGAATGCAATAGCCACGTAGGTAGTTAGATCTGTACGAATGGCGGGAGGACGTCTCGTACCGCGCCGCCGCGCGCGCCGAGACAGCGGCGGGCGCGCGGCGGGGGGTGGGGGGCGGGGGCGGCGCGGCTCCTTGCAAGGTCGCGACCGCACGCAGCTGTGTGCGGGCGTTCACCTCTAGCGTCAGCTGTTAGTCATTTGTTTTAGATTGCCGTTAAGGTAAATTTTTTTTTTTGTAATTGGTGTTTAAACTAGCTCTTTAAAGCTTGTATAACTTGTGTCGATGTTAAAATATCAGATTTTAAGTTTTAAAAAAAAATCTTTTTTTCGCGTTTTTTTTAGTCGCTTTGTATTAGTAATCCCCACCACTATTCCCAGTTTTCGTTTTCGAGAGGGGTCCACTAACTCCCTGTATGTATTGAAGTCTTAACAAAAATATAACTATTATTTTATTCAAAATTACCACATTTGGCCTTGATAGAGGCCTTTAGTCGGTCTGGCCAAGAATCTATGGATTTACGGACTGTTTCCATGGGAAATTTAGCCACTGCTTGCTTCGAAGATTTCTTAAGTGACTCTATGTCGGCGTGTCGTTTAGAGCAGGCCATGCCCTCTAAACCTGACCATAATTTGTAGTCCAGGGGGTTTTTATCTGGGCTAGAGGAGGGCCAGTCTTCAGCCCTTATAAAGTCCGGAACATTGGCTTCCAGCCAGGCTTGGGTAGTTCGCGCCTTGTGACCATGTGCAGAGTCTAGTTGGAAACTCCACGGTAGATTTTTAAAAAGTGTATTGCTAAGGGGTTGTACAACACCATATAAGACGGTCTCTTGATACACTTTGGCAGAAGTTTTAACCCCCTTTTCACAAAAACTAAGCTTTGTGACGCCGTGATAGGATACCCCCCACCAAACCATGACTGACGCAGGATGATGACCACGCTGAGTGAAACAGGGTCAATGTCATCCACGTGCCTAAAACAAAATAAAAATAAATATTTATAAGTATGATGTCCAAAAGTTCAAAATATTAAAATTCTAAAAAACCGACCAAGTTCGAGTCGGACTCGCGCACGGAAGCTGTCGTTCAAGCTAGTTGGTATGTATGTACATAATTATATAACAACTACATTATAAATAAATGAGCTTTCAAATGACACCTCAAACAACTGATTTGATGAGATAGAACTCGAGATATCCTACTAATATTATAAACGTGAAAGTTTGTATGTATGGATGGATGGATGGATGTATGGATGTTTGTTACTCTTTCACGTCAGAACGGCTGAACAGATCTGGATGAAATTTGGCACAGAGATAGATTATAGTCTAGAATAGCACATAGGATACTTTTTAACCGCGGGTGAAACCGCGGGGCGCATCTAGTAAGCAATAATCTACAACGGTCGGCGGCCATCTTTGTGACGTATATACATAGCTTCGCGTGTCCCCGCTATCGCTTCTTACAACCGGCAGTTTCGAATTTCAAAGGCAACGACGAACACAGACATACCAGTCGTAGGTTTATAAAAGCCGTACTTACAAGATTTACCGAAATGCTCGATTTTCGCTAATCGTTAAAAACGAATATACAACTTTACGAGTTTTCTTCAAAACAGCCAAAATCACGTTGCAGTACTAATCAGGCCTAGATGTGTTCAAATCATACGGCTATAATTCAAACGCTACCAAACACTCGTGTAGTACCGATTGCTGAGTCAAAAATGAAAGTATGAACGACGTCCCCTATCTCACCTAACACCCTATATAATTTACATACATACAGTACAGTCAAAACTTAGCGAAGATCCGCCACCTTGCATGTTACAAAAAGAAGGTAGGTTTCGGTTTTGACGTTTCGTCAATTGCAATGTCATCAGAGTTTATTACATTCTCTTGAAGTACTCTCCTGCAAAAAAAAAAACGAAGATAAGTATTCATGTAGGTAAGTATAACTACGTAAATATCACTACTAGATATACCACTAGGCCGGGTATTTACTCGTTGTGCAGTTCAGATTGCTCAGTAAAAATGAAAGTATGAACGTCGTCCCGTATCTTACCTAACATCCTGTATAGTTAAAACTTAGCGAAGATCCGCCGCCCTGCATGTTACAAAAGGTAGGTAGGTACTTACGTTTCGTCAATTCCAATGTCATCGGAGTTTATTACATTTGGTTGTAGTACTCTTCTGAAAAAAAAAACAAAACTGTAAGATAGGTATTCGTGTAAGTAGGTATAACTATAAATATAAATATCACTGGTATGCCACTAGGTCGGGTATTTACTCGTTGTGCAGTTCAGATTGCTGAGTAAAAATGAAAGTATGAACGTCTTCCCGTATCTCACCTAACATCCTACATAATATATAGTCAAAACTTAGCGAAGATCCGCAGCCCTGCATGTTACAAAAGGTAGGTAGGTACTTACGTTTCATCAATTCCAATGTCATCGGAGTTTATTAAATTTGGTTGTAGTACTCTTCTGAAAAAAAAAACAAAACTGTAAGATAGGTATTCGAGTAAGTAGGTATAACTATATAAATAAAAATATCACTGGTATGCCACTAGGGCGGGTATTTACTCGTTGTGCAGTTTAGAATGCTCAGGAAAAATGAAAGTATGAACGTCGCTCCGTATCCGTATCTCAGTTGTCTGGGTGAAATAATAAATGGTGACCGACATAGTCAAAACTTCGCAGAACACCCGCCTCCTGCGTGATACAAAAGGTAGATAGGTACTTACGTTTCGTCAATTCCAAAGTCATCGGAGTTTGTTACGTAATAGTCTTCTGCAAAAAAAAACTGTAACTGTAGGTAGGTATAACTACATAAATATCACTAGTAGGTATACCACTAGGCCGGGTATTTACATCGTGAATACACGTAAAGAGACAAAAAAGTATCTATGATGATGAGTATAATATTTGAAAACACTAAAACGAATATAAGTAGGTACTAATAGATTTGTTGATACATCATCTGACTACAAAAAGCAATGCAAGAAATGTCGATTCTAGTAAATAAAAACAATGATTACCAATTTAATCTAGTAGAAGTTTATCTACTTACCGACGTTTGCTCCTTGACTCGTACGATTTTCTAAAAGCCACACTTGAGCATTTTTTTAGTTTATTATGTTTGTTACCCATTATGGCAAAACTAAATGCTTGGTTGGTGTTGGTGTGTGCGGCACGGCGGAGATCACAAAAATTTGGCACACGTCCGGCGTCGACGGGGTCTGCGGGCGGACTGGCGGTCACGCAAACGCGCCTTTTTACCATGAATTCGTGATAAAAAAATCATATAAAATTACCATGTTAACTTTTTAGCATTTTTATTTATGATTCCATTTTTTTATTGCGTTGTAATTCGTAAAAAAAATAAAAAAGCAATATGATTTGTAAAAATTAAGTCGCAAATCGTGTTTAAAATACCAAATAGAGGTGACTTTGGATTTTTTTTCTATCGAGTGAAGTTATTCATTACATGTATCAGATTTATGATTCCACTTAAAAACATGCTTAAGAATAACATATTTTTTTTACACAGTAAAAACCATGGTTTATCTTAGAGGAAAGTTGATTCTTGCTAGACGTTTTCTGGCCAGGCTCGCCTTAAAAACAAAACGCCATAAAAAATAACTATCCCGAAGTAAGACAAATACAACATTTCTTAGTAAGGGAGTCACGGTTTGAACATTCTACCGTCAAACAGATATTTTCAAAACTTTTATTACAAAAGTAATCCTTCTTTTTCAGGGATTCGTTCCGTCTTCGACGGCTCTAGACCGTTAGGAGATAGAGTGCTCAACGTCTCAGTCCGTTGTATCGAATGTAATGTTCCGAGATACGAGCCCTTGGTTCTAGACAAGTATTATAAGATGGTGTCGACTGATTTCATAGGGCAAGGCGGGGGAGACTACACTGTAAGTTTCTTCTGGCTCTTCTGCGATTAAAACTAAATCGTCAATGGTTTTATGTTCTCTTGTAAATCTCGTGTGATCATGATCACAATTTGAAAGCGTAGCTGTGAGTGAAGTAATAGTCTAGGTAAGGCGGTCTGTTGCTAGTGTTTACACCTTCTTGTACGACATGAAATCTGCCTTCTCTTAAGCTTAGTAAAAATCAGTTTTTGTTAAAAACTAAGCACAATATATCAACTCGGAAAGGGATCGTCACCGTATCACGCCGAGCCATGCAGTATTTTTTACTTTGTATGCTACTCCCTTTTTTTATCCTGGGGATGCTCCACCTTTGCGCCATTGGTCGAGATTACGGGTGCGCTACTGCACTCCTCCACAGCCCCGACAGCACTGGTCTCTCAAGATCTCATCGTGGGTATGATACTCTCTACTGCAACGCACAACTGATCGTAATCGTAACGTAATCAATCGCCTTACCTTAGTAAAGTATGGCGATACAGTGACGATGCCTTTCCGAGTTGATACGTGTGCTTGACCTTTAAGGTAAAATATAGTACTACAGCACCCTTACCATGAGTTTTGATTGTTACAAAAACTTTTTTCGTTTTCGTTTGTCTCCATACATTTCAATGAAGCGCCCCGCTTTATTGAAATTAATGTTGAAATGTGGCGGAAAATACAAACGAAAACGAAAATAGTTTTCGTTAACTATCAAAACTCGCGGTAAGCCCCAGTTTTCAAACGATTTCGTTTTCGTTTTGACGGTCAATGTAACCAACATAAATATTTTTGTAGATTTAACAATGAATAGGCACTGCCAAGCTTATAACAAAACATGCCGTCACGCTTTTCCACGAAAGGGCTGGCAGAGGTGTATTACAACACCCACACTTTGCCGGACGATATTCAGTCTCAAATGTGACAAGGGGGCGAGCCTGTCGCCACAGCTTCAAGCCGTCAATAGTCGTCAAGCTTATAAACATACACAAAAAGACGTGCGCTCCAGTCAAGAATTCTTTCCTTTTTTGGAGATGGTTAAAATATTTTTCAACGAGCCAGGTGTTTCGCACAGTTTCCTTTTCAAAAGGTTTTTTCATAGTCACTTAATAAAATAAGTCAAGTGAAAAATATATTAGGTTTTCTCAAAGGATTTTCATACATCTTCGCTTGCCTCTCATTTCACCCCTTTTCAAGACTCTTTTGTCCGAAAATGTGAGACCTTTATAGAAGTCCTCTTTGTGATTTATTCGGAAGATTAACTCAATTTTTTTTTACTCTCGATGTTGACGGGCAATTCCACTATATTTACATTTAAATTTCAAGGTCAAAGTCAAAATGTTTTTATTCAACTAGGTATCAAAGATACACTTATGAACGTCAAAGTTTTATAATAGACTCGACCGACATGTTCGGTAAAAGAATCACTACTCAGAAGAACAGGCAAGAAACTGAGAGGCTAAAGTTCAAGCTACATGCTAAAGTTCAACATCTTACAGCTCTTCAATAAGAATATCATATATCCGGCAAGATAAGGAAGCTGGATAAAATACGACATACTAAAATAAGAAAAATAACTAAAGCAACGAACGCTCTGAGTTACGCACAAAGAATGAAATGGAATTGGGCAGGATATGTTGCGCGGCTATACCTGATTTTAGATGGACCAAAAAAGTAACATTCTTGAACGGCCCAATAGGCAAACGAACTAGAGGTAGACCTATTACAAGATGGAAAGATGTTTTAAAACAATAGCTGGCCCAAACTGGAGACAAGTAGCTCAAGACAGAGTCAAATGGGCTTCAGTAGAGGAGGTCTTTACCCATTCTGGGGTTCCGGTGAATTAAATAAAAAAAATGTTTAAGCAAAAATAATTAATAGTTTAGAAACAGATAATTTATATAAAGCAAGAAATAATTAAATAACATAAAATAAACGAAACTAACATGCATAGATTGTAAGAAAGGTTAATTCACAGGAAATAAAAAGGCTTTTATATTTTATTTTATTTATTTATATCCAAAATTATTCGATATTCTTCTGAATATTGTCAGGCGAAGTGTGGGCATTGTACACATGTACACCTCTGCCAGGCTCTTTGGGGGAAGGCGTGACGTTACGTTCAAGTTAAATGTCAACATTATGGATGGACAGTTAAAAATAACGACTAATTAAAGTCATAAATAAATAAATAAATTCAGGACATTTTGCACACACGGTCATCTGACCCCAAACTAAGCAAAGCTGTACTATGGCTGCCAGAAATTGATAAACATACAAATATATTTATAAATATATACTTAGATAGATAATTAACACCCAGACATAGAGCTAACACAAATGTTGGTCACAGAAATGCTTGCCCTAGGTGGGAATCGAACCCACGCCCCCAAGCTCAGAAAGCAGGGTCACTACCAACTGAGCCACCGAGGCAGTCTAAATAGTTAGCTAGTAAGCATAGTTCAGTGAACATATTATGCTTAATATGTTATGTAAAGTTTGAAATCGAGAATTGATAAGATACACTTCGTTTTAATACAGCTTTAAAATTAATCGGGACTAACAAGTTGCTTGTTCGATTTTATGCAGATATTCTTAAACACTATTACAATGTACGTAATGCTATCTTTTAAAGTACTAAATACTACTTTCACTAAATAAATAAAATTATAATAATAATAAATAAACCTTCATAAGTAGCGCCTCTTTCGTAAGATACAATTTAAGTTGCTGCGTCTACCAAGTTAGTGAAAAGCATTATTTATTTATTTTTATTATTTTCATAGGAAAACTTTTTAGAAAACTTTCAGTTTTTTTAATATTGTTAATCTTCTTCGATCAGGCGATGGCAGCCTAGTTGGGAGAAAGCCCGCCTCTCAAGCCAGAGGGAGCGGGTTCGAACCCAGCCGACGGCACGCACCAATTTGTTCGTTGTGTGAACATATGTGCGTATTGTATGTCATTTGCTACATGATAGGAGCCCGGTGTATGGCGACAGGCTCGCCCAATGTCATATTAGGGACTGAATATCCTCCAGCGAAGTGTGGGTGTTGTATTACACCTCTGCCAGCCCCCTCGAGGGAAAGGCGTGACGATATGTACTCGTATGTACATATATGTTAATCTTCTTCGGTGTTCCGAAAAAGATTAGCATATAATGGATATCAGTATTTTTTGTTTCTAGATTTAGAATTCCAGAATAACAAATCTTATGCGTTTAATAGTCACGTCAGTCAGTATACTACAGTACGCAGTTCTTCTTTTGAAAGCAAACTCTACAGTAATAGCCACACATGCTAAAAACTTTTCACAGAATCTTTCCCTGTTTTTGTTTGATAAAGTGTGTTTCTTGTTTTTGTATTAAAATCATGTTCTTTTCAGATGATCTCCAACAACCGCCGTAACGTGGAAGTGGTTGGTGTTGACTACGACATCCTGATGGACTACATCCGGCATCAGACGCCCGTGTTCGTGGAGGTCGACGGCCGGTTACAGATAACTGATCCTTGTATTGTATAAATGCTTTTACTGAGAAAAAAGAGAATTAAATGACTTTTCTATTTATTCAAAATGTTTTGGCTTTGTCCTTTACAGTTAGTGATGCCTATTTACTGGTAGCTTGTTATGTACCTGACTGCGCAGCAAGGAGGGTTAGGTTTTTGAGTGTATGAATGTATGAGGTTTCTTTGGCACGGCCTACAGCCTAAGCAGCTTGATGGATTTCGACGTGTGAGGTGTCATTTGAATTGTCTTGATAGCGGAAATGACATAGGGTACAACATTTTGTAACCGGGTTTTGTTTTTATTTTAATAATGTTACTTGTTAATGATGTTTTGGACTTACGTTTGACCGCGACTAACCTAATGGAAAACGACGACGAGGTACAACAGACCAAGAAAGCGACATCTCAGAGCCCACTGAGTCAATCCGAAAATTGTATGTAACTATGGACATAACATGCATCGGTATGAGGATTTGTCTAAAGATAATAATATCACGAGTAGGTACTATGAATGCAATCTTCATGGATTTTTGCGGGCAAGTTGACTCACCTACATTTTATTTTTTTTCTTTCGATCATCAGCCATAACGGTTTTGGGGTAGTGAAGATATCACATAGGGGTCGCGATTTTGTCAACAGTTTGTGAATTAATAACATTAACAAGCCGACCTCAACAAACCCCGGACGAGTCTAGTGATGTCAGAGGCTTCTGACACCACCTAAAGCCAAAAAAGTATGCTAGACGTTCAGTTTTTCCAGAGTTTTAAGAGAGAGTATCTTTGGATCTAAGAGAATGGGGATGAGAGGAGTGCAGATAAGAAAATAGATCTTTTAAATAGCGCGGGTGGAAGGAATAAAAAGAGTACTGTAGAAAAGATAAAGGATGTGAACATTCGAAGCCTACTAGGGAGCCACTTCAGCTTAGCCCGAAAAACAAACAGAAAAGTGAATTAGTCGGGAGTGTTCTTAGGCTATGTTTGATGAAAATCGGTGTCGGAGGTTTATTAAATGCTTAATTTATACTTGTTATGTATGTTAAAACCAGTTTTAAACCGACATTCAAGAATGAGCTACGTTTTACCATGCGCGGGCCTAAAACTCTAGCAACGCCTGAAGTGTCTAAAACTATTTAGCTTTTTCTAAATACCTACTTTGCATAAGCAAGTTTAATACTGATCCAGTTAATTTAGCTGCAACTATTTTTTTAAATACATAAAATTGTGTTCATTTTTAACTTATTTCATTAGTAAAATAAATAAATTCTATAATCTCCGAGGATTTCGAAACATGAAACTTTATTACAGAAAAATTCAATTATTTTTATAGAAATTAATAATTCTATAACAGAGGTATTTTCTTAATCAAGATATTTTTATGTAAATTTGTAAAAGAACTACGATTTTTGAATATTAATTGAATATTTAAAAATCAAAGTGTATTTTGGAGGAAAAATTGTAAAATCCTGAAATCTACAGGAGCGTATTCTAATAATACAGTTGGGACGAGAACCAATTCTGTAAAATATGAATTAAGTGTAATATTTTGTTCGTGATACTTTCTTAATTGCTTGCTAAGTTTTTTTTTAAATTAGTACCTAGTGGTCGCTAGCTAACATGCACACCCGTTTGTTTGTTTAAGGCATTAAAACTCTGTTATATATTTTTTCTAATAAAAGGCAAACACAACATAAAGGCTTTTAGTTATGGTGGGACTGTTTTGCAGAGTCCGCCGGGGAAAGTATCACACTTTTTCTATTTATTGAACCGCCAAGCAGTGTAGTAATCATTATCATCATTACAGTATTCCATGTCCCACTGCAGTACACTGACCTACCCTACATCTAGAGTCTTTGACCATCCACCACGCTGGCTAAGTGTGAGTTGGTGGAGTTCATATGCCTATCGAATTATTAATTCTAGAATAAGCTAGAACTACGTCATAAAAACACATATGAGGAGGAGAAGGAGCACAACTTTATAATAAGATACCCTCACGCATAAAAAAAATGAATTCTTTCAACGTGTTGAAAAAACAAATTGCTCAATATCTGAAAGCCGACCACAGTCTTTTAAGCAAATGAATACGTTGAGAGGGTTGATAGCCTTGCTAGATACGACGACATTGTAATTTTGCTGATTAAACGTCACCAAAATTACATTGTAATTTTGCTGATTAAACGTCACCAAAATTACAATATCGTATTTTTTAGTATTTATTGTTCTCAAGTGAGTGATGTACCAGTAATATCTTAATTGAGAATAAATGTCCTTAAACTTTGTAAGCCGGTTTCCTTCCGACGTTTATCTTTACCGTTAGAGCGCGTGTCAAATTTAAATGTAGGTATATAAATTTTCTACAAGACAAAAAATATTAGTAGCACAGCCTAGATCGAACTCACAAACTCCGGATTTGAAGGCACGGTCTGTCCCACTCGGAAAGCCCGGGCTCTTAGCCTGACAGTAGTGTGCAAAAATCATCCGAGTCCAGATTGAAAAACAATATAAAAAAAACGAGTTAAAGAGATTTAACATCTAATATCTCAGGGTGCAGTACATTCTGGCGCCGGATTTTTACATTTTGGGTGGCGCTGAACTGCTATGGACGTGACGTTTACCATCAGGCGAGCGACTTGCTCGTCTCTCATAAACATTCAAAAAACTGCAAAATTGATCTATCAAATAATTATGAACATTCGAACTCGAAATTTGTATATTTTAAACTTAAAGTTACGTAGGTACGAAGAAGTATAAAAGTCTAAAGGAGCAAAAAGCGAGTTAATGTCTTCATAAATTATGCAGTAAAATGATAGCTGCTGAAACGTGACTAAAAAGAACTTGGAATTTTCTTAAGTTTTCCTAACGAAGCTTAACTTAAATGTAATTCTTTAAATACTAAAAATCTGCGCTAATTGTATTGCATTTTAATTTTGTTACTTTTAAATATCTATCTCTAAATGTTTCAACTTAGTTTGTATTCAAATATAAGTCTAGATAGATACTTAAGAGGGCCGCGACGCTCTGAAATTTCCATACAAACACAAATTTCTTGAAAACCATTTGTCAGATTATGATGAAATTTAGCATGTAACAATATCTCCGCCCCTATGTTCTTGGTTTTTTTTTAAAACGTTCTCAAGCTAAAATAGAGGTGTGAAAAATATCCGCATTTTTAAGGGGTCACTTTTGCCTGATTTATTCAATAGATAGACAAAGCAAATCATAAATTCCATTACATAGGGAGGTTGTCTACATCATTAGCTGTTAAATGAATCCATAATACCAGGGAAATTCTTAGTTACTTGAGAAAGATTACTAAAGTGCAAAAGTCATAAAAAATTGAAATTGCACTTTATCACTCTGTACGAGTATGTAACTTTAGAGGCTCGTCAGTATCATTACTCGCTCTCTTCGCTCGTCTTCTTCTTCGAGACGAAATGGCTATAGAATACCTTAAGCCAATGCAAATTTAGTCTAGGTCGCCTAGGTCGAAGTTGGTTAGGTCGCCGGATTCTTAAATAGAAAGTCTATTATAATGGTTGATAATTATCATCATCAACCATTCTCCTACTGCTGAGTTAGGCACAGAATAAATAATAGTATAGGTATAGATAAATAATAATAATAGTATAAGTCCACTTTTTAGCGCGACATCTTTTCAGTGGGACTATGCCTTCGCGTGAGATGAGATGAGATTTATCTTGGTCACTCTCACACCTATGGCGATTCAAACGAGAGCAACAAGGACGAAAAAAAGCGAGATGTACTCGTACATCTCAAATCTCCGAATAGGGCCACTGGTTCTATGCAAGTAGCATCCACTGCCTTCCTAGTCCCGTAACAAAGGTGTCCAGCTACCGAGCTTAAGGCACTGGCCAGACAGAAAAGACGTAAGATATAGACGAGATACGGAGCGGTGGCATGGCATCTTTAACAAAATGAGAAGTATCGCATTCACGCCTTATCTGCGCCCCGTCTTCTTTATATCGTAGTAAATAATATTTATTTCTTTTTGTCTAAAAATTTAAATTTATTTTCCTCGGCAGCTTCTAATTTTTAAACAATCGTCCAAACAACTTGACAAATGGTGAAAAACTCTGAAAGCCCATCAGTCGAGCTTCAGGGTCAAAGTCGAGATCAAGAAAAAGTTTGGAACCAAAAATGTTGTGATAAACCAGTGTAACCTTTTTAAAGTGATTCCAATTCCAGTTTTTTTTTTCATTTCAAAGGGCGAAAGAAAAGGAATTTGATCTGTTGACCCGATTTTAACATTGGTCAATCCGCTTCTCCATCTTTGACATGACATGATCATCGAGAGCACCATGTACGGAGATTCCTGGGCCCGTTCTCCCCTAATGCTACCTATGAAGACCCTTGGAAACTCAAGACCAATGTCTCTCTACAACCTTAACTCTTAAACTGCCGAGGAAAATAAGTTAAAGAGTTCTTAACAAAGTGTATTAAAAAAAAAAAAAAAAAAGTAAAGAGAAATAAATAAATTACAATGTCACGTCTCTTCCATACATTTTGTATGAAAGTACATCGAAGGGACGCCGAGTCTACGTACCGTTCGTGTCTCGTCCTCGTCTTTCGGCTTTTCTGTCTGGCTTGCTACTAAGGTCTGCCCACTGCCCAGTGTTCGTTTTCCGTTTTGCGACTACTATTTCGTTTTTGTTCACCGTCCGTTCTTCTAGGCTAGTATATACAATATTGAAATGACACCACAAAAACACATCAAGCATTAAAATACAAAAGTCAATAAGTACATTTATATTGTGTCTGTCCTTTGTGTGTGAACGTGTTAATCACTACAACGTATTAACACGTTTCATGAATATCCGAGCTTCATGGACGTTTCAGTTTCATAAAACTATTTTCCCAATTAAATCCCGTTAATTACTAAATAGCGCAGCGTTAGCTCGTTTTAATTAAGCCGCCGTCGACCGCACATTTGGTAGCCAAAAGCGTTTGACGCGCTTTCAAACTGGATTTGAATTTAGGTAGAATCGTTTAAAAAAAGACTGCATGTACAAATTTTGTAATAAAATAATTACTGATAAATTATTCAGGTTAATTTTTGGAACTGATAGTCTGTTTTAATAATTATAATTTCCATTCTTAGATTGCGTGGATGCGATTGCTCTTAGCGATAAGGCCGAAGACCGGTAGTTGCTAAGTATACTATCTTGTCTTAATTCCTATGGTCCTGCTGTTTATAATTTGTGATCGATACGTTACCAATGTTACCATACATACTTAAACATTAAACAGTGTTGTGATCAAACATCTGGTGATCCTCATCATGTCAGCCCGGGAAATGTCCACTGCTGGGCAAAGGCCTCCCCCAATGATCTCTACAACGACCGGTCTTGCGCTGCCCACATTCAGTGCTTCCCGTGAAGTTGGTTGAACGAACCGTTGGTGGACCAAGGAACTCACCAGTTCGTTGGTCCACCAGAGGCCTTCCCACGCTACGTCTTCCAGCCAAACACAATGACAAGTATTCCAAAATTTCCATTTCAATAGAAAAATAAGTCTTTATTTTCATTAATCCCAATAATTATTTAGGTACGTATATACGCATAAAATATAATGTGTCATATTTATTTGAGCATTCTACAATGTGTTTAATTATACTTACTCTTTAATGTACATTATGTTGGTGATAGCCGTATTCATTATTGTTTTATCTGCGTTTATTGCTTAATTTAATAAAGTTAATGATGATTTTAGTTAGTTAGTTGATTTTAGTGTCGTGGGAGCTGTTAAAGTTTTAACTCATTATTTGTAAGGCCAGGCAACTTATAAGGGGAAAAAAACCGGCCAAGTGCGAGTCGGACTCGTGCACGATGGGTTTCGTACCAGTATCTAAAAACGGCAAAAAATCATGTCTGTTGTATGGAAGTTAGTATTTGTTGTTATAGCAGCAATAGAAATACATCACCTGTGAAAATTTCAACTGTCTGACTATCACGGTTCATGAGATACAGCCTGGTGAGACACAGACAGGCAGATAGACAGACGGACGGACAGCGAAGTCTTAGTAATACAGTCCTAAGATAAGTCGGAAACCTTAAAACGATTTTTCTGATGTCACCCGCACCATCCAACAATGAAAATAGTATGTATAAGTGTGTTATTATATTACGTTTATAGGTGGTATGATATTCTATTTTAGAAGCGATAATGGCCCGCCTCTCAAGCCAGAGGGAGCGGGCTCAAACCCAGCCGACGATAACTAACCCCCCTCTACCTGTATTCCCCTTAAATAATAATTTAAGATTTATGTTAACAAAAGTCACGGTCCCCGGAGTCCGTGGAGTGTAATTTTTAAGTTAAAAAAAAAAAAAAAAACCCAGCCGACGTCACGCACCAATCTGTTCATTGTGTGTGTATTACTGGAGCACACTATGTTTGTTGGCACGGTGTGCCATCGTTGCAACTGCTGGACGAGTAGGTTTCTACATAGAACTGTTTTTTTGTTTTAGCGACAGCAGTTTTTTTGCGACGGGCGCACCGTTTTTGTGTAATGTAGGTATTTGTTATTGTTGTATTTTGTAAGATTATTTTATGTGTAAGTATTTTATTCAAGAACTAGTTGTCTAGATAAACCTAATATAGATTTTAAGACAACTATTTAACTTTAATTAATTGTTCCAAGTATAACTAAATAAATAAATAATTGTATTTCATCTGCTACATGACTAAAGCCCGGTGTATGGCGACAGGCTCACCCCCTGTCACATTTGGGACTGAATATCGTACGGCGAAGTAAGCTCGAGGGAAAGGCGTGACGATATGATGATGATATTCTATTTTTTTGTATCAAATGTGAATCATGACGGGCATAGCTTAAAGCACAGTTTCCCTAAATTCTTTGGCTGCATACTGAAATTGTCAATTAATGCATATACGGTCTAAATAAATATTCAGGACATTATCGCAAACACGATCGTTTACAAATACACAATACGTTTCAATAAGTAAATCCTCTCGCCATCTATCCTGCGAATATCAAATTTATTTTGAAAATCCATCGAAACTCAGTAAGCTAGACTAACTCCGCATTTGAAAAAGATATGTTTGAATTCTCTTGAGTGTGAAAATCTTTAGAGAAATCGAATTGAAATGCATTGAAATCCTAGGCACTCAGCGACAGTTGAAAAAAGAATCAATCTGCAACAATACTGCAATGAACACAGTAAATCAACTCCAATCATTCTGTTTTGGTATGGCATTGCGTGTATTCAAATGCATTTATCCTAAGCATGGTATAATTATATACTCCGCCAGGTATAGCATTCCGGTCACGTGGGCAACACGTAGTGACGTCAACCGATGCTTGAGCAAGACCGAAATAAGTCACTTACAAATAGCTCGAAAGAGACGGACGACGACGACGAGTGATGTCATTACGTGTTGGCTCCCGGAATGACCTTGTCTTTTTGGTTCATGATAAATCAATCAAAGTCAGGAAATTATAAATCATTAGTTAGGAAATCATAGTATTCCTAGTCCTAATTAAAGTTGCATCCCGACGGACGCAACTATCGGACGCGAGGCAGCAACGGCATCCTGCAAATAATTATTGGTCGCTTGGACTGTCCCATTCAATACAAATGGAAGCATGTGATGATGGGCAAAAAGCTGTGTCTATAGATATTTTATTTGACATTTTTATTTTATTTTAAATTTAAATCTGAATTATCATGTTAGTAAATTTAGTTTATTCAAATTTTAGTTATTATAAATTTTATATTAATCAGTTTTTAGTTTAATTAATTATTTTGTGTTTATTTTATTTTTATATGTGATTTTATGTTGATATATGTGATGTGTGAATTTCCTTTTGTAATTATGGACATGCTCTCCGAATTAAAATTATTTTTATAATTCAAAGTTCTAACTCTTTAATCGTTTGCTTTTTTTTACGTCTCCACGCCTTAAGTACCCAACCAATCATCTGAAATTTTGCAAACACTTTGTCAGGGGTACAGAAATGGACGATACCTTTCATACCGAAAATTAACTATTCTTGTGAGACCGCGGGTGAAACCGCTGGGCGCAGCAGTATAATATTATTAAACCAAACCTCGATTTCTGTAATATGTAGTCCAATTGATTTAAATCTAAATTACCAATGATAGCCTAGTCAGAGAAGGCTCGCCCTTCAAGCTGGAGGGAGCGGGCTCGGATCTAGCCGAAGGCATGCATCATTTTGTTGTTTGAACATAAATGTATGTGCGTTTTTAATGTCATCTGCTACATAACTGGAACACGGTATTTGGCGACAGGCTCGCCCCTTGTCACACTTGGGACTGAATATCGTCCATCGTGGGTGTTGTATTACACCTCTCCCAGCCCCCTCGGGGGATAGGCGTGACAATATAAAATAAATAAATTAGGGACTCTTGCACACACGATCGCTGACCCCAAACTAAGCAAAGCTGTAATAAGGCTGCCAGTGACTTACATACTTAGATATTTTTTAAAACATGCCTAAATAGATATTAACACCCAGACAAAGAACAAACACAAAAGTTGATCACATGAATGTTTGCCTTAGATTTTTTTTTTAATCGACAATAAGTCGGCGTTTGACCACCAACTCGCCTGATGTTAAGCGACGTTGTGGTCTTAGATGGACCACGACGACCTATAAGGTACTTATTCACTCTAGGCTTGAAGTTTTGTAGAGTGAAGAAGTACAAAGACGGCAGTTGAGTGAGATGGGAATCGATTCACGCCCCCAAGCTCAGAAAGCAGGTTCACTACCAACTGAGCCACCGAGGCAGTCAAATGTTATTATGGCAATATGTTATGATACGAGTATGTAAAAGTTGATTTACTATCTATATGGCTGCTTGCTCGTCATGGACCCGAGCGCCACAAAGCAAAGATAGGTACGTTTCGCGAGAACGAGCCCAGCGAACATGTGTGTTTGCACTGGTAATCGTTGCGAAAAGGTTGTTTAACGTTGTTTTATCTGAGTTTACAATTTTAATTATGTATGTTTAGGACTATGGTCTCGTAACTTATTTTTGTTAGTAGGATTTGCGCGTGGTTTTGGCTGCTTTGGATCTAATTATAATTAGTTAATGTCTGTTGTAATTTTTTAAACTACGTTTTTGACGTGACAACGTCTTATAAATTGGTTTGCCGGGTGACACTTCAAGAAACTGCGTTACGCTCCGCTCACGTTATGCGCTCACAATGAGAGCGAGTGAGAGGCACGCGTCCCTTCCACTCGGGCATGGTTAGCCCGCCTAAGAGCGAGAGAGACAGACATAAAAAGTCGTTGTCACGTAAAACTTTCGCCCGTATACCGACTTTACAGGCAACCAATTTTTTTTTTGTTATGCAGTTTTTATTATTTTGTTTATGTAAGCATGTTTCATCATAACATGCTTTATAGACTTAAACCGTGATTATCATTTAGTTAATATTTTTTAAAATTATTATTGCTTTTTCAAATACACGTGGACTTTGTTGGAACTAAGTATTCATAAGCACATATCAAACTTTTCTAACTTGGACCTACATTAGGCAAACATTTTTAACCTAAACCTAAACGTATTCACCTCTTTACTAATAAACGTCGTATAGCTTTGGAATAAGAGTCTAGGGTTATTTTTTTCGATCGAGTTAAAAATTAAAAGAAAGAAAAGGACAATACACTGAATAACTTTTCAAGCCCGTACAACGCTTATGGAGAGCGTCAGCGAGCGAAGCGTCTCAGCTTCAGCTTTCGACAACTTCTGTTCTGGTTTTTTCCTAATTATCCGTATATATTTTTTCCGAAATAATTTCTTCGCAATTTTGAAAAAAAATCTAAATTGAATTTTAATTATTGGTCGTACTCACAAAATTTCAAGAGATTCGGTTAAGAAATGCGACTTATAGACAAGGGCAAACGTCGGCCGCGAAGCCTACAGCTCACATATTCACTAGTTGAGGCTTAGGTTAGTATTCAGATACATCCTATTTTCCTACTTCCTACTTCCCACTTCCTACTTCCTTCTTAATATTGTTGGCTCACTTCCCAATGTTGGTAAACTATGGAAAAGGGGCCAATCACAATTTGGGAGAGTTCGGAGTGAAGGTCATAGAAAACGGCACTGGTACTATATGACAATTTATTTATTAATTACACCGTGCGACGCGGGTCGCGGTTCCGAGACGACTGCTGGTGGAGGGAGGCATCCAGACAATCGGTCGTATCATATGTCACTTATGTCGCTACATATATTCCCCCTCTTATTTAAAAAAAAAATATCCATACAACAAAAAAATTACATACACAAAAATAATCAAATCGGTACAAAATATGGGCTTAAACTATAGATGTAGCCGCTGACGGTGCAGGCGTCGCCGGCTGGACGACGCGGAGCTGCGTAGGCGGTGATGCACCGCCGACTGCTATCTGCGCTCGCAACCAGGCTTCTATTTGTCTTCGGAACTTTTTCCAGACAACGTATACGATCACGATGGCTAGGAGGCTCGCAATGGCAATCATCAGGAGGCTTTGTCGAGTCATGTGCGCCTCGACGGAGGTTGAATCTCCATTCTGAGCTATTATGATTTCCTCCTTCCCTGCTGGTTCTTCCTTGCTGTACCATTTTCCCATCTTATCGAGTGAGTACGTGCGGCTTGTTCCCAAGGTAAATATTCAATGAAACATAATTGCTAACTATTCCCCATATTTCGTATTACAAAGACAATAATGACTACATAAGTACTTTAAACAATAGCGAAAGCTGAGACTGGAATGCACATACATTTATACGACGAATTTTACTTAAGTTACATTAAATTTTCATGAGCATGTGGTTGTGCTAACTATACCTACATGCTGTTGAAATAAAATACGAGTACATACTTATACCTACTGTGCATTATAAAGTCTCTACAATTATAATATTAACAATTTAAAAAAAATTGACTTATTCTAATTATCAACAATAAAGCGCAATGGAGTTCGTACTAGGCGTCCGCTTTTGGTTGTCCTAGTCGCATCTGTACGGGTACCTGCTGTACCGTGGCTCTGTGGTACAGGGCTCGAAGAACCTCTCTGTGGTACCGCACTAGTTGATGCGTCGAATCGTTCGTCCGTGCCTGGGTTCTTTAGCGGCACGGGGCACGATGTGCCTCTCTGTGTAACGATTCGTTCCTCCTCATCTGCTTGTAATAAATAGGCCGGTTTTAACCTATCTATCGAGATACGCGATATCTTATCGTTAATTTTTACTTCGAAGACTTTGGGTCCTCTGCGTATAACGCCGTAAGGGCCGTTATACGTCGGTTGCAAAGGCCTTCGTACTGCATCATTTCTTACAAATACATAATCGCTAGTTTTAAGATCCGGATGTACAAATACAGCGCGAGAACTACTATGATTCGATCTTGACTTAAATTATTTAGGCGGATGTTGATTTTGGCTACCTCAGCCATAATCTGCTCGCACTGGTTGTTGGAGACCTGCGTTACTGCTGATACTTGCGCAGGCCGAGTCGTCTCAACAATTTTGTCCGCTATTTCGCTTAGCTTCTCGAGTTCCAGGTTATCCGTCACCGCTAGCACTGCCCGCGCTGCCTGTGGCAGATGACCTTGCCACAGGATTCGCAGTGTTTCGTCCGGGATCTTACCCCTTGCGAGGTCACGCATCCGGCGCAACAGCTGAGACGGCTTCTGTTCCCCGAGCTCCATTTCTCCGATCAACTTCTGTATTTGTCTATTTTCAGACTCTTCATAAATTTGTAGTAATCTGGTCTTCAGCGCATTGTATTTGTTAGTTTCGGGCGGGTTCATTAAAAGGTCAGTGACTTGTTGTATCGCCTCTTTTGTCAGCTTTGAGACGATTATATTAAATTTCGCATCTTCTCCCATTCTCTGCGGAGCCAAAATGGCCTCCGTACGAATGAACCATACTCGTGGTTGGTCCATCCAGAAATCTGGTATTTTGCTTGCCACTGAAATTACTGCTAAACTGACTTCCGGCTTCTCGTCAACCGGTGCGGGCGTGGATGCGCTGGTCGTACTCATTTTGATATTTTAACTAACACTGTGTTCACAAGTTTAAAGTCAGGGGTCACCAATGTTGGCTCACTTCCCAATGTTGGTGAACTATGGAAAAGGGGCCAATCACAATTTGGGAGAGTTCGGAGTGAAGGTCATAGAAAACGGCACTGGTACTATATGACAATTTATTTATTAATTACACCGTGCGACGCGGGTCGCGGTTCCGAGACGACTGCTGGTGGAGGGAGGCATCCAGACAATCGGTCGTATCATATGTCACTTATGTCGCTACAATATTATAAACGCGAAAGTTTGTAAGAATGGATGGATGGATGGATGGATGTTTGTTACCCTTTCACGCCAGAACAGCTGTACAGATGTGAATGAAATTTGGCACAGAGATAGATAATTAAAAATAGCACATAGGATATTTTTAACACCGGGCGAAACCGCGGGGCGCAGCTAGTTAGTTATAATCTTAACTGCATAAACAACAGTAAGACTTTTACGTATCATCTATCCAACAGCAAAGTATCCCTGAATTTCTTCAGCAACCTCTCATTATATCACAACAAACGGACAAGCAGCCCCTTTTCTCAGTAAGCGAAGGCGCATTAACCGTATATGCTTAAGCAATAACCATTAGCGCTTAATTGGAGATTAACCAGGCCCGGGGTCGACATCCTCGTCAAAACAGAATGGGCAGGCCTGAAGGGCAAAAATGTACCGAAAGAACGCTCCGGGTCAGTTCCATGACGCTGACAAGTCAACAAGTTCCCATCAAATTCACAAGCTTTTTTTGGTGCAAAGCATTTGTTGGTGCAAGTATTAATTGATTGATAGTGAGCGAGGCGTTTATGCTTCAGCTTCTACAAAATTGCTTTCCTAAGTTCGAATTTTGTGTGCATCTCTGTCTTTCTCTGCAGGTAGAATTTCTTAATCGATACTCTTGAAATTTCGTGAGTAGGTTCAATCCTACTTTCTTTTTTTTTCCGTCGTCTTCCCTGGGCTTGTTTTAGAGGGTGGTCAGACCCCCTAGTCTGGCCACACACGCGCCCAAATTCCCCTCTTAGTCGCCTCTTACGACAGGCAGGGAATACCGAAGCCGTACTCTAAGAACCCGGCTCCAGGGTTAAATCAGTCAAAAGTTTGTTAGAATGGATGGATGGATGGATGTTTGTTACTGTTTCACGCCAGAACGGCTAAACAGATCTAGATGAAATTTGGCACAGAGATAGATTATAGTCTAGAATAGCACATAGGATACTTTTTAACCACGGGTGAAACCGCGGGATGCAGCTAGTAATGTATAAAGATTTCAGTCAGATGTCAGTGAGCTGTGTCGGTAGGCCACTGACTTTGGCGTGTTACCTCCTTTAAAACTCATTAGGCGAGATGGCAACCAAACACACTTAAGCATTTATTACGAAATAAAAAAACTTCTTTTCCCTTTTTTTACGTAGGCAATCATTATTATCATGTACATCATTCTTTACCTCACAGCTTTCTTCCTTTAAGCCTTTTTTTCGTTTCCTGCCATCGAGGGCCCCAGTCTTACAACTCGAGGTAATTTCTAGTCTCTCCTTGTATCTCTCGTTAAAAAGTCATAGGAGTGAGAGTGACCAGGATAACATCTTACGCGTTAGAATACTGTCTTGAACCAATCAGGGCCATGGACCCTATTCGGAGATTTGAGATTTTCATCTCACCTTTTTTCGTCCTTGTTGCTCTCGTTGAAATGTCATAGGTGTGAGAGTGACCAAGATAAAATCTCATCTCATCTCACGCGTAGGAATAGCCCCACTGGTTCAACTCGTAATTTTGACAATATCGTTGATCTATCTCGTCGCTAACTTCGCCACCTTATTCAGCCACCGCATTGTCCCTGTCTTTTTATTTATTACATAATATTGAACAATAATAATTTTATTGTTAATGACACCTGCCGCTGTAGTTAGGTCAGACCACAGACATCCAATACAGTATTATTCTACTGTATTGGATGTCTTTGGGTCAGACATTGAAAAAGCAACAACAGAACTAAGCATTACTAGTGCTCAATAAGCTATACTCGTATAATAATCAATGTCAATTAAATGTCAGAATATTACAATAAAAAAAGATACAATAATTATAATTACAATAAAATGTCTATGAAAATACGTATCTTACGTGCCTAATTCTTATTTAAGTATGTAAGTGAAACGACCTTGCAGCTTTTTCTAAGTCACCAGATTATGATGAAATGATGATGTCTTGTAAATGATTTCTGGCTTTTTAGTTTTTTTTTTAAATTTAATTTGAATGGCACTTCCAGTCAACTTCTAGTTTGCTGTCATATGCCTACCATACGCTCCAATTTCCCCACACTTTTGACTGTGTTATTAAAACTTAGATAGATAGATAAACTCTTTATTGTTCACACCACAAGTTTAGTAACAAAAAAAAAGGAAATAATTAAAATAATACTTATTCTACAGTGTAACAACTGGCGGCCTTATCACTAAAAGCGATCTCTTACAGGCAACCTTAGGACGGAGATGATACGACAAATGAGTATGGGACAGGGTGTGCAAAATTAACAAAAATAAACAAATGATTGATAATTTAAACAAACTTCGAGTGGTCTAAATACTCGTACCTTTTTTTTTTTTTTTACCTTGGGTAAATCCTTTATGGATACTCGTACCTACATACACTATTTCAATGTTGTTTACATAAACATACATGTCATAAAATTTTAATACATTCTAATACTTAAATATGTATAGTTAATAAAATTTACTAATTATTAGAGATTTCAATAAAAAAAAAGTAACTAGATAAGAAAAATAAATAAATTTAACTTAAACTTAACCGTGCAGGCCCGGCTTGAACACTGAACGCCCAACCACACGCACAAACAAGTACGAGCAGGGGCCCTATTCGGAGATTTAAGATTTTCATCTCACTTTTTTTCGTCTTTGTTGCTCTCGTTTGAAACGTCATAGGTGTGAGAGTGACCAAGATAAAATCTTATCTCATCTCACGCGCAGGAATAGCCCCTCTGGCCGGGGTTGCGCAGTCAAATCAAAATCGCACAAGCTCTGCCGTGTGGTTGGCGCGGTGTACAGTTTTACCAACCACATGGTACTTCCGTGGCTGGCTGCGGTGGGGAAATTGGAGCGAATGAGAGCCTATTAGTCTGTATATACCTATTAACGATTAGTAGTAACAAGTAACATTATTAAAAGAAAAACAAAAAACCAAAGTTGTACCCTATGTCAAATTTCAAATGACACCTCACATGTCGAAATCCATCAAACAGTACAGGCTGTAGAGCGTGCCAGAGAAACCTCATGCTTACATACATACATACTTACATACACGCGAAAAACATAACCCTTCTTCTTACGCAGTCAGGCAATTTTTTTGCACCAAGTAAAACAAAAGACAGCTTACGACTTGTCTCTCGTTCTCTTGTTGTGAAATGGGATCTGAAGGGCAAAAAAGTACGAGGATAAGTGCCCATTTTGGATACTTCCCAGATATTATGCCCGTTTGATGTTATCTGCTTAATTTAAAAAGGACGTTCTTTTGCGCTGTAGATTATGAGATCATCGATTAAGTTTGTAAAATGGTGAAATACCAGTTGAAGGATAATTAATAATAATAAAGTCATTTATATATAAAAACCCATAGACAAACAATTGAATAAGCTTAAAATTAGATTAAATTTAAGTTTAAAAGAGAAAAATTAACACTTAAAATAGTTACACCTGTAAAAGGGGTGCAACCACGTCCGTAAAAATATCGCCATACAATTTATGTTGTCACTTTTTGTTCTTGTCCATGTGGACAGCTATCCAATGCCTGAACATGGGACTCCGTATATCGTCAGAGACAGCCTCAAGTATCTTGTTGTCGGAGCGACGCAGGCGATGCCAGAACGATGCAACCCTGGATCGTATAACGGCAAAGAAGTCAGGAACCCCCGCCTCAGCGAACATGCTCGACGCACTGCAGCATCGCGGTAGCCTCATAAGAGCCCGAGATAATATATGTCGCAGCCAACTAGCTTAATTCGCCGTTCAATTAACAGCCTAGCCTTTTTACTAAACGGCGCCGTTCAAATAGCTTCCTGATGATGTTCAGCCATTCAATTAAATGCCTAGGCAAAATGGCTTGCATCAACAACGTTGAATACTTTTTCTAGCCAAGTTAATCTAAGTACAGAACTTACGGGTTGTTGTAAAAAAAACCACGAAAGCTAAGGATAGCTCTGCTCCGCTTCGCTCCTGCTTTAGCTTTGTAAGCTAACCAATCCAAGTCAGATTTATGATGCGGGTGATAGCACACTCCTGGCCACTCGCAGGACAAATATTTCGATTACCGCTGCTAGTCGTGCGTGTCGCCAGTACTACTGTACTGTACTACTGTACTGTACTGTACTGTACTATGACCATGCGTGCGATCCGCGTCACAGTAAACGTCACGTCGGTTTCTGTCTACCTAACCAGCCCCTAAGATGGCAAAATATAATTTTATTGAACAGAAATGTTAAGGAACCACCGAATGTGTTTAAATTAGTGATATAAACCAAATAATCTACATAATTTAATTAATACATCTATAACCCATCTCATTCTATTAGTCTATTATGTAGTATATTGTACCAGTAGATATAGTCTTAGTAAATACATAATTGGTAATATTAAGAATTCCGTGCTTGAGTTCAGTCTCATGACACATTTGCCTATGTATAATTTTTGGTTTTTCTGTACACACTATTTTTGGATGACAATCCAGTTCAAAACTTAGATGGATGTATTGTGTTGGTATATCGATTGTTATTTGTCTGTGTGTCTAATAAATAAAATAAAATAAATTTAATGTCAATATGGTACGGCTACATTACGGCCTTCGGCGATAAATCGTGTTATCGCTATAAGTGTAGCCGTTTAGTTGGTCACTAGGCTATTTATCGGGAGAGTTATCACCCGCGTCAACTCCGCAGAAAGGCGACGAGTTGACCGCTAGTGTAGACAAGAACATCGCCGATAACGATGATTTTAGTGCGACAACATGACACGATGACAATTTTGTTTTTAAATAAATTAGGGACACTTCCACACACGGTCACCTGACCCCAAACTAAACAAAGCTTGTACTATGGCTGCCAGAGACTGATATGCATACTTAGATATTTTTAAATACAAACTTAAATACATATTAACACATTTCTTCACATAAATGTTTGCCCTAGGTGGGAATCGAACCCACGCCCTTGGAAGAGTGGGTTCGATTCTCAGAAGGCAGGTTCACTACCACCTGAGCCACCGAGGCAGTCAAATTCAATGCAGTCAATCGGGGCAGTCGAATTATCGCGCGCTAATGTAGCCGTACCATTAATATATGAACAACTTTTCAGGAAGACTACCGAGTAGGTAGGTACTCGTATATCACACTAATATTATAACTAATGTAAACGTTCGGCTAGATGGATGTGTGTTACTCAATCACGCCAGAACAGCTGGAAGGATTTGGATGACATAACGTAACTCATCGTCACGCCTTTCCCCCGAGGGGGCTGGCAGAGGTGTAATACAACACCCACACTTCGCCGGTTGATTTTTAGCCCCAAATGTGACAGGGGGCGAGCCTGTCGCCATACAACGGGCTCCAGTCATGTAGCAGATGATATACAATACGCACATATGCTCACACAATTAACAAATTGGTGCGTGTCGTCGGCTGGGTTCGAACCCGCTCCCTCTGGCTTGAGAGGCGGACCTTCTCCTAACTAGGCTGCCATCGCTTTTATTTTGATTGGATTTGGATGAAACCTGTAACAACGATAGATTATAGTTCTGAAACAGCACATAGAGGCTTCTTTTCAAGAGCAGGTAACACCCCTTGGGCACTGTTAGTTGTACATATCCTACCTACGAATAGTTTCGTTTCATCTACACCACACCAACAATATTAGTAACAGTGTGTAAATTAAATTACCCTCGTCTACCTCATTTTTCACTTCAAAACTTTTACCTAGGTGTTTCTAACGCTTCGCGCGCTAATGCTCCGCTATTAGTTCAGGGGCATAAAGTTTTAACTTCCAATTAAGTCCTAACTGTAGGTAATGTGCCGTAGCTCGCCATTGACGGGTTAATCTAACCTGAATGGAACGAAATATACGACCTGATGGTGGGTCTATTAGACCTATTACGTTTAGCCGATAGATAGTTTCCCGAAGAATCGATAGTCGCTGGGGTAGACGAATTCTAGAATGGGATTGGGTCTAAGTAAGAGTGATTCACAATGCCCTGAGGTCAGATGACGTGATAATTTGATAATATTAGAGTAAGGATAAAAATAATTTGTTGACAAACACAAACAGAAAAAATTACGTGAAACAGGAAGGATCTCAATACTGAGAGTTGAACATCGAGCACAGTCATGTAGTTATTTTTTTATTATAAATAAATATACATAACATAACATATCGTCACGCCTTTCCCCCGAGGGGGCTGGCAGAGGTGTAATACAACACCCACACTTCGCCGACGATATTCAGTCCCAAATGTGACAGGGGGCGAGCCTGTCGCCATACACCGGGCTCCAGTCATGTAGCAGATGACATACAATACGCACATATGTTCACACAATGAACAAATTGATGCATGCCGTTGGTTGGGTTCGAACCCGCTCGCTCTGGCTTGAGAGGCGAGCCTTCTTCAACTAGGCTATTATCGCTAAATACACATGATAAATGATTATAATATCCATGAAAACTTTTAAACGTAAAATGAATACGTAAAACACAGGCGTATGTCTGTCCATACTGTTAGTCTTTGTAGCTGACTACAAAGACTAACAGAGTACGGACAGAGAAACGCCACATCCGACGTTGAGGTCAACAATACAAAACCAAACTGGAAAAGTTTGAGATGGAGTTAATTTTGTCGGCACGTAGTGAGGAACTACTATTGGAAGTCTAGCTATTCTCGATCGTGTCGGTTATCTAGAAAACATGCAGCTTTAAAACTGTAGAGCATTTAATAAGTTTTATCATTATTTTTCTCTTGTTGTTTTGTGATCTGTGGTGTGAACAATAAAGAGTTTATCTATCTATCTATCTATCTAGAGTTTGTTTCTTGTAAGAACTGCAGAGGTGTGGAACTCGTTGCCTGCGTCTGTCTTTCCACCTAAATACAATCCGGGGGTGTTTAAGAGTAAAGTGAATATGTATCTCCTAGGCAAGCGTGTTCCACCTTCGATCACGGCAACGCTTCCCATCAGGCGAGTCAATGATTAAACGCATGCCTAGTTTGTTATAAAAAAAAAGCTTACAAGCTCTGTCACACCAGTGGCCCTATTCGGAGATTTCACATTTCCATTCCCCCTTTTTACGTCCTTGTTGCTTTCATTTGAAACGTCATAGGTGTGAGAGTGACCAAGATAAAATCTCATCTCATCTCACGCACAGGAATAGCCCCCCTGGAGGCTTATCACGACGTCCTATGTCCATGATGGTTACGTTTGTTGTCGACTGCATGACCGCCAATCGTATCGCCGCGCAACAAGGTTCATAGTCGCGCAGCGTCGAAAACAGAAACATAACGTGACCATCATGGCAATAGATGTCATAGTTGGCTCCCAAAAGCTAGTGTTTTGCAATAAAGTGACGCGTGGCCGCGGCATGTGAGAGCGTCGTGATTTAGAAGACAAGACCGCGTATACGCCTTTTTAACAGCTATTACATTAGTAGGTTGTGTACCTATAAAAAGTATGTAGGTCATGAGTGACTTTGGCTTCCACTTCAACAATCATACTAATTGTATTTCATTTCGACTCGTTACGCCGACTTATTGTCCATAAAAAAAAGAGGAGAACAAACATCGGCCGGCAGGTCTACAGCTCACAGAAGCCATTAGTTTAGTAGGTATAGTTTTGTTTTTACCTACACTCTCGATATCAAAAACATCTTCGTAGTAGCTCTACAAAAGTACTGACCTAACAAAGTGTGCTCTTTGGTAGAGGCGGGTACTCTACCTGTTTTAATGCCTCCATACTCTACGTGGCCGAGTGTTTCACCTTTAAGCAAGAAAAGTACGCTTATAGGACACGTTGTTAGAGAAGGTTTTGGAAGAAAAATGTGTTGACTTGTCATTAATAATCTGCTTTGTTAAGAAAATACTCAGATTTCTTACTAAGAAAATGTTATGTAGTACTAAGTAGGAAATCTAGATCATATAATAGGTTCTAATTTTAAATTTTAAGTTTATAAATAGATTTAAATATACAGGCATTAATTTATGTTTTAGTTTCTCTTTAGATTTGTCTCAAAATTGATGAATTTTTTTATTTATATAAACTCAATTCAAGTTAGCAACTTCTGGCAAAATTTAGGTAATTTATTTAGTAATCTGTGAATAGCGTTGTGGGCTGTATTATTAATTAATAAGTCTATTTTTGTATCCACTCTATATATATTTTATAATACGGCTGTCTGTTGTTCCTTTTTAATAATAAAAAAAAAATCTATGAAACAGCGTTTTTCGGTTGTGCTGCAAAATGTTTTTAGTCTAATAAATGTTAAAGCTCCTCTAAGAGACATAATGATGTGAAAACTAAGTCATTTTTTATTATTACAAATCTTGAATTGTGAGCGAAAAAGCAAAAACAACCGAAAACGCTAATAACAAAACAAACTAAACAACAGTAAACGTTAATAATGTGTAGTCAGTCATAATTTTATTTATAATAGCAGGTTAAAAACTATAAGTGATTGAAATACGTGGATTAAAACTTATAAGTCGTTTTATTTTTTTAAATAGGTTTGGGTAAGTTCGATTTTTCTTTCTATTTATTTATATTTTCTTATATTTTTTATTATTTCTACTGCACGTTATAAAAACCCTGTTTTACAGGGTGCTGATTTTGGATGTATTAATACTTCAGGGTATTGTTCTACTCATCGAAGTGAAAAATTTGTTCACTTGAAGTGAAAATAATCGAGTCACCATAACACAATAACTATAGTTAGTCATGTGATCAATTTTGTATAGATATTTGATTTTTTTCTTGAATTTTGCAAACTTTTGTTTTAGTATTTGTTCAGTTTCAACAGCATCCCTAAGACTACTTATACAGACTCACTGTGTTTATACAAACTCACTTACCTATTTTTGTGTTTTGATATACTTCAAAAAGTAAAACTAGCCTAATGTTAAGAATACAAAAATCAGTAAATATTTTCAAAATTCGCAGAAATTCTAAAAAAGGTTCGTTTTCACTTCGTTCTCTACCCCATTCAATTCCCCAAATACGACAAATAACTTCATCTACCCAAAATGACAGCTGTAACGAAACGTAATCCGCAATATTAACGTAACGTTTACGTAAAAAAAGCGTCACGTACCATCCGTAGAACATAGGCACGTATCCGGACCGGTCGTAACGGCCCAACGTGTCTGACCGTTGCATTTGTACGGCATAGTGATGAGAAAAGGTAAACCTACGATAGTACTTTGTAATCAAAGACAAAGTAAGGAAATATCCTCAAACTTATTACTGCGAAAATTGACGAAGTTCTGACACATAGGTGGAGTATCTGACTCAATGACGTGGATGAAGTTCTTATTATCAATAGCCCATTTTAAAGATACTTATAAGCACTGCCAGCTCCGATAAAAGCGGCAAGTAAAAACCAGTTAAAAACATAAAATTTAAACTTCATTAAGTACTCGTATATTCAACAACACTCATTCAACTTGTGAACATTCTGGGATTCCGATCGGATCTCAGAAATTTCAAACTCAAATTGTTCGAATCTCAGTCTACTTTTTTACATTTTGGAATAGGGTATCGAGTATAAATCCGAACGGAAGAATTAATCACGTTTAAAAACTTATGATTATAGACTGAGATTCGAATAACTTAGGCTTTAAATTTTTGAAATCCGAACGGCAACGTTTCCGAAGGGTTGTGAATAGCCCTGCAGGAGGCCTACTTCTTATTTCCTCATGTCTTATTTCCATGTGGTTACGTTATCGACACTGCGCGATCGTTTCGTCGCGCAATAAGGTTCATGGTCGCGCAGCGTCGAAAACAAAAACGTAACCGTCATGGCGCTAGGCTATCATGTTTGGCCTTCAGATGCGCTACAAGCGCTACGAGTTACACTGGAAGCTATTTATGATACGTCACAAGCGCTACGAGTTATACCATAAGTGCTACGAGCTACGATGTGAGAGCTACCTCAGGTTACAAGTTATGCACAAATCACACTGCAACGGACACCGCTGCGGTGTGCGATGAGGCGGACTTGAACTTTGACTGTAAAAAATCTCGATTTGTAGATGTGCACGGTTGCATACGGGCACATAAATCTACCTATCTAAATATTTACAACATACCTACATAATGGAAGAGAAGAGGGGGAGACGCGCGGGAGGCAGGGACCGCCGGCGCCCGCGGCTCTCCCGACGAACATTCCAGTCGCATTAAAACTACCAAGCGCGTTGTACGTACAACGCGCCATCGCGGCCGCGACCACCCAACAAAATATAATTTAACCCGTGAGTAATCGAATCCTTATTACTGTAGGCGTAAAAACCGCAGGGTATAACACACTGACACCGCGTCTCCATTTATTGGAATAGCGTCATCCAAATTTCGTCGCTCTGCACAGCGCAGCGGGATGCAACGGCAATGCTATCCGTTTGACTCTAGAATCGCTATTAGCTACGCCAGAAGGGCTACGCTATAATTGCTACGAGCTCCAAGTATGCGTTATATTTGGATCGCTCGTAGGTAGTTGCAACTAGGACCGTTCCGTGACATCTTATTGCAATGATTGTTAGATTCAACCACTGACACTGTGCGACCATAAACCTTATTGCGCGGCGATACGATTCGCGGTCGCACAGCGTCAGCAGCTGCACCCAACATTCATAGCAATAAGCACGTCACAGTACGGACCCAGAGCACTATAAGCTACTCCGTGATCGAAACGAATCTTTATTAAGATCGATCTACATAATATCTACATATATGACACATATCACTATATACATATAATTATATGTACATAGTGATATATGTATGTAATAATTAGTATATTTTATTAACTATAGGTATTTTAAGTACTAAAATGTATTATATTAGTATGATGTACTTTTATGTAAGTTTTATGTAAATAGTTTATGTAGGTGTATAGGTATAATACTCGATGTTTTGTTGTTTCTTTGTATCAATCTTATGTTTATTTTAGTTATTTTTGCACACCCTGTCCCATACTCATTTGTCGTATCCTCTCCATCCTAAGGTTGCCTGGAAGAGATCGCTTTTAGTGATAAGGCCGCCAGTTGTTACACTATTTAATAAGTTTTATCATTATTTTTCTCTCGTTGTTTTGTTATCTGTGGTGTGAACAATAAAAAGTTTATCTATCTTATCTATCTATCTACGTTCTAATTGTCTAACAAAGAAAACATCGACTGCGTACCGTTAACTCGAACACAATAAGCCAACACTAGTAGAATTCTATCCTAGACCATTACAAAGGCATGACCTCACTGTCCCCGCCAGGTGCGATTGAGGGAGTTTTTATGAAAATAAGAATTTCCTACAGAATTGCTCAGTTATATCAGTTGGTAATAGAAGTGAAGATATTGACGCGTTCGTTCCGATATTGCCGTCGGAGAGATCAGAATACCAATTTCTACGGCCTTGGAGGTTTGAAATAGGCATTTCCTTTCATAAATATTATAGACCGATCATCACGTTCTGATGTGGTGGTGGATAGAACTGTGAATATTTTATCATGATATTTGCCTATTTTTAGAGGACATGACTTGCTACTTGTGCTGAGGACTTGTTGTAACACTCCCTATATCTTCTGTATACTTTACTCTGAAAGCATGATTTACCTAATACATACTGAACTAAAAACATACTGCAATTTTATAATTGCGAATGTTGTATAAGTGTGTTAACTGGTGTTTTGGCATCTCGAATCCATGACTATCGCTGAAAGATTATGGATAAAGGTTTTACCCGACTGCGCTAGAAGGAGGGTTATGTTTTCTTCATCCTAGTAAAATGTGTTATACCTGTAAATAATGGTATGAAATCACAATAGCTAGTGTTACAGTTAGGCTTGTATACTTCAATAATTTTATTTTAGGAGTCCGGCGACCACTTTCGACCAACTTCGCATTAGTTAAAGGTTTTCTGTTGCCAATTCGTCTAGAAGAAGACAACTGGGATACTGACGAGCCTCGAAAGTTATCTACAGAATGGTAAAGTGCAATTTCAATCATTTTTATGACTTTGCACTTCTCTAATCATTCTACAAGTGAAGGAAGTAAAGGAATTTTTGATTTGCTTTGTCTATCTATTAAATAAATCAGTCAAAAGTGACCCCTTACAAATGCGAATAATTTTCAGAGCTCAAGAGAAAATAGAGCTTTAGAGTTTTTTTTTTAAAAGAACATAAAGGTAAAGATATAGTTCATTTAATTGTACTTATCATCAACTGTATTCATCATAAACTGACAAATGTTTTCCAAAAAATTTGACAAGTGCGTTTTTGTATAGAAAATTCAGAGCGTCAGAACCGTTAACCAAAAAAATTATCTGCTTTATGTCGAAATAATAAGTGAATAAATTACCATGTGCCCAGGAAACAAGTTGAGTCAATAAAAAGTCCATTATTATGCTAAAAAAGGCAATCGAATTGAATGCCAAGCTTCCAGTGTTTTCGTAACGTACAAAAACCCACACAGAGTTTCCTTTCCCTTTTTCCAAGAGGCAGTAAGTCGACGGCAGAAACCCTACCTTACTTTAGTGAATAGGTATTTGCGAGGCCATCATTTATCATGATTAAAGACGAAACCGGAAACTGACTTTTAATATCATGGCATTTTGACTTGAGCTGACGTATTTCCCGCTGAGACTAATGCAATAAGATTATGTCTACCACGGCCCGAAAAAGAGCATTGTATTGTAAGAATTTGACGTCATTAACAAAATTAGTTTTTTTTTCTTTCTTTTAGTCAGTGACTCTTGCAAACATCGGTATTATGACATTACAATATGTTTTAAAGTTAGTTTGTTCTCCCACGTAAATGTAGTTAACAAGGAGTAAAATTGTTCTGTTTAATTTTAAAGCTTTTATACATTCTATTAAAAAGAAAGTAGGAAATTTTAAATGAAAATTGTATGCTGTCTGAGATTGTTTTTCGCTAATCGAAAATAATAAAAAATGAACAAGCTCAAAATTGTAAAGAATTGAAGAACGATGGAAGAGAAAAAGCTCACTAAAGTTAACGTATGACAAGCTCACATAGGTCGGAAGGAATTTAAAAATAAATAAATATTCGGGACATTGTTGCACATAGTCGTCTAACCCCAAACTAAGCAAAGCTTTTACTATGGCTGACAGAGACTGATACATACATATTATCACATTTACATAATATATTGTTAAATACAAACTCAGAATAGGTTATTGACACTCAGACGTACAACAAACACAAAAGCAATCTGCATCAAATCAAAAATGTTCATCACATGAATGTTTACCCTAGGTTGAGTTGGCAGAAGTCGATTTAAATTTAGACAAACATTAGCACCAAAATAGGTTCACCAAAAGTTGTAGAGTCAGCCCGTTGTCCCACTTTAGTAGAAGTGTTCTCGCCGCCTAAACAGAATTATTCGTTACCCAATTAATTATTCCGTAGCAAAAGGAAGGAGCGAGGTAAAACAGGCGTGTTCTAGGAAAAGGGCCAACGTATCTTGTGATGAATTAAGTGGCCTCCACGCAATCTCTTTGCTATTTGTTACTTAATTATTCTATTGGGATGAGATTAGCTCGTGTTTTTTTTAATGGAAGTGCCTATGGATATATTTCAGTAGTGGATAGTTCGCTTTGAATTGTGTAGTTTAAGTCCTATATTTGACTAACAAACATTAAACATGTTTGGCTAACAAAGTTTGATCACAATTTCGGTTTTTTTTTAACACCCGACGTAAAAACAAAACTGGGTGAAGTTTGATGTGTCTGTGTGGCATCGTAGCTCCTAAACGGATGAGCCGATTTTTTTCGTTTTTTTTTATTTGAAAGGTCAAATAGTCGGGAGTGTTCTTAGCTATGTTTGATGAAAATCAGTGTGGTGTTTTTTTTATTTTTTTTATTTATACAGGGTTATTTGTACGTAATCAAAAACCTCTTAAGGGAACTTAACCCTTAAGAAGTACAATGAATAACTGATAAGTACAATGAATTGTACTTATCAGTACGAACTACTTTTACTATGAAGCCAATCCTGTATTCGCGAAAAAAAAAACAGCTGTTCTATACAAAAAGTTCAATCACCTTTGACAAAATGTATGGAACAGCTGATTTTTTCATAATAAAAGTTGTTCATATTGATGAGTACAATGAACCCTTAAGAGGTTTCTGGTAAGTTACAAATAACCATGTACCTAGTTGTTAATCCTACTTCTTCATATCCTAATCTAAGCTTATTTATGAATGTCAAAGTCGGATTGGTTTTTTATTTGTTTGCTAAGCTTTCACGCCTTAACTATATTCAGCCAATCACTGTGAACTTTTGCATACACATTATAAGCGAAACAGAAAAAGACATGGGGTTTCTTTTATCCCACAAAATAAAGATTCCTATGGGACCTCGCGTGACACCACGAAGCGCAGCTACAGTTTAAAAAACAAGTAAATTTATAACCGGCTGAAAAATATTATACCCTATGTCACATTCACTATCAAGACGATTCAAATGACACCTCACACGCTTTTAAGACTGTAGGGCGTGCCAAAGAAACTTCATACATACATACATACTTACATACACTCGAAAAACATAACCCTAGTCGCAGTCGGGTAAAAAATTAAATATTGCTTTATCAACCCAAATCATTTACATACTGACCGGCCCCCCAATTCTATTAACCAATTGTTTTTAAATTGTTAATGAAATTGACACTTTTTGTATGCCACAAGTCTCAAAAAAAACGACTAAACAGTGATCACAGATTGAAATATCCACGTTAGCAAATCCACTTCCGAACAAACCCATTTCCAGAGCAGAATCTCTATCTATTCCAAGTCGTGATGCCACTGTAAAGTGCATTTTCTCAGATGGAACCTAGGAATAGAATGGGTCACTCTTGACTACCTGTTCGAATATTCTAAACTTGGCAATTCTATCTTGAACTTTCAACCAGCTGATAGTAACAAGAACTTTAACGTGTTCCAAAATATCTGTCGATTATGGTGAAGTACGAGCTAAAGCCAAAATAAATGTATATGCTAGAACACATTTTTATCTAAGATTCACATCCTACTAATATTATAAACGCGAAAGTTTGTGTGTATGGATGGATGGATGGATGTTTGTTTCTCTTTCACGCCAGAACGGCTGAACAGATCTGGATGAAATTTGGCACAGAGATAGATTATAGTCTAGAATAGCACATAGGATACTTTTTAATCGCGGGTGAAATCGCGGGGCGCAGCTAGTTACAAAATAAGCAAACACCAGTTTAAATTAGAGACTGGAATCGTTTGCCACCAACTGTATTCCCGACTAACTACACCCTAAGTATATCTTCAAGGCCAGAGTGACTAAGTACCTTCTAGGTCTTCGTGCTTCATCTTAAGCCACAATGTCGCTTCACATCAGGCGAGTTGGTGGTGAAACGTTGGCCTATTCTCTAGTATAAAAAAATTGCGAGCTCACACTATGTACAACCTATATATACTATGTAGAGACATGGAATAAAATGAAGTCGCTTGCAACGTCTGTCTGTCTCTCTGTATACCTATTCGCTAAATCCTCCTTAACCACGAAACAAATGTCGATGCGGTTTTCACGACCAGTTGGATATTTTTTCACGAAAGGTTTATAGGTACCGTGCAAAGCCAGGTCATTAGATAATAACATTTTAAAAATTGCAATTAAATGAAATGTAATTAAGAAAAATTACGATTCGGGAAGACCTATTATTACCCGGCTGCGCTAGAAAGATGGTTATTGGTGGTGCGGATTGCGGATGCGGCACAGAGTTCAAAGGTAAACGGGTTCTGGACACAAAAGTCTATTAGGCGGTCACAAAACGATGAGGAAGCACAAATAAAAAAAAACACAATTTTTCGAGTATATGTATGGATGTTTGCATGAGGTTTCTTTGGCACACCCTACAGCCTAAACAGCTTGATGGATTTGGACATGTGAAGTGTCATTTGAGTCTTCTTGATAGTAGAAGTGACATAGGGTACAAAATTTTGCAGCCGGGTATTATGTTTTTCTCTTATTATGTATGTCATCTCATTTTAAATTACCACCAAAAACCTGTAAAACCATAGAGTAACAGTAAACAAAGAACCT
Organism: Peribatodes rhomboidaria; assembly: GCA_911728515.1. Lineage (NCBI taxonomy): Eukaryota > Metazoa > Arthropoda > Insecta > Lepidoptera > Geometridae > Peribatodes > Peribatodes rhomboidaria. The sequence continues at coordinate 4,578,345 of OU452184.1, read as the reverse complement.
AATTCCAACTTCAGCATTAAATAAACTTTTATAAATGTTCCTAAGAAACTTTGATAAAACACTAACATTCTTTAATGACATAATTTATACTTTGCGGTTTCACCTGCAGTTCGCTGTTTTCTTTTTATTTTTCCGAGAACAATAAGGGCGAAAGAAGCAGTAGCTATTACTTTCCTTGGCAGTAACTTTTTCAATCGAATCGTGTTTCTGTTTCCGTATTTTGTAAGAGTCCTGTGGGAACTTGTACTTGTATTATCAAGCAAGCAATTTTGTACAGGCCGAGTGGCTTGTCCTGATGTTAGAGTTTCTAGTCCAAGAAAGCCTCTGATATGGTTTATAGAAGAAATAACCGAGGCCTACAGTTTAACGTGTCATCCGAGCCACGATAGCGCTCAGTTCTAAATTCCAGCTGCGGTCACCCATCCAAAGACTGACCATGTCGTCCGTTGCTTAACTTCGATAATTGGCTCCGAACAAAGCTACGGATGAGCTACAGCTATGAACGCTATTGGTATTATGAACATGGGTAACATTTTTAATATATGTACAAAATTCTTTAACATACATGAGACAGGCTCAAAATGGGAAAAAATGGCGCATTGAAGAGAAGCTCTTTTATACAGCAATAAATAGTAGTGATGATGATGGTGTGGGTGCATATTTACTTAAAATAAAAGTAAAAAAAGCCGTAGAATTTAGTTTTATTGTTTAATATTTTCTTTATGTTTGTTTTACTTTGTATTTTTGGTGTGCAATAAAGATGTATTGGATTGTAGTAGTAGCCTGTAGCCCAAAGTCCGTAGCCCGTAGCCCATAGCCCGTAGCCTATAGCTCATAGCCCATAGCCCGTAGCCCGTAGCCCGTAGCCCGTAGCCCGTAGCCCGTAGCCCGTAGCCCGTAGCCCGTAGCCCGTAGCCCGTAGCCCGTAGCCCGTAGCCCGTAGCCCGTAGCCCGTAGCTCGTAGCACGTAGCCAGTAGCTCGTAGCTGATAGCCCGTAGTCTGTAGCCCATAGCCCATAGCCCGTAACCCGTAACTTGTAGCCTGTAGACCGTAGCCCGTGGTCCATGAACCCATACATTCATAAGATTCAGGTCACTGAGTGACGGGAGCGGAGCGCAGAGAATAATTCAAGTGGGCCTAACCAACGACACTCTGATTTATATTGGGTAGAGAAAATTCCCGGCTGATGCGTAGATGTAAAATATAATAGAACAGTTTTTTTTTTAATAGCCCAAGCAAGAATAGCAAATTTAAGCTTGGATTTTAAGTAAACATGTACGTAGTCCGTTTATTACGAGTATGACGTAATAGAATAAGCTTCCTTTTTTTCCCCTATAAAATAAAAATAAATTAATCGTTGTCAAATGAAAAACAAAAATTAGTTTCGAAAATAATGATAATAAAATATTTGACTGCAAAAATAAAACTACACAAGTACCTGACACAATCATAAGTTTTTTTATTTTATTTAAAAAATACATATTGCCAGCCCCAACCGTCACAGCCAAATTCCCAAAACCACATTTCCCCATGAAACAAATATCTGAAGCCCTCATTACCTATTCTATACTTCAATACTCATCCCTCGTACCAATGTTTATCATCCTGTCCCCTCTACGAGTTCCTTTCATCTACAACCCTTGTACATACATATCGGGAAACGTACAGCTTGAGAACTTGATGAATTTATTATTGCGATTTCATTTATTCACGTCTCTTTTTGCCGCATCCTGTCAGCGGGAGGAGGAAGTTAATAGTTACAAGGCATGATGAATTAGGGCTTATTTCGAATTTTTGCAACTTTATTTTTTACCCAACTGCGCAAAAAGGAGGGTGTTTCTTGAGTGTGGGTATTTATGAGGTTTCCTTGGCACGCCCTATAGCCTAAACAGCTTGACGGATTTCGACATGCGAGGTGTCATTTGAATCGTCTTGATAGTGGAAATGACATAGGGTACAATATTTTTCAGTCGGATTTTTTAAATAATGTTACTTACTGTTTTTTTTATCGTGAGTAGTTAAGTTAAGTTTGACTGCCAAGTTGGTTTTTTAGTCGCGTTTGACCATAAATTTGTTTAATACTAAGTGAAGTTGTTCAAAAACTGTACGTGAACCAATGGTTTATCCACTATCCTGGCAGGACAGGAGTTATTTTTTTTAAATAAAAATGAAATAAAAAGCTACTGCTGTTCTAAGTAATTCCGCAACCTTTTCAAACGTAACGGAGACTAACCGAAGCTAACTCTTCGTATCGTATCGAATACGCCGTATCAGATCAACGAGAAGAACCTGTAAGAGCCGAGCACGCCTGTTCATACCTTGACTTGAGGCTCACAACGAGCGCACTTCAAAGGGTTTACAAAAAGGCCGAGCTCGTCGAATCGCTGCGGCGAACTGATACGCAGTACGCAACATTACGACCAAATTTTACAGTCACTCTTCGATTTCATAGACTGAGTTGAAACAAACAGTATAACTTGACACTGGCAAATGCACAAGACGTGCGACACAAAATCTCAGAAAAAAGAAAGGTTGAAGCAACTATAACTAAGTACACCTTTCATGGTATAATACGAGTTACTCCGCCAGGTATAGCATTCCGGTCACGTGGGCAACACGTAGTGACGTCAATCGATGCTTAAGCAAGACCGAATAAGACATTTACGAATAGCGCATGACACTTTTCACATAGCAACTGACTCTTTTTTATGTGTCTCGATGTGCAATTTTCTGTTTTTTTTTTGTGATAATAACAGGATACGTACTTATTCAGATTTGTTGTAAATTTTGAATTTGCGTTAAGAAAATCTCTCAAATATAGTTCCTACGAAATTTGTGTCTCTATTATTAGAAAAATGATGCTCAAAGTCCGTCAATAGAAATTCCAATACAACGTCTAAAACATCTAAAGAATACCTTTCACTTTCAAGTTGGACGTACGACAGCAAACCTATTTCACTTCTTGTCAGAAATCCAGATTTTCTAGAAAAATCTAGATCTCTCTAGCAACATTTCGCTTTTCCTACATTTGATAAGCCTTGAAAGCCACAGGTGCTCGTTTCTCGGTAAATGGCTATTTGTGAGAGAATGTTAACCTTTTTCAATAAAAAAGGTCGTGTAAAGAAACATTATTGTAAATGAGCGTAACTAACGATAAGTGTGGGCAATGGGCATCTACATGCCTATAAAATAATATCGTACTTTTCCCGTATTTAAATTCTCTTTGATTGTACCGGCCATGTTGGTTTTTAATCCCCGACGCTAAAGTGACTGCGTGTTATAAGTTTCACGTGGCTGTGTGTGTGTGTGTGTGTGTATATATGCGTGAGTTTGTCTGTGGCATCGTAGATCCCGAACTGATAAACCGATTTTCATTTTTCAGTTTTTTTTTTCTTTTTTTTTCACTTTTAATTTTCAGTTTTTTTGTTGTCTGAAAAATTTGTCGGGAGTGTTCTTAGCTATCTTCTTGAATCGCTGAATGTGTTGCTAAGCGTAAATCTCGAGAACAGCTAAACCAATTTCGCTAATTCTCGCAAAACAATTTTGACTCTGTAGATAATTTAAAAACTGATATAAACGATATCGACAAAATTTAAATAAACCACCTATGAAATATGATCTACCAAACAAAAAATGAATCATTATAATCGATTCACAATTGGCTGAGTAATCGCGTAGCATACGAACAAACAAAAAATGCAGTCTAATTGAGAACCTCCTCCTTTTCGGAAGTCGGTTAAAATAACTAAGAATATTAATATTTAAAGTCTACAGTCTGTCTGTCTGTTTGTAGGCCTTCACGGCTAAACGGCTGAACGTATCTTGATGAAATTTCGTAATTAGTTACAGTATATCACGAGGAAGGTTTTTGGATACTTTTTTCTAGTAAACACAAACAAAGTCGCGGATAACAGCTAGTATTATTATAAAATGCTAAACAAATTTGCTAATATAGGTAGTTCGTTCTTAGCGATAGCACCATCGTTTCTGCTCATCTCTTAATAAATTGTTATCAACGGCCTATATAGCGAAAGTTAAATTTTGAGGTCACCTCAAGGTCTCATAGCTTAGCGGTTTGAAATAGTGATAGCACATTAAGCATATTTGATTCAAGACCCGACCACTTTCATCCAAGGTGCTGCACAAATATGTGTCCTATATAAAATAACGTAAGACACACTTTTACGCAACTCAATCTCGACCCAATGCCTACGTCTAACAGCTATTGCAATTCCGCAAATCTTCTCATGGCTTTTCGCAAAGCAGCTTCAATGACTTCAAACAGATGCAAAGGGTGTTCTAACTGGAGGTTAACGAATTTTCAGAATTGCGCCGCAAAGCCGGAAGCACGGTATCTGTTGCGTAGCTCGTTAGCTAACGGGCGACAAGGTTTTGGGAGTTATTGAGACTAATGATGCATTATGATGTAATCTTTAATGATCTACTCATTTTTTGTGCTTTGATCTTTTGTGGTTTAAATATATAAGAGAGACACAAGACAAACGTTAAAGGAAATTAAAGTTTAAAAAATATGAAAATTTAAATTTTATAAATTTTCCTGTCAGTTTTTAGCCTGTTCTTTTTTTTATGTAGAATAGGTCGGCGTTTGACCACCAACTCGCCTGATGTTAAGCGACGTTGTGGTCTAAGATGGAGCACGACGACCTATAAGGCGCTTATTCACTCTAGCACTTGCTTCAGTTGTTACACTATTTAATAAGTTTTATCATTATTTTTCTCTTGATGTTTTGTTATCTGTGGTGTGAACAATAAAGAGTTTATCTATCTATCTAGCCTTGAATTTTTGTAGAGTGAAGAAGTACAAAGACGGCAGTTGAGAGAGGCGCTACAAATGCGCTACTGCTCAGACCCGTCTTTGGAACGCTTACACCGGACTACATCCCGAAACACGACCAGGTCATTTCACGGCATGGCTTGGTCCGGTGGGTGGTAACTAGCCACGGCCGAAGCCTCCCACCAGAGCTTGCTACCCGGTTAGCACTACCCGGGGACCACGTGTAGGGAATCAGAATCGAGTACACTCCTACGGACGTGGGTAGCTCAGCCCCCAAGTTATTCTGATTAGTGCCTCTTTTTTCGAATTATAAAAATGAGTTGTAAAATTAAATGTAGTAAATGTTAGAGTGATTTTTATAACTGTGTGTTCAATTGATTAAAAACATTTGATTTGATTTAAACTTTTTCAGATACCTATACAGGGTTATGGGTAACTCACCAAAAACCTCTTAGGGGTTTTATTGTATTCATCAATAAGAACAACTTTTACTATGAAATTAATCTTGAAATCGCGAAAAAAAACATCTGTTCCATACAAAAAGTTCATTGAAACAATGAACAGAGTTCATTGTTCATTGGACAAAATAAATAAATAAATTCGGGACACTTGTACACACGGTCACCTGACCCCCAACTAAGCAAAGCTTGTACTATGACTGCCAGAGGCTGATATACATACTTAGATATCTTTAAATACGTACTTAAATAGATATTAACACCCGGACATAGAACAAACACAAATGTTCATCACATAAATGTTTGCTCTAGATGGGAATCAAACCCATGCACCCAAGCTCAGAAGGCAGGGTCACTACCAACTGAGCCACCGAGACAGGACCACCAAATGTATGGAACAGCTGATTTTCGCGATTTCAGAGGTCGCCCCATAGTAAAAGTTGTTCATATTGATGAGTACAATGAACCCTTCAGAGGTTTTTTGAGAGTTGCCTATAACCCTGTATAATTAACTTAAAATCATGCATTCCTTTCTATTTATTTGCAAGTTCCATTGTACAAATTCTGAACTCAAGGACAACCAAGTCTGGTTGGTTGCTAACTAGTTTTATTTTAGTTTCATTTATCAATAAAAAAGAAATATCTAGAAACATTTATAGAAAAAACTTCAATCCTTTTGAAATATTTGTTTTAACGCTTGACATTTTCTTTCGGCAAAACGAAAACACGAGTAGCTTCAGCAAATGTGTGTCTTCTGTAGTTGAAATAAGACACACAAAGAAATAGTTTAACTGTTCACCAGCAATTTACAAAGGTACCGTTGTAAAATTTCAACACCACTAAATTTCCAAACAGAGTCGGCAGTTGGAATGGAAATACCGCAATCAGCAGCAGCGTGGCCACCCTAATACCAACGGAATTAGTTTGCGTCGAATCTCTGATTGTTCGAACCGCTTTGTTGCCAAGTTTCAACTTAATTAGAAGACAAACAAACGTAACTGCAGACATTTAGTTTTGATGGATATCCTACTATCCTACTACTCATGATGTGAATGTAAAAGGATGCATGTTTGAATGTTCGGATGGTTGTTACTTACGCAAGAATAACTTTATGGATTTGGATACTATTTGGTATGGACTTAGTTATTATATAGTAGGTAGAGGTTATAGTGATAAAGATTAAGAAAGGGATGCTTAGATGGTTTTTACACATTGAGAGAATGAATGAAAGGAGATTGACGAAGCAGGTTTACATGGCGAGTGTGGATGGGCAGGTCGGTCAGGGTCGACCTAGGCGCACGTATCTCGACCAAATTGAAGACGTCTTAAAGAAAGGCCAGGTCAAGAGTACCCGTAACCTACGAGCGTGTATGGAAAGACTCATAAAAGTGGAAGAAGCGAAAGTTGTATGCCAGGAGCGTAGCAAGTGCAGAGAAGTGGTCGCTGCCTACCCCTATGGGAAAGATGCGTGATTATATGTATGTATGTATGTAGGATTAACACGTAACTTTTTAACATATCGTCAGGCCTTCCCCCGTAGAGGCTGGCAGAGGTGTACAACACTGACCCTTCGCCGGAGTATATTCAGTCCCAAATGTTACACCCCTGTCACATTTGAGACACTGGAGCCCGGTGTTTAGAAGATGACATTAAAAACGCACAAATGTTCACACAATTAACAAATTGGTGCGTGCCTTCAACTGGGTCCGAATCTGCTCCCTCTGGCTTGAGAGGCGAGTCTTCTCCAACTAGGCTATCATCGCTTACTTTTTACCCCGAAAGAAATAATGGTTCGTGTAGTCTATCGATACAACCGCGGGGCGCAGCGAGTTGATATGGTACATAAATAAATGAAATAATAAATAAATATTCGGGACACTTGAACACACGGTCACCTGACCCCAAACTAAGCAAAGCTTGTACTATGGCGGCCATAGACTGATATACATACACATATACTTTTAAGTACATACTTAAATAGATATTAACACCCAGCCATAGAACAAACACAAATGTCTTAAACTTAAAACCCAAATAAAAATGTCTTAAAGCTATATACTGAGATTTTTATCTGACAAGGTGTCAGCCGCCCAGGATGAACAATATAGTTGACTTGATCAACGATATTGTTCATCCTGGGTGGCTAGCAGAATCGGGTCAAAATTTTTTGTTAGATAAACACGACTTAAGTTAAACGGTTACCAAATAGAGTTGGTCTATATTTATGTCTACTATAACATAACATGAGATATCGTCACGCCTTTCCCTCGAAGACGCAAGGCATAGGTGTAATACCACACACACACATCTCCGCACGATATGTCTACTATAAAACCACACACATTCTACCGTAAACAATATTTTCATTCGCATTACATTTCTCCTACAAGATTATACTGCGTAAGGGAGCTTTCATTAAAATATAGGGGCTCGGTAATAATCTGTACCAAATCAGTACAGAACGTATAGATAAAACGATACCGCACCAAATGAGGAAACAACCTAACAAATCTACTTAGCTTTATCCCACATTTATTCCAGTTAACATTCTCCTTTATTAACTCGAACCTACATTTAACCAGACTCGTCTTTAGTCTGTTAGCTACGTCGTAAAATGAAGGCCAAAAATCTTCTCGGAAAATCCAGGCACCAAAAACGGCTGTTACTAAGAAGGGAGGAACGAAGAAGTAGATTTCGAGGCTATGGTTCTTTTGGTTTAACAATCTGAAATCATTTTATGGCTTATGAGGTACAGCTTGTCTTGATTAAAAAAACAATGTAGTGTGGTTGTAATAAAATTCTTGTTTTATATTAATGCGCGTATTTAATGAAAAAATGCTACTTGAACCAATCTCTAGTGTATTCCCGTTCAAACGTCGCATTAAGTACGTCACGTAATATATATATATTTTTTTTTTAATTTTAAATCATTTTAATGAAATTTACTAGAAAACTGAGTATTTAACGTCAACTGCTACATAACTGGAGCTCGAGACATTTGGGACTGAATATCGTTCGGAAAAGTGTGGGTGTTGTACACCTCTGCCAGCCTCTTCGGGGGAAAGGCGTACGAAAATACCGTACGACACATCATTTAATTATTATATTTTTCTACCACTTCTGTTTTATACAGAGTTATTAAGTTCTTACCTAGCTAACATTAATAAAATCATAATTTTATGAATCTTTTTTATAAATAAACCCAAAAAATTACTACCCGAACGGGAAAGCTAACATCTTTACTAAGGCTACTTTTGACACCATCAATCCCAAAACAAGCAAACTTCACTACCCAGCTCGTAAAAAGACTGATGGTTTTCCATCATCTTTTCCCCACGGAACCCTAAATGGAAACGGAGCCGGCAAAACCGCGAAGTACAAATCCCGTTGCGAATAAAGAAAGAGGGAGATTTCTCTGAGTAATGCTTTTTTCTTTCCCCGAGGCGGTAAAAAGGCTCAAGTTGAAAACTGTTTTGCATAAAACCGTAGATGTGCAATGCATTTTTATATGGCAAGATGGTTGAAATTGTGCATCTGTAGCATACAAATTTCGTGAAGAACGGTAAAATAACGCGTAATAGTACTGGCATTTGTCTTAAATTACTACTGTTATCTGTCATTAGATTAACGTCATTAACTAGATAGGATTTCTTTTTATTAAAAAAAAAAAAAGGAACAAAATGCCCGGACTATCGTCGGTAAGTTAATTAACTTATATTTTTCCTGTGTTAAGCTATTTGCCTTTCCCCCGAAAGGGCTGGGAGACGTGTACAACACCCACACTTCACTGGACGATATTCAGTCCCAAATGTGACAGCGGGCGAGCCTGTCGCCATACAAAGGGCTCTAGTCACGTAGCAGATGACATACAATACGCACATATGTTCACACAATGGACAAATTGGTGCGTGTCTTTGGATGGGTCCGAACCGCTCCCTCTGGCTTGAGAGGCGGGCCTTCTCCGACTAGGCTATCATCTGTTTTTGAACAATACCACAAGCTAGTAAGTATAGGTATCTAAGTACAAAAATATAAATAACGTTGTAAATGTGATTTCTGAATTGTTTGAAAACTTAATAAGCTTTTTACTTTAATTAGATTTCTTCGGACATCGTCGCTATTAGGTTAAAATAAATCGGATTATTTCCGGAATCCTTACCAGCTTAACTCACCGTTTCAAATTAGTTGATTAAATCAAGGATTTAATCTGAGGCCCTCCTGTGTCGTGGCCGGATAGGATTTCAGGTACGAGATTACGACAGGAGTTAGTTGTTAAGTTTGCTAGATAGTTATTGTACTTTATTATGGAAACTGACGTGGTTTTCACACATTATGATTTATAAAGCGGGAATTACTCACGTACGATTTAGTCCATTATTCCGACTATAGCACTCATGCGAGACGCAGCCGCACGCGCGCACTCGCCTTGATGAAGATCGCCAAATGCGGTTGAAACTATAGTCGGAATAATCGACTAAATCGTACGTGAGTAATTCCCGTTTTATAAATCATAAAGTTATACTAGTACTTACGTAATGTTTACGTTTAAGACGGCCGCGACGCTCTTAAATTTCCATACAAACGCGCTACTCAAATTTCTTGAAGAAATTTGTTTTTTTTTGACGTGACAACGTCTTATAAATTGGTTTGCCGGGTGACACTTCAAGAAACTGCGTTACGCTCCGCTCACGTTATGCGCTCACAATGAGAGCGAGTGAGAGGCACGCGTCCCTTCCACTCGGGCATGGTTAGCCCGCCTAAGAGCGAGAGAGACAGACATAAAAAGTCGTTGTCACGTAAAACTTTCGCCCGTATACCGACTTTACAGGCAACCAATTTTTGTCAGATTATTTGTTAGATTATGATGAAATTTAGCATGTACAATTAAATAACAATATCTCTGCTCTTGTTCTTGTTTTTTTAAAAAAACGTTCTCAAGCGAAAATAGAGCCATGAAAAATATCCGCATTTTTAAGGGGTCACTTTTGACTGATTTATTCAATTGGTAGGCAAAGCAAATCAAAAATTCCATTACATATGGAGGTTGTCTACATCATTAACTGTTAAATAAATTCATTATACAAGGGAAATTATTTTAATTAAGAATGATTACAGAAGTGCAAAATTCATAAAAAAAATTGAAATTGCACTTTGTTACTCTGTAGGTAACTTTAAAGGCTCGTAAAAAAGCGTAAAAAGGGATCGAAAGGGTATGTTGAACCGAAAGGGGCTTGTGTAGGGCTAATTAGAAAGGGTATGTTAAACCGAAAGGGGCTTGTGTAGGGATAATTTGAAAGGGTGGGTATGTTGAACCGAAAGGGGCTTGTTTAGGGATAATTTGAAAGGGTATGTTAAACCGAAAGGGGCTTGTGTAGGGCTAATTTGAAAGGGTATGTTGAACCGAAAGGGGCTTGTTTAGGGATCATTTGAAAGGGTATGTTATACCGAAAGGGGCTTGTGTAGGGCTAATTTGAAAGGGTATGTTAAACCGAAAGGGGCTTGTGTAGGGCTAATTTGAAAGGGTATGTTAAACCGAAAGGGGCTTGTGTAGGGCTAATTTGAAAGGGTATGTTAAACCGAAAAGGGCTTGTGTAGGGCTAATTTGAAAGGGTATCTTGAACCGAAAGGGGCTTGTGTAGGGATAATTTGGAAGGGTATGTTAAACCGAAAGGGGCTTGTTTAGGGATCATTTGAAAGGGTATGTTATACAGAAAGCCTTTAAAAGAGCCCGTAAAAGGTATCATTACTCGCTCTCTTCGCTCGTCGTCTTCTTTTAGGCGAAATGGCAATAGAATACCTTAAGCCAATGCGAAGTTAGTCTAAAGTGGTCGCCGGACTCTTAACGAACTAACGTAACAATCAACCGTGTAGAGAATAGAGCCACTGACTTTGATACTACCGAAAGATCACTTGCAGAAGCTAGAGATATTATTTAAAAAAATAATGCCCCTCAGTTTCTTGCCTGTTCTTCTGAGTAGAGGCTCTTTATCCGAACAAGACGGTCGAGTCTATTTAAATAACTTTGACGTTCATAAGTGTATGTTTGATACCTAAATTGAATAAAAACATTTTGACTTTGACTTTTGACTTTAGAGTTATGTTTTTAACTAAGGCTTGTCTTGTTAACTCCTCGTCAGCGGTTAAACTGATAAACAGTCTTGTGATACTAAGGTCGGCATGCTAAAACGAATCTCAGTCTTAAATCTCGATTCAATCTTCGACTGGTTTTAACTTATAATAACAGTTTTAAGGCGATGATAGCTTAGTTGGAGAAGACCCGCCTCTCAAGCCAGGGGGAGTGGGTTCGAACCCAGCCGACGGCACGCACCAATTTGTTCATTGAACATAGTATATTTTGTGCGTATTCTAAGTCATCAGCTTTATTACTGGAGCCCGGTGTATGGCGACAAGCTTAATTGCCCCCTCTCATATTTGGGACTGAATTATGTCCTATTGTATGTCCTTTGTATTAATTAGTTTAAGAATGCTACAATATTTTTGATGATTCTCATGTGAAGTTTCTTTTAAGAAATGATGTGTAAAGGTTGGCTGGAAGAGACCGCCGACGATAAGACCGCCCATTGCGCCTATATTTTTGAGTGTTTAGTTTAGATTTATTTTGTATTTGGTGTCAATAAAGAGTTTTTGTATTGTATTGTATTGTGTACGTTATTTATTTGGAGTAGTTAAAGCGGTTAATTGAAACAAACAATTAAAAAACCAAAGAAACTCATATTTGCATTTTTTATATTTATTTATTTTACAATTTACAGCTATCATTCCTAATGCGATATTGTATAAATATGTACTAAATAACTATTTCATAAAAATAATGGTAGCATAATAGTAAATAATATGTATTATCCTACTAATATTATAAACGCGAAAGTTTGTATGTATGGATGGGTGGATGGATGGATGTTTGTTACTCTTTCACGCCAGAACGTCTGAACAGATCTGGATGAAATTTGGCACAGAGATTATAGTCTAGAATAACACATAGGATACTTTTTAATCCCGGGTGAAACCGCGGGGCGCAACTAGTGATATAATAATATAAATGCTACCTTAGTGAATTCACCCAGATTACAACAGAACAAATCTATGTTTATCAGCCTCGACAACGTAGAGAGTACGCTAGGATATTAGGATATTGGTTAACAAACCAGGATTTAAATTTAAAAGCATTTTAGTCCACTTCTGCTAAAAGCTCGCAAGCATGATAGGTACTAAAGTCGCTAATTCTGAAATTAGCTCGTCAAGCTTGAATGCCTGCCAAAAGTATGAAAGGTTACAGAGACGCTGCCTGAATTTTTATGAGGACTTTTTAGCTGGCTTTGAAATAGACGTTGTTTTGTTGAATGTAAAGTTGATGAAGCTTTTTATGGGACGTTTTACTTCAAATGTAATTATTTTTATCTTTTAATTTTAGAGACAAAGGCATTCAAAGGTGCATAAAGACTTTTTTTTTTAAGTTTACTTATAACTTACCCTTTGATAAGCATTGAATTCTACATTCTAACTAATCTTAATTCTAAACTAGATTAGACTATATTATATTATATGCTTTGCAAACGATGGCAGCCTAGTTGGGAGAAGGCCCGCCTCTCCAGCCAGAGGGAGCGGGTTCGAACCCAGCCCACGGTACGCACCAATTTGTGCATTGTGTGCACATATGTGCGTATAGTATGTCATCTGCTACATGACTGGAGCCCGGTGTATGGCGACAGGCTCGCCCCCTTTCATATTTGGGACTGAATATCGTCTCGCAAATGTGGGTGTTGTATTACACCACTGCCAGCCCCCTCGGGGGAAAGGCGTGACGATATGTATGTATGCTCTGCAAGCTGTAGACCTCACGGCCGATGTCTGTCTTCCTCTACAGCTCAGAATCGGTTAAGAAATGCGATCTGTAGGAAAACATTGATCCAAACAGAATTCGAACAAAGAAAGTATAGCATTTTTGTCAAAGCTGAAGCATAGACGCTTTGCTCGCTGACACTTTTTGACTCAGTTTGTTTGTTTGTTATACTTTCACGCCAAAACTTATCAAAATAAAAAAAAATAAAAATATATACCGAGGCACTTTGCACACTAGGTCGCCTTCGCAGACTAAGCCAAGCTTGTATTATGGCTGCCAGAGACTGATAAACGTAAATATATGTTTTAAATACATACTTAAATATACAAAGTATACCCAGACATAGAGGTTGAACAAACATAAATGTTCTTCACATAAATGTTTACCCTATGTGAGAATCGAACCCACAACTCCCAAACTCAGAAAGCAGGTCCAATCAACTTTCACTAACCAAATGCGAGTACCTACTAATCATGAAATTTTGCATACACGTTATCAATCAAGGGTCTAGAAAAGGAATATACCTACAGTTAATGTAGGGACCTATCTGATAAGTTTCAAAAAATACTTAAACTTATTTTTGAATAAATATTGATTACTATACTGAATTGTCCATTGTTATGACCTAAATTGTCTCTTTGGCTCCGATATAAAGAGTCGCTATTCTTCTATCTTTACCAAGTTCATGGCAGATATTAACATCAACTCTCAAAAATATGAAAATAAAATTGTCGTCCAAGTTTTAAAGTAAGTAATAAGTATATTTGATGTAAAATCTGATCTAATTTCGTTACTACGAGAAATATTAAATTACGAGAACATTACGATCCATCAATGCGATTTATTTTGCATTAACAAAAAACATCTTGCCGAAAATGTATTACTTGGAATCAAAAAAGTGTATTAACTAGATGACAGAAAGATGTCTGCTAGCGGCTTCCAAACCAACCAGTTCCACTTAAGCTTCTATATAAGCTGAATTGTGAGCCGTATTTCAAAGAGATAAAGGTTACTATATTCACGCATTGCTTAGACAACTGCACTAGATAGTGACAGTGATTTATTACAAACGAAATCAATCAAAAAACAAGACATTTATCAAGTCAAGGTACAGGTTACAATTTAACACCTTTGCAGCCAAAAAATCAGGTGTTATACTATTTGGGAGTCATCAATCTTCTTGGCTAAGTTTTTATATGACTAGCTATACTTTTGTTTTACCTAGAATTGTGCAGGTCTATCGCATGGCTTAGTTTATGTCCGGTTTACATTAATCCAGTCCAGCGATCGAGTTCAGCGCTGGAATGCCACTGGAATAATGTAAACTGGCATTCGAATGCACTGGATCCAACGAGCAATCCAGTGCAGAAACTGGATTGACGGTCTACTTTTGAATCCAGCGCAACTGGAATCACGTAGACGGCTAATAATACCGCCAGGTAGATTTAGCAATCCAAGAAAAAAAGTTCACGTGGTTGAAACACACTGACGTCAATCGATGCACAAGCAAGACCGGAATAAGTAAACACAACAAGTTCGAGAGAGACAATGAAGATGGCGAGTGACGTAGTCAGGTGTCAACTCCCGGAAGGCTAAACCTTATTTTTTTTAAATCATGGTTTATCGCATCTTTTGGGGGAAACTCTTAAACTCTTAATCTCTATTCGGACGAAAATATATTATGTAGGTCACTCTTATAACTTTTTAAACGAGAGAGACAACGACAAGGTAATATCTCACGCGCCAGAATAAGCCCCCTGGTCTAGACTGCCTAATTTTAAATAGGTTTAGTGGCTTAGTTGTGAAAATGAGATCAATATTTGAAGTCACGAAATTAGTTTTCTAATTTTTGTAACATTCGTAGATAACTAGGAATAGGAAAAAAATATGAAATACTAGCTGCGCCCCGCGGTTAAAAAGTATCCTATGTGCTATTCTAGACTATAATCTATCTCTGAGCCAAATTTCATTGAGATCTGTTCAGCCGTTCTGGCGTGAAAGAGTAACAAACATCCATCCATCCATCCATTCTTACAAACTTTCGCGTTTATAATATTAGTGTAGGATTTAGGTACCTTTTTAGTATTTATTACAATTTTGTGTTTATTTTATTACTTTTGCACTGCTGACATAAAAAATAAGTAGGATCTCTGCGCGGCGGTTATATCTAATTATTAATAACATACCGTCATGCCTTTCCCCTGAAGGGGCTGAAATAGGTGTAATACAACACCCACACTTCGCTGGACGACATTCAGTTCCAAATGTGACAAGGGGCGAGCCTCGCTAAACACCGGACTCCATTTATGTAGCAGATGACATGCAATACGCAAATATATACACACAATGAACAAATTGGTGCATGCCGTCCGCTGGGTTTAAACCCGCTCCCTCTGGCTTGAGAAGCCTTTGCCAACTATGCTATCATCGCTTTAAAAAGAGGCCTATGTGTCAATCAAGACATAAGCTACCTCCATACCAAATTTCATCAAAATCCATCCATCCGTTTGAGCGTGAAGATCTAACAAACATACACACACACGCACTCACAAACTTTCACCTTAATAATATTAGTGTGACTACTGTGAAGTGTGATACTTACCTGCATTTACTTTTACGTAAACGTTTCTGTTCTCTACCGTCACTGCAGGTAAAAAGACCCGGCCTACTTTCAGCGGAAGTGTGTTTATGTAAAGTAACCTAATAAATCTACCCTATGTAAATTGGCAAAGCTAACTAGTGCGGTATGTTTGTTTCATTATAATGTTAATAAGTACTTAACGAACCTCTTGACCCTTCAAGGTACACTTCCGTGCAGCGCGACGCGACCGATCGCAGACGCGCGCGATAGTGCAAGACGTCGAGTCGAAGCGATAGTTTACGTAACTTGTCGGCCGCGAGTCTGTCGCAGACCTCGGAAGCGGCACCATATATTTTTTAAATTGTGATTAATAGCGACAATACTAGCAATATATGTTTGATACCGCTTCCGAAAGTGAAATATATTTGCGCGGTCGACGTCAAATTTTCATTCTTTAGAAGGAAAGAATGTTAAAAAAAAGAAAAAAAGACAGACAGACAGACAGATGCGTTCAATCGCAATGCACGACAGTGTACCTTTAAAGGGGCTCTATAGAGATGGAAATGGACGTTAATTGTAACTAAAGTTATCCGGCCTCTCCGGACACTTTTGGTAAATTGTAATAATTGTATTTGGTTTTTACTAATTATATTTATTATTAATTAATTATAATATTATATGTATGTTATCATGATACAATTTTATACGCTATTGCCATTTCACAAATATCAAACTCAAATTGTTCGAATATCAGTCTACTTTTATATATGATGGAATAGGGAATCAAGTAAAAATACGATCGGAAGAATGAATCACATTTAAAAAGTTATGAAAACGGACTGAGATTCGAATAATTTGAATTTAAAAATGATTGTGAATACCTATGCTGGTACGCGCTTAACCGTCTACTTTCTATAATTTCATACTTAGAAATGACAGGAAAAGTCCTATATGATAGGAAAAAGTCTATCATACGGGCCGCACGCACGTGGACCGCGAAGTAGCTACGCATGGGGACCAGACCCGCACGCGGGCGGCAATCCGCATAATTTCAAAAAAGCCTTGAGATGATTATTATGTAGCGTTTGACTGTTGATTGGTTGCGTCTGCGCTCATGGCTATATAAAACAACACACTGTACCAAATTTTGGCACACTGTACCAAATTTTGATACAGTGTGTTGATTTTTTCGCCATGAACTCTATTTGGACGGATTGCCTATAGGTTTTTTATTAACAATTAATGCTTTAAAAACCCTACCGGCAATCCGTCCAAACAGCAGCCCACCCCACTCTTGCACCCCACTAAACTTCATATAAGATTATCTTGTAATTAATTAACATGAACAGGCTCGGCCACGATAGGAACCATTCCATTAAGGAGATAGATTAGAATTTAGTAGAATTAGTAGGACAAGCGTGTGAAAATTAGCTTACACGGGTTAATAGGGCTATGAATGAAAATTGCGTTTTGGGGTTAGCGAAGAGTTTAGCGTAATTAGTTTAATAAACTAGGTGTTGGTAAAGACTCAGAATAGATTATAGTGCAAGGTTAAGATTACTCTTCTTAACCTTGACTAGGTTACATTCGGTTTTATCTCTTTTTTTTAAGGAGTCGGAGAGGATCCCATGGATCACATAAACGATAGACAGATAAAGTTAAAAAAAAATTGAAACATTTTTGCATGTTACGGTCGTCCGAGACCAAACTACGCAAAGCTTGTACAACGGTTACCAGAGACTGATTAACATAGGTATAGTTTAAGTACATATATATAAAGTAGATAAAAAAAATAAGTAGGTTAAATAGATTTTAGCACCCAGACAGAATTAACACAAAATGTGTTCATCACAAACAAACGTTCCGAAGACGGGTCTGAGCAGTAGCGCACTTGTAACGCCTCACTCAACAGCCGTCTTTGTACTTCTTCACTCTACAAAGCTTCAAGGCTAGAGTGAATAAGTACCTTATACTCGTAGGTCGTCGTGCTCCATCTTAGACTACAACGTCGCTTAACATCAGGCGAGTTGGTGGTCAAACGCCGACCTATTCTGCATTAAAAAAAAAAAACCCTGTTCTCCTGACAAGACTACCTAAGTCAGGCCAAGTTATTCAAAATTACTTAAATTGCCATATTATTCTATGTAATTTATATGTATGTGTTTCATTACTTTTAACCTAACAATGTTAAATTTTTGAAATATAATTATAATATTTTATCACACAAATGTTTGCTCTAGGTGGGGATTGAACCCACGTCTCCAAGCTCAGAAGGCTGGTTTAATACCAACTGAGTCACCGAGGTATATAAATTTGCAAGAAAAATACAATATTATGACATTGTCTTATTTCCAACGCCAGCACAATAAAGTTGATTTCTACATTCGAACTCACGACAATGTAACCTTTTTCGAAGTAACAAAAATATGGGACAGCATTCCTGGGACAGACCTTCTATCAAATTGGGACATGCAACATTGGAGTAATCCCAAACTCCAACCCTGTATTTAGTACAGACCCGACAGTTTGTCTGTATGTCACGTCTCGGTACAGATAGTTACGGCCCGTATGGATAAAGCTCTCCTTCCACTTACAAGGTCAGCGCCTGACTGCTTCGCAATGAACTTAATTATACTCTGTGACGTAGAAGTACGCGTAGTTGTTACGCAGTAGATCCCCAATGAGGTGGTCAAAGCAGCTCAAACAAAATAGCTCGTCCAGGTTTGAGGAAGTGGTGCGAATGGCTATAGGCCGGAACAAGTGGAGGATTTTCACAAATCGCTGGGTGAACGAAAATCGTGTTCGCAATCTTCAACCATGAAGGATCGACCAGAGACGTAGAGAGACGAAGAGTGACGTAGACAAGTTTATGTGCGTTTAAATTTGGCACGTTTTCATATGGTGAAAAAAAATATCGTGAGGAAACTGACATGTCCTGAAAGAACAACTCGAAAGACATTTGACATCCACCAACCCGCACTGAGTCTGCGTAGTGGATAACGACTCAATCACCCTTAACGAAGGGTAGGTCGGTTTCCCTGCAGAAAGACGTTAAAGACTAATGACGATGATGATCAAACTCATAGAGTCCTTTTTAGACACCGCGAGCCAGCCGCAACAGCTCGCCGGGCCGATCTAACAAAGTATCAAGCTAATTTTTCATTTATACCATTGCAAAGCGTTAGCGCGCTGAGCTTGTATGTGGACGAAGAGCTTTACTCACAGAATACAAACTTAGCTTGCGCTATTGAGATTCTCTGCATTTTTGTATTTCAGTAAATGTCCTTGTCAAAGTATTTTGAAGTTAGTGTTGTTAGTAACTAAGTCGTAATTTTGTTAAACTGTCTCTTACAGAAGATTGTATTTATAACCGATTTTGACAAATTTACCGTTGGTAAGTACTTATAGATAATGCTATCAAAGCAATTATTATTGTTTACCAGAATGGATCACAGCTCCAAGTTCGATTTTAGTAATTAAACGTTTCAACTAGATTTGTAATCAATATTAAATCAATCTTAAAAAATAAATATTACTGAACTGTTTAAAGTTGTTTCTTTAGCGGGGCATTTTCTGCACTTTGCTACTTGATTTTCCGTTATATTATGCATGATTTCCACTTCTCTTCCTTTCCTCTCACTCAACCACTCCAGACGCTCCCAGAAGGTTAGAAGCCTTTCCAGGCTGCCGCAAGGCTCCGGGTGATCCCTCAAGATCAAGGACAAGGATCCCTGTTTAACATATCGTCACGCCTTTCCCCCGAGGGGGCTGGAAGAGGTGTAACTTGACTTCGCCGGACGATATTCAGTCCCAAGTCATGTGACGGGGGCGAGCCTGTCGCCATACACCGGGCTCCAGTCATGTAGCAGATGATATACAATGCGCACATATGTTCACACAATGAATCGTGCCGTCGGCTAGGTTCGAACCCGCTCCCCCTGGCATGAGAGGCGGGCCTTCTCCAACTAGGCTATCATCGCTCATCAGCTCATCAGCTATTATTATAAACAGGATTCCTGTTTATAGTTATATAAAAGCTACAAAATATTTACCAATCAAAAAAATAATCGAGATTACTTCTCCCATGGCATCTGGGCCCCTATTCGGAGATTTGAGATTCTCATCTCATCTTTTTTCATCCTTGTTGCTCTCGTTTCAAACGTCATAGGTGTGAGAGTGACCGAGATAAAATCTCATCTCATCTCACGTGTAGGAATAGCGCCCCAGATCGAATGGTAATGTTTCAACACAAAGACCAGGCATAGTGATAAAATGAAGTAAAAAAACAAGCCTCGAACCGACCCAACAAAGTACCTAAGTAAGTACCTATAAGAAACTTTGACGTTTGTTTTCAGTAGAAAATCCAAAGTTTCTAACTCCCAGTGCGTAGTAAATTTTCAGTAACCATTATAAAATGAACTGGTTCTCCTTTTGATAGCGAACACGCAATTGACTTTTAAATGAAGTAAAAAAGCAAATTCCATCAATCAGAGTCGTGATTTTAATTACGTGCTCGGAAATGTCTCCTTTATCAAAATTATAGTTTTAATCTTAAATTATCATAAATAATGTATTTCATTGTAAGTACATTATTGCCTACTTTATTAAAGCCTTGTGCTGACTATTTTATTCTGTGTTAAGCCTCAACGGATTATGTCTGATTTTCATACAGCTTATCAGATCAACCAGCTGCCTGTTTTTTTTTTTTTTTTTGTTGGCAGGTTAGTGTTTTTTTTAGTAAAGCCGCGAGTAAAGCCACGGAGCGCAGCTACTATATTAAGAGGAAACACAAGGGCCGTTTTTCCATAGAAACATAGTCCCCTGTTTTCTCACTGGAAAATACCGGTAGAGTCATATATAAAAAAGATACAAACGATCAAAAACTTAAAAAAATCAACGGTTTTTCCGCTGAATTCAAACACCCAGAAAACAAATTTGACTAGACTAAATCAAAAAATTAAAACATAGGAACACTGTTCAAGCCCTATTTTAATGTTTAATTAAAAAAAGTATTTTAATCGGTTAAGTTTGATTTAATGAGAAGGAATCAGGGGACTACGAATCAATTATTTTTTCTAATTTTAATAGGTATTTTCAGTCCAAGCTGCAGTTGGCTCTATCGCACTTGTTCGGGCACTGCGCGACAGCAATAGATTTTAGAAATACCAATTTTTCATTTCTCTACGCCTTGATGTTTCCTCATAATCAAAACACAATAAATACCTATTATTAGTTTTTATGACAACAAAAATCTGCTAAAAAATTAACACCTCATAAATTCACACAACGTTTCATTGCGAAATAAAATGTGCTAATAACAGGTTATTACTTTGACAGATAATAACGAGTTAATAACAGATTTCATTATCTTTTACGATGTTACGTGGCTTGCGAGTCAACGGCGTCAGGTTTCTCATTAAGGCTGTGTATCCACCGGAGACTTGCGAGGAAAATGAGCGGCGCGAAGACAAAATCGACCGATAAGATCATTTCGCTCTGTAAGTGAAGTGATATTATTAGTGCAATCACGGTTTTAAAAGGAGGAAGACGATTGACTCTCTTGACTCCGGTTTACTCGGGTCGGGTCAGCGTGGCACGGATACGTGGTTTCGAAACTCCCCAACTGTACCGACAAGGTACAAGGATGACATGGATAGAGTTGAAGTAGAGGCCATTTTTATTTTGCAAAAGCGAGCGGTCCGCGCTATCTACGGAATGGGTCCCCGTGAATCATTGAGAGATTTATTTAAAGAAATAAATATATTAACTTTACCTTCTTTGTATATCTTTGAAAATATTATGCACGTTCGCAAAAATCTACACAAATTTAAATTGAACTGTGACTATCACAATTATAACACTAGAAATAAGGATAGGATAGCTGTACCGAGATTTAGACTGACTAAGTAAAAAAAGGCATTTTTAGGCAACTGCGTTCGTTTTTACAATAAAATCCCGAAAAATATAACAGGGCTCACCGAGGGAAGATTCAAATCACATGTAAAAA
The DNA here is from genome assembly GCA_911728515.1 of Peribatodes rhomboidaria. NCBI lineage: Eukaryota > Metazoa > Arthropoda > Insecta > Lepidoptera > Geometridae > Peribatodes > Peribatodes rhomboidaria. Next base: position 4,556,642 of record OU452184.1, on the reverse strand, counting down.
CTACATTTATGAAAAGAGGATATTATAAGGTTAAGAATTATTTAGAAGATAAAGATGTCTGGAGCCTTCCACTTCCGTCAAGTAGCCACCAGTATTTATAGATATTACCTAGTTGTAAGCCAAAATTTATTTATTATTTGAAAAAATAATGCCCCTCAGTTTCTTGCCTGTTCTTCTGAGTAGAGGCTCTTTGTCCGGACAAGGCGGTCGAGTCTATTTAAATAACTTTGACGTTCATAAGTGTATCTTTGATACCTAAATTGAATAAAAACATTTTGACTTTGACTTTGACTTTGACTAGATTATGGGAAGCACTCGAACATATTCACCAGGAAAACGTTCACGACAAAACATGGAACTTCCAAGCACGTCTGAAGTACTAGTGTATCAAGCAGACACAGTAGGTTTAATAGGACATTTTCACCAGGAAAACGTTCACGACAAAACTTGGAACTTCTAAGCACGTCTGAAGTACTAGTGTATCAAGCAGACACAGTAGGTTTAATAGGACATTTTCACCAGAAAAAGGTTCACGACAAAACTTGGAACTTCTAAGCACGTCTGAAGTACTAGTGTATCAAGCAGACACAGTAGGTTTAATAGGACATTTTCACCAGGAAAACGTTCACGACAAAACTTGGAACTTCTAAGCACGACTGAAGTACTAGTGTATCAAGCAGACACAGCAGGTTTAATAGGACCAGCGGTGCTATTCACAATTATTCGGAAACGTTTCTCCAATTGCTACGATCCTGAACATCTCTGCTAGATACGGAACCTTAGTTATTTGTGTGAACAAACGTTGTCAACGTTAGCATTAGCACGCTATTAACGTTTCATAGCCGGCTTTAACTGCAAATAACCGGAAATAAAACAGTGCTATTAGCGTGCTATTTAACTATGTATGAAAGATGGAAGCGGAAGAAGCGAGAGATTGTATGCTAGGATCGTAGCAAGTGGAGTGAAGTGGTCTCTGCCTGCCCCTATGGGAAAGAGTGATTAATGTTTGGAACAAATATTATGGGTAGATAGATAGATAGACATGTTACTGTGCGAGCCGAAAAAACGAATATTATTTGCATTGGAATAGCTGTATGAAAGATGAGATACGAAAGATGTAACTATGTGTGAAAGATGGAAGCGGAAGAAGCGAAAGATGTACGAGTATGCCAGGATCGTAGCAAGTGGAGAGAAGTGGTCTCTGCCTACCCCTATAGGAAACAGGCGTGACTATATTATAGTCACGCTGTATGTTATGTATGTATGTATGTATGGAATAGCTAATATAATTGTATAGTTCTTTGTTATAGCTAAATTGATCCAGTCGCAAGATTTTCAGCTCACAGAGCCAACAATAATATACTCCGTCAGCGTTCCGAGTCAACAATGGTCACATGAGTAAAATGCTGTGACGTCAATCGATAGATAAGCAAGACCAAAATAGTCATTTACAACAAGTTTGAAAGAGACGATAATGATGATAAGTGACGTCATTAGGTGTTGACTCTCCGGAAGCCTTGTTTGAACCTTGTTTTTTGGATCATGATTATTATCCTCTAATTTACGTATGTTTACCAAATTTCAGGAAGTGTACCAAATTCGGATACCGGGAAGTGGTTCAAATCTTGCTTGCTGGATTCGAATCGATCGAGCGAGTGTCAGCGAGCGAAGCGTCTTTGCTTCAGCTTCTACAAAAATTCTTTCGTATGTCCGAATTCTGTCTTTCACTATAGGTCGCATTTTATAACCGATTCTCTTAAAAAAAATTATGAATAACTAGTTGCGCCCCGCGGTTTAAAAGTGTCTTAAATCTTATGTGCTATTCTAGACTATAATCTGTCTCTGTGCCAAATTTCATCCAGATCTGTTCAGCCGTTCTGGCGTGAAAGAGTAACAAACATCCATCCATCCATTCTTACAAATTTCGCGTTTCTAATATTAGTAGGATAGTAGATAGATACTCGTAGATAGATAAACTCTTTATTGTTCACACCACAAATAACAAAACAACAAGAGAGAAATAATGACAAAACTTATTAAATAGTGTAACAACTGGCGGCCTTATCACTAAAAGCGATCTCTTCCAGGCAACCTTAGGATAGAGGATACGACAAATGAGTATGGGACAGGGTGTGCAAAAATAACTAAAATAAATAAGATTGATACAAATACATAGTAGAAAGTAGGATAAGATTATCGAGCCTGCTCACAATTTTTTAAGGGAATCGGTTAAGAAATGCGACCTGTAGAGGAGGACCAACATCGGCCGCGAAGTCTACAGCTCACAGAGCCATTAGTTTATTTAGTAAGAGGGCCGCGACGCTCTGAAATTTCCATACAAACGCGCTACTTAAATTTCTTGAAAACCGTTTTTCAGATTATGATGAAATTTAGCATGTTAAAATTAACAATATCTCTGCCCCTATGTTCTTGGTTTTTCTAAAAAACGTTCTCAAGCTAAAACAGAGCTATGAAAAATATCCGCATTTTTAAGGGGTCACTTTTGACTGATTTATTCAATAGATAGACAAAGCAAATCAAAAATTCCATTATATAGGGAGGTTGTCTACATCAGTAGCTGTTAAATGATTACAGAAGTGCAAAAGTCATAAAAAAATTGAAATTGCACTTTGTCACCCTGTAGGTAACTTTAGAGGCTCGCCAGTATCATTATTCGCTCTCTTCGCTCGTCTTCTTCTACTAGACGAAATGGCTATAGAATACCTTAAGCCAATGCGAAGATAGTCTAAAGTGGTTGCCGGACTCTTAGCGAATTTAATAGAAAGCTTGTAAAATAAAGAAGAGAAAAGTAGAAAACGACGTAAATGATGCAACATTATTCTATTATTTCCTTTGTTTGCAAAGTCTTTGTTTACTTACATTGCCTACTGCGTTTTGTAAGTCTGTTTCCAGTCAAATTACAGGGCATAAAGGGACCTACCATGTAATCTTTAGCGAGTCGAGCTCAGTGCATTGCCAAGCATGTTTTTGTACTGTAACGCACTTACTTACTAATAAACTTTTTATACTTGTACTCTTTCGTTGTTGTACTCTTTCTTCTTAAGAGCATCTAACTCCGTCAACAAACTGGTCGACTTTCCCGAATTTTACCTGTTCAACACATCCCTGAATTCAATTAGACAAAATATAGCTAAAAACTGGTTTTGTGTGTCTCCCTGACTGTCGTATATTTTTAGTGTAGTATCGTTTCTCTACTCTCATGAGCATAACAAAAAAAAATGTTTCAACATGCGAAAACGAAATGTTTTCCGAATAAAATAAAATAGTCTCGGTATAGTTATGCAATGTTTTGTATTTTTTCGATGGAGTTAAAAATTGTAAAAGAAAAAACACTAAACACTAACTGTTCTAAAGTTATACAACGTTTATTAGTAAGGGGGTTTAACTTAACTAATATTATAAATGCGAAAGTGAGTTTGTTCGTTTGTTTGTTTGTAACGCTTTCACGTCTCAACTACTCAACCGAGAGTCTTGAAATGTTGTATATGTTGTCTGGGGTTTAGAATAGGACATATGGTACTTTTTAACTTTAAAAATTAACGGTTTCTGTGAAACAGCGATGCGCAGATAGTTTATTATACTTTATTAACAGAAAATTAAAGAACGCTTTAAATATTAAATAAAAACTAAAACTACAAATAACTAAATAAAACCTAAAAACTTAAACTAAAATTCTATTAGTGGAGGGAAGGTCCCTAACTTCTGTACGTAGTAAGAGCCAGCATCCTGGACACCCGACGCCTCCACCAATCGCCTGGCCATAAGTCCCGATAAATTATTATTAACTGTTTACCTAATTTTAAGATATTTTTGTAAAAATGACTTGCCAGTTACATTGAATGTTTATTATGGTCAGTAAATATTTCTGGTTTCTGATGAAGCTTCAAAGCGGATGACGCCACGGACCGATCGTCTCCACCCCAAAGGAGTAAACATGTACACCCGGTTAGTATGTTCATACGTCGTTTGAGGTTTGAGCGGCTGCAAGGAGGTTAGGTTTTCATTCGAGTTAGTGTTGAATCATAGACTAGTAGTTTGCCTCGAACTGTGACCTCACGACACTTCCACTTCTCTTTGTTTTGTTATGATTGAATGGGCTCACGTTTGACCACAACGCACCTGATAGAAAGTGACGATGCAGTCTAAGATGGAGCACGCTTGCCCATGAGGTGCCTATTCACTCTTGTCTTGAGGAGAACCAGGTTGTATCTATTGCTGGGGAACACCGAGGCAGGAAGTGCGTTCCACTCCTTTGCAGTTCTGATTAGGAAGCAGTTTTTAAAGCGCTATGTGCGGGCTTTATTAAAGCTGACGGCATATTGATAGAATGTCTGCCTCGATGACCTGTGGCGGAAGTCAGATGTTAGAATCAGCTCGTATAGCTCCTGTGCACATTCTCCAAAATGGAAGCGGTAAAAAATTGACAAACTAGCTACACGCCGCCTATGCTGGAGACTGTGCGCCTTCTTCGTTCGACCTCGTGCGTCCTCTTTACTACTTAGTCTATTTGGTCATACTCGAATGTATTAATTGCATTGGCACATACTACTTGTCTGCTAAAATTCATAAATATCGGTTGAATGGTACTCAACTTATCCACATACAAATGCCGTGATGTGCCAGTAGACCATACCCTAGACCTTAGTAGTAGTAGTGCACACTGCACTTTGTTTGGTCGACCGACAAGCGTTATGCATGCTTACATTACTTACGTATAAAGTGAGCTCTGTGTATGTCTCTTTTCAATATCCAATTACTAAAAAGTCATCAAATACTCCAAAAAGTAAGACAAACAAAAGACGCAGATGCAAGATATTGTACCCTATGTCACCCCCCATTAAGATGATTCAAATGATACCTCACATGTCGAAATCCATGAAACCGTTTACGTACGTATTTACGGCGTACCAAAGAAACCTCATACATACATACATTACACCAATTAGGAACCTGCAAAATATAAACTGTTTTGTCTATGTCTACATACATGCCCACATACATACATACATACATGAGTGTACTCACATACACTGATGTATGTGAGTGTTTACAGTATGTATGTAAACACTCACATACATACATACATACACTCAAAAAACATAACCCTCCTTCTTGCACAGTCGGGTAAAAATATAGCAAAACACAAGATCTTGTAAAGTACAAAGAGATTCGCCCGCGAAGAAGTATGAAACCCTTTTTATTGCAATTTGTCAACCCCTGTCTAACATCTTTGTTATTAATGCGGTCAGATCGTTTTCGTTGTCACATAAATCTGCGGAGGCCGAAGGGCGGGCGACTTTTAGCGCGTTACCTATACAGCATGTTACGAAAACCCTGTTGTATAATTGAAGGGCATGTATACACACTACAAGTGTAAATACATGCCGTACATGTGTACATGTAACAAGTATACAAGTAAATATACCAAAAAAAAAACACGTTAAAATAGCAAGACTTATCGACCGGTTTAAGAACACAAGAAAAAAGGATTTTTTACAAAATTGCTATAACAAATCTGTATCATATATTAGCGGCTTTTATTCAAAGAAAGTAGCGGCTCGACGCGAATAGTTTACAAATAAAACCGACGCGATAAGTGGCTGCGTTCGCGCTTTTAAGATGGCGGAGCGCGATATGTGTTCAAAATGTTTGCGAGTCAATATTTAATTTAAACTACAACCTGGGTATCTTCAAGGCTCCATCTTAGACCACAATGTCGCTTGACATCAGGCGAGTTGGTGGCCAAACGTCAACCTACTCTACATATAAAAATAAATAAAAAAAGCTGTCAATTATAATTATAATGTATAATTGCATCCGCCAGTCAATACTGGATGTGCACCTCACAGATACAACAAGATTTTTCTAACACCCTGTATAGTTCCGTTATATTTTCCGTTTGTAATGAATTTTTATTGTGAATTTTATTTTCACTATGCTACGGTTTATTCGAGTTATTTCACTTTTAAAGCATTTTTATGATAAAAAGGCGTGTTCGAATAGCTGACAGTAAGCCGCTGAATATCTGCCGGCTGAACGCCAGCACTCGTTTTTGTATATTGATATTACTTTAGTATGTTATGTACACTTTAAGCAGGGTACTCACTTAGCCCGGCTATAACTTATAATTTGAGCCCTGTGAATGGCGACAGGCTCGCCCCCTGTCACATTTGGGACTGAATACCCTCCAGTAAAGTGTGGGTGTAGTACACGTCTGCCTGCTACTGCGGGGGAAAGGCGTGACGACATAACGACGACTCACTTAGACATGTAGCACGCAATTAACTAGATACTGTATCAAGTGAGTATAGCTGCGTGCTCGCGCCTACGTACTCAGTTAGCCGTGTAGCATGCAATGTACTAGATACTGTATCAAGTGAGTATAGCTACGTGCTTGCGCCTACGTACTGAGCCGTGTAGCACGCCATGTAGCAGATACTGTACTAAGTGAGTATAGCTACGTGCTTGCGCCTACGTACTCAGCCGTGTAGCACGCCATGTATAGCAGATACTGTATCAAGTGAGTATAGCTACGTGCTCGCGCCTACGTACTCAGTTAGCCGTGTAGCACGCAATGTATCAAGTGTATCAAGTGAATACGTAAGCTTCTCAGCAGGCTCGCGCCTACGTACTCACTTCATACAGTATCAGCTACATTGCGTGCTACAGGGCTATGTGAGTACCCTGCCTAAAATGAATATTAAGTAGTCACTGGCTTACTGTCAGATATATTTGAACACGCCCTAAGATAATCCTTTCCCATCGTAGGGAATATCGTTATATAAATAGGCCCACTTGTAGAAGATACGAAGTTAAATTCTCAAACGCATGGCTAATTAAATCAGAGTTAAAATGCTATAAATGACACTCTAATTTTTTCACTTTTTTTGGGACACTTCCACACACGGTCGTCTGACCCCAAACTAATCAAAGCTTGTACTATGGCTGCCAGAGACTGTTAAACATACTTAGATATATATTTTTTTAAATTCATACTTAAATATATCTAAAACCCAGACATAGAACAGACACAAATGCTCATCGCATAAATGTTTGCCCAAGGTGGGAATCGAACCCACGTCCCTAAGCTCAAAACAGGTTCACTACCAACTGAGCCACCTAGGCAGTTTTAACTCAAGCTAAGATTGTTTTAACTCAAGGTTAGCTTCTAACTCTTGGTAGAGGAAGACGATTTATCAGCTTAACCTCTGATGAACAGTTAGCTCTGAGTTAAAAAGGTAGCCAGAGCTTCTCCAAGTGGCCAAGTGGTTACGAAAATTAAAATCTAAAGAAACAGTTAAACAGACACAGTTACCAATATTTATATACAAAACTTCAACTTAATAGATATTTTTTTTATTATATAGGACAAAATAATACAATGCTTTCCTAAAAGTCATGCATTTTTATTATCCAAAATAAGCTACTTTTAACCCCCGACGTAAAAACGACGGGGTGTTATGAGGTTGACGTGTCTCTTTTTGTTTTTTTTTTTTTTTGTTTATTCAGTCGGGAGTATTCTTAACTATGTTTGATGAAAATCAGTGTTGATCAAAATCGGTGTCGGCGTTTTTTTTTTAATTTATACTTGTTATCAGTAGGTTTTATTTATTCCGGCATAAAATAACTTGAGCGGCACTAAGCGAATGTTCCACAATTCCCAGGAGTCAGCCGACCTCGTGACAGCTTATCTGTTTTAATTTCTGTGGTCCAAGTTAATGCTTAAAGCGATTAAGTATATAAAAATACAACAGTACACGTGAAAAGGTTTTATTTGTCGCTATATTTTATCTCTACTTTTTGTGTCAGTAGGTAAATGGACCAACAAAACTTACATTCGTGATTACTACACAGGTGAGTAAAGGTATTGTAAAGTATCCATGGAAACATTAGACTCTACTGACAACTGTACATTACTACATGTAGGTACATCCCTAGTTAACTCAAAGTTAGCTATTTTATTCTACGGCTACATTAGCAGCCTACGGCGATAATTCGGGCTATCGCGACAGATGTAGCCGGTTAGTTTGTCACTCGGCGATGTAACGGACGAACGTCAACTCCACTGAAAGGCAACGAAAAAGTAGACACGAACATCGCTGAAAATGATTTAAGCGCGACAACCCGACACGAATTATCACGCGCTTATGTAGCCGTAGTATTTTAATCTATCTAATCTGTGAGTCAGTTTTCCACCTCTCAGTCTACTTGATCATCTGTTAGTCTTACCTATATTAAAAAAATACAGTCACCAAAACCACTTTCAATTCAATTGCAATAGGAATGTAACGAAGGAAGAAATCCTTCTTCCTACTAATATTATAAACGCGAAAGTTTGTGAGAATGGATGGATGGATGTTTGTTACTCTTACTCGCCAGAACGGCTGAACAGATCTGGATGAAATTTGGCACATAGATAGATTAAAGTCTAGAATAGCATTTATAATACTTTTTAACCACAGGTAAAATCGCGGGGCGCAGCTAGTTAGAAAATAAAAGTAAAAAAGACTGACCCCATCACCGTGTGTGACACATAGCAGGGCAAAAAAGACAGAAAAACGAGCTAATTATAAATTAACAAGCTGCACCCCACGGTTTCACCCTCGATCCCAAACGAACCGTTGATTTCTGTGAGATGAAAGGACCTACTCTTTTTCCAAGCCTCTAACGACGGGAATGTAAAATCTCATTAAGATTGGTTAAGCCATGAGAGCGTAACATTTTTTGTTACATTTTCACGCTTAAGACACATAAAAAACTGACTTTATTACTGACTAGCTGCGCCCCGCGGTTTCACCCGCGGTTAAAAAATATCCTATGTGCTATTCTAGACTATAATCTATCTCTGTGCCAAATTTCATCCTGATTTGTTCAGCCGTTCTGGCGTGAAAGAGTAACAAACATCCATACGTCCATTCTTACAAACTTTCGCGTTTATAATATTAGTAGGAAGGATTATAAAATCGAAAGTAACTTTGTCCGTCTGTCTGTTTGTACGCTTTTCACGGCTAAACGGCTGAACGTTTCTTGATAAAATTTGATGAATAGTTGCAGTATGCCACAAGGAAGGTTTTTGGATACTTTTTGCTGAATAAATAAATCTTTTTGTCATAAAATTCTGTAAATTAATAAAAAAAACGCGCCGCTCACCAAATGCGTCAGACAACATCACAGAATAGTACGTAGTTGGTAATAAAATAACAACTGACAACTAAAATTAAAACTCCGCTCGAAACCAGCCTGTATTTTTTTTTATTGTTGGACTCTGATCTCTTTGGTAACGGATTAATGTTCATAATTTGACAATTCGTTACAGTACATCACGAGGAGGGTTTATGGAAACTATTTTCTGAATAAACGCGAACGAAGTTGCGGGCAACAGCTAGTTTATATATTAATTGGGAGTTAGGATCGCTCGTCGCTTATGTTTTAGACCAATTCCCTTCACCACCTGCATAAACCAGTGACCGAGTTAGGTGATTCCACAATTCCAATTGTATCTACAAATTACCACCGACCAACAATAACTGGATAATTGCGGACCAAATTACGATTTGGAGGGTATATTGTGGTTTACCGTCAGCTTAAATCGGCAGTTGGAAATGTCAGCCCATTCAAATTTAATAGCCAGTGTCAGTAATTATTTTGAGCTGCAGTTAGAGGATCTGGGAAGCATTGCGTTCTACGTTGAGGATGAAAAACGTTGGTTGAATCATTAGATGGGGGGGGGGGGTAAAGAGAGATAGGGATCGAGAGAGGGGGAGGAAGGAAGAGATGGAAAGAGATATAGAGATATTGACTGCCTCGGTGGCTCAGTTGGTAGTGAACCTGCCTTCTGGGCGTGGGGGCGTGGGTTCGATTCCCACCTAGGGCAAATATTCAAGTGATGAACATTTGTGTTTGTTCTATGTCTGGGTGTTAATAGTTAATAGCTATTCAAGTATGTATTTAAAAATATCTAAGTATGGAAATCAGTCACTGGTCAATCATAGTACAAGCTTTGCTTAGTTTGGGGTCAGGCGACCGTGTGTGCGACTGTCCCGAATTTATTTATCTATTATTTATTGCGTTCTACGTTGAGGATGGAAAACGTTGGTTGAATCATTAGATATAATTTTCATGAAGGACGGATCAACAATATAGGTACGTACTACGGTACACATTACACAAGTAACATAGTGTTATGAGCTGGGTTAGGATAAAAGGAATGAAACGTCGATGTATCCGAAGATTCACTTTATTCACCAAGTACACAAACACAGGCACTGTTACACTACAACAGACACTTGCACTATTACACTCTGAATATGTACTACTCGTACAATTACTTCGATGTTAACACTTTGAACGCGTAATCAAAACTGACTGCCGAGTCGTCGGTCGTCCGCGTATTTGTAAAATTTTTAGATACCTAGAACATTCGATTAAACAATAGAGCAGGAACACAAAAAGTTGTTTCTCGCGGAACCACGCGTTCAATCCAGAACATTCGGACAGTACAAAACATTCAAGTAAACACCCTATTATTCAATAGATAAAAACATCATAAAAACGGTGCACAACAATTGCTTTCCAGAAAGATCTCTTTTGTTCCCGATTTTAACAATGAGACGCGCGACTCGAGCGGCTACTATTGTCTAATCTGCGTTACTGATCGGACTACCGATCAGTAACGCAGATTAGACAAATATGTAAACAAACTATTTAAGTTAAACAAAATATTTACAACTATGTAAACAAACATTTCTTCATCGGTTGCGACTGGCGTAACAATAGTACACAAGTAATTGTAACGTCAAGTCACAAGTCGGACAAACAAATGCCGAACTGTCCCAGTAGACTCTGAGACCTCGCTGTGCTCGGTCAATTACCATAGTTATGTTTATCTGATACATTATGTAGGTATGTTAGAGCCATAAACCAATAATTATTCAGTTTTGCTCATATTATATTGCAATAATATTGTTTTTTAGATTCCAAAGCATTATTACCTAGTCTAGCCATAAGTTCTGTTACTAATGAAAATGCATTTATTTTTTAATACAGTAATGTAATGTTAGTAAAAGTTATATGTACACATGTATTGAAGTCTTAACAAAAATATAACAACTATTTTATTCAAAATGACCACCTTTTGTCTTGAAACAGGCCTTTAGTCGGTCTGGCCAAGAATCTATGGATTTACGGATAGTTTCCATGGGAAATTTAGCACTGCTTGCTTCAAAGATTTCTTAAGTGACTCTATGTAGCCGTGTCGTTTAGAGCACGCCTGTCGTTTAGGGCATGTCCTGTATATCGGCGATTTGCACCAAGCTTCAGGTCTTGTTTTATTATACGCGACAGAGTCCTAGCGGGTATCTTCATTTCTCGCGATAAGATTTTTTGTTTCCTCATTGGGTTTCGGCGAATTCTGTCTTTAACAGCATTAACAGCCTTAGTAGCTCTCATCGCACGCGGCCGCCCCGATCTTTTATGGTCTTCAATAGAGAAAGTGTCTGTATATATCTGTCGATACTACGAAATAGGAACACACGGCTGATACCAAGATTTTGAAGAGTCTTGAAAATGACTGACGGTTCCATAACCACTTTGTGCAACGCAATCTCTTCAATCCTGTTTTCTTTAACACCCCATTCCATGTTGTAAATTTAATAATAATTACGAAAAATAAATGTGTAATGGCGGGAAATTGATTGTAATTTTCGATATAATAAACGCATTCCAAATTTAAATGCAGAAAAATAAATAAACGAAGGAGTATGTATTGGAACAATATTTATGGCCAGACTAGTTATACTTGGAATTGGCACATAAATTGGATATTATTTTCAAAGCTTAATTAAACTAGGCTTTCCATTTAGACAAAATACTAAGTACTATTAACTAATTGTGATTTGAAATTTAAACTAAGTTCAGTTCGATCAACTTTACTAAAACGAAAGCTTCAGTGAATGCTTTAATTTAATTCAGCAAAAAGCCTTTTGCAGCTAATTGAAAATGACCTAGCACTTTCAGTAAATTGTAAGAAACAAACAAGTATCTGACTGCCTAGAATTCCTTTGATGAAGCACCAGGACTGGGTTCATGATCTGTCGCAAGCAAGAAACGACGTGAAACTGATATTTGATGTCGCGTAGTATCACTTAGAAGTATCACAAGATAGAAATATTTTTTTTGTAGGTACATATGTAAGTATGTATGTAGAATTTTTTTTGTAGGTACATACGTAAGTATGTACGTTAACTTACGTTAAGGCTCGGTCATTCCACGATTATCTACCCATACATACGTTTACGTAACCCGCTTTATTCAGAGTTGAAAATCGTAAATCATATTTGATGAAATAAAAATTATATTATTTTGCCGTTTTTATTGGTATTAATCGTAATAAGAACACAAATAAGAATAAGGTTAACCGCAACCTTTAGAGAACTAATTGGCTATTCAATAATCGAAATAAAAAATGTGGTGTGATCGCTGAAAATTTAGAGTACTACATAACATAGTTTTTTTTTAGGAAGATACTTTTTGTACGTGTTGTACTTCAATTAAACTTTAGTTGGTTGTTTCTTCTACCAGCTGTATTTTTTTGCACCTGATCATCATAATTCTTCATATCAAACCAGGCGCAAACAAAATACTTGTTTTGGTGATTTCGTGTAAAACGGAGCCTTAACACGAGTCTAGTCCAAGTCGATTCTAAGGGTTATTCTCATAATCACACTATCACACCAATAATACAGAGGTGAAAGATTGTGAGTGTATAAGTGTGTGTGTTTGTTACTTTTCAAGTTCAAACAGGTGGACGAATTTTGAAGAAATTTGGTAATTTGGTATGGGTAGCTTATACCCTGTTTTTACACATAAGCTACTTTTTAACCACGGGTAACACCGCGGGCAAAGCTAGTTATAATATAAAATTCTTAAAGCTATTGCTCTAGATAACTCTAAGCACCAAAACTTAGAAACATATACATATCGTCACTCTTTTCCCCCAAGGGGGCTCTGCAGAGGTGTAATACAACACCCATACTTCGACGGATGATATTCAGTCCCAAATGTGACAGAGGGCGAGCCTGTCGCTATACATCGGGCTGCAGTCATGTAGCAAATGACATACTATACCCACAAATGTTCACACAATGAACGAATTTGTTCGTGCCTTTGACTGGGATCGAACCCGCTCCCTCTGGCTTAAGAGGCAGCCTTGCTCTTTGTAGCTAGAATTCGTAGTTTAACATTTAAATACTCGTTTTAGAAATGTTAGTAACAAGTAACTTTATTAAAAGAAAAACAAATACCCGGCTGCAAAATATTGTACCCTATGTCATTTCCACTATCAAGACGATTCAAATGACACCTCACATGTCGAAATCCATCAAGTTGTTTAAGCTGTAGGGCGTGCCAAAGAAACCTCATACATACGAGTACATACATATCCACATCCATACACTGGAAAAACATAACCCTCTACTTGCGCAGTCGGGTAAAAAGATGCATTCGAACATAAATCATCAACTTCAGCTAAGTCGTGCAGCTTCTTGATTGCGACAAATTCTAACAGACAGAACAAAAAGTTGACTCAAGAGAGGGGTTTAAAATTAATTAAGCCTTCAACAGTTGACAGCGAGTTACCAAGTTGTCAGTTAAGAAGTTCGATTTAACCGCAAGTTGCTCTTTGAAGCGAGTTGCAAAAACTATTCATTATTAATGTTGAACCTAGTTTTTGCAATAGTTTTGTGGACACAAAGGAATAATCAGTGTCAAAAACTTTTCTTCACTATTGCTCTGTAAGTAGGTCTTTAATGACTCAAAAATATAGACGGGAAATATCACTTTACTCTCGTAAGGAGGTAAGCAAATTTACAACTCGAGCTCGTCGCAAATTAAAAAATACTATTCCTTTTTTTTTCTTCAACTATGTAGGTCCGTACCATGTCACAAACTTTTTACTCTGTGAAATGAAGTTACCAACTATGTAAAACCTCTGCGGTGGGAATTTTGTTCTTTGCTATTTTGTTTTCGGCGGGAAATAAAGATTAAACTTTTTAAAATACCTACCTACTTTCAGAATTAAGAACTGAGAAATATAACTAGTTAAGTAAGTATTTTTTTGTCTTTTCGTTAATAAGTAATGAAGAGTACATTTTGTCTTACACCAAACGATTAGCGTCCGCTTCGCTCATAGTGTTTTTACTAAACTTAAGATTTTAATTAAAAATTTAAAAATCTCCCGACACTAATTTTCATCAACACCAATTTTATTAAACATAGCTAAGAACACCGCGACTAATTCAACTTTCAATAAAAAAAAAACAAAATCGTTTAATCTGTTCGGGAGCTTCGATTTTCGATGCCACAGAAAAATATAACAGGGCTCACCGAGGGAAAATTCAAATCACATGTAAAAACTACATTAATGAAAAGAGGATATTATAAGGTTAAGAATTATTTAGAAGATAAAGATGTCTGGAGCCTTCCACTTCCGTCAAGTAGCCACTAGTATTTATAGATATTACCTAGTTGTAAGCCAAAATTTGTGAGACTGTACTTTATTAATTATCTGAAAAAATAATGCCCCACAGTTTCTTGCCTGTTCTTCTGAGTAGAGGCTCTTTGTCCGAACAAGGCGGTCGAGTCTATTTAAATAACTTTGACGTTCATAAGTGTATCTTTGATACCTAAATTGAATAAAAACATTTTGATTTTGACTTTGACAGACAGACACACACACACACACACCGCTGCCTCTGGCGAGGCGAGGAGGCTAGTTGGAGAAGGCTCTTGAGAGGCGAGCCTTCTCCAACTAGGCTATCATCAAAACAATTTTCAATCACAACAAAATCTCTCTAACCTCTGCGGTTGTATTCCAAGGGCATTATCCCCAATCGAATAACCCAAAACTACCTTAGTAAGTAGGCGGGTGTTCTGAATCGTGGCAATTAATCACGTTTCAGCTAATATCCGCCTCCTGGAGGGTACTTACATGCCCAAGCCGGAGCAATTCATCAGAACCATTGGAGTATCCCAAGGTAACGCCCTCGGATGGATGTCATTCAGTTTCGGCGTAGATAGCGTAGATTGGATAATTCGGATAATTGTTAGATGACACTTTTACACTGTCTTTAATTACGAGTAGGGACAACAACAACAACAACAACTCTTTATTAAAAACATAAAATAATTACAATAGTACTTAAATAAGGCTTAACTAAGTTTTTAATGGGCGGCCTTATCGCTCAAAGCGATCTCTTCCAGGCAACCTGAATGGACAGGAACATTAATATAAGTTTTTTAAATGGTTGATATAATTATATAATTTCTTTACGTTTTCTCGAGGTATCTCACAGAGCCACTTATTTTAATATAGGGACAACTGGGGCAAATGCGTCTGTGGGGCAATTGCGTCTTTCGAGATACTGACAAACCCTTCACAAGTTAGGCGACACCTACATCTTTTTTCTAGCTTTAGTTGCAATAATCTGTACAAGATGGCGCTAGTTGCCTAATTTGTGAAGGGTTTGTCAGTATCTCGAAAGACGCAATTGCCCCAGTTGACCCTATATTCAAACAAGTGAGCTGAATACCTCGAGAAAAGTAAACGTAAAGAAATTATAAATCAACCATGTAAAAAAATACAAAAATCAACTCGACGAAAATTATCTAGTAAAAATTAATTATCGATGGTGTCGTAAAATAAAATCATATCGCCGCCATTTTGAATGATTTCCCTAAACTGGATCGACAAAAAAAAACCGTATTTTTGAAAAAAAAACCAGCTAAAAAGTTTGTCTTATATACTCGTAAGCAGCAATAAAAAGTAAAAATTAAATTTTGCTAGTTTTAGATTTAGTAATTTAGCATCCATAATAGGACCTATTAATTAGGTAAAAAACTAATTAATTAGTACGCGTTTACTTTCAAGAACTTCATAACGACCTCAATAGCAAATAATTTGGCTAATTATAAATGAATTATCATAATTATGATTGAAGGACTTTCAAATATTAAATGGCACTGGATGGAAAAAAGTTGACACCAATCAAAATTTAGTACCAAAAACGCAAAATTTATACATCGAATAAAAAACTTGGTTCTTCACTTAATTTTACATTCAGGGTCACTGAAATATCGGAGTAAATTACCACTAACGACACCCATCTAATATTATTTTACCATTGCCAAAAAACTCAATTCTCAACCTGAGCACAAAGAGATAAGAATAGAATTCGAACCGAAAAGTTCCACAGAAAATCATTAATGGAATGCTCGAAGAGCACTCTATCTTCGAAAAAAATGACAAATTCGCATTTTTTGCTCGCTCGTGTAAAAATCAGTCGAAAGTTCACGATTCTCGTTAAATGAGCCATGAACAAGGAAGATTACGCTCCAATTTCAACCAACTTCATAAAAAATGTTTTTTTGTTTGAAATGCGAAATTTTGTGAGTAGCCCCCTTAGGAGTCTGTTTGGAGTCTGTTGAGCGGCGAGATAAGAGGCTAATAGGTTGTGAAAAACTAGCTGCCTCGAGACTGCTGAGCCTTGAGCACCGGCGTAAAGTAGTGTGTTTCATAATCTTTTACAGGCTGCATTTTGGCGAGTGAGCGCTTGAACTGCACGACCTAATCCCCTCTTCCCCCTTTTACAGCAGAACAAGTCGGAAAACGTATAAGTATCATCCCTACTTAGTCTATATACCACCTACTCGTGCTAAGCGGTTCGCCTCCACCTTCTTAATACGAACGGCTAGGGACTGGAATCGTTTGCCACCAATATCTATCTATCTGGTATGGTATGGTATCTTCTGCCACCATCTGTTTTTTCCGGTTAGCCGGAAAAAACAGATGGTGGCAGACACAAAAATACCTAGGTTGTAGTTAGCTACAACTTAAGTATCTTCAAGGTCAGAGTGAATAAGTACCTGGCCAGTAACATCAGGCCAGTTGGTGATCAAATGTTGACCTATTCTTTATAAAAAAAATAGAAAAATAGTTGGACAGTGTTTTGTCTTTTTCTTTCCTTTGAAGTTTAAAACTCGATCGAAAAAGACAAAAGACTGTGTAACTATTCCGAGGCTACCCAACGTTATATAAGCTATTGGTAAGCGTGTTTGTACGTTTATAAATTCTGCCTGAAGCGTCTAAATAGATTTAAGTGAAAATGTTTGTTTTTAAACACCGAAGCTAAAACGACGGGGTACTATAAGTTTGACGTGTGTGTGTGTGTGTGTGTGTGTGTGTGTGTGTGTGTGTGTGTGTGTGTGTGTGTGTGTGTGTGTGTGTGTGTGGCATCGTAACTGCCTAACGGATGAACCGATTTTGATCTTTTTTTTTTTTAATGTAAATTAGGAGTGTAAATAATCAAACATAGCTAAGAAGCTATGTTTGATAAAAATCGGTGTAGGGGGTTTTCGAAATTTTTAATTTTATAAAATGAAAATAATCATGTAGGTAAGCAGGTGCATACGCAAAACATGGTAAAATGTCTCTTAAGGTCAATGCTGAAAATCAGTGCTGGAAAGAAATTTTGAGCATTATAGCTGAGCATTGACCTTTTTTGACGTACTGGACACTACAGTGACAGCACTGTTTTCGTTAATTTGTGTATTGATATTATGTATTGTCGCCGTCTTGTGTGTCAAAATAAATGTGTCTTTCTTTTCTTTTCTTTCTTTCTAAAATAACGCTAATTTTTTTTTTGCTACTTCTCCTTTGGGTTTTGGGGCAATTTTGTTATCAACAGTGTACCTACTCATATAATCCTACTTCCTACTAATATTATAAACGCGAAAGTTTGTAAGAATGGATGGATGGATGGATGGATGTTTGTTACTCTTTCACGCCAGAACGACTGAACAGATCTGAATGAAATTTGGCACAGAGATAGATGATAGTCTAGAATAGCACATAGGATACTTTTGAACCGCGGGTGAAACCGCGGGGCGCAGCTTGTATTTTACAAATACGGAAGTTTGTTTGTGTGTGTGTGTTTGTTTGTTGATACTTCGCTCTCAAATGAATTGATGGATTTTGATGAAATTTTCTATGAAGACAGTTTACACCCCTTTTCAAGATTCAAGATTCATTTATTTGTGAGATCATAGTTTAGTATACAACATACAGGATAGCGTACAGATCTTAAAATATGGTAGTACACATGTCCTGGCCTGGTGCGGCATACAAATAATAATTTAAAATGTCAGAGCTAATGAATATAATAATAATGAATAATTGAGTTAAAATATGGTAGTACACATGTCCTGGCCTGGTGCGGCGTACAAATAATAATTTAAAATGTCAGAGCTAATGAATATAATAATAATGAATAATTGAGTTAAAGGTATTTCATGTCAAAGTATTTTACAAAAGTCAGGTTGAATATAATGCATCAAATATTTTTACATGTCCTGGCATGGTGCGGCATATATACGGCCTTAAATATACTTCCTTGGCTTAGTTAACATAAAGACTACTTTTTAACCCCAGGTAATACCGCGGGGTGCAACTAGAAGGTATATGTAATACAGCTATGTACAAAAACAAACACTTTTTGACTTATTAAATCTCAACAAATTTCTCGTAAGAATCGAAACTTGGTAGATATCTGAACATTAAAAGTTTTCAACATTAATATTCCAGGTGCTATTTAACGACTTTACGCTACAAAGTAGTCATAATTAGATCTTTTAACGCAAGAAAATGGTTTTTTGTTCAGAAATATACTGGATTTTATAGGCAGAGTGATTCTCTAAGTTTTTTATAGTACCCGATAACGATCGAGATTTTCTTTTAGGGGCATTTTTATGAGCACTTTGAGAAACACAGGTAATAAAGGGGGAAGATTTAATGTTTTAGGGTTAAAAATGTATTGTAAGGGCTTTTCTGATTCTGTAAAATTAGGCTTTTAGCGTCTACATTACTAGTAGACCTAATATAAGAAATAGGTAAAATTAAAAGTACGTAACATAAACCTATTTATCTTTACAAAAAAAAAAAATTTTTTTGTTTTTTTGGAAATAAATAAATCACATCTCTCTTTTGAAAAATTTCTAAAAACTCACTCGATATAGTAATTCTATTTGATTATCGAACTTATTCACAAAATCTCAAGAGAATCTGTTAAGAAGTGCGACCTGCATAGGAAAACAAAGATCCGGACAGAATTCGGATATACGAAAGCATTTTTGTCGAAGCTGAAGTAGAGAGGATGTCGCTTGCTAACGCTCGATTGGTCAATAAAGCAAATAGTCAATATGTAGTTGTCGATTGTTCCATAAAAAATACTGTGGGGTAAAATTTGTTTTATTTAAGACTAGCTGTCACCCCGCGACTTCGTTCGCGTTTATTATTTATATATATATGTCGGGGAAATGTAGGGAAGTAGGAGCCACGCCGTCGCATCTGATCCCACTGATGTTGGAGAAACATAGGAAAGGCCGCCGCGCTGTGACCTTCCACTTTTGATGACGGGGAAAATCTAGTAGGCCGAGGTGTTGTATCTGATTTCTGATCCGTGAACTCGCTATCACGGGAATCTATGGACGACGCCAAACTTCAGGAACGTTGAAATAAGGGGACAGCAATGTAGGCTTTTCACTATTTTAATTATACAGTCACTCAGACTACTTAGTTAATGAATGATCACAAAGATAATTGGCGATTTAGAGTAATGGGTTTACGAATGACCATTGCGTGCGACCGCTTTCAGCCTAGTCCAGTCAACCACTGACTGACAGACATGACGTTCGCCTGAAATCCCAAACGCAACTCCATTCGGTGTTAACCGCTCTAAATTACCATAAACAAATCGATTAATCGTCATAAACCACAGATTAAAACTATCGATTAACAACTCTCAAACTGATTTTCTTTATCCAATGATATCTCGCGCCGTCATATATATTTATGTGAGCTATCCTATCTGTTAAGTTAGATCGAACTGCACACGGTGTGCAAATTTGATTGAAATCGGTTAAGTAGTTTAGGAGTCTATAGCGGACAAACAACGTGACACGTAATTTATATATATTAAGATAAGATATAGCTTAGATATTTTTTTGTTGAAACTTCTGCACTAATTAAAAAATATATATTAATTACTAACTGCGCCCCGCGGTTTCACCCGCGGTTAAAAAGTATCCTATGTGCTATTCTAGACTATAATCTATCTCTGTGCTAAATTTCATCCAGATCTGTTTAGCCGTTCTGGCGTGAAAGAGTAACAAATATCCATCCATCCACCCATCCATTCTTACAAACTTTCGCGTTTATAATATTAGTAGGATTAATTATTTTTTCTAATCTATCTCCCTATTATTCTATCAGAGACATACTTTATGTACCTGCATTGTATTAAAATTCTAAAAACGGTTCTGAAAAAATGCACAGCTTAGGCTGAGAGTCTCTGCCTCATTAGATTACTAACAGTAGGTATAATTTGCTTTTCTGTTGAAAAGTAACGTTGTTTGTATTTTTGTTTTTTTTTTTTTTGTTGAAGATGACATTTCAGTGCCAGTATAGTCATGACCATAATTGGTTGTTTGCCTAACTTTAAATGGAAACTAGCTCTCGGGTCTCAATCCTAATTCTAACTAATGCTATCATGCAATTTGAAAGTGAGTAACTCACCGTCGCATTGCGTGATAACATTAGTTAGGACGAACAAACTTTGTTCGTTTGGTATAAAATAATAATAAAGAGTAATATTCGGGACACTTGCACACACGGTCGCCTGACCCCAAACAAAGCAAATCTTGTAATATGTAATATTATAAATGCGAAAATTTGTAAGAATGCATGGATGGATGGATGGATGGTTGTTTGTTAGTCTTTCACGCCAGAACGGCTGAATAGATCTGAATGAAATTTGGCACAGAGATAGATTATGGTCTAAAATAGCACATAGGATACTTTTAAATCGCGGGTGAAACCGCAGGGCGCAGCTACTGTTTTATAAAAAAGAAAGTAACTCTGTCTATCTGTTTGTAGGCTTTAAATTAACAAAAAATAACGCGCCGTTTACCAAATGCGTCAGACAACATCCTGAATAGTACGTAGTTGGTACTGAAATGACAACTGACAACTAAAATTAAAACTCCGCTCAAAACCAGCCAGTATTTTTTTAAATGTTGGATTTGGATCTCTTTGGTAACGGATTATCATTCATAATTTGATAATTAATTACAGTATTTCACGAGGAGTGTGGATACTATTTTCTGAATAAACGCAAACGAAGTTGTGGGCAACAGCTAGTTACATATAAATAATTAAATACATACTCAAATAGATAATTAACACCCAGAAATAGAACAAACACTAATGTTCCTCACATGAATGTTTGCCCTAGGTGGGAATCGAACCCACGCCCCCTAGCTCAGAAAGCAGGTTCTCTACCAACTGAGCCACAGAGGCAGTCGATGTTTATTTGTTGGTTACGCGTTTATACCTAACTATTTAACGGATTGTCAAGAAAGTTTGCAAACACGTTGCCAGGGGTACAGAATAGGACTTAGAGTACCTTTCATCTCAAAAAAGTAAAGATTCCTGTGGGCACGCGGGCGAAACCTCGGGGTGCAGCTAATTGAGCGCATCTAATCAAATCAAATTTATTTATTTAAAAAGAAAAGTACACACAGATAGGTTGACCTAAAATAGGATTAACTAAATGAACTAGTTCTGAACTAAAGGTTGACAGTGAGTCCCAAACTAAGCTCTAGGCCTGTATCTTGGGGCTCGGTGCGAAGTTACCAGGAGACACTTTTAGGTAGACAGAATGTACCGTTAAAATAACAGCAAATTAAAACAGAAACGATAAGAATAAATAAATAATGTATGAGTGTATAATGTATAACATGAATGTCAGGGTGTGTGTGTGTGTGTTCTAATTGTCTAATTGACAAATAGAATAAATTTCATCCAAATAAATCAGCCACATTTATTTTGTATCGTAACTTAAATACATTGTAGCTGCTAGACTATGCTTTGTAATGAATAACTTGTATGAGTTTTAGTTTCAAAAACTTTTCTTGTTATAACTTTTCTCGTTGTATCGGAGTTCGCGTGATTATAATGGCAATTGAGGTAGATGATTATGGACTCGAGTATTAAAGGAAGAGGAGTAATATCTTTAATCCTTGTACTCACAGTTTAGCTGAATCTCACACTGCTCTCCACCACTCCACAGTAAGAGGGACGGTGAAAAAAAAATCTCCCACAGAGAGTCGTAAGGCTGAAACACATCAAATACAGATGCAGTGCGTGTACGTTCCTATCCGGTTTACATAAACATACCGTCACGCCTTTCCCCCGAGGGGGCTGGCACAGCTGTAATACAACACCCACACTTCGCCGGAAGATATTCAGTCCCAAATGTGACAGGGGGCG
The DNA here is from genome assembly GCA_911728515.1 of Peribatodes rhomboidaria. NCBI lineage: Eukaryota > Metazoa > Arthropoda > Insecta > Lepidoptera > Geometridae > Peribatodes > Peribatodes rhomboidaria. Next base: position 4,534,240 of record OU452184.1, on the reverse strand, counting down.
AGCCTGTCGCCATACACCGGGCTCCAGTCATGTAGCAGATGACATACAATACGCACATATGTTCACACAATAAACAAATTGGTGCGTGCCGTCGGCTGGGTTCGAAGCCGCTCCCTCTGGCTAGAGAGGCGGACCTTCTCCCAACTAGGCTGCCATCGCTTTTTTACAAGGACCAGTAAAATATGAAATTTTATTTTAGACGTTACACCGAAAGCCGTCTATTTCCAGTCCCTTACAGTAGCTGCGTGACGCACGGACTGCTCGTTGACAACGACAAACTGACAGCTCGCTCACCGAATGGACTGCAACTGTATTTTGTGTGTTTTATCTCTAAGTTTTGTACTGCACGTGTTTTAAACCCTAATTGAGATGTACTTTAGACAAAGCGTGGATCAAACCCCATTCAGCACAACATTGCGCAGTTTATGACGTTGTAATGTATGGAATGTTATGGGAAATGACACATTAATAATAATAATATAATAATAATAATAATTTATTGAACAAAATATACAGTGCTTACAGATAAAAGTTAGTAACTGATTCTTATTGACTAATATTAGTAGATACATCTGGATAAGCTATGAACCCTGAGTCTCACGCTAGGGGAGTCCTGTGTTGTGAAACTCAGTGGCCTTCCATTATGAATGAGTAAATATGGAAACTTAAAACTAAAACAAAACATTCCAAATTAATATTTGGCACAGGTGAAAAGTTTACAGTTATTTCGTTGGAGTAGGTAAATTCTAAACAAAGTACAATTATCTCGTGTGAAGAAATGTGTGTGTTAGTGTGTGTGTGTGTGTGTGTGTGTGTATGTGTGTGTGTGTGTGTGAAAGAGTGGGCTTTGGTTGTTTGTGTGAATCAATGACTATGAAACCTGCTATGGTGTGAATGAAGAGGGTGGTTATATGGTTGGTTGGTTTGTATGGTTAAATGAAAACATTTTGTGTCGATAAAAGGATAATAGAAGGTGTTTGAGCGGAACATTGAAAGCACGTTACTTTGCAGCGCTGCGGAACTAATAATTCTAATCCTAATGTACTAATGTATAGTACAAGCAGCGCCCCGCGGTTTCACCCGCGGGTAAAAAATATCCTATGTGCTATTCTAGACTATAATCTATCTCTGTGCCAAATTTCATCCAGATCTATTCAGCCGTTCTGGCGTGAAAGAGTAACAAACATCCATCCATTCATCCATCTATCCATTCATTCTTACCAATTTTCGCGTTTATAATATTAGTAGGAAGTTTGTTTGTTTGTAACGCTTTCACGCCCTAACTAATAAACCGTTCATAATGAAAAATATTAACGGATCCGGTGGGACTACGGGTGAAACCACGGTGCGCAGTTAGTTTCCCATAAATTTTAATACATTACTACGTCATAAGCTTCGCTGCGCCGTACTAAGCTTATACGTGAACTTGGTGCGAAGCGGTGTGAAAATCGCCTAAATTGAAGAAGTGATGAGATACGATATTGGTTAATGTGGTACTTCCCTACTTACTTCTTTTCTTCGTCGTCTATAGACGTTATTATATAATACCTACCTACAAAAGTGAGAGATCGCTCACTCGGCTCGTCTAAACGCAAAATCTGCAAAACTACTTTTGGCTGGAACTGAAAGGCAGATAATTAACGGTTATACCTGCAGTTCCGCAGGATCTAAAATTATTTTTTGGGTGAAAGGTACCCTAATTCATTTTTTGTCCCCCGTGACAATGCGTCTGCAAAATCTTATGATGATCGGTTGAGTAGTTGAGACGTAACAAAACTCACTTTCTCATTCATAATATTAGCTATAGTACTAGGATATAATCCTTACATACAATACAATACAAAAACTCTTTATTGACACCAAATACAAAATAAATCTAAACTAAACATTCAAAAATATAGGCGCAATGGGCGATCTTATCGCTTAAGAGCGATCTCTTCCAGACAACCTTTGGATGTCTTTGGATGTAGGTACATACCTGCCTTCGTAGAAGCAAGTAGGTACGAAACTAAAACGTAAGAAAACTCACTTTCTCATCACTACGAGTACATAGTATAAAACAAAGTCGCTTTCTCTGTCCCTATGGCCCTTTGTATGCTTAAATCTTTAAAACTACGCAACGGATTTTGATGCGTTTTTCTTTTAATAGATAGAGTGATTTAAGAGGAAGGTTTATATGTACAATAACATCCATTAAATAGTGGAGAAGTACTGTTATTTTTGAGGTTTCTAATGTGATGTCGTTAATTATATTTTTTTTTCCGCTTACATTGCAAACGCACTCTAAATCCTACGAGATTTATCAAAATAATTTACTAATTATTTGTACACATTGAAAAGGTCTACAGAAAACTCCGCGATGGTATATGTCTATCTTTTTTTTTTTTTTTTTATGTAGAATAGGTCGGCGTTTGACCACCAACTCGCCTGATGTTAAGCGACGTTGTGGTCTAAGATGGAGCACGACGACCTATAAGGTGCTTACTCACTCTAGCCTTGAAGTTTACTAGAGTGAAGAAGTACAAAGACGGCAGTTGAGTGAGACGCTACAAGTGCGCCAGTGCTCAGACCCGTCATCTCTTATGGATATCCCACAATAACATTTTTTTGTCATTTACTTTTTATGACAAATAAGTTTTTCTGTGGTGTATTTAGTATCAGCATTGCACCCGTGCGAAGCCGGGGCGGGTCGCTAGTATATAATATTAGCAAGGACTAGGGTGTAATCCTTACATACCTACCTTCGTAGAAGCAAGTAGGTACGTAACCAAAATCGAATCTTATCTAGTACATCTTCGAATTAAACACAGAAGGCACGACTCCGTACCAAATTGATTGCGGCATTGAATAACCTGACTAACCCTTTGTGAAGGCAGTTACTATCCCAATTTCCATAATGGGACATGAAACCTGAGATTTCCATAATAGGACAGAGGGCAGTCCCGTTAAGTCTCCGTTTCAACGTTGATATTAATAGGTAGACGGTAGAGCCATCTTGAAAATAACTAAGGAGTATTATCTGTCGGAAATATAGGCAGGATTGGCTTCAAGTGGGTGAAACTCACACAAAGAGCAAAGTGGGCTTCGTAGCTAAGGGCAATGTAAGAGAAAGGATAGGGAGAAATATAATATTCAATTGTATTAAAATATAAGAGTTTTACGTAGAAATGATCAGAATCTTATCGTGAACTTTTTCGTATCAGTAGGTAGGAAGATGGAGTACTTACTCAATTAATTTGATAGCGGAAAATATTTCCTGAAAGAGTATTTTCGTTGTTAATAGTATTTTTTGTTAGCTTATTTGTAAGCCAACTCAGAAATCATCCTTCCCAACCAAGTATTATTTAATGCTCAAATTTCAGAATGCTGGGTAGGAAGCTGTTAGACGCTCGCCATGAAGCGAATGATATCTTAGATCTTTATGCAGCTGTATAAATCATAAATAATCTACTTATACCGCGTTTCTATCTGCAAGAAAACTCCCGCTAGAAAATGTCCGACAGTCTGTCCGACAGCAGCAAGTGCTATTGCGACAGCACTTGCTACAGAGTTGAAGCTTTCAAGCTGTCGGTCAGACTGTTGGGTCATTTCTCGCGAAAGTGTTCTTGCAGGTTGAAACGAGGCATTATCCTACTTCCTAGTATTATAAACGCGAAAGTTTGTAAGAATGGATGGATGGATGTTAGTTACTCTTTCACGCCAGAACGGCTGAACAGATCTGGATGAAATTTGGCACAGAGATAGATTATAGTCTATAATAGCAAATAGGATACTTTTTAACCGCGGGTGAAACCGCGGGGCGCAGCTAGTTATATATAATATAGGTCTTCTTAAAACATAGCTCTATTAGTAAAACGTTACTTGTCATCTTCGGATGGATGTAACTAAACTCTAGACCAGACTAGTCCAGGTAACAATGGTGACTAGGTAACAATAGGTAACAATTTGAGTAAAAAGAAATCAGAATTTCAAAATGACCCTTACTGCTAACCAAGTGTATTACCTAGGGCATAAGGCCTAGTTTACATTAAAGGCGATAATAGATGTCCAGAGCAACTGCCAATTTGGCAACGACATGCCATTTATTGGAGGGAACATAGTGTTCACGGGTCGTGGCTTGGGAATTAGGGTCTCGTGGCGACCTTAGGTAATTAACGACTGGATATTGTCCTGGAATCGCTGGACCCAGTTTTAGACTTCTTAATAATTTCTACGGTTGGTAAAGGTCGAATAATGGGTTTTCTGGGCAAAGCTACTGAGCCTTGGGTCAAAAATACGTCAAAGTCAAAGTCAAAGTCAAAATATTTTTATTCAATTTAGGTATCAAAGATACACTTATGAACGTCAAAGTTATTTAAATAGACTCGACCGCCTTGTTCGGACAAAAAGCCTCTACTCAGAAGAACAGGCAAGAAACTGAGGGGCATTATTTTTTCAAATATAAATATATATAAATAAATTACAGTCTCACAAATTTTGGCTTACAACTAGGTAATATCTATAATTATATCGAAATCGCTTTTAATTTTATTTTAGAATTCAGTACCTATTTGACTTTATCAGTTCTATTGTAAACTTAGTATAGGTTGCTCTATTCACGTCACGTATTTATCGTACTTGAGCTAAAAAAAATTTGATCATTTTTGCACACATACAGTTGCCTGACCCCAAACTAAGCAAAGCTTACTATAGCTACCACCATAGACTGATATACATAATATATGTTTTTAAATACATACCTAAATGGATATTAACGCCTAGACACAGAACAAACACAAATGTTCATCACTTAACATGAATGTTTGCCATAGATGGGAATCGAACGCTTGCATCCGACGGCAGGTTAATTACTAACTGAGCCACCGAGTCAGTGAAATGAATAGAGAAGTCGTCAAATAGTCATCATCAAAATCGGTTTATCCGTTCAGGAGCTACGATACCACAGACAGACACACACACACACACAGACACGTCAAACTTACGTTTCTTCGTGACGCCACGTCAAACTACGTTTTTTCTTCACGTTGTTTTTGCGTCGGGGGAATAAAAGAAAACGGTTCTAAAATAGACGTACCAATCATCCCAAATTAGTAGTCAAACCTTAATGGCAGCCAGTATTAGGAGAGCCCTAAGACCTTGCTTTCAAATGAGTACCTACCAAATGTTAACCGCACCACGGCCCGTGACATGACCAATATCAATTACTAATGCATGTAAATGGCATCGCATGTGCCTGAATATTGCCAATAGGCACTAACCGCAACGGACAAGATCTACCTATACACCTACAGTGTGACTGCATCTAATAAACTCTGATGGAGCGTTGGAGGGCTATTCAGCTAACCAAACCTGCTGTTTAATTGAGCCGTTGACGTTGCGTTTGTAAAAAAAAACGGACGGGAAAAGCCTCAGTATCAATGTTTCACAAACGTGTCACCGGTAGTCCAGCTGGCACGATTGTGAGACTTTAATGATGCTGAGCCCTTCCTCGTCCGTTTTTTTTATGGCAAACGCAACATCAACGCCTCAGTCAAGCAATTTAAGCGTCGAATGTGGTTAGTCGAATTGCCCCCCTGTTGACCTTAGAGCTGCAGCACACTGACGGGTGGCCACAGAAAAGCCGCTGGTGGCGACAATGAGCTGTAGATGAAAATGTTCTTACATTTTGTATGTTATAGATGTACATTGAGCTTCAACCGGCTGCTTTCAAGTCACAGACTGCGGTAGTGGTCGGTCTCACTACTTGTGGCCGCGTTTAGTAGCGCTATCGGTGTCGGTGGCGCAGTGTAAAGGTGACTTTATTGTATAGGCCACTGCCAACATTGGCAATGGTAATCTTGTGCCTTTCCGCTCACTCATATGTCGCTAGTGAGTTAGCGCGAGTGAGATAGCACACAATGACCATTGCCTTTATGTTTACTCAATAGGGCCCACGGTACCCTACTTACGTTCTTAACCTGTGCCAGTTCCCGGTCAGTTATTTGTCAGTGAAGAAGGAAAAACTTTATAAAAATATTGTTTTATTTCTCCTACGTTATTATATAAGTCATTTGACAACACGAAAATTGCTTTGCAACATTTCCAATAATATATTTAGTTAAGCCTGTTAGTTTTTTTATAATGTAATTTTAAAAGTTACTTACAATTTTTCAGTTTCCGTTTCAATTTTCTTTGGCCTAAGTTAAGAATTTCAACACTTATAGGCTGAGTTTCACCAACTAACTTTAGTGATAACCAAAGCGCGGTGGATCAGGTATGCTTTGGTAGTGGTTCTTTACGCTACTCGACTGTTTTAGCTTAACTGTTACGCTTTGTTTATCGTTAAAGTTAGTTGTTGCAACTCACCCTTAGTAAATTCAAGTACATACCTACAATTAGCTACAAACTTTTATATCGCTCCAGTTTAGTTTTTTTAATGTAGAATAGGTCGGTTTGACCACCGACACGCCTGTTAAGCAACGTTGTGGTCTAAGATGGAGCACGACGACCTATAAGGTACTTATTCACTCCAGCCTTGTAGTTTTGTAGAGTGAAGTAGTACAAAGACAGCAGTTGAGTGAGGCGCTACAAGTGCGCTACTGCTCAGACCCGTCTTCGAAACGGAGCTCAATAAGACCAAAACCAAAACCATTTCAAAAATAACAAAGTTGTAAGCATTACAGCTACTTGCTCACTACTTTCTCACGACTTATTAATAAAAGTCAGTAGGTAAGTCGAGGAAGCGGGAAGCGGCGGGAATACCGTTCAGTAATTTGGTCGTTCCGAAGCGTGACCGGAATCCCGCCCGCGCCCGCCGTCCTGTCCTCCCGGTAAACTGATTACCGCACGGCTAATTGCATCCGAGTTAGGCGGTGTCCTAATTGACCACTGCTCATACGAACAATCGCATCGTTTGTTTACGAACAATCGCATCGTTTGTTCGTACGAACTTAGTACCTATCACTAGTGGCTCTTTGAGCTGTAGATCTCGCGGCCAATCTTTCTCTACAAGCTGCATTCCTCAACTGATTCTCGTGAAATTTTGTGAGCAGATTCGATAATTATATAGAATTTAAAAAAATCATATCCGCCATTTTGAAAAATTTCCTAAAAGACTCGGCAAAAATACTCTTTATATATTTATTGAATCTACTCACAAAATTTCAAGAGAATCGGTTAAAAAATGCGGTCGGTAGAGGGACAGACATGGAGACAGAGATCTAACAGAGAGAGATTTTTTTCAAAATTGCGTCGATATGATTTTTTTTATCGGAAGATACAGATCCGGAATTCGAATTTGGACATACGAAAGCATTTTTGTCGAAGCTGAAGCATAGACGATATCTTTCTTTTTTAATATATACTTACAAATTACGTGTCACGTTGTTTGTCCGCTATAGACTCCTAAACTACTTAACCGATTTCAATCAAATTTGCACACCGTGTGCAGTTCGATCTAACTTAACAGATAGGATACCTCACATTTATATACATTTATAAATAATAAACGCGAACGAAGTCGTGGGGTGACAGATATAATTATGATAGGTCGATAAATGTTCAGATTAGTGTTCGCGCGGTCAGATTTCATTTCATTATTTTTAGCCAGAATTGTTCCACTGCTGGACAAGAGCCTATATTTCCTTCTAGATTGCTTTGGCTCTGGCAGCCCGGTGCATTGTACAGCTTGCATAATTTTTTGAAATTATAAAATCGCTCTAGAATTGGCATAAAAATCGCAGATGTCTAATTGTCTATATCCTGATACTGACACTAAAGACCAACTGCAAAATAGACTTAACGGTGAGGAAGAGCACCCCTGTAATTACTTGTTTATTACCCCAACATTACTAAAGTAAGTTTATGCTTAGTATAAACTTTCACAGTACATTGACATGACAGCTGTCAGCTGTCATCCATACATTTTCTGTACCCTGTGCGTTCAAGCGCTCATAGTAATGTTCCTGTATACGGGGGTTAGCTGTAAGTTGGCGGCTGGAAAAGAAGATGCGAAAGTAATTGTATCGCGTCTTTTTCACAACAATTCTCAAAATTTCCGTCGCACTTTCAAACATCCTGTATCCAGCTTAACCCTAAGGAGTTTGTCATGATTATCCTCATAAATGTCCGTCATTCTTTTAAACACCCTGTATTTGTTTCCAGCTTAACGTTTAAGACTTTGCCATTCTTTAAAAATATGCCCCTTAACTTTTTGCCTGTTCTTCTGAGTAGTAGCTTTTTTCAAACAAGGTGTTACAGTTATTTTTGTAACATTGGCCTTCATAAGTGTGTATCTTTGATGCCCAATTCATTGAGACATATTTGATTTGATTTAAAAATGGCCGGTCTTCTTTAGATCACTATAAACATAATTACCTTAGTAATTTACTTGAAGTTAAGAAAAAAACAGAGGTGGTATATCGATACACATAAAAATTACTGACGTATTAAAAAAACAGATTTATTTTAAAAGCCCCTCTGGTTTGAAGCCCGTGATACAGGTCAGAAATACCAGATACCTTGTAGACGAGTGAAGAACACATATTGTGATGCAAATGCAACTCTAGCAATTTTAAAGTAATGTAGCCACTAGCAACACTATTACGAGAGAAGCGTCATAGCCGCATCTTAAGGATTCTACCGTCGTAAAAGTAAGAGCTGGCGGTAGTAAAATGAGGAGTACTTAGCCTAGTTACAGCTGTTCTATCTTAGAAACTCTCCCGGCTAAGGTAACTCCCTCACCGGGAACGTTCGTCTAATGTAACTATCCAAGATTCGATTTTGAACATTACGTTCCAATACTGAATAACTGACTGCCGAGAATTCGCTTGTGATAAAACTGTGTAGATTCTATCTTGTTTCGGTTTTTCTCAGTTATTACACTAAGGTAAAGTAATATCCTTTTTCTTTTTATGTCTCGTTAAATTTGGTGTAAACAACAAGCCTCTTAGCAATAAACATTACAGACGAAATGGCTATAGAAAAACTTAAGCCAATGCGAAGTTAGTCTAAAGTGGTCGCCGGGCTCTTAAGATAATTAGGCGGTGAGCCCCAAACTAGGCACAGGGTATGTTTCTTGAGGTTATCGGAAAGAGTAAAGTGTCAGAAAGGTTAGTTAAAGCGGAACAAATTACTATTATCTACATTACAGTGTTAAGTGGTACTACATACTGTATACTTGCTGGTTGCGAGCTATAATACTCACTAGTCTTCTCGCTTGCTGCTGTAATGTTAGCAGATTTGTTACATTACACGCGAACGCTCCCGGTGAGGGAGCACCTTTACTTGTAGTTATGAGTTTAACACACACAAGCTCGGCTGAGCCAATACTGCCATACAAAGACAATGTGCATGAGAAGAACTCACAATTCAGTAAAGGCTAGGGAAGTTTGTAAAAAAGAACTTTAGAGTACTTGGTTAGTGTTCTAACAAAAAATATACGTACAACCTTAAGCCAATGCGAAGTTAGTCTAGGTCGCCTAGGTCGAAATTAGTTAGGTCGCCGGACTCTTAGAAAAAAAAAACGAATCTGAATAAAAGGCTGAATAATTATTATAATTACCTCTGACGAGTTTTACCTCAGTTAACTCCGAGTTTGAAAGATAGCTCGAGCTTCTGCTAGTGGCTCTAAGTATCTTTTTTATCAAAATGTTCCTATTCATACGGAAAAATAAACTTCTGCACTTAGTAATGTTCAAGAACGAATGCCAAACGGGAAGTTTCCGTTCCTTGTATTTCTTTTACCAACTATTTACTTCAAAGTGCTTCCCATCAGTCTTTCAAGCAAATAACTTTCTTATGTCTCCATATTTCCCTACAGGCCTAAGAAGCTTTCGCAGTGGGAGGAAATGAACGCTAACTTTAGAAGACTTGTTTTGTTTATTCTTCCATGCTTAAGAACAAAAGTAGGTAAATAAGCGATCCCAAACAATAGGAATTCCCTCTAGGATAACTGTTAGGTCTTATGAAGCGAGATTATCGGATGAAGTATAATTTTGTTGTATCAATTTTTACTACCAACCATTAACCAATTATATTGTATATTTAATAACTCACCCCTCTGTACCTGTATTGCCCTTAAATAATAATTAAGATTTATGTTAACAAAGCTAACGGTCCCCGGAGTCCATTGAGTGTAATATTAAAAAAAAAAAAAAACAATTGTATACATACATATCGTCACGCCTTTCCCCCTAGGGAGCTGGCAGAGGTGTAATACAACACCCAAACTTCGCCGGAAGATATTCAGTCCCAAATGTGACAGGGGGCGAACCTGTGGCCATACGCCGGGCTCCAGTCATGTAGCAGATGACATACAATAAGCACATATGAAGAAATTGGTGCGTGCCGTCGGCTGGCTTTAATACGAGCATAAATAAATAATACAATATTATAGTATTGTTGTAAAATCCAAAAAGCTGCGCCCCTCGGTTTGACCCGAGGTTAAAAAGTATCCTACGTGTTATTCTAGACTATAATCTATCTCTTTGCAAATATACCTAAAAGCTAGAAAAAATAAGCCCATTACTTTTGCTTTAGGTTTCTTTCAAATTCTCCGCCGTTGAAAAAGCACTAATACAAAATCTTCTTGGAATAATATTTGCGTAACTCCGCGGAACAAAGTCGATACCCAATGCTCGCGGGCGGGAAGACAATCTCCTCGAATCTTAGTTGATGAAAGTACCTTTTGAAAGGTATACAGTACAAGTACAGTCTACTACACTAATGCGTAATATCGCGCTAAGTTAAAACACGTTTAATAAACATAACATATCGTCACGCCTTTCCCCCGAGGGGGCTGGCAGAGGTGTGCAACAGCCACACTTCGTCGGACGATATTCGGTCCTAAATGTGACAGGGGGCGAGCCTGTAGCCATACACCGGGCTACAGTCACGTATATGACATACAATGCGCACTTTGTTCACACAATGAACAAATTGGTGCGTGCCTTCGGTTGAGTCCGAACCCGCTCTCTGGCTTGAGAGGCGGGCCTTCTCCGGCTAGGCTATCATCGCTTTCACACACACTTACGTTATTAACACGTTTGATTTGCAAAATTAACATATCAAAATCGACTTAGGCTCTGGCTAGACAGAAAATACGTAGTATGAAGACGAAACATGGACAGAGCGGAGACATGACACCTTCATACAAAAAGCGTCGCTTCCGCGGCCTGTCCGCGCTCCGTCTTTCTGTATGTGTTTCGTCGCGTCTCTTAACATTTCGTCTTTACATTTCGTCTATACATTTTGTATGAATGCACATTAAAGGTAAGTGCGCCGCGCCTGCGTTCAGTCCGTGTGTCGTCTTCGTCTTACGTCCTTTCTGTCTGGTCTTAAGGGTCTGCAACAGCAGTCGCTTTAGTGTTCCACAAAAATTTGAGGCCAAGCTACTGTTTTGGCTATCTCATTTGACAGCCATTTCTAGGCAAGATGTAAGTATTATGTTAACAAATTTAATAAATAAATATTCGGAACATTTTTGTTCACAGTCTGATTCCAAATTAGGCAAAGTTTGAACTATGGCTACCAGAGACTGATAGACATAATTAAGTAAATGATATTTATAAACATACTTTAATAGATAATTAACTCCCAGACATATGTATATAAAACACAAAATATGTTTATCACATGAATGTTTGCTCTAGGTAGGGTACGAACCTAAGCCCCCAAGCTCGGAAACCAGGCTTGCTACCAACTGAGGCACCGAGAGCCAGTTAAATCAATAACAATTTTTAACGGAATCATCACAACCTCAGAACACAAGAAATTAAATGTATTATCTGACGAAAAACATGTTTTTCACAAGAAAACCATTGTTCACAGCTTTCTCTTTCCTAATCTACTTAATTTTATCTTCTTTTTTTACATATTTAGCCGTAACCTCAATAATAGACTCAAACTTTCAGATGTTTGTGTGTACAACTGTACTATCTACCTGTATCGCGAGGGGATGGTGGAAAAAATGGCAAAAAGCTAGTCGTTTGCTTCAATCAGAAAATAGCTGGTAGAGACAACGACGTTTTTGTTGAGCAGACATTTTATAAATTGTATTTACTACTATTTCTTTATTTTTTTCATTTAGTACTGAATATCATCCGGCGAAGTGTGGGTGTTGAACACCTTTGCCAGCTCCTTAGGGGGAAAGGCGTGACGATATGTTATGTTTTTTTATGTACCTTAAAATAAAATAATATTTTATGTAATATCTTATTCGTTGATACTTACCTACCTTATTTATTACCTGAATGAAATACGTATACGTATTATAGTATAACTATAATATCTTATTCGTTGATACTACCTAAATAAAAAACACTATTAACTGCAGAATAGTATTTTAAAATTAGTTTGTTCTGTAATCATTATTTTCATTAAAAATTATAAACCTTTTTAGCGAAAAAATCGAACGAACTACTCAAGCACGTTCCTATCCCAAAGATTTTCGATTGACGATTGAGAAAATTGTTAAAAATAAATATGATAACAACTTCATTCTTCCCAAAACTTTCCACCAATAATTCCAAAGAAAGTATCTAAAAGCTTTTTCTTTTTTTTTTATGTACAATAGGTCTACGTTTGACCACCAACTCGCCTGATGTTAAGCGACGTTGCGGTCTAAGATGTAGCACGACGACCTAAAAGGTACTTATTCACTCTACCCTTGAAGTTTGTAGAGTGAAGAAGTACAAAGACGGCAGTTGAGGCGCTACAAGTGCGCTACTGCTCAGACCCGTCTTCGGAACGGTTACACCGGAGTACATCCCGAAACACGACTAGGTCATTTCACGGCATGGCTTGGTCCGGTGGGTGGTAACTAGCCACGGCCGAAGCCTCCCACCAGAGTTTGCTACTCGGTTAGCACTACCCGGGGACCACGTGTATCAGAATCAGAATAGAGTACACTCCTACGGACTTGGGTAGCTCAGCCCCCAAATAAATAAGAAAATGCCAGCCATCAGTAAAAAACCCAACTTATTTTCTTATTAATAACAGAAAAGAAGCTTAAAGCGGACCACATTAAATAAATCTTTTGCTAGTTCCGAAAAAATATAAAATATCTGTCATGTCATCAAAACGATATCGCAAACATCTGAATATTTAAGTGCGGTTGAACAACATAATTTCTACAAAAACATTCCATTTGCAGACTCACAAATTCAAAGTAAGTGCAAATATTTGTTATAACATAGAGACATTTTTATAAGATTCCACGTTTGCTCAAGCAAGCAAACCTTATGAATAGAGATGTGCAAGCTATGGCTTTGCCGGTTTTTTTTTTTAAATTTTACTTGTCGACCGAGCGAGTGTTAGTAGCGAAGCGTCTATGGCTTAGACGGAAATGCTTTCATATGTTCAAATTCTGTCCGGATTTCTGCCCGGATCTCCAACTTCCTCTACGAGTAGCATTTCTTACCCAATTCTCTTGATTTTTCTTAACCAGTTTTTTAAAATGGCGGAGATATGATTGTATTTTGGAAAAAAAAATATCGCACCAAATTTCAAAAGTTTTCAAATATTGATTTGGCAAAGAAAATCTGTATAATTATTGAACCTGCTCACAAAATTTCACGAGAATCGGTTGAGGAATGCAACCTGTAGAGGACAAACGCCGGCCGCGAGGTCTCCAGTTCACAGAGCCACTAGTCCTATTTGAGATCCGCTTATTATAAGGCTCCTTGCAAATCCTACTAATATTATAAACGCGAAAGTTTGTATGTATGGATGGATGGATGGATGGATGTTTGTTACTCTTTCACGCCAGAACGGCTGAACAGATCTGGATGAAATTTGACACAGAGATAGATTACAGTCTAGAATAGCACATAGGATACTTTTTAACCGCGGGTGAAACCGCGGGGCGCAGCTAGTAGCTAATAAATGCCATACGAGACGAAAGCTCGTCTCAATCTTTATCGTCATCGTCTGGTCTACCAAAGCCCAGGAAGTAAATCGAAAAAAAAAGATGAATGGAATAGAAAAATGGAAGTGAGACTTTTGGCCTGCAAAGATGATGAAAGCTAAAGTGATAGTAAAAATATTAAGGAACTAGCTGCGCCCTGCGGTTTCACCCGCGATCCCACAAGAACCTTTATTTTTTTTTTCAGTGTGAAAAATGCCTATACTATGTCCTTTTCTATATCTCTGACAACGTGTATATGCAAAGGTTCATTAAAATCGGTTGAGTAGTTAGGGCGCGAAAGCATGACAAAAAACAAATAAACAAACAAACAAACATTCGCAGTTTTAGTTAGGATTAGGATAATTGAAATAAATTTAAAATTTACATTAAAAAGTTGACGTAACCTATTTGACTTGTTACCGTCTGCCACCGCGTGGGAGCAGGCCGTGGGGCAGACGGTAACATATCGTTTGACGATTGATGACGTTTCTAAAGAATAATTTTTAAATTACACCAAATTATTATAGCTTTGAAAATGGCCGGAAAATAAAACTGTCCGTACACGGGCACTCCCCAAAGAGAATCTTATGAAATTCTGGCAGTCTCCCCAAACATAGCCTAATTTGATATTCCTAAGAAACGCGAACGAGTAAATAGTAATTCTGCGATCCGAAATTGGGATAATAAAGTTGTTTAAATGAAAATAAACAAACAAAAGGCTGAGCTTTTTGAAGATGTAATTTAGAGTCTATTTTCCGTTGAAATACGGCCTAAAATGAAAATGAGACGCCGAAGAATATTTTCAACGTTTGGGCAAAATTTGTTTTGTACTTTATTAGCGTATTCTAGCGAGACCTATACATTTGCGGTTTTGTGAATGTAAACGACTGTACTGGTAGGGTAAAGGTGTAAATAAAATTAAATAAAAATTAAGATTTTCCTATTGACAATTAAATTTTATTGATATTTGAGGAAGAAATTTGCGTTTTTCTTTAAAACTTACCACTTTTCATAAACTATGATTTGCAAATGAGAACAATGTCTTTAGAAGTACATATAGCTTCATCGCCTACATATCTCTTGTTTATACCTATTCCATGGCCAACTGATACTGTCACCAAGCTATTTAATTAGTCCAGCCCAGTCCAGGCGCTGTCAACACGGGGCGTGTCTGACATTTCACGGCCACTTCAATTACATACAACCACTGTAAGCTGAAACTGTTTTGTTACATTGTAAACTGTTGGCTAGTAAAACCTGTGGGTATCACTTTACTAATTGCCGTTTTTTGGCTTGTAAATGTACTATTTTAAATCCAGTTGATTTTATGGAGTTACTTTTATTACCCGACTGCCAGGATGGGTTATGTTAGAGTTAGCGAGCAAGGCGTTTATGCTTCAGATTTACATGTAAAAACTACATTAATGAAAAGAGGGTATTATAAGGTTAAGAATTATTTAGAAGATAAGGATGTCTGGAGCCTTCCACTTCCGCCAAGTAGCCGCTACTAGTATTTATAGATATTACCTAGTTGTAAGCCAAAATTTGTGAGACAATAATTTATTTATTATTTGAAAAAATAATGCCCCTCAGTTTCTTGCCTGTTCTTCTGAGTAGAGGCTCTTTATCCGAACAAGGCGGTCGAGTCTATTTAAATAACTTTGACGTTCATAAGTGTATCTTTGATACCTAAATTGAATAAAAACATTTTGACTTCGACTTTGATTCGGCAAAAATGCTTTCATATTTTGTCCAGCGTCTGTCCGAATTCTGTCCGGCTGTTCTCTACAGGTCAAATTCCTAACCAATTTACCTACTTCAAATTTTGTAACAAATTAAAAAAAAAAGCGGATACTTAAAAAAAAAACAATAACTCGGCAATAAAAAGGACTTGCTCCCAACGACCACCACCAAAACAGCCACTAGTGGTGGTAGTTAGAACAAAGTTTAATTTTTTGTCCCAACTGCCACCAGTTGAGCTCGTTTGGTGGTTTCATTCAAAATATCACAAGAGCCGTCTAGTTTCTGGGATAAAAGTTAAAAAATACTGATAATATTAATAGGTTAAACGTATATATTAATTTCTTTCATAAGTTTGTAGCAAAACTTAATACTTATTTACTTACTACTTAATTATAATACTTACTTAACCGCCCCGCGGTTTCACCCGCGATTCCACACGCACTGTTAATTTTTCCGGGATAAAAAGTATCAAAAGTCCTTTTCTGTATCCCTGACAACGTGAATGCAAAATTTAATGATGATTGGTTGAGTAGTTAAGGCGTGAGAGCGTAACAAACAAACAAACAAAGGTAAAAGTCACTTTCAAATTTGTTAAAATTAGTTTTCAAATTCGTTCAAACATAGTAAAGCTGACTTGTTTTTTAAAACTTCTATGACTTCAAATACAACGTGTTGTTTTGCATTTCCGCGGAATTTGTAGAATACTCCAATAGCAGAGCAAGAATAAGTTATAGGGCAACCTTAAAATCGAGTAAACTAAACAGCTGTTCTATCCAAAAAATTCGTTGATCGTCGACCAAATGTATGGAACAGCTGCTTTTTTTTCGATTTCAAGGTTGCCCCATAGGCCCATAGCTTATTGGTGCTCTGCTAGTGGAGTATAACTATATCTACAAATTCCGCGGAAATGCAAAACGACACGTTGTATAGACTTCAAACAAACATAAAATTCTAATGGTCTTTTATTTTAAATTTTGGTGATTTATTTAGTTATTTTAAGTTCTAGTTTTTAGTTAATAGTTTAAATTTTCTTTAATTTTCTGTTTTTATTTAAGTTATGTACAAATAAATCCTTCAAATCCTCCTTGGCGTACTTAATGCGACGTTAGACCGGAAATACACTAGAGATTGGTTTAAGAAACAGCTTTAAAATATAAAACACAAAACAACTCTTTTACGTCCAGACTTAACAATTGAAGAACATCGATCGGTTTAAAATAACATTGAAAATAGTTCACAAATTCTTGCTACAGTGAATTTTCCGTGGATACGTGACAATATCGGCTTACTGCAGTGAAGTATTGTGCATCGCATCCCCCTATCTGAAACTATTTCAAACATTGCATTTTCACGCTTTGCTCAATGCTCGGTGCTCGATGCTTTTGCTCGTTCATGTGAAGCGCTTGGCTAGTTTTATACGAAAAATGAGTGTTTATTTTGAAAGAAATGTGGACTTGCCTTTTGATTCAGTATGAATGGATCTTTATTTTTCATAATTAAGTTTTACTTGAATTATAAAATAAAAAAAATATATTTGGAGTTATTAAACGCTTTGATTTACCTTTTACCCTTGCTCTTACCCGAATGCGAAGTGTATGTATGTATAAGGTTTCTTTGGCATGCCCTACAGCCTAAACAGCTTGATGGATTTCAACATGTGAGGTGTTATTTGAATCTTCTTGATAGAGAAAGTGATATAGAGTTCTACATTTTAATTATAATTATCACTACACATTAGGGACTACCTTTTGTCGTCGGGTTTTTTTTTACCTTTTAATAATGTTACTTGTTTTGTTACTCTTTAGAAAAGCCATTAATTTCCCTAAAGAAGAGAAATTTGAATGAGTCATCAATGTTAATATTTTATCTATAGTAATATCAGTGATTGGTCATGTCGGTTTGAGTCGACCTATGCGAACGTATCACGATCACATCGAAGACGTTGAAGAAAGGCCCTATTCAGAGATTTGAGATTTTCATCTCACCGTTTTTCGTCCTTGTTGCTCTCGTTTGAAACGTCATAGGTGTGAGAGTGACCAAGATAAAATCTCATCTCATGGCCCCCCATGTCAAAAGTGCCCGTAACCGACAAGCGTGTAAGAAAAGACTCATGAAAGTGGAAGAAGCGAAAGATGCATGCCAGGATCGTAGCAAGTGGAGAAAAGTGCTATCTACCTACTCAAAAAAAAAATGTATGGTACCTAGTAACAGTAGGTATTTTATTTCGTTGATAGTCATCCTAATCCTAATTTTTTTTATCATACCTACTTATATTTATTATTATTTATTTATTGTCTCTTAAAATTTTGGTACAAAAAAATATTTAAGTGTTGCACCAAAAACCAAATGGTTTGTCTTGGTGCTCACATCCACCACTCGCCTCAACTAAAAGAAAATACAAATTAAATAAAAGTGATAGACACTAATTCCTAATACCTTCTTTAAAAAAGTTTGTCCAGTAAGCACCTGTTTGTTATTTTAACTAATATTATAAATGCGAAAGTGAGTTTGTTTGTTTGTTTGTAACGCTTTCACGTTTCAACTACTCAACCAATCGTCTTGAAATTTTGCATACATGTTGTCCGGGGTACAGAAAAGGACATAGGGTACTTTTTATCCCGAAAAAATAAACGGTTCCTGTGGGACCGCGGGTGAAACCGCGGGGCGCAGCTAATTCTAAAATAATATTAGAATATTCCAATTTATTTATTCATCGTAATAATTTGGATAACTACAAGCTTAAATTAAGTTTTAACGTTCTTACTCTATTTTTATTTTTTTATTTTTTTAACTAACTCTCGAAGAAGCAGCCGCGCGCGCATTCGCCTTGATAAAAGGCGCCGAATGCGATTTTAACTATATACAGAATATTCGACTAAATCACACGTGAGTAATTCCCATTCCATAAATTTAGAATGTTTGAAAACCACGTCAATTTCCATACTATTTTTAATCTTAATAAATATAAATTACGTGTCACGTTGTTTGCCCGCTATAGACTCCTAAACTACTTAACCGATTTCAATCAAATTTGCACACCGTGTGCAGTTCGATCTAACTTAGCAGATAGGATAGCTCACATGTATATATTTATAAATAATAAACGCGAACGAAGTCTCGGGGTGACAGCTAGTATTGTGTATTTTTGAATGACAATCAACGAAATGAAACCCCAAAAAAGTAAGTCATTATGAACATTATGACTTAATTTAAGCATGCAGTCATCCAAATCATTACGATGAAAATGTAGTAAATTGGAATATTTTATTCTTAAATGTAATTTCGTTCGAGAACTCGTGAGATTGCTTTCAGAGAAACGCCAGGCGTTTCAAATTGCTTTTGGCGCAAACGTAGGTACAAAATAGCCGATTGTCTTTGTCCGATCGGACTTAATATTAAAATGTTCGCAGCTTAACACCTCTCCGGTCCAACAGAATAGATTGGTTAAATTTTTATATTGACTTGCGCTTAGGAAATCCTACTAATACGATAAACGGGAAAGTTTGTAATAATGGATGGATGAATGTTTGTTAGTCGTTCACGCCAGAACGGCCGAACAGATCTGGATGAAATTTGGCACAGAGATAGATTATAGTCTAGAATAACACATAGAATACTTTTAACCGCGGGTGAAACTGCGGGGCGCAGCTAGTTTCTCATATAAAGCGTTTTTCAAATCGAAGAAACTATAGAATAAAAATGTTATCCTTAAATTTGTATTACATATATATAATAAATATATATTGTATTATATTGTATAATAAATATTGTTTTACAGAAATTGAAGGAAAATATTTTTTTACCTCAAATACTCCAATTTTTTTATTGGTCTTACCTAAATTAATATTCGATGCTGTATTTGTTTTACAATCTACTTCTTTGTAATACACAAATGTAAAAACACAAGCTCTGTTTTGCTGTAGGTAAAATCCATGCAGAGTGAGGAACCTCCTGACAATACGGCACGTGTCTAGGATCACTGCCTTTTGTATCTGGTCCTTGATCCAACCGTCTAACGAGAGCCTCTTGAGATGTTGGTCGAGGCTCTTCGCTATGAAACCGTTTACCGTGACGACTGTCGGGACAATGATCGTCGAGTCAACATCCCACATGGCGGTTACCTCGTGAGCCAATTAAGTCAAGGTACTTGCTGAGTTTGTCCTTCTCGGCCTTCACGAGGTTCTCGTCATGTGGGATGGTGATGTCGACGAGCACTGCCCGGCGCTGGGACCGGTCGACCAGCACGAATATTATTATTATTATTATATTCTGGACACTTGCACACACGGTCGCCTGACCCCAAATTAAGCAAAGCTTGTACTATGGCGGCCAGAGACTGATATACATACAAATTTATTTAAAATACATACTTGGATAGATAATTACCATCCAGACATAGAACAAACACAAAAGTTCATCACATTAATGTTTGCCCTAGGTGGGAATCGAACCCACGCCCCCTAACTCAGAAGGCAGGTTCACTACCGACTGAGCCACCGATGCAATTATCATAGAACAATATTAAGCCTGAAAGGCTACGACAATTAAAACTTGGCTAGCTCACTAAAACCCTAACAAAACCACAAAACATTGTCGTCCAAGCACAGTCTGATTCAAATTAAAATATTCGATCGGACAATGGCCGTCTACAGTGCACAGTGGACAGTGGACAGTGTGGACATCGACGTTCTGAACGACGGACGCAGACGATCCTTTGCATTTCAAATTAGAACGGATGTCCGGTGCAGAACGATTCGAACGACCTCTACAGACAATGCTATAAATTATATTACGTTGAATGGCTCACTGAAAGTTCATTTAAGGCCCCGTATTACACGAAATCACCAAAAATAAGTATTTTGTTTGCGCCTAGTTTGATATGAAGAATTATGATGATCAGGTGCACAAAAACACAGCTAGTAGAAGAAACATTCAACTAAAGTTTAAACAAAGTACAATTTTCAATGACAAATAAAAAAAATAAAAAAATACACAAAAAGCATCATCTTAAAAAACTTTTTGAGCGCGTGGTTCTCTCAATTTTTAGCGATCACATCATATTTCTTTTCGATTGTTATATAGCCAGATTAGTTCTCTAAAATTTAATCGCGCAACTAATCTTTGTTTGTGTTCTTATTACGATTAATACCAATAAAAACGGCAAAAAAATGTATTTCTAGGCCCCGATCTCATTTTACCATCAAATAATTATAATGTACTTACGATTTTTAACTCTAAATAAAGCGGGTTACGTTATCGTATATGTTTGGGTAGATAATCGTGGAATGACCGAGCATTAAGCATCAGCTTAAATTTTCTGGAGGTATTTAGCCACTATTTGCTTAAGACAGAGAAGAGTGGAACTTTTTAATATCAGAGGCCTGAGGGCTTACTTAATGGTGGCTTAATGGTTATTGATTATGCCGTTTTGTTTTCGATGTTGCGCGACCATGGACCTTAATGCGCGGTGATACGATTCGCGGTCAAGTAGCATCGAAAACAGACTGAAACTATCATGGCAATAAGATGCCCCATGGTAAGCCACCCAACATGGTTTGCTGCGTCAAGCAAATCAGTTTTTTATAACTTTAGAATCAGAATCAGAATCAGCATCGTTTATTGTTTAACTGTGTGTTACAAAGATATTAAAATCATATAATTATAGTAGTTAGCTTACACGCTGTCCTCAACATCGTCGACTTTGTAATTTGCAACGGAGTCTACTTTTCTGCTGCGTTTAGTTTCCCATTACAGATTCATTGGCGCTTTGCTTAGTGAGTTGTTTAAATAAATTGAATTAATTCAAGCCTTCGCTAAGGGACCTCGGAACAACCTAGATAATAAGATGGCGCACGGCGTATGATTTAGGTGAAGCCAAAAACTCTCCAAAAACTACGCTACTGTCGTATATTTACACAACACGCACATATTGACGCAAAAAAACTACGCTACTTCATTGGTCATTCTTACCTCGGCATTATGTGGATTGGTATATGGTATAATTTCGTGTACATAAATATACAAAGTCCGTTATAAAAGTGTGGCCAGGACTACTTGATGAGGTACTTTTTAAAAACGGTGCAGTTTTTTTACAAGTCAAATTTGGAAAAGCCGTAACATTAAACTCTTACAGTTTTAGAATGTTAAATCTGCTAAGGTTGTATATTGGAGCGAAGATGGCTAACGTAGAGTTTGGGAATTAATATTCGTTTTCGATTTTTTTTTTTTTTTTTTTTATGCAGAATAGATCGGCGTTTGACCACCAACTCGCCTGATGTTAAGCGACGTTGTGGTCTAAGATGAAGCACGACGACCTATAAGGTACTTATTCACTCTAGCCTTGAAGTTTTGTAGAGTGAAGAAGTACAAAGACGGCAGTTGAGTGAGGCGCTACAAGTGCGCTACTGCTCAGAGCCGTCTTCGGAACGGTTACACCGGACGACATCCCGAAACACGACTAGGTCATTTCACGGCATGGCTTGGTCCGGTGGGTGGTAACTAGCCTCGGCCGAAGCCTCCCACCAGAGTTTGCTACCCGGTTAGCACTACCCGGGGACCACGTGTAGGGAATCAGAATAGAGTACACTCCTACGGACGTGGGTAGCTCAGCCCCCAAATTGTAATGCAATTTGCAATTGTAAATGTTTTTCATGGCAACATTACCACGCACACAAGTTTAAAAGCGAAGTGGCTTCAGCGAGATATAACGCAGTGTTCCATCTTTTCCTCTAGGTTGATCTGAGTAAGAGACAAATGCCTGCTACTTAGAAAT
Source organism: Peribatodes rhomboidaria (assembly GCA_911728515.1). Classification (NCBI taxonomy): domain Eukaryota; kingdom Metazoa; phylum Arthropoda; class Insecta; order Lepidoptera; family Geometridae; genus Peribatodes; species Peribatodes rhomboidaria. Next base: position 4,511,840 of record OU452184.1, on the reverse strand, counting down.
AAGAGGTGCTATAGCATAATCTGAGAGCGCTTAAACTATCCGAGCTTTGCTGAATGACGCTTCGTTTACCACAAACTAATTACGACAATTAACATCCGCCACTGTTTCTAAAGACAATTGTTACAAACTAATTTATACCCTACAAGGTAGCCCGTCTAAATCGGTTCTTCCGTTTAGTGGTTTGTCACAGACAGATACACAGGTTAAACTCATAGTACCCCTCGTTATCGGTAACAAGCCTATTTGCTTCGGTATCGGCCTTGAGTCCGGCGACCACTTTAGACTAACTTCGCATTGGTTTAAGGTTTTCCACAGCCATTTCGTCTAGAAGAAGATGACGAGCGAAGAGAGCGAGTATTTAACCTGACGAGCCTCTAAGGTTACCTACAGAGTGACAAAGTGCAATTTTAATTTTTTTTTATGACTTTTGCACTTCTGTAATCATGCTTAAATAACTAAGAATTTCCCTTGTATTATGTATTCATATAACAGCTAATGATGTAGACAACCTCTCTATGTAATGGAATTTTTGATTAGCTTTGTCTACCTATTAAATAAATCAGTCAAAAGTGACCCCTTAAAAATGCGGATATTTTTCATAGCTCTATTTTAGCTTGAGAACCTTTTTTTAAAAAAAAACAAGAACATAGGGGCGGAGATATTGTTAATTTAATTGTACATTCTAAATTTCATCATAATGTGACACATGGTTTTCAAGAAATTTGAGTAGAGCATTTGTATGTAAAAATGTAAACTTCAGAGCGTCGCGGGCCTACACTAAAGTGGATACAGTTAAGCATAGTTAGTCCAAGCGCCATTTTCGTTTTTTTGGGAAATTACATAAACGCGTTTTTATTGGCAGGAGATTTGCATTTGTATCGTCTGAAAGTAAATCTATTTATATCGAAGCTTCTATTTGTAATTTAACATATTACAAGAAAAAAACACAAAATAAGTATTTATTTTGGAAGATATAGCTAAAATGCACTTGGACTCTCAATAAATATGATGTTCTCATTTTGCAAAACGAGTCCAAGAGCCATAAATAGCTAAAAATGCACGTGGACTCGCAATAATATGCTGTTCTCATTTTGCAAAACGAGTCCAAGGGACATTAATGTCCATTTCCTATCGATTAAATAAAAAATATATATTTTCCATACTTGCTTAGCATCATAAATTGGTAGATGATAATGAGGACTGAGAAAAATAAATGAAAAGCTATGAAAATGGCATGTCTGCAATATTACAGACAGGATAATATTAACTTAGACGGACAGATGTTTGATGATAAGACAGATGTTTGATGTGAACATAGCGAGTAAGATAGAGTAGGTAGATACTAAATCTACTCTAGACATGATCTGGATCAAAATCTAAATGACCATTAAAACCTTCAATATAATCATCAATCGTGTCGTCTGAAATCATTTTTTTTATAAAATGACATAGCGTCGTTTGGAATATAGGGGAACGGTGATTTTTAAATCTTCCAATTTTTTTCTGAAACAGGCTTTCCTGTAGCCCGAAGCGTTACCATTTATTTAAAACATTTGTGTCCTCTTCTACCTTTTTTCTCTCTCTACATCAATTTCTACGCTTTCTCCCTCTTCTACACTTGTCTCAACATTTATTTTTAATGCATGATCTTTTTTTAGGCCTCCATCAGGTCACTTAGAGAGCAGCTTTTGTGGCACTGAGGGCAGGACATTGGATGTCCCATGGTTTGTGTTGCGTCGCAGCCACACTCGTGAGAACCCGTGTCAGAGAACCCCCACTTGCTCATGTTGAACTTGCAGCGAAGTCTGTTTAGCGAGTTCCACGTGGGCTACGTTAAGTCGTTGCCTGGGGGGAGTTCCTCTGCTGGTTTTACGAACTCTTGTGGTGGTGCGCACCTTTCCAGCCACAGTTTGTAGCAGGACTCTCGGGGATGGGTGGGTAACGCCTTTGTGGAACTGAGAAAACCTTTGCGACTCTTGAGGCGGTTGACCGGGGGGTAAAAAACTGTAGAGTGTGTGTCTTGGGTTTTGTTCTTGTTTATATTTTTAGTAGAGCAATCGACAGCTCTGCGGAATTTTAGGGGAACAATGCAAGAGGGTAAAAAGATTTTAGGGGGAGGGTTTCAAGCAGCCAGTTATTTTCTGCATGTTTCATTGAGTGCAACATCTACTTCCTTAGCATGGGTGGAACGGTGTCACACTGGACACGCGTATTTCCCAGCTGAGAAACAGAGTGCTAGCCCGGATGTGCGCAGTACTTGAGGTGAGGTGCCTCATGAGGTGGAAATGAGGCGGGAGAGTAAATTGTTCCTGGTAACTTTTAATTTTGTTTTCATACAGTGCTGTTTGTAAGTCAGTGGCCTGTCATGTTTTACTCTTAGGTTGGTTGGGCTGTAACAGTGCTTTATAGCGATGTCTCGCCAGGATATGTAGAGTGAGCGTCCGCCTTGACGGTTTCGGAGATGGAAGGCGCATGACTGGATCTTGGATGGATTTGGTCGTTAGCTATTCTCGTCGTAGTATTTCCTGATGTCTTCCAGGGGGCTCCTGTGAGTATCATCTCATCTTATTCTTATTATTATTCGAGGTGAGGGCGTTAAGTCCTGCACTGATCGCAGTCCCACTTGGGGTGTTTTGTGCATTTCCCCCTGCCAGCACTTACCCGAGCCAACCCAACTCCTTAAAATACCGGAGTGAAGCTCTGGGGCGCTGGCATAGTTGCTCCAGTGGCGTAGATAGTAATCAAATATACCTTTGCCACTGCTGAGTCATTTCTAATTGTGGCGGCAGGGAGAGAAGGAAGTGAGTAGTTAACTTCAACTATTTTTATGCATCACAAGCCTATGCGACAAATGCTTGGATTATTGGGTTACGTTTGGAATCAAACTTACGTTTCTAGTTCTGCAAAACTAGTCCAAGTAACAAACAATTGTCGCGTGGACTACTTATGCATAACACTACGTCGTTTGGGCTTGTAATGTATAAATGGAAATGTGTTTTCTTATTATACAATTTGGTTGTTATTTTTAAATTGGTTATTGGACTTGTGTTGCGTATCGAAATATACCATTTGCTATAGAAGGCGCTTGGACGGGGTATCAAAAAATACCACTTAAGAGTTCAACTGCTACAAGAGTGCTTTTTCTATGGCTAAATTATGCCCTAAGGATTACAAAAATGCAAAAAAATCAAAAAATGGAATTTGGCGCTTGGACTCATTATGCTTAACTGTATCCAAGTATTACTACACCTAAAACCAGCACCTTGTATATTTTAAGATCGACCCCCAATCCTTTTATCCTAATCCTAACTAAAATTATAAATGAGAAAGTGAGTTTGTTTGTTTGTTTGTAACGCTTTCACGTCTCAACTACTCAACCAATCGTCTTGAAATTTTGCATACATGTTGTCCGGGGTACAGAAAAGGACATAGGGTACTTTTTATCCCGAAAAAAAAAACGGTTCCATTGGGACCGCGGGGCGCAGATAGTACAAGTATAGTTACTCGTATGACTGTGTCATACTGTCAAGTCAAACACATTTTACATATATGACTCTCAGATAAACCTAGAGGAAAAGATGGAACACTGCGTTATATCTCGCTGAAGCCACTTCTTTTTCAATATATGTGCGTGGTAATGTTGCCATGGAAAACATTTACAATTGCACGAAAACTAATATTAATTCCTAAACTCTACGTTTGCCATTTCCGTTCCAATATACAACCTTAGTAGATTTAATATTTTAAAACTGCACATATTTGTAAGAGTTTATTGTTACGGGTTTTTCAAAATTGACTTGTAAAAAAACTGCACAGTTTTTAAAAAGAACCATAAAATGTAGTTCTGGCCACACTTTTATAAAGCACTATGCATATTTATGTACACGGAATTATACCATAAATCAATGCACATAATGTCGAGGTAAGAATGACCAAGCGAGTAGCGTAGTTTTTTTGCGTCAATGTGTTCGTGTTGTGTACACAGAATACGACAGTAGCGTAGTTTTTCAATGGTTTTTGGCTTCACTTAGATCATACGCCGTGCTCCATCTTATTCTCTAGGTTGATCTGAGATATGACTATACTTTGTGTATATGAAGGAATGTATTCACCTGCAGCACAAGAATAATTATGTTCTTATTGTAGGTGCTACAAGACAAATTGACAAATGTTATCCTTATATTACATAAGGTTTATCTGTAAGTGATCCTGGCAGCATTTTCATGAATAAATTTGATTTGATTTGACTAGTACTATCTGGTACTTACGTAAAACACCGGTAAACAGCACAGCACGTTATTCAGTCTGCTTACCAATTCCGTTTCCCTTGTGGTTGCAGTGTTCGTGAGATGTGTTTGCAACAGCCAATACGGGTGAATCTCAGTGTTTGCGGTGGAAATCAGACGATCTTCTACTCGTGGGTATTGACTAGGCACATTTCGATTGCACCTGCTCTCTTACGAGCTCTTCTTTTTAACCGACTTCAAAAATGGACGTTCTCAAGTGTGGTTTTTTAGCCGCCTTCCAAAAAAGGAGGAGGTTCTTGATTCGTCTTTATATTTTTTGCAGACTTTCAAAAAGGAGGTTCTTAATTCGACTGTATGTTTTTTTGTATGTATGTTACGCGATTACTCTGCCAAGTGTGAATCGAAATAATGTTTTTTTTATTGATTAAATAATAATCAGATCGGTGCAAAATGCTAGTATCGATTTACCTGTTTATACCTGGCTACCCGAGAGTTGTGACCGGAAAAGAATAGACAACCCAACGTTTGCATATTCTATGGGCTTCAGACTTTCGATTGGTATAGAATTTGTCTAATAATCAAACCGGTGAAATGTTAATTTTTTTTTAAATTATTAATTAATCATATCATGGACTAAAATTTGTTAGACAACCCATATGCAATATATTCATTGACATATTAAATTAAATATAAAATGCATTTCATCAAATAAGCATCTCGGTGAAGGTCGTTCCAGCGGGATCTTAGACTAATAGTCGAATTGAGAACCTCCTCTGTTTTGGAAGTCGATTAAAAAAACCGACTTCTCATCATCATCATCATCATCGGGAATTACTCTGATTTCTGATTTCTGCTTTCTAAAGATCGCCGAATGCAGTTGAAACTAAGGTCGGAATAATCGACTAAGTCGTACGTGAGTAATTCCCGTTCCATAAAATCATAATGTAATAAAATAATAATAATAAAATTCTGGATATTGTCACACACGGTCGCCTGACCCCAAACTAAGCAAAGCTTGTACTATGGCTGCCAGAGACTGATATACATACTTAGATATTTTTATAAATAAATAAATAAATAAATAAATAAATAAATTCGGGACACTTCCACACACGGTCGCCTGACCCCAAACTAAGCAAAGCTTGTACTATGGCTGCCAGAGACTGATATACATACTTAGATATTTTTAAATACATACTTAAATAGATATTAACACCCAGACATAGAACAAACTCAAATGATAATCACATGAATGTTTGTCCTAGGTGGGAATCGAACCCACGCCCCCAAGCTCAGAAGGCAGGCTCACTACCAACTGAGCCACCGAGGCAGTCAAATCAATGTGTGAAAAGTACGTCAGTTTCCATAATAAAATCATAATATTTTCCTTATGTACCAGTGGCTACTTGGCGGAAGTGGAAGGTTCCAAGCAATAGAAATTGATATTCCATGTTTTAATATTCTTATAAGGTTTTTCATTCGTTCGGTGGGCGGCGTCCGTCTTTTTCTTGAGGTGAATGAGAATAAAATTTTCATATCAAAAGGATCTCGTAGTAAAATTTAATCCATGCTTTAGATCTATAAGCCAGCAAGCGAATATTAGTTTCTTTGAAAGAAAAAGAAAAAGATACTCGTAGAGAACTTTTGCGTAGAATATTATAATGATTTAATTTCATTTGAAGTGAGATTAATTTCTTTGTCCAATCAAAGGTTGCCTAAAAGAAATTGCTTTATACCATAAGGTTACAGTATGCTCCAGTATTAATTACATTAAATTCAGTAAACTAACACTTATTTAATTTATCAACACTTTCAAGTGTTGATAAATTAACACTTGAAAGCGGAACAAACAATCAAACAAACGACCACTTACGCATTTATATAATACTAGCTGCATTTACCGTTTTTCGGGAAAAAAAGTACCCTAAGTCCTTTTCTGTACCCCAGACAACGTGTATGCAATATTTCAAGACGATTGGTTGAGTAGTTGAGAATTGAAAGTGTTACAAACAAACAAACGAACAAACTTACTTTCGCATTTATAATATTCGTTAGGACTAGCTCTTTTGCCCACAGGTTTGCTTGCGTTTCATGGCCTATGCCACTCAAGGATAATGTAGCTTTCGAACAGTGAAAGAATTTTCGAAATCGGATCTAAGGTTTCTAAATTTTATTCGTTACAAATACACAAATAAAAATCTTTCCTCTTTATAATTTTAGTGTAGATTTAGATCTCATAAAGATTTTTCGTGTGCTCAAATCAGATCAAATTTATTCATGAAAATGCTGACAGGATCACTTACAATAATATATATAATATATATATTATTTATTATTCATTTACTATATAATATATATATTATTGTAAATATACTTATAGATAAACTTTAGGTAATATAGGGGTGACATTTGTTAATTTGTCGTGTAGCACCTACACTAAGAACATAATTCTTGTGCTGCAGGTGATTATATTCCTTCATATAAGATAATCTATTTCCAAAAACACGAATTATTTACATTTTCACAGTTTATACATAAAATAAAAAATTCCTGAAAATAACAAGACAATTCCCAGATATACCTGCGGTCCCACACTAGGCTCAAGGCCCGTAACGTGGAAACCAAGAGGTCGAAAATAGACTAAATTAAAGAGGTGTCCTAGCGAATATCTACAGTTATCAAAGTTTGAATTTAAGTTCTAGTAATTTAAGTTTAAAAGTACAATTTTCCTAGTAAGTGTGTTGAGTGTGTGTGTGTGTGTGTGTGTGAGTGTGCGTGTGCGTGACTGAGTTTGAAATTGTGTAAAGGAATGTTGAAAATCAGGTATGCTCACTGCTCCGTACGAACACGGGTAATTAAGTTTTCGGTGTCTTCGTAGGACAAAGTTAATAACCATTCACGGACTGCCTTCTTCACTTTCGACGACCTTTCGTTTTTCAATGTAGGGATATATATATACACAAAGTGTTGTCATATGTAAAATGTGTTTGACAGTATAACACAGTCATAATTATACTTTTAATATCTGCGCCCCGCGGTCCCACAGGAACCGTTTTTTTTTTCGGGATAAAAAGTACCTTATGTCCTTTTCTGTACCCCGGACAACATGTATGCAAAATTTCAAGACGATTGGTTGAGTAGTTGAGACGTGAAAGCGTTACAAACAAACAAAGAAACAAACTCACTTTCGTATTTTTAATATTAGTAAGGACGAGCCACCTTTTGGCCACGTGTTCGCTTGCGTTTTATAGCCTAAATATCACTCAAAGATAATGTAGCTTTCAAACGGTAAAATAATTTTTGAAATCGGATCAGTGGTTTCTGAGTTTATGCGTTACAAACATACAAAAATACAAATCTTTCCTCTTTAAAATATTAGTGTAGACTAGCCGCGCCCTGCGGTTTTACCCGCGGTTAAAAAGTATCCTACGTGCTATTCTAGACTATAATTAAAACAAAAGATTAAAAAAAAAACGTGGTGTACTTACTATTAAGATCATTAAAATAATATAGTTATAAATAATAATTAGGTTCGCACTCAAAACAATACTTAGCAGAAATGTGAGTACTGCAGTCCACTAAAGCAAAGGTGTGTAAAATCGTGAGATGATATACAACTGTGTTTTGCTGAACAAAGTCTTAACTTATGTCGGTGGAACAAAAGCTGAACATACAAAAAAGACTATAATCTATCTCTGTGCTAAATTTTATCCTGATCTGTTCTGCCGTTCTGGCGTGAAAGAGTAACAAACATCCATCCATCCATCTATCCTTCCATTCTTACAAACTTTCGCGTTTATAATATTAGTAGGATTTGTAATTTAGTACTTATGGATTTTTAGTGTGCTAATACTATATTATCCTATAGACGTTTAGAAGGTAGTAGGAGGTAGGTATAGGAGAGTGTTGTACCTATTGTATTTTTATGTTTCTTCCTAAAGTGGTTGAATCCCCGGGACGTAAGTAGCTAGTAAATTCATGAGATGATCATGAATGAAAGAATGCCACTGCCCACGATATAATATGTTACTAAAAGTCATAGATGAATGATATATAGTTAAATAATATATAGTTAAAAGTCATAGATGATGTATAGTTGAACTGGTTTTCCTCCTACAGCAACAAATGAATCAACACAGCGCAGAAGGTAAACTCAGTGATTCCCCTAATTCTTGCGCTGTGTGCACACGAGCTAAAATTTAATGAAGTATGTTTTAATGACATTAAAAAATTACTTAAGAGTCCCGCGACGCTCTGAAATTTCCATAATAACGCACTTGTCAAATTTCTTGGAAACCATTTGTCAGATTATGATGAAACTTAGCATGTACAATTAAATGAACTATGAGTATATCTCCGCCCCTATGTTCTTAATTTTTTTTAAAAACGTCCTCAAGCTAAAATAGGGCTATGAAAAATATCCGCATTTGTAAGGGGTCACTTTTGACTGATTTATTCAATAGAAAGACAAAGTAAATCAAAAATTCCTTTACATATAGGGAGGTTGTCTACATCATTAACTTTTAAAATTAATGATTTGCTTTGTCTACCTATTGAATAAATCAGTCAAAAGTGACCCCTTAAAAATGCGGATATTTTTCATAGCTCTATTTTTGCTTAAGAACGTTTTTAAAAAAAACCAAGAACATAGGAGCGGAGATATTGTTAATTTAATTGTACATGCTAAATTTCATCATAATCTAACAAATGGTTTTCAAGAAATTTGAGAAGCGCGTTTGTATGGAAATTTCAGAGCGTAGCGGCCCTCTTAAGCAGAGGACCTAATCCAAAATATTTATATTTATTTTTTGTGAAAATCACATTTAAAGTTCAGACGTGTAGGTACTTATTTCTCAGTAGTTTGGTAAACATTTTTGATGATTTTGTAGGTTAAGTACTTTTCGGTTAACTTGGTCCGTCAATTAAATTGCACTTCTGATGAGTATTTTAATGCAAAAATGCACACCTGCCTCATTACTTACCGTTACTCATACCGAGCAGTTACAACTCAGTCTTCAAGAGTTACTTTGTGTCAGTGCACGTTTTAAAAGTATTATACTTTTTATGTTATGTGAGTTTTATTTTAAGAGACTAAAATGTAAGTAAAATCTTGTAGGTTTTTAAATTAAGTTTGGTACAACCAAACGTACCTACCTAAATAGGTAACTGTGATTACAGAACATATTTCAAGAAGCTGAAAATATATTTATACACAAAACAAATTTTATATGTATTCGAATTTATTTTGCATAGAAAAACAGACAGATTATTATTATTATAAATATTTTTAAAATTTGTGTCGTAAAACTTACCAACTCTAAAAATTAAAATTTTCAAAGTTATTTTATTGATTTTGAAATCATCTCGTTGCAGTTTCATTTTAAGGGGCATGGGTAAGGCTTGGCAGCTGTTTCGTTCGCTCGCGACACCATTGTATTAGATATAAAATCATAGAATGTATTTTTGTTAAATTTTCCTGTATTGATGGCATTAAAACCGCCTCTCAAGCCAGAGGGAGCGTGTTCGAACCCAGCCGACGGCGCTCACCAATTTGTTCATTGTGTGAATATATGTGCGCATTGTATGTCATCTGCTACATGACTGGAGCCCGGTGTATGGCGACAGGCTCACCCCCTGTTATGAAAATTATACAATAACGAGTTGAATTATCTTTTATTGCTGATAAATAGGCGATTCTCACTTCTCCCCGCGGTCCCCGCCACGCGAAAATCCAACAGCTGTCTTAGCCAGGTTAAAATATTTGTTCTTCCAGCACTATGTTCTTTTACCAAATTCTCCTGTGTTATTTATTTCTCTTTTTTTTTTCAAATTTCGATGAACATACACCAGAGCTTAAAAAACAGAATAACCATGTTTTACGTGTGCGTACCCAGCATTAATTTGTAATTTGTTTTTTTAACTTTTTTATTTATTTTATTTGTGTTATCTGTAGTATTTAAAATGTAATTATTTTATCTATATTCAATACCCTCCATTCTTTATGTTCTAAATTTTTTTATACGTCCGAAAGTTTGAAAAGAGATCACTCTTAGCGCTAAGTCCGCCTTATCAATATTTTCCTGTGTATGTGTTTTTGTGCCGTCAACAAATTTATTATTGTAGTGTTATTAATGAAATATTACATAATAGAGTTTATTTTCCAGATGGGGTTCAAAATAGCAGTATTAATCTTTTCTGTGCTTCTCCTATCGATACTCAATTCAAGCAATGCTTTGAGAATTCTAGTAGCTTTCCCGATGTCTTCGAAAAGCCATAATATACTGGGACAAGGGATTGTTACCAATTTGCTTAAAGCAGGACATGAGGTAGAGTTTTCATGATATTTTTCTTTAAGGTCTTTTACGACGGGGTGTTATAAGTTTGACGTGTCTGTGTGTGTGTGTGTGTGTGTGTGTGTGTGTGTGTGTGTGTGGCATCGTAGCTCCCGAAGGGATGAACTGATTTTGTTTTTTTTTTTTGTTTGAAAGGTGAATTAGACAGAAGTGTTCTTAGCTGTTTCATGAAAATCGGTGTTGAAGAAAAATGATGTTGGTGTTTTTTTTTTAATGTAGCTTATTCGTTAAATTATATTAAAATACCTGCGCCTTGCGGTGTTACTCGCGGATTTAAAATAGCCTATGTATTCATTCAGGGTATAAGTTATCTCCATACCAAATTTCATCCAAATTCGTCCGTCCGTTTGAGCGTGAAGTGGTAACAAACAAGCACACATACACTCGCACAAAGTTTGGTACTTACAACTAGCTGCGACGCGCGGTGGTACCCGCGGCGAATTTACTATTACTAATGCCATATGACTGGCTTATCTGTCTAATATACAGTATCATATGTTAGGTAGGAAAGTATTTAGCTGGTCGAAATAATTACGATACGAAATAATAATTATGTTGGTATTATTTGTACTATATTTATAGATATTACCTACATAGCTGTAAGCTCAAATTTGTGACTATAATTTATTTATTATTTGAAAAAATAATGCCTCTCAGTTTCTTGCCTGTTCTTCTGAGTAGAGGCTCTTTATCCGAACAAGGCGGTCGAGTCTATTTAAATAACTTTGTCGTTCATAAGTGTATCTTTGATACCTTAATTGAATAAAAACATTTTGACTTTGATTTATGAAAAGCGATGATAGCCTAGTTGGAGAAGACCCGCCTCTAAAGCCAGAGGGAGCGGGTTCAAACCCAACTGACGGCTTATACCAATTTGTTCATTGTGTGACCATATGTGCGTTTAGTATGTCATCTGCTACATGACTGGAGCCCGGTGTATGGCGACAGGGTCGCCCCCTGTCACATTTTGGACTGAATATCGTCTGGCGAAGTGTGGGTGTTGTTTTACATCTTTGCCAGTCTGCTCGGGGAAAAGGCGTGTAAATTTGTTATATATTTTGTTCTGTGCTACAAGACGAACGTCCCAACAATCCTATCCTACTAATAATTTAAACGCGAAAGTTTGTAAGAATGGATGTATGGATGTTTGTTACTCTTTCACGCAAGAACGGCTGAACAGATCTGGATGAAATTTGTCACAGAGATAGATTACAGTCTAGAATAGCATATAGGATACTTTATAACCGCGGCTGAAACCGCGGGGCGCAGCTAGTATTATATAAAGAAAAAACTTAAAACGCATTTTTTTTGTATGTAACCCTCTGTGTTCAATTCCGACCCGCTAAGGTAAAGCTGGCCGCATCTTTCATTGTTTACATTTTTGCAGGTCATCTTCTTTACATCATTTCCCAGAACGACACCAGTTCAGAACTTGACAGAAATCGATTGCTCACCTATTGCTTTAGAGTTCCAAAAACAAACGATAAGTAAGTACAATACATCTATTGCTAACAATTATAAAAAGTCTTAGAGTAACTACTTATGGAAGGTAGGTTTCCAAACAACGCTCTCTTAGAACTCAAGCCACGAATTCGCTACGTGTGCTGTGTTTACTTGCCTTGTCACGCACACAGACGCAAACATAATATGGTTAGTTGAAATGTTTTCCCCTAAAAGTTGGATTATTGGTTGATTGTAAAAAAATGCCGCGTTAAAAAATTGTGGGGCTATCAATCACTAATCAGGAAAAAAATAACTTTTTTGTTACAGCTGAAAGTTTCAAACTGAAGAATTTGATTGGAAAAGGTAACATAGCAGACTCTGTAGGCTTTATGTATTTCATAGCCGAATTCAACAGGATGTTCTTGGAATTCGAACCGGTTACCAATTTCCTAAGTGATTCGAGGGAACAGTTTGATCTGGCTATTTTGGAATGGTTCTTCTCGGAAACTGTAGCTGGGTATGTTATGTCACAGTTTATTTACAGAACAAAAATGTTTGCACATTTAAAAAATTGTTTTTTTGGATCTATCTCGTGTAACTGTTGTTGCATACTATATTTGTTTCAAATCTTGCAATGTCTTTTTCAAATACTTCTACTAAACTGATTCAAATGAAACTTTGCACAAAACTATTGATACATCGACATTGAAGGAGTGATGAAGGAGGATTTATGAAGGAGGATTTATATTTCATAAAAAGCTTCGTTCTTTGCTTAATCATAATAATGTCACTTACTTTTTCCTAACTCAATTATTATTACAATGGGTCACGGGTCACCTGTCAACGAAAAATCGTCACCCATCCGCCAGTCTCTTATAATTTTTATTAATTTCAGGATACCACCACTATTTCAATGTCCTTTCATTTGGGTAGCGACCACAGAGTTCCATGGGCTTGTGTTGAGAGTAATAGACGAAGTACCGAATCCCGCGTACAGCGCCGACCTGTTTTCTACAAACACACCACCTTTCACTTTCTGGGAGAGAGCTGTTGAACTGGCGACCGCTTGTTGGAGGCATTTTGTTGTAAAGTATGAATTCTATTGTTTAACTCATTGCTATTGTCAGCTCGTAATCATTCACAGTTGAGAATAGGCTTTCCTTCTTAACAGATCTTTTTTTCATCGTCGCAAATCTCGTCCAAGCTCGACCAGCAAGGCCATCACAGGCCGGAGACAAAGTGCCTTTCAACCGTTTTTATCCCGCGGGAAAGAGACAAACAAATCAGCATTCTAGCTTTGTCACATCTAAGCGCGGGTAAAAACGGTGAAAAGACATTATGTCTTCGGACCGTGCTAGCCCTGCAGCGATGTTCATAAACTGAGTTCTAAAGTGAATCCATATTTATAACATATGCAGTAAATCCACAAGTGGGATGTTATGTGACTCTTCGGGCATATTTTATACTAGTCACAGAATTAGTTCCCTAACAACATTTTAGCACATTTCTCTACTAATGTTCATTTGCTTAATTAAGATTTCTTAAATTTTTCTTTACTTCTTCTATGCAAGTACTTTTATTACATCGCCCAGTAGTCATAGAAACAAGAGCGTTTGAATTTAAACGCGCTAATAAAAAATGCACTTACTTGAAGCAACTTACGGTTTCAATTCCTTTATACTTTCTGTTGTATTTTCAGCTTTATCATTGTTCCATTTGAGAAATCTCTCTACAATCGAATATTTCCTGCCATAGCCGCAAAACGAGGAGTCTCCATGCCTTCTTACGAAGAAGCTGCATACAACGCTTCCATGTTGCTGGTGAACTCACATCCCTCTATTGGAACTTCTTTTAGGCTGCCCCCGAATGTAAAGTACATTGGTGGATATCATATTGACAGAGAAGTCAAACCGTTACCAAAGGTAAGAAACATTTTTGGTATTTTAATAATATACTTTCAATATGGAGTCAAATTTGTATGAAGCTAACAGAGAAAGCAAATATAAATGTAAAACTAGCATTATAGTGTCGTACGACTTAAACATTATTTTGTAATGGATGTTGTATCAAAAACTTTAATCATAACCCTAAATAAAAGATTCCTTATTGACGCGTACGTCTTTGACATTTTCAACCATGATAAGACCTAAACAAAGTTAACCACCGTCATAATTTCTTTAGGATCTTCAAAAAATAATGGACGAGTCCAAGCTCGGCGTGATTTACTTCAGCATGGGCTCCAATTTGAAAAGCAAGGATATGAGTACTGAAATGAAGGAATCTCTCATCAAAATGTTTGGAACACTGAAGGAGGATGTTATTTGGAAGTTTGAGGATGATGTGGAAAATGTGCCTTCAAACGTGCATTTGGTCAAATGGGCTCCACAAACAAGCATCTTGGGTAAGTCACATTCTTGTCTATCTTCTATACTACTGGATTAAACATCTCTTAAAGTTTGCTAATTAAAATTTCTAGAAGTAAGTATAGTAGTAGTAGTAGTATTTCTAGAAATTTCTTTCCTTCATTTTCGAAGGTCCTATTTATCGTGTAACTTTCACAGCACATCCAAAAACAAAGCTGTTCATCACGCACGGAGGTCAACTGTCTACCACTGAAGCGATACATTTTGGAGTACCACTAGTAGGTCTACCAATGTTCGGAGACCAGAATGTTAACATGCAGTCTGTTGTGAAGAAAGGTTTTGGTGTCATGTTGAAGATCAGTGAAGATTTTACAGATGACTTGAAAGCGGCTGTAGAAAAAGTGCTTCAGGATCCAGAGTGAGTTTTCTTTATTCAGTAATAGGTTTTGCCTGATGATAAACAATGATGGGGCTAACGATGGATTAAATTTGAAACTGTAAATTTTAGGACCCTGCGCTATATCATTCAGTCTTAATTTAGAAAGCCTTAATTTTGTCTAAATCCTTAACTAATATTACTCATAAAAATATGACAATAATTTGATTCAATACACTTGTAATTACGAGTATAATATGTTTTCCATAATTTTTGCCTTTCAGATACATGCTCCAAGCCAAATATCTCTCTTCAATATACCACGACAACATTGCAACTCCAGGTGATGAATTAATCCACTGGGTGGAACACGTTGTCAAATCCAAAGGAGCCCCACACCTAAAATCTCCAGCTTCAATGGTCCCCTGGTACCAGAAACTGTATCTGGACCTAGCTGCTGTGATATTTTTAATAATGTTTGTTGTCAATAAATGTCTGACAACATTTTGGAAGACTTGTAGGACTAGAGTTGGTAATAAAGAGAAAAAGAACTGATATTGTAAAATAAGGAAAAGTCTTTAAAATCATCTTTTTCTTTTCTATCCTTTGTCTGTTCTCTCTTCCTTTTTTTCCCTCTTTTTTTCAAGTCAGATAATAATTATTTATTTAAGAAAAACTTCAGATTCAATTATTTCGTTTATTTTATTTTTGGTATGGGGTTTTTACTTACAGTATCATAAAACTTCATTAATAATCACTTGGCTATCAATGATCTAATATCAGTCTAAAGATTTTAGCACAACTATCGTGAACCAAATAATACAATCAAATATTATGATAATCTTCTCTTCAAAAACTCTTCACATTCAAACAGTTACATCTAATCTCGATATTTCTAAACAATGCCTAAAAAAATAAGACTTGCCAAACCCTTGCTATGCGTTAGCTTTAGCAAAATTTTTTCGTCCCAGACAACAAGTCCCAACCATTTCACTACACACTTCTTAAGAATTTTCAAAATCACAAACTCTTCTTCTTTTCGTAGTCTTTACCAGCAGACAGCACTCTTTTTAGAATAGTTTTCAGCAAAACAGCAGCAACAATTAGGCCTGCAACTACGAGAGCCACCAGATCCAGGTAAAGTTTCTGGTACCAGGGCACCAGCAATGCCGGAGAGCGTAAATGTTTTGCTCCTTTTGTAACAACAGCGTGTTCGACCCAATGTATCAGTTCTTGGCTCGGTGTCGCTGGACGATGGTGATAGATGAACGACCAGTCTTTTGCTTTTTGGGCGTATCTGGAAAAAATACATTAATTAATAATACTAATTTCTTATTTTATATATTTATTTACATTTTTTTTTATTGTACATTGTAGTCCCGTTCGTCTCAAATTCAGTCAATGCTGAAAATTTGCGCTGAGAAGTTTTCAGCTTTATAGCTGAGCATTGACCTTTTTTAACGCACTGGACACTACAGTGATAAGACTGTTTTCTTTAATTTGTGTCTTGGCATTAAGGATTGTCACCGTCTTTGTAGTGTCTTGTGTGTCAAAATAAATGTATATTTCTTTCTGTCCTTCTTTCTTTAATAATTTGATTGAATTGTAAAAAAGTTCTGCGTTTCTATTATTACGCTTACTAAAATTGACATGAAAAATTATATTCCAAATTGATGAAACTAAAGTAGATATAAAGAATTTCATTTCTAAAGGGTTTCATTATTTTTGGGTTGGAAACAAACAATTGGTATGGTATACATAAAAAATATAAATATAAAGCATGTTGAACTTAATTTTTAACCACACCGCAAACAGAATTTCATATTGAGTTACATCGTATCGTTATTTTACGTCTTTAAATACTTTTAATTACTTACTTAGGATTCCCAAGAATTTCATGGATCTCAACTTCCAAATCTTTATCCATAGTATATGATAATAATAATATAAATATAAAGCATGTTGAACTTAATTTTTAACCACACCGCAAACAGAATTTCATATTGAGTTACATCGTATCGTTATTTTACGTCTTTAAATACTTTTAATTACTTACTTAGGATTCCCAAGAATTTCATGGATCTCAACTTCCAAATCTTTATCCATAGTATATGATAGGTCTACCCTCCTTCCAAAGCCCTTATATACTGCCTTGTCAACATTTCCAAACTGATCAGCAAAAACCGGGATTCCGATGATTGGCTTCCCGAAGTGGACTGCTTCGGTGGTTGAAAGAAGACCACCATGAGTGATGAAGAGAGCACAGTTGGGATGAGCTGAAATGATAGAGATTAGGGTCTGATTATTAAGTTTTGTTTCTGCCTTTCTAACTTTGTGAAAATCACCTTGGCCAAAGAAATGAGCACTCTAAGATTTGAATGAAAGACGTATAGCATGTTCTCAGAATTATCAATGACAAAGAACCAATATAGAGAAATGGACAAACTTTTAAGTGCATCGATCAGATAAACATAGATGTCAAGTCTCAATACGTAAAATGGCACCTTGAAAACTAGGCTTAGATCAAGTGTAAGCCTTGTTTCGCTCTCAAATCCCTCTGTGATCGCGTCATGTTACGACGCCTAAATGTGCTAAAAACACTTTAGCAAATGTCATAAACGTTATTGCGGAATGATAAGGCGTATAGGTGTTAAGATAGAATTAATTAAAATAGGCTAAATGTACCCTGACTGAATGCTGAGACAATTTTATATTTTATGCTTTTGTTTAAATCCAATTTTTAATGTGACATCTATTTTTTATAATTTTAATATATATGTCGGTGCATAGTTTAAATATTGTAATTATTTAGTTAAGCGCCACCTAGTATTGCTTTGGTGAACTAGAGTTGTGTAAAGTGGCGCCAGCTCTGGTGTAACTCTTTGTGACGTGCGCTGTTCGCTGATTGGTCGTTGGCCGATGTCGCGTGAGTCAGGCAGCCAATCAGCGGGCGGCAATAGTTCGGCGGTATTCGTGTTCCGTCTGAAAGAGTGCGAGTGGAGGGGGCGCTAGTATAAGTGCGCGGAAATGCTCCGAGGAGCGGACACTTCATACTTTGAGTTGGGACGTTGAAGAGTGAACAGTGCGCGTTACTAAGTGGAATACCTTGTTCACAATTTATATCGAGGCAAATTATAATCTACCTACTGTGTAAATTAATTGTCGGCCATTCAAATAAAGTTGATTTAAGTACGCGAGGTGTCTCAGTCTCCTCGCCCGCTATACCCACGCCGTAGAACCATGTCTGATGCGAAACGGATACCTCTCGGAGTTCCGACATATATTTTTGAAATGAGATGTAATTATAATGTACATGTAATACAATTATAACACAATGGAAGGCTATCCACCAAAATACAGGTGTTAATACACCTAGTTTGGTGGCTATGGTTACACATATTACTGTAATTTTTTCATGTAATAAAATGATTATGAATTTTGAATTTGAATAAGATGAAGTTAAATGTGTTTGATTATTTTGATTAGAACGCTTAAGTGTTATGCGGTGCCGCTATAAAGGCCTGAGTTTTAATGAGACATGATGTCTATGTTTATCTGATCGAAGTTTAGGGATCTGTTTTTCTTTTTTTTATGCTATATATGGCAAACAAGGAAATGGATAGTCTGATGGCGGCGGCCTGACGATCACCGTCGCTTATAGATACCTGTAGTACCAGGAGCACAAACTTTTGTATTATATTGGTGATGTCATTAAAATTATGTTCTTCCGTTTAGTCAGAAATAAATAAATAATAATAAAAAAATATTCGGGACATTTTGTCATACACGGTCATCTGACACCAAACTAAGCAAAGCTTGTACTGTGGCTGTCAGAGATTAATATAAGTAAATATTTTTTTTATATTTTTATAATAAATACTTAAATAGATGTTAACACCCAGACATAGAATAAACACAAATATTCATCATATGAATGTTTTCCCTAGGTGGGAATTGAACCCACGCCCCGCAGCACAAAAGGCAGGTTCACTACTAACTGAGCCAGTCCTTAATTGCTAGTATTACTAGTAGTATTAAATCACTAGTATTTTAATATTATGGCCCGACAGAATCATTCTTTAATGTAAATTATCCCAACCCGAAATAATTGCATCTAGTTTACTACTAAAGCATACAAATCATGATCAAAGATCAAGACAAGCTTATAAATGTAAAGTCAGAATAACAGAAAAACTTGAGGTATTTTTCTTTGACGAAAATTTAACCAATACTTCTTTGAAATACGTCTGTTTACTATTCATTAGCAAGTACGAGTATTTGCTTGTAAATAATAAATGTAGGCTTAAGAATTTGTAGAATTATCTTTATTTTTATTATTTGAGGAGGAGAAAAGAGTGGTAGAAATAGAGACGAAATGGCGAAGTAGAGAAATGTACGGTATACCCGTAAGGGTCAGCAGGTTAGGTACCTACTTTTCTCCTAGCGCTCACAGCTTAGCTTGACTAGGTGTTCTTAGCCGATCACCGATGTTAAGCAACGGACGACACGGTCAGTCCTAGGATGGGTGACCGCGGGTGGCATGTACAACTGAGCGTTACCGTGGCTCGGATAACACGTTAAGTTGTAGGCCCCGGTTGTTTGTTCTATGGCAATAATCGTCAAGCCATGTCAGAGGCCATAGGGCGGCCTAGAAACTCCATCAGGGCAAGCAAGTTCGTATTGGTCGAGTGGCTAGACCAATACGAACTTGCTTGCTTTTCCACTTACTAAGATCCTGGCACACATCTTTACCATCTCCTATTTTCACGAATCTTTTGATACATCACGTTCGTCGATTACTGGTAGTTCTGGCTTTTCCATTTATTTTCGTAATAATATGCACATGTATGCATATTTAAGCCATGTATACATTTATATTGGAGTGATGATAGCCTAGTTGGAGAAGGCCCGCCTCTCAAGACAGAGGGAGCGGATTCAAACCCAGCCAACGGCACGCAGCTATTTGTTCATTGTGTGAGCATATGTGCGTATTGTATGTCATCTGCTACATGACTGGAGCTTGTTGTATGGCGACAGGCTCGCCCCCTGTCACATTTTGGACTGAATATCGTCCGGCGAACTGTGGGTGTTGTATTACACCTCTGCCAGCCCCGTCGGAGGAAAGGCGTGACGATATGTATGTGTATACATACATAGTTAAAACAGGTACAATGCATGCAAGATGTTTCACTATGTAAATAGTTATTATGAATTACCTTACCTTACTTAGTTACAGCTTACCTAAAATACTTTGTTGAGGAGCCCAAGTCAAGATGTGAACGTTTTTCGGCAAGTTAGGTAGTACTTCCTCGAATTTCCAAATGACAGTTTGTTTCAATCTACCAAAGATCTTGAGGAAACTTTCCTTTAAGTTCTGAGGAATGTCCTTGCTCTTGAGATTTGAACCCATGCTGAAGTAGACGAAACCTTGCTTGGCGCTATCTAGAACTTTCTTCAAGTCCTAAAATACAAAAGAAAATTGTATTGAATTCCAAGCTATGAATGGCGTAAGTACGAGGCTAGTTCTTAGTAAGAAAACTAACATTTGCCCTAGGATTTTAGGGACCGTAAATATTTGCAGGATGAAAGGTACCCTGTGTCTTTTTTGTACCTCTGACAACGTATATGCCAAATTTTATGATCGGTTGAGTAGTTTGGGTGTGAAAGGGTAACAAACAAATAAAAATAAACATACGAACAAACTCACTTTAGCATTTATAATATTTGCTAGGATTCCGAAGAAAATATGAAACTAAGTGAAGGTCGTTAGTAGAGCGACTAGAAAATCTTAATCAATATGATTTAATGGATGTTACGAAAGAATTGCAACGTCATCAAGTCCAATTATCGCCGACTATGCAACGATAATATATTAAAATATAATGTTGAACCTAAAACGACAAAAAAAAAACATTCTATTACGGTGCCATGTTCTCACAAATAAATGAATCTTGAATCTTGAATCTTGCCGTGTAACAAGTTATAAACAATGTTGAACTGCAGCTTTAATAATATAATAGCTAATATCCATGCACTTCTCTGAATGCCTATGACCTTAGTCACCAAGTAGGCACACTACACAAAATAACCATGGCCCAAAAATTGAAATACTTTGTTTTATAAGCAACATAACATTATTAAAAGAAAATAAAAACCCGGATGCAAAATGATGTACCCTATGTCACTTCCACTATCAAGACAATCCAAACGACACCTCACATGTCGAAATCCGTCAAGCTGTTTAGGCTGTAGGGCGTGCCAAAGAAACCTCATACATACATACCCACATACATTCATACATACAAACACTCGGTAAAGATAACCCGACTGCTTGCGCAGTCGGGTAAAAATACGTTAACCAACTGCTTCCAACATGTAAAAAATTCCATTCGGTCTCCCACGGAACTTGCGTTTCGTAACCAGTTTTGTAAAGAATAATTTGTTGTTAAATTGTTACAAATGTTGTTTGGTTTACTATAGCATCTTACTTGAAGATAAAAAACTGAATGCTCCTGCAGCCTCGTTTGTTTCGATTCGCGGCGTGCGAGGGTTTCCTTCGTTTTTCTACATGGTCAGTGGGGTAAGCGTGTGTTTTGTCAATTAGCCTTTGTCAATTTAGTCAATTGCCTAGATTTTTTGGGAAAAAAAATATTGGTCTACGTGCATTATCCTGGAAGAAAATAGGGGAATACGTTTGTATGGAGAATCGCATACTGTAATATCCTCTTAATTGCTGATCTTACCTCTGGTAAAGGGTTAACATTAACATCAATGTGATATCCTCCAATAGGCTTATAGCTCTGAGGGAGTTTTGGCGCCAGCCCCAGCGAAACATGAGAATTGCCAAGCATCAATGAAACGTTGAACATGAGATCTTCGTAAGCTGGCACAACTTTTCCTCTTTCGCGCAATATTGGGACTATAATATTTTGGTATAGTTGCTTTTCTTGTTCTTCAAATGTTCTGAAATCAATTAAAATTTCCTAAATTATTAACTAAGAAGGTTATTAGGTATTAACAATCATACGGAAACGTTTCTTTTCAGATTCCAAAAAAATTAAACTCATATTATTCGAATCTCAGACTGAATTCATAAGTTTTTAAACATGGTTTCCGATCGGATTTATACTCGATTCTCTACTCCAAAATTCATAAAATCAGACAGAAACGTTTCCGAACGATTGTGAATACCTATGCAGGAAACCCAGTGTGAGAAGGCTGGCTAGAAGGTGGAAAGACGATCGGGAAGCGCTGAATGCAGGAACCCTAAGAGTGGCCATATTGTAGATATTATTGCGGGAGACCTTTGTCCTTTTTGTAGCATTTTAGTTTTACTCTTTTTACGATTCCGTAGCTAATTAGGGACCTTTACGCTCAAAATAAAATCTCGACGAGACACTCCGAGAGCACCCGAAAAGCGGGAAATGTGAGAACTTTCTCCAGGGTGCTGGCCAGACAGAAAATACATTTAGGCCGAGGACAAGATATGGACGAAACGGAAACTCGAACTTCGAAACTAGGCATCTTTCGCAAACCTTCAAATGCGTAGCGTCCGCACGCATCTGCGGCGTTTTCTCTCTGTGTGTCACGTCTTTCAGTAAATTGAAAGGATGCCGCGTCTGAGTTAAGTCGTGCCTCGTCTTCGTCTTACCATCTTCTATTTTTCGTCTTCTGGCCATGAGTCTATCGGCAGTGATACAGCTTCACAATGTCCGTCTTTCTATCCTCCTTTGTACGTGCTTTCTGATCATGTTCATGTACTTTATAAGTAGGAGATGATTTCAATTTGTTAAATACTTACTGCTTCGTGACATATCCATTGATCTGTTTCCATAGTTGCCCGACACGTGTTGTGAACGGATATGGAGCTATTGCACTTGATATGTAGTCTGTGGCGTAAGCAGGGTTAAGATTTTCGTCTATCAGCCGCAGTACCAGCCAATGGGGCTCCAGAGTTGAGAACCAGAGGAACGGGCAGTCGTATAAGGCTGGTAATCTGTAAAAAGGTTGAACAAATAAAATCTTAGTGAAAATATTTAGGATCCCATTATATTTTTTGTTCCAAAATATCATACTAATGTATCATCAGAATAATATTATATTATTAAATCAGTAAAAAAAAGGTTAAATAAAATAGGTTTGGCAAAGAGCTATATCTTTCGCAATGAGCATTAAAAATAGCTTAAATTATTATTTAAGCAATTCTTAGTGGTTCACATCACCATCACGCGACACTGCACGGAGCCAGTGTGAGAATCGCTTTTAAGTCTCAATGCGTTTTAGTTCAATTGATACATATATCATCACGCCTTTCCCCGAGGGGGCTGGCAGAGGTATACAACACCCACACTTCGGTGGATGATACCCAGTCCCAAATGTGACAGGGGGCGAGCCTGTCGCCATACACCGGGTTCCAATCATGTAGCAGATAACAAATATGTAGGTAATAAATTCAATTAATACAAATTGAAATAAATCCATAGTGTAAAACTATTTGCACAATTTAAAAACACTGGACCGGCATTTGGAAAAACCAGTATCGCGGGCGTGCAATTAAACGGTGGACTAGAAAAAATAATACGAGTATTAACAGATCTAAAGAGACATACCTACTTAATGGTAATAATATTTTGCAAACAATTTTATACCAAATCAGGCTGTCTACATTATCGATAGCCACTTAGAACTGCTAATTTCAAAAACCAACATAACAAAAAGTCTAGCTTCTGCATGCCATTCACTGCGAGCGTAACCATGAATTTTGATAGTGACGAAAACTTTTTCATTTTCGTTTTGTTCCATACATTTCAATAAAGCGCACCTGGCGGAAACGTTATGGAACTAGGTTAAAAAAT
The DNA here is from genome assembly GCA_911728515.1 of Peribatodes rhomboidaria. NCBI lineage: Eukaryota > Metazoa > Arthropoda > Insecta > Lepidoptera > Geometridae > Peribatodes > Peribatodes rhomboidaria. The sequence goes on along the minus strand of OU452184.1, from coordinate 4,488,203 downwards.
GTATGGATCCAAACAAAAACGAAAAAAGTTTTCGTTATCTCTCATAACTCATGATAAGCCCCTTGAGCGGGCTTCGTACGGACTCCATTTAGGGCTAAGTGGTCGGCCCTAAAACCAGAGTTTTGATTTTAGGGCCGAACACGTACCCCCTTCGCCTGCAGTAGAAGGTGTACATATAGCTAGTTTGCGAATATGAATTATTTATTTCCCGGGTCAAGCGATGATAGCCTAGTCGGAAAAGACTCGCGTCTCAAACCAGAGGGAGCGGGTTCAGACCCAGCCGAAGGCACGCACTAATCTGTTCATTGTATGAACATATAACGTGCGTATTTAATGTCATCTGCTACATAAATAGAGGCCGGTGTATGGCAATGTAAAAATATATATTATCTGTATTATGTTCTCTATTATACTTAAATGGTTGGCAACATTTTTTCGGCCATGTTTGATTTTGTTTCTTCCCTGTCCGGTTGTTGCCCTTGAATCGTTCTATTTGTGAAGTGTCCAATGTGCGTCTCAAATAATATTAATTATATTAAATGTTCAACTGTCGGTTTAATACTGAGAATTAAACAAATAGTTACTACACAAGTGTCGTTTGGATTTGCTTCTATCGTCTGCCTGCCCCTAACCTGCTACAAAGGTTTTGAGCCCAGCTACGTGTGACCAACGTGGACCAGCGTGAGGCACCGCATGGCGTGATCGAAGTTTCTTCAGTCAAACGGCAAGTGTTTCTCTATATCGAGCACTATGGAGCGAAGTTCTAACGAAAATAATACCGGCGCGACTTACAATATTGAAAAGTTGAACGGCGTGGATAACTATACTAACTGGAAGTTTATCATGCGCATGGCGCTTACACTGGACAACTTATGGGGTTGTGTGGATGGTACGGACACTGATGTTTCACATGATCGCCGTGCTCTGGCGCGCATCTGTATGTGCGTGCAGACATCGTTGTATCAATATGTTCGCGAGGCCAAGACGGCGAAAGACGCGTGGAGTGCGTTGGCGACAATTTTTGAAGACAAAGGTCTCTATCGACGGGTTCTACTGTCTCGCCAGCTGCATCAAACGGAGTTTAACAAGTTCGCGACGATGACTGAATACATCAACGGCGTCATGACTCTGGATCAACAGCTCGCTGATATTGGCAAAAGCATCGAGGATGCAGAAGTCGCCGAGATATTGCTGAGTGGGTTGCCTGCGGAGTACGACGTCCTCGTGTCCAATCTGGAGACTGCATGCATCAATGGAGATTTAACAACTGAGCTTGTTCGCACGAGACTATTACAAGAAGAATTTCGAAAAACACAAAATGATTCGCATAATACGGCTTATAGTGTGAAAACTAAAACAAAAGTGGTTTGCCATTATTGCAAAAAGGTCGGTCACATTAAGTCAAAGTGTTTTAAGTTAAAGCGAGACCGAAAAAGTGAAAATGATAAAACATTTGTCACGACCGAAGCAGCCTTAGTCACTTCGAAAGATTGGATTGTAGATAGTGGGTGCACGACTCATATGACAAATAATTTATCAAACTTAATGGACTTTAAACCAAATAAAACCAAAGTTTGTATTGCGAATAATGACAAGTTAAATTGTGTTGGCTCAGGTAATGTTAATATTCTGTTAAATAACAATGAAAACATGGTTGTAGCAGAAGGTATGCTTGTCCCAGATTTATCCACAAATTTATTATCAGTTAGCAAGCTTACAATGCAAGGCTTAACTGTGGTGTTCGACAAGAATGGGTGTCATTTTTATAACAAATGTAAAGTTTCCGGGGATAGCATTGGTCATGCTACTAATGATAATGGTATCTATAGGCTAGATGGTGTTAACAAGGTCTTGCAGGTGGAGCATTCTACATCTTCCCTAACAGATGTGCAGGGAGAACAGAGTGCAATGGTCGCAGCTGTGCCAGCGTCTACATGGCACAAAAGGCTCGGACACTTGAGTTACAATGGTATGTGTACACTTAGGAAAGCTAACTTTCTTGAGTTTCAGGACAAAGACATAGAAAACCAACTGAGGAATTGTGTTGCATGCCTTGAGGGGAAGCAAGTGGCTAAACCATTCCCTTCTAGTGGCAAGAGAGCAACGCAACCACTTGAACTGGTGCATTCTGATCTTTGTGGTCCGATGAGCAGCTGCAGTTGGGGCGGTGCAAGATACCTTTTAACATTTACCGATGACTACAGCAGGAAGAGCTGGGGATACCTGTTAAGGAATAAATCTGAGGTACTGTCAGTTTTTATTCAGTTTAAAACATTAGTAGAGAAGCAATCCGGCTACCCTTTGAAGTGTCTCAGGTCTGATGGTGGGGGTGAGTATTGCAATGTTAAGTTTGCGACATACTTACTTCGAGAGGGAATTGTTCATCAAGTAACAGTTCCATATACCCCACAACAAAATGGTGTATCAGAGAGGCTTAATAGAACTCTGATGGAAAAGGCACGTTGCATGTTACAGGATTCTGGTCTCTGCCAGCGCTATTGGGGAGAGGCGGTTATGACTGCATTGTATTTAAAGAATAGATGTCCCTCTGTCGCTGTGGCAGGATCGATACCTGAGCAGGTTTGGACCCGTTCTAACGTGGGATTAGGTCACCTGCGTGTGTTTGGATGTGTTGCCTATGCACTTATACCTGAGCAGAAGCGTAAGAAACTTGATGCTAAGTCTAAGAGATGCATCTTTGTAGGTTATAGTGACACTACCAAAGGTTATAGATTGGTCGACCCTTTAGTACCTCATAAGATATTTTTCGCAAGGAACGTAGCATTTTTAGAGACTGAATTTTTAAAGACTGATGAATGTAAAACAAATAATAATAGTAATTTCTATCAGTATGACTGCAGGTCTTATTTGAATGAACAGTCTAATAATGATAAGGGCAATCATAATAGAAGTAATAATATGAATATTTTAAATGAAAATGACATTAATAATACAATTCACTGTAATAATTCTAGTCAGAATAGTAATAATTTATCTATGAATGAGAATATAGGTAATGACAGTGTTTCTAATCAAAATGTAACTGTGGTTTCAGCTTCTGAGTCGGAGTATGCAACTGGTGATGAAGCAGTCAGCTCGTGGAGTCCGGTCTCCGCCGCTGGTGCTGATGAAGCATCATTGTCTGAGGAGTGGTCTCCTGCAGGGGAAGAAGCCGTGACTAGTCCTGAGGGTTCAGTGACCGTCACTAGCCGCCCTGTTAGGAGCACTCGTGGTAAACAGCCAAATAGGTATGATGGTTATGATATGTCTTTATTAGTTCGGGGCGAATCTGACCCTTTGAGCTATGGTGAAGCTGTTTCTTCATCCACTAGTGTGGAGTGGCAAGCTGCCATGAGTAAGGAATATAATGCTCTTATCAAGAATGGAGTATGGAAGCTTGTGGACCGACCCAAGGCACATAATGTAATTAAATGTAAGTGGGTTTATAAAAGTAAGCAGGATAATGCTGGTAAGGATAAATTTAGGGCGCGTTTAGTAGCGCGTGGTTTTTCACAACGTGAAGGCATAGATTACAATGATACATTCTCTCCAGTCGTCCGCCACAGTACTATGAGAATTTTATTTTCTTTAGCAAATGACTTAAATATGAATATTGATCACTTAGATGTAGAAACTGCATTTTTAAATAGTGACTTGGATGAGCATATTTTTATGGAGCAGCCTGAAGGGTTTTGTACCGATAATAGTAAAGTATGTTTGTTATTAAAAAGTATATATGGCTTAAAACAGGCCAGCAGAATGTGGAACTTAAAAGTTCATCAGTTGTTGTCAAATGCAGGTTTTAAACAATGTAAATGTGAACCATGTGTATACATTAAAAAATCTGGTAAATGTATAACTATTATAGCATTATATGTCGATGACTTTTATATTTTCAGTAATAATTCCACAACTAAAAACGAATTAATTTGCCTGTTAGAGAGTGAATTCTGTGTCAAAAATTTAGGTTCATTGAAAACATGTTTAGGTATGAATGTAACCTATGATAAACTCAATGGTGTACTAACTTTGGATCAGTCCAGTTATATTAAGACATTGTTATCACGGTTTGGCATGGAAAATTGTAAGGCAGTGGCAACTCCCATGGTATTAGGGAATAAATTATGTAAACCTCAAGGTAAATGCCTAGATGATGATGTACATAGGTATAGAGAGTTACTGGGTTGCTTGATGTACCTATGTGTCTGTACAAGGCCAGATTTGAGTTTTGCTTGTAGTCAACTGAGTCAGTTCAGTAATGACTTTGATCAGTCCCATTGGCTTGCGGCTAAACGCATTTTAAGATATTTAGCAGGGACAATAAATTATAAACTATATTTTTATAGAAATTGTAATTTATCATTAACTGCTTTTGCAGATGCGGATTGGGCCAATGATATTGTGGATAGGAAGTCTTATACTGGCTATGTGATTAAATTAGGCAAAAATACCATAAACTGGGAATCTCGAAAACAAAAATGTGTAGCACTCTCTAGCACTGAAAGTGAGTACTTAGGTATTACAGAAGCTTTGAAAGATTTATGTTTTATTAAAAGCTTTATGTCAGAAATTTTGGATAAAAGATTAAAAATTGTTTTGTTTAATGACAACCAAAGTGCTCACAGATTGTTAGAAGCCAGAGAATACTGCCATAAACGTACCAAACATATCGATATAAGGTATCACTTTGTAAAAGATCTGATTCAAAATGGGTTTGTTGAAGTGAAATATATGCCAACTGAACAGATGATGGCAGATATTCTAACAAAACCATTAAGCTCTGTAAAACATATAAAGTTTGTTAGGGAATTAAATGTAAAATGAATCAGAAGACTGTTGTATAATTTTTAATGTTATATTTGATTTTGGGCATGGAAAGCATGTAAATTGTTGATATAAGTGTCACTTTGTTTAGCGTGAACATGTAAACTTATGTGTTTTTCCTGAAATTGCCATGATTATAGAACATAATAAGGGGAAGTGTAAAAATATATATTATCTGTATTATGTTCTCTATTATACTTAAATGGTTGGCAACATTTTTTCGGCCATGTTTGATTTTGTTTCTTCCCTGTCCGGTTGTTGCCCTTGAATCGTTCTATTTGTGAAGTGTCCAATGTGCGTCTCAAATAATATTAATTATATTAAATGTTCAACTGTCGGTTTAATACTGAGAATTAAACAAATAGTTACTACACAAGTGTCGTTTGGATTTGCTTCTATCGTCTGCCTGCCCCTAACCTGCTACAGGCAACAGGCTCACATTTAGGACTGAATGTCGTCCGGCGAAGTTCGGCGGGAGGCTTCGGCCGTGGCTAGTTACCACCCACCGGACCAAGCCATGCCGTGAAATGACCTAGTCGTGTTTCGGGATGTAGTCCGGTGTAACCGTTCCGAAGACGGGTCTGAGCAGTGGCGCAATTGTAGCGCCTCACTCAACTGCCGTCTTTAGATAGATAGATAGATAAACTCTTTATTGTTCACACCACAGATAACAAAACAACAAGAGAAAAAATATAATGATAAAACTTATTAAATAGTGTAACAACTGGCGGCCTTATCACTAAAAGCGATCTCTTCCAGGCAACCTTAGGATGGAGAGGATACGACAAATGAGTATGGGACAGGGTGTGCAAAAATAACAAAAATAAACATAAGATTGATACAAAGAAACAACAAAACATCGAGTATTATACATATACACCTACATAAACTATTTACATAAAACTTACATAAAAGTACATCATACTAATATAATACATTCTAGTACTTAAAATACCTATAGTTAATAAAATATACTAATTAATACATACATACAACACTGATTAATAAAACAATCAAGGCAATTTCGATAAATACAGCTTTTTTACGGCGTCTTTAAAAATAGCAAGTGAGGGAGCATGTCTAGTAGCGACAGGCAGCTCGTTCCACAGTTGGACTGCCTGAAATGCAAACGACTTACCATAGAACATATTACAATGAGCAGTGGGAGTTTTTAGCGCAAGTGTATATTGAGATCTAAGGGGATGGAGATGAAAGGATTGTAGATAAGAAAAGAGATCTTTTAAATAGCGTGGGGTGGCAGGATTAAAAAGAGTATTATAGAGAAGGGAAAGGATGTGAGCATTCCGGCGAAGTCGAATAGGGAGCCACTTTAGTTTGGTCCGGAAAACAGAAACGTGATCATATTTACGTAAGCCAAAAATGAATCGGATGCAGTAATTTTGAAGACGTTCTAGTTTATCAAGCTGTAACTCTGTCAGATTTAAATAACAGGCATCAGCATAATCTAGAATGGGAAGAAGAAGAGACTGTGCAAGCGTGACTTTAGTGGCAGTGGGTAAAAAGTTACGAAGCCGTCTAAGGGATCCACCAGATGCAAATAATTTGCAGCTGATCGACCTGATATGGACATCCCAGCTTAGAGTACGATCAAACATCACGCCTAGATTTTTCACTGACTCACTATACGGTAATGCAACCCCATCAAATACTACATGGGGGATATCAGCCCAGTTTAATCTCGAGATGAAGTAAGGGCTGCCAATGATAATAGCCTGCGATTTAGTGGGATTCACTTTTAGACCATAGGAATTACTCCACTTAATGATTTGATGCAAATCGGTGTTCATGGCAGCAATAGCTGTATCCAGATTATCTAATGGGGCTTGGCAATAAATTTGAAGATCGTCTGCGTAAAGGTGGTAGGAAGAAGTAAGGGTCTGGGAAATCGAGTTTATAAAAATAGCAAATAGAAGAGGAGACAGGACGCCACCCTGTGGCACACCAGCAGTAGTGTTACACCAAGAAGAAAATGTATCTTCCAGGCAAATACGTTGCCGGCGACCAAACAGGTAACTATGAAACCAGTCGATTGCCGATGAAGATATGTTAATGGAGCGCATTAAAGCTAACAAGATGTCGAGGTTAACGGCATTAAAAGCATTACTAAAATCTAACAGGGTTAGAACAGTAAGCTTACCGTTATCCATACCTAAGCGTATGTCATCGGTGATCTTAACAAGAGTGGATACAGTGCTATGCCCAGGACGAAAACCGGATTGGAATGGATTGAGGAGGTCTTGCCTGTTGAGGAATTCGTTTAGTTGCTTGTGAACAAGACGCTCAAGGACTTTAGATAAAAAAGGAAGGATAGATATAGGACGGTACTCAGAAAAAGTTTTAGGGTTAGGTTTCTTAGGCAATGGTAGGATTTGGGCATCTTTCCAGATTGCAGGGAATACTCCAGTAGAAATGGAATTGTTGAATAAAATACAAAGAATGGGAAGGATGACATCAAGGATGGGCAAAAGCATGTTCCGACTTATACTGTCACCGCCTACTGCATTGGAGGAGATCGACATAACACTCTTCTTAACATCGCATTCGGTAAATCGATTAAAAACAAATGAGGAGAAATCGGGAATTGAAGTGGCAGAAAGATTGCTAATAGTTAATTTTTTATCCGCATCCGACAAAGCAGAAACGGAAGAAAAGTGTTGATTGAGAGCATTGATATCAATATTATTTTGGACATTATTTTGACGAGATTTGCCAATTCCCATTGATTTGAGGAACTTCCAGACTTTAGCAGGATTATCATCATCTACAGAAGCATGAACATGACGTCGCATAGCATCCCTACACACCTTATTGCAGCGATTGCGGGCTTGAATATATTTTGAATGATTGATGTCGGTGGGACGCATTTTTAACCGGGTTTTAGCAATAGATTTTTTGTGCATCAAGGATTTAATTTCGTCAGTGAGCCATGGAGCAGGAAGATGTTTGATTTTGATAACACGCAACGGAGCATGCACGTCATAAAGTTCCGTAATTAGTGAATTGAAACAGCTTATTTGATCGTCCACCAGGTCAGAGTCAATGACGGGACCCCAATTTATCTTTCTCGCATCTTCAAGGAGAGCCTCACGATCCATACCACCAAAGTTACGCTGCAGAAGAGTACGAGGCTTAGATTTTGGAGGACGAATTTTATAAGAAAGGAAAACCAAATCATGATAAGAAAAATCGTCGGCAGAGTATTGACCATGTTTGGCTACATTATTTAGGGAAGAAACAATAATCAAATCAAGAAGAGATGGGGAGCAATTGGGGAAGTGATGCGTAGCATTTAGAGGGAGAATATGCATGTTGTATGAATTTACGATGGATTCAAGAGTGGAGGTTCGATGATCTCTTTTAAGGAGACATGTGTTGAAGTCACCCATAATAATGGAGTGATTGTACGAAGGGGTAAGGTCATTTAAGAGATTTTCAAAAGAGGAAAAATAACTTATATTTTTTGAAGGGCAATACCTAATAGACTCCGAGAAGAACTTTTGTGTGTGAAAGAAGAACTTCAACAAAAAGATGCTCACCGGCGTTGTCCGGGGGTGGTTGTGGCGATTGATTTAAAACCGAGAAAGGAATATTAGCTCTTAAGTAGATAGCTACACCACCGCCGCCACGGGGCTCACGATCATTTCGTATGAGAATAAAACCAGGGAGAGAATAAGACGTGGTGGGAAGACAAGGACGAAGCCATGTTTCGGAGACTAAAATTGCGTGAATGTTTTTGTGATCAAGAGAAGCCAACATTTCAGGATAACATGACGGAATGCTCTGCGCATTTATATGGATAACGTTAAAGTTTTTAGGTACATCGGAAAAATTGCATTCCAGGTAATCTGACAGCGGAAGTAAGCTGGAAAAACTGTCGTCGCTACCAGAAATCGAAGCTCTTGAGGATGCCGAGAGGAATTCGTTATCACTATTATAATCGCCGTTGTCAGTAAAAAAAGTACACATATATACTAAATAATATAAATAATAATATACTTACACAAACCTAATAATAATAAATATCGGGCTAAAGTAACACAATCGGGCTCTAAATGTAAATTTAAAAACAAAAACATCCACCAGCCGGTTGTGTTGCAACAGAGATGTAAAAAATTATAAAAGATATAAATACACAGTTTACAAAGCTATTTGAAAACATACACGAAACAACAATTATTTTTAATCCTATTTAAATGTAGACAGTCAATTTTTAAGAAAAAAAAAGAATAAGAAAACCAGGTAGGTACTTAGGCGTCAAAGTTAAAACAGAACAGTAGAAAATAAAAAAAATAAAAAATAAATAAAAAATATTGACATGGCAAAAACGCTATAGCCTAGTCTGAGAAGATTTCAAATGACATTAGTGAATGGCGACAGAAGCCGAAGTTTGACACAAATCGTGACGTGATGGTCTAAACAAAAAAGAGAAAAATAAGGGTGACAAATGTGACAATTTTGTTTTGCGGCTTATAGTACCCTACCCTGAACAAAACTTGTGAGACTGCCATAATACTAATATAACTAAAACTAAGGTGGAAATAGTTACTACGTTCACTGCTTGGAAATGACTTTACGCGTGGCTCTCGGCGGCAAAGCTTTCTTCTCCAATGCGACGTCAAGCTTTTTATTCTTCAAGAGCGGCGGCGGCGGGGCCTCGATCCTTCCCAGTTCTTCAAGGCAACTGACGCGATGGCGTTTGTTGTCCGGACCCAGCACATAGACATAGCCGTCCCGTGTCCAACACTTAGATACACCAAAACGCTGTCGGGCGGCCATAAAGGTGTCATGTCTAGGCTTTGTTAAGAACTCTGACACTGTTATGCCAGAACCCTTTAAAGCAGTTTTGGCGAACCACAACTTCTGTCGGAGAGGCATGTCACGCACCTTAACTAGAATAGGCCTAGGTCTGCCTGTACCAGATGAGCGGCCCATGCGATGACACCGACTAATATCAGAAGCACAAAACTCAGCCGCCTTCAGTTTCCCGCACACTACCTTCACAACACTGGCTGTAATGTCCTCGTCCTTTGCCTCCGGTACTCCATGAAACAAAAGGATTTTCCGCCGGGCTCTCATCTCCTGATTGTCAGTGACACGTGCAAGCAAGGAAATTTGATCTTGGAGAGACTTCATAGCCAGCAAGATGTATGAGCGAAAGGATGAGAATTCTTCAGCTATAGAAGTAGACACATCTGAAGAGGCTGATTGCTTCAACACTTCTTGGAATGCATCCATCCTCTGCAGGAACAGAGCTTGAAGTTGCTCCTGAGACTCCAAAACAGCTTCCATTGTTGGTGTTGATTAGTTGTAGTGTGGTCAAAAATAAGCCCCACAAAAATCAAGTGGTTATACTGTGTATTTTTTTAAAATAACACTCCCGGACAGGTAAAAGTACTGAATTATTAATTATACATATTAAATTTATTTTATTGAAAAGTGTTTTATTTATAATTATTTTTATTTTTTTATTTAGGAGCTTAGTTAGGTGATGTGTCATGGGCGACTACCCACATCCGAAAAAGGCTGTCGTTTGTAGGTCGTCGTGCTCCATCTTAGACCACAACATCGGTTAACATCAGGCGAGTTGGTGGTCAAACGCCGTGGTCAGGCGAGTTGGTGGTTTACTACATAAAAAAAAAAAGTTAAGGGTTGTGCACCTCTGCCAGCCCCTTCAGGTGAAATGGCGTAACGAGTAAAGATCAATAAAAACACTCACGTAGAATATATTTCTGTAAACATCCATTCTCCGAGTATGACATCGAATTTTTGGTTTGGATCTTGAAGGAACTTCTGAACACTTGGATCTTCCATAGTGGAGGCACTCAAGTTGTACATTAGCTCCAGTATGAAGGCGAAGTTTGCGAAATTTTGTTCCTTGTCCAATATAGCTTTGATGTTAATTGTGTTTTCTGAAATTTAAGACAATTTATTTGACTGCTTTGGTGGCTCAGTTGGTATTGAACCTACCTTCCGATCTTGAAGTCAAAAGTCAAAGTCAAAATGTTAGTCAAAGTCAAAATGTTTTTATTCAATTTAGGTATCAAAGATACACTTATGAACGAAGATACACTTATGAACGAAGATACACTTATGAACGTGCTTGGGGGCGTGAGTTCGATTTCTAGTTAGGGCAAACATTCATGTGATGAACATTTTGTGAATAATTTGAAGAATTTTGTGTTTGTTGGAGAATAAATTACAAAATGTTTTATTTGGAACTGTAAACACATACGAGAATTCTACTCGTAGGTAGGATATTAAAAAGTGCATCGATGCTATCCGCAGAAGTTAAAAAACTGTGTCGTGGGTAACAACAAACACAAATGTTCATCATATCTGGATACTAATAAAATATATATTTAAGTATGTATTTAGAAATATACAATATGTGTATATCAGTCTCTGGCAGAGATTGTACAAGCTTTATTTAGTTTGGGTGGCTACCGTGTGTGCAAAATTTCCTTGCATTTCTCCGAATATTAATGTATCTATTTTATTTTGGATAAACTATGTAAACGATAAACATAATAGAATGGCATAGAACGCATACCGAGTAGCAAAGTACTTTTCAGTAAGAGTTTTCCGTGAAAAATGTTCCTTCCTTGCTCTACTCAATGATCTAGTTTTTTTTTTTTCTATTCTCACAGTTTCTTAGGGATATTTTGCGATCAGTAAAGATTTCCTTTTGAGTTCCTAGTCTGAGTACTGATTTTACACTGATATATACTAGATTTCCTAGTCTGAGTACGTAAATATGTACAAACATACGTACTTAAAATAAAAAATAAAAAAATAATTTCGGGACACTTCCACACACGATCGCCTGACCCCAAACTAAGCAAAGCTTGTACTATGGCTGCCAAGGACTGATATACATACTTATATATTTTTAAATACATACTTAAATACATATTAACACCCAGACATAGAACAAACACAAATGTTCATCACATAAATGTTTGCCCTAGGTGGGAATCGAACCCACGCCCCCAAGCTCAGAAGGCAGGTTCACTACCAACTGAGCCACCGAGGCAGTCGATTAGGTACAAGTACGTATGTTATTTAAAAAATACATATTTACTTACCATTAAAAATTTTCTTATTAGACTCTGGGATTACTTCTGTGAGATTCGGATGAGACTGCTTTTTGGGAAAAGCTGTGATAGCTGTGACCTGAAATAATAATAAAAAAACATTAGGTATTGATTACACACATATTATTTTAACTTAATTCGCTTGGAGGCCAATTTGGGTTTTTAGGCCAACAAATCAAAAAGGGGCGTTTTTATTTTAATTCACATCATATACACAGGTAGTATTAAACATAAACAGTTACTAAGTCGATTAAATACTAATAACAGAACATTTATCAGGTAGATATAGGCCACTAAAAACAGCCGTTTTTTGGTCATCCTCGCACTAAATTTCCGATCCAATATTTTTATTTATACTAACTGAGCATGAAATCACAAAATGCTGACAGATCCAAGCAAAGCTTTAAGCGCCATCTTGTAAAAAAATTTTTGGCCAATATCTCAGAAACTATACACTTTAGAGAAAAAGTTATTCAAATCATTATTGTAAAAAATAAAATCCCACATTTTTTTATTGCGTCCAAACTTTTTTGTAAAACTTACCGTTTACGATTTAAGACCCATTTAATGAACTGGTTTTTATCTCTAAATAAGAGTTATCGGCCGAAGTAGAAAAACCAGTACATTAAAAGGCCTATAATTATAAATGGTAAGTTTAGAAAACAGTTTAAAAGTAATAATAGATGCAGAATTTTATTTTCTACAATAATGATTCCAAAAACTTTTGCCTTAAAGTGCATAGTTTCTGAGATATCAGCCAAAAACTTTTTTTCATGATGGCGCTTAAGGCTCCATCTGAATCTGTCAGCATTTTGTAATTTAAGCTCAGTAAGTGACATTAAAACTTTTAATAAAAAAATTGGGTTGGAAATTTAGTGCGAGATTAAAATCTATTTTTACTGGCCCAATACATAATTATATCGGTACCTATGTAAGTATAATGACTGGATATTATCATGTAAACACATTAAATACTGACGTCATGAAAAGCATGCAATAGATGCGTGTAGCAGTTACGGTCACGATGTAATGATGTATGACTCGTCAATATTTAGTCAAGTCATTCTAAATGACAAGTGTTGTTTGTCGGGTAATTTGGGGTTCCATCGACTTCTGAGCTCAGCGCCCGACCGCCTCTCAATGGTTTATATGAAAAACGAACTTATGATTTGTAGCTTATAGAACTTTATCCTTAAGTCCATCTAAATGGACTCGCCGGGAGACTGGCGAACTGTGCGCGGGTGACCCTTGCGCTGCCCGCTCTAGTAACTGTCAATCTAAAAAGGACTTTAAGATACAAAGTAAAAGTTCGATTTTTCTTTATACCACTGCGAGGCACGCGGGCGCTGAGCATGTGCTGAACCGACTCCTCAGTAGATGCTAGTGGTTTCTTTGCGTAAATGTAATCATGTAATGAGATCAGTCATCGCATGCCATCCCGTTCTCGCTAGCTTACTCGCTTCATTCAAGCAACGGGAGGGCACACGGTTACCATAGCTCCCATGCTTACACCGGCTGTACACTATCGGCGCAAACGCCCGCACCTAATCGCCATTCCCATTCCATACTAATATTATAAACGCGAAAGTTTGTAAGAATGGATGGATGGATGGATGGATGGATGGATGGATGGATGGATGGATGGATGGATGGATGGATGGATGGATGTTTGTTACTCTTTCACGCCAGAACGGCTGAACAGATCTGGATGAAATTTGGCACAGAGATAGATTATAGTCTAGAATAACACATAGGATACTTTTTAACCGCGGGTGAAACCGCGGGGCTCAGCTAGTTGCTTATAAAGCCATTAGCAGCCAATAGGAACATCTTTGCGGACGTTTGCGGTGGAGAGCCGGCTTTTACATCATAAGATAGGTAACTACCAGGATAGCAAACATATTTGCAGGCCAAAAGAAGCGATGGAAGAGATATATTTATAAGATACATTTATGGTACCTGGATAAAATATATGACTAAGACAAATGGACAAAGAGTAGAATGACATTTCCCCAAAGATGGGACATAGGCTCAACTGGGGCAAATTCGTCTGTGGGGCAATTGCGTCTTTTGAGAATTACTGTCACCCTTCACAAATTTTGCGCCACATACATCTTTTTTCTATCTTTATTTGCAATAATCTGTACAAGATGGCGTTAGTTGCCATATTTTTAAATGGTTTGCTAGTAATTTTCGAAAGACGCAATTGCCCCAGTTAATCCTACAAATGACATAATATTATATCATCACGACTTTGCCCCGAAAGGGCTAGCAGATGTGTGTTACTATACCAACACTTCGCTGTACGATATTCAGTCCCAAATGTGACAAGGAGCGAGCCTATCGCCATACACCAGGCTCCAGATTGAGATGGGAAGAGTATAATAGACTCAAAATAATAAACTAATATTATAAACGCGAAAGTTTGTAAGAATGAATGGATGGATGTTTGTTACTCTTTCACGCCAGAATGGCTGAACAGATCTGGATGAAATTTGGCACAGAGATAGATGATGGTCTAGAATAGCACATAGGATACTATTTAACTGTGGGTGAAACCGCGGACGCAGCTAGTAAATTAATAATTTTAAATACGAATCCGAAGACGGGTCTGAGCAGTAGCGCACTTGTAGCGCCTCACTCAACTGCCGTCTTTGTACTTCTTCACTCTACAAAACTTCAAGGCGAGAGTGAATAAGTACCTTATAGGTCGGCGTGCCCCACCTTAGACCGCGAGTTGGTAGTCAAACGCCGACGTATTCTACATAAAAAAAATACTAACCACATGTCCAGCATTCAATAGATGCCTGATGATTCCATCTCCTAAGATTCCATGGCTCTTTGCTGGGATAGGGAACACGACCAGGACCCTATACGCTTCGCAGGCACAGACGGCCAGCAGAAGACTGAAACAAATCAGCTTTGACATTTCCTGAAACAGAATAAAGTACAGGGTCAACTGGGGCAAATGCGTCTATGGGGCAATTGCGTCTTTCGAGTCTTTTCTATAATAATAATAATAAATTCGGGACACATTCACACACGGTCGCCTGACCCCAAACTAAGCAAAGCTTGTACTATGGCTGCCAGAGACTGATATACATACTTAGATATTTTTAAATACATAATTAAATAGATATTAACGCTCAGACATAGAAAAAACACAACTGTTCATCACATAAATGTTTGCTCTAGGTGGGAATCGAACCCACGCCCTCAAGCTCAGAAGGCAGGTTCACTACCAACTGAGCCACCGAGACAGTCATCAACTGACAAACCTTTCACAAATTAGGTGCCACCTATTTTCTATCTTTAGTTACAATAATCTGTACAAGATTTCGTTAGTTGCCTAATTTGTGAAGGGTTTGTCAGTAGTTCTCGAAATATCTCCACACACACATTTGCTCCAGTTCACCCTACTTGTTACGGACAATTTGAAAAGTCTGGTCATTATGAATTATGACCGGTCTGTATAAAGGCAAAATGACTTGGATCGGCGACGTTGACTACTTGCCCAGCCTAGTCATTTAAGTAGTGGGAGGTTTCGGGTCACTTAAGTAGTGGGAGGTTTCTGGATATATAAAAAAAAGCATCTAACCTAACCAATCCAAGTCGGATTTGCTCTGATAGTGGAGTCGGGCAAGAGAGAAGCTCTTTGTCATCATTTTTTACAATGACCGGTTAATCAATTTGCCCATAATACATCCATAAATTTTCAATACGCTGCCCAGCCTTTAGGAATATCCACCGGCGATGATCCACGGCATTTCCGGTGAAAATAATAAAAAAAAAAAATAGAATAATATTGAAAAAGAAACAAAACTTCAAGCAAATCTATGTTTTTTTTTTTATCGGTATTGGTCGGCGTTTGACCACCAACTCGCCTGATGTTAAGCGACGTTGTGGACTAAGATGGAGCACGACGACCTATAAGGTATTTATTCACTCTAGCCTTGAAGTTTAGTAGAGTGAAGAAGTACAAAGATGGCAGTTGAGTGAGGCGCTACGATTGCGCTACTGCTCAGACCCATCTTTGTAACGGTTACACCGGACTACATCCCGAAACACGACTAGGTCATTTCACGGCATAGCTTGGTTCGGTGGGTGGTAACTAGCCTCGGTCGAAGCCTCCCACCAGAGTTTGCTACCCGGTTAGCACTACCCGGGGACCACGTGTAGGGAATCAGAATAGAGTACACTCCTACGGACGTGGGTAGCTCAGCCCCCAAAAAGGATGTAGAGTAAGACAACCGGACAGAAATCCGGGCATACGCAAGCGTTTTTGCCGAAGCTGATACATAGCTCGCTAACGCTCGCTCGGTCAATCCTACTAATATTATCAACGCGAAAGTTTGTGTGTATGGATGGATGGATGGATGGATGTTTGTTACTCTTTCACGCCAGAACAGCTGAACAGATCTGAATGAAATTTGGCACAGAGATAGATTATAGTCTAGAATAGCACATAGGATACTTTTTAACCGCGGGTGAAACGGGTTTAGTTATGACATGTTTTATCCTTCGACGGGGTTTAATGAGTTTGACGTGATAGTGCAAAACATAACTCTCCTTCTTCAGTCAGTTGCATCACTCGTAGTCGGGTAATGAATCGAAGTGGAATTGAAATTACGTTGTCATAACAACAAATTAAAAGGAAAAGCCTTTGTTACTGTATTTATACTTAATTAGTTTTGCATCGAGGATTAACCATAAAAGAATAATTAATTAATTATCACACATAAAGGTAGTATAATAATATTTACTCCAAAAAGATTTTGAAAACATTAATTTGGATCGGTGTACAAAATATAACTATTTTAGTAATCTGTGTAATTAGCATGCAAATCTTGTAAAACAAATTGGGCATTGTTTTTAAGGTGATTAATTTCGATTGGGCATTGTTGAGAGGTGATTAAAACTTAAAATTCAAACAGCTATTTTGGTTTTTGGATGGTCACAAGTTCCATTATTACTTCATTTAGTTACCCGGTCTAGCGCAAATAAGGAAAAAAACTCCATAAAATTTCACGCAAAAAGTTAAAAAATATCACCTGACGTAAAGCTAAATAATTGTAAATAATTTTCGATATATTTAGAACATAATAAAACCTAAATTATACCTACCTATAGCCAACTACTATAGATAAAACGTTGATAAAACGTACTTAATAAAATGTGTATACCTAATTCCCGTGTAATTTAAATTAAAACAACGTATAGATAAGAACCTACCTCTTTGTTGAATTTTGAACCAGATTCGACTTCCATGTGATTAATTCTCTTTTAGTTTACCTTTTATGTCTAAATTTAACAAAAATTGACCAATGCAACAATACTAAATAAATACAAAGTTACCAACAAAATAATTGGCTAACACTATCTTTTGAAGTTTGTTATTGATCGATTTTACCCTTGACTCCTGTCGCTTCCTTTATGTTCTTCGTTATCTACACTTAAATGTATAATTATCTTCTTTAAATAAATCACTTAAATGTTGGTTCATTAACATTATCTCATTCATTTAACTACATAGTTTTATATCTGTGATTACAACAATCCTTTGACATACTTAGTTTTCGCCTTATTGGGGCCAATTTGAGACCTAATTATTGTCGAATGAGACCAATGTTTATTGACCCTGAATTAATTAATTCGAATTTTTACAGTTTTCTCATTTCTCTCTCTCGTAACCGTTTTATCCTTCGATCACACAAATTATACTTATTTCGAAAAAAAAAACCATTAAACATGATTTTGTAATAAGTAAACATGATTTTTAAGTATTTAAATTTCATAAACCATAAATAAATGTTATTAAATTTTTAAATATTTATTTTAATCCATTTGAACCGAACTGTACTTTTAATTATTCAAGACGGAATTATCACCTGGCGGTTGGTAAAATATTTTTGATCCTTTCTTCCTTCCTAACAATTTTATAACACACTAAGAAAATTTTGCTCTTACACTAAGGTGTAAGAGCAAAATTTCATCAGAGGTACATAAAAAAGAACATAGGATACCTTTTGTCCCTTTCATCAAAAAATTACGGGACCTGTGGAGCCGCGGGTGAAACGGTTAATAAACTAGTTGATTTTACATAGTTGATTGAATCAGGCGTTACTTTGCGGAAGTTCATCTTCAAACTTGTTATTTGGACAATATCTAGTGTAATTCCGCTTTAACGTCGCATTAAGTACATCAAGTACTCATAAGTAAGTAATCATAAGTATGATTTTACATATTTATGAGAGATATTTAGATATAAGAGATATAATAGATAGAGATAGAGATATTATAAGAGATATTTTGAAGTGCTTTACTTTTATAAAGCACTTTAAAATATCTCTTATCTTCAGCTATCTGTAAGTAGGTATCTTGGTTTCAACATAAATATGTAAAATCAAACAGTTTATTGACAGCACCAATAGCTTTTAGAAATAGAACATATCGTCGCGCCTTGCCCCCAAGGGGGCTGGTAAAGGTGTAATACAACACCCAGACTTCGTCGGACGATATATTCAGTCCCAAACTGTCACGATGGGTCAGTTGGTAGTAAACCTGCCTTCTGAGCGTGGGGGCGTGCGTGGGTTCGATTCTCACCTAGGGCAAACACTCATGTGTTGAACATTAGTGTTTGTTCTATGTCTGGATGTTAATAATTATCTATTTAAGTATGTATTTAAAAATATCTAAGTATGTAAATCAGTCTCTGGCAGCCATAGTACAAGCTTTGCTTAGTTTGGTGTCAGGCGACCGTGTGTGGAGGTGTTCCGAATTTATTTAAAAAAAATGTGACAGGGGCGAGCCTGTCGCCATACACCGGGCTCCAGACATGTACATAATATGAAGAAATACATACGTGTTTTTTCATTTTTTATAAAACAGACTCCAAAAAAAGTGGATGTTTTATGGTTGTATGTAATTCCACTTCTAAATATTTGATGGCTGCGCAGGATTGATGCACATTGCTTGTAATTGCCTTTTGAATTTTCAAAAACAAATTAATTGTTCATTGACATTACATTTTCAAAGTCATCGTTATAAAATAAACTGTCCAATCTACTGATTAATTATAAATTAATAATAATCTATTTATATTAATTAATTGCTTTTGTGCCGTCTCGCTTACATTCCGGTAGGTACTTGTAGTTAAAATACCGGTCAACTGAGTGTCGCGACTCACCGTACTGAGGATTCCGTACACAACAAAAAAGGTAAACGAAAAACTATCACCAAGCCATGATAGATGATAGAGCAAAGTAATGCGCGTCGGTCATATCTCATTAATAATAATATATCGTCACGCCTCTCCCTCAAAGGGGCGGGCAAAGCTGTAATACAACACCCATATCACCGGACGATATTCAGTCAGAAATGTGATAGGGAGCGAACCTGTCGCCATACACCGGGCTCCAGTTATGTAGCCGATGACATACAATACGCACATATATTCACACAATGAACAAATTGGTGCGTGCTGTCGGCTGGGAGCGAACCCGCTCCCTCTGGCTTGAGAGGCGGGCCTTCTCCAACTAGGCTATCATCGCTTTTTTCATTCTTCATTAACTACAAAATTATTATATTTTATTAGTTCATAAGGGTAGGTACGAGTATATTAACTAAGGCTATTTCAGTATCTTGTTGTTATTAAGAAAAATATAAAAAAAGCTTGTCTAGAAAACCATTTAATTAATTGCTGAATTAATGTACTCATATAAAAAAAATCAACAAAAGAATTAATTATAAAATTGTCTTATGTCATCGAAGTTATCATTATTCTATCGTATCGCATTCCAAGGCCTTTTAAATGATAAGATTAATAAAATAAATCAATTCACAATTGACGGAGACATAGCGGAACACGTCATGTGAAAACAGTAAAATAAAAAACCTCTTTATCAGTTGACAATAATCATTTTATGAAAATGGAATTAGTCCAATTTTTAAAAACTACGAGCTGCGCCATTGCGCCATTGCAATGGGGTCCACATATTAGTGCTCTGTCTGGGAGACTTAGTTCTGCTGCTTATGCGGTTCGCAAGATTAGGCAACTGACGGATATAGCTACAGCTCGGATGGTTTACTTTGCTTACTTCCACAGCATAATGTCATATGGCATTTTGCTGTGGGGATCAGCTGCTGAAGTGGAGGCCATTTTTATTTTGCAAAAGCGAGCGGTCCGCGCTATCTACGGAATGGGTCCCCGTGAATCATTGAGAGATTTATTTAAAGAAATAAATATTTTAACTTTACCTTCTTTATATATCTTTGAAAATATTATGCACGTTCGCAAAAATCTACATAAATTTAAATTGAACAGTGACTATCACAATTATAACACTAGAAATAAATAAGGATAGGATAGCTGTACAGAGATTTGGACTGACTAAGTCAAGAAAGTCATTTTTAGGCAACTGCGTTAGTTTTTACAATACAATTCCGAAAAATATAACAGGGCTCACCGAGGGAAAATTCAAATCACATGTAAAAACTACATAAATGAAAAGAGGATATTATAAGGTTAAGAATTATTTAGAAGATAAAGATGTCTGGAGCCTTCCACTTCCGCCAAGTAGCCACTAATATTTATAGATATTACCTAGTTGTAAGCCAAAATTTGTGAGACTAATTTATTTATTATTTGAAAAAATAATGCCCCTCAGTTTCTTGCCTGTTCTTCTGAGTAGAGGCTTTTTATCCGAACAAGGCGGTCGAGTCTATTTAAATAACTTTGACGTTCATAAGTGTATCTTTGATACCTAAATTGAATAAAAACATTTTGACTTTGACTTTGGTCAAGGTCCCAACAGAAACTTTTTTTTTTTTCGGGATGTTAGTTCCTATGTCGTTTTCTGTATGACAGCGTGTACGCAAATTCATGATAATCGATTGAAAAGTGAAAGACGAAGGCGCGAAAGTATAACAAACATAATATGAGTTAGGACTAGAATTCTGCACTCGTGTATTTAGGTGTCATTAAGAGAGCCAGTATAAACGACTGTTATTATTGTGAGAACTTTAATCCACACTCTTCATATAACCGACCGAGCGAGCGTTCGCTAGCGAAGCGTCTATGCTTCTCTGCGGATCTCTGTCGGATCTTTGTCTTCCTATACAGGTCGCATTTCTTAACCTATTCGATTCGAAAACCAAAATCTCGGCTCGAAAGACTGGGCAAAAAAAATTGTATAATTACCGAAACTGTACACAAAATTTCAGTAAAATTTGTAAGAATAGTCCATAATATAAAACAATGTACTAGTACTGTGTGTGTGTGTGTGTGTGTGTGTACTATTACTGTGTGTCATGGCATAAGCTATGAAAAGCGAGTAAAGCCCTGGGCAGAGGAGAATACCAATTTTTAATAAAATAAAAAAAAACAATATCTTAATATACAGTAGATTTCATTTATTACGACCTTGGTTGTAGCGACCATTTACCTATAGCGACGTTAAATCAAAGTCCCTTAAATTTAAAGCATACTTTAGTACAAAATTCATGTGGCTATAGCGACTTTGGATGTAACGCCGAGTTCGGGTGTAGCGACTGTTTTTAATGAATCATTTGTAACAATTCCTAGACATCCCATGCAGATATTGCGACCGGAGTCGGCCGCCAAAGACACAAAGATTTTTTTCTTTCACAAACATTTCTTATCTTTTGTTTACATCCATTGCACACAGATGGTCAGCAAGTGTGGAGACCTTTACCTTTTGTTTATAGATATCAACTAAGTAGGTAGTGAAGCGTGTACCTTTCGGAGCTTTTAGGGTTTAGTTACAAAGTGATATTCTGAGTAGCAACTGGGTTTAGTAAACTTTTGAATGAGTATGGCTGCGAGACGCTAAACTACACATGTGTACGTGTCTGTATCTCTTTACCTTTGCCTGTAACGACTTCCGGATATAACGTCGAAAATAGAGTGGTCCCTTCATTGTCTACCCGAAATCCACTGTATATAAATTACGTGTCACGTTGTTTGTCCGCTATAGACTAATTAACTACTTAACCGATTTCAATCAAATTTGCACACCGTGTGCAGTTCGATCTAACCAGATAGGATAGCTCACATCATATAAATAATAAACGGGAACGAAGTCGCGGGGTGACAGCTAGTTGTACTATAAGATTAACATTTTATGTTGGTATTTTATTAGGATTCGAAATTATGGTTATTAAAATGTTACTATTTTCAAACTCTAGGATTCGATGATTGAAAATATTTGATGAAGATTAAACTATTTAAAATATTCGGTAACCACCTAAGTGCGGTTTTGAAGATGTCTTAAGAGTTGAGGAGACTTCTTCCTATGTTCTCAAGATGTTTTAATTGTTTTAGTTTTGATTATACTTTTTTGTAAAAAAAAACCCTATCAGAATTAAAACAATAATTTTTGTTCCTAAAAACGAAATAATATTAAAAGCAAAGTTTAATAAACCGACTTCCACCGTTTATGTAAACGGTTTTTAGACTTTAGTTGATATTTTAGAAACTGCTTGAATGTTTTCGATATAATTAAATGGGATCACCTCTCAAGTATGATGTACCAAACAAAAAAATAATCATTAAATTCGATTCATAGTAGGCGGAGTAATCGCGTAACATAGAGGCAAAAAACATACAGACGAATTGAGAACCTCCTCCTTTTTTGAAGTCGGCTAATTACGATCTACTTACGATTAGGCGAAGCTCCGATAAAATTAGTCGAGTATAAAAATGTTCCAAACAAAATTCATAACACCATACTATACATTTATGAGTCACTTGTTGTTAAAATTTAATTAAAATAAATATTAGTTTGCACTAAAATATTGCTGAACTTCAATGACTTAAAGTATTGTTCATTATACTATAGTGTCACACGCACAAGTTCTGTGATCCCACTGACGGTTTCAACGCACCAGTTCGTCTATTTATGTACAACAGAAATCTCCTATAGCTTTTTTTTATAACAATCTATAGCACGTGTCGGTCTTCAGATGCAAAACATATTTAATGTATCGTCTTGTACTGCTAGGATTTTATGTACACTAGCTAAGTATTTAACTGTATTTATTATCGTGTAATAAAGAACTTATGAAATTGAATTGAATTGAATTGGTCTTCAGATGTCCGCTGGATTCTGTCGTCTTTCTGAAGTATTAAAACTCTTTTCTGGAGAAGGAAATGCATTGATATTATACGTATTCATATCTACTGGTGTACTAATATTATAAACGCGAAAGTTTGTAAGAATGGATGGACGGATGTTTGTTACTCCTTCACGCCAGAACGGCTGAACAGATCTAAATGAAATTTGGCACAGAGATAGGTTATAGTCTAGAATAGCACATAGGATACTTTTTAACCGCGGGTGAAACCGCGTGGCGCAGCTAGTTATTCATATTTATTTACTAATCATCATGACCACTTCATAGTAACAGATAAAGAGGTTAAGAATTGGTTCACATATCTTTATTAATCATTTAGTTAGCCGATAGAAAACAAATACGTAACATTGTATCTTAAGACAAATTTATCGGACTTATCTCAATAATTGACAGCGATGGTGGCCTAGTTGGATAAGGCCCGCCTCTCAAGCGGCGGGTTCAAACCCAGCCACCAATTTGTTCATTGTGTGAACATAATGTGCGTATTGTATGTCATCTGCTACATGACTGGAGCCTCGTGTATGGCGACAAGCTCGCCCCTGTCACATTTGGGACTGAATATCTTCCAGCGAAGTGTGGGTGTTGTATTACATCAGGAGCCGACGTGCACAAGTTTGTGCAGAACCGACTGGGAGTAGAGGCGCCGGTGGTAGCGATGCAGCGCCTGGAGTGGTCTGTCCGTAAGACTTATTTCAAGTCTTACTTATTACGGTTTCCAGCGAAACACAAGGCAGCACTACTCTCGCCTGACTTCTGGCCAAAAGGGCTAGTGTTCCGGCGATACTGGGAGGCCGCACAGGGAGCAAAAGCCCAGAAGATTTAGAAGATTTAGTTTATTCTATTGATGCTATTTATATGTATGTTAGTCTGTAAGGTATTTATTTTCTATGGGCCTCTGTAACTTGCATTGTATGCAAGTTATATTGCCTGAAATAAATGGATTATTATTATTATTATTACGCCTCTGCCAGCCCTCTCGGGGGAAAGGCATAACGATATGTATGTTAATGTTATGTATCTCAGAGAATGGATGAAAAGAGATTGACAAAACAAATATACGAGTACAAGGCTAGTGTGAACGGCCAAATTGGTAATGTCAACCTTCTTTTTAACCTTGGGAAAATCCTTAATGGATACCACCAATAGCCCCGGGGCGGACAGGGTGGTTATGAGAGAATCCCGGTCCTGGCAGTCTACCCACTAAAAACCCACGGGCGTTCCCCCTCGGTGCTAAATGTCGGGGCAGTACAGAGATACATTCACACACTACCGCGGCTCTGACAAAGCTAGCCCTTTCGGGTTCCCTTTCCTTCTGAGCCTGCGCTCCTCCCCTTGATGACGATGTGTCAGGACACGAGACACATCGACATAAACCATCTCTACCTCGTGGACCAAAACAGCCAGTGAGCACCAGATAGCACCCGTGTCTAGACGCCCATAGTCACCATGCGAAAGGTCATATAAATGGCCCCGCCACCTGACATACTTGAGCTGCTCCAACATGGACTTAGAGGCAAAGCCCGGTGCAGAAGCTCCGTTTGGGTTCCTCTTGGTTCACTGTGGTTGCCGAAGCCAAGGCTTCTAAGCCCCACCGCCACGACAAGGCGAGAGCCCTTAACGGGTGGTAAGGGTCGACCTAGGCGAATGTATCTCGACCAAATCGAAGACCTTCTAAAGAAAGGTCAGGTCAAGTCCCCGTAACCAACGAAAATACAATTCTCGTGAGAATTGTATTTTCGTTGGTTACGGGTACTCTACGACGACCAAATCAAAGACTTTTTAAAGATTAATATTTTAGCTAAAGTAGGTAAATATTAATATGTTGATTGGTTTATAATTAATTTTACCAAGTATTTCTTGTTTTGAACAAAATACTTACTAACGTAGATTTTAAAGACGTTTGAAGCAGTTAGTAGTAGAATCCTCTTTCGCATTATGTATTATTTTGGGATATTATTAGATTCACTGAAAGTAGTAACATGTGAGTATATTTCTCACAATAGGTTGTTATTACCTCATTTATTTTAATGTTCATTTTCATGGGAAAATATCTATTATTAATTTTTATTTAAACGATTTTTTATTTACAGACACTAATAACAAGATAGCAAACTATTTTTCCTGACCTTGTGCAATTTAGGTTTTATTACAGACAATAAAATTGGTTTATTGCTCTTTTATTGCTATCATGAGAAGAAATATAAAAAAACAAGACCAAGATAGCATTTCTGGTACCAGGGTACCATGATTGCGGGGGAGCGCAGATGTGGGACGCCAGCGCTGCAGCACATGGTTAATCCAGTACACTAATAATAATTCTAGACTAGGGTTACTGACTGGTGGATAATGAAACAAAACTTTGATTTTTTTACATAATCCTAACTGACCAGACAAAAAGTTTGTGCCTAATCTGAAAAACAAAAAGTGGTATTCTTAGCGATATTATCTAACATTGTGGCTATATATTAAGCTCTAAATAAATTAAAAAATGATACAAAAAATGACATTGAATTTTTGTATTTAGGTATTTATTAGTTTGCTCTTATTGGCGTAGGCTTCCGGAGATTAAAATCTTAGTTTTCTGCTTGGGACGGATGAAGGTAATTGTAATAAAAATATAATAATATGAATAAATTCTCTATTGACACAAACTTAGGAGCTTACAAAAACAAAAACATTTAAAGGTGGCACATAATAAAGATATGATTATTTTACAAGTAAATTGCTTATTGTCAGTAAGAATTGGCTGGCACTCACACTATCCCCTCCCATTCTCTCATATTCCCTCTTATGGTGGACATTCCGCCAAAACGCACAAAGCGTTTCAAGTCAACTTTTCTTGTAAGAAATGCAGAGGTGTGGAACTCGTTGCCTGCGTCTGTCTTTCTACCTAAATCCGGGGGTGTTTAAGAGTAAAGTGAATAGGTATCTCCTAGGCAAGCGTGTTACACCTTCGATCAAGTCGACGCTTCCCATCAGGCGAGTCAGTGGTCAAACGCATGCCTGGTTTGTGGTAAAAAAAAAAAACTATTAGTGTTCAAACTGTGTTGCGAGCACCAAAACCCCGAGTTTATAATATAATTTAAGCCAACTATATGCTTATTAATATTACGTTAATAAGTTTATTCTCTTTTTACAAATATTAATAAAATACTAAGATAGTATTTATAATTTTTACAATATCTGTAAATTGTACAGGGTAGTATAGGTATATTTTAAAAATTATTTCGATCATACTTTTGATGTCATTTTTTTATAGATAACTTTAGGCATCAACACCTCGTAATGAATAAATGTCACAATGAATAGCTAATTATTTTTGTCACAAATAATGCTGAATCACAATCTACAATGATTTTTAAACGTCATGTAATATAGGAATGATGTTGTTTTTGCTAGTTCATCCTTACAAATAAAATTACATCTATCAAGAATTCTAAATAAATTATAGTTAATTTCAAAGACGTGATTACATATATTTACGTGAGTTGTATTTTTGGTGTGCAATAAAACATTACTGTATTGTGAATAAGTTTATCCATTTAATTGTTTTTTTTTTTAATAAAAAAAATCCATTGCTGATTCAATTCAATCCATCCAAAATTCCAATCTTGCAAAAAAACTCAAGTTTTTTTCCAATTTTTTATTCTGATAATATTTATTATGTATGATTTAAGTTGTAATATTTATTTTTAGCATAACCCTTCCTAATCTTCTTAGCGAAGAGAGTTTTCTCCAAGTTTCAATAATCAATACTTACTGAAATTAATAGGATTGTCAGTTTTTAAGATTCACTACGAGCTAGTTAACTCATTTCGCGTCTAAGAAGTGGGTCCGAATCCCAATAAATAGCTTGAGCTGCTATTGAAAAAGAAAATCATTTCTGAGAGGATCGTGCCGTAAAAAGGGCTTACCTGGGATTGCCAACAGGTTGAAGGCCAGTCGGCCGTCCGAAGTATAGATGGAAGGATGAAGTAGCTAAAGACCAGCGAAAACTTGAAGTTGATGCCTGGCATGAACTAGCTCAAAACAAAGAAGAGTAGCGCGTCTTAGTATCGGAGGCCAAGACACGGTTTGTGTCGCTGCGCCAAAAAGTACGTAAGTAAGTATGGCTAATTTCGACTACCAGCACACCCTCAAGTACCCTGGAAATTCACCATCTTGCTCGCCACGCTATAATACCATTATTATAAAGTCAAGTGACGTCAAACGCCTAAATAGTATCTCCATGACAAAAGATAATAAGTTTGCTACAAAACATCGTTAAGGCAAAAAACAAAAGAATATCATCTCATCGCATACAATTGTTAATTACGTATAATTTATATGATAAAGACACTATGAACAAGTTTGTAAATGGGAAATAATGTTAAATAAAGATTTATCTGTCTGAAAAAGGTTTATCTGCATACCATCAACCAACTATACACGTGGATTCAGTAGCTGTTAGCCTAGGCGTTGTCCCCGAGATGGTGGATGATGACGATGTGTCTGGTGTTCGACACATCGTCATCGAGAGGGAGAGAGCGCAAGCTCGGGGTGGTGCCCGAAGGGGCTGGCGCTGTCGGGGCTGCGGAGGAGTCCGAAAGCGTACCCGTTGCCCCGACATTTTGCGCCGAGGTGGAACACCCTTGGGTTTTTAGTGGGTAGGCCGTCAGTGGCGGGATTCCCACATAACCACTCTGTGCCCGCACCCGGGGCTGTTGGTGGTATCCATAAAGGATTTTCCCAAGGTGAAAAAAAAAAAAAGGCGGTTATTAGCTATTCAATTTATGCTCAATTCAATTCTAAGAATATGTATCAACAAGTAATATTGATGGTAAATACTTACTCGTATCATGATAAGCTAAACAAGTATAAATAAAAAATTTCAAGAACGACACCCCGATTTTCATCAAACATAATTAAGAACACTCCCGACTAATTCACCTGTCAAACAAAAAAAAAATGGCTGCGATGCCACAGACACACACACACACACACATACACACACACACATTTTTTTTATAACAAACTAGGCATGCGTTTGACCACTGACTCGCCTGATGGGAAGCGTTGCCATGATCGAAGGAGTAACACGCTTGCCTAGGAGATACCTATTCACTTTACTCTTAAACACCCCCGGATTGTATTTAGGTGGAAAGACAGACGCAAGCAACGAGTTCCACAACTCTGCAGTTCTTACAAGAAAAGTTGACTTGAAACGCTTAGTGCGTTTTGGCGGAATTTCCACCATGAGAGGGTGTCTCTTACTGGTGCGCCTGGTACAATTATAAAAGAACGGTGATGGCTGGATCAGGTCGTCAAATCTATAACACTAAAACCTTTTATTTATTGATGTCGGTACTTGTGTATGTTTATGACTGGGTAGTTTATTTGTATACATATTTAGTAATTATTTATGTAGATATTACTAGGTAGTTTATTATAATTCTCAAATTAGTAAGTATATTTAACATTTATTTAACCTTAATTATTATTATTTTTCTTTAGCACACACCACCGTCCGTGCTCAATCATAAGGTTTTTATTCCATTTAAAGGTTGTCTGGAAGAGATTACTCTTAAGCAATAAGACCGCCCATTGCATCTTCATATTTGAGTGTTTAGTTTAGATTCATTTGTATTTGGGGTTGTGTAGTTGTGTTGTAGTTTTTGTATTGTATTGTATTGTATTGTATTGTAAAACCCGTCGTTTTTGTGTCGGGGGTAAAAATTAAACTGTAAGAAAACGTTTAAAAGATTGTATTATTTATAATATCATTTTAATTTGAAAACTGTTTTAAGCATATACTCGTACTAAATGAAATATAACACTGGCCTACACTCATTTTGGTGCCTAAGATTTTAGACCTGATTTTGGGTATATTTTGTGAGCAAATACGAGAAAACTAGTCACATTTTTCATAGCAGCTCTTGTTCATGAGGAAGAAAGTATACAGAATACAAGCGAATTACCGTGTCATTAATCGGTTTCCGTTGATTTTTCATTATATACTCACCGCATATGTAACAAAACATATCAGGATCGTTAATGCAACTTCTTGAATTACTTGCCATCATAAATTTATACGATTAATGTCATAAAAGTAGTTATAACATGTACTGATTTTGAATAAAACCATTTTTTTTTTTAAAGAATTGTAGGTAAACCAGAGCTGTCAGCTGACATCTGTAGCAGCAATGTAGTTCATACTACCTACTTTACCGACTACAGATACGAACAGAGCTGCACCAAAACAAAAAAAATAATTGTAGGCCAGTGTAATTATTCAGTTATATTAACAATCAACAATGTTTAGTAAAAGAAACTTACTAAACATTTAGAGATCAACAAAGTAATTTTTCAAGGTAAATAATGATTAGTTACATCCAGTAAAGCAAGTTAAGTTATGTTAAGTAAAGCAAGAAGACCAAATTGACGTTCAATTTTGTCTAACCATTGAACAAACATTTAGCTAAATCTACATAACATAACATTATTATCGTCACACCTTCTTTAAATGTAATGGGAAATCTAAAACCAAAATGATCTGCATAGGTATCTTGTCATATCGATACCTTTTGAAAATAGGATGAAAGAAAATAAATTAGATGAAGATAAACTAGTAATATCCCAAATGAATTGACGTCACCATCTAAACTACAGTCTTATCTTATATATATCTATATGTATATATTATATATTTAAATGAGCAATTCTTGTATATATGTATATAAATATATAATTGGAATCTCGGAATCGGCTCCAACGATTTTCATACAATTTAGTATATAGGGGGTTTCGGGGGCGATAAATCGATCTAGCTAGGAATCATTTTTAGAAAATGTTATTTTATTCGTGTTTTATCGACATAAACTTGGAAGAAAAATAACAAAAATATGACTCTTCCTGACATCTATTGGCGAATAATAATACTATTTTTTACCTGCTTTAACGACACAACAGCAGATGGCGTTGTTACACTGAGAGAAATTAATTGTTGTTTCAACAAAACTCTAACAAATATTACATGTCGAAATAGGGATAACTGAGAATTTTGTTATAACGACAGACTTCAATTTGTTAATGCATCATTTAAAAATTGTTACAGCAACCAATAAATTGATGAAATAAACAGTTTTATCGTTGTAATCACAATTTTTTTTGCGGAGAACAACAAATTCAGATTAGTTCCGATGACCTATTCTTATTTTGTAGAAATGGCTTTGGTTACTGTAACAAAATCGTATTTTGTTATATTAAATGTTTCCTATTTGTTTTATTTTACAATGAATAATCGGTTAAATTACTGGTTAGAAATACTGGGATAGCTGTTTGTTATAACCATTATTGTGTGTTGAAGTAGTAACGCTAAAGTTAAGGTGTACTAATAATATATGTTGGATTTATTACGGATTTCTGTTAAAATCACTCATAAATCGGTTAAATTACTCGTTAGAAATACTAGGAAAGTTGTTTGTAATTACTATTTTTGTATGTTGAAGTAGCAACGCTAAAGGTGATGTGTACTAGTAATATTTATTGGATTTATGACGGGGTTTCTGTTAAAACCACTCATAAATCGGTTAAATTACTGGTTAGAAGTACCAGGAAAGCTGTTTGTTATTACTATTATTGTATGTTGAAGTATCAACGCTAAAGGTTAGGTCTACTAATAATATTTGTTGGATTTATTACGGGGTTTCTGTTAAAACCACTCATAAATCGGTTAAATTGCTTGTTAGAAATACTAGGAAAGCTGTTTGTTGTTACTATTATTGTATGTAGAAGTAGCAACGCTAAAGGTAAGGTGTACTAATAATATTTGTTGGATTTATTATGTCGTTTCTGTTGAAATAACTCATAAATCGGTTATATTACTGGTTAGAAATACTAGAAAAGCTATTTATTATAACCACTATTGTATGTTGAAGTAACAACGCTAAAAGTAAGTTGTACTTGTAATATTTGTTGTATTTATGAGGGGGTTTCTGTTAATACCACTCATAAATCAGTTAAATTTCTGGTTAGAAATACTAGGAAAGCTGTTTGTTGTTACTATTATTGTATGTAGAAGTAGCAACGCTAAACGTTAGGTCTACTAATAATATTTGTTGGATTTATGACGGGGTTTCTGTTAAAACCACTCATAAATCGGTTAAATTACTGGTTAGAAGTACCAGGAAAGCTGTTTGTTATTACTATTATTGTATGTAGAAGTAACAACGCTAAAGGTAAGGTGTACTAATAATATTTGTTGGATTTATTATGTCGTTTCTGTTGAAATAACTCATAAATCGGTTATATTACTGGTTAGAAATACTAGGAAAGCTATTTATTATAACCACTATTGTATGTTGAAGTAACAACGCTAAAAGTAAGGTGTACTTGGAATATTTGTTGGATTTATAACGAGATTTCTGTTAAAACCACTTGTGAAACGGTTAAATCACTGGTAAAAAATACTAGGGAAACTGTTTATTATAACAGTTCCCTAGTATTTTTAAGCAGTAATTTAACCGTTTTACAAGTGGTTTTAACAGAAACCCCGTCATAAACCGAACACATATCTCCAGCACAACACGTCTAAAGCGTTGTCACTTCAATAGACAATATTAGTTAGGCAAAATAGTTTCTACAAAAACTAGGTAGGTATTAATACATAACAAAAAAGAACTTATTGTTAAATATTTCCATTTAACTATTTATGTTGATAATACAATGATCTCTGTTTTAAAAGTGACAATAGTAACGTTAATAAATAATAATAGTTAATAAATCCAACAAATATCGTTATAAGACTACCCAGTAAGCTGATTTTACCAATAAACGAACAAATAAAAACCAATTTATTATTATTAATCATGTATAGTTGTGGTATCAGGAGACAAAGTATACTAACTAGGTAGTCTTTTGACTATTTTAAAATTAATGAGTACAAAATGATAGAATGAATTCACAAATAAGTAATTTTATTTTCTAAAAAAAACTAAATAGGTATTAATGAAAATCACATAATTATACAAATCATATTTAGTGAAGCCCATTTATTTATATCTAGCCTAAATCATAATGTATGGAATTCTAAGAAAGACGTCACTTTCGTGCACCTTTTGCAGAACTTCATACATTTCAACTGTATAGAGTGTATTTTTGAACGACGGACGTATTCTAGGATACCATCATTCTTTCGGGTACGCAACATTCAAAACCATAAAACATTTAAAGCAAATGTCAATTACTTTTGTTGATGAAGTACTTCATGTCGACCACCATATGGATTGCTTCAAGCTCTGTAAGTGTACCAATGCTTAAACTCATAGGCTGGCAAGTCAATCCTTTTTTGTTGTACGACTTACTCGTATGTCTATTCTTCAATTATTATTCTTCTTCTATGTCAGCATAATTCTAAAACAAAATAAAACTTTAATAAATAATAATACCAATAAATAAATATTTGAGACATTATAACACACACGGTCGCGGTCGTCCGACCCCAAATTAAGAAAAGCTTGCATTATGGCTGCTAGAGACTAATGAACATACATTACATACATTATTCTTCATATATTTTGGGAAACATACTTAAACAGATACCTAACAACCAGATATAAAACAAACAAAAATGTTTATTACATGAATGTTTGTCCTAGGGGGAATCGGTTCCACACGCCTAAGCGCAAAATACAGGTTTATCACCAACTGAGCTATCGAGACAGTCATACTTCAACATCAATATTACACTTTTAACCAATATTTCAAGAATTTGAGACCAATAAACTACATAATTGAATGCCTATATTACATACAACAAGTACACAAATATTCAAATATTAACTTACTTCGACATGTGTTATAAAAGCTTGTCGAGACGGCAATAGGTACTTTATTGTATTTTTTCTCGTCAGCAGTCAATATTTGTGATGTTCATTTTGCATGCTAAAGTACTGCAAACATCAAAGTCTCGAATATCTGCAACAAATTACAAACAATATTATAAATGATTGGTACAGGACCAGGATGAGTGGCATACGATATAAGAGGTCTATGCTCAGCAGTAGGCGATTACGGGCTGATGATGATGGTGATTATAAAACGATATTGCGCTCTTGGTTATATTTCTCTTGCTGTTGTACCGCCTTCAAATAGACTGCAAGGGCTCACTAAAAATAGTAGGTACAATAGAAATACATCAAAATTCTTTTCTACATATTTAAGTTTAATAAAATAATCAATGTGAAATTAGCAGAGGTATCGGTTGAAGTTAGGTTGTCAACCTTCAATATATAAATTGCCCACTAGTTAACAATAGAATTTTATATTTTCATTTCATGGTTAGTTAAGTAGGTACAGACATTCGGACCATATCACATTACCAATTGGCCTTATGCAAAAAATGTTCTTAGTTCAAATGAGTACTTACTCTCACTATGTTATTTGAACTGCAACTTAAAATTGTCTTCATTTGTATTCCCATCATCCAGTATCTCACTTTTCAAACAACTTCAAATTTATGTCTTCATTTATATTACAAAAGTCAATTTCAATCTGGAAGTAAAAAAAACATTAAAAGAGGCTATTACTTGCATCACAGTTTCGTATTATTTAAAGTTACAACACAATTTTAGTAAACTAAACCTAAAGTATTTGTTACAATAACAAAATATTATAATTTCAAAAAACAATCGTTTTGGTTATCAATCATCATCATTGCGAGTTGGTGGATGACACATGTCTTACGAATTATTCGTCTAGGACATGTCGGTTTTCGCACGATGTTATCCTTGACAGTAAGAGCACGTGTCAAATTTATATGCACATAAACTTTTCCACGAATGAAAAGTTCATTGGTGCACAGTGCAGTTTAACATTATTTCTTCTTTAAAAATACTAAAACACTTTAGTCCATAACTTCATAAAAGAAACAAAAAATATCGTTTAGATGAATACAGTCAAAGTTACGACCATTCACTAAACATCGCGTGGGTGCACGTTCACTTGTCTATTTTGAAAAATTTTATGAGTACCGCTGCCTCACGCACCCATGCAGTATAGCGCTTCTCATAATATTTTTCAAAACAAAGCTTGTCGTGCCCCTTGCGAGGTTTAGCGCATAGCCTAAGAAGTATTTTTGATGAAATCTACAATATAATTAAGTAGTTCATGCGAATACAATTTTAAGTGCGAATATGTGACATGGAAAAATATCGAATTTTAATTTTTATTATTTTTTTATTAACTTCTCAACCGATTTTGATAAAATTTTATTGGGACCACCTCGAAACTTTGAAATAAAAAAAGAATTTTCTAAATCTGTTCAAGCGTCTTCGAGGAATCGGAACATACCTACAAAAAAAGATAACGACGAATTGAGAACTTCCTCCTCTTATGAAGTCTGTTAAAAAAGGTTATTACAAATTAGGTACTTACTGAATGCATCGTCTTTATTTTTTCGATGTTATTTTTTATGTCCTAATTTTATTTTTATTCGGCTCCTCAGATTTTAAGTACTACATCACTCAGGCCGTCCATCCACGATGTTCTTGTAGTGTTTTCTGAAAAATTTGAAGATTAATTAATTTAAAATCATACAAGAAACCAACTGACGCTCAGCCAAAACGGACAACGAAGTCTCACTTTAGGTCACAATCTCAGCTTACCACTATCAACTTTAGAAAAACTTTCTACTATTGATAAATGATAGGTGCAATTATGTAAGTTTTGAATTATTTTAAAGTAATCTATTAATAAACTGCTACTAAAAAAAACTCAATTCAAAACTACTTACCGCAGAATATTTTTAATGCGTGTAAACGCCCAGGTTTGTAGATCTTCAATTTTTTGACTTTATTAACGGCTGTTATAGTACTTCACTTAAAACATATTAAATCATATGAAATCGAAGTGTGGACGCGATCGTTGCCTCTAATAGCACTTTTTTACTTCACTTCACGTACAAAATAGTTCAATTGAAAACAAACTTTAATATTCGAAATATAAGTGCGGACACGTTGTTGCCTCAGTGCGGTTTTTCACGAAATGAGGAAGCGGGCGGATGTGGATGGCAATCGGTAAACCAAACGACCGCAGCGCACGCGACGATAGTTGCTGAACTAGTGTTACCAGCAGTAGTCAAAGAAGATAAAGTCCGAAACTAAATCAGAAATTACAAGAAATTACCTGAGCAAATAAATCATTTTTAAGTTGATTAATAGTAAATTATAAATTAATATAAAAAAGAAAACTGGACTGGAAAGTTGCAGCTTGAACTATTTTTATTTACCTTTTAGATAAAAAAAAAACCGCTAAAACGCTTAACTGCTAGTTTTGATTAGTAAATTAGATCTTGTAACAAATATAGCTGATATTGCAATAATTTTACTAGTTAACCTTGTATTTTCATATTTTTTTAGCCAATATGCAATATTCTGATGTTAGTATTCTAATTAATTTTAATACATTAGTTATGTATTAAACCAGTTAGATCTCACACCCAACAACAGCGATCATTGAACGAGCGAAGCAACGGTCCACGAGCCCACTGGGGGACAAATCGGCGTTGTGTGTGTGTTTGTATGTTTGTTCGAATACCGTTGACCAGATCGGCATGAATTAGTTCACGCCAGTCGGTCAATTAAGTTATCAACCTACTTACTTATTTAACTAATCAAAAGCTCAACGGGTTCAACCTGAAATTTAAATTTAAAAAAGGAAAGACGATGTCGAGGTCGTTTAAAAACTTTGCCTTTCCGCGCAACGTGCACAATTTAGCACACACATAATTATCACGATACCATGGCTCGACATTTTTCTTTCTTTTCCACTTGCGCCACTACTTTTCATCGACAGATCGATATCGTACGTTATAAATTTATTTAAATTGGTAACGTTATATTTGTTATTTTGGTTTAATTTCAATTATTATGGCTGCACTGGCCCACGCACCCATGCTTAACGGCCTCACTCCAGAGAGAGCAGAGCTCTGTGTTTACTCTTTATTTGATCTGAGGGTGCAACATACAAAATCACTGTTTAATCGTTATTTATCAACAATTTTACAATCGAGAAATTAAGTTTTCAAGCCTTAATAAATTTACCCGACGTTTTAAGCAACACTATGAAATTGGCAACACCGGCACATAAGCGAGCAACTGACTAAACAAAACTCTCGGCGCGTGACGGACGCGGCGTAAACAGGTTTCAACCTGTCCATAGCGTACAAAATTATTTTGTTATTTTAACAAAATTTCCCTAGTAGTTAACCAACATAATTGTATTATGCGTACGATGCGTACCTATTTATTTAGGATCTGAATGTAATTTGTAATGTTATTAATATTTTGTAGTAACATAGCATAGCATAGCAATATCATAATAATATACCTACATATGATTATGGTATTTCTTAGTAGGGTAATACACTATGATCAGACCTGCACCAGTACTAAGCCTTCAAACATTTTATTTCCTTCTAAATACTTAGTGATAAAATGCACTAACGTCAACGGATACTTTTAATAAATTGTGTAAACTTAGGTATAGGTATACCTATTTAATTTTTTTTACGAGCGGTCGCCTGACCCTGAACTAAGCAAAGCTTGTACTATGGCTTCTAGAGACTGATATACATACATTTATATATTTAAATAAATATTAACACCCAGACATGGAACAAACACAAATGTTTGTCACATTAATGTTTGCCCTAGGTGGGAATCGAACCCATGCCCCTAAGCTCAGAAGGCAAGTGGAGCCAACTGAGCCACCGAGGTAGTCGAAAGCCGAAATATAATAAAAATTACAAGTTAACGCGTATTTTAACTTCTATATTTTTGAAATACTTCTAACCTACTTACCTGAGTAATGAACATAATTTTAATGATATTTTTTTACTTGTAGGCAATTCAATATGGCTTTAATTTTTTTAACCTCATTTAAAAGATTTTTGTGTGTAGGGAAGTAGTTATTATTTCTTATTATGTTTGAATTAAAAGTAATTCGTGAAAAGTACATTATTATTTTTATTTAAATATTTCAAATTTTGATATACGTTTACCTATACGTATATAACTATAGTGATCCACTGAAAAACTTTGTATCCACTAGCTGCGTTCCGTGGTGCTACCTGCGGTCAAAAAAGTAGCCAATGTGCTATTCCAGACTAAAATCTACCTTCGTGACAAATTTCATTCAGATCCGTTCAGCCGCTTTGGCTTGAGTAATAAACATCTATGCATCTTAACTTTTGCACCTATAATATTAGGTTCGACTGAGACAGAACGGAAAACTCCTCGCGCAATTCTGACGCCATCGATAAATGAACCATACTACCACCACCACCATAAGAGTTAGATGTGATAATTATGTAACCAATGAACTTAGCTATCCATCACGTTAAAAGTTGGCCTGTTTATTACCCGAATATGGCAAAGTAATATATGTGGTTATATTTTTGATCGATATATATGTTTTCTTAGACCCCTAACCAAAAGTCTAAGTATGTAAAGTACGTTCATCTATTACCTCGTAACTTTTAAACTACTCATCATAATTTGACAAATGAGACATCGTTGCGAGCGTCTTAATTGTCCACTGGTTATATTTTAACTAAGTATGTAACGTTACATTAACTTATATGACTACTTTGACTATACTCTATATTTGATCTTAACGACGTGTTTGGTTTCTTTTAATTTCTTTTAGTTTGTATGTTTAATTGAACTAAAGTGTCTTTATTATATTAAAACTAGAAATAACTGTTGAATTTAGTCTGTACCTGGCAAATTTTACAAGGATATTAGAAACCAAGATTAGTGTTGTTTCAAACTGTAACGTTTTGTAACTTCTAACATATATGTTTGCTTCAATTTATTAAAGTTGCATTGTTGATTTTATCCAGTTGATTTCTTAACTTCGACTATATTCTATAGTTGATCAAAACGATATGTTTGGTTTCTTTTACTAAGTTTGTATGTTAATGTGAACTAAAATGTCTTTGTTATTTTAAAGAAGAAATAACTGTTGAATTTAGTCTGCATCCGGCAAATTTAACCAAGATATTGGCAACCAAAATAAGTGTTGCTTTAAACTGTAACGTTTCGATCATTCTAACAAATATGTTAGGTTCAGTTTAATAAAGTTGTATTGTTGTTTTCATCAAAGTGATTTCTTAACGTTGACTATACTCTATTGTTGATCTAAACGATTTGTTTGGTTTTTCTTACCATGTTTGAATGATTATTTGAACTAAAGTGTCTTTGTGATTTTAAAGAAGTTAAAAGAAGTTTTATACTGTTGAATTTAGTCTGAATCCGGCAAATTTAACCGAGATATTGACAACCAAAATAAGTGTTGTTTCAAACTGTAACGTTTCGTTCCGTATAACAAATATGTTAGGTTCAGTTTAATAAAGTTGCATTGTAGGTTTCATCAAAAAGATTTCTTGATTTGATTATATTCTATGGTTGATCTAAACGATGTTTTTGGTTTTTTATAACTTAGTTTACCTGTATAATTGACTAAAATGTTATTTTATAGAAGAAGAAAAAATAGAATTTAGCCGGCATCTGGTAAATTCAATCTAGATCTAGACCCAAAAATATTATTCTTTCAAACTGTAACGTTTTGTTCCTTCTAGTAAATATGTTAGGTTCAGTTTAATAAAGTTGTACAGTTGAATTCATCAAAACGATTTCTGAATTTCGATTATATTCTAAGGTTGAATTAAACGATGTTCTTTGTTCCTTTTCCTAAATTTATGTGTTTCATTGAACTAATAAGTCTTTGTTATTTTAAAGAAGAAAAAAATGTTGAATGTAACCTGTATTCGGTAAATTTAAGCTAGATATTAGTAACCAGAAATATTGTTGTTTTAAACTGTAACGTTTTGTTCCTTCTAACAAATGTGTTCGCTTCGGTTTATTACATGTGTAATGTTGATTTCAGAAAAGTGATTTCTTAACTTCGACTATACTCTATAGTTGATCTAAACAATTTGTTTAGTTTCTTAGACTTACTTTGTATGTTTAATTGAACCAAAGTTTCTTTGTTATTTTAATAAGAAATAACTGTTGAATTTAGTCTCTACTTGGCAAATTTAACAAGGATATTGGCAAACAAAATTAGTGTTGTTTCAAACTGTGACGTTTTGTTCCTGCTAAAAAATATGTTAGGTTCAGTTTAATAAAGTTGTATAGTTGATTTCTCCACAAATATTTCTTAATTTTGAGTATATTCTATGGTTGATCTAAACGGTGTTTTTGGTTTCTTTTACTAAGGTTACATGTTTAATGGAACTAAAAAGTTTTTGTTACTTTAATGAAGGAAAAAATGTTGAATTCAGCTTATATCCGGTAAATTTAACCTAGATATTAGTAACCAAAAACATTGTTGTTTCAAACTGTAACGTTTTGTTACTACTAACAAATATGTTCGCTTCGGTTTATGAAAGTTGTATAGTTGATTTTATCAAAATTATTTCTTTATTTTGACTATACTCTATAGTTACTCTAACTATGTTTTTAGTTATTTTAACTAAATCTATTTGTTTGGTTAAACTAAAAAGAATTTTGATAATCTTTACTAAGAAAAATAGTTTTATTAACAAAAGAAAAATTAAACAATTTAGTTTTGTTACTTCAACATGTAATTTTTTTCATTGTAACCACTAGGGAATAGTAAGAATAACAAAATGAGATTTGTTAGTTTGAACACGTATGTTTTAGTAAGCTTTTGTTAAATAAACAATTTCCTTGTAAATTTAAACAAAAAAAATTCAACCGAAATAATTTTGGTAAAATTAACCGATCTGTTTTTTCAGTGTAAGTAACACGAAGTCAATGAGTGTTTGCTTTGAGGTTAGACTAAAATCAATTGTTTATTTTCCAAAAAACACAAAAAAAAAAATACCGAGCAAAGCTCGGACATCCAGGTACTGAGGAATAAACAAGCCAACATTAAACAAAAGTCACGAAATAGGTAAAATTATTATGATTAATTCAGATATTTTCCATTTTGCGGTAAGTACGTTGCTGATAATCTTATAAGTGCTAATACAATATTTTTTTATTGAACGTGTCTACATCTTATCTGATAAAACTTAAGCGTAAAAACAGTTTTAATATTTCTCCTATAGATTACACTATCTTATAAATCCATTCTAAATATATTTTACAGATTGAAATTACGAGTTTTATGAATAACATTTAACAATCACAGACAGATAGCGAATAAATAAAATTTCTATAACAAATTAATTCGTTTTCTTTGATGTATCTACTTTTTTTGGTCTTATTACGGACCACAATATTTTTATTGCCTTTTTAAGAAGTACTATTGCGATTATAATAAGAACAGCAAGGTCTAGATAGCATTTCTGGTACCAGGGTACCATAAGTGCGGGAGAGCGTAGATGTGGGGCACCACCGGTCTTCAGCACGTGGTTCACCCAATGCACCAACTCTTTACTAGGCGACGTTGGCCGGTCGTGGTAGATATAGGACAACTCCTTTGCTTTCTGAGCATATCTGTAGAAAAAAAATGCCCTTAGAAATTTGTATTTCTATCAAATTCGAATTAGGTAAATCTTAATAGCCAAAAAATCAGAACTTCAGTCTCAGTTTACGCAGAATGTTGTCTAAAGAACACGAGACGCTGGGGTCTTTCGGAAGCCAATGTCGAGGATAGAGCGAACAAAGTTAGAAAAACTGTACCCACCACGTTGTGGGATACATGGTCAGGAAGAGAGTGAGAGTTGAGATAAGCATGGATAGTCAGATTTTTGAATAATTTTTTTTTTTGAAATTTAAATTATAGTATAGAAATACAAAAAAAAAAAATAACTTACTTGGGATTGTTTAAAATCTCCTCAATCTCTTTCTTTAGCTGATCAGCCATAGTGTAAGATAGGTTCACCCTTCTCGCAAAACCCTTGTTCACCGCTCTGGCTACGTTCATGAACTGGTCAGCAAAGACTGGAATACCGATTATGGGCTTTCCAGCGAAGATAGTTTCAGTCGTGGATAGAAGACCGCCGTGGG
Source organism: Peribatodes rhomboidaria (assembly GCA_911728515.1). Lineage (NCBI taxonomy): Eukaryota > Metazoa > Arthropoda > Insecta > Lepidoptera > Geometridae > Peribatodes > Peribatodes rhomboidaria. Next base: position 4,447,090 of record OU452184.1, on the reverse strand, counting down.
TGATGAAAAGGACACAGTTTGGATGAGCTGAAAAGATAAAATTATAAATTGTTTAGGAAATTAATAATAACAGATGTGTTTGCTGTTCAACTACGCTAAAAATAAAATAGAGGAAAACATACAGACAACAAGCGATACAGAAACAGTATTAACGCAATATTAATGAAGAAAACACGGTCTCTCGTATCGTACAAACTCTAGCGGCACAATCAATTAACATTATAAATGCGAACGTTTGGATGCAAGGATTTATGAATGTTTGTTACTCAATGTTAAATGGTTCAAAAAAATATAGGATCTCTTACCTAAAATGCTTTGTTGTGGAGCCCAGTCTAAAATGCGCACATTCTTAGGCAAATTAGGGAACTTTTCTTCAAGCTTCCATAGCACTGTCTGCGTCAAACTTCCAAACACTTCTAGCAACGACGTCTTCAGTTCTTCCGGCATGTCTTTACTTTCGAGATTAGAACCCATACTGAAGTAAATGACTCCATCTTTCGAGTTGTCGAGTAGATTCTTCAAGTCCTGAAGTAATGATTTGAAAATGATTAGAAACTTAAAAAAGTGAGGCATAAAAGTTTTATCATTTATAATTTTTTTTTTTTTTTTAATCTAGAATTGGTCGACGTTTGACCACCAACTCGCCTGATGTTAAGCGACATTGTGGTCTAAGATGGAGCACGACGACCTAGAAGCTACTTATTCACTCTAGCCTTGAAGATACCTACATAGGTTATAGTTAGTCGGGAATACACACGATGGCAAGGTTTTTCACACCCTAGCGGTTCGTAATAAGAAGGTGGAACCTTGTGGCAAACCGTTTAGTACAAGTTGGTGGAATGTCGACTAAGTAGGGATGGTACGTATGCGTTTTACGACTTGTTCTGTTGTAAAAAGGGGAAGAAGGGATTATAACAATAATTCAAACAAATTGTTGTTTAAGTTCAAGCCCTTCGTCATGGAATTAGAATAAGGTATCAGCCTTAATCTAACCCACCATTGTAGCCTTACTAAATATCAATTTATCAATTCACATACCTCAGGTAAAGGCTTCACGGTTTCTTCTATGTGATACCCCCCAATTGGTTTGTAGCTCTGCGGCAACCTCGTTGCTTGACCCATAGACACGTGGGAATTTCCTAATACTAGTGTTCCGTTAAACCGCAACTCTGAGAAAGATGGCGCTACTCTCCCTCTCGCTTCAATAAGAGGAACGAAAATGCTGTTGTATCCAGTAGTCTGCAAATAAGTTCCAGCCCTGGAAAGTAAACCGGAGTATATTAGAAGTAGTGCAATTTTAACACTCTTGATTATGAAATCTGTGACATTAAATGGGTGAAAATGAATTTCTTTTTTTTTTTTTAATGTTTTGGCTTACGTTTCTCTAATCACAGCCATCTTGATCGTGAACAAAAGTTCAGTGAGTCGCTGGCCGAAGCTGAATGGTGGGCTGTCGTCCACGATGTATCCGTTGTAAGAAGGGTTGTTGTAGTCATCGATCAGGTTGAGGATCATCCAATGTGGTTCTATAGTAGAGAACCACACGAGATGTGCGTTATAAAGTCCTGCTAGCCTGGAATCAAATTGATTTATAAAAAAAAATGCTATGTGCGTACAATAATATTAATTACTGACTGAAATGACAACTTTAGTGACTAACTTTGTATTTTTGAAATTGAAATCTAATAAAAGTTTATTTATTGAATAACAAAACTGAATTCTTAAATATTAATTACTTAGGTATTTTTTATTTCATTTCATATTTGTACTTAATACAAAATATTATATGTAAAAAATACGTCAATTTCAGTTAAAATAAAATTCTATGACGCCTAATAACAAAATGATTAAAAAATTGTGAAGAGCTGCTTTATGATGGCACAGATAAAGCAAAATTTTGTTTTTATGACACAATTCTATAGATTAATTTTAATAATATTCTACTAGATACAATATTAGAACTGTATTAATAAAATAACCCAAAATGATAATAAAAACTAGACAATAAGAAAGACAATAGTTTAAAGATCTAAAACAAAATTAGAAAATAACGCTGAAGACCTTGGAGTCAAAACTTACCCTGCGTAAAGCTCGCTGAACATCCATTCAGCTATTACTAAATCAAAATGTTGTGTGGGGTCGTTCAGAAGTTTTTGGACATTTTCGTTGTTTAGGGACATTTTTGCAATCATGTCCATCATGAAAAAGAAAATGGATTGATCCAGATTGTCAACTTCTCCGTCCATAATGGATTTTATGTTCATAAAGTTGGCTTGTTCTAAAAAAAAAATAAAGATATCGTACTATAGAAATGGGTATGATTTACTTTATGATTATTATCAACTAGCTGCGCCCCGCGGTTTCACCCGCGGTTAAAAAGTATCCTATGTGCTATTCTAGACTATAATCTATCTCTGTGCCAAATTTCATCCAGATCTGTTCAGACGTTCTGGCGTGAAAGAGTAACAAACATCCATCCATCCATCCATCCATACATACAAACTTTCGCGTTTATAATATTAGTAGGATAGTAGGATTTTGAATTACATACATTTGCTACATTCATATTGATTTCAATTAAAAAATAAAACGATAGTAACATACTTAGTATAAATTGAATGTAAATATAAACTGATCATACTCGTAGTTATAAAGTATTTATTTTTAATAAAAATCCTTATACAATGATTTTCTAATTTGGTAATATTTGTTAAACTAACCTGCCATCATTTCGACGTTTAAACTGACATCGACTTCATGTAGTTTTGGATTAGTGGCATTTTTAGGGAAGGGTGTTATGTAAGTCACCTGAAATTAAAAATAGACACATACTTAATGAACGAACAAAGCAAAAAAAAAAAAATCGAGAGTAATTGTTGTTCAAACTACAAGCAGAAATATTTAATAATATCTAATACAATGCAGCTATTTAATTTTGGGTTTTTACTAACTAGTAATTTGCATGAAAAAGAAAAGAAAAGAAAGAAAAAAAGTTTATTTGTGACCTATTGAAATTAAAAACATTAAGGGAATTTTATAATTTACAAGGTCACAAAACGGCCCCAACTCAGCATAATGCCAGCTGTTAACCGGCGCTGGTCTTCCGTTGGAACCGCTTGGTGATGTCACGGTACAAGCACATACACAGTACACACTACAAAATAATAATAATTAAAATACCTATAGATAATAACAAAAACTATCAATAAACTACAACAATAAAAATAATAACACAAAATAAACTACAAAAATTCAATGGACACTAAAGGTAAGAATGTATAATAAGCAAAAAATATTGCAATTAGATTGCCACTTAGTGAACAGTATTGCTTATATAGCACTCGTGTCGTGTTTAAGAGTCTCCTGCCGTTGCTGGTGTGCAGTCATCATTTTTTTAAGTTTAAAATTAAAACTTTTAACATTTTGCAGGTTCCTTATCGGCATGAGGAAACGAGCCACATACCTACGATCTGCGGAGTGTTCATTCCATAGAAAGTTTGACTTAAAGTTTCCCTGTAATGATTATTACTCATTTGAAGTTTAAGAAACGATATTTGTGTTTGTTCAGAGGAAATAAACTCGCTTATACCGTAATCACATTTACACAGTACCTACACACCTTGCCTGACAATTTTTCGCAATTGTATATTAATAATAGTAATGTAATACAAATAATAATAACCTCATGTCCAGCACTCAGCAGGTGCTTCACGACAGCTCCTCCTAAAATCCCGTGGCTTTTTCCAGGCAAGGGAAATACAGCAAGGATCTTAGCTGCATCGGAAACGTAAGATGCTGCTAATAAGCTAAACAGTAGCCATATTGTTTTCTCCATTATGTCTGAAACAAAACATAGGTATTCCTTACTATTGCATAATATTTCATATTTTCATCTACAGCCGTCAATAATGAATAAGTACGATACCTACATACTAGCACAGTAGACTAATATTACAATGACACTAGAGAGATGATGGAATTTAAGTCCTTTCAAATGAAAAGCAATTGTAACAAATTTTGATTTTTGCTGTTATAGTACATCCTTACCTTAATCGTAATCCTATCTTAATTAATATTATTAAAGCGAAAGTGCGTTTGTTTCGTTAGTTTGTTACGATTTAACACCTTAATTAATCACCACGAAATTTTTCACTTTAATATATGTCATGGGTACAAAAAACAAAAGACGTAAGGTATTTTGATGAAAAAATTAACGCTTAATGCGAGACCGCGAGTGAAAAAGCGGTTAGCAGTAGTAACACATACAAACAAGTGCCTACAGAATATTACTATTTCACGCTCCGTTATTATTTATTGTATCAGCTCTAGACATTTATCATTATGTAAACTATGATTGGTTTAAAAAATAACACATTATCTTATGAGTTCCTAAATTATCTTTTGAATAAACACTTTTATCTGTTACTATATTTTATCTCTTAAATTATCTATTGGCTTATCTATTGGTTTTGGTTATTTTGAAATTTGTACTAACATTAGAAGAAAAAATAGTTAAAGATAACACAAAACCACACCGCAAAGTTAATCATGCTAATAAAAACGTTTTATCATATCACACGTAGGTCTATTTAGGACTATACATTCCTAAATCTAACCAAAGTAAAAATATACCTGTTAATTTTATTACTATTGCTGAGTAAAACCAACTAAAAGTATTGATGTATGACAAGGACATCAATACTTTTGTCTTGTTTAGATTTAGAAATTTAGCGTCCTATCACACTGATATTATAAATCAAATAAATGTCAATGCTATGGAAGACCGATTTGCAAAATATATACGTTCAGTTCCCATCGTTAAATATATTTTGATTACTGTAGGAACTACCAATTTCATTTCATTTATTCAACGTTCAGCAACGTCAAAGCTTGTGGCGAGACAACAACATCAATTTAATTTACTAATTAACTTACATACTGGCAAGAAATATAATCGAATAGGTATAGTAAGGACTCTCTATGAAATTATAACAAAATATATAACAATACTCACCTAACAATGGTAAAGTCGTATATAAATCTTGAGATGACACAGCCACTTAATCACACGAGACGCTCCGAGAATACTAATAACGTATAACACAGCAGAAAAATAATATTCAAGGCTGTGTAGCTACCTCGAGCCTTAGGACTTTGAATGATTGAATAAAAAATACTACATACACTATTTATAACGCGCAAAAATGATGCAATCACGTCTAGTATTGAATGGGGAATAGACAGCAAATGATTATCTGATAGAGTCCCCTAGATATAACCACATAGAAAAGATGACATTAATCTAATCACAGTATATTTACTTAGAAATAGTAATCTAATCAGGTAAGTAAACGTATACAAGTGAGTACTAAATACTTAAAAGCTAGACATGAATTAAATTTTTTTGGCTCAGTAACTAATAACTGGAGTATTTAGGCGTTTAGTATCTAATCTTATCCGATAAAAAATAGTAGTACTAGAATAAATTGTATCATATGTACATGTTTGCTGATATTACGATTAATATGCCACGGCCACATTAACGGGATACGCCGGTAACTATGTGGAGAAGATGGACGTTGATGTGGCAATGACTTGTCACGTTAATTTTACAACATAAATATTGCTGTTTGACATTAATGGCCGTAGACCGCTCAAGTGTGACCACCCAATTTAAGGAAATCATTAAAAAAATTGACAAGTGCATTTATATGACATCACCCGACCGCCTCAGATCAACCTAGAGAATAAGATGGCGCACGGCGTATGATCTACGTGAAGCAAAAATCATTAAAAACTACGCTACTGTCGTATATGTACACAACACGCACACATTGACGCAAAAAACTACGCTACTCGCTTGGTCATTCTTACCTCGACATTATGGGCATTGGTTTATGGTATAATTTCGTGTATATAAATATGCATAGTGCTTTATAAAAGTGTGGCCAAAACTACATTTTGAGGTTCTTTTTAAAAACTGTACAGTTTTTTTGCAAGTCAATTTTGAAAAACCCGTAACATTAAACCCTTACAAATATGTGCAGTTTTAAAATATTAAATATACTATTAATATTAAATATAATATAATATGTTGTATATTAGAACGGAAATGGCTAACGTAGAGTTTAGGAATTAATATTAGTTTTCGTGCAATTGTAATTGTTTTCATGGCAACATTAACACGCACACACATTGAAAAAGAAGTGGCTTCAGCGAGATTTAACGCAGTGTTTCATCTTTTCCTCTAGGTTTATCTGAGACGGCCGCATGACATTTGGAGAATTAGATGAATGAGAATAAAATGGATGAAGATAATCTAGTAAGGGCCCAAGCGGCCCAACTGAATTGACGTCACCATCTAAACTACAGTCTTATTAGGAATTAGCAAGCCAACAATTAACCAAATTTGTGAAACAGGTATCATTATGATTAATCTAAATATTTTACATTTTGCGGTAAGTACCTAACTGATAATCTAGACTATTTTTTCTTATTGAACGAGTGTAGGTACGAGTACATTTTAACTGCTGAAACTTAAACGTAAAAACAGTTTCGAAAAAAAAAAACCAATAAATTACATTAAATATATTTCATTTATCCATTTTCCAAATATTTTTCGATTGGAAACACAAGTTTTATTGAATTGATCAATCACGGACAACCAGAGAGATTAAAAAGTAAATATTTACAAAAAAAAAATTCTAAAACAAATTTAATTTTTTTTCTTGGTTATATCTATCGTTTTTGATCTTATAACGGAGTACAATACTTTTATCGCCTTTTTAAGAAGTACTATTGCGAGTATAATAAGAGCAGCAAGGTCTAGATAGCATTTTTGGTACCAGGGTACCATTAGTGCGGGAGAGCGTAGATGTGGGGCACCACCGGTCTTCAGCACGTGGTTCACCCAATGCACTAACTCTTTACTAGGCGACGTTGGCCGGTCGTGGTAGACATAGGACAACTCCTTTGCTTTCTGAGCATATCTGTAGAAAAAAAAATGTCCATAAATATTTTGTAATTATTTCATAATTATTGAGTGAATCAAAATAGCCAACAAATCAGAGCTACAGTCGCAGATTACGCAGAATGTACACGAGAATGTGTAGTAAAGAACACGAGAGACTGGGTCTTTCGGAAGTCAATGTCGAGAATAGAACGCAGTGGAGTACAAAGTTAGAAAAACTGACCCCACCATGATGTGGGATACATAGTCGAGAAGAAAGTGAGAGTTTAGCTTGGCATGGCTAGTCATATTTTATAAATCTAGATTATGATTGCATAGAAATAAAAATAAAACAACTTACTTAGGATTGTTTAAAATCTCCTCAATCTCTTTCTTTAACTGATCAGCCATAGTGTAAGATAGGTTGACCCTTCTCGCAAAACCCTTGTTCACCGCTCTGGCAACGTTAATGAACTGGTCAGCAAAGACTGGAATACCGATTATGGGCTTTCCAGCGAAGATAGTTTCAGTCGTGGATAGAAGACCGCCGTGGGTGATGAAAAGGACACAGTTTGGATGAGCTGAAAAGGTGAAATCATTGAATGTTTAGGAAGTAAATAATAACAAATGTCTTTGCTGTTCAACTACTCCAAAAATAACCTAGGAGTAAACATACACACAATTAGATACAGAAACAGTATTTAAGACGCGGTCTCTCGTGTCGTACAAATTGTAGCAACACGATCAATTTACAATTTACACTAATACTGTAAATACAAAAGTTTGGATGCAGGGATGTGTGGATGTTTGTTACTGAATCACGCCACAACGGCTGAACGAATCAAGACAAAATTGGCAAAGAAATAGATTTAAGTCTGAAATAGCTCATATGCGGGGCGCAACTAATAATAAATATGTTTACTTCTTAAAGTTTGTTAATATCGGCATTTTTTACAAAAGGGTCGCTTTGTCTTACAAATGGCATTATGAAAAACTTGTCAATCTTACAGGTTAAAAAAAATTGAATCTCTTACCTAAAATGCTTTGTTGTGGAGCCCAGTCTAAAATGCGCACATTCTTAGGCAAATTAGGGAACTTTTCTTCAAGCTTCCATAGCACTGTCTGCTTCAAACTTCCGAACACTTCTAGCAACGATGTCTTCAGTTCTTCCGGCATGTTTTTACTTTCGAGATTAGAACCCATACTGAAGTAAATGACTCCATCTTTCGAGTTGTCGAGTAGATTCTTTAAGTCCTAAAGTAATGATTGAAAAATGATTAGAAACTAAATATAGTGAGACATAAAAGTTTTAACATTTTAAAAATAATTCAAACAAATTATTGTTTAAGTTCAAGCCCTTCGTCATGGAATTAGAATAAGGTATCAGCCTTAATCTATCCTACCATTGTAGCCTTACTAGGTATCAATTAATCAATTCACATACCTCAGGTAAAGGCTTCACGGTTTCTTCTATGTGGTACCCCCCAATTGGTTTGTAGCTCTGCGGCAACCTCGTTGCTTGACCCATAGACACGTGGGAATTTCCTAATACTAGTGTTGCGTTGAACCGCAACTCTGAGAAAGATGGCGCTACTTTCCCTCTCGCTTCAATAAGAGGGACGAATATGCTGTTGTATCCAGTAGTCTGCAAATAGGTTCCAGCCCTGCAAAGTGAAATTAGTGAGATTAGAAGTAGTGCAATTTTAACACTCTTGGTTTTAAATTATTTGACATAAAATGGGCGAAAATTAAATACATCTTATTTTAGGTTTTGGCATACGTTTCTCTAATAACTGCCATCTTGATCGTAAACAAAAGTTCAGTGAGTCGCTGGCCGAAGCTGAATGGTGGGCTGTCGTCCACGATGTATCCGTTATAAGAGGGGTTGTTGTAGTCATCGATCAGGTTGAGGACCATCCAATGTGGTTCTAGTGTAGAGAACCAGACGAGATGTGCGTTATAAAGTCCTGCCAGCCTAGAATAAATGTATTATTTAAAAAAAATGTGATAATTGTATAATATTCACAACTACTATTTTATTTGAATGGTAAGTGACCAAATTTGGATTTTAAGACATTGAAGTATGTATGTATCAAAAAATTTAATCAAACAAAAAATATTTGTTATTTTGTATTAAGGGTGTGAAATAAAATAAAAAAACCTAATTAATATCTAACAAAATTCTAAGAATTTAGTTCTAAGAAATTAGTTAGAAATAAATCTAAAGGCCTTGGAGTCAAAACTTACCCTGCGTACAGCTCGCTGAACATCCACTCAGCTATTACTAAATCGAAATGTTGTGTGGGATCGTTTAGAACTTTTTGGACATTTTCGTTGTTTAGTGACATTTTCGCAACCATGTCCATCATGAAAAAGTAAATGGATTGATCCAAATTGTCAACTTTTCCATCCATAATAGATTTTATGTTCATGAAGCTGGATTGTTCTGAAAAAATAAATTAAAGATTATTATAGAAATTTGTATAATTTACAGCATGGTTATTTTCAATTTTAAATTATAAATATGTTACATTTGATTAGATACATTTATATTGATTGATTTAATTTAAAAAAATAAAACAATACTAATGAATAGTAAAAAATTGAATGTAAATAGAACCTGATTATAAGATAGTTGTGCTTTTTTAAGTATTTATTTTTTTAATTTAACAAAAATTAAAAAAATAAGGATTTTTAAAAACCAAAATTCCTTATTTTTTTAATTTTTGTTGAACTAACCTTGCATCATTTTGACGTTTAAACTAACATCGACTTCATGTAGTTTTGGATTGGTTGCATTTTTAGGAAAGGGTGTTATATAAGTCACCTGAAATTAGAAAAAGACACATAATGAACGTACGAAGCCAAAAAAATCGAGAGTAATCGTTGTTCAAACTAAAAGCAAAAATCCTACTAATATTATAAACGCGAAAGTTTGAATGTATGGATGGATGGATGTTTGTTACTCTTTCTCGCCAGAACGGCTGAACAGATCTGGATGTAATTTGGCACATAGATAGATTATAATCTAGAATAGCACATAGGATATTTTTTATCCACGGGTGAAACCGCGGGGCGCAGCTTGTATACCTATAAAATAACATGTAACACAATGCAGCTATTTAATTTTGGATTATGCGAGCCACATACGATCTACGGAGAGTTCACACAGAAAGTTTGACTTAAAATTTCCCTCTAATCATAACTCATTTATAATTATAACTCATTTGAATATAACTAATTTGAATAACTTAAAAGTTTGAGAAACGACATTTTTGTTTGTTCAGCAGAAATAAACTCACATATAACGTAATCACATAGGTATACACAGTATACAACTTGCCTGACAAACTTTCGCAATTTCTTACTAATTATAGTAATAGTAATAATTACCTCATGTCCAGCACTCAGCAGATGCTTCACGACAGCTCCTCCTAAAATCCCGTGGCTTTTTCCAGGCAAGGGAAATACAGCAAGGATCTTAGCTGCATCGGAAACGTAAGATGCTGCTAATAAGCTAAACAGTAGCCATATTGTTTTCTCCATTATGTCTGAAACAAAACATAGGTAATCTTTACTATTGCATAATATTTCATATTCTCATCTAGACCCGTCAATTTATTAATAAGTACGAAATCTACATACTAGCACAGTAGACTAATATTATAAAGATACTAGTGGGATGATGTAATGTAAGTCTTATCATATGGAAAGCAATTGTGACGAATTTTGATACTACTGTTATCCTACTTACATCCTTACTTTAATCGTAATCCTATCTTAATTAATATTATGCGTGCGAAAGTGAGTTCGTTCGTTCGCTTTTTTTGCTTGTTACGACTCATCACATCAACCAATCGCCTTTAATTTTAAAACACATATTGTCAGGGATTCAGAATAATATAAAGTCTTTCTTCTGTATTTTTATCCCGAAAAAAATAACGCGGTCTCCCGCGGGTGCAACCGTGGGTGAACAGCTGGCAAAACAAACAAACAAAGAAATGCCTTAAGAATATTTTTTATTTTATTTTAATTGGTTCGGTAACAGACTATAGGCTATGACACATGTAGGTACCAACTTAAATTAAATATATAAAATTTGAACCAATAGTCCAATTATGACCGTACACAGCTTATAAAATGTACAATTAAACTAAAAACTATAATTAACTTACTAATACAATACTTAATTAAGTTATTTAAAAAATATCTGAAACTTATTAAACTACACGAAAATATGTCTCTGGTCTCGCTTAGTTGGTTTTAAGTGCGGCACATTCTGACTACAGGACTGTTCCGCGAGACATTATTGTATGCTGGTCATTGCTGGTGGTATGCTAAATAGCTGAAAATTGCGAATAGAGCGCGAGGGTACTTTAAAAGTAACATTCTTAAGCAGCTCACTACTAAACGCACCATTGACAATTTTGAATAAGGTGCACAAATCTGTGACAGTTCTTCGGCTTTTGAGACTCTTTATTTTAAATTTGTTTAACCTGTCAGGATATTCCTATTTTATGCTCCGATATAATTTATTGTATCAGCTCTAGACATTTATCATTACGTAAACTTTGATTGGTTAAAAAAATAACACAATATCTTATGAGTTCCTAAATTATCTTTTGATTAAACACTTTTATCTTTTAGTGCAAATTGTTTCCTTTAAACAGGCCTATTGGTTTTGGTCATTTTGAAATGTGTACTAACATTAGAAGAAAATAGTTAAAGATAACACAAAACCACACCGCAATGTTAATCATGCTAAAATAAAACTTTTTATCATATCACAGTTGGCCCTGTTTAGGACGCTACATTACTTAATCTAACCACGATAAAAATATCCCTGTCTTTATCAGTGCTGAAAATTAGATAAGGACATCAATACTTTTAGCTAGTTTAGATTTAGAAATTTAGCGTCCTGTCACACTCATATCATAAATCAAATAAGTGTCAATGCTATGGAAGATCGATTTGCAAAATATATACGTTCAGTTTACATTATTCAAGATACAAATTTGATTACTAAAGGAACATCCTGCCTATTTCATTTCATTTAATCACAAAAACTTACTACACTAACAGGAACCTCAAGGCGTGTGGCGAGTCAACCATTTCAATTTATTTATCTATTACTTACACACTGACAAGAAATATAATCGAAAAGGACTCTCTATGAAAATATTACAAAAATATAAAACAAACTCACCTAACAATAGTAAAATCGTATATAAATCTTGAGATTACACAGCCACTTAATCACACGAGACGCTTCAAGAATACTAATAACGTATAACACAGCTGAAAAATAATATTCAAAGCTGTATGGCTACCTGAAGCCTTAGGATTTTGAATGATTCAATAAAAATACTACATACACTATTTATAACGCACGAAACTGATGCAATCATGTCTAGTGTTGAATGGGGAATGGACAGCGAATGATTATCTGATAAAGTCCCCTCGATAAAACCAAACAAAAAAGATGACATTAATCTAATCAATATATTTGCAAATAGTAATCTAATCAGGTAAGTAAACGTACACAAGTGAGTACTAAATATTTAAAATCTAGACATGAATTAAGTTTTATTTGCTTAGTAACTAATAACTGGAGTATTTAGACGTTTAGTATCTAATCTTTTCCGATATAAAAAATAGTATTACTAAAACAAATTGTACTATATTTGCTGATATTACGATACCTACCGTGTATAACATCACCATGACATTTGTGACAATCAGGAATGTTCTTATGCCACGGTCACATTAACGGGAAACGCCGGTAACTATGGCAATGATGGACATTAGTGTGGCTAGCCATGACTTGTCACGTTAATTTTACAACATTAATATTGCCGTTGGACATTAATGGGCATTGACGTAGACCGTTAAAGTGTGGGCACCCAATTTAAGTAAATCATTAAAAAAAATTACAAGTGCATTTGGATGACATCACCCGACCGCAGCCGCATCTCGGGATTGGTTCTTTAATTACGAAATAAATTATTAAATTTTGAAACGATTATATTTTGGTTTTAGAAAAGTACTAAAGCTAAGCTAAGCAACGGATGACACGGTCAGTCCTAGGATGGGTGACCGCGGGTCGCATTTACACTTCACTGTTACCGTGGCTCGGATAACACGTTAAATTGTAGGCCCCGGTTGTTTGTTCTATAACAACCATCGTTAAGCCATGTTACAGGCCATCGAACGGCCTAGAAACTCTGACATCAGAACTTGCTTGCTTGGTTTTGTACTAAAACGTAAAAAAAAAGTCAAAGCTAAATAATTGTATGTTCTAATGGGGGTGAAATAATTACAGTTCATCATATTATAGATAGATCAGCCCGGTATGTCCCATTGTTGGGCAAAGGCCTCTCTTCCTTCTTTCCAGTTGTCCCTGTTTTTGGCTTTGGTGGGCCAATCCTTTTCATGGTCGTCAAGCTCGTCTTTCCATCTCTTTCTGGGTCGGCCTAACGACCGTTTAACTTTTGGAACCCAGTCGGAGGTGGTTTTTGCCCATAATTCGTCAGGCATTCGGCAGACATGTCCAGCCCAGTCCCACTTCAGCATGGCTGCTTTCTGCGTTACGTCAAAGATCTTAGTTTTAGAGCGCAGTACTGTGTTTCTGATGCGATCTGATAGTTTCACGCCAAGTATACTGCGCTCCATTGCACGTTGGCAGACCATATTATATCTGCTTAAAATGCGAAATCTAAGATAAATTGGAATCCATGTGAACTCCTAAGAATTCGATTTTATGTATTTAATTAATGTGTTTACTGTTGTAATTAATATTTAAAATATCAAATCTAGAGTCAATATTGTGTTGAGTCATTTTGTGTGTTTTATCCAAGTTCATTTTTAAATTATTACGTTGTATCCAGTCAATTATTAATTTCAATGACTCAGTTATGTCATTCCCATGAGCAAAGTGGTTATTGTCCATAAAAATAGCACTGCTATCAAGAATAGAAGGGGCCCTAGTATGCTTCCCTGCGGCACACCATATTTTACAGTTCGCTAATCTGACCGGTATTTGTCTTCTTCTTTAATGTCCAAATTTAGCCTAGTAATTTCCGTAAGTTGTTGTCTATTAGTGAGATTTGACTTTATTAAATTTAAAAAAAATACCTCTTATGCCGAATCCTTGCACTTTTTTCAGTTAAAATGTTGTCATTTAGGTAATTAAAAGCTTGGGTCATGCCCATGAAAAGAGCTGTTACTCGTTTTTTTTATTATCAGGACCAGTGTGCACAGCTTTTCAAGAAAATTCAAACGAGCCATATTTATGGATTTTCCTGTCCTAAAGTCTACTTGTTCTGGTGTAAATATGTTATTGCTTTTAAAATAATCGCTGAGACGTTTGTATAATCGAATTACTTTTTCGAAAAAAAATCGAGAACACTGGTATTAGAGCAATTGGTCTATAGAATTGCATATTTTCATTATCGTGCTTTTATAAAAAATGGTATTACAACGGAGGTCCTTAGTTTATCGGAAAATATACCATTCTTAATACAGCTTTGTAGGAAATGGGTAAGAACAGGCGATGTGAAAGTAGAAGTAAATTTTACCGTCCTAGTACAAATCCCATCATAATCAGTTCTGAGAAAGTAAAATATTTTCAATTTTATTTTTATTTATTGATTCCATTAAACATTAATTTAGGTCCGAATGCTGAAACGACGATCAGTCTTGAATCTTATTTAAAACTTTTTCATGTATAGTAAAACCAGTTTGAAATCGAGATCCCAGACTGAGCGTCGGTCGTTTCAGCATGCAGGCCTTAGTGTTAGAAGTTGTGATGTATCTACTATGTAAGCTTATTTTTTTGAGTGAGTCTCTTTCTGCTTTCTCTATAAAAAAGTTATTGAAACAAAACAACACTATAAAAATGTTCTACCTTTATTATTATTTGATATTCAAAGCAGTAACAATTCTAATAAATAAAATACTTAAAAAATATTCACAACAAACTTTATCACTTTTCTTTGAAATATCTTTTGTCTTCTTATAACAACAGAATGTTTTTATTGATTTTTAAGACCTTTATTGCAATTACAATTAGGATATCAAGATAGCATTTTTGACACCAGGGTACCATAAGTGCGGGAGAGCGTAGATGTGGGGCGTCACCGATCTGTAGCACGTAGTTCACTCGCCTGGTCAACTCTTGACCAGGCTTTATTGATTGGTCGTGCGTGGTAGTTGAAGGAAAACTCTCTAGCTCTCTGTGCGTACCTATTCAAAAAATCTTAATTTAGTGCAAGATAATTTATTTTGTAATAACGTTGAAATGTCATGTATGATTTCAAATGTGGTCCAGCTTCTCAAATTTAATTTTACGGTAATGGCAAATCAAAGAAAAAGTATAGCGTGGTTCAGTATATCAGCCATCGAATGAGATAAGTCATATTTTTTTGCAAAATACTTATTCACCGATCTGGCAACGATCATAAACTGGTCAACGAAGACTGTAATACCATTGACGGGCTTCACAGCGAAGATAGTTTCCGTTGTGGACAAGAGACCGCCGTGGGTAATGAATAGGACGCAGATGGGATCAGTTAGAAATGACAAATAAAATACCATTTGGTGTGTTACTGGATAATGCCCGAAGCTACGTAAGGTTTTGACAATTGAAGCTGTTTTAGTGACATAGATGATAGATATCAAACATACAGATAGGACTGTCTAAAGGTAAGCGATCATTGTCGCATTTGGATTTAACATCGGAAAAATTAATCCCGTTGCCGTCATTTTAATACTCTATTAACAGCCATTTCAGGCCCATTTTTGAACAAACTTGCTAACCTAAATTGCTTTGTTGTGGTGCCCATTCTATGATGCAAACATTTTTCAGGAAATTTGGGAACTTATCTTCGACCTTCTATAATACTGTCTATTTTAAACCGCCAACACTTCAAGTAAATATTATTTTACGTTTTCCGGCATGCCATTTCTTTTGAGATTAGAACCCATGCTGAAGTAAATTACTCCATGCTAAGCATTGTCGAGTAGTTTTTTCAAATCCTGAAATTGTAATAAAAAATTAACCTACAAGAAACAATAATAAAATATAACTATTCAAGAAACTTACACAAATCAAAACGATTTAGTTAAGACGTATTGTCATATTTTTGTATCTGCGCGCGAGACTATTCGCAATGAGTTTCGAGAACAACTTGTAGACATGGCTCAGCAGTGAGATAGGTCTGTAATTTTCTATAGAGTTTTATTGCCTTTTTTGAAGAATAGCTCCACCACACTCTTGTGCCGTGCCTGTGGCGTTCAACTTTCCAGTCTATCGGAGTTAAATAACTTCTGAGGGCCCTAAGGATTGGTGTACCACCCGCCTTTAGAAGGTCAGCTGTAACTCCATCACCATCCTTGTCATTTTTCAGTTCTTTCAAGAGCCGTTCTAGAGCGCCAGATAGCACCCGTGTATTGCATGGGTATATACCCATGGTACCCATGCAAAAGCTCATATAAATGGCCCCGCCACTTGCCACTTGAGCCGTTCCTACGTGGGCTTGGAGGCAAAGCCCGGTGAAGCAGCCCCATCCGGGTTCCTCTTGGTTCACCGTGGATGCCGAAGCCACGGCTACTTAGCCCCACCATCACAACAAGCCAGCCCTTAGTGGGTGGTAAGGGTCGACCTAAGCAAATTACATTGTATGTTGGATTAATACATATAAATATATATATATATATTAATGTTTATTATCATGAAAAAATATCTGTTAATAATTTTTATTGAAACTACTTTATATTTACAGACACTAATAACAAAATAGCAAACTATTGACAATTTTTCCTTTTCCTTTTCCTTTTAACCTTGTGTAATTTAGGTTATAACACAGATAATGATATTGGTTTATTGCTCTTTTATTGCTATCATGAGAAGGAATATAAAAAGAACAAGATCAAGCTGGTATTTCTGGTACCAGGGTACCATACATGCGGGGGTGCGGGGGTGATGTGGGACGCCAGCGCCGGTCCTCAGCACGTGGTTAATCCAGTGCTTAGTGCACTGGATTCTAGGCTAGGGTTACTAACTCGGGGTAGATAATGAAACATAACATTTTTGTCATAATCTTTAATATAACGATAATGTATTTAATACTTGAACCCTGGATAATGACTTGCTTGGTCTCCGTATGTTTCTATTGCGATGAGAAAAGAACGTAACAGATTGTTTATTGTTAATTGTATTACTATTATCGCTTTTCTTACGAGTACCTACGTGTGTACATTTATCAGTTTTAAAGTTAAAATAATGTAATCATACAATCTTTTAAGCAGTTTTTACCGTTTCAGTATTTTACCGTACCTTGGGGAGGTACCTACCTTAATCTATATGTTTTATTAACAAATTTTCTTAGAATTGAATTGAACCTTCATTGAATAGATATTTGTCTAAGTGTCTAAGAAGTACTGCTCAGTCTACGTATAGTTGGTTGATGGTTTACAGATAAACCTTTTTCAGATATTTAATTCTTCATTTACTATTATTTCCCATTTACAAACTAGGTCATTGTTTCATTTTCATTGAAATTAAGCGTAATTCACAATTGTATGCGACGAGATGAAATTCATTCGTTTTTTGGTGTAATAAAGTATATTGACGTCGATTCTGTCAAACCATTATTTATTTTGAACCATTCTTTTAAATCTACATATTGTTACGCCTTCCTTTACGCCTTCTGTAGATCTAATCGTAAAAAATCTAAAACTAAAATTATCTGCATCTCAACACATTTCAATATATTTTGGAGATTATTCTCCAAATTAAGTTAAGAGAATAAGAAATAATAATAAAGGATATAAGATGAATGAGATTAAATTAGATGAAGATAATCTAGTAAGCCAAGCCCAAGCGGCCCAACTGAATTGACGTTACCATCTCAATCACCACACGTCAATAAACAAGCCAACATTAAACCTATTTAAGTAGTGAATTTAAGTAGGGAAATATGTATCAATATGATTAATCTAAATACTTTACATTTTGCGGTTAGTACCTAACTGATACATTTATAAGAATCTAGACTATATTTTTTTATTGAACGAGTAAAGGTACATTTTATCTGATAAAACTTCAGCGTAAAAACAGTTTCAGTAAAAAATATAACCTGTTTAATATGTAACTTATAGTTACGTACAATATCTTATAAGTATCTCTTCTAAAAATATTTATCGATAGGAATCATGAGTTGTATGAATGATACTATGCAATCACAGACAATGCCAGAGAATAAAAAAATATCATGATTTATAAAACGGGAATTACTCACGTACGATTTAGTCGATTATTCCGACTATAGTTTCAACCGCATTCTCGCATAGCACTCATGCTCGTGTCTCGTGCATGCTCGTGCTATGCGAGACGCAGCCACGCGCGCGCACTCGCCTTGAAAAAGACCGCCGAATGCGGTTGCGGAAACTATAGTCGGAATAATCGACTATATCGTACGTGAGTAATTCAGGTTTTATAAATCATAATGTGTGAAAACCACGTCAGTTTCCATAATAAAATAAAAAAATAAATTATTTAAAAAAATGTCTAAAACAAATTTACTTCTTTTTCTTTAATCTATCTACCGTTTTTGATCTTATTACAGAGTACAATATTTTTTTTGCCTTTTTAACGAGTACTATTGTGAATATAATAAGAACAGCAAGGTCTAGATAGTATTTTTGGTACCAGGGTACCATAAGTGCGGGAGAGCGTAGATGTGGGGCACCACCGGTTTTCAGCACGTGGTTCACCCAATGCACTAACTCTTTACTAGGTGTCGTTGGCCGGTCGTGGTAGATATAGGACAACTCCTTTGCTTTCTGAGCATATCTGTAGAAAAAAAAATGTCCTTAGATATTTTGTAATTATTTCAAAATAATTGAGTGAATCGAAATACTCGTAGCCAACAAATTACAGCTGATGCTAAAGTGATGCTAAAGAACACGAGAGACTTTTTTCTTGAAACTCTTTTCCTTCTGAGAGAGGTCTTTCGGAAGTCAATGTCGAGAATAGAACGTAGTGAAGTACAAAGTTAGAAAAACTGACCCCACCACGATGTGGATACATAGTCGAGAAGAAAGTGAGAGTTTAGCTTAGCATGGCTAGTCAGATTTTGTTAATCTAGATAATGATTGGATAGAAATATAAATAAAAATAAAACAACTTACTTAGGATTGCTTAAAATCTCCTCAATCTCTATCTTTAGCTGATCAGCCATAGTGTAAGATAGGTTCACCCTTCTCGCAAAACCCTTGTTCACCGCTCTGGCAACGTTCATGAACTGGTCAGCAAAGGCTGGAATTCCGATAATGGGCTTTCCAGCGAAAATAGTTTCAGTCGTGGATAGAAGACCGCCGTGGGTGATGAAAAGGACACAGTTTGGATGAGCTGAAAAGGTTTGATAGATGTTTGGTAAATTTAAAATAGTTACAGAGTTCTTCGCTGTTCAACTGACGCAAAATAATAACAAGTGTGTTTTTTTAAACAGAATCTCATACCTAATATGCTTTGTTGTGGAGCCCAGTCGAAGATGTGCACATTCTTAGGCAAATTAGGGAACTTCTGTTCAAGCTTCCATAGCACTGTCTGCTTCAAACTTCCAAACACTTCTAGCAACGACGTCTTCAGTTCTTCCGGCATGTCTTTACTTTCGAGATTAGAACCCATACTGAAGTAAATGACTCCATCTTTCGCGTTATCGAGTAGAGTCTGCAGGCCCTGTAAAATGCAGGTAAATGAGGGTTAAAAACATTAAAAAGGTATATGCTAAAACTTAAAAAATCTGATAAAATAGTCTTACTATTTAAAAAAAAAATCTCTCTACCTTAGTCTTCGGGTACTAGATATCAAATAAAAAATTAACCTACCTCGGGTAAAGGCTTCACGGTTTCCTCTATATGGTATCCCCCAACTGGCTTGTAGCTCTGCGGCAACCTCGTTGCTTGACCCATAGATACGTGGGAATTTCCTAATACTAGTGTTGCGTTGAACCGCAACTCTGAGAAAGATGGCGCTACTCTCCCTCTCGCTTTAATGAGAGGAACGAATAATCTGTTATATCCAGAAGTCTGGAAGTAAGCACCAGCCCTGTAAAGTAAACCTGAGTATAAGAAGCAGTCAAATTTGTCACACAGTTAGTTAGTCAAACACTCTAGTTACTGACTCTGTCACATTGAATTATTGGGTGAAGATTAAATTTATTTTTTATAGTATTGGCTTAACTTGGCTTACGTTTCTCTAACAACTACCAGCTTGATCGTAAACAAAAGTTCAGTGAGTCGCTGGCAGAAGCTGAGTGGTGGGCTGTCATTCACAATGAATCCGTTATAAGAGGGGTTGATGTAGTCATCGATCAGGTTGAGTATCATCCAATGTGGTTCTAGTGTAGAGAACCAGACTAAATGTGCGTTATAAAGTCCTGCTAGCCTGGAATCAAGTTGATTATTAAAAAAATGCTATGTGCGTACAATAATATACAAGGTGCTGGTTTTGGGTGTAGTAGAACATAATGGTGTTCTACCCGTCAAAATGAACAACTTTTACAAAAAATAAAAATATATTTATTGACAGTAATGAAAGCATACATACAAAAACATAATGTTCAAAATACATGACACTTTCCATTCAGTTTAAGTCCTTAAAATGAAACACAGTGGGCCCCTAACTAGCCGATGCCTGTATTTTGGGTGCCCAATGATCCTGTTCGCCAATTACAATTTCCGCGCTTGTTACACATTTACGCATTCGGCAATCCATTTTTTTGTACATCATTTAGCAAAAACAATAATAAAACTAAATTATTATTATAATTAAAAAAATTAAAATGTAAGTTTGAAATTATTACAATACTTGTTCGAAATACTATATATGTAAAAAGAATGTGTGTGTGTGTGTGTTTGTGTGTGTATAAATATGATGGAATTATGGCATTAACAGAGGCATGAAGTTCAATTTCTGAGATGGGAAAACTTCTCTCAACTGTATTAGAACTCTAATTTTCATTTCACTAAACAAAACAAGTCGTTCAGTCTCATCGTATGTAAGTCCCACGAGCCATTTATGAATCTGACTCCTACATTCAGAGAAACTCCTATTTTGTATGTCAAAAAGTTTGTTTAGCGTGTTGTAGGTAAATACAGGTGGTGCGAATGGCTACAGACCGGAATAAGTGGAGGATACTGACAAATCGCTGGGTGAAGCAAAAGGGTGGTCGCGATCTTCAGCCATGAAGGATCGACCAGAGAGAGAGGTAAATAAATGGACATACTTTGGAAGACGAGCGGCAAAGTTCGTATTAATCCTTGGCAAAGGGCGACTTAAAGGTAAGTGATTCCTCTTGGGATCACTTTGTACTCTTGGGATCTCTTTGTTCCTCTTGGGATCGTTCTGCCCGTGGGTACCAGCCAGCACCCGTGCCTAGGCGCCCATGGTCCCCATCCGACGGGTCAGATGAGTGGCCCTGCCGCCTGCCACTTCGGCCGCAGAGAATAGGGAGAGCGGCAACGATACACCGAAACGCCTCTTCCTCTGCAGCCCCACCGCGTCCGCCATCAAAACGGTAGCGACTCCGTTTGGTCCGCGGAAGGTAGGGAAAGTGGCAACGACACACCAACAGTCCTCTCCCGTCGCGGCCCCCAGCCTTCGGCTGCTGTGGCACTGCACCTCGCCTCAGTTGTGGGTCTGCCCAAACAGACCCACACCCTACTTAGGCCGTTTCCAAGTGGGCTTTGGGCTAAAAGCCCCAAGAAGCGGCCTCACCTCGGATTCCTCTTGGCTTCACCGTGGTTGCCAAAGCCACGGCTACTGAGACCCCCCGCCACGACAAGACGAGAACTCTCGGGGGAGTGGAAGGCAGGCCTTCTCTAACTAGGGTATAATCGCATCTTAACTTATCAGGCTTGCAAAATTCGGAAGAAAAATAATCGAGTCTCCCAACAAAATTGATCTCGTAACCGAATTTCGCAAACTGATGTTGTAAAAGTTTTGACAAGTAAATAAAAAAACACCATAAAGTTTTATTACACCCAAAACCAGCACCTTAGATACTTTTATAATTCATTTATTACAAAAAATATGTAAAAAGTACATTCGTTTTCAGTAAAATAAACGCTATCATGCCAATCTTACTATCTTACTAATATTATAAACGCAAAAGTTAGTAAGAATGGATGGATGGATGTTTCACGCCAGAACGGCTGAACAGATTTGAATGAAATTCGGCACAGAGATAGATTATAGTCTAGAATAGCATATAGGATACTTTTTAATCGCGAGTGAAACCGCAGGGCGCAGCTTGTAACTTATGTATTAATGTTTATAAAATTGAATCGAAAATGAGAAATGTAAATCTAAAGTCTAAAATGTTCCGCTACAGCATATATAATAACATTTAATAATATTCTGCCTACAATACTCTACTAGATTATACAATATTAGAAATGCATAAGTTTACCTTAAAAAAATAACAAAAACAAGACAGAATAGTTTAAGAATCGATAACATAATCAGAAAATAAAGTTAAAGTTAAAGTTTTAAATAACCACTAAACAGTCAAAACTTAACTAAAGACAAGTCAAAACTTACCCTGCGTAAAGCTCGCTAAACATCCATTCAGCTATTACTAAATCAAAATGTTGTGTGGGGTCGTTTAAAATTTTCTGGACATTTTCGTTGTTTAGTGACACTTTTGCAAACATGTCCATCATGAAAAAGTAAAGGGATGGATCCAAATTGTCAACTTTTCCGTCCATGATGGATTTTATGTTCACAAAGCTGGCTTGTGCTGAAAAATTATTAAGGAAATCGTATTTTAGAATTTACATCTTAATTACATAATTATGATCTATTTTCTATTGTAAAATTTATTACATATTAGGAATAAATGTGTGTTTTTAGTAACTATACAAATAGAGAGAGCGTGTGGGTTGACAGATACTGGCAAAATAGTCTATCCTTAAGTGAATAAAGGAAGGTGTACAGAGACTGGGAGGGAAACGATCAGTGTGTTAACGACTATAACGGTATCTGGTCGGTGCCCGTCGAGCACACAGAGGGTGAATTGTCGAACGGGAGTGCAGTCTATCGAATCCCTAGACGTTAGCTATGCGATCCGCACGGCTCAGAACTGGGAAAGTCCTGGGCCGGGCTCATTGCACAACTTCTGGATAAAATGTATTCGATGCTCGCATGACCGTGTCGCAATACAATTCCAGGAAGATCTCAAGCTTGGTTCCCTTCCCTGTTTTATGACCACCGGTGTCACCTTCCTGCTCCATAACTCCAGTAGTACCATGGTCCCAAATAACTATAGACCCATCACGTGCTTGCCTAGCATTTACAAGCTCCTAACATTCATTTTGAGAAATAAAATTTATGCGCAAATTTCTGCAAATAATGGTAAATCAGTAGTGGACATCAAGAAATCTGTAAAGGAGTGCTTATTTTGTCGTTTGAATAAAGAACTTATTAATAATAATAATAATAAATTTTTATTTCAAAAAGTACATTGTAAAGATAAAAACTATCAGATACAAACATTTTTTTAGAAACAATAAAATAATTTTGTCTGAACTAGGTAGTCCTGTTTGTCAGGCGATAAATACGGCAAAAAATTTACTTAATATAATCATTGCATACTCACATATTCTAATTCACTAATATTCTAATTAGATTAAAACTATAAAATAAACTTACTGTAAATTTAAAATTAAACATATAAATTAAACACAAACAAATAACAACTTCTCTGTATCTTGTAATAGTATTTTGTTTGGTGGCAATAAAGTGCACGATTTTAACGGTTGAGTGATGCTACTACTGATATACTTCTTTTGCATACTGAGGTGGACGCAGACTGAGCTGGACGCCCTGGATAAAGTGGGTCCATCAACTGTTCACCACACAGTCATAGCACGCTACACCCACGATCGTCTGTTATTTCCGCGGAAGTGGGGAGATCGTGGCATGTTAAATGCCAAGAACCTCCACAACCGCGATTGCAGGTTCAGGATTTTTTTTCGCAATAACAACTGTGGGATGCTGTAACAGTTGATAAGGGCCTCACGCCACTCTCCTTGGCAAACGAGAACTGGCGCCAGCCATTGGTGCTGAGCACCGAGAACCGGAAGAACGTATGAAAGGGGTAAAAAGCTGCATGGGAGGTTCTATCGGGCCTTAACAGGGCCCGATGTAGACTTCTTAGCGTCGGTTAACTGGCTACGTTTCGGTGGCCTATTTGAGGAAACCGAGGGTTTTGCCTGTTGCAATTGCTGATGAAGTTATCAAGACGAATGTCTATCGAAAATATATCCTGACGACCGGTGCAGTCGATATTTCGGATTATCGGACATGCCACCGTCCCGGAGAGTCACTCAGGCACATTATTTCCGGTTGTTCGCATCTTGCTAACGGCCAGTACTTGCACAGGCACAACCAAGTAGCCAGGATCATTTACCAGCAAATTGCCCTTCAATACGGTCTTGTCAAATTCAAATTCAAAAATTCAAAATCATTTATTGTCAGCTGTGTAGTTACAGGTCACATTGAATATTATAGGTTTCAACAGCTACCCTATTGGGCATACAATATTCTGAGAGATCAGTCAAGAATTTATTAAAGTTAAAGATACAATTAATGTCAATTTCATTTAGTATTTTCTTTGGTTGGAATGTCAAAGATTTTATCATTAAGAAATTTGTCAATATTATAATAACATTTGTCAATTAGTAGTTCCGTTAGATTATATTTAAATTTTCTAAATGTCATGACTTTAATTATGTCTGGTAAATGATTAAATAATTTGGTGCACGTTACATAAATAGATTTGTTATAGAATTTAGTTTTCGAGCCCTGAGGGGGTAATACATAGTATGCTTTGCTTTGCTTTTGTCGAGTCCGAGGTGCCGTACTATTATAACGCTTTACTGGGACCGCTCTATCATCACGACTGGCTTCAGCACTGATGAGATTCCCGCATGATGAGAACTTCGTGAAAGCAGAGAAGGACAAACTATGCAAGTAGCTTGACATGGCTCACGAGGTAACCACCATGTGGGATGTTGAAACGACAATCATTGTCGCGATGGACGTCACAGTAAATGGTCTCATAGCTGAAAGCCTCGACTAACATCTCAAGAGCATGGTAATGGTATCTATGTAGTTTGAGGACTCAGAGGTTTAATTGACAGATGAGGATTTAATTCAAGGACAGGGGTCCTTGAATTAAATACCTACAGGTTTAAGGTAAACACGCTATGGTTGTACGTGGTACGTAAAATCTCCCGCTTACTGATTACAAACCCAGACGTTCGTTTGTCACTAAGGCGCATCTGCGACAAATCTGTGACTATTAAGTACCGAGTGTGTACCGAACTCTGAGGTGCGTAGGTTTGATTCGTGTTCCGATCGCTTGTATGAAGATAGAATACATTTAATAGGGCCAGATACAAAAGAAAGTGATCCTTGACACGTGCCGTATTGTAAGAAGGCTCCGCGCTCTGCAGCTCGGGACTTGCCCCGCTGCCGGCGGCACCCTAAGTTGCAAGTTTTAAAAAATATTTATTGTTTTATATCTATTTTGTAAAAAAATAACAAATAGAATTTGAATAAACACTTTGTGATATTAATCCTTGTTTATTTCCTTAATAGAAATATTTTTTTACATTTCATGCAACATTTTTTAAGTTGAAATATTTTAAAGTTATTAATACAATTTATTTTAGTGTTATTTTTCATTTTCATGCAATAACATCTCCCTGGAGTAAAAGCTTCCTCCGTTTGTCTTCAAATAGCTCTGTACTTGGCTTTTTCTTTCCAATTTATTTCTGCGGTTTTTATTATTTCATCGAGCGATTTCACTGCTGTTCTACCTCTGAGTCTCTTGGCAATTGGTCCGTTGCATGCAATTATATAATTTTTTATGTTTCATCATCATTTTTGCAGTTTTATCATCGCGCCAGCCTGAAAGCTCATTCATATGTTATCGATCGGTGGAAATCGCACACTGTGCGTTTTAATCGATCTTTTTTGCCGCACACCTGCAAACTGTGGAATAAGCTTCCCCTCCTGCAGTATTTCCGAGTAACTACAACACGGGGTTCTTCAAAAGGGTTTTCAATAGAGTCCTTGTAGGTCGGCAACGTATCTGTGATACCCCAGGTATAACAGGTATCCATAGTGATAGCTATATCCACGGTGATAGCTTACCATCAGGCAGTCCGTTAACTTGTTTGCCACCTAGCCCATTTAAGCGTTTTACATTGCTGTATATAGTAGGGCATCAATCATTTTGGTTTTCTGTCTTTTATCTTAACTTCTATTTTTATGTTTTACTTCAGGTTGAGAATGCCACGTTCCATGGCTCTTTGGGTTGTTAGTATTTTATTTCTACTTTGCTTATTGAAAATCCAAGTTTGGGATGTATAGAGAGTGATAGTAAGATGCACGAGTTTAGTACTTTTTTCTTCAGTTTCAACGTAATATCAGACTTCAGAATGTCTTTAAAACTTCAAAATTTGTTCCATGTATACGAGCCTTTTTAATACGTCTTGGTGTTTGGATTTTCTAAAAGACACTTGTTTGCCCAGACATGTGTATGCTTGAACATATTTTAGTGGAACACCGTCAATGTGTACTGGGAATTCAAAACTGTTTCTTATCATTTTTGTTTTTAACGTATTTAGTTGTGGTCCACCATCATTGCTGTAAGCATTTATTACATTCACCATTTTCTCCAATTGTGATGACGTCGGCAAATCTGAGGTTACTTGGAAATTGGCCGTTTATGTCTACACCTATGTTTTTCCATTTTAGTGTTTTCATGATGTTTTGGAAAATGGTGAAGAAAATTCTCGGAGAGGAAGGATCTCCCTGTCGGACGCCTCTACATATGTCTATTTCAGAGCCTGTTTTGTGTAGTGTTACTCTACTTGTGTTTTTTATATATATCTTGAACTAGCTGCGCCCGCGGTTAAAAAATCCTATGTGCTATTCTAGACTATAATCTATCTCTGTGCCAAATTTCATCCAGATCTGTTCAGCCGTTCTGGTGTGAAAGAGTAACAAACATCCATCCATCCATCCATATAAACTTTTGCATTTATAATATTAGTAGGATAGGATAGTTGTATAGTTTCTGACGGTTCACCACATTCTTGTCATGACATTTTGTGTATAAAGCGTCAAACGCCTTGGCGTCAACAACAAAAGCATGTGTGTAAAAATATTTCACAAAATACGCGCAATAACATATCATAACATAATATTATCGTCACGGCTTTCCCCCGAAGTCAAATGTAAAAAGGAAATAGTCACTAATTAATAAATTAATTTATACAATTGCATTGATTTCTTACTATTATTGAAAATAAAACGATTTGTATGAATATAGTTATGAAATTAGATTATATGTATAGAAACGGGTCATAAAATTATTTTACTTAATCTGATTATTTTGTAGTTTACTATTATTATTTTTTTGTTGGACTAACCTTGCATCATATTGACGTTTAAACTGACATCGACTTCATGTAGTTTTGGATTGGTGGCATTTTTAGGGAAGGGTGTTATATAAGTCACCTGAAATTAAATAAAGACACATTAAGTACGTACCAAGCTAAAAAAATCTAGAGTAATCGTTGTTCAAACTAAAAGCAGAAAAATACCTATATCTTATATCTTTAAATGAGCAATTTTTGTATATATATATGTCGGAGGAAGAGGGCGGTGGTCCTCGTCATCATCACTAGCACTCATCTCGTTAACTGTGGGCGTTGGTGGGTAGTGTCGGATGAAGGAAACACGCTCGTACACTTAGCAAATTATAATTCGAACAATTAATAGCACAATGGATAAGTAGACACATTTAACGAAGTAGGTACGTATCGTAGAACGCGCGATGGTTCAGAGATGACCGCTCGCGCCGCCCCCGCCAACCGGAAAGGTAATGTCACGAATCGATGGCGCGCGAGTCACTGACTCCATCGAGTGCCACTAGGTGGCGCTTGCGCTCCGGATACGACTTGGTTCCGACATATATATAATTGGAATCTCGGAATCGGCTCCAACGATTTTCATACAATTTAGTATATAGGGGATTTCGGGGGCGATAAATTGATCTAGCTAGGAATCATTTTTAGAAAATGTCATTTTTTCGTGTTTTATCGATAATCAACTTAAACATAAACTTGGAAGAAAAATAACAAAAAGGAGGCGTTTGAGTAGTCTCAACTGAAAAATATGACTCTTCCTGACATCTATTGGCGATTAATAATACTATTTTTTGTGAACAACTAATTGCTTTAACGACACAACAGCAGATGGCGTTGTTAAGTAACACGAAGTCAATGAGTGTTTGCTTTGAGGTTAGACTAAAATCAATTGTTTATTTTCCAAAAAACACAATTAAAAAAAAAAAACACCGAGCAAAGCTCGGTCATCCAGGTACTAATAATAGTTTATGGAACACAACGTACATATTTATTTTTGGGTTATTTCTTGACTAGTATTTCGCTGGGGGAAGCAAGCCACATACGATCTGCGGAGCGTTCATATAGAAGGGTTGACTTAAAATCTCTTTATAACAATTAAAATTCATATGAAAAACTTAAAAGTTTTAGAAACGATATTTGTGTTTGTTCAGAGGAAATAAACTCACAAATACACAGTAAACACCTTCACTCAAAAGCTTTCGCAATTGTATGTAAATAACAGTAATGTATTTAAATGTAAATTCTATATACAGTGAAACTTGGTTAAGTGGGAAACCTCCATAACTGGAACTCATGCTGAGGTCCCAACACTTTGGCACTGAATTACCTCTGTTAGTGGGATGAGGTAAGCCTCTATATCTGGGATTTAATCTTTCGATTTATCATCATAGTTACCTCTATAACTGAGACAGCGAGTAAATTTTATATGCATAAACCTCTGTAACTGAGATTTTTTTTTAAACTCATTTACATACATAACACGTTATTTTATTTAATGATCGCACCTGTATAACTGAAATAACCTGTATTCTCACCTCTTTTAATGGAACCCTCTGTAAATGAGACAGATATATATTTTACCTGTATATCTGAGACACTGGGTAAGTGGAATACCTCTATAAGTGAAACGAAATTGCAGGTCCCTTGATGTCACACTTAACCAGGTTTCACTGTAATTATCAAACCTACTCACAAAGTTTCAAGAGAATCGGTTAAGAAATCAGACCTGTAGACAAGGACAGAGATCCAGACGGAATTCGCAACGAAATCCGAACATAAAAAGTCGAAGCAGAATGAGAGACGCTTCGTTTAAATATTGAAATATCAGAGCACATTTAAAAATTAGAAGGGACCTATTATTCTAAATACATAAGGTACCTAATTCGTATAAATATAGACTATAAATGTCGAATTATTTAAGTACATTAGTTAAGTTCTCGTATGTAAAATGTTTGTTATTTTTCTTGTCATAAAATTATTTCTTCAAAACGAATTTAATACAAATAATAATTACTTCATGGCCAGCACTCAGCAGGTGCTTCACGACTGCTCCTCCTAAAATCCCGTGGCTTTTCCCAGGCAAGGGAAATACAGCAAGGATCTTGGCTGCATCGGAAACGTAAGATGCTGCTAATAAACTAAACAATAGCCATATTGTTCTCTCCATTATCTCTGAAACAAAACATATGTAACCCTTACTGTTGCACAATTTTTCTTATTCTCATCTACGCCCGTCATTTAGAAATAATTACGATACTTACACACTAGCGTAGTAGACTCATATTATGATGATACCAGTGAGATGATGTAAGTCTTATGAAAAGCAATTGTAACACATTTTGATAGTACCTACTGCAATCATATAAGATTTATAAAAGTCATATCCTACAAAGTTATATCTTATAAAGTTATCCTTATAAAGGGTCAAAAGTTCACCTATACGCGAAATTTGAATTAAAAACATTTTTTGTTTTTGTAACTAGATTAGATTAACTATAGGGTTGCCATTGTACATAGCATGTACAATGGCAACCCTACATTGTATATATGCATAGAACTTGCGTTTATGATAGACTATTTTATCTTGCAATTTACAGACATATTTGACAAATATGTAATTTGGTGTTTTACTGCTTACTATTTCTGCAAAATATCGCAAGGAATGTCTGTGATTGGCGCAAATTCCATCATTACTTAATTTACTTATCCGGTCAAGCGCCAATAAAAAGAACAGTTTAAAATTTAAATTTCCCCCCTTTCAAAACGTTTCACCTTAAATTCTAAATCTATCGTAACTAATATTATAATTGCGAAACAGGTGAAATCGCGGGGCGTAGCTAGTAAAATAAACAAACACAATATTATTATTTACGTTCCGATATTATTTCATATATTTTATGTTTCAGCTCTAGACATTGTGTACTTAGATTACCATAATCTAGAATAAAAACAACATTATCTTAAGAGTGCCTAAATTATCTTTCGATTAATCACTTTTATCTGTGAGTTTTACACAGTAAAATGGTTTAAATCATTTTGAATTTGTACCTACTAACATTTTAAGAAAAAAAAAATATGAAAAATAACACAAGAACACACCGCAATGCTAATCACGCTAATGTCAAATGTTTTAATGACAACACACTAGCAGCGGTGTGAGCACGGACGTTTAAACCGATGTTTTGAATATACTAAATAGTAGATTCCATTCAAATTTGTCGATTTAGTCGATTTTAAACGTCAGTTTAAATGACCGCGTTTGTTTAAGACGCTAAATGACTAAATCTTTAACTATCTGAAAATAATACCTGTCTTTATTATTGCTGTGTATTAGACAATCAAACAATAATAATGTATTTGCTTATCAAAATAGGTATACAATTACATCAGATTTTCTGTCTCCTAAACTAGGGTGATCCTGTGCTATGTAATATTAACAATAGTAAAGTTGTTTATAAATCTTGAGATTACTCAGCCGCTTAACCACACGAGACTCTACGAGAATATTAATAACGTATAACACAGTAGAAAAATATTCTAGGCTGTATAGCTATTTACCTCGAGCCTCCGGACTTTCAATGATTCAATAAAAAATACTACATACACTATTTAACACACAAAAACACATACACATACATAACACACCAAAATTATGCACCTACGTTCAGTATTAAATGAGGAATGGACAGCAAATTATTAACTCATAAAGACCCCTTGATAAAACCAAGCACTATCAAAGTGTTAACCTACAAAAAGTTATCTAATCAGGTAAGTAAACGTAAGTAAAGTAAAGTGAGTTTAGCACTCACTTTACTTTACTTACTAGTCATACTTAAAATCTAGACATGATCTTAGTTTTTTTTTCTCAGTAACTAATAACTGGAGTAATAGGCGTTTAGTATCTAATCTTATCCGATAAAGAATAGTATTACTAGAATCAATTGTACTTTTTAGGATACTAAAAATATAAATCAGCTGTTATTACGATAACTACCGTGTACAAAATCACAATGACGTTTGTGACGGTCAGGACTTTTCTTATGTCACGGCCAAATGATGGACATTAGTACGACCACATTAGTTAGGCCACGACTTGTCGCGTTAATTTTACAACGACGTTAATTTTGCTGTTTGACATTAATGGGCATTGACGTAGACCGTTCAAGTATGGCCACCCAATTTATTGAAATCATTTAAAAAACTACAAATGCATTTGTCTGATATCACCCGACCTCAGCCACCCGAGATAGGTTCTTTGATTACGAAATAAATGAATAAATTTGAATATTTTTGAACAATATAAAATATATTGGTTTTAGATAAGTAAACGTAAAAAAACAACAGTATTAATGTACTTCCTTTAATTATTATTAGAAATGCAAAGCAGTAATTTAGATTCAAATATAAATAATTCTTACCTAAAAAATAATCACAATAAAGTTAATCATTTTTCTTTGAACTATCTAACTTCTTTGGTCTAATTACACAGCACAATACTTTTATTGCTTTTTTAAGAAGTATTATTGCAATTACAATAAGGACAGTGAGATCAAGATAGCATTTCTGGTACCAGGGTACCATAAGCGCGGGAGAGCGTAGATGTGGGGCACCACCGGTCTTCAGCACGTGGTTCACCCAATGCACTAACTCTTGACCAGGCGTTACTGGTCGGTCGTGGTAGATAAAGGACAACTCTTTTGCTCTCTGTGCGTACCTGTTGAAAAAAAAAACTTAATTTAGTGCAAAATAATTTGTAATAACGTTGATATGTAATGTATGATTTCAAACTTGGTCTAGCTTCTCAAATTTAATTTATCGGGAACATTTAATCGAAGGAAAAGTAATAACATGCTTACTTAGGATTGCTTAAAATTTCCTCAATCTCTATCTTCAGCTTATCAGCCATAGAATAAGATAGGTCCACTCTTTTCGCAAAGCCCTTATTCACCGCTCTGGCAACGTTCGTGAACTGGTCAGCGAAAACTGGAATACCGATGACAGGTTTCCCAGCGAAGATAGTTTCAGTCGTGGACAGGAGACCGCCGTGGGTAATGAAGAGGACGCAGTTCGGATGAGCTGGAAGAGAAAATTTACATGTTTATTTGATTGATGTCTGACGCGAAAAGTAACGAACCTACTATTAAAATGAAGTTCTCTAAGTAAAAAAATAGTCTTAAACTCAACCACCAGAGCTGACACTAGCTCATACACTAGCTGAATCGACCCCTACCAAATTTGTAATGGAGTCGACTTACCTAGTTGGTGAGCTGCCGCCTTAATTTTTTACTTCCAGAGCTTACCTAGAGTGTTAGAAAAAACATTAAGTTAATTGCCTTTCTCACCTAAAATGCTTTGTTGTGGAGCCCACTCTATGATATGAACGTTGCTTGGCAGATTTGGGAACTTCTCTTCGAATTTCCATAGCACTGTCTGTTTTAAAGAACTGAAAACTTTAAGCAATGATTTTTTCACTTCATCTGGCAAATCTTTACTTTTGAGGTTGGAACCCATACTGAAGTAAATTACTCCATCTTTAGCGTTGTCGAGTAGCTTCTTCAAGTCCTGAAATTATTATTGAAAATAAATTTATAGCTATCCGAGTCCGAACATAAGACTTAATAGTCTAAGATCCCGCCATAGAACGACCTTCACCGAGATGCTTATTTGATGAAATAAAATATTTAATTTAATATTTCAATAAATATTCAATAATGCAGGGGTTCAAATAATGCAGGGGTTGTCTAACAGGTAAATCGATGCATTTGCACCGGAAGAATAATATAATAATATATTTTATAAGAATATAATACCATTTTCATTTCCATTAAGCAACTCTTAAAATAATAAAACTGATCCAAGTTTTGGCCAAGAAATATGGTGTGATATATGTAGATATGATATAAATATATAAATATAGAATGTTTATTAACCTTCTAAAACTCAACATACCTCAGGCAAAGGCTTCACAGTCTCGTCTATATGGTATCCCCCAATTGGCTTGTAGCTCTGTGGTAACCTCGTTGCTTGTCCCATAGACACGTGGGAATTCCCTAACACTAGTGTCGCATTAATCCGCAATTCTGAGTAAGATGGAGCTACTCTCCCTCTCGCTTCAATAAGAGGAACAAATATGCTGCTATATCCACTACTTTGTAAATAAAGACCAATTCTGTAAAAAAAAAAACGTTGCTATTAAAATAATTTTGTAAAGTATGCTTTGTGAAATGTAGTGATAGGGACCCTATTCTGAGACGTGAAAAGTCGAGTGAGAGAGACCAAGATAATATCTCACGCATCAGAATAGTGGGCCAGATTGTGATGCGTCAAAGATGAGCATCACGAGGTTGAGACGTTCAGCAGTGAGTTAGTAAACCAAGAAAGTAACGACTTGAAATATTGATTGTTCCTATGCTTCCGATGTAAAATAAATATAATTTTCGAGCTTGTCTGATATAATTAATAAAAATTCGGAACACTTGCACACACAGTCGCTTGGCCTTAAACTAAGCAAAGCTTGTATTACGGCTGCCAGAGACTGAAATACACACTTAGATGTGTTTTAAATACATACTGTTATAGATATTAACACCGAGACATAGAACAAACACAAACATTCATCACATGAATGTTTGCCCTAGGTGGGAATCGAACCCACGCCCCCAAGCTCAGAAGGCAGGTTCACTACCAACTGAGCCACCGAGGCAGTCAAATTGATACATTGTAAGTTTGCAAGTTGGGTTTGAGCTGATTAGGATCGGTCACCCGAACCATGGCAGTGAGACGTCCTGCCACACGAAATCACATCATCATTTTCAGAGCAGCCAATTCGCCACGTATCGATCTGCAGTTTCGTGTTTGACACTAACTATTGCGGGGGGTGGTTTGGAAAACATTAAAAAGACATTGTTAATTGTTGGGTTGGACAAGAAAAACAAGGACAGTTCGTAAATAAACGTTAGCTTACGTTTCTCTAATAAGCGCCATTTTGATCGTAAACAACAGCTCTGTGACTCGCTGGACGAAATTGAATGGTGGGCTGTCGTCCACGATGTATCCGTTGTAAGCGGGATTGTTGTAGTCATCGATCAGGTTCAATATCATCCAATGTGGTTCGATAGTTGATAACCAGATGAGATGTGCATTGTACAGACTCGCAAACCTGGAATATGCATCAAATTAGTCGTTTGAATTTTAATAACATGTTTGAATTCATCATGATTCGAAACAGTTTTTTGAAAATGCGTTTTGTATAAACTTCAATAATCTTATGAATATACTAGCTGCGCCCCGTGGAGATACGCGCAGTTAAAAAGTAGCCTTTCTGCTATTCTGGATTAGAATCTATCTCAGTGAAAAATTTTGTCCATATCCGTTTAGCAGTTCTGTAATGCACAAAAGACGCACAGCCACAACCTTTTATACTAAAGTATTATTTTTACAACTATATTATTTTACAACTAGCTGCGCCCCGCGGTTTCACCCGGTTAAAAAGTATCCTATGTGCTATTCTAGACTATAATCTATCTCTGTGCCAAATTTCATACAGATCTGTTCAGCCGTTCTGGCGTGAAAGAGGAACAAGCATCTATCCATCCATTCTTACAAACTTTCGCGTTTATAATATTAGTAGGATATCTCTAGTAGTTAAACAGTGGAAGTTAGCAAATAATGAAACGACGTAATTATAAAACTTGCTGTAAATTTTTGAAATAATGGTTAAAGTGAACACTCGCACAACTATACCCTCGACTTACATCTTAATTCGAGTCAAGGGGTAAGCTGAAAATCAGCCTTAAAATGATCTAGTTTTACGCAACTCAGTGCTGAGCTTACTTCCTTTGCTACCGTTATGATCTGCTACCTATTGTACCTATTTACTTCTATTGTTTTTTATCTTTGGCAATAAGTATATTTTTCATTTTCCATAAGACCGGACTATTCTGTAGCACAATCAAACGAGTTCGTACAGGCTAGAATCTTATCGATGTTCTAAAGTAGTTCTAGCTTCGATCATAATCTATACAAGAAATAAGTTCAAATCTACAGGATGTGACTATTCTGTAGCAAAATCAAACAAGTTCGTACAGGCTAGAGTCTTATCGATGTTCTAAAGTAGTTCTTCGATTATAATCTCTACAAGGAATAAGTTCAAGTCTACAGGCTATTTCTATAAACGACGGACATATTCTAGAATATCATTGTACTTATCATTAAAATCAACTTTCTTGATGAACATTATGAATCACGTAAAAGTATGGACCAGCTGATGTATTTTCGTGATTTCAATGCTGTTTATATCATAAAAGTTAGTCATATATGTATATAATTATTAAATTATATTTTTTATTATTATTATTTATTTTTTTATTATGTCCGTCGTGTAAAGAAACACCTAGTAGGTATGTACGTACAGTTGGAAACAATGTCAAAAAGTAATAAAATGAAAGAGTTTTAAGTAAAACATACCCTGCATATAGTTCGCTAAACATCCATTCTGCTATTATCAAATCAAAATGTTCTGTTTGATCATTAAGAAGTTTCTGCACATTTTCATTATTTAAAGTCATTTTTACAAGAATATCTATGAAGTAAAATAAAATGGACTGATCCAAACTGCCAGAGTCGCCGTCCATAATGGCTTTAATATTTATTAAATCAGGTTGATCTGAAAAAATAGGTTCAAGTTCAAAACAAGTTCAAGGTTTCGATTATAACAACCATGGCTGGAGTATTTGTCACAACTGCCTTAACCTTTTTTAGCTTATGGAAAACCTTTTACAGGTTCCACCACCGGCCCCGGGGGCGGGCCGGGTGGAACATATCCAACGCTGTGGTGTGGTGTGGTGGGAAAGCTGCAGCCTAACTACTAAATACTTCAGGCTGTTCAACCTTAGCACAAAATGTCGGGGGCTACAGGAATGCTCTCGCACACAACCACGGCCCAAACAACGCCAGCCCTTCAAGCACCTCCTCAAGTTCATGCTCTTCTTCTGTTTGTCGATTTGTCCAACACCACACATCGCCATCATCCACCACGGGATCAACTCGATGTCTAATGCCCATGGTCCCCACGCGACTATACGTTTTAATAGTGTATAAATGTATGCCTTCTGATCTTGGGGGAACTTCGATTCCCACCTAGGGCAAACATTTGTGTCTGTTCTATGTCTGGGTATGTTAATATCTATTTGTAAGTAAGTGTTTAAAAATAATTATGTAATATGTGTGTATATCAGTCTCTGGCAACTGTCCTGAGTTTATTTATTTATTTAAATAATAATTTATTGTTTGTTTGTTTACAGTTTTGTGTAGAACCGACAATAATTGTGTGTTAACAGTTTGTACATTGTACAATCAAGTGAGCTATTATCTCCGTTTTCATATTTATAATATATACATTGTTAAGTTAAAAGAGGCCCAAGTCTAGTAGGTAGCAATTTGATAAGGGCTGATAATTTTGTTAAGGCCATCAAATCGAATAGATACTAGTTAGCAGTGATATAATAAGATAAATAAAAATAGAAAGCAGAAATGGTGTTTTTAAATAATTTTAACTAATTGCTTAAAATGTTTGTTACTTAAGGCTGAACGTTTCACTCATGGCGCGAAATTCAAACTACAAATTTTTTTTTTAATTTTTTTGAGCTAGGCCGGGTAGCCAAATTCAGTAATAATGAAATTGGCGGCCATCATAAATCATTTACTTTATTCACCTTACGATATTTTGTAGAGGTATTGAACAGTAATGGACCAGATAGTCAAATAGGTAAACTAACCGATAAACTGATGAGCCCAGCTTGGAATGTGAAATCAGGTGCATTTTTGTCAAATATAATA
The DNA here is from genome assembly GCA_911728515.1 of Peribatodes rhomboidaria. Taxonomy (NCBI): domain Eukaryota; kingdom Metazoa; phylum Arthropoda; class Insecta; order Lepidoptera; family Geometridae; genus Peribatodes; species Peribatodes rhomboidaria. The sequence continues at coordinate 4,409,793 of OU452184.1, read as the reverse complement.
TCTGTACAATAACGGAAAGAATAGTCTAAGATAACCACAAATCTCATTATCACGCACAGACCGGTATAGCTCCAAAAAACTGTATTTTTTTTTAAATTTCGCGTCATAAGCCAGACGTGTCACCTTAAAAACTGCAATGCAACTTTTTTCACGTTCAAATAAAAAATTGGCACTAACCTTCAAAGAATTTGGCGTTTGCACTAACATCGACTTCACGGAGGTTTGGTTTAGAGGCGTTTTTAGGATATGGCGTTATATAAGTCACCTGAAATTAAACAAAAACTTTGCTAAAATAATTAAATTAAAAAATAACTATCAAAATAAGAAACAAAAAGTACTGAATAGCTCGTAGCCGAATTGGCAGTGATTGTGTAGCTATCAATCAGAAAAATAATGTTTAAAAATCAAACCAGTAATTTCGGACTTTACCTCCTACAAATACACAAACAGACATACACAATTTACATCTTTGTAATGATTATTAATGATTGTAGAAATTTAAATTATTTTGAATGCGAAATTTTAATTTACTTATAGTTTGTACTTGAGAATAAACACACATGCAAAATAGGTGATTAAGGCTCAGTCATGCCACGATTATTATCTACCCACACACGTTTACATAAGCTGCTTCATTTAGAGTTGAAATTCGTTTATTACATTTGACGGTAAAATGAGATCGGGACCTAGAATTACAGGTAGGTAATAGGTAACAAGAACACATAAGAATAAGTTACTCGGTAAAATTTTTGAGAACTAATCTGACTAAATAATCCGCATAATCGAAAACAACTTTGTTGTAATCGCTAAAAATTTAGAGAACTACGCTCAGACAGTTTTTTTAGATGATAATTTTTGTGGTTTTTTTTTCCAAAATGTTATTGATTTTCAAAATTCTTCTTTAGTTTTGGTTGTTTTTCCTACCAGCTGTATTTTTGCACCTGATCATTTCAATGCTCTATATCAAACTAGGCGCAAACAAAATACTTGTTTTCGTTGATTTCGTGTCTCATTAAGAATCAGGCATCTATAGTGGTACCGCATCGACACTTAAAGTTCTATTCAAGTAAATCAAATACATATTCATTCATTCATTCGAATATGAGACTTAGATTCATTCGAATCTAAGTCTCATTATTCCGCAATAACGTAAGTTAATTATTATTAACTAACTGCGCCCCGCGGTTTCACCCGCAGTTAAAATGTATCCTATGTGCTATTCTAGACTATAATCTATCTCTGTGCCCAATTTCATTCAGATCTGTTCAGCTGTTCTGGCATGAAAGAGTAACAAACATCCACCCATCCATCCGTCCATCCATTCTTACAAATTTTCGCATTTATAATATTAGTAGGATAACTAATATTGTTATTAAAATAACGTATTCTAATAACAACATTAGAATATTTTGGTAGGTACCTCATGTCCAGCATTCAGTAGATGCTTCACGACACCGTCTCCCAGAATCCCGTGGCTTTTTCCTGGCATCGGGAACACAACGAGAATCTTTGCTGCATCGCAAACGGAAGATGCCGCCAATACGGTTAGCAATACCCATACTGCTTTCTCCATTATATCTGAAACGAAAAATACTTATAAATAAATTTGGATTTTTTGTATGGTTAAATATTACACAGAATTAACTAGTCTGAACTAGTCTAAACTAGTCAAGACATAACTTTAATCATATCCAAATGTTACTGAGGTTTTAAAATCATTGATTGTTTTATAAAAACGGCTGTTTATCTCATGTGTCCCTAATTGATATTTTTAACAAATATTTTAATGTTGCCAACCCTTAGATAAATAAGGGAAAAAAAAAGCGAAATTTTGGATTGAGCCTAGTAATGTTTTTTTAACTTTTAGTATTAAAACGAAATAAAAACTGAAAAATAACGCCTAATTCTAACATGGGAACACTGCGACCGATATCATAATAAAACAGAATAATTTTACCAACAATAAAAAACCAATCCAGATTAAGTTACAAAAATTTTACTAACTGCGCCCATGGTGCTACTCGCAGTTTGAAAAGCTTACGTGTTACTCCAGAGTAAAAACTACCTCCATACCAAATTTCATCAAAATCTGTCCATCCACTTGAGCGTGAAGAAACAACAAACAAACAACATCCATACAAACTTTTGCTTTTGTAATTAAAAGTAGGATTATTTATTAAAACGAAATTATTCGAAAAAATATTAAAAGTAATTAAACCTACCAAATAATTACGTACGTTTATATTTAAAAATCCTAATATTTGAGAGGCACTTATCACACAAGTTGTTACTAGACTACTATTTCAACGAATACGTAATCGAACAACAATACTCAAGGCTGTACCAAGTACGTTGAGCGTAATAAAATGATTCAACATAAAACAACACAGATCCTATTTATACTAAAACACAACTAAATGATGCAACACTTATGGAGTATACTAATTATTGGGCAATGGGCATCGATTCTTATTTCTTTTATCTGATACTTGAAATTAAACTAAGTACAATATAAAAATATAAATAGAATTAGACTAGGTAGTAGTACGGTACGGTATCATGTAGGCTGTTTTCACACTGCGTCTGCGTCTTGCGACGACGCCGACCGACGGTCCGCTGGAAGACGCGGCGAAGGAACAAACTCGCGCGGAGAGGCGTTGTCTGAGGGTTGTACATTCACCGTGCGTGTTTTATACAGGGTGATTGTAATTCAGACCGTATCCGTTCATGAAGTGTTTTTACTCATCCTGGGTTACGTTTTAAGCGTTACATTAAATTATTACGGTTAGGATACCTAAGTTATTAATGTTATAAATACGAGTGTTTTTTTCGGTTGTTACACTTTCACGCTTTACCTTCCTTAACCGGCAGGCCGGGTTTTGCGTACAAGTGTACACGTTGTGAGGGGAGCACAAACGGTTTCTGTGGGATCACAGGTGAAACCGCGGGGTGCACTAGTATACTATTTACTATTATCAATCTTATCTAATATGGTATGAGCATGTGCTATCCTAAAAAATTAATGATTTATATAATACGTGTAACGTGTACCTAATCTAAAGTATTATTTTTAGTTTATGGCGTTCAGGAACTTTCTAGAAAAAAGCTATTGAGATAAATTTGAAGAAAAAATAACCCGTCTGTAGGTTTGTTAATTATGAAATGTACTATTAGTTTTGAAACTATTTCAACTAATTTTAGATATACTCGTATGTAGATGCGTAAACGAATAAAAACTACAAAATGGTTTGGACTTCAGTTGTTTAATTACTGTTTGATATTCAACGCAGTAACAATTCTAAAATTAACTTAAATACCTACTTAAAAAATATTTACAATAAAATCAATTATTTTTCTTTAAACTATCTAACTTTTTTGGTCTTATTGCAGAGTACAATATTTTTATTGCTTTTTTAAGAAGTGTTAAAGCAATTATAATTAGAATAGCGAGGTCAAGGTAGAGTTTCTGGTACCAGGGTACCATAAGTGCGGGAGAGCGTAGATGTGGGGCACCACCGGTCTTCAGCACGTGGTTCACCCAATGCACCAACTCTTGACTAGGCGTTACTGGTCGGTCGTGGTAGATAAGCGATAGTTCCTTAGCTTTCTGAGCGTACCTGTTAAAAAAAAAACAATTTATTGCATATAATTTTGTAACAGTGTCTAGTTTCTCAAATTTAGTTATTGGCAATGTCAAATAGAAGCATAAGCATACTTACTTAGGATTGGTTAAAATTTCCTCAATCTCTATCTGTAACTTATCAGCCATCGAGTAAGATAGGTCGACCTTTCTCGCAAACCCCTTATTCACCGCTCTGGCAACGTTCATGAACTGATCACCGAAGACTGGAATACCGATGACCGGCTTCCCAGCGAAGATAGTTTCCGTCGTGGACAGGAGGCCGCCGTGGGTGATGAAAAGCACGCAGTTGGGATGAGCTAGAAAAGAGAAATATAATATTATTTGGTGTTTAGCTAGCTGACTAAAAACTTTGTAAGGTTTTGAGAATGGAAGCTGTTTTAATGCCTTAGATGATAGATATCAAACATACAGATAGACTGTCTAAAGAAAGGTAAGCGATCGTCGTCGCATTTGAATATAACGTCGGAAACATGAATCACGTTGCCGTCTTTTTAATACCCTATTACCAGCCATGTCAGGTCCATGTTTCAACAAACTTGCTAACCTAAAATGCTTTGTTGTGGTGCCCATTCTATGTTGTGAACGTTCTTCGGCAAATTCGGGAACTTCTCTTCGAACTTCCAAAGTACTGTCTGTTTCAAACCGCCGAACACTTCAAGTAAAGATTTCTTTACGTTTTCCGGCATGTCTTTGCTTTTGAGATTAGAACCCATGCTGAAGTAAATTACTCCATGCTCAGCGTTGTCTAGTAGCTTCTTCAAATCCTAAAATTACAACAAAAAATTAACTCGAACAATTTGGGGCATATTTAAAAAAATAATAGATTTAATCAGGATTTATTGTCAATTTCTTTCCCCTTCACAATAATAAGGGAGTTTTACTTTACCAAACTGCTGGTAAAAAAAAATTGTTTGCATAAATGTTTTTAAACTTCAATAACAGCTAAACCTACCTCAGGCAAAGGCTTAACAGTCTCATCTATATGGTATCCCCCAACTGGCTTGTAGTTCTGTGGTAACCTCGTTGCTTGACCCATAGAGACGTGAGAATTCCCCAACACTAGTGTTCCATTGAACCGCAGCTCTGAGAAAGATGGCGCCACTCTCCCTCTCGCCTCAATGAGAGGCACAAATATACTGTTATATCCACTAGTTTGCAAATATAGAGCGACTCTGAAAAGAATAGATTAAGGTTAATTGAAACAAAACTATAATCTGGTGTAAGTTTTGTGACATTCCATTTTGGAGATAAATTCTGTTGTGTACAAGATTTGTGTGCTAAAGATGGAATGATACATTGCATTAATTGTGTTTGAAATGTAGGTCAGGGCTTCCCACGATTTTGATAGACAAGGAAAACTTTTTCGTTGCATATACATACAACCTAGTTCCCTAACGGTTCCGCCAAGTGCGCTTTATTGAAATGTATGGATCATTATGTATACGTTTCAAAACTCGTGGCAAGGACGTGGCCCGCGAAGCGCTTTGATTTAAAGATTTATAAAAAGTGCCACTTAACTTCATTGTTTTCAATTTAAAATAAATAGCTGGTTAAAAATTTCTCACTAACCGCTATTAGGGCACGATGAGTATTGTAGCGGATAGTTTAGATAATAAAAATATGTAAAAGACAATCTTTCTTGTTGGTTTGCTTGAACAGAAATGAACAAGAAAGACATGGCTAGACCGTCGAAAAATGTTGCCTTACGTTTCTCTAATAACAGCCATCTTGATCGTAAATAGCAGTTCAGTGAGTCGCTGGCCGAAGCTGAATGGTGGGCTGTCGTCCACGATGTATCCGTTGTAAGAAGGGTTGTTGTAGTCATCGATCAGGTTGAGGATCATCCAATGGGGTTCTATAGTAGAGAACCAGACGAGGTGAGCGTTATAAAGACCTGCAAACCTGAAGTAGACATCGAGTTAGTTGTACCTACTACGTCGCCTGGTAATACTTTGATTATACAGGGTGTTACAAAAACCCTGTTAAATCCACGAGTTGCTTATCCAGTATCGACTGATTAATGCAATTATGCTAGTTTTTTTTAAGTTTTTTTATGTAGAATAAGTCGGCGTTTGACCACCAACTCGCCTGATGTTAAGCGACGTTGTGGTCTAAGATGGGCCACGACGAAGCCTTGAAGTTTTGTAGAGTGAAGAAGTCCAAAGACGGCAGTTGAGTGAGGCGCTACAAGTGCGCTACTGCTCAGACCCGTCTTCGGCAAAATTAATATTGACTGTAAAAAAATATTAGACATCACCCTCCTAAAAGCTCGAACGCAGTCACTAATCGCGTTGGTTTTATTTGTAAACTATACGCGTAATTATGGTATTTTAAAAACTTCTCGACCAATTTCGATAAAATTTGTATTACTACTTCGAAAGTATAAACTACCAAAAAAAAGAGTCATCAAGATCGATTCATTATTGGCGGCGTAATCGTGTATGTTACATACCTATAGTAAAATAAAACTACAGTCGATTTGAGAACCTTCTTCTTTTTGAAGTCGGTTAAAATAAAGTGAAATAGTTTGATTTGAAACTTACCCTGCGTATATTTCGGTAAACATCCATTCTGCTATTATCAAATCGAAATGTTGTGTTGGATCATTAAGGAGTTTCTGCACATTTTCGTTATTTAATGTCATTTTTGCTAGAATATCTAGCATGAAAAAGAAAATGGATTGGTCCGAACTATCCACTTTCCCTTCCATAATGGATTTAATACTTATTAAATCGGTTTGTTCTGAAAGTATAAAAAGTCAACTTATTATAGACGGAGCGAGCGTTCGTGAGTGAAGCGTCTCTGCTTCAGCTTTGACAAAAATGCTTCTGATCTGATCTAAATGATCAGATGTCGTCTTGCTCCATCTTAGACCACAACGTCGCTTAACATCAGGCGAGTTGGTGGTCAAACGTCGACCTATTCTACATAAAAAAAAGATCTCTGTCCAAATCTTTGTCTTCCTCTACAGGTTCTTGTTCTATAGCTTTTCTTAACCGATATTTCTAAAATTTTGTGAGTGGATTTAATAGCGATATAGATTTTTTGTCTTGCCGAAATTTATTTTGGAAAAAAATTATATTCGTTCATTTTGAAAAAAATTCAAAAACTTCAGCAAAAAAATCTGTAAACCTAATTATCGAACCTGCTTACAAAATTTCACGAAAATCGGCTTAGGATTGTGTAGAGAAGGAAAAATGATTATTGATTACTTAGGATTATACATGATAATTAGTTTCTATCTAAAGAGTTTAAGGTCTTACGTACGAGAAAATATGTGTTTTAAGAGACTATTATCTACTATCGGATTGATACGGTCTATAATAGTGATAATAATTATTGGTTTTGTTTAGGTCAACCATATTTCGAATTTATTAGTGAAGCAGGAGTACTTTAAATAGTATAATGCTGATAATTATGTTATTGTGTTACTTTTAACATATTTTATAAGTGGCTGCGTATTTTCAAGTCCTAGAAATCAGTTATAATATCATCACACTAATACTAAAAATGCAAAATATTGAATGGATGGATGTATGGATGTTTGTAACTCAATCACGCCCGAACGGCTGAATGAATTTAGATGAAAAGACAATGGGCAAATTGGTCCAAAAAATAAATAAATAAGTTTGCTCGCAGGGTTGGCACGTAGCGGATTCGGTAGATTTTTTTTTCATCCATTAAAAAAAAGTAAGACACCAGTAAAATTCAACCTACAGAAATCGATATATTTAATTTTTAAGAATAGTAAAGTATGAGTATATTATCAGAAATGTTAAGCAAAACCTCCATGCGGTGACGTCGCGAATCACGATGACGTGACCTGCATGGTGCATGCAGTCGGTGGATGGGTAAATATTATGTAAATGGCTTCAATTTTTGTTTTAATTTTCCTTTCACAAGGTGTATTAAATCACTACTAAATACAAAATATCTCCAAAACTGTGGGTTCGAATTCAGCGAGATCTATTTTGCGAAAACCTATAAACCTTACCTACAAATTGGTTATAGTGTCAACCCTGCAGACATTTGGACCAACGCGCAACGTCCATATATTTTTGCCCATTGTCTTTTGGCACAGTCGCAGCACGTAAGCTACTTTCAAACCGTAGGTAACACCGCAGGGCGCAGCTAGTAAGAAATAATAATGTTGTACCTACCTTCAAAGAATTTCGAGTTTGCACTAACATCAACTTCATGTAGGTTTGGATTAGGGCCATTTTTGGGATACGGCGTTATATAAGTTACCTGAAATAAAACAAGCCTTGCTAAATAAAAACATTTCAAAAATAAACAATACTTAAACAGTCTGAATTTTCTAAAAAAATATCGAAATATATATAAAATGAAATAATAAATAAATAATAATAATAAATAAATTTTTATTTCAAAAAGTACATGATAAAGATAAAAACTATCAGATGCAAACATTTTTTAGAAACAATAAAATAATTTTGCCTGAACTAGGTAGTCCTGTTTGTCAGGCGATAAATACGGCAAAAAATTAACTTAATATAATCATTGCATACTCACATATTCTAATTCACTAAAATTCTAATTAATTTTAAACTATAAAATAAACTTACTGTAAATTTAAAATTAAACATACAAATTAAACACAAACAAATAACAACTTCTCTGTATCTTCGTAGGACATATTTTGGAGTGCTTCTTTAACAGTTTGCTTACATTTTGTATAAGTAAGGGAAAATAATTGCCCGAGAGAATTGAGTCTATTGTAAAGAAGCGGACCTAAAAACATGAAAAATTTTCTTGTAAAAGCATGCTTTGTTGCTTTTTGAGGGCACACAATATCTTTCCGTCTTTTGTTAGTAATGTCAGCGTTGTAAGGAGTAGCTGCGTGCTGCTTTAGCACTATGTTCATTATGAAAAGCTGGCGAACAGTTAATACTTCACAAGATTTGTAGAGAAGGTTAGTAGGAAAAATGAAATATTTATAATTATATTAAATTAAGGTCATTGCATACGTGACGGGATTTTACTCGGCCCGGACGGAACGCGGCAATTTTTAAACATCGTTACATCAAAAAGTGCAGTTGTAAAATATACGAGACGGGATCTCGGACGGGACAAGGCTCGTGACGGACGGGGCCTGAAAACATCGTCGTGGACGATGTTCACCTCGTCCTGCCCGGCGCGGGCCTCGTCCCGCCCGTGATTCCGCTGCGTATGTGCACATTCGCCCCATTCGCTCCAGAGAGTGGTGTAATGCAGTGTGCTCCGTGCTTACGTTAGTTTTGCGGAATTCACACGGTGCGTATGCGTTGCATTCCCGTCCGGGCATTCGTAATGTCCGTCCCCGTCCCGTGCGAGATATTATCCCTTCACGTATACAGCGACCTTAATTTTTTTTTATTGAATAATATGTTTCACTAACCTATAGTGAGTAATTTATTTTCTTATGTTAAGATATTTGCTGTTCTATCTGTTCATTGTTGCTTTGGGTATTGTGGAAGGGTTGCTACACCGGGACTTACTGGCTCTATCTCAATAAAACTGGCGTTTCCCAAAATAACCTATTTATTTAACTTTCTAATTGCCCCCAATATTTCCCCTTCACTTCCCCGTCACTTGCCGGGCCCAACAGAAAACCAGCGCTGGTTGTGTACAATCAGCAACACGCTGAGTTGGGGCCGGTTCTGTGACAATGTGCTTGTATTTCTATTTTGTGTGTTTAATATTTGTCTTCCTCTTCTATGTACATTGTCACAATAAAGTATTCTGTATTCGATCTAATACACAGACAACCGCTCTCTAGGCCAGTGCGCAGAAACTGGCGAGCGCCTTGCATACTTCTCGCTTGCACACAAAATGCTGACACAAACTCATTCATCCTACCTATGTCCCTACACTTATATAGAAAAGGAAGAAAAAAATAAAAAATATTGACAGCGAGAATAAACTTGATTAATTGACACTTAAGTCGAACAAAAATAAACACATATACTTACAACCCCTTTCAACGTTATTGTATTACCTTATGTAGGGTGAACTGGGGCAAATGCGTCTGTGGGGCAATTGCGTCTTTCGAGAATTACTGAAAATTACTGAAAAAAATACTGAAATTGTGCTCATCGTCATTTTAATAATTTTGTTCAAATTATGTCGATAAATATACGATATATTATATCATCCTGTATTGTAACTTATAGTGTTACCGTAGGCTGGTTTTTTAAATATTAATATAATTATAATTACGACTATATCAACAAGTATAGTACTATTTATAAGTGTATAAGTACTTACAAATTTAATGTTAATTATATTGATATCTATAATTATAGGTACTAATTTATACAGGGTTATCGGTATAGGGTGTACTAAGCCAAATGGGGGTCATTGTACTCATTATTATGAACAACTTTTACTTTGAAGCCAACCTAAAATCTCGTAAAAAAATAAGCAGTTCCATTAAACTAACTATAGTTTATTGATCGTCGACAAAATGTATGGAACAGCTGTTTTTTTTACAGCTAAGAGATTTGGTCCGCCATGCGCCACCGACACTCGCACCGATGGACTATCCGCGTGGCGTGGTGTAGTGTGAGAATCGCCTAATTGATTGTTATCGCTACAATATATCTAGTCTTATTCTGATATCTTATGAGGAAAACTTATTGAAGCCCACGTAAATGTCGTAAGTTGCTGAATCATTATAGGTATTTAAATTAGACTATGTACAGGATGAAGAGAAAGAACGTTATTTGTTACCTGTAATCTAGCATCTTTAGCGTGCCAGGCCGTGGCACGCTAAAGAGGTGACCTGCAGCGGTTATGACGTTATCCGATTTGCAGTACGTTGACTTAGCTAGTGCGCTCAAATTGGATAGTGACTGTTAGACAGTTAGCTATCAATTTTTTTATTAGACGGGAATTTCCACGCTAAGTTAGCTTATTGCGAATTAGACAGTGTAATGGCCACTTAAAATTCAGTAGTAGGTATAAAATGGTTTATGGTGATGTTGATACAAAGTATATATCGATAATTCTTCAAGGTAAAATTGTAAACATCTAAACCATGTTATTATGTTGTAAGTATAACGTTCAACAAAACGTAATAATTCCAACTAAAAGGCTATTGCAAAATGATCATTCGTGGTTGAGAGTAATGACGAACTGTTTCTCTCTGCCTGTATCTCTCGTTGCCATGAGCTGTTTGTCTTTAGTTAGATATAGTATAAGCTTAGTTTAGTTTTCTTACTTTAGTTAGACATAGTATACACTCAATACAGAGCTAATTGCTTATCTAATAATTAGTGGTAGCACTGTTTTTTTAGTATAAAACAAATGGTTTTATTTTTAACACTCATCCTGTATAAATAAAAAGACACATACCTCCTATATAATTATTGTAATCCGATAAGATAATTGTTTATAGAATGTCATCATTATCGTTAGTATTTTACCCGACTCCACAAAAGAGGGAAGTATTTTTTAGATGACATATTTGAGATGAAAGTATAAATTAAATGTGTGATAGGTCTTGATTCTGAAACATACGGACTTGTTAGATAAGTTCGTTTTAATTTTTGAAATAGATTTTTGTAACCCAAAAAATCATGATGTTGTAATTTATTTGTCTAGTATCTAACGCGAAAATGTTTAGGCCGTTGTAGGCAATGTTCTCACACTGTTCCAAGTCACTAAACAGTGTAAGAAACCGCGTTTAATGACGTTGTAATAAAAATAAGTATCTCAGTTTGTTTAAAAAACACGAGCGGTAAGGTAAGTAACATACACAGGTAACACACAGTTACACACTGGTAACCGATAAGCCAGACAGAAAGGAAGTAAGACGAGGGGTAGGACGAGACACGGATGGAAGGCATACGCAGCGTCCCTAATGTACTTACTTTTGTATGAAATATAAACAAGAGACGCGAAGCACAGAGAAGGTGTGGTGAAAACGAGACGCAGACACGATGCTTCTCGATTTGTATAAAGTTGACAATATTGTCTTCACTTTCTTTGTGTCGTAAAGCGCAAACACACACACTTTGCTTGTGTGTGTTTGCGCTTTACGACACACTTTGCTTGTGTGTGTTTGCGCTTTACGACACACACTTTCTTTCATTTGTCTTCACTTTCTTTGGTAAAGCGCAAACACACACTTTCTTTCATTTGTCTTCACTTTCTTTGTGTCGTAAAGCGCAAACACACACACTTTGCTTGTGTATGTTTGCGCTTTACGAATGTCCGCGCGGGAGATTAAAGGACTCCGTCCATTTGACTGCTTCGGTGGCTCAGTTGGTAGTGAACCTGCCTTCTGAGCTTGGGAGCGTGGGTTCGATTCCCACCTAGGGCAAACATTTATGTGATGAACATTTATGTTTGTTCTACGTCTGGGTGTTAATATGTATTTAAGTATATATTTAAAAATATCCATGTATGTATATCAGTCTCTGGCAGCCATAGTACAAGCTTTGCTTAGTTTAGGGTCATGCGACCGTGTGCGGAAGTGTCCCGAATTATTTCCAAGCTTATCGCCCGACTGCCTCGCAATGGTATAAATGAAAAACGAACTTATACTTAGCACTATAAAAGCCTTTTTAGATTGACTAGCTGAGCTGCTGTAGATGAAGTCCTAACTCATCCCACACAACGTTGGTCGCCGTGGTGTGGTGATGTAATTAGCCTTTATATAAACCTTTAAACAACAAATAAAATTAGAGACCAAGTTAATAACTTGAGCTTCCGGCCGTTACTATAAAATATTATTCTGTCATTTCTGGTTTACACAGACCTGTCAGATTTTACTTGCAATTTAATCAGTCAGTGCACGTAGCGTGACCAACTTATCTGTACAGTTGAGTGATGGAGCCACCATCGCATGTTTTTTAACAAAACCAAAAATTTTGTGAAGCTGACTGTAGTGTCCGAATTTGGCAACTGTTCAGATAAATCGGTCTCATATGTTTTGAACAGAAACACATACGTGCAAACAGCAGGTGGTGAAATTGAATTGATTCAATTTTATTTCCATCTCATTTTAAATCCCGACGCAAAACGACGGGTGTTATACGTTTGACGTATGTGTGCGTTGTGTGTGTGTGTGTGTGTGTGTGTGTGTGTGTGTGTGTGTGGGTGTGTGGGTGTGGGTGTGGGTGTGGGTGTGGGTGTGGGTGTGTATGTGGCATCGAAGCTTTGTTTGATGAATCGGTGTGGATGAAAATCTTTGTCGGGGGCTTTTGAAATTATAAAATGTGGATCGATGTATTCTTGTTATAAAAATTTATTCATTATTATTTTATAAGTCTTAAAAAGTTGCACTGTATCATTTACAATTTCCTTACGAGTATTTCTACATAAACAAAAATTGCAAACCTAATCTTAATTTATTTTCTTTATATTAACAGTCTTCTTAAACAAGATATTTCTAAGGAATTTTTTATACAAATATCTAGCAGCAACAATAATTATTAGTACTAAAGCTAGCAGGTCGAGATACATCTTTTGGTACCAGGGAACCAGAAGTGCTGGAGAGCGCATGTGAGGCGCTCCGCGGGTCTGTACTACGTGTTCCACCCAGTGGACTATTTCTACACCTGGCTTGACAGGACGGTGGTGAAAAATGAAGGAAAGCTGCTCCACTTTTTCTTTGTATCTGTGGACAGATTGCGTCAAAGTTAGATTCGTTATAAACATTTTAGATGAAAAAAAAAGCTACAGATATATTTTTTTCTATGCTATGTAGTTTTAATACGGTTTTTTGTAGAAATCTACAAAATTTGCGAGTGCCATCTAAGGGTTTAGGGCTCAAGTTTGAATAACACTATTGCCTAAACATACCAAAGTTTTCGTTTTGTTCTCTGTAAAATGTTTCGTAAAATTCTTTGCACTCTTTTACCAGCTTCAAGCATTCTACTATACCTCCATCATTTTTAGAAAAAATATCACCTAATTTTCCCTTCCAGCCTAGTCCGAGAAGAATCGCCTCTCGAGCCAGAGGGAGCGGGAACGGAACCAGCCGAAGGCACGCATCAATTTGTTCATTATGTGAACATAATTAAGTGCATATTTAATGTCATCTTTCTTTGTATTCTTTTTATGCCTTTTCGGCATAAAAAGAATATAAAAAAACGTTCCTCTTCCGGAATTGTGATTGTTACGACACTTACTTAGGATCTCCAAGAACTTCTACAATAGCTGCCTCCAGGTCATCAGCGACGGTGGAAGATAGCGCCAGGTTTATTCTTTTCGCGAATCCTTTGCTGACTGCCCTATCTATGTTTTCGAACTGGTCTACGAAGACTGGGATACCGATGATGGGGACACCGTGGTGGATAGATTCCGTCGTGGAAAGAAGACCTCCATGGGTGATGAACAGGGCGCAGTTTGGATGAGCTGGAAATGGAAGAAAAAATGTATCTACTTGGGTTTCAATATTCTTTGACAAAGCACTAACGAACCATAATCCACTATAATAATTCCAATAGGGATCTGCATGCAGGTATGCGCTAATGTATACATATAATGAAAAGTAAATAGTATAATTTGCTTAACTAACTTGAGACATAAACAACTTATAATGCACGGTTTTTTTTTACAGCGGACTAGGCATGCGTTTCACCACTGACTCACCTGATGGGAAGTGTCGACGTGATCGAAGGTGTAATACGCTTGCCTATGAAATACCTATTCACTTTTTTCTTGAACATCCTTAGATTGTATCTAGGTGGAAAAATAGACGCAGGCAACGAGTTCCACACCTCTGCAGTTCTTATAAGAAAAGTTCAGTTTCTTGCCTGTTCTTCTGAGTAGAGGCTCTTTATCCAAACAAAGCGGTCGAGTCTATTTAAATAACTTTGACGTTCATAAATGTATCTTTGATACCTAAATTGAATAAAAACATTTTGACTTTGACTTTGAGTGGATTTAAAACGCTTAGTGCAATTTGACGGAATTTCCACTATGAGAGTGTCTAGAATTACCACAGACCTAGTATGCTCTGTTGCGGCGCCCACTTCAACATATGAACGTTGTCTGGTAAATCCGTTTTGTCCTCCTCAAATTTCCATATCACAGTTTGCTTCAACTTCCCGAACATTGTGATGAGAGCTTGTTTGACGTCTTCTGGTAGATCCTTGCTTTTTATCAGGGATCCCATGCTGAAGTATATGACGCCGTGCTTTGCATCGTCCATTATTTTTTTTAGTTCCTGAAATTTTATGGTTACATGAGGCTACGATTCAGAACGCTAAATTGCTAAATCTAAACGAGCTAGAAGTTCTGCTGTCCTTGTCTAATACGCAGCAGTAACAAAGACAGGTCTTTTTTTGGCTTATTTTAGATTTAGCAATTAAGCGTTCTGAATAGGGCCTAATGTTAATGTAAATTTTAGTTAGTACATGGTATTTGTTCATTATTCAGTTTATGATAGCCTAGTCGGAAAAAGCTCGCCTCTCAATACAGAGGGAGCGGGTTCGATTCCAGCCTAAGGCTCGTACTAATTTGTTCATTGTGTGAACATAATTCTGTGCGTATTTAATGTCATCTTACTTAATGTAATTTTACAGCCGATATCCTATATTGTACTGTTTCATAAAATTTTAAATTAATACTAGCTGTCACCCCGCGACTTCGTTCGCGTTTAATTAGCAATAAATTAATATTGCGACAATATTTGAGATTTAAACTATCCTATCTCTCAAGTTGGATCGAACTGCACCTGGTGTGCGAATTTTATTATAATCGGTTAAGTGGTTTAGGAGTTCATTGAGGACAAACATTGTGACACGAGATTTATATATACTAAGATTAATATTAATATTATGTAATCTGTAAATGACGTTGTCAAGTGTATAGTAGTTATACCTATGACCCGAATAAATGAATTGAATTGAATTGAATCTGCTACGCAACTGGAGCCCGGAGTATGGCGACTGGCTCGCCTCCTGTCGCATTTGGGACTGAATATCGTTCGGCAAAGTGTGGGTGCTGAATGCACCTCTGCTAGCCCCTTCGGGGGAAAGACGTGACGATTATGTTAATGTTATCCAGTTTTTTCTGTTAGATGACTGTAATTGTTATAAAAAAGTTAGGGAGTAGCCAGCTTCCCTGACGAGCTAAATTGTTTGCGCATTTTTAAATTTACAAAAAAAATTATGGGTGAAAAGCTCTTAGGGTGCTCCTAGACCGGCCATATTTGTATTAAAACACTGGCCTGGCAATACTGGCAATATTACTGACTATTTACACGAAGGCCGGGTCAAAATATAGTCGCAATATTGAAATAAGCATATGGTCCGTCTGGAAGCACCCCTAAGCAAAGTTAGGGTCAACTGGGGCAAATGCGTCTCTGGGGCAATTGCGTCTTTCGAGAGCTACCGACAAACCCTTCACAAATGCATCTATTTTTATCTGTACAATATGGCGTTAGTTGTCTAATTTGTGAAGGGTTTGTCAGTAATTCTCGAAAGACTCAATTGCCCGAAAGACGCATTTACCCCAGTTGACCTTGATCTTGTTGATCTTGCATGGTAGCGTGGTGAAGTCAGCATCCCTATTCTTTGTTCTGAAAATCTCAGCCAGAAAGTTACATCTACTGCTGGACAAAGGCTTTCCCCAATGTTCGTGGAGATAATAGGTGGAAGCTTTTGTCTCCGTTCAGCGTCTTTCCGCGATCCTCACCAGATATCGGTCTACCTTATAGAACCCATCCCGGTCTTCGTATTCTGGTTATCTTTTTATGTTATTATTTTAATTAAAATCCATACTTCAATACCAATATTATAAAATTGAAAATAAACCTGTCTATCTGCCTGTAGGCTTTTCACGGCTATACAGATCTTGATGAAATTTGATTATCAGTCACAGTATATATTATTACAAGGAAGGTTTTACGATACTATTTTCTGCATAAACGCAAACCAAGTTGCAGATTACAGCGAGTACATTAAAATAACCTACCCCAGTTAATGGCTTCACATTTTCATCAATGTGGAACCCTCCAACAGGTATGTAATTTACTGGTAGTCTGTGAGCTTCACCGAACGACACGTGCGAGTTTGCGATGACTAAGGAAGCATTGTATCGCAACTCTCCAGCTGAAGGTGGTTCCATCCCTCTTTCTCTTATAATGGGAGCTATTTCGTCGTAGTATAACTTAGAGTCGAAGAAATGCACGATCCTGAAAAAAGGTTAGCTCAAGTATACTATTAAGGTACCATTACGCGCCCGACTTCAGACGGCAGCAGCAGACGACGACACTTCTGGTTTGTATGTATTTCTATGAGATGCGCGGAGTACCTTTAACTGCCTTTTCATAGCAATAGTGTTTCTACTTTAAAATTGAAGTACACATTCGAAAACTACATGCATGCAAAGTTCCGTTCTTTCTGCCGAATTCCAATCATAAACTATAGGTATTTTATGTAAGTTTGCTTGTTAGTTTTCACGCCTTACCTACTTAGCCGATCATCATGAAATTTTGCACACACGTTGTCAGAAGTACAGAAAAGGACATAGTGTATCTTTCATTCCAAAAAAATAACGGTTCCTGAAGCACCACAGGTGAAACCGCGGGGCGCAGCTAGCGGGAAGCTAGCTATATAAATTGCGCTAGCGACCGGACTATGTAGACATGTTAGAGACCTTCAGGTGTCTAAAAACTATTACACCACAGGCATAGTATAGGCATGACTATTCGGCATAAAATAATGTCTTTTGTATGTTTTCAAAAGTAAACCTCTAACAACTATAAATAACTCACGTTTCCTTATAAAAAGTGACCTTCAGCTGCGTCCATAGGTTAAAGGCTCTTTCCCAGAAGCTGAATGGAGGAATGTTGGGTGACAGAAGGTCGCTGCTGTACGCTGGATGCAAGGCTTCATCTATGTACTTCATTATTATCCAATGAGGTTCTAACGTAGACACCCATATAAGGGGAGCGTCGTAAATTTTTGCTATTCTGAAAGAAATAATTGCTATATGAATACTTTGTAGGCTTGTACGTGGCATGGGATGACGCACAATGTGAACTGAGGAGCGACCAGACACGAAAGGTTACAACGCGACGTAGTGCGACGCTTTGCGACATAATGCGACCAATACTTCGTGAGGAGCGACGGGACGCGACAGGTAACAACGTGACGTGGTGCGACGATATGCGACATAATGCGACCAATACTTCAGGCGACGTATTTCCTATTTTGTAGTCGACCGTCGCGAACCCATTTCGTGACTGTTTTAAGCATGGGCAAATATACCGCGGGAAGCCGCTAGATGGAAGGATGGAAAGAAATTGCAAGATCAGTAATTGTGGAGATCATTGGGGGAGGCCCCCATCCAGCAGTGAACGTCTTCCGGCTAGGATGATGATGATGAGTTTTATACTGAGGTTGGTACTTATTCCTATTTACTATTTCTTACAGGTTTTTGATCATATTTAATTAAACTACTAGGTAACTAAAACTACAAACTCGGAAATGAATAAATGCTTGTATACTTGTAATGTGAGTAAAATTTGGATGCATTGACGTAGATATTCTCCGCGCACCTGTTTACAATGTTATTTTTGCGCAGATGATTATAATTAAATGAAAATTATAGTAGAAGTAAAAGGATTTTGTTTTGCCACGAAACCTTAAAACCCACACATTTATTGTGCGAACTGACAAGAGTGTAGAGTGCTCTGCCTGAGTGGTTGTTGTAGAGTGAATAGGTACCTCTTAGGCAAGCGTGTTACACCTTCGATCACGTCGACGCTTCTCATTAGGCGAGTCAATAGTCAAACGCATGCCTAGATGCATGTTAAAAAAGGCGAGATGGCAAACCTATAACAGATTTTTTTTAAAAGCTATGAAAGTCCTTACCCGCTAAACGTTATTTCATTCATCGTCCAATCAGCGATGACAACGTCAAAATGTTCATTGGGATCTCGGAGCAACTCCTGGACGTTCTCTTTTTCTAAGGTCCATTTGGCCATCATGTGCAGGCCGAGCATCATGAACCCATGGCCGACGGTCATCGAAGAAGCAGAGGCTTGCATCGTTGAGATTGAAAACCTCTCCTCTTAAAACCGGAAACAATTTTTGGTGATTATAAGGAACAAGAAGGGATGACGTACGTTGGATCAGAACAGTCACATAATGGTCGCCGCTAAACGAAAAGTCATCCAGTGGTGACTTTTCGTTTAGCGGCTAACTTAATCAAATAATCACCGCGTAAGCCTTCAAGCTCGGTGGTCAAGCGACTTTGTAGGCGGTAGGAAAAACTGCGATGGTAGCCTAGTCCGAAAAGGCGTGCCTCTCAAGCCAGAGGGAGCGGGTTCGGACCCAGCCGACGGCACGTACCAATTTGTTTATTGATTGGACAGATTAACATGCGCGTACCTATTTAATGTCATCTGCTACATGATTGAAGCCCAGTGTATGGTCACAGGCTCACCCCCTGTCACATGAAGGTATGAATAACGTCCGGCAAAGTGTGGGTGTTGTACACCTCTGCCAGCTCCTTCGGGGAAAAGGCGTGACGTATGTTATGTGGAAAACACTAGTGTAAACTTGCTGACGTTTTTTTTTAAATAACGCTTCATACGCTGAGAAGCTATAGGTATCTTCACTAGGTTTACCTGTATGAGGGATGCCATGGATCACACACAAATACATAATCAAGGAATTCCCGAGCCCAGAACAGATATTTAATTTCATCATTGGAACACCAGCTCACCAGGTATCAAACCCGGTTCCCTTCTTGTAAGGCAGTCGCGCTACCTACTAGGATAAGACGACTAGAAATCTATACGAGTATGTATACACACACTCTACTCACAGCGTAGCTCGACTAGGTGTTCGTAACCGATCACCAATTGTAAGCAACGGACGACACGGTCAGTCATATGAGGGCTGACCGCAGGTGGCATTTACAACTGAGCGCTACCGTCGCTCGGATGACACGTTAAATTGTAGGCCCCGGTTATTTATTTTATAACAACAATCATCAAGCCATGTCAGAGGCCTTCGGGCGGCCTAGAAACTTGACATCAAAGCTAGCCACTAGGCCTGTACCTACTAGCTTGCTTATTTTTTTTTTATTTAAAAATTACACTCCATGGACTCCGGGGACCGTGACTTTTGTTAACATTAATCTTAAATTATTATTTAAAGGGAATACAGGTAGAGGGGGGTTAGTTATTAATACTAGCTTGCTTGCTTGCTTTTACTTTACAAGTACCTAACATTATTAAAAGAAAAAGAAAAACACGGCTGCAAAAATGTTGTACCCTATGTCACTTCTACTATCAAGACGATTCAAAATGACACTTCACTTGTCCAAATCCATGAAGCTGTTCAGGCTCTAGGGCGTGCCAAGAAAACCTCAAACATACTAGGTACATACATTCATACGTACTGACATACATACATGCACTCGAAAAATACAACCCTCCTATTGCGCAGTCGTAAAAAATAAGTACGTTTAAATTTGGTTTATTTACCTGGTACCTTGTCAAAATTACTGGTGACATCGATCTGCCGTAGTTTCGGGTGGGTATTGTTCTTAACAAACGCTGTTATGTAAGTAACCTGTAAATAAGAAAAACTCATTTTGAGCTTTTTTTTTTTATGTAAACAAGTGATGAGACGAGCTGGACATTCACCATATGGTAAGCGTCATGCCAGCCAGTTGCTGTGCTTACCCATTGCTTTGATTATAAAGTCATTGGTTGCACTGCACTGCGCTCATCACTGTGAGAGTTCTTGAGTCTCAACTGCCCAGTAATTTCACTAGCTACAGTGCCCTTCAAACCGGAACAGAGTAACGCTTACGCATAACTATTTGGCGGCAGAATAACTGGCACTGCGGTGGTATCCACCTAATCGTACCTTACCTCAGATCAATCTAGAGGAAAAGATGGAACACTGCGTTATATCTCGCTGAAGCCACTTCTTTTTCAATGTGTGTTCGTGGTAATGTTGCCATGAGAAACATTTACAATTGCACGAAAACTAATATTAATTCCCAAACTCTACGTTAGTCATTTCCGTTCTTGAGGTTAAGGTTCTTTTTAAAAACTGTACAGTTTTTTACAAATCAATTTTGAAAAACATTAAACTCTAACAAATATGTGCAGTTTTAGAATATTAAATCTACTACGGTTGTATACTGGACTTGTATACGGAAATGGCTAACGTAGAGTTTGGGAATAAATCTTAGTTTCAGTGCAATTGTAAATGTTTTTCATGGCAACATTACCACGCGCACACGTTTAAAAAGAAGTGGCTTCAGCAAGATATAACGCAGTGTTCCATCTTTTCCTCTAGATTGATCTGAGGGTACAAAAATACGACCTGAAGAGAAGGCAAGCTAGACAGACGCCCGGCTGCGTGGTTTTCAGCTCACCGAGTCACTAGTAATTATTATACTTAAATGCGTATCTTGAAGGCCAGACTGAATGAGTTCAATCTAGGTTTTTGTGTTCCATGACTTAGGCTATAACATTCCTTTGCATCAGGCAAATTGGTGGCTAGACTTTGACTTATTCTAAATCTAAATCTAGGCTGAACTAGGGCAAACTAGGGCGTCTGTGGAGCTGGTTTGGAAAAACAGGGGGAAAGACGTAGGGATGGATGATGACGAATGTGAGTGACTTACTGCTAGTTGTTGATGTAGCGCTGGCTCTGGGTTGAAGTCAGTCGGTGTATTCCCAATCATTCAAGTGAGCTGCGGATGTTACCAAGGATCCGCAGACGGGGATGATACCGCGAAAACGCGACGCGATCGCGGCGGGTTGACCCTCGAACACGCACGGGCGAGGTGATTGCCCGCGAGCACACGTTTTTTAAAATAAATTGATTGTAGACGCTCTTGCGGCGAAATATGGAGC
Organism: Peribatodes rhomboidaria; assembly: GCA_911728515.1. Classification (NCBI taxonomy): domain Eukaryota; kingdom Metazoa; phylum Arthropoda; class Insecta; order Lepidoptera; family Geometridae; genus Peribatodes; species Peribatodes rhomboidaria. The sequence goes on along the minus strand of OU452184.1, from coordinate 4,388,305 downwards.
CAAGGAGGTGATGCCCGTTGATCGGCAAGGTTCTTGTTGTTCGTAACAATGGCGAGAGCGCACAACCGACGCGTCGTCCGGTGGTCGTGACAATATGACAGTCAATACGACGTAGGATGGGAAAAAAATGGAGGGTAGGAAAAATTATTCGTGCTAGGTCTACCCTCAGTTGGGATGTTAAAAAAAAATGTTGAGCATGAACTGCATTTTGGGTTTATCAGGGGCACTTGCGTCTTTCGAGAACTACTGACAAATCCGTCAAAAATTTGACGCCATCTACATCTTTGTTTAACCATTAGTTGCAATAATCTGTACAAGATGGCGTTAGTTGCCTAATTTGTTAAGGGTTTGTCAGTAATTTTCGAAAGACGCAATTCCCCCACAGACGCATTTGCCCCAGTTGAACCTATATCTAAATGAACAAAAATCTATCTATACTACCTACGTTATACTAACCTCATGTCCAGCATTCAAAAGATGCCTGTTGATTCCATCTCCTAAAATATTGTGACTCTTACTGATTATGGGAAATATATTCAAGATCTTTAATCCATAGCTGATGTGAACGGAGGCAAGGAGAGCGAAGACGACAACTGCTTTCGCCATTTTCTGAAATTAATTGTTTTCATTTCACTACCATGCTAAATAAGTTTGAGTTGGTATATCAAAATAACAACATCAATTGTTAGGGTAGGTGTACGTAGGTAATATATTTTTTTATACTAGCAGCCAAACTGTGACCCGCGGCCAAAAAATGGCCTATGTGTTAATTCAGAGTATAAGCTACCTCCATACTAAATTAAAAAAAACACTAATCAGTTTGAGCGTAAAAAAGTAACAAACAAACACAAAAACTTGCGTCTTTATAATCTTAGCAAAAGTATATAATAAGTATAAGCAGGTAGGTATATGTCTACTATCTACCTACATATATAATTACTTATGGTTGAACAATTTTTATTTAAAAAAAGACCGTTGATAACCAAAGACCAGGGACCATTGAAATCTAAAAAAAAACACAATGCATGAGAAGATATTTATTACCAATCAATAAAATTGATACCGCTTGACTGATTTGTTTTTTCTAAATACTGGTTAGGTACGTCAAGACCTCTTTGTTATTTATTTATAAATTTTTGTCCATACAAGTTGCCTGGAAGAGATTGCTTTGATCGATAACGCAGCTTATTAATAGTTTAGTTAAGTTCTATTGTAATCATTATATTTTTTAATAAGTATTATTTTATTGATAAAACTTTTTTTTTTCTTGTAAGAACTGCAGAGGTGTGGAACTCGTTGCCTGCGTCTTTCTTTCCACCTAAATACAATCCGGAGGTGTTTAAGAGTAAAGTGAATAGGTACGAGTATCTCCTAGGCAAGCGTGTTACACCTTCGATCACGTCGACGCTTCCCGTCAGGCGTGTCAGTGGTCAAACGCATGCCTAGACTGTTGTAAAAAGAATAATTAAACCATGATAAAACCTACAAAGTAACATGTTACTACTATACTTGCCTACTTGACTACATGTCTACTTGCCAGTTATGTGACATAATAAACTAAATAATAATATAATGCATATCACACAAACCAATTAGGTACAAAAAACCTACATAATATATTACAAAACTTTAAAACACACTTACTTACCTACCTCCAAAAACAAATTTAGTTGATTTTACAATTGCATTAAAATTATTATTGCACACGCGCACGGCTTTCCTTATCAACCATTTATTACAAACTGCTACAAACTCCTAATGAAACAAAGAATAATAATTTGAGCATGTGTGTCAGCTCTTATTTACGATAGCGTGGATAAGCTGACAGATAATTCGTTATCACATATGAATGATTGTGTAATTAGCTTAGCAGATTACAATAATAATATTATGGAACTGGTTCTCCTAACAGGGGTTTACTTGCAAAAGGCTTGCTGACATTTCGGACACAACATTTGCGAGTATTATGTCCGAAATTATACTTGAGTTTTAAGCCATGGTGTACTTACACCATCCAATTTTAAGTATGCTAGCTTAGCAAGGCAGTGCCCGTGCGATTACAATAAGTTGGATTGGTAGCTGTCTAACTGCCATAATACCATTCAAATTTAGGACGCTAGGTCAAGTGTATTGCAAATTGCAAAATGTAGGTAATGACCGCTTTAATATTTTGTCACTGACGTTTTGGTCACTGTGTCCGAATTATGGTTGAACAACATAACTGGGGGCTTACCACAACCTCTTAAAACATCATTAATTAAGCCTTACTTCGTAATTTCGTACCATGACCACCCTAAAAGTATTCCTGTTAAGTTTTGATATCGCTTAGCAGTTTTGTTGACGTCACTCGATTTCGTTCATTCAATCCAAGGAACATTTGTTTAAAAACCGTACCATGACCTTTAAAGTATTCCTGCCGAGCTGTCAAAATAGCAGGAATGATACAAATGACAACGATTGTTAAAAAGTTGCTCTCCGTGTAACTTTTTCTATTTTTAAGTGAGTTTTTGCTGTGTTTCTGAGGTTCTATTTGTAATATTTAGCAAGATGGCCGATGATTTGGAAACTTTCGAGTTTCTCGAAGCAGATAATGGAAGCTCCGTACTACGAAGGACGCCTTCGGACGGGCTCCAGAATAAATTTCAACCCATTTTCACATAGATTTTTTGTTGGCTAAGTCAGCTCCTTTTGTATGCACTTGCTTCTTCTTAGAGTGAGCCTTCGCCTGCAGACTCCTATTAAAGCCCGCAGCGATTTCACTGTGGGTTTTTAAAAAGTCTCAGACTGAGACTCTGCGGCCGCTGTGACAAATTATTCTAAGCATTAAATTCTAGATATCACCAAAATAATTTTCACAAACTTTAATTGGATACAGCAATTGAATTTTAATTTACCTTCATGATCATAGGTAGATTTAATTTACGGTTTTGAGGGGAACCGAAAAGATGGTGTCATGATTTTGTATTATTTTCTAAAACGAAAACTCGCCTTTACTGAAAGAGGGAAAGAGGAGCGAGATTTATCTCATTTATCATCATCTTCATCAGAGATTTAATGAAAAATGTTATGACAAACATACGGAAGACTATGGTGGTATGGCTATGTTGCCTCTAGCCTGCCCTATGAGTCAAAACAAAAAAAAAAACGTTTTTGACATTGTTCATACAACCAAGTGTCGCCAGATGTTTCTTAGGAGAGATTGTACGCGAGTGAGGAAAATAAAAATTCTTAGGGAAGAAACTAATAATAAATCATAGTGTTTTTACTTGCAACTTGTAAAAACCGTAAGTGTAATTTCCCTGTATCGATAGGATATTGTAGGCACGATTTCGCTATGCGGTCGTACTATTGTACGACCCCGATTGTACGATTTTTACATGGCAAAAATCGTATAATTACGATTGACATCGTACATCTGGCAACACCACACTCCAAAATACGCAAAAGTACCACAGAGTGTATAAAAGCACTTGTATCGTACATTCTTTTGACATCACTGTAGCAGGAGTAATAACGTTTTAAAACATTATTGTTTTCAATGCTTGTGGTAGGGTACAAAACAATACTTATTAAGGAATGTAACAAAACGTTCCTGCGCAATGATGTTTTTGTAAAAGTTCATGGTAAGCCCCCTGAACCGCGATTCACCGATGTTCGACTGTACGCTAGTGCAACTCGCTAATAAATCACCAGAAAACCAAGTTTAACTTATCTTAATCATATATAATATTATATTTAAAAAAAAATTACATGATGTATTATTTATCTAATTTTGTGGCAAAATAGACAAAAAGTTAAAAATTACAGTCGTGTTGGCCAAAACCGTCACTAAAAAGTGTACAAATTTTGTGTATAAAATATGTACATGTTTTGTGTATTAATAAAACTAGCTGCGACCCGTGGGTTCACCCACGGTCCCACAGGAACCGTTGATTTTTTTCGGGATAAAAAGTACCCTATGTCCTTTTCTGTACCCTAAACAACATGTATGCAAAATTTTAAGACGATCGGTTGAGTAGTTCAGACGTGAAAGCGTTACAAAGAAACAAAGAAAATGAACAAAGACTCACTTTTTCATATTATATGTAGTGCCTTTGATTTTAGTATAACCTCAAAGCAAACACTCATTGACTTCGTGTTACTTAACAACGCCATCTGCTGTTGTGTCGTTAAAGCAATTAGTTGCTCACAAAAAATAGTATTATTATTCGCCAATAGATGTCAGGAAGAGTCAACGCCTCCTTTTTGTTATTTTTCTTCCAAGGTTATGTTTAAGTTGATTATCGATAAAACACGAATAAAATGACATTTTCTAAAAATGATTCCTAGCTAGATCGATTTATCGCCCCCGAAACCCCCTAAATACTAAATTGTATGAAAATCGTTGGAGCCGATTCCGAGATTCCAATTATATATATATTTATACAAGAATTGCTCATTCAAAGAAATAAGATAAGATATGTTTATTTACAAAACACAAACAGAGAGTCATACAGACTTTATCAATTGATATCACCCAAGGACACTGAATTTATTTATAAAAAATAATAATAATTGATAAGTTCCTGCGCAATAATGATAAGTCTAAATGTTTTTGGGTATCATATGACTTTTTTGCACTATCAAGGTTTTGCAATTTGTCCATCTGTTCTAATAAAACAGCAATACATAAAAAAAAAAATAAGATTCATACTCGCTCTTTCAGCGAGTGCTCTCTCGCTCGCACAATTCAGCGTTATTAATAATAATAATAAATGACTGGGTGTAAAATTGAAAAATGTTCCATGATTTAGCTAATAATATGTATAACTGTTATTTTAAACTAATTTTAGTTTACTACTAGAAGGAACCCTCGATGCGTGAACTCGACTCGAACTTGACCAGCTTATCAGGTAGGTACGGTTGGTTTGGTTTGAAGATCCGGCATGTGACAAAAACGTAAAGGTAGCATGAGTCGACAATTTTACAAAATCTTTTTTTTTTCTTGTGACTTAATTACTAATTTCTTTTTAGGCGATATTTTTATGTCCGAATTGTAAAACTTCTTTTTAGAAGTTTTACAATTCGGTTTTTTTTATTAATGTTTATTGCTGCATGGCTCCGTTAATTATTATTAAGAACCGATTTTGAAATCCATTTTCTTTTTGAAAGGATAAAATATGTACCTACTTACAAGATCTTCATTTTTTTTAAAATCCAAATTAGATGACACGAAGCCGGTTTTTTTTTAAAGATTATTATAAGTTACTAACCTACTTTAAAGATTCGCCATGTTTTAGTGTCGCACGAAATTTCAATCTTACCTATTTCCACAACCAGTATAAATTATTTACACCTTCCGTTTGCGTTCCTTGTTTTTAACCTCCGACGCAAAAATGACGAGGTGTTATTAGGTTAACGTTTATGTGGTATGAAATTAAACTTAGTATCTAAAAATTGAAATTCTAAAGCAATAATAGCCTAGCTGGGAAAATTACTGACAATGAAAATGTCCTTAAGAGTCCGGCGACCTAACTAATTTCGACCTAGGCGACCTAGACTAACTTCGCATTGGCTTAAGGTATTCTATCGCCATTTCGTCTAGAAGAAGAAGACGAGTGAAGAAAGCGAGTAATGATACTGACGAGCCTCTAAACTTACCTATGCTACAGAGTGACAAAGTGCAATTTCAATTTTTTTTATGACTTTTGCACTACTGTAATCTTTCTTAAGTAACTAAGAATTTCCCTCGTATTATTGATTCATTTAACAGCTAATGATGTAGACAACCTCCCTATGTAATAAAATTTTTGATTTGCTTTGTCTACCTATTGAATAAATCAGTCAAAAGTGACCCCTTAAAATGTGGATATTTTTCATAGCTCTATTTTAGCTTGAGAACTTAAAAAAAAAAACCAAGAACATAGGGGCGGAGATATTGTTAATTTAATTGTAAATACTAAGTTTCATCATATTCTGACAAATGGTTTTCAAGAAATTTGAGTAGCGCGTTTGTATGGAAATTTCAGAGGCGAGGCTCTGAAATAAAAATAGAGGCCCTCTTAATAACCGAAAAAAATGTGTTGTAATCGCTGAAAATTCTGAGAACCATGCTCAAACAATTTTTTTTAAGAAGTTGCTTTTTGTGATATTTTTTTCCGAAATCAAAATGATTTCCAAAATTCTACTCCATTTAAACTGAATTTTTTCCACCTCATCGTCACAATTCTTCATATCAAACTAGGAGCAAACAAAATACTGGTTTTCGTTGATTTGAAAGACGACCACCTGGTGCCACACAACCTCGGGCTAAAACTGCTTTTGCCCGGCGTCTCCCAGAGTTTAGATTCCCATTCATTTATAATAAGGTCGATAAAAAGTGCAACATTAGGGACAAAAGAGTAAGGGAATGCAAAGCAATCATAAATAAATATTTGTGCACACTCACACATGATGAAACTGAGCATTTCCTGAAAATTGTCACCTAAGTCTAGCACCCATATATCCCTTTTGCTTATTTGTATGGGAATTCTACACAAGACGCACTTGATACATACTTACACCCACACTATTCACCGCAGACTCATACTTCACTCAACATTCAATTTCTCACACCTCAAACACGCGCTATTGCGACTGTTTGCAACTTTGCTTACCGTATAATAAATTATTAATTATTCGTTTTAATTTAATTCTTCACTTGTGAATTCTGTATAATCATTTTCACTAACTGTTCTATGTACCATTTCCGCACCATATCTAGTTATTCACTTATCATTAAATGCAGCTGTCGACAGTCCTGCGATACAGGTTCGCCTAGTGCAGTACTCTCAAGCACTCTACTGACCTTATAAACATTCTCTAATGTAGTTCGTTTTTATTTATTTATAAGTTTAGTTTCTAAGGTTTAATGTAATATTTTTGGTAAAATAAACTATTTCTATTTCTATGTCTATTTCGTTTAATACCGGGCCTTAAGTACACTTTAATTAGGTGTAATTTATGAAACATTTTTATTATGAAACGAGATCTAAAACCGTTTATCAAATTAAATTTGTGACTAACACTTAATGACTCATTAATGTATCTAAATCTATCATAAATCTATGTAGTCATTGTTGAAATGCAAATTTCAAATTTAATTTAATAACGGATTTTCCTGGAAGATTATGTTTGATAATACATATTAATGTATTATGCAGTTCACGGTAAGTGACTTGATATTATCAACGTTGACTCAATTTGTTAAGTTTTGTCTGTATTATCTAGATCCGATACTATTTCTTTTTTTTGAAAATGAAAAGGTTCTAGCAAATCATCCTTAGCTGCAAATTGTGCTGACTATTACTTACTGACTGACAAGTAGATGTTTTTAGAGGTAGGTTTTAGTTACCTTGTAACTTATGCCCGTTTCCTTTAACTTGCGAATGGATGGTTCTGTTTACGATCAGTAACATTTTAGACGAAGCGTAAGTCAAAACTGTTTCTGTATAATACCGACATGCGATGGCAGCCTAGTTGGGAGAAGGTCCGCCTCTCAAGCCAGAGGGAGCGGGTTCGAACGCAGCCGACAGCACGCACCTATTTGTTCATTGTGTGAACATTTGCGTATTGTATGTCATCTGTTATATGACTGGAGCCCGGTGTATGGCGACAGGCTCGCCCCCTGTCACATTTGGAACTGAATATCGTCCGGCGAAATGTTGGTGCTGTATTACACCTCTGCCAGCCCCCTCGGGGGAAAGGCGCGACGATATGTTTATAATACCGATACCGAGCAACATTACCGACTCTTGTTACGTACGGTTAGACACTCTTGCCGTGGTTACTAGCACCCAGTTGCACAATAGTAGATTATCCACCAAGGGGACAAAGCAGCGTCTTACGTCGCGGGCGGCTTAATGAACCCTGAACGTAACGAGGGATTTGCCCAAGACAAAGACGCTTCTTTATCCTAGAGGTGCATACTCTACTTTTCACACCTTCTGCGAGGCAGATAGAAGTAACTATGAAAATGTATATAATATTTCACCATACACCGTCTTTTGTTTTAAATTCCGTGCAGCTCATCGCGCAGCTCAATGTTCAATTCAATTTTCGAATTTTCTCTTCTTACATTGCCTGTATTCTGAGTTATCATTCAATTTTAACCTCTTTGCTCGGAATTTTCCTTGGGATTTCCACATAGCACTGTCTCCCTAGGGAGCCAATGCATTGCTTTACGTTAAGACTACGTGAAATGTAACTGGTCATCGTTGAGCAGGTGGTGTGAAAAGACAAATATTATAATAATAATAAATAATAAATAAATAAATTCGGGACACATTCACACACGGTCGCCTGACCCCAAACTAAGCAAAGCTTGTACTATGGCTGCCAGAGACTGATATACATACTTAGATATTTTTAAATACATACTTAAATAGATAATAACACCCAGACATAGAACAAACACAAATGTTCACCACATAAATGTTTGCCCTAGGTGGGAATCGAACCCACGCCCCCAAGCTCAGAAGGCATGTTAACTACCAACTGAGACACCGAGGCAGTCTAAAAAAAAAAAATTAATGCGTAAATAGGTAATTAATAATAATACCCCATAAATATTAACGGATTTCATTACTTAAATGACTTGTTCTTGTTGGGAATGGGGTGAAAAGTCTTGCACTGATGACGTGGACGCCCTGCTTGGGTTATATTGTGCATTTCTCCTTACCAGTACCTAGTAACCTGCCCGAGCCAACCCAACTCCTTGAAATATCGGTGTGAGGCTCTGCAGCGCTGGAATAGTTGCTCCAGTGACGTAGATTGGAAACGTGCATAATGACGATGAAACACAGTCTAGCTGCAGTTGTGGTGATGTGGATGAAAAGACAATGATGCCATACCGCAATAATGATACCACATGCGACCTGCACCCCTAGCATGCGCGCGCGACAAAAATCTTTTTGTCACTTTTTGTCGTGCGAGAACGTGACAAGGCTATGTGCATACATACGTCTGTCTCGCTAAGAGACGACATACCCTCGTCGAGTTGCGCATGCTAGGAGTGGAAGCCTCTTCCATTCTATAGCTTATTTTGTGGCTTCACAATATCACGTCTCATGCACTTCTAGGTTCGTTCTGCTTGATGTAGCTACGACAAGGCGGTTTGTTCGTAATAAAATTACATTTTGGGGGCTGAGCTACCCACGTCCGTAGGAGTGTACTCTATTCTGATTCCCTACACGTGGTCCCCGGGTAGTGCTAACCGGGTAGCAAACTCTGGTGGGAGGCTCCGGCCGTGGCTAGTTACCACCCACCGGACCAAGCCATACCGTGAAATGACCTAATCGTGTTTCGGGATGTAGTCCGGTGTAACCGTTCCTAAGAGGGGTCTGAGCAGTAGCGCACTTGTAGCGCCTCACTCAACTGCCGTCTTTGTACTTCTTCACTCTAGTAATCTTCAAGGCTAGAGTGAATAAGTATCTTATAGGTCATCGTGCTCCATCTTAGACCACAACGTCGCTTAACATCAGGCGAGTTGGTGGTCAAACGCCGACCTATTCTACATAAAAAAAAAAAAAAATCACAAAACGACTTTAGCGTAAGATAATGTTCCATTACCTAAACGAAAAACGTGACAGATTGCCTTGTTTGACATTGCATTATTGAATACTAGCTCTTTTGCCTGCGGTTTCGCTTGCGTTTCATAGCCTACGTCACTCAGGAAGAATGTAGCTTTTAATGGTGAAAGAATTTTTGAAATCGGACCTATAGTTTTTGAGTTCATTTATTGCAAACATAAAAAAAATACAAATCTCATAACTGTTTAGCTTTCTGTAAAAAATAATGGAAGATTAGTATTTAATGACAGCATTAGAAATAAAAGTTCGTTTCGTAGGAAAAACTGTTGAGACTACTTTAACATACTTCACCTTTAAATGTACACAGTTTTAAGCAATAAAATGTTACGTACTTTACTTTACTTCTGCAACTGGCTATTATACCTATAATAGGTAAAACTACTACGATGTGCTTAATAAAATTTCATAAAGCTATATTTAAAGGGTCCGCCAGATAACTTTTTTTTTAAATGCTATAAAAAAAAACTACTGAATATTTTCTCAAATTTCTTTTTTTATTTGAAAGTACAATCCTTCCAGTTAATAAGGTTAATAATAGGTTTGTAGGTTTATAGGACAATATTCGTGAAGGCATTGGTGAAATACAGCTGCACACAATCGATAATGTGCCTAAAAATTGGACCGATCGTGTAGGCTACTGCATGGCCAGCCGAGGCAGACGTTTGAATGAAATTATTTTTCATTATTAACCAGAAGGATTGTACTTTCAAATAATAAAAGAAATTTGAGAAAAAAATCAGTACTTAGGTTTATTTATATCACATTTTCAAAAAAAAAAGTTATCTGGCGGACCCTTTACATACTAGCACCATACCGTTACATCTTATTGCAAAGATTTTTTTGGGTTCAACCGCCAACTCTTTATGACTATGAACCTTATTGCGCAGCAATACAATTTGCAATCGCGCAGCAGCAGCGGCTGAATCTAAAAATCATTGCAACAAGAGCTCACGGAACGCCACCGGACCAAGCCACGCCGTGAAATGACCTAGTCGTGTTTCGGGATGTAGTCCGGTGTAACCGTTCCGAAGACGGGTCTGAGCAGTAGCGCACTTGTAGCGCCTCACTCAACTGCCGTCTTTGTACTTCTTCACTCTACAAAACTTCAAGACTAGAGTGAATAAGTACCTTATAGGTCGTCGTGCTCCATCTTAGACCACAACGTCGCTTAACATCAGGCGAGTTGGTGGTCAAACGCCGACCTATTCTACATAAAAAAAAAAAAAAAAAAAACGCCCCCTGTTGTGTCTAATAAAAACATTCGTATCAAAAACCGATTATAAAGGAAAAAAAACAAAAATAAATCTCTTGTCATCATTTTAATTTAATTTTAGTTAAAAAAATATATTTTTTACATAATAACGTACAATTAATGGAAAAAAGGTATAATAGCGACATCTATTCGAAAGAGTATGAACTATGTACTCACCGTACCAACCGTACAGTCAACCGTAGGTTGATTTTCAGTTTCCTTCTTCTCGTTACTTTAACATTGTTCTGCTACTCCACAATAGATGGCGCTACCTTATCTAAAAGTATTTTCCCAAAACATTGTTTTACTACTCGATGACAGATAACGCTACTTACCTATATTATTCTAATTCTAATAAAAAATAATACAATTCACTTATTGCTATGATCATATATTATGAAAGTATTATGACATGCAAAATATCATCTGTGTCTCGTTTAATTTTTAATACGCGAAAAAAGGATAGCAGGAACCATAATACCTCTCAAATTTAGATTAGTAATGAAAATGGTACCAGAATACCTATGAAATCGTCATAACAAAACATAAAATGCTCAGTAATTTTGCTGACCACCAAACTACCCTATTAATGGGCAGAAACGCTACCCAGCCCGTTTATCAATCCCGACTGACTCGGATTGGCTTTTTCATCAGTTTGACTGATTAGACAGGTCAGTCGGATAATTATCTCTCATTAGCTCGTTTCACGATGAACCAAAACATACTCTATTCAGTGGCGAGATAACTCCGTTTTTGTATTGACTTAGCTTAATTTAGTTACCTACCTATTTTAGGTACGAAAGAAGGTTTCAGTCGTGCAGTAGGAACTCAGATCAACCTAGAGGAAAAAAAGGAACACTGCGTTATATCTCGCTGAAGACACTTCTTTTTTAATGTGTGCGTGTGGTAATGTTGCCAGGAAAAACATTTACAATTGCATGAAAACTAATATTAATTTCTAAACTCTACGTTAGCTATTTCCATTCCAATATACAACCTGAGTAGATTTAATATTCTAAAACTGCACATATTTGTAAGAGGTTAATGTGACGGATTTTTAAAAATTGACTTGTAAAAAAACTGCACACTTTTTAAAAAGAACCTCAAAATGTAGTCCTGGCCACACTTTTATAATGCACGTATATTTGTGTACACGAATTTATACCTTAAACCAATGCACATAATGTCGAGATAAGAATGACCAAGCGAGTAGCGTAGTTTTTTTGCGTCAATGTGTGAGTGTTGTGTACATATACGACAGTAGCGTAGTTTTTGGATGGTATTTGGCTTCACCTAAATTATACGCCGTGCGCCATCTTACTCTCTAGGTTGATCTGAGAGTAGGAAAAGTAGAACCTATATCGAGCAAGCGTTAGCGAGCGAAGCGTCTTTGCTTTAGTTTCGACAGAAATGCTTTATTGTCTTGATCTCTGTCTTCGTCTACAGGTCGCATATCTTGACCGATTCGCAAAAAAAAAAACTGTATAATTATCGAGACTGCTTCCAATATTTCACGCGAATCGGCTAAAGAAAGCGACTTTAACCGATTAATGATCTCCAGCTCACAGAGTAGTAGAGTAGCTGTTCTTAAACCAATATTCAAGTTTATAGTTTTAGGTCAAGTTAGTACTTAACTAGCCAGACCCAGATAGCTGGCTGTTGCCTTGTGAGTTTATAACCACATGACATTACACACTGTAATGTTATGTGGTTATAAACTAACTCACAACCTACTTACTAACTAACTTGTACTTGTTAATATAATACTAGACGAAGACGTGTTCTAATACAGAAAAAAAAAACAAGTATTATAATTTTGACTGTCTCCGCTGCTCGTTATTGCCCACGGCTTAAACGTAACTTCTTATAGCTTCTTAACTTATAGAACATATCTTAGCTATGTTCTTTTCTGTACTCCTGACAACGTGTTTGCAAAAATTCATAACGATCGGTTGAGTCGTTAACCTGAAAGCGTTACAAACAAATTCACTTGCGTAATTATACTATTAGTTAGGAAGATATGAATCTTAGGATATGATGGTTAGGAATTGGATTAGTATTAGGATATGATAGTTAGGAATTGAATTAGGGTCAGGATATGATAGTCAGGAATTGGATTAGGATTAGGATATGATAGTTAGAAATTGAATTAGGGTTAGGATATGATAATAAGGAATGGGATTAGGATAGGATAGTAAATAATTATAAATAAATAAATAAATAAATAAATAAATTCGGGACACTTCCACACACGGTCGCCTGACACCAAACTAAGCAAAGCTTGTACTATGGCTGCCAGAGACTGATATACATACATAGATATTTTTAAATACATACTTAAATAGATATTAACACCCAGACATAGAACAAACACAAATGTTCATCACATTAATGTTTGCCCTAGGTGGGAATCGAACCCACGCCCCCAAGCTCAGAAGGCAGGTCCACTACCAACTGAGCCACCGAGGCAGGCAACTACTTAATTGTAGTACTTAATTGGGTTAGGATTAGGGTGTGATAGATAGGATTTGGGAAAGGATTAGGATATGATAGTTGATTTGGATTAGGATATGATAGTTAGGATGTGGATTAGGAGTAGGATAGGATAAAATTACGAAATTAGGATTAAAATTCACAAAATCATCCAATATCGAAGTCTGTAGTAATTTACCTGAATGGTTACTAATTATTTAATAATGGATTAAAAAGCGATGACAGCCTAGTTGGGAGAAGGCCCGCCCGTCGTTTGGCCGTTTGGCGTCGGGCCGAGCCCGTCGCCAAACCTCTGGCTTGAGAGCAAGCCAGAGGTTTGGCGACGGGCTCGCTCCCTGTCACATTTGGGACTGATATCGTCCGGCGAAGTGTGGGTGTTGTATTATACCTCTACCAGCCCCTTCGGAGGAAAGGCGTGACGACGATATGGATACTTATTTACACACTTTGATTACAGCGCACCATCTCAGTTTACTTCTGGAATCTTGGTAGAGGTTTATTCTCGAGAAAGTTTTAACGAGCAATTTCCTACCGTGTCTGGTTAGAGGCATAATTAAATTTGCGCTACTCACTGCCATATAATTATTTACCTTGAGGGCTATAGAAACAGCGTTTGAAATAAGTGAGCAAGGAATCGTAAGTGTGTGTATTATTTTTATAGGGATATCAGACCAGTATTCAAAGGTAAACACATTTTTGGGAGACTTACCTACACAAAAGAGGTTAAGCAATGTACTTAATTTCGTCGACCGAGCAAGCGTTAGCAAGCGAAGAAGATATGCTTCAGCTTCGACTAAATGCTTTCGTATGTCCGTATTCTGTCCAGCTGTCTTCCTTTACAGGTCGATGCAATGTAAAAAACATAATATCTCTGCCAAAAACTGAAATGAAAAAAAAATCTGCGGTATTATCGAACCTGTTCACAAAGTTGAATGAGAATCAGTTAAGAAATGAGACCTGTACAGTACAAATACCTACCTAAGACTCAGGCCTAACAACATTCATTAACTACGATAAACCTCTCCCCTGATGATGTTTTTAGACAAATGAAGTAAATCCATTTTTTTTCTTTGTAATGACTTTTTTTTACTTTAAAAAAAAGTTCTAATTTTTCATTGTAAAAATTAAAAATAGATTTATATCAAAAAGAGGAGAATTTCTTTTTTACCATGATTCGCTGTCAGCAATCCAAACTATTATTAAAAATGCGAAAGTGAGTTTGTTTGTTTTATTTTTTGTAATGCTTTCACGTCTCAACTACTCGACAGATCGTCTTGAAATTTTGCATACACGTTGTCTGGGGTGCAGAAAAGGACATATTATGGTACTTTTTATCCCGAAAAAAATAACGGTTCCTGTGGGACCACGGGTGCAACCGCGGGGCGCAGCTAGTACTTAATTTGTTAGAAATTGATACATAAGCCCGTCTTTCTTCTAATTTTTTACTCTATTTTATCTCTAAACCTCAGATCAATCTAGAGGAAAAGATGTAACACTGCGTTATATCTCGCTGAAGCCACTTCTTTTTCAATGTGTGTGCGTGGTAATGTTGCCATGAAAAACATTTACAATTGCACAAAAACTAATATTCATTCCCAAACTCTACGTTACCCATTTCCGTTCCAATATACAACCTTATGAGATTTAATATTTTAAAACTGCACATATTTGTAAGAGTTTAATGTTACGGCTTTTTCAAAATTAACTTTTTTTAAAAAGAACCTCAACATGTAGTCCTGGCCACACTTTTATAATGCAATATGTATAAGGGAAAGTTTTGGCGGGAACCGAAAAGATGGTGTCGTGTTTTTGTATTATTTTCTAAAACTTGTGATTCTTCGAGTGTTAAATTGTAATAATGGTGGATTATTAACGTTTACCGGTTCGTCAACGTGCACGAGTGTGGGCAAATGATACAAACATCGCGAAACGCGATTTTTCGTGTTCTCTACAAAACTTCACTTAAAGTTTCAGTAAAGTATCCATAACTTTACTGGAATGGGGAAAGGGGAGGGATTCATCGTCTTCATCATCACCTCATCATCATCATCCCATCATCTGTTACTGAAGGAAAAATTATTACTAAGAATCCGACTGAAGGACGAGTATCCATGGTCATGAATAATTAAAAAAAAAAAAAAAAAGCAATATGTATAATTAAGTACACGAAATTATGCCATAAACCAATGGACATAATGTCGAGGTAAGAATGACCAAGCGAGTAGCGTAGTTTTTTTTTGCGTCAATGTGTGAGTGTTGAGTACCTATACGACAGTAGCGTAGTTTTTGGGCAGTTTTTGGCTTCACTTAGATCATACGCCGTGCGCCATCTTATTCTCTAGTTGATCTGAGCTCTAAACTATGAAACCCTCATCATCTTTAAACCACATAACTCATGTAACCTTGACACGTATACATTCACCATCAACTTTAGTGGCCCAACATATAAATAGGTGCCTTATCGTGCACTAATTACGAGGCTCGCAAATTTTAATTAATTTCATAGAACAACCTTATCCGATAGCGGTCGGGTTACAAAACAAATTTGGCGTTTGATTTTATTGCGGTGTTTCTGCTAACTTCTTGCTTACAACGTAGAGTGTGAGGCGTAGCGATTGCTACGAAAGATCGTAGCATTAACCTGAGAATACAGAAAGATAGAATACTGAAGCTACGACGTTATAACTAGCTACGCCGCGTAGTCCGAGTTGAGCTGCATCAGTTAAAAAAAATTGGGTGCGTGATGTACTGTTTCGTACAGCTTCCTCATAGTTGATAGAGTAATTCTACCTGTGTCAATATTTAAGGCATAATGGCTGCAATCAAATATCCCAGTCTTAGTTTAGCTGCACAGAACTTCGTTATTATGAGCCGTCTAATATGTGCTAGCTAGAGTGACATCACCTCAGCTTGCTCGAGCAGTACAGGCAAACCAATGAGGTTAGGGTTTTGGACAATAGCTAGAAAATTAAAGCATAATAGCTGCACAAGGCAGGCAAAATTTGAACGATACACTTAAAAAATATTTAAGCTATGATCAAAAAACTGTGTGTAAGCTGGAGTGACGTCACTTCAGCTACTCGTCTCATATCTTCCAAATGAAAGAAGGTATATATGACTATACATTACAGCTCAAATTTTAAGGCATAATAGCTGCCATTGGTAGCAAATTTTCAAGCCTTTGGGTCATATTATTTACGAGTTATTAACCAATGTGTAAACTGAAGTGATGAGAACATAGATATTGGTTTATAACTCGCAAAGTATATAACCCAGAAACTTGAAAATGTTGCTGCCAGTGGCAGCTATTTTGCCTTAAAATTTGAGCTTTTTTTTAGTAAAGTAAATCGTTACAGACATTCATTTCGTTCAGAATAAAAACGTCTAATATCCTAGAACATCATATTATTGTTATTATTATTATACTAGCTGCGCCCCGCGGTTTCGCCCGCGGTCCCGACATCCATCTTTTGGAGATGAATGGTACTCTATGTCCTTTCATGCCAATTTGTTTCAAAGTGCAGATTGATGAACTAACAAGCATACACTCAATCGCAAACTGTTAAAATTTACACTTGCTTATATGTGCCTACATGTGTAATTATAGTGTGATGCGACACCCGCTGTATTGCATCCTTTGAAACCTGATAACGGTCGTCCAATCTCATTACTGTTAGTCATTTCAGCAGAATCGCTGATCGCTACAAGTACAGTTCTCCAATCACTTACAAGCTCAGTTCTCGATATCCTCGCAATGGTATAAATGGAAAATAAACTCTATTCTTTGAGAATCAAAGTCCTTTTTAGATTGTCATTTTTATAGCGTGCCGCTAGCAGCTAGGCGAGTCGGTCTAAAAAAGACGTTATGTTTCTAATTATTAAGTTCATTTTGCATTAAAACGATTGAAAAGGGATTGGGCACGGAGCTGTGAATGGAGAGTAAGAGTCGCCGCAGACTGGAGACTTTCTAATTAGACGATAATTTGGTCGGGTTGGGTTGCTAGTTGGAAGGCAATTATTAATCTAACTTTTGTATTGGCCAGTACCGAGCGGTAATGTGCGCATTTGAGTACCTCTGCACACTGATTAAGAAGCCGACCATACTATCGGCCGATATAAAGACTGCAGTCTGCGGGGACTCTAAGAGCGTTTTCACATTATCCGATCCGATATCGATGTCGGACGACGATAGCCGATATCCAATAGCAGGCACTATGTGCTGTTTTCACATATTTTCGACAATACGGCTATTTGCTCGAAAGCTTAGTGCGGGTAATCATGTTAATCAAATACAGCATTGATTGCCATGATTATCAATATTTAATCATGGCAATCAATGCTGTAAGTATTTATTATATTTGAGAAGCAAAAAAAAAGGATCTGTTCACAGATAGTTTTGGATACATCCCATTGTGGAAGTTAGATATTCAGAGGAAGCATTTTAGACTCTTTTTAGAAAGACAAAACGCACCTAGAAAGTTTTTCAATTACTTTCGTATGAGTATATCACACTGAAACACTAAACAAGCTCAAAATGGCCTCCGTGCATCGAGCCCTGCGCAACAGAGACAATTTACATACACGTATAGCACACATAGAAACATCGTGCGACGGCTCACGGGCGGCCGACAGGCCCCCTATCACATTTAGGATTTAATATCGTCCCGCGAAGTGTGGGTGTTGTATACATATCATATTTTATACATTTTACTTGCCCCGATATCGTGTCGGCGTCCGACACCGATATCGGATCGGATAATGTGAAAACGCTCTAAAGCCACAATACCAGTCGAACCCGTTTCTCGCTCCACGAAGAATTTCGTCGTAAACCACACGGAATATCCGAGCGAATGGCTCCTCTACTGGAAAATACGTGCAAATACCTTTTAGAGTTGTTTTGTTATTAGCATTATTATGATAGAGAAACGAAACGAGGGAAGAGGGGAAAGCACGGAAGCTTCTTTGAGATTGTTGTAAGCTTACACAATATGTAAATACAAGTGAAGTTTCAAGTTTCAACATATTTCGAGCGTTCGTATCTATCAGAGAGAACACGATCGCGTGCAATTGCAATTTTTCTATTATTCTTAATCAATTTATTTTATTGGGGAAATTATGTAACATAAAATAAAATACTTACTCTTCTACATTTTTAAAACATATATAAATATTAAAACATAGTAATTATTCGGGACACTTGCACACACGGTCCTCTGACCCGAAACTAAGCTAAGCTTAAGATAAATATAAAAGACTCAAAATAAATTTATAAGGGCTCCCATATAACAATCGTAATATTTTTGAGGTTTCAAGATGACTAGCTGCGCCCCGCGGTTTCACCCGTGGTCCCACAGAAACCGTTTATTTTTTGAGGATAAAAAGTACGTCACACGTGGACTCCGTGCGCTGAAAACCCAAGGCCAGTGTGTCGTAATAGTCGTGTAGCGTATAATTCGACTTAAGACACTAACCTTACCCCGACCCTATTCTCTATTACTGTTATATTCATAACTACCCTCATTTTTTTCTGTCTTAAATATAACTTTTTTTAACTACCTAGTTGTTCTTTCTTGCTACCTACTACACCTAAATAGGTAGGACAGTAAAGTGGTCCTACATATAAAAGGACATAGTGTAACGTTCCTAGTTAGGAACGTTCCTAGTTAGGAACGTTACACTATGTCCTTTTCTGTACCCCAGACAAAGTGTATGCAAAATTTCATGATGATCGCCTTTACCGGAGTTAGGGCGTGAAAGCGTTACAAACAAACAAACGAACAAACTCACTTTCGCATTCACAATATTAAGTTAGGATTAGAATGGTACGGAACCCTTCTTGCGCGAGTCCGACTTGCACTTGGCCGGTTTTTTCTTCATTATTTTATTGACCTATAAAAGAAATTTGTTCTGCAATAACACATAAACATTGACAACCAAAGCTCAGTTAACCAAATAGCAATAAATTCAGTTTTACCTGAATTACTTTCGTCCTTCTCCACATGTTACCCTCCGTAAATCAAACGGGAAATACACCATTTGGTACGCGGCCGGAAAACTTCCGGAATTAATTATTGCTTCGGAAAACTAATATTGTAATGATACGAGTATTTTATTCGCTCACGTTTCATTTTGAAAAAGAAAGCGATGATAGCCTATATGGAGAAGGCCCGCCTCTCAAACCAGAGGGAGTGGGTTCAAACCCAGCCGACGACACGCACCAATTTGTTCATTGTGTGAACATAATTATGTGCGTATTGTATCTCATCTGCTACATGACTGGAGCCCGGTGCATGGCGACAGGCTCGCCCCCTGTCACATATGGGACTAAATATCGTCCGGCGAAGTGTGGGTGCTGTATAGCTAGCCCCCTCGGGGGAAAGGCGTGACGATATGCGTTTCATTTTACGTGACTGTCCCAATGTGTAAATGGCTAAAGTATGTATATTCATTACTAGCTGCGCCCTGCGGTTTCACCCGCGGTTAAAAGTATCCTATGGCTATTCTACATTATAATCTATCTCTGTGCCAAATTTCATCCAGATCTGTTCTGCCGTTCTGGCGTGAAAGAGTACTAAAAGAAAATTAAAATAAAAGTGTTACATACGAGTACTAATTACTCGTACTTATAGCTACGCTGTATAAAAAGTTTGGCTAGTAAGCAGCTGTTTGCCGTTTGCTGTTTTTTTTTTGTTTTTCGAATGTATGTATGTGGGTATGTATATATGTATGAGGTTTCTTTGGCACGCCCTACAGCCTAAACAGCTTGGTGTATTTCGACATGTGAGGTGTCATTTGAACCGACATGAAAGTGTGGAAGTGACATACATAGGATACAACATATTCATTAGGTAGGTATACCCGAAGTATCAGACTACATTTTGCAGTCGGGTTTGTTCGTTTATCTTTTAATAATGTTACTTGTTTCCAAATTATGCTATGTGTCAATTTCTACACTTATCACGGTTCAGACAAATTACATTAAAAAAAGGAAAACCAAAAAAATCTCCTTGAAAGTAGGGACAAAAAAAACGCATGGTAATAGCGTTCTGTTCATCTCTTTCGAGGACGGAACACCGAAAAGAACTTATCTACTGTACCTGCTAAAAAATTCGTCCGCCACACAATTTACATCGCTTTTTCGTCCACTCCTGTAATCTAATTTACGGGCAAGCTACTTTGAATTAGGCACACTCTAGCACTTCGGTCTCATTTGCATCACAATTGATGTCTTACATCCCACTCAACGTAGCCACAAAGTGTATTACACCCTTCGTTACGTCATTAATGTCTATTAAGCGCAAAGCTGAGCTAAATTTGTTAATTTTTAATATCACAAATAGCTGTCATATTAGCCGTAAATAGTGCATAACGGTAATACAAACGACATGAAGTTTTTTAAGCGCACCATGTTTTTCAAGAGCATTTTTTTTTTAATGTAGAATAGGTCGGCGTTTAACCACCAACTCGCCTGATGTTAAGCGACGTTGTGGTCTAAGATGGAGCACGACTACCTATAGGTACTTATTCACTCTAGCCTTGACATTTTTTTAAGTGAAGAAGTACAAAGGCGGCAGTTGAGTGAGGCGCTACAAGTGCACTACTCAGAGCCGTCTTCAGAACAGTTACACCGGTTTTTCAAGTTAATAAACATTTTTTTAAAACCTTGCATAATTTCCATTTTAAGTATTTCAGAAACCTCAGTAAAAGAAACGACAAAACATATCTAACGCAACTAAATAAGGATGTAAGTATAACGTGTCGATATTTCATGTCGATGTAGACGATGAAAGCTTTTAGACACTTAGCGTTGATGCTATCAATTCTAGATCTATAACAATGAACGAGATGGGACATAGTATATGCTGGTTACTCGGGTGTCGGTTCACCGCAACCACTAGGGATGGTGTGAGCGTCTTGATTACGTGTTGTACTGTTCTGCCTACGATACCCGAAGAACTCTATCGTTTTTTTAAATTATGTTTTTTAATGGTTTAGTGTGGATAATGTCTTTTAAGTGGGAGGCAGGTACTTTAATAGTTTAAATGATATTCATAATTATCATAATCTTGCTATGATTTTAATCTTATAATCAAGGTATCTCAAGAAATGTTATTATAAGATCATCAGCTTGAATAATAAAACACTAATCACAAAATTTAGCCATTTCTTTTGTATTCATAATCCTTTAAATAAATATACTAATAACGTTACACAGGAACTGCACCCATCCTTTATCTCTCCAGTCTGTAACTCCAACCTTATTTTCACTTCATTGGCAAATATTAACACGTATGAGTTATGCAGGGGTTCGTTACACCAATATCGATAGCATGAAGCACATCCCTAGCGCCCCTACCCTTGTAATATCCATTTTCCCGTAATATATGCTACAATCTACGTCCAGAATGATTATGTGATGGAACAATAGAAGCCTTCGGTACGGCGGGACATTTAATTTGAAGCTGTAAATACATGGGAAAACAGACCATTTTCGATTTTTTTTTAAACTGAAACTACACTGTAGCTGAAGGCAAAATTACTTATATGACGATCCAAAAATTTTATTTTTTTGGTTTTAGAGTATTTTTTTCTATCTCATAATTGAAGATCTTTTTGAGAATACGATTCCCCACAAGAAATATCTACCTACCTAATAGTATTTTTTTATTATCTATAAATTAATTTATATTAGGTATATGAGGTCAAGGCGGTCAGGGTCGACCTAGGCGCACGTATCTCGACCAAATCGAAGACGTCTCAGGGGGGGTTCCTACGCGTGAGATGAGATGAGATTTTATCTTGGTCACTCTCACACCTATGACGTTTTAAACTAGAGCAACTAAGAGGAAAAAGATCTCCGAATAAGGCCACAGGTCAAGAGTGCCCGAGCGTGTATGAAAAGACTCATGAAAGTGGAAGAAGCGAAAGATGTATGCCAGAATCGTAGCAAGTGGAGAGAAGTGGTATCTGCCTACCCCTATGGGAAAGAGGCGTGATTATATGTATGTACATTTGTATGTAAATGAATGGCCTTTTTTTATGTAGGTAATTACAAAAACTCTAAGGTATTTTTTACATGCCTGATCGTGTATCCAAAATTCCAAAAGGCTTGGCTAATAGAGCCACATATCCGTGATTTCTAAGGTGCTACTCACAGGGTGCCTACCATGACATGTTACTGCCACGATGGTCAAGTACGTTTTGTTTTCGACGCTGCGCGAAATCTAATCGTATCGCTGCGCAAAAAGGTTAATGATCGACCAGCCTCGAAACCAAAACGTACTTGACCATCGTGGCAGTAACATGTCATGATAGGCCCCGTATCCCGTATGATGGTATCCGTATATGCGATAGACGTTGCTTATCAATCTTATCATCAACCAATGCTTGATGACAAGCGTTCGTTTGCTCTTAAGCCACCTGTAGCATAAAAAAATATCTTATGTTTTGCATCCAGTTTTAAACCGCTTTAGTTATGGCGTCTGTCCGTTAAAGCTCTCGCGTCTGGGTGTTTGTTCTCCTGTCCGCGTAGATTTAGTAATACATACAATAGTATTAGGCGCACTAAATGTCGCGTGTGCGTGCGACGGGATTTCGCACGCGAGACTGCGGGTGTCCGCTGGAAGTCGCTGTCCGCGGATACCGGAGACCGAGATTGAGAGATCGCGGCCGCTACTTGACCGTAGGTTTCTGTATGCACTCCAGTTCTGTTCGTGTGCAAGACCAAGACAAGAGACTGCGACGCGAGACATTTATAGCAAGATAAAAATAAATAAATCATAATTTGGGGACATTTTTGACACAGTCATGGTCGCCTGACTAAGCATAGTGTACTATGGATGCCAAAGATTGCTATATATTTTTAAGTACATACAAACTTATATAGACATTATATGTATATTAACACCCAAACATGGAATAAACACAAATGTACATCACATCTTGGTGGGAATCCTTGCCCCCAAGCGCAGAAGGCAGGTTCACTACCAACTGAGCCACCGAGGCAGTTAAAATATCGTCCGCAATCTTCCGTATCATTATGATATAAATGAACATATGACTACGAGTATATACGAGTACAATATCCATACATAACATACTTAAGACATTGTTTTTTTTTTATATTTGACATAATTATCAATTGTTATTGTTCTCATTGAAAAGCGATGGCAGCCTAGTTGGGAGAAGGTCCACCTCTCAAGCCAGAGGGAGCGGGTTCGAACCCAGCCGACGGCACGCACGTATTTGTTCATTGTACGTATTTGTAAGTGTGCTCTCGTTGTTCATTACCACCTACTACTAAATAACGGTATAGACAACCCTACCGCGTTATCTAGGTGTGGGTTGTATATTTCTACGGTGGAGGAGCGCGAGCGCGCGGCGCGGCGGCGAGGAGCTGCCGGCGGCGGCGCGTGCCCGCGCACGGACACCGCGCGACACGCGCCTACTAACCACGCACTCACACTACTCAATGACCTGCTTGCCCGCCAGCCTGATCTAGATTTGTTCTTCTCGGGAAACCGTATTATGTTGCTCAATTGCGTTAGACACTTACCAGATGTGTGTTTTTATTCATAAGTTTGACACAAAAACGATTTGGTGCAAACTGTTAGTTTTTGTAAGTTAATGTAATAATAAATGAATAAATAAATAAATAAATTGTGTGAGCATATGTGCGTATTGT
The DNA here is from genome assembly GCA_911728515.1 of Peribatodes rhomboidaria. NCBI lineage: Eukaryota > Metazoa > Arthropoda > Insecta > Lepidoptera > Geometridae > Peribatodes > Peribatodes rhomboidaria. The sequence goes on along the minus strand of OU452184.1, from coordinate 4,364,268 downwards.
ATGTCATCTGCTACAAGACTGGAGCCCGGTGTATGGCGACAGGCTCGCCCCTTGTCACATTTGGGACTGAATATCTTCCGGCGAAGTGTGGGGGTTGTATTACACCTCTGCCAGTCCCTTCGGGGGAAAGGCGTGACGAAATCTATTGTTCTCATATTGTTCTGACGTACATTTTTAATTAAAAATATTCAACTGTGACGTGCTATAGGAGTTATCAAGAAATTCTGATTTCTGATATCTTTGGCTGATATCTTTGTGACAGACAGCCCTCTATGCAGAGGATGCATGGAAGCGGAGGAAACGCCACGGCATGTGCTTATGGAATGCACGAGCGTGGCCGATCAAAGGGCTCAGATCCTTCAATCCCCATCGTCGTTCCCGGAGGCTTGTAGCGGCCTGAAAAGGTTGCTAACCTTCTGGGAACACCTGGGTTGGTTGGAGTGAGGGTAAGAGGGAAAAAAATAAAAGTAAACGCACAATGACCCAATCAAGTGGCTAAGTGCGGATAATGCCCCGTCAAACAAACAAACAAACAAACAAACAAACAAACAATCTTTGGCTGCGGTCTCCTATCGTGGTTTCGTGAACTTCCATCTGTGCAGACGTAGGGGAAGTACCGTGTCACGCACGGACATCTGCGCGATTTTTAGCGGACGCCCTTATACTTACATATTTTATGAGTATACTCCCACCGCCACCACGAATAAGTAAATAAAATTATACGCTAATGTTTGAATAGAACTCAAAGAATGTTTATTCCAGCTCCTTTATTAGTTCCCCCGTGCAGAGCCGGCAGGAGCTCCGAGCGAAATATTTGCCTACCTCTGCAAACAACTGTTTCTATTATTACATAAAACGCCTTTGCAAATAATCTGCCTGATATTTGATTTGTCGATAGGATTGTACAAAATTCAGGAATCTAATATTGTTCCCTGAATTTCGGGGAATAATTTACATAGAATAGCAGGAAGTGAATTTGAAAGGTCGTCACAAAGGCCGTGATTTGTAAAGTCCTGCTTCGTGAATACTTGTGAATACCTTCTAACGAGTTCGACTTCCTTTGCTAACGTTTGTTAGGGACTTGTGAAAAACGCTCATTTGTTGAGTGTAAAGGTATGGTTACACGTTGAATTCTGTACTGAGAAATGAGCTAGATTATCATAATCATGTACAAGGTGTTTGGGCACGAACTAGCGATATTCTGAGATGTCATTGTACTAGACCAACTTTTACTCTAGGCCAACCTTGAAATCGCGAAAAAAAACAACTGTTCTATACAAAAAGTTCATCGACTCTCGACAAAATGTGTGGAAGCTGTTTTTTTTTTGCGATTTCGAGTAAAAGTTGCTAACAATGATGAGTACAATGACATCCCAGAATATCACTAGTTCGTACCCAAACACCCTGTATAATCTGCAGGGCCTAGCATGACCTCTGGACAAATTGTCTTTCCAAAGTTGTTATCCCGCGAGAAAGAGACAAACATATCCGTATTCTAGCTTTGTCACATATAAGCGGGAATAAAAACGGAAGAAAGACAATTTGCCTCCAGCTGATGCTAGCCTTGCTAGATGTCGTCACGTCTGGAGTGAGCCGCATTTTTCTTAAAAACGTGCTCTATCCCGGGGTACTTCCCACTGCTCACCTCCGCTTTTATAACCGCGGTGACCAGCAGGAATTTTTACCCGTTTGTCCAGGCGAGTCGTATTCTTTTAACATCCGACAGGTTGCGGCCGAACGCAACCCTATTAACGAATGGAAAAAATACACAAGTGCCGGAATAATCTATCTATAATATAAGAATGGATCTCTGATTGATAAGCGCAAATCTCGAGAACAGCTGAACAGATTTCGCTAATTCTTTTCTTAGAATATTCCTTGAGGTACGAGAATGTTCTTAGACAGAGAAAAATTTTAAAAAGCAAGGTCAGTTAGTTATGTCATAACACAAGTAGCATGCCTTACTATCAGTGTAACGCCGGAATTTTTGTTTGCATTGTTCTCAGGTATCCCTAGTAAATACAGTCAATACAGCCTCAGATATATATTGATATATACTATAGAGTGTCTTTTTTTTAAATTTTTACTTGATCGAAAAAGACAAAATACTAACTATTCCGAGGCTACACAACGTCTATAAAAGTGTGAGTGTGATATGTCTATAATAGGCCTACCACACGCACAAACTTCACCACGCTTTTAACTGCGAAGGCCAGACGAAAGCGCTTATTACACTTGGGTGAATTTTCATCTAAATTCAGAAGCTTCTAAATAACTCAGTCAGTCACAAGCCATCCTTGCTTCTGAAGTCAGGATGCTAGCTTCCTGAATGCGAATGTACTGGACTAAATTCAGTAACAACCGAATTAAGATGACTAAATTCAGCCAAGTGTAATAAGTGCTTTAAACACGGAACACCGCGCGTGTGGTTGGTAAAACTGTACACCGCGGCAACCCCACGGCATTGCTTCCGCAATTTTCGACTTCGACGAAAAGATCGTGTCGTTATCACACGGATCAGTTATGTACGTTAAGTACGCACGGTTAAAAGTGTGGTGAAGCTTGTGCGTGTGGTAGGCCTACTAGTAAGGGAGTAAAAGTTATAGGCTTTGCGCAATTTGTGCTTGCCTAACTTCCGGTACATTGCAAACTGTCAGAGACTAACGTTAGAGGATTTCGCAAAAAAAAAAGATTTTAATTAAAGTTACACCAACGCCAATGAACTCGCTCACAAGCTCCACTTGAGTAGATATAGGAAAATCCCACTTTGACTTCACTAGATGGAAACTGATGTCAAAGGATTTTTTTGTCTCTCGCTCCAATTTTGTCGTATTGAGTTGCTTGTTAATTACATCTTAATTACTCGTTCACACGCTTTGATTAAATTTCTTTGAAATCAGTCTTCTTCTTCTTCTTCTTTGAAACTTTTCTTGTTACATCAGTATTTATACTGAAAAAAACTAGAATGTTTTTATGTCTGTGGGAAATTATGATTAAATATAAACTACTGGAGTTTAAAAAAACTTTCAAAATAGCACACGTTCAAACGAAGGTGAAAGTTTGTGTATGTGTGTGTGTGTGTTTGTTTGTTTGTTACTCCTTCCTGCTTAAGCAGACGACATTCGGTATGCAGGTAGCTAACACCTTTAATTAACATAGGCTACTTTTTAACCGCGAGTAACACCACAGAGCGCAGATCTAGTTACGAAGCTTAAAAATCCGACTTCTCGTCATCCATGTAAACAATTTTCAGACATTTGTTGATGCTTAAAAACGACTTGACCGATTTCAATAAAATTTATTTATATCAATAAATATGGGACCACCTCGGGAGTTTACCCTATAAAACTAAAAAACATTTTTTTAATACAGTTTGCAATTGGCGAAACTATCGATGGACACACACAAAAAAAAAAAACATACCTCCAGAATCCAGAATATAGAACCTCCTTTTTGGAAGTTGGTTAAAAATGCAAATCTCATAGGTCAAAATTAACTTCAATGTTATTATACAAATTATTTAGTGACCAAACTCTCAGATGTAGCTAATAGCTATGTAGATGTACATTTTCAATATCTCATAAAAATCCTACTCATAAAACTCTCGTCCATCGAAGTTGTATTCTGCTCAAGTTATAAACTTTTCCAATACCGATCAAAGTTTAAAATTGAAACTCTTTTACTTGCCAGAACTGGCACAATACACAGCCAATGAAGAAATATAAGTTTTCTTTTGTTTTTCTGCTCTAGAAAATTATAAAGATACATAGATCTGCGGTGCTACGTATTCACAATCTTTCGTAAACGTTTCCGATCGGATCCTTGAAATTTAAAACTTAAATTGTTCGAATCTCAGTCTGCTTATAAACATTTTGGAATAGAGAATCAAGTATAAATCGGATAGGAAGAATTAATCACGTTCAAAAAATTATGGATTTAGACTGAGATTCGAATAATTTTGGTTTAAAATTTTCGAAAGCCGAACGGAAACGTTTCCGAATGGTTGTGAATAGCCCTGATGGTATCATTAAAATGAAGATAAGATCAGTCGGACCAACCTGGAGGGCTATTCCTATGCGTGAGATGTGATGAGATTTTATCTTGGTCACTCTCACACCTATGACGTTTCAAACGAGAGCAACGAGGACGAAAAAAGGTGAGTTGAAAATCTCAAATCTCCGAATAGGGCCTCTGGAGGAAAAGATAGAACGCTGCTTTATATCCTATTACTTCTTTTTAAACTTGTGTGCGTGGAAGTGTTGCCATGAAAAACATTTACAATAGGGATCTTGCATGAACTTGCATGCTTGCATTTATTGTTTATCGTAAAGAAAAATGTCTCAAAATAAATGTACCAGAAACAAAAACGTACAATATGTAAAAACAATTTTACAATCGTGATTTGAAAAAGCGATGGCAGCCTAGTTGGGAGAAGGTCCGCCTCGCAAGCCAGAGAGAGCGGGTTCGAACCCAGCCGACGGCATGCACCAATTTGTTCATTGTTTGAACATATGTGCGTATTGTATGTCATCTGCTACATGCCTGGAGCCTGGTGTATGGCGACAGGCTTGCCCCCTGTCACATTTGGGACTGAATATCGTCCGGTGAAATGTGGCTTTTCCCCTCGGAGTAAAAGGCGTGACGATATGTTATGATTAGAAATTTGAATAACTAGAGTCCGCGCCAAAAACCAGTGTCATGTGACGAGCATAATATCTATAACATGACGTTACTCCTTGCATTGTCAACAGTACGGGCTGTCTTTGTCCCTCTCCTCTGAAAAACCATAGGAGTGAAAGTGACTAGATATCATTTGAGGCGTCCAGAATATTGCCTGTATGTCACATGCAGGAATTAAATGTGTTTGCAAAGTTTCTTAGGAATCAATTTATATTATTTTAAGTAAACTAGCTTTGCCCCGCGGTTTCACCCGCGCTCCCAAAAAATTTTTATTTAAATTTTTTCAGCATAAAAAGTGGTCTGTCTTTTTCCGTACACCCGACAACGTGTACTTACACAAAATTTCAATTTGATCGGTAGTAAGTAAGTAGTTGAAACGTGAAAGCGTCACAATTAAACAAACAAACGAACAAAGTCACTTTCGCATTAATAATATAACGTAATTAACAAGTAAAAAAAAGCCGTCTAAAAAGTAAGTAAAGGTTATTTGATAATACAATCCCAATATTATGGAATTGCTGTTTCAAACTGGATGCATCAATATCGTGCAACGGAATCAGATTACGCATCACGGATTTGAGAAGTCGCGAACATGAACGAGTCATGAACGTGGTGAGGGTGGTCGTGGGCGCGGTGTCGCTATAATATCACACAAACCACCCCTCATGAAGTAAACGCAAGATAACCTAACCAAATCGCACGCGTAACTAATTAGCTCTAACATTTTATACAATTGTAATATAATACTTTTTAAGCGCGGGTAACATCGCGGGGCGCAGCTAGTCCTACTTCCTACTAATATTAGAAACGCGAAAGTTTGTAAGAATAGATGGATGGATGGATGGACGGATGGATGGATGTTTGTTACTCTTTCACGCCAGAACGGCCGAAGAGATCTGGATGAAACTTGGCACAGAGATAAATTATAGTCTAGAATAGCACATGGGATACTTTGTAACCGCGGGTGAAACCGCGGGGCGCAGTTAGTAAGCAATAAAACTCAAAAATTAAACTGGTTTTTTACTTGATATTCTACTCAAATCAAAATTACATTTTATTGAAATTTGGCAAAAAAAAAACACTACCATGTTAAAATCAACACAACTTCTTTGCCAAATTGCACAAAAATTAGTACCTACATACAATTAAGCAACACTTGAAAGGTACCAACAGTTGAAATTAATGCTCTACTTTGTCTTATAATAAGCGATGATAGCCTAGTTGGAGAAGGCCTGCCTCTCAAGCCAGAGAGAGCGGGTTCGAACCCAGCCGACGGCACGCACCAATTTGTTCATTGTGTGAACATACGAGTATGTGCGTATTGTAAGTCATCTGCTGCATGACTGGAGCCCGGTGTATAGCGACAGGCTCGCCCCCTGTTACATTTAGGACTGAATATCGTCCGGAGAAGTGTGGGTGTTGTATTACACCTCTGCCAGCCTCTCGGGGGAAAGGCGTGACGATATGTTATGTTATGATATGTTACTTTGTCTTCACTCTCCTTCTACTTATAATTAACACTAACACGTAGTAGAACGAACAGTGAAAGTAGTATGTGTTATGGTTAAGCAATACGAAGTCAGAAAATAAATACTTATAGTTCCTACCTAACCTATAATCTGTAAATCGGAATGGAATCCTAACTCTCATATAATACTGTACATTACATAACATGTACATCATTAAATGACAGTTATCATTTCATTTCATTGAGTATTTCAGTATATACCTACTATATATACCGATATAAACTGTCATAAATAATGCTGTACATTACATTACGTGTACAGCATTATATGACAATTAGCATTTCATTCCGAGGGCATGTTTCTCCATCCTCATTTATCTTGGTAATTGACAGATATAAACAACAGCATATTATTCATAAAATAAACTTATCTGACTGTAGATAACGCACTCAAAACCCTAAATACCACGGTTTAACCTAATCACAAAACCAGCGACTCGACTCATTGATAACGATCTCGTCACTAGCTAGCCGTCAGATAAAATGCACGGAGCGGCAACGTCGCGGGGCGTCTATAGCTTTCTCTTTTTGTTAGCTGTAAGACCGGTTGCTGACCTTGTCTAATGTCGGACGTCAGTGCCGTTGTAACAAGCGCGCTTAGCGTTTGTCTCAAGTTATTTAATCTTTACAAATCGACATAAGGCTTAGTTTCTTTGCAACAAATTGTATTTTTAATAATATTTCATGTCCAACGTTGTAAATTTAATTAAACATAGTTCGTATATTGTTTGTTTTGCTCATGTAATTGCGGACTGGAGATGGCGGACCGAATGATGAAGTAAGACTCTTTTACATCTTTCGATACGATTTGAATCGTGTCGGTTCGCTTTTGATGATCAGGAGAGCTTTGCTCTTGATGAGGAAGAGAGCTTTGTATGATTACATTATTATCGCCTATTATTTTAAATTTAATTGAATAATATGTTTGTTTGCTAAAATTAGATTAGAAATATATTTTTTTAGATTTTAAATGAATTAATTGTAGAGATCTGATTATGTTCGTTAATTAAAGTATATTCCGAAAAACGAATTATAATTATTTACCGTACTATTATATTTTACAGTTTTCATTCAAGTATCCTACAAGTTGCATCAATAATAAAAAATAAAGAGCAGAAAAAAGAAAAAGAAAAATTAGAGATGGAAAAGAAAAAGCGAGATAGAAAAGCTAATTACTCAAAACAAGAGACAGATAGACTAGTTGAACTTATACTAATAAAAAAAGACATCTTGGAAAGTAAGAAAAATACTGCCGATCAATGGAACGAAAAAAGAGAAGCTTGGGAAGATATCGAAAAAGAATTTAATAAAAAACCCGGCACTGGTGTTATTTACCGTGATAGCAAGAATTTGCGAATTAAGTATGAATCATTGAAAAGAGACATCAAAAGAAAATGGAATAACATTTTAGCTAACAAAAGAAATCCTAATGGGAAAATGCCAAAATTTTCAACAGCAGAGAAGAAAATAAAAGACATAATTTCACTTCCAATGGAAGGGTTTTGTGATTTTGATTCGATTGATGACAATAATGATAACAAAAGCGATGATAATGACTCGAGCGATTCAAGTGCGTATAAAGTTGAACAAAATTTCACTAAATTATTCTAAAATTATATTAATATTTTTATCAAAAAAGATTAGAAAATAGAATATAATGTATTACTTAAAACAATATAATGAAAGTGTTTGATAATTTTGATACAATCAATAGTTTGTTTTAGGTAACATGTCAAATTCCAATATTGAAGATCAAGATTGTGCATTTGTAAAGAAAGAAGAAGCCGATTCGGAAGATGAAACAGCTAGTTTTGGTAATTATTAATAAGAAAATAATATAATATAAGAAATTTAGTATTTATTAGTCTAATACAGAGTTATATTATAACCGACATAATACATTTTTCAGCATACCACAACATTACCCTGCCAGAACCTTCTAGTAAAAGCTTGCGGGAAGATCCTCTTGTAGAATTATATCATCAAAGTGAGTTCATATATTATTTTAACTGACTTTGTATTTTGTTGACTGTACTTTTCGTTCATTGTAAATTGTAAGTACTAATACTAACTCATTTTCAATGTAACACATAATTTTGAAAAGTCTTTCAATTTTGTACGTGTTCGGAAGCTCTTTCAGCATTATCATATACTTGTTTTTTTATTCTTCAGAAAATGCCAAAAATAACGAAGAATCAACCATTAAAAGAAAGCGTTTAAATACATTCGCTGAAGCACATCCGGTTCAAAGTAAGATTATTCTGATTATGTCATTATTATATTCTGTAACAATTTATCGTTATAATAATCTAATTATTTTTTATAGATTCAAAAATCAATGATAAGAGTGACGTCGAAGAAGAAAAATTAAACTCCAGATTACAATTAGAAGTCCTTAAAGAAGAATTAGCAATAAAAAAAATACAGAGGCAGATATTGGAACAAGAATTAGAACATAAAAAAACAATAAACCAACTGGAAAAAGAACATCTCATAATTAAAATAAACGCACTAAAAAATGAACATCAGTTGGTGTAAAGAGCTCCATCATAATGTTTTTAGAAATAAACAAATTCGAAATTTTAAACGTTATTTTTCTGTTTTAGAATTTAATTCCAGTGTCATAGTTATAGATCTTATTTAGGTCTCACTTAAAAATTTGGTTTGAAGCACTTAATTATTCCATTACTTGGTATCTTTGACGAAAAAAAATTGAACTATTTTTTTCGGACAGGTTACGATTATCGTAGCGTGTAAAGAAGCTTAGCAGCAGACCATGACGCATGCTCTGAGGTCCCAACCTACCCATATCGCGTGCGATATTCTCTCGGTCACTCTCACTCTAACGTCTTATCTAACGACACAGACAGAGACCAAGTCAATATCAGTCACACTGAACTTTATGTATTGCAATAGCTGGAGCTGGATGGTCTTGATAAAGCGTCAGGCTGTTTTAACTCGAAGCAGAGGAATAGGGCCGGCAGCGGCTAGACTAATGTCAAAGCACTGTGATCTTCAAACTATGTAGCCGCGCCCGCGGTTTCACCTGCAGTCCTAAGGAAGCCGTAAATTTTTTCGGGACAAAAAGTACCCTTTTGCCTTTTCTGTATCCCTGACAATGTGTTTGAAAAAATTTAAGATGAAATGATGAATATGATCAGTTAAGTTGTACGTGAAAGCTTAACAAACAAACTTACTTTCGCATTTATAATATTAGTTAGGACTAGCTGTTACCCGCGGCTTCGTTAAAAGTAATAAGTAACAATTCATGAATGTCTACAATATAACTTTACTCCAGTATCTATAAGTAAAAACTTCAGCTTTTAATCACCACCTTGGCCCCCGCGTTAATTTTATTTTAAACTACAAAATTGTTGCATTTGCAGCCCTAATAATAAATGTTAACATAAATGTTTTTATTGTTGGAAATGAAAATAAAACAATAAACCAGAGTTGATTGTGTAATAAAAGTTAGTTCATACATTTTTGTGCCATGGTACCAGACAATAGAACTGTCTATTCTTCTACGTCTGTGTCGTGGTAAAATAATATACTCCGCCAGTCATAGCATTCAGCGACACGTAGTGACGTCAATCGATGCTTAAGCAAGACCGAAATAAGTAATAAACAACAAGTTTGAAAGAGACAGATGTATATGATGTTATTATGTGTTTGCTGAATGCTAGACATTGTTTTTTTTATTTTGGTCTAATGATTGGAAATGTCTCCTTATGCCTTAAAATTGATGTTTACTCATTTCAGTGACATCCAGTAGTTAGAAGAAGCTATTATCTACTTCATAAAATTAATGACCTGTTGCCAAACTAGAATAGAACCCATTTGCTTTTGGTACCTAATAACAAACAACATGAGTGATTATTGGTCTAGCACACTAACTGTGACGCAGTATCTAAAGTTTTTTTCGTCCAAACAACTTAATAATTTTAAATGCTTTTGTGACCACACGTCAAAGGTTTATCGACCCGGCTATACGATTCGTGGCGCCAGCGTCATGAACCAGAGCTGTGCAGCAACGATGTCTTGCAAACTCAAATTAATCTAGAGGATAAGTTGGAACACTGCGTTATATCTCGCTGAAGCCACTTCTTTTTCAATGTGTGTGCGTGGTAATGTTGCCATGAAAAACATTTACAATTGCACGAAAACTTATATTAATTCCTAAACTCTACGTTAGCCATTTTCGTTCCAATATACAACCTTGGGAGATTTAATATTTTAAAACTGCACATATTTGCAAGAGTTTAGTGTTACGGCTCTTTCAAAATTGACATGTAAAAAAACTGCACAATTTTTAAAAAGAACTTCAAAATGTAGTCCTGGCCACACTTTTATAATGCACTATCTATATTTAAGTACACGAAATTATACCATAAAACAATGTGCATAAGGTCGAGGTAAGAATGACCAGGCGAGATTTTTTTTGCGTTTTTTTTGCGTCAATGTGTGAGTGTTGTGTACCTATACGACAGTAGCGTAGTTTTTGGATGGTTTTTTTCTTCACTTAGATCATACGCCGTGCGCCATCTCATTCTCTAGGTAGATCTGAGCTTACAAAATAAAATTAATGCTAATTCTTTGTCACTTAGATTTCTAGATTTTAGATAGTTAATGTCAAGTTGATTAATCTTGAGTTTTTTTGGTCTCTGTCAGTCCTATGACTTTTCAAACAAGAGACAAAGACCAAAAAATATATCGACTGGTAAGAAAAGGGGTCCTGATCAGGTCTTAAGTACCTACTCTTACGCATGGTCGAAAGAAACGAGGTCTAGCATTTAGCAAACACGTAATGACGTCATCATCACCCGTTTCTTTCGAACTTGTTGTAAATGACTTATTTCGGTCTTGCTTAAGCATCGATTGACGTCACTACGTGTTGCAGAATGCAATACTTGGCGGAGTATATTATTGTACCATGCTCTTACAGTCAAACAAAGATGTTTTGTAATAAACAATTGGTTCTGACGTTGGATACTGTCCAAGTGTAAATTTAGTAGACCTAAGACTTCTCTTACAATAATAGCAAACATTATTAGTTGTGTGGATGGACGACTGTTTCATCTATTTGTCGGTTTACATCTGCGAAAACAATGTGTAGAAGCTGTACGAGCCTTTCATTATCTGCAATGAAATAATTTGTTAGTGTTACAGGTCTATTTCTGAATTGTTTTGAATGAAATATTTTAGCAGGATAACGTTGTTTCTACCAATATTTCTACTAAAAGCTAAGGATGCGAATTTGCTAGTTTTTTTTTAAATATAGCAATGTGCTTTTCAATGGCTTCAATGGCTTTCAATGGCATACACCGACACTTCGCCGGACGATATTCAGTCCCAAATGTGACAGGAGGCGAGCCCGTCGCCATACCCCGGGCTCCAGTCATGTAGCAGATGACATACAATACGCACATAAATATGTTCACACAATGAACAAATTAGTGCGTGCCGTCGGCTGAGTTTGAACCCGCTCCCTCTGGCTCTGAAATCTGGCTCCAATATCGAAGTCTGTAGTAATTTACCTGAATGGTTACTAATTATTTAATAATGGATTAAAAAGCGATGACAGCCTAGTTGGAGAAGGCCCGCCTGAGAGAGGCGAGAGGCTGAGAGAGGCCTGGAGAGGCGGGCCTTCTCCAACTAGGCTGTCATCGCTTTTATAGCAGCAAAAATAGCGCTGCTTGCGAGGTGCTTTATTAATTACTATGATTATGTACTCTATTTTTAATATTTTTAAGTTTAAATTGCAGCAAGGAGAAACGTTTTGTTACGTCGCGCTTGCTGTTACTGGCTAAAAATGCCGCTGAAAAGTACTTATTGTTTTGACATTTTGATCAGCTAGACTATTGGTGTTGATAAAATCGGGCGTTACTTTGTGGCAGTTCATCTTAAGAACTAAAAAAATCGCGCACCGAGGGTTCCGTACAAACATGTTCATGAGGTCAAAGTGGTAGTAGGTTTAAAATCATGAAAAATATTTTTACTAAATGATGTATCTCATAACTTATTCTTTTCGCAATTTTACCTTTATCTGTGCTATAAGTTGTTGCTTCGTACCAAATTTTAAGATTTTGTCTTTACGGGAAGTACCCTGTACGTTTTGATTCCTGACATTGACATATGAAAAGCATTTCTAAATGTTTCATTTACGTGCATAATAATAATAATATTTTTTGTTAAATTACATTTTCTAGAACGAGAGAAAACATATCTGACGAATTGACAGCAAACTTTTTCCCCTCAAAAAATGATCTGCCATCGAAATCCATTTTCAACTGCCGTTTCACAAAAATTAGCTATGAAATTATCTTGAATCGAATTACAGTCGACTCCTCTAATCAGTCCGCTGAAAAATTAGCGAAGCCGCGTTTCATAAAAAAAAATCACAAAAAGTTTATACCTCGATTGCCACTTCATTCCCGTGCCAGCAAAAAAAAACAGTTGGAACACTAACGCCATGGAGTACTGGATGGCCCAAAACTTCTGAGATTTCGTTGTCTCGCTCTAAGAGATAGAAATGTACCAAGATTATCTGAAATCGAAAATATATGTAAAAGACAGATAACGTTAAATGTTGCAGGATGTTTTTTCATGATTGAATGGGCCCACGTTTGACCGCAACACACCTGATGGAAAATGACCATGCGGTCTAAGATGGAGCACGCTTGTCAATGAGATGAGGTGTCTATTCACTCTTGTCTTGAAGAGACCCAGTGCGTTCCACTCCTTGGCAGTTTTTATTAGGAAGGAGTTCTGAAAGCGCTTCGTGCGAGCTTTATTAAAGCTGACGACGTATGGATGGAATGTCTGTTTCGTTGACCTGTGGAAAGTCAGATGATGGAATCAGTTTGTGCAGCTTCTGTGCATATGTAAATGGCCAAAATGTAAAATTTACTTGATTGGAAACTTAACAAAATGCAAGAAACAGTGATTTAAAAAAAATGGCTTTCGAAATCCTTTACATTTAAGTAGTTTTCGGCGTAAGAAGTACGAGTACGTAGTACGTACTGTGGTCCACAAACAAAGCATCAAATGTATTTAAATAACTTTCAGTTCAGTTACATTACATGGCCAAAAGAGCAAATTTACTTCTTAGTTTTACTACCTAACACATTTGACGATGCCAGTTGAACTATGAGTTTGACCAGAGTAAATAAGACTTATTATTGACGTGTGCAACATTCTGAAAGTCAAAGCAAATGTAACTCACCAAATTAAATTGTATCACACTGCAGCATATTGTGCCTGAAGCGACAAGCATATAGTAAAACATGATAATAAGAATAGAGCGTTAAACATCTTGTATAGTGTCTGAAAAGGTATACAAAAAACAAAACTAGCTCTCTTAAAATTAACTCCTACGAATACTACTCAAATAACTAAATGACAATACTATTTGATAAAACTATCTATACTGACTTAAAAAACTAAAACAAAACTTATTAACATCCAGTTCCGCCCCATATTGAGTTGCAAAACTTATTTAGAATCATGCAACTCATATATTAGGTAGATGTTCTATTTACTACTTACTTCAGTAAAACCGAATGATGCCGATGGCATTCCTTGATGTTATCAACAATACTCTCCCGAGACATTGTTCCTTCGAAAATATTTCTGCATTTCCCTTCAAAATGGCCAACTGCCCTCTTAGATAAGACATGATCGTGACTGGGTTCTTGTCGTAAACTGCTACGCTTCCACATCCAAAACACCCTAATATCACTTGACAGCACACCCCCATCAGTAACCCGGTATTTTGGTGTTATCAAAAGGAAACCGCGAAGATAAAATTTGCGGTAAAGGCTTTTTGCAACTTCTCATTTTTTCACGATACGATTATGATGAGCCAACGTCAACATTGGAGCCAACTCCTCAGTATAGTTGTGCTGAATACCAATACCACGTACAAAGAAGATATAACTCTCGTGTAATTCTTATACTGGCTCATTTGCTTCGTTACCTTTGGATCTCGTTTGTTTAAATGGTTTAACTCTTCTCTGGAAATTTCAAAAGCGAGCGCCTTCCAACCTTTTCGGGAATGAATGTATGATTTACTGATGATAGTTAAATATCCTATATTTATGGACATGCCATCAAAAACTTTATATAGATCATGTCTGACGATGTAACTGTCTACGAATATGCTGCAGGAAAACAGTACCGTGCAAAAGTGTGTTATGTTGTAGATGGTTATCCGAAATGTACGTCCAGTTTTCCACAAGCCAAATACATAAAATCCTTTTATGGTAGAGCTGAGCAAGGGATGCTCGGGATCTTTAAGAATTAGAGCTAATGAACGAAGTTTTTGCGACACCATGCTCTGTGCAATAATCAAGAAAATAAATTTTGCGCTACTTTTATACGATGCATTGCTCACTAAAAATCCTACATTCACTCCACATAGCTGATAAAAGTCTGGCGACTGATTGCAATTAGATACTAAAAGAGTAAAAAAAAACTTATAAACGATAGTTGATTGCTATGGGGAAAGTCCAATTAGTAATAAAGCTTAATAATATGAGAGCTTAAAAAATCTAAAACTTCTGTGCAAATGGATTGTAATTTTGTATTTCTCCTTCGGAAGTGATAAGTGGGGGATCAATTTAGATGATTGGTTTGTCTATTTAGATTAATAAAATTGCTGTATTTTTGTTGTCATATGTACCAATAAAAGCAGCCTTTTTTTTAATTTATCTGCTTTGCTCGGTAATCACTACATAGTATAAAACAAAGTCGCTTTCTCTGTCCCTATGTCCCTTTGGATGTTTAAATCTTTGAAACTACGCAACGGATTTTGATGCGTTTTTTTTTAATAGTTAGAGTAATTCAAGAGGAAGGTTTATATGTATAATAACATTCATTAAATAGTGGAGAAATACTGTTATTTTTGAGGTTTCTAATGTGATGTCATTTTTTCAGTGAGTGACATAGGCTATATATGTTATATCCGTGCGAAGCCAGAGCGGGTCGCTAGTAGGTATATATTACACACTAGTGGCTCTCTTGTGGACCTCGCGGCCGACGTCTGTCCATGTACCATCATGTTATAAACCGACCACTCTATGCCAAGAGTACCCGATTACGAAGAAGAAAAAAAATCCAATATTTTTAGATGAAAAACACAGCTTGTAAACTATTATGTAGACTTCAACTGAACCCGCGTCCATTTTTATTAGAAACTGCACCAAATTTATGGAGCCCTAATAACAAATTTAACCATGTCATACAATTATCTAAATTACAAACTTGCCAACACTTTAACGTGTCGTTGTTGAAAAAAAAAAAACGAATAATGAATCAGTGTTGATCGTGTAATAAAAGTTAGTTCATAATTTTATTATGATGGTACAGAATAAATAATCTCTATCCTTCTCTAAATATATCTGCATGATGATTAGAATTATATTGCTAATTAAGTTTAAAATTGATGGGTTACCTGGATGGGATGGGTACCTAATTTTTCATAATAAACGCAACAGCAAGCAGAAGAAACTATTTTATATTTCATAAAATTAATTATCTTTTACCGAGCTACAATAATAAACATTTCTATTTGGTGCCTACTAACAAACAACATGAGCTATAACTAGTCTAGCATACTAACTGTGATGCAGTTGAAGATACTTCCATCCAAAATAACTATGTAGATATAACGTTTAATGCTTTTGTGACCACACGTCAATAGGTTTAGCTACATGATTTGTTACAGCAGCATCACGCATCAGAGCGTTGCAGGAGCAGCTACAATGTGTTACAAAGGTCAATTCATGGTTCTTCTTTAGTACCTAAGTAGTCTTAAGATGTTATGATCATCTACGAGTATGTCTATCAGCGGCCTTCAGGCGGTTTTAAAATTGCTATCAGGGCTAGTTATTTGACCTGTACGAACTTACTGATGGAATGCGGTTCCACATTTTTGTAGCACACTTCATTCGGGAAGCAAAATGATGATGAGCATTCAAAAAAAAAAATTCAAAAAACTACTAACTAAAAGGAAATATAGTGTCTACCTCCGGGTCCTTTATAACAATGCATTTAGGGTGTTGATGGGGTTGCCCCGATTTTGTAGCGCTTCAGGCATGTTCGCCGATGCACACATGGCTTGTTTTCACGCGACCATGAGGTCGCGAGCCGCGGCCTTGGTGCGCAGAGTGCGGGCCAGCACCAACACCGTCCTAAACATGATCGCGAACAGATTAGACTGTGCTTATCTCCGGCACTGTGGCGAGAGACATTTAGCGGTACCGATGCCGGAGAGAAAGTACTAGTAATTAATATGAGTATAGTATAAGTAATTGATTTCTTCCTTGACTTCATTTTGAATTTTTAATGTACTTACTATTTTATTAGACATTTAATTTATTTATTTTTATTTTTATTGACATTTCAATTGTTATAAATAAGTTCAGTTTTTAATTTTACACATTACCTATACTTATATTAATTGAATGTAATTTACAATGTGTGCTGTTATGGGTGTCATGCCTGAAATAAATTAATTTTGAATTTGAATTTTTTGAATTAGTAGTGTGGATAGACGCCTGTTTCATCTATTTGTCGATTTGCATCTCCGAAAATAAGGTGTAGAAACTGCCTGAGCCTTTCATTATCTGAAATAAAATAATTTGTTAGTGTTACTTTGTTAGCTATTTCTGAATCGTTTTCGACGGAAAATTTTGAAGGAAAACATTTTTCTCCTAACATTTCTGACGAATGTCAGAAATTTTTTGAAGAAAAGAATAATGTTTTCTAAATACGTGCGGATTTAATGGGTTTTTTAAAAGCAATATGCTTTAAAATTGTTAGTTTTAGTAAAGCTATTTTAGAAGTCAAACCGTGACTCAAGTTTTTAATTAATCTGTTAAAGCAGTAAAATAGCGCTGCCTGCAAGGTGCTCAGAGTAGAGTGTAAGGGTCACTCGTGTGTTTCAAACGTTGTTTAGTATTATTGTGTACTCTTTTGTTTGTCACTTAAAGCTTCAATTGCAGCGGCAGGAAGCGTAGCGCGTTAGGACATTTTCTGCGCTTTGCTACATACATACATAATAGTCTGACTTTTTCCCGTATAGGTAGACTAATACCTCTTCTCTCCACTTTCTACGATCCTGGCACAATCTTTCGCTTTTCTTCTGAGTTTTTTCATCCAAGCTCTTCACCTGACCTTTCCTCATAAAGTCTTGGTTTTGATCCTGGTACTTTCTTTTCAGTAGACCCATGATCCAAAAAAACAAGGTCTAGCATTTAGCAAACACATAATGACGTCATCGTCACCCGTCTCTTTCGAATTTGCTGTAAATGACTTACTTCGGTCTTGCTTAAGCATCGATTGACGTCACTATGTGTTTCTGAATGCTATACCTGGCGGAGTATGTACGGGGGAGCATATACGGGGTACAGGACGACGTCTCATGCGTGGAGCTGTTTCGGGAACTCCAGATATTGCCTCTACCATGTGAGCTCGTTTACCAGTTAGCCCTCTTCACCCATGCGAACCTAGATAAATTTCGACGTAGGGGCGTCCATAGCAGGTTTAATTTGCGTAGTACTAAAAAGAAAGACCAACTGATGACGCCATCACACCGTCTCGTCAAGTCGAAGAGGTCAGTATATATTTTAGGGCCCGCAATCTATAACCGTATACCAGCTACCGTTCGGGATGCACCTTCTACCGCGTGCTTCAAAACCAAGCTCAGAGCTTGGTTACTAGATAATCTGTTTTATGACCTTGAATCTTATTTTAAAATAAGAGACTTTTAAATTATTATTATTATTTTATATAATGATAGTTATATTATTAATGAATAATAGGTATGCAATTTATTTTGTTGACATTAATTATTTATTTCATTTGACATATGTAATTACTGTTTTGACATGTATACACTTTTGACATTTATCGAACTGTGACGTGTAACTATTGGAGTTATCAATAAATTCTGATTTCTGATTTCTGATTTATGCACCTATGAGTACACCTATAACGACTTGACCATTCACACTCGCCTCGTAAATCTGTTTCGTCAATCTTCTTTCTCAATGTGTCCAAACCATCTAAGCATCCATTTCTCTATCGTTGTCTCTACATCTTCTACCAAACTACAACGTTATTTTAGCTGCTATTGGCTAATAATGCTGCTAATTATTGTTGTGACAAAATGTGAACTAGCATGTAGTAACTATTAGTGTTAAGGCCTGGTATTACACGAAATCAACGAAAACAAGTATTTTGTTTGCGCCTAGCTTCATACGAAGAATTGTAGAAATGCTGATAGAAAAAACAACCTAAGTTAGTTTAACCGAAGTAGAATTTTGAAAATCATTCACAGTTTAAAATAAAAAAATCAACAAGTTTCTTCTTAAAAAAAAATTTCAGCTATTACACCACAATTTTTTTTGATTAATAAATAGCTAGATTAGTTCTCTAAAGTTTAACTGAGCAACTTATTCTTATTTGTATTCCTATTACATTATTATATACGAACTAGCTGCGCCCTGCTGTTTCACCCGCGGTTAAAAAGTATCCTATGTGCTATTCTAGACTATAATCTATCTCTGTGCCAAATTTCATCCAGATCTGTTCAGCCGTTCTGGCGTGAAAGAGTCACAAACATCCATCCATCCATACATACAAACTTTCGCGTTTATAATATTAGTAGGAGAATACCAATAAAAATGGCAAAAAATGTATTTCTAGGCGCTGATCTCATTTTATCATCAAATATGAAATACGATTTTCAACTCCAAATAAAGCGGCTTAACAAAACGTATGTGTGGGTCGATAATGTGGTATGACCGAGCCTTAACAGTAAACGAATTTTTCGCCAAGTTTAAGGCGTATTTTTTGTATGCTAATACTTACTTTTATTATTTATACTTACTGAAATAAAAGTGGACACAGAAAGACTTGTAAACGGTCCAGCTGTGAGCATCAAAGGTGCATCAAGCTTACTAGCTAGCAGTAACAACAGTTGACGAATATCTTTATCTCCTTTCCACCAATTGCTTTCATAGACGCCCCTGTCAACAACTATCGTCTAAAAAAAAATTAACAGATAAATATATCTTTAAATATGTTTTCTAACTTAAGAAAACAGAAAGAAAGGAAGACTGAAAACAAAATAACAACAATGAAAGAAATTCTAAAAGATAATGATTTAGCAAATAGTATCTACATGCTAGGCTTTTCTAATCATAAATGCTTCTATTGTAGTTTTACCTACTTGTTAAAAAAGTAGAGAAGGGAAACGGAATCGCGTATTTATTCAGGGAGAAAAGGCGTAAATGCACCTGAGGTCAGAACTTTAAGAGCTAGTTCAAACATAGCATTACTACCAATCAACGTGATTTTTGTACATGCGGGTTTTAAATATTTTTCTTATTTTATTACGTTTTTGCTTTGCTTAATTTTTTTAACAGGTATAATCTTTCCACATGAACAGCATTTTTTTTTTGTTTCTTAATTTTGTAATTTTTTTTTGTCCTAAAAAATATAATTTTGAAACGTTTATAACTAGAGAACATTATCTGAAAAATTAACAGCAAGTCCGTAATAGCCAAGTCAAACACAATCCGTAACAACAATAATAAAAACGAGTAGGTACACTGCTATCACCGGTATTTCCAATCCGACTGAGAAACAAACGAAAACTAAAGCGATAGGCGCTAGTATGAATGGCGCGGGCGCGGGAGGGATGCGACCGTACGGCCTCGGTGCGCTTTACGCACACAAACACAAACTATTCACACATTGCTCGTTTGTTCAGGCATAGCGCGACGGCAACAGTTTCATCAAATACCTATTTTTCAAATTTCTCGCTGTCGTCCTCTTAAATCTTACAAAGAATATTCTGATATCGAAATCCATTTTCAATGGCCGTTGGACAAAAATTTGCTAAGTATAAAAATTATCTTTAGTCAAATCACAGTCGACTCCTTTCTTCAACCCGCTGAACAAATTACGAAGCCAAAACAATAAATAAAAAATCATTTGAGAATAATCACAAAAAAGATTATACCTCTGCTGCCACTCCATTGCCGTGCCAGCAGAACAAAAACAGTTGGAACACTAACGCCATGGAGTACTGGATGACCCAAAACTTTTGAGATTTCGTTGTCTCGCTCTATATGGTAGAAATGTACCAAGATTAGCAGAAACCGAAAATATATGTAAAAGACAGATAACGTTAAATGTTGCAGGATGTTTTTTTCATGATTGAATGGGCCCACGTTTCAAGCAGATAACTTTCACAACAAAGGTCAATTTAGATTTACTATATGTTACAGGCAGGACGTTAAATTATTTGGATTGAAAACTAAACGGAATACCAGAAAACGCAATTTTTTAAAATGGCTCGCGAAATCCTTTAGATTTAAGTAGTCATTAGGCGTTTATATGACTAGTTTTATAACTTCCGTAGCCTTGCTACGAGTATCTGTGGTCAACCACAGAAAGTTGTACTCAGCCCCCTCTTTCCCAGTGGGCACTTTGGGCAAGTGCCCAGGGCCCCGCGATCAATAGGGCCCCCCCTCAGATCAAATACAAAGTCCCTATTTCCTATCAGATCAGATCAGATCACCAAACGATAACCAATATTTATTACCAAAAAAACTTATATAATTCGAAGAAATCGAACCTAAATTACTGACTACAATCCCAACTTACTAGCTTTTCCCAAAAATTAGGCTTTCCGACTTCAGCAAGCATGTTTATCAGCTTTCTATGTCTATTCTAACAAAATAGTGTTCTGTCGAAGTCATAGGGGCCCTATTACCCTAATAAGACCAGGGCCTCCAATGGGTTAAAGACGGCCATGGTTTTACTTATTGTTGACGTGTGCAATGTTCTAAAGTTCAAAGTAAATTAAACTCACCAAATTAAATTGTATCACACTGCAGCATATAGTGACTGAAGCGACGAGCACATAGAAAAACATGATTGGTGAGAGTAGAGCGTTAAACATCTTGTAGTGACTGAAAAGATAAATAATAAATGTAGCCCACGTCAGCCCATTGCTAGGGAAAAACTTGCAATTTCACTCAAGAAACGAACACAAAAAAATATAATAAAAAAATCTTCAAGCCTAGAGTGAATAAGTACCTTATAGGTCGTCGTGCTCCATCTTAGACCACAACATCGCTTAACATCAGGCGAGTTGGTGGTTAAGCATCAACCTATTCTACATTAAAAAAAAATCAGGGCTTTTCCACACACGGTCGCCGGGCCCCAAACTAAGCAATGTTTGTACTATGGCTACCAGAGATATACATACATATACCTTTTAAAAAAACATACTTAAATAGATATTTAACACCCAGACATAGAACAAACACAAATGTTCACCACATAAATGTTTTCCCTAGGTGGAAATCGAACCCACGCCCCGAGCTCAGAATGCAGGTTCACTACCAACTGAATTGTTAGTTAATTATTGGCTAATTACGTTTCACATTGAGACCCAAAACTTATTTAGAATCTACTACTCTCTATATCAATTTAGACTACTTACTTCACTACTACCGAATGGTGCCGATGGCATTCCTTGATGTTATCAACAATACTCTCTC
The DNA here is from genome assembly GCA_911728515.1 of Peribatodes rhomboidaria. NCBI lineage: Eukaryota > Metazoa > Arthropoda > Insecta > Lepidoptera > Geometridae > Peribatodes > Peribatodes rhomboidaria. The sequence goes on along the minus strand of OU452184.1, from coordinate 4,342,479 downwards.
GAGACATTGTTCCTTCGAAAATATTTCTGCATTTCCCCTTCAAAATGACCATCTGCCCTCTTAGATAGGACATGATCGCGACTGCGTTCATGTCGTAGACGGCTAAGCATCCGCATCCAAAGCACCCTAAAATCACTTGACTGCACATCGCCCACAAGTAACCCGGCATTTTGGTGTTATCAAAAGGATACCACGATGATAAAATTTGCGGTAACGGCTCTTCGCCACTCCTAATGTTTTCACGATACGTGTTTGATGAGCCATACTTCAGAAACGGAACCAGAAGCAACAGCATATTTGTGCTGAACACCAACATCCAATACATGTAAGTTAAAACTCTCGTATAACTCTTGTACTGATCCATTTGCTTTGTTACCTTTGGATCCCGTTTGTTTAATTGGTTTAACTCTTCTCTAGAAATTTCAAAAGCGAGCGCCTTCCAATCTTTTTGGTGAGTAATGTAAGATACACATTTTATGACGGTAGTAATAAATACTATATTCGTGGACATGCTATCCAAAACCTTATAGAGATCATGTCTGACGATGTAACTGTCTACGATCATGCTACAGGAGAAAAGTATCGTGCAAAAATGTGCTAAATTGCTGATGGTTTTCCAAAATGTACTCCCAGTTTGCCACAAGCCAAGTAAATGAAAGCCTTTTATGGTAGGGCCGAGCAAGGGATGCTCGGGATCCTCAAGCCTCAGAGCGAATGATCGAAGTTTTTGCAACACCATTTTCTTTGCAATAATCAAGAAAAAAAGGTTGCTTGACTTTTATATGATAGCTGATTGATATGATAGAAAATCCAATTAGTAATAAAAGCTTAATAATATGAAAGCTTAAAGAATATAAAATTCCAGTGCAAATGGATTGCAATTATGTATTTTTCCGTCGGAGGTGATAGGTGGAGGATCAATTTAGATGATTGCTTTGCCTGTGCGATTAATAAAATTGCAGTATTTTTATAGTCGCTTCTAAGAACAAAAGCAGCCATTTTTTTTAACTATCTGCTTGGTAATGTTATATACAAAATACTAGCTGTGACTCGCGATTTCACCTGCGGTTGAAAAGTAGCCTATGTACTATTCCAGACTAAAATCTATATCTGCGCCTAATTTCATCCAGATCCGTTCAGCCGTTCTGGCGTGATTGAGTAAAGGTCGATTTACATCAAACGAACATTGAGCTAGAGCTAGAACAAGAGCATTCTTTCGTAATCTTTTAGTGTAAACGAAAGCTAGACGTATCCATTTACATCAAACAAACATAGAGCTAGAGCTAGAACAAGAGCATTCTTTCGTAATCTTTTAGTGTAAACGAAAGCTAGACGTATCCATTTACATCAAACAAACATAGAGCTAGAGCTAGAACAAGAGCATTCTTTCGTAAACTTTTAGTGTAAACGAAAGCTAGACGTATCCATTTACATCAAACAAACATAGAGCTAGAGCTAGAACAAGAGCATTATTTCGTAAACTTTTAGTGTAAACGAAAGCTAGACGTATCCATTTACATCAAACAAACATAGAGCTAGAGCTAGAACAAGAGCATTCTTTTAGTGTAAACAAAAGCTAGTTCGAATGTTCTTTGCTCATTTGAGTCAATTCTGTGATTGATATTGGTAGTGCTTCGCTATGTCTGATTTTGACAGCGAAAACATTATTGCAAGTGCTGCATTTATTATTTTGAAGCAAAAACTCAAAAATAAAAGGAGGAAGAGACGTTGGTGGGTTACAAATTTAATGCAACGCAGAACACTGGATAAAAAAAAATATGGCCTAAAGAACACCACTGGCGATAGTTAGGATAAAAGCTAAAATATTGTTCTAACGACCACCACTGGTGGCAGTTTTAGTGGTCGTTGGGAGTAAGCGTTCTGATTTGAATTTTACATACATTTTGGCATTTTTGGAAAGCTGCGGGCCCGCAAAAGCGGTGGGCGCAACTAAAAATCACTCCATAGTTCTAAGTATGTAGATTTTGTTTGTTTGTTGCGGAACTAATTTAACAAAACAAAAATTCTGTAGAAGTTTTGAGCACCTTACATCTATGCCGAAGATTTATTTATAAAAGCTTACCCGGGATACTTTACAAATTAAGATAATTTGTCTAATTTTTAACTAATACATAATTTATTTTCTTTCCCTTACTTCAACATTCCTACGTTGTTACTGTTTTGCGTCAAACTAGAAAATGAGGTGTGAAAGCTTCAATTAACTTTAACTACTTAATTCGCACAGAAATTGCTTTTAATCCGGTCTAAATTACAGTGCTAATTTGCAACTTTACTAAGTATTGTGAATAAGTAAGTTCTTATAGGCCGAGTGGCAAACCTTCTTGGCCAACCCTTATTTTTTTAGCTTAATGTTAGCAACACAATCATACTTATAAAATGCAGTCTATGCTCTGCTGTGACGTTTTCCGAGCGAACTGTCAAAGGAATATCAGTGGGGTAGCCCCTGAGTCGCCCGCCCCGCCAACCGGCTCTTTTCGCTAGAGCACGGAAGAGTACGGATCTCGTATTTTTATTTTATTTTTTTTCTTAGGAAAACTTACAGCTAGGTACAAAATTATAAATAGAAGATAGAGACAGAAGGCCAATTACAAGTTTTCACAAATATAATTATTTGTGTAAAATATAATGTATTGTTTTTCTTTTCTGTAGTATTGATCTGGCTGTCCATTTGATTCATACTGAAATTACCCACATACTGTACATGGTTTGGATTATTAGAAGTATTAGTTGTTTACATTTACATTAAGGTGGTTTTGAATACCGTCCATTCAGAAATAGTTTACACTAGGTAAAATACTTAATGGATTACAGCACCGCTCCGGGTGCGGGCATTTATTTATTTATTTATTTATTTAATAATATGAACGCATTTAAGCAATTATACATATCAAAATTTCAGAATTAGAGTCAGTTTTCACATACTAAAATACACATAATCAAAAATTATTAGTAGAAATGTCAAAACTTAATTAATATAATTACAAAATGTCAAATAAAATTTTAAATAATAATACACACAAACACAAATACAAATTACGGTATATAAGATTCGCAAAATGTCAATAATAAATTTACTATGCTAAGCCACTTATCGCTAAAAATGTCACAGTCCGGATACATACAAATGAACGCGTTGAGGTCACGCATGGCGCGGTGCATCGGGGTAAATTTCCGATGCTGTGTACGATACCAGCCTGGGTAGAAGAACTTAGGTCTATGGCTAGGTCTATGGCGGGTGTACTTATCAGGCACATAAATAGTACACATCCGATTGTGCAGCTCCAGGGAATCTATAGCCCCTCTTAATATTTTGCAGCCTGTCTTAAGCTGATCGTGTAACCTTCTGGTTTCCAACGAATTTAAAATAAGGTTATATAATAGGGCATAAGGTTATGTAAAGGAGTCTCGCCACGGGCGGACTACCCTAGGGTGTCTAACCTCGGCGCTAGATGTCGGGGCTACGGGAACAGCCCTTACTTGCGCTCCTCCTCCTGATGACGATGTGTCGGGAAACAAGGTGCATAGTCATCATCCACCTCGGCCACCTCGTCGGGGGTCAAATCAGCCAGTGCGCCAGACACCACCCGTGTCTGTCAAATTGTTTAATAGGCTGAAAGCCTCTGCCATGTTTTTAATATCAAAAGATTTACTAAAGCAAATTTGTATGGGTAAGTCAATTACCTAAGTAAATTTAACTTTGAATAACTTTGACTGCCTGGTGGCTCAGTTGTTAGTACAACTGCCTTCTGAGCTTCACTGCCTTCACGCTTGGGGGCGTGGGTTCGATTCCAAAACAAACATTTATGTGATGAACATATTTTGTGCTTGTTCTATGTCTGCGGGTGTATATGTATATAAAATTATGTATTTAAGAATATGTATATTTATGGACTATATCAGTCTCTGGCTGCCATAGTAAAAGTTTTGCTTAGTTTGGGGTCAGACGACAGTGTGTTCAAGTTTCCTGAATACTTGTTTAATTCATTTAATTACAATAAAATTAGGTAAATTGCCTACCTACTACTTATTACTATTTACCTAGGCACATAGTCAGCGGCGGAATAATTAGCTAGAAGTGAGTATGGATTCTGTATCTCTATTCAGAGGCAGACGATTCCCTTAGGCGAAGATTAACTTACTCTCAAGGCTTCGTAACGTATCGAGTAAGTGCGTATCGATTTGCCGTAGCAAGGATGCGAACATGAACATTTAAGCTGACATTTCAAATCGGCGAAATCGACAAATTTGTATGGAAATTACCGATTAAAACGTCAGTTTAAATGGTCGTGCTCATCGCACCCCAGGGGGGCTATTCCTACACGTGAGTTGAGATGAGATTTTATCTTGGTCACTCTCACACCTATGACGTTTCAAAGGAGAGCAACAAGGATGAAAAAAGGTGAGATGAGAATCTCAAATCTCCGAATAGGGCCACTGGTCACCGTATCAATTCATGTAACCTATGTATGCTTGCTAAGAGCGCGTTTGTTTTGGCTTGCGTTTGGTTGCTAATATGCCGGATGATAAGCAGTGATGCGGCCTACGATGAAGCACGCTTGCCTAGAAGAAACCGATTCACTCGAGACTAAAAGACACCCAGATTGTAAGTGCCAGGGAACAAACACTATGGCAAAGTATTGCAACTTTTAAAGTTTTGAAAAAGCCGACAAGTTCGCAAGCTCGCAGCGTACGGCTCAGCTCGTTCAATCGATACGCACTATACTTACGTTACGATGAAACGCTATCAGTCACTCTCCGCCTTAATGAACATGTAAGTTAGGCTAATATAGACGAATGGAAGTAGTCTAACCACTCGCTAGAAGTGGATATTAGCCTCAATATACCTTAATGAGTTAGGAAGGGCTTACATTTAGCTAGGGTCTGCTTCTGAAGTTAAAGATTAATTTGAAGCAGGTTCTTAGTAACGTGTAAAGAAATTAATTAATTTTGAAGAAATAGTAGTTAGTATTTACCCAAACACAATACTAATACCTAGTCTAATCAAAATCTGGTAGGTACAAAAATTTGAATTTTTGAATGATATAAAAGTTATCGTCGTCACGCCTTTCCCCCGAAGGGGCTGGCAGAGGTGTAATACAACACCCACACTTCGCCGGACGATATTCAGTCCCAAATGTGACAGGGGGCGAGCCTGTCGCCATACACCGGGCTCCAGTCATGTAGCAGATGCCATACAATACGCACATATGCTCACACAATGAACAAATTGGTGAGTGCCGTCCGGCTGGGTTCGTACCCGCTCCCTTTGGCTTGAGAGGCGGACCTTCTCCCTACTAGGCTGCCATCGCCATCGAAGTTATAAATATAAATAACTAGCTGCGCCCCGCGGTTTCACCCGCGTGTAAAAAGTATCCTATGTGCTAATCTAGACTATAATCTATCTCTGTGCCAAATTTCATCTAGATCTGTTCAGCCGTTCTGGCGTGAAAGAGTACCTAACAAACATCCATCCATCCATCCATCCATACATACAAACTTTCGCGTTTATAATATTAGTAGGATAAGTATAGGCCTAATAATCATGATCAAATTTGTTCATGATCATAATCGAACAGAATCGTAATAAAGTTGGTCCAATTTTCAGTCCATCGATTTCAAAACAGATAAATTTAAAAGCTACAATGGAACAAATCCAGTAACAAGCTGTCAGTTTACTGCCACTTCCAATGCAAACTCTACACTAGGTATTAATAGATTCGCAGCCCTAGTTTTGAAGCGTTAATTTCATGTGAGTTTTGCTATAGATGAGTAACAGTATCGAAGAGGATTCGTTTTTTTTTTGCAAAAACTAATCATCAGAACGTAGAACTTACAATTTTATTTCGCCAAAAATGTAATCGGCCGAGCAAGCGTTAGCGAGCGAAGCGTCTCTGCTACAGCTTCGACGAAATGCTTTCGAATGTCCAGATTTCTGTCTTTGTCTGCAGGTCACATTTCTTAACCAAGTCTAGAAGTTTTGAGCTTCGACAAAAATGCTTTCATGTATCGGGATTTCTCTCCGAATTCTGTCAAATCCGACAATGATCCGGACGAGACGGAAATTCACGAGAATCAGTTGAGGAATTAATGAACACATTTCATACAAATAAAAATATTGGACCGCCGCCGTACAGCAAAATTCCTTGCAGTGCACAAGCCAATCATCCATTTTTTCATGCCACCCTGGACCGTAAAAAGTCGGACTGCCGGACAGTAAAATTACTTATACTGCACAATCAACCGCAAATCATCCTTGCACATCTTCGGTGGCACACAATTGTCCGTTTCATCCATACTGTTTTGTGTCTTTATAGGCTTACGCGTCAGCTCGCCAACGTTATTGACGGCTCATTGGCTCCGGCACTGATAATTAACTTGCTCACGCTAATTGTTTGCGAATTTTCAAGAGAATCTGCACAGGGGTACAAAGTTGTAGATAAATTTGGAGGTAGCTCCAGAATAGGATTAGTTTTGAGACCTACTGAATCCTGAAGCCTAAACGGGAAAAACTACATGAGCGGGTTTCAGTCTAAGCACAAAATTAACAATATTAAGCACTCTTGACAAATTTTATCATGATGGGTTCAGCAGTTTAGTTTCAAAAAGTATTTGAAGTGCTTTCAGTTGCTTCCACCATCTTCATCACCACTGGTGGCATTCCTAACTTCATAACCATAATCCTATCTAATCTAATAATATTATCAAGAAGAAGTAACATTAATTTGTAAGTTTGTCAGTTTGTTTGTCGATGGTAATCTCCAATACTTCTGAACCGCGATTCTAAAAATTCTTACACTACTAGAAAGCTACATTATCCCCAAATGCAATTTTAATGCAATGCATTAAAATTGGCTATATTTTTTTTTTAAATAGGGATCCTTACAAAACTGCAATAATGTAATCCAAGGTATCAAAAAATTACCCATATAAATCACTACTTGGCGTGCGCTGCGAACACAATACTCGTAGATGAAAAAAAAAATGTACTACACATTTATTGTACTCCTCATAACACACATAAAAGTTCGCGAGACCATGTGTCTAACTGTCATAATTAAGTCACAATAACTGCTGTTAATATTAGTCGATCAAAACAAGGTTGGAATCGAAAGAATGATGACATTTTAATAATGATAACAATGTTTATCTAAATAAATTATTTCACAATCTTAATTGATTATTTACATGCAAATTCGTCTTCAAACTATTTGCATTGGACTTATCGTTTATAAGTTACGATGAATAGGTATAAGACAAAATGGAAAAACAAAAAATCTCTTGGCAAATTATTACAGGACAGAATAACTAACGAAACAACAATAACTTTTATTTATTTTAAATCACAACCACAAAATGACATGATTTAAAAAAACCCCGACCGTAAATCAACATCCTTAACCCGTCGAAAACATTACATGTAAATTAAATTACAGCAACTTACTTATTACTTCAATACTACTTACTTCCGCTGCCAACGCATGGAGGGTTGAAAGAACTGCTACATAATTAGATATTGGGACAAATAAAATTAATTGTCGAAATAAATTATAAATACATAAGGTGCGTGAAAAAATTCTTGGGACTTAAGTATTACTCAAAACATGTACAACGAAACTGATAAACTTTTATGACGGAATCTCGTGTATAACCTAACTGTAGGACTCGTTGAATTATTATTATTATTAATTAATTATTTATCCGAATTTTTATTCATTAAATTAATAATAAATACTGAACTACTGATCAAATGAAATGAAAATTGTCAACTCATCAGATTAAATAAATAATGAATTTAAGATTTTGTAATGAAATGAATTGGGTTTATTATCAACTAGCTGGTGCCCACAACTTCGTTCGCGTTTATTCAGAAAATAGTATCCATAAATTTTTAATTTTTTATTTAATTTTTAATTTTAATTTTGTGTGTTTTTGTGTGTTGTGTACCTGTAAGTCTTGTAACTTGAAATAAAGAATTATTGTATTGTATAAACCCTCCTCGTGATATACTGTAACTAGTTAGCAAATTATGAATAACTAGCGACCCGCCCCGGCTTCGCACGGGTGCAATGCTGATACTAAATACACTACAGAAAACCTGTGAACGTTGTATGTAAAAACATAGCGGCCCGGTCTAGAGGTAGCTTCGCACGGGTATGAACAAAAAAATGTTATTGTGAGATATCCATAAGAGATAGACATATACGATCGCGGAGTTTTCTGTAGACCTTTTCAATGTGTACATTATTTTGATAAATCTCGTAGTATTCTGCCTGCGTTTGCAATGTTAGCGGAAATTAAAGACATCACATTAGAAACCTCAAAAATAACAGTATTTCTCCACTATTCAATGGATGTTATTATACATATAAACCTTTCTCTTGAATCACTCTATGTACTAAAAAAAACCGCATCGAATTCCGTTGCGTAGTTTTAAAGATTTAAGGATACAAAGGGACAAAGGGACAGAGAAAGTGACTTTGTTTTATACTATGTAGTGATAATCCGTTACCAAAGAGATCAGAGTAAAAAAATTAAAATACTGGCTGGTTTTGAGAGGACTTTTAATTTTAGTTGTCAGTTGTTATTTTAGTACCAACCTTGTACTATTCTATGATGTTGTCTGACGCATTTGGTAAGCGGCGCGTTATTTTTTATGAATTTACAGAATTTTACAACAAAAAGATTTATTTATTCAGAAAATAGTATCTAAAAGCCTTCCTTGTGACATACTGCAACTATTTATCAAATTTCATCAAGATACGTTCAGCCGTGAAAAGCCTACAAACAGACAGAGCTACTTTCGATTTTTTAATCAGTAAGGATTCATCAGCTATCTCTGGCTGCAGTATGATTAGGTTATTTGGTTTTTGCGCTATGATTAGCTTAGCTACCCTAATGTTTTAGTTTCTTATAAGGGTGTTAAAAACAAACCACTCAGATAGCGACAGCACCCCACTCTCCCCGGAGGGAGCGAACGATCATCGAGGGCTGGTGACAGCTGTCACCGCCCGCCTCACGCTCAGGGCGCCGCGCCACGTCTCATCAACGTGGTTTGGTGCGACTCACGTATTGTGTCTGTCTTGGGAAGAGCTTACTATAGAAATGATCCTATGAAGTAAGGTCTTGCCGTTCGACTGCGCTTCAAAACCGCCTATCGGTTGACGGAGAATCTCGTCACCGCGATTTAGGATTGCGCCGCTCGCTGTCGTGAGCCATCTAGTGATATTTCTTAGAACTAATATGCACGCGCGCTGCGCAGTGCGCAAGCGCACGAGGTCATTGAATCAGTAATAAGTCACACGTGGTGAGTATTGCGACATGAGTCTACAATAACAAGATAATATTTTTATAAAATTAATGACAAATAAATGTACCATTTTACAAAAGTTTGCAGAATATAATATTAGCTAATTTCTAGCTAAATAGCTAAATAGCTAAATAGCTAAATAGCTAGAAATTCATAATACATAATCATGAACAGTTTTTAGACGAATCACTCAAAGCGGCCGTTTTAGATCTCCAGTGGCCCTATTCGGAGATTTCAGATTTACATCTCACCTTTTTTCGTCCTTGTTACTCTCGTTTGAAACGTCATAGGTGTGAGAGTGACCAAGATAAAATCTCATCTCATCTCACGCGCAGGAATAGCCCCCAGAACTGTTGTCAACCGTGCGAAGCCGGGACGGGCAGCTAGTTATATTATAAACTTGCAGCGCCCTACGGTTTCACCCGCGGTTAAAAAGTATCTTATGTGCTATTCTAGACTATAATCTATCTCTGTGCCAAATTTCATCCAGATCTGTTCAGCCGTTCTGGCGTGAAATACTTGTAGTAACAAACATCCATCCATCCATTCTTACAAACTTTCGCGTTTATAATATTATTAGGATGCGAGAGTGAGTCTGTTTGTTACTCTTTGACGCCTAACTACTCAACCGATAATCATGAAATTGCATTGCATGTTTTCAGAGGTACAGAAAACGACATAGGGCAGGTACTTTTTATCACGAAAAATTAACTGTTCCTGTTAAACCGCTGGGCGCAGCTGGTCAAGAAAAAAATAACAAAAGCCTCTAGTTGCCAGAGATATGCCTTCTGCCTTCTTAGAGCTAGTTTATTTCGTATATACAACAACAACAACAACAACAACTCTTTATTAAAAACATAAAATAATTACAATAGTACTTAAATAAGGCTTAACTAAGTTTTTAATGGGCGGCCTTATCGCTCAAAGCGATCTCTTCCAGGCAATCTGAATGGACAGGAACGTTTATATAATAATAATAATAATTCTTTATTTCAGACCATAAGTCCATATTAAGTTAGATTAGATACCTAGTAATTGATTTAAAAAAAAATATAATTACCAATTCAAAATAATTAAAAATGTCAATCCGTTACCAAAATAATAATTAGACGAACAATAATAGAGCCCTTGAAAGTTCTAAAACATAATTTTACAAGACGTAAAAAATAATAAGATAAAAATAATAAATATAAATACATATACATAAATAGGTATTTATACCGGTAGATAAATCATTTTTGTCGTTCTAAATTAGTGTATCTGATTAGAAGATCTATTAAAACGTCTTGAAATTATCGTAAGTATTTTCAAAAGGGACGCCTTACTGAACTAACATCGCTGTAAACTTTTTTCTAATACTCCAGAGCTTTGAGGTTGTCTAAAATTAAATGCGTACTTAGCACAAGGTTTTAAGTGTACTGGAAACTTTACTAGAAATGTAGAGGTGTCACAAATGTGACCCATTGTGGGTCGGGGGTCGCAGACGGTCGTTTTAAAGATTTTTTACCTATCGATCGTTTTGCTGTTCAAACAAAAAAGTCTTCTTTTGTTTGAACATCATGGTTTGTTCTTGCCTGTACCTACATAAGCCATACTAATATTATAAAATCGAAAGTAACTATGTCTGTCTGTTTGTATGCGTTTAACGGCTAAACGGCTGAACGGAGCTTGATGAAATTTGATAATTAGTTACAGTATATCACGAGGAAGGTTTTTGGTTACCATTCTCTGAACAAACGCGAACGAAGTTGTGGGTATATGTAATTGGGACATGCCAATAACATATTAATTTATTTACTAATTACGTTTTAAATAGTAAAACTAAATAATATTAGTAGCATATTAAGTTGCCGTTTAGTCTGTACATGAACCATATAACAATGGTTCATGTACAGGCAGTCAAACCTACATGCGAATACATTTAGGATGGTGTTGGGGCTGGCCCGGACCCTCCGTGCTAGAGATGTGCACCGTTTCCGCATGGTCGAGTAAAAACAGTTGACACACGACTCGGCGAACGATACAATTAAATTGTTTAATTGTACTTTTACGAAACACGTGTTCTAAATATAAAAATACTAGAATATACAACTTGAATATAGTTAAGTATCAATTTTCATGCCACCTAGAACTAACTTCACGATGTAGAATTTAGGTGTCGGTGTGCGCGCGCATCGTAAAAATTCACTCTCATCATTTTTCTCTATCGCGCCAAAAGAAGTATAACTTCAAAAATTCTACGTTCATAAATAAACTTTACTATCAATTTCATTACGGCTTCATGCGCTTACTGATCAAGTCATGCGAAAAATTGACATTTTATATCCATATTTTTATTGGTGCGATACGTTGGATGTTAGTGTCATTTGCGCTGTAATAAAATGTGTGTTATGGAAAATAAATGGCGGCTTGATGGCTCTTAATGTATTGGCATAAGTTGTTTTCCTATATGAAAAAATTATAGCTCAGTGATTATCAAAGCCTATAATGACCCTTGGGGTGCCTGGTGGGCATAGATCGCACGGCATGGCTTGTTGGTCATTTGGTTTTCCTTGTTTTTAGGTCATTTAGTACTTTCTTCATGTGTGCACAGAAATCGTGTGTTAGCGGACTACGGAAGTAGCAGCAAAATTACTTCGAAAAACATTGTCAATTCTATCAAGTAACTGTCTGCCAGACCCTCCATAAATTGACTCCTGAAAAATATTCAGGAAAAGGGAGTCTGCTTTCACAATTCTACTAAAAAATTGATTTTGAATTAAATAAATAAGTTTGGGACATTTTCACACACGGTCGCCTGACCCCAAACTAAGCAAAGCTTGTACTATGGCTGCCAGAGACTGATACACATACTTAGATATTTATTAAATACATACTTAAATAGATATAACACCCAGACATAGAACAAACACTAATGTTCATCATATGAATGTTTGCCGTAGGTGGGAATCGAACCCACGCCCCACGCTCAGAAGGCAGGTTCACTACCAACTGAACCACCGAGGCAGTCACAAATTGGAAATGAATTGCCTTAATTTGACACTTTTTGTACGCCAGAAGTGTCAAATAATAGACAAATCATTCTTATTATAATTGAGATCCTAAAGTTGCCTATTAACCAATACCATAATTAGCTTGTTTGTAGTACATAACATATCGTCACGCCTTTCCCCCGAGGGGGCTGGCAGAGGTGTAATACAACACCCACACTTCGCCGGACGATATTCAGTCCCAAATGTGACAGGGGGCGAGCCTGTCGCCATACACCGGGCTCCAGTCATGTAGCAGATGACATACAATACGCACATATTATGTTCACGCAATAAACAAATTGGTGCGTGCCGTCGGCTGGGTTCGAACCCGCTCCCTCTGGCTTGAGAGGCGGGCCTTCACCAACTAGGCTGTCATATACATTGTGTGCCCCAAGCGGTCCAGCCGTTAGCAATAGAAGAGCATACTCGTACATAAACGAACAATCTTCGATCATACGTAAGACCTTAAATTATTTTGATGTGAACAATTCAAAAATCTTAACGACGACCTACTCCCATGCTGAAGAGTCGGGTAATATGATGGAAAAGCCACAAACCAGAATCAGAATCATTTATTGTTAACTGTGTGTGTTACAAAGATCTTAAAATATCTCAGGATTTCTATAGATTCGTCCGTAGCAGACATACTCGTACAATGTTTTCAAAGGTGTTAAAATGTTAAAATTTGACGAAAATCACTGCAGCCATACGAATTCAGGCTTCACGGGATTCCCGCAGACACTTGTGGGATTTTCGATTTTAACCCGTATTTTGCAAGTTACGAAACTGACATAAGGCTTATTTCACTATGTACGTTAAATTTTGCTTTATTCCTCGGCAACGATTATTTGACGAAATGTTTGTGGTGAGCCATGGTTAAAACATCATGGTTTAAGGTAATGTTTTATTTAAATTTATGTATTTATGTATTATTATTTTGCTTCTACACTGAATTGATTTGATTTTCTATATTTTTATGTTTGACATCTTATTGTATTATTATTTTGTATTATTTTATTTTCTTGTAATGTAACTTTCTGTACTTATATGGACTTGGGTTCTGAATTAAATAAATTGAATTGAATTGAATTGAATTGAATTTGGGCAAAGTACCGGCCAGCATTTAGGTCACGAGTTGAGAGTTTATTAAAGTTAAATAGTTATCTTAAAACCTAAATTACCTTGTTACGTATATATGTATATGTGTGACTAGCAATCCGCCCCGGCTTCGCATGGTACCTATAAACCTTCCGTGAAAAAATATGTAACTGATGGTGAAAACCGCACAAAAATCCGTTACGTGGCTTAGAAGAAATTAGCGGATCGGATAGACATACAGAGATCTGAGTGCTTAGTGTGAGTTGCTCAAAGTAAATCGAATAACTTTATAGCGTAAACGAATTTACGTCACACGGATCGACAATCGAAAACGAGAGAGTGTGAGTGCCAATCGAGCTTGTCACTCGATTCGCGTAAATTCACCGTGAAAAAGTAAATTTTTCATGTCAATGTTGGCAGTAAACAAAAAACTCGCACTCACGATTGCGGTTTCTCATTAATCCCACTTGGTGGCGCTTTTTAATTTTCATACAAATTGGAGTTAACTTTTACGCGATCGAAAAGTAAGAAAAACTCACACTAAGCACTCTGCAGACAGATGCGAAAAACTACTTTATTTCATACTATGTAGACAGGAGATGTTTGTACTTACAAATTTATCAATTGTAAAACTTGTGACTCTGTGAGCAGTAGACTTCGCAGCCGACGTTTATCCTCTTCTAGGTCGCATTACTCAACCGATACTCGTGAAACTTTGTTAGCAGGTATGTATATATAATACAGATTTTTTTTACTGAACCTACTCTTAAAACTGACTGCCTCGGTGGCTCAGTCGGTAGGGCACCTGCCTTCTGATCTAGGGGGCGTGGGTTCGATTCCCACCTAGGGCAAACATTCATTTGATGAATATTTGTGTTTGTTCTATGTCTGGGTATTAATATCTATTTATGTATGTATTTAAAAGTATATATAACAGTCTCTGGCCGCCATAGTACAAGCTTTGCTTAGTTTGGAGTCAGACGACCGTGTGTTCAAGTGTCCCGAATATAAAAAAATAATTCATGAGAATCGGTTAAGAAATGCGACCTGTAGTGGATGACAAAGATCCGGACAGAAATCCAGATAGGATTCAGACATACATACATACAGACATACATACATAGACAGACATACGAAAGCATTTTTGCCAAAGCTCGCTAATGCTAAATGCTCGCTCGGTCGATTATGGTCTAACAGTCCAAACTAGTTTATGACTTTTCAAACAAAAGACTTGTAACTCCCTCTCATTGCGTTCCAGCTATACAACAACAACAACTCTTTATAAAAAACATAAAATAGGTAATTACAATAGTACTTAAAATAAGGCTTAACTAAGTTTTTAAAGGGCGGCCTTATCGCTCAAAGCGATCTCTTCCAGGCAACCTGAATGGACAGGAACATTTATATAATAGAGGCCTTGAAAGTTAGAAAACAAAATTTTACAAGACGTAAAAAATAATAAGATAAAAATCTTAATATATATAAATTACGTGTCACGTTGTTTGTCCGCTATAGACTCCTAAACTACTTAACCGATTTCAATCAAAGTTGCACACCGTGTGCAGTTCGATCTAACTCAGCAGATAGGATAGCTCACATATATTACATACTCGTATATAATAAACGCGATCGAAGTCGCGGGGTGACAGCTAGTAATATATAAGTATAAATAATAAAAATTATAATAGTAAATAAATAAATACTAATACGTAGACGAAATAAATATAATATAAATACTTTAAAAATATTTAAAAAAAAATCACTAATAAATAAATACATAGTGCGACTTTTGTGACATACAATTCTTAATATCTTTCAAAACCGCAATTGTTTCGAAAGATAGTGAGACTTGACACCACTCTTAAAGTCAAAGCTATACCAAGTCTAGTGACACACTTGACCTTTGTGCTATGTTGCTCGCACGAGTAAATCTGACCTATGGCTCTACCCTTGTCAGCCGAGTCAAGCCGAGTGAATTTGAATCAAATCGGATCCCATATTTTGTGATTGAAAAGTTAGGACGTTAAGCTTCTTTCTAACTTAGCAAACTGTAAGCGACTGAATGTTTGCGTTTAGTTAGCCACGTCATAAATGTTGAACTAGCTTTGCCCCGCGGTTTCACCCGCGGTCCTACAGGAACCCTCAATATTTTAGGTAAAATAAGTAACCTATGGTATTTTCTGTACCCCAGACAAAATTTATTCTGCTACACGACTGGAGCCCGGTGTATGGCGACAGGCTAGCCCCCCGTCACATTTGGGACTAAATATCGTCCGGTGAAGTGTGGGTGTTGTACACCTCTGCCAGCCCCCTCGGGGGAAAGGCGTGACGATATGTTATGTTATGCAGACAAAATTGTGAGCAAAATTTCTCAATGATCTTCTGAGTAGTTAGGGCGTGAAAGCATTACAAACAAACAAATGAACAGTCAAACAAATGAAAAAACTCACTTTCGCATTCATAATATTAGTTACGAGTAATGATTAGGAAGTTATGTTTAGGATGGTTTCTCTGAACAGCGAGTACTGTACAGTACATATAATATATAGATTGCAGCGTATTGCTGGCTGACTCATTCAGTGAGCGCCCAATTCGCATTTTGTTTTCTAGAGTTCTCCGCTTGCTCAACCTAGAGATTGCCTAATAAACGATTAAGACTTAGTCAGCCGCTCAGATTTTGCTTAAAGCTCGGGCATACCACGATTTTCCACCTGCACACACGTTTACTTAAGCCATTTCATTTAGAGCTGAAAATCGTTTTCATATTTAATGGTAAAATGAGATCGGCGCCTAGAATTACATTTTCTTGCTATTTTATTGGTATTATTCGTAATAAGAACACAAATGAAAAAAGTTACTCGGTTAAACTTTAAAGAACTCACCTGGCTACTTAAGGGGTTAAGATGCGCCAATGACATTTGGCATTCGGCGCTCAGCTGGTTTTAGCGCCTCTAGTGATCAACGCTCGAAGCTTTTGAACATTGAGCTAGCATTTCTCAAAGACAAACAAATTCAGACGAAACACCGTGAAAAAAATATTTTTGCCTAAAAATGAAAGCCCTCTGTGATGTTATGCTATATTGTAATGTTTTTTTACTAAATTATTTGAAGCCAACGGCGTTTTAAAGTTGAGCCTTATAAGCAGCATGAGCGCGGTAGTTTGTTTATAAGTATAGGTAGATTAAGTATGTACTCACAAATATCCCGCATCTAAAGGTTTTGATTCCCTTTGGTCGTGTGCGTGTAAAATCTAAAAAAACAATCGTAGACCACGGACTCTCTGAAGTGTGAGATATTATCTTGGTCCCTCTCACTTTTATGATTTTTCAAACGAGAGAGACATTGACCAAAAAATATCTCGTGCGTAGGAATAGGGGAAATAATATAATATCGTAAGAATGGCCCTGGAGGGCTATTCTTGACGCGTGAGATGTTTCTTGGTCACTCTCACTATGACTTTTAAAACGAGAGAGACATTGATCAGAAAATATCTTTCGTAAGAATAGGGCTCCTGATGGGCATCCTAAGAACTCCGGTACCAGGGATAAATTACTCAACCTATCCTTAACCAATGCTTACAACATTTCAAAAATCTCATAACAAAAAACATATTTACTAGGACTAGCAGAGCTGTTCAATCGACGGCCCGCTTAAAAAATGTATTCTACGAGTTGGTAGTACTAATCTGTTTTACATAATCAGCAGGTAGTATAAAAATGACTAAAATGATTGAAAACATAGTGGACCTAGAACTTACAACCTCATTATTATCTCGATAGTTTCTTGCTTGATTTTGCTGATAATTATGTTCCTACTCGAAGTTAAAAACGCGTTTGTGTTTAATATCTTTTTCATCACTCTCACTCGTAAAAAGGACTTTATTACATCAGTTTTAGATCATAATCCGAGCTATTAAGCACGTGTGCTGTTACTTTACCATTATCGCACTAGTAACTAAACTAGACTTTTTTTTAAATAAATCAACAAGAGTTTTTTTTTACTTTTCTTAAATTCTTGATTTAAAGTATCATAACTACGTAATAACAGTAAATAAACATTATTTTTTTTATCAAAATATTGACAATTAATTAGGTATGATAATTTAAACAAAGTACTCGCTTTATTATTATGCCTAGTAAAATTTTGATAAGTGGAAAAGCAGCAAAATGCGCATACATTTTCAGAAAAATGTATTGACTAATGCAAGTCTGTGTTTTTTCCCCTCGCATGTGTGATGAAAAACGTCACATGAAACGCGTGTGCGTTAATAATTTACACTATTGGCTCCATTAGTGGGCTCGCATACGGCTCGCGCTATAATACCGCCTCGAGTGTAATAATCTTAGCACAAAAGTGTCATAATTTACGATATAAAAAACTACACTTTGACTTAATTTTGTTTACTTAATTTTTTTAGTAAACTGATTTTCAATAAAAGTCAAGTTAGAAGATGTTTTAAGTGATCATTGTAACAAAATTAAAGCGACTTCCAAACCACAAATAAGCACTAATATTAATTAATATAATTATTATAAGCGCTACCCATCTATTTGAAGTCGGTGCCAGCCAAGTCTTATAGGTAGAAGAAGAAGGATACTACTTACAAGTATCTACCTAATTACTACAAATACATAGTATCTATATACTGCCTACTTGGCTTGGCTGGTTCCGAGTAGTAGGTAATTCCTACTAAACATTCAGACTGAAATATTTGGCATAGTACGAGTAACTCCTAGTACTTCTACCTATTACCAACAAGTATATAACCTACTTACTACACAAATTGTAACTATCTACTCCATATTAGACTTGGCTACCTATTAGATTTAGCTTGGAGGCCGAGTTAACGGCTTACCTACCCGCTACCCTTGCCATAGACACCTGTCTGAGCGTGACGTTTTAATCGGACAGTGCCAGCCAAACCCAGTATAAAGACAATTGCCAATGCCAACTAGATAACTGTTGCCCGTACCATGGTCTGGCAATATGATGATGGTAGAGAGAAGGGTGCAGGTTCGGAGTGGGACCTGTGAATGACAAATACAAGAAACTAACGGAACGAGCTTTTTTTTATCTACGCGTACGAAATCGTGAGCAACAGCTAGTAGTTAATATAGTAAAAAAATCCTCTCTAGCTGGACTAAAGGGGTCTTAGATTGGATATTGAAAAACCTTTTGTAGCTGAAATACATGTATAGTGCTTAGATTTTAGCAAACACCAAAAAAATTATCAAAATAAACCGAGAATCAAAAAATATCAATAAATCAAATGCTTTAAAGGCAGTAATCGCTCAGATTAACACATCCTTAATCTAACACATGAAAATCAAATGTTGGTTTTATAGATGAAACATAAATTCGAGCGAAGCTTGCAGTTGGGAGTTTCCAAGCAAAGAGATTAACATTGAATGAAAACTCAGAATAAGCACTGTAAGAAGAGTTTATTTGAAAATTGAACTAGCTACCAAGAAAAAAATACGAGCACGTGCTCCTCGAGCTGCACGAAATTTAAAATAAAAGACTGTACCTTACTAGTACCTTTTTATTAGTTATGAGAGAGTATAATATTAGACAGTATTTTTAGAAGAGGATTCGCTTCTAGGATAAAGCAGTGTGTGTCTTGGGCGGCTTGAACCCCTCGCTGCCCTCAGGACTCATCTTCCCTTGCTGCGCTCGGGAGTTAACTCTAGATTCCCTCGTTACGCTCAAGGTACAATAAGCCGCCCGCGACGTAAGGCACTGCTTTGTGCCCTCGGTACATAATTTATTATTGTTACTCTTTATTCACAAAAAGGTGAATTTAGAAGCAAGACCTGTTTGCTCTTCTCCAATCAAGTCTATCGATTGTTTGGCGCAACCAAATCCACTGTGTCTTGATATTTCTTTCAATTTTACGAAGAAGAAGCTAATGTTATAATACGCCAATAACTTTTGTCTTTCTGTTCTTGTTCTGCTTCTTCTTCGACGATGAGATTCGGCAATAAAGACTGATATTGTTGTTCCTAGAAACAATAATAAATAATAATTAATTTGCAACCATACTAAGTCCCAACGCTCGTATCAATAATTTATTTATGTACATTGTGTACACAAAAAAAAAATGATTACCAGTTTATTCGAAGGTGAAAAAGTCCCTGTTCCTCGGATGCTCTGATAACTTTCGGATGATTTTGAACTAGGCATCTGTAGATAAAAATATAGGATAAGTTTTTAGTACTGAAACGGAAGTTTTTCACTCGCGCTTCGCGCTCGCTAAGTGAATGGTTGTACTGGCGTCACGCATGCCCATAGCAGTTCAGCGCCACTCTGATTATAAGTAGTGGCTCTATGAGCAACGTCTCACAAATTACATATCTCCGCTATTTTAAATAAAACCTAAATTTACAAAATTTCACAAATATCGGTTGAGAAATGCGATCTGTAGTGGAAAACAATCGGACATCCGTGCAATCAGACGCTGGACGCCGGACAAACGATAACTTTAGCAATAGCATTTCCACTTGGCATAGCTCTGACTATGCACTATGCTTGTCACCCTAATAATATAAGATGTTAAATGTCTTTTAACTCACCTTAGTTCAGTACTCGCATTTTTTGTTGGCTGAACGCTTGTGTTTAAATTTTGATAATTTCGTTGATCTCTGTTTCTGAAAAAATGAAATAGAGCAATTTAAAGATATTAATTACACAATATTCATATTACTCAAAGCGTCTCGTTTGTCTCTTTCCATGATACCATAAAATATAAAACAATTACCAATTTATAATCCCAGTTTAAAATATATTACTATTCTAGTCTTCATGCAATAGAGACTAGATTAAAATAACTATTAAGACTAGATGCAGGTTGGTATCAGTTACCAAAGAAATTGTTGTATTTAATAAATATAAATAAATAACAATACATACAATAGTGACTCTGTGAGCTGGAGATCTCGTGACCGATGTCTGTCCGATTTGAAATTGTCACATGTATTTTATACCCAAATAAATTATTTGTATTTGTATTTGTCCTCCTCTACAGGTCACACTCCTCAACCGATTCTCGTGAAATTTTGTGAGCAGGTTTGACAATTATATAAATTTTTGTTTTGACTCGGATCAAAAAGTTTTTTGGAAATTTTCCAATTATGCAGATATATCCTTTTTTAAATCACATCTCTGCCATATTGAAAAATTTCCAATAACCGCCTAGACACGAAAATTCTTTTTAAATATCGGACTTACTCACAAAGTTTCAAGAGAATAGGTTAAGAAATGCGACCTGTAGATTAAGACAGGTCTGGGCAAAGATCCGGACAGAAATCCAGACGGAATTCGGAAATACGAAAGCATTTTCGTCGAATCTGAAGCATAGACGCTTCGCTCGCTAACGATCTCTCGCTCGGTTATTGTTGTAAGAAAATGTAATAACTTTTCTTTCGAATTCAATGGCCATAACTCGGAACACTACTTTCTGAATGCAAATGCTTGAATTTTTGTATTAAATACTATTTTTTACAAAAAAATACTTTATTTGATCAAAGTGACTGATCAGAGTGTTAGTAAGCATATTCTTTCAAATAAAAAATAAATGACGAAGTTATGCTGCAACAAACATTTTGTAAAATTTATACAATGTAATTGAGTGCGTCCTAATTTTTGAAGTCGGTTAACAGACCAGGATAAGTTAGAAAAATATGCTCACTACACTGCTAAAAATAATAATGTATTGCGGACCGTGGTTGGTCAGCTATAACATAAAAATGTGATTGTTTCTAGTTTAGGTAGGTTAGTTTAGGAAATGTGCTATACCAAAAACAAAAAATAGTATTAGTCATTTACACCGTTCGCACGCAACGACCGCTTTCCGATATTGACATCGTAAGTACACATAATAATTATCATTATTTTATTTTTACCCGATTGTTCAAGAAGGATTATTTATTATTATTAACTATAGAATACTCCCCATTTCTATGTTATTAACTAGGTGTTGGGGCATCAGCAAGTATGCCACAGTTTCAATTTGAAATGGCTTAGGTATATTGACCTTAGTATAATTTTTGTGAATAATTGAATCAAATGAAATCACGAGAAAAAAAACAGCTGTTTCATACAGAAAGCTCATCGATCGTCGACAAAATGTAAGCAGATGCTTTTTTCCCCGATTTATATTACAAATAAAAAAGTTTAAAAAGTAATCGTTGTTTATAATGAAGAGTACAATGACCCCCGTTTGGCTTAGTACACCCTATACCGATAACCCTGTGCAATGTACTAATATGACACATATACATAGGTACATTTGTACATAACAAGAAAAAAAGCACAGTTCTGACAAGTCTTGCACTTGGATAATTATCATGAGCAACA
This sequence comes from Peribatodes rhomboidaria, assembly GCA_911728515.1. NCBI lineage: Eukaryota > Metazoa > Arthropoda > Insecta > Lepidoptera > Geometridae > Peribatodes > Peribatodes rhomboidaria. Next base: position 4,320,666 of record OU452184.1, on the reverse strand, counting down.
TGTACAATGGGGCCCGTGCCGTGGCGTGATGATTGTAGTACAGCACGACGCTGCGCGACCGCGACTCGTATCACAGCAAAATAAGGTTCATGGTCGCACAGCGTCGGCGGCTAAATCCAACAATCATCGCAATAAGGTGTAATGGACGGTGAAGCCCTGAGAGTTAACATAGGTCGGAGGACACGTCTGTAGTTTTCTATTAAGTATTTTTATCAGGAAAACAAACGTCAGACCGAATCATATGCCACTAAAAACTCAGACACTAGGGTTAGTCACTTCAGTCTACACAATAAGAACAAACGGGTAAAAATATTTATGTGGTAATTAAATATTAGTAGGTACTTACCACTTAGCTACCTAGTTGGAGTCCAATTTTTTTGTTACGCCTAGCTGCCTTGGTGACATCTCCCATTTTCATCGGATCAACCTTCTGTACCCTCTACTCACAACGCGATCAATTATTGTCCAAATATTTTCACTAGTAGTAAAGTCACTAAAAACTTATCAAATGTCTTGAAAAACTACTTTTTTTGATTGTCTCTGGATAATTAAGCACTGTTTAATTGATGATTTACGTATAAATAGAAAAAAAATGCGAAAATATTTTTCGGCAAGGCGAGTACGTCCTTCCTTCGTGAGGCGCTGGCGCCGACTGGCCCGTCCCCCGCAAAGGAGCTCGCGGGTGTCAGTGGTCACGTGATCTGACGAAATACTTCAAAATAACACAAAATATTACTAAACTAACTCAATTTTAGCTCTAAAAATATGGTAAAAGGACGATCAATCATATTTTTAATTTCCTATCCGAAGGTGTAAAAATATATAGTAACGTAATCTCCGTAAGCACGGTATTGCACGCCATGAGAACGAAAACAACGTTCATTTAATATTTTTTTACTCGCTATCTAGTAAGTAATATAATATTTTAATCAGGCTAATTAATAGGTAACAGAATGATCTTATTGGTGATATTTTTTTCATATCGGTAGGGTCCGTAGCTTCTTCACTATTACGAGTTGAATAGACGCATTTGGCGAATATTCAAGGCTTAATAATCGAAAAAAAAAATGTGTTGCTGAAAATTTTAAGAACCAAACAGTTTTTTTAAGAAAATATTTTTTGTTTTTTTTTAATCAAAATTATTTTCAAGATTCCACTCCAGTTGGTTTTTGGTTATTTTTTTATCAGCTAATTTTTTTTGCACCTGATCATCACAATTCTCCATATCAAACTGTAGGCGCAAACAAAATACTGGTTTTCGTTTATTTCGTGATAATACGGGGCCTTAATGAGGACAAAGCTTTACTACACATCTTCATTTATTTTTTGTACTCGTAACTGTCATCGGGTCTAACTAGAATACATCGATACCATATTTATCTTCTATTTTATTAAGTCTTAAACAAAAATAGATATCAGCAATAAAAAGCTACTTCAGATTCGAGAAATAAAGAGGTGGGCGTGATGTGACACGGGCCATGAAATCAGCGTGCAAAAAAACTACCAATTAAATTTAGATCTGAAATAATTAAAACCAAAATTCAAAGTCAAAGTCAAAATGTTTTTATTCAATTTAGGTATCATAGATACACATAAGAACGTCAAAGTTATTTAAATAGACTCGACCGCCTTGTTCGGATAAAGAGCCTCTACTCAGAAGAACAGGCAAGAAACTGAGGGGCATTATTTTTTCAAATAATAAATAAATTAGTCCCACAAAATTTGGCTTATAACTAGGTAATACTTATAAATACTAGTGGCTACTTGGCGGAAGTGGAAGGCTCCAGACATCTTTGTCTTCTAAATAATTCTTAACCTTATAATACCCTCTTTTCATTAATGTACTTTTTACATGTGATTTGAATTTTCCCTCAGTGAGCCCTGTTATATTTTTCGGGATTTTATTGTAAAAACGAATGCAGTTGCCTAAAAATTACTTATTTTGACAAGCTAAGCTAGACCTTGTTGATCTAGCATTCCGGGAGCGAACACATAATTACGTCACTCGTCACCGTCATCCATCTCTTTCGAACTTTCTGTAAACTAATTAATTCGGTCTTGCTTTAGCATCGATTGACGTCACTATGTGTTACCCACGCGGCCGGAATGCTATGCCTGGTGAAGTATATTATTACACCATAAATTAAACTATTATCCAAAATAATTAGTTATTAGTTATTTAAAATATTAGTACCTGGATGACCGAGCTTTGCTCGGTATTTTTATTTTAAATTGTGTTTTTTGGAAAATCAACAATTAATTTTAGTCTAACATCAAAGCAAACACTCATTGACTTCGTGTTACTTATCAACGCCATCTGCTGTTGTGTCGTTAAAGCAATTAGTTGCTCACAAAAAATAGTATTATTATTCGCCAATAGATGTCAGGAAGAGTCATATTTTTCTCAGTTGAGACTACTCAAACGCCTCCTTTTTGTTATTTTTCTTCCAAGTTTATGTTTAAGTTGATTATCGGTAAAAATGAAAAAATAAAAATGATTCCTAGGTAGATCGATTTATCGCCCCCGAAACCCCCTATATACTAAATTGTATGAAAATTGTTGGAGCCGATTCCGAGATTCCAATTATTTATATTTAAATATACAAGAATTGCTCATTTAAAGATATAAGATAAAAAAAAAAATTGCCCGTCACATAGTTATTGCTATTACTTGTTGTTGCTAGTGTTTTATCATTGTTCATGTGTGTGTACCTCACCATTGACATTTTGTCATATACTTACTTTTTTATACTCGTTTTGTTATTTAATTTGTGCCTTGCCTGTGACGTCACTCGCCGGTTCCAACGGAAGATCGGCGCTGGTTAACCACCTGTTTTTTTTTCTTTATTTTTTGTTATGTGTTTCTTTGTTTCCTGTTGCAAATAAAGTATATTCTATTCTACTCTAATAAGGTCTAGTATTACGGGAGTTGACACCAAACTACGTCACTCTTAGTGTACCGTCATCGTTTCTCTCTCGAACTTGTTGTAAATTAGGTGCTTATTCCGGTCTTGCTTATGCATCGATTGATCTAAACGTGTGCCACGTGACATTTATGTTTTGGAACGTTATTCCTAGCGGAGTATATCATTAATAATAAATAAATAAATAATAATAAATTCGGGACACTCCCACACACGGTCGCCTGACCACAAACTAAGCAAAGCTTGTACTATGGCTGCCAGAGACTGATATATATACTTAGATATTTTTTAAATACATACTTAAAAACATAATAACACCCAGACATAGAACAAACACAAATGTTCATCACATAAACGTTTGCCTTAGGTGGGAATCGAACTCACGCCCCCAAGCTCAGAAGGCAGGTTCACTACCAACTGAGCCACCGAGGCAGTCTTAGGTGAGAAAGTTTGTATCCTATGTGCTATTCTAGACTATAATCTATCTCTGTGCTAAATTTCATCTAGATCTGTTCAACCGTTCTGGCGTGAAAGAGTAACAAACATCCATCCATCCATTCTTACAAACTTTCGCGTTTATAATATTAGTAGGATTTTATCCAACATCCGCTTGTTTCATGTCTTGAGATTCGATAAGTTTAAATCTCTACTTTCATTTCTTTTAACGACCCCTGAAGACCTTGAGTATCTGAAAAGCATATTCGTGTACAGAAGGAGAAAGACATTTAGATTCTATCGCAAATTTTAGAGAAAATCGTTAAGGTGCAGGGTCGGACTGGCCATATAGTCAGGGTGGCATTTGCCAGCCGGGCCCCAGGCTGCGCGGGCCCCTCTCGGACTTAGCTTGCGGCCAGACGGTAGGTAGGTTGGGGGCTACACCCTATCTTGGGCCCCTGGTTGGCCTCAGCCACCCGGGCCCTTAAGCCCCTTAACCCTTAAGCCACCCTTTTAAGGTGAATATCTTTTTATAGCTGGCGAGCTTCGTTTGCCAAACTAGTAATTCGTCTCGAATCGAAACTTTTTAACCCAACCCTTATTTTCCACAACGAAATTATCATTGTAGCTCATAATTTAACTTGAAGTTTTCATTGAAATTAACTACTTGCTTGCAAAGTTTCAACTTTTCAGATAAGAATAACCATACTCACGTTATCGACGGACATACATAATATTCCTATACCATGTTGTGTCAATATAATATAGGTAACCATTCACCATCCTGTCTTGCAGTCCGCCATGCAGGACTGCGAAGCAGTATGTAGCCCACACACCTTCCTGCCTAGAATTCTGCACACACATCCTCCACGTCATTGCCGGAAGCAATGCAGGCTGCGACAAAATTCACTATCCAGCATGAAGTGGCAGTCCTGCACGGCGGACTGCAAGGCACGATGGTAAATGGTTAAGAATTTCGTTTGGCTCGGTCAAAAATCCACAGAGATGTGTAAAAAACTGTGATAAAAGCGGTGATACCTGTTATTCTCAACGAAGAAAATTTTCCCATCCATTATTCCCCATTTCAATACATGATAATATTATTCATGACTTCAGATAATGTCTTTAAAAACAAACGTGGATGCCCACAAATCTCAAAGGTTATTGGTACATGGATCGTACAACAAATCATGTCACAGGCAATAAAGCTGTCACTTGTAAATGTGACAGAATATGACTACAATAAAACGAACTGTGATCAACATAAACATAGAAATCTATGAATTCATTGAGAACTGCCTATAAAGCGAGAAAAATATACCGCGTGATGTGTAAGGTAGTGTACACACTGCGATGGTGGTTCGGATGATACGTAACATTGTCATGTGTAAACTATTTCTAAAGGGAGGGTTTTCAAAACATTCTTAATGTAAATGTAAAAAACCACTAAATATTTCTAATAATCCAAACCATCCTACTAATATTATAAACGCGAAAGTTTTTAAGAATGGATGGATGGATGTTTGTTAGTCCTTCACGCCAGAACGGCTGAACAGATCTGGATGAAATTTGGCACAGAGATAGATTATACACAACATATAGATATATTATAATCTCGAATAGCACTTAGGATACTTTTTAACTGTGGGTGAAACGGCAGGGCGCAGCTTGTGTACAATATGTGGGTAATTTCAGTATAAATCGAATGGACACCAAGATCAATACGACAAAAAGACGCCAAAGAAAAAAACAATACGGGATCCGTCCTCTTCCGTGCTCTAGCGAAAAGTGCCGGCTGAGCGGGTCGGGCGACTCAGGCGCTACTCCACTGACACTTCTTTAACAGTTCGCTCGCAAAACGTCACACAGCAGATCAGACTGCATTTTTTTTATGTGTTGCTCACATAGTGATTCGGATGACACGTAACATTGTGGGCCTCGGTTTGTCATCTGGGGCCCTAAACAATGCCCTAAGCAATCGCTTTCAAGCGAATTTCTGTGTCTAAAATCACTAAGGCTTAAATATCAGCAGCAGATTGAAGGGAATACTAGCTTTTTAAAAATAATATTTTAATTAATAAAAAGCAAAGCGAGAAAAACCGACTTCCCGTCATCCATGTAAGACTTTTGTTATTTGAAAACTGCTTGACCGATTTCAATACCATTTATATGAGACCACCTCTAAAGTATAATCTACCAATCAAGTAAAGAATCATTAAAATCGATTCATAATTGTCGGAGTAATCGCGAATCATACACATTTTTTAAGTCGGTTAAAAATGTCACGTGATCATATTGTCGACTCGTCCAATTAGCAGCTAGCATTTCAGCGTGCATGGTTCTAGAAACAGAATCGCTTGGAAGAGATTGCAACTTGTCTTAAGCTCCTGATTTGTTAATGATAATAATAATAATAATAAAAATATAAACATATCGTCACGCCTTACCCCGAGGGGGCTGACAGAGGTGTAATGCAACACCCACACTTCGGCGGACGATATTCAGTCCCAAATGTGACAGGGAGCGAGCCTGTCGCCATACACCGGGCTCCAGTCATGTATAGCAAATGACAAACAATACGCACAAATGTTCACACAATGAACAAATTGGTGCGTGCCGTCGGCTGGGTTCGAACCCGCTCCCTCTGGCTTGAGAGGCAGGCCTTCTCCAACTAGGCTATCATCGCATAATAATAAATAAACTTTTATAATAATAAAACTTAATTTGGGACAACTATGATCCAAAGATACATATTATTAAGTACAAGATCAAAATAAATCTTAACAATGAAACACAACAAATTAAAACAACAGCATACGAAAAATTACACATAAATTCTACATTAAAATGAAAAACAAGAACAAAAAAAACCCTCTATCTTATCTTGAATATCTATTGCGACTGTTTGGTATTATAAAGCTATGTAGGTATTTCAGAGGCTTCAGGCAGCCTAACAACAGACCAACCGGCTTGTTTGAACATATTTACTGTGCGAAAAAATGAAAATATTAGACGGGTTGGGTATGCTAAGCCAAATAGAGATCAATTTACTTACAATACTCGTATGTATCCGAATATCCGATCTCTAGATTATTGGAGGAAAAAGAAAGTGTAGCTTATACTAATTCAAATCTCCTTATCTGTCATTCCCAGATAAGATTTCTGGATCCCTATAGGAATAGGGACCCAGATCTTCTGGATCGTCTGACTCAAAAATGAGAATAATCTCAAGAATAATCTGTCAAGAAAAGGTAGTCTGATTTTGATGTTGGCAATTCAAAATTACTACAAATTCAAATTCAAATTTCTTTATTTCAGGCCTCTTTTTTTTAACCTGTTTTCTACAACTGAGGTTGTAGAAAACAGGTTAAAAAAAAAAGACAGAAAAGACAGAAGAACACTGAGGTGTTCTTCTGTCTGTCAGAAAAGTTAATAAACCCTGACGCTGATGACGAGCAGTGTAAACTCCTCCTTACTGCGAGCACACACAAAAATATTATTGGCATGTGATAAACCACCCTTTTTATATGGAAAGTCGTTCTCGGGAGCTGTAAAAGTTGTTTTCTTACCTGCAGACTGGATTGTTAGGTGGAAATTTATGTCCTCAAATACGGAAAGGAAAATTTAGTAACACACGGTTCAATTGTATTTATAGCTTTGCCTGTCATTCTGTGAAAAGTGGTATAAGTAGGAAACTCCACTTTCGCAGGCATTAAATAAGGTTTGTTTTTTTTTTTTAATTTATCAGTCGATCTGTTTGACATTGATGTAGGTTTTGTTCTACTATGCTTTGAACAGACTAATTTTGAATCTGATAGGTTCAAAATTATGTGTTTCTTATCATTTTCAAATGTAAGACAAGGATAGTAACATTGTTCGGGCTGTCTAAACCTGTCAGTTATGAATACGTGCTGTGAAAGATGAGACTTGGCAAACATCGTGATATAGCTAAATTTTGAAAATGGGTGTAAATGTAAACCGGATATAAACGGACCATTTGAGATTTTTTGTCGAGAAAATCAGTTTTGTCTGCTTTATCAAACTGCTTATTAAAGCAGTTTAATCTTTAATCTAGAGGTCTTTAATTATAAAGACCTTTTTTTTCTATGCCATGGGTGGCAAACAAGCTAACGGGCCGCCTGATGGTAAGCCATCACCGTCACCTACGGAAAAAAAATGTAAATATGGGTAATTTGTAAATTAGTAAATTTGACGCTTGAGGTACAATGAATATCATTCACAATCTATGTGCATCAAAATTTAATGAAACTTGCAAAGTTCCTAAATGTACGTAAGACTAGCACACAGTATTTATACTTTACACACTTTGGGAGAAAAAATCCTCTGAATACATATTTTACGCATTTTTTTCAACCAAACTCATGATAAAAAATCTTCTGCGAGTAATCACGAAAAATCTCATTATATTTTTATACCATCCTCGCGTGACGTCTTGGCTTCTCGTCAACTGTCAAGACGCGTGTCTGTACCACTGAACGTGACACCTGAGAGAAAACGGAAGCTTTACGTGTCACATTCCGTCTCACATTCTGCTGGTTGTTATTTATGAGGCCTGTCGTAATTCAGGACTATAAAACCTTGAGGCGAAATAAAATTGTGGAATCGCATTTTAGAAGGCAAAGGGTTTATAAGAGTTACTTTATGTACCAAAGATGATCAATGATTATTACGTTATTACAGTATTAAAGTTTGATTCAGAACTCCGCTGCACGCTGCAGTGCTGCCTGCCGTGCTGATTCATTCGGTGGGGCGACGCTGTCGCGCAGCAGCGCTGCATTGCTGCTGCGACATTAGACACTACATGGGAACCAGTTGTAGTGGTGCAGCAGCACTGCTGCGTGCAGCGGAGTTCGGAATCATACATTTAATGAAAGATTTAACCAGTGTCAATTAACAATTGACAAATCAAAGTTCTAAGTTAACATTATGTCATTGACTACAGTGTCGCCGGGACTGTATCATAAAACAAATTCATAGAAAATGTAACCAAGAAATTGGAAGAAACTGGAACCAGCAGTGTCGCTTGTCACAGTCCCCGTGAAGTGTAGCCGCGCCAGTGTGACCGTAATTGGATTGTTTAAGTATTCATACAAATTCAAATAAAATGTGTTGTGACCAGTAGTGTCGTGGTGACACTGTGGAATTGAGCTTATACTACTATTCAAATCACAGGTCCCTGTATAACAATTTTAGTACAAGTAAGTTTACCTAGATGACGCTGTAGGCGCCCTAAAACGCACAAGCGTTTCGTTCGCGACGTGAAAAAATGTCCATATATTTTGAATAAATTAGTATTTTGATGTAGCAGTGCTTGTGGGAGATAGCTAGGCAGAAGATCATAACTGAATCAAGTTATTCAGTCCGTAAAGAAAAGAAACGCTTACACGCGTGAGCCGCGAATCGATTTAAATTTAGCAGCAAGCGTTATCACTGTTTATTTACCTAGGGATTTAATCAACAGACTTCACAACACATTTGTACAGACAATAGTAGAAACATAATTAAACCGAGCATGTCCACGAGATAGGTTTGCACCCTCTCAAGTGTAAGTAATAAGACGAGACTGCATATAAACTGGTTATTTGAACTCGGGGCGGCTTCATAAAGCCATATCGTGTGCAGTTGAGTAAACTTCTGTTCTTGCCGTCCTTACCTACTTATAGTTTTTTTTTTTTTTATTAATTTATTTATTGAGACAAATTACAATTTAATTTATGTTAAAAAGTTTACCAAACCCCAAACTAAGTAAAGCTTGTGCAATGGCTGCCAAAGACTGATATACATACGAGTAAATATTGATTTTTAAATACATACTTAAATAGATATTGACACACAGAAGAAGTAGAACAAACAAAAATGTTCATCACATGAATGTTTGCCCTAGGTTGGAATCGAACCCACGCCCCCAAGTTTAGATCAGAAGAATCACTACCAATTAAGCCACCGAGGCTGTCGAAAATACTTAAGGGTGTCGCTCTACCCATCAAAGTGAACAACTTTTGGAACACAAGATTTTAAAATTTGAAACAAAAACAATAAAAATCCATACAAAATCACACAAACTATCCATACAAAGTCACGCGATCATTTTTGTATTTTGTATTTATTTTTCTTGAATTTTGCAACCTTGTGTTCCTGTCTACGTTCTACCAACAAACAACAAGTGGGTAGAGCAACACCCTATTAGTATTACTAGCTAGCCTACTAGTATTACTAGCTGCGCCCCGCGGTTTCACCCGCGGTTAAAAAGTATCATATGTGCCATTCTAGACTATAATCTATCTCTGAGCCAAATTTCATCCAGATCTGTTCAGCCGTTCCCGCGTGAAAGAGTAACAAACATCCATCCATCCGTTCTTACAAACTTTCGCGTTTATAATATTAGTAGGACTACCCCCAGAAACCAGCACGTTGTATATTATAACTCTTTATTTACACCGTAAAAGAAAACAGTGTGCTGTGGGGCTATTCCTACGCGTGAGATGAGATGAGATTTTATCTTGGTCTTTTTCACACCTATGACGTTTCAAAGGAGAGCAACAGGGACGAAAACAAGTGAGATGAAAATCTCAAATCTCCGAATAGGGTCCCTGGTTCATTTTTAATGTTAGTGTGATCGATCGAGCAAACGCTAGAGAGCGAAGCGTCTCTGCTTCAGCTTAGACAAAAATCCTTTCGTATGTCTGAATTTCTGTTCGAATTCCGTCCAAGTCTTTGTCTTCGTCGACATATCGCATTTCTTAATCGATTCTCCTGAAGCTTTGTGAGTAGGTTTAATAACTAAGAGGGCCGCGAAGTTCTGAAATTTCCATACAAACGCGCTACTCAAATTTCTTGAAAACCGTTTGTCAGATTATGATGAAATTTAGCATGTACAATTAAATTAACAATATCTCCGCCCATATGTTCTTGGTTTTTTTAAAGCGTTTTCAAGCGAAAATGACTGATTTATCCAATAGGTAGACAAAGCAAATCAAAAATTCCATTACATAGTGAGGTTGTCCACATCATTAGCTGTTAAATGAATCCGTAATACAAGGAAAATTCTCAGTTACTTACGAATGATTACAGAAGTGCAAAAGTCATTAAAAAAATTGAAATTGCTCTTTGTCACTCTGTAGGTAAGTTTAGAGGCTCGTCAGTATCATTACTCGCTCTCTTCGCTCGTCTTCTTCTTCTAGACGAAATGGCTATAGAATACCTTAAGCCAATGCGAAGTTAGTCTAGGTCGCCTAGGTCAAAGTCAGTTAGGTCGCCGGACTTTTAAATAGACTTGTTTGTCGAAGCAGTTTTTAAGAATTTTTTTTGCCTAAAATATTATGTCTCTCTCTAAAAAAAACTGCATAATATAGAACCTGCTTACGAAATTTCAAGATAATTGGTTGAGGAGTGCGACCTGTAGAGGAGGACAGACACCAGTCGCGAGGTCATAGAGGCACTAGCTTATCATAAAGTCTAATAAATAGCGCTGTACTTGAATGTTAAGCAACGGACAACACAGTCAGTTTTCAAGGATGGGTGACCGTCGGTGGCATTTAATACTGAACGCTACCATGGGTCCAATACCCCAATAAATTGTAGGTCCCAGTTCTTTGTCCTATAAGAACAAACGTCAAGCAATGTCAAAGGGCTTCAGAGCGCGTCTAAAAATTCTCACACCAGGGCTGCCTTCGAGGCTTATTTGATTACTTTTTACCCGACTGCGCAAGAATGAGGGTCATGTTTTTCGAGTGCGTGTTTGAGGTATGTATTTATGTATGTATGTATGAGGTTTCTTTGGCACGACCTACAGCCTAAACAGCTGAATGGATTTCGACATGTGAGGTGTCATTTGAATCGTCTTGATAGTAGAAGTGACATAGGGTATAATTTTTTTCAGCCGGGATATTTGTTTTTATTTTAATAACGTTACTTGTTATTAAATGGTTTAGTCCAAACCAAGACATCAACATTAATTAATTAATTAACTTTAATTAACTAACATTAATTAAATATATAGGACGTTTTCAAAGCTAGAAAACTAGAGAAAAAGCGACGCAGATGCCAGCTTACGAATTTGACTTCCGTACAAAACTTCCTAACATATTGCCGATTTAAAACGACCTACCCTCAAAGCTGTCATATTTCATGGTCCGAAACGTCATAAAACTGCGCCTAATCATGCTAATTTGACTCTTATTACTCAAGCGTTTAGAACTGTAGTTCCATGGATAATGTGAAAGGTTAATCGCACCGGTTAGAAGCTTAGCCTTGAGTTGAGGGTGCTTTCGTTTCTGGCGTCAGCACTTTGGAGCTGTCTAGGGCTAGTGAATAGGAAAATCTGGGGCTTATAGGTTTTCTTGTGTCCAAGGATTTATAATGGGGATGAATTTGAGTAAACTGAGGAAGCGTGCCTTTTTTTTTTTTTTTTTTTTTTTTCGTGGGGAATGCGCTTACACATCCCCGCTACGCCCCGGGGGAGGCGCAGCGGGGTATGTCGGACTCGATGCCAGAAGGGCACCCCTACCGACTAAACCCCCACGGTGTCCATCCTCGTCGGCAGTGGCGGGGTCACGGGGCCTCTCTCAGAATCTCCGTAACCCCACCACGCCGCTGTCCGCAGCCGGACCACCTCAGGAGGGGGCTCGCCCCCTTCCCCAGCTCCGAAGCGATGCCCTGGACACCAAGGCATCGACTCCTCAGGAGACCCTCCTTAATTGGGAGCACCAGACACCCCCGTGTCCGGCGCCCCTGGGCCTCCTAGCGGAGACGGTGTGCGAGCCCTGCTGGCTCGCCTCCGTGTCCGCGCCCTCCGGAGCGGGAGAGAAAGAGGGTCCCTTTCTCTCTCCCGCTCCTCGGTCTCTCTCTGCGACATCACCTCCTCGCAGAAAGAGACCATAGCCCTCCATGACCCCTCGTCGGCGACCATCCTAGATAGGATGGTCGGCAGCGAGAGGTCCGCCCCTACGGCCGCGACCAGCGCCAGTCGTGGCTCCGCCGCCCCCGGGCATACCTCCAGCACGTGCTGCGCCGTCTCCTCGAGGAAGCGTGCCTCAATTAAGTCGTCTCAACAGTCTTGATGTTAACGTAATGAACGGCTAGATTCTAAGAGTTTAAATTTAGATTCGTAGAGTTTTAATTTTTTTTTTTGCATTTCGAGCATTCGCGTGCTCACCTCCGATCCTATCGAAGACACCTTCTTGCGGCGTTGTGTGTCGGGTCGTTCTTTTCCCTCAAATATGGTTGAGGAGAGCGATGGCTGGCACATGCGTCATACTCGTGATCGGGTGCTGCTTGCTGGTCGCTGGTCTGTTCGTGGTGTACTCACAATGTATTAAGTAAATCTGATAGCCTTTAACCTAACTTTAGATTAAGGCTTAATAACTAACCCCCTCTACTTGTATTCCTCTTAAATAATAATTAAGATTTATGTTAACAAAGGACACGGTCCCCGGAGGCCGTGGAATGTAATTTTTAAATGAAAAAAAAATATAATAATAATAATACCGTACGGAAACGTTACCGAATTATTGAGAATACGGGTACGCTCAGTTTTTGAATAGGTGCCAGGTGAATACGTACCAAAGAAATAATATTTTTACTATGAAAACTGTACCAGTACTTAAGGTGCGAGCATGGAAATTTAAACTGACGTTTAACACGACAAATTTGTATGGAAATTACCGATTAAGTCGATTTGAAACGTCAGTTTAAATGTCCATTCTCGCACCGCTAGCGTAATCAGAAATCGGCATCTTGGCTTTTGATCGTTCCGCGTTCCATCGTCGACACGATGGATAGATAATACAGAGATACCTGTTATGAAAATTATGAAAGCCACCCGTCTCTACCTCATTTTGCAGCTATGTATGTAGTCCTTGCCTGCCAAAAGGTTGCCGACCACTACTCTAGGCTCTAACTAGAGTTTTAAAAGATCAATTTTAATTTAAAAATCCTCCGACAACTAAGATTCTTAGAACACTCCCCATTATTTCACCTTTCAAACAAAATCAAAATTGGTTCACCCGCAATGAGGGGTTTACAAGGGTAAATTTTGGCCGTGCGGCTAGTTGCTTCACAAATCACTTGCTACCTATCACTTGGCTTTAGTCACTTGTAACTGTCGCATTGGCACTTAGACAGTCAATTTTCGCCACGCGACAAAAATCGAGCGGCTATAGTCAACCGTGTAAACCCCCCACTAGAGCTACGATACCCCAGACACACACACACGCATCAAACTTATAACACCATATCGTTTTTACGTCGGGGATTTAAAAATAGGTAGATACACGAAAAGTACAATATGGTGGATGCGGTACTCTGAGTTTTCTAATATTGTATGCTGATGATTTTTGATGTTTGATGTAATACAAACTTGGAAGGCTTTGAGTACATCCGAAGCGAAAATTAGATTTTTGAAGTAGATTAACTATGTATTTTTTTTTAAGTATTAATAATAATATTATGTAGAATTTAAAATATTAGTAGGATAACTTTCTAGATATCATTCTAGAAAGTTATCCTACTAATATTTTAAACGCGTAAGTTTGTAAGACTGGATGGATGGATGTTTGTTACTCTTTCACGCCAGAACGGCTGAACAGATCTGGATAAAATTTGGCACAGAGATAGATTATAGTCTAGAATAGCACATAATACTTTTTAACCGCGGGTGAAACCGCAGGGCGCAGCTAGTTATCAATAACTCGAATGAACTTTTAGTTAGTAGTTACTTATTAATATTTTTACCTACCTGTAAGATCACAGAAATTGTTAAAGTTAATAACATAACATTTTATTGACATCATTAATTTGCACACCTAATGTGAGGTAGTTATTGGCTGTTCAAACCTAAATTAAGATCATTGTAACCGATTGACGAGCAAATAAAGAAATTGAATTGAATTGAATTAAATAAAAGTAGCGGTTCCATGAGCTGTAGACCTCGCAGCCGACGACTGTCCTCTCCAGTCAGTGAGCCTTCCACTTCCGTCAAGTAGCTACTAGTATTTATAGTTATTACCTAGATATTTCTCTGGTGGGAGGCTTCGGCCGTGGCTAGTTACCACCCAAAGGACTAAGCCATGCCGCGAAATGACCTAGTCGTGTTTCGGGATGTAGTCCGGTGCAACCGTTCCGAAGACGGGTCTGAGCAGTAGCGCACTTGTAGCGCCTCACTCAACTGCTGTCTTTGTACTTCTTCACTCTACAAAACTTCAAGGCTAGAGTGAATAAGTACCTTATAGGTCGTCGTGCTCCATCTTATACCACAACGTCGCTTAACATCAGGCGAGTTGGTGGTCAAACGCCGACCTATCTACATAAAAAAAAAGCCAAAATTTGTGAGACAGTAATTTATTTATTATTTGAAAAAATAATGCCCCTCAGTTTCTTGCCTGTTCTTCTGAGTAGAGGCTCTTTATCCGAACAAGGCGGTCGAGTCTATTTAAATAACTTTGACGTTCATAAGTGTATTTTGATACCTAAATTGAATAAAAACATTTTGACTTTGACTTTGACTTTGACTTCTCCTACAGGCCACATTCCTCAAATGCGACCTGTAGAGGTAGGTAGTAAAGAGATCCGGACAGAGATCCAGACAGAACTCCAGACAGAACGCGGACATATGAAAGCACTAGCAGCGCCCTGCGGTTTTACCCGCGGTTAAAAAGTATCCTATGTGCTATTCTAGACTACAATCTATCTCTGTGCCAAATTTCATCCAGATCTGTTCAGCCGTTCTGGCGTGAAAGAGTAACAAACATCCATCCATCCATCCATACATACAAACTTTCGTGTTTATAATATTAGTAGGAAGGATTTTGGTCCAAGCTGAAGCATCTATAGACGCTTCGCTCGCTAACGCTCGCTCGGTCGAAAAAATATCTTGTAAATTAATAAAAACTAAAATGAAAAATAGTTAAATTAACAGTTACATACGACTTTTACACTTTAATCATGTTTAAAACGATGTTTAACGATATTTTAAACATGATGAAACGTGTTAAAGCGATGACAGCCTAGTTGTAGAAGGCCTGCCTCTCAAGCCAGAGGGAGCGGGCTCGAACCCAGTCGACGGCACGCACCAATTTGTTCACTGTGTGAACATATGTGCGTATTGTATGTCATCTGCTGCATGAATGGAGCCCGGTGTATGGCGACAGGCTCGCCCCCTGTCACATTTGGGACTGAATATCGTCCGGCGAAGTGTGGGTGTTGTATTACACCTCTGCCAGCCCCCTCGGGGTAAGGCGTGACGATATGTTAATCATGTTTAATTTTGTTTGACACAAAACGAATTTTGTTATATGTTTTGTTTTAATAATATCATTATTTATAGTTGATTAATTATTATTAACCTACCATACATACCTACCTACCACATGTTTAAAATTGACCCGATGTTAATCGAAATATATTTTGGTTAAAATGAAAATAAGCCATTAAGAATCATAAATAAACAAAGCAAAATAAACACAACTTCTCTAAACTATACTTAACTCTAAAATAATAGAGCAACAATGACACAAATTAAAATCACAACCGTCCCACGCCAATAACTTTCTTGTCAAAACAGTATAAAGTATACAAACCTATCCTTTCAGTTGGCTAAAAGAGAAAACTGTTTTTTTTTCCATGGAAGTCTAAAAATGTTATTTTAAAACAGCGATTGTGGCTCCTCCGCTCAAGTGTATAGGTAAGTTGGTCGCAATCGATATAAATTGCAGGGGCTGTCAACTTTTATCGGAAAGGAGTCCGAGTCGGAAACCAATCCTCCAAGGACTATGACAGCTGTCCGCCTCACACTACTTGTATGACTTTATAACTTCTTTAGAAACATTTATCATCAGAAATATGGTTTGACGGTTTGGAGAGACGGTTGGATTTTTTACGTGAGGTAACATGTACCGTGAAAATGTCAATCATCTTTAGGTTTTTTTGACACAGTGACGAGAACGTCTCAGATTCTCATAGGACAACTCGGCATGTACCTATGGGAACGTACCCATACTACGTGACTCATTTAGGGGGGGGGGGGGGGGGGGGATTCAAAACTATGAATTACTACGTAAAACTAGAGTAATAGGGAGGAGGTCTTAGAATAGAGTATTAAAGAGTACCTACAGATGTTGACCGAGAGGGAGGGGAAGGGGGTTAAAAATTGTAAGAAATGGTCACGTAGTATGGGTACGTTCCCTTAATGTATATTTATCGACAAAGCTTTAAGTCTATGCTTCAGCTTTGACAAAGATGCTTTTGTATGTGAGAATTCCGGATCTCTGTCTATGCCTACAGGTCGTCTACAGGTCTGCAGGTCTACGTGTCTTAACCGATTCTCTTGAAACTTTGTGAGGAGGTGTAAGAGGGCCGCGACGCTCTGAAATTTCCATACAAACGCGTTTCTCAAATTTCTTGAAAACCATTTGTCAGATTATGATGAAATTTAGCATGTAAAATTAAATTAACAATATCTCCGCCCCTATGTTCTTGGTTTTTTAAAAAACGTTCTCAAGCGAAAATAGAGCTATGAAAAATTTCCGCATTTGTAAGGGGTCATTTTTGACTGATTTATTCAATAGAGAGACAAAGCAAATCAAAAATCCCTTTACATAGGGAGGTTGTCTACATCATTAGCTTTCAAATGGATCCATAATACAAGGGACATTCTTTGTTATTTAAGAAAACGTGTACATAGGCTTCGAGGTGCACAAAATAGGCCAAACATGTGTAGCCGTACATTTGTGGTCGCCTATTACTGGCTGTACAATATTAGGTCTATTTTTATTCACTAAACCGTAATATTCAATATTAGAGAAGTGCAAAAGTTTTAAAAAAATAATTAATTCCACTTTGTGACACTGTAGGTAACTTTAAAGCTCTTTACTTGCTCTCTTCGCTCGTCATCTTCTTCTAGACGAAATGGTTATGGAAAATCTTAAGCCAATGCGAAGTTAGTCTAAAGTGTGTCGAAGTTAGTCGAAGTGGTCGCCGGGCTCTTAATAGTTATTTCGATATTTTTTTTGGCGAGGCAGTTTTTGGAAATCTTTCAAAAAGACAGTAATATGTTTTAATTTCAAGAGAATCGGTTAAGGAATGCGACATGTATGTAGATGGACGTCGGCCGCAAGGCCTAGAGGCCCTCACAGAGAAACTACTTTATCGAACGGTAACTTGAGTACAGTTATCTTCATAAAATGTCACAAGCTAACCAGTTCATTTCATTCCGCTATAATTTTTATATTCAGTTTGATAATGAGCAAAATCTAACCCAGGATTGTAAATTATATTTAAATTTTTGCGTAACTATTTTTTCGCTAGCATTCATTTATTTCAGTAATAATTGCATAAAAGTCTACTTATTACTCATTAACGAGTTAAAAAATGGTCAAAGCCAAGTACAAAACACTAGCTTACTATAGTCTGATTAAATATTAAACCAGCCGCCATAACACTTTTGTGAACCGACACCTTGCAAATTCACTTTGAATTTTGCATTTAACGAAACAAGACGTACCTTTTTATATCAGTACTAAGTTACTCAGCCATGTCTTTTCTTGAAAATCTGGAAGATCCTAATCATCCGTTACTAGGACCTACCCTTAAAGGTCTTAAGCTATGGAAACTGTGGCAGCCAATCCAATCTTCGGGCTTCTTTTTTCACTATTCTATTCATTTCTTTGGCACTCTCTTCGTTGTAACCCAATACGTAGAGCTCTGGTTGATCAGAGACAATCTGCAGCTGGCATTGAGGAATCTATCAGTGACGATGCTCAGTACAATCTGCGTGGTAAAAGCCTGGTCGTTTATCTTCTGGAAGAATAGCTGGAGCTCTGTTATAGAGTACGTTTCCAGCTTGGAGAAGGAACAGATTTCGAAGAAAGATTCTACTACTGCGTCGATCATAGATGACTATACGAAGTACTCTAGAAAGATCACGTACTTTTACTGGTGTTTGGTTACAGGAACTGTGTTCACAGTTATTTTAGCACCGTTGTTTGGGTTTCTATCCTCAGCTGACTTACGATATTTAATTAGAAATGGGACGTCGCCGTATCCAGAGATTTTGAATTCGTGGCTCCCTTTTGACCGTACGCGTGGTTTTGGATACTGGGTCTCAGTTCTAGAACATTCAGCTATTTGCTTTTATGGAGGTGGTGTAGTAGCGAGTTATGACTCTAACGCCGTCGTCCTAATGTCCTTTTTTAATGGGCAGTTGAAGCTCTTGAGTAGGAACTGCTCTAGGTTGTTTGGTGAAAATGATGAAGTGGTTAGTTATGATGAAGCTGTAAAGAGGATTATGGAGTCTCATAATCACCATGTGGGTTTGGTCAAGTAAGTAATTTAAGGCGCGGTCATACCACGATTTCCAGACCGCACACACGTTTACTTATAAGTTGCTTCATTTAGAGTTAAAAATCGTAAATCATATCTTAAATCTTTAAATGAGCAATTCTTGTATATATATATAATTGGAATCTCGGAATCGGCTCCAACGATTTTCATACAATTTAGTATATAGGGGGTTTCGGGGGCGATAAATCGATTTAGCTAGGAATCATTTTTAGAAAATGTCATTTTATTCGTGTTTTATCGATAATCAACTTAAACATAAACTTGGAAGAAAAATAACAAAAAGGAGGCGTTTGAGTAGTCTCAACTGAAAAATATGACTCTTCCTGACATCTATTGGCGAATAATAATACTATTTTTTGTGAGCAACTAATTGCTTTAACGACACAACAGCAGATGGCGTTGTTAAGTAACACGTTTTATTAGTAATTCGTACTTAAATATAATTTCCAAAAAACACAATTAAAAAAAAAAAATACCGGTCATCCAGGTACTTTGATGCTAAAATGAGATCAGCGCCTAGAATTACATTTTCTCACCTTTTTTATTGGTTGTAATAAAACACAAATAAGAATAAGTGGACTCGGTTAAACTTTAGAGAACTAATCTGGTTATTTAATAATCGAAAAAAAAAATGTTGTAATTGCTGAAAATTTAGAGAACCACGCTCAAACAAGTTTTTAAAAGATACTTTTTGCGATTTTTTTTCCATTTTCAGAACGATTTCCAAAATTCAAACTCTTTTCGGTTCTTTTTTGTACCATCTGTGTTTTTTTTGCACCGTATCATCACAATTCTTCATATCAAACTAGGCATAAACAAAACACTTGTTTTCGTCGAATTCGTGATTATACCGGGCCTTTAACTTTTTAGGACAAAGGTTTTAGAAATATGTTAAAATTTAACAAAGTCGTACAAAAACAATTAAACTTACATGGTTTGGCAGTATTGTTTAAAAGCTAGTTAGAAAGTGAAAATATAAGGCAAATTATTGTGTTCCATGTCGTCTATAACTATGGTAGAACTCATCCAAAAATATGAATGTGTAAAATTTATTACGAGTATATTTGCATATTTTCATACTGGTGAAATAGTTAGAAAAATAATTGCTTGTTTTGATGGAACTCTAAGTAAATATTTCTACAGGCCTTATTCTAGATTTGATCGAAATACGAATTTTTCAGATAAAACATAATAATAATAACCTAATAAGGTTAACGTTTATGTTGGCATTTTTATTAAAAGCCAAAAAAAATGAAATAAATGTGAAATAAAAATGATTACGAGTATGTTTTATATTTGTTATTTTTGTTATATGTTCTTTGTTTTCTTTTCAGATTTTCAGCTGTGTTAAACTCAGTCCTATCTCCGGTAATGTTTTTGTATGTTATCATTTGCTCGCTCATGATTTGTGCCAGCGCCATACAGCTGACAATGGTATGTATCTTTTCATAGAAAATATAGACGGTACTCTAAGATATTTAAATACGGATAATTTTACTAGTGTGAGGCTTACAGGACTTCCGCTCAAAAAATATAGTATGCCATGTTGAAAATGTCTAGCTACTGGAGGGATACAGTCATTGATGATGTTTTTAGTAGATTTTAAGTATTGTGAAATATAGGGAGCTGGTTCAAGTCAAGATTTGTAAGTCGCGGCAACTTTCAAGAGTGAAAAAGAACGATTTGTCATCTGCATCATCCTAAAATGAAACAGTATAAACGGTTTGATTCCATTTGATTTCACCTCAAATGTTTTGGGGTTCAACTTGAAAACTAGAAACAACAAAATTATAAGCTAACAAAATTACTAACCAAGCTAAACCAACTGTAAAAAAAACCGTTTGAGATCATTCTAAGTATAGATTCTACAGAAATCAGAAATTAGAATTTATTGATAACTCCTATAGTTACACGTCACAGTTGAATATTTATAATTAAAACAAATGTCAAAACATTAATAATTGATAATTATATCAAATATAAAAATAATTCATTAATGTCTTTATACCGAATGTATATTATGTCCGAAGACGGGTCTGAGCAGTAGCGCAGTTGTAGCGCCTCACTCAACTGCCGTCTTTGTACTTCTACACTCTACAAAACTTTAAGGCTAGCGTGAATAAGTACCTTATAGGTCGTCGTGCTCCATCTTAAACCACAACGTCGAACATCGGGCGAGTTGGTGGTGGTGGTTGGTGGAGGCGGCAAACACCGACGTATTCTACATTAAAAAAAAATACAGTTAAGTATAGTAAAAATAGTTAAATATTAGATATGTATAGGTATTATTTTACAAAATAAAAATAGTTCAAAAATCTCTTATTTTTAAATTAGCTTCAATGTCATAAAACATATTTTCTAGTAACTAAGCCTCAGCTTGGTTTTGAAGTACGCGGTAGAAGGCGCATCACGAACGGAAGTTGGTATACGGTTCCGCCGGCCCTAAAATATACACTGACCTCTTCGACTTGACGAGATGATGTGAGGGGGTTACCAGTTGGTCCTTCTTTTTATTACTACGTAAATTGAACGTACTATGGACGCCCCTACGTTAAAAATTATCTAGGTTTACATGGGTGAATAGGGCTACCTGGTAAACGAGCAGGCAACAAAGGCTAGATTGTTTCCAGGAATTAATAAATGGATTCGGGCAGCTGACGAACCGTTTTACGTGCGAAGCCATCGATGTATATATGTATTACGTAATAGATTTCGTAATTCGAACATTGACTGCACTGCTATCCGTGCACCCTAGATCAGTGTGGCTTCGAGACTCACGCCATGTGGTTGTGTACGAAGCGAGAAAACTGCGCTTTAGCGCTGCATGTTTTTATGGTTTGTTTAGACGATATAACAAATTTGTAATTTAGCGCTGCAACAAACATGTAGTCAAACTTCGCGGGCAGTCCCTGCTGTCATCAAGTTGCGCAACGATTTTTGTTTGGAACAGCTTCTCTAGTACGTCGTTCTATGGTCTCAACGTAGACGGAGAAACCAATGGACTCAAGTACTGTGTAACCGGACATGAGATAGCGATATTTTCTAACAGTGTTGCCACTTAAGGATGGTTCCATAGAAGTTAGGGAAGTTAGGGTAGATTTTTAACAGTAAATAAAATAGTAGACTTCAGATTATTTTTCTATATTTTATTCATTTTTAAACAAAATCAGCTTACTGTATACATTTCTTACTCTTTCGTTTGGTTCAGATGCACGCTTAGCTAAGTAATGAGCAGAAGTTCGTGGTTATCTAAAGGTGAACAATCGAATACATCGCCATGGCATTGAAAGAAATGTTTATGGCTACATATTTTAAAACGTGTAATAAATATTGTCTCGCATTCTTTCGTGTAATTAAGTTGGTTACGTTTCTCTTAAGAATTTTGCGTTGGTCTCCAATCAAATCTACCACATGCTTGTATCCAAATCTCTACAAGTTCAGCACTCGATGGAAATCTGTAAGGAAATATTAAGATATGTAGGGTAAATTCTGTATTCTGTATTAGTAACAACCAAAAAATGATAATATTGAACCATTTCCATTTTTAAAAAAACGCTATTGTACAAAACCGATAATACGTGGCGTCCAATCTGGGCGGATAAAATCAATTTGTCAAATCCAATACGTCACCCAAAAACATTTAGGCCCGTCTGCCTACGTCCTTGCTTAACTAGCTTCATTAAACTACTCCTAGCAAAAAAAAATCTTGAATGAATCTTGAGCCATTTATTAGAACTTTTAACTTTATGTGCCCGATAAGGGAATATTTCGCTAGGAGTAGATTAAACTAGTTAAACAAGGACTGTTTAAGCAATTCTTATGTTCAGTGCAAACGGGTGTTAGAAAACTAGGGTAAAATTGGAAGCTAGATTATGGCAACCCTAATTCAATGTCTTGGAGGTTAGGTTTTTCTTTGCTTTTGCATGATTTGGCATTTTGCAGTAAACCTTTACATCCAAATAAGTGGTTCCTGCATCGACCCACTTTAATTAATATTTGTATTGATTTTAGAAGACATATTGTTTAGAGCAATGGCCAGTACCAACCTGTGAAATGTAACATCACTTAAACCTTGTTCTGTTCTATTCTGACAACCCAAAATACAGCACTGCACCATCCTGACGATGTCCAAAACACTTCACCATGCGATGATAACAATTAGATTTGATTTTAGATGATATATTTTCGAAAAAACACAACAATCTCTCAGTCACGGTAATATTTGACACCAAGCTGTCAAATATTGCTTGGAGTCAACCGGTTACAGCGATAGAGAGAAAAAAAGTATAAATCTTTCTCTTTCAAGCATGCTATTTTTTCATATGGCTGTTTCGCTGCGGAGTAAAAGAGATGGAAATGTGACTACGTCCATTGGTTTCTCTGTCTACGGGTCTCAATGTGCGCAGCCATTTCCATGTAATAACTATGTGCCTTTTTAGGAGGGCACAGAAACTATGCAACGCATTTGGATTGCTGAATACCTGTTGGCTCTCATCGCGCAGCTATTTCTCTATTGCTGGCATAGCAACGAGGTTTTGTGCATGGTTGGTATTTTTGTTACAGTAAAACTCAATATCCTTCTGGCTCGGATTCGGGGAAACAAAGAGAAAAATACCAGAGGCGCATCACTATACTGTGCCTATAGTATACTACATTCAGTATTGTGTTCCAACCCATTGTTAACTTATCCCCGTGATCAAAAACATTTCTATGAGCGCTCGAACGCATAGGGTACAGAAAATATTATGTAAATGGCAGCTGCCATGTACTGAGATTGGACTTAGCATTTACTCACTTAAGTAATGTTTGTGATACGTAAGTAAACTAGGTATAGCCACTAAAACTTAGATGGTTTTCATACTTGTCTAAGAATGCTTAAGTAAATAATTTAGATGCATTTTGTTACTTTCAGAGTAACAAAGTGGAAGAAGGCGTGTATCTGAGCGCGTGGTGGTCACAAAACGTGCGGGTCCGACGCAGCGTGCTGTTGATCGGCGGACAGCTGCGCAGGAGCATCGTGTTCCAAGCCGGCCCGTTCACAGACTTGACTGTTCCTACTTTTGTCGCGGCAAGTATTTCAATGTTATTCATACTTTTGATTCACATTTTGACAAAAAATAAAACAAAAAATTGTCGTGAAACAAATACATTTTCTTTTTTGTCAATGAATATGTATATTAATAGGTATATGTCGTGTATGATGCAAAGTAGCATGTTTGAGTCCACAAATAATTTATATAAATAAAAAATGTTATTTGTGTACTTATTACTCTTTAGATTGTGTCAAGTTTCAAACTGTACAAAGAAAATTATACTAAATTAAATGTAAAGGCAGATAAAAAATATATACCTAGTTGTAGTTACAGGAATATAACATGATGTGTACCTACTTGATATTTTGTAAACAACCTCGTAATCTACAAGTATACTCGTATTTTATGAAAGCGATCCTTCACAATGCGTACTTGTCTAAGCAAATAAAATGTTTACGACACCACTAGGCTGTAAAAAGTAATATATTTATTTGTTAGGCAAATGTTGGTTATGACATTGATCGTGAAATTTGGGAATCCATATTAAGACCAAGCCACACGATGCGACACGTCGCGCGGTAAGATCGCACTAATCATTCAAAACACTACATCGTTTTTGTGCAACAGCTCTACAGCTTAATTTGATTTTCAAATCACAAAGCGATGGCAGCCCAGTTGGAGGAAGGCCCGCCTCAAGCCAGAGGGAGCGGGTTCATACCCAGCCGACGGCACGCACCAATTTCTTAATTGTGTCAGCATATGTGCGTATTGTATGTCATCTGCTACATGACTGGCGCCCGGTGTATGGCCCTCTGTCACATTTGGGACTGAATATCGTCCGGCGAAGTGTGGGTGTTTGTATTACACCTCTGCCAGCCCCCTCGGGGAAAGGCGTGACGATATGTTATGTTTTAAAACGCAACTGCAGTACATTTGATTCCAAACGTGGATTAGGTAGATAACTTTCAAGTTAACCTACTCGTAACCACATCGTTAGGATTCATATCGACAAGTATAAAGTAAACATAAGTTGGTTAGACATGACAAGCGGCACTAGCCGATACCTACAACAGCTGTTCTGGGTGAGCGCGCGCGCGATGTGCGATAGGTCATTGTTACTTCAAGTATTTATATTTAGACATAATAATTATGGCATACTTAAGCTAATTAAGGGTGAGAACTGTTTGTCCTAGACAAACCACATTGGTTTTAAGGGCATGTTTAGTTTAAACTGCAATTATATTTATGTTAATAATAAAAAAACATTTAAAAAACCCTAGTACTCATTTTCATCGACACCGATTTTCATCAAACAGCTAAGAACAATTCTGACTAATTCACTTTTCAAACAAAATCAAAATCAGTTCATCCGTTCGGGAGCTCGATACCACAGACAGACACACACACACAGACACGTCAAAATTAGAGCATCTCTTCGTTTTTGCGTCGGTGGTGAGGTTTAAATAGGTAGAAACAGAAGTGTGTTATAGTCGAAATTCTGCTATTAATAATATAATTATTACAAATTAGGTTTCCTTCAGCTTTCATAGCAGATTTCTCCGAACCGTCATCGATCGTGTGGCCAGACCTCTACTATGCCAAAAAATATATAATATTCGCAAAGTCCATAATCTGCGTACTTTATAAGGTTTTTTCCGCGCATAAAATTGTAATCATAAAGTAAAACTTTTACTAACTCGACCTAAATTGTTTTTGTTCAGAAAACAAACTTAAGATGAACAGGGACATGAAATATTGAGGGTTATTTTTGTTTTATTAAATTAGTATGGCAACTTTGAATTTCTATTGAAACTAAGGATGAGCTTATTTTTATTAGAGTCAAATATATAATAGAATCATTTATTGTTAAACTGTGCGTTTTAAAGATGTATTTATAAAAAAAAAATTATGGATCAACAGCTTCGTCCCAACATACTACAATATTTTAATTTGTCTAATAAATTAAATTTATCATTGAAAAATTCTTCGATATTATAATAACTCTTCTCTACCAGAATCCTACTTCCTACTAATATTATAAATGCGAAAGTTTGTAAGAATGGATGGGTGGATGGATGGATGTTTGTTACTCTTTCACGCCAAAACGGCTAAACAGATCCGGATGAAATTTGGAACAGAGATAGATTATAGTCTAGAATAGCACATAGTATACTTTTTTAACCGCGGGTGAAACCGCGGAGCGCAGCTAGTAGTAAATAATAATTAATAATAAATAATTCACTTTAAATACAGTCACGTTCTCCGATTCAAGCACACACATATTTAGGCAAATGATTATATATTTTCGGGCCCATACCCAACACATTTTCACCAAAGAATGCTGTACTGTGACGAGGCATGCTGATTTTATTTGATTTTCAACTTTCATCATGGGAGTGACATGTTACCAGAACCGTTTTTTACTCTATTTTCTTTGGGTTTAGTAAACGAAAGTGAGTTTGGGTTAATTAAGAAGTCCTTGAAAAAGTCTATCAAAATACTGTCTATAAAAAAAATTAAACTCGCTTCACTCCCTCGCGACGCTTTCCCCCTCTTTCGCTTCGCTTGCTTTTAGTTTGATCTACTTTTTCTTCCGTCAGTAAAAGAACTCATCCGAGTCTAAGACATTGTCGATTGTAGAGTTGTTTGAGACGGTTTATTGCAAAATTAAAATTTTCCTTTTTTTTCAGATTATGAAAGGATCGTACAGCTACTACACGCTTCTTAGCAAGAAAGAAGATTAGAAATGACGTTCTCTTTAAGAAATCACGCTTAGATCACTTAAAAATGTTGCACTAATGCACTTATTGCCAATTACTTAGATTTCTAGCCTTTACTTACTCTTGAAATCATTTGTATTGATACTGTTTTATTTTTTTTCAAATAAAATAACGCCTTGTCAAATAATAAAACCTAGATCTATTCATGGTTTAATAATATACTCCGCCAGGTGTTGTGTGCATTCAGATACACGTAGCGACGTCAATCGATGCTTAAGCAAGACCGAAATAAGTCATTTACAACAAGTTCGAAAGAGACGGGTGACGATGACGTCATTATGTGTATGCTGACAGCTAGACCTTGTTTCATAGATCTACTTTAAATGCTACCTACTAATAAGAAAGCTATTATATTATTTTAAAGCCTGTGCCTGTGTCCTATCGTTTAGGTCCACTATAGTAGTAGCCGGAATAAATGGGTACTATTAATGAAATGTAATACCTGTGGAATCATTGAGTCTACTTTGAGCCAGGAGCAAAAGCTGTTTCACTAGGATTAAAGAACTACGAGTATGTGAAAAATGTCGAGAAAAATAAACCTGGATTTCTTCAAGGCCAGAGTGAACTGGTACCTCACGTCGCATGGCGACGACATCGCCGCAGCGAGCCAGATAGAAAAGACGTAAGACGAGACACGGACGAGACGCAAATGTAGCGTCTCTTCCAAATGTATAGAAGAGACGTCACGCAACACATACAGAAAACCAGGAGGGCTATTCCTGCGCGTGAGATGAGATGAGATTTTATCTTGGTCACTCTCACACCTATGACGTTTGAAACGAGAGCAACGAGGACGAAAAAAGATGAGATGAAAATCTTAGATCTCGGAATAGGGCCACAGGGAGCGGACGCAATGCTTCTCGAAGTCAAAGTCAAAATGTTTTTATTCAATCGAGTATCGAAAATGCACTTATGAACGTCGAAAGTTTTATAATAGACTCCACCGCCTTGTTCGGAAAAAGAACCACTACTCAGAAGAACTGGCAATATACTGAGGGACATTCTTTTTCTTCAAAAAATGTTTCCTACAAATTTTGGCTTACAACTATATGGTAACATTAAATTATATCTATGTACTAGTGACTACTTAGCGAAAGTTAAAAACTCTAAATATCTTTGTCTTCTAAATATGTGTTGACTTTATAATATCCTCTTTTTATTATTGTTGTTTTTACATGTGATTTGAATTTTCGGAACTATGGCATTCTCATACAAAATGCCCTAATTTTGTGTGAAATTGCCATAGTTCCGCTCCGTACGTGTCTCGTCCTCGTCTTACGTCTATTCTGTCTAACCTGCGCCTAAGCGACATCGTCGCTTTACATCAGGCGAGTTGGTGGCCATACCTTAACCAATTTCATTGATAAAAAAAGAGAAAAAAACTTTTCTAAAGTGAGATCAGAAAATCCCGTCAAGAAAAAAGCTTTTTCGGCGCAGTTTTTTAATTTTCTCCCGACATTGTATCGACTTCTGGACCCTTTTGGTTTTGTAGAATGTGGTTAAGAGACTTTTTCACTTTAGCACTTTCTTTGTAAAAAGATCTGATATTGGTTTCCGTTCTCTTTAGGGATGTAACAGAGGTACTTGAGATAAAATTGTTAGACTAAGAAAGACGATAGACATTGGTGCGGTAGGGATTCATCTAATTACGAGTCTGGAGTAAGACCTAAAGTATATCTATAACAGTCTAGATCTTGCTAACAGTTCCTTTCAAAATGTTTTAACCAAAAAATATGCTAAAATATTTTGAAGATGCCAACAAAAGCTTTTGGAGGTAAAGCATACTTACTCCTAATACACTCTTGTTCAAGAAATTCACCAACTAGAATTTTATATTTTTGTTGTATAGAATAAGCGCAGGTACGATAAGTATTTGATAAATAAATAAATACGGGACATTTTCACACACGGTCGCTTGACCCCAAACTAAGCAAAGCTTGTACTGTAGCTGCCAGAGACTGATATAATTACGTACATAATATTTTTAAATATATACATAAATAGATATTAACACCCAGACATAGAACAAACACAAATGTTCATCAAATGAATGTTTGCCCTAGGTGGGAATCGAACCCACGCCCCCACGCTCAGAAGGCAGGTTCACTACCAACTGAGCCACCGAGGCAGGTGATGAGTTTTTATTTCGATAAAACCACCTATAGGTACCTACGTCATTATGATTGATATAACGAACTACGATAAATGCCTACCTATTCATAACGATCTAATAAATGACATAACTAGTAAGTGCTTTTATTAGAGATTATACATAACTAATTGCAGCCATTTAGATTTAAAAATCCTTCTTAACTAGGGTCTAGAATTTAAAGTCTAGAATCGTCCATTTTCTTTTTACAGATAAAGAAAAACGTCACAAATTGGACATTTCACGAACTAAACCTGCTTTCTTGCATTTTTATTGTAATTAACAAAAGTGTATTTTATGTCTCCAAAGCTTGTGAGAGTATAACCTAAGAATTAAATTCATAAAAACGTAAGCCAGAGCACTCTGCGTTATTAAAACACTACATTTTAATTCACAGAATTGAAATGGTGCAGCTGAAACCTGACTTGAATGTGAACAAAAGGCTATTCAGTTTTCTATTATTCAAATACTGCGTGAGGTTGCCACGGATTAATTAATAAATGAAATTTTACTTTTTAGGTAACTCTATATCTCAACTGGTTCGTGTATTTTTGAAGGTTTTATTTTTCGTGTGTATGTATGTATGCATATGTATATCATGGATGTATGTGGGCATGCATGTATGTATGTATGAGGTTTCTTTGGCACGCTCTACGGCCTAAACAGCTTCATGGATTTCGACACGCGAGGTGTCGTTTGAATCGTCTTGATAGTGGAAGTGACATAGGGTTCAACATTTTGCAACCGGGTTTTTTGGTTTTCTTTTAAAAAATAATAACTTGTTATTCTCATAATTTAGGAAGGTATTTTATTTTCTGTACTAAAGAAATGTGTAAGAATCAACACAAACTATTTAGACATTTTATAATCATGGATAGATAAATGCTTTATTGTTCACACCAGAAACATAACAAAACGTAAAGTTAAAAACCTATATCACTTAATCTTCAGTGTAAAAACTGGCGGCCTCATCACTAAAAGCGATCTCTTCCAGGCAACCTTATCTGCTCGTCGGGAGCAATCGCTTGTAATGTAACCCATATTACATTTTTTTTTCGGATCTTCTATTTTATTATTGTAATTTTATACATAGTTTCGTTACAGGATGCAAACGCTCGGTTTTCTTCCCTTAATGCTATTATTTTTGAATCTGAACACACACACACATTGTACACGAGTCATTGTAGTGAAGGAGGATATTTATTTATGCTACGGCCTCACATTGGTTTGACTTTGGATCCAAGGTTGGTTTTAAATTTGAAGAGCTCAACATTGAACCTTATTACTTGACACATTGGCTTCTAACTTTGTGTCCAGCGACACATTGTTGGCCTTGGCCTCAAGACCAAGATTGGTTCATAAATACCACCATGTGTAGCCGCGTCATTACAAATCATTTTAGCAGCGTTCGTCACAAGTGTTTGCATTACTTACAGCTGAATAAGCCAATGCGGGAACCGCGGTTGTGACCGCTGGCAAACGAGGCATAGCTAAATTAATGGTATAATAATATACTCCGCCAGGTATAGCAGTCCGGTCACGTGAGAAACACGTAGTGACTTCAATCGATGCTTAAGCAAGACCGGAATATGTAATGTAAAACAAGTTCGGAAAAGACGATGGCGATGACAAGTGACGTCATTACGTGTTTGCTCCCGGAGTGCCAGACCTTGTTTTGTTCCAAAAATCTAGCCATAATCCTTTTGTACATATAGTTACGCCACTCGCAGCCGATGAAGAAGCTATACACTAATCTGTGGAGATGTTTACGACTTCTATAGGTGTTACAGATTAGGCAATATTAGCACACTCGAGTCGCGCGTCTTTTGCTAAAATCCGGATCAAAAGAAATTTTCTGGATAGCATTTTTTGTGCACTATTTAATGGTGTTTATTTGAACCTTTTGTGTTGTCCAAATATTCTAGATTAAACGTGTGGCTCCGGGAGATAAACAACTTTGTGTCTTTGCGCTATTGATTATTCAAATATTCTGGAAATCTTAAACCCGTATAAATACGCGGATGACCGACGATTCATCAGCCAGTTTTGATTGCGAGTTCAAAGTGTCAACATCGTCAGTGATTGCACCAGTAGCTGTGTTTAGACCGTTATAGTGCAAATGCTTACTCTAAGTGTAACAGTGTGTTTGTGAATAAATTGAATCTTTGGATTTATTGATGTTATATTCCTTGTATCCTTACCCCGCTCGTAACAATATGTACAATAACCCTTAAACTAACCTCGTGAATCAATAATACGTTAATAGCCCAGGAGACCCTCAGAATGAATTACAGCCTCCTAATTATGATAAATCTTAAGAGAAAGCTAATAAAGCCATTGTTAACAAGACCTTTGGGAACCCTTCATCTTTTCAACGCATTATAAATAGAAAACTAATTACGAGATCAAAGTAAAGATTAAATTAAGTTTTGGTACTATTTTCGTGATATTTAATTTGTTAGACTGGGGTTTGTTTGTTTAGGGTTTTAATTAAGAAAGAGTAAACAGCATAGCACTGTGTGATGAATAAATAATACTTTATTCTAAACTTTTGAAAAGCATTTTGTTTGGATGCGTGACATTTTACACGTTTGCTATCCTACTTAAGAGTCCAGCGACCACTTTAGACTAACTTGGCATTGGCTTAAGGTTTTCCATAACCATTTCGTCTGGAAGAAGATGACGAGCGATGATGACGAATGATGGCGAAGATGACGAGCGATACTGACGAGCCTAAAGGCTCGTCAGTATCTTTACTTGCTCTCAAATTTTAAAATTGCACTTGTTGTCACTTTGTAGGTAACTTTAAAAAGTTACCTACAAAGTGACAAAGTGCAATTTTAATTTTTTTTTAGACTTTTGCACTTCTGTAATCATTCTTAAATACCTAAGAATGTCTCTAGTCTTATAGATTCATTTAACAGCTAATGATGTAGACAACCTCCCTATGTAAAGGAATTTTTGATTTGCTTTGTCTACCTATTGAATAAATCAGTCAAAAGTGACCCCTTAAAAATGCGGATATTTTTCATAGCTCTATTTTCTCTTGAGGACGTTTTTTTTAAAAAAAACCAAGATAATAGGGGCGGAGATACGTTCATTTAACTGTATATGCAAAATTTCATCATAATCTGACAAATGGTTTTCAAAAAATTTGAGAAGCGCGTTTGTATGGAAATTTCAGAGCGTCGCGACCCTCTTAATATGTAAACGCGAAATTTTGTAAGAATGGATGGATGGATGGATGTTTGTTATTCTTTCACGCCAGAACGACTGAACAGATCTGGATGAAATTTGGCACAGGGATAGATTATAGTCTAGAATAGCACAAAGGATACTTTTTAAACGCGGGTGAAATCGCGGGGCGCAGCTAGTGTTGTAGAAAGCCAAACATACTGTATGAGTCCCAAACATAATATACATAGAGAAAGGTGCAAGTCGAAAGTTAAAAAAAAAAGCTCTGCATGCTTGCGTCAAATGCAAGTGGATGATATAGTAATAAAAAATAACGTTCAAAACCAATCACCAATACTGAGCAATGGACGACACGAACAGCCTACGACCGCGAGAGGCATTTACAACTGAGCGCTAACGTGGGTCAAATGACACGTTCTATTGTAGGCTATTTGCAGTTCTTAGTTTGACAAGTTAAGCCATGTTAGAGGCCTTCAAGCGGCCTAAAGACTCGGATATTATCATGAACTAGCTACTCGACCTATACGGACCTTTTTGCTTTGAAATACAAAAAAAATATATAAGTGTAGGTATAGGTAAACGTAAAATCTCCTCCTCTTTGGAAGTCAGTTAAGAGGGCCGCGACGCTCTGAAATTTCCATACAAACGCGCTACTCAAATTTCTTGTCAGATTATGATGAAATTTAGCACGTACAATTAAATTAACAATATATCTCCGCCCCTATGTTCTTGGTTTTTTTTTTTAAACGTTCTCAAGCGAAAATAGAGCTATGAAAAATATCCGCATTTTTAAGGGGTTAGTTTTGACTGATTTATTCAATAGGTAGACAAAGCAAATCAAAAATTCCATTACATAGGGAGGTTGTCTACATCATTAGCTGTTACATGAATCCATAATACAAGGGAAATTCTCAATTATTTAAAATGATTACAGAAGTGCAAAAGTCATAAAAAAAATTAAAATTGCACTTTGTCACTCTGTAGGTAACTTTAGAGGCTCGTCAGTATCATTACTCGCTCTCTTCGCTCGTCTTCTTCTTCTAGACGAAATGGCTATAGAATACCTTAAGCCAATGCGAAGTTAGTCTAAAGTGGTCGCCGGACTCTTCAAAATATGAATTCGCAGTAAAATGCCATCCTCTCTCTAAAATATAGACGGCGACTGAACAACTATTTGAGTAAAGAAGACGACCTTATGCAAACTAAGAACTGAATGCAAATTCAGTATTCTGAGCAGATGGTTGTACTGATACCGAGGGTGAAGGTAGAGTAGAGCTAATTCAATGGGACTAACCTACTTAGCTTTTGCAATTCATAATAAAATCTGTAAGGAAGATGAAAGGAAAATCCAATACCGTCGTTGAGTAAGTAATTTTTTTTGTTCCGAAATTGTCTTATCTAATTATTTTTAAAAATTAATATTTTAACACTAAAAATGTGAAAGTATGTGAATTTATTTGTGTGTCATTTTGGCCTCTTCAAGTTTCAACGGCTAAACGAATTTGAATGAAATTTGATAAGTTGATTTGTTAATTACTTTTTATTCCGAAAAAAAACTATTATTGTAGAATACATAGCTGATGAGATAGCAGGGCGCAGAACTAGTAAATTTATATTTTGCCTTTCTATTTAAATCATAGCAGTTACGAAATGTTGTCATTACTTCTTGACCTCCATCACTACCGAGCTTAGACCAAAAGGTGTGGTTTTAACTCGAGTAGGATTGACTAAGTATAATTATATGATTAAACGAACTTACCTAAGTGAAGTTCTATCATAATAATATGAAGTTTTTCAGTCCATGATAATTACTAGCAGCAGCAAGCGTCGCGCTGCGTCAGTACACTAATCTGGTTCAAAGCCAAAGCTAAAAAAAAACACATTGACATTTATCTTATTCGACAACTACAACAATACGTCATTACGTTTAAAGCAGTGCGAACAATCCCACAACGGGATAATACGAAGCGTATTAGAGGGAGGGTTTTTGGGAGTTTCATGGACTGAAAAACTTCATATTATTATGATAGAACTTCACTTAGGTAAGTTCGTTTAATCATATAATAATATTCGTTTTTCAGTCCATGATAATTACTAGCAGATGTTTAAAGCTATAATTGGGTTGTGAGCATATTAAGAAAACAAACATTACATATGAAATAGTAATGTAGTTTTATTATTATAATAATCAATTCTTATATTATTTATTAATGTAGTTTTATTTTTATTATTATTATTTTATAAATAACAATAATTTGAAGTCTTAATACTAAGATAAGAAGAACTTTAGAAAAGCTATTCCATCTTATAAAATTGTGCTTAACACATTAAAAATTAAAATGAAACATTCCAATAATTTCCATGGCACACTATTTTACTTAGGTAGGTGCATCACTGCCTGCTGTTACTGAGACTTGCTTTACTTGTTAGAAATTTAGTATTTCCATCACTAAACAGCTGTACTGCCAATGGTCTTACTATAGAAGGCCTGATCTGCAATCAGAGGTTTTGTTATATTTTGCGAAGGTCATTGAGTTTTCAGACAACCCTGCAGGCCTTTGTATCTGGTCAATATTAATCCAGATCCAGACTCAGAACTACTCGCTGAGTGACTGGTATTATGCTATTTATACATTTATGTATATATTAGCATCTCTATGGGTATATTTTATCCACCCATTGATCATTTGACTTGATGTGGGTCTGTAAGGTTTTTGTAAATAATGAATAGATTGCTTACATCCTTTCTCTGGATTCTATTCTTGTAATGTTTTATGTAATAGTATTTACCAGGCAAATTTTCATTTTTGCCAACCAAGCTTTTTAAGGTAAGGATTTGGCTGAAACTACCCTTTTTAGGGGTTTCATCTATATTGTATTCTATCCGGAATATGTGTTTGGATCCTGGTATCTTGTTTAACTATATTTTTTATATCAATCAATGATAGTGTCCAATGATAGTTACCTTTAGTTAGTTTTTTGAGATATATCTACCAGGTAACCTGCTATGTGATTTAGACTACTCTCAGATACCAAGTAGTGTTGTATTTGGGATTCTGAAGTTTCTTTCCTTAACTTTTTTATCCAATCATCTACACCAATGTTAGATCCTGTAATTAAGGATAGAGTCGATCCTGTGGTATTTAGAGTGCAATAGGAAGTTCCTTGATTGAAATATTTTCCTACAAACTTTAAAACATTTTATCTTTTAAGCATTTGAGTATAAATGAAAAAAGGGGGAAAGGGGTAAAAGACTAAATTTGTCTATTTACCCAGTCTCCTGCAACAGCCAGTGGGTCATATTTTCAAGAAATAGTATTTACCACAATCACAAATTGTATTTAATCTTGAAGCAAACAAAACTAATACTGCACAACAAAACTTTTTTAATAAATGTCTTAATTTAGTTCCTGCTTAAATTGAATTTTCACAGATTCTTAATTGACGCCAAGGAACCCTAATATCCCCCATTTTACTTTTATAAGATCTATTCTCAATGGTACTTTACTATTTGAAATATTTTTAGTGTAGCACTGAAGACCAATGAAGGTGAGTTTAGTTTGGTTTTCACATATTTGAAAAGGAACCTTCTGGCACTGTCATCTCTGCTGTTCATGAGGTAGAACATAGAAAGCATTTAATAATCCTATAACAAGCTCTATACTGTCTTGTTTGAAATAATTAATTTATATCTCTAACTGTGAGTTATTTTTCTTTAGGTACCAATTACCATTAGGTAATTTAGGTAAGATCTCAAGTTTAATCTTAAGTGATTGCAAATTTTGTGGAAAAAGAGACCACTTTTTTCTTCATTAATAATTAATTCTAAATCTTAGAACAGTTGGTTTATGTTTTTTCTAAATTTTTCATATGGTTATGGTTTTGTAATAAATAGACTGTTGTCTAAGTCATTTGTTACATTACACTCTGATTTCTAAGATAAGTACACACTTATTTGTTTTACTGGTTTTGTAAAAAAGAATGGTGCCATACCCAAGCCCTAAGGCAAAGCTTCAAATGTGTACATTTTCTCATCAAATATAAGTCTTAAATGTTTTTACATGTATGTATTTGAATTTGGAAGAGAGAAATACACCTCTATCAAATCAATTTCGGCCATAAACAATTTTTAGACAGTAATTTATATACAGTTCTAATATATTTTAACTTGAAATGACCAGTAATTATGTATTCTTCTTATGACTCATGTTGACCAGGTGTTTCAACTGCCTGTAGTATTGTAGCGAAAGGGATTTCAATTCGCTGAATCTGTTTATAATAACTGGGTCTTTAGTTTTCTTAGTAGCTATCTCTAACCAGTTATTGATAAAAAAATTAATTAAAATTAATTGACCGGCATGTATCCGATTATTTAATGATGGCAGTTACCCCTGGACTTGAAAGGTTGATGTCTCTGGTTCCTGTGTTGGTTGTAGTTAGAGTTCTTTCTCGCTGGTTGTTAACATTGCCTGCCATGAGCATAAAAATGTGATTGAAATTGAGGTTGCAATGGGCTTTTCACGTTTTTCTGCGTTTTTGGGCCAATAGGATTTTTGTTCTTGTTAGGCTGAAATATTTGTCTTAATTTGGGATTTTCCTTCTGAGTCCCCTTTTTTGGATTGTTTGTGCTGTTTACATTTTTCCTACAGTCTTTTCAAAACAGGAATTCATCTGAGGATGCATTGTGGACTGCATCCTTGACTATTTAGTTTGCTCAAGGTGAGGCACAAACAATTCTTAAGTTTGAGTCCTGAAGAGATATTTCAGCTGCTAATTTTTCTGCATCTCTTGTTTTCTCTTAAGTGAGAGGCCCATATTTCAGTGTTAACATAATGATATGAATCCACTGACTCCGAACTAGTAAAAAATGTGTTTCGGTAGCCATGCAGTGGCTACTCCCATAAACCTAAGTTTTTTATGTGCCTGGTAAATCAGATGGTATGTATGTGTGTGTGTGAGTGTGTGTGTGTGTGGGTGTGTATGTGTCTGTATGTGCACGCGGGCCAGAGATCGTTATGTGTATATCGATGTCGATGTATTTGTATGATCCTTAATTAATTGAATGAATGCTATATGGACAGATGCATATTTTTCACGCTCACGCATTCATGGATAGTATTAAAATAGCTTATACGCTTTTTTTAAGGGGGAAGTAAAATGCTTTCGCACTTTCTTTTCCTCCGCAGGAGCGAGTTAATGTAGGAACCGAACCCACTAAAATCCTCCCCCGTGAGCAGTCCTTTGCCGAGATGGGGCGAGATGGTTCCTGCTAGCATTTACCATCTCGCTCTGGTGGTAGGCTCGGGCGGGCCTCTGCGCGAGGGGCAACCTTGCTCACCAAAGTCACACCTCAGATTTGTGGCCGTGAAAGTCGGTGGAGAGTAAGTAGCTTTAATATATAGGGCACTTTTAAACATCGTTGGACGCAACTAATCATCGCATCAAGCAATAAGTCCTGGTTTAATTTGTAGTCTGAGCTGTAATCTCTTATAATATTCGTTTTTCAGTCCATGATAATTACTAGCAGCAGCAAGCGTCGCGCTGCGTCAGTACACTAATCTGGTTCAAAGCCAAAGCTAAAAAAAAACACATTGACATTTATCTTATTCGACAACTACAACAATACGTCATTACAAGTTTTAGTGCAGCGTCAGTATAATGACACTACAATTTTATTTTGATTTTAAATCAGTTTTACGTGAATCTGAGTTACTAAAATGTTCAAATGTTCTCCTAATTAATTATACGCTTAAACTTAAAATTGTGCATATAAAAACAGTGCCTTTGAAAACACAAAAAATGGTGAATAAGTGCTCAACCTTGCCGGTCTTTTTTTTAACATGGCGTCAGACCGGGGGGACACCGGCCGGTATTCAGAGGTTTGTTTACAAACACACGAGGTATGTAACCAAACTAATTTATTATACAAACTTACTTGCTTTGAGTGTTACTACTCAGAGTGAGGACTCCGAGTAGAGATACTCGAAGTTTACACTTATTTTCTTGTGCTGGAGCAAATTCTCTCTTTGCTTTAATTTAAGTATAGTTAGACTTTTCGTAATATTATATCTTGTATTTGTAGTTTCCTATATTGTATGTTAAACATCATTATATTCTAACTCAATAATGTATGTATGTACTTAAAGTATGTTTTGTAAGCTTGAGTCCATTACTGAACTTATATCCCACACATGTTCTGAGTTACCATCCAGATCAAATCTGTGTTTCTGGGGATTCATTTGTATCCATAACTTGTTACTCTTAGATTGTAATTTGTTTTGTGTGCTAAATAAATAAATAAAAGAAATAGACTGCCTCGGTGGCTCAGTCGTTAGTGAACCTGCCTCTGAGTTTGGGGGCGTGGGTTAGATTCTCACCTAGGGCAAACATTCATGTGATGAACATTTGTGTTTGTTATGTCTGGGTGTAAATTTTCTACTTAAGTATGTATTTAAAAAAAAAACAGTTCTGTATATCAGTCTCTGGCCACCATAGTACACGCTTTGCTTAGTTTGGGGTCAGACGGCCGTGTGTGCAAGTGTCCCGAATATTGTCTCGAATACAGACAGTCTAGTAACTCTAGTAGATTAACATAATTATGAAAAAAAATATCAACCACAACAAATCTAAATATAATACTTACTAAAGGTTACATGGCTATGAGCACTTGCAATTATGATGAAAAGCGATGAAACAAAGCGATGATGGCCTAGTCGGAGAGGGCACGCCTCTCAAGCCAGAGGGAGCGGGTTCGGACACAGCCGAAGGCACGCACCAATTTATTAATTGTGTGAACATATGTGTGTATTTAATGTCATCTGCTACATAACTGGGGCCCGTTGCATGGCGACACTCGCACCTTTTGCCCCCCCCCCCCCCCCTTTCGCCACATTTGAGACTGAACATCGTCCGGAGAAGTGTGGGTGTTGTACATCTCTGCCAGCCCCTGCGGGGGAAAGGCGTGACGACATGTTAAGTTATGAAATCATGATAGGTACTAGTACAAAAACTGTTGTTTCTTCAGCCGAAGGAATTTCGAAAAATATAATGAAACCTGGTTAAACATTCAGAGAGAATATGACGAAATCTTGAGCCGGTAAGTATATGAGCTTACAAGTCCATGAATCCACATGAATATCATCCCAAGAAAAAGTAATTTGCCCACCAAGGAAAACGCCTTTCGCGATATTTGAAAAGTCTTGAAATTATTCCAAATTGCTCAACGTTATTCAATAAAAGTCTTCACAAAGTCCCGGGTTCATTGCGACTTCCAATAAGGCTCGAAGCCAAATCCTTTTTCAGCGATTGGAACCAAAATTACTTCCTTTCCCCGTTTTACAACAAGATAAAATGTCGTTTTGAATCTGTTTACGGATTAGATTAGATTAATGCGAAACGACGGTGAAACCAAGCATTGTTCGACATTGAACGTGATTTTTTTGGCTTGAATTTTTAAACGATGATAGCCCAGTTAGAGAAAGCCCGCCTTTCAAGGCGGAGGGAACGGGTTCGAACCCAGCTGACGGCACGCACCTATTTGTTTTAAAAAAAATATTTTTGAAGTGGTTCTTGTTCAATGCTTACTATTCAATCCTGTCCACTTTCCGCAGCCTGAGATTAAAAGCTAAAAACATTACATAACAACATTTGTGACAGGGGCGAGCTTGTCGCCATACACCGGGCTCCAATCATATAGCAGATGACATACAATACGCACATATGCTGACATAATGCACAAATTGGTGCGTTCCGCCCGGCTGGGTTCGAACCCGCTCCCTCTGGCTAGAGGGGTAGACCTTCTCCCAACTAGGCTGCCGTCGCTTTAACAAAAACAACATAGGTGTAGGGTTTGATTCCTATAGGGGATGCTGCTGCTGACCGATAAAGGAAAGACGCTTGTCTCCTAAAACGGTATTTAATTGATAATAGCTGATGGTATGATGAGTGCGAATGTCGCGGCGATTGCTGACGCACTGACTCAAGTAAATCGCTCGAACCACTGATGTCGGCGCGTGCGAACTACTTGAGTCATAACGCTGTGTTCGATGATTAACCGAACAATAGAGTACTCTTTATCCCGAAAAATTAACGCTTCCTGTCCGACCGCAGCTGCAACCGCGGGACGTAAGCTACAAAACTAAATTTCCTCTATTATGGAAACTGACGTGGTTTTCACACATTATGATTTAAAACACGGGAATTACTCACGTACGATTCAGTCGATTATTCCGACTATAGTTTCAACCGCATTCGGCGGTCTTCATCAGGGCGAGTGCGCGCGCGCGGCTGCGTCTCGCATAGCACTGAAACTATAGTCGGAATAATCGACTGAATCGTACGTGAGTAATTCCCGTGTTTTAAATCATATATTTCCTCTATTTGCTAAGAAATTTGATGACAAGCCACAAATAACTACGCAAACCAACTTTTATCTACCTCAGCCAGAAAAGCCTATCAAGCTTGAGCTCGTTACCAAGTTACTCCATCATTCGGATTAAAAGCTTTGCGAAAGTTAGAGCAACATGGGTCCGTCGGTTGAAACTACGAACTACTACCAATCAGATTGGACTGCCCGAACTACTGACTGGTAATTTCGGAAAATGAATGTGGGTAATTATAGAGGACTAGCAGCGCCCCGCGGTTCCGGAATAAAAAGTACTCTATGTTCTATTTCTGTACCTCTGACAATCTGTATACGAAACTTCATTGTGATCGGTTCAGTAGTTAAGACTTGAAAGCGTACAAACAAACGAACAAAGCTTTCGCACTAAAAACTAGTTGCGCCCCGCGGTTTCCCACAGGAACCGTTTTTTTTTACCCACGTCCGTATAGGAGTGTACTCTATTCTGATTCCCTACACGTGGTCCCCGGGTAGTGCTAGGTAGTCCCCGGGTAGTGCTAGGTAGTCCCCGGGTAGTCGTGTTTCGGGATGTAGTCCGGTGTAACCGTTACGAAGACGGGTCTGAGCAGTAGCGCACTTGTAGCGCCTCACTCAACTGCCGTCTTTGTACTTCTTCACTCTACAAAACTTCAAGGCTAGAGTGAATAAGTACCTTATAGGTCGTCGTGCTCCATCTTAGACCTCAACGTCGCTTAACATCAGGCGAGTTGGTGGTCATACGACGACGAACTCGCCTGATACTACATAAACATAAAAAAATAAACATACAAACAAACTCACTTTCGCATTTATAATATTAGTTAGAATAGTTAGGAAGGATTTTAAATGCACTTGTATCCATAACTCAATTCCTGCATACACTGCTCAAAAAAATATCATGATGACGGCATCATGTAATTTGGCGTGTTATAATAATATACTCCGCCAGATATAGCATTCCTGTCACGTGGGCAACACGTAGTGACTTCAATCGATGCATAAGCAAGACCGAATTAAGTCATTTACAATTAGTTCGAAGGAGACGGATGACGATGCCGAGTGGCGTCATAACGTGTTTGCTCCCGGAATGCTGTAGACCTTATTTTTTGGATCATGGAATTTCGTATTCACGCTGTCAAGGAAATAGGAAAGAACGTGGGATTGTTTTAACCCCGTGACCGTAAATGAAACCACGGGTCACAGATGATAGTTGATCACTGTCAGGGTAAACGAACAAGGTATGGTTTAATTTTACAAACCTAGTTTATTACTGTACCAAATCAAGTACATACATAGTATTTTTATACTTAAATTAAGAGAGAAAGAAATAGAGAGAGAAAAAATTAAACAAAAAAATAGACCTTTTTAGGCCAATTTCTATGATCCCCATGATAACAATTATTCGCACCACTCATGAAAAAAATTGTAAAGTAATTAAATGTACGAATAATATCAATAAAGTAATAGCAAAATTACGTAAACATAAAATCTCACGCGGTAATGCAATCTCAATCCAGAGGGAGCGGGTTCGAACCCAGCCGAAGGCACGCACCACTTTGTTCATTGTGTGAACACATGTGCGTATTGTATGTCATCTGCTACATGACTGGAGCCCGGTTATGGCGACAGGCTCGCCCCCTGTCACATTAGGGGCTGAATATTGTCCGGCGTGTGGGTATTGTACACCTCTACCAGCCCCCTCGGGGGAAAGGCGTGACGATATGGTAATACACTCTTTGTCCGTTTTTAAATTTAAATAAAAAATTACGTCAAGACGATAAAAATCACTTTAAAAATGCAATGCAACAAAACCACTTATTCATAGACTTACTTATTTCAAAGTCGGTTTAGACGATATTACTTGTTGACTCATGCTCATCTCTGTGTAACCTTCCAATTTGCCAACCAACGAGATAAATCTTATCAAAACATGCATTACACCTTACCCAATTCTAATGAAAAGGATACCGGTACATAAATTTCGGCTTCTAAAGTCATTATTTTTATGGCAAACTGGGTGTTGACGCCGCAAAATAAGATTATGAATAAAATATACTGGACCCTAAAAAGTTTACATAAAGTGAGCAAAGTAGCCTCGGGAACAAAAAAGTAGAAGAAGAAAATTGTATTTTCTTATGAAGGCTTCTTCAGCTGACAATTCTGTCTGTTTAAGAATTTTAAGCGAAATTGCGTCTGTTTGTTACGCTTTCACGCCTTAACTGATCATCATGAAATTTTGCATACAGAAAAGGACAGGATATTATTATACAGGGTTATAGGTAACTCACCAAAAACCTCATAAGGGTTCATTGTACTCATCAATTTGAACAACTTTTATTATGAAGCCAATCCTGTAATCGCTAAAAAAAAAACAGTTGTTCCATACAAAAACTTCAATCACCTGAGGCAAAATGTATGGAACAGCTGTTTTTTTTTCGCGATTTCAGAGTTCGCCCCATAGTAAAAGTTGTTCATATTGATGAGTACATTGAGCCCTTAAGAGGTTTTTGGTGAGATACCTATAACCCTGTATTTGATAGGGTTCCTGTAAAATGGGGGAAACCGCGGAGCACAGTAGTAGTATTTACTCGTATGTAAATAAAATTCATAAATTTTAATGAACAGCTAATTTGTTTAGCATGAATAGAGTTTATACATGCTTATACCCTAGGTTTACGCTTCAGTATGTCATCCTGGTAAAATATACAGTTCCTGTAGCATTGCGTATGTCACTGCCAGTGCATGTCAAAAGTGAAAATGCAAGGCACGTTTTAGCATTTTGATAAAGTATTTGTAACTTTTTGAAAATTTTAAGGATATAAAGCATTATTATTATTATTTAGAAAAAAAAACTTACCTAGGTATTAAGTCACTTTTCCGCTTGACTGCACAAGCGGCGACCTTTTAATGAAGTCAAAGCGTTTTAGGTGATTTTTTTAAATTGGTGTCAGTGGTTTCTTGTTTGGGAAGTTTCCCTGAGATTTTTCATTTCATTTTTTGTGCAAAAATTAGACTTCAAAACAACAAGACGAGCAACTTTTTCTGCGTTATGAGTTCAACTCCTTAACTTTACGCATAAAACAGAACAGTTTTTGTAAAGGCGGAGACTGACTGTTAACATTTCATCGTAACGTACGAGTATCGTGTTCGCGTATCATGTATGCGTAAAGCCAGTTCATTATACGAAGCGTGAGCCGTACGCCGCGTCGCACGAATCGGTAGACGAATCTGTCATGACCTACACACAACGCGAGCGCTCATGTGTGCTAGACAGCGTGGACTCGGCGTGGCGCTCGCTTCGACGGCGAGTGGCGAATTGGTCCGCTCGTCTTGTTTGTTCGTCTTGTCTGCTCAATTTGTCACCAGCTACAAATCCGGCGGATTAGCCAGCCTTGATACGCAACAACGATACAGCGCTTGCGGCGAATGGCTCGCCATAACCATTTTGACTCGCAGCGAACGTGCGAGCGCGCTTCATAAAAGAGTTCGCAAAACACCGACAGGTTTGCATGGGCGCGGCAAGAGGCTCGGCTCGTTGAATTCATACGACGCATGTTACATTACGTGTTACGAGGTTTATTTCAGTCAGTCTCCGCCTTTATGTATATCTAGACCAAGCAATGAATGCTCATTGCTCAACAAGATCTTTACTTGTTGGCGGAACTGGTATATTAATTTGTTTTGTTTTTGATTTCTGGAATTTCGGGATGTTTTCTATTTGTATTTGTTTAGTTTATTATCATATGCCACACCATAATTTCTTGTAAAGTGAGTGAATTGAGATAAGTCGTTTGCCTATCAACAATTCAAACTAGCTGATGCCCGGAACTTCGTACCCGGTGCTGCTCGGAATTTGACCTCACATTTTTGGGCCTGAGAATCGAAGCACGACCTTCAGTCTCGCATACCTGTAAAAAGTTTAACGAAATCCATCCAGCCATTCTCAAGTGAACGCATTGCAACCAAAAGCATGTATTTTAGATAATACTAAACACACACGCATGTTGCCAGCTCAACACACATTGCCAGCGGTGTCACCTGCGATTAGTATAGTACCTATGGATTAACCTAGGGTATAAGGCACTTCCTAAGGTGTAAGGTAAAGCGATGATAGCCTGGCCGGACAAGGCCCGCCTCTCAAGCCAGAGACCCAGCCGACCCAGCCGACCCAGCCGACGCCGACGGCACGCACCAATTTGTTCGTTGTGTACGTACTATGCGTACGTGACATTTGCTACATGACTGAAGCCCGGTGTATGGCGACATGCAGGCTCATCCCCTGCCACATTAGGGACTGAATACCGTTCGGTGAAGTACGGGAATTGTAAACCTCTGTGAGCCCCCTCAGGGAAAAGGCGTGACGATCTACGGTACTTACTTCCATACTAAATTTCATCAAAATCCGTCCGTCCGTTTGAGCGTGAATTAACTTAAACACACTTTTGACTACATATATATTTAAAATATAAAATATTGCTACTAA
This sequence comes from Peribatodes rhomboidaria, assembly GCA_911728515.1. Taxonomy (NCBI): domain Eukaryota; kingdom Metazoa; phylum Arthropoda; class Insecta; order Lepidoptera; family Geometridae; genus Peribatodes; species Peribatodes rhomboidaria. The sequence continues at coordinate 4,275,930 of OU452184.1, read as the reverse complement.
TTTACTACTCATTACACTTTACTACTAGCTGCGCCCCGCGGGTTACCCGGAGTTAGAAAGTAGCCTTTGTCCTTTCTAGACTATAATCTATCTCTACGCCAAATTTTATCCAGCTCCGTTTAGCCGTTCTAGCGTTATTGAGTAACAAACATCCGTTCATCAATCCAAATTTTCGCTTTTATCGACAGAGCGAGAGTTAGCGAGTGAAGAGTCAAAGCTTTAGTTTCCACAAAAATGCTTTCGTACTTGTTGGAATTCTGTTCGGATCTCTGCTGCATTTCTTAATCGATTCTCTTGAAATTTTGTGCGTAGGTTCGAAAATTATGTTTTTTTTTTTTGTCGAATCAGTTATTGATTTCTTTTTGAAACATCAAATCTAAGCATTTTGAAAAAAAAAACTGACTGCAAAAAAATCTGCACAATTATCAAACCTGCTCACAAAATTTCACGAGAATCGGTTGAGGAATGCGACCTGCAGAGGAGGACAAACGTTGGCCGCGAGGTCACAGCCACTAGTAATATGAAAGAGATAGTAAGAAGCATGGTATGATAATATACTCCACCAGGTAGAGCAGTCCGGTCACGTGGGCAACACGTAGTGACGTCAATCGATGCTTAAGCAAGACCGAACTAAGTCATTTACAAATAGTTCGAAAGAGACAGATGACGATGACGAGTGACGTCATTACGTGTTTGCTCCTGGAATGCTAGAATTTGTTTTTTTGGATCTAGTGAGAAGTAGGATTTATGCTTATTAAAATCAAGCTTATGTTTTAACTAGCTGCGCCCCGCGGTTTCATCCGCGGTTAAAAAGTATCCTATGTGCCATTCTAGACTATAATCTATCTCTGTGCCAAATTTCATCCAGATCTGTTCAGCCGTTCTGGCGTGAAAGAGTAACAAACATCCATCCATCCATCCATCCATCCATACATACAAACTTTCGCCTTTATAATATTAGTAGGAGTTTTAATGCGAATTCATAATATGTGGAAGTTTTTGTTAGGTAATATTTTCAACCATTGCCATTCAAAAATTGTGATCTCTCAACTTGAGTTTCGTCGAATACGGCACAATTCAGCGTTTCCGGTCAAAATTAGCAGCGGAAAAATATTATAATTTCCGGTTTTTCGGAGCTCGGAACGATTTATTTTTACAGTATAATATGCGGAAGGAGATGAGAAGGTATGGAGATGAAAATGTTTGTAAAAACCGACGCGATTTTACGTATTTTACGTAATTTTTACGTACTGTACGTTTTGTACGTATAATGGATATTACACAATGTAATTAAAGAACAAACTACAAATTTTCATTGACCGAGTAAGCATTAGCGAGCGAAGCGTCTCTGCTTCAGTTTGGGCAAGAATGCTTTTGTAAGTATGCAGGTCGCATTTCTCAACCGATTCTTGTCAAATTTTGTAAATTAACAATTATTTATAATTTTGAAAATTAAACCGATTTTTGTGTCTAGGTTTTGTTTTTTGATAATTTTCAAAATGGCGGAGATATGGAGGTTACAGACTCGCAAGGTAGCTACAACTCACAGAGCCTTAGTTAAAAATAAACCAAACATTCAAAAACCAGCCCCCAAAATGTATTTATTTAAAATACATAGTACCTGGATGGCCGAGCTTTGCTCGGTATTTTTTTAATTTTTTAATTGTGTTTTTTGGATAATAAACAATTGATTTTAGTCTAACCTCAAAGCAAACACTCATTGACTTCGTGTTACTTAACAACGCCATCTGCTGTTGTGTCGTTAAAGCAATTAGTTGCTCACAAAAAATAGTAGTATTATTATTCGCCAATAGATGTCAGGAAGAGTCATATTTTTCAGTTGAGATTGATTATCGATAAAACACGAATAAAATGATATTTTCTAAAAATGATTCCTAGCTAGATCGATTTATCGCCCCCGAAACCCCCTATATACTAATTTGTATGAAAATCGTTGGAGCCGATTCCGAGATTCCAATTATATATATATATATATATACAAGAATTGCTCATTTAAAGGTATAAGATGATAATGGACATATATATATTATTCATACTGGCTGTCACCCCGCGACTTATGTAATATAAATATAATATGTGTGAGCTATCCTATCTGTTAAGTTAGATCGAACTGCACACGGTGTGCAAATTTGATTAAAATCGGTTAAGTAGTTTAGGAGTCTATAGCGGACAAACAACGTGACACGTAATTTATATATATTAAGAAGAAAGATAAATGTATGCTGGATTTACACCTGGGTCTTGTTACTACGAACAGGTACAAAAATTAATCTAACGCATTGTTACTGTACCTAACACAAAATAGATTGAGCCACGTCTAAATAAGAACATGCATCTTATCCATCACGGTGGATTCTCTTGATGCTTCGAGGTCGGTCTTCAAGCTCTTTTTTTTTTTATTAAATAACATTGACAGCCCTTAAAAAACAAAATACAACAGTAACAAACTAAACTTACAGCCAAAAAATAATGTATATTTTTTTTAATGAATTAAATAATATGTGTAGTCCTGTGTGTGTGTGAGAGAGAGTGTGTGTGGATGTGTAAAAGTGAGAGTGTGGGATATGTAAAGGAAATATTTGATTATAATTTATAAATATTTGTGCCATATAATAATTTGGTTATATCAAGCTTATTTCATTTTTACAAATCTCTAAATATAACTATTTCCCTCGGTCATCGCATTACGCGTGAACGGGTTGATAAATTTCGCTAATTATTTTTTGTTGCGTTTATTACTGGTCAAGGTTCCTAGGAAAGCAAAAATGAAGAAAATTGAGAACATTACAAAATTTCATAACGGAACGGGAGCGGCTATGGGACTTATAATGAATTAATAAGTTGATTGGTGAAACGGAATTCGCTGGGTCCACTAGTTCTTTTAAACATTTTAAATCCAGTTTCCGGTATCCACTAGTTTGCGCTAACCCTTAGATCATCATACAATAACGCAATAAAACCTGCCTATGAATGTAACCGTAGAGGCCCTATTCGGAGATTTGAGATTTTCATCTCACCTTTTTTCGTCCTTGTTGCTCTCGTTTGAAACGTCATAGGTGTGAGAGTAACCAAGATAAAATCTCATCTCATCTCACGCGTAGGAAAAGCCCTTCAGGGGCCCTATGTGGAGATTTGAGATTTTCATCTCACGTTATTTCGTCCTTGTTGATCACGTTGGACACGTCATAGCTATGAGAGTGACCAAGATAAAATATCATCTCACGCGTAGGAATAGCTCTCCAGGCCTAGCTAGCGCGCCGCGTCAAGATCTCACTACTTTTTGTCGTGTTAGAACGAGACAAGGCTACGTGTAAATATACGTCTGTCTCGATAAAAAGATTCGACAATTTTTTGTGCGGCGGACATCTCACACTACTGAACAAACGGGTTTTGTGCTAGACCTTTAACTAACTCAAAGGCTACTAGCGACCGAAATGAAGGAAGGATGTAAATTGAGGATGTGGTAAAAGGTAACAAAGCCTAGAGTAGCCGTCAAGTGCAGATGCCGGAGCTCTACGATAAGTGCTCGGCAACAGATTTTCAACTTGACGGCAGTGGCTTGAGGGTGTAATTTGCAACGGCCTTTTGTGGAGTCGTAAAATGAGGGTACGATGAATGGCTTGAATTGTGCTGTTGGATAGAAAAGTTTCATGGTTTGTCTTTAGGTTGAAAATCCTTTACACCAATGTGAGCGAGACAGTATAAAAATATCTTATCATGCAAACTATGATAGAGAACGTCTAATAAAACTGGTTTAAAATATCTTGAAGCATCTAGATTTTTTCTGACTCGCTCTTTTCAGTACCATTTTAGCTCGTTCCGATGTTCTGCAGTTCTTAGAGTTAAATTTCACAAAGCAATAGCGGATCTAGGATTTTGGTTTGGGGGCTTGATATAGGCGAAAATAAGCTGAGCGTTCCCGTAGCCCCGACATTTTGCGCCGAGGTGGAACACCTTTGGGTTTTTTAGTAGGTAGACCGTCAGTGGCGGGAGTCCCACATAACCAGTCTGCCCGCTTCGAGGGCTGTTGTCATAAAGAAGTCAGTACCTGGATGGCCGAGCTTTGCTCGGTATTTTTTTTTATTTTTTGATTGTGTTTTTTGGATAATAAACAATTGATTTTAGTCTAACCTCAAAGCAAACACTCATTGACTTCGTGTTACTTAACAACGCCATCTGCTGTTGTGTCGTTAAAGCAATTAGTTGCTCACAAAAAATAGTAGTATTATTATTCGCCAATAGATGTCAGGAAGAGTCATATTTTTCAGTTGAGATTGATTATCGATAAAACACGAATAAAATGATATTTTCTAAAAATGATTCCTAGCTAGATCGATTTATCGCCCCCGAAACCGCCTATATACTAATTTGTATGAAAATCGTTGGAGCCGATTCCGAGATTCCAATTATATATATATATATATACAAGAATTGCTCATTTAAAGGTATAAGATAAAGAATTTTCCCAAAATGAAAAAATGCTAAAGTAAGCTTTATCAAAGTATTTAAGATTTTGGTTTCGAAAGGGATTTAGTCGAGGGTGATAATGATAATAATAACTTTTCCACATTTTCCACACGCGGTCGTTTGACCCCAAGTTAAGCAAAGCTTATACTATGGCAGCTAGAGACTGATATACATACATGTATGTTTTTAAATCCATCCATATTAACACCCAGACATAACATATCGTCACGCATTTCCCCCGAGGGGGCTGGCAGAGGTATAATACAACACTCACACTTCGCCGGACGATATTCAGTCCCAAATGTGACAAGGGGTGAGCCTGTCGCCATACACCGGGCTCGAATCATGTAGCAGATGACATACATTGCGCACATTTGTGCACACAATTAACAAATTGGTTCGTGCCGTCAGCTGGGTTCGAACCCGCTACCCCTGGCTTGAGAGGCGGGCCTTTTCCAACTAGGCTATCATCGCTCAGACTCAACTTACATACATATAACGAACACAAATTTAATGTTCATGACATAAATGTTTGTCCTAGGCAACCCTTATCAAGGTATGTAAACACAAAAGCAATCAAAAATGTACATCTTCGACTATTGTAAGTGTGAATTAGATATTATTAGGAGCCCCTCCCCCACCGTACCTTAATCCGCTAAGTCACAAACTAAACAAAGTTTCTTTAGCGTCTTGGATTACTTTGAAATGGTTGTTGTAGTGGAAGACGAGGTTAGTAGTTTTAGTTACGTGGATTTGTTTCGTAGAACTCGTAGAATGTTTTCTACGACAAAATTATTAGCTTGCTTTTACAAACATTTTTACAAAACTACTACGTCTCTATATTTTGTTGAGTTAGAGTTTACTAGCTATGCTTTGCGGTTAAAAGTAGTGTATTAATGTCCAGACCATCATCTGTCTCAGAGCCTAATTTCATTCAGCGTGATGGAATAACTAACATCTCCTTCCATCCAAACTTTCGCATTTACAATATTAGTGTGATTAACTCGCTTGCTTGCCTATTTCTTTGTTTGTTTGACAAAAATGATGATAGCCTAGTTTGAGATGACCCGCCTCTCAAGGCAGAGGGAGCGGGCTTGAACTCAGCCGAAGGCACGTACCAATTCATTCATTTCACTGTGTGAACATAAGTGCGTATTTTATGTCATCTGCTACATAACTGGCTCGCCCTCGCCCTCTGTCCGATTTGGGATAGAATATCGTCCGGCGAAGTGTGGGAGTTGTACACCTCTGCCAGTCCCTTCGGGAGAAATGCGTGGCGATATGTTATGTTATGTATGTTCTACTGATTTTGCAAACGATTTTGAACTAAGTAACTTTCCAATGAGCTAGAAGCTTTCAACTTTAAACAAAGCACATAACTAAATGGCGATGAGAATGGAAACTAGAAATTTGTGGGGTGGAGTTGTATATCTGTACTTAATATTAATATATTAATATTTATTTTAAAATAAGAGATTTTTCAACTACTATTATTTTGTTTAATATTAGCTATGCATAATAATTAACTATTTTTACTACACTTTTCGTAAAATGACATCAATGAATTATTTTTATATTTGACAAAATTATCAATTATTATTGTTCCGACATTCGTTTTTCATTAAATATTCAAACGTGACGTGTAACTATAGGAGTTATCAATAAATTCTGATTTCTGATTTCATTTTCACGGCTAAACGGCTGAACAGATCTTGATGAAATTTGATAATTAGTTACAGTATTTCATCAGGAAAGCTTTCGTTTACAATGTTCTGAATAAACGTGAACAAAATCACGATTAACAGCTAAATACTAATTAATAAATGCTTTGTTTGTGACAACATTCGCATCCAATGTTAATCCTCAAAATGTCTACAGAATTCTTTGAAGTCAAAGACTTACGACCCGAAACTGTCCAAGTTAAATCTCACCATTAACCCCTAATCTCACTTGCAGAAGAATTTAAAGGCCTATTTACATTCTAAAGTGTCAGAGGGAGTGAAGTAAATCGAGCAGGAAGCAAGAATTTCGTTGAAATTTGGAGGCAGGTAGAATTTGTGTTGTAATAAAATAAAAACAGAAAATACATTGCAAGTTGTACAACAATCGGCTGTGGCATACAGACCCAGACACTTTTGAGAGACAATGTCTACACATTGTCTCTCAAAAGTCTCTCAAAAACTCTAAAGTTTCTATCTCTACTACTTCAATACGGAACCCCAAAAAATATTGGTACCGTAGGCGGTACAACAACAACAACATCTCTTTATTAAAAACATAAAATAATTACAATAGTACTTAAATAAGGCTTAACTAAGTTTTTAATGGGCGGCCTTATCGCTCAAAGCGATCTCTTCCAGGCAACCTGAATGGACAGAAACATTTATATAAATAGAGGCCTTGAAAGTTATAAACAAAATTATAGTTATAAACAAAAAGATTTTTACTAAAAAGGGGTTAATTGTGGACATTGCAATTTTGCTCTACTTATGCATACAGGTACAATGAAGAACAAAAAGATTTTCACTAGAGAGGGTTTATTTTATTGTGGACATTGGAATTTTGCTCTATTAATGCAAAAAAAACAAACATAATTGATGCCCTGCACTACAGTCTAAAGCAAAAATGGCGTTGGGCTGGCCATGTTGCTCGATATAGGGACAATCGATGGACAATAGAGACGATAAGATGGAAAGGACCTAGTGGAAAAAGACGTAAAGGGCGACCTATTAAACGATGGAACGACGACATCATAACTACAGCCGGAAATGAGTGGGTTAGACGAGCTAAAGACAGGGAAAATTGGAACAATCTGGAGGAGGCCTATACCCAAATAGGGGTTCCTATCCAAGAATAAGATAACATATTTAAAAAGTACATGTAACACTTAAGGGGACTGGAAATAAAAAGGCTTATTATTATTATTATTCCAATATATTTATTTTTCTTCTTAATTTCTAAGTTTTTTACAATACATGATTATAAAAACAAATACTATAAAAACATAAAAACTAGGGTTGCGGCCAGCAGCGGGGCGAGGCCCAAGCTACCGGTGGTTAGGGCTGCAGACTGAGGAACCTCCTGACAATACGGCACGTGTCTAGGATCACTGCCCTTTGTATCTGGCCCTTGATCCAACCGTCTAACGAGAGCCTCTTGAGATGTTGGTCGAGGCTCTTCGCTATGAGACCGTTTACCGTGACGACTATCGGGACAATGATCGTCGAGTCAACATCCCACATGGCGGTTATCTCGTGAGCCAAGTCAAGGTACTTGCTTAGTTTGTCCTTCTCGGCCTCCACGAGGTTCTCGTCATGTGGGATGGTGATGTCGACGAGCACTGCCCGGCGCTGGGACCGGTTGACCAGCACGATATCAGGCTTATTGGCAACAATAGTCCTGTCCGTGATGATAGAGCGGTCCCAGTAGAGCAAAGCACGGCCATTCTCGAGAACTGACGCTGGTGCGTACTTATAGTACGGCACCTCAGACTCGACAAGACCGTATTGAAGAGCAAGTTGCTGGTGGATGATCCTGGCTACTTGGTTGTGCCTGTGCAAGTACTCGCCGTTAGCAAGATGCGAACAACCGGAAATGATATGCCTGAGTGACTCTCCGGGACGGAGAGTCACTCAGGCATATCATTTTACGAGTTTTTATTATTATTATTATTATAATGCAAAAAATAAAACTACAGTCGAATTGAGAACTTCCTCCTTTATTAAAATCGGTAAAAACTACGAGTTTGTAACGCCGTTTTCCTTCCCAGAACCTTTGGGAAGCTTTTCGTTGTTTTGTTTTGTGATTGCACTTGTTATATTATGCATGAGTCTACAGCCAGGGGTCAAGCATCCGTGCGATTGTTTCAATAAAGAGCTGTCGCAACTCATAGTGAGTTTAAAATTAAGTGCTAAATGGTTGTTGATAGAGGTTTTCGGTTTTTTATGTCATCAGAGCGTGCTAGGCAATTTTTTTGTCTAGGTAACTTGAAGGTTATGTAAAGTACAAAGCTTGAAAGGCCACTTGACTGTGGCCGTACGTGGCTCAGTTGGTAGAGAACCTTACTTCTGAGCTAGGGGGCGTGGGTTCGATTCCCACCTAGGGTAAACATTCATGTGATGAACATTTGTGTTTGTTCTATGTCTGGGTGTTAATATCTATGTATGTATGTATGTTTTTAAAAGTATAAATATATGTATATCAGTCTCTGGCCGCCATAGTACAAGCTTTGCTTAGTTTGGGGCTAGACGGGCGTGTGTTCAAGTGTCCCGAATATTTATTTATTTATTTACTTGTATTAAATATAAGAAATATTCGCTTATCGGGCATATAAAGTTAGGATTCTCCTAAGGAATGGTATACGGTTCGTGTATAAAAAATTGGTTAGGAGCTAGCTAGAAGTAGTTTAAATTAGGCAATTCTTTTAGTGTAAGTGGTCATAATGTATCTACACGGAAAAAATCGCAATTAATTCGCACGAAACTTAAGTGAAGCGTCTCCGTTTCAGCCTGGGCAAAAATGCTTTCGTAATGTCCGGATGTCCGGTGGATTTCCGGCTGATTTCTCCCCTACAGTGGCCCTATTCGGAGATTTGAGATTTTCATCTCACCTTTTTTCGTCCTCATTGGTCTCGTTTGGAACGTCATAGGTGTGAGAGTGACCAAGATCAAATCTCATCTCATCTCACGCGTAGGAATAGCCCGCTAGGTCGTTTTCTCAACCGATTTTCGTGAAATTTTCAATTCTCGTGAGATGGTTCGATAATTCAAAGATTTTGTTGTCGATTCGTTTTGGAAACTTTTTAAAAATGCCCAAGAATGGGGGTCAAAAACTTTAAAAAGTAACAAAGACGATCGCGAGGTCTTCAACTCATAGAGCAACTAGTAATCAAATAATTACCTAATAATATTAAAAACGCGAAAGTACTAATATTATAAAAGAATGGATGAATGGATGGATGTTTGTTACTCTTTCACGCCAGAACGGCTGAATAGATCTTAATGAAATTTGGCACAGAGATAGATTTTAGTCCAGAATAGCACATAATGATACTTTTTAACTTTAATTGTAATTGACATGTGTATATAATTATTGATTGTTTTTATTGTTATTCATAATTATTTAATTGTTATAAATAAGAAGTCGTCAGTTTTTAATTTTATGCATTACCTACAATTATTATACTAAATCGAATGTAATATGAAATAATTTACAATGTGTGCTATTATGGGTGTCATCACCTGAAATAAATTAATTTTGAATTTGAATTTGAATGAACTGCGGGTGAAACCGCGGGGCGCAGCTAGTCTAAAATAAAATTAGTCTAAAATAGGGTAATTCAAATATATCAATGTCACAGCAAAATATCATATAGGGTCAAATGGGGCAAATGCGTCAGTGGAGAAATTGCGTCTTTCGAGAATTACTGACCAACCCTTCACAAAGTAGGCGCCACCTACGTCTTTTTTTATCTTTAGTTGCAATAATCTATACAAAATGGCGTTAGTTGCCTAATTTGTGAAGGTTTTGTCAGTAATTCTCGAAAGACGCAATTGCCCTACAAACGCATTTGCTCCAGCTGACCCTATCTCTTACTTATGAAACATGATGAATGTGTATGGTCTCGAGTCTTGCCGTAAAAATAAATAACTCTTCATTCCTTTGAAGAACAGCTATCTTCAACGTGACGTAAGGGATTTCTCAAAGAGGAATTTTTGCTTGAAAAGATTGATGACTTCTTTATAAAAAGAGAGAATTGTATGAAATATTAACAACCCTTTATGCCGTTCAAAGTTAATGTTCCAATGATGATAAAGATAACAATGTATTGTGCGTTTTCGAGCGGTTTTGGCTTAAGCTGTAATCCTTTGTTGTCGTTACTGAGCTGATTTACTGAACATAATGAAACCTCAAATATTTGTATATCAAACGTTATTATCATAGCTATATTTTTAAACCAAATAAAGCGATGATAGCCTAGTTGGAGAAGGCCCGCCTTTCAAGCCAGAGGGAGCGGGTTAAAACCCAGCCGACGGTGCGTTCCAATTTGTTCATTGTGTGAACGTATGTGCGTATTGTATCATCTGCTATATGACTGGAGCCCGGTGTATGGCGACAGGCTCGCTCGCTGTCACATTTGGGACTGAATATCGTCCGGCGAAGTGTGGGTGTTGTATTACACAACTGCCAGCCCCCTCGGGGGAAAGGCGTGACGATATGTATTTTAACCCCACACGCAAAAACGACGGGGTGTTATAAGTTTGATGTGTCTGTGTGTGTGTTTGTCTGTCTGTGACATCGTAGCTCCCGTAGACTGTGAAAATTTCGGGATGAACCGAAAGTGATTTTTTTTTTGTTTGTATTTTGAATTGGTCAGGAGTGTTGTTAGCTATGTTTGATGGAAATCGGAGTTGAAAAAAGTCAGTGTCGGGATTTTTTTTTAATTTTAAATTTTTACTTGTGTTGAGTTCATTCGATTTTTGCTCGACAACGTAAGCCTATTAAGCATGAACCCTTAAAACAATAAACGTTCAATAGGCTCGGAATCATCATTCAGTGTTTTAACCTTTTTCGATCGACTTAAACATTTTGAAGAAAGAAAGAAGACAAAACATTAATAAATAGTCCGAGGCGTTCAAAGTTTATCGAGCATTAGCAAGCGAAGCGTCTCTGCTTTAGCTTCGACAAAAATACTTTCGGATATCCGATTCCTGTCTGGATCTCTGCCCGGGTCTGTCCTCCTCTACCGGTCGCATAACTTAACCGAGTCTCTTGAAAAAAATCCGTTTACCACCATTAAAAAAAATCCGAAAACTGGCTTGGAAAAAAACCTGTTAATTTATAGAACCTGCTCACAAAATTTCACTAGAATACCTAGTCTAGCCATAAGTTCTGTTACAAATGACAATGCATTTTCTTTTTCAGTAATGTTGTGTTAATAAAAGTTATATGTACACATGTATCGAAGTCTTAACAAAAATAAAAATATTATTTTATTCAAAATGACTACCTTTGGCCTTGATACAGGCCTTTAGTCAGTCTGGCCAAGAATCTATGGATTTACGGATTGTTTCCATGGGAAATTTAGTCACTGCTTGCTTCGAAGATTTCTTAAGTGACTCTATGTCGGCGTGTCATTTAGAGCAGGCCATGCCCTCTAAAACTGACCATCATTTGTAGTCCAGGGGGTTTAGGTCTGGGCTAGAGGCGGGCCAGTCTTCAGCCCGGATTTATAAAGTCCGGAACATTTGCTTCCAGCCAGGCTTGGGTAGTTCGCGACTTGTGACTAGGTGCAGTCTTGTTGGAAACTCCTCGGTAGATTTTTAAAAAGTGTATTGCTAAGGGGTTTTACAACACCATCTAAGACGTCACTTTGGCTGAAGTTTTCACCTTTACAAAAATGTAGCTTTGTGACGCCGTGATAGGATATCCTCCACGAAACCATGACTGACGCAGGGTGATGACCACGCTGTACCTTTCTGACCACTTCCGTAGCTTCTTTAGAGCTGTGAGCGGACACTTTGTTGTTTTGCTTGTTGTAGTGTTCTTCTATCGTGAAAATTTATTCGTCGGTGAAAAGGATATTTCTGTAACTTTCACCTGCGTAACGGGATAGAAGACGTTTTGATCTATCCACTCTCTTTAACTGCAGCGATTGATTAAGGGCATGTGCTGTATATCGGCGATATGCACCAAGTTTAAGGTCTTGTTTATTCTAAGCGACAGAGTCCTAGCGGGTATTCTCATTTCTCGCGATAAGATTTTTTGTTTCTTCAATGGGTTTTCTGCGAATTCTGGCTTTAAAAGCATTAACAGCCAAGTAGTTCTCATCGTATGCGGCCGCCCCGATCTTTTATGGTCTTCAACAGAGGAAGTGTCGGTATATCTGTCGATACTACGATATACGAACATACGGCTGATATTAAGATTTTGAAGAGTCTTGAAAATGACCGACGGGTCCATACCCACTTTGTGCAACGCAATCACTGCAATCCTGTTTTCTTTAACATCCCATTCAATGTTGTTTATTAATAATAATCACGAAACATATATGTGAAATGGCGGGAAATTAATTGTAGTTTTCGACATAATAAGCGCATTCCAAATTTAAATGTAGAAAAAATAAAATAAACGAAGGAGTTGGTATTGTAACAATATTTATGGCCAGACTAGTTATATTGTAGCATTATACGCTAACATAGCGTATTTTGCAAACGCAACAAATAAACACAAGTTTAGAACTAGCAAATCCATATTTCGCTAACTATTGGAGGCTTTTGACATTTTTGGGATTGCGGAAAAATCATTGTATCAAAAAGTACCTTAAGGTTGCCTGGAAGAGATCGCTCTTAGTGATAAGACTGCCAGTTGTTACACTAGCTTAAGTTTTTTCTGTTCTTTTGTTATTTTTGGTGTGAACAATAAAGTGTTTATCTATCTTACTACACTAGCGGCCCGTCCCGGCTTCGCACGGATGACTATTTATTTTTTAAACATTTTCGCATAAACGTACAGTATATGCAGGACATACCTAAATAATAATGTATTTAACAATAGTGTATTGGCTGGCTTTCTTAGGGTGCGGGACTTGATGATTGAAAACAAAATGTTTTCAAAATTTTATTAAACTCGCAATATCTTTCGAATGGAATGTCCCGATTTTAATAGACTTAAAAGTAATTTGCAGGTATTTAAACAGCCTTGCTTAAAAAATCATTTATTTAGGTAAGGATTAAGAGGGCCGCGACGTTCTGAAATTTCCAAACAAACGCGCTTCTCAAATTTCTTGGAAACCATTTGTCAGATTATGATGAAATTTAGCATGTAAAATAAAATTAACCATAGTTAGTTTCTCCGCTCCTATGTTCTTGGTTTTATTAAAAAACGTTCTCAAGAGAAAATAGAGCTATGAAAAATATCCGCATTTTAAGGGGTCACTTTTGACTGATTTATTCAATAGATGGACAAAGCAAATCAAAAATCTCTTTACATAGGGAGGTTGTCTACATCATTAGCTTTTTAGTGAATCTATAACACAAGGAATATTCTTAGTTATTTAAGAATGATTAGAGAAGTGCAAAAGTCATAAAGAAAATTTAATTCCACTTTGTCACTCTGTAGGTAACTTTAAAGGCTCGTCAGTATCTTTACTTGCTCTCTTCGCTCGTCATCTTCTTCTAGATTAAATGGATATGGAAAACCTTAAACCAATGCGAAGTTAGTAAAGTAAAGTGGTGAGTAAAGTAACATGGTCGCCGGACTCTTAAGGCAAAGGTAAAAATAACTTATGGTTTTGTCGGAATTTCTATTAAATCTTAAAATGTTAAAAAGTAGTTATAGTGACATACTCGTAACTACAATAGACACACATGATGTCTCAACATTTTTTGTAGATATTGGTAAGTTCTTTAATATTTGTGAACATTTTTTTATTCTATCATCAATAGTTTTCGAAGATATTTTGTTGGCATTTTTTTACACCTTAGGTAATATTATTGTAGTTTTAGTAGGGATCCTTATTTTTTTCTTGCCATTAAAATAGCCTATATTAATCAGTAATAAATTGGTGAAAGACTTTAAATCGGTCCAGTACTTTTTGAGCCAATTCGTTACAAACATACTTACATACAAATCTTTAATAACAAAACATAACATAAAATATCGTCACGCCTTTCCCCGAGGGGGCTGGCAGAGGTGTAATACAACACCTACATTTCGCCGGATAATATTCAGTCCCAAATGTGACAGGAGGCGAGCCTGTAGCCATACACCGAGCATATACCATACAGTCATATAGCAGATGGCATACAATACGCACATATGTTCAATTGAACAAATTGGTGCGTGCCGTCGGCTGGGTTCGAGCCCGTTCCCTCTGGCTTAAGAGGCGGGCCTTCTCCCAACTAGACTGCCATCGCATACTAACACAAAGAAATCTTAAATCTTTAATAACACAAAGAAATCGCTTTTTGCTAAAAAACTACTTAGTCATGTTACTTAAGGGAAATGGGTAGGTAGTTATAGTAATGAAAAGACTACTGCCTTGTTTGCTGGTTTGCTTACTTTAATAAAATGTATTCAAGCACCTTAATAGCTAACTCTAGTTTAGCTAAAAATCTTAGTAAATTTATTCACTCGTACACAGTTAATGACCAATTTCAAAGTAATCACCAATTTTCAAAGTAACAGCCAATTTTACGATCCCCAGCCAATTTTATGAGAGGCGATTAATTTTACAGCCCGAATGAAAGCTTCTGAAAAGCTCGTTTTTCTAAATGTCTAACGTAAAAGAGGTGAAAATTAAATCTCGGATTTTAGCTAAACCGAAAGACTCGTCAAAGTAATAATAAATTAGTGAAAGCTGTGACGGAATTATTGTGATTGAGAATAATATTCCTAAAATTGAATATTGCCTAAAATTGTCAATACCATAATTTGGCATTACTACATATCGTCACGCCTTTCCCCCGAGGAGGCTAGCAGAAGTGTAATACAATACCCACACTTCGCCGGACGATATTCAGTCCCAAATGTGATAGGGGGCGAGCCTGTCACCATACACCGGGCTCCAGTCATGTAGCAGATGACATACAATACGCACTTAAGTATGTTCACACTATGACCAAATTGGTGCGTGCCGTCAGCTGGGTTCGAACCCGCTCCGTCTAGCTTCACAGGCAGGCTTTCTCCAACTAGGCTGTCATCGTTTTTTTTTGTCATTACTGTGTTGTTGTTATTATTTTGTCGTAAATAAAACCTTAAAAATAAAATACGTTAATAGCTAAATATTTACTTACTACAATTTTACAGGCACAACAGCTTTACATTCATTCATTCTAATATTTAGGATAAAAAGGACTCTCAATAATAATTTACATGAACTACTTCATGCTAAAATAATGGAATTTAGTATGAAGCAGAATGAGCAACGGTTTTGTCTTGAAAAAGTAAGAAGCGGACGGAAAGACCATCGGAATTTTAAATCGTATGAATATGAAGTGTGACTGTGTGTGTGTATGAGTGTGTGTGTGTACGTATAGTAATTATTTTGATTCATCATCACCATTCACTAATTATTATCATTTTTTACATATTGCTATAGTGAGTACTTGATACCCTAATCCTAACTAATATTATAAATGCGAAAGTGAGTTGTTCGTTTGTTTGTTTGTAACGCTTTCACGTCTGAATTATTCAACCGATCATCTAGAAATTTTGCATACACGTTGTCGGGGGTACGGAAAAGGGTACTTTGTATCCCGAAAACAAAAACGGTTCTTGCGGCACCGCGGGTGAAACCGCGGGGCGCAGCTAGTTTATGATAAAGCAAGAATAAATTACTTGATAAAACGTCATCGTTTTATGGTAGACATACCAACAATACGCACAAAACGCTTTGGTTCCTCATTTCTCATACGGACCGCTAGAGTGTGGAATACTCTGCCAAAGTGTGTGTTCCCTGACTATAATCTGGGTGTCTTCAAGTCTCGAGTGAATCGGTTTCTTCTAGGCAAGCGTGCTCCATCGTAGGCCGCATCACTGCTTATCATCAGGCATGTTGGCGGCCAAACGCAAGCCTATTAAGTTATCAAAAAAAAAATACAAGCAATGCATACAACACAGCAGCTTTTGTTTAAATCTCCACAACAAAATGACGAGTAAAATGCAGAGTAGTTATTTTTAATACAAAAGCTGTTTCGTAACCGTGCATTACGAACCACAGGGTTTCTACAAAGAGCGGTTAATTCGGGACTGCTAGGTACTATACCCTTTGTTATTAACTATCCAACATTTCTGGATGCATTGCAATTCCGCTGGGAAATATCGCGAGTTGATGTTCATAAGCTGACGTAGAACAACGGTATGAAAACAGCTTTTCTGCTCATAGTTTCTCATTTGGTTTTAGTCTTTCACGTCGTTTTAGCACTCGTGACTGAACTTAAGCAGTTTGTGACTGATCGCTGTTGTGAACAAACGACTACAATTAAATGTGTGATTCCAGCCACGGTGGCGCTCGGCGGCAGACTCCAACGGAAACATGCCAACGGTTACCCCATCTAAAAACTGAACGAACCGTAAATTGTAGTAGCCTTTTTTTTTGTTAAGGGGGAGGTAAATGCCCTCGCATTTCCCTTCCGCCGCAGGGGGTGACGGAAGGGGGTATGTGAGAATCGAACCCACTAAACTCCTCCCCGGGAGCAGTCCTCCGTCCTCAATGGTTGCGCTAGAATTCATCATCTCACCACGGCGGTAGGCCCGGATGGGCCTCTGCACCTGTGGAGGGGCAACTTTGCTTACCAAGGTCACCCCCCAGACGTGTGAGGCCGTGCAAGTCAGTGGAGAGTCCCCTGACTCTCCACCTGTGACCGGCGACTTAAAACTCAGGTACTAGGGCCGGCCTGCATAAACCTTTACGATGCTCTATAACGTTACAATTTTGTACGAAATGGACTCGTGAATATTTTCAGTAACTGCATCTGGTTTTATCAATATGTAAGTAAGTTTGTAATATCTACAGCTTTTTTAACCTCACTGCTGGCTAATAAGCATCTCTCTAACTATGAAATGACTCTTATGTACATAGGGATACCTCGGTCCTGTATTGGACGTCCTGAGGCCCCGGACGAGTCCCAAACGCTTCCAAGCGATTCTGTTTCTATGTAAAATCTTTAACGCTTCAACGCTAGCTCATGGTTGGACGAATTGACAATATGATTACGTGACATTTTTAAATGAAATTAAATTAAATTGAAGTGAGTGAAAATGAATTGAGTGAATTAATCGGGACTGTTCTTGGCTATGTCTGATGAAAATCGGTGTTAGGGGTTTTTAATTTTTAATTTATACTTGTTAGCAATAATTTATCAGATCCAGTGAACCAGTTCCTATGGTTCGCCATTGCGCGTGATGTACATGGTCATGCATGTGTGCAACTGTTCATCCATTAGCGACACTAACAAATTACATCAAACTAACCATGGAAAACTGTTAACTAGAACCTTGTTTACGTAGTTACCTACTCTTAATTTAATCACGCAATCTGTCGAATGGTAATTCGTATTTTAGCATAATCATAAAAAAATCAAGCTAAACATCGTCCATAAAAAAATATTTCCATTAAAAAACGTTCAGTTACAAATATTAAATTGAAATGGGTCCTTTAACTTTGATGATACTTTTATAATCTTCCTGGCTATTAAGTATTTAGAATTTTATGAATGTATTAAAATAAAACTGAAATATTAAAATGATCGTTAGAGACACCCGGTGTAGTGAGAAACATTTTACATCTACTTGCCTACGGCCCATAGGCTAGGTACCTAAGCTGAACAAATTACAAGGAAAATCTACAAATTAAATTTTAGGCACATTTAATCATAAAATTTATGATTTTATCTTCTGAGATAAAACATACCCATGAAAGAACAGTACATTATGATACAAGTGTGCTAATTCAATTATTACACTCGTAGCGGTATTATAGAGCGAGCCGTAGCTTATTATAGCGGTATTGTAGCCGAAGCGTAGAGAGCCGAGAGTGTAATAATCAACGCACGCCTTTCATACGTAGTGTTTCATCCCACTTGCGAGGAAAAACACTAAGTATACATGCATTAGCCGGTTTCTTTTTCCTGAAATTGTATGCGCATTATTGCTGTTTTTCACTTACGAAAGACTCGTAGATGTAGACGTAGCTGATGGTTAAGTATTTTTCGTTAGATTTCGTTGGCCAAAAACTATCACAGCATTTCGTGTCTCGATTACTGTTTCTGGTTAAGTTAAAAATACATCAACAGTGTGTGCGTATTGTATGTATGTTATCTGCTACATGACTGGAGCCCGGTGTATGGCGACAGGCTCGCCCCCTGTCACATTTGGGACTGAATATTTTCCGACAAAGTGTGGGTTATTACACCACTGCCAGCTCTCTCGGGAGAAAGTCGTGACGTATGTTATGTTGTGTTCAATAAGCACTTTTCGCACATGTGTTCACAATGTACTATTTTAGCGGTATTTTTTTAAGTAGTTATGCTACAATAAAAACCCCTTTCTCAAAAACTGAGCAATTAGACAGAGAATGTAATCAAAAGTTTAGCATTGCGGCGCTTATTTCCCCATAGAAGTGTTATATTGCCTACGTAACAGCAAACAAACTTTCCCCGCCCGTACTTAGATTGCCTACTTAATATCCTGGGGCTGTTTCATCGCTTATGTTAACTTGGCTTTAATCATCGTCTTCACAGAGCCGTAACATAATGACTGCGTATGTTACACTAGCTGTGTGACGTGGTTTCACTCGCTGTTTTACAGGAGCTGTATATTTTTATTATTATATGGGACTAGCTGTGCCCCGCGGTTTCAACCTTGTCCCACAGAACCGTTTTTTTTTTCGGGATAAAATCTTAGTTTTTCCTTTCTTAGGATCCTTCTCCTGGCAAAACTTTCCATGTGTTATCGCGTGATGCGATTACCTAGAGAAATAGTGATTCATTTTTAAATATAGAAATTAAGAGAGAAAGAAGAAGAGAGAGAAAAATCAAACAAAAAATAGACCTTTAATTTAAAGATGATGATAGCCTAGTTGGAGAAGCCGCCTCTCAAGCCAGAGGGAGGTTTGAACCCAGCCGACGGCACGCACTAAATGGCTCCTTGTGTGAAAGTGTGAACTCACTTCGGCGAAGTGTGGGTGATGTACGAGTATTACATCGCTGCCAGCTACCATCGGGGGATGGCGTGACGATATGTTATGTATTTAATATTCATTACCGCTGTGCTGGCAGAAGTGTATTACAACACATAAACTTCGCCAGACGATATTCAGTCCTAAATGTGACAGGAGGCGAGCCTGTCGCCACACACCGGGCTCCAGTTATAGAGCCGATGACATTAGATAAGCACAAATAATTTGTTCAAAACCACAAGGAACAAATTTGTGCGTACTTTCGGATGGGATCAAACGCGCTTCCTCTGGCTTGAGTGGTGAGCCTTCTCCAACTAGGCTATCACCGCCTTTGTATATTTCGGGAACAAACAATTTGCCTTTAGCGTAGGTATATAGATAAAACCAACATGTTTGTGTGAGTATGTGTGTGTCTATGTTCAGGCATGTGAGTATCTGCCTTGTGGCAGAATTTACAAAGTGACACTATCGTGTCCTTATGGGGCATGCTTATAACACATTCAATTAGACCATACGATGTTGAATTCTATTATTTGTAATAGTCACACCCAGACCTTTTGTTCATAGCAAGTAAATAATGTACTTACCTATTTTTAGTTCTAGAAAAACATTTTAACATACATAAACATGTAACTACATTTGATCTAAAAGGCCGTTGGCAGAGGGAAAGGTGCCCAGAATGCTAGCAGCATTGTCACGCTGGATGGCAATGCTCAATTTCTGGCCGAAATAAATGCCAACAATCTGAACACCTGACGCCTCCTCCACCCGTGGAGGCGTCAGGTAACTCACTGTTATATTAGGTAAAAAGTGAAAAAAAACATATCATTAAGCTCAATAAAAGTGAAATGTAAAGAACCTTCAACACTTTGCCTCTGGATAATCACACAAAGCCCTTAATGAGAAGTTTAAAAGCTTTGTCACCCCTTAATGGGATCAGTTTATTTTAGGCAATTAAACTTGGTTCTTGCTCAAATAATCTGGATAGTCTCAGTTAGTCTCAATTATATCTTTGCATTGGGTTCTGTCTATCCTAAATGTATTATTTGAAAGATCAGCACAGTCAACAAACTGATAATGGTCTTTATTAAAATCGCTGTGGGTTCATTCGAATGTTAAAAATCAAAGGATCTCAGTTTTTTTGCCTTTTTTTGTTCCCATCATAATTACTTGCAGTTGGTAGAAATTAAAACAAATTTATAAATTAGGAATGAAAGCCAGCTTTTGTGTGAAATTAATGAGAGGCAATTTAATTTGGAACCTCCAACTGTTGGCAGCTAGGATACAAAATGGAAATCATATTTTTTTTGTCGTAATGAATAGGCTCTTATTAAAACATGCATAACGTTTAAATGAGAAATGAAGACTTTAGATTAGTCCCCGAGATCGGAAACAAATGCTTTTCCATAGGTTTTTTTTGGCTAATGGTTGGAATATTTCGTATTGCGATTTAAAACTACTGAGTTCTATTACTACGTACCTATAGAGAAGCTATCATAGGTCATGTTCCATTATGTTGAGAGTTAAGTTTGCTGCAGCGCTGAAATAATAATTTGTCATCTAAACAAACAGTACAAACGCTCTGCGCTGGAAACCTAAAAAGCTATGACAAATTATGCAACATGGCGACCGCTAAATATTTTGTTTGAATTACTGGACAAACTTTTTAAACAAGGTATTAGAAATTAGTGTAGAACACTTTTATTTAATTTGTATTTTCTTTTAGTTGAGGCGAGTGGTGGATGTGAGCACCAAGACAAACCATTTGGTTTTTTGGTGCAACACCTAAATATTTTTTGTACTAAAATTTTAAGAGACAATAAATAAAAATAAATTAAATTTTTAACTCAAGTATAAAAAGTCTTGTTAATCTTGTTGAGAAAGTTATTCCTTAGCACTTCGACGTATTACTAGAATGATAAGTGCAATATCGCAGTACATGAGGGCATATTCGTTTTTTCGTTTACAAACAAACACGACTTGAGAGCAATCGAGGCGCTCGAGAGCTATTAAAGCGGCTGAATGAAGTGCAGTCGGATGGCCATACTTGAACGGAACAGAGTAGTAATGTGCGGCGTCTACTCCACTCTGCGTCTCTCTCTCTCTCTCTCTCTCTCTCTCTCTCTCTCTCTCTCTGTGTATAGTTAGGTAATAATAGAACTCAATGTTTCAAACTCATTATTCGCTTTGATGAGCTGTTGGCCACAATTTCGGCTACAAGTGTTGTTTTACATTTATATAGGATGGGATATAGGGTTGATTTACATTTTAGGACGGGGGTTTTTAGCAATTAATTTCTAATTTGTATGCTAATTTGTATCTACGAAAACAATTATACAGTAGTGTATATTGTAGTGAGCGTTTATTCACAGTTAACTTTGTAGTTCAATGGAGAGGAATGGAGAAATAGTTCAGAACAATGGAGAGGGCTATACTCGGAGTTTCCCTACGAGATCGAATCAGAAATCAGAAATCCGCAATCGAACCAAAATAACCGACATAGCCTGAAGAATTGCCAAACTGAAGTGGTAGTGGGCAGGGCATATCGCTCGTAGGCTCGCTGCCCCATAGGCCGTCGTTCCTACGAGTCGTAGGACCGACGGCCTATGGGGCAGAAAGATTCTCGTGTGGTGACCACGAATAGGAAGACGCAGCGTGGGAAGGCCTCCAACCATGTCGACTGACGATCTGGTGACCGTCGTGGAAAGTCGCTGCATGCGGGCAGCTCAGGGGGGCTATTCCTGCGCGTGAGATGAGATGAGATTTTATCTTGGTCACTCTCACACCTATGCCGTTTCAAGCGAGAGTAACAAGGACGGAAAAAGATGAGATGACAATCTCAAATCTCCGAATAGGGTCCCAGGACCGGTCGCTGTGGAGATCATTGGGGAAGTCTTTTTTCCAGCAGTTTACATCTTTCGGGCTGACATGATGTAACTTAAATGATGAAGTTTAAAAATAAATTAAAATGGAATGCTTCCTTGCCCATTTCTTTTTTTTAGTTTTTTTTTTTAAAATTCCTATTCCTTATTTTGAGGCTACGGCTACATTAGCCGCCTTCAACGATAGTTCGGGCTATATCGCGACAAGTGTAATTCCGGTGCCGGTTAGTTCGTCACTCGGCGATGTCTGGGGCAAATCGTCCACGTCACCTCCGCAGGAAGGTGACGAGTTGACCGCTAATGTAGACAAGAATATCGCCGATAACCAATAACGATGGTTTTAGCGCGACAACGTGACATAAATTATCGCGCGCTAATGTAGCCCTAGCAGTAGAAACAATCATTTTTGATGTATTTGAACTTATTTGCACATTTCTTCTTTATTTTATAGGAATATCGTTCTTAGGAAAATTGTTGGTACGAGTATCATAATAAAAAACCAAATCATTTTTGTTCTCACTCTTTTATTTGCTATAACGTTTAAGAAACATTTGCGGTCTGATAACCTTCTACAATTTTAAATATACACTTAAACCTTGCTAAGATCACAACAACATTTTAAAGATAATATTTACAATAAATAAATAATTCAAACACATATTTACATCTAGTCTCATGCTGTAAATAAAATAAATTACCTAAGAAGTTAAGTACTGTCACATCGATTCACAACTTTCGAGCTTTTTCATGAGTTTTATCAAATAACATATTATATTCGATCAGATATACTTATAAGAAAAGTCTCTATACGCAGAACGGCACCTTGATAACAAGGCTTAGATCAAGTGTAAGCCTTGTTTCGCTGTCAGTCGCTCCGTGATCGCGTTGATGTCACGATCCCTAAATGAAATGTGCTAAAACATTTTGGCAGAAGTCATCAACGCTGTTGTGGAATGATAAGGCTTAAATTCAAATGAAGTTATGTGTATTTATTTGATTATTTTTAATAGAACTTTGGTGAAAATACATAAACAAATAGGTATAAGCGTCGATGTGGTACCTCTGAAAAAACTGTTATTTTTTAAATCAATAAACTGTATTTGTCCATCTCTCTTATGATCATCTTCTCTGTGCATAGTAAGTATTGAGTAACTAAGAATGTAAGAAAAGACGAAAGAAAAAGAAAAGCAGACAGTGCACCGACGGCATTGATCACAGATAGTAGCTTGATTCTTAATGAGACACGGTATCTACATAAATATGCATATCTGATCGAAGAAAAACGTTAACAGTCTTACTTGACTTCCGAAAACTTTTAAAAATTTTTTTTTTTTGACAAACATTGTACTCAAAAGTTAGACTCACATACATTTTTTTTTCTAGGAATAGATATAGAATTTCTGTAATTTACCTACTATAGTTATTTCCTACTCTACCTGGGTGATACAATAATGGACTCTACAACACTTCATAAACAATAGAACGGAGCAAAGCTCTCGGGAATGTATAGACATTTATTTTTTAAGTAATGAGCACACCTCTATGAGCTATTAGTTTAAGATTTGACTTTTAAGTCTTATACTATTTACATCAATCGTGATCATGTTTAGAACAAAAATCTTAATACTTTTCAAATTGACACTACAGACATTCTTATTAATAAACAATATTTATAATGGACAAACTTGTCCAGTTAAGCTTGGTATAAATAAAAAAATATATCGATTTAACTACCAACAGTAAAAATGATAACAGCAAAATTATAAGGAACAGTAAGACAGCTACTGGAAGGCAAAACATTGACGACTATAGAAATGTATACGTTTATTAGTAAATGCTACATTTGAATACTATTTCTACTTAGGCATTAGTCCTACTTAGACATACAATATTTAAGTATTCCACATAAATCTTTCAGTCAAAACATGGAACAATCGAAACTCTGACAGAAAGATAACATTAAGTACAAAATGCCAAATTCGAAAAGTTGCACATCTCTCTCCAGTTAATACAAATTAATAAAAGCTCTCAGACAATCGAATCGTTTGGCGTTTCAGCTTTGGATAGAAGCGGCACACTGCTATAATCTTTTAGACGCTCGCAGCCTTTTTTAGTGCCATTGTCGAATGAACTAGCTGAAGGCAATTTAGAAATCCAATTGTTATTACCTATTTTATTCGATTTGTTATTCCCAATGGAGTTCTGGCAGTCCTTCAGCTTGACACGTGGCTGGCCGCCTTGACTCACAGAATTGTGATTGAGAGAATTCACGTTGAGTGGTATGGAATTCGTGACTCCCAGTCTGTCTAGTTCTTCGCCATTTTCTGTGACCCCATTTGTTACAGCTTCAACCGGTTCTGCTTGTTGCCTCTGCATGCTCAAAGTTTGTAAAAGCGGCTGCGCTTCTTTCTCCAACTTGCTTAAATCTGTAACTTTTGGCTGAAAAACTCCAGAGCCTCGTCTACTGGACGACCTAGAACCGTGATCCAAGCGTTGTCGGAACGGAGTCAGGTGGGAGAGAGAGCCGCTTTCAGTAGACAACGTTTGAGCTTTTACTATAGGATGTTTCTCTTTTGGAGCGTTAGGATCTACCTTCTCTCCTAACAACCAATAAGTGACTAGAACTCCTTTACCCTGAAACAATAACAAACCCGTTAGTTTTGAGTTCAATGGCATTAGTTTTGGAGTTTGCTGTTGATGATCTGCTGGAATTCAATAACACAGATTGGTTTCGACGACATTGCGATAGCTTCAGGAGATTAAATTGATTCTAAAGTGATAAATCACGAAAGCCAATACACCAATGGCCGACGACCGAAAATGAATTAAAGGGATAATTGAGAGCAAACATTGTTTGTCGTAGGCACGCAATGCTTATCGTAGGAGTTTTATTTATTTAGGTAAGCGAAACATTGATTGATTTTTAAAGGCCCGATGAAAAAATCATCATAAAATAAAATGTTGTAAGCCCTACGATAAACGCTATTATCAAGGTGTTTTCGTTTTAAATATTCAAGAAATTTTAATTCAAAAAAATATCAATGTCCTTAGAATAATAAGACAAAGTAGGTGTAGGGAGCCATATTCAATTGCACCCGTTTAATTTTTTCACAAAGAATTTTATAGAACAGCATCTGTTTTTTATGATTGAATGGGCCCACGTTTAAGAATAAGAATAAAAATAGTTTATTGACAAACACAACGTAATTCAATTATACACTTTATACTATTACAGAATATATACGAGTATAAACAGATAAAAGTGTTTGGCAATAGGAGGAAGCTCAGCGTTGTACTGTGCAAACAAGTTTGCACTTGTTTGCACAGAGCTGGTTTTCAGCTTACTCCATTGCTCGAGCTTAGGTGTTGGTCGAGCGGAAAAATTAGTAATAAGCGGCACCATAAATCAAATTACACTAAAATGGTATGGAGCAATCGATACAAAAAATAAAGAAAAGAAAAAGAAAAAAGACTTCATCATCAGACTTATTATGAAAGTAAATGTGGGGGTGAGTGTGTGCATGTGTGTGTGTGTGTGTGTGTGTGTGTGTGTGTGTGTGTGTGTGTGTGTGTGTGTGTGTGTGTGTGTGTGTGTGTGTGTGTGTGTGTGTGTGAGGTGAAAGTGAGTGTGGAGTGTGGGTAATAGCGTGCATGTTTGTAATGGAGGGTGTGATGGGTTTGGATGAGGCAAGGGGGTGTTTGTTGAATGGTTGGATAGATGGGGTGTATATGTTGCTTTATTTAAAGGTTGCTTCAAACATTTTTTTGGATCGTTGTTGTAGAAGATTTTTGTATTTGACCCTAAAAAGATTTGAACTGATCTTTTTCCTCATGGAAGGCGGGATATTGTTCCAGATTTTAGGCGCACTATATTTAAAGCAACCCTTAAATCCAGCGGTCTTGTGTTGAGGTATTTTTAAAGCGTTTAGGTGGTTTGACCACATCACACCTAATGGAAAGTGACGTTGCGGCCTAAGATGGAGCAAGCTGGCCCATGAGGTGCCTATTCACTCTTGTATTGAAGAAACCCAGGTTAAATCTATTGCTGGGGAACACCAAATCTTTGTTCTGCTGTGTAAATAATTAGAACAACAATTTTCAATTAGCAATAAAATAACGTACCTTCATCGCGACTTCTCCACGGCACTCCAACTGAAACGTTCCATATAAGTCCAGTAAAGCCTTCGTGTCTGGAGACACGTGTATTTTCAAGGCTTCTCCGTTGGATTCCATTCTCGAAGCCGTGTTCACCGTGTCCCCAAACAGGCAGTACCGCGGCATTTTCAGACCAACCACTCCGGCTACGCAAGGACCTGTTACAAAAAGAAAACTGACGTTAAATCCTAGTTGTAGACTTGTACGTATAATGTTACGGCTACACTAATGGGAAACGCCAATGTCCATCATTTATTTATTTATTTTTGGAAAACATACAGTGTTATCCATACTGTAATAGTAAATTAGAAAAATAGATTGACTAATTTACTATTACAGTACGCACCATTAATTAGTTTTCACATATAGAATCTAAGTACACGACTTGTTTACAATCAATGTATAAATCAAAACTGGTCCTCTAAGGGGTTATATATAAGAAGCTAAGAGCCGCCGTCAAACCAAATATTACTCAAGGAATTGCGAACTTTGTATACCGGTGAGTTGAAAAGGTCAAATTCAGACAAGTCCATGCTATTTATAGTGGAAGTGGAATCATCATCATCATCATCATCAGTATCATCGCGTGAATTATTCCTGTACACATAATGCGTTAAAATTAAATGTACTATAAGTTCGGTGGCCACACTTAAACTACGCCAATGCCAATTAACGTCAAATGTCAAGTTAATGCCGTTGTAAAATTTGCGCGGCAAGTCATGGCCACACTAACGTTCAATGTCCATCATCGCCACAATTATCTGCGTTTCACGTTAATGTGACCGGGACATAAGAATCACACAAGATAACTAATGATTAGATATTGAGAATTGATTAAATTTCTAATTCGGTACAAAATTTTACTTGGATAACAAATTGGTAGGAATAACTTAAACCATAAAAACATTTTTTTTTATATTAATATAGTACAAGTATAATAAGTTAAGAATGGTGAGAAGTAATAATTATGAAGAACCTTTCGACAGGTAAGTTTATTTTTGAAAGAAGGGCGAAAGTGGCTGCTGCCCAATAGATGATTGGATCATTTGACTTAACCATCACATCACTGCTTTCTGTGCTTTCTTTATTTTAATGTAACTTTAAAGCCGTATTTAGAGACGACGTTAGATAGATAGATAGATAAACTCTTTATTGTTCACACCACAGATAACAAAACAACAAGAGAAAAATAATGATAAAACTTATTAAATAGTGTAACAACTGGCGGCCTTATCACTAAAAGCGATCTCTTCCAGGCAACCTTAGGATGGAGAATCCTCTCCATCCTAAGGTTGCCTATGACACATGAGTATGGGACAGGGTGTGCAAAAAATAACAAAAATAAACATAAGATTGATACAAAGAAACAACAAAACATAGAGTATATACCTATACATACCTATACACCTACATAAACTATTTAAATAAAACTTACATAAAAGTACATCATACTAATATATTACATTCTAGTACTTAAAATACCTATACTTAATAAAATATACTAATTATTACATACATATATCACTAAATACATATAATTATTACATACATACAACACTGGTAAATAAAACAATCAAGGCAATTTTGATAAATAAAGCTTTTTTACGGCGTCCTTAAAAATGGCAAGTGGAGGAGCATGTCTAATAGCGACGGGCAGCTTGTTCCACAGTTGGACTGCCTGAAATGCAAACGACTTACCATAGAACATTTTACAATGAGCAGTGGGAGTTTTAAGCGAAAGTGTATATTTAGATCTAAGAGGATGGGAACGGAAGGATTGAAGATAAGAAACGAGATCTTTTAAATAGCGCGGGGTGGCAGAATTAAAAAGAGTACTATAGAGAAGGGAAAGGATGTGAGCATTCCGTCGAAGTCGAATTGGGAGCCACTTTAGTTTAGTCCGGAAAACAGAAACGTGATCATATTTACGTAAGCCAAAAATGAATCGGATGCAGTAATTTTGAAGACGTTCCAGTTTATCAAGCTGTAACTCTGTCAGATCTAGATAACATGCATCAGCATAATCTAGAATGGGAAGAAGAAGAGACTGTGCAAGCGTGACTTTAGTGGCAGTGGGTAAAAAGTTACGAAGCCGTCTAAGAGAACCACCAGATGCAAACAATTTGCGGCTGATCGACTTAATATGAGAGTCCCAGCTAAGGGTACGATCAAACAACACGCCCAGATTTTTTACTGATCCGCTATATGGTAATGCAACCCCATCAAAGACTATATGCGGAATATCAGCCCAGTTTAATCTTGAAATGAAGTAAGGGCTGCCAATGATAATAGCCTGCGATTTAGTGGGATTTACTTTTAGGCCATAGGAATTACTCCACTTAATAATTTGGCGCAAATCGGCGTTCATGGCAGCAATGGCTGTAGCCAGATTAACTAGTGGGGCTTGACAGTAAATTTGAAGATCGTCTGCATATAGGTGGTAGGAAGAAGTAAGGGTCTGGGAAATCGAGTTTATAAAAATAGCAAATAGAAGAGGAGACAGGACGCCACCCTGTGGCACACCAGCTGTAGTATTACACCAAGAAGAAAATGTATCTTCCAGGCAAATACGTTGCCGGCGACCAAACAGGTAACTATGAAACCAGTCCATTGCCGATGAAGATATGTTAATGGAGCGCATTATAGCTAACAAGATGTCGATGTTAACGGCATTAAAAGCATTACTAAAATCTAACAGAGTTAGAACAGTAAGCTTACCGTCATCCATACCCAAGCGTATGTCATCGGTGATCTTAACAAGAGTAGATACAGTGCCCAGGACGAAAACCGGATTGGAATGGATTGAGGAGGTCTTGCCTGTTGAGGAATTCGTTTAGTTGCTTGTGAACAAGACGCTCAAGGACTTTAGATAAAAAAGGAAGGATAGATATAGGACGGTACTCAAAAAAAGTTTTAGGGTTAGGTTTTTTAGGTAGTGGTAGGATCTGCGCATCTTTCCAGATTGCAGGGAATACTCCAGTAGAAATGGAATTGTTGAATAAAATACAAAGAATGGGAAGGATGACATCAAGGATGGGCAAAAGCATGTTCCGACTTATATTGTCACCGCCTACTGCATTGGATGAAATCGACATAACACTCTTCTTAACATCGCATTCGGTAAATCGATTAAAAACAAATGAGGAGAAATCGGGAAATGAAGTGGCAGAAAGATTGCTAATAGTTAAATTTTTATCCGCATCCGACAAAGCAGAAATGGAAGAAAAGTGTTGATTGAGAGCATTGATATCAATACTATTTGGGACATGATTATGACGAGATTTGCCAATTCCCATTGATTTGAGAAACTTCCAAACTTTAGCAGGATTTTCATCATCTACAGAAGCATGAACATGGCGTCGCATAGCATCCCTACACACCTTATTGCAGCGATTGCGGGCCTGAACATATTTGGAATGATTGATGTCAGTGGGACGCACTTTATACCGGGTTTTGGCAATAGATTTCTTGTGCATCAAGGTCTTAATTTCGTCAGTGAGCCATGGCTCACTGACGAAATTAACTCCATGGAGCAGGAAGACGTTTTATTTTAATTACACGTAAAGGGGCATGCACGTCAAAAAGTTGCGTAATCAGTAAATTGAAGCGGGTTATTTGATCGTCCACTAACTCAGAGTCCACGACAGGACCCCAATCAATCTTCCTAGCATCTTCAAGGAGAGCCTCAGGATCCATACCACCAAAGTTACGCTGCAGAAGAGCACGAGGTTTAGATTTAGGAGGGCGAATTTTATACGATAGAAAAACTAAGTCATGATAAGAAAAATTGTCGGCAGAATAGACGTTCAGTTTTACCATACATAAAAACAGCTTTACATCGAGTATCATCAATCTCGATACCACTTACCGTAGATTAAAACAGTTTTAAATTGAGATTCATGCATCTCGATTTGAAGCTGTTTTTATGTATGTTACTCGTAAAACCAGTTTTGAATCGAGATTCAAGACAGAGCTTTGTTTTAGCAAGCGGGTTTAATAACATCTCGAGATAACACTCGTTTAACTAATCATTTTATAATTTTAATTTTAAAAAGTTAAAAAACTCGTTTAAAAATAAAGTACCTGGATGGCCGAGCTTTGCTCGGTATTTTTTTTTATTTTTTAATTGTGTTTTTTGGATAATAAACAATTGATTTTAGTCTAACCTCAAAGCAAACACTCATTGACTTCGTGTTACTTAACAACGCCATCTGCTGTTGTGTAGTTAAAGCAATTAGTTGCTCACAAAAAATAGTAGTATTATTATTCGCCAATAGATGTCAGGAAGAGTCATATTTTTCGGTTAGATTGATTATCGATAAAACACGAATAAAATGATATTTTCTAAAAATGATTCCTAGCTAGATCGATTTATCGCCCCCGAAACCCCCTATATACTAATTTTTATGAAAATCGTTGGAGCCGATTCCGAGATTCCAAT
The DNA here is from genome assembly GCA_911728515.1 of Peribatodes rhomboidaria. Classification (NCBI taxonomy): domain Eukaryota; kingdom Metazoa; phylum Arthropoda; class Insecta; order Lepidoptera; family Geometridae; genus Peribatodes; species Peribatodes rhomboidaria. The sequence continues at coordinate 4,245,284 of OU452184.1, read as the reverse complement.
TATATATATATATATATATATATACAAGAATTGCTCATTTAAAGGTATAAGATCCTACCTATATTAATTTCAACCACCAGCTAAAATATTTTGATAAGCCTTTGTAAGCAAGACCTACTCGTATCTTGTTACTACAGCCTTTTTAGTTTTTCAGATCCTGCATATTTTAAAACCACAACAAAGTGTACACGGAATATCAGCATGCCCACAACCCTAACCACCTTACATACAACTTTAATACACAACCTTTTGTAGAAAATTCGTTAAACGGCGTTACCGTGAAGCCCACGCAACCGCAAGGTTGTCTCGTTTATTTTACTTTACAAGATTTTATTTATTTTTTGCATACTTTGAAACTAAGCTTCTCTAAGCGCTATTTAGTCCTCGTAACATGATAACCAAGTTTAGTACCAACTTATTTAGCAATTTAACTTGAGATTATTTCTAGGATTTCTTAAATATTAACGGAATATTTTTATAATGTTTATTATCAAGCCTAGTTGGCGATACGATGGCTAGTCGAGTTATTTTTACCCGACTGCGCAAAAAGGAGGGTTATGTTTTTCGAATGTTTGTTTGTTATGTATGTGGGTATGTATGTATGTACTCGTATGAGGTTTCTTTGGCACGTCCTACAGCCTAAACAGCTTGATAGATTTCGATAATATGTGAGGTGTCATTTGAATCGTCTTGATAGTAAAAGTGACATAGGGTACAATATTTTGCAGCCGGGTCTTTTATTTTTCTTTTGATAATGTTACTTGTAATCAAGTCGTCAATCGTTTTTTTAGTCTTTGGTTCTGTGCATATTATGTAATACAAGCTGCGCCCCGCGGATTCACCCGCGGTTAAAAAGTAGCCTATGTGTTAATTTCATTAAAATCCGTCCATCCGTTAAAGCGTGAAGAAGTATCAAACAAACACTTATACACACAAACTTTCACATTTATAATACAAGTAGGGTAGGTAATGATGAGCTCAAGTGATAGTAACTCCAGATCTAATTAGAATAATAGTATTTATTAAGTAAAGGAATTTGAAATGGATTAAAAGTAATAATTTCGCTGATGTTACCAATAAACATTCTCCATCTCCCTATCCCATCATTGAATCAATATAATGTAGGGAAGAGCCAGTGGATGGTTTTTGAGGCCGGTAGTAAGAGCTCCTTGAACTTGCCTCCAGTTTCTCTTAACAGTGTTCCCCTGGAAAGGGTTGATCGGTTCAAATACCTGGGGCATGTTGTTACTACCGACCTTAAGGACAACGAAGACATTGAGCGGGAGCGGAGGTCTCTTTCAGTCAGAGCGAATATGATAGCCCGCCGGTTTGCACGATGTTCAGCAGAGGTCAAAGTAACGCTCTTCCGAGCGTTCTGTACATCCCTCTACACGTGCAGCTTGTGGGCTGACTATTCTAAAAGGAAATATAGTGACCTCCGGGTCCTTTATAACAATGCATTTAGGGTGTTGTTGGGGTTGCCCCGATTTTGTAGCGCTTCAGGCATGTTTGCCGATGCACACATGGCTTGTTTTCACGCGACCATGAGGTCGCGAGCCGCGTCCTTGGTGCGCAGAGTGCGGGCCAGCACCAACACCGTCCTAAACATGATCGCGAACAGATTAGACTGTGCTTATCTCCGGCACTGTGGCGAGAGACATTTACCGGTACCGTTGCCGGAGAGAAAGTACTAGTAATTAATAAGAGTATAGTGAGATATAGTAAATAGGTACATAGACTTTAGTTATAAGATACTGTTGCTCTCCAAATAAAGGGAGTTGTAATCTGGAATTCGAGCGTTTCACTTGTCACCTTTGCATGGCGACCCTGCCATGTTTGGGGTACGCGACGCGACTCGTGTATAATAATATGCGGCTCCAAACAAATGAACTATAAAAAAATAAATTAATTGAAAATATTTGGTTGCGATAAAAAAGTAAAAAATGGAAAAGACTATATTAATTAATAAATAAGAGAATAACAAAATGTGTCGATCAGTTGTAGAGAAAGAGACAGTGCTATTAAGCCAAAATGCAGTTGATTCCAATAGTGCCCATGTGGAACAAATTAAAGACCATATTTCTACGATGACTATTTTAATGATCGTTGTGTGTGTCGTACTGTTGTTGGCGTTACTTTATTTTCTTTACAAACAATATCGGAAGTGTCATCAGAGATGGGTACGTGAAGAATTTGAAAATTCCGTTTTGAGAGGATCGTTTTTGCAGCGCCGTCGTCGACCGCCGCAACAGTTGTATCCCGATTTAAAAATCGATGAATCAAGAATTTAAAAATAAAAATAAAATAACTACGACGACATTTAAAAAAAAACATTGTGATGAGAAATATGCAGGCAGCCGGGAGTAGCTGGTGTCAGATGATTGGCATATAATGTATGCAGGCAGCCGGGAGACGTTGGTGTCGAAAGATTGTTATACAACGTATGCAGGCAGCCGGGAGATGTTGGTGTCAAAAGATAAGTCCAGGGAAAAGAAATAAATCAGTGTTACGAAGTGCGAAGTGAAGGAAAAGTGAAAAAAAAGAGGTATTCAGAACTTTTATTGACTAGAGTGTAGAACTAACTGAGAACTATTATAGTGTCATAATTAATGGCCGATTATTTAAAGGAAATACAGAATAAGCTCCTAGAAATTAGGAAATATTTAATTAAAATAGGACCTTCTCGAAGACAAGGAAGTATATCAGAGAAGAAATCCAGAGAGTGTAATATTATCATAACGCAATATAATAATTATTTAAAAAATATAAGTAGCATACAAACGAGTGAGGAAGAAGAAGATTGTATTCGAGACTATTGTCAGAAAATTAGTAATATACGTAAAGATATAAGTTTGCTTACTCAACAAGAAGAAAAAACTTTTTCAAAAATGGAATTTGATCTAAAAGTTGCTCTAAGCTTATTACCCGTCATGACGGATGAGATTTCTAATACGCGACAATTAATTGACGGCATCGACTATTACAGTTCGGTCATCGACACTGAAACACACAGTAAGCTGATTACGTTTGTTTTAAAAAGTAGATTGTCACAAGGTGCTAAATTAAGATTATCGCCAAATTATGACAGTATCGAAAAGCTTGTTATTGACATGAAACGAATTCTACTACCTCAAAAGTCTGCAAGCGCTTTGCAAAAACAATTGTTAAATTGTAGACAAAATGATTTGACTATCAATGACTTCGGAAAACACCTGTCGGAAATGTTTGTAGAACTTACGATTTCACAATCTCACGGTGATGCAACAAAATATAATGTTTTAAAAACCGTAAACGAAACACAAGCTATTCACCAGTTTAGTGAAGGATTGCGAAATCGCAGGATCAGCACAATTATTTCAGCCCAAAAATTTGATTGTTTAAAAGACGCAATTCAAGCTGCAATCGATGAAGATACTCCAACAACAAGCTCATCAGCTGAAATGTTTTCCATGAGGCAAAACAATTTCAGGCAATCGGGAAATTACAACAGCAGAGGTAACAATAGAGGTACGTATAGGAATACTCGCGGATTTTCTCAGGGTTATCAGACTCGTGGTAGAGGTTGGCAGCCTGGTGCAGGCATGGCATCAAGTTTCCAGCAGTCCCGAGGTAGCCCAACTTCGACTTATAATCAGGGTGAGTTCTATAACAATAACTATTCGAATAGAAGAAATGCCAACAATCGTGGAAATTATTTCAACAACCGATACCCGCACAGAGGAAATAACGCATATACAGGAAACGTACGTATGATGAATGAACAAGAAGAACAGCAGCTTCCCTCCACTAATTGTGAAAATGAGTTTTCTGATGAGCAACAGCTTCCTTTCCAAAACTGCCAAAATGAGTTTTTTCGAGCCTAAAGAGTATAAAATCTTGGCTAGTGACAGTAATTGTTACGTAGAATTATGTGTGAATCTTTGTGAATCATTCCATTGGCTCGTTGACACAGGAGCTTCAATTTCAGCAGTAAAGTATAAACATGTTTTAGATTACAATATTCCAATTAGGAAGGAGAACATAATCATAAATGGAATCGGAGGTAAAGTAGAAGCGATTGGATATGTTGACTTGCAATTATTGATTGATAATCAAGCAATTACTCATAGGTTTTATGTTTTTGATTCCTTGCCGTGTAAGGCACATGGAATTCTAGGACAAGACTTTTTAAGCAAGTACAGGTCGATCATTGACTTTAACGATAATATTATAACATTATGTTGCAATGAAAAAGAAATAATTTTGAAGTTACTCAATCCGGTAGAATATTTAATGACATTACCAGCACGATCCGAATCTATACAGTACGTTAATGTCAATTTGACGGAAGAATGCGTAGTATGCACGAAAGAAATATGTGAGGGAATTTTTGTCGCAAGTACACTAGTTACACCCGTAAATGGCAGAATACCGATACGTATTTTGAACACAAACACAAATGACGTGACTTTAAAAGAGATTAAGTTACAAATTCATGACATAAAACATTACAACATCTGTGCATTTGATAAAAATCCAAATAATTCACAACGAGTAAAACAATTATTTTCTAATTTGAACTTAAGTCATTTAAACAAAGAAGAAAAAATTAATATTGAAAACTTATGTGCGAAATATTCCGATATTTTTTATTTAGATGGTGATAAGCTATCAACAACCGATATTTACCAACACTCAATTCAAGTAAAGGAAGGAAGTCAGCCAATTTACTCTAAGCCCTACAGATTACCTCATTCTTTAAAAAATGAAATTAAGTACCAAATCAACGACATGTTGAGAGACGGAATTATAGAACCATGTCAAAGCGAATGGTCTAGCCCTATTTTACTCGTACCGAAAAAATCGGACAACAATGGAAACAAGAAATGGCGCTTAGTCATTGACTATAGGAAACTTAACAATGTGATACTAAATGATATATTTCCACTTCCAAATATTACAGAAATATTAGATTCGCTATCTGGATGTTTGTATTTTTCACATTTAGATTTACATCAAGGCTATTACAATGTCAGTCTAGCTCCAGAAAGTCGTAAATACACTGCATTTGATTCAGGACGTTTCCAAATGACCAGACTTCCCCAGGGACTCAAAACTAGTCCAAGCTCTTTTTCGAGAATGATGACAATGGCAATGACAGGTCTAAACTATGAAAAATGTCTCGTTTACCAAGATGATTTAGTTTGTTATAGTAGAGATTTATCGTCTCATATCAAAAATCTGCAAGAAATTTTCAAAAGACTTCGAAAAGTTAATTTAAAACTAAATCCTCAAAAATGTGATTTTTTACGAAAAGAGTTACTATTCCTAGGACATGTTGTCACATCTAACGGTGTCAAACCTGACCCTAACAAAATAAAAGTAGTGGAAAATTACCCTCGTCCAACAAACACAGATGAAACTAGGCGATTTGTTGCATTTGTAAATTTTTATAGGAAATTTATTTCAAACTTTGCAGAAAAAGCATATCCATTGAACAATTTATGTAGAAAAAATGTGGCGTTTGATTGGAACGATGAATGTCAAAAATCATTTAATTTACTCAAACAGAGTGTAATTTCACACCCAGTATTGCAATATCCTGATTTTTCAGAAGATAACGTATTTATTTTGCAAACCGATGCTTCTGGATATTCTATTGGTTCAGTGCTGTCAAATGGCAATGGGAGGCCAGTGGCATACGCTAGCAGGACTCTGAATAAAGCAGAAAAAAGATATCCAACTATCGAGAAAGAGTTATTAGCTATCGTTTGGTCAGTCAAACATTTTAGACCTTATCTATATGGTCGTAAATTCAAAGTTCAAACAGACCATAAACCACTTATAGCTTTATTTAGTATGCGGGATCCATCCAGTAGATTAATTAAATTCAGACTAGTTTTAGAGGAATACGATTTTGTTGTAGAATATTTGAAAGGCAAAAATAATTCAGCTGCGGACGCAATGTCACGGTTGCATATTACGATAGATGAATTAAAGGAGATGAATGAATGTATAATAAATGTGATGACACGCGCTCAAACAGCTAAGTTGCAAAAACAACAAGCGCAGCAACATGATGCTGCTACTACTATTTCTCACGATAATCAGCGTCAGCATCCGAAAGTTGTAGAAATGTTAAGCAAACCTAAACACTTCATTGAACTACGGTTCATTAATGAAAAAGAATTAAAACGATATCGTAACCTAAACGAAATAAAATATGAAAATAATGATCTTTGTTACGTATCATCAAAAAATACAATTTTTATTAATCCAGCGTCTCGATCGCGAATATCGCCAGGCGAATTTGTGAGAGAGCTGGAATGTCTTTGCAAAAAATGCGAAATAGAAGAAATATATTTTATTAAAAATAAAAATAATAATATTTTTATAGAAAAAGTCGCAAGTGAAATACGGAAAATAAAAAAATGGTCCGGGCCACAATTATGTATTTTAAAAGATGTACAAAGAATAGAAGACAACGACGATAAACGTGTAATCATAAATGACTTTCACCTTTTACCGACTAGTGGCCACGCAGGTGTCAAAAGAATGATAAATAATATAAAAAGATACTATTTCTGGACAGGATTAGAAACAGACGTAAAACAATTTGTAGAGAAATGCGATAAATGTCAAAGACAAAAACATTCGTCACATCATATTAAAGAACCTATGACTATTACTACAACTGCAACATCAGCAATGAATAAAGTATTTTTAGATTTAGTCGGACCTCTTGATAGAGATTATAATAACTACACTTATATATTAACTATACAGTGTGAACTGAGTAAGTATATCGAAGCATATCCATTATTTTCTAAAAATTCAACTGAAGTAGCAAAAAATTTTGTAAACAACTTTATTCTCAGATATGGAATCCCACAGACTATCGCCACTGACAGAGGAACAGAATTTATATCAGCTACAATGAAAGAGGTATGTAAACTTTTGCATATAAACCAATTACAGTCTACATCATACCATCACCAGAGTATTGGAGCGTTGGAGAACTCACACAAAAATTTAGGTAACTATCTTAGAATACAAACTGAAAATCAATCAAACGCATGGAGTACATGGCTCCCATTTTGGTGTTTTTCATACAACACATCAGTGCACACAGAGACGAAATACACGCCTTTTGAGTTAGTTTTTGGCAAAAAGTGCATTTTACCATCGAATCTAGATACAGGAAAAGTAGATCCTTTGTATAATTTTGATAGTTATCCGCTAGAATTACGTTACAGAATACAAACCTCGCAAAAAGAAGCACGTAATAATTTAATAACTAGTAAAATTAATCGGAAATTGCGATACGATCAAAATATAAATTCTATATCATATAAACCAAATGATTTAATTATGTTAAAAAATGAAATTGGAAATAAGTTCCAACCAATATACTCAGGGCCCTATACTGTTGTAAAAGAATGTTCACCAAACGTTGAAATAATTAAAAATAATAAATTGTATACTTTTCATAAAAATAGAACTAAACGTTATGTTCCACCAGTATCATAAAATATAAATATAATATCGTATTGTATAAGAATAATAATTAGTTTAGCCTAAGAAATCCATATACATACTTTAATTAAGATTAAAATGTAACCAAATATATTACTAGCGTAGCCAATAATTTAATATTATAATCAACTCTAAACTATGTATTAACCACGTACATTTAGGAGCTCCATACTAACCCTTAGAATTGTAACAATAAAGGTATCTATAACTAGCATATCCCTATTGTAAAATAAAATAAACTAACATTTATTTTATTTTTCTAATAGCGGTTAAAATGAGATATAGTAAATAGGTACATAGACTTTAGTTATAAGATACTGTTGCTCTCCAAATAAAGGGAGTTGTAATCTGGAATTCGAGCGTTTCACTTGTCACCTTTGCAATAGTATAAGTAATTAATTTCTTCCTTGACTTCATTTTGAATTTTTAATGTACTTACTATTTTATTTGACATTTAATTTATTTATTTTTAATTTTAATTGACATGTTTATATAATTATTGATTGTTTTTATTGTTATTCATAATTATTCAATTGTTATAAATAAGTTCAGTTTTTAATCTTACGCATTACCTATACTTTTATTAAATCGAATGTAATTTAAAATGTGTGCTGTTATGGGTGTCATGCCTGAAATAAATTAATTTTGATTTTGATTTGATTGAGCAAGAAAGCAAGTTTGTACAGGCCTAATGGCCATCATCGGGCGGCCCAGAAACTCTGACATCATCAGAGTTTCTGGGCCGCCCGAAGGCCACCGACATAACAATTTCTTTCTGGTCTATGTCTTTTCTAGAAAACCATATTTATCTGTTCTATGTAGTCTTGTACACAACCGCTTTCCGATTGCTCCCACGACTTTGTTCGACAAACGCCAACGCGATAGTAATCTGCCTGACAGATATTGTTTTGTACATGTTGTGATTTGACCTACCGGGTGGTTAAATATCTGCCTCTCTCTCTCTGGTCGATCCTTAGTGGCTCATATCGCGACCACCATTTTGTCAGTTGTCAGTATCCTACACTTGTTACGGTCATTCGCACCACTTCCTCAAACCTGGACTAAATATCTGCCTACAGTAACAGGATTTCCCATTTACATTCATGACATTTTAAACTGGATTAAAAGCCAGCATACTTCGCCGGAAAATGTGTAAAATTTAAATAATAAGAATAATTGCTCGTCGTTTCCATTGTAATCCACCTCAGTGTGCTTGAGTCTTTCACGCAGCTCATTACCAACGAAATGTAAATAAACAACCATTCGTTTGTGTTTGCGTAAATGAAGACGCTCCTCTAATTTGCCATGAAAATTTTCAGGCTTGAGTAATTATATGGGTCACAAAATATGTATTATGGCATTGGTTTTGTAGGATTCCATGGGAGATATTAAACAGTAGTTCAGAAACGTGAGACATTTTGAGAGTGTGATATTGTAAGAGTGTGGCATTCTGCGAACGTGACTTTGTAGGAATGTCAAGAAAAAACGTGACGTTCTGCTAGCCTGACATTTTGAGAACGTGACATTGTGCGACGAGAGGGTTCTAAACAGGGACAGTGTTTTGTTTTTTGATTATAAATAAGTAACATTATTAAAAGAAAAACAAAAAACCTCGGTTGCACCCTATGCTATTGTACCCTATGTCACTTCCACTATCAAGACGATTCAAATGACACCTCACATGTCGAAATACATCAAGCTGTTTAGGCTGTAGGGCATGTCAAAGAAACCTCATTCATACTTACAAACATATGTAGATACAATTGAAAAACAGAGCTTCTTTCTGAGCAGTCGGGTAAAAAGCTAGAACGTCACGTTTTTTCTACTGTAACTTCATGTAAATTATATGAGCAAATGTAAAGCAAATTACGTATGGAACACAGAAAACTCTCTATGTCTTATTATTATTAAGCTTTTATTGTCTGAGTCTAGTTTCTAATGAGATTCTATAATATGTCTATGATGTTGTCTTTGTCCAGAGCGTCGGGAGAGGCAAAGGCCTCCTCCAGTCTTCTCTATTCATATCTGTCTCTAGCGATCCTTGTTCAAAATGGCCCCGTAAAAAATATATTTCGTCTGTCCATCTTCGGGCTTGTGTACCTTTTTGTCTCTTTCTATTTAATCTGGGTATCCATTCGGTCACTGCCCTAGTCCACTTGGCACTTTTTTCTCTTAGCATGTGTCCAGTGCATTACGATTTCAATGTCTTTGTCCTTACTATTACATCCTTTATGTCTATGGTACGAGTATGTAATTTAGCTCGTACCTAACAACTTTTACCAAATAACTTTTACTTTTCCAAACTTGCTCATTATAAGTAGACTCGATTCCTTTTTTAATATTTGTTATATAATATTTAAATGTATGTATTTTTTTTATTGATTTTGGTACTTGTGTATGTTTATGACTGGGTAGTTAGTTTAGTAAAGTTATTTTTGTAGGTATTTAGTATGTAAGTTTATTATTATTTTCAAATTTGTAAGTAAATTTTTTTTTGCTATTATTATTATGATTTTTTTTCTTTAGCACACACCACCGTCCATGCTTAATCGTAACGTTTTTATTCCATCCAAAGGTTGTCTGGAAGAGATCGCTCATAAGCGATAAGACCGCCCATTGCGCCTATATTTTTGAGTGTTTGTTTAGATTTATGTTGTATTTGGTGTCAATAAAGAGATTTTGTATTGTATTGTAACTTTTAGCACATGATTTTGAGCTGCAAGCGAACGCAACAACGAAAAACTTTAAAAACGACGTGCATAAAAACTTTTAAGCTCAAAAACATTAACACGCTCAGCGAATATAAAACTTTTACCGCAACCATTCAGATGCGATTAATAAACCACATTTCGAGCATTCATAAGAGTTCGGGGTACCCATTACAAAGTTTTGACGTCCTCGTAATGCGCCAGACACCGACTCATAGTACTTTGTTGACGGTTCCAAATAGATCCAATCCAATATAAGCACTATCTATCGCAGAAATAAAGTCGATAATCTGTACCTACCTATCTATAAAGACCGATATGTGTATGTATTTATGATCCCTAATATCTACTACAAAAACAAAACGGTTTAAGTAATTTTCATGAAATTTTCCGAAAATCAAAGCTAATATTATAAAGAGGAAAGACTTGTATTTTTGTAACTTCGGAAGTTCGAATAAACTCTAAAATTAATGGTACGATTTCAAAAAATCGTTTACCATTACAAAGCTTCCAGAGTGATTTAGGCTATGAAAAGCAAGACAAGCCAAGGAAAAAAGAGCTAGTATTATGATAAAGAGGGAAGATTTGTATGTTTTTAACGAATAAACTCAAAAATTACGGAGGTGCGAGCGCGGACATTTAAACTGACGTTTCAAATCGACTTTAATCGACAAATTAGTTTAGAAATTACCGGTTTAGTCGATTTGAAACGTCAGTTTAAATGTCCGTGCTTGCACCCCAGGTCCGATTTCAGAAATCCCTTTACCATTAGAAAGCTACATTATCCCTGAGTGACATAGGCTATGAAACGCGACCGAGGCCGTGGGCAAAGGAGCTTACTCATATAAGCCCAGCAGACGATCCTGTGAAATTTGAAAGCGTTTAGAGAAAAAATTGAAACTTCAAACAGATATAGCTGATACCTTGCCGGTGAAATCACGGTCTTTAGCTAATCCTACTAATATTATAAACGCGAAAGTTAAAGTTAAAGTTAAACGCGAAAGTTAAAGTTAAAGAAATAAACTGTTAATTGATGAAAGTAAATTAGTGATACTAAAAAGTAGAACTACCCATTTTCAAAACAACTCACTTTAAATCACCTATCCCAAAGTAACATTCTCTCAAACTGAGCCAGAAAATTCGTTCGCAAACAACCGCTAAGGTTTCCTTTTCATAATAACCAACAAAAAAACTCGCGTAGCTTGTTCTATATTACATACTAGCTGCCCCTACGGTTTCCCCCGCAGTTACATAGGATACTTTTTAACTGCGGGGGAAACCGTAGGGGCAGCTAGTATGTAATATAGAACAAGCTACGCGAGTTTTTTTGTTGGTTATTATGAAAAGGAAACCTTAGCGGTTGTTTGCGAACGAATTTTCTGGCTCAGTTTGAGAGAATGTTACTTTGGGATAGGTGATTTAAAGTGAGTTGTTTTGAAAATGGGTAGTTCTACTTTTTAGTATCACTAATTTACTTTCATCAATTAACAGTTTATGTAAAATAACAGGAGTTGAGTTAACTATTATTAACTGTGACGTGTAACTATTGGAATTATCAATAAATTCTGATTTCTGATTAAGAGTATAATTACCTACCCTACCGCCCGTAGTTTGATTTGAAGTTGAATATATCCTATTTCACATGACAGACAAGGCTCTGTTCACACCACCAAGTCACACATGTTAGTTATCTATTAGGTAGTAGGTAAATAGTGTTTCGTGTTAACGGCTTACTCCCAACTGACACCATCAAAACGGCTACCAGTGGTGCTCGTTAGAACAATACTTTAATTTATGTCCCAACTGTCGCCAGTAGGGCTCGTTCGGAAATAAAATTATTTTTTGTGCTAACGATCACCATTATCACTGTCATCCAGGTGAAAACTACAGTCAAAGCAATAGAACTCTAACATGGAAAACCAAGTTTTGATATTTTTTTACACTGTAACACAGCTTAACTATATGACTACAATATAATGACAAAACACTAAAAATAATGAATATTTTTTGTGACCCAAAGTGTGAAAGTTTTTTTAAAGTTTTTGTAAAGTTTTTGTGACTCCACTGGCGGCAGTTGGGTCAAAAATTTAAACTTTGTCCCAACTACCACCGCTGGTGGCTGTTTTGGTGGTGGTCGTTGGAGCAAGCCGTGTTAACTGTTAGGTATTCAATGTTCCGGCTACAGTATACAGTGTACACGATTGTGTCAGCCGAGTGGAATGATTGATACATTAATACATCAGAATATGGGAAAGATGGAAGGTGGATATTAGGTGGAGGTGAGTTTCTTTGAAATATTACTGAAGATGAGTTTTCTTAGCGATAAATCGTACTCGGTTAATCGTTGAGAAGAGGTTTTTGACCCGAAATCTAATTCGTAAATTATTTTTAGAAACACAAGTATATTATGAAAAAATCTTGCTTGGTGGTGTTAATTAAGTCTGTTGTGTCTACTATTTTCTAAGCTAAACTGAATTTGATCTCTTTAAAATTATTGCCATCCTTTTTTTACATAATAATATAAAAAGAGACACATATATATATATGTATTGATATTTTATCATATTTATTTATAATATTTATAATTATTCATAAATTTATTTTTTTTTTGGTTATTTATTTAAGTACTTATTATTAATATTACTATTATCTTTTACATTTTAATTTAGTTTTATGTACACCACCTACCCTTCTCGTATTTCTGTAAGTTCCTGTCTATCCAAAGGTTACCTGGAAGAAATCGCTTTAGGCGATAAGGTCGCCCTTGTACTGCCGAAAAATGTATTTTTAGTTTTTAAGATTTTCATGTAGTTTTTGGTGTGCAATAAAGATATATTGTATTGTATTGTATATAATGTAGTAATTTAGTTCAGAGATTGATCAAACAGAATTAAGACAAAAAGGGTTTTTTAAAGCATCAAATGCTGAGGCTACATTAGCGCGCGATAATTCGTGTCGCGTTGTCGCACTAAAATCATCGTTATCGGTTATCGGCGATGATCTTGTCTACATTAGCGGTCAACTCGTCGCCTTTCGGCGAAGCTGACGTGGGCGATTCGCCCGATACATCGCCGAGTGGCGAACTAGCTGGCTACACTTGTCGCGATAGCCCGAATTACGCCGAAGACCGCTAATGTAGCCTTAGCACAACAGATCTGAATGAAGTACAGAAATAAATATTTTTTAAAGAAATAACAAACGACCAAAGGGCTGGTGCTTACCTCGGTCAGCGAAATAGCATTGCTATTCAGCGAGGTAACGTTGCCAGCCTTTTGGGTACTTTACCCGCGGATACTGACTTGAGCTCTGTTTATTATTTGTAATTTATTATTTTTGTTTTTGGCTTAGATTGTTATTTAAGTCCGCTACCAACCGGTCTTATTGGAGATCTATGGGGGAGGCCTATGTCCAGCAGTGGACGTCCTATGGCTGATGGATGGATGGATGGATGGATGTTAGTTAAGTGATTTAATAAAATTTAAAAAAAAGCAAATTTTTGATTAGAATTCTAAATTGTAAAACAGAAATATCCGATTGACACAAATAACCACCTAGCTTGCAAATAATGTAGCGGTACGAAGTCACGTTCCATGCAGACTTATCTTGGCTTATGATTTATGCATACCGTATAGCGATTTGAATGCATCCTGCGACTTTGAATCCGCGACTGTAATTTACCTTGCATTCATACTAGGTAAAGATTTTGTAGCTAGGATGAAGAGTTTGAATTTAGATGACTATACGAAATGAAAAGCATAAACATGCTCCCATTTTCTACACATTTGTGACATTAAAACAGTGAAAGGTTTAGAAAATTCTGGAAGATAATTTATCTTAACGTGTATAGTACTAGTGTAAAGATAAAAAAATAGTGCAGAAGAAGTGAAACTTCTGTGTATCTTTCTTTCTCTCTCTCTCTTGCGTTGGAATATTGGACGCTACTCGTTGCTAACGCTCGCGCTGGCCTGTAACAGGTACACTACGCGCGTGCGTTCGAGTTCCACTCTCGCTCTATCTCTTTCTATTTCCCCTCCCCAGGAGCGTTAAACGTTTAACGCAACCTTGTTTGCGAAATTTGAAAAACAAACATACTAGGGAATATGCATCCATGCTTACAGAGCTAAGGTCTACTGTTACCACTCTAGTTTCTTTGACTGCATATTGAATGTCTAACAACGTGAGTCGTTGTTTGACATTTAATAGTAGCTCTTAGTGGCTTTGAAATAAGAGTCAAAGTACAACCAGAATGCAGTGTTAGTTTAAAAGTCACATGGTAGGCGCTATTGTTTTTAGTCCGGTCAAAATAGACATAAGACGTTACAATAATTCGTATAGAGCTGAAAATTGGTACGAATGTTAGGACCACCATATACCCACAAAAATACTGACATCAACCCCCGTGTAACGTGTTTGCAACTTTATGTTCCAAAAAAATAAGTGATTTAGTGATAAAAAATAATTTTAGGAATTTTAAAATTAAAACAAGTCTTCCAAGTATATAAGAATGAAAGGATGACCTAAAACTTTAGCCAGTCTAGTTACCTCGACCTGGCATTAACTTGCTCAACACAAAAAAGAGTGGCGCTTCATAGCATCGGAGGCTGGAGTTCGGTTTGGGTCGCTGCGTCAAAGTTAGTTAGCTTACCAGCAGGTCTATCACGCGCAACGCGACAAAGGTATGTCGACTCTTTTTATCGAGATAGACGTATGTTTACACGTAGCCTTGTCACGTTCTCACAGGACAAGTTTTATGTCGCGCGCGTATGCTAGAGGTGCAGAATGCAGTCCAATCCTCAACTTCAGCTGGTCGTGCGGCCGATGTTTGATCTCAAACCTTCGAACAGCGCTAACGCCAGCGTGATTCGACCTACATTCTTGGCCACGTATGGCGTACCAAACAAGTATTACTTTGAAATAAAACCAAGTCTTACCAGAATGCAGTCCAATCCTGAGCTTTAGCTGGTCGTGCGGCCGATGTCTGATCTCGAACCTTCGGACAGCGCTCACGCCAGCGCGTTTCGACCTACATACTTGGCCACGTATGGCGTACCAAACAAGTATTACTTTGAAATAAAACCAAGTCTTACCAGAATGCAGTCCGAACCTGAGCTTCAGCTGGTCGTGCGGCCTCGGACAGCACTCACGCCAGCGCGATTAGACCTACATAACTGGCCGCGTATGGCGTACCAAACTACTATTACTCCGAAATAAGAAAAAGTCTTACCAGAATGCAGTCCAATCCTGAGCTTTAGCTGGTCGTGCGGTCGATGTCTTATCTTGAATCTTCGGACAGCGTTCAGTAGCGCCAGCGCCATTCGAGCCACTTCGGCCGCGTGTCGTGTGCCGTTGCGCTCGGGTAGACCAGACACGACCATGTACGCGTCGCCTATTGTTTCTACCTGATGGTGAAAATAAACACAAACGTTTTAGCTTACACATTTCTACCTGTAGTAAAATGAGTAGCACTAAAATTTCGGAAGTTTTAGCAAAGGATTAGAAAGTCACTTTTTATTTCCATCTGATAGTAAAAATTTATAGTGTTATATACAGGGTTATAGGTATCTCACTAGAAACCTCGTAAGGGTTCATTGTACTCATCAATATGAACAACTTTTACTATAAAGCCAATCCTGAAATCGCAAAAAAAAACCAGCTGTTCCATACAAACAGTTCATTGGCCTAAGACAAAATGTATGGAACAGCTGATTTTTTTTTCGCGATTTCATAGTTCACCCCATAGTAAAAGTTGTTCATATCGATGAGTACAATGAACCCTTAAACGGTTTTTGGTAAGTTACATCTAACCATAAATATCTGGGTTATAGATCAATAGAGAAAACATTCAAAATATCCTGGAAAAAAAACTAGTTAAAACATAGGTAAAAATCATTTAAAACTCGTATATTTTCTGTTCAGAAAGAAAGTTTTTTTAACTTAAAGTAGTTTAAATAAAAAGTGAGTAGATATGTAATTATAATGTAAAGTCTCACCTCTGTATTAAAATCAAACACACCAAAAAAAAAATTCGGCGAAATAAAAACTAAAAACTAAACAAAACTGGTAATCGCTTATTAACCCACGACGCAAAAACGACGGGTTGTTATAATAGTGTGTGTGTCTATGTGAGAATCTGTCTGTGGCATCGTAGCTCCCGAAACGGATAAACCGATTTTGTTTTTTTTTTTGTTTGAAATGTGAATTAGTCCGGAGTGTTCTTGGCTATGATGAAAATTGTTGTTGTCTAAACCTGTCAGGGGTCTTCCAAATTTTAATTAATTTATCTACCTTACAAAACTCACCTTATAAACCCCATAGTTCTCAACAATGGAGTCGAAGCACGTATACAAGTCGTTCAACAGGTCGACGACTTGCATTGGCGTGGACGACGCGGACAGAGCCGTGAAGCCGACAATGTCGGAGAAGTAGATGGTGACTTGCTCGAACGTCTCCGCGACTACTGAGAGGCCGTTGATCAATTGGGATGCCACGGATCTGGTGAACAAGAGGATTTAATTAGTATAAACATAATCAACAACTCCAACCAACATAACATAATAACAACAGAACTTTAGCTATAACTTTTTAACAAAATAGTATTTCCCTTGAGGGCTGGCAGTGGTGTATTACAATATCCTCATTTCGTCCGGATATTTAGTCCTAAATGTGACGGGGGGCGAGCCTGTCGCCATACACCGGGCTCCAGTCATGTAGCAGATGACATACAATACGCACATATGTTCTCACAATGAACAAATTAGTGCGTGCCTTCGGTTAGAATCAAACCCGCTCCCTATGGCTTCAGAGGAGAGCCTTCTCTAGGCTCTACTGTCATCGCTACTTATTCGATTAGAATCAAAGCTGTCATCTAGGCTGTCATCGCTACTTATTCGATTAGAATCAAAGCCAATGACTACAACATAACCCTCTTTCTTTGGCAGCTGGTTAATAAAGAGAAAACAAATTCTCTCTCTGTTTAATTGCCATTTTTCGCAAGAAAGTAGAGTGCGACAAAGATGTTTTAAACAACTGTTGCATCATAGTTGAGTTTTTTACTAATCTAATCGGGTGTATTGGAATAAAAGAAAAGTAGCGAGTAATTATTAATCAATTATTAATAAGTTAATTAATTAATTTAGTTAGTTTAAAATTCCAATTTCAAATAAATCTTACTTTGTTTTATAAATTCAGTTCAATTACATACACAACATATCATCACGCCTTTCCCCCGAAGGGGCTGGTAGAGGTGTACAACACCTACATTTCGCCGGAAGATATTCAGTCCCAAATGTGACAGGGGGCGAGCCTGTCGCCATACACCGGGCTTTAGTCATGTAGCAGATGACATAAAATACGCACATTTGTTCTTACAATGAACAAATTGGTATACGTGCTGTCGGTTGGGTTCAAACCCGCTCTCTCTGGCTTGAGAGGCGGGCCTTCTCCTAACTAGGCTGCTATCGATTTTTAACTTAATAGTTCAATTAACTCGGTCAAAATGGGAATTCGATGGTTTCAATGTTAGATTATACAATGATAGAGCAGAGTTTCCGCGCCAGGGAAAATTGGCGGAAGTGCCAATTCTGATGCATCACTTTTTTTTTTACTTAATAGGCTTGCGTTTAGCCGCCAACATGCCGGATGATAAGCAGTGATGCGGCCTACGATGGAGCACGCTTGCCTAGTAGAAACCGATTCACTCGAGACTTGAAGACACCCAGATTATAAGTGTCAGGGAACACACACTCTGGTAGAGTATTCCACTTCCTAAGCCAAGTTAAAATTGACAGCTCTAAAATGTTTACTACGTTGTAAAACATACTGAAATGAAAAGTCTAGTTTAATTAGGTTCAATTTGTCTATTAGTATAGGTATACTTACTTAGGTAACAACTGATACAAAAGCTCTTCGCATTTCTTCTTCTCTTCCAAATAATCCTGCGTGCGCTCGCTGACTAGTGATTCTAAGTTATTAGCATACTGCTCCATACGGGAAAGCAAATTATCTAATATATTACTACTTTCTTGAGTCCTGTGAACAAAATAAACAATTAAATTAGGAAAGGCGGATACTTGCCCTGATTTTTATTACACTAGTCACTAGTGTAATAAAAACCAGTAATAAATACCGTTTTATTTCACTAGTGACTAGTGAAATAATAAATACCGTTTTATTTCACTAGTGACTAGTGAAATAATAAATACCGTTTTATTTCACTAGTGACTAGTGAAATAAAACGGTAATAAATACCGTTTTATTTCACTAGTGACTAGTGAAATAAAACGGTATTTATTCAAAACCAGTGTTCGTTATGTATACAAAAATAGGCTATTATAGAAGATAAAAGACCTATGTTTTGAGAGACATACTGGATAATTTTCAGCAATTTTATAATTTTTTTTTTTTTCATAAAAAACTTTTTCGAAAAGAGGGGCAACTATCCGGCCTTTCCCCTATATTCATTAAGGAAATAGTTATAGCAAC
Organism: Peribatodes rhomboidaria; assembly: GCA_911728515.1. Lineage (NCBI taxonomy): Eukaryota > Metazoa > Arthropoda > Insecta > Lepidoptera > Geometridae > Peribatodes > Peribatodes rhomboidaria. Next base: position 4,226,580 of record OU452184.1, on the reverse strand, counting down.
CGCTCGGGGCGCGACAAAACGAGCTAAGCACGACGCTTCGAGCCTCTCAAACGCTTGTTATAACTAACCCATAGAGTTAAAAAAGAAAATATGGTACTTAAGTAATATTCAAAATCCCCAGTTTAAATATAATCTGTAAAAATCAAGCAAGAAATGTATACAGGGTTACAGATAACTCACAAAAACCTCTTGAGGGTTCATTGTACTCATCAATATGAACAACTGTTACTATAGGGCAAACTCTGAAATCGGGAAAAAAATCAGCTGCTCCTTACATTTTATCTCAGGCCAATGAGCTTTTTGTATGGAACAGCTATTTTTATTTATGCGATTTCAGGATTGGCTTCATAGTAAAAGTTGTTCATATTGATGACTACAATGAACGCTTAAGAGGTTTTTGGTGAGTTACCTATAACCCTGTATAAACAAAGTGCTGCTTTTGGACGAAGTACTTGATAGTGTTGTTCTATCCGTCAAAGTGAACACAAGTCAGCAGAATACGAGAAAAAAATCGAGTCTCCATACAAAATTGACCTAACTCGCTATTTTGTATGGTATACAAAATATCCTATACATCGCCTATATTATTATAGACTACTTAACTACATATTGTAGACTCGGTTGTTATTCTGTCAAATTTTGCAATCTTATGCTCAAAAACTTTTTCACTTTGACGGGTATAACAATACCCTTGAGTATTACTAGACCCATAGGCAGTACCTTGTTTAATCATTAGTCAGCACAACAAGAAATAAAGAAAAGACTGTAAAGTTAATTAAGCTAGTGGCATATACATATTTTAAGAGTCCCGCGACGCTCTGAAATTTTCATACAAACGCGCTTCTCAAATTTCTTGAAAATCGATTGTCAGATTATGATGAAATTTAGCATGTTCAATAAAATTAACAATATCTCCGCCCCCATTATCTTGTTTTTTTTTAAAAGTTCTCAAGCTAAAATAGAGCTATGAAAAATATCCGCATTTGTAAGGGGTCACTTTTGATTGATTTATTCAATAGATAGACAAAGCAAATCAAAAATCCCTTTACATAGGGAGGTTGTCTACATCATTAGCTTTTAAATGAATCCATAATACAAGATACATTCTTAGTTATATAGGAATGATTAGAAAAGTGCAAAAGTCATAAAAAAAAATTAAATTGCACTTTGTCACTCTGTAGGTAACTTTAAAGGCTCGTTAGTATCATTACTTGCTCTCTTCGCTCGTTATCTTCTTCTAGACAAAATGGCTAAGAAAAACCTTAAGCCAATGCGAAGTTAGTCTAAAGTGGTCGCCGGACTCTTAATGCAAATCAATGCTTACAAAATATGAGGATTTGATTCCGTTGTCAACTCATGAAACGAAACTTAGGGCCGAATGCTAAAACGACGCTCAGCAATGAATCTCGATTTAAAACTGTTTTTATGTATGGTTAAATCAGTTTTAAATCGAGATTCATTGCTAAGCGTCGTTTTAGCATGCAGCCCTTAGTGCTTACGTGCTTAGTGACAGCCAAAAAAATGGGGAAAATCGTACCGTTCTTTCTACCAATTGTAAAATTGATTGAAGGGTCAGAATAGTTCAAATGTTTGACGAGTACAAATCTATGATTTTCGATGAAAAATAAGTACTTTTAACGACTAATTAATAAGTGATTTAACAAACTGGTTTGACTCCCAATAATTTTATAATTGAACGAATACTTTCATTATTTTGAATAAGTTTGGTAACAAAAACAATGTAAAAAATACTTTCAAATTACTACATAAATTGACAAAGTTTTAACGAGCTTAATGTTGTAGTTCAGTTGCTTCATAAGTACTTTGTCTTGTTAATTTTAACGAATGCTTGTTAAAATTTACATACTTAACTAGTTACGTCTAATTAATTCAATTAAACGTTTTTGGAATTTGCCACTAATTGCTTTGTTACTAAAAAAAATTAAGAATAAAATTAATGTTCATTTTCGTAAGTGAAACATAATCTTTTGAAGGGATCGTTGCTCATTAATTACAACATTAACAAGTATAAATTAAATAATTTAAAACCCTGACATCGATTTTCATCAACACCGTTTTTCATCAAATATAACTAAGAACACTCCCGACATCTCCCGAGTAATTCAACAAAAGAAAAAAAAATCGGTTCATCCGTTCGGGAGCTACGATGCCTCAGACAGATACACGCACGCACACACACACACACACACACACACACACACACACACACACACACACACACACACACACACACACACACACACACACACACAGTGTTTGCATCGGGGGATAATTAAAAACATATTAATAAAATATTGTACTGAGTTTACTGATGCATGGATTTCCCACTGCTTATCGAATGTCTATTGTATTCAAAATATGTAGCACAAAGTCCTAGAAAGTGTTTTTTTACTCTGATCTTGAAAATAACTAGCAGTAGTAAGTAAGTCAAAAATAAAGATGAAGAATAATTATCCACAAACAAATAATAAATCCCGACATTTTTTTCATCAAAACCGATTTTCATCAAACATATAGCTAAGAACACTCCCGACTAATTCACCTTTCAAACAAAAAAAAACAAAATCAAAACACAGACACACACACACACAGAGAGACACGTCAAACTTATAACACCCCGTCGTTTTTATCGTCGGGGGTTAAAAACATATACATGCAGACGAACATAGAACCTCCTCTTTTTTTAAAGTCTGTAAAAAAAGATTATGCAAAGCAAAAGAGCAAAAGCAAAAGCGTTACCAAAGTGCGAGATGATAGAACCAGTATCCAAAGTGTATGTACATAAACATTACTTGTTGAGCCTCCTAATCGCGCCTTTGAGGTGGCCGAAGTCAGGCCGCTCCGTGGGCTCCTCCGCCCAGCAGCGGCGCATGAGCTCGGTCGCGTCGTCGTCCTCACATGAACGGTGGTGGGAGGTGTTCGGACGAAGACAGCTGGCTATTACTGCCTCGATTATTTCTAAGGGAAACAGACCGGTTACTTTTGCGACAGCTTTTTATCAAAGATTTTAAACTAATTTCATTGTCTTTTTTTAAGCGCAAGTCTATAAATTATGTAGGTTATGCAAGGTATGAATTGAGGTAGCTTTTACACTGGATTAACACAGGCTATTTTTAAACCGCAGGTAACAGCATGGGGCTTTGCTAGAGACGAAAAAAAAAATGGAACCTGCTGTAACAGTGTAAATAACAATGTGGTCAAAGATACAATACACGCCATGTTTGGAAAGGAAATTGTCTCTGAAATGAAGCTGTTAAAACACACCTTTAGGCAATTGGTTTTACACTTTCAATCCAACCAACTAGCCTATAATGTAACATCATCATTACCAGCCTGTAGTACCCACTGCTAGGTATAGGCCTTCTCCGCCCCGCGCCCTTGTTCCTTTTCCTGTGCCAATCTCATCTACACATGACCCGCGATGGGTCTGATGTCGTCGACCCATCGTACCGGTTGTCTGCCGACGGAGCATTTGTCTGCTATCGGTAACCACTCTGTCAGGGCTCTACTCCACCTGTTGTTATCATACCTAGCCACGTGTCCTGCCCAGCGCCACTCCAGTCTCATTATACGTTCCCTAATTACCTTTATTTGTGAAATCTGCTGAAAATTAAACTATCCTGTATGTTTAAATATCACATTAGCTTACCTTTAGGCGGCAGATCGATTCCAGGTCCCAGCCAGAATGCGCCCTGTCGGTTGACGATCTCATGCATTATGATGCCGAACGAATACACGTCCCCCTTCTGCGTGCCTTCTGGCGGCGGCTCTGGCAGGCGGAGGAGCTCCGGGGCCGTCCAGAGAAGACCTAGGGAGACAATTTTTTTTTAAATATCAGTATAATTATTACTTATATAAAATAAGTAAGAAGCGTTGATAGCCCAGTTGGAGAAGGCCCGCCTCTTAAGCCAGAGGGAGCGGGTTCAAACTCAGTTCAATATGTTATAAAATAAGTGACAAGCTCAGGTAGATTTGGGAAGAACATTAATTTGGCCAGAAGAGATGACAATAAACCTGTATAAATGTCCATAAACCAAACCAGTCACAGAATGGCAGCTGAAAAATGAAAGCAAATAGCGGACAGATCTTCAAATTAGTATAGTCAGACGGCATTGCCAAGACTGCATGAATGTACTTAGTGAATGAAACTACCACGTGGGACTGAAAAAGATGCCTAAAGTACAAAATACTCAGAAGTGGATGTAAAATTGTTTATTATGATGACGTATAAAAACCCGCTCTAGAAAATACCTAACTTCCTTAGAAAACTTTTCGAAGATTGCTCGGCAATTTCTGACGAAATTTGAAATTATGTAAACACAAACATTCGACGAAAGACTGAACACTGCCGATATGAACGAAGCCTTTTGATACTCTTATCGGAATACATAAACATCAAAGATTTCAACCTCTTGTTTATTTTGTCCTTCCACCCCAAAAATATACATTTTTCAGCCATTTCCATTTCGAAGTACGTCGATCGTAAAATGGGCGTGAATCCGCCGCAAGATAAACGACAATGAATAAGACTTTATGGAACGTGTTTATTTTACGTCTCTCCAAAAATAAATAACGCATAAATAAATCTGGGGAAGCCGTTCGTTTATAAGGTGAGGAATGTATTGAATACCAAATACCGAATAGTCGGCGACTGAAGTAGGTCAGCGACTACTGCAACCTGGGTAATGCGCTTGAGTCGAGGTTCTTTACACAAATCGAATGAGCTTGTATCAAGCTGGCTTGAGCTGATCTGCGGTGCTATTCACAATCATCCGGAACGTTTCCGATCGGATTCCACAAATTTCAAACTCAAATTGTTCGAATCTCAGTCTACCTTTATACATTCTGGAATAGGGAATCAAGTACAAATCTGATCGGTAGACTAGATCACGTTTAAAAACTTATGAAAATGAACTGAGATTCGAATAATTTTGGAATCCGAACGGAAACGTTTCCGAATTATTGTAAATGGGCTATTCCCTGAGGTTGCAGAGCTGTATTGACGACTCTAATTCATCAAGAAAAACAATTTCATTTCCTTAAAATTAGGCATAAGCTTTCAAGCTAATAATTAGCTAAGAAATAACCTTACTTAAAATTAATGTGAAAGTTGTGTGTGTGTCTATTTGTTACGTGTTCACACTCAAACGAGTGTTCGGATTTTGATGAAGTTTGGTATGGAGTATCTTATACCCTAGATTAGCATAATTATAGGCTTCTCTATAACCGCGGATAATACAGCGAGCGCAGAGAGCTAGTTGCTCTATCATTTCACAACTTTAGTTCGTTCAAATGCAAACGTACAATAAAAAACGTTGTGTAAAACGAGCCCCATTGGAAATTAAAAAACTTTGTGGTCGTTTTGGTGGTGATCGTTGAGAGTAAGCCCTTTACAAGAATCAAAGCTGCATCAAATGGATAAAACGCTCGCATCGCCTTGTGTACTAACAGCCTACAACTAAATGTGAAATAAACAAAAGAACAATATCTTTTCAGAAAGGGTACACAAAATTTAGGGCAAAAATTATTCGAAAAGTACATTTGTATTTGTCAAAGAGACATTTACAAATGATTGTTGGTGATGGAGGATCATTAATTTGACTTTATCTGATAAGTTTCGAAGTCTAGCTAAAATAAAAGTTCTCAAACTCAGTTTTAAGTCCTGAGAAAAACGTTACTTAAGGCGAGCCTGGCCAGAAAACGTCTAGCAAGAATCAACTTTCCTCTAAGATAAACCATGGTTTTTACTGTGTAAAAAAATATATGTTATTCTTAAGCATGTTTTCAAGTGGAATCATAAATCTGATACATGTAATGAATAACTTCACTCGATAGAAAAAAAATCCAAAGTCACCTCTATTTGGTATTTTAAACACGATTTGCGACTTCATTTTTACATATCATATTGCTTTTTTATTTTTTTTACGAATTAAAATGCAATAAAAAAATGGAATCATAAATAAAAATGTTAAAAAGTTAACATGGTAATTTTATATGATTTTTTTATCACGAATTCATGGTAAAAAGGCACGTTTGCGTGACCGCCAGTCCGCCCGCAGACCCCGTCGAGGTCGGACGTGTGCCAAATTTTTGTGATCTCCGCAGTGCCGCACACACCAACACCAACCAAGCATTTAGTTTTGCCATAATGGGTAACAAACATAATAAACGAAAAAAATGCTCAAGTCTGACTTTTAGAAAATCGTACGAGTCAAGGAGCAAACGTCGGTAAGTAGATAAACTTCTACTAGATTAAATTGGTAATCATTGTTTTTATTTACTAGAATCGACATTTCTTGCATTGCTTTTTGTAGTCAGATGATGTATCAACAAATCTATTAGTACCTACTTATATTCGTTTTAGTGTTTTCAAATATCATACTCATCATCATAGATACTTTTTTGTCTCGTTACGTGTATTCACGATGTAAATACCCGGCCTAGTGGTATACCTACTAGTGATATTTATGTAGTTATACCTACCTACAGTTACAGTTTTTTTTTGCAGAAGACTACTACGTAACAAACTCCAATGACTTTGGAATTGACGAAACGTAAGTACCTACCTACCTTTTGTACCACGCAGGGCTGCGGATCTTCGCTAAGTTTTGACTATATAGGTATGTAGGATGTTAGGTGAGATACGGGACGACGTTCATACTTTCATTTTTACTGAGCAATCTGAACTGCACAACGAGTAAATACCCGACCTAGTGGCATACCAGTGATATTTATATTTATATAGTTATACCTACTTACACGAATACCTATCTTACAGTTTTGTTTTTTCAGAAGAGTACCTACTACAACTAAATGTAATAAACTCCGATGACATTGGAATTGACGAAACGTAAGTACCTACCTACCTTTTGTAACATGCAGCGCGGCGGATCTTCGCAAAGTTTTAACTATACAGGATGTTAGGTAAGATACGGGACGACTTTCATACTTTCATTTTTACTGAGCAATCTGAACTGCACAACGAGTAAATACCCGGCCTAGTGGTATATCTAGTAGTGATATTTACGTAGTTATACTTACCTACATGAATACTTATCTTCGTTTTTTTTTTTTGCAGAAGAGTACTTCAAGAGAATGTAATAAACTCTGATGACATTGCAATTGACGAAACGTAGGTACCTACCTTCTTTTTGTAACATGCAAGGTGGCGGATCTTCGCTAAGTTTTGACTGTACTGTATGTATGTAAATTATATAGGGTGTTAGGTGAGATAGGGGACGTCGTTCATACTTTCATTTTTGACTGAACAATCTGTACTACACGAATGTTTGGTAGCGTTTGAGTTATAGCCGTATGATTTGAACACATCTAGGCCTGATTAGTACTGCAACGTGATTTTGGCTGTTTTGAAGAAAACTCGTAAAGTTGTATATTCGTTTTTAACGATTAGCGAAAATCGAGCATTTCGGAAAATCTTGTAAGTACGGCTTTTATAAACCTACGACTGGTATGGATGTGTTCGTCGTTGCCTTTGAAATTCGAAACTGCCGGTTGTAAGAAGCGATAGCGGGGACAGGCGAAGCTATGTATATACGTCACAAAGATGGCCGCCGACAGTTGTAGATTATTGCTTATATCTCGAGTTCTATCTCATCAAATCAGTTGTTTGAGGTGTCATTTGAAAGCTCATTTATTTATAATATAGTTGTTATATAATTATGTACATACATATCAACAAGCTTGAACGACAGCTTCCGTGCGCGAGTCCGACTCGAACTTGGTCGGTTTTTTAGAATTTTTATATTTTGAACTTTTGGACATCATACATATAAATATTTATTTTTATTTTGTTTTAGGCACGTGGATGACATTGACCCTTATTCACTCAGCGTGGTCATCATCCTGCGTCAGTCATGGTTTGGTGGGGGGTATCCTATCACGGCGTCACAAAGCTTAGTTTTTGTGAAAAGGGGGTTAAAACTTCTGCCAAAGTGTATCAAGAGACCGTCTTATATGGTGTTGTACAACCCCTTAGCAATACACTTTTTAAAAATCTACCGTGGAGTTTCCAACTAGACTCTGCACATGGTCACAAGGCGCGAACTACCCAAGCCCGGCTGGAAGCCAATGTTCCGGACTTTATAAGGACTGAAGACTGGCCCTCCTCTAGCCCAGATCAAAACCCCCTGGACTACAAATTATGGTCAGGTTTAGAGGGCATGGCCTGCTCTAAACGACACGCCGACATAGAGTCACTTAAGAAATCTTTGAAGCAAGCAGTGGCTAAATTTCCCATGGAAACAGTCCGTAAATCCATAGATTCTTGGCCAGACCGACTAAAGGCCTCTATCAAGGCCAAATGTGGTAATTTTGAATAAAATAATAGTTATATTTTTGTTAAGACTTCAATACATATGTAAATATAACTTTTATTAACATTACATTACTGTATAAAAAAATAAATGCATTTTCATTTGTAACAGAACTTATGGCTAGACATGCATACATATCGTCACGCTTTTCCCCGAGGGGGCTGGCAGAGGTGTAATACAACACCCACATTTCGCCGGACGATATTCAGTCCCAAATGTGACAGGGGGCGAGCCTGTCGCCATACACCGGGCTCCAGTTATGTAGCAGATGACACACAATACGCACATATGTTTACACAATGAACAAATTGGTGCGTGCCGTCGGCTGGGTTCGAACCCAGCAGAGCAAAATTGCCACTCCCAACTAGGCTGCCATCGATTCTACAACTATATCACAGAACAAATAATAATACTACGTACCTATAGCTCAATTGTATACAGGGTGTAAGGAGACCGTTCTCGAAGCCGAAACGCCGTTATTATACTATCTATACACAACCCGAAACCACTAACTATTAGCCATATAACTGTTATTTTAAACTTTTAGAAATTTGCAAACCAGCAATGTAACGCGTTTATATCGCGGGGGTCAATGGTCGGCGCCAGAACCTACCGAAAGTGCGACGACGCACCGCGCGGCGCGCGGTGTGCGACGCGTGATTCAAATCGGTAGAAGTTATTATCTGCTAGGTAGGTAGGTAGGTTGAATTCAATCAATCGGTTTAAAATGCTTTACCTAATCGCAGATGTGTGAGATAGGGCTCAAACTCGCACTCCCGATCTTACAAAATCACTTACCTAGTCTGTGTTTTCATTCGCCTTCTGTGTGTTCGCCTTCTGGGTCGGAAGTCGGATTTCGGAAGCGGTCCCGCAAATTAAGGTGCGTTTAGACTAATCACATTAGGTTACCTAATTGAAATTGTTGATAAAATGTGGAAGCAAGGTGTTACGTGCGGCGGCGCGGCGTGGCAATGGGCCCGGGTAACTGCCACACTACATTTTTTTGTGCCATAATTGGCAAACAAACTAACAGGTTGCCTGATGGTAAGTGTTCACTGTTCACCGTTGCCTATGGATACCTTTAATACCAGGGACATCACATCACGCTTCTTACAGAGTAGTCTTATGTAGAGAAAATGCATTAGCATCTCTCACAATCTCGGGGGGAGTCGGGCAGTGTGTGGGACTCCAACACACCCTAGAGTTACACTCTGCGGTGTTCTGCTTTTGCCTTTTTAATGCAATAATTTAGAAGCTTGATTTTTACAGCTTCAAGATATTGTAGATCTGTTTAATACATGACAGTACGGAATCCTAAAAAGTTTGCTACATTTTTAGTAGGTAAAGAAATAAAATTTAAATCGTAAAGGTAAAACAGTACATTTTAACTTGTGAAAACAGTGAAAACGCACCCTAAATGTGTTTATGTCTATTACGCACACAAGCGCGTGTCTATCGCGACCGACAAAGAAAGCCGCGCGCGCCGAAGACAGTGCGATCTTTCAGCGCCGGCCGCGGCAGCTTTGGCTTCGTAGGTATAGTGCGAGCGAAAAGGTGAATGTACTGTGCGTGCGTGTCGTCGTGATTTTGAATCCGAGGCAATAAGATCACAATTCACAAGCCTACAAATTCATGTTATGAGAAAGTATTGAAGCTATGTCTTTTTAAATATCTAGGAATTTCAAAGTGAAACATTTTGTAAGTGACGGCGCAGGCGGACCTAGTTGGGTTGGGTTGGAAGTTGAGACCATTGGATTTTTAATCCGCAGGTCCCAAGGTTTGAATCATTTCGAAGTTAGTGCGTATTGTTGATTGCTGACAGCTGTAAACGCTGAAGAAAAACATTGTGCGAAAATGGGATGCCTGAGAGTTCTTTGTGAAGTTTACCAACGAACAACTCATTGGACCAGCGTTGTGGACACTTACGACTTGTGTGCCTTAAGCTTCTCACAATGAGAAGATGGCTCATATCTCATGGCCCATCTCCAGCCGTGAGTCAGAAATCTCAGTTTGAACCGAACGTGATTTAGGCAATTACCGAAGAGAATGCAATAGCCACGTAGGTAGTTAGATCTGTACGAATGGCGGGAGGACGTGTCGTACCGCGCCGCCGCGGCCCGACAGCGCGCGCGCTGAGACAGCGGCGGGGCTCCTTGCAAGGTCGCGACCGCGCGCAGCTGTGTGCGGGCATTCACCTCTAGCGTCAGCTGTAGTCATTTGTTTTAGATTGCCGTTAAGGTAAATTTTTTTTTTTTTGGTAATTGGTGTTTAAACTAGCTCTTTAAAGCTTGTATAACTTGTGTCGATGTTAAAATATCAGATTTTAAGTTTAAAAAAAAATATATTTTTCGCCTTTTTTTTAGTCGCTTTGTATTAGTAATCCCCACCACTATTCCCAGTTTTCGTTTTCGAGAGGGGTCCACTAACGCCCTGTATATAAATGTAAATATTGTGAATGTATATTTTTGTATTGGATGTTTTGTTAGTACTAGCAGAATGTCCGCCACTTCGTACCCAGGGTATGTATACCTATATATCCGGTATAAGTTTACACGATTCTTTCATAATTATTGTTCAAAATTATATCTGAATCGTGTAGTTTTTTAACTTTGTAACATTTAACAAACCATACAATATTATTAGTACGCACCTAATGGTAAAGTAAGGTAATTAAAATTGTTATTACCATTGTTATACAATATACTTACCCAAAAATAATGAAATTTACTATGTTGTATTATTTAATGAATACCGGTAGTTACACAATCATTCCAACACCCTGTATAAATATTTGTCCTAATAAGGATAACAAGTTGCCTATGTGTCAATCCAGGGCATAAGCTAACTCCGTTCCAAATATGATCCTCATCCGTCTAGCCGTTTAGGTGTGAATAAGTGAAATACGAGTAAGTACCTAACTTCCACACGCAATCGCAATTTTTTTTTTATTTATGAGTGTGAAGTGTGATAAAATGGAAATATGACACTACCGGTAAAATGAAACTAATGCCACGACTGCTCACACATCAAAAATACAACAACTCGTGGACATGAGATTGGTTGTACCTATATTGGCTTGAACGGCATTTTTTAGATTTTTTTTTTTGTTTGGCATCAAATAAAAAATGTTCATAAAATGGATGAGTACAATGACGGACGGATTATTTTATCGATTTCCTAAAAATGGGTGTTTAGGTACTCGATACCATAACGTGACTGACGGGTGAAAGACGTGCGCGCGGCGCATCGCACACAACTTTTGTGTCGCGTGAATGAATACGTCGCGCTCCCAAAAAGTGCGGCCTGAGGTAGAGTAAAATACCTAAAGTTCTGGGAAAGCCTCGCCTTAATTCTTTTTGGTTCAAGAAAGAGTAGAAAGTTTTTTGTAGCAGTAGCTGAACTAACTACAGTTTTGAAGGAAAAGATTTAATATTCACGCGTCAGTCCCATTACCATATCTCGTGCAGACTATATCTCGTACCATAAACAAACATAGTTGCCGAATTTCTTAGCGACAAACTTTGTATTTACTTATGGTAAGTCATACGTAACATGGATAATAAGTAGGTATTTCATCACTTTTCTGTATAAATGATAATGTGCGTGCGGGCCCAGATAGCTACCCACATACAGGTACAGTATAGTTAAAATCTAGCTGTACTACAATATTTTGAATTCACAATTATTATCAACTAGCTGCGCCCCGCGGTTTCACCCGCGGTTAAAAAGTATCATATGTGCTATTCTAGACTATAATCCATCTCTGTGCCAAATTTCATCTAGATCTGTTCAGCCGTTCTAGCGTGAAAGAGTAACAAACATCCATCCATCCATCCATCCATCCATCAATCCATTATTACAAACTTTCGCGTTTATAATATTAGTAGGAAGTAGGATTAGTAGGATGTATTGCAAGCAATAAAAACAATGACTTTTTGTACACGAAACAACATAATTCTAAACACTTTAATTAAATTAATAAAAAAAAACTCCACGGGCAGCCATTCTAATATTGTAAGTACATCTAAATTTGGTACAGACAAAGTTTCATTAACATCGGACGAACAGTTTCAAAGAATCCGACTATCCCGTTCGTACAAAAGTTATTCAAATGTTTTTCCTCTTACTCTGTTTTGATAGTCAAGTTTTGACGATCTAATTTGACTTGGAAAAGAAATGGTTTCGGTTGACGGATAACGGAACAATCCATTGTGTTTCATGCTTCAACTTAATAACGGTCGTATTCTGGCACGTGCTACAAAATATTGTTACGAGCGGGGTTGGATAAAAGGAATGAAACGTCGATGTATCCGAAGATTCACTTTATTCACCAGTTATACAAACACAAACACTGTTACACTACACTAGACACTTGCACTATAACACTCTGAACACTTCTCGCACAATTACTTCGATGTTAGCACTTTGAACGCGTAATCAAAACTGACTGCCGAGTCGTCGGTCGTCCGCGTATTTATACAATTTTAAGATATCCAGAGCATTCGATTTAACAATAGTGCAAACACACAAAAAGTTGTTTATCACGCGGAGCCACGCGTTCAATCTAGAACATTCGGATTCAAATAAACACCCATTATTAAATAGATAAAAACATCATAAAAACGGTGCACAATAATTGCTTTCCAGAAAGATTTCTTTTGTTCCGGATTTAACAATGGAACGCGCGGCTCGAGCGGCTACTATTGTCTAATCTGCGTTACCTATCGGTAGTTGTAAACAACATCGCCACAGATTAGCGTATAGTTTCTGCGACTGGCGTAACACTACCCCCTCCTAAGACATGCTCGTCCCGAGCATCGTTAGTCCCGTGATATCGCGCCAGTCGATCAACGTGGACAATCTTAGGTGCGCCTCGCTGACCCTTCTGTATGCGATATGTGACGTCGTTGATTTTGGTCACCACACGGTATGGTCCATCCCATTTGGGTTGCAGCTTTGGAGATTTCCCTTTCTTGCGTACAGGATTATGAAGCCATACTAGCGATCCTTCATCAAACCCAGGGTTATTGAACTTCCTGTCATATCGAGTCTTCATCTTTTCCGATGCTTGTTGGCCAGAATTTCTAACAAGTTCGTAGATGTCGTTCATCTTATTCCGTAGATCCCTGGCGTACTCGTTTATTGGTTGTGGCGAGTCTGGTGGAATACCGGTTATTAAATCTGCAGGTAACCGCAACTCTCTTCCAAAGTTTGCGAAGGCAGGAGTGACGTTTGTGCTCTCGTGAACAGCACTACGGTACGACAGTAGAAATGGCTGGATGTGCTTGTCCCAATCTCGCTGATTGTTTTCGACCACTTTTGCTAGATGGGTCACAAGAGTGCGGTTGTACCGTTCCACCATTCCGTCGGACTGTGGGTGGTATGACGTAGTCCTTGTTTTGTGAGTACCCATCACTTGACACACCTCCTTAAACAGTTGAGATTCAAAATTTCTTCCCTGATCGCTGTGAATTTCCAGTGGTACTCCAAAACGGCAGAACACTTCATGCACCAATTTGTCGGCTATTGTAGGAGCCTCTTGATTCGGAATTGCAAAGACTTCTGGCCACTTAGTAAAATAGTCCATAACAACCACGAAGTACTTGTTGCCATTATCAGTGACAGGAAATGGGCCCGCCACGTCTAACGCTATTCGTTCCCATGGTGCTCCGACATTATACAGCTTCAATGCACCTCTGCTACGGGTGTGTGGGCCTTTCACTGCAGCACAGCTTGTACATTTTCGCACCCAGTCTTCTACGTCGTCTCTGCAATTGATCCAGTAAAATCGTTCTCGTATCTTTAGCAGCGTCCGTTTTACTCCCAGATGTCCTCCTGAATATCCATGGTACAGATGCAATACGTCAGGTACCTTAGCTTTGGGCACAATCATTTGTAGATGACAGCGATTGCCTCGTGTATTTTCCCATTTGCGGCACAATACTCCTTCATGGATAAGAAGACTGTCCCATTGCGCCCAATAACTCTTCGTCGTTATACTCATGCCAGCCACATCACTCCAATTTGGTTTACAGGCACCAGACTCCATCCACTCGAAAATTGGCTTTATGTCTGTGTCATCTTGTTGTGCTATCTGGAGGGTTTGCTTCCATTCATCACTAAGATCTGTTTTGAGCATCCTGACGGGTACAGTTTCCTTAGACTCTTGCTTTAGACAATGCTTACAGTCTTCCGGGCAAGGCCTTCTAGACAATGCGTCCGCGTTACCATGTGCCCTGCCACTGCGATGCTCCGCTTTGAAATCAAACTCCTGCAGCTGCTCAATCCATCTTGCTACTTGTCCTTCAGGGTCCTTGAATTGAAGCAACCAAGTTAATGCAGCGTGATCGGTCCTCAGACGGAATTTTCTTCCCAGCAGGTATTTGCTAAAATGCCGCATAGTCTTCACTACTGCTAGCAGTTCTCTCCTTGTCACGCAGTAATTCCTTTCTGGTTTGGATAAGGATTTGCTGTAGTAAGCTATCACAACCTCTTGATCTCCTTTTCGTTGTGATAGTACGCCGCCTATACCAATATTACTGGCATCGGTGTCAACGATGAATTCATTCTCGGTGTCTGGGAATCCAAGGATGGGTGTTTCACACAGATGCTTCTTCAGTTCTCGGAAAGCGGTGTCGCAGTCTTCATCCCAGTGGAAGATTCGTTTTTCTTCAGTTAGTCTATGCAACGGTTTTGCTATATCAGAGAAGCCTTTCACAAATCGTCGGTAGTAGGAGCATAGACCCAAAAATGATCTGATTTCCTTCTTGTCTTTTGGAACCGGCCAATCCTTAACCGCGCTGATTTTTTCTGGATCTGTCCGCACACCATCTTCAGAAACTACATGGCCTAAAAAGTTCACTTGTCGTTTGAAGAATGAGCATTTCTTCGGGCTCAACTTGAGGTTGGCTGCACGGATTTTCGTCAACACTAGATCCAGGTTTCTGAGGTGGTCTTCAAAGGTTTTTCCCACAATTATGATGTCATCCAAATAGACCAGGCAAGCGTCTCCAATCAACCCTGCAAGCACTAGCTCCATTAATCTTTCAAAAGTTGCAGGGGCATTGCACAATCCGAATGGCATCACGTTAAATTGCCAAAGCCCTTTTCCTGTAGAAAATGCGGTTTTCTCTTTGTCTTTAGGGTCAATTTCCACTTGCCAGTAACCACTTTTCAAGTCCAAAGTTGTGAACCACTTCATTCCCGTTAGCGTATCCAATGTGTCATCAATTCTGGGCAAAGGGTAACTGTCTTTCTTAGTTACATCGTTCAGTCGTCGGTAGTCCACACAAAACCGCATACTGCCATCTTTCTTCTTTACTAGCACCACAGGAGAGCACCATGGACTGGATGAGGGCTCGATGATCTCGTTTTTCGCCATATCCTCAATCATGGTCTCCACTTCCTTTTCCTTAGCAACTGGTATTCTTCGTGGCCGCTGGCGTATCGGTTGCTGGTCCCCTGTATTTATCGTGTGCTTTACTAGGCCAGTTTTTCCATTGTCCGCATCGGTCGAAGCAAAAATATCGGCGTAATGCAGTAACATCTTCTTTGCCATTAAACGCTCCTTTCCAGTAAGATCCTTACAATCTTCTAAAAGCGTGGACACGTCGTAATTCTCACGAGGTACACTTTTGCTCGGTAGTTCTTGACATCCGCGCATCCAATCTACTTCCTCGCAAGTGCCCATTAGAGTTCCACCTTTTATGAGATGCTCCTCATTACTGGGATTCAATACACGCACTACGCCAGTATTAGTTGTCTTCACTAGAGTCCGTGCCACTATCCATGGATGATTATTTTCCAATTGTTCAATTAGCACACATCGTCGTTGGTGTCTTAGCTTTGGTGGTAGTCTCACTACCATAATGGTTTCCGACTTCGGTGGAAGGATAGTCCTCCTCAGACAGTACACTTTTCCTGCTGTAGCCCCGTCCATAAAGATCTCTTCTGATCTACACTTTAAGATTCCTTGATTGACATCGATCTCACAATGATGTTCCCGCATAAAGTCGAGTCCCAGAATGCAATCATCGACTATATCAGCCACAATAACTTTGTGTTGGTAAGTCTCCTCACCCAGCTTCAATGCCACTGATTCTTCGCCTCGGACGGGTATGTGCTGACCGGTCGCTGTTAGGAGTTGAACTTTGTTGCAGCCCCGAAAATCCTGAAGATAACGTTTAGCAAATCGGGAACTGATCACTGTTCGAGATGCTCCAGTATCCAAAGTCAGCTTGCAGGGTGTTCCGTTAATTTCACCTTTGATGATGAGGCTATTTCCATCTTGAACTTGTGAGATCGAAATCTTCGGGGCCTTTAAAGAATCAGCCAGGACCTGCCCCTTGGTCCTGGCGTCTATTCGTTTTCTTTGCTGCTGTGACACATCGTTATCCACTCGTTTCTCAACTTGACGATAGTCTTTCCTTTGTCGTAGCTCCGTACAGTTGCGCGATAGATGGCCTCTTTCTTCGCAGTTGTAGCATCTAGGGCTTAACCAGGAACGATTTTGGAATGATTCGCTCACTTCCCTGATGCGTTTGGTTTCTCCCATTAAATTTCTTACAGCTTCCACTTCTAAAGCGTGAGCTAAAGCGTCCTTGAGAGATTTGTGATGTCGAAGCTGTACTGCTACTCTCACTTCACTGTCACGTATTCCATCGGCGAATGCTTCAACCAGCTGCTCGTCGTTGGGAGTAGGTGAAGACTTGTGAGCTTTTCTAAATATTTTTTCTATCTCAAGAGCCCACTCTTGTAGATTTTCTCGGCGGCCTTGAACTCTGTTCTTCATTTGTGCTCGAAACACATGCTCTAGGTGTTCGTCTCCGTAACGACTTTCCAAAGTTTCTAGAAGCTTCTCATAAGTGACGTCCTTGCCCAGTGCTTCAAGTACAGTCAAAGCCTGGTCGCGGAGGCTTACTGTGAGAGCAGTCATGGCTTGATTCTTATTCCATCCATTGGCTTGGACGATAGCATCAAATTGGATTTTATATGCTGACCACGAGGAACTTCCGTCAAAAGGTGTAACCTTGAATCCATGTGTTACAGGTGCAGAAAACACAGGAACTGCTATTCCATCTGCAGACTTGAGAACATTTAAAGATTTTCTCACGTCGGCGATCTGTGTCTCAGCCTCAAAGATGCGAGTTGAGTGGTCCTTGATAACGATGTCATGTTCCTTCACAGTAGTTTCATGCTGGTCAACTTTATTTTTTAACTCTTGAAATTCCATTCCAAAAGCCGTTCGCAGACTAGTCATCTCTTCTTTTAGTTGAAGGGCGTTTTCTTCCTTTCCTTCCTTCAGCTGGCGAGTAATTTCTTGTAGTTGACGAGCGGTCTCTTCCTTGTCCTTCCTAAGCATTGCCACCAAGGCAGCCATATCGAATGAGGTCGGCGCCGCAGCTGCTACCGAAGGTGCTCCCAAATTTTCTGATGGATCATTGGTCGTTGGCTCACACACATCAACCAATAACGAGTTGTTTCCAAACCGTCTCTGGTCAACGTCTTCCTGTCGCCGTGTCTGATCCTCTAGCCGGCGTGCCTCCTCTTGTCGGCGTTGGCTCCTGGTGCGAAGCGAATCGTCGTCGTGCGGAGTTATCGGCATTTTCCTTTTATCCCACTTCTGACACCAAATGTTACGAGCGGGGTTGGATAAAAGGAATGAAACGTCGATGTATCCGAAGATTCACTTTATTCACCAGTTATACAAACACAAACACTGTTACACTACACTAGACACTTGCACTATAACACTCTGAACACTTCTCGCACAATTACTTCGATGTTAGCACTTTGAACGCGTAATCAAAACTGACTGCCGAGTCGTCGGTCGTCCGCGTATTTATACAATTTTAAGATATCCAGAGCATTCGATTTAACAATAGTGCAAACACACAAAAAGTTGTTTATCACGCGGAGCCACGCGTTCAATCTAGAACATTCGGATTCAAATAAACACCCATTATTAAATAGATAAAAACATCATAAAAACGGTGCACAATAATTGCTTTCCAGAAAGATTTCTTTTGTTCCGGATTTAACAATGGAACGCGCGGCTCGAGCGGCTACTATTGTCTAATCTGCGTTACCTATCGGTAGTTGTAAACAACATCGCCACAGATTAGCGTATAGTTTCTGCGACTGGCGTAACAATATGCTCAATTTTTAAGGTTTAGACATTCGTCCAACCGCCGGTGATGAGCGACTAGCGAGTTAATAAATGTATGTAAACACTGGAAAGACTGACGACGTTGAAGACTCATGTTATAAAGCCTTCCGCGGTCGGCTTGGTCCACTTTCTACCACGACCACCCTTGCAGTCAAAAGTGCCTGATTAACAAGAAGAAAACACTAGCTTGGCGAGTTGGCGAGCAACGGAAAGCGAGTTTTTAAGACGCCGCCGTCATAGCACAATTTTTCATCCACACACGCGCTTTCATAAGCCGCTTCATTTAGAGTTGAAAATCGTACATCATAATAATTGATGGTAAAATTGCCGTTTTTAATATTATTAACCGGAACAAGGACACAAATAAGAATAAGTTGCTCGGTTAAACTTTAGAGAACTAATCTGGCTATTTAATAGTAAAAAAAAATGTGATGTAATCGCTGAAAATTTAGAGAACGTCCAATAGCTTTTTGTAATTTTTTTTTTCATGATGAGAATCTCAAATGAGAATGATTTTCAAAATTATTCTTCGGTTAAACTTTAGTTGGTTGTTTCTTCTACCAGCTGTATTTTTCATATTTTCAAACTAACAACAAAATACTTGTTTTTGGTGATTTCGTATAAGACGGGGCCTTAACATTTATTTACTCGCTACTCGCTTATCGCCAGCGGTTGGACAAGTCCCTTAAGAAGAGCCAGAATTTCTGAAATATGCATAGATGGCCTGGAAATTGTTTTAAACAGTATGTACTGAAGTCTACAAGTATAATTTTGATTTACCAACCTACTAAATGCACCCCGCAGTGTTGTTACCAGCGGTTAGAAAGTATCCTATGACTTCTTCTGTACCCTGACAACGTCGGACTCACTTTCAGATTTAGAATACTTAGAAAATTGATTTTTTAATGATTAGGATTTAAACTTGAAACTAACTTTTAAATGATTAAAGTCCTTCTCTGACTGTTAAAAATAAGACAGCAATATTTTATTATAATTAGGTATGTTTAAGTTATGTCAGCTAAATTATGATTTATAAAACGGGAATTACTCACGTACGATTTACTTCCCTTTATTTAATTCCCGTTTTATAAATCACAATAATGTGTTTCCATAATAACAGTCAGCAAAATTCTTTGAATTGGGCCTATTCTTTTATCACTCGATTTTATGAACTTTCTAACAAGAGAGAGAGAGAGAGAGACATAATGTCGCACGCGCCAGAATTGGACTGGAAAAAGCTTTTATCATACAAAGGTAGTTTGCCAAAAGGATTAATTTAGGTCTGGATGTAGCTAAGTACTTAAGTATTAGTTGGTAAGCCAAATTACCTATATTAAGGTTTATCTACAGGCTGATAAAAACGAGCTCCTTTTTAGATAAGACTTTGTTTTTATAGGCCTGGTTTAGATAAAAGAGAACAGACGTAAGGGAAGACTTATGAGCATAATTAGGCCTTTTTTTTACGTGCAGTGGGGTGCAGACGTTGATGATTATTTTTATTAAAGGTATTTTTGGACTTGATCTTGAAAGTAAACTCGAAGCCTATCTTGGGACTTATCTGAAAAATCGTGACATCAGTTGCTTAATTTAATAGTTATAATAAATTTAATAGGATTAATTTAAGGCAGATTTCAAATAGTATTCTAACTAGATTACGTAATTATACAAATATTTGTTACGAAATAATACTTAGGTACCTATGATAGGGCAACAAACTATTAGGTATAAAGCTGAGAGTGGAAAATTATTCGGCAAATTCTTAATTTGCTGGAGTATAATAGTGAAAAAATATGATCATGTATATTTTAGTTGGCAGATATTAAGAAACTCTCGCACGCAATACATAAACGTGGTCTCCAAAATCTAATATAAAAATTAGGAATTCAAATCACATTTCCAATAACTACAGATCCTTTTTCAGCGAAGGAACATGTTGTCCGAAATCAGAAAATTCAAGATACGTATTATGTACGTACAAGACATAATTCTTGTAAAATAAACTCACAGATACGATATTATGAAAGCCACAAATAATATTTCTGAGTAAGATTTATTTTTTGCCTGAAGAAACATTTTAACTAGTTTTTTGTTATTTCAAGTTATTGTTCAGAAGTTGGATGGAATAACTTAGAAATATTACGGAACGTGAAAAGGAAGTTATTCCTTGCCTTAAATTACGTAGGTTTACCCCGACAAAGATTTTAAGTAAATATTATTATAAGTTTAACATTTCAGTTTAGAAAACGACATTTGATAAAGAATATTATATTAGTGTGATTCCCTACTTGATGGTTAATTTCATTTAATAGCTGTGTCTCGATTATTTATTAAGGATTACTACTACTGTCAGAATTTCTTTTACATTTTGATATCGAAAACCTAACGTTTCCCATTAGTAAAATAGCGGCTGAAAATACTGGGCGTAGCTTTTCCTGTATATTATAAAAGCAAAAGTTTGAAAGTGTGCGTACACACGCACACTTTCAAACTTTTGCTTATTAAATCATAAAATATTGGTCCTTACGTATGAAATTGGCGTTTTGTACGGGAGGAATAAAAAGTCGATATTTTTTTGTAAAATATATTTAATTAATCAAAGTATGCACCGTTGTTATCTATGCACTTTTGCCATCTTATGGGTAGTTCATTGATCCCTTTACTATAAAAACCATGGGGGCGAGAATCAATAAACTCTTTGAAGGCGGTTTGGACTGCTGCATCGGAGTGGAATTTTTTTCCTTGTAAGAAGTTGTCAAAATTCCGGAAGAAATGGTAATCTGTTGGAGCAAGGTCCGGGGAGTACGGTGGATGTCGCAGACATTCCAATTGTTGCTCAGCTAACTTAGTGGTTGTTTGTTATGCAGTGTGTGGTCTTGCGTTGTCGTGAAGCAGCAGTGGCCTAGAGCGATTGACCAATCTCGGTTGTTTAACAGCTAGTTCTTCCTTCATGGTTTGCAGTTGCTGACAATAGATATCTGCCGTAATCGTTTGGCCAGGTTTAAGAAAGCTGTAGTGAACGACACCGGCGCTAGTCCACCAAACACTTACAAGTAACTTTTTCTGAGTCAATTTTCGTTTAGGGCAGGATTTGGCTGGGTCTCCAGGGTTCAGCCATTGCGATGAGCGCTTTCGATTATCGTACAATATCCACTTTTCATCACAAGTAATGATTCGATTTAAAATCCCTTCATTATTGTGTCGGTTGAGCAAAGTAACACAGCAGGCGACCCGTGTTTGCAAGTTCGATTCACTCAATTCATGAGGTACCCATCGTTTGAGTTTTTTTACTTTCCCGATTTGCTTCAAGTGGATTAATACAGTTTTGTCACTTACCCCGAAGCCTGCTGCTATCTCTGAAGTGCTTTGTGATGGATCCGCTTCCACAATAGCCTTTAATTCTTCGTTTTTCACTTTGATCTCCGGCCGTCCACGGGGTTGGTTCTTAAGGTCGAAATTTCCAGAACGAAAACGTTGAAACCAAAAACGTACCATGCTGTCTTTAGCGACACCAGCGCCGTACACATCATTAATTCTTCGAGCTGTTTCTGCAGCACTGGTGCCACGGTAGAACTCGTACTCGTAAATATACCGATATTTCATGTTTTCCATTGCGCGGTAATAAGCGACGCCAAAGAAAAAATAATGAGGAAAATAACAAATGAATGACTGTATTCCAAAGAAAAAAAAACCAGCTAAATGAATTTATTAATTTGAATTTCTAATTCTTAACCAAAGAGGAGATATTTCAGATCAAATTGATCAGTACGACAAAACGCTAATTTCATACGTAAGGACCTAATACTTCGCTAGGTCCACCTATTTCGACCAAGATCTCCTGCAGGCCTTTTTTTTTTTTTTTTGGGTGGGAAATCGTCAGATGACTTCTCCCGCTCTGGGCTGAGCGGGAGGGCATGTCAGACTTCTACTGACTAAAACCCACCCGTGTTCCTTCCATTGCCTGTGTGCCAGGGCCCCAATATCCCTTTCAAACAACTCGCAACCCTGGCAGGCATTGGCCCCAGCGGACCCCGTCAGTTGGTGCTGACGTCTCTTTGAGGCGCGCGTGGAACACAACGCGCCGTCGACCCGGGCCTGGTCCTTGTCGGACGGCGAGCTACCCATCGTTCACCGTCCGCAGGCCCGCGCCTACGGTGGCCGGAAGTCACTTTGTGACTCCCGACGCCCGGGGCGTCTCCTGCGGCGACTAAGGGCGTGAGGGCGTGAACCCTGCCTCACCCTCACACGTTCCGCCTCCTCCTTAGCGAGCATTACTGCTTCGCAGAAGGAGGTGACGGTCTCCCATGCACTCTCGCTCCGAACCATGGCCTGAACCAGGGCCGGACGCGAGAGGTCGCTGCTGCCGATCGCCTCCGTGAGGACACGGCGGTGCTCCGCCCAGGCCGGGCAGACCTCCACCGTATGTTCCACCGTGTCCTCTGGGCGATCCACGCAGTGGTGACACCCGGGCGTTTCCTCCCGCTTTATCCTGAACAGGAACCTCCCGAAACAACCATGTCCGGTGAGGACCTGCGTCAGGCGGAAGGTGAGGACGCCGTGGCGCCTCTCTAGCCACTCCTCAAAGAGGGGACTTATCGCCACAATTGTACCGTGCCCAGCGCTGGGTTGCGACAATCGCACTCTCCATGCCGCCATGAGATCCCGCCGGAGCTCCGTCCGCTGTGCCGTGATTTCTCGCGGCAGCGGCTGCAGGCCTAGCATGTGCAACGCGACAACGGTATGTCGGCTCTTTTTTTATCGAGACAGACGTATGTTTACACGTAACCCTGTCACGTTCTCACACGACAAAAAGTGAGGAGAAGGACTTTGTCGCGCGCGAATGTTTGGCCAGCGGATAGGAATAGGTAAAAACTTAAATCCACTTATCTTTACTAAACTGTCAGTTAAACTACTTTAAAGAATCACTTACGAGTCCAATAGCTGTGAGCCCGAGAGTCTTTCTCCGAAGTCCTGAGAGCATGAAGACCGAAATCAGTGATCTTCAGCACGAATCTGGAGTCCACGACGCAGTTGCTCGACTTCAGAGCCCCGTGGGAGCGGATGTCAGAGCCGTGGATGTAGTGCATACCCTAAAATAAGTAAAAAAAGTTAAACTAAAAGACTTGATGGCCGTGTGGGATAGACCGCACTTTCCGGTCCGGAGGACCTGGCTTCGATCCTGGTCGTGTACCTATCAATGAAATACTCTCATAGAAAAGTTTACGTGCAGTTAAATTTATCACGTACTCTTACGATAAAGGAAAACATCGTGAGGAAACCGACATGTGCTAGAAGAATAATTCTCAAACATGTGACATCCACTAACCCGCACTGAGCCAGCGTAGCGGATAGCGACTCAATTACCCTCAATGTAAGATAGGTCAGTGTCCCTGCAGTGGGACATATAAAGACTGTAATGATGATTATAACAAAAGAAAGAAATAGAAGAAAAAACAGAAAAAGTTTTGGCTCTAAAACAAGTAAATTTATTTTGCAATGGCAATTTAATTAACAAATCTAAACCGAACTATACTAAACTAACAATTATTTTAATAAACGTAAAAAATCCCTAATCTAATAAACCGCTGCCAGCTGTAGGCAACGTACCCAAAATGCTGGCCGCATTGCCCCGTTGGATTGCGATACTGATCTTTTGGGCAAAGTACCGGCCAGCATTTTGGTCACGAGTTGATTAAATTAATCGATTTAATTGATTTAATTTACTTCCGTTTTCACAAACATTACTATGAGCGCTCAAACGCACAGGGCACAGAAAATGTATGCCAGCTGTTACGTCTATATCTGAGAAAGGTCTTACTCAGCATTTACTAACTTAAGTAATGTTTGTGACCACATCGACACTAACGGAGGTTAGCGTAAAGCTTTTTTATGTGGTCAAAAATCTTTAAATTAAAAAAAACGATGCAAATAATCAAATAAAAAACGATGCAAACTTTTTGGAAGTCAGTTAAAAAAAAGAATACAAAGCCACTCTGAACCCTGACACCTTTTACTTGGGTAGTAAAAAACACTCCTAAAATATACGAGAGCACTCGTATAACAAAACCTGACGTCATATTTCCCTAACATAATACACGCACCAATTTGCGCGCCATACAATCATCCTCCAATTCAACTGCAATAAAGTTTCCAGGGAGCTCGTACAAAAAGCAAACGAAACCTTTTCTAACGTGTGTCCTTTGCACAAATAAATAAACTCTAAAGATGTATACTCACTACACTCGCGCGCGATTGTGTAACGCTTTGAGTTGAACATGAGCGAGCATTACACCGGTTAAATGTAGGGGCAGTTCTTTTCTTTCTTTTTTTTTTTACAACAGACTAGGCATGCGTTTGACCACTGACTCGCCTGATGGGAAGCGTCGACGTGATCGAAGGCGTAATACGCTTGCCTAGGAGATACCTATTCACTTTACTCTTAAATACCTCCGGATTGTATTTAGGTGGAAAGACAGACGCAGGCAACGAGTTCCACACCTCTGCAGTTCTTACAAGAAAAGTTGACTTGAACCGCTTAGAGCCAAAATTCCAAAATTTCCATTCCAAAGACATTAAACGTTTTAATTACGACTATTGCAGCAGCAAATACGATATGGTAGCGCATACCACCTTTAAAGACCATTTCTGTGTAGCATCTTACACGTTGATTTGACAAATTGTCTCGTCTAAGCATTATATGGCCACTTGCCTCTTTGAAAAAGTTCTGTGTTTGAGTTTGAATCACTATATTCTGCGATGTACCATTTATCATTTCAAATTAGCAATTACAAAATGCTAAGATTTTATAGAGGGATAAACTGTTTATTGTTCACACTAGAAATAGCAAAACAAGAAAAGAAATATACCACTTAATCAATACTATAACAACTGGCGGCCTTATTACTAAAAACGATATCTTCCAGGCAGGAAAATTTGGAAATAACTCTCCGTCTAAGTCTAAAAGTATAAAACTAAAATGAGTTTAAAGTAACTGTTACATTTTAAGCTAAATAGATCTGTATCAGAGACATCAGCGATCACCTAAATACAATCCGGGGGTGTTTAAAATTAAAGTGAATAGGTAACTCCAAGGCAAGCGTGTTACACCTTCGATCACGTCGACGCTTCCCATCAGGCGAGTCAGTGGTCAAACGCATCCCTAATTTGTTGTAAGATATATACATATATATTTATATCAGAGAATATTTTTCAATTGCACACCCAGTCATTTTTTATTATTAAAAATGCTGAATAGTGTGAGCAAGAAAACAAAATCAATCGACAACGCTCTTAAAGTCCGAAAAATAATCGTGTTAATTTCTGACTTCACTATGTGAGTAGGTTGAGCCAACTCATTGAAGTAATAGACATCGAATCAACAACGAATTTTGCTTTGTAACACAATGCTCCCAATGAGAGTCTCCTTTACAAAGTTTCCTCAATAAGGGATCTACAAGTGTTGCTCTTAAATTTGTACAAGATGTTAACCTGAAAGTTTAATAGCCCGGACGGTCGAGTTCGGGATCGTAAAGTTTGTGAGAACTGACTTTTGAGCCCTTAACTTATTAGTTGGAGCTTGGAGCTGAAGAGTGATGGCGACTTTTATTAATAAACGTGGAATGGGTTTGTTATTACGTGCTTTGTCTTTTGACTTAGCTGTTAAAATATTGTCCCCCTAAATAATAACCGTTTTATTGTCTCGGCATTATACGAGTGCAGTGTTTAGTCTTTTTAATTCTATTACATTTTTAACTCGACCGAAAAATAAATGACATATCGTCACGCCTTTCCCTCAAAAGGGCTGGCAGAGGTGTAATACAACACCCAGTCGATATTAAGTCCCAAATGTGACAGGGGGCGAGCCTGTCGCCTTACACCGGGCTCCAGTCATGTAGCAGATGACACACAAAACGCAAATATGTTCACACAATGAACAAATTGGTGCGTTCCGTCGGCTGGGTTCGAACCCGCTCCCTCTGGCTTGAGAGTCGGACCTTCTTCCAACTAGGCTATAAGAAATCGTTTTCATCGAAAAATAAATAAAATAAAGACACACGCCACGTATAATGTCGGGGCTATACAACGGTTACACTAATAAGGGAGTTTAGGGAATAAGATCTGGTGTCGTTATATATGACACCTAATAATTTACGGCCACGTAAAAATGCTTTGAATGAAGTGAAGAAAGTAATAAGAACCTTTGTATGCATCTTAAAACTTTTCGGATTATTCTTATTCAGGTCTGACGTCTCGCTTGCTTTTCCCCCAGCACCTACCCGAGCCAACCACACTCCTTGAAACACTGAAGTGAGGCTCTGGAGCGCTGGCATAGTTGCTCCAGTGCAGTCTCCAGTTTTCGGATTAGGAGTTCGGACTTAAGAGTCCGGCGACCACTTTAGACTAACTTCGCATTGGTTTAAGGTTTTCCATAGCCATTTCGTCTAGAAGAAGATGACGAGCGAAGAGAGCAAGTAAAGATACTGACGAGCCTTTAAAGTTACCTACAGAGTGACAAAGTACAATTTTATTTTATTTTATGACTTTGCACTTCGCAGTAGTAAGACAACCTCCATATGTAAAGGGATTTGAAGGGATTTCCCTCACACATGCGGATATTTTTCATAGCTCTATTTTAGCTTGAGATAGTTTTAAAAAAAAACCAAGATTATAGGGTTGGAGATATTGTTAATTTAATTGTACATGCTAAATTTCATCATAATCTGACAAATGGTTTTGAAGTAATTTGCGAAGCGCGTTTGTATGGAAATTTCAGAGCGTCGCGGGACTCTTAAATTTTCAGGGTCCGTTTATTTCACTTCACAAATTCTATATCTCAATTAGTAGTTAGATAGATAGTTTCAATATACCTTACCAATTTAAATGAAAGTAAGTGGATTCGACCGCAACAATCTTCCTAGAGTACTATAAAAAGTGATAGTCTCAGAAAATGAGAAATATCTCAGTAATTAGAAATGGTTCTTACCTTAACAATATCAGACATCAAGCTGACTTTGAACATCCAATCCAGTTTAATGGACTCGTTCTCCAAGATATCCTGCAGCGAACCTTTAGGACAGTACTCCGTTAGGACACAGCAACGAGGGGGGTCCACGCACGCACCAAAAAATCTGAAACAAGTTTTAAGATTACAAGCACTGTTTCGGTTGGCACTGCTAACGAAAAATAAAACTTTAAAAAGGTCAGGCAAGTAGGTCTCCAGGAAAATGGTTATGACACACTACACCACAATAGGTAAAGTTTCTAAGTTTTTTTGATGGGGGTAATCTCTGGAACTACAGATACCATTTAAAAAAAAAGTCACCAATGGAATTCTAAAAGAATATTCTTTCTATACAACGACTAAAAGTGATATAAGGCTATTAAACGCAAACAAATCTGCAGGCAGATGACCTAGTATGTACATAGGTATACATACAAAAATCCAAAATGCATTTCTCTGTTTCGGTAAAGGTCTCCTATTGCTATTTCGCCTAGAAGAAGGCGGCGAGCGAAAAGAGCATATAAAGATACTAACGAGCTTCTAAAGTTATCTACAGAGTTACAAAGTGCAATTTGCACATCTCTAATAATTCTTAAATAACTAAACATTTCCCTTTTATTATGAATAAATTTAAAAGGTAATGATATGTGAAGGGATTTTTGATTTGCTTTGTCTATCTATTAAATAGATCAGTCAAAAGTGACCGCGGATATTTTTATAGCTCTATTTTCTCTTGAGGATGTTTTTTTAAAAAACTAAGAACATAGTGGCAGAGATATAGTTAATTTAATTTTACATGCCAAATTTCATCATAATCTGACAAATGGTTTCCAAAAAATGTGACAAGCGCGTCTGTATGGAAAATTCAAAGTGTCGCAAAACCCTTACAAGATAAACACATCTAGTAAAGTAACATAAACTGAAAAACAGTCTTACCTAGCCACATGATCGTGTTCCAAGTCCTTCATCTTCTTCAACTCGAGCAGCAGCGGCCGGTTGAGGTCGATGCGTTGCTTGTCCATGGTCTTGATGGCGACTCGGCAGCCCTTGTAGAACCCGCACGGCGTGTACACTTGTCTGTCACCAGCGAGGGACGTCGCCTCGTCGGAGAATGTCGTCTGAAATTAACAACGTTGTTAGGACTAGAAATATGGGATACTAGCTGTTACCTACGCCTTTGTTCGCATTTAGAAAATAGTATCCAAAAACCTTCCTTGTGAAATACTGTAACTAATTATCAATTTTCATTAAGATACGTTAAGATTTTTTCCCGTGAAAAGCTGACAAACAGACAGAGAGACATTAGTTTGGATTAATAAAACGGACTAAAATAGCATATAAAGAAAAAATACATGCTAACGAATATAGAACCTACTTTTTGGAAATCGGTTAAAAATAATAAATAGAATAAGACGAAAATATTGGATTGTAAAAATTGCGTCCAAAAGTCAGCTAAAACGAAAATAGGATCACATTTTTGTAGGAAAAGTCAAGTCAACTGTTTTAGTACGAAAATGTTTCTTTATTTGGTAACCCCAGATAAAGCCCAGCGCACATTATAAGCGAGCCGTAACTGTAAACATTGAACATTACTGTTGCTATAAATCGTTGTGTATACGTCGTTTCCGTGCTTACCACGGGCGCCCCGTAGCTGATTGTTGATCTTTACCTTAAATGTCCAGAAAACATTGCCTAGACATACCAAATCGAAGTTTTTACGTAAAAACAATAAAATGTGTAAACGCTCAATTACAATTTTCAAAACTATTTACCTACTTACCTAACTTTTAAATTTATTTAAATATCAAATGCAAAAAAGCATTAGGGTCAACTGAGGCAAATGCGTCTGTGGAGCAATTGCGTTTTTTGAGAATTACTGACAACTGTGCTTTTTTTTACAAGTCAATTTTGAAAAAGCCGTAACATTAACCTCTTGCAATTTTGTGCAGTTTTAAAATATTAAATTTCTAAGGTTGTAAATTGGAACGGAAATGGCAAAGTTTGGGAATTAATATTAGTTTTCGTGCAATTGTAAATGTTTTTCATAGCAACATTACCACGCGCACAAGTTTGTTAAAGAAGTGGCTATGGCGAGATTTAACAGTGTTCCATCTTTTCCTCAAGGTTGATCTGAGATCCCAAGTAAAGCTTTCGTAGGACCTAAAATATTTGACAAAAGAGTCAGCCTATCGCCCCATGCAACCTTTTTAACTTTTTACCACATTTTTCAAAGGTAACAGTTACATCTGACAAATGAGAACTCGGTTTTATTGTTACCCATGTCAGAGGAAATTGTTAAAATGATCAAATAATAACAAAACGGCTTCTCGCTTACCCTGAGTGGGTGGCTTTTGTGAAATCAAAAGGATATTTCCTCAAAGTGAGCATTTTCAAAAGTAAGTAGTACGTAAGCCGCCTCATTTCCGTGTCACTGTCAGATCTTAATAAGAAGACAGGGTTGTTTGTTAGATCAGCTTTTCTCGTTTTCGTCAGAGATTTCGAGGTACGAAGAGAATAGGTATAATTTAGCTAGTAGTTTTTCTTTTTAAATAAATTCGGGACACTTCCACACACGGTCGTCTGACCCCAAACCAAATGCCAGAGACTGATATACATACTTAGATGTTTTTAAATACATACTTTTAAAGGTTCCCGTACGTAGTTTCGAAGTAAAGTTTAGTTAAGTTAGTACTGTTTTAAAGCTGAATTAGTCGGGAGTGTTCTCAGCTTTATCTTTCTTCTTTATGTATATAAATTACGTGTCACGTTGTTTGTCCGCTATAGACTCCTACTACTTAACCGATTTCAATCAAATTTGCACACCGTGTGCAGTTCGATCTAACTTAACAGATAGGATAGCTCACTTATATATATACTAGCTGCGCCCCGCGGTTTCACCCGCGGTTAAAAAGTTCTATGTGCTATTCTAGACTTTAATCTATCTCTGTGCCAAATTTCATCCAGATCTGTTCAGCCGTTCTGGCGTGAAAGAGTAACAAACATCCATCCATCTATCCATTCTTACAAACTTTCGCGTTTATAATATTAGTAGGATAAATAATAAACGCGCGAACGAAGTCGCGGGGTGACAGCTAGTGTTTAATAAAAATCGGTGTTGACTGCAATCGGTGTCAGGGATTTTTTTTAATTTTAATTTATACTTGTCGATGAAATAAGTGCTCTCCATAGTAGCCAAACCAAACCAAGCCAAACCAAAACATTCTAGAAGTTTAGGTAAGTAAATATTATTGTATCCAAATTTCCGATTACTGTTTATAACATTAACAACACATGTCCAAACATACCTACATAATATTTGATGAAAGTATTTACCTAAGTTAAAACATAAATTCATAATTTACACATCCATGGTTTGTGTTTACATTAAAGTTACTGTTATTTATTCTGTGTATTCATAATGTGCGTATTTATTTAAACTTATTAAAGACGAATTTATTTAATAGTTTTTAGGTTAAAAAAATACAAAGACCAAAATGCTGGCATTTGGTTAAAATTTTACATTCCGACGCGAGTCGAATATTGGTATGTTGCATTAGTACATGTTTACATGTAAACAAAAAACTGAAAATTACTTATTTGTGAATGTTTTTTAATTTTGGTGAATTCATTATACTTTTGCAAAAAATACCAACATTAAAACTTTAGATGTAAGCCAATTATTAATAAGGTTGTTGTGGAACGAAAATTAGGGGAAAAATCTGTTTTCCTAAAACTTCACTAAATAGCCCTCAGCGTAACTTAAACTTAGGTACTTGTTAGCTGAAAAAACGAAAAACAGAATCACAAAAGCGGTTTTCTCTAAACAAATAAGTACATAATAAAATCAAAGAAAGTTGGATTTTCCTTTTATGAAAATACTAGCTGCGCCCCGCCGTTTTACCCGCGGTCCCACAGAAACCGTTTATTTTATCGGGATAAAAAGT
Organism: Peribatodes rhomboidaria; assembly: GCA_911728515.1. NCBI lineage: Eukaryota > Metazoa > Arthropoda > Insecta > Lepidoptera > Geometridae > Peribatodes > Peribatodes rhomboidaria. The sequence goes on along the minus strand of OU452184.1, from coordinate 4,195,116 downwards.
ACCCTACGTCCATTTCTGTACCCCAGACAACGTGTGTGCAAAATTTCAAGACGATTGGTTGAGTAGTTGAGACGTGAAAGCGTTACAAATAAACAAATAAACGAACATACTCACTTTCGCATTTTTAATATTATAGTTAGGACTAGCTATTACCCGCAACTGTGTTCGTGTTAATACGAGAATATAAGAAACTTTTAAATTATTATTATTTTATAAAATGATAGTTTTATTATTAACAATAATAGGTGAGCAATTTATTTTGTTAACATTAATTATTTATTTCATTTGACATAATTATATAATTACTGTTTTGACATGTATAAATTCTGGTATAAACTTTTGACATTTATCGAACTGTGACGTGTAATTATTTGAATTATCAATAAATTCTGATTTCTGATAGCATCCAAAACCTTCCTCGTGACATACTGCAACTAACTATCAAATTTTATCAAGACCCGTTCAACTGTTATTTTTTTTAATGTAGAATAGGTCGGCGTTTGACCACCAACTCGCCTGATATTAAGCGACGTTGTGGTCTAAGATGGAGCACGACGACCTATAAGGTACTTATTCAGTCTATAGCCTTGAAGTTTTTTAGAGTGAAGAAGTACAAAGACGGCAGTTGAGTGCGGCGCTACAAGTGCGCTACTAACTGCTCAGACCCGTCTTCGGAACGGTTACACCGGACTACATCCTGAAACACGACTAGGTCATTTCACGGCATGGCTCGGTCCGGTGGGTGGTAACTAGCCACGGGCGAAGCCTCCCACCAGAGTTTGCTACCCGGTTAGCACTACCCGGGGACCACGTGTAGGGAATCAGAATAGAGTACACTCCTACGGACGTGGGTAGCTAAGCCCCCAAAGCTTAGCCTCAGCATACTCCATACAGATGTACATATATTTAATACAGATACATAGTACGTTTAGTCTTGAAAAGCCTACACACAGCCAGACAGAGAAACAGAGTTATTTTCGATCCCATCGACAATATACGAGTACATACGTATATAATAATACCGAAATTTAGAAGCATGTACCATCAAACGGTATTTTCCGTTATGCGAGGTGAAAAAAAGCAATTTGTACGTACACCGGGGAATAAACGAATCGGAAGAGTAATGCTATAAGTAGAAGGTACAATAATATCTCGTTATAGGAGAAGTAACCCATCTCTAACAGTCCCATGACTGCCTCGGTGGCTCAGTTGGTAGTGAACCAGCCTTCTGACCTTAGAGGCGTTGGTTCGATTCCAACCAGGGCATACAGTCAGTGATGTAGTGTTCTATCTTGGTTGTTAATATCCATTAGAATTTGTATTTAAATGTTTATGGAGTCTCTGGCAGGCATAGTACAAGCTTTGCCTAGTTTGGGGTCAAATGACAAAATGTTCCGAATATTTTTAAGTAAGATGTTTTTTTCTTATTTAATTTGGTAAAAGCGAATTACGACAGATTACAAGGTTTACAAGTCAGAAAATACATAATTCAAAGATGATTCATAACTCAAAAAGCGTTTAGAGTTGACACCCGACTACGTCACTCGTCATCGTCTCTCTCCAACTTGTTGTTTTTACTTGATCTTGCCTATTCATCGATTGACGTCATTGCGTGTCACCCACGTGACCTTTTTAGTCTCGGAGCCTTCGATCAGATATACAGCTTGAAGCTCGGAACGCTATACCTAGCGGAGTATGCATCCTACTAATATAATCTTATACCTTTAAATGAGCAATTCTTGTATATATATATATATATATATAATTGGAATCTCGGAATCGGCTCCAACGATTTTCATACAAATTAGTATATAGGCGGTTTCGGGGGCGATAAATCGATCTAGCTAGGAATCATTTTTAGAAAATATCATTTTATTCGTGTTTTATCGATAATCAATCTCAACTGAAAAATATGACTCTTCCTGACATCTATTGGCGAATAATAATACTACTATTTTTTGTGAGCAACTAATTGCTTTAACGACACAACAGCAGATGGCGTTGTTAAGTAACACGAAGTCAATGAGTGTTTGCTTTGAGGTTAGACTAAAATCAATTGTTTATTATCCAAAAAACACAATTAAAAAATTAAAAAAAATACCGAGCAAAGCTCGGCCATCCAGGTACTATTATAAACGCGAAAGTTTGTAAGAATAGATGGATGGGTGGATGGATGTTTGTAACTCTTTCACGCTAGAACTGCTGAACAAATCTGCATGAAAATTAGCACAGAGATAGATGATGGTCTAGAATAACACATAGAATACTTTTTAACTGCGGGTGAAACCGCGGGGCGCAGTTAGTATTATAATCATAACAAGTTTCAAACTAAATTATTCCGTTCCATATTGTGGATATTTTAATCCCAAAATCAAATAAAATCAGCGTATTATGGAGCTACTATGGCCAACAAGGGTCAAACAAGGTAGTACCATTTAAGTTACTGCTTATTTTATACGTTTCCCGGGCCCATAACCGTCGTACAACAATAACAGGGAAAGGTACAAGGATTTCGTGAAATTCATTTATATTGTTCGCCGTTTCGTTACAAATGTTGGCAAATTGTATGAGGGTAGTTAGAGTTGGGCAGTTGATCGTGACGTCGTGAAATTCGAGTCCCAACGTGTAGAGCAGACATTAATCGATTACAGTTTTTTTTTTATTGAAGTGAAATTTCTAATGCGACTTCCAACAAGGTTGCGTTAAACGTTTAACGCTCCTGAGGAGGGGGAATAGAAAGAGGCAGAGCGAGAGTGAATGCGTGACACTCGAACACATGCGCGTAGTAAGAAGACACATATAAGTTTCACTTCTTCCGCGCGGAGGGACTCCACGCACTACTTCATTGTTTCAATTTGAATTCATTGTTTTAACAAAGTTACATGTAATACTATGTGTCTGCCTGTGTAGTCGTAAATACTTTAAGAATAAAATTAAAAAAAAACATGAATACCCCCTTATTAATAACCCCTTATTATTAAACGTTTTATATTCCGAAATAGTTTTTCGGGTTGGATTCCAAACTTAATTATATTGTAGTTAAGGGTGCAAAATTACGGTGGCCCACGATTTTAAATTCAAATATCAGTAAACACCTAGGTATCTATGTCCTAATTCCAAAACTGCCTATCAGTAGGCAGATACCACACACAATACCTACGCGAAAATAAATTACTTAAAAAATCGAACAAATTTCGATTACCAAATCATTCGAATGACAATCACGTTTTCGAGTACTTTCCATCACTAAGCAATACCAGCTTGGATTTCATTTTCGAATATAAGCCGTAATCTGGCGATAATAATATGGTCTTGTTAGAGGGATTGTATTTGACGATGTTTCTCTAAATGCTTATGTGATTTGGCTGCTGGTAACGAAACGTTGAGAGCGGATAAACCAATTATTAAATTGTATGAGTGCTTTTGGAGTTGAGATTTCGATTGGGTTTATTTTTCTACGGTTGGTTTAAAAGCTGTGTTTTTTTCATGGCCTGTAAATGCCTCTTTTAATTTTTGGTAGGGGATCTTGAAAAAGATGCCGGCTGCATTGGGGTGTATTCGGGTTATGTGGGAGTTAACCCGCTAAATCCTCCTCGGTGGCCAGAGAGCTTGACAGAGAGCACTGGGATCTCCATTGGAAAACACTGGTATCCCCCTAGCACGTTGCTTGAAGCACCTATCCCGGACGTTGTTCCCTCATCCCTCTTCACAGCGACGCGAGCCATGCCGTGCCGTTGTCTTCTCTGGGCTCATTTGAGAGGGTGGTCAGACCCCCTAGTCAGCCCACCCACGCGCCCAAGGTCCCCTTTTAGTCGCCTCTTGCGACAGGTAGGGGATACCTGATTGTATGATGATGATATGAGGATGATGAGATAGATATGTCTACAGTCGGCTGAGCTCGAACGTAAGCTCCTGATTGGATGATATCAATGTCACGTGATCCTATTGTCAACTCGTCAATCAGCAGCCAACATTCAAGCGATAACATCAGTAGAAACAGAATCTATTTGAAGCTATTTTAACTTGGCTAGAAGGACAAGTGTGCCTCAAGCCACGGCCACACATTGGTCATACTTGCACCAATGCACGAATGCAAAGTACAATTTGCATCAGGTCTTGGGACCAAGACACCAGTGCGTTGAATGTGTGTTTCAGATTTTGGACACAAAATTGATATTCAAGCCAATGTGTCATGCATATGTCACGCGGTAATAAGGTTTAATACTGACCATTTCAAATTAAAGCAAAGCTTGGAGCCAATCTATAGTAAAACCCGCAGATTTAGAGTAAAAGTCAAGTCCGTTACTTAAAAACAAACTCACCCCAGTGCTGTACCGCCGCGCAAGTGAGTGCATGCTGCCTCTCAGTCTACACCCTGGCTGCAGCACATCGCTCCAGCTCACTCGCCACGTCATCATCGCTATTTCAGCTTCCAGCTTGTAATGCCTAGTAAGAAAAAAAAAAATACAAGTCAGATTTCGTTTATTGGGACACGATGAAAGGTCTACGTTATAGGTCTAATTTAAATGTAAAGTAGATGTTTTTGTACAGTGTGCCACTAAACGAATTCTTACTACGATCTACCTCCTGCCTACCCCCTCGTTTCTTTTGTTCCCTAGTTCTTTTTTTTTCTACTTGTAAGTGTACCTTCTTACTTAATTTAATTGTGTGAGATAAATGTTAACTAAGTAGGTACGTTAATTTTGTTGGGTCGGGTAACAAAAGGTCTGTGTAAGGTGGTGGGCGAATAGGTGCTTGAAATAAGTGAACTTTGACTACGTCACGCTTCGTGTGTGATACGATGGGCACACTCGTGTTATAATACAAAAAGTTAACAAAATTTAAAACATCAGTCATCTTCATCATTATTTAAAAGCGTGTGTTGGTCTTTAATTACAGTATCTGCAGAAATGTTTAGCTTTTTCACTTAAAAACCAACATGTTTTGACTTTATTAGGTACAATAATATGGCGTTCTCATTTAAATTTCATTAGTTCGTGTCATTTTAATAGATGCGTTGGAGAAACACAAAAAAGGTCTGTCAAATCGGAACAGTGTGGTTACCTATTGAGGCTATCGATTCCCTTATTTTAGTGTGAAAATATGACCGTAATAATTAGAAAAGTATTGAAATCATAAACTTCTCATATTATAAAATGTTTTTTATTTGTTAAATAACATGATCATAGTGATGATTTGTTTTGATTTCAACTGATCATTTGGAAATCAGATGGTTAATTTTCATATTTTTTGGAAATAATTGGTTAATCCATTGGCAGCACAGAAAATATTAATGTCAATGTCAAATTCAACATTTAAGCCAATGTCAAATATTTAGTTCAATGTCAAATTAACATAAGGTTTGACAGAACAATTTTAACAAACTCTAACGCCATCTATTAAACTCTTTTTGGAACTACATCCTTTTTTTCTTTGACAAACGCCTCATTAAGAACTAATATACTGTCTTCATAGACGAGATAGGTGGTGACGTGACTTATAGATCCCATTTTTTTTTATATTTAAAACGCATAGAAACTAAAGTAACATGTAATAAGTCTGGGGTTTTCTTAAAATGTAATGAGCGTTTAAAGATAAAATGTCTAAATGTCACGAAAAGATACATAATTAAAAAATAACTTTGTCAAAGTTAATGAAGCAATTTTACGCCTACCGTTTGCTAAATTAAATTAGGGAGGCAAAAGCTGACTTAGGACGAAAAATCGAGATGAAAATAATTCATGGCCTATAAAATTATTACCTTTGAAAAACTTGAATATAAATTCTTTTGCTGATGAGATTTTTTCACTTCAATTATTGCTTTTAGATGTAATGTAGACCGAAATTAAATTAATTTAAAATTTATGAAGTACTTTAATTTTACTTTAGGTTAATTCTATCATTAGGTACAAGTAAAATCAGATTTGAACATTTTCGATCGTGCAGCACGAAAGCACGTACCTAAAACAAAGTCAACTGACATCATTTTTCTGGACGACGCGACATTTACCGTCACAACATTTGACGCCACGACATCCGACATCATAATGTTGAACGACACAACACGCAACGTCATGATATACAAATTATTTTTATTCAACGTCACGATTTTTTAAAAGAATTTTTAAATCTAAAATACCGGCTCTACACTCCCGCACTGAGCGCCCGCAAAAGAGCTAATTCGCCATTTCTATTGACCGATACCGGCTTTCACGGGCGTTCGCGGCAGTAATTGAATCGGGTCTTACCTGTAAATGAAGACTGAAAGGATGGCCAGTACCACCACAACCGAGCTGAGGATAATACTTAAGATCGCGTACACCGGTAAGGCTGGAACAAATAAAGTCATTGATATTAGCAAAGTGAATTAGATTAAGCTCGGCCTGCAAAACCTATAACCTCATAATAGGTTATCGCTACATAATAGGTTTATCTTAGTAAGATATTTACTAAGATAAAGCTATTATGTAGCGATAACGTCTTGAGTGTATTTTGAATTTCTCTAATATATTTATTTTCATATTAAAAGGCATCGTACGTCTGCAGGCTTAGCATGCGCAACGCGACAAAGGTATGTCCACTCTTTTATCGAGATAGACGTATGTTTACACATAGCCTTGTCACGTTCTCGCATAACAAAAAGTGAGAGAAGAATTTTATCTCAAGCGCATGCTAGGATTGCTTGTACTAATATGTAGGTACATATAATTTTTTATTTATTTTTTATTTAAGTACACAACACAAATTACAATTGTTACAAAACATAAAACCAACAAAAAAAACTTATGATCTAGATTGTAATTCAAAACATGTTTATGGAAAAAATAATATTGAGAAGACGAGTTTGAGTTAAATATTTTAAATTAAAAAGAAAGAAATGCACAACAAGAAGAATGCGCGTTGGTGGGCGCACTCACCGACATTGTTTTAAAATGATTTTACTATTACAATTATATTAATGACGTGTTTGGGGCAGTCAGACTCGTACCAGAGGTAGCGTCTGAACTGGAGGGCCGATAATTATTAGGACAAGCAACTACATATGCCTACATAATATTTATACATATATTATATTACATAAATGTATGTATACATATGTGTACATTTGTTAAACGTATATTATATTGGGTCCACGCGATGTACTAGAAATTAGACTCGTGCCGCTGTTTACCCGACTGCGCAAGAAGGAGGGTTATGTCTTTCAAGTGTATGTATGTATGTATGTAAGTGTGTGTGTGTATGTTTGTATGAGGTTTATTTAGCATGCCCTACAGGCTATACCGCTTGATGGGTTAGGAGACGTGAAGAGTCATTTGAATCGTCTTGATAGTGAAGTGACATAGAGTACAATATTTTGCAGCCGGGTTTTTTTGTATTTCTGTAATAATGTTACTTGTTTCCTTATATTGTTTCGATGTTTAAATTAAACTTCAACTCCCAAGAATGCGCATTAAATGTAAAAATAAACAGGCGGTGTCTTGCGGTTTCTCCCGCAATTTCCTTCGCATTTTCTTGAACAGTATTTCAGCTCAGTTTCCATAATGAGCTCAAAAGCAGAGTCTCAGTATAGGCGATAATGAAATCCAATTTCACGCTCGAGTAAGTTCAAAGCTTATTTCTGTTTCAAAGTTAGAGAGACGAAATGAAAATAAACAGAATTCTGTCGACGTATCAGTGAATTATCACAAATACCCGCTTTCTTGGTGATAGGAGCAAAGTTTTCTCCTTTACAATGTATAATATAGTACCTTAAGGTGTGTGGTAAGGCACAACAGCTGTCTCGCTCGCTCGCGACACTATTATTTTAGATTCGAAATTATAGAATGTATTTTTGATAAATTTGCCTCTATCAATGCATTGAAAATAGTATTCCAAAGTATTCAATTTAGTTATAATTAGAATATTTCACATGTTGATATTTATAATGAGTGCTCAGAGAAACGTTAACACGTATTTTTTTACGTGGTTACGTTTTTCTATGCTAAAACTAAAAATATCAACATGAAAATTATTCTAAATATGTACTTTAATATTGACTGCCTTGGTGGCTCAGTTGGTAGTGAACCTGCCTTCTGAGCTTGGGGGCGTGGGTTCGATTCCCACCTAGGGCAAACATTTATGTGATGGACATTTGTGTTTGTTATGTCTGGGTGTCAATACCTGTTTAAGTATGCATTTAAAATATCTAAGTATGTATATCAGTCTCTGGCAGCCATAGCTTTGCTTAGTTTGGGGCCAAGCGACCGTGTGTGGAAGTGTCCCGAATTTATTTATTTATTTACTTTGTGATACTGTTTTCAATGCGTAGATAGAGGCAAATTTATCAAAAACACATTCTACATTTTTTAACTAATTTAATAGTTTTTCGAGCGAGCGTGACAGCTGCCGCGCCTTACCAGACACCTTAATCCTTTTTGTATCTTGTCTTATAATTTTCCGCGAAATATCTCTATTTACTCTAGTATTTTGCTACGCATGTGTGTCGTGGTCTCGTAACCTTGGTACGTGACTCATCTAAACCCAGCTTATAGTATTTCATTTCTCCTCTATACAATTTTCTCTCGATTGAGAATGTTCTAGATATACTAAAGGCGTAATAGAATCTCAGCGCGCCGGCATATTGAATGAAACTAGGATAGGTCTCGGCCTCTGAACAATTTCTGGGAGACCAAAGATAAATAAAAGAAGAGTCTATTTTAAGGTCGTCTACTCTTACAAGCCGAAAATTAGATTTACTTCGGCTATTGGCTCAGAAAAAATGTTAGGGACTTGCTCTTGTACTCTCGGCTTCGCTCATGATTCATAGTCTATGGTACTTAGTGATTGTGTTGCTTTTTGGTATATTTGCTGGTATTTATTTTCTTTGCAAGATGGTGTCGGTGACATTTGATAAATAATCCTTTTCACCCTTGAAAATTGTCACGTCAAACTTGGAATACCCCGTCGTTTGTGGCGTCTGGGGTTGATTCAGCAATGAACAAAATAAATACGGCTCTCACCAGCATCATGCTACAGTAAATAGAGTATAGCGAAATAATTTTTAAAGTCGGTCTAGTAATTACGAAAATTACTTATATTTGTCGCTGGTTACACACAGATCCGGCGAACCGCGGTAACGCAGCGATACTATATTGCATCTCGCTCTATCGGTCTGTGATTTCCTTATAACTGCATTTCTGTCTGTATAGTATCGATAGGTTACCGCGTACCGCCACTTCTGTCTGAAAAAGCCATACCTACTACCTACACAAAAATACTAACGAAAATCAAAACTGTCTGCCATTCAGAGAACTAAAGAAGTAAACTTAAACACCAATAAAGATTTACTCAAGTACTAGTATTTTAAACAGTTTTTGTTTACTTTGCAAAGACATTAAATTATAATTTTCAGTTCAAAGTCTCAAGTCAAATTGAAAACCAATGAACACAGAAACAAACCTCATTTCAATCACCAGATTTATTTATATTTACAAAATCTTTGATCTGGATAACTGTTATTTGGTGTTGGCAATTGGCATGTTGCCAACGGATATTTCAAAGTATTGGTGACACAGTGCATAGAACATAGTAATACATCTCACAGATCGAGTTATAAACACTGACGTTAGTTCCTTTATGCGATTAATATTCATTGTGATGTAAAGACAAAACAAACAAAATCATTACCCTCTTATTATGGATACTGATGTGGTTTTCACATTATGATTTATGAAACGGGAATTACTCACGTACGATTTAGTCGATTATTCCGACAATACTTTCAACTTCTTTATCAAGGCAAGTGCGCGCGCGGCTGCGTCTCAAACAGTACAGTCAGTGCTATGCGAGATGCAGCCGCAGTCGACTAAATCGTACGTGAGTAATTACCGATTCATAAATCATAATCATAACCCTGTGCCATAGTCAAATAAAGCGAAAAAAGGTTTTTACTTTCCCTAAAAATTAACTACGAAATACCTACGATGAAATGTATTACGCGTCCTATAGGACAGCGAGGAAAACATCGGCGCAACTACACCAATCGATCGATCGTCGATCAACGGTTAAATTGAACGGTCGACGTCGATCGACAGGAGCTATCACACCAACCGTGTTGATCGGAATCGTCTGTTTATTTTAAAATTGATTCATGCTGGCCAGTCGTGTATTAATCCATTAATAATCGACGATCAATCGACTGGGTTAGAAGCAAAGTAAAAAACAAATTCAACAATTGTGCTTTACCATAAATCAATGATAACTGAAAAAAATCCAAGAATTTCTTAAGAAAATACTTAACAGTATTTTGTAAATAATTTTATTTACTTGTGTTACTGTTCCCAAAATTTTCGGATCCAGGTCAAACCTTTAGATAAAAATGTTTAATTTTCGTCTATCAATCATACTGACAGTTAAGTGACTGACAGTCTTGTGTTGCAATTTCTCAACTTCAGCCCAAAATTCATGGACAAAAAAGTATTTCTTTGTTAAATTAAACTTTTAATAGCTTACCTTATCTTATCTTAATATTTATATTATGTATATAAATTACGTGTCACGTTGTTTCTCCGCTATAGACTCCTAAACTACTTAATCGATTTTAATCAAATTTGCACACCATGTGCAGTTCGATCTAACTTAATAGATAGGATAGCTCACATATATATATATATACTCGTATATATATATATAAATAATAAACGCGAACGAAGTCGCGGGGTGACAGCTAGTATCCTTATAAAACTGTACCTATAATTTATTTTGTGTTGCAAAGAATAGGTATAACTAAATATTACAAGATAGTGAGCAGACTTTGATTGGTAGCTTTTGCTGGTTTTTCCTTGGTGTAGAAGATAAATGACTACCTATTCGCGAGGACTATTTTCATCCACTACGAAACCGAAACGGTATAATATTGTTGTGACTGTAGTTGCGGCAATAGATTCTTGGTGCGAGGTGAGGGGGGACCGTGGAAGGAGATAATATGTTACTATTTTCCTCAAAGTACTAACTAAAGGAAAATAGTGACATCGTAAGTCCTCAAAGTACTGGACCAATATAAATGATAGATACTCGTAGATAGATAGATAAACACTTCATTGTTCACACCAGAAATAACAAAAACAAAAGAACAGAAAAATCTTAAACTGTAGTGTAACAACTGGCGGCCTTATCACTAAGAGCGATCTCTTCCAGGCAACCTTAGGATGCGGATACTTTATTAACCGAACATGAACAAATACAATAAGTATCCACGCTCATATTATAAAATAGAAAGTACATTTGTCTGTCTGTCTGTTTGTAGGCTTTTCTCGGCTGAACGGATCGGTTGAAATTTGTTATTTAGTAACAGTATATCACGAGGAAGGTTTTTGGATACTATTTTCTAAATAAGCACGAACGAAGTCGCGAGTTACAGCTAGTAGGTCTTTAAAATCTCGGGTGGAACCTTGACGTAGGACCGAGGAAGATGCCAGAACAAGAGATACCTTTTTTTTTATTAACATAAATATAATTACAGTTTAAACTAAACATGCTCTTAAAACCAATGCGGTTTGTCTAGGACAAACAGTTCTCACCCTCAATTAGCTTAAGTATGCCATGTTATGCCTAAATATAAATACTTAAAGAAAAAATGATCTATCGCACATCGCGCGCGCGCTCACACAAAACAGCTGTTGTAGGTATCGGCTAGTGCCGCTCGTCATGTCTCAACAAGTTCAAGTGTAAGTACCTACTTGTGCAGCCGTCGCAGTGAGCGCGGTCGCGATACAGATGAGGATGCTCTCGTCTATTTATTATACTATTATACATAGCAGTATATATTATTACTGGCTGTGCCCTGCAGTTTCACCCGCGGTCCTACATGAATAATTAACTTTTTTCGGGATAAAAAGAACCCTATGTCCTTTTCCGTACCTTCGACAACGTGTATGCAAAATTTCAAGATGATCGGATGAGTAGTTGAGACGTGAAAGCGTTACAAACAAACTAACTCACTTTCGCATTTATAATATTAGTTGAGATTAAGATTATACATAGCAGTTGAATAGAGAAGGCTATATTAATAGTAGATGACGATAACTATGAATACATTACTTCTTCTCCTTGTGGCCGGTTGAACATAAAATTAAAACCGTATTCAGTCTTAAATCTTTTTAAGCAAACATCGCTGTCAGCACGGTTTATATAACATCCGTTGAAGCGTATTTCAAAGGGTCGAAGCTGCAGGCACTTAAGTTACCGTAACTGCTCGTTTAAATCCCATAACCATAAAAATATCCGGCCAATCACTTACGTCCTATGAGCTTGTTCCGACCTAATCTGTTCCTAGGATAGAGTGGAAAGCTTCGACGTATTGGGGATTATTTCTGTCTGGCCCAATGACTTTTAAGGGAGACAAGGGGATAGAGGCAAAGAGAAAAATAATCTAGGGAGAAAAACAGGAGTGAAAAAACGTCAGTCTATTTTTTTTTTGTTGATGGGCTGCGATCATGGAACAGAATTTAATAGAATAATCTTTATTGTTACAAAAATAGAGTTGTTAAACAATTTTAACAAAAAAAAGGATGCTCTTAAATTAGACTCCTCAAAAGTCAATTACAAAAAGTTACAAAATTGTTATTATTATCGAAATTTTGTGTCTCCCTCAAAACACGACAATAATAATATTGCGGGGGTATCCAGACTATTCTATTCATTATAGGCTTATGTTTGATGATGCAGCCTGTGATCAAGCGCAATTGCCTAGAAGAAACCCATTATAAATAAATTAAAAATTCGGGACATTGGGGGCGTGGGTTCGATTCCCACCTAGGCCAAGCATTTATGAGATGAATATTTGTGTTTGCTCTATGTCTGGGTGTTAATTATCTATTTAAGTATATGTCTATAAATATATATGTATGTTCATCAGTCTCTGGCCTCCATAGTTTGGGGTCAAGCGACCGTGTGTGCAAGTGTCCCGAATATTATTTATTTATTTATATTATTTAGCCATTCACGTTAATTTTTTGTTATTAACATTGGAAGCTAAAAAGAAAAAACAGAAATAAAACAGTAATAACAAAAGCCGTCAATTCAGGGAACAGTATACTTAGTTAATGACCTATCGCTAGTTTGCCAGACATCGTAATATTTTTTACGACTGAAAATAATGTGTTAGCAGTTTCAACTTGTTTTTTTACTGGATAGTTTGTAATTACAAAAATAATGATTCAAAGTAGTATTTAAAAGTGACCACAGAATTATAAAAATAATATTCCCTGCCTATTTTACTTACCTACATATTTAATATAGCTACCTGTGATTTTTTGTCCAAAAATACATATATTATGTAAGTAGTCAGTACATTTATTTGAACATACAAATATTTTACATATAAAAAACTAACCTATCGTTCAGATTGATATCCATTTGTTTTTATTGACAGTAAAGGCTGAAACGCCTTTGACCACACTTGCTAAGTGACTAAATAGTATAGTCAATTATCATAGTTCATTTCATTAAATTTTAAATTAATAATGTTATGTAATCTGCAATTGACGTAGTCAAGTGTATAGTAGTTATACCTATGACTCGAATAATGGAATTGAATTGAATTGAGTCACTTAACATCAGAATAGGTTGTTGATGGCAATAGTTTAGTCAGTGAACAGCAGGTCCTATAGTTGCCATAGGATGTGGACAGTTTCTTTGATATCTTTTTTTTTTTTTTTATGTAGAATAGGTCGGCGTTTGACCACCAACTCGCCTGATGTTAAGCGACGTTGTGGTCTAAGATGGAGCACGACGACCTATAAGGTACTTATTCACTCTAGCCTTTAAGTTTACTAGAGTGAAGAAGTGCAAAGACGGCAGTTGAGTGCGGCGCTACAAGAGCGCCACTGCTCAGACCCGTCTTCGGAACGGTTACACCGGACTACATCCCGAAACACGACTAGGTCATTTCACGGCATGGCTTGGTCCTTGATACGTATGTAGGTATGCACTGTTTTTTTAATAAGCATTAATGTAAATAGGACATGTGATTTTAAAGAACAAGACTGAAAGACTAAATGTGAAAGGCGATTGAACACTGGCGATCTTCAATTTGACCTTAAGCTATTGATAAAAAAAGGCATCAGCAGTTTTTGTATTCTTCAACAGAAACCCTCTTCAGTATTCCTTCCGAATCAATGCCTTTAACAAATCTTTTACGTGCACCACTAGAGTTCAATTAAAAAGAGACCCAAAGTGTCAGGTGTTACGCGGCAAACAACACTTCACTTGAGTGGGTCTTTTGTGAACAAAAAGAAACAAAAGAACACACTTTTCCAGACACGACGCGACGTACTCCACACTCGAGTTGTAAGTTTTCGTTCGCTGAGAATTTTTGCGAAGGAAAATTTTCAAGAATAATGCTTGTTGGTACAGACAACGTCTGTGTTTTGGCGTTGAGAAATATTTACAAGAGTTTCAGACGATGTTTGAAGTTGAAAACTTACCAAATCATTTCTCGTTTCTAGTAACTAGGTATAGAGTCAACTGGTTTAAATTCTTCTCTGAGGCAATTGCGTCTTTCGAGAATTACTAGCCAACCCTTCACAAATTCAATCAGACACCCGCATTTGTACCAGTTGACCCTATATTAAAATTTTTCGTTCTAACACAGCAATGTTTTATACAAAGAATTAGACAGTTTTAGTATTGATAAACGAACTTAAAAGTGACAACATTTGTAGTTCTACTTTCAGTATACAGCCACGAGCGCAGATGCAACCAATCAGACGTTACATATAATAATCAACTTTTGTACATAGATGTTACTAGGCCAATAACGATACTATCAATACATAAAAAACAAGCAAACATAGACTCTTTTCCTAAAGGTAGAAAGTGGTAAGCAAAGAAGTAATACTCACAATTATCAGGGCATAGTGATCCATCATAGCCACATTCCGGAGTATCAGGTGGAGGAGTCAGTCTGCCGCCGGCCCAGTGGATCGGCCTGTCCGGTATGAACTGCAGTGACGAGTTCGCTGCTACGTACGTTGCTACCACCTGTTGAAATACGTAGAATTTATTTAAAAAAATCACAATTTTTTTTTTACAATAGGGAGCTGATGACAATACCGGTACTCTTATTGGTGATGACTAAGATGGTCCAAGTCCAAATAATGCTTGCGATTCCCAAAGTTACTATCTGTCTGTTAATCTGGTCATAAGTAAAGAGACTTTCTTTTATTAAAGTTCCTCTAAGCACATGATTGAATCTGGCACAAAACCTCCCAAAAGTTTTTTCGCAAATTTTCCTGTCGTAACCGACCTAGGTTTCCTATTTAACTTAGAACTTTTAACGAAATATCTAACAAATCCAGCTAATACAATTTTAAGAGAAAATTCTTTTCAACCCACCTAATGGAAACCTAAGCTTTCGCAACCACTTAACGTTCACGTCGGAGCTCGTGATAGGTTTTAACAAAACCAGATTTACTGCCTTGTTTTTTAGACCCGACGACACACGATAAAACCTTTCAACCTAGCTACGAGGATGTTTGAAACGGTGGATCGAACCAGCCAAGCCTTGAACCTTGGCTCATAAAAGTATATTGAATTTTATGGCAGGACCTTTGGCGTCTCGTTTGTTCAAATAGGTGTTAGAATCGTTTGATGGGCCATTTGTCGTGTTTTCAACCTCGTTGGTCAGACGAGATGAAACTCGTTTGAAGTTGCTGATAACATATTATTGTCTCAATTTTTTACACAACCTTACATGTTTTAGGCAAAATTCCAGCGCAGACATGGTTTTAAAGTTTTGGGAAACTTACCATTTACGATTTAAGACCCATTTAACGAACCGGTTTTTCTATCTCGGCCGAAAATTTATTTTTTATTTTTCTCTCTTATTAAGAGTATTAAGAGAGAAAAACTGGTTTATTAAATGGACCATAAATCGTAAATGGTACGTTTTACAAAAAAGTTTCCTGAGAATAAAAGATGAGAAATTTTATTTTATACATTAATAGATTCCAAAACATTTGCTCTAAAGTGCATAGTTTCCGAGATATCGGCCTAAAACTTGTTTAAGGTGGCGCTTGTAGCTCCATCTGGATCTGTCAGCATTTTGTGATTTTATGCTAGGTAAGCGACCATAAACTTAAAAAAAAAATGTATCAGAAATTCAGTACGAGGTTAAATTCTATTTTTTCTGATCTGCAATAACTTTTGAATATTTTTTCGAAGTATTTAGAAAATATATTTAAATAAGTATTTCGTTTTAGAGCAGTCTTTGTCAACAAGAAATAATTACAATCTGACATTGCATTAAATTCTCATTTCATATCACATTTTATCAGAGTTTCTATCATACATTCTTGATTTACAACAAAAAAAAAAAAAAACTAAACAGACACACTTACACTTAGCTTTCCCTTTTTACTTGGCAAAAAAAACTGTATTAACAAACTTACTTCCAATTTGTAAAAAAACCTTCAACAAATCCCCTTTTTTTATCGCAATGGACAGCGTACGTTGACATTAGACACCAGAGAGCAATCTATCACCTCCAATCTACTGTTCAAACATCACTCTCATGGGGTTTAATCCTGCTACCTAATAGAGTACGTGGATAAAAGCCTAGCCTGTGGTTTTATTGTAAAACCCATTAACGGGAATAGTATGGCGCGGCAGTAGTCTAGATCCTCGTTCACTTACGACACCATTTCACTAGTTTTAAAAACCCTTTTGATAAATCTGCTATTCTACTATATAAAAATAAAAGTCGGGTTTTCCTTCCTGACGCTATAACTCCAGAACGCACGAACCGATTTCCACGGTTTTGCATTCGTTGGAAAGGTCTCGGGCTCCGTGAGGTATAAAGCAAAGAAAATTAAAAAAAAAATTACGGTTCCTATGGGACCGCGGGTGAAACCGCGGGGCGCAGCTAGTCTTCAATAAAATGAAACAGAATTAAAAAGCTTACACAATCATTTTTATGTTGACATGTATAGACCGAGCGAGCGTTAGAGAGCGAAGCGTCTTTATCGACAAAAATGTTTTCGTATGTCCGAATTCCGTCCGGATCTCTGGCTTTCTCTACAGTTCACATTAAAAAATTTTAACTGACTCCCTTGAAATTTTGTGAGTGGGTAAATAATTCGTATAATTATATCGAACCTGCTCACAAAATCACGAGAATTGGTTGAGAAATGCGACCGTAGAGGAGACAGACATCGGACATCGATCAGACATCGAGGTCTACAATTCACAGAGGAGCCACTACTAGTAGGCTAGCTGTTATCCGCGAATTCGTAAGCGTTTATTCAGAAAATAGCATCCAAAAAACCTTGCTCGTAATATACTGTTACTAATTATTATCAAATTTCATCTATGTCCGTTCAGCCGTGCAAAGTCTACAAACAAACAGACAGAGTTACTTTCGATTATTTAATACTAGTGTGGAAGTGTGGATGCTTAGAAAAACGTAAATCAGTAAATAGTTTACGTGGTTTAATTTAAATGTTGTCGTGAGCGAGTGAGTGAGCTGTGCCATGCTTAAATGAAGGAAAAATAGTAATTCTTAAAGTTCTCAGCACAGTAGTGCTGAATCGATTATTTTCAAGGCTACATTACTTCAGCTGTCAATTTTAAACTTAAGATCTTAAGACTTCTTCTATAAATTTAGAGTTGCTCCATTGATAGCTATAACATAATTATCTGGTATTATCTTATCAGGCGATTTTGTATGAATAAATCAAATTGATTTAAAAAAACCCAGTCAAACATTTCATCAAATGAACCACGAAAATCAACCATTTTTTTTCTCTTAAACATAATTAAGTAAGTGAAAATTTATTTAACATTAGATTAGGTTTACATCAGATTACAAGAAAAAAAAAGACAAAAAGACGCTTAGATGTAATACACCTGAGTATTTGTGTAGCTAGTCCCGAACTCGGCTAGGCTTGTCTATTATAGACAGATATATAGGGAAATAAGCTGCATCCCGCGGTTTCAGCCGCGGTTAAAAAGTATCCTATGTGCTATTCTAGACTATAATCTATCTCTGTGCCAAATTTCATCCAGATCTGTTTAGCCGTTCTAGCGTGAAAGAGTAACAAACATCCATCCATCCATCCATCCATCCATCCATTCTTACAAACTTTCGCGTTTATAATATTAGTAGGATAGGATTATAGACATAGGTACTTGTACACTAAAAAAATCGATAGCTTTTCGTGGTGAAGCACTTTCAACAAACTTCAGTTTGATAGTTTTCCTACACAGGGTCATTTCTCACTCGCGACACGAAAGAGGTCTTGAAAAATGGTTTCTTCTAAAATACAAGACGCGAAATGATCGATCGAGAGTTTCTGTGAGTTGAATAAGTTAGGTCTACCCGTGGCCTTAGTGAGGGTGTGTACCCACCGATGA
Organism: Peribatodes rhomboidaria; assembly: GCA_911728515.1. Taxonomy (NCBI): domain Eukaryota; kingdom Metazoa; phylum Arthropoda; class Insecta; order Lepidoptera; family Geometridae; genus Peribatodes; species Peribatodes rhomboidaria. The sequence goes on along the minus strand of OU452184.1, from coordinate 4,176,723 downwards.
TGTACGAGAAAGATGAGCGGAGCACGAGGAAACAAAAACGCTTTTGGGCGTTTCTTGCACTCACGGACAGTACTTGACTACCCGACACTGGCAGCTACATTCTTGATTCCACACCGACACGTTCCGATCGGACACGGCGGCTTTATTAGGCACACACACATTCGCACGCCCACGTGGAAGCTCGCGTGTGTACACAAAAGTATCGTAGGAAATCAGCCCGAAAACAGTGGCTGTTTGCAGCCGACGTCATGTCAGTGCCGGGCTGGGCCAGTGAGACACCGTGCAGTATAATTTTATAGAATGCTGCGTAGGTTTACTGATGTCGGTACTTTGATGTCAGTGCCGATGCTGTGTTGGGCCAATGACTAGGTCGGCCGATGAAGAAACGCGTCACTTTACTGTGCATTTAAAGTTATTCTATTGGTGGATTTAATCCTCGCGCACAACTCATCTTCCTCGCTTTTCTCCAGTGAATAAGTACACAGCCTAAGGGCGATGAGATGAAACACCCCAGGGCTTTCAGTAGGCAAGTCGCCACTCTGGTGGAGAATTTCACGTAATACCCTAGCCACATTTAAAATAAAAGTATACAGCTTGTATTTTAAATTAATGGAACTACTAAAACTATAAAATAACAGCTGACACTGCAAAGCACTTTCAATGTAGTTAATAACATGATACAACAGAAATTCAACAAAATCCATTGTTGACGTGTAAGTTATTAAATAGCTGTCAATAATAGATGAACAAATAACACTATTAAAAGAAAAACAAAAAACCCGGCTGCAAAGTGTTGGACCCTATGTCACGCCCACTATTAGGACGATTCAAATGACACCTCACATGTCGAAATACATGAAGCTGTTTAGGCTCTAGGGCTTGCCAAAGAAACCTCATACATACAAACATTCTTATATATACATACATACGTACACACATACATGTATACATACATACAATCAAAAAACATAACCCTCTTTCTAGTGCAGTCGGGTAAAAATGTAATCAGCTTCTCAAGTTTCGGTGAAATTAGGTCCTTTAAAAACCCCATAACTTGTACCTACCAGAAGTACCTAAGAAGTACATACCTAGTTGAAGTACCTACCAGAAAAAAGTGAAATAAAAAACAAATTCAGGCAATGATTAAGCAAATAAGTTTATTATACCCTCAGTAAATACTTTAAACTAAATCCGAACTCCTAAATCAACAATTATCGCAGGTCTCAAGAGAAGTACGTTTTTTCCTTGCTTACTTTGAAGGGTATTTTATTAGACCTTTTTGTTCGTGTACACTGTACAGCCGGTTCTCCTGCGCGTGTTTTTTATAAACATTACTTATAACATCGAAATAAAGAAGCGTGGTGATACACGTTTGTGTCAGCAAACACATTTTTTTTGTTTTCCGAGATGCATGGAATCATTCCTAGCGCGAGTGAAAGGAAAAATTTTTTTTTTTAATTTTTAACTGATATTATGTACTGATGTTTCTCCATAAAAAAAAAAAAAAACTACACACATCGTCACGTCCTTCCCCGAAGGAGCTGGTAGAGGTGTATTACAACACCCAAGGTCTTCTGCGGACGATGGTCACTATTTTAACAGGGGGCGAGACTGTCGCCATACGCCGGGCTCCAGTTTTATATTAAAAAAAAACAGCAGCAGATGACAATAAAAATACTATTTTGTTAACTCAATAAACAATTCAGTACGTGCCTTCGGCTGGGATCGAACTCGCTCCCTCTGGCGAGCTGGCCTCTCTCTTGAGAGGCGAGCCTTCTCCAGCTTGGCAATCATCGCTATACCGATTTCTACACGAAATGTGTATCTAAAAATATTTTAATACCCTGGAGTTAGTTTGTTTACGAAAACAAAATGTTTGGGTAAGGTTCTAACCGAGCGAGCATTAACGAGCGAAGCGTCTCGGCTTTAGCTTTGGCAAAAATGCTTTCGTATGTCCGATTTCTGTCCGGATCTTTGTCTTTTTTCTTTCCACGTATTTCTTAACCGATTTACGAGAATTTTTGTGAGAATATTCTATAATTATACAGTTTTTTTTTTGTCGAGAAAGTTTTGGAATTTTTTTAAAATGATATGATTTTTTTTCCTGACTGACAAAAACCGTTTGTCGTCGCTAGCAATTATAAGTTGTTATAGAAATAACAAACTAAGCAGTAAGGCTGAGAGCACATTGGAGACGACAGTTTTAAGACAGACTATTGCTTTACTAAAAATATGAAGCCGCGTACACTTCAAACAAATCGGCTCATAGACAAAACTGTCTGTCTAATGCTAACAAGACCGCACCGCGACAAGTCTGACTAAGAACAACCGGCTTCCCTTTTGTATGTATGCGGGCGCGCACATCAACGACAAAACAGTCTAGCGATGTACCCTCTTTCTTCTAGTCTCGTCCGAGCGTTCAGAGAGTAAACTCGTCGTTTCATGTTTACAGACGAAGAACTCGTAGAAGAATTAATAGACGAGGTTCAAAAAGTCTTTGGGGGCTGTTCTTGCGCGTGAGATAAGATGAGATTTTATCTTGGTCACTTTCACACCTATGACGTTTCAAACGAGAGCAACAAGGACGAAAAAAGGTGAGATGAAAATCTCAAATCTCCGAATAGGGCCTCAGGGGTCTATTCCTAGAGTTCGAGATATTTTCTGGTCTTTGTCTTTCTTTATTGAAAATTCCTAAGAGTGAAAGTGACCAGATCTCATCTTACGGGTCAAGAATAGTCTTCCCGTACTTTTTAATAAATTATGTAAGGAATTTGGGGGCTGAGCTACCCACGTCCGTAGGAGTGTACTCTATTCTGATTCCCTACACGTGGTCCCCGGGTAGTGCTAACCGGGTGGCAAGCTCTGGTGGGAGGCTTCGGCCGTGGCTAGTTACCACCCACCGGACCAAGCCATGCCGTGAAATGACCTAGTCGTGTTTCGGGATGTAGTCCGGTGTAACCGTTCCGAAGACGGGTCTGAGCAGTAGCGCACTTATAGCGCCGCACTCAACTGCCGTCTTTGTACTTATTCACAAGTTTATTGCTAGAGTGAATAAGTTCCTTATAGGTCGTCGTGCTCCATCTTCGACCACAACTTCGCTTAACATCAGGCGAGTTGGTGGTCAAACGTCGACCTATTCTACATAAAAAAAATATATATATATATACCGACGTCAATTTAAAAAAAAAAACGAATAGGATGAGTCGACTTAGACAAATCAGTTTAGTTTTAGGTGTTTTTTTTTTTAATGATAAAACATTTGACCACAACATACCTGATGGAAAGTGACGTTGCGGTCTAAGATGGAGCACGCTTGCTCATGAGGTGCCTATTCACACTTGTCTTGAAGAGACCCAGGTTATATTTACTGTTGGGGAACACCGAGGCAGGAAGCGCGTTCCACTCCTTGGCAGTTCTTAAAGGAAGGAGTTTCGAAAGCGCTTCACTTCGCTTCGCTTCGTGTGCGTCGCGTCGTAGACAAAACAGTTTGGTTTTAATGTTAAAACAGACTTGTCTATGTGAGGCGAGTCTGTTTTAAAACTGTCGTGATTCAAGTCTGCGTTCAGCCTACGCTGAAATTGTGTGACTTGTAGCTGAAAGAAAATATTTTTCAGTGATTCTTGGAAACTAGTTTTAATGAGATTGACTATTGCTTGGGCGGTTCTTTGTTATTTCTTTTTGTTATTTGTTATCTTTGATAGAGTGACATTTCAATTAAGTTTCTTCGATATTTTTAGAAACCAATTCACAATAACACTAATATTACAAATGCGAAAGTCTGGATGGATGTTTGGATGTTTGTCACTCAGTCACGACACAACGGCTGAACGGATCTGGCTGAAATTTGGCACTGGGATAGATTATTGTCCGGAATAGCGTTAAAAAATAAAAGCTACTTACACAAAGGCTACTTTTTAACCGCAAGCAACACCGTGGTGCGCAGCTAGTAATTATATTAATGTTTCTCGACAGGTTTGGTACAGCGAAGAAATGAATGGTAGAGTATCCTGTGTTTACGAAAGGCCGATTTTTAAAAATCTTTTTTTAAAGGCCATACAATGACTGTGTTGTTTTGCATTCCCGAGAAATTTGTAGAAGTAATTGTACTCCACTAGCAGAGCACGAATAAACTATGGAACAACCGTGAAATTGAAAAAAAGCACCTGTAGGGCTATTCTTAAGTAGTGAGATTCAATCTTACCATTTTTCGTCCTTGTTGCTCTCCTTTGAATGGTCATAGGTGTGAGAGTAACCAAGATAAAATCTCATCTCATCTCACGCATAGGAATAGCACCCCTGTTCCAAACATTTTGTCGATGATCAACGATTTTTTTGTATGGAACAGCTGTTTTTTTCTCGATTTCTTTCTCTAATAGTTTATTTGTACTTCTGCTAGTGGAATATAACAAATTCCGCTGGAATGCCAAACAACGCGTTGTATAAATAGTTAATTTCTATTAATTGTATTTTATTTTAGTTATTTATCGTGATTTATTAAGTATTAAGTATTATTAGGTATTACAAGAAAAGTGAAATACTAGCTACAAGCATTGAAGGCAATTGAGGCGTTGATAAAATCACAAATAAAGTATTAATCTCTTTAAAAGTTTAATATCTGCTTGCCGTAACAGTAATGCAAAAAACTTTGTATCAGTAAATTTGTTCTTAATTCTGGAACATAAAACCAGCCCGATATCAAAATAACAAATATTTCACACAAAAACATTGGGAGCAGGTATAAAAATAAACGAGCAAGCCTATCAAGTGTCAACTCTTTAATTTTCTATTTTACGTTCACATTTCCCCGTATCAAGTCACATCTAATTTGTCAACGTATAACCATTATTAGGGTTCACAGAATACGCTGCGAAAGTTGACTCGTTTTAAAAATAAACTCCTATATTTGCTTTGGATGTTAAATGTATTTTGTCACAGTGTTTTATTAAATTTCAATGGTAGATATTTGGTAGAGCGATGGTAGCCTAGTTGGAGAAGGCCCGCCTCACATGCCAGAGGGAGCGGGTTCAAACCAAGCAGACGCGCGACGGCACGCACCAATTTGTTAATTGTGTGAACATAATATTTATTTATTTATTTATATTAAGGAAAATCAACAGCTGAAACATCCCACTAATAACCTATAGCATCAGAGAGCCAATTATAGATTTTCACGATTAGTAACAGCCTTAGCAACCATGGTTATGAACTCCAATGTGAACGCACGATAACACAAAGTTCTAACAAAAATAGAATAACACACGCAAAAAACACAAAAACAAATTACAAAGCTAAGTAATTATTAATTACACAGTAGCAACACCTGCAAAGTAGGATCTGCTCAGCCGCTGCTTGGCCGAATTAACGCTCGTACCGAAAAGGTCGAAGTCACTTAACTTGCACAATTTATTGAATTGGTCGCCAGCTCGCCAAAGAAATGAGTTCCGCCTGTACCTTGTTCCAACGACGGGAGTAGAAATGGGGGGGTTAAATCGAGTGAATCTAGGGGGAACGCGGATGGGAATTTTACTGAGTAGTTCTGGGCAATCAATCGAGTTAGAGGTTATTTTTAGTAAAAATGTTAGGTCGGCGATATAGCGTCTTTTTGATAGGGGGAGGAAATGAAATCTTTTGCAATGATCATCGTAGTCGCGTGTCTTAAAAGGAATTTTGGAACGGAAGCAAAGGTACCTAATGAATTTGAGTTGGATTCTCTCGATTCTATCTATATATACCGCATATTGAGGATTCCACACCTGAGATGCATATTCAAGGATACTCCGGACAAATGTGCAATAAAGTATTTTAAAAGTCTTAATCCGATTAAAACCAGCCGAACTTCTCATGACGAAACCTAGTGCTCTTGAAGCCTTGGAGACGATATTATCGATATGCTTATCAAATAACAATTTTGCGTCATGCAACACTCCGAGGTCCCTGACAACGTCACACTTTGTCAATAACACTTGTTTAAGCAAATACGAAGACTGAATTATACTAATTTTACGGGTGAAAGTGGTCACAGTACATTTAGCTGGGTTGAGGTCTAGCTTATTAATTTTGCAGTAACAATCCAATCTGGAGAGGTCAGCCTGTAGTTTAGAGACATCCTCCAATGATTTGATGACCCTAAATATTTTCATATCGTCAGCGAAACATAACAATTGGCTATTAAGAAAGCATTGGGAAATATCATTGACGAAGATTAAAAAGAGGAGGGGACCTAGCAGTGATCCCTGGGGAACGCCACTGGGGACGGAGACCCAACTAGATATGTAGTTGTTTATAACAATGGCTTGAGAACGGTTTTTTATATAGGACGAGAACCACCTAAGCAGGTCGCCCCTTATACCAGCAAGTTGTAGCTTGGACAAAAGCAGCCGGTGATCGATTCTGTCAAACGCTTTGCTATAGTCTGTGTAGACTACATCTACCTGGGAGCCGTTGTCCATGGCTTCGGTGAGAAAGTCATTAAAGAGAACGAGATTGGAGGTAGTTGAACGTCCCTTAAGAAAACCGTGCTGGGAGAGGCTAAAGGAGTGATGTAACGCTGCATAGATTTGGTTATATATAATTTTCTCAAATAATTTTGCAATAATGCACAGTTTAGATATTGGCCTATAATTAACCACTTCGGTTTTCGAACCTTTTTTATGAATTGGTGAGACAAATGCTGACTTCCAGATTTGAGGGACTATGCCATCAGATATTGATTTGGAAAAAAGTAGTGAAATTGGCACGCAGATGGACTCGGAGCAACCAGTAAGAAATACTGGACTGACATCGTCTGGTCCCGCTGACTTAGATGCGTCTAAGCCTGATAGCAGCTTCGAAACTTCAGATTCACGAATAACAATACTATTGATATCATAGGCACAATCAGATTCGTGTGAAATTGGTGGATCGTCGCACTCTTCACCAGCCAGGAAGGTCGAATAGAAATACTCGGAGAACATTTCGCATATAGATTCGCCGGTTGTTGCCGTGGAGCCTTTGTACGTGACACAAGTAGGAATACCACTCGAGTTTTGAGAGCGACTTTTAATGTACGACCAAAACTGTTTTGGGTGTTTTTCAATACCATTTTCAACAAGTGTCATAAAATTTTGATAACATTGGTTCTCTAGTAATTGAGCTCTTTTACGTAGCAGCGTGAAGGTGTCAAAGTCCGATTTCATGCCATAGTTTTTATATTTCCTAAAAAACTTATACTTTTCTTTAATAACTTTAATGAGCGCTGGAGTAAACCACTTAGGGTAGGAATTATTTCGAACCAATTTCCTAGGAATAAACTCCATTTTGAGCTCATTAATAAACGAATAGAAAAAATTCACGGATCCCTCGAGAGACCTTGATGAAAATTCACTTATCCAATTTATCTCTGATATTCTTAAATTTATTGATCTATAGTTCCCTTTATTGTATAAATACTTAAAAAATGACTTGGATTCCAAAAGTTCAAGTTGCGCAAAATTAACATCAATCAAGATAGCTTTATGATTAGGGTCCAATGGCACCAAGGGGTCAAAGTTTTCAGTTACAACTAATTCATCATTCGACCAGACTAAATCTAGAAATCTACCAAAGTTGTTGCATATGCCATTGTATTGATGAAAATCGTGGGTGTTCATATCGTCGATTAACAAAGTTTCTATTGTACTTGAGTACGTAGGCAAAAAATGCAAGCCGGAGCTTGGAGACCAACTAATGTTCGTAAGGTTGAAATCACCTATTATAATAAATTTGTCCGTGGGATACGTGATCAACAAGTCATTTAATTTAGATAAATAATTTTCAAGCTGTTGGTTAAATGAAAATCCTAGGTTTTGATTGCAAAGGTATAGGCAACTTACATGTATATTCATGAAAGACTTATTTTTTAACCTAATGCCGATAGTGACCCATATATCTTCAGCGCTAGACTGGAATGTACTCTGCGAAATAGCATGTAAATCTTTGCGCACCGCTATCAGAACACCACCACCATATTTTTGTTTAGTGAGGTTATAATCGCGATCACGACGCCACACAACATACCTATTGTCGAACAACTCGGACGTTGATATTCCCTCCGGCAGCCAAGATTCAGTTAACAATATAATATCGTATGCACATAAACATAGATTGCGATAAAAAATAGATGTTTTGGTACGAAGTCCTCTGACATTTTGATAATAAATATTTAACTTGCCTATGGTTGTACTATCCATTATCTACTGAACATAGAAATACTCTAGAAATATTATAAGACAGCACTGATATGTGACGTACAAAACAAACCATTCCTGAGAAAATTATTATCTCAAAACGATATTTGTTAGGACAAAGCTGGCTAATACAAACACGGGCGAGCTTAGCGTTTATGCATTCTAAGTGAGTTCGAGCAAAATAAGTGATCGTGCCCGGTAGCAGGGCGCGCGACCGACTGGCGTTAGAACAATAGCTAGAGATAAGGCGAGCGGCAGCGGTTGAACCAGGGGTTACAAACAATTTCAAGGTGCTGTTAATTAGTAATAGATATAAATGAGGTAAACTTAACCAATTGATAATTAAATAATTTAAGTATTCATAGCAATGATGGCAACATATTAGGTAAGCCTGTTTAAATCACTTTCTTGGGATATTACGAACACAGGAGAAGTGTCATTTTTTCGAGCATGGATTTTTCCAAACTTCACCCACACGTAATTGAAGCCTTTCTCCTTGGCCAGGGACTTGGCCTTATTAAGAAGGATCTTACTTTCCACATTAAGGTGATCATTTATGTAGACGCGTCGGACCGAGTCACGATACCCGATATCAGAGGCTGCAAGGTCTTTCCGTGATCGCGCCGCTGCTACGAACTCTTCCTTTGTGTAGCGGTTGGTGAAGCTCACCACGATGGCTTTTTCTTTAGATCCGTGAAGGGGAACTCTGTATAGGTAGTTAATTTGAGCTTTTGGCACACTGCAGCTGATTTCTTTCCCTATAGCGTCAACAATAGAGAATTGGTTTTCATCCTTTTTTAGAGGGACTCCTTTAATCTCAATATTATTAAGCCGTGAGCGTTGGTCAGCGACAGACACCTCCGCCTTCAGGTTAGACATATCCTTCTCAAAACTGATAATGCTCGCCTGCATTTTATCAATTTCGGGCAGTCTCTTCTCCACCTCAGTGATCCTAGTGGCGAAGCTGTCCAGGCGAGTACTTAAAAACTCGCAGCATGACTTGAGATCCTGTAGTTCGGTTTTGATCGTCTTCACATCCTCTAAAAGTGTCGGCAAAGCACCCAGCTGGCTTTTTATAGCTCGAATCTCTTTGAGGACTTCAGCAAGTGACGCACTCGGCGCAGGCGCCGGGAGAGGAGACCCAGCCTTACAGGACGAACACTTCCAGGCTGCTTTTCTTTCCGGTCCCATTTTCCTCCACGTGGACTCAGCAACTTGGGCACATCCGAAGTCGAGATGCCTATTGCAAGCACAACACTGTACACCGTCGTGGAAGCGGGACCCACACGCTGCGCAATTCATTTTTAAGGTTTACGATATATGAGAAACAGGTATCGACACAATACGTGTACCCCGTGCGAGCGCTCATGTAGTACTGATATATAATATGTGCGTATTGCATGTCATCTGCTACATTATTTTAGCCCGGTATATGGTGACAGGCTCGCCCCCTGTCATATTTGGGACTGAATATCGTCCGGCGAACTGTGTGTGTTGTATTACACCAGCCAGCCCCCTTAGGGGGAAAGGCGTGACGATATGTTAAGATTATCCTATTGCTGTTTTCGGTATTATGTTGCGCTTCTCATACACGTTACCACAGTCAGTAGGTACGAAGTTTGATTAATTCACATCCAAAATATTTTTTTGTTTGAAATAAAAAGCCTGCATCGCCATAAAATACTTAAGTAGTTTATTTTTGTTATTGCTTTGCGATTTAGTCCATGAAAATAAACATTTTACTCATACATTTTTCATACAATTTAGAAAATGAACTCTAATTAGTGTTAGTATGGTAAAAAATATTTTTTTCATTTGGAAATTTAAATTTGATGATTTTGATTTACGTCGCCGTAGAGTGAAAACCTTAGGAAAGAACTAAAAAAGTTACATTTGAATTACATTTAAATTTGAAAGCGTGAGTTGTAACACAAAATCTGGATTCGGTACCCTAGACTTCTGTATAAAATGTCTGTGATACCAAAAGCAGATTGTGTTTTAATAATAACATTAATTCTTTATTTCAGACCATAAGTCTATACTAAATTGTCTAGATATTTTAATTAATTGTAATTAATTTTGAAAAATCTAGTATAACAAAACAATTAAAAATGTCAAACCCTTACCAAAATAATAATGAGAAACAAAACAGAAAAATGTCATTTTACAACAAATTAGAAAACAATAAAAAAAATTTTTAAAAAAACAATGCGAAATTCATGTCATCTTAATCTGAACTTCGGCTTGGACCCACAATGCTCAATATGTACACTTGTCCAGTGTCGCATTATTGGGCAATCCAGGTCCGCCGTTTTCGAGATTCTGATTTAAAAAAAAAAACATTTCCAGGAAGGTTTTCACTCTACCTAAAGCGATGTCTAGTTGAGTTTCTTTGCATTACTTTGTTTACTTTTCTTTACAACTTCAGGCACTCCCATCCATCTTCAATTAACACAACCTGAAGATCCCCAAAACAATTATACCTCACAAAAACAAAGATAAATCCATACAGAGTTAAGCAACTATCTCAGGAGAACGTAGTACCAACCGTACCAACAAATTATATTATCCAACTATAACAAAGTTCGGGTCTGCCAACATAACAATTACGAAAGTTGTCGTAGAGTAAACAGCTCAGCTTGAAACTAAACAGATGAGATGTTATACGTTTCAAGGTCTATTCATACTACGCTATATAAAGATATACTCGTAGCTTCAATAGGTTACCACGCACTACCCATCACAAGCCTTTTTTTTTTTTTTTTTTTTCATCTTGGGAAAATCCTTTATGGATTTTCCCAAGACTGGGATGGGACTCCCCCGAGGGTTCCCGCCTTGTCGTGGCGGGGGGACCCATCACAAGCCTTGTGCTAACCTTTAAACCGCCAATGGCCTCTAGTCAACTCGGTCTGTATATTGTGCAAATCATCGATATAAATGTACTACGTACTAGATTTTATAATCCGAACAAAACTGTTGTCCACTGCAGTGCACTGAAAGCCTTGCACCTTGAATTAGTGTGGTCCCGACACGCGTGCTGTGAGGTTGTGTACGGAGCGATGCAAATTTACTAGAATCAAAGTGTGAACCTGGATGGTCGTATATGAGCAATGCAGTAGTCAACGCTGCAACAAACCTGCGGTCTGCCCACGGTGGGCAGCCCCCCCCCCCCCCCCCCCCTTCATTAAGTTGCGAAACTTTTTTTTTATCATCTTCTCTAGTATGTAGTACATTAATCTCGTTGGTGCAAATGGTTTGTCAATAAAGATATTCGTATTTGTAAACGAAACTTAGTGCTATCACTATCTTTTATTAAAACAAACACAAGAAAGAGACGGCCCGAATTTCAGTGCTGTCAAATAAGTCAGAACTTGGTTTACCATACAAGTTTAGTCGGGTAGTAAGCAGGTGCCGACTAAAAACAAAGTTCTAAGTGTCGCTTAACTAGTTTGACAGCACTGAAATTCATGCTGTCTCTTTCTTGTTTTTTAAAATATGGTGATAGCATAGAAAAAATGGTGCAAGAAAAATCTAAATATATTGCTCAACTAGAGGATAAACTGGAAAGGACAGAAAGATGGTCGAGATCGACGGGTATCGAGATAAGAAATATCCCTAAGAATGATAAAAAAATTGAATCCAAGGAAGACCTTTGTGATATCGTCAGACATCTGGGAAAGTCGTTAAACATAGAGATTGGAATGTCAGACATAAAAGATGTGTATCGAACGCATTCAGCTGATTCTACACAACGGCCGGTAATTACTGAATTTACCACTACCTTACTAAAAGAAAAATTAATAACAGCTGTAAAGAGCTTCAACAAAAATAAGATTAAAGGTGACAAACTCAATACAACTCACCTGCTTTTTAAAATACCAGCTAAGCCAATCTTTGTGTCAGAAACCCTGACGCAAAAAATGCAGAGATTATTCTTTTTGGCTCGCAACTTCCAAAAAACTGTAGGATATAAATACTGTTGGACCTCGCGTGGCATGGTTTACTTACGTAAAGATGACAATTTACCACAAATCAAGATAGAATGCAATGCGGATCTAGAAAACTTACGAAAACTACAATGACTAGATATTGTGCAAATCATGGCTAAAATGAAACAAGAAGTTAACCATGTGACTGGGAAAAGCATATTAGCTTTGGTCAACAATTCAATTGTATTAAGTTATTTATTATGTAAAATATCATTAGGTCTAGATACAAACAAAAACTATCATATTACACACCTTACTTACTCACAGCTTAAATGCGTAAACACCAGAGATACAACACACAATTACAAACTTATACAGACAGAAAAAACATTGCTATATAATCTCTCCGATAAGCTCCGTATCAAAACTCCAACTCCTAGCACGGTCGATCTAACTCTACTCTCATTATGGGTACCACGACCCAACTAACCGATGAACTTGACACAGAAGTGTCGAGAGCATATGAATGTGATATAGAACAATGCATGAAATTTCTTCCCCATTCTAAATCAAATCTTTCTATTTTGGCTCAAAACATACGAAGTCTTGGATGCAACATTAGCAAATTTGAAATACTTTTAACTAGACTTAAAATAAACTGCGATATACTTGTTTTGACGGAATGCTGGCTTCAATGTTTGCCTGTCGTGCCGACTTTGAGTGGATATAGATCAATTGACTCAAAAATAAACATCAATAGGAATGATGGTGTAGTAGTGTATGTGAAGCAGGAGCTAAGCTTTTCCTATGATGAACCATCATTTGAGGAAGGCAACTGCCTAATGATTAAACTTGATGAAGATACTGTTATTTTAGCAATATATCGATCTCCTTCCTTTAAAAAGATTGACAAATTTATAAGATCATTAGATAACGTACTCAAAAAACTATCTTCAATAAAAAATATCATAATTACTGGGGATGTTAATATATCTATAAACCAAGAGAAAAATAGCGAGGAAAGTGGTTTTTACCTGGATTTATTGGCATACCATGGACTCTTTCCGGCACACTCTTTTGTGACACGTGAAGAAAGTGGCACTTGCTTAGACCACGTAATTGTAAAAACCAATTTTCCTGCAATTACTCTAGTACCACTTACAAATATTACAGATCATAGACCTACTTTATTATGCTTAGATTGTAACATAACTAGGAATTATTCAAAAACTACTTACTCTAAAATTGACACCATGAAACTAAAAGAAGATGTTCTAAATATAGATTTATGTCCTTTATTCAAATCAAAAGATCCGGATTTCGCTTTGTCCTACTTGATAGAACAGATAAAAACTACAATAAAACAGAATACAAAAATTATTACTTTTTCTAGACGCAAAAAAATTATTAAACCATGGATGACAACAGGATTACTTAGATGCATTCGTAACAGAGACCAATTGCATAAAAAAATCAGAAACTCTCCAAACAATGACATTTTAAAATTGACTTACACTCGTTACAGAAACTTCTGTAACTCACTCATAAAGAAAACGAAAATAGCATACGATAAAGATAAACTAGAAAAAGCTGGTAATAATCCAAAAAAAATATGGTCTGCAGTTCGGGAAATATCAGGTACAAATATTGTACATGAATATCCGAAAGAGCTATTAAATATCGGAAATTCTCCAAATTTATCAGTCAATATAATTAATGAATTCTTTGTAAATGTTGCTAAAAACCTAGCAGAGAGTATAATTCCAGTTACTACTAATCTAACAGAAGATCGGTGTATAATAAGCGACTCAAAGTCTTTTGTCCTCCTAGACACCGATCCAGAGGAAGTAGAAAGGCTTATATTAGGATTAAAAAATGAGTGTTCGATTGGATGGGATGGAATATCTAACAAGTTTCTGAAAGAATATAGAGAATTTCTTGTCCCTCCTCTTACTTACATTTTTAACCTTAGTTTTGAGTTGGGCATATTTCCTAAAGACCTTAAAAGATCTATCATTATACCTATACACAAAAATGGGGACAGAGACTGTATTAACAACTACAGGCCAATTTCAATTTTACCTTCTATTTCCAAAATATTAGAACGTTTAATGAATAATAGGTTAATTAAGTACTTAGAACAGAATAACATTTTGTCCAGTAATCAATTTGGCTTCCGTCGTGGTAAATCAACGGATGATGCGGTACATAAATTAACTAGTTATTTATCGGAAAGCTTAGACAACAGAAAAAAATGCATTGCAATTTTCTTAGATCTGGCTAAAGCATTTGATACGGTCTCTGTCCGTATTCTTGTTTCCAAGCTTGAGAAGATTGGCATAAGAGATAATCAACTTGCACTTTTTAGGGACTACGTAACTGACAGATTTCAGAGTGTTAAGGTTGGAGACTATATTAGTGACAGGCTACCAGTCACGCACGGAGTTCCTCAAGGAAGTATTTTGGGACCTACATTATTTCTAATTTATCTAAATGATTTATGTTCCTTTAATTTTTATAACGGTGAACTTATCTCATATGCAGATGACACAGTATTAATGTTTACTGGAAATACATGGCAAGGGGCTTATGAAGCTGCTCAAGTTGGCCTTGACAAGGTTACTACATGGCTGAATGATAACGTTCTGTCCTTAAATACAGAAAAAACAAAATATCTCACTTTCTCCATTACTAACTTTCGACGTGGAAATGATCACAACATAGCTGCTCACACTAAATTATGTCTCTCTACAAATTCAGGAACTTGTGATTGCAAAATTCTAGAATCAACCGTTTTTATAAAATATTTAGGAATCATCATCGATAACAATCTAAACTTCAAACATTACATTTTGACTCTAAGTAAACGAATACGTAAAACCTTTTTTGTTTTTAAAAGACTGAGACTAATTGCTAAACCAGAAATAATCAAACAAATATATTTTGCTCTCTGTCAGTCCTTAATAACGTACTGCATATCATCTTGGGGAGGAGCTCCCAAAACGAACTTGCGCCCTATTGAGATTGCTCAGCGTGCTGTTCTGAAAATAAGTACCGGTAGACCAATTTTGTTTGATACCGCACTTTTGTATAAATCCTGTGATGTCCTCACGGTACGTCAATTATTTATAGTTAGCATTATTTTAAAACAACATTCTCTTCTTGTTTATGATCCACAGAAGCAAACTAATCGCCGAAAGCACGATGTCTGCAGACTTCCTTATAGAATAAACACAGCGTTCATTAAAAGATTTTTAGTTTTTCTTGGTCCTTATTTATATAATAAAATAAACAAATCTCAAAATATATATAATCTATCTAAACACGAAGTTAAATGTAAAACCACGAGATGGCTAAAATCGCTAACTAGCGAAGAAACGGAGAAATTAATAGAAGTGATTAAATAATAAACTATTAAACTCAAATATAATTTACTTAGTTGTAATAAGAGTAACTCATGATACACACCCTCTTACACACATTCATGCGCATAAATACATACACATTCAAAAACACACACATGTAGGCATCACCGCGACCCAGCCTGTTAGACATAAACGGATATAATGCTACGATGCCACGTACACATACACACGCTAAACACACCTTACACAAACATTTTATACACAAAGAGGAACATTATACTCACCTGTTAAATTAGTAGATTTTTGTATAAGTTTATTTCCTATTGTTAAGTTAAAAAAAATGTAAAACTGAATAGGCTAATAATGGTGACCACAATCCCTGTGGGGAGGGCACTGTACGCCGAAACACAGGCATAAAGCCTAGTTCGGCAACAGTAGATTTTTACCAAAACTCATTAAGCTAGCCTTAATAATATTATATAAGATTAATTGTACACTTTTTAGGAAATAAATATTATTATTATTATTATTATTAGCACTAAGTTTCATTTCGTGAGTTGACAACGAAAATGAAGCCACATCACTAATACTTGACCAGCGCTAAAAGACCCTGGAGGCCTAAGACGTCAATAGTTGACAAACAAGTAATATTATTAAAAGAAACACAAAAAACCCGGCTGCTAAATGTTGTACTTTATGTCACTTCCTGTGTTATGCCTGGAAGAGATCGCTCTTACACTAAGACACTGGCAACCTTATAGTGATAAGGCTGCCAGTTGTTACACTACAGCTTCAGTTTTTCTGTTCTTTTGTTTTGTTATTTCTGATGTGAATAATAAATTGTTTATCTATCCATCTATCGCTTCCACTGTCAAGACGATAATCATTCAATTGACACTTCACATGTCGATATCCATCAAGCTGTTTAGGTTGTATGGCGTGCCAAAGAAAACTCATACACACATACCCACATACTTTCATAAATACATATGTACACTTGAAAATATAACCCTACTTCTTGCGTAGTCGGGTAAAAATGCGTCCCACTAAAATATTTTATACAAATATTTGGCGCGCTCGGAAATCATCAGAACAAATACATACTTAATATTGATTTTATTCTGACTTACTGGGAACAGAAATGTGTTTTTGATGTAGCGCTCAAAAGGTTAAAGTTGATTTCTATTCATACAGTGTTTCAATTCAGCGGTAAAAGCCATTGCCGATTGAACTTTACGGTTGAGCAGAGTGTTCTATTATATGGCTTCCTAAAGTTTCTGGTGTTTGAGAACATTTTGGTCTAAGCTATCGGAAAACTTCGCAGACTCTAGATATTATGAGCAATGTGTGTTTTGGCTTACATATACATACTCAGGTTATATGGTAACATGTATTTTAATCTCCGACGTGAAAAAATCGGTGTCATTTGTGATATTTTGATCTGTGTATCTATGTGTCTGTCTGTGGCATTATATCTCCCAAGCTTATGAACCGATTTTGAATCGATTTTCTTTATTTGAAAGCTGGTGTGATCGAGATGGATTTCAGCTATGATTGTCGGGGCTTTATTTAAAATTACAATTTATACTTTGTGTAGAGAGTTTTGGAATTTTGATCCTTTAAGATAAGCAGCAGCTACGCTATACGGTTTAAGCTGCGGTCCTACATTTAGTAAGAAACTAGTATTTGGTGAAAATGGTGGTGGAAAACCCTTGACCACGTGTATTCTAAATTTGATAATGATTGGTTGAGTAGTTACGACGTGAAAGTGTAATAAACAAACAAATGAACAAACTAACAAGGATTTAGGATAAGGATGTTAAAAGTTTTACATACACGAGGTTTTCTTATGAATTACCTATACAGGGTTATCAATATAGGATGTACTGAGCCAAAAGGGGGTCATTGTACCATCATTATGTAGTACCTTTATTATTAAGCCAACACAAAATCACGAAAAAATAAACAGCTGTTCGATACAAAAAGTTCATTGATCGTCGACAAAATGTATGGATCAGCTGTTTTTTTATCCTCGATTTTGGGGTTAACCCCAAAGTAGGAGTGGTTCATAATTATGCGTACAATGACCTCCTTTTGGCTTAGTTCACCTTTTCCGAATAACCCTGTAGCATGTTTTACTAGTTATATTATAGCGTAGTCTAGAAAACCTTGTTTTGAGATCTCATACTTCACACCAATATTATTAATGCAAAAGTTTGTGATTGAGTATGTGTATGTCTGTAACTTACTCCCGATGAAGCGGCTTAACGGATTTATGCTGATTTTGGAATTGATTTATCTAATATTCCGCACTTCCTGCCTCGAAGTTTTTGGGGGCTGAGCTACCCACGTCCGTAAGAGTGTACTCTATTCTGATTCCCTACACGTGATCCCCGGGTAGTGCTAACCGGGTAGCAAACTCTGGTAGAAGGTTTCGGCCGTGGCTAGTTACCACCCACCGGACCAAGCCATGCCGTGAAATGACTTAGTCGTGTTTCGGGATGTAGTCCGGTGTAACCGTTCCGAAGACGGGTCTGAGCAGTGCCGCACTTGTAGCGCCTCACTCAACTGCCGTCTTTGTACTTCTTCACTCTACAAAACTTCAAGGCTAGAGTGAATAAGTACCTTATAGGTCGTCGTGCTCCATCTTAGACCACAACGTCGCTTAACATCAGGCGAGTTGGTGGTCAAACGCCGACTTATTGAGCATAAAAAAAAAAAAAGTTCTCCAGCAAAAGTTACAACCTGGGCCTCTTCAAGACAAGACTGAATAGCAACCTCATGGGCAAGCGCTTTCCATCATCACATCGTAACTTGCCATCACATGATTTACGGTCAAACGAGACCCATTAAATCATATTTAAAAAATCTATAGCCTCGATTCCATCAGGCAATCCTTAATGAGTTGTATTTTTGACGCTTCTGGCATAGCAAAAGCGTCGATTTGAGGCAATTTCTAAACATGTAGTGGTATCGGGGGGTTTGAGTCAGAAATCACAATTCATTAATAACTCCCATAACACATCACAGTTGAATATTTATAATTAAAAACGAATGTCAGAACAATAATATTTCATAATTATTCCAAATATAAAAATAATTCATTAATGTCAATATACAGTCAAGTATAGTAATAATTGTTAAATATTATGTATGGCTATTTTTATACACAACACTAATAGTTAAAAAAACTTTTATTTTTGCTGGATTAACACGTCATAGCCTAGATACCTACTTACTTTTTATAGCCTATATTCTTACTTTTTATCCGGTATTATATTTTTATAACATAACATAACATATCGTCATGCCTTTCCCCCAAGGAGGCTGGCAGAGGTGTAATACAACACCCACACTTCGCCGGACGACTTTTAGTCCCAAATGTGATAGGGGCCGAGCCTGTCGCCATACACCGGCTCCAGTCATGTAGCAGATGACATACAATACGCACATATGCTCACACAACGAACAAATTGGTGCGTGCCGTCGGCTGGGTTCGAACCCGCTCCCTCTGGCTTGAGAGGCGGACCTTCTCCCAACTAGACTGCCGTCGTTTTATAATTTTATACATATAAAATTAATGGTACTCGTAGAAAAGCGGGTGCATCCGCGGGGCGTAGCTAGTATATTTACAACTGTGGCTTTGATACTGCATATTAGCTCCTAGCTTAGTTTCAGTAAATCTGCTTGATGGGGAAAGTTAGAGCCAATATTAGGTTAGATGAGTAATAAGTGCGTCTGTAATTAATTCAAAGGGTTGATCAAATGCAAAATGACCGCAAAGTAATTAGCTGTTATGATTATAGTTATTCACTAAATCAGATTGAGAGGTTTGAAGAGGTCACTGTGTATAGCTGATTTGCGGTTTAATTAAGAGACTGTTTTTTTAAATAAACGGTTCTACTTAATTAGCTTGAACTCGTAAAATATGTAACTATCTTCGTTTTTAATCTTGCGACTTTTTTTTTATACTGCAGGTAAAATATCGACTAAACTGACTTTTATGAAACTTTGAATACACATAGAGTTCCCCCAATACAACCTTTTGATAAATGACGATTTTGAAAGAGGACCGTGTGTGCACGTGTCCCGAATATAAAAAAAAATAAATAATTAAAACCGTATGGAAAAGTTTTTTCACGTGTTTTTTTATCTTCTATTGCACCCTGCGGTATTACCCACTGATAAAAAGTAGCATATGTGCCAATCTAGGGTATAAGTTACCCCCATACCAAATTTTATTAAAATTCATCAATCAGATTGAGCATGAAAAAGTAACAAACAAACACATAAACAGATTATCTCATTAATAAAGTAGGATTAATAATAAAACTTTGTTTTTCTTGCTATTATTATTATTATTTTTCTTTAGCACACACCACCGTCCATGCAAAGGTTGTCTGGAAGTTTTTTTTTTTTTTAACACTTTCACACACGGTCGCCTGACCCCAAACTGAGCAAAGCTTGTACTATATACTGACTTGACTGATATACATACTTAGATATTTTTAAATAAATACTTAAATAGATATTAACACCCAGACATAGAACAAACACAAATTTTCATCACATAAATGTTTGCCCTAGGTGGGAATCGAACCCACGCCCCCAAGCTCAGAAGGCAGGATCACTACCAACTGAGCCACCGAGGCAGTTTTGTTTTGTATTGTATTATATTGTATTTTTTAGTCATTTTCAAGAAGAGAAAATGGAACCATATAGTTACTGTTATGACGTCATGACATGTTAATATCTACTACTAGCTGTGTGTATAAGAAAGTAAGGAAAACTCCCACTCTGGATTAAGGACACTTAAAATTCCAATGTAGGTACAAAAGTGACAAAGATGTACGGGAGGGCTTCTGAACAATAGAACAAGGATCATAATTCACAGATAGTTCCGAACTTGGGACCAAAGTTGAACAACAAGCAAGGTAGCCCATTTCTTCAACGCCTTGAGATTTTGCGCCTTGGATTTTGGTGCTAATAGGGCTGCCCGATGTGGTTAGCGAATTGGCCTTTAGGGGAAATAGGTAACCTTTAGTCTATTTTAATGTTTATTTACTGCTAAGTTTGGTTAGTTTAGTTTTGGCAGGAAATCGAGTGAATGGGGCCTTGCATAGCTTTATGCGCGGTGAGAATGTTTCTGAAAGAGCAAGCCTGGCTGTACAAAAGAGGGGTTCTTCTCCCCACCCATATGTATGGAAGTGAATGTTGGATCTGGCAGACGAAGCATGAAAGTGAATGCTGTGGAAATGAGAAGTTTGAGAAGTATGGCTGGACTGTCCCTGATGCATAAAATGAGAAACAACGACATTAAAAACGTTGTGATGTGGTAGAGGATGTAGTGATAAAATGATTAAGAAATGGATGCTTAGATGGTTTGGACACATTGAGAGAATGAATGAAAGGAGATTGACGAAACAGGTTTACATGGCAAGTATGGATGGACAAGTCGGTCAGAGTCGACCTAGGCGCACGCATTTCGACCAAATTGAAGACGTCTTAAAGAAAGGCCAGGAGTACCCGTAACCGACGAGCGTGTATGAAAAGACTCATGAAAGTGGAAGAAGCGAAAGATGTATGCCAGGATCGTAACAAGTGGAGAGAAGTGGTCTCTGCCTACCCCTATGGGAAAGAGGCGTGATTATATGTATGTATGTTTACTGCTAAGTTTACGAATCTCGTTCTGTTTTCTACTTAACTAGGCGAAATAATGCTAAGGTTCAATTTCTTACATAAACGCTGTTGACGTGATCTGCTATTGGTTATAAGTAGAGAGTCACATGAAACGATACTTAAACACCCCCGGATTGTATTTAGGTGGAAAGACATACGCAGGCAACGAGTTCCACACCTCTGCAGTTCTTACAAGAAAAGTTGTCTTGAAACACTTAGTGCGTTTTGGCGGAATTTTCACCATAATAGAAGATGGCTTTCATTAATAGATGTCAAGGCAAACCAAGGTAATTTATGCGGTGTGATGTTAGATGAACATTAAATAAATGTGATCCAACTACCACAATGGCGGTGACCCGAGCGTATGTTTCAGAGCTGATAACCGTGGGGTGAAAAGTGTCGTGTTCTATTGAATGGAAACCACCAAAGACGGCTTTAGGAGGTAGCAGGCAGGGCCACCGCCGAGGCCTTACTGTTGCATCCTCGCGCAAGAAATCAAGTGGAAAAAGTAATTGAAAATATTGTACTTGAATCCTTCGATCAAATCTAAGGGAGAATCGGTATGAGAATTAAAATGGACCGCATAAATTAGGTGCAGCACACAATTCACCGTAGTCACAAACAAACGCAACCAGTCGCAACAGTGATAATTGTTGTTGTGTCGTTCTCGATATAGTTCTTTGTACGTCTCTTTGTCTTTGCTATTAATATACGTAACATAATACTATCAACCGAGCTGTGTCCTGTCCGCTTGCTTCTAGTTATATTGGGTGCACGCTTTGTGTACTAGAAATTAGTCTCGTGTCGGTTCTATATATTATTCCATGTGGTCGCATATCACGCGTTTAAAAAAAACCTACTTGAACGCCAAAACAAAGGTCTTGCAAAGATCTGCTGCCCCAGTGCCTTGCAATGACTAAGGCCGCCTCTGGAAACCACATATTGGCAAACGTAGCGTAAGAGTACCCTGTGACGCACTGAAGTGACGATAAATAAGTTAAGGTCGTTAAACAAAAGACAAGGATCAGGCCTAGGGGCGTATTCTACATGACCAATATTTACAGCTTACCCTCTTTAAATTCCGTAAATAAAAAGATTAGAACCCAATTTGCATCTGACCACCACATGTGTCAAAGTTGGTGCAAAAATTAGTCCAAACACTTTGGTACATTTCGGTCAACAAAGATCGCGTAGCACAAAGGGAGTGTACACACTAAAGCCGCCTACTGTTGTTGACGTTTTGTTATTTAGATGAAGCCTTGACATCGGAAGCTGTCGGTGGCTTTAGTGTATGCACTTTTTATCCTACCACCTTTGTATCCTACTTTCTACTAATATTATAAACGCGAAAGCTTGTAAGAATGGATGGATGGATTGACGGATGTTTGTTACTCTTTCACGCCAGAACAACTGAACAGATCTGGATGAAATTTGGCTAGTTAGTCAAAAACTCTGGAACACATCAAAAATCATAGCAATAGTTTAATTTTTATTATATAACTAGCTGCGCCCCGAGGTTTCACCCGCAGTTAAAAGTATCTTATGTGCTATTCTAGACTATAATCTATCTCTGTGCCAAATTTCATCCAGATCTGTTCATCCGTTCAGGCGTGAAAGAGTAACAAACATCCATCCATCCATTCTTACAAACTTTCGCGTTTATAATATTAGTAGGAGTAGGATATTAGTAGGGTTTTGATGAAATATCTTTTTTCCAAAAAGGTTGACAACCCTATCTTCTTCAAATGTTTTAGTGCAAGACAGTTGGCGCGTACGGAACAAGTTTTGTTGAACGATAAAGAATGAAAATGTACGAGCTGGTTTGAATTTAAAAGGTCAGCGGAAGGCGCTAGGAACGTTGAAAACCTAAGTATAATGCTGGAATTTATATTCCATTTCCATACATTTTTATCTAGGTTATATTCTAACGAAATGGCTAAAACAGAAGGTTGGCAGACTTTGTCTTTTTTTATTTTTCGCATATGTTCTATTGCAACAAACTTTCTACGACTATGATAGCGATATCCATTTTTTTTTTTTTGTGGACAGTTGAATAGATTTAAGCTTCGTCCTAACTTGTGATCCTAACTTAGCAAACACGGTGTGAGCAGCTGACTGTTTGCTTCCAGTCAGCTACCCTATTTTAAATGGTGTGTCCGAACAGCGCGTACTGCAGGGCTAATCTTACGGAGTGAGATTCAACCTCACCATTTTTCGTCCTTGTTGCTCTCGTTTGAATAGTCATACGTGTGATAGTGACCAAGATAAAATCTCATCTCATCCGTTTCGCTTTTGCGCGTTTGTTTTGCTTGCTGATTAATTTAGTAAGCGGTCGATTCGCATTTGTTTTTACAGTCGCCGTTTATTCAACATTGAGTTTCTCCAATACGCAACTCAAAGTCAGCCAGCGGACAGTCAGCCGCTCCCAGTTTGCTTAGTTAGGACGGGAACCCTTGAAGTTAGATTTAAAGTCTCTGAGTAAAAAAAACAGCCATTTATGTATCTGTGCGAGAATCTCAATTTTGGGATGAGTTTTTTTTTTTTAAATTCTCCAACGGGCAAAGGTTTCCCCTGCTTTTTAACCCCAGACGCAAAAACGACAGGGTGTTATAAGTTTGTCGTGTCTGTCTGTGCGTGTGTGTGTGTGTGTCTGTCTGTGGCATTGAAGCTTCCGGACGGATAAACCGATTTTGATTTTGTTTGTAAGGTGAGTTAGTCGGGAGTGTTCTTGGCTATGTTTGACGAAAATCAATGTTGATGCAAATCGTTGTCGAGGTTTTTTTTTTTTAAATTTTACATTATAATACAAAAAACACTCAAAAATAAAGGCGCAATGGGCGGTCTTATCGCTTAAGAGCAATATCTTCCAGACAACCTTTGTATGGAAAAAAAAACATGATTTTAATTTATACTTATTATCTAATATGTTTCTCTCCAGTGCCACCACCGTCCACTAACTTGTATCAAATCCTAACATTTTGCTGGTCTAAATTCTAGACTGAATCCCATCCTACAAGTATTATACGAGTAGTATGCAAATAGGCAAGTCTTTGTGACTGCGAGATTAGTTGCCCACACATCCGCCGCAAATAAGCTGCTCTCGGGAACTTGTACTTAATTATTCGACCTTTTAGTTGTAGTGCTTATGCCTGGTTAGATTACGAATTAGTTGGATTGTTTTTATGCTAGTTTCCTTGTAGGATGATGTAGGGGAGATTAGACGAATCGTTACATGTCAGGCTTAAAAGTTTCCTGTCATCCAAAACATAAGCTAACATTTAAAAAACTAGTTAGTAGTAGTAGTTAGTAGGTTAACTAGTAGCCATGTTTTAGTTTGCTAACTTTTCCCCTTGAAAACTAGTCCAAAACATAAGCTAACAAAAAGAAAACTGAATTCACTAGGTACAATCTGATACTTTTTACAGTTTTTTGAACCTGAAGTTTACCAAAGGCACTCTGGCGGCAGAAAAAACTCAACCCAAATTCTCATTACAAAGACGACTTATGACTACTACAAAGTTTGACTTTTTTACGCGACTGCGCAAAAAGGAGGGTTATTTTTGTCGGGTGTACGTACGTAAGTATGTATGTGGGTATGTATATATGAGGTTTCTTTGGCATGCCTGTTTAGGCGTGCCAAAGAAACCTCGAAGAAAGAAGAAAGCTTGATAGATTTCAACCTCGAAGAAGAAAGCTTGATAGATTTCAACATGTGAGATGTCATTTGAATCGTCTTGATAGAGGAAGTGACATAGGGTACAACATTTTGCAGGCGGGTTTTTGTTTTTCTTTTAGTTACTTGTCATTGGTAAATTGTCAGAAACGTAACTGACATTCACTTAAAGCGCTATAGAAAAAGTTTACAACTACCTTGATACTTGACTGACCCGTGATTAGAGGATCCCTAAGCTCTTTGCTAAATTATTAAGGCCTTCCAGCAAAAAGGCCTTGTCGGTCTTTGCCAAAGCGTCGGACGACTAAAATTACGCTTTACGTAGCTCTACCTTTCACGACAAAGAGTTTAATTACCTTGTTTTAATGAAACACTGGTAGAATCGGATATTGGCTTAGATAAAATAGACTGAAATTTAAAAGACAGCCTCATTTTATTTGTCAAACAATGTCGTTGGAGAAGAAAAACTATAGCAAAAAAGGCTTTTACAAAAATATCTTTTGAAATTGAAAGCAAGAAAAGGAAAAGATTGAAGAAAGATCTCATTGTGTTGGGATTCTGTATTGACATGGATGATGACGAGTAATCGAAAATTGATTTATCTCGAAGAGGAAGAGGTTTGATTTCATTATAAGAGATGACATGAGAAATCCATATGAACTTCGCTATATATTGGAAGCACATAGCTCGTGAAATTTCGAAGAATGACTGGAGGAAATTGTACGCGAATGTTGTTTAAATTTTCCTATTTAGCTTTGTGTTTTTGCTTTAACTACGGGTTTTTAAACTTTTTCCTTTTATTTTTAATATCAGCTCTTTTAGTTGCTGTAATCGTGATTTAGAATTTCGAAATAATTATTTGAAATGTTTTTTGACTAAATACCTATTCAAGGCTGCGTCACGAGGCCCTGGGGCATCGCAGTTTCATCCCAGGGGCACTACGAGACGATCCAAATTGCCCATTTTGAGGAGCCATGCTCAGAACGAAACGCCCCGGTAGGTACTTTTTGGCCAGAGGCAGAAAGAGGGCTTTGAAAAAAAATGCCAAGCTCCCAAGGGCGTTTCAGTAAAAAACGAGTTTGGGAAACCCCGACTTGTACTATCGATACAGATAAATTGGGAAAAAACCCCAAGACACACTGCACCATAGACACAGTTCAAAATTTTTGTCAACACCCTAAACTAAAAAACCCACTAACTAAACTAAAAAAACACAAAAAAACCCACTAGAAAACTACACTAAAAGCATACACCACTAAATTAACCAGAGCTTCCACCTAGTGAGTAAAATGAATTATTCAATGCTAACAACCTTTGGCCTCGTCTTTTGAACTTCCGGTATACTTGACAACAGAGTAAATAACCGAGTTAATTAATCTACGGGGCACAAGGGATTAGATCTGTTTAATTACAGAGGAATGATAAAGAGTAATTTCGGCATACAATGCTACCAATTAAGTACCTCCTAACTAATATTATAAATGCGAAAGTGAGTTTGTCCGTTTGTTTGTTTGTAACGCTTTTACGTCTCAACTACTTAACCGATCATCTTGAAATTTTGCATACACGTTGTCGGGAGTACGAAAAAGGGCGTGGTCAAATTAACGGTTTCTTCGGGAACGCGGGTGAAACCGCGGGGCGCAGCTAGTTAGGTCATAAACTGCCTATATTTGAATTTAATAAATGATTGCTTACTAAGGAATGAAACCCGTCTTAGTCAATACTATATGTTTTGGTACATGTTGAAGGACGACTATATCAACAGTAGCGAGTCAAATATGCTGCTTTCTCATCTCCACATAGGCCCTATTCGGAGATTTGAGATTTTCATCACACCTTTTTTCGTCCTTGTTGCTCTCATTTGAATAATCATAGGTGTGAGAGTGACCAAGATAAAATTTCATCTCACGCGTAGGAATAGCTTTGTTCGCGTTTTTAGGCTTAATTTACATAGCCGGCGAGTCGAGAAGAATCTAACGATACGATAACGGTACATAGTGTGTGTGTGTGAATGTACTGACCTCAAACTTGCTGGTGACCGGGTTCATGTCCAGTAAGGAGTAGGAAGCAACGCGGTCGCCATTCGCACTTATCACCACCTCGCCTGTGATGCCTGTCGACAAAATAATAATTTTACTATCAAAGCTATTACCATCGTAATACTATAATATTATGTAGCTGTCTATATAAAACAGAAATGCCACATACTTTTTGCAAAAAAAAAGTTTTTTTTTGCAAAAAGTATGTGGAAGTGCTTTTGTCAATTATCCTACTAATATTATAAACGCGAAATTTGTAAGAATGGATGGATCGATGGATGGATCTTTGTTACTCTTTCACGCCAGAACAGATCTGGATGAAATTTGGCACAGAGATAGATTATAGTCTAGAATAGCACAAAGGATACTTTTTAACCGCGGGTGAAACCGCGGGGCGCAGCTAGTATCAAATAGATAAACAATATTACACAAATTAAACAAACATTTAAAAAAAACAATCTAGGTATAATAATTATTTAATAGGTACGAGTATAATAGCAACAAGCGACGCTCACTAATGAGGCTTGTAGGATTTATTTGAAGAAGAACAATGTGTCCAGTATAATTACAAGGTATAAAGAAATTTCAATTGGTAATTAGTTAATTATGATTGCCAAAATAACACAAAATTAGCCTAGCAACTCTTTCGTTAGTCACACAAATCCAAAGTTAAAACTTCGCGAAGATAAAAAGTAACCAAAAAGTTTTCATTATTTTGACTGTTTAATTAAAAAAATAGAAGGAAGAGTAAAATGTTAATTAAGACATTTTTGCTTTTGTGTAATTAGGAAACTTTCTCCCAATTTAACTTCAAGTCAAAGTTTCTACACACTTTCCGCGTTTAGCTTGAGGTGCCATAAAATTAAATTTACAAGCGTTTTCGTAAAACGTAATTGAATTGATTTGCCTTTAGTTATATTATATTATGATTATAACTATCGACAGTAATTGACTGAGCGACCGTAAGCGAGCGAAGCGTCTATGCTTCAGCTTTGACATAAATGCTTTCTTATGTCCGAATTTCGGATCTCTAACTTTGTCTACAGGTCGCATTTCTCAACCGATTCTCGCGAAACTTTGTGAGCATGAGGTTTGATAAATTTATAAAATATATATTTTTATAATAATTGTATAATAAAAAATTAAAATAAATAAATTGAAAATAATCTGTTTCTGAATCTTAGAGAACAAAGTTCAATGGAAAAGATGAAAAGACGCAAAGCGCAAAGCATCTAATTTGGTCTCTCGTAGCGTCGAGGCTCGTAGCATTTGCTACGGCACTACGGCTGCTACGTCGTAGCCAATTTGCTACGATGGAGCTTTCTGTGAAAGTTTGAGACAAGTTTTCTTATTTTGAGTTTTTTCCTGTTTTATTATAAGAAAATATTCTACGTTATTTATAACTTTGCTACCTTTATTAATTTCAGCCGTGGTTATTCTATCGTAGGGAAAGAACTCCTTGAAGCCTTTCAGATTCTTACTATTTTTACTATTTTAAGTTAGATTTTAAAATCTATGTTGCTTGATAGTTACCAATTTTCACCTGCATTTTTGCAGTTATTGAGTTTGAATTTGAGTAATCGGTCGTAGGACTGTGGAAATATGGACATCAATATGTGAATGGATAATTATTTAATTTAATTGCTTTGAAAAGTCATGTTCTACATGTTCCAAAACACAGTGACACCATCGAAAGTGCTTCTCATCCGAGGGACAGTGTTGCGTGCGTCAGCATGTCGTTCTGCGACCACGACGTCGACTACGACGTCGTGGTCGCAGAACGACAGAGAAATTCGCACCGTACTAACGCTGCGAATTTCTTGCTACGAATTTCTTTGCTTACCTTGAAAAGTCCCGTTTTACGCATTTCTAATATCAACAGCGCCATCTAGCATGTCCCTCGACTCGATGACTTGCTAGCGTTTAGGTTAGCACCAGCTCGTAGATCAGGGGCCTTATTATACCCCAGTCACTCGTGCGACGTGAAAAAGTTGCCGCGAATGGAATAGCGGCAATAACCATTCCAATTACGTTTTTAAAGTAAGGTCCACGGACAGCGTCGTAAAACTCTGGTACAATTTTTAAATTATCTTGAAAAGTCCTGTTCGACATGTTATTCAGCGCTCGAGCGTAGAGAAGCACGGCGTCGTATAGCGCTGCTATAAATGTATCAAATTACCTTGATAAGTCCTGTTCCACATATTTCTTATGACAGCAGCGCCATCTAGCGTCCCTCTCGGGTCCGTTGCATGAGTCAGCGTGTCATTCAGCGCTAGAGCGTAGAGGAGCACGGCGTTGTATAGCGCTACTATAAATACATCAAATTACCTTGAAAAGTCCTGTTCCACATGTTTCTAATGACAGCAGCGCCATCTAGCGTGCCTCTCGGGTCCGTTGCGTGAGTCAGCGTCTCATTCAGCGCCAGCGCGTACAGGAGCACGGCGTCGTAGAACGCTGCTACGAACGTGGAGACCACCTCGCCCTTGCCGAACGTGTAATTGTATTTCGTGGCTGCTAGGTCTTTTACCTGCGAAAGTAAATATACTATAAATAATGTGCAGGGTTCTTTTTGATATGATATAAACTGCCGGTGACAGTTTTATCTGCTATTCACTATTCGCTATTGCTGCTACACACAAAACTAGTATTGAGGATAAAACATTGTCTATAGTTTACTTCTTACTGGCTTTGAGTTCACTAAGAATATCACAACCTATAGATTACATAATTACACAATAATTGTACTATGCTTTTACTAAAGAGTTGCGATTATGTTAATATAGAAAAACGTATGACATATTACTAACGCAATTTAATTTGTATTCGCTTTGAAAAAAAACCTGAAATCATAGCCTACTTTAAAATTACCAGTAAACTCATTATCATTGGATGGAACACGATTCTCACACGTTTTGTTCATTATGGGAATTATTTATGTCCGATTTAAGCCGATTACTTCAACTATAGTTTCATTCGCTTTTGGCGATATTTCTGTCTGGTAAATTTTGCGGAAACTGTCACAACGAAAAATTGTGTACAGGTGCAACTACCCACGATCCAAAAAAAACAAGGTCCAGACATCCCGGGATCCACCACGTGATGACGTCACCTGTCATTGACATCCGTCTCTTTCGAACTTGTTATAAATGACTTATTTCGATCTTGCTTAAGCATCGATTGACGTCACTACTAGTTTCCACGTTTTTTTTTTTATGTAGAATAGGTCGGTGTTTGACCACCAACTCGCCTGATGTTAAGCGACGTTGTGGTCTAAAATGGAGCACGACGACCTATGAGGCACTTATTCACTCTAGCCTTGAAGTTTTGTAGAATGAACAAGTACAAAGACGGCAGTTGAGTGAGGCGCTACAAGTGCGTTACTGCTCAGACTAATCTTTGGAACGGTTACACCGGACTACATCCCGAAACACGACTAGGTCATTTCACGGCATGGCTTGGTCCGGTGGGTGGTAACTAGCCACGGCCGAAGCCTCCCACCAGAGTTTGCTACCCGGTTAGCACTACCCGGGGACCACGTGTAGGGAATCAGAATAGAGTACACTCCTACGGACGTGGGTAGCTCAGCCCCCAACCATTGACGCCCCAACGTGACCATTTTTGACTCGGAATGCTATACCTGGCGGAGTATATTATAATATGGTCCTTACGTATGAAATTAGCGTTTTGTCGTACTGATCAATTTGATCTGAAATATCTCCTCTTTGGTTAAGAATTCGAAATTCAAATTAATAAATTCATTTAGCTGGTTTTTTTTTCTTTGGAATACAGTCATTCATTTGTTATTTTCCTCATTATTTTTTCTTTGGCGTCGCTTATTACCGCGCAATGGAAAACATGAAATATCGGTATATTTACGAGTACGAGTTCTACCGTGGCACCAGTGCTGCAGAAACAGCTCGAAGAATTAATGATGTGTACGGCGCTGGTGTCGCTAAAGACAGCATGGTACGTTTTTGGTTTCAACGTTTTCGTTCTGGAAATTTCGACCTTAAGAACCAACCCCGTGGACGGCCGGAGATCAAAGTGAAAAACGAAGAATTAAAGGCTATTGTGGAAGCGGATCCATCACAAAGCACTTCAGAGATAGCAGCAGGCTTCGGGGTAAGTGACAAAACTGTATTAATCCACTTGAAGCAAATCGGGAAAGTAAAAAAACTCGAACGATGGGTACCTCATGAATTGAGTGAATCGAACTTGCAAACACGGGTCGCCTGCTGTGTTACTTTGCTCAACCGACACAATAATGAAGGGATTTTAAATCGAATCATTACTTGTGATGAAAAGTGGATATTGTACGATAATCGAAAGCGCTCATCGCAATGGCTGAACCCTGGAGACCTAGCCAAATCCTGCCCTAAACGAAAATTGACTCAGAAAAAGTTACTTGTAAGTGTTTGGTGGACTAGCGCCGGTGTCGTTCACTACAGCTTTCTTAAATCTGGCCAAACGATTACGGCAGACATCTATTGTCAGCAACTGCAAACCATGAAGGAAGAACTAGCTGTTAAACAACCGAGATTGGTCAATCGCTCTAGGCCACTGCTGCTTCACGACAACGCAAGACCACACACTGCACAACAAACAACCACTAAGTTAGCTGAGCTACAATTGGAATGTCTGCGACATCCACCGTACTCCCCGTACCTTGCTCCAACAGATTACCATTTCTTCCGGAATTTGGACAACTTCTTACAAGGAAAAAAATTCCACTCCGATGCAGCAGTCCAAACCGCCTTCAAAGAGTTTATTGATTCTCGCTCCCATGGTTTTTATAGTAAAGGGATGAATGAACTACCCATAAGATGGCAAAAGTGCATAGATAACAACGGTGCATACTTTGATTAATTAAATATATTTTACAAAAAAAAATCGACTTTTTATTCCTCTCGTACAAAACGCCAATTTCATACGTAAGGACCTAATATTATACCATGCAACTTTCTACGTTCCAAATTAATACGTCACTACGTGCTACCTAACATCCACGTATCCATTATAGGTGGTTACGTGAATAAATATGCATGAGATACTTAATACGCGATTATAACGTATTAGGAATGTCGCAAACTATTTCCTACGAATTTCATATTAAATTCATTATTGATATTTGCTGTGAGATTAACATTGAGTACTTCAAAGACGCCTCGAATTATAATATGAATAGAGATTGCTTTCATACAGGAATTTCTTGCTATATTCCGGAATATTAACTTAGAGGAATTTGTGTCTTAAGATCATGAATACAAAATTGGTTTTTGTATTTTTTTGAGCTCATGAATGCTGAGCAGAATTTTTTGCGTTAAAACATAAAACAGTTGAATTCCTATCACGGTTTTTAAATTAATAATTTACGTTTTAAGATTTTTACTTGCAAATTTTCAGAAAAAATTCCATCAAAGCAAATTAAATTTTAATTTCCAGCAACGTTGAATTTTTTGCATGGTTTATAAACGAAAAATAAAAACAAGGACATGTCATAACAACTATTCAGGGAAATGTTGACAAAATATTTATATATGTTTATTTTATTTCTTACTTTAATTGATTATTAATAGACTCTTTTTATGCAAAACCACAAAAAAGGGTGAGTTGCCTAATGTTAAGGACGTTATGCTAAAATGCCGTTCTGCTTTTAGGACGTTCTGCTATTAGGGCGTTCTGCTTATATGTCCTTTCGATACGAACACATATGTAGTTTTTAGTCCATCTGACGGTCCAAAATTTAACGGTCACCCGCGGTCATGCATCCAACACTCCATCCAGCACCTAACTGCGTCGTCCGTTGCTTAAGGGTTCCGCGACGCTCTGAATTTTCCATACAAACGCGCTTGTCAAATAACTTGGAGACCATTTGTCAGATTGTAATGAAATCCCTAAGTTCTTGTTTTTTTTTTTAAAAAAAAACGTCCTCAAGAGAATATAGAGCTATGAAAAATATCCGCATTTGAAAGGGGTCACTTTTTTACTTGATAGTTAGACTCAAAAATCCCTTTACATAGGGAAGGCTATCCACATCAATAGCTTTTAAATTGATCCATATGAAAATACAAAGGACGTTTTAATTTCTTTCATAAAAAATTAAAACGTCCTATAAAGCAGTGCAGTACTCATTAAAAATGATTAAAATTGCACTTTGCAACTGTGTAGATAACTTTAGAGGCTCTTCAGTATCTTTGCTTGCTCTATTCACTGGTCGTCTTTTTCTAGACCAAATGGCAATAGAAAACCTTTAGCCAATTCGAAGTTAGTCTAAAGTGATAGCCGGACCCTTAACCGGTAGTTAGACCACTGGTAGATTTATCGACCAGCGCGCGCGGCGGAGACTATTGGTACTAAGACCACGGGAACATTTAGCGCCATCTAGCGTCAGTGGCGCCACTGACAAAATGCAGTGGTCCAACTACCGGTATATTAGTGATCGGTAACGAACACCTCATCGATCTACGCCACGAGCACTGACACTGACCCGATCAGAAAAGTCCAAGTATTCCTTCTTCTCTGGCGCTGGGCTGGTGACCGTCAGAACTGCGCTGTATGCTCGCCGCGCTTTCTCGTTCCTCTCATCGGTGTCACCTTCCACCTTCCATGGTTCTTTGGAAGACGCTGATGCTAGACTAGAAAAAAAAAAATAAATAAATAAATAAATTCGGGACACTTCCACACACGGTCGCCTGACCCCAAACTAAGCAAAGCTTGTACTATGGCTGCCAGAGACTGATATACATACTTAGATATTTTTAAATACATACTTGAATAGATATTAACACCCAGACATAGAACAAACACAAATATTCATCACATTAATGTTTGCTCTAGGTGGGAATCGAACCCACGCCCCCAAGCTCAGAAGGTAGGTTCACTACCAACTCGGCCACCGAGGCAGTCATACGATAAGAAGAAATACGATAGTTAATTATGCCGCATCCATAGTTATTAAGATCAATTCGATGAACATACACAAAAAAAATCAAATCAGTATACATTTAAAATTAAAAAGCCCCTCCTTCATTAATTTTTATCAAACTTATCTAAGAACACTAAACAAACAAAAAACTCAAAATCAAAATCGTTTAATCCGTTCGGGAGCTACGATGCCACAGACAGATACACACACACACTTACACACACACACACACACACACACACACATACTCATCATACTTTTAACGCCCCGTCGTTTTGGCGTTGGGAGTTAAAAATAGCTCACTTGAGGTAAAACGCTGCCTATGTGACTGTGGTCTTAGTACGTGTAGAGTAGAATGACAACTGCTAAGAATTAAAATTTTCTGTTCGTCTAAAAAATCTTCATTGTTAGGGTGACCAACTCGATTTTACCGCTTCGGTAGCGGAAATAATTGTAATCGTAGGATTTCAGGTGGCCCCAAAAAATATTCAAACTATCATACATTTCAGTAATGTTTTTTTTTACTTTTAATTTATTTACGCAAGTATTCAAATTGTTAGTAACCATTTCAATGATGACAATTTTGACTTTCATTGATTTACAGACACGTTTGATTTTACGACTTATTTTACAAAAATCATAACATCGTCACGCCTTTCCCCCGAGGAGGCTGGCAGAGGTGTACAACACCCACACTTCGCCGGACGACATTCAGTCCCATATGTGACTTGGGGCGAGCCTGTCGCGATACACCGGGCTCCAGTCATGTAGCAGATGACATACAACACGCACGTATGTTCACACAACGAACAAATATGTAGGTGCGTGCCGTCAGCTGGGTTGAACCCGCTCCCTCTGGCTTGAGAGGCGGGCCTTCTCCGGCTAGGCTATCACGACATTTACAACAGTTTCGGGTCTACCATGACACCTTATAGCCATGATGGTTACGTTAAGTTATCGACGCTGTGCGACCGCGAATCGTATCGCCTTGCAATAAGGTTCATGGTCGTGCAGAGTCGAGAGCAAAGTCATCGCAATAAAATGTCATTAGTCCAATGTCGTAGACCCCCTGAGCAGCGTAAGAACCAACTTTCGTACTGCGCAAGAAGGAGGGTAGGGTTTGCGAGTGTATATGTACCTATGTATGTATGTGGGTATGTATGTATGAGGTTTTCGTTGGCACGCCCTACAGCCTAAACAGCTTCATGGATTTCAACATGTGAGGTGTCATTTGAATCGTCTTGATAGTGGAAGTGACATAGGGTACAATATTTCGCAGCCAAGTTTTTTTTTTCATTATGTTACTTAAACTTACTTAGAAAACAGCTCAATATTGAAGAACACGTATTCTCCCGAGGACACCATGTTGAGGTCGTCCGCAGCAAGCATTATTTCTCTGACGGTACCTGGGTTCGCACACAGCACCACAACTGAAACAATGACGTAACGTCAGAAAATATTTAACATATCATAACATATCGTCACGCCTTTCCCCCGAAGGGGCTGGGAGGTGTAATACAACACCCACATTTCGCCGGCGATGTTCAGTCCCAAATGTGACAGGGGGCGAGCCAGTCGCCATACACCGGGCTCCAGTCATGTAGCAGATGACATAGGTACAATACATATTATTATGTTCACACAATGAACAAATTGGTGCGTGCCGTCGGCTGGGTAACCCGCTCCCTCTGGCTTGAGAGGCAGGCCTTCTCTAACTAGACCATCATCGCGTATATTTGACAAGAAAGCAAAAATCGCTTGCATTTAAAACAAAGACGATATCGACAATTTTTTTTAACTCTTTATTGACACATTACATATTCTTTCAAAATAAAAATTAAAAGAATTAGCCGTCTTCCAAATTACATTTTGTAAAATTGAGATCAATGTGTTAGTATACTTTCAAATAACGAAAGATTTTTCAATATCAGATTATAAAAAACGGAAATATGCGGTAACAAACATTAAAAAAATACAACAGAATTGAGAACCTCCTCTTTTTTGAAGGTGGTTAAATACAAATATAATTAAATAAAAAAAAAAGATAAAATTTATGAACTAATAATAATCAAATTAACATTTGGTTTTTTTAACAGCTTTTTTTTTCAATCAGGATTAACCCCATAGTAAAAATTGTTAATAATGATGAGTAAAATAACCCCCTTTCCAGGTTATTATTCTAAGAAAGCCGTGCAGGTATAATACATGAAAACATTAATACCCAAATCCTTACACATAAATAAGGTTAAAAACCTTCGAGCGCTGCTATTAATGTAATTTATCCAAGAATAACACGTTGATTCAAAACAGAACTTAATTACGACGAGGGATCGAATAATGATAATAAAATTATGCCAAAGTCAACATTCACGATTCGAATACGCTAGAAGGCTTGCTTACAATGACCACCACAAAACAGCCACCAGTGGTGGTCGTTAAGACAAAGTTTTAAATTTTGACCCAACTGCCGGCTGTGAGGCTCGGTTGGGTCTTAAAACAATTTTATTACGGATTTTTTTTAACGTTCCGAAGACGGGTCTGAGCAGTAGCGCACTTGTAGCGCCTCACTCAACTGCCGTCTTTGTACTTCTTCACTCTACAAAACTTCAAGGCTAGAGTGAAGAAGTACCTTATAGGTCATCGTGCTCCATCTTATACCACAACGTCGCTTAACATCAGGCGAGTTGGTGGTCAAACGCCGAACTATTCTACATTAAAAAAAAAAAAATTAAGCGTTATGTCTTTATAATGTAGTTAAACTGTGTTACAGTAAAAAAATATCATAAATTGGTTTTCCATGTTAGAGTTCTATCAATTTGATTGTAGTTTTCATAGTGGTGGTCGTTGGCACATAACATATTTTTTTTGTCCCATCGAGTCCCACTGGCGACTGTTGAGACTAAAATAAAATATTGTTCCTACGACCACCACTGGTGGCCGTTTTGTTGGTGGTCGTTGGGAGTAAACCCGTGGAAAAGTTAGTTTTCTCTTCTAAGCGAAGGTAAGCCAACCTGTAGAAGGCTTTACAATTTATATTATTAAATGTGTTTATAGCAAATAGTATGGTAATATATAGGTAGGTTAATCCTTTTATACCAGGTGCTGGTCATACAATAGTCTATGTTGCCGGTATTGGGTGTAGTAATTCTTATGAGTGTCATTTTACTTTTAGAAAATCAGTTTGTAAAATTCACAAAAAAAAAATCGCGTCCATATACAAAATAACTAGTCACGTGGTAATTTTCTTATGGAGACTCGATTTTTTTTCTGGGCTTTTGATAACTTGTGTTCTAGTGTACCTACTACTTTGAAGACTTGTGTTCTACTGTACTACTTCTAGTTCTACTCTGTGTACCGAACATTGCATTTTTTGTTTGGGGAATTTGGCGTCGCACGTCTATTGCATTTGCCAGTGTCAAGTTAATAAAGTATTTCAGAAGATGGAGTGAAGATGAAAAGGTGATAATGACGATGATGAATCCTTCCTTTTATCCTATTTCAGTAAAGTGATGGATACTTTACTGAAACTTTAAGTGGAGTTTTGCAGAGAAAAGTATAAAAGTAAGTAAGTTGGTATTTCGCAATGTTTGTATAATTTGCCCACACTCGTACACCTTAACGAACCGATAAAGGTTAAAAATCCACCGATTACACTTTAGCACACGAAGAATCACAAGATTTTGCAAATAACACAAAATTACGATAGCACCTTTCCGCTTCCCGCCTAAAACTCGAACATTGCATTAAATATAGTATTTTTTACGCTTGTCACTCAATTTTTTTGTGGCAAGTGGCGAGACCGTACACTACGAGTATATTTTCCTTATGTGTACTGTAACTAACACGAGAATAAGAGGATAAAATCCGCCAAATGTCAACACTGATCGTAACGCGTGATTTGTTTTGAAGCCTACGTCAACAGAAAAGGCCGTTTGCTCTGTATTGACAATTTGGAAGTTCAGCTGGCAATACCAAAACCAATATTTTTCCTATTATGTTGGATCACCCGTCGTCAAGGAATAAATTGGTGCAGCGTAATTTGCGAACTGGCACGTGTTGGCGCCTTGTTGTCAGCTTCAGGTAAATATTCATAGTAGCAAGAGTATTTGCATGTCAAAATAGAAAGGGTTGTCGGGATATTTTTATAAAGGAATTTTAATAAAGTTGCGTTTTGCTAAAGCAAAACTATTAAATTTTGTACATTCTCTACATATGAAGTTAAAAAATCCATTTAATACGTCGTTACTTTAATCGAACTAAATATCAAATTTCACTCAGCTTCAAAATATTGACAGATACAAAAACAAAATCTCCGCGATTGTTTGCTAGAAAAATCAATTATGTTTCCAATCAAACCAATCAAACTGGAGCAAAAAATAAATAACATCCAGATTCAACTCTAGTTTTGAACGTTTAACTAAGTTTTTAACTTTCACTGTTTTCCTTCAAAATTAGTGCACATACTCAACATAATATTCTACTAAATATATTTTACTATATTTTTTACACAGGTTATGTTTATAGAAATTAAATATAAACAACCAAAAATATCGAAGCAAAATTGAAAGGCTAAATTTCATACCGTTCAATTTTCAAAATGTCTAGTTTACCTAAATGTACACTAAACATAAACCTCCTTTTAATTTCCAATTCCCAATATGTCTAATCTAAAAATGTTCAAGTCTCTTATGAAATATCTGAGTACACAATCAGTAACAAGTAGAATCTATAAAAAGTATCTAAATTTACTACGAAAAAAGAACGGATCAGAATGTATTAAGAATCGTACGTGTCTAATATTTCCATACAAACACGCTCGTTGAATTTCGTGGAAGGTATTTATCAGATTTTGGTAAGATTTGCCTAAAAAAAAAAGCGCTTCTTTTTATTTAAAAATGAGAACCTATAGGTGTGTAAATTACTATTGGTCGCTCAGTACCTGGTTTGACATAAGTGTCTTGTTTTGCACTTTTCCTTCAACTCTTTCTTCTCCTTCTACATAATATGGCAATAGCAGATTTTTTGCCCATACTATGATCCAGAAAAACAAGGTCTAGTATCGAGTAAACACATAATGACTACATCGTCGTTCGTCTCTTTCCAACTTATTAATTGACTCATTTCGGTCTTGCTTAAACATCGATTGACGTCACAACGTGTTTGTGAATGCTATACCTGGTAGAGTATATTACTAAGTATACCATGGCCCCTAAGAAGATAGTTTTTACTTTCTTGTGAGCCTTTAATGTTCACGTCATACATTGCCGGAGAAATCAACATCGATAAATATTTTATTAGGTACTGATTCTGGGCAATGATCGATTTCAGATGAGATGATACAAAAGATATCAGAGAATAGCGTTGTATATTTGATTATTCGATTTGCGGAATACTAAGGAAAGGAAACTACGAAAGAGAAAGATTTCTTTGAGCGCAAACTGTATTATTTATTTCGCCTTGTTTGGACTTACCTATATGTAATATGTTTGTCTGAACTGATTGTATTTTATTTATTTTCGTATTTTTGTTGGATTAGGAATTGATCTAAGCGAGCCTTGATTTTATAAGGTCAACATAGACTTTGACATGTGAGTTTTTTTTTTAAATTTGGCCCGACATGTAAGTTATAACATAACATAAACATATCGTCACGCCTTTTCCCCGAAGGGGCTGGCAGAGGTGTAATACAACACCTACACTTCGCCGGGCGATATTCAGTCCCAAATGTGACAGGGGGCGATCCTGTTGCCACACACCGTGCTCCAGTCACGTAGCAGATGACATGCAATACGCACATAATTATGTTCAAACAATGAACAAATTGGTGCGTGCCGTGGCTGGGTTCGAACCCGCTTCTTTATTTCTTCAACTTTTCCACGCCTAATAGCTATG
Source organism: Peribatodes rhomboidaria (assembly GCA_911728515.1). Classification (NCBI taxonomy): domain Eukaryota; kingdom Metazoa; phylum Arthropoda; class Insecta; order Lepidoptera; family Geometridae; genus Peribatodes; species Peribatodes rhomboidaria. The sequence continues at coordinate 4,137,017 of OU452184.1, read as the reverse complement.
ACAATCAACTTTATGAAAATACTTAGGCGATAACAGCCTAGTTGGAGAAGGCTTCTCAAGCCAGAGGGAGCGGGTTTAAACCCAACCGACGGCACGCACCAATTATTGTATGTCATCTGCTACATGACTGGAGCCCGGTTTATCGTCCGGCAAAGTCTGGGTGTTGTATTACACCTCTACCAGTCCTCCTCGGGGGAAAGGCGTGCGCGTGCCATATGTTATTAATTTCGCCCACTTAGAACGTGTAAATGACATATCGAAGTTGTATTGACAAACTACAACAAACAACAAAAATAAACCAAAAACAACAGTCTTCTTGAATACCCTTTTGTGGTCGTATTTGTTTTGTTTTAAGATGTCAGTTCTAGTGTTAACATTAATTTCCTTCCCAAGTTTAGTTTACATTCTGGCGCAGAGCCAACCACATAATGATCGATTGCTGTTCCCAAGACCTTCGACGCTACCAGCTGTACCGTCGAGCACACATTTTAAATTCAAATGTGCGCTCAACTTCCAAAGCACACTGCTTACGCAAAGCCCGTTTTGAATTTCCGCATTGAACACCCGTCGATCAACTCGGTTTCATGTAAGGCAGGATCTATTCAATGATGCCGATCACATTCCGGCTAGCTTCAGTTCCTGCCAATAAGTTGCAGATACGGTGACGTCATCATATTTTGAAAGGTTTTGCGATAGATCAGACATATTACATTATTTACATATGGGGGGGGGGGGGGGGGTCCAGCTTACCATAGCCAATGCTTTGCTGAACCGTCGTTGTTTCGTTGGCCTTAAAAACGGACGGGGGCTCAATTTCATTAATAGGTATTCCACAAACGTGTCACCGGTAGTCCAGCCCTCCAATTCCACTAATTTATTGTTTCAAACTTGTTAATGACAAGCCTCAAATCGACACTTTTTGTCTGCCAGAAGAGTAAAAAATAGACAATTCATTAACAATTTAAAAACAAATGCTTAGTAGCATCGAGGCCTAGCTGGCACGTTTGTGAGACAGTTAATGATACTGAGCCGTTCTTCGTCAGTTATTGTATGGCTAACGTTACATCAACGATTCTGTTAAGTATCGGCTATAGTTAGCTAATTTGCCTCCCTGAAACGCCCGTTTTTTTTTTTACCCAGGGTAAACCTTTTATAGGTACCACCCTGCCCCGGGGGAGGCAAGGTGGTTATGTGGGGGTCTCCGCCCTAGTGGCGGCATACCCACTAAAAACCCTGGGGGGTTTCTTCTCGGCGCCCATGTTTCGGGGCTACGGGAACACTCTTGCACTCGACCGCACAGCCCCGACGACGCTGGTCCCCTAGGACCCTTCCCGTATAGTTCGTTCTTTCTTCGAGAGCACACGGAAGCACCGCGCGCGCCACCTCAGGGGCCCTGAGAACGCCCGTCAATCAACCCAATGCAAACTAAGTAATTGTGTTAAGGCTCGGATGTAACTAGCTAAAGTTCATATAGTGTTTCTAGATTGGCGCGGTTAGATCATTTTTTTAATTTAAAATACAAAATCACTAAAGCACACTGCTAGCAGGGTGGAGTCCACAGAACCAGTTCGCTTATTTCCATATTAATGATTGCAGGACGATGGCTCTTTTTTTGATTACACGTGATGACCCCAGTAATACTTCCGAAGGATTTTGTTTTAACTTATAAGTTGAAGGTATTCTATGCTGTTGCTATTCCGATTTCAACACCTGTTACGTCTTTCGGTTTGGCTTTGTCGGGATTAGTCAACGATTTTATGTTTTGTTAGAATGATGGCAACAAGCTTCTGTATGTATTATAGTTTTTAAATTATTTCGATTCCAGTTAACTTAACCTTAAATCACAGCACACTAATATACACAGCAAACTTACACACTTACAAACTTTCGCCTTTAAAAGGCGAAAGTTTGTAAGTGTGTATGTTTGCTACTTCTACACGCTCAAACGGATGGACGGAATTTGATGAAATTCGGTACAGAGGTAGCTTATATCCTGTATTTAGACATAGGCTACTTTTTGACAGCGGGTAAAACCGCAGCGCGCTGCTATTGTATAGATAAAAAGGTAATTAGGCCTATACCTTCCCGAATGCCAAATTACTACAATCTAAACAAGCTAAAAACATACCTGTCTTTGTTATTGCTACGTATTAGACAATCAATACTTTTAACTAGATAACTAAAAAAAATATAAAAATAACAATACTCTTTACTACATAACTTAAATTAAAAAGTTTAGCGTTCTGAATAAGGTCTATTACTGTTGTTAATTACTTTTATATGTTTAGCTCCCGAGTACCTAAGGGTAAAAAGAAAATACAGGATGTTACAAAAACCCTGTTTTATCCGCGAGTTGCGCATCCAGAATCGACACGAGGATGCAAATATGTCAGTTTAAATTAAATATTGACTCTAAAAATTTTTAAACACACATCGTGGCCCGCCCTCCTAGAAGCGTGAACGCAGCCACTAATCGCGTCGGTTTTATTTGTAAACTATTCACGTCGTGCCGCTACTTTCTCAAAATAAAAGCTGCCAACATATGATACAGATTTGTTAACGTTTTTTGTAGAATTTCCTTTTTTTCTTGCGTTCTTAAACCGGTCATAACTCTTGCTTTTTTAACTTGCATTTTTTTTTTTTCGTATTTTTGCATGAATACTTACTTATAAGTATGTTTACACGCCCTTCAATTGTACAACAAGGTTTTTGTAACATGCTGTATGTCTAGAGAGAGTTCCGTAATGTTTATGAACGAAAAGTGACAGGCAAACTTTTCATACTATTAAGCGTGACACATACGTCTTTTACTAGGTTTGCGTCATACATTTTGTTCATGTAGTCGTAGAACCTAACAGTTGGATGTTATTTTTTTGGCCTGTGCAATGTTTTTTCAGTCCATCTGGACATATTTTTCCTATGCAGAATAGGTCGGCGCCTGACCACCAACTCGCCCGATGTTAAGCGACGCTGTGGTCCAAGATGGAGCGCGACGACCTATAAGGCACTTATTCACTCTAGCCCCGAAGCTTTGTAGAGTGAACAAGTACAAAGACGGCAGCTGAGTGAGGCGCTACAAGTGCGCTACTGCTCAGACCCGTCTTCGGAACGGTTACACCGGACTACATCCCGAAACACGACTAGGTCATTTCACGGCATGGCTTGGTCCGGTGGGTGGTAACTAGCCACGGCCGAAGCCTCCCACCAGAGTTTGCTACCCGGTTAGCACTACCCGGGGACCACGTGTAGGGAATCAGAATATAGTACACTCCTACGGACATGGGTAGCTCAGCCCCCACTTCAGCCCCCAGATATCATTTATCAAAGACTTCCTCCTACTTTTACTGAAAGCCCGTATCTTTCGAATTTCTAAACTCAATTCAGAAAGAAATATTGTAACAACATCAAACTTTATCATAGTAACAAAACATTTAATCATTTCAAAGGAAACTGTGAATAAAAGTTAAGCATAAAGAACCTTAACAAAGAGCGTCACATTTCATCGCGTGCTGACCCGAGGATCGCGTTGGGAAAGCAAATTTTTTAACCTGTTTAGAAGAATGGCTCCCATTTATTAAGGAAGGTTTTCTTGTTAAATTATATTTTGCTACAAATTATCCAACTCTATTTTATTTATTCGCTACCAGCGATTTCATCTGGGGTTCCACAGGAATTTAAATAAATTGGAAATTAAAGATAGCCATGTCTTTTCCTACATATCGTCAGGCCTTTCCCCCGAAGAAGCTGGCAGAGGCGTACAACACCCTCACTTTGCCGGACGATATTCAGTCCCAAATGTAACAGGGGCGAGCCTGTCGCCATACACCGGGCTCCAGTTATGTAGCAGATGACAATTAAATGAACACACAATGAACAAATTTATGCGTGCCTTCGGCTGGGTCCGAACCCGCTCTCTCAGGCTTGAGAGGCGGACCTTCTCCGACTAGGCTATTTTTCTATGCTTTATTATATTATTTACTTATTTTATTAAGCATTTGCTTTAAAATTGAGAAAAGCGTTGAACGGCCGCTATTGCTTGCTCGCTCACACAATTCAGCGTTTTCAATAAACAAAAAATATTGGATGACCAATTGAAAATCGTTTTAGGATAACTATTTATCTAATAATATAACGGCTATTTTAAAATAATTTTAGTTTTCATACCTTTCTCTCACGAATGGGGAAAGATCGGTAAAGAACGAGGAAAAATATCATCAAATAAAAAAAAATATTAAAAATGGTTTTTGATGAGTGAGTGAGAAAGCAATAACGCCCGTTCAACGCTCTTAACACACTTCTGACATACAAAATGTGTCACTTTGGTTTTTGGCGGGAAGCGAAAAGGTGTTGTCGTAATTTTGTGCTATTTTCTAATCTTGTGATTCCTTGTTTGTTAAAGTGTAATAATGGTGGTTTGTCAACCTTTATCGGTTCGTTAAGGTGCACGAGTGTGGGCAAAAATGATACAAACATAACTGCACCTAAAATACTATATTAACTTGGCACTGGCAAATGCACAAGATGTGCGACGCCAAATTCCCCTGGATGGGTGAGCGAACAAAAAAAAAGTTTAAAAAAATGATTGTTAAGGCTTGAAACACAAAACAAGCTCACATTGGCATTAATTTGTTGAAAAAAAAAATAGGTACGCGTCGAATTGTAAACCTCCTTCGTTTCATCGGTTAGTTAGCGTCATCTTCATACCGGTAATCCAGTTAGGTGGACGATACGACACTCTTTCTTTCTTATTAGAAGAAAAAAAAACTATCGAACATTAAAACATAGATTGTTCTTTTTTTTTTATTTGTAAATTTCGCTCTCGTTTGTAAAATATTTTACGAACAAGAACATAAGGAACCACATTCTTTAGGTCGTGGGTTGTTCAAATAAAATCACTAGATTTTATCGTATCGTAACTTACTGTTTTACAAGGTCATCAAATGTTAGTCCAAAAAATAACTGTCCAATAACAGATCTTTTTTTTGGTATATTTTTGTATTTGAATAAAAGCCGCGATAAGCAACTCTATAGGACATAATATATGTATATCTCCCTCACACGGATGATGCGCACGGAAAGCAAAAAAAGTACTCGTATGATGTTAAACGCAACAGATCATTATCAACCATATTCAGTGTAGACGGAGCTCAATAGGTGCTTGATCCATTCTTAAACTATTGTAAGCACGTCATGAGCGCTTGTTATAAACTTGACGATAACGGAAGATGTTGCCGCTGTCAGTGGACAACTGCAATATCAGAAACATTGACGGTGCATTGACCACGTTTTAAGGTAATCCTCTTAACATTCTTCTTATATCTTTTTCCATATCACATTAGCTTGGGACACGTGCAAGCTAAAGTTACTAGTATTATTACAATAATCCCATAATAGCCTGACCTTATCTCCGTAAGTAAACGTCAGCTTCACTTTAGGAAAAGGAGAGGAAAATTGCCTGTTTTCTGATGCTAGGCACGGAGTTGTAACGATTTGTTTCCTTTGGGGGATGCTTATTCTTGAATAGACGCTTATTTCGGAGTTGGAGTAGACCCAGGGTAGAACAATATTAGACGAGACAGAAATTACGATTTCTGTAGCGTATATTTTTATTGACGTGACAACGTCTTATAAATTGGTTTGCCGGGTGACACTTCAAGAAACTGCGTTACGCTCCGCTCACGTTATGCGCTCACAATGAGAGCGAGTGAGAGGCACGCGTCCCTTCCACTCGGGCATGGTTAGCCCGCCTAAGAGCGAGAGAGACAGACACATTAAAATTATTTTACCACTCAAAGTCGTTGTCACGTAAAACTTTCGCCCGTATACCGACTTTACAGGCAACCAATTTTTTTTTTGTCTCCATATTTATAGTATTACTAGCTGTCACCCCGCGACTTCGTTCGCGTTTATTATTTATATGTCGGGGAAAGAGAGCGGTGGTCCTCGTCATCATCTTCAGCACTCATCTTGTTAACTGTGGGCATTAGTCTTATCCCACTTCTGATGTCGGGGAAACATAGAGAAATAGGAAGCCGAGCCTTCACATCTCACTCCTGATATCGGGGTAATGTAGGAAAGAGGAGCCACGCCGTCGCATCTGATCCCATTGATGTCGGAGAAACATAGGAAAGGCCGCCGCGCTGTAACCTTCCACTTTTGGTGACGGAGAAAATCTAGTAGGCCGAGGTGTTGTATCTGATTTCTCATCCGTGAACTCGCTATCATTTATGGTCGGCGTCAAACTTCAGGAACGTTGAAATAAGGGGACAGCATTGAAGGCTTTTCACTATTTTAATTATACAGTCACTTAGACTACTTATTTAGTGAATGATCACAAAGATAGTTGGCGATTTAGAGTAATGGGTTTACGAATGACCATTGCGTGCGACCGCTTTCAGCCCAGTCCTGTCAACCACTGACTGACAGACATGACGTTCGCCCGAAATCCCAAACGCAACTCCATTCGGTGTTAACCGCTCTAAATGACCATAAACAAATCGATTAATCGTCAAAAATAACAGAACAATAATATCATCGATTAACAACTCTCAAAATAAACTGATTTTCTTTATCCAATGATATCTCGCGCCGTCACGGCCATCCTGCATTTTCACACGTCCTCGGGTGAATAGTAAAGTTCATCTCATCATCTGTGGACAATCATAAAAGAGCTCAAGTAACCACTTAACGCTCGGTCATTCTGACCGTCTCAAATCTACCTCCACAATTTCACAGAAAGCGAACACAGCTATGGGATAACACAAAACAGTTAAACCCAATTCTACTAACCATAAACATCGTACCAGAGTATAATCGACTCTTCTAACAGTAACTTCATATTCGTTACCTATCCCCATAAATTGTCATGATAATTGAAATAAGCAACTTGACTTTTAGTGAAATAAATTGTATTGGGACCAATCGAATAATCGAGACTAAAACTACATTATTAATCATACATCCAATGTTCCAAGAATTTAATCAAGCCACATTGAAAATCCAATGGCGGCGGTACACATACGCGGTTTGGACTTATGTAAACTGCTGTGTCCAATTTCAAACAAATAACATGGCATTAAAGTTGTCACTTAGACTTGCCACACAGGCTAGGTCGTAACTCGTACTATGATGTTACACCGGGAGGAATTTACTACATAGGCTCACCACACAGGCTAGGTCGTCACTCAGACTATAATTCAACAAAAGTAGGGTTGCAACAAAGACTTGCCACACAGGATTGCCACACAGGCTTGTCACACTGGCTTGCCACACACGCTTGCCACACAGGCTGGCCACACAGGCTTGCCACACAGGCTATTTCTATACAGGCTTGCCACACAGGCTAGAGCCACATAGGATAGTACCTTGCAGATTAGTGCCACACAGGCTAGTGCCACACAGGCTATTGCCACACAGGCTATTACTACACAGGCTACTGTCCTACCGGCTACTGCCCTTCAGGCTTAGTTTTACCAAAAGCATTGACATTTAGTAAGTTATCTATTAACTGCATGACTCACATGTGCCGCAAGCGACAGTTTGACTAAACTGTTTGTGGGTATTTTCAAACTTTAAACAACTCCAATAGAAAATAACACTCTGACATACATCGTTTACGAATATCAAACAAAATGAAAACTTCTCACCGGATTCAATTGCTACTCGTAGGTGATCAATGGCTGCTTCATAGTGCAGGAGCCCAATTCGGAGATAGGAGATTTTCATCTCATCTCGATCTCGATTCCTGTAAGTCTCCACTGCCTCCGACTACTCGAGACATCTCGCGCCCCAGCCATCGAGATTATCTCGATCTCGTGCGTATAGAATAAGGCATCTCGAATTCAGCTATTTTTTTCGAGGTATGATGGAATCTCGAGTTGTAAGAATAGCCCTCCAGGGATTGACCGGATCTCGCACGTTGCTGCTGCTACTTTTGATGCCCTTTTTCGATCAACGAGTGGCGATGTAGCCTCGTTGCAGTAGTAACACGTAGGCGTCGACGTTTTGTTCGGTACACTGCTATCCTTCGTCTCTCGTTGTTTGTTAGTTGCGTCACATAGCATAGACTAGGTGTAATCAAACGGCGTCGAGATAATGCAGACGTCTACTCGATGCTCACTCTCTCATTGCCGCTCTGCTGCACTTTATGCACCACGAAGAAACAGTCCGCACACTCCACAATAATAGCACGTACACAGTTTTCTCAGTGTAGGGGCGACCCTATCAGCCATCTGTTGCTATGCCACTTCGCTTCCAGATCATTGTAGAATTGTAGCCAAAGACGGAGCCATATCTTGTTGCTGTGGACGTTATTCTTATCCCAATTCTGATGTCGGGGAAAGAGAGCGGTGGTCCTCGTCATCATCTTCAGCACTCATCTTGTTAACTGTGGGCATTAGTCTTATCCCACTTCTGATGTCGGGGAAACATAGAGAAATAGGAAGCCGAGCCTTCACATCTCACTCCTGATATCGGGGTAATGTAGGAAAGAGGAGCCACGCCGTCGCATCTGATCCCATTGATGTCGGAGAAACATAGGAAAGGCCGCCGCGCTGTAACCTTCCACTTTTGGTGACGGAGAAAATCTAGTAGGCCGAGGTGTTGTATCTGATTTCTCATCCGTGAACTCGCTATCATTTATGGTCGGCGTCAAACTTCAGGAACGTTGAAATAAGGGGACAGCATTGAAGGCTTTTCACTATTTTAATTATACAGTCACTTAGACTACTTATTTAGTGAATGATCACAAAGATAGTTGGCGATTTAGAGTAATGGGTTTACGAATGACCATTGCGTGCGACCGCTTTCAGCCCAGTCCTGTCAACCACTGACTGACAGACATGACGTTCGCCCGAAATCCCAAACGCAACTCCATTCGGTGTTAACCGCTCTAAATGACCATAAACAAATCGATTAATCGTCAAAAATAACAGAACAATAATATCATCGATTAACAACTCTCAAAATAAACTGATTTTCTTTATCCAATGATATCTCGCGCCGTCATATATATTAAAATTGCGACTATAGTTTGAGATTTAAACTATCCTATCTCTCAAGTTGGATCGAACTGCACATGGTGTGCGAATTTTATTATAATCGGTTAAGTGGTTTAGGAGTTCATTGAGGACAAACATTGTGACACGAGATTTATATATATTAAGATGGAGACAGAAAAGAGAGCTTTTTGGTAGCGGTTTCGCTTGCATTTCATAGCCTATGGCACTCAGGGATAATGTAGCTTTTTTTTAAATCGGTTCAGTAGTTTTAGAGATGACTCCCGCCAAACAAAATTAAATATATACAAATGTAACCTTTTTTTAAATATTCGTATAAAGGATTGCGAACAAAATAATTTTATGGTTCAATGTATGAGAGACAATGTTTTTTTTTTTAAAATTTTTAAAGCTTTTTCTTAGTGTATTTTCTTTTTTTTTTTTAGTTTCTTAGTTTAATAATGTCCTGATGCATTGGGGTATCTACTATTATTATATTTATTGTGGTAATATCAAATGTTTTTTAATAATTTTAGATGTACCGGATTACACCGTCTGGTTACAACTTATAAATTACTGGCACTGTCTCGAAAAAACAACATTGATCTCTAAATAAAAGCTACTAATAATGATTTTGGATACTAGGCCAATGTACTTAACCTAGGAAATAAATTGGTACCTCCATGGATCCCTTTTTTTGCTATAAGACAAATTGCTCCTGAAGCCCTAACCATTTCCAGCGAGCTTGTTCTACTTTAAAGTGATTAGTTTGTAACACTGTTCACCGCTTCCATACCTAAATCTAAGAAGTAAAGTACAAATATAGTGTTAGTAACAAAAAACACAGTGATTCACCACATGCGCCCTGATTATTAACAAAACCTTTTTCATTTTGTAAGTCAGTTTATAACAGAATTGTAAACATTTCCAAAAAACTACAAAGATCATGTCCCAAAGTTTTATTCCTTACTTACTTCTAGAGTCTAGGGAGAGCTTTAGAAGCATCTCTTTGAATCTCGTAGACGTCGTGTTTGTTTCGTCGAAAGGAACCGTGACTATGTTGGATCCTTCTTCAGTTTTCTTCTTTAAAACCGTGAAAATAGCGCTTAAAGTCAAGAAACATGGGCTGTTCCCTTTGCCAGTAGACAAGTCGTTGTTGTGATACAGCATTCCGAATCTGCGCCAGTTGAATTCCTGAAACAATAGAGTTCAATTTGAAATGCACCAAAGGAAAAATACTAAAGAAAGCTTTAGATAAATACATTAAATAAAACTGAATAGTAATTATCAATCAAGCAAAATATTGACATGCTTGCACTTAAATCAAACATGGCAATAAAATTTTATGATTTCATAATTTCCGTAAACTTTTAATAAGTATTTAAAATAGCCAATCATTTTATGTTGTTCGCGAAATGTCGATGCTTTCAATCGTTGTTTATGTGATTATAAGTTTGTATGGCTAATTTCAAATTATGGCTTCGAATTTTAGGTTCTGTTGCTGTGTGGTCTTTTAGATAGCCATCAGCCTGTTATAGGCATTTTGTCATTTATAATTGTATGGAGGCATCTCACAATCAATGCCTGGTCCAGTCTATTACATACATAATATCTAAGAAGCTAAAACGTTTGTGAAATAGTAGATCTTTCAAGTGACAACCTCAAACGCCAGTTACTTACGCGATTTTATGGTATAAAACTTATTTAATATTAAAAGACAGTTTATTTTTTGCCTAGCAATATCAGGCGAACAGAAGTTCCAGAAATTCCAAATTTCTCAAAGATAGCTTAAACAACATTCACAAAAAAGTGTCTCTCCCAGAATGATACATCAAACCAAAATCGTAAAGCCGACGAAAAAATCTCGTTTCTTTCGCAAAAAGTTTTATAATAAGGCAAAATAAAAGCGAGCTGTGGTGGCAATACAAAAGTATGGAACGACTCTGTATTCCAACTCCGTGACTTATTAAGTCTAAACTGACTTCTAAACTCAGGGATTTATACTTTGGTAAAACTTGAAGTCGAGCTTATGGAGTACTTAAAGCTTTATGAATAATCCGGATCAAATTTTGGAAGGTTTGTGATTCGGTATCGTTTTATTATTTGGGGGTGAACTTGCTTGGGTTCGGAATATTTGGTCATTGGTTGAAATTTGATGACATAGGTGAAATTTAATGAGAACTTTTTAGTTCTTCTGTCTGGGGTAAGCAGATTCTTCTGAAGGCTTGTCTATTTTGTTTTGTCTGTTGGTAAAGTACCTTATGCATTATTGTGTACCTTAGGCACCTACTTAGGGAAAACCATACAGCACTGTGCACTTTTCGAAATAATAATTTTATTAATCATGTCTTAGAGATCGGGAAGATTAGAGATGGTTACTTTAACTTTATTATTTAGCTGAAAGCCCGAAAAGAGGGTAAATATGTTTGTTTAGATTTGTTTGTATCTAGATTTAAAACGGCGAGGTTTCGTTCTTTTCGTTTTTATTTCCAAAATGTTTTAGGTTACGTTTCGCAGCCGCGTTTCATGTTTTTCTAAAATAATCTACGAATAATGTTTATATTTAATCTTTATTCGAAGTAATTTGATTCAAATTCATTTAAATAGTTAGCAAAATTTATGTAATAGCTAGATAATGCCTGCCTCTAATTAAAATCCGTCTTCTAATTAAAACAAAAAAAGTCCGATACAAAAAAATAAGACAAATACTAAGAAAGTTTTACAAAACAGTGAAAAACATAGTAACAGTACAGAAACTTTATTAACTGAACAAAAAGAAACTTAAAATATTCTATAGAGACGTTCCAATCAACTTATAGCAAAACACAAAAACAGAATTTTAAGAAAACACAATCACAACACAACAATTTAGAAACAAATCAGTAAGATAGAATCTACAGCGAGCATGCATAAAAACATAATTATACAGAGGGAAATCGAAAAATATCCAGTTCACCTAAAATTTAATTTAATTTAAGGTATTCGAATATTCTATTTTATCTACTAGTTTAGCTGTCAAACTAGTATTAAATTTAAATATAAATAAAAATTCCGTTAAATAATCTGATCACAATAATTACTCACATGACAAACTGTACATGTCAAAAAAAAAAATCGGGACATTTTCACAAACTGTAGCCTGACCCCAAACGGCCCAAACTAAGCAAACCTTACACTATGGCTGCCAGAGACTGATATACATAATAAATATATATATACCCCCCAAACATAGAACAAACACAAATGTTCCTCACATCAATGTTTGCCCTAAGTGGGAATCGAACCCACGCCCCCAAGCGGCAGAAGTAGAAGGCAGGTTTACTACCAACTGAGCCACCAAAGCAGTCGAGAATAAAATGTATTATTTTATTATTATTGTATTTTTATTTTTGTGTTTTTTTTTCAAATTAACGTAGGCGTAAAAAAATTACTGTCACAAACGAGATTTTTGAAATAAATTAAATATCATATTTATGTAGGTACTTTTAAATTTTATCGTCTTGTCAAATCGTTGTTTTTATTCTAGTGTCTTTTCCTTTATTTGCATAAATATTCTAAAATATTCTAACTGTAAGAATTATTGCGCAGACAAAAAAATGGAATAAAAGATACGGATGATGATTAAAATGCCATCAATCAGATAAGTTATATCATACTCGTAATAACCATTTAAGTAATATTTTATTACTTTTTTATGTAACTTTTTGCATAGCTGGAAGATTAAACTATTAACTTGTCAAAACGTTAAATAAATAGCCCATTTCATTTGATAAATTATTCTGTGTGTAATTGAACAGAGTCCTCAATCATTATGCAATACATTATGATCATTTTGACAAAATATTTCATGATCTATATTTTTTATCATTTTCGATTTTAATGAAACATTTGTTACAGTAAAATTATTTTCTATGTATGACTTTTTTTAATTTAAAAAAGGCTAGTAGTAAAATAACGTATGGTCATTAAATTGCCATCAATATATTCGTCCTCTGACAAGTTTGATGACCCCATTAGCATACTAGAATATAACGCATAAAAAATATTGTTATTAAATATCATCTTGTTATTCGTTTCAATCAAATAGTTCTAATTAATTTATATGCCTATAAGCGCGTCAAATAAACTTTTCTTTTATTTGGTTTATGAGGTTATCAATAAACACGAATAAACAGTTTAAGCTAGTTTTGAAATCTATTACTAATTTTAATAAAAGATACGACGACAGTTTATTTATACAGACAGATTATAATACATCAAATAACAGTCTCGGTAATCATTAAATAAAAACAGTCCAAAGAACAGGAACAAAGCAAAAATAAACTCAGCAAAGCGTGCCTCTTGCAAACAGAAAACAAATAAAACATCACAGATCATTGAAAACAATTATTTTGAAACAGAAACGACATTCAATGATCCCGGAAATTACCTCAAAAATTTTGCGGACCGCGACGCCAGCTTGCGTGTAGCTTCCCATCATCCTGATAAGGGTGGTGTAGCTCGGGACCTTGTAGCCAAACGCCTCTGCTTGACCACCAGCCGTCAGAACCGGGATCGCCCAGGGTCCGGCATACCTCGCCACCGGAGCAATGACATACTCACACCCAGGCCCAATGAATGCATCTGCAAAAACACACCCACTTACTCTATGACTATTGACCTTGAAGTTCGATTAAATAAATGCACATTCATTGCAAATGTTTACAGACAATACGAAATTACCAAGCGCAACGAAACATGTTTGTGAACTTGACTTACCTGCTGACCCGTTGACGTAGAATTCAAATGCTGCTAACGGTCCTTCTACAGATGAACATCTCGTGTCTCGATAGTCGACTAATATCTTCCAACCTGGCAAAGGACCATCAGGTCTCGTCACTGCAGGCACCGCTATCTCCAGAATGGGCAAGACTTTCACCAACGAAAATACTTGATTGGGATCAGCAGGCAGTAAGACTCCAAGCTTCACTATTTTCTCATGAAACCGATGACGCTCTGGTCTCAGATTGAAGTTAATATTCTTCACAAAGTACGGACTCGAGGACAGATCGTGCGGATACCCCATTGCGTGTGTGTTTTCGTAAACATTGTTTGGCATCTCATACATCGGCGGGATGTCAGTGACGTTCTGAAATTCGTAGAACTTGTTCAGTTCTTGAGCTTCGGGAGTTTTTTCCTCGCCGTCAGCTTGTCTTTTAGTTGACGTCCGACCTCTTCGAAGATTTTTACTCTTTAACTTCACGTCATGTCTATGTTCGTGCCACAGCTTGGCGTTTTCTCTGACAGTCTTTCTGCTACTAAGACCTGTGTATTCTTTATTTACATCACTTACACTAACATCACACTTAATTATCACATTTATAACACATAGATAGAAGATAAGGAATGAAAGTAACATTGGCACATTGAATATTTTCCTTTTAATCTCGTGTGTTTGAGCATTGTCCATAAACGTACTAAGTTCTTCATTCTCTTCATCATGGTTGTCCCGTCTCTTTCTGAGATTTGCTCTATTGGCATAAGGTCTTTCTTTACACCTTAAAGTCTTCGTTTTTTGTGAAGGGAGAATCGTATGAACGATCTCCACCATTTTATGTTAGAGTTATGTCATTTTATTATAAGAGTATACTCTTTGATAATTATATTTCACTCGTCGTTGTCATTCTGTCAAAATAACAGTTGGGTTATGAATTAAGTATTTTTTTAATATCAAATTAATTATCGTTGGTGGAATTAACCAGCTGTTATTGTTACAATAGGGCTTGTGATTGTTGTTTGTAGCTGTACTTATTTATGTATTATAATAGTTATAATATAATTTCCTACTTCTCTAATTTAAAATGTTTTCTAATTTTCGTAGACATTTTAGAGTTTTCTTTTCCATAAAATATAATAAATAGAAATATTATCATAAATAATTATGCCAGTTTATCATACTCGACTGTAATAAAAATGAACTAAATTTGAATTGTTGACAGCTTATAGAGAATTTCATAAACGTCATAAAACTTAACGGCTTTAGATCTAGTTAGAACCAATCATTGCTAAAGATCTATAGACAATTTCGTGACTATAAAATAAAAATTTAATTTATGACACTTTTTAATAAAAACGTGTCGTTATCTTTTTTATTGTAAATAATTATTATGGTCAATAAAACGTGTATTTCGGGTGTGGCTTGAATAACCCATGATTTTGTGGATTAAAAAAAATAACATTGATATATCCTCATGGCATTTTTTATAATAAAAACACCTGCTAGGATCGAGTCCGAATTGAGTAGCTTAGGTTCCGTATCACTGATAATTAGTTTACTACAACGCTATTTTTCAATATACAAAAACCTCACACTGTTAAAAAAAACACGATGTCAGAGCGTTTTCAGGCTCCAATATTTGGAAAATTATTATTAAACTGTTTACTAAAGATTTTACAATTTCGATTCAACAAGGTACCTACTTATTATGAAAACGTTTTTTTAATTTTTTTAAAACCACAATATTTATAAAATAAGCGTTAAATTGTAGGTCCCGGTTGTTTGTTGTATAAAAACAATCGAGAAGCCCTGTCAAAGACCTCAGAGACAGCTAAAAACTCTGATATCAGGGCGAACCATTCGGCCTATACGGACTCACTCACTCAGCGTTGTTTTTTACCGTCTGAAGAATAATATGATGTGTTGTGTTGTGTATACATACATGAGAATGTTTGCCTACTAGCGCGCGGGGCGCGTGGGACTGGCTTGCGCTAACGGCTCGTGTGCCAGCAAAATGATATCAAAGAGACCGACGACATATATGACGAGTAACTAGTATACCTATCGGCCTGCTTCAAAGACTAGGATCGCGCTACAAATTCATTGAAAATTCCGCGGATCCAGAAGGGGTGCGTGATTTGAACTTCAATTTGTTTTAATCAATTTAAAAAAAATATATAAATGTCGCATGCATCTACTCCGTTCACCTATTGTAACCCTATGTTTTCGAGACGTTAAAGGAAATTAACCGGTATTACCTCAAGCGCGCTACAAAGATATCTAGTCATAATTAAGATACATTTCAATCATACAACAAAAAACATATTTATGACACTCTCCGTTGAAATTATAACATTTCGCTAACTTGTCTTTATTATCAATAATTACATAGTCGTTCTAAAGTGAAGAATTCTTAGCGTGTGGTTGAAAAGCAATATATTTAAATTAATGGGTATGTCAGTGATATGACTAATCATCCTAGTAATATATTTGAAAAAACGCGAATGTTCTCCTAAATAAGGAGTAGGAATTATGAATAACGTGTAACGTGTAAATTGACGACCTCCTAGCTTGGTTAGAGTTCGACTGCTTCATAAGCAGGAGGTCACGGGTTCCATTCCCGGCCGGGCAGATGTTTAAATGATGAATTTAAATATTAGATCTGTTCTGGCTCTGGGTTTTATTCGTGTCTTTGTGTGATTTGTTCCATGGTATCCCCGACACAGGGAATCATAGTGGGAGCTATGTGTGTGAAACGCTATTTATTTATATTTATTTTTTATAATTTAATAGGCTTGCGTTTGGCCGCCAACATGCCTGATGATAAGCAGTGATGCGGCCTACGATGGAGCACGCTTGCCTAGAAGAAACCGATTCACTCGAGACTTGAAGACACCCAGATTATAAGTGTCAGGGAACACACACTCTGGCAGAGTTTTCCACACTCTAGTGGTCCGTATGAGAAATGAGATAAAGAGATAGAATGAGAAAGATGGCGCTTTTCATAATTTCCTGTATTCAGAACACTACCCACGGGCCACTTTGCCACGCAAAATTCTAATCTCCATAATATTATTGCACAAGCTTTAATAGCAAACTTCATTGAAATACGCTTTTGTTAAACCTGTTGCGCTGTTACAAAATTACTTCAGAAACGCTAGAGCTATAATTAGATCAAAGCTTAATTTTAGATTATAATTAGATCTTAAAGTAAGTTTCAAAACACGAGACCAGCTGAACAAGCGCTCGCAATACCTGTTTCAGTAAATTAATTGGTGCACTGAAGTGGGTGCTGTGGGCTCAAGTCCCACTGGTCGCAATTTTTTCAAAACTTATTTGTGAAATTCTAAAAGTAATATAATTGGCCCACCAACGACGTGGTCTCTCTTCGAAATTAGTTTTCTAATATGCACTAAATTAATATCCTACTAATATTATAAACGCGAAAGTTTGTAAGAATGGATGGATGGATGGATGGATGTTTGTTACTCTTTTACGCCAGAACCGCTGAACAGATCTAAATGAAATTTAGGACAGAGATAGCTTATAGGCTAGAATAGCACATAGAATACTTTTTAACCGCGGGTATAACCGCGGGGCGCAGCTAGTAAGTAAATAAATTTAAGTATACTGATCCGGCGTCAATATGCTTTCTTAATACTTATTATCGTAAGTAATTAGTTTGAGTAATTGAATGAAGTTTTTTTTTATTTCTCTTGCTCGGAGAGTGATATACATCATTACCAAGAATTCGATTGCTGGCTTGTTGCACGCTGTACCGAGATGAACGAGGCCAAGAGTAAGAGTCAAACATTTTACCTACAGTATTTTATTTTATTTTACTGTATTACGTTTTCATGTTTTGCTAATCGTCAGTAAGAGGAAAATCAATTTGGACAAGGTGCCCAAATTGATTGTGTGTTCGAGTCGTCTGCAGCTCTATGCACCTAACTATCTAACTCTAAGTATTGAATAGTAGATTATTTAGCAAGAAATAAAATTCATCTATTGCATACAAGATAAGATAAGATGGTAAGATGCATTACATTTTAAGTGGGTACTTCCTTACCTCTAAGCGAAACCTAAAAGATATTTTTCTTTTAATCGCTTGAAAGTTGGAGCCGGAACAAACCATGCCTATCATAAAAATATCTTGAGCGTGTAAATTTGCACAGTGCGGGAGACCCTTTTTTTTCAATTTCCAGTTTCCTCACACTTAAAAATAGGTGGCCAGCATAGGTATTCACAATTATTCGGAAAGGTTTCCGTTCAGATTCAAAAAAATCTTCCGAACCGATTTAAATTCGAGGCCCTTTCCTAAAATTTATAAAAGTAGACTGAGATTCGAACAATTTAAGTTTGAAATATGTGGGATCCGATCGGAAACGTTTCCAAATTATTGTGAATAACACCGCCTGCGCTGATGCCATTTTTTGCTCGTGCGCCAAACCATCTCGTGTGATGGCTTACATCTCTTGTTGAAAAAATAACTATTGTTGTTGTTTTGTAATCAAATTAACAATCATGTTTAGATGGATGATTGGATGTTTGTTACTCAATCACGCCAGAACAGCTAAACGAATCTAGATGACATTTGGCACAGAGAGAGATTGTAGTTGGTTGACTGTCACGGTGGCTCAGTTGGGGTTGGTAGGGAACCTGCCTTTTGAGCTTGAGGGCGTGGGTTCGATTCCCACCTAGGGCAAACATTTGTGTGATGAACATTCGTGTCTGTTCTACGTCTGGGAGTTAATATGTAATTATACTTAGAATTATCTAAGTATATATATCAGTATCTGGCAGCCATAGTACAAGCTTTGCTTAGTTTGGGGTCAGGCGACCGTATGTGGAAGTGTCCCGAATTAATTTATTTATTATTGTACTCGTAGTATGGAATAGCACATAGAGGCTACTTTTTATTTGCAGGTAATACAGCGGGTGCATGTGGCTAGTTTAAATTATGATTTACTTATTGTGCAAAACTTAGAAGTAAATAGTAACAAGTATAAACTAAAAATATAAAAAGCCTCGCCTGGATTTGCATCAAACATAGCTAAGAACGCTCCCGACTAATTCACCTTTCAAACAAAAAAAAAAAAACAAAATCAGTTCATCCATTCGAGAGCCTTCACACCACAGACACGTCAAACTGACTGCCTCGGTGGCTCAGTTGGTAGTGAACCTGCCTTCTGAGCTCGGGGGCGTGGGTTCGATTCCCACCTAGGGCAAACATTTATGTGGTGAACATTTGTGTTTGTTCTATGTCTGGGTGTTAATATCTATTTAAGTATGTATTTAAAAATATCTAAGTATATTTAACAGTCTCTGGCAGCCATAGTACAAGCTTTGCTTAGTTTGGGGTCAGGCGACCGTGTGTGGAAGTGTCCCGAATTTATTATTATTATTATTATTAACTTAAAACACCCCGTCGTTTTTGCGTCGTAAAAATAGATATTGACTTAAATTATTATAATCACTTGTCGACATAATTATGAGTAGCAATATAACAATTCTAGCTTGTTTCGTCTAAACAGCTGTTTTACTTGAAGACAAGGTCAGGTGGCCAGACAAAGGTTTTAATGAGTACACCAGGGGGGTAATTCAGTTAATCATAGCCAATACTTAGCTGAACCGTTGATGTTGCGTTTGCCATAAAAAGGGGAGGAAAACGGCTCAGTATCACTAATGTCTCACGAACGTGCCAGCTGGGAGCGAAGACACGTTTGTAAATTCGTGGTTCTGTGAGGTGAAGAAGGCGTCTGTCCGGCTGTCCGCTTCTACAGGGAGCATTTCTAACCGATTGTTGTGAAATTTTGTGAGGATGTTCAATAATTCTACGAATCGGTTGAGAAATACGACCTGTTTATGGAGCACGACGACCTATAACGTACTTATTCATTCTAGCCTTGAAGTTTTGTAGAGTGAAGAAGTACAAAGTCGGCAGTTGAGTGAGGCGCTACAAGTGCGCTACTGCTCAGACCCGTCTTCGGAACGGTTACACCGGACTACATCCCGAAACACGACTAGGTCATTTCACGGCATGGCGTGGTCTGGTGGGTGGTAACTAGCCACGGCCGAAGCCTCCCACCAGAGTTTGCTACCCGGTTAGCACTACCCGGGTACCACGTGCAGGGAATCAGAACAGAGTACACTCCTACGGCCGTGGGTAGCTCAGACCCCAGTAGCCTGTTCCTGTAGCGGAAGATAGCCGGACAGACGCCGGGCAGACCAAGGACATACGAAAGCATTTTTGCCGAAGTTTTTTTTTTTTTATGATTGAATGGGCCCACGTTTGACCACAACACATAGACAAGTTGAAGCATAGACACTCCGCTGGCTCGGTCAGACATTATACTCGTATACGTGATACTCGTGTTGAGCCGTTCCCATCCGTTTTTAACCCCACCAATACGACGGGGTGTTTTAAGCTAATAAGTTTGACGTGTCTGTGTGTGTGTTTGTGTGTCTGTCTGTGGCATCGTATCTTCCGAACGGATAAACCGATTTTGATTTTGTTTTTGTTTGAAAGGTGAATTAGTCGGGAGTGATGAAATGTTTGATGAAAATCGGTGTTGAAAAATCGGTGTCGGGTTTTTTTTAAAATTTATTCTTTTTTTTTTATAACAAACTAGGCATGCGTTTGACCACTGACTCGCCTGATGGGAAGCGTTGCCGTGATCGAAGGTGTAACACGCTTGCCTAGGAGATATCTATTCACTTTACTCTTAAACACCCCCGGATTGTATTTAGGTGGAAAGACAGATGCAGGCAACGAGTTCCACACCTCTGCAGTTCTTACAAGAAAAGTTGACTTGAAACGCTTAGTGCGTTTTGGCGGAATTTCCACCATGAGAGGGTGTCTCTTACTGGTGCGCCTGGTACAATAATAAAAGAACGGTGAAATTCTTGTTAAAGACTAACGTAACGTCAACGGTACAGCTAATATCTAAATATCGACTATGATTACCTGAATGCCCCCCCGCCCCCGTACATCCTAGCAGACGTTCAATAGGCGTAAACTACTATTTTTAACTCATGACCTCATGAAAAACAGTGCTAATAAGCATAATTATTAAATAAAAGAGTCTTCCGCGAAGACAGCCGTGAAATTAGCAATTAACTATTATTTTCTTTTAAAAATATTTTTAGTTTTTCAAAATAACCACTCATATTGCTCGATTGTTTTATTTTTCTTTAACAAAAAACATATCTTGATTTTCTGTCATCTTATGTACCTACCTATCTACCTTAAGGTTAACTTTAAGGTTAAGAATTATTTAGAAGATAAAGATGTCTGGAGCCTTCCACTTCCGCCAAGTAGCCACTAATATTTATAGATATTACCTAGTTGTAAGCCAAAATTTGTGAGACTAATTTATTTATTATTTGAAAAAAATAATGCCCCTCAGTTTCTTGCCTGTTCTTCTGAGTAGAGGCTTTTTATCCGAACAAGGCGGTCGAGTCTATTTAAATAACTTTGACGTTCATAAGTGTATCTTTGATACCTAAATTGAATAAAAACATTTTGACTTTGACTTTGACTTTACCTTCTTGATGCTGTAAAATAGTGTAAAATAGTGCTTATAAAATAGTGTTATTAGGAATACTTTTCCTATTTAACGTAAGTATCAAATAACAAAAAAACGAAAATAATCAAATTACTGTGCGTAGTAACTACTTTACACGAATTAAATTAAAAACAGTTCTTAAACAACCTAAAATTTGCATTTAAATGCGGAAAACATTGAAATTAGTTTTAATTAAAGAACGAAAAACAATCATGATAATGTTTAAATTGTCTTGTCATTTCCTTTCACATTGAAAACGTGTTAAGTTAGGTTAGGGCCAAATCACATACACACGACACTACGTCGTGTCGTGGACCTTACCTGTGATAGTTTACAACGTGCTGGTTTTGTATAGTAATTCTTAAGGGTTATACCCATTAAAGTGAACAACTTTAAGAACATAACTTTTAAAATTCGAAAGAAAAATAATCGAGTCTCCGTACAAAATGACTAATCACGTGATCAATTTTGTATGTAGACTTTAGGTTTTTTTTTCTCGAATTTTGCAAACTGATGTTCTAAAAGTTGTCTACTTTGACGGGTTGAACAACACCCTTGTATAAATGATACGACAATTTTAAGCAGTCATTTTATTATCCAATTTGCAGTACGCTAGGTGAACTAGCGTGCTAAAATTGGACAGTTAGAAATTGTTAGACAGCTGTTAGCTGCAATTACTATTGCACGGGCATAGCCACACTAAGTTAGCACACTGCAAATTGGATAATGTAATGGCCGCTTAACATGAGCCTTGTCGTACATTTCCACGACAAGGGGCGTCACAAAGTGGCATGATGCAATGTGGTATCGTATGTATTTTGGTACTTATTCTTAGAAAAAATATGCAAATAATTATGGTCTGCAGCTATTTAGTCTTAAAAATATATATTCGTATTGAGATTATGTCATGAAGCGATTTAATCATACCTACTTGTCATTTAGTCATATCGAGATGTAGCCATAAAGCTTCTAATCCATTTTCTTTATGGCACTTTTTGAATGGCACGGTTTCCAGTTAAGCCAAAATGTAAGCATTAATGTGATTTGACATATAATTGTCACTAGCTGCGCCCCACGGTTTCACCCGCGGTTAAAAAGTATCTTATGTACTATTTTAGACTATAATCTATCTCTGTGCCAAATTTCATCCAGATCTGTTCAGCTGTTCTGGCGTGTAAGAGTAACAATCATCCATACATCCATTCTTACAATCATTCGCGTTTATAATATTAGTAGAAAGTAGGATTTTATTTAAATGAATAATTTTCTAAAACAGTTCCTAACTCTCATAAGTTTAGTTAAGCGAGTTCAAATGGTCGCTATTAGCAATTCATCTGATGATCGTCATTACAGTTTTTTACGTCCCACTGCAGGGACACCGACCTACCCTACGTCGAGGCTGATTGAACCGTTATCCACCACGCTGTCTACTAGCGCTGCCGTCCGCTCAGTGCGGGTTGATGAATGTCACATGTCTTTCGAATTCATCTGTTAGCAATTAATAAAATTAATTTCTAATTGCTGCGTTGCATCATAGATCATCCCTAATTCCCTATTTAATTGTTGTTAGATATATTTTAGTTAATATTGTAGAATGCAAACGATAGCGAAATTAATTGCAGTGTGATTCACTTTATGAATCGGTTTATAAAGTTGCTGTTTAATGGTCATACAGAATCCGTGACGATACGGACACTCGACACTAATGTCGAGCGACACCGCCACCACAAGTGAACTAGGTGTCGCGATAGTGGACAAACCCGTAGACACTCGATGAAGGTTTATATCCTGTATAAACATATCCTAACCCGATGTCCATAATTTTAACATAAAACATATATCGTCACGCCTTTCCCCCGAGGGGGCTGGCAGAGGTGTAATACAACACCCACATTTCGCCGGACGATATTCAGTTCCAAATGTGACAGGGTTCGAACCTGTCGCCATGCACCGTGCTCCAGTAATATAGCAGATGACATACTCGTACAATACGCACATAATTATGTTCACACAATGAACAAATTGGTGCGTGCCGTCGGCTGGTTTCCAACCCGCTCCCTCTGGCTTGAGAGGCGGACCTTCTCCCAACTAGGCTGCCGTCTGTACATATACCTACCTATATTCCATAGGTGTCTAGTGTTTAGTATCGTCGTGTATCCCGACCTTTAGACCCGATGTTTACACCAGCCAAAGCAACCCAACACAAAAGTTTCCACGAGTGAAACGGATTAAATTAGTCAAACCATGAAACACTCATTCAAAAATAACTCGAACAATTACGTAAAATATACTCCACAATAGCTACTATTTATTATTCTAATCGCAATTCTTAACGCAAATTATGCTAAAATTAGGAGGATACGAAACGAATACATAGTCAAGAGTCGCGCAACCAAATTTTGAGGGGTAAAGGACTCCGTTCATTTATAAGCAGCACCCGACCGGCTTGCAAGGTATAAATGAAAATCAAACTTCTACTACGTGGTATAAAGTATTTTTAAATAGGCTTCCAGAACTACCGACGAGCACGGATCGCGGGTGGACCGCGCGCGGTCTGCTCTTAAAGGAATTTACAAATTCAAACTGTTTTAATACAAAGTTAAGGGTTGGTATAGATTTAAATTCACCAATGTTTAGTTTCACCGTGTTTTAGAACCGGGCATGCTAATTTTTTTTTTTGCCAATTTTTACCAATAAAGACTCACAAAGGGTTTAGTTAATATTCGTACCAGTGCAAAGCAGTTGAGCGCTGAACTTGTTTGTAAGTGGACGGAAAGATTAAAATGTAAATTTCGTTTTAATTTTGTTGACATTGACATTCAACTCGTTAAATACGAATACTTTTGTCCTATCTAAATTTAGTTTTGTAACACGGAATTTCCTTCCAATTAAATAAGTGGGAAATTTTAAAGGAAATTTTTCGAATGTAAATCTGAAGTTTTGCTTCTTCGCTGTACCTAATAAAATTCCTGTTTGTGTCGTTCTTTCTTGGTTTATAGTAGTATTAATATTCTTTTTAGGGCTTATTTTAGATCCTTGATCCTAAAACATTAAAGGAAAAAAGGGCCCTCTTTATTGCTTCGGCTATAAAGCAATGTCATAGATTTCTATTATCGTATATTGTGATTTTCATATCAGATCACGAAGTGGTTTAGGTTTGGTGGCGAATTTTGAGTTTATACCGTTCCTAGATTTCCTAGCTATGGCATAATCAAATCATGAAAATGATTATACTCAATAATCTTATCTGATTTGTCGAGAACACCTAGTTAGATTTTTAATGTCAACACAATTTGCCAGTTTTTGAAAAGAGTTTTGTATTTTGGTAAAATGGAATCAGTTAATCGCGTGTTGACTAGAATCGCATACATGCTAATCCTAATTACATTATTATAAATTCGAAAGTGAGTTCGTTTGTTTGTTTGTTACGTTTTCACGCCTTGACTACTGAGGCTTGAATAAGCGATGATAGCCTAGTTGGAGAAGAACCGCCTCGCAAGCCAGAGGGAGCGGGTTCAAGCCCAGCCGACGGTACGCACCAATTTATTCATTGTGTGAACATAAAATCTACGTATTGTGTTTCATCTGCTACATGACTGGACCCCGGAGTTTGTCACATTTTAGGACGAAATATCGCCGGGCAAAGTGTGGGTGTTGTATTAGAACTCTGCCAGCCCTCTCGAGGAAAGGCGTGACGATATGACTACTCAACCAATCACCAAAAAATTTTGCAAACACGTAGTTAAGGGTACAAAAAAGGACATAAGTTTACTGTCATCCCGAAAAAAATAACCGTTCTTGAGGGACAGCGAGGGAAACCACGAGAAGAGGCTAGTTATACATATTTTATTGTCAAATATGTATAAATGGATTTGTACAATCTGTATACTCGTACATATATATATATACATAGTACCTACATATTTACAACGTGAGGTTCATTGTTTCAAAATTCTTCTATGATCATAGTAATAGATACTTACGCGGAAGGTCATTTCTATTTTTAGATATGCAAATGATTACAGTAAATAAGGAAGTAGATATTCACTATTTTTAGCTACGTTGTTAATCATTGGAGTAGCAATGAAAATATTTCAATGCTACTAACAGGCTTAATTATAACTATTTATAACTTGAGGTGGTATTCCAAAATGATTCCTATAATTATGTTTTTATCATTCTTGCACACGTCAATACAAAATGTAATTTATTTTTCATGTCTATCCTAAGATAAAACAACGAGAAAAGTAATAAATTTAATAAATTATCTTCCTTACACCAAGGTTTGTGGGTATTTTACCAAAAAAAATCTAGAGTCAGGTATCAGGAATTAATTTAGTAAATCAAAAAATTCTGGGATCGTGAACATTAAGAATTTGTTTCAATTTCTTAGATGTAAAATTTCTAACTTTTTAAAATCTAGCTAGTTGGTAAACTCGTTCCAGATTTCGGAAATCACTAGATTAACTAAATTTGGCTTAAAGATTTATCATTTACCTAAATATGATCACTAAATTGTAATCGCGACTTCGACTTCGTTCGTGTTTATTCAGAAAATAGCATTCAAAACCCTTCCTCGCAAAATACTGTAACTATAATTATCAAATTTCATCCAGGTCCGTTCAGCCGTTTTGCCGTGAAAAGCCCACAAACAGACAAAGTTAGTTTCGATTTATTTCAATATTAGTATGGATAGCTCAGTTCGGAAGTGCAATCTTCTCACACTTAGAAGACTAGACTTAGAACTTTACCTTAGAATACTTGTTTAGTAATTAAATAACATTATCACACTAATATTATAAAGCCGGAAGTTTGTGAGTGTGTAATATAATTGTAGTATCAACAACAACAACAACAACAACAACAACAACTCTTTATTAAAAACATAAAATAATTACAATAGTACTTAAATTAGGCTTAACTAAGTTTTTAATGGGCGGCCTTATCGCTCAAAGCGATCTCTTCCAGGCAACCTGAATGGACAGGAACATTTATAAAAGTTGAGGCCTTGAAAATTCTAATACTAATACAATAGTAATACATAATTTTACAAGACGTAAAAAATAATAAGATAAAAATAATAAAAATACACAAAATAAATACTAATAAGTAGACGAAATAAATATAATATAAATACTTTAAAAATGTTTAAAAAATAAATGTCACTAATATATAAATAAATAGTGCGACTTTTGTGACATACATACGAGTATCTCACTATCTTTCAAAACGTATATCTATGTTTATCTATGTTTGTTACTTCTTCACGCTCAAACGGATAAACTGATTTTGATGGAACTTGGTGTGAAGGTAGCTTATACTCTGGATTAACACATAGGCTACTTTTTAATCGCGGGTAAAACCGCGGGGCGCAGCTAGTTTATTCATATTTTATTGTGGCTTACAAAATTATTGAGCTAGGAATAGAACCCTGTCCACGGTCCGAAGAAAGATGTGCCTAAGATATATTTTTAATGACATCTTTATGTCTCTCTCGCATATTCGAGTCACGTTTGGTCCCATATAAGTTAGTCACGCGCCTACCGGATATGAACGGGACCTTGGGCCTTATTCTGGCGCGTACGACATTAGCTCTGTCACTCTCTCTCTTATTGGAAAAGCTATGAAAGGAAAAGAGACAGAGATAGTCTTGTACGTGTCAGCAAAAGACGTTATTGTCGCGTACAAGGTTTGTTTTGGTCTCTTCCCGCTTATTAAAAGCTTAACACGGTGTATTAACTCCGTACAGTATTTGTTTTTGCCTTTTCGTGAGAGTTTTATTGTCAACATCGGTAAAAAATAAAATAAACAGATAAATAAAACCAGCCAAGTGTAAGTCGGACTCGCGCACGAAGGGCTCCATGCCATTATCTATAAAAACGGCGAAAAAATCATGCCTGTTGTATGTGCGCTCCTTCAAATATTTATTTTATTGTTTTTTAGTATTTGTTGTTATAGCGGCAACATAAACATATCATCTGTTAAAATTTCAACTGTCTAACTATCACGGTTCATGAGATACAGCCTGGTGACTGACGGACAGACAGACGGACGGACGGACAGCGGAGTCTCAGAAATAGGCCGTTTTACCCTCTAGGTACGGAACCCTGAAAACATTTTTAATTAATAACGGTAACTGATTACGTCATAATTAGTCTTCTACATCCCACTGCAGAACACCGAACTACCCTGCATCACTTACTGCCTCGGTGGCTCAGTTGGCAGTGAGTCTTCCTTCTAAGAATAGGGGCGTAGGTTCGATTCTCACCTAGGGAAAACATTTATGTGATGAACATTTGTGTTTGATCTACATATGTCCGGGTGTTAATATAATATCTATCCAAGTATATTTTTTTTAATATATATGTCTGATATTTATCAGTCTCTGGCAGCCATAGTACAAGCTTTGCTTAGTTTGAGGCAGGCGACCGTCTGTGCAAAAGTGTCCCAAATTATTTATTTATAAAGAATTATTTAACAGTTATCCACCACGCTGGCTCAATGGAAGTTGGTAGATGTCACAAGTCTTTCGAATTATTAATTCTAGGACATGTCGGTTTCCTCACGATGTTTTTCTTTTACCGTGAGAGCACGTGTCAAATTTAAATGCACATAAATTTGTGTAAGAGAGAAACGTTAATTGGTACACGAGCAGGCTTAGCATGGGCATATACAGGGTTATAGGTACCTAATCAAAAACCCCTTAAGGGTTCATTGTACTCATCAATACAAACAACTTTTACTAAGCCAATCCTGTAATCGCAAAAAAAAAACAGCTGTTCTGTACAAAAAGTTCAATCACCTGAGACAAAATGTATGGAACAGCTGATTATTTTTCGCGATTTCGGAGTTCGCCCCATAGTAAAAGTTGTTCATATTGATGAGCACAATGAACCCTTAAGAGGTTTTTGATTAGGTACCTATAACGCTGTATAGTCACTTTTTGTCGTGCGAGAACGTGACAAGGCTATGTGCATGCATACGTCTGTCTCAATGAAAATAGTCGTCATACCGTTGTCGCGTTGCGCATGCTAGGCTTGTAAGATCGAACTCTTTACCACCGGATCGGAGGGCGCAGTTCATCCCACTCAGCCAACACGGCTCTTATGCAATTGAGTTGGTATTTCATGATAACTTTAAATACAATATAAATACATACCTAGTAGAAATGATTTACGGTCAATAATAACTGTATGCATATTTATTTTCGCTAGCTGCTCAAACGGATGGACGGGTTTTATTGAAATTTGCACTTTTGCTTATACTTTGGATTAACAACTAACATTTAGGCTACTTTTAACCGCAGGTGGTACCGGGGGGCGCAGCTAGTAGTATATGAAAACAACATTTTTTATTTTCCACTGGAAAATAAAAACAAGAGAAATAAAAGAAAGATACCTTTCTCTGTTAACTCCATCTTCAATCTTATCTTTTTAACTTGACTCAAAACAAATCTTTTCCTTGTACTGTTATGCTACGGCTACATTAGCGTGCGGTTATTCGTGTCGCGTTGTCGCGCTAAAATCATCGTTATCGGTTATCGGCGATGTTCTTGTCTACATTAGCGGTCCACTCGTCGGCTTTCTGCGGAATTGACGTGGGCGATAATTCGCCTGATACATCACCGAGTAACGAACTAACCGGCTAGTTAAACTTGTCTCGATAGCCCGAATTATCGCCGAAGACCGCAAATGTAGACGCACCATTACAAAAGCAATATTTTTGCTGATTCCGGACCAAAATTACTATCGGAAGCCATTTTAAAGACAATCTTAGAAGAAATACATTTTGTTTATTCATCTCTATTTGTTATTTTATACGTTTTCTTTTTTCTTTTTTGGTTGAAAAACGTAAATCTTCTATAGTTTGGTTCAAATGGGGTATAAGAAAAAATACCACTTTGAAATTAATATTAATTACAAAAGAACTGCCTCGATGGCTCAGTTAGTAGTGAACCTGCCTGCTGAGCTTGGGGGCGTGGGTTCGATTCCCACCTAGGGCAAACATTTATGTGATGAACATTTGTGTTTGTTCTATGTCTGGGTGTTAATATGTATTTATGTATGTATTTAAAAATATCTAAGTATGTATATCAGTCTCTGGCAGCCATAGTACAAGATTTGCTTAGTTTGGGGTTAGGCGACCGTATGTGCAAGTATCCCGAATTTATTTATTTATTTATTATAATTGGTCCTAGCTTGACAAGACCTGGGAGTCTACCAAGACATCTTCTTGTGATGACTGTTACGTTTTGTTTTTGATGCTACTCGACTACGAACCTTATTGCACAGTGATACGATTCGCGGTCGCTCAGCGTCGACAACAAAACGTAACCATCATGGTAAAAGGATGTCATGGTAGACCCCCTGCTCAGACGGTCGAGTGGTCGATGAACTTTTATCTCAATCCACAATTAGACCCTACATTGGCCTCAATAAAACGGTATTAGATATAGGTCAATAAACTCTTTCCTCGATCAATCTGAACCGAACTCAATTTTTTTTAAGTAGAAATAAATTTGAGGTTTTAAGTCATGGCAAGTAACATGTTCGTCTCGCTCAATTGCCAAAAGGTATGAATTTCACCGCTTCTTAACATGTCATCACGCCTTTTCCCCAAAGGAGTTGGGAGATGGCAGTTGGCACCGCTACCATGATTATTTATGCAATATGTATACATTAGGGTTTCCGGAACCGGTTCTGATTTGGAGCGGTTCTCTAAATCAGAACCGGTTCTGGAAACCCTATTTTCTATACTTTTCTCTAACAGAACCGGGATTTCCCGGTTCTTTCGATGCCGGGATTTCCCGGTTCTGAACCCTAGTATACATGTATAATTTTATTTACGATCAAGTTGACTCGACGAAAGAAAACCATAAACCCATAAAAACAGTAAAAAATGTATAGTTATGATTTTTATTACCATTTCATCTAGAACTAGACGACGTCGAACTAAAGGCCGCATTCTAAAACGACGTTCAGTCATGAATCTAGATTTAAAACTAGGCTTACTTTACCCTATTGAACAGCTACCAAGAAATTAGACTAGTGTATGTATTTAGATTTTGGATGGACCTTACACCTCTGTGATCAAGACTCTAATAGCCACGTGAAGGCCTCTGCCAAACAACAAATTAATCAAAAGATCAGATAAACAATCTCACGTACAATATTCTGTATTTAGTATGACGGTGGCCATAAAACCGAGTCGAGTCTTGACCGTGACTCCGGCGTACGCGCACAGCTTACGTAAGAGTTATTGCGTGAACGTGGCACACCTTCTGAGCTATAAATAGAACCGTTCACAGCAGTCAAGTTAAGTATGTTTGGATACATAACATTTTTGTTTCAACTCTTTTAGCTGTTAAGGAAAACTATTTTATAGCTGTTTTTGTTAATAATTTGCTTCTTTGCAGGAACTCCCATATTATTTGTTTTTTTTTTTTTTTATAATTTTCATGTTTGGTATTTTATCCGGCTAGTCTTCGGGTGGGGAATGAGGTGGTTTTTAAATAGAGTAGGCAGTGGTTTGGATGACACGTGAAATTGTAGGCCCCGATTGGTTGATCTATCTATAACAACTGCTGCAGCTACATATGTCAGAGAATACGACGGCCTAAAAACTTTGCATACTACTCTGGGCTACTAGGCTACTGGCTACTGGGCTAGTCTGATACACTCTGGGCCATCGAAATAATTTATGAAAGAAGCGGTACGAATCTAATGTTTTGTACACAGCACGTGTACCAACCACCAAAATACAACAACAAGCAGACACACACTACACAGCTCCTGTGACAGTTTTATCTTACGTGTATCAATTACAAAGATAGACAGACGTACAAGAGACTGTAGCGAGAATGACACAACAATACTTATAACTGTTTGTTGGCTGTGTGGTGTATGGTGAATTGTGTGCATGCACCTAATTTATGCGGTCCCTTATTAGGCTTAAATTTGATCGAAGCTCAGGGCAATCTACTCGGCCTAACTTAGTTTTAGGAAACAAGATGGGAATTTCCATTGTGAACTGATTTTCTTTATTCTTCTTTCTCTTTTATGTTAATTACTTTACAGGTGGTCATACCATAGTAGAAATCTACTACGAGTATGTCGTAACAGATCTAGGTTTTAATTTGTATTTTTTGGTGCATAAAAAAGAGGTATAGGTAGGTTCTTATATTGTATTGTTAGTACGCTGTTTATTAAGTTTGGTTTCTTTTTGCATTAGAACAAAGGATGTTATACAGCTATTCAGTTATACATAATGTTTTATTCATGAGATCGATAATAACTAACTGTGTTTTGAATTATTGTCATGGTTGCCTTATTTAATTGCAAATAAGAAGTACATAACACTTACATACAAACAAGCCAAGGTTGGATTTTTTCATATGAGTGAGGATCGCTTTAAAATAAAAATAGAAAACATACAACTTAATCCCACACTGGTTGATCATGTTTTGGACCATCATTTTTTTTGAGATTCCCGTAGATTCCGCGGAACTCTAAAAATATGAAAGCATGGTTACTTAACAGTTTTTGGCTGTTCTATTTTTGGCGTAGGGTCAACTATGGTACAATGTGTCTGTAGGGAAATTGCGTCTTAAGAGAATAACTGACGTACCATCCAGAAATTAGGCAACTAACGCCATTTAGTACAGATTATTTTAACTCAAGACATTAAAAAAGATGTAAAAGTGTGGTGTCTAATTTGTGAAGAGTGTGTCAGTAATTCTCGAAAGACGCAATTGCCGTGGTACAAATTCGTGCGTCCACAGAGACGCACGCATTTGTACCAGTTGACCCTAAATGTATTAACAACCATCATAAAGTGTAGTTAGAATTAAATTTAGTTTCGTACTTATATTAATTTTTTTAACAGATGTTTAGCTTCAAACGTCTGCGATTAAAATTGCCTACGGGCATCATTACTTTAAAATTAAGCCTTATTACGTACGTAATCATTATGGTATCATATCCAACCTGCTAATTTTGATTAATTTGAGATTATTAATGATTATGTTCTTGTTATGAGGTAGTAAAATTTAAATTTACACGTCGATCTTCCGACTTTGATTTTTTGCAAGCGGTCAATCTAATTTTAATCTACACAATCTAGTTAAGGCCTACGGCTTCGAAACGTTTTAACTAACTCTTGTGTAGTCTTTAATGTCATTAACTAGCTATGCCCCGCGGTTTCACCCTAATAAAATAAGGATGATATCTTATTTTTTTCTTTCATAAGATCCTTCTGCTGGCAATAAACACAACGATAAAAATTAGTTCCATCGGTTCACGCGTGATGCGATGACCAAGGGAAATAGTGATTCATTTTTAAATATTTGAGTTAAGCATACCTTTCTCATTTATGGTGAAATCTAAGACGTACAGCTAGTACGTAAATCGCAGAGATATGTTTATTTTTATCATCCTAATTCTAATTAATTAATTAATGATCAAACGAACTTACCAAGTGAAGTTCGATCACAATTATGTGAACGGCTTCATTCGACGCGATTTGTTGTGTATTATAAATGCTAAAGTTAGTTTGTTTGTTTTTTTGTAAGGCGTACTCTACTCTACTACTCAACTGATCATCATGAAATTTTGCATACTTACCGACACGTTGTCAGGTGTTAGTTATGGACCATAGGGTAGGTAGGGTAAAAAAATTGTAGTTAAGTACCCCTTATCCCGGACAAAATAACGTTTTCCTTTGAGACCGAGGCCTTCTACCAACTAGGCTGCCATCGCTAATATCATAATCAGCTAGTTTTCAAGGCACGGTACACGAAATCAACTAAAACAAGTATTTTGTTTGCGCCTAGTTTGATACGAAGCATTGTGATGATCAGGTGCAATAAAATACAGCAGGTGAAAAAACAACCAATACAAGTTTAGCGGACGCAGATTTTTGAAAATCATTCTCATATTGAAAAAAACAAATCACAAAAAGTGTCTTCCTAAAAACCTGTTTGAGCGTAGTTCTCTAAATTTTCAGCGATTACAACACATTTTTTTTTATTAAACAGTCAGATTCGTTCTCTAAAATTTTTCCGAGTAACTTATTTTTATTTGTGTTCTTATTACGATAAATACCATTGAAAAACGGCAAAAAAAAATCTAGGCGCCGATCTCATTTTGCCATCAAATACGATTTTCAACTCTAAATGAAGCGACTTAAGTAAACGTGTGTGTGTGTAGGTCTAGCATTCCGGGAACAAACACGTAATGACGTCACTCGTCACATCGTATAACCGAACTAGATAATAACCAATTTAGACAGACGCTAAAACATTTCTTTGAAAGCAACCCGTTTTAAAATTTAAGTGAATATATGTCATTTGAGTTCTCGGAATCCTCATTTTTGTACCGAAATCAAACGGAGCAAATTTTGACATAATAATTTATTAACCTTTTTCTTTTACGGACAATTATTAGTATGTTACTTTTTACTTTTTATTTTTAACTGTTCACCTAATTTTAAGATATTTTTTGCAAAAATGACTTGCCAGTGACATTGAATGTTTATTATGGTCAATAAATATTTCTGATTTCTGATTTCTCGTCATCGTCATACGTCTCTTTCGAACTATTTGTAAAATACATCATTCGGTCTTGCTTAAACATCGATTGACGTCAGTACGTGTTGCCCACGTGACCGGAATGCTATACGTGACGTAGTATATTATTGTACCATGCCTAGATACAATTTTGTCTAAAATATTATGTAAATGGCATTTATAGTAAAGTAAAGCCTAGTCCAATCTTAGATAGGATCTCGTTTGGATAATTCATATACAAACCGACAATTTTTTTTTTCTATTTCAATTTTATTCATAATATTATGTTCAACTAAAATTCTAAAAATATGCCAGTTATTTTTAGGTCTGACGCCGTTTTTTTACGTTATCAATCAACCAGCCTACTATCTGACATTTATTATCTACAACCTGTCAAAGTTGTTAAAACGTGTTATCTGATTATAAATATGTTTATGGCCAATTAATTTTTTTTCAGCGTGTTTGAGATTAGAAACTATTTATATTCAAATGTGTATAGCGGTATAAGTATTAGGCCTAAGACCCACTGAAGACGACATACAAGCGACCGTGTTTAAATCATGTTTGTTTGGTTTAAGGCCCAGTATTGCACGAAATCATCAAAAAACATTTTTTTTTGCGCCTAGTTTGATATGAAGAATTATGATGATCAGGTACAAAAAAATACAGCTGGTAGAAGAAACAACCTACTAAAGTTTAACCGAAGAACAATTTTAAAAACATTCCAATATTGTAAAAAAAAAAAGAGTATTCTTTAAAAAACTATCGGAACGTAGTTCTCAGCGTACTACTTTATTTTATCAATTAATTTAATTTAATTTATTTTGATTATCAAATAACCAGATTAGCTCTCTAAAGTTTAACTGAGCAACTTATTCTTATTTGTGCCCTTGTTACGATTAATAAAATCAAATCAAATCAAATCATTTATTTCGATTACTAAAATCATATTAAGATAAAATAAAACAGAGAACTACTAATAAAATTGAAACCAAATACATTAAAAATTAAAAATATTTTTTTTAAATCTCTTTTTACCCTCAAATATGATATACGATTTTCAACTCTAAATGAAGCGGCTTAAGTAATCGTGTGTGTGGGTGAAAAATCGTGATTTGACGGCGCCTTAACGTAGGAACGTAGGCTTCCAAATGTACCGCCGAAGCGCTTTCTTTGCATTCACTCTGAATCTACGGCTACATTAGCAGCCTTCGGCGATAATTCGGGTTATCGCGACAACAGGGGCCGGTTAGTTCGTTACGCGGCGATGTATCGGAATTATCGCCCACGTCAACTCCGCAGAAAATCGACGAGTTGAACGCTAGTGTAGACAAGAGCATCGCTGATAACCGATAACGATGATTTTGGAGCGACAACGTGTCACTAATTATCGCGCGCTAATGTAGCCACATCATAACAGTACAAGGAAACAGTACAGTTATCGCGCGCTAATGTAGCCGTAGCATAATATTTTTTTATTAATATGAAAGCCCTAAAGATTAGTATTTTTTCAAATAAGTATTTCTAACGAGTAATTTCTTTTTCGGATTTTTAGAAATGAAAATAAATAGTGGTCGTCCTTATTCTAAAACGATATATGTAAATATTTGACTTTTGATTGTCAGAAACAACTAAATAATCAAATCATAAGTAAAAAAACACAAAGTTACCAACACTATGTGGGTATATTTAACAGCCCGCGGTTATAAAATAGCCTATGTGTTATTTCAGGGTATAAGCTACCTCCACACCAAATTTCATCAATTCCGTCCATCCGTTTGATCGTGAAGAAGTAACAAACAAACGCACATATAAACACACACAAAAAAAATCGCAATAATATATAACTGTTACCCGCAACTTCGTTCGCGTTTAGTCTGAAAATAGTATCCATAAACCCGCCTTGTGACAAACTCCAACTATTTATCAAATTATGAATAATAATAATCCTTAACCAAAGAGATCAGAGACCAAGATTTAAAAAAAAAAAATACTGGCTGGTTTTGAGCGGAGTTTTAATTTCAGTTGTTATTTCAGTACCAACTACGTACTATTCTGTGATCTTGTCTGATGCATTTGGTAAGCGGCGCGTAATTTTTATTAAATTACAGTTTTTCATGACAAAAAGATTTATTTATACAGAAAAAAGTATCCAAAAACCTTGCTTGTGACACACTGCAACTATTTATCAAATTTCATCAAGATACGTTCAGCTGTTTAGCTGTGAAAAGCCTACAAACGAAAGACAGACAGAGTTATTTTCGATTTTATAAATAGTAATCGATTTTATCTTATTCTTATAACTTTAAATGAGCAATTCTTGTATATATATTATATATATATATATAATTGGAATCTCGGAATCGGCTCCAATGATTTTCATACAATTTAGTATATAGGGGGTTTCGGGGGCGATAAATCGATCTAGCTAGGAATCATTTTTAGAAAATGTCATTTTATTCGTGTTTTATCGATAATCAACTTAAACATAAACTTGGAAGAAAAATAACAAAAATATGAATCTTCCTGACATCTATTGGCGAATAATAATACTATTTTTTGTGAGCAACTATTTGCTTTAACGACACAACAGCAGATGGCGTTGTTAAGTAACACGAAGTCAATGAGTGTTTGCTTTGAGGTTAGACTAAAATCAATTGTTATTTTCCAAAAAACACAATAAAAAAAAAAAAATACCGAGCAAAGCTCGGACATCCAGGTACTAATTAGTAATCAGGTAAGGATAAGTAGAAAAATCTCGCATTGCTAAGTAGAAAGTAGGTACAAACCGAAAGAAAACTCAGCTTTTACACAGAAGGAAGGAAACTAGATGAAGCAATAAAAGTCAGGATAGCTTTTAAAAGCGCAGTAAAACTATACAAGGTTTCGCTATCCGATGTGCTACCAACGAAATTAATTAAGAGTTTAAACTAGAACTGACATCTCAAACTAGTTTTCGAACGCGGATTTTGAACTATAATTCTTGGACTAAAGTTTTTGAATGTGGATTTAGAATCAAAATTCTTGGACTAAAGTTTTTGAATGTGGATTTAGAATCATAATTGTTGGACTAAAATGAAGGAGTGTTTAGGGTCTTACTAGTTTTTAGACTAAAATTTTCGAACGTGCTATCGACTATTCGACTATTAAATGTTTCTAGACGTGACATTTCGAACTTGATCTTTTTTTTTATAGTTTTTTTTTATCGTATCACCCACACTTCGCCGGATGATATTCAGACCCAAATGTGACAGGAGGCGAGCCTGTCGCCATACGCCGGGCTCTAGTCATGTAGCAGATGACATACAATACGCACATATGCTCACACAATGAACAAATTGGTGCGTGCCGTTGGCTGGGTTCGAACCCGCTCCCTCTGGCTTGGAAGATGGGCCTTCTCCAACTAGGCTATCATCGCTTTTTCTAGTAGAATTGAAGCATAAAATGTGTTAAGCGACATACTTCCGCGTTTTGCTGGATTTTCCAACATCGTCGACAATGTTATGCCAGGTTAGTTTATAGGTAGGTATCTGTATCGGTAAAATAAATTAAAATCACATGAATAATTAATCCCTCTTGCCTTATTGCAACAGACGCGCCATTGCAGCGGAAATTTATTGAAACATAATTATACTTACAGATTACAGTGATTTAAAAAAAACAGATTTATCAAGATAATTTGTAAATCAATTAATCGATTGATTTTTCATGTTCTTAGGAAGCTGAATCACCGAAACTGACAGCAAAATTTATAGAAATTAAAGTTTTATGCCATACTTTGACACAATTATAATAAAACATAAAAACGGAATTAATAATTTCATTTTAAATGTTAATTTCTCATGCTTATGCTCTGACTATTTGTTCAAAATCAGCAAGATGCTAATAAGCTCAAAAAACTAGAACTAATAAAGTATCTAGATGAAAGATGTAGTATAATAAATCATAATTAATGTTTCAATACTTAAGATGGTTTTAAAATCTCTAATCTATTCTATCTATCTCTACAGACTACTTTGCTTTATAACCGATGTTGATTCTGTTATGTAATACCTCAGATCAACCTAGAGAGTAAGATGGCGCACGACGTATGATTTAGGTGAAGCCAAAAACCATCCAAAAACTACGCTACTTTCGTATATGTACACAACACGCACACATTAATGAAAAAAAAACTACGCTACTCGCTTGGTCATTCTTACCTCGACATTATGTGCATTGATTTATGGTACATATTCGTGTACATAAATATACATAGTGCATTTTAAAAGTGTGGCAAGGACTACATTTTGAGGTTCTTTTCTTTTTTATAAGTCAATTTTGAAAAAGCCGTATCATGAAACTCTTACAAATATGTGCAGTTTTAGCACATTAAATCTACTAAGGTTGTATATTGGAACGGAAAAGGCTAACGTTTGGGAATTAATAATAGTTTTCGTGCAATTGTAAATGTTCCTCATGGCAACATTACCACGCGCACACGTTTAAAAAGAAATGGCTTCAGCGAGATATAACGCAGTGTTCCATCTTTTCCTCTAGGTTGATCTGAGTGTAATGCGGTAAGTTGCCTAAATTAAAACAGCACTAAAGTTAGAATAACAAGATATGCTGCTGTACATACGCGAAATTATTTCGCTAGAGTTTCTCTTCACTTACCGAGCGAAACGAGATCTTATACAGGGTTATTTGTCCCTAATCAAAAACCTCTTAAGGGTTCATTGTACTCATCAGCACGAACTACTTTTATTATGAAGCCAATCCTGTAATCGCGAAAAAAAACAGCTGTTCCATACAAAAAGTTCAATCACCTGAGACAAAATGTATGGAACAGCTGATTTCGCATACATCAACGAAGGCGCATATCTTCGTTTTCGCTACTGCGCAGCGTGTGTGTGTGTGTGTGTGTGTGTGTGTGAGTGTGTGTGTGCGCACGCGGGCGAGATATCGAGGGTGATTGAGCCGTTTTGCACCACGCTGGTTAACCATCAGTGCGCAGTCGGTGCATTTGTTTGTCGGAAGATCACTTGAGTATCGCTGTATCGTTAATTCGAACACCATTAATTTATACGGTCAAGTTGTCCATGTCAACAATAATTTTTATTTCGAAATATGCACAAAAATAGTTTGGTGGTGAAATCTCAGTTCAAGCACAAGTACTCGTCTTGGTTAATCCTTGGAAAAACTATTATTATTTTTGAAATATTTCTGATTAAAATCAGCGATAGTAAGTTCTACTTACACTTACTAACTGTAGCCACAAACATTACGCTAAAACTCAATTACTGTATGTCAATTAAGTAGAAGGATCAATTGATTGGGGTTGGCGTTGATAGGCCTAATATCTAGCCGAACGTATAAAAATAATGTATTCTCTTGAGGCCTACTTTCTCTAGCCTAGAAGACTTGGATAGGGATCTAGATAAATGAGAAAGTGTTTTTTAGGGTGTTTATCAAATAGGAAAAAGATTTAGAAGCATTTATTCCTGAAAAATGTCTATACATTTACCTCGTGCTATTTATTCGTCTACACCTTGTATACTACCATCTAATAGTAGAGGGAACATGTAAAAGAATATATATTTGATTTATAATATAAACGCGAAAGTTTATTAGAATGAATGGATGGATGGATGTTTGTTACACTTTCACGCCAGAACGGCTGAACAGATCTGGATGAAATTTGGCACAGAAATAGATTATAGTCTAGAATAGCACCTATGAAACTGTTTAACCGCGAGTGAAACCGCGAGGCGCAGCTAGTTTGTGTATAATTTATCATTGACCGTCTTGGATATAAATGCCAAATGATGTTGATATTTATGCATTCAAAATAATATATTTTACGTAACAGGAAGTGCAAAACTGGCGGCAAAAGCAGTAGGCATATGTCGCAGCCTTCAAGATATTATCTCAATGACCGCTTTCAAACAAATGACATTTAATTTTTATAATACTAAATATTCATTGAAATAGTTTATGTCTATGTCTATATTAGGTCTATATTTTTATATCCACGTGCCAGTTTCAATTTTTAATTTTATTTAGCGAAACACGATTTTTAGGGTTCCGTACCTAAAGGTTAAAACGAGACCCTATTACTAAGACCCTGCTGTCCGTCCGTCTCTCCGCCTTTCGCTAGGCTGTATCTCATGAACCGTGATAGTTAGACAGTTGAAATTTTCACAGATGATGCATTTCTGTTGCCGCTTTACCAACAAACTATACAAAAAACATAATACAATAAGTATTGAAGGGGGCTCCCATACAACAAACGCGACTTTTTAACTCTTTTTTTGCTCGATATTGATAACGGGAACGCTTGAAATATTCACGGAATATTGTGTTTTATATATTCACTTAAAAAATATAACTAAATGAAGATAAAACAAATATTTAAGTGGGACTCCCATAAAACTGACATGATTTTTATGCCGTTTTTATAGAAAATGGCACGGAACCCTTTGTGCGCGAGTCCGACTCGCACATGGCTGGTGTGCGAAAATTTTTTGGTAAATTGCAAATTAATCTAGTCATTAAAAAAAATACCATTGATCAAACCAATTTGTTACAGAAATCAATATCAGAAAGCGTAGCGATAGCGTAATCTGTAGGCTAGACTGTCTTCTGCTAGTGTATTCACCTCCT
Organism: Peribatodes rhomboidaria; assembly: GCA_911728515.1. NCBI lineage: Eukaryota > Metazoa > Arthropoda > Insecta > Lepidoptera > Geometridae > Peribatodes > Peribatodes rhomboidaria. The sequence continues at coordinate 4,096,487 of OU452184.1, read as the reverse complement.
TGACGACATAATTTTTTTTTAAATACAATTCTTTTAACGACGTTTGACCATCAACTCACCAGGGCCTCAAATCTTCCAACCAATTATTTTTTAATTATTAACGAAATGTCGATATATTATATAATATTATATAATCACATATAATAATTGCTTAAGAGTTCCGCGACGCCCTGAATTTTCCATACAAACGCACTTGTCAAATTTCTTGGAAACCATTTGTCAGATTATGACGAAATTTGGCATGTGATGCAGTCCAAGTCGATTTCGGCTACGGCGACCAATTGCTGTTACTGGGAGGCTACTGATTGTGCGTCCTCACATGGCTGATATACCCAATTTTTGCAGTAAATGTTCGAGAACAGAAGCAACATGTGAGGACGTTGTTGACGTAATTGTAGGCAATGTTAGAAGGTGGTTTGCTCCTCAGTCGTTCTCGCCTCGAGTCAAGATCGCACCTACGTTTGTTTTCAAATGAGTATATATTTGCTTGCACTTTTTGTCTCCATTCTAAGCGACTGACGGCTTCAGACTCCCACGATGAAGGCTCAATCCCACATCCCTTCATATGTCTTTTCAGCACATCTTTATACCTTAGAAACTGACCTCCGCTTTTTTGGCTAATTTGGCATGTACAACTATAATATACATATGAACTATATCTCCGCACCTATGTTCTTGGTCTTTTTTCAAATGTCCTCAAGAGAAATTAGAACTACGTAAAATATTCGCCTTTTTTAAGGAGTCACTTTCGACTAATTTGTTTAATAGATGGACAAAACAAATTAAAAATATCTTTATGTAGGGCGGTTGTCTATATCATTAGGGTTAAAATTAATTCATAATACAAGGGAAATTATTAGTTATTAAAGAATGATTAGAGAAGTGCAAATGTCATAAAAAAATATTGAAATAGCACTTTGTCACTCTGTACATAACATTAGAGGCTCATACTGTCTTCGCTCGTCGTCTTCTTCTAGACGAAATGGCAAAAGAGAACCTTTAGCCAATCCGAAGTTAGTCTAAAGTGGTCACCGGACCCTTAATAAAATCGGGGGCCTAACACATCTTTAACAACAACAACAACACTTAATTTTGAGCCTTAATTACATGAAGCAAGAAAGAAGACCTACAAGGTATTTGTACCTTGGCCTTGAAGATACCCTGGTTGTAGTTAGTAGCAAATAAACACGGTGGCAAGGTATCTGCCTTCTCTTAAATTATTGTGCAATAGTAAAACCTGACACGCATTAATGGCCCCCATTCCATCTATGGAGCTAAAACATTCACATTCTGCGCTCAGAGCGTATCACATCAGAATCGGGGCGGTAGGTGTCAGTTGCGCTTAGACGTGAGACGAATGCCTTAGTCCACACGTGTCTCTAATGGATTACGAACTAGGACCGATGTTACCAGAACAGTACTAATAGTACGGTCTAATGGGGCAAATGCGTCTGTGGGGCAATTGCGTCTTTCGAGAATTACTGACAAACTCTTCACAGATTAGGTGCCACCTATACGTATTTTTTTTTTCTTTAGATGTTTGATGCAAAGTTAAATATCTCGCCCGGAAAGTTAAGCTTTCCATGAAAGTAAAGTCGAAGTGCGGTCTGTGAGTCGCGCCCTAAGTAATGATGTAGCCTACGATAGGTGACGATAGAGCATTCTCACCTGGAACAAACCGAGAGTTGTAAAGACACCAAGATTACAATTAATGAACTATAGTTTATGTAACCTATGGTATTATAATAGATTCTGCCAGGTATAGCATTCCGGGCACGTGAGCAACACATAGTGACGTCAATCGATGTTTGAGCGAGACCGATTATAGTCATTTACAAATAGTTCGAAAGAGACGGATGACGATGACGAGTGACGTCATTGTGTGTTTGCTCCCGTAATGCTAGACCTTGTTTTTGGATCATGAGTTAATAAACTTGTATTTTTCTACTGCCCATAGACTGAGATAGAAGACATTAAATTGAGAGCAGGGAAAGCTAACTTATTGAGAAAGATTCGTGGTAGCGGCAAAAGCATTTGAATATAAACCTTATAGTGAAATCGTTTATGTATGAAAAAGGTACGCGGAGAAAAATGACAGGTATTGTGTTGGGTCGCGTAGTTCGTGATGTGATATTTGAAATTCTATTGTAAATGTCGTGAAATAGAAGTTATATTTTAATGCATTTATTAATTTTAGTCGGCTCGATGTAGTGTTGAAGTTGTTTGCCACGACTCACTTCCTCATTCGTTTGTTTTAGTATTCAGTATTTATTTATTCGAAATGCATTATGTACAAGGCCTATGTATAATAATTAAGTTTTAGATTACTAATGCCACTTTAATAGCGGATCACGTCTTATTTCTGAAAAATATCACGTAGATTCTACTCAGAATTTTCTAGAAACTTTTTTTAGAGCTACTTTTATATGCTAAAATTTCGTTAGATCGGTCGTTGAGATTTTAGACATGGTTATGAGCCTTCAGTTGAAATGTGAAAAGGAAAAGGGTGTATCGCTACCACAGGCTGTCTGCTCTTTGATGTGGGCAAATTTTAACGTAACCCTTATTTCTAGAGTGAAATTTTGAATAATTAAAGCATGTTTAGGAGATCGTCCTTGATGTTAAAAAAAAAACAATTTTGCAGAACAGAATTTTCCTTGTCGACTCTACAACCAAAAAATCCTACTTACCTATTTTAACCGGAGATAATAATATGTGCCACTATGTACTATATCCAATAGTAGTCCAATATAGGTTTGTTTATATTCCCTCACGCTCAAATGTATAGTGTTAGCAACACATACAAGAAAAATGCAGTCTATGCTCTGCTGTGTGACGTTTTCCGAGCGAACTGACAAAGGAATGTCAGTGTGGGAGCCCCAGAGTCGCTCGCCCCGCCAACCGGCACTTTGCGCTGGAGCACGGAAGAGGACGGATCTCGTATTGTTTTTCTTTGGCGTCTTTCTGTAGTATTGATTTTGGTGTCCATTTGATTCATACTGAAATTACCCACATATTGTACATGGTTTGGGTTTTTAGAAGTATTCGTTGTTTACATTTACATTAAGGTGGTTTTGAATACCCTCCCTTCAGAAATAGTTTACAATAGTCAGTTTTATTTTCAACCGCAGGTATAAAAAACGCAAGTTCATCAATAAATAAAACTAATGGCAACTTGCCCACAATTTAAGAAATGCTTAAGTCATTGCTTATCTAGTTCAATCCTCTCCTAGCTAGCTCCTACATATACAGTCTTTCGCACGAACTTTTATACATTGCTTAGGACACTCTTAACTTTATGTCCCGGACAAGAATATTTCGCTAGGAGTAGTCTAAAATAGCTAAACAAGGATTTAGGCAATTCTTATATTTATTGCAAGTGGGTTTTAGTCTCGCTATAGCCGTATCAGAGTTTTAAGGCCATCTGAAGGCCTCTGACATGCGGATTGAAGGCTGTTGCTGTAAAACAAACAGCCGAGGTTACAAATTAAAGCTACTGTGAACTCTAAAATCTAGCTTCGCATTGGTTAAGACCATTGCTTTTTCACTTAGAAGTATTACGACGAGCGCAGAAAGCAAAACAAGATACTGATGAGCTTCTAAAGTTATCTACAGAGTGGAAAATTCCAATAACTGTTATGATTTTCGGACTTGTCTAAAAAAACTCCTATAGTAGCCAAGAATTTCTCTAATAACAATTTGGACTAATTTAGGAGCTAACGAAATTATGTAGGCATTCATAAGAGTGCTTTTTTCAATCTTACGCAATATTGTGTAACATTTAACTCACAATTTATGATCTTTTGACAATCGTACAAAAAATAAGAATAAAACCACAGGCACCAGCGTCACAAGGTTTTTTTTCGAACGTAGAGAGTATTGGCCTCCATTTTTACATTTAGCATACAAGGCGGGCAATTCAGCTAACCATAGCCGATACTTAACTCAAGTACTGACGTTTCGTTAGCCATAAAAAACCGTCCAAGTGCGGGTCGGACTCGCGCACGAATTGTTTCATATCATTATCTATAATAATCGTTTTTAAATAATTATTTTATACAATTTTTTAGTATTTCTTGTTATATCGGGAACCGAAATACCTACATCATCTGTAAAACTGTCAACTGTCTTAAATGCAACGGTTAATCAGATACAGCATGGTGACAGACGGACAGACAGCGGAGTCTTAGTAATAGGCTCTTGTTTTACCCTTTGGGAATGGAACCCTGAAACGGACGGAGAATGACTCAGTATCACTAATATCTCACAAACGTGCCAGCTCGTTTACCCCATCCATTTTTAAGGCTAACGCATCGTCAATAGTTCAGTTAAGTTTTAGCCAGGCTTAGCAGAATTGCCCTTAATAGAAGTGGTTTAAGAATAACTTCTCGAAATTGGAAAATCCAATTACGTTTTATAATTTTTAAATAGCTTTTATTCTACAAACTACTCAATCCTTTTAACTTAAAAGCCAATACCTCTCATGTTTAAAATCATTATTTTATCAAAATCAATACAAGTAACGGTATAATCAGAATTTTAGCAAGCCATTTAAAATCGCACTTAAGTATGAAATTTATTTTTATTTAAACTTTTTTTTCACAATAACTAAAAGGAAAAATATTCAAAAACTTTCTGTCATATTTCATAACAGTTATTACCTTACTTATCGTAAATTCATAACTAAATTTAAATTCCTGGAAACATTTTAAAATGTTACGTTATCTATCTATTACCATATTTACCATAGAAATAGGATCAATATAAGAGTTATTTATAGCCAAAGATTTCTCTTTGGTAGCTAAAAATAGACTCAAGGATTTTTTTTTATCCGTTCGAATGGTTCATGCTTGTTAAATATGCAATTAGATATCTTGATCTTAATTGTTACAGACTCAGGGTATATTTTTCCATAGCAATCCTATCTGCAACGAATTTAATGTGTGAGCTCTGATTGGTGGATAATTTATTTGTTCACTATGGGCGGGTCAGAAAACAAGTTTAGTTCCATCTAGAAAGCTGAATGTTACAGAAATAGCTTCGTGAGTCATTTGATCCAGATTTAGAATTAAATACTACATTCATTACTAAATAAAACATATTCAGAAATACAGCTACACAGATTTCTGTGCCTAATTATTGATCCAAACCATATTTTATGTCATACTAGAGCGAAGGCAGCCTAGTTGGGAAAAGGTCCGCTTCTCAAGCCAGAGGGAGCGGGTTCCAACTCAGCCGACGGCACGCACCAATGTGTTAATTGTGTGATCATATATACCGTAATTTGTATTTATGTGTTTGTGTGTATTATTATTTAAAATTTAATTGACATTTTGTAATTATATTAATTAAGTTTTGACATTTCTACTAATAATTTTAGATTATGTGTATTATAGTATGTGAAAGCTGACTCTAATTCTGAAATTTTGATATGTATTATTGCTTAAATGCGTTCATATTAATAAATAAATAAATATATTATGTGCGTATTGTATGTCATCTGCTACATGACTGGAGCTCGGTGTATGGCGACAGGCTCGCCCTCTGTCACATTTGGGACTGAATATCGCCCGGCGAAGTGTGGGTGTTGTATTACACCTCTGCCAGCCGACTTGGGGGAAAGGCATGATGGTATGCAGAGAATCACCCGGCTTCGCACGGTAACTATAAACCGTTCGTGAAAAAATATCAAACTGATGGTTAAAACCGGACGTGTTAGCGGATAAACTGACAGACAGCGAAACAGACGCGGAACGCGACTATGTTTTTATTGTTTTATACGTAAAGTAAACGTAAGGAGCCAGTATTTCAAAAACTCATAAAAATTAATTTATTTTAAAGGTATTTTGTCAATTTCACTCAGTCTTGTATACAGTTTCGAGTACATTTGTGGCTTCTGAAACCTAGGCTTTTTGCATGTGCGTAAGAAAAATGAAGAATTTTCTACCAGTATCTTTGGAGCATGGGAAGTTATGGGACCGATTTTTATTACATGTTGCTCGTAAGATATTGCTCTTAGAGATGAATCGCTCTAAACGTCAGCCTCAAGCCTCAGCCTCTAACATTATTCGATATTTGTTTGTTTGTTTCTTTGACGGGGCATTTTCCGCACTTAGCCACTTGATAATTCGGTACTCTATTTTTTTGAATTTTTGTTAATAATTAAAGGTACCATTCACTATACTGACTTGCAGTATTGCTTGTGAAATGCTCACAACAGCAGCATGTGGCAGAAAGGCATGAAGCAGGATGTGGCTCACACACCATCCTGCTTAGCATCCTCAACGTACATCCTGCTTGCCGTTGCCGGACACGATGCAGGCTGAGAAAACATTCACCATCCTGCATGAAGCGGCAGTCCTACAAGCTGTACTGCAAGGCAGGATGGTGAATAGGAACTTTTACATACGAGTATAAGACAATTATACATTTAAAAATTAAAACCGATAAACTGATGGATAAAACGGTTCGTTCGGGAGCTATAATGCCACAAACAGATACGTCAAACTTATAACACCCCGCCGTTTTTGCGTCGGGTGTTAAAAATAATGCCAAGCAGTTGTTATTACTCTGCAAAGTCTACGCGCGATAAGTTTTCATGGCTTTTGTATTGTGTTCCATGGCATTCCTGACACAGGGAGACCTAGTCGGGAGCTATGAGTGTAAAACGTTACTTATTTATTATTCACGTTTAGAAAAGAGCAACCGTTACTTACAATATGTCTTGGCCGAACAAAACCAATCTTCGACTAGGATCTCAGTTTTAAAGCCTTTTGTGGTATAATAACGTCTCTTGTCTAAAAATAGACAAATAGATTCTAATATTTCTGCAACCAGTTTACAAGGTTATCTCTTAAAGCTGTTTTTTGTATCAGATTGCAGCTAGTTTTATTTTTAGCACGTCTGTGCTGATTTTGACTATATAATTAGATAAAGCTAAAGCCATTTTTAGAAAATTCGTTGATCATATCTTATCTAATAAATTAGGTGTTTCGATTTGTCGACTCCTGGCCCCCGTTTTAAAATTGTTTTACTGTTCTACGCTCTACGCTTTTCGGCTTAATTTTATATGCATTTAAATAATATTATAATAAATAATTATAAATAATCCATTTATTAATATTACTAGCTTTTGCCTGTGGCCTTGCTTGCATCGCTAAGTTAATGATTTTAATGTGAATGATAGAGATAGATAAGCACTTTATTGTTCACACCAGAAATAACAAAACAAAAGGACAGAAAAAACTTTAGCTGTAGTGTAACAACTGGCGGCCTTATCACTAAGAGCGATCTCTTCCAGGCAACCTTAGGATGGAGAGGATATGTATGAAAGAGTATGATGATGATGACTGATGAATGATGTGGAACACTGACAACAATAATACTGTCATTGAAATTTATAGATATGATTTCGATCCACAGACGTCTAATACAGTATACTATACCACTCTACTGGTATTAGACGTCTGTGTTTCTATTGCATCTTGAACCTAACTCAACATACTCAGGAGCTAAGTCCGCATGCTTCAGTTTCGACCACATCGTGACTAACCAAACAGGCAAGTTTGTGATCAAACGCGGAGTTGATCCCAATTAAAAAACATACATACAAAATTTGTCATATATAGATGCAAAACGATAAATTAAAAAATGATTTTCAAATATTATAAAAATAGGAACTCTCTTTTATGAGAATTTGTTAAGCAGAAAAAACTAGACTTAATTAGAATAATCTACTTCAAGTGTGCATAGTGCTTATAGTGCTGGGCGATTTGCCGAGTGGAATTGCAATACTAATTCTTTGGGAAAGAGGCAGACCAACATTTGCTTCTACAGAGGCAAAGAAGAAGTCTACCTGTCGATAATGCGTATTATTTTGCCTGCACAGGCACACTAAAAATATTAACCACGCCGGTAGCCAAGGTCTGCTCCAAAGACTCCAATCTACGGCTCGGTCTAACCGCGCAAGCACACCTGCACTGGTATACTTTTCCGGTAAGCCATAGGTGTGTGTGACCTTGCCCAAATCGAAACTTTATGCAAGTTTTTTGTGCGTTGAATTGTACTACAGGTCAATGTGGGATAGGTATGGTAAGTTCTTTGATAATGTTTGGCTTCAGTTTACTTAAACGTCATTTTTTTTTTCATATTCACGTATTATGAGAGGGTTACACGGGCTGACTTTTACGGTGCAGCTAGTCGCTTCACAAATCATATCTTCACGCCTTTCCCCCGAGGGGACTGGCAGAGGTGTAACACAACACTTCGCCGGACGATATTCAGTCCCAAATGTGACAGGGGGCGAGCCTGTCGCCATACACCTGGCTCCAGTCATGTAGTGAAATCACTTGCGACCTATCACTTGGCTTTATTCACTTGCGACCTAGTCGGTCGATTTTTGCCGCGCGGTAAAATCGTGCAGCCTTAGTCACCCGTGTAAGCCGCCCCTCATTACAGTTTTGGCTCCCTATTCTTGACGCTCGAGATGACATCTGGTCACTTTCACTCCTATGCCTTTACAAACGAGAGAGACAAAGACCAGAAAATATCTTTAACTGTAGGCATACGATCCCTGCACGTGTCTGCAGCTACATTCGGCTATGGCCCTGACCATCGTGCAGTGTCACCACCTTGCTGGTCTATTTAGCATAGATATCTATTTAAATTCCTTAATTTGATGTTAATTTATTTACTTCAACGTCTCTCTGTCTGGTATTCTTAAAACCAACCATTAGTTATTAGTTTATTACTAAATTTTGGCAAATTTAAAGACGTTTCGCTTTAATTCGTAGCTAGTTTTCGATATTATTGATGGTTCCTAGTTTTCGAAAAAACTACAAAAAAATTTAGGTTTTTTATAATGACCTAAGGCACGTTCAAAAAATAATCAAACAACTGTAAAATTATTGATTAAGTATGCCTTTTTTAAATTTAATTCATATTCAATCTAAAAGCATTGATGTCCGTGGCACCCTGTTTTTCAACGCAGAATTGTATATTTAGTTTTTAAAGCCATAACTTATAGAAATATCGAGCATTATAAAGTTCAACCCAAAATTAATATTTTAACATAATGACATTGTATTATAAATTAAGATTTAATAGAGAGTGTTTTATTTAAATCACACAGTTCAAAGGTTCAATTAGCAAATAGATATAGCAAATTGATGATAGATACATTTAAACTGTATCAATAAACTGAATGAATAAAAAAAGACATTGTTGATGTTCAATAATTGTGAGTACTTCAATTTTCACTAAGAACTTCGTACTCTGGGCTCTAGCAAGCCAACAGCAGTGAGACCCTCAATTTTCAAAAGGTGCAAAACCAAAGAGCAATTCCTCAAACCTTAACGAATGCTTAACTAAACCGTTGACATTGCGATTGTCAAAAAAAAATTGATGGGGAAAAGCTCAATATCATTAATGTCTGACAAACGCCACCTGGAGTACCATAGTCTGGTGACACGTTTGTAAAACTTTAGTGATACTAATCCGTTCCCGGTCTGTGAAAAATCTTTAAGGCTAACGCAACGTTAACGGTTCAGTTTAGAATCGGCTATGCTTCGCTGAATTCCCCCCAGGGCGGCTAAGAACCCGCTTGCTTTGCACGTGTCCCAAATTAGGCATTATCATTTTATTCAAACTTTTTGCAATAATTTCTAAGAGTTATTGTGAATCTTTGTTCAAAAATAGCGAAACAGAGATAAGAAATTGAGTGGCTTTATCTTAAAAATTAATACTAAAGCATGATTTGAAATAAATGTAAAATAAAACAAAGTCTAGATAGAGAAGATTTTAGTGCCAGCTTTGCTCAGTTTGGGGTCAGATGATCGTGAATGCAAAAATGTCCCGAATATTAAATTATTTTTTATTTATCTTACTTTTGCATTATAACCGCTATGATACTCATTAAATAAGTGTGAGCACTAGTCACATAAAAAATACTATTTTCTGCGACAGATTTTCATTAAAATTTCTAACCACGTTCAGATCTTATATCGTGATATGACAGATAGAAAATAAGCGTGATTTATGTTCAGATTTTCAGATTTATAAGTTTATTTTCGGGGACAAAAAGTTAAGATAAGACTTTGACGTCACTGAAAACTTATTTTCAAACTAGTGTAATCTATGGGTACCTAGTCTAATTTTAACTATAGTAAAAAAGTTTAAAATTCACAAAGTAAAAAAACTCATTAATTTAGAAAGATACTAAAAAATCAAATAGGATATAACAATTTAAAAAAAATATTTCATATTTTTAAATTATTCATACTAAATAAATTAATTTCACTCTATTCAAGTTAATATTATTTCATTCAATTTTACTCTATTTATTTAATTTATTCAATTTTATTTTATATATTTCATTTGATTCTTGTTTTATATTTTTATTTATGACTATTGCATTTTAATTTTAATAATTAGATCAAATATTTAAAAATTAATATTGAAATAATTTGACGTATGCAAATCTGAAAAATAAACAATTTCATTTCAATAATAAACAATCGCCTTAATATCTACAATAATGTTCGTTGTTCGTCACTTTTTATTCGGAAAATAAGAAAAAAAATTGTGAAATATTACGTACCTACTTAAGTATGTCTGAAATACTGGAAAATATGATCATTTCCGTAATTCCCAATATTAGGCAGTCAACAATGCCACGTTATTATTTTAATACTATGGTATAATCACAAGACCGTCTGGTTATTTTTTGTCTATGGAAGCTATTACTGTGTTAGATTTTTTCTACAACTCCAACAAGTTAACCTTCAACAACATCAGTTTAAAGGTTAAAAAAATAATGCTTTTGACGCAATAATTGCGTTAAAATAACTAACTGCGCTCTGTTGATTTGCCTGCACAATATTTGAATCGTTTCTTTTTTTTACTTCGCGTTAAAGTTAATTACCGTTATGCCAATTTCCCGTAAGAGGCCACTTCTCGCCACTTGCTACGATCCTGACAGACATCTTTCGTTTTTAGGGTTCCGTACCCAATGCGAAAAAGGGGTCACTATTACTAATTCTTCGCTGTCTGTTTGTTCGTCTGTCCGTGGGTCTGTTTATCCGTCCGTCACCAAAATAAAATAAATATTTAAGAGGGCTCCCATGTAACATGCCATGATTTTTACCGTTTTATATAGATAATAGTACGGAACCCTTCGTGCAGGAGTACGACTCGCACTTGGCCGGTTTTTCTACACTCTCTCTCTCTCTCTCTCTCTTAACTTTTTTTATTGGTAACTGTAATTGCTTGTATTTTACTTCCAAACAATTACACAAGTGTCATATATAAATTTTTTGGTATCATAACGTCAGGTATACTGTTTTTATGTTACTTCATGTTCAGGTACCCTGTAAGGGCTCCCACCAAATTACTATTATCCTAAAAACAGAGGTGGTAAAGAAAAAAGCACCTGAACGAGTAAGGGAGAGATTCACAGACTGCACTTCGACTTTACTTTGATGCAAAGTTCAAGAATCTCGCCCGGAAGTCAAGTAAAGTCAAATTGGGGTCTGTGAATCTCGCCCTTACTCTATGACTAGTGTTACTTGTTATGCAATCACCAAAAACAAGCTACCTATATTCAATAACACCATTACATTTAGTTTTTACCACAACTAACAAACACACATTCAAAATTTTCCGTTATAAATACAATTATGTGTGTCATTATTTTAAACTACTTTTATGACTTTGACTATGCATGAGATATCTATTTTTAGCATCGTCTGAGTTTTTTAAGTTGATAAAATTAAGTTTTTGTGAGAGTGCACGAAGTTTTGTAATATTGATTTAAAGAAGCCGCCTGTTTTTAATGTATCTAATCAATTATATTTATCTGTTTATAAAAATATACAATACTGACTTGATTCTAAGTCTATTAGGTCGAAACATAACTTTTTATCGAAATTCGTAAGTTTATTATATCATAAATAACTTAACATATCGGCCGCTTTTCCTCCGAAGTGTTTGGCAAAGGTGTACAACACCCACAATTCGCCGGGCAGTATTCAGTCCGAAATGTGACAGGGGGCGAGCCTGTCGCCATACATCGGGCTCCTGTTATTTAATAGATGACATTGAATATGCACAAATGTTCACACAATGAACAAATTGGTGCGTGCTTTGGCTGGGTCCGTTACCGCTCCTTCTGGCTTGAGAGGAGAGCCTTTTCCTACTAGGCTATCATCGCTCATTATATATAAAACTTTATTATACTCGTAATACCTTTTATACTCTAATTTTCTTTCAATTTACTTGTTTTATAAACTATACATAAAATGTGGGCATTTCTTAGTCAGAGAGTTATTAACAAGTAACATTATGAAAAGAGAAACATAAAACCCGGCTGCAAAATGTTGTCCCCTATGCCACTTCCACTATCAAGACGATTCTAATGACACCTCACATGTCGAAATCTATGAAGCTGTTTAGGCCGTAGAGCGTGCCAAAGAAACCTCATGCATACGCACCCACATACATTTCCATATATACATACATACATACACTCGAAAAACATAACCCTCCTTGCCCAGTCGGGTAAAAATCACTTCTGCAGCTTTTAGTAGTTTTATTACGGTTTTATCCATGATTTTCTTTTATGAAACTACAGACACTAGTGCGTCCTAATCCGATACGTGACCACTGCCAGTAAAGCTAGTTCTAAAAGAATGGAAGCTTAAAGTCGCTCACCGAACTGTACTCCGAGTTCTTCGAAAGTTTTTTTATTTTATTTATAGACCGAGCAAGCGTTGGCGAGCAAACCGTTTTTGCTTCATATCGTCACGCCTTTCCCGCGAAGGGGCTGGCAGAGGTGTACACCACCCACACTTCGCCGAAAGATATTGAATCCCAAATGTGACAAAGTCAAAGTGTTTTCATTTAATTTGGGTATCAAAGATACACTTACGAACGTTAAAGTTTTTTTAATAGACTCGACCGCCTTGTTCGGATAAAGAGCCTCTACTCAGAAGAACAGGCAAGAATCTGAGGGGCAATACAATACAATACAATACAAAAACTCTTTATTGACACCAAATACAAATAAATCTAAACTAAACACTCAAAAATAAAGGCGCAATGGGCGGTCTTATCGCTTAAGAGCGATCTCTTCCAGACAACCTTTGGATGGAATAAAAACATTACGATTAAGCATGGACGGTGGTGTGTGCTAAAAAAAAAAAAAAAAATAATAATTATTAAGATTAAATAAACTTACTAATTTGAGAATTATAATAAACTACATACTAATACCAACATAAATAATTACTAAATAGGTATACAAATAAACTACCCAGTCATAAACATACACAAGTACCTACATCAATAAATATACTAATACATATAAACATTGAAATATGACAAATATTAAAAAACGAAACGAGTCTACTTATAATGAGCCAGTTTGGAAAAGTAGAACACTTTGAGCTGCGTTTTAAAACTATGAAGAGATTGAGCACGTCTAATATTAACTGGGAGTGAGTTCCAGAGACGCACGGCTTCAGCAGTGAAGGACGATGCATAAAAACCAGAACTATGCACCGGATTCATAAGCAGTCTGTTTTCTGACGACCTAAGAGAAAGGGAATGGGAGGAGTGCAAGTATTGAAAACGTTCTTTCAGATAATTGGGAGTGGCAGGGTTAAATAAAATAGTAAAGAGAAACGAGAGGATACGGCTATTCCGACGCATACGAATGGGAAGCCATTGAAGCTTAGAGCGGTATTCAGAGACGTGATCAAATTTTCGGAGACCGAAGATAAATCTAATGCCGAAGTTCTGAAGACGCTCGAGCTTATTGAGCTGTTCCTCCGTAAGGTCTAAATAGCTGGCATCGGCATAATCAAGGATTGGATGCAGGAGTGATTGAACAAGCACAGCTTTGGTAGCAGTGGGTAAGAAGTTACGTAATCTCCTAAGATAAAACGCAGAGGCAAACATTTTCCGACTGACAGCTTGCAGCTGCGGACCCCAGGATAAGCTACTGTCGATGATAACGCCAAGGTTTTTCACTTGTTTACTAAAAGGTACAACGACACCATCAAGAACTACAGCAGGGAGAGTTGTAAAATCTAATTTTGAGATTAGTCGAGAGCTTCCAACGATGATGGTTTGAGTCTTAATGGGGTTAACAGTGAGACCATAAGATTTACTCCAGTTGGAAATGCGACACAAATCATCATTTATTGTCTTGATAGCTCTAGACAGCTGATCAACCGGAGCTTGAGTGTATATTTGGAGATCGTCTGCATAGAGATGGTACGAGGAAGAGAGAAAGTAAGATATAGAATTAATAAAAATTGCAAACAGAAGAGGGGAAAGCACACCGCCTTGGGGTACGCCAGCAACAATATCACACCATGAAGAAAAAGTATCCTCGACGCGAATACGCTGCCGGCGACCGTACAGATAGCTGCGAAACCAGTCAGTCACGGATGGAGATACGTTTAAAGAGCGGAGAAGAGCAATAAGGATTTCAAAATCAACAGTATTGAACGCATTGCTAAAATCGAGCAAGGTGAGGACAGTCAGCAGTCTGTTATCCATGCCCTGTCTTATATCATCAGTTACCTTGACAAGAACCGAAACTGTGCTATGACCAGGACGGAAACCAGACTGCAGGGAATTGAGGAGATTGTGGCGGTTAAGGAAATGACTGAATTGGATGTGGACAAGACGTTCAATAACTTTAGATAGGAAAGGGAGTATAGATATGGGACGATATTCAGAGAAGGATTTAGGGTTTGGTTTTTTAGGTAACGGTACTATTTGAGCTTCTTTCCAGCAAGATGGTACAGCACCCTTCGAAATAGAACTGTTCAATAGATGGCATATAATGGGAAGGATATCATCCAATATTGGAACAATCATATTTCGACTGATGCAGTCTCCACCAATTGCATTTGACGAGATGGATAGGATACTCTTTTTAACGTCACATTCCGTGAATTGACTTAAGACAAAAGAAGAGTAGTCAGGAGTTGGGAGAGAAGAGAGATAGTTAAGTGTTGCAGATTTGTCATTAGTGCTTATGTATGACGATGAAGAAAAGTGTTGATTAAGTGAGTTGATATCTACATTGTGAGAAATGAAATTTTGACGTGTTTTCCCAACTCCTAACGTTCGAAGGAATTTCCAAACTTTTGCTGGATCTTCATTTACTACTGAATCATGGATATGGCGGCGCTGTGCATCTCGACATAATCTATTGCAGCGATTCCGTGCCTTCATATAATTAGATTTGTTAAATTCTGTAGGGCTGCGTTTTAAGCGAGCCTTAGAAACAGCTTTTTTATGCATGAGGTTTTTAATGTTATCCGTCAACCAGGGTGCAGGAGCATGTTTAATCTTTATTGAGCGTAATGGTGCGTGTACGTCGTAAAGTTCAATCAGTTTGGAATTGAATAAGGCTACCTTATCATCCATACTGTCAGCATTCAATACAGCCGTCCAATCTATATTGCGCGCATCACTACGGAGTTTGTCGATGTCCATGGCACCAAAGCTGCGCTGAAGAATAATCTTGTGCTTGGCTTTAGGAGGACGAATCTTGTAAGATAAGAAGACGAGGTCGTGATATGAGAAGGAATCAGCTGCACACTGCCCATGCTTGGCTACGTGTTGTAGAGAGGACACAATAATATTATTATTTATTCAATTATTTTTAAAAATTATTTTTTCAAAGAATAAATAAATTACAGTTTCACAAAATAAATGTTGGCTTACAACTAGGTAATATTTATCCACTAGTGGCTACTTGGCGGAAGTAGAAAGTTCCAGACATCTTTGTCTTCTAAATAAGTCTTAACCTTATAAAATACCCTCTTTTCACTAATGTAATTTTTACATGTGATTTGAATTTTCCTTCAGTGAGCCCTATTTATATTTTTTTGGATTTTATTGCAAACACAGGGGGCGAGCCTGTTGCCATACACCAGACTCCATTCATGTAGCAGATGACATTAAATACGCACATATGTTCACACAATGAACAAATTGGTTTTTGCTTCGGCAAAAATGCTTTCGTACCTATGCCCGTTGTCCAAAGTCGCGGGTAACAGCTAGTGAGAAATGAAATTAGAAATGAGACAACTTAAATACGAAACTATCGATCGCGAATGGATGGATGGATAAATGGATGAATGTTTGTTACTCTTTCACGCCAAGACGGCTGAACAGATTTGGATGAAATTTGGCACAGAGATAGATTATAGTCTGGAAAAGCACATAGGATACTTTTTAACCGCGGGTGAAACCGCGGGGCGCAGCTAGTAACTGACATTGCAAAAAGCTGAGGTGGCAATGGTCTTACCATACCTTTACGGTATCAGTAACCGTTCAATAGGCCCACAAGCAGGTGACGTCACAACCCGCGAAAGGCAGCGTAAAGTAAATGAGTGCGTAAATCAAAAGATCGCGCCATATGGCGGCGTCCTTTGCGAAAGGCCTACCGACTAGCAGTGGTCAAACATTAAGGCACGTATTCTAAAACTCGATTTCAAACTGGTTTTACATAGACATATCGTCACGCCTTTTCCCCGAGAGGGCTGGCAGAGGTGTAATACAACGCCCACACTTCGCCTGACGATATTCAGTCCTAAATGTAACAGGGAGTGAGCCTGTCGCCATACACCGGGCTCCAGTCATGTAGCAGATGACATACAATACGCACAAATGTTCACACAATGAACAAATTGGTGCGTGCCGTCGGCTGGGTTTGAACCAGCTCCCTCTGGTTTGAGAAGCGGGCCTTCTCCAACTAGGCTATCATCGCTATTTCTATGAAACTGGTTTTAGCATACATAAAAACAGCTTTAAATAGAGATTGATGACAGAGTATCGTAAACAGGCCTAAATAGGCTATGATTTTAAATTACGGGAATTACTCACGATACGATTACGATACGATTAAATCGATTATTTCGACTATAGTAAATCAGTGCTAAGCAAGACGCAGCCGCGCGCGCACTCGCCTTGATAAAGATCGCCGAATAATCGTCATTTCTTTCTGTTTCAGGTTGACGTGCGGGACGCCACAAGCTTAATCGTACGTTAGTAATTCCCGTATCATAAAATCACAATGTGTGAAAACCACGCCAGTTCCCATAACAAAATTAAAAAGGCTGATGATGATAATTGTACAAAAAAAA
Source organism: Peribatodes rhomboidaria (assembly GCA_911728515.1). Classification (NCBI taxonomy): domain Eukaryota; kingdom Metazoa; phylum Arthropoda; class Insecta; order Lepidoptera; family Geometridae; genus Peribatodes; species Peribatodes rhomboidaria. Next base: position 4,079,322 of record OU452184.1, on the reverse strand, counting down.
CAAAAACTAAGACATTTTATTTAATATCAGCTGCACAGAAATCCAACTGTAAATAGAAAGTTTTTGATGCCTTACATCATAGTAGATTGCTAAAAATAGTTGCCAGCCTTAAAATAGATTTAATTTTTGTGTCAGTCAACTGGCTGCTTTTTGCTTATCTTATGATGCTAATTATAGCGTTATAGGAATACCTACATCTACAGTGGATATCTAATCAGTGCCTATGAATGTCGATTTCCGTCGTGACTAAGCATGACATGACGGATATTATTGAAGACGCGCGTTTGACGCTGTGGGCTATACATTAATACTGACTGCTTAGTAAGCTGTGGTGGCTTTAGATTGGTAATCTATACAGAGTTATCATGAAAGGGTGTACAAAGTCAAAAGGGTGTTAGTGTACTTACTCATTTTTTTTTGTATTGACCACCAAGTCGCCTGATGTTAAGCGACGTTGTGGTCTAAGATGGAGCACGACGACCTATGAGGTACTTATTCACTCTAGCCTTGAAGTTTTGTAGAGTGAAGAAGTACAAAGACGGCAGTTGATGGCAGTTAAGTTTCATCATTATAAACAACTTTTACTATGGAGTCAACCCTGAAATCGAGAAAAAAAAAATAGCTGTTCCATACATTCCCACTTGCTCCTACTGTACACCAACATTGAAAAACATAGACATTTATGAAGGTAGTTTAACATTTTTCTGTATGTTGTCAGAAGTTCTCAAATCAGTCAGTCGTTACAAAGTAAAAGCTGTGAACTGATATTAATTTTACTTGTGCCAATTAAAGTTTTAATTTTTGGATTTTTTTAATGAAGTACAATGAACTTTTTACTGTACACGGTATTTTTTTTTTCATGAGTACAATGCCACTCTTTTAGCTTAGTACACTCTTTACTGAAATCTCCGTTGATAACTGGTCACAGTCGAATACTAGCTTTCAAAAAAAAACTACGTGACCCCCTTGGCCTCTTACGAAACCACAAACTCGTAAACAGTTACGGCAGAAGAAAAATTCTTCCTTATGCGAATTCCTCCTTTCTAGTAATATGGTAATAAGTAAGAATGGGACCTACAATGAAATGTGGAAAAAAAACGTTCCCTAAAAAAAATTGCCTCAAAATTGTGTGGAACATCTAATTTTGTTTTCACGATTTCAGTTGGTCCTACAATAAAAAATGATCATAATTATGAGTACAAAGATATCCTTGAATATATCCCTCGTTTAGAAAGATGCGCTCAGTTTTAATTTTATCTAAATCCGTCAAATTTCACCTTGAAAAGGTAACACCCACACAGACTCACTCTCACCAACAAAGTTTTTTGGAAACGTTAGATAAAAAAAAGCACTGTACGAAATCGAACCACAAATCAAATTAGATAGATAAAATCTTTGTTCCAAATGCAAACACCTGAGGCACTGAAAAGATCTATAGATATATATTTTTGACCTACACCAATGACGGTATCAAAATGAGAAGACGAGTGACTTTCAGGACTGGGGCTAATTCGGAGATTTTAAATTTTCATCTCACCTTTTTTCGTCCTTGTTGCTCTTGTTTGAAAGGTGTGAGAGTGACCAAGATAAAATCTTATCTCATCTCACGCGTAGGAATAGCCCTACTGGTCCTACTCAACTGTTATGTGTTTGCTGACACACTAGTACTTTAGTCGCGCTTGGAACATTGTCGTGAACGCTTGTGTTCTAGTGCGAATGTTCTATCGCCCTTGTCATCCATGTGTCTTGTTGCTACAGCCGGGGAATTTCGAAAGCATATATTCGTGGGACATCGAGCTGGCCAAGTCGATCGGAAACCGAGTACAGTGACTGCTATGTTATGGCCTCACTCGTCTTCTTATTTTTTAAGCTGGAGGCCGAAGGAAATTAAATTCTAAATACTAGGTAGCTTGTAAACTGCTTTTTGCTCGGCTTTAGACTAGACTTTATACTGAGCTTAAAACATTCTAGTGTTTAAAGAATAAAATTATCTTCTTCGCAAAATAAACGTTTTTACGCAGAGACACATCGTAAAATAAATCCCTGACTTCAGAAAAGCCGTTGTCTCAACAAAAGTCTGCATTTTCTCGAAAAATTGTTTAAGAATAGCTGTTTTAGTGTTTATGACTTTAGAGCTTTAAATAGAGTTGAGCCAAATCGCTATCGATACTTTTAATTTTTTTAAATCATAAACTTTGTAAAGTAACTTTTAAAAAATGAGTATGGTATTATTTTATAATGTCAAAGTCAAAGTAAAAGTCAAAATACATTAAGTTTTGTCATATGCATTTGCCCGCCTCTTCGTCCGTCTATTTTATTCAAAGATCTCAAAATACCTGTTATGAAATTTATCAAAATTGTTACGAACATTTATGCTTCACCTTGACAATGACAGATAGCTACTCTAACTCGACACGTTGACAAATAGAACGATTGAAGTCAGTTGTGTTACTTTTTTTTAACATACACAAAAGAAGTGTCACCTCTCAAAGGGTGCGATTTCAATCCCTAAAACCAATAAAATTATTTATAAGTAAATATAAATAGCTTAATATAAAAATATATACGCTGTAAGGGTGCGAACATAATGTACTTATTTAATTTCATCTGCTAGATAACGTGAGCCCAATGTATGGCGACCGATACGCCCCCTGTCACATTTGGGACTGAATATCGCCTGGCCAAATGTGAGTGTTGTAATAAACCTCTGCCAGCCTTCGGGGGAAAGGAATTGGAAGACGTGCCGATATGTTATGTAATATTTTAGACCTATCTCATCCCTAGCCAAGACCTAAAAACGCTACGTTAAATGTTCGTAGTACCCACGAGTAAAACTTTGTTCCCAAATTATGATTCTTCAGCTGAGCCAATTTTATCGTCTGTGAATTGTGGCAGCCATAAAATTCGACGAACTTGCTTAGCTTTGTGTTTCTTTTCGTATTTTGTTACAGTTTCTACCGTTATTCTGAAGGATTGCAACTTTTAGGTAAATAAATTGGACGGACAAGACGGGAAATTATAAGTGAAATCAGAATTTAAACTAAGTATAGCATATCGTCACGCCATTCCCCCGAGGGGGCCGGCAGAGGTGTAATACAACACCCACACTTCGCCGGACGATATTCAGTCCCAAACGTGAAAGGGGGCGAGCATGTCGCCATATACCGGGCTCCACTCATGTAGGAAGTATAAGTATAGTATAGCATCCTATCCTAATCCTAATTCGTACTTCGTAATCCTATTCTAACTTTCTAATCCCTAATTTCCTAACTTTTGTATTCTATAATCCTACTTTACGTTATTCCTACTTTATCTTGCTTCTTACTTTCATATATTTAAATGCTAAAGTTTGTTTGTTCGTTTGTTACTTTTTTACGCCTAAATGGATGAACGGATTTTGATCAAATTTGATGTGGAGATAGCTTAGACCCTGAATTAACACATAGGCTAACACACACTAACATACACACTAGTTAAACGCAAGTAACACCGCGATACGCAGCTAGTTTTATAATAATTTTACTCCAAAGTATCTAGACAAATTCAGATTTAAAATGATTAATGGCTTTAATACAGTACTCGGTGGCATAATTTTCAGCAGAATGAAACAGACTAGAAGCTAGCACCTAACCCGTCTAGGCCATATGTGTATCATAATCAAAATCACATTAGCCTGAATGTTTAGTTTTTCTGACGTTACGCCGGGTGGGATTCCACGTCAAGAACAATTGATTGATGGAGGAGAGTGTTACATTATTATGGGTAATGTTTTGTTTTAATGCTTAAAAGGCTATTTTCTTGTACAATAAAGTAATGTAAATATTATAAAATAAAGTAATGTAAGTATTTATTTTATATTTATTTCGTCTACTTATTAGTATTTATTTTGTGTGTTTTTATTATTTTTATATTATTATTTTTTACGTCTTGTAAAATTATGTATTATATTATTACTATTGTATTAGTATTAGAATTTTCAAGGCCACAACTTATTTATATGTTCCTGTCCATTCAGGTTGCCTGGAAGAGATCGCTTTGAGCGATAAGGCCGCCCATTTAAAACTTAGTTTAGCCTTATTTAAGTACTATTGTAATATTTTATGTTTTTAATAAAGAGTTGTTGTTGTTGTTGTTGTAATGCAATATTTGTTCTAGCTAAGTCAGTTCAGAAATAATGTTTAGCATTCCAGGATTTCAGCGGGAGGCTGAGGTAATAATAGTAGCTAAAAAAAAGCTTTGACTTCGACAGATGACGTCTGACAACCTATCAAAAATTTGAAATATGATTTTGAAAACCGAAAAGAGGGCATTGCACTGATGATTACGAACAACTTTTACTATGGAGCCAACCCTGAAATCGCGAAAATAAAATCAGCTTTTCCATAAAAAAAAGTTTATAGATCGTAGAGTGTTTTTTTTTTTAATTTCAGGCCCCATTTTCAAAGTCAAGTCGAGTCAAAGTCAATATGTTTTAATTTAATTTGGATATCAAAGATACACTTATGAATGTCAAAGTTATATAAAAAACTCGACCGCCTTGTTCGGAAAAAGAGCTACTACTCAGAAGAACAGGCAAGAAACTGAGAGGCATTATATAATAGAGGGAGGCCGCACAGGGAGCAGAAGCCCAGAAGATTTAGGTAATTTTACCTATTGATGTTATTTATATGTATGTTAGTCCGTAAGGTATTTATTTTCTATGGGCCTCTGTAACTTGCATTGTATGCAAGTTATATTGCCTGAAATATATGTTTTTTTTCAAAAATAAAAATAAATTACTGTCTCACAAATTTTTGCTAACAAGGTAATATCTATTGTACTAGTGGCTACTTGGCGGAAGTGGAAGGCTCCAGATACCTTTGTCTTCTAAACCATTGTTAACTTCATAATATCCTCTTTTCATTAATGTAGTTTTAACATGGGATTTGAGTTTTCGTTCAGTAAGCTCTGTTATATTTTTCGGGATTTTATTATGAAAACGAACGCAGTTGCCTAAAAATTACTTATTTGACTTAGTCAAGTAGTTTGATTAAAAGTTGTTTATAATGATGTGCACAATGACTTTTCAGCTTAACACACTTTTTTTTAACACCCTGTATAAGCAGTTGGGTTGGGCTTGCAACTTGCAAAGGTTAGTTTAATTATAACTGGCCCAGTTATTAGGAACGGTCTTTTCCAGAACAGTAATTTATCGTAGCTCAGTCGTCACCTCTGAAACAGTTTGATGGACGGCTAAAATAAGACACGATGGCATTTGTTTGAAAATAGATGAGCAGAATTTGAATGTATGGATTACGGTGACTGGCTGTTATTGGAGTTGGACCAAGGGATTTGTTGCTGAATCTATCGTAGCCTGTATGTTTATCTTGTCTAAAAGCTATGTAATGAAACTGACTGATCACTCAGTTTAGAGCTTTGAAGCACGTACTAGTTTTGTTTTTATTTTTTAAAGTGTTCGCAGTTAGTTTGGCCGCCCATGTACCTAGCGTTCATTGGAAATTCTAGATTGCGACAGTGCAACAATGCATTGAAAACAGTATTAAAAAGTGTTCGGAAACATTTTCATGTTGATATTTATGATAAGTGCTCAGAGAAACGTAAGAACCTATTTTTTTTACGTGGTTACGCTTTTCTAAGTAAAAACTATCAATATCAACATGAAAATTATTATTATTATTATTATTTTTTTTATACAGAATAGGTCGGCGTTTGACCACCAACTCGCCTGATGTTAAGCGACGTTGTGGTCTAAGATGGAGCACGACGATCTATAAGGTACTTATTCACTCTTGGAATTCTGCCTTGAAGTTTTGTAGAGTGAAGAAGTACAAAGACGGCAGTTAAGTGAGGCGCTACAAGTGCGCTACTGCTCAGACCCGTCTTCGGAACGGTTACACCGAACTACATCCCGAAACACGACTAGGTCATTTCACGGCATGGCTTGGTCAGGTGCACCGGACCAAGCCATGCCGTGAAACCGCGGTGGGTGGTAACTAGCCACGGCCGAAGCTTCCCACCAGAGTACACACATATATGTATTCACAATGAACAAATTGGTGCGTGCCTTGGCTGGGATTGAACCCGCTACCTCTGGCTTAAGAGGCGAGCCTTCTCCGACTAGGCTATCATTTCTTCGCAAGAACAACTTACATACTGATAAACCTATTTAAATACACCGGGAAATCGTTCTCATCCTCTGCAGTCAGATAAAGAAACACCTACACAAAATAATGATTATGTATAAATAAATCTTCCATAGTTCTTGTTCTAAAAAACCCGGTTTGAGCCAACCAGATCAGCAGACGAAACCACTTTCAACCGGAATAATGTCAGAACCTTCCAATGAAATACGAGCTCAAACACGTTTTTTTCAAAGAAGTAACTTCAAAATTTCTTTATCTAAACAGCCTTAAAGATAGGCGATGATATTCGAGATAAGATATCTGTTTGATATTTTAGTAGGCAATTTGTTTTAATAATCATAATTTTCCTTAATATGATGATATACTATGACTTTAAGAGCTAACGCGTGTATTTAAGTATTTTTTAAATATACCTAAACCTCGTTCGAGTTGGTGTTGGATGATGACATTAAAGACAAATCCATTAATAGTAGTGGCTTTTGTATTATAACAATAATCATAATTTTCCTTAAAATTTATTCAAAGTTTTTCCCTTTGTGGCTGCACTTCGAACTGCAAAACGAACATAACTAACTAACTGACTCTAAACTATATGTATTATGGTTTATAGCAAGCAGAATAACTGCTAACTGAAAAGCAATTTAAATAGCTTTAGTTTGAAGTATAGAATAGAATATTTTTTATTGTCATTAAGTAACAGTTTCTTAACAATTTTAGCTAAAAAAAAATAATTAAGGAGGCTCCTATAATGGACTCGTCAAAAAGGTAATTACAAAAAGCATTTGGTAATATTATTAATGTCTTATACGGTAGAATCATAAAGTTCATATACAGCAGAAAGGATGTATGTAAAGACTGCGTCAAATCGAGTTGTACAGAAGATGTATAGCAACTACCATTACCCTACAATCTTTACAGGCAAAGGTATTACAAGCATCTTCTCAAAAATAACGTTTTTCTAGCTCCTATATCAGTTAGTGTTTGTGCTACCTGGGTCACAGAATAAATTAATATCCTTAGTACAAGTACCGGGGTGTGCGCACAAAAGAGCTTCTAATTCTAAAAAAATTTTTGATGCAAGTATTCTTTTAGAAATGTGACTCTAATTCGGGGGCCCATTCATTTATAATCTCTTCTTCTCTATCTCTCTCTACATAATATAAAACAAAGTCACTTTCCGTGTTTGTCTGTCTATCTGTTTGTCCGTTAACTCTTTCTAAAGCACGCATTTTGATGAGGTTTTTACCATTTAATGATTTTTAACAGCTGGTTAATAGGTACCGACCAAAGCCGGGGCGCCGGGCGGGTCGCTAGTGCACGTATACTTCAAGCTCGTTCGTCAAATCGTTGTGAAACCATTTCATTGGCTCTGTGAGCTGTGTAGACCTCGCGACCGACGTGTCTCCGATACAGGTCGCTTTCCTCAACTGATTCTCGTAAATTTTTGGGAGTTGATTCGATATTTATTTACATAATTTTTTTTGGAGTTTTTTGGATTTTTTTTCACGTGACAACGTCTTATAATTCGATAGAGCCGGCTGCACGCACGAATAAACTTGACTCATGCGGCGTTACCTCGCTTTGAGGCGTTCCATGTAAGGCTTGAAGTGCAAGCGCGGAACGAGCGACAAAGAAGCACAATCGACCTTTGCGTTCGGCAGCGTTCGACATCCGTCTCTCTCCTACTTGAGCGAGCACGTTGTCACGTTCAACTATCGTCAGTAAACCGACTTTACAGACAATCATTTTTTTTCAAAATGACGGTGATATGATTTTTTCCCAAAAAAATCATACCTCTTAACATAGAATTTAGAATTTTCGCAATTTAGAAAGTTTCGAAAGATTGGATTGAGAGCCGATTCTTGCGACCTGTAGACCAAGACAGAGATCCGGAATTCGGACATATGAAAGCATTTTTGTCAAACCTGAAGCATAGACGCTTCGCACGCTAACGTTCGCTTGGTCGTCTCGGTCGATAAATCACATGTCGCGATGCCATTCGCGCTAATAGCTTTACGTTTTCAATAGGACCCCAGCGTTAGTGCTTTTGAAATTTAATTTTGATAAAAACAAAATGATAATTTAAATTTAAACAGGTATAGCTAAAGTGCAAATATATGTCGCTTGCGTTTCTTCACTCGTTCTATGTCCGCCATTATGGATTGTAGTGCTACGGATGAACTTTATGCAATATGTCATGTCTTTAGAAAAAAAAGCATATTAAGTGAATTTCCAAATTTAAATGCATCATTCTTGTACCTTAATTACATAATTAGTCTCCTTCGACGTTAAAAAGCCTTACGGCTTACTTTGGCAGCCATTGACCTTTTTTATTTTATTTTTTATTTTCAATTCCGTTAAAGCATTACCATTTTAAGATCATATTTCTTCAAATTCTGGGATTAATGATGCTTCAAAACTAGTTATTTTAAAGCAGATAGGCCTATAAAAAAAATTGGGCGCAAACACCGAAAATTCTATAGCGGTCAAAACTGGTTTAATGCTAATTTTAAACGGCTTATCTTTTAAAATCAGATTTAGCTATTAATAACCTACAAAAACCCATTTCTAATTTAAAGTAGTAGTTAATAGGTTTATTTATCAGGTGCTTGCTCGTGTAGATATAAATATAAGTTGTTCTAAAATTAGAACTATAATGAATAGAAAATTATATATTAAATTTAAAGTGGGTTAAATCAAACAACTTTAAATTCCAATCCTTTAAAAAATTTAAAGGATTGGAATTTAAAGGTGTTACAGGTTGTAAGATTAGGAAGTTGTTTAATTTAATAACGTTTTTTTTTATTTTATTTCAAAGTCAAAGTCAAAATGTTTTTATTCAATTTAGGTATCAAAGATACACTTATGAACGTCAAAGTTATTTAAATAGACTCGCCCGCCTTGTTCGAACAAAGAGCCTCTACTCAGAAGAACAGGCAAGAAACTGAAGGGCATTATTTTTTCAAATAATAAATTATATATTAAAATTATAAATTTAGTATATAATTTTATATTATATATTACTTAATTTAGTAATGATATATAAAAAACAAAGCCTAAAAAACCGACTTCCTATCATCCATGTCAAACATTTTTAGACTTTTGTTGATATTTTTAAAACTGCTTGACCTATTTTCGTTAAAATTCATTGTGCACCACCTCTAAAGTATGATTTACCAAAAAAAAGAATCATTAAAATCGATCCACAGTTGGCCGAGTAATCGCGTAACATACATACAAAAATAAAAAAACATACAGTCGAATTGAGAACCTCCTCTTTTTCTGAAATTCGGATGACAAGACCATTAATTTGTATTTTGGAGTTGATGGAGCCAAGTGGTGAAAAGCGTATTGTAAAAAGTTTTTTTTTAACTGCAAGATATGTACATATTACAACAGTAGCCGCGTCAAAAAGTTACACTTACTCGTATTTAAGAAAATTCTTACTTGTGAATAAAATTTGATATCAAACGTACTTATAACATTTTCTTTTACGACTTTCGATCAGTCGCTTGCGTTGTATCGACGATAACAGCTAACTGCTGTATTGGTTATCGTTCGCAGCGGTTAACGATTTTCATTTGTTTTCATTCCGTTGACTCCGATATCTTGAAAGAATTGGCTGAGAGGCTAATTCTGCAGCGAATGTCGTAAGCTATGAAGACGTTAAATCAGAAACGTTTATCATAATATCGTGTTATCACGAGAACTCATAACCCACCCCTTAGCAATAAACGTTGTAGTCTCGGAATAATTTTACAGTAGGTACATCGGCTTTTTCAAACTAGCTCAAAAATGTAAAAGACAGAAAAAGACCCTACTAGAAGCCTTAGAACACCTAATTGTTACTATTCCGGAACTATACAATATTATTGCCAAGGGAAATAGTGTGCAATGTTTCATAACGGTTTAGAAAAAAGCTGACACAACATTTAAAGCAGATACGAGTCAATTTATACGTCGCTACGTCGTACGCAAGCAAACAAATATCGTTGCTGTAGGATGATTTCAGATTTTTTGATACTGAAGTCTACTAACATCAGATTGGATGTTACGAGGTTTTCTTACTTGATGTAAAAAAATAATTTTGACGAATAATTCGCGACGACATGAGATGTAATAATCAAGTCAAATAAAACAGATTAATTATGAACAGTTTTTTTTTCTGCTGCGGGATTTCCCACAAGTACCCACATGGTTCAAATTTTCCCACATGGTAGATACCCGATAACGGTTCTTATAGGCTGCGTATCCACTAGAGATCTGCAAGGAAAATGAGTCCGCGAGGAAAATCCGCCAATAGAAGTATGTACTTCATTTACACAGCGAAGTAATCCTAGTCGTGGTTTTTTTTCTCCCGCGACGTTCATTTTCCTCGTACATCTCCGGTAGATATGCAGCCTTAAGTTCTCCGTCCACTTACAAGCCCAACACCTAACCGCCTAACAATCTTATAAATAGAAAATTAATTTAGTACGTTGTGACACAAGGTTCTTTTTAAATCTACTCGCCGCGCGGCGCGCGGCCCGCTCTAAAAATTACTTTACGATCTAAAACGGCACTTTACGTACCAAAGTATTAAGTACATACACCATTTGTACATACAAATTTTTCAATTATATCATTCGATTGCAAGGCGCTCGGCGCTGGGCTTATAAGTGGAAGGAGAACTTTATCCCGGATTGGGTTCCGCACTTTGATGAGATCAGATTATTGAGGGATGAGCTCTGTTCAGATTGTCTTCCGATTCAAGATTGTCTTTGCGCTCAAATTGGCAATTCTTATCCCTGAGTGCATTGATAAATAGGAAAAAGAATAAATCTTGCCAAAGTATGTAAGCTGTAATAGCTATTTGCCATCGGGTTTGCTCACGTTTCGTAGCCCAGTTGCGGAGATTACACCTACAATGTACACACAAACTTACCTCTTTGTATTTATTAGTATAAATTTCACCTTAGATCGCATCAAGTACGAAAAACACTACTCACTATTTTTTTTTTTGCTAAATGAAAAAAAATAGTGAGTAGCAGTTAAATGTAAAAAAGAAAGGTCAAGAAAAGGTAACTGCCAGAACACATTCACATACATACATACGACACGACGTCTTGTATAACGGTATACATTACACTACTACTCGTAGTTCAAGATGTCAGTACACATTGTGTTGTGTTGGTTTACATTTATCCCAGTAGGTGTGTATCAAACTAGAGTGCATTTTCACGGATGTTTCTCGATTTGCAACGCATTAGTATCGGTAATTACGTCATCGAGAGTGTAGTTGAAGAATTGCAATGTTAATAATAGGTGCAGTTCTTAGCAACTGCCCAGAGGGTCGGCGGAAGGTTACGTAATCCACCTTGTTGAATTAATGAATGGAAACGTTGTTTGGAACACCTGATTTGCCTTTGTACGTTAGATATGTTTTTATTTTTAAAACGAAGCAAAAGACAGTCGTCAATAACATCTGAACATATTACAGAATCTGATTAGGAATCTTTTAGATAGTTTTCTTTGTTCGGGGATTTTAAAATGGGGATTTAAAATAATAAGTAACGACAAACTAACTAGGTACTACAATATTTTTTTTTTGCAAAAACACTACCTTACAGACTGACATATTACATTATCATTAAAATATGTTGGCTGTTCAGAGACTTAAAAAAACCGGCTTCGTTGATGAAGTCTTCAAAAAAGGGAAATGATCTATCCTTTTCAAATAAAAAGTTTTTAGACGTAAGTGAAGGTACGTAAAAAGCTTGTTTAATAAAACTTTTCAAATAAAGCAATAGTATCCTTTATTCAACTTGAGAGTAACGAAGTGCCTACCGTTTACTCACTGAAACTTTGTAAGATAAAACGTTAAATTGGCCAGAAATGTAGGTATCCGTTTATTCGTAGAATATTATTGTTTGATTAGTTTTGGTCAATAAAATACGTAGACCACATAACCGACCATAGAACCTTCTTTGTTATTTAAAGTTAAGTTCGTTTTGCTTAAGATTGTATTCTCAAACAATCGTTGTATAATTAATTTGACTGCCTCGGTGGCTCAGTCAGTAGTAAACCTGCCTTCTGAGCTAGAGGGCGTGGGTTCGATTCCTACCTAGGACAAACATTCATGTGATGAATATTTGTGTCTGTTCTATGTCTGGGTGTTAATATCTATTTAAGTATGTATTTAAAAGTATGTATATCAGTCTCTGGCAGCCATAGTACAAGCTTTGCTTAGTTTGGGGTCAGACGACCGTGTGTCCAAGTGTCCCGAATATTTATTTTTATTATTATTATTTACGCACCTGACACAGTCAAGTAGGTGCCACAATGCCTTAAAACTCGCCTTTATAACCAGTATGTCCTGCTTACCATGATTTATGGTGACGAGACGTTAACGCTTCCACAGGAAGCTGTGCACAAAATGCAAGTAGCACAAAGAGCTAAGGAGCGCAGCATTCTCGGCATCAAGTTACATGACCGAGTGAGAAATGTCGAGATCCGACCTCGCACCAAGGTTCGTGACATCAGGATGACGATCACTACACTCAGATGGAGTTGGACAGGACATGTTGCCAGGCAGAGTGATAGCACTAAACTGTTGACTAAATGTTGACGGATTGGTGGCCACGTATCGGAAAACAAAGTGTTGTCGACCTCCAGCACGTTGGGTCGACGATGTTGTAAATGTCGCGGGTCGAATCTGAACAAGATTGGCACAGGACCTGGATGAGTAGCGCACGAGAAGAGAGGCCACTACTGTGCTCAATAGTGGGTGATTACGGGCTTCTTTCTAAGTTATTTCGACTCGTCAATTTAAATCAAAACAAAAAAGTTTAATTTCGTTAGTTTTACTCGTACTTAAATTTAAGTGGGTTACATCAAGTTACATGTAACTTCAGATCATACTAGACGCGACGGCTAGACCTCGTACTTTTCCACTGTGAAACAAACTTTCATGGTTTCAGAGCGGAAATTTTATGGAGTAACTATCACAATACTCTTTATTCTATTTATAGACTTTTAGGAAAAATACTCTGTAAACAAGATACCTACGTCACTACAAAACTCTTGTACATGTTTCGGATATTTTGACAGCGTTAAAACCTCTCCGGTCACATCTGATATTATAATAGTCCGTATCGAAATAAAAGAATTTCACGGATCATTTAACGTTGTTTTGAATATGAGTTTTCAAGGGCGGCCTCATTCACAATAGAATTTCCGTGCGGTGTGCGCATAGCATTTCGCGGTGCGCGTTCGAGCGAGGAATACAGTCAGAGAAAATATAAGAGCTGCAAGCGTGAACAAAAGCTGCTGAACAACTCCGATAGGAGAGAGGTGGGCTGGGTATAACGTGTACTTACAGCGCAGAGTGAGGGCGGGGACAACTAACATTATTAAATAAATAAATTCGGGACACTTGCATACACGGTCGTAAGACCCCAAACTTAGCAATGCTTGTACTATGGCTGCCAGAGACTGATTTACATACTTAGATATTTTTAAGTACGAACTTAAATAGATATTAACACCCAGACGTAGAACAAACACAAATATTCATCACATGAATGTTTGCCCTAGGTGGGAATTGAATCCACGCCCCCAAGCTCAGAAGACAGGTTCACTACCCACTGAGCCAATATGGCAGGCGAGTGTTAAAAGAAAAACAAAAATTTCGCTTCCACTATTATGACAATTCATGTGACATCTCACATGATGAAATCCATCAAGCTGTTTAGGCTGTAGGGCATGCCAAAGAAACCTCATACATACCCACCCACACACATACATACATAATTACATATACTCAAAAAACATTACTATTTTTCTTGCGCAGTTGGGTTAATACACTGCACCTGACCAAACATCTTAGGATCACCCGCTGAGGTAGTTGGAGATTGCTTAAATTTTTTATCAAAACCACTCTAGCTGTTTTCGTGTCATAGGATACATACTCATGTATCCTATGACACGAAAACAGCGAACATTTCAAACTAAACGAAACTAAACTAAACTAAACTTTAGTTTGGCTATTATTATTGTGCGCTTGAGAAAACTGTCCAAAATCCACTTTCAAAAATGCTACTTCGAGTACATGAGTATTGAGTATGTATCCTATGACACGAAAACAGCTAGACATACGTCATTTTTTATGACATACGTCATTTTTTATAGATGTATATAGATTTATGATAGCTTAAGTTCGTCAACAAAATTAAAGTTGCCACTTTGACTGACACCTCGAAGTAGCATTTTTGAAAGTGGATTTAGGACAGTTTTCTCAAGCGCACAATATTAATAGCTAAACTAAAGTTTAGTTTAGTTTCGTTTAGTTTGAAATGTTTGCTCTAGGGTTAATTAATTATTAATCATATTTAAGTCAAGCATAATATTTTGCTTTACAAAAATCAATAGAGACAGTTGCAACTGTTTAGTCAATGACCCACCCAACAGAGTTATGTCAAAAATTGTTTTATATGTAAAAAAACTAGTTTGAAGAAGAAAAAGTAGATTTTTAACGCCTGCTCTAAAATCTACCTTTATACTTTTCATCACTAAACGAGTATATATTTTATTAATAATCGTAGAGACTATTATTTCTTCTCTGTCTCTTACTTTCGACCTCAGTTTGGTCTAAAAAGATCGATTATTCAAGCATTTTTGAAAAAAAAATAGTGAAATCGAAAAATCTCTTTTAGATTTTAGAAAACTATTCGCGACAGTTTGGTCTGAGGCAATTTGCATCGAAAATGCTTCATTATAGAAAGAATTGTCCAAAATAACATAGCTTTTTTTAAGCTTTATTGTTTTTTTAAAAAGCGTTTGACACAAACAGTGAATGAAATAACTACATAATATATTTTTATTATCAACATAAAATGAATTTTGTTTTTCAACATTTAACATATTTAAATAAAACCTTTGACCATTGGCGCAAATTTAACTTTTTCAAAACACTAGATTTTTCTAGTATGTCAAAAAGTAAAATTTGCGTCAATTACAATGTAACTAATATCAAGTCGTCTACCAAATTTGGATTTGCGAGGCATATTCGTGCTTACAACCGTATCTAGCCAGGTTCGCCATTGACGGATACGTCAAGGAGGACTATATATAATATCAAGTCGTACAAGGAAGTAAAAAGACTATACTATTTTCATTCTAGGTATTTATTAGACAAAGCTTTCATTTACAGCCTTGCCGTTATTCTATACTAGCTGCGCCCTGCTGTTTCACCCGCGGTTAAAAAGTATCCTATGTGCTATTCTAGACTATAATCTATCTCTGTGCCAAATTTCATACAAATCTGTTCAGTCGTTCTGGCGTGAAAGAGTAACAAACATCCATCCATCCATACAAACTTTTGCGTTTATAATATTAGTAGGACACTGAAACAGCACCCTAAATATCATGAACTCATGTATAATTTAAAATTACGAAAAACCCCCGACACCGATCAACACCAATTTACCAAACATACTCGTAGCTAAGTACACTCCCGACTAATTCAACTTACAAACAAAAAAAAAATCAAAATCAGCTCAACCATGCAGGAGCTACGATGCCACAAAGACACACACACACACACACACACACACATACACACACTCTCACACACAAATTTTCATTTGGTTCATTGTATTTGTCTTTTTGTCAATAAATTAATTTGTATTTTATTTGCATTTGTACTACAATACGACATCGTGTCGTTCCTTTTCACATCATAGACTTCCACGATACGACGTCGTGGAAATTATGGTGTATTGTGAAATTATGTATTATTATGACGTATTTTATGACTTATGAAACGGGAATTAGTCACGTACAATTTAGTCGATTATTTCGACTATAGTTTCAACCGCATTCGGCGGCCTTTATCAAGGAGAGTGCAAGCGCGCGGCTGCGCTCGTATAGCACTGGTAACTGACTGGTTAACGTTTTGCTCAGTGGCTCATCTATCTATAATTATTATGTTTAACTCACATTTTAAGATAAAGTTAGATAAAGCTAGTCTATCCTAGTTACATGTTTCTTTAACAGAACCGGAAAAAAATTGCTCTTAAGAGGATACCATCCGTGTGGGTAGAAGATAGATTATGAATATATTTAAGATACATACATAATATGTATGTATCTTAAATATATTCATAATCTATCTTCTACCCACACGGATGGTATATATAATATAATCATTTTAATCAAATCAGAAGCTTGTTTCTTATCAAAAGTTTGATTTTATTTAAGACAGTTTTAAGCTTCTTAAATAATTAACCAACGTCATAGACACGTCAAATTAGACTTATTGCGTCATATGTGAGATTAATTCCTAGTAATTAATGATTTGTAGACGGTTTTCATTGCATGGTTCCTCTAAATGTATAATAGCTTAGATTAGATTAAATTAAAAACAGCTTCTTAAGTGTAGTTTAATGAATTATTTAGAGCAAGTGTTTTCGGGAAATTTACTCAAACTTACTGGGTTTGTGACTTAGTGACAGGTGCGTCTTAATTTTTCTTTTGTTTTAGATATGTATAGGACATTATAAAAACAAGGTTTAGCGTTCCAGGAGCCAACACCTGACGACATCACTCAATATGGTCTCTTCGAAACTTGTTCTAAATTCGGTCTTGCTAATGCATCGATTGACGTCACTGCGTGTTGCCCACGTGACCATTTTTGACTCAGAACGCTATACCTGGCGGAGAATATTATTATACTATGGTAAAGGATAAGAAGATAACTATGTATTTAATTTTAATTGAGAAAGAAAGCTAAAATTTATTAGAGTTTTTAATTAATACGTATTAACTAAATTACTAAGTAACTCTTCGACTACATGGCAAAGTTAAAACGAATGATGTGTCTATTATACATACACGTACTGTAATAATTCTTGTGAATCAATTTTAGTAACTAATAAATATGTTGTCTTTTCATCAGGCATGTTGGCGGCAAAACACATGCCTATCCCACTAGTCCTACTAATATTATACACGCGAAAGTTTGTAAAAATGGATGGTTGGATGGATGTTTGTTACTCTTTCACGCCAGAACAGATCTGGATGAAATTTGGAACAGAGATAGATTATAGTCAAGAATAGCACATAGGATACTTCTTAACCGCGGGTGAAACCGCGGGGCACAGCTAGTTAAGTTATTAAAAAAAATGCTAATGAGTAGAAAAAAAGCACTTGAAAATGCCAAAATATTTTACGGATTCAATGCCGCCAGAAGTTAAGTAATTGCGCGCAAGCGTTTGATTTTATGATTCTTCATTAAATATTCGAAGCGTAACACTGATAAGATTTCTGTAGGTAATACATAAGAAGATCCTGGTTATAATTAAGACTTAATTTTTGTTAATAGACAAAACTATTTTTATTATTAGGATGTTAACATTTTGTTTTCAGTCATTGTAGAATTTGGTGAGTAGAAACTTTACCTTATTAAAAGTAGTTGACCCTCGCGATTCCGACTGTTTCCTTATAGGACTAATTAGTTTGTTTTTTTTTTGAGACAACCAGTAGCTCATGTGATATCTAAGGTAACCCAGTGTTAGACAGGGTTCCTTCATGGCAAATTTCGAACAAATGCGAAGAGCTGTTTTTATATCTCTAATCTATTGATAATTCCAAAGATAAAAAAAAAGTAGATGGTATTTTGTAATTAATTATGTGAAACATTTTGGCTCTGACCATTGCTAGTAAAACCCAGGCATACAACGTCCGGTTTTCACTAGATAAATTCAGTTTTCGACAATTATGTTTGCACTAGTAAAAACCAGATAACATATTCTAATTCTATACTATTACGTCAGTATATAATTTCCCGTGTTTTCACTCAGTAGTTCAAAGTCACCGCGTCCTAAGGTCACTACGTACTAGGAATAATATAACTGTATCATTTATTCATAGAGCACGTATAAAGTACTTATGATTTTATCTATAAATATTATTATTATGAGTTCAAGTATCATGGAGCCATATAAACTAGGTAAATAATTTAAACACGTGCAGCGTTGTGGTTTGTTACATAAATGCGGTTTCAAATCAACTGTATTTTCTTTTCAGAAACAAAATCCATAGCACTTCTTAAATTAAAATAATCTTATACCTTTAAATGAGCAATTCTTGTATATATATATATATATATATATATAATTGGAATCTCGGAATCGGCTCCAACGATTTTCATACAATTTAGTATATAGGGGGTTTCGGGGGCGATAAATCGATCTAGCTAGGAATCATTTTTAGAAAATATCATTTTATTCGTGTTTTATCGATAATCAATCTCAACTGAAAAATATGACTCTTCCTGACATCTATTGGCGAATAATAATACTACTATTTTTTGTGAGCAACTAATTGCTTTAACGACACAACAGCAGATGGCGTTGTTAAGTAACACGAAGTCAATGAGTGTTTGCTTTGAGGTTAGACTAAAATCAATTGTTTATTATCCAAAAAACACAATTAAAAAATAAAAAAAAAATACCGAGCAAAGCTCGGCCATCCAGGTACTGTACTAAATAAAATCAGTAACTAGTATAATTTAAACAAGACGTTTATTAGATTTTCTTTTGGCATACCTATGATTGAAAAAGAATACTGTCGTTCAGAATTAAAAATGTGTAATTTGGCTTTTAATACATCACAGTACTGGGATGTAATTATTCGTAGATTAAATCGCACATAATGGACATAATACGTAAACGTGAATATTATACACAATACACAATACCAAAGTTTTTATACACAATACCAAAAGTATGGCTCTATTTCCTTGGAAGACAAATGTGTCAAATTATGCAAATGACATTATATCAATATGTCATATACCAACTACTTTTTTGTTCAGAGTCGTCTATCGCGTAGAGAGGGCTTAAGTTTATTTTTTCTTACATTATAATTGAATTATGGCTATCTAATTAGTTTGAAAGAAAGAAGAATTTTGTGGCATTAAAATGACATACATGATAAATGGTATATATATGATATACCTAATATCAGAATGGTCGAAACTCAAAAATTTAAAAATTATTAAAAGTATGTTAATTCATAAGTATAGCTTCAAAACGAGTACAATAAGCACTTTGAAGCCCAAAAGAAATAATATTGTGTCATAACCAAATTGACATTTGTTCGTTCGTTGTCATAACGTTTACAGTGTCTGTCCTAAATCACCTATCGTGTAGATCGCGCTTAAGTTTATTAAAATATTATAGTAATTTCTCGCTTGCTCAATCTCAATTTCCTAAATTCATTTTGATAAATTATGTGCCATCTAAAATCCACGTAAATGCTACGATTTTCGTCGCCGTCCTGTGATTAATAGATGCATTTATTTGGTAACAAATAACTTGAAAAACGTTGATTTGTGAGTTTTTACATTGACTTTTGTCTTGCTTACTCTAATAATGAGGAAGCGAGACAAAATTAATGTTTTATTAATAAATAGGGAGGGACGTTTTCTGGCACGATTATTACATTACAATACAATACACCTTTATTGCACACCAAAAATACAAAGTAAAACAAACATTAAGAAAATATTAAACAATAAAATATCATTTTGCAGTACAAGGGCGGCCTTATCGCCTAAAGCGATTTCTTCCAGGCAACCTTTTCTTAATGTCTTGGATTCCAGAAACTTTGAATATTCTGAACAATTGGCATTTACGTATTAGGTCTGTGACTTTAAATGACAGGTATAACCCTGTCATTTAAAGTTACAGACCTCGGGTGTACTCAGCGGAAAAACTTGTAATTATTAAAAATTCTAAACAACTTTTACTATGCTAATGTTGAACAACTTTTACTATTGGGTCAATTCAGAAAGGATGGAAAAAATCAGCTGTTGCAGACATTTCGTTGAGTGACCATGACATTTTCGCAATTCCGGGGTAAGGTTAGGGTTTACTTAAAAATAGATGTACATTTTTTTAAATTTTAGACTGTTATAAATTACTTTACTTACTTGCTTCATGATAAACACAAAACAGCAAAGCAACCACAAAAAACCACTATCTTTTAATGGTGTCCCAGTCCGTATGCAGTTTATTAAGGCCCCATCAACGACAAGCAACTCGCTTAAACGCAATTCCAACATGTTCCAAAAACACGGACAGCAGCCTTGAATGTATAATTATTAATATGAAAGGACTGCTTTCGCTTCATTCTTTCCTTTAACGAGAGCTCAATTTGGTAGTTCCCAAACTGGATCGGGTAATCGCCTTTTACTTGTGTTCATTATACAAAAGTCGATCGAGTGGTTGTCGTGATATGCTCAAGGGTTCCGTAGTTATGTTGGATAGAGATTTACTCGTATCATAATCATTAAAGACAAATCTTTAGCGTTTTAGTTGTTTTGATGGTTTTCCGAATTTAGTCTGATGTCTTGTCTTATAAATATATTTTAATGCGGCCCTTTCAAGCGGAGATTCGGTACGGCATATGGAACGGAAATTGATTAAGTAAAATCTTTTGGTTAAAAAAAATATTATGTAGGTATTTTTCAAATAAAATTACTTCGAAAGTTTGCTACGGAACCTTAAAAATGCTTTCAAAAAACTTCACTGAGTGTCCAGAACATTTTGTGTCCATTAAATACTTGGATAACAACATCTTGTGTGGCACTGCCCTATGACCATTGACCTAGGTAAACCTGAATCAGTTACTGCAATATTTATTGCCATCATTAAAGTAATTGCTGCAACTTATTACATTTCGGAACTAGATACAGCTCAATCGTAACGTCGTCTTTTGTAAATAGATAGAGCATTGATCTTGTCAAATTTACGACTCATCTAACTTTTTTTAACTTTTTACTGACGTAAAGCGAGATCCTTACGTCCGGCCTATATAATTTACCCCTAATGTAGACAGATAAGTTCAATGACAGTGTAATATTAACGTACAAGTATCATCGAGCTGATCCGATGATTGTAAGTGCACACAATAAAAATGTTGTTGTGTTGTTGTTGTTTGCTTGTTTAAAAAATGTTAAAAAAACCTAAAATTTAAATTAATTAACATACATATCGTCACGCCTTTCCCCCGAGGGGGCTGGCAGAGGTGTAATACAACACCCACACTTCGCAGGACGATATTCTGTCTCAAATGTGACAGGGGGCGAGCCTGTCGCCATACACCGGGCTCCAGTCATGTAGCAGATGACATAAAATACACATATGCTCCCACAATGAACAAATTGGTGCGTGCCGTCGGCTGGGTTCGAACCAGCTCCCTCTGGCTTGAGAGGCGGGCCTTCTCCCAACTTGGCTGCCGTCGCTAATTTATTTATAATCGGGTGTATAAAAGTACGTCTACATCTCGTCGCTTAAATTAATCAAACAAGATCTAGTACCTAGCTCCTTAGAGCGCAAATATGTGCCCCATTCACTCGCTAATGAGTTTGGTAAACACATAAAAATAGCGCGTTGTTTGCTATGAAAACATCAAAGTATTTTTGTCTGGAGACGCTTCCTTAAGCGGCCATCAAGATGTAAATATCCTTGGCTTACTTTTTGTTTTGTTCATGCCGGTGTCTGAACCCAAAACATAGTCATTCAGGTCTTCTATTTGTTACAGATAAATACATTTAAAACAGAAGTGTTCTACTTTATTAGTTATAGGAAATATAAAAAAAATTGAACCAGAAATGTTTTTCTTTCTTAGTTAAATGTTTCTTATTTAATTAAGGACAAGCTGCGCCCCACGATTTCACCCGCAGTTAAAAAGTATCCTATGTGCTATCCTATGTACTATGAAGCTAAATATTCTTGCAAATTATTTGTTTTGTTAATATTTTCACTTTGATTGCAATATATAGACCAAGCTTAAACCGCAAAAAAAAAATTAATCTGTCCCGAATATGACTGTGTCAACAATTGCAGATTATGTTGTCAAGTGATTGCACGACCACGGATCGTATCTCCGCTCAATAAGGTCCATGGTCGCTCAGCGTCGAAAACAAAATCATCCATCCAAATCAACTTCCATGGCAATAGGATGTCATGGCTCCTGTAGAAGTAGACAGCCGGACAGACGTTGGACTGAAGCCTGACTGACGCTGGACATACGAAAGCGTTTTTAACGAAGCTAAAGCATAGATATTTCGTTCCATGGGATAATAATTTACTCCGCCAGGCAAAGCATTCCGGTCACGTGGGCAACACATAGTGACGTCAATTGATTCATAAGCAAGACAGAATTAAATCACTTACTAATAGTTTGAAAGAGACGGATGAGATGACGAGTGACGTCATTAGGTGTTTGCTCTCGGAATACCATACCTTGATTTTTTAGATCCTGCTTCGTTCGCTGCCGCTCGCTTGGTCGATAAATTAACATTGATTATGATTATGGCCATCGCCAAAAACTCGATTGAAGTAGACATTTTCAGTTAAAAAAATCTATTTGTGCTAAAAAGAAATATTTTAAAGAAAGATCTAGTATAGTTTAGTTTTTAGTCTGTTCGTTTCTCTTTCTAAGTTTCTTGATAATAAATAAATCACAGTTTAATAAAAAACTTTTTTATTCTAGTGTCAAATTGAACAGCCGTCAAATTAAATCACTTGTTATCTTTCTACGCTACCTAATTAGAACGATTTGACACCTGGATTAACTTTTTTGTGGTGAGACGATGGACATAGAGGATCATGATTTTAATGACTCAATTAAAATAATCTTAAATTAGAGTTTATAGAATAGATAAAGTTAATTTTAAAATTCCGGTTATTAACCATCATTATCATGTTTTTTTTCTAATGTTGATCTCTATAGGACCCTTTCTTTTTGGGCGCCATCTGCCTCGGCCTTAAGAAACATCGGGTCCAGGATAAATTTATGATAATCAATAATTAACAATACCTTCGGAACATCTGGCTGCCAAACGATCAGAAGCTATAAAGCTAAAACAACTAGAAAAAATAAAACGCTCATTAGCAAAATTCAATTATTATTGTTTAATTCAATCATTATAATTGAAGAATGCAACTTACGGTATGAAGCGTTATTTGCTCTATGTCTGGGTGTTAATTATCTATGTAAGTATGTATTTAAAAATACATATGTATGTATATCAGTCTCTGGAAGCCATAGTATAAGCTTTGCTTAGTTTGGGGTCAGATGACCGTGTGTGCAAAATGTCCCGAATTTATTTATTATTTATTTAGATTATTTTATACTAGTAAATGGAATGCTATGCTATGTGTCACATGTCACTTACCACATAGAAATATACCTACATATACTGCACGTGAAGTAACCGTCAATCAAGTCGGAATCTAAGTAAATATTGTGCTTATAATGCAAGTAAGAACATGAAAAGTAACTCATTCATTGATTGATTACAACTCTTCTACTACCTAATAATAATGTAGTCATAATTATGGTTTCATCGACCATACGTGATGAAAAAACGGCCAGGAGAACTAGTTGTTTGTCAACACAGTTCATTTTCAAAACGTCTCATTTTTAAACGTCCTAGGCAAATCGATCAATTAACAAAACGTATTATAAGTCATGGTATCATAACATGCTTATTACTCAGCCAGGTACAACGTTCCGAGACCAAATTGGTCCGTAGGTGACACGCAGTGACGTCAATCAATGTATAAGCTAGACCTAAATGGGTAAGTAATTTACAACAAGTTCGGAAGATACGATGATGAGTGACATAGTCGGGTGTCAGCTGCCAGAACGCTATACCTTCTTTTCTTGGATTATGTTTTCTGTAAAACTTCAAATCAAAATATCATT
Source organism: Peribatodes rhomboidaria (assembly GCA_911728515.1). Taxonomy (NCBI): domain Eukaryota; kingdom Metazoa; phylum Arthropoda; class Insecta; order Lepidoptera; family Geometridae; genus Peribatodes; species Peribatodes rhomboidaria. Next base: position 4,055,419 of record OU452184.1, on the reverse strand, counting down.
CAAAATTACAGCTGTCAAAATAACAAGTGTCAAAGATTGAAATGAGATTTCCAAGTGATCTCATTGAAGGGTCGGTCATGCTTCATACAAACAAACTCATACGAGAGAGCTTTCACAACGGGAAAATGAGCCAATATGCTCGTCGATTGCAGCGTACAAGCGCTTAATGAGCCCCTGATGAATCATTGCCGTAGGTACAGACGAGGTTCGACGTTATTAATTATACTTTGATTGGTATTTCGCGTCTCGTTCAATGACTTTTTTTTTGTTACAACTATAATATTCTATACACTTCCGCCAAGTAGCCACTATAATATGATACTATCTAGTAATAAGCCACAATTTGTGAGACAATTGTTTATTTTTTGGAGAAAAAAAAAACCCCACTTTTTTACCTGTTCTTCTGAGTAGTGGCACTTTTTCCAAACAAGGCAGTCGTGTCTATTATAAAACTTTAATGTTCATTAGTGTATGTTTGACACCCAATTGAATAAAAACATTTTGATTTTGAGTTTATCTTTATAATTACCTATTTGAAGTGAAACTTGACAACATTTTCTGTAGGCTGTGTGACATTAGAGACTGCAATGTAGTCCAATGCAAAACAAGGTCAAAGAGTGGCTTCTTCACCTTTCGTATGACGAAACGGAGGATCTAATAACTATACCCCAATAGTAATACGGCCTCTCTCCCCGTGCTCACCTAGGTTTTTCCTCCCCTTCACATCTGTGCACCCACACACACACGCACACATAGACACACACACATACAAACACATACACACTAATACAAACATACACACACTTACAAGTATATTTAAATACTTACCCAACTTTACTTTATTTTTAGGAGTTAGCACTAAGTTAGGAAATTTTGTACCTGGTAAATATCTCAGAGTCCCAAGACACAGGCTTGTACGCCTAGTTTGGCGCTCGCCGGCAATAATGTAAAGGCAATGATTTTTCCAGAAATAAACATATTATTATTATTATTATTTAAATTACCTAGATTTTAAGAAAAAATCTTGGCAACTTTGTTTCGGAAAACTTGTGCTTTATTTTTGCTAAACTTATGGAAATAAAAAGTAAGTACAGAAAAAGTTACGTTAAAAAGTCGCAAATCAAGTTTTTTTTAATTGAACTGACTCGATATGATTGGCTTTGTATATTGGCTTCATTTATATTATAAGCTATAATAATATATGTATGTATGTAAACCAATAGTATCAAAAGTTTTTGTTGCATAGACTTTGCTACAACACAAAAAAAATTGATCGAACATCAAATATTTTAAGTCTGACTGACAGTCAGACTTCAGAAAATAAATATTTTTTTATAGAAATTGTATCAAATTTAAATACATGCAAATTTAAGCTATTAATTAGTGGGTAAAATTAAATAAATTATATTTATATCCGTTTGCGCTTTATTTTACTTTTAGTATTTGACATTAAAGCTACTTCATTTTTAATAAAAAATCTCAATTTATACATTCAAATTTCAAATAAATAACGTATTAAACCAAACAAGCATAAAATATGCTCATCGGGATATGTTTTATCAAAGTATTTAAGTTACAGATCATTAAAAAGTTATGGATATTTTATCTACTTATATGTTTTGCAGTCGTAATTTATGCAACTATTTGAACTAAACCCGAAACGAAATTTTAAAATAATTAAATGGGGATATCGATTTATATAGGAAAACTATAAAAAATTTAGGTGCATCGATTGTCATAAAAAACCGTCAAACGATCGATAGCGCGTGATTATAAAACTATAAAAAAAGCAATGGTCGCATTAGTCTCTTATTATTATTAAATTATTTTTAAACAATAATAAATTATGGTGTTAAATGTCTAGTTGAAAGTTGAATAGTTTTCTGGTAGACAAAAACGGTAATTTGTGAATTCTAGAAACGATCTATTTTGTATCTAAGCTAAATAAGGCATTGCCTACAGTGATTATGTCTTTTCAGCCGATTTCGGCCACGGCGACTTCATTATTATGTATTGCTTCTTATAACTAAAGTACATAAGGTCTAAATCAAATATGAAGGTAATTCAAAAATAAATGTAAAATTTGTATAGGCACAGGACCCTTTTTTTGAATTTTTTGTGACAGATATTTTTTTTGTGAGTTTTATTCTTCCTTTTATTAATTACTGGTACAACCGACGCATTTTTATTACGTATTTCAAATGATATAGATGCAAATTAAATTAATAATTTAATATCTCCCGGCCATGAGTTTGGCATATCAATGTCTGGTGACGTAAAATCTTGAATGGTGAGATAAAACCATGCTTTTAATTTAATTATCCGAACCATCTTAGCCTTTTAAAATATAAAGCCTCGATAACTTAATCTGTGCTATTAAAATATTCTGTCAAGTTGACGTTGAGGAGAAGTGTCAGGCGTGAAAGTTTTGTCAGTTGAATTTTTATGTTTTTATTTTGCACTGAGGTTATGCATCATAATGTTAGTTTGCAAAAAACCATATGATTAATTAAAAACTTTTTGGTTTGCCACAAATTGTGGAAGAAAAATTATAATTACAAAATCCTGGCTAAATGCAAAAGTTTGTGAATGAGGACATGGGCGTACCCAGGGGGGGGCAGGGGAGGGCAGCTGCCCCCCCTTGAAAATCTCGCAGAACATGTATGAACTCGCCTAATTACTAATTAAAGTGTAAACGGGTTATGCTATAACTTTTAAATAAACCGCGCAGTAGACACTGACAAAATGCACGATGCAATCTTGGATTTGGATGCACCTTGCATCCAAATTTTAATGACATGCACAGAGGATGGCCACCGAGGGAGTTTTAGTGGGTCAATCCCCACATAACCCGGATGCACCCCAATAACATCCGGGCATCTTTTTGAAGATTTCCCCCAACAAAAAAAAAAGGTGTGTTTATGTAGTGTGTATGACAAAATAGCCGCGGACGACCCGACCTAAAAAAATCTGACTTGCCCTCTCCTACGCCAGAAGCTGGGTACGCCCATGAATGAGGAGATGAAAGCAATGGCTGAAGGTAGATAATATTATGCTGTTAAATATTAAGTAAGTAGACAGGTAACTTAATATCTACAAAAATGTAGTAAGTAGACGGATAACTTTATATCTAAAAAAAATGTAAAATTAAGGACAGCAGGCAAAACCACGAATCGTAGCCGAATAGAATTTTTTTGCCACAGTGAATGTCTTAAAAATTATATTATTATATTACGAGTTATAGGTGTTTATATTTTACTAGTTATGGCTTAAATAGTTTTATAAAAACATAAAGACAAAATATCTTTTAATACCATCGCACATTTTCATTATAAAGAAAACAACTAAAAATTTTATTTAACACCATATTTTATATTTATGTTTATTACGTTTTTAGGATAAATCAACTAAATTTTAGTATGTTGATTTTGGTCCAATAAAAATCATGATTTGTCAGTCGAAACGCACTAAAAAATCAATTCCATGTCAACCGCTTACTTTTACGACTTTCTATAAAAATATAATAAAATAAATAAAATTTATCATAAATTCATAACACAAAGAAATAAAAATCATCACTAAAAAAGAAAGTATTTAATTAGTGGTGATTTATTAGAACATTCATTTGTACCTATTTTTATGCACATAATATGTTTATGTGGATGTAACAAATTACAACATATTTTTTTGCAAAATGTCGTGTTTCAAACTGCTTTTAAAAGAATAGTTTGGCCAAATAATGTAATAACTATTTTTTTTTAATCTAGTAACATTAAAAATCAATGTCAAGTAATGTTAAAAAATGTAAGTGACTTTGAATGACAAAGTCAAGTATAAAAATTGTTTACTGTGCTATACATATATTATGTATATTGAGTTCTGGACCGACTGTGACTGGCGACCGCAGTAATCACAATGCTGATTCAATCACCAGGTCGTTAAAGTCGCTGTATTATTGTATCATCAACGTAAGTGTGAAAAATCATTAAACACAGGTAAAATATAAAATATTATGTCCGATCAGTCCTTGAATCGTTATAGTATCTGTTCAAATTGTTTCATAGCTACTACGTAGCACCCATGTCATGAATACTTTTTGAACAAACTCTAATACAATAATATTAGATAATTATTTGTTAGTGTAAGGGCGTACCTGTTTAAAAAGTTATTATAATATAATATATTATTTCTGATAAGTAAAACGGGCCTATTAAAAAAAAAAAAAACATTGTAAGCACAAAAAATACTTGAGTATTAGATAATACCAATACAATTGTTTTATAAAACAAAATTATTACAATAGTACGTAATAAAACTAAACTAGGTTTTTAAAGGGCGGCCTTATCGCTCAAAGGCATCTAACCAAAAAAAATAAATTATTACTAACCGAAACACAATATAAACTTTCAAAAATCATGATTTAAAAATGGAAAAAACTTCACACGTTTTTATTTTTGGAAAAACAAGCTGTCAATTTGAAAGATTCGCAATCATTGAACCGCATTTTTGAAAAGCGACTCAATTAGCTTCCATCCTCTATCAACAAGGCCGACGGAATTGATATCATTATTTGGTTTACCTCAACTGGATTAATATTTGGTTTGGGTCGAAGAAAACAACATGGTTCTGATTTGTTTGTTTGTCATAAACCTATTGTATTCTGTATGTATTTGTATGAAAAAGTATGAATTTTTGATATTTGGGAACAATTGAAATAAAGTTTGATGTCACTAAAGAAAGATTGAGAACAATTTAGTTAAATTAAAGTATACTTTTGCACGTAAACTTTTTAAGAGGCAAAGTCGTCAGCAACTCAATTCAAAGTAGTCAAAAAGTCTATTCCAGAAAAATCATAATTACTGCAGTAATGATAAAAATACAGTTTTTTACGTAGTTCAGTGAACTGTTTATTTGCAAAAAAGTGATAAAACATATCCGGCGTACAAAACCGAATAAATTTTAGTATTGCAATGGTCGATATTATTTTTACCTATTAATTTTAGTGAGTTGTGACACAGAAGCGATTCTTTGGCTTACACACATCAAACAAGCTATTTAATTTTATCTTAAATTCATTCAAAAAGATCTGCAAAATGTGTTAAAAAATACTATTGAGTAAGTGATTACTTTTTATTAAGTTTTTTAAAATACGATTATAATATTCCAAGATACGGATCTCTAGATTATTATAAAGCGTGAAGTGATAATGTTGAAATTTTAATCTAGTTTTAATTTGGTTAATCCACCATTATATCAACTCTTAGTATAATATTTATATTAACGGAATAAATTATTTGAAAAATAAATTGATCTTTCCATTAATAATAATGATGAACCAGGCAAACATAAACATAAAATCAAAGATATCTATATTTAATTTATTAAGAATGTTGTTAAAAAAGCATTCACAAGTTTTTAAAAACTATTAGCGGACTTATTTTTACTTTAAGATAAAATATGCAAATTTAAAAAAAAATATCCGAAAGGAGAATCAAAATATTTTAAGCGATTTAATTTTTTCTATATTTCGTTTAACACCTTTCCCCCGAGAGGGTTGGCAGAGGTGTAATACAACACCCACACTTCGCCGGACGATATTCAGTCCCAAATGTGACAGGGGGCGAGCCTGTCGCCGTACACCGGGCTCCAGTCATTTATCAGATGAAAAACAATACGCACATAACATGTTCACACAATGAACAAATTGGTGCTGGCTGGCTGGGTCTGAACCCGCTCCCTCTGGCTTGAGAGACCTTCTCCACTAGGCTTTCATCGCTTCTTACTTTAACTATTACTGAGTAAAGATTTCCTTCGAAAATTTAGCCCTTATGTTCGGTTAAAGTAGTCATTAACAAATCTAAGTGAAATTACAGTGTGCTGAACAGGCGAATTTAGTTTAATTGTCCACCACAAAAGGGTAAACAACTTTCAATACGACGGCAAAAAAAACTATTACCACTAAGATATATAATTAAATTAACTAAATGTACCATGGTACCGAGGGCAATCGCAATAAACAAATATCTACCACTAAAGACAAAAATGTAAATGGGTACAAAGTACAAAGAAAAATATCATGAAAAAAAGTATGTCTTATCTAGTAGTAGTCTTTACTAGTCTTATGTCTTAGTAGAATTATAAAGAATTCAAAACTAATGAAGAATCTATAACTGTGGGAATAAGTGCCAGCCAAGTGAGTCGCCAAACGTGTCGACAAAAAAATAAGTCATTGACACTCTGTTTATTGTATTGCACAGTATTTCTTTTTTTTTAATGAAATAATCCATGATTTTAATTTTTAATGCGACAGTTTCTTGGGTGTGTTTGTTTGTCACTTCTTCACGATCAAACGGATTGATGAATTTAGATGAAATTCAGAACAGCCCAGCTTATCCCCATAATTAACACAGACTACTTTTTAAGCGTTGATAGAAACCGTGGGGCGCAGCTAGCTATTAATTTTTTGATTTGCAGCTAAAATACACCAAAAAAAATGTTAGAGTTACAGATTTGAATATTATTTTCGAAAAGAAACGTTTGATTCAATCAAATATCATCATGAAATTAGAAACATGATTACCATGAACCAAAATACATATGTACATACTAGCTGCGCCCCGCGGTTTCACCCGCGGTTAAAAAGTATCCTATGTGCTATTCTAGACTATAATCTATCTCTGTGCAAAATTTCATCCAGTTCTGTTCAGCCGTTCTGGCGTGAAAGAGTAACAAACATCCATCCATCCATCCATCCATCTTTTTTTTTTCTTTCATTCTTACAAACTTTCGCGTTAATAATATTAGTAGGATGTATTTTGCTGAAAATATTTGCTAAATATGTTTTTTTTAAATAATATAAACTTATTTTTAAATCACATAATTCACCATAATTTAATTTAATCTCTTTAACTTTATCTTTATCTTTTGTTTTTCTTTAGCAAAGAGACAGTGCCCTACGTCTGATCCGTGAAAGAGATCGGAACATCGAGAGTAATTTGAGTCCACGTTGTTTCAACTAAGGTTTTTAAATTATGTTGTTAGTTAAAAATTTATTTAGGTACATTTATTCGACATAAGCGATGTAGTTTTATAATAATTTCTGAGAGATCAGAGTAAAAAATTATTTCTGACGTTACTTTTTGCCAATTATACGCAGCGAATCATAAGGTCATTGTTTTTATTCAACAAACAGTTCCAAATACGACTTTTAATACATAAATAAGGCATAAGTACGTTAACAATACATTTCGATTTAAGCTTAATGAATAAATTTAAATTGATAATAAATATTTAGTATTTTTCGGTTTATATTGGTTCTTAACCACTTAATAAAGTATTCTTTCATAAACGAAAGCCTGTCATAAATAACAAAAGAACTCGTATTTTTATGCTTGAAAAGAAATTTAAATTATGCACATTTTTAAAACAATGGTGTGATACGTAAGTTTAGGTAAAATGATAATGTCTGCAGATATAATTAAATTAAAGAACCCAAACTCATTTGCAAATGCACAAGGTCACCAGAACATCTTAAAATAGGTATCCAATTTGTGTACGAAGAAGATTATACGAAGTTAATTTAATAATTTAAATAAACAGGTATTATTTTGAAGTTCAAGCCCCAGCGACCTTACTCCTCGAGCAAATGTAAAAAACAACATTGGTCTACAAACGTTTTCACATGCGATTACCTAAACGTTGCTCGATGAATCGTTTTCAGATAGATATACTCGTACTTAACTTTAACTCTTTTGTATGTTAAAAGTAATTTACATAATTCACATAACAAGCCCAGTTGTAACATTTAAACAGCTGAATGTAAAGATCAAAACCAACGATCTTGGCGGTCGATATTCGAAAAATAAAAATAAACTTCTCCACTTTTCCAGCCAGCTCGAACATCCAAATTGCACAGTCACTTTTCACTGCACTGTCAAGGAAAATATAAATTTTTGAATTGAGAACGAAATCACGTAAGTTTGCTACTCGCGGCACTGATAGCGTTTTTCCCGCGTAAAAAGCGACACCGACGCGTACGCCCCTTTACGCGGTGAAGAGCAGACTGGCTGCCGAAGGCAAGTGTCGAGCAAACGCAAATCAGACGGAGTTCTTTTTTCTTATATAGTTATTATAACCTTTGAGACCGGTTCTCATTCCGTTAATAACAGCCGAAAATAACGCGAAAGGTACAAAATGTTGCCGTTTATTTCCACGTTTTTAAGCGCAGATACTTCCCAGATTTTAACTGCTCGGTTTATTTATTTTTAGGCGCTGCGTAGACGTCAGTGGAATGGGGGGAAAAATCCTATTTATTGTTTATCGTGGGAATCGGAGTTGTTTATTCAGGGATGAAAAGAAAACTCTTCGTTTTTCCTTGACGATTCCTGTTTTCTATTGCGTTTTGTTTACATTAATATTTAATTTCAAATAGACACACCAACGATATGAGCCAATAGAGTAGAGTATTTATTAAAATGCTGTTAGTCATTTAAGCACATACTAGAATTTGTAGAACGCTATGTTCGCATACTCGAATCGTTTCTTTTTTCGATTTATAAGGAAATATTTCAAAGCTTATTACAACTACGCAGTGCGGAATATTCATTGTTTTTTTTTTTTCGTATGAAGACCCAAATGTACAAGTCGCAAAGTTATAAAATTGCGCCCTTATGTGTTTTATTTTTAGACTGTGTGACTCTACATTGCGTACTTAGGAGATATGTTGTTAGGGTTGTCAAAAGTTGCAAGTCTTGTTTTTAAGTGAAACAGATTGTTGCTATCAATATGGACAAGCCATTTTTTAATTACAATTCGGAATCAAAAGTTGAAGATTTTGTGGTTAGAAACTACTACATTTTATTTTAATTATTTAAATAACGTAATTTTTTATTTTTCTTTTATGATTAGATTTTATTGAGATTTCGTCAATTATTTATTAATCATAATTATCATATTTCTAAGTACAAGGCTTTACTTTTTGGAAGTTTTTTTTTTAATTCTGTCACTTATAAAAGTCATAGACGTGGTACGTAGCCATTTAATGATTTTACTGAATGAAATATTCATGTACTTAATTTCTATCTCAGTCAATAATTTAATTGTAATTTGTTTTTCATGTAATTAATATTAGTAATTATTTTATTTCAGTTAGTTTATAAAAAAAAGATTCGTCACGCCTCTCTCCGAAGCGGCGGGCAGAGGTTATAAAACCCACACTTCACCGCCGCACTTAATTTTTTTAAATAATGTTTTTATGGGTAAAAAATGCTGAAGAAATTTAAATTTGAATAAACATTTCGTCCAGCTCCAAGCATTAGCTACGCCTCTAAAACTAAAAGTGTTTTGGTAAACGGCCGAAACGTGAAATTACTTTTACTATGCTAATAAAAAAATTAGTTAGATGATAACTCCTTATCGCTTCTACTATATTGCTATAGCAAACGTAATCTAACTTAGGCCTTTTTCTAGTATAAGCGATATTTACCTCCGTATAATATCTCTTGTAAGAAAATGTGTGGGAGTGACAGAGACAAAGATAATATATTATCTTGCGCAGAATAGCACATGATGTTTACAACTAAGTTTATGTGCTCTATAATTACTTGCAAATTGATACAGTGTCTTGCATAACTATTTTGTTAATTGAAAACTGTACCCCAATTGTAATCCTACAAAACAAGTGTTTAATGGGAACCAAAATTGCCCCAAATCCTAATTGAGATTACTATTATATACCTATTAAAAATGCGTAAGTTTGTAAAGCGATGGCAGCCCAGTTGGGAGAAGGTCCGCCTCTCAAGGCAGAAGGAGCGGGTTCGAAACCAGCCGACGGCACGCACCAATTTGTTCATTGTGTGAGCATATGCTCACACAATGAACAAATTGGTGGTGCGTATTGTGTGTCATCTGCCACATGACTAGAGCCCGGTGTATGGCGACAGGCTCGCCCCCTATCTCATTTGGGACTGAATATTGTCCGGCTAAGTCAGGGTGTTGTATAACACTTACAGGTAGAAGGCGCATAAAAAATAACAACAAAACTAAGTCTATCCACTAAAAAAACATTTATCAAAAGTAGCAACCCTACTGCCCTTACTTTTTGCTTAAACGCAACATATTCTGCTTTCTTCGCAAATTTAAAAATAAAACTCATTTTTGTATGCACGGCACTGTCGTGGTCTGCCTTCGACTGCATTCTTCCAAGGTACCTATAATGCTAAAATGTGGATGTTTGTCAACTTATTTCTAAGGAAATGGGTTACGTAACAAATATTTTAACGGACTTACCTGATTTTATTTTATAAAGGTTTTTGAAAATGAATTTCTATTTTACATGAGTAGGAAGTATACTCGTACTTTTACATTGGTCCAAAAAAAAAAGTTAAAAAAGAAGTTTAGGAACAAGTGGGTCTGTTAATACAATTTAAAATCGAAAACCTGACTTCAAAAGGACACTATGGACATACGAGTACATAGATAAAGTGGTTTTCCTTTACGCACGACTGCCTACTACTGGGTACTGGAGTAGGGTTTTCGTCCTCATTCAGGGTTCTTCTTTCTACTTTTTTGGGAAAGTGATGTTTCAAGATTGCTGCCCCAAGGATTCCCTCTATGTCGAGGCTGGGCGCTGGGGGACATGGCAAGTTCCAGCCCGGCTCGCGCCGACGGCCTCTCGGCACCCTCCTCTGATATGATCACGGTGGCCACATCATGGCTTGGTGGTGCCTTTTTCTTTCTTCTTCTTTTGGGGCTCGAAACTACGTCAGGGGGCGTACGTACTGGTCAGCGCCCGAGATCATCTTTAGGGTGACGTTTTAAATCACCCAGAGTCTCTTTCTTTGGCTGGCCGATCATAGTGCACACCAATTCGTTGCAGTATAGGTCAGTTGTGTCGTCAGTCATACGTCTTGTTTATCCCCAGTTTGGTCTTTCTTGGCAGCTTTGAGCGTAGAACCGGATTGAGTATGGCTCTAGCAGCCTTCGCCTGATGAACTAAGAACACCGTGCATGGTCTGTGAGCAGTGCGAGCACATGCCTAGAATTGAATCTATGGTAGCCAGCCTGGTATAGAGCCTAGGTAGTTAACAGACTGTTCCCACTTGACGTCCTGTCCCTGTAATAGGCCTCCCACACGCACAAACTTCTAAATACTTTTAATTGCGCAGTCCAGGCTTGAACACAGAACACCGCGCTTGTGGCTAAATACGCGCAGGCCTCAGTTAACTACGCACAGTTAAAGGTGAAGTGATGCTTGTGCGTGCGGTAACCCTATAAGCTGCAGTTTTAAGGTGTATTCGAATTCACACCCTACAATAGTCAATAGAAAATGTATGGCACGCAGGGGCACAATCAAGACCACTACTAAACTTTTTTTTTTAAGGACAATAAGTCGGCGTTTGAGACGTTGTGGTCTAAGATGGAGCACGACGACCTATAAGGTACTTATTCACTCTAGCCTTGAAGTTTTGTAGAGTGAAGAAGTACAGAGACGGCAGTTGAGTGAGGCGCTACAAGTGCGCCACTGCTCAGACCCGTCTTCGGAACGGTTACACCGGACTACATCCCGAAACACGACTAGGTCATTTCACGGCATGGCTTGGTTAACTTTGTCCCCGCCTGCCATACATTTTTTAATATAAAATTTTCCTTTTATAAAATATGAATAAGTTTTATGACTTGTTATTTGCTTTTCAGCTACGTATGCTTTTAACAGTCCAGTCGGGTTTTTGATTTTTTTAATTATTTAAATCTTACATTTTGTGTAAAGGAAAAATAAATTAAAGCGTAAGGATGTAATAAAAGTCTTAAAAAACTATGCTGGCTTGCACAGAAAGATATTAAAAAAATTAGACAAGCCGCAGTTAGAATTTTTTTTTTATTACGAACAACATTTAAAATTAAATTAAATTTAGTTTAAAAGTTAAGATTTGAAGGACTCTATAAATATTTTAGTAAACAAGTAAGCTAGTTCTGATTTTGCTGTTTTTCGTACTTTTGTTATTGGTTGATTCGTTGTTGGCCCTATCAGGTGTTTGCATGCATAAGTCTCCCCGGAGTGGCCATTTCTAAAAGAAATAATTTCAAAGAAGCACGAAAACCTTATATAATAAGAAAGGAGTTTCTAGAGAAAAATCCGAAAAATTCCTTCGTAGAGAATTACGAAAGGGAATTTCTGGAATATAGCAAAAATAAAGAGACAATGCTTGCCAGGTATAAAAGGTATAAAGAATTTGGAGAATTTTTCCAAGCAACGGGTTATGGAAAGATTTTTTTAATGCAAATTAAATATTTAAATTAAAAAGAAAATTAGATCAAATTATAACGTTATAGCCATTTAACAAAGAATTATGTGTTTGAAAATTCTCATATTAAAAACATTTTGATCACATTTACATAATGCATAATGTATTACACTCTTTTAGTTTTGAATATCATATTATTGACATTAAAAAACTCTGTAATAGAGTGTGTGAGTATGTTTGCAATTTTTTCAAGATATAGGCCGGTTAGCAGATTTCTATGAAATGTGGTATTAAGAGGGCCGCGACGTTCTGAAATTTCCATACAAACGCGCTACTCAAATTTCTTGAAAACCGTTTGTCAGATTATGATGAAATTTAGCATGTACAATTAAATTAACAATATCTCCGCCCCTAAATTCTTGGTTTTTTTTAAAGCGTTCTCAAGCTAAAATAGAGCTATAAAAATATCCGCATTTTTAAGGGGTCACTTTTGACTGATTTATTCAATAGGTAGACAAAGCAAATCGAAAATTCCATTACATAGGGAGGTTGTCTACATCATTAGCTATTAAATGAATCCATAATACAAGGGAAATTCTTAGTTACTTAAGAATGATTACAGAAGTGCAAAAGTCATTAAAACAATTGAAATTGAACTTTGTCACTCTGTAGGTAAGTTTAGAGGTTCATCAGTATCATTACTCGCTCTCTTCGCTCGTCTTCTTCTTCTAGACGAAATGGCTATAGAATACCTTAAGCCAATGCGAACCTAACTAACTTCGCCTAGGTCGTAGTTAGTTAGGTCGCCGGACTCTTAAGGTATCTTGTACTTCTATCGATATTAACACTCAAGCTACTTTTTATTCTGAAAAATAATGGTTTACGTAGCAAGTTAAGCCGTGGAGCGTAGGTAGTTTCTTATAATCGCGATTAGTAGACTATTTAGTCGGCCAAAAAACGAGCGTTTTGGAAAATCACGTAGCAACGGCTTCAATTACCTACAACTGGTATGGATGTGATCGTCGTTGGCTGTAGATCATTTCACGACTGATTTGATGAAATAGAACTTGAGATATGAGCAATAATCTCCAACGATCGGCGGAGATCTTTGTGACATCAAAACTAAGCGTGTCCCCGCGATTGCTTCTTACGACCGGCAGTTCCGTGATTTAGAGCCAACGACAAACACCTCCGTACCAGTTGTAGGTATAGAGGTATAGAAGACATTACTACGAAAATCGTCAAGGAGATGACTTTTTCTTCATTTGCCGCCTGACTAATTGCAGCGAAAGCGCTGAAACGCCGTTCTAATTAGTGAATAAAGTTAAACAACCAATAGGAATACATTTATAAAACGGGAATTACTCACGTACGGTTTAGTCGAATATTCCGACTATAGTTTCAACCGCATTCGGCGGTCTTTATCAAGGCGAGTGCGCGCGCGCGGCTGCGTCTCGCATAGCACTGACATAGAGTTGACATACATTGATGAAGACCGCCGAATGCGGTTGAAACTATAGTCGGAATAATCGACTAAATCGTATGTGAGTAATTCCCGTTTTATAAATCATAATGTGTGAAAACCACGTCAGTTTCCACAATACAATAGGAATACTTTTTTTACGCGAAGATTTTTGTTTTACTAATTATTCATAATATTTTGTGCTTCAAAATAACAGAACAGCGTGTTTTTTTTCGTGGAGGTGGTAGAGGTAGAGTAGTAGGAAGGCCAGAATAGATACAAACATAAAATACTTTTATCGTATAATATTAACTGCCTGAGACTTTGCTTAGCCCGGGTGAAACCACAGGACAAAACTATCAATGAATAAAATAAAAAAGAGAAAAAAAAACATTTATTCTTTTTTTATAGCAATGTAATAGTAACAATAAATACTAGATTTTAATGTGGCTTTAGTACCTTAAATTTTATGTTAATAGAGCATTAGGCATATTAAAAACAAATTTTAAATCCTTAATGGTAAAATTATTTCATTTTATCGCGATTTTGAACCACCTCTATCTTTGAAGGTCAATCAAAAATCAATTAGGTATTATAAATTCTTTTGACATTTCTTGTAAATATTTAGACATGTCATGTTTAATCAGGATAAGTTATACTTCCTGCAAAGTAGTTAAATTTATTTTTTATAACATTGTAATACTAGTAGTGTCAATATTAGGTGTTTTAATATTAAATACATTTCTAGTTTGATTAGAATGTTTTTTTTTTTAAGATATAAAATTAATATGAAGTATCAGAAATTTACGATAAATTAATTTGCTCCTGGTGTTTTTTCAAACTAAAGGCAGCTGCACACAATGCTTAGCAATACTTTTTTAATAAATAATAGATATATGTCAAATTAATTAATAGAATATATCTAATTACTGGATAAACTTTGCCACATTTCATGACCAAAATTGGTAAAAATTATTTCCTCATAAATATTTTTAACAAATAAATTTATGTTTGTAGAGTCAGAAATAAAAATTTGCTTAAATATAGTATAGTTTTATTATTATAAATAATTGTTATGGAGTCACAAGGTGCTACTAACAACCGAGTTTCCAATAATAATGACATTATAAGCAGTTATTTAAAGATTTAAAATAAATATTTTTAATTTTAGTGATATTATAAGCTAGATATAAGTATAACGTCTTACTTAAGAGGTTTTATTTATATTTTTGACATTTAATTCTCTTATCGTATAGTTCACACGACCAATAACCACTTAACCATTAGGAATTAAATTTATTATTTTCCATCAATAATGATGCTGCATAATCGGTTTTATATTATCCTATAAACGTTGTGTACTATTTTATTTCAACTCCAATGTACAGGCTGAGTTCTGATGTTAATATGACTATTAAGGTGAGTTTAATACTAAAAAAAATTGTATTATACGAGGGTTCGTATGTTAAACAACAGGTTTTTATAAACGTGTAAAAGTTGGAGAAGGTCCGCCTCTCAAGCCAGAGGGAGCGGCTACATACATGTCTGGAGTCCGGTGTTTGGCGACAGGCTCGTCCCCTGTCACATTTGGGACTAAATATCGTCCGGCGAAGTGTGGGCGTTGTATTAAACCTCGGTCAGCCCCCTCAGGGGAAAGGCGGGACGAAATATACATTTTATTTTATTTTTTTATTTTATTAAACAACATTCACAGCCCTTAAAAAATAAAATACAATAGTACGAAACTAAACTTACAGCCAATAAACAATGTATATTATATTAATGAATTCAATAATATGTGCAGTCGTGTGTGTGTGTGAGAGAGAAATTGTGTGTGGAAAAAAAATAACAGGCTTTATAAATCTAAAGAAACATTGTAACAGACATTTAAACAATATAATTTAACGCTGCTTTTCGATAAGGCCTTTTTAAAAATACAATTATCTTTTCATAAAGAAATTTTTATTACAACTGCTGCAGATAATTTCATTACTGATACTCACGCATCAACAATAAAAAAATTACTACTAGTTTTACACTAGTTAGTTACGATCAAAAATTTTAATTTTAGTATAAGAGGCGATAAAAATCATCAAAACCACCATAATTATGTAAAAAATCGCAATAATTATGTCAAAACGAAGCAAGTTTCTAGTCTCCATATAATTTTTGCCAAAAGGAAAACATAAACTAAAAATTTAATTCAGAAGTAATAAATATTTTTGTTGTGTTAAATATTTTTGTCAATAAATTTAAAAGTTAAGTTTTCATGAAAAATTCTAATTCGAACTTAATAATAAACATTGTTACATGCACAAACATATAACTAAATTTTAATCTAAAAGGCCGTTGGCAGAGGGAAAGGTGCCCAGAATGCTGGCAGCATTACCACGCTGGATGGCAAAGCTCAATTTCTGGCTGAAATAAATGCTAGCATTCTGAACACCTGACGCCTCCACCAACCGTTTAGCCAGGTCCAGGTCTATAGAGAGATAGGGCCGCTGGGCCCCACGGACCTATCCTAATTTTCATGTAAATTTAATTATAAGTAATGAATTTTCAAAAGTAAAGAATAATATAGAAAGCAAAGCTTGAAAAACCGAGTTCCCGTCATCCATGTAAACAATTTTTAGACCTTTGTTGATATTTTAAACCTGCTTGATTATATGGGACCCATTTATTTTTTATCGAAATCAGACCTCTAAAGTACGAATATGTACCTTCTACGGACTTCTACCAAACAAAAAAAGAACCAAAAAAATCAATTCAGAATTGGCGGAGTAACCGAGTAACATGCATTCAAAAAAGAGTGTAACTGAGAACCTCCTTCTTTTTGAACGTCGGTTGAAAAGTAGGTAATAATTATGTATGTAGTAAGTAAAAATTTGAGGTTAAAAAAATAGTAAAGAACAAGGAAATGCAGTTAAATATTTTTTGGCATAACTTTAATTTCTGTCAAAATTAAAAAAAAAAAATTGCTCAAATGATAAATAAAAAAAAAAAATACTACCTTAGTCTAGATGTTATCCACAATTAGGAAACATGATATATTAAAATGGAACTAGAAGTCTATGTTGACGTTTAAGAAAACATCTAAATGTGCATTTAAATTCTGCGTTTACAATTTAAAATATAATGTTATCTAAAGTCTATTATTCATTTCCTGATAAGATCTTGTCTAAAAGTTTTTTTACGATTTGACATTAAATAGATATTTATTGCGTACGGATGGAAATATTTTTTAAACCGAATTTGATCTCTGAAAATATTTGTGTATGCAAAAAAAAAATCATAATGTTTTTCTGTTAGTAATTAAAATTATTAATTTTGTAGGCACGTAGGTCGTGTTTAATTATGTGCTTTTTTGATCTTCATCATTGGAATAAAGTTATGAAAGTAAATAGCAATTTTATATTTTTCACGATTTCAGAGTTGGTCTAATAGTAAAAGTTGTGTACAATTTTATTATGATGAGAGTTTACAGATACGTGTTGACAGTTTAATGTCTACACCCCAAGTATTGGCTCCTGTACAAGCCTCAGGCTGTTCACATACTAACGCCATGGCCAGCACTGAGATGCATTTTGTGCTTGTAGCACATGGCCCATGTGTGAATCGGCTTTACGGCAACTTGTCATTTATTTCAAACCTTTGCGTTTATAATATTAGTGTGATTTTTGCTGGCCTGTCCTGTGGAGACCACATTCTTATTTATTTATAAATACTTCTAAAAGCTTACCGCAAGTTTTAATAGTTAACGAAAACTTTTTCCGTTTTCGTTTAGCTCCATACATTTTGCTTAGTTACTTATCGTTTCCGCCAGGTGCGCTTTATTGAAATGTATGGAGGCAAACGAAAACGAAAAAAGTTTTCGTAACGATTAAAAGTCATAGTCATTTAGCACCTACATTAAATCAGTGATCGGTATATCCTTAAAAAATCAAGCATTATCGATGTCTTTGAAATTAAAAAAAAAACAGCTAAAATGTTTGTTTCCTAGAATCGTATTTAGTTACTAAGATTTTATTTTATTTATGAATGCAACTTTTTTTTTTATTTTTTTTTATTAAAATGCAACCAGGAAATTAGGTTTAACTCAGCGTTCGTCGCTACTGGGTAAAAATAACCACAGAGACCAGTGATACCAACATATTATTGTAATATAATAAAAACCTCTAGCGACTAGCCGCTTTAGGTACCTTTTCACACATAAACAAAGACAACATGCTTAGAGTTTCTATCGGTTAGCTTTACGCGTTTAGCCGTATTGGACGTGTAAAGCGAGTTTGGGTGAAAAATACCCATTAGTGACGGTTCTTGTCATACTTTTTTACTCATGTGGCTTTGGTTTAATAGACTTTATAGTATAGTATTTATAGAATAGATTTTATTATCGATTTCGTTATTTATCATGGATTTTCGACAGCGTGGACATTAAGACCGCGAGATTGAAGAAATATTACCAGACAAAACAATGAGGAGGAAATTATTTCGGAAAAAGATAACATCGAGAAGCGTAATGAGTACGAAAGTGAAACAGAGCAAGAGGGAGATTCTGATCTCTTTCATGATGTCAAATTTCTACGTAAAGATAAAAAAAAACATAATATGCCGAGAGTATACAGCAACAATGTCTAACAATTGCTACCAAAGAAACAAGAAAATTCGTGAAAACTTGGTCATTTTAAGACTTGTGACTTTGGTAAAGGTTCAAGTAAATTTTCTATAGAATGTTTCACTGCAAGAAAACATTTGTTTTCTATTTGCTTGTATTGTTAATTGAAAGCGATGATAGCCTAGTTGGGGAAGGCCTGCCTCTCAAGCCAGAGGGAGCGGGTTCGAGCCCAGCCGACGGCACGCACCAATTTGTTCATTGTATGGACATATGTACGTATCGTATGTCATCTGTTACATGACTGGAGCCCGGTGTATGGCGACAGGCTCACCCCCTGTCACATTTGGGACTGAAAATCGCCGCCGAAGTGTGGGTGTTGCATTACACCTCTGCCAGCCCCCTCGGGGGAAAGGCGTGACGATATGTTATGTTATGTTATGTATTGTTAAATAGTCTAATTTGGATTATGGATTAGATATTTTTGATGATATTTGAGGAAGTTACTAAAACTGATTCACTTTTTGACATTTTTTTTGGAAAACATGTCTTTGCTCACTTATAAACTAAGAATTTAACTATTTCTTTGCGTTTCAATATTTCATAATAATATAAATATATTTGTTTAATATGACATTTATTCATAATAGTATCAATTTTTAAGTTAGCTAAATTAAAGTTTACGCGCTCGATACACATCTCAAAAGTCTGTGGTATTTTTTACCCGGAGGCAACTGTTTGTGTCTTAAATGTTAAAGCGACTAACGCCGAGTTAATCTAGATATTAGGTAAACTTATTTTTTTAATCAGACTGCTGAAACATGATATTTAATTAACTCTAAATATTAAAGATACATTTAAATACCGATTTAAATTGTATTAGCACATAATATACATAAATAAACACGAAATTAAATGGTTGTTTTAATAAATATTATTTTAGTAAAGCTTTTAAACCGACACGAATACATATGTGATACACTCAACTGATAACAAACATCATATATTTTTTTTAAATACTAAAATTATACAAAAAATAACTGCCAAAACATTAATGTGATTGTCTATTCATAAATTCAATAGACCGCAATTTCCCTAAAATTCATATTTTTGGCATTTTTTTTTTTTAATATCATTATTTATTTTCTTCTTAAACCGTTCTCTTTTTTTATCTGGCGATAGATATATTCGGATATGAACCAGCTGCGCCTCGCGGTTTTTCTCGTAAGCGTTAATCTAGATATAAGCTTCTTCCATACCAAGTTTTATCTAAATCAGTTGAGTCAATTCAGGCTAAAAAGTACATACACACTCAATGTACACACTGTCACACTTCTGTCACATTCTCTTTGGAAACTTCTGTATCTTAAAATATTTTATTTCAAGAAAAATATCGTACAATGTGAAGAGTGTAAATAAATATAGATGACTTTACAAAAAAAGATATAAGTAGGTACATATCCCGGGAGGTGTATTAGTTGATTGCGGTGGACAATCAACTAATTATGTTTGGTACTGTATTCGTAAGTAAGTAGCCCTCTCCATTAATTTTATCTATACTTAACATTATTTTAGAGTAGCGCTTCGCTTAAATTTCATACAACATTCCATTCACTAATCCAACCATTGCAAAGCATTGACGAAATTTTAGATCGCATTTTTTTTAATTTACCTAAGTAACGAGAGGTTATTTTGTGTGTAGGGTAACGAAATTATAAATAAAAAATTGTACTTTAGCTTAGCTTAGCAAGTTCCGAGTGGGTTAAAGCTGTACGAAAATTAAACGTTGCATTACATCCTCCTTAGAGTATATAAATTATAATAACACTTTTTTTTTGGTACAGTGAAATAAGCCAAAAGCACTGCAAGATGTAAATCTAGTCTTTCAATATATCTCCTTAAATTCCTTAATCATTGTGGCTTATGCAATAAATATCGCTATTCAATAAAGGTCACGAAAGCTTTTAAATGTATTGATCACTCCATATTAAGATAGAATTAGTTTTAAATAAATATCTTTTATATTATTATAACGGAAATTGATTAAGAACTAAGATTAGAATGGATATACAGGATCCTCTTAAATTGCAAAAAAAAATCAAAATGTTACGACTAAAAATATTGTTTATGAAGTAGGTAATTGTAAACAAATTAAAAAATAAGTCAACCACGAAACTTCGTTTGTGTTTATAATCATAGGCTTACAGCTTGTAATAAACTGTAATAAAAGCTTGAACCTTTAATCATAAATAAATAATAATAATAATCGGGACACTTAGTAAAGCTTGTACTATGGTGGCCAGAGACTGATATACTTACATAATTTTTTAAAATACATACATAAATAGATAATAATTAACACCCAGACAAAGTACAAACACAAATGTTCATCACATGAATGTTTAGCCTAGGTGGGAATCGAACCCACGCCCTCTAGCTCAGAAGGCAGGTTCACTACCGACTGAGCCACCGAGGCAATCAAATACACTAAATCAAATCAACATCTCAATATCAATTAGGATAAAAATAATTACACTGATATTTTATTATTTGATCACATTAGTGTGTTATTCATCATACTTAAAACATACAATTAAGAGAATAAATTTCACGACTTTTTAAAAATAAAATGCACCGTCTTATATTTTTTTGATTAATCCTCTGCATCGTAAGTTCGTAAGGTTGAATAGAAGTGATTCCTCTTAGCGATAAGGCTGTTAAGTGCTAAATTAGTTTTAAACTTTATTAATTTATTATTTTGTTTTGTATTTTCTGTTGTGACAGTAAAAAGTTTATCTATTTTTTGATTAATCAACTATTAATATCGTGTAAAATTCATACGTTTGTAATGAAAAACGCTAGATATTATATGGCCTGTGGAATTTGGAATATTAAAGGGTACCTTTAACTTGCCAAATTCCACAGGCCATTCACAATCCTGCCTTGCTATGAAGGTCACACACTATCCTGCCTAGCATCATGATATGATATGCATGGTGATGATAGGCAGGATGGACGCGTCGTTGCCGGAGGCGATGCCGGATGCGAAAACATTCACCATCCTTCACAAAGCGGCAATGACGTGCAGGATGCTAGGCAGGATGGTGAAAGTTTGCCTTTAAATAATTTTCATTAAAAAAGGTTTCGAGTCTAGGTAAATGCCAATAAAAGTGTATAAGCTTTTTGACGTAATTGTGTTCTCGCTCGTAATTTTCTCTTCTAACTCGCCTGCTGAGTCTGCAGTTTAAAATTGAGCAGATTTTTGCAAAATTCTGCTGATTCGTATCTTTAGACAGGTATGAAACTCGGCAGGTGAAACAGGGCTTTGCAATGGTGATTACGTACTTGTTATTTTATTTGACGAACAAATTATTATTGATTAAGAGGGCCGCGACGTTCTGAAATTTCCTAACAAACACGCTACTAAAATATCTTGAAAACCGTTTGTCAGATTATGATGAAATTTAGCTTGTACAATTAAATTAACAATATCTCCGCCCCTAAATTCTTGGTTTTTTTTAAAGCGTTCTCAAGCTAAAATAGAGCTATGAAAAAAAAATATCCGCATTTTTAAGGGGTCACTTTTGACTGATTTATTCAATAGGTAGACAAAGCAAATCAAAAATTCCATTACATAAGGAGGTTGTCTACATCATTAGCTGTTAAATGAATCCATAATACAAGGTAAATTCTTAGTTACTTAAGAATGATTACAGAAGTGCATAAGTCATTAAAAAAATTGAAATTGAACTTTGTCACTCTGTAGGTAAGTTTAGAGGCTCATCAGTATCATTACTCGCTCTCTTCGCTCGTCTTCTTCTTCTAGACGAAATGGCTATAGAATACTTTAAGCCAATGCGAAGTTAGTCTGGGTCGCCTAGGTCGCAGTTAGTTAGGTCGCCGGACTCTTTTTTTTAAATAAATAAATAAATCAGGTTAATCCAGGTGTATGCGCTATACCGCTTACAGTTTTATCAAATTCCGTCCTTCTGCTTGAGCGTTAAAAAGTAACAAAAAACACAAAGAGAACTTATTTTGTAATATAAGAAGGGTTATGTTTTAAGGGTCCCGTGACGCTCTAAAATTTCCATACAAACGCGCTACTCAAATTTCTTGAAAACCGTTTGTCAGATTATGATGAAATTTGGCATGTACAGTTGAATGAACTATATTTCCGTCCCTATGTTCTTTGTTTTTTTTTTTTTAAAAAACGTTCTCAAGAGAAAATAGAGCTATGGAAAATATCCGCATTTGTAAAGGGTCACTTTTGACTGATTTATTCAATAGATGGTTTAAGCAAATCAAATATCCCTTTAATTAGGGAGGTTATTTATATCATTAGCTATTAAATTAATCCATAATACACGGGAAATTATTAGTTATTTAAGAATGATTACAGAAGTGCAAAAGTAAAAAAATTGAAATTACACTTTATCACTCTGTAGGCAACTTTAGAAGCTCGTCAGTATCATTACTTGCTCTCTTCGCTCGTAGTCTTCTTCTAGACGAAATGGCTATAGAAAATCTAAAGCCAATGCGAAGTTAGTCTAAAGTAGTCGCCGGACTCTTAACTATACCCCACTTGTAAAATAAAATCTTTTGAACATTGAAATTGAATCGCCAATAGACCCCTTGTACTGCCCTGAATTCCTGCTACAAGCATTAGTTTGTTTACTCGCCAAAGAAAATAGTCTCATGTGTGTGTCATCTTGAAATCTCGCAGATGCTGTTCTAAATCGTCTGCCACAGATATCCAAAGGCTCGTGCTATGTTCCTATCTATGTATTATCTGCATCTCCTAGTTACATCTGCTATTCTATCTGGAACCGTTATTTATTTCTTCAAATAATAAGCAAAAAAATATAAACAAACTAGCTGTGCCCCGCAGTTTCACCCGCGGTCCTACAGGAACCGTTATTTTTTTCGGGATAAAAAGTACCCTATGTCCTTTTCTGTATCCCAGACAACGTGTACGCAAAATTTCATGATGATCAGTTGAGTAGAGGGCGTGAAAGCGTTACAAACAATTAAACAAACTCACTTTCGCATTTATAATATTCTAAGAATTATAAGCCCCTCACCATCCATTGAGCTGTTTCATCATGTAGGTAAGTACTTTAAAAAACAAATATTACATTCACAATTTATTGGATTCATAAATTAATGTAATAAAATTATCATAGGCTTTTAAGTCATCGACGCTGTAGGTAAGTCTATAGTTACATTTAGATAAACATTGTATATAATTATAATTTTCTCGTTCCCAAATAGGTGTTCTACTAGCGCCTATTAGCGGATGAGTTGTCGTTTAGAAAAATGATTAAAAAAGAAATAAATAACCTTTAAAATAGAGCAGGCTCTATCCACAATTAGGTAAATACTTGACCATAGGTCATAAATTCTTTGAGCTTATCTATAGTAGTTCAGGCTAATCTCAATTTACAATTCTGTAAATGATATGTCACCATTAAACCCACGCAGAGAAAATCGTTGTTTTAAAATACATTTAGATAAGATCACAGCTTAGACAATGCGCTTTTAAAAATAAAATATTTTTTTTATAGTTCAAAACCATAAATTCATTTAATCTATATTTTATTAGGAATTTTAAACTATTCGTAACAAATACTCTTGGGAAATGTGAAGAAAAAATAATCATATATAAAAATTATGTACTCGCATATTTTAATTTGCATAATTAAATTATATCTTAATAACCGACATCCTGGCGGGCAGTTTTTTTTAATTTAGTTATTTGTATTAATTTCATATATATTATACAGATATATTTTTATAATTTCATATTGCTGTAGTCAATATCACGCTGGGCATATATACAAAAATTATAATACGTTTAATAACTAATTTATATTATTGCATAAAATATTTTCATAATAGTTAGGTATTTTATTACAATAATTTAACTGTGGAAGTATAATTATTTACTTTAATAATTCAATATATTACTTTAGTTTCACAGCTGGATAAAATCAGAAGTCGTTTAATATTTTCTTATTTTATATTAAAATGAAATTTATTTTATTTATTGTATACTTAATAAATAAATTTATATTATTTTTTCTGCCTCAAAAATCTTTACGTGGGTGGAGTCAAATAGGTAATTTTTATCTGTTTTAATCATATTCATCTACACTGTATAAATGCAAAAGTTTAGATGGATGTTTGAAAATGAAATGAAGTTTTGCAATAAAGTTTTTATTGCTGGCAACATACATCACATAGCAAAAAAACAGTATCTTATTCCTTAAATGTTTATGTCAGTGTTGAGAAGCATTACTATCCAAGCTAGGAATTAACCTGTGTCTTAGAATAGCAATGCCCCCAGCCAAAAAAAAGGAACAAATCATAGAGTAGAGTAGAGAATAAAAAGTAGGGTAAAAACTTTGCTAATCCCTTGCAATATCTATTGGACGATTTGGTAATTTAGTAGTAAGTACTAAATAATATTTTAACTACTATTTAAAGTAAAGGAAATTAGGGAATTGGGTGGGTGTACACCTCTGCCAGACCCTTTGGGGAAAGGCATTACGATATACTCGTATGTTATGTTATAAATTAGGAAATAATTTCAAGGATGGAGAAGAGTAATCAGTGTAGATGAATGTGTGTGTAAAACACCCCTGTGATACTCCAGACCTCGAAAGAGTCAGGGTTTGCGGTGGTGAAGAGCATGTATGTGTGTGCTTACGGTAGTATTGGTATGGTTTTACTACAGCCATTATTTACTAGGACAAGTTGATCAAAAAGTTGATTCATAATTTTGCTGTAGTAGCCAATTACTTATTGTTATTTGGCAGTCATGTCTGTTTGAAAAATGTATCTTTATAATTTTATTTAGCTTATTATAGATGTAGGCACTGCGTGATTGGGAATGTCATAAGCCGAAGGCTGTATGGCAGCGCCGCCGGGTCGGTAGAATGTTCCTGTTACTCGTCGAACTTTGGGGGACTATTGAATTGAATTCTACGTAAGTATTGTTTTTGTGATAAGAAAGGACAAGATGATGAATAAAGAGTTGGCGCACTGACAAAATTATGCATAAAAAAAATATAATAAATAAAAATATTATGGAAGACAGATCTTGAATAAGGAAATGCGTGAAATGAGTTTGGAATCTTAAGAATTTTTAAATTTTTATTTTAATTTTATACTAATATACATGACGGCGCGAGATATCATTGGATAAAGAAAATCAGTTTGAGAGTTGTTAATCGATAGTTTTAATCTGTGGTTTATGACGATTAATCGATTTGTTTATGGTAATTTAGAGCGGTTAACACCGAATGGAGTTGCGTTTGGGATTTCGGGCGAACGTCATGCCTGTCAGTGAGTGGTTGACAGGACTGGGCTGAAAGCGGTCGCACGCAATGGTCATTCGTAAACCCATTACTCTAAACCGCCAATTATCTTTGTGATCATTCATTAACTAAGTAGTCTAAGTGACTGTATAATTAAAATAGTGAAAAGTCTACACTGCAGTCCCCTTATTTCAACGTTCCTG
This sequence comes from Peribatodes rhomboidaria, assembly GCA_911728515.1. Lineage (NCBI taxonomy): Eukaryota > Metazoa > Arthropoda > Insecta > Lepidoptera > Geometridae > Peribatodes > Peribatodes rhomboidaria. Next base: position 4,029,581 of record OU452184.1, on the reverse strand, counting down.
AAGTTTGACGCCCACCATAGATACCCGTGATGACGAGTTCATGGCTCAGAAATTAGACACGACACCGCGGCCTACTAGATTTTCCCCGAGATCAAAAGTGAGATGTGATAACTCGGCTTCCTTTTCCTACATTTCCCCGACATACATATGTTTATAAATACTTTAATGGATGCGACTACGAACGCTAAGCTATATTTAACTAAACCATGTTATCACTTATGCGACAAATTGTCTTTGTTGATAATAAAAAGTCTTTAAACCTAAACTTAAGTTTCCGGAGCTGACATGAGGCCGCTTCAACCCAGGATAGCTGTTCATCAAAAATCACGCCAAGATACTTATAAGACTCGACTTGCTCAATATAAAAACGATTGCATGTCCCGTTTAGATAGTTTGCGGGCTTTGTGGGTTTGTGGGTTTGTGGGCTTGGATTTTAAACGTGTCATTAGAAGAGAATCATTTTGGCATGCACTTACTGCTTAAAGTTCAAAGTAAGTAAGTTGACGATATGACGTCTTTTAATCCTTGTTGTGTAGTGCCACTAGGTAAATTATACACTATTTATTAAAATAAATGTAAAATTAATATTTAAACATATTTTGTTTATTATTTAATTCCTGTATTAAAGTTTGCTATAGTTTTGTTGTCATAAATTAAGAGTCCGAAAAATGATTGAATCATATTTTCATCCAAGTTTCATAAAAACTGAAAGTCTCATACAAGGTTGTCCACGGCGATCAAACTACATCGCGCAGCTAATCTGAACTAAATTTAAAACTACATACTACTATACTAAATACATATATTATGTATTACTACTACTATTTACTAATATTATACTTTTAGACGTGTTTTAAATATCATTCCTAAATCACTTTAAATTGCTATAATAAAATTATACTAAATGATTTAAATATATTGTTTCTATAACTAGTCAAGACTATTAAGTATTAACGGTCAGATAAATTGCTTGACTATATAAACCAGCCCAATACAACACTAAATGTTTTTTAGAGCATAGTTTTATTTATTTTTCGTTTTAAGGGGAGTGGAAAGGCTTGGCAGCTGTCTCGCTCGCTCGCGACACAACTACCTATTTATTAAAATAATGTGAACCGTATTACAATGTTTTCAGAACCATTTTCATGCTAATATTCATAAAGGGTGCTCAGAGTAACGTAAACACTTAATTTTTTAACATGTTTTTGTTCCGTTTTTCTTAGTTAAAAACTATAAATACCAACATGAGAATTATTCTAAATAATTTGTAACACTGTTTTGAAGTAGTCAATACAGGAAAATGTTTGAAAAATACATTATATTCTTAATTATATTTCTAATAAAATACTATCGCGAGCGAGCGAGACAGCTGCCAAGCCTAACCATACCTCTTAAGTTCAATATTAATAAAGATCAAAAGATCACCAATAACTGATTTCTATAGGTATTCATTTTTGTAGGTACATCTCAGTAGACGCTGATTCCATATTTATATATTACTAATTACACCTCACCGTGTTACATGCGTTTCAAAAGTAGCCTATAGATATATGCATTAAGTATGTAGTGTAAAATAAAAATAAAATAATAGTTATTTTTTAGGGAAACAAAAAAAACACAAAGGACAATAAAAACACAAATGAGAATAACACATATCGTCAAGCCTTTCCCCCGAAGGGGCTGGCAGAGATGTAATACAACACCCACACTTCGCCGGGCGATATTCAGTCCTAAATGAGACGGGGCGAGCCCGTCGCCATCCCCCGGGCTGGATGTAGCAGATGAAATACAATACTCCCATATGTTCACACAATGAACAAATTGGTGCGAGCCGTCGGCTGGGTTCGAACCCGCTCCCTCTGGCTTGAAAGGCGGGCCTTGTCCAACTAGGCTTTCATCGCTAGTATAGTATAAAAAACGGAACGATTACCGGATTACGATTACGTTTCCCACTTCGCTTCGCGTTGGCGAATTTTCTGCTTACAAATACAATCGTTGATTGATTATCTCTCATCATTACCACCATAGCCCAAATAAACAAAACTAGCACGTAATAAAACATCATACAATAGGGTTCGAGCCCTGATTATCGAGGAAATGCTTGGCTCTAATAGCTCGGCCCAATCTGGCGGATATCCAACAGGGACCATCATTGTTTTCACTACTTCCGTTCGTTTAGGCAAATCGCAAGAAAATCTGCTCAGTAGTCAATAGCATTTTTTTATAAATGCAATAATAAACACAGAGATAATGTGGTACTATTTTGTGGGTTTCTTACGATTATTGAAAGAAACAAATAAATTAAACTAGAAAAACATCTAATCTTACTTATTAGGCTTTCGTACTTTGCCTAAAGAAAAAAAAAACTTTCGTCTCAACTTTTTATAACCAAGTAACTTTTTAGCTAAGTTAACATATTTTACCCCATTGAACTTAATTGTTTATAAATAGATTTATATAGGCATTAATTTATTTTTTAGTTTCTCTTCAGATTTGTCTCAAAATTGTTGATTTTTTATCATATAAACTCAATTTAAGTTAGCGACTTCTGGCGAAATTTAGGTAATTTATTTAGTAATCTGTAAATAGAGTTGTTGGCTGTATTATTAATAAGTCTATTTAAGTATCTACTCTATATATTGTTTTATAATACGGATGTCTGTTGTTCCTATATAAATAAAAAAGAGATATTATGAGTAAGTATTTTAATAAGTATTATCATAATACTTGGTAAGTATTTTGTTTATTTAAGTTTATTTAGTGATTGTTTTTATTATTCATTCATTCATATTATATAAAGTTAAACTACCACTGACTGACTGACTGACTCACTGACTCACTGACATAGAGAAACCTAAAGGGTATAAGGGGGGGGTGGGGGGAGAAAAGTGGATATGGGGTCGTGGAGGGGTGGGTCCACAACCTCCGGGAAAAATCCGAAATTGGAACATCTCCCTACCCTGATGGTCGTATGCCCTGGTATCTCGGAAACTAAAAAAAAAATTTCTAAAGCACTTGAACTAAAATTGTACAGAACCCTGGGACGTTTCAGGGGAAGTTGAAAAAAACATGGCTCCCGAAGAAAAAAACATGGCCGCCATACAAAATTGAAACGTCAATTACACGGAAACGGTACGACTTGGGTGGGGGGGAGTGTTTGACCAAATGTCATAGGGAATCGGGAGGGTTACCTGGGGGGGGTGACGAAAATTCAAGATGGCGGATTCAAGATGGCGGCCAAATTTCAAAATGGCTCTGGAGGTCTGATTTTTTGCATCCGGGGGTTTTTGGGGTCCCCGATTCTATTTCTGAAAAAATATTTTTGAAAAGTTTTTTTTTAATATGGCTGCCATACATTCGATTTTTTTCATACATTTTGGGGGTCGCTTCCGAGCGAATAGGGCGAGGCCGGAGGCCTCGCATCACACTCGCGAGGCCGAAGGCCGAGCCTTGCAGCGGCCGAGTACAATGACACACAATCAAAGTCGGATAGGTCATACTAGCGAGGCCGAAGGCCGAGCCTACGACCGCGAGGCCGAAGGCCGAGCCGCACCGGGGCGAGGCCGTCAGGCCGAGCCACGGTGCGTACAGGACTACTCGACCGATGCGAGGCGAGGCCGAAGGCCGAGCCTTGCACCGGTAGAGTACGATTACTGCGAAATAAACAGACTGAATGACTAACTGAACTGCGGAATAAAAAAGTAGGGCACCACAAAATCAGGGCACCCCGACTACAGGGCACCGCGGGCCGCTTGCGGCCCGCGCACCGCCCAAAATACTAGTTTTGTATATAAAATGTAAATCCGTAATTAGCTGTAAGTTTATTTCATGTCATTATTGTGAGCTGTGGATTTTGTATAAATAAATAAAATAAAACAAGAATTAGTACTGCAGTTCTAATTCTTTTTTTTTTGTTGCCATGTTGCATTGCAATTGCATGCAAATGTGACCGAAATACAATACAAAACTCTTTATTGACACCAAATACAATATAAAACTAAACTACACCCAAAAATATAGGTGCAATGGGCAAAGCAATAAGACCGCTTATTGCTTACTGTCAGACCACCTATGACGGTGGTATGTGCAAAAGAATAAAAATCAGAATTTTAAGTGAGATAGCTTCTTATCTACCTTCAAAAAAGCAAAAAAGAAGCAGGTTGTCAATTCGACTGCATATTAGAAATTAAATTAAATTAAGCAAACAAATCCCGAAATCGACGTGTCACCCCATCTCCGTCACAATCAACAATAGATTTTCCAACAATAGATCAAGGGTCGCTCGCAAATATACAAATCACATACGGATGACGTATTGACGATGTGAAGAACCCGGATGCTTGGTAGATACAGTCAGCGATCACAATTACCTATTGTACGTTCATGAATTCATCTAGACACGCGGTAGCGTATCAAGCCGAGTTCAAGCAAAGGAACTGGCTTTCTTTCTTTTTTTAAACTTAATAGGCTTGCGTTTGGCCGTCAACAAGCCTGATGATAAGCAGTGATGCGGCCTACGATGGAGCACGCTTCCCTAGAAAAAACCGATTCACTGGAGACTTGAAGACAACCAGATTATAAGTGCCTGCCTGGCTAGCCAGCGCCGAGTGTAATATTACACGAACCACTTGGTGCCATTTTTCACCCTTCTATAGCTCATTGTATATAGCGATGACAGCCTAGTTGGAGAAGGCCTGCCTCTCAAGCCAGAGGGAGCGGGTTCAAACCCAGCCATCAAAGACAGCACGCACCATTTTGTACATTGTGTGAACATACATATGTGCGTTTTGTATGTCATCTGCTACATGACTGGAGCCCGGTTTATGGCGACAGGCTCGCCTCCTGTCCCATTTGGTACTGAATATCGTCCGGCGAAGTGTGGGTGTTGTGTTACAACTCTGCCAGCCCCTTCAGGGAAATATTTTATGTTATGGATTCATTGTATAGTTACATAATTTTGTACTTTGAAGTGTTCATTTGGACTTTTCGTACAATTCACCTACACTTTTCCAAAAGCGCAGAAAAGTAGGAATCGTAAAAATTGTATTTTTAGGGTTCCGTACCAAAATTGCAAAAAGGAACCTTTTTGGTGAGATTTCGATGACTGTCTGTCTTTCGAGCGGGTACGGTTTTGTCAGAACAAAATAGCTGCCAGAACGTAATAGGCTTAAATATAAAAATGTACATGCCCACTTGCGAAGATAGGGAGTTAAATTCTTAAGCGCAAGGTTATAATTATGTTTTCATATTTTATATTATAAATATTTATTTATCTATTATCTATTAACACAACTAATTGTTGCAACAGGAGCGTGTAAACCCGGCTCTAGCAACGTGAAACGCAGCAAAAGCAACGAAAACCAGCTGTCCATCAAGTCAGACGTCAAGTCGGACTCAAAATTAAAATGTTAGAAGTGTCACTTGGTGGTTAGCTTCTAACTCTTGGTGGAGCAAGACGATTTAACCTCTAATGAGCAGTTAACTCCAAATTAAAAAAGAGAACTCGAGCTTCTACAAGTGGTCCTTAGGCGATTGGGGACAAGCCCTTAACATCGTGGCATGCTGCCAGTAGTACATGACGATCGTAAGAGCCCTGCCAAGAGTGAAAATGACACGAATAATGCAGGAAAATACTTTATCAAACTACGTGTCCCTTTTGTTTAGTTATCACGCTGATGACAGATTAGTTTTAGCGATGATGTTGATTTTGGGTTTTTATGAGAAAAATGCTTCAGTTTGGTTATTGAGTACGCTTACGCTTACGTGATTCCACAAAACATCAATATTACAAATAGTAAGTTTTGTGAGTTAGTACATGTCTGTTTTTGATTCGTCTTAATGCTTAAACGACATAACGGATTAGTTTGAATTTAGTGTCCCATATTGCCGAATGAACATAAATGTAGTAAATAGGGTCAACTGGGGCAAATGCGTCTGTGGGGCAATAGCGTCTTTCAAAAATTACTGACAAACCTTTCACAATATAGGCGCCACCTACAACTTTTTTCTGTCTTTAGTTGCAATAATCTGTACTAGATGGCGTTAGTTGCCTAATTTTTGAAGGGTACGTCAGTAATTCTCGAAAGACGCAATTGCCCCACAGACGCATTGGCCCAGTTGACCCTGTATTTTAAGATACTTTTTGTCCCAGTAGGATAGCGAGCGAAATCACATCAAATCTCAAGATGCAGATAGTTTAAAATATTCCCTAAAGTACAATCCCTAAAATAATCCCTAAATAATGTTGCTGTTTGTACTACGGAACCCAGCTCAAATATTTGACCACGTCCGATAGATCTGATTACATCTAAGATAGTTCGGGTGGAATGATTGAGTGGTTCTCAGAATATGGGGGAAGTTAGCGTATATTTGATTTAAACTTAGTTCTCACTTCGCACTTTAGTTGCGCCCTGCGGTTTATTTGTGATTTATTAGGTGTTTTATTCGATCTGGATGATTGCACGGCTCGGAAAGAGATAGGGGATGGTTTTGGCTTAGGAGTGGGATAGTATTACATATTATTATACTTATTATTAATTTGGTTTGGACACATTGAAAGAATGAATGAAAGGAGATTAACGAAACAGGTTTACATTGCGAGTGTGGATGGGCAAGTCGGTTAAGGTCGACCTAGGTGCACGTATCTCGACCAAATTAAAGACGTCTTGAAGAAAGGCCAGGTCAAGAGTACCCGTAACCGAAGAGCGTGTATGAAAAGACTCATGAAAGTGGAAGAAGCGAAAGATGTATGCCAGGATCGTAGCAAGTTGAGAGAAGTGGTCTCTGCCTACCCCTACGGGAAAGAGGCGTCCCGAAACTAGTCGAGAAGTTGTTGTAATACAATACATTTTAATGTTAGCGATAGCCGGATAGTAATTTATTATCAATTACCAACGAAAATTTTATTGAAATAATTTTATAAATGCGAAAATTTGGATGCATGGGTGTTGGTTACTTAACCACGTAAGGACGGCTAAACGGATCTGGATGAAATTTGACACAGAGATAGATTATAGTCTGGAATAACACGTAAGCCACTTTTAAAATATCGCGGGGCATAGGGTTTGTTTGACCGCTATCTCAACGATGTTGAATGATAAAGAAGCAAGTACGCAATGATGTAGAATGACGCAAGGTTGCCTAGACTGATTGACAACATTTCATCGTTAAGTATCATGTTCGCGTATCAGTTCTCCGCAACAATGAAACGAGCAGAGCCGCTCACCGCGAGTACGCGAGCCTGGAAGATTTTTCACGAACCCTTTGAAGAGAGGTCGTTGTGAGTCAAGAATCGGTCGTTGCGAGGAGGGCTTGCATGAAGCTCAGCTCGTTGAATAAAAAACGGCGTTAACTGTTTCGGCAAAATGATACGCGTACCCGGTACGTTACGGGTTCGGGTTCACCCAGTTTCCACCCTAGAAGTAACTTATTCACTCGCAACTTAAAGACATCCTGAAAGCTGAAGTAATAATCCAGAACATGCTCGTAATTACGTATATGTCAAATTTCCCTTATTCGATTTCACTAACTAAGGAGATATGGGAATAGACATCCTCATTTTCCGAAACATTCACATTTAGTATCATTAAACCAAACTTCGGCGTTAATTCTGTGGATCGATACCTAAAACTCAACTAATCTGACAGGGGCAAAATTAACGTAGTCCCTTTTCATCCCAATATGTGAGAAGGGGACAACAATTTTAGAGCTGTCAAACTTGATTTAAAATTAGGCCTTCGTGCGGAGAATTAACGCCATTGCCTATGAGGCGAAGGCTAGACGTTTTAATCTTTATCGCGATCTATGAATCGTAATAAGGATTACTACATATGCAGCCTAGCGTATTGATGGATACACATAGTTCACAAAATTTTAATAGAAGGTTATCTGCTTCAACATTTATTGCGATAAATATTTATGACATTTATCGCGATTCTTAGGTGATACGGATTACAACCCATACAGGTTGTCAATGTCAGAGGTTATCAACAGTATCCATAAATAGGCTAGGCTGCATATTGTAATAATTATATAATAATTTATATAATAATTGTTGTTGCGATTCAGGTATTCAGATAATCTTAGGCGATACGGATTACATATAACCCCAATCGGTCGTAATCCGTGTCACATAAGAATGTATTTATACCTTACATATTCATGGAACCTGCTACATCACTGCCTGCTGTACCGCGATAATTATTGCGATATTTATCCAGTAAAATAGAGGAATGCTACACACTTGATAAAAATCGCGTCATTCGGCTTCAAAACTTCAAACGGAGTAGACCAGTGCTGCCACATCAAATACCCATTCAACGCTAAAAGTGATTCAAAACGCGGTAGATTTTATAAAATCAGCGTATTTAAATAGCGCTAAATCTAGTGCAGAAATTGCTAAAGTGGAGCACTGGTCAGTACTGAGTCATGAGTTACAATAAATATGGACTCGAAGACTAGACGCCTGATAATTGTCGCGCGACTTACCTAAGGTTAAACATTTGTGTTACTGGATTTCTAAAAATCCGACGATCCGTATCACGATCCATCAATTCACAATACTACGCAGACGATAAATACTTGGGTACTTGATCTTGAATCGAAATAGAAATATCGCGATCCATATCGCGCATATACGAGTAGCACCTGCAGATCGCAATTTGAGTAACGAGATTTCTAAGCAAGGATCTAACTTGCTTCAAAACATAATCCTAGTACATACTCTGTGAGCTGTAGACCTCGCGGGCGACTACTGTACTCCTCCACAGGTCACATTCCTCAACCTGAGGCTTATGGGGGCTGAGCTACCCACGTCCGTAGGAGTGTACTCTATTCTGATTCCCTACACGTGGTCCCGGGTAGTGCTAACCGGGTAGCAAACTCTGGTGGGAGGCTTCGGCAGTGGCTAGTAACCACCCACCGGACCAAGACATGCCGTGAAATGACCTAGTCGTGTTTCGGGATGTAGTCCGGTGTAACCGTTCCGAAGACGGGTCTGAGCAGTAGCGCACTTGTAGCGCCTCACTCAACTGCCGTCTTTGTACTTCTTCACTCTAGTAAACTTCAAGGCTAGAGTGAATGAGTACCTTATAGGTCGTCGTGCTCCATCTTAGACCACAACGTCGCTTAACATCAGGCGAGTTGGTGGTCAAACGCCGACCTATTCTAGATTAAAAAAAAAACGATTCTCGTGAAATTTTGTGAGCAAGTTCGACAACTATGCAGGTTTTTTAGTCAGTTTTGAAAATTTGAATGATACGGTTATAAAATGCGACCTGTAGACAGACAGAGATCCGGACAGACATCCAGACATACGAAAGCATTTTTGTCGAAGCCAAAGCTGAAGCATAGACGCTTTGCTCGTTAACGCTCGCTCGATCGATCAAATACATACAAAAATTACACAATATAGTGAAACCTGGTTAATTGGGATCTTAAGGAACCAAGACATATGTTCCAATTATTGAGGGTTTCCAATAATCCAGTTTTCCAATTAAGCAGGTTTAAAATTATAGTTGTCTCATTTACAGAGGACCGCTTACAGAGGTCGAAATGTGCCGTTATTCAATTTTTACATGTGGAAATGTCAATAAAAATGCGTATTTCTGGTGTTATGAATTTAATGTAGGTATGAATGGGAATAAACACTAAAAACAAGGGAATAAACACTTTTATTCCCTTGTTTTTAGGTCAAAACCTAAGATAGTAGTACTGACAAACAAAGCATGCGACGCGAAATGTGTGTAAACAAACATGTCAAAACGTGTTAAAACTTGATTAATTTGTCTCACTTATCCAGGTAATTGAGCTAAAGAGTCTCAATTACAGAGGTAAATATCGAAAAAGTCTTAGAATTCCCATTAACAGAAGTCATTTTATGAAAAAGAACCGGGACCTCATTGCAACTCTCAATAATAGAGGTTTCTCACTTATCCAGGTCCCACTTAACCAGGTTTCACTGTATTATTTTATGCCTCTAGATAATAATATTGTGACCGATGCGAAGGCAGAAACCGGATTTGCTAATAGTCTTACCTATATTGGATCGAATAAGGTTGCTTAAGTAATTGTCATTACAATAACAATCACTGTAAGTACTACTGAGCTACCAAGTCTGTGCTTAAAGAAAAGGAAAGAAAGGGGAATGCCATACAGTCGAACTTGTCTAAAATGTCTACCAGCATGAAATTTAATATTTGGGGTTCTTGCAAAGCTTAGTCTATACGAGTATATCGTCACGTCTTTCCCCCAAAGGGGGCTGGCAGAGATGTAATACAACCCCCTCACTTCGCCGGACGATATTAAGTCCCAAATGTGGCAGGGGCGAGCCTGTCGCCGTACACCGGGCTCCAGTCATGTAGCAGATGACATACAATACACACATATGTTCACACAATGAACAAATTGGTGCGGGCCGTCGCGACGCGTCGGCTGGGTTCGAACCCCTCCCTCTGGCTTGAGAAGCAGGCCTTCTCCAACTAGGCTATCGTCTACAAGTGTTTCAATATTACATTTCCGCACTGTTATTCTTTCATTGAAACGTCTATATAATCTGCACTAGGCAAATATGAATATTTCCCCGTTTCTGAGCAGTGAGACGAAATTGAAGTCCCAATGAACTGCTACGACGTAGCATGACGTACTCGTAGCAATCGTAGTTCAACGAAAAGAGAAATGTAGAAAACGCGTATTGTAAGTGTATTGTAAGTAAACGCAAATGTGTGTAACTATTTACTCAGCTGTGGCAATTTGCCAAAGATTAATAAGTAGGTAGCTTTAATAGGTTTTAAGTATTTTACAAATGCTGATTTCACGTGAATTGCGGTTTTTTGTTAATGTGGATAACCTACCTAATTTTACGAAAAGTAGTCGTTCCAAATTAGTATAAAAAGTTTACATACTCTATAGCTAGTACGATTGAACGACTTAGAATCTCTTACATTAAGACTTGTCACTTACCCTATACGAACTTAACTTTACAAGTCTCAAATAGTAGAGGGTAAACTTTGATGGAGTGTAAGTCAGTACACTGTTTCTAAATTAACTACGTGGGTTCTCATTCGCGCCACTTTATAGCGGTCCATAAGAGATAAGAATAAGCCTCCCTTATCTAAACCAGCCCATCAGAGTTTATTGGAAACTGGTCACTTATTGTTATACGTCTCGCTACGTTACACAACATCGCTTTCGATTACGCTCATAGATAACTAGACCGTAAAATTGAATTGAATACATTCCATATTTTTGACGTGAATTCGGTGAACGTCTCACGTTAGGGTTCGCTTTGGGGTGGGGAGTCTGAGGGTGGAAGGTTATACAAGGATGTATTGTAGGGCCAATGAAATTCATGATGTGAATAAATCGGCTTATTTATTGTTAGGCCCTTACAAGCTTAAAAGCGATGATAGCCTAGTTGGAGAAGTCCCGCTTCTCAAGGCTGAGGGAACGGGTACAAACCCAGACGAAGGCACGCACCAATATGTTCATTGCGTATTGTATGCCATCTGCTACATGACTGAAGCCCAGTATATGGCGACAGGCTCGCTTCCTGTCACATTTAGGACTGCATATCGTCCGGCGAAGTGAGGGTGTTGTATTACACCTCTGCCAGCACCCTACAATATTTAAGCCCTTACAATATTTTTGTTTATTTTAATTTTTTTAAACGAGTTTTGTTAATGTTACGAGCACACGTTATGTCGGTGAGCTGTAAAGGCGGGTCGTCGGCTTTGGTGTGTAGAGTGCTTTGACTGTTAGTTTTGTTTTAATCAAGAGTTGGCTGACTTTTAGCTCTGCCAAAGCACAAAAATTAAAACAATTTTTTTACAGCATGTTATAAAAAGCCTGTTGTATAATATATGCGTGAATTATAATTTACGAAAAAAATATGCAAGTTCAAAATAAAAAGAGTTACGACCGGTTTAAGAACGCAAGAAAAAAAGGAAATTCTACAAAAAAATTAACAAATCTGTATCATAATATGTTGGCGGCTTTTATTCTAAGAAAGTAGCGGCGCGACGCGAATAGTTTACAAATACAACCGACGCGATGAGTGGCTGCGTTCACGCTTTTAGGAGGGCAGAGCGCGATGTGTGCTTAACATTTTTTGACTCAATATTTAATTTAAACTAGCATAATTGCATCCTCCTGTCGATACTGGATGCGCACCTCGCTGATCCAAGAGGGTTTTTGTAACACCCTGTATAGTTTATGGTCAATATTTTTCGCGGAAAAATATAATAATTATGAAGACTTACTGTAAAACTCAGCTCTTAAGAGGGCCGCGACGTTCTGAAATTTCCATACAAACGCACTACTAAAATTTCTTGAAAACCGTTTCTCAGGTTATGATGAAATTTAGCATTTACAATTAAATTAACAATATCTTCGCCCCTATGTTCTTGGTTTTTTTTAAAAACGTTCTCAAGCGAAAATAGAGCTATGAAAAATATCCGCATTTTAAGGGGTCACTTTTGACTGATTTATTCAATAGGTAGACAAAGCAAATCAAAAATTCCATTACATAGGGAGGTTGTCTACATCATTAGCTGTTAAATGAATCAATAACAAGGGAAATTCTTAGTTACTTAAGAATGATTATGGTAGTGCAAAAGTCATAAAGAAAAATGAAATTGCACTTTGTCACTCTGTAGGTAAGTTTAGAGGCTCGTCAGTATCATTACTCGCTCTCTTCACTCGTTATTAAATGGCGATAGAATACCTTAAGCCAATGCAAAGTTAGTCTAGGTCGCCTAATAGGTTTAAAAAAATAAAGCAGATATAATGTAAGTAATAAAAACAAAAACAAATTCATTTTTTTAATCAACTTCTCAGGTGTCTTACAAAAAGACAATATTAGTACGCATAATAACCGGGTCTCGTTCGGTCAGAAGGACCCTAATCTTTCGTCCCTCGTTCCAAAAAACAATGGAAACGACCCTTGGAAATGGAAAAGCCAGCCATCTGGGTTGTGAGAACGAGAATATTATGCCTAGTGTTTTTGTAAGAATTGGCAAGTGACAGAAAGTGGATGCGTTTGACGTAGGAGCTTCTTTTGTCTCTTTAGCTCGTACTGTTCCACTTGGGCACCGTTCAAATTCAAACCATCCTATCCTACTAATATTATAAACGCGAAAGTTTGTAAGAATGGATGGATGGATAAATGGATGGATGGATGTTTGTTATTCTTTCACGCCAGAACGGCTGAACAGATTGGGATGAAATTTGGCACAGAGATAGATTATAGTCTAGAATAGCACATAGGTTACTTTTTAACTGCGGGTGAAACCGCGGGGCGCAGCTAGTCTTACTAATAAAGGTTCTATAGCCTGGGAATAGGTATCCTAATCCTAACTAATATTGTAAATGCGAAAGTAAGTTTGTTTGTTTGTATGTTTGTTTGTTTGTTTGTAACGCTTTCGCGCCCTAACTAATCAACCGATCACCATGAAATTTTGCATACACGTTGTTTAGGGTACAGAAAATAACATACTCTTATGGTACTTTTTATCCGTAAAAAATAAACGGTTCCTATGGGACCGCGGGTAAAGCCGCGGGGCGCAGCTAGTAACAATTTAGTTACAGCGTTTTGTCTTTTTCTTTTTTTATTTAACCCCTGACGTATAAGGGTGTTAGTACCTGGACGGCCGAGCTTTGCTCGGTATTTTATTTTATTTTTTAATTGTGTTTTTTGGATAATAAACAATTGATTTTAGTCAAACCTCAAAGCAAACACTCATTGACTTCGTGTTACTTAACAACGCCATCTGCTGTTGTGTCGTTAAAGCAATTAGTTGCTCACAAAAAATAGTAGTATTATTATTCGCCAATAGATGTCAGGAAGAGTCATATTTTTCAGTTGAGATTGATTATCGATAAAACACGAATAAAATGATATTTTCTAAAAATGATTCCTAGCTAGATCGATTTATCGCCCCCGAAACCCCCTATATACCTACTAATTTGTATGAAAATCGTTGGAGCCGATTCCGAGATTCCAATTATATATATATATATATACACAAGAATTGCTCATTTAAAGATATAAGATAAGGTAACACGCACAATGACCCAATCAAGTGGCTAGGTGCGGATAATGCCCGGTCAAACAAACAAACAATAAGGTTGAAGTGTATATGTGTGTGTGTGTGTGTGTGTCTGTGTGCGCGTGTGCGTGTGTGAGTGTGTGTGTGTGTGTGAGTGCGCGTGTGTGTGTATATTGTGTCTGTCTGTGGCATAGTAGCCCTCGAAAGGCTTAACCGATTTTGATTTTGTTAATTTTTTATTTACACTTGTTGTTATTAAATGTTTAACTTGATTGAAAAAGACAATACACTAAATAACTATCCCGAGGTTATGCAACGTGTATTAGTAAGGAGGCTATAGTATCTACCGTTCGTACTCGTATCTGTTTATAACAGCTTTTATGGATGAAATGATTAAAATATACCAATGTAAATAAAACAATACACCAAGAAAAATACCAAATAAACTAAAAGTAATTATAATGTTACACCTGCATTTTGACAATTTAGTTTTTTTTTAAACTAAAAATTACACTCCACGGACTCCGGGGACCGTTTCTTTTGTTAACTGGTATCTTAATTATTATCTATGAGGAATACAGGTAGAGGGGGGTTAGTTATTAAGTCTTAATCTAAGGTTAGGTTAAAGGCTATCAGATTTACTAATTTCATTGTGAGTACACGACGAGCAGACCAGCGACCCGCAAGCAGCACCCGATCACGAGTATGACGCATGTGCCAGCCATCGCTCTCCTCAACCATGTTGAGGGAAGAGAACGACCCGACACACGACGACGCCGCCGCAAGAAGGTGCCTTCCATAGTGAGCATGAATGCCCGACTTACTTACAATAACGTTACCTACACAAATGAATATTTGAATTTATATTTATAAGATATCAAACATAATAATAAGATGTATGGGAACACTTACAATTATTTTAGATATTGACAAACCACTGAATCGATTACTAGATTTAACAATATAATTAGTGAATATTGGTTACTTTGCTTTACATAAAAAGAAACATAAACACCTTTTCCCGAGAGGGCTGGCAGAGGTGTAATACAACACCCACACTTCGCCGGACGATATTCAGTCCCAAAATGTGACAGGGGGCGAGCCTGTCGCCACACACCGGGCTCCAGTCATGTAGCAGATGACATACAATACGCATATATGTTCACACAATGAACAAATTGGTGCGTGCCGTTGGCTGGGATCGAACCCGCTCCCTCTGGCTAGAGAGACAGGTCTTCTCCAACTAGGCTAGGCTCTAACTAGGCTCTTATTAAAATAATCATAAAAAGAAAAAGCAAGTAAAACCACGCTAATCAGTAAGTGCAAAATATATTAATACCAAATAAACTTAATTTAATATTTTTATACGCTTATTTTGTTCCCATAAAATTCATCCATTAGACCAACCTATTTTAATATTAATTGCATTCTTTAATAAATTAATATTAAAAATCAAATTATCAACAGGATGAGAGCTAATGCGATAGTTGTGTTAAATCGAGACGAGTATCCGCTGTAATTATTTTAATTTCTATATCAAAAATAATCTTTATGATGTACTAAAATGCAAAATATTCCGTGCAA
Organism: Peribatodes rhomboidaria; assembly: GCA_911728515.1. Taxonomy (NCBI): domain Eukaryota; kingdom Metazoa; phylum Arthropoda; class Insecta; order Lepidoptera; family Geometridae; genus Peribatodes; species Peribatodes rhomboidaria. Next base: position 4,013,952 of record OU452184.1, on the reverse strand, counting down.
TAAATAATTGCTAGTTATCTGTCTAATTAAAGAATTTTACACGAGTAATAGATTGGGCTCCTCAAACACGCCCGCTGCAATAAAATGTCGTCAATTTTTTTAAGAAATAATATTTTGGTGATGTTTTTACCTAAAGATCGGATCAAAGTAATTTTTCTTCTCATAGCATAAAATAAAATATTTAAACATATTTTTTTGTTGAAAAATTAAATTATAAAATGATATAACACGACACACTATCCACTGTATCCACATTCTAGCTTTGGCGTGTTGAAACGAGAATAAAAATGACAAAAAATTGCAAAATTGTACCCTAACGCATGTGCTAGGCTCTGGTAGTTTATTCTGCAAATTAAGCAAATAACGACAGCATAGGGGGGAAATTTAGCTAACCATAACCGATACTTAAACCGTTACTCTTTAAAAAAACGGATAGGGAACGGGCTGAGTATTGCCAGGGTGGTTCGCTATTTAGTGATAAACCAATTGACAAACTCAGTAAATTATTAAAGAAAAAATAAAATCACAAATTAATCTAAAACATAGTGATACTTCTAAACTGTACCCGCTGGAGTCCACGAACGTAAAAAATGCAAGATTTTATCACCTTAGTACACTCACACACATAGTTGTAGAATACTCAAATAAACTGAAATAACAACAAATAAATGCAAATTTCTTGTTGCCGTGTAGGTACATATGATAAACATCTATTGTAAGGGTAAAAACCAGAGTTTCGAGTACGATCAATCATTCGATAGGTAATTTGTCATTTGCACAGCAAACGAAAAAAAAATACATGTTCCTTTATCACTTCACTTGTACGTTTTTAGCTTGCATAACACACCTGCTACCCGCTGTTTTAGAACTCACATTTCCCATTTTGACTTCAAGCAAAGTTCGCACATCTGAGAAATTCACTAGAAACTTGTGAACTTTACGTTTCAAAATATCTACTACGTTGCATTTAGTTCGTGGTGTAAGTTCTTGGAGAAATTATTTGAGTAAGAATAGTAAGTAGAAACGTAATTATTTTACTTACATAGGTTTTTCTAGTTTTATTTAGGGCCGGTTAGTATTCGGTCTACGAGCTCCGAGACCCTACAAGAAGCTACGAGTGCCTACGGGAAAAATACACGCGACCTGTGACGCATTTATCTTGACTATCCCTGAGGGCTTAACGTGGCATCTTTTTGCCATGTGTTGTTTTCAAAACTGCGCGACCGCGAGTCGTATTGCCGCGCGATAAGGGCCATGGTAGCGCGGGGTCGAAAACAAAACGAAACTGTCATGGCAATTAGAGGTCGTGGTAGGCCCCCTGCTCGCCTAGTATGCACTTTCAACTTTTTAAAATGCTAGTTCATAATGAACCTGATGAACAAAATGTATCGGTTTCAAAAGTGAAAAGACTTTTGTACACAAGTATCCAAAATCCGAGCCTGACAGATTTTTAATACCTACTATTTGAAAAGGCTGCCACTTGTTACACTATATTTTTAAGCGATAACGTTTTTCTTTCAAGTTTGTGTGATCTCGGGTGTGGACAATAAGACCCACTTGCAGAAGATGCTGAGTTTAATTCTTGGTTAATTTACTCGGAGATAACATATCGTCACGTCTTTCCCCCCAGGGGGCTGGATGTGTAATACAACACCCACACTTCGCCGGACGATATTCAGTCCCAAATGTGACCGAAGCGAGTCTGTCGCCATACACCGGGCTCCGGTCATGTAGCAGATGACATACAATATGCACATTTGTTCACACAATCAACAAATTGGTGCGTGCCGTCGGCTGCGTTAGAACCCGCTCCCTTTGGCTTGAGAGGCAGGTCTTCTCCAACTAGGTTATCATCGCTCTACTCAATTTAGTCAGAGATAAAATGGTATAAATGTCAATCTAATATTGTGTCAACTCAAATCAGCTTGTAGCTCTTTGTGGCTCAAGACGATTTATTAGGTTAACCGTTGATGAGCGGTTAACTTCGAGTTAAAAAGATAACCCGAGCTTATGCGAATGACCATAAATAGTCTATCTATCTATGACGTCACGAGTAAACCCCGACAGTATTAATTGACACAGTACATTGGTGCTAGAATCAAACTTACGATCAGCTGTTGACACGCTAAGGTACTTAGCTGCACTCACGTCGTCTAACCAGATACAAAGTCTCTAGCTGGTTGATATTATGAATCAGTGTTGAAATAATGTCGATTTTGTCTCCTCCAACTCATCGAGGCGGAAGGACACACTGATATATCTCGACTCCGATTTCCGCTCAGATTAAATTCTTGGCCTCGCAAAAAGTGGCGAATATTTCATTTTCACGGATTTTCTTGCTAACAATATCGAACATTCGCTTCGTTTTAATAAAAGGTATTGCTTGCTGTTTTGTGGAGTATTTAGCGAACGTCCACATCTTTGTTTATAAGTCAATGGTAAAATACCTACTGCTACGTTAGATGTTAAAAAAATTGGAAAAAAAAACTTTGTTTTGACTTGGCCTTTCTTAATTAGGTAGGTAACAGTTTTATCTCTAATAGGCATCGATCTGTCTATATAAGTACTAAACTATCTCAAAACATTTAAAAAAATATTATTTACTAGCTTTTAGGACCCGCGATTTCATTCGCGTTTATTAGAAAGAAAGAAAGAAAGAAAGAAACCATTTATTTCACCGCACAAAACACTACAACAACAACAAACAAAATACACAATAAAACATTAACAGAAAAAAATAATAACTTCTACATATACGAGTACTTACATTAAGACATAAACAAATATGTAGATGATTAAGTTTCAGTTGTCGCTGTAGTGTCCAATGCGACAAAAAAAAATCTTAGCAGCGCTGGTTTTCAGCACTAAAATTAAAAAATAGTCTCCAAAAACCTGTCTCGTGATGTACTGTAATTAATTATCAAATTTTAATCAAGGTCCGCTCAGCCGTTAATCCGTGAAAAATCTACAAAGAAACAGACGGTTACTTTCGATTTTATAATATTATTATTAATAATATAGATATATGGATCCACCATGTTCGTTAAGAGTACCTTTATAAATGATAAATAATTATAATACATTTTGATCAGGCGCAACAGTGACCGCTGTTCCCAGCCAGAGGAAAATATTAAATAATAGCACTACGAACCAGAGGTATTAAATGTGTTTTCCTCACACAAAAAAAAAAAATAGGTAGTAACTGGTCTTCAGATACCTACAAAAAAACTCAACCACAATAAAGTCGTGTCGTGTAAAAACAATCGTGATGCAAATTCCATCATAAAACTGGAATTTCTTTACTCGTGAAAACAAAACCAAACGTGCAAAAAAAGGTATAGTTTGTGCTAAAAACAGCCGTGTTTGTGACGTCATATTCCCAAGCGGCCTTCCCTTCCCATACAAACGCAACTCACTCGCATAGTTGTTCCCTACGACGTGTAAGAGCATTTCTTCGTAAGTATGTATGGGTTGCAACTCCCATCCGAACACGTCTACTCCAATGTTAATCATGTTGAAGTGGATAGTTGCCGCTAAAAGGTAGCCCCCATCGTTTCCAACGGTAGACTCGTAAGCTGGGGTGTCGTACAAAATGACGGCGCGGTTCCAATCGAATCTGTTGGGATAACGCCATCTGTTACCGAGCGGAAACACTACAGATGACTTCTGCGCCCTCTCGTGACGAGTGGCAACAGTGTTATTTTGCTGACTACCTACTAACTTAAATTCTAATGTAGTACCTACCGAATTCCATAGATGGCAGCTAAATAAAATAAGACTTACTTGTGTATTTAAAGCCGAGAATAGTCTTCAGATTCTCCGTATAATTCAAGCCAGCACTCGAAGTGGTGTCCCAAGGGGTGTAGAAGATGTCTTTCTTCTTCAGGAAGTTGGCAAATGACTTCATCATGAGCAGACAGGTTGATTTTCCGGCGACGTGGATTTGAGCCTCCGGTTCCGTGATGAGAAGCAGTTGCCTCCACCCGAAACTAGATGGCGTGAAAATAAAAACGTGTTAGCAAAGCGAAAATGTGCAAAAAACAGTGCAGACAATCACAATTTCTTTTGTATTTTTTCGGCTACTTATTCAAAATAAGTATGCTTACCTAAAGTAACTACCTATCTATTTAACTTAAGTTAGTTAAAAAACCAAGGATGCCTCCTGTTTATTTTCGGAAAATGCAGTAGTGGCGCCATAAGTGAACTTTACAAAATAGTGGTCGCTCTTTGCCTATCTATATGAATGCGATACGCAGCGCTAAAATGAAATCCCAAATCTCGTTATCCTTAAAGAACGCTTTACGTAATAACGCTAACCCTATACTACGTACCGTATAGTTCGCGTCATGTAAAAAGAACGCTGCATGAAAGTTGACGGGATGTAGGTAGGTATTTACGCATGTGTACACTCGCGCACGAAAGCAATAGGCCTATTGTTTCATCGTTGAACTAGCCTTTCTCTCGTGGTCTTCGTATGTTATTATTGGTAGGATGGTAGGTACGTCAAACTTCATAGCACTAAATAGACCACTAAATCACTTGTCTTAATGCGCAGCTTGAGCGCCAGCGTTCTTTTTACATGACGCGAATAATAACTACGTGCAAGAACCCTGATCACTGCATTCCAAAAACACGCTAAGTATCCTGACATAATCGACCGTACGAGCGTTAGCGAGCGAAGCGTCTAAGCTACAGCTTCGACAAAAATGCTTTCGTATGTCCGAATGCTGATTGGATCTCTGTCTTCCTCTACAGATCGCATTTCTTAAACGATTCTATTGAAATTCTGTGATTAAAAAGAAAACACAAATCTCAGCCATTTTTAAAACATTTCCAGAAAAATTACTCAACCAAAAAAATCTGTGTAATTATCGAACCTGCTCACAAAATTTGACAAGAATCGGTCGAGGAATGCGATCTGTAGAGGAAGACAGACATCCAATCAGCATTCGGACATACGAAAGCATTTTTGTAAATATAAAATAGGTATATAATGACGTAGGTAATAAAGGCAGACACCTAGGTAGGTCATATAATAAGTCTTTGGGTAGGTAAGTACCTACCTAATATCCTTATCTACCAAAAGAAAGAAAACCTTGGCAGGGATTTGTGTAGGCAATACTTAATCCTATTTACCTATTTATACAAATCCCTTGAACAAGCGCAGGTATAACTGATAAGTAAAAGCCAGGCAGGTAGGTAGGTAGGTGGGTACGCACCAAAATAAATTGCTTTTATTATTTTTAGACGGTCTGAGTGACAATGCGAAAGATAAGCCACAATTTGTGTGTTGATAATAAAAAGGTAGGAAGTGGATTAATCTATCTAGCTTTATATACCTAAGTAAATAATCAAAACCGGTCCAGTGCGAGTCGGAATCGCGCACGCAGGGTTCTGTACCCATATCTATAAAAACGGAAAATAAATTACGTTTTTTGTATGAGAGCCCCCTTCTATATTTATTTTAATCTGGTTTAAAAACCAGAACAACAAAGTATTTGTTGGTATAGCGGCAACAGAAATATATCATCTGTAGAAATTTCAACTGTCTTACTATCACGGTTCATGAGATACAGCCTGGTGACAGACGGGCAGAGACGGACCTATGTACATATTACTCAGACTCCGCTGTCCGTCCGTCTCAGACAGACGGACGTATAATCAATAATATAATAATAATAGGGTCCCGTTTTACCCTTTGGGTACGGAACCCTAAGAAAGAGAACCGCAAACGTCGTATTTAATGTCTTCTGCTACATAAATGGAGCCCGGTGTATGGCGACAGGCTCGCCCCCTTGCACACTCGTCTGAATAACGCACGGCGAAGTGTGGGTATTGTAGACACATACACCGGGCTCCAGTCATGTAGCAGATGACATACAACACGCACAAATGTTCACACAATGAACATATTGATGCGTGACGTCGGCTACGTACACATATTACAATACATGTTAAAAAAATCACACAAGTTTGTATGTGTCACAAAAGATACATACAAAGTCGACTTTGTATGTGTCATACAAATAAGTCAAATAAAGAAACATCTCATTGAGTGATCTCATTTCTAAGCGACAACAAAATATTATCACTCTAATATTATAAATGCAATAGTTTGAATTTAGACAGGTTTAATGGATGGATGTTTGTTACTCAATCACGACAAAACGACAAAACGGCTCTAAAAAATGTTGCACAGAGATATATAGTAGTAGTAGTAGTCTGGCTGGAATAGCATAAAGGTTACTTTTAACCAAGATAACAACTCTAGGCGCAGCTAGTCTACCTATACTCGAATAATCGAGAATACCTCGTTTGCAAATGTATGTGTCGAGATTAAAAATGACTTCATCTGAATCAGCAAAAAAATTACAGGTCTGGCTTAAACCAAATAAAGAGCCTTTAGGATTGATTGCAATTAAAAAAATATGAAAAAACAAGTAAAATTTTGAAAAGAAAAAGAAAAACCCGACTGCTAAATATTATACCCTATGTCAATTCCACTTTCAAGGCGATTCAAATGACACCTCACAAATGTTGAAATCCATCAAGCTGTTCAGATTGTAGGGCGTGCTAAATAAACCTCATACATACATACATATTTACATTTATACAAATGTACACTCGAAAAACATGACCCTCCTTGCGCAGTCGGGTAAACGATTTGATCTGATTTCGTTTGAAAGTTTTTAGTTCAAATTTTTAAATATTTTTTGGAATAAGTAATTTTAACTTGACTTTGATGGCTAAGTAATATTTCACTTGACATTCAAACTTCGTAAAATTTACCGAGAGGAACAAAATTGGGAGAACTTTGAAGTATTCCAAAAGTCGGTAAATAATTTAGAAAATTCATAAAGTTTTATTCATAATGTTAATTTGAAATCTTCAGTGATCTGTGGGAAAAAAAAACAACTCCTTATGTACATCCAAAAAAACAAGGTCTAACAACATTCAGCAAACACGTGATGACGTCATCGTCATCCGTCTCTTTCGAACTTGTTGCAAATGACTTATTTCGGTCTTGCTCAAGCATCGATTGACGTCCCTACGTGTTGCTGAATGCTGTAGCGAAGTATATTATTATTTCATGTTATGTACCATGGAAAATGATAGCCGTGAAGAGTTGTCAACCAGACGTTGACAGTTGTGTTGGAACGGCGTTGATTCTGTTTTACCCATTTCTAAACTAAATAAATCTTAAAGAACTAAAATTATCAGTAGTATTTTTTAATGGCTGTGAAAAGGATGGCAAGCTTGCAGAGGTCAACAATTAAGAGTCCCGTGAAACTCAGAATTTTCCATATAAGCGCGCTTGTCGAAATTCTTGAAACCATTTGTCAAATTGTGATAAAATTTGGCACGTACAATTAAATTTACTATGTCTCCGTCCCTATGTTCTTGGTTTTATTATAAAACTTCTTCAAAATAAAATAGAGCTATTCAAAATACCCGCATTTGTAAGATGCCACTTTTGACTGATTTATTTAGTAGATAAACAAAGCAAATCAAATGTCCCTTTCTATAGGGACGTTGTCTACTACATTAGCTTTTAAATAATTCCAAAATACAATGAAAATTCTCAGTTATTTAGGAATGAGAGTGAAAGTCACAAAAATAATTTAAATCGCAATTTGTCACTCTGTAGTTAGAGTCTTTAGAGTTAGAAACTTTAGAGTCTCGTCAGCACCTTTACTTGCTCTCTTCGCTCGTCGTCTCTTTCTAGACGAAATAGCAATAGAAAGCTTTTAGCCAATGCGAAGTTAGTCTAAAGCGTTCGCCGGTCCCTTAAGTTTAGTATACAGTACAACAAAATCCACGTCAATGGAACTCAAGCGTAGACATACACGGCGTAGCAACAGCTACGAAATACCGTAGTGCTACGAGTAAAATCAGTTTACTTTAGCTAAAGTGTCGACCCGTAGGCGCTCGAGATACTCGTAGTATAAATAAATACGAGAATGCCGTCCTATTTGCTCTCCCGAACATTTAAACCAACAAGACAGAGACAAAAATGTTTAACAATTGGAACAAATAGATTTGTTGACAAACCTATAGCTTTATGTCCATACTTTGATTTTCAGTCATTTTGTATTCTGATCTTATAGAAGTATTTATTGGGATTTTTTCCGGGAACATTGGACAGGAAATCAACCAACTTTAACAATTACTACCAAATTTTGTCCGATTCAAATCATCTTAAATTCAATTCAATAAGTTAGAAATAACTTTAGTCATCTTCAAATTTCGACTTCCATAAATCTCCATTTAAGAGCGATTTTGTATGTTACGAGCTCTGTGGCTTAAATCAGTTTCAGTTTACATTACCTACTTCGAGTGTTATTATTAATTTTATGCTATTTTATATTTCAGTTTTAGAAATACTTCATAACAGTAACGAAGTGATTAAGAAAACGAGTCAAAGTCAAAGTCAAAATGTTTTTATTCAATTTAGGTATCAAAGATACACTTATGAACGTCAAAAGAGTTGGCTTTCATACGAGTACGTTGAAATGACATCATTAAACTCTCTTAGATTAACATTTTAATTGTTTTAACAATTCAAGGATATACCCATGAGTAAAACATGCGTTTGATGTTATACATTCTAAGTATATACGTGATTCATGTTATGAATGAAGAGGCGTGAAAAAATTGGAACAAAAAAGGCAAAATGTGTTTATTCAATTGGGTATCAAAGATACACTTAAGAACGTAAAGTTTTTTAATAGACTCGACCGCCTTGTTCGGAAAAAGAGCCACTACTTAGGAGAACATGCAAGAAACTGAGAGGCATATTTTTTTACAATACTACTCTTAAAACAATGTGCCATAAAAACAAGGTGCGAGTGTGACAGAAGGATTTTTTTTAATGATAGAATGGGTCCACGTTTGACCACAACACACCTGATGGAAAGTGACGATGCGGTCTAAGATGGAGCACGCTTGCCCATGAGTTAAAATTGAGATAAAATTGAAAGAGAGAGATAAAATTGGTTTCTTCCTCTTAAGCGGTAGCCAGTCAAATGCACGACTGAGAGCCCTTGAGAAATAACAATATTTTTACAAGCGGTACTTAGGAAAAGGTATAAAAAGGTTAAGGATTTTTTTTAAAACCTTTACATCAAGGGTTGCCAGGGGTAAATACTTCCTTCTTCGCTCCTTGGGGATTCGTATCTCTATGAGTTTTTACAATTGATCGTTGACTGTAGAAAACGAATAGGTATATGACAATACCGTCTGCCATTATTTTTAAGTACAATTACTCGGGATCAAAAACGGCACTAGGCTTAATTGACTTATCTAAACCATAGCTAAAATTATTAACGTCCTTGTCTAATAGGCAACAAAAAAAAAGACAGCTATATTTCAGTATGTATAGAACTGTCAACCAAATCTTTCAGAATTGGGCCTTCTGTAAAGATCCAGAAACAGGATATTTTAAATACAAGTAATTAAAAACTGGAGCACTGGGTAGGGGTGTGGTCAACCAATCTTACATTGGATGATGACACCCCCACTCCCAACATCTGTCCGATGATGGGGGTGGCGAATGGTTGGGGGAGGAGCGCAGGTCGCAAAGATCCCCCCAACAAGACCAGTGGACTATCCTTCTCGAGGTTGCTACCCGTTTCTTGGCCAACAGCCCTAAGCTGTTGGCAGAACCGAAACCTCTGGCCGATCCCTTTTATTTATTTATTTATTTATTTATCTAGTATCTATTTATTATTTATTTTATATTTTATTTTACCTATTCTATATCTATTTAGTAGTACACTATCTATAGATTATCACTCCGACCTAGATCCCATCCTGTTTCCCTCACCAATCCCGCATAGCCGAACCGTGGCGGCGAAAATCCACACCCAGGTATCACACGGCCACGGGCACTAAATACCCCGAAAATGTGTACCGTACTCACAACGGGCAGGCAGTACGAGTTTCCCTTTTCCTCTTCTTTCTTCTTCTTCAAACAGCCCAAAAACAAAACATGGAAACACAACCTAAAAATAAACTACCCCAGGTGGGTACCACCCAAGGTGGAGAATCCCTCATCGGACAGAGTCCGGTCTGCCCCTCGTATTCTGGGGGGGGCAACTTGTGCTCCAGTCCAGGCAAAAGCCTGGACTTATCTGGCCTCGCGGAGGCAATTCCAAACCTAGATAGTAAGTTAATTGTAAGTAACACGCCGCAGTGGACTGTAGTAGCTCACAAGCGCCCTTGCAAAAAGGGACCCACTGCGGCCAAACAGGCACAGGGTCAACCGGAACGCAGTCGCCCCAACAGGCGCGCGAGAAGGAAGGCTCTGCGCTTAGGCGACAGACTGACAGACAGACAGACCACAGACACCGTGACGGCCACCGCAGCAGCGGAAACGCAGCGCGAACCTGAACCGTCGACCTCAACAGCGTCGGCAACGGTTCAGAAGGCAGAGAAGTCACCGAAAAAACTACCACCCAGCCAACCGAGAAGGAGACGTAGTAAGCCGAGAGGTTACCGTGGTCGGCGGAACGCTGCGGAAGCTCCCACTGCTCCTGAAAAGGAACAGACTGGAACAGGGCCGAGTACGGGCGAGCGCGCTTCTTCGAAGCGTGCACGCCTGGACGAAACCCAGTCACCCAGGGGGGAAGCCAAACGCGCGAAAACCGACTCGCGGCCGAAGCGGGCGATGAGCTACGCAGACGCGAACAAATCGCACCTGCGAGTAGCGGTTGTCACCGTCCCGCCGAGGGATCTCTCGCAGAGTCAGGCGGACAAGCTAAGGGAGGCTATCGACGATAGCATCCTGAAGGCTGTTCTAGCCCCGACGTCTCCGAGCACGCAGGCCCCATCTTTCCGCGGCCGCCCCTTCCTTATGGACGGGGTGTTAGCGATGTGGTGTGAGGACGCGAACGCTCTCTCGTGGCTGGAGAGGACAGTCAAGCAGATGGCATCACCGGTGCCTGGAACTACCTTGGCTGTCATTAAACAGTCGGAAATGAAGAAGAGGGTCAAGGCAGGGCTCTTAATTCACACGAAGATCACCGACGCCGCAACACTGCACAAAGTCCTGTGTGCCCAGAACCCCTGGTACAAGGTGGACTCGTGGCAGTGTTACGACTTGACTGTGGATGACAAACCACGGGAGGCCGAATCAGCGGAGAAGATGGTACACCTGATTCTCGGCATCCCGGAGGATCAGAAGCAGTCAATCCTAGACAGAGACCGCCGGGTAGCCCATATGTCCGGTAGCGGGTACATCCGCTTCTTCTCGGACGAGGCGAAGACGGCAGAAAACAAACCTGCAGAGGCGAACGTGGCAAGGAAGGAAACTTCGACGCCAGACCCGTCCACCTCAGCTCCCCTACAGGGTCGTAGCGAGATGGAGACGGACTCGCCTCTAAAGGATAGCACGCTCGAGGGAGGCACCAGTGACGAAGATGACGTCCTGCGTAGCCCCTAACACCCTCAGCATCATCCAGACCAACCTCCAGCACAAGCAGATTGCAGCGACCACATTACGCAGAGTGCTGGAGGCAAACAACAAGACCGCTGCCTTGATCCAGGAACCCTGGATCAGACAAAACAAAATATGCGGTCTAAACAACATCGGCGGTAAGTTACTGTTAGACACTACTGTTGACAAACCAAGGACCTGTATTTATGTGCCCAAAACCATATCAACCACTTTACTTAACCAATTCTGTTCTAGAGACCTAACAGCAGTGAAAGTCCAAACAGAGAAGCAGACCAGCCTAGTGTTAGCATCAGTGTACATGCCGTGCGAGGGCGAAATCCCTTCTAGGGAACTGGCAGACCTGGTGCTACACTGTGAAAAGAACGGCTGGGACCTCATCATCTCGGCGGACTGCAACGCACACCATCCTCTGTGGGGAAGTAAGGAATCGAACAAAAGAGGTGAGTTGCTAACCGAATATTTATTCACAACAAACCTGAACATTATGAATAGAGGTACAGAACCTACATTCGTAAGCTCAAGGTATCAAACCATCATAGACATTACTCTGGCGACACATGCGGCGACAAATCTGATCGAGGGATGGCATGTGTCGAACGAGCCATCCTTTGCGGACCATCGCCGCGTGTGTTTCCAAATACAATTTAAGCTGACAGACCCTGTTCCATATCGAAATCCCCACAAAACAGATATAACAAGGTATACAAAGTTAATAACCAAAGCACTAGGTGAATCGCAGCCGTATGACGTAACACTTAGTACAGACAACATAGAAACTAACACACAGTTCCTAACTGCAAATCTTCTAAAATGTTACGAACTGTCATGTCCTGAGGTTCTACCAAAAGACCCAGGTAGAAGCTCATGGTGGGGACCAGAACTTGAGCGGCTACGAAAGAGACTCAGGACACTATTTAACCGAGCTAAGAACACCAGATCCACGGAAGATTGGGATAAATACAAAACAGCACAGAAGCATTACAAAAAGCGGACCAGATTCCGGAGAACGGAGGCCTGGCACAACTTCTGTAGCAGCATAAACACAACAAACCAAGCCGCAAGAATAAAGCAAATCCTGGCCAAAGGTCACCCCAACCTCCTGGGCTCCCTTAAGAAGGATGACGGCACGTACACGAACTCTGATGAAGAGACCAGTGCAGTACTGCTAGAAACCCACTTTCCCGGGTGTGAGATCTCACCGGATCTCGGTTGGTCAAATGAGCACTACTGCACACCTACGCCCCGAGAATGGGAAATTGCAAACAAGATAGTGACAGTCGACAGGACGGATTGGGCCCTAAAAAGCTTCAAACCCTTCAAATCAGCAGGACTAGACGGAATATTCCCCGCACTATTACAATGGCATCCGCATCAAGCAACAAAACACCTAGTACCAATCTACAGGGCCTGTATAGCCTTCAAGTATATACCTAAAGTATGGAGAGAGGCAAAGGTGGTTTTCCTACCGAAACCGGGCAAGGAAGACTACACACATGCCAAATCCTTCAGGCCCATAAGTCTAACATCATTCCTTCTGAAAACGCTGGAGAGACTAGTAGACCGACACCTAAGGGATAGTGCGCTTATCAGCAATCCACTACATCCTCAACAACACGCCTACCGGAAAGGCAGATCAACAGAGTCGGCACTACACATGCTGGTGCATAAAATAGAATCGGCTATAACCAATAAATCGTCAACACTTGCTACCTTTATAGACATAGAGGGAGCGTTCGATAAAACAATGCACAACAGCATCAACCACGCCCTAAAGAAATTCAAGGTAGAACCAGTCATAAGAAACTGGATCACTGAGCTAGTCAGCAAAAGAGCGGTCCAGATAAAGGTGAACACTACCATTAGAGCAAAGGTAGTCAGAGGATGCCCCCAGGGGGGCGTCCTATCACCACTCTTATGGAACATAGTAGTGGATAGCCTCCTAAAAAGGCTAAATGGCAGAGGATACACTACTATCGGATATGCAGATGACCTCGCAATACTGATAAACGGTAACGCGGAAAACGTGCTATGCCAGGTAATGCGTTCGGCCCTTCAGATTGTAGAGGAATGGTGTGACGAATACAAATTGTCAGTAAATCCAAAAAAGACAGAACTCATCCTTTTCACCAACAAAAGGAAACTACCAGAATTACAATTACCAAAACTCTTCAACACCAAACTCACCCTATCAACAGAAGTCAAATACCTGGGCGTGATACTTGACAACAAACTGAATTGGGCGAGCCATTTAGAAAACAAAATCAGAAAAGCGTGTATAGCCTTCTATCAGTGTAAAAGACTCGTTGGTAAGAAATGGGGTCTTAACCCAAAAATCACACTGTGGCTATACACCTCAGTAATAAGACCATCTCTAACCTACGGATCAGTTGTATGGTGGCCCAGAACACAACTGACCACCGTCAAATCGAAACTCCAAAGCCTACAACGCTTAGCAAGCGTAGCAGTCACCGGTTGCATGAGAACCACTCCATCAGCCGCGCTGGAGTACCTTCTTAATTTGAGACCTCTACATCTGGTCATACAAGAGGAGGCTAGGGCAGCCGCCCTAAGACTCAAAACCAACGGGCTATGGAAACAGGACACTGTATCACCACATTCAGAATCCATGAAACGGATCCTAAAGGAACTACCACTCCTTGAAGCGCCCATGGATAGGATACCATGTCAGCATGTCTTCGATAGAAGATACAATATCCGACTTAACGCAGAAGCAAAAGATAGCTCTGGTATCAAAGAAGTCAGGGTATACACAGACGGCTCCAAAACCGCACACGGTACTGGAGCAGGTGTCTTCTCGAATGACTTAAACATCAAAATATCGACTACTCTAGACAAACTTAACACAATTTTCCAAGCAGAATGCATTGGCATCACCAGAGCAGCACAGTCAGTTGCAACCAGAGATGTCGGAGATCTTGAAATAAAGATAATCTCGGACAGTGCATCTGTACTGCAAGCTCTACAAAACAACACCATTAACTCTGCCCTTATTATGGAGTGTCACAATGCACTCCAATCCATTGCAAACACAAATAAAGTAACCCTGCAATGGATAAAAGGGCACAGTAACTCACCAGGTAATGATGCAGCAGACGAACTGGCCAGAAGGGGATCAGAAGGCATAGTGTATGGACCGGAACCACTAATGCCCATACCCCTGGCGCAGATAAAAACATGGCTGCGTAATAAATCTGTAGAGACCCACCTTAAGGAATGGACAAATGTTGAGGGATGCAAGCAAACCAAAGATGCAGTTCCGGTGTCATCTAAAAGATTTGCACGCAACCTCATCCGACTAAATAGGGATAGAATTCGCAAAGCTATAGGCATTATAACTGGTCACTGTCCCTTAAATAAGCACTTGTTTAATATAGGTGTGACAGACAGCCCTCTATGCAGAGGATGCATGGAAGCGGAGGAAACGCCACGGCATGTGCTAGTGGAATGCACGAGTGTGGCCGATCAAAGGGCCCAGATCCTTCAATCCCCATCGTCGTTCCCGGAGGCTTGTAGCGGCCTGAAAAGGTTGCTAACCTTCTGGGAACACCTGGGTTGGTTGGAGTGAGGGCAAGAAAGAAAAAGGAAAATACACGCACAATGGCCCAATCAAGTGGCTAAGTGCGGATAATGCCCCGTTAAACAAACAAACAAACAAACAAACTGGAGCATTGATTGTGCGAGATTTTGCTTGTGGTTTTGCGGGGGCAGCTAACCCAATACACCATCTGTGTACATATAGCTACATTCCAGTATAAAGTACTTTTTCGTTTGCCAAAAATAGATCCACACAGACAGCGAAGTCTCCCCATAAGGACTCCTTTTTAACACATTGATACGAAATTCTAAAAAGTCTTCTTGGCGGCAAATTAGATTTTAACGACAGTATCAGCTCATGACTTGTCCAACTTCGAAGAGAGCTTACCTAACTTGATGGAAAGCGGTGATGCGGTCAAAATTGGTCTATTTATAAAGCAGACGGCAATAACGGAACGGCAAGGCTGGATTTATAACGCCAAGGGTGCTATCGAGACCCACACAAGCCCTTAATACTGATAAGATATCACTATGGCTCATCGCTCCAGAAGTTTGCTTAAGGAAAAAAGTTTTAAGAAAGTAGAAGTTATATCTACTTCAATTTAGAACTAGCTGCGCCCCACGGTTTCACCCGCGGTTAAAAAGTATCCTATTTAGCTGGGCTTGTTGAGGTGCTGGTAGCGCGGACTGAGCCCGAACCGCTAAAAGGCTTGCTCCCAACGACCACCACCGAAACAGCCACCAGTGGTGGTAGTTAGAACAAAGTTTTAACTTTTAGACCAACTGCCGCCAGAGGGGCTATATAGTTGGGTCATAAAAATATTTTTAGTGTTTTGTCATTAAAATGTCATTTTATAGAGTTAAGCTATGTTACAGTGTAAATATTTGTCAAAAATTGGTTTTTCCATGTTACAGTTTTATCGATTTGACTGTAGTATCCATCAGTAGTGATATCTGATAGCCGATCACAGTCTTTTAAGCAAATGAATACGTTGAGAGGGTTGGTAGCCTTACTAGATACGACGACATTGTAATTTTGTTGATGTTTGTTCTCAAGTGTACTCACTTGAGAACAATACTAAACATCATATGTAGTGTCTTTATTGAGAATAAATGTCTTTAAACCTAAACCTTAAACCTTAGTAGTGGAAGTTTGGTGGTGGTCGTTGGCACAAAAAATAATTTTATGTCACAATGAGCCCCACTGGCGACAGTTGGGACAAAACATTAAATATTGTTCTAACGACCACCACTGGTGGCCGTTTTGGTGGACGTCGGGAGTAAGCTCGCTAAAAGACGATTTAAAATAAGTTTTTGTCAGAACAGATTAAGTTTCAAGTTTCAATTTTAATACCATTACGAACCTCGGGCGCTGACCTTGCGTAGTCGACGGAGACCCTAATGCCTGGTTCTATAAACTACCTGAAAAGCATTTGTAATTAATATTGATTAAAGTTTGCTCTTAACCCATAGATATACCTACACTAGCTACGTCTCACGGTGTTACCCACGATAAAAAAAAAGTTAAAAAGTAGCCTATGTGTTAATCCAGAGTATACTTCCATCCCAAAATTTTATAAAGATCCGTCCATGCACCCGTTTGAGCGTGAACAAGTAACTTACAAACACACACATACACACGCTTAAACATTCCCGTTCATAATATAAGTAGGAAGTAACCTAATATCTCTTCCCACTCCTTTTTATTACCGTTTAAAAGGCTGCTTGGATCGCGTACAAAAATGAAAATGTAGAAAATCCACGAAAACATTATGATTTCATTCCTCATCTCGCGGCAAAATTACTGAAAACAAGCATCGAGGCAATCTCACGTGAAACATGCCCTGTCAAATGAAATTATGGAAGGGATCCAGGGAGACTTTAACATTTTCGCGAAGTTTTCGACAGAGTTTTCTTACTTTGGCGTGCTCCATCTCTACGATAAATTTCGATATTTAGTTAGTTTAGTTTAGCACAGTTACTAAAGATTGTTATGATAAACCATAATCGAAATAATTGCTGAAAAAACGCTATGAAGATTCGCCTAACATGTCCTCACGTATTTACCCCCAGGGGGCTGGCAGAGGCGTAACACCCACACTTCGCCAGAAGATATTCAATCCCAAAAGTGACAGGGGGCCATACACCGGGCTCCAGTCATGTAGCAGATGACATACAATACGCAAATTGGTGCGTGCCGTCGGCTAGGTTTGAACACACTCCCTCTGGTTTGCGAGGCGGGCCTTTCTCCAAATAGACTATCATCGCTTTCGCATGAAGAT
The DNA here is from genome assembly GCA_911728515.1 of Peribatodes rhomboidaria. Taxonomy (NCBI): domain Eukaryota; kingdom Metazoa; phylum Arthropoda; class Insecta; order Lepidoptera; family Geometridae; genus Peribatodes; species Peribatodes rhomboidaria. Next base: position 3,996,657 of record OU452184.1, on the reverse strand, counting down.
TCAGCAAATATATAATTTTGATGAGTTTATCTCTATTGACCCCGGGATCTCAATCCAACCAAGTTTTCATGCCTGAAATCGGGTTTTTGTGTTTTGTCCATTTTTAATGTCCTTAATGTGTTTGGGTGTCCTCTCGAAGGTGCGACGGTACTTCACGCCGGAACAGTTGCTTTCATTATAAAAGGCACAGGTTCGGTCGTGCATGGAGTACTGTTCGCACCTTTGGGATGGATCGGCCAAGTACCAGCTCGAGGTCCAACGCCTCGAGCTGGTACTGGTTCATCGAGAAACGTGCGAAGAAGCTCATTGGCAACGACTCCCTTGTCCAGGCCAAACTTCAAAGTTTGGATCATCGGCGCAAGGTTGCTAGTCTATCGGTTTTTTATCGGATGCATTTCGGGGAGTGTGCATCTGGTTTGCATGACCTTATTCTTCCTAGCCCGTTCTTCTATAAAACAACCAAGAGTACGAAAAAGCGGCATCGTTTTATGGTTGACATACCTACAACACGCACGAAACGCTTTGGTTCCTCATTTCTCATACGGACCGCTAGAGTGTGGAATACTCTGCCAGACTGTGTGTTCCCTGACACTTATAATCTGGGTCTCTTCATGTCTCGAGTGAATCGGTTTCTTCTAGGCAAGCGTGCTCCATCGTAGGCCGCATCACTGCTTATCATCAGGCATGTTGGCGGCCAAACGCAAGCCTATTATGTAAAAAATTAATAAATAAAATAACATCAACACGCTTTTATTAGTTTCACTTGTAGCTAATTAACTAACTAACAAACATTCTAAGAAGTCAATTTCAAGCTATTTCTAACTGTGTGACGTGACGGTGACGAAAATGCAATTTAGTATTTCCGACCTGGAGGGCTATTCCTACGCGTGAGATGAGATGAGATTTTATCTTGGTCACTCTCACATCTATGACGTTTCAAACGAGAGCAACAAGGACGAAAAAAGATGATATGAAAATCTCAAATCTCCGAATAGGGCTCCTGATATTTTGTTTTTTTACTACTTTATTATTTTGTAAGTTTAACTTGTTCATTTAACGGTGTGTTTTTTTAACACACCGTTAAATGAACAAGTCTGGGCCTTAAGGGTCCGGTGACCACTATTCTATTGCCATTTCGTCTAGAATAAGACGACGAGCGAAGAGAGCAAGGAAAGAAACTGACGAGCCTCTACAGTTATGTACAGAGTGACAAAGTGCAATTTCAATATATTTTTATGACTTTCGGACTTATCTAATTATTCTTATATTTCTAGGAATTCCCTTTGTGTTATTGATTAATTTAAAAGCTTATGATGTAGCTAACTTACCAAATGCAAAGGGATGTTTTATTTGCTTTGTCTACCTATTAAATAAATCAGTCAAAAATGACCTTACAAATACGGTTATTTTTCATAGCTCTATTTTTTGTAGAGGACGCTTAAAAAAACCAAGTACATAAGGAAGGAGATATAGTTCATTTAATTGTACATGCCAAATATCACGATCTAATGAAAAGTTTCTAAGAAATTCGACAACCGCGTTTGTACGGAAAATCAGAGCTTCACGGAACCCTCAAGCGGAAATAGGGAAAGGGAGGTGTACACATATGTTTTTATGTAAACTGAGGAGTGGGAACACGACCCAGTCATTAGCTTGATGGTAGCAGGTGCAGTGCCATTTCAAATTTAATTTCCGACGTTAGAAATACAGAGCTACGATATTTTTGTTTGGGTATTTTTGTTATTAAATTGTTTATTAGGTACAAAGTTAAACTCTTTATCGTCAACGTTAACACTACTGTAGTGTTGTATATGTGTGTCTTATTCATTCACAGGCAAAGTGCAAAGGCACGCATTTACAATTAAATCTCAATTACATATTAGGATCAATTTCATTTCGTTTATTGACAAATACTGACATGAAATCCATTGTAGCAATATCAGCTATAAAGTTAAAGTTTTCTTCTTTCGAAGCGATGAATCCGCCTGAAATGTACTTTGTGCTGTCATTTTCATATTTTAGTTTACAATAATAAAGTATCAGGTAGTACCTATTTGCACACTATTTCTGCCTTCTCTAATTACGACAAAGTTAATTTAATCATAAAAATTTTGAAACTAAATAACTAAATTAAGTCTATACAATAACTAGCTAGTCGCTTTGTGAGCTGCAGATCTCGCGGTCGGCGTCTATCCGTCTGTCCTCATCTACAGGTCGCATTCCTCAACCGATTATCGTCAAATTTTGTGAGCAGGTTCGATATTTACACAGATTTTTTTTTGTCGATTCAGTTTTTGGATTTTTTTCAGATCTGTAGAGTAAGACAGACGGACAGATCGATGGACATATAAAAGCATCTTTTCCGGAGCTAAAGCTACTCACCCACTAACTCACTCACTAAAGCTCGTTCGGTCGATTAGTAGGTACATCGTCTCTATAGAGCCTGTTCGGAAAAAGAACTGTTGTGGAACTTAAGGGCGCCACTGTTCTTAATCCTTTATTTTGTTCGACGAAAATGTCTTTTCGTCGAACCCGTTTTCAACACGACCGTTCTCTTTCAAGAACAGACTTTGTACTCTATGTTCCAAAAAACTAGGTCTAGCATTCCGAGAGCAAACACGTGATGACGTCACTCATCATCGTCATCCGTCTCTTTCATACTATTTGAAAATGACTTATTTCGGTCTTGCTTAAGCGTCGATTGACGTCACTACGTGTTGCCCACGTGACCAGAATGCTATACCTGGCGGAGTATATTATTACTCGTATAACATGGTACCCTTATAAGTCCTCAAGATGTATACGCCACCTGCTACAAGTCTAGGCTTAATTCTATATATCTAATGGACCAATCTCACTATTCCCTAAAGCTACCTATACTTACCTACGTAAACAAAACTTAGTTCGGAACTTGAATAAACGTTGTTTATGACTTGCTGAGAAACAGGTAAGGTTAGGTTATAAGTACTAATTATTAAGTAGGTTAGGTTGTAAGTAATGTGGTTATTCTATGTAAATCGTGCTAAGAGGTTTGGTTAAACTAGATATATACGTACCTTTTTAGGGCGTGCAGCCAAATTTTTCAAGATAGATAGGTTACTACCTCATAAAACTAGAACCTTCACAAACAAATCAGGCAAGCAAGCAACCCACAAAAAAAAACAGTAGCAAAGTAGCCATGATGGCAGCTGACAGGGTTTCGTAGACTATACAAGGTGCTTGTTTTCGGTGTAGGGTGTATGGCACTTAAGGTTGTCGTTTTATCCGTCAAAGGGAATCTTGTTTTTTCTCTCTCGAATTTCGCAAACTTGTGTTCTAAAAGTCAGTGACTTTGAGGGATAGATCAACCCTTGTATTACTACATCTAAAACCAGCACCTTGTATAACACAGTTAAAAACAATTGCTAAGCATACTCAATCTCACTCACTGTCACACACACACACACACACGTCTTCAACCCCAAATAAGCGTTTTCATATATGCATGTACAGAAATATATCTTTGTAGATCTGCTTCGGGAGATTAAAGACACACACAAAATGCCGCGGCCTCACATTTGATTCAATTTTGCGTCCAAGCTGGGCACCAATACGAAATGATCAATATTGAACCTTATAACTGCGTGACACATTGGTTTAATATCAACTGTGTCCGAAAAATGATTGTTTAATAACTAAAACGGCAACATGCCAATTACATCAGTTAATTTAAAATAAGTGAATATCACAACAAGTCAATAGTAATAGGTCTCAATAATCAATAACAATAATTCAACATTGAATTGTAAAATAACATAACACGTCAATAATGATATTATGATAATAAATAAAAATCAAAAATAAGTTAATAGGTTAAATGTCAAAATAGATTAAATGTCAAAATAAATAAAAAATAAAGAACTGATCCACATTGGTGCCTGGGTCCCAAGACTTAGATTTGTGTAAATACGACCAATGTGTGGACGGGCATAAAGCCAAAACGGTTAGCTAAAAAGGTAGGCTAGCTAAAGAAAGTAGTTACTCACTGTCCCATCAAATCAATGATGAAGAACGCCAAGTCTTCGAACCCCATCAGGCCGGTCCGCACCAGCATGTAGTACTCATCTTGGCAGGTTTGCTTCGGGCGGACGAAGTCGAACGTGAAGCCGCCGGTCGTGACCAAGGGTATACCCGTCACGCCGAGGAACTTCGTGATGCGGGCCACGGAGGCTGTGGAGGAAAAAAGTTGTTGTTAAACACCGTCCTTAAAAACGGAGTAAAGCCCAAAAATCACAAGAGCGGACGCCATGGGAAAGTGGTGCAAAATATCTTGTAATGTACGAGTTTTTGTGTAACTTGTTATGTAAAAACGAGTCTTCCGCTTCTGTGAATAGCCTTAGGTTTCCATTCGTTAGAAATTGGCTGTTAGCCCGTAGGGGGGCTTGTCATCTATACTTGCAAGGCTTACAAGGACTTACAAGGCCAGTGTGAATGGTTAAGTAGGTAAGGGACGACCAAGGAAAACGTCTCAGGATCAAATCCAAGACGTTCTGAAAAAAGGCCAGGTCAGGAGTAGGTACCCGTACCGACGAACACGAAGGGACTCATGGAAGTAGAAGAAGTGTAAGATGTGTGCCGTGTGATCGTAGCAAGTGGAGAGAAGTGGTATCTGCCTACCCCTACGGAAAGGCGTGCCTATATGTATGTTTGTATGTGTCATCTATACCTCGTTCGATAAAGCAATCAGGTAGTGCCTGAAAGCGGCCTTGAACAATGGAATGCGAGAACATAAAATCACTAGTATGCTGCATGCGGCCTCCATCGACTAATGAAAACGGCTCTCGTATGCGGGCGCTACGACATGCGGGTGCCATCGCCCAACGACTAACGAAATTGAGCCTGTGATAAAATAATATTTTATTTTTTAACCCCCGACGCAGAACGACGGGGTGTTATAAGTTTGACATGTGGGTGTGTGTATGTGTGTGTGTGTGTGTGTGTGTGTGTGTGTGTGTGTGTGTGTGTGTGTGTGGATGAACCGATTTTGATTTTGTTTGAAAGGTGAATTAGCCTGGAGAGTTCTAGCTATGTTTGATGAAAATCGATGATGGGGGTTTTTTTTAATTAATTATGCTTCATATGCTTGTATAGAGAGCGATGGCCTCTGGGTTCGTATCGCGTTGAATTCAATGATTTTTGAAATCGATAAGAAAACTTTACTTATGGTTTATTTTTGGTTTAAAAAATATAAATACCTCGAACATTATATGCCTATTATGAAATAAAAAAACCTAAACACAACTATACAGCCTCAAAAAAGGCTTTATTAGTTAGTTAACTGTACTTTGTAAAAGATCTAAAATGTCTACAATCTTTAGTAGAAATTTTCGTTCAAATGAGTAAAAGTAACCTGAAAGAGGCGGAGCTTACAAAAATAACACGACCCGAGGTTGTTTGTTGACCAACTCGATGCTCCGAAAAAGAACAATAAGTAAGTAATTGGGGTTTTTGCGAAGTTTTTTTACGTGCTCGTAAAAATATTATCTCGATTTTTTTAAATTACTGTGTATACGTGATTTATGAACTAAAGTAAGTGGTATGTAGGGTTTTGCCCGTGAACATGCTTTAGTTATCTATACTACTTAAAATTAGTGGCTCTGTATATGTATGTTTATGTACTCGTATGTATAAGCCCTCGCGGCCAAAGTCTGGCTTCTATGGCTCACACCCTGTCACATTTGGGACTGAATATCGACCGGCGAAGTGCGGGTGTTGTAATAAACTTTTTTTTTTTTTATGTAGAATAGGTCGGCGTTTGACCACCAACTCGCCTGATGTTAAGCGACGTTGTGGTCTAAGGTGGAGCACGACGACGGCAGTTGAGTGAGGCGCTACAAGTGCGCTACTGCTCAGACCCGTCTTCGGAACGGTTACACCGAACTACATCCCGAAACACGACTAGGTCATTTCACGACATGGCTTGGTCCGGTGGGTGGTAACTAGCCACGGCCGAAGCCTCCCACCAGAGTTTGCTACCCGGTTAGCACTACCCGGGGACCACGTGTAGGGAATCAGAATAGAGTACACTCCTACGGACGTGGGTAGCTCAGCCCCCAAAACTTCTGCCAGCTCCTGCGGGGGAAATGCGTGACGTTTTGTTATGTAATGATTTGTTATGTATATTACTTCTGTATGTATGTGAGTTGTGTACATATGTTATTTTCACTGCAACCTTGGCCTATTAACTAGATGTGTACTTACTTATCTAGTAAATAGATCAACGCAACAATAATAGAAAGGCATATAATAATCATTAATCTCGTATTGACAATAGCCATTTGAATTAATTAGATTTTAGGACCTATTCAATTAAGCTAAGCTATACTCGTAGGTAACAATAAATAAAAATAATTTCAAAGTTAATAATTACGAGTAAATACCCACTTACATTAAATATTGCGAACTTTTCGACACGCAACCATTGGTTATATTCACAAATGTTAATCATTTGTGAATAAGTTTAAGACAACAATAATGTGGAAGAACGCCTAATACTATCTACGCGTATGTTGCTACTATAAACCGCAACGATTACACTGCACATGTGAATAGATCCTAACAATGTAATTGTTAGTGTGTTCACATGGAAGGAATAAACGTCGCGACCACCGTGCTTTATTATAGCGAGCTGTTTTATTTATGTTATGGGGTATTAGGAGAATACTTAATACGGGCGCTGTTCGTAAATGGGGCTGCTAGATCAATAGGAAGGGCCGGATTTAGCGGTACGGAGGCTTTTTTGCTGCATTTGCCAGCATAGCCAAACAAATAGCAAACAGCATAGCAAACCCAACAAACACACTGTGCCAAACCGTATTGTGATGGACTGGAATAAGTTGCCAGTGACTGTGATAAATGCTCCCTCAGTTAACTGCTTCAAAAACAGACTTGACAATTACTTAAAAAAAAAACACACTAATGTAGTGAAGTGAAGTGCACTGAAATAAGACACGCATCAGCTTTAAGCTGCCAGTGTCAACAAATTATAATAATAATAGCCACTACAACGCTCGGCAGAGAGAGATCCTGCCCGATCCTGTTGACCATCAGGATTCCGCGCTCCGCGCTCCACGCTGAGCATTGCTCGAGCGTGTGCGGCGCGGAATCCTGGTCAACTACCCACAATGGTGGCATTGTGGTGTCGATTCGCGTCCGATACTGCTCAGGTACCGAAGCAACCGTGCCCGGTGAGTACCTGTGTGAGTTGATAGGTGACGTTACTGAACTCCCTCCCCAGCCAAGCGGTATGGAGGCCCTAGGGCAACATGAAAGTGAAGGCCACTAATTGTTATTAAAAAAAAAAAAAAAATAATAACAGTCAAAACTGTAGTGCAATTTTATTAAATTATTTAACTAATCATGTTTCAACAAATAGGTTTGAAAGTAAAAACCATTTTAAGTAATTTTTTTTAGTATCTTTTGTGGGGGCTTTGTCTTGTGGAGGCCGCGGGGCTGTAACCCCGCCATCCCTCCCCTAAATCCGACCATGTCAATAGGAGTTAGTATGCGTTTTTTATAATCAACATCAACCATTTTCCACCCATTGCTGAATATCATTTGCTGCCTTGTGCGACACGCGTCTGCGGCAGCTTGACGACAGACGCAGATCGAACGTCAAACGTGCGAAGCTTTGCGATTGCGAGAAGGAGTCTACTTTCTGTCTTTATGGTACGGCTACATTAGCGCGTGATAATTCGTGTGGCATTGTCACGCTAAAATAATCGTTAGGTTAACGGCGATGTTCTTGTCTACATTAGAGGTCAACTCGTCGCCTTTCTGCGGAGTTGAAGTGGGTGATTATTATTCTCCCGAGACACCGCCGAGTGACGAACTAACCTACTAAGTAATGTAGCCGTAGCATTACAATAATATCTCCTGGATATACAACTAGCTGCGCCCCGCGATTTCACCCGCGGTACCACAGGAACCTTTTATTTTTCGGGATGAAAAGTACCTTATGTCCTTTTCTGTACCCCAGACAACATGTATGAAAAATTTCAAGATGATGGGTTGAGTAGTTGAGACGTGAAAGCGTTACAAACAAACGAACAAACTCACTTTCGCTTATATAATATTAGTTAGGATTAGGATAGTTAGGATATGTCACTCTTGATGATGAACTTGATGATGAGTGATAAGACTGCCAGTTAATACACAAGTTGTAAGGATTATAATCAGATTTTATTTTTATAATCCTGTTGGGAACTATTAAGAGTTTTACTATTTAAGATCTTACTTGTCCATGAGCACAGCAGATATTTTTGGGCGTCACAAAAAAAAATACATCAAAAAGGAACACAAATCATTCGTATTTAGGTACTCGTAACTCTCAGAGAATTAGGCTCAATTCAACAGTACCTCTACCTAACCTCGCGGACTGGCACCGAGCCGTCTGCCGACTTCTGACAATTCCTAGCGACAGACATTCTGGTTTGGTAACATTAAAAGTCTGACATGTGCGATGACCATTAAACTATTCATAAATAAAAAACGATATGGATTAAAAAAAAACCTTAAGTAGGTACCATTCTGATAGGACTGGACTTATTGCCAGGAATTGAGAAAATATTTTCAGGAATAAGCCTATCTTGATTGTAGGTACTCGTATGTCAAGTCAAACGAAGTTACTTTTTTAAAGTATTGCCCCAAATTCTCCAAGTCTCCAAACGTTTATTACGTTATTCAAAAGAAACTGTTAGTCACTATTTCTTTTTCTTGGAACTAGGGTTATCACGCTCATATCTAAAAATATTTGAAACTAGCTGCATCCCGAGGCATGCATTTTTTTAGCTTATTCTTATGCAGGTATAACCTTTTTACATAAGGATTTATTCTTTTTCTTACTCTTAAATAGGTAAGTACTAAACTAGAACTAGTGACATCATGTACTACTCTACCTTATGTACTAGGTGGCTACCTCGCGGAAGTGAAATTAGTATTAACTTTATACTATCCCCTTTTCATTACAGTACCTTCTACATGACGTCGTTTGAACATTCTTTCAGTGAGCCCTGTTGTATTTTTGGGAATTTTATTAATGTAATGCTTTCACTGAGGCGTTTAGTTGCTCTGCTTTCATTCCACTTTGTCTTCGGCTTGTATCATAGGGCAGTGTACCGAAGAGTCCTGTCCTGCCTTTATTTGGTCGGTCCATTGAGTAAATAAATAAAATGTGCTGGTTTTGGATGTAATAAAACTTAAGAGCATTGTTCTACTCGTCAAAGTAAACAACTTTTGGAAAACAAGTTGGTAAAATTCTAGAAAAAAATGAATTGTCTTTATTCAAAATTGATCTCGTGACTAGTTATTTTGTGTGCAGACTCGATTAGTTTTCTTTAGAATTTTGCAAACTTATGTTCTAAAAGTGGTTCACTTTGGCGGGTAGACTAAGCCTTAAGTATTACTACATCCTAATATTATAAACGCGAATATTTGTATGGATGGATGGATGGATGGATGTTTGTTACTCTTTTACGCCAGAACGGCTGAACAGATCTGGATGAAATTTGGCTCAGAGATAGATTTTAGTCTAGAATAGCACATAGGATACTTTTTAATCGCGGGTGAAACCGCGGGGTGCAGCTAGTCTAAAATAAAGCACCTTAGTGATCGACGCCGCGTTTTAAGTATTTATTTTGAGTCATATATTTTGTTCCTTAATATTCTGCACTTCGTTTATAATTGTATTCGTATACTTAGTACGAATAAGAAACGTTCGTTCGTTTTATATTCGTATTGTGTACGAGCACTTGAGTAAAAAACACTGTTTTTAAACCAAAAAACGATGTTTACTACAAAGAGTGAATATACTCGATAAGAAATCTTACTTGCATAGCATTTTCATTCAGAATGGAGAATTTGCTATCTCATCCAAAATAAGTGCTCAAAATGTACACATTCTATGATAGCACTGTCGTAAACCACTTCCGGTCTATTAAGCTTTACACAAAACACTTTATAATTTAGACAAAAAATCTATTGAGGAACTTTTCAGAGGGTTCTTGAGGTATAGATACTTAAAATAATATAAACACATTTTGCAATTTTTTACAGAAATTGTATAGGTAAATCATAAATAAATATTAGGGTTATAGTTTGTACACCGGTCTTCTGACCCCAAACTAAGCCTAAGCTGTACTAAGTACTATAGCTGCCAGAGACTGATGTACAAACACACATGTATGTATATTTTTAAATACACAAGTGCTTAGAATAGTAGATATTAACTCCCAGACATAGAACAAACGTAAGTAAGTAGGTATTTCTGCTATAAACCCATAGCTTTTTGAATACAATCATAAGCGTCTGAAGAAATAACTACTTATTATTTTTATTTATTATATTAGTTTTTTCTGCCACTACTTCGCAGAAACCGTAATTTTAATTAGAACAAAAAAAGATTTATTGGACTAAAGAATATTGTGGTATTGGTAAAATTGGTTTTAGACTGAGAAGGTCCTTCCGATTTACGCTTCATTAATTTCAAATCCGCTTAACCAATCAGGCCGCGCCGCTCAGCTATACGCCGCATTCTCGATTCTTTAGGTTTTCTGCTTTTTCTTGGGCATCTACAAAACACCTAAACATCTACGGATTTACATACACTTACCTAGACGCTTCTTAAATTGAAAAAATAATTCTTAAATGACTCTACTGACTCCATACTCATCTAATTCTAATTCTTTAAGACAAGAATCAGTAAATTCATTTCAGAAGGAAGAAGTATGTAATACTAACTGACGTCACTAAAATTTTTAAAGCATAAATTTATGGAATAAAATACCAATATTATTTTCTTTTGTTTATAGTAACTAATAGTTGTTTTGTTGTTGTAAAAAATGTTACAAGCAAGTCGAGAGAAAAACAGTAACTTTTGCAATTAATTTAAACAAAAATGTGATTTAAATATAGTTTTCTATGCCAGTTTTGACAACCCTGTAGAAGAAACATCAGTCTCGCGTCAGTGCTAAAAATTAAACAGGCAATAAAGACGACCCTCCGTGCCTCTTTCTCTGGTAATAATTTATTTCACGCTTTCTTTATGCGCCTTGACCTTGGTCTTTTGTCTCTGTTCCGCACCTGAGATTTAATTTTATTGTATTTCAAAGACTCTTTGTTCTACAAATGGGTTCTAAGAAACATTGCCTAGGCAAATTGAAACGGAGCAGAAGGTAGAAAAGTACTCCGAAAATTTTAGACTTAATTGAGAGATTCCGCTAACCATAACTGATGCTTATCCGAACCGTCAATGTTGCGTAATAAGCCTTAAGAAAACAGACGAAAGGCTCAGTATCACTAGTATTTCACAAACGTCACAAAAGTGTTACCGCTAGCACACACTGCACGTAGCTGGCACATTTTTGTGAAACGTTCGTGGTACTGAGCCGTTTTACGTCAACGCAACGTCAACGGTTAAGCTATGACCTAAGCCTCGGCTATGGTTAGCTGATTACTCCCTAAATTAGGCTTGTTTACCATCTTCGTCACTTAACTTTACGTAAGCTATTGTCAAACGCCTAGTCTGACAACTATAAAAAATGTATGTCATGTCTGGTGAAAAAGATTCATCCAATTTACTTACCTATTTCTCTACATCCCAAAATTCAAAAACACTCTCTTTTTTCTGTTTAACAATCTCCAAATAAGCTATAAAAACAGAGCCTATCAATAAATTTAATACTCTCTCATAAATATGCATGTTTTTTTCGGAATCCTCTCACATAAGCTCCGCTGGAAAATAACATAATTTATGCGCGATATATCCCGGCGCCTAAAACCCAGTTTGTCAACAAAAACCGTCAATAGAAGCTCTAGATAGATTTATTATCTAAAACACTCTATAAATCTCGTGAAACTCCTATTATTTACCCGACTGCCTAAAAGAAAACCATTTTTTAGTTATTAATAATTATACCTATAATTTAGCTTCTCCCCATAGCGTCGCTTACTTACGTTTTTATTGCCTAAAGAAGCTATTGTGCAGCTTTTTACTAGGGAATATTTTTTAGAATTACCATCTACGTACAAACTGACAAACCTTCCCTCTCTATAATATAAAAATAGTATAAAGGAAGATAACTTTACTCTAACTTTCTTTAATCCTACCTAATTTCTAGTAGAAGTAGTAAGTAAGTTTTTTTTTTTTTTTTTTTTTTTTTTTTATGTAGAATAGGTCGGCGTTTGACCACCAACTCGCCTGATGTTAAGCAATGTTGTGGTCTAAGATGGAGCACGACGACCTATAAGGTACTTATTCACTCTAGCCTTGAAGTTTACTAGAGTGAAGAAGTAGAAAGACGGCAGTTGAGTGAGGCGCTACAAGTGCGCCACTGCTCAGACCCGTCTTCGGAACGGTTACACCGGACTACATCCCGAAACACGACTAGGTCATTTCACGGCATGGCTTGGTCCGGTGGGTGGTAACTAGCCACGGCCGAAGCCTCCCACCAGAGTTTGCTACCCGGTTAGCACTACCCGGGGACCACGTGTAGGGAATCAAAATAGAGTACACTCCTACGGACGTGGGTAGCTCAGCCCCCAAAAAGTAAGTAAGTAAGTCTATTTGAAGTGGTTTATTTAGCTGAAAACCTTACGGCGGGCTGTTCTAAAAAAACTTTACCTCCTCCATGATCCAAAAAAACAAGGAACACATAATGACATTTATTATGTGAATGATATTTTATTGTTGAATATTTTCTTTAGGTTTGTTTTACTTTGTGTTTTTGGTGTGCAATAAAGATGTATTGTATTGTATTGAATGACGTCATCTTCATCCGTCTCTTTCGAACATGTTGTGACTGACTTACGCGGTCTTGCATAAGCATCGATTGACATCACTACGTGTTTCTGAATGCCTATATCGTACTATAATATAATATAACTAGCTGCGCCCCGCGGTTTCACCCGCGGTTAAAAAGTATCCTATGTGCTATTCTGGACTATAGTCTATCTCTGTACCAAATTTCATCCAGATCTGTTCAGCCGTTTTGGCGTGAAAGAGTAACAAACATCCATCCATCCATTCTTACAAACTTTCGCGTTTATAATATTAGTAGGATATTACTAGCTATCACCCCGCGACTTCGTTCGCGTTTATTATTTATAAATATATATATATACGAGTATGTGAGCTATCCTATCTGTTAAGTTAGATCGAACTGCACACACAATCGGTTAAGTAGTTTAGGAGTCTATAGCGGACAAGAAGAAGATAAACGCGAACGTTTGTAAGAATGGGATGGATGCTTGTTACTCTTTCACGCTGAACGCTGAAACACGCTGAACGCTCTTTAGTCCAGTCGGGGTAGACATTTAAATAGAAAAAAATCCGGGGTGCGATTTTTTTTTCTTAAACGTCGTGGGGGGTGGTTGGAAGTATAAATCTCGATTTTCTAACTAATCCCGGTAGAGCATTCGCCGCCATATTGTTTTAAAGTTCAATTTTTTCGTTGTTCTGAAATAACTCGTTAATTTTCAACTTTAGAGCAAAAATGGCGTTATCCAAAGTTGTTGGAAATTTAATTTCTCACAAGTTTGGTCATGATCATTTTTACGCTAGGATCAATATTTGCAGAGTTATACTATCAATCCGAAAATATTTATCGTGGAGTAAAAATAAGTGCGAGAACCAAATTTTTTTTGATGTTTCAAATATCTCGTTTATTATCTAGTTTATTTATAAAAAAAATTGTAATATAGAATGGGGAAGGGAATTTTGCGTCATTTTCAACCAAAGTTGAAGAAAATAAAATTCCACCCATTACAATTTTTTGATAAACTTGATAGTATAACTCTGCAAATGTTGATCCTAGCGTAAAAATGATCATGACCAAACTTGTGAGAACTTAAATTTCCAACAACTTCGGATAATGCCATTTTTGCTCTAAAGTTGAAAATTAACGAGTTATTTCAGAAAAACGAAAAAATTTAACTTTAAAACAAGATGGCGGCGAATGCTCTACCGGGATTAGTTAGAAAATCGAGATTTATACTTCCAACCACCTCCCCCGACGTTTAAAAAAAAAAAATCGCTCCCCGGAATTTTTTCTATTTCAGGCTAGTTTTATGTCTGCCCCGACTGGACTACTTGAACGGCTGAACAGATCTGGATGAAATTTGGCACAGAGATAGATTATAGTCTAGAATAGCACATAGGATACTTTTTGACCGCGGGTGAATTGCGGGGTGCTGCTTGTATACATATAATTCAATATACCTGGCAGAGTATCTTATTAAACCATGGTCTACTCCAGTATGTATTTAAAAATACCTAAGTATGTAAATCAGTCTCTGGCAGCCATAGTACAAGCTTAGCTTGGGGTCAGGTCATGGTTTGCACACAGCGTGTGCAAGCGGTCCGAATGAGAAACGAGGAACCAAAGCGTTTCGTGCGTGTTGTAGGCATGTCGACCATAAAACGATGCCGCTTTTTTTCTGTTTAAATTTTTCATACACATTGTCAGGGGTACAGAAAAGGACATAAAGTACTTTTTATTCCGAAGAAAATAACGGTTCTTGTACGACCGCGAGTAAAACCGCGGACACACCTAGTTTACTATTAAACACGTAAATCAATAAACATTTCCATCTCTCGAAACACTTGCAAGTGATGGAATGGCGACGACAGACGAATACCATTTTGCAGATGTATGTTACGTTTATCTTTGCATTTAAATAGAATTGTGAGAATGGTCTAGTCGGGAAGGGAAGGGTCGACCTGGGCGAACGTACCACGAGCATATCGAAGACATTTTGAAGAAAGGTGTCAAGAGTATCGGCGAGCGCATATGAAACAACTTATGGAGGTAAAATAAGCAAAAAATGTGTACCAATCTGTATTTGATTAATACAGGCGGACTGTGAGTCGGATGCAATTTACTTTCGCGGCTAAATGTAGCCTATGTGTTAATTTAGGGTATACGCTACCTCCGTAACAAATTTTATCCAAAACCATTTAACTGTTTGAGCGTGAAGAAGTAACAAACAAACAAACACACACACACACACAAACACAAACTTTCACCTTTATAATATAAGAAGAAGAAGGATATGGAGGAAGTAGGATTATCTCATGTCCAAACAAGTAGGTTAATTTCCCAGGTGCAAATAAACATCTATTTTTCCCACGAACAGTTAAAAATAGACATTCATTACGGAGAAATCACTGAAACGTAGAAAATACTTTCACAAGAAACGCTGGAGAGATGCTTTTATACTCCTCCCTAGATTGCTTCTAAAGATTTATTTACACTGACTCTAGTTAGAGTATTCGCTAAGACGTGTAGGCGTCCGCATGCGTGTCTGTATTGAAAAAACCGGCCAAGTGCAAAGCGCGGAGCGCGCACCGCCCTCGGTGCGCGAGTCCGCTTCAGTTTCTTCAATACAGACGCGGACGCCCGCGCGTCATAGCGAACACCCTAACTAGAGTTATACATTTTTAGTTACGTCATTTAATTTTACTAAACTACCCCTTTCTAACTTTCTAAACTAAAAACGTATGCTTTTCGCATTTTTTTCTTTATCTGTGTTAGAGGACGTTACTTCGTACCAAATTTTAAGATTCTGAGTTCACCGGAAGTACGTTGTAGGTTCTGATTCCCTTGCGAATGGCGAAAATTAAAATTTGCAGCTTAAACGGCTGAATCTTTGGATAACGTTGGCTTAGAAGTTTAATTTTTTACAGCTCAGGGGGACAGTAGACCTGAGTATTTGATATGAATTTCAGATCGATACCTCCACGCGCTCCTGAGAAAAAGGACAGACAGACGGACAATAAAGCGATCCTACCCGGGTTCCGTTTTTCCTATTGAGGTATGGTACCTTAAAAAATTGAGCTGCGCTAACGCGCCCCTTATTTTCACGCGTAAGAATCTTGGTCATTGTCTCTCTCATTTGAAAAGTCACATTTGAAAAGAAAATGGGGTTCGTGGCCCTGTGATGGTTTTTTGCAATTGCGATTGGCGGCGCGGCGGGCGCATGGTGCGGAAAAACGCGACGGACGTCCGCGCTTGTTCAAACAGACGCTCTCAAAATATCGAAGGCGTTGAAGGCGTTATTATAGGTCGTCGTGCTCCATCTTAGACCACAACGTCGCTTAACATCAGGCAACTTGGTGGTCAAATGCCGACCTATTCTACATAAAAAAAAAAAACAACTATATCCTTCAAGCGAATTCCTTATTGGATTTCTGTGATAAAGTTAGTTTTCTGTTAAGTTAACTGAGTGCAATATAAGGATTTCCGAATCACCAGTAAACCGGTATTTTTTTTCTTGTGCAGTTATTAAAATAAAAATAATTATAGCTGGATCGGAAGCTAAGATTAAATAAGACTATAGACTAATGTAGTAGTGTCATAAGTATATGATAAGACTAACGAGTAACATAACATTATTACAAGAATAACAAAAAACATGGCTGCAAAATATTGTCCCTTAAGTCACTTTCACTATCAAGACGATTCAACTGTAGAAATACAGCAAGCTGTTTAGGCTGTGGGGCATGCTAAAGAAACCTCAAACATACATACCCATATACATACGTATTTACATACATACACTCAAAAAAACATAACTCTCTTCTTCCGCAGTCGAGTAAAAATAGGTCCTTTACACACGCTCCGTTGGGAACAGAAACTCTGATGAAAATGAACTGTTGCTTAAAAATCAAGCTAAATATTTAGCTTGATTCGAAAGTAAATAAGTCTATTGAAGTCACGATTTAAATATCATAAAGTTTAAAATTAATGATCAAGCTCTTGTATTTTCAGGATTCCTTTTAAATAAAAAAAATTACTTTGAAAGTTGGTTTGAATATTTTGAATTAAGGTCATTGACAAAATATATAATTGGGACTAGCTGCGCCCCGCGGCTTCACTCCGCGAGTGAAGCCGCGGGGTAAAAAGTATCCTATGTGCTATTATAGACTATAATCTATCACCGTGCCAAATTTCATCCATCAATTCTTACAAACTTTCGCGTTTATAATATGAGTAGGAAGGATATGATAGAACCTTTCCGCCTTAATTTCCCCGTTTTCATGGTTTCTGAGGGGCCGATATGGGAAGAAACGACATTGTTAAGCTGCACGGCTTTGTTCTTAAGTTCCACTAAACAAGTTTGCTTTTATGATGAGAGCAGCAGAGAGTCTTCTTCTTGTGATCGAAGTGCCTCGATAGAAGATGTCTATCACGTGTTGATGAAATGTGCCTGGAATGTAGCACAGAGGCATCCCTCTGGCAAGTGGGTGGATGCAATAGTGTGTAAGCCGAACCTACAATTCACAGGATGTCAGAGGACTTTGCGACCTATATCGTGAAGCTGTTAAAGGGATAATTACCTATACGATGTTCGTTTGTTGATTTGTGTGTTACGCCTTCACGCCTAACTAATCAACCGATCGTCATGCAATTTTGCACACACGTTGTCTGGGTACAGAACGGTTCCCGTGAGACCGCGAGTGAAACTTTGGGGCAGTAATCCGCAGCTAGTGATTTATTAGGGTGTCATAAGGGTGTGTGTTATAAGGTTTGACGAATCGAACAAAAATAACATTCATCACGATCTATGCTATTCGGACGAAAAATTAATCCCGAAAACGTACCAAATTAAAAATAGATCCACGTGTAATTTCCGGCTATAAAAGAAATCCACCGTGTTATGACATGTTTTAACCATTAGGTACTCTCGAAAAATGCCAAATAGAGACACGCTAAAAAGTTATTAAGGAACTCTGGCTATAGTAGTGATTATTATTATGTATTGTTCCTTAAAATTTTTGTACAAAATATTATTTAGGTGTTGCACCAAAAAACCAAATGGTTAAACTAAAACTAAAATGGTATAGTAGGAACTGTGGTTATAGTAGTGGTGTGGCTACAGTAGGAACTGTGGCTATAGTGATGTGGCTATAGTAGGCACTGTGGCTATAGTGGTGTGGCTATAGTAGGAACTGTGGCTATAGTAGTATGGCTATAGTGGTGTGGCTATAGTAGGAACTGTGGTTATAGTAGTGGTGTGGCTACAGTAGGAACTGTGGCTATAGTGGTGTGGCTATAGTAGGAACTGTGGCTATAGTGGCGTGGCTATAGTAGGAACTGTGGCTACAGTGGTGGGTGGCCTTGCTACCCGCTCCTACATCGCTCCCCTTTGACCCTTACTCCCGCGTCTCTTGGCCGCGAAGGCGAATACCCACACTTACAAATACCCACACTTCGCCGTACGATATTCAGCCCCAGATGTTAATGTGACAGGGGGCGAACCTGTCGCCATACACCATCCATATACTGGGCTCCAGTTAAACATATAGCAGATTATGACATTTAATTTTCGTCAAAATAGTTGATGATGATGATATGAAATGCCAAAAAAGTTTTATAAACAAAGCATAAACATTCAACAATTATTTAGAAAAGTCTTAATTAGACACTGAACAGAACATTGAATTTTAACCGAGCTTTAACCTAAATATTTAGAAATCATTGATGAATCGAAGTCGATAATTCCATTGTAATTTCTTAATGACAGCCAGCTTTAATTAACGGAATGGCTCATAGACCGAGAACCGGTCGCTCGATTTGATTACTAGCGTGAATTAGAATCTATTTCAGTTTATAAACAAAACTAATGAAATAAAGTAAATAACTCCATTGTTATTTTTAAAGACAGCCAAGGGTAATTAGTTATTCAGTTTAGTAATTTACTGAGAGGTATTGTAAAGATGAATTGCTACGTAAATTTGATTAAAACCAAAACTAGATTTTTAAGAGTATAATATCACTAGCTGCGCCCCGCGGTTTCACCCGCTGTTAAAAAGTATCCTATGTGCTATTCCAGACTATAATCTTTCTCTGTGCCAAATTTCATCCAGATCCATTCAGCCGTTCTGGCGTGAAAGAGTAACAAACATCCATACATCCATTCTTACAAACTTTCGCGTTTATAATATTAGTAGGATTATCTATTTATTTCCATACAATCTCTTTAGTATGTCTTTATTCCACAATTGAGTTTTTTTTAACATTTTTATTTTGCGTCATTACTAGTTATTTTTTTATTTTAGCATGTATTAGTAAAATTAATCATGTTTGGGATGTATTGTCAATGTAGCCAAAAACTGCATTGCATTGATATACAATTATATATGTAGGGTCAACGCGGACCAAACGCGTCTGTGAGGAAATTGCATCTGTCGAGAATTACTGACAAACCCTTTAAAAATTAGGCGCCACCTACATTTTTTTAAATCTATAATTACAATAATCTGTACAAGATGGCGTTAGTTGCCAAATTAGTGAAGGGTCTGTCAGTAATTCTCGAAAGACGCAATTGCTCCAGAGACGCATTTTGCCCCAGTTGACCCTATTTGTGATTGAAGGATGTTATGCCTGTACTCTGTCACTAAAAAGGCAGCAATCCTCTATTACAATTAACAAACTACGGCACTAGGTGGAGATTAGTTGTATTAAAATCGAAATAAAACCATTCTTCATTCTTCCGTTTGTATTTTGTTAGTCTTGGTGAATCACGGCTAACAACAGTAATTAAACTGAACAGCAGCTTCGCACCTAAAATATTCGTCCTTAATTTACCAGACAAACGTCAAAAAGCAATACTAAATTCAATGAATAAGTTGTTTAAGGTTATTTAGAATTAACAATGGAGTTGGCTTGGGACAAAAGGGTGACTCTCGAAATGTTAATGTAACAAAACATTAAATAATAACAAAAGGGTTTCTTCCATTTTTGTGTGGAAGTTGGTATATCCACTCGCCGCCGCCAGCTTATTTTTGTTCATAATTTTCACGATGAAAATACATAACTATTAGGGATACGAGACACTCATACAAACACATACTGGTAATGCGTGTGTGTACCCGAACGTGTGTCGAAATATTTAGAGGTAAAAATTTCTTTGAGAACTAGCATAGTTAAAAATGCATTATTTGAACATATTACGTAATTACTGCGTTTTAAATTATTTTATTGTTCTCATATGGCGTGTTTACCTCTAAATCTAAATAAATTGAGAATGTAATCGTCTCGGATACCACATTTTAGAAAAAAAATGTTTGTACAGTTTCCCCTACCCAATATGTATATACCACTTTCATCGTACGCGAAAGTTAAAAGAATAAATTTAAAAAAAAATTAAAAACCCCCGACACCGATTTTCAGCAACACCAATTTCCATCACACACACAGCTAAGAACGTTCACGACTAATTTACCTTTCAAACAAAAAAACCCAAATCAAAATCGGTTCATCCGTTCGAGAGCTACGATGCCACGGACAGACAAACAGACAGACACACACACACACAGACACAGACAGGTCAAAGTTATAACACCCCATCGTTTTTTCGTCGGGGGTTAATAAAAAAAAATTAAGGTGGTGGCGCGTGGATATGCCAGAAAGGTTCTAAAAGCTCTTTGGTTCTTGTAACGTTAAAGGGTTATTGATTACATGTTTACAAGTGTTTATTTTAATTAACCTTTTTTAATGAGAAAACTGTTTTATCGTTTTTCAAACTTTATTAAACTTCCAGTATTCGGAAAAAATTGATTAGTGCGAAATTACGCCTCCAGAGGCGTAACTCGTAGGCGTAGGAAAATACTCTCCTAATCCTAACTTCGTAACTCCTAAATAATAATTATAAATTCGAAAGTGAGTTTGCTTTTTACCCGATTGCGCAAGATTTTATGTAAGAAAGTATGTATATATGTATGTGGGTATGTATGTGTGTATGTATGAGGTTTCTTTGGCACGGCCTAAAGTGTCACTTGAATCGTCTTGATGGCGGAAGTGACATAGGGTACAACATTATGCAGCCGCGTTTTTAGTTTTTCTTTGAATAATTTTATTTTATTGTGTACTCGTTACATCATCAAACATTGCAAACGCGTTGCCAGGAGTACAGAAAAAGACTTAAAGTAGCTTCAATCCTGAAAGAAATAACGGTTCCTATGAGACGACGGGTGTATCCACGCGGCGCAGTTAGTTCTCGTATGTATTTCTGTCATGAAAAAAATGTAGAGGGATACGTTTTTTCAGCGAAATGAAGTAGGGTCAACTGGTACAAATGCGTCTGTGAGGCAATTGCGTCTTTCGAGAATTACTGACACACTTCACAAATTAAGCAACTAACGCCATCTAGTACAGATTATTGTAACTAAATACAGGAAAAAGATGTAGGTGGCGCCTAATTTGTGAAGGGTTTTTTAGTAATTCTCGAAAGACGCAATTGTCCCACAGACGCATTTGTACCAGTTGACCCTACATTTTATTTTCCCGCAAGAAATCCTTACTTACTTTAGAAGTACTTCACAACAATTTGCTTGGTAAGTATTATTTAAATTTGCTTTCTTTTGCAGCTAACTAGAGACAAGGAGTATTCTGGAGCTCTCCATTGAGGTTATTCCCCGGGGAGTCGCATGCACCGTCTAAAAGCCTCGCATAATGAAACAATCTAGATAGGGATCTCACAGGAGCGTTTGAACAAAAGGCTAATTTGTTTCAGAACCAAGACTGCCTTGGAATGGGATTGGAATCGCGATTATTGTTGGTTTGCATAAATAAGGGATACGACTGTGGAAGTCTAGTTGTAAGATTTATCGGTCTTCGTAAAATGAAAAGGAAATGAATGTAAGCCGGCTAGCCCTGTTGTCAGGATGTTAAAGTCGATAATGGCTTGGCGGTATTTGATCGGGACCTACAACTAACGTGTTGTCAGAACTACAGTAGCGTTCAGTTTGCAAATGTCGTTCGAAGTCAGCTATCCGAAAACTGACCGTAGTGACCATGCCGTCTATTTGTGGTTGATTACGATTTTAACTAAATGATGATTTGACTGTCTCGGTGGCCCAGTTGCTAGTAAACCCGTCTTCTGAGTTTGGGGCGTCAATTTAGTTTAGGTGTTAGAAAGAAGATCATCTATCTTGAAAAACTTTTATCTTACACCAGAAATGTAATAACCCATACGCATACAACACAACCAAAATATACCGTTTCCTCCAAAATTTACCCGAAATATACAGGGTTACTGGTTATCAATTAGCATCTTTTTAAGAGCATATTCTGTTCATGAAAACAAACAACTCTTGTTCTCCAGGTTTTCCCAAAACTCAATAAATTTCAAAAAAAACTTTTTGTGGTTCTCTCTAATACTTTATAACTCTTTATAAAGCACCCGCTTGTCGGCTTGTCGGCGCGCGCCTCAAAGTACGCGCGCTTTTTAAATAGAGCTACATAATTATGTTTAGACTAGTCAAATATATTTTTTTGAATTTTTCATGGAAGAAAACAAATACGGTGTTTTAAAAGTCGTAGAACAAAAGATGTTTGTTTTGATGTACACAATATGCCCTTGAAAAGATGCTCATTGATTACCAATAACCCTGTAAACAGTGCTACAAGGATATTTTGGCACTTAAGTGAGGCTGCTGGTGCTGTTTTGATAGGATAATCTTCTTAATTAAATGGGGGAAGAAAACGTACCTATCAGAAGTATAAAATTATAGGACTCATAGACATTAGGTATCATATCAATATTTTTGAAAAAAGTTGATTGTAAATTACAATAAATGTAATACATGAAAAATTTCAAATTCTTACTTTAAATCCTTAGTTCAGAATTTGACCACATGCCAAAAGGCGTGTTCAACATGAACCAATGCAAAAATAACTTTAGTTTTTTTTAGCGGAAACCGAAAAGTTATGTCGTAATTTTGTATTATTTTCTAACTCTAGGTATTCTTCGAGTGTTAAAGTGTAATAATGGTGGATTATTAACCTTTATCGATTCGTTAAGGTGCACGAGTGTGGGCAAATGATACAAACATCGCGAACTTTACTGACATGGGGAAAGGAGAGGGATTCATCATCATCATCATCATCACCTTATCATCATCACTCCATCATCTGTAAAATACTATATTTACTTGACACTGGGAAATGCACAAGACTTGCGACGCCAAATTCCCCTGGATCCCCATCCAGGGGAAAGGGAAAGAAAGGGGAAGCAAAAAAAAAACTTCTACAGCACAGATTAAAAATATGTCATCACGTCAACCCGAAAAACAATTTCATAACCTCAAGAGCCGCTAAGTTTTATCTCGGGAATATTGAATTACGTAATAATATCGGTTAATATATGGGTCACCCACATATTATGGAGGAAATTTTCCATAACACTTACCCTTTAGGGGACTTCGTAATGGGAAAGTTTATGGAAAAGGAATCTATTTATATGTTAACTTCTCTCTATACTGACTAAAATATAACTGTAATGAAGCTTTTTTTTATATAGAATAGGTCGGCGTTTGACCACCAACTCGCCTGATCTTAAGCGACGTTGTGGTCTAAGATGGAACACGACGACTTTGCTACCCGGTTAGCACTACCCGGGGACTACGTGTAGGGAATCAGAATAGAGTACACTCCTACGGACGTGGGTAGCTCAGCTATACAACGTTTATTGCTAAGGGTGGTAGTGTGAGGCTTGATTTCTTCTAAACCATGATCGCCGACCCTATCGGCGACTCTCGCCAACTTTAGTGTGTACCCTTAAACTAGTGGCTGTAAGAACTGTAGACCTCGCGGCCGCCGTCTGTCTCCTCTACAGGTCGCATTCCTCAACCGATTCAAACTTAAAGTTGCGGAAATCTCCACCAACTTTCCAAAAACTGACTTGGCAAAAAAAAAGTATACTATAACAGTGATATTTTGTGAGCAGGTTCGATACCTGCTCACAAAATGTCACGAGAATCTGTTGAGTAATGCGACCTGTAGAGGAAGACAGAGATCCAGATAGAATTAGGACAAACAAAAGCATTTTGTCGATGCTGAAGCATAGTCGTTTCGCTAGCTAACGCTAGCTCGGTCGGTAAGCATACAAATAACTGACAGGTAAGTGACATCAGATAACATCAGTTTATTCGCACCTGCAAAGTTCTGGAATGCTCTACCTAATGTATTTCAAAACAAACAATACGCCTACGGATGGGGTATTTTCGGTCGCGCCGTAGCGTCGAAACACTAAGCTACTACGAAGTCGGTACTGTATACTGGACATGACGCCACACTTGCGACAATGTCTCAATTCATTGCCGTCTCAAAGCCGTGGAGCCGATATTTCTTATGTGCTTGTCCCGGGTGGACCTGACTAAATCTGCAGGAGTATTCACAACCATTCGGAAACGTTTCCGTTCGGATTTCAAAAATGTTGAACCTAAATTATTCGAATCTCAGTCTATATTCATAAGTTTTAAACGAGATTAATTCTTCCGATCGGATTTATACTTGATTCCCTATTCCAAAATGTATAAAAGTAGACTGAGATTCGAATAATTTGAGTTTGAAATTTGTGGGATCCCATCGGAAACGTTTCAGAAAGATTGTGAATAGCACCTCAGGAGCCGACGTGCACAAGTTTGTGCAGAACCGAATGGGAGTAGAGGCACCGGTGGTAGCGATGCAGCGCATGGAGTCAACTGTCCGTAAGACTTATTTCAAGTCTTACTTACTCCGGGTTCCAGCCAAGCATAAGGCAGCGCTACTCTCGCCTGAGTTCTGACCAAAGGGGCTAGTGTTTTGGCGCTACTGGGAGCCGGCACAGGGAGCAAAAGCCCAGAAGATAATTATGGTTATTTTTATTGATTTCATTTAAATGTATGTTAGTTTGTAAGGTATTTATTTTCTATGGGCCTCTGTAACTTGCATTGTTTGCAAGTTATATTGCCTGAAATAAATGGATTATTGTTATTATTATTGCGGAAAATTTACCAAACTGAAAATTTAGCCCGTTTAGTAGAAAATTTATTTAAATGCTTGTTGTGTGATTATGAATTGAATATCGAAATATGTACTTACCACGAGACACCTCGGCGGATTTATGGGAAAAGTGTAATGCTTCCAAGTACCTAACTATATACAGTTAAGCATGTGAATCATTTGTGGCATAAGTAAATGGAGCATCGCATTACGCTTAGATGTCACATCTAGTACATAGTTCTACTCGTATTAATAGCTTGATGAGTCGTAACAAGTTAGATGCTTCCTAAATGTTGTACCTTCCTTATGCTTCCTTTATTATGATGTCTTCTATACAGCATGTTACAAAAACCCTGTTATATAATTGAAGGGCATGTACACACACTTATAAGTACCTATTCATGAAAAAATACCAAAAATTAAATACAATTTAAGAAAGCAAGAAAAAAAGGAAAACTTACAAAAATGTTAACAACATTGTATCATATGTTGGCGGCTTTTATTCTAAGAAAGTAGCGGCACGACGCGAATAGTTTACAAATAAAACCGATGCGATTAGTGTCTGCGTTCGCGTTTTTAGGAAGGCGGAGCGCGATTTGTGTTCAAAATGTTTATAGTCAATATTTAATTAAACTAGCATAATTGCATTCTCCTGACGATACTGGATGTGCATCATCCTGTATTTCCTTTTTTTCTGCTAAAATAAGTTGACTCCTGGGTGAAAATCATCAGTAAAAAGACTAACAGACAAACCAAGTAATTGTAAAATCAGACAAAACTGCGGGCTACAGCTAGTTTATTTACGTGCTAGTATAATAAATATTTTCATCAGGAATTTTTATGAAAGTCAGCGAACCATAATGTGTGTAATAAAAGCATTATTAAACTGCGGGATATCGTTTATGTTCTAAGCAAAACTTCTTACATAAGTCATACTCAGAATCCGTAGCAAAAACATTAGTCAAACTAATGTTATAAATGCGAAAAGTTGATGTTTGTGTGTTTTACTTCCATTTTTATTACCTTGTAGGCGCAGTGGCGACGCGACTCAGCGAAGATATAACGTCGCTATGTACAATTTTACTCCAAGACCTTCTAAAGATAATTAGATACCTACTATCCCCAGGGCAGGGCAAAATACATGCTTTGCTTTAATTGAAATACAAAATACTGTATTAAAATAAAAAATACTGTATCGCAAGTAATTAAAATACGAAATACAAAATACCTACCTTTAGGTAAAGTATTTGAAATATAAAATACAGTATTTTAGCTATTTTCAAATGAAATACGAAATACAAATTACAAAATACATACAAAATATGTATATCTAGACCACCACGGGCTGAAAAGTAGAGGCAAAAAAGACTTTTTTTCGACATTTTTTTTGTGTTGTGCCAATTTTGTCGTACAGTTTACATAACAGGTGCAGTGTTGCCAACTCTAATAGCTTCATCCATCATTACACTCTCGCCTCTCACTCACACTCACGATCGCTAAATGAAAGTTAAATGTATTTTAATGTTAACATGTATTTTGAAACCTCATGTACCTATTTGAAATACTAATTACAAAATACTTCGGCGTCAGGTATTTGAAATACAAATTCTAAATACGTATTTGTATTTCAATCGCGTATTTTAATTACAAATAATTCAAATACTGCCCTATCCTGACTATCCCCCTTAGTAATAGCTTTGGAATAGTGATACCTACACCCCATTAGCAATAAACGTTGTATTGTCCCGGTATAGTTTTACAATGTTTTGTCTTTTTCATTTTCTTTTATATTTCTAAACTCGATCGAAAAAAAAATCTAAGTATTTAATTGTTGAACCTACTCACAAGATTTCAACAGAATCGGTTAAGATATGCAACCTGTAGAGGAAGACAAAGATCCGGACAGAGATCCGGACAGAAATCGGACATACGAAAGCATTTTTGTCGAAGCTGAAGCAGAGACGCTACGCTCGCTAACGCTTGCTCGCTAAATAATATGTGTATTAATATGTAATATGTGTATAGGTATGTGTGTATCAAAATAAATTTCTTTCTTTCTTCTTTGTAAAGGGGTATACAAGACTGATAATATACAACATCTTTAAACATCATAATAATACTGTACGGTTTAAAGCAATAAATTATTCTATGCCTACGTTCAACTAACACATTGACTGTTGTGTGTACTAATAAAAAATTGACCCCAATTGCCGAAGATTTCAATGAACATACATAATAAAACATACAGACGAACATACTGCTCCATTTTTGGAACTCAGTAAAAACCTAAAAATCGAATCAGGAAATCGAAGAATCTTTCGAGAAATACGGATCTGGGGACTAACTATCAGAGCTAGAGCTTATTCTACAGCACACCAAAAACTGAATTATAGACCTTTAAAAATTATAGCCGTTTTAAATCGAAACGGATTAAGCAAACACATTAAATCGGACAGACTAAACATTTCACTAACGCTTCTACTTTTACCAAATGTCAGTGTCAATCAAATTGTTCTAAGATTGAGAGCTAGAAACATCTGTATTTATAAAAATCGATGCGTATTGTACGTTTGTGTACCTATATAATGTGCATGTGTAAGTGTGCTCGCTATCACTCCAAAACGGCTAGACAAATTTTGGTAAAAGCTTCAAATAATTTTCAGATAAGCCTAGCGGGCGATACTGAGAAGTTTGGTGGCGATTAGAAATGAAAAAAAGTTATGGAAATTGGTCGGAGGTAGCTGGGACCAGGTAGGGAAAACCGTGGGGCGCAGCTAGTAATAATGAAATGGTTGTTTTTCAAGAGTTTGTAACTTGCTTACTTAATTTAATTACAACTTAAGCTACTTCAATGTCTCTTCTCACTCATAAATAATAAATAAATAAATAAATTCGGGACATTTCCACACACGGTCACCTGACCCCAAACTAAGCAAAGCTTGTACTATGGCTGCCAGAGACTGATATACATACTTATATAATTTTAAATACATACTTAAATAGATATTTAACATCCAGACATAGAACAAACACAAATGTTCACCGCATAAATGTTTGCCCTAGGTGGGAATCGAACCCACGCCCCCAAGCTCAGAAGGTAGGTTCACTACCAACTGAGCCACCGAGGCAGTCAAATAAATGTTCTTGTTAGTATTTTTTAATGACTAATGCTGTTGGCCACTGACGCCTTTATACCGTACCGGGCATTAGGCAAGCGCAGATGGCGCAGGGCCTTTAAAATGCTTAAAACTATGGGTGACTTGCTTAAGGGCATCTCTACTGTACAGCTTCGACTTAGGCTGTCACAGAGGGAGGAGAGTCGAATTGCACTGGCAGCCCAGAAGGGGTTTGCTCTAGGGCCCCAATTGGGACGGTTGAAGTTAAAGTTTTAACAATGACCCTACCGCCTTGTTCGGAAAGGGAGCCTTACCTCAGAAGAACAGGCAATAAACTGAGGGCAATTATTTAGAGCTAACCTAACTTATCTTTTAACAGATCTTAAGAGTCACTCATGTTATAGGTAAGTACTTAATTTATACACCCGGACCTGAGATAGGTGAGGTGTGTAAAACCCATCTCAATTTTTGTACATAGGTTGAGTAGATCGTAACAAAGAAATAAACAAACGAACAAAAAAACTCAATTTCGTATTTACAAAATTAAAAGTTAAGATGAGACGCAAACATTAACAACTGTAAATTGTGCTCAGAATTGAAGAGTAATTAATGCTATAAATATTTCCTTAGGAAATTACAGGACATAAAGAGTCTAACCAGCGTTCTTCTTCTACCCTGGGACTTTCGAACCCTGTCAGCTCTTAAACAAAGGGATTTTCTCACAAAGACTCAGTAGAAGTATTTGAATAATTACATCGTCGAGCGAGTTTCAATTCTGCGTTTGACAGGGATCTAAGAATGATTGATATTCAATTAATTTGTACCAAAATAACTTTGAGCGCTAGAGAAAAGTCGCAATATACGAGTACTTTCAAGAAATCCATGCTCTTTTATAGTTTGGGTGACATTTTTAGGTAAAATTTAAAAAAAAGTGACCAATATTTTTTACTACTACTACTACTTTTTTACTATTTATGTTTACCAAATACCGCAACAGAGGTACTTTGCACAGTGTGAAATATAAAATATGAAGATGAAATTATTTTTAATTCCAGATTTTGACGTCCATACTTAAATTGAATTTACACGATTAATAAAATAAAATAAACAAAGTAAAAAGATACAACAAAAATGTTGATGTTTGATGGTTCGTTTAAGGAGGGTTCTAAAGAACAAATTCACCGACAGTTGCCGACATGTATGAGGCCTTGATGTCGGCGGCTTTATTTCAAAAGAAATCAAGACGCATACATGAGATTGTGTATGATGCTTGATTTTTTTTTTCAAGTAAGTGGGCGTCCATTAATTACGTGAGGTATTCTAGGAGGGGAGGGAATCAAGGTAAATCATTCCAATTCTCACCTAGGGGGGAGGAGGGGTCTTGGCAAATATCACGTAATTTTTTTTCTCGCAGAAAACGGTGTAAAATTGTGTGTGCGAGTCTCCATGGACTGAATAAGAATAAATCATTTCTTAATTTTTGTTTGATAATCATTATTAAATTTTATGATTGTGATTTTAAATTACCGCAATATTTACAAATACTAGTCTTTTCTAGTCTTCAATAAAAGTAATAGAACAGGTTGTGTTTTTGTTTTTTTTTCTCTATCCAACACGTTTTCAGCCCAAGTAGAAGTTTTGAAGAATCTCGCGTGAGATTAGGGGAGGAGGGGGGGAGTTGAGGAAAATCTTACAATATCTCACCAAGGGGGGAGAGGGAGTCGAAAAATTCTCAAAAATGCCTCACGTAATTAATGGACGCCCCCTAAGCGCCGACATCAAAACATCATACAAATAAAAAAATGTCGACGGCTGTCGTTGACTTTGATGCGTAGATTCTTTTAACCACACTATAAATACAGAAATTAAAAAAAATGAATTATACCCTCTTTGAATTTTTAATCAACTTCAAAAAGGAGGAGATTCTTAATACGGCTGTATGTTTTTTTTTGTATGTATGTTACGCGATTACTCCGCCAATTGTGAATCGATTTTCCTAATTATTTTTTTTTTTGATAGGTCATCCTTTCAGGATGGTCCCATATAAATTTTATCGAAATCGGTCAAGCAGTTTTTAAGGTATCAACAAAACTCTAAATTTTTTTCGTAGATTTTACATAGTCGGTTTTTTAAGCTTTGTTAATATTTTATTTCATAACAAGATCCGATCAAATCCTTCAGTGGTCTTTGTCGTGGCTAAAAGCCCATAATTTCTTATTCTAGAACGTGTCTACGTCTACAGTATCTTGTCATGAAAATCCCTTGAGAAGAAACAAGGCGACTTTCTTTCGTAAGAACCTATTGCTCTCGCTTCAACGGGTTTTACAAAGCAACCATGAATTTGGCAGAGCTAGGATAACTATTAGGCATGCAACAAACTATACGATGAGACATAAAACATATCAGCCAGCCTTTCCTCAAAGGGGCTGGCAGAGATGGTAAAAAAACAAAGAAATTGAGGATGGAAATTTTTACTACAGAAAATGTTATTTTTTCTATCGGGATAAGAAGTATCCTATGTCCTTTTCCGTGAACCCATGAACACGTGTCTGCTAAATTTTAAGATCGTCGATTGTTAAGTTGAGACGTAAAAGCGCTACAAAAAACAAACAAATGAACAAACTCACTTTCGCATTTGTAAAATGAATTATGATTAAGATTAGGATAGACAACTGACCTTGCGGCACTAAAAACATTAAATAGATATTCTGAAATTAATTTTCATGCATTCAAAATTATACCTTACTTCGATTTAATAGACTAAGGCTTCATAACAATACAATTAATAATCATATTAGCTTCATAAATCAAAATATCCTAGAAACTAACAATCAATGGTCAACCTACTCGCGAAAGCTTCATACGTCTCTTATCTTTAAGCCGTCTCCGCACGCACGGGCTGTCTTTATACAAAACCTTGGCTTTTTCCAACTCCCGAGCGATTGCTTCGCGTTAGTGGTTTTGGTTTAGACAAATGAGTACAGAAATGGTTAAAATTAAGGCCCGTTTAGGGTAAATTAGGGCTCGTATAGACTGAGTTAGCGCTTTGGGTACACGGACGGTGGATAGAGTAAATAAGACTTTAATTTTATTACATAAATGATAAATTAAACAGCCACGAAAACGCTCTTTTTTTAGTACGAGTCGGTCTTTTACATGAAATGTTTTTCACCTCTTATAAGTATGTCACAGTGTCATAAAAAAGTAACAAAACATTACTACACGAGAAATGTTAAATACTACTGCATGCCGCAAAAATTTCGTCCAAGAAGAGTCTAATGTTTAGTTAAAGGATAAAATATGTAAGTACCTAATGAGCAGTTGATAAGTTTTGTTTACATATAATATGATACAAATTACGGTTTTAATAGCCTTGGCTGATTTTCTGTAATAGTTAATCCTATTGCAACGTGTTTCTAATTAATCCTAGTTACGCTTTACGCCTTAACTACTCAACCGATAATCACGAAATTTTGCAGACACGGTATCAGGAGTACAGAAAAGGACAAAAGAAAACGGCTGATCAGATATAAGATGGAGCATGTGGTATGAGAAAGAACAAAAAAAAAACAAAACAAAATCCACATCATCCTACTTCCTACTAATATTATAAACGCGAAAGTTTTTAAGAATAGATGGATGGATGTTTGTTACTCTTTCACGCCAGAACGGCTAAACAGATCTGGACGAAATTGACACATAGATAGATTATAGTCTAGAATAGCACATATGACTTTTTAACCGCGGGTGAAACCGCGGGGCGCAGCTAGTGTAATATTAATTTAAATCAAAATAGCCTTTTAGCACAAAATAAAATCGCAAACAAAAAGCCACTGGATCTATATCTGGCGCCAAAAATGAGGATCCACTCTGACCGAAATATCCTCTACTGGATTAAGAACGTTTTAGCTCCAACCTTCGTCACAAAGGTATTATGGGAATAAGAACTTGACAAAATTGAATGAACCTGGACAAAGAATTTACTTTTCTACGTGTTCTGTTAAAATTCCCTCTGAAAAATATAACTTGCAGTAGGTACCTCATAAAGAAACAAAGGAAAATTGGGACAGATTTTGAATTATTAAGGGACTTTTTTCTCTTACTAAAAGCATTTTCTGTGCGGATTTGTATAAGTGGTCTAATTTTTCTCATTACTTTGAAGAATGAATAAAAAAGCACTTACGATTAGGTGTTCTTCATGTTTCCCGGTGATGGCATCCCTGTAAATTTTTTTTAACTGACAACAACAACAACAACAACAACTCTTTATTAAAAACATAAAATAATTACAATAGTACTTAAATAAGGCTTAACTAAGTTTTTAATGGGCGGCCTTATCGCTCAAAGCGATCTCTTCCAGGCAACCTGAATGGACAGGAACATTTATAAAAGTTGAGGCCTTGAAAATTCTAATAATAATACAATAGTAATACATAATTTTACAAGACGTAAAAAATAATAAGATAAAAATAATAAAAATACACAAAATAAATACTAATAAGTAGACGAAATAAATATAATATAAATACTTTAAAAATGTTTAAAAAATAAATGTCACTAATATATAAATAAATAGTGCGACTTTTGTGACATACATACGAGTATCTCACTATCTTTCAAAACGGCTATTGTTTTGAAAGATAGTGAGCCTTGACACGACTCTTAAAGACGTCAAGCGAAGGAGCACGAAGGAGCACTGACTCAAAAGAAGGAGGTTTTAATATGCGATTGCTCATATATTTTTCAGTAGTTTCCTAACCTAGCAATGATAATGAAGCGATGACGGCTTAGTCAGAAAAGGCCCGCCTCTGACGCCAGAGAGAGCGGGTTCAAACCCAGACGACGGCACGCACCAACTTGTCTATTGACATATGTGCGTATTGTATGTCATCTGTTACATGACTAGAGCCCGGTGTATGGCGACAGGCTCGCTTCTTGTCACATTCGGGACTGAATATCGTCCGGCGAAGAGTGGGTGTGCTATTACACCTCTGCCAGCCCTCTCGGAGGGAAAGGCGTGACGATATGTTAAAATATCCTAACCCAAAACATCCGGGTTATATATTAACTAGCTGCGCCCCGCGGTTTCACCCGCGATCCCACAGGAACCGTTTGTCCGGGATAAAACCCTATGTCCTTTCCTGTACCCTAGACAACATGTACGCAAAACTTTAAGACAATCAGTTGAGTAGTTGAGGCGTGAAAGCGTTACAAACAAACAGATAAACAAGCTCTCTTTTATATTAGTTAGATTAATGATTAGATAATAGTTTATGTGTATTATCTCCACTTTGGACCCTTGGGGTCTAAGCGCATGGTTGCTCTCCAATCAATTGTCAAACCGGCTGATAGAAGATCAAACGACCAAAGGGTTGGTGCTACCTCGGTTAGAGAATTAGCATTGGTATCTAACGAGGTAACGTTGCCAGCCTTTTGGGTACTTAACCCGCGTGTAGTACCCGACTAAACTTGAGCTCTGTTTTTATTAGTAAGTTTTTTACCTATTTACTTATAATATTAGTAATCTCCGATACCAGTATTCGGATACAGCGCAACACTCTCACCAAGTTCTAAAAACTATAAAACGCGAGCTAAACTGCTGGCAAATATCTGGGTCTTCAAATACAGGCGCTTACTCTTTATACAATTACATAAAAAAAGATTTGGGCTCACAACATAAAATGTGAGATAATCCAGAGTACGGCGTAAGTTAAATGCAAGCACGGCTCTCCGCCACTGAAAACCGCCTTCAAATTATATTTTAATCTTCAAAGACACATCTACCCACAAAGCTCCTTAATTGCTCATTACACCACAGAGCTTCATAATCTACTTTTAATGAAGAGCCAGAAACAGTCCGGCTTTGAGCAGCTTCACTTATTTGCTTAAATGCTGGTATTTAGAGAGAATACCTCGTTTTGGTAAAAATTGAGGATGTTAGCAACGTTTAGGGACTGGTTATTAAGATACTGTAGTAGAACGCTTAATGAGTCTTCCTCTTCAGATTCTTGAGTTGGTTCAAAGTCAATGTCATTTTTTTTAAATTCAATTGTGTATTAAAGATACACTAATGAACGTCAAAGTTTTATAATAGACTTGACCGCTTTGTTCGAAAAAAGAGCCACTAATCAGAAGAACAGACAAAAAAAAAACAAATAAATAATTGTCTCATAAATTTTGGTTTACAACTAGGTAAAGTCATATTGTAGCTGTGTACTAATGGCTACTTGGCGAATGTGGAAGGCTACAGAACTCTTTGTCTTCTAAGGTTCGTCATTCGGTACCTCTGTAGTCTGTACTAATTGAACTTGCCGTCAGCTAACACGATTTTTTTACGAGCGCAATAAATGCGCAGTATAAAACGTTTTTTTATTTGTCTACTAGCCGCGCCTTGCAATTTTAACTGCTATTCTACAGGAGGGTTCCTGTACACTGTTCCTGTACACAGGAGGGTTCCTGTAGAATAGCGGTTAAAAAGTCGGGAAACAAAGTAGCCTATTTGTGTTGACAGGGTATTTTTAAGGTCTTGATGAGCAAAGTCACCCTTTCACAGGCATTAAGATCTGGACAACTCACGGGGTAAGATTTTAGTTGGTTTGATTCCCCACATACCTCTTTTCGTCACCCCTGTGGCGAATGAGAAGGGCGAGGGCATTTACCCTTCCATTTATACCCCCTCTGCAAAAAAAGGAAAAGGCCGAATTCGTTCGAATCCGTTCAGCCGTTTTTGCGTGACTGAGTATAACCAGCATCTAAACAGGAGGTCAGGAAACTTTGTATGTTTGAACATACAAAGTTTCCTGACCTCCTCCTTGTCAACCGATTCTCGTGAAATTTTGTGAGCAGATTTGATAGTTATCGTTTTTTTTCTTGTGGACTCAGTTTTGTTTTTTTTTTTTCGAAATTTCGTGTCTGTTAGACCTGTAAAGGAAGACAGCCGCATAGAAATCCGAAAGGACATACGAAACCAAGCCAAAGCTGATAGGTACATAGACGCTTCACTCGCTAACGCTAACGTCGATTATTTTGTAGGATTGCAATAACAAACACAACTAAACGAAAACACACCTAAACCTCAGATCAACCTAGAGGAAAAGATGGAACACTGCATTATATCTTGCTGAAGCCACATCTTTTTTACCCTTGTGTGCGTGGAGCCCGGTGTATTTTGGATCTGAATATCGTCCGGCGAAATGTGGGTGTTGTATTACACCTCTGCCAGCCTGCTCGGGGGAAAGGCGTGACGATATGTTATGTGTGCGTGGTAATGTTGCCATGAAAAACATTTACAATTGCACGAAAACTAAAATTAATTCCCAAACTCTACGTTAGCCATTTAGTTCCAATATACAACCTTAGTACATTCAATATTCTAAAACTGCACATATTTGTAGGAGTTTAATGTTACGGCTTTTTAAAAATTGACTTGTAAAAAAACTGCACAGTTTTTAATCTTTTTAAAAACTGTGCAGTTTTTTTACAAGTCTTAAAAATCTTAAAATGTAGTCCTGACCACACTTTTATAACACACTATGTATATTTATGGACACGAAATTATACCATAAACCGATGTACATAATGTTGAAGTAAGAATGACCAAGCGAATACCGTAGTTTGTTTGCGTCAATGTACACAACACGTACTGTTGTGTACATATACGAAAGTAGCGTAGTTTTTGGGATGGTTTTTGGCTTCACCTACATCATACGCCGTGCGCCATCTTATTCTCTAGGTTTATCTGAGAACAAAACTGGGTTTTTTTGAAATGACACATTATTTTTAGGTTCTGGATCCGAAAGTAGAAAAGTAGTTGGACCTTAACTCACGTCAACTCGACAACAACCTCAAACCCGAAGCTTTTCAGCTTAACAACTTTACTCTACTATCAGGGTTAGTTGAACTTTACTTTTTTACTTACAAAATAGTTGGACCCCGTTCGTAGCTCGTAAGGCCGCCATCCACGAAGAGGATGCTATAATTTATGTCCAAAATCGTCTCTTCACGGTTTTCATTTAAATCTATTGTCTATTGGCTTATTTACATTTTACCTATGTTAAAAAATCATCTTTCCTAAGGCCGTCACCCACGATGTAGATTGTATAATATCATTATACAAAATCGTCTCTTCACGGCGGATTTTTTTTTTAAATCTCTATTGTCTAATCTATATAATCTATCGGCATATTTGCATTTTACCAATCTCGAAAAATAATCATCTTTCCTAACTAATATTCATAAATGCGAAAATAAATTTTTTCGTTCGTTTGCTTATTTGTTTGTTAAGCTTTTACGCCTTAACTACTTAACCGATCATCATGAATTTTGCATAACTATGCAAAATTCACTGAAGGTCAGGTCAGAAGTCAAGGGTACAGAAAAAACATAGGATACCTTTCATCCCGAAAGTGACGATTTTAGTGCAGCTAGTATTAAAATATGCCTGCGTTCGCTGAGTATTTTAAAATAACATAACAGAACACATCGTCACGCCTTTCCCCCGACGAGGCTGTCAGAGGTGTAATATAACACCGACGATATTCAGTCCCAAATGTGACAAGGGGCGAGCTTGTCACCATACACCGGGCTTCAGTCATGTAGCAGATGACATATAATATGCACATAATATGTTCGCCTAATGAACAAATTGGTGCGTGCCGTCGGCTGGGTTTGATCCCGCGCCTTCTGGCTTGTGAGGCAGAGTCTCTAACTAGGCTATCATCGCTTCACTCAATTCTTTTAGATAAATTGGAACGCTATGGCATTCGGGGTCCAGCATATAATTGGATAGCTAGTTATTTGAACAATAGAAAGCAGTATACAGAATTATCAAGAATTGTCGACAATACTCAAAATAAGCTTACAAAACAAAAATTTACATCAGAGTCATTAATAAATAATAGTGGAGTGCCGCAAGGAAGTATTTTGGCGGCAGTGCTTTTCTTGCTTTATATTAACGACCTTCCTCAATCCACTCCTCATAAGAGTGTACTTTTTGCAGATGATACTACAATAGTAATCAAATGTACTAATCAAGACCAGGCGCAACAAACCGTAACTAACGCTCTATCAGACGTAATCCATTGGATGGAAGCAAATAATTTAAAGATCAATGTAAACAAAACTAAACTAATTCACTTCAATTCATATAATTCTAATCAATTAAACCTTGACATTAATTATAACAATGAAATAGTTGATAATGTAGACAATTATACATTTTTAGAAATGACTCTTGACAAACATCTAAATTGGAAAATGCATATTGATATACTCTGTAAAAAACTTGATCGCTATGTTTTCGCTCTAAAAAAGATAAGACATACTGTGTCTATGGAGGCTGCGTTGACGGCATATCATGGCCATGTGTCGTCGTTGCTGAACTATGGCCTGATAATGTGGGGAAACTCCGTCAACGTAGACAGAGTGTTCAAAATTCAAAAACGATGTGTTAGGATTATAAATAAAGCATGGTTTTTGGACAGCTGTAAACCACTTTTTAAGGCAAATAAGATACTTCCTCTGCCTTGCATGTACATCAAAGCTATTTGCTTATTCGCGAAAGAACATCCCGACTATTTTAAGAACCGCAGCCAAGTTTTGACTCGTCAAAAAAGACTAAAGTTCGCTAACTTATTAAATCAACCGCCTGTCAAAAAAGATATTTACAAACGCAATGTGTATAATATGTGCATTTCAATTTATAACAATATTCCAAATAATTTAGAAATGTTAAATGGACTCGATTTCAAAAAGTCACTGACTGAGTGGCTTCACCATAACTGTTTTTATAGCATAAAGGAATTTTTAAATTTTAGCGGTAAAATAAAATTATAAGAAGAAATAGTTTAAAACATTAAATATTTGCACGTCTGCACGCAGACATAATACACTATACCTAAGACAATAACTTTAAGACCTTTATACCTATGTGACTGTATTAAGCAAATAAACGATTTGATTTGATTTGATTTGATTCCTTATTTTAAAATTAGGGCACTTAAAATCCAAAGTCCATACTAATAATATTATAAAGTAACTATGTCTGTTTGTCTGTCCGTTTGTATGTTTTTCACGGCGAAACGGCTGAACAGATCTTGATGAAATTTGATAATTAGTTACAGTATTTCACAAGGAAGGATTTTGGTTACTATGTTCTGAATAAACGTGAACGAAGTCGCGGGTAACAGCTAATATCACTTTAAAATATTATTTTCATCGTTTGTGTTGCTTCATTCATAGGTAAGTATGGTTTGCGATATTGTGAAATATGGCGATACTAACATAATATTATAGCATCTTCATCGTATGTAACGGCCTTTAGCGGAACAAACGCCTCTCAATATGACATGCGTCACTCGCAAGTTGTGAGTGTATGAGTGTTTGAGACAAGTTCTATGAGAGAGTGAGACAGTGTATGAGTGTTTGAGACAAGCTCAGAATAACACTCGTAAGCCGAAAACTATTAGATTTTCGAGACATACTCGCATTATAAAATCGACTGGCTCGGTGGCTCAGTTGGTAGTGTACCTACCTTCCTTCTAAACTTGGGGGCGTGGAGAGACAAAGGCACAAAGATTCATGTGACATTTGTTTTTGTTCTTTGTCTGGGTGTTAATAATTTAAGAATATGTTTAAAAATATATTTTGTACGTATTAAACTCTCTCGCAGCCATAGTACAAATTAACTTTAGCTTAGTTTGGGGTCAGACAATCGTGTGTGCAAATATTGTATGAGACTTATCGGCTGCTGCCCGTTGCGTCAAGTCTTTTAGCTGTTGAGCAGTCGCAGACGCATGCCCCACTTTGTGTGCGTACTGTAACCGCTGGCAGCATTGCCGCGTTAAATCCCAATAATTTTCCCTAATAATTTTCCTGAAGACGCAGAGTGAGAAGGCCTCCCAACAAGGTCTGACGACCTGGTGAGGGTCACGGGAAAGCGCTGAATGGGAGCAGCGCAAGACCGGTCGTTGTGGAGATCATTGGGCTCCCTCAAGATCTCCAGTCTTTGTCTAGCACTGGACGTCTTCCGAGCTGACATGATAATGATGAATTTTCCCACTGAATTTAAATTACAATTATTTCCTATTTATAATTTGTAGCGATGATAGCCAAGGTGAAGAAGGCCCACACAAGGGAGCTTCGATCCCAGCCGATGGCACGCTTCAGTGTGAACATATTATGTGGGTATTGTACATATGTCATCTGCTACATAACTGTAGCCCGGTGTATGGCAACAGGCTCGCCCCCTGTCACATTTGAGACTGAATACCGTCCGGCGAAGTGTGGGTGTTGCCCTTGCCCTTGCTGGCCTCTGCTAACCCCTTTGCCCCCAAAGGGGTTAGCAGAGGCCAAAGGCGTGACTAAATATTATGGTCTGTTATTATTTACAAGTAATTTTCACGCTTATTTTTATTTTTGACACCTTGTTACACGATAACACAATTAATTTAGTCCGAGTCCCTTTTATAATGCTAATTTATGAGTTAGTCAAGGTAAACATTATTTGGGTCGTGTTTTCGTATCGTTTAAAAGGAACAGGCGTTAATTGGAGGGAGTTTTGATTTATATGAAAGACTAGCTGCGCTCTGCGGTTTCGCTTACTATCCTACTTTACAGAGAGCGTTAGTTTATTGGAGGGTAATATTGAATTGAATTGGTGAATTAATTAAGCCAGTATTTGGATTGCTGCTATTGGGTTGCAATACCAATTTCATAAAAACCCGTCAAATCGATCAATTCAAAATCAAAATAATTTTATTTGGAGGAATTTTGTTTTAGGGTCTAGCACAGTAACATTATGTATCAAATATTTTACCTTATAAGTCCAAATATTTTAGTATTTAAAATTAAGAATCGTTACAAGTCATGGGTCCGCATATTTTGTCTTTTATGACGTCATCTACATAATAATAACATTTCCATTATAGCGTTAAGAAGTAAAAAAACACACTACTCACTCACAAACTTTGGCAATCATAATATACTTAAACCCATCGATATTAATATACTTACCTAAGTGTGAATATACCTACGTACTTATGTGAGAACTTATGATTTTGATACCATCTCTCTCGATCTTATAACTCTACATATCGATCAGATATTTTTAATTTCTACAGTATTTCGCCTCGAGCTGTGAAAGTACGACACAAATTTTTCTCCTTTTCAAACATAAAAACTGTATTTTTTATTAACTTCTACATACAAGTGTATCATAACGACCGGCGGTGCTATTCACAATCACTCGGAAACGTATCCGATCGGATTCCACAAATTTCAAACTCAAATTTTTTGAATCTCAGTCTACTTTATACATTTTTGAATAGGGAATCGAGTATAAATCCGATCGGAACAATGAATCACGTTTAAAAGTTTATGAGTACAGACTTAGATTCGAACAATACGAGTTTAAAATTTTTGGAATCCGAACGGAAACGTTTCCGAATTATTGTGAATACCTATGCTGATCAACGGTATATTCAAGTTATTGCCGGGCAAACAATTGCCTATTTGTCCCAGGCAACACTACGACATAGCTTCCCTCCGTCAACAATGAAACTATTTCTCTAAATAATTTATTAATTTGTATGATCAAAAGACAGCTTTTCACGTGTAATTCGAACCATGTTAAAACAAAAGCCAGCGAAGACGTACTACGGGCTTTTTCAGGAAGCCGCAGGGCGTTCTGCTGCGTCTCACGTCGCCGTCGAGTAAGCAAGTCAAACACTTGCTAATGTATGACAGCGTTCAGGAGGGCAATATAGCTAACCTTTACGGTTTATGTTGCCTTTTTTTTACTGAAAAAAAAGGACAGGCTACGGCTCAGTACCACTAATGTTTCACAAACGTGTCACCGCTAATCTAGCTAGGACGTTTGTGATACTGAGCTGTTCCGTTCTTTTACGACCAACGCAACATCAACGGTCCAGTTATGTATCGGTTACGGTTAACTGAATTGCCCTCCTGATAGAAGCGTGTTCATTTCATGCGCGTTCATTTTGTTTTGCTTATCGTGCGACGCGACCCTTCACGCGTCGCGCAAAACCACACGTCTCTCTAAACGAGGCCTTAGTTAGTAGGTCTTCGTCTTGTATGCCGAATAATTGTTTACCTTATTAATATGGCATTAACTGTTACTGCCTTTGTTTGACATAAAATTAATTAATTCGCGTGTAATACTGTACCTACTACGTACATTCATTATGAGATTGAACAAGAACGTGTCGTGTTACGAGTACTACGAGTATAGAATAAACGTATACTTGCCTAGTGTAAAGCGGCAATACCTAAACGGTAGTTAGCTATATCTTTCGCACATTGTAAGTAGATATCTATACTAATATTATGAAATTGAAAGTGTGTCAGTCTGTCTGTTTGTAGGCTTTTCACGGCTAAACGGTTAAACGGATCTTGATGAAATTTTAAAACAGTAATCACGACGCAGTACTTAAAGATTGGATGCCAACAAATGTCGTCGATAACACTAGTCTCCAAAAATATTTTTTTTGTTTTGGTGCAGCTCTGTTCGCATCTGTAGTCAGTCGGTAAAGTAGGTAGTATGAACTACATTGCTGCTACTAGATGTCAGCTGACAGCTCTGGTTTACCTACAATTCTTTTTTTAATTTTGTATGGTTTTATTCAAAATCAGTCCATGTTATAACTACTTTTATGACATTAATCGTATAAATTTATGATGGCAAGTATTTCAAGAAGTTGCATTAGCGATCCGAATTTGTTACATATGCGGTGAGTATATAATGAAAAATCAACGGAAACCGATTAATGACACGGTGATTCACTTGTATTCTGTATACTTTGTTCCTCATGAACAAAAGCTGCTATGAAAAATGTGACTAGTTTTCTCGTATCTGCTCACAAAATATACCCAAAATTAGGACTAAAATCTTAGGCACCAAAATGAGTGTAGGCCAATGTAATAAGTATAAAAAATTAAAATATTTGAAAATTTTAATTTCTTATAGTTACTGGTACGGCTGTGCCTTTCTCTAGCTTCCGTGGCCAGAGATCACAAAATTTGGAGGTATAGCTCTCAAGTAGGTAAATTATTATTTAGAGAGAGTTTTGAGAGTTTTACCTCCAAATTTGTTGTCTTTTATTTCTAATAAAATAGAGCTTAGTAAGCCTAAATAGTCTGTTGTTGTTATTACTTATTCCTTATTCTTACACCTTACGTATATTAGCGCTCTATTGCTTGTGATAGCATGATATTTCCCCACACGGTAAAAAAGGAATTGTCCCATCAATAAAAAAAATATTGTTGGCAATTCCGAGACAATATTAACTTAAATTACCAATATATTGTCACTTTGACGATATTCATTTCCTTAAGCATACAAAAAAAAATTGTTGGTTTAATGTCTCAAATCAAGTAAATATTGTCAGGTAAACATTTTGAAAGTTTTAGTCTAACTTAACGAATAATCTCGTATTAATAATGCTGGATTTGTTAACCGAACACTATAAATTGTTAAATCGACGATTTATATTTTCTTATCAAGAATATAGTGAACATTGGTCCATTAAGATTAATAAATTATTAGACTAACAATTTCGTTGTTCTTCTGAAACACTTTAAATTATTCGATCAAGATTTCACAATAACTCAATCTAATATAAGGGCTTTTTTATAAGAAGCTTTACAACTTCACAGACGAAGATTACACATTTTCAAGGCGATGATATGTTAAATGGTTATTTGGAATAATAAGTGGTCTTTAAATAATATTTATTTTATCTTAGAACAACAATTACGATTGTTCAGCGAAAATGCTTTAACTTTTCAAATTAGGTGTCACATACACTTGTTTCAAAACTAGAGTATTATACTATTGGCAAGGCAAATTATTAGACGAAGTTAAAATAATTTCAAGCTGAGAATATATTAAATGGTTACTTGGAATAACAAAAGATCTTGAAAGAAGATTGGTTATTTCTTAAAATAATAATATCGATTGTTCAGCCAAAATGCTTATAATCTGCAAAAAAGTTGTCACATTATATTAATTCCGAGACAATATTTACTTAAATTACCAATATATTGTCACTTTGACGATATCCATTTCCTTAAGCATACAAAAAAAAAATGTTGATTTAATGTCTCAAATCAAGTAAATGTTGTCAGGTAAACATTTTGAATGTTTTAGTCTAACGTAACGAATAATCTCGTATTAATAATGCTGGATTTGTTAACCGGACACTATATTTATTGTTTAATCGACGATTTATATTTTCTCATCAAGAATATAGTGAACTTTGGTACATTAAGATTAATAAATTATTAGACTAACAATTTCGTTGTTCTTCTGAAACACTTTAAATTATTCGATCAAGATTTCACAATAACTCAATCTAATATAAAGGCTTTTTTATAAGAAGGTTTACTACTTCACAGACAAAGATTAAACATTATCAAGGTGAAGATATGTTAAATGGTTATTTGGAATAACAAGTGGTCTTTAAATAAGATTTATTTTATCTTAGAACAACAATTTCAATTGTTCAGCCAAAATGCTTTAACTTTTCAAATTAGGTGTCACATACACTTGTTTCAAAACTAGAGTATTATATTATTGGCTAGGCAAATTATTAGACGAAGTTAAAATATTTTTAAGCCGAGAACATATTAAATGGTTACTTGGAATAATAAAAGGTCTTGATAGAAGATTGATTATTTCTTAGAATAATGATATGGATTATTCAGCCTAAATGCTTATAATCTTCAAATAAGTTGTCACATTATATTTATTTCAAAACAATTATATTTCATTATAACGCGGAAAGTTATTAGACGAAGATTAAACATTATCAAGGCAAGAATATGTTATATGATTACTTGGAATAACAAGAGGTATTGATAGAAGATTGATTATTTATTTGATCAACAATATCAATTGTCCAGCCAAACGTAGGTAGGTATTACTCGCTATTATACCTACTTTTGTTCTGTCAATAGCTACAAAGGCAAAGAAAGTAAGTATTCTCTGTGTCAGTATCAGTACCATTGTTAGGTACGTAATCCTAAAGAGTTAGCGCCTGTCGCCTGTAGCTACCTGCCTAGCACTAGGTAGCTACCTACCAACAATTTTAAAAATCCCATTAAGACCATAATTTCTATATTATAATTACTAGCTGCGCCCCGCGGCTACACCCGCGGTTAAAAAGTATCCTATGTGCTATT
Source organism: Peribatodes rhomboidaria (assembly GCA_911728515.1). Classification (NCBI taxonomy): domain Eukaryota; kingdom Metazoa; phylum Arthropoda; class Insecta; order Lepidoptera; family Geometridae; genus Peribatodes; species Peribatodes rhomboidaria. Next base: position 3,952,538 of record OU452184.1, on the reverse strand, counting down.
CTAGACTATAATCTATCTCTGTGCCAAATTTTATCCAGATCTGTTCAGCCGTTCTGGCGTGAAAGAGTAACAAACATCCATCCATCCATCCATCCATTCTTACAAACTTTCGCGTTTATAATAGGTATAGGTATTGGCAGGATATTATAATTACAGCTAGCTCTTCCGTTAAGATTTCGAGTAGGCATTCCATCTAACAATATTTTATTTTGAACGAAGAGTGAGAGTTCTTGATTCATAGGTCACACAATTTTTGTTGATTCAAAAAATATTAATGTTCGTCCAACTGGCACGTCACACATATCTCCCGCCCATGTTCGCCCATTTTCGGGTAGTCTCCCATATTTCGAGGGTAATTTTTCTGTAGAAGATAAAGTCATCATTTTTAGAGTAGAGTTTAGACATAGAGTAATTATTTTTTCAAGTGCAATAGGACTCACACAGAGCACTAATCGTGCGCCAGTCTCCATTTTGATTGGCAATTGACTACATAGTTTTTCACTAGCGTTGTGGTTCAGTAAGAGTATTTCCGCCTGAGCTAAAAAGGTTGTGGGTTCAATTCTCACCCAGGACAAACATTTAATTTTGTGTGATAAACGTCGATGTTTGTTCTGGGCGTTTTTAGGTACCTATTATGTATTTACAAATAATTACCATGCTGAGCTATAAGTGTGTATGTGTGTGTGTGTGTGTGTGTGTGTGTGTATGTGTGAGTTTGAGTGTGTGTGTGAGAATATGATAATTAAACCAAAACCAGACAACAAAAATTAAAAATCCTTCTTCATTGTAAAAAAATAGTAGATTGTTATACAAGGGCCAAAAGTAAACCATTTTACGAGGAAACAGTAACCTAGTTACAATGGGGTTTCGACCCGCGTGTAATACTGTACTTTTCACTACAATTGCGAGAAAATAAAATAATCTAATATTAAATAGTTTCTTTGACCACTGAGCTACGGCTATAGTGACAGACAGCTCCAAATCTTAGAACTTCTTCTTCTTCAAATCTTTCTTAATCTTCTTCGTACCTTTGTTACTTCTTTATCTTTTTCTTCCATCTGTAAATTAGGGTCTACATCATCACTAGATGATGACATATTCACTGTGTAATAAATTACGGTCAACTACTCAATTTGTAATTAGAGCAAATTCCAAAGATTTAGGGCCAATACTTTTTTTTTCTTCTGTTGTGGCAACGGATTGCACACGCATTCTGCCAAAAAGCTATTTTTTTCTGTCGAGATTAATTCCTTTTTCAAAAATAAAATGTTGTTCCTTTTTTTAAACACCATTAAGTCGAGTCTTTATTTATGATAATTCTGCTTTTAATTAAATACATTTTTTTTGTTTTAGTTGGTTCTTGTGGATAGCTCAGACAAAAATTTAAAAAAATATACTTTTTGCCCTAGACCATGTAATTCTATTTGTACCTCACTTTGCTAGGCTCAGAGGAGTGCAAAAAGTTTTTCAAGGTGCCTCCCCCACACGTGAAGCAGGGATGAATTTTTTTTCGGATTTCTCAAGGTGTGGGGTGTTGTTGGATAGCTCATTAAAAAATAATGTGGGCGTGCGAAAGCCATTTTCCGATTCAAGGATTCGTTTGTGAAGTTGTTAGTTGTGTAAAACAGTAGTTTTCAAATAGTGACGGACACTACTACTGTGGCTGATTTCAATTTAATTATAATCTATAAAGTGTATTTTATGAGTCTGAGTTACTTGAAATAAATCATTATTATTATTACTACGGAAACCTACATCGCGCGTGGCCGGACACGCACTTAGTCACTTTTTTGAACTTATCTTGTGTACGGTAAACCCAGAAGTTGCCAGTGGCAACACTGGTTCGGCCCACGCGCTTTCCATAAGTACGTCACTCGCTGTTCGTGACCGTTGGTGTACTTTGTGTCGCGACTCGTGTGTACCACGCAAAACTGTGGAAGGAATGGTTTTTGTTTTCGCGTGTTCGCTTGCTCGCAATAATATAGGTGAGTTATTGATTTTAAAGCTAGGTTTAGATAAATGCTAACTATTTTTCATATTTCTTCTTGTTTCTAATGTGTAGGCTGAACGCTGGGCTATAACGCATACGTCGCAAACGCATTCAAATATGGACGCCGGCGCCGCTGACGACGACGTAGAAGAATATGTTGGTCAGAAAGCCATTCTGGACTTGCTTAATAAATGGCATATGCCGTTACAAGTCGTGGAAAATTTGAGAAGTAAGTACATACTTAGTTACTACTAACCTTATCTAGTTATCTAGCATACTAAAGACTGATCTTTGTGTTTCTCTTTCGTATAGAATAAGACCGCCAAAAATCCACTAACTTCTCTCATCAAAAAATGTAATACACCTCTTAAAGAAGTCTTGGTGGCAGATTTTTAACTTGAGGGTGGTAGCTAGCCAGAAAGTATCCTACCATCAAGCTATGGTTTCCTCACGAAGTTTTCCTTCACAGGTAGCTCAAGCTTATTGTTGGGATTCGGACCCACGCCCTTCGGTATGCGAGCTCAACGCGTTAACCACTGAGCCATAATAGATAATAATTATTATAACCTCATTGACATATTGTTGCTTGTTTTTGTTGCAGAAAATACGTGCATACGAAAAAGATTTATTATCAGATGGAACACTGATTGAAGAACATCATTCATCACATCTAACTTTGTATGGAAAAACTTTAAAACCGAAATATCATTTTTTGACTCATAATTGCATAGTTATACAGAAAAAATTGGACCACCTGTACTAATAAGTGCCTTCAGTAACCACGGGCTAAGTTCAGAAAGTGTACTTCCCAAATCGTCCACTGTTCCAAAATGTGAGTCACAAATTCACAATTTAATTTTCTTTAGAAAATGAGAATACTTTTTAAATGGACCAACGTGTTAAGATTTTTTTTCAAATATATTTATTTAGTCATCATGTTGAACAGGGTTAGGGTCACAATGTGCACTTCCTAAAATGTACTCTTTACAATAAGGGCACTCCCAAAACGGCCACTTTTAAAAATTAGCACTTCCTAAAATGGGCACAATGTTTTGTTTTTAACCAAGAATGCTACCAAAATAGTCTCATGTTATTTTTTTGATTTTATAAAATTTATTATTTTTTGGCAAAATAACTAAAATGACTAGAACTAAAGTCAAAATAACATGAGACAATTTTGGTAGCATTCTTGCTTAAAAACCAAAAACAAAACATTGTGCACATCTTGAAAAGTGCTCATTTCGGTCATTTGGGAAGTGCACATTCTGCACCTAACCTGTTGAACATGGTTGAACTAATATAATAAGTACTATTTTAATATAATAGTAGTAGTAGTATAAAGTGCACTATCCTTAGTTAACTTAATTTTTTGTAATCAATTTAAGTAAGTTTACATTTATGTAATGTTTTTGTTAAAACGGATGGTCTAACTCATGTCACAAAATAATTTCAAGTAATTATTATTATTATCCTTGCTAACCCTACCGTAAATGATCGCACTATTCGCGAGAGTCTGAATATAATTTACTATTTATCTTAATAGTGCCAGGAGCCGGACCATTCTTCCTAAGTATTAAAAGCTATTTTGACTATCCAGTAAATGAAATATAGCTTGAAATAACAATAGTATGTAGTCAGTAATTAATCGTAATGGACACTATGTATTATGTGAAGCTTCTAAAATAAAAACTCTTATTGCGCCAAAAATTGCCTACAACGAGCTATTAGCATTTTTTGGCTCAGGAAGCTTTTTCAATCTTTAAGGATAAGCACTAAATTTCAACAGTTTTTGTTTGCATGTAGCTAAACTGGCTAACTAGTGGTAAACGATCGCAATTATGGTGGGGAGTCTTTGATTATTGTCCACGCTATGAAGAAGAATAATTTTAATCAAATGATAGACCTCTTGTATTATTGCAAACTTTTACAGTAGTTATCCAGTTTGGCTCTAAAGACAAAAAAACTAAGTATTTGAATTTCCCGTCATTTGTGAACACTTGTCCTATGCAACGAAAAAGCTTACTGAACGAAAAAATAAAATGCCACAGCAATTTCGATGTGGACATATTTTTTGCGCATGGAGCATTTCCATTTTCTAAGCCCAACATAATAAATTGTCGGTTCAAATAAAAGTATCCTTGATTACTGACTATTCAGTAGTGTTATTTCAAGCTATCTTTCATTGAATGGACAATACATGCTGTTTTGAAATTCATGAATAAATGTCTTAAAATGAAACACCAGGAGTTTTAATACAAGTATTTATATTGTTAGATTAACACAACTGTCAGTTTCCAAACGAAATATTTGATTGTAGGTTTGAGTTAACTATATTGTTCCAACAACATGCCGTGTTTACTTGAACAGACAATAAAATATACTGGCATAAGTAAACCAAAGGTATTCAATGGAAATATCTGTTTTGTAGGATCAAAAAAATCATAGTTTTAAAACAAGCAAGTGTGCATTCTCCTATAGAGAATAAATATTCTTGAAACTAGTAAACTAAACGTATTAAAACAAAAATCCGTTTTGTAGAACCAAGTAAATCTTAGTGCTAAAACAATAATATATAATTCTCATACGTACAATATGTATATTGTTGAAGCAAGTAAACATGTGCTTTTGAACGAAGAATTTGTTTACTCTCAAACTAACTAAACCATTATTTTCAATTTGATGTAATTCGTATTGTTCTATAGACAATAATTAATATTGTTAGAATAAGTGAATCACTAGTATCAAACTGAAAATATATTTTATGTTGGTACAAAACGTCATACTTTCCAAACAATCCCATGTGTATTCTTTGAAAGACAATATTCGTATTGTTGAAACAAGGGAATAATGTTTGTTGCACCAACAATTTTGATTTGTTAATCCAAATTAAATTAAAGTATTGCACCAATTCAATAAGGTTGCTTTGAACGAGTAAACTGTAATTGTTACAATAACAAAACTAAATAGTTTCGAACTAACAATACGATTTTATTGGGTGAATACAATATAATTATCAATATCATATTGTATACTTAAGTAAATATTGTGTTCCTCTATAGGAAAACAGGATTTGCGTTGAATTAAAGCAATTTGCTTTACTTTGACAATTCCTTTTTTTCCGTGCAGATAGAGTAAAAATAATGTTAGGGTAAATCGGAGCACATCACGCCCAATCGCATTTTCCCCGTCATGTGAACCACAAATTTTGTATGAACAAGCGTCGGATAACGAACCCTTATTACAGCGCGCGTTATTACCCACTCAAACCATATTACCATGGAATCAAGGATCGTTTGTGAACGAATAAAATCAAGTTTTTACATTCGGCTCTTGGGGTTTGTGAATTTTTTTATGCATAAAACAAACAAAAGGTTACATGTAACCTTTAGGGTTTTGTGACTAGCTATGTAAACCTACATATTGCCAATGTGTACAATTTTTTTTTTTTTTTTTAGGACATTGTCACACAAGGCCGTCTGACCCCAAACTAAGCAAAGCTTGTACTATGGCTGCCAGAGACTGATACTTAGATACTTAGATATTTTTAAATACATACTTAAATAGATAATAACACCCAGACATAGAACAAACACAAATGTTCACCACATAAATGTTTGCCCTAGGTGGGAATCGAACCCACGCCCCCAAGCTCAGAAGGCAGGTTCACTACCAACTGAGCCACCGAGGCAGTCAATACTACTAATAAGCATGTAAAACATAACATATCGTCACGCCTTTTCCCCGAAGGGATTGGCAGAGGTGTAATACAACACTCACACTTCGCCGGACGATATTCAGTCCTCAATTGTTACAGGGGGCGAGCCTGTCGCCATACACATTCCAGTCATGTAGCAGATGACATATTATATGCTCATACAATGAACAAATTGGTGCGTGGCGTCGGCTGGGTTCGAACCCGCTCCCTCTGACGTTGGGCCTTCTCCCAACTAGGCTGCCATCGCTTTTTTTAGTATGTAAAAGCACAGGATAAATAATAGTACAGTAAAAGTTTGTATGTTTAGATGTTTGTTACCCAATTTGTTTATTTCGTAAATCGGTTAACATTTGTTATGGCGGTACTTAGCTTATTACCTGAAGCTACTAACATTATGAATGCGAAAGTTTGTATGTTTGGGTGTACTTAAAACAATTTAACCGATTTAATTTGGGATTTTTTAGCTTATACCCGGAACTAGCACATATGCTCCTTTTCATCCCAAAACAAAAGCGGTTTCGGTAGCATAGCTGATGAAACCACGGGGCGCAGCTAGTCGTTTGATATTCGGTTTCAGTCCAATGTTTTTTTATTCAAAATAGGTTTCGTATAACGATTTCTCGTCTAACGTAAGCAATGATGAGGTCTAGGACGGAAAGCGCTTACGTTTTCGCTTACGCTTAGATACTCGTAGGTAGATAAGTAGGTATTATTTTTCGAGAAATACGGATTCCGATAGACAAATTCAGATTCTCTTTTTTCGTGCATGTTAATGCACGAAAATAAAGATTATAATATTATATATTAAGGTTGTTTAGGTATTTGGCGTTTTTTCACCTGCCGCTACGGCCCGGCACGGGCACGGCTCGACAGCCCCACGCAAAAAGTAGGTATGAAAACTTATTTCCCACTAACCAGCACGCTTTTCCACTAACCAGCGCCGGCAGCCCTTGATCCCGCCGCGGCGGCGAGGCGAGGCGCCGTGACGTGCCGGGCCGGGCAGAGCCGGGGCGCGAATGGAAAAACACCAATTGGGTATTCAGATTCACGGCGCAACCCGCGCTATAAAAATCCTAATTCTACCTAGTTACCCATACAGGGTGCTGGTTTTAAGTGTAATTATACTTAAGGGTGTTGTTCTACTTTTTTTTTTTATGTACAATAAGTCGGCGTTTGATCACCAACTCGCATGATGTTAAGCGACGTTGTGGTCTAAGATGGAGCACGACGACCTAGAAGGTACTTACTCACTCTAGCCTTGAAGTTTTGTAGAGTGAAGAAGTACAAAGACGGCAGTTGAGTGAGGCGCTACAAGTGCGCTACTGCTCAGACCCGTCTTCGGAACGGTTACACCGGACTACATCCCGAAACACGACTAGGTCATTTCACGGCATGGCTTGGTCCGGTGGGTGGTAACTAGCCACAGCCGAAGCCTCCCACCAGAGTTTGCTGCCCGGTTAGCACTACCCGGGGACCAGAAGTCAGTGTCAAACGTCTGGTTTACGTTTGACACTGACTCACCGACTGAGTGACACTGACTCCGATGTAAAAAATAAGAAAAAAATACATAGACGCAAAACATATGAGACATTTTGTCCACCTGTGCAAAGCCGGGTCGAGACGCTAGTCTCTAATAGATAAGTAGCTAACATTAATCGGGGTAGAATACTTTTCTATCAGTATTAGAATATTAATCATCCCACCCCACTAGGGAATGAGATTACCTCTAACCTTATAACCAGCAAACTTAGGTACTTACAAACTAATAATTACAAACTACTCAATAACTAGGTAGTTTGAAACTAGGGTGAGTGTGTGTGCTTTATTTTCCTCGAACCTGGAGCACCATTCTAACCAGTCGACATATTTTTGGTCGTTTGTCTCTCTCGTTTGAAAAGTCAAAGGTGCGTGTGAGAGTGACCAAGAAACATTTCTGCGCGTCGAGAATAGGTAGCAATCGCTTCCAAGTGATTATGTTTCTAGAATCGTCGCTCGAACGCCAGCTGCTGATTGGACAATAATATGATCACGTGACATTTTTAAGGCCCCGTATTAGGTACACGAAATCACTAAAAACAAGTACTTTGTTTGCGCCTAGTTTGATATGAAGAATTATGATGATCAGGTGCAAAAAATATGTACAGCTGGTAAAAGAAACAACCAACTAAAGTTTAAGAGAAGTACAATTTTAAAAATCATTCTGGAACAATTTTGGAAAAAAAATCACAAAAAGTATCTTGTTAAAAAATCTATCGGAACGTAGTTCTCTAAATTTTTAGCGATTACACCACATTTTTTTCGGTTATTAAATAGCCAGATTAGTTCTGTAAAGTTTAACCGAGCAACATATTCTTATTTATGTTCTTATTACGATTAATGTCAATAAAAACGGCATTTTTTTAAAATTCTAGGCGTCGATCTCATTTTACTATCAAATATGATATCCTATGATAGAAAGAATACGAAATAAGATTGCTTTATCACGGTCGGGCAAGAATATCGATGAAAATATATAAACAAAAAAAATGACTATTTGTAAGATTGTAATACTTAAACCTATTTTGCAGCGCCCTTACAGGGTCTTTGTACTTTGTACTTAGTCTAAGCACTATGCAGCACTGTATTTTGGCAAATAATAATAATAATAAATAAACATACATACAGGCGAAGAGCTTCCTTTTTCATGAAGTCGGAGAGTCTCCGATTTTTAGGAATATACCTACTGCACGAGTTTTTGCAGCGACGCAAACAGCTCGGCTAATACGATACAGCATCGCTACAGACGCGATGCAGAATCTTGGCGATTGTAGGTAAGACCTGCGACTCTATCGCGTCAGTTTAGGACGGCTGTTTTTCGTTTTATTTTAAAAGTAAATTGAGTCTGTATCGCTACAAACGCATCGATAGTCGCGCGTTTTCAACGAAACGATACACTATCTAAATGCGACCAACAACGGCCCAAAGTAGGGATGGGAACGCGATACAAACGCACTGCATACGCGCGTTCACGAAACACGCTGCAAAAGTCGTCGTGGGCTACCTGCCTTAGGGCGGTCAATACATTATCCAATTCATGTCAGCAATCCATTTTTTTTCTATTGTACGAGCTTAGACACGCTAAATTAGCATGCAAATTGGAAAGTATAATGGCCGCATTTACGATAGATAACAAAGCCAGCTGCAGCTATCACCTGATATAGCTATATTCTCTCATCTTATACGAGATGGGTCCACATTATCACACACTTCTTTGTGAGCTTCCTCGGTTATTACCGCGGCTACCCTCCATTACCTCCTCGAATTACGGACGGTTACGGATTGTTACGGAAAATCGAAAGATCGTTTGTGAGGGAAAAAGTCTATAAATTGAGCAAAGGTAGTGTCAAAAGGAAGTAATGTGTGAGAATTTGTGGAAAGTTGGTTTAAACCGGAAGGAATGACGCGTAAAGTAAACACTAACCCTCGTATACACAAACATTACTTAAGTAAGTAGATACTAAGTACAACCTTTCTCAGTACATTGACATGACAGCTGCTATAGATTTTCTGTGCCCTGTGCGTTCGAGCGCTCATAGTAATGTTTGTAAATACGGCTATACTCAGCAGTAGGTGGAAAACCATTGATGAGAATGATAAGGTTTTAAATATAAATGACTTAAATGAGGGATATTTTTGTCTTTCTGTTTGCATTTTTAGCGAATAAATCCACAGTTAACTCCTGCCTCGTCTCTTGACAAGCAACGATGTGGTAGAAGCATTTAATTATAAACTTTTTATCCCTTATGTGGCAAACAAGCTAACAGGCCGCCTGATGGTAAGCGATCACACTTAGAAGAATACTTAACTTGTAAATAAACTTATCACACAATCACACTAATATTTAATGCGAAAGTTTGGAATGGATGTTTGTTACTCAATTACGCCAGAACGGCTGAGTAGATTTGGATGAAATTTGGCAAAGAGATAGGATAATAGTCTGGAATAATAGAGTACTTTTCACTGCGGAAATAATTGCGGAGCGTAGCTAGTATTTCTATAATAAAAACTTTACCATTATTAAAGCAGCAACCAACATTACTGGTAGCAATATACTCGTAATTTGTAAACAAAAAAAGTATCGGGAAAATTAAAACATACCCAATTTAGGATTCCATAAATATAAATTGCGTATGAAATGCCTACAATAACACCAGTACGGGGTCAACCCACACTCTTCAAAACATAATTATTTTTATACTGCTTCTAATTATTTCCGGATCATGTTTTGTTATCCAAGTATGTAGTTATATGTATTCATACGAGTAAATTAATAATGAAACATCATAGAGCCGTATTGACTGAGTGGGATGAACAGCACCTTCCGATCCGGAGGTCGTGAGTTCGATCCTGGGGATCAACTATGACATCTTGGCATCATGGTTACGTTTTGTTCTTTTTCAGTTCTTTTTCTTTTTAGGTTCCTTTAAGCACAATGTTAAGGTTTGGTTGATCGAGCAGGCATTCTATAAGTTCAGTGATATGACCAAAATCAAAGTTATTAAATGTTGCGTTGTCCTAATCAATTTCTTTTATACTAATTTATTTTTATTTGAGAATCTTTATTTTAATTTGTATTAATTGCAATAATTTAAATAAGTGATTACGAATTGCAATTTTTTGACGTTTTGACATGTAACATTTTGTTATTAATACATGACTATGACTATGTTTTCGGTGCTGCGCGACCGCGAATCGTATCGCCGCGCAATAAGGTCCATGCTCGCGCAGCGTTGAAAACGTAATCATAATGGCAATAAGATGTCATGGTAGGCCCCCTGTGGCCCTATTCGGAGATTTAAGATTTTCATCTCACCTTTTTCCGTCCTTGTTGCTCTCGTTTGAAACGTCATAGGTGTGAGAGTGACCAAGATAAAATCTCATCTCATCTCACGCGCAGGAATAGCCCCCCTGGTCGTGCACCAATGAACTTTTTTCTCGTAGAAAGTTAACGTGCATTTAAATATGACACGTACTTTTACGGTGAAGGGAAACATCGTGAGGAAACCGACATGTCCTATCCTACTATCCTACTTCCTACTAATATTATAAACGCGAAAGTTTGTAAGAATGGATGGATGGATTGATGGGTGTTTGTTACTCTTTCACGCCAGAACGGCTGAACAGATCTGAATGAAATTTGGCACAGAGATAGATTATAGTCTGGAATTGCACATAGAATACTTTTTAATCGCGGGTGAAACCGCGGGGCGCAGTTAGTATTCTATAGTCGGGAAAAACACATTTCTAACTCATTATCGCTAGTTTGTCGGTCGGTGGTGGGTATCTATTTTTACAGCAACCCTATTTTTCCAAGCCGAGGTGTAGGTTTCGAATTAATAATTCGAAAGACGTGTGATATTCACCAACCCGCACTGAGCCAGCGTGGTGGATTACGGCTTAATCATCTTCGATGTAAGGTAGGTCGGTGTCCCTACATTAGGCAACGAGATTAATGTACTGCGTACTAAAGGGTCTAAACAAAAAAACGTTACGCTGCTTAATAAAGCGCGAGGCCTGTCCACCGGTTTGCTGCAGCGTTGACTACTAAATTGCTCATTTACGTCTGTCCAGGTTCTCACTTTGATTCCAGTTAATTAGCGTCGCTTCGCACACAATCACACTGCACGCGTGTCGGGATCACACTAAGTGAAGGTGAAGGGAAGGTGCAAGGGTTTTAGTGCACTGGAGTAGACAAAAAATTGTATTCGGATGTTTCGATCTAGTACGTCGAACATATTTAGCGATGACAGTGGGACGCGAATCACTGAAATGATAATGATGAAATAACGAAACGTGTTATTACGTAAATACAACAATCTCTAAGAGTTCTAATTCGTTTTAGAGATATAATCATCACAGTGCGGCAGTATGATGTAAAGAACGGTGATTGGGCGTCCTCTAATCGAGCCCGCGTGAAAACAGTTTAGAAGCATAACAAATAACGTCACGTCTTTGCCCTGAAGAGGCTGACAGACGTGTAATATAACACCCACACTTCGCCGGACAATATTCAGTTCCAAATGTACAGGGGGCGAGCTTGTCGCCATACACCGGGATTCAGTCATATAGCTGAGCAGATGACAAACAATAAACACAATTCTTAACACATTGAACAAACGGTGCGTATACCGTCGGCTGGGATCGAATCAGCTCCCTCTGGCTTGAAAGGCAGGCTTTGTTCAACTAGGCTATCATCGCTTTTTCAGTTTGGAAGGAAGTCTCTCTTACTCTATAGAGACTAGGTTAGAAATAAGAGATGTGTTCAGCTATTACCAAGAGACGAGAAAATGTCCTATAAAAATAAGGTACATCGGCACCTACCTACTGTATCTACTCTTTGAAGTTACCTGAGAAGAAAATACTCCCAAATCCCTTTTGCCTATCAAAACTGGGCTAATTGATGAATTTTCGTTGTTAATACTTTAATTCAGAGTTGGAGGTGTTAATTTAATACTCCGAAGTTCAAATAAAGTGTTCTCTACCTTGTTCGAAAAACTTTTGGTGTTAATCATAACTTGAGATTGGAATTAAGGTGAGAAATGATTGTTTTCAATACTTTTTACTCGAGTTTCTTTTAGGATTATATTTTAGTTACCTGTATTATATGTTATTAGCTGTTGCCCGCGACTTTGTTCGCGACTTTGTTTATTCACAAAAAATATCCAAAAACCTTCCTCGTGATAAAATATTAAATTTGATCAAGATCCGTTTAGCCGTATATGAAAAGCCTGCAACAGACAGAGTTATTTTTGATTTTGTAATATTAGTATAGAAGTATAAACTAAGTTAAGCCTTATTTAAGTACTATTGTAGTTATTTTATGTTTTAAATAAAGAGTTGTTGTTGTTGTTGTTGTAGACTAGTGACCGACCCCGGCGTCGCACGTCACCTATAAATCTTCTATAAAAAAAATCTAACTGATAGTGAAAACCGCATCCAAATCCGTTGCGTTATAAAGGAGTTAGCGGAAATGCAATCAGAGCTCACTAAAGGAAAATACAAAATCACATGTGATAACTAGTGTAATGAAAAGAGGATACATATTACAAAATGAATCATTATTAAATTTAGACGACAAAGATGCTTGGAACCTTCCACTTCCGCCGAGTAGCTACTAGAAGGTATAAAATAAAATTATAATTATGATGTGACTTACTCGTAGTTCTAAGCCCAGATATGTGAAACAATTTTTTGCTAAAATTGCAATTTTTTTGTTCTCAGTTTCTTGCCTGTTCTTCTAATTAGAGGCTCTTTTTTCAAGCAAGGTAGTATAGTAATTTTTATAACTTTGAGAGACGTTCATAAGTGTATCTTTAATACGCTTTGGTACTTTTTCTAAGTTCGATACACAATTGAATAAAGTCATTTTGACTTTGAGAGGGACAGACAGATGCGGAAAGCGACTTTGTTTTAAAATAAGCAGGTACGTAAGTAGGTATGTACTATGTAGGGAAGATAAGGCTGTATTTTACTGTTGCTATAACAACAGCCTGTGTTGTGCTCTGTGTACCATTTGAATAAAGTCCAGGGGGGCAATTCAGCTAACCAAAGCCGATGTGTAACTGAACCGTTGACTTTGCGCTTGTAATTAAAAACAGGACGGGGAACGGGTCACTATCACTAATGTGTCACAAACATCATCGGTAGTCCAGCTGGCACGTTTGTAACACATTAGTGATACTGAGCCGTTTCCCACCAGTTTTTTTGAAGACAAACGTAACATCAACAGTTTCGTCAAGCACCGGCTTTGGTTAGCTGAATTGGCCCCCTGGTTTTTCAACTTTTGGAACAACTAGTGACTGTCTTTAATTATAAATTTATTTATTTAATAATCTTTAATTATAAGATTAAAAGGTATTCATTCATTATTTAGAGAGTGGGAAGTACTTACTGAAAGTTCATGAGACCCACGCTCACAAATTTACGCTCGTTGACATTTAACGTATTGTATAGTAGTCCAAAACAGTTGGTTTAAGTTTAACCGCCTTGACAAGAAGTTTCGGTAAACGTTGGCCTAAATATGATTTAGTTAATTCAAATAACAACAGTCAGTATCATTTGTTCTACGTGAGCGACAAACGCGACAGCGCGCCCCGACAGCACGACGCGACATTTCCACGAAATGCGGAAATATCGAATAGTGTCTGTAGCTTTACTATATCCTAAGTTGTACGCGTAGGCCACATACGTTCAAATACTATTTGATTTTTTCACGACTAACAAGTTTGACAAACGCGACGCGACGCGACGTGTTGTCCTAAAAGTCAAAATGTTTTTATTCAATTTGGGTATCAAAGATACACTTATGAACGTCAAAGTTTTTTTTTTTAATAGACTCGACCGCCTTGTTCGGATAAATTCCTTGTCCTAGATTCTAGGAAAACGGGTGTACCTTTGTGTCAAAGTACAACTAATTCCGATTACCAGTTAGATAAGCCGTAGTTCTAATGAAAGGTACGTAATTCTTACAGATATAATGGCCAGAGACGGTGGAAGTACCCCAAGATGGGGAGAGGAAACTTAAACTTCTTTGGTCACTCCCTTCATTCAATTTCTGGCCCTGGCAAGTACCAGGCAGTATAAATTGAGGGAGCACAGCGCTCCCGTCTGACTTTAGGAAGGCATTTGGCCCCTCTGCCCCAACTTGTACGGCCTCTAATTATGACTTGAAAAACAAGTCATGAAACTATGACTAGGACCGCTTGCAGGAACGCAACCGTAAGTTAGTTTTCCATGGGACACACGTTCCAAACTTAAGTTTTCCATGGGGCACACGTTCCAAACTTAAGTTTTCCATGGGACATACGTTCCAAACTTAAGTTTTCCACAGGCCACACGTTCCAAACTTAAGTTTTCCATGGGACACACGTTCCAAACTTAAGTTTTCCATGGGCCACACGTTCCAAACTTAAGTTTTCCATGGGACACACGTTCCAAACTTAAGTTTTCCATGGGGCACACGTTCCAAACTTAAGTTTTCCATGGGACATACGTTCCAAACTTAAGTTTTCCACAGGCCACACGTTCCAAACTTAAGTTTTCCATGGGACACACGTTCCAAACTTAAGTTTTCCATGGGCCACACGTTCCAAACTTAAGTTTTCCATGGGGCACACGTTCCAAACTTAATTGAGACTTACCTAATGCAAAGTCACAGGCCGGTCCGAAGAACACATTCGCGCAGTCGTTGAACGCGTCGATGGCCGAGATGACAGCGTAGGCCGCGTCACAGTCCGTGACGTCATAGGTGAGCCACTCGATCTCTAGCCACGACGGGAACACGTCCTTCACTGTTTGGTCCAACATCGCCAAGTCTAGCACCGGGTTTACCTGCAACAGAGATAGCATAACATAACACATTGATGTCACGCCTTTCCATGGGGCTGGCAGAGGTGTATTTCAACACCCATTAGAGATGACATAGCTAATACTTTATTAAACACTAGCTGATCCCCGCGGTTTTACCCGCGGTTAAAAAGTATCCTATGTGCTATTCTAGACAAAAATCTATCTATGTGCCAAATTTCATCCAGATATGCTCAGCCGTTCTGGCGTGAAAGAGTAACAAACATCCATCCATCCATCCATCCATCCATCCATTCTTACAACCTTTCGCGTTTATAATATTAGTAGGATATAACATACTAGCTGCGCCCCGCGGTCTTATACCTGCGGTCAAAAAGTAGCCTATCTGTTAATCCATGCCAAATTTCATCAAAATTCGTCCACCCGTTTGAGCGTGAAGAAGTAACAAACATACACACATACACACACACAAATGTTCGCCTTTATAATATTAGTGTGATGTGATTTCAATCCGAATGCGAAAGGTATGACACTCCCGCAATAAAAAAAGAGTCTAATGACTTATCATTTATCAAAATGAGTTTAGCCGTTTAGTAGTTACATAGAAATGGATATGTTACAGGCAATTTGAGAAGTCTGGTTCCTAAGAATAATGACCGGTCTGTTTTGGCAAAATGACTTGGATCGACAACGTTGACTTTGCCTAACCGAGTCATTTAAGTAGGTCTCGGATTGTTAAAAAAAAATAACCACTAAGGCTAAGGCGGGAGCTCCGTTTCGTTTCGCCCCCGCTTTTGCCTTCTAGCCTAACCAGTCCAAGTCGGATTTGCTCTGATAGAGGGATCGGGCAGGAGAGACGCTCTTAGTCATTATTTATTATAATGACCGGTCCTTATAATCCGGTCCGGTAATACTGCCCGGTTAATTAAGTTGCCCATAACAGATATACAAACATACATTTGTTTCACAACAGTCGGATAATTAGGACACAGTCAGACAAATAGACAGATGAACATCCGATGGACACAGGGGCAGTATATTACACCCACACTTCGCCGAACGATATTCAGTCCCAAATGTGCCAGGGGCGAGCCTGTCGCTATACACCGGGCTTCAATCATGCAACAGATGACATACAATACGCACATATGTTCACACAATAAACAAATTGGTGCGTGCCGTCGGCTGGGTTCCAACCCGAGAGCGGACCTTCTCATAACTAGGCTGCCATCGCTTCTGTATTTTATAGGCGAGAAATATCTAGGAATTTTCTAGAATATTCCAAACTCGACTAATCAACAGGATATTTACGACGCGAGAAAATGTATTACGCTCTAGGGAGATATATTTTATGACAGAAAGGGTTTTCTTCGCACAGTTTTCTACTTAAGGAAATCGTGTGATGAAATGGCGGTCCAACGAATGAGGTCTTTGGAATGTGTATATTATGAAATGTAAAGGAAGACGCCCAATAAAATAGATACCGTTTTGAATTTAGAACGATATATTAACGATATACATTTGATATAGGGTCAACTGGGGCAAACGCGTCTGTGGAGCAATTGCGTCGTCGAGAATTACTGACAGACCCTTCACAAATTACTTCACAGAATACAGAAAATTTTTGGGGACTGAGCTACCCACGTCCGTAGGAGTGTACTCTATTCTGATTCCCCACACGTGGTCCCGGGTAGTGCTAACCGGGTAGTGCAAACTCTGGTGGGAGGCATCGGCCGTGGCTAGTTACCACCCATCGGACCAAGCCATGCCGTGAAATGACCTAGTCGTGTTTCGGGATGTAGTCCGGTGTAACCGTTCCGAAGACGGGTCTGAGCAGTAGTGCACTTGTAGCACCTCACTCAACTGCCGTCTTTGTACTTCTTCACTCTAGTAAACTTCAAGGCTAGAGTGAATAAGTACCTTATAGGTCGTCGTGCTCCATCTTAGACCACAACGTCGCTTAACATTAGGCGAGTTGGTGGTCAAACGCCGAAATATTCTACATAAAAAAAAAACATGGAACATCTACTATTCTATCTTACTATCAAAGAAGGAAGTACCTACTGTCGATATTAAGTCAAATGGGGCAAAAGCGTCTGTGGGGCAATTGTTTCTTTCGAGAATCACTGACAAGCCCTTCACAAATTATCCTTTTCAAAGGCAACTAACGCCATCTTGTACAGATTATTGCAACTAAAGATAGAAAAAAGATGTAGGTTGAGCCTAATTTGTGAAGGGTTTGTCAGTAATCTCGAAAAACGCATTTGTCCCAGTTGACCCTATATGTAGTAAATTCTGCTTGTTGTCATCACTAATTTTACATCCTGAAATGTATTCGCGATTCTTGACATTGTACATAAGAAAAAAATTACAACAATTTCGTCTTGTGTCGTCAAATACAATTCAGAAACTAATATCACAGATTTCCATAAATATCGCAAATAACGTCGTATAACTAATAAATCCATACTTACTAATATTATAAAATCAAAAGTACCTCAGTCTGTCTGTTTGTAGGCTATTCACGGCTAAACGGCTGAACGGATCTTGATAATTAGATACATTATATCACGTATATTACGTTTTTTTTTTATGTAGAATAGGACGGCGTTTGACCACCAACTCGCCTGATGTTAAGCGACGTTGTGGTCTAAGATGGAGCACGACGACCTATAAGGTACTTATTCACTCTAGCCTTGAAGTTTTGTAGAGTGAAGAAGTACAAAGACGGCAGTTGAGTGAGGCGCCAGTTCTAGGCCATCGGGCAGCCTAGAAACTCTAACATCACTGCTAGCCACTCTGCCTGTACGAACTTGCTTGCTTGTTTACGAAGAAGGTTTTTGAATACTTTTTTCTGAATAAACGCGAACGAAGTAGCGGGTAACAGCTAGAATTTTATATAAGTATCTCTCATGTTACTAGGTATTTAGAATTGTGATATAAATAAACGCGAACGAAGTAGCGGGTAACAGCTAGAATTTTATATAAGTATCTCTCATGTTACTAGGTATTTAGAATTGTGATATAAATAAACGCGAACGAAGTAGCGGGTAACAGCTAGAATTTTATATAAGTATCTCTCATGTTACTAGGTATTTAGAATTGTGATATAAATAAACGCGAACGAAGTAGCGGGTAACAGCTAGAATTTTATATAAGTATCTCTCATGTTACTAGGTATTTAGAATTGTGATATAAATAAACGCGAACGAAGTAGCGGGTAACAGCTAGAATTTTATATAAGTATCTCTCATGTTACTAGGTATTTAGAATTGTGATATAAATAAACGCGAACGAAGTAGCGGGTAACAGCTAGAATTTTATATAAGTATCTCTCATGTTACTAGGTATTTAGAATTGTGATATAAATAAACGCGAACGAAGTAGCGGGTAACAGCTAGAATTTTATATAAGTATCTCTCATGTTACTAGGTATTTAGAATTGTGATATAAATAAACGCGAACGAAGTAGCGGGTAACAGCTAGAATTTTATATAAGTATCTCTCATGTTACTAGGTATTTAGAATTGTGATATAAATAAACGCGAACGAAGTAGCGGGTAACAGCTAGAATTTTATATAAGTATCTCTCATGTTACTAGGTATTTAGAATTGTGATATAAATAAACGCGAACGAAGTAGCGGGTAACAGCTAGAATTTTATATAAGTATCTCTCATGTTACTAGGTATTTAGAATTGTGATATAAATAAACGCGAACGAAGTAGCGGGTAACAGCTAAAATTTTATATAAGTATCTCTCATGTTACTAGGTATTTAGAATTGTGATATAAATAAACGCGAACGAAGTAGCGGGTAACAGCTAAAATTTTATATAAGTATCTCTCATGTTACTAGGTATTTAGAATTGTGATATAAATAAACGCGAACGAAGTAGCGGGTAACAGCTAGAATTTTATATAAGTATCTCTCATGTTACTAGGTATTTAGAATTGTGATATAAATAAACGCGAACGAAGTAGCGGGTAACAGCTAGAATTTTATATAAGTATCTCTCATGTTACTAGGTATTTAGAATTGTGATATAAATAAACGCGAACGAAGTAGCGGGTAACAGCTAGAATTTTATATAAGTATCTCTCATGTTACTAGGTATTTAGAATTGTGATATAAATAAACGCGAACGAAGTAGCGGGTAACAGCTAGAATTTTATATAAGTATCTCTCATGTTACTAGGTATTTAGAATTGTGATATAAATAAACGCGAACGAAGTAGCGGGTAACAGCTAGAATTTTATATAAGTATCTCTCATGTTACTAGGTATTTAGAATTGTGATATAAATAAACGCGAACGAAGTAGCGGGTAACAGCTAGAATTTTATATAAGTATCTCTCATGTTACTAGGTATTTAGAATTGTGATATAAATAAACGCGAACGAAGTAGCGGGTAACAGCTAGAATTTTATATAAGTATCTCTCATGTTACTAGGTATTTAGAATTGTGATATAAATAAACGCGAACGAAGTAGCGGGTAACAGCTAGAATTTTATATAAGTATCTCTCATGTTACTAGGTATTTAGAATTGTGATATAAATAAACGCGAACGAAGTAGCGGGTAACAGCTAGAATTTTATATAAGTATCTCTCATGTTACTAGGTATTTAGAATTGTGATATAAATAAACGCGAACGAAGTAGCGGGTAACAGCTAGAATTTTATATAAGTATCTCTCATGTTACTAGGTATTTAGAATTGTGATATAAATAAACGCGAACGAAGTAGCGGGTAACAGCTAGTATCCTTACTATCCTATCCTACTATCCTACTAATATTATAAACGCGAAAGTTTGTAAGAATGGATGTATGGATGTTTGTTACTCTTTCACGCCAGAACGGCTGAATGGATCTGGATGAAATTTGGCACAGAGATAGATTATAGTCTAGAATAGCACATAGGATACTTTTTAACAGCGGGTGAAACCGCGGGGCGCAGCTAGTAATATTATAAATGTGAAAGCGTTGATGTTTGTTATGCTTTCACGCAAAAACTACTTGATGAATCATCATGAATCTTTGTACACATACTCTGGGAAGTACTAGAAGTAACATAGGGTACTTTTTATTTAAAAAAATATATTTTTTACGAAAATAAAAAATAAATTGTCAACAAATATCAACATTTTGCCACTTTAGCGCCATCTATTATCTATTATTAATATTATAAACGTGAAAGTTTAGTAAGAATGGATGGATGGATGTTTGTTACTCTTTCACGTCAGAACGGCTGAACAGATCTGGTTGAAATTTTGCACAGAGATAGATTATAGTCTAAAATAGCACACAGGACAGATACTTTTTGGCTACGGGCGAAGCCGCGGGGCGCAGCTAGTTTTTATATAACTCTCAAGTCACTAGGTATTGAGAATTGCGATACTATTTGTTGTGAATATGTTTCAGGCATGATTTCTGTGGTTCAATATAAATGGAACCAGTTGAGTTGACGAGCGTTATTTGAACGTCAACCTCTATACCACTAACGCAATATTTTCGCTTGAATGGAAACCAAAATGAGGTTTTATATTGCTTTCATGTTAATATATTTATACTCATACCAAAGTAGGGTGCAATATTTGAATACTTTGATATTCAAGGCGTTGCCTAAAGAGTATACCCCCCTATTTTTTGACCGAGGAAGCGGCAGCCAGGGTAACATCTCTTGCTTTACTTTCGGCAATAAAAACTGTGTGTCCGTTTATCCGTCGTGAAATTTTGTGGGCAGGTTCGATAATCATATTGAACTAGCTGCGCCTTATGATGTTATCCGCGGGTTAACGGGTAAATAGGTATGATAATTTTTAACCGCTCTTAAAAACTATGCTATGTCCTTCTCTGTATGTGAATGACAATGTGAATGCAAAACTTCATGAGGATCGGTTGAGTAGTTAAAGCGTGAAGGCGTAACAGACAAACTTTAAACAAACGAACAAATTCACTTTTATATTTTTTATCAAACCAGCGGCCTACTATGACACCTTATTGAAAGAAAAGAAAGAAAGAAAAAGAGTTTATTCGTGACCTATTGAAATTAAAAACATTAAGGGAATTTTACAATTTACAAGGTCACAAAACGGCCCCAACTCAGCATAATGCCGGCTGTTAACCGGCGCTGGTCTTCCGTTGGAACCGCATTCTGATACGAGTATCGGAAACTGCCTCTGAAAGCGGCTGAGCTATGGCGCTGATTGTCATGATTGTTAAGTTTTGTTTCCGACGCTGCGGAACCATGGACCCTATTGCGCGGCGATACGACTCGCGGTCGCGCAGCGTCGTAGGGTTCCATAATAAGGTGTCATCCCCCGGACGAAGGTGACACAATCTTCGAAAAAATATGCATTTTGTTTGCTACAGTTCGCCGTTTGCTGAACATTGAGTTTGCCCAATACGCGATAGTCAGCCACTCACAGTTTGCTTAATCTCAGCTATTGGTTTCAAACTAAACTTATCCTTCCTACTAATATTATAAACGCGAAAGTTTGTAAGAAAGGAGGGGTGGATGGATGAATGGATAGATGGATGTTTGTTACTCTTTCACGCCAGAACGGCTAAACAGATCTGGGTGAAATTTGGCACAGATATTAATTATAGTCTAGAATAGCATTTAGGATACTTTTTAACCGCGGGAGAAATAGCGGCGCAGAGTCACATATACATAATTATATTTCTAAAGGTAGATTCTACTAGAATTACGGAATCTTTGTAGTCGGGGTTTGTAAACAAGAAAGGAGACAAATTCCCTTGTCAATAAAGCGAGTCGCACATCCCTTCAAATGGTGCGGATTTATACGATCCCTTCCGCATAGCTAATCTATACATAGCAAGAGGGGTTTGATCAACATGACGGTGTTTGCTTTGATTCTAGTTGGAAATTTGCTAGGAAAAGCTTCTAAGAATTTTTTTTTCTTTTTATGTAAAATAGGTCGGCATTTGATCACCAACTCGCCTGGTGATAAGCGACGTTGTGGTCTGAGATGGAGCACGACGACCTATAAGGTCCTTATTCACTCTAGCCTTGAAGTTTTGTAGAGTGAAGAAGTACAAAGACGGCAGTTGAGTGAGGCGCTACAAGTGCGATAATGCTCAGACCCGTCTTCGGAACGGTCTTTATTCTTATTATATTTTAGATTAGTTACGCCCCGTGGTGTTTCCCGCGGTTCGAAAGTAAAAAGTAAAGTGTAAAGCCATTCCAGACTACGAGTATAATTTTTATATTTGTGCCAAATTACATCTAAATCTGTTCAGCTGTTCTGGCGTGATTGGTAAAGCAAACATCAATTCAACCATCCAAACTTTCGCATCTTAGTCCAGTCGGGGCAGAATTAAACTAGCCTGAAATAGAAAAAAATCCGGGAAGCGATTTTTTTTAAACGTCGGGTGGGGTGGGTGCAAGTATAAATATCGATTTTCTAACTAATCCCGGTAAAAGTTTCGCCGCCATCTTGTTTTAATGTTAATTTTTTTAGCTTTTCTGAAATAACTCGTTAATTTTCAACTTTAGAGCAAAAATGACATTATTAAAAGTTGTTGGAAATTTAATTTTTCACAAGTTTGGTCTTTATCAGTTTTACGCTAGGATCAATATTTGCAGAGTTATACTATCAAGTTTATCAAAAAAAACCGTTATGGATCGAATTTTATTTTCTTCAACTTTGGTTGAAAATGACGCAAAATTCCATTATGGAAACTGACGTGGTTTTCACACATTATGATTTAAAAATACATATATACATATACATATACGATCCATGAAAAAACTAGTCACCAACGGCTCCGCGGTGGCGGAACATTCTCTAGGCTCCGACATGCGTCACTACATTAGATTCGATAGAGCGACAGTGCTGGCAAGGAAAAATTTTTTTTGTGCCGCGGAAAGTCAGGGAAGCCATCGAAATTAGTAGACGCCCAACATTTAATAGAGATGGAGGATGGACCCTGCCACCGACCTGGAGACCGTGTCTTCATGGTGTCCGCGGTGGTGCCCGTGAGACTGGTGGCGACGTAGTGAGCTCTGTGTGCTGGGATATTCCTGACACACAGGAAGATTCTGGCGAGGAAGAGCTCCAGAGTGCGCCGGCGCAAAACACTACTCTACGTGCCCCCACCCTCGTACCCGAGCAACTGTCATCACGTGCGCGCCGCGCGGCGGCCCGCAGTGCTATGCGAGACGCAGCTGCGCGCGCGCACTCGCCCTGATGAAGACCGCCGAATGCGGTTGAAACTATAGTCGGAATAATCGACTGAATCGTACGTGAGTAATTCCCGTGTTTTTAAATCATAACGCAAAATTCCCTTCCCCATTCTACATTACATTTTTTATTAATAAACTAGATAATAAACGAGATTTTTGAAAAATAAAAAAATACAAAACCAGATGTAAAAGACATAACATTCCCTTCCACATTCTCCATTACAATTTTTTTATAAATAGACTAGATAATAAACAAAATACCTATATGAAAAATTTAAACAATTTCATCTCCAATTTGAGTATAAATCCGAAAATATGGATCGTGGAGTAAAAAAAAGTGCGAGAACCAAATTTTTTTTTATTTAAATGTCTGCCCCGAATGGACTATCTATAAAAAATAGTGTGAAGTGTAAATTTTGGTGGTGTTTGTTTAATTTTTTTTTTTCAGAGCGTTCAAGGTTATCGTCCGTTGAATCTTTCTATTTGAGAGGTAAAGAGCCGCTCTTCAACTGGAAGGGTGAAGGAAGAGCCACACTATTCAACTAGAGTCTGTTTGAAAAGAGTACTGTTATTAGAGTTGAGGGCGCCAATTTGCTAGTTCCTTTATTTTGTTAAACGAGAATGTATTGTTTTGTTTAAAAAGACGGAAGAAACAAGTCGAAGGACGGTAGTACCCGTTTTGGTCGCGATAGTTCTCTTTCTGAACATACTCTACAATGCACTGCTACAAAGTATTGAGCATCAGCTGGTAAATGATAAACTGTAGCTTATGACCATCGAAATAATATAAGGAAGAAGCGGCACGTGTCTGTTTTGTAGTACACAACGCGTGGACCCAATATAACTACGAGTAAAAGCAAACGGACACTACACAGCTCCGTTGTCAGTATTATGTTACGTGTATCAATAACAAAGATAGAGATACAAGAGACTATAGCGAGAACAAGACAACAATAACTTTCAGTTTTGTGACTAGTTGCGTTTGTTTGTGACTACGGTGAATTGTATGCAGCACCTAATTAAAGCGGTTAATTTTTAGGTTTCCGTGTCGTGTTTCCCTTATACAAGTAAATGATCAAAGCTTATAAAATATATAATATTTTTTTGACAGTACTTAGCACTTACCTACTTCAAGTAGCTAAAAGTCTTGTTGCTATAGCAAATTTGGTTTGTTACAACCCTCCTAGCTTAGTTGAAGTTTGGCTGTTTATAAGTAGGAGTGCCCAGGTTCGATTTCCGGTCGGGCAGATGTTTAAATAATGAAAATAAATATCTGTTGTTGTCTTTGGCTTTGTGAGTGTTTCATGGCATACTTGACACAGGGAATCCTAGTCGGGAGCTATAAGTGTGAAACGATATGTTATTTTACCCGACTGCGCAAGAAGGAGGGTTATGATTTTACGTGTGTATGTATGTACGTATAATATATGTATGTAATTACATATGTGGGTCTGTATGTATGTATATATGAAGTTTTTTGGCAAGCCTAAACAGCTTGATGGATTTAGACATGTGAGGTGTAATTTGAATCGTCTTGATAGTGGAAGTGACATTGGGATACAAAATTTTGCAGCATTTTTGTTTTTCTTCTGTTATGTTATTTGTTCTGAGCATTTTGAAAACATCTCATCCCTAACAATTTATTCTACACTCTCGGGCGCGAGACCCACCCGAAACTAGCTCCAAAATCCTGGGGTAGGATCAAGTATATTGCGTCAAAATGCTCTGTACAAACAACCATGCAAGTTACCCTTGTGTTTTTTTCAGCAAGAAGGCTGGGAGCTTGGATTAAGGTCTGGTCCTAGATTGGCCCGGAGACGATACTATGACACTATAGTACCTAAATAAGTTTACTCGTATATACTCATGCAGTATCTCTTCTCTATCTCAACATATCATGCATACATACATATAAACATATCGTCACGCCTTTGCCCCGAGGGAGCTGGTAGAGTTTTACAACACCCATACTTCGCCGGACGATATTCAGTCCCAAATGTGACAGGGGGCAAGCCTGTCGCCATACACCGGGCTCCAGTCATGTAGCAGATGAAATACGCATAAATGATCTCACAATGAACCAATTGGTGCGTGCCGTCGGCTGGGTTCGAACCAGCTCTCTCTGGCTTGAGAGTCGGACCTTCTCCCAACTAGGCCGCCATCACTTCAACAAAACTTTTTATAAATAAATAAACACTCGTTTTTGATGATTTCGTGTAATACGGGGTCTTAACTGACGCAGGTTTGTATCTTATGGTAGACATAGGACTGAGCTCGATACGAGCCGATCGTTAAAAGTTTGCTAATGATGACAACTGTCTGACTTTGTCCGGTGCCCGGCACTCGTTGTTAGTGTCACAGGCGTTTGTTTTGATGGAACACTTATCACGATAACGCGAATATTCCAGTTATCGCGAGTCGTATTGTAGCCAAATTGCCGCTAAGATACTTCGTAGCAAAACATACTTTTTTGACGACTTGCTGACTTCGCGCGAAGTTGCGACGCACACAAAATTTAGTCGTTGTAGAGAAACGAGTCGTTGTGGGCAGAAATAAGGTAAAAAACCGGCCAAGTCTGAGTTAGGCTCGCGCACGAAGGGTTCCGTACCATTATCTATAAAAACCGCTAAAAAATAGTGTCTGTTGTATAGGAGTCCCCTTTAATGTATTTTAATTTTATTTTTTAATATTTTTTGTTATAGCGACAACTGAAATACATTATCCGTGAAACTGTCAATTTCAACTATCGTGGTTCGTGAGGTACAGCCTGGTGACAGACGGACAGACAGACGGATGGACAGCGATAGTGATAGGGTCCCGTTTAACCCTTTGGGCACAGAATCCTAAAAACACTCATACTTAACTAAAAAATGACAATAATGTATTTACTTGATGTAATGTATTTACTTACCGCTGACAGACAAGCATCGTACGTCGTATTCTTAGGCAACAGCAAAGCCGCTCTGATCTTGCAATTGTCGTTAGCATCGCAAAGCCTGTCACACTCTCTCGGTTTTATAGCTTCTCCCCGACAATTCTCACCATTCACAACACTGAACACAAAAAACAGCACTAGAAAACACCGCATTTCCATAGCGACACTTTACCGATTCACCGACATTTTATCGACAATTTTTCGGAGAGCGCACATCACTAGTTCCACGGTTAGGGTTTCCACGCTTGTTTGAAATCTGAAACAAAATATACGAAGTTCAGTGAACATATTCCAAAGTTTTTATTGCAACCTCTGGCGTAATTAAACGGAAGGAAACTGTGTAAACAAAATTATACAAAGGTCGGACGGACGATGTTTGTGTAAATAAGAAAGTTTGATGTTAAATATTCCGAAAATATTTAAGTTGACTCGTGAAGATGTTTCAAAATTTTTTTGACAGAATCTTTTATTAATTCAGTTCTCAAGTTTGGGAATTATTTTTGAGTGAAAAAGATGAAGCAGCTTAGAACTCTGAAAAACAATGTCTCTCAATGTGTAAAATCGTATGGGCTAAAATCAGAGTTTTCATGCCGCTCCATTATAGATGGGTGTGTTAATACGTATCTGGTATTGTCGTTGCTGCTGCTTATAGTCATGATCCAAAAAGACAAGTTCTAGCATTCCGGGAACAAACACTTAATGACGTCACTCGTCATCGTCACCCATCTCTTTCGAACTATTTGTAAATGAAATAATTCGGTCTTGCTTAAGCATCGATTGATTTTTTTTTTTATTAAATTATTCATGACCATGGATACTCGTCCTTCAGTCGGATTCTTAGTAATATTTTTTCCTTCAGTAACAGATGATGGGATGATGATGATGAGGTGATGATGAAGACGATGAATCCCTCCCCTTTTCCCATTCCAGTAAAGTTATGGATACTTTACTGAAACTTTAAGTGAAGTTTTGTAGAGAACACGAAAAATCGCGTTTCGCGATGTTTGTATCATTTGCCCACACTCGTGCACGTTGACGAACCGGTAAACGTTAATAATCCACCATTATTACAATTTAACACTCGAAGAATCACAAGTTTTAGAAAATAATACAAAAACACGACACCATCTTTTCGGTTCCCGCCAAAAACTCCAGCATCGATTGACGTCACTACGTGTTGCCCGCGTGACCGGAATGCTATACCTGGCAGAGTATATTATTATACCATGCTAATAGTATACGTATAGTATACCTATAATGTATAATAATAGGTATGTATTGGAACTGCAAAGGTGATCGATACATTAATACGTCAATTCAATTAATTCATATCCTACTAATATTATAAACGCGAAAGTTTGTAAGAATGGATGGATGGATGGATGTTTGTTACTCTTTCACGCCAGAACGGCTAAACAGATCTGGATGAAACTTGGCACAGAGATAGATTATAGTCTAGAATAGCACATATGATACTTTTCGACCGCGGGTGAAACCGCGGGGCGCAGCTAGTATAACATAGTAGGTATGAATTACAAATACCTACTTATTTAGGTAAGAAGAAATAGTAAGTATATCTAAATGGCATGCGTTCCTCTAAATTTTTGTGCTCAATTTTAATTTACTGTTACGCGTTTCTATCATAATTATTTTTGTAAATTTTAGTACAAAATCGATTTAAAGTTTGAGTAAACATGTTTACGAAATTTTGGTATTAGGAACACAGAGCACGCGCGTTATGTCGATAGACGAAGTTTGTTTAAAGCTTTGTCCTGACTAAGCAAG
The DNA here is from genome assembly GCA_911728515.1 of Peribatodes rhomboidaria. Lineage (NCBI taxonomy): Eukaryota > Metazoa > Arthropoda > Insecta > Lepidoptera > Geometridae > Peribatodes > Peribatodes rhomboidaria. The sequence goes on along the minus strand of OU452184.1, from coordinate 3,924,558 downwards.
CAGTGAGCGGCTAACTGTCAGCGGGCTGAATCGACTTGTGTATTGGGCAAACTCATGTGTGAACCCTAGGAAACAAAATGCGAATCGGTCCCTTATTGAATGAATCAGGAAGCGATACGACGCAAACTGCGAACAGTACGCGCTATTTGGTCACTCAATTTGAAATGATATAAATATACTCGTAGGTATAGGGGTGGTAAACTGGAAGCAAACAGTTAGCAGCTTGTTTGTGTAGTAAAGCAATAATTTATAGATAAAATTATAGTGTAATAGCAGTGGTAATAAAACGAATCTTGATGACGAAAAAATAAATTGAAAAGGACATAGAGCCCTCCTATTTAAAGTAAAACTGAAAAGACTTCCCGATATGGTTATAACCTGTTTTTGTCGTGATAACGTGTAAACGCCGGCTGCACACACGAAAAATAATGATTCATTGTCCCGTTACGCCCGCTAGAGCGAGAGCGCTACACGAGCGAGCGAAAGGCATAATATATATTTGTGCCCAGTAAAGCATGCAAAAAAAATAGTATAGGTCGAGTGGCAAGCCCTGATGTCAGAGTTTCTAGGCCGCTTGATGGCCTCTGACATGGCTTGACGATTGTTGTCATAGATCAAACGATCGGGGCCTACAATATACATACGTGTCATCCGAGCCACGGTAGCGCTCAGTTGTAAATGCCATCCGCGGTCACCCATCCTAGGACTCACCGTGTCATCCGTTGCTTAGCATCGGTGATCGGCTACGAACACCTAGTCGAGCATAACGTTTGTGTAGTTAGAATGAAGCCAGCTTATGGCTTCGTTCGGCGTCGAATCACGTTTTGTTTGCTGCTCGCACAGTTACAGTTCTGCTTAGGCAACGCTGAATTTGCTAATACTAATGCCAATACTAGGAGTCAGCCAGCGGACAGTCCTGCTCACAGCTCGCTTAGTCAGGACAAAGCCTTACGTATTCAAGATAAATACAATCCAATCTGACATTAATATTGGTTTTATTGAGATCGGACACATGTTCAAATAAAAAGGTTTTGAGGTTTTTATTCGTGTCTGTATTTCTAAGTACTTTTTGTCGGATTTATTTATTTAGAGAAGTTGAAGTGTCGATGAGAATATAAGACGGCATTTCATGAATAGTGGTTCTGTGAGCTGGAAACCTCGCGAGTCTGTCTCATGTCCCATATCACGTCATTTTGAAAAAAATATATAAAAACAGAATCGACAAAAAAAAGTGCCCAAGCTAAAAAGGAGAAGATTCGCACGCGCGTCGCGCTCGCTTTGTTAAAAACAGATGTTTGACAGTTACACTCATAAAAAATATATTTAAAGTTGTATTGTAAGGAAATTGTGTGAGGAACGTGTCACTTTTTAGAAAATCGGATAATTACGTAGACAAAAAAAAATTGTTTAGAAAACATTAAAGTGTAATTAGAACACAACACATTATCATATCGTTCCCTAAACATTTGCAAGTATAACGAGTTCCTAATATCTCTCGTGTAATGATAACAATAAAAATAAGCCGTAAAACTCAAACGCTTCATCGACTACGATAAGTACAGCCTTGACCTCTTCGGAACCAAGTAATTACATTTATCTAGTACACGAGACCGCTTTCAAGGAGAATATAGAATTAGGATGTCCGTCCACCTGCAAGCTCAGCGCCCGACCGCCTCGGCAATTTTAAGCACGAAAAATTAATTAAGCAGAAATGCACATGCCTGAAAAACGGTACATTAGCGTGCTTGCAAGTTAACGGCATGCAGAAGTAGCTGGTACTCTGTGGGTACATTGGCATGTCAAACTTGCATGCAACTTGCGTCCTTCCATGCCTGTACTTGCAAGACGTATACAGTTAACCGGTTAACAGCCGGCATTATGCCGAGTTGGGGCCGTTTTGTGACCTTGTAGATTGTAAAATTCCCTTAATGTTTTTAATTTTAAAAGCTCACAAATAAACTTTTTTTCTTTCTTTCTAGTAACCAGTTAACGAGACAGAACGTACGTGTCAGCCTCACGCTTTTTTTTGCAATGGAAAACATTCGGATTTGAACTAAACAGTATCGTATTGCTACCAGCAGTGGGATGAAAAAAAAAGAAAACTCGTCAGCTAGTGACATGCCTGTAGCTGTCGTGTACGGTCACATGCCGGTTTATTAGATCCTCGCGTTCCATTATCCTCCAATCAATAAAATCATCATTATCATTCCAATATCGTCCGCCTTTCCCCCGAAGGGGCTGGCAGTGATATCCTACAACACCCACACTTGCAGTGCTTGCTAGATACAAACATGCCAGTTACAGTATACGAGTACATGAAGACTAGTAGAGTTAGAGTATACTATGCAAGTGTGCCAGCTACAGTTATGTGTATTCTGGGCTTAACTTTGTGACGAAGTGATTTTAGATCGCGGCCCGCTTTGAAAAAGACTTTTAACACGTTGCACGCCATAGGACCCACCGGTGAGCCTAGCGTACCTTTCCGTTCGGGCCAAGCCAAAATCAGGTAATCCGTAATTTTCATCAACTTGAGATTTTTATCACAAAGTATATAAAATGCGATAATTCGTATGGAAAATAAAAATTAGCGACTTTTACCGCCTAGTTTTAGAGATATAGCATAAGGCTCACGGGTGAGTCCCGTGGCCTTCTACGAACGATTTTTAAATTTCCGTTCCCGGAGGCCGCGGGGTCACCGCGCGGCTCACCCCGTGCACTCGTTCCCCGGACGCAGCAAGCGAGTCTAGCCCGCGAGCCAGGAACAAATTTAGTCAATCATTTCCTCCCGGACGAAAACTCGTACAACGATTAAGATTTATCATGAAGCCTAGTGGGAACTCACTTTGACCAGCTCACGGTTCGGCTGCTAACTTCTTCACCATCATCTACATTAGTCAGATGTACACTCCTTAAAGCTAGTTTTGGAAACGATTGACTATAGAAAAGTTATGAACACCCTCCAACTCCATCATCAGACCATGAAGCTCATGGCTCATGGTCCATATTAAATTGGCACCGGAGATACGCAAGTATACCAAATTCCAGTGCAATCGAACTTCAGGAAGGGGTTCTCATGTGACCTATACAAACATACATACAAAAATAATAACACGGCAGGTCAAATGCAGGCTTGTTTATTTGTTTGGCGGGGCATTTTACGCACTTAGCCACTTGATTGGACCATTGAATGAAAGCTTGTTGCCTAGCAGTATGCCAAGGAAAAACTGGTTAGTTGATGCATTCAAATAGGCGATAGAAGCTCTTGCGTAGCTCCTGCTTTGCAATCATCAGGGCATCAGCTGACGATATTTCTACCGCGATACAGCCAGCTGACTTTTTTTTCGGGTTTGAAAGCTTTATCTTAACACAACACAATTTTCAATCGGGAGGAAATGACTGGGTTTTTTTCTACGTGTTTGGGAGGCTTCTTCTTCTTTATGCTCTTCATTACTGAAGGTCGTGCCCATCTTGAAATGCCTTCACCGCGGCGTTTACTAGCTTCTGCCATACCACTCTGCTGTCGGCTTGTTTCAGGGCTACTAATAATTAGTAACGGAGAGATGTAATCGTCTTCATTTGGTCAAACCATCGGGTCAGCGGTCGACCCCCTGGTCTCTTCTTGCCCTCTATCTTTCCTACAATAACCAGCTTGTCAAGATTATCTGGTTGCCTCCGGGCAATATGACCAAAGTAGCTCAGAACTCTTTTGTATCAGATTGTGGATAACCGTGGACTTGACGTTGAGTTGGCTGAAAATAGATTTGTTGGTACGTTTTGTTCATGATATGCGCAACAGTCAACAGTCTACTATATCATCCAGCACCACATTTCAAAGGCTTCTTCTTTTCTCTTCGTTTCTTCTGTCCACTGCTCGTATTGACATCATGGTCAAGCTCCTCGGAGCCGTAAAGAAATTGAGAACACGATACATCGCACAAGTCTCATTTTGGTGTTTTTAGAGAAGATGAAGATGAAGATGCAAACAATGTTGTGTCATCTGCATATCGTAGGTTGCTGATCTTATTGCCACCTATTGCGATATCTCTTCCCCACTGTCCTAGGGCTCTTCTTATTATATACTCGCAATAAAATGTTAAAAAGAAGAAAAGACAAATGGTGCAAGAGGTATTCACCCCTGACATACTCATTTTTTCTTGTTTGAAAGATCCTGACACACCATCATTTATCTTGATGCTTGACTCTCCATCTTCGTACCGATTGGCAATCAGTGCTATTAGGTGGAAAGGGACGCCCATTTCCTGCAATGCTTGCAACTTCACCTAACACATTCGAACGCCTTTGTGTATAATCTATATAATGCTGCTAAACCCACCACCGGATTCGCTGCTGACGACCACAATAATTTATGATAAATCTATCTTAATCATATGTACGAGTTTTTGTCTGGGAGTAAATGATTGACCAAATTTGTTCCTGGCTCGGGAGCTATTTTGTTTACTTAGTGTTAACCGAATTCACCGGTAATTTTTAGGTTTCTTATAAAAATGATTAATTATTTTAACTAATGTGATATTGAAAAAAGTGCCATTGTGATTATTAATCTTCATAAATAACTGAGAAGCTTAAAAAATATATTTTGTACTATACCGTTGCATGTAATTAGACCAAATCGTTGACCAACCCTAGTATCATAACAACAACCTTGATAAAAACCTGAGTTTCAACTGGATTTGAAAACCACGCTGTCCGATTGTGCTACAGGGCCACACGGCTCACTTCCATACGCGTTTTGTTTGGTAGCTGCTCTTTTCGGCTTGTGGGAAGCGTTTACATTGAACCTCGCACTCGGCTCACGGGTGACCCCCGTGGCCTGAATGGTTCAGTATGGTAAGGCTCACCGGTGAGCGCCATGGCCTGAACGGGAATACTCGATTTTTCCCTCGGCGTTCAACGTGTTAAAGCGAGCCGCGCGCAAGCCACTCGGCCTGCGCTGGCTGGCAGCTTGGCAAGTCGATCTAAAAAATACTGTCCCAATCAGCAATAAACATTGTATAGCCTCGAAATAGTAATACAGTGTTTTGTCTTTTTCTATCGAGTACAAAAATTTAAAAGAAATAAGAAAACTTAACACTCTATAACTTTTTCGGGGCTTTACAAACAACGCTTATTGTTTTGGGGATTTATGTCTTAAATAATAAAAAAGTATTAAATTAGTTTGATACGAATAGATAGGTACCATTGCAATACAGTCGGGCGCTGAGATTGCAGGTGCACGGACATCCTTAGCCACTTAGATGAGAGGACAGCGATACAAGCTTTTAAGGTATTCCGTAATTAAATAATTAGGGCTGATCAACAACGCAGTATAAAGTAAGTCAAAGGACAAACAATCGGGGCCCACAATTTAACGTGTGTAGTTGGGAGAAGGCCCGCATCTCAAGCCAGAAGGAGCGGGTTCAAACCCAGCCGACGGCACGCACCAATTCGTTTATTGCGTGAGCATATGTGCGTATTGTATGTCATCTGCTACATGACTGGACATGTACAGCGACAGGCTCGCCCCCTGTCACATTTGGGTCTGAATATCGTCCGGCGAAGTTTGAGTGTTGTATTACACCTCTGCCAGCCCCCTTTGGGGAAAGGCGTAACGATATGTTATGTAAATGCTACCCGCGGTCACCCATCCGAAGATTGACCTTATCGTCCGTTGGTGACAAGGTCAATCTTCGGATTGTGGATGCATTGGTGATCGGTTATAAACACCTGTCTAGTCGCTATGTTACGGAGGCAGTAATGATTTGACGAGATGTTCCGTTGTTTTTCATTAAATTCCACTTTAATATTTTCATTTACTCTGAAATTATGAAAATAAATCTACTGCCCAAAAATATTTATATGCTTACCTAAAATAATCATCTAATTCACCTGCCATAAAAAGTTACATAAATAAAACGCTATCTGCTTTCCCCAGCCAATGGCTCGGGGAACATGTCGAGAAAGCCAACTGGTGTCACAAAAGCTGGATATTTATTAAAATAATATACTATTTACCTTCATTCCATATTACGAGTATTTTCATAAAAAAACAAGCCTGAAATATGGTGTACGAATCAAGAATGGGCTCGCATATTTTACGTTATTAAAGCATTTTTTCAGGGGCTGGAGACTCATTTGAATAATTGAGTCTCGTTTAGCATCTCATGTAATTGGTGCTGAAACTGCAGAAAAAAACAGTGTGAGATCAGTGGGATACAAAGTAAGTTTCAGAGATCGCTTGTAAGCATTGTAAGTGATAAGACCGTTCTTTTCACCCGTACTTGCATATTTAGTTTACTTTTATATTTTATTTGGTGTCAATGGAGAGTTTGTAGTGTATTTGTCGTATCGTATCGTGTCGTGTCGCATCATATTGCATTGCATTGTATTATAAATTTGAATTTGTTTGTATATTCCTTTAGACCTTAGACTTTTTACCTAGTTAGATGCCGAGAGTGCACCTACTTTGCGTGCCAATAATCGATCATGTTTGATTTTAGCGCCAACTAGAGTGGCGGTTAATTCAGTTTGGTTTATCTCGCGTCCTGATAGATACACACAAGTTAAACTCTCTAATGGTGACATCAGTAATCAATACAACATAAAAGAAAAAAACACTTACGCTTTAAAAACTATTAGGTTTTCAAAATATGGCATGTTCGGTTTTTCCCTGATGCAAAAACGGAGTGTTTTAAGTTTGACTCAGATGAATCGATTTGTTTTTTTTTTTTTGTTGATAGGTGAATTAGTAGGGATTACTCTTAGCTTCGTTGGTGGCGTCGGAGGTTTTCTAATTTATCTTGTTTACAACTTGACGAGCTTGTATCGTCTAACTAGATAAAATTCTATGGTTTAGACTCAGTGGCGAGAAATTAATCAGTCTTCTGGTTGTTGTTCCTCGCCCGATGTCTACTAAATTATGTCACCACAGACTAACAAACAAGACAAATAACTAAACAGTCCAAAACAAAACACTCAATACAGACAACGGCAAGGAGTTGAACAAACAAAATAAAAAAAGCTATTATAGAAGAGAAAAGAACTTCCAAAAGTGTGTTTTGTATTCTGAATGTGTTATACACTGAAAGTCGGATTTAGGCTACTTTTAAGACCGTTTCAATGGCAGAAACTTTTAATCAGCAACAAAAAGTTGGCAAAGGATGTAACGAATATAACATGCGAACGTCTGCTTTGAGGAGAATGAATGAGTGTTGGCTGTAACTGATAATGAAAACGAAAAAAGAATAATAAAAGAGTAGTTCACCGACACTATATATAAATTTGGCATTACTGATGCTTTCAAAATTTCGGTTGTCTGTAAATTTTCAAGAAAAGTATCTGGTAACCTACAGAATCTAATATCAACGTTTCAATGCCCTCTCTCTCTCTCTCTCTCTCTTTTAAAAAGAGAGACTGAGAACGCTTTAGAAGTAACATAAGAATACCTTTTAAATAAGATATGGCTGCATACCTAACTTCTGACCTCTCAATATACTCGAATTTGTTGCAAACGTGATGATGTTTTTGGGTCCAAGTAATTTCCGACTTCAGAATAGAACGAGTCCCTAAAGTACAAGGTAGGGTAGAGCGAAGTGAAGAGACCTAGGCTTTATTTATTTAAGAATCAGACAGGGTTTTGCACTTCTCAAAGACCTGACTCTGCCGATATTAGAGATTTTAGACAGTCTGAGTTTAGATAATGAGTTAAGGACTGGAACATAAATTTTAGCTACCGTATGCTCTAGCGAGAAACTCCTCATTTTATCTTTTTTTTAATGCTACTTCTGTGTTAAGCATGTCAGAAAATTCTCGGAAGGAACTTCTGTAGAAGTTTATTTGTTTGTTGTCTTTGTGCAAAAGTCTAAGTAGATAAAAGTATCAGACCCTTATGTAAGCTCAAGGTACATCATTAAAAAGCTCACGTCTTGAGCTTTTTGAAATATTTTGATGCTCGTAGTTCTCCTGGAACGGAGACCCTAATATCGCCACAATTTCTAGTCCGATTACGCTCATTTTCGAGTTTAAAAATTGTATCTGCATGAACTGCATGTTTGCAAAATTTTATGAAGATTGGAAACCAGGATTTATTTAATCTCCTATATTTAGTCACAATAAATTTGGATATCTGATTAGGTCAACGGTCATACTCAAGTTACTCGTATTCTCAAACAAACAAATGCCGACATGTCCCAGTAGACTCTGAGACCTCGCTCTCCTCTGTTAATCAACTATCCGCACCAAAATCAGCCAATCAGTTTTTTTTTTTTTCACAAAAAACTAGGCATGCGTTTGACCACTGACTCGCCTGATGGGAAGTGTTGACGTAATCGAAGGTGTAACACGCTTGCCTAGGAGATACCTATTCACTTTACTATTAAACACCCCCGGATTGTATTTAGGTGGAAAGACAGGCGCAGGCAACGAGTTCCACACCTCTGCAGTTCTTAGAATAAAAGTTGACTTGAAACGATTAGTGCGTTTTGGCAGAATTTCCACCATAAGAGGGTGTTTCTTACTGGTGCGCCTGGTACAATTATAAAAGAACGGTGATGGCTGGATCAGGTCGTGCAGTTCTTGTGCACACTCACCGTATATCGCCGTGTATTCTTAATTCGTGTTTTTTCCTCCAATGGCCATCATCTTGACTCTCATTTCCGAAACTACAAACACTTAAATATTTCAATGCAAGCTTTTACCGTTTGTAAACGATCAGTATTCACCTCTTGTTAATCTCGTTCACACATTGGATCCGTTTGCTTTGATGATCGTCTATTTGATGTTTCTTCAAGGTTGGCTTAAAAATAGCAAAACAAATACCAGGTATTAATAGCTTTAGGCAATTAAACGGGAATAGCACTTTACGTGATTTGTTTGTACGATAACTTTATTACTCGTAATGTGGGCTTCATCAACAACTAAATATAGGCAACTATACTGAGTATTTTTGACGTTTATAAGTGTATCTTAGATACCTAAATTGAATAATACATTTTGACTTTGACTTTTTGACTTTATGGTGAAAAATTTCATAGAACAATAAACAAACTACCTCAACCGCTAAAACTACAATGAAGCGTTCAAATTTTACATTGAAAACAACTCGATCAGTATTCAAATATTGAAGTATATTTTGCTAGAAAAACATTTTTTTTTTCTTTCATTTCATTTCTATTTTGTTCATTGCAATGACCGGTTGATAGTCTTTTAGGGCTTAACAGAACTAAAGTAGGAAAAATCATTAGAAATCAGTAAAAAATGTCATTACTTTAGACCAGTTCCAAATGTATGTAGAAACTGAAAAATGACCTTTTTGAATTTGGGTCATAAGGAAAAAAGCTATTTCTCGGTCCGCAAATTCTAATTGGAAAGTTAATGGCCCGAGACGATTTCAATCACACGAAAGTACGAGTACATCATAATTTTCGAGTGGTAGTCAAAGTTATTACGTGTCGGGGGTATTGTTAATTACATTTTCAAACCTAGGTATAGGTAGATATTATTTCACGAGGTGTACTTACATCTGTTCTGCCTGACTAACTTTTTGAGGTTCTCAAATCGATTCCTTGCTAAATCTGCTAGACATAGACGCGCTGGCGCTATCACTAAGCCTACTTACAACTATTTACTAAGGAGACAGTACCGTAACTAGTGTTTTATGCGCCTGATGCGAGATTCTGTACCTATCTACCACTGTCATACAGGACCCAAAACTTGGTCTTGCTCGTTTTTGCGCTCCTCCAAGGTCTGTGCCCTATGCCTGGGCATGGCTGACTACCGAGAAGGTTTTAGTGGTTACAAACCTAACAAATCCTGGATTCATCTCAACATAACCAGAGGCGCAATCTGATGGGTGACTTATTATCATGGTCATTATCTCTCTCGTTTCAAAAGTCATAAGAGAGAGAGAGAGGGAGAGAGTGTGACCAAGATAATATCTCACGCATCTGAATGGGTTTATAGATATCTTTTGAAAATTTCCTCATAAACAAAGGGACAAGGGAAAAGAAGGGTTGCCAGAACGTTATACATAGATACCCAAAATCCCCACTAATTATAAAATCGAAAGTAACTCTGTCTGTCTGTTTGTTTGTAGGCTTTTTACGGCTGAATATCTAAACGTATATTGATGAAATTTGATAAATAGTTGCAGTATGTCACAAGGAAGGTTTTTGGAAACTTTTTTCTGAATAATTAAATCTTTTTGTCATGAAATTCTGTAAATTAATAAAAAATAACGCACCGCTTACCAAATGCGTCAGACAACATCACAGAATAGTACTATAGTATAGTGTAGTACTAGTAAATTGGTACTAACTACTAAAATATTAACTACTAGCGAGTAGCGTAGTTTTTTTGCGTCAATGTGTACGTGTTGTGTACATATACGACAGTAGCGTAGTTTTTGGATGGTTTTTGGCTTCACCTAAATCATACGCCGTGCGCTATCTTATTCTCTAGGTTGATCTGAGATAATTAGTTACAGTTTACCACGGGGAGGGTTTATGGAAACTATTTTCTGAATAAACGCGAACGAAGTTGTGGGCAACAGCTAGTATTACATATTTTTGATCCTTTTCGGAGACGGAGCTGAAGATTCGTGGACCGTCCTGGGCTGTCGCGAAAGAAAAATAAGTATTCTTTAGATGCCTTTATAATAAAACGTTACTTTTCGACGGGTCATAGTAACTTTTGAATCGTGCTAAGATCGTGCAAGATTGACGCGCACTGACAACAGTTTGCGCCAGATTTTTTAGTAAATAAAGTACTACCCATGACATAATCGTATTCTCCTAATAGCATTCCGGTCACGTGGGCAACATAATGACAACGTGATGGATAATTTGACAAATGTATTAGCAAATTTCTCTAAATATTGTGAAAATGTGACTGATCAGTGAAGCGGGTGCAAGAGGCACGACAGTTCAGATAGCTTAGACGATGTTTCTTACTGACTTGTGATTTTCTTTTTCTTTTATTTATTATTTGTTTTTATTTTCTTTTTATTATCACTTTTGAATTTGAATTGAATTTGAATTTGAACACGTAGTGACGTCAATCGATGCTTAAGAGTCCGGCGACCTAACTAATTTCGACCTAGGCGACCTAGACTAACTTCGCATTGGCTTAAGGTATTCTATCGCCATTTCGTCTAGAAGAAGAAGACGAGTGAAGAGAGCGAGTAATGATACCTGACGAGCCTCTAAACTTACCTACAGAGTGACAAAGTGCAATTTAATTTTTTTTTACGACTTTTGCACTACCATAATCATTCTTAAGTAACTAAGAATTTCCCTTGTATAAATTGATTCTAATTAATTGGATTCATTTGATTTGAACAGCTAATGATGTAGACAACCTCCCTATGTAATGGAATTTTTGATTTGCTTTGTCTACCTATTGAATAAATCAGTCAAAAGTGACCTCTTAAAATGTGGATATTTTTCATAGCTCTATTTTCGCTTGAGAACGTTTTTTAAAAAAACCAAGAACTAAGGGGCGAAGATATTGTTAATTTAATTGTACATGCTAAATTTCATCATAATCTGACAAACGGTTTTCAAGAAATTGCAGTAGTGCGTTTGTATGGAAATTTCAGTACGTCGCGGTCCTCTTAAGCAAGACCGAGTTATGTTATTTACAAATAGTTCGAAAGAGACGGATGACGATGACGAGTGACGTCATTACGTGTTTGCTCCGGAATGCTAGCCCTTGTTTTTTGGATCATGGTACTACCATGATACCTACTATACTTATAGCTTTCTTAATAACAAAACCAGTAGTATTTACATGTTCATTTATATTACAGTAATTGAATTAAGTCAGCAACAGACACATTTCGTAGTTGTTCTAACTACTAGAGCTGTCAAGCTCAAGAAAGCTTTGAAGAAATTACTTAGATACCTCGCAAATAGCAGGCGCTAAGATGTTAATTCAAATGACAATGGCTTAAGAAGACGTAGGCATACAATCCTAATACGGATTGATAGACAATGTTTGCAGAGAAATTACTAAGTGTTCGTAGCCGATCACCGATGCTAAGCAACGGACGACACAGTCTATCCTAGGATGGGTGACCGCGGGTGGCATTTACAACTGAGCGCTACCGTAGCTCGGATGATACGTTAATTTGTAGGCCCGGTTGTTTGTTCTAAGACAACGATCGTCAAGCCATGTCAGAGGCCATCGAGCGGCCTAGAAACTCTGACATCAAGGCTTACCATTCGGCTAATATACTCTCTCGCTCTAGCGAGCGTAACGAGACAATGAGTCATCCTTTTTCGTGTCAACGTCACGTCAAAACAAAATCTACTTAACGGGTGTCGTTATAACCGGATCGGGAAGTCTTTTCAGTTTTACTTTAAATAGGAGGGGTCTAGGTATGTCCCTTTCTATTACTTTTTTTTCGTCATCAAGATTCGTTTTTATTACCACTGTTATAAATACACTATAATTTTATTTATAAATTATGTTTAGTATTAAAAAGTTAAAAGAGAGATGAACAAGATGGATTTAGAGTTACTGAGGGCTGGCAGAGTTGTAATACAACACCCACACTTCGTCGGACTGTATTCAGTCCCAAATGTGTAAGGGGGCGAGCCTGTCGCCATACATCGGGCTGATGTCATGTAGCAGATGACATTCAATACGCACAAATGTTCACACAATGAACAAATTTGTGCGTGCCGTGAACAAAATTGCTGGGTTTGAACTCGCTCCCTCTGGCTTAAAAGGCGGGCCTTCTCCAACTAGGCTATCATCGCTTCAAAACTTACAAAATCAGAATACTCCCCATCACATAGATAACAAACTACATATATGTTAAAACTATGGCCAAAACCTTCCTATCTCTACACTATATAGTTATCTCACAGAGAATTTCATTCACAATGCAATTATTTTTCGGTAAGTTGGTGCCCATACCTAAAGAGCTTACGAAAATTAATTACTAGGACTTTTGGTAAGCCTAACGAGCGGGAGGACTAAACGTATAGTGTTACACAAGGCCGCGTGAGGACGCCCTTTGGAGCCTAATTGCTCGACAACGGACATGTTTACTAACAAACTGCTACATTGTGAAACGAGATGTGATTGTGATACCAAACTAATAAGTTAAGCGACGTTGTGGTCTAAGATGGAGCACGACGACCTATAAGGTACTTATTTCCTCTAGCCTCGAAAGTTTTGTAGAGTGAAGAAGTACAAAGACGGCAGTTGAGTGAGGTGCTACAAGTGCGCTACTGCTCAGACCCGTCTTCGGAACGGTTACATCGGACCACATCCCGAAACACGACTAGGTCATTTCACGGCATGGCTTGGTCCGGTGGGTGGTAACTAGCCACGGCCGAAGCCTCCCACCAGAGTTTGCTACCCGGTTAGCACTACCCGGGGACCACGTGTAGGGAATCAGAATAGAGTACACTGCTACGGACGTGGGTAGCTCAGCCCTCAAAATTGTCTTCGTCTATAGGTCGCATTTGCAAACATTTTTCCATTCTATAACTCTCTAAAAAAATCTGTATAATTATCGAACCTGCTCACAAATTTTTTCGAAAATCAGGAGCACAAACGCTGGCCGCGAGGTCTACAGCTCCAGAACCACTAGTATCCTAGTAAGTATGTCCATCACTTAAAGAAACACCTAGAAAATAGGTCGGCATATGCTATTTTCTTGAATCTGCGCGGACCATGACCGCAAACATGCGCAGCCAAAGACGAAATTGAGGAGGCCCGCGATGCTCTAAAATTTCCATACAAACGCGCTTCTCAAACTTCTTGAAAACCATTTGTCAGATTATGATGAAATTTAGCATGTACAATTAAATTAACAATATCTCCGCCCCTATGTTCTTGGTTTTTTCAAGTGAAAATAAAGCTATTAAAAATATCCGCATTTGTAAGGGGTCACTTTTGACTGATTTATTCAATAAATAGACAAAGCAAATCAAAAATCTCTTCACATAGGGAGGTTGTCTACATCATTAGCTTTTAAATGAATCCATAATACAAGGGACATTCTTACAATACAATACAATACAATACAAAAACTCTTTATTGACACCTAATACAAATAAATCTAAACACTCAAAAATAAAGGCGCAATGGGCGGTCTTATCGCTTAAGAGCTAGTTAGTAGAGATTATCTTAGTTATTTAAGAATGATTAGAGAAGTGCAAAAGTCATTAAAAAAATTGCACTTTGTCACTCTGTAGGTAACTCTGTAGGACGAGCTTTTAGGCTTGTCAGTATCTTTACTTGCTCTCTTCGCTCGCCATCTTCTATTTGACGAAATGGCTATGGAAAACCTTAAGCCAATGCGAAGTTAGTCTAACGTGGTCGCCGGGCTCTTAAAACTATCCACGTAAACAGAAAACATTCCTAAAACTACACCAAATCCATTCCCACTAAAAGGATAATCGATCAAATGATAAGACGAATGTTTAGGTAAGTATTCCAAAAACCCTTTTATCAGTCCAATTGCATGCATAAAATATTTTATTGCCAACTCATCCCATAAAGCGTACCTAATGTTCTCGTGACGTCACTCGATGCTGATTACGGTTGTCACAATAATAAATGTAAAAAAAAACATTGCGATAGCGATCTAAATAATGAAACTGATGTAATTTACGTCATTAGTTATAATTACTAAAAATAGAAGGTAAAAAATAAGGTTGTGGTGGAATTAAGACGAGTGTGGATGATGATGACAAATTTAAAGTATTGCAGTATGTTATTGCAAAATGTTTATTTTTTTACAATTAATGAATATTATAAATACTATAAAAACTTAAAAACTAGGGTACCGCCGGCAGCGGGGCAAGGTCCAAGCTACCGGTGGTTAGGGCTGCAGAGTGAGGAACCTCCTGACAATACGACACGTGTCTAGGATCAGTGCCTTTTCTATCTGGCTCTTGAGCCAACAGTCTTAACGAGAGCCTCTTGAAGTGTTGGTCGAGGCTCTTCGCTATGAGACCGTTTACCGCTTATTATTATTAATTCCAGTATTCTATGGTTCATTGAAACACTCTATGTAATGGTATAATTACTCAACTGCCTAAAAACATATTCGAAGATAATTATCTCTTCTCTATCTATAAATCGTATAAAACAAAGTCGCTTCCTGTGTCGGTCCTTCTGTCTGTATATCTGCTAACTTCACCTAAACCACACAACGGATTTTTATATGGATTTCACGATCAGTTAGAAAAATTTTCATGGAAGGTGAAAGGTACCGTGCAAATCCTGTGACTAGTTTCAGATATTAATTTTTGAATTTTTTGTCTGTTTCCATAGTAAACTCCCGGTTACTCATTTTACATTTCCGAATTCTAGGTGTTAACGAAAATATTCAAATTCTAGAACAAGATTAAAAAATAAACAGAATCATGCTACTGAAAAGAAAATAATATTATCTTCAACATTGACTGAGTTCAACCCGTGTTTAGCCGTTTATAATATTCAAATCAATTTATTCATTCTTCTTATCGCATTTATAATATTAAAATGAGGAAGTGATAATACTCGTAGTATAAATTAAAAGGTTAACTTATTTTTTTTCTTTGTCTGCAAAATGTTGTACCCTATGTCACTTCCACTATCAAGGCGATTCAAATGACACCTCACATGTCGAAATCCATGAAGATGTTTAGGCTGTAGGGCGTGCCAAAGAAACCAAAGAAACCTCATATATACATACACTCGAAAATCATAACCCTCCTTCTTGCGCAGTCGGGTAAAAATAACGTGAAAACACATACCTAGATTTAATATCACAAGCATAGAATTTGAATTGACATCTAAAATGTCTCTGCACCTAGTTTATTACCTATTTATCCTATTCTAAAACTTTCAGAGCTGTACCTGTCATCGGTTGTGTATTTCAAAATCGATATATCTCCACCGATAAGACGTTTTTAGCTCGATTGCGATATCATTGTCTCAAGAGTGCTCCCTTATCGTATCGATCGATAACGCGAACTCTCTTTGTGTGAAGCTATAGTTACTCAGTTTAAATAAACACTTATCACAAACCAATCGAATAATATATTAATATTTTCCATCTTAGTCACTGCTTTTGTAATCTATGTAGCAATCGTTTGTTAATACCTAGCTACCTATCCTTTCCGCACTACCCAATACATGTTACTCAATAGCAACGCAACCCTACCTCGTATGCTTTTATTAATGTAAGTCTTCTAACTACACTTGTACGGTAATTGATTAAAGATCTGGAAACCTAGACATTGTCGTAGTGAAGCCAGTTTTCATGAGCTTCAATAAATGAGATGACTTAAAAAAAACCCTCTAACTTATTATTAACGTTTATTGACAACTGAATGGAAACATGGAATCTTTAAAAATCCCCTCTATTCTTAACGCGTGAGATGAGATCTGGTCACTTTCACTCCTATCACATTTCGAACGAGAGAGACAAAGACAAACAATATCGTGAATTGTAGGAATAACTTTCCAGACGTTTCCTATAATTGCGTTAAACGCATTGTGATTGACATGCATTATTTTATTATTCCAAATTACAAAGAAGCGTGAGACATAGTTATCCCTAGCTCTCATTATTCTCTTCTGAAGAAGATTATCATTAGCAACGCGGCAACCAAAGTGCGCTTGCCGTAGGCGTCCTTTGCAGCGATTCACATTCATGAAAAGAATAATTTGAAAAGGTGGGTGGATGTTTGTTACTTTGAGCAAATTCGGATGACATTTGGCACAGACGTAGTCAATAGTCTGGATTAACAAACAGGCTACTTTTTAACCGCGAGTAACAACGCAGAGCGCAGCTATACTTGTTGTACCGCGCACATTAAAGCAAAGGTGCTCTATAAATCAACTATGCCTAAAATATAAAAGCCGTAGAAGCAGGTATCTAACATTAGTCTGGTAAAATTACAGCGATACATCAGCTATTAACACAAACATGTCAATCATAGCAACGAAGGAACACATCCCGGCTATATTGAAGTCTCTATAGTTTACGCTAAAATAGTTTATTGTGTTTATAATTCAAACGTTATGAGTTCTGTTTCATTTCCACGTTTTATAGTTATAGTTGAATGTGCGTGGAAGCTGAATTGAAACTTTTTCGCTAAGCTGCGTATATTAGAGATGTTCTGCAGGATTGCTAGAACCTAGCCCCATTAAGCAAGGGTACTACCTAGGTACTAGCTAGAATCGCTAGTACTGTATTACGGATTGCAATTTTTCTAGAGAAACTACTGGGTACAGGGGGCCAGGTGTCATCGTATCGCCATGATGGTTGTTTTGTTTTCGACGCTGCGCGACCATGAACCTTAATGCTAATCACCAAGAGCCTTATCACTAAGAGCGATCTCTTCCAGGCAACCTTAGGATGGAGAGGATACTTATGAAAGAGTATGGGACATGGGTGTGCAAAAATTAACAAAAATAAGAGTGTTGATACACCTACTTAAACTATATAATAGATTTTATTTAAGATTTAATATAATATCTGAGGGTGACGGGCGCAGTGCTGTCCATATCCATTGTCGCGCTGAATTTTTATGTACTGGGTGGCCCTGAACTGTTCACGGACACGCGTGATGCTTACCATCAGGCGAGTGACTAGTTCGTCTCGTCACTCAGTCTCATGAAAAAATCTAAAGAGTACAATAATAAATAAATTCGGGACATTTTCACACACGATCGCCTGACCCCAAACTAAGCAAAGCTTGTACTATGGCTGCCAGAGACTGATATACATACTTAGATATTTTTAAATACATACTTAGATAGATATTTAATACCCAGACGTAGAACAAACACAAATGTTAATCACATAAATGTTTGCCCTAAGTGGGAATCGAACCCACGCCCCCAAGCTCGGAAGGCAGGTTCACTACCAACTACGCCACCGGGGCAGTCAATTTAACGTGTATTACGAGTAAACAAAACATTGAAAGTAAGATTTCGATTTTATTTAGAATTCCAGCAGACTGAAAACTTTCTATCGTTCGAAAACTTGGTCGACTTCATAATGTGAAGAGGTATGCAAATGCGGACATTACAGAGATTCAATATCGACCGCAATTGCCTTTAAACTAGCACTAGCAGCCAACCCGACCAAGCTATCGGCCGTCTGCCGTCTACCCTTAGTATAATCGTAAACTCTGCATGCGTTCGCAACCGATTTCATTTTCTGATTGTCTTTTTTGTAGCGGTCCGGAGATTATCTGTCATGAACAGTTTCCCTAGTATAACTTCTGACGAAAAATTGGTGCCGTTTTTGATATAAAATTATTAAAAAATAGCACAGCGCAAATAGCAGTTTCATTTTTGTGCACTATTCTGTCGAATGCGTTCCACGTATTTTTCTGCTGCACTTATGCTAGGAAACAGAAAAAAATCCATGTGAGAAAAAGTAAATTCAATTCATGCAGACAAACTGAATATTTGCGAGTCAATTTTTGACATGGAGCTAATATAAAACTAAGCCTAAGAAAGGATATTTAATCGAATAAAAATAAAATGTAATCTAATTTAACTCATAAATGCGAAAGCGAGTTAGTTGGTTTGTTTGTTACACTTTCACGCCTTAACTACTCAACTGATTTGCATACACGTTGCCAGGAGTACAGAAAAAGACATAGCGTATTTTTTATCACGGACAATTTTACGGTTCCTCTGGAAGCGCGGGTGAACTCGCGGGGCGCAGCTACTATTTGTATTGCAATTCTGGAATATTATTTATATTTATATGTAGTAGGTCGGGATGAATTAATAAAAATACTACGAACCAAACACCCTGCCTTGTTCTGTTCATAGGGTTACAACAGCACAATTAAAAAAACTATTAAAGCAGAAAGAAGTGCGTTCTTCAAAGAAGACGTTCAAAGAAGTTCGATCATTCGAATTTTAGAAAAAGAGAGAGAGAGAAAAAAAAAGAAAAGAAAGATTTTTAGCAAATGGGACTACGGCGAACAATTTCAATTAAAATATATGTTATCACATAAGTGACAATAATTGTCTTATTGATAACAAAAGTCTTTCAACTTAAACCCTAATGTTCTAAAAACATTCCAAAAGTTTCAGAACATCATGGCCAAATCATATTTAAAACAATGTAAAATAATTCAATTTTAATTTAAAATAATATACCTACCTAATAATTCACACGGACTATGCATAATATGATTCTTAGGATATATTTATTAATTTGCGCACCTGACGGTTGTTAATGTAGCATGTACCACTAACATGCAAATAAAGTTTTTGACTTTGACTTTACCCATGGTAAGATAATTTACTCCGCCAGGTATAGCATTCAGAAACACGTAGTGACGTCAATCGATGCTTGAGCAAGACCGAAATAAGTTATTTACAACAAGTTAGAATGAGACGGATGACGATGACGTCATTATGTGTTGCTGAATGTAAACTTTGTTACTTTTCTTTACTTTGGTACTTGCACTTACACCCGTCTTAGCTTACAAATCCAGACGTTAAGCAAACCTACTGCATTTTCAAAAGTAAAAAAAAAAACTGGAATTTTTATTGGTTAAAATAAGGCAAGTTATTAAATCCAATTAGCGCGAACATTCCATCCTACGCTAACATGATTAGCGATCAACGTGTGATATTTAGACGAAGATTCAAATATTGACATAATCTTGTGTGACTTACGATATGATTATAAAAACTATAGATTTTTACCTATTCACAGGCCTGCGTTTGGTCGCCTCTCGCCTGATGTCAAGCTCGATGGAGCACACTTGCCTATGAGAAACCAATGACTGACTCTCAAAAATGGACGTGGTATGGCATTATTCCCGCCTAGTGTGCTTACTAGGCGGGAATAACTTTGGTGGTGTGTTTAGCGCGTCAATAGGACCATGATCTCAAAAAAAATACAAGGTCTGGCATTCCGAGAGCAAACACGTAATGACGTCACTCGTCATCGTCTCTTTCGAATTATTTGTAAATGACATATTTCGTTGTTGCTTATGCATGGATTGACGTCACGACGTGTTGCCCACGTGACCGGAGTGCTATACCTGGCGGAGTATAGTATTATACCATGGACAACACCAATTCTGAGAACTTAATTGACTTAAATTTATTGATGTACTGGTCGAATAGGGAGCAACAACAAAGATAGCTTGGTGTGTTTCAGCGTTAGGATCCCGTAGTAAAATAAAGAAACCTTTATAATTTCGCCGTGTCCATCTATTCGCTGTTTCTGTCTATTCGTCTGCTTATCTTCCGTTACAGTACTTTCATTGACAAATAACATAACCCAATAAAGTCCGATATTCACAAAAAAACTATAAGTATTTTGTTATCCAAAGATAACATCCATGCTGTAGAATGTTATTATAGTTCTTTTGATAGATACCAACTTGCTAAGATAAAATGTATTATTAGGTATATTTGATACATCTCTCACTTTTCCTTTTCAAACGATAAATCAATCTAGATCGTCACATGATCACTAACAGTAGATCTGATGGAAAAACACTTTAAGAAGATTAAGAATAAGGTAATTCCTTACACAAACAAAATTTTTCTTAAAATATGAAATCGAATATTAGTGCTGTGACATGACATAGTTTGACATACCTAATTTGCTGATCATTCAATTTTTTGATTAGTGATTAATTACATGACATCTTCAACACTTTTCAAATTTCAATCTCTGCATTAGGTACTTGTTAAAAATTATCTTCATTTATATTTACATTGATTACATTGTAAATTTAAATATTTGTGTACATTTTGATAAAGTGGTGTAAATAAGTATATGTGTATATTTTGACGTCAGAATGTTTCAAGTAGGAAATTGAAATGTGAAATTGAATCATCATTTTCAGACACTAGACGTTTTCAGAAGTGGACATTCTGATACTAGACGTTTTAGGGCACTGGCCATTGTTGAGCTGGACGTAATAAGACATACTTAGATGTTTTAGCAAACTTGACGTTCTAGGACACTAGGCGTTGTCAGCCTGAACGATTTTAACATGGAACTGCTTGGTTCTTTCACTGATCCATTGTTCGAAAATAGAAAATGAATTTTAAAATACCTCTTCAAAATTTAACTCTCCTATGAAAATCGTATTACGTAATACCATACGAAAATGTATTTAACTTTTTGCTCGCAGCGTATTTCCTCGCAATATTTCCAATGCATTTCAACCGTAAATTTAAGCCGGAAATTCAATTAGTACACTGACTACACTGTATTTAAAAATGAATCCAGCAGGCCTAGTATGTGCAACGCGACAAACATACTACATACGCGCGTATGTCGACTCTTTTTATCGAGACAGACGTATGTATGCACATAGCCCTGTCACGTTCTTGCACGACAAAAAGTGACGAGAACAATTTTGTCGCGCACGGATCCTAAGCATGCTGGCCTGGGTATTAGTCCACCAACAAGAATAACGCTCTTAAATTTTGAATGAATAAATTTAGAAATCGAACGCCGTTGTTAATTTGAAACAAGTTTAGAAGAATTTTTTTTGAAAAAAATATTGAAGCACATGAAGAATCTATTTTAAACGACTTCTAAAAAGGAGAAGGTTCTCAATTTAACTGTATGTTTTCTTATCTTATTTAGCTCCTGCACGACTTGAATCGCTTACGCGCTTCAGCGCTACCACAAGTTTAACGAATCCACTTTCCACTCCAATAATAAAAATCTGTACCTATCACCTTCCACTATGTTTATTTCAAGTGCAGCCATCCGGCTACACTCCTCCACTTCCTCCTCCCGACCTTTTGGTCGGGAGACGCATTCTAGCGCTCCGTTGTTGTACTGTGTGGTTATACGACTAATTATTGTTGTAGCGCGATCGCTAAAACCATGAGTAAGTCGCATAGTTTGCTGCAGCGCTGCAGCAAACTTTAGTTTAAACTTTAAACATTATGGAGCATGAACTTCCTCGTGATAGCATCTCTACTAACAGAACTCAATGGTACCTAGGTGACATTAGTTAAAGTGGCCGCGATTTGAAAAAGCATGACTTTTAGTCATGCTTTTTCAAATCGCCTTCATCTGCACCTTAATATCACCAGAACAAAATACAGAATCTTTAGTAATTGTGTAAATCCTAACTTTCTAACTACAACATTCCAAATTCGAAAGTGAGTTTGTTCGTTAGTTTATTTGTTTGTTAAGTTTTCACGCCCTAACTACTCATCCAATCACCATGAAAATAATACTTAATACTTTATAATACTGTTTTCAATGCATTGATAAGAAGCAAATGTATCAAAAATACATTCTATAATTTTATCCTAATTACGAGTATAATATTATAAATGCGAAAGTGAGTTTGTTCGTTCGTTTGTTTGTTTGTAACGCTTTCACGCCCTAACTAATCAACCGATCATAATGAAATTTTGCACACACGTTGTCTGGGATACAGAAAAGGACATAGGTTTATCCCGAAAAAATTAACGGTTCATCTGGGACCGTGGGTGAAACCGCGGGGCGCAGCTAGTATATAATAAAATAGTGTTGACTAGTAGTAACTTGAAACTCTGTTGTTATCGAATTACTTTCTAATTTTGTTAGATTATAATCCTTGAGCCCTGGTAGATAATAAGTACACATTTTGCTTTTAGATTATTTCCATATTTTTGCGCGCCGTTCCCTTATTAGACGATCCTAAAAACGCTTCTTCGATCGTATTAAAATTATCCTTGGCCGTCTGTTTAAAGCATTCTTGAAACCAAATTTTGTGGCTGAAATATCTTGCTTATACAAAATTAACAATTCATTTCGTAACTCCATAAATAAATTAGATTCTTAAACACTTCTCACGGAATCTACTTTATTTACATTAGGACAGAAATTCTTCGAAACGGAAAAGAGTTCTTCAAAACACTTTATCAGGAGAAGAGCAAAATACAATCTACATTAACGTTTTATCGGCTAATTACTTCAGAAATAAAATCTTCGAAACCAAAGATGTATTTAAAAACTTTATGAAATAAGCAAATTAAATTAATTCACACTAGTTAGTATTATTAGTAGTTTACCTCGAACGGTGATCTCAAATATCCGAACCCCCTCGTCCAAATTAAGCGCTTTTTACACTTAGCTAAATTTAGTCATCTAAATTCAGAAGCTTCTAAATGATTCAGTCAGTCACAAGCCATGGTAGCTTCTGAATTTAGGATGCTAGCTTCCTGAATGCGATTGTACTGTACTAAATTCAGTAACAACTGAATTAAGATGATTAAATTCAGCCCAGTTCAATAAGTGCTTTAGGTCTTAAACGAACTTAAAAATTCCATTAAGTAAACTACATGTCTAAATAAATAAATTAAATAAATAATTTCGGGACACTTCCACACACGGTCGCCTGACCCCAAACTAAGCAAAGCTTGTACTATGGCTGCCAGAGACTGATATGCATACTTAGATATTTTTAAATACATACTTAAAATAGATATTAACACTAGGATTAAGAAACAGCAAAGTACTTTAAGTTAAAACTTTAGCTTTAGCAAATTTAAATACCACATTTTTATTTTCCTAAAAAAATTAGCACAAAGTAATAGTTAGATTAAGAAACAGCAAATTTGTTTGTATTGTAACTGATAAATATGCAAATTGGTATCTCTAGCAGGTTCATCCGTGTCCCAGTCTCAAGACACAGGCTTTTACGCCTAGTTTGGGGCTCGCCGGCAATAAATGTTATAGCAAAGGTTTTTCACAAAATAAATATTGTATACTAGCTGCGCCCCGCGGTTTCACCCGCGGTTAAAAAGTCATCATATGTGCTAATCTAGACTATAATCTATCTCTGTGCCAAATTTCATACAGATCTGTTCAGCCGTTCTGCCGTGAAACAGTAACAAACATACATCCATCCATCCATCCATTCTTACAAACTTTCGCGTTTATAATATTAGTAGGATTGTTTATGGAACGATGGCAGCATAGTTGGGAGAAGGTCCGCCTCTCAAGCCAGAGGGAGCGGGTTCGAACCCAGCCGACGGCACGCACCAATTTGTTCATTGTGTGATCATATATGCGTACTGTATGTCATCTGCTACATGACTGGAGCCCGGTGTATGGCGACAGGCTCGCCCCCTGTCACATTTAAAACTGAATGTCGTCCGGCGAAGTGTGGGTGTTGTATTACACCTCTGCCAGCCCATCGGGGGAAAGGTGTGACGATATGACGACGATATTGTTTATTGTATGTTATTGTTTATGTATGCATTTCATCAAGTTCGGATCAACGATACTCCAGACTACCAAATGCCGAGTGGTCCCAATAGACTCTGAGATATCGCTTTGCTCTTTCAATAAGAGGTTAGGTTTTTAAGTTTGGAGGCGAGATTCACAAACCGCACTTCGACTTTGCTTTGATGGGAAATTCAACTTTCCGGGCGAGATTCTTGAACTTACATCAAAGTAATTCGAAGTGCGGTCTGTGAATCTCGCCGTAAATGTAGCGGGTAAACTACTGGGACCCTATTCGGAGATTAGAGATTTTCATCTCACCTTTTTTCGTCCTTGTTGCTCTCGTTTGAAACGTCATAGGTGTGAGAGTGACCGAGATAAAATCTCATCTTATCTCACGCGTAGGAATAGCTCCCCTGGTCCGATTTAAAAAACTTTTCCTAATATAAAGCTATAAGTATAATGATCGAGCGTTAGGCTATATATACATACTATATATCTAAAACAAATAAACTTTTAAAATACAATACCGACGTTAACATAAGACCAATCTGTTATTACAATTTTATTAATCTTTCAAATAAAAAAAAATTGTCTGTCAAAATACATAATAACGGAGTTAGTTAGTTACATAATAACGGAAGGAGTAACAAGCATTAAAACAAATTAAAAGCGCATTAAGAACGCATTTTCCTTTTCGAAGTCGGTTAACAAAGCGAAGGAAGTCGCGTGTAGATAATTTTATAGAGATAGCTAGTTAATTATAAAGCAGGCAGCTTACAATTAACACATCATCTCCCCTGAAACATACACCCTGAACTATCAACGTCTTTCATCATTATGACTGTAGAAACTTTGAATAACTTTGATCTACGTTCTAGAGATAACACCACACTTCGCCGCAAGGTACCATTTCAGTTGAGTTATTTTACTCAACTATTTAGACATTTACTAGACGCTCTCTGTAATTACGTGTTCTGGGGTTTTATACGAATACACATCTTCTTCTTCTTAATATATATATAAATTACGTGTCACGTTGTTTGTCCGCTATAGACTCCTAAACTACTTAACTGATTTCAATCAAATTTGCACACCGTGTGCAGTTCGATCTAACTTAACAGATAGGATACCTCACATATATATCCATATTTAAATAATAAACGCGAACGAAGTCGCGGGGTGACAGCTAGTTATTTGTATATTAGGATGTGTAGCTGTATACTAGTGTAGTGTGTCTGTGTATGTAGTGGTACCATACACGCCGGGCTATAAACGAATCAGTAGGAATAATTATTCTATTCACAAAGTGGAGCTTGGAACACCCTCCATCTATGGAGCACTGCATCAACTACTCTCTTTGTCTAAGATCGTTTTTACGAAATAATCTTTCTCCTATAGACCTATTCTTCTATATCACTTCCTTTCACCCACGGCAAATTGCATGGAGCTCTACTTACGCACGTAAAAGCTCAATGAATGGAAACGTGAGCTTTTGAAGCGTCATATTGTTGCTTCACAACAATAGATGGTGAGTGCTGAATGTCTGGAAGAGGCTCGGAGGAACAACAGCCTTCGTTAATCTTGACGGATAGATCAGATAGCCTCCATAGTGAATGCTGGATAGTCGTGCCGCAGATTCAAACGCGATTTTTCGCTTTTTGTTCCGTCACGGAATACTAGTAGGGAGTTGTTCGTGCTATTCACGCATGCCTTTGTCACTGCGGTGACCGACGTCATTTTTTGTCATATTGAAGGCGCTGTGTATTGTATTATTATAGTATGTCATTAGTATTTTATTTTTATTTTTGACGTGACAACGTCTTATAAATTGGTTTGCCGGGTGACACTTCAAGAAACTGCGTTACGCTCCGCTCACGTTATGCGCTCACAATGAGAGCGAGTGAGAGGCACGCCCGCGAGGTTAGCCCGCCTAAGAGCGAGAGAGACAGACATAAAAAGTCGTTGTCACGTAAAACTTTCGCCCGTATACCGACTTTACAGGCAACCAATTTTTTTTTTTCTGGGCTAAACTCCGTTTGATGTTGCAGGCACCATTTTTTTTTTTGGCAGGTGCAAAATCTGCTAGCAGACGACCAAACGCTAAACTACGTTTGATGTTGTAGATAAGGCACCTACCGCACTGCATCCTAGCATCGTCTAGGTTATTATTCTTTTAAGAAATTCCGCATTTGTCAAAAAATTGTGAAGAACTTATTCGACGAGAATAACTATTAATGTAAAGAACAATCTGTACATAGAAATCTTACGCCGAATTCAAAAAAACTTTTTAGCTTCTTACCCAATAAAAATAAACCCAATGGTAACCAGTAGGTTGGCTGCATGTATAACCAATAAGTACCTACTCGTATTTTAGCATTTACTTAGTATGGTACAGGTTTAATCATTTAAATATACCTTGTTCAAACCCGTACCGATTATCTACTAGTTACTAAAGTAACAACTCTGTAACTAACTACATATTTTATTAAGCTATTAAGAGCCATTAGGAAGAGAGCTTAAAAACTCGTTATTTTCTACTATGATGTGAATATTTTTTTGTTATATTATTTTAAGTTTTCTGTTTAAAATAGATTATTAAGTGAATTCGTACTTTTAAGTGACCCCTTTAGCAATAAATATATAGTCTCGGAATAGTTTCATAGTTTTTTGTCTTTTTCGGTCGAATTTTATAAGATTAAGAAAGAAAAAGACAAAACACTGTATTCTTAGCCTATACAGCCTTTGTTGTTAAGAGGATTTGTGGCTGGCCCTGTGACTATAACTAGTCTGGCCATAAATATTGTTACAATACAAACTCCTTCGTTTATTTTTTTTTTCTGCATTTAAATTTGGAATTCGTTTATTATGTTGAAAACTACAATAAATTTCCCGCCATTTTACATAAATTTTTCGTGAATATTATTAAATTTACAACATGGAATGGGGTGTTAAAGAAAACAGGATTGCAGTGATTGCGTTGCACAAAGTGGGTATGGAACCGTCGGTCATTTTCAAGACTCTTCAAAACCTTGGTTTCAGCCGTATGTTCGTATATCGTAGTATATATCGACAGATATACCGACAATTCCTCTGTTGAAGACCATAAAAGATCGGGGCGGCCGCGTGCGATGAGAACTATTAAGGCTGTTAATGCTGTTTAAGCCAGAATTCGCCTAAACCCAATGAGGAAACAAAAATGCTTATAGCGAGAAATAAAGATACCCGCTATGACTCTGTCGCGTATAATAAAACAAGACCTGAAGCTTGGTGCATATCGCCGATATACATGCCCTCAATCAATCGCTGCAGTTAAAGAGAGTGGATAGATCAAAACGTCTTCTATCCCGTTATGCAGGTGAAAGTTACAGAAATATCCTTTTTACCGACGAAAAATTTTTCACGATAGAAGAGCACTACAACAAGCGAAACGACAAATAGTACGCTCACAGCTCTAAAGAAGCTATGGAAGTGGTCGGAAAGGTACAGCGTGGTCATCATCCTGCGTCAGTCATGGTTTGGTGGGGGGTATCCTATCACGGCGTCACAAAGCTTCATTTTTGTGAAAAAGGGGTGAAAACTTCATTCAAAGTGTTTCAAGAGACCGTCTTAGATGGTGTTGTAAAACCCCTTAGCAATACACTTTAAAGAATCTAATCCGTGGAGTTTCCAACAAGACTCTGCACCTGGTCACAAGGCGCGAACTACCCAAGCCTGGCTGGAAGCCAATGTTCCGGACTTTATAAGGGCCTATATAAGGGCCTTATGAAGACTGGCCCTCCTCTAGCCCAGATCTAAACCCCCTGGACTACAAATTATGGTCAGTTTTAGACGGCATGGCATGCTCTAAACGACACGCCGACATAGTCACTTATCTTAGGCCTATATCAAGGCCGGAGGTAGTCATTTTGAATAAAATAATAGTTATATTTTTGTTAAGACTTCAATACATGTGTACATATAATTTTTATTAACATTACATTACTGTATAAAAAAATAAATGCATTTTCATTTGTACCAGAACTTATGGCTAGACAAGGTACTTATAGGGTTTGCAGTAGTCATTTTTGGGCCACCCAATAACTTGGCAACTGTTGCTTAATAGGGTGAGAAATTTTTCTTTTAAAATCATGTTATTTTAACACTAGAAACTCTCTCACGCTCAAAACATTATCTAGATTAGTATGTATTTTTTTAATTATTTAGCACACAAAAGAAATTACAATCTAAGAGTAGTTATAATAATTATATTTAGTGAGACATTTGAGACAATAAGTATAATATACCGCGGGAGAAAATGAATCGATTTACTCTTCAAAAACGTTGGGAAAGATTGTAAACGTATTATCAAAGTAACGTAGCTGAAATAGTGGGAATTTTGAAAATAATTTATTATAATTGTGTAATCAGCTATCTTGGCAATATCAATTGCTGCCACCGTATTTGGGTCGGAGCTGCGATTATTCGCTGGTTTTTGTGGGGTACTGTGAAAGATCGATTCTATGCATAAAATCCACAAACGATTCAGGTTCTTAAGTCGTGTATTGACCGAGCCATTCGTCAAATAGAGCCTTATATTCGTCAACAAAATCTTGCGAAATTGAGTTGACAGGATATGCTCCTGCTATGCCAGCCGAGAGAGCCACATGGATGAAAATGTATTCCATAAATAATGGGAATATTTGCTCTGTCTAATAAAATCATTATATTGGATTATAAAGTGTTTTCTTAACTCTTGCATTTCTAAAAATAAACTAATATGTGGTCCACCCTAAAAACAAGTAACTGCTACCATGTGACATGTCATCTCTAACCCAGCGCAGCATTCTACCACATAGGCTCACGCCGGTCACCCATCCGAATAACTGACAGTGTCGTCCGCTACTAACGTCGATTGTCGGTTACGAAAACCTAGTCGAGCTAAACTATAAAAGCGGTTTTGAATACACTTATCATTTTACCTCTACCAAAATATCTCTGGAATTTTGGGAAACCGTTGCCAAAGGCATTTAATGTCTAGAATGTCTAGATTTATGTAGTAAATTTTAAGACAAAAATGCTAAGGGATTAATATTTCAATAGAGATCTGACAAAGGTTTGAATCCACAGCCTAGGTAAATCCCCGTGGTTTTAATTTTGCTTCTTTGATAAATACTTTTTGCCTATTACAGTAAAATTATAAAAACTAAAGTTTGTGAGCGCATGTATGAGCATCTATGTTTAACCTAATCTATATTTCATATCACAAATGTGACAGAGAGTGAGCCTGTAACACCGGGCACCAATAAAAATTACAGATGAAAATAACTTTGAATTAAACTAAAAATTTGAATTAGTAACCAACTGTTATTGGTTCCCCTTGTTTGGAAATTATCGATAAACTTTGGAAAATGTTTTGAAGGCATTGTTTTCTGATAACAAAAGCTAAGAAAATCTTGCTTTAGATCGTGTTATTGGTACGTAAGTACCTAAAATAGTAAGAGTATTTTGATATTTTAGCTGTTCTCTAACCTCTAAAGGGCACTACACGTTTATTAATTTACCAAGCAGCTAATTTCGGCACCATACTTGATAGCAAGTTCGGATTCCACGTTAAGTGTGTTTTGTTTACCATATTCAACCCCACCGTTACCAAACATCGGATGAGCTGTCTATACCTAAAGACAGCCATACACACTACGATTTACCCGAGATGTAAACCATATCGTCGAATATCGTCCGGCGAAGTGTGGGTTTTGTATTACACTTACAGCACTTTGGGGGAAAGGCGTGACGATATGTTTTGTTATTTAAGCCATACCGTAAGGCACACTCCAAATTCACACAAGCACACTCAAATTAAATTAATTAATTAAATATGGACACCCACAAACATACCTTTTCTATTAACAATGACGCTAGGCGCAATAGACGCTCTATAAAAGTCCAAAATGTATGGTATTAATATACATATATTTCGAAATATCACGTGGCCTTATTGTCGACAAGCTGCGCCCCGCGGTTTCACCCGCGGTTAAAAAGTCATATGTGCTATTCTAGACTATAATCTATCTCTCTGCCAAATTTCATCCAGATTTGTTCAGCCGTTCTGGCGTGAAAGAGTAACAAACATCCATCCATCCATCCATCCATTCTTACAAACTTTCGCGTTTATAATATTAGTAGGACTTGTCCAATCAGCAGTTAACGTAAGTGATAACGACTGAAAAAACAGAATCACTTTGAAGCAAATGTAAATAGGCTACAGCCACTAGATACGAAGACCTCTCTGGTATACCGTAGCTTGTATTATAGGCTTAATGCTCAGCTGTAAAATAAACACAAAATCTCTATGTTATAAGCCCATACCAGATGTCGTCCATCATCACAGGTGTGTATACGTTATGTTTTCAAAGGTGCGCGACCGCGAGTCGTATCGCCGCGCGATAAGGTCCATGGTAGCGCGCCGTCGAAAACAAAACGTAACCGTCATGGCAATAATGTGTCATGGTAGGCCCCCAGAATATTGCAGCGAACGCCCGCAAAGTTTTCCTACTTTGGACCAATAGAAACGACATATCGGTGCGGTGCGGTGCGGCGTTCGCGGCGAGTCTGATACGGGACTTACGTTTTTCATTGCATTACCAACAATTTTTAACGCTTCCTACTAGTGACTATTTGCAGAAACAGATGTTAGTTTATCACGCAAGCACTATGCAATACGTACCTAATTGCCGAGGCAAAGTCTACACCTAATTTAACTTTCTATTTCTAACCGTCATATCACGGATTAGATAATTATTATCTATCTTTGCGATTACATCAATTAAATTTAATTTGAAACTCCAAAATAAAATGATAAGCAGTCAATCTGAAACTAATTAAGATGTTATTTAATAGATAGACATTTTTATTGTGCACTTTATGCACTTGATTACAAACACTAAGTAGTTTTAACTTCTATTAAATCACACTAGAATTATAAATGCGAAAGTTCAGATGGATGGATGGATGCATGTTTGATACTTAATTATGCGAGAATCGCTAGACGGGTCTAGATGAAATTTGGCAAAGAGATAGCTTCATGCTACTTTTAAACACGGGTAATACCACGGGTTGATATGAACTAATAAATTATACAGCGTGTGGAGCGATGAGCGCTCCACACGCTGTATAATTTAGGCTACATCGTTACAATCGTAATTGTAAATTTTTAATAATTTCTTCATCAGGTGACTCTGTGAGCTGAAAACCTCGTGGCTGGCGTCTGTCTTATTGCCATGATGGTTACGTTTTGACTTAACCATCAAGGCAATGGGGACGTTTTTTTGACATGACATTTTGTGGGCAGGTTGAATGGTTATGCCGGTTTCATTTTTAAATATACTATTTCTTTAACGAATTTATCAATTTTAATTATCAAAACTGTTGACAAAATTTCTCGAGAATCGGTTTTCACGAGAAATGCGACTTGTAGAGCAGGACAGCCGGGCTTAAGCTTGCTGCGAAGTCTTCAGCTCTCAGAGTATTAGAATCAGATTTGTATTTTTTGTGCAAAATCTACTATGAGAGTTTTGACGATCAGGAGGGCTATTCCTACGCGTGAGATGACATGAGATTTTATCTTGGTCACTCTCACTTCTATGACGTTTCAAACGAGAGCAACAAGTACGAAAAAAGGTGAGATGAAAATCTCAAATCTCCGAATAGGGTCCCAGAGGTTTTTTCAAACTCAGTTTGTGAATTTTATAAACAAAGTCTAGAGAGTTTCAACGACCAATCAGTTGGCGCTATCAGTGGCTGGTTGGTTAACAAGATGGTTAGGTTCGGAACTTTGAAATAAAAATTAATCTTCTGATGTTTTTGATGATGTTGTTTCTGATTAAGCCCGGGAATTAAGAATTGACATTTTTGTCGCACATCAATCTCGAGTTTAGGACGGTACAATAGAGGAATGGACTAGACATTTTGAGACACTAGACGTTTTTGAAGGTAGACCTTCTGATAATGGACGTTTAAGGACGTTATACATTGTTGGAATGGACGGTCTGGACGTAATAAGGTATGGACGTTTTTGCAAACTAAGAGTTCTCGGTTCTCGAGATCGTTGTCAGCCTGATTTTACTTATACGCCTCCGAGATGTACCGATTATTTTATTTCCATTTCGTATAGTCGGTACAAATGACCATGAAATCTTTGTTCACGCACTGTATAACAAATACACTTGTCTTGATATTTTTACGCAATCACAATACGGAGAAAGATAAGAGATTTCTCACTACACATTACTTCAATAACTCGGTCTTATTTTTTAATCATTTTGCTAGTAGAAAAAACGATTAGGTAATCACGTCATTATCACACTCTTACATTTGTATTATTTTTATATGCATATCGTCACGCCTTTTTTCGTAGGGGGAGGCAAAGACCACTTCTCTCCACTTGCTATATGCAATTCTGGCATACATCTTTCGCTTTTTCTACTTCGATGAGTCCCTTTAGACATGCTCGTCGGTTAGGGGTACTCCTGACCTGGCCTTTTGTCAAAACCTCTTGGTTTTGATCCGAATTATTGATGGATTATTTATAATACGAAAGTAATTTGGTTCATCAGGTATAGCGTTCCAAGACAAAAATGGTCTGGTGGGTGGTGACTGACACACAGTGACGTAAATCGATTCATAATCAGCACCGGAATTAATTAAAAACTGGGGGGCTGAGCTACCTACGTCCATAGGAGTGTACTCTATTCGGATTCCCTACACGTGGTCCCCGGGTAGTGCTAACTGGGTAGCAAACTCTGGTGGGAGGCTTCAGCCGTGGCTAGTTACCACCAACCGGACCAAGCCATGCCGTGAAATGACCTAGTCGTGTTTCGGGATGTAGTCCGGTGTAACCGTTCCGAAGACGGGTCTGAGCTGTAGCGCACTTGTAGCGCCTCACTCAACTGCCGTCTTTGTACTTCTTCACTCTGTAAAACTTCTAGGCTAGAGTGAATAAGTACCGTATAGGTCGTCGTGCTTCATCTTAGATCACAACGTCGCTTAACATCAGGCGAGTTGGTGGTCAAACGCCGACCTATTCTACATAAAAAAAAGGGTGCCGCTGGCAGCAGGCCCAGCAACCGGTTGTTAGGGCTGCAGAGTGAGGAACCTCCTGACAATACGGCACGTGTCTAGGATAATAGTCTAAGAATGGAAGAAGTCTAGATAACGTGCCAAGGAAGTCAGTCTTCTCCTACCCAATAATCAGTCCCTAATTTGTTCTTGTTTTTTTTTACATAAAAATTGTCTTAAATACAGGTTTTTTACTTAAGTGCAATCCAAATGGTACCATGGAAGGCATTTATCACACTAACACTATTTAAATTAAAAAACCAAAGCATTAGGGCTAATAGTAAGAGACTTCCGGCTGACTTCTGGGTTTAAAGATCCTTTTCAATGATACATTAGTCGGCCACGATGGTCATGTACTTTTGAAAGCGGCCGATTACTGGTAAAATCAGCACGAAATGCTCATTTTACACGTAATGTTTGTTAAATGTGTTCAATGCATTAAGCAAAACGAGAACTAGTTGATGTGTCAATTTCAACGTAATATAAAAAAACGCGAAAAAACTATAGTAGCCATGAAGATTCTATAATAGCAATACATGAATCAAAAGGGTTACTTGCCAAAACATTGACCACGTTTTCCACCATTTCGCGCTTTTTGGCGCTCGTGCGGACTTTTTGCTGACGGCAATGCAAACAAAAAATTATAGCTCGGCAACCTGAGATGTTACTGGCTTGGAGACCTGAGAAGGTATTTATAAATCAGAGCATACAGATTCTATTAAAAGTCCCTATTAACATGGATTGAATCACTGTTTATAAGGAAATAAAGTCTTTAAAGGCTGAGCACTGGAGCAGGGCTGACCATAGGGTGTTTTACCCTACACGTTGGCAGGGGATAGCAAAAAACATAGAATATTATGATTCTCGAAAAATATAAAGTTATGAGTTGGCCGCGCGTGAAACCGCGGGGCGCCTCTAGTAGTGCTTTATAACAGCTAATAGGAAATACCTACCTTCTATCTACTAGTATATTTTTCCAAATGAATTTAATCTTTTTATACACATAAATAAGTATTTTATCTTACTCATTACACTGCTTTCAGGATATATATCGTATAATCTTTTTAAAAACTGTATGTACCTTCTAGCTTAACAGATAAGTGCTATTTTAGGAAAAATATCTGATTGCAATCATTGCATAGGGCATATTTTTGTTAGGTAAATAATTTTTGCATTGTTTTCAATTGCTTGAGAGTACTCACTCGTGCCTACTTATCTGTAACAGAATTCAGAATTTCGGAGATTAATAAACATTGACATTTTTGTATGGCTTAATTTTCATACTTAAAGGTGTTTTAGTAATTTTAATAAAAAATAATACGATTAACAAAACCTGAAAAAATAGACTTTGGTAAGTTATTCCCTATTGTGTATCATACATACATACAATCACGCCTCTTTCCCATATGGGTAGGCAGAGGCCACTTCTCTCCACTTGCTACGATGCTGACATAATACTTATATAGAAAACAATAACAACTGCAGTTTAGCAAAGTTTGTTGTTTATTATTGTGATAAGTTCATGCTGAACAAACTTTGGAAATATCTTGTTAGTTAAAATTGAACTATAAAGTTCCTTTAAAATGTTCAATTTTGTATAACTCACCATTAACCGCCAAAAATCCAGTAACAACTAAAACACGTGCTCCACACAATCATCAACAATCACTTACACAAGCACAAGTAATCGATACGTCCTATCTTCAAAGTTTCGCAGTTTTCCGATCGTGCATCCGAAATATGAGACCAAGACGTGCACTCTCCGCCGCGGTTCCGAACAGACTGGGCTTATCAGAGACAATGCGTATCGGAGAGATAATATTGAGTAATACAGTTCAAAGCCAGATAAATTTAGCACAGATTTAATTGCTTAAACTTTGGTAAGTTGTCAAGCTTGAGGCGATGGGAAATTTCGAAAACCTGCTTTTAAAAGTACGATAACCTAAGTGCCTACTGCCTAGTAAAATAAGTTTGTGTAAGGCAGGAATTTCGTTGAGTGCGCTCGTGTAAACTTAAATACAGATGAGGTATCTATCTACAAGTTTCTGTTTAGGTACACAAATTACAATCTACGTAATTGATACTGTGTTTAACATTTCGAGATTTGAGCGCACCCTACTAGCAAGAGCTTAGTTTCTGAAATAATTATTCTGATAGCTGTTATAACTAGCTGCACCCCCCGATTTCACCCATGGTCCCACAGGAACCGTACTTTTTCGGGTTGAAAGGTATCTTATGTCCTTTTCTGTACCTCTGACAACGTGTATGCAATATTTAATGACGATCGGTTGAGTAATTAGGGCGTAAAAGAGTAACAAACGAACGAACGAACCAATACTGCTAATATTAGCTAGAATTACAGAAAGTAAATGTTACATGTAACCGTGTCAGTGTGATGAAAATGTAATATTTTTGCGAAAAACTTCCGAGCAATCACGCTGCTGAGCCGGCTGTTTGTAAATTTTGTTAATTTTTCTAAATTAGATAGATATTAACACTTTATTGTTCACACCAGAAATAACAAAAACAAAAGAACAGAAAAATCTTAAACTGTAGTGTAACGACTGGCGGCCTTATCACTAAAGGACTCTATATACCCACTACAACGTATCAGACCATGACCGTGCTATGCTATTAAGAGCATCTCTTCCAAATTTTAATAATATAATATTAAGAGCGATCTCTTCCAAATTTTGTATTTTATTATTATTAATATTTTAATAAATAGTATTCTAAGGTATTTGGTTAGATATTTTTCCCAACTGTTCTTTCTTCATGTCCTTAATACAGAGCGTAGCGAAGGATCCTAGAGTATAATTATAATCCCAAGGGTAGCGGGGGATTCTAAAGTCGAATCCTGAGCGCAGCGAGGGATCAAAAGTACTCGAGCTTAAAATACCGTTTCTGCCGAGGTTAACACTCTTTTTTTATTTATCCTCTATGAAAAAAATAGTAAGTGCAACTTTCACTTAATGTAGAAATAAGAACAGTAAGTATGTGCGTTTATTTATTTCATTCTCGCTACCTGAGAAAAGACACACTTATTTTTTTATGAAACTTAGTACAGTCCATCGAAATAATATAAAGAAGAAGCAGCACGAGTCTAATTTCTAGTACGCATGCGCGTGGATCCAGTATAACTACAAGCAAACGGACACTATATAGTTCCGTTGACAGTATTATGTTACGTGTATCAATTACAAAATAGAGAGACGTACAAAATACTATAGTGAGAACGAGAGAACAATAATTTTCATTGTTGCGACTGGTTGCGTTTATTAGCGACTACTGTGAATTGTGTGCAGCGCCTGTCTATTTTTAGGTTTTCGTACAGTTTCTCCCTTTTATTTGATCGAAGGTACGAGTACAATCAGAATTTGAAAAAACATTTACGAACGTAGGCGGCCGATTTTTGTTTCATCACGAACTTTTTTTATTTTAATTTGGCTCGCGCGAGTTTTTATCATACAGCTTGTTGTTTTTGCAAACAAGGAGTTTTTGGCGGGAACCGAAAAGATGGTATCATGATTTTATATTATTTTTTTAAACTTGTGATTCTTCGACTGATAAAGTGTATTATTGTTGGATTATTAACCTATACCGGTTTGTTATCGTACACGAGTGTGGGTAAATGATACAAACACTACGAAGTGTCACTTTTCGTGATCTCAACAAAACTCTACTTAAAGTTTCACTAAAGTATCCACGGCTTTACTGACATGGGGAAAAGGGGGAGGGATTCACCTCATACTCATAATCATTTATTTATACGATTAGTATACGTCAAATATCATATTTCATTGCCCTCTCCCTCATCATCTTCATCATAGATTTAACGACTAATGACTAACATACAGATGACTAGGCGGTATGGCCATGTTGGCTCTGACCTGCCCTATAGGGCTAAAAAAAAATGTACATACAGAGACAATTGTTCCTTCGTGATCGAAACTTTTTTTAACAATATCCACATTCCAAATTCAAAATATTAGGAGATCGTAAACAGTTTACAAGTGTGTGTTTACGAGGAACGAACTACCATTTTTCAAATAGGCTTGATAAAATACTTGAGTTAAAAACGAACTAGAAATATAAAATTATTTGCTGTCGCACAAACTCATACCAACTATGCACAAAATTCAATAATTAATCGTCTACATAGAACCTATAACCTAAAATTTTGTAACTATACCGATATCTTTCACTTAAAAAAAGGAGCTTTTAAACTTGATATAACCAAATTAATACATGGCACAAATATTTCATAATTATAATCATATTCATATATCCCACTCTCACACTTTTACACATCCACACACACACTCTCTCTCTCTCTCACACACACACACACACACACACACACACACACACGTACACACGACTGCAAATTTTATTTAATTCATTAATATAATATACATTCTTTATTGGCTGTAAGTTTAGTTTGTTACTGTTGTATTTTGTTTTTTAAGGGCTGTGAATGTTGTTTAATAAATAAAATAAAAAAAATTAGTTACCTCACTAGGTACGCAGAAATGTATTAAATAAGGTTATTTATATGTCACGTTTCTAGTCTTTACAGGGCAAGGGCATCTCGTCCATATTTCATTCGCGCCGCGCCTGCCTAATAATGTCTGTGAGGAGCTTTTCGTCAGAGAACACTATAGTCTGTCACCGCTGGGCCTGCCTTGTCGCACTCCAGGGACCCTATTCGGAGATTTGAGATTTTCGTCTCACTTTTTCTCGTCCTTTTTGCTCTCGTTTGAAACGTCATAGGTGTGAGAGTGACCATGATAAAATCTCATCTTATCTCACGCGCAGGAATAGCCCCCCTGGAGGGCTATTCCTTAGAGCAACAAGGACGCAAAATGGTGAGATGAGAATCTCAAATCTCCGAATAGGGTCCCAGCTCTTTGTTGTTTGTTATTTTTAACCGACGAAACGGAGGAGGTTTACACGTTGACACGTAAATTTTTTGTGCTCAATTTTACGGAATGCTGCCAGTTTAGTCTGTTTAATCCTGCACAAATGTTGTGGTTCATATTCTTCTAATTATTTATTAAATACAGGTGAGGTATCTGCTTAATTTATTTTACGAAATGTTTGTTGATTCAGGTAGTGTTTATTATAGAATTTACATTTACTTTTACCGCTTATTATGCAAAATTTAAAAAAAAAAACTATTGATTAGATTAAAGTGTAATCAAAATTATATTATTACTAGCTGCGCCCCGCAGTTTCACCCGCGGTTAAAAAGCTATGTGATATTCTAGACTATAATCTATCTCTGTACCAAATTTCATCCAGATCTATTCAGCCGTTCCGGCGTGAAAGAGTAACAAACATCCATCCATCCATCCATCCATTCTCACAAACTTTCGTGTTTATAATATTAGTAGGATAAATGTATGTCTACATCTTCCAAATATTAATTTAAAGTGCCAATAAGTAAGTACCTAGGTACCTACCGTACCTATATCTGATACGAAATGTTTTATTTTTGTTATATTCTATTATTTCTAAATAAAACTATAGTTTAATCGTTTATTTTGTTTTTGTCGCATGAAAACTACGCTAATATCATTGGATTTAAAATAAACCCTTTAAACTAAGTAAAGTTCAACAAGCTCCTATATACTTACAATACAAGTCTATTACATATCTTGTCAACTTTATTAAGGAGTACTCTATTATTTACTTTTAAGGCGGGGATACACATGCCAGTAAATCGGAAAAGTAGCTGGTATGAAAGTAACTGGCATGTACGAGTAACTGGCACACTGCGGATACATTTGCAAGTAATACTGGCATGCGTACTGTGCCCTTGCATGCTAGTATTACCATCGCGTATACACAGGACAGTTCGTGAGAGTATTTCGTAATTCTTGCGCGTCAAACATGGATCACCGAAGAGAATTAAACAAACCTGCGGCCACGAGTCGGCTACTGGCATGCCCGTAGCTGTCGCGTCTGTTCACACGTGCCAGGTAAGCAGCCCCCCGCGTCCCCTCCCTCAACGGGCATGCAAGAAAATCAAATGTTGTGCTAGCTACTTGCAACAAGCTAGCTTCCAGTTACAGGCATGCCAGTTAGCGAATACACATGTCTGTAACTGGCACTTGCAAGGAGCTGGTATGCTAGTGTGCAAGCTACGGGCATGTGTATCCCTAGCTTTACAAAATAAAAAACTGTAAATAAGAGCGGTAATGACAGGACAGAGAGGTTTTTGCGTAAGTACCTACTTCTGCTTTTTGTTGTAAGTATTTACCTCAGTTCAACCTAGAGGAAAAGATGGAACACTGCGTTATATCTCGCTGAAGCAACTTCTTTTTCAATGTGTGTGCATGGTAATGTTGCCATGAAAAACATTTACAATTGCACGAAAACTAATATTAATTCCTGAACTCTACGTTAGCCATTTCCGTTTCATTGTACAACCTTAGTAGATTTAATATTTTAAAACTGCACATATTTGTAAGAGTTTAATGTTACGGCTTTTTCAAAATTGATATGTAAAAAAACTGTACAGTTTTTAAAAAGAACCTCAGAATGTAGTCCTGGCCACACTTTTAAAGCACTATGCATAATTATGTACACGAAATTATACCATAAACCAATGCAGATAATGTCGAGGTAAGAATGAAGCGAGTAGCGTAGTAATTTGCGTCAATGTGTTTGTGTTGTGTACATATACGACAGTAGCGTAGTTTTTGGATGGTTTTTGGCTTCACTTAGATCATGCGCCGTGCGCCATCTTATTCTCTAGGTTGATCTGAGGTATTTACATAGCTATAGAAAGAGTTAGGTTCCTCATAAAGCGAAGTCTAAATATTCGACCGATCGAACGTTAGCGAGCGAAGCGTCTCTGCTTCAGGTTCGACAAAAATGCTTTTGTATGTCCAAATTCTGTCCGGATTTCTGTCTTCCATGATTTTTTCGCCGTTTAGAAAAAAATCCAAATTCAGCCAGCAAAACAAAATCTGTAAAGTTATCGAACATGCTCAAAAAGATTTCCGAAAATCGGTTGAGGAATGCGATCTGTAGGAGGATAGACGCCAGCCGCGAGGTTTTCAGCCCACAGAGCCACCTAACTACATACATAGTTATAATAAGTACAAGCTTTACTTAGTTTGGGGTCAGGCGACCGTTTGTGAATTTATCCCGAATTTATAATCCTTTTTTTTTTTTGACGTGACAACGTCTTATAATTCGATAGAGCCGGCTGCACGCACGAAAAAACATGACTCATGCGGCGTTACCTCACTCTGAGGCGTTCCATGTAAGGCTTGAAGTGCAAGCGAGAGCGCGGAACGAGCGACAAAGAAGCACAATCGGCCTTTGCGTTCGGCAGCGTTCGACATCCGTCTCTCTCCTACTTGAGTGAGCACGTTGTCACGTTCAACTATCGTCAGTAAACCGACTTTACAGACAACCAATTTTTTTCATATTTTTGATAGGTAAGCTAATAATTTTTTTATTATTTGTTAATTATTAATTGTTTTAATAATTGTTACCCGCAACTTTTTTCGCGTATTTATTCCGAATAGTACAATTAAACAATTGTGGTAAGCTGATCATTACACTCGATGCATGATCCAAAAAAACAAG
The DNA here is from genome assembly GCA_911728515.1 of Peribatodes rhomboidaria. Classification (NCBI taxonomy): domain Eukaryota; kingdom Metazoa; phylum Arthropoda; class Insecta; order Lepidoptera; family Geometridae; genus Peribatodes; species Peribatodes rhomboidaria. Next base: position 3,883,679 of record OU452184.1, on the reverse strand, counting down.
GTCTAGCATTCAAATTCAAATTCTTTATTTGCTCATAGTAGGACACTTGTTTTTTGGAGCGATAATCCCCAAACTAGGCAAAATTAACCACCTGTATCTTAGGGATTAGTTCTTCCAGTTATTACTAAGTACTTTTACTACAATGAGTTTCGTCATGCTTAAGTAGGTACATAAAATGTTAAATATTTTTAATTAATTAATTACTACTAATAAAATCAAAATTTAAATTACTATTTACTAATGTGTATCATATTAAAAACTCAGATCAACTAGAATATCAGATGGCGCACGGCGTTTGATTTAGGTGAAGCCAAGAACCATCCAAAAACTACGCTACTGTCGTATATGTACACAACACTCACACATTGACGCAAAAAACTACGCTACTCGCTTCGTCAGTACTAACCTGGACGTCACGCTGAGAACATACAAAAAAATTCTGGAAAGATGCCGTCATGTGCTGTGAAACACTGCACTAACTACACGAAAGTGAAAAAGAAATGTGTAAGTATTGTTAATAACATCTCATTATATAGTAAACAGCATTGTTTTAGGTTATAATTTCGGATACCTATATTTACTTAATGCTTTTTTTTTATTTTATTGGCAAATGGATACTTCAACTTCAACTTCAACTTTTCTTTATGGCTTCTGTGGTGTTGCCACAATTCTGCCAATGTCTTGTGTGCAGTTCTGTGCTCTCTGATTGATAATGGCCGGTAGTATTTCGGTTCTACGCATCTATGAGGTCAGATGGTCAGTAGTCTTCAGTTTCTTCTACTGTTAAATGATGATTCTTCTTGGCACCTCTAACCAACTACAAGGGACAAATACAGGACGTCACAACATAAACATGTAAATTTAGTTAGTAAACTATGTACTTAAATAAATAAAGTTGTTTATAATAAATGGTAGTATTCATTAGTACTTATCAAAGTTTAATATTATTAATTTTAATAAATTTGCTTAATACATATACAAAAGGGGAAGATACGAGGGGGAGGAGGTTGGAAAAATTAGAGGGACGGGGGACATCATCCGGGATCATGTCATATAGGGACCAACGGAATCTAGAGCATTCAAAGAAAATGTGATCAGTTGTCCCTTCAGCTAGTCCACACTCACAGAGGGAGTGATTGTTTATTCTAATTTTGAAAAGAAACACCGGAGTACAAGCGAAACCCAACCGCAGGCGACAGATAGTTGATACAATCTGTTTGTGGATTTTTTTTGATTTATAGAACCATGGTTTTGGGGGGATAGTGGGTTGGATTTGTCCGTAGAATTTGCCTTTTACGGTCTTAGACTTCTGCCAGAGGGAATTCCAGTTAGTTTGTAATTGTTGTTGGACGATTGAAACAAGATCGTGAGAGTAAACATGAAAATAATCTTTGAGTCCAGAATGAATGGATTGTTTGGCACATCGATCAGCATTTTCGTTGCCTGGTATGCCTGTGTGTCCTGGTATCCATGCAAGCACTACATGTAGTCCCAATCTATGACAGTTCAATAGTTCTTCTTTAATTTTCAGAATTATGGGAAATTTATTTTTAGCTTTAAACTGATTAGCACTGATAGCTTGCAGACAGCTCCTAGAGTCCGTCAGTATAATAGTTTTATTGATGGAGTGAGAGCTAACATATCGTATGGCTTCGAGTATGGCTATTGCCTCCCCGGTAAATACTGATGTAAGATTTGGACAGTTATAGCTGAGGATAATTTTGTACTTCGGAATCCAGACAGCAGCTCCCACGCAACTATTTTGGTTTAACTTAGAAGCATCTGTAAATATAGTTAACCAATCACCCCACATTGAACCAATAATTTCTAAAAACTTTTTCGGAGGGTCAGTTGAATCTTTGTCAATTCCAAAATTAAGTATGATAGAGGGCTGATAGACAAGGGCATCATAGTTTATAGTAAATAGGGGATTACTTGGGAATTGTACAACAGGGAAAGAGAGGCGTTTGAATTTAATATAGCTGCGGATAATACAAGGGAGGTTAATTTCAAATCTGATTTCATGAGGGGTTATAAGGTTAAACAATTTATATATTGATGGCCAGAGTGGATGATTTGAGTTTTGTACTAATTTATAAAAGAACCGATCAGCCAGATACTGTCTGCGTAGATGTAGAGGGGGGTCTCCACACTCCACTTGTAGGGCATTAATTGGCGTTGCTTTCATGGCACCTATTATGATGCGCAAACATTTGGATTGGATTGCTGTCAACTTATTTAGAGCAGCTTTGTTGCCAGGCTCTAGGAGGAATGTTCCGTAGTCTAAATGGCTGCGAATAATAGAGTTGTATAGTAATTTTTGTGAGAAGGGATGGGACCCCCACCATACGCCCGACAGGGATCGGAGAATATTTAAATTTTTTTCGCATTTTGAAGTAATGTGTTCAGAATGTGGAACTCCCGTGAGTTTTGTATCCAACCATAATCCTAAAAATTTTACAGCATGTTTTTGAGGTATGGGTTCATCATTGCATCTTATGTTTAAATAGGGGACATTTCTTTTTCTGGTAAAAACTACTAAATTACTTTTAGCCGCTGAAATGGACAAACCATGTTCGGACAGCCAGTCCTCCAGATATGCCAGTGCAGAATTTATTGAGGTTTCTGCCTCTTGAATTGTCTTTGAAGAGATGTATAAGGCGAGATCATCGGCGTATTGTAATACTTGACAGAAGGGTCTAGCAGATTGTTCCAGGTCTGCTGTGTACAGGCTATATAAAAGAGGACTGAGTACAGAGCCTTGAGGGAGCCCTTTCCATACCTTTCTGTTTATCGTAATGGAGTCGTGGTTTTTGATGGTTATTGTTCTTTCCGTCGTGAAGCAGCTGATGAATTTTACCATCTTCGCCGAAACACTCAGCTGTAACAGTTTGTTTCTGAGGATCGGGAGAAGGACATTATCGTACGCTGAGGCGACATCTAGGAACACGGCCACAAGATATTCCTTGTTTTTTATAGCGATGCGAATGTCTGTAGTTAATACACTGAGGCTATCAGCTGTACTCATTCCTTTTCTGAAGCCGAATTGGGACTTAGGAAGTAAGTTATTGTTCTCAACAAACCATTCGAGTCTATTTTTTATAAGGATTTCGGTAATTTTGGCCATTACGCAGGAGAGAGCAATTGGGCGACGGGAATTGGGATCAGCAGGATTCTTACCCGGTTTTAAGATAGGGATTATTATTTGTGTTTTCCAGGACTCAGGAATAACACCTTGTTCGAAAAAAAAATTTATTAACTTTAGGAAATATCTTTTGAAGTTCTCGGGACCTTTAGTGATAAAAGAGTAAGGGATTCCATCCACCCCAGGGGATGAATCAGTCAATCCCTTTAGGGCTAGTTGGAGTTCTTCAAACGAGAAAGGGGAGTCGAAATGGCCAGAAGGGAGAGAGGAGCTTGGTATGTTTATGTCAGGATTCTGGTGCACAAATGGGGGAGCTAGTCTGTCAGCAAATGCATCTATCCAAGAGTAAGGGTCATTTGAGGTTGGATTTGTGAAGTTGTATGAACCCCTAAACCTGCGAATCTGATTCCAGACTATGTAGGATGGAGTTGTTGGGGATAAAGATTCACAGAATTTTAGCCATCCCATTTTCTTTTTTGTTGAGAGGGTTCTTTTATATATTGCAGATTTTCTTTGGAATCTAAGAAAGTTATCAGTTGTCATGGATCTATTGTAAGTAACTTCTGCAAGGTTACGCTCATGAACTGCTTCAGTGCATTCAGAGTCCCACCAAGGAGGGGAGTACAAGTTATTTTTGTGTTTCTTGATGGGGATAGATGTGTCTGCAGAGGACAGTATGGCTTCAGTTAAATTTGAGTAGCAGTTTAAAAGGTTTTCTGCAGAAGGGATAGGTAGGGATGTTAATTTAAGGTCTAATGAAGAAGCGTAAGTGTCCCATTTAGCTCCAGACAATCTATACTTTAGGAGAGGGTTTGTGAGAGGAGGATGGGAAACTCTGAATGTCAAATTTGCGAGTATGGGAAAATGGTCACTCCCTCGACTAAGAGGGAGGACCTGCCATGATATGGATGGGAGCAGAGAGGGAGAGCACAATGTGAGATCTACTGCCGATTTGGGATTCTGGGAAGGAAGCACCCTACGCGTAGGAGAACCGTCATTGCAGACACATAAATTAGCTTCCTCTAGCATTTCAGATATAAGATGTCCGAATGTGTCACAATGGAATGAGCCCCAAGAGAGATGGTGAGCATTGAAGTCGCCCATTAATATTAAGGGGGACGGGACAGAGGCAATGATTAAAAGAATATCTGAGATGAGGTATGGGGAGGGATGCGGAATATAAATAGATATAAATGATATATTAAATACACGTACAGCCACAGCATTTATTTCTGGGCTGTGATCAGGAAGTGTGATCTGTGTGAATGTCTGTTTCAGACTTACAAACAGAGCACACCCTGCCTTTCCGTCCTGGCGATCATCCCGGAGGCACGAGAAGCCCGGAACCCGGTACCGGGATCCGGGAGCAAACCATGTCTCCGACACAGCCACCAAGACGGGGGCATGTTTCCTGATGAGGATGTTTAGTTCAGGGATCTTCTGACGAAGACTCCTGCTGTTCCATTGAATTATAGGACATAGGTCCATTGTGGCCTGTTAAAGAAGAGAGTTGAGAAATAATTTGAGCAACGTTGGTCGGTAGGGGGTCTGAATTTTGGGATATCATACTTACTATGATAGTAAGGAGTTGGGCAAGATACTGGTCTTGAGGTTTATATGTAGGAGTTGAGAGCTGGGGTTGGGACCTTTGGAGTGAGTATCCATTTGGAAGAGAGGAGGGGCCCTGGGCAATAATGTTCTGGTGTGCAGTTTGATTATAAGTTTTTCCAAGAGGCGCTCTAGGGCGTGGTTTTTGGTATGTTGTTTTTTTATAGGACTGGCTGGACTGTGTGACAGTAGCGTGAGGGAGGAGAGGCTGAGAGGTTGGGTCATGTGCCCCAATTGCTACTCGAGTAACTTGGTTAAACATCCTGCTTACTTTTGGTGTTTGGCCACAGGCTTCCTGATAGGATATACCATCACGGGACATTATCATTTTTATAGTTTTTTGTCGATTTTGCTCTGGGCATGTCCGGTTGGTAGAGTAGTGGTGGGCAGAGCAGTATAGGCATGTTGCCTCTGACTCTTGCACTTCACAACTTTCCCCAATATGAGGTTGAGTGCATCGGTAGCATCGGGGTTGGGATCGGCATTGAGTTTTAATGTGTCCAAATCTAAGGCAGTTCATACATTGAATAGTCGGGAATTGGTAAGTCTCAACAATCAGTGATGAATAGAATGAGAATATTCTATTTGGCAAATGTTGGCCCCGGAAGGTGAGGACAACTGTTTGTGTTGGTTCCCATGTTATATTTCCATCTATTTTATTTTTTCTATTTAGTCTTCTGGCCTTAAGAACATAAGAGTTGCCAGGAATTTGTAAGGAGTCTACAAATTCATCCATTGACCAGTCCACAGGGACCCCTCGCACTAAACCCATCCGAGTTACATTGTAAATTGGAATTACTGCGTCATATTTGTGTGTTTCTAGAATGGAGTTTGTTAAAAATTTGTTGGCAGCAGCTGCTGTCTTGAATTGAATGGAAATTTTGTTCCTACCTACTTTCTTCACTCCATCTTGACAGACATCCTCAATCTTGTTTATATGCAGAAATTGGCCAAACTTTATAGGTCTTATAGTTGTGCCTGCGGTTGGATCCGGCTCCACCCTTGATACGTGAACAATGTAAGGGCCAGCATCGGCCTCTTCATATTGTATTATTCCCATAATAGCCATAGCTGGGTGCAAGTACACTGTTTGAACGGAGGCTGATGCTGTCTCTTGGTTCGTTATCATTTTCTTAGCGGCCGTTGGGCGCTTTGACTCTATCAGTTGCCGCTTTTTAGGGTTAATCGGGTTTTTACGAGTCTCACCCGATACCTCCATTATTTCAGGAGGGTCCGGTGGGTCCGGGGGCTCCGGTACAGGGGAAACGACTTCCATTTCCCCTGTATAACACTCGATACAATAATATTAAAACACTCACCCAATATATAAATACAGTATAAGGACACAGAACATGAAAAGCAAACAAACACGTGTGAAGGCCTTCGCCTTCGACCATGCAATCAAATGGATACAAAGTCCTTAATGCCATTTTAGGACTTGACAATGACATTACATGAATTTGTGGAATGTCGTGCAGTGTTGTCATAATCGCATTTTTTTCTCCAAAATATTATTTTAAATCCTAAGACTTTTTTAGGTTCCCAATTAAGATTGAAAAAGCGACATTAAAAGAATGGGTGGTTGCCATACAAAAAAGTCGAAATGATCAAAAATGGCAACCATCAAAAAGAGATGTTGTCTTTTCAGACCATTTTAATGAAAGAGACTTTTACCTGACCAAGCTTGGCCTTCGCCGTCTGAAAAGGACTGCATATCCCATCAGGGGGTCTATTCGGAGATTTGAAATTTTCATCTAACTTTTTTTCCTCCTTGTTGCTCTCGTTTGAAACGACATAAGTGTGAGAGTGACCAAGATAAAATCTCATCTCATCTCACGCGCAGGAATAGCCCCCCTGGGTAAGTTTTAATTTTTTACCAACGAAAAGTTGTTTTCAATTCAACGCGTATAATTTTTTTTTCTGATTACGTATTATGGTTCCATACTCAAGGGGTGCTACCAGAACCAGAACTAATGTTACAAGTTCCAGTTCTCGCAGCCGTCAATAATAAACGTTAATGCTGTCATGTATATTCCTGATTGTATAATGATTTGATGCTGGTATAATTAATATGTTTGTACTGTCAATTGGAGGTGCCAGATGGCAACACTAAAGCGGTGGCTTGTATTATCGTGGTTCACTTTGGAGACGACCGTCGAATAAACAAGATCTAAGAGAATCTGCGTGTTGTTCTTATCATCGCCCACCCTGCGAAATCACCATCGTTACATCTCAGAAGTGGGATAGACAATGAAGAAGATGCTGGGACCATTTCGTCACGGGTTAGGAAAGAAAAGAAAGACAAGTTATGACAAACATTTTTTCTTGCAATGTGAACAAGACTGTAATAAGCCAGTTTCCAAGAAACGACGAGTGACTCACCTCGACGCTGAAATTATTCCAAAATTCGATCCGGGGAAGAAAACTACAAATGTGAAGGGGTGGCTCAACAAAATTGACCAACTGGGAGATATGTACGCATGGGATCAACGTGACCGTACTTTCATCATGCAAACTCGTCTTCGTGGTGCTGCTCGAGACTGGTACGATGACTTGGATGATTATGCAGCTACTTTGCTCCAGTGGAAAGAAAACCTAGCGCGCGCATTTCCACGTTCCACAGACTACGTCGATCGGCTAGAAGAAATGCTTGCTCGTAACAAAGGAAACAGTGAGACGATGACTCAGTATTTCCACGATAAGATATCACTTCTAAAAAAGTGTGGTTTAGAAGGGGACTCTGCCATATCCTGTCTGATTCGGGGTTTGCCGGTTGAATTTCGTGCAAACGCGAAAGCCTACAGTTGTGATCATCCAGAAGAACTGTACTACGGATTTTTGTCATCGCTGGAAAACTACAAAAAAGAAGCTAGAAATGAAGAATTGAGGACATCAACCTGGCGTCGTGGATCGAACATGCCGGATACCTGCTACATCTGCCGCAAAACGGGCCATGAAGCACAGGACTGCCGCTGGAAAACTCGCTGCGACGTCTGTCAACGCCTGGGTCACGCTGCTACTGTCTGCTGGTATGCTGCTACTGGGTCTGGCACTGACGCCGGGTCACGGGACACACAAGCATCGCAACCGCTACGCAACATTCAGTAGGTCTGTACAGCAGGTTTCATTTGAAATTTTAACAGCTACCTATTTTTTAAGAAGTACGTTACAACTTACGCCGCTATAGTTCTCGCATACATCGATACAGGCAGTAAAGTAAGTAGCATTAAGTCGCAAACCGTCGCAGATTTGCAGTATGAGAGGTTTTGGTGTTAAGCAAATTGAAGGTAATAGATATAATAGTTTCGCGCGGATTTTTATATAATCCTAGGTTTTTTTGAGTCTCCAGCGACCATAAAAATGTGGGTAGGTCAATAATTAATGCGGGTGACATAGAAATGGGTATCAATGAAGGAGATCATGCCAAGCATTTGCTGAACGAAATAGTTTATAAATGAATCAAATAGTTCTTAACTATGTGTACAGGTAGATCTGTGTGAAGAAAAGTAACGCAGTAATAATTAATACATACATAATTTATTTTCATTAAATAATTTACTATAGGTACATTAGAAATGTGTGCTATGAAATAAGTAATACCTATCTAAAATAAGCTAGATCTGTGTGATGAGTAGTGAGACGTTTTAGAAAAAGAAACCTGCATAATAAATAGTAATAGGTATCGAATAAAAATCTTTTAGATCTGTGTGCTATAATATACATAAACATCTAGACACTACGCTAGATCTGTGTGACCAGAAATAAAACATTTTATACTTACAATGATAACTACATAAAAAATATCTAATAAATACCTATTAGATCTGTGTGCTATAAAAAATAATCATCTAGACACTACGCTAGATCTGTGTGACCAGAAATAAAAAAAATTAAACTCACAACGATAACTACCTAAATAAATATCTAATAAATACCTGTTAGATCTGTGTGCTATAAAAAATAAATAACATCTAGACACTGCGCTAGATCTGTGTGACCTGAAATAAAACATTTTATGCTTACAACGATAACTTCATATATGAATATCTAATAATAAATACTTATTAGATCTGTGTGCTATAAAAAATAAATAATATCTAGACAACTACGCTAGATCTGTGTGACCAGTAGGATAACATTTTATACAAAGAACTACATTAGTATATCTAATATACTTGCCTATTAGATCTATGTGCTATAAAATACATAACATCTAGACAACTACGCTAGACCTGTGTGACTAGTAGCAAAACATTTTGAATATAGATAATCACATAAATATCTATTATACCAACTAGATCTGTGTGCTATAAAATACATAACATTTAGATCTATCTAGATCTAGATGCATCTAGATAAATAACATTGAGTATGACGAGGAGAAGTAGTTTATTTTACAAAATAAATAAAAACAGCGTATATTAATGTGTGTTCTTCCTTCTCTTCATATTTAAGTAAGTTACAAAATATACCAAAAACGATTTACTGCCGCGTAAAATTTCGTTACAGAAGTCCAGGAGTGCAGACAACTTTCAAAATCGCCGTGAGACACGGCCGATGCAGGATGGCCGAGTGTTACAAGTTCCAGTTCTCGCAGCCGTCAATAATAAACGTTAATGCTGTCATGTATATTCCTGATTGTATAATGATTTGATGCTGGTATAATTAATATGTTTGTACTGTCAATTGGAGGTGCCAGATGGCAACACTAAAGCGGTGGCTTGTATTATCGTGATTCACTTTGGAGACGACCGTCGAATAAACAAGATCTAAGAGAATCTGCGTGTTGTTCTTATCATCGCCCACCCTGCGAAATCACCATCGTTACACTAATACTAAGTCTACTATATTGCCTTCCGTTGAATAATTTAAAAAAATCTTTATTTCAAAACTGTCGTCCAGTTTAGGTATTATGATTAAGGTATGATGATGATTTTTTGGCAATTGATATTTGGCAAACATTTGATTAATTAACCTGGGAACTATTACATGAATTCAGTGGAATGCGGATACATACGTTGGAAAACTACAATACTCAGGGTATTTTTTTTTTCATGGCAACACTTCCACAGCACACATGTAACAAGAAGTGGCTTCACCTACATCATACGCCGTGCGCCATCTGATATTCTAGTTGATCTGAGATTAAAAATTACAAATTATTACAAATTCCAGGAGCAAACACGTATGACGTCACTCGTCATCGTCATCCGTCTCTTTCGCACTAGTTGTAAATGACTTATTTCGGTCTTGCTTACGCATCGATTGACATCACTACGTGTTGCCCACGTGACCGGAATGCCATACCTAGCGGAGTATATTATTTTGCCATGACTCGAGGAAGGAGGGAGCCGAGAGAGTAATGAACTAATGGTCAATGCACACGCTTTTTATATAATGAAAACTATACTATGATGGAAAACGACGTATGAAAGAGGAAGAGGAAGGAAGGAAGAGGCGAGGAAAAAAATCTTGCATTAGTAAATCCTTTTTCTAAAAATGTATGCGCATTTTTGCTGTTTTTCCACTTACCAAAAGTCTCGTAGACGGCGAAGTATTTTTCCTTACATTTCTGTAGCAGCAAACTTATAACTAGCATTTCGTGCTCGATAAGTATTTCTGATGGAGTCAAAAACTGCACCTGCTTCATCTTCTTCACTTGAACTTCACATTTTTGTAAAATAAACAACTGCACATCGAAAAATATACCAAAAAGTTTTGTGGAAAATGGCGCCAACATGATCCAAAAAAGAAGGTCTAACATTCAGCAAACACGTAATGACGTCATCGTTATCTGTGTCTTTCGAACTTGTTGTACGAGTATATAAGACTTATTTAGGTCTTACTTAAGTCTCAATTGCCGTCACTACGTGTTGTTGAATGCTTTTCGAACTTGCTTAAGGATCGATTGACGTCACTACGTGTTGCTAAATACTATACCTCGCGGAGGACACTATTATTCCATGGGCGTCTAGATTTCTTTTTTTTTTTTCGCGTGCCGGCCGCGGCACCTCAATGCGCGCACATTCAGCCGATAATAAACATTTAAAAAAGTTTAATAAAGACCAATTTATCCTACTAATATTATAAACGCAAAAGTGTGTATGTATGGATGGATGTTTGTTACTCTTTCACGCCAGAACGGCTGAACAGGTCTGGATGAAATTGGGCACAGAGATAGATCATAGTCTAGAATAGCACATAGGATAAATTTTAACCGCAGGTGAAACCGCGGGGCGCAGCTAGTTGTAAAGAATTTTAAAATTAAATGTTTTTTACCACATTTAGGGGCGTAGCTACGATTGTTTAAATGTAGAATGTAGGAAAAAAGTGACTACTTACGACTTTATTTTCAGTCGATTTTTTTAAATCTAAAAAACACATTACCGCACTAGGCACTAGTGCAAGAATGGTTAAGTAAAAGCACGCGTGCGTGCTAGCCCAGATTATGAGCCTAAAACCAATGGAATAAAGTCCCTTTTACGAGCAAGTATGTCATGAAGAAAATATAACGTGAATTTATGTGGCCATGAGTATAACATACAAAAATAAACAATCACAGTCCTTATCAAAATTTATCAAGATTCATATAACCGTTCAGTCGTGAAAACAATACAAACAGCGAGACTGGGTTACTTTGCTTTTATTAGATTATAGTATGGATATACATTGTCCCTTAAAATCCAATTGATCGGTAGTTCTGGAAATTTCCCCAATAAACACACTCAGTATTCACAATTCATTAAACAGCGTCAAGTGTGGGTTAAATTTGGCTTCAAGGTATCGCCTGATTAGATACCGCTGACTCAATTAATATATTAGTGAATTAATATATCTAATAGATAACGTAGTTTAATATTGATCATGTTATCGCTCGAGTGCTGGTGTGGAGTGCAGGGCTAAAGTACTCTCGTATTGCGCACTTCATTGTGAATTGGTAGCCGCTAGCCGACGCAGTGTGACATACTCTTTAATCTGTTTAATTAGTTTAGGTACGTCTAGGGACATATCATCTATAGAGTGGTAGAATTCTAAATTTACTTCTAGGTACAGCTACAAACAGAAAAAAAAATGTAGCCACAATAAAATAAATGGATCCGTTGTCATGAGACTATACTACAATACCTAATTATAAGCATGTGTGGACGCATGGTTATTTTACTTAGAACATTTGTAGTGATGGCGAATACATATTAGATAGATAGGTAGGCTAGATAGATAGACTATTAGATAGATAGGTAGGACTATAGGTATACAGAAAAAAACACTATTTTAGTGGTCGCCTGTCGCCCTTCTTATGTCATGAGAAGAAGTGAGACGTAATGCGAGCCCTTGCCATGGCTAGCCCATTTGACAGGCTTCAAAAATGCCCTTCATGATAGTCCGTTCATTCATTTTAGTTTGTACGAAACTTGTAGGAGTAGATCAAAATCCTTTTACTTTTTGATTTAGTATTTTTTTCTGTTATAAGATTGATTTTACGACTTCCTTGCTATCAAAGCTAATTTCGTTTCATTGGTTAAAAAAATCCAATTAGTTTACGCTGTAGAAAAAAAAAACACAAATTTTAACTTTTGACATTGTTATCTTGTAACATTCACCTTTTACAAAAAATTGATTAAACGTTTTACAAATGTAATTTTACTATATGAGTAATTAATGGCACTAATTATAAAAATTGCCTAAGTACTAAAAAACTAGGCAAAACTAAAATTTAATTATTATTATTTTTTTAATTCGCTTATCGGGCACATACAGTTAGGATGTTCCTAAGGAATAAGCTTAAGGTTCGTGTAAAAAAATTAGGTAAGGGCTAACTAGGACTAGATTAAACTAGTAAAGGAAAGACTTAAAGGCCATTAAAGACAAATAACTAAATCAATTTTTCAAAAAAACAATCTTATCCTATACGTATTTCTATTCATATCGCACAAAGATTTCAAAACAAAGAAATTTCTTTTATAAATTGTACAAGCGAACTTACCATCCATCGTCCCTCCACCCGCCATCAATCTTGCATGGAGAGATCTGAGCCTTAATAATAACACCCTCCGATAACACCCGGACCCTTAATCCTCCTTAAATTGACTGCCAGTCCAATTAACTTAAGTTGTTTTTTTTTTTTAATAACTCTATTCTGTTGGCCACTGAGTCCTCGACAGCGTACCCGGCATTAGGCAAGCGCAGATAGCGCAGGGCCTCTTTTTAATATTAACACTGTGAAAGGATTAACATTTCATTTTACGGCATGCTTACTGAGAAAGCAAAACGAACTGCTATGTTATAATCATAGATCAACATTTTTTTTTCACATCTCTAGTTTTGAAATTAACAAAGAATTGTAAATTTTTGCATGTACTTACTAGGCTTTAAAGTTTCAAATTTTTAAATTTGTAAATAACTTAGCAATATTTATGTGAATGAAACCTTTAAGTTCCATAAATAAAATATCTGAAGCAATAGGTTAATTAAACCCTTAGATAATTAAACCTTCACCCAGCGTTATTTTTTTAATTAAATACTTGCTGTATTTTTTTTGGTTGATTAGGTAATTATTTTTTGGTTAAATTTCAACCTAAGCATAATGTATGAGACATTATTTGTTAAACAAAATAAGGATATCTTATGTGTCAATAATTTAACCTTTATTATACATTATGAAGAATATCTGCAGACATGCTTAGTGTCTACGTAGCCTTGACGACATTGAGGGTCAACTGTATGAGATAACGACTGACATTTGGATATTTACTATTTTGTACGCCAAATATTTACTTAGTTTACTTGCCAAAATCGCGAGTCTGATCATTCACATTGTTAATGACAGGCATCTATATTTTCGTGTAATTTGTAAGTAGGTAATTGTGATAAAAATTGCTGATAAAATATTGCATCGAATTGAACATCATCATTACAGTATTTTACGCCCCACTGCAGAGACACCGATCTACTCTACATCGAGGGTGGTTAAGCTGTTATCCACCACGCTGGGCCAAAAAGGGTTGGTGGATGTCGCAAACCTTTCGAATTATTAGCTCTAGGTCGGTTTCCTCACGATGTTTTCCTTTATGAGCACGTGTCATATCGAATATATAGGTGAACTAAAATATTCTATTAGGTATTTGTTAGTAAATTATTATTCCTACGTCATGTACAGAAGGTACTCGTACATGATGGAGGAATAATAATTTACATCTTTAACTCATTCACTTTTAGAAAACTTAGTAACTTTTTCTAGCAAGAGCTCATTTACTGAACTCTGTTTGAGTATAAAATTAGGTTAGCCTATCTTGATTTCACAGTTTTCCATTTTTCGATACTAATAACCCTATGTCCGTTCTTATGAAAAAAACTTATAAATCTCATCGTGATTGGTCCAGCCGTTTTGTTGTGACTATATAACAGACAGAAAGACAGTTATTTTCCCATTTATTTTCTCAAATCTCTCAGGAATCGGGGCCTCGCGAGTCACATCGACTAGCGAATCTAACCTTGGACTGTCTCATTACGGATCATTGTTGATCTCCTAACTCCGGATGACAAATGCGTATCACTAGGGATGGGGTCACTTTCGATAGTCTATGACGTCTTACTTCGATAGAAAATATAATATAACCCAATGATTGTTATGAGACATCAATCCAAAAGTTCGTCTTTAGGTGTCTAAGAGCAAACTTTTGGAATGCAACCACATAATATTTGATTTAATCAAATCTAACGAAGTCTCTTGAAAATGTAGTGCGTTTGCTAGTGCGTAGACTAGTGCGTTTGTAAGGAACTAATCACCATCTGTAAATCTGTTAAAACAACAAAAATCTTTACACCACATTGTGGTATATAACAAGTTAAAACGAATCACGACACCTCGTACTATAAAATCTGTCAAGCTGTTCGAGTAAGCCCTAAAATATTATTAACTCTATTACCTCCTGTAGCTCCTCCGTCAGGGCTAGTACTGGACCTAGACAATAATTGTCTTTCCACAGTTTCAATCCCGCTAGAAAGAGACAAACATATCCTTATTCTAGCTTTGTCACATCTAAGTGCGGATGAAAAAAACGGTTTCTCTCCGACCCGTGCTAACCCTGCTGGCATAACAAAAATGACGGCTGTAATGTGTTTTGTTTAGTATATAACACATAACACTACAGCCGTCATATTTATGTGATGGATAGATACAACTTTTAATCCGACAGCATCGTTTGCGTTCTTTTTTTTCATAAATTTAGACTCAACGATATTTCTATAGCCGCCTATATTTCTCTTCCCTACGCCGCAATCTGGTGGGATTTTCTGAAATTGGCCCTTTCAAACCCCTGACCGGAAACGCCAAAATCCTGTTAATAGAAATACCGTCATCCGCATTCGAATCACGTCCCTGATCTGACGTCATTGTGGCTTCAATCGAGTGTTTGGATTAGGTTTGCATAATTAGGTGGCTATCGCGACTATTTAATTAAGCTACGCGGTTTTGAACCGAAAAATATTAAAATCATTTTTTTAGAATCCTTACCTATAATTTTTTATTGTTTTTAGTTTTTATTTTAAAAATCGCGGACAAGCTCAAGAAAATCACGGATAAGAAAAATAGCCAATTCTTTTGTATTGATTACTGAAGATATAGCTTCAGTAATCGCGGGCCCAGATACACTTTTATTTTTAAATTAGCTGTGGCCCAGGGTTTTACCCGCGGTCCCACGGGAACCGTAATATCTTTCGGGATGATAGGTTCCCTATGTCCTTTTCTGTATTCCTGACAACGTGTATGCAAAATGTCATGATGCTCTGTTAAGTAGTTGAGGCGTCAAAGCATCACAAACGGACAAACTCACTTTCGCGTTGATATTATTATCTAGGAATTAGGAATAGAAAATTAGGATAATGGTTAAAATTAGAATGACAACCAGTAACATTATTAAAAGAAAAACAAAAAACTCGGCTGCATAATGTTGTATCCTATGTCACTTCCACTATCAAGACGATTCAAATGACACCTCACATGTCGAAATCCATGAAGCTGTTTAGGCTGCAGGACAAACATATATACAAACATACCTATATTCATATATACATACACTCGAAAAACATAACCCTCCTTTTTGCGCAGTCGGGTGAAATGAGGCAACTATTCTCAAGACTCGTAACTCGAAAATGGTCCATAAAATCGACGATCTAGATTCTGTTCTGTTGTTTAGTTCATTAAAATAAACCTCAATATTAACTCAATATTAAAATAAAGGTCAGGTAGGGTCAATTTGCCTCAAATTTGTAATTCAAGCCCTATTGGTACGAAAATAAACACATCTTGTTAAAAATTATAATTTAATGTAAACTTAATCAACAATGGCAATTTAGTTAATGATTTAACATAATTTCACTAAACTAATAAATAATATCTTTACAAGATATTTTTATAATTATAACTTAAATATCTACATAATTTATAAATTTGAAACTAGAAGTAAATAGGACCATGAAGTATTAAAGATTGAAATAAATGTAATTATACAAATTACTATTTACAATATAAAAGGTACACGCAATGGCACTGTAAAAATACCAAAATTTAATTATATTTATATTACTTACACTTTTTTGATTGTGTAAGTAACAACTTAACATATAACCAAGGACGTAAATTGAAAACTCAATAAACATAACATATCGTCACGCCTTTCCATCGAAGGGGCTGGCATAGGAGGCTTAACAACACTCACATTTCGCCGGACGATATTCAGTCCTTAATGTGACAGGGGGAGAGCCTGATGCCGTACACCGGGCTTTAGGTATGTAGCAGATGATATTCATTACTGACGTATAACGTTCAAACAATAAACAATTTGGTACGTGCCTTCGCCTGGGATCGAACCCGGTCCCTCTGGCTTGAGAGGCGAGCCTTCTCCAACTAGGCTATCATCCCTGTTAGTATAAAAATCAATAAACAGTACAAAAATTTATGTTTTCTGAAAATGTTTTTTTTTTTTTATATTTTAAATTCTTATTGAGATATTGTATTGTAGCATGTCGGTATAAATATCGACAACTAATAACTAAATTTAAGGGAAAAATAATATTCCCGATTACGAAATACGAGCTTTTGATAATCCGAGTAGCTCCGTGTGTGCAGTCAGGTAAAGTTACTACAAACATTCGCACCCTGTATAAATATTAATTAGTAAATAGATTTACAAAGCTCTAAGCTCACAAAGCGAAGGCCATGAATATTAAAAAAATATTTACAAATTTAAAATTTTATACATTAGGGAACCGGTACCCAGTTTTGCACCGTTTCCCCCAATTTTTTTTTTTTTTTGTAAAAAATCTTAATGTCTAATTTGAAATTTACAAATTAAAGTCCAGTATACCTAAATCATATTCCTTGTGGTTCATTTCATTCATGTTACATGTTTTACACATTGTCAGCGTAAAATTGTCTAAAATTGCTAGAGAAACTAGCATTTAGCCATCTTTTGATTTCAGTACACAAGAGGCAGCGCACTAATCTTGTAAAATTCCTTGTAAAATCACTGGACTCTCAGGCCTAAATATCTAAATCGCTTTAAGCGATAAGTTCACCCTTGTACTGCCGAATAAATAAATGTCATATTGCATTTTTTGGTGTGCAAGAAAGTCATATTGTATTGTACCTAATATTTTTTTGCTTATGTAAATGAAATTAGGTATAACAGGAATAATTGGCTCAAACGTGATTCCCATACAATTAAAACAAAAAAATTGTACCAACCAGCTAATTAGGCGGAATGGGCTCATGAAATCAGAAATCAGAATTTATTGATAACTCCTATAGCTACACGTCATGCACGCTCAAACAGGAGGGCTGCTGATGTGGGGGCAGACAGGGGCAAAGACCCCCCTTTATATCAAACAAGGTGATAGCGGCCTCTTCAATTTTACTATCTCGTACCTACAAAGCCGGGGCCGACATTTGAAGAAAAGGAGTGACTAAAGCCTTCCGAAAAGACTTCAAAGAAGTCATGACGCCCCGTCATGAAGTACTTCCGCGGTACCTGCACTCAAACCTATCTATTCACGTCCAAATTAAATCCCCACTTGCTTATCGGTTTAAGTACAATAAACCAAACATTTTGCAAATTATTGAACAGCAGGCGAATATATTTCGAAAACTTCAGGATAATTTACGCACCTACACGTAGCAGAAATAAACGTAGCACGTACTAAACTGATAGATCATAAAATTTAATGCGTAGTGTGTGCTTCTTGACTTGTTTTGTCCTAATCAGCTCCCTGAAACTTTGATCGGGCTTAGCGATTATTTGAAACAAGTGGCTAGTAATTTAGTAGCTATTTCAAAACAGCAGTTTAGTAACTCAGACCAAATAGAAAGGTAAAGACGGATCTCTGCCAACAACGAAGTGAAGCCAGTTTTCTAAACATGTGTGCGTGGGCCGGTCCTGTCATAATAATTCAAATTAAACCTAAATTGCAAAAAATATGTCACCAATTTAATAACGTTATCGGTTTTTTGGTCTGAATTTAGTAACTTTTTATATAGCTTACTAAACTCAGATCACATAACAGATAACGTTATTTAATTCGTCACTCTTTAAAAGGTGGTCTTGCAGAAATTACTCTTAGCTATAAGTCCCCCGCTTGTGATACGTAAGTAGCTACCTACTAGTTTATAATGCCTGGTAGATAGATAGAGAGTAAAACAGCGAAGACATTAAAAATTGAGAGTTACAAAAAAACGGCCAAGTGCGAGTCGACCTCGAAGAATAAACATAATGCCATTATCTATGTGTGTTAATATCTATTTAAGTATGTATTTAAAAATATCTAAGCATGTATATCAGTCTCTGACAGCCATAGTACAAGCTTTGCTTAGTTTGGGGTCAGGCGACCGTGTGTGGAAGTGTCCCGAATTTATTTATTTATTTATCTATAAAAATTTCAAAAAAAACACGTTTGTTGTATGGGAGCCCTCTTAAATATTTATTTTATTCTGTTATTTAGTATTTCTTGTTAAAGCGGCAACAGAAATACATAATCTGTGAAAATTTCAACTGTCTAAATGTTACGGTTCATGAGATACAACCTAGTAACAGACGGACGAACGAACAGCAGAGTCTTACTAATAGAGTCCCGTTTTACCCTTTGGGTACGGAACCCTAAAAAACTTTTGAGAGTTACAAAAACACCTATGTACATTCACAGATCGTAAAACTCCACTTAGGTATACCTATTTTAGCTGCCTCAGATTTTATTCTTACTAAATATCAAAGAGTCAGCGATTCTAAACCATCGCCCTCCTGGTCGAGAGACCTGCAGAATACGGGCCATCATAATCGTAAAACAGAAGGTCAAGCTTTAAGGAAGCCCCCAGTCGACAAAATGGTTTCTTTATTAGCACTATAAAGGAACAGCCGCAGACAAATAAACAAACTACGCTAGTTCGTAATAAGGAAGAAAACTAAAAAAACTTATTTTGATCTCACAAGTTCGGAAAGACTGTGTTTATCATTCGAAATCTGAGCGCTAAGGTGCATTTTATCCAGCAGCGTAGAATTTTTTTTCTTTCGAACCTTAGAATAATCGCACTGGCCAGCATGACTGCATGAAAAAAAATCCTCGCTGTAGTGAGGTGAAAAGTGGTGTGTTTTGCGCGACAGCAAAGTTATTCCTTGTCCGTACTTTTGAAACCCTCGCTACGCTCAGGATTCTGTAAATGTACTCACGAGCGAATTCGCATTTCCTTGCTGTAGTGAGGTGAAAAGTAGTGTGTTTTGCGCGACAGCAAAGTTATTCTGCGTCTCGTACTTTTGAAACCCTCGCTACTCGCGTGGTCAAGTTTTAATACAGAAAACAACTTTGCAGCCTTGCACAACAAATAACTATTTTAGTTCCTTACGCTACTATATACCCAGACGCGGCGAAACGCGTTAACGTAGCGGTACTATGTTGCATCTCGTTCTATCACTCTGTAATTTCATTTAACTGCATCTCTGTCTATTTCGCTACGTTTCCGCGGTTCGCTGCGTTGATGTGGAAACAGCGTTCCAACTTACTAAAAAAAAATTTACGAACTTACGTAGCTAGTTTTTTTTACGAGTTCGCCCGACTACGGTGAAGCAAAAAAGAGGGTTATGTTTTTGACCGGTATGTATTTGTCTGCATTGTTTCTTTGTTTTTTTTTTGTCTGTGAAAAATAAAATCAAACGCTGATCAACAAAGATAACATGCCAAATAAAAAAAGGGATAATGGAGACATTTTCTTGATTGCCTAACTGTACTGTATTCTTCTAATTGTGATTACTGAGCTTTACTCTCCTTATCCATTTTATCAGAGTTTGAAGGCTTTTGTAAGGTTAGACTTAAAAAGAAGTACAATAACCCACGGGTTTCATGATCTGATAAAAAGATGGAACTCCGCAATTTCGTGTTTGCACTAAGACTACACTACGCTACACTATACGGCCGTCATATAATATCGTTCCTAAAAAGTTTCTCAACTTCTGTTGTTTTATTGTAAGTTCCAAATCGGCTATCCATTTTTCATCACGCTAAAACGATGGGGTGCTATAAGTTTCACGTGTATGTGTGTGTGTGTGTGTGTGTCTGTGGCATCGTAGCTCCCGAACGGATGAACCGATTTTGGTTTTTTTTTTTTTTTAAATATGAATTAGTTGGGAGTGTTCTTAGCTACGAATATGTTTGATAAAAATCGGAGTCAGGGGTTTTAAAATTTTTAATTTTTAAGATGTTGATTTAACAAAAGCCCAGTTATGTATGTAATATACATACATAACTCTACAATAAATACGTTTTCTAGCCACTGCGAAGTAAAGCTCCAAAACTTTTCTTAAAATTTACATAACAAGGTTGATCTATTTTAAGTCAGTGGACGCAGTTAAAAGTTTTTAAGCCTTATTTATGTACATTCCGACAAAGCTTAAAATTTTTAGTCAAGACTGAGTCAAGTAAATCCTTGTTCGAGTTCGTAACTTATCAAATTAAACTTTGTAAGACACACATTAATTTGCCGATTTATTAGCTTTGCCTAGCTTCTAAACAATTAACTAGAGGGCAATTCAGCTATGTCCGATGCCGTTAAAGTCAAAAGTTAAGTCAAAGTCAAATAATTTTATTGCTATAATATAGGTAAAATAATTACAGTTAATAATATAATTTACTAATTACTTTAATTGGTATCACTTCATCAAAACCCTTTAGGTGTACAGGTAGGTACAACCAAAAAGTTATCAGTTTGAGACAATTTCAAAGGTCAAACCACAGAAATATGTAATGATTATCCATTACAGCCAATTAACGTTGCGTTTGTCATGAAAAAACTAATGGGAAACGACTCAGTATGACAAACGTTCACGGATAGTCCAGCTGGCATGTTTGTGAGATATTAGTGATACTGAGCCGTTCCCCGTTCGTTTTTTATGACAAGCGTAACGTTTACGGTTCAGTCAAGCATCGGCTATGGTTAGTTGAATTACCCCCCTGGAAGTTGACTGGAAGTAATAGAACTTGATCTAATCTAATTGTTTTTGTTTGAGTTATGTGAATAATAAGTCCAATAATAAATATTTACCCATAAACTAAGATTAATAACTTAGTTTAGTTGTTTGCTTTCGAAATAAAATTATACTAGCGTACACAGCCGCGGTCCCACGGAAGGCGTTATTTTTTGGGGATAAAATTACCCGATTACTTATTTTTTTATACTCGTTTTGTTATTTAATTTGTGCCTTGCCTGTGACGTCTGTGACGTCACTCGCCGGTTCCAACGGAAGATCAGCGCTGGTTAACCACCATTAGCCAGCATTATGCTGAGTTGGAGCCGGTTTGTGGCAAGAAACCTGTTTTTTTCTTTATTTTTTGCTATGTGTTTCTTTGTTTCCTGTTGCAAATAAAGTATATTCTATTCTATTCTTTTATTCTATTCGATGTCTTTTTCTATACCCCTGACAACGTGTATGCAAAACTTCATAATGATCGGTTAAGCAGTTAGGGCGTGAAAGCGTGACAAACAAACAATTAACAAACGAGGAAACTCACTTTCGCATTTATAATATTTGTTAGGATTAGAATAGTACCTACTGTATGAAAGACACATCTTGTGGATAATTACGAGTATAACGCAGTCGACACATAAAACATTACTTAGTAAGTAAGTATAGACTTATTCCTATAAAACTGTTTATAGATGATAATAACTTCTGGACCACTTTACAATGAGAACTGGGACAATCTTCTATTATTTTTCCTAAGACAATGTTACGCAAATTAACTGATTTTTATTTTGATTCGATTTAATTTGGGCACGCTAAAACAAAGCTACTCGTCTTTCATATTTGTTAAAAACCTTCGTCTGTTCAACTGAAAGAGCTAGTCATTTTAATCAATCACCAAAAGTTAAGTAGGTATTTCCATATAATATTCTACTTGTTCCAAACAATTTAACGAAGTACCGACCTAAAAAACAAGTTCTATTGAATTCTTTGCCAAAATGTGGAACAACTAGCTGCTTGCGCGTACCCAGACGTTTGCTAGGGGTCGGGCAGAAGTAAAGAATTTTTAGGGGTGGGGCAGAAATAAATGTAGGGTCAACTGAGGCAAATGCGTCTGTGGGGCAATCGCGACTTTCGAGAATTACTGACAAACCCCTCACTAATTAGGCAACTAATGCAGATGGCGTTGTACAGATTATTGCAACTAAAAATAAAAAAAATATGTAGGTGGCTCGTAATTTGTGAAGGGTTTGTAAGTAATTCTCGAAAGACGCAATTGCTCCACGGACGCATTTGCCCCTATTGAAAAATCTATCTAGTTTTTTACTTGAAAAATCTACATTCTGAGCTTAGGGACCTGGCTGGGGCAGATGCCCCATTTTGCCCCATTGTAGGTACACCCATGGCTAGCTGGGCTTTGCGGTATCAACCGCTACCCTGTGTAAAATGTTAATTTTACAGCAATAAAAAGTGGTATCTATTTATTATTCCAGGGTGTGAGCTTATCTTTATTCAAAATTACACCCAAACCCGTCGAGGCATCACTTCACTACATAGTATAAAACAAAGTCGCTTTTCGCGTCTGTCTGTTCCTCTGTCTGCTGTAAATATCTCAGTTAACTCCACCTAAGCCCCTCAATGAATTTTGAAGGAGATTTTATCATCGGTTAGATATTTTTTACGGCAGGAATAAAGGTGCCGTGCGAAGCCAGGGTGGGGCACTAGTTTCACTATAAAGATAATTAATTAGTAAATAATACCGGTATATTCTCAGTCACAAACTTTCTACTATAAATTTCGTGAAATCTTAATGTGAGAGTGATACATCTACTTACACGTATTTTAATATTCCTCAGCACAGAATTATTTATCCTTGAGAGCATTTATTCAGAACTTCAGCGTGTTGCAGCTGAAAGTTTCAGACACGAAGTAAAAAATTATGGAAAGTTTCAGACTTTTCCACTAGAAGAAACTTTGCAACTTACTCACCAGCCACTTTAAAGGAAATGAGTACCTATCCTCACGCCTTTCCCCGAGAGGACTGGCAGAGGTGTAATACAACACCCACACTTCACCGGACGATATTCAGTCCCAAATATGACAGGGGGCGAGCCTGTCGCCATACACCGGGCTCCAGTCAGTAGTAGTAGTAGTAGATGACATACAATACGCACATATGTTCACACAGTGAACAAATTGGTGCGTGCCGTCGGCTGGGTTCGAACCCGCTCCCTCTGGCTTGCGAGGCGGGCCTTCTCCCAACTAGGCTGCCATCACTTTTTGAAATGAGTACCTAAGTTCAGTAAAATTGAGTTATCATCAGCACGCTACGCTCAAGGTACATATACTATACTCGTATGCTCGCAATTGACGTACGTTAAATTTGAGTCAATAGCCGAAAATTTAACCGTCTTCCACAATAATTCTTCTTCTTATAGTTCAACAGAACCCAGGGTTCGTATGTTCAATGACACATCGTTTGCAGAACTTCTTCACTGCTCTGTACCCTCTCAGCGTGACGGGCGTGTCTTGTATGTTGAGTTGAGTGAGTCCTCGGCAGTAGTACGCCACAGCTTCGAGACCATCGTCTCCTACTAACTCACAACCTCGTAAAGCAAGCTTCTTTAGGTTGGGACAGCATCGGGCTAGGATCTGTAAAGAAGAAAGAAGAACTAAATTGAGAGAATTAAAAGTATGTAGGATATAGTATCTCATACATTAGTATAGTATCTCATATTAGTTACTTGCTTAACACCAAACTATAGGAGACAAAACGGCGACAAAATTTTTGCATAAGTTCGCGTCCATAAAGTCCTATCGCAAACATTTTTTATTTATTTAGGTGAATTTAGACACGTTAAACAAAAGATAAAAAATTGTAACTTAATTGTTTCCTCTTAATTAGCGTGACTTTAGCAAATATGAGAGCCAAAAACAGTAGGCCTTGCGAAGTAGTCCTCACTAGGTTGACCCCTGTCGAGTCATGTAGTCGGTCATGTAGCACAATACGCACATATGAACAAATTGGTGCGTACCATCGGCTGGGTCAAACCCGCTCCCTCTGGCTTGAGAGGCGGGCCGTCTCCCATTAGGCTATCATCGCTTCTAAAGAATTTTACTAAAATAAATTTGGATAGAAATATGTTAAAACCAAATAACAACTATGATGATAAAGAAAACACTAACCCAATATTAACCATCGCGCTAAGTTGCGGACACCCGAGTCTGATACCTATTTGTAACAACATAGAGTTTGTTTTACCTGCAAGCCAGCCTCGGAAACATCGGTAGCCCCCAGATCGAGTGCCCGCAGCCGGGAGCAGCCCCGGGCGACGGCCTCCACCCCGTCGTCGCCGAGCGCGCCGCACCCTCTCGCGTTGAGATACCGCAGCTTGTAGCAGCGGCGCGCTAATGTGCGGACACCCGAATCTGATACCTATTGACAACGGCACTGAGTTTTAAAAACAGTTGAAGTACTTACGTTATTATTACGTAAGGTGCAGGTTATACAGGGTGCTGGTTTTAGGTGTAGGAATACTTATGGGTATTGTTCTACCCGTCAAAGTAAACAACTTTTAGAACATCAGTTGGCCAAATTCGAGGGAAAAAAAATTCTTTATAGAAAATTGATCACGACATACATATAAATAATAACTTTTTGTATGTTGTATTGTATTGCAGACTCGGTTAATTTTTTTTTCGAATTTAGCAAAAATATGTTCAAAAAGTCGCTCATTTTGATGGGTAAAACAACACATATGTTTCTATTACTGGTTTTTTTTAATGGGAACAATCGACACTCAAAGCTTTACCTGTTGAATCGCCAAAATTACTTGAACATTGTCTCCTTAGCATTAAACGTTGTATAGGCTCAGAATAGTTAAACAGTGTTTTGCCTTTTTAAGTTCTACAACGCACAAGAAAGAAAAGGACAAAGCACTGTATAGCTATTTCGAGGCCATACATTGTTTATTTCTAAGTACATAATATTAACAAAAGTCTGTTAGGCATGTAACCGTATCAGTACTTTTTTTTTTTTTTATTACTTAATAGGCTTGCGTTTGGCCGCCAACATGCCTGATGATAAGCAGTGATTCGGCCTACGATGGAGCACGCTTGCCTAGAAGAAACCGATTCACTCGAGACTTGAAGATACCCAGATTATAAGTGTCAGGGAACACACACTCTGGCAGAGTATTCCACACTCTAGCGGAAACTTTGTACTTTGTTGTATGTAACATAGTATGTACCTACTATGTAACTTAGCTATACTGTGTTTCATGTTTTCATTTTCAAGATACACATAGTTTATTAAGAAAACATAAACAGAACTGAAGAAAGAAAACAGAAACAGAAAATGGGATAAGTAAATATTTTTGTTTTGCAAAAACATTTGAGGTCGCCGCGTATTCAGAAACGGTGCTTGGTCATGAATCTCGATTTAAAAGAGTTTTTATGTTTGGTAAAACCAGTTTTGAATCGACATTCAAGACTGAGCGTGGTTTTAGCATGCGGGCCTTAGTCTCTAACGTTTCGTTCATCACTAAAACAACTATTAAATTTAAGCTCAATAAGCAATATAACTGCCTCGGTGGCTCAGTCGGTAGTGAACTTGAACTAAAGTGCCTTCTGAGCTAGGCTGAGCTATTATTATTAACTACTCACTACCATATTTTGCAAGCTGATGAAAGTTACGCAAACAAATACACAACACCACACAGGCTTTGTGATCTAAAATCACGTAATTATTTCGTAACCTTACCTACCACAAAGTTATGTTAATGTTGCCTGTTGGTAAGGTTCTGTTTCTGACAAACGAACCTGAAAACCAGACACACCTAAGCAAATGACACGAAAATGAAGTGAGATCTACTTGTATTAGCTAAAATGTATTCTACTGTGCTCTGGCCAGTTTTTGGGATTTAGTACTAAAATGATTTAAAACCACAAAACCGTCGGTACTAAATTCCATTCCGAACTGAATTGAAAAAATTCCTAATCGCTTAGATTTCTGTCTGTCCGTTTGTCTATTCTATATGCATGTCACAGCTGAATAATTTAAAATTACATTGATTGTATTATTTTGATTTTCCGTTTATTTGATAGTTACTGACTTTATTTAAACGATGAGCTGATTATAGAACCTAAAAACAAGTAGACAATATACGCTCAGTGCATTCTGATATTAAGGCCTCGAATTACACGAATTTACCAAAGACAAGTATTTATTTGGCGCCTTGTTTGATATGAAGAATTATGATGATTAGGTGCAAAAAAGTACAGCTGGTAGAAGAAACAACCAACTAAGTTTACCCGAAGTACAATATTGAAAATCATTCTCATTTAGGAAAAAAAATCACAAAAGGTACTTATCTTCTTAAAAAAACTATCGGAACGTAGTTGTCTAAATTTTCAGCGATTAAACCACATTTTTTCAATTATTAAATAGCCAGAGTAATTTTCTAAAATTTTACCGAGCAACTTATTTTTATTTGTGATCTTATTATACGATTAATACCAATAAAAACGGCAAAAAAATATATTTCTAGGCGCCGGCCGTTCTCATTTTACCATCAAAATATAATTTACGATTTTCAACTCTAAATAAAGCGGGTTACGTAAACGTATGTATGGGTAGATAATCGTGTAATGACCGAGCTTTAAAAAAATGTTTATAGCCATGACTGATGCTTCATTTTCTTTTATTTTATTTTATTCTTTTTTACCAAAAGAAAGAATAGAATAGAAAAGTTTATTGTCATAAAGTCACACTCATAATAATTTATTACAATGTATTAGGAATGCTCTTGTCATGTACTCGTCATTTTACATACATTGGTTTTTATTTCTAAATTTTAACAAAATTTCAATTATTAGTCCATGCTTATTCTACTTGCATACTATGCATCAGAAATACTATGCATCAGTCGACCTTTGATTCTTCGAACACATGACTTTCTAACTAAGTAGGTTACGGACTCGGTTTTAAAACCCGTAATGCCGAGTCACGTCAAGTAGTATCAATCGTTTAGGTGTGTCCAGATATTTAGCTTAGTATGTGAGTGTTCGTATGAATATGGTTTTAGACATGTTTGAATGAAACACTTTGATCTGTAAAATAATTTTTGGGCAGCGTTTTCCTTTGAAGGCAAAGTAACAGTTAATTAAATACGTATTTATAAGTTGCTCTCAATGTTTTTTCACTAGCTTAGGTAAGCATTCTCTTCTCTTTGATTTAACGAACAATAATAAAGGCTTGTTCAAACACCAATTTCGTAAGTTTTTCATACGAATCTCGGCTATTCGTACATTAAGGAACCACAGAATTTATAAAATGTAACACACAGAGATTTCGAAAAATCGGAATGTCGCGATGTAAAATGTTCTTTGGTGTTTTTAACCCTTGCGCAAAACGATGGGCTGTTATAAGTTTGACGTGTCTGTGTATTGTGTGTGTGTGTGTGTGTGTGTGTGTTTGTGTATGTGGCATCGTAACTCCCGAACGGATAAACCGATTCAGATTTTGTTTTTTTTTTGTTTGAAAGGTGAATTAGTCGGGAGTGCTTTTAGCTATGTTTGATGAAAATCGGTGTTGATGAAAATTGGTGTCAGGTTTTTTTTATTTTTAATTAATTGTATTTTATATTTACTTGTTAAGCAATTAATCCTTTGTTTGCGTCATGGATTAAACAAAGTAAGTACCTATTTTCAAAGACGCAAAAATGTGGTTTCCTCCGGCGTCTCCATTAACGATAATTTCTTCCGTTTTGTGTTACTTGAAATTGGAATGTTTCTAATTTTCTCTCTTCAAATTGGCAAGTACGCCTCGCAGCTCGGTTAAATTGAACCGGAAATGGTACAAATGGATTGGTAAATAAATGGCACCTTGGGGCGGCTGTTTATTATCATGACAACAACAAAAGGGGTAAAATATTTCAGTTTTATTATTGCTCTATTTTTAATTCCCGACGCAAAATACGACGGGTGTTATAAGTTTGACGTGTGTGTGTGTGTGTGTGTTTGTCTGTGGCATCGTATAGCTCTCGAACGGATGAACCGATTTTTTTTTTGAGATTTCAGATGTGATTTAGTCAGGAGTGTTCTTAGCCATATTTGTTGAAAATCGGTATTTCAAATACCGATTTTCAACAAATATTTTTAATATTTATTTATGTACAAGAAACAATGTCTACAACAGATTAATTTTTCAGGCTAAGTTAGATTGATTACTACATTTTCTCAACTAGGTCCTAGTAAGTAAGAACTAGATACGAGTATATACCTACGAGTATCTATTAAGTAAACAAAAACCGTTTTGCTGTGACCAACACAGATTCGTTCGCGAGTTTTTAACATCTTGAAAAATAAATAAAACCTAAAATTAGAAATAATTCTTACGCCTATTTTAACGTAGGCGTAGAGGAGGAAAATAACTGTATTTTAAATTGTTTTCCTTCTACGCCAAAATAGAACATTTAAACTTTTTTTAAGGTAGATTATGCACCGAGAGGACAAAGCAGTGTCTTACGTCGCGGGCGAATTTTTGAACCCTGAGCGTAACGAGAGGGACTCTAAAGGGAGCTTTGTAAAGTCCTGAGTGTAGTGAGGGGTTCAAACCGCACAAGACAAAGACACTGCTTTATGCTAGAGGTGAATACTCTACTTTTCACACCTCCTGCGATTCGATAAAAAGGAACTGAAAATATGTAACACCAAACATCGTTTTTGTTTTGTTGTAGTGGCCAGTTCAATTTTCGATTAAACTCTTCTTATAGTGCCCGTATGCTAAGATTTCATTCAATCCATAAAATCAATTATCCTCTTTACTGGAAAACTCCCTTAGGATTTTCATACAACCTTATCTCCCTTGGGAGGCAATGCTTTGCTTTGATATATAATTAGTAATTATCGAGCAGGTGATAGTGTGAAAAAACATTTGCCGTGTTAGGTTTTCATCAAGGCGAGTGCGCGCGAGGCTGCGTCTCGCATAGTATGCGTGCACTTGCCTTGATAAAGACGCCAAATGCGGTTGAAACTATTGTCGGAATAATCGACTAAATCGTACGTGAGTAATTCCCGTTTCATAAATCATAATGTGTAAAAACCACTTCAGTTTCCATAATAAAATTAACCCTCTTACTAATAAACGTTGCATATCCTCGCAATAGTTATCCAGTGCCTTGTCTTTTTTGATAGAGTAAAAACTTTAAACTTTAACTTTTAACTTTAAAATGTCATACCCAGGCATCGAACAACATAATATGGCAAAACAATGCTAAATGAAAAAAAAAACAAACTAATGAAGGAGTGCGGTTATTTAAACAAACTACCCTCTCATATAAAAAATGTCAACTCATTTCACGCATTCAAGAAAAAAATTGCTCGACATATTATCGAAGACAGATCCCTATCTTGAACGGAAACGCGTGAAATGAAATTGGAATCTTAAAAGTTTTTAAATTTTTATTTTATACTAATATAAAAATATTTTAATGGATGCGACTACGAACGCTAAGCAATATTTAACTCAACCATGTTATCACATAAGCGACAATTGTCTTTGTTAATAATAAAAAGTTTTTAAACCTAAACCTACTTTAAAAGATAGAGAAAGACAAACCCCTGCATACGATTCCGCCGCTACACAGCGTTTATTAATTTTGAGGTAGGAGTTTTTTTTGAGTTTAGTAATTTCCACGTCGTTCTTACCTGTGTACACTTAGCAACAGAGAGGTATCGCAGCGCTGGACCGAGTTTAGCCAGCTCGTACAGACCGAAGTCCGTGACACCGGTACAGTCGGACACACTCAGCTCTTTGAGGGCGCAGTATGACGGTATCCATCTGACGCCGGCATCTGCAACAACGAGTAATTATCACTTTAAAAAATTAGGTAAACCGTTTTTATTTCATTTTACAATCGACCAAGTGAGCGTTGGCGAGCGAAGTGTATGCTTTAGCTTTGACAAAAATGCTTTCCTAGAGCGCTAGAGCCCTAGAGCTTTGCTAGAGAGACACTAATATTGTAGGTAATTGCCACGGGAACTAATTATACGTGTAAAAATTCATGTGAATCGAAGTCAAAGTCAAAGTCAAAATGTTTTTATTCAATTTAGGTATCAAAGATACACTTATGAACGTCAAAGTTATTTAAATAGACTCGACCGCCTTGTTCGGATAAAGAGCCTCTACTCAGAAGAACAGGCAAGAAACTGAGGGGCATTCATTTCAAATAATAAATAAATTACAGTCTCACAAATTTTGGCTTACAACTAGGTAATATCTATAAATACTAGTGGCTACTTGGCGAAAGTGGAAGGCTCCAGACATCTTTATCTTCTAAATAATTCTGAACCTTATAATATCCTCTTTTCATTAATGTAGTTTTTACATGTGATTTGAATTTTTCCTCAGTGATCGTTTAATCGGTTTAGGAGAAGTGCAAAATTTGAAAGTAACATATGACTGAAGGTAATAATTATATCCGCTTAATAACAACTGACTGATTACGAATGAATACAAGTATAATGAATACAATTCTGATAAAAAGTATAAGTACATTAAAAATTTAAAAAAAAACCCCGACACCGATTTTCATCAAACATAGCTAAGAACACTCTTTTTTTTGTACTTAATAGGCTTGCGTCTGGCCGCCAACATGCCTGATGATAAGCAGTGATGCGGCCTACGATGGAGCACGCTTGCCTAGAAGAAACCGATTCACTCGAGACTTGAAGACGCCCAGATTATAAGTGTCAGGGAACACACACTCTGGTAGAGTATTCCACACTCTATCGGTCCTTATGAGAAATGAGGAACCAAAGCGTTTCGTGCGTGTTGTAGGTATATCGACCATAAAACGATGCCGCTTTTTTGTACTCTTGGTTGTTTTATAGAAGAACGGGCTAGTGAGAATAAGGTCATGCAAACCAGATGCACACTCCCCGAAATGTATCCGATAAAACACCGATAGACTAGCAACCGTGCGCCGATGATCCAAACTTTGAAGTTTGATCTGGACAAGGGAGTCGTTGCCAATGAGCTTCTTCGCACGTTTCTCGATGGACTCCAACGCCTCGAGCTGGTACTTGGCCGATCCATCCCAAAGGTGCGAACAGTACTCCATGCACGACCGAACCTGTGCTAAGTGTGCACTCCCGACTAATACACCGTTCAAACAAAAAAAAACAAAATCATAATCTATTCATTCGTTTGGAAGTTAAGATGTCACAGATAGAAACACACACAGACTGACAGACACGTCAAACTCATAACATCCCGTCGTTTTTGCTTTGGGGGTTAAAAAGTGAAAAGAAAAAGTTAAGAACAATGGAGGAGTAATAAATCGACATTCTATTTCAACATCGACACTAGAAATATCAAATTGAAAATTAAAAAGACAACATTGTCAATAATTAGTCCTACTCTACACCAGTTCAAAGCCATTATTCCATCTCTGTTCTTGCTGTCATTGAATTCAGGAATCGGTTAGTCAGAATCAAAGCGTAGCAATACAACAATGTACATTCAGCCCAAAACGACGGCGCCGGCGAGGCGACATCTTAAAAAGACGATGAAAGCCTTTCAAATTGATCTTCTTCAAAAGCATAAAATACTAAAATACTTAATACCGTTTCATGTCAGCATTGAGAAATAATACTACAGAGTCACAATCTCTAAGTAACAACAGTCGAAAATCGTCCGAGCATCGTTAAACGTAGGTACCTAGTCTACCTAGACATCCACACTAATAAACACAAATAATTATTGACTTTTGATTTCATAAGTAAATGTTAACAAAATCAAAAGTGAATAATTATACGACTGTTTGTATCTTTGTAAGCTTTTCACGGCTGAAGGGATCTTGATGAAATTTGATATTTATTTGCTTACAGAATATCACGAGGTTTTGGGACTATTTTCTGAATAAACGCGAACGAAGTCACAGGTAACAGCTACTTATTTATAGAGTCATAATCCCCCTTTTGCTCCAGCTTAAACGCTATGTCGCTGGTGAAGTTGGTATTGTATTGTCAGCCCCTTCAGGGGAACTGCGTGGCGATATCTTTTGTCATGTCGCTAGTATTATTCGGGCAGTAATTTATTAACTCCCGACGCAAAAAAAACGGGTATAAGCTAGTGTTATAAGTTTGACGTGTCTACGTGTGTGTGTGTGTGTGTGTGTGTTTGTGTGTGTGTGTGTGTGCCGAGCACTTTTGCATCTTGTCAGGTTGTAGCGTCTTGTCACGCAATTGGCTTACCAACCAAAAAGTCAGCGCAATGCGTAGCGTGCGCCGAGTTTTGGTGGGGACATTTTTGTTACACGTGACTCTTTTGCTTATGTACTCGTAAGCACTAATGTTTCTAAGACTTCATGCGTAATTCATATTTAACTGTTCTCTTTTCTCAATTTTTTTGTCCGTCGCAAAGTATAATCCATCATTTTTGTATCATACATCAACATTATACGGAATGCCGAAGTGTCTGCGTAATGTCTGATAGGAGAAATATCATTCATCAATACTTCGTAAGAACTCTTTTGAGAAACTGAGTTATTTCATGTTCTTCTTGGTACTTATCTTTTTACTTGCCGACCTAAGTAAGTAAGTAAGGCTGTACAGTAAAGAGAGTAATAAGTAAAAACATATTTTCAGCTATTTCATTTTTTAAACCCCGACGCGAAAACGACGGGGTGCTATAAGTTTGAAGTGTCGATCTGCGTGTGAGTGTGTGTGTGCGTGTGTGTGTGTGTGTGTGTGTGTGTGTGTGTGCGCGTGCGTGTGTGTGCGTGCGTGAGTGTGTGTGTGCGTGTGCGTGTGTGCGTGTGTGTGTGTTGGTGTGTGTGTGTGTGTGCGTGCGTGTGTCTGTGTCTCCCGAACGTAGCTCCCGAACGGATGAACCGAAATTGGTTTTGTTTTTTTTTGTTTGAAAGTCGCGAGTGTTCTTAGCTGCATATGTTTAATGAAAATCGGGGCTTTTTTTCATTTATTTCTATATAAAAGTTACTAAGTAATTTTAAAGTAACTCATTTTACTATTAGACATTTGTCTGCTACGCTGGCTTTATTGTAAAGCTTTTAAAAACACTTTGTCTGATTGTAATATTTTCATTCCTCTTTCTTACTTAACGGAACCAATTTCATTATGCCTAAGAAGTACCTACTGTCGATAGGACGGACTAGTAACAATATTTAGGGTCAAATGCGTCTATGGGGCAATTTCGTCTTTCGAGAATTACTGACGAACCCTTCACAAATTAGGCAACTAACGCCATCTTGTACAGACTATTGCAACTAAAGAAAGATGAAGATATAAATCTAGATATAAATACATATAATATATAAATATAGATACATAGGGTCAAATGGGGTAAATGCGTCTGGGTCTCGAAAGACGCAATTACCCCATTTGACCCTATTTATTTCAGACTCTGGCAGTCATGGTACAAGCTTTGCAACAACAAAATAAAAGTTTTATAGCCTCGGAATAATTAGACAGTGTTTTGTCTTTTTCTTTCTTTTACATTTTTTAACTCAATCGAAAAAGACAAAGCACTGTACTATTATTCGGAGGCTTTACAACGCTTATTGCTAAGAAGGATTGAGTAAGGGATACCTATCTAAGGGATATACATATCCTTAGACAGGTATCCCTATCTGCTTCAGCTTCGAAAAAAATGTTTTCGTATGTCTGAATTCTGTCTGGATCTTTCTCTTCTTCTACAGGTCGGATTTTTAACCGATTCTCTTCAAATTTAGTAAGTAGGTAATTATACAGAATTATTTGCCGAGACAGTTTTTGGAAATCTTTCTGAAATGCGGTTTTTTTTTTTTATCCAACCTACTCACAAAGTTTACGAGAATCGGTTAAGGAATGCGACCTGTAATGGAGGACCCACGTCGGCCGCGAGGCCTACATCTCACAGTAAGTATATAGTAAGTCTAGTAAGTATATAGCATTTAAGTAGCTAAGTAACAGATAAGTACTCCAAAACCTTCTCAAACTAATAGACTAGGTACAAGTTATTATTACCATGAACCATATCCCATCCTAGTTCAACATAAGACAAGCTCACTGATTAATCACAATGTAACTTTGTCCAAAACTTACTGAGCGTGAAGTCAGCTCGTCAAAGTACCCCTCAAGAAAATAGATTAGGCCAGCGGTTTCCAAAGTTGATTGAAACGCGACCCACTTCCAAATTCGGCAGAGCGATTACCTAAAAATTTGAAGTAGCGGCAGCCACTCGACAGCAATAGCAAAGTGACAGCAGAAACTACGCGATCGGTCTCAAAATGTCACTAGAACGTATTACAGCAGCTATCGCCCGCCTATTACCGCCTGTTGCCTGCCTTTGGTAATCAATAATAGCGCCACTAGCGACAGGACAGCAATAGATAAAAACAAATTACTGAAGTTTTGCTTTCAAGAAGGGTTACGTAATACCAATGTACTGGTACACCCAAAGCTAGAATGTACTTTTTACAGAAGGTAAACTAGCGCTCAATTACTTAAGCTCTGTATCCACTGATTATAATACAAAAGTAAAATTTGACAGCAATGGTCGCGCGATTTACGCCTGTCGCGAGCCTGTCGTGAGATTTGTAGTTAGCCTCCGGACATACGTCTTGGTTGGCATGAAGTAAAAAGGGGTATTACCATAATATGCAATTAAACATAGGAATTTTTAAATAAGAAAAAAATACTATGTGAAATAAAATAATATAAACTAAGTAAGTGATATTTTTCAGGGCCCACTCAATATTCGCCGATCACACTTTGGGAAATGCTGGATTAGACCTTCGTAACACGAGCCAAAACCTTGGCTAATATGGACGCGACCTTAAAAGTTTATCTTAATTATTGTAACTACACAAGATAGTAGACGAATATATTTAATATTTCAGGACGTCAGGTTGAGTCATGTAGAGTTTTCACAAAATGTTCGATATAAAATAATTATCCCCAGCAATATTATACTGACTGCCGTGGTTGGTAGGGAGCCTGCCTTCTGCGCTTTGGGGCGTGGGTTCGATTGCCGGCTAGGCCAAACATTCATGTGAGGAACATTTGTATTTGTGCTACGAGTATGTCTGGATATTAAGATCTATTTAATAATATTATACATAAATAAATATGTAAATAAATAAACAAATTCGGGACATTTTTAGACACAGTCGCCTGACCCAAAACTAAGCAAAGCTTGTACTAACTACAGGCATGTTTTAACTATGTATGTAAATCTCAGGCAACCATAGTACAAGCTTTGCGGAGTATGGTCTCAGATGACTGTGTATGCAAAAAT
Source organism: Peribatodes rhomboidaria (assembly GCA_911728515.1). Taxonomy (NCBI): domain Eukaryota; kingdom Metazoa; phylum Arthropoda; class Insecta; order Lepidoptera; family Geometridae; genus Peribatodes; species Peribatodes rhomboidaria. The sequence goes on along the minus strand of OU452184.1, from coordinate 3,848,122 downwards.
GTCTCAAATATTTTTCTAATGAAAGTTTGAAGTAGTTAGAATAAATAGAAAAGTTACATGAATCTTCTATCCGTCTCTCATAAGATTAGAGAACTAGTATCTTTGATCTGAAGTCATCCGCGGTGACGTTGACTACCATCAAATTTATTAGCCTTAGGCTTAGAACTCACGGAGCTATTTTTAGTCGCGCCCGCCGCGATTGTAGGACCGTGATTTCCCAAGAATGTCAAAATTAAAGCAGAACTCACGATGCGGTTGATTTTGGCCGTGCGGCTAGTCTCTTCTCAAATCACTTACGATCTATCTTTTTTTTATTGCTTAATAGGCTTGCGTCTGGCCGCCAACATGCCTGATGATAAGCAGTGATGCGGCCTACGATGGAGCACGCTTGCCTAGAAGAAACGGATTCACTCGAGACTTGAAGATTATACTCGTAAGTGTCAAGGAACACACTCTAGCGGTCCGTATAAGATATGAGGAACCAAAGCGTTTCGTGGGTGTTGTACGTATGTCGACCATAAAACGATGCCACTTTTTTGTACCTTTGGTGGTTTTATGGAAGAACAGGTTAAGGAGAATAAGGTCATGCAAACCAGATGCACACTCTCCGAAATGTATCCGATAAAAAACCGATAGACTAGCAACCTTGCACCGATGATCAAAATTTCAGATCACTTGGCTTTTGTCACTTGCGACTTAGCCAAATTGTCATTTATACGCCATTTTTCGTTCGTCATTTTTTGCCGCGCGGCAAAAATCGTGTGGATTTTGTCACCCGCGTAAAACCCTCATAACACGCAACACAATTAACCACGTTCTTGATGACCGTTTTCAGCGAGTTTTGCGATCTGTTCAGTTTGTGAGCGGGGTTTTAGTCCTTGAGCCGACTGCGGATTTCCAACGTTTTTCTCAATTTGCGTGTTAGCAGACTTGAAGTTCCGTACTTCATATCCTACTGTCCTACCAAATAATATTATAAACGCAAAAGTTTGTAAGAATGGATGGATGGATGGATGGATGGATAGATGTTTGTTACTCTTTCACGCCAGAACGGCTGAACAAATCTGGATGAAATTTGGCACAAAGATAGATTATAGTCTAGAATAGCACATAGGATACTTTTTAACCACTGGTGAAACTGCGGGGCGCGGCTAGTTGCTAATAAAAGATAATTGCGTAGCCATTGGTTTCGGAATAACGTTATGTTACGTTAAAAGTACCGTAAATTCAGTTTTAAAATTGACTGTTTTTTTCATGGTTACTCATATATTTTCCTACATTCTGCCAGACATTTCAAGGAGTGGTTCTGTGACGTTACAAATGTGCAGTCGGCTCACAGACTATTTCGGGCTAGTTTGCGGGCTGTGTCACAACCGAATTCGCGTCTTTTCGTCCAGAATTCGTCCAAAAATCTTTGGTGTCGTTAGTTTTGAACTAAAATTGCTGGCCCGCAGTCGTGGCGGGCACTAATGAAAATCACTCCGTGAGTTCCTAACCTAATTCCCCAGGGAAAAAGTAAAGAGACTCTCTGGCCATCTACGGTAGCAATAGGAAGGATTAAAGGAATATGAAGGTTCTTATTTACCCACGCTAATCCCTGATAAAAATCAATGAACCGGTCTAATGGAAGGAGTCTTCCACTGCGACCGAAATTAAATTCGTTCCTTTTAACCACCTTCAAAAAGAAGGAGGTTCACGGGTTTTTTTTTTGTAAATGATTGATATCGAGTTTAAGGAAACCTTTATTTTAAACCAGAAACGCGAATCTACTCCGTGCGCCAGTTCTGTTCGTGCTCTAGCGTTTTAGATCTCTTAAGTAAAAGTCAAAAAAGGCGTCCTGAAGCCCTGGTACTGAAGCCCATACTAGACTGTTGCCGCCGATACGTCCGCCGTTCCTATTGGTCTAAAAGCCATTAACAATCAAAAGAAACACTTTTGCGGGCATTTGCGGCAATGATGATGATAATGATGCTGTCCACGAGCAATTACTGTTGCTGGGTGGTTACTGATTGTGCGTCCCCACATGGCTGATGGGCCATTTTTAGCAATTTAGGCAATTTTTGCCGTAAATCTTCGAGAACAGAAGCATGTTACGCTATTGTTACGTTGTGTGTATGTAATGTAAGAAGGCGGTTTATTCCTCAGTTGTTCTTGCTTGGAGTCGATTGTCGCAACAATAGTCTGAAACGGCCTTGATTATTTTCGAAATTGTATGTTTAGTCAGTGAGTGTATGAATGAGCGGCCTTTCGCTTTTATGTAAGTAGAAGATATGTAGCAGGTAACTGACCTGTGACTAGAATACACCTTCTCAAGTACAAGTACTGCAGCGAGGGGCACCGGGTGCTAACTGACCTGTGACTAGAATACACCTCCTCAAGTACAAGTACTGCAGCGAGGGGCACCGGGTGCTAACTGACCTGTGACTAGAATACACCTCCTCAAGTACAAGTACTGCAGCGAGGGGCACGTGTGCAGCATGGCGCAGAGCCCCGCGTCCGTCACGTTCCCGCAGTCCGTCAGGTCGATGTACTCCACCGGCGGCCGCCGCGCGCCCAGCCGCGGCTCCAGCCACGCCCACTCCGGCCAGTCCACGTTCGGACAACCTGCGACATTCAAGAATATAGGTGTCATGATCTTAAAGAACAAGGTCGACCATAGGAGCAAACACGTAATAACGTCATTGTCATTGTCTCTTTCGAACTATTTGTATACGACTTATTTTGATCTTGCTTAAGCATGGCTTGACGTCACTGCGTGTTGCCCACGTGACCGGAATGCTATACCTGGCGGAAAATATTATTATACCATGATAGTTATAGACTTTGAATCAGTCTAGCACTTAATGACGGCTATGAAGTGCGCCGCAAGCGAGACTTTGCGGCGTCTTGCCTCTCTGACGCCGGACACACCTTCGTTTTTGCTGCTGCGCAGCGTTTCGCGCCTAACTTCACAGCTGCCATTTAGTTTAAATCGGCTATAAGCGGACTAGGCAGTGTATGGCGACAGGCTCGTTCCCTGTCACATTTGGGACTGAATATCGTCCGGCGAAGTGCGGGTGTTGTATTACAGCTCTATCAGCCCCGTCGACGGAAAGGCGTGACGATATGTGATAAACATAGGTACTATCTGCGCTTAGAAGTTTCACTCGCGGACGCACCCTTAATTCGACTTTATCGCAAAATCCTTCTACCTGCCAAATTTCAGGCTCAGGGACCCTATTCGGAGATTTGAGATTTTCATCTCACCTTTTTTCGTCTTTGTTGCTCTCGTTTAAAACGTCATAGGTGTGAAAGTGAACAAATTAAAATCTCATCTCATCTCACGCGTAGGAATAGCCCCACAGAGATCAAGCGGTTTTCGAGATATGTGTTTAGTCAGTAAGTGGCCATTCATTTTATTCAAGTTTCAAAGTTTCAGATAAAAAAGTTAGTAAATTTAATTTAGAAGAGAAAAGGTCTCCACAATTTTTCGCCTAACACTAACCGTTCTCGAGATATCGAATTAAACGCGTTTTCATCGAAATGACCTTGAGCTGACCTCGCCAGAATCCCTCAAATTGGAATATATGCTCAGAATACACCCCCCTATCGATCCTTCATAATCCCCAAACCACATAATTTTATGTTTATTTATTTCCGTAATTGCCTTGGACTAAACGGGCATTTTTCTAGATTATTATTGTACTCATATTTAAGACAAGCTTTCACTATGGGCCAACCCTGAAATTGCTAAAAAACAGCTGTTCCATACAAAAAGTTGAAAATAATTGATCGTCGACAAAATGTTTTGGACGGCTGGTTTTTTTCTTGATTTTAGTAACTTCTTAAGTACTTGCCAAACTTCAGGAACAGAACAGAAGTCTTCGAGATTCTATGTTATTCAATGATCTTTCGCTTTTAAATATATTTTTTTAATTGGTTGTTGATGAATAATTATCAACCAAAGTATAGTCATAGTGCTCCGCGGTCAGCATGCGCTCCGCGATCTCGCACAAAATACTAGTCATTTTAAAACACTGTTTTAGACTATTGTAGTTGTTCTAGATCTAAATTAGGACTACGCAATCAAACTAATCTTTGTATTATTAGAATCTAGATAAGTAATCTATGAGTATCCATTATGATATTAGCACGTGTAAAATAGTTTTTACAATTATTTACTATCTTTACAACTTGTTTTCCTTTAGAAATTCCAATACAAATCGACAGCCATTATCAAGGAGTTCCAGTAAAGGTTAACAAACCAAGACTGATCGGTACAATATCCTGGACCGACGTTTCGATTTCTCCAAGTCTAGATTCTAAGCTCCGTTCCCTTGGGGCCTAGATAGCTCATTTGTCTCGGAGGTTGATGTCGGATTTTATTTCAAGGATTTACAAGTCTATGCTTTGATTCTGTGATAAGGTTCAGTGGGGATATTTTTGGATACATTTTGTTTTCATCATCTGTCGCTCTTGCGGAATTTGTCATGGGAGTAACAGAGACAGATGTTTTTTTTTTTATTTTTTTATTTTCATTTATTTTTTAGGGACATTTAGACCACAGGTCTACGTCAGCCCCATCATAACCTTACATATTTTTTACACTAAACTAATTTAAGCATTACCTTAAAATTTATTATCAAATTAACCAATTAGGTAACCTGGTGGAGCTGGGATCATTCAGGGCCTGGAGAAAAGTATTCACCAGACCGTAAATCATTCCAGCTCCTTTACAACTAGGCTCAGATAAAATACCGTGGATTACCCCCACATTGTACTTACTCACATCAAGTTCGGCAAAAATTCGTTCTCTCTCAGCTTGGTTTCGGAACAGATGTAATGTTGAATGCGTTATTCCTCCGTGTTTTTGGAGTAAATTTTAAGTACGACCTTGCTGACATCTCAGACACAACAGTAGGTATTATAATTACGGACACAGTATCCAAGCTGACACTTTTAAAAACGATTGCCTCTGTGAGCTGAAGACCTCGCGTCTGTCCTAACGCAATATGAGTCATTAGATTTCTACACAAAGATCTAAACATAAATCTATGTTAAGATAAGATTTTATTATGATCTTATAAGATCGTATAATGATCTTATAAGATCTTAATATGATCTATCTTATTTTTCTTAAAAACATAATACTAGCGGCTCTGTAAGCTCTATGAGCTGACTAATGCTGGCTCGGTTGATAATTTTTCAATGACACTTTAGAAATAGCGATCAAAAAACTTTAAAAACTAAATTTACTCTTGTAAGCTTACACGATCAGTTGAGGTAGGAAAACAATTCTTATCTTCTCCTATATTTCGAAATTAAGCATTCTAGAATGACCCATGATCCAAATAAACAAGGTCTAGGGTAGTCATTCCGGAAGCCAACACATAATGACGTCACGCTTTATCGTCTTCCGTCTCTTTCGAACTATTTGTAAATTACTTAATTCGGTCTTTCTTAAGCATCGATTGACGTCACTACGTGTTGCCCACGTGACCGAAATGCTATACCTGGCGGAGAATATTATTATACCATGGAATGACCATAACCAAAACCTCAATTTACTATAACTTTCCGAAGACGGGTCTGAGCAGTAGCGCACTTGTAGCGCCTCACTCAACTGCCGTCTTTGTACTTGTTCACTCTACAAAACTTCAAGGCTAGAGTGAATAAGTACCTTATAGGTCGTCGTGCTCCATCTTAGACCACAACGTCGCTCAACATCAGGCGAGTTGGTGGTCAAACGACGACCTATTTTACATAAAAAAAAAAAAAAAAAAAAAAAACTATTGATTATTCCGTATTTTAGTGTTATGGTAATTAGGGTGCTGCTGAAGTTTTAAGTCGTGTTTTGTAAATCGCAGCATCTTTTTTTTATTTACTTTCTAGGCTGAATAGGAACGATTTGTTTACTGTCACTCACACCATCCGACAAAGAAAATGGTATAGCACATATTAAAAAGATAGGGTTACCAACAGTGGCCACTCGGTCTGCGAATCTTCAAGTGAATAACCCCGTAATGTAATATTTGTACAAGGCCCTTATTGACATTGTAAACACGAGAAATTGAAGCCCAAGAACATTTTATTACGAAAATTGTTCACAAATTCTGACGAGTAATGAATATTCGGGCACTCGTATTCCACGACGCGTTATCACATTTTTATAAGAAAGAAATTTGAACTGAAATGTTTTTGTGCTGGGAGGTTTAATTTAATACTGAAAAGGATGTCTCAAGAACGTTCCAAATTTCACATATCTATAGGAATAAAAATATCGAATTATCTTTCTGAAATGTGTAATTTCAGAACATTGAATAGATCCATTCATTGCTAAAGACGTGTCAACTAATAAATGTATGTCACAGTACAGAATATAACAAATATCATGCTTTTTCCCTCGAAGTGGCTTACAATTCATTGGACGATATTCAGTAACAAAATGAAGATGATGATGATGATGTGAGTTGTAGTCACCATAAGAATTTAACCAACTAAAGAATTCAAGCAGGTTCAAATAAATGTAGTGGCTTTGTTTGGCAAATACACAAATTTCTAAATGGTTCACGAATGTTGATTAAGTTATTTGTATTATTATATATAAATCCTGTAAGAATAGTAGTAAAATAAAGTAATATTCAATTAATAAAAGGAATAATTTGATTATGATTTTTAGGCCTATACTTATCCTACTAATATTATAAACGCGAAAGTTTCTAATAATGGATGGATGGATGAATGGATGGATGGATGGATGTTACTTTATCACGCCAGAACGGCTGAACAGATCTAGATGAAATTCGGCACAGAGATAGATTATAGTTGAGAATAGCACATAGGATACTTTTTAACCGCGGATGAAACCGCAGGGCGCAGCTAGTGATGAATAAATAAAAATAAATGAAAAATCGTGACCAAACATAACATAACATATCGTCACACCTTTCCCCAGAGGGGGCTGGCAGAGGTGTAATACAACACCCGCACTATGCCAGACGATTTTCAGTCCCAAATGTGACAGGGGCGAGCCTGTCGCCATACACCGGGCTCCAGTCATGTAGCAGATGACATACAATACGCACATTTGCTCACAGAATGAACAAAGTGGTGCGTGCCGTCGGCTGGATTCGAACCCGCTCCCTCTGGCTTGAGAGGCGGGCCTTCTTCGACTAGGCTGTCATGTCGTTGGCAATACATACCCGTTAAATCTATATGCCTCAAATCCACCAGGTCAGTGACAAGAGGCGCCAAGGTCCTGGCATCCATGCCGCTCGAGGTGGTCACAGCTAAGTGGGTGAGATGCCTGAACGTCGCCGCGAGGAGCTGGGCACTCGCTACTGTCACCTGAAAAGTTTGAAGAAACGCTTAATTATTTTGTAACACTATCTTAAAACTTTGATAGGATTGTCGAAGTATTACGAACCGCTTTCATAAACTCTTATACTACATTTATAGGTAGCTATAGCGGGCTGTGAATGTTCGATCGTCGTCTATGTGTCAAGATGTGTTCCGATTGTTTTACTAAATTAAACCTGTTTATTAATATTACCAAAAGCGTGGTTGTTATTTACAATCCTACTAACTTCACTAAATAGTTGGGAAGGAAGTTCTGAATAAGAACAGTCCTAGTTATACGGCACTAGCTTTGCTGTACTAATGCCTGAAATATAGCTACAGGCCAGACGTAAGGCGAGGGTGCGGCACGGACAAGTTCAGTCGTGGTAACACTTCAAAATTTGTTCATTTAAAATGTATGACAGTGATGTGATTTGAATTACACACACGCGACGCGGTGCAGGCACGCCGGTTCAGTTTTCACGCCTGATTCCTTACGTCCGGACGTATTTACCTTACGTCCGCTCTCTGTCTGACTCCGGTCTGTACTTATATTTCTGTCTTCGCTTAACTCGCCGGTTCCTAATGCCGTAGAAAATAGCTCTTCTAGTGACGTATGTAGCAGTATCTTCTAGCTAGAGGAATACATTCTGATGCAAATACGTACTATGAGGTTCCTTCATTTTTACAATTGATTGTACTAAAATTACTTGACCAATAGAGTATTTGGTAATTTTTGACAAATACACGATTTAACGAACTACCGATCTGACCAATGTCAAATTTGACGAATTGCCGGTTTGATGAATATCAGATTTGAGCAGTGTCGTTCAACCCAAATAAAATTAATTTATTGGTGGCAAAAAACGTCATATAGAGTCAACTGAGGCAAATGCGTCTGTGAGGCAATTACGTCTTTCGAGAATTACTGACAAACCCTTCACAAATTAGGCAACGAACGCCCTCTTGTACAGATTATTGCAACTAAAGATCAAAGATATAGGTGGCGCCTTGTGAAGGGTTGGTCAGTAATTCTCGAAAGATGCAATTGCCCCACAGGCGCATTTGCCCCAGTTGAGCCTACCTATCAATAAATTAACAAAAAATCTTATTCCGTAACCGTAAATATTCAAGTTAGTGTTGATTCCCTACAAATTCTCGCTAACGTATGTTCAAGTAATTTTAAGTAGTGTTGCTGATTCCCTACTGATTATCGTGACACTTACAGCACAGCTCTTAGCGCGCCACTCCCTGACGGCGCTGACGCAGGGCCCGGCCCTCGCGCCGGCGCAGCGCGCCGCGACCTCCAGCGGCCCGGCGGCGCGGACTCGTCTCCAGGCCTCGGGCCTCGCCGTCAGCCGGGTCACCAGCCTCGCCCAGCGCCGGCACACGCGCGCCATACGGCAGAGATCCGACACCTGGAATGTTCAAATGATTTGGTGTTTTCAACTCGGTCTCGGTCGGTTTGTCGGACTGGCCATATTTAGACTGCCTCGGTGGCTCAGCTGGTAGTGAACCTGCCTTCTGAGTCTGAGGGCGTGGGTTCGATTCTCACCTAGGGCAAACATTTATGTGGTGAATAATTGTGTTTGTTCTATGTCTGTTCTATTAAATTTAAGTAATAAAAAACACTTGTATGTATATCAGTCTTTGGCAGCCATAGTACAAGCTTTTAGTTTGGGGTCAGGCGACCGTGTGTGGAAATGTTCCGAATTAAAAAATATATATATATATATATCTAAACTAAATATATATACACTAACTAACTTATGTGCTAGTTATTATATCTTATAGTCTTCTAACTCTACTTATTATCCTACTTGTATTTTAGGTCATCAGATTTTTGTATGTCATCTTTTATTTGATTGGAGCCCGGTGTATGGCACATTTGGGACTGAATATCGTCCGGCGAAGTGTGTGTGTTGTATTACACCTCTGCCAGCTCCTTCGGGGGAAACGCGTGACGATATGTTTATTTATTTTAGATGAGAAATTTTGTATATGTGTTATTAGTTTGATACTTCCTTACGCTCACGAATGGATGTATTTGAAAGAAAATCGGAACTAAGATAAGCTATGCTGTGGATTAACACAGGCTACTTTTTAACCGGGTTAGGTAATACCGCAATAGCAGTTAGTCAATCCTTACTATATAATTAAATTGAAAGTAACCCTGTCAGTCTGTATGTAGACTATCGTAATGTTTTTATTTCAGCCAAAGGTTGTCTGGAAGAGATCGCTCTGAAGCGATAAGACCGCCCATTGCACCTATACTTTTGAGTGTTTAGTTTAGTGTTTTTTTGTATTTGGTGTCAATAAAGAGTTTTGTATTGTATTGTATTGTAGACTTTTCACTGCGTCACGGCTGAACGGATCTTGATGAAATTTGATGATTAGTTACAGTATATCACGAGGAAGGTTTTTGGGTAGGTAGGTTTTTGTGAATAAACGCGAACGAAGTCGCAGGTAGCAGCTAGTTATGATATAAAGTAATAAGCAATTATAAATAGCAGATCGAGGGCAATGTATTGACAAGATGTTCCCGGTAGGTATTACTCGCAGACATCTCGTAAACAAAGACTAATAGGGAGAGCTCTGTGCTCATTAAACCAATGGACATCATTATTAGAGTCCTCGTTATCGAAGCTATCAAATTGTACTAAAATAATTAGCTTCGATAACTAACATCTTCTAAACTTGCTTCGATTAACACGCAAGTTTTATTTCGCTTACAAAGCGCTTCAACACCACAACTATATTCATAAATCCATCCACGATAATTGTATTGTTTTCTAAGTAATTGACATGTAATTTTTTTTGTTATCAATAAATGACTATGTCTATGAAAAAAAACCATTAATGAGTCCTTGCGCGGTACAGAGGCGCGGGGGTAAGATTACAAAAGGGCACGATGCAGGAGCGCGTGGCACTCAAAGACGTTCGAGGAGCTCCTACGTCGCTCCCCTTTGACGTCTTACTCCCGAGTCCCTTTACCGCGCTGGCGAGGACACTAAGTGGTCTCACTTTAGTAAGGTGCTTATAAGAATACAAGTACCCCGCTGTTTCACCAGCGGTCCCACGGGAACCGTTAATTTCCGGATAAAAAGTACCCTATGGCCTTTTCTGTGCCCCTGACGTGTAGCTAAATTTCAATATCATAATTTTAGTTGTTGAGTAGTCAAGACGTGAAAGCGTAGCTAAACAAGCAATCTCACTTTCGCATATAATAAATACATAAATATCCAGGGGCCTACCATTATTGCCATGATGGTCATGACAATAAGATAATATAAGGCCATGACGTTTTGTTTTCGACGCTGCGTGACAGCGAATCGTATCGCTGCACAATACGGTCCCTGATACATGACAACAAAACGTAACCATCATGGCAATAAAATGTCATAGTAGGCCCCCAGGACACTGTAATATTAATGTTAGAATTAGGATTTCACCTCTAGGTACGATAAGACTTTTAGCCAGAGCGCATCACTGAGGGTCGCGTCTCGATGTTGCTGTCTTCTCCTCGGCGGGCCGCAGTCAGCCAGGGTGTGGTACCCCTGGTCGAGGCTCAGCTCGCTCAGCTCCGCCGCCAGGGACAGGCCCGGCTCGGGGGGCGGAGGGGGCCGCCTCCGGGCGCCCCCACAGACCCCCGGCCCGGAACAACTCCCGCTTGACATGGTGAGACCCTGAAGTTAAGAGGAAAACTCCTATTAGTTACCTATTTCCTAGCCTATGCTTATCCTAGGTAAGTACATGTTAAAAAAAAACTGGTTGGACTTTACAAGTCGGTTTACGAACAATAGTTTAACGTGACAACATCACAACAAAACTTTGATGAAATCTTCTCCTCGGACGCATAGACCAATTGAGTGGAAGAGAGATAGATGCGGCCTTTCGCTCGCGCGTATAGAGCTCTCGCTCCGATCGATCGAGCGTAACGGGACAATGAGTCATCCTTTTTCATGTGTGTAGCCGGCATTCATCGATTTATTAGACGTCGTCACGTCAAAAGACAATAAACAATAAATATAAACATTAATTTTCCTAAAATTCTATCACCTCTCATCAATTCATCATCATATAACAATAAACTCAACTTAATACTACCGAGAGTTACTTAATGATAATCTTAACGTAATCATTAAACTTCTGCAAATTATGTTATTAAAAGTCACGGAGCATGTCAAATTGCCCGTTACATATCTCCGGACCGGTTTTATTCCATATTCGCCTACAAAGCTCAGTATTTATTAGAAGTCCTAATAACCACCGAGTACACAGTTTAATGGAAGGGAAATACTAGAGGTAACTTTGAAATTAAACATACTTTGTAGTGTTGAAAGTGTGTTGTAACATTGGTAACATTTTAGCGGATAGGCTGCTTATATGCTAATGGTGGTAGAATGATGGTAGTTAGATAGGTATATGCTAATGATGTTCCTTTCTTTGGAGTTTTCTTGTCATTGAGGTCACGTGGACCGTTGCTTATTGTCAACACCATACTGTCAATTCTTCTACTTTGATACTTATCGACGTATTTTCAAAAACATTTTCAAAGTAGTTTGTTTAATCATCATTGTATTGTCAAAATTCACCTTAGGTGAATAGGAAATGGAGGTAGATTACGAGGTGTTCGATAGGTATAATCGTAACCTATGTTAAATTAGTAGTAAAATATTAGTTTAATTAATTCTTTAGACTTCATAAACTATTTTAAATTTGATAGAATTATTTTAAGTCATGTCTAATATGCGTAAAAAAACGTACAGCATATTTTCGTAAGAATAAATGTGTCAATTAAGTAAATCCTTTAGAATTAGACTTTTTAACAGACAGTGCTCAACAATCAGCGGCCCGATATTACGCCTCTACCTACCATCAGTCATCGATTGACTCCTCCAGTGCTCGATTATTAGTGCATTAACATACAAAAAGGCCATCATTAATGTATGTTTGTGGAGCCGTCAGCTAGATGCATAATTAATGTACTTGTAGCTGGGGATTAAATGATTGTGTTTAGGATCGAGGCTGAATCTTTGAGATATGGTCAGCAATGGGTACAATTCTACCTCGGTGTTTTCTAGATGCAACTATGGTGTCTTTAGACAAGAAAGAAAGACGGACAGGACAGCAAGAGTTTAGGGAAGAAGAGACAAACAGCTCGCAAGAGCAGTCAGTGTGCTACATCTTGGGCCACGTCGTTTTCATCTTATGAAATGTATTTTAAAGCAGGCCTGAAAAAGTCATTGTATTCCTATAGCCAGAGCAAAAGGATACAGCATCAGTATTACTTCTTTAGGACGACTTAGATAATAAGTACTTTTGTTTAAGAAGCTTCCGTTATAAACTAGGTGAAGCGTTTCGTGATAGCAGATAGCGGTCCCGGAAGGAGTTAGGTTGTAATTTAGTGTTAAGGTTGAGTGTTTCTTTTCGTAAGACCACAGAACCCTTAGTCAAGCATCTTGACAAACTCACTTTGGTAGGTAATAGGTATACTAAATACAAGTGTCTCACAACGTGGCATCTGAAAACTGGATGTTATCTTATTTTGCAGTGTTTTGGATCAAGTTCGAATAGTTAATAGTGGGTACAAGCCAAGAAGTCTAAGAATTAAAATATTTCAACTGACCTGACTGTACCTAGACAACGTCTTGCTGACCTTATTTTGCAATTAAGCTTTGTCTACACAATGGATCGATAAATCAAACGGGTTTGTCAGAGGATCCAGTGTGTTCATGACATTATGGCCGTCAACGCGTCGGTATTGCATCGCTATTCTGGTATTGATGGACCTATAATGACTGCTTGTTGTGACAGATAGCAAAAAGCTTCATTTCAACTTATCAAAGGGTAGGCCGTGTTTTTGCACACAGCAAGGCGGCGGCGGCTGCTAGAGCGGGTTATTGGTGTTGCAGTAATCCATGCTTTAGTGTGGAACTTACTAGTGTAGTGTATATTTCTCTGTGTTTCTACGTATAATGAGAATGACCCGCTCCCTTTCAAGCCAGAAGGAGCGGGTAACCAAATGCAGCCGACGTCATGTCATCTGCTACATGACTGCATGGAGCCCCGTGTTTGGCGACAGGCTCACTCCCTGTCACATTTGAGGCTGAATATCGTCCGGCGAAGTGTGGTTGTTGTATTACACCTCTGCCAGCCCCCTCGGGGGAAAGGCGTGACGATATGTTTAATGGATATAGAACAGATTTTGACTATGACAGAATGGTAGAGCAGAGCGAGTGGCAGGAGACCGCTATAGGCCGCTCCCACTCTTGTGTCGGCGCCCGCTGTGTTAAAATGAGGCCTTACTATGAGTAGTAGTTGTTTATTTCCTGTGCTTTTAGTTGATTTAGCGAAGAGAGAGATTAAGATTAAGAAGAAATAAAAAACAAATTGGTGTTTGTATGTGTTTGTCCGACGATAATGTTGTCACATAATTTTATTATTAAAAGACGGAATAAGGATATTTAAGCCTCAATTTTAAATCTAACGTCCGAAATATGCTGTTCATCCTCAATACCAAGAAAATACTTTACTAATACTAATTAAGTTTCGCTAAGAAGATCTTTCGACGTATCTAAATGAAGTAAGCTATATCATCCGATAATTATTATAATTTAATCTACAGAATCATGTAAATTATAGCACAGATCTGAGCATAAAGAACGCCGGTAGCGAATACTATTTAAAATAAACGATTAACTATTCCCAATAAATTACAAAGTATTTAAATTAAATAGTTTCTCGGGGATCATTAATATATCAATTAATTATTTTGCAATCTGTTTGGACGCCTACGCGTGGTATTTGGAACTTATCTCTCATACTCGTAATAAATAATGGCTGAATGTTGAAATGGATTGTATCTGGTCTAGACATATTTCAAACGTGGCATTGTTTAGCGTAAAACAATTTCAATAGCTTATAGTCATGAACAATTTGTTTTGTCCTAAAACAGGGTTTAACAACAACATGGAGATTTTATTTTGCTACCTGTTACCCGCGACTTCGTTCGCGTTTTTTAATTAATTTGTGTTCAAAAACTGTCCTCGTGAAATACTGTAACTAATTATCAAATTTCACCAAGCCTTGGAAAGCCTAGCCTAGCTCATAAAACGAGTTCATAAAACGCGTACTTTTGGTTGTGATTTTTTTTAAATCAACAATGAGTATTTATCCAACTGAAACTAGTAAGAACCAAAATAATCCTTTTTCTATTTGCTTGATTTAAAGAATCTTAGCTACTCCACTTATTACAGTAAAAAAACATTTAATGTTTTCAAATTATTCACAATAAATTAGGTGGGTATGTTATTTTTAAACACAAAATATTCGCTTTATTGGTTTTTGTTATGGGCTGAATGTGCGCACATTGATGTGCGACTGGTAAGAAAAAAAAAGAAATCTTGGCGCCACTTTCCACAACACTTTTTTTGGCTTAAGAAAATCGAGATATTGGAACTTTTCCGATACCTACATAGCCTCGTGGAAGCGTATTTTATTTTGAAACGATTGGCACATGAATATGGGATATGGAACTTTTTTTCTTCGTAGATGATTTCTTATAATTGGCCTGTTTCGAATTCTATACAATATTTTCACGTTATTTTCAGTACCAACGAGAATATAAATGGCATACTTATCTAGCAGAAACGTTTCCAGACGACTTTTGTACTAAGCATACAACACTTCAATAGTTATTCAATTAATAAGTATACCTAATAAATAATATACCTCCTAAGCCAAAAGTAGAGGTGAAAACGTGAAAATTACTTAAAACGGATTATTGTACTAAGTATACAAAACTTCAATTATATTGTTAGTTATTTATACTTCCTAAGCCAAAAGTAGGGGTTAAAGCTAAAGATAGACCTACCGAAAGATGGGTTAAAGGTCGTAGCACACTTATCAACTCGGAAAAGGATCGTCCCCGTATCAACTCGAGCCGTGCAATATTCTTTGTGAAACACCCTACTGCAATGCACACTAATCGGAATCGTAACGTAATCGTCTTCTCTTGATTAGGTTAGGCGATACGATGACGATCCCTTTCCGAGTTAATATGTGTACGTGCTACCTATAAATGTTAAAGATATTATTATACGTAGGCGGGTTCATAAAAGATTTTTACTTTCCTCGTTTCCTTGTTTTTTTGTCTTGCGAGCAACACAAAGTTTCAGCGAACGGTCCGAGATCTGGTGCTGTGATATCGATATTACTGGTTATAACTAGTATGTAACAATGTAATCAGCTTAAAATAATAAAAGTTGGCTTTGGGAGCCACTATCGTATTTTCTTGATGAAAACAAAAAGCTTTCTTGGAAATTTTAGTTTCTTGATTTGACCACCTACAAATAAGTTTGCGAGCTTACCTGCAGGTTGTCCTGCAAGGAAGTTGCGTGTGCCGTGTGCGCCCACGCGCGCGCCTCTATGTTCAGGCATCTCAATTTTTTTTTTTTTTAAATTTATTCATGACCATGGATACTCGTCCTTCAGTCGGATTCTTAATTTAAAACAACGAACTTACTTCTAAATTTTTCCTACAGTATTTAGGACAAACTTATATAAAGGAATATAATAAGCATCATTACAAAGCAAATCTTGAATACGGCGGGGAACACTTAGCGATTTTTTCTCTGCAATGTCAGTAATATCACTGATAAAAATAAGGCGCTGTAAATTAAAACTTTGACAATCAAAAACGACGTGATTAATGTCTGCTTGTGGCTGAGAACAATGTGAACAATTATCTTCGGGGATGATGTTAAATCTATTTAAATGAGCTGGAACTAAACAATGACCAAATCGAAGGCGATTAATGACTGTGATGAACTTTCTGTCATAGTACTTGAACTTGATGTGCCAAGGAGCAGCAGGTAAGTCTTTCTGTATATCTGCATACCATTTTCCTTTGGATTGAACTGTGATATGCCAATATTCTCTCCATATTCTAAGTAAATTACTTTTTGTTGCACAATAATAATCCGTGAATGGAACTTTCAAAATATCTGTATGATCTATATCATGTTCTTGTCGAGTAGCCAAATCTACCACCTCATTTCCATGTATGCCACTGTGTGAAGGAACCCACACAAACTCTACGTGCTTTGACTGTCTTACTATTTCTAAGATTTCTCTTATACTATAAACAATATAATTTAATTTGTATGAGTTATTACTATTGCACAATGTAGACAATACACTTCTGGAATCACTTACTATTAATATATTTACATCGTTTATAGAATTATATATAGATTTTATTGCAGTTAAAATTGCATATGCCTCTGCAGTAAATACACTGCAATTATTATCCAACTTTATGCATTGAGTTGTTTTTTTTTGTGGATCGTAATATGCAGCTCTAACCCCATCAACACTTTTGGAACCATCTGTATACATAACATAAAAATCAGTCTTGTTATCAAGAAATTCCAGAAAATCAAATTTATTATGTATTACATCTAAATGGCAAACAATATTTAGGCTGTTTATCAATGCAGAATAAGGGCATTGATATACTGGCCAAAAGTCATGCAAACTAATATTATTAGCAACTTTCTTAACCATTGTCATTATTGTTGAAATTTCAGGTAAAACTCCTGAAACAAGAGTATTAGCTGAAATAATAGGAGTTTCAACTGAATCTGACAACTGTGAAGGATACAAAACATTTTTCAGCACTAGGACATTGTTGGAAGTCAACTCTTTCAAGCAAAATCTTTCAGCCAGTTGCAAGCGTCTCAGGATTAGTGGAGGTATACAATTTTCGATTTCCATAGAGTTAATAGGAGTGGTACGCATTGCTCCACTTATAATTCTCAAACCCATATTTTGTATTACATCAAGTTTTCTTAATAAGGTATGACTAACATTCATATAAGCCAAACTACTATAATCAAAATGACTCCTAACTATACTTTTATACAGCATACTCAAGGTTTTAGGATCAGAGCCCCAAAATGTACCAGCTAAACATCTCAAAACATTGATACTTTTCATTGCATTGCCACAGATATACTTAATATGCTCTTCAAATTTCAACTTATTGTCTAGAATAACTCCTAAAAATTTATGTTGATTTACTACAGGAATGATTTCATTATTGTATATGATTTTAACAAGAGATTGTGCAAAAGGATCTTTACTAAATACCATTACAGAGCTTTTAGCAGAATTAATATCTAATTTCAATACATTACTATAATAATGGTGTAACTGCAACATTACAGAGTTTAGATGATTCATGGCTATGTCCAAATTTTGACTTTCACTGTATAAAAGCAAATCATCTGCAAATTGTAAAATATTAACATGTGATGTGTTAACATACTTATGAATTTGAGAAGTATACAGATTATACAAAAGAGGAGATAATGTAGCTCCTTGCATTGTTCCTTTACTGATTGACTCAGGTCCAAGTAATTTATTATTAAATTTAACATACAATGTTCTATTATTTAGAAAATTAAATATCCATTTTAATATTTTAGTAGGAAGACCTAATTCATGTAAGACATGAATAAGGCTGTCAATGTTAACATTATCAAAAGCACCTTTTACATCTAAGAAGACACAGATTACATTAGAGTGGCTGAGCTTTGCTTTTTTTAAAGCTGTTATCAATGACACAAAGCTCTCAGAGCAACTTTTACCCTTTCTGAACCCGAATTGTGTGTTAGGTATTTTAGACATTGTTTCAGCAAAATAATCTAATCGTAACTTTAACATATTAGGTCCTTACGTATGAAATTGGCGTTTTGTACGGGAGGAATAAAAAGTCGATTTTTTTTTGTAAAATATATTTAATTAATCAAAGTATGCACCGTTGTTATCTATGCACTTTTGCCATCTTATGGGTAGTTCATTGATCCCTTTACTATAAAAACCATGGGGGCGATAATCAATAAACTCTTT
This sequence comes from Peribatodes rhomboidaria, assembly GCA_911728515.1. Lineage (NCBI taxonomy): Eukaryota > Metazoa > Arthropoda > Insecta > Lepidoptera > Geometridae > Peribatodes > Peribatodes rhomboidaria. The sequence continues at coordinate 3,829,888 of OU452184.1, read as the reverse complement.
GAAGGCGGTTTGGACTGCTGCATCGGAGTGGAATTTTTTTCCTTGTAAGAAGTTGTCCAAATTCCGGAAGAAATGGTAATCTGTTGGAGCAAGGTCCGGGGAGTACGGTGGATGTCGCAGACATTCCAATTGTAGCTCAGCTAACTTAGTGGTTGTTTGTCGTGCAGTGTGTGGTCTTGCGTTGTCGTGAAGCAGCAGTGGCCTAGACCGATTGACCAATCTCGGTTGTTTAACAGCTAGTTCTTCCTTCATGGTTTGCAGTTGCTGACAATAGATATCTGCCGTAATCGTTTGGCCAGATTTAAGAAAGCTGTAGTGAACGACACCGGCGCTAGTCCACCAAACACTTACAAGTAACTTTTTCTGAGTCAATTTTCGTTTAGGGCAGGATTTGGCTGGGTCTCCAGGGTTCAGCCATTGCGATGAGCGCTTTCGATTATCGTACAATAACCACCTTTCATCACAAGTAATGATTCGATTTAAAATCCCTTCATTATTGTGTCGGTTGAGCAAAGTAACACAGCAGGCGACCCGTGTTTGCAAGTTCGATTCACTCAATTCATGAGGTACCCATCGTTCGAGTTTTTTTACTTTCCCGATTTGCTTCAAGTGGATTAATACAGTTTTGTCACTTACCCCGAAGCCTGCTGCTATCTCTGAAGTGCTTTGTGATGGATCCGCTTCCACAATAGCCTTTAATTCTTCGTTTTTCACTTTGATCTCCGGCCGTCCACGGGGTTGGTTCTTAAGGTCGAAATTTCCAGAACGAAAACGTTGAAACCAAAAACGTACCATGCTGTCTTTAGCGACACCAGCGCCGTACACATCATTAATTCTTCGAGCTGTTTCTGCAGCACTGGTGCCACGGTAGAACTCGTACTCGTAAATATACCGATATTTCATGTTTTCCATTGCGCGGTAATAAGCGACGCCAAAGAAAAAATAATGAGGAAAATAACAAATGAATGACTGTATTCCAAAGAAAAAAAAACCAGCTAAATGAATTTATTAATTTGAATTTCGAATTCTTAACCAAAGAGGAGATATTTCAGATCAAATGGATCAGTACGACAAAACGCTAATTTCATACGTAAGGACCTAATATTTTCAAAAAGTTTACCCAAACAGGATGACAAAGATATGGGTCTGTATGATGAAGGATCATTTGCAGGCTTATTAGTTTTCAAAATAGGTATTACACACTGAGTTTTCCATGATTCAGGAATTACTGACATATTCCAAAGTTTGTTATAAATTTCTAATAATATAATCAGAGCATTAGAATGCAAGTTTTTTATTAATTTATATGGAATGTTGTCCATACCTGGGGTTGTATCCTTCCGACTCTTCAAGGAAATGTGAAGCTCATTTATTGTATATGGCTCATTAAGAAAAGACATACAATTATCAGACATGTCTATAATATTTAAGGTGGAACTATTAATTAGAGAAGTATCTGCGAGTTTCTCTAGAAAACTTGGTACCCATTCATCTTTTAAATACTTATTAGAACTTCCTTTGATCCTTTTGAATTTTTTAATATAACCCCATATTCTAGAAACTGGTGACATTCTGTTAAAAGAAGTACATAACTCATGCCATGACTTTATCCTTTCTTCTTTTAAAATCTTTTTCTTTTTAGCATCCAGTCTTTTATAGTTAATAAAGTTGGGTATTGTTGGAAAGTCATGGTATGTCTTAAGAGCCTCTTTTGAATTTTTGACTGCAACATCACATTGTGTGTTCCACCATGGAGCTGGTTTTCTTAATACTCTTGGTGTGTGAGTAGATTTTTGCTTAGGGATAGATTTATCTCTGATTTGATACAAAATATTTATAAAATTATTGTATGATTCCACTGGATCTGTATTATTTAAATCTAATTGTACAAAAGAGGTTTCAGATAAAGTAACAAATTTGGACCAGTCTGCTTTATTGTACAAATATTTTTCTTCCACAGAACGAACATCATATACTGATGGCCTCACATTCATATCTAGCAGTGTTGGATAATGATAACTACCCATGGGATCATCATGGACTTGCCATTCGCAAAGAGGAGCTATTGAAGAACTTACCAAGGCTAAATCAATTGCTGAAGAATTCCTGTTTGGATACTGAACAGTAGTTGGGCTACCATCATTCAAAACACACAAATCGAATTTGTCTATAAGATTATATAACATATTACCTCTGCTATTGTTTGCATGACAACCAAATAATATATGATGTGCATTAAAATCTCCCATGATGATACATGGCTTAGGAGTTTCCAACAGTAGCTTTTCCATTTTATTGCTATCAAACCTGATAGGATGAGGAGGACAATATACACACAGAATATGTAATTTACCTATGGATGTTTCTATTGATATACAAATATTTTGAATGGGTTCATAAAATGATGTGTCTACAATGTTATATTTTATGTGTTGTTTAATTAATATGCCTACGCCATTATGTTTATTTTTTGAATTTTTGAAAATAAAATTTAATGGTGTAAAATTAGGAATAATACTATTACTTCTAAGCCATGTCTCATTCAAAAGGCATATATCAATATTTTGTTCAGACATAAATTTGTTTAAAAGAGTTCTCTTATGCAGTAAGCTTTGAATATTAAATTGTGCTATACGTAGATATAAATCCATACAATCAGATTAAATTAGATAGTAAAATTTCTTTAATTCTTTTATTTGTAATGGGTACTGTGGTAACATGCAGAAACTCCTTGTAGTTTCTGCCGATAAACCTTCATGTCATATAATAAGTCACTCTGAAGTATAATATTATTTAATTGTATTTTGCTGATTAAAACCGTTATTTTAAAGGTTTTATCTTATTTATCAATTTAATCAGCAAAATACGCAATCTATGTGATGCAATGGAGAAATATTTGCGTCCTGATAAGTTCGACGTTGATCCAGCAGACAGCTCTTCTGCACAGGAATGGGAGCATTGGAAAAAAACTTTTGAAACTTTCCTGTCGTGCTGTGCGATTGATGCAAAAGGAAAAGATGACAGTATGAAACTCAACTTACTGACAAATCATCTAACTGCAAAAATTTTCGCATTCATCAGTGAGTGTTCAAGCTATGCAACTGCTATAAACACCTTAAACAAAATATATATCAAGCCACGAAATATAATTTTTGCTAGACACATGCTTGCGACAAGAAAGCAGCAGAATGAAGAAGACGTCAACGCATACATACGAGAATTGAAGTTATTGGCTAAAGACTGTGAATTTGGTCAAGTGGATGCGGAAACTAATAAAAAAGACAGTATCAGAGACGCATTTATTGCTGGCATTAAGTCAAACAAGATTAGACAACGGTTGCTTGAAAATCTATCACTAACACTTGATGAAGCTTACAATCAAGCATTATCGTTAGAAATGGCCGAGACTAGTTCGCGAAACTTTAGTGTTCCAAGTTTAAGTACCATTCAATGTCCACAAGAATGCCAGGAGCCTATTACAGCAGCGTCTCCTAAGATGAAGTGTTTTTTTTGTGGAGGGCCTATCCATTTACGAAAAGAGTGCCCTGCGTTCAACACCATCTGCCAAATTTGCGACAAAAAGGGACACTACGCAAAAGTATGTAGAAGTAAGCAACCTAGTAAGGTTGGTGCAGTTGTAAGCGAAGGCAACAAAAATAACAACAGTTCGGCTTGCATTATAGCCGCATCCCCAGATTCTTTGAAGAAAGCAACAGTGACTGCCTATATCAAGGGGATACGCGCTCAAGCATTGATCGATACTGGCAGCTCCATCAGTTTTATAGACGAAGATTACTTCAAGCTTTGTCGCTTAAGGAAAAAACACTGCAATCAAACCATATCAATGGCCTCAACGTCTCTCACGTCTAAAGTAGAAGGGCAGACCTATACTTCAGCTAAAATTGGAGATCACAGTTACGAGGGTCTCAACCTGCTCATCGTGAAAAATTTGTGCGCAGATCTCATCATTGGCCATGATGTTCTAGGAGAGCACTCTTTGCTGGAGTTTTCTTTTGGAGGTTCAAAGTACCCTATCAAGGTATGTAGTGTTGCTGCAGCATCTGTACCGGCTGTACCTTTGTTCTCAAACATTACTCCAGACTGCAAGCCTATTGCCATAAAATCTAGACGGTATAGTGAAGAAGATAAAAAATTCATTACAGAAGAAATAGATAAACTCTTGGCTGATGGAATAATTGAAGAGAGTACTTCTCCTTGGAGAGCACAAGTTCTAATTTCAAAGAGTACGAACCACAAGAAGCGCCTCGTTATCGATTATTCTCGAACGATTAATAGATATACGCAACTAGATGCTTATCCGTTACCGAACATGGAAGAAATGGTCTCTCAGATTTCTGAATACAGTGTATTTAGCGCAATAGATTTGCAAAGCGCATATCATCAAGTCCCAATTTTGCCAAAGGAACGTCATTTCACAGCTTTTGAAGCTTTAGGAAATCTTTACCAGTTTCGAAGAATTCCATTTGGTGTCACAAACGGAGTTTCAAGTTTCCAAAGGACCATTGACTGGGTTATCCGGAAAGAAGGTTTGAAAGGAACGTACGCTTATCTTGATGACATAACCATCTGTGGAAAAAATCAGGAAGAACATGACGAAAATTTGCGAAAATTTATGACAGCTGTACAAAAATATGACTTAACTATAAATAAAGAAAAGAGCAAGCTTTCGCAGAACTCCATCAATATTTTGGGATATAACGTAAAGGATCACTTAATAAAGCCAGATGGTGAACGTTTACGACCACTATTAAGTCTACCACCACCATCGGATTTACCATCACTGAGAAGAACTATCGGCATGTTTGCACACTACAGTAAATGGATACCAAATTTTTCAGAGAGGATCTATGCTCTTGCACATACACAAGTATTTCCACTGAAAGACGAATTAATTCGAGCTTTTGAACAACTCAAAACTGATATTGCAAAGGCTACTATCCATGCTATCGACCATGATTCACCATTTACTGTGGAAACAGATGCATCGCAACATTCTATTGCAGCAACTCTGTCACAAGCAGGTCGGCCAGTTGCATTTTTTGCCAGAATGTTGAACAATTGCGAGCTAAACCACTCGGCAATAGAAAAAGAAGCTTACGCTATAGTGGAATCATTAAGGAAATGGCGCCACTTTCTTATTGGCAAACCATTTCGCCTTATTACTGATCAACGCTCTGTATCATTCATGTTTGACAACAAAGTGACGAGCAAAATTAAGAACGAAAAAATACAGCGATGGCGTTTAGATTTGGCTCCCTTTAAATATGACATTGTATATCGTCCAGGAAAGCAGAATGATGTTGCTGATGCACTTTCACGCGTTTGTGCAACGATACCAATGCGGAATGAGAAACTCAAATCTCTACACGAAGCATTGTGTCATCCTGGAATCGCGCGTATGAACCATTGGGTGAAATCAAAGAATTTGCCTTATTCTACCGAAGAAGTAAAAACTATGACTAATGCGTGTCAAATTTGCTCTGAAATAAAACCGAAATTTTACAGAGCTGATTCAGATCCCACTTTAATTAAAGCGACATCACCTATGGAAAGACTAAGCATTGACTTCAAAGGTCCCGTACCTTCTAATACAAAGAACAAATATATCCTGACAGTAATTGACGAATATTCTCGCTTTCCATTTGCGTTCCCATGCGCTGATATGAGCTCTAATACGGTGATAAAGCATCTGGATGAGATATTCATGTTATTTGGTTTGCCATCCTACCTTCATTCAGATCGAGGAACGTCATTTATGTCTGGAGAAGTTAAAAGTTTTTTAAATTCACGAGGTATAGCTTCAAGCAGAACTACGCCATACAATCCTAGAGGAAATGGACAAGTAGAAAGATTCAATGGGACGCTATGGAGAACAATACAGTTAGCCCTTCGTTCTTGTAACAAATCAATTGAAAATTGGGAACAAGTTCTTCCTCAAGCGTTACATTCAATACGATCTTTGTTGTGCACTGCTACTCACTGTACGCCACACGAAAGAATGTTTACTCATACTAGGAGATCATCGAATGGAGTGTCAATACCTACTTGGTTGACAGAATCAGAACGCGTGCTTATGCGAAAATTTAACCGCACGAATAAGTATCAACCAATCGTAGAAGAAGTAACACTACTCCATGTAAACCCTGACTATTCCTATGTTCGCCTTGAAGATGGTCGAGAATCTACCGTTTCAAACCGTCATTTGGCACCACTGGGACAAGATAGTCAGATGGAGCAGGAAATACCAGAAATTTTAAATGAAACGAGGGAATCTAGTGACGAAGATTTCTATGATTCTCATGACTTTAATGACGAAGGTCAGGCAGATATTCAGGCAGTTGAGACAGTTCCAATAACAGAACCACCTATCGATGAGCAACAGCGAAGATCATCAAGGGAACGACGACTACCAAGCCGCTACGAGGACTATGTGCTCGGCTAAACCTTTAGCAGCTTAAGTTTTCAGCCTGGAAGAATGTGGTAACATGCAGAAACTCCTTGTAGTTTCTGCCGATAAACCTTCATGTCATATAATAAGTCACTCTGAAGTATAATATTATTTAATTGTATTTTGCTGATTAAAACCGTTATTTTAAAGGTTTTATCTTATTTATCAGGTACATCGTCGCTATTGTTGCCAAGAGCGATAAGAGATTTTACTATTGCATTAATTATAATTTCATTTCCTATAATTTGCTCAGGGTCAAGCACCTTGGCGACTTTATTTAAATTTTTATCCCATTGGGAATCTTTAGGGTTTTTTAAAACTGGAAATACTTTCGGGTCATTCTTATTGAGAGGCATACTCACGACAGTGGCATACGAGCGGCTCAGGTTGAGGAATTTACTTTTTTTTTCTTCCATTTTTTTTTTCTTAATAGGGCAGTCCTTCGAAACCGCCAAGTGATTTCCAGAGCAGTTAATACAGGTAATACCTTCAACATCACACTCTCTGTAAGAGTGGCGACCTGAACACGATGAGCACTTCTGCTCTCCTCTGCATACTTTTGCTGAGTGATTGAACTTCAAACATTTATAGCATTGTACCAATGGTGGAATATAGCTGCGCACCGGGTATCTGAACAATCTGATATAAACATATTGTGGCAATGAAGTTGCTGCAAATGTTACAGCCACAGTGCCTAATGGTATCAGTTTCCCTTCCTCCTTCCGCATAAATCGCTTTATCGAAATGACTTCTGAATCACATGTAATGTTCTTGTAGATTTCTTCGTTGGACATGGATACAGGAACATATCGGATAACTCCAATAATTTCCGTCATATGTGCTGGTATAAAAGCTTTGAGTTTATGTGTATTCAAAAAATTATCCATATTTAGGAAACTATTTGCTGGGGCTGGCTTTTTGAATGTAACTCCCACTTTATAAGCATTTATTCTATGGACACCCACAATACCCTTAACATTTTCTGAAAAAAGATTTGTTAGGGAAATCGGGTTTTTGTTCCCCACTTTCTCTTGCTCCGTCGATTCAACATAAACCACACAATCACCACTGTGGTTCTCTGGAAATAGTCTCTTATATGAAGGTTTGGTGAACAGTTTGTAATTATCACTGTCATAAGAGGGACTTGGTCTAGAGGAAAGTTTCCTCTTTTTCCCTGCCAGATCAACGGGGTCCCCCCCGTCGCTGGTGACACTCATAGTTTATAATATAATTAAACTAGGTATTCTACTAATATATTATTTACACAGAAGTACACAATATTTACACAGAAAATTAAAGATGAAAATTTCGAGAAATTTAAAACACCCGCTCGATTCGACTTCCCGCCAAAAAAGTCTCAGGCATCTCAATTATTTTTTTTTTTATTAATTTATTCATGACCATGGATACTCGTCCTTCAGTCGGATTCTTAGTAATAATTTTTCCTTCAGTAACAGATGATGGGATGATGATGATGAGGTGATGATGATGAAGACGATGAATCCCTCCCCTTTTCCCATTCCAGTAAAGTTATGGATACTTTACTGAAACTTTAAGTGAAGTTTTGTAGAGAATACGAAAAATCGCGTTTCGCGATGTTTGTATCATTTGCCCACACTCGTGCACGTTGACGAACCGGTAAACGTTAATAATCCACCATTATTACAATTTAACACTCGAAGAATCACAAGTTTTAGAAAATAATACAAAAACACGACACCATCTTTTCGGTTCCCGCCAAAAACCCCTCAGGCATCTCAATTTGGTACAATGTTGCCATGGCCATCCTTATCAACTCTACAGGGAGCGTCTGAGCGGAAAGGGCAGCTTTAAAAGAGCACGCAATCTTTTTGGCAGATCATGCAGTGCCGGATTCGCTATTTATTAGGAGGCAGAAAATGCTGCGGGTCCCGCGCGGAAAATAAAAACTAAAATAATAAACAAAAATAATGACGATGATGAATCCCCTTTCCCATTTCAGGAAAGTTATGGATTAGTTATGGAAAGGTACTTTACTGAAATAGAGTTTTTTTTTCGTTTCGCAATGTTAGTATTATTTGCCCGCAATCGTACCGATGAAGGGTACTTATCCACCATTATTACACATTAACTCTCAAAGAATCACAAGATTCAGAAAATAATACAAAATCACGACACCATCTTTTCGGTTCCCGCCAAAAACTTTTAAATTTCAAAATCGACTTTTTTATTTTTTTGGTTTGCCCCGTAGAGCAGGCTAGAACCAACATGGCCAATATGGCCACACCGCCTAGTCTTCCGCATGTTAAGTGTACATTGGTCATTAAATCTATGATAAAGATGATGGAGGAGAGGGTGGTGATGATAGGTGAGATGAATTCCTCCCTTTTTCCCATTTTAGTAAAGCCGCGCGTGGATACTAAAACTTTAAGTCTAGTTTTGTAGAGAACTCGAAAAGTAGCATTTCCTAATGTTTGTATCATTGGCCCACACTCGTGCGCGTAAACGAACCGGTAAAGGTTAATCACCATTATTACACATTTAATACGCGAAGAATCACAAGTTTTAGAAAATAATACAAAATCACGAGACCATCTTTTCGGTTCCCGCCAAAAACTCTCTCAAACTCGACATGAAGCCACTAAGAAGGTCATAATATTCATCATAAATTACATACTGGTGAAACACATCGGTTATTCTTAGACAAATTATGCGTACCCAGTGTTCTAGATGCGGTACCTGTCGGCGCCAACATTCCTCGCCCACGACTGCCCTTGGCGCTGCTATCTGGAGTCGGGAGCTGCCTCTCACTTAACCCAGGTGTCTCTCTGAGTTATTATTGACTACTAAACTAATTCTTTAGTAAACTCAGCGCTGTTTCGTCTTAAATAATTATCGAACCTACTCACAAAATTTCAAGAGAGTCGGTTTGAGAGATACGACCAGGAGGAAGGAACAGGACCAGAGGAAGACCCCTACGACATACATATACCGGACATACGAGTACGAAAGCATTTTTGTCGAAGTTGAAGCACAGACGCTTCGCTCGCTAACGCTCGCTCGGTCGATAAATATTTGACTCAGGTTCATAGTAACCATATATAACCATAGTTAACCCATAGCCCTTGTTGAATGTATGTGGACTTAATGCGACGTTAGTTTTTCACGAAGCTACCATAGCAGTAGCGAACGCACATCCGAGCATATTATTTTGTGGAAATACCTATAACCTGTATGATATATGTATGTAATAATTAGTATATTTTATTAACTATATGTATTTTAAGTATTAGAATGTATTAAATTAGTATGACATATATGTTTATGTGAGTATTATTTAAATAGTTTATGTAGGTGTATAATACTCGATATTTTGATATTTTTATTTTTATTATTTTTACACACCCTGTCCCATACTCATTTTTCGTATCCTCTCCATCCTAAGGTTGCCTGGAAGAGATCGCTTTTAGTGATAAGGCCGCCAGTTGTTACACTATATAATAAGTTTTATTATAATTTTTCTCTTGTTGTTTTGTTATTTGTGGTGTGAACAATAAAGAAATAGAATAGAATAAATCTATCTATCTATAACCCAAGCACTAGTTCTCCTGTCTTAAGCGGCCATTACACTTTCCAATTTGCAGTATGCTAACTTAGAGCTTTTAATTAAAAATACTTGTAATTTTTTTTTACTAATCTAATGAATCAGCCGCTCGTAAGCAAGCGACACGTCGCAAACTGAGTACGCGTTTACTCTATACACGCTGTTCGAACACTTCATTTAAATAATATAGGATGGCGAACTGGAGGCAAACAGTCAGCCACAGGCAGTTTGCTCACGTAGGACCTAGCCTAAGAAGTTGTAGATTTTGACATTCTAATCTAATTTCTTTATAGTAGTTCTGTTTTGCCGAACAAGGTTCAAACTTGTTCTTTATCCGAACAAGGCGGTCGAGTCTATTTAAATAACTTTGACGTTCATAAGTGTATATTTGGTACCTAAATTGAATAAAAACATTTTGACTTTGACTTTGCCCTTAGTGGCAAACAAACTCAGTTTTAACCAATTTACGGTCATCATTCTAAGACAAGCTCAAGCTTTTGTAGACAAGATAAATGAAAATAAGTCAGAGTTGCACCCTAAATCAAAGCAATTACACTTCAAGTTCCTCATAAATCTTAAAAATAAAATGGTATCAGTGTCCTGTAGTCTAGTCCTTGTAATCGTCTAGAGTATAAATCATAGAGCACGCGACGCCACGCGCGATTGCATTGTCTAATCGAACTTCGGGTTGGTAACAATAATCTTATTTCAATCTTTAATGGTTCAGCTATATTTCTTCAGAACATCGAGTAATGGCATGGCGTCAATTCTCGGATCTCTTACTAAACTAAAGCAAGCAAGTTTGAGAGTATAGGATAATTGGACGAGTGGAGTGGAGTGGAGGACAGTCTTGATGACAGAGTTTAAAACTAATTTGTATATTTACAATAATTTAAAGACGTAACATTTGTGAGTTTGTAAATTTGCTATTGTATAAAAGCGAAAGGCTTAACACGATACCTACATCTCGAAAACTATCAGACCTACTAAACTGAAATTTGGCAGATAGAAGTCTCTATAGACGTCATCTAAGAACGGATTTAGCAACTTACGAATTTGGAATTTGGCAGATAGAAGTCTCTCTATAAGTAAGAGACGTCAGCTAAGAACGGATTTGACAATAAACCTGAATTAAGAAAATCCACAGGTGAAACCGCGGGATGCCGTGTATGATGAAACCGCGGGATGCCGTGTATGTTTAGGATACTTCCATCACTGAAAACGTCCTACATTGTTTATTCAAAATACGTGCTTTGTACAAACTCAATATTTTAATCCAAAAGCTCTTAGAGAACGTTGCAAGGATAATAAGACGAGTGATAATGAAGTGTTCATAATTAATTGCTTGCTTATACAGAAGTTCTATATACTTACTTTGATATTTATTAGCCTGGCTATATTCAGCAAACGAAATAAAACTCTAAGAACTAGTTAAGAAAGTTTATTTCTTTAACGATATCGTAATTGTGTAGCTAATGTTACTAGTGGCTTTCTTGGCTGAATACCTCGCGTCTTTGCATATTTCGTAATGGCGCAAATTTGTTGTTTTTTTAGTACGTTTTTACATATAGGGTAAACTGGGGCAAATGCGCCTGTGGGGCAATTGCGTCTTTCGAGACTAACTGACAAACCCTTCAGAAATTAGGCAAGTAACGCAATCTTGTACAGATTATTGCAACTATGGATAGGAAATCGATGACGCAACTGCCCTACAGGCGCATTTTCCCCAGTTGACCCTACGTTTAGAACATTTCTTTTTTTAATGGCGAAGGTATAGGACGCCACCAAAAAAAAATTAAAATACTTAATCCACAAAAAAAAATATTTAATAATTATAATTATCGAACCGGCTCACAAAATTTCACGGGAGTTGCGAAAAGCAACTTGTAGAGGAGAACGCCCAAACATCCGCCAAACAGACATTTTAAAGCAAATTTTTGCCAATGCTGAAACGGAGACGCTTCACTCGCTTTTGCGTGCTCGCTCGTCCAATAAATGCGAAAGTCAGTTTATTTGTTTATTCGTTTGTTTGTGACGTTTTCACGCCTTAACTACTTAGCCGATCATCATGAAATTTATACAAAAGTATTTATAAAAGGTATACAATACGGTACGGTACGGTATACAAAAGGACATACTTTCATCCCAAAAAAAAATGTTTCCTGAGGGACCACGGGCGAAACCACGGAACATAGCTAGTCCTTCCTAATTAGATAAAAGCGAAAGTTTGTATGTCTATGTGTGTTTTTTTGTTACTTCTTCACGCTCAACCGGATGGACGGATTTTTAATGAAATTTGGTATGGAGGTAGCTTATACCCTGGATTCATACATAGGCTAGTTTTTAACCGCGGGTAACACCGCAGGACTCAGCTAGTAATAAACCTAAACGTACTTGATTGTGTTGAGTAAGATGCATGTCGATAGAGGCAGTGGCCAAAATACATCATCCGGACTTAATCGTGATTGACGATAGCTAATTGCCCTATTAACTACATCATTCTTTGCTATCGAACGATGTGATCTTGTTTTGGGGTTAGCAGAGTTCCCTCAATGTTTTTTCATCAGATGAAATGTTTTTTCTTCGTGCTAGTATTTTTTGTATAATTTTCAAAGGAAGGAAACGCAAATTATCTCAGATGTTTTTTAGCTTTGTGGTAGTCGTCGATTAGTAGGAATACAACCTTTTTCGGTTACGATCAGCGATAAGGATTATTCTAATAATTAATATTTATATTTAGATACTGTTTTTTTTTCGGGGTGAAAGGTCAGGATCATAATAATGTGCTTCCCTGACGTGTATACAAAATTCACGATCAATAGTAGTAAACGCGTAAAAGCGCGTAAGAGTGGTCGCCAGAGTTGTACATTTTCGTGTTATAAAGTACTCTATTTCCGTCCTTCCAATTATCTCTGTACAAAAAATCACGTCCGTTGCTCTCATGACGTGGAAAATGACATACATGGGGAAATTCGATACGAATAAATTGTGATAAATACGAATATATTATTTTGATTTGTGACTATATTTTGTGTCATTGTTGATGTGTTGTGCTATTGTGATTTGCTTTGGTAATATTTGGCTGTGCTACAATAGCTAAGCACCTACCATACCTTCCATAGCTGCCATACCTTCTCTGTATTACATAGGGCCTCCTTTGTCCTAACACTTTCTTCTTAACACAGTACTAGAGTCTCTTTAAAAAAACTTTGACGTGTATCATTGATACCCAAATTGAACAAAAACATTTTGACTTTGACTTTGACTTTGTACTCATATGCACAGCATATCTATCCTTATAGAAGAATGGGACCAACTAAACTTATGGAATCGTTCAAACTAAAGAAATCGGGTTGAAAATGCAGATTTAAGTTTATTTTAACCTAACGGTGCAGACTAATAGAATTTTGGGTAAGGTGTGAAAAATAGCTCACAGTCGAAGTGGATATACCGGCTAGGCAAGTAAACACTTTAGCTTTGGAGTCTATTTTGAAATCTCAGCAAGTAGCGTTAAACAGGTTGAACAATGAATCTGGGCAAAGATCTCTTAAGCAGGCATATGACCATACGAGCATTTGCGTCAGTAGGTTTAAACTTTTATTTTGAAATTACCGCTATTTGTCAACGCATCTCTGTTACGTGCGTATTGTATGTCATCTGCTGGATCTCGATCCCGAACTGGATCCCGGTGTATGGCGACAGGCTCGCCCCCTGTCACATTTAGGACTGAATATCGTCCGGCGAAGTGTGAGTCTTGTATTACACCTTTGCCAGCCCCCTCGAGGGAAAGGCGTGACGATATGTTATATGTATGACGATCTCAGTTACGAAGAGCGTATACTAACGAAGAGTGCAACTGAGTACACGCGAAGATCCCTTGGTCCGATCCTAATCTATGGTATGAGCGACAATCGGACACAATTTTAGGTGCCGTTACAAAATTTTCGCCAAGTTTTTGTCGGAAATTTTCTACAGAACAAATTGAAAATAGATAGAGATTATAGAGAGAAAATAATTGACCAAATATTAGCACAGGCGTGGCTACGCAATGTATTTATTTTTGAAGCAAAATATCACTTTTTTCGTTTACTGTCTACGTAAATAGCGTCGGAATGGTTCACAAATACTACACCCAGCCATTATATCTATTAAGAAACAAAATATTGTCCTACTTGATTAGTTTCTGAGATACCATCAAAGCTGTCAAATTGAACTGTCTGCCCCAGTAATAAGGGAAATAAACCTTTCAGATACTTAATACAGACAATAACTGTCTCTATTTTCTATAGCATGAGTTGGGCTTATTATAAGACAAGTATGGATGGACCTACGAGTATTATCCACTCCGACTAATAACAGTTGCAAACTGCATGAAACTTCACTCTTGGATTTTGACTAGCTGCGCCCCGCGGTTTCACCCACAGTTGTATTACACCTGTGGTAAGGATACTTTACCCTTTACATCCTTAAAATAAGTCCAATTGTAATATGTAATAAGTCTGGAATGTGTTATACCAGACTATACCTATCCTTGCGCCAAATTTCATCTGGATTCGTTCAGCCGTTCTGGCATGATTGAATCTATCCATCCATCCAAAATTTCGCGTTTATAACATTACAAGTGATTAGTGAAGAACTTGTATGTAGCTTATGGAGTCTATTGTTTTTAGCTGTTACTGGTTGGAGTTTAGCAATTGCTCAAGTTCGCTCGTGGTGCAAGCCCCTCTTTACATTTGATGAAATACCTGTTTTTACGCAACAGTACTAACATCAGTAGCCCTATTCGGAGATTTGAGATTTTCATTTCACCTTTTTTTGGAGTTCGTCCTTGTTGCTATCGTTTGAAACGTCATAGGTGTGAGAGTGACCAAGATAAAATCTCATCTCATCTCACGCGCAGGAATAGCACCCCAGGGGGGCTATTATTATTTCATCTTGGTCACTCTCACACCTATGACGTTTCAAACGAAAGCAACAAGGACGAAAAAAAGTGAGATGAAAATCTTAAATCTCCGAATAGGGCCACTGGTAGAGTGTAGTCAATTGCAAGATTATTTTGTATGAATTTAAATGAACAGGGCTTTCTCTGCCTCGCTAACTACTTACCTTTATATCTTTTATCGATATTAGCAAACTTAGCAAGAAACTTGGCAATGGTGAAAGTCCATTATCGCTTGGTCTCAGTACTGGAACTACTGCCTACTTGCCAGTTCTAAGATGGCTTATTTTTCAAGAAAAATGTTAGAATCGAACAATTCTTACAACTCTCAACTCTTCAACTTTTTACATTTGATGAAATACTCCTTGTTTTTTTTTGCTCCATGTTTATACAGGGTTATTTGTACCTAATCAAAAACCTCTTAAGGGTTCATTGTACTCATTAGTACGAACTACTTTTACTATGAAGCCAATCCTGTAATCGTGATAAAAAACAGCTGTTCCATACAAAAAGTACAATCACCTTTAACAAAATGTATGGAACAGCTGATTTTTTTTTTCGCGATTTCGGAGTTCGCCCTATAGTAAAAGTTGTTCATATTGATGAGTAAAATGAACCCTTAAGAGGTTTCTGGTAAGTTACAAATAACCATGTATAAAAGAGGGGCCTACCTACTAAGTGTAGAGAATGTGAGAAATTACTTCGTTCCCCTAAGGGGTGAACTCTGTAGCTATATGAGTATATCTTAGTAAAGATACAAGGCCGAGTCACAAAGCGCCGTGATTTGCCAAATTATCATAGCTTTAGTCTGCCAAAACTACATATCATTTCCTTAATAAACATCCATACTTGTACTAGAAACGTCTTATATGTATTCACATCTGATTTAATATCAGAGTAAGCAAATTAGAAGGCAGCCGGCTCGCCGCGCCAGACCATTGACGATCATATCTAATTTCGAGGTAGCGCGAACTTTTTGCCGGGGGCAGGCAAAGTGGACACGGGGGCGGGGCGAACAGCCCCCGGGTATAATCAAACGTCTCCCCCCTTAACTTGGCTGAGATTTATCTCATGATCTCCTTCAGTTCAATCTATCAAGACGCATCTTTCTTAGTACAAAACTAGAGTACTTGACTTGAAGCGGCTCACACTTTGAGTAGTCATCTATTAAGCTTACCTATACAAAGGAATGTTATGGTCGTACTTTTTTCAGTTTTTATATTGGTCAGTAAAATGCTCTGTAGGCTTAGTGTGAGTTTTAATAGTTACATAAACTTTTTAGTTTTCGTTTGGCTCTTAACATTTCAATAAAACACTCCTAACGGAAACTTTAAGGAACTTGGTAAAACTTAACTAAACTTAGTTATGTAAACGATCAAAACTCATACTAAGGCTACTCCTACTAAGAAGTGCGAAGTGCAAAGCGTGCTGAGTTACAGCCGCGCGCGCGCCCGCCTTAAAAAAGGCCGCCGAATCCGGTTGAAACTATGGTCAGAATACCCGACTTAATCATACGCGAGTAGTCCATAATATGTGTGAAAACCACGTCAGGATCCATAGTAAAAAAGCTACTGGGGTTGAAACTCACATAGGATCCTCCCATCCTTACACTGTCACACCCTCTCACTTAGCAACTACGAGTATGTAAGGCTTTTGATTAAAAACAATCCATGTCCAAAGATCCTAAAAGTAAGAAGTAACCTTTAAGTCCAACTCTAGTTACACCTAATGACCCCCCTGTGTTGGCTGTATGTCACGACATTCCTGCCCTAAATACGACCACCGAGTCAACTGCGGTGTGTATGCAGCTCGCGATTTGTAACCGGACACTGCGCCCGTCCTAGATTATAATTGAAAAATAAATGGAATAGTTCGAATGAGGTAAGACAAATTGTGGAATTTAAGGGCCCGCTTCTCTCATAAGATTTATAGCATTGTCTACATTTTCTCTCTAAAACCGAGTGAGATTTTGGAAATGCTTGCTGAAATTTTTAACCCTTTAATGAGTTAAAAACTCAGTTAACTTTTTTGTTAACTACTAATAACTATTGATGTCGATTTTATTCAGCCGTTCTCTACACTAATATATACCAATCTGACAGTAGATACTAAATACTTATCCGCGACCTTTCTAGCATCAACCTAAGAGAAAAAGACTACGACAATTTAGTCGTAAAATTTAAATTCGATTAAAAATAAATCAACCCAATCGACACAACTGCTTAACTATTTCAACGTATATTTAAAAAAGGTGGCAACAATTTGAGAGTTGTCAAATTTAGGTCAAATAGTCGCCCAACCGAAACGACACCCAAACCAAACATTTAATCCCAAACATAACTAAATACCTACTTCCTACACAGCATCTGAAATGAATTTTCTTGTTCTATTTCAAAAGCATACATTCATTTTCCTGCGCTCCCATAAAATATCGTTTGTGTTTCTTGCACGTTTTATACCGTCTCCTTTGTACGTGAGATGATTTAAAAGAAAATGCAATCCCATTCTAAAAATAAAATATTGTAGGAATTTTCCTTCCATTTTTAAGAATCTATTGCATTCGTACGAGATCTAGGTATTGTTTATTCTTTTTCTAATCCTGTTCAAAAGATACCTACTGATAGGTATTCGTAGTTAGTGATTTGCTATAACTACATTAGCGAACTGAGTGCTAATTTATGAGGGGTTAACAAGGGTTGATTTTGACCATGCGGCTAGCCGCTTCACAAATCACTTGCTACCTAACTTGACTTTGGTCCTTGCTACTTGCGAATTGCCATTTAGACGGTCGATTTTTGCCGCGCGGCAAAAACCGTGCCTCAAAAATCTTCACCTGTCACCAATGTAAACCCCACATTAGTGATACATTAGTAAAACAGCCATTCCCCGTCCAATTTTTATGTCGAACGCAACATCAGCGGCTCAGTAAAGCATAGGCTAAAGTTTGATAAATTGCCTCCCTGATTATTAAGACAACGTACCTTGTTTTCTAATTGTGTGTTGCCCACCACCTACTTCATACGAATAATTAGCGTATTAAAATAAGTACATACTTCAATATTTAAATATAATGCCCAGTCGGGATTTATATCTACCTGGGACTTTCTGCTCGGAAACAAACAGATGCACTACCAATTAAGCCAGGCCAATCGATTTTAAAAATAGATATTCCTGAAAAACAATTTTTAAATTCCACAAAAAACTAAACCTACATAAACACAAATAAAAAAATACCCAGGAAAAAAAGTCGTAATTACTATGAAAAATGTTGATTACTTTGATCTTCAAAGCTTTTCACACCTACTATAATTGTATACTTGTTATCATGTCGAGTCTCACTTCACTATGTTAGCCTGAAACCGTCATAATCCGATATCGCGGGTGAATCCGCGGGAGGAAAGCTGATCATTATTATTATAATAACACGGGATCATCGTTAACTTTACGTTTAAAGTACAGACGTAAATGTCAATTGCCAATATGTATAGGAGAGGAGCTGTCGGGTGGTCTTACTGAAATACTTCTAAATGAACGTCATTTCTCTACCTGAATATAATGCCTGCTGACTCTCTATAATATAACTCTATAGATGTGTAAGTAATTGGTTCTTAAATCTACCTGTAGTATGCTGCTCACATTGAAGTGACATGTTTAATTACTAATGTATCAGAGAGTAAAGCAAAAGGCCCTAATGTGACTCGATATTATTATCTTTGCTACTCTTTCTCTCATTATAAAAGTCAGAGGGTAAGAGAGTGATTGAATCACAAGCTGCACCACCCGCTCTCAAAAATGTGCTAATCTAGAGTACAAACTACCTGCTTACAAAATTTCATCAAAATCCAATCATCCATCGAAGACTGAAGAAGTTACATCTTCACGCTCCGATGGATGATTGAAGAAGTAACAAGCAAACACACAAAAACTTCGCCTTCATAATAGAAGTAGAAAAAAATAACACTCTTTGCACTCGCTATAATAAAGCCCCTGCAGGGCTATTCACAATCATTCGGAAACGTTTCCGATCGGATCCCAGAAATTTCAAACTCAAATTATACGAAGCTCAGTCTACATTAACATATTTTGGAATAGGAAATCAAGTACAAATCCGATCAGAAGAATTAATCACGTTTCAAAACTTATGAATACTTATGTAGACTGAGATTCGAATAATTTAGACTTAATTTTTTTGAAATCCTTCCAATCAACTTGTTCCCTTCTCACAACCACCGACACCTCCTCGACTACGATCGTTTTAAGCCACACATAAATGCCAGCCGCTTTTGTGAAATATGCTAGTGCGAATAGCCGCATTTTTGCCGCCTCGATATCGGGATCGGTTGCAATTATCGATTTCAATGTAAATATTATAAATTCTGCGTGCCTCAGTTAAAGGACAAGGTCTTTCGGTTCAGTTTGTTATTGTGGAGCTTTTAAAGCAATTCTACTTACATTAAATGCATTTTTTTTTCTTGCTACAAAATTAGAATCGTTTGGGAGTTATTTGGACTGCCTCGGTGGCTCAGTTGGTAGTGAACCTGCCTTCTGAGCTTGGGGGCGTGGGTTCGATTCCCACCTAGGGCAAACATTTATGTGATGAACATTTGTGTTTGTTCTATGTCTGGGTGTTAATATCTATTTAATTATGTATTTAAAAATATCTAAGTATGTATATCAGTCTCTGACAGCCATAGTACAAGCTTTGCTTAGTTTGGGGTCAGGCGACCGAGTGTGGAAGTGTCCCGAATTTATTATTATTATTATTTATTATTATTATTATTATTTGTTCTGGGTCTGGGTATCTGGTCTCAGTGTAGGTATTTATGTTTGTGTAGCTTTGTACATTTGTAGCTATGTCTATGACATCATTTACAATCACATCCTAAGTTTCCCAGTAACATTGTCCTAACTAATATTCTTAATTCCTAAATAATATGATATATGGAAAGTAAAGTAAAGTAAAAATTTATTAAACATTAGACTAAGTTTACATCAGATTAAAAAAACAAAAAGAAGCTTAGATGTAATGCACATGCTTGAGTATTTGCGTAGCGAGCCCCAAACTCTAGGCCTGTCTCTTGGGCCCATATTCTAGCGTTCCTATCGCAAATACATCCCGCTACGCTCGCTTTAATGTTAGGTTATAAATACGAGTACATATACCAAAATATATGTAGCCAAATACATTGGCATTGGCTTTCACGCCTTAACTACACAACCGATCTACGTGAAATTTTGCATATACGTT
This sequence comes from Peribatodes rhomboidaria, assembly GCA_911728515.1. Taxonomy (NCBI): domain Eukaryota; kingdom Metazoa; phylum Arthropoda; class Insecta; order Lepidoptera; family Geometridae; genus Peribatodes; species Peribatodes rhomboidaria. The sequence continues at coordinate 3,809,649 of OU452184.1, read as the reverse complement.
GTCAGGAGTACAGAAAAGGACATAGGTTCTTTTTTATTACGGAAAAATACGGATAAATAGAGTGATGGCAGCCTAGTTGGGAGAAGGCCCGCCTCTCGAACCAGAGGGAGCGGGTTCGAACCTAGCCGACGGCACGCACCAATTTGTTCCTTGTGTGAACATATGTGCGTATTTTATGTCATCTGCTACATGACTGGAGCCCGGTGTATGGCGACAGGCTCGCCCCCTGTCACATTTGGGACTGAATATCGTGCGTCGAAATGTGGGTGTTGTATTACACCTCTGCCAGCCCCCTCGGGGGAAAGGCGTGACGATATGTTATGTTTATATATAGGGTGAACACTGAGAGTAGGTAACTATGGTAGCAATAGACATTGGATATGGGATTTTGAAATTTGTTTTCGGGATTCCCTATCTGTTGAAGAAAAACCATTTTACTCGAAATATGTTTAACCATAGGTACTGGGATCAATGTTTTGCCAACCTTACCTAAATATATTCGTAGAATATGGTAGTACACTTCCATGAAACGTGAGTCAGATTTTTTATTACCTCGGAATTATTTTTATTAGCCGAGCTGTAAAAACTTTATTGTCAGACACCTTGTTACGAGTACTTTAAAATTGGCTTATGTCATAGGTCAAAGAGGAAAGACATATTTCACTGCTTAGCATAAATTAAATTCTCGGAACTTCTTAGGGGTTTTCGCGAAACTACCTTTTTTGCATTCGGCTTGTATATTTTTGTATTTTGGCTGCAATGGACAATTCGTTTGTTGATTACCCCGGAGCTGGGATTTAAAAATGATCATCATCCCGTGATGATGATCATTTTCAACTATGTAAAGAATATGTCTAAATGACCGTTCATTTAGACATATTCTTTACATAGTTGATTGAATCAAGCGTTACTTTGCGGAAGTTCCATTTTTTTAAATCAGGTTTGCTTAATCGTAGTTGGAACCCATATCCCTTGGTGTACTTAACGCGACGTTAGAGCAGAAATACACTAAAGATTGGTTAAAATAACAATAAAAATATTATTTACAGATAATGATGATTATCTGGAAAAAAGCTCCTGACTGCGGTCAAGAGTTTTTGAAGCACTTGCTGAAAAGGCTGAATAAGCAAGAAATATATATAATAGAAATATTTATAATATATATAATAATAAGAAATATATATATAGAAATATATAACAATAGGCTGAAAGGCTGAATAGGTTCTGCAATTGGGACTGCACCGATGGCAAACGAGGCATTGTTTTACTAGTGTAAATGAGATGTTAGATGTTATGCCCGCTGCGTTATGCATATTTTATACATTTTTAAGTGAATTCCACCAATTAATTAAAAAACGTCTCGTTTTATTTAATTTAAAAATAATGGTTGATATAGATAAGATAAGATGTTGACGAAGTTCTCTATCTTTTTATAGTTCTCTATATTTCCCTATTATTTTTGTGGGTACATCTCGAGAATTGATGCTCACTATCGAAGGCACCTTCTTGCGGCGGCATCGTGTATCGGTTGTCATCCCTATAACATGGTCAAAGAGAATTGACTGGCACATACGTCATACTCGTGATCAGGTGCTGCTTGTGGGTCGCTAATCTGCTCGTGGTGTACTCACATTGTAGCAATAAGTAAATCTGATAACCTTTAACCTAACCCTTAATTAAGACTAGACAATTAACCGCCCTCTATATATATTCGCCTTAAATAATAATAAATAAATAAATGTTCGGGACACTTGAACGCACGGTCGTCTGACCCCAAACTAAGCAGAGCTTGTACTATGGCGGCCAGAGACTGATATACATACACATATACTTTTAAATACATACTTAAATAGATATGAACACCCAGACATAGAACAAACACAAATGTTCATCACATGAATGTTTGCTCTAAGTGGGAATCGAACTCACGCCCCCTAGCTCAGAAGTCAGGTTCACTACCGACTGAGCCACCGAGGCAGTCGAGAAACTAACAAAAATCACGGTACCCAGAGTCCGTCGAGTGTAATTTTTTTATTAAGAAAAAAATAGTTTTGGTTCAGATGACACGTTTAATTATTTAATCCGCAGTTAGTCTTCCGCTGCGTACAGACCAAAGCAAACGAAGGCAACCGATATGTTGCGTCTCATTTTATTTAATGAAACGAAATGGGACGCAGCATATTCTTTGGCGTTAGTTGGCTTGGTTTGTACCCATCATTATGACAACAACCTTCAGACGGCCTAAAAACTCTGACACTATAGCTAACCACTCGTCCTATACAAACTATTTTCTTCACAAAATCATTACGCTAAATAATCATTGTTTTAAGAACAATAACTTAGATTTGTACAGAAACGAATATCCTGCGGCCGCTTGCACCGTAGTTAGTCTGACTGTGACCGCAAGCACGTATTTCCGCTTCTAAGAAGTACCTAATGTCTTTATTAGACCGTAAGCGCTGGGTTTTAATGTGAAAATAATATTCATAGTGCATAAACACAGGCTAGTCGGTGTAGTTGGCAAAAAGGGAGATCGTGATCTACCTTAATCGTAGGCTGGTACCTGCACCAATCTGCATCTTGTTCTGAGGGAGTAGGTTCGCCACGCTACGTGATTTTGTTAGGTTGAAGCATTTTAATGGACTTATTGTTTAAAGAAAAACGAGATTTGCTGAGCTATTTTTTTTAGTTTATCCGAGATCTTCGAGTTTTCCATATTTTTTTTTATTTTTCTATTATACAACTCTAAAATTACTAACTCTAAATCTACTCGTCTGAGTGTTGTCAAGTTGTTTATTTAGGAATTAGTTTGTTATGCCTCTTATTAGTTTCTCGTGTTCTTGCTTTGTTTATGTTACCTTTAAAGTGAAAAATATATTAAAAGGACTTCAGTACATATATCTTAATACTAATATTATTAATGCAAAGGTTTGGATGGATGGATGACGTGGATATTTGTTACTAAATCATATCGATACGTCTAAACGAATCAAGACCCAATTTGGGACAGATTTGGAACAGAGATAGGTTATTACTATCGCTGTCACTTGCTCCAGCTTGGTAAAGCAAAAAACTTGGTTTCGTTATTTGCTCTACCAAGCTGGAGTTAAATAAATGCTATACGAGCCTGGTTGCCAGTTGCCACACAAGATGCTTTTTGTTAGACGGGGTTTACACTGGATTTATGCATTTGCCATGATGAGCGATTGAACGCAAACTACGCTCGTCCTACTCAGGAACTTTTTACCACAGGTAACCCCGTGGAGCGCAGCTACATATTTATAGTAATATTAATAAAAACAAGTTAACTTTCACAAACCAGCCCTACGTTTTCCCTAGATTTCCTAACTCATGGCAGCCCTAGGCTCGAGCCCTAAAATGGCGCTTCCAACGACGTAATTAAGTTCGAGTATTTGCGACATTGCTAACAAGTTATGCGGTTGTAAAATTTTGAGATATTCTGATAAAACTCGTTTATTACATTCCGTAGAGTATTGGAATTTAATGTGTTAGAATGAGAACGTAAATGGTCTGTAATGGTAGGATAAATAAATCAGAATTTATCTATTAAATAGCCCCTTTAAGAACGCTAAATTGCTAAATCTAATCTAGCAGAAAGTATTGATGTCCTTGTCTAATACGCACCAATAACAAAGACAGATATATTTTAGCTTGTTCAAATGTTTGTTCAAAAAAGTTACTATGCCTGTAAAATACAACATCGACTGCCTTGATTTATAAGGCTTTATATAATATATAAGATATCTTTAAGGTTTAAACCGATGTCAAACTTGATAAAGTTTAAAGTACCTTAAGACCATGAGGTACATTGTTTTAGCGTTTAAAAAATTCAGTCAAAACAGACAAAATTATATTTATTAATATTTAGGGGAAATTGTCCACTAAATAAGTTTTACATAAGACAAAAAACAAACAATAGAATAGTCATTAAAAAATCCCACTGTGAGACAACGAACACGTGGATAACTAGCTGCGCTCCACGGTATTACCTGCTATTAAAATGTGATATTCCAGACTATAATCTATCTCTGTGCCAAATTTCAACCAGATCCTTTCAGGCGTTCTGGCGTGGTTGAGTAACAAACATCCATCCATGCTTGTGCATTTATGATTTCAGTGTAATGGTGCAATGACCATAATAGACATGACGAAACTACAGTGGTCATTCTACGGAACCTTAAGCTAACTTGCAGGTTTCCTTTAGCAATTCCAGTGCAATTTAGAGCTAAAATAATATGTATATTATTTTTTTAATGTTTTTACAATATCGAGTTGAAATCGCCAGAAGCGAGAGGCGGTTCCAATAAGGGTTTCTTAATGCCTGTTTATTGGTAGCCTCGGTGCCTGTAATGTTTGGCTATCTTTTACATGAATAATTATTTTAATAGACCGCTTTTCTGAAAATTTGCTCGTGATTTTAAGTTGATTAGTTTCGCTAGAGCTAGGGTTCGCTTGTCTTGTTTAGTTTAGGTTCGGTAGTCTAATGTAGGCTTAATTTGGCAGTATTTTGGTTCCAGTATATTTGGTATCTGTGAGATTTTCCATATTTTTTTGAGATAAATGATTATCGGTCGGTCTTCCATGTTTTTTTTGCCAAACGTTGTAAGTTTGATTAAACATCATTACAGTCTTTTACACCCCACTGCAGGAAATGTTATTAAAGTAATCTGAAAATAAAGTTTACAGACACAGGAACACGTCTGTTCGGTTACAATAATATTTATAATTACATATTACTTAAAAGTCACACTTCATACGAGTATCAAACTTATGAATACGAAAGTTTGTGAGTCTGGATGCTTATTACTTCTTCACTCTGATGAGATGAGAGGAATCGAAATATGTAGTTTATTCGACGAACTAACGCATTGATTACTTTTTAGGGTTCCGTACCCAAAGGGTAAAACGGGACCCTATTACTAAGACTCCGCTGCCCGTCCGTCTGTCACCAGGCTGTCTCTCATGAACCGTGATAGTTAGGCAGTTGAAATTTTCACAGATGATGTATTTTTGTTGCCGCTATAACAAAAAATATATAAATTTAGATAAAACAATTTGTAAAGACTAAAAAACAGAATAAAATAAATATTTAAGGGGGCCCCCATACAACAAACGTGATTTATTTGCCGTTTTTATAGATAATGGTACGGAGCCCTTCGTGCGCTAGTTCGACTCGCACTTGGCTGGTTTTTTTATAAACATTACCTAACACATCGTCACGCCATTTCCTCGCAGGTATTGACAAAGGTGTACAAGGTATAAGTTTTACTTTTTAGCTGAAAAAATCAAGTTCTGACTAGATTTAGGACATAGGATAGCATCGCAGAGCGCAGTCATAGTTTAATATTAGTGTAATAATTATTGTAAGGTTATCGCACATAGCTTGGAGCCGCCTATAGTGCAAGCGTGTCCTTATACGACTTGAGTCATAGCATTAGCCGTTCCGGGAGACTGGATGTACTTCAAGAGCCGATGCCTAAATAGGCGAAGAGACGGCTGAGGCACGGCGTGCCACCGGGAATGGTAGGCTTGGAGACGAGGCGTTTTAAACGCTGAGATAGACGGTAAATAAACCGTCGGGCTTTGAAGCTAGCACGAGCATAGAACCGACTTTGAAGTGCGTTTTTTTTTTTTGGAGCTCAGAATCAGGTTTGCGAAGGGGTTTTAGGTAGATTCAATCCTACATCGGTTGTACCCCTGAAAGAAAAGGTTTTTTTTTCTTCGACAACATAAATATGTTTTATTGCGAATCCAATTCTGGAATCCGGGGAATAAATATATTGTCAAATATATAAAAATGTATCGCTAAATGTGTAGAAGCGCAAATCTCAAGAACAGCTGAACCGATTCCGCTAATTCTTTTTTTAGAATATTCCTTGAAGTACGAGGATGGTTCCGCAGAAAAAAAAATACCTGAAAAAAAATCGACTGTTAGGCGGTATGAAGTTCACAGGGTCAAAGTTGTCAAATATAAATGACCTTTTGATCAGAATAATTTTTTTTACAATTGCAGGGTTGTTTTTTTTTTTTTGAAAACCTATTCATGATTATGAGACCGACCTCGTATCGGCCTAAAATACCTCTAGGATAGATATAAAAACAAATCTATCGACAGCTCGCAATCCAACATCGGTCAAGACCGTAGATCAAGACGTTTAGGATGTAGAGTGTAATCAAGAATTAGACATACATAATTTCTTTATTCTATAGTCGGGAAGAAATCCCTAACTCATTTTCGTTAGTTTGTCGGTCGGTGGTGGGTATCTACCAGCCGCCCTATTTTTACAAGTCGATATACTTTTTGGTAATTGTCTCTCTTGCTTTAAAAGCAAGCAAGAGTATAAGAGTGACCAAGATAACATCTCAGGCGTCAGAATATAGGGCCTGGTCGCGACTTCCCACAATGTGTAACTCGAGGCATACATGCCGCGAATCGGGACACACTATTCTGAGGCGTGATATTTTATTTGGCCATTGTCTCTCTCGTTTGAAAACTCATGAAAATGTGTAGCTGATTGAGATAATATCTCACGCGTCAGAATAGGGTCTTAATCGCGAATTTGTTGTAGTAATTTTTCGTATTTAACAAAGTACTCTATAGTAGTAATCTGTTTCCGAAAACTGTTCGCCGTGTACGTGCAAAACGCTGTGTGTGGAGGCCGCTCGTGACCCGCGGGTCGCGTTCGGAAACGAGCAGGGTACAAGATGGCCACAATGCATCAAAGCTCGTTCGGATACCGATTTCATGGCGAACGGTTAGCTCGGTTTATTTATAGCTGGGAGCGGTCCGAGTTTCGAAAAGAAAACCTGCAGAAGAGCAGGTTCTTCGGTACCCATATATCTGAAGTTTTTTGAAAGGATATCCGACGAGACCTGATCGTTACAACTAGTTCGACGTAGGTACATCACCGCAACGTAAAACTGCATCCTTATACTGCTGTTTGAGTGTAGATCATCCGAACTAAAGCTGCATGTGACTCTACTAAAAATAATATAACTAACGCCTTTCCCCCGAGGGGGCTGGCAGAGGTGTAAGACATCACCCACATTTCGCCAGACGATATTTAGTCCCAAATGTGACAGGAGGCTAGCCTGTCGCCATACACAGGGGCCAGACATGTACCAGATGACATTAAGTACACACTTATGTTCACACAATGAACAAATTGGTGTGTGCCTTCGGCTGGGTCCGAACCCGCTCCCTCTGGCTTGAGAGGCGTGTCTTCTCCGACTAGGCTATCATCGCTTCAAAAATGTAATGCAGTAAATAACCTAAGTAGGCAATAAAAAACAGTATTAACTTGGAAAGCCTCTTAACTTCCCGCTTCCCGAGTTTTACGACAGGTTCCGGTGTGCGTAAAAATTGTGATTGACCTGCATATTGTATACAAGGTACTTAATAACTTCAAAAAGCTCGCCTACACGTCCGGATACATGACCAATCCATACATTCTTTAAATGTCGATGGTACGAGTATAATCAAAATAAAAAATCTCCAACAGTTACGCAATAGTTATACGCCTCATATTGTAATTGACCGAGGGAGCGTTTGCGAGCGGAGCGTCTAAGCTTTAGTTTCGACAAAAATGCTTTCGTATGTCCGAATTCTATCTGGATCTCTGTCTTCATCTACAGGTCGCTTCTTAACCGATTCTGTTGAAACCTTGTAAGTAGATTTTGTTGAAAAAAATCCATAAGCTGACGCGGCAAAAAAATTGTGTTATTATCGAACCTGCTCACAAAGCTTCACGAGAATCGGTTAAGGAACGCGACTTGTAGAGGTCCCAGGAGGAAGACAAACGCCGGTCACGAGGTCTTCAGATCACAGAGCCCTTGGTATAGTATTAATACTTTAAAGAGCTATTTCTCTGCATGGTGTCTACTCAGTGGTCCAAGATTGACTGGCTGTTCTGCTGATCTGTAAGTTATTGACTACTAGCTGCACCCCGCGGTTTTACTCGCTATTTTCGAGTTTACGTTGACCTAAGTTGGACCAAACATAGGATGTACATTCTCATACCGTGAATCACAGACTTTCTCATTTTATAACAATTAATGTACCTAATTATTAGACTGTCAAGTCAAAGGCATGAAATAGCATGCTTCGGAAGGCAGGGAAATTTACCAAGGTTTTTATTTTAATAAGACAGTAACCCCCAACATAATCAATGTAGCACTATACACTGAATTTTATTAATTAAGAATCGCTAAAATTAATCAAAATAGCTAGCTTATAGATTTCCTGCTTCAAACCGATGAATAAAATAACCCTACCTTACAAACCCTTAATTTACTTGTCACGATTTTGAAGTAGAAATACACTAGAGATTCATTTTAAATTAAGTTCCGAAAATAACTTCCACAAAGTATCGTCTGATTCAATTAACTCTGCTGCAAACTTTAAAACCAGGAAATCTTAATTGCAGATTACAAAGCTGGCTTCGTCTATGTCGTCATTCCGAGGTCAAACGGACTAAACTAACCCATAAAATACAATAAAAATAGCTAAAATAAACACTAACGAGATAAGACTAAACTGGCTATGAGACTGGACATTAAAAACGTCTAGCTCGACTTGATTTACAACACATTTTAGATAAAACTTTAATATTCTAAAATCCTTGCTTTTGTCTTACGTTTGAACAAAAAATTAACAACCATGTGAAAGAGAATGAAGACTTTATGTCTGCGATGCATGATCATCATATTTTCTATTAATTATTCTTAAAATATATTTTAATAGGTAGTATGTTTTAAAGTTTTGTATATCTCATTTTATTATTTGATTGTAATTCAAATTTATTTCCATTTTATTTATTTATTTACGCTACTTTTTCTAAGTAGTGTCTGAATGCAAATAATTTGTGTATTTTAAGTAGCGTGCGTTGAGAGAGATCCTTGTCCAGCAGTGGCCAGCGGTGACTTAGTTGGTAAAGCTATTTTCTAAGCTAGGAAGTGGGAATTCGATTCCCATCTAAAAAAACATTCATGTGAAGAACTTTTTTGTTTCTCTACGTCAATTTTAAAATCTATTTAACATGTATAAGTATTGTAAATTAGTCTCTGGCAGCCATAGTATAAGCTTTGCTTAGTTTGGGGTCAAGCGACCGTGTGTAGGTCCCCTATATTTATTAATCTAATAAAAATGAGTACAAACTAGACACAGTGTTTAAGGTTGTCAATGAACGTTGCATAATCTCGAAATTGTTACAGTGTTTTCTCTTTTTCTTTACACGTAGTGCTTGAATACTAAATCATATATTTCAGCATAAGACCAGCCATTACAAACTGCAGCGCTGTAATTTCCCTCACCGCAACGTGGGTCTCAAACCCTGCGTAGGTTTACTAATAATGAAATAAATTACCAGATAAATTTCACAGGAACCTCTCGAATGGTGACTCATTAGTTAGGCGGTTAACCTTTACTAAGGTAATATTTACCGTAAATATTGTACCGTAAAGTATGATGTATTTGCCATACGCGTAGGTAGTGGGGCAAATGTTTTGATTGGATAATCCTTAGTCTTTTTGATCGCTACTGTTTTTGTTAGAATTACTAAGGGCCAAATTCACCATTTATGCTACTAATCGAGATTTATTAGTGAAATGCAAAATGACTGTTTAACCTCAGTAAACACGTAAACCAAGTTTAAAATGAGCTAATCGCGTTTATATTCACTGGTGAAATCGGCCCCAAGTGTTGTAAAATGAATGAATTGTTCTTACACAATATGTTTTGAAGTCCAAATTTTAATTATTTCGTGAGGGTTCTGGGAGCTTAAGTTCCTCCAATGAGTTCTTCCGTCGTTTTAAGGTTGATGTAACTGAAAACCAGCACTAATATTTTAGCTTGAGACGACATGCAAAGTAAAGACCGTTGTGAAATTCATTCCCCATGAGCGATGTTATTAATTACAGGTGTAAGATTTTTGTTTCGTCGGTAACTATGTAATGTGTATGAAGTTTAAATGGTTCGAGTGGCTAGCCCATGTAGCAAGAGAAAATCAACAAGCGCGATTAGATGAAATTTTTTAAACTCCGTGCGACTGAATGTGCTGAAAACTAACAAGAAGTTTAAAGACTTTATAGATTACTCATTAGATCGTAAAAAGAGATTGGACAGTAAGGTACGGTGACCCGCCTTCAGCTGACAGCTAGCTCCAGCCTAAGCTATATCTTAATGAAAGCTTACATTGTACAGCGCAGATACTTCCTAAAGCATCGAGCACGCCGCGTCTATCCGCCGATTGGGTTTTCGTGACGCATAGTATCTGATCCCAGCACAATGTTCAGATAAATCAAGATGGCTAATCAATACTACAAGATCAAAACAGCACGCTGTTCCCACGAAATCGAGATGTAGAGAATAGCGAATACGTAGCGAAGATACAGTGGATGGTGTACAGCAATTTTTAGATGTTTATTTTTAAATGTGAACTGCAGACAATTTAGACAAATTGTACCCTATAATTGTAGGATAAACTTATACTCGTAACTTAAACAATTAACTTTATTGAAAAATAAACGAAAAACCCGACTGCAAAATGTAATCTGACAATCCAGATATAATTGAAATGTTGAAGTAAAGTTGAAGTACATTCACTGTATCTGATTGTCCATAGCTTATTTGGTTTTAAATAAAAGCTATTTACCTACCTATCTTTATTTTTCCTTTTAAAAAATTAATAGTAATTAATTATTAAAAGAGCTTATTAAATACTTACCATGAAAATTACAGATTTTCGTTTGAAAACAGTATCGACCACCCATAGTAATCCCCGTTTAAAGAAGGTATCCCAGTTTAGGTATTAGAGCTGGTTCACACTAAGTAGTAATTAACCTACTACAAGTCTGTTAACTGTGGTTTAAGCCCCAATCCCGCATGTTATTAGTAGTCTGATTTTTGGGTATCGAATTGATTAACGTACCTAAATTGAATGAACAATCTAAATTGTATCTGCCAGCCTATTCGCTATACACTGAAAGGGAATAGGTAACTTTATCTCACCGATTATATTAAGCAGAGGCTGTTCCTATCATAAGGGGACAAAGACAAGACAATCAAACCTATTTTTGGGAAGTGTTTTGAATGTTTTATTACTAGAAAAGAAAGAAAGAAGCAATTTATATATCAAACGACACACAACAACAACAACAAAAAACCGGCCTAGTGCGAGTTTGACTCGTGCACGAAGGGTTCCGTAGCATTATCTATAAAAACAAAAATCACGCTTATTGTATGGGACCCCCTTAAATATTTATTGTATTCTGTATTTTAGTATTTGTTGTTATAGCGGCAACAGAAATAAGTAAATAATCTGTGAAAATATCTACGGTCTAACTATCACAGCGAGATACAGATCATGAGATACAGCCTGGTGACAGAAGGACAGACCCGTATTTTTACCCTTTGGGTACGAAACCCTAAAAACAAAATACACAATAAAACAGTAACAAACCATCATACAGCCAGTATCTATTTGTAATATTAATATTACAGTTGTAGGGGAAATATTTCCCCTATCATTAAACATTCAACAAACTTGATGACGAGACGAGAGAAGAGGGAAGAGACGCCTATCCTCTGCAGTGTTTCACTCTCTCTTTTCACTACACTAACATAATCAAAAGGTAAAGTTTAATTATTGTTGAGGTTATCTCCAGAACTACAGATCTTATTAAAAAAAAGCTATACGATAACTAAGTATCATATGCTAGGCTAGGTATCATAGGCTAGGTATCATAGGCTAGGCTAGGCTAGCGAACTAACTAAGTAGCTGCGAAGCTGCGAGCAGACAAGCTCAGAAAATAATTTCTTGCAAAAATACCTTCTTCATAAACACACACACCATTCCTTCTACCTTCTCAAATATTTAAACTTTTCTTACTAAACAACCTCTCATTCACGAACTAACCAGCGAATAATCTTTGACACATACTAACTACCACATAACTTATGGCTTTCTAAGCACTAACTGATGTGTAATCTATGGCCTCATCAGATTTCTAACGGGCCACCTTGTTGGACACGTCGATAGATATAAAGTACTATCGGTTTCGCTTATGCTTTAATGACTTCCTCTGCTCTAGAATTATCTCTCCATGCTCTACATATAGACCTTTGAGATGTAAATTCTCTCCCAATCCAAGATTGCTCGCTATAGATTTCGCGCTCAAGCTCATCATGCAGTAACATCGGTACACAAGTATAAAATAAAAAATGTCAAACCCCCTCGACACTGATAAAATAACCTACGAGTAAGTTCCATAGAATTTACTTATTCTGAGGTTTTTCATTTTTAAACTCACTACATAGTTGAGTCAAATAAGCGAATTCTTTAAAGTCTTTTATTGTGAATAAAATGATTTACTTACCAACCCTCCAAATGTGTGAAACACACAGCGAAAAGACACTTTTTTAATGAAAGCTTGGCTCCAAAAATAATGTAAGTTACGTATAAGACGAGCTGATGTCACGCGTTTATTCAGTCTAATTAAAAAAAAACATATTTTGTACTAGAAATGACTTCCTTTCGGTTTAGCATAGCAGTTATGTCTAGCCCTACAGAATTACAGTGCTCCAGATAAACCTTTGAGATGTAAAGTCAGTTTCAATAAATTCTGTGTAATAGTCCAACGATTTATAATGCATGGGAATACGGTCGAGTCTCGTCAAAATACAGCCGTAAAGGTGCTCCCTCACTGGGAGCGTTCACGTAATGTAACAATTCAGATCGGAATAGTAGTGAGGAAAGAGAGGTCCAACATCACTGGAAGTGTCGTGTAATGTCTCGTTCAGATTCGAGCATTACAGGAGGGAAGGAGGATAGAGTAAAAAGATGTTCCGTCACCAGAAGTACTCGTATTATTCAAATCTAATGTTACAGCCCTGATCTGAGCATTTTAGCAGTGAAAAAGGAGAATCGAGCATTACAGTTTGCAACCTATAATGACAAATAAAATTTAAACATTACAGTAGCGGGAGACCTGAGAGAAAACAAAATCTTGGATCATATTACAATGGAATACTTATAAATAAGAAAGGTATTGGAACATATGTAATAGTCAAATATGTTTTTAATTTAGATTTATGTACACACCACCTACCCTTTTCAATTTCTTTTAGTAGAAATTGCTTAAGGCGACAAGTCTACCCTTGTATGTGTTTTATATGTATTTTATGTTTTGTGTGTGTTTAATGTATTTTGGTTCTTAAAGTTTTCCATTGTAATTTTTGGTGTCTTATAAAGTGATTTTGTATTGCATTGTATGGTAGTCAAAATCTGTTTTTGGATTGTTACATTACGGACAAATGCTCGGTGAGGGAGCACCTTAACAATACGAGTGGGTAGAGATGTAGAGATAGATTTCTTGTAGGACAGTTGGACATCATTGAGCAACTCTACAATATCGTTTGCATATACATAGATGGTTTCAAAAATATTTTTTGACATTTTTATGCGACATATGCCGAGTCGAGAAAATCACGGGACTTAGTGTGATCACTCTGTATGTTTATTTTTAACACGATTTTTTATCAATTGTCAATTTAAAATGACATCTTTACGAATAAAATATCAATAATGAAGACTTAAAATAAATGTTTCTGCGTAGTGCTTGTATGTTTGCAATTTCGTTAGAACAGCTCAACAGATTTGGATAAATTTTAGAAAGGAAAAAACTTATTTCTTGACTACTTTTAATCCGTTTATTTAATTGTTTTATTTATAATTTCTAGTTAAAATTGTGAATAGTTTTTCTATCTATCTAAAATCAACATATTAATAATAATATAATCTAATATCTAATATAAGTCTTGAAAGTTCCAGAAAGGTTTACCACGAGTTTTGGTAATTAACAAAAACTTTTTTCGTTTTCGTTTGGCTCCATACCTTTAGCCTAGTTCCTTAACGTTTCTACCAGGGGCGCTTTATTGGAATGTATGGAGCGAAACGAAAACCAAAAAAGTTTTAGTAACTATCCAAAGTCATGGTAAGCCTGATAGGTACTGTTGTCGATTGAAAAAGTAGCACTCAAGTAAAACCTCGGTTGAAATCACGTACTTTCAATTAAAGTAACAAGAGATCGTGTAACCCAGCTCGTACTGCTAATTAATACAATTCCACAACTGCAAGTAAGAGAACCAGCTAATCTGAAGAAAGTTACAGCGTTTAAACACATTTACACAGCGGAAAGCAAGCTATAGTATCACTTGGAAACCTGCGTGGAACTCGTTATAGTTTGTTGGAAAACACTTTAATGTTCTCATTACTATACTAAGTAGTTTGATCGCACTAGTGGCGCCCTCAGTAGTGCAGCATGGTTTTTGGTTTTCACACGAGGAAATGACTGCTTCGGTGGCTCATTTGGTGGTGAACCTGCCATGTGAGCTTGGGGGCGTGGGTTCGATTCCCGCCTAGAGTAAATATTTATGTGATTAACATTTTGTGTTTTTTCTGTCTATGTGTTATTATATATTTAAGTATATGTTTAAAAATATATTATTAAATGTATATCAATGTCAATCAGTCTCTGGCAGCCATAGCATTGCAAGCTTTGCTTAGTTTGGGGTCAAGCAAGCAAGAACACACGGTCGTGTGTGCAATAATGTCCCGAATATGTATGAAAATGTTTGAATATGTACGAAATCTTATCAAAGAAATATGTTGCAGTTTTAATTACTACACTAGAGAATGGTTTTACTTTCTACTAGCCCGCGGCTTTGCTCGCGTTTCAGCCTATGGGATAATGAAACTTTCTAGTAAAGAAACATTTTTTTAGATTCGGTTCAGTAGTTTCGGAGATTAACCCCGACAAACAACTTACAAACTCACAAATGTTACTTCGTTGCAATATTCGTATAGATAACTAGCTGCACCCCGCGGTTTCGCCCGCGGTTAAAAAGTATCCTATGTGCTATTCTAGACTATAGCCTATCTCTGAGCCATTTCATCCAGATCTGTTCAGCCATTCTGGCGTGAAAGAGTAACAAACATCCATCCATCCATCCATTCTTACAAACTTTCGCGTTTATAACATTAATAGGATTAGATATCCATAGGTACCAGGTGGTTATTTTTCTGAAATGCCAAAATGTGATAGCTAAATGCGCAACACGTAAGCTAATTGTACTCTACATGAATTAGAGAAGATTTAAGCGAATGACATAGTATTTTGCAGATCTTTTATTCAAAACATTGTTTTTAGAAATAGACTAATTTACAGTAGTTGTTGCAAACAAAAGAGGTTTTCTAAAACTGAAAGTTCCTCAAAACAACAACCTGTTACACCTGTTACACTCTACTATTTAATTCTAGAGAAAAATGTAAGGGAAGAAGGAAAGGAAGGAAAAATGTAAGGAAAGGAGAAAAATGTAAGAAAACCTATTATTTTAGTAGACACCCAGGCTTTTGATGCATCATTATATTTGAATATTTACAGCAGCAGCGAACATCGCTGTTATTTGAACAGGCCCTAAAGCTTCGTCCAATCTAAGCAAACTGTAAGCGACTGACTACATACTATTTTAATAATAAATAACAATAAAATACATTCGAGACATTTCCACACACGGTTGCCTGCCCCAAACTAAGCAAAGCTTGTACTATGACTGCCAGAGTCTGAAAAACATAGGGTCAACTGGGGCAAATGCGTCTGTGGGGCAATTGCGTCTTTCGAGAATTACTGTCGAACCCTTCACAAATTAGGCAGCTAACGCCTTCAATTAAAATTAAAATCTTGTATTGCAACTAAAAATATAAAAAAAGATGTAGGTGCCGCCTTATTTGTGAAGTGCTTGTCAGTAATTCTCGAAAGACGATATTGCCCTATAGATGCATTTGCCCTAGTTGACCCTACATAGTTATAAATGTTTAAATACATTCTTAAATAGATATTAACACTCAGACATAGTACAAACACAAATGTCATCACACGAATGTTTGCTCTACGAGTACGAATTGAATCTACGCCCCCAAGCTCAGAAAGCAGGTTCACTACCAACTGTACCACCGAATCAGTCAAAACGAGTCAATTTTGAAACCGAATGTCTGAACAGCGCGTATTGTAGTATCGCTGGCTGACTTATTCAGTGAGCGACATATTCGAATTTTGTTTGCAACAGTTTACCCCTTGTACTAGCCGCTCACAGTCCACCTAGTCAGGACGAAGCCTTAGACTGTTGCTACTTGCGAAACCGAGTTCCTTGCTCTACCAAGCTGGAGGTAAATATTTGCTAAGCAAG
Organism: Peribatodes rhomboidaria; assembly: GCA_911728515.1. Lineage (NCBI taxonomy): Eukaryota > Metazoa > Arthropoda > Insecta > Lepidoptera > Geometridae > Peribatodes > Peribatodes rhomboidaria. The sequence continues at coordinate 3,793,385 of OU452184.1, read as the reverse complement.
ACTTGTTGCCACACAAGAAGGTTTTTGTTAGACGGGGTTACACTGGCCCCTTGGTAATAAACGTTGTATAGCCTAAGAATAGTACGCAATGCTTTTTTTTGCTCTAAAATTTTTAACTTGATAGAAAAAGATAATACACTGTTGAACTATTCTGAAGCTTTAGTTAGAAGTTTATTAGTAAGGAAGTGGGTGTATGCATTTATCACGATTAGCGATTGATTGCATTAAAGTATGTTCGTCTAGGCCGAGTTGCTGGCCCTTGTGTCAGCGTTATTAAGCCGCCTATAGGCATTTGACATGGCTTGGCGGTGGTTATCAAACAACAGGGATCTACGATTTAACGAGTCCTCAGAAATACGGTAGCGCTCAGTAGTAAATGCTAACCGCGATCACCCATCCGAAAATTGACCGTGTCGTCCGTTGCATCATACGTACGTCGTCATACATTGAGTTATGTATTGTATGGTGTTTAAATCTTAGTAGGTAAATCTTAGATCTTAGAGTGGAAGCTAGCAGCTAGCAGATGAAGAGGTGACATGTTTGTATAAAAATAATGAAACACTGAGATGGCAAAAGGTAGAGAGGTTGTGATGGTTGTTCGCTAAATTGAATCCAGTAAGATTATGTAGAGATTTAACTTCACGTTTTACCTAAAACATTGCAAAGGCTTTCTTTTATAAGAAAACCACATTTTATCCGATTCAAAACAATTCAATACTCGTACAAAGGCTTTTACGGCTGTATAGCTAATTACGTCTACTGCTGCTGTTTAATACTGCTGTATAATAGAAGCCTGCAGCGCAATTATTATTTTTTAGATAATTTCCTATAAAAACTATTATAAGAATAAAAAGCTATTGAATATTATTTTTAAATAAATAAAATTCTTAGTCCACTTTCTTGCCAATTTTGTCAAGAGCAGGTCAACGCCGTCGTTAAAAGACTCTTGTCTTTAGAAAGAGTTAAAAGATGAACAGACGGAGAGCTTCGTTATAATTCTGGTTTGATCATAAACATTGAACGCTTACCTATACAAAGGTCCCCTTTTTCCTCACAGACTTCACGTAGAATAGGTTCCTCCACATTTTTCACCTGCACCAACTTTCCATAGCCACTTCACTTAGAATAAGCAACATCGACCACTTCACTGAACATCAAACATGGCATTTGGAACACAGCACTAACACACTTAACCTAACTAAACTTAAAGCTCAATTTTGGAACTTTTTACTCAGTTTAAAGTTAAATATGTCAAAGAATGACACGTGCGTGAAAAGGGTCGCTATAAAGCGTTTGATGACCTTAAAAGTTGCTTTGCGACTGATGTCGAATGCAAAACGTACGGTTGCTCTGCGCGCGCGCAGGCCCCGGTATGCGGGCGTGTATGTGTGGGTGCGTGTACGGATGTCGGCGCGCGCACACAGGCAAGGGCAGGCTGCACGGTTTTTGTCGAATGTCCACGGGGCAAGTAACGTTAGTGAGGAAGCGTTGTAACTTGGAATGAGGTGAAAGCTTTTTTTAAGTTCGCTGGGTTAAAAAAAACGAAACGAAAAATTGTTTCACCTTGCGGTTAAACCTCACCTCATACTCGCGGCTAAAAAGTAGACTATGCGCTATTCCAGACTATCTATCTTTTCGCCAAATTTCATCCAAATCCGTTCAGCTGGTCTGGCGTGGTTGAGTAACAAACAGCCACCCATCCCTACATCCAAAAACACTTTCGCATGTATAATATTATTTTGATTCTAATGGTCGTATTTCAAATCAAATCAAATCAAATTTCTTTATTTAGCGAATAGTACAAAGGCAATTGTAAACTTTTTAACCTTATTGGTTAAAAAAGTATATAAGGTATATAATACATATTGTGTTAATGAAAGATACTAGGTACAAAATTAAGTTACAATTAAGTGGGATTGATGATGTAGCTGGAAAGTGGATAACGGAACTCTTGAATGTCTAATTAATGTGCGTAGTAAATTAAACCCATTCATTTTATGATCATTAGTTTCGTTTGACGAGTCCTTTCTAATGCAAAACGCGTCATATCATCATCATTACAGTATTTTACGTCCCACTGTCCACTTCAGGGACACCGATCTACCCTACTTCAAGGGTAATTGGTGAAGTGATGTCAAATGTCTTTCTAAATATTCATCTAGGACATGTCCTTAAAATACTTACTTCACTGCGGTAAGAGCACGTGTCAAACTTAAATGTGTTGGGCAAGTGAAATAATATAATTGATTTACTGTTTAAAAGAGAATTTATTTACTAACAGCATTTATCATACAGTAGGAAATGTGTGTGAGCTCTAGCTAACTAGCAGAGTAACAAATTAATAATCAGTACAACATCTCATCCTAGCTTCAAATTAGAAGAATAGAACTGAATAGAAACAAGAAAGCACTGTTTCAATAGAATGTTTCAGTATAGTACGAGTGAGAGGAAAGAGCCAGACACTACATGTGAGAAAGAAATAGATTTATTCATCATTTCAACAAAAAGCACATACATTTTTCTCCGAGAGAAAAATTCATTGGTGAACGGCTAGGATCGAACCCACGACCTCCGGATCGGAAAGCGCGGTCCATCTCACTTAGCCAACACGGTCATTTAGTTGTTGTTAATCCTATCTGGATTTTAATTATCGTTAAAAAATAATATATTTCAAAAAGTCATTCTCCTTATTTCAAGTTACAACACTTGGGTATGAAGCGACGGTTTTTCTAAAAGCTGCTGGTCGATGTCCCGCTAGCGCGACTCGAGCTTCGCTCGTCCCTCTCTTTCTTACATCAAAATAAACATAGTTAAGAGAGAGACAACCATAATGTTGCAAAGTTATGATTTTGCAACTCAAAGCTGTCTACTACGTAGAGCGACCTACTTATCTTTAGACGCGGCAAAAGATATAAACTAAGAATTTCAAGAAGCAGCTTGCAGTATTGTTCACAAAATGCAGCAGTGGCTCCCTCATTTAGTACTACAGATAAGTTGGTCGCGCCGTACAGCTTTACTTGAGAGGTACGGTTTGGATTGAACCGGCAGATTTAAATCGTCGCTAATGTTTGGTCGCTTCTAAAGGAAAATTGACATTTTAAATTAGTAGCATAATGTTATCATTTGCGAAAGGCTTGAAATAAGGTATAACTTGACTTAGCTACTCCGATCGCTTTAGATTTGGCTCTACTTAATTAAGCACATACTTTTAGCAATAAGTCATTTAAATATAAAAAATCCATTGAAATTGGTTTAGTCGTTTTGGAACACAAACGATTTTTTACTTCAAACGCACACCTCATGTCGGTAAAACCAAGTCACCGATAGATGCAGCAACTGGCAGCTATTGCTAAGAGCAATCTCTTCTAGGCAACTTTAAGAGAAAAATCACAAACATTTTTAGAATTCTTCACACCCCGTTTTTTAATAACTGACTTCAAAAAGGAAGGGAGGGTTTTATTGGAGGTGAAGGGGGGGGGAGAGAAGTATTTTTTTGTATTTTTTTTATGTTTGTTACCGCATAACTCCGTTATTCATGAACCTTTTTTCAATTATTTTTTTTATTTGAAAGGATATATTTACGGATTGGTCCCACTTTTTAAAATTCCAATTAGAGTTAAGAAAAGTCAGTTTTTTTATTTTAAAAGATTTTTATAAAAAAATGAATGGAAAAGATGAGCGACGCAAACAAAGTAGTACCTACAGTAATATTATAATAGTCATCAATACTTAGCTGTCCCACGGAAACAGTATTTCTTTAAACCAAAGATTAAAATAAAAACACTTACGAAATCATGTCTACTTTTTTATTTTACATTTAAGATAACTTATAATATAATAGGTCATTTCATAATTACAATTATACTAGCTGCACCCGGCAGCTTTAAGAGAAGCTACCTCAGTACCAAATTTCATCAAAATCAGTCCATCCGTTTGACGGTGGAAAATTAACAAACAAATACACAAAAACTTTTCGCCTTTATAATACAAGTAGGGTTAATAATACAATTTGAGCTTGAAACTTAAGAAGTACTTTTACAAATTATTTTTACCTCTAACCTTTTATAAAGACTCCCAAAACTTAATACTTAACTAACTTTTATTCTTTTGAATCAAAATCAAAAAGTTAGTAATAATTAAAAGTAATAAAATATGTAAGTGCATTACTACGCTAAATAATATGAATAAGACAAACAGACGAACAGACAATAACAGAACCAGACAAGCCCACCCACAGGTCAAAACTATACTTCTCCTTGTTTTTCTACGGAACCCTAAAAAAGCTACCTACCATGACTCGTCTATTGCAATCAAGAAAAAAAAACAATAATATTTTCCAAATGATGTTATGATTTGAAAGTGGAATCTCCGATGGTACTTTGATGAATAATAATAAAACGGTAAAGCATGGGACATTCCTTAATCCTCCCTCTCTTTCGCCCACCATAAATCCCGTACGAGGGAAAGAAACGCTTGTATAAGAAGTAGCTCCTTGTCCATTCCTGGAATAACTTTCCCATAGATTGTGGAGGGTTATGCGTTTGGAATGCAAAAAGTTTTATGTGCATTTTATGCGCGTTCGTCACAAGGGCCTTTGAGTCGTCATAATAACATGATTTATTGTTGTCTCGGGTACGGTTGTAATTATAAGCAAACTGAGGACTTATTTCCTAATGTTAATGGTACTGGCATTCACTTTCCAATTGGATTTTACCATATAACGCCCTAAGAGTGTCACAATTTGTTTTTTTTTTTATATTGGATAATGTGGATTTACGATGGAACTACATTTTAATTATATACTTAGTTCGTCGGCAATAAAATGTAGACATATACAGCCTTAGAAATAAAGTTTTAAAACATGTGTACACACATTGTGTAACACAAAAGCTGAAAAATAAAAATATTTTTGACTTAACCGTTGTGTACAGTTCGTGTACAGATGTAACAAAATCAAAGGAAAATAAACATTCGTTACACGGCCGGGTACCCTTGTTTAGCGCGTGTGTACGGGGTCAAGATGGCGGATTTCACTATAACAGCTGATCTAGACTCAGTAACTATGATATAAACTGTGTAATGTTTCTTTATTGTCAAACTAAAAACGTTTTTAGTTGGTAGTGTGACATTAGATACATTGTAGTGTTGTCCGTTCAGAAATTTGTTGTTAGTCTCCCACTATAACCAAAAGAAAATGTTTTCCTCTAAAATAGTTTATATCGACGAATTTTGGACAAGAGTTTCAAAAAACAACATAGTTTATTAATATTCCTTTCCTAAAACGTAAATTGTACGTGCAATATTAAAAATTAGGGAGCTTTCTTAAAAAATAATTACTAAAAAACTATTTGGACGAAAAAGTTTCTAAACGAATTTACCAAAAGTTGCCAGACGAAAAGAAAAAAGTGTTAAGCATGTGTGTAAAAACCCAATGCCGATTCACACTATATTGCTCAAACAATAGTTACCGTTTGTGTTGCGCTATTTACTGACTACTCAATGTCTAACTGAACATTGGTTTAGCAGATGTTTATGCATTTTTTTATTTCTAAGGCTGTTAGTTTTTAAAGACATAGTTACATGATACACCCCAAAGAAATATTAATAGGCCCATTACATAAATATTTCTTTAAAACTGTTATAGTTAGACGCGTTAGTTAGGCGCAATTATTTTTGACGCACTGATTTCATGCAAGAATCCTACTCCTACTAATATTATAAACGCGAAAGTTTGTAAGAATGGATGGATGGATGGATGTTTGTTGCTCTTTCACGCCAGAACGGCTTAACAGATCTGTATGAAATTTGGCTCAGAGATAGATTATAGTCTAGAATAGCACATAGGATACTTTTTAACCGCGGGTGAAACCGCGGGGCGCAGCTGGTCGAATATATATGTAGAAACTATGCTATTTATAAAATATAAAACTTAGTATTCATTTGATTTCTTTCAAAAATAGGTCTAGTGATAAAAATTAAGGTCATACTCGTATTTTGTTATAGATAATCCTGATCAAATAATGTTAAGAATATTGATAGTATTTTTTTTTTAAACGGATGGATAACGTTACTCAAGAATAGTTAAATAAACAACCTTAAAAAGCTCTTTTAGATGTTATGATAGCCTCTGAGAATCAGATACAAGTTTAATCACCTGCTGTGTGCCGCAGAAGTGTTATTAGAAAACCTATATAAATGCATTGAAATCGCGAGATTACACGCGCTTTTTAACATAATTATTGCATACGGAAATGAATATTTATCGCTAAACACAGATATTCTCAACCTATTTACTGTGGCCTGGTATATAATCGTACTGGTATTGGTTTGATTAACTGGCCATTTTTATAGCCCAGCCGCTACGGACCACGGCTGCACCAACTTTGAGAACACGGGTTCATAAAATGTATAAAATTTCCGAGTTTTTGAAGCAAGTTTAAGAAATACCTTTAAACTAATAAAAACTGCAAAAAATATAGAGCATAGTAACCGAAAAAAATATTCCAAAAAATGTTTTAAAACCACAGTTCATTTTTTAACAAATTCAATTCAATTGCAATTGCAATTCAATTTTTATCTAACTGTCTATCAATCACTTTAATAGACGGTTAAAATAGTCGCCATGTTAAAATTTGGGTAACATGGACCTTTTAGTATTTGAATGAAATCTATCAGAACTTATTATAAAAACAAAGCTTAAAACCGACTTCCCGTCAAGCCGTCATCCATGTAAGGAATTGTAAGTATTTTTTTTTTATATTTTAAAAACTGCTTGACCGATTTCAATAAAATTCATATGGGACCACCTCTAAAGTATGATATCCCAAACAAAAAAAAGAATAATTAAAATCGATTCACAATCGGCAGAGTAATCGCGTAACATACAAACAAAAAAAACACACAGTCGAATTCGAGAACCTCCTCTTTTCTGGAAGTCAGTTAAAAACCAATTACTTCATGCAAGCCTAACCAATAACAACTTATTCTAATTTAATACTATTACACAAGTTCCCTAGTTCCTCAATAGTTTCCTAGAACTCGTTTGAAACCCAAACGACTGAATCAATTTGTTTCAAACGACGTTTCAAATTGTAATTTTGTTTCTTCAACGATGCCCGTCATTTAGTTTTAATAGAGCTTGCGAGGTATTCGCTATACATTTATTCAGTAACTAGCTGCGCCCCGCGGTTTCACCCGCGGTCCCATAGGAACCGTTTGTTTTTTCGAGATAAATGTACTCTATGTCCTTTTCTGTATCTGTCCAGACAACGTGTATGCTAAATTTCATGATGATCGGGTGATTAGTTAGGGCTTGAAAGCGTTACAAACAAACAAACGAACAAACTTACTTTCGCATTTATAATAATAGTTAGGATTTAAATAAAAGCTGCCTTTTTACAAAACAGTATAACTATTTAGTGGGCGCCAATTAAGTTTCTTTCCAACTAAGTTACGCTCTATAATAAATATGACACTTATCAAGTCATTCTTTTGTTTTATGCTTGGCTCATACCTCTTTAGCTTTGGGGCAATTTAGCTATCAACAGTGAGGGAAGAAATAGTCATATTGTTAAAAGAGAGATAATCCTGGTTGATGACATTTATCCTTATTTACATTACAGATCATATCGTCACGCCTTTCCCCCGAAAGGGCTGGCAGAGGTGTTATACTCGTAGAACACTCACACTTAGCCGGACGATGTTCAGTCCCAAATGTGACAGAGGGCGAGCCTGTCACCAAACACCGGGCTCCAGTCATGTAGCATAATTATGACACACAATGAACAAATTGGTGCATGCCGTCGGCTGGGTTTGAACCCGCCCTCTCTGGCTTGAGAGGCGGTCCTTCTCCAACTAGGCTAATCCTAATTTATATCTATAAAATAGGTTAATTATATTTGACACTAATGGCATTTTAAGACTTTTTTATTTAAAGAAGACTAAAATACCTACTTAGGTATAAAATAAAACGCGGCTTGAATTTTATAGATATATTTAAATAAAAATCGTTTCACTCTCTCACTTAATATGCTCTAATAAAACAAGTAGGTATAGATATGTCCAAACTAAATAAATATTTATCACATAACAAATTTGTCACAATTATTGGCTTTTATGTATTATAATGGGTAATATTACATATAACACGCTAGAAATATACATATTAAAGTGTTTCGCGAACTCATTGTGCGCGCGTTGATGTCTTTTATATGGATTAAGACGACGACGACAAATATAGTGTTTTAACTTGGAATTTCAATCATGACGACTTGACCGAGCGGAGCGATGGTACCTGTTTCTGTTGGAGCTAGTTGGCGTTTGTCTGTAGGCATTTTGTGGTTAATGCGGTTTATATCCTCTGTGGGGTAAATGAAGTGAAACTTATTTATAATCCAGATTTTCAATAATATTTCAATATATTATATTAAAATATTATTATTACCAACTGATTGAATAAAGAGAAAGTACAAAGTTGAAACAAAAATCAGTTTTTGACTGCCTCGGTGGCTTAGTTGGTAGTGAACCTGCCTTCTGAGCTTGAGGGCGTGAGTTCGATTCTCACCTAGGGCAAACATTCATGTGATGAACATTTGTGTTTGTTCTATGTCTGGGTGTTAATATCTATACAAGTGTGTATTTAAAAATATCAAAGTATGTATAGCAGTCTCTGGCAGCCATAGTACAAGCTTTGCTTAGTTTGGGGTCAGGCGACCGTGTGTGCAAGTGTCCCGAATTTATTTTATTATTATTAATTTTAAAAAATCAATAATGAAATCGAATATAATAAAGTTGGAATGAAGGTACGTGGCTTTCTTAGAAGCCTATCGTAGTTACTTTACAGGTTTTTTTTTTTTTCAAAGACCACGGATTCTCCCAAGATTATTATACCTACTTGCAGTTCCATTCCACAGAAGATTTGGAAACAAAAAACTTGTTAAATTTTCTCTAAAATTTGCATAAGTAACCCACGTGATAGCCGTATAAATAATTCATTGCTAAATTATATGTCTGTTACAAGGAAAATTAGGGTACATTTCTGTTTCGGTAAAAAAAAATAACAAGTTTTATCTGACGGTAACTTTTACTTAGGCGTATCGCTGATCCGATCCTCATGAGCTATAGGAAACTAGTTGTTAATCGCGACTTCGTTCATATTTATACGTATTCAGTAAATAATATCCAAAAATATTCTCCGTAAAGTACTGTACCTAATTATCAAATTTCATCAAGATCCGAGCAGCCGTTTAGAGCCTACAAGCAGATAGACAGACAGATTTACTTTCGGTTTTATAGTATTAGTATGGAAATAGTATATTCATAATATGATTTTCTAATTTTAATGTGAGCAAAATCGATTCAGTGATTGTTTGTAAAGACAGTAGCTGCGAGTGCACAAGAGTTGATCAAACAATTAACTAAGTATTGAGTAAAGAAATATATGTATGATAATAATCTAAAACTTATTTAAGAATCGGTACGGGCCTCACCCAGCTATTTCTTCCTCTATCCTACAGGAACCGCTCTTTTTTTTTGGATTAAAATTACCCTGTGTTAATAGGTCAGTGTATTCCTAGATTTTAATGGCATCTGCTACATAACTGGAGCCCGGTGTATGGTGACAGGCTCGCCCCTGCTCACATTTGGTACTGAATATCATACGGCAAAGTGTGGATGTTGTACACCGCTGCCTACCTCTTGGGATGAAAGGTGTACCGATGTTATATGTACATATGTATGTAATGTAAAATGATATTTATTACAGTAATAAATTATTCCTCCCAAATATCCAAATCCAAATATCCGTTTAAGCGTAAAGAAGAAAACAAACTAACATACACTAAAACACTAGCGAACTCAAAAAAAATCGAATTTATAATACCTACTAGCTTTGCCGCGTGGTTTTACCCACAATCAAAAAGCAGGCTACGTAGGCTACATTTACATATACATGTATACACAACATAGGCTATTTTCGCATGAAAAACATACAAATCCGTCGAATCCATTGGAATATGAAGAAGTAACAAATATACACACATACATATACAAATAAACTTACAACACACATACAAATAAACTTTCGCATTTATTATGCAAGAAATAGGAAAAGCGATGGCAGCCTAGTTGGGAGAAAGCCTGCCTCTCAAGCCAGAGGGAGCGGGTTCGAACTCAGCCCACGGCACGCACTAATTTGTTCATTGTATGAGCCTATGTACGTATTGTCTGTCATCTGCTACAGGACTGGAGCCCGGTGTATGGCGACAGGCTCGCCTCCTGTCACATTTGGGACTGAATATCGTCCGGCGAAGTGTGGGTGTTGTATTACACCTCTGCCAGCCCTCGGGGGAAAGGCGTGACATTTTTTTTAAGAAATAGGATGTGTGGTCGCGGCATAACGGGAACAAAGTCGCGGGCACAGCCAGCTATGCAGCCAGTTTGTATTATTAGTGTGATGTCATTATTTACTTTTGATGACGTCACTCTAACTCGTTCAAGTCTCCTCAAAATAATACCAGTCTATCATTCCCATTTGGAATTTGACACCGCCATCACAGTTTATGTAACCAACCAAGTAGTTATGATAATATATCGTTTTGAATACATGAATGTTAACGAGTAGAAGAAATCTTTGAGAAATATGCATGTGAGGAGGAACGTGAGAAAAGTTGATAGAGCCATCGAACTTAGACTAACTGTCGAGGTTTGAAGTTTGAGATGTTTAGAAGCTAGTTCCCTTTTTATAAATATGTATATTTTTTTTAATAAAGAATAGGTCAACATTTGACCACCAACTCGCCTGATGTGAAGCGACATTGTGGCCTAAGATGAAGCACGAAGACCTAATAGGTACTTATTCACTCTGGCCTTGAAGATACCTACATAAGTTCTGTACCTCAGAGGGATACAACATTATGTGCCAAAACAAAAACTTTACAGGATAATCAAAATAGTGCGGAGTGAAATTTGGAATGAAATTTTTAGGTAGTTAATTCGAAGCTATTGGAATAAACTTTACTGCATATTTCATGATTAATAGAGTGAATTATTATGAATTACACACGAGCACGATAAATACATTTATTATTTGTATTGATGGACTTGAGACCTTTTACTTCTAAAAAAATTTTTTTGCCTCAATGATATAGAACAGTATGAGCCAAACGTACACGTTTTTAGAAGGAGTAAAAATGTAGATTGAAAAAAAAAATCAATGCAATAAGAGGGGGTTCTAGCATAAACAGGTGTCGTTATTAAAATTTACATACATACATCATTAAGAAAAAAATTAAGAATTTGAAAAATATTTCATTTTCAGTCACTGGTAAAACAATACTTAATTCAGTCGGAGTCCTCGGGCAAATCCGGAACATCAGCACATGGAAGATTCTTGTAGTAATGTCATGAGGGGTTCCGCAGGCCTCGGTCTTGGGGCCAGTCCTGTGGAATCTCGGCTATGACTGGGTACTCCGAGGTGGCAACTTGAGCGGGGTCGAAGTGGTATGCTATGCGGATGACACCCTGGTTTTGGCTTATGGCCAGAACTATAGGGAGTCATCGATACTAGCAACCGCCGGCACGGCTCAGGTGAGTGAGTCGTATTCGGCGTCTGGGGCTAAAGGTGGCCCTTAACAAGTCCGAGGCCGTATGCTTTCACGGGCCTCGGAAAGCGCCCCTTGCTGGAGCAGAACTAGTTGTGAGCGGTGTTCCAATCGGCGTCGGGTCGACGATGAAGTACCTAGGACTCATCTTTGACAGCCGATGGAACTTCCAGGAGCACTTTAAACAACTTGTTCCTAGGCTCACGAGAGCTGCATCGGCGCTAGGAAGTTTACTTCCAAACATGGGAGGGCCAAACGTCGCTTGTCGCCGCCTCTACGATCGATGGCACTGTATGGGGCCCCAATATGGGCGGACGCTCTGAGTGCTCATAACGTAAAGCTCCTGCGGAGACCGCAGCGGTTTATGGCACTCAGAGTGACCCGAGCATATCGCACGGTATCGTACGAGGTGGCTTGCGTTCTGGCTGGTACCCCACCGTGGGATCTGGATGCACAAATGCTGGCTCACTTTTACCGCCAATTGTCGGATGCACGATCCAGGGGAGATTTTCCTCCCCCTGAGGTGATAACACGTTGGTGGAGGCTGGGTCAGCAAGGCATTATGAACAGGTGGCGTCGTAGGCTGGACAAGCCAAGCGCTGGTCACCTGACTGTGGAGGCTGTCCAACCCGTTCTAAAAGAATGGGTTGAATGTAAGCATAGGGTCTTCTCTTTCAAGCTCGTTCAAATCCTGACATGTCCTGACATGGTCATGGCTGTTTTGGCCGATACCTGTTTAGGATAGCCGGAAGAGAGCCTTGTCACCAGTGTGATGGCGCCGAAGACACGGCGCAACACACGCTGGAGGCATGGGTGATGTGGGACAGCCAGCGCTTCTAATTAGTGGCGGAAATTGGAGCCGACGTATCACTGGCAGGCGTAGTTTTGGCTTTGACCAACAGTGAGTCGGACTAGAATGCCGTTCGGGACTTCTGCGAAGACGTCGTAGAACGCAAGGAAGTGGCGGAGCGCATTAGGGAGACTGACGCGTTAAGCCACCCTATGCGCAAAAGAAGAGGCGGACGCAGGCGATTGGCGCATGAGCGCCGAATGCCTCCGTAATGGGGAACTCTGGGTGGCAGGCTCGGGGGGGCCCGTCGCCTGATTAGAGAATTGCCCCGAGGTGCACGATGTGTGTAAGGTGTTTCCACACATTGTTATGAAGGGCGAATGGAGCAAAAGCTTCCCGAGAGAGGTCTTCGGAGACCAGCGCTGCTGGGGCTGCGAAAGAATTCGGGAGCGCACCCGTGGCCCTGACTAATGGCGCAAAGGAGGAACACCCCCAGGGTATTTAGTGGGTATGCCGCCACTAGGGCGGAGACTCCCACATCACCACACTGCTCCCCCCGGGGCAGGGTGGTACCTATAAAAGGTTTTCCCTGGGACACAAAAAAAAAAAGGTTAGGTTAGGTTAGGCTAGGTGTTCTGTAGCATCTATACGGACACTGCAGGAGGCGGCGTCACGGCCGGACGGACGAGCAGCTGCCGGCGGAGCAGCTGGCAGCCGAGCGGCTCCTGTATGGCAATTTTCAGCTTGCCAAACAGGAGCTGCAGTTGGCCATCGGCCGGGCTAAGGTCCGGGGCTGGAGCGAGGCCCTGGAGGGCCTTGACAGAGACCCCTGGGGGCGTCCATATAAGGCTGCCCGGAATCAGTTCCGGGGCCGAACGCCCCCAATCGCGGAGTCCCTGGAGCCGGAGCTCCTGGAGAGGGTGCTGAGGGGGCTATTCCCTGACAGCGACCCCGGCTACACCCCTCCACCGATGGCCATGCCGTCCCTCCAAGAGGAGGAGGACGCGGCCTCCATTCCGCCTATTTCAGAGGCTGAGATGGAGGTAGCAGTCGCTCGCCTGCGTGGCAAAAAGACTGCCCCGGGACCAGACGGGATTCCCGGGCAGGTCCTTAGGATCGCCCTTAGGAAGATAGGCGGTCAGCTTCGGGAACTGTTCGACGCGTGCTTTACGTCGGGTCAGTTCCCGAAGCTATGGAAGGATGGGCGATTGTGCCTGTTGCGGAAGGAGGGGCGAGATGTTAGCTCGCCTTCCGCATACAGGCCAATCGTGTTGCTGGATGACACGGCTAAGCTGCTGGAAAGAATAGTGGCTTCCCGTGTCATCCAGCACCTGGAGGGAACTGGGCCTGGACTCTCTGAGGCCCAGTTCGGATTCAGAGCAGGGCGGTCGACGATAGACGCCTTGCTCTGGATCAAGGGGTGGACGCAGGACGCGGTCAGTGGGGGAGAAAAGGCGTTGGCAGTCTCGCTGGACATAGCCAACGCCTTTAACAGCCTACCGCATAGAACAATACGGGAGGCGCTTCGCTATCACGGAGTGCCCCTGTATTTGCGTAGGCTGTTGGATGACTACCTCCAGGACCGCGAGGTCCTGGTGGAGGGACGCGACGGCCTGAGGCGACGTCGCGTGTCCTGCGGGGTTCCACAGGGGTCGGTACTGGGACCACTCTTGTGGAACATTGGCTATGACTGGGTGCTCCGCGGCACGTTTCCCGCAAGTATGCGGGTTGCGTGCTACGCGGATGACACGCTAGTCGTAGCCAAGGGGAGGGACCTCGGGGAGACGGTGCGATTGGCGACGGTGGCCACAACACTCGTGGTCAGTCGCATTCGTGCCCTGGGGCTGGAGGTCGCCCTCTCCAAGACTGAGGCCCTAATGTTCCATGGGCCTCGGGGGGGACCCCCTCCAGGAACGACGATAAACCTGGATGGGGTCCTGATCCGTGTTGGGACCCAGATGAGGTACCTGGGCCTCATCCTGGACGGGCGGTGGACCTTTGGGGCCCACTTCACTTTACTGGCTCCAAAAGTCATAGGTGCCGCAGCCGCCCTGGGGAGGCTGCTGCCTAACGTGGGTGGCCCGAGCGCCACATGTCGTCGCCTGTACTCCGGAGTCGTCCGGAGTATGGCCCTGTACGGGGCACCTGTCTGGGTGGACGCCCTCGGTCGCGCGAACAAGGCCCTGCTGCGACGTCCGCAGCGGGTCATCGTGACGAGGGCGATACGCGGATACCGGACGGTGTCCTGGACGGCGGGCTGCGTGCTGGCCGGTGATCCCCCTTGGGAGCTCCAAGCGGAGATCCTCGCCGAAGTGTATCACTTTGTGGCGGTGAGGAGATCCCGCGGGGAGCCCCCAGCGTGGGAGGAGGTCACGCGCATGCGACGGCAGGCGCGGGCCACCCTGTTGAGGCGGTGGGCCGGAGACCTGGCTCCACCGGTCCCTGGACAAAGGACGGTGGATGCCATTCGTCCGGTCCTAGGGAGGTGGGTAGGGCGGCGATTTGGGTCGCTGACCTTCCGATTGGTGCAGGTGCTTTCCGGACACGGCTGTTTTGGAAAGTACCTGCATCATATCGCGAGACGGGAGGCGACCCCCGCCTGTCACGAGTGTGGGGCACCGGAGGATACGGCGCTCCACACGCTTGAGGAGTGCGCCGCGTGGGGTCCCATGCGGCACACCCTCACAGCGGTCATAGGCGCAGATCTGTCGCTGCCAAGCGTGGTTAATGCCATGCTCGACAGCGACGGATCGTGGCAGGCGGTGGTCTCTTTTTGCGAAGCGGTGATCGTGCAGAAAGAGGCCGCGGAGCGGGCAAGGGAAGACGACGTCCTCTCTGACCCGCTCCGGCGTAGACGAACTGGAGGGAGAAGGAGGCGGTTCGGTCGCCTTCTTTTTCTCTCCTAGTGCTGTGCGGATCACCGGTGGAGAGTCGGGGGATTCTCCACTAGCTTGCACGATCCCACACGTCTGAGGGGTTGACCCTCGTGAGCCGGGTCATCCCTCCACTGGCCGGGGCCTGTCACCGGTGACGGGCCAACCGCCGGGGCGAGATGGTGACTGCTAACGCAACCCCATCCCGCTCCGATTAGGCGGCGGACTGCTCATCCCGGGTTTTTAGTGGGTAACCTCACTTACTGCTCCCCCGTGGGGGCAGTAAGGCCCTTCAGGCGAGGACTCCCACATAACCACCCCGCCACCCCCGAGGCCGGGTGGTATCCATAAAGGATTTTCCCGGGTCAAAAAAAAAAAAAAAAAAAAAGGTGTTCTGTAGCACTTGCCGCATTGTTGCGGCGGTGGACGGAGGACCTGGTTCCACCGGTTCCTGGGCAGTGGACGGTGGAGGCCATCCGCCCAGTCCTTCGGGGGTGGGTGAGACGGCGTTTCGGGTCGCTAACCTTCCGGTTGGTGCAGGTACTTTCCGGACACGGTTGTTTTGGTAAGTACCTGCACCAGATCGCAAGACGGGAGCCGACCCCGGTCTGCCACCAATGTGGAGCACCGGAGGATACGGCGCTTCACACGCTGACAGCGTGTGCTGCATGGGACTCGCAGCGGCGCACGCTTTCAGCGGTAATAGGGCGAAACCTCTCCCTGCCGACCGTGGTTAACGCCATGCTCGACAGTGAAGGGTCTTGGGAGGCGATGGTGTCCTTCTGTGAGGATGTGATGGCACAGAAGGAGGCTGCGGAGCGAGCCAGGGAGGACGATATCCACTCTGACCCAATCCGGCGTAAACGTATAGGAGGTAGGAGGAGGCGGTTCGCTGCCCTACTCCACCCTCCGTAGTGTGGTCACTGGTGGATAGTCAGGGGACTCTCCACTTACTTGCACGGCCCCACACGTCTAGGGGGTGAGCACGGTTGCCCCTACACAGGCGCAGAGGCCCACCTGGGCCTACGGCCGGGGCGAGATTGTGAATGCCAGCGCGACCCCATCTCGCCCCACCTTGGCGGAGGACTGCTCACGGGGGAGGATTTTAGTGGGTTCGATTCCCACATACCCCCTTTCGTCACCCCTGTGGCGGAAGGGAAGTGCGAGGGCATTTACCTCCCCCTAAACAAAAAAAAAAAGGTGTTCTGTAGCACTTCCCCGAGGGTTCCCGCCTTGTCGTGGCGGGGGGGCTCAGTAGCCGTGGCTTCGGCAACCACGGTGAAGCCAAGAGGAATCCGAGGTGGGGCCGCTTCTTGGGGCTTTTAGCTCCAAAGCCCACATGGAAGCGGCCTAAGTAGGGTGTGGGTCTGTATGGGCAGACCCACAACTGAGGTGGGGTGCAGTGTCGCATGTGCAACACTGCAACCGAAGGCTGGGGGCCGCGGCGGGAGAGGACTGTTGGTGTGTCGTTGCCACTTTCCCTACCTTCCGCGGCCCAAACGGGGTCGCTACCGTTTGATGGCGGACGCGGTGGGGCCGCAGAGGAAGAGGCGTGTTGGTGTATCGTTGCCGCTCTCCCTATCCTCTGCGGCCGAAGTGGCAGGCGGCGGGGCCACTCATCTGACCCGTCGCATGGGGACCATGGGCGCCTAGACACGGGTGCCGTCTGGCGCCCACGGGCAAATAGGTCCCCGAGGAGGTGGATGATGACGATGTGTCTGGTGTTCGATACATCGTCATCGAGGGGAAGAGAGCGTAAGCTCGAGGAGGTGCCCAAAAGGGCTAGCGCTGTCGGGGCCGCGGAAGAGTACGATAGTCCCCTTAGCCCCGACATTATGCGCCGAGGTGGAACACCCTTGGGTTTTTAGTGGGTAGGCCGTCAGTGGCGGGATTCTCACATAACCACTCTGTGCCCGCACCCGGGCTGTTGGTGGTATCCATAAAGGATTTTCCCAAGGTAAAAAATAAAAAAAAAAGGTGAAGAAAAGAACACCTTACACCTACAGATCAGAGATGTCAGAAGCCTTCGAGCGGCCTAGAAACTATGACACCAGGGCTAGCCACTCGGCCTATACGAACTTACTTGCTTGTTTTTGCCAAATTTTTAAATTTCATCAAAGTTCTTACTTTATTTTTGTCATTGAATAAAGTACCTTAATTCACAGTTATAAAGATCAATGCCATAAGAAATGGACAGGAGATACTATTATTTACCTCTCAGTTAGTTTTCTCTATGATATTTCGTTAAAAAGTCAATTTAATAGTACTTACCATGTTCAACAGTAGTGTCATATTGTTCTCCGGCATTTACTAAATTACACAGTATTTTCCACGAGAAAAGATGAGATTTTTACAAATTTAGGCAATATTTTAAAATCAAACGCACAGTAGCAGCGACGCCGCAGGCACTGACTGTCACTCGCGTCGCATTTCGTTCAGAGGTAAAGAACATTACGTCCATCAGTCCAACAGTCCATCCAATGAACAACATTAAGTCGCGCTGTGTTTAGAGGTAAACAATCTTAACATCATTTGAGGTCCTGTACCTTGTAATGATATGAGGATTTAATGTTATATACTATTGGGTATTTGTTTTCACAGGCGCTGTAGGACTTAATGCTTTATACCACTGTATAGAGCCGATTCTTGCGACTCTAAAAGTGCATTAAAAGTAATTTCAAAGAAATTGGAGTTACTATTGTATACCTCTAAGGTACAGAGTTGTAGTTAGTCGAAAAAACAGATGGTGGCAAACGATTCCAGTCCCTAGCCGTTTGTATTAAGAAGGTGGAGGCGAACCGCTTAGTACGAGTAAGTGGTATACTCGTATTGACTAAGTAGGGATGATACTTATGCGTTTTCCGACTTGTTCTGTTCCCTTGTTGACTTGTTCCCTGCTGTTCAGTTCGCACTTTTTCAAAGATTTCATAAGAAACAAATCAAATCAAATCATTTCTTGTCTTTAAATGTCTAATGTCTTTATTCGATTGAGTAGGTCTCAAGATACATTTGTGAACTTCAAAGTTATAAAAATGACTCTACCGCCTTGTTCGGAAAAACAGTCACAACCCATGCAAATGACATGAAAATGAAACAGCTGGCATGAAAATGAGGGGCATATTTCTTAAGAATAACCAAAAATTAACTTTTTAGGTATACATACTTGTAAGATTTTACTCACAAATAGTTATCATCTTAGAAGAATAAAGTCTTCTAAGGTTATCACAAAGTTGCATTATTGTGTCGGAAACTGTGTACAAAGTTTCATAATAATCGGTTTACTAGTAGTTGAAATACTGGCCGCAAGATTTGAGACAAAGATAGTGACAAATATCCGGGATAAAGCTAAATAAAACCGTTTGAAAAGTGCACAGACACTATATTTTAACAGAAAAAGACATATTATACTCTACCTACGAGACAATAGATAACTATCAACCATATTTACTTCCATAAATCATTATTTGCTCACCGACAAAGTCTCTAATAAATGTCCAGCTTAGGCTTTTGTCTGTCGCAATTGTATTACGTAATAGTTGGCTGGCTCTAACAATGCAACCCGTGCGGACACACAGACAAATTTATTAGAAAGCTTTTTCGAGCTGGGCTAAATAATAGCCTGACACACTTGAAAGCCTGCTAAGCCAAGTGTTCTTCAATTTGTGATTTTTAAAATAGGTCCTATTCCGGAATATTTTATCCCCTAGGTACCCCTAGGTACCTACTTAAGAACTAGGGGTGCGTGCGAGCACAGACATTTAAAGTGACGTTTCAAATCGACTATATCGCTAATTGCCATACAAATTTGTTGATTTAGAAATATATTTCTACTAGCTGCTCCCTGTCGGTATTCCCTGCGGTCAAAAAGTAGCCTGTGCTAATCCAGCGTAATAAGCTACATCCATACCAAATTTTATCAGAATCCGTCCATCCGTTTAAACGTGAAGAAGTAACAAACACACACACACACACAGTTTATGGTACTAGTTGTCTCTAGGTCTAAAAAAGTAGCTTTAGTGTTAATCCAGAGTAGAAACTACATCCATACTAAATTTCATCAAAGTCCTTCCATTTTAGCGTGAAAAAGCAACAAACAGACACACACACATAACTTTCGTCTTTATAATACAAGTAGAATTAGAATAAGTAGGAAAGCAGGATTTGACGGTAGGGGCTAATATGCTGTCAAGAAAATTTTATTCTTGCTCGGTTGAAGCTTAAATTACGCTTTTCAAAGCTTACTGCCAGTCATTCTACGGTGGTAGCTTGTGGACAGCATACACTCAAAAATCCTTCGACGCCCTGCGTGTCCAGTATAATAACGCTTTCAGAGTGCTGATTAGACTCCCACGATTCTGCAGCGCACCTTCCATATTTGTGGAAGCGCGCACTGATGGATTTGCTGCTACTTTGCGAAAAAAGGTTGTCTCCTTGTAATGCAGAATACGTGGAAGTAACAACAGCATTCTAAACGCAGTCACTGACAAGTTCTATTGCCCCATCCTGCACCATCACATCAGACTCCTATTAAAATAGCAATTCTATTTAATATCTAGAGAAAATAATTGACATTTGAAATTAATTTTTGACATGATTTTAATAAGTATAATAGTTAATCATTTATCACAAAATGTTAATCATATTAAGTTTAATTCTAATTTAATGTAATTCATGTGTGAATCTTTGTCTCTTAAATAAACGAAATTTGATTTGATTTATTGCTAAGCTCTAACACCAGCTTCCTTTGAAAGTTGGCAAATTCCTTCTCCACGCAATATTATTGCATTTATTCTTGATAACCGTATGTCATAGGACAAGGCACAGGACCCGGGCGCCACTGGGTGACCCAGTAATAACATATTTATGTCGCTGCGTTAAGGCTATTGTATTGGGCCCACGTAATTCCCTAGAGTGTTCCTATTGTAGTGGGCTACGTAAAATTTTTGACCAAACTTTGAAAACCATTAACAGGAGCTTCTCAATTCAGCTCGTTACAAAAAAACATGTAACATTATAAAAAAAAAAAAAATCCCGGCTGTAAATATTGTACCCCATGTCAATATAACAAGACGATTCGAATGACACCTCACATGTCGAAATCCATCAAGGCCGTGTATGTAGGCCGTGCCAAAGAAACCTCATACCTACATACATTCGAAAAACATAACCCTCCTTCTTGCGTAGTCGGGTAACAAGTAGTCAACTCGCCCGCGACCGTGTTTTGTCGTTTTCTTCCTTTTAAATTTTTGATTCATTCAAATAATACAAAACACGGAATAACGTTTTTCGCGGGCGAGTTGACTAAAAACGACCCCTCAATTCGGTTGTATTTTTGAAATGAATGAAATAAAAATATATTTATTGCCAAAGAAAAAAAAAACACAATAGAAATAATTAGATACAATAGTTAGATAAATACAGTGGCAAAGGGTGTAAGCTCAGCACTGAGCTGCGTAAACTAGATCAGTTTATGCAAGGCTGATTTATGCAAATTATAATATTATTATAATACAGCTCTATGCGAATTATTGTAACCTGGGTAGGTATTCAGACCCATTCGGAAACGTTTCCGTTCGGATTCCAAAAATGTTAAACTCAAATTATTTGAATCTCTGTCCGTATTTATAATATTTTAAACGTGATTCATTGTTCCGGTCGGTTTTACACTCGAATCCCTTTTTCCAAGATGTATAAAAGTAGACTGAGATCCGAACAATTTGAGTTTGAAATTTGTGGGTTTCGATCGGAAACGTTTCCGAATGATTGTGAATAGCACCGCTGGTGTATATTTTCACCGGACTATAAGTAGAAATCGATACTGTAGCTGTTAGAGTAAATATCTAAGAGTCGCTGTTAGAGTAAATATTTAACAGCGACTTAGTTCAACAGGCCGGTGCCCCGCTTCCGTAACAGGGTAAATTTGGAAAATGGTTCTACTCGTTTCTGCCTTCACGCCCTGCACAGCGGTAAGCGTCGCTACAGGGCCACCAGGACAGATAGAACGATTTTTTAAATCTGGTCCCATGAGGTAAGGGCACCGAGACACCAGGGCAGAAGGAACTATCTCCTATATCTTTTCTGGTGGGAGGCTTCGGCCGTGGCTAGTTACCATCCACCGGACCAAGCCATGCCGTGAAATGACCTAGTCGTGTTTCGGGATGTAGTCCGGTGTAACCGTTCCGAAGACGGGTCTGAGCAGTAGCGTATTTGTAGCGCCTCACTCAACTGCCGTCTTTGTACTTCTTCGCTCTACAAAACTTCAAGGCTAGAGTGAATAAGTACCTTATAGGTCGTCGTGCTCCATCTTAGAGCACAACGTCGCTTAACATCAGGCAAGTTGGCGGTCAAACGACGACCTATTCTACATAAAAAAATAATTAAAAAAAACAGCAATAGTTTTATAATATTGTAAACAGGATATCCCTAAAACATGTAGACATCCCGAGGCATACCTAATCGTCCTGATTTTTAACCTCCGACGCAAAAACGATGGGGTGCTATAAGTTTGACATGCATTTGTGTGTCTGTGGCATCGTAGCTCCCGAACGGATGGACCGATTTTGATTTTGTTTTCTTTAAAAGGTGAATTAGTCGGCAGTGTTCTTAGCTGTGTTCGATGAAAATCGGTGTTAATGAAAATCGGTGTCGGGGGTTTTTTAAATGTTAAATTTATAGGCATTCGTTTCGTTCGGTCAATAATAACAACTCCACTCAAATTTCCGATCTAAATGATACCCGGTACTTAAAATTAGAATTCGGGATGGTAAAATGAATTTTGGATACACTGTTTCGCAAAATCTTCTATCGAAGATTATGGAAGATTTTGCATCATCATTATTGAAACTACTTAAGAATACAAAAAAGGAAGGTAGAATATTAAACACAATTATTTTATCTACAACGTTTATTAAAATAACAGTCTTACCATTAAATAGGTACCTATACTATTTCTTAAAATATAAAGACATCTTTCGAAGTAGGTTACAGACGACATTAAAAATATCTGCTTGAATAACACACGGAAAAAGTCAACTTTGCAACAATAGATTTGCGTACACACATTGATTTTGAGCCCATTCGAATTTGATTGATCAAATTCGAATGGGCTCAAGGCCAAAACCGAGACGTCTTATCACGATGAATTTTAGGTTCAGTCTAATTTCCTATGTGCTATTTCAAGCTATATAATCTATCTCTGTGCTAAGATTATTTCAGATTAGTTCAGCCGTTCTGGTGTGATTGAGTAACAAACATCCATACATCCAAACTTTGGTATTTTTATTATTAAGATAAAACTTCTTTGAATATCAACATTTCTATGGGTGGAACAGATTTTTTCGAATTTCATAGAAGAAAATGCTCTATTTCAATCATGCCGCGTACAGACCAAAGCAAACGAAGGCCAACGATATGCTGTCTCGTTTCATTTTATTGAAACGAAACGGGACGCAGCGTGTTCTTTGGCATTCGTTGGTTTGGTGTGTACCCAGCATCTCTTCAAAGTCTACCAAATGTAAATGTCAACCTGGGGACATACTTTGTTTTTTTCTTAAGTTTTTTTGAACCAACTTCGTCATTCTCTTTTACGAAAAGTTTCCTGAGCTTACTCAAATAAACTTATATGTAATACATGGTATATTAATGCATAGAATGCTTTCAAATTGATTTTAATCATAATAATAGTCAAAACAAAGCCTAATTTAGCTTGCATCAAATGCTTTTTGTATCTAGTCTACCTTTGGTTCGGATATTTTTGTATTTTGATGCAGGCAAGATGGCGACTAAACGCAAGCCTTGATTTTCGAATAAAACATCGATATCCTAAACATCGACATCTTATTTATTGAAATCCGAAGCATAATCGTAATCCATGTGTTAATGAATCCAGATTTACAACAATTGAACTAAACTAAATTAGGGCTAAACTAGGGCTTTTTAAGGCTTAATTATAAGTTGCCGCGGAATCCAAATTAAGCGGAGGTTAAAATCGAAAGTTTCATTTCCGGAACCCTGTAGAACTTTCAATTTTAATCCGTATTTTGTACGTTACACAATTGACAAAAAGCTCATTTTACTATGCACAATAACAAAATTGGTAAATTTCACGCGATTCTGCTGCAATGTGCATTAAGGGTCGGTCATACCACAATTTTCTACCCACACACGTTTACTTAACCCGCTTCATTTAGTTAAAAATCGTATTTCATATTTGATGGTAAAGTGAGATCGGCGCGTAGAATTACATTTTTTGCCGTTTTTAGTGGCATTAATTCGTAATTACAACACAAATAAGAATAAGTTGCTCGGTAAAATTTTGGAGAACTAATCTGGCTATTTAATAATAGAGAAAAAAGGGTTGTAATCTCTTAAAATTTAGAGAACTACGCTCAAAAAGTTATTTGAAGAGGATACTCTTTGTTTTTTTTTTACAGTGAGAATTATTTTCGAAATTCTAATTCGGTTAAACTGATTTTGGTTGTTTTTTCATTCATATCAAACTAGGCGCAAAAAAATATGTTTTCGTTGATTTCGTGTAATACCGGGCCTTAAGCCTACTGACGCGAACGCCCGCGAAAATATTTCTATTGGTTGTTAAAAGCATATTGACCAATAGGAACGGCGTATCTGGTTTCCTAGTTTTTTCTAGAGGTGTTCCTAGTTCCGGTTTAAAATCATTTTCTTTATAGCGGAAACCACCGCTGTGCGCCATCTAATCTGATAACTTCTCCATTCAGCATGGGATTCTCGACTACGCTAGTGACGAGGTGGGCGAATTCTTCTGGCTTGCCCAGTCGTGACGGGAAAGGGGCCATGCGTTTTAAGAACTCCAGCATTTTTTCTGGCAGGTACGTCACTAGAGGGGTCTCGAACAAACCTGGAAGAATAATAAACAATAATAATAATAAATATTTGGGACACTTGTACACACGGTCGTCTGACCCCAAACTAAGCAAAGCTTGTACTATGGCTGCCAGAGACTGATAAACATATATAGATATACGTTTAAATACATACATAAATACATAAATAGATATTAACACCCAGACATAGAACAAACACAAATGTTCATCACACAAATGTTTGCTCTAGGTGGGAATCGAACCCACGCCCCAAGCTCAGAAGGCAGGTTCACTACAACTGAGCCACCGAGGCAGTCATCAGGCATCATAGATTATTGTTTAGGAATTGTCTATGTTAAATGGCATGCTCCCAACGACCACCACCCGCCCCACTGGCGACAGTTGGGACAAGAATTTAAATATTATTCTAACAACCACCACTAGTGGCCGTTTTGGTGGTGGTTGTTGGTAGTAAGCCTATTAGAAACTGGATTCTAAAGTTTTAACTTTGGTTAAGTACTGTTTTCGTTTTAAAAATTGACCATAGCAGCAGTAACTCATGGTCCAAAAAACAAAGGTCCAGCATTCCAGGACGTCAATACCCAACTACGTCAATCTCAGTATATCGTAATTGTTTTTCTAAAACTTGTTGTAAATTACTATTTTTTTATTACATAATAGGCTTGCGTTTGGCCGCCAAAATGCCTGATGATAAGCAGTGATGCGGCCTACGATGGAGCACGCTTGCCTAGAAGAAACCGATTCACTCGAGACTTGAAGACACCCAGATTATAAGTGTCAGGGAACACACAGTCTGGCAGAGCATTCCACACTCTAGCGGTCCGTATGAGAAATGAGGAACCAAAGCGTTTCGTGCGTGTTGTAGGTATGTCAACCATAAAACGATGCCGCTTTTTCGTACTCTTGGTTGTTTTATAGAAGAACGGGCTAGGGAGAATAAGGTCATGCAAACCAGATGCACACTCCCCGAAATGTATCCGATAAAAAACCGATAGACTAGCAACCTTGCGCCGATGATCCAAACTTTGAAGTTTGGCCAGGACAAGGGAGTCGTTGCCAATGAGCTTCTTCGCACGTTTCTCGATGGACTCCAACGCCTCGAGCTGGTACTTGGCCGATCCATCCCAAAGGTGCGAACAGTACTCCATGCACGACCGAACCTGTGCCTTATATAATGAAAGCAACTGTTCCGGCTTTTTAGCAGCTAATTGAGGCTTAGCCTCAATATAGGAGCCGAAGTTGAGGGTGGAAGTCAAAGAAACTCCTAAAAGCTCAAGGTGGTTATTAATCGGGATGGATACACCTTGGAAAGTAGGAACCAGTTCGAAAGGCCTCCTTTTTGCGGAAAACAGACACGCCTGGGTCTTAGCCGCATTGAACTTGACCAGGTTGGCATCGCCCCAACTGGAGACTGCCTGGAGGGACAAGTTCAAGCGCTCAACCATGTCAGCCCTCAGAGACTGGATTTGAGGTCCATTAGACTGCGCGTTAGATTTATAGCTTTCCACAACAGTGCTGTCGTCTGCATACCCAAAGGTACCGGGCTTAAGCAGATCATTAATGTGCAGCAAGAAGAGTGTCGCAGAAAGCACCGACCCCTGAGGAACCCCGGCATTTATATCCATTCGATCAGACGAGCAGCCATCAACGACAACTCGAATGGATCGACCCCTCAGAAAATCCGAAATCCACGCAACAAACCCAGCGGACAAGCCAAATGAAGTGAGCTTGCTGATAAGGCTGTCATGCCAAACCCTGTCGAAAGCCTTTGAGATGTCAAGGGAAACTGCGAGTGCTTCCCCATGTTTCTCAATGACCTCACTCCAGATGTAAGTGACGTACGCTAGAAGGTCACCAGTAGACCGGTTTCGGCGAAAACCGTATTGCCGGTCACTGAGAAGATCATTCGCTTCAAGGTACGCCAGGATCCTACTGTTGAGGACACGCTCCATAGTCTTGCAGAGTATGGAGGTGACCAAGATGGGCCTGTAGTTGGCAGGGTCAGCACGACTGCCCTTCTTAGGCACAGGCTGCACGTTGGCAAGCTTCCACGACTACGGCACTACACCGGTCTCAAGAGAGAGACGAAAGAGCCGTGTCAACACAGGAGTCAATTCAGGCGCACATGTTCTTAGAACTAAGGCTGGAATACCATCTGGACCACTGGCTTTATTCACGTCAAGACTGCGCAGCGTTTTGCGAACCTCCACTTGGCGAATGCGAAATTCCGACATTAAAGTCGAGCTGCCAAGTGGAGTTGTAGGCGTCGCACTACCAGCATCAAGACGTGAAGACTCCGCAAACAGAGAGGCAAACAAGTTAGCCTTCTCTTCAGCGGTATGTGCCAGCGTTCCATCTGGTTTGAGCAGTGGGGGAAGAGAGGGGCGGCAGAAGTTCGCTTCAACCGATTTGGCTAGAGACCAAAACGCTTTACTACCTGCAGGGTACGAAGCCAGTTTGTTCCCTATTCGACTAATATGGTCAAAGCGAGCCCTCTGAAGAACCTTTTTGCAGGACTTAGCAGCTCTGTTGAACGCTCTCTTCTTCTGACGAATATCCCTTGCCTTACGGTGTCGAGCATCAACCCAGGCATAATACGCCTCCTGCTTACGCGCCTCTGCGCTACCACAGAGAGGGCCGAACCAGGGTCGAGCTTTGCCAGATAACGGTACGTCGGAGAACGGGATAAAGTACTCCATTGCCGTACGTATGACATCAGTCACGGCATCCGCGCAGGTAGATGGGTCGTCAGAAGAGAAGCAGACAGGCTGCCATGGGTAAGATGCAAAGTAAGCCCGCATCTCATCCCAATCTGCTGACTTGTATCGCCACATTCTCCGATTGCCATTTGGGCTGGGATCAGGCGGAGAATAGACTGATACAGATTTCACCAGACAGTGGTCGGACGTCCCTAAAGGAGAGGAAACCGACACTGAGTAGCGGTCTGGATCAGTAGTCAGCAGAAGGTCCAAGCAATAAGGCGTGTGCGAATCAACATCAGGTACTCGTGTTGCACCTTGAACCAGCTGGGTGAGATCTAACGCTAAAGCAAGCTTTCTCGTCTCTAACCCAGCGTGGTTAGTGTCCTGGTATGGGAAAAGCCACTCCTTGTGGTGGCCATTGAAATCCCCCAGCAACACTAATTGGGCTGTCGGGTACTTCAGTTGAGCCGCATCCGCCGCCTCGCCCAGATATTCAAACAGCCTAGTTGTCTCCTGGTCTCCGCTGTGCGACCGGTAGACACAGGCATAAAGAATTTTCTCTATACCAGTGTCCACCAGTATCCATAGCACTGATAATCTGGGGTCCTCGAGATAACGGAGTCGCCGGCAGCAAATGTCATCCCGGGCGTACAGGCACACTCCAGCACGGGGCTTAAAATTGTGCTCTAAGGTGTACCCAGGGTAAGATAGGTACGCCACATCAGACGGACTACCAATTTGCGTCTCCGTTAAGAATAGGAGAGATGGTTTATCAGTCTCCAGATGATGGTGGACTGGCACGAGATTTGAGTGCAGACCTCGGATGTTTACGAGGTGCACTTTTAGTGAATGGGCGTGCAGCCGCTGTGTAACCTTTCTCTTGTTCTTACTCGTATTGATCATTTTAAGTGGAGTGAATCGTGGGGAAAAACGGAAGTGGAATGAGGCACCACTCTGCTAGCCAGCGGATAAACACCGCGACGCCACAACTATGGGAAACTAGTCTGGAGACTGCGGGGACGCCCGAGCCCCCCCGGGGATGTCCATCGGGCCCTTTCATCCGGTCGCCAACCGGCACGATGGCGCATCCCGGGATTTTTCGCTAGTTGGCGGGGCAGCCTTTCATGAGTGGCAAGCTCACTACTTGGGCCCCCTACTACCTGCGGTCGGCCAGCGGTGCACCGTGCCTCGGATCCCGCTACCCTCCGCGACTAGCTTCCCGTTATGTTGTAGCAGCGTCCATCCGATCGGTCATGCAGCAGTGGCGCAACTATTCCGACCCGTTATTCCCCGAACGGCGTCATCGGACAACATGCCGGAACACGGCTAGGCCGTTTGGCGGCATGGTTTAGTCCGGTGGGTGGTCACTAGCCCCGGCCAAAAACCTACCACCAGTATGTTGTCACCTGATTAGCACCACCCAGGGACCACGTGTGGGGTAACGAAAAAAGAGGGTGCTTTCCCACGGACGAGGGTGACTCAGTCCCCGAAAAAACTACTACTACTACCGTACTAATTCCAGCTTTGCTTATGCATCGATTGACGTAAGTGTGTGTCAACAGGCGATTTTTTTTATACTCGGAACGCTATACTTGCAGACCTAGCAAGGGCTGGAGTCATATTTATAGGCATTCCGTCGTTTTTATCTGCTCTTAAATGTGACAAAGCTAAGAATATGGTGTATTTGTCTCTTTCTCATGGGATAAAAATGGTGTAAAATAATTTGGCTCCAGCCCATGCTGGACCTGCTGGCAAGTATAGTATTATACCATGCAGTCGATCAGTTTTTGGATAGGTGGACCACAAGGGAAATTTACAAATGAATGCTACTGTTGGTCAGTAGACACTGTAACTTGTAGGTCACAGTTGTATAATTTCATTAAACCACAAAAGGATGTCGCTGAACGATATGCGAAAAGTGACTCAGCTGCATACATAACGACGTTGTATTTAAAAAAAAAGCAATATCCAATATTTATTTTGCAATAATCAACGCTACATTGCGTAAACGAAGTTCGATTTTTGGAAACTCGACATCCGCTGACCGCTGGCTAGCGTACCGCTCAAAGTTCAGTGAGTCAAGCAAAAAGAACTTCTTGTAACTGAATTTCATAAAACACAATTCTTTTTAAATACAAACCTGGTGCAATAGTAACAACTCTGATTCCTCTGGAGGCTAAGTCTCTCGCGATCGGTAAAGTCATGCCGATGATGGCGGCCGTGGAGGCAGCGTACGCCGCTTGCCCGATGTCCCCTTCGTAAGCTATCGTTGACGCCGTGTTGACTATGACACCCCTTTGGCCGTTGCTATCAGGGTCGTTGGAACCTATGACGCCTGCCGCTAGCCTTATTGCGTTGAATGTGCCTACTGTGTTTATCTGGAAAATAGATTACATTCATATTTATAGCCAAATACAAACACATGACATGCAAACTTTTTATTTTATGAACAATTCAGAGTTATTCAATTCTGCTACCACTTTGAAGCCTAGTCCAAAGGCTTAGCTCACTCTGGAGTCGAGACGCTGGGTGTCTATGCTTCCTTCTCACATTCTAATTTATTTAACACTAGCTACGCCGCGCGGTTTCACCCGCAGTTAAAAAGTATCCTATGTAAAAATCTATCTCTCTCTCTCTCTGTTCTAGACTAAAATCTATCTCTGTGCCAAATCTCATCCAGATCTGTTCGGCTGTTCTGGCATGAAAGAGTAACAAACATACATACATCCATTCATCCATCCATCCATTCTTACAAACTTTCGCGTTCATAATATTAGTAGGATGAAAGAAAATTATAAAATGGCAGCAGAGTAGAAGCGAGCTCCCGACGCGGCTCCTCCGCGCTAGTACGACGCCACAGCGACTCTAGTAAATGAGATTCACACTCCCATTCATGTATAAAAACAAAACTTATGCACTGTGCCGCCTCCACGCTTCTTCATGTTGGCTCCCTCCTAAGTTCTGCTTTTTGTATCTGTAATCCATATCCGTGATATTTTTTGTAAAGGCTTGTTTTTTTGGCTTAGCATAGTAGTCCTATCTTTTTTTTACATACGGGAAATCCTTCATGGATTCCACCACTATGCCGGGGGTGGGTAGGGTGGTTATGTGGGATACCCGCCTCTAACAGCCTACCCACTAAAAACCCTAAGGTGTGCAACCTCAGCACTATCAAACATATACATATGTATATAGTGTCCTATCTAATCCTGCTTAACCTGGTTTACTTTAAATATTTTAGGCAAAAACAGGCAATTGTTTGTTATAACTCTTACATTGACAAGAGTCTGGAAATGTTCCAGATCACAGCTCCGATCCTTGTTAAAGTTATAGGTCTGGTGTGTCACAGATTGCCCCGCACAGTTCACCAATGTGTCTAGCCTCCCGAATTTGTCTTTTGCTATTTCTAGCGCTTTTTTCACATCTGCTTCTGATGATATCTGGATAAAAGAATGGTACAAAATAAAAATGTGTGATTTCTTTTTTAAGTTTTCGGAGAAATTCAGTGTTATGGTGATTTTTACTCAGTTTATATTTTTCACTGACTAATTTATATGAAAAGTGTAGTTTCCATAACAGGTAGAGCTTTAGGGTTTTTAATTAGTGTTGTAGGGTTCATAATGACCACTTAAACTGCAATACTACTTAAAGATTGATATTAATTACAGCGGGACAAACTTATCCATAGCATTGCATAGAGAAGCCATTATCAAATCTTCCGAACTGATCATTAGAAATATTGTACCTCTCTCATTTTTATTGTTAGGTTAGTCGCACTGGAAACTGAAACAACTGGTAAACAACTCGGTCAACTCACACAACCACTAGAAGAAACGACATTTTCTCCAAGATTCTTTGCCACTTGCTCAGCCCTTGTTCCTTGAATATCCAGTATCACCACCTTGCCTCCATTTTTTACAAGCCTCTCCACCGTAGCCTTTCCGAGACCAGACGCTCCTCCTGTTACGAGACTTACCATTCCCTGAAAAGGAAAGAGGTTATGTTAGGTTATGTTTACATTTTGTATCCAAACTCTAAATAACTATCCAAAGAAATTACACGTACTTTTAACATAATTATACTTTAATTCAGCTTTAACACAAAACTCCAAATGTTATTTTTAAATATTTTCTTTCAGAAGTTTATCCCATCAAACCAAAAGTTTAGAAAAACCGGCAGATTAAAAAAAATGACCAAAACCAAATTCCAAATGCATAAGTCTGTCACCGTCAATGTCACGTCACGTATCAAAACTTCACTGTGTCAAAAAAAAAAACGACTATCTCTTTTTATTGTTGCAGGAAGAGCAAGATATATACAGTTTTCATGCTCAAACTATTGAAAATTCAATTTGTTTGTGGAACACAAGAGCTGCGGCTTTATGAAAATAATGCTACCAAATTAAATGCTTTAAACTTAAATATTGATTTACTATTGCTCTCTTTCTAGCAACTCAATTTTATATTGTCACATTTCTTTCTTTCTCAGAGTTGAGTTAACGCAAGAACTTTAAGTATTACATATATAATTGTTCCGGTTAGTAATGGAAGTCGGTGTCCCTTGTTGTTTTCATTTTGCGGCAAAATCCTAATTATTTTCTATTTTCTGACATAAATACTGTGTTTTCTACTATTGTGACTTTTCCCTGAACTATGGCGAAGATAGAGCCCCCGGCGTTTATATTACCGAAGAAGCGGAATGGGAAAAAACAAGGATCAATTACCGGCCATGTAGACCACATAATTACTGTACAAGTAAGTATTATACAAGTAAGTTAACCAACTGATTTGTATCTCATAAAAATAGTACACTTTGACTTTATTATTTGTAAATTTTTCCAGTTCAATTACTTACTTAATTTATAACTGTTAGACAGTGTACTTAGCCAATGCTTTTCTTTCCATTTCAGGGTGCTGCTGATGAAATCCCGGTTAAATACATGAATGGTTTGTCGCCTGTGACCGAACACGAAGTGAACGGCACCATCCATGCCTCTGTCGAAGAGTTGAAGAATAATATGAAAATAAACTTGCCTATGATAAATGATGATGAAGAAATGAATGATACTAACATAGAAGAAACAGAAAAGCATCATGTACAAAAGAATGGCTACCAAGCCATTTCAACCAACAACAGCCGTGAGATCATCGATTTGTCACCAATATACGAGAATTCTTCAGATGCCTGCTCAAGCCATGGAGATTTACGAGAGACTGAAAATGAACTCAACAAGAGCTGCAAAATCCTCAATATGGAAAACAATGAAAGCTCATCAGCAACACCAAACAGCCTTTCTCAAACCCAGTCCGAAAACAGCTTTGAAATGGGCAATCTCTCTGATAGCCTCAAAAACAGCGCCAGAAGGAAGAAAAAAGTAAACATTGTGACTGGAATTCACGAGTCCGAAAACACTGATACAGAAATTACTGCTTTGAGAATTGATTCTGAAGAGTCAATTTCAGTTGACAGCACTCTCGATACATCCAAGGATGGCTACTTGACAATGACAGGGACTATCAAGAGGGGCAAGAAGAAAGGCCAAAATGTTGATGTCAAGCTTAACATTTCACGTGAAGAGCTTGAGATTATTGAAGCTGCTATTGTAGCTGAGGAGTACAACAAAATGGATATATCCAAATGCTCTCTCTACAATGGACCTCATATCTTTTTATTCAGTCTGATCTGCATCCCATTTGTGGCCTTGATCTCTGGTGCATACTCATTTTACACAGGCACCATGGCTTGGTATAATATTTTCACTCACATCACTGAGGAAATGTCATGCTTTAAAAAAATGGTTTTAGCACCAATCGTAGTGCTGTTATACCCATTTTTGATACTGATTTTTACGATTGGCCTGGGCCTGTATGCTGGGATCGTGCAGCTTACGTTCAGTGGCGCCAATTGGTGGAAGGGAGTCTGTGATTTTGAAAAAGGATTTTATGGTTGGCTCTGCAACACTATTGGGATGTCTGAATGCAGTCCGTATGAAGTAGTCATACTGATGGATGTCAAGCCTACATAAATATTCTTGTCATAGCTAATCCAACTTATGTACTGAAGGTTTACTATAAAATGTATGGCTAGACTGCTTGTGCCGGCATATCATTTTAATCTCTATCCTCACTACATAGGTGTAGATTAGATTTGTGCCGCTTTCTTGTCCTGGTATAAATTGGGCCATATTTATAAAATAAGTACTTTATAGTATGTAAGGAAAGGAATCTCAACAACGATTACAGGAAGTTTGTATTTAAGCAGGAGGGAACAAGAATTGGTCTGGTTTACTGTTGTGAGTTAGCTAAAAATCTAAGCAGCTTACTGCAGTTTTGAAGAAAGAGATTTTCAATTCATATAATCATCATACTATAGATTTTTGGTGTCTATATATCAATGTAACCAGTGTTATTGTTTCTTTGCTCAATTTTGATACGCACAGTATTATGTAAACATTTCTAGTCATCTGCTTTCGTAGTCTTCGTGACTTAAGTATTTATATTTAGTGTTAGTTATACAAACTTAGATGTAAGTTTTTACATATCTTTGGGTGGATTTTTAAATTCAATGCTTAAATAATAATGTTGTGTTTAAGCATTTTAGTGGTATTAATGGAATAGTGATAATTAACAAATCCACCATTATTAGTAGAGTGAAATGTATTGGACTTAATTATAAGCACACTGAAATCTGTATCAGCTACAACCTGATTGAAATATTAATATGAAATCAACATTTATATGAAAGAAAATTCATTCGATTTCAACAGTTGGTAATGATTTGTATTTGTTTCTTTATGATTAGCTTTAAAATGTAGCAAGAAATTTTCTAATAATTTACAAATGACATCTTTTAGTTAATTTTACAAAATAGAAATACAATGTCGTATATTATAAAGACTGATGTATGCTAGTCACTATTGTGGCATTTTCTTTGTATTAAACTCATTTTACTAAATTGTTGTTTATTAATTAAAACAATATCTACAATTAAAGTTATGTAACGTAACTAAATCACAGAATTAACTAGTCTCACGATGTGTCTTTTGGTTGGCTCGCTTGTTTCGTCTGATCCTTGAATTCTGTGTCTATTCGTTCTTTTGCTCTTACAATTTTGGATTGTAAATAGAAGGAACCTCCATTTGATTTTTCGTTAGCATTGAAAAGATGTTCGTAGTTTTTCTTGATTGCTTCGGAATCTAATTTTTCTATGTTTAGTATTTGCATGGCTTCTTCTAGGGAAAGTCCAGTCGAAGCGTTTGCTGCAGCTCTTCTGGCGCCTTCGGGTCCACCACCAGCTCGCTTAGCAGCCTCTTGTGAGGCGGCTATTTCTTGCTTTAGGGCTCTCGCAAATGCTCTCCCTACCACTTGAGTGCCCAGCACAATAATTTGCGCTATGTACTTTGCCATTGCAGACACGAAATCAATCAAGAAATTTCGATTCACATTACGAAATCATGAAAACAATGTATTTTTGAGGTTATGTTATGTTTCGAGAACGGGGACTGTCAGTGGTGTACTGACATTGATAACCAATTGAAGCAATACTGACAGTGACAACATGCGTCCTTGGTTGTGATATTGACAATGACAATTTAACAACAGACAGATTTCGCGCGTTTTTTGACAAGTTCAAACAAACTCAAAATTGCTTGTTTTGTGGTGTGTTGTGTTGTTTTGTTGATTCATTTTTGTTTAATTTTTAGTTATTTCTGTGTTAATCAGTGTTAA
This sequence comes from Peribatodes rhomboidaria, assembly GCA_911728515.1. Classification (NCBI taxonomy): domain Eukaryota; kingdom Metazoa; phylum Arthropoda; class Insecta; order Lepidoptera; family Geometridae; genus Peribatodes; species Peribatodes rhomboidaria. The sequence goes on along the minus strand of OU452184.1, from coordinate 3,758,832 downwards.
TTTTAGTTAAACAGGTTGCCGGCCTGTTGTGTAGTTCTATATTGAATAAAAAATATGGTAAGCTGATTACTGCTAATACTTTTACTGATTACTTTTCTCCGTTCCGTTTCGTTAAAAATGAAATTTTAAAACTTACAATTAATCGGGTAAAATTATTATTATATTTAGTCCAAATTACTTTAGTAAAAAGTATTTGCGTTCATCGACAATGGTTAAAACGAATGAACATCATAATATTTTAACCTAACCTCCAATCATTTTATGGTCACATGCAGTTGGTCATATTGTAAGCTACCCGACTGCGCCCGGCGGTATTAACTGCGGTTAAAAAGTAGCCTATGCGTTAATCTAGGGCATAAAATATATTCAACCTAGGGCCTAGGGCTGCCATCACTAAAAGTGCCGATACCGGACCAAAACTCCGGATATTTGGATGAAATTGAGATTTATTCTTAAACGGGCAGCTCAAAAAAAAATCCGATTTCTCTGACACAGTGTCTGGGCTTATCTTGAACACCTTTTAGAAACCTCTTCCGGACATCTCCATCAAGGCCTCTAAAGGACAAATCTGGGGAATTCCGGATGAACTGCAGCCCTTCTCCATCCAAATTTCATTCATATTTAAGCAAGAAAGAATAAGTAACAGAGTTGACAAACTATCGCTTTATAATTTACAAACTGTTCTCATCCTTGTTCTCCACCATTAAAAATTAGCCTAAGTATGTATTACTAAAATCTATATCTGTGCCAAATTTCGTCCAGATCCATTCAGCCATTCTGGTGTGATTGAGTAACAAATATACATCCAAACTTTCACATTTATAATATTAGTGTGAAGGTGGAATGATGATGATCATGAAACCACATTTCATTCTTGGACGTTCCCAGAGTTCTCCAGTGCCCGACACGCCGTCAGATCGCGATGGGGCGAGGTCCCGCATGACGTCACCGGCACGAGATTTCGAGCCTTTTGAAGATGAGGGTGAAATTCTCGGAGACAACCCTGAGGAAGAAGAAGGCGATGGAGAAGAACTGTTTAATGATAACATGGAAGCGTGAGTTAAAATCTCAACTATATTATTTTTATTATAGAATGGTGCAGGAGTCACTAGACAAAGGGAACTTATCACCCTTGAAAATTGCCATAATTTAATAATCATGACATAAAATTTAATTGACCTAAGTAACACCCTACACGCCGGCTGAGCCGTCGTTTTAGCATGCATACCTTGGGTAGGCCTATCACAATACTAAAATATAGAATCATTAATAACTGCAGTAATTCAAAGAAAGCACTTTAGACAATAAGGTTGCCCTTGTACTGCCGAATGATTATTTTTACCTTATGTTTTTTATTTAAATTTTGTAGTGTGCAATAAAGATAAGATATTGTGAGTAAAGCAATAACTGAAATAAACACAGGTGTCGCCTGAACCTAAACTATGCCCTGGGCTCTAATACTAAAAAGTGCTACTTTTCTGTGTCCTGAGCAAGTTAATGGCAGGCAACTTTCATCAACATCCTGGAAGCCTTATAGTTAGGCTAATATTAATCTACCATTTTTTCATCATAGCTAAGATCTAGCTGAAGTGCAAGCAATGCAATGCTATTCGCTAATCAATTATTATATACTTGACTATTTGGTGACCAAATATTTTAGAACTGATCAAACATATTTTAGACCTTTGATTGATGGGTTGCTAGGTAAGGCTAAGAACTCTTGCAAATCGACTCGCTGTAGTACGCGTGCGGCGTGCGTCGTGGATTCTGATTAAACTTTCAGCCATTTCGTCATTCTTGGGAAGCCGCGGGACCACAACCGCGACCGAGGCGGCTAAAAAATGCTCCATGAGCTTCAAGCCCTAGTAGGTACTTACGAAGTAGCGCGAGCCGCTACACACAGCTCAGAGATTCTCAGAGAGAGAGAGCTGTACTGGTGAGAGTACATTGCTGTTTAGACGCAAGCGGCATTTCGCGAACACAACTATTTAATTCGTATGTTTACAAGCATGAATTCGCCAACAGTGACTACCGGCCCATGCCAGCCCTTGACCGCTACGACAACGAAGACCTCGACGATGAAGACTACGACGCCATGGACATACAGGACCGCGCGGCCGCCGAGCTGGAGCTGAGGAGGCGGGACCGAGACGAGGGTCGGGTCAGAAGAGATGACCGGGACCTGCTGTATGGTGAGCCTTGATACGCGTCAAGTTAATTAGACAAGCATCCCTAGCATGCGCGCTCGACTAAATTCTTCTATTTACTTTTTGTCGTGCGAGAACGTGACAAGGCTATGTGCAAAAAATATACGTCTGTCTCGATAGCACACTGTGCCGCCGCATTCCGCTGCGTGTGCAGTGCGATGGAAATTAGCATGTGCTTCTTCGCACACGCAGTGGTGTACAGTGACACACAAACTGCACCTCTGCTACAGTGACCCTACGCTTTTTGTGTGATTCGAGATTTTACAGTCATAGTTAAATTTCGCCTCACTTTCGCCTCACTGCAATCCGGAGCGGTGTCTGGTGCAGAGTGTTTTGCGCATAATAGCATGCGTGCGCGACAAAATTCTTCTTGGAAGTTTTTGTCGTGTGGGAACGTGACCAGAAAATAGAAATAAAAAGAGTCGACATATCGTTGTTGCGTTGCTTATGCCAGGCCTGCTGACGAGTTGTGGGTTATGCTATGATTAGCTGCGCCCTGCGGTGAAATATTTTTCTCGAGATAAAAGTGCCCATGTCCTATTCTGTACTGTACCCCCGACAACATGTATGCAAAATTTCATGATGATCATAAGTAGTTAAAGCGTGAAAGTGTAACAAACAACAAAAACTCACTTTCGCTTTTGAAGTACATATTATCATAGTAATTGACTGGGTATTATAGGAATGTCCCATTGTAATATTAGTCCAAGTCTACTAAATCATATCACATAACTCGTCACGCCTTATCCCAAGTGTACAACACCCACACTTCGCCGGACAGTAGTCAGTCCCAAATGTGACAGGGGGTGTCCCTGTCGCCATACGCACATTAATCACATTAATTCAAACCCAAGACACAGGCCTTTGGTCTACTTTGGGGTTCACTGGCTTAGTAATATTATAGATATAATTCTATGGAAATAAATATTTTATTAAAAAATATATATATTAAATATATCGATGACGGAAATTTCAATTGGCGTAAGGGACATTTGGTCGAAAATGAGTTATGAATGCCACTATACTCAGTTTTTTCCGCTCTTTCGAATGGTATATTTGAAATCTCTCTATCTCAAAAAAAATGTCCGTTACTCCCCAACTTTTTTTAGGCTTAGATCAAATATTTACTCAAAAAAATGCTTTAAGTAACATTTTGGTTTTAATGTGTGACGTAAGGGCTTTCCAAAAAATATTTAGTGGTGAATTTTTAACAGTTTTGTCATTTTGACCTTTACGACTTTCGGAAAAATTGTGCTGGATTTATAGCTCATGGTTTTAAGGGACACACTTTTCTATGATGTCCTTTATGACCTCAAATAAAATCCAAACTGTACAAAATCACAGTAGCTTAAAGTAAGTCTGAAGGCTTAAAAAAACATCTAATAAAAAACTAAGTCCCCAGTATGTCCTTATAACGAGACTTGGGTCTACAAACGTCATTTCGATTTAAAATTACCGCGCACGCATCAATTTTGATACAGCGGAAATAGTAGCCACGCTATTTGTTGCTTGTCCTTGAACAAGTAACGTGAAGTTCGCCAGTCATCGACTCGAAGCCGCCCGCTGCCGCCACGACTACTAGATGGACTTGCCATCTAATAAAAAAGAAAAAAATATCATACTTAGCGACGAACTCCTTGTTTGGAAAACCAGCACACACAATTCAGGTAAATCTTCTACTAAAAAAATTACCCAGAGCGACAAAGTCCAGGTTACAATACAACAACCAGCACATTCATTTGATTCATCTGGTGAAAAAGAAAACGTCCTCACTGAAAAATTATAAGCTCTAACTGCCGGGCTATCTAACTACAAGAAAGAACGTGAAAACCGCAAAGCAAAGAAAAATAAATCATTCATCGATTTTGTTTCCGAGGGGGAAGGAGATTTTTCCGGCGGAAGTTCAGGTCTGTGAAGTGGAAAATCAGAATCAGAGTCTGATTCAGAAAAAGATACAAGTGAAGAAGATGAGAGAAGAAAGAAACGAAAGAAAGTAAAGAAAACTACAGAAAAAACTTCGGTCCAACAACGAATTAAGCATAAGAACCAAAGTAAGTTTAGAAAAGGTAAAGAATATAGATATATAATTTAATAAATACAGATATAACTAGTCTGGCCATAAATATTATTACAGTACGAACTCCTTCGTTTTTTTTTTGCATTTAAATTAGGAATGCGTTTATTATGGCGGAAACTACAATCAATTTCCCGCCATTTCACATATATTTTTCGTGATTATTACTAAATTTACAACATGAAATGGAGTGTTAAAGAAAACAGGATTGCAGTGATTGCATTGCGCAAAGTGGGTATGGAACCGTCGGTCATTTTTAAGACTGTTCAAAATCTTGGTATCAGTCATATGTTCGTATATCGTAGTATCGACAGATATACCGACACTTCCTCTGTTGAAGACCATAAAAGATAGGGCGGCCGCGTGCGATGAGAACTACTAAGGCTGGTAATGCTGTTAAAGCCAGAACTTGCCGAAACCCAATGAGGAAACAAAAAATCTTGGTGCAAATCGCCGATATACAGGACATGCTCTTAATCAATCGCTACAGTTAAAGAGAGTGGATAGATCAAAACGTCTTCTATCCCGTTAAGCAGGTGAAAGTTACAGAAATATCCTTTTTACCGACGAAAAAAAATTCACGATAGAAGAAGAAGCTCACAGCTGTAAAGAAGCTACGGAAGTGGTTGGAAAGTTACAGCGTGGTCATCATCCTGCGTCAGTCATGGTTTGGTGGGGGGTATCCTATCACGGCGTCACAAAGCTTCATTTTTGTGAAAAAGGGGTGAAAACTTCAGCCAAAGTGTATCAACAGACCGTCTTAGACGGTGTTGTAAAGCCCCTTAGCAATACACTTTTCAAAAATCTACTGTGGAGTTTCCAACAAGACTGCACCTGGTCACAAGGCGCGAACTACCCAAGCCTGGCTGGAAGCCAACGTTCCGGACTTTATAAGGGCTGAAGACTGGCCCTCCTCTAGCCCAGATCTAAACCCCCTGGACTACAAATTATTGTCAGTTTTAGAGGGCATGGCCTGCTCTAAACGACACGCCGACATATAGAGTCACTTAAGAAATCTTTGAAGCAAGCCGTGGCTAAATTTCCCATGGAAACAGTCCGTAAATCCATAGATTCTTGGCCAGACCGACTAAAATCCTATATATAATAGTTATATTTTTGTTAGGACTTCAATACATGTGTAGTGTGTACATATAACTTTTATTAACATTACATTACTGTATTAAAATAAATGCATTTTCATTTGTAACAGAACTTATGGCTAGACTAGGTATAAAAACACATAAACTTAAATTAATAATAATAATAATAATAATAATTATACCTGAAGCAAGACGAGAACAATTATTTAAATATTTTTGGGAGCTAGATACTCTAAGAAGGCGTGATTGGATAGTGCGAAGTGTTCAAACAGTAATAGTGTGTAAACAGTATAATAATATATGTTAATATAAATATTATTATATGATATACATAAATAATATAATATATTATATTAATAAAATATAAATATCTAAATAATGTGTATACACACAAAATACGCGTTTCGTGAGGAAGAGTCACAATTAATTCAAAATTTTACAATAAATCTGTACTAGATACAACCCAAAATTTTAAACATAATTTACTTTACGCCTCACATAAATCGAATTTTTTGAATATAAAAACGCATATACGACTGCTTTGGAGTAAAACACAATGGACTTACGACCTCTTGATTTTGCAAATCCAATTATTTTGTTGAGTCGTAAGGGAAAAAGTTGGTAAAATTGATAGGGCGTAAGGAGCAAAATCTCCTAAACTATTCGTTATAGCTCATTTTAACTAAAACCATTAAAAAGATCATTAAAAATTAAGACTAAGCTTCTCAGACGAAATCGCCGTAGACCAAACACAACAAAAGTTAGAACTGATTAAAAAAAAAACGTCATAAAAAAATCTTTTTTTGGCTCTCCTGAAAAGTCGTACTTTGTCCCTTACGCCAATTGAAATTTCCGTCATCGATATTAATCACAGGTAATAGAAATACTGGACAAACACTACAGTCATTTGCACATTTTATAATCAATGTCGATTTGATGACTTCAATGAGTGAAAAAATTCTGTTTCCCAGATGAATCAGACGAGGAGGCCGGCGACGCGCCGCGCGCTAAACGCCGTCGCGCCGCCGAGAAGGCAGCCATGGGCACGGACGAGGAGGTGCAAGAAGGGATAGAGAGCATAGAAAACCTTGAGGATACGAAGGGATACACCACCAAAGAGTGGGTGTCTATGCTGGGGCCGAGGACGGAGATAGCTAACAGGTCAGTTGAATCTTTATGAGAAATCAAAAAAGAATTATCCAATTTGCAGAACACTAGGTGAGCTAGCTGCTTAATTGGGATGGTGTAATGGTAGTTAGATAGTCAGCAATCCATTTTATTTCTATCGCATGGGCACAGCTACACTAAGTTAGCACACTGCAAATTGGACAGTGTAATGAGCTGAAAACCTCACAAAAACGTAAAAAAAACATCTTTTAAAAATTTCAAAGACGAAATTTACAAAAAAAAATCTGTATTTTTACTTATCGAAGCTGCTTAGAAAATTTCACGAGAATTGATTGAAAAATGCCTGTAGGCTATAGAGAAGTCGGCCAGCCCCCCGGAGGGACGAAGGCGAACAGAGCTGCACCGAAACAATTTTTTTTTTAGGCCAGTGTTGTTTGTTATTTTATCCAGGTTCAAGAACTTCCTACGCACATACACGAACAGCAAGGGCCATTTCGTGTACAAGGAGCGAATCCGACGCATGTGTGAGCTCAACCAGGCCTCGTTCCACGTAGAGTTCGACGTGCTCGCTCGAAGGGAGCAGGTGCTCGCTTACTTCCTACCGGAGGCGCCCTTTCAAATGCTGCAGATATTTGATGAGGTGTGTATCCATATTATCTGTAATATTATAAATGCGAAAGTGAGTTTGTTCGTTTGTTTCTAACGCTTTCACGCCCTATCTCATCAATCGGTCATCGTGAAATTCAGTTGCGGTGGAAATGGCGGAGATATGATTTCGTACGTTTTCGCGGGGTTGGTTTTCAGGTTTGTAGTTTTAGGACACGGCGTCTGGGGTACAGAAAAGGACAAAGGGTACTATAAATCCCGAAAAAATTAACGGTTCCTGTGGGGGCGCGGGTTAAACCGCGGGGCACAGCTAGTAGTATTATAAAATCGAAAAAAAAATACTATGTCTGTCTGTCTATCTGTTCGTAGGCTTTTGATAGCTAAACAGATGAATGGATCTAGATGAAATTTGATAATTAGTTACAGTGGGTAACGGCTAGTATTATATGACTTGAGATATCCAATACAATGTGTGTGCTATTGATTCAATTTAATTTATTATTAGGTAAGAAACTTTCTATATGCCCAAGTGTTATTAACCCAACTATTAGTGTCAGGCAGGCGGCCGGTCGTAAAACCTAAGCGACATCTTTTATAGTAAGTATGATACCAGTAAGTCAACTTAATTGAAGAAATTAAGACACTCGTAATATATTATGTACTGTACCTACCGACCCCACCTGACTGAAATAAAGGTAGAAAGAAAAATAGTTTGAAACTTTCTATAAGTACCAATTAAATATGCAACCTTCTTCTTTCTTTAAAATCGATGTGTGTATTGACCCCAAAACGGCTAGAGCTATTTTGATGAGATGTTCAGGAAATCTTCAGATTAGCCCAGCAGGTGATCCTGTGAAGTTTGGTGGCGATCAGATAACAGAAATCCGGCCGAATCTTTGTAGGAAGTGTTAAACGTTATTGACCGATTACGAAATTAGACCAATCATCTTGACATGGACATCTTCATTCATCACTTTAATTTAGCTGTTACGATCATAATTATTATTGTACTAGCTACGCCTCGAGGTTTTAAAAAAAGCTAATCCAAAGTCAACTTCCAGGGTATAAGCTATCACCAAACCAAATTTCATCAAAATCAGTCCATCCGTTTGAGCGTGAAGAAGTAAACTAACACACACAAATTTTAGGATTTACGAAAATAATATAGGCTTTATGATAATAGTAAAATATTGTTGACTAAAAGATCGATACAAAGCACAGACTCGGTTCGGTCGACTTCTTGTTGGATAAATTAAAATGAGTACATATTCCTATTAAATTCATAGGCCATTTAGCTTACTAATATTTCCTTAACAGGTGGCCAAAGAGATCGTCCTACAAATCTTCCCGTCCTACGAACGCGTCACATCAGAAATCCACGTGCGAATATCCGACCTACCTCTAATAGAAGAGCTTAGAACGTTCCGGAAGCTCCATCTCAACCAACTAGTGAGGACGGTGGGAGTGATAACAGCCACTACGGGAGTGTTGCCACAGTTGTGTGTTGTTAAATACGACTGTAACCGGTGTGGTTATATTCTGGGGCCGTTTGTGCAGTCGCAGAATGCTGAAGTGAAGCCTGGGTCTTGTCCGGAATGTCAGAGCAATGGACCTTTTATGGTGAGTTAAAAATTCTGTTTTATTTCCTCAATCTGTCAGTCTCTCTCTCCTTCTCTCTCTATCTATACAGTAAAAGTACTGTGTAAACCAATCAATTTCTAGTGTAGTAATTTCCTTATTTTCCTTAGGTTCTTGATTAAAATAATCCATCAAACAATTCATTCCATATCTTTGCCATCTGTCAAACAATGGTAAAAAGATGCCATATAATACAGTTGAACCAGAGATGCTAGAAGACTAGAAGCCAGAATATACCTAATATGAAGACTGAGTGAGAATATTTAAAGGAATGCCTCTTGAACAATGAAAATCAACACAACTTCTGATAATGACTTGGTCGATCACAGATTTAATAGGATAAAATTAATAAAAATCTGTCAAACAACCATATTTAATAATCTAATATTTATTAATTTATTAATCTAATATTTTATCTAATCTAATAGATTAGATAAAATAAAAGATAAACCTTAATCAATCATCTTACCCTTTTTTAAAAATAATTGTTTAAAGAGGCCATATATGCCGTCATGCTAACCATTGAAATTAAAAAGTAAACCGTTTCGACCAGTGGCATACCTAAAATATTGTATCTTGTGACTTCTGTGGTCCGCCATCCCGAACTAGATTTTTGTAATTTACAGGTGAACATGGAGCAAACAGTGTACCGCAACTACCAGAAGGTGACGATCCAGGAGTCCCCGGGGCGCATCCCCGCGGGCCGCATCCCTCGCAGCAAGGAGTGCATCCTGCTGGCCGACCTGTGCGACCGCTGCAAGCCGGGGGACGAGGTGGACCTCACCGGGGTCTACACCAACAACTATGATGGCTCGCTCAATACTGAACAGGTGAACATTGCCTCGCTAGCCAGATATCATGAGGCAACTACCAGGTGACGATCATCCCTCGCAGCAAGGAGTGCATCCTGAATCCATAACACTTACAATTTTTTCTACTGATAGTGATTGTATTGTTAGAAGCTTACTTCACTAAGACCCTAAAATTTCTTCCTATTTTAAATTAAAGAAATTTATGGAGAAAATTAGACATTTACACCACACCACTGTATGAAGGATGAACAGCCGTTGTATCCCTCGAAGATAAAGTTAGACTACTTCTTAAGTCTTAGTTATTATTAAATCCACCATTCCACCTTCCCTAAACTCACATTTGATACGGCGAGCATCGGCTGCATCACCGAAGACCATCAAGGAATATAACCTGCAGATGGCCATCAGAGATCGGAACGCGGTAGTGATGGAGGCTCTGAGTCAGGAGGAGGCCATGATGTTATATTAATTGTTATAAAAATTGTAATAATTTCTATAAATTGTTCTCGTTATTGTTTTATATTTTGTTATCGTTTTATATAAATTGTGGGTCCATCTCGAGCATTCATGCTCACTATCGAAGGCACCTTCTTGCGGCGGCGTCGTGTGTCGGGTCGTTCTCTTCCCTCAAATATGGTTGAGGAGAGCGATGGCTGGCACATGCGTCATACTCGTGATCGGGTGCTGCTTGCGGGTCGCTGGTCTGCTCGTGGTGTACTCACAATGCAATAAGTGAAAACCTTTAACCTAACCTTAGATTAAGACTTAATAACTAACCCTCCTCTACCTGTATTCCCCTTAAATAATAATTTAAGATTTATGTTAACAAAAGTCACGGTCCCCGGAGTCCGTGGAGTGTAATTTTTAAATTAAAAAAAACACATTTGTTCAACCAGGGTTTCCCAGTATTCGCGACCGTTATCATCGCTAACTACATCGTTGTTAAAGACTGCAAGCACATCGTCGAATCGCTGACCGACGAAGACGTCGCCACTATCGTGAAGCTGTCCAAGGACCCTCGGATCGGGGAGAAGATTGTGCAGAGCATCGCTCCTTCTATCTATGGACATGACTATATTAAAAGGGGATTGGCGCTGGCGCTGTTTGGGGGAGAATCTAAAAATCCAGGTAAAAACAGCGCTAATTTGTATACATTCTCTTTTCCTTCTTATGTTACTCACTTCTTCTTTTCTTTCTTTATTTTATTTTTGTAATCGTGAAAAACGTGATAATAGCCTAGTTTAAGAAGGCTCGCCTCTCAAATCAGAGGGAGCGGGGTCGATCTTAGGCACTTACCAATTTGTCGCATGTGCGTATTTAATTTCATCTGCTACAAAACTGGAGCCCGTTGTATGGCGACAGGCTCGCCCGCTGTCACACTTGAGACTGAATATCGTCCGGTGAAGTGTAGGCGTTGTATTACAACTCTGCCCGCCCCTTCGGGGGAAAGGCTTGACAACGTTATGTCGTGTAATTGTAATTGTGCCAGTATGTCGTAATTCTACTGTCCTCAAAAACCAAAGCTGTAAAATATTTTTTTTCCACCCAGGTGAAAAGCACAAAGTAAGAGGCGACATCAACGTCTTAATTTGCGGCGATCCAGGAACGGCCAAGTCACAATTTCTCAAATACACTGAAAAGGTAAAGAAATCACCTCAAATAGAACAATAAAGAATAAAAGTTCTTACTCCAATCAATTAAATTACTCTAATCGCGGCCTAGTGCATTACTCGCGAGAAGGACTCTATGTTAACAACAACAAGAGCGAAACTCTTACGCTACTCTTGTAAGCAGAAGTAAGTTGAAAGCTTTTTAGCTTCATTTGTTAACTAGTCAAAGGTCAACTTGCATTGGACCAATGTCAGCCAGCTACCTTCTAACCAGCCAGTTAGACTTAGGTTATGTTGAAGCCCGGCTACACGCAGCGAGTTGCAAGCTCAAACCGTTTGCGCAAAACAATATAGCGAGCTCCAGGCTCGACTACATGCAGTTTATAGCATGCGCGAACAACTTGTGGTTTAGTTTATTCAAGCCATTTGTGCCGTCTTAACGCACATGCTTGCTTGTGCAAATTGGATTTTGTGCAAGTAAGACGGAGCGTGTGGCCGGGCCTTAAAGCCGTATTTTTGTTCTTTCTGACCATTGAATGTGTACAGATTGCGCCCAGAGCTGTGTTCACGACCGGCCAGGGCGCCAGCGCCGTCGGTCTCACGGCGTATGTGAGGAAAAGTCCTACGACAAGGTACGAACACTCGTCTCTTGTTTAAATCAACTGTCTACAGACCTACTAGGATCTTTTGGCATGTGGCCAAAATCGAAACTAACAATTGAAATGTAAATAAACAGCTTGGCATTCGCAACAAAACAGCAAGAGATTGCAAGCTATCTGTCACAAAGTATCTACTTACTCTGTAATATGTTAATACAGAAAAACTATTAAATAACTGCTGCCACATATACACACACACTGACACTCACACACACACACACACTCACACACATAAACACCTCAAAACTAGTTTAGTCTACACTAATGATATTATGTCCTGTATTCGCATAAACCGTTGGTCCCTACGATACAGGTCTCCTAGTGCAATTTTGTAATCATTTCGTTTGTAAGTAAGCTCTAAGTACATAAAACTTCCATTTGGTTAATTGTCATTGTCTTTTTTGAAATAAATTATTTGTATTTGTATTGTATTTGTAAATTAAGAATCTGAATGTATTCTATAGTATTGACATCAACAAAACAACAACAGCACCCTCACTCAAGTGCTAAAAAATCTTTGTAGCACTGTATATGTTGTATTGTCAACTGTTAGGTCAGAGGTCTTCGGTTTTTTAGCTCTGCAAATTTTTAAGCATCTAACACCTGAGGCCTAAATGTTTTTATTTTTTATTTCGAGAACTTAGTTTTAAACGTTTTTGATTCAAACTTGGGAATAAAAAGACCAGTTGGCTAGGTGTTTAATACAGTTTAACAATACGATACTGAGCCCGTATCGTGACATCTGATTGCGATGATTTTTACGTTCAGCTGTCGACGCTGAGCGACTATAAACCTTATTGCACGGCGATGGAATTCGTGGTCGCGAAGCGTCAGCGACTGCACCGAACAATCGCAAAAAATGTCACAAACTCACGGTACAGGCCTTGGCTCTTGAGCAAATATTAGTAAATCCTTCTAAATTAGTTCTTCTAATGACAAACCGATACTACATTTATTTTTTCTGCCCATTTTTCCTGTACAATTTGTTAACCATTCCAAAGTGTAAAGGTAAATTCCTTAACACTTCGGAATGCTTAATTAAATATCAATTTTCCAGAGAATGGACGCTAGAAGCGGGCGCGTTAGTTCTCGCGGACAGAGGCGTGTGCCTCATAGACGAGTTCGATAAGATGAATGACCAGGACCGGACCTCCATACACGAGGCCATGGAGCAGCAGTCCATATCCATATCCAAGGCTGGCATCGTCACTTCACTGCACGCTAGGTAACTAATACACGAGATAGATACCTCGATAGATAGATAGACGAGTTCGATAAGATGAACGACCAGGACCGGACCTCCATACACGAGGCCATGGAGCAGCAGTCCATATCCATATCCAAGGCTGGCATCGTCACTTCACTGCACGCTAGGTAACTAATACACTAGATAGATACCTCGATAGATAGACAGACGAGTTCGATAAGATGAACGACCAAGACCAGACCTCCATACACGAGAATAAATGCACCTCGGCGGTTTCTCCTCCAGAAGCTAAAGCTCGTTGGAAAATGAGCTCGCAACTCTTCAAAAGTATCTAATTCACACCTAAATGCAGCCCCCTTCTAACCAAAATGTTACCTCCCAATAAAGCTTGGTTTCACCTAAGTCAAGCTCCTCCCCCGAACCAAAATGTCACCTCCAGATGAAGCTTACTTTCACCTAAGTCAAGCTCTCCACTCCCCAAACCAAAATATTACCTCCCGATGAAGCTTGCTTTCACCTTGTTACCTCCCGATGAAGCTTACTTTCACCTAAATCAAGCTCCTCCCCCAAACCAAAATGTCACCTCCAGATGAAGCTTACTTTCACCTAAGTCAAGCTCTCCACTCCCCAAACCAAAATATTACCTCCCGATGAAGCTTGCTTTCACCTTGTTACCTCCCGATGAAGCTTACTTTCACCTAAATCAAGCTCCTCCCCCAAACCAAAATGTCACCTCCAGATGAAGCTTACTTTCACCTAAGTCAAGCTCTCCACTCCCCAAACCAAAATATTACCTCCCAATGAAGCTTGCTTTCACCTTCCCCTCACCAGCCCCTTCCCGCCCCCATTTATAATATTAAAAGAGAAAGATTAGGATAGTTTGACTAATCAGTTGGTCATCCATCCCCAGGTGTTCAATAATAGCGGCCGCTAACCCCATCGGCGGTCGTTACGACGCGTCGCTCACTTTCACGGAGAACGTGAACCTGTCGGAGCCCATCCTGTCGCGTTTCGACGTGCTCTGCGTCGTGAGGGACGAAGCCGACCCAATGCTGGACAAACATCTGGCCAAGTAAGTATTTCTACATATTTCGATATAATAAGTTTTTTTGCGTGTACAATTTTCCCAGGGGCCAGACGGTCAGACTCATAGTAGAATTGCCTGGAAGAGATCGCTTTTAGTGATAAGGCCGCCAGTTGTTACACTATTTAATAAGTTTTATCATTATTTTTCTCTTGTTGTTTTGTTATCTGTGGTGTGAACAATAAAGAGTTTATCTATCTATCTATAGTATGATGATATACTCACATAGTGACGTCAATCGATGCTTAAGCAAGACCGAAATATGTCATTTACAAATAGTTCGAAAGAGACGGATGATGAGTGACATCATTACGTGTTTGCTCCCGGAATGCTAGACCTGTTTTTTTTGGATCCTGGTCAGACTATGCTAAAATTTTACTTGATTTTGAGCTTGAAAGCAAGGTCCTTGGAAAACTGTCATAAACAAGTTGCACGCGATTTTTCGCAATCCTACATATTAGACTGTAATAAAAACAAAAAGTTAAAAAACAGCCTGTAAATCATGCTACCTCCAGGCCAAATTTCAGCCTTTAGTCGTCCTAGGCGGCGAAAATATTTGTCAGATGAAAGAATAGAATAGATGAAATATAAGAAGAATGGTAATGTTAGTGTTTTACGGGTCTATTGTATTGTATGTGCTTAATTGGCTTCGCTTAAATTTTAGGCGGGGGGCAGGGGGAGAGAAGGCTTTAAAGGAGAGCGAAGTTGAGGTGGGCGGCAAGACCAGCCGCGTACTCCTCGATTGACGTCTTACCTTTCTGTATCAGTGCTCGGTCACCACGATTATCTACCACATACACGTTTACTTAAGCCGCTCTATTTAGAGTTGATGAGATCGGCGTCTAGAAATACATTTTTTTTTCTGTTTTTATGTGGTATCAATCTTAATAACAACACAAATCAGGATAGGTTGCTCAGTTATATTTTAGAGAACGAATCTGGCTATTTAATAATCAAAAAAAATTGTGCTGAAAAAAAATTGAAAAAATTTAGAGAACTATGCTTAAACTGTTTTTTTTAAGACGATACTTTTTGTGATATTTTTTTTTCCACAATGAGAATAATTTTCAAAATTCTACTTCGGTTTAACTGATTTTGGCTGTTTTTTCTACCAGCTGTATTTTTTTTGCACCTGATCATCACAATTCTTCGTATCAAACTAGGCGCAAACAAATTACTAGTTCTTGATTTCTTGTAACACCGGGTCTTAAGTTTGAATCGACCTGTAACTGCCCCACCGTCCTCAGATTCGTGGTGAGCTCACACATCCGCCACCACCCGACGCGGCGCGGCGCGCTGGAAGACAGCGAGGCGATCGACCCCGAGCTGTCCATACCGCAGGACATGCTCAAGAAGTACATCGTCTACTCGCGGGAGAACGTACATCCTAAACTGCAGGTCGGTATACTTGGTACATTTTGTGAAGAAACATTTTTCACAAAGGAAACCACATAAGTCACTGACTTATCTCTAGATGCCTCTTAGGTTGACTAAAGGTAACTGTTACCTTATTAAATATAAATATATTAAAGGTGACTATTATATAATCTGTGCTAAATGAACTTAAATAAAGTTCAAAATACGCTTACAGAACTTAAAAATCGTCCTTGCAATGACTAGCTAGCTCGCCTCGAACGGAGACCTCGCATATCTCCTTAACTACTCGTCCGATTTCGCTCATATTTGAACTTAAAAATTGTATTTGCATGACCTACTTGCCTACAAAATT
Organism: Peribatodes rhomboidaria; assembly: GCA_911728515.1. Classification (NCBI taxonomy): domain Eukaryota; kingdom Metazoa; phylum Arthropoda; class Insecta; order Lepidoptera; family Geometridae; genus Peribatodes; species Peribatodes rhomboidaria. The sequence continues at coordinate 3,742,978 of OU452184.1, read as the reverse complement.
TCATAAATATAGCATCAACAATACTCAAATTATTGTCGAACAAGCAAATGCCAAGATGTATCGGTAGTCCGGAGACCTCGTTTCGCTTGGTCAATTATATGGGGGCTGGTCCATAATATTATACTCCTTCGTGATTGCTTCGGTGGCTCATTTGGTAGTGAACCTGCTGGTTTCAGGGCTGCATAGTACAAGTTTTATTTTAAGTATTTGTCATTCATAATTATGAACACTCATTTTGAATAACTTGTATTGTAGGAGCAGCCCTGAAACCTGTGCACTTGTTTTCGATTGAATACCTATATTCCCCGTAACGCGGTAGAACTTGACTCTCTTACTAAATCCTTATATGTTTTAAATAATCAATGATAATAAAGGGGTTCGAACATTTTTGTATGGAAGCTGGTATATGACCGCCTCGGTGGCTCAGTTGGTAGTGAACTTGTCGGTTTCAGGGCTGGTCCTATAGTACCAGTTATTCAAAATTATGAGTATTTGTGCACCTGTTTTCGATTAAATACCCCTACCTACCTATGATTAAATTCCCGTAACGCGGTAAACTTGACCCTCTAAACTAAATCCTTACATGTTTTAATTAATCTATGATAATAAAGGGGTTCGAACATTTTTGTATGGAAGCTGATATATGACTGCCTCGGTGGCTCAGTTGGTAGTGAATCTGCCATCTGAACTTGAGGGCGTAGGTTCGATTCCCATCTAAGGCAAACATTCGTGTGATTAATTTTTTGTTTGTTCTATGTCTGGGTGTTAATATCTATTTATGCATGTATTTAAAACATTGTATATCAATCTCTAGCACATAGCTTTGTTTAGTTTGGGGTCAGATGACCGTGTGTGCAAAATGTCCCGAATATTTATTTTATTTATTTCTTTCTTTCATTCAGAACATGGACCAAGACAAAGTAGCGAAGATGTACAGCCAGCTGCGTCAAGAGTCGCTGGCAACTGGCAGCTTACCCATCACAGTCAGGCATATTGAATCAGGTGTGTAACTCTGACTACCATGTTTCCTCTCTTACCATGTTTAGAATAAGAATACGAGTAGCTTTATTTGTGACAGGAAATTTAATTAACATAAAAAGACACGAAAAAACAGGCTTTTGAGTAAATCAGTTAAAAAAATATTAAATCTGATTTTCTTTTGTGCCAAAGCACAGAATAAATAATAGTACAAGGCTGTGGTTGGATTTTTTTCACCCATTTCATAACTACTGCATACTATATTGTGCTTTTGAATTGTGGAATAGTTCAATACCTATAACATGTATGTTATAGGTTGTTCGTCAAAAAACTTGGAAATGAATACATACTGCGTAATTCAATAGAATATGTTACTAACGTGTTAATTATTCCAGTGATCCGTATGAGCGAGGCGCATGCGCGCATGCACCTCCGCCCGCAAGTGGGTGAAGAGGACGTCAATATGGCGATACGCACCATGCTCGAGAGCTTCGTCGAAACGCAGAAGTACAGCGTCATGCGAGCTATGAGACAGGTATGTGACACTCCAGCTGTGTGAGTGAGACGCAAGAAGATCGGAGAGTGAGTGAAGAGGACGTCAATATGGCGATACGCACCATGCTCGAGAGCTTCGTCGAAACGCAGAAGTACAGCGTCATGCGAGCTATGAGACAGGTATGTGACACTCCAGCTGTGTGAGTGAGACGCAAGAAGATCGGAGAGTGAGTGAAGAGGACGTCAATATGGCGATACGCACCATGCTCGAGAGCTTCGTCGAAACGCAGAAGTACAGCGTCATGCGAGCTATGAGACAGGTATGTGACACTCCAGCTGTGTGAGTGAGACGCAAGGAGATCGGAGAGTGAGTGAAGAGGACGTCAATATGCCGATACGCACCATGCTCGAGAGCTTCGTCGAAACGCAGAAGTACAGCGTCATGCGAGCTATGAGACAGGTATGTGACACTCCAGCTGTGTGAGTGAGACGCAAGAAGATCGGAGAGTGAGTGAAGAGGACGTCAATATGGCGATACGCACCATGCTCGAGAGCTTCGTCGAAACGCAGAAGTACAGCGTCATGCGAGCTATGAGACAGGTATGTGACACTCCAGCTGTGTGAGTGAGACGCAAGAAGATCGGAGAGTGAGTGAAGAGGACGTCAATATGGCGATACGCACCATGCTCGAGAGCTTCGTCGAAACGCAGAAGTACAGCGTCATGCGAGCTATGAGACAGGTATGTGACACTCCAGCTGTGTGAGTGAGACGCAAGAAGATCGGAGAGTGAGTGAAGAGGACGTCAATATGGCGATACGCACCATGCTCGAGAGCTTCGTCGAAACGCAGAAGTACAGCGTCATGCGAGCTATGAGACAGGTATGTGACACTCCAGCTGTGTGAGTGAGACGCAAGAAGATCGGAGAGTGAGTGAAGAGGACGTCAATATGGCGATACGCACCATGCTCGAGAGCTTCGTCGAAACGCAGAAGTACAGCGTCATGCGAGCTATGAGACAGGTATGTGACACTCCAGCTGTGTGAGTGAGACGCAAGGAGATCGGAGAGTGAGTGAAGAGGACGTCAATATGCCGATACGCACCATGCTCGAGAGCTTCGTCGAAACGCAGAAGTACAGCGTCATGCGAGCTATGAGACAGGTATGTGACACTCCAGCTGTGTGAGTGAGACGCAAGAAGATCGGAGAGTGAGTGAAGAGGACGTCAATATGGCGATACGCACCATGCTCGAGAGCTTCGTCGAAACGCAGAAGTACAGCGTCATGCGAGCTATGAGACAGGTATGTGACACTCCAGCTGTGTGAGTGAGACGCAAGGAGATCGGAGAGTGAGTGAAGAGGACGTCAATATGGCGATACGCACCATGCTCGAGAGCTTCGTCGAAACGCAGAAGTACAGCGTCATGCGAGCTATGAGACAGGTATGTGACACTCCAGCTGTGTGAGTGAGACGCAAGAAGATCGGAGAGTGAGTGAAGAGGACGTCAATATGGCGATACGCACCATGCTCGAGAGCTTCGTCGAAACGCAGAAGTACAGCGTCATGCGAGCTATGAGACAGGTATGTGACACTCCAGCTGTGTGAGTGAGACGCAAGAAGATCGGAGAGTGAGTGAAGAGGACGTCAATATGGCGATACGCACCATGCTCGAGAGCTTCGTCGAAACGCAGAAGTACAGCGTCATGCGAGCTATGAGACAGGTATGTGACACTCCAGCTGTGTGAGTGAGACGCAAGGAGATCGGAGAGTGAGTGAAGAGGACGTCAATATGGCGATACGCACCATGCTCGAGAGCTTCGTCGAAACGCAGAAGTACAGCGTCATGCGAGCTATGAGACAGGTATGTGACACTCCAGCTGTGTGAGTGAGACGCAAGGAGATCGGAGAGTGAGTGAAGAGGACGTCAATATGGCGATACGCACCATGCTCGAGAGCTTCGTCGAAACGCAGAAGTACAGCGTCATGCGAGCTATGAGACAGGTATGTGACACTCCAGCTGTGTGAGTGAGACGCAAGAAGATCGGAGAGTGAGTGAAGAGGACGTCAATATGGCGATACGCACCATGCTCGAGAGCTTCGTCGAAACGCAGAAGTACAGCGTCATGCGAGCTATGAGACAGGTATGTGACACTCCAGCTGTGTGAGTGAGACGCAAGAAGATCGGAGAGTGAGTGAAGAGGACGTCAATATGGCGATACGCACCATGCTCGAGAGCTTCGTCGAAACGCAGAAGTACAGCGTCATGCGAGCTATGAGACAGGTATGTGACACTCCAGCTGTGTGAGTGAGACGCAAGAAGATCGGAGAGTGAGTGAAGAGGACGTCAATATGGCGATACGCACCATGCTCGAGAGCTTCGTCGAAACGCAGAAGTACAGCGTCATGCGAGCTATGAGACAGGTATGTGACACTCCAGCTGTGTGAGTGAGACGCAAGAAGATCGGAGAGTGAGTGAAGAGGACGTCAATATGGCGATACGCACCATGCTCGAGAGCTTCGTCGAAACGCAGAAGTACAGCGTCATGCGAGCTATGAGACAGGTATGTGACACTCCAGCTGTGTGAGTGAGACGCAAGAAGATCGGAGAGTGAGTGAAGAGGACGTCAATATGGCGATACGCACCATGCTCGAGAGCTTCGTCGAAACGCAGAAGTACAGCGTCATGCGAGCTATGAGACAGGTATGTGACACTCCAGCTGTGTGAGTGAGACGCAAGAAGATCGGAGAGTGAGTGAAGAGGACGTCAATATGGCGATACGCACCATGCTCGAGAGCTTCGTCGAAACGCAGAAGTACAGCGTCATGCGAGCTATGAGACAGGTATGTGACACTCCAGCTGTGTGAGTGAGACGCAAGAAGATCGGAGAGTGAGTGAAGAGGACGTCAATATGGCGATACGCACCATGCTCGAGAGCTTCGTCGAAACGCAGAAGTACAGCGTCATGCGAGCTATGAGACAGGTATGTGACACTCCAGCTGTGTGAGTGAGACGCAAGAAGATCGGAGAGTGAGTGAAGAGGACGTCAATATGGCGATACGCACCATGCTCGAGAGCTTCGTCGAAACGCAGAAGTACAGCGTCATGCGAGCTATGAGACAGGTATGTGACACTCCAGCTGTGTAAGTGAGACGCAAGGAGATCGGAGAGTGAGTGAAGAGGACGTAGAACGTAAGACCTAACTGCTCAACCGGTCATCGTAAAGTTTTGCATACACGTTGCCAGCGATACAGAAAAGGACATAGGGTACCGTCATCCAAAAAATTAACGGTTCGGGAACCGTTCTGCCGCAGGTGGGACCGTAGTCAAATCGCTGGGCGCAGCTAGTATTAAGCTAAAGCGAAGAATGCGTCTTCCTTGAACGAACTATTTAATAGCTTGTGTCCATGATGAGCAATAAAATTAAGAACGCAACATCTTGTACTAATCTTACAATACAATACAAAACTCTTTATTGACACCAAATACAAAAACCGTGTAAAACTAAACTAGACACTCCAAAATATATGTGCAATGGGCAGTCTTATTTCTTAAAAGCTATCTATTCCACAACCTTTGGATATATTAAAAACACGATTAAGCATGTATGGTGTAGTGTAGTGTAGTGTAGTGTGCTACTTTTACTTCTTTTGTTGTGTGTAGTGTGTGTTGTTAATCTTACTTACCATCTTTTTTTCAGACATTCCAAAAGTACCTTTCCTACAAGAAAGACCACAGCGAGCTCCTATACTACATCCTCCGCCAGCTAACGATGGACCAACTTGCCTACATGCGAGGGTTGCACCAACACTCCCAGTCCACCATCGAGATATCAGAGCGAGACCTCACCGAGCGAGCGAGACAGATCAACATCGCAGACTTGAAACCCTTCTACGAGAGTCGGATATTCAAAATGAACAATTTCAGCTACGATCAGAAGAGGAAAGTTATTATTCACACCTTGCCGGAAGCGCCTGCTGCTTCTTGATTTCCGTTGTTAAGTCTTAATTACCCACCTATTGTAGTTATCTTGATTAATTAATCCCGCTTAGCAATAAACGTATAGCCTCAAATTAGTTATACAGGGAGCTTACCACGAGTTTTAATAGGTAACGAAAACTTTTTTTGTTTTCGTTTGGCTCCATACGTTTAACCTAGATCCTTAACGTTTCCACCAGGGGCGCTTTATTGAAATGTATGGAGCCAAGCGAGAACAAAAAAAGTTTTTGTAACGATCTTATTCGATCTAGTTCAAATTTAAAAGAAAGAAAAAAAACACTCTTAACTATTCCGAGTCTTTACAACGTTTATTGCAAAGGGGGATGTAAAAGCTGCGCCAATAAAGAAACGAATCGAAACGAAACATCGCTAATCATGTCCTCTCACTCGTATTAGCAATAGTGCGTGATTGTGCGAGCGAGATGACATGAATAACACTACGTTCTTAGATTTGATTATTTAATGGATCAAGTTTTACAAGAAACAGCAGTTAAACCTACTTTCGTTTGTACCTTGCACCTATAAGCAAGTACCAAACTTAAAATTGTAGGTAAGTAGTAATAGAAATGATCTGCCAGTTTTTATAATTACCGCCTAATCTATGCAATAAGAATACCTTTAGCGTAAGGTCAGTTTTAAAACCAAGTGCCTTGAGATTGAAAGTACAAAAAACTAAATTTTGATGTTGTCCATTATTTTTTAAAATACATCATGTTGTTTACTGAAAGACATTTTGGTTGATTATGAATAAATCATGGTATTTTTAATGAGTTGAATTTTATTTAAACCCTTTGACTGCTGAAAACACATACGATGTGTTTTGTCAAGCGCAACGCCAGTGCGGATAAACACGCGTCGCGTGTTTGCCTACATTTTTTTTAAACGAGCACTATCCTGATGGTAAAGGACAATGCCTCTTCACTGCTGCAGTAGCATACAACATTTTTTTTATCCGATTTTATAGAATTACGATTTTAAAATAAGAAGTGAAATGATTTCGTAAAATTAATAGTCGTAGTTCTTATTAACTTAATAACACACAGGCTATTTATATATTACTAGCTGCGCCCTGCGGTTTCACCCGCGGTTTAAAAGTATCCTATGTGGTATTCTAGACTATAAGTAATCTATCTCTGTGCCAAATTTCATCCACATCTGTTCAGCCGTTCTGGCGTGAAAAAGTAACAAACATCCATCCATCCATCCATACATACAAACTTTCGCGTTTATAATATTAGTAGGATTGCAACTAACTTCGAGTAACAACCGTGTGTAATCTCCCGGCGCGGCGCGAGCAACGGCAGGGCTTTACGCGCCAGGCGTGTTGCCACGCCGTACGTGTTTCGCCGCACTCGCGTTGCGCGATCGAACGCCAGGCGGCGATACACGCTAGGCGTGTAATTAGTTTTGTTTTAGCCTTTTCTGAAAAACACCTTATCAGCCAAAGGGTAATAACATAAATTCATATCTTCTCTACATCCTACTAAAATTATAAACGCGAAAGTTTGTAAGAATGGATTGATGGATGAATGTTTGTTACTCTTTCACGCCAGAACGGCTGAACAGATCTGGCACAATTTAGCACAGAGATAGTTTATAGCCTAGAATAGCACCTACGATACTTTTTAACTGCGGGGCGCAGCTATTCGTGTAAAAATTTAAAATTAAAAAAAAAACCGACTACGATTTTCATCAAACATAGCTGTTGCCTCACGTCACCAATGCTGGCGCATTATGGAATCACAATTAATGAGAGTTCGGAGTGAAGCTCATGGAAACTGCACTGGTACTTTATGACGATTTATTTCTAAATTAGTAATGACACCGTGACGCAGACGACTATACGAGGGCCGCACTAAAAGTATCGGGAATGGAATATTTCCACTGTTCCTGTCATATTAAAATCTTTTTACTTTAAAACTCATTGGTTTTAAAAATCGAATACAATTTATTTATTACAAAAAGATTCTCGGTTTTGTCACAAGGTTTTGTTAAACTGTTTTAGTCGTTGAGAAAATGGAATTGACTCGAGAAAATTCAAGAGCGATGATTTATTATGACTTTCGAAGTGGTTTATCACAAAAACAGTGTGTTGACGGGATGATTTCTGCATTTGGTGATGAAGCCGCATCCAAAACCACAATTTATCGCTGGTTTGCTGAATTTCAACGTGGACGTGTCAAGCTCAGTGATGATCCTCGTCAAGGTCGTCCAAAAACTGCAGTCACCCAAGAAAACGTTGATGCTGTGCGTAAGCTGATTGAGGAAGATCGACATGTGACATGCCGCGAAATTCAGGCAACTTTAGACATTGGCATGAGTGAAATACAAATAATCTTGCATGAACAATTAAGTGTAAAAAAGTTGTTTTCCCGATGGATACCGCATTCGCTCTGTGAAGAGCAAAATGCGGCTCGCATTACTTGGTGCGTCAGAACTCTCGAAAGATTCCACGCAGGATCCTCAAATGCTGTATTACAACATCGTATCAGGTGACGAATCCTGGATATACGCGTACGAACCCGAAACAAAAAACCAGTCACGAGTTTGGGTGTTCGAAAATGAGTTAAAGCCAACAAAAATTGTTCGTTCACGGAGTGTTGCAAAAAAAAATTGTGGCCACGTTTGTCTCCAAAATCCAAAATGTTACGACTATTCCTCTTGAGGGACAAAAAATAGTTAATGCAGAATGGTATGCTAGCATTTGTTTGCCACAGGTCGTTTCTGAACTCCGTAAACAGAACTGCAATCGTCGCATCATCCTCCATCACGACAATGCGAGTTCTCACACTGCGCACAGAACAAAAGAGTTTTTAGAGCAAGAAAACATAGAATTATTAGACCGTTCGCCGTACAGTCCCGACCTAAGCCCTAATAATTTCTATAGTTTCCCTAAAATAAAGAATAAATTGCGTGGACAGAGATTTTCATCACCTGAAGAAGCTGTAGGCGCCTACAAAACGGCCATTTTGGAGACCCCAAATTCCGAATGGAATGGTTGCTTCAATGATTGGTTCCATCGTATGGAAAAATGTGTCAAATTTCGCGGAGAATACTTCGAAAAGCAATAAATACATTTTTAAATAGTAATGTAGTGTCACTTCCTTGATTCCCGAAATTTTCAGTGCCACCCTCGTACTAGGGGTGGGAGGCGAAGTATATTATTATATCATGGAGAGAGGCATCCAGACAGTCAGTCGTATCATGTCACTACATTGATAAGAGCTCCCGACTAATTCACGTTTCAAACAGGGGGGCTATTCCTGCGCGTGAGATGAGATGAGATTTTATCTTGGTCACTCTCAGACCTATGACGTTTCACACGTGAGCAACAAGGACGAAAAAAGGTGAGATGAAAATTTCAAATCTCCGAATAGGGTCCCAGATCAAAATCGGTTCATCTGTTCCGGAGCTACGATGCCACACACAGACACGTCTAACTTATAACACCCCGTCGTTTTTTCATCGAGGGTTAAAAATAAAGTCGATTTACGCGTCTGTCCCTTTTTTTATCTGTAAGTCCGCTAACTCTTTTTAGGCCATTTCCCACCAGCAGGGGGGCTATTCTTGCGCGTGAGATGAGATGAGATTTTATCTTGATCACTCTCACACTTATGACGTTCCAAACGAGAGCAACAAGGACGAAAAAAAGTGGGATGAGAATCTCAAATCTCCGAATAGAGTCCCAGGGCTATTCACAACCATTCGGAAACGTTTCCGATCGGATCCCAGAAATTTCAAACTCAAATTGTTCGAATCTCAGTCTACTTTTACACAGTTTGTTAAAGGGAATCAAGTATAAATCCGATCGAAAGAATTAACCACGTTTAAAAACTTATGAATATAGAGTGACATTCGAATAATTTAGGCTTAAAATGTATGAAATCCGAACGGAAACGTTTCCGAATGGTTCTGAATAGCACCACAGAAATGTGCAAAGATGCGGAGCGAGGGATGTTTGTTAGAACCAATAGAATCGCTTTAAATACCTAGCCTCGCTCAGCGCAGCTCCTGTGAAAACGGCTTAGCGGAGCGAGGTTTTTGTACGTACAAAACAAGCGAGGGATGTGTGCTAGAGATAGACGCGAGCTAGAAACTGCCAGCAAAAAGCCCGCTAAACATCCTGGCACCGTTTCACAGCGTTGCTACGCATCCTCACACTGCTTCGCGGCTTAGCACATCAGCATTGCTATTCATAACCATTCGGAAACGTTTACGTTCGGATTTCAAAAATTGTAGCCTAAATTATTCGAATCTCAGTCTTTATTTATCAATTTTTAAACTTGATTTATTCTTCCGATCGGATTTATACTTGATTCCCTATTCTAAAATGTATAAAAGTACTAGCTGCGCCCCGCGGTTTCACCCGCGGTTAAAAAGTATCCTATGTGCTATTCTAGGCTATAATCTATCTCTGTGCCAAATTTCATCCAGATCTGTTCAGCCGTTCTGGCGTGAAAGAGTAACATACATCCATTCTTACAAACTTTCGCGTTTATAATATTAGTAGGATATGATACCGACATTCGAACAATTTAAGTTTGAAATTTCTGGGATCCGATCGGAAACGTTTCCGAATGATTGTGAATAGCATCGCTCATGGAAACGCTCACATCGTTTCACAGCTTTGTTACGCGTTCTCGCAGCGCTGTTACCTAGCGCTGTTACTCTAGTGGAACCTCAGGTCTCAACCAAGCAACAGATTTTGATGCGGTTTTCACCATCAGTTACATAATTATTTCGTTAAGTATACAGGAACCCTGCGTAGCTGGGGCCACAGCGGGTCGGTAGCTATGAATAAATCATGGTATTATGAGTTGGGTTCTATTCAATAAAAGATATTCATATACTGTATGTCTATTTTATTTTCATTATAATTATATCAAAACTCTAACATGTTCATCTAATTCAATAATAAAATAATAAATCCATACTACATCACTTGAAGGACTTTTGTCTCAGAAAATATGGTAATACTACGGTCTATGACGTGTCTAAATGATAATCCTAAACCGAAATCATTTAACAAGGTACTGCGAGTTTTTACAAAGCACAGACAACAGTACTAACATTATATGCCGAGAGTATTTAGACTTACATTTAATTACAACGAAATCACACTAAATTATCCATATAAGCATCACCTAACTTACCAATAAACAAATATAACATTAACAATCTAAACATTCAATTTGTCATAACAAAAGTTTTCCACTTACTACCTTACATAAGCTAGATAACAGCAGACATAGTACTATGTAAGTTGACCCCTGAATGGTTTACGTACCAAGTTTCTTTTACCATAGGGTCATAGTGCTGTTACCTAATTTTTTCTTATGTATAGCAGAATAAGTGCATCCACTTTTGCAACATCAAGTAATTTCATCAATATAATAAAAAACTAGGACTAAATTGGAAAAATAAATGCAGTATATTTCAAGCATAACTGAAAACTAGATCATTTTAAATTTAATACTGCTTTATTTATCACCACTGACCTATTAAGGATTGGATATGACTGATCTACCAACCAAAAGCCTTGTTCGAACTACCTGTTTGAGCATAGCCAAAGTGTGAGTGTGATTTTTTTACTTTAGGAGTGGAATTTTATACAAAAAACTAAGGAAAACCAATAATTAACACCTGCAAAGACCATAATTGACTATATTAATGAAATCAGTGTTAATAAATTATTCCAATTAATTTGCATATCAGTAATGCGACGAAAATACATAAAATCAGAGAAATAAAAACTTTAAAATCTTACAAAAAAGTGCTTGCAGGTTCAACAAGGCTTATTATATGGAATAGAAAAGTTTCAAAACAATTATACAGTTCAATTCCATTTAAGTTTCACCTCTTTTAATGACCAGCATATCAAACCTGCATAGCATACCTACCTTCTAGAACTAACTAGCTTAAACAAAGACCTTATGAGATTCATTGATTTTTTACTAGTCTGAAATACATTGCTCCACTGCTAATGAACTAGGCTATGGCAAGAACTTATCTTTTAAAAAACAATTACAGTAAATCTAACTAAAGCAACAGAGTTGACTTGTACTAAATAGGTTTGGACTCAAAGATCGTGCAAAAGGTAAAGAATAATAAATTGTCTGAAGTATACAAAAACAAGAAAAGATAGTTAGAATTTTTTTCTATAGTACTGTTAAAACAAAGTAGAAGATAATAATATAACAGTGGAAAAGTGTTTGTGATTTTTTTAAAGTACCCTACATTGGTTTTTTTTTTCGTCGCCATTTGGTGTTGTTGACTAGCCAGTTCACTTCTAGCCGATTTAAGTCAAACCTAAACGATCACAGAATAAACTTATAACCAAATAAACCAAGCTCATAATTCTCCTTTAAAGTCCTACACAATTGCGCAATTGCTTAAATTACGCTAGCAGACGAACTTAGCAAACGTAAGAGTAAAGAAACTGGTTTTAAACTGGAATTATTTCAAAATGAATAAAAAAACTGAAATAATAAGGTCTTAAGTCATAAGCTAGAAAAGTCTGCCCATTTTACAGTACCAATCATTTGCATTAGTAATCAGTACTACAAAAGTAGCTCCCTATATCATACCAACTCAGGAAACATTTGAAACCTGGTAAAAATAAATCATTGATATCCACATCTCATGCCACATACAATTTCAGAGAAATAAAGAGAAGTTCAGTTCAAGTTTCAGTAAGGAGAAACCACATACTAATGGGACATTTACCACAAAAGTTTAAAACAATGCTCTTAAAATTTTAATGATATACTTTAAACCAGGTTTTAAATGCATGTTTGTGGGCTTACAGTATGTTTAACAGCCACAATCAGAGCCGGAGCCAGAGCCAGAATCACTACCGCTGTCACTCTCGCTGTCACTTTCACTGTCTGAGTTGCTGCTGGAGTCACTGTCTGATGATCCCGAGCTGCCCGAGGAATCTGAAGAGCTTTCTGAAGATTCTTCCGAGCTAGATTTGGTGTTCTCCATGCGGTTTTTCTTTTTCGGTATTTTGCAGATAGCATTGGAACTAAAAAAAAAGATAAATGATAAGTTTTTTATAAGTAATTAAACAAAATGGTTTATGTACTAAACCAATTTTAATGAATTCTAGCAAGGATGCAGTGCCTATGAAGCCAGACAGAACACATTTTAAGTAGTTTATTAGTTAGTAGTTAGTTATAGAAAAACCACAATTAGATAATAATCAATATTTGTTTAATAAACCTAAAATTTATTTTTATCTGAAAACCTATTTTTGCATGAAAATTTAGTTTATTTCATGCTGAGTCTGGATTTAGGAAGCTAACATCAAACTAGTGGCTCTGTGTGCTGGAGACCTCACGGCCGGGGTCTGTCCTGTTTTACAGGTCGCATTTCTCAACCGATTCTCATGAAATTTTGTGAGCAGGTTCGATAATATTAAGAAATGTGACATGTCGAGGAAGACAGATCCTGACAGAATCCATACATTTGAAAGCATTTTTGGCCAAGCTGAAGCATAGACGCTTCGTTCACTAACACTCACTCGGTCAAAAAAATTAACTACAAAGGTAACTTAAAAGGTCTATAAAACACCATAGAGCTTCTATTCATTGAATGCTAAGATGTGGGTAGTTTAAAAAAACGTGACCGTTAAAAACTTATTTCACGAAAATGAAGCATCGAAAATCATGTTCAATCATGCTTGCAAAAAAATCGAAAAATGCTAAAACGCAATAGAAGAAAATCACCTTCTAAGAAAGAAAAACAATATTGAAAGATCAAAATTAAAAACAGTATCTATGGTGATGCCTTACCTGCAGCACCCTGCCTCCTTCTTAGAGTCTGATTCTTTGGCCTTCAGATTCTTCTTAAGAACTTGTGTGCGCGATGGGCGTACCAGAATCTTGCGTTTCCCCTTGCACTCGTAGCTCCAGTGTCCATACTCGAGACATTTTTGACAGCGTATGCCTTGCGGAAAGGCGGCAGCCAGCGCCGCTTGCCTGCAGAAATCAACAAGTTATATTTCAAATTCATTGAAAAGCCACTACATTTCCGAATAATTGCAGAAATATTGTGAAAATCTTACTTTTTCCTCTCGGCTTGGTGTCTGTTATAAGTTCCAAGAGTCATTGTTATCGAGAATGAGGGTAGACTGGAGTCAACTGAAAGGCTGCTGTTTTTGATTCCTGGTGAAGTGAACACGAGCGCTTCTAAAATACAAATGCAAAGCAAAATTAAAACAGATTTTTCTTTTCCGTTTTGCAGAGATTCACAAATACAGAAATAGAATTAATAGACAATAGAATGAAAAGAATTAACAATCAAAGTCAATAGAATCAGAATCAACTGTCAATGTCAAAAGGGTTAACACAACCATCATTTTTTTGAAACCATAGACAAATAAAAGAAGAAAATACGAAACCTAGGTGATGTCATGACAGTAACATTTAAAAATTTTTGACAAAGACATTTTTTTGACAGCAGTTACGTGTCCTTCTGTCAATGGATTAGCCAATGTGGCCATCTTTTCAGTTTGGAGCTAGACAAGGCTAAGTTTTTATACTAGAGGCTAACTTCATAAATCACATTATACATAATTATGTCCGTTTGAATTAAAGAATTGCATATTTATGTCCTTGCCTATTATAACTAGTAATCTTGAGTGGCCATTAGCTTGAGATGACCTGCTTGAACATCAACTAATATTAATGATTCAACACGGACTTGAAAAATCTGAGAATTGAATACAGTTACTTATTGTAAAATAGTGTTTAGAGGTACTCACTATAATTTTAATAGAGTTCCATTTAAAAACGAAACCAAATCGCCAACCACACACGAAGGTTGGTGAGATAATAAAGAAAGAGGAAAATATGTGTTCTATTAACTACCTATGAAAACGACAAAGAATCTTGTTTGTTGTGTGGGAGCCCCTTTAATTATTTATTTCATAGTATTTTTCGTTATAGCAGCAACAGAAACAACATCATCATCTGTGACAATTTCAGTTTTCTAAATATCACATTTCATTCACAGTTCATTAGATACAGCCTAGTGACAGACAGATTGACGGACAGTGGAGTCTTAGTTATAAGATCCCGTTTTACTCTTTGGGTACAGAACTCTAAAAACAACCAGTCAAATCCAATCCTTGCCTCATTGAAAATAAAAAAGTTATTTAGTTTAAAAGTTTTTGTTATTTTTGTGTGAGCGGCGCAGCTTAATAAAACATTTACAGCAATGAGAAACTATTATTAATTATTTAAAAACCAAAATAAAACATTTTTAAACTTAAAAGACAAAACTAATTATTCTTCCATTTGTTTACAAGTGAAGTTTTCATCAGTCTTCACTGACAGTAGGCTACATTCCTTTTTAGAATAGTATTGTGACAAAAAAGTATTTAGCTCCACTAACACTCCTCCTCACAAACTATTTTATACCAGCTTTGCACCTCAGCTCACTAAGTCGAGGTCCAGGTAAACCTTTGGTAAAAATGTCTGCTTCCATTTTTCCTGTCTCAAGATACTTCAATTGTATTTTTCTTTGTTCAACACAATCTCTAATAAAATGTATTCTGAGATCTACATGTTTGGACTTTGACGAAATAATTGGATTCAAAGCCAGTCTTATAGCTGCCTGGTTATCATTATAAATGGTTAAGTTGTCTACTTTGGCACCAATATCTTTGAAAATAGACTTCAGGTGAATAGCTTCCTTTGCCGCTTCAGACAATGCAGTGTATTCGGCTTCTGCAGTAGAGAGAGCCACATTCGGTTGTTTCTTTGCCATCCAGCTTATCAGAGATCCAGCAAATTTAAAACAATATCCGGAAAAGGATTTTCTATCTAGTCTATCGCCTCCCCAATCTGCATCTGCCATTCCAATAAGGGGCTCTTTTGTCTTTTTGTACTCAAGGCCGATATTCTTGGTTCCTTTTAGGTACCTTAAAACTCTCTTCGCACACTTGAAATGATCTGCGTTATAAAAATCATTGAATTGTGATAGGTAGCTGACTGAAAACATTATG
Organism: Peribatodes rhomboidaria; assembly: GCA_911728515.1. Lineage (NCBI taxonomy): Eukaryota > Metazoa > Arthropoda > Insecta > Lepidoptera > Geometridae > Peribatodes > Peribatodes rhomboidaria. The sequence continues at coordinate 3,727,497 of OU452184.1, read as the reverse complement.
TCAGGTCTTGAACCAATCGCCAGATACATCAAAGTACCAATTAAGTTTTTGTAAGGCAAATCTGGTAATGTTTCTGTATTCTTTTCAAGAGACAATCCTGACTCTATGGGTGTGAGAGCTGGCTTGCACTCCTCCATGTGGAATTTATTTAATGCCTCTTCAATCAGTCCCTTCTGACAGATCTTTATCTTTCCTTCATTGTACTCAAAATCCATGCCAAGAAGTTTCTCAGGTCTACCTAAATCTTTCATCTCAAATTTCTTTTTGAGTGTGTTTTTCAGTCCGTCTAATTTCTCTTTAGACTTGTACCTATACGATCAATAAATCATCAACGTAGACAGCGAGTCTTATCATTTCATCTGATTCTCCTCCTAACACATAAATGCATGGATCAGCTTTCGACTGAATCATTCCAAGTTTTTTAAGTTCCGCATCCAATTTTTTATTCCACTGTCTTCCTGATTGTTTTAGTCCATACAGAGATCTTTGTAGTTTGCAGACTTTTTCTTTGTTTTTTACTGCATCCTGTAGCATTTCTCTCGCTTTGTTGTATAGGTTGAGATCTTTTTCGCTTTCGTCTACCATTATTTCGCCTATGTATTGTTCGAGATATTTAGGAGCCTTCATGTAAATGTCTTCATTTAAATCACCATTTAGGTAAGCTGTAGTGATATCCATTTGATATAATTTTAAGTCATTTTCAGCAGCTAATGCTACAAGTGATCTAATTGAGCTTAACTTTGCAACTGGTGCGAATGTTTCATCGTAATCAATTCCCGGCCTTTGGCTGTAGCCACACGCAACCAATCTAGCTTTCTTAATTATTTGATTATTTGGCCCTTTTGGGCCCATAACCTGTTATTTTTGTGTGAGCGGCGCAGCTTAATAAAACATTTACAGCAATGAGAAACTATTATTAATTATTTAAAAACCAAAATAAAACATTTTTAAACTTAAAAGACAAAACTAATTATTCTTCCATTTGTTTACAAGTGAAGTTTTCATCAGTCTTCACTGACAGTAGGCTACATTCCTTTTTAGAATAGTATTGTGACAAAAAAGTATTTAGCTCCACTAACAGTTTTTTGCTCTCCAGTTGGCACCCCGCTGGCCAATTATTATTGGAAAATTCAATCGTGTTATTTAATTTCTTGAGCAATTTGATTGTACTAAGTGTTGTGTTGTCCTTGGTTGTGGGTAAGAAGTATTGTAGAACAGTATTGTAGAACGCTAAGTAACCTCAATCCTCCATCATGGAGGCCGATCCGCCTCGGCCTCCAGATCCCCCGGATCCCGTAGTATCCAGTGCATCTAAGCGCCGCTTAGAACCCGAAGTACAGTCGTTGGCCAAAAAACCCATTAATAATCCGGATTTATCTACTCCTTCAATTGAGACCGTGTACACTGACCCGTCAATAGCCATTGGCGCGCTAGCGTACTCATTACAGGAGAAAGGCCCCTATGTGGTCCACGTTTCACGCACCGACCCTGAACTCCCTTCTGGAGCCATTCTAAAACCCATTAAATTTGGCCAGTTCCTAAAAACACACAAAATTAGGAACATTCGAGTTGATGGAGTTAGGAAAGTTGGAAGAAATAAAATATCAGTGGAATTCACCTCTGCTGAAGATGCAAATAACTTCCTCTCCCTCCCAGTCCTTGATATGTGCAAGTACTCAGCTACAATCCCAACGTACAACATAACCCGCATGGGGCTCATCCGTCAAGTCCCCACAGATATGTCAATGACAGAGTTCGTTGAATCTATTGAGCTCCCTTCAGGGTGTGGCAAGATCCTGAAAGCAAGACGACTGAACAGGAAAGTAATGGAAAATGGGACAGCAAATTGGATACCAACCCAGACTGTTGTAGTAACCTTCTTTGGGCAAGTCCTTCCTACAAGGGTATTTCTATTCTACACCTCCCTACAGGTAGAACAATATCAATACCCAACAATCCAATGCCACGCATGCTGCAGATTTGGGCATACCAAAACCCAATGCAGATCAAAGCCCCGATGCTTCAGGTGCAAACAAGAGCATACCGGTGACACCTGCGAAGTTAACGAAAAGGATGCTACATGCTTACATTGTGCTGGTAAGCACTTTTCCACTAACAAAAACTGCCCTGAACATAATAGGCAAAAATCAATTAAAGCGGTTATGGCCCAAAAAAGTATTCCTTATGAGGAAGCTGCGGCTCAATTCACTAAAGTGACTAGGTCATATGCTGAAGTGTCCCAGGGAATGCCCCTTCTTGCTGGTCCCAGTCGTGTGCACCAGATGACATTCTCTGCTCAGCCACAGCCAAACCGATCATATACCAAAACTACGTTTACTGCTCCTCGCCCAAAAGCTCCCCTAGGGAAGTCATATAATAAGACTGTCCATCAAGAAATGGTCAATGATCCATCCTCTTCTCTACCGAATGGTTGTGCACTAGGTAGCAACCAAAACACCCAACCTTCCTCCCAAAACATGTTAGAAACCCTAATATCACTAATAATTAACATGATAACAATGAATCCCCTTCCATTACCGTCCAACGTTGCCTACAAACTTTCACAATTAGTCTCGATTTCAACCCAAAATGGATCAAGTGTCCATCCTGCAGTGGAACATGCAGAGCATGCGACGAAAGAAGCATGAACTGATTCAACTTATTCCAGAACATCACCCTTCAGTCATTGCCGTCTCGGAGACATGGTTGGTTCCTGGCTCTCATTTTAGAGTGACGGGATACTCCTGCATTCGGGACGATAGGGCTGACGGGTATGCAGGTAGCGCAATATTAATTAAGCGCTCCCTCCCATTTTCCCAAATTTCCCTTCCTCCACATCCTCCTGACATCAACATAGTTGGTATCAGATCCCTAGACATCTCTTTTATTTCTATCTATGTGCCCCGGCCTGATTCGTCTCTAATAGCAGATATAAACCTCTTGTTGTCAGCAGTCCCTTCTCCTATGCTGGTCATGGGGGACTTCAATGGGCATAACACTGCGTGGGGCTCAGCCCACTCTAATTTGTATGGTCATTCTCTTCTTGAGATCTTCAATGACTGCAATCTCTGTATAATTAATGATGGTTCTGCTACCCGCAGAGTTTATCCTTCCCAAAACCCGAAAAGTGCTGTCGACTTATCTTTGTGCTCTCCAGCCCTATGCTCACTTATCTCCTGGAAAGTCCTCCCTTCTACTCATGGAAGTGATCATTTCCCTATTATTTTGTCCATACCTAACAGAGTTTCTCCTCCTAAAAATCATTCTCCTTTGCTTAAACACAAAATGTCATCTGCCGATTGGCCTTCATATTCTTCCTCTTTAGAAAGTAAATTAAATGCCTCGTCCATTCTCCCTTTAGAAAATGACCCCCTCGGTTCATACAAAATTTTTATAGAATGTATTTCCGCTTCAGCTGACTTACACATCCCTCTAAAGAAACCCGCCAAGAACTTTATAATATCAACTCCTTGGTGGGACTCTGATTGCACAGCAGCTGCCTTAGAACGACGGGAAGCTGAACAGACCTACAACAATTCCATGACTCAAATAAATTTCTTAAAGTACCAAAATGCTGCAGCTAAGTTTAAAAAGCTCACAACCAAAAAGAAAAAAAATAGTTGGTTTGCCTTCTGTGAACTTCTGTCCCCAAAAACCCCTTCTTCTATTGTCTGGAAACAGATAAGGCGATTTAGGGGGTCTTATAAGGAGGACAATATTTCAGCCAACGACTCCTCACCATGGCTAGAGTCTTTCTCTAATAAACTCGCCCCCCCCTCTACTCCATATTATGACTGTCTCCCTAATCTTTCATCATTTCTTCCGTGCCAGAGTAGTTTTGACATTCCTTTTTCCTTTGAAGAATTATCTCTAGCCCTGGACGGTCTTATTGACTCCTCCCCAGGTATTGACGGCATCCCCTACTCCTTTTTTACTAGGTCGTCTACCAAATCCAAGAAACTCTTTCTTTCCATTATAAACCATTTTTTTGTGAATGGCATAGTTCCTAAACAGTGGAAAACCCAAATAATCATTCCCATCCCCAAGCCAGGCAAGGATCTTTCAGATCCCAATAGTTATCGACCAATTGCACTTTCTCCCACCCCATCCAAAATTATGGAACACCTTATTAAACAAAGACTCCAATGGTTTGTAGAGAACAGGTCCAATTTAGCTAAGTCTCAATTCGGTTTTAGAAAAGGATTCAGCACCATGGATAACTTAAGCCTGTTAACCACTGACATACATATCGCCTTTAAAGAAAAAAAGTTTCTAGTTGGTGTATTCCTGGACATTGCAGCAGCATATGACAATGTCATGCTTCCATTACTCAGGAGCAAACTCTCACAGCTGAGTATACCCGAGAGGCTCACTCGTTACATCTGCAGCATGCTAATGGAACGCTCGGTGGTTATTAAATCTGGTCATAATTTCCTCCCTCCGAGAACTGTCTGGAGAGGGTTACCCCAAGGATCGGTCTTAAGCCCATTACTCTATAGCTTATACACTGCCGACTTAGAATCTACAGTAGAATCATTCTGCAACATTCTTCAATATGCTGATGACTTGGCGCTTTATGTCAAAGTACAGACTATTGAAGAAGCAGAGAACAGACTAAGCTCGGCTCTAGGATACCTTAATGAATGGTTACTTTCACATGGCCTATCCTTGTCTGCCTCCAAAAGTTGTGTTGTAGTGTTCACCAGGAAAAGAATCATTCCTCCCATTGAGTTATTAATAGACCAAGAAGTTATTCCTCAAGTAAATAATACCAAGTTCTTGGGCATTAAGCTTGACTCAAGAATGACCGGTGCCCCTCATTTCGATTATGTTGCCCAAAAGTGCGAGAAAAATGTCAACATCCTACGATCCCTTTCAGGAGTATGGTGGGGCTCACACCCATACTCACAAAAGCTTTTATATAACGCTATTATTCGCAGCCACTTCGATTATGGCTCATTCCTGTTAAACCTATGCAACAAGTCTGGTCAAAACAAAATTGCCAAGATTCAGTCTAAATGTATGCGTATTGTTCTAGGCGCCATGAAGTCCTCACCCATTAGTGCTATGCAAGTTGAGTGCGGGGAGCCACCGCTGAATATTCGCAGACAATTTCTTTCGGACAGATTCCTATTCAAACTCATTCAAAATTCTAATCACCCTCTCCTCCCTAAAGTAATGCTTCTCTTGGACCTATTTGATTCACGGACTTCTGATTCTATTCCCTGTTTGCTTCAGAGTTTCATCAAATTCACTAAACTCCCAAACCCAGTCTGCCAGTTCCCTTCTAACCCGCTCTATAATACTTCATTTGAAGCTCTCACTTTTCAACCCAAAATTCTTCTTCACTTCGATATTGACAAGGACTCTATTAATCCCAGAGGGCTATTTCACCAAAGGATCGCATCGCGCTACGCTGGGTGGCGAATAATATTCACAGATGCTTCAAAGTTATCGACAGCCAGTGCCGTGGGAGCAGCTGTTTGGATTCCATCTGCTAGAATAAGCCTAAGCTTTAAATGCCCTTCTTACTCCTCAGTATTCACTGGTGAAGCGATTGCCCTATTAGAAGCTATCCTCTATGTTAATTCCCATAATCTCAACAACTCTATTATATTTACTGATTCTAAAAGCTGTCTACAATCAATCTTGGCAAATCCCTTTCACTCCTCTTTTCGATTCCCTGTAATTCTTAAAATTAAGGAATCCCTCTTAGACTGTTATAAATTAGGCATCAACATTGTTCTTGCCTGGATCCCCGGACATTCCGGAATTCCCGGCAATGAAACTGCTGACTCTTGTGCAAAATTAGCCTCCCATATAGGATCTCTTGAACACAACATCATATACTCTCACGACCTATGCCTGCTTCCTAAATCTCTCCTCCTAAACCATTGGGCAAAACTCTGGGAGACATCTCAAAAGATTAAGGGTAGGTATTATGCTGATATCCAACCGAATATCCCTACAAATCCCTGGTTTTTTAAATTCCGCTCAACCGACAAACGTACAACCTCAACTTTATGCCGTCTTCGAATAGGTCACGCGTGCACTCCGGTTCATTTGGCCAAGCTTAGGATTAGGGATCACTCAATGTGTGAATGTGGCCTGGATGAAGGAAACGTGGATCACATCTTCTTCAGTTGTCCCAACCTAAATTTCTCCCTATATGATATCCTCCCTCCCGACATCCCCCGTCCTACTTCCTTTAAATGTCTACTATCTTGTTCCTCCCACCCTAAGCTGTATAATATTCTTTGTAAATTTATCCGTGTTAATAATATTAAGCTGTAAATATTATATGTTTATGTAAGTACTAACTCAATTATACATAGTTTCTGTATATATAATACTAACAAATTGTGTTGTCCTTTCTGTTTTAGTGGAATCATCTTTTGACCGCTCAAACTCCTTGGGATTCTCCCTCAGAGACACCGTACAAATTAAAAAAAAAAAAAAATACCCAAACTCCAATAAGTCTATGAAACTAGCATGAAACGGACATTGGCAGAATTGTGACAACTAGACACAGAAGCCATTAACCAAGAATCAATCAATCAGTTTTTTGCTCTCCAGTTGGCACCCCGCTGGCTTATTTACTATAACCGAAATGGCAACACATTTAGTTTGTAGAAGAATCCGACTGAAGGACGAGTATCCATGGTCATGAATAAATTAATTAAAAAAAAAAAGTAGTTAAAGTTTGTGCAAGTGAGATTGAGCAGGCTTCTGTATTTCTTTTCTTGTAATAATTCTTCAAGTTTCGTAATAAAATAAACAGCCGGTGCGGTGCTCGACACTGAAATGTCCACATTTAATTTAGCAATAGTAAAATGTCGGACTGGTATTGGAAAGTTATAGTGCTAAAAGCTGCGTTTATGCTTACTTGTTTAGCTAGTTATCTTCAGGCCGACGATAATGTGCAGAAACTGCCTTTTTGCAATCCATCAAGTTTAAAAGATGGCCCGGGCCTTGACGAGTAAGTATCTGAAACTTCACAATATTTATATGCATCTCGGAAGCGGTTCTGAGATATATGAAAATACAGCGCATTCCGAAACAACATCGAACGATCCCAGCCTACATAGTCAAGGACTTTATTGAATATAATAGTTTTTACGTGTTTTGCGTCATGGGTTAATTCCAAACATAATGATTAACCACTAACTTTATTTCTTTACCAAACTATTAAAACTTTTCAGCAAGTTAACAATCATGTCAAGACAAGTTGCAACCTGAAAAATCCCATCTAGCTTAAAATTGGCACCAGTTTTAGCTAAAAAAACATGATTTAGGTCCCTGTCTGCAGGGACCTAAATCATGTTTTAGTAGTGTACTATGACAGGGAGTCAGGGCCCCTAAATTGGACAACCAAGTGTTTACAACCTCCCTGCTGCAGGCAGGGTCACAACAAATAGGGCTTGAGAAATCACAATGCTGTAAATGCAATGTAAACACAATAGGTACTTTAATTTAAATTCAAGCTGAACTAATAAATATTCTCGCATCACAGCTGCAATAGAATATTATAAAATATTTCATTGGCTACCAATTCTAGCAACAGTAATTAAAATAAATGATTTTACATTAACCATCATAGTACAATGTTATTACAACTATCAGATTCATTCCAACCACCTTAGCAACGAACTTTGTATAGCTCCAGAATAGTAATACAGTGTCTTGTCTTTTTAACCAACAAAACCGAGGAGGCTTACAAGTCGACATGTGTATACATATTTATTAAAAAAAAAAAGACAATACTTTATAACTATTCTGAACCTATACAAAACTCCAATGTTTATCACCAAGGAAGTTCATGTGGTTTGCATGAACACTTTATGGAATCTAAAAGAAATACATTGTAGATACATAAATACTGATTGTGTTAAAGATTCATGTTGCATTTAGATCTACGTGAAGTTATTACAACTCAGTATTTTTTCACCACAATAGTACTAGGTACTCAGTATCACTCATTAACCTTTCCATTTGATGTAACACAGATTGCAATTAATGAAGTAATTACAACATGGCTGAGTGCTCAAGGTTGTATCTAAACTACACTCTTATTATGACTAGGGGCTCTGTGAGCTATAGACCTGGCCGCCGACGTTTGTCTTCATCTACAGGTCGCATTCCTCTACCGATTCTCGTGAACATTTTGTGAGCAGGTTCAATAATTATACAGAATTTTTTAACCTGTTCATCTGCACATGAATCTGGTATTTGAACATACAAAAGCATTTTTGTCTAAGCAGAAGAATAGACGCTTCGCTCGCTAACATTTGCTCAGTTGAAAATACCAATGAAATTTGGAATTGAAATATCTATATTTCAATTTAGGCCGGAAGTGGCGGATCCAGGATTTGAGTTTGCCTCGGGGCTTGACTTAGGTAAAAGTAAGCCTTATCTAGCAAGATAAGATTTTAGTTTGGGGGGCTTGACTTAGCTGAGGTACCTTAGGGAACGTACCCATACTACGTGACCATTTCGTACAATTTTTAATCCTCTTCCCTCCCCCCTCGGTGAACATCTGTACTCTATACTACTATATTCTAAGAACCCCTCCCTCCTACTCTAGTTTTATGTAGTAATTCATAGTTTTAAATCGTTTTTTGCAAACAAAACCATAAAAAATCGTATGCCCCCCCCCTAAATGAGTCACGTAGTATGGGTATGTTCCCTTATATACAAAATATAACACAAAAACTGTATATTTTGACTATTGTAGAGTGTGAATTAGACACTTTTGATGGGGATCAAGCCCCTAAGCCCCTACCTCACTCCTCCTAGATCCAATAGTGCAGGCTGCTTGGCACAGTAGATTTAACAGTTCCTGTAGGATAGTAAATGCAACCACAGGGCTGAGCTAGTTTTTTTTTTGTATAAAGTTGTAATCAGACTATCGCCGCTACACCCGTGAAAGTGTTCCTATTGGTTAGTAAATAGTTGATATTGACCAGTAGAAAAAAGGCATATCGGCGCTGCAAGCGTTCGCGGTTATAGTCTGGTTAAGTATAAGGGCGTCCTCTAAAATTCGCGCTGACGTCCACTGTATAATAATAAATTAAGCGACGCTAAATGCGCGTGCGATGGATGTTCGCAAGCGTGATGAACAGCTGAGGCAAGGCATGGACGCACGTGACGGGCGTCCGCTCGAATTTTAGCAGACATCCTAAAGTATAATGTTCTTTTCAGCCTGATTATAGTGAGCTCCCTCGATGGCAAGCTGACAGCATTATCTACACAGAATGGAATGAAAGTTTGGGACATACAAACACAACCGCTGCTCTCTTCCAACCTGCACAATTTAGAGGTATTTAATTCAATTTTGTACCTACCATAATTATAGTTATAAATTCTGGACATTTTTCACACACCGTCGCCTGACCCCAAACTAAGCAAAGCTTGTACTGTAATGGCTGGAGCAGAGACTGGTAAACATACATGAATATTTAAATACATATACTTATATGGATAATAATTATAATTAAGTATTTACTATAAGTATTTTTTTATTTAGTATCATCATCATCATCATATCAGCGTGGTATGCCCCATTGTTGGGCAAAAGCCTACTTCCAGTTCTCCCTGTTTTTTGCTTTGGTGGGCCCATGGTACAATAATATAATCCGCCATTCAGCAACACGTAGTGACGTCAATACTTTTCTTGAGCGTCGGGAATGAATCTCGATTTCAAGCTGTTTTTACGCATGGTAAAACCAGTTTTAAATCGAGATTCATGACTAAGCGCACGCGGACCTCAAAAGGTTAAAGAATAGTAAAGGAAAAAAAACTGGAAAGTTATAGGGAAAAGTAGCTTTAGGTACGAGTATGTTATTCTCAGACAAGTGAAAGACACCTATTCTGTGTTTGTAGAGATGTAAAAAGGAGATAGAGTTATCCCAAAGCGAATTTATTTTTCTTTAATCAGTCACAGAGCGATGGCACCCTAGTTGGGAGAAGGTCCGCCTCTCAAGCCAGAGAGCGGGTTTAAACCCAGCCGACGGCACGCACCAATTTGTTCATTGTATGATCATAATATGTGCGTATTGTATGTCATCTGCTACATGACTGGAGCCGGTGTATGGCGACAGGCTCGCCCCTGTCACATTTGGGACTGAATATCGTCCGTTGTATTACACCTCTGCCAGCCCCCTCGGGGAAAGGCGTGACGATATGTTAATCCGTTATAGACCTGCGTTGGTATGGTTTCATCTGGCGCAGTGGCCTAGTCCCGTCACCAAGCCATTTGCTCAGTAACAAGATAATTTTTTAGATAATTTATTTCTGGCTACATTGAATACACATTACAATCATTTAAGACTGGGCCTCTGAGCCTGGTGAAATCAAGCCCTTGCATTTGACCACCTTCTTGCTTTATGTTAAACCATGATGCAGCTTACAATCAAGCATGCAAGCTTACATCACATCCTTAGCTATCTAATCAATGCCTTTAGGCCTTAGCCACTAGCCCAAAAACTAATGGGGCTGGTAACTCAGCCTATATGATCTTGCTTGTTCTAGTTGACTTCCGGTGGGAAATGGGTTCGGCTGGTGCCATCCCTCCGTGGTACCTTGTACAGCTTGAGCGGAGACACTATCGAGCCTCTGCCGTTCGACGCTGAACAGCTGCTGTCTTCATCTTACAAGTACACCGAGGATTTAGTAATTGCTGGTGAGCTATATTCAAATCACTTTGTCACATAGACAATTAGTTTACGATAAACATATCATCAGCGTTTAACACTTTTCTCATAGCTAGTACCTAAAAACCCTGTATTCTGGGACACGAAGGTAGGGGAAACTGGGGGAAACAATTAGTTCCCGAGGTGTTTCTACTTCGGAAGTTAAGAACATAATATGAAAGCTAACATACATGCTAAGTTTCAGCCCTTCTGCCAGTGTTCGACCAAAATCTTAATTCTAAAGCTCGCGCTAAGAAACTGGACTAGTATGGATGTTTGTTACTCAAACACGCCACGTTTTGATCGTTAACGAAAACTATTTTCGTTTTCGTTTGGCTCCATACATTTAACCTAGTTCCCTAACGTTTCCGCTAGGGGCGCCTTATTAAGATCAAAATCGATCGAACGATCAAAATTCATGGTAAGGCAGAATTACAGAACGGCTGAACGGATCTAGATGATATTTGGCCCAGAGATACGAGTAGATCTAGAACAGCACAGATACTTTTTAACCGCACATGAAACCCCGGGTTGCAGCTAGTATTTTGATTAAGAAAAACTTCATTGTCACACTCAGCAATTTTGTAAGTAATTGTTAAAAAAATAATGTGGGCGCCAAAGGACCGCGAGATCACCGTAAAAGCATTCTTAATCTTTATTGTCAATTTTTCCAGCAAGTTTTTTTTAAGTCTCTTAGAGCATAAAGGTAGCACAGGAGCACACGTTAAAACAATTAAAGAGACCACAATTTCAGCGTCTTTGTAAATGTGGTGTGCGTGAATGCGCACACATGCATATGCGGTAGCGTGTGACGCATACACGCTACCGCATATGCATGTGTGCGTATACGGTGTGAGACGTCACATACAAAATACGAATGTGTATGTGATATTCTAGATCCGGCTACAAAATTTGTTTAAAACAATTGTACAATTGCGTACAAAGACTTGAGAAATCTAGCCAAGTGCTAACCGATCCAGCTATCAGAATAAAATTAGCTAGCGGTGCTATTCACAATCATTCTAAATGTTTCCGATCCACAAATTTCAATCTCAAATTGTTCGAATCTCAGTCTACTTTAATAAATTTTGGAATAGGGAATCAGAAGAATCAATCACGTTTAAAAACATATGAATAGGGACTAAAATTCGAATAATTTGAGCTTAAAATTTTTGGAATCCGAATGGAAACGTTTCCGAAAGATTGTTTCGAGACGATTTTGCCTCTCTGATCCATTCCGGCATTTCGGTACCGCAAGGTGACGTGCGACGTGCGAGAGATTTTCTGTTCTCGCACGCCATTGGTCAAGGGCGCTTGCGGGCAATAGGTACTCTCATGGCATATATCGACCGAGGTAAAGATGACAGACTTTCAATAGTCGTTAGAAGTCCTCCGAATGCTATCGACTATTGACATATCGTCACGCCTTTCCCCCGAGGGGGCTGGAAGAGGTGTAATACAACACCCACACTTCGCCGGACGATATTCAGTCCCAAATGTGACAAGGGGCGAGCCTGTCGCCATACACCGGGCTCCAGTCATGTAGCAGTTGACATACAATACGCACATATGTTCACACTACGAACAAATTGGTGCGTGCCGTCGGCTGGGTTCGAACCCGCTCCCTCTGGCTTGAGAGGCGGCCCTTCTCCAACTAGGCTATCATCTACTAATGACATCGTGACAAAAATCTTACATGATTCTACCCCACTAGGGCTGGCAATCTTAAAAGATATCAAGTTTCGTTACTGTGTAATTTCGCTACAAATCGTGCGCCGCGTGCACCGTGCTGCGTGTAAAAACTGTCTCATGATAATTTTATATCATTGTAAGAAACAACAAATGATCAACGTCACATTATTTCTTACATTTGTTGTCTAAGATAACAAGTTATCAACAAATGAACGACCTTTACTTGATAATTACTCCTGAATAATTATTCAATACATACAAACCAAATCTTACGATGTCTTTATATTCGTACCTGTTATCAAATGAACGATAAAACGATAACAGCTCGTGCAAGTAAATAAATGTTTATGTATACCTTTATCAACGTTATAGATGCTTGAATTGGTTTGAGTATGACTAATGGGGTAAACATCTTGTTACGTAGTTTAGTAGGCTGCTTCGTTGTTTATAATAATGTTAAACTGATTACAAAACAAGTAACATTTTTAAATAAAAAACTTCGTACCCAACGTCACTTTCACTATCAAGACGATTCAAATGACACCTGACATAGCGAAATCCATCAAGCTGTTTAGGCTGTAGGGCGTGCCAAAGAAACCTTACATACAAACACACCCACATACATATCCTCGCAAAACATAACCCTCCTTCTTGCGCACTCGGGTAAAAAGAGAATGATCTAGATTTGATAGATTTTTATTTGTGATTTTATAAACCTGAATTTCTTTCTTTTCCTGTATTCTTTGTTTTTTGTAATTTTATTTGCTACCAGTTGCCCCCCTCGCTTGTGCCCACTAGTGCCCATAAACCGTATTTTTTTGAGATAAAAGTAATCAAAAGTAGGACGTAGGATAAATATATTAGACACTATACGACTGGATTCATACTTGGTTTTTTAATAAATTTACTCACGCAAAAAACCAAATAACAATATTCAAATGTCACATACAATCCATCGATTGAGTCTTTTTTCCAGCCGTGTTTTACCTTTGTGTTTGTCTACAGGTGCTCGGGAGACAGTATGGGTGGGCATCGACGCGAACACCGGCGCAGTGATGTACGAATGCGGTTCGCGCGGCTGTAACAGCGAGCAGGCCGCTCGCGGCGGCGCGCGGCGCGTGCTCGTGTTACGCCGGCATTCGAACACCGTGCGCGCGCTGGACCCGCGGCAAGGGAGCGAGAAGTGAGTGTGGCTAATTAGCGAGAAGTACGAGTAATGTGGCTGTAACTTGTACCAACCGGTACAAGTTACAACCAACGGTTTGTTGAACAAACCGTAGTGGTGAAAATTAAAACTACACCTGATCAAGCTATGTAATTTATAATGTTTTGAAAGCATTCCGCAATTGTACAGGATGGATAAGGGAAAGCAAAGCAGGACGTCTTTTATGGCGCTTACTAAAACACACGCGGGCATCCCCTTGCGTAAAAAGTAATTTAAGTAAATTGCGCTAAATGACTTGGACGCGTGGGCGTCGTGGGTGAAAGATGCACGCGACAGACGCCCTTAATAGCGGATGCAATTTTGAGAAGGAGTCGTTCTGTGATAGAAGAGTTTTGGTACCTAAGGACACGGGAAAGGGAAGAGGAAGAAGGAGAATTACGGAAGGGGACGTTTAGCAACTAAACGCAGTTAAACAGGAGGCATATAAGTCAGTGCGTATCTAAAGTCTTTGGCATGTTTCTAGATGGAACTTCAGCGTAGCGGAGCACCAGCTAGCGCTGAGCCCCGGCGAGTGCGGCGGCGGCGCGGGCCCGGCGCCGGCCGTGACCGTAGCCGTGGCGCTACACGACGGCCGCGTCGCACTGCGCTCGAGCAGAGACTACGCACTCTTGTGGCAGTACAAGGTACACTCTACTGTCTCACTAGTTACTGAAGCCCCGGCGAGTGTAGTGGAGGCGCCGGCCGTGACCGTAGCCGTGGCGCTACACGACGGCCGCGTCGCACTGCGCTCGAGCAGAGACTACGCACTCTTGTGGCAGTACAAGGTACACTCTACTGTCTCACTAGTTACTGAAGCCCCGGCGAGTGTAGTGGAGGCGCCGGCCGTGACCGTAGCCGTGGCGCTACACGACGGCCGCGTCGCACTGCGCTCGAGCAGAGACTACGCACTCTTGTGGCAGTACAAGGTACACTCTACTGTCTCACTAGTTACTGAAGCCCCGGCGAGTGTAGTGGAGGCGCCGGCCGTGACCGTAGCCGTGGCGCTACACGACGGCCGCGTCGCACTGCGCTCGAGCAGAGACTACGCACTCTTGTGGCAGTACAAGGTACACTCTACTGTCTCACTAGTTACTGAAGCCCCGGCGAGTGTAGTGGAGGCGCCGGCCGTGACCGTAGCCGTGGCGCTACACGACGGCCGCGTCGCACTGCGCTCGAGCAGAGACTACGCACTCTTGTGGCAGTACAAGGTACACTCTACTGTCTCACTAGTTACTGAAGCCCCGGCGAGTGTAGTGGAGGCGCCGGCCGTGACCGTAGCCGTGGCGCTACACGACGGCCGCGTCGCACTGCGCTCGAGCAGAGACTACGCACTCTTGTGGCAGTACAAGGTACACTCTACTGTCTCACTAGTTACTGAAGCCCCGGCGAGTGTAGTGGAGGCGCCGGCCGTGACCGTAGCCGTGGCGCTACACGACGGCCGCGTCGCACTGCGCTCGAGCAGAGACTACGCACTCTTGTGGCAGTACAAGGTACACTCTACTGTCTCACTAGTTACTGAAGCCC
Source organism: Peribatodes rhomboidaria (assembly GCA_911728515.1). Taxonomy (NCBI): domain Eukaryota; kingdom Metazoa; phylum Arthropoda; class Insecta; order Lepidoptera; family Geometridae; genus Peribatodes; species Peribatodes rhomboidaria. The sequence goes on along the minus strand of OU452184.1, from coordinate 3,712,386 downwards.
CGGCGACTGTAGTGGAGGCGCCGGCCGTGACCGTAGCCGTGGCGCTACACGACGGCCGCGTCGCACTGCGCTCGAGCAGAGACTACGCACTCTTGTGGCAGTACAAGGTACACTCTACTGTCTCACTAGTTACTGAAGCCCCGGCGAGTGTAGTGGAGGCGCCGGCCGTGACCGTAGCCGTGGCGCTACACGACGGCCGCGTCGCACTGCGCTCGAGCAGAGACTACGCACTCTTGTGGCAGTACAAGGTACACTCTACTGTCTCACTAGTTACTGAAGCCCCGGCGAGTGTAGTGGAGGCGCCGGCCGTGACCGTAGCCGTGGCGCTACACGACGGCCGCGTCGCACTGCGCTCGAGCAGAGACTACGCACTCTTGTGGCAGTACAAGGTACACTCTACTGTCTCACTAGTTACTGAAGCCCCGGCGAGTGTAGTGGAGGCGCCGGCCGTGACCGTAGCCGTGGCGCTACACGACGGCCGCGTCGCACTGCGCTCGAGCAGAGACTACGCACTCTTGTGGCAGTACAAGGTACACTCTACTGTCTCACTAGTTACTGAAGCCCCGGCGAGTGTAGTGGAGGCGCCGGCCGTGACCGTAGCCGTGGCGCTACACGACGGCCGCGTCGCACTGCGCTCGAGCAGAGACTACGCACTCTTGTGGCAGTACAAGGTACACTCTACTGTCTCACTAGTTACTGAAGCCCCGGCGAGTGTAGTGGAGGCGCCGGCCGTGACCGTAGCCGTGGCGCTACACGACGGCCGCGTCGCACTGCGCTCGAGCAGAGACTACGCACTCTTGTGGCAGTACAAGGTACACTCTACTGTCTCACTAGTTACTGAAGCCCCGGCGAGTGTAGTGGAGGCGCCGGCCGTGACCGTAGCCGTGGCGCTACACGACGGCCGCGTCGCACTGCGCTCGAGCAGAGACTACGCACTCTTGTGGCAGTACAAGGTACACTCTACTGTCTCACTAGTTACTGAAGCCCCGGCGAGTGTAGTGGAGGCGCCGGCCGTGACCGTAGCCGTGGCGCTACACGACGGCCGCGTCGCACTGCGCTCGAGCAGAGACTACGCACTCTTGTGGCAGTACAAGGTACACTCTACTGTCTCACTAGTTACTGAAGCCCCGGCGACTGTAGTGGAGGCGCCGGCCGTGACCGTAGCCGTGGCGCTACACGACGGCCGCGTCGCACTGCGCTCGAGCAGAGACTACGCACTCTTGTGGCAGTACAAGGTACACTCTACTGTCTCACTAGTTACTGAAGTATATCACAAGAAGGGTTCAAAGATACTATTTTCTGAATAAACGCATAAACGCGAACGAAGTTTCGGGCAACAGCTAGTAGTAAATAAACATTTGTCAATGTTGACAGTTGGAAGCCCCAGTGGCGGGCATGTGGCGGCTGTCAGGCGGCTCACTGCGCAGTATCGACGTGGTGTGGGAGGCCACGCAGACCATCGCCTCGGGAATCTCACAGCAGCCCTCGCTGTACATCGGCGTGCACAACACTCAGGTATGGTGTCTTTTCAGGGTGGCTGCTGTGACTTGCGCATGTGTTTAAATGTAGAGTCGAAATCAAATAGTAGATTGTTATACTAGGGACTAAAAGTACTCATAATATATGAGGTTGTTTATTTAATAATTTAGTTAAATAGAAACCGAGTTATCATGGGTTTTTAGCCATGTGTGTTACACTCTACTTTTCACTTCGATTGCTAGAAAATAAAATAATCCAACCCAATGTTTTAAATAAATTACGGTCGCCAATTCAATTTTGAATTAGAAAAGACTATTAAACATTTCGTCTGTCTTTTTTATTGCATCTGTATTATCTACCGAAGAAATATGCTATTTTATCTTAGCTTTGGTCCGCTACAGTAACGGACTTTTTGAGCAGGAGACGTGAAAATGTCAAAAAATCAAAAGCCGAACGTCAAAGACCAATAACACTTAAAGTTCGCGTCATTTAAAAATAAACGTTATTTTTACAAATAAACGTTTATTTTTAAAGGAATTTCTTCCAACGTAAAAGAACAGGGTGTATTTGCGATGGGTACACTCGTGCACGAAATTATATTGTTGAACTAGGTCTATTGTTTTATTTTATTTAGAAGTCTTTCGCTCGCAGCTTCGTATATTTGTTATTAGTCGCCTAGTGCGCAACTTGACCGCCAGCGTTCTTTTTAAATAACGCGGCACGATAAAGTTTCATGTACGAAAGTAGTACTGGTGCAAGTTACTAGTAAAACGACTGATACATTATAGACCATCGCTTCAGAAGTCTCGCAATAAACCTTCTACATCGGCGTACCCAACACACAACAAGTGTTCAAAAACAGATCAGACACAAGTACTTTCGCAAAATCACAAAAATTTGCTTGGATATTTTAAATTTGTTAAAAAGGTAGATTGAATATCACAGCGCTCAATATGAATTTGAATCGTGAAGTAATTTAACAAAGTAAAAATGTACCCAAAACTAATTCAATAAAGGCTTACTTCATTTTGTTGTAAAATCCTAACTAATATTATAAATGGGAAAATGAGTTTGTTTGTTTGTTAGTTTATTACGCTTTCACACCTTCTCAACCGATCATCGTGAAATTTTGTATGTTATACACGTTGTCAGGGGTACAGAAAAGGACATAACCTTTCATTCCGGTAAAATAACGGTTCCTATGGGAACGCGGGAGAAACCGCGCGGCGCATCTAGTAAAACAAAAAAAACTTTAGCACCACGACAACTCACATGCATTTCATAGAAAAAACAGTAAAAAAAATTGTTTTATTTCAGCTATACATCCAAGAAAGTCCGTTCTACACGCGCAAGCTAGAAACTGCTGTATCCGTCTCCCCGGTTCCCTGGAAACTACTCACCGGCCGCCCTATGATCGACTCGGACACTGCAGTGACCATATCCGATACTGACAACGCACTTGCGCTAGTCACTCAGTATGGCTCTAAAGGACTGATGGGTAAGTCAACGACTAGCTTGCAAAGGGATAACTATTATGTGTCAATATTGCTTGGGAAGTATTAGCTCATAGGGTGTCCTATAATTGATTCTGACACTGCACTGACTATATCCGATACTGACAACGCGCTTGCGCTAGTCGCTCAATGTGGATCTAAAGGACTGATGGGTAAGTCAACGACCAGTTTGCAAAGTGATAACTATTATGTGTCAATAATGCTTGGGAAACTGGTCATAGGGTGTCCTATAATTGAGTCTGACACTGCACTGACCATATCCGATACTGACAACGCGCTTGCGCTAGTCACTCAGTATGGCTCTAAAGGACTGATGGGTAAGTCAACGACTAGCTTGCAAAGGGATAACTATTATGTGTCAATATTGCTTGGGAAGTATTAGCTCATAGGGTGTCCTATAATTGATTCTGACACTGCACTGACTATATCCGATACTGACAACGCGCTTGCGCTAGTCGCTCAATGTGGATCTAAAGGACTGATGGGTAAGTCAACGACCAGTTTGCAAAGTGATAACTATTATGTGTCAATAATGCTTGGGAAACTGGTCATAGGGTGTCCTATAATTGAGTCTGACACTGCACTGACCATATCCGATACTGACAACGCGCTTGCGCTAGTCACTCAGTATGGCTCTAAAAGACTTATGGGTAAGTCAATTTACTCAAAGCTTGTAAATGACAACTATTATGTGTCAATATTACTTGGGAAACTGCTCATAGGGTGCCGTATAATTGACTCTGACACTGCACTGACTATATCCGATAATAAAATTGACTGCCTCGGTGGCTCAGTTGGTAGTGAACCTGCTTTCTGAGCTTAGGGGCGTGGGTTAGATTCCTACCTAGGACAAACATTTATGTGGTGTTTGTTTTATGTCTGGGTATTAAATATCTATTTATCTATGTATTTAAAAATATACATGGATGTATATCAGTCTCTGGCAGCCATAGTACAAGCTTTGCTTAATTTGGGGTCAAGCGACTGTGTGTTGAAATGTCCCGAATTAAAAAAAAAAAAACATGGAAATATAAACATAACTAGCTGCGCCCCGCGGTTTCACCCGCGGTTAAAAAGATCGTATATGCTATTCTAGGCTATAATCTATCTCTGTGCCAAATTTCATCCAGATCTGTGCAGCCGTTCTGGCGTGAAAGAGTAACAAACTTCCATCCATCCATTCTTACAAACTTTCGCGTTTATAATTAGGATGCTGCGTACAGACATACGCAACGTAACATGAAATGCAACATGAAAATGAAAGACTGCCATCCACACCAGCGCACTGTATCATGCAATGTAACACGCTTTGAAACAGATTCTCTCCGACCTCTCACGCACGAACTGCGCACGCTACAAGTATTTCAAATAGTGTGCGAAACGATCCGCGATTAGTCGGTTTTTCGAACACAAAGTACCGCAAAGTGTGCTAGTTGCCTCAGTGTGGGCAGTAATGTCAAAAAGAATACGTACACTTCCAATAAAAAAAAAACAGAGTGAATGGGTTACAAATGTTACAATGATCTTAATTTAGCTTTGAACAGCCAAACTACATCACATTAGGGGATCAAATTAAGTTGATTTAGTTGTATTGTATCAGTAACGATTGCACCGTTCCTAGTTTTCGTTTTTAGAGTCTCTCTTACCTCACCCCTATATAAATTTAGGAATACTAACAAATTAATTTAAAACTCTACGTATTGTCTAATTAAGCACCAGGCCAGCACACATTACACAAATTACAAAACTAAAACAGTTACCACAGCTGAGATTTTCTTTTATTCGAATATTAAGCAGCATTGACCCTATAACCGTTATTTAAAACAATTAACATTATTAAGAGAAAAACAAAAAACCCAGCTGCAAAATGTTGTACTCTATCACTTCTACTATCAAGACGATTCAAATGACATTCACATGTCGAAATCCATAAAGCTGTTTAGGCCTTAGGGCGTGCCAAAGAAACCTCATACATACATACCTACACTCGAAAAACGTAGCCCTCCTTGCGCAGTTGGGTAAAAAAAACTTGGTCCACAGGTGACTACGGCGTCTTCTTATACTTACAAGAGACGTGCGACCAGTCGGTCCAGGCGACGGAGGCAGATATCGACGCGGCGGGAATTGAACATGAAAACGTCAGCGACGAACACGACCGGCATCATTTACATGTGCACGTCTATTCACTGTGGTAAGTCCTCATCATCACCCATCATCACTCATCACCATTTATCTTCATCACTCATTTTCATCATTTTCTACCATCATCACTTTTAGTTTTAGTTTTACAACCTCTAGTGTAATTAAGTCCTAGAGGTGCCAAGAAATAATATAAGTTTATCGTTTCCAAGCTTAATACACTTCTATAAACTTTCAGCTGATGATTATCCGTCATGATGATTATAATGAACCATCATCACTAATTATTGTCATCACCACCCATGGACATCATTTTCCATTTTCATCATCACCATCACCAGAAATCAGAATTTATTGAGTTGAGAACTCCTATAGTTACACATCACAGTTGAATATTTATAATTAAAAACGAATGTCAGAAAAATAAAAATTGATACCTAATTATGTCAAATATTAAAACAGAGAAACACGCATTCATAACATAGTTCAATAATCACGCCGTAGATTCTTTTTTTCTTCTATAAATGTGTAAAATGGTTGTTCAGAATGTATACTTCTCAAAATATCCACCGATCTGAAATGTGCGTTTTGCAGTTGTTGATACTAAACATTGTGAGATGATCAATTTATACGGTCCGCTCCTTGCTTAACGTTCATGCAAAATGACAACTACACTACTCCATAGACGCTTTAAGGGTTCCGGCACGCTCTGAATTTTCCATACAAGCACGCTTGTCGAATTTCTTCAACCATTCGTCAGATTGTGATGAAATTGATGAAATTTAGCACGTACAATTAAATTAACTATATCTCCTTCCCTAAGCTCTTGTTTTTTTTTCAAACGTCCTCTGAGAAAATAGAGCTATAAAAATATCCGCATTTGTAAGGTGTCACTTTTGACTGATTTATTTAATAGATAGACAAAGCAAATCAAAAATTCTTTACATAAGGAGGTTGTTTATATCATTAGCTTTTAAATTAATCCATTACACAAGGGAAAGTCTTAGTAATTTAAGAATGATTACATAAGTGCGAAAGTCATAAAAAATTATTGAAATTGCAATTTGTTACTCTGTAGATAACTTTAGAGGCTCATCAGTATCTTTACTTGCTCTCTTCGCTTGTCGTCTCCTTCTAGACGAAATACAGAAAACTTTTAGCCTAGTTAGCGCTAGTTCAGACACGGCGGGAACCGCGCGGTAGTAGTATTGTTATCCTTGTCGAATGCGCAGTAATAGCAAGGACAACAATACTACTACCGCGCGGTTCCCGCCGTGTCTGAACTAGCGCTTAGTCTTAAGTCCCTTTCATTTTTATGCCGCGTTGCAAAGTTTTCTAAGTCCCGCTCCGGCGCAACCCGTTCAGTGTAGATTGTACAATATGTTGATGAATTGCAGGTTTTGGTGGAAGGAAGTTCTACTGATAGCAGTGAGCAGCGCTCTGCTAATGAATCTAATGATCTGGCCGCGGTTCTTCGCGCCCAAGATACTGCCGCCGCCGCTCGCAGAGACCAAGACGCGCCAACTGTCGAGGTCGAGCGTCCTCACGCATTATGACAGGTAACTGTACTGCAGGCAAGCTGCGCCACGTGATTACATACGCTACTGTACAGGAATCGACAGGTTGTGTGTGACAAAAAGTAGGAAATCTCTGTTATTTTTGAAATACAAGCTTCCATACCAAATTTCGTCTAAATCAACAAACAAACACATGCCCTCTTGCGAAAATAGTTTTAAAATTTATGAGAAAATCCTTTACGGGACTTTTTTGATTTTTATAGTTATTGTAAACAAGCTATGTACTTATTAGATTATATATGTGAAAGCTAATTAATGGTATGTACTGTAATTGTAAATTAGACAATCTATTTTTCCAATATACTATTACACTATGTATAACACTACATGTTATCCAAAAACAAATAAAACTAAGACTCATATTTCACAGGTTCCCGAACCAATTCCAAGCGACGCACCACGTAGCAATAACCCACATCCCTCCCCCCGCCGCGGAGCGCTCCCCCCCCGTCCCGGAGTACTCCGGCCGGTACGAGACTGACTTCACTCCGCTGCGCTGCCTGGGCCGCGGCGGGTTCGGAGTCGTGTTCGAAGTTAGGAACAACATCGACCACTGCTGCTACGCTCTGAAGAGGATCACTCTGCCGCAGAAGTGAGTACAACTACGGTACGAGACTGACTTCACTCCGCTGCGCTGCCTGGGCCGCGGCGGGTTCGGAGTCGTGTTCGAAGTTAGGAACAACATCGACCACTGCTGCTACGCTCTGAAGAGGATCACTCTGCCGCAGAAGTGAGTACAACTACGGTACGAGACTGACTTCACTCCGCTGCGCTGCCTGGGCCGCGGCGGGTTCGGAGTCGTGTTCGAAGTTAGGAACAACATCGACCACTGCTGCTACGCTCTGAAGAGGATCACTCTGCCGCAGAAGTGAGTACAACTACGGTACGAGACTGACTTCACTCCGCTGCGCTGCCTGGGCCGCGGCGGGTTCGGAGTCGTGTTCGAAATTAGGAACAACATCGACCACTGCTGCTACGCTCTGAAGAGGATCACTCTGCCGCGGAAGTGAGTACAACTACGGTACGAGACTGACTTCACTCCGCTGCGCTGCCTGGGCCGCGGCGGGTTCGGAGTCGTGTTCGAAGTTAGGAACAACATCGACCACTGCTGCTACGCTCTGAAGAGGATCACTCTGCCGCGGAAGTGAGTACAACTACGGTACGAGACTGACTTCACTCCGCTGCGCTGCCTGGGCCGCGGCGGGTTCGGAGTCGTGTTCGAAGTTAGGAACAACATCGACCACTGCTGCTACGCTCTGAAGAGGATCACTCTGCCGCGGAAGTGAGTACAACTACGGTACGAGACTGACTTCACTCCGCTGCGCTGCCTGGGCCGCGGCGGGTTCGGAGTCGTGTTCGAAGTTAGGAACAACATCGACCACTGCTGCTACGCTCTGAAGAGGATCACTCTGCCGCAGAAGTGAGTACAACTACGGTACGAGACTGACTTCACTCCGCTGCGCTGCCTGGGCCGCGGCGGGTTCGGAGTCGTGTTCGAAGTTAGGAACAACATCGACCACTGCTGCTACGCTCTGAAGAGGATCACTCTGCCGCAGAAGTGAGTACAACTACGGTACGAGACTGACTTCACTCCGCTGCGCTGCCTGGGCCGCGGCGGGTTCGGAGTCGTGTTCGAAATTAGGAACAACATCGACCACTGCTGCTACGCTCTGAAGAGGATCACTCTGCCGCGGAAGTGAGTACAACTACGGTACGAGACTGACTTCACTCCGCTGCGCTGCCTGGGCCGCGGCGGGTTCGGAGTCGTGTTCGAAGTTAGGAACAACATCGACCACTGCTGCTACGCTCTGAAGAGGATCACTCTGCCGCAGAAGTGAGATGAACATACCAATTTAAAGCCGAGGCATCCAGAATTAGAGTCAATCGATATCATCAAAGGACGTCTTCTGGACTCTTCTCGATTGTTTGCGAGGGCATCTTCTTCTACTTTTACGAAACGTGAAAAGACTGATTGAGTTTAAAGCATTAAATAAATAAATAAATTCGGGACATTTCCACACACGGTCGCCTGACCCCAAACTAAGCAAAGCTTGTACTATGGCTGCCAGAGACTGATATACATACTTATATAATTTTAAATACATACTTAAATAGATATTTAACATCCAGACATAGAACAAACACAAATGTTCACCGCATAAATGTTTGCCCTAGGTGGGAATCGAACCCACGCCCCCAAGCACAAAAGGTAGGTTCACTACCAACTGAGCCACCGAGGCAAAATTATTTGATTTTTAAATTAAATCTAGTATACTGTGCAGGTGAGGTATTTAATACTCTACAAAATGTAGTCATATAAAGACACCAATCCTCATCTTTTATTCTTCCTCATCATCAATTCATCTTCCTTCTCAACATATTATCATTATTTCCAGGGAGAACAAAAGGGAGCGCGTTCGTCGCGAAGTGCGCGCGTTGGCCAAGCTGGACCACGTCAACATAGTCCGCTACTTCAACGCCTGGGAGGAGCGCCCGCCGCCGCCACACATGCAGCTTAGAGATCAAGCGCTTATACGGTACGCACAAACCACCTTAGCAATAAACGTTGTATAGCCTCGGTATAGTTAGACGGTATTTTGTCTTTTTCGATCAAGTTTAAAAATATAAATAAATAAATAATAATAATAAATATTCGGGACACTTGAACACACGGTCGTCTGACCCCAAACTAAGCAAAGCTTGTACTATGGCGGCCAGGGACTGTTATTTATACTTATATACTTTTAAATACATATTAACGCCCAGACATAGAACAAACACAAATATTCATCATATAAATGTTAAAAAAAAGAGTTTGTTCGTTTGTTTAATTGTTACGCTTTCACGCTTTAACTGCTCAACCAATCATCATGAAATTTTGCATTTACGTTGTCAGGGGTACATAACAACATAAGTTATCTTTCATCCCGAAAAAAATATCGGTTTCCGTTGGACCACGGGTCTGGCATCGTAGCTCCCGGATGAACCATTTTTGATTTAGTTTTTTTTGTTTGAAAGGTGAATTAGTGGGGAGTGATCTAAGCTATGTTTGATGAAAATCGGTGTCGGGTTTTTTTTTTAAATTATTAATGTACGAGTATACTTCTGTTCTAAATTATTTTCCTCTTTCCAGAGAACTAGACAGCCAATCAGCGCTATCCGAAGAATACACATCTACGCCCCTGTCTTCGCCCGCCAAATCACCAAATGCCAAGGGCGACAGCGTCATACTCAACCTACAGAAGCCTTTCGACACAGAGCTCCTTGACTATAAGTTACATGAAACTTCAAAGAGAAATAGGTAAGGAGCTAGTGTACGGTGCGGTAGTTAGTGCATGATTTAAACTGTTTTTTTTTAAATACTTAGCATGGATTTTTATAGCTTTGAATTGGGTTTTACACTCTTTTTTAATTTACCTATTGTTTTGTTTTTGTAGTTTAACATGTTTTTAAGAGTGTTTTTACGGTTTTCGCACTTTCCCGGCTCTGTCAAAATGTTTGAAGATTCATATAAGCGCATTGTCGATAAATGTTATATTTTGGAAATGTTTCAAGTATTTGAGCCCTGAACCAATTTACCGTTCAATTTGAACATATTGAAATTCGAATTATTAATTGACGTAAAAACGAATACACAATTACATTTATGTCACGCTATAATAATGAACATGGTTTCAGTCATGGAAATAAATTTGAGAATTAACTTTGATTTTGAATTTGTTTATATTTAATTCAAACTTGATTTTACCTCAATAAAAATTGGACTATAACTACAAAAACCAAAGTCTTTCAACTAAGTAAATTTTTCACCCTCAGTGTAAAACTTACTAAAACATGAAACATTCACATTGCCTTTTATGCAAGGTACGACTAGGTGGGTACCACTGCAGTGCCAGATATTCTGCCGTCAAATAGTTATGCGTAAGCGTTACTCTGTTCCGGTTTGAAGGGCACTGTAGCTAGTGAAATTACTGGGCACATGAGACTCAAGAACTGACGTCTCACAGTGATGAGCGCAGTGCAGTGCAACCAATGACTGTAAATCAAAGCAATGGGTAGCTCTGCAACTGTTATGGGCTGGCATGACGCTTATCATTAGGTGAATGTCCAGCTCGACTCGTCACATGTTTTACATTAAAAAAAAAACGGGCAAGAGAGAGTGCTCAAAGCGTAAAAATACTCCTAACACTGTTTGAATTTGTTTTTTGTTTGTGTTTAAAATCGTGCACTACTACGTTACCTTCTCAGTCTGTTTTTCTTTCTTCTACTACCTTCCCGCGAGTTTAGGTCACACATTTTTCAGTTTCTTTTTTTTTTGTTGTAAAAAGGCCCAATGTGCATCAGGCGGGTCACCGCCGCCGCCCGCCTGATGGTAAGCGCTCACTGCCCGCCGTCCTGGATGACGTCACGGTGGACGTAGCTGATAAACATATCCCGTAAGACTTAGTTGTAACCCCAGAAGGTTTTTGAGGGTAGTCTAAGTTTTTTTTTGCATTTGCGGGTTTTTTTGATTGGGTGGGTATGACTGTATGTGTGTGTGTTTGTTTGGGTGGTTAGGTGGGTTTTATACTTGGGGTTTTGGCCCGCAGTCCTGGATGACGTCACGGTGGAAGCAGCGGTAAACTTTTTTTTTGCGTATTGGGGTTTTTATATGCATGTGTTTGGATTGGATGTGTTTTATTAGTAGGAGTGTTAAAAGTTTTTTTTTGCGGGCATAGTGAGCCGAACGTTATTTTTTTTGGATGCTACTGTAATGGGCAAGCGTTGCGTTTACTATCAGGCGAGCAATCTTTTTAACGTATCACCATAAAAAACTTATTCATTGGTCTATAGGGCCCGCATTCGGGGTGCGAAATATCGTGTTATCGACCAATGAAATTGACCTATACATTATTTTTTTTCAAAATTAATTTAGCTTTTGGTGTCGGGGGAAGATCAGTGAGAGTTAGTAGTTCAGAAATCTCCATGCATAAGCAATCATCACCATCCAGTATACATACGAGTATATACCAGTCTTGTACAGAATGATAAAAAAAGTTATTAAAACATACTAGTGTCAGTAAAGCGTAAAATCTTCGTGGTGCACACTATTGTCATACATAATTTGACTAAAATTGGTTCAGCCGTTTTGTCACAAAAAGATTACCAAACGGAAACAGACACTCTCGAATTGTTAACGCAAATAGAGAAGAAAATAAAATTCAATAACTAAAATAGCAGTTACTCAAATCAATCACTTATATTTACTATCACATGCACCACCTCCTCACGTTAATTAGTAGGCTATGAGTTAATCCAGGGCAAAAACTATCTCCTTACTGAATTTCATCAAAATCCCATCCATCCGTTTGAGCTTTAAAAAAGGGAACAAACGAACACACACACAAAAACTCACACTAACAAACTTTCGACTTTTTAATACTAGCTGCACCCCGCGATGTTACCCGTAGTTGAAATGTACTTTATGTGCTATTCCAGACTATAATCTATCTCTGTGGCAAATTTCGTTCCGCCGTTCTGGCGTGATTGAGTAACAAACACCCATCCAAACCTTCGCATCTATCCATCCATACTAATATCATAAAAACGAAATTTCATAATTAGTTACCGTTATTATTGTATGTATGTATGTGCGTATTGTATGTCATCTGCTACATGACTGGAGCCCGGTGTATGGCGACAGGCTCGCCCCCTGTCACATTTAGGACTGAATATCGTCCGGCGAAGTGTGGGTGTTGTATTACACCTCTGCCAGCCCCCTCGGGGGAAAGGCGTGACGATATGTTATATGTACGTTTAACCAGTATGTTGGGTTATCCTAATAAAATAAAACATCACTAGGAATGTTTTTGAATACTATTTTCTGGATAAACGCGAATGAAGTCTAGTTTGTTGTAGAAGCTAGTTTGTAATATTAGTGTGAAGTAGGAAGTGGGATAATAAAGTAGGATGTATATAGAAAAGTGTGTAACTTTTTTTTTTCTCTCTTAGGTCGTTGAGCTGTTCAGACAGCATAGTGTTCGACAGCGAAGCCCCAGCCGGCGACCGGAGCACCCGCAGCCCGGGCGAAGCGTCTCTGCCGCCCGTTTCATACTCAGTGGGCAAGGATCGACTGTCGAGAATGCAAGAGGGCGAATATAAGACTGATAGTACCACGCCAAAGAAGAAGAAGGTATGGATTGATAGAATTCTATATTTCTAAAGGAAAATTCAAATCCCATGTATAAACTGTCTCGGTAGCTCAGTTGGTAGTGAACCTGCCTTCTGAGCTCGGGGGTGTGGGTTCGATTCCCACCTTGGGCAAACATTTATATGGTGAACATTTGTGTTTGTTTTGTCTGGGTGTTAAATATCTATTTAAGTATGTATTTAAAATATACAAGGTTATAGGCAACTCATCAAAAACCTCTTGAGGGTTCATTGTACTCATCAATTAAACAACTTTTATTATGAAGCCAGTCCTGTAATCACGAAAAAAAACAGCTGATCCATACAAAAAGTTCAATCACCTGAGACAAATGTATGGATAATTTGATTTTTTTTTCGCGATTTCAGAGTTCGCCCCATAGAGTTTGCCTCAAGAGGTTTTTTGTTAGATAACTATAACCCCGTATATGCATGTATATCAGTCTCTGGCAGCCATAGTACAAGCTTTGCTTAGTTTTTTTTTATTTATTTTTTTATGTAGAATAGGTCGGCGTTTGACCACCAACTCGCCTGATGTTAAGCGACGTTGTGGTCTAAGATGGAGCACGACGACCTATTAGGTACTTATTCACTCTAGCCTTGAAGTTTTGTAGAGTGAAGAAGTCAGTTCAAAGACGGCAGTTGAGTGAGGCGCTACAAGTGCGCTACTGCTCAGACCCGTCTTCGGAACGGTTACACCGGACTACATCCCGAAACACGACTAGGTCATTTCACGGCATGGCTTGGTCCGGTGGATGGTAACTAGCCACGGCCGAAGCCTCCCACCAGAGTTTGCTACCCGGTTAGCACTACCCGGGGACCACGTGTAGGGAATCAGAATAGTTTGGGGTCAGGCGACCGTGTGTGGGAAAATCTCGAATTTATAAAGCTACATTAATAAAAGGAGAATATTATAAGGTTAACAATTATTTAGAAGACAAAGATGTCTGGAGTCTTTCACATCCAAGTAGCAACTAGTACATAGATGTAATTATATTAACTAGTTGTAAGCCAAAATTTGTGAGACAATAATTTATTTATTTATTGAAGAAAAAAAATGCTCCTCAGTTTCTTGCCTGTTCTTCTGAGTAGTGGCTCTTTTTCGAACAAGGGGGTCGAGTCAAAACTTTGACGTTCATAAATGTATTTTTGGATACCCAGTTGAATAAAAACTGTTTTGACTTTGACTTTGAAATTCGTTGCTTGCAATTTAATAATTAACTAAAGTAAATTAAAACTAGCTATACAATATGTAGTTTAGAATGACAAGTAATTATGTGTGTGTGTGTGTGTGTTAATATTGTGTCACAGCACAGTCAAAACGACATCTCACACTCACATATTCTCACGTGCTCAGGCCCCACTGACTAATATCTCCTTTTACTCTGCACTCGGTAATCCTGCCGTTCGAATTCAAAACACACAGGGGGGCTATTTCTGCGCGTGAGATGAGATGAGATTTTATCTTGGTCACTCTCACACCTATGATGTTTCAAACGAGAGCAACAAGGATGAAAAGAGCTGAGATGCAAAATTTCAAATCTCCGAATAGGGGCACAGATCAGAGGCCTTATTTGGAGATTTGAGATTTGCATCTCACTTTTTTCGTCCTTGTTGCTCTCGTTTGAAACGTCATAGGTGTGAGAGTGACCAAGATAAAATCTCATCTCATCTCATGCGTAGGAATAGCCCTCCTGTTCGTAGTTTTTTTTGCGCTAGCAACTCTATTCAGGAGCGCTGTTCTTACGGAGTGAGATTCAATCTCACTATTTTTCGTCTTTGTTGCTCTCGTTTGAATAGACATAGGTGTGAGAGTGGCCAAGATAAAATCTCATCTCACCTCACGCGTAGTATAGCCACCCAGGCTTTCTCTAAAGGCGCTTCTAGACGGGCTATATTTTTATTGCTATTCTGACCTGGAAATATTTTGAGTGTTGCCCGGCCACACATCGGACTCATACGTCTCTAGCATGGCTCGTCTACAGTCGTTTATATTATCAGCATTGCCGGGCCAGTATAGCTGTAAATATATAGGGCACTTCTAGATGGGAAGTGGGATGCCAATTGTAGGGTAGGTGGGGGGGGAATTAAACTTCAGAAAAAAAAATTAAGGTTGTGGACCAAAGTTTATTTCAAACACTAGTAACAAGTGGTTTAGAGCCAGGTTGGTTTAGAACATCCTTTAGAACAAAAGTTTATTAATTGTTTATTATGTGGGAAGATGGGACTAATGCAAAGGCTTTTTAGGTGCCTCTACTATATCGGTCACTCTCACTCTCATGACTCTTCTAACGAGATAGACAGGGACCCGCCTCAGGTCTGCAGTTACGTTAAATCACGGTTATTGTTCAGGGTCACACGCGTCACTGGTCCCTGGACGCGTGCGTGAAGCTGCCGGAGGAACAGCTGCCGCCGCTGTACCTCTACATACAGATGCAGCTGTGTCGCCGCGACTCGCTGCACGACTGGCTGCGGAACAACCGCCCCTCCCGGGACTTCGCTGAGGTGGGAATCTCGACTTTATGCTGCACTTGATATGGAACAGTTTTTTTTATTTTTTATGTAGAATAGGTCGGCGTTTGACCACCAACTCGCCTGATGTTAAGCGACGTTGTGGTCTAAGATGGAGCACGACGACCTATAAGGTACTTATTCACTCTAGCTTTGAAGTTTTGTAGAGTGAACAAGTACAAAGACGGCAGTTGAGTGAGGCGCTACAAGTGCGCCACTTCTCAGACCCGTCTTCGGAACGGTTACACCGGACTACATCCCGAAACACGACTAGGTCATTTCACGGCATGGCTTGGTCCGGTGGGTGGTAACTAGCCACGGCCGAAGCCTCGCACCAGAGTTTGCTACCCGGTTAGCACTACCCGGGGACCACGTGTAGGGAATCAGAATAGAGTACACTCCTACGGACGTGGGTAGCTCAGCCCCCAAATGGCCTTCAAATGGCTCCTGTAAGAGCAGGAGTCTGTGGTAGCCGTGACCCAAAGAAATAAGGTCTAGCATTCAGCAAATACATAATGAAGTCATCGTCATTAGTCGAACTTGTTGTAAATGACTTACAACTTACTTACTTAAAATATACAACAACTTGCCCTCCGACATAAAGACTCTAGAAGGGGCACTGTTTTCCAGGAAATTGCTATTGACAAAAGGGTTTTACGAATTGAAAGAGTATTATAATGATAAAAATAGCGATTATTTGTTGTTATTTTGATAGTTGTTATTTTGATAGTGTTGTTAATTTATAGTGTTTATCTACATTTATAAGTACCTATCATATGTACATCACATTGCACACCCGACTTGGGTCTTCTGTTGAGACTATATTTAAATTAAGACCTTTGTACACAGTTCTGCAATAAATTATTCTCATTCTTTGAAACGTTCTGGTCTTACAGGGACTTCATTTCAAAGTAATGAAAAAGTCCAACCACATTTTCATACATTTATTTGTGGTTCTAAAGGCCTGGTCACAGTAATGGGGGCAGGTGGGAAAAAAGTTTCATCTGTCCCCAATTATAAAATGGCTTCAAAAGGGTAGAAGGCCGTGTACTTCCCACGCTCGACGGCTTGAGAGGCTCGGAGTTACAGTGACCCGCGGCCGTGGAAGGAAGACGGCAAAATAGGGAGACGACCCGGTGCCTGGGACCCTGGAATTCGCGTCCGACATGTTAGAGTCCGACTCTGCCTGTTTGTAGCTCCTCTGTCTGTTGCCTTGCCGGAACAATGAAGAAGTACTGGGCAAATGGTGTAGGCGTGTGACAGACAGACGGAGTTTACAATGACGGTAGATAAAATCAATGAAAACAATAAGTAAACACAACACTACCTACATTTAAAAGTTTAATAATGATATGACGACGAATAAAAATAATGTTCAACACTTACCCAAAACGGGGTTTACAACACGTAAATATGTTCTTGTCACAGTTAACGCTAACTAGCAAAAAATTGGAGAAGAAGATAAACTATACGCGTAAGGTTCGTTAACGAGCGTGCGTCTGCTTCCAGTCCAAAAAGTGGTCTGACGGGCAGCGAGCTTGCACTGAACGCAGGCCCGTCCGCAAGAATGTGTGAGGAAGTGAAACACGGATTAGTCCGCAAGAATGTGTGAGGAAGTGAAACACGGATTAGTCCGCAAGAATGTGTGAGGAAGTGAAACACGGATTAGTCCGCAAGAATGTGTGAGGAAGTGGAACACGGATTAGTCCGCAAGAATGTGTGAGGAAGTGGAACACGGATTAGTCCGCAAGAATGTGTGAGGAAGTGAAACACGGATTAGTCCGCAAGAATGTGTGAGGAAGTGAAACACGGATTAGTCCGCAAGAATGTGTGAGGAAGTGAAACACGGATTAGTCCGCAAGAATGTGTGAGGAAGTGGAACACGGATTAGTCCGCAAGAATGTGTGAGGAAGTGAAACACGGATTAGTCCGCAAGAATGTGTGAGGAAGTGAAACACGGATTAGTCCGCAAGAATGTGTGAGGAAGTGGAACACGGATTAGTCCGCAAGAATGTGTGAGGAAGTGGAACACGGATTAGTCCGCAAGAATGTGTGAGGAAGTGAAACACGGATTAGTCCGCAAGAATGTGTGAGGAAGTGGAACACGGATTAGTCCGCAAGAATGTGTGAGGAAGTGGAACACGGATTAGTCCGCAAGAATGTGTGAGGAAGTGGTACACGGATTAAGGATAGGGTAATGTTGGGTGCGGCTAACGATTTATTTTATTTAATCATGTAACGATATTAATTATATCGTTACATCTTATTCTTACATATTTCGGTCTTGCTTAAGCATCGATCGTCATGATCGTCACTAAGTGTTTCTGAATGTTATACCTGGCGGAGTATATAACTATACGAGCGAGCGTTAGCGAAGGAAGCGTCACTGCTTCGGTTTCGCTTTCGTATGTCCGAATTCTGTCCGTTTTTGTCTTCCGAAATTTTGAATAAAATCCAAAAAGTGACTTCGCAAAAAAACTGCATATTTATCGAACCTGTTCACAAAATGTTACGAGAATCGGTTGAGGAATGCGATGAGGACAAACGCCGATCGCGTCTCTAGCTCACAGAGCCACTTTATTTATGTAGAAGGTACTTTTTAACTCTGGCCTCGAAGACTCTACCTTAATTCGGTTCAAAGAATTCTGCACTCTACTCCTAGTTATATTAAAGTCCGTATTTGTTGCAGATAAAGTCGCTGTTCCGTCAGATCGTGTGCGCGGTGGAGTACGTGCACGCGGCCGGCCTCATCCACCGCGACCTCAAGCCCAGCAACATACTGTTCTCACCGGATGGCGTGGTCAAGGTACAGGCCGATTCAAACCTAAAGG
Source organism: Peribatodes rhomboidaria (assembly GCA_911728515.1). Taxonomy (NCBI): domain Eukaryota; kingdom Metazoa; phylum Arthropoda; class Insecta; order Lepidoptera; family Geometridae; genus Peribatodes; species Peribatodes rhomboidaria. The sequence goes on along the minus strand of OU452184.1, from coordinate 3,694,149 downwards.
CGGCTGTGAAGTTAGGCGCGAAACGTTGTGAAGTTAAGCGCAAAACGCTGTGATGCTAGGCTCAAAACGCTGTGAAGTTAGACGCAAAACGCTGTGATGCTAAGCGCGAAACACTGTGAAGTTAGGCTCGAAACGCTATGAAGTTAGGCGCGAAATGCTGCGGAGTAGCGAAAACGAAGGTTTGCGCAGGCGTCAGAGAGACAAGACGCTGCAAAGTCTCGCTTGCGGCGCACTTCCCAGCCGCCAAAGTTTCCAGTAAAATCCAATCCACACAATGTTGCCATACCCCATCAGGGTCCTTATTTGATACAGTTTTATGTGATTTATCTTTAAGAACTGGATGTACCCACCATAATGAACACTAAAAATTATTGAGTATTGAATCAGTCATTAGGTCCATTAGGTCATTAGGTCCAGCGCACATTGGCGGACGTGAAAAAACTCATAGCAATATGCCGGAAACGTAAATTGCCAAGCTCATTGTGTGTACAATAATATGTACTCGTAAGTATGTATAGGCGATAAGACCGCTAATTGCGCCTATATTTTTAAGTGTTTAGTTTTGATTTATTTGTGTTTGGTGTCAATAAAGAGTTTTTGTATTACTATTTAATGTCATCTGCTACATAACTGGAGCCCGGTGTATGGCGACAGGCCCAGCTTTGTCACATTTGGGACTGAATATCGTCCGGCGAAGTGTGGGTGTTGTACACCTCTGCCAGCCCCTTCGGGGGAAAAGGCATGACGATTTGTTATGTTATGTAAATTGTCAAACATGCGAAAAGTCAAATTAACTTGTTTGTCGATTTGCGGAAACTAGGTAGACTTTTGACATTTTGCGTTGACGTTCTGCGGGTAGTCGAATATTTTATGTTATTAACAATTCAAATCAATCTGATATTACAAATGCGTGTTACTTCACGCTCAAATGGACTGACGGATGGATGGATTTGCATGAAATTCGGAACGAAGATACTTATACCCTGGAATACGTAGCTACGCATAGCTATTTTTCAATTGCTGGTAATACCGCGGGGCTCAACCAGTAAGGTCATATTTTTTAATGCTCGTAAACCGAATTTGGACCATCGCTATGGGTTTCCATAATACTCCGAAATCAGTTTTTGAACATTAAAAAATATTACGAAAAATTCACGCACGACACGACCTTGTGTTACACAAGAGACAGAGTCGTATTGTATCGACATACGACATCGTTTACTGAGTTTTTCTAAAGAAACACGTTGTATATTTCCACGACACGACGCCGATGTCGTATCTTCTGGTTCTCTCTTTTGCACGCTTAAAAGATCAATTGTAAAAGCGCTATTTGTTCCCAGGTGGGAGACTTCGGTCTGGTGACGTCGATGGGAGACACGTCACAAGACGGCGAGCAGCCGGAACTAATGGATGCTTACCAAAGACACACCTACAGAGTCGGTACGTAAATACTACTTGATGATAACACTATGCGCTCACTGAATATCTGCCAAATCAAATCAAGTCATTTATTCCGTTTTTAAAATAATCTTAAAATATATAAACTACGTGTCACGTAGTTCACGTGTCAGTGTCACTAGTAGTTTAGGAGTCTATAGCGGACAAACACGCTATAGACTCCTAAACTACTTAACCGATTTCAATCAAATTTGCACACCGTGTGCAGTTCGATCTAACTTAACAGATAGGATAGCTCACATATATATATATATAATATAAAATAAACGCAAACGAAGTCGCGGGGTGACAGCTAGTATCAAGATAAATTATTGGCACTTTTATTATGGATACTGATGTAGTTTCGTGGTACGTAAGTCATTCCCGTTTCTCAAAATCATAATGAGTTTACTTCATGGTTACAAGATGACATCCAACACTAATTCACAGCATAGTCCAAAACAAGATCGAGAGTTCCGGGAGCCAACACCAGAAGACGTTCATCATCGTCTCTTTCGAACTTGTTCTAAATGACTTATTTCGGTCTTGCTCGAGCATCGATTGACGTCACTGCGTGTTGATCACGTGGCAGTTTTTGACTCTACGCTATACCTAGCGAAGTTATTACTGTACCATGATTCACACTAATACGCGAAGTATTGCGTATATTTTAGTTTTTTTTAGTTTATATTTTAGAAGATAAAGATGTCTGGAGCCTTCCACTTCCGTCAAGTAGCCACTAGTATTTATAGATATTACCTAGTTGTAAGCCAACATTAGTGAGACTGTAATTTATTTATTATTTGAAAAAATAATGCCCCTCACTTTCTTGCCTGTTCTTCTGAGTAGAGGCTTTTTGTCCGAACAAGGCGGTCGAGTCTATTTAAATAACTTTGACGTTCATAAGTGTATCTTTGATACCTAAATTGAATAAAAACATTTTGACTTTGACTTAGAGTAAAAATATAAACCTACACGATTCCACCTCAAATTGAAGTTAAACAAAGAATCAAAAATTCTATACTTAACCTAATTTTTTGCAATTTTTAGGCACTCACCTATACATGTCGCCGGAGCAAGCCCAGTGCCGGCCCTACAGTTACAAGGTGGACATCTACTCACTGGGCCTGATTCTGTTCGAGCTTCTGCAGCCGTTCGGGACCGAGTCGGAGCGTGTGCGTTGTCTGGAGGATGTGAAGCAGGGACGGTATCCGGTCGGCTTCAGTGAGAAATATCCTGATGAGGTCAGTACATGTGGTTTGCTGCCCCCAAATTCGATAAGCAACGCATCATTGCTTAAAGAACGAAACTCGCAAAGCAAGGTCCCAGCCAAATAGCTTAATTCGCTGTTCAATTAACAGCCTAGCCTTTTTACTAAACGACAGCGTTCGACTAGCTTCCTGATGATATTCAGCTCTACAATCAAACGTCTGGGCAAAATGGCTTGAATCGACAACGTTGACTATTTCCTTAGCCAAGTCATTTATGTAGGGGAGGTTAAGGGTTGTTATAAAAAAAATACCACGAATTTATTTTTATTGTAATTCATTCAAATCACATTTCATCGGTCAAAGATAATTTTGGCAAATAATCATCCTATTCTATGAATGGCCTCAGCATCAGCCAGCCAGTTTATTGAATGTTGTATATCATACGCTATCGTAGACGCTACGGTTGAATATCATTAGGGAAGCTAGTTGAACGGCGCTATTCAGTAAAATGTCTAGGCTGTTAATTGAACGGCTGTCTAAGCCAATTGGCTGCGACACATATAAATCGATGCTCATAGTAATGTCTGTGAATACCGTAAATGACTTATGCCAGTCGACGAAACTACTGACGCAGTCCGAACAAGGCTTTTATTTGATCGAGACTGTTCTACTGTACTTTTTTTGTGTTTTGTTTCTATTTGCAATCAGTCCTCGGACTTTGAGCAGATGTGGTGCTGTAGATGTGTCTTTCAGAGTTGGTCTCCCATTGGAGACTTCTACTGTCTTTGTTATGTGTTGTAAATGTCATCAAACATGTTAATTTCTTAAGAATTTTTGGATATGCTGTCGTGTTATACTACTGTATTATATCGTCACGCTATTTCCCCGAAAAGGCTGACAGAGGTGTATTACAACACCCTCACACTTTACCTGGCGATATTTAGTCCCAAATTTAACCGTCGTCATTACCGGGCTCTAGTTATGTAGCAGATGAGATGAAATTCACACTTATGGTAACACCATAAACAAATTGGTGCGTGCCTTCGGCTGGGATTGAACCCGCTCCCTCTGGCTTGAGAGTTTGTGAGGAGAGCCTTCTCCAACTAGGCTGTCATCGCTTTTGTATCATCGTTATTGTACTGACAGTATTGTTCGTTCATTGCGCCTAGATTTTTTAGTGTTTTAGATTTAGATTTATTTTGTTTTTGGTGTCAATAAAAATAAAATTGATGATGGCCTAGTTGGAGAAGGCTCGCCTCTCAAGCCAGAGGAACCGGGTTCAAACCCAGCCGACGACACACACTTTGTTCATTGTGTGAACATATGACTGCCTCGGTGGCTCAGTTGGTAGTGAACCTGCCTTCTGAGCTTGGGGGCGTGGGTTCGATTCCCACCTAGGGCAAACATTTATGTGGTGAACATTTGTGTTTGTTCTATGTCTGGGTGTTAATATGTATTTAAGTATGTATTTAAAAATATCTAAGTATGTTTAACAGTCTCTGGCAGCCATAGTACAAGCTTTGCTTAGTTTGGGGTCAGGCGACCGTGTGTGGAAGTGTCCCGAATTTATTTATTATTTATTTATATGTGCGTATGTATGTCATCTGCTACATGACGGAGCCCGGTGTCCGGCGACAGGCTCGCCCCCTGTCACATTTGGGACTCAATGTCGTCAGGCGAAGTGGGTGTTGCTTTCACACCTCTGCCAGCCAGAAAGGCGTGACGATATGTTCAATGGGTACGATCATGATCCAAAAAACAAAATCTAGCATTTCGGGAGCAAACACGTATGACTTCACTCGTCATCCGTCTCTTTCGAACTGTTTGTAACTGACTTATTTCGGTCCTACTTAAGCATCGATTGACATCACTACGTGTTGCCCACGTGACCGGAATGCTGCACTTTGCGGAGTATTATTATTATTCCATGGGTACGGTATTTGTCCGGCAGCTAGCAGCATTAGAGCTGATGCTGAGCGGCGAGCCGGCGCGGCGGCCCACGGCGCTGGGCGTGCGCGCGCGCGCCCCGCTCGCCGAGCGCACGGACGCGCGCCACCACTTCACGCTGCCCTCGCATGCGCTTACCATCTCCGCCTAGCCCGCACCGGACAACATGAAAACGAGGCTCACTTTTCAAAGAAAATAAACCTACAAATTTATGTAGGTAAGGGTGTGCCAAGCAGAAGGGGGTCGTTGTCCTCATCATTAGGAACAACTTTTACAATTGGGCTAACCTTTAAAATAAAATAACAGCTGTTCCAAACATTTTGTAGATGATCAATGAACTTGTTTTATGGAATAGCTGATCTTTTTTTGACGTGACAACGTCTTATAATTCGATAGAGCCGGCTGCACGCACGAAAAAACATGACTCATGCGGCGTTACCTCGCTCTGAGGCGTTCCATGTAAGGCTTGAAGTGCAAGCGAGAGCGCGGAACGAGCGACAAAGAAGCACAATCGGCCTTTGCGTTCGGCAGCGTTCGACATCCGTCTCTCTCCTACTTGAGTGAGCACGTTGTCACGTTCAACTATCGTCAGTAAACCGACTTTACAGACAACCAATTTTTTTTTAGCAATTTTAGGGTTGACCCCATACTAAAAGTTGGGTCATAATAAATGAGTACAATGATATCCTAGAATATGTGTAAAGATACAGCCAACATAGTGGATGTTAAACGGCTGGTGGGTGTCTTATCCTCATTCGTAATAGCCTAGTCAGGTTAGTCAAAAGCAGAACTTCCTTCCATTAATTCTCGTCTGCAATTTTACTTTTTGTCTTTTAATTTTCAATTTTATGTCTCATTATTTTTGTCGAAAAGTTGAAAACAGCCGAGATATTGGCAAAAAACGATTCGTCGATAAAATTCAAGATGGCGGCTAACGCAATGACGGGATTTGGTCGCCATTTTGAATTTAGACTACCAGTGTTGATGATGTAAGTTCGAATGGTAACCAGACTGGGCTATAATGTGAACCTTTTGAGCGCTACGTCAAAATCAGAACTCCGTGCCCTGCACGTTAAGCCATAACATCACAACAATTTGACACTAGCAGTCAAAAGGTTAACACGTTCAATGCCAACGACACGTCCTACGTAGTCTTGTCTTGATTATTTTTGTTGGCATTGAACGTGTTAAAACTAAATTATTCGGCCATGTCATTTAAAAAATATTAAGCTATAAGTATACTTTAAAAAAATCATAAACGATTAAAAAAAGCTATTCCATATTAACATCTTGAAGTAATCATTACCAGTGATAAAAAAAAATATTTTGTTAACAGTATGTATGTAAAATTTACATAGTTGATATAGCAATAATTAATGATAAAAATACATGTAATTTTATATGAACTTATAAATAGTCGTGCTATATGGCAGGTACCGACGATTGAAGCATGAATTTCAGTTAAAGTTATTTATATATAAGTATATAAAAATAATGTTTTGGCATAGATAACTTTACTAGAAGAAACTAATTATCCTTTAAGCTTTTCTTAAGTCAAGTATTGCGTAACTGAGGCTCATCTCGACGCTAAATTTAAACATAATCAATATTTAATTAGTTTATCTTAATCATTTTCAAAAAGTAATTAAATTAAACTTTATTGTTTATCAATCTTTTTGAAAATGATTGAATCCCAAAGCAATATTGCAGACAAAGGACGTTATTTCGGCGGAATGTCTTCTCTCTCTCGTTTTAACTTGCCAAGATTTTTCATCCCGTCTCTCTTACTCTCGCAGACAACGGGCAAACCGGCGGAGTTTTCTCTCTCGTTTTAACTAATGCAAAGTCCTCCTTCCGCCTCCCTTGCTCTCGCAGTCATTTTATCTGGCTAAAAGTCGACATACTAATTTTTGAAGGATGTATTCGCTATTCTTTTTACGCCATTTCTATAAAAAAAGGGTCACTTTTTTAGTCTGTGGCAAAAATTATAATAGTTTTAAGAGTAACTGAACATTGTAAGACTGGGATTGGGTATTGTCTTATGTGTAATCAATACTTGTTACACTTATGGTATTGTTTTGTATTGGTCCTGCATTTGTAGAATTGTATGTCTTATATGTACTACCGATGTTGAAAAAAAGTTAGATTTATACAACGTGTTGAAATGCATTCCCGCCGAATTTTATAGAGGTAGTTATACTCCACTAGCAGACCACGAATAAACTATGGAGCAACCTTGAAATAGAGAAAAAAAACCACTGTTCCACACAAAAAATTCGTTGATTGTAGACAAAATGTATGGAACAGCTGTTTATTATAAATATAATAAACAGCTGTTCCATACATTTTGTCTACAGTCAAGTTTGTCAGCTGTTTATTATAAATATAATAAACAGTAAACAGTGCTCCATACATTTTACTATAACTGTGCTATACGTGCTGCATACTATAAATAAATAATAAATAAATTCGGGGCACTTCCACACATAATAATGGTTGCCTGACCCCAAACTAAGCAAAGCTTGTACTATGGCTGCCAAGGACTGAAATACATACTTAGATATTTTTAAATACATATTAACACCCAGACAAAGAACAAACACAAAGGTTCATCACATAAATGTTTGCCCTAGGTGGGAATTGAACCCACGCCCCCAAGCTCAGAAGGCAGGTTCACTACCAACTGAGCCACCGAGGCAGTCAAGCCAAGTCAAGTTTTAAATTGGACGGGAATGCAAAGCAACACGTTGTAGACGTAGGTACTAGGTAAATTTGCAGCTGTTTCTAAACAAGCTTTATAATGTTCATATTGAAAGTCAATGGTGAAAATGGGCAGATATATTTTTTAACCCTGTGTATGTTTTTTTTAAATTTGTAATGCGTGTCTTCAATATGCCTTATTTTGAAAATATTTTCTATGATTATAGTTAAATATGTAAATACAGTCCATAGAAAATAGATATGTTTGCTATATTATGTTTGCCGCGGCATTCATATGGCTTTTCTCCAATATGGCGTCTAAGGCTACAAGAAAATTAAGTGTGATTTTGTTATCTTCAAAAGACCTATACATGATACCTATACCTATATATACAAGATAGATAGATATATACAAGACAAGATATAAATGTCGGGGAAAGTAGGATAGGGGCAGAGCCGTCACATCCCACTTCTGATGTCGGGGAAAGACGGGTAGGCCGAGGTGTCGTGTCTGATTTCTGATCGGGTATCTATGGTGGACGTTAGACTTCAGGAACGTTGAAATAAGTGGACAGCAATGGATATATCCATCTTGTAGATCAACGTGCGAAATACCTAAACTACACAGTCGCTAAAGAAAATCTATTTTTGTAAAAAAAACTTGTCTATTTATGTACGCCGCAGCATTCATATCGTTTTTCTTCAGTATGATGTCTAGGGCTTCAAGAAAAATATGATTTCTATTTAAAAAGAAGTTATTGCCCATGAAGAGACAACATTTTGTAGTCATATATGGCCGCCGCGGCATTCTAATGGCTTTTCTCCAGTATAGTGTCTAAGGTTACAAGAAAATAAAATCTGACTAAGAATAATTAAAGGCAGAAAAAAAATCTAGATCGACGATACATTACAGTTAAAAACAAACTACTGTCCGTAATTTAGACGAAATATTTAGCCAGACGAGTATGTACGCTGCGGCATTCTCATGGCTTCTCTCCAGTATGGCGTCTAAGGTTATAAGAAAATAAAATCGGACTAAAAATAATTACAAATAGAAAAAAAATATCTTCTAGATCGACGATAAATTACAGTTAAAAACAAACTAAGTACTGTCCGTAATATACACAAATTATTTAGCCATATGTACGCTGCGGCATTCTCATGGCTTTTCTCCAGTATGGCGTCTAAGGTAATAATTAAATCGTAAATTTTTAATTACCAATGTCTCCATTGCTAAAAAGTTGATCTATAGCTAAAAATAATCATTGATTTAATTATCGTCTCATTGGCAAAAAATATATATATTTAGACGTATGATAAGAACGCTGCGGCATTCTAATTGCTTCTCCAGTATGGCGTCTAAGGTAATAATTAAATCTCACGTTTTAATTTCCAATGTCTCAATTGCTAAAGAGTCGATGTCTAGCTAAAACTAAATTGTTGATTTTTATTACCGTGTCATTGGCAAAAAAACGGATATATTTAGCCATATATTATGTACGCTGCGGCATTCTATTGGCTTCTCTCCAGTATGACGTCTAAGGTAATAATTAAATCGTAAATTTAATTACCGGTGTCCATGGCTAGAAAATCTATGTCTAGCTAAAATTATACGTAAGTACGCCGCAGCAATCAATTGCTTTTCTCCAGATTGGCGTCTAAAGTTACAAATAAATAAATCGTAGATTACTGGCATCTACAGCAAGAACAGAAGTTGTGAGCCATCTGTCTCTGGTCGATCCTTTATGGCTGAAGGTCGCGACTACCACTTTTCTTCACCTAGCGGTTTGTCAAACTCCTCCACATGTTGCGGTCTGAGCCACAGTAATTAAGTGCGTATAATTTTGTACGCTGAAGCATTCATATTGCTTTTCTCCAGTATCCCGTCTAAGGTTACAAGAAAATTAAATACCAGTCTAAAATGTCTGTGAATATATCTTCTCCCTTTCTTCTCAGCCACATCGTTAAAAGTTACTAAATTGAAACAACAGTAAAGAAATAAATGTACCAATGATTGATTTTTCTTTTGTGTGAAAGAGATGGCATGTAAAAAAAAATACTGTAGTAGGTATTGACTTTAACTGAAATAATTTCAGTATTTTTTAATTAAATAAATGTTCTGAAATATTATGTTTTCGATGGATTGTTTTAATGTGTGTTATATGTAAGTTACATTCCTAAGTACTTTAAGTACTGGAGAATATTTTAAGATGAATTATTTTAAGAAAATTATTAATAAAAATAATAAAACTACATAAAAATAAGATATTGTTTTATTTTTAGCGTTTTCAAATTGCCATAACAATTTTTGCGAGCGATTTTAAAGCGAGATTGTGAGTTTACAAGATGCTGCCACGAAGTAACTATTCAGTAATCTGTTGCTGCGCGCCTGCGGCGTCATTGCGATTACGCGGCGATCACGCCGCACTATCGCCTCGCTTTGAATTCGCTCGTAAATCGCTAGTGTGACAGAGCTCTAAGTCCTGTGTAGTAAACAATAAAATACCAAATAAAAACCGGCCAAGGGCGAGTCGGATTCGCGCAAAGGGTTTCGTATCAATATCTATAAAAACGAGAAAAAAAAACATTTGTTGGGATTTTTTGTGGAAGCCCTCTTAAATATTTATTTTATTCTGTTTTTTAGTATAAGTTATAGCGGCAACAGAAATACATCCATCTGGTAACATTTGAACTGTCTATCACGGTTGATGATAGATAAAGCCTGGTGATAGACGGACAGCGGCGTCTTAGTAATAGGGTCCAGTTTAACCCTTAGGCACGGAACCCTAAAAAGGGGACTCAGATGAATAAATCCTACTAATATTATAAACGCGAAAGTTTGTAAGAATGGATGGATGTTTGTTACTCTTTCACGTCAGAACGGCTGAACAGATCTGGATGAAATTAGGCACAGAGATCGATTATAGTCTAGAATAGCACATAGGATACTTTTTAACCGCGGGGCGCAGCTAGTTAAATCTAAACAAAAGGTGTGCGTAACATCTTCCTCATAGGTGATAGAATTATTCTACCTAGCCCAATATTTAAATATCCGTGTCTTAGTTTAGCTGCCACAAGAACTTCGAATATGAGCCATTTGGTATGTGTCAGCTGGAGTGACATAACCTCAGCTCACTCATCCAGTACTGTCAAACCAGTGAGGTAAGGGTTATGGACAATAGCTAGAAAATTAAAGCATAATAGCTGCACAAGGTTAGAAAAATCTGAACGATGTTACTTAAAAAATGTAAAAGCTATGATCAAAAAACTGTGTGTAAGCTGGTGTGATGTCACTTCAGATACTACTCATCTCATATCTTCACAAACGAAAGAAGGTATGACTATGCATTTTAGCTCAAATTTTAAAGCATAATTGCTGCCTGAGGAAGCTGTAGTTACGCACACAATAAAAAGGGGGTTTACTTAGATTTAAAAAAGTTAAATCTTAACAAAAGTGGTAAAATAAAAGTCAGTATTTTTGATGATAACTTTATAAAGTCAACCATCCGTCAGAATATAAAATATATTATTATGTACACTTTTATACATCTGCTTACATCGATCACAATAATAATACTTCATAAGTGAATACTTACTAAAAAGATTAATTGCATTTTTTTACCTTGAAAATAAACTTAAACGTAATAGAAATGAGTGCATGTATAATGTTGTCTGAAATTAATACGGATTTGAATTAAACTGATATCAAGTGCATTTTATTAACAAATTTCATGGCTGAATGCCCTAACACATTAAAAACCGGGTTTAATTGAAGTGGTCAATGTACGAATTACTTCCGTCTTTTTCTTAAATATTAGAGGGAGACATAGAAATATAGTAACAGCGACCTCTTTCAGATGAAATAAAATTACATTGATTAAATATGCTTGAATATCGTCCGGCGAAGTGTGGGTGTTGTACACCTCTGTAAGCCCCTTCAGAGGAAAGGCGTGATATGAAAATAGTAAGGCCAGATCCAGCAAATTTAACATTTTTATACATTAAAAAAAGCCTAAATAAATACAGTCGAATAAAGAACCTTCATTTTTGAAGTCGGTCAAAAATAAAGTCACAAACTAGCGTCAACAAAGCTTTTCTATAAATCAACAACTATCCACTTACAATAATAGGTTAAAATCATAGAGAAATGTACTAAAGAGTCTGAAACGTGCAACAAAAATGTCCGCACTAAAACTCGGCTCACCCTACGCATTGCGCCGACTTTTTAGTTAGTAGTAAGCAAACCACAAGCCAACAACAACACCACGCGATGCCAAAATAACTCGGTAACAAACAGCTTGAATAATACTAGGAACATTACATCTAAATTGCGGATTTAGTTCCTGAATCAAAATGTGGATTGCGATTATATAAATTATGTCTAATTACGCTCGGACGATTTAATGACTGTTTTTGCATATGTATATGACTCTTTAGTATTATTTCTCAATAGTTAAAAAAAATATACACAGTTCACGAGAACGCAGAAGCGCGCGGTACCTAAGTTAGTATTGGCCTTAGGTTTTGGCTGAGTGGCGAGCCTTAATGTTTAAGGGCAATCAATGGCATTTGACATAGACGTCAATCGGTACCTACAAGTTAATTGTAGGTACTGATTGACTAATGCGACTAATTGAATAATTATTGAGCGCTACCGTTAGCGCTCAATGGATCTATGCATTTTCGCATTAAAGGTATACGTGACGGGATAATGTCTCGCACGGGACGGGGACGGAACGTGACATTATGAATGCCCGGACGGGAATGTAACGCATACGCACCGTGTGAATTCCGCAAAGCTAACGTAAGCACGGAGCTCACTGCATTACACCACTCTCTGGAGCGAATGGGGCGAATGTGCATATACGCAGCGAAATCACGGGCGGGACTAGGCCCGCGCCGGGCGGGACGTGGTGAACATCGTCCACGACGATGTTTTTTAGGCCCCGTCCGTCACGAGCCTCGTCCCGTCCGAGATCCCGTCTCGTATATTTAACTACTGTACGTTTGGATGTAACGATGTTTCAAAATTGCCCCGTTCCGTCCTGGCCGAGTAAAATCCCGTCACGTATGCAATGTTAAGTCTTCGTCCTGATTAGGCAAACTGTGAGCGGCTGACTGTCCGCTAGCCGACTCTGAGTCGCGTCTTGAGTCGAGATGAAACCAAGTCGGGCAAACTCAATGTTGAGCAAGCGGCGAGCTGTAGCAAACAAAATACGAATCAGCCGCCTTCAGCAAGCGATCTCAGATCAACCTAGGGAATGACATGGCGCACGGCGTATGATCTAAGTTAAGCCAAAAACCGTCCAAAAACTACGCTACTGTCGTATAGGTACACAACACGCATACATTGACGTAAAAAAACTACGCTACTCGCTTGGTCATTCTTACCTCGACCTTATTTACATTGGTTTATGGTATAATTTCGTGTACTTAAATATACATAAAAATAAAATAAAATAAAATAAAAAATAAAAATAGCCTTTATTCTACTGCATTTACTGCATTGTTTTACAAATAGTTTGTCTTTTTTTTTTTTTTTACATTTTTTTATATGCAGAAGTCGCCTCTGCGGCGTAGGCCTCCCCTAATGCTCTCCACTCTTCTCTCTCTCTAGCTGTGGTCATCCAATTTGGTCCACATTTCTCCGAGAATATGTCCCTCCATCTTTTTCTCTGTCTTCCCTGGCTCCTTTTCCCGTCCCTTGGAGTCCATTCTGTGACTTTTTTTGTCCATCTGGAATTTTCGAGCCTGCAGATATGTCCTGCCCATTTCCATTTAAGTAACCTTATTCTTTCTGTTACGTCCGGTATTTTGGTTTTGTTTTTTATAGAGTGGTTATTGACTTTGTCTATTTTTTTAATTCCTAATATACTCCTCTCCATCTTCCGCTGGCAGATTGCAACCTTTTCTTCATCTTTTTTCCTCATTGACCATGTCTGGCAGCCATAAGTTAGACATGGAAGTATTGTTGTCTCATAAACTCGTCTCTTTATATTCATTTTAATGTCTTTATTTTTCATAATTTCTTTTAGGCCCCAATACTTTTTCCATGCTAAAGTAATTCTTCTGTTTATCTCTTTTTCTGTGCAATCTTCAAAGGATACCAATTGTCCAAGATAAATATACTCCTTCACATACTCGATTTTAACATTGTCTATAATTATGTCGTGTGGCTCTCGATTAGTAAGTACCTTGGTTTTTGATGCGTTCATTTCTAATCCCACCTTTTTACTTTCTCTCGATAATTCGCTGACCATATCTTCTAATTCTACGGAACTTTCAGAAAAAACTATAATATCGTCAGCGAATCGCAGGTGGCTCAGAAACTCTCCGTCTATTTTTACTCCTCTGCTTTCCCACTCCAGATTTCTGAAGACATACTCTAAAACAGCTGAAAAAATTTTCGGTGAAATCGGGTCACCTTGCCGGACTCCTTTTTTTACCGGAAACTCATCGCCCTCACGCTCTAGACGTATTTTAGCTCTACATTTGTAGTATATTTTTCGGATTACGCTGATGTATGCATGATCAATACCTTGCTGTTCTAGAGCCGTCCAGATCTTTTCGTGATATAGAGAGTCGAATGCTTTCGTGTAATCAATGAAACACATGTATAATGCCTTTCCATATTCGTTAAACTTCTCTATCAGTTGGGTTACTACCTGTATGTGGTCAATGGTTGAGAACTTTTTACGAAATCCCGCCTGTTCTCTTGGTTGATTTTCGTCTAGAGTTACGGTTATCCGATTGAGTAAAATTTTTGAAAATATTTTATATAAGTTTGTCATGAGACTGATTGGTCTATAATTCCCAACATCACCCCGATCTCCTTTTTTAAATATGAGTCTAATAGTAGAGTTCGACCACTGTTCCGGAGTTGTTTGTGTTTCGATAACTTTGTTAAAAAATATTTGTAGTGGTTTTTGTAGTGGTAAGATAAAAGATTTCAAGGTTTCGTTATCGATTTTGTCATTTCCGGGGGCTTTTTCACTTTTTTGGCTTTTAAATATACATAGTGCATTATAAAGGTGAGGCCAGGTACTGTTTGAGGTTCTTTTAAAAAATGCGCAATTTTTTCACAAGTCAATTTTTAAAAAGTCGTGACATTAAACTCTTCCAAATATGTGCAGTTTTAAAATATTAAATCTCCTAAGGTTGTATATTGGAACGGAAATGGCTAACGTAGAGTTTGGGAATTAATATTAGTTTTCGTGCAATTGTAAATGTTTTTCATAGCAACATTGGCTTCAGCGAGATATAACGCAGTGTTCAATCTTTTCCTCTAGATTGATCTGAGCAAGCGATACGCCGCAAACTGAGTGTGCGCTGGTCGTACACTCCATTTAAAATAGGGTGACAAACTGCAAGGACGCAAACAGTCAGTTACGCACAGTTAGGACGAAGCCTAAATAATCAAATGTACTATCTACATCTCTTCAGTAAAACTCGCGCTACGTCTAAAGCTTTGCAATCAAACCTATCTAATAGGTATCTCGTACGATAGGATTATAATTCAGCTTTTTAGCAATACTTGGTTCTGACTCACAAAACATTCTCAACCGCCACATCTCGTGTTAAAGTATAAAATCGCTTAAAACATTATTTCGTGTCCTCGCACGCTTATATTAAAGGAATAAATGGGGACGGGTCCCCTAAACCACAGGAAATATCACTTAGAGCTACCTCTCAAGGCTGCAGTTATTAACTAGTAAGTACATAGTAGGTTTATTATTCGTTCTATATCATCGGAAATAGTGGTGCCACTTCTGTTGTAGCAATGTGTAAACGAATCTAAGAGAAAGAGATTCAAATGTCGAATGTTAATACAAATGGATCTCTTTTATTGGAATATATTTTTGACTCTGAGAGACAATTACTACAATGCTGTCAAAATTTTGTTTATGGCGTACAACCTAGATTATTTGGTCAAACAAAATTGGTTCTTAATTACTAATTGATACTGTCTATTTTTTTTTAATGCTGTTGGCCACTGAGGACTTTAAAGGTACAGATAGCACACATCAACTCTGGGGATCGTCACCGTATCAACTCGAGCCGTGCAGTAATATTTGTGTGAAATTTCCTACTGCAACGGACACTGATCGGAATCTTAAGGTGCATGGTAAGGCGCGGCAGCTGTCTCGCTCGCTCGCGTCACTATTATATTAGGTTTAAAATTATATAATGTATTTTTGATAAATTTGCCTCTATCAATGCATTTGAAACGGTATTACAAAGTGTTCAGAAAAAAAATCATTTACGAAAACTAATCTGGCTATTATGGCGAAAAAAAATGTTGTGTAATCGCTGAAAATTTAGAGAACTACGTTCTGATAGTTTTTTTAGTTCACGATCTTACTACTAGTCATATGTCTACCGTGACATGGGTCACATTTTGTGATTTTTCTTCTACCTGCTGTATTTTTTTTGCACCTGATCATCATAATTCTTCACATCAAACTAGGCGCAAACAAAATACTTGTTTTGGTAATACGGGGGCCTTAATTGCCTTGGTGAGGTAAGGCGATACGGTGACGATCCCATTCCGAGTTGATATTTATGACCCTAAAGCGTAGATACTGAACATTAGGCAAGCGCAGGTGGCGCAGGGCCTTTCGTATTTCAACATTTTAATGCTGTAAATTTTGGTTTAGTTTAGTCTAACAAATCGTACAAAAGAATTGACGACAATTATTTAATTTCATGGATTCATTGGTCATATTTATTAAGCAGTTGCTATAGTCCCGCCTTAATTGTAATGTAAGGACACTTTTTAATGTACCAATATAATAGATTTTCATTATCCCATTTTCAATTTCATCTCAACGCAGACAAAGTCGAAATTATGGTAGCAAAAGCTACGCTTGGCCCAGCCTTAATCGTCTAAGTCGCGGTGTCCATCTAAGCAACATGGCAAGCCGTAATATGTGAGCTAAAAACAATTATAGGCAAGCATCTTCTCAAAGCATACGAAGACACTGTATCAAAGAAAAAACTGTGTCACGTCAAATTAGTAGACACCGTGCGTAAAATACAGCTTTTGATTTTTCTATTTATAATGCTTTTATATTATTATATTATTATTATATATAATTTATAATAATAATTATATTATATTATTAATTATTATTCCAAGATATTTATTTTTCTTCTTAATTTCTAAGTTTTTTACAATACATGAATAACAAAACAAATACTATAAAAAACTTAAAAACTAGGTTGCCGCCGGCAGCGGGGCGAGGCCCAAGCTACCGGTGGTTAGGGCTGCAGAGTGAGGAACCTCCTGACAATACGGCACGTGTCTAGGATCACTGCCTTTTGTATCTGGCCCTTGATCCAACCGTCTAACGAGAGCCTCTTGAGATGTTGGTCGAGGCTCTTCGCTATGAGACCGTTTACCGTGACGACTATCGGGACAATGATCGTCGAGTCAACATCCCACATGGCGGTTACCTCGTGAGCCAAGTCAAGGTACTTGCTGAGTTTGTCCTTCTCGGCCTTCACGAGGTTCTCGTCATGTGGGATGGTGATGTCGACGAGCACTGCCCGGCGCTGAGACCGGTCGACCAGCACGATATCAGGCTTATTGGCAACAATAGTCCTGTCCGTGATGATAGAGCGGTCCCAGTAGAGCAAAGCACGGCCATTCTCGAGAACTGACGCTGGTGCGTACTTATAGTACGGCACCTCGGACTCGACAAGACCGTATTGAAGGGCAAGTTGCTGGTGGATGATCCTGGCTACTTGGTTGTGCCTATGCAAGTACTCGCCGTTAGCAAGATGCGAACAACCGGAAATGATATGCCTGAGTGACTCTCCGGGACGGTGGCATGCCCGACAAATGTCGACCGTACCGTCCTTCAGGATATATTTCCGATAGTTGTTCGTCTTGATAACTTCATCAGCAATCGCACAGGCAAAACCCTCGGTTTCCCCAAATAGGTCACCGAAGCGTAGCCAGTTCACCGACGCTAGGAGGTCTACATCGGGCCCTGTTAAGGCCCGATAGAACCTCCCATGCAGCTCCTTGCCCTTCCATACGTTCTTGCGGTCCTCGGTGCTCAGCACCGATGGTTGGCGCCAGTTCTCGTTTGCCAAGGAGAGCGGCGTCAGGCCCTTGTCAACTGCTACAACATCGCAATGCATACCACAGTCGTTGTTGCGGAAAAAACTCCGGAGCCTGTACACTTCGCGGTTGTGGAGGTTCTTGGCATTTAACATGCCACGACCTCCCCACTTCCGCGGAATGTACAGTCTCATAACAGACGACCGTGGGTGTAGCATGCGGTGTGTTGTGAGCAGTTGACGGACCCTTCTATCCAGGGCGTCCAGCTCAGTCTGAGTCCACCTAAGTATGCCAAAGGAGTATATCAGTAGTGGCATCACCCAACCGTTAAAGGCACGCATCCTATTGCCGCCCGACAAAAGACTATTAAGTACTTTTGTCAAGCGACAAAAGAAGCGCTCCTTTATCGATTTCTTAATGTCCACTACTGATATACCCAACGACTCCGACATACCGAGGTACTTGTAGGTCTCAACTTCGGAGAGGGATCTGAGAGTCATTGTCTCAGAAAGTTGCAAATTCGGTGAATTAACAACTTTCCCCCGCTGTACATGCATGACCGCACACTTGTCTACACCGAACTCCATCTTAATGGCGCTACTAAAAACCTCTGTAGTTTTTAGTAGCTCCATTAAGTCTTGGCGTTTCGGTGCAAACAGCTTGAGGTCATCCATGTAAAGCAGGTGAGAAATGACCTCACCACCCCTACGGAGTCGATGGCCTAGTCCTAAATCCTTCAGCAAGGTGCTGAGAGGATTTAGGGCTAGGCAAAACCACAATGGACTCAGACTATCGCCCTGGAAGATGCCTCGCTCAATCCTTATCAAGTCCTGTGGATCAGCGGAGACCTCTCCACCACCTGGTTGACGAAGGACTGTGGTCCATTGCCTCATGCATGCGCTTAAGAATGATTTTAGAGTTATATCGATTTTATATAACTCTAAAATCCTCTCTAGCCATGAATGAGGCACTGAATCATAGGCCTTCTTATAGTCAATCCAGGCGACAGATAGGGCTCCCTTGCTCCGCCGGACTTGCTGGCTAATGGCCATGTCGATGAGGAGGAGCTCCTTAGTACCACGGGACCCAACCCTACATCCATTCTGAGCGGGGGCCAAAACATTATTTGCAACAATGTGCGTATTAATTTTGTTTCTCAGAATGGATGTAAGGAGCTTGTAGATGGTAGGCAAGCACGTGATGGGTCTATAGTTCTTTGGATCCGTGGTACTACCGGACTTATGGAGCAGGAAGGTGACACCGGTGGTCATAAAACTAGGCAGGGAACAGAGCTCGAGGGCTTCCTGGAATTGTATTGCCAAACGGTCATGCGAGCATCGAATCCATTTTATCCAGAAGTTGTGCAATCCGTCCGGTCCAGGACTTTTCCAGTTCTGAGCCGTGCGGATTGCACAACTAACGTCTACGGAGTCTATTAAGATAGACTCCATGGATTCGATAGACTCGCACTCGCGTTCGACAATACGCATCCACTCACCCTCAGTGTGCTCGACGGGCACCGACCAGATACCACGCCAGAAATCAATCATGGCGCTAGCATCCGGTCGGTGTCCGTCGATAGCACACTGCTCGGTTCCCTCCCAGCCTCGGTATACCTTCCTTTGGTCACTTTGGAAGAGGCGATTTTGCCAGTATCTGTCCACACGCTCCCTGTAGCGACGAATACGGCTTGCCCATGCATAGACTTTCTGCTTCAGATAGTCAATGCGTTCCGTAACGTTGGCCAAGTAATACTGGGGCCTTATATCGGTCCCAGCGAACGCCTGCGTTACGAAACGCATGACTCGGGGGCGAGAATTCCCCCGGCTGAAGCAGAGTAGCTTTGCAATGAGAGTCCTGAATGTGCTGATACGCCGCTCGATCCGCACTTGCCATGCAGGCACACCCCCGGCAGGTCGCGGTGCACGGCTAGTGTCCGGAAACTTAACACGTGCAACGCGACATGCCGCGATGGCACCGCAGTACAGGATCGAGTGTGTATCAGTAAAATTTTCGCTAGCCCGCAAGTACGGGGCTAGCAAAACATTCAGGGCTCCCATTAAAGCCATGTTACGTCTATGCGTGGGCAAACGTGGTAATCGCGGCCTAGAGTCGGGTGCGTACCTATACTGGGAGATCGCGTCTTCCAAAGTCCTCCTCAAATGCTCACTTACCTGACTAGAAACGCTCACGCTCGTACGATCCCCGTCAACATCGGTATCAGCCAGTGTCGCTAGTGTCGCCGCCGACGCCGGCACTGAAGCCCATGTCGGGGCTGACGACGCAACAGGCCGGTCCCTCGTCGAAGCAGGAGTCGGACGAGCGCGAATCGCTTCTAGGCAGAGCCGATCAAGCACGGACTGATCCAGCAGCTTACACCGGTGAATAGCCCGCACTTGATCCGATAGCCGCTGGGCGGAAACGGTGACGGTCGGTTCAAGGACCTGAAACAAAGACAGCATCCTAACACGATACGCAGTCAGGTTAGTTCCCCCCTCTGTAGCCCCATAGTAGGCGCGCATGCAGTTCTCATTTATAGTTCGTTATTTATATATAATAATAATAATAATATTCATTACAAACGAAACGAAACGACAAAACGAAAAGTGATCTCGATCCTCTAGGCAGTGGTCGGCAACCCGCGGCCCGCGGGCCATATGCGGCCCACGGCCCCCCTCCTTGCGGCCCGCGAGTGTTTTGTAAACTAATAAAAAAATCGGTACATTTTGCTCACACGGTCGTCTGGCCCCAAACTAAGCAAGGCTTTTACTATAGCTGCCAGAGACAGATAAACACTGATTTTAGAGATCAGATAATAGCTACATAAATAAATAGATACCTATGGTAAAATATGTAGATATAGAATCTGCCTCGGTGGCTCAGTTGGTAGTGAACCTACCTTCTGAGCTTGGGGGCGTGGGTTCGATTCCCACCTAGGGCAAACATTTATGCGGTGAACATTTGTGTTTGTTCTATGTCTGGATGTTAAATATCTATTTAAGTATGTATTTAAAATTATATAAGTATGTATATCAGTCTCTGGCAGCCATAATACAAGCTTTGCTTAGTTTGGGGTCAGGTGACCGTGTGTGGAAATGTCCCGAATTTATTTATTTAGAAACCTATGGTAAATATTTTGAACAAGTGCGGCCCGTCACTTGCTTATTTTGGCACTGTGCGGCCCTTGCCTGCCAAAAGGTTGCCGACCGCTGCTCTAAGGTATAAATAATGCAAACAAAGCAAAGCCTAAGAAAGTGTCCTTACTATACAGTTACCACTTTTGATAATTAACGTAAATTTGTTTCGGTTTCGTTTGGCTCCATACATTCCACCTAGCTCCTTAACGTTTCCGCCAGGTGCGCTTTATTGAAATGCATGACATATCGGCACGCCTTTCCCCCGAGGGGGCTGGCGGAGGTGTAATACAACACCCACACTTCGCTGTACGATATTAAGTCCCAAATGTGACTGGGGCGAGCCTGTCTCCATACAACGGGCTCCAGTCTTATAGCAGATGACATACAATACGCACGCACATATGTTCACACAATGAACAAATTGGTGCGTGCCGTCGGCTGGGTTTGAACCCGCTCCCTCTAGCTTCTCCAGAGACGGGCCTTCTCCAACTAGGCCATCATCGCTTTTGTAATGTATGGACTCAAACGAAAACGAAAAAGTTTTCGTAACTCATGGTAAAGGTTGCAGGTGTGCTTTAAATCACAGATCACCCCTGATATTCCGTACTCAATACGATCACAGCGCAAAGCGCATCGCTCAAAACACACCTATAAAAATCACGTTCATTAATTAACTGCTAGACTTTCCTATGCCTAAACTAAGACATGAAGGAAAAGCTTGGCACAGTCAACGCAACCCTTGCTTTCCTCAAGGTCGGATGTTTTGATATCAACGAAGATCTCGTAATATAGATCTCTTTGGGA
The DNA here is from genome assembly GCA_911728515.1 of Peribatodes rhomboidaria. Lineage (NCBI taxonomy): Eukaryota > Metazoa > Arthropoda > Insecta > Lepidoptera > Geometridae > Peribatodes > Peribatodes rhomboidaria. The sequence continues at coordinate 3,672,844 of OU452184.1, read as the reverse complement.
CTGATCTGTTTTTTGAACACAATTATTGTCAACTCTTATTAAAGCTATGACTCGTGTTGTTATTCTCCAAGAAACTCGGAGTTTTCCCCTCTTTAACAGTTCTCAGCGCTTGCAACACTCTAGCCGTATCCAACTCCTTCTCCGACGCCTTTTCGTTGTCCAAGCAAATCTCGCCCATTCTAGCGTTGAACTGCTCTATGACGTTCACTCTATAGTCTATGGTCGACGCCACGGGATTGGCTGTTAGCCACAGATACTCCAAACAGGGCAGTTTGCATATATGCTGGACTTCTTCGACGTCTTCGACCAGATTGCAGCTCAAATCCAAGCTCACTAAAGAATATAGCCTGTGGAAACCTTTGAGAGATTCGACTTTGTTCTGTGATAAGTTTATTTTGACAATGTTGCCAATTTTGGAATGCCAGTTTTCGCAAATTGAAAAGTTGTTCATAGAGAGGTTTAAGTCTCTCAGTTGGTGGAGTGATGAGATGTCGCACAGTTCTGTGAGCCTGTTCGAGGAGAGGCTTAGTTTGTGAAGGTCGGGTACGAGCTTGATGGCCCAGTCGATGTGCCTTATGTTGTTGCTCGCGAAGTTTATGTGGGTCAGCTTCTTCCATTTCTGTGGACGAACAATTTGAGTTAGTAACCAAATAAGAACAAAGATAGCATTCAGACGAAACAAACCACTACGAATTTATGTAGCTACTGTTCAAGCGTTCTGCCCACTTACAAGCTTAGCGCCCGACTACCTACACAATGGTTTATGTTAAAAATAAACTCATACTTTGTAGCATAAAGTCCTTTTTAGACCGACTAGCTGAGCTGCTAGCACTGCACTGCACGCGGCCTCTTAGTTTGTAAGTGGCCGGAGGCCTTTTTTTATGTAGAATAGGTCGGCGTTTGACCACCAACTCGCCTGATGTTAAGCGACGTTGTGGTCTAAGATGGAGCACGACGAACTATGAGGTATTTATTCACGCTAGCCTTGAAGTTTTGTAGAGTGAAGAAGTACAAAGACGGCAGTTGAGTGAGGCGCTACGAGTGCGCCACTGCTCAGACCCGTCTTCGTAACGGTTACACCGGACTACATCCCGAAACACGACTAGGTCATTTCACGGCATGGCTTGCTCCGGTGAGTGGTAACTAGCCACGGCCGAAGCGGTTTTCTGTGCTTAGATACCTTTAGGCATATGAAAAGAAAAAATGTAGCACATGCGATAAGTTTTAACGACGATTGACGTCATTGGCATACTTTTATTGTAATCACTAGAACAACATAGAGTTCGGTTTTGTGAGTCATATGCCTACTTATTATGAGAATGGTATGATTAACTCAACTCAATGGGGGTATTTCTACGCGTGAGATGAGATGAGATTTTATCTTGGTCACTCTCACACCCATGACGTTTCAAACGAGAGCAACAAGGACGAAAAAAGGTGAGATGAAAATCTCAAATCTCTGAATAGGGCCCCAGTAGTTAGTTAGGTATTTTTTCTTTTCCTCATAAGTTTTGATTAAACCCTTGTGACATATCTATGTACATTCTACAAAGATAATGAAGCAAGAACATTGCGTGTGCAGTAAAAAACAACAAATTACACCGGGCGCGGGGCGAGTTAGGTAATGTTTCGTTGGATTTCGGTGCGCGGGCGATTCAAAATTAATTCACACAATTTGTGGTCAGGTTTGGCCGGGTCTTACCACCGCACGCAGAGACGTCAATGATTTCTTATACTTACTATCATTGAGGACTACATTTCTAATTTCTATTGAAAATCTTAACTTAATCATAGTTTGTGATTGCGGCGCGGGCAGTAAGAGCAGGCTAATTACAGGGATTCGGATTTTATTCGGAGATTTAAGATTTTCATCTCACCTTTTTTCGTCCTTGTTGCTCTCGTTTGAAACGTCATTGGTGTGAGAGTGACCAAGAAATTGAGATTTTATCTTGGTCACTCTCACACCAATGATGTCTCATCTCACGCTATTTGAGATGAAAATCTCATAGAATCTCTCTCTCTCCGAATAGGGCCCCAGGCGATCTATTTGACAACCAATGCCATCTGTCTGTCTGCAGTCACAAACTTATCGAGGTTGCATAGAAACCACTTAGAAATCACGCGCAAATGTGTACATAATTCGAGTCCTAATACATAATAACAGCATAAATATAATTATGCACTATGAGTGATAATGATAACGAGTCGTTTGAATCACTAACACGTGCCGGTGAGGTCACCGGGCCGCGAGATAACAACAACTGGCGCTATAGTAATACGTAGCTATTTTAGACTGCCATGCGTTGGTTCAATTTGTGATTGATTAGGGAAATGTACCCAGGATGTTAGGACAAAGAACGAAGAGAATTGCCTAAGGGAATTCGAGTCAGTGCAGCGCTAAAAAAATTGTCGAAATCGAAAAGCAGACCAAAATTATAGTAGGTAAAAGCAGACTAAAACTATTTTAGTATTAGATGTACGACCTTGCCAATTTTTATCAAGATTGATTTAGCTAATTTGTTGAGGTAAAATTATTTTAAAAATAGGCTTGCAAACACAGGCCATCATTTCGCTTGATCTTAAGTAATGACGCTGCCTACGATGGACCATGCTTGCCACAAAGAAACCGATTCGCTCCAGATACTCCAGAAAGACACCCAGACATCACAGGCATGACTCCATAGGGCTCGTTCAGAGAAGCTGGGAGACGTGAGGCATTGCGCAGCGTATGCAGCGTCGCGTCGCGCGGGCAAATCAAACATAATGAGGGCGTTCAAGTCCCTATTCTAGACGAGTGAGGTGAGATCCGGTTACTTTCACTCATATAACTTCTTAAACGAGAGAGACAAAGACCAGAAAATATATCGAATTGTAGGCCCCTGCACACCTAGCATGCGTGCGCGACAAAAGTCTTCTCGACACTTTTTGTCGTGTGAGAACGTGAACATACGTCTGTCTCGATTACAAGAGTCAACATACCTATGTCGCGTTGCGCATTCTAAGCTTGCTGGTAGAAGCGTGTTTACGCGCGTTATAATTTATTTTGCGAACCACGCGACACGTCGCGACGTTGCACGCGCCGCGCATCGCCTGTCGCACCCACAACGAAGCCATAAAACCCTTACAATCCTTACATGATTAATGAACGACCTCTCAGTGTTATACTTACAACTGTGTCGGCAATACTTGAAGGCTCCTTATGTAAGATATCAACGAGTAAGAACTCATTGAGTGAACTGACGCTCGCTATCAGCACTGATAGGCTTTTCAGGGTTTCTCGGAGACTGCCTGGAAAAAGATGGTAATACTGTAATGCTAGGTAATATGAAATTAACTAATGACTGTTTATTTATTTTTTGCTACTATGACGGAGTACTCTCGTAATGCGACGGACCGGCTAAAATGGAGAAGCATTGCGGGAGCAGTAGCCACCCCCAGCCGGGAAGACTGACGACAATGAAGACCCACCATGTACCACCATCCTACTGACCACAACCACTCTGCCAAGGGTGCCCGATTAAGAAGAATTTATTTACATTTGTAAAAGTACATAACTAAGTTTGTGTAGGCCGAGTAGCTGTAGATTTATGCATGTAAGCATTGCTAATATTGAGGCTACAAAGGCATTGGGTGGAAACAATTAGCTTAGCCAGTTAATTAGTGCGCCAACAGAACTTTCGTGTTGAAACTAACCCTTGGTTGATATTGCTAAGCAATAATGAGATATGAGTGAAATGGCTCACAATTGTCATAACCACCAGCCCCATGCAACAAGACTGGCGGTCTTTAGCAATATCATATTCAGCAGTGTTAATGGTATTACAATCTACATAAACTTTATGTAAATATGTACATAAAATTTACATTTATAAAGTAGATTTGATGCAGTAAAGCGACAAGTATTTGCCAATGACATCACCTTTTTCTACCTGCTTCTCAGAAGCCATGACATAGTAGTATAGTAGTAATAGTAGTTTTACCTCAGAACCAAACCGCATTTGTTGCAAAAAAGTGTTATGTGAGGGATAAACTTATTTCAAGATTCATTCATATTCAAATAAGAAAAAAAAATGGTTTCTTTGACATTCTGGACATGATGACAAAGCTAATAATGTCTTTGTTCAAACACCATAGCACTAAAGCCTAAGCCTAACTAAGTCTTTTTTTAAAAAAAATGCAAGGACAACAGGTTTTTAGAATAATAAAGAGGTATCTCTATGTCCATTATTTTTTTTATTGGTAGCTTTTAGCATGACTCATTCTTTTACAGATATTTTTAATTTGCAAAAAAAATTCTTACCAACGCTTGTAATACAAGCCATGGGCACTCCAATGATCTTCAAATGCAGCAGAGATTTAAAAGGCACCAAGTCAAATTGCAATTCATTTGGCACTATGTTGCTTGTGCCAAGTTTCTCGTAGCTGCCCTCAATACCCAGTGATTGGATTTGAGAACAGAAGTCTAGAACATGGCTGAAGTCACACATCTGATCTTGTTTTTCTGTTGGGGGACACGCCATTTTAAGCCTCTCGCTGATCGCATGTAACTGTTGAGGAGATAAAAATAAGGAAAATTAGTAAAACATTTTTAAATGATTGTTGAAAACAATTTTACAGAAAAATTTCTGCCGTCAATGACACAGGCAAACATCACCAAAAAAACTGACAATAAAATCATTGGGACTTTAGTAGTTCGAAGATGCAGAGAGAAAGAAAACCTTTGATTAGGTGAGGTAGCAAGTTACTTGTCTGAAAACTCATTCTTCTTAACCAGCGAGTATAAAAAAATACATAAGTTGGCTATGTTTCTATTATCTTGCAAATAAAACTAAAGTCAATTTTTAACTCATTTACAAACCTCTAATGGGGTAAACTTGTGTGACTTCTCATTTTGCAGTAAGTTATCACCCTCCAGAAACAGTCTCTTCGCTAAATCTTGCAGCAAATATAAAATATCATACAAATGGAAATCCAGGAAATGTGCAAACTCGGACGGCATCGTTAGCTTCAAGTAATTGAACACGTTTATCAAATAATCGCTCAGGGCTTCACGTCTTTTCTCTACGAATTTTGTAGTTTTGTTTCCAATAACTTTTTTTGGTGGAAGGAGCTCCTTTGAGACCCCATAGTCGGAAACCAGTCGGTCGTGGAGCTCTACAAAGTCGCTGTAGCGGTGATACACGTCCCATTGCACAGGCCCTACTTTTACCACGATTTTGTAATACGTAACACTGTCCTTTGTTGTAGCATCTTCTACGACCACATAACTCTCTTCCCGATAGTTAAAAAACGACGACATATTTACGCGACTAGTGTGGCTACTATGGAAGCGTAGCGCGCTTATCAGTTTTATTTATTTAATTTTACGTCCGCATTTTGTGCAAAACGTCGAAATGATTCACGAGATTTTAGCGACTGAAAAGAAAAAATCAAGTGAAGTCAGAAAAAATCTGACAGCACAGCTGACTATTGAAATGCTGTCACTGTCATTCTGAAATGAAAGTAGGGACGCAATTCGAACAAAGTAAACCACAGATTAAAGAAAAACCGGTGTTTTCCGAATAGATTTTCATTTTATTTTAGTCGATTTTTGTGATCGTAGCTCTATTTCAATCGGTTTGCTTTTTTTTTTTTTTTTGGATCTTCTACCTCCTTTTTTTTTTTTTTTTTTTTTTTTTTTTTTAGTAGGGTAGTAGGTTAGGGCCTCGGGCATAATGTAGCCCATTGCCCTGGCTTCAGCTCACGGGGCTACTACCCCGCGGTCACGTTAGCCACGATTTATGTGTGGCTGTGTAGGTATTTCTCTTTCTTTTTCCGAGTTTTCTTTACTACGTGGTACGATTTCTCGTGGAAGCGGGCGCATTTGCGGAGCATCGGGTGGACGTGTGTGATATGGCGCGATGTTGTGCAGGTGGGGGTATGGCCCGTTGTCAGCCTTGTCGTACATGCGACGCGCTAAGCGAGTGACGAACTCCCCCACCGATTCCATGCGAGTGTCGCGAGAAATCACGTCGTTACGAACGTATCTGCCCGCTCCTGTGCACATTCTCAAAGCGACGTTCTGCACTGCCTGCAATCTTTGCTTGTTTGTCACGGAGCAAAGGGCGTACCATGCGGCCGCTCCATATGTTAACCGTGAGCGGATGTAGGTTTTATACACGCCCAGTTTTGTTTTTAATGGCAACTTAGAAGTGAGAATTGGGCGGAGGAGTGCACGGGCGGCTTTTGCTTGGTGAATGGCGTGGTCCACCTGGGGGCACATTCTTAGTGATCTGTCAATCCGAACACCCAGATACTTGACTGTTGATTGCCATTCAACAGTTTGACCTCTGAGTCGAAGTTGCGGGGGCAGTTTACGTTGGGCACTGACGAGCAGCGCGGTCGTTTTGCCTACATTAACGGCCATCCGCCACCTGTCTAGCCACTCTGGGAGAAGATCTAGCACTCTTTGGACCCTGCGAACTGCATCGTTGGAATCAGTTGAAGAGGCAATGTATGCGCTATCGTCCGCGTACAGCGCAAGCATAACATCCTGCTCTCCCTCTTTGAGGTACTCCTCATCCAAGGTTGGTATGTCGTTTGTATAGAGACCGTATAGAGCTGGTGACCAGCAGCTTCCTTGAGGTACTCCGGCAGATATTGGTCTTTCTGTAGAGACGTCCTTCTCAACCGAAACATAGAATTTCCTATTGCTTAGGAAGGACGCTACTATCTTGATAAATGCCGAGGGCATTGTTGTCTGAATCATTTTGTATAGCAGCCCTTCATGCCATACCCGATCGAAAGCTTTCTCTATATCTAAAAAGACACAGACGGAGCGGTGGCCTTTGTTCAGCTCCTCCGTAAGGTGGTGTATAACTCTGGTCAGTTGTAGAGTAGTCGAGTGTCTGGTGCGAAAACCGAATTGTTCCTCTCTTGGTTGTATGTGTGGAGATAGCCTCCGCAGCAACAGGCGCTCAAATATCTTGGCTATGTGAGGGAGCAGTGTAATAGGGCGGTAACTCGCTGCTTGCCTCCGGTCTTTTCCAGGTTTGGGCAAGGTAATCACTTTTCCGATCTTCCATTCTGTTGGGAAGTGTTGAGTGCGTAGAATCCCATTAAAGAGTCGCGCCAACGACACCAGACCTTTCCTGGGCATTTGTTTCAGGACAGCGTTAGTAATCCCGTCATGTCCTGGAGCTTTTTTTGCGGGTAGGTGTCGGACGATCCTTACCACTTCTGCAGGAGAAATAAAATCTTCTCCCTCAAGTGGAGTTGTGGGTAGCTGAAGATATTCTTTAACTATGGCATTTACAGTTCGATGATGGTTTATAACATCTTCTGCTGCATCAGTCGGCGTTTTGTGGAGCTTGAATTGTTTTTCCAAGTGGTCAGCCAGTATCGTCGCTCTCTCTTTAGCCGGGTACCTGCGTTGTCCAGTCGCGTCCATTAATGGACAAATCGGTACCTTAGCTTGTGTGAGTTGGCGATTTAGGTGATGCAAGCTGGTTTGTGTGGGATCTTCGGCTATCTCTTCTATTCTTTTGTCCCATGAAGTTCCCCTCCAGGTCTGGACATCTGCTGCCAATCTTTGTGTGAGGTTGTTCAGCTCTCTTTTCACTCGTGGACATCTTGTATGTGCCCATAGTTTGCGGAGGTTCCTCTTCCTTTGGTGCATTGCTCGGAGTCTTTGTGGCATTTGTTCTTTTCGTGCGGTATTAGGAACTAGGGTGGAAGCGTTATCTTTAGCTATGCTTATAGCCTTAGTAAGATAGCACGCACAATTTTCCACGTCTTCAATGGATTGCAGTGGGCCGACATTAATTTTGTTTATATCGGCTTGAAATTTGGCCCAATCTGTTTTTAGCCTCATCGGTCTTGGGGCAGCAAAATCGGCTCCTACAGCTAGTGTTATTAGTACAGGGAAGTGCTGTTCATTTAGGTCGTACAGTACCTCCAGGCTAATTGGGCAGTTAAGATGTTGATGAAGCACTATATCCAATACATCCGGGGCGTGATTGGGATTTGTGGGGATATGAGTAAGCGAGTCCGGTCCAATCACTTCATAGCCATTTGTCTCGGCGTCTTCATACAAGCGCTTTCCTACTGGCGAGATGAGTCTTGATCCCCAAGCTGTGTGTTTGGCATTGAGATCTGCTGCAAGAAGTGTAGAAGATCGTCCATCAAAAATTTTACGTAGGTCTCTGGTACTGAATTCTGATACTGGCGGTCGGTAGCCTGCAAAGATTTTGACTTCTCTACCTTGCATGCTTATTCTAACCCCTGTTGTTCGAATATAATCGAAACTAAGGTGTTCAAGATCTTCATGTATTAGGTCCCTCCTGACTAGAACAGCCGTACCCCTGTAGGCCTGGCTACATGCTGATACTTCATCCCTTCTGTACGTGAAATAATTTGGGATTTTTAGGTTGATGGAAGATCGAAGCTTGGTTTCGCCCAGAAGTATGACATGTACATTTTGTTCTTGTGCTAGAGTACGAAGAGCAGGTATTTTAACACGTACAATCGGTTTGCTGCTCTGTAACTGTCAGTGTCAATTTGTCAATTTTGACGTTGACTTGACGTTTGTTTTCATAAATTTCATTCATGATCCATGTCAACTTTACGTTTTTCAGTGCTTTCAGTGTTGTTTTCTAGATTGCAAAAATGATTTTTAACAGGTCTATAATGGTTTAGAACACAGGATTTAGCTATAAAATTGGATCTAGAATCCTGTGTAGTGATAACAGCCAACATGTTGAGCAGATTTTCTGATGTTTTGCAAACAGCGGCTGATGTCGTAAGTACACCGTTAAAAATATTGTTTTCATGATCACTACAACAGTACGTATGGTAATAAAGTAGTTTTATTGGTTTGTCCTTCAACATTGTAGCTGGCTCCACCAGCGACGCGGCTAGAAGACTTCGAATATCATTGGAAAATGATTTTGAACTTCTACCAAAACTATGATGATGGTAACAAAGTTCACATTGAAGATACGAGGATACCACACCATTTGCATCAGATGTTGCAGGTAAGACTATGAAAAGCAAGAAGCAGTATCTTTTGTTGCCATTATTGAGGCCATTGATAACCTCTAGGTCAGGTAACCACAGGAATATGTGTTAGTTCTTAGTTGCTACAGTTAAAGGCTTTACACCTGCATACCATATGAATAAATTAGCTTATTATCTCGTTTGGATAACAATTTGCCATTTAGCATGACTTGTAGATAATTTGCTACTCCAACTACACTAATATTATAAATGCGGTAGTTTGTAAGTAGTGTATAATGTCATGTTTGTCACTTCACTGTGAAGCAACTCAACAAATTTTAATGATATTTAGAATAGGGATAGCTTAGACCCTGGATTTACACAAAGGCTACTTATTTAGCATATTGTCATGCCTTTCCCCCAAGGTGGCTGGCAGAGGTGTAATACAACACCCACACTTCGCCGGACAATATTCAGTCCCAAATGTGACGGGGGCGAGCCTATTTAGCTGAAAAATAAAGAATGCTTGAGGATACTTAGTAAAGAAGCAAGGCCAGCTAATCAAAAGCAGAATTTGTTTTATTTACACCATTTAGTATCTACTAAAACAAATTATGATCCACCCTCTATTATCTAAAATCTAAATAATACTCAATTCTTATTGTATGAGAAAATGTCCTTGTCCACTGAATATGCAATATGAATACATTTGAATACTAAACATGTAGTTAAATGTCAACATGAGGAAACAGTGAGTAAAAAAATTAGATTAACTTCGATCAAGAAGATTGAATGTTTAAAAATAGAAAAAAAACATTAAACAAAAATGCCTGTTATGCACTAAAATGTTCTTATATTTTTCTGCTTTGCATAAAATTGTCCTATTTTCATCCTAAGCGCCCTAATCCCCCCTCTTAGCCAATTTTTTATCAATTCTAGCTTAGTTTTTTATAAGTCCCTAGCTGTGCCTTGTGGTTTCACCCGTGATTAAAAAGTATCTTGTATGCTATTCCAAACTTCTTGTATACATGTATTCTCTGTGCCAACTTTCATCCAGATCCATTCAACTTTAACGTTAAAGTTAATTAATGACCCCAGTAAATGAAATGTTAACCATTGTTAACATTTCATTTACTGGGGTCATTAATTAATCAATAGCAAATATTTTGTAAGTAAACCATATACTTATTTCTCTTATTTGTGCCTAAAATATTATTACTATTTGCTGACACTGGCAGCTTTAAACTGATGGACGCCTGATTTCTTTGCCCTCTTTTATAATACATTTGTTGTCTTTTTGCGATTGTCACCCTGGTTGGGAGAAGGCCCGCCTCTCAAGCCAGAGCGTGTTCGAACCCAGCCGACGGCACGCACCAATTTGTTCATTGTGTGAACATATGTGCATATTGTATATCATCTGCGACATGATTGGAGCCCGATGTACGGCAACAGGCTCGCCCCCTGACACATTTAGGACTGAATATCGTCCAGCGAAGTGTGGGTGTTGTATTACAACTCTGACAGCCCCCTCGGAGGAAAGGCGTGACGATATGTTGTCTTTTTAAAGATTAAACTCTCTTTTTAGTCTAGTGACTAGTCTTTTTTTCCTTAGGGGGCGTTTATGACTGTATCTGTTGATTTTTTCCACTTTATTTTTTATATGATTCCATAAGCCTATGTTTGACTGCAACTAATCTATTTACTTGCACTGCTAAAATTTTTTTTGACGTGACAACGTCTTATAATTTGATAGAGCCGGTTGCACGCACGGGAAAACATGACTCATGCGGCGTTACCTCGCTCTGAGGCGTTCCATGTAAGGCTTGAAGTGCAAGCGAGAGCGCGGAACGAGCGACAAAGAAGCACAATCGGCCTTTGCGTTCGGCAGCGTTCGACATCCGTCTCTCTCCTACTTGAGTGAGCACGTTGTCACATTCAACTATCGTCAGTAAACCGACTTTACAGACAACCAATTTTTTTATTTAAATTCTAGCTAATAGTAGAAGAAGAAAAAGAGCAGCAAGGCGGCACAGTTGGTCCTTGCTTAGAAGCCGTCGTCCAACGCTCCATATGTCTGTTGGACGCATTGACAGCGCTGGCAGCCGCGGACCGACCTCCCGGGGCGCGGGCGCTCGCGCTCGGCACAGGGACAGCGCTACTAAGGCGGACGAGACAGCCATGTGTTAACAGTGCGCATGTCTATAGGCCTTTACAGGTTGGTGTTGTTGTATGAATAGAAAACTACCTATGATAACTGTGCAGCAAGTACAACTATGTGTGGTCGTTGTGCATGCCCTTGGTTGTAATAGTAAAAGAACAGCAAGGCAGCACAGTTGGCCCCTGCTTAGAAGTGGTCGTAACAGCAAAACAGCACATGCTTAAAAGTCATTGCCAATGCTCCATATGTCTTCAAGAAGTGTTGACGGCGCTAGCGAATGCGAATCGTCCTTTCGGGGCGCGTCGCTCGCGCTCTGCACAGGGACCGCGTTATTGAGGCACGCGAGGCATCCTTATGTAATAGTGTGCATGTCTGTGGGCCTTTATTACAAGATGTTAATGCAAACTGAGTGAAGTGGGTCTTAGAGTTTACTGGGACATTACCACATTTATTTATTCAACAGTACCTTGAGTATCATTGATCTCATCTTAATTTTTTTTTGCAGGCAAGTAGTTCATTAAAATACAATTTTTAAGTTCTTTATGAGCAAAATCGGATCAGGAGTTATGGGGATATGTTACTTCTCCATTCGAGGCGAACTTCTAGCTAGTTAATAGAAAATTAATTGTAATCTATCAATCTGTAGTGTATATCTATAAAAATTAATGTATGTATGTGCGGGATGGACTCTAAAACAGCTGGAGCAATTTGGATTACATTTTCAGGCAATCTTCAGATTAGCCCTGCATTTGAAAAAGATCAAATCAACCAAGCAGCTTGTCCTACTAATATTATAAACGCGAAAGTTTGTAAGAATGGATGGATGGGATAGATGTTTGTTACTCTTTCGCGCCAGAATGGCTGAACAGATCTGGATAAAATTACAGAGATAGATTATAGTCTAGAATAGCACACAGGATATTTTTTAATCGCGGGTGAAACCGCGGGGCGCAGCTTGTAATAAATAAAATAATAGATAGATATATATTTTTAACTTCCCAAAATACTGGTCAGTCGGGAAGGGGTTCTATAGTAATCGGACACTTCATGGTAAACAAACAAGTAACTAAAAAAGTAACCTTTACTTGTTATCTTATAAATAATTAAGTTCACTAAGGGCCGATTTTTCAATGGTCAGATAAACAAACAGATAGTGTTTATTGAACTGATAGCTAATTATTCTGTTTTTCAATGGTCAGGTATCATTTACTAGACGAATAACTCATCTATCTGAGGTATAACTTTATTTGTCGGTGGAACGGCCAGATAGCAGTTTATTCTAAGGAATAAATTGTTGAGACTGTCTAAATGATGGTCTTAAGGGTTGTCACTGTAAAAAAAGATTGATATTTTCGACACACAGAAACTAAATTAATTTTAATTAAAAAAAAACTACCATGAACAAACTAATGAGCTATACTACCATAGCCAAACCAGCCGACGACTTTTGCACAGATTAGTAGGTAGTACAGTGTCGTTTAGACTAAAACTGACAAGACAGTGACATAAGCGAAAATTGAAAATTCGAAGTCCTTTTCTAACGCGTGGATATTTTATAGTTTTGTTTCAACTGTCTGAAGTTAGCTTTTGTACACACTGAAAAAATGGTCAGATATTTATTCCCAATTTAAAATTGTATTGAAAAACCGAACACCGTATAGGAGTCGAATAAACAGATTAATAAAGTTATTGGCTCGGTAGTTATTAGGCGGATAAAGTAAGGATTGAAAAATCGGCCCTAAAAAACATAGTTAAAATGATGTATGGCATAGATAGAACTATGCAAATTATAACTAAATATCCTTGGTATAAAAAATGTTGCAAATGCTAAACTAGATATATTATCTGTCTTGTATTATAATTTAATTTTATAAACATCCAGACAGCTCTATTAGTAAACAATGAAGGAAGTCTAGTTAATAATAAGCTACAGAAACTCTAATTAAGCATTCCCATCATAGATGATGCAAACATACGGCATTGAGACGTTATCAGTCTATCACAGATCCTAGTATGTAATTGTTTGTTACTTTATCTTATCGAGTACAATTTGTGTTTACATTGGTTTTACATTTAGCATGGTATGAAGCTAGTGGAAATCTTTTACAATCAATCGTCATTTCTTTTATTGATTATGAAACCAAAATTTTAGACATTTCAAATGACACTCGTAAACCCCTCCCTAGGTACAAAATTATAAATAGAAGAAGATGGAGACAAAGGCCCATCATAAGTTTTCAATAGGTAAATAAATAAGTTACACTGAAAAAACAAACTCACATGATAATTACACAATATAGAAATGAGATAAATTTAAATTTAATAGGTACACAGATAATAAAAAAATAATTAAATCTATATTTATTTATGAAAAATAACTAATGTTTATAAGCTGCTTGAATTGAAAAGCATTGGTATAAAGGTCAATGTCAAACTCTTTAACCAAATATATGTATGTATGTATATCAGTCTCTGGCAGCCATAGTGCAAGCTTTGCTTAGTTCAGGGTCAAATAGTCCCAAATATTTATTTATTTATCAAATTCTTTATTTCAGCGAATGCTGATACAATGTAACGAGAACCCCGCGTCACCAACCGAGAAAGAAGAAGTAGAACTACTCCTCACTCTCTGTGGTCTCGTCAGGCAAGAGCCAGGGCTCGCCAACATTTTCACCACACCCTTCGTCGAAGACAAGTCCACCTTACTAAGCATACCTGAAGACATACAAAAACTAATACCTATAAAGTCTAAAAAACAGACTCCTAAGAAGAATCCTCTATTTGAAGTAGATTTGGCACCGAATCCGCTACAGAGTGTGTCGATTGTCCGAGCCAGTTCTAGAGAAGAGTACAATAATGTGACGTCCAGCAGTTCGGTGGCGGATGAGAACGGGTCCTGTAGGAGTCAGAAGACGGTTTACGATGACAATGACAAGTTTCTGCTGATTGATCTGTTGCTGTCTTATTTAAATAGTGCGGTAGGTATTTTGGTCATAACTTATAATAACGAGAAAAGTTTTGATTAAAATATGCAGTAGGTAGGAGTCCTCGCAGACTGCAGACTTTACATCGGCCGATAGTTTGGTTTGTTTTAAATAGTGAATTCATCATCATCCACAATCTTCTTTATTCCACTGCTGGATTTAGGCATCTGTCTAACTGTGCCATTTGCCTCAGTCCTGCTTTGATCGGATCCTAGTTCTACTCGCTATTTGTGCAATATTAGCAGCGGTTAGCACAAAAACTTAAAATGTAACCACCACAAAACTTTTAAAAGTTTTGTGGTGATCTTGTGACAAAATCTAAAACTTTGTTCTAGCTACCACCACTGGTAGCCATTTTGGTGTTTGTCGTTAGGAATAAGCCGTGTTAGTTATCCCTCGAAACAAACAAACAAACAAACAAACAATCCATGTTTTTGTGTGCGTTTTAAGGCATCCCCGACAGCCATAAATGTAAAATGTTGTTATATTACTAGCTGACCCTGCAAACTTCGATTCTTTAATATTTTTTCAAAAAAAAAATTTTTTTCTGCATCAGAACTATCCTCGTACTTCAAGGAATAATCTAAGACAAAGAATTAGCGAAATCGGTTCAGCTGTTTTCGAGATTTGAGCTTAGCAACAAATTTAGCGATTCATTATCATACTATGGAAGATTCCGCCGTCGAGACAGCGGGTTCGTGGGGGTCCGATGGCAAAAAGTTTGTGGCGGACTTGGGGCGTCGCCTGCGGGAACGTAGGGGAAATCCTCGCTCCGGGCAGTTTCTCGCCCAGCGCATTTCCCTGGCGATACAGCGGGGAAATGCCGCCAGCTTAATGGGCAGTTTTGGAAGAAGCGTTCGGGAACTGTAATTGTAGTGACTAGCGTAGGGCCGCGACGCTCTGAAATTTCTAAAATTTCATGAAAACTATTTGTCATATTATGATGAAATTTAGTATGTCTTTGTTTTTTTTTTTAAAACGTTCTCAAGCATCTTTAAGGGGTCCGCATTTTTAAGGGATCACTATTGACTGATTTATTCAATAGGTAGACAGAGCAAATCAAAAATTCCATTACATAGGGAGGTTGTCTACATCGTTAGCTGTTAAATGAATCCATAATACAAGTGAAATTCTTAGTTATTTAAAAACGATCACAGAAGTGCAAAAATCATAAAAAAAATTGAAATTGCACTTTGTCACTCTGTAGGTAACTTTAGAGGCTTGTCAGTATCGTTACTCGCTCTTTTCACTCGTCTTCTTCTTCTAGACGAAATGGCTATAGAATACCTTAAGCCAATGCGAAGTTAGTCTAAAGTGGTCGCCGGACTCTTAATTGGACGAATTTTTGTGTCATATGAACTCTGGATTGAAAAATAAACATTAGAACTTCAGCTAGAAGATTATTACGAGTAACGACTTATCCTAGGATAACCAAGTAGTGCTGCGAGCGTGCGAAGGCATCATGATCGTGTCGTCGCTCCCGGAGGACGACATCGCGAGCCTGGTGACGTCGTGCAGCCCGGCGTGCGAGGCCGTGGTGGACCGGCTCGCCGCCAAGTACCGGGCGCTGCCCGCCAGCGTCGACCCCGGCGACGTCGACCAGCTCAACATCACCTGGGCGTGAGTAGCCGCTTAGGGAACGTAGCCATATCTTACAATTTTTAACCCCCTTCCCCCCCCCCCCCCCCTCCTCGGTGAACATCTGTACTCTATACTACTCTATTCTAAGACCCCCTCCCTTCTACTCTACGTACGTACGTACGTTTACGTAGTAATTCATAGTTTTAAATCGTTTTTTTGCAAACAAAACATTAAAAAATCGTATCCCCCCCCCCCTCTGAATGAGTCACGTAGTATAGGAACGTTCCCTTACCCTACAGACCTACCTGCCCCCCAGTTACGCTAATCTATTGTTTTTAGATCGTTAAAGAATTGCTTCAAATTGACAGTTTTTTATGCGTCAAAAATAGATATTTTATAAACAATTTGAAAACAATTGGTTAGTAGAATCAAGGCCCTTATCACATAAAACGTAAAAAGTGATTATATAAAAATTATATGGGTTAATTCTAGGCCATCGTCAAAGTAAAATTTACCATTTATAATATTGAATGTGAAAAAAGTAGGTTTGTCATAAAATTTCATTTCTCAACTAATCAATGATTTTATTATAAAATTTTGCATACGCGTTGTCAAAAGTACAGAAAAGGACTTAAGGTACCTTTCATCCCGAAAAATTAACAGTTTTGGTGGGACCCTCAACGAAAAGGGGACACATGCATGATAATTTTAGAAATGCAACAACTTGCTAATTTAGAAACTGAACAGTCTTACTACAAATTAAATGTAAGCCAATTGTAACATAAACAATAAAAAAATCCATCTAAGTATGTAAATCTGCTTCTTCTTCCTACCCTCATCCCACTCAGGTGGGGACGGTACAATACATATATGTTACCAGTGTCCTAATTTTTTCAATAAAGTTCACTCATTGGCATCATACTTACCTACTGTAAAAGATTTGGCTTTTTACAGCCGGCAGCCTGCCTAAAACCAACCCTCTCAGTTATTTAATACTCATTTTAGTTTTCATACAAAGTTTTTTTATATCAAAAATAAATTTTAAGAGACAAAATTTATTTTTGATATAAAAACTGTCTAAATCAAATCAAAAATATTTATTTCAGATTACAAATCCATACTAATAAAAAATAAAATTGATAAAACATGATTATAAAACTTAATTGAAGTTAAAGTTAGTAAAAAATATTTTGAAAACAAATTATCCATAATATAAATAGATTAAATTAAACTTGAGACAATTGCGAACAGTTTACAAAAAAACAACAAAAAAAAACCTCTAATTATTTATGGCAGTGTCGCCAAGTCTAAGAGACATGTATGAAAACTAAAATAAGTTTAAAACGACCGTTTTTTGATTAGCTAGTAAGTGTATTGAAATCATTTTTCTACTACACTCCCAGTCATTTTACATTTTTAACAATTCTGAAATGTGTGGGCGAGTAAGTAAATCAACCGATAACGCTCTTAAGAATGTTCTATGTATGTAAATGTGAATACAGCTGTTGTATTGCAGATATGTGGCGCAGGACTTTGGAGACAAATCGTTGAACAAGTTCCCCGGCTACCGGGAGCTCACGAGCTTCTTCTCCTGGCTCGACTACTGTGACACTCTTATGAAGGTTAACTATCCACAATAATATTATAAAATGAAAGCAACTCTGTCTGTCTGTCTGTCTGTTTGTAGGCTTTTCACGGCGAAGTGGCTGAACGGATTTTGATGAAATTTGATAATTAGTTACAGTATATCATGAGGAACGTTTTCAGATACAATTTTCTAAATAAACGCGAACGAAGTCGCGGGTAACACCTAGTAACTAATAGAATACTTACTTGTATTAAATTTATAGTACAGTTTTTAAGGAATGGAACTGTTGTTACAAGCTGGTTAGGGATAAATGGAATCAAACGTCAATGTATCAGAAGTAACACTGTAGATCCCACGGAATGTCGTCAAACGCCCAGACCGGAAGATGGTGTTTGAGAACATGCGTGTTCAGTAATTAGTAGATAATGCTGTACCTGCGGACAGGGGGATCACTAGTAACCTAATAAATAAAATATGTGTTCTGTAAAAGTCCATGGCACTTTTACAGAACACATATTTTATTTATTAGATTTTTCTCGAGATATTTAACATTTTTTAAATTTTAAGAAAATTCACATAATTGGTCACTATTTTTAATCTTGTGACCTGAATTCTAGAAATTTTCTGTGTCTGCTTTTTGCAAAGTAATCTCGGATAAGTTCGCTATCAAATTCAGACAGCTATTTTGGTGTCGCATCATCAGTTTTCTTGTTTTTTAGTAAATATTTTTTTTTAATTTTTAAGTATAAAACTAGTGTGTAAGTTTAGAGCTCCTGTGGTAAAATTAAATGTATGAGCACCCAAGTGCCCTTCATTTTAAAAACTAGCCTAGTTCACTACGGTCCTAAAATGGCATTACACATAACATTTCAATCATCCAGTCAGTGGCGGGGCAAGACCTAAATTTGACGTGGGCAAGACGGATTTCGCGAGGCCCCGTTCAATGGCGACCTGAAAACGGATTTTATAAAATAATAAAAACGAAACAAAACAATTACTTAACACTGCCAAGTTTTTATTCATAAAAATACAAATAAGATTAATATTAATGAAAAATTAATTTACATCGTTTTTTTTATTCTCGCTTTAAAGCAATGCTTAAAAATTTTTGAGGCGCGAGGCCCTTTGTACCGCGAGGCCGTAGGCGGTGGCCCACGTCGCCCACGCCTTACGCCGCCTCTGCATCCAGTAACGGATATTAGCTCATAATGTGCACCAAAGTTGAAAATTTCAAGTTCTAATAAATTCATTCAATTGTTTTATTTTGCTTCACTGCGTTTCGTCACTGCGTTTTACTGTTAAATCTAATAATGATTCTTGGAAACTGATAGCGGTCCATCTGTCCTTATCTTTTATGGATCTAGTGAAAGAGATAGCTAGTTACTACCTTATACTTGTAATAGTGCGACAATTGTAGCCCTAATGCCTAACGTGATATTTGGGATTAACATGTAAGAGTTATTATTAAACAAAACTGAAACAACGCTCATTAGACAAATACATTTTATTTAAAAACTACAAATATTGTTCGAATTGTCCACCGCCCGCTCGTATGCAGGCTCTGCACCGCCGTATAAAAGAGCGCTTTACTTTGCGCACGTATCCTGCCTCATTCATTTCTCTCGCTGCAGTTACAACGCGCTCCTTTAATTGTTCCACATTGGCAATGGGCTCCTTGTACACTTTCTCCTTGAGACACCCCCAATAAAAAAAGTCTAAAGGGTTGAGGTCAGGAGATCGTGGTGGCCACAAAATTGTCCCCAGGCGTCCAATCCATCTTCGAGGGAAAACTTCATCGAGATAATCCCGCACATTTCGGGCGTAATGTGTGGGACAACCGTCGTGCTGCAGCCACATCCTTCTTCTCTCTTCAAGTGGAATGTTTTCTAATAATGTAGGAAGATCACTCCTCAGAAACTGTAGATATCTCTCGGCATTCAATGTCTCGGGTAGCTCAAACGGGCCAATAATTTGCCCGTTCCAAATTCCCGTCCATAAATTAACTTTAAATTGGTATTGAGATTCTTCTCTCACCAAATAGGGATTTGTGAGCTGCCAGCTATGCAAGTTGTGCATGTTAAAATAACCATCTTTTTTACAACTTGACTCGTCGCTCCACAGTATTTGGTCAAAAAAATTCTGATCCTGTCTTATTTTTCTCAACATTCGTTGGCAAAACGTGACTCGTAAAGAGTAGTCTCTTGGCAGCAGGCACTGCACGCGTTTATAGTGGAATGGATGTAGCTCCGCTCTTGTTAAAATCCCATGAACAGTCGCTATGGAGAGTCCCGTTTTTCTTGCAATAGCCCGTACTGAAGTGGTCGGATTTTCGGCAATTTCGTCCAAAACTTGTTCTTCATCTGTTGATCTTCCAGAGCTTACGCCACCGATGCCAGATCCAGGAATGCGTCCTTCCGAGTAGGCATTATGAACTCGAATGAAGACTCGATAATCAGGGTGTCGCGCATTAGGAAATCTTTCCCGATAGAGAGCTGCAGCTCGGCTTGCATTGCCTCTACATTTGCCGTAAATGCAATGCATTTGAGCATACTCCATGGCAGTGTAATGTGAGCGAGACATAACTTCGTTCACTATTCCAGACCGCAAAGCAATAATCATAAATCACAGCCCAAAGTCGTCGTAAAGCAGGTAACAAGCCAAAGGGAAAAATCAAGTCTGATGTCACAGCACAAAATCGATAGTATAAGTTCGTAGTAAGGAAAATAGTGAGGTGTAGCACGGTTGCAGTATGAGAACACACTAACTACCTCTTCTAATGTCTATCAAAACAAGTAAGCATGGGATTCAAAACAGGTTAAAGGGTACAAGGTAAGCTGGGAGCCAGGTAGTAACTAGTTATCTCTTTCTCTAGATCTATAAAAGACAGGACCTCTGGCGCATGGGCCGCTATCAGTTTCCAAGAATCATTATTAGATTTAACAGTAACGCAGTGACGCACGCAAAATAAAACTATTGAATGAATTTATTAGAACTTGAAATTTTCAACTTTGGTGCACTTTATGATCTAATATCTGTTACTGGATGATTGAAATGTTATGTGTAATGCCATTTTAGGACCGTAGTGAACTAGGCTAGTTTTTAAAATGATGGGCACTTGGATGGTCATACATTTTTTTCACCACAGGAGCTCTAAGCATACACAGTAGTTTTGTCCTTGAAAATTAAAAAAAAAAAACTGAATTTTATAGCGAACTTATCCGAGATTCCTTTGCAAAAAGCAGACACATACAATTTCTAGAATTCAGGTCACAGGATTAAAAATAGTGACCAAGGATGTGACTATTCTTAAAATAAAAAAATGACAAATATCTCGAGAACCGTGGCTCTTTTACAGAACACATATTTTATTTATTTGGTTACTCGAGTCCCGTTGAATTATGTTTTGATTTGAGATACAAGCAGAGCCCCATAGTTGGATGCTATATGTCCAAATTGATTTCAGTATGGTCTTTTATAATAGAAGTTTGTGCTTTCTCCATGTCTAACGCCGATCCTAGTATATGCCCAGGTATTTGACGGTAACACTGTGAGGTAGTAAACTGTTTCCCAGATGCACGTGTGAGAATGTTTCTCTTTTGAGTGTGAATGTGATGTGGACTGACTTTGAGGCACTTGCGCCACTTTCTCAGCCAGATGTCTATTTCATTAAGACTGTTTTGTAGGAGCTGTGATGCAGTCTTCGAATCTCTACTGTTGGCCATGATGGCTGTGTCATCCGCATATGTGGCGCTAGTTGTGTGTGGTGATTGTGGAAAGTCAGCAGTAAATAATGTGTAGAGGACCGGGCCAAGAACCGATCCTTGTGGAACTCCTGCATTTATTTCTTTAAATTTGGATGTGTTGTTGCCATCTTTAAGTTTGAAAATACGCCCAGTGCTATAAGATTGAAATAGTGTGTAGAATTTGTGCGGCAAGATCATTTTTATTTTGCTAAGTAACCCTTTGTGTCAAACGCGGTCAAATGCCTGCTGTATGTCCAGGAAGACAGCTGAGCCATACTTCTTTTGTTCCATTGCTTGTCTTATGTATTTGTGTACTTGTTCAATTTTACCCTGTCTTTGTCTGACTGCAAATTGGTGGTCCAGGATGATTTTTCTTTCGGCGAGTTCTGGAAGTAGTAGTTTCAAGAGCAGTCTTTCAAAGAGTTTTGAAACTACAGGCAGCAAGCTGATTGGTCTGTATGAGCTGGTTTAATTGGGAGGCTTGCCCTCTTTGTGGATCATGATAATCTGTGAGATTTTCCAAAGCAGTGGATAATATTGCACTCGTAGTATTGAATAATATGCCATTAAATAGCATTGTCAGGAATACTATCACTTTTCTTGGTAGTTGGTGTAAAATCTCTTTTGTGAGGTCAAAGCCAGGTGGTTTCTTATTAGCTAAGCATTTAATCCCCATGATTATCTCATATGGAGTGACAGGTTTTATTGGAATGTCTGGCTGGACGTCCTGTTCTAATATAGAGTCTATTTCTCTAGAAGGAATGGTTACATCAGGTTCGTTAGGAGTGTGAATATTTTTTAGGTGTTCGGCGAAGGCTTCCACTTTTTCTTGGGTAGATCTAGCTCAGCAGTCATTTGCTGGTCTAAGTGGGGCCTTAGCTTGCTTAGGCTTATAAGCATCATTTCTTATTGCTTTCCACAGGGAGTAGTTGGTTGTTTTGGTAGCCGATAGGGATTCCCAGGCTATACAACGGTTGCTAAGGGGTAGGGGTAGTATTATTTTATGTACGTCAATGATCAACCGAACAAAAAAATAACCACCAAAATCGATTCATAATTGGCGATATAATTGCGTAACGTATATACAAAAAAACATACAATAGAATTGATAACCTCCTCCTTTTTTGAAGTCGGTTAAATATACTTCTTACCAACATGTCTCTCGATACTAGTGTCATTAATTAGGAATAAAAACCTGTTATTCATAAATAACAGGTTTTTATTCATAAATAACAGGTTTTTATTCCTTAGCTTAGCTGTTACCTAATTTTCCTTAGAGATAATGAGTACTTTTTGTAGGACTGTGTACTACAATGACTTTATTTTTCTCCAGGAATGTCACCCGACGATAGCATCGCATTTAGCTCGTACATTCCGGCAGAACTTTCTAGAAAACACAGTGGAGTGCGGCGTGCGGCAACCGCACCACGCCGCGCTCGTCACCGCCGTGCTGGCCAAGTGCTTGCGGGCCCTGGACTCGCCGCATCTTATTAACGGTAATACTAGATAAAGACTGATTCAAACTTAATGGCGGCTGTCAAGTGCGCTGCAAGCGAGACTTTACAATACAATACATCTTTATTGCACACCAATACAATACAAAGTAAAACAAACATAAAGAGAATATCATGTCTTTTAAGTGTTATTTATCTATTTACCTTTATATTTGTGAAAACTTGTAATTGGTCTTCTGTCTCTATCTTCTATTTATAATTTTGTACATAGTTGTAAGTTTTCCTAAGAAAAAAAAAATTCATTCGGCAGTACAAGGGCGGCCTTATCGCCTAAAGCGATGCAACATCAAATACCAGAAAACAGAATAAAATAAATATTTTAACCCTTAATTTAGATTTGGGAAGAATGCTGAACGTGAATTTTCAAAAATGTTGAGCTAAGTACATGACATTTGTCACCAATATTATTGGTTTGGGTGCGTTTAGCACATATTTCATATTTTTGACAAAAATCGCCAAGATCATGCGCGCGCGCATTTATCGTCAGTGTCCGTCAACATGAAGAGGAGGGAGGACGTGTCGCGCGGGCTCTCGGTAAGTATTTTTTTCTTATTATTTTTGTTAGAGACAAGTATTTGATAAATTGATATGCTCATGTCATTGAATTTTAGAAACGATGCATATAATTTTTGGGCCAATAAACTGATTAGTTTTTGTTAGGTACTTGTGCAAATGCCGACGTACAGTATTCTTCCCGTTTCTAAATGTGCAGTAATGTGACGTCGTTAATGTCGTACAGTATACTAGACATCTTCTCGGTACGTAAACAACAAGAATAAAAAATAAAATAACAGTTTTTACGAACAAAACATTTTTTTTCTTATTATAGTAAAAATAATGCTTATAACAGATGTATAAAAGGTGTTTTTTTTTAATGTTGGTTTTTAATTTAAAAAATATAAGTAATTATAGTAACCGGCAAACGACTTGAGCCATGACTTTGGATGCGCAGTAGACGATTTTAAGGTATCTTTGGTGGAAAGAAAGGAGCGCGGGGGAATCGGCCACGCGATTGGCCGATTCGCTGTTCCTCGCGTTGAGCACACGACCCGCTAGTATCTGACATGCGCGAACTTACCCCCTCGTCGTCGACTTTGGCTCAAGTTATTTGCCGGTCACCATACCTAACTATTCATCTACTGGTTATTTGGTTTCAGAACTTCCACAAGTTTTCAAGAGGAAGAAAACTTGTTGGACTAGTTCCAATAAGAGACGCTTTATCAGATGACGGTATCACCGAATCAGACGAAGAGGAAAACGTCCAGTATAGGTCTTCTTCAGAAGCTCCATCTCTTGATTCATCACTAGAGAGACTTGATTTACTCAATGAAAATTCAAGAGACAGCCCAGATTTTATAGAAAACAGTGATAATGAAGCTCCACTCACCCCAATAATAAGGAAAGTTTTTCCAACTACGAATCAGGTCGTATACGAGAATATTCCCAGCTTATCCTCCATACCATCGCTGCCGTCTCCTGCCTGTCAAAATTCACTTTTCGCCACTGCTGCTGCTTCACCTGGCGTGCCTTCAACTGCACCTGCTTCACCCGCTATACAAAATGTGTCTACAACGCCAATCACAAGAGCGAAAAGAAAGGTAATCGCAAAAGTTACCTTACAGAGAAAAAAGCGCAAGAAAATTGTTCCTATTCAGTACACATGGAAAAGGCAAGTCTTCAAGCACAAAGCTATGATAGAAGAAGCAGATGAATTTGTGTTCAGAATAAATGAAGATTCTCCATCAGACTACTTCAAAAAATATTTCTCTGACGATATCTTGGTGGACATAGTTCTAAACACAAATTTATACTCCGTTCAGAACACTGGAAAATCCATCAACATCACAGAAAGCGAACTAAAAGATTTCATCGCGATTCTCCTCATGATGGGTATTGTCAAGATGCCATCTTATTTAGATTATTGGTCACCGGACTACAGATTTCCAAACATTTCTGAGACAATGGGCATAAAGCGATTTCAACAAATTCGCAGATATCTGCATTTTGTTGATAATGCTAACTGCGACTCTGACAGGTTTTACAAAGTGCGACCGTTAGTTGAGAAAGTCAGATTGAATTGCTTGGCCACTGAGGAAGAGACGAGATATAGCGTTGATGAAATGACAGTTCCCTACAAAGGAAATAAAGCTGGAAATCGCAAACAGTACAATCCCATGAAACCCGACAAATGGGGATTTAAAAACTTTGTGCGGGCTGGAATGTCTGGGATTGTATATGATTTCATCATATACGCAGGGGAAGATACGTTCAGATACGTAAATTTTACAGAAGAAGAAGAGAAGTTAACCTTGGGAGCCAAAGTAGTTGTAGCTCTTTGTAAAACCATCCAGACGCCTGCATCCGTCGTATACTTCGACAACTACTTCTCTACTCTCGATCTCGTAAGACATTTGAGAGAAAATTATGGACTCTTTAGTCTGGGCACTATACGACAAAATCGACTCCGAGGTTGTGATAAGCTATTGATGAGTGATAAAGAAATGAAGAAAAAGGGAAGAGGTACTTTCTGTCAGATGGTTGACAACAAAAACAAGCTGGCCATAGTAAAATGGTTTGACAACAAAGTCGTGACCCTAGTAAGCTCGTATCAAGATGCTTATCCTGTTGAGAAGATCAAGCGATACAGCAGAGAAGAACGAAAGAAAGTTGACGTAAGCTGCCCACAACTAGTAAAACAATATAACGCTCACATGGGCGGCGTTGACCTTTGTGACATGATGGTGGCTCTGTATAGGACGAAGTATAAAAGTAGACGGTGGTATACCGCTATATTTGCCCAAATGCTGGATATATGCGTTAACAACGCCTGGCTGCTGTACCGCAGGAACTGTACTCGCAGAGCTAAAAAAAATATTGCCCTGAAGAAATTTCGAAACGAACTTGCCCAAGAACTGATTTTAGGCTCTAGAAATGGGCCTTTTCCACAAGACGATCCTGAAAAAAAGACTAAGGCGCGATCGAAACCCCGCCCGACGTTGGCTGTGCGATATGACAGTGTAGGCCACTGGCAAGACTTCACCACTTACGGACGCTGCAAACATTGCAAAATAAATAAGACGGAAGTTTTTTGCACAAAGTGCAACCAAAGACTATGTTTTGTGCGCAAAAGAAATTGTATTGCCCAGTTTCATAAACAAATAAGCGAGTAACTTCGTAACGAGCAGCGAGTAACGTCTGACACAGAAAAAAGATTTATCGTCGTGCCTTCTTTTTTAAGACTGAATAATACGGGTTTTTTTTTAATTAGAATAAAGATTTCTGTACTGTTGATTTATGACATAATATAGATCTAATCTATATAATTATGTGTGCTTGATTTTATAATAAAGAATTTATAATTTGCGTAATATGTTTTAACTCATAGATAGATCGATAGATATTATATAACTCTAATATATTTACGCCATATATCCCCAAAAACGATTTTTCTACACCTTTAGAAAATGTCCAGTATAATGTACGCGCAACAAAACTATTTTTTTCTGGATATTTAGAAAAGTCCAGCATACTTCCCGCCCTTTATCACGAAACTGACTGATAACAGATTTTTTTAAATATTTTTTACGGGTTTCTTTATAAGCTTAAAGCCCTAAAATCGATAGTATTCACCAAAATTCACAAAAAAGTGGTCTGGGCAAATTAAGGGTTAAGCGGCCTCCATACAACAAACGTGATTTTTCTGCCCTTTTTATAGATAATGGAACGGAACTCTATGTGCGCAAGTCCGACTCTCACTTTTCAAGTTTTTATCGGTTTTTAAAGTAATAGAGTGTGTACTTGTCAGAGTTCTCCATGTGGCTGGTGGGCGGCGGCGAGGCGGGCGAGTGGGCGCTGCTGCAGGCGCTCGTCGACAACTGCCTCACCGACTGCACCGACCTCACGCTCGAGTCGCTCAAGTTCTTCGAAGTGAGTTTACATTTTGATCGACCTAGCCTAGTCTCATTGGTAGCATGACTTGTATAAAGCACAAGGTCCCGGGTTGGTCCCACACTCTAGTCGCTCAAGTTGTCCATAGTCAAAAACACTTATGACTGACTTTTGCAGGCAAAATAGTTTTGACAAAGGACAGCGGTCAAAAACATACTACCTTACTAGGTTGACCCGTGTCGAGAACTACTGCAGTCCGCCTACCTCACTACATAGCCGAGCAAACGTCGCACTGACAAAATAATTTATTAGATAAAGTTTCCAAAATACAATTACTAAAAACAAATAATTACTATAGTTGATTGAATCAGGCGTTACTTTGCGGAAGTTCATCTTCAAAATTGTTACTTGAACTAATATCTAGTGTAATTCCGCTTTAACGTCGTATTAAGTACATCAAGGAATATGATATATTTTTATGCTATTATTAATTTTGAGATTTTTTAAATTAATTTGATGAAATTTACTAGAAAATGAATACAAATTGATATTTGAATCTAATTTTAAGCGTTAAACAATTTGATATTTTAACTAACGAATTTAACAGACCTAATTTAATGGAATCTACAAAAAACGTTATTAAATTTGATATAAGGAATTTCAAATTTCAATTGTATCAAAATTCAATTTGTATAACAAATAAAATAAAACAAAAAAAAATTATGTTCCTTGATGTACTTAATGCGACGTTAAAGCGGAATTACACTAGATATTAGTTCAAGTAACAATTTTGAAAAAATTACCATGTTAATAAAAATAACACTAATCTGACTTTAATGCCATTATAAGGATGTACACATAATATACATACATATTTATATTTACAGAGTATAATCGAGAAAGGCACCGAGCACACGATCCACAGACTAGTGTTGTCGCGCGTCCTCTCCCGCGGGTACTACGCGCCGCAGCCGCCGCTCGAGGACGACGAGCGGGACAGACTGAACGACCTGCCGCTCTGGAGGGAGCGGGAGAGAAACAAGTGGGATATAATTTAACATATTTTTAATCCCCGACTCAAAAACTACGGGGTGTTGAGTTTGACGTGGATTTAATTTTTTTGGTTAGAAAGGTTAATTAGTCGGGTCTGTTAAATAAATAAATAAATAAATTCGGGACACTTCCACACACGGTCGCCTGAACCAAACTAAGCAAAGCTTGTACTATGGCGGCCAGAGACTGATATATGTACATACTTAGATATTTTAAAATACATACTTAAACAGATATTAACACCCAGACATAGAACAAACACTAATGCTCATCACATGAATGTTTGCCCTAAGTGGGAATCGAACCCACGCCCCCAAGCTCAGAAGGCAGGTTCACTACCAACTGAGCCACCGAGGCAGTCAAAAGAGGTGTTTTTACCTATGTTTGATTAAATCGGTGTTGATGAAAGTCGGTGGTGGTATTTTTTGAATTTTGAATTTATTTTAGAGAGGCGATGGCGCAGTTACAACACGAGGGTCACGTGTCGGAGCAAATAAACGACATCCTAGCCGGGGCGGGGACGCCGCCGCCTGAAGACAACAACATACACCGCGTTATCAACAGGTACGGACACGCGTTATTGAGCTGCGTTTCCAACAGATATGTGCGAAGAAGCGTAGCGAGTTTCTATGAAATATAAGAAAGAAACGGTACGATAATACAAAAAGAGTGTGTGTACTTATGTACACACGTTAGAAGTTATACTTCTTAACCTCAAATCTATAAATGCACTCAAATCAGTTTTATCACTAATATTCAATATATATGTATACTAATATTAAATACTATCACCGTCGTATATGAAATTGATTTAATAAAAACACCTGTGTGTTTAATTGCACTCTTACGAAACACGTGTTCTAAATATAAAAATACTATAACAAAATACTAGAATATACAACTTGAACTTAATTATCAATTTTCATGCCAGCTAGAACTAACTTCACGATGTAGAATTTAGGTGTCGGTGTGCGCGCGCATCGTAAAAATTCACTCTCATCATTTTTCTCTATCGCGCCAAAAGAAGTATAACTTCAAAAAATGGTCCGTATATATTAGGTGCTGCACACAATTCACCGTAGTCACAGACAAACGCAACCAGTCGCAACAGTGATAATTATTGTTGTCTCGTTCTCGCTTAGTATCTTGTACGTCTCTCTATTTTTGTTATTGATACACGTAACATTATACTGTCGACGGAACTGTGTAGTCTCCGTTTGCTTGTAGTTATATTGGGTCCATATACTGTGTACTAACATGAAATTAGACTCTTACCGCTTCTTCCTTAAATTATTTCAATGGTAGCGAGCGATGTGTTTGGTAAGAACCAATAGAATAGCTTCATCTGAGCGAGGCTAAGTAATTGAAGCGATTCTATTGGCTCTTAACAAACAAACGCATCCTCGCGCATCTCTAGTGGAAACGCATCCAGCATAATCAACATACAGGGTTACCCGCTGAACGTCAATATCGCAAAACGCCAGGAACGTACGAGTATATAAGCTATCAAACGTGGAAAGTCAAATTCACAGTGATTGCAAGGATACGTGTTTGTCAATTAGCGATAATTTGGTTAGCTTGACTTTTTGCGTTAATGGCGTTCTGCTGGTAATCCCACATACATGATCTACTCTACAGGGTTTTTAGTAAAAAGTATGCTATTTTAGTAGCCAAAAATAGGCCCATATAGTAATTTCCTTGAATAACTCTTCGCAAAAAAAAAAAATTAATACTTACGTCGTGCATTAAGCTTACTAAAATAAAACTATGTTTAGAATGGCAACATTTAGTAGTTTTACGCTAGCCACAGGACTATGCACAATCACTTACAATTAATAGTTTCTCTTAATTTCTAATACATAATAGTAACTCTGTTCAATCCCCTTGAAAAATATTCTGAAAATACCCTTAGAACTAACCTTAAAAATATTGCTTCACTAATTCTTAAACGTAATTAGGTATCGGGTCGCATTGCTTTTTTAACATACGTTAAATCCCGTTCTAGGCGGCTTGAGCAGCTAAAATCCCGCATCGAAGCAATCATGGCGTCCGCCTCTGCACACCTTGACCTCTGACGCATTCACTCAACTGACCGCAGAATTAATATAAATAAATTATTAATAACATGTATTAATGTTTGGTTTTTTTTTATAACTTACATTACATTAGTATTTACAACTTTTATTATAACTGTCAATAGTAAAATGAGATACTGACAGGTAAAAATGTTCAAAGTTCATCATGTCGCGTTGTTCAATCATGTCTAGGATCTACATTTTAGAGAAAAACTGTGCAATCCCAGTTCCACGAGCCCTACAATGTTTTACCAACAAATTTCATTGGCCAGTCAACATTGTTATCAATGTTATTTTATGGTTGATTTTATTTTTAATACTTACTACAAAGTGTTGAAAAAATATGTCCCCCTTTACATGACCCTCGTCGTAGGGTAAGTCGGCGTCCCTGTAGTTGATGATGGTGATGAAAGACTAATGATTATGGTGATGAAAAGTTGTTGATAAAAACTTTCAATTGAATGCTTTTGATTTATTCACTAGATGGACAGCCATGGAAATTATGGCCCCCCTTCTATTTCTTTGGTTATTATCTTCGGTTGGGTAGCCGTGGTCTAGGGAAATTAAATACTATTCTCGGTTACTTTATGTTTAAATATACCTTGTCTCGAGAAATTAAAATTTTCTCAATATTTTAAAAGTATCGGAAACTTAGAACATTGAACTTCTAGGTGCATCACGGTCATATCTTAATAAATATTCATTTTTTTTTTAATTTTGATCCTCAGTAATATGATGAAACCGAACATTATCAAAACTAATTGGATAAGGTTTTCTAAATTTCGTACAAAAATAGGCCATTTACGTTTTAAGTTACTGTAAATAATTTTAAAGCAATCTTAGAATAGAATGTAAATAATCGCTCAGAATATTTTATTTTGCCATTATTTTAAGTTCAAATTACATTATGTGTATTTATTCATAGAGATTTTCTCATTTTGAGTTCGACCATATTTGATTAAGTTGAACTTAACAAAAACAAATAGTTTTTGTGCAAAAAAACTATTTTTTTTAAAATTTCTTTGCAAAGAAAAATCTGATCATTGATCTTTTTCTTTCTTAATTTTGTGTTTATATTTGTCGTATAATATTCAAAGTATCTTATTGAATAAATGTAAATAAATATTTTATACTTTTGTTTACTTGTTTTTCCAAATCGTTTGTGATATTGTATAGTAAAATCATTGATCGCGCCACACTTTAAAACAGGTTTAAACTGTCGTACACTTTTACAAACAGTACTACGCGTAATCCTAAGTTATTGTGATGTTTTCTTTGACTATGAGGAGTGATCATAAAGTTATTGCCGTAGGTAGACCTCCCAAGCTAAAACTGCCTCTCACACCAACTACCACAGTCCGTTATATATTGTCTAGACTAGAAAACCGCAGTTTCCGCTTGGAAGATCTCAAGGCTTCTGCACACCAAAAGCAGGTCAAGAGCAGCGCACTCACGTTTCAGATATCGTGAAACAATACTTTCAAGAATTCAAGAATACTTTGTATTCTAACTTGCGCGGTTTCTTACCTCCCTTCAAAAGTGTAGAAGCCTTTAAAATGTGCCCGTCCAGCCAGATTGCAACAGCCTTTCGTTACCGATTTGACAGTGACAGGTGACGTGTCACCTTGTCAGTTATTCAATCAGCAGCTAACATTTGAGCGATAGCGACTGTTGAACTAGAATGGCTTGCAACTTGGCTAGAGGATCCGTAAGGGTCAGGATACACGATGTCAGTGCACTGGACCAGTTTTTCTCAACCTGTGGTCCACGGAAGCCTGGGGGTCCGCGAGTTTGTGTATAGTGTATGCATGTCCGCAGTTTCATCTTTGGATCATTTAGCAATAGTAAAGAAATGCCATTAAAAGTCTTTAACAGTACCACCAACCTTCACGTTAACAAATATATTTAAAAATGAGGTTTTTTTTTGTATCTGTAGTACTAAAATAGTCTGTTTACTGTTGATTTTCTTATTAACACATAGGACCCCCTCCTTTAAATATTGCTACATTTCTTAGGGATCCATAGACTGAAAAGGTTTGGAAACGTTGCACTAGACACTCAGTGTAGTGGCGGTGTTGATTGACATTGGTGTCGGGCGTCAATCGTCGTGTATCCTAACCTTAGATCTGTGATGTAAATATTGTAAGAGTATATTATTTTATTGATAGACATTAAAGTGTTTGCAAGCGAGCCGTGTTTCATTTGGTGGGTGGTTGCAGCTTCCTCCTGCTGCTGCCGCGCGCCGTGCTGTCGGACCCTGTGGGCGCGGACTACGAGCATTACATACACGACGCGCATAGACACTACCAGGTATACATTACATACACGACGCGCATAGACACTACCAGGTATACATTACATACACGACGCGCATAGACACTACCAGGTATACATTACACACACGACGCGCATAGACGCTACCAGGTATACATTACATACACGACGCGCATAGACACTACCAGGTATACATTACATACACGACGTGCATAGACACTACCAGGTATACATTACATACACGACGCGCATAGACACTACCAGGTATACATTACATACACGACGCGCATAGACACTACCAGGTATACATTACATACCCAGGTATACATTACATACACGACGCGCATAGACACTACCAGGTATACATTACATACACGACGCGCATAGACACTACCAGGTATACATTACATACCCAGGTATACATTACATACACGACGTGCATAGACACTACCAGGTATACATTACATACACGACGCGCATAGACACTACCAGGTATACATTACATACACGACGCGCATAGACACTACCAGGTATACATTACATACACGACGTGCATAGACACTACCAGGTATACATTACATACACGACGCGCCTAGACACTACCAGGTATACATTACATACACGACGCGCATAGACACTACCAGGTATACATTACATACACGACGCGCATAGACACTACCAGGTATACATTACATACACGACGCGCCTAGACACTACCAGGTATACATTACATACACGACGTGCATAGACACTACCAGGTATACATTACATACACGACGCGCATAGACACTACCAGGTATACATTACATACACGACGTGCATAAACACTACCAGGTATACATTACATACACGACGCGCATAGACACTACCAGGTATACATTACATACACGACGTGCATAGACACTACCAGGTATACATTACATACACGACGCGCATAGACACTACCAGGTATTCATTACACACACGACGCGCATCGACACTACCAGGTATACATTACATACACGACGCGCATAGACACTACCAGGTATACATTACACACACGACGCGCATAAACACTACCAGGTATACATTACATACACGACGCGCATCGACACTACCAGGTATACATTACATACACGACGCGCATAGACACTACCAGGTATACATTACATACACGACGCGCATAGACACTACCAGGTATACATTACATACACGACGTGCATAGACACTACCAGGTATACATTACATACACGACGCGCCTAGACACTACCAGGTATACATTACATACACGACGTGCATAGACACTACCAGGTATACATTACATACACGACGCGCATAGACACTACCAGGTATACATTACATACACGACGCGCATAGACACTACCAGGTATACATTACACACACGACGCGCATAGACACTACTAGGTATACATTACACACACGACGCGCATAGACACTACCAGGTATATTGTATATGACGAACGGACTACACCTCTTCCGCGCACACATATCTCACAGCATTTTTATAGCAGATCAGGTGGCAATTCAGCTAACCTTAGCCGAGGCTTAACTGAACCTTTGATGTTGCGTTTGTCATTAAAAATCGAACGGGGAACGGCTCAGTCTCACTAATGTCTCACAAACGTGCCAGCTGGACTAAATACCAGTAAAACGTTTGTGAAACGTTAGTGCTACTGAGCCGTTGCTCGTCCGTTTTTTAATGACAAACGCTACATCAACGGTTCAGCTAAGCATCGGCTATGATTAGATGAATTGCCCTGGAGCGCTCTCAGTACCTACTTATTTGGTAGGACAACAAATGTGGAACGTATACAGTGAAAACTTATGCTATCAAAGACAGGTCGGGTGTCGGCTAAAACTCACGCGGGCGTTCGCTCGCGTGTCTGTATTGGAATTCCCGTGGCTATACCCGTGCAATAAAAAAAATTGATTGCTACCTGTCTAACCGCCAATACACTATTAAAGTTTAGCACGCTAGCTCACCTAGCGTACTGCAGATTGGATAATGTAATAAACGCTTAACTATCGTAGTCGCGTGCGACGGATTTTAGCACGAGTTTTTGCGGACGCTCTCAAAAGACTGATCGCCAACTTAGAAGATATAGGGTGAAATGGTAGGTATGGTTAAGTAAGGCAGACTTATAGGGTAAAGAAATGTATCTTTCTGTTGTGCTGACAACTTTGTAAAAAAATTAACGCGCATTGGACGTAGACAATTGTAGCCAAATTTTTTTATGACGTTGGTACGTAAAGCAGACGTTGCTTAAAACATCTTTTAGTCGTTAAGGGAGATAAATGAACATTTCATCAGGTTAATCATCCCATAGTTTACGTCTATGAGTTTGACTTGAAAAGCTTACTTAAACATTAGTTTCACTGTTAGATTAGACTGTCCGTAGTATATTATCCAAATTCCAAAAAAGCTACTTGTTACTTCGAGCGAATTAGTATACCTATGCTCAATGTAACTAATCAGTTTCCATGTACAGAATATGTCAAGCTCGCATCATTATTTTAGTGGTTCCATAAATAATCAAATAGAGGTAATTTTTGCACATACGGTAGTCTGACCTCAAACTAAGCAAAGCTATACAATGTATATTTTTAAATAGATATTAAGACTCAGACAGAACAAACAAATGTTCATTACATGAATAGTTGATTACATGAATGTTTGCCCTGGGTGGGAATCGAACCCACGTCCGCAAGCTCAGAGGCAGGTTCACTACCAACAGAGCCACGGAGGCAGTCATCATATACACTACATACCTACTCATGGGCGTACCTACGTTGGGGTAATCTGGGGCATCTGCTCCGCCCTGGTCTCTAATTCAAATCTAAAAAGCTAAGTTGATCTTGCCCGTTCTTCTGAGCAGTGGTTTTCTACCGAACAAAGCGGTAGAGTCATTTTTATAACTTTGACGTTCATATAAAAAGTAAGTGTATATTCGATACCCAATTGAATAAAGACATTGGAGACCTTGGAGCATTTAGGTATTTCAAGTAAAAAATTAGGAATGTTAACTTCTGCCCTACTTCAAAAAAAGATCTGGGTATGCCTATGCTCTTTAAAAAGCCAGCGTTCAAACCCTGACTTTGTAAATGTAGGGCTTTCAAGTAAAAAATATGAAACATTTAATTCTGCTCCTAAAAAAGGGCTGGGTATGCCTATGTACCTACCTAATTTAAATAGTAAAAAGCCGGCGTAAAAACTCCAAGCCATTCGTATTCCAGCTGTGGGTGGACATAACGTCGTCATTCTCGTGGCCGAGCGAGCCGAGCGCCGCGCACACGGCCGCCAGCTCCACGCACAGCTACGACAGCCGGCCCGAGGCTGACCTGCACCTCGACACACACCTACACACACACACGCACACGAACGAGCCGGACCACACCCGCACAACCCCACCAGACCACTTCACGCAGACCCTGGTCCTCCGCCGGGACCTGTCCAACCAGGTCTCCGAGGAGGAGTTCGACGAGGGCCCGTTCTTCCGAATGATCTTCAAGCTCCTGGCGAACATGCCGTCTCAGCCTTACCAAGTCAATTTGCACCTCACGTCCATCATATCGAAATTGGCGCTGATGCCGCATCCGCTTCTGCACGAGTATCTCCTGAACCCGATGCTGCCGACGAACAAGAGCACGGTGACGCTGTTCAAGGTGCTGCAGGACGTCGCGAGGAGACTCACCATCGAGATCCCGCGGCTGAGGAACTACAAGAAGGTGATAGAGAATATAAGGCTGCAGCTGATGAGTGAGGATCCTAGTTACGATGAAAAGTAAGTTTTTGTGCCCTGCACTTTGTAATAATGTACCAAAAATGATGAAGATGTACTACTGGTGCCTATAGAGGTTATGCTTATTTTATTCTCTAAATATCCATTTTACATGCCAAATAATTTTAACCATTAATAAAATTACCTTCTTAGCAATAAACTTCGTTTAGCCTCGAAATATACATCTGTTCTGTTATGTTCCATCTTTTTCGATCTTCTTTAAAATTCAAAGAAAGAAAAAAACTTTTAACGGATCTTGATTATTTGTTACAGTATATCATGAAAAAAGTTTTTGGATACTATTTTCTGAAAAACGCGAACGAAGTCGCGGGTACCAGCTAGTGTATAATAAAATAATGTAGAAGAAATGTCAATTATGAAAATTACATATAACAAGAACACATAATTACCTCGTCCTTTTTTCGCATTTACGATGTACTTAAGTAAAATTGTTGGTTTTTTTTCAGCGGCGACCACAATCAACTAGTCGAGAGTCTGATTGTGCTGGAGGAGTTTTGCAAGGAGCTAGCCGCTATAGCCTTCGTCAAATACCAACACAGTTCACACGCGAACAGATAAAATACAGACCCGCATAGTTATTTTGGGTGCGCCTATTTGATTTGCTAAATATCGATATTTGTGTCGATTACAAAAACAATTGCATTGCAAATCTACTGGAGCCCTATTCTTACTAGTCGAGATATTTACTGGTCATTGTCTCTCTCGTTTGAAACGTCAAAGAAGTAAGAGTAACCAAGAAACATCTCACGCGCTAGAATAGGGTCCTCTTTAGTTAGTTTAACTAAAATTGAATTATAAAAACTATCGGACTGATTGTATTTGTAATTTTTGCCAACTTTCTGAGTTTTCCTGCCTATTCGTTCTGCTCACATCTTGTCTTGCTAATATTATAAATGAGAAAGTTTGGATGGATGGGGGATGGATGTATGGATGTTTGTCACTCAATCACGTCAGAACATCTGAACAGATCTGGATGAAATTTGGCGCAGGGTTAGATTATAGTCTGGAAAAGCACATAGGATACTTTTTAACGGCGAGTAACATCGCGGGCGCAGTTAGTACCTACGTATATAAATATTGAAACACGTAAGTTCGTACGTTTTTCAAATGTATACTATCAACCAGAAATTATCTATCACTCGGAACACTAATTAAGTTCCGTTTGAATAACGGAACTAACTAATTGTTAACTAACTATTAACTTTTGTTAACTAATTTGTTCATTTTGTGAGCATATGTGCGTATTGTACCTGCTACATGATTGGAGCCACGTGTATGGCGACAGGCTCGCCCCTTGTCACATTTGGGACTAAATATCGTTCGGCGAAGTGTGGGTGTTGTATTACACCTCTGCCAGCCCCCACGGGGGAAAGGCGTGACGATATGTTATGTTTGAAGAACGAATTTTAATTTATTTCTTGTAACATGTAACTTTGTTTGCGTAAATTCAGAAAATATTATCCAAAAACTTCCTCATGATATACTGTAACTAATAGTCAAATTTCATTAAGATCCGGTCAGCCGAATAGCTATGAAAAGCCTACAAACAGAGTTACTTTCGGTTTTATAATATTAGTGTGGATAAACTCGAATAATTAAACAATTGCTAAGGTTTACGGAAAAAATGTTGGCAAAAGTAATTACGTAAAATCTTTTAAAGAACCAGAAGTAGATAGTAAAGTAATAAGTTTTGTTTTATTTATTTTAAGAGGCTATTACACGATGCGATCTGTAATCTGGCTATCTACTAAGTAGCGTAGTGTAATAAAAGATAGACTACCGCCCCTCTATTCTCACGTGTGAGATGTTGTCTTGATCACTCTCACTACTATGACTTTTCAAACGAGAGAGACAAGAACCGGAAAACATCTCACGACCTAGAATAGGACTAGATAACCAGGCTATCAATCGCATACGACAGATCGCATGGTGTAAAAGTTCCTTTCATGAAAACATGATATAAGAAGGGCTTGTAATGTAAAATGATAGAACCGCATTTATAATTTTACTTAAGAATTAACTTAAGAAAGAAGAAGGTTATTTTAAAATCTAAGGAGCTGGTTTTGGGTGTAATGATACTTAATGGCGTCATTATATTTCAAAAGACCACTGTTACAAAAATCTAGAAACAAAAAAATTTAGTCTCCATACAAAATTGATCCACGTTATTTTGTATGGAGACTCGATTCTTTTTTCGAGTTTTGCAAACTTGTGTTCTTAAACTTGTTTACTTTAACGGGTGGAACAACACTCTTAAGTATTACTACACACAAAACCAGCACGATGTATAGTGAAGTAGTTAGCACACACATTTTTTCTTCAGTACTGAAAAACATTACTAACCTAACACACTAGTATTCTTTTTATTCGTTATAAAAAAAACTTTTACGTAAGTAAAGTTTATTTCTTTATTTAATTGTACCCATATTTTCATTATTTCGAATATAATCTAATCTTGAAAACCTTAATAACTTTAATTACCTCATTATTTGTATTATTATGTTTAATTTATTGGGTGATATCATTACAGTCTATTTTTGTAGTTATTCTAGTCTCATCTTAGCCTATAAAACTATAACTATAAAATTTATTTAATGGGTAATGCTCGCTCTACACAAAGCTTTTAAAGTCAAGATACTGCGCAAGAAATTACATTGCAGCAATATAATTTAGCACAGTAATGCCCGGTTTACATTTTTCCAGTCCAGTAACCCAGTAGCACTGGACTGGAATACGCCGGACTGGCGATATCGTCTAGATGTTTCCAATTAATCATTTAAAAGCTGTCGAGTCGTCAAGACTCTGCACCTCAATGACAATGAATTCGAAAGAGCAGTTGAGAAAATGTTTAAAACAGACTGCAAACTTAGTATTTATTTTTCACATCCTCCATTGTAAAACGTTTAAATTGTATTCCAGCTCACATTTTTCACGGCTGATTGGCGCATAGCTTTACTTTTAATAACCGACGAAAAACACTTACAAACACGAATGTTCTTTGTATAAACGAATGAAGTGTAAAATTTGGTCTTCAGTTAACTTGTTCCATTTTAAATCCTTTTTTCACAGTTTAGATAAAAAAATCCGCAAAAATAAGAACCACCGTGTTGTTACCAGCACAATAATTGTTCTGTCAACGCTGGAATGGCACTAGATTGGCCGTCTACATGATTCCAGTTGCGCTGGATTCAAAAGTAGACCGCCAATCCAGTTTCTGCACTGGATTACTCATTGGATTCAGTGCATTCCAGTGCCGGTTTACACTATTCCAGTGGCATTCCAGGGTTGGATACGATCGCTAGACTGGAATAATGTAAACCGGGCATATAAGCACGAGAACCGGTGGTCTTTTTTTAGTTTTTAAACAATGTAAAGAAATATGGCGAACACGCAACAATTTTCAAGTGGAGAGCTATGAGTGTAAGGCGTTATTTATATATTTTAAAAAAAGTTGCAGTTTGGAAATTCGAATCTGTCATTGGTCGAAAAAATCGCAAGAACTAGGCATAGTCATGCGCAAGCTATGGTATTGTGAGCAACGGGCATTACTTCACATTGTTGCATTAGTACTCATTTTATTTTCTACGGTTTATGATTGAAATTAAAGTTGGAACTACAATTTAGTTGTTTATTCTTTTAACTATTTCATGTACGTATGTTGCACAAGTAAGTTACCTACTACATCATGTATCTGTTCTTAAAATATGTATCATAATTATGTTTAAATATGTTTGAATGAAATGAGTTAACCACAATTTGTGTGAAATTAATGTAAAATATTTGTGGGGTTGCTAGTCGCCACTATTTTGTGCATGTATTTAGTTTTTAGTCAAAGGGTGTATGCAATATTAATGTGAATCATTTAAGTTGTATTATTTATTCCAGTGTTCATTACTTCCAGATGCAGTTTATGCATGCATTCTCGTGCAACAAACATTGTTTTCGCTAGGAATTATATTTGTTGAAATACAGTTGTTGTACATAAAGTTTGATGTCTTTTATCTTTAGGACTGTTTTACAGTCTGTAAATTCCAACTGCTTTTTTTTGTCACACCGGACATTGCTGTATTGTTGACTTGTGACCCGTGCTTCAGCCTATTTTTCCCTTTACAATCACTCGCTAAATAGGGTCAAGTGGGGTAAATGCGTCTATGGGGCAACTGCGTCTTTCGAGAATTACTGACAAACCCTTCAAAAATTAGGCAACTAACGCCATCTGGTTATTGCAACTAAAGATAGCAAAAAGATGTAGGAGGTGCCTAATTTGTGAAGGGTTTGTCAGTAATTCTCGAAAGACGCAATTGCCTCACAGACGCATTTGCCCCAGTTGACCTTACCTATTTATAAATTAGTGGCTCTAAGCTGCAGACCACTTGGATTGGTTAGGTAAGAAGGCTAAGGCGGGAGCTCCGCTTTGCTTATTAAACAACCCGAAACCTCCTTTACTTATATGACTAGACTAGTCAAGTAGTTAAAACCAAATATTCACTAAACTAGTGAATGTTGGGTCCACTAGTTTTAACACTAACACTTCACTTCCTTACGCACCTTTTGCCTACTTCCATGAGTCTTGTCACAGTCTGTCATCAGATCTTTGTTTGCAAGGATCTATATTAGGCCAGTAAAAATTGAATTTAACTTCTCACTACGTTTCTGATCTAACTTTTTTAGGGTTACTTACTGAGCATAAAACCACAAAAAGCGACAGATCTTATGATCCAGGTAGAGCTTCAAGCGCCATCTTGAAAAAAGTTTTTAGCTGCTCCTTCACGCCAGAACGGCTAAACAGATCTGGATGAAATTTGGCACAGAAATAGATTATAGTCTAAAATAGCACATAGGATACTTTTTTACCGTGAGGCGCAGCTAGTTTTGTATCTTTTAATTTCTGTAAAACTTACCGTTTACGATATAATTATGATCCATTTCGGTTACGGTTTTTCTATCTCGGCCGATAACTCTTAAGAGGAACTCTTACTACTGCAAAACGAATGGTGCTCAACCGGCACGTCTGATACATTTAATAACTTGGATGGCTGATGCTCAGGCCATTCACACAAAAGGTGACTATTTGACAAACTAAAGGCCTAAAAATACAAGGAAAGAGCTATTCTCAAAGGACTAATTTACAAGGTTTATAATAAAACGCATCCATAAAATGCAATGGTGATTATATTTTTATACTTTTTTTTCCAAAATTAAATAATACATATAAACATGAAATAACCATCAACAAAAGTTATTAAAACTATTTACAATGGAATACAAAAGGTCGACGTTTTGTATGGAGAAAACCAGCATAAAAAGGGGAACATTAAACTATGGCAACACTCAAAGCATCAACACAGTTTAAACAATTATTTTAAATACATTGCATAACTACGCACTGATTCTGATTGGCCCGCTCAAGATCACGGTCCTGCCGTGTCATTGGTGAATGAGCATTCGTATAAGCGTAATACCGCTAATGCGTTGTCTTTAATTGTTAACCATATACATTATACCTCACTGTCGAACACAGTATAATATTCATAATCATTGAATAGCAATTCTAAAACGATGACAACAAAACACAGGCATAAATAATAGCTATCTTCTCCGTGCAAAACGCCTCCCATTACGATATCGCTGTCTCACTTACACGTCTCTCTCGCACACATGTTATACATACATATTATATAACATATTTAATTATTAAATTACCTACTTGATCGCGTCCCATTTAGTCCTAACGTCGCCGGTCCCCCAACTATCGGTTGGACGATTTCTGCATCAACCAATATACAAAAACATAGCGCTACTATATGGTTAACTTCGGAAGTTCCGGAACACTGATAAACTGACCTTATTAGAAAGTCAGATGATGAAATGTAAAAAAAAATAGTGCGTGGAGTCGGTCCGCGCGGAATAAGTAAAGCTTCTGTGTATCTTTCTTTCTCTCTCCCTCTTGCGTTGGAATATTGGACGCTACTCATTGTTAACGCTCGCGCTGGCCTGTAACAGGTATACTACGCGCATGCGTTCGAGTGCCACGCATTCACTCTCGCTCTGTCTCTTTCTATTCCCTCTCCCCAGGAGCGTTAAACGTTTAACGCAACCTATTAAAAGTCGCATTAGAAGTTTCACTTCAATAATATGAATGGCGACGTACAAGACAGAGTTAAGCGGTCATTATATTTTGCAATTTGCAGTATGCTATTTTAGCGTGGTAGTGCACGTGCGATAGGAATTAACTGGATTGGTAACTATCTATCTACTATTACACCATCCAAATTGAGCACGCTAGCTCACCTAACGTACTGCAAATTGGGTAATGTAATGACCACTTTATAGTTCGATAGACAGTCTTCACAGTCCGCAAGACTGGCCGTTGTAAGCGGATCGTGTCGAAATTTTAATTCAGTTTTTTACATGTTTTCGACTTGCATTTTTTTTTTAAATTAGCTCTTATTGTATAAAAAGTATGTCCTGTGCATTGGCTATACATTACATATAAAAGTAGTAAGAAGGAATATTCTCTTTTAATATTTTTATTTTTAATCTTACCAAGGAACAACCGATAGGTGGACGACTAGCGCTACGACAGATCACCATTGTAAAAAAACTATGGAACCGATAATTGTACTATTAATGTGTTTGACAATCAAACACTTGTTATTATTTAAGGAAGTTGTTGGAAGCTGACACGCCCGCGTCTCTATTGCCCGTTATATTAGGAAAAAACATAAATATCTGAAAACATGTATTTACAAAACTACTGACTGACAAGATTTGAATGTGCACCGTTCTGAATTAAGACTTTCCTAGCGGTACTAAACGCCACACCCCACGCCCATGACACCAGCTA
This sequence comes from Peribatodes rhomboidaria, assembly GCA_911728515.1. Taxonomy (NCBI): domain Eukaryota; kingdom Metazoa; phylum Arthropoda; class Insecta; order Lepidoptera; family Geometridae; genus Peribatodes; species Peribatodes rhomboidaria. Next base: position 3,630,363 of record OU452184.1, on the reverse strand, counting down.
GCACAGCCGTATACGTAATACAGTTTCGGAAATTTCACTGAAAATAAATCACGAAACCGTATTAAACAATCTGATGAGCGAGTAGTCAGCACTTCCATCAGTACAGTACTACATTGTAGCTACGCTATGTAAAGTACTTTTTTGCGCGACTACCAAAATAAGAAGTGATATATTGGGGTTAATGTGTGTCAGTTTTTTTGATTCCACCATAGTTCTTGAACGTCTAGACCGATTATGATGTCAGAATCCTTATATTGTTCAGTCAGGTTTTTTGTTTTTCATTTGTAAATTCACTTCAAAATCAAATCACAGCAATGTGCTTTGAAGATTATATTGCCATTCATTCATTGAATATGTTAAAGCACGGACAATAGAGAGAAGGCTATCCGTCTATGTTGGTTTAATATATCTAAATGATGTCTTCTAGTGCGACAGGCACTTGCATTATTACTAACCTCTCTATTAATAAAGGGGTGAGGATATACTGGTCTTCAACAAGCGGTTAACAGCAGCACTGTAAATAACAAATAATACGCGCGGTGCGAGCTTTTATGCATGCTAATACCATGCATATGACCCAAAAGTTGGTACTGGAACCGTATTGTGTTAGCATTACAGGAATCAACCAATCACAATGCTCCCACTGAAGTAGAGTGGAGATTTCTAGCCATGTTATTGGTCAATTAAGGCTGCGTTTCCACTGAAGCGGTGACGAGCGGGACTGAGCTTGGCGGTGCATGATTTGACCAATGACAATGAACAGAGCAAAGATTTTATGGTTAACCAAGCTTTGTAATTGGTCAATTCGTGCACCGCTGAACTCCGCTTCGCTTGTCTCTGCTTCAGTGGAAACGCTTATCGTGTTTTTATCGCTAGTATGACAGTCAGTAGGCGCGAGTAGGAAGACACGTGATGGTTATTGCCATTTCGCTTAGACAATGATGTCACTTTGTCAGGTCTCCTGTGTCTGGGCCCCGCTAGCACCGCCCTATTTTCGGCGCCCTTACCACGGGTTCTAATAGTTACGTAAACTTTTTTCGTTTCATATGGCTCCATACATTTTATTCAAACACCTTTGGCGGAAACGTCAAAGAACAAAGAAATGTATCGAGCCAAGCGAACACGAAAAAAGTTTACGATAACTTTCAATACTCATGGTAAAGGTGCTGGTTAACAGTGACCACTTGTTAAGACTAGAAACATACCCCCTTAGCAATAAACGTTGTATAGCCTCGGAATAGTTATACAGTATTTTGTCCTTTTCGATCGAGTTCAAAAATTGTAAAGAAAGAAAGAGACAAAACTCTGGATTACTATTCCGAGGCTTCAGAACGTTCATTGCTAAGAGGATAGTTTTTTTGATAAGTAGATAAGGCTCGCCACACACGCATAGTATGAGATAAATGAAATTGAGAGCGCAGTTTTAGGGTTCCGTAGTAATTTATTGTTACATTCAAGAAGTATATTTTGTTTCATAGTAATAGTTATAAGGGAACTTTGGCTTAAAGCTCTAATAGCTTTTAGACCACTTATCATTGCTATTAATTGTTTGGAAACTCTTAAACTAGCTTCCAAAATAGAGTTGACTCATACTAAGGGAGAGAACTGTCGCCAGCTGTCTTTTTCGCGCATTTTAGACATAAAATCATTCGTAATTGGAGTTTAGAATTCTTAGTCAAATTAAAGATTTCTTTAATAAAACTACATTGTGATTTCTTAATAGTTTTTTTTCTGTAATTTCTTTTTAATCCAGCTCAAAGACTTTAAATCTGCACAAAGGTAAAAATGCAAGAATAAGATAGCTGGCCAGTTTTTTTTCCCTTAAGGGTCTCACAGACAGACGCGCCCTGCGGTAAACCCTTATGCAAGTGTGGACGCAACCTAACTTTTACTGACTGAGTCACAAACTTTTTATCATATTTTTATCGAAGCAGATTTCTATCGTATCAAAATGTCTTTTAGAAATTATTTTAATTAAACAAGTTCTTTTTCAAGGAGTATTGTAGACAAGTTTACTTTACAATGTTTTTAAAACTAATTTAACAGTAAAACTTACATTTTGAACAATGTTAACATGTATGCAACACATACTACATATCACACATGTTGCATATTGTTTTGTTAACTCAAAAACTTTATTATGACACAAAACTATATCAGAAATTCGATCATAAGATATTTCTGTCAAAGACATTGTTTAGTAGATTTTTATACAAGTTTACATAAAAAGCATGTAAAAATTTTTTGTCTAAAAAAATTATCAGACCAGAAACTAGGCTAAATAACATTGATAAACTGATACATTTAGTTTAAAAAAAATATCACATAGACATGATTAATGGGACGACCACACGAAGTACGCCATGATTTCAAGCTGCGTTCTGAGCATTTTATCCGCAGAGGTGGTCAAATGATGTAACTAAATTTTTCGACCAGTAGCTATCAGCTTTATTTACAAAATGCGATAGTGGCTCATTAGCTTAACTCTACAAATAAAATGGCAAAAATAACAAAACATGACGTATTGAAAAACATTAAGGGTGCTTTCTCATTAGGCGATACAGCGCGGCAGCAAACAGCAGATCCTGCATATTCGGTTGCAGCGTTAATGTATCTTTGAGACAGTACTGCTATCGCTATATTTTAAAAATGGTCACTAGTCGCGCGACAGAGCTACTTAGACAAATATAATTTGATTTTAATTTAGTCGCGCGACAGAATAGCCTAATCTGAAAGCGGTCTGAAGAACAATAACTCACCATTCAGTCATGTTTGTATTTCTATCCACTGTCGTGGAGTACCTCGGTTAGCTTTTAGTTGGCAAATCATTTTAAACAAAGACAATTAAATACAAAATTTACGTTATAATGAGATGATTGAAAATATATAACTAATCACAGTAAGTGGTTCTTCAGTTGGCACGTCGGAAGCAAGCGAGTGAATGTTATACGAAATCGAAATTAACATGGCCATTCTCGTTCGGTTGCGACATACCAACTGAATAGCTAAGAACCGTATATTTTCTTCGAAGTACAAAAGCAATGTTACGGGTAAAAAATAAATTAAACAAGTTCAAGTTAAGCTGACATTTCACTAAAAAATATACAATTTTGGCATCTAATTTCAACTGCTACCTTGTGAAAAATGTAGAAAATTATGTACAAATTAAAAAATTCACTAATGTGTTGTACTGACAACGTTTTTTTACAGAGTAAATTATATTCACAAAAAAATCATAAAAAAATAACATCGCAGCAATGGACTAGTCGGTCCAACAGCGACCTTTGTTACTGCTAAAGTCAGAAATCGGTTTTTTTTAAAATTTACTACATTCTTTTAAGCTTTTCAAAATATGAACAAAAATGGCGAACTAAATTCAACCAATGAGAACTCACAGTTTCGTCTATTGGCTCTTTGGCTGTCAATCCGCCATATTTGTTTACACTTTCGGACACATTAAAAAACCTAAAAAATTAAACTATTCTAGCGTTTAGTAAAATGAAGCTTTAAAATTAAGTAAAATGAGAACTAAATTAAGATGTGCACTGTAAAATAATTGCAGCAAATAGTCACAGATGAGTTATAGTTTACATCCAAACTACATGTTGGTACAGACTGATTCAAACATAATGACAGCTGTGAAGTGCGTCGCAAGAGAGGCTTTGCGGAGTCGGACGCTCGCATTTCTTCGTTTTCGCTACTGCGCAGCGTTTCGCGCCTAACTTCAGCCGCCAATAAGTTTGAATCGGCCTGTATCGATAATGTGTATCTTTTAAGTTTTAAGTGTAAACAAACATGGCGGATTGGCGACCAATCACAACTTGGTCGCGAAAACCAGAATTGTAGTTGTAACCGGTTGCCAATCCACAATTTTATTCTTTCTGAATAGTTACAAAAATAAAAATAATATTTGTTTTACATACCATTGGTTTTTTCTAGTTTGTTGTCGATATTGAACATTAGTACTCTTACTAATTAACGTTCTATAGCTAAGAAAAAGACAAAACACTGTATAACTATTTCGAGGTTACACAACGTTTATTAGTAAGGGTGATGGTTTGGATGAAATATCGGATTAAAGTATACCATACCTAACTTTAGCAGTTTCTAAATTTTTTAATTAAAAAATGCACTAATCTACATTATACATACATATACATACAATTGTGTTCACTATTTTCATATTCTGCATTCTGCACTGTGGAACTATCACCATTTTGATAAGGTCTGAAACAAAGATTAAAACTTTAATGTAGAAATGTAAAAAACCATAATTGCATTCCACGCTTTTTTCTCTAGTAGTGTTTTAGTTTAAATAGTTTAGTGGTAAACGTCTATTATTTTTGAAATGTAAGATCAAAAAGATAAAATATTCATTAGTCACTTCCAGCCTATACTAACTTGCAAATCCATGGACACAAAAACATGCACAACTTTTCACAGGGTGCTTCTAGACGGGACATATTTTTACTGCAGGACTGGCCCGGCAATACTGGAAATATTGCTGACTGCAGCCTGAAGGGCTAGCATGCGGAACGTGACAACGGTGACTTTTTTTATCGAAACATTTTTTTACACGTAGCCTTGTCACCTTCTCTCACGACAAAAAGTGACGAGAAGAATTTTGAAGACGCGCGCATCCTAGTGTCTGGTCTATGGTCATGCTGGTTTGAGTATGGATGAGAATATGTTGGCTGGGGGGCTGGTCTAGTGAGTATGGAGGAGATATAGGTTAGGGGGCTGATCTACTGAGTATGGATGAGTTATTGGCTGGGGAGCTGGTCTAGTGAGTGTGGATGGGATTTATAGTGAAGTAGTATTACCGTGGAGGGCGCGCGATCACCACCAGGAGAAGAAAGGCGACTTGTGCTGGAACCGCTGCTGGAACGAGTCGAAGAACCGCGGGGACGCCGAGCCGCCCTTCGACCTGCGGGTCACTCGTTATGTAACACCTTTTTTTGTTTTGTGAAGTGACTTTTCTAAAACTCATCTAATCAAAGTCATGTATGAACCCCCTATCTACCTTGGAGTTACTAGTTGATACACAGTGTATGGTCGACTATACTTATAATCTGGTTCAGCGTTACCAGATTAAAAAAAAACCATTTGCACAATGAACAAAAACTGTGGACCCTGCATAAATGCAGGGTCCACAGTTTTTGTTTTATCCTACTTCCTACTAATATTATAAATGCGAAAGTTTCTAAGAATGGATAGATGGATGGATGTTTGTTACTCTTTCACACCAGAACGGCTGAACAGATCTGGATGAAGTTTGGCACAGAGATAGATTATAGTCTCGAACAGCACATAGGATATTTTTAACCGCGGGTGAAACCGCCGGGCGCAGCTAGTAATATTATAATACAAAATATTTATTTGTTTCAATACATTTACACAATTTTAAATTAGGACCTAGTCTGCTGCCGTAGCGTGAGCTGTGTTGCAGCAGCCAGTGCCTTACCAAACTAGGTACACATTACAATTTAAAGGTACTATTTCTATGATTGAATAGGTGCGTAACAAAGAGTATTAGAAATAGTAGATACATACATAAATATATATAGTACCTGGATGTCCGAGCTTTGCTCGGTTTTTTTTTAATTGTGTTTTTTGGAAAATAAACAATTGATTTTAGTCTAACCTCAAAGCAAACACTCATTGACTTCGTGTTACTTAACAACGCCATCTGCTGTTGTGTCGTTAAAGCAATTAGTTGCTCACAAAAAATAGTATTATTATTCGCTAATAGATGTCAGGAAGAGTCATATTTTTGTTATTTTTGTTCCAAGTTTATGTTTAAGTTGATTATCGATAAAACACGAATAAAATGACATTTTCTAAAAATGATTCCTAGCTAGATCGATTTATCGCCCCCGAAACCACCTATATACTAAATTGTATGAAAATCGTTGGAGCCGATTCCGAGATTCCAATTATATATATATATATATACAAGAATTGCTCATTTAAAGATATAAGATAAGATATGTTTACAATTATTGATATGTTCAGTTATTTAGGGTGTAGTTTAAGTGTGTAATATTAGTAAGAAGTAGGATTTGGTGTCAACGAAGAGTTATTGTATTGTGGTGCAGCACAGGTACCTCTCGACAATGACGGCGGGCATCTGCACGAGCTGCACGGGGCTCTTGTTGTCCTTCAGCGCCTGCGTGAGGTTGAGCAGCTGCCCGCGCATCACGGACATCTGCCGCTCGAACAAGCCCTTGTCGAACCCTTTGTCTTGCTGCAACACAAACGACCTTAGCTCACGGCGGACTGATGGTGCGGCGCTGCACCCACACAATCGGGGGCGTAGATACACACAATACACACAAACAAACAAACAAACAAACAAACTACAGCCTGGATGGCCTGAAGGTACTTATACACTCTGGCCTTCGTCTGGTCTTGAAGCTCCATCTTATTTCTCAAATAGCGGCATTCCTTCAACGTTAGTTTATGTTAACAAACGTCAGGAGTCAGTGAAGTGTAATTTTTAAATTTTAAAAAAGCTGCATTTTAGGCCACGACGTTGTTTAACATAAGGCAATTTGGTAGTCAAAAAGAAACCAATTTTTTTTTATATAAAAATACAATTTAAAAAAAAAAGCGTCGCTGTAATTACGTCGCCGTGGCACAAAGCGTCATCTTTTTTATAAAACGGGGCATTTCTCTATAGAGAACTATGTAAAGAAACCTATCAATTTAAACTAAACCGTGTTGGTTCCAAGTGTACTACATAAATCTTGACACTAAACCCAGCTGCTCTGCTTGTGCGAATTTACTTTTTGAAGTTATACTTCTTTTGGCGCGATAGAGAAAAATGATGAGAGTGAATTTTTACGATGCGCGCGCACACCGACACCTAAATTCTACATCGTGAAGTTAGTTCTAGGTGGCATGAAAATTGATAACTATGTTCAAGTTGTATATTCTAGTATATTTTTATATTTAGAACACGTGTTTAGTAAGAGTACAATTAAACAGTGAATAAATAAATATTATTATTTAAATAAAATCTTTTTGATTAATTTAAATATTTATCGTTAATCACTACTGCATTTTAGTTTTTTTTTTTCCATACGCCAAAGAAGTATAACTTCTAACGCGTGTACATAAGTACACACACTCTTTTTTAATTCAAATTTACTTTTATTCAAATAATAAGCTTGCGTTTAGTAGTCATCTCGCCTGATGTTAAGCAATGACGCGGCACACGAGAGACTTGAAGACACCCAGATTTACCATCCGGGAAAACAGTCTCAGGCAGTGCATTCCACACTCTGGCTCGCGATCCGCAAAATATCTCACAGTTCAGTGTTCTTTGTACTTAAAAACTTAATTTAGAGCACTTCCAAATATCATATCAAGAAGTTAACTGAAACTTACTTTAAATAAAATGTGTAGTTCATCACATAATTCTTGCACGAAGTTCATGTCTGATAGTAATGGAAGAATTAATTCCCTGAAAAAAGAGGACGAAAAATTTGTAACAAGAATTGTAAATTACCTTAGTACTAACTATGTACTTTAAATGGGCAAGGGAAGGGCCTGGAAACCGTTTAAATTTTAAAACGAAAGTTTAAACTATGGTTTTTTTAAATTTACAATCGATTTCCAAAAAAAAAGTTCTACGTTAGTCTTTTTCTTGTATTTAGTCCTGAATTACGATGCTTATACTATTTCTGTGTCGATTTCAACCAATCTGGCCGATTTTTATATGTGCCTATCTACTTCTTGCTAAGAAATTTGCCTTTGAATTTAAATCACTTATAAAGAAAAGTTAAACATTTGATTTTTTACACACGGTTTTTTTAAAGATAAATACTGTTGTTTCGAAATACAGCTAGTAACTTAGTTTCAGAAAAAACGACAGAAACAAATTAAAATAACTCAAATACATGTTACTATGTCCATTTTCATGTACAACTGCCGAATCGTAAAGCTGAAAATCTAGTACCATTATATATTTTTTTTAAATATCCCGACTGTCAGGAAGAGTTGTATAGGTGTGCAGTCGGGTTTTCGACTTATTTGCAAGACCCACTTCAGAACAGTTTCTTTGACACATTTCTAGTGTATTTTAGCTCTAACGTTGCATTAAGTACCAAAGAATAAGGGTTCAATTGCAATAACATAACCCCAGTCAATGTAATGAAATGCGAAAAGCAACTCTATGCTGCCAACATTAGGTCGATCTTTTTCAGTTTTGAAAGTTAAGATCAAATTTTGGGCCATACGATAAGCAACGCTACATTGCGCGAGCGAAGATCGATTTTTGGGAATTCGATATTTGCTGACCAGTTGCCCCACGGGTTAAAGAAACAGTTTTGAAGATGAACTTCCGCAAAGTAACGCCTGATTCAATCAACTATTAGAGCCACTAGCTTTGTTTGGTTAGTTTTTGACGTGACAACATCTAGTGAACGCCGGCTGCACGCACGAAAAAGGATGACTCATTGTCCTGTTACGCGAGAGCGAGAGCGCTACACGAACAAGCGAAAGACACGATCGACTCGAGCGTTCAGCTTGCACTGCATCTATCTCTCTTCCACTCGATTGGCCTATACGTCCGAGAAGATTTCTACAATGTTTTGTTATGCCGTTGTCACGTTAAGCTATCGTCCGTGAACCGACTTTACAGACAAGCAATATTTTGGTCGGCGACACTGACTTGGTCTCCTGGCTGAAGGGCAGCTTGGCGTGCGGCAACCAGGCCCAGTGGTAGGGGTAGGCGCGCCACGAGTCCGGGTGCTTGAACGGGAACGCGAGCCCGTTGTCGATCGCCGCGATGCGCACCGAGCAGTTGCCCCACTCCTGCAACGCACACGGTACTTCATGAGCCAGTTGTAGTATATTTACATTTACATAACATAACATATCGTCACGCCTTTCCCCCCAGGAGGCTGGCAGAAGTGTAATACAACACCCAATAGTATATTTCATATCGGCAAACGAAGCGTTGGTCGGCCTCCAGCACGCTGGGTCGACGGTATTGTAAATGTCGCGGGTCGAACCTGGACAAGATTGGCACAGGACCGGGATGACTGGCGTACGAGAAGAGAGGCCTATGCTCAGCAGTGGGCGATTACGGGCTGATAATGATGAAGAGTATATATTTAGAGTTATATATCGATAGTGTAGAGAACTGACTGAGAGCTGCAGCACGTGTGTCTGCGCCAGGCTCGTAGTACTTGATGAGCCAGTTGTAGTATATACAGTTGTAGTGTATGTACATAGTGTAGAGAACTGACCGAGGGCTGCATCATGTGTATGTCTGCGCCGGGCTCGGCGGCGGGCGCGTCGTACTTGATGAGCCAGTTGTCGTTCCCGCGGTCCGTGTTGCGGATGATGTAGTCGAGCACCACCAGCCGCTCGAACTGCAGCTGGAACCTGGAGGCACGAGGCGACATTCAGTGGAGTCTTAGGAAGTGGCAAGCAAGGCAACCGGCCCGGGGACTCACTCTTAAGGTGCCTTTCCACCAAGAGATTGACCACTGAGCGGTGCGATACGTGCAACTCAAAAAAATCAACAATAGGATCACTTCATTAATCACCAACATTTATTTATTTTATTTATCGACACCTTCATCAATGTTGAAACGCGCAAGCGAGATCTCTTGGCCCGTCTGGATCCGATACTGATTTCCACAGTTATATCATGTCAGCCCGGAAGACGGCCAGTAGCGGACAAAGTCCTCCTCCAGTGATCTGGTCCCACGCTGTCCGTCATAGTAAAACAACAAACAAGCATGTTATCTTCATAGAGCGGTACATCGCGCGGCTTGTATACAAATACAAATTTGTATGTGTGTTCACACGCACCGCGGCACGCACACAAAGACAATTTTCAATATTTCACGAGATGCAATGGTCGTGGATTCTTCAAAAACAGACAGACGCCGGACATACGAAAGCATTTTTGCCGAAGCTGAAGCATAGACGCTTCGCGCGCTAACGCTCACTCGGTCAATTAATTATAACAATAGATCTCGCAGACAGAATTTGATCTCGCGATGCTTATAAAACTATTTTTTCACCGTGTCGTGGATACGCACTGCAAACATTGAGTTATTTAAAAGTACAATGTCATCGTATATATAATCGTGATAGCCGAATCCGAATCTACGTATTGTATTACAATACATATACAACCTATAAAACTTAAGAGATAGGTACAACCCTGCATATTCAATCTAGAGTATGTATTTAAATCTTGTATGGGTCTCGATTTGACATACTATCTCGTTTCTACTACATCGTAACATAAACCACGACTAACTTCTTCATGACGTGGTGCGGCGGCGGGTCCTGCTCGAAGCGTCGCAGCCAGTAGTCCGCGTCCTTGTAGCCCTCCACGAACAGCTGGAACGAGCCTGACTGGAACAAGCACAACAACTATATTACTCAAAGATCCTGCTGTTTTATTGTTACAAGCTTTTGTTTAACTTGCAATGTCTGTGTTGAAGCCCTGCATTTTATCTTAATAAACTTAGTAAACAATTAGCGACAGTGTTGTGTAGGTGTTTCTTAAAAGTCGTTTTTTCCTTCATAATTTGGCTGTTGGCAAAATGAGGGTAGATAGCGCACGACCTCTCGGCATTACTGTGCTCCGTCAGTCTCAGCTATATCAACTAAGTTAAAAAGTTCAGTTAAAAAATTGTTACTTCAACTAATATCTAGTGTATTTCCGCTTTATCGTCGCATGAATTGCATCAAGGAATTTGAATTTTTTTTCTATTTTTAATTTTGAAATGAAATTTACTAGAAAACTTTATACAAATTGATATTTGAATCTAATTTATTTAAACGTTATACAATTTGATATTTCTACTAACGAATATGTAGTATATATTTAGATATTTCAACTAAAGAATAGTAATAACGAACAGGACGTGTTGACTCTCCGAGCCCGTGGCCGAGAAACCACGCGCTGAGTCAACACGTCCTGAGAATGCCTCGTGTAGAGGCGAAACACGTGTCGACCAAGTGCTCGAAGAATAGGGATTTTTTATTGCTTTCTTATTGTATTATTTTTTTAATTGTATTATTTTTTTTGATAAAATTTTGTTGTACATTTCATAACATTATTCCTGTTAAATTCCTTATTAAATTAGCTTCATATATCAAATTGTATAACGTCTTTTAGTAGATTTCATTAAATTAGGTCTGGTTAAATTCTTTGGTTGAAATATAAAACTGTATAACGTTTAAATAAATTAGATTCAAATATCAACTTGTTTAAAGTTATTTCATTAAGTTAATTTAAAATATTCAATATTAAAAATTGAATAAAAAATTCAAAAGTTCATATTCCTTGATGTAATTAATGCGACGTTAAAGCGGAAATACACTAGATATTAGCTCAAGTACCAATTTTGAAGATGAACTTCCGCAAAGTAACGCCTGATTCAAAGTTCAGTTAAACAAGTGCAGCTAAAGTTAATCGCCAGTTAACCTTCTTAGTAATAAACCTTGTATTTTTCGGAATTGTCATCCAGTGTTTTGTCTTTTTCTTTATTACATTTTTTTAGCAAAATCAAAAAAGACAAAACCCTGGATAACTATAATTCCGAGGCTAGCATAACGTTTATTGCAAAGTGTTGATGTAAAAATGTTGACAAAACCAGCATCAAAGAAACTTTCAACTTTTTTGTCAGCCTTTACTCGTAGATATCTTAGAACACTTGTGTTAAGACTGAGGTCGTATTTGAGTAGTGTGACGCGGTTACCTTGGGCGGCAGGCCCATCCTGTTGAACCGCAGGTTGGGGAACTGCTCCGTGATGGCGCGCTTGAGCCGCGAGCGCTCGCGGTCGATGCGCAGGTAGTTGAACGTCTCAGACACCAGCTTCACCACCTGCCAACACATTACCAATTTAAAGTTTTATTAGCGACCCGCTCCTGCTTTGCATGGTTTTGAATGTGGCATGGTATTGATGGCTAAACGTTCCATGAAAAAATTATCAGACTGACGGTGAAAACCGCATCAAAATAACAAACTTTTGCCTTTATAATATAAAAAATAGGATTGTTTTAGTTTTGAGTAGTTTACATTCGCGAAGGACGTTAACTCCTTCCTTCTTTACAAAGGCCGTCTTTATTTTACAGCTAGAATAGGCCCCTAAATTGTATTTACAGTATCATCTATCAGCATAAATAACAAAAAAAAAACATACAGTCCAATTAGAACCTCCCCCATTTTTGAAGTCTTTTGAAAAAAAAATTGTACTCAGGATAACGCTACAGAGCCGTGAAACCGTGCCTTAGATAATATTGACTTTTGCCAAATACACAACGGCCTCATCCTCATAGTACGGCGGACGACCTTGACACTGGCTAAATATGCAAGCCGTGCGAAACCAAAAATACTGAACAATAGCGTAGATAGCTAACAAAAATAAATAAGGACAGCAAGATTTATGATGAAACGAATAGTTCACTGAAAAATGTCATACAGAAAGAAAAAGATGAATACATTTTTATTGTATTTTAATCTTTTTTCTTATTTATTTTGTAAATATTTGTAATGGTTAGGTGTTTAAAAGTTAAGTTTTGGTTTAGCCTATTAATAAAGTACCTTAATTTGTAAATAAATAATTTAAATGTGAAAGACTGAATGGTGTGTGTGTGTATGTGTGAGTGGAATTTAGATATGAAAACAGAGGCGAGAGTCTGTCCGGAAAGGGAACTGTTGTGGGACTTGAGGGCGCCACTATGCTAAATCCTGTGTTTAGTGCGATAAAACTTTATTTTGTTTGGGTGAAAATATAGTTTCCCCACGACTCTATTCGCTATATTCTGTCATTGAAGACTAGATATTATCAACAGTTCGCTTCATTTTAAGTGATAGTGTAGGTTTAAAAAATATGTCTATGAACACTGTTACCGTAGTTTATTACACAAAAAACCCAAAATATTAAAACACCTACTTAAAAGATATCGCGAGAATGCGTCACTCGTGTGTGAACAGCATTATCATTAACTAGAGATGTGTCGATAACGAAATGAACGATAATACATCATTTATCAAGTTGTGACGTCACGCAGTTAGATGCCACGCGTCATAGATTCAACAGATAGTTTTTGTACGTAAGCCTTTTTGATTTAGGTCGTGACGTGAGCCTCTAGCCGCGGCCAGACATTGGTCATATTTGCACTCATGTAGGTCTTGCAAGATTCGTGTATCCTTCTTACACACTTATACATCATACTCGTATCTATGGACAAAAAAGTTGGCGTCACGCAGTAATAAGATTCAATATTGGCCATTTCAAATTGAAGCCAAGCTTGGGGCCAAAGTTATGCCAATGTGAGATCACTAAAAATAAAAATATGCTACCACCAGTGCCCTTATTCTCATATCCAGTGGTTCCCAAAGAAGACTGGACCGCGACCTATCTAACAAAAACTTCTAAAATACGGGTCTCACTTCAATATCAAACATAAGCCCGTTAATAATAAACTTTGTATAGCCTCCGAAAAGTTATTCAGTGTTTTGTCTTTTTCGATCGACAAAGAAGAAAGAAGACAAATCACTGTACTATTTCGAAGCTACACAACGTTTACTAAGTAAGAGGGAAGGACTACAAGGTGTGCTATTTCTCAATGAGAAAGATACAAGCATGAACGATGCAAGGCTTATTTTTCAAGACCACTCAATATTAAATTACGACTCATAGTTTCACACAACAGTATCACCGGGTGCCCAAAATACAGGCGTCGCATAGTTTGGGACCCGGGGGCTATTCCTGCGCGTGAGATGAGATGAGATTTTATCTTGGTCACTCTCACACCTATGACGTTTCAAACGAGAGCAACAAGGACGAAAAAAACTGAGATGAAAATCTCAAATCTCCGAATAGGGTCCCCGCTGTTATTCATTTTGAGTACTCGAATTATATTATTATTATTAGTTTGGAAATAAATGCTTCAATCCACATCATAGTTTCCTGTCAATAACTCGTGACATCATATCGTGCTATAAACGTAAGTCCTAAACGCGCCACGACGTGAAACTGAAACCTGTTGTGAGGTTGTCTACGTGCAGTAGTATTCTATTTTCCGATTTAATTAGCATAAAGAATATAAACTAGTTCATGGTGTTACTAGTAACTATGTGGCCGCGTTAAGCGTTTGGACTGCTATATCCAATCACACTTGTATTAAAGTTTGTATGTTTGTAACTCAATGACGTAAAAACGGCTGAACGGATTTGTATGAAATTTGGTATGGTAGTAGCTCATATCCGGAACATTTCGTATTGGTCGACGTTTGATCACAACTCGCCTGATGTCAAGCGGCGTTGCGTTGAGCGTTGAAGCCTATGAAATACACTTAAAGACTACTTTTTGTCCCGAAAAAAAATAATGGGTCCGTCTTGTATGACAGCGGATAAAACTACTGGGCGCAGTCATACTATTTTCATTGTAGGACGGTGCAGGTGACTAGTTAGACAAATCCTTTTCACCCTTAAAAGTTACTTTCAACCCGTATCACCATTGAAATCATGAATGAAATCCGCACCCTAATTTTCAACCCTTATCACCATTGAAATCATGAATGAAATCCGCACCCTAATTAGGACAACACTAAAATAGGGAATCATCTTCTGAGCTTGGGGGTGTGAGTTCGATACCCACCTAGGACAAACATTAATGTATGTTTATCCGTCTCTGGCAGCCATAGTACAGGCTTTGCTTAGTTTGGGGTCAGATGGCCGTGTGTGCAAAAAATGTTCCGAATTTATTTAAATTAAACAAGAAGCCCGGGTAAAATAATTTTACGGCACCATGCTACATTAAACGGAGTAAGTATAGTCATTTCCTTATCCTACTTCCTACTAATATTATAAACGCGAAAGTTTGTAAGAATGAATGTATGTTACTCTTTCACGCCAGAACGGCTGAACAGATCTGCACGAAATTTGGCACTTTGAGAAATTTGAGATTATATAGATTATAGTCTACAATAGCACATATGTAGGATACTTTTACCCGGAACCGCGGGTGAAACCGCGAGGCGCAGCCAGTAAAGAATAAGACAAGTGTAGATGTCACTTCTTTTATCAAAGAACGAGGTCCACGACCTAGCCCAAGTAGGCCTTGGCCATTACCGACTAACGGTTACATTAGACTAACAAAAGTCTATAGATGCACAAGATTCTATACAACGCTTTTTGCTACCATTTGGGAGATTGTCGCGAAGTGGTACATGCTCGCAACGTAAAGAAATACTAAGGACTGATTAGTCTTGGTATTTTGATGAGTTGGGTTTTGTACAAGACTGGCTGTTACACGCGACTTTGTTCGCGTTTCCTCTGGAAATAGTATCCAAAAACCTACCTCGTGAAATACTGTACCTAATTATCATGAAGATCCGTTCAGCCGTTTAGCCGTTAAAAGCCAACAAACAGACAGTCACGTTATAATATTAGCATGGATTATCTTCTTATGTATATGACTGTTTGTAATTAAAAATCAAGTATTTTAAACGGTTTTATTAACTTCACTTGTAACTAAAACAAACAAGGTGATAAAATCGGCCAATTTTAATCTGCTTCTAAATGTCGTATCCAAATGACACTTTGTATATATTTGTAGTTACGTAGGTAGGGTCAGAAAACTATACTTAATTAGGTATTCAGGAGCTATTCTGATGATGGAGCCAGGAGTTGGAAAGCGTAATTTTAGTTATTAAAACTACGTACAGGCCTGATATTGATTAATAATTAGCAAGATAGGAGTTTTAGTACAACTTTTCTTAAAAAAGGTAAGCAGGGTAATTTCTTCACGATGTTTTCTTAGGCGCTGGCCAGATAGAAAAGACGTAAAACGCGGACGAGACACATGGCACCTTCATAGAAAAACTATAAACGTCGCGTCCGGGTCCCGTTTTCTCTGTGTGTTGCATCGCGTCTTTTCTATACAATTTGTTTAAGAGAGTTTTAAGGAGGAGAGAGGGACGAGACGCAGCGCCGCGTCGTCGTCCCGTCCGTGTCTCGTCCGCGTCTTTTCTGTCTGTCTTGCCCCTTAGACGCGCAGCTCAAACTCATTGCTAGGATTTGAATCTGCTCCTACAGCTTCGAAATCAAACATCCCAACCACTTAACCACGATCACAAGAAAACTGCTCTATCAATTATAGGTACAAATAAAAACATTAATTTCACGTTTACCTATAAAAAATATTTATTGAATTCTTTTTGGTTATTGAAACTCGTGCCCGCGTCGATAAACCTTTATCTTTAAGCCTTTGTTTTTATTTCGTTTTGTATGATAACAGAATGTGTTACACAGCTGAGATTGTACTTGTACAATCTCAGCTGTGTAACACATTTTGATTGTAACACAATTGATTCTTGAATCAATTCATATTTCATTAGTATTTCTTCTTCATAAAATTAATAAGGCGCAATTAAAAAAACTAATGCGATTACCTGCTGATAGAAGAGCTTCATTTTTTTAGAATCCTGATCCTAATCCTTACCAATGAAATAAACGAGAAAGACAGTTTGTTTGTTACGCTTTCACGCCTTAGTGACCTAACCGATCGTTATGGAATTTTGCATACACGTTGTCAAGGATTAATATACCTACTCATATTTACTCGTAAGTAATTCAGAAAAAAAAATACGGTTTCTGTGGGATCGCGGAGCTCAGCTGGCATTTATAAATTTTTATGTAGTCCCGTTGTCGTCTGTCTATTTGTATAACTTTTATTTTGATTGATGTGCATCTTGAGGTCGAACATGGGTTACTTTTTTATGTAGCTGCTAGACGCCATCTTGTCATTCACCCTTGTAATTCGCCCGATTTTGTCACCCAGCCTGCAGCCTCATTGTCTGGCTAAGTGGCATTCGAAATCGGCGTCATTTTGTAACTTAAAGTAGGTTTTTAGCTTGTTTTAGGTGACAAAAATTAGACAATAAGCTACCTACTCGATTAGACAATAAGTCTGGTGTTTACACAATATTGTCGCTAGCCCTGGTGCTTGACACAATTTCGTCACTCACCCTAGTGTTAGGCACCATCTCGTCACTCAACCTAGCGCTTTACACAATTTAGTGCTATTTAATTGTGCTAGACATAATATTGTCAGTCATCCAGTCGTTTCACACAATTGAGTGACTCACCCTGGTGTTTGGCACAATCTTGAGTCCGATCTTGGCGTCGACGAGGCTGGCGCCCGCCTCGGACAGGTAGCCCTGGTTGGGGATGAGGCACGAGCGCCCGAAGCAGCACGGGCAGCACAGCTTGTGCATCCACTTGGTCCATTTCGGGTTCAGCCGCCCGTACGGCTCTTCGTCTTTTGGCTTGAACACGCCGATTATTTTCTGGAAACGAGAATTCACAGTTGAATATACTCCACATAACACTATTTCTACACTACATATGTACATATAGTCACGCCTTTTTCCCGTAGGGATAGGCAGAGACCACTTCTCTCCATTGGCTACGATCCTGGCACACATCTTTCGCTTCTACTTTCATGAGTCCCTTCATACATATGCAGTTACGGGTACTTCTGATCTGGGGGCTTACCACAACCTCTTAAAACATCATTAATTAAGCCTTACTTCGTAATTTCGTACCATGACCACCCTAAAAGTATTCCTGTTAAGTTTTGATATCGCTTAGCAGTTTTGTTGACGTCACTCGATTTCGTTCATTCAATCCAAGGAACATTTGTTTAAAAACCGTACCATGACCTCTAAAGTATTCCTGCCGAGCTGTCAAAATAGCAGGAATGATACAAATGACAACGATTGTTAAAAAGTTGCTCTCTGTGTAACTTTTTCTATTTTTAAGTGAGTTTTTGCTGTGTTTCTGAGGTTCTATTTGTAATATTTAGCAAGATGGCCGATGATTTGGAAACTTTCGAGTTTCTCGAAGCAGATAATGGAAGCTCCGTACTACGAAGGACGCCTTCGGACGGGCTCCAGAATAAATTTCAACCCATTTTCACATAGATTTTTTGTTGGCTAAGTCAGCTCCTTTTGATGCACTTGCTTCTTCTTAGAGTGAGCCTTCGCCTGCAGACTCCTATTAAAGCCCGCAGCGATTTCACTGTGGGTTTTTAAAAAGTCTCAGACTGAGACTCTGCGGCCGCTGTGACAAATTATTCTAAGCATTAAATTCTAGATATCACCAAAATAATTTTCACAAACTTTAATTGGATACAGCAATTGAATTTTAATTTACCTTCATGATCATAGGTAGATTTAATTTACGGTTTTGAGGGGAACCGAAAAGATGGTGTCATGATTTTGTATTATTTTCTAAAACGAAAACTCGCCTTTACTGAAAGAGGGAAAGAGGAGCGAGATTTATCTCATTTATCATCATCTTCATCAGAGATTTAATGAAAAATGTTATGACAAACATACGGAAGACTATGGTGGTATGGCTATGTTGCCTCTAGCCTGCCCTATGAGTCAAAACAAAAAAAAAAACGTTTTTGACATTGTTCATACAACCAAGTGTCGCCAGATGTTTCTTAGGAGAGATTGTACGCGAGTGAGGAAAATAAAAATTCTTAGGGAAGAAACTAATAATAAATCATAGTGTTTTTACTTGCAACTTGTAAAAACCGTAAGTGTAATTTCCCTGTATCGATAGGATATTGTAGGCACGATTTCGCTATGCGGTCGTACTATTGTACGACCCCGATTGTACGATTTTTACATGGCAAAAATCGTATAATTACGATTGACATCGTACATCTGGCAACACCACACTCCAAAATACGCAAAAGTACCACAGAGTGTATAAAAGCACTTGTATCGTACATTCTTTTGACATCACTGTAGCAGGAGTAATAACGTTTTAAAACATTATTGTTTTCAATGCTTGTGGTAGGGTACAAAACAATACTTATTAAGGAATGTAACAAAACGTTCCTGCGCAATGATGTTTTTGTAAAAGTTCATGGTAAGCCCCCTGGTCTTTTTTCAAAACGTCTTGGATTTGATCCTGATACGTTTCTACACTACTCAAACGATAAGGCCGCCGGTTGTTTGCAACACTGTTTGTAAGCGGTAGTAATCTTTTGTTTTCAAATTTAATGTATAAACAAAACAATAAGAGTTTATCTATTTACTCTTAAATTAGGAAATTAAATAAAATTACCAAGAAAAAAAGTGAAGTAGAAATGTATATTATGTGATGACAACATTAATTAAATCCTTTTGATCCCGGAAAAAACTCTGAAATATCAGTAAAACGCGAGCTAAAACCTCGTGACGAAATTAAAATCATATTTTTCCTTTCCCGACAAAATGCGGTTATATGTTTCTCTAAAAATCGCAACCCAAAACAGAGATACAAATCTAGCATATACTTCCTACTTCCTACTAATATTATAAACGCGAAAGTTTGTAAGAATGGATGGATGTTTGTTACTCTTTCACGCCAGAACGGCTGAACAGATCTGGATGAAATTTGGCACAGAGATAGATTATAGTCTAGAATAGCACATATGTTACTTTTTAATCGCGGGTGCACCCGCGGGGCGCAGCTAGTAATACATATAGCTGTATCAGTCGCACCAAATGAAGAAACTAGGTCTTGTATTATCCTCAACCCCGCGACTGGCTGTAATGTATGCTCTCGGTTTTAACACGGCCCTTGTCAAGGGACAGGTTCGATGTTAACATTGAGCAATAAGGAAAGCTATTACGGCGTAACTTAACCTGTAGAGGTGGTCAAATGAGGGAACTAACCAGTGATGACGGGAGGTTGTCAATTTTCATTAGAAAATGCTATTGTGGCGACACGATTTAACTCTACATATAGCAACACTATTTTGTTGTTTCTTTTTTACAACATTTCGATATCTACATCATGAGGTGCCATCTTCATACTGAAGTTTGGAGGTCGGTGGTGGTGTGTCTAAGTGTGTGTGTGTGTGTGTATGTGTGTGTGTGTGTGTGTGTGTGTGTGTAGCATCGTAACTCTCGAACGGATGAACCGATTTTGATTTTGTTTTTTTTTAAAGATGAATTAATCGGCAGCGTTCTTAGTTCTATGTTTGATGAAAATCGGTGTTCATGAAATCGTTGTGTGGGGTTTTATTTTTTTAAATTTATACTTGTGAATTGCACAAGCGACAAACCGGAAGCATGGCGGTTCAGTTTTTATGCCTGAACAGTGTCCGCGCAGAATCCTCGCCTTGCTTCTGTCCTGTATAATTCACGCCTCTTTAATCATGTCATCCAGCCATCTCTGGCGTCCTTGACTTTTCTTCCCCTAACTCTTTCATATTCATGAAATTAATGTATGACTTATCCTTGAGCTGGTTAATACTCACCCCTCCGGGGTTCTTGACGAAGTACGACCCGCTGGAGCCCTGGTATATCCGCTCTGGGAAGATCCCATTGTCTATGGCCACCTCCGCCTGCCATATCAACTCGGTAAACTGAGGGTCATCTGCCGACAACACAATACATACGTTAAATCCATATCCATACTAATATACATATTTTAACCTATACTAATATTATAAAATCTAACTAAAGTAACTCTGTCTGTCTGTTTGTATGGTTTTCACGGCTAAAAAGCTAAACGCTTCATAATGAAATCTGATAATGAGAGAGGAACGTTTTGGATACAATTTGTTGAATAAACGCGAACGAAATCGCGGGTAACAACTAGTAGATAGATAAAATATAAACGACTACTACTTTAAAAACTTTGGTGGTTTAAAGCTGAATTGTTTTAATATTTTACATACGTTTTAGCGAATAGAATAATTTGTATTTTAATTCCGAGTTTCGAGTTCCAATTATAAAAGTCGAATTGAGAAATTCCTCGGTCGATTACATTAAAGTCGGTTAAAAATGCCTAATATTGTACTATCGCTCTTCAGCATGCGCGACGCGACAATTTCGCGTCACTATGTTGTGGGAGAACGTGACAAGGCTATGTGTAAGGTGAGTATATATGTATAGAGTATAGGTTTATGTCTGCTGAGTCGACTAAACTTTGTCGCGGCGCGAACGCTAGGCGGGCTTATCGCAATATGCCGGCTCTTTAGACTCTTAGCGGTAGTGTGCGACAGTTTTAAACGTTTTGAGAAGTAGCTTGGCCCATTCCTAGTTATAAAGCCCACACGCACTGCTCTGTGCAAAGTAGTATTTGTTAAGATAATCACATGCAGTGACGCATATCTGATTCATTGTCTCAAGGCTTGTTGTTTTTACAATACAATAACTTTAATTAATTATGTATGCTGATATTCATATACCTAGATGTGTATTTAAGCAGTACAATAAATGTGGAGTTTATTGAGCTCATAGATAAAGGTCCGCGGACTAAGTTTGCACCTACGAATAACATAGTCTAATACGTGGTCTTAGCTGATGTACGGTCACGTCTCAAAATTATAGGTATGTATGTCGCAGCCAACTAGCTAAATCAGCCGTTCAATTAACAGCCTATGCATGGACAGATAGGTATTAAAATAAATCTTTAAATTAAAAAAAAACCATTATAACCATACAAACTTTTGTAACCATCGGCGTATACGTCACTATATTGTGCATATTTTGACACTCTCTACAAACTCTACCCCCTTATTAATAAACATTGTTTACTTGTATAGCCTCGAAATAGTTACGGTAATTTTATTCTTTTTCTTTACTTTACATTTTTAACCCGATCGAATACGACAAAACGCTGCATAACTATTCCTAGTTACAACCTTTATTAGTAAGAGGGTGTTTGTATAGATGAGTTATGTCCAAAATCCCCATCAAGGGGGATTTTGAAACTTTTTGGCCCGAAATCCCCATTGGCTTCTCGTAGTGGGGATTTCGGGACAAAAAGGTTAAGTCTACAATTTAATCTACTAGTTTAGGCTCAAAAAGTAAATTTTCCTACTAGTTAAGACCAGACACAGTTTACCAAAACCATTCCATTCGACCAATCTACTCTTTACTAACTAGGTTAATACGAGTATCTTTAATCAAATTTTTTGCAAGGTCACAGACAGTCGGTGGAAGCGTGATCATCGTCCTTCACCTTCAGAGCCCCACGAAGGGTTTATAATCGTTACATAACAATAGTAACTAACTATTATTCTGTGACACAACATGGCTTCTGAGTTCTGAATTCTTCTAGGCCTAATATTGAAATAAGCTTGAATGATCAGCATAGTGTGACGACTACAGCGAGTTTACTTTGACTAATAGCACCTAACAGGTATCGCGGCCTAGCATTAGTGTAATTTTGGGTCAAATTTTGGCTTCAATTTGTAACTTTCAGTAATAATGTTTAAAGTGAACACTCGCTTAACTATACCCTCGAATAACATCTTAATTCGAGTCAAGGGGTAAGCTGAAAATCAGCCTTGGTTAAACTGATTTTAGTAGACGCAGCTCAGTGCTAAGCTCACTCCTTTTGCCACCGTAATTATCTGCTACTTTTTGTACCTAAGGGAACGTACCCATACTACGTGACTCATTAAGGGGGGGGATACGATTTTTTAATGTTTAGTTTGCAAAACACGATTTAAAACTATGAATTACTACGTAAAACTAGAATAGGAGGGAGGGGGTCTTAGAATAGAGTACTATAGAGTACAGATGTTCACCGAGGGGGGAGGGAAGAGGGTTAAAAATTGTACGAAATGGTCACGTAGTATGGGTACGTTCCCTAATTACTTATATTGTGTTTATTTTTTTTACTTTGGCAATAAATATCCTTTTCATCTTAATTTGACAATAACAATTTTGAACCTTATTACTGCGTGACACATAGTCTTTAATAACAACTTTGCATACACCCATTGATGTCTTAGCCCCAAGACCTAGATTGGTGCAAGTATGACCTACTAGCTGCGATAGCCAAATTCGTCGATCTGTTTGTGCGTAAAAATGTAACAAATAAACACACAAACACACTTTCGCATTTATAATATACAGTACGATATTTCTATTTTGAGAAAGCGTGTCATGCACTGCGGTTTTGTGCAGTATATAGGGTCAGTTGGTGTATTTGATATCTGTAGCTCTTTCTTATTCTGTGGCAAGCCAGCTGTTGAAAACGACTATGAATGGATTAATTATGATTCACGCCTGTTAACGCAACGTATAGACGTACGTAATCGTAAGAGCAAATATTTATGGTTGTCGTCAAACAGGCGTTAGTTTTTATTTTAACTACTCGTATGTATTTTATACTAGACTTGACATCTCTAACTTGCATAGTGGTACACCGTGAAGAAGCTGGACAGCACCCTATCACTCATACGCAGTTTAGGCACTCGAAAAAACCATACGCGATTTATGCTGAATATTGCGTCATCCAAGAAAACAGGGAAAATAAATACACAAAAGCGATGGAATCACTTTTTACAATTTCAGATCCTACTTACTAATATTATAAACGCGAAAGTTTGTAAGAATGGATGGATGGATGGATGGATGTTACTCTTTCACGCCAGAACGGCTGAACAGATCTGGATGAAATTTGGCACAGAGATAGATTATAGACTAGAATAGCACATAGGATACTCTTTAACCGCGGGGCACAGCTAGTTTTTGAATACAATGCGTTAAAATTGTATCCTGCGTGAATGAATGATAGCCGTTCCACAAAATTTGTTCGCGATATTTTTTTTGTCTTAACGCTCGTGCGATGTATTTTTTTCAACACAACATCTGACACATTTCACAGCCTTCCCTATATTAAAAGCTATTTGTTTTTATGCCTAGTTTATTACCACTACTTTACTTTCGAATATAGGTAGTAGAGCCCGATTCTCAACATACACCCTTTAGTACCTACTTATGTAATGTTTAATCGATTTAAAAAGAGGAGGAGGTTCTATTTTCGTGTGCATGTTATTTTCCTGTAACTTTTTGTATTTCTCTTGATTAATCTGCTCAACGGTATGATAGCCGGTCAGCAGATATGAAACTTCCAAAAATCGACCTTTGCTTAAGTAATACAGCGTTGCTTGTATCATGTCCACAATTTTTTCCTTGATTTATTTAAATAAAAAAATTACCTTAGCAACACAGAGTTGCATGTCGATCCATAAGCAACGATGTGTTGTTTAACGCATTACTTTCGTATTGATTATTATTTGTGTGAAGTAAAAGGTCTCGACAATCGTCAGCAATTAGAAAACTCGTCTGAAGCCACCCGCGCACTTCCATACATTGTCATCCAAACATTGTCATCATCTGAAGATTTTCTTTGTTTTGCTCTACACAAAATCTGAGCCAGTTAATCTTTATTTTTAGTGCTCCTTCGACACGGAGATAGATTAAACAATAGATCTTTTTTAATAACAAGTAACATTTTTAGAAGAGAAACAAAAAATACTTATATATCACTTCCACTATCAAGACAATTCAAATGAATACATATGTACATGCACTTAAAAAACAAAACCCTTCTTCTTGCGCAGTCGGGTAAAAAAACCGACTTCTTGTCATAAAAATTGAGTTAAAAAAAAATGACCAAGTACCTACTTTTATATCTTTTCAAATATAAAGAATTGTCCAAATAAGTTCATAAATTATGGGGGAATGCAGTAACAAATTAAAAAAAATAACAAATTGAGAACATCCTCCTTTAATATCACAAAATCAAACAAAAACCCTTGCAAGTGCCGTCTTGTCGCTTAATACAATTTGTGATACTGATTTCAATTTTCAGCTATTTATTTAACTTAGTTATTCTAAAAATAACTCAAGATTGCTAATTAACTTCTTTTTATTCCAATTAGATTCAACTAACTTCTCAATGTTACAAGTGTAATGATAAAGGTTATATACATGACCTCGAGTACACATCACTGAACTTAACTACAATTTGACTTCCTTTTGCTGAGTCTGACCAAAAATAAGTTGAAATTGAAATAGACTATGGCCTCTCCAGGCCAGGGGGGCTATTCCTGCGCTTGAGATAAGATGAGATTTTATCTTGGTCACTCTCACACCTATGATGTTTCAAACGAGAGCAACAAAGACGAAAAAAGGTGAGATGAAAATCTCTAATCTCCGGATAGGGCCACTGGAGTCAATGAATATGGTGTCTTATCTCACTTATATTATGATTGCGAAAGTTTGGATGGATGTATAGATGTTTGTTAATCAAACACACTAGTATTACTGAAGATTTAGGTGAATAGTAGTTAGAGATAGATTATAGTCTGAAATAGTGCATAGGATACTTTTAATTGCGGGAAACACAGCGGAGTGCAGCTACGTAGTATAGCATATAAAACAATGTTGGATGTATAAAACACCTTTCATAACTAATAATATGTAAATTTATCATTTATAATTTTGTAGCATTCTGTAGTTATCCACTGCATTCAGCCCAGTTGACATTTAAAAAAACTTATATTTATAATATCAGCATGAATTAAGTGAACCAAGTACCAACATATTAAATATTGTTAATGTTAATTTATTTATTAAGTTATTAAAAATCATTTTGGATTTCTGCCTAGTACATTCTGTCTGGTTTGAATATTATCTAAATTGTAGTTCCACCTTGAGCCTATAAACTAATCTACATAAAAAACTGGTCCACTGAAGTTATCCATGCCTTCTTTCGTAATCTTTACCTTTTACTGTGATACTTATGAATGAACGGAAACCGCTTAATTTTTGAACTAATTAAAAATAAATTAACTTTCATTAATTTTAGTGAAATTGTAATAATAATAATAATAATAATAATAATCATTTATTTCAGACCATGTCCATATTTAAAATTCATTCACACATCTACAATTAAATTCAAATTAAATGCTATTAAAATGAAAAATTAAAGTTAAAAAAAATAAATATAAATATTTTGATTTGGTACATGTCAATCTTAGATGTCAAATAATAAAAAAAAAAATATGTCACGAATATAAAGTAAAATAAAAATTGAAAAATTAAATTGAATTAAATGTCAAAATTACTTATTAATGTGAAAATGTCAGATCTAATTATTTATGATTAACATGCAACCCAACCGCATGATGTAAGAAAGGACAGTCAGCTCGCCCTGCAACAACGCGCAGGATACTGTTGGTGCTGCCCCGGACACGGCTCAGCATGGAGGCTGCCCGCTTGCGCATGATGGCATGAAAGCCATCCACCCGGGCGTCGGCGAACATGCCCGACGCACTGCAGCGCCAAGGCAGCCCCAGCAGCATCCTGAACGCGTTGTTGTACTGCACGTGGAGAGCGTTGACTGTTTTCTGCGAGTAGCTGACCCACAGACTGCACGTATTAAAAGACTGGCAATATGCTTTGAAAAGCGATATTTTTACCTCCGTCGTGCACCGCGCAAATCTGCGAGCCAGCATATTGCTTCTAACTGCCAACGCCCTGCGCTCCCTCTCAATATCTTCGGCATCTGTGAGATCCTCTGTAATCCAGTGACCCAGGTACTTAAAGTGTGAGACTCTGGCCAAAGGGACGCCGTTCAGAAATAGAGGAGGCACAATATTAGTCTTAAAGCCCTTTGACTGAAACACAAGAAACTCACTCTTCTTAACATTGTACCTGAGCCCATGAGACCCAGCATATTTCTCACAGATACCGAGGAGCTTCCTGATAGCACTTATCGAGGGTCCAAGCAGCACCATGTCGTCAGCGTAACTGATGTTGTTAATAAATGTCCCATCAATGGAACACCCGACCCCGGCGCCACTTAGCTCCTCGACAAGCCCATTCACATATAGGTTGAAAATGCGCGGAGAACTCAACCCCCCTTGCCTCACACCGCACCTCAACCCATAAGCATCAGAGAGCTCACCTGCCCACCGTACAACATTCATCTGGTTGTCGTACCAATAATTAAAAAAATTTATGACCTCATCTGGAAGACTTGTCTCTGACCTCATCTTCCTCCACAGGACGTCGTACGACACCAAATCGAAGGCCTTAGATAGGTCCAGGAAACACGCGTATACTGGTGTTTTCCTGTCAGTGTAGTACCGGACAGTGTGCTTGAGGCAGAGTATCGCTGACTCTGTAGATAACCCAGAACGAAAACCGAACTGGGCATCGTTCAGCGTTATGTGTTCACTCAGTACACGATCAAGCAAACTGTCCAGCACTTTCGCCACGGTCGATATGTTATATGATATGTTAAGATATGTTGTATGACTGAGATAGAAACTGGTTGAGAAAATGCACAATACCCAGAGTTAACAGGTTTCTACTAGGTTAACATCCTCCATTCTGTAGGTAAGTACTGCATCTTTGTGTATTATGAGGTAAGGTACCACAACTTACCTAATGATTTACAAAAATTTGGAACCAGTGACAATTATATTCTTATAGCTACAAAACTTAGCGCTCAGCCATTCTGGTTTACGGAAGGTGCATTATAATTTGCATTTAAAGTATTATTTACTATTGTTAAGAAAAAATATTCTACTTCATAATTTACTTCAGAGTGAAAAAGCAATGAAAACTACAGCAGGATTACTCTGCCATATGGCTAACAAAATAATCCTGAAAATAAGTCTTAAAAAGTGTTTCATGTAGAAAATATGCAAGATAATGATGTTATAAAT
This sequence comes from Peribatodes rhomboidaria, assembly GCA_911728515.1. Classification (NCBI taxonomy): domain Eukaryota; kingdom Metazoa; phylum Arthropoda; class Insecta; order Lepidoptera; family Geometridae; genus Peribatodes; species Peribatodes rhomboidaria. Next base: position 3,602,826 of record OU452184.1, on the reverse strand, counting down.
GTTTTATATGACTCACCACAATGGAAACATAAATCCATACTTAGAAATTAAAATGAGTAATAATATTAACTGAAAAACTGTAAGCACAGAGTCGTTCCGCTTCGCTGCAAACCACAAGCCTGTTGCTGTGTTCACAACAGTTACATGCTCACTTTCTTCAATTAAAAACAAGCTGAAGTTAGCACAATCAATAACATAACATGCGTAAATCGGTTGTAAAACAATACGAATTCGTAATTTTCATGTCAAGGGAATATGTTTATGAACGTCAAGGCGAATATCACCAATGCAAAAACATCTGTTTTTAAGCAACTTTATTTATTTTGTGTAAAGAAGTTGTAGAAGCCTCACAGCAGGTTTCGCGAAGTCCCACAAGTGTTGAAACTAATTGAGTCGTAAAATACCTATTCTTATGTGTATATTGAGGCGTGATGTCGCCCCTATCAATTATAAAGGCGTAATGACGTCCCACTCAGTAGATAATGTTTTCTTACCTGGAAAGTGATTATAGGAGACCTCAAAGTCGCCGCGGCCGCCGAGGAGCGGCTGCGACTCCCGGTTGACCCCTGGAGAATCCACGTTGCCCTCGAACCCGACCTCTGGCACTAAACAGATTTCTTCTGAACTACTCGACAACGATACCACACCGTCATCGGGAAGTGTGTTCAATGTGATCGGCTTGTCGAAGTCGAGATTTAACAGAGTCTCTTCCGTACTCATGAGTAAAGTTAAACAGTAAAACACTACCGAGCCTCATTTATTTCGTATAAATTTCTTTGTTTCACAATCATTTACACAAACACCATTTGATTGGATTCTTTCCTTCAATCAACGAGCGAGCGATGAATGGAGCATAGACTACAGAGCGGAGCAGTGACAGCTCACAAAACTGACATTTGTTTAGCTTAAAGTTTTTTTTTATTAGTGAGGACCTTATATCTAAATGTCGGTAAACATCGGTTTTTCTTTTTATGTTTAATCGATACTACTCGATTTATCGACTAAAATAGAATAGTACTTTTTAACGCCACATGTAGATGGTAAACTAAATTAACGGCCGCCTGATGATATGCGATCCATTGGCGCCGAAAGATGGAGTATTACAAAAAAACCCCGCCAAATGTTATCAACGATTATTTTCATAGTTTTATTTTCAAATAAATAACTACTGTGCTAGGCTAAGTTTTACAAAATTTAGTTCTACAGTTCTACACCAAGGTTTGGACAATCCTACTATCCTACTAATATTATAAACGCGAAAGTTTGTAAGAATGGATGGATGGATGGATGGATGGATGTTTGTTACTCTTTCACGCCAGAACGGCTGAACAGATCTGGATGAAATTTGGCACAGAGATAGATAAAGTCTAGAATAACACATAGAACTTTTTAACCGCGGGTGAAACCGCCGGGCGCAGCTAGTACTTAATATTTTGATTTCCTTATCAACTCTCGTTGGAAAAAGTTCCGTCGAATCCTTGAGAATCGGAAAACTCATTGAACTCCTTACTCGAAAAACCATTATCCGAATACCCTTGTTTACCAAAAATTCCTTTTTGCCGATCATGGTGGAAACGTCCCTTGTCGAACCTAGCTCCGGCACCTAATTTCCTTCCGAATCCTTTTGCGCCGACTTTATTAATTGCACCAGTAGTTTCGTCATCCTCATAAAATATTTTGTCTTTCTTGTACTCGTCCTTATGATGAACTCGATGAAAACCCCTAGTTTTGGTTCCTTTCTTATACTTTCTATCTTCATTCCCTTTAACTCCAACAGCTGTCCCGGCAAACGCTTCCGCAAGCGCGTACACATCATCATCAGCATAAGCTCCTTGATCGTGAACTCCTGCTGTCTTATAAAACTTCTTCAAATCTTCAATATTGTGTTTCGATTTCGATCCTTTATTCGATGCGTCTTTTTTCTTAAAGCCGGAAGTCTTGACGTTAGTGTTGGTCTGCTTGTCCTCTGTACTTGAAGTGTTTCCGGCTTCGTCTAGAAGCTTCGAGAAGTCGTTTAAGTCTTCCTCCTCGACCTCGTACTTCAAGTCTTTGAGGTCAGTGTCGAGCTTGTCGAACTGCAGCGAGCCCAGGCCCGCCGGTGCTGACTCAGCCAACCAAGCCGTCACAGACAACAACAAGCACAATTTCTTCTGCATGCCGTCCTAATTTTTTGTCCGTTCTTGCGCAATGAGAGAAGGTTGCGACACTGACATACATGGAATGCGGTCGGCTTATATAGTGATTTGTTAAAATTAGCAAGCAAGGATCTTTTTTTAGGAGATGAGTGTTTAATGAACGTTCTGGTAACGGCTCGGCGGTCGGTAATCTGTGCAACGACACGGATCGGTCAAGGTCCCGATCTGTTCGCGGCGCGAGCATGAATGGTCACAAGATATTATCGATAATACGTAACTGTAATATTATAATGTACAAAAAAAATGTTACAAGTTTACAACTGCTGAATTGTACATTCATATTGTATTATAGGCTACCTGCCGACCGTTCCAAACTCGGCGTGTTTTATCATACATTAGGAGGAGGCCCACGTCGCAAGGTAAACATACCTAAGATGATGACGATTTTAGTAGTGAACTAGTGGATACAGAACCTGCTGGCTTACCACGAGCTTAGATAGTTAACGGAAACTTTTTTCGTTTTCATTTAGCTCCATACATGTAAGTTAGTTTCTTTAAGTTTCCGGCAGGTACCAGCAGGTGCCTTTAAAAATCATTGGTCCTCATTGAAGGACCAACCGTTTTTAAAGTAGAGCTGAAACATTACTTTTGTTGGCCAAACAAGGAACTAAAATTATCCATGGGAGACTTATCGCTTTTGTTTAATGAATACGATAGTGGTTCCCTCAATTAATACAGATACATTTATCGTTCTTTTTCAAGGGGATCGGTGCCTAACAACTGTTTAGGAGATAGATCATCGTATCACGTCTAAGGGTCGTGATGTGAGCAGCGCCTTCTATATCCAACCTAAAAAGTATTAAATTGGCAACATAGTTACAAGGCATTGTAATTTGCACTATGTACGAGTCAGTAGGCCACGCCTTATCCTTCGTCCTAATTGGCTGAAAGTAGCTTATCAGGGTTACGGGACTCTATTACTAAGAATCCGCTGTCCGTCCGTCTGTCTGTCCGTCTGTCTCCAGGCTGTATCTCAGAAACCGATAGTTTGACAGTTGAAATTATCACAGATGATGTATTTCTGTTGCCGCTATAACAACAAATAATTACTGAAAACAGAATAAAATAAATATTTAAGAGGGCTCCCATACAACATGTTTTTTTGCCGTTTTTATAGATGATGGTACGGAACCCTTCGTGCGCAAGACTGACTCGCACTTCGCCGGTTTTTTTTAAATATTCAAGCCAATACTTTAATTTTTATTTGATTTGTTGTTCTAGATTGAAATCATCGACACAAAAAAAAATTGGGTTCACCATTTATTTTATTTATTATTATATTTTTATTATTTATTATTACATTATTTTGCACTATAAAAAACATGTTGTCGTAGGTAATATACTCTGTTTTAAATCGCTTCTTGAGAAATTTCAACAAATTAGAACTCGCAAAACTCTAGCTCATCATAAGCGATAGAACATAACAAATCGTCACGCCTTTCCCTCGAAGGGGCTGGCATAGCCTTACAACACCCACACTTTTCCGGACGATATTCAGTCCTTAATGTGACAGAGGGCGAGCTTGTCGCCATACACCGGGTTTCAGTTATGTATAGCAGATAACATTAAACAAGTACGCACATACATGTGTTCACAAAATAACCAATTGGTGCGTGCCTTTGCCTGGGATCGAACCCGCTCCCTCTGGCTTGAGAGGCGAACCTTCTCCAACTAGACTATCATCGCTCGTCTTTTATAATAGAACGGTGGGTACGTAATGTTAATGAAAATAAATAAAAATCATTTATTATTCATGCATGCACGCATAAAAACACATCTAAGGCAAAGATTAAAATTACAAATAAGTACACAATTACCAGTGTAAATAGAGCCTGTGCTATTACCACCTATTACCTAACACCTTATTATTATTTATTATTACCATGTACAGCCGAATTATATATTTTTTATTTATTTATGTTTAAGTATGTTTATTTTGAATTTTTGGTGTGCAATAAAGATGTATTGTATTGTATTACACAGTTTGCCTCTAAAGTAATTCTGCCGAAATATACCACCATGTCAAGTCAAGGAGGCTGGTAGCACAGACAAAGGTATCAATCAGTACCAGTTGTTGATAAGGCATAAATAGGAACACTTGAAAATGCCTACTCTACTATTGGATAGTAAAAGTTACCTAGAAGAAATCACTTTTAGCGATAAGACTGCCTATGATTACTAATATAATGATAGCCAAGTTTTTATATTCATTCATATTTATTTGCGTTACAAAATTATTTACAGCGAAATCATCATACAAACATAACAAAATGGCTAATGAAATTATTAACATGTATTTACAAGAGTTACAATTTGTTGGTCTATTCGTCTTTTGATTCGCCTTCTTCGTAGTCGTCATCGTCGTCATCGTCTGCGTATTCGTACTCCTTCTCGTGGTTGCTGCCTCCCTTCTTCCCAAAGTCCTTCTCGTGATGGTAGTGGCTATCGTTACCTTCCTCGGCGGAGTGACCAGCCTCGCCATCATCAATATGTCCTTTAGAATGGAAACCAGCTTTACCGAACTCTCCCTTATCATGACCAGCCTTGTAAAGACCACCCTTCTTGTGGGCACCTTCTTCAGATCCGTGATGTCCCTTCTCGTAGCCGTGCTTGTTGAAATGCCCGCTCTTATCAGCCACGTCGTAAAAATCATGGTCCTTCTTAAACTCGTCCTTGTTGAAGACCTTGTGGTAGCCGGTTACTTCTTCACCTTTGCTGAAATGCTTCTTATGTCCGTGGTCTCCTCCCTTGTAGCTTTTACCAGCTTCGTGGTGCTTTCCGTGAGCGTCAGCCTCGTCGTGATGGGCGCCTTTCTCGCCTTCGCTTTCTTCGTAGTGGCCTTCCTTGTGTTCCTTGCCGTAGTGTCCTGATGCTCCTTTAGCGTGGTGTCCTTTAGAGTTGTAGCCTTTATTCCCTTTCTCCCCGTTCTCAGCGTGATGTTTTTCACCATAATCGCTGCCGCCGCCTTTTTCGAATGAGTGCCCGTGATCAAGACCAACCAAGTCTCCGCCTTCTTCCGAATCCTCGTCACTGTCGTCATCGTCCTCAGCGTCTTCGACTACGATGGGCTTAGCGGCAATGTAGGGGAGAGGTGCAGGCGCCAAGTCAAACGCCTCGGTATATTTCAGAGGCTGCGCGATGGGGATCGGGGGAGCGAAAGCGTGAGGCTGCTGGTATCCATGCCCTCCCAGTTGGATGAGACTTGCTGGGCCGTTGTTGTCACTCCTGTAGATGTAGCTGGTCGCGGCCGGGGCGAAGCCGACCTGCACGGCCGAAGCGACCGCGCCAGCAAATAACAAGCTTATGAAAGTGTTGACCATCTCGAGATCTGTATCGCACCAGTGCCTGTGCTGTAATACTTTGATAAGCCTGTTGCTCAATATTTATATCAAAACTAGAGACAAAGGACCGTGAGTGTGTCAGCGCACCTTTCTTGTAGCCATGTAACAAATTGCTTATCAGACGAGGTTATAGGTGACAAAGAAGCTAGATAATGAAAAAAATGGCCATTGTGCAATAAATAATTCGGGTACGCCAACCGCAAAACAAATAGGCGTGAATATTTTTTCTGTCTCGAAGAGCCTACGTGAGCGCGGCAAAAAGTTAAGTACCTACCCAAAGTGACTAAGCAATTGAAGCTGCTCTGGTTCAAACGTTGTAAAAAACCTGAAGAAAACAGAACCTCTTCCACTTAGGAAATCGGGAAACAAAGTTAACACTTACTTCAAATATTTTTCTTATTTTTAATTTTTTTACGACTGGATCTTCCGAAAATGTTAACAGACAGTGCAGTGGTGGGATTGCATATTTTGTATGACATATGATTATGTTTCATTGTTTGAAATTCCGTAGAGATTCCGATATGTATTTTCGCTAGTGGCTTTGTGATAATGGGATGGAATAGGGTTCCAGAAAAAAAATCGAACAATAGGATCACTTCATTTATATTTTTATTTACTTCAGCATTCTTAGTGGTGGATTTTTTCCTCACTACAAATCCTCGCACCGCTCATCTTTTGGTGGGAAAGCAGACTTAAAGTCATTAGGACCACAAAAAAGAAAATTGATTGCAACGAGTAACAGAAAAAATAACTTCTAACCAATGACAAAATGTCTCACAATTCGTTTGATCTTACTCGTAGAGATGTCACCAAAGGAAAGGAGTAAGTACCTAATAAGTATTTTTTTCTTAAATTGAATAGATATAATTTAATTGTATAGCCGTTCTCCCAGGAATCTGTGTGAGGAGTAAGTAGCAGCAGCGGGAGATAAGATTTAAGTGTGAGGTAAGCAAGCAAGTGTTCGTATTGGCCCTTGTGTAAAGTATGGGTGATATTATTTAGGTTTTAATTAGCTTATTTTCATTGTACACAACCTTTTTCTTGAAAAAATATACCTACATGATAAGGGAACCAAACTTACTTTCGTACTTATCTATCTACTTATCTGCGAAGCCACCCTTGTATAGGGCAGGCTCATTGAGAAACGCAGAAGGCTGGCTTCAGCTCCCACGACAAAATCTGTTGAGTATTTCTCCTCGCTTTATGTGGAGGTAGGAATTGACCCCTTACTAAAAGACGTATAGCCTCGGAATAGTTATACAGTGTTTTGCCTTTGTCTTTCTTTGAATTTTTTTTACTCTATCATAAATTACAAAGCACTGTAAAAAACTATTCTGAACAACGTTTATTGGTAAGGAGGTGAGACTCTCATCTCCATGAGACGCTCAACGCTCATCGCACAACATCGCTCAAACGGGGGAATGATTTTCATGAAATGTGCATAATTAATATGAAATGTGCATAATTATAGGTACCTAATCCACAAGTTTTTTTTAAAAAGAAGTTAAAGTTTAATTTTTTTAAGTTTCGTTTTAAGTTTTAATATTTCTTTTTTTTGTTTAAGTTTTTTTTAAAGTTTTTTTAATATTTATAGGAACAACAGACAGCCGCATTATAAAAAAATACATAGAGTGGATACATAAATATACTTATTATTAATACAGCCCACAACGCTATTCACAGATTACTAAATAAATTAACTAAATTTCGCCAGAAGTTACTAACTTGAATTGAATTTATATCATAAAAGTCAACAATTTTGAGACAAATCTAAAGTTGCACATTTGGTTTTTATTTAGAGGTAGGCTCCATAATGTATTTAGAGACACTAAAGGCACAATACATCTGGATTCGCGCCTTTCTTTACGTAATAGCAAGCTTGCATCATGTTGTAAAACCGTGTAGAAAGCTCTTTTTGAAATCTCGAAGACTAAACTAATAAATTAATCCTAATGAAACGCAAGCCACGTTTTGAGCGTCGTATGTTGCATACTTAGTGGCCAGCTGCCTGTGTCAAGCACAGCCCAGGTATAACACAATCCGTAAAAGCCTCCATAGGAGAGTCTAGAAATACTTAGGTACTCTGTCTGTTTGTCTATCTGTCAGCCACGCTCGACGAGTAACACGGGAAGTAGATATAAAGTGTCCCATATGATTTATTACACATTAGGTACCGAACCGATTATGATTTTTTTGTTTGAAAGGTGAATTAGTCGATAATGTTCTTAGTTATATTTGATGAAAATCGGTGTTGATGAAAATCAGTGTGGTGGGGTTTTTTAATTTTTAATTTTGAGTGGTTGGTTATTTTGCGCTCGTTGCAGGACGGGGGGAATACTGTTACTACGTTTGAGGCTGCCTAGAGCAGCGGAAGAACCTAACCAGTTTCTAATGTCAGTTACATTTGACTCTGTCTCAAAATAAACTAGTGGCTCGTTGAGCTGTAGACCTCGCGGCCGACGTCTGTCTCCTCTGCAGGTCGCATTCCTCAACCGATTCTCGTTGTAATGTTGTTAGCAGGTTCGATCATTTATACAGTTTTTTTCTTGCTAAGTCAGTTTACGGAATTTTTTACGGAATTGGCAATTTTTTTATTTTTTTAATCATATCTCCGCTATTTTGAATTCCTTTCTCCTATTCGGAGATTTGAGATTTTCATCTCATCTTTCTTCATCCTTGTTGCTCTCGTTTGAAACATCATAGGTGTGAGAGTGACCAAGATAAAATCTCATCTCATCTCACGCGCAGGAATAGCCCCCTTGTAGAGGAAAACAGAGATCCGTACATAAATCTAGACAGAAATCGGAGTTACGGTTGAAAGCATTTTTGTCAAAGTTGAAGCATAGACGCTTCGCTCGCTAACGCTTGCTCGGTCGACAAACATGTAAGTATGATGCTAGCTCATGGAACCCCTAAAACTTGTTGGGGATAAAGGAAAAACAATCAAGATCAGTATTATATGGCTTATCTTTATAACTACAATCATTCGATATTTACAAAAAAATCTTAGGTACCAAAATTAACAATACTATAACAAACACGTTCAACAAGTCCTTATCAATGCTTGATTTCGTAGCCGTAGCTCTTGCCTGCGTATTTTCCGCCTTTAGCGCCGAATTGTCCGTCGCTATGATGGGAGGACTCTCCTCCTTCCTCCCCAGAATGGGCAGCTTCGTGTTCGTCTCCGGATTGCTTGTCCACGAAACCTTTCTTTCCGAAACTATCTTCATGCTCCCCTGACTCGTGTGCTCCTCCTTTTTCGAACCCTCCGGCGTCTGATCCGTGATGCTCGTGTCCGTTTCCATACTTCTGGTAGTCTCCTTCATGCTTTTCTCCATCGTAAAAGTCGTGATCTTTCTTAAATTCGTCCTTGTCGAAAAGTTTGTGATATCCGTCGACCTCTTCTCCTTTATCGTGAGCAGTTTTGTGTCCATGGTCTCCTCCTTTATATCCATGTCCTTTCTCGTAATGCTTGCCGTGTGAGTCGGCGTCTCCGTAGTGCTTTTTGTGACCGCCTTCACCAGAAACTGAGAAGCTTTCATACTTCTCTGTATGGTAATCTCCTGCGCCCCCTTTCCCGTACTTGTGACTTTTGGAATATCCTTTAAACCCTTTGTCGCCAGACTCGTGGTGCTCTTTTACGCCGTAGTCTTTGCCGCCTCCATGATCGTGGTAAATTCCGTGCCCATAATGACCGACACCATGCAAATAATCGGAGAAGTCTTTATAATTGCCACCAAAATCAGCGCCGTAACCTTCGAATATCTTCGCGTAGTTATCTTCGGCTATACCGGGAACATGGTCATCTTTTTCATCATCATCGTTTTCTTCGGATTTTTCCTCGACGGGAATGACGTAAGCTTCGCTGGCGTGTGATGCTGATTTGGTCTCGTCCGCTTCTTTTTCGTGAAAGGGTCCTGGTGCGGCGGGAATAGGAGCTTTATAAGCTTCTGGCTTAGCGTAAATCTTCGCTAAGTGTTCCATAACCTCGCTTTCTCCCATTTTGACGACGCTCGCGGGCCCATCGGTGTCTTTCTTGTAAATGTAGCCAGTCGCCGCGGGTTGAAGGTCAGAGCCCGTGGTCCGGACCATTACCATCCGTTCGACGGTCTCCCGCATTTCCATGCAGGAGCCACTGGCAAATATTAAAATTATTGGAGCTATTTTCCACGCCATGTCTTAGGCGTTGGCGTTTGGTGCAGTAATGACGACAAAGGTCAAGAGTAGCATTTATATAGTCAACATAACACTGCATCGAACGTTGACATTCATAAATGGGTCGATTCGAGAGCGCTCTCGAGATTGGGCAATGGTCTTCTGTGTCAATGATAATGAAAAACCCTGTATTCGTTTATACGGTGCATTGCTCCGCGTCCAACTAGCCGAACTCAGAGACAAGTCTATACCTACGTATGGCTATTTTAGTTATAGCAAGTCCTTTAGCGGCGACTTAGCCTCTTGTTGAGTGGTTGCAAAAATCAAGCACTCGTAATTTACAGATCCTTTAGCTAAAGTAAACAGGTAATTATTATTAGGTATTTAATATCTTTTTATTTTATTTTTATCCTATACTCGCAGTGATCCCGAAGAAGTCGTTATTTTATCGGGATATAAAGTAGTCTAATAATCCAGGGTACAAGCTACATTTCATGTCCAATCACAGACCTAAGATTTTTTTTGCTTCGCAATGTCCAACTCATTCTAAATCCGTTGAGCCGGTTCAGTATGAAGAAGTATCAAACTAACGCACCGTGTCAACTCACAATATTTCATGTTTATAATGTAGAGATATTACTCTATCTTTTCTACATAGTAAAAAAAAACAAAGTCGCTTTCCGCGTTTGTTTGTCCCTCCTTTTTCTATATAATTATTTGCTAACTCATCCTAAACCACGCACCGGACGGATTTTGATGCGGTTTTCACCATCAGTTAGATAATTTTTCAGGGAAGTTAGAAGCCGTGCGAAGCCATTGTCCTTCGTCGAAGGGTCGCTAGTTGAACATGGTAGGTACTCGTACTTATAAGTTTTGTGTATCTTTTTATGTAAGTAAAAATATTCACATGCACTTTAACACTCGAATTTTATTTTATGTGATAAGTAATTACCAAGAATTATTACATATTTCTTTTTTTTTTGTTTTTGCTGTAAAGGAGTATAATATACGAGTAATATTTTGTAGTAAGAAAAATAGTTAAAAAAGTCTGCAAACAATCCAGAGATTTTGTTCTTTTTACTTCTTGGTTCTTCTGGTCTACCGTGTTTTTCTTGAGAAACGTAACCTCCTGATCCAGAACAAATAACTTGAAACGTCATAAACTTTGGAATTATTAGCGCCCAGTCTGCAGTTATCATTTGCATTGATTCTTTGCTGACAAGGTTTCAGCTCTTCTTGCCCCTGATTTAGAAACTCTGGCGAATGGCGAAAGCTACGGCTACGACTTTTGTCTTTTATTCGAGGATATGTAGGGGACAGTAATTGGTATATGGCTCTATTGTCGGAATTCGGTATAAAGCCGTCGTGGAAGAATGCTCGATTGCTCAAAATTCTTACTCGGTGTGAGAAATTGACGCCGGGGTTCATCCGCCACGACTCCTGCGTGTAGCTCCTGGCTTTCTCTTGATTTGGCGTATACACGCTGGGTTTGTAGCGCCGATGCTCGCCGTTCTTTGACTCACTTTTAATGTGATTATTCTGTTTTTGTTGCACTGTCGTGTTTATTAATTGTTGTACTGGTGGCTCTTTTATTTTCACTTTAAATATGTACGGCGGGGCCGGGCCCAATTTTCGCGCTTTAAAATGAGAATCAACTATGACTTCGTGAAATAGACAATTTGTTCTTGAAAAATATCTACGTTGCAATGCTTGCATCGAGTTAGCAGTCGAGTTACTTCGAGATTTCTGGATGACCATGTGGGCGAGATGCTGTTTATGGTTGATAAAGACTTAAAGACTAAAGTAAATATTGGCGATATAGTGCACAGGAACAACGCGAAATATATCACCATCTTGACAGGCTCCGGAACTAGCACTGAGGAAGCGCGGCTTTTTTTGTTTTTATAGTATTTAATTGCAAGTCAACAATAGCATATTTATGTTCGCCCAATATAAACTGTAAACATCACATCACCAGTATTACATAAAATTAGTCATCGATAACAAAGCGTGCCGTAAACTGTATCTTTGATAATAATAGCATTACGCTCACTTAGGCCCGTATTCAGAAACGGTGCTTGGTCATGAATCTCGATTTTCGAAACCAGTTTTTAATCGAGGTTCAACACTGAGCGTAGTTTTAGCATGCGGGCCTTAGACTAGACACCTGGCTAGTTCCATTCTTAGAGATAGTTAGTTCGGACCGAGGTCTACACACTTACCGGGCCAGGGTAGTGAATAAGGCTAAGTGTATCATAATCATAACATTATGAATGCATGTTTTGAAAATAAATTATCTTAGTCAGCCAAATTCTCATTGCTGCTTTACGTCTACTACTCAAACTGATCATTATTTTTAAAACATTCATAGTATACGTTTATGTTGAATCAAAACTAAATAGCCAGTCCACTACTCAGCGAGCTGAGATGAAGAAGTTTGTGATGGATACCAAGTTATACACGTTTATAACAGTATTAAGTTTCATATCTGTGGAAGGACGTCTAATTCATAAAAATAAAACGAAAACCTCGGAAGTGATTCAGACCGACAACCCTAATCCAACAATTCGCCTCACGAGACAAGTCGACGATGACTCTATTCCAGGAACCTCCATAGAACACGCAGTTAGCGACGAGTTCCTAAATTCATACAAAAGAAGAAACAGGATATTTTTTCAAACAAATCCGAATAACTTACGCAAAGTAAGAAACTCAAACGCGAAAAGCCAAATAAAAATCTTAAAAGTTGAAATTCCAGATCACAAAATTGACACGGACCATTCGAAAGTTCTAGTTAAAAAACCAATACCCAAGTTTAGCGATATCGATTATGAAGACGACTTCCAGACGAAAATGAACAGAGCTCGCTCAGTTTTAGGGGATTCGGGAGACCACGAAGACGAAGACTTCAATTTAGATGATTACGATTTCGACGTGAACCACGATGAATTCTTAAGCGGAAGGAAACCTTTAGAGCCAAGGATAATCCTAAAACCCATAGAGAGTATATTGGCTGAAAAACCAACATTCAAAATACAAGCCAAAATATCCGATCAAAAAGAACACCGAGCGATCAAAAGAGAAGGTACTGCTGCAATGTATTCTAGAGAAGATACAGATTATTACGAGGATGGAACAACTACCACAGAAACGCACAAAGAGAGTCTGGAATCCGTAAACGAGTATAGCGACGAAGAAGACAATGTTAAAGAAAAGAAAAAACCCCCGGTAAGAACGGTTCGTTCCTGGAACGTAGAAGCTTATGTTAATAAGCTCGGAGATCAAACCTCTAAAGTTATGAATAAGTTTTTAAGTGTTTTGCCTATGTTTCCTCAAATACCCAAAGATAGAAATTCAAAGAAAAGATCTTAATGTGTCGTCAGTTCAAGTCTATAGGTATTTATTTTTGGTTACATAAAAAAAACAAAATCAGGGTTCGGTCACAGAATATGCCCTATTACATGGGTTCGGTGTTTTTGAAAAATTTGCTAGAAATTTCTCTACGTTTTATTTAATTTTGGTTCCATGATTTTTTATAAAACCGTTAGGTAAGTACTAATGTGAGTTTATTTAATTCCTAGAAAATATTTAAAATTAACATTTTTAGGTGCAAGAGCTAACGCATAACATCGATCCAAAAAAATAAAATTGCATAACTCTACCCGGAGCCCTGCGTTTCCACTCATTCGTAATCTCATAAAATAATAACGATAATTTCGAGCCCTAATTTAAATATTTTTATAATTATTTTTAGACAAACAAATATTAAATATATTGAACATGGAACTGCAGTTGTTAAATTTTATGTACGAAGCCCTGTGAGGTTGTTAGCTAATCTCGAAGAAGCGAAAATGTTATCAATTATATACTAGTTTGTGGATGTATGTACGAGTATGTCAAAAAATGGTTGTGATTTGAAATACCAATACTTAAGTAATATGTTGCACTGATAAAAGATACTATGTACAGAATTAAACACAATCAAAATATTTTTTAACATTTTTAATATAAAAGTAAAAAATTATGTGAGTAACAGTAACATATTAATAATACCATAACACCTTTTTCTCCGACTACGATAACATCACTTTTTTAAGGCGACAATGTGACATTTTAATATATAGCAATAACATAATATTAGTAAACCATTAAGGTAGTTTACTAACGCGTTAAAATAAGTAATTTTTAAAAGCTTGTTTTGGCTAAAATATCTTATAGGGTCAATATAAAATCTTGATTAAGTACGATCTTGTACTACCACACTACAAGTGTATAATTCCATCTAACGTAGTTTTGATTATCATTTTCTTATTCTTAATTATTAATGTATGTTATGATGGGTATGATAATAGTAATTTTAAAAGAGATAAAGAATTACCTCTTTAAGCCTCGAAACTTACTAAAATTGTTGTTCATACCTTGCGAATCACTTTTAAAATAACTCCCCTTAACAAGATCTTTAAAAGTGAGTTGATCTTTAAAATCATTCATTTTGAAGTAATCACTTAACGCAGAAGAGTGAAGAGGGAACCGTCCGATAGGACTAGCAGTTGAAGGAAAATAATACCCAGCAGTGACTAACGGTTCTCGAGAATTAGGGATGTCGTCTGAGAGGTCCTCGTGAATTGGTATAATTTTAGCTGCTTCTACCGTGTAGCGTTTGTCTTTAGCTTTCTCGATTTCAGCGTCAATCCTCATATGTTCACTCTCGTATGGATTGTAGGAATAATATGGCCAAATCGGAGAACTTGGCATATGCTCTTGTCCTTTTGAACCAGTACCTCTGCCATCTCGAAGGTGCTCCGTATCGTATCTGAACATCATCTCAGTCACAGGCTGGAAATTCATCGCAGACTTTAACCGATCGTACATAGAGTCGCTTTTAATTTTTGACGCTAGGTATCCGGCATCGTACTTTGCTACTGAGTCTTTTGTTAAAGATGACATATCAGTTGTTAATATCTTACTTGATATATCAATTGGATGTGAGTCTAATACAGTGGATCTAGATCGACTATCAATGTTTCCATCTTCCATTCCTGTACCGAATGTAGAGAACGTTCCGGGGTTATTATTGACTTGTTTATAAACGTATCCTGATGAGTAAGGTTCCGAGTTTTCTCTCGATTTTCTTGATACATATACATGGTGTTGTTGCGACACTTCTGATAACACTCGCGGTATAAAGCAAAGCATTAACAATAGCATGTTTATTACATTATCGTGCGTACAGGACTAATGTAAAACACGGTCTGGAAGTTGGTGTTTCTGATGGCGTTTATATGAATGGCTTGAAAAGTCTGTCCACGGAGGAACAATGGTCGTGCCTAGTTGTGAAATATCCCGAGTTCACAATGCAAATAGGTAATGCTGAAATCGGAACTGTTTGGATTTTCAATTGAATGCCATTGTCCAAAAATGTTTTGATGGAAAGAGCTTTCTTTCTAAAATGCCACATATTCAAGGCTAACTTTATTTATCATACAAATACTTAGTTTCCACGATTACCCTTGTCAAAAACTGCAAGTGAGAGTAGTAAGAGATATATAGGTAGTGATAGTAATCTTCACCTGAGATGTGCATGTGATATGCACATATCAGGTGGTCATGAGCGATGCAGGTTGAAAAAAAAACCGATAGGATCTTTAGTAGTTTCATTTACACAGTGAAGCGATCCCATTGGAGGTTTTTTTCTTTGCACACCGCACATGTTCCTAACACATCTCCTATTACAATCAAACAATCCGCTTGTCTGATGTGGTATACGGTCAATGTGGCGGCTACGATTTTCTCTATAATTAGATTGATATCAACTAATAATAACTAATTAGTCTGTTGTCAATCAAAACCAGCCAATTTCTTTAGTTCGTCACACTCCTATAAGCACGAACAGTGTGACGCGTCCTTCGATTCGAGCCGGTTGTACGGACGCATGTCTGTTTGTCGCAACTCCATTGTTACTAGATAATGTTGTTTGTGCTATGCAAAGCCAATTGGTTGCAGTACTATTAAGAATACTTAAAATGGCGCTACGCTTAAATACCTCCATACCTCTTTCGAACATATATTTTTAAAAAGTTTATTTAGAACATTATACTTACTTACAAGGTTTGAGAGTATGGCAGGGCTTCCCAAACTGTACGCAGAGACGCCCCGAGGCGTCCTGGTAATGTCCTAAGGGCGGCGCGAGGCGATCCACATAGATGATTTAATGTCTGTCTCGACGCAACCGCGTCGAGTATGTCTCATCACACTAATATTTTAAGCGGAAGTTTGTGAATGTGTAAATGTGTATGTTTGTTAATTCTTGACGCTCAAACGGGTAGAGGAATTTCGATGAAATTTGGTGTAGAGATAGCTTATAACCACGGGTAACGCCGCTGGGCACAGTTAATACATCCTAATCCTGACTGTCGCAGACCACCGTCGATCTTCCCTAGCGAGTTCTCCATTTTTTGTAGAAAAGAGGAAGTATGAAAATATGACGACCAATATTGGGACACTGGTAGGTACTTTTTTACCAGGGACAGGGAGGGGGCGACGCAAAAAAATTGCAAACTAAGTTTGGGAAGCTCTGGACTTTGATATGGTGGTAACTTATTTTTTTGAAAAAAAAAACGTCATCTTTAGGATAGCAGGTGAAACTGTCCACCGCTGCTAATTGGCCATAATTGTAATTTTTTTTTCTACACACGGTTGCCTTACAAACTAAGCAAAACTTGAACTATGACTGCCAGAGACTGATATACATACATATATATTTTTAAATACATACTTAAATAGATATTTAACACTCAGACATAGAACGAACACAAATGTTCATCACATAAATGTGTGCCCTAGATGGCAATCGAACCCACGCCCCCAAGCTCAGCAAGCAGGTTCACTACCAACTGAGCCACCGAAGCAGTCGGCAATAATTAAATAATTAAAATATATTTACCTATAGTGTCTATATATACCTAAATGTAAATTAACTAACACTTATTCCATTGCATTCCGAACGGTAAATTACTAAATCCAAACTAGCTATAAGTGTTCATATTCTTCTCTAATACGCAACAGTTACAAGGACGGGTATATTTTAAACTAGATTACATATTTTAGCGTTCTGAATAGGACCTAATAAATTACTAAGCATATGTTAAAATAACACAACATTAAAATGGAAACAACAATTTTGGTCAATGAGACAAATTTAATTTCACTATCATTTTTTACCCGAAGTATGTATTTTACAAAAATAACATCATTTAATTATTTTCTTAGTTGTTTTGTACAGAGTAAGCCTCGCAGAGTTCAGGGACCCTTTTCATGTCTGTTCATATTAAATTTCTTTACTTACTAGTTACAAATTATATCTCAAACAAATCATACCTACATCCGTAATTAATGTATTAATCCGTTACATGGAAACATCGCAAGTAATTGGTACCTACAAGAAACCAAATGATACAAACAGAAACCAATTGGTACCTACATGGAAACCAATTGTTGCCTTCATAGAAATCAAGTGGTACCAAGTGGTTTCTAATTATGTATTTGTAAGTAGGTAGATTTAGCAACTTTTTCAAATCCATCTTACATATTCTAAGTAACTATCTCTAGGTGGAAGAAAAGCTTGGTTTAGCTTATAATATTGACAATCATGATAAAACGTTTCTGGGGCTCTCAGCGTTATGAGTAAAACCTCCGATATGTGATTCTGGCAGAATTCTTCCATTATCCTACACACACATTGCGACACGATTGGAACTGATTTTAAACTCGAGTTTCGTTATTTTATCCAATAGCTCTATGCACGCCTTAATACCTTCCACACACGGTACGGATTCATGTCAAAACTCAGCGGTGGTTAATATTTGGAGGCAAAGATAAAATAGATCTTTGCCTCCAAATATGTAAAGAACTCAACACTTTAGTACACCATTCACTTGTCATTTTTGTTGGTATAAGTGCCCCATACCAATAATGTGCTTTTTTGGGCGTAGGGCAGGCCTCGTGTGTCTGGGAGTTATGCGACATCTCTGTCAAAATAGGAAAAATAAATCTAATATTTATTATTAGCCTGTACTGTCTCACTGCAGGGCAAATCACAATAGTACATCCACCATTCACATACATACTACCGGTCCATCCTTCCCAATTCAAAAAAGAGTTAAGCAAGGAGACCCTCAATCTCCGACACTCTTCACAGCCACCTTAGAAGGTTTTTTAAGAAACTTTTATCAAAAATAAATAAAAATCAAAAATAGAATACATATTATTTATTGCTGTGATAATAAAATTGTTTTTACGTGGACGGTTCACTAAATAAAATGTTTAAATACTCTCCCCCTTACTAATAAACGTTGTGTAGCCTCGGAATAGTTAGTGTTTTGTCTTTTTCGATGTTAAAAATATGAAAGAAAGA
Organism: Peribatodes rhomboidaria; assembly: GCA_911728515.1. Lineage (NCBI taxonomy): Eukaryota > Metazoa > Arthropoda > Insecta > Lepidoptera > Geometridae > Peribatodes > Peribatodes rhomboidaria. The sequence goes on along the minus strand of OU452184.1, from coordinate 3,584,722 downwards.
CAAAGACAAAACACTGTATAACTATTCCGAAGCTATACAACGTTTATCATTAGTAAGAGGGTTTGTGTACAAATGAAAAATATATTAAATTGTATTTAAAATATAGTAAAATGTATTTCGAAGCTGAATATAAAAATAAGTTTCGTGTGGATCATATAAAAAATATATCTCTTTTTCACAAACGGTCCATGTGCTAATATAAATGTTTTGTCAACTTCTTGCTGACGAGCGTGTCACGTGTGAAAACGAGACAGATAAAGCTGGCCGTTTGGACGTTTACGATGAATAAAGAGAGTCATATCTAAATAACCTGTTTCATTGGGCAAGGTTGATATTACACTTAATTCATTTAGGGTAATAATGTACCGCATTAATCATTTATTGATTCATTTGTATCATAATTGTTATTTCGTCATATGTTTTGTAATTTGTCAATAATCAGATCTTTGGCTAACTAATAAAATTGGTAACCACTTCTCATTTAATTTGTGGCATAGTTCAAAGAGATCAAATACAGTAAAAACTGGCTAAATTTCTTAAGCATAGCTGCCCAACTGCGGGCTGCCTACCGTAAAGTAACCCACTTGTGCTTGATAACCTCCATTACTGTCGGTGGTTGAAAAATTTACTCTTCAGAGTTCTTTTTAACATTCTGTTACACGATTCAACAAACTGAAAATAAAGTACATATTTTTTTACATATTTGTCGATGAGTATTTTATCTATTTACAGCGGCCCGTTGGCTTTCATATACTTACTAAATCTCTGACCCATTTAAGAATCGATTGGGCAGCCTTGATCAAGGGACACATTCATAATTTTATAGTGCTTATCTTCCTTTGAACTCCAAATACGAATTACCTACACTCATCTCTTCAGTTTTAAAAAGTAACCTATATTATGCAGACGATTGACTACCCTTAGTTTAAGGATCTTTCTTAATTAATCAAAATCAGACGTGTTGCGAAACGCTACAAATATAACTGTCTCTTTCTCACAAACATCGAACGGAAAGAGACAAATGCACAAAAATATATACTTGTCAAATGCTTCACACGTCCGCAACGCGTCCGTTTTAAAAAGATTACAGCTACCATTACGGATAGGTAGTTTATTTCAGAAACCAAATTGCAAATACGAGTCTTAATCCCATGATTTTAGAACTCAAATTAATAAGGGATATTTTAAAATCTAGATCGCTTTAGAATCTACTTACAAGTTCTAGTAAAATATTTTTTTCTATCATAAGAGTACCTATTGGCATTTCGTGGACTTCATTCGTTCGGTTTGTTTTATATGTAACAACCTTATAAAAATAATTTTACTAATTATTTATATTATTCTCTATACATATATTTAAGTGATATAACCACTGAACGCCAAGAGGTTTGTTTGTCCATCCATTAACACTTTTTAATTTATTTAGACTAGACAACGAAGGCACAAAACTCACAACGTAATTTTTTTAGCTTAAGAGGGTCTTCACGATTTTCGCGCTTTTTCGAACGTTTCATATTTTGTAATGATAAAATTAGTGATGTTGATATTGAGAGATGTGGCAGCTATGTGGTTTTCACAAACCACTTGCCATTTTAAAAAAAATGTACATATAACTACATACATTATTTTTGAAACGAAATCCAGTTTGGAAAATAAAGAACATACATATTGTAACTTGTAGCTACATTTTTCAGTACTTTTCTCAATTATTTAATCATTAACCCCTTAGCAATAAACGTTGTATAGCCTCGGAATAGTTTTCTTTTTCGATCGAGTTCAAAAGTTTCAAAGAGAGAAAAAGACAAAATACCGTATGACTCTACAAAATTTAGTACTAAGGGGGTAAAAGGGTAAAAGGGTAAAATATGCGCGTAGCGCGAATCTCGTTTAAAAACTCTTAAGGCGAAACGATCTTCTATTTAGCGTCACTAGATGGCACTGCTTTGATAATTTTTAGGGTTCCAAAACATATTTAATAAGGTACAAAAGTCGCGTAATCTTGATAGTGAACTTATCGTTTATCATTTTGTAATCCAACACAAATCACAAATTAAATCATCTTCATCGGTGTAGTAACATGCAAAGAGATAAATATTAAAATATTTTATTAGTTAATTTTATAATTAATATTGAGAGAAATTAATTAAGATGTGTTTAAAATTAAAGTGTCATGAAAATAGAGAAACATAAAAAATATACATGTCTGACATAATGCCCTATATCTAATGACGCCGAAAGAGGATCGTATCGGGTCACCTTAAATTAAAGAAATAAAATACATATACACACACATTATAGAATTAAAAATACAAGAAAATAAATAATAAAGTACATAATATAACATGCATAATTTGGTTGTTTCGAAGTATATACATTCTTTACATTTATTTCCCAGCTCCCATAACATTATTAAATATGATACAATACATCAGTTCTTTAAAAAAAACTTATTAGGGTCGTTTCTTTATTCAGAGCCATCTCGCTTGCCGAACTCAAATTTTTTTTTTAAATTAAAAAGTTATTAAGTAAAAAAATTAAATAAACATGTTTTATAATTAACAGTATTTTAAACACATATATATTTATTTCACTTTGTACTAAAATATTACAGAGTACAGATAGTAAATTACAAGAAAATCTATTAACTAAAAAAAAATTTGAACACTTTAATAAACGCAAAACTATCGAACATTCGAGCGAGACAGCGCGAGAACAAAGAAACCCCTCTTAAGTTTAAAAATCTACCAAAGGTCAAAGGAGGTCAATAATAAAAACAAAGAATTAATTCCTTATAAACATTCCCAAAAACTAGCAACAAAAATGTCAAAGTAAGCTACATACAGACTAGAGCAACTTAAAAGAATGACATAAATACATACTAATATTTGGTATTTACAATACTATTTATTACAAATATACACATAAACATCACATCAACACACGCGCAGGACATTTCACATTTTTGAGACAGTTTCCGTAATACTTCAACTTATCAACATGCCTTTACATTTTACGTAAGATTTCATTTAAAGGTCAAGACTAAAAGGGGAAATTCGAAACGGTAAATCACAAAGAAATAAACGAAGGCTTGTTTCACTATCCCTGGTTAGCAATCGGATAAACTTATAGGGCTAAAGTTTACTAAAATTAAGGTTCGTGTCTCACCTTGGCCAGTAAACGATATGCTATCGACTACACTCTGGATTAGCTGCATCCCGCGGTTTAACATGCTTTCTCACAGGAAACGTTGTTATTTTCGGTATCAAAAGTACCCTATGTACTTTTTTGTACCCCTGACAACGTGTATGCAAAATCTTATGATTATTGGTTGAGTAATTAAAGGCGTGACCACATAACAAATTCCGCATTTTTAACCGACGAAACGGAGGACGTTTACAAGTCGACGAGTATATTTATATTTTTTATTTAGGATTAGGATTAATACATGTTACCTACGCTATCAATTATATCCAAGTAATTAAAAAGTATGATATGATAGTACACAGGTCATAATGCCTGAAAAAAATCTCACACTTTATGCCATAGCGGTAAAAGTATCGCTTAGCGGTATACAGTTTACTTTACAGTCTTTTTTCTCTGCACGACTGTTGAATGACCATTACACACATTCACAAACATATTTTTTTGTAGCATACTTGAGCGATTGAAGCAATCAATCGCTTTTGCATTGCATATTTACATACGACAAAGATAAAACTCGGCTTACTACCGGCTCTACTACTCGGCTTACAATTTCTTGTTAGTTATCTAGCTATACTCGCTTTTCGCTACTCGTCAGCGGTGGCCATGGTGGGACAGGTGACTTTATAGTATTTCTTTTGACGTCTGATAAAACTTATCCAGAGATGGTGAAACAGTACAGGAGTAGAGTTAAAACGAACGTACTCAATCTTAAACGTTATGACACATAGACTTTAGGACGAAAACCTCTTGAGCGTATATTCGACAAGAAATCTCTTTACAAAAATAATCTATTTTCAACTATAACGTACGTAAATTTATTTTTACTATTTGAGAGCTTGTTAACATTATTAGGATTGATTCTTACGTGCGCCGCGGGATCCAAGGCAGGCGGCACACTACATCTGGAAACGGAAACATTCAACACGTATCGTGAAACATGATAAATTGGTTAAAGGGCCTACTACTGATGTTAGGGGCCTTTTACTACAAAAGTCTAGTAAATAAAAATCTAAATCTTTGATTGTCAAAGATCTATCAATTGATATCAATTAATTAATTTGTTAAGACTTGCCGGTTAGGGTGCGTTTCTTCTAAAGCGGAGCTGAACTCAAATGTGCATTGACAAATCACAAACGACAAACGACCTTTTCAAGAACACTACTCTAGTTGTCGTCGGACAAACAAACGCAGATTTCCCTTAGGCCATCCACGCAAGCGGAGTTCCGAACATTTGTCCCAGTAGTGTGAGCTCGCTTCAGGCAGTCGACCAGGAGAGTGTGAGAGCTCGCTGCGCTCGGCCGATGCAAGTAGTGTGTATAAACACCGTTACCTCACGTGTCGAGCGACTGGTTGGCGAGCGAGCCGTCCCACGCCGCCTCCTTGTGCAGCGCCGCCTGACGCTTCTTCTCTGGAAAGATGAGACGGGAGATTACGTTACAAGTATCGTATAAGTTACAAGTATAAGTTCTTTCTCTCTTTCTCTTTCTATGTCTCTAGACGCCGTGTTGTGAAGTGGTTGTACCGAGCGACGCTAGCGTCGTCCTCACGTGCCGGCTACTAGCTCACCTCGTGCGAGGGTGATGAGGCGCCGCTCCTCGGCTCGCTCCTGGCGCGCGGTGCTCAGCCTCACGCCGAGCGACGCTAGCGTCGTCCTCACGTGCCGGCTACTAGCTCACCTCGTGCGAGGGTGATGAGCCGCCGCTCCTCGGCTCGCTCCTGGCGCGCGGTGCTCAGCCTCACGCCGAGCGACGCTAGCGTCGTCCTCACGTGCCGGCTACTAGCTCACCTCGTGCGAGGGTGATGAGCCGCCGCTCCTCGGCTCGCTCCTGGCGCGCGGTGCTCAGCCTCACGCCGAGCGACGCTAGCGTCGTCCTCACGTGCCGGCTACTAGCTCACCTCGTGCGAGGGTGATGAGGCGCCGCTCCTCGGCTCGCTCCTGGCGCGCGGTGCTCAGCCTCACGCCGAGCGACGCTAGCGTCGTCCTCACGTGCCGGCTACTAGCTCACCTCGTGCGAGGGTGATGAGCCGCCGCTCCTCGGCTCGCTCCTGGCGCGCGGTGCTCAGCCTCACGCCGAGCGACGCTAGCGTCGTCCTCACGTGCCGGCTACTAGCTCACCTCGTGCGAGGGTGATGAGCCGCCGCTCCTCGGCTCGCTCCTGGCGCGCGGTGCTCAGCCTCACGCCGAGCGACGCTAGCGTCGTCCTCACGTGCCGGCTACTAGCTCACCTCGTGCGAGGGTGATGAGCCGCCGCTCCTCGGCTCGCTCCTGGCGCGCGGTGCTCAGCCTCACGCCGAGCGACGCTAGCGTCGTCCTCACGTGCCGGCTACTAGCTCACCTCGTGCGAGGGTGATGAGCCGCCGCTCCTCGGCTCGCTCCTGGCGCGCGGTGCTCAGCCTCACGCCGAGCGCGCCCGACACGAGGCGTCGCGCCAGCGCCGTGCACGTCTCCGGACGTTGTCTGGAATCATCCGTACAGGCACTCGTTTAGTGGATCTTCTTCCGAACCATTTTTATAAGTTTAACGTTCATAAGTGTATAGTTCCACAATTATTCATTCAATTGTGGAACTATACACTTATGAACGTTAAACGTTTGATTTTAATGCGGTGAGGACCTTATTTGCAGTCCGCTAAAGCAAGTACTTAATTTTGCTAGTTATTCAGGCGCAGCAGATTTCGAAAGTTTAAATATAGTTAGACCTGAAAGCATATTTGAAATCCTACAATAACAATCAGTTGGTCACATGGCCCATACTATTTGCAAGTCGAATTGAACAAACAAGCAGGAATTTAGAACAATTTAAACAGCGGTATTCAACAAAGCATCACCTGTAAGGCTGCAGGAACTCTGCGGATTTCTTGGCCTTGTTCCGGGACTCGAGCGTGGCGGCGTGCAGCGGACGACACTTGGCGATCGTGCGCTGCGTTGACAATACTTCCGCAGCTGGAATTGAAACATGTTGCACTTAGTATTTTGTTGAAATTTCAAAGGCGGTAGGATGGCACTGGGACTACACACTACATGGACTAATTTAATACATGGACTGCCTCGGTGGCTCAGTTGGTGGTCAACCTGCCTTCTGAGCCTAGGGACGTGGGTTCGATTCCCTCCTATGTCAAACTTTCATGGGATGAACATTTGTGTTCATATCTATTTAGGTATAATTAATTAAACATGTGATATATATATACATATGTCTGTATATCAGTCTCTGGCATCCATAGTAAAGCTTTGCTTAGTTTGGGGTCAGGCGACCAAGGGCGCAAAAATGTGTAGAATTATTTATTTATTTATAATAAATAAGGGAAACATATGATGTTACTAATTCTAAGCCAAAAATCGTAAAACATTTGTTTGAAAAAAAATATGCCCCTTAGTTTCTTGACTGTTCTTTTAGGTTGTGGCTCTTTCTCCGATCAAGGTGGTAGAGTCATTAGTATAACTGTGTCCTTCGTTAAGTGTGTTTCAATGAAATAAAGACATTTGATTTGTTTTTTTTTTTTTGACAGAACCGGAAATAATGGCTTTGAAGAGCCATGGAGGAGATTCAGTCTCAGCAGTGACTGAAAAACGGATAATTGTGATGATGATTTATTATTATTGTAACAGGTATAGGTTTAAACTTGTCTGATAGTAAAGGACAATATTGTTGATGGTAGCGCGATGATCCTAACTAATATTATAAATGTGAAAGTTTGTGTGTCTGTGTGAGTGTGTGTGTGTGTGTGTTATGATTAGTCTTATGATTAGTTTATAGAGGCTATGTAGGTTACTATCTACCCTGAAGCTAAAAACGAAGGACGTATAAAATAAAGACAATCCATTGAATAAAAGACTGCGTAAATAATACGCATAAGACCATAATCGTAACAAAGACGTCGAAGAAGTAAATGTTTTAATCTAAAATTAGAATCAAAAAGTAAAACTTAAGCTTCGTCCTAACTAAACAAACTGCGAGCTGCTAACTATTTGCCTCTAGTTAGTCACTAAATATTTCAAAAGGTATGTCCGAACAGCTTAGCTAGGACGAAGACTTACAACGAAATCCATTAGCTTCGGATATTTCACGCTCGATTCATGTGTCGTCAAATAACAATAACGCTCTACTCAACATAGCATTAGGCTGATGGATATTACAGTTGTAGTTTATCAAATCGCTCCGCTTTTACTGCTGACATTAAAATTTATGAATTCGGATGTATATACCTACAATGAAGACTATGCAGGCGTTTAGATGTCACGTTGGGAACAAGCGTTCTCCTAGTCGCGGTAAACAGACTAAATAATCCTACTCCTACTAATAATAGGTCCTTACGTGTGAAATTAGCGTTTTGTCGTACTGATCAATTTGATCTGAAATATCTCCTCTTTGGTTAAGAATTCGAAATTCAAATTAATAAATTCATTTAGCTGGTTTTTTTTTCTTTGGAATACAGTCATTCATTTGTTATTTTCCTCATTATTTTTTCTCTGGCGTCGCTTATTACCGCGCAATGGAAAACATGAAATATCGGTATATTTACGAGTACGAGTTCTACCGTGGCACCAGTGCTGCAGAAACAGCTTGAAGAATTAATTATGTGTACGGCGCTGGTGTCGCTAAAGACAGCACGGTACGTTTTTGGTTTCAACGTTTTCGTTTTGGAAATTTCGACCTTAAGAACCAACCCCGTGGACGGCCGGAGATCAAAGTGAAAAACGAAGAATTAAAGGCTATTGTGGAAGCGGATCCATCACAAAGCACTTCAGAGATAGCAGCAGGCTTCGGGGTAAGTGACAAAACTGTATTAATCCACTTGAAGCAAATCGGGAAAGTAAAAAAACTCGAACTATGGGTACCCCATGAATTGAGTGAATCGAACTTGCAAACACGGGTCGCCTGCTGTGTTACTTTGCTCAACCGACACAATAATGAAGGGATTTTAAATCGAATCATTACTTGTGGATATTGGATATTGTACGATAATCGAAAGCGCTCATCGCAATGGCTGAACCCTGGAGACCCAGCCAAAACCTGCCCTAAACGAAAATTGACTCAGAAAAAGTTACTTGTAAGTGTTTGGTGGACTAGCGCCGGTGTCGTTCACTACAGCTTTCTTAAATCTGGCCAAACGATTACGGCAGATATCTATTGTCAGCAACTGCAAACCATGAAGGAAGAACTAGCTGTTAAACAACCGAGATTGGTCAATCGCTCTAGGCCACTGCTGCTTCACGACAACGCAAGACCACACACTGCACAACAAACAACCACTAAGTTAGCTGAGCTACAATTGGAATGTCTGCAACATTCACCGTACTCCCCGGACCTTGCTCCAACAGATTACCATTTCTTCCGGAATTTGGACAACTTCTTACAAGGAAAAAAATTCCACTCCGATGCAGCAGTCCAAACCGCCTTCAAAGAGTTTATTGATTCTCGCCTCCATGGTTTTTATAGTAAAGGGATCAATGAACTACCCATAAGATGGCAAAAGTGCATAGATAACAACAGTGCATACTTTGATTAATTAAATATATTTTACAAAAAAAAATCGACTTTTTATTCCTCCCGTACAAAACGCCAATTTCATACGTAAGGACCTAATATTATAAACGCGAAAGTTTGTAAGAATGGATGGATGGATGTTTGTTACTCTTTCACGCCAGAACGGCTGAACAGATCTGGATAACATTGAGCACAGAGATAGGTTATAGTCTAGAATAACACTTTTTAACCGCGGGTGAAACAGCGGGGCGCAGCTAGTATAACATATAATACATATATTATCACCGGACGATATTCAGTCCCAAATTAATTAAGCGAAATTATTCAATTAAGCTTGAAAGCGAATACAACTTGACTAGGGTCCCAGGGTTTTTGATGTAGTTGTAGTCTGTTAATTGCGTGCTCACACTTGATTTTTAATTCATATTTCATATTTATATCTATTTGTTATTCTATTTATTTTTTAAATTTAATTTTGATTAATTTTAATTAAAATATAATGTTAGCGATTTTAACATAATGTAAGCGCGCGACCACTCTACTTCGGTAATGCTTTGATCGGACCCCAAGATACCCGAGTTTGGGGCCCTCAGCGTATACAACTTGCCTTTGTACTATTCGCTAAATAAAGAAATTTGATTTGATTTACTTAGACTTTTGCTTATGGTTAGACCATATTGACCTGCAAGATGCTCAAATTTATGTTTCACAATTTTAGCAACCTCTTAGCTAAATTAAAAAAAAAACGAGTCTAATAGTCTACAGCACCGCTAGTGTCACGGCGGTCACCGTATACCATCAGGCGGGCCGACTGCTTGTTTGACAGTCTTCATTTATACAAAAACAAAGTCGGTTCCGGATGATTGTTTAACGTGACAACGTCATAACAAAACTTCGATGAAATCTACTCCTCGGACGCATAGGCCAATAGAGTGGAACGCGAACGTTTGTAAGAATGGATGGATGGATGTTTGTTACTCTTTCACGCCAGAACGGCTGAACATATCTGGATGAAATTTGGCACAGATATAGATTATTGTCTAGAATAGCACATAGGATACTTTTTAACCGCGGGTGAAACCGCGGGGCGCAGCTAGCAATAGATATAAGAGATAGGTGCGGCGCAAGCCGAACGCTCAAGCCGATCGTGCCTTTCGCTCGCTCGTGTAGCGCTCTCGCTCCGATCGATCGAGCGTAACGGGACTATGAGACATCCTTTTTCGTGCGTACAGCCGGCGTTCATCGATTTATTAGATGTTGTCACGTCAAAACAAGTTCAAATTTCAAATTAGATAATTAATTAGCTAGCTAATATTAAATCTTCAAAAGCTTATAACATCACGTCTCAATGTTACCAAACAACAAACAAAGACTTAATCGTACAAAAACAGCAATTCATCGTCTCTTAGTCCAATTATTTAGTGAATAAGTGCGCCACAAACGGAGCCTGCATTGAAGCGTTCAACCCAGATTCGTCCGCGCTTGGTTCGACGACCGGTGACGTAAGACGTAAGTGGCACGCGGTAAGGATGAGCTGATGCAGCGGCTTTGCATCTTCAGGAGCATCGACCGTTAGATCATGCTTTCTTTATCATTTTTAGTGTAAACGATAAAGAGGTAATCTATCGTACGAGTATATCGTCGTTATATCGTCACGCCTTTCCCTGAAGGGGCTGGCAGAGGTGTTTACAACACCCAGTGTAATATATCAGTCTATCGATAATTATTGAATATAGGGTTATAAGGCAAGGACCGACTAATAATCGTACGTACGAAAGGGGTACAACTTAAACTATGGAGCCAACCCAAAAGATCAATAAAAAAACTGTGCTAATGTACTAATCAGCTGTTAAATAAATAGCCTAGCCGTTTCACTAAACAGTGCCGTTCAACTACATAAGCCATAGTACAAGCTTAGCTTAGTTTGGGGTCAGGCGACCGTGTGTGAAAGTGTCTCGAATTGATTTATTATTTATTTATTTATTTATTGACTAGCTTCCTGATATTCAGCCGTAGCGTGTAAATACAACATTTAATATACTGGCTAGCTGATGCACAGGCCTTTCATTCAATAGGGTAATAATTTTCAAAAATACTATTATATTTGACGAAAGAAATGTATTTTGAATTTTTATGATAAAAATAAAACCTGAAGATCCGTGAAAAGAACTGCAATTTTGATAGGCATGTTATATAACCTAAGACCTCTCCAGCCCCGACTCCTTTATTTTTTACTAGCTGCGCCCCGCGGTTAAAAAGTCCTATGTGCTCCTATCCTATGTGCTATTCTAGACTATAATCTATGTCTGTGCCAAATTTCATGCAGATCTGTTCAGCCGTTCTTGCGTGAAAGAGTAACAAACATCCATCCATCCATCCATTCATTCTTACAAACTTTCACGTTTATAATATTATAGTAGGATATGCAAATCCGACTTGGATTGGCTACGTTAGAAGCGAAGCGAAGCTTTCATCCCTATTTTTTTATAATAACCCTTACTTCCCCTACTTAAATGACTGGGCTAGGCCCAACCGTCGGCGAAATGACGGGGATCGCAGACGTTGACTTACTAGCCATTTGATGTAATGGCTGAATTTCATCAGGAATCTAGTTGAATGGCGCCGTTTAGTAAAAAGGCTAAGCTGTTAATTGAACGGCTAATTAAGCTAGTTGGTAGCGACATTCACATTTAATTTTTGACCACCGACAGCTGATCACGAAGTAATCGATATAAAATAATAAAATATTAACTAGTAGCTGCGCCCCGCGGTTTCACTCCCGGTTAAAAAGTATCCTGTGCTATTCTGGACTATAATCTATCTCTGTGCCAAATTTCATCCAGATCTGCCGTTCTGGTGTGAAAGAGTAACAAACATCCATCCATTCTTACAAACTTTCGCGTTTATAATATTAGTAGGATAATAATTATAAACATAAAATAAATATAATACATCGGAAACATAACGTGATTTAAGTCGCTTATTTTTGTGTGTGTGTAAAAACTAGCTGTGCAAATAGTGTGTGTGTCCGTGTCCCGTGTATAAGCTACCCCATACCAAATTTCATCAAAATCCGTTGACCCGTTTGAGCGTGAAGAATTAACAAACAAATACACACACAAACAAACTTTCGCCTTTATAAGTAGGATTATTTTCATGATAATTTTTATCAATTATGTCGAAAATATAGCACTGATACAGCGAGTGCTTTTAATTTAGAGCAAGCTGATCATTATCGCAATCGCTCAACGAGGAAGCCAGTCGATCTTCTATTGTAATGCAACTCGCGGATAAATGAAGCAAGAAGCATTCTGTGCCCATTGTTGTAGGTACGAACAAACGGAGCCGGCTAGGCTTCCTAGTTTTTAGACTTTTGCCGTACATAATCTAGAGGAAGCGTTTTTTAACGAGCTTTTATTTTTGATGTTAATATTCTAGAATATTTTTTGTAGTAGTATTTATAAAGTGCCTTCTATATCTGAGTGTTAGTAGTATGTATTTAAGTGAGTATACTGTTTTTAAAAATATATATGACATAAATGTTTATCATTCTCAGGCAGCCATAGTACAAGACAAGCTTTGCTTAGTTTTTGGTCCAACAACCGTGAGTGCAAATATAACACGAATATTTATTATTCTTTTTTTTTTTCGAGGAGAAATTATATTGTTTTGGTTAAGATGTAAGTTCCCGTTTTTGCCACGATATTTTTCTATTCCGAACAGACTAAATAGGGGGTTATCTACGAGCCTATTGGTCTGATTAAAAAAATACATTTCACTAAAGAAAGCTATGAAACGCGAGCGAACCCGATAGTAAACGAGATAGTATAACTTTTATCACTCTTTTTTTAATGATAATAGGTCTTGATCGGAATTGAGAGTTTGACCACAACACACCTGAAGGAAAATGACAATGTGGTCTAAGATGAACCACGCTTGCCCATGAGGTGCTTATTCACTCTTGTCTTGAAGAGACCCAGGTTGTAACTATTGCTGGGGAACACCGAGGCAGGAATCGCGTTCCACTACTTGGCAGTACTTATTAGGAAAGAGTTCTGAAAGTCTCATAGGTATATCGAGTAGAGCTGAATGACAAGTGAATAGTGCTGTACCATATCTCACTCGATATTTTGTTAGCCTATTTCCCCATACGTGGATGTGGCAACGTATCGAAGTATTGCGTGTTGTCACGCAACTGCCGGGGTTCCTCGCTCGTGTCACGCCACTCGTAACGTTTTAGTGGTTTCTACCAAACTGGAACTATTCTTCCGTTTAAATAATTGAGGTATCAAATTGGAAAGCCCCTACCTACCACTTACCTACCTATCTACGGGCCTTCTACAAATGGTGTAACGCTTTTGATTTTGGTTTCAGACTTGAGTTGCGAAAACAGCGCGGGGTTTCCCCGATAGATAAACTATCGGCATACTGTGGATCTTGGTATCTTCAAGTGAATCGGATTCTTCTAGGCAAGCGTGCTACATTGTAGACCGCATCATTGCTTAACGTTAGACAAGATGGCAGTCTAACGTACAGGTCATAAAAATAAAAAAAACGAGGTTAACGACAGATGCCTCATAATATGTCATCAAATCAATTCTTTTACAACTAATGAAGCCCAATAAAGATTTGTCGTAAGTTTGACAATGACCACAAAAAGGAATGACTCGGAAAGCTGCCTGTTACGAAAAACTTCATTTTATACTAAATCAGCTCTACCCATCACAGCATTTTTCATATAAATTACGGATGGGTAATACGAAAAACTTCATTTTATAAATCGGCTTTACCCATCACAACATTTTTCACAAAAATTACGGATGGGTAACATCTAAAACTTGGCAAATCGTTAAATCTCACACCATAACAATTTACATAAAGAATTGCCGTGCGACCCGCATTCGACACGCGCTTAGCCTACTAAACTACTCCCTACCACTGACCATTCGTCATGAATATGCGCGGTGTTTTCGTATGTTTTGTAACACACGTAACGCTTCGCAAGCGGCTGCAGGGAGAGCCCCAAGGTCAAGGCGGCAATGTATGCATCCTGAATAAATAACGACGAATAGAAAAGTGGCACGCGTTAACGAAAACGAAAGTGGTGTATGGTCTAAGATTATAAACAAACTTGCAAAATGGGAATCGCGTTATAATTTTTAAACTACAAGTGATGAAGCTGTTTTTTCAATTATCACACACACACACTATTGTACACAGCACACACCCACCACATGTTGTTTGCTGAAACCGATTTTAATAAAAGACGTTTTTTTTTCCAATGATTTATGGGCCTGCATTTGACCGCAACTCATCTGATGCAAAGCGACGATGCGCTCTATGAAGCACGCTTGCCCATGAGGTGCCTATTCACTGTTGTCTTGACTTAGGTAGCGGTTCCACTAGAGACGTGAGAGGATGGATGCGTAGCAAGCTAGCGAGGGGTTTGTTTTGTTAAGAACCAATAGAATCACTTCATCCGAGAGAGGCTAGGGTAAATGACGTGATTATATTGGTTCTTAACAAACACATCCCTCGCTACGGGTCCTCTCTGGTGAAAACGCCGCCTTAACCTTTAACCACCGTCGTGCGGTCACACAGACCGCTGAGATTTTTAAAATAATGTGTATCTTGATTATAGATGCCCTTTTAAATCCTCTCCTCTCCCTCTGGCAAATGTAGAAACAGCTGTAAACTTCATGTCGCAGTACATGGACAGTTTTATACATAGGTACGTACTTACGTGGTTTTTAACTTTTTCCTTTTAGAGTATTTTGAAAACCGTTGCATTAAGGAAACAAAATCGCTTTCAAGAAAAATATCATTAAAAAATCATTGACGTAGATCATGCGGATATGCGATCCCAACCTTCACAAGACCTGTCGAAGGCAAGTCACATATGTATGTACATTACACTTCCGCAAGAGTTCAGATCTTAAGCAAGTTGTAATCAGTTAGTATTTGCAGTATATGATCAAATACTGTCAAGCTGTATTGTAAGGCGTATCAGAGGCTGGCAGTACGAAATAGTGGCAATTAAAAGACAATGATCAAAATTCGAATGGGCTTAGATTTGGCAGCTGTCCCAGGATTGGAACTATTGTTGATTGATTTTTAGTGCTTACACTATGTGTGTAAGCTGATCAAAACCTAACCCAGTTAAAGAGTTATTGATAAGTGAATTACGTGCAGCTTCTAAACCCAATATTTCAACGTTTCTGCGGGACAGATTTTTCCGGTTCAAAAAAAATGCTCTACTTGGATCTTTTCAAACCTACGCGCTTATTTATTTTTTAAGTTTTTTGGGCTGATTTGGTCCTTAATTAGTTATTAACATACATTATAACATTGTAAGAGAGATGGCAGCCTAGTTGGGGGAAGGCCCGCCTCTCAAGCCAGAGGGAGCGGGTTCGAATCCAGCCCACACGCCCCAATTTGTTCATTATGTAAACATATGTGCGTATTGTATATCATCTGCTACATGACTGGAGCCCGGTGTATGGCGACAGCTTCGCCCCCTGTCACATTTGGGACTGAATATCGTCCGGAAAAGTTTGGGTGTTGTATTACACCACTGCCAGCCTCCTCGGGGGAAAGGCGTGACGATATGTTATGTTAACATAAAGCAACAGGCGGTTTAACTAAAGGTTGCGATTTGCGACTGGTATAGAAGAACAGTCAATTTCTTACATATCTGAAGGCTAACTTGTATCCCGAAAAGTTAAGTATTCCCGCGGGAATTTAAGCCCCGGGCAGCAACGCAGGGCACAACTAAGTTGTTAATATCACTAAAACAGTAAACAAACAATCGCAACATCTTATAACTCGAAGCTTCAGCTTCTCAACGTCGACTGGTATCGCTATCGACATCGCGGTCGTTCGATCGCTATTCGCTCTCGATACAGAATCGATTGCGCAAATTACTCGGTCGCTCGATTCACTCGGTCACTTGATTGTGCCACTGGATGATGCAGCGGCGGTTGCGTTTGTTTTGATGCAACCGGTTGCCTAAATGTTACGTGAGATGGAAAATCTTACGCTGTTTAGGACAGCGATCATTTTTTATGGAAAGAGTGTGGAAATCAATTAAAAACGTCGAAAGTTAACGTTCCGATATTGGTTGCTGTCGCCGACGACAGTAACGCCGCGTCAATTCAAGGAAAATGTATAGGAAACATGTTTTGTTTCATTTTCAGATGTGATATTTCACCAACAAAATTAGACGAAAAACTTACAATAAATAAATAATGTTCGGGACACTTGCACACACGTTCGTCTGACCCCAAACTAAGCAAAGCTTGTACTATGACGGCCAGAGACTGATATACATACATTTATATTTATAATACATACTTAAATAGAAAATTAACACCCAGACGTTGAACAAACACAAATGTTTTTCACATGAATGTTTGACCTAGGTTGGAATCGAACCCACGCCCTCTAGCTCAAAAGGCAGGTATTACCTTTTTAACCACTACTGACTGAGCCACCGAAGCAGTCAAAACAAGTAAGTATTAGAATATAAATCAGAAATAATAAATCAGAATTATATTGAACAGTTAGCCTCACAAAAAACACAATGAACTCGAGAATAGCACCTAAGATAATTACAAAAATAACCCAGACAGGTACAATAATTGATTCTTGTCGAACATGCAACATGACGTGAAACAAAGCTATACGAATCGACGAAAGTGCCAAAGTAACAGATACATTGAATAAATGAATAATGTTCGAGAGCACGCGTTGATGTCTTTTGTATGAAGCTTTTAAAAAGCCATTGTATTTAGCGCAGAGCTCATTTTAATAAGTGGATACGCTTTGTTAGAGAATTAAAGCTGATTATTTATGTGTAGAAACTAACTGAGCAGGTCGTTCACCCGATGGTAAGCGCCAAGCTTACCATCGGGTAAGCTTGGCGCTGAAGGTTTTAAGGTTGGCTTGAAAGTTGTCTATTCATTTGCAATCTGAGTTCTAATTTAAATAGCTGTTACTTTACACTATCATTTGCGTCATTAGCGTCGAAACAAGGTAAACACAACATTAATATCTCGAGATAAGGCTAATTTGATTAGCAGTGTACAATAGTTTATCAGTTTGCACTTGTTGTATTTACAAAATTAACCCGACGACATGTTTGTTTCATGACAGTTGGTCATGTTGGACATGTCAATCGGTTGGAAATTTGTGCAACAAAAATATATGAACACTAGCTGTTACCCGCGATGATATCCTAGTTGGGAGAAAGTCCGCCTCTCAAGCCAGAGGGAGCGGCGAACCCGGCCAACGGCACGTACCAATTTGTTCATTGTGTAAACATATATGCGTATTGTACATTTGTCATCTGCTACATGACTGAAGCCCGGTGTATGGCGACAGGCTCGCCCCCTGTCATATTTGGGACTGAATATCGTCCGGCGAAATGTGAGTGTTGTATTACACCTCTGCCAGCCCCCTCGGGGGAAAGGCGTGATGATATATGTGTTATATACCGTTATTTGTATTTGTGTGTTTGTATTTTATATTTTTTTAATTAATTTTCATTTAAAATTTTATTTGACACTAGTTGCGCCCCGCGGTTTCACCCGCGGTTAAAAAGTATCCTGTGTGCTATTCTAGACTATAATCTATCTCTGTGCCAAATTTCATCCAGATCTGTTCAGCCGTTAACAAACATCCATCCATCCATTCTTACATACTTTCGCGTTTATAATATTAGTAGGATTTTGTAATCAATCACATCAGTTAACTTTTGACATTTTTACTAATAATTTTAGATTATGCGTATTATGTGAAATCTGCTTCTAAAATTTTGATATGTATAATTACTTAAATGCGTTCATATTAATAAATAAATAAATTTTCTCATCGCGTTGCTACGTTTGTCGTTCACTTAGGACAACGGGTCCGTCGCTTCTGCGTAATTCAGGTTTGACGAACGCACACGCTCGACTAGCTTATAGTATAATAGAGGCCTAAAGTCATGAGTAGTCGTTATCAAGCTATGCTAATTTCTACATAATCATCAGTGCCCAGTACCCAACCATTAGCTGAAGTCTGCTGTTGTGTACTCGGTCAATTAGCCGTGGTAATAATGAGAGATGTAACGTCACTATTACGGGTAGGTGTTTTTCACGCTTTCCTTATGTAAGGAAATTGCATTAGGAAAGCAACGTCACAATGATTATTAGGTACCAGCTGTTATCCCACTCCTTTTGTAGTTTCAACACAAATGACTGTCGGCTCCTATCTAGTCTAGTCTAGGTAATCTTGCTTGAGGAGGGTCTCCTGTGCGTTTACAAAACATTGTACATGCTTATGCATGTTATGTTTAGTTTTTTTGTTTTTACCCGACTTCCAAAAAGGAGGAGGTTCTCAATTCGACTGGTTTTTTTTTGTATGTATGTGACGTGCTACTCCGCCAATTGTAAATCGATTTTAATGATTCTTTTTTTGTTTGGTAGGTGGTCCCATATATTTTTTTCGAAATCGGTCAAGCAGTTTTTAAAATGTCAACATAAGTCTAAAAATCCTCGAAAGGTTACATTCCTCACCTGATTCTCGTGAAATTTATTGAACAGGTTCGATAATTAAACAGATTTTTTTTGTCGGGTTTTTTTAATGATTCACTGCACAACAAAATTGCAACTTTTGTCTGATGAATGAATTTTATCACATGATGCTTACTAATTTGACTTCACTGATTCTAAATATACCCTCATTTGTTTTGTAACAGCTCTTGTTTATGAGTTATAGCTTTCACTAAAAATTCACTGTGTTACACTGTTAATTTGCTGATAATAATTAATTGATGAAGTTTTCTTAATATAATTTGATATGGCATCGTCAAGTCGAGTTTGTGTGAATGATCCGAATCATTTTTGTTTCATTTGCGGAGAGTATATGTTTAAAGAATATCGTTTAAATGTGACAGCGTTCGTAAATGAGGCTTACAAAAACTACTTTGGTCACCCGCTGGAAATGAAAAATAAGCCTTGGATTCCGCAAAAGGTATGCAAAACGTGTGTTGAGTTTCTACGTTTGTGGACAAATAAGAAAAGGAATAAATTTAGGTACGAAACGGCTATGATCTGGAATGAACCCGTGAACCACCACGACGACTGTTATTTTTGTTTGGTGAAAATAACTGGCATTAACCGAAAAAATCGAGTCAAATGGGAATATCCTTGCATACGGTCGGCACATAGACGTGTTTTGAGCCCTGAGATGTCACCTGAACCTCAAGCTGATGTACCACAGGAGGAGCCTATGCATTTTGAGGCGAAAACTGACAGTAGTGATAGTGACTTTGAATGTAACCTGGAAACGCCAAAACCACTTAACCAAGATGATTTTAACGACCTTATCAGAGATCTGGGACTGTCAAAGTCTGCTTCAGAAATTTTGGCTTCTAGGCTAAAAGAAAGAAATTTAGTAACAAAAGAAACTAAAATTTCTTTTTACCGCACAAGAGAACAAAATCTTCTCAAATATTTTGCTGAAGAAGATGTCTTCGTATTTTGTAAAGATGTACCTGGTTTAATGGCTGCAATGGGATTACAAAATTACGTTTCTAGTGAGTGGCGCCTATTCATAGACTCGTCGAAACGGAGTCTAAAATGTGTTCTCTTACACAATGGGAATAAATTAGGGTCGTTGCCTATTGCACATTCTACAAAAGTAAAAGAAGAATATACAACTATTGCTCTGGTTTTGGACAAAATTAAATATGTGGAACACAACTGGCTCATATGTGTTGATTTAAAAATGGTAAACTTTCTTTTAGGCCAACAAGGTGGTTACACAAAGTATCCCTGTTTTCTTTGCTTGTGGGATAGTAGAGCTAGAAATCAACATTGGATTAAAAAAGATTGGCCTACTCGGGAAGCGCTAGTTCCAGGACAACAGAACGTGATAAACCCACCTTTAGTTTCAAGGGATCGTATAATTTTGCCTCCGTTACATATAAAACTAGGGCTTATGAAACAATTTGTAAAAGGTCTTGACAAAAATGGAAATTGTTTCCGTTTTTTATCAAAAAAGTTTCCAAAACTGAGTGCAGAAAAGATAAAAGCGGGCGTTTTTGACGAGCCACAGATAAGATCGTTAGTAAAAGACTCAAATTTTACGGACATTATGACAGAGATTGAGAAAAAGGCATGGAATGAGTTTGTTTGGCTTGTTCAAAATTTTTTGGGAAATAAGAAAAGTTCTGACTGTTCTCAACACGTCGAACAACTAATGAGTCACTTTCAAAGGCTTGGATGTAACATGAGCATCAAGTTACACTTTCTCCACAACCACCTGGACTATTTTCCCGCTAATCTTGGGGATCTAAGTGAAGAACAGGGCTAGCGATTCCACCAGGACCTCCGTACGATGGAGGAACGCTATCAAGGCTACTGGAACGCACACATGATGGCTGACTATTGTTGGAGCATTCAGAACAGTTCTCTACCTTCAGCTTCAAAAAGAAAATCAAATAAAAGAAAGTTTTTTTCAACTTAAAAACTAAATAAAATATGATTATCTTTAAATATATAGTGTTTTATTATAAAAATACCTATGTGTAATATTTTTTTAACTAGAGCTGATACAGAAATTTCAGTAACAGATTTGAAATCGTCATTAAAAATTGGACTAATATCATGTAACATAA
Source organism: Peribatodes rhomboidaria (assembly GCA_911728515.1). Taxonomy (NCBI): domain Eukaryota; kingdom Metazoa; phylum Arthropoda; class Insecta; order Lepidoptera; family Geometridae; genus Peribatodes; species Peribatodes rhomboidaria. The sequence continues at coordinate 3,564,368 of OU452184.1, read as the reverse complement.
CCCAATCATCAGACATGCTGTTGTGCAGTGTATCGAACCTACTTACAAAGTTTCAAGAAAATCGGATAAGAAACGCGACCTGTAGACGAAGACAGAGATCAAGACAGAATTTTAACAGAAATCCGCACATACACCACAGACACTCATAAACACTCGCCTTTATAATATTAGTAGGATGATGTGAAGTGTGATAATTTAATTCATGTAAAGCTGTTCTGACTTTTAATAACAGTGTCATAAATCAAGTACTCACCAATTTTCGAGCTGCTGAAGACGATCAACGCGTGAGTATCATCTACCCACTTGATTTCGAACCCGGTGTCCTTGTATTCACTGAAGAGCGAGAGCAGGTCGTTAGTCTTAAATTCGCTGGGGAAGTCGTACACCTCTACAACATGACCAAAAGCCTCGTCATACGGCCCGCTGAGTAGCTGCTGGCCGCGGGTCTGGTACTGGTCGTAATTGTTCTTAGCCTTGCTTATGTGCACTTTCCCGACCGTCGAAGTCAATTCTTCTAACAACGAAGGGTCCAAGCATTCTCCGCTGTCATCAAAAACCGCGTCCCAGTCGTTCTCCTCGCGCTTTATCGAGAGTTTTGGCTCTAGTTTTGGTTTGGACTTCCTCGTTTCGTCTTTCTCTTCAGTTTGCTGCACTGACTCCGATTCTGTGGTTTCGGCCGACTCTACGGCCTCAGCTGACTCGGCGTCCGTCGGGTCCGATATGACTAGCACGTCCGAGTGAAAACTCTGCTTTATTATTCTCTTGCTGCTCCTGTTGATCTCCTGGGAAGCTCGTTTCAACTCGTTCTTCTCCACATCCTCATCTTTGTTATAAATAAATTCGCTATCAATAATATTGCTCTGATTTTCGTTCACCGCCATTTCTTCGGCCTCATTTGTCCGCCAGTCGCTGCGGTCTGAATAATCCCCGCTCGCGTATTCCGCGTAATAATCCGGATGGAAGAACCCTAGCTGTCCGTTCGCGAAATAGTCGCCTATATAAAAACTCTCGCCTACTTCTTCGTTATAACTATTATCACTATACGTTATTGCACTATCACTATTTGGCACTTGGAAGCCAGAAGGCACAGATTCGGTCGCCGGCTTGTCGTCGTCTATGCTGGGCGCGTGAGATCTTTGATTCCTTAGATGCGGCGGGGTGTATACGTTGCAGAAGGTTTTGTCTATGGATTTTCTTGGGGTGCCGTGGGCGGATTTATCTCTCGGCGCGGGGGATTTGGGGCATTTGGTCGCTTCTGTCGAGGTGGTACGTTTGGCCCCTTCAGGTTTGTCGTCCGCTGTGGTTTGGTCGGCAGCTCGCAGCGCCCGCGGCACGTACACGGCTCGGTCCGGTCGCCGAGGCCTCGTAGAACCAGACCTGCAAAGACACACACGTAAACGACCGCTCTAAACAATGACGCAAGTAGAACTAAACGTGAATGTTGATTTCCCACAGATACCGTTTCGAGTGTTAAAATTATTTTATAACATAGTCATTAAGTAATTACTGCGCAATGTTATGAAATGTTCGCATGCGATTGTGTCAGTCATTTGCGTAGCCGTTTAAGACATTCAAAAAGACGTATGGTTCTAAAAATAGCCTCCAAATTTCAATGTCATCAATAAGTGACAATAGGACGGTACGGAGAGCGTAATTGTTATCGGTGGCGTTAACAATGCTGTTAGCGGTGAGTTGATGGTCGGCGCGCGGCAAGTGGGGCAAGGTCGCGGAGTGAGTGGCCCGCGTTGAGCCACCCGAGATGGCACACTTTCGACGGCTCGCCGGGCTTGCCAGCTCGCTGCTGTCGTTCGGTGCTTTTGGGAGAACATTTTGGTATAGAAGTAACTTTTGTTCGTAGTTTGATTTTTAAACCGTTGCGTCTGACTTTGGCCGTAAATTAGCATAGTATTGTTAAACTTATTGTACAGATGGTATAAAAGTATACATATTACTAGGGGATAAAAAAAATTTTTTTTCTTTATAAAATACGATTTATCTAACACATGCCCTGGAAGGTGTTTTGTTATTGCTACATGTGACAGTATCCTTTTAGAAAATATACGTAAAGGCAGCAGCCCTGTAGGCGCTGTTAACTTTACATATAGTGGCATAGATATTTCGTATGACTGATGAAAGCCGACCAAAAGCTGATAGTACTTACTAGAAAACTAAATTGAGCAGACTTTAGCTTTCTGCTAGTCTAGCAGAAAGCTTTTTTGGAGTTGACTTTGGGGTAAATTTAACCACGAAACTGGCAACGCCAAGACGCCGGGCCGTTCGATTTCGGCATCAGACGATAACAGTCTACTGCCACCAATTCGGTAACAGTGTTGTAACGAACTTATAACCGACGGATCATATTAGCGACGTCTGAATAGAGTATTGTAACATTGTTCGTATGTTCTAGTACATACGGTTTGCGCAAACGCATTCAAGGTTTTTAAGTAGGTGGGCTGCTTTTGATCACAACACTTTTGGTGGTATTGTCGAAGATGATACCATATCATCATCATTCTAGTATTGTACGTCCCACTGCAGGGACACCAACCTACCCCACGTGGAGGGTGATTGAGTCGTTATCCACCACGCTGGCTTACGATGGACATGTGAAATCCACCGACCCGTAGGTTGGTGGATGTCACATGCCTTTCGAATTATTCTTCTAGGACATGAAAAACATACCTAGCCTGAAATGGAACTGACTCTTAAGTGAAGCTGTTGGAACTTAGAGTTAGCGAACGTTTAACTTAAGAGTGGTAGCTAGCCAGGCATTAGGAAGAATACTAACATAATTCTTTCAAAACTTTCTTTAAAAAATGTTTGCATTAGGCTCAAGCTCATTGTCGGTATTTGAACCCACGCCTACGGCTTGAAAGTCACGCCAACCACTAAACTCACTAAACCATCATCGCTACGGTTCTCAAGAATATTGCACAATAACTGAGTTATTCAGCAATAGGCTGACGACCTTCAGCAAGTTTCGTAACCGAACTTAATAGCCAAGGGATCATTACACTTAAGACACCTGAAAAGAACACCAACATCGTTCGTTTGTTTCACTACAAACGGTTTACGCAAACCCGTCCAAGGTTCGTACAAACATTGCACAATGTTAACATCTTCAGCGACAGGCTGATGACCTTCAGTACAATACCGACAATGCCTTTGAAATTGTCGGTCTAACAATTTGTTTGAAAGAACCGTGCTAATGCTTTGAACCAAATGAAAGGTATGCGACTTGTCTTCGTATTATTATGTAAATTGGTGTTTATTTCTTTACTTGGTTTAATAAAGCTACCTGTATACAAATCATTACAATAAAATAAACATATTAAACATTACTGCCGTCATTACTATCAATACTGAATATCTCGAATAAGTCCAGTAGAGTACGGTAATGTATCGATTCGACATCAAATTGGACATTTGTCGTCATTAAACACAGTAGATCAATTATGTCGATTCTGAACGTCATCTTTCGCAGTTCTCGTCAACAAAAAACAATTATGTCGATTCTAAATGTAATTCTAAAATTGTCGATCTAGAACTACCATACTCATGGTGCTGAAGTCTTCAGGGAACATAATATTTGAAGTATCTTTAGCGTAATATTTACGTGGGAGAGCACAATAGGTCTTTTTATATTATTTAATTATGGGTATACGTTAGGTCGCCGTTTCGTCTGGTGTTAAGCAGTGATGTGGCCTACGATGGAGCACGCTTGCTCAGCAGAAACCGATTCATCATTCCCCCTTGGCAATAAACGTTTTATAGTCTCAAAATAGTTATAGTGTTTCGTTTTTTTTTTTAAATTTTAGAACTCGATTGAAAAAGACAAACACTGTGTAACTATTGAAAGACTATGCAACGTTTATTGCAAAGGGGGCCATACAATAATGGGGAATCGATAAACTCTAATTTTGGCAGAGCATTTCACACTCTAGGTGTGATCAGTCAACGTGGTATATGGTATATCGGTCTCATGGTCCACTGACCTCGTTTTATTGACCTCTGTCCTCAAGACTCATGTGCAAAGGTCAACCGAATTAAGTAATAACCGAATTGTTACTAGCTCATTATATCACCGCACCAATACAATATGTTACTGCGCTAAGTGAAGGGGCAAATGCCAAAAGTTGACCATTGACTGAGCAATAGATCCAACTGACAATTATAGATTGCAGGTTGTGAAACTTGCTCGTTATTTTTAGATGTCAAAAATAGAATAAACAACAATGGCCTTTGTGTCGGTTAATAGGTTTAGACTATTTTTATTTAACTATCTAATAGCATAATTAATAATCACTTATCTGTGGAATTAATAAAACTGGTAGAGCCGCTATCGTTTTGCCTGTCCTAAAATGATCTTACGTAGAAACATTTTAGTTCCATAATTGGCTGTTATACGTATTTTGTCAGGTGAAAAATCTGCTACTCCTAACCGCCATTGAGGGGATCGAATTAAGAACGCATGATGTCACGGGGTTCCAGGGTCTCCATACGGAACGCACCGGTAACCCTCTCGCATCATGCTCAGAACACTGTCCTACGGATAAGTTGGTGACTGAACACAGAAAGAGCTTTACTGAAGATTGAAAAGTAGCTACTTAACTTATCCTTCAGGATAAATGAGGTGCTACCATTGCATTTCCCTAAGAACTCTACAACAATTTAGAGTACAAAAATTTAGCTTCTAGACCAACTCTACAAATTTGCTCTACATGTAAAAACTAGTGATTTACAATATCTTAAGTGATCACGTGTGTAAACAAAGCTCAATTCGTTGTTTAATTTGCTTTAGATAGAGACACCTGATCAAACGCTTCAGCGCGAGCGAAACGCTAGCTTTGTATTGAAACCAATTGGCAATTGTACGAGGCCACCGATCAATACACGCTAGGTATATTTATACACGCTTGATTTTCCTTATCATTTACCTGCGTATTTATTACGACTTGACTTTAATCGTCTATTCTAGTGTCGATTCTATTTTATCATTCTGTAAATTAAACTAATCGGACAGGTTAGAATGATATCTACGCGTCACTAATTTAATTTAAGTATGTACAAAAAGGATGATTACAATTTTAAAGCAGTCAAATAGTCGAAATTGTCATAATATCTAGTATGATTTCGAATTAAAAAAGACTGTAAGTTCATGTATTGTTTTATGTCTGCGTGTTAATCTATTTATTAAGTACGTATTTAATAAAATATACATGTGTGTATATCAGTCTCTGGCAGCCATAGTACAAGCATTACTTAGTTTAGAGTCAGGCGATCGTGTATAAAAAGTGTCCTGAATTTTTTTTTCCTCTTCATCTTGTCAGATTACATCAATAATGGTACAGCCGGTTAGTTGTGAAATGGTAGCAAAGCAAAGTAACGCGCTTTTGTAATATTAGTGTAATCGTACTAGTTACTAGCTACTTACTAGTTACTTACTAGATAGTGTAAAAAGGAATAAAAAGGGCTTGGTCTTACACAGTTTCACTATCAATTCTATCCAAGGGCAACATTCAACAGGCAACAAGGGAGTTCAACACTCACAGAACAATTACACACACTGATTAGAAACAATCGCTTAACACTCGTCACGTGATCCGATAAAGGGCTCGCGAGCTCGCGACACGTCAGCCCGCGTCGCGTTCAAAACAACAAATGAGGTAGGAAGTGCTGCGGTACCTGATCTTTTCCTGAGGCTGCGCTCGCGGCTGCGCCTGCGCCGGCTTGCAGCCTCCCACCGCCGCGTCTGTGAAACACAACGTTACATAAAGTCACCATGTATTTGGTATGAGCACGGATCGATATAAAATCGTAAAGATGGTGTTATTGTTACAGTTTTTACATGAAGGAGGAATAGTTGCATAACAAATGTACATTTTGCTCAACGCAATTCTACACAAACGCGTACCTACTATACCATTTACAAGTACATTGTGTGTGGTGTTACAAAACGCATTTTGTACGAACTTGCATTGCAATATGAATTTTACAATGCTATTACGGCAGAAGTACAGACTCTTTTATACGTATTTCTTGTTGATAAGAAGGAGTAAAGATAACAACAAAAATAGAGATATGCATTTACAACAACTTCGCGTAAGCCTTGATAACAAGATATTTAAATAGCAAATCTAGCATTTTGATTTAAGTAAACATATTATTTGAACTAAACAAAAAAATAAAAGAAACTCATCATTAAATAATTACGAGTTCCTAATATTTATATTGGCTAAACACGAAATTTAAATGTGAATGGATTATCTAAACTAGCCGGTCACAGCGAACAGATCGGCGGCTAAGTAACTTTCGGTTGCTAGATTTTGTGTTTGGGATTGAGTTGACCGCAAGCCGCATTGCAACCGAGTCACCGTGTTTTAAAAGACACTTTAAACTTTGTATCCAGCTGCGTACACTAGCTGGACAAACTCGAGTGGAACCCGCACCCAATACCCACAGCCCACAAAGTTTAAAGGGGGTGTCAACAAATTTCTTTCCAGGTTGGTAACGCATCAATAGAACCGCTAGTATGGCACTAGTTGTCCATAGGCGATGGTTACCGTTTACCATCAGGCGGAACGTCTGCTTGTTTGCCCCTCGTAATTTTTTTAATAAAGCACGAAATAAAATATTAGCCATAGCAAGAGATGTCTGCCTAGACGAATATAATCATCACAATCATTATCAATCATTTTCTACCCACTGCTGGCTATGGGAACAGGCTATAAATTCATAATTTGGATTTTTACACTGTGTCATCATTTCCGGTCATACCAGTCTCACCCACTGCCTTCCTACCGCCTTTGCAATGTCTTCCAAAGGATATAAAAAAAGCATGACTATTATGAAGACTAACTCCACTGCATGGTGTACTTACAATGTAATAAGTACATCCGATAACCTTTAACCTAACCTTAGATTGAAACTTAATAACTAACCCCCCTCTACCTGTATTCCCCTCAAATAATAATTAAGATTTATGTTAAAAAGATCACGGTCAACAAGTCCGTGGAGTGTAGTTTAAAAAAAAAAAAAAGACTAACCCCAAGTCTACACGAGCAAGCCTAACAATGTACACCATTATAAAACACCAATAAAAGCTATCAGTGAACACATCGCAAACCATTGCTCGAAACATTGCTCTATCTGATTGCTTGCATCAAGGCATTGCTTGAAACATTGCTCTATCTGAGGAGTTGCGTCATGATTCATGAAGCAACGACCCAATCTGACACAACAATGGGTTACCTATCGCCATCGGTTACAAGAACGTTTACAAATTTTATGCCTAAGTGACATTTAACCCTCGCTACGTGGCTTCACCTGTTATCCCTCATTACAAGAATCAATAAGTTTTTTGGGAAGACACGCAACAAATTTTTCAATTATGAACATAATGTAGGTACGTAATTAATGTCATTTACTTTATAACTTGTACCCAGTGAATGTCGATAGGCTCGCCCCTTGTCACATTTTGGACTGAATATCATCCGGCTTAGTATGGGTGTTGAATAAGGCTCGCCCCTTGTCACATTTTGGACTGAATATCATCCGGCTTAGTATGGGTGTTGAATACACGTCATACTGCCAAACGAAAGGGCTCTCTCTGAAAAGGCGTGATAGTGTGATTTTGTAAAAAGAAATTCTATGTGTAAACCCAAAGTCCTAGCTGTCTTCATTCTGAATTTCACTCAAATATTGCACGAGTGACTAGCGCAGTGTATTGCGCTCGTCACTCTGATACATTAAACGTAGATGTTAAGCATCTATAAACTTAGTAATTTCACTAGAAACATTGCCCTACAAATTGGAACACAGTAATGTTTAAACACCACTGATTCCTGGTCGAATGGCTGGTGTGGTAGTAGCTACCAAAGAGTCCTACTCTAACAAAAAGTAAGTAGTCAACAGTTTAATAGAATACGAATAGACAAATCTTTGCTCATAATACTGTTAACACAGTTATTCGACCGTTACATTATTATGTGAACGATGCAATCATATATATATGAGAGAGACACAGTTAATATAATACTTACTCAACGAGGCAAAACCAAAAATTCATAAGGCGATGGGCCCATATATGAATAAATAATTTTTGAGTTACAGCACCGTTAGATGGCCCGTCTGCTTGTTTGCTGGCACAAAAAGAACCGAATATTCATATAGGTATGATTGAAAATCCAAACCAGTCCAGTTTTCAGCGTCTCGTCGGCAAATTTTGAGATTGCGTTACGGCTGTTGAAGTCGTCCGCACTATCGCACTTGGCTCATTACATTACCCTAATACATCTCCATCAGTAGTCTATACGGCCCCTTGCACTTAATATAAGAATTTCCTAAGTCCTTGCTTAATTAGTTTTAAACTACTCCTACTGAATATTCGCTTATCGTACACTTAAAGAAACCGGATTTCGATGCGGTTTTCACCACCAGTTAGGTTTTTTGTCACGAAAGAGGCGGGTCGCTAGTTTGTTACATGCCGATGTTGAATCAATCTATCCAAAAGGATGCAATGACAAGGCTAAGGATATTGTTCTACCCGTCACAGTGAAATGAGAACTACAACTTTTAGCACACAAGATTGCTAAATTCGAAAAAAATAATAATTCAACACAATTTAAAAAAAAAAATACCTTCAAGGCTCTCAAGTATTACCACAGAATAAATAATAGGTATTATTTGCTATAAGCCCAATAGAAAAGCAATAAAAGTTATAATTATTATTACTACACCCTTTTGTAACGCAATGTTTAATTCATATCTTGTATCGAAAAAATATGTACTTAGTCGGTACGTACTCAATAAAAAAAATATGAAAAACTAGACTATCCAAATAAGTTCACAAATCATGCTAGCTCTAGCATTACATGAATGCAGTGAACGTTCCCATGCCCGGCACAGGCAATCACGTTTTTGTCTTGCTATTGCATTAGACCCACTTGTTTACCTAATCTTAAGTAGGCACTGATGGTCTTACGTCTTTCGCTGATAACAATTGAACGATAACGTGTTCCGGAGACACGGATAACGTGAAACCTCAGGCGTTTCAAATGTTTAAATTACTTGATGTAAATAAACTATTCTGCAGGATCCAATCAGAAATGACGAAATCCGCCGGCGAACCAAAGTAACCGACATAGTCCGAAGAATTGCCTAAATGAAGTGGCAGTGAGCAGGGCACATTGATCAAAGAACCGACGACTCCAAAGATTGATTGGGCAGAAAGATTCTTGAGTGGCGACAACGAACCGGAAGACGCAGCGTGAGAAGGCCTTCCCACGCTGCGTCTTCCGCACAAGTTCGTGGTGCCACAAGGTGGACTGACGGTCTGGTTAGGGTCTGGGTGATTGGGAAGCCGCTGGATGCGAGCAGCGCAAGACAGGTCGTTGTGGAGATCATTGCGGAATGCCTTTGTCTAGCAGTGGACGACTTCCGGGCTGACATGATGATGACGAATAACAAGCTAGTAGGGACGCCCTGACGACGGGTTCCAAATTGAATTATGCTTTTAGCTATCTTCAACAGAAACTAACCCTTTGACTCGCTCTGACAGTTTTCAATCGGTTTGTTATAGGGCAAGCTGGCGTTTACTATCAGGCGAACGACTTATGTCTTTATTCACTTGTGTCTTGTATAAAACTGTTACAAAAAAAATACTCCTTCCAGTTTTTTTCGTATTCTTACGGCATTAGCAACTTGACCTGATTCTGTGATCTGTTCGTTACTTATTGTTATCATTATCAGTTTATCAGTGTTGTTAACATTTTACTTATCTTGCATAATCAAAACTAGCGCCGGCGTGTTAACTACCGTTAGTTAAACCTCATATGTTCGTTAAACAAATAAACCGCGCTAGTAAGTGTGTAGTAAGTGAGCATTAAATATTTAACTCGTCAAGCACTTAACAGCGTGTTCGGGCAGCTTTACTTGGGAGTCAGTTCTCCTTAGAATAACTAACTATAGAAGGTGAATTTCCAAACAAGCCTCAAAACGCAGGCCACAAATTCGCTACGTGTACTGTGTTTGCTTGCCTTGTCACACACACAGACGCAAGCATGATGTGGTTAGTTAATGTTGTCCCTCTAAACGTTAGATAAATGGTTGATTGGTAAAATCTGGGCTCTTACCATGAGTTTGATCGTTACGAAAACTTTTTCGTTTTCGTTTAATAAAGTGCCCCTAGCGAAAACGTTAAGAAACTAGGTTAAATGTAAGGAGCTAAACGAAAGCGAAAAAAAATTTCGTTAACTATTATTACTCGCGGTAAGCCCCCGTTCCATTTATTGATTTAAAAGTACGGATATGCCCATATTGTCCATCCGTACCATCGTTAGGTGCCGTTTCTGGCACCAATTTACCGGCTTACATTTCGCGAGTGTACTTGGTTTCTATAGGTTTTTCCAAACAGTTCTTGTTCCTTGGTAGGCGTGATTACTATCTTTAACCGCCCTGCCACTTATAACCAAACGCCTAGTTTATTAGACACGAAATATCTCAGTTCAGGCAGTAAGTGCAAATAAGCATGTTTGTATCTCAGTTCAGGCAGTAAGTGCAAATAAGCACAACTCTACACCCGACAATCACGTTTTGCTGTCCGCATATAGAAATTTGTGTTTACTTGTAACAGGAAAAACTGGCCAGAAAAGTGTCGCTTGTCAGTATGTAGCTGCGATGGGAGTCTGACACACGCGAGGGTTTTACCGCAGAAAGATCATTACAATTTTGTAATGATCTTTCTGCGGTAAAAGTATAGAGCTGAGAGCACAAAAGATCGCGTAAAACTCAGTGTGCTATTTCCACAGATCAGTGTAAGGCCTGACTTACACAGAAGCAACGTAAGGCGAAGGCAAGTTGCAAAGCACATCAAATTGAGCAAAGAATTATTCATAGAGTCTGTTCGGAAAGATAGATAGATAGATAAACACTTTATTGTTCACGTCAGAAATAACAAAAAAAAAGAACAGAAAAATCTTAAACTGTTTAGTGTAACATCTGGCAGCCTTATCACTAAGAGCGGTCTCTTCCAGGCAACCTTAGGATGGAGAGGATACGTATTAAAAAAGTTAAGTTTGAAAAGATAAGTTTTGTAGAGCTAACGAGAACTAACGACTCAAACAAAATTAAGGGCTCACACACACACGTACACTTACACACGCAGCGGTGCCTTCAAGTCCCACAATAGTTCACTTACCGAATAGACTCGTAGCTCTAAAAATGTATGAAAACGACGCGCTGAGCCCCGTACCTTCATCTTACGTCACTTCTGTGTAATTCAGGCCTAATCCGAATGAGAATTGAAGCGGTGCCAGTCACTGCGGTAGTAAAACCGCACCGACATGAGCTTGACTTACACCATTCTTCATAACACATAACATATTGTCACGCCTTTCCCCCGAGGGGGCTGGCAGAGGTGTAATACAACACCCACACTTCTCCGGACGATATTCAGTCCCAAATGTGACTGGTGACTTGCACAGGTGTAATACAACACCCACACTTCGCCGGACGATATTCGGTCCTAAATGTGACAGAGGGCGGGCCTGTCGCCATACACCGGGCTCCATTAAAATGCGAAAGTGAGTTTGTTTTTTGTTCATTGATTTGTTTGTTTGTTATCCTTTCACGCCTTAACTATTCAACCAATCATCGTTCAATTTTGTATACACGTTTTCATAGATGCAGAAAAGGACATAAGAGTACTAGTATACATACATTTATTCAAAAAACACGATGATGGCTCTTACTATACAAATAGCTCGAACAGAAATAAGCATACTCATTCTAAGTTACCGAACACCTGTCAATAAAACCGTTCTAATAATTCTAGTAAGTGTTATTATTTATCAAAAAACTAGAAATACGTGTTCCATGATGACTTTGGCGATAAACTGCGTCTTGTGCAAGTAGGAAACAGAACTCAGGCAGTGGACATTACTCAACTGGTCGGCAGCTGCGGCCGGGAAATACATATACTCGCTGGAATGTTCTATGTATGGCTTATGATAGATTGAGGTGAGAAAAATATGCTATTTATATACAATAGTTTTGAGATAGTGGTTATAACCAATTTAGTAATAACCGAATAGACGTTGGATTCAATTGAGCCATACTTTTGGTTTCAACTAAGTATCATATTTTGGTTTTGGTCTCACTGTTTAACTTACTTTTATGTACACCACCCTACCACCACCCTTTTCTTCTACTTTCATGAGTCCTTTTATACGTGCTCGTCGGTAACGGGTTCTCATGACCTGGCCAATTAAACTTTAAACTTTAGTCCGAATAACGAAACTATAATTTGGAATTTTAGAACTGATCTGATGATGCTCAGATCACCCTAGAGAATAAGATGGCGAACGGCGTATGATTTAAGTGAAGCCAAATACCATCCAAAAACTACGCTACTGTCGTATAGGTACACAACACTCAAACATTGGCGCAAAAAATCTACGCTACTCGCTTGGTCATTCTTACCTCGACATTATGTACATTGGTTTATGGTATAATTTCGTGTACTTAAATACACATAGTGCATTATAAAAGTTTGGCCAGGACTACATTTTGAGGTTCTTTTTAAAAACTGTGCAGTTTTTTACAAGTCAATTTTGAAAAAGCCGTAACATTAAACTTTTACAAATGTGTGCAGTTTTAAAATCTTAAATCTCCTAAGTTTGTATATTGGAACGGATATGGCTAACGTAGAGTTTGGGAATGAATATTAATTTTCATGCAATTGTAAAAATTTGATGGCAACATTACCATGCACACACATTGAAAAAGAAATGGCTTCAGCGAGATATAACGCAGTGTTTCATCTTTTCCTCTAGATTGATCTGAGGATGATGTCGCCAGGAGGTGAACACGGAAGAGCGTATTTTTTTTACTCTCCTACCACGCTGTAACTGGCTAGTTATTCGTTGGAAAACGACCGTATTCGATGTCGTCACAGTCTCGTAAACCACGCGTGTTGAAAACGTTAGGTCATCCACCCACTAGCGCACGAATTACAGAAGCTAAGTGCTGTAGCAAACGATACCTACACGTCTTGTTTGTATTTGATTAACAACTATGATATTGTAACAGCAATGGATGGGGTAATATTAGTAAACTCGTTTTAAAGGTGCTCCAGTTAACTTGGCTTTGTATAGAAATCTCGCAATCGTATCTGAATTCATAGTCGCAATAAATATGCCTGAAATTATTGTTTTATGACTACTATATGGAAGATAAAGGCTGCTGGTGATTATAAGAGGTTTAACTGATCGCGCAACCTGTGTCTCGAACGATGAAAGCAAAATTGTAATAAGCGATATCAGTCAAGGCTTCAACCCGAATGATTAATTTTACAAGCTATAATTTTGCCCATATGTTTGATTTTCCAAAATGTATGTCAAATCAACTAAAGAACTGAAGATAGACATCTGGTTTCATGGTGTTTAAAAATTGAGTCGCAATATCACTTATAACTAGGTGTAGCTTGAGTGCCGTGTCTTCCAAAGATGTCTTACTCCATACGATGCATGACAACGAAACATCACTCAGCAGTCAGCAACGTACGTAAAACCACTGAGTGCCCAGCACAGAATACCCTTTTATTACGCAAAGGTGTCAAGTTTTAAACAAAAGCGGCTCTACTAGTGTTACTTTTATGGTTTGAACAGACGTGCTAAGAATCAGTAAGTTGTTACCCAAAGTAGAACATTTATTACCAAGACACTCAACACCACGTAATCATTATCAAGATCAGATGCATTTCATGAATATTTTTTCAATGAAAAGTAATGCATGCAGAAAAATACGATTAAAACCAAGAACTGGCGTCAAGGCAGACTACTTGCAGAGTGGTCGGCTAAAGTAGAGCAATGTATGCTGCCGCAACTCGATTACCATTAACATTGATAAGTTTTAAAAAATTCAAAGCATACACATGTGCAGATTTATGATCAGTTCAACATGTTCTAATTGAAGAAGGTTTTTGTCAAATGTCCGTGCGAACACTTTTACATCTTTGCGTTGCAAAAAGGGTAAAGTCAACATATTTTTATTCAATTGGGTATCAAAGATCCACGTAATTGTGAAAGTCAAAGGTTTATGATACGACTCGACCGCCTTGTTCGGAAAAAGAGTTCCCTACACAGTAGAACAGGCAAGAAACTGAGGGGCATTTTTTTTCAGTTGCTTTTGGCAATAGGGTCGCCCTATACTGCCGAATAAATTGTGAATTCATTTTTAGGTTTTTCATTTAAGTTTTGGTGTGCATTAAAGCGATATTGTATTGAGTTCGTACACCGCTTAACGCAGCTCGTCACTCCTTCTGGCCGAGGGCAGGAGGAAGGAAGGAAGAGAGAGGAAGAGCATCCTACCCTACACTACATTCTTCTGCCATACTCTGCTTAGTCTTAAGTGTCCTAACTGTAAGACTGTCTTAGGAAGTGCTCCTTTCTGATCATCTCTGAGCTGCAGTCGCACAGCTCAGTACAGCGGCCGTGCTACTTTCACCTGTGTGTTCCACATTCGCGGCCCCGAACGCGGCCGATAGTTGCGTTCGCTTGCATCACTTGTTATTATGTCATTGGAATTTTGGACCGGCACCGTCGATTTTTTGTTTGTGTTTTGACGAGGCTCTTTTTGAAGGACGCGCGTTGACCGGCGACGGGCGAGGTCGGTGTCCGTCGGTATTATGTATTTTACTAATTACTGAATGTTGATTATGATTACCGAAGATTTAGTTAATAATGTATGTCCTTGAGCTGTTGTAATAAGTTTCGAGTAGATAATCGAATCCAGGCAATTTTACATACCAAGTTAAGAAAATAGCAGTAAAGCTAGTTCCGATTCGATATTCGACACAGGCTAAGCAAAGCTAAGAGCTAAGAAGGTATAATTATATCTAACGCAATGTCTAAAATCCGTACATACATACATTGTACATGTTTATACCTCGAATTTGATTACCTTCCGCGATGATTACGAAAGTCTGGAGCCTAATAAAAGAGGATATAATCGATGAATGTAGAACGTCGTTACAGCGAGCTGTAATCAACTTTAATGGGTGTCTCTGTAAAAGAGCTCAGTATAACAACTTAATAGTATAATAACTTTAGTAGCTTTGTAATAGGCGATCTGCTATCGAGCTCCCTAGATCTCGGCGTAATGAACCGTGCAATCGTGCTATAAAGTAGCACGACAGTCTTCTATTACATCACCGCGGTGTAACGAGAGCCATCAAATTCGACGCGCGTTGAAGACGCAATGGTGAGGAAGCACGCAAACTGAAGGCTCGGTAACAAGCGTGTAAACTGTCGGATTCAGCTGCTTTATGTAGACAGGCAAATTGGATAGAGAAAAACGACCCAAATTACGTACATACAGTATTAAGCACTAAGGATTAGGCTTCTAATTGGCATGCAGCATTTTCTCGCTAAGCAATTTATTCTATTTATTTATTTAGAGAGGTAATAAAATTGATTGGTTATTATTCCGTCTTCCGAGTTTTGTTAAACACAAAACAATAATTATGATTAAATTACTAATTTCGCCTTTACATATGTAACTAACTTTAGTTAGCTTTGAAAGTTCAAATGTGTTCTCTAAGATTTTTTCAAATGCAAAAATACTTCAACTTCTCTAAGATAATCTGATATTTTTCTTTGTTGACATTTTGTTGTTTTTACTCTTCCTCATTATCCCAACCCTTTTTTATGTTAATCAACTATGTCAGCATACTGTGTAGGCTGCCAACTCATGAGTTTGAACCTCTTTGAACGGATTGCCTACATAAGGGCACCATATTCTCTCAACTGGCATCAGAGTGATGCATATTACTCAGAAGACCAGGTCACAAATAGATAGAGAGACATGATAGATATTTTGTTTTATCTTTGTAAGATTTACCTAATAGTGTAAGTCTGAAAATGTACAAATTTCTCATCCACAATAAAAATTCGCAAGTATAATGAGGTCGCTTTTGATAATGTACCTATCTAATATCTATGATAAGTATTAATGAAAGTGATTTGGTAGTTAAGGCAATCCAAAGATATTCGTCACCATGAGAGGACAATATCAGAAGGGACATCTGCTGAATAAAAGTTTTAGTAAAAGGTTAAATTTAGAACTTACTGGCGTGTGAGATGGCGCCATCGTCGCGGTCAGTTTGACTCAGCCCCATGACTGGCCTGGCACAAGCTTCATCACTGCAAATAAAACATTAGTTTTAAAAATTGTTTTTTAACAAATCTCTTGTATTTCCACTCTAACAGAAATTACACACAAACACACTGAATACTCTTGAGAATTAGAGCACAGATATACTAGAGATTTGTTAAAGCAACAGTTTTGAAAATAAACTTCCGCAAAGTAATGCCTGGTTCAATCAACTATCATTAATGTTTTATTCATTTTATGAAATATTTTTGGATATACCTTTAATATTTTCTACTATGTTCTAATAACATAACTTATCTTTGAGAGTATGGAGACATTGATATTGTTAATTGATTCTCCATCAATTTTTTTGGTCAATCCAGACCTATTGATTGGGTTACATTTCTTACATGTCTGCCTAATCTTATTTTGATCTGGAAGCTTGTGATGCAGACAATGTGACTAACACAGCAGTTTTGCTGTAGTTGTGTTGGTAGAGATATTACCTCAGCAGCTGGTGTGTGAAGCAGACAACTGTGCGGCGCTCAGCACAGAGGCCGATGGAAAAGGTGGCAAGCTCTGGCCGGCCCAGTTGTTCCACACACTTGTGGATGAGGAACCGCCGGTAGTTCGACACTGGGGGGAACACCAGCACCCTGGAACCAGATATTACTGTTATATTCTGAACTTTTCCAGTTATTCTTACAATTTTATTAAATACAACTGTTTATGGCTTAAGGTGCTTTATTTTGCTGTTGTTTTTATGAGGCTATATAAAAGTTCTGGCACAAACTAAAATAAAGTAGATTAAATTCTAGTCTGCAGAATAAAATTTCTAATAAAAACTTTTGACTGTGAGTGAAACTTTTTAGTAAAAAACCTAGTTTTTGCTGGTAATGTGGCTCTTGCGCGTGTTGCTAATTTGGTCTACCGCTGTCCGCTTCAGTGACTTCATAAAACATTAGACGCTGATCGGAAGTTCCGAGGAATGTTATAAATTATTGTACTGTAAAGTGGTGGAAAGCAGCAGGAAGTTAGTTTAAAGTTATGATGTATACACATGCATGAAAACCTCGTCCTCGTAGCGTTTTCCCACACCTACATGCGGATTTATTAGCGTTCAAGGTGTCATCTCGATTCGCATCATTTGATTCGTGCATGCGCTTGCCTTCGATAACCTTGAAAATTACACCACTTTAACACAAGTTAGACATACAAAACCAAAGAATACGTTGTAGAATAATTATTAGGGAAGCTTATAAAGGAACATAGAATTGTATACGATGAGCAATTCTCGCAAAATACAACAAAAATAAATTGTTTACCTGTCAGATCCTCCGTCGCTCAAGAAACATTTCAAGTCGTCGTTAACATCGTCGACGAAATTATCGTCGGCAAGGCTCAGGAATCTCTCTATAGTTTTGGCACCCAGTTTGGCGGTGAACTACTTAGAAATTAATTAAAATGAATTTCTTCACGTGCCAAACGGGAAATTAGCGGCCGTCCATTTTCATAATTTTTCACGAACCTACGAAATGAAATATTTGACATTGACAGTTGAACTCGAGTGACAGTTACTGGCAAAAAAAAGAAGGAAAGAGCAGTGCTGCTCCATTTTTAAATGTTCACATAATCGATTAATAAAACCGGTATTTTATAAAACCGGTAAAAGTAAAATCGAATAGAGGTCCTATTTTTTCAAATAACCGGTTTATTACGAAATAACAACAAAAAACTGCGAAATAAGAACAAAATAAATGTTCATAAAGCCGCGGTTAAACGGCGCGTGCCAGCACAAACCGACACCAGTGGCCCTATTCACACTAGTAGCCCCCCTGGGGGCTATTCCTACGCGTGAGATAAGATTTTATCTTGGTCACTCTCACACCTATGACATTTCAAACGAGAGCAACAAGGACGAAAAAATGTGAGATGAAAATCTCAAATCTCCGAATAGGGTCCCAGACTCGACGCGTGGTGCGCCGCACCACGGCGCTTGAAGTTAGTCGAACAGACCATGGTAATATGCTCCACCATTTAATTTTATAGCATTCAGAAACACACAGTGACGTCAATCGATGCTTTTCAAGGTCGAAATAAGTCATTTACAACAAGTTCGAAAGAGACAGATGACGATGACATCAATAGGTGTTTGCTAGATGCTAGCCTTGTTTGTTTTGGATCATAGTACAGACTAAATGGCTGAGAGCGTAGTCGGGCACAGAAGTCAGGACAAATATAATTCAAACAAAGCATAGATAATTTGATAATCACATTTATTATACTTACGTTTTACTTTTAAATACTTATGTTTATTTTTACATTAATTTTCATTATTACCAAATGCCTAAAACAAGTACAAAATAAATTAATATCTTAAATCTTAATGAACAACCAAATTTGTTTATTCTTACTGAAATTACGGTAACAAATACCTACTTATTTATAAAACTAAAACAATTTTAAAAATCAAACATAAAATAATGCATTCTGAAATGTTAAACAAAATCTTATTAAATATGCATATTATTCTATAGTTTAAAATTAAAATGATATTACAAAATCTCAGAAGATAAACCTAAATAATACCCGATACCATTGCAGTATTAGTACATCATTTTTTGAGTATACTCAAGTAAGCAGCTTTTTCAAAAATAAAAGCAACTTAAATTGGCTACTTTTTAGCCGAAAATAATTAACGGTTCCCAAAGGACATCGCCTAAAACCGTAGAGCGTAGATAGTAAGATAATTCGGATTACTTCGTTAGTTATCTATCTATTACACATTTCATCGCAATAAAATTTTTTACTTAAATTAAATTACTTTTTTACTAAAATTCTGTCAGACCATGCTATAATACTAATCACAACATGCCTTACCCTACACTCCAAGCATAGCTTCAGGTTAGCTTTACCTGCCACACTAGACAACAAATTGCTATAGTTCATCCCACATGCGATTGCGAAAAGCGTTCATTGACCTTTGTCCTATTCCACCTTATTGTGGATAAGACCAATTTCATTGCTCCCTTGAATCAGGGGGGCTATTCCTGCGCGTGAGATGAGATGAGATTTTATCTTGGTCACTCTCACACCTATGACGTTTCAAAAGTGAGCAACAAGGACGAATGAAGGTGAGATGAAAATCTCAAATCTCCGAATAGGGCCCCTGATCACGCGTTGTGAACATTTATCACACTAATTATATTTATTTTGCAATATTGTCGATGTGGCACGATCATAGCTCGTTTTATAACGTCATAACGTTGCCATGATGGTTCCGTTATGTTTCGACGTTGTGCGACCATGGACCTTATTGCGCCGCGATACGATTCGCAATCGCGCAGCTTTGAAAACCAAAACGAAGCCATCATGGAAATGAGATGTCAATGTATGGGCACTGAATGTGTGTGTCTAAACAAAAAAATGCAAGTAATATGTAGGTACTTGTTGTGAAACTATAAAAAGTAAAACTAATAAGTTATTAATTATATTATAGCATCATTTGAATACGCAAAACAAAAGTTAAAACATTGCTTTTGATGTATTGTAGTTAAAAATCTTAACTATATATTTAAAATAAATTTATCTAGAGATAGAATAAAAGATTTCGTGGCTCAGCCACCAACTAAACCAAATTATTTTCTAAAATTATGTAGTGGTCCCTAAAATAAAATAAAAACGATATATTTTAACTAATGAATAAAATAAAAATAATTCACTTCATTTCAGCGTCATAAAAATAATAAAACAATGGTGAATTTGTTAAAAATTAATAAAATTAAAATGTATAACTAAGTACATAAATCATAGTCTGTTTTAAAGCCACCACACAACAGACCGACAGACAACAGACCTTTAGCAGTTCAATAAAAACACTGCGAGTAAAAGGGACCGAAGGATGATTGCACGCAAGTTAAAGCGAGAGAGAAGTCTGCAAACTAAGTTTTTCACCAGTGCGCTGTGGTGGCTTTGGGTGTTCGTCCACCTCCAAGCTCAGCGCCAGAGCGCCTCGGAATGGTATTATTGGAAAATTAGCTTAATATTTTGTTATATAGTCTTCTCTCGCCGAGCTGATGGCGAGCGGTAACCGCGGGTTGTTGATTATCGAGTTCAATTCGATTGTAGAATCAGGCGTAAAGAATATATAGTGGCCGATAGTGTTCTCTAAGTTTGTGACCGCGAGTGGCCTGCTCTAAAAAGATAATCTAAAAAGAACCTTTATGTTTTAAGGTAATTTTTCATGAATACCATTGCGAAGAGGTCGGGCTCTGAGCTTGCAGGTGAATGCACACCCTTTTCCTTAGAACTCTTTTAAGAAAATATATACGTATTTTGGTACGAAAATTAGTATATAATCATTTACCTAGGTATAAAATCCTTATAAATCTATCTTAGGTCGGTACTGCAGTCGCAGCGGCGGGTCGCGGAACCTCCACCTGGTCACGTACACGAATTTCAGCGTGTGGTCTTTGCCTAGGAGCTCGTCGTTACATAATATGTCGATCTGGAATAGATTTATTTACAAAGAATTATAAAAAGAAGCCATAAGGGAAAAAGGCTAAAAGAAGGAAGGAAAGCTAAGCTCATCTAAAAGTGAGTACATAACCCCAGTAAATGAAAAGTATGTAGGTGAAGCTTGTAAGCGATAAGACTGCCCTTTGCACTTATACTTGCATATTTAGTTTAGTTTTGTATTTTATTTGATGTCATTAAAGAGATGTGTATTGTAGGTGCATTTAGCAGAAGCAGCCATTTCAAAGATAACATAATATCTCAACAATATTAGCCTATATTTAGTGCTATATGGACGTCCGTCGTCCGGAACTTTCGTATCGGTCCGCGAACCATGCGCGTGCGCTACTAAACACCATATCTGATTTCTATACATTTATAGGTCTGAATGACGGACGTCTGAACGAAACGTCCGTTTAGCACTAAATCCAGGCTTAGGTACTATGTTACATTATGAATAGAAATAAAACTTTTTGTACATCCCACTGTCTATTTGTATTCTTTTCGTAACAAAGTACATAAACAATCCCAATGAATAAGTACCCTATACCCACAGAGCGGGATCCGATCTGACGAAGCGATTTGAACGCATGCATTCTCTGTATTACTGGAATGTGTTGTGATCTACTACATGCAGTGGTAAGGCATATAGGAGCAGCCGTTGGTTACAGAGATCGTTGCATCAGATCGGATCGCTCAAGATTGCGCTCGGTGAGCTCGTTGTAGAAGCCTTTAATACTATTTACATAAGATTGAACACTTTGTACAAGATAAACAGTAACAAATAGTATTTTTACTGCCTCGGTGGCTCAGTTGGTAGTGAACCCGCCTCCTGAGCTTGGGGGCGTGGGTTCGATTCCCACCTAGGACAAACATTTATGTATTGAACATTTGTGTTTGTTCTATTTCTGGGTGTTTATATCTATTTAAGTATGTGTTTAAAAATATATGTGTCTGTATATCAGTCTCTGGCAGATTGCAGCGACCACCCTACGCAGAGTGCTGGAGGCAAACAGCAAGACCGCTGCCTTGATCCAGGAACCCTGGATCAGACAAAACAAAATATGCGGTCTAAACAACATCGGCGGTAAGTTACTGTTAGACACTACTGTTGACAAACCAAGGACCTGTATTTATGTGCCTAAAACCATATCAACCACTTTACTTAACCAATTCTGTTCTAGAGACTTAACAGCAGTGAAAGTCCAAACAGAGAAGCAGACCAGCCTAGTGTTAGCATCAGCGTACATGCCGTGCGAGGGCGAAATCCCTTCGAGGGAACTGGCAGACCTGGTGCTACACTGTGAAAAGAACGGCTGGGACCTCATCATCTCGGCGGACTGCAACGCACACCATCCGCTGTGGGGAAGTAAGGAACCGAACAAAAGAGGTGAGTTGCTAACCGAATATTTATTCACAACAAACCTGAACATTATGAATAGAGGTACAGAACCTACATTCGTAAGCTCAAGGTATCAAACCATCATAGACATCACCCTGGCGACACATGCGGCGACAAATCTGATCGAGGGATGGCATGTGTCGAACGAGCCATCCTTTGCGGACCATCGCCGCGTGTGTTTCCAAATACAATTTAAGCTGGCAGACCCTGTTCCATATCGAAATCCCCGCAAAACAGATATAACAAGGTATACAAAGTTAATAACTAAAGCACTAAGTGAAGCGCAGCCGTGTGACGTAACACTTAGTACAGACAACATAGAAACTAACACACAGTTCCTAACTGCAAATCTTCTAAAATGTTACGAACTGTCATGTCCTGAGGTACTACCAAAAGACCTAGGAAGAAGCTCATGGTGGGGACCAGAACTTGAGCGACTACGAAGGAGACTCAGGACACTATTTAACCGAGCCAAGAACACCAGATCCACAGAAGATTGGGACAAATACAAAACAGCACAGAAGCACTACAAAAAGCGCACCAGATTCCGGAGAACGGAGGCCTGGCACAACTTCTGCAGCAGCATAAACACAACAAACCAAGCCGCAAGAATAAAGCAAATCCTGGCCAAAGGTCGCCCCAACCTCCTGGGCTCCCTTAAGAAGGATGACGGCATGTACACGAACTCTGATGAAGAGACCAATGCAGTACTGCTAGAAACCCACTTTCCCGGATGTGAGATCTCACGGGATCTCGGTTGGTCAAACGAGCACTACTGCACACCTACGCCCCGAGAATGGGAAATTGCAAACAAGATAGTGACAGTTGACAGGACGGATTGGGCCCTAAAAAGCTTCAAACCTTTCAAATCAGCAGGACTAGACGGAATATTCCCCGCACTATTACAATGGCATCCGCATCAAGCAACAAAACACTTAGTACCAATCTACAGGGCCTGTATAGCCTTTAAGTATATACCTAAAGTATGGAGAGAGGCAAAGGTGGTTTTCCTACCGAAACCGGGCAAGGAAGACTACACACATGCCAAATCCTTCAGGCCCATAAGTCTAACATCATTCCTTCTGAAAACGCTGGAGAGACTAGTAGACCGACACCTTAGGGATAGTACGCTTATCAGCAATCCACTACATCCCCAACAACATGCCTACCGGAAAGGCAGATCAACAGAGTCGGCACTACACATGGTGGTGCATAAAATAGAGGCGGCCATAACCAACAAGTCGTCAACACTTGCTACCTTTATAGACATAGAGGGAGCGTTCGACAAAACAATGCACAACAGCATCAACCACGCCCTTAAGAAATTCAAGGTAGAACCAGTCATAAGAAACTGGATCACTGAGCTAGTCAGCAAAAGAGCGGTCCAGATAACGGTGAACACTACAATTAGAGCAAAGGTAGTTAGAGGATGCCCCCAGGGGGGCGTCCTATCACCACTCTTATGGAACATAGTAGTAGATAGCCTCCTAAAAAGACTAAATGGCAGAGGATACACTACTATCGGATATGCAGATGACCTCGCAATACTGATAAACGGAACCGCGGAAAACGTGCTATGCAAGGTAATGCGTTCGGCCCTTCAGATTGTAGAGGAATGGTGTGACGAATATAAATTGTCAGTAAATCCAAAAAAGACAGAACTCATCCTTTTCACCAACAAAAGGAAACTACCAGAATTACAATTACCAAAACTCTTCAACACCAAACTCACCCTATCAACAGAAGTCAAATACCTGGGCGTGATACTTGACAACAAACTGAATTGGGCGAGCCATTTAGAAAACAAAATCAGGAAAGCGTGTATATCCTTCTATCAGTGTAAAAGACTCGTTGGTAAGAAATGGGGTCTAAATCCAAAAATCACACTGTGGCTATACACCTCAGTAATAAGACCATCTCTAACCTACGGATCAGTTGTATGGTGGCCCAGAACACAACTGACCACCGTCAAATCGAAACTCCAAAGCCTACAACGCTTAGCAAGCGTAGCAGTCACTGGTTGCATGAGAACCACTCCATCAGCCGCGATGGAGTACCTTCTGAATTTGAGGCCTCTACATCTGGTCATACAAGAGGAGGCTAGGGCAGCCGCTCTAAGACTCAAAACCAACAGGCTATGGAAACAGGACACTGTATCACCACATTCAGAATCCATGAAACGGATCCTAAAGGAACTACCACTCCTTGAAGCGCCCATGGATAGGATACCATGTCAGCATGTCTTCGATAGAAGATACAATATCCGACTAAACGCAGAAGCAAAAGATAGCTCTGGTATCAAAGAAGTCAGGGTATATACAGACGGCTCCAAAACCGCACACGGTACTGGAGCAGGTGTCTTCTCGAATGACTTAAACATCAAAATTTCGACCACTTTAGACAAACTTAACACAATTTTCCAAGCAGAATGCATTGGCATCACCAGAGCAGCACAGTCAGTTGCAACCAGAGATGTCGGAGATCTCGAAATAAAGATAATCTCGGACAGTGCATCTGTACTGCAAGCTCTACAAAACAACACCATTAACTCTGCCCTTATTATGGAGTGTCACAATGCACTCCAATCCATTGCAAACACAAACAAAGTAACCTTGCAATGGATAAAAGGGCATAGTGACTCACCAGGTAATGACGCAGCAGACGAACTGGCCAGAAGGGGAGCAGAAGGTGTAGTGTATGGACCGGAACCACTAATGCCCATACCCCAGGCGCAGACAAAAACATGGCTGCGTAATAAATCTGAAGAGACCCACCTTAAGGAATGGACAAATGTTGAGGGCTGCAGGCAAACCAAAGATGCAGTTCCGGTGTCATCTAAAAGATTTGCACGCAACCTCATCCGACTAAATAGGGATAGAATTCGTAAAGCTATAGGCATTATAACTGGTCACTGTCCCCTAAACAAGCACTTGTTTAATATAGGTGTGACAGACAGCCCTCTATGCAGAGGATGCATGGAAGCGGAGGAAACGCCACGGCATGTGCTTATGGAATGCATGAGCGTGGCCGATCAAAGGGCTCAGATCCTTCAATCCCCATCGTCGTTCCCGGAGGCTTGTAGCGGCCTGAAAAGGTTGCTAACCTTTTGGGAACACCTGGGTTGGTTGGAGTGAGGGTAAGAGGGAAAAAGAAAAGTACACGCACAATGGCCCAATCAAGTGGCTGAGTGCGGAAAATGCCCCGTCAAACAAACAAACATCAGTCTCTGGCTGATATAGTACAAGCTTTGCTTAGTTTGAGGTCAGACGACCGTGTGTGAAAAATGTCTTGAAATTATTATTATTATTGAATATATACTCACATCTCTATACTTTTCCATGCCATTAAGAACCTTCTTAGCGACAAACTTCTTGAGGTGTGTGATGGTGGCCTGCGCCGAGCACCGGATGAAACTGCGCTTCAAAGTCCGCAGGGATGTGGATATACACTCCAGACACACATTCACCTAGAATGGAAGATACACATTAGTTCGCTTATGTCCAACACTCAGGCAAATTTAATGTACAGCCCTGGGGGCTTACCACAACCTCTTAAAACATCATTAATTAAGCCTTACTTCGTAATTTCGTACCATGACCACCCTAAAAGTATTCCTGCTACGTTTTGATATCGCTTAGCAGTTTTGAAGACGTCACTCGATTTCGTTCATTCAATCCAAGGAGCATTTGTTTATAAACCGTACCACGACCTCTAAAGTATTCCTGCCGAGCTGTCAAAATAGCAGGAATGATACAAATTACAACGATTGTTAAAAAGTTGCTCTCCGTGTAACTTTTTCTATTTATTAATGAGTTTTTGCTGTGTTTCTGAGGTTTTATTTGTAATATTTAGCAAGATGGCCGATGATTTGGAAACTTTCGAGTTTCTCGAAGCAGATATTAGAAGCTCCATACTACGAAGGACGCCTTCAGACGGGCTCCAAAATAAATTTTAACCCTTTTTCACTTAGATTTTCTTTTGGCTAAGTCCGCTCCTTTCGATGCACTTGTTTCTTCTTAGAATTAGCCTTCGCCTGCAGACTCATAGTAAAGCCCGCAGCGATTTCACTGTGGGTTTTTAAAAAGTCTCACATGATATCGAACTGCTTCGCTGAGACTCTGCGGCCGCTGTGACAAATTATTCTAAGCATTAAATTCTAGATATCACCAAAATATTTTTCACAAACTTTAATTGTGTATAGCAATTGAATTTTAATTAACCATAATGATCATAATAATGTAGATTTAATTTACGTTTTTGAGGGGAACCGAAAAGATGATGTCATGATTTTGTATTATTTTCTAAAACGAAAACTCGCCTTTACTGAAAGAGGGAAAGAGGAGTGGGATTTATCTCATTTATCATCATCTTCATCAGAGATTTATTAAAAAATGTTATGACAAACATACGGATGACTAGGTGGTATGGCTATGTTGCCTCTAGCCTGCCCTATGGGACAAAACAAAAAAAAAGTTGACATTGTTCATACAACCAAGTGTCGCCAGATGTTTCTTAGGAGCGATTGTACGTCGGTGAGGAAAATAAAAATTCTTAGGGAAGAAAATAATAAGAAACCGTAGTGTTTTTACTTGCAACTTGTAAAAACCGTAAGTGTAATTTCCCTGTATCGATAGGATATTGTAGGCACGATTTCGCTATGCGGTCGTACTATTGTACGACCCCGATTGTCCGATTTTTACACGGCAAAAATCGTATAATTACGATTGACATATATACATCTGGCAACACCATACTCGAAAATACTGGATTTAAGATTGATAGATGACATTCACACTGATAATGACAGTTCGTAACGCAAAAATACCACAGAGTGTGTAGAAGCACTTGTATCGTACATTCTTTTCCCATCACTATAGCAGGAGTAAAAACGTTTTAAAACATTATTGTTTTCAATGCTTGTGGTATGATACAAAACAATACTTATTAAGGAATGTAACAAAACGTTCCTGCGCAATGATGTTTTTGTAAAAGTTCATGGTAAGCCCCCTGGCCGATGGATGGAAAACCAAGTAGTCATCATAAATTATGGAGGACCAAGTTCGATCTCGATTTGTTCTGTCTTGATAGACAGAAGTCAACTTTTGTTTTATTTTGGGTGTCCAGTGCACATTACAGCAGCTGGGCTATGCCTAAACGGCTTAACTGCAACACGTCAAGTTTCGAGAAAAATGGGGCTACATTATTTACATTTTTGATCAATAACTTAAACAGTTTAGACATGGTCACAAAAATAAGAAAAATACTTTAAAGTGCGTACACATTACGCGAGGCAATATTCGACGTCCATTTGCAGCGCGAGCCAGAATGTAAATGCAAATTTAGTTAATAGAGAGCGGCTGCCGCGCGCGGCAAGCGATCGAGCCGCGGCCCGCGACAAGACAAAACAAAACAGTTTTTGTCAGGAATATGCAAATCCATTCTGCGCATTGCTGTTGCCGCGTGAGCCAAAATTGACAACCGTCATAATTGCGCGCAAGCGGCCGACTGGAGCTTCTTTGATGTGATCTCGAAAACCGAAAACGAGTTGTTTGCTCTGCAGCACGTTCTACTGTTAATAGGCGACCCCGACCCTAAGCCAATGTTTGAGGGTTTGCCACACCCTGTGTTTGCAAGGTTGTGTTAAACGTTTAACGCTCCTGGGGAAGGGGAATACAAAGAGACAGAGCGATAGTGAATGCGAGGCACTCGAACGCATGCGCGTAGTATACCTGTTACAGGCCAGCGCGAGCGTTAGCAACGAGTAGCGTCCAATATTCCAACGCAAGAAGGAGAGAGAAAGAAAGCATAGAAGTTTTACTTCTTCCGCGCGGAGCGACTCCACGCACTATTTTTTTTTTTCTCGAAACTTAACGCATAGCAGTTACGCTGTTTACGCTTAGCACGGCAGTAGTTTCCAAAAAGTCAAATGTTTCTATGGAAATTGTAATCTATTTTTACAGTCTAGCATTCATGAACAACAATCCTATTGTAACTTGTATGTGTTAGTTAGGAGCAAGCGAGGCTATACCTGTTCATCCTTCCTATGGCAGTCGGTGTTGTCGGGCTGGTCGGGCTCGTCCCCGGCGCCCGACTTGTCCGCCGCCAGCGCCGCATCCTTGGGGCAGGGCAGCCCGCGCGCGCGGTAGAAGTCTCGCTCACGCTTCAACTCATCTGGAACCGTAATCATGTTGATTGCCTTGTTTTTGAACAATTAATGAACTAAAAGAAAAGAAAGAAAGAAAGAAAAAAAGTTTATTTGTGACCTTTTGAAATTAAAAACATTAAGGGAATTTTACAATTTACAAGGTCACAAAACGGCCCCAACTAAGCATAATGCCGGCTGTTAACCGGCGCTGGTCTTCCGTTGGAACCGCTTGGTGATGTCACGGTACAAGCACATACACAGTACACACTACAAAATAATAATAATTAAAATACATAAAGATAATAACAAAAACTATCAATAAACTACAACAATAATACTAATAACACAAAATAAACTACAAAAATTCAATGGACACTAAAGGTAAGTATGTATAATTTGCAAAAATTATTGCAATTAGATTGCCACTTAGTGGACAGTATTGCTTATATATATAGCACTCGTGTCGTGTTTAAGAGTCTCCTGCCGTTGCTGATGTGCAGTCATCATTTTTTTAAGTTTAAAATTAAAACTTTTAACATTTTGCAGGTTCCTTACCGGCGGTGGGATATTGTTCCAACATTTACTAGCAGCGTATCGGAAATTGCCTCTGAAAGCGGCTGAGCTATGGCGCTGCGTGGAGAGCACCGGTGCACAGAGTCGGAACTTTTGACTGGGCTTCCAAGTCAATTTATCGTAGAGATAGGAAGTCTGTTTGAATTTAATCACGCAAAATAGCAGACAAGCTGAGTGCAGTTTGCGCCGATGCTTCATTTTAAGAATGGAGTGTTTGTTGAGATATGCAGTCACATGAGCTCTTGACGGAACATTAAAACAGAAGCAGGCACAAGCATTTTGGACTCTTTGGATAAGTGTTTGTGTCCGCGCTAGAAGTCT
Source organism: Peribatodes rhomboidaria (assembly GCA_911728515.1). NCBI lineage: Eukaryota > Metazoa > Arthropoda > Insecta > Lepidoptera > Geometridae > Peribatodes > Peribatodes rhomboidaria. The sequence goes on along the minus strand of OU452184.1, from coordinate 3,535,260 downwards.
GGGGCCAAAAACTACATCCATATAATTTAATTTCGACAAAACGAGAGACTCCACAAGTTGTATACGCAAGTCTTCCTTTAAAAACGGTCTAATACGATAGAACCTTTAATTCAAAAAAGCAATTTTGTATCGACTTGGCTACGTGTTTTTCGAAACGTATGTTGCAGTCCATAAGTAAGCCTAAATTACGAGCTTCGTGAACCCATTCAATCCATAAGCATTATGGTTAATGCTTATGGATAAATCAATTGTTGGGTTTATTCGAGTGAGCTGAGGTTTACTGCCAAATATTAAATACTTTGTTTTTAAAGGATAAGTTTATTAAGTAGTAGAGCATTTTTAGCAGACCAACAGGCTATACCAGCAAGATCTTCATTAAGTTTGGCTATGGCACTATCGATCTAGGCTTGCATGACATATATAACTGAGTGTCGTCAGCATGGACATGAAACTTGCAATATTTTAGATTGTTTCGCATGTCTGCCGAATACAAAATAAAAAGGATTGGCCCTAAAATTAATCCTTGAGGTACCCCTCTTTTTACAGCCAAACTATTTGATACCGAAGTCGATCCATCATTTGGGCTCGAAGAATAGGGATTTTTAATGCTTTTTTATTGAATTTATTTTTCAGGTTTGTCCAATTCTTATAATTTTTCAGGTAAATTCGTTATTTGAAATATCAAATTGTGTAACTTTAAAATTAGATTCAAATAGCAATTTGTATAATTTTTCTAGTAAATTTCAAAATTAGTTTTTTTTTTAAATTTCAAAATTAATAATAGAATAAAAAATTCATTTTCCTTGATGTACTTAATGCGACGTTAAAGCGGAATTACACTAGATATGGTCCAAGTATTAAGTATTAGTTTATTTCTTGATACATAATATATTTTACTTATAATTTTTCTTAGTCTACTAGTCTATAACATGCATTAGGAACCCCTCTCAGGGAAAGGCCTCCTCCAAGGTTTGCCATCTCTCTTTGTCCTGAGCTGAATCCATCATGGACTTGCGATTTTTTGATATCATCCCAGAGTGTAGTCTTGCTCTATCTCAATTGCCCGGTGGACTTTTCCATGTGGTAACTGTTTTTGTCCATCTGTGATCTGTGTGGTGTGCTACATGGCCTGTCCATTTCCATTTTAGTTTTGTGCATAGCTCAGTGCATCAATTACTTTTGTCCTTGATCTTATTTTTGATGGTCTTATTTTGTGTAGTTTTTTAATGTTAAGCATGCTCCGCTCCATACCTCTTTGAGATGTTTTCATACTGTTTTTGGTTTATTTATAAATTTGCATGTTTGGCATGCATATGTTAGGATAAGGCATAAGCCCATATAATTTTTTAACACAAAGGAAACTTTTAAACTGCGGGTGAAACCGCAGGGCACAGGTAATTAAGGATTTTAAAAAAGTGTGACTTTGCAGGAAAAAAATATTTACCTATCTAATGTCTTCATGATGCACAGTTGTACACTCATGGTAAATTCCATTGGATCACTTTTAAAAAATATCACTTCTACCATTTGGTTTTTAGAAATTAGCAAACAGATGCGAGACAGACAGTTTTGTATTTAAAACTTGTTTACAAAATTAAAGTTTAGGTAAGTAAATACACTTTGTTATTGACTCGAAAGTGTTTAAAACTTGTAAACTAGCAACTAATTTACATAAGACAATATCAATCGACATGCATATATCTTGAAGTGTTATATTATACTCACTGTCCTGCAAATCCGGGACCAGTTTGTACACAATATCTTGCATGGTGCGGTCGAAGCTGATGTACTGTAGTGGATGTGACTGATGGATCACTATATTGCATGTTGGACATGTGTTGTTCTCCTCTAAATGCTTCACGAGGCAACTTTTGCAGACTGAAAAGTGTCAAATGAGGTTATGAAAACTACATTTTATGTGGCTTTGAATTAGTCGTATGGTCAAAAATGATCCACAATCGACTCTTGGACTTAGTTTGCCGTTATTTTCAGTGTTTATGTGAAGCCTAAATTGATTTTGGCGGGGTATAATGGCAAATAGAGGTCACTCTTCTTTAGAATTTTGCGTGAAAGTAGGGCGATATTCGACTGTGTCATTACCAGAGTTATTTTAAGAATAGATTGATAGAAGGTACAGAACGTAGGAGTAGTTGGAAAAGACAAAATACTTACACGTATGAAGGCATTCAGTGACTGTGGTAGCGTCAATAAAGTATCCTCGGCAAATCTTGCATGTTATGTGGCTGTTTAGTGTTTTTAATTTTATCCTCCTTTCCATGGTCATCCTAGAACTACGGTTGTATGAAAAACATTAGAGAAACTAATCAAAAACGAATAGAAAACAAAAAAATGGAACAGAAATGCAAACACAATCGTGCAGACACAACAGACAGACAGATGCGTTCCGTTTTGACAAGTACATTTTGATGAACCGACCATGGAAATGAATTAAATACGAATCAAAAGTTATTAGTTAGTTTATTTTTGTGAAATGATACGAATATTTGAACTACTTTAAAAATTGTGGTTTCCGAGACAAAAACAAATAAAATAAGTAAAGCCTTCACATTTTTAAGCCAATAACGAAACGTAGTGCCAATCTGTATAAAACTAGTGTAGTATTTTTCATGAAAACCGTACATTTCCGACACAAAAATCGACTAAACTTGCAATCGAATAAAATCATCGATGATGAGAAGAGCAGAAAGATCTTCGTGCCATGGGGGGCTATTCCTACACGTGAGATGAGATGAGACTTTATCTTGGTCACTCTCACACCTATGACGTTTCAAACGAGAGCAACAAGGATGAAAATAGATGAGATGAGAATCTCAAATCTCCGAATAGGGCCAATGGCTACCTTCATCAGAGGGGCTATTCCTGCGCGTGAGATGAGATGAGATTTTATCACTCTCACACCTATGACGTTTCAAACGAGAGCAACAAGGACGAAAAAAGGAGAGATGAAAATCTCAAATCTCCGAATAGGGACACTGTTCTTTACAAGAATAACTCTGCTTAGTAAGATCCACAGGGTACTTTTTAAGATGGAACATATTTGGCAGGTCGGAGTATCGCCGTTGAGTTATTGATGAGATATTTTGTGTGATAATTGTGGGGCTTAGTAGCCGTAGCTTCGGCAACCACTGGCAAATTAAGAGAAACTCCGAGACGCGGCCGCTCCACCGGGCTTAAACAGAAAGCCCGAATTGGAGTGGCGAAACGTAGGTTGCGGTTGGTTGTCTGAGCAGAACTATAACTGTGGCGAGCTGCGGTGTCGTCGGACGACGACAGACTGCAGCTGAGGAGTGGAGACCGCGGTGGGAGAAGAGTGCCGGTATTACGGTGCGCCACTCTCTATCTTCCACGGCCTTAGCGGGGTCGCCCTCGCATGATGACAGACGCGATAGGACCGCAGGGAAAGAGGAGTGTCGGTTTCCATAAGGATACCGACACTTCTCTTTCCTCTAGAGAATATTTTCTGCGATCGAATTGGCAGGCGGAGGCACCACTTACCTGACCTGTCGCATGGGGACCATGATATGCGTCCAGACATAGGTGCTGTCTGGCTCCCGCTGGCTGAGTTTGTCCTCGAGGTGGATGATGACGATGCGTCTGGTGTCCCGACACATCGTCAACGAGAGGTGGAGTGCAGCGCAAGCTCGGGTCTGTGCGTGAAAGATGTAGCTCCGCGAAAGTGTGCGAAGGCGTCCCCGTAGCCCCGACATTTAGCGCTGAGGTTGGACAAATGGACACCTTAACCCCCTAAACATTAAACGTTCTATAGCCTCGAAATAGTTAGTCTTTTGTCTTTTTCGATCGAGTTCAAAAATATCACAGAAAGAAGACGACAAAACAATGTATAACTATTTCGGGGCTATACAATGTTTAGTGCTAAGAGGGTTAGGTTTTTAGTGAGTAAGCCGCCATTAGCGGGACTTAGAGCACATTGTAATAAAACAAGGTTCAAAATTTTATTACTATATTTTGTAAAAGTTATAAACATTTAATTAGGTATCTACCTATCTAATAAAATAAATAACTCTTTTTTCCGTCCGATCGGAAAGTAATAATCAAGTCTGATTCTTTTCATGGTATAATAATATACTCCTGCGTGGGTAAACACGCAGTGACGTCCATCGATAAGCAAGACCCAAAACCGCAATAATTACTTGATAGACAACAAGTTAGAGAGAGAGGCTGACGAGTGACGTCATCGAGTGTTAACTCCCGGAAGGTTAGACCTTGTTTTTTGGATTAAGAATTCTATGATTTGAAGTAAACAAACATGGTAGACTGCAATGAAAGTTTTCATTGCCAGTCTATCATGACTACTCCAAAGGAAATTCTAAGCCCTCATCGGTCGAAAGCCATAATTTGTAATCTGAGCTTTAAATAGTTATTTTAGAAAATAAAAACCAGACATCAAAATGTAGCCATATCTTGATGTGTGGCGGTTATAAAATTTGTCTTTGTATCCGGATATCAAGACTCGGGATGTCAAGGCGCATTTCAAAATCGGTCAAACCGCATTAGGCGGTATAGGAGTTCATACAAAAATACACAAGTTATTAAAAAAAAAATAGAAACATCAGATAAAATAAACAGTTAAAACGGAACTGTATTTTCAAAGAAATCTCTAGTGTATTTCCGCTTCAACGACGTATTTCTTGGTGTACTTAATTTATTTATGTATTATTCATTTTAACAGGTAAGTAGGTACAAACATAAGATACATTATTTAAAATTAATTATTTTGCCTTAACTAGCGTGCTAAATGATTTTTAAGATAACAAATATGATATCTGCATGTTTTAATGCGACGTTGACGCGGAAATACACTAGAGATTTGTTTTAAAAGAGTTTTAAAGAAGAAAAAATTTTCCGCAAAGTAACGCCTGATTCGACCAACCAGTAAAGACAGAGTTCTGTGAACAGCGAAGTAAGGTTTTTCAAACTTGTATCGGTGGGTCAGCGCCGTCATAAATCAAATTAAATACAAAAATAACGATATCACATGATTTTACAACAGCGTCTTAATCTATACCGATGTAAGGTGTCGGTAAAAAAACCAGCCAAGTGCGAGTCGGACTCGCGCACGAAATCCGAAGATTTCCTACTATTATCTATTAAAACGCCAAAAAAATACGTTTGTACAACAAACGTATTTTTTCGGGAGCCCCTTAAATATTTATTTTATTGTTTTTTAGGTTTTTTGTTACAAATCTGTGATTAGCATCTATAAAAATTTCAGATTTATTAGATACAGATGGACAGACCGACAGACAGACGGACGGACAGCGGAGTCTTACTAATAGGGCTCTATTTTACCCTTAGGGTGCGGAACCCTAAAAATAGTGGTGGTAGTATAAAGAAAACAAAAATTTCAAAGCAGTTCCATTGTACATATGTATGTCCGAAATTGTGCAGGTACCGATAGTATAGTTATATAGTTTTAACCGGCCTCGCCTCGCTGTTTCCACACCTTCCATCTTTTTTATTTGGTCTGAGCTCGAAATATACTTCCCCTTTATGCAGGCGGGTAAAAAGAAGCAGACTTGTAGGTACTCTTATGTTCAATTCTTGAATCCCCTAGCCTAATTTACATGTTTCAATCCAGTTAACAATTTCAAACAAAATAATGCAAAGTACAAGAGATAATAACTGAGATTCAAAAATTATAACAATTCATGGTAACACTCAAAAGATAATAAATAAACAATATAATAATTTAGTTAGATATAGGCCTGACCAACCCGTAAAGGACCGGTGGGGCTATTCCTACGCGTGAGATGAGATGAGATTTTATCTTGGTTACTTTCACACCTATGACGTTTCAAACGAGAGCAACATGGACGAAAAAAGGTGAGATGAAAATCTCAAATCTCCGAATAGGGCCCCAGGGCCGATTCTAAAGCAATTGTTCTTAAATTGTTAATTAATTCGAACTTTTGACACATCTGGCATTTAAAAAAAAATTTTAGAGCAATTCATTAACAATTTTAAAAACAATTGACGACACACATCACGACAACAATTTTACACTTTATGATTTTGTGCTATATAATTCTGATCCAGCTTAAATTACTAGGATCATACACTTAATCCATCAGGAAAATAACTAGAAAAATATACAAAATAGGTATATACTTATACCAGTTGCATGATTGTTCCGATTACTGAATGAATGTAGGTACACATAAAAAACATTACGCTAAATCTCGACTAGCACTCTAATGTATGAAAGAGACCTATTGAATGGCTAATACGACTGTATAATTCGAGGTAGTTTTTTAAAATACGTGGTCATCGCGAACTGCTACACAATTAAACGCATCTAACCCACGTTTTCACACACATTACTATGAGCGCTTGAACCCACAGCACAAGGTACAGAAAATGTATCGCAGCTGTGATGGCAATGTACTGAGGAAGTACTACATTTACTTACTTAAGTAATGTTTGTGAATAAGGTTAATTATTATCAGTCTGATCAACAAAAGAAAACTTCTAAAGTTGCCCCAAAAACAAGTTCCGGGCAAACAAAATCAATAAATGGATATGGCTCCGTTAAAAAAGATTCCAGCTATGTTGATATTGGTGTTGATTATCTTGCACCACTCTCTAAACTAAACTAATATGCCGGAACTAAAATTATCTACGTTTTAATTTCAATTTGCAAGAAAAATATGGCAACAATTTTGGTAGTGTCAAAATTGGTTTAGTTTAAAAAATTTAACAACAGAACCAACACCAATAAATTATTTAACGAAGCGAATAGGCACTTGGTTACAGGTTTCAAATACTTTCAATCTATACTATATCCTTGCATAAAAATCTGTAGAAAATTCAAGTACATATTCAATAAGAAATGTATGAAAAACAGGGTAGGTCTAATCTAGTTTAAACAAAATTTAAATTCATACATCTTCCATTGAATACATACATATTTTTCGCTACTTTTTCCAACAAAAACTATCTCTGCGATTCATCACATTCAACATCAATATTCAACTTCGTTATTGCCGTATTTACCAATTTGAACATCTTCCCGCTCTGCGTATTCTGCAATATGATCTTGTAATGTTCTGAGGACGGCACGGGCATATTAGGTTTACAGTGATCTCTCTTGAAATGTCGACTCAGATGGCTTGTCTGTGTGAATTTTCTCTCGCAGATCTTGCACTGGTATTTCTTTTCGCCAGTGTGGACGACTCTGTGTTGTTTGAGTGCGGAGAGTGTGTAGAATGTTTTCCCACACTCGCAGGGGTAGTCGCGTTGGCCCTTGTGTCGTTTGAGGTGGACGTTGTATGCGGAGCTGGTTACGAAGCCACGGTGGCACTCTTTGCAGTTATACCTGATGGAAAAAAAGAAATTGATATTGTAATGGAAGTGTGTATGTTACGGTCAATTTGATTAACAGGGCAGCATTCATCGTATGGACTGGTCATTATAATAAATAATGACCAAGAGCGTTTCTCCTGCCTGACCCCTCTATCAGAGTCAATCCGACTTCGAGTGGTTAACTTCGTGGTAATTTTTCAAATAACAACCCGAAACCTCCCCTACTTAATTGACTAGGTTGGGCAAGTAGTCAACATTGTCAATCCAAGTAATTTTGCTGATACAGACTGTTAATTATTCATAGTGAAGTGAGTGAGTTAGTCCGTCTGTCACCAGGCTGAACCGTGATAGTTGAATAGGAAGATCAGAGCTGTTGATTAAACAGCTTATGGTGAGGTGGAGCCTTTTTTGAAACACATACATAATTGTAATTATTGATTGTTTATTATTTATATAAGTATCTACTTTGTTTTATTGCTTTTATTTGTCGTTTATATTGTTAATTGGATGTATAGTTTCAAAATAAATTTCTTTCTTTCTTTCTTTAAGACAGCTGAAAATTTTCACAGATGATTTATTTCTGTCACTATAAAAATAACAACTAATACTAAAAAACAGAATGAAATAAATATTTAAGGGGCCCCCATACAACAAATGCTTGCTGATTTTTTGCTGTTTTTATAGATTAGCGGAACGGAACCCTTCATGCGCGAGTCTGACTCGCACTTGGCCGGTTTATTTAAAATGTCTCACCTAATTTCCTTCTTATGTATCCTAATGTGTATGGAGAGGTTCCCCGAGGTAGCGAAGGTCTTGGTGCAGAGGTGGCAGGAGTACGGCTTCTCTCCGCTGTGGATGCGTTGATGCACCTTCAGGTCGGCTTTGATCGGGAACCCTGCGATTACACATACTGTCATTGCAACTGTGTAACTGTGTAGGTACAAGGTGGTGTGTGTTGAGATTAGTAACAACAGTTTTGTTCAAATCGAACATGCAATAATTTAACTAGTGAGATCTTTTTAAATCTAACTAAACTTTGAGAATATAGGGATAAATAATAATATATATTTTCTAATTATAATTATTTGAAAATACAAATATTCATTCATTGATAAATCTCGCGTGATTAATTGGGTGCGTAAGATTTGAAGTTCGATCTATTTTTTAACGATTTGTTCCTTCTTTTTCATGGAATATTGAAAAATTACAGTAAAAGAGTAGTAGAGCGACAGACCTTTCCCGCAGTCCTGGCACAGGAAGGGCTTGTCCCCCTTGTGTCGCTTCATGTGTATGGAGAGCTGCGCGCTCTGCACGAACGTCTTCAGGCACAGCTCGCAGCTGTACTGCTTTTCGCCTGGAACGCACATACTTCTACTTACAAAACATCTCTACAAAAATACTAAAACAAACCGCACTGCAGTAAAAGCACAAATAAAAAAGGTATTTAAACATTTCGGAAATTTGAACTTGGGTGTTTCGTCCGTAGGCGTAGTAAAATTCGGCCAATGACACCGTTTTTGGCTAACATACTCGTATAAAGAATACATAAGGGACAAATACATCGACATCAATGATAACCTAGCTGGAAGAAGGCTCGCCTCTTAACCAAGAGGGTGCGGGTTAGACCCCCAATGAAAGACCAATTTTACATTTATGAGCTTTCTAGCTGCGCCCCGCGGTGTTACCCGCGGTTAAAAAGTATATATTACAGTTATATAAAATGTTAGTTATAGAGCTAGTTAGTTTACGCTTGCGATTTAATCAGAGCTCAGTTTTGCTTGCGTTTACTTCATGGGAGGTAATTTGCGTGATATATTAGCGACACCGCGCCCACGACCACCCTCACCACGTTCATGACTCGTTCATGTTCGCGACTACTCAAATCTGTGATGCCTAATCTGATGCCGTTGCACAATATTGGTGCATCAACGTTGCAACAGCAACAAAAAATACACTTACACTCAAACTTTCATGTTTCTAACACATGTCTGGCGCTCTCCGGTCGAGCAAGGAGTGATTGACACAAGCGAGGAAGAGCATAGGCTCGAGGAGGTGCCCAAAGGGGCTAGCGCTGCAGTCGTGTGTGAAATTGTTCCCGTAGCTCCGATATTTTGCGCCGAGGTGGAAGATGTGACGATATGTTATATTATGGAAAAATACATGCAAATTAAGAGACCTGTGTGCATGCGTATATGATTGACGAGTCCGCTCCTGCGACTGAACTGTTTGGGGCAGTACTCGCAGTGGTAGGGAGTCTCCCCGGTGTGCACCTTCTTGTGTTGAAACAGAGCGCTGTGACCTCTGCAAGGAAAACGACACTGTTATACAACTGCTTCGATCATACGAGATAAGGAAGAAGATACGGTACAAGAACTTTAAAATGGACCGCATAAATTAGGTGCTACATGACTGAAGCCCGGTGTATGGCGACAGGCTCGCCCCCTGTCACATTTGGGACTGAATATCGTCCTGCGAAGTGGGTGGGTTTAGTATTACACCTCTGCCAGGCCCTTCGGGGGAAAGGCGTGATGATATGTGATGTGTTAAATTATAGGTGCTGCACACAGTTCACCTTAGTCACAAACAAACGCAACCAGTTGAAACAGTGTTAATTATTGTTGTTTCGTTCTCGCTGTAGTATCTTGTACGTCTCTCTGTCTTTGTTATTGAAACACGTAACACAATACTGTCAACGGAGCTGTGTAGTGTTCGTTTGCTTGTAGTTATATTGGGTCCACGCGCTGTGTACTAGAAATTAGTGCCGCTTCTCCCTTATATCATTTCGACGTACAACTGCATTGAGGTGAACGCGTATCTACGCGCGCCGCTGGAGCGCACGCGCCACCGTCAAGCATTTTATAAATCTTTAAATAAAACTAGCTGTTACCCGCGACTTCGTTCGCGTTTATTCAGAAGATAGTATCCAAAACCTTCCTCTTGAAATACTGTATTTAATTATCAAATTTCATCAAGATCCGTTTAGCCGTGAAAAGCCTACAAAGAGACAGAAAGAGACAGACAGATTTAATAATATTAGTGTGGAAGTTATGTAGCGTCGTCGTGCACGTCTCCGAATCGAACACATCGCATTTTTAGTAAAATGCTGTGATATTGGATGATAGCAATGGAGTAAGCTGAAAACCAGCTCTGTGAAAACTTGTTTGCACAGTACAACGCTGAGCTTACTCTTATTGCCAAACACTTTTACCTGTTGTAATATCTGTAATCTATTGTGTATAATTTCATGTGTGTAAATTTCTTGTCAATAAATTATTTTTATTCTTATTCTTATGATTGCGGCGCGTGCGGCTCCTGGATAGTCTAGATGCGCGTTCACTTTTAGAACCATATTTTACTGTCCTAAATTTATCTTCTTGTTTTTACCCGCAACTTGGTTGGCGCTTATTCAGAAAATGGTACCCAAAACCTTCCTCGTGAAATACTGTTACTAATTATCAAATTAGAGGCGAGCTGTTGCACAAGAATGAGTGGAACAGTGTGTTTATGTCAGTATAGATAAGCCCACAAAAGCTGTCACAACGGCTAACAGCAGCGTGAACTGCCTTTCTTCCGAACTGTGCCGTTTCAATAGCGATCGTTAGATCTGAATTTTATTGCTGTCCCGTTCGCCAATCTGCCTGCACTATGCGCATTCCCGCTCGATTAGAATCACCAATGATAGGCACACTAATAATAATATGTTATATACGAAAGTTTGTGTTTTTGTTACTACCTTACACTCAAGCGGTGTGACAGATTTGGATGAAATTTGGAACGGAGATAGGTTATCACACCCTGTATTAACACCCAGGCAACTTTTCAACCGCAGATAACACCGCAGGGCGCAGCTAGTCTATATTAATGGTCGGGGTGTAATGGACACGATCGACAACCGCGTCCCGATAAAGGTGACTTGTAAAATTTTGGAAAAATAAACAAATTTTGAAATGGCTCTATCAGTCGCCGACCGTGAAAGTAGTTGTCAGCCGTATAGCAGGTCCATAAATCTCCACTTGCCTGAACTCTGCCGGGCAGTCGGCGCACTTGTATGGTCGCACGTCAGTGTGGCAGATCTTGTGCGCCTTCAGGTTGCTCTTAGTGCTAAGCACCTTACCACACACGTCGCACTGGTGCGGGGTCTTGCTTATCGGGACGGCGGGTAACTCACCCTCCATATACACTGTGAGAAATTTTAAGTTTAAGTGCCTTTACACATTTGCGATTCAGTCGCACCGTTGTAGCGCTGCTTGGCCGCGAGGCAAATATAGAAGTGAACCGCGCATAAACCATGCTCGCGAATTCAGAAGCGATTTGCTTTGCAGTGCGTGAACCGCGCGGCTAAACCAAATGTGAAAGAGAACTTACAGCTTTGAATTAAGGGCGACTTTTGATAGAAGAATCTTACAAACTTATATCATGATCTTGATCAATATTATGTAATGTACTTGTACTAGTAAATTGTGTGAGGCCCATATGCGATCCGCAAGCCATTCGGACTTTGGAATTATGAAATGTTTCATTTGGTTGAAATCCTACTTCTTACTAATATTATAAATGCGTAAGTTTGTAAGAATGGATGGATGGATGTTTGTTACTCTTTCACGCCAGAATGGCTAAACAGATCTGGATGAAATTTAGCACAGGGATAGATTATAGTCTAGAATAGCACATAGGATATATAGGACTTTTTAACCGCGGGTGAAACCGCGGGGCGCAGCTAGTAAAACATTTACCTAGCTTGTTACACAGAATACTCCCTATTTATATGGGTTGTTGATAAATCATTAAAAATAATTTAATTTTGGCTTTTTTTAAATATTTTGTATAATATGAATTGCTTACCTCTTTTCTTTCTCCCTCGCTTCTTTTTAGGTTTCTCCTCATTTTCTAGTGCTGAAGCAATAAAATAGTTATTATAACATTTGGTTATTTTGTTGTGTATTATCAAGCAACTGGAGGATGCTCTTAGCATGTAAGTGATGTAAGTGATCAAGGCAAAAAATCTTAAAGATATATTTTAACATTATGATTTATGGAACGAGAATAACTCATGTACGATCTAGTCGAATATTCCTATTATAGTTCTATCAGTGCTTTGCGAGACGTAGCCGCGCGCGCGCGCACTCGCTTTTAAAAATACCGCCGAATGCAGTTGAAACTATAGTCGGAATAATCGACTAAATCGTACGTGAGTAATTCTCGTTCCATAAATCATAATGTGTGAAAACCACATCAGTTTCCATTATAAAAATGTCTTAAGAGTCCGGCGACCTAAATAACTTCGACCATGCGACCTAGACTAACTTCGCATTGGCTTAAGGTATATATATACCATATATATACCTTATATACCTTACATACTTACATACCTTATATACCTTGTATACAAAATGGCTATACCAGCTATGGCCATTTCGTCTACAAGAAGATGAGCGAAGGGAGCGAGTAATGATACTGACGAGCCTCTAAACTTACCTACAGAGTGACAAAGTGCAATTTCAATTTTTTTATGACTTTTGCACTTCCGTAATCATTCTTAAGTAACTAAGAATTTCCCTTGTATTATGGATTCATTTAACAGCTAATGATGTAGAAAACCTCCCTATGTAATGGAATTTTTGATTTTCTTTGTCTACCTATTGAATAAATCAGTCAAAAGTGACCCCTTAACAATGCGGATATTTTTCATAGCTCTATTTTCGCTTGAGAACGTTTTTAAAAAAAAACCAAGAACATAGGGGTGGAGATATTGTTAATTCGATTGTACATGCTAAATTTCATCATAATCTGATAAACGGTTTTCAAGAAATTTTAGTAGTGCGTTTGTATGGAAATTTCAGAACGTCGCGGCCCTCTTAACCTTTCTTTCTGACTACAGTGAAAGTTGATTTCATTGAAAAAATGTATAATACTGAAATATAAAAATATCTTAAGTAACAAACCATCAAAAACTGTGGACGGAAATTGCGGAAACGGATAGAATATTGCGGGCATCCTCTTTGCCAATTACATTTATGAATGGCAGACTGTAGAAAAAAATAGTAATTTAAATAGTAAAATAATAATGAAATAATAAATAGCAATCAATTTTAAATATACATTTATAGAGTAATATAGATAAGTGAGTAAAGTAAGTAAATAAGTAGTAATGTAAATAACAAACAGGGTGATTGTAAGTATATAAGAATATGTATTGTGGATTGTGATGTATGTCAACTCAGAGAGCTCTACATAGCTTCTGTTGATTTTTACTGTACAGTTACAGGGAATTTATTCTTACCAACATGCCTCTTGGAAATCTTGATTTCTTCAAGTAACATATTGTCGTCAGCATCCCAACTGTCCTCTCCGTCATTGTAGTTTTGCTCTGAAAAATTGACAAAACTTTGGTACATTTTCAGCTAGTATGTAGTCTGTGGCTGGAGATTTATATTTTAGACTAGGTGTTACCCGCGACTTAGTTCATGTTTATTCAGAAAATAGTATCCAAAAATGTTCTTCTTGTAAATAATGATCAAATTACATCAAGGTCTGTTCACCCGTTTACCTGTGGAAAGCCTACAAGCAGACAGAATTACTTTCGATTTTATAATTTTAGTGTGGATAGTTCTTAAAAGTTTTAATATGTTACTTGGGAAGTTAGAGCTAACAGAACTATTGATTGATTCACACTACATTAGAGTAATAACACTTACACCCTGGGCTTCTTTAAGACAAGAGAGAATAGGCATGTTTTGGGCTAGCTTGCTCCATCTTAGACTGCATAATAATTTGCCATCGGAAGAGTTGTGGTCAAACATAAGTCCATTTAATCAATAAAATAAAAATCACTCACCCATTTTAATACTATCCTTATAATCAGCCACATTTTGATCAAGCATCTCAAGGACTTTCTGTTCACTCTCATGATACTCTAAATCAAGGCAATTCTTCAGGTCCTTTTCATCATTTTCACTCTTTATTTCCACATCATCACTATGGGGGTAGTTATCAACATCTTTCAGTTTTCGTATATTGTCTAAGTACAGCCTCATTTTTTTGTCATTTTCCTCACACTGCAGATTAAAAGCGTAAGTTTTCTTTAGCTGCTTTATGCATTCTTTGCATATTAATTTTGGAAGACCATCATCTTCAGTCAGCTGTGAAAATATTCAAATTTATTTATAGCCCTAAGGCACCTCATAGTAATCATAGCTCTAACAGTTAAAAAACCGGACATACCTTAAGTTTAGTACAATATGATAGCATCTCCAGGTATAAAATGTTTCTTTTCAAATAGAAACTAGTAAAAATATTGTAAGTATGTTTGTTTGATGCTAAACATAAACGACATATTCTCTCAAAGTCCAACGCCATTGTTACTGCAGTTTTGTTTTTAAAGGGTTTTTCGTATTATTACAACGTTTACTTAACTTAATTAATCACTCTCAATGATAGAGTATTAGGCAGAATTCTGTTCAAAATCTACAAAACATTTTATTTTACTTTTGTAATTGCAAACCAGTGTGACCAGACTTCAATTTTTGATTACGCTAAGATGATAAAATAATTCGGTTGTCTTTCATTAAAGTTTCCGTTGTGCAAGTTTCATACGTGTACAGTGGAAACTTTAAAAAATTAAATAAATCCCCGACAGCGACACCGATTTTCATTAAACATAGCTTAGAACACTTCCGACTAATTCAACTTTCAAATCAAAATCAGTTGATTCATCCGTTAGGGAGCTACGATGCCACACACACACCGACACACACACACACACATACAGCACTCCAAACAAAATTCCTAAAACCACATGACCAAATATTTTACTAATTTATTTTTAGCATTTTGTGTCAAACAAAATACTAATTCACTTAAAACACTGATATTTGCTTAATTAATCCTGTCATCATAATTATTCTAAAAGTTTCGCAATACCCTGTTTAATTTTGAGAGAAAAAAAATATCGAAATAAACCTCATATCCTCAATACCTCTTAAAAATAAAGTCATGTGGTTGAAATTTGTTTTTTTTTTTGTTTAGCTATACGGGACTGGGACTGGGAGCAATAATAATTATGGAATTTGCGGCCATCGCAGATCATTTACTAAAACCATAAGACATTTTGTAGTAAGTAAATCGGATACAGCAAATTAACCGATAAACTGACAATCCAAGCTTATTTGAATAATCAGGTGCATATCAAATTTATTAAATATCTTACCTACCAGTAAAATAACGACAAAAATAGTTTAAGATAACGGCAAATTCCATTGTAAAGTACAATATGTACTGGCTTTTTTTTTGCTATGGAAATAGCCAAAGCCGACTTTAGAACTATCAACAATTTTAATTTCACAACATGAGCGAGCTAGACTTATCCCCTTTTCCACTACTGGCCAAATTCTAACGCATGATATGTTATCTTGATCACTCTCACTCCTATGAGTTTCCAAACAAGAAAGACAAGAACCAGAAAACATCTCACGCACAAGAATGGGAGCCAGATGGCCAGACTATCAATCACATACGATAAATCGCCTCGTTATAGCCTCTTAAAAATATAAAAACATAAAAGAGAGTTAAAATATAAATAAAATTATGAATATAAAATAAAATATAGAGTTAACTTTAAAACTTTTTTATAACTTTAAAAAACTTTTTTAAAAACTTAACATTAAAATTAAGTAGACCACGTGAAAAAGTGCCAAAAACGCAGGCTGCCTTCGGTCGTGCTAAATCGTCAATGAAAAGTTGCTTCAAATGGCCATTTTGGTTTCGAATCAACAAAACAACTATTTTTAAATTGACAGTGACAATAATAAAATTTGACAAAGACATTTCAATACAGTAATTTTTTTAAATAATTTGTCCACTGCCCCTTTGAGATTTGGATTCGCCGCCTACCTACTATTTTGGGGAAATGCCATCAACGGTGATAAATATTACGGCCAAATCGCTCGATTTTTTAAAATTAATTAGCTACATATATTAAACTGAATTATAAAGCCCATCCACCATTCACACTCGTAACAATCTGCCGGATTTGTCGCTGGTGTAAATGGCGTAATGGTAATGGTGTAATGGTGGTGGAAATGGCGGCGTCGTACGGCTTGTGGCTGGCGGGCGGTTGTTTTGACCTTGATTATTGATCTTTGACCTTGTTAACATAATGATTGATGACAGCTAAAAAGCTGTCATCAATCATTAGATTTTCCAATTTTCAGTACGATAAGTGAGTTGGCGTGCTAAAATTTGTGTAATTGACTGTTAGATAGTTAGCTATCCATTGTTTTCTATTTCACGGGCTTAGCCGCGCTACGCTACCTAATTGCAAATTAGATAGTGTAATGGCCGCTATTTTTGTTTAGCAATAGGGGAACTGTGGCAGATTGACACATCAAAATTCAATCTCATATTTAGTAATTAAAAAATAAAGAGTTTAGTGTAAATATATATAAGTTAATAAAATAATACGTCATAGATCATGATAATATAGGGAATTATCCAAAATTGTATTAATAAAACAAAAATAAGATTAATAAATTGTATTGATGTAGATGTAAGCCTATTAAGAGATTTCGCGTTTAGTAATTTATGTAATGCGACACAAAATGCATTGCATTTACATTTTCTTTCTAAAATAGTTTGCACTGGTAAAAACATATTTACACTCAACTAGCAGGATGGGCACTTGGTTTCTAGGGTCCTACTAAATCACAATAACGCACCGTTAGTGAGCTAGCCAGTTGAAACTGTGATTATAAATTTGGGGATAGATGCAGTGGATCAAAATAATTGGCCTTTTGTATCAATCTGCCCCACTTTCTAATATCATGCTATGGTGGCGTACTCTATTAAATATTGCGCTAGAAGAACTTTCTGTTAATACGTTTTTTGTTCGGCAAAAAATCAGATTGTTCTTGAAACCAATTTGTTGGTTCAATTAACGTTTGTTTGTCTAGATGAAGAGTTTCAGGGTGCATTCTATAGAAGATAGCATATGGATTATCTCGAGATTGTATGGATTCTTCATGACTCCCAATTCTGGTGTATGCGTTATTACCTTTACGGTCAACGTTAATTTTTCTATTTTTGGTCTCCATGTATCTTCTTATGGTGTCATAGATCATCTTACGTTTATCTTTCCTCGTATCAAAATGATTATCGTAAAAAGTTTCTCTTTTGTTATATTCTATGTCATTTGTTTTAGTAGGAAAATGTGACCCGGCGGCAGTGGCAATATCTTGTGTGGACGTTCTCTTGTCAGGAACTCCTTGTACATTTATCTCGGCAGCCGTGGAATTGTTCTGATGCACCATCTTTTCTGGTTCATAGATAGGCTGAGAGACTAAATTATAGCGGTTGCTGTTTCCATTCCAGCTGTTATTAATCGTTACTCTTAATACTTTTTGGGGATCATTCAATATTGGCGTTTTGTGAACATTTAATTTTACGAAGTTTGATTTTGTTTCTCGTTGGTTATACTTTGCTTGGTGGTTTAATCGTGGAGCGTTATGAAGGTAATCAGAGTTCAGCGAGGTTTGCGGACTGTTGGCACGTGGTTCTTCATTTTGCAAATTTTCTATTTCTCTGCCCTCGTTAAATTTCTGATCATATTGACTTATTAAGTCCTTCATGTCATTTTGAACAATGTAGGATGACATTTCTGCATTTCTGTAGTGTTTTACTGGAGCTTCAGTAATCAATCTAGAGGGATTATTATTGTCTTCACGTCTTATACCATCTCTTGAGGACGATGGTAGGTAGTACGAAGCCGACTTCAATACATTAAAATGTGAATCGACTATGTGATCATAGTTGTTGTGAGTGCGAAGTCCTGAGAAGTGTTTCAGATGCACAGAACGAGCCCCTGGCCGCAAAAAGTCTTTTACGTTAGACGCAGATGTGTGAAAAGTATTTGAATTATTTTCACTAATATAGTACGTCAAAGCTGGAGTAATGGTTAATAACACACCAATGACACTGAATAGTATTTTCATCATGGCTGTTCCATTCAAGACTAACGGTGGAAAACGTTGTCATTGTTTTATAATCTTCTCTCTTCGGTATTCAGAAACAACTGTTGTTTATTATTCTTGCTGTATTTAAACGTAAACATATAAACAAAATAAATTGCTACAAAGGTATGAAAAGTAGGTTACTCATATGTACAAATGCAGAAAAGGACGTAGATAAACACTATGTACTATAATTTTATTTTAGCATTCAATAAACTACTATACTGTAACCTCGCTAATGCTTATTTACTAAATTGCATGTACTCGTATTTATACCGACACGTCTATTTATAAGTTTCCTACGCGGATGGAGGAGAGCAAGCGCTTTTTTAAGAAGTTCAATAATACCAACAAAACTTAACAGAAATCTTGTAATGTAAGCCACTTTAGCCCTACCTACCCTAACCTAGGGGGTACAGTGAGAAAATAATATTTTCATAAATATTTTGTTTTTAACATTGTACTTAGCTAAGAATATTCATAATGTTAATGTAAACAAGTTTAGTAGAAACAAGTAACTTTGTTTAAGCATGTTATTGATGTGTTTGACAGCGTTTTCTTTAACTATTGTGCGCTGACAGCTTAGGTTGACTTTGCCTAAATCGTAAGTTCGATTTCTTTTATCATACCCATGGTATTAATCGGTATTATAATATACTCCGCCAGGTATAGCATTCAGAAACATGTTTTGACCTCAATCGATGCTTAAGCGAAACCGAAATAAGTAATTTACAACAAGTTCGAAAGAGACGGATGCCGATGTCTTCATTATGTGTTTGCTATAGGCTAGACCTCGTGTTTTTGGATCATGATCATACCTTACTGGCAGACGTGGCCATTTGCAATCGGTTCAGCCGTTTAGTATTTACGAGGGAATTTATGGATAGACATACATAACATATCGTCACGCCTTTCCCCATGATGATGATGATGATGATGATGATGAGGTGTATTACAACACCCACACTTCGCCGGACGATATTCAGTCCCAAATGTGACAGGGGGCAACTGTCGCCATTCACCGGGCTCCAATTTTGTAGCAGATGACATTAAATACACACATAATAATTATTATGTGCGTATTTAATGTGATCTGTTGATTGTGTGAGCATATTAATATGCTCACACAATCAACAAATTGGTGCGTGCCTTCGGCTGGGGTCGAACCCACTCTCTCTGGCATGAGAGGCGAGCCTTCTCCGACGATGCTATCATTACTCACATACAAACAGAGTTCAAAACATAACATAACCCTCCCATTTTAGTTTCTCCGCAGTCGGGTAAAAAGGGGAAAATTCCGGCTGATTTCCGGCAGCCAGCTCCAGCGGGGTTTGCGCACAGCCTTGTTATAACTTCTTTGGTTGTATATTATTAGGTAAGTATTATGTAGGTAGGTATATTTAGTAGGTATGTAAGTATGTATTTGTTATTATCTATCTATATCAACAGCCTCGGTGGCTCAGTCGGTAGTGAACCTGCCTTCTGAGCTAGAGGATGTGGGTTAAATTCCCACCTAGAGTAAACATTCACGTGATAAACAATTGTGTTTGTTCTATGGCTGGGTGTTAATTATCTATAAATAAGTATGTATTTAAAATTATTTATAATATGTATGTATGTTTGTATATCAGTCACTGGCAGCCATAGTACAAGCTTGGCTTAGTTTGGGGTCAGTTGACCGTGTGTGCAAGTGTCCCGAATAAAAAGACAAACTCAAAGACGGAAATGACGAAACTAAATATACCTAGGTTACGGTTCCTATTTTACAACAAATAAAGCATTTTGATTCGAAGTTTTATTTTACCAAAATAAGTATAAAAATATAACATTAAAGTTTGTAGAGCCTAGCTAAAAGTAACACATTTCAGTAAAACTAAGATAGTTATTAGTATAGTTATATATTATATTATTATATTATATAATATATTATATATTATAGTTATATTATTATAGTTTAATAGTCACAATAATTTCATGGTTTCGACCACATTTTGGATGCAAGAACACTTACATTCTCAAAAACTCAAAATCTTTCAACGTTTTATATCTGTTTAAAAGCGTTTTGCATTGACTCGAGGCTTACAGTCATTAATCGAAAATTCTAATGTATTGAATAAGCAGCATCATTACTCTGAGCTGCCTGTTTGGCAACATCTCTGTATTTGTGAAACTGTGAATTGTAAATATTTCCATTATCATATCCATTATGATTGTTTTCAAAAATTTTCTTCTCTGTGTCTCCAGATTTATCATAAGCATTTTCGTGGTCTAAAATATTTGCAGATGAGGTAGATTTTAAAAGACCTTCAGATCCACCGATATTGGCATTGGAACTGCCTTTGTCTTCTGCCATCACGCTGCTGTTGTTATTGTCGTAAAACTCGTTATCTTCTTGATATTCATCTTTGTGATACACTCGACGAAATCCTTTTCTATTTTCACCCTTGTCCTGGTTTCTTTTCATAATATATTTAGAATCTTTTTTATGATCTTCTGAACCGAATTTGTTAGCAAAATTATCAACAAAGTCTTTGAATCCTATTTTCTTGACTTCATTCTCATGAAATTTGCTTCGGTTATTCGCTTTTGCAGCATCACCTTTTTCATGCTTATTGAATTTATGTTTGTGAGCAATTTCTTTTTCAGACTCTATCTCACCTTTAATGTCGGTTCTAAGTTCATTATGTCTATCATGCCTCTTTGACTCAATATTGTTCTCGTTCGCAATATTGTCGTTAGGCAATCGTCTATATCGACTAATTTCTGGATTCAATGTTTCGCCATTACTCCAATCAATTCCCTTATGTGTCAGTTGATCTCCATAGTCATAATTTTTATTATAATAATCATTTAACATAACAGAAAAGAACGGATCGTGACCACTCATAGGATTATCAGTACTTGTGAAATAAAACTCAGTGGTTGTTAATAAAGGTACTTGTTGATATGGAGTGTCATCAGAAAGGTCCTCATAAATAGGTATGACTCTAGTAGCATCTACTGCATAGCGTTTGTCTTTAGCCTTTTCTTCTTCCACGTCAATTTTCATGTGATCGTATTCGTTTGGGTTATAGTAGTACAATGGCCAACTCTCATGCATTCCTCTTGAACTTCTTATGTCATCATCATCTACATGATATTGGTTGTCGTATCCAAACAGCGTTTCAGTTTCAAAAGGCAACGCGTCATGCGTCGTTGATTTTGAGAGCTCGTAATTAGCATCAGTTTTCATGTTAGATGATAGGAGTCCAGGGTTGTACTTCACTTTCGTCTTTTGAACTAAATCTAAATCTTTTTTAGACAATGGTTTTTGTATCACCACATTCGGTTCAATTATTGGTGCTGATGGATGTGGGGAAGAGTATGATTCTATCGTTGGTTGGATAAAACTACTTTCTGATGCCTGGTCGATTCTTAGGTCAAATATTCCGGGGATCTCGTCAGCTTGGCTAGAGACGTACCCGGTTTCATAGGGTTCTGAAGTAATCAAACTTGATCTTAATTTTGTGGACACGGATCCATCGTGATGTTGCTGTTCAGAGAACACTCGCGGCAGAAAGCAAAGTAATATCAATATCATGCTTTCCACATTTACGTGTTTCTCGAAGCTAGTGTAAACTAAAACTGGAAGTGGGCGTTTCTAAAGATGTTTATATGAATTGTTTATTGTATCCGTCTGCGATAGAAACAATGTTCTTGAAACAATGGCAGGTATTTGTTGAGAAATATCCCGCATTTACAATGAAATAAAGTGGATGTACTTGCTTACTGCTCACTAAATCATTCATAGCGCCAGTAAACACACTTTTCTACGATTTGAACTATGCCTTCGCCTAATGTCGGTCATAAAACTTAAAAAAAATACAAAAATAATTTGAAAATCATTTCAGTTTTTCTAAGCCGACATTGGTTATGGTGTTCTCTAATATAGGTTAAATATTATAAATGCGAAAGTAAGTTTGTTCATTACGCTTTCACTCCTTACTCGTATCTACTCAACCAATCATCATGAAATGTTGCATACACGTTGTCAGAGGTGTCAGAGGAAAAGACATAAATTGGTACTCTTTTTATCTAAAAAACAATAACCCAGGTTCTAGGGGCGCGGGCGTAGTAAAATCGACCAGGCGAGCGCTAGCTTCTATATACGATTCAGCTTCGACAAAAATGCTTTCGTATGTTCGAATTAAGTCTGGATCTCTGTCCGGATCTCTGTCTTCCTCTACAGGTCGCTACCTACTCTTAACCGATTCTCTTGAAATTTTGTGAGCAGGTTCGATAATTATACAGTTTTTTTGCCATATCAGTTTTTGGAAATTTTTCAAAATGGTGGAGGTTATAAATGTTATTTAGAATTACATTCAAACGTGCAAGTTCCGACGCAATTGTTTAATAAAAATATCTCCCTGCTTTTTGAAGTCGGTTAAAAACTAAGCGCTGCGCTGGCGTCCTTCAGTAAATAAAGTCCGTCATGCCGTAGTGATTAGCTTGTCGTACGCCATTGTTTGTAATTTAGTATATACGGGTCATTGCACTAGGTTGTTTTCAATATTCTTTTGTCAAAGGTCAATTGTAGAGTGACCAAGATAAAATCTCATCTCATCTCACGCGCAGGAATAGCCCCCCAGCGCGTGAGATGAGATGAGATTTTATCTTGGTCACTCTCACACCTATGACGTTTCAAACGAGAGCAACAAGGACCGCACATTTTTGCCGCACACCTGCAAAAATCTGTGGAACGTGTCCTGTGGTATTTGTGATAAACTACAACATGGGGTTCTTCAAAAGGGCTGTCGATAGAGTCCTTTATGGGTTGGCAACGTATCTGTGATGCCTCTGGTAGATAGGTACCTACTTATTACAGATATCCATAGGTAACGGTGATCGCTTACCATCAGGCGGCTCGTTAGCTTGTTTTCCACTCATGGTAAAGGTAATGAAAACCGTATGAATACCCTTTTCCCCATTTCAATACTTTTATGGATAGGTACTTTGCAGAAACTTCGCGAACGAAAGAACACGAAAAGTTTCGTTTCGTAATGTTTGTTTACGTTGCCATAACTTGCCTACGTTAACAAACCGATTAAGGATAACATTCCCTAGTTACACTGTAACAATATAAGATTATCAAGTTTTAGAAAATAAAAAATAAAAAATAAAATACCGACTCCGACGCCACCTTTTAGGTTTCTCGCCTTCGTATTCGAGTTAAGGCGGCCTTACACTTGTAAATTTTACTCACGTGAGTAACTTGCGTAATTAACTGATTTGCATTTGTAAACACTCTTAATAGGTAGCTTTTCATAATTTTTTACTAGGTACTTGCATAAGTTGATATTTTTCAACGTAGGGGCGTCCATAGTACGTTCAATTTACGTAGTAATTTAATACGTATATTTGTAATACGGTAATTTGCTTACGGAATCGTCTCACTAACATAACGAAGCAATTTGATAATTTGAGAGTTTACAAATTCACATCCAGCAACAATGGCAAAAAGAAACAAAAAACTGTGGCCCTATTCGGAGATTTGAGATTTTCATCTCACTTTTTTTCGTCCTTGTTGCTCTCGTTTGAAACGTTATATGTGTAAAGCAGTGTTGCCAATGCTACGGCAATTACCGTGTTCTACGGCTTTCAGGCCAAAATATCACAAAATGCACGGCCTACGGCTGCAACCCTGTAGCCGTAGCAGATTCTACGGCTATTCGCAAATTCTACGGTAATTGATTAACTCCGATGCGCGAAATTACTCACTTCTCACTTACCCAAATATTATTTGACAGGAGATCGAGAGGAACAGGGACCCTATTCGGAGATTTGAGATTCTCATCTCACCTTTTTTCATCCTTGTTGCTCTAGTTTGAAACGTCATAGGTGTGAGAGTGACCAAGATAAAATCTCATCTCATCTCACGCGCAGGAATAGCCCCCCAGCACTTCAGGATTGTCGATTTTTAAACATCGGAGTAGCTTACTGTATTCGATTACTAATCCAAGTATACCGAATGCCAACATTGCAAAGTTGTTAAAGGCTGTATGGACTTTGTTACTCTTTCTACTCTTTAAGTAAAATGAAATGTCTATGGCGTGCAGCTATAGACGGGGATTTCCCAATAATCAAATATCAAATAGTGCATCCCTTTTTTATTTTCGTGGATGAGTGATACAAATGATTAGCTAGCTCACAGAACACTATTACTCCTAGAGCTTGCTATCATAACTCATACGTTAAACACGGAATCTATTGCCCTAATTTTTGTATTCATTTATTCTTTGAGTTTTGAGTGTGTTATTGAACAGTTTTGTAACAGTGTGAATAATAAGTTTAAATAAAAATTAAAGCTATTCAAAATAATTATTTGTTGTTATTTCTTCAAACAAATAAAAAAAACAACATTAGCCAAATGGCGCATTTTTAAGGTTTTTAATGTTAAAAACGTTTAATTATCATTAATCAAACGTTATTTTTTTAAGCAATGACACGGCCCACCGATGATCTTTTTCCCTACAAACACGGCTTTTTTACCTAATATACACGGCCGCCTAAAAATTTTCATTGGCAACACTGTTTCTCTCCAAAACCAAACCAAATGCAAAGTGCAATACATTTTGACTTCCATTATTCTTAGTTTTGCAGCTTATTTTATTGAAAACATCTTGAAAGACTTGAAAGTTCATGTTGTGGAGGTGGAATTAGTTTGTTTATTCGTCATGTCTGCCCTCCAAAAGAGTATTTTGAAGAATAAATTACCCCCTCGATGCCCTAAAACTGCTGGAGTTTCAAAGTACGAATAATGTTTTTTCTTTATTTCTCTTCTGCTTATTATTTATGTTTGAACATGCAAGCTATCAAAGAATCTGATACGGTGTTCTACACTTCTGAGGGGAAATGCACAAAATACAAGTAATTTGCTATGAGATGACAAGCCTAATGACCCACGCCGACATAAAAACATCAAACCACCCATAGATTCGCGCGCCTCGCTGGCCATTCTGATTCTCAGTCCTCAGGCATCGTGATACTTCTTTTTTCCACTCATTAACCTTATCTATTTCACAAATCTAACCCCAGGTATGAACTATAATATGTATTTATGTCATATATAGGCTTGCGCCATTCAGTGGCGGTCGCCGAAAGGATTATACGCCGGTGTCATGGAAGCAGTATTTCGAGAAGTATGAGGACGTGGAGACGGATGGCGGCACCTTCAGAGTGTATCTGTCGGCCGAGCCCGACCACTCTGAACGGCCCAGGATCGTCACATTGCATGGCGGCGGGTACTCTGGACTGAGTTGGGCTTTGTTTACGGTGAGGTTGTTTTCATACTATAAATACTCTTGTGATATAATATTTACAAAAATGTCAACAAGTAGGTCTGCTCGCGGTTTATCATTATGTCTCAAAATTGTGCTACAATAATTAAAGACTAAAGCTATCGTAAAGATGTCGAGACGCTAGGGCACCTAAACCTATACAGCAGTTTCCCCATTATACTCTTAATACACAGACTACCTCTATAATAAGTAGTAGTATGAAGTCATACCTAGTATATTTCAAATTAGGATACAACACTGTGCTGAAGCATCTTTGTAAATCAAATTACTTGAGACAAGTTTTGTAAACTGGGAAAAAGTTTTACAAAAATTTTATTAACACATGCTATTCAAATGCATAAACATAGTCATAGCCAGTCAAACAATACTTGTAACCCACAAGCATGCACAAAAAAACTTGTGGATGTAGAACAAATAAAAGATGTGTGCCAGGATCATATGACTCCTATATAAAAGAGGTGTGATTATTATGTCTGTATAATACATAGTCATACACAAGTAAAATGGTTGTAGAAATACATGTCCCTAATATAATTCGTTTTTGCTAGGAAGAACTGACAAACATGATCCACTGTCAAGTTATTTCAATGGATATCAGGGGCCATGGAGAGACACAAGCCAAAGATCCAGATGATCTAAGTGGAGACACCCTTGTCAGGTGAGTTTTAGTTCCTCAGAAACAAAAGCAAGCAAGCAAGTTATAAACCCCACGGCTAGCCTTAATGTCAGATTCTAGGCCGCTTAAATGCTTTTGACATGGCTTAATGATGATTGTAACTGAACAAACAATGGAAATATACAATAGTATGTGACAGCCACTTTAGTAAATACCACTCACGGTCACCCATCTGAAACTAGAAAAAAACAAAAGTTTCATTATAGTGGATCCTGCACTTATAAACATCAACCACTTCCCACCCTGTACTGAGTATGTCTCCTCTACTTAAACACCCTCAGCCTGAAGACATACACTGTTAGATGACAAGGCAATGACAACAAACATGAGATGTCTAATTAAATAAATATGGAAGTAGCAAGAGTTTTTAATTTATTCGGACTAGCTATGCTTCACAGTATCACCTGCGGTTAATGGAGAACCGTAATTTTTTCGAAACTCTAAGTAGATATGTCTTTTGTGTACCCCTGACATTGACTGTGTACATACATGTTGTATGTAAAATTTCATGATGATTGATTGATTAGTTTGGGCGTGAAAGTGTAACAAACATACACATACACAACATAAACATGTCGTCACATTTTTCCCTCTAAGAAGCTGGCAGAAATGTATTACTACATCCACACTTTGCGAAGATGTTCCAAATGTGACAGGAAATAAAAGAAACAAACTAACTTGTACTTTTAATATAGTTAGGATTAGGATACTAAGTCTTGAATGTCTCATTGTCCAGGGACATAGAGCAAGTGCTCCACAAGTTGTTCAACAACGAGCTTCCCCCGCTGATCCTGGTGGGTCACTCGATGGGCGGCGCGGTGGCCGTGCGAGCCGCGCACCTGCCTTCGCTGGAACACTGCTTGCAGGGCATCGCTGTCATCGACGTTGTTGAGGGTATGTGCCTTTGTGTTTTTATTAGATAGAAAAAGATAAAGAAAGATTTAACAGTCCTTGCGTTTGGCCACTGTTTTTTTTTTATGAGAAGCAACGTTGCAACCTAGCACTCTTGTCTAGATTTCTTGAAGAATCCGATTCACTCAAGATTTGAAGACACCCAGATTATAAGTAACAGGAAACACATTCTGGGAGAGCATTCCTTCTATTGTGTTAATTTCATTTACCAACCAAAAGCGTAAGAGTCTACTGACGCAAATAGGCATTTGTTTGACTGCCAATAACGTGAGTACCAATTAAATCTCTTTGAAATTTCGTAAGTGCGAAGTTACAGCAAAACAATTTTTAAATTTGAATCAGTCCAGGGTTCGCAGAGAAATGGGTGCTACAAGGTTTCGGTTCAGTAAAAGATAACACAGTAAAGTTCAGTAAAAGACAATGCAGTAAGATTTATTGTTGGTAAACTATAAACCTAATGTCTAGTAGGTTTATGGTCTCCTGAAGACTAGTCTTAGAGTAATATAGATCTTGATTTTGCCATTGCAAACAAAAAATATAAATGAATTTTACTACAAAACATAGTGTGTGAGATCGGAAACAGAAACATGTGACTAGTTGAATGCACAGAGATGTTATTCCAGGGACAGCAATGGATGCCTTGGCTAGTATGCAGAGTTTCCTCAGAGGCAGGCCGACACATTTCAAGAACATTGAGCATGCTATTGAGTGGTGGTAAGTTATTATCTATCTTCATTTTTACAACTAATTCTTGCACCTTACCAATATCACAATTTCGTATCATTATTTGTACATGATCCACTGATCAACTCAGACCAACTGAGAGTTGGGATCGAATTTGACGACCACCAACCAACCAGTTCTGTAACTCAGTCAGAAATAATCTTGTTCTCTAACTAAACCGCTCACGTCGACACAGAAATGAGACTGGGACTGGATACTGAGTCGGGAGGCCGAAATCTTTTGCTTTAGACGTTTGCCTTGTGTCGATCTTAAACTCATACTGACATGAAAAAAAGGGTCAAGTACAGGTCGCGTCACGTAAATATAACGTTGGCGGTTAAGCTGCACATTAGACGATTTATCGGTCTTTTTGGTTGTATGAGGGATTAAGCTTACCAATAACCAAAATACGAAGCCGCAAGCGAAAGGCTGGCTCAAGAATAGAACAATAGGCCTAGTAATTTCGTGTGCGAAAGCGCGAGTCTACCCATGCGCAAACATATCCCCTCTACTTTCTTCTAGCGTTCTATATTGTACATGACACGAACTGTAGCAGTCTTTGACCCGTCTCGTTCTTCGGTCTCGGTCTTCTGCGATCCCGATCTCCTGCGATTCCGATCTCGGTCTCGATGCGAACATCTGACCTTAACATTTGCATTTTTTGTAAGTGTGGAATTTCATGTTTTTATTTTTTTTTTGTTTACAGTGTCAGAAGTGGTCAAGTGAGGAATGTAGATTCAGCAAAAGTATCAATGCCCAGTCAAATTGTCAAGTAAGTAACAAATATCACTTAATTCTCCAAAAATTTAATTTTTGAAGTTTTTTTTGTCTATAAAAATCTGCAGTAATAAATGCTATGTTTTCATATAATATGTAAATGTACATGAAAACAAAGTATGGTGTAAATGTGTAGTGTAATGTAATATGTATGTGGAATTATCATAAACCCACTAAAATTAAGGACTTATTTAAAAGCTTCTTATTTTACTTAATTATTATTACTTATAATTACTTATTTAAAATTTCCTTTTGAAATTTTGAACAAACTATTGCTTGCGGCTTTGCATTTCAAAGCATATAGCATGCCATATTATAGCCCTGTAACATTCAGTCATTGTGTAGTTTTCTAATAGTAGAACTATTTTAAAAATCGGAGATGCAAACTTACAAACTTTGACTTTTTAACTGAGCGAAAGTGAGGTGTTAATTTTGTTCCGGGACCAATCGGCATTTGTCCGACTACAACTTGACGGCTATTACGATCTTCATAAAATTTTGCAGACAAGTAGTTTACTACTCTATATATCCTAGGTAAGCTGTACGTTGGGTCTCACCCCCGCCACAGGGAAAATATAACGCTATAATTTTTATGATTAGTTAAATAAATTGCTATGCTTCGTTCAACAGACATCAAGTAAGGCAATAGGCAATAATTTATTTGTAGCAAAAAACAAACAAAATAACACAGTCAGTCCAAAAAGAACAAGTAAATGACTTTTATTTTGCCACAAGCCGGGCCCAATTCATCACACTGTCAGCTGCTGTAAAATACCGGCGCTGGTCTTCCGTTGACACTTGTGACTGGCAGGTGAAGACACGCACGAATGTCAGAATGTACGAATGTATTGCTAATGTGGAATGTGGAGCCCAAAAAAAAAGAATGTCTGTCCTTGCAGCTGCGAAACCAACCAGCTAGCCACGAACGAGGTGGAGTCGTACGTGAGCCCCGAGCCGGAGCCGCCGCGCGCCGCGCGCACCGAGCCGCGCGCCGACCGCATCGCGGAGGAGGGGGAAGAGGGGGACGCGGAGGGGGAGGAGCCCTTCGTGACGCCCTCGGCCGTGGGCGACCACGGGCCCGCCATGAAGTTAGTTACTTACAATATAGTGTACTATAAAATACAATACATACAACATAAAAACTATTTATTAACACCAAATACAAATTAATTTAAACTAAACACTCAAAAATAAAGGCGCAATAATTATTAAACACACTTACTAATTTGAGAATTATAATAAACTTATTACATACTACTACCTACATAAATAATTACTAAATAGGTATACAAATAAACTACCCAGTCATAAACATATACAGGTATCTAAGGAAAGGCTGCAGTAGTGAAGGACGATGCATAAAGGCCAGTATTATGTACCGGATTCATAAGCAGTCTGTTTTCTGACGACCTAAGAGAAAGGGAGTGCAGTATTGATAGTGTGGACGCTGAAGTTGAGTATTTATAAAAATATTTTAAATGCGGCCTATCTGTGTTCAGGTACAAGTGGCGCATCGACCTGTCGAAGACGGAGCGGCACTGGTCGGGCTGGTTCCAGGGGCTGTCGGCGCTGTTCCTGTCGGTGCGCGCGCCGCGCATGCTGCTGCTCGCCTCCATCGACGGACTCGACCGCGACCTCACCGTGGGGCAGATGCAGGGTCAGTGGGGGAGGGGGGAGGAGCAGGGTCAGTGAGGAGGGAGCAGGGTCAATGGGGGACGGAGGGGGGAGGAGCAGGGTCAGTAGGGGCGTAGGAGCAGGGTTAGTGGGTGAGGAAGGGGAGGAGCAGGGTCAGTGGAAGGAAGGGAAAGGAGTAGATGCAGGGTTAATGAGAGGCGGCAGCTAATGTAAATGCAGCTAAAATAAAGTGCCGGTGCACTGGCTCAGCCTTGCGAGGACTGTCGTAGACCTTGAAAACAAACGCAGCTCAATTTGGAGCTTCCCTGTTGTTATCAGCGAGTGGCATTTACTACTGAACGCTTCCATAGGTCGGATAAAACATTAAGTTCGATCAATCACCTTGTCGCAGAAATAAGTATCACGCGTGATAGCAGGGCATGTTTTTAAAACAACAAATAAGTTTATTGAGTGTTATTTAATAAAAAATATAGTGTGTGGAGTCCCTCCGCGCGGAAGAAGTTAAACTTCTGTGTATCTTCCACGCATTCACTCTCACTCTGTCTCTTTCTATTCCCTCTCCCCAGAAGCGTTAAACGTTTAACGCAACCTTGTTGGAAGTCACAGTAGAAGTTTCACTTCAAAAAGGTCTTGTTCTACCGTAAATTTAGTTACGTGTTTATTTGCAGGCAAGTTCCAGATGCAAGTCCTAGCGCGCTGCGGTCACGCCGTGCACGAAGACATGCCGGGAGAGGTGAGTAGGTCCGGGGGGCGGTAGCTAGCACATTAACTATATAAAAATACCCTTCAATCAGGTGTACAATAGATTTCAAGTCTCATCAAAATCAAGCTGGTGCATTCACACATATATTTGTTAAGAGGGCCCCTATGCTCTGAAATTTCCATACAAACGCATTACTCAAATTTCTTGAAAACCATTTGTCAGATTATTATGAAATTTAGCATGTACAATTAAATTAACAGTATCTCCGCCCCTATGTTCTTGGTTTTTTTTAAAAACGTTCTCAAGCTAAAATAGAGGTATGAAAAATATCCGCAATTTTAAGGGGTCACTTTTGACTGGTTTATTCAATAGATAGACAAAGCAAATCATAAATTCCATTACATATGGAGGTTGTCTACATCGTTAGCTGTTTAATGAATTCATAATACAAGGGAAATTCGTAGTTACTTAAGAATGATTACAGAAGTGCAAAAGTAAAAAAAAAATGAAATTGCACTCTGTCGCTCTGTAGGTAACTTTAGAGGCTCGTCAGTATCATTACCCGCTCTCTTCGCTCGTCTTCTTCTTCTAGACGAAATGGCTATAGAATACCTTAAGCCAATGCGAAGTTAGTCTAGGTCGCCCAGGTCGAAGTTAGTTAGGTCGCCGGACTCTTAATGTACTCGTATGTTCACCAACCTCATTTGAATCTAAGGCTTATAATTCCGCAATATCGTTGATGACATTTGCTGAAATGTTTTACTTGTGACTTTTGTGTATGAGCATAAACAGTCCAGATAATGCCTCTGAATGAAACAACGATATTTAAATAAACATAATTTATAACATAACTTATCGTCACGCCTTTCCCACGAAGGGGCTGGCAGATGTATAACACCCACACTCTCACCCACCCACCTGTGCCAGCCCCTGCGGGGGAAAGGTGTGACGGTATGTATGTAAACCATGTATAGGATGAAGTTAGTTCACGCCAGTGTTCAGAGTGCCATATTAAATAAATAAGTTCGGGACATTTCCACACACGGTCGCCTGACCCAAAACTAAGCAAAGCTTGTACTGTAGCTGCCAGAGACTGACATACATACATAATATATATTTTTAAATACACACTTAAATAGATATTTAACACCCAGACATAGAACAAACACAAATGCTCAACACATACATTCCTCTCCTACCTAACAGTTTAAGTATTTTCTGTTCTTTTGTTTTGTTATTTCTGGTGTGAACAATAAAGTGTTTATCTATCTATCACATAAATGTTTGCCCTAGATGGGATCGAACCCACGCCCCCCAGCTCAGAAGGCAGGTTCACTACCAACTGAGCCACCGAGGCAGTGAATATACATAGTCAATATTGCAGGTGGCTCGAGTGATCGCGTCGTTCGCCCTCCGGCACCGGCTCACGAGCCCCACGCCCGCCGGGGAGGACATGCAGCTCAGCTCCGGCCTGCCCGGCTGCTGAACTGCTGCAGGACATACAGGCGAACAGCGGGGTGGAACGGAACGGAACTACTCGGAACGGTGCCGCTCTACCGAAAGAAACTCGTACTCGGCGTCCTACTTCCTACTTATATTGTAAGCTAATACTGACGAGGATCGTACATTAAATATGGGTCAACTGGGGCAAATGCGTCTGTGTCGCAATTGCGTATTTCGAGAATTAGGCAACTAACGCCATCTTGTACAGATGGCGATTGAAAAAATATTGTGAAGGGTTTGTCAGTTCATTCTCGAAAGACGCAATTGCCCCACGGACGCATTTGCCCCAGTTGACCCTGCCTGAGAATAAGGAGTGGCGGGGCTGCTCGGAGCGGTGACACTGACCTCGACAGGATCATCCTACTTCCCTATTATCCTAATTCTTGATTAAGACGACGGAGAAAGTTGTTAGTTTGTTACTTGTTCACGCTCAAATGGATGGAGGGATGTTGATGAAATTCGGAATGGAGATTTTAGTTATTGAATAGATTTATTGAGTGGAGCGTTTATCCTAGACTAATACAAAGGTCGACACTTTTTGACCGTGGGTAACACCGCGGGGCGCAACTAGTTGTGAATAGATGTTGTGAATAGAATAGAGAAATGCTATGGAAATAATACTGAAATCGTGTTAATACGATCTTCATAAAATTTTACAGGTTCGTGCAAGTACATTTTTTTGTTGAAATATGAACAAAATCGGCCAAAAGGTTGTGAATATATACATATAGAGGTAGCCGATGAGTACTATGAGGCTTAGTACCACCGTTCCGTGTAACCCTGTGTAGACTTGTGACTGTCGAAAAATTACTACACACAAACTACCTGTGAGTGTAAAACCGACCAACTTATCTTTAGAGGTGACCAAATGATGGAACTAATATTTTCTTCACTCTGGCAGCTAATTTTGTACACGAAATTAAGGCAAGTGGCTCGCCCATTCGAATAATACGTAACTTGGTCTATACATGTCTGTACCTAACGCGTCTGTCGACTAGAGACAAAGAAAGATAGACGGCTCGTTACAACGAAAAAAAGAGAAAGACTATGTTATTGTCAACCGTGGAATAATCTGGCTCTCCATCCGAATCCGAATCTACACTAACATTTAAAGAGATTACATAAAGTATGTAAGTTTGTATGTAGAGACTAATATCTGGGACCACTGGTCTGATTTTCGTATTTTTTTCTCTAAAAGCTACAAAATCAGTATGATCATTGAGGAAGTCCATGGAACGTGAGCGAAGCCGCGGGCAGATATCTAGTATATTATAAACAGTGTTGTGCTGTGTTTTCACGTCAGTTTCCATTAAATTACTTCGATGTGTTAAAAATTATTTTTGAAAATATGTCATTTAAGTACTTGTTCAATTTCAATATTTGTAAATAATAAACAAAGATGTGTATTTAATAAAGTAATGATGTTATATTGAGGTACAGTAAGTATCACCAATATTTTTTTCATAATCTTCATCACTGTATCTTTCTTACTTTAATAGTTCAATCCCTCATAATTATGTGTACTATTTTATTTTTTTACCATGCTGACAAAAGTATCCCACTTCTGTGCAAAAGTTTCCTCATTTAATTCTAGCAGTTCTGTGGTGCTAATTACAAGCATTCGGAAACGTTTCCCATCGGATCCCACAAATTACAAACTCAAATTATTCGAATCTCAGTCTACTTTTATAGATTTTGGAATAGAGAATCACACATATATTAAAAAGGCGGAAGTTTGTGTGTATGTTTGTTACTTCTTCACGCTAAAACGGATGGACGTATTTTGATGAAATTTGGTATGAAGGTAGCTTATACCCTGGATTGATACATAGGCTACTTTTTAACAGCGGGTGAAACCGCAGGGCGCAGCTAGTCTTGTATAAATCCGATCGCAAGAATGAATCACGTTTAAAAAATTAAGAATGCAGACGGAGATTCGAATAATTTCAGTTGAAATTTTTTGGTAGCCGAACGGAAACGTTTCCGAATGATTGTAAATAGCTATACTGATCTACAGACAACTCGCAGACCAACTACTATTAACAACGGTCCGTGGAGAAATTCGAACCAATTCTCTGTTGATCAGTGGGGGGTTTATTAAATGTATGAAATTGTGTTTTGGGGGCTGAGCTACCCACGTCCGTAGGAGTGTACTCCATTAGATTCCCTACACGTGGTCCCCGGGTAGTGCTAACCGGGTAGCAAACTCTGGTGGGAGGCTTCGGCCGTGGCTAGTTACCACCCACCGGACCAAGCCATGCCGTGAAATGACCTAGTCGTGTTTCGGGATGTAGTCCGGTGTAACCGTTCCGAAGACGGGTCTGAGCAGTGGCGCACTTGTAGTGCTTCACTCAACTGCCGTCTTTGTACTTGTTCACTCTACAAAACTTCAAGGCTAGAGTGAATGAGTACCTTATAGGTCGTCGTGCTCCATCTTAGACCACAACGTCGCTTAACATCAGGCGAGTTAGTGGTCAAACGCCGACCTATTCTACATAAAAAAAAAAACTGAAATTGTGGTTGTGTTCGGATTAGTTCTAAAATGTTCGTAGGTGAAAATCGACCAGATCATCACACCAGTCACTGGTAATAAAGCTAAATACTCTTCGGCCTGCTTTTGCGCCTTTGTCTGTTTTGAAATCGTCACGCCTTTTCAATCGGGGTAAGGCATGTACAAATTGATGCATGCCTTCGGCTGGGATGGAACCGTACCTTTTATTTTGTTTAATTTATTTTTTGTTTTTATATATTTTGTTTACTCTCTATTTGTTTTTAGGACAGTTTTGCGAATAAAACCAGTTGAAAAGGGATTTTTTACTCTATTTTAGGCTGATATATTTTGATGAGAATATTTGTCTTGGGTGAAGCGCTTCTGAAATATTCTCAGAGCACCCAGAGTA
The DNA here is from genome assembly GCA_911728515.1 of Peribatodes rhomboidaria. Lineage (NCBI taxonomy): Eukaryota > Metazoa > Arthropoda > Insecta > Lepidoptera > Geometridae > Peribatodes > Peribatodes rhomboidaria. The sequence goes on along the minus strand of OU452184.1, from coordinate 3,499,747 downwards.
GTGTGAGGCTTTATTTTTTCTATTTTCATTAGCCAATGCTTCTAAATGCTGAGAATATTTCGTACGATGTAGTCTACGTTGAAAAAAAGTATTGGAAATGCGCAGTTCATTTGGCTGGTTTTGGTCCTTTCTAGAAGAATACAGAAAGTTATTTTGTTTCCAACTGTAAGAAATGCATTATTGTGATTGTTTATCTCTCGCGATCTTGTGTTTGTGTTTGTTGTACCACGATTCCAGATCATTTCAGCGTCGAAAATTAGAAACTGACTTCTTAAAAGATTTGTCTGTTTTGATATTGTATTATTATTAAAACAAAAAAAAAAAACTTTCGCTACAAAGCGATGTTGTCATAAGATCCATAAGAATGGAAATCTGTTTGAAATTGGTTAAAAGAAATCACTCTGTGGTTACCCTAATCACCCCTAAGACCATTGGGTCTCCAGATGATTTATGTATTGCATCTCATATTACTTTCAAGTTAGCAGTCGTCGTCGTCATTAATAAAAAAAACAAGTTCACTTGTGACAGTGCCTTGGGTTGATAGAAGCAGGTCCAAAAACACGCATAAAAGTCTTTAATCAACTTTATTACATATCGTCACGCCTTTCCCCCGAGGCACAGTGTTCTCTGTAGAACAAGCCAGGTGGACAAAAATATATTTTCATTGTTTCGGAACCATGAAAATATATTATAATAATATAAAATAAAAAAAATAAAAAAATGCATAGTTTTATGTAAAAGAAAAAAATATTTTATATTTACACTATTATAAAACAGAAAAAAATACTGAAATAATAATACAATTACCTTAATCTCTACAAATATTACCGCTAATTATATGTACAACCTTAGACTATTACATTATTTACAAAAATTACAAATACATACTAACACTAAAAGGTAATATAATACACTACAGGTACATTAAAACTAATTGTCAATATCGGAATCATCGGATTCTGTATCGGATGATTCCGAATATTCCGATACAAGATAGTCTTCCTGACTTTGTGGAGGTCTTAGTTGCTGTGGAAGTCGAGGCTCTATAGTGGGAGCTATAATGAGCTTTAGGACCTCCGCACACAATTTATTCGACTTTTTTGGAACTTCCCGCAGGCTGTTGATCAGAGGATCAGATGTTATAATCAACATATTGAGCAAATCTCTTTCGTGGCTTGACGCGAGCACTTTCTCGTGTTGTGCTCTCTGAATCTTTATTTATTTGGTCGATAACATCGTCGATGATGGACGAGGATTTTGCGAGATGATATTGTTAGCTTCGTCGATTAACCTAAGAGGAACAAACGAATAAACAAAAAGGAACTCATCAGTGTCTTCGCTGTTCTCAAATCTCTGTGTGTAAGCACTATGACCGGAACTCCCGTCACAACCCCATTTACTTAAAAGAGTAATTGGTAAATTGGGGAGCACACTTGTGACAACTTCTCTCTGAGCTTCTATTAACCGTTCCGCTGGTTTGTTGAGTAAAGCTTGTAACTCAATTTCTGCTCGAGATTGTGTCACAACAATGTGCTCCTTTTCTGCTTTTTATGATTTAACAATGCAATTATATGATGGAAACACATGGTGCCCGACTTTCATAGTCCATTTCCTAGTCTGTTTATAGGAGTGAGTGGTCGACTTCGAGTCGAGTCTATATAGTAGGCTAATGCCTCGTCACTACTTAGTGGTCTATTATTCTGCACAGCACTGGGTTGTTGAAGGCTAATGCATACACTCGCAGAACTCGGATTTTTGCCAATGTCCTTTATAACCCTGGCAACGTTTTTGTGTCCAGTAGAACGTGCAGCTACTTCTGCAGCAGTCATCAATTCGCCAACACTCCGCGAGTAAACTAAATCTTCAACTCTACGTTTTTTAGTTTTGAAAGACGAATCTTCGAAGTCTTTTTTGGGTCTTCCGGGTCGAGAGTGGTCAGTGGATGAGGTAGAAGATTGCGGTTGAATTGACCGCACGCAGAACTCTAACTCTTCGCCTTCTAGCCACAACTTATTCTTGATAAGAAAACGCTCCCTTGACTTTCCTGAAGAAACCCATTTGGAAGCGATTTTTGAAGAAATACTGGCTAACTTCATCTTAATGTCTCTTTGACTATCTTCAGAAATTTCAGAAAACTCAAACTTAGACGAAATAAATTCAAATAGACGATCATTTCTTTCGTATTTTTCGTGTCTAAGCTATTCTTCGAAAAACTCTATTTTATTAATAGAGTGAAGCTTTTCTGCAAAAAAGAGAAAAAAAAATAGTTGTACTCATTTGTGCTACGTAAAATATATGTCACAATAATCTATAGTCATGCAGCTAAAACATATAAAAAAATTAGCCTGGATACATGAGGATACATGCTCTTCCCATACTCGATAAGTTTGAAATCAAAGAAAAAATATGTTTTTTTTTGTGTTTTCGTTGATAATCTACTCTAATGATTTTTAAGGCTCATTAAAAGATTCTAATAATAAAATATTAATATACATACCTTCAGAATTGAAATCCATCACTAAACTTTCCACAAAATTAAAAACTGCCACAATGAGGTGCTAGTGAAAGTGTCGCTAAAATGCAACTGACCTATATTTTAAATTGCATTTACCTCATTAGCTCACTTTGATAAACAATGACTCATTAGTATGGAATGTTAGACATAAATAGTTCTTGGAATTGGGGGTTTGGGGGTTTTGTTTACAGGTACATAGTACTCATTTCCGGGAATTTGATAACGACTTTTGTCCACCTGGCTTGTTCTACAGCGCACACTGTGCGAGGGGGCTGGCAGAGGTGTAATATAAAACCCACACTTTGCCGGACAATTTTTAGTCCCAAACAGTGACAGGGCGCGAGCCTTTCGCCATTCACGGGGCTCCAGTCATGTAGCAGATGATATACAATACAATACACGCATATCAGGGGGCTAAAAGCAAATGCGCCATTGTCCTTAAATTGTATTTAGGTCATTCGAAGAAACTTTAGCAAAGCAACATTATATTCGATTGTCTATAGCAATGAATGTTTTTAATGTTTGGGACGATATTTTAAATAGAAATCAATATGCATTCTATTCTAAACTAATATAAATTCGATAAAAACCTAATAAACAGACATGACAGTGGTGACTTTGCATCTCACATTGGACAGTGGTGAATCTGCGTCTAACTGACATTGGACAGTGGCGAATTTGCAGCTAAGGGAAAGGACAGTAGTGCATTTGCTTCTAAGCGTATTATTAGTAGATAAAGTACAGTCAACGAAACAAGGCAGATTATTGTATTTTTTTTTATTCAATAAAGACGTTTATTTTATAAAAACCAGCAATACAGTAACAAATTAAGTTTTATTACGCAATTGAATTCGTAAGTCCGTAAGTAAATTGATTGATTGAGTTCAATTATGTTGGTAATTAAATTCTTAAGTCTGTATCAGGCACTGCAACTTCACAGACATCTTCATCTTCACAATCTTCAGTTTCGTTATCTGCTCGTAGCATTACCTTCTTGTAGAAGTTTAAATCATCCCTAGAATTCCAATTATCGCCAAAGTGTTTTTTTAGTAGAGCGTCAACATCTTTTATTTTATCTCTCTTTACTGCAACTTTGTCTTTTTCTACCAAAACCGGATTCAGGTCAATAAATGTTTTTCCTCTCTTTAAAACTGACTTGTAACTTCCGATATCAGCGTTATAGTTAGGCTCCCCTCTTACATAAACATCATTGCTTCTGTTTCGTTTTAAGAAAAATCTTTTGCATTGGTTAAATTGGAAGTGCCAGTTTCCCGGTGGACGAATTATATTTCCGAGAGCAGTTTTCCAATCCTTAACATTGTTCAGTAACACAACAGTCCCATATTTATTAAAGATTTCTATGTATTCCGCAGGTTTTAAAATGGTCTCCATACGTTTTATTTCCTTCTCAACAAGACCGAAAACCCGATCAGGTGGAATAAACGAGTGACCGGGAATGGGGAAAACTAGTTCGACTGTTTTAATATGGTGCGGTGCCTGAGTTAACCATTTGGAGCACATACCTACCATAATACTGTTTTTGTTCTGGGCGCCGCATCCATCCGCCACCAGTCGAACAGTTTTGACATTTTCATTGAGCATTGTATTTTGAAGCGTGTTATAGACGGCTGACGCTATTTCATTTGCGCCTTTACGATATTCATCTTCAGTCCAGGTATACAGCGTTACGTTGTCCCTGTTCAAGGTATTTTCTGGCACCGACTTTACGACTCCAAAATTATATATATATAATTGGCGACTGTAATATGCTGCCTGATCAGATATTTTAGGCAAAACCTGATTTTTCTGGCAATCAAAAGAAAGCACAACTAAATCGTCCCTTTTTTCTTTTAGCAGTCGATAAAATGCTCTGGCCTTCAGCATGTGTACCCTTTTCTCTGTCATTAAATTTACTTTTTCAGTTGGATATGTTGACTTTTTTATGCGTTCAAGCAGCTCATTGCACTTAGAACAAGTGTCTGTACGAGGGCTTCCAAATCCCAGATTGTAGCATGTGTTGAAGATTGATCTAAAATAACATTCACGTACTTGGAGTTCTTTGCTCTGATTATACATTCTCCACATTTTCCGAATGTTTAGAGTAGATGGCAAATATTTTCTCATAATGGTAGATCTGCAATAATGTGACTCCAAGCACTGAAATGATTCTATAAATCTTTTGACTTCTCTTAATTTATGCACATTTTTGGCCGATGTATGATCTCCACCCCTTTTTTCTTGAACTACGGTTCCTGTGCTGGCAAATGTTATATATTAAAAATATAAATTTTTAAAGAACAAGGCCACCTCCTCTTTGTTGAATGCTGTCACGCGATTGATACTAGTTGCCTCAGGCTGACGGATAGTTATCGAAGGATTTCGCTTTAAAAAACCATAAAGCCAATCTTTCCCAGCCATTTGCCTCTCTTTGTTGAATGTATGCTTTATATTGTGTTTCTCAGCATAAACATAAGCTGCACGGCGAACTTGCAGTGGACTGAGACCATAATATGATTTAGCCAAAAGTTTTATATTCTCAGCCATACCTTTCTCTTCTTCTGGTGAGAAAGTGGCATGTCTTCCTAGAGAAGGTGCAGTAATAGGAAGATTCTTCTTGATTCTTTCTTGTAAAGTACTGAAGGGTACCTATCATGAATATCTTGGAAGCTTTCCGTATAGAAACTCCATCACGCACAGCTCGTACAGCTTTTTCCAAGTCCTCTTTATTCCATTTTGCTTTAGTTGTTGTTCTAGGTCTGTTCCGCGGCATCTACGTAACAAAAATAACCAATCATTAGCCACTATTTTCAAATAAATGGTTAATAAAATCGTTCTAAACTTGTGGTAAATTAGCCTTATATTTTCGTATGAGGTAATGCCGGTCGGTGACTGCCATTACCCACTTCGTGTAACTGGCATAACCCCAAAACAAAAGAAATGTTTTCTTTGACATTCACAAAAAATCTAAATAAGCTATCAAAAATCAAACCGGCCCATCAAAAGTGATAACAAATTTGTTGTAATTGGTGATAAAAGCTAATCAAGCTGTAAATAATATACTTAAGCTTATTTTTGATTGAAAATTCCAATTTTTAACAACAAAACACTCCGAAACATGAACGACGCACTGCCATACTGACGTGCAATGCAAGATGGCCGCGGCCATGTAAATTAGTTGTCCTCAGTGAAGACTAGATGGCAGCACAAGTATCATTTTTTAAATAATTCAGGAACTTAGTATTTCACAGTGACCGGCATTTCCCGCTGACCGGCATTCCCCCACCTTACACTACTGTATGTTAAATTGGTGTGGGAGCAGGTATGGAGTTGCAACTTAAGGGCACGCGAGGTTCTCAATGAACCGGAGTGACCTTGAGCAAATTCAAAGCGCTCTTTAAGACTATATCGAGCAAACACGGCGCGCGCCTATTAGGTATTTAACGCGGCTCGCTAGGTTCCTTCGCTAGTGTGCGTCGACACGCACACTACGATAAGTTTGAAGCCGTTTGAACTTGTGAAAAAAAGTGAGTAACTTAGAATTTGAAAAAAAACAAGGATTTATTATTATCTTGCCAAAACTTAAAGGCTTATTTTTTAATTGAATTCCTATTGAAATTAATGTCGATACCTGTTGATACTTAAAATAAGGAATATTAAATCAATTGAAATATTCATATTAACAAACAGCTCAGAAATGAAAAACCTATGAATTTTGGAGTATAAGTGAGCGTATTTAACTATCAGACTTTAATATTATTGGAACTGCAAAATATTTACATGATAATAAATCTATCACAAATACCGTTTCATGGTCTTTGTTATATTTTTTTCCCGTATTGCTTCAATAATATAGGTGGGTTCCCTGATTTCCATTTGCCTGTCTTATCTTGAGTCTAAAATTTCAGACAATAAACAAACAATCAAAGTAAAATTTCTTTAATTTATTTAATTCTAATTTCTTTTTACACATTATGCAAGTGAAGTAAAATTTTGATAAGAATCCTTTTTTAACTTTCTTAGTCATTTTTAAACTATTCAAGTTACAACCAAGTGGCGAGTTGTGACTCGCAATATCACGGAGTTGTTCAAAAATACATGCGAAATCCACTATTCTGTTTCCTTCTACTATAAGTTCTTCTTCGTCTTGAGCTTCTTCCTCTTTTAAAAAATTTGAATCTTCATCATCGCTAGTTTTTTTCTCGAGTTCATCATTATTTGACAATACCTATAAACAAAAACAATACTTTAAAAATATCATACTTAAAACAATTTTAATGTGTTTTGTAGTTTTAATTAAAAACAAATATTTTAATATATTGACAAATAATTATTTGATCTTGTGAAGTACTAGACAAACAAATACCAGCAACAACATGAATAGACAAAAAATATTAATAAAATTGATAAGTTCACAACTTACGCTGTTTGTTTCAATTTTGCTATGTTCTTTTGTCTCTGCTGTTCTGTCATCTGCAGTATTTTTAGGTGTAGGGTCTTCATTGTTTGGTGATTTCTACAAACGAGTATACATATTTTAGTTAATCTAAATATTTTAGTAAAATTGATAAAATTATTCATTTAATATTTTAAGACACTAAATTTTTGGTATCATAAACTACTAAACCAAAGAACTTACGCGTACACAATATTTTTTTCAATTTCATTTTGCTGACTTCAGAAGTTGCAGAAAAAGCCAATCTATAAATAAAAAAAATATTATTACAACGAACAAAAAGTTACTTCTACTAGGTATTTCATTCTTGGTTTTGGGTAGAGTTCATGTATTGCATTTACATAATATGCGAAATTATATAATTTAAATTGCATATTATGTGTATAAATTATTACGTCAATTTTGAAATCATACTCATATCGGGTAGGTTTATGATAATAAGTTACATGCCCCTTACAATTCAAAATTAATGAAAACGCAACCCTCTCATTTTTAACTACAATAGGCAAAATAAATTAATAATTCAAATACTCACGGGTTTTATTTATTTTTTCGATTTTTATTCCGAAATAAAACCACATTTTTTTCTTTTTGTTATTTTTTCCTTCCGCTCTCCCATTATCACTAAAACATAAATGAAATAAAATTATAAGTATTATTTTAACACAAGAAATATAAACAACTTACACAAAAAAAGTAAAAATCACAAAACTGAACTTACCTCATTTATGCGTTTGCAACTGATCATGCGTACACAATAGATCGCGATCGAGTGTTCTTAGCGCGTCGCTCCGCAAATCGACGTGACCTCGCTCTGAGCTCCGGTGGTCGACTGATTTTCCGAGCGCATACGTCGCGTATATATTCAACATCGCGCGTCCATAGAAATAATGTATGGAGAATTTGAGACGAGTTTTTAGGAAATTCATAATTAAATTATCAGACGTTATTTTGCAAATGTAAAAAATACATACAAAACTTACAATATTAGAGATTAATATTAATTTAAGTTTGGATTGAAATTCGACTGTTTCTAGTACAAATTCAGTTAAACGACACCACGCCATTTTAGGCTTTTTGATGCAAATTTACGATTTTTTTTAAAATGAAGTGGTACACTATTATTTGTTTGTGTTACATAAAAACGGTAAACTGATTCTTTGTTGTGTTTGTCATATTTTTTGTTTGTCAATTATTTTATTAGTACAGATGGTATCGTTATAACCACGACTACAGTTTTTATTGATTTTACTCGATAGAGTCTTAAGATAGTGTGGAGTAGAGGGAACAAACAAAATTTTAAAAAGAAAGGAAAGGATATGAGTTTTACGGCGAAGTCGGATAGGTAACCATTTGAGCTTTTGGCGGAATTCAGAAACATGATCATATTTCCTTAAACCGAAAATGAAACGAATGCAGTAATTTTGAAGACGTTCAAGTCTGTCAAGTTGCTCTTCGGTTAAATCCAGATAGCAGGCGTCGGCGTAGTCCAATATCGGGAGGAGCAGAGATTTTACTAGCGCAGTTTTGGTAGTGATAGGAAGAACATTTCGCAGTCTCCTAAGTGAAGCTGCTGTACCAAAGATTTTGCCACTGACTTCCGCTAACTGAGAGCTCCAAGAAAATTGTCTATCTATTATTATTCCAAGATTTTTGACCGTTTCACTAATAGGAATGGGGATTCCATCAAAGATCACTTGAGGTAAATGGAACCAGTCGATTTTAGAGATCATGCGTGAACTCCCAATAATGATCGTCTTCGTTTTGGCAGGATTTACCGAAAGGCCGTATGATCTGCTCCAATCACTTATCCGTCTTAAATCAGCGTTAGTAGACTCAATCGCCTGAGGCAGTTGCCCTAGAGGAGCTTGGGTATAAATTTGTAAATCGTCCGCATAGAGGTGATAGGAAGAAGTCAGCTGTTTAGAAATTGAATTTATAAAGATTGCAAAGAGAAGAGGAGATAAAACGCCGCCCTGAGGAACACCGGCAGAAATATAGCACCAAGTGGAGTGCGATTCATCGATACGGATTCGCTGCCGACGTCCAAACAGGTAACTTCGAAACCAATCAATAACCGTTGGAGATATGTTAAGAGAGCAGAAAATTGCTAACAAGACGTCAAAGTCGACATTGTTAAATGCATTGCTAAAATCCAGCAGTGATAGCACAGTCAGGCGACCGTGACCAATACCATCCCTTATGTCATCGGTGATTTTCGTAAGTGCAGTCACGGTGCTATGACCGTTGCGAAAACCAGATTGGAATGGATTAAGGAGATTGTTTTTGAGAAGAAAGGAAGAAAATTGTTGATGGACAAGCCGTTCTAAGACTTTAGACAGGAAGGGGAGTATAGAGATTGGACGGAAATCTGAAAAAGAAACACGATTCGATTTTTTGGGAAGCGGTGTTATTTGATCTTCTTTCCAGATTACTGGAAACGTGCCCGAGGAAATAGAGAAGTTGAGGAGATATAAAAGAGTCATGATCGGGAGGTATAATAGAAGAAATAAATTTAAGAGTACGATTGAACATTCGCCCAATAACGAAGGTAAAAGCGACGAATTTTGTAAATTGTTCAGCAGAATTAGTCTTTCTAGTGTCAGGGTTTGATCCATCATTAAAAATGATGATGATGATGCCGCTGCAGGATTCTCCTCTTCAGTTTCAGAGATTGGTCTGTCCGTTACAAGAGACGGTTCAAAGTCAATTTCTTGGATAGGTTACGATTCAATGGATAAACACCTTATTTGCAAACACCGGCCAGAATATTCGTTTGCTTGAAAGCCAAAAGAATCGCAGTTTTGGTGATTCCTGGTATATCGTAGATTGACATCTATCTATATATATCTATCCATCACAAGTAACAGGACAAGAGCCAACACAATAGATGCATGAGACATCATCCTTAACATTTTCTCCATCAGAACCAGCTTTTTGAGTCTTCGGTTTTTTTGAGTTATTTTTCATTCGGATTTGAACACTTAATACAGAATACAGAATACTTTATTGTGACAATGTACATAAAAGAGGAAGACAAATATTAAACACACAAAATAGAAATACAAGCACATTGTCACAGAACCGGCCTCAACTCAGCGTGTTGCTGATTGTACACAACCAGCGCTGGTTTTCTGTTGAACCCGGCAAGTGACGTCACGCACGAAAAGTGTGCGCGTATTACATACATTGCAAATAAAAACTACACATTAAATATCATAACAAACAAATATTCAAAATAGAATATAAAAAACATGACGTAATGACATTAAAATAATATTAATAAAAACCAATAACAACTAAACTAAAAAAACATTATTAACTATAACTACAAAGAAAAATAAATACAAGGATTCAACTACATTAAATTATTATTATAATAGTTGGAACCATGGAACGTTGGAACGTTGGAACTTTAAATTTATTTAAATTGCACTGGTGTCGTTTCTTTGACATTCCTCACGCTTTTGGTGCAAATAAATGAATTTTCTAAGTTTCGTTCTGAAACCACAAATACTTTGCAAGTTCCTTGTAGGCGGTGGAATGTTATTCCAACACTTTGTCGCCGCGTATCGGAAGCTCCCTCTAAAGGCAGCTGAGCTATGTCGCTCCGTCCTAAGCTGCGACAACTTGGAGCAAGCGCGTGGCAAGCGAGAGCTAACACTCGACTTCCAGGACAGCTTGTCATATAAATAGCTCGGTGTTTTGTACTTAACGACACCAAATAGAAGGCATGCCAAGTGTAGCTTGCGGCACTTCTTCGTCCGTTTAAGTTGTTCACGTTCTTCTAGTTCGTTTTTGTATGGGATTGAAGTGAGAACAACCGTCTTTCCTCTGCGACAATTTTTTTTCGTTTGGTTTCTTGATCAACTGTGGGGATGGGGAGAATGTCTTTGGGAGAAGCTTTTTCCAAGGAAGATGTTAAATCACGACATACTCTTTGAGCAAAGCATAACAATACCATTCTAACGTGCATTTTCAATAATAATAATAAAATGATGAAGTTATCTAGACGAAGATGAAGTTATCAAGACGAGCAACTATCGGAAATATATCCTGCTGGACTGTACGGTCGACATTTGTCGAGCATGCCACCGTCCCGGAGAGTCACTCAGGCATATCATTTCCGGTTGCCGTGAATGGCGAGAATGGCCGTGGTTTACGCTGTGGCGTACTGTTTACACGCCAACCTTGCAAAACCAGAAAATAATAAATTATAATATTTTTGCCATTTGTTTTCGTCCCTTACTTGGACCAAACGCTTGAAGCTGGTATTGCAAGGTCGCGCGTACTAGCTACGCACGACACTGTGGCGGACCGCACCGGGCGGCCACTGCGAGTGTCTGCGAGCGAACGCGAGGACAGAGAGCCTTGATCGTTCGAGACTACCGCGCGCGCTCGGATTCTTATTTGTTGTATGCTGTTGTTGTTGCTTTTGTTTTCCTGTGATGTTTAGATGTTTTTAGTAAAGTAGATTGAGTCAAAAATAGTTTTGACGTGACAACGTCTTATAAATTGGTTTGCCGGGTGACACTTCAAGAAACTGCGTTACGCTCCGCTCACGTTATGCGCTCACAATGAGAGCGAGTGAGAGGCACGCCCGCGAGGTTAGCCCGCCTAAGAGCGAGAGAGACAGACATAAAAGTCGTTGTCACGTAAAACTTTCGCCCGTATACCGACTTTACAGGCAACCAATTTTTTTTTTATTTACGCAAGTTGTAGGCGAGCGCCCTACAATCAACCTTCTGATCTGGAGTTAGTGCTTTTGAAGAAACGTCAAATCGGATTACCAGGACCACTACACTACAGACGGATTGCAAGGTAAAACAGTGCTTGTGAATCGGAAGACACCGAAGACACCTCCCTTATCGTATTAAAAATACGACGTGGAGAATCCGAATATTCTCGATTTTGGTGTTTGGTCCAAGTGACAAGCGTCGAGCGGATATTTTTTTTTCGCAAAGATGGCTACTAGTCTCAGGGCAGGTGATGTTCCGGAGGTGCTCCGAGTAGCCGTACGCGTCCCACCATTTTGGCCGGAAGAGCCAGCGCTTTGGTTCGCGCAAGTCGAGAGCCAATTTACCTTATCAAAAATTACAACAGACGAGACCAAATTCTGCTACTTAGTCGCGCAACTCGACCACCAATATGCCGCGGAAGTTAAGGACGTTATTACTAATCCACCTGATACAGACAAATACGAGAAACTAAAATCTGAGTTAATAAAGCGTCTTTCTGCATCTCAAGAGAAGCGTGTAAAGCAGCTGCTCATGCATGAGGAACTCGGTGACAGAAAACCATCGACGTTCCTACGTCACCTTCAAAGTCTCGCTGGTCCAGCTGTCCCGAAGGAATTTCTGAGTACTGTTTGGTCTAGCCGTTTACCTTCGAGTATCCAAACGGTAATTGCGTCCCAGTCAGATCTGCCGCTTGAAAAATTAGCTGATTTGGCAGATAGAGTGCATGACATCGCCCCTACCTACACACACACTCAAGTGGCAAGCACAGCAGCGCAGCCGTACGACGATCTTGCCAGGCAAGTGGGTGAGCTGACTCGCCAGGTTGCAAAACTGGCCGAGCAGGTAGCTGATAGAGGTCCTGCACGCTCACAGAACCGGTCTCGCTCTCGTTCCCGCTCACGCTCTCGTCCTCGCCAGCCGCCACCGAACCACCCTCATTGCTTCTACCATTTCACTTACGGAGACAAAGCGAGGAAATGCAAGCAGCCTTGCAGCTATAGCTCGGAAAACTTCCAGGGCGGTCGCAAGTAGCGGCCAACGACTGCCCTTCATCACCAGGCCGTCTATTTGTCACCGATCGCGTCACGAAGATGCAGTTTCTTGTAGATACTGGTTCTGACCTGTGTGTTTTGCAAGGTCGTGCGTAGCTAGTACGCGCGACCTTGCAAAACCAGCTTCAAGCGTATGGTCCAAGTAAGAGACGAAAACAAATGGCAAAAATATTATAATTTATTATTTTCTGGTTTTGCAAGGTTGGCGTGTAAACAGTACGCCACATATTCCCCCCGACCTTGCACTACTGTCACTGGTAGGGCGTGGTCTGCAAGAAAGACAGTTTTACCTGTCGGATCTTTGACCTCTCGGATACCTTTTAGGAACAGATAGATGGGTTGGGGTATGTTATTTTCGTGCTGCATGATCGCTTTGCAGAATTCAATCTCCTCATAGCTCAAGTTTGTGTTTCCACGCTTGGCTTTGATATCGAGTAAGCGTGCCCATAGCATTGCTGTGCTGTAATACATTAGCATGCCTTTGGTCATTTGCTTATTCAATGTTTGGTCGTCGCCTCCGATGGCGGAGTAGACTTCCTCGACAACCTCTGGTAATCGCCCGAATGTTGGGGTGATCTCCTGGTTGACGTTCAGCTCACGTACGGCTACGTCGATTCCGAATACTGAATCCGCCCACATGGGAGCGTTTTTAGGTGGAGTCGGGTTCGCAGCTTTGTCCGTTGCTGTTGGTGCAGGAACTTTCGACGATGTCGGGCCCTGCTGTTTTTTGGTGGGTTGACCTTCTCTCTTCTTTCCAACCTTAGTCGGATCGAATTTTTCTGGTTTCCCTCGATAACCTGGGGCTATCTTCTTAATCTCTCCTGGGGTGTAGAGTTTCTTTTCTTGGGTGTTTTGCATTTTCAATATATTCTCTTTAGCGTGTAGCGTACTGTGTACTGGGACCGCCCTATCATCACGGACAGGACTATTGTTGCCAATAAGCCTGATATGGTGCTGGTCGACCGGTCCCAGCGCCGGGCAGTGCTCGTCGACATCACCATCCCACATGACGAGAACCTCGTTGAGGCCGAGAAGGACAAACTCAGCAAGTACCTTGACTTGGCTCACGAGGTAACCGCCATGTGGGATGTTGACTCGACGATCATTGTCCCGATAGTCGTCACAGTAAATGGCGAAGAGCCTCGACCATCACGTCAAGAGGCTCTCGTTAGACGGTTGGGTCAAGTGTCAGATACAAAAGGCAGTGATCCTAGACACGTGTCGTATTGTCAGGAGGTTCCCACTCTGCAGCCCTAACCAGCTTGGGCCTCGCCCAGCTGCCGGCGGCACCCTAGTTTTTGAGTTTTTTTGTAGTATTTGTTTTTATATTCATTTATTGTAAAAAACTTAAAAATTAAGAAGTAAAATAATTATATTGGAATAATAATAAATTCGTGACACTTCCACACACGGTCGCCTGACCCCAAATTAAGCAAAGCTTGGACTATGGCTGCCAGAGACGGTTCGCCGGGCGAAATCTTCGCGTCCAGAAGATAACCCACTGAATATTAAATTTTGCTCTTCTGATGAATTTGACTTTTCTCTCTTTCTCTTGTTTTGAAATATGTCCTTTTTAACCACCTTCTTTCTCTTCTGAGTTTTTTTGCCATTCTTTTTTGCCAATTTTTTTTTTGTGTATCTGTGGTCACCATGGACTTTCCTGCTTTTCTCTTCCTGGGGGGCTATTCCTATGCGTGAGATGAGATGAGATTTTATCTTGATCACTCTCACACCTATGATGTTTCAGACTAGAGCAACAAGGACGAAAAAAGGTGAGATGAAAATCTCAAATCTTCGAATAGGGCCACTGATACTCTTGCGAGATTCTGCCTTCACATATAATAGATGGTTAATGCCTTACCCAAATTGTGCTCACTAGCCATGAGTCTACTGCGGCATTGTAATGGAACTTGAATGGGTCACTCAAGCCGACATCCAGGAGCTGTATTTTGGCAGTGGTATGTGTAACTCCTGAAACTTTTGCAAGATCAATTGCCTCCATAGACAGGTGGCTTTCATGATTATCCAGTATGAGTAAAGCAGGATTTTCCTTCGACGCTGAAGAATACTGAAATCAAATAAAAATATGGAATTCACGTCGGTTACTCAGAATACACAGAAATTAATAGATTTAAAACCGAACGTACCTGGATGAAATGCTTCATCACGTCTTCGAATAGTTCAGCGTTCACCCAACCGCTAGGAGAGGCCAATCCAAGTTTTCCTAAAGGCGCCCTATAAAGCACGTGACTTGAATTTTTTTCTTGGGAACACCATTGCTGGTGGCCTGGCCTAATACATTGACAATGCAGCAAGTGGTTACTAGGAGGCCACGTTCGCCACTTGTGGCCATAGTTTTTGCTGATACCTTCTCCACACAATATTTCTTTGGAACTGTATTTTTGAGAAAAGTACCGCGACTTTCCTAGTCCATAGACCAATAAAAATCATGAATATCTTGCTTGTTTCTTCGGAAAAAGTAACTGCACATTTTCTTACATAAGTTGTGACAAGGTTCTCTTAAGCCTTAAGATAACCTTGTCACAACTTATTAAGACTTAAGGCGAAACGATGCGGTTAGCTAGGAACACCTGCGCCAATAGATGGCGTTGATGCTGCAATTTGACGTATTTTATTTTTTTATAAATGAAAATGCGCATTTTATTTCATGATAATATATTTACCGCTAATAATGAATTATTTGCTATTTTCTTAGGTTTATCTCAGGTGTATTTTAGTTGTAAAGTACTTGCATATGTGCCAGGCAATATCGCGGGCGGCGGTAGACTACTCACGCATACAAACAAGGCTTTGGTTGAATTCGAACGTGGTTGCAACTATGGGATAATTTCGACGTATCTGATATCTTACAACTTGGCCCAGTGGCTAGAAGTTCCGGGACTAGGTATTTTACGTAACCCTGTTCGATTCTTGCAAACCATGTTTCTTTTTGCATTTGTTTTTTGTTCGTAAGTAAAAATCAAATGCTATTCATTAGTGAGCGCATCATTTGAGAACGGTCTGATCGATTATATTCCTAAATGTTTTCATGATTCGAATTATGCCCTGCCCTTTATCTACACCGGTGGAACCTGGCGGTGGATCTAAGTGGCCGGAGGGCATATTGTGACTGAAAAGTGGAAATGTGTTCGTATGTCCTTATTTCAGGTAAAAATAAAAAACAATCAATAACTTCTGAAGTTGATTTAATTATTATCCTAATAATGATTGAATGAATGATTACGTTTGGATAGATAGACGGATGTTTGTTACTCAATCACGCTAGTAAGGCTGAACGGATCTGGATGAAATTCAGCCAACTAATTCGAAGATTTTTTTTTATTTTCTAGCTGCGAACGCTGCACATCACAATGCACATTTCACCAGCTTCGGTAGCATATTGGATATGAAAACTTCGTCGCGCTCTATTTCAAATACGGTGATGTCCTGAGTTGGAGAAATAAAGCCCACAAAATAACATTTCTGACTCATGATTGTTGACAGTAGGATTGATTAGTGGCCAATTTATATCCAGAGGTTCTGATGTTGTGGGCTTTGCCTTAGACTTTTCCGGCTCATATTGTGTATAATTGGCTTCTATGTGATTCTTCTTTTTGTTTTCACTGTATGTTTTCACAGGGTCTGAAGAAAATATAGGTGTAAATTTATAGACAATACACATTTTAGCTAAATCAGAAAGTGATATGATAGTTGGGTGGATGCTTGTTTTCCAAGCAGGAAGGACAAAACAAGTTCAGTACCAACCCTGGGTCTTTCACATCTGGGTTTTTTCAAAGGGACTTTGAAAATACTGAAAAGATGTGAACCCAAAATTAATGTGATCAAGACCAATAGAAATTATTTCAACATTTATATTTATAGGTTGAAGTTTTACTCACGCAGAATTTAAAGCAACACTGGAATCGTCTCTTTTCAGATTTTTACACGAACTCGTTTCAGATTTTTCTTGGGACCAGAGTAGTGGTGGTTTCTATAATCTTTTTGAGAAGTACGTGGTTCCATGGTTTATTTAGGATAAATGCCTTATAAATGAACACCGTATAATAGAAACTAAGAAAGACACTCTTTGTTATAAACAAGAAAACCACAAGACGTCGAGAAAAATCATCGACCGAATGGAATGTCAATGCAGCCCACTGAAATGTCAATGTGGGTAAATAGAGATTTGCGGCCGGCGCGCGCAAGCAAAGAAATCGCAATTAGTGTTACCAACTCCAAGAGTTGAAATTATGTTTTCCATGAAAATTATCGTACTTTCAAATAATATTTTCCTTCTCCTACTACTCATTTACTCATAATTATACATATATTACATGTAAAGCTATATGAGTAAATGTATAATTATGTATTTTTTTGTAATTGATTACTTATGGTTTATTTTAATATGCAAAACTTTCATGGAAATACTTCCACACTCTTCTCACGTATTTATTATGTACTAGCAAGTCACTTTACATTCCGATTTTTCTGGGCAATTTTTCCAATCTTTTATTCATAAAACCTAGCATTACCAAAAAATCCAAATCGGTACAGCCGTTCCCATATGATGCGCTTACCAACGAACATTTTTGATTTAGTTAAAACGATTATATTTAGAAAATAGTGACTAAGTACATGTATATTTGGAGCTATATTTTCATAATATTTACATGATGGGATTATAATTGTCTACTGTTTTTAATTTAGGTATAATTTTCACTCTTAGTTACCTTCGTTCAAATACTGGCAATACGTTTGTCTAATTCTTCATTTTTTGATTTTTTGATTTTTGTTTGAATTCTTTGATTTTTGACCTGAACGATGCGAGCGAAATGATAACAGAGAGAAGAGCGGCAACAGCGCTTGACCTGCGTATGCCACAAGCTGGCAACGTCGCGCGTTGTCGCCGTTAAAATTACTATTACGTATTCTGTGCCGCTACCAACATAACTAAATGTAAGCGTACGACACTATTTGTGTTCACGCGCACATTGACAAAAATTAACTAAAATTACAATGTAATTTTTGCTACTAATATGTTGTTTTTTTCAACGATATATAATGTACCGCAAATAAAGACCCAGACCCAAGCCAACTTAAGTCATTACAAAGTCAAATAAAACTCTCTTCGCTCATGAATGGTAAAATACATTTGTATGGGAATCGTTTATCCTTAAGGGATACTTTGACAAGTCCTTTTCACTTCTTAGTCAGAACGTCAGAGTTGTTCTTTTCTTTGGTGCAGAAACATTAACAACATCTTGGACATTTTGTTCTCTCGTGTCATCACTATAGCTATAGCAGAACTTGAAGATGACAGCGAATCAAAAAAATCAGCTACGTAACCTTAATCCTTAATCGAATCCACCGCATCCTCTTGAAATGTATGATCGAGAACCGAGGGCAACATTTCTTCTTCGCAAAGTAAATCCTTTGTAGCAAGGTCGCAAGAGGGAGCCATTTGTTCTTCACTTAGTAGTAAGTAATTACAATTACGACTGCTTAATTAATTAGTTAGGAATATAACTTTGAGCAAGTTTAGTCGTAACATAATTGTTTACATTTCTTGCTGTTGGGTAAAAACGGGCTTGCGACCTAGGCTTAGGTTGATCATGTTTTATTTTTTTTGTCGATCTCTCAGAGTAGTAAATGGTATACCATATTGTTTGCGGCTTTTGGACAAACCTCCTTCTATCGCAGTTTTAGCAGATTGAAGGTCTTCTTCGGTCCAAGCCGCTTTAGCGGTAGTCCTTTGACGATTTCATACCTAAAACAATAAAAAAGTAAGTCACTCAAATTATGCATCCACGTAACCAAATCCTAATACAATAGAATACAATACATCTTTATTGCACACCAAAAATTTAAAGTAAAACAAACATAAAGAAAATATAGAAAAATAAGATATCATTTGGCAGTACAAGGGCGGCCTTATCGCCTAAAGCTATTTCTTCTTAGTATGCTTAAGTACCTACTATTACTCAAAAGACTTCACTGAAAATTATACTTTGTAAAATTAATTCGATTGAATTTAAAGGTTCCACGCCGACCCTCCTGGGGGTTTGTTAAAATCATCTCAACATCGTTATCCAATACAAAATTAATGTCATCAACGTCTGGCCAGTAAAAAAGAAACAATATTTTCTTTGCTAGTAATTTTTATAGCTTCTAATAACGACTTCAGCAATAAATGGAAATGAGCCTTGTTTAGTTGAGTTTCAGTTAGATTTTCATACTTATAAGTGGTCAGTATCTGTCGCCATTTCTTCTTTAAAGGACCAGTAAACGCCAGTGGCTGTGAAATATGTGTGGAGTTGGGTGGCAAAAATGTAAATCTTACATTTTTTTCTTCACATGGGCGTACAATATTCACGTTCAAGTGACTCGAGAGATTGTCACCAATGACAAGTTCTGGGCCTTCAAGCTTACTAGCCCAAGGTAGGTATAACTACTTTTTTGAACCAATCTTCAAATACTGTTGCGTCAAACCAGCCCGATTTTGTCCGATTGTATCGAGCATCGCTTGGTCCATTTTCACACCATGTCTTCCATAAGTTCTCTGATTTATAAACCGTATACGTTGGTAAGAGCGTGCTGTCTGCTGCTGCTGCAAACATGATGGAAATGTTGCCCTTTGTGTGGTCCAGTACTCTTTCAGGGTATTTTTTAGATATTTTGATGATGCACTTTGAAGTTCCAGAATTTTTGGATAGGTTTGTTTCATCATAGTTCAGTACATTACTTTTAGGAATTTCATGCAGATATTTTTTTAAATTTTCGAAATACATTTGATATTCTTCATTTGTTTATGCTGCTCGTACTTTTTTGATGTTTTGCGCGGCTCTCGTGGTTAATTGGTCTTTGTGGCGAAATAAAAAGTTTTTTATCCACCACTTACCTGGAGGTTTGTTGTTAAAAACGTTTTCGCTTTTGTTGTTCTTAAGAAAATTAAACACAACCATGCTAAGATCGAATCGAGACGGAGGAGAACCAAAATCACCCGCTGCAATCAGGACATTAACAATGTTTTGCTCTTCAGATTCTGATAGTTTAAGCTGTCCACCTGGCTGCTTAGTATGTTAATGTTTTATTTTATTTTCAATGGTTTTCCGTGGTATAAAAAAACGTTTTTCAGCTTCAAGTGAAGATATTTCTTTTCTGCTGACCAAGTCCACTGCTACCTCTAACATTTCTGTTGAGTAGTTTTTGTATCCCCTGCTATTGTATTAATCGCCTGCATCGTTCTTCCATCTCCTAAAATAAAATTCAATGTACAAAAACTGAAAGCAAACTTACTTCAACATAAACCTAGAGTTATCAGTTCCAATATTTAAAAATTATGCCGTGTAACGTGGTGGGAAAAAAAAAAAAAAATAATAAAATTTAAATTTAATTTTGTAACGTCTCTTGGGGGTTTGTAGTTAAGAAAGCAAACACTTCGTTACAAAACTTTCATAGGATATTTTATTGCAAACTGAAGTCGGTGGTGAATGATCGGTGCCGATGTTCGAATTGCTCGATGCATCCGGCCCGTGCCAAGACCACTACGCGACTAAGGTGCCTACTGTCACAGACCACTTCCCGTTGCGGGTGCGAGGGCTGCGAGCGGCAGACTGCCTTCGGATGCCGGGCGGTCGGCTTATAAAGGCGCGCGGCGGTGGGGCGCGCGTCGGTGTGTGCGTTGACTCGATGCCGGGGTGCGGTGCGTGGGGAGCACGTACGCTTGAGTTGGAGCGCGGTGCTACATTCTCCCCCTCTGGATGCGACGGCGTCCCGACGAGCGGACAGTTAGGAAGGTGGTGGTTGGGTGTTGTTCTTCCGAGGCCGCCCACGTCCACGGGCGGGCTGAGCTGGAGCTGGAGGCGATTTCAGTTTAGGAGGCCTTCCACGCTTCTTCAGTCGTCGTACTGGAGCGGGCAGCAGATCAGCGTTGCTCTGATACGGAGTCAAGGCGGAGGTGTGGTACACACCAATGGGTTGGTCAGGTGTAGTGGTATCTGAAAGAGTGTACGAAGAAACACCATGCTGATTATGGATTAGATAGGGGCCGTCTCGTCGAGGGCAGAATTTGGAGCTGATTCCTTTGGCGGCCTGGCTGATAGGGTGAGTTGAGGCTAGGACCAAATCACCAGGCTTGTATCCAGGGTCTTCTCGACGTACTTTGTCTCCCTGTTGTTTCCTACGCTCCTCTTTATCTTCGCGTACTTCTCGGGCTCTTTTCAATGTATTCGCAAGTTGGAGAAGTTTCGGAGTTATCTCAGGTACAAAATTCTCTGACAGTACAATTTGTCGTAGATCGTGAGTATTGTCATCCGGTGTTCGAAGTTCTCGAGCGAATGTCAAGTACGCGGGGGTGTATCCGGTAACGAGACTATTGGCCGTGTTCATTGCGAACCGTATGCTGGGTAGCTTGTCGTCCCAGGTACGATGGTCATCTGCGACTTGAATGGCTATCTGCGCCTTCATATCCCTATTCTTGCGTTCTACTGGATTAGCAGCAGGGTGGTATACTGGGGTGTGGAGATGCTTGATGCCGAGACAGTAGGTGAGTTGTTGCATTACAGCACTTACAAATTGTGATCCATTGTCGCTTATTAGTCGTCTAGGAGTTCCATATCGTAGGCAAATCTCGTCTACCAGGATTCTTGCACAATTCTCAGAGCTAGCAGTTTCTAAAGAAAAGAGTTCAACCCAGCCAGTGGATATGTCTTCTATTATGAAAATCCAAGTTTTACCGCTGGCTGTCGTTGGCAAAGGTCCAAACAAATCGAAGGCCAAGGTTTCAAACCGTTGATTGATTGGCGTCGTTTGGAGCAGGCCAGCTGGTTTCATGTTTGATGGCTTATATCGTTGGCATGGAATACAATTCTTGACATAGGCTTCGATATATTTTCTCATTCCCTTCCAGTGATATCGTCTTGAGATGCGCTGATAGGTTTTATCTGATCCGTAGTGTCCTGCTAAGGGGTAGTCGTGGTAAGCGGCGAGGACGTTAGCCCATTCATGCTGGGGGACCACAAGTTGCGCTTCTTCTGAGTCTTCAGTAGGGTTGTATCGGTACAGTAACCCATTGTTTATAACAAAACCTTTGCTGCTCCAATAGACGGCATTTTCAGTTCGTTCTGCGTCCTCGAGGGCGGTCACGATGCTGATTATGTGCTCGTCTTTAAGTTGTCCAGCTCTGATTTCAGATGACGATCGGTGGGGCATATCGACGACTATGCTGCATATTCCGCAATCTTTAGTTGATTGTTCGTCACAAATGGGTCTTGAAAGAGTGTCTGCAATAACATTCGTTCTTCCCGGAGTATATTTAATGGTGATATCATATGCCTGTATCTGCATGGCCCATCTTGCAAGCCGTCCAGTTGGAGATCGTAGTGACATTAGCCATTTCAATGCTTGATGGTCAGTGACTATCGTGGTCGGAACTCCCTCTATGTAACCTCTAAATTTTGTTAGTGCCCAAACCACGGCAAGTGCTTCTCTCTCAGTGGTGGAGTAATTCTTTTCAGCGGGATTAAGCAATCTGCTAGCAAACTCAACAGGGCGTTCATCCTCGCCCTCCCCCTGCACTAAAACAGCTCCAAGTGCATAATTGCTTGCGTCAGTCTTGATCGTATATGGCTTCGTTTCGTCAGCTTGACGAAGTATGGGAGCAGTGGTGAGACGAGTTTTCAATTCTTGAAATGCTTTCTCTTGTTCATCTGTCCATTTCCAGTCCACCTTCTTCTTTGTTAAGCGAGTAAGTGGTTCACTGATTTTAGAAAAGTTCGGTATGAAACGTCGAAACCATGAGCACGTCTGAAGAAACGTCATCAAATGTTTAAGGTTTTTCGGTGCTGGATATTCAAGTATGGCTGCTACTTTGGTGGGGTCGACCTTTAAACCGTCTGGGGTGATGAAGTGACCTAGATACTTGATGCTTGAGCACCCAAATCTGCATTTGCTGAGGTTCACTCTAAGGTTACTGTCGGTCAGCTTTCTCAGCACCTTGTCCAGGTCTTTTAGGTGATCATCATATGTCTCAGAAAAGATAATCAGGTCATCGAGGTAGGCCAGCATTTTGACGTCTTCGAGGCTGACCTTTACCCTATCGATCAATCTCTGGAATGTCGAGGGCGCATTTCGGAGTCCGAATGGCATTCGTGTGAACTTAAACAATCCAAACGGCGTGATGAACGCTGTTTTATCTTGGTCGCTGTCTTTGACCTTCACTTGCCAGTACCCTGCGCGCAAGTCCAAGGTTGTCATGTACGGCGTGGGTTTGGCGGCGTTAAGCAGATCATCTATTCGAGGTATGGGGTAAATATCAGGAACCGTGATAGCATTCAGGCGGCGGTAATCGACACATACTCGCACTGAACCGTCTTTCTTTGGTACCATAATGACGGGTGCAGACCATGGTGAAGAACACGGCTCTATGACGTTGCCATCCAACATCTTCGCGATTTCATTCTTCAACAGGTTCAGCTTCGGTGGCGACAGGCGATATGGGGGCACAGAAATTGGGTTGTGTGATCCCGTATCAATGCAATGTTCGGCGAGGCTGGTCGGAATGTTACTATCGCCAAACGCTTCTCGGTTTTGCTGCAAAACTTTTAGCAGTTGATTCTTTTGAAACGAATCCAAAATTTCTGACGTCACTTCTTCCACTGATAGCGAGCAAATCTCCAAATCATCACTTCTGTCGTCGCTTCTGTCATTGCTTGCAAAAAGCCTTCGGGAATGTGGTGATAATGCGACCTCCATTTCGTGCGTAGCTATTTGGGCATCTCGGTACATAAAATCAACATAGCTCGGCGAATATCCATCGAATAGCATTCGATTTCGCTTTGACGGTGGCGAAGATGCATCTATCGGTACCAAACGATATGGTATTTTGTCACAAGCTCTAGTCTTGGATAATGTTGATTCCGGGCTTTCTTTTGCTATTCGGAGGTCTATCGCAGCACAGGAGCTTGCTTGTGGCAGAGCAGGTTCGGATGTGGTTCCGTTTGATATGAGGACTTCAGCAGTCTCCTGCGTGTCCGATGGAGTACTGGTGAGAGAGGAAACCATTTCTGGAAGTGGCATTTCTGTCAGCCACTTGCGCATAGGAGAGCTATAATCTAGTGTCGCTTCTACGTGCGCTAGTGAAGTCTCCGTAACGTCCTCTTCCTGTAACTCATAGACAGTATCGGGTTCTCCAATAAAATGCCACGTCATCTGTGGCATGTTTAAAACCATTTCGGCATCTTGGATGAAACCGATTCCCAGCAATGTACGTGATTCTCGGGATTCTGGGAACACTATAAAAGTTGTGGGCACAACCCGATTGCATAGGCTAATAGGTGCTCTTACTGTCAGTACCTCTCGGTATGTTTTCGTACCATCTGCCAATGTCACTGTCAGTTGTCGTTCTCCAAAGTGATAACCAAGTCTTATCAGGCACTGATAAAGCCCATAGGATGCTACACTGGTAGCCTCCTCCTCTCTACCAAATCTTGCAGAGCCCGACAGGGTCCATTGGACTATGTACTCATATTTTTAACATCTTGTACTGTATGGTTGCAAATAAAATATCTTGTATCTTGTATCTTGTATCTGGTTTTGGCACAGGAATCTAAATACGCTGTTCCCGCAATCTTGTCCACACCGATCCCAACAACTGGTCTTGGTCTACAGTCCATCTTGACGTCAATGGAGCAGAAGCTCATCTCCTTTTCAGCATTTGTCGTCGGTTTCTTGTTGTTGCCTTTGATACATGTGGGACATTTCGACCTGACCATTCCTGGTGTCCCACATCCGTAACAAGAAAACTTAGCCTGGGAGGGCGAAGGAGCTTGTGTTCCTAGGGTAGAGAGCATTGACCTGCCTGCAGTCATTGTCGTGCCTCCACTACCGGATGCTGTAGCTTCATCTCTGGCCTTCTTTCTACAATTGTCAATTGTGTGACCAGGGAACCGGCAGTATCCGCATTTTGCTTTTTTGGGCGGCATCTCCTTACTTTTACTAGTTGTTGCATGTGATTGAGACTGCGCTTGCCTTTCAGCTAGTAGACGTTCCACATTTCTAGCCGCTTTCAAAAGTTCGTCGAAATTTTTCACCGTCTCACGTGCAAGTTTAACGCGGATCTCATACTTGATCTGCCCATACAGCATGTCTAATTGTTGCGTTTCCGAATGGCTTTCTGGCAGCTGTGCAAACAGAACTCGTTTCTTTGATACGAAGGTCTCCGTTAACTCGTCATGACCTTGCTTGATACCAATAATGTCTTGATAAATTTGGTAAGCCGGTCTCTTGGGAGCGAACGCTAGACGAAGCCTATTTTGAAATTCTGTCCAGGTCGTAACTTCTCCTTTAACGCCGTTCCACCAAACAGCTGCGTCCTCCCTCAGTATCAACGGAATGCTTCTTATAGCTTCTTCATCGTTTATCTGCTCGATCGATTTGTAGACCGTTGCTCCAGCGAGGAATGTCTCTACGGCTTCCGTGTCTCTGGTACCGGTGTAAACTACAGTACAAGAACTGAATGACCGTCGTTGCTGCGAGACGATGACCGATAAGAGCTTTTCAAATTGCTCAGTTGACAGATTCATGCTGCTTTCGGGATCTTCTTTCATTTTCTTTTCCGTAGTTCTTCGGAGAGTAGGGCTGGCCTTTTTCCTGGCCCTTACGTTGAGCGCCAGTTTGTAACGTCTCTTGGGGGTTTGTAGTTAAGAAAGCAAACACTTCGTTACAAAACTTTCATAGGATATTTTATTGCAAACTGAAGTCGGTGGTGAATGATCGGTGCCGATGTTCGAATTGCTCGATGCATCCGGCCCGTGCCAAGACCACTACGCGACTAAGGTGCCTACTGTCACAGACCACTTCCCGTTGCGGGTGCGAGGGCTGCGAGCGGCAGACTGCCTTCGGATGCCGGGCGGTCGGCTTATAAAGGCGCGCGGCGGTGGGGCGCGCGTCGGTGTGTGCGTTGACTCGATGCCGGGGTGCGGTGCGTGGGGAGCACGTACGCTTGAGTTGGAGCGCGGTGCTAGTTGAGGTTGAGGTGAAAAAAGGTGACTAATGGGAAAAAAACGGTCCACGTTATCGGGGGGAGATGAGATAAAATGAGAAATGGTGGCAAATGAAACTTTTGCACCTGCATTAAAGAGCTTGAAGAGCTGAAGCTAACTGTACCTTTGAGGAAGGTGTCGCAGCTACGAACAAAAACAAAATTAAACCTGGATAAGCTTAAGTCGATAAGAACAAAGACCTCTGTTACCAAAGACCGTATTGTTGTTTATCTGTGAGTTGCTGTGTGAGGACAAAATTAAAAGATTTGTTTTTAAGGTTAAATCAAAATTATTTATTGGTCGGAACCATAATTACTTAAAGTACATGCAATTTTCTTAAATTTAAAGCGAGTATTCTTACTCTGTAATGACCAGAAGGGTCTTAAGCTTAAAATTCCACAACCTTAATCGTTATAAAGTTAAATACTATTTAATACTATATTTTAACACACTTAAATTAAAGCGAGCCTATTAAAACCAAATCGCTTAGAATGTAGTCATGAAATTACAGCTTCGGTGCTAATACCGTCTGCAATATTAAAGTAATTTAAACAAATGTGATTCTAAATGTTAATTTACAATCAATGCTAGTAAATCGGTAGCTAAGCGATTTACTAGAACAACAAAAGGTATTTCTATTCAAAACTTATGTTCACTAAAGCGCAGATCATACAGTGAAAACGAGGAATGTCTCATACGTCTACACTCTGTCCAGAAGGCTTGAAATTGTGAAAATTAGTAGAATAATATGACCATACCTGTCATAGAGAAAGTAACCTTGTGGCTTTTGAACAAAATAAAGGGGTTACTTGTGAATCCATGGATAAGTTGCGTGTGGTACTTCCTTTCACGACGAAGCAGGTACGCTCGCAGGTTAAATTCCGCAAGTGGGTACAATGGTGCCATGCAATGTGGCTCTTGTCCGCAAGTGGGAAGAAAAAAGTACATGCGGTTTACATGTGCTGAAATCGGGGTCCGTAGTCGTTGCCAGTTCGTCAGTGGGGAATTGATCAATCCGGGAAGAAGAGGCTATGGACAAAAAGACGACAGAATCAGAATCACATTTCTTCTTCACCGGGAAAATTCTGAGATCAACTTGTATCACAACGAATTGAATATGCTAATGGCTAGCATATCATGAATCCAAAGACTAACCTTTTACGCCTCTTTTTAAATGCTTCTGCCCTAAGGCAGAAGAAGTTCCGGAGCACCATGTCTTTCACCTTGTCTGTCTCGACCAGAAAAGACCAAAAAAACTCAACTCGAGCTATCACAATAGAATGCCCTTCAAAAAAGCAAAATCATTCTGTCACTTTGGAACCGTTTCGACTCACGCATCCACGCATGACGTCACCACACTTAATCCACTACGTCATAACAACGTACGCAAAACTATTTTTTATTTACGTTCCATTTTCCCAACAAGGTTATGTAAAATAATCCAGATAAAAAATAGATAGAAAATAGATAATTTCATTCTCCTATCTTTTTTTTTTATTATTTGACTTGATCCGTCGGACGGAAATGTGAAACGGATGACAGCAACATGCTAACTGTCACTGTCAGTGTCTAATAACTTACATGACTTCAAAGTCATTGCTCAATACCGTAAATAAAAACAAAATCTTAATTATTTAATGTCGAAGACAATTAAATATCAACTAAAAATGCAAAAATGAATGTTTAAGTGTCGTGCAACGAAAAAATGTATAGTAAGTAAGTAGCTACGCTACAGCCGATACCTGTTAGTAATTTTTTTAAATGAAAACAAAATCCATTAATTCGTCGTCATTAGACGTCCTTCATTTTAGACCAAATTTAACCCTAGATTACTATCCTTATTTTTCGACGTTTAATACTAACCTTCGTCGTTTTGACTACGCTGTATAATGGAGGGGATTTTAGGGGTTTAATTGAAAAATATATTGATATTTATGTTTTTATTTTAAAGTACCTGGATGGCCGAGCTTTGCTCGGTATTTTTTTTTTATTTTTTAATTGTATTTTTTGGATAATAAACAATTGATTTTAGTCTAACCTCAAAGCAAACACTCATTGACTTCGTAAAGCAATTAGTTGCTCACAAAAAATAGTAGTATTATTATTCGCCAATAGATGTCAGGAAGAGTCATATTTTTCAGTTGAGATTGATTATCGATAAAACACGAATAAAATGATATTTTCTAAAAATGATTCCTAGCTAGATCGATTTATCGCCCCCGAAACCCCCTATACACTAATTTGTATGAAAATCGTTGGAGCCGATTCCGAGATTCCAATTATATATATATATATATATATATACAAGAATTGCTCATTTAAAGTTATAAGATAAGAAGTATTAACCTACATATTTAGAGCTTATAATATATACTATAACATATTTTTTTATCTAAACAGTCATCATAATGAGATCATAGTTTACATGCATAATCAACATTTACTCGTACATACATTTTTAAAAATCGTACATATTTTATATAGCCTTAAATTCTTCAAAGTAAACTATAAAAACCAAGATTAATATCTGAAAAATGAATAAATAATAACAATTTAGTGTTTCTTTAGGAACTAATACATTTGTGACACACATCAAGTTTGTGTTCCCCACAAAACGATTTATTGCACTTAGTGCACTTACTTTTAGTCATCCTTCGTTTTTTGGAGGGACATATGGCACATATTTTTCTTTTATTTTGCTGTGGGGGGACATCAGCTGCATTACTTTGCTCAGGTCTCATTTATAATACTCTCATTACTACTTCCTGCCGTGTTTAAAATTTGTGTAATTGAGTCCCGCAGACTAGTCTGTAGAGTTGGTATGAGCAATCTTTTTGCATGTGTGGTTAGATCAGCTTGTGATGCAGAGCTTTTAGATATTCACGCCTCGACAAAGGTTTTTTCTCAGCCTCTATAGTGTTTGTTACATAAATGACGTACCGTAAAACCATACAACTAAGTCCAGTTTTTCGATTTTTTTTATCACGACTGAATATGAATATGATGAACTAAAGGCCTTAGAAATACCCAGTATGGAATAATACTTAGTAAAATAGACAATCATAAGTTTGCCATCAAAGATTTTGGTCAAACAATAACAGAGCATCGATATATATTTTTTTAATATTGGACCATTGTTGTATTCGATGTTTACAACTATGTTCCAACTAATAAATCTGCACTAATTTACATGAAAACTTTATTTTGGAATATTGTTACATACAGATCAAGTAAGAATAAACCTTACAGATTATAGTAATGTAAAAAAAACATCATGTATATTCGCAATATTTTAATAAAGGTCAAAGAAAATTAGGTACAAACAAACTTTACTTTTTTGGTTTTCCCCACTTGTCCTCCAGCTCCGGAACATGGTACAAAGCTCGTTTAGAGCTTAACTTTTTCGGCACATTTATTTTAAAGAGAATATTCTCTGTTGGATAGAATATTATATCATCTTTCTCTGGCCATTTCCATGAAAGGCCGCAGCGCGACATGCATTTTACGTAAGCCCCATCATTTTCTTTCTTCTGCACTTGACCAGGCCACGACGCCCCTTCGTAATCTACGACAACATAGTCGTTATCTTTCAAATCATAGTGTGCTGGTGTTTCTTGACTCGTACTGTTTATCCCTTCATCTTCCATTTCCTCATCTTCTATGAAAGGTCCATCATTGGAGTCGTCATTTATTTCAAGCTCTTCAGAATCAACCTCCGTTTCGCTCTCCGAAGACACAGGCACTACTCTCTTCTTTTTCCGCTCTCTTCCTTTGTTCTTTTTAGCTTGCTTCTTCTTTCGCCTTGGTGTGGCGGTACCATTAGAATTTTCTTCATTGTTATCTGAAACAGCTTTCTTTTGAGAAGTCGAAGCGATCAAGCTTTGCACTTCTTCGGATGAAATGCTTTTTCCAGCTTCAACATTTAGTTTTTTCTTTCGGCCTCCGGCTCCTCGTCCGACAACTTCCTTCCGCTTGTCCTCCAAAAACTGAATGAATGATTCAGATACAAGTCTTGCATCTGTTTCTGGTTCTGGGTGCCTGAAAGTTGGCAGTCTTTCAATTACAGACATTTCGTTTAAGGGATAAATTCCAGTCTTGGCGAATCCAGCTTTTAAGTTGTTTTCGGTCTTTGGCATCACTTTCTCCCACAATAACTTAAGCAGCAAGAGAAATTTGTTTTTGGGAATTGTCGGCATTGTTTGTCCCTCTCGAGTGGATTTCCACTCATCCAGAATGTTTCGCCAATGCAGTTTGAGTGGTCTGAAGTATGCTACATCCAGAGGTTGAGTCAGGTGAGTGCTATTGGGTGGCAAAGATACAAAGGCAATGTTGTTTTCTTCACATGCTTTCAAGACGTCGTAGCTTATGTGGGAGCTTAAATTGTCCCCAATTATCACTTTCTTACCATCTTCCCTACGAAAAGCTGGTAAAACCGTGGTAAAAAACCAGTCTTTGAAATTATTTGTATCGAACCACCCTGACTTTGATCTGTTGTAACGGGTGTTTGGCGGGCCGCCTTCAGTCCAGGTATCCCATAGATTTTCTGCTTTGTAATTGACATACGGTGGTAACATATGTCCAGCTGCGTTTCCACACATCATCAGACTAATGGCTGCTTTGGTAGAGTTTTTTATAGCTTCGGGATATTTAGTTCCACGATGATCCTGGTGTTATAGTGACATCAGAGGTAATTATAATTTTACTTTAGTTGTGTTGTAGACATTCTGGTATTTCATTAATACATGGCATATTTGCTATGTCATCTTTTGAAACATCACACAACTTGTGAACATTAGATGCTCGTGACGAAGATTTTCTATCAGAATGCTTAAATTGCACCAAATGACTATTGATCGTCTTGAGACACAATTTTTTTAGGCTACTGGGATTTTTCAGTACAGTTTTAGACATTTTCTTCGTTTGTCTTTTACCTCTTTTTACTATCGTCGGAAGAATTTGCAAGGCTTCAAAGTCATTTGTACAAACCGACTTTCCCGGAGGAACATGTAGTTTCTTGTTACGTATTTTTTTACTAGGATCTGCACTTCGTGTCTCCTTCAGCCATTCTAATAGCGCACGATCAATAGTAGGTATAGGTCGTCGTGGACTCGGTTGAGCCTGGTAGTTTTTTAATCACTTGTTCCGGATTGAATGGTGCAATACCAGTACTTTTAAATGCACTAATTATGTTATGAGTTTTTTCGTTGAGTTTTTCCACTAATTTTTTGAGTAGGTCTGGAAAATGTCCTTTGTGTATCGTGGTTTCTCTTGGGTTTTTCATCTTATAATGTAATAAAATTTCTCTCCACAGTTTTTTTAATGGACCAAAGTAACAAACATCCAAGGGCTGAGTTATATGTGACGAATTTGGAGGTAAAAATACGAAACAAAAAGCTTACAAATTTATGAAAAGCTTACAAATTTTACTTATAGATAAATCATAAAAATATATGGGTAACATAAGTAGTTGTCTTGTGCCCCTACACTAAGAACATAAATATTCTTGTGCTGTAGGTGACTACATTCCTTAATTTTTTTTTTAAAGAGTAGGCGTATGTACTATGTGTGTGCAAACTGTGAGTGCGTCAGTGTGTGTGTGTGTGTGCGTGTGTTTCTTTTTGTATATGCAGTGAAAATTAGTTTTATTTTAAAACTAGAAGTATTTTTTGTCTCATCATAATTTAAGTACAAATATAATACATATAATATATGTACAATTATTGACAGCTAATTTAGCATGTCCACTATTTAGATGTTTTAGATTATTTATGATTCTACCAGCTTTGTTGTACAAATATGGACCAAGGAAACACTGATGTCGATGAGCAAGAGCAGAGTTTAATCTAGCCAAGGTAAATACTTCATCTTTTCGTCTCCTATTTTCAGAAACATTTTCGAAGTGTGTTAGGCGATGTTGCACATTTATTATATAAAGTTGTCTCACCGTCAAAACCTTGCATTCTTTAAATAGCTCAATGGTGGAAAAACGTAAACCTTTGTAAGTAGCTACCTTCAGCACAGCTCTTTGAGCCCGTTCCAACATCATCATGTGTGTTTTACATGCACCACCCCAGGAAATATTACAACAAGTCAAAAGTGATCTACAAAGAGCGTTATACACACTTAGAACAAGTTTCCTATCTGCCACTTCTCGCAGGTATTTAAAAATGTAAATCATCTTACGGACTCTTTTGCTAAGTGCTTGAATATGGGGTTTCCAACTCATTTTGCTATCCATGATCACTCCCAAATATCTTATATCAGGTACAGATTGTAGTCTCGGACAACTACATTTCTTAAAATTACATTGCGAGTGCATTATTAATTCAACATTGGGTGAATTTGTGAAAGTAATAAATTTGGTCTTATCGACATTAAGTGTCAGCATATTATTGCTTAACCATTCCGATACTATTTTCAACCCTACTTCTGCGTGAGCCCGAGTCTCTTTCCAGCTGTCACCTTCGAATATTAATGCAGTATCATCAGCGTATGAGAAAATATTTGCGTTTTTGAGGCGGATGTTACATAGGTCGTTTACGTACACTAGAAAAAGGCTCGGGCCCAAGACACTGCCCTGGGGGACTCCAAACGTTATTGCTTCCTCTACGCTCAAGTTATTACCTATTTTAGTCCTTTGAGTCCTGTCTGTCAAATAACTTTCAAAAAGTTTTAAAGCAACGTCACGAATACCCGCTGCTTCAAGTTTTTTAACCAAAATTGGTACACCGTACCGATGTCGAAAGCTTTAGCAAGATCTAGAAATACACCAATAACTTTTTTTCTTTTATCTAGTTTATTTACAATAGAATTAGTAAGTTCTAATACCGCTTCTTCAGTTGATCATCCTGCTCGGAAGCCAAATTGGCGTGATGAAAGAAGCTCGTATTTTTCTAGGTATAGTTTCAGACATTTATTCATAATTTTTTCTAAAATTTTAGATATTGAGGGTAAAATTGAAATAGGCCTGTAGTTTTCGACACGGTCTTTGCTGCCACTCTTGTGAACTGGGGTAATAATTGACGTTTTAAATACCCTTGGGAATACACCTGATGATAGGCATATATTACAGACATGTGTTATTATTGGCACAAACAAAAAAGCTTTGAAATAATCTTCTCTCCGCTCGTTAATCCTTAATAATTAAGCAGTGTAAAGTCTGACGATAAGAGACTTCTTTTTTTGAATTCTCTGAAAGTAAGACCTTAGAAAACAAATTTTATCTATAGTCTTATCTCCCAACCTGCTTCGCACAGAACTGCATATGTAGCCGGCTGCTGAGAATGCCCTTTCGGCCTCTACACTGGTCGGCTTTAACCCTAGATTCATAACCTTATGTAAGAGGAACATTATTCATAAACATTCATCCCACGGACGACTAAATTTAAGTGGCTGGTTTTAGGGTAAATGTAAATAAAATAAATTAAGTATGACAGTCTTTAATATGTTTAATTAGGAAAGTAACAAAGAAAAATTGAATTAAAATTAAATTTCATCGGCACATTCCACACACATGAGGCCGCGATGATCCATGCACATAATTATACTTTTTGCATTGCTTGCATTGGAACCTTGTCATACGCCTTTTTTATAATCACAATAACCACAAACCTTTTTTTGAGTACCACTTGGACCAGGTGTCTCAATGGTAGGCGTTTCACCTAAAACTTCGGCGATTTTCCTTTTTAGGCATCTCTTCAAAGTTGGTGTTAGGGCTCCTTTGTCCTGATAACTATTTAATTAAAACACAAACACTATTTTGTTGTCCATTTTATTTTTCACCTTTTTTCAGAAGTTAATCATAATTAGTTTTTTTACATTTGACACGACCGCAGTGGCGCCGCAGTCCAACTCTTGCGCTCGGATACATCGCATGAATTCGGATACTCAACATCCCCCCTCAATTTCAGAACTTTGAAACTATTGACCCCATTTTAGTTTCATGAATTACAGTTACTTAACATATTCGTTAAAGTTCAGAAATTGTACATTATACATTTAACTTCAAGATGTGTTATCCAAACATAAATCAATAATAGGTAGTTAAGTGTAACACCAAACATAAGTAAGTACTTACTACAATTTTAACATAACAAACATTACATAAACAAATTTAATTTTAATAGTTGTTTTACTATCCCCATTAGTACAAATGATATTATATTCTAGTTTTACAAGCAACAAATTTTATTACAACCTTTATCTAAGTTTATTTTGAGTAAATGTTTTGTTATAAGTGAAAATTATTAGGAGTTACATTCATATTTTAACTTAAAATAATTAAATTCAAATTACACCATCCTACAACACTTTTAGCTAGTTATTATAGATTATCCTATTCTAAATACTTACTTTTAATTTTATGACACATTAAGTTTTTCCAAAAAATACATGTGTTTGTTTGTAGGTAATGCTTTGGTAAAGATATCAGATACATTGTCACCTGTGGGTACATATGATACAGATACAATTTTCTTACTAATTATGTCTTTGATAAAATGTGCTTTTATATCTATGTGCTTTGATCTTTTGCTGTTTTCAAAACTCTCTATCATTCGTATAGCGCTTTGATTGTCAACTAATAAATGAGTCTCAAAAGTAATTTGTGTCAAATCAGTTATAATGCCTTTGAGGTAAATGAGCTCGCTCACCGCTATTGATCCAGCTACATATTCAGCCTCTGCGGTGGAAAGTGCCACTGCAGTGGCAGTGCAGTCTCTTCCTACTGATGGACTCCTGTTTGTTACATATGCAGAGAATAATATAGCATCTCCCCAAAATGTTCTTTCTAAACCTGATTCCAGTAATATTGTCCTTGATTTCTCAACCAGTGTTCGGTTTATACGTTCTGCTACTCCATTCATTTCTGGATTATATGGTACTGTATGATGCATCCTTATTCCTTCGCGATTGCAGAAACTTCTAAACTCGTTTGAGATATACTCTCCTTCATTATCTGAGCGCAGCGTCAATAAATTAGTGTTAAAATGTTTTGTGGTATAGTAGTAGTATTCCTGAAATTTTTGAAAGACTTCTGACTTTTCTTTGATTAAGTAAACCATGACATAGTGTGTAAAGTCGTCTATGAATGTTAGGAAGTATTTGTTACCCTCTCTATCTGTTGGTGTAATAGGACCACACACATCAGAATGAACAAGCTCCAATGGTTTCCTAGCTCTATAGCCCGTCTTGTTAAAAGGTTGTCTTGTCATTTTACCTAAAAGGCATGGTTCACATAATGTATTTTCTACTTTGTTATTTTTCAGATCACCTAACCCGTGCACTAAATTTTTCTGCACTAACACATTAATATTTTGAATACCCAAATGACCAAAGCGCCTATGCCACAAGTTTATATTACAATTTTTGGTTGGTGCATAGTTACAATTTGACTGGTCATGTTCCATGTTGACATTATTCAAGCTGCCTTCTGCATTTCCTATTAAAATCAAACAGTTTTTATTATGAACTCTAACTTTACCTTGGTGAAATGATATCTTAAGACCACTCTCTTCCATTTTGGATACAGATAGTAAATTTTTTCTTAGTTCAGGTACATAATAGACATTTTTTTACAGTAGTAAAAACCTCTCTTTTTCCAACATAGCATTTTGCTTGAATATTTCCTATCCCTACTGCTTGTATCATCACACCATTTTTAGCAGCGGCAATAATTTTTGGAACTTTTAATTCAATATAGTCCGAGTAAAAGTCTTTGTTGTTTATTAGATGGTCAGAGCATCCCGAGTCAACACACCATGAGATAATTTTGTTATCACAGTTTTGTCATCACTATTTTCACTCACACATGGATATCCTGTAACACTTACTTGTTTCTCTGCTACAAACTCCTGATGATCTCTCCAATTTGAGAAACCTCGTCCTTGATCTGATGAGTTGTTACCTCGCCCTGAATTGTAGCCTTGGGCTCGTCCTGTATTATAACCTTGTCCTCGTCCTGCATTATAACCTTGTCCTCGTCCTGCATTATAACCTTGTCCTCGTCCTTGTTGATTAAAATTCCTGTTTTGTTCATAATAGCCCTGGTTCTAAGTACGGCTCTGTGTCTGAGTACGGCCCTGTCTACATGGGTATTTTTTATGTCCAGCTTTTCCACATGTATAGCACAGAAATGAGTTACCAAATGTTGGGTTCACTTTCACATTATGTTTCTTTTTCTTTTCTTCCTCTCCCAATAGTCTGTTTTTAACAAAGTCAACCTTGAGGTCTGACATAGTTTCCAAGGCCGTTATATTTCCTTCGTACGAGTCTGGCATGGACAATAAAATGTAGTTTACCTTTTCTTATTCGGTTAAGACTGTATCAGCTTCTTGTAGCTCTGAAAACATTCCTTCCAACTTTACAAAATGTTGGGAAAGCGAGTCTTTTTCTACATATCTTGTCTCCGACAACTTTCGTCTCAAATATAGTTTGCTTCTGGTGCCTTTTTGCTGAAAATTCTTTTTCAGGTTTTCAAACATTAAATACGCAGTCTCTTTCTTTATATATTCAATATGGCTGTCGGCCACTCCCGCGATTATTATTGCTTGCGCCTTTGCTTCGCTTTGCGAATTTGTTGCAACGCTATGATATTTCGCATCCTCGACCGCGGCCAGGACACCATTTTCTCTTAGTATAGGTACTTTTTATACGAAAGGCCCAGACGCTAAAGCCATCGCCGGCAAACGGCGTCACAGGAAATCGATCCTTCGGCATTATCGGGAACATCTCGCAAACAATTAAACCATTACAAATGCGCACTTCCGCGTCTTTGGCGTCTTCTGCGCAGTGGAAGCGTATGTTAGGGCTCCTTTGTCTTGATAACTATTTAATTAAAACACAAACACTATTTTGTTGTCCATTTTATTTTTCACCTTTTTTCAGAGAGAGAATCATAATTAGTTTTTTTACATTTGACACGACCGCAGTGGCGCCGCAGTCCAACTCTTGCGCTCGGATACATCGCATGAATTCGGATACTCAACAGTTGGCATTTCGTGTCTTTTACGTAACCACGGTTCGGTCAACTTCTCTGAAATATCCTTCACAAAACATCGTCTGCTTATTGGTTTTCGCCCTAGTTTCACATTATTATGCACGTATATTACGTATGAGTTTATTATTGCCATGTTGAGTATGCCATAGAAGTAGCATAAAGGCCATCTTTGCGTTTTTCTACTACAAGACATACTTCCACACATTTGGTCGAACGTATCCACAGCACCCTTCGTGGAATTATAGAACTCGATAATTTCCGGTTTACCAGAAGCTGCAATAGTACCGTTACTATGTGTGGTAGAAAGCAAGAGAACGTTCTTGTTGTTTTTAGGTTTGTAAGATACTAACGTACACTGCCTGTCATAACAAAATACGGATGAACCTATTGGTCTTTCTTTGATCTGAAGCAACTCAGGCGGTATTTCGCGTTTATTTGCTCGAAGCGTTCCTACTATTGTACATTTATATGGTGCCTGTAGTAACTGTAGGGCCAAAGGGACTGAAGTGAACCAATTGTCCATGGTGATGTTGCGGTTGCTACCCCACAAATTTTCAGTCCAAAGTCTTGACATAGTAAGATCCGAGTGAGTCACCATTCGTTTCTGTTCTTCCAACATATGGCATAGCGTTTAGCATGTAATTTGTTTTGGAGTCACATAGCATCAAAATTTTTAGACCATACTTATTAGGTTTTGACGGTATATACATTCTAAATGGACACCGGCCTCTGAAGCCCAACAGTTGCTCATCTATGGTAAGATAACTTCCAGCTTTGTAACTATCCCTGCATATCTGAATGAACACTTCCCACCATTCTCTAATAGGCGCGAATTTATCTTGAGCTTTACGTTCATCTCTGGTTGATTTATCATCAAATCTCAAGCAGTTTAGTAAAAAGTCAAATCTTTCCCTTGACATTACTGATATATAGCGAGTTCCCCTGAAAGTAGGGTCAAATAGCTCTAAGCTCGTGAGATGATTGTCTTTTTTTGCAGCTGATAATAAAAGCAACCCAAATAAAGCTGTCAATAATTCTTCTTCGCATGTAGAAGCAATAGTGGCAGTTTTATCTTTATATTTCGCACTTCTTATCCCAATTTCATCATTTGTATGTATTAGTATCTTACGAATCATATCAGCTCTTATAAAATCAGTAAAGCAATCGACCGGTTCTGTAATATCCTTCGCGTTATCAGCTGGACCCTGAATTATATGCACGATATTCCTAGCTGGGGTTCTTGTATTTAAAGATTCAAAAGGCATTGAAGACCATTTATGACCATCTTTTCCTCTTAGATTACGAGCTGATGGAATAATTATACGTCGCGAATGTGTAGAAACGCTAGAAGTACCTGGTATTTCTTCAGTTTCGGAATCAGAAGACAAAATGACGCCGCTTCGGCGTTGCTGCTGTCGTGGTCTGATTGGTTGGACGTCGTAATCGCTGTCGGAATCTGTCGGGACCATTTCATCTAATTCCACATGATCTTCGACATCACTCTCTTCATCATTTTTCTGACTGGTAGAATCATCATCACCAGAATCAGATAAACGATTCAAATAGTCCGCAATTTGCTGATCATTCATCCTAAAATAGAATAAAAAGATTTTATGTAGAATACACACAATTTCACAGTTATTTATCCGAAACTGTATTGTAGATCTTGGAACCTGAAAAAGTTTTGCTGCTAGTTTTTTGCTCATTCCGCCCAAAACTGCATCTAAGGCCTTCTTTAAGTTTTCAACACTATACTTTTTTCTCTCATTGATAGGTTTCTTGGTCTTCGCCTTGGCTTTCTCCTTGGTAGTAGTCATGGTCTTCATTTTCCTGCAAAATCCATATATTGGAACATAGGTCACCCAAATATTGGCACTGGTGACCACAATTGGTTAAAAGCTTATTGGCACCATGCCAATTAATGGAAATATAAAAAAGAACTTGCTATTTCCATTGGGTAAATGCAGTCATAATCTAAGTAAAATAACATGAGCGTATAAAATCATTAAATATTTTTCTTTCCTAAAATGACCAATTATCGGCACACATGCCAATAACAGGAAAGTAAGTTAATCAACAACCATTCATTGGCACCCCATGCTATTTACTGAAATTTAAAAAATAACGACTTAAAAATTGTTACCACACTTTCCTTAATCATTGTAAAACACTGTGAAAATATCTTAATCGAGTTTATAACTAATTTATCAAGAATATTAATATGATTAAAATTGGGCTCACCTTAGCAAAAAAATTGCAGAAACCGTTTTTTGTGCACAGCAAATTTTAAAGTTCAGAGTAGAGAATGGAAGCGAAATGACAGATTGAGTGTTGCCATTTAATAAAACAAACTTTTTACTAAAATTTAATTTCTACCATTATTGTCTTCGGATTATGAAAATCTTAATATTTTAGAATAAGTACATGAGTGCCAATAACTGGTAGAGTGCCAAGATTTGGTTCAATTACCTAACATGTTTTTTTTCTTTACTTAAACTATTAAGGCATTTTAGGCTTACAGCCATTTCTAATTAACTATTTCAGTAATCAGATTTTTAATTCATTTAGCATTACAATCTTTAGGCACGTTATCACAAACTTGGACTTTTAAGTTTTATTCCTAACTAGCTGCGCCCCGCGGTTTCACCCGCGGTCCCACGGGAACTGTTTATTTTTTCGGGGATAAAAGTATGTCCCTATGTCCTTTTCTGTACCCCAGACAACATGTATGCAAAATTTCAAGACGATTGAGTAGTTGAGACGTGAAATCGTTACAAACATACAAACAAACGAATAAACTCACTTTCGCATTATAATATTAGTTAGGATGTAAAACAGAAGTAAAACTGCAAACCCGTGTTGATAATTATATTTTTATTTTACTTATGAAATCGAACAGAGTTTCAGCTTAGGCTAAGGTACACTACAGAATAATCCGATAACTGCGCTGCTCGCACTATATAACTAGCTTACCCCCACTGCAATTAAGGGCGGTAACAAAATGGCGGCAATCGTTAAGGTGCGTCATAACAATCGGACGTGACGCCACAATCAATTAAGGCGATCGATTAAATATGCTGGGCTTGCTTGTCGGGCTCGGCTAGGCGTCAGCATGGCAGGGCTTGGCTTTGCATGGCCTGTCATGACTTAGCATGACTTGGCACGGCTTGGCATGGCTTGGCAGGCTTGGCATGGCTTGGCAGGCTTGGCTTGGCTTGGCTGGCTTGGCATACGGCTTGGCAGAACATCTGACCGTTACAATCGGCCATCCTGCAACAATTGCTCCCGCAATGGGAACAGACAGCGGACATTAACTTTCTAATAAATCAAGAAGGTCTTCAGTTTCTAACTGCTCATCAGAACTGCTGGCACTATCAGACACCGGAGCTATGCTTCGGTAAGGACGCAAGGAGTCTGCGGATACTAATCCAGTGAAGTTTTTGTAACCTCTTAAGCCTTTAATACTCCTGATCCGGTATCTGTCATTGCCAACAACTTTCGTCACAATGTAGGGTCCTGAATAAAGATCATCTAACTTCGTGTTAACTTTAGCAGCGCTACTGGTAGGCGCTTGTCTCCAAAGGACTAATTCGCCCTTTTTGTATACATGACAGTTTTTGCGACGCTTATCAAAATGACGTTTCATTTTCATGCTAGCCCGTTCAATACGCTGTCTAGCTTTTATACGTTTTGCCTGGGTGGATTCGACAACGCGCCCTGGAATTAAAACGTCGCATACTGACCTACCACTACGAGAGAACATCAGATCGTAAGGCTTAATACCAGTCGTATCGTTAAGAGTATTATTTATACCCCAGACCACGTCAGGTAGACTATTAGACCAATTATTCGCGGCTTCGCTGGGGTCAGTTGCACGTAACGCGCTGAGAATAGTTCGATTTGTACGTTCTACCTGACCGTTAGCGCGCGGACACGCAATAGCGGTCATGGTATGCTTAAACTGTTTCTCGGTAGCAAACTTCTTAAAATACCTACTAGTGTAAGCCTTTCCGTGATCTGACACCACCCTATCTGGATATCCGAATAAGCTGAAGATTCGTTTTAGTAGTCGGACCGTTTCTACCGAATTTACTGTGCGGGTAGGTTCCGCAATGACGAACTTCGAAAATGCGTCAGTTATAACCAACATATACTCATGACCTTTCTTTGTCCTACAAAAAGGGCCTAAATGATCGACGTGAACCGTCCTAAAGGGTTCTGTAGGCTTGGGAATAGGATGCAACATTCCTTCCTTTCTCCCATATTCACCTTTCCCATAAGCGCAATGTAAACAAGCTGTGACATACTTTCGGATAAATCTTGTCATTTTAGGAAACCAGTAATCATTTTTTATCAAATCTAAACAACGCTTTAAACCTACGTGTCCTATTTCATCATGATGCATTTGGACAATTTTCCACCTAGCTGGCCCGGGCACTACAAGACGGTTTCCCGCCAGCGTTTTACGATACAACCTATCATCTATTAGCGCGAAATCTTTTGTTATGTCACGGTCCGCTGAACGAGTTTTTAATTGGTCGATGATGCTTTTGACTTTTTCATCCTGACACTGGACCGTATAAAACCAATCCAAAACTTCTAGGCGATTCACGTTTAGTACGTCGATGGGGTTCCTACTAAGCGCGTCGACGTGCTTCATGCGCTCACCTGGCCTATATTCGACGCTTATGTCGTAATCCTGTATCATTAACCACCATCTCGCAATTCGCGGAATTATGTCACGTTTTGTCAAGGTGGAGCGCACGGCTGTACAATCCGTAACTACTTTTATATGTTTACCCACAAGATAAATACGAAATTTACGCAACGATTCTACTACAGCTAACGTTTCGAGTTCGTAGCTATGATACATACATTCTTGTTTAGATGTCACTCGACTAAAGTACATCACCGGCCTTAATGTACCATCATGCTGTTTTTGTAGCAATATACCCGCTATTCCTACTTTGCTAGCATCTGTATGTATTTCCGTTTCCAACGCGGGATCGTATATCGCTAATACTGGTTTTGAACAAAGACATTTCCTTAATTCATCGAAACTTTCAGATTGTTTACTACTCCAATTCCATTGCATATCTTTCTTTGTTAATTCTGTTAGAGGCCGGGCTATTTGTGCAAATTTGTAAATAAACTTTCGAAAATAACTACATAATCCTATAAACTGTCGAACTTCGTGTACATTTTTGGGTACAGGGAACTGAGACACAGCGGTTAATTTTGACTCCGCCGGTTGTACACCGTTTTCAGAAATTTCGTGTCCTAAATACGTCACTTGAGCTTCCAATAATGTACACTTTTTCATATTTAGTTTAAGATTTTCGTTTTCGAACTTATCAAGCACGGTTTTCAAAATGTCAAGGCCCGATTTAATATCTACCGAGGGTAGTAATATGTCATCTAAAAAGGCTAGAATTTCGCATGAATTGTCATTAATGCAAGTACCGTCACTAGTTGAATTTTGGATTGAATTCACTATTTTGTTGATTAATCGCATGAAAACCGACGGAGAATTGGCTAACCCAAAGGGAACGCGGAGATATTCATAATGTCCAGCTTGACATATGAATGCACTTTTATGAGTATCTTCCGGTTTAAGACTGACCTGATGATAGCCTTGAGCCATATCTAAACACGTAAAATATTTTTTGCCGGCTAATTTGGATATGTGATCCTCAATGTTAGGCAGTGGATATCTGTCCTTAACGGTGATTGCGTTAAGCGCACGATAATCTACACACAACCTGCTATCGCCGTTCTTTTTCTTAACTAATATTACTGGCGATGCATAGTTAGATTCGGACTCTTTAATAATACCCGCGTCTAATAGCTCCGAGACTTTAGATTTAACTATATTCTGTTCCGAGTGAGATAACCTATAAGGTTGTCGATGAATAGGCTGATCGGTCGTGAGATTAATTGGCATTTGAACTAATTTCGTACAACCGAGATCTTTCGTGCTACCCGCAAAACTATTTTTATATTTAAGCAGCAAACTAATCAAATTGTTGTAGTCATCATTCTCTAAATGTCCTATCTTAATATCAGCTAATAAAACACCGCCTATGCTAAGAGTAGAGGCATGATTTAACGCTAGAACGGTAGGTGAATCAATGGGCACATTTAAAAATCTAGACACATTAGGCAACACAGGCAAGTTGGCTAAACGAGATGGCTTATTAGGTACAAATGGCATGGCTTGGCTGACCTGGCTTGTTGTTGCTGACTCTTCACAGCTCGCTGCTCGCGTGAGAAGCTGGCCGGCTTCCCAAACGACGTCCTTGTCGCCAGTGTTGACGACTTTGATATGCCCGGTGCTGCCTCGAAGTAAGGTGGCGGATAAAGAGTAGGCAACTCCTTCAAACTCAAAGTGGCGTAACGTGGTGCAGACGTTGTTGTCCTTGCGGTTTCCCAGGACCTGGAC
Source organism: Peribatodes rhomboidaria (assembly GCA_911728515.1). Taxonomy (NCBI): domain Eukaryota; kingdom Metazoa; phylum Arthropoda; class Insecta; order Lepidoptera; family Geometridae; genus Peribatodes; species Peribatodes rhomboidaria. The sequence continues at coordinate 3,456,510 of OU452184.1, read as the reverse complement.
CTTAATAATGGATGCTCCAGGCGGTAAAACTTCTTGGTGGGCTGTCACCACTTTGAACTTTTGAATTTCTTCGGCTACGTCTACTCCTGGCATAAAATCAGGTTCTTGCATCAATGTGGCTGCACCATTCTTCACAATTAGTGTCACATTGTTGGCATTAATTATAGGCTGTCCAATTAACAGATGAATGTCTCCCATCTCGGTATCTGTTAAGAATGCTTCACATGGAACTCGAATATTGTCTATTCGCAAATCAAATTTTACTTCTCCGCGGGTCGTGATTAATCCACCCGAAAATCCTTTCAAAATTGTGCTTGTAGGTATAATTGAAAGGCACAATAGCTTGGAAATTTGACTGCTCATGACGTTTACCTGGCTTCCGGTGTCAATGTAGGCCTTCACGTATACTCCGTCGATCTCAGCTGTCTTCTTGTAAATATCATTATAGTTTTGGATCAACTTGATGTCCTTGACGCTGTTGTTTACTTCGACGGTAGGCCGTTGTAATGTGGCAAAAGATGAGTTGTTGCAGCGTGTTGCAATGTGGCCTTGCTTGCCACATTTAAAACACACACGTTGATCAGGTAGCGTACAATTACGCAACATGTGACCCGTTTTCTTACAGCGCGGGCAGGGGTCATTTTCCGAGAAAATCTTTTTTTCTGCCGGCACTAGTCGCACGTCCTTGTTTGGTACCCTAATCTCAGATGCTGGGCCTCGGTAGTCGTCAAGAGCACAGAGGAAAGATTCGTACAGCTCATCTGGACGTTCACATTGAAAGGCACGAGCATTTGCTTGTAAAGAAGAGGGTAGGCCTCTTATTATACACGAAACACTAGCGCCATCCGATAATTTGCAGCGAAAGCACATGGAGACCTTGTCTTGATAATATTTCGTCATAGTCTCACTAGGCAACTTTCTTCTTTGCATCATCTCATCCAATAATGCACTGTAGTCACGATGTTTTGGAAAAGCACGTAGTAGCATTTGCTTCCACTCGTTCCAGGAATAATTATATTCGTCGAGTCTGTTGTACCACTTGCGAGCTTGGCCACGCAGTTTATCTTGGAGATGAAATGCCTTGATCTGGTCGCTCCAACCATGTATGTCTCCAAGTTGGTCGATTTTCTTCAACCACGCCGATACTGTACAATCTTCGCCATCTGGGTCGAATTCCGGGATGAGCGACGCAGCGCGATGATTCTTGGCTTGCCCCATATATATAGTGTTGTCGTGTTCGAGGTCACGAATCGCCATGTTGACTTCATTCTCCAATAAGTTTTTCAGCAGTTTTCTGGCAGGCTGTGGGGTAGAATCGCTGTCATCATCTTGTTCTCGGTGATGACTTGAGGAATCCCATCCAGGTGGACGGACTCCTTGACCACTGGAATCCTGACGACTTCGTTTCATAATCCCACTTCTGAGTAAAACAGAAGTAAAACTGCAAACCCGTGTTGATAATTATATTTTTATTTTACTTATGAAATCGAACAGAGTTTCAGCTTAGGCTAAGGTACACTACAGAATAATCCGATAACTGCGCTGCTCGCACTATATAACTAGCTTACCCCCACTGCAATTAAGGGCGGTAACAAAATGGCGGCAATCGTTAAGGTGCGTCATAACAATCGGACGTGACGCCACAATCAATTAAGGCGATCGATTAAATATGCTGGGCTTGCTTGTCGGGCTCGGCTAGGCGTCAGCATGGCAGGGCTTGGCTTTGCATGGCCTGTCATGACTTAGCATGACTTGGCACGGCTTGGCATGGCTTGGCAGGCTTGGCATGGCTTGGCAGGCTTGGCTTGGCTTGGCTGGCTTGGCATACGGCTTGGCAGAACATCTGACCGTTACAGATGTCAGGCGCTCACCGGTCGAGCTAGGTAGATGATGATGACGATGTGTCTGGTGTTCGACACAGGCGAGGAAGAGCTCGGGGAGGTGCCCAAAGGGGCAAGCGCTACGGGGGCCGTGGTCGTCTATGAGAGCGTTCCCGTAGCTCCGATATTTTGCGCCGAGGTGGAATACCCTAGGGTTTTTAAGGTTTTTAGGGGTTTTAGCGGGTATGCTGCCTCTGGCGGGTTTCCCACATATCTACCCAGCCTGCTCCCGGGGTCGGTAGGTAAAAGGTATTCCCTAGAATAACTTGCGTGACAGATCACCACGTTCAATTCGCGTGCGGTTTTACACAGCTCAAACGACACCGCAGCTTGCATTTACTTCACGGATGCTTTTGGTTTGCCGGGCTAGACGAAGCTGAAGGTATCAGGCTAGGTAAACAAAAAAATTACCATTTAAAACGGAAATTTTGACTATTGTAGAGTGTGAATTATAGCCTATGTCCAGGACGTAAGCTATATCTGTGCCAAATTTTATCCAGATCCGTTCAGCCATTCTGGTGATTGAGTAACAAAATTAAATATCCATCCAAACTTTCGCATTTAAAATATTATATCGGGTTTAAAAGAGCAACAAATTAATATATTTACTCGTAGATTTCTTGCTGAAGAGCTAATGATCCCGTGGGATGCCACGGGAACATTAAATTTTTACGGGATAAAAAGAAGCCTATGTACTAATCCAGGATGTCAGCTATTTCCACTCTAAGTTTCATTAAAATTGATCCAGCCGTTTGAGCGTGAAGAAGTAACAAACACACTCACAAACTTTCGCCTTTATAGTATTTAAACTATTGTACTTTATAGTACATAATTAATTAAGTACCTGGATGACCGAGCTTTGCTCGGTATTTTTTTTTTTAATTGTGTTTTTTGGAAAATAAACAATTGATTTTAGTCTAACCTCAAAGCAAACACTCATTGACTTCGTGTTACTTAAGAACGCCATCTGCTGTTGTGTCGTTAAAGCAATTAGTTGTTCACAAAAAATAGTATTATTATTCGCCAATAGATGTCAGGAAGAGTCATATTTTTCAGTTGAGACTACTGAAACGCGTCCTTTTTGTTATTTTTCTTCCAAGTTTATGTTTAAGTTGATTATCGATAAAACACGAATAAAATGACATTTTCTAAAAATGATTCCTAACTAGATCGATTTATCGCCCCCGAAACCCCCTATATACTAAATTGTATGAAAATCGTTGGAGCCGATTCCGAGATACCAATGATATATATATATATATACAAGAATTGCTCATTTAAAGATATAAGATATATGTTTCCTTGCTCATCCCGCGGGAACACTATATTTTTAGGAAATAATAAGAAATTGTAGGGACCTATTTATAAAAAAGTGCGTTCAAAACGTCAAATTAAATCTACTTTAAAAAAGCGTATATGAGTAACATTTTTTTTTAATTCCTTGCTCATCCCACGGGAACACTATATTTTTGAGGGATCAAAAAATGTGTATAAAAAACTAAAATGCGTCCAAAACGTGTAAATCTATAGTGGTTTATACGTTTTAGACGCATTTTTAAGCCCACGCGAACAGTTAAATTTCCGGGATAAAAAGTAGCCTATGTTCTAATCAAGGGTGTCAGCTACTGAATTTTGTCAAAATTGGTCCAGCAGTTTGAGCGCGAAGATGAACGATCACAAACTTTCTCCTTTTTAATATTAGTGTGATCACTGTTTTAGCTATAATGGCTTACGCATAAGATATAGATATTTACCGCGGCGGACTTTTTTGTAGGCCTATTTAAGATGAATATTTCCATCATACATTACACATGTGTAACTCTAGCAGTTTTTCCAGCGCACGCCAGAATAGCTCGCTGATGGTAGATTTTTTCCTATTTACTTGACTCTAATCGTCATATTTTGAACAATTCACACAATATCTTTATAAATTGTAGCCTATGTGTTATTCTGATGTATGAGCTATATTATTGTAAAGTTTATTAAATTCATCTGCAAAGCTTTTGACAGGGTTTGGCATGACAGTCTTATCAGCAAGCTCACTTCGTTTGGCTTGACCGCTAGGTTTGTTGCGTGAATTTCGAATTTTCTGAGGGGCCGATCCATTCGAGTTGTCGTTGACGGTTGCTCGTCTGATCGAATGGATATAAATGCCGGGGTTCCTCAGGAGTCCGTGCTCTCTGCGATACTCTTCCTGGTGCACATTAATGATCTGCTTAAGCCCGGTATCTTTGGGTATGCAGATGACAGCACTGTTGTGGAAAGCAATAAGTCTAGCGCACAGTCTAGTGGGTCTCAAATCCGGTCTCTAAGGGCTGACATGGTCGAGCGCTTGAACTTGTCCCTCCAGGCAGTCTCCAGTTGGGGTGATGCCAACCTGGTCAAGTTCAACGCGGCTAAAACCCAGGCGTGTCTGTTTTCCGCAAAAAGGAGGCCATTCGAACTGGGTCCTACTTTCCGAGGTGTATCCATCCCGATTAATAACAGCCTGGAGCTTTTAGGCGTTTCTTTGACTTCGACCCTCAACTTCGGCTCCTATATTGAGTCTAAGGCTCAATTAGCTGCTAAAAAGCTGGGTATCCTCTCGAAGGTGCGACGGTACTTCACGCCGGAACAGTTGCTGTCATTATATAAGGCACAGGTTCGGTCGTGCATGGAGTACTGTTCGCACCTTTGTGATGGATCGGCCAAGTACCAGCTCGAGGCGTTGGGAGAGTTGGGAGTTCACCATCGAGAAACGTGCGAAGAAGCTCATTGGCAACGACTCCCTTGTCCAGACCAAACTTCAAAGTCTAGATCATCGGCGCAAGGTTGCTGGTCTATCGGTTTTTTATCGGATACATTTCGGTGAGTGTGCATCTGGTTTGCATGACCATATTCCTCCTAGCCCGTTCTTGTATAAAACAACCAAGAGTATGAAAAAGCGGCATCGTTTTATGGTCGACATACCAACAACACGCACAAAACGCTTTGGTTCTTCTTTTCTTATACGGACCGCTAGAGTGTGGAATACTCTGCCAGAGTGTGTGTTCCCTGACACTTATAATCTGGGTGTCTTCAAGTCTCGAGTGAATCGGTTTCTTCTAGGCAAGCGTGCTCCATCGTAGGCCGCATCACTGCTTATCATCAGGCATGTTGACAGCCAAACGCAAGCCTATTAAGTTTAAAAAAAAATCCATTCAGTAGTTTTACGTGAAAGAGTAACAAACATCCATCCATACATACAAACATTCGCGTTTATAATATTAGTAGGATTATTATTGCTGCTGTGTTATTATGTCATCTGCTACATGACTGGAGCCCGGTGTATGGCGACAGGCTCGGCCCCTGTCACATTTGGGACTGAATATCGTCCGGCGAAGTGTGGGTGTTGTACACCTCTGCCAGCCCCCCCGGAAGAAAGGCGTGATGATATGTTTATTTACATTATTATAAATGAACCAAAACAACCAAAAAAGGACCAATTACTTACCTACCTAAAACCTATCTAAGGTTATTTAAGTAAAAACGAAGAAATTCTTCATACTCGTTATTAACAGGTAAGTAACCTATTTATGATAATAAAAATAAAAATGATTTATATTTTTGTACGTGCTCCACCCCACACTCCTCACAAAAAAATATCCTGCCAGTATTTAACTTTGGGTCTATATTACTTTAATTACAATGCGTTTTTAACAAATTGCTAGTGCCTTGAAAATTCGTAAAACAGACACAACCGTCAGCAATAGAGGTGGTCGTTGCAAACCGTAAATAGTTTCAATAACTAGTTATCGGTACAATACCGAATAACGGTTTTCAATGTTCCAATAACTATGTATTGCCGGTATTGGCGAAAACGCGAACCGTCTCCGAATCAAAACGATGTTGGTATTGCCGGTATTGGTAATAACGCGAAACGATACCACACCATAACGAGCGGAACCAATAGCAGCGCGAGAACCAAAACACTTTATCGGTCTATCGGTATTTCGGTACAACTCGTTATTAGGTACTCGTAGGGCTCGCTCGTTATTGCCCGGCTGAATAATTAAAAAGAAATGGCCATGCAAAAAATAAAGTACATTTAATGAAATTAACTTTTAAATACGCCTTTTTTTGAGTTTTTATAACAAAATATAATCATAAGACTGGTTAAGTATGAATGTAAGTTCTTTAATAAGTAATAGGTACTAATTAATGAAAAAAAAATGTTCTTAATGATAACAAATAAATGTAAACAGTAATTTACGAAAAGCATTTATATTTTGCCATGAAAGTTATATCTATCGGTATCTGTACTTGTGCAATGAACATTCGGGTCGCGCGCAGCGATGAGTGACTTCTTCCCCCTCCTCACCTGCCGTGCGTCGGACCGCCCTTTACTTGAAACTTTTCGTTATATTTTGGTCAATTCACACAATATCTTTACAAATTGTAGCCTATATGTTATTCTGATGTATAAGCTATATTATTGTAAAGTTTCATTCAAATCCATTCAGTAGTTTTTACGTGAAAGAGTAACAAACATCCAAACATCCAAACATTCGCGTTTATAATATTAGTAGGATTATTAGATTGTTGAAAACTAGCTGTTACTGCCGAGTATCGTAAACAGGGGTGAATAGGAACGAAATCGAACTTTAAACTTAAATTTCTTGATAGTGTTTTGCAAACTGAAATTGTAAATGCGTTCCACGCATCTCCGCTTGATTAAATTTAATTAAATAAAGTAAGATACTCGAAAAACATGACAATAAGCATCGTTTTAGAGCAAAATGTATGCTATTTATACTTAAACTGGGGTGAACTGGAACAGGACCGGAGTGAAATGGGAAAAAGGCAAAGGGTTGTCAAGAAAATATTTTTATTTAACGGTTCTAAGGAGTGGAAAAATAAAATTAATAGTGGTTAGAGCTATTTAATAGGGTTAGAAAGGATTTTTTTTTAAGTTACTGTTTGCATGGTGGGATACATATTCCCTTTATCTGTCAGATTTTCTCGATTCTATTGTCTAGGAGTCTAGGGCAAGCTCGTTTAGGGGAGTGGAGGGGGTTGCCGTACACTTAAGGAAGAATTCATAAAATTTACAATTTAAAAGCCTTATTTGCTTAATCCGAAGCCCTACATTTAGAAAGCATATTGAACTACTCAATGCAAAATTTTAAAATAAAATAAGTTAATTACAAGTATTGAATTTATTACTTTAAACAAAAATATGCAAAAGTACGGAATCGTCCGACACCTTCGGATGATTGCGTACAGCGTCTTGGCAACTTAATTCACTTATTTGTCATGGCAAAATCCGCAAATATAGCCATCGGGCATATCTTTATCGCTGCACAGTGCATGAACCCATTGGCCAAACATGATGCATACAGCGATACCAAAGCTCTCGATCTTTTTCGAATTCACCGCTAACCAGGCAAAGCTCGTTTTTCACACCCGTTTTTCTTCTGCATAAAATACATTGTCATTGTCATAACTCTCACCTAGCATCAGAGATTCATGAGCAGAGGTCGAGCTGTTCAGAATCTTTCTATTGTGAGAAGGCTTTTCTTTCATTTTCTCTACTTGAGAACTTTTCTTTTTCTTTAGATTTGTTTCAGGTTTCAGGTTTTCTTTTTCTTTGGCTTTTTCTGTTTTTATAGTTTTCAGATTTTTTTTTTAATTTCCAAGGCTTTTTTGATAGGAGTCGAAGTAAGAATTTCAGAATGTTGCTTTCTTCCTTTCCCTCTGCCTTTCTGTTTTTATCTGAACGTTCATCTGTCTCTGAGCCTATTTTCTGCTGCAGGGCTATTGAGCATTCGTGAAATAAAACTTGGACATCCTCTTTGCCTTTTTTTGAAACATTTGTTTCTGTTATTATCTGCGTTGTTTGCTCTGAGGTTTCACTGATTGAGGGTATAGGCTCGACGACTTCTTTGCCGGTTAATTCAGATATGCACTGATCAGTGGTTATTTATCAAAAGAAGCAAATTATGAAGCAAAAAAATACAAAGACATTAAACGATAAATAGTATTTAAAACAGTTTAAAAAAAAATTGAAATTGGCCATATTACCGACGGGAACGGTAAATGTATGTGGCCATATTTACTAGTTTAAAAAACTTCTGAATAAACTGAAATTAAAATGGATATTATGTTTTAATAGAGCTTTTATTTAAAATATATTCTTTGGGCGACATTCATTACAAATAATTAATTTCTTGTCGAGAAATAAATTTCTTTAACCCGAAATAAAGAATTATCTTTATACAAGTAATATTTTAAAGATATCAAATTTAACAATGAAATTCAAAAAGTTTTCCTTAATTTAAATTTAAGTTTAACTAAAAATATAGAAAATCAACAAAATTATCAAATAAAAAACGTAACTTTTGAGATCCTTCATAGGTAAATCACAATGATATTACAAACTAGAAAAGAAGGAGCTAAACCTAATGAAGTATTTATAATTAGTCCTGACTGCACCGAGTGCAAACAAATTTATCAGTGTCTTCTTTTGTTAACCCAACACAGTCTTCATGGACGTAGATTTTACATAAAAAGCATAGTATCATATGTGTCGATAAATACCAAAATCGCCTAAGTCACGTCTAACAATTTTTTGGGAATTAACATTTTTTGACTATTTTAAATTTTACCTATAGAACTCTAGAAATAATGTTCAGTGATGTTAATAAAAAGAAAAAAAGAAATTCTCTACGAAAAACATTAAAAATTGATGAAATAAGTATGGACTTAGGCGGATATGATTTAACAGTAATGGATTTAGTCAGTTTTGATAAATAGGGCGTTGGACATAGGCGAGTATGAAATAGGATACTAGGACTTAGGCACGAATGATGTAATTTAATTGATCAGGGGACGAACTCAGGACATACAATGAAAACACATTAGAATTATATTATTTGGTCAGTTTATTTAGAAAATTAAGGTCAACAAAGCAAAAACGTCAAACAAAGTCAAGTATCTCTTCCGGCTGGTCTGCTAGAGATTCTCCGTTATCCGAATTTTCGGTATCCTGATTAGGTGCAGACAGGACATTTTTGAAATATTGCAAATCTGAAATATCTCTCCACTGTTCACCAAAGTGCTTACTTAATAATTTACTTACGTCATCACGCTTTTCTTGTTTGATGGCAACTGTGCCCTGTAATCTTTCGGGTAATATTTGTAAAATCTTTTTCCGTCTTTTTGTAATTGGCAAGAGTTGCCCAATTTCATTTCGGTAAGACAATTCACCACGTACAAAAATATTTCTGGACTGTTTTTCAATTATAATTTTTTTACACTTGCTTATTTAAAAGTGCAGGCTCTGGGTATTTTTTAATACTCCTTTGCAAGCCTCCTTCCAGTCGAATACTGGCACTTTATCAACTAGACGAAAGATAGTCGCGTTAGATGACATTAAACTAATATAGTCATCTGGATTTAAAATGTTTTCTGTTCGTCTAATTTTTTTTTCGGTTAGCGCAAAAACTCTGTCAGAAGGTATAAAGCAGTGGCCGGTTACTGGAAAAATTATCTCAACTTTAGAAATATCATACTGCGTGTCGTGTAGCCATTTACAAACCATCCCAATTAATGTCGAGTTCTTATTCTGGCCACCACAGCCATCGGCCATAAGTCTGACGATTTTTTTCTCTTCCATATTCAATCGATTCAGGCAGTGATAAACGCAAGATGATATTTCGTTGGAACCTTTTAATGCCATATCTTCAGTCCAAACATATGAGCTGACATTTTCACGTGTCAAACTAGATTTGGAGTTGCCCTCAACGATTGTAAAATTGTATAAATATAACTGCCTCGAATAATAAGTAGATTGATCGGGCACCCTGGGCATTGGTAAGTTTTTTTGGCAATCGAATGATAAAATTAGTATTTCTGGGTCTTCATCTTTTAAAAGTTGGAAAAAGCATTTTGCTCGTGCTTTGTGAATTAGATATTGCGCACGTACGGTTTCTTTTTCTGCACTGTTTGGCATCCTTTTCAGTTTTTCCAAAAACTGCAGGCAATCGGAGCAAACATCTTGTCTGGGCGTTCCAAACCCGATGTTGAAAGTGGTATTGAAAACCTTTCTAAAATAAGATTTTGTTACTGAAAATCCGGGCATGGCTTGGTCTTCGTACATTTTGTACATTTTAGAAATGTTGAGACTCGGGTCGAGGTAAACTCTCTGTTTAATTCTGCCCCTGCAGTAATGTGAATCTAAAGGTTTGAATTTCTTGATAAATTTCTGAACTGACTCTAATTTTGATCTGAATGCAAATTTCTTGCGGTCTCCTCCTCTTCTCTCAGATGCACTGGTTCCAGTTTCAGCAAATCTTTTAGTGACGCCTTTTATTCTCCCCTGTTTTAGACATAGAATATCACAAAAGGCTTGCAGGCAGACGGTATTAAGTTCTTTACTCTTGTGGTCAGGAACAAAGAAATGGTTAGAAAAACATTTTGGGTTTCTAGCATTTTTTCTGGGTCGCTTTCGGAGCACTGGCTTTGTACTTATATATTTAATCAAAAAATTATCTTGGTCAGTTTTTTTGTTGCTGCTATAGAATTTTTTATGGAAATGGAAAATGCTATTAGAAGTTAAAGTGTCACATTTGTATTTGCCTTTTGTCGGGTGTTTACATGTGGGCTTTTTAGGTAAAGATTTTGCCGAGTACCTGTAAAAAAATGTACAATTTAGTACATTAGTAAAGAAAAACATACAAAATATGGTTGTAGACGATGAAGTTCCTATTTATTACGTTGGTAAGTAAGGTAAGTATTTTACCGGGGTTTAAAAGTAAAAAACGATGTAGGTAATTATTAGACAGTTACATTCATAATAGACCTAATAACGTACTTCAAAAATAAATAAGTACATTGGTATTTGTGTCACTAATTTAAAAAAGTCGTATGAACGAATAGCAATCTATTAATCCACACAACCAAAACAGTCCGGCCCTGTTCAACACCGTGACGTCATCGCTACTATGGCTACTTCAACGTACTACTTCTAGAGAAAGAAAATCCGATTTCGTGCTTAAAACTTACCGGTTTTCTTTAATCTTTTGCTTCCTATTACTTTGGCTTTTCTGCTTCTTCCTTGCTAACTCTGGCGGCACAGTATTTATTAGATTTTCCATTATTTGATTAAAAACACGAGGACGATGCAGTGACTCACATGACAATCAAACAGGAATGGTGGCCATGACAGTCTAGAGACGGCGTGTGATTGGTTCTAATGGACTTAGGCATGTATGATTTGGAATCTTTAAGCGACTTAGGCTGGATTGAAAAAATGTTTCGACTTTGACCCTTAATTTCTTCGTGAAGCCGTGGACATAGGTTAAATCGATTTTAGCACAAAAATCCGCCATATTTAGTTGAATTGAATGAACAAATAAAAGTTGAAATGAACGGAACTGGACTTAGGCAAGTTTGATATCTATCGACACATATCTGCTATTGTATCCTCATCGCAAATGTAACAATACCATCTGTTTTTAGATTTTTTAGAATGTCCTTTTACCTTTTTGCTTAGAAACCTTAGAAGTTACTTCTTCAGTCTTGTTCATTTTAGCAGAATATTGCTTCCTTTTTTGAGAAGAAACTCTAGATGGACCTGGAATATTTTTCATTTTTTGTTTACAAGCATTGGATGGTCCTGGCTTTTTATTTTTCTCTGTAAACATTGATTTAGTTAGTGATTTAGTTAGATTGAAGAAAAGGGTTTGAGGATTATCCTAGACTCCTTGACTATGATACATAGAGACATTTTGTAAATTTATGTTTAATTTCATCTTTATGCATAATGTTTCAATGAATAATTTCCAAAAATTAGAGTAGTTTGAGAAAAATAGCTGCCTTGTTTTGTTCTATCATCAATTTGTTTGAAATTCCTAATGGGAACAATAGTTTTTCTATCATTTAATAATAATATGCGAGACACTTGCACACACAGTTAAAAAAATCAGGCCCATTTTACCACACAGAAAGGCGGTTAGTCATTGGAGAAAGGAGAAAAGTATGATTATTTAATTGCCAATAGTTGAGATGGCTCGGGTAGGTGGTGTTGGAGACCTCGATAGTGGGAGAGTGGACTGTATTTTTTGTTGTGGAATGTGGAATTAAAATCCTCTGGTTACAGTAGTGGTTTTTTATTTTTCTCTTAATGCACAACGTGTTAGGTTACTTGAGTACAATAGTAGAACAAGAAGTGTGAAGTCCGAGCTAGCCAAGCTTACCAACCGAACTTGGTAGAATTTTGTGTTGGGTTGCCAACATGTTGGCGGGCATCGCAAGCTCAAACTACATCATTATTATACATATATTTATGTTGAACAACTCAATGAAATTTAAAATTAATACATGTTACAACTGTTTGAACTGGTTTGAACGAGATATTACAATTTTATAAGTTCTTAATTAAGGAAACTTAACTTTAATGCAAAAACTTAATATTTGTGTAACCTTAGAACTAGATATTACAAAATTATAATTAAAGTTACTTAACTTTAATGCAAAAACTTAATATTTGTGTAACCTTAGAACTAGATATAACAAAATTATAATTAAAGTTACTTAACTTTAATGCAAAAACTTAATATTTGTGTAACCTTAGAACTAAATATTACAAAATTATAATTAAAGACACTAGACTCTATTAGAACTGATGCAAATAATACTTATTTACCTAGCTATCGCTTAAATTAATCTAGCGGTAGTATCGACACACCCGACAATGAGCGCGTGTATGTCTTTCCAGTTGCTGTTTTGACCTCGAAGGCACGCACCTTATCATCGCCTCCTGGAAAGACCTTCACGACTCGGGCCATTGGCCAATACAAAGGAGGCGCGTTTTTATCTCTTAGAATTACTAGTGTACCTACTGTTATATTAGGTAGGTTATCGCGCCACTTGGGACGGAATTGCAACCCGTTTAGATAATGTTGATGCCAAATCTTCCAAAATTGCTGCTTTTTACTTTCTACTGCCTGCCAAAAATTTAATCTATTTGCAGGAGCATCAGACACATCTGGTTCAGGGTAAGCAGTTAGCGGACCACCAATGATAAAATGACCCGGTTTCAAATAAGAAAAATCTTTTAAATTTGAAGATATAGGCATCAACGGTCTCGAATTTAGAATTGCTTCTATTTGACATAAAACAGCATTTAGCTGTTCATATGTTAATACATTTTTCTGTAAAGTTTTTATTAATAGGGTTTTCATACTTTTGACAGCTGCCTCAGCCAGACCATTATACACCGGCGAATAGCTTGGAATGAAGTGGAACTTAATTCCTTGCTGAGCTGCATAATTTTGCACTTGTATTTGATGATCTGTCGAGTTGTGCAACTTGTACAAGTCAGCTAACTGGTTCCTTGCGCCCCGGAAAGTCCCTGAATTATCGCAAAAAACTTCTGAGGGCATGCCTCTTCGAGAGATAAATCTTTTAAAACAGGCCAGGAACGTGCTTGTTGTAAGGTCTGATGCTAAATGCAGACTCACTGCCTTAGTGGCAAAACAAACAATAACAAGAACATACCCTTTACTCACAACAGAGCGGCGAACTCTAGAGTTCTTTATATCTATCGGCCCGGCGTGGTCAATTCCTATTCTCTCATAAACTCGTGAGGCTGTTACGCGCTGTGGCGGCAAGGAACCCATTAGCTGCCTTGCTGCATCTGCCTTCATTCTGAAACATGTTAGACATCGGTGAGTAACATTAACTTGCCTCATACCATTTACCAGCCAATATCTTTGATTTAGGTGAGAGAGCAAGCATTTAGGTCCCGCATGCATCAATCGTAAGTGTTCATGTTCTATTATAAGCTTAGTATATCGCGAACCCTTAGGCAAAATAATAGGATGCTTTTGAGAATATGACAATTCAGAATTTTGTAGTCGCCCACCTACTCTAAGCAGACCATGCTCATCGATAAACGGATGCAGGGGCTTAAGTTTGCGTTGGCATCTTCCTGACTTTGCAATGACCTTAACTCATCATCAGTGTTGCCAATGAAAATTTTTAGGCGGCCGTGTATATTAGGTAAAAAAGCCGTGTTTATACGGAAAAAGATCATCGGTGGGCCGTGTCATTGCTTAAAAAAACAACGTTTGATTAATGATAATTAAACGTTTTTAACATTAAAAACCTTAAAAATGCGCCATTTGGCTAATGTTGTTTTTTTTATTTGTTTGAAGAAATGACAACAAATAATTATTTTGAATAGCTTTAATTTTTATTTAAACTTATTATTCACACTGTTACAAAACTGTTAAATAGCACACTCAATACTCAAAGAATAAATGAATACAAAAATTAGGGCAATAGATTCCGTGTTTAACGTATGAGTTATGATAGCAAGCTCTAGGAGTAATAGTGTTCTGTGAGCTAGTCATTTGTATCACTCATCCACGAAAATAAAAAAGGGATGCACTATTTGATATTTGATTATTGGGAAATCCCCGTCTATAGCTGCACGCCATAGACATTTCATTTTACTAAAGAGTAGAAAGAGTAACGAAGTCCATACAGCCATAGACAACTTGGCAATGTTGGCATTCGGTATACTTGGATTAGTAATCGAATAAAGTAAGCTACTCCGATGTTTAAAAATCGACAATCCTAAAGTGCTGTTCCTCTCGATCTCCTGTCAAATAATATTTGGGTAAGTGAGAAGTGAGTAATTTCGCGCATCGGAGTTAATCAATTACCGTAGAATTTGCGAATAGCCGTAGAATCTGCTACGGCTACAGGGTCGCAGCCGTAGGCCGTGCATTTTGTGATATTTTGGCCTGAAAGCCGTAGAACACGGTAATTGCCGTAGCATTGGCAACACTGCTCATCATTGAAATAAATATTTTGCTCATGTTTAATTATCACTCGCAGAGCACTACCTAATTCTGCTCCAGAGAGCCAACTTGTTTTGATTTTAACATTCTGTGGATTTAAATTGTTTTTGAAACGCAAAACGTAAGCTAAAATGCGCTGTATTTTATTAAGATCAGAGTATTTTTCTAGGAATTCTATATACTTAGTATTTTTCAGGCCAATAAGTACCACATTGTCAGAGAATGCAGAGCTGGGTTTCACTTCAGGTAAGGCAGCAGGAGGCTGAAAGTTATTTTCAAAATTGTACTCCCTGTTTTGCAGAAATGCTGGACCATGCCACCAGAGCTGGCAGTCAGTAAGCTGCCCCGGTTCTACACCTCTACTGATCAGATCAGCAGGATTGTCTTGACTCCGGCAGTATCCCCAGCGCCATCTAGCTGTTAATTCCTGAATTACTCTCACTTTGTTCGATACATAGGCTTGCAATTTAACCACATCTGTATTTATCCATGCTAATGCTATTTGTGAGTCAGAAAAAAAAAAAAACATTTATTTTTATTTTTAAAGCAAGGGTATTTGACACCCTTGTCATTAGCTTAGCTAGCAACAAAGCTGCATTGAGCTCCAGTCTAGGCACTGTTAAAGGCTTTGTTCTGGGATTAACTCGAGACTTTGAACAGAGTAAGAATAATTTTGCATTACCTGTTGAATTAATCACCCTGCAGTAGATGCAGCACCCGTAGCCGATCAAACTGGAGGCATCAGCAAACCCTATCAGCTGCAAGGTTTGTGTGTCACTAAGAATGGGCACATTTCTATTTAAACTTATCGCATTCATATTTTCTAAGCTTTCAGTGAACTGAAGCATTTGCTATATTTTCTGGTGCATTTGAGTCCCATGCTGTCTTCTCAAGCCATAGCCGCTGCATGATTACTTTAGCCTTAACTATGATAGGACTGACAAAGCCCAGAGGGTCATAGAACCTAGAGATTTGACTAATAATCTCCCTTTTTGTATTACTATTTGCCTTTGCCTTTTTGCCTTACTATTGCCAAACTGTTTTGGAGCTTTGATTGTGAAGCAATCTTTCTTTGTATTAATTGTAAGCCCTAGAGCTTTTATACTACAATTATCTTTTTGCAATTCAATGTCATCAAATTGTTGCTCATTTGATGGGACATCAGCCAAAACTCTGTTGTTATTAGCTGACCATTTGTGAGCAGAAAAGCTTCCCAATTTAAGCAGTTTCTGCAACTGATCTTTCGCTTCAACCAATGTACCTATATCAGAATTTGAATATAATACATCATCAACATAAGTGCAATTTTTTAATATCTCTGACGCCAAAGGCAGATCTTTTTTATGCCTATTGGCAAGTTCGTTTAGGCAGCTTGTTGCTAAAAAGTTGGAAGATTTTAATCCATAGCTTACTGTGTCCAGTTTGAGACATTGAATCGGTTCACTAGGGCTATCGCGCCATAAAATATTCTGAAGAGATGTATGCTCTGGGTTTACTAATTTATTTCTGAACATCTTCTTAATATCAGTGTTAAAGGTATATTCACCAATCCTATATAGTAAAATGATATCAAATAGATCCTTCTGAACTTTAGGACCGTTCAGAAGGATGTCATTCAATGATATCTTTTTGTTTGTTTTCATCGAACCATCAAATACAACTCTAGTTGGAGTGGTTTTGCTGTCCTCATTGACCACAGCATGATGTGGCAAAAAATAGACAGGGTCTTTGCTTAAATCATAAGAGTCGAAGTTCACAACATGCGCGTGACCTAAATCTATATAATCAAGTATAATTTTTTTATAATCGTTAAGCATATCTACATTTTTATGCAATTTTTTCTCAAGATTTTGAAAACTAGCTAGTGCCTGGTCAAAAGAATTACCTAAAGTGTCGTTGACCTCACCTATAGGCACTTTTTAGTGGCAAATCTACTTGAAATTTGTTATTTTCCAATTTAACACTTGCTTGGAAAATATTTTCTGCGACACTGTGTTCAGAAGTTTTCTCTGAGAATACCTCTGGTATCTTTTCTGTTTCCCAGAATCTTTGCAAATTATCATTATAATTATCCTCTGAAGTACAGTGGCAGTGGAGGTATATTACCTTTTTTTGCTTGTGCTGAGATGGCACCGAGCCTGCTAGTATGTGTCCAAATTCAGTTTTGATAAAACTGGGGTGGTGACTCGATGACTCTATTTTGCTACTTAGCTTATTCAAATTACCGGTTTTAAATGACTTATGTTACTTGTGGCGTACTGTTACACGCCACCCTTGCGAAACCAGAAAGTTAATAAATTAATTGTTTTCGTCCCTTGTACCATACGCTAAAAGCTGGTTTTGCAAGGTCGCGAGTACGAGCTACGCACGACACTGGCGGACCGCACCGGGCGGCCACTGCGAGCGAGCGCGGTGAGAGAGAGCCTAGATCGTTCGATGCTACCGCGCGCGCTCGGATTCTTAATTGTTGTTATTTTTGATTTCCTGTGGTGTTTAGACGTAGTAAATTAGATTGTGTCAAAAATAGTTTTTTATTGACGCAAATTGTAGGCGAGCGCCCTACAATCAACATTCTGATCTGGAGTTAGTGCTTTTGGAGAAACGTGAAATCGGATTACCAGGACCACTACACTACAGACGGATTGCTAGGTAATACAGTGCTTGTGTACAGTCATACATTTTCTGTAAGCCACGCGGGCGAAGCCGCGGGCAGAAGCTAGTTAGTGATATAAGATGTTCTCACCAGTTTTAAAACGCAGCAAAGTATTGTCGTCAATGCCAAATCGATGACTTAGTTGTCTAAGATCGTTCGTAAGATCGAAGATGTTGTTTAGTTGACATTGACTATGTATACTTGAGTACACGTGTGAACTCAACCAGTGTGTACAAGTGACAGATGTCGAAGGCACTTATGGAAATTACTGCGCATACTATAATGGCTAATAAGCCAATAATGGTGGCAGTAATAAGTAAAGGGCTTCTATGGTCACTTTCCAAGTAGCGTCCTGAAGTTTGCGAACTGGCATTTCTGCGATTAACACTCGCGTTTGATGTACTACTGTAGGTATTACTCCGCCGTACTACTGTACTACTGTAGGTATTACTCCGCCGTACGTTAACTGCTTCGCGCTCTTGGGTGTGGGAAGTGCTGGAATGTAATTTTTATGATAGCATTGAGGGTAATAATTTGGAAAGCACATGCTGTAAATGAAATGGATATTACCAGGTCACAAAAATAATAGTTATTAACTAGAAAAGTGTGCCAATGATGATAATCAGCGTGATGAAATGAACAATTGTTGTTTCGCATTCTCGCAGAATTTGTCAAGGTAGGTATACTCCACTACCAGAGTACGAATAAACTATGGTACAACCTTAAAATCGAGAACTTGGCAAAGTTGTAGGTAATAAAAAGATCTATAACTTTTGTATCTACACTTTTTTCACATAACCTCAAAATTTAAACTGAACAGCTGAAAATATACAATAAAGAAAAGATACTCAAAATGATTTATTTTATTTAAATTAAGGCAATTTTATCTCGCTCCCTTTCACTTTCATGACCTTTCTCACGAGACAGACGAGGACCAAGATTTCCTATACGCAAGAATATATTATAGTTGAGTGAAGCGATAATAGCCTAGTTGGAGAAGGCCCGCCTCTCAAGCCAGAGAAAACGGGTTCAAACCCAGCCGACGGCACTCACCAATTTGTTCATTGTGTGAAGATATGTGCGTACTGTATGTCATCTGCTACATGACTGGAGCCCTGTGTATGGCGACAGGCTCGCCCCTTCACATTTGGGACTGAATTTCGTCCGACGAAGTGTGGGTGTTGTATTACACTTCTGCCAGCCCCCTCGGAGGAAAAGCGTGACGATATATTATATTTTTAAGAATATAGTTCTTAAAAGTACTTAAGCGGGAACTCGCACGGTAAAGCGTATTTTACCAAAAATACGTTATTTCTCAGTTTTAAAATATCTAGTAATTAAAGTTATTGATTGAAATTTTCAATGCCGAATAATAATTCCGAGTATTTTGAGCTAACGGAAGTGATTAAAATTTGAAAAGAATGGTGATGTTTATAAAAATGGTTGTATTTCGACACGCAGCTTACACTAATCGCAAAACAGAAGCACGCGTAGATCTGAAAAAAAAAGACGTGTGACGGTCGGGGACTCCCGCGGTAAAGCTATTGCATAACATTTTTTATGAACTTATGCAATTATAATTATTTATCAATCAAAAACTTGAGTTGAACAGCTGTTGCGTAGAACAGGCTGCTGTTCCCACTTTGCAAAAATAGTTTGCCGTGTTTTGTTCTATCATCAATATGTTTGAAATTCCTTATGAGAACAATAGTTTTTCTATCAATTAATAATAATATGTGAGACACTTGCACACACGGTTAAAAAAATCAGGCCGATAATACCTCAGAGAAAGGAGATAAGTATGATTATTTAATTGCCAATAGTTGAGATGGCTCGGGTAGGTGCTGGCAGGAGAAATGCACAATACACCCCAAGTGGGCCGTCAGTGCAGGACTTACCGCCCCCATCTCAAATAAGAATGGCCAATAAAAATAGCAGTTCAGCTTCATCTTTTATATGCTTGTACATACCGCATGACTGATTCATCCGGATTTACACGGCAAGTCAATGCAAACACATTATCAGTTCTGTGAAATACACACACAGACATGAACAACTAACACCCAGAACTGGTAAACAAGATTTAAATTCATCATTCAAACATTTGCCCAGCCAGAAATCAAACCTTGTACCCATTGGACCCTCTAAGGTAGACTCGTTATTAATTAATTAGGAATGAGTCTACCTTCAAAGGTTTTTGAAACCCTTAACTTACCCTTACCCTTAAGCCGGGAGAGTTATTTTTTTTTTTTTTTTATTTTTATTTGGTTAAGGTACAGTCACAGACAAAAAGTTAATTAAATACATCAAAAATACACATCAAAAGGAAACTCTTTAAACTTTAAGTCCACTTACGACTATACACAACTTACAATTACATACATACATACAAAACTTGACACATTCAAATAAAAATACATTAAAATGGATTATAAAATTTACAAAAAGAGAGACAATTATTATCAAAAGAATTTAGAATAATAAAATTTTGAACTTAAATTAATTTTAGACTCTAGCTACTAAGTACTTTGTTTAACATTGATTTAAAAGATCCATAAGAATGCGAAAAAATGTCTTTGTCTTTGCAAACACCCTGAGGAGATTCTTCAGGGAAACGTAGTTAGTATAATTTAGATATAAATCATTAGCAATCATTAGCATCCTTGTCAATGTTTTCTAACCAGCTAAGTAATGGCATGCTGATCAGCATCTCATTAAGTATGTCCAATAATAAAGATTATATTATAATTATCTTATGGGCAATAGAAAAACGCAAGCGTCTAACGGCCTCGAATTTTGGTAAAGTTTGCAAGCTGCGGAAAAATACTTCAGCTGCAGGAATATTAAGATTATTGTTGTACTCGTAATGTAAAGGCACTCCTGCGTCTAGTTATGGAACAGAGAAGGAAGGTGAAGCTATCATTAGCTATGTCCACACTGTGCCTTTTTTTGTTCATTAAGGGCATGCGTCATAGCGCAGTCAACAGCGCACGTGAGGCACGCCCCTAACGCATGCGCGATGACAGTTCTCTTGGTTCTCTTATTTCTGGAATTTCTTATGACCAAGTAAGCCGCACTTATTCCACCAAGTAAAATATTCTCATCACACATGTTTCCTAAAGCTGACAGAAACTACGACTGAACTAAATGACCATATTGACGTTGCGTTCGTTTACGCATTCAACTATTGAAAGCGCCAAACGGAAGATGAATAGAAAGATGAAGACGAAAATTGAAGATGAAAAGGCACAGTGTGGACATAGCTAATCAGTTTTCAGAGGAAACTGGATTGTCCGTTGACAAATATCGGTTATTCGTCGGTAGCAATAAAAGTTTCTTAGCTGCAAGTAAACGAAGATTTAATGACTGAAATAAAATGTCGGCATAAAATTGCTCATGTGACTCCAAAAGAAGGAATTGAAAATAAAAAAAAAATACTGCTGTGTACTCCATAACAGTACCTGTCGTTAAGAATAAAACGGTTGATCCTTCCGACAAAAAAATTACAGGCCTATTTCTCTTGCCACGGTGATAGCTAAGGTTTTTGACGGTTTGCTTAATACACAGTTAAGCAAGTATGTTTCTTTACATGACAACCAGTTCGGATGTCGGCCGCGGTTATCGACGGAAAGTGCCGTACTGTGTCTTAAGGATACCGTTAAATACTATACATCTCGTAAGACGCCTGTGTATGCATGCTTCCTTGACCTATCTAAAGCATTTGACCTCGTTTCGTACGATCTGATGTGGTAGAAGTTGAAAAGTACTAATCTACCGGAAGTACTTATCAATATACTCCAATATTGGTACGCGAATCAGGTTAATAGTGTACTCGCAGAACTCGGATTTTTGCCAATGTCCTTTATAACCCTGGCAACGTTTTTGTGTCCAGTAGATCGTGCAGCTACTTCTGCAGCAGTCATCAATTCGCTAACACTCCGCGAGTAAACTAAATCTTCAACTCTACGTTTTTAGTTTTGAAAGACGAATCTTCGAAGACTTATTTGGGTTTTCCGGGTCGAGAGTGGTCAGTCGATGAGGTAGAAGGTTGCGGTTGAATTGACCGCACGCAGAACTCTAACTCTTCGCCTTCTAGCCACAACTTATTCTTGATAAGAAAACGCTCCCTTGACTTTCCTGAAGAAACCCATTTGGAAGCGATTTTTGAAGAAATACTGGCTAACTTCATCTTAATGTCTCTTTGACTATCTTCAGAAATTTCAGAAAACTCAAACTTAGACGAAATAAATTCAAATAGACGATCATTTCTTTCGTATTTTTCGTGTCTAAGCCATTCTTCGAAAAACTCTATTTTATTAATAGAGTGAAGCTTTTCTGCAAAAAAGAGAAAAAAAAATAGTTGTACTCATTTGTGCTACGTAAAATATGTCACAATAATGTATAGTCATGCAGCTAAAACATATAAAAAAATTAGCCTGGATACAAGAGGATACATGCTTTTCCCATACTCGATAAGTTTGAAATCAAAGAAAAAATATGTTTTTGTTTTTGTGTTTTCGTTGATAATCTACTCTAATGATTTTTAAGGCTCATTAAAAGATTCTAATAATAAAAATTAATATACATACCTTCAGAATTGAAATCCATCACTAAACTTTCCACAAAATTAAAAACTGCCACAATGAGGTGTTAGTGAAAGTGTCGCTAAAATGCAACTGACCTATATTTTAAATTGCATTTACCTCATTAGCTCACTGTCTAGAACGTACGCTTGCTAGGCAATAGGATCGTTATCAGTTGCTTCTCCTATCCCCATATCTAGTTCTCCTATGTACCGTGCTCCACACCATCAGCCTTAGAAATAAAAAAATGCATAAACATCTGCTAAACCAATGTTCAGTTAGACATAGAGTAGTCAGTAAATAGCGCTACACAAACGTGTAACTATTGTTTGAGCAATAAAGTGTGAATCGGCATTGGGTATTTACACACATGCTTAACACTTTTTTCTTTTTCGTCTGGCAACTTTTGGTAAATTCGTTTAGAAACTTTTTCGTCCAAATAGTTTTTTAGTAATTATTTTTTTAAGAAAGCTCCCTAATTTTTAATATTGCACGTACAATTTACGTTTTAGGAAAGGAATATTAATAAACTATGTTGTTTTTTGAATCTCTTGCCAAAATTCGTCGATATAAACTATTAGGAAAACATTTTCTTTTGGATATAGTGGGAGACTAACAACAAATTTCTGAACGGAACAATCAATGTCAACACTACAATGTGTCACACTATTTCATCAAATAGTTCCTATGCCGCCATGTTGGCAACAGCGCAAATAAGTGTTGTCAGTATAACCCATTCTGTACTACCAGAAAATCAGGGAGATCATGTATCTGAGTAGTAGGTCTACGCGCCATAATATGACTTTTACGAACTCCTCTTTTTATAACATTTAGCTAAGTATAATTATATTATATTAATGTTAATTATAAACCAGTCCGCTTTCAAAATGTTATCCACATTACAACATGTTATACGATACCGTGGGTGTTATGCGAATAGGAAACCATTCACAGCCATGACCGTCGTAAAATTCAACTATTATGAAAGTCATATTACAAGACTCGTGTGAAGTCGCGGGAACAGCTAGTTTATATCATTAATAAATTGGAAAGATAGTAGGGAATTTAAAAATAAAGGATCAATGAGTAAAAAAACTAAATGTTACTTTTATTATTTTCGACAGTAGCTGTGTTCATCTAAAATGTCTACATCTGACATCTCATCTTCGCTATCATCAGAAGTATCACTATCATCTCCTACTTCGATTATGAACCTATCCATTTCACTATCTATAGACAGGACATTGGCGTAGTATTTTTCTTCAATTTTTATTACGTGCTCACATTCTTTCCTCCATTCCTCTTCAGTGATTGTCGCAAATGCTTCTTTAGTAATTTGTACTATCTTACTGGCTTCCTGACCCACGTTTTTTTCTGCAATTCGTCTTTTTAATACACTCCATATGAGCTCAATGGGATTTAAATCACAATGATAAGGTGGAAGCCTTACCACTTTATGCCCATTCTCTTCCAGCATCACATCTGCTTCATATACAGGTGGCTGTTTGTGTTCTCTAATGATTTCATACAGCTGTGCTTTTATCATCGTAGGCAAATAGGAAAGTCCTTTATTTGTGATCCAAGATTGCATTTCTGACTTAGTACTGGACATTGTAGGTGCCTTATCGATCTGCACAGTATGGTAGGAGGCATTATCCATGACAACAATTGACTGTGGAGGCAGATTTGGTATTAATTTTTCTTTAATCCACTTATTAAAATTAACTTTATTCATCTCATCATGATAATCACCTGATTTTGATTGTGATCTAAAAATCAGCTGAGCATTGGGTATAAAGCCCATGGCACCACCTGCGTGAACGATAATCCACCGTGGTCCTTTGGAATCTGAGGATAAAACGCCTTCTTCAGTTTCACTTTGCCAACATTTTCCAGCACAATATGTAGCGTGTATAAATGTCTCGTCTAAATAAACAACTGGCCGCCGAGTTTCAAGACGATTTTTTCTCAATTCTTCCAAGTATCGATGACGCCAAGCGACGATGTCATATCTCTCCATCATAACCTTTCTTTTGGATTTACATTTTTTGAAATAAAATCCCATATTTTTTATAACTCTCCACAAAGTGGTGCGACTCCCTTTATAATCTATGTCATTTCGCATTTCATTCAATAATTTTGTCAATGTAGGCAATTCCTTTCTTACGGCATAAAATTCATGTATTTTATGCCTTATAGCACACCGTTCGAAGTCATCCAGTTCGTGGGTTTTTCGTCGAGGTCCACTTTTGCGCGGTGTTGTTATTTTTTTCGAAGTCGAAGCTGCCACCTCTCCTTCTTTGGTGATTTTCGATACTGTTTTTTCAGATATTCCTAAAACAAAATTCGATATTTATTTATAACTTATATTTTTTAGTTGGTTTGACATCAGTCAAGTGCTTTTGTTCGTAGAAAAACGCACCCAAAAACCACTTTAAAAATAAATTAACTAAATTGAAATTGAAGTAGATACTTTTTTTCCATTTTATTTCTTTTTGGAGAGATAACTCTAGAAGACGATGTATAAATAGGTATTTCGGACTCTGGCTGCTGTCATTATTTTTATTTACCTTAATTAAAAGGTCGGGAGGAGATAATATAAAAGTAATCACAAGAAAATCTATTTGAGTTTAGTATACGATTATGGGCCTAATCAAACTGATGCTGGTAACCCTATTTTACTAACCTGTAATGGCGGCAACCCGAGCTTGGACACATCTTAATGGAATAAGTGGGGCCTCGTTACGTTTTTCTCTTTCACAAAAGTCTTTCACCTTCAACACCATCACTCTTTCACCACTTTTTAATGTTTTAGGCATGATTTTCTCAAGAAATTACAATAAAACCTTGATTAACCTGGATAGACGTCACAGCGTGTTTACACTTTTGACAGACAGGGGTGCCAACAAAACGGCATAGGAACTATTTGATGAAACGCACTCTACCAATTAAAAACGCAGTTTCTATCATAGTTACTGAGTGTAGATCAGCTGTTATAGTGAAATCCGCCATCTTGACCCCGTACACACCCGCTAAACAAGGGTACCCGGCCGTTTAACGAATGTTTATTTTTCTTTGAATTTGTTACATCTGTACACAAACTGTACACAACGTTTAAGTCAAAAATATTTTTATTTTTCAGCTTTTGTGTTACGCAATGTATGTACACATGTTTTAAAACTTTATTTCTAAGGCTGCATATCTTTTGTTGTCTTATAGACATTTCATCTGCTATTAAAGCACACAAAATTTCTCTTATGCCTGACTGTGATTTTTGTTTCAAACTTTCAAGAGTTTCATTTGTATATCCGGGCTTGGCGTTTATTATACTCTTATACCATTGGAATAAAGTGCTTGGATGGGACAAACAATTATGAAATATTTTTCTAATATATCGGTAGGCTGCAGGTGAGTGAAAATGCAATGTAAGGGCAAATTTTCTAGCACCAGGTGGAAACTTTACAAAAGGCTCTTTTTATTTTTAATATTTTCCAAAAATATTGCGTTGAAAGTATCTTTAACTTCTACGTGTTTTTCTACGTTCTATCTAGCACAGACTCATCCAAATGCCTTTGAAAAATACAATAGCAGTTTACGAAAAATTATATATAATTATTAATACTGCTATTGTATTTTTCAAGGTTGCATTCTTCTTTTTCAGTCTCTTATTAACGGATGTAATGGATCATTGTTATAAGGTCAATAAAGAATCTGAATCTGATGAACTTTCGCAAAGTAACGCCTGATTCAATCAACTACGACAACCATGTAGTTTACCTCAATAGAATTTTTAAGTTCGTATAGGAGCTAAGTCGGACGAGAGGTTGTTGGACTTGCAAGGTCTTCGCTCGAGGCGAGTCGACCGAGCAAGCGTTATCGAGCGAAGCGTCTATATTTGTTTCAGTTTCGACAATAATGCTTTCGTATGTCTGAATTTTGTCCGGATCTCTGTCTTCCTCTACAAGTCGCATTTCATAACCGATTCTCTTGAAATTTTGTGAGTAGGTTCAATAATTACAGTTATTTTTGCCGAGTCATCGATGCCATAATTTTAAACAATTTCTAAAAACTAACTTACTCAAATTTGTTGAGGAATGCGACCAGCAAAGGAGGACAAACGTCGGCCGCGAGGCCCACAGCTAACAGAGTCACTAGTTAAAATGGGCCTTTTTGACTATTTGCCTGAAATTCAGTTAATTATATCTTTTATTGAGCTAGGTACTTAGTTCCTCCATTTAGAAATAAATAAGGACCGTAACTACATCACTCACCGGTTTTGAATCCAAGGCGTAGGCTCATGGTCATGTTGCCCATTAACAGGGTCAAGACCCCTTGTCGCCGACAAGGGCTAATGAACAGGGCACCTGTCGCTAGCACAGCGAAGATACGTGATGGATAAGATTTCGTCCAGAATATCTAAGCAAGACACTATTTTTAGACCCGCCCTGCCTGCAAAATTGAAATTGCAAGTGACGCTTAAATATCTGGCATCGGGTACTAGTCTTGGAACATTGGAAGAATTGTATCGTGTGCCTAAATGTAGTATTTCTAAATTCCTGCCCCATGTCTGCGACGCAATTTATGAGTCACTTCAAGAATATATAAAGGTAAGTAAAACAATGTATAAGATCAATGTTCAACATATTTTTATTATAATTAATCTTAACATTAAAGAGGACTGATCGGCGGCTATTTTCAATCTGTGAAACAACTTTAAACTCACGAATCACGAAATCACGAAAGTTAGTGGGTCGAAAACTCAAATCCTAATCATCGTCATCAGATTCCAATGAACCCATAGCGCGAACAGTACGACCTAATAAATCTTCTTTGCTACTGTCCGATGGTCCTGGTTCATCACGCTTACTCTCGGTGTCAATGTAATCCACTAAATCAAGATTTATATCATCAGGTATAGAAATTACAAGTGCTTCTTGTTGTGCCTTTTCTTTTAAGGATTTTATTCGCTGCTCTTTTAAAACTTTCATAATAAGTTCTTGAGTTTCTAGAGCGTACTCTAACGGCAGTTTTTGAAGTTGAAAACTAACGTTTTGACCAAAAACATCAAATTCATTTTCCGATTCTACGCTCTTATTTATTTTTCTCAATTCTTGAAGTGCGGTATCTATGGGATTATATCTTGCATTTCGAATCGATTGTCGAAAATTGGATGAGGATTGACTCTGTGTTTGAGATGAGCTTCGACAACCACTGGCTCTGGCTGGCGTATTTTCTCTGCTATCTGTTAAAGTATTTTCTGATTCAACCTAAAACATAATTCATTCAATAAATTTAAAAATAAATAAAATAAAACATTTCTTTAATGTTTTTTATTTCTTTCAGTTTCCGAATACTAGTGAAGAGTGGAATGAAATTTGTAAAGGATTCGAAGAACGTTGCAATTTTCCACGATGCATTGGAGCAATTGATGGAAAGCATGTCATCTTGAGATGCCCAAATGGGAGTGGTTCTTTATATTATGACTATAAAGGACATTTTAGCATAGTCTTGTTTGCATTATGCGATAGTTACTTAAACTTTCGATGCATTAATGTTGGACATTATGGGAAAACATCAGACGGAACAATATTCTCTCATTCAACTCTTCAGTCAATATTAGGAAATGGTAGCTCAAATATACCGCCTAATTCAGTGGTATTAGGAGATGAAGCATTTCCACTTAAAAAATATTTAATGAAGCCATATCCTCGAACTCAAGGATTAACTAAAGAAAAGAAAATATTTAACTACCGACTGTCGAGAGCAAGACGAGTGGTATAAAAGCAATATAAAAATAAAAACGATTAACAAACAAATTATTTATACTGAGACGGTAAGATATAGTTAACTATCTTGTTTAATCACAGTCACAGCAATAAAACATACCTCTATCGTCGGCTGAAAGTCCGACACACTCTTCATGGTACCATTCAAAACATTGGACACATTGTCGCATGTCCGAAATGCGTCCTTCTTTGCAAGCATGGCAGAACCATTCAGATTCAATTATTTTTTACTGCTATCTTTTCCAGACTTATTCTTACGATCTTTGGCTTTGGCTTTTTTTTATTTTTTCACCTTTATCATCTCATTTTCTTTTAGCTCTTCTCGTTTCTTAAAAAGGTAGTAATCCGTTGACCCCTATAATTGATGGCCTTTCTTCGTGGTTTCTCTTTGATTATAGCATAGTTTGGAGTTTGCATAAGTTCTTGAAACGGGGATTTAGTTTCCTTTGTTTTAAGACTGGCTAGCGGAGTATCATCGTCTGAGTCTTCTTCGGAGGTATATATGTATATTGATTCTGGTGTGATCATTTCTACTCAACATCTTTTGTACAGCGTCAGGCTCAATATCAGTCTCTTTCGTCACAATACCAGATGTTGATGGTTTTGGCGATGGAGTTGAAGCATTTCAATTTGTATTTTTGCTTTGTGGTACTTTTACAGGAAAGGTTGATGTAGCAATATCAGTTAAAGACTTTACACCAATTTGCTTTTCTGGGGTAACAATGTCAGCGATAGTACATTCTTCGTTGTTAAGTATTGACGGTGAAACAGTGTCATAACGTGACGTTACTTCAGGGTCCTCTACGTTTGCCTCAATAATAGTTGAAATTTATGGAGGAGGATATTCGGTCAAGATCGCTGGTGCAAATGCTTCATCTGGTAATACATCAGAGTTGAATGGAAACAATCCAGTAGCTCGGAATCCATTTATTATATTTTCATGAGTCAATGCCCTCGACCAAGCTTTTGAGAATATTTTGTTGAAGTTCGATTTCGTCAAGCGTCTGTCAGGATTATGATACATGTATGTCATAGCTTCTTGATCCCAGTGATGCTCAAAAGACTTATTGACGGATTTATCGAGGGGTTGAAGTTCATGGGTTGTGTTACTAGGCAAACAATAAAGTACAATATCATGCTTATCTGCTTCTTCAACAACTGTATAATCCAGGTGCGAGGACGCTCCATCAAAGATTAACAAGACTTTACCCTGCGTTTTATACTTCCCCAGATGCTTGATGTATTCTATAAATAACTCCGTGGTCATACTTCCTTTTGGAGCCATCTTTACGAGAGATCCAGCTGGTAAGTTATCACTATATTCGGGTTTTTGTCTTTGGCCTTTAAAGATGATCATTGGCGGGATAGCGGTACCAACAGCATTAACACACATGGCTATTGTTACATTTTCGGCGTGCTCAGGTGCAATCAAATGGACTCGACGAGCTCCTTTTTGCGCCAAAACAGTTTGTTGATGATGAATAGTGAGTCTACATCCCTTTTCATCCATATTATAGAGGCGTTGCGGGTTCTGTAGAATGTCTAATTCCTCATATAGGTCTTTCACTTCTTGGAAATGCTGAGCAACAATAGGACGGTTTAATTTTTGTGCCCTGCCTGTATTCATAAACTGGGCTTTTCTTTTGGAAATTTCTGGGTTCCTTTTCAAAAACATTTTAAGCCAGTCTTTGCCCGCAATGCCAGAGTCTTTATTGAAATTGTGCTTAATATCATAATTCTCGCAAAATAAAAATGCTTGTCTCCGTATGACTTTTGGAGTAACAGGTACACCAATATTAGCAAATCGTATAATGCGTTGTACAAGATCTTTTTCTTGGTCTATTGTCAGTATGGAACTACGACCTGAGCGCTTAATAGTACTTTTTGATTTTATATGATTTCGGAGAGTTCGTCTTGGAATGTTGTGACGTTCAGCTGCAGCTCGTTGCGTCAGCTGCCCTCGTTCTATTGCCACCAAAGCGGCCCGTAAATTGTCTTCTGTCCACTGAGCTCTCTTTGGAGGCATTTTAATCAAAATCTGTAACAATGTTACACATATATTGACAGTAAAATTCACATAGTACATTGACCTAGAACACAAAAAAATCCAATCTGATACTCAAATATAAAGAGGCCAATAAGGCCCAAGTACCCTTATAATGGGCCATATTAACCTCATGCCACGTTTTTACAAAATAACCTAATAAACCTAAAAATTCTTTCTCTGGATAGGGAAAACCATATCCTTTGTTTTGTACAACATATACTTAAGATAATAAATACAGCATTATTAGTCAATTATTGAATTAAACGTAAAAATACTTACAGTTTCTTGGTATAAAAATTATAAAATTGCACAGTAGCCGGTCACTTCATCAACGCATCGCACGTGACTGGCAAGATGGCGGCGCTAGCAACTGCGGACCAATACGGAAACATTTACACAGACATTTTGCACGTGTGCGTAAACAGTGAAGTGTCATAGAAATGTTTTTCCGCGAAATTTTAAATGTGGGCTTTATTACCCCCTGGGCCTTATTTACCTCAGGTACCTTAAATCAAGTGTTTAGAGTAGTCTGTAAAAAAAAATGTAATCCAAAAGTTTGGCTTCTTATGGCATTAGATGTGTCCTAGCTTTTTTTTAAATGTCCACATATTGATCCGGTAAGTATATTTCCTTTCCTTTTACTTTGCATTCTATGGCACTGTGCACAGAATCGTACTTTTTTTTATTTTTTTAAAATTTATAATTAACATAAATACAACTACAGCTTAAACTAAACATGCCCTTAAAACCAATGCGGTTTGTCTAGGTCCTAGACAAAGTTCTCACCCTTAATTTAAGCTAACTGTTTGTCCTAGAGTCTAGGACAAACAGTTCTCCCCCTAATTAGCTT
Organism: Peribatodes rhomboidaria; assembly: GCA_911728515.1. Classification (NCBI taxonomy): domain Eukaryota; kingdom Metazoa; phylum Arthropoda; class Insecta; order Lepidoptera; family Geometridae; genus Peribatodes; species Peribatodes rhomboidaria. The sequence continues at coordinate 3,425,881 of OU452184.1, read as the reverse complement.
AAATATGCCATATTATGCCTAAAAATAAATACTTAAAGAAACAATAATTTTATAGATATCGCACATCGCGCGCGCGCTCACCCAAAACAGCTGTTGTAGGTATCGGCTAGTGCCGCTCGTCATGTCTCACCAAGTTCAAGTGTAAGTACTTACCTACTTGTGCAGCCGTCGCAGTGAGCGCGGTCGCGATACAATTGAGGATGCTCTCGTCTAATTATTGTTCTTTGTAAGAAAAAATGATTTTAGTTTTTGTTTGAATTTTTTTTTTATTTAATTTATTTTATAGCTCTGGCGGTAATTTACTAATAAGATTTGGGACAATGAATTTTGAAGTTCTTTTACCTTACAAATTATAAAATCTAGGTACAGAAAGTACTCCATCAGTGTATGACCCTTTTCCAGATATTTTTGAGTGATGATTACCTTTTTTTCGATCGCAAGACGTAAAAGGGCATTACTTAGGACGACGTTGCGATTTTGTGCACAGCATCCATCTGAATACAAGATTACTGTCAAGCAGTCCTTGTTTAAGGTATTGGAAATGTGGTCTACCACAAAAACAGATGCTTCAAGACTGCTGTTGGATTCGTCAAACCAATAGCACATGACCTCATGAGTCCTTAGGTTATAGAGCTTAAAGTTGTGGACACAAAGCTTCGTTTTATTAAATATAGCACTGGCTTGCAAAAACGGCACCATCTTAACATCTTGTGTAAAAACGTGATATGCACCTGCTTGTGCAAACAATTTGTCCGTAGCTTTCTCTGCTCTAGCTCTATTTTTTTTTGTTTACGTGCTGTACATGTTCCTCTTAAATTCAAATTCGAAATGTATTTACTTATTCATTAGACATAATAATATTAATTATATGCATTTAGAATAGTCAGCTTTCGTCAGCTCTTCGCTTAAGTTACCTGTTTTGTGACTACAGCACACATCACACTGATCTTTTTTTGTTGGTCAAATATAGTACAAAACAGTTTGCGGCATTACTCATTGTGGCAAATCTACTTCACAAGCGTTTTTGTAAACGCGATACAACTCAATCATGCTATCATAAACTGGTTCCAAGTACAATTCAGATGTACTTTGGCGGCAGTAATGTGATGGCATCTTTTGCAGCTTAGTTAGGAACTGGATGAGATATTCTTTAGAACTAGTTTTCTCAGGACCCTTTCTCTGTTTCTGTGATGTTTGAGTATCGGTAGGCATGGCACAGTCTGTTTTATCTAACCAGTACCTGACAAACCAATCTTTTATGCCTAGAGTGGCAAGAAACATTTTCTTGCAGACTTGATGTCTTTTATGTTCAATTGTGAGATAGTGTGCTCGGCTTTTACTTCGATTTGAGTTATGATTTTTTGTAATCTTCTTTTCAATTTTTAAAACATGAGAACTAATGTTTCTCTTCGTTGGTCCAACGTTGGGCAATAGTCTGGTACAAGCTTAAAAAAGAAAACAACGCATAATTTTAAATAAAATAGTTTAAGCACTTGATTAGGCATATAACATCCAAACGTAACTATTGTTGTGGAAATAGCACTATAATCGTAGAAGGCATTCAGAACGTGATCGTTATACCAAACTATAAATAGGTTATTTGATGTCAAAATTACGACGAAAACATATAAAAGCGTGGTTTTATATTTAATGAATGATGAAAGAACGCGCATTATGATAGTAAATGTAACAATTAAGATTAAACCTCTCAAATATTGATGGTAATGGTGCAATAAAGTAATAATTGGCAAAGAGTATTGCGCGTAAAATAGACAAAAGAAAGTAGAAAGAGGGTAACAATGGCAAATGGCCGACCGGCCACCTCGCAGCGATAAGCAAACAGCTGGGTGCCGCACGCAGACCAAACCGGTAAGCTCTATGCTGTGCTATGTTTAGTTAAACAGTACCTGGATGTCCGAGCTTTGCTCGGTATTTTTTTTTATTGTGTTTTTTGGAAAATAAACAATTGATTTTAGTCTAACCTCAAAGCAAACACTCATTGACTTCGTGTTACTTAACAACGCCATCTGCTGTTGTGTCGTTAAAGCAATTAGTTGCTTTGCTCACAAAAAATAGTATTATTATTCGCCAATAGATGTCAGGAAGAGTCATATTCAAACACTCATTGACTTCAACGCCATCTGCTGTTGTGTCGTTAAAGCAATTAGTTGTTTTGCTCACAAAAAATAGTATTATTATTCGCCAATAGATGTCAGGAAGATTCATATTCAAACACTCATTGACTTCGTGTTACTTAACAACGCCATCTGCTGTTGTGTCGTTAAAGCAATTAGTTGCTTTGCTCATAAAAATAGTATTATTATTCCCCAATAGATGTCAGGAAGAGTCATATTTTTCACTACTCAAACGCCTCCTTTTTGTTATTTTTCTTCCAAGTTGATTATCGATAAAACACGAATAAAATTACATTTTCTAAAAATGATTCCTAGCTAGATCGATTTATCGCCCCCGAAACCCCCTATATACTAAATTGTATGAAAATCGTTGGAGCCGATTCCGAGATTCCAATTATATATATATATATATACAAGAATTGCTCATTTAAAGATATAAGATAGCACAGCAGCGCACTTCAGTTTGAGAGTCTCTTTAAATCTGCTTCTGACTTGATGGTGAGGACCGGTGATGTCGGATTTTTTCGTATAAAGATCTTGCAGCCCTTTACCCACGTATATGCAAAATTCCTTTCTTTTGCCAATGCCTTAGCTTTATTGAGCAATGACTTATTCTCGAAGTTCAGGTATCATTCACAAATATACGGGTGTCACCTTGCAGGCCCAAATCTCTGGGAGTTATGGTACGTTTTTTTGCCGCACCGACAAAGTCTTCTTTCAGGTATCTGTTGTGCACAGCTACAATGATGGATTTATTCAGCTTGTCGTTTCGCATAGGTACCCTTACGACGAAGTTGATTTGGTCTTTTGTTATAGGACATTGGAAGACTTCACCAATTTTCGAGACTAACGAGAAAAGGTTTTCAGTCCTAGACATTGGGACGCCCTTGATCTCGACATTGTTTATCCGCGACCTCTGCTCTTGTTCTTGGATGCTCCCTTGTAACTGGTCAACTTGCTGCCGAAGGATACTTACGGCATCTCTCGTTTTGCGGAGACCTTGGAGTTCTTGATCGATCGCAGCGACCCTATTTGTCAGTGTCTCCATGGATTATTGCACAAATTCAAGATAAACTTTAATTTCCGCCAAATCAGGCTTAATCAACTTAGGGTCTGCAATGTCAGCCTTCATGGTTTTAAGGTCTTTAATATCCGCCTGTTAAATATCACTCTTTATTAAAAGAAAAACGCGTTGACTATTACTCCAAAATAGTCAAGGATAATCCGCGACGCATGTGGCGTGTTATAAACTCGGAGCTAGGTCGCAGTACGCGCGATAGAGTTGATTTTACAGATCTGATACGAAACGGAGACGGTCAAGCATTTGACACGAAAAAAGAGGTAGTCGACGCGCTCAACTTGGAGTTCGTGACAGCAGCTAGTAAGTGCGGAGCGCCCAGGGCTGACAGCGCCAGCGCCCTGGCCACGCTCGGGGACGAGGTATCCGCGAGCAACGTGTCCATAAGACTAGAACCGTTCTCTATTTTTGAAGTAGTTACGATAGTCACAAAACGTATCGCTCCTAAGAAGAGCACCGATCTCTACGGTCTGTCCGCGAGTATATTAAAAACAGCTATAGAACCTGTGGCACCCGTCATTAGTTTTTTGTTTAGCTCGTGCCTGCGAAAAGGCATATACCCAGTAGCGTTAAAGAAGGTAAAAATATGTCCCTTATACAAAGGAAAAGGCAAAAAAGCAGACCCCAAATCGTATCGCCCTATATCCCTCGTCCCTGCAGTTAGCAAAGTGTTTGAGGTCGGTCTCAATCGTAGACTACTTAATTTTGTCGTAGACCGTAATATTCTATCTGAACGGCAGTATGCATATAGAGCCGGCCGTGCGACCACAGACTTGGTGCGCGAAGTAGTGTGGCGAGTGTTGAGCGCGCGCGAGGAGAAACAGCAGGTTGCCGTGCTTTGTTGCGATCTATCGCGCGCGTTCGACACTGCCGATCACGTTCTCATAGCAAATAAGCTGCGATTTTACGGCATCCGCGGTCCGGCTTTGTCCATACTGTCCTCCTTCATGTCAAACCGATCGCAGGTCGTGGTAGGTGGCAGAGGCCGAGTCGTGTCTTCTGAGATGGAGAACGAAATGGGCGTCCCTCAGGGCTCCTGCCTATCTAACACCTTGTTCAGTCTACTTCTCAACGACCTTCCTGGCGCCGTCAACGGCGCAGAAATCTACATGTACGCTGACGATGTCGCCGCAGTGATCACCGCGCCGACGCATTTCGAGTTGGAGACGAGACTGAATACGGTGGTGAACGAGCTCGATGGGTGGTTCCGGTCGAACGGGCTAGCGTTGAATAAAGATAAGACCTGCTTCCTTGCTTTCAACCTCAACGGCCACTTGACAAATACTTATTCAGTAGCAGTAGGCAATACCACATTCCAACAGGTTTACAGTACGAAACTGCTAGGTTTCCACATCGACGGCGCGTTGACGTGGGAAATGCACATAGACGAACTGTGTGGGAAGCTGAGCCGCTCGTGTTTCGCGCTCCGGCGGCTCGCCAGTACCGCCACCCGCGACGTTGTGCGCTCCTGCTACTTCGCGACCGTCCACAGTAACATCACGTACGGGCTGGAGCTGTGGGGCCGTGCTGCCGATCGTAACAGAGCGTTTATCATGCAGAAGCGAGCTATACGTGCCATATACGGGGTACAGGACGACGTCTCATGCGTGGAGCTGTTTCGGGAACTCCAGATATTGCCTCTACCATGTGAGCTCGTTTACCAGTTAGCCCTCTTCACCCATGCTAACCTAGATATATTTCGACGTAGGGGCGTCCATAGCAGGTTTAATTTGCGTAGTACTAAAAAGAAAGACCAACTGATGACAAGATGATCATCATGATCTCGTCAAGTCGAAGAGGTCAGTATATATTTTAGGGCCCGCAATCTATAACCGTATACCAGCTACCGTTCGGGATGCACCTTCTACCGCGTGCTTCAAAACCAAGCTCAGAGCTTGGTTACTAGATAATCTGTTTTATGACCTTGAATCTTATTTTAAAATAAGAGACTTTTAAATTATTATTATTATTTTATATAATGATAGTTATATTATTAAGAATACTAGATATGCAATTTATTTAGTTGACATTAATTATTTATTTCATTTGACATATTATGTAATTACTGTTTTGACATGTATAAACTTTTGACATTTATCGAACTGTGACGTGTAACTATTGGTGTTATCAATAAATTCTGATTTCTGATTTCTAAGGTTTTAAGGTGAATACAGGTAGAGGGGGGTTAGTTATTAAGTCTAAATATAAGGTTAAGTTAAAGGTTATCCAATTTACTTTTTACATTGTGAGTGCACCACAAGCAAACCAGCGACCTGCAAGCAGCACCCGATCACGAGTATGACGCATGTGCCAGCCATCGCTCTCCTCAACCATATTTGAGGGAAGAAAAACGACCCGACACACGACGCCGCCGCAAGAAGGTGCCTTCGATAGTGAGCATGAATGCTCGAGATATACCCACAATTTCTATAAAACGCGAAATTATTACAATTCTTACTGTCATAACATTATGGCCTCCTCCCGACCAAGAGCCTCTATCACCACTGCGTTCCGATCTCTGATAGCCATCTGCAGGTTGTATTCTTTGATAGTCTTCGGTGACGCAGCCGATGGCATCGTCTTGTTTCAGCTTCAGCTGTGGAACATTTAGCTGAACCTGGATTTTCTTTAATTTTGCCTGAGCGTGCGAGCTTCTCTTAAAATATTCCACAAATTTTTTGACATGTGTGGTAGTGTCGGCTATCTCCACCAGTGCTGCTTGGACGCAGAGATTGATGGTGTGAGCGAAACAAGGGACATGACGCCAATCTCCAGCCCTAATTGCAGCGGTAACGTTTGTCGCATTGTCACTTGCTATAGCCGTGACTTTGTTTTCTATTTCCCATTTCAATACTTTCAATACACTCCTCATGTGTTCGGCGAGATCAACTGCTGTTGTTCTTTCAGGATACTGAACGCAGCCAAGCAGCGTTGCTTGCAGTTGTAACTTTTTGTTATGCAATGCAATATACGCTGCAATGGCGATAAAATGATTATTTTTCAATGAAGTCCACCCATCTGTGGTAATACATATTATAGCCGGAACAGCAGCTACTTTCAGCTTCGTCTTCGAAGGGATTCTTGGACACCCACATGTAAAGGCTGGTAATGTTCCGATTTCTGGATTACTCGCTTGAAGAGAAGGTATTAGGTATTAGGAAAGGAAGGTAAAGCACGGTTTCTGCTAATGGAGAACTGACGTCCCAGGGATCGGAATGGGAGGTTCTACCGTGTCATTGTCAACATCCATTTCAGTCGTTTCAGCTGCAATAAAGTCCACATTAGTGAAAATGTCAGGGTTCAACAAATTTATTCCTATTATGCTGAATCCATTCATACTATTCAGGGGAACTGCTGCTATTAGATAAACCTCTGTAAAAAAAAACGTTATTTTGAACACGTTTACCACTCTCCCAGGACATCCACTTCTCCAACGCTTGGTTATGATAAACGCATAGCGGATACATGACTCCAACGTTCAAGGGTTGGAGTTTGTGGGTGCGATGAGTGAGTGCAAATACTAATGGGGTAAAATGATTCCAGGGATCATTTTAAACACATAGAAAGGGATAATTTCACCCCAATCACCAAATTCAAAGGTATCGATCAAAACAAAAACTTGAAATACCGAGTGCGGTGATCGAACATTGCTTAAATATAAGCTAACTGCTATTAATACTCGCAAATAAAACAAATAAACACGGACATGTGAAAAGCAATGAAAGTCCAAAAGCAGGCTTACCTTAGATCAGAGCCACACTTTTTTATTATTTTTAATAAAATCACGCCAAGCGCTCGCGCCGCCATGACACTTTTGGAGGTAACTGGCAGGGGTGCGGGGAACATGTTTTATGCGCATTTGGATAGATGACACTAGTTGTCTCTGATTTACAGCGGGGGACCATTTAACCTTCAGGGATCGTATTACCTCACCTTCCCCTACTTCACTTAAAAGCAAATTATCTGAATCAACTACTTCTCCCCGGATATCATAACTGACAGTGACATTTTTTTTACAGTTGAACCTTATGTAAACCTATATACCTTGATATATATGTTTACTATCTCGAGACCGAAAACAAGACGTCATTCTCGTCGACGTACAGTTAAAGGTTTCGAATAGCAGAACAGTACTTTAAACATTTATTTTAACTAGCTACTCATTCTATGCACGGTCCGTAGGTATGCAGAAACCTTCCATTAAAAATTAAAATTATAATAATAAAATTTTATTTCCAAATTATTAGTCAAGTATCAAAATCCGTTGTGTGGTTAAGGAGGAGTTAGCAGATAACAGCTCCTTAGATACAGACAGACAGGTGTGAAAAGTGACTTTGTTTTATAATATGTAGAGTACATGATAGATGTGATAAAATATCATAAAGTTAGGAATGTTAGAAGTAGACGTTTTAAGAACACCCTTATTTACTGATGACATACATAAACGTATAACTACACATATTTTAATCTAAAAGGCCGTTGGCAGAGGGAAAGGTGCCCAGAATGCTGGCAGCATTGCCACGCTGGATGGCAATGCTCAATTTCTGGCCGAGATAAGTGCCAGCATTCTGAACACCTGACGCCTCCACCAACCGTTTAGCCAGGTCCCTGTAGAGAGATAGGGCCGCTGGGCCCCACGGACCTAAAGTTTCCACCGCAAACGGCACAAATATGTAGTCACGGTCTAACCGCGAATATTTGTGCCGTTTGAGGTAGAGAAGATAAGTTTACGTAGAAAATAAATAAATTAACTGGTTATAAAGCCATATAAGTAATTCTATTATTCAAGACATTGCGTGAAAGATAAAATAAAAATTTTATACTTCGAAAATGAAATGTCGGACTACAGTTCAGAATCACTTGTTGAAAGTCTACGACTAACGATCAATGTTTTCGTTTGCTAATTTTGGGATTCATCGCCTTAAAAAACCAGACAGGTTGATTACATAGGTGAAGTGTGGGTATATATCAGTACAAATAATAAGTATCTAGCTGCTTCTTCTTCACATATGATGACATGTTTAAGGAGATACTTTCTGATGTGGCTATTCTTTTAAGTGCACGGAATATCGCATTGCTGTAAATAAAATCATAATGTAAATTACTCACACCGAACACCATTGACTTCCTATGTATTTGAGAGATGTTTTTGAGATACTGGGTTCTTTTGCCGAGGTTTTGAAATTGGGTGTGTGATCCGGTTTGAGAACGTCCTCGCTAAACCCTTCACTAGATAACTAAGGTAAAGGCATCTATTTCCGCGATATTTTCACCAAAACTCGAAAAGATATTGAATATTAGGCATTAACTGAACCTTTCGGAAGGTTTGGCTCTTTTGAAAATAGCTTTATGGTTTTTACTTTTTAAATATACTATTCATTATTGGGTTAAGCTTTGTATTCAAAATTAAATAAAACATGGAAAAAAATCCTAAGCACCTGATTCCGATGTAAAAATCCTTATTCCGATGTATTTGGTCCTTAATTCCGAGTGTGTAAAAATAGAAAATATTTTAAAAAAAAAGGTAAGAATGATAAATGGTGTTCAAAAATTTGCTACTAATTTATTCACATTATATTATCAATCACATTATTATTATCATTACAGCTCCTAAAAAGCTACGTTGAACTAATCCGAAGATTCACCGAACAATTTGTTACGGGACTTCTTAACATTAAGAGTTTTTGATTTTTTATAATTAACGTTACAATATCTTGATCATCGCTGGATGTTTCTGAATCAAATATTTAATATCTTTGTTTTTCTTGAAGTGGGAGTGGCTTTGTTAGCCATTTGTCGTCATCGATGCCGTTACTGTCGTCATGATTTCCCTTATTTTTTTTAAATTTGATTTCGTCAATTGTTTCAAGGGTGGTTGGTTTTTATGCATGATTTACGTGTGAATCAATTTTTTTGTATGTTCATTGTATTGGTGATCATTTGTTTCTTTGTCATTGAAAGGTTTTGAGCTTTTCTTCCTTTCTGTTTCTGTAACCTCTCTGCTCGTCTTTTAAGAATTCCATTACTTTTGTCTTTCTTTTCTTTTTCAACTCTACGTTGATATTCTATAAATTCGTCAGCAACAGCGACAGTTGGTGTAATTTTTGTAGTTTTTCTGGTTTTGCTGTGTATCTGCGCAGATTTCGAAAAGAAAAAAGCTGCTTTAAATGAAGTCGAGAAATTCAGGTTTTTGTGCGAGGACGCACTTTCAATCACAATTTTATCATCTACGCTCTTGTCGTTTGTGCTATCAGCAGGGTTGAATGCTTCAAGCGATATATCACTGCTTGACAGCCGTGACCTTGCTCCGAATGTTGGAGAATCTAGAATCTTGGAACAGGGCTTCGGATTAGTGTGCGCATTGGTGCCGGTCTGTGAGGATTCTTGGCTTATTAATACTTTAGCTATACTCTTATTGTGAATATTTTCTGCAGGGTCCAAAGCAGCGATTGGTCACTACTTGACTGTCGTGATCTCGCTACGTATGCTGGTACTGGATGATCTCAATCTTGTGAACTACCTGGCTGTGGATTCAAACACGTATGTTCAATCACAAGCCCAGGTGATGGTTTTCTATGTATATCAGTGCTGGAACCGGACAAATATCTTGTAGAACGTTTTCGCGGCGTCAGCTGCTTATCACCTTCTAGAGAGACGATATCACTGTTTATTATGGATTGAGCATTCGGGCTAAGGGGAAGTATGATACTACTATTTGGTCCAATTTCCATATTCATGACAACAACACTTACGTCACAATCTGCTATGTTGTTCACAATCGTTGAGTCGTCAAAAATTGGGAGAGGCTGAGGTTCTTCTTGTTGAATCATTTTCCAAAATTCAAATAAACATCGGTATCTCTCCTTACCCTTCCACTCATGTCCACACTCTTTAAAGCGATGAAGCACATCTGGAGCCAGCCGTTTCTCAAACTGCTCGAGGAATCCGCTTGTTGGTTCTATACAAAGTTGCGTTTTATGAGCGTTGTCTTATTCTTGTGGAATAATCTTGGAAAAGTCAATTTTGTTGGCATCGAAAAGAAAAACTCCAGCGGATTAAAACTATTTTTGATTTTGTGCGTTTTAATTTAGTGTAATTATTTTTTACTCTGAACTCGTGCACACATTTTTTCCAGGTGCCTTTAACAGATCGAAACACTCCAACATCAAGTGGTTGAAGTAGATGCGTCGAATTTGGTAGTAGGGGAATTGTGCTTAAGATGACATACTTTTTCTTTCAGGATAAATATTTCAAATAAATAAAGTCATGTGAGATCAGAATTTTGCGTATATTCATAAAGGTTTCATAAACATTATAATTGAGTCAGTTTAAGAACATTAAACATAAAATTAAATAAAAAAAACAAACAAAAATCGCACTTAGGTAGACGAGTGTAAGATGACATATCAATGGCCTAAGATGACATAGTATGTCATCTTAGAATTTTGTGGTATGTCGTCTTAACAATATTAATTCACCGAGCATAATTCGCAGGTAAACTGTTTTTTTTTTGCCGATATGCCTGCGCATAGAGTATGACACCAATTGGAACACAGTTGACACTTCACCCAATGTTCTTTTGGTCTAGATTGGCTAAATAATTCATTGCAGTAAATGCAAGCTGGATCACTTTTCTCCTCATTCTCATCAGCGTAAGGATCCTCGACTTCCCCGAGGTCCTCATCATCATCCAAAATAACCCGCTTTGTTTGCTTTCGAACTCGCTTGGTTCTGCGTATTTTAGGTGCGGGTTCCACATCATCATCCTCAAATATAACACGCTTGGTCTGCTTTTGTTTTTTTAGGGGCTTGCGATTTTCATCTTGCTTTTGTTTTTTTAGGGCTTTGCGATTTTCCTCTTCTTTTCTCTGTTGCACTGCTGCTTTAATGTCATTCATGAATGGACTAGCCGTGAGAACCTGCGATCCACCAAATTTTCTGTTTGCTCTTGACTTTCCTGTAGAAGCAGCTTTCGGTAGTGGTGAAATTTCTTTAAGTATACTCTTCGTGGCAGAAAGTAAAACTTCCCCAGGTAAAATTTGATTGCTACATGACTGTGGTTCGTTATCGTCCTCACTGATAGTTTCTAGAACAGTTACATCTGATATTTGCCCTTGATAATTATTGTCCGTAACAGAGGCGATGTTGATAGATTCGTTAACATTACTGGGTTGGTTAACCGGTGGTGGATCTTTGCCGTCTGCAGATATAACTTCTGGAACAGTTACATATTTTATCTGCTCTTGATGGTTATTTACCGGAGCAGTGGTAACATCTATCTGTTCGTTGGCATTAGTGGATTTCTTAGAACCACACTTTAGAAGCATTGGCTTGGACCGAGATGAAATATTGACGTCATGATCTTGTAATAAATGCGCAACAACATTTGCTGACAAAGTTTTAAGGGATGATGGACGTCTTTCATCTTCTTGAGATGTGGCACTTGTTTTCGGAGCACTGGTGACATCCATCGATTCGTTGGTTGTAGTGGGTTGCTTAGCACCAGATTCTAGAAGCATTGGCTGGGTCACGGATGAAATATTAACGTCATGATCTTGTGGCAAATGAGCGACAATATTTGCTGACAAAATTGTAGGGGATGAGTGACGACTTTCAACTTCTTGAGAAAAGTTGGCTGTTGCAACTTCTATCTGTTCGTCAGCGTCAGTAGCTTCTGAGGAATCGGACTCTTCGCGATTTAGCTGGGGCTGACATGAACTACCAGCAACCGACCCGTCATCATTATTTAATTCATTTTCCGTAACATCGCTGGGTAAATACATATCCTCTGGAAAAATGTGTGGATTAAAGGGAAAAATTCCGCTTTTTTCAAAACCACTCGTTATATTCCTGACTGAGGCTGCATTTTCGTAAGCTCGTCCAAAAATTTGAGCAACTTGGTACAGGCCTATAGTTCTGCCAGGATGGTTCTTCATCCAGGTGGCCATCTCGCGGTCATAATACGCCTGAAGTGGACCGAAAAAGGATACATCAGTCGGCTGCATTCGATGAGTGCAATGCGGAGGAAGACAGAGCATTATCACACCATTGGCTTTGGCAAATTCAAGTGCTTCCAGATTTTTGTGGCTGGAATGACCGTCCAGGATAAGCAGCACCTTATTTATGACAGAAGCATTCACAAAAGTCACAAAATGGCGCATCCACTTAAGAAATAGTTCACCGACCATGTACCCAGAGGGGTAGCACAGCTCCAAAGTGCCTTGTGGAGCACCGTCAAAGTATTCAGCCTTGTGATTTTTTCTTGGTATAATCAGTGCAGGTGGCACAAAGTTTCCAATCGCATTAGCACAGGCAACAACTGTGAAATGTTCGCCACGTTCAGCACTAGTGACAGCACCGACTTGTTTTTTTCCTTTGGATGCAAAAACTTTTGGGGGCTTTTGAACAGTGCTAAGCCCAGACTCGTCCATATTATAAATTCTATGCGCCTGAATCCCATAATCAGTCACTGTTCTTTCCAAAAGAGAAAAAAACTTCATTACTTGAGGCTTATTGAATGCCCTTGCTCTTGCAGCTGACGTTGGCTCTGGAGCCCTAAGTGAGATATTTGGATTGCGTTCTCGAAACCCTTTCAGCCAATCCCAACCAGCTATTTTTTCATTCTTATCAAATCTGTGATCAAGCCCCAATCTTTCCGCAAATTCAAATGCTAATTTTCTTATTTCGGTCGTATTAAACCCAAAAAATCGACTTTCAAACTCGAGCACGTGAGCCACTATGGCTTTTTCCATATCTGCGCTGAAAGTCGGTTTAAAACGACCAAGGTTTTCTGGAGTACTATAATAATGGCGACGAAGCGTTGCTTGTGGCACATTAAAATGTTTAGATGCTAAAAGCCAACCCATCTTATGCTCCTTTACAGCTTCGATAGCCTTAGCCATGTCTTCTTGTGACCAGCTCTTCCGTGTCGAGGTACGTTTGTAATTGCCAGGCATCCTGTAAAGAAAGAAAAAAAACTAATTTGATAGGTAAGTAGGAATAGAATAGAAATAATTTATTCTTATTTGGATACATTTTGATTTTCTGATTGCCATTATACGTTGTAAACTGTTCTGTTCACAACTTGGTTGCCGTATTTCTGTGGCGAGGAACAGACAAGATAAGGATAATAAGGATATTGTATAAGGGTAAGATGACATGGTATGCCATCTTACACCCACGTCTGGTATGTCATCTTACCCAATATGCAAATGCAAATGTAATTAAATTGTCGTGAATACAATTTTAAGGTTAGAATATGCTTTTATCAATATTTAGGCCATAATATAATACTAGATTTCATAAAAAAATAGTTCAACTAGATAATTCTTACCTTAAGAGTAATTTCCCAACAAAACAAGAACGTGATCAAACTTTTTTTGTTCATTGAATCACAAAAACATTTGCTACATGTGCAATGCGCGATCACTGTCCACCATATTGAATTCAACACTAGCGCCACTTACGGGCCGTCCCTAAAACGTCACAGGTTCACCTATAGCGCGAACATTTAAATCGATATTGCTAGTGTGTCATTTTATCTGACCATGTCATCTTAAGCACATCTCCCCTAATGCAACCAGTATAATTCCTTTGTCTTTGCAGAAAAGACTTAACGGCAGTGAAATATGTGAGATATGGCCATCCATGAATAAGACGTACGACTGGCATTGGTATTTTATTTTCCAGCAGCCACTTGTAAAATACATTTGCTCCATAGCATTTTTAACGTTACGTACAAAAATGAAAAAAAAAAAAGCCCTTCGAAGGGCGGAACGAGGTGAAAGGTTTGTCTCTCATCCTGTTCATCTCTTCCTATCTGCCTGTCCCTTCGCTCTTTATTTGCTTCACGTGCCATTTGTTAATAACTCGTTTTGATTTGCCTTTACTTTCAGAAGTTTGCAACTTGCCGGCGTACTGTAACCGTATGTCTATATATTTTTCAATATTTCAATGATTGCCTTTAACAACTCGATCTTGTGTCCTTGGCGGTTGTTGTTAGTTTTAATAATTACATCAGAATCAATAAACGTTTTTAATATTGAAATGCTATTTTTTTTCTTTAACGCATCCCCCAGTGCGAAGAAATCTTCTAATAATACTCGTATGCTCAGATTTTTCACAAATTAAAAACACATCATTTGATGCGTAACATAATCCACCTAAGTCTTTTATGTCAATTAACTTATGAAATAGTAATTTTTCTTTCGCCAATAAACAATCTTTACAGTACTCACACTTAAGTTGTTGAGCAAGTGCCGAACTACGACCCCAGCTATATATCCGATTATCTGCAAAATTAAGTCTGATTCGTGTCCAGATAATTGAGTCATATAGATGCAAAGGTAGCAACATCCAGTAAACATCCAGGAAACATCCTATTTTAATCCCAATACAGTCGCACTTAGCCACATTGATTATCGCAGACGCTCACAAACAGACACTCCATGGTGGTCCACAACTAATACTGGCGTACATACTGTCAAAATACTGGATCGTAGGAGCAAAGCATCTAGTGAAGGCTCACTATCGCAAATGCGTTACATGTGCAAAGATTGCAGCTGCATCTAAGAACCCATTAATGGGTCAGCTACCTCCAGCGTGCGTGACACCTACGCGACCGTTTAATCACAGCGGGGTTGATTACTTTTTTTTTTTTTATAACAAACTAGGCATGCGTTTGACCACTGACTCGCCTGATGGGAAGCGTTGCCGTGATCGAAGGTGTAACACGCTTGCCTAGGAGATACCTATTCACTTTACTCTTAAACATCCCCGGATTGTATTTAGGTGGAAAGACAGACGCAGGCAACGAGTTCCACACCTCTGCAGTTCTTACAAGAAAAGTTGGCTTGAAACGCTTAGTGCGTTTTGGCGGAATTTCCACCATGAGAGGGTGTCTCTTACTGGTGCGCCTGGTACAATTATAAAAGAACGGTGATGGCTGGATCAGGTCGTGCAGTTCTTGTGCACACTCGCCGTAGTGTATTCTGTAGAATACCGACAGACTGGCCACTTCACGCCGGTGTGACAAGCTCCGAACCTTAGATTCAACCAACGAGACATTGTTAATGAGTCGTTTGGCGCGCTTTTCGATAGAGTCCAGAGCGTCTAGCTGATACTTGGTTATATTACGCTGGGCCAATCCAGATACGCACTACTAAAGGCAGAGGCCATAAATCCTACAAGGGATACATTTGTTTGTTTGTCTGTATGGCTACGCGGGCTATACATTTAGAGATGGTGAGCGATCTGACATCAGAAGGTTTCCTTCAGGCATTCAAGCGATTTCAAGCAAGGCGTGGCCATTGTTCACATATCTGGAGTGACAATGGCACAAACTTTATTGGCGCTGCAACAGAGCTCAAAAGGTGCAGCATAGCTGAACAAAGGTCCATGCTGAATGAAGTTGCAGAAGTTCTAGCTGTAAATGGCTGTGAGTGGCATTTCATCCCCCCTCATTCCCCAAATTTTGGTGGCCTATGGGAGGCTGGAGTCAAATCCGTGAAATACCATCTCAAACGCATCGTTCAAAACACCACACTTTTGAGGAAATGGCTACAGTTCTAGCCCAAGTTGAAGCATGTCTTAATTCGCGGCCTATGTCCATTATTGGCGATGAGGCCGATAAGCAATCCATACTGACTCCGGGACATTTTCTAATAGAAGAGCCGCCCGTCACAGCACCTGATCACAATGTTGAAGACCTCAACGTTGGAACATTGCGAAGATGGCAGCACGCTCAACAGATGTTGCAAACCTTTTGGCGACAGTGGTCACAGGAATACCTAACCAAGTTTCTTCATAGGTATAAGTGATCAACCCCAACTGCTGAGCCCAACCTCGGGGATGTGGTAGTAGTTAAGGAAGACAATTTACCTCCGTGTCGCTGGCTTTACGGCAGAATGATTGCTACCCAAGCAGTTGAAGCACGCGCTGTTGTCGAGAACAAACTTGCGCCGAGAGTCAACCGATTCTTTGTAAAAGGCTTTGCATTGACTTAACTTATGACCTTCCGTACAAAACGGAGACGAAATAGTTGTTTCGTTGGTGACATGAAGTGATTTTACTTTGTTATTAGTTTGGCTTTTGTACCCTGTAGTTGCTTTTGTATCCAGAAACTCGATAGCGCGGAACCTCTGAGTTAAAAACTCCTTAAATTTATCATACTTGGGCAATTCATCGGACGCTAGGTTCGTGGCCACGTTAAGTTCCCATTGTCGTCGAGTTTCGGGATCCAACTTCAAAGTCAGGATGTGTATAATAAGAATATCGCAGCTCTGTATATCAATACCTAAGTTAGAGATAGTTGCCAAACAGTCATTAGTGGTATCAACTAAATCTTTGAAGCCATTTGCTGATTCTACAAATAAATTCTTTTGACTGAACAACCGCTTCAATACCTGATGGGAAATGTATTTTATGTTGTCGAATCGCTCTTTAAATAGTTGCCAACACCTTTCAAAGTTACTTTCCTGTATCGGTATATGTGCCTAATGAGCTGTTCGGCTTCACCTGTTAAGTAACCTTTCAAGTAGTGCAACTTTTTAACATCGTCTAATGTTTCATTTTCTCCGATCAGGGATTGAAATAAATCTTTGAAAGTACACCACTCGACCTAAGAGCCAGTGAAATTTGGAATATTGATTTTTGGCAACTTTACATGATGCGATTTTGTGCTGCTAGTTTTGTGTTCTTGTGGTGCATTGTGGTACGTCACTTTAAATTTTGACAATAATGTTTTTAATTCGCATTTGTAATCCATAAATATTTCTTCACATTTATCTTACATTTCAGATTTCATATAGTCGGAAGCGTTTACTTCTGCAGCATTGTAATTTCTACATAAGTCTTTGTGACCTGACAGAAATTCGAACCAAAGCTGATCGAGCGATTCTAATCTTCTTCCGTCTATATACTCCTTAGTTAACCTCTCTTTCGGCGATTTTTAAAGTTAACTTTTGCCTTACAAATGCAGGAATACACATCACGTTGAAAATTCAAAGTTGACTCCATTTTAAGGAAGTTACAATGGTTTATGCAAAATTACACTAATTTATACAATTAAATTAATTTGGTAAACTGCAAGTTATGTTGAGAGCCAATGTCTTAATACACTAGTTTCAAAAAATATTTTAAGTTGAAACTGAGCAAATTAAGTATTTTGCTATGAGTAAGTTTGAGAAAATATTACAAGTCGATGACGAAAAGACAAAAAATTGATGACGGAAAGACAAAAAGAAAGTTTGCTAGTGTTCGGAACCTTGTCGCAGTGAATTTTAACAGAATTTGGCCGTAGGTTCCCCGTATCCTCGTTTTTACAAAACTATTCTAAGTCCAAACTACCATGCACACGAATATCACAAGTTGAAAGTTCAAATTATTTTAATTTCTAATATTTATTTTATTAAAGTTTTAAATAGTCAATTTTTAAATTCACCAAATGATCGAAAAAGTACTCACGGTTTGACTTCACTTATCCGTATTACACTGTTTCCATTCTGCTCATTTCGCTCCCAATAAATTCAATTCCGCTCACTCTGCTTTTTTCGCACGTTACATTCACGTGACGCGACACCTGCACCGTCTGCGTGACCGACTTCGTTGGGTCTCAACTTCGCCGTGATGATGATGACTTGTCGGGCGTGGCAATGGCAGCGGGGCGCTCACACCTGGTATGCGGACGATCCCTGCCGTGGCCACGTGACCACCGACTAAATAGCTTGGTGATGTTACGACAGCAGTCCGCTGCCCACCAGCTCTAACTTCAAAAAAAAATACCTTCCGAATTAACTAGGAATCCGGCACCGAAGGACCATGAACAAACTTCAAACGTCCTAGGGGTGGGTTTTTAGGGTTTACAAGTGAAACACCTTATATGGGCTCAGATTTGAGATTAATTTATTTCCGGCACAACCTCACGCCTGCTAGTGCACAGAGTATCTTGCCACCGCGATGCAGGATTTTAACTCACGCGACACTAACGCATCTAGTGAGCGTTTTTAACAACTTTAAAATTGTAAGTACAAAAATGGTTTATACAATGATAGTATTTTTATTTTGACCTGCGCATCCATCTGCAACAAGTCTTACTGTTTCTATGGATGACAGGTCTGAATTTTTCAGCCTGTGGTAAAGGGCTGATGCAATTTCATTTGCAGCTTTGGGGTACAAATTTTTCGGGAAGCAGTTAACTTTTTGAAGATCTCTCAACTATCGTAAAATTGTATAAACACACATTTCTTAGGTAATACGCCACCTGATCGGGCACTTTTAGCAGGTTAAGATTTTTTTGACAGTTATACGATAATGTTTTTAGCGTTTGTTTTTCTTTCTTTGACTTTTTCGAAAAAAGCTTTTGCTCTTATTTTATGTAGCCTTTGGGCTACCATTAAATCATTTTTTTTTATTGTTGTCTTTCTTTTTTTTCATTTGTTCATTGAATTTTATGCAAGTTGCACATACGTCGGTGCGCGGAGTGCCAAATGATAGATTATATTTCGTATAAAATACATGCCTGAAATAAGACTTCTTCACCTTCAGGTCATCATTAACTTTTGAATTACATATATTCTTTGCGTAATTTATTTATTGATAATTCTGACGAAAAATACAATCTTTTAGTGTTTCCTCTACAGTAATGTGGTTCTTGGCATGGTATCGTATTAATAAAATTCATGATAGCCTCTCTTTTCGCCGCATATTTCATGGAAGTACGATCGCCTCTTCTTTTTTGAGCTAATAGCTTTCCAGTTTTATAATATTCTTTCATTGCAGATTGAACTCTGTACCTTGTGATTTGTAATACTGTTAAAAAGTATCGTTGACACACTTTCACTTTTTTTTAGCACATTGCTGTAAATGTAAAATTTTGTTTGAAATGTTTTATTTGCGTATTTAGATGTAGTAGGACGGCGACATGATACCTTGCAAGGTGTGCAATGTTTTAAAATATTCGCATCCTGTTTTTGTTTGTCTGGGTCTGCATGAAAATTATCAAAAAAACCCTTCAAATCAGACATACGAGTAGTTAGTGCCATACAACTGAAACCTTTGTTGTGCCGACATAGCACCCTTTTTGGAAGAGTCTTCGCAGAATACCTAAAACAATTGATAATAATAACAATAGTTAATTAGATAACAAAAGTTAGATAACAATAGTTTTTCCTGTATATTATTTAAGTCACATAGTAACTGCCACCTGATGATTTGATTATCGCCGTCAGTTATATATTTTTTTTGATTCTAAAGTATCGCGCATGAGTTTAATCATATGGCAAGCGTCTAAGAAAACAGATACAGTATGTTCAGACCCTAGATGTTTGAAATATGGTTTAAAGTTTTCGATATCTTCAATATTACACCCTAACAACTTCATGTTAGAATGTTGCTTTTACAGCCATCGAAAGTAAGCGAAACAACTTTCACACCTACGGCCTGGCATGTTTGTAGGGCTATATTGATTATGTTTGCTTTCATTTCAGATTTCAACCCAGTGATGAAAAAATACGCAAGGGGTAATTTCCAGCTCTTATTTAGAGACACGAGAAGCAGAACGTACGCTTGCTAGGCAATAGGATCGTTATCAGTTGCTTCTCCTATTCCCATATCTAGTTCTCCTATGTACCGTCCTCGACACCATCTCTTTTGTTGTCTTATAGACATTTCATCTGCTATTAAAGCACACAAAATTTCTCTTTTGCCTGACTGTGATTTTTGTTTCAACCTTTCAAGAGTTTCATTTGTATATCCGGGCTTGGCGTTTATACTCTTATACCATTGGAATAAAGTGCTTGGATGGGACAAACAATTATGAAATATTTTTCTAATATATCGGTAGGCTGCAGGTGAGTGAAAATGCAATGTAAGGGCAAATTTTCTAGCACCAGGTGGAAACTTTACAAAAGGCTCTTTTTATTTTTAATATTTTCCAAAAATATTGCGTTGAAAGTATCTTTAACTTCTACGTGTTTTTCTACGTTTTATCTAGCACAGACTCATCCAAATGCCTTTGAAAAATACAATAGCAGTTTACGAAAAATTATATATAATTATTAATACTGCTATTGTATTTTTCAAGGTTGCATTCTTCTTTTTATAGTCTCTTATTAACGGATGTAATGGATCATTGTTATAAGGTCAATAAAGAATCTGAATCTGATGAACTTTCGCAAAGTAACGCCTGATTCAATCAACTACGACAACCATGTAGTTTACCTCAATAGAATTTTTAAGTTCGTATAGGAGCTAAGTCGGACGAGAGGTTGTTGGACTTGCAAGGTCTTCGCTCGAGGCGAGTCGACCGAGCAAGCGTTATCGAGCGAAGCGTCTATATTTGTTTCAGTTTCGACAATAATGCTTTCGTATGTCTGAATTTTGTCCGGATCTCTGTCTTCCTCTACAAGTCGCATTTCATAACCGATTCTCTTGAAATTTTGAGAGTAGGTTCAATAATTACAGTTATTTTTGCCGAGTCATCGATGCCATAATTTTAAACAATTTCTAAAAACTAACTTACTCAAATGTGTTGAGGAATGCGACCAGCAAAGGAGGACAAACGTCGGCCGCGAGGCCCACAGCTAACAGAGTCACTAGTTAAAATGGACCTTTTTGACTATTTGCCTGAAATTCAGTTAATTATATCTTTTATTGAGCTAGGTACTTAGTTCCTCCATTTAGAAATAAATATTAAATAAGGACCGTAACTACATCACTCACCGGTTTTGAATCCAAGGCGTAGGCTCATGGTCATGTTGCCCATTAACAGGTTCAAGACCCCTTGTCGCCGACAAGGGCTAATGAACAGGGCACCTGTCGCTAGCACAGCGAAGATACGTGATGGCGCTTTTGACCGACTGGCCACATAGTCCATCTCTGCTGAACCATCTTGAGCCCGCTTTGTACAACTCGATCTTAACATACTCGTACCTACTGCTCCTCCATTCTGCAAAGGTTGTGATTCTATCTTTACTAACTTTACGACCTGGTGCACTTGCTTCTTTGAAAGATACGAATGTTTTATTGGGCAACGGTCTCCAGAACAGACCTCTCTCGTCTGTGTTATATATTTAATACTAGCTGCGCCTCGCGGTTTCACCCGCGGTTAAAAAGTATCCTATGTGCTATTCTAGACTATAATCTATCTCTGTGCCAAATTTCATCCAGATCTGTTTAGCCGTTCTGGCGTGAAAGAGTAACAAACATCCATCCATCCATCCATCCATACATACAAACTTTCGCGTTTATAATATTAGTAGGATTAGAATGGCTGTACTGCAGATTCGTCGCTTGATAATTTCTCACCCGAAATGGTTAATAGCCGGATACCAAATCGCTTTTTAAATCTATCCAGCCATCCATCGCTGGCACGAAAATCATCTTTGGGTATTTTTTTTTAATGAAATTTGATTGCTTTGGATTTCAGAATTTCTCCAGATATAGGAGTGTGTTTAGAACGCCGTCGTATGAACCACATGTAAAGAGCGTTTTCCATCATTGGACAATTGCCAACTTATAGGGGTTTTACGCTTTCCTGGCCCCGATTTCATTGTCTTGACGTGGTCTACTATCTTTTGCCTTTTTATTAAGATCGTGTATAGTAGCACGCCCAACACCATTTTCTTTTGCCAATTTGCACATATTTTCTCCACTATCTAACTTCTTTAAAGTGTCTTGTGTTTGCGTTTATTTGACATTTTTAACTAAAAACTATTCTTACTTCATAAAAACAAATACGTTATAGCACGTGCACGTGATAAATTTTGATGTTAGACTGCTAGTTGACGACGCAGCGACCGAAACGCACAGGTATAAAAGGGCGCGGGAGGCATGGTGCCCGATTATTGGACGTGCCGATCTATCGAAGTGCCAGATTAGTGAGATTATACTACAACTGCTAAGAATATTCCGCACTGCTTTACTATTCGTTTCTCTATACCCCAGGGTAGTAAGGAAAAAAATTCTGCATACCTGTGTTTTATCGCCATTTTTATCAATCAAAAAATAAGATATAGTTTTTTATCATACGTGCTTTTTAGGTTCTGCTTCACTATCGGTTCCTTTTTTCGGTCGGGCAGGTTTTGCTTGACTAGTGTTGCTTGGAAAAAAGTATTTCTGTTCGGTCCATTACAATTTTCAACATTTTTGGTTCAAAACTTTTCGGCCCGCTTCTGGTTATTATTTGGTTATTGGTTAATACTTTAAGTGTCGATATTTGCTATTAAAGTTTTTAAACAGTTGAAGTCTTTATATTAGAAGCAGAAGCAGAAAGAGATTTGAGTCATTTTCAAAAAAAAATGTACGTAACACAAAATAAACACAAAGGATTCAACTTATTTTGTCACACAATGTAATAAAACGTTACACATTGGAATTTATGAAATACAGTTCACATTGGAGTTTTCTTAGACAAAAAAAAGTTAAATAAAACAACAAATTGTGTTTATTTAATACACAATATTTAATAAAGATAAAGTATCGAGTAACTTTTTAAGTTATATAATAATCAAATCGAATAATCATAATCAAATTTTCTGCACCTCGGAAACTAAAAGATTCGAAAAAAGTATTACAGGGTGTAAGGAGACCGTTCTCGAAGCCGAAACGCCGTTATTATACTATCTATACACAACCCGAAACCACTAACTATTAGCCATATAACTGTTATTTTAAATTTTTAGAAATTTGCAAACCAGCAATGTAACGCGTTTATATCGCGGGGGTCAATGGTCGGCGCCAGTACCTACCGAAAGTGCGACGACGCGCCGCGCGGTTTGCGACGCGTAATTTAAATCGGTCGAAATAATTACTAGGTAGGTAGTGGGTACGTTAAATTCAATCAATTAGCTTAAAATCACTTACCTAATCTAATCAGGTTATTCGCTCCTTCTTCGCAGATGAGTGAGATAGGGCTCAAACTGTGCCCCATTCACGCCCAGGCAAATTTGAGCTCGCCGTTTTGTCGTCTCGTGAATACGAGACATAAGGCTCGGGTCCGCAACGCAGTCATCGCGAAATTTTTGAAAAACGCTTTGTAGCCGCCTAATCATTTCTTCTTCGCTGTCGCACTCCCGATCGAACACCTTGTCCTTGACGTAGCCCCACAAAAAGAAATCCAAGGGGGTTAAGTCGGGCGAGCGGGGTGGCCAGGCATGTGGCCCCAGCCTCCCGATCCACCGGTTGTCGAACAGTTCGGTGAGGCGCTCACGGACGGGCCTTACAATGTGCGCCGGCGCACCGTCATGCTGGAACCACGTCACCCGATAATCTTCCAGTGGGAGATCGTCCAGAATGTCCTCCACGTGCTCGTTAATAAAATCGAGGTAGCGTGCTCCATTAAGTCTGCGCGGCAGGATCACTGGGCCCAGGATCTGTCCGTTATAAACACCCGCCCACACGTTGACGGACCATCGGGTTTGATGCCCGGTTTGTTGGTAGGCGTAAGGGTTCGTATTTGACCACAAGTGAGTGTTTCGCCTATTCCACAGCCCGTTTCTGGTGAAAGTGGCCTCGTCCGTCCAGATAACGTGCTGAATAAAGCCAGGCTGGAGCCGCTGCTGGTTCAGCAGCCAACGGCAGTAAGCGGTTCGCCGCTCGTGGTCACCGGCCACCAAAGCTTGCACTTTGTGGACCTTATAAGGGTGCATTTTGTTACGCCGTAAAACTTTGTGGACTAGCCAATGCGAAACCCTTGCTCCACTGCGCTGCCGTATCAGCTTTGCAGCAGTTCTTGTGCCCAGCCGTGGATTCCGGCGAACGACATCTAAGATGCGCTTTTCAGTTGTTACGTCGTATTGCTGTCCACCACCTGTCACCGCGATAGCAACTGGCCGATTTTCTAGGACTCGTTAAAACGCTGCCGTTATCACACGAGGATCAGCTGGATGCCGTACGTTCGGATTTCTTTCGCGGTAAATCCGTAAGGCAAGTGACGCGTTACCTCGAGCTTCGCCTAAACACATTAACATGTTGCCGTATTCACGCCAACTGTACACGTACGAATTGGGCATTGTGGTCACAATTCACAACAAAAAAAACACGAAAAACTTAACAAAAAATAAAACTTAATGACCCAATAACAAATTTAACAACAAAAGATAGGTAACAAAAGGTAACACAACACGTCGTCACGAAAACTTCGAGAGCAGCGAAAACGTTCACTTGCACGCTCAATCGTCTACAAGGAACTGAACTGATTTTTTTAAAAAAACGCGCTTCTTAAATTTGCGAAGATTAAAAAGTCACAGAAGAGACTTTCACTGAATGCTGCTTCTAATCTAGCTTGCTAGTGCTACTAATCTGATTAGTTACTTAATTACTTAATGTTTCTTGGTTCTTGGTAAACGAGATAATTCCGACAATAATACTTTACCACCTTTTCCCGATTAATTTGAAAAATTGATCGCACATGGATCGCATGGTAAAATTTGTTGCCGCGAGCCGTGATGAGCGAGTGGGATGAACCGTGCCATTCGATCCGGAGGTCGTGGGTTCGATCCTGGGAGTGCATAAACCTTTATAGCTATTAATAAAGAAAATCTGTTCAGCTGTTTGAAGATTATCAGATGTTTTCCTATCGGGGTTTTGTAATTTGTTAAATTGTCACGTTTATGAAAATTGACGTAGGCAGTTAACACTTTCAAAAATGTCAATTAATTTTAAGCAAAAAATCACATGAAGTAGGTAGGGGTTGTAGGCAAAATGTGATTTTTATGAGTAATGTTGTACATCTGTTTTCCCGATCTAAATCACTTAGTCTGTGTTTTCATTCGCCTTCTGTGCCTACTGTGTGTTCGCCTTCTGGGTCGGAGTTGAATTTTAGAAGCGGTCCCGCAAATTAAGGTGCGTTTCGACCAATCACATTAGGTTACCTAATTGAAATCGTTGATGAAATATGGAAGCAAGGTGTTACGTGCTGCGGCGCGGCGTGGCGTGGCGATGGGCCCGGGTAACTGCCACACTATTTTTTTTGTGCCATAGTTGGCAAACAAACTAACGGGTTGCCTGATAGTAAGCGATCACCGTTGCCTATGGATACCTGTAATACCAGGGGCAATCACATCACACATCTGACATGTTGGAAGCCTTTCATGTAACCAATTCGTACTTCACAGGAGTCCGCAACATCATTCTTTTTTATGTAGAGAAAATGCATTAGCATCTCTCACAATGTCGGGGGGAGTCGGGCAGTGTGTGTGGCCCCATGGGCACCGTCCAGACCCCTCCAAATAGCTCGACCGTTCCGCGGTTACACAATCCAACTCGTCTCCACGTCACACACTCATGTTATGTGTGCCTGTCTAAGTATCCTAAGAAGCACTTTTTATGAATGTGAGATCTATGGAAACTTGGGAAAGTATCCTGTATTTACTTGGGAGTGTTCAAAAATACGAAAAAAAATGCCTTTTTAATTCAATAATTTAGAAGCTTGATTTTTTACAGCTTCAAGATACTGTTGATCTGTTTGATACATGACGGTACGGAACCCTAAAAAGTTAGCTACGTGATTAGTAGGTAAAGAAATACAATGTAAATCGTAAAGGTAATGTCAGTACATTTTAACTTGTGGAAACAGTGAAAACGCACCCTAAATGTGTTTATGTCTAATCGCAACCGACAAAGAAAGCCGCCGATCTTTCGGCACCGGCCGGCGGCGGCCTTGTCTTTGCTGAGGTATAGCACGAGCGAAAAGGTGCATGTACTGTGCGTGCGTGTCGTCGTGATTTTGAATTCAATTGTGAGGCAATAAGATCACTATTCAAATAATCATGATAAGACAAAGTATCGAAGCTATGTCTTTTTATTAATATCTTGGAATTTCAAAGTGAAACATTTTGTGAGTGTAGGTGTGTTAACTGAGAGGCGCAGGCGGACCTTGAAATAACGAACTTCTTCGGTAATCTTAGGGTTGGGAGTTAAGACCATTGGATTTTCAATCCGCAGGTTCTAAGGTTTGAATCCTCAGTTATGTATCTCTGTCTTGCTGTTGTAAGACCTCTGTCTTTTCGAACTTAGTGCGTATTGTTGGTTGCCGCCAGCTGTAAACGCAGAAAAAAACATTCTGAGATAATGGGACGTCTAAAAGTTATTTTTTTTAGTTTAGGGAGTTTATTCTCTCATTGGACCAGCGTTGTGGACACTTATGACTTGTGTGCGGTCTTAAGCTTCTCACAATGAGAAGATGGCTCATATCTCATGGCCCATCCCCAGCCGTGGGACAGTTTGAATCGAACGTGATTTAGGGAAGTACCGAAAGTACCGAAGAGAATGCAATAGCCACGTAGGTAGTTAGATCTGTGCGAATGGCGGGAGGACCGTCTCGTAACGCGCCGCCGCGGCCCGCGCGCGCGCCGAGATAGCGGCGGGCGTGGGCGGCGCGGCATCTTAGCAAGGTCGCGACCGCGCGCAGCTGTGTGCGGGCGTTCACCTTTAGCGTCAGCCGTTTAGTCAGTTGTAGTAGACTACGCGTCAAGGTAAATTTTTTTTTTTTTGCTAATTGTTGATTTTACTAGCTCTTTAAAGCTTGTATAACTTGTGTAGATGACAAAAAATCTGATTTTAAGTTTAAAAAAAAAAATTTTTTTTCGCGTTTTTTTTAGTCGCTTTGTATTAGTAATCCCCACCACTATTCCCAGTTTTCGTTTTCGAGAACGGTCTCCTTACACCCGGTATATAACCCAAAATTGAAGAAAATTTGGATTTGTGTGAATCTAAAAACATTCAAACGTGTATAGTTGCAACAGCAGCAATTGCTAGTTAAAACCGGGGGCATACCGCGAGTTTTGATAGTTAACGAAAAGTTTTTTCGTTATCGTTTAGCTCCATACATTTAACTAAGTTCTTTAACGTTTTCGCCAGGGACGCTTTATTGGATTGTGTGGAGCCAAACGATTACGAAAAAAGTTTTCGTAACGATCAAAACTCATGGTAAGGATGAACTTCTGAAAATTTTACTCAAAATAAATGTGATCGCATGAGTCTTTTAACTTAAACCCATTTGAAAAATATTCCAAAATCACATTTTTCACGATACATTCAGCAGGAATTGTGTCTCGGTCGATTTTTTTGGGAGTTGTAAATTTTAACTGGGGGCTTTTAACAGATTTTAAAAATCTTACAGTGTAATAAGTTACGTCTCTTTCAATTTCAATGTCTTCTATAAATCCAATATAATACATCCATGTCTTTCTCTTATAATATCTTATTAAGACACTATCATTTATGTTATATATATTAAGATCGTTCATTTCTTTGGCTGGTTCTCCAGTTTGATTTTCTCTATTAGTGTAGTTTATTTATGTTAAATATATTCTTCTTCTTGGTCGCTACGCTCTTGACAGAGCGGTCGTGGTCGTCATGCAGTATTGTTATTGGCAGAGGCTGATGTAATGCGCTCTCTGCTCGAGGTCATTCTTGTGCACTCATGCACGGGACCGCCCACAGCAGATTTGACCTGATCGGTCCATCGCATAGGTGACCTGCCGCGCGGTCTAATGCCTTCAACCTTGCCCTGGACGACAAGTCGCTCTATAGACTGGCTGTCTCGCCTAGATACGTGTCCGAAGAACGTGAGTATTCGGGATTGTACTACGGCAGATAGACGCTGTTTGATGCCGAGTTCTTGAAGTATTGAGACGTTAGTGCGAAACTCGATCCACGACACCCCAAGCATTCTCCTCCAGCACCACATCTCTAAAGCATCTATCTTCTTTTTTTCCATCTCTCGTAGCGTCCACGTATCTTAAATATATTAAGATCGTTCATTTCTTTGGCTGGTTCTCCAGTTTCATTTTCTCTATTAGTGTAGTTTACATACATACATAGTACATAGTATAAAACAAAGTCGCTTTCTCTGTCCCTATGTCCCTTTGTATGCTTAAATCTTTAAAACTATGCAACGGATTTTGATGCGGTTTTTTTTAATAGATAGAGTGATTCAAGATGAAGGTTTATATGTATAATAACATCACTTAAACAGTGGAGAAATACTGTTATTTTTGAGGTTCCTAATGTGATGTCGTTAATTATATTTTTTTCCGCTTACATTGCAAACCCGCCATTCACAGACAGATCTGAAAAAAGCTTGCCGTTCTGACTGTGTCTGGGTGCGGGTTCTCCTACGGATAGGGAATGACGGCTCTTGACCTCGCCGTCGCCGACGAGGTGTAAGGGGCAAGGGTGTAGGGCTCTGTGGCACACGACGCCTGGCACCGGTACGAGGTAATGGCGGTGGCGGTCCAGTTGCAGGAGGCGCGGTATTCACCACATGCAGGGCTGTAATAACACAAAACCATTCAAATTACCGGTTTTAAATGACTTATGTTACTTGTGGCGTACTGTTACACGCCACCCTTGCAAAACCAGAAAGTTAATAAATTAAAATATTTGCCAATTGTTTTCGTCCCTTGTACCATACGCTAAAAGCTGGTTTTGCAAGGTCGCGTGTACTAGCTACGCACGACACTGTGGTGTTTAGACGTGTCAAAAATAGTTTTTTATTGACGCAAATTGTAGGCGAGCGCCCTACAATCAACCTTCTGATCTGGAGTTAGTGCTTTTGGAGAAACGTGAAATCGGATTACCAGGACCACTACACTACAGACGGATTGCTAGGTAATACAGTGCTTGTGTACAGTCATACATTTTCTGTAAGCCACGCGAGCGAAGCCGCGGGCAGAAGCTAGTTAGTGATATAAGATGTTCTCACCAGTTTTCAAACGCAGCAAAGTAATGTCGTCAATGCCAAATCGATGACTTAGTTGTCTAAGATCGGTGTTTAGTTGACATTGACTATGTATACTTGAGTACACGTGGGAAAAGTGACAGATGTCGAAGGCAATTATAGAAATTACTGCGCATACTATAATGGCTTATAAGCCAATAATGGTGGCAGTAATACTCGTAAGTAAAGGGCTTCTATGGTCACTTTCCAAGTAGCGTCCTGAAGTTTGCGAACTGGCATTTCTGCGATTAACACTCGCGTTTGATGTACTACTGTAGGTATTACTCCGCCGTACTACTGTACTACTGTAGGTATTACTCCGCCGTACGTTAACTGCTTCGCGCTCTTGGGTGTGGGAAGTGCTGGAATGTAATTTTCATGATAGCATTGAGGGTAATAATTTGGAAAGCACATGCTGTAAATGAAATGGATATTACCAGGTCACAAAAATAATAGTTATTAACTAGAAAAGTGTGCCAATGATGATAATCAGCGTGATGAAATGAACAATTGTTGTTTCGCATTCTCGCAGAATTTGTGAAGGTAGGTATACTCCACTACCAGAGTACGAATAAACTATGGTACAACCTTAAAATCGAGAACTTGGCAAAGTTGTAGGTAATAAAAAGATCTATAACTTTTGTATCTACACTTTTTTCACATAACCTCAAAATTTAAACTGAACAGCTGAAAATATACAATAAAGAAAAGATACTCAAAATGTTTTATTTTATTTAAACTAAGGCAATTTTATCTCGCACCCGTGCGAAGCCGGGGCGGGTCGCTAGTGATGATATATACTCAATTTTTAAAATAAATATACCTACTTATTAAAAATGGTGCGTATTTTTATCAAATTTTTGCTTTTAATATTTTAATCCTACTATACTATTTATGAATCCTACTAATATTATAAACGCGAAAGTTTGTATGTATGGATGAATGGATGGATGGAAGTAGTGGTTCACATTTTGCGCTAGACTAACCAGAAAACCATCTTTATAGATTCAAGCTTTTAGGGTCCCGCTGTGGTTCTGCTAAAACCATTTTATTCCCTATTTGGTAATTACTCAACGACAAGTAGGTAGGTACTTAATTGAAATTGTAGTTTAAATAGGTAGCTTTTATTCTAATTTAGTTAATAGATACATTATTAACTATTTAATTATTCGATACGCAACAAATCTGTTATTTTACATTTCTATGGACCAAATTAATATAGATAGGTACTTACTTAATCATTATTATGTTCACATGACGATTTTATTTATTTGACATGCGACGTACTCACAGAATTTAATGCGTCTTGAACCGTATTTTTTATGAAATACTAGCTGTCACCCCGCGACTTCGTTCGCGTTTTGAGCTACCCTATCTCTCAAGTTGGATCGAACTGCACATGGTGTGCGAATTTTATTATAATCGGTTAAGTGGTTTAGGAGTTCATTGAGGACAAACATTGTGACACGAGATTTATATATTTTAAGATTTTGCTTGATCTGCAACGTGATGCATGCAACGCGATCCCCCGCCTCACCGCCACCCGAACCCGGGGGAATGCGAGGCGTGGGATCGCTATGCTTGTTTTCATAGATCATCAGTTTATCGCCAAATCGCAACAGTACCAGGCGTTGAAATTTTACAAGTTACAAGTCGCTTTGGCATTCTATAATAGGTACATGAGCGTCAGTTAAGGGTCGCGAATTAAATGATTAAAAGTGAATATATAGTGCTATTTTGGTAGGTAGTACTCTCCTCTGTGTTTGTGTCTATAGGTTTTTGTGTTTAAATAAATGTTACGTTAAGTATAAGTATTAGGTAATATGGTATAGTCACAAAAACTAGATAGGTAGTTCGGATAAGTGATTTTCTGTTGTCTGTGATATTTCGTTTCTGGAATAATACTTAAGTACTTATGATTTTGTTGTTTTTTTTTACAGAAATGCCTTATAAAATCGTTCAGACTATAGAGCGAGGTGTTGCCACTCTGTCGGTCGTTCCTACACTGTGGGAAACTAAGGGACTTCTACGGTGGCCACCAAGAAGTACTAAATACCCCATGAAATTATTAAAAGATGAGAATTCAAGGCCCGGACCAGGGTGGGATACCCTAAAATGTACTCTAAAAAGAAACAACATTCGTACCTATGAAGATGCTAACAGCGAACTAACTTTTATGGAACAAAACACGGATACAGATAGTCAGGACAACGAGTGTATGAGCTTTCCGGTTACATCTAAAACTTGCTAAGCCAAGTGAAACGAGTTTAGCTTTGAAGCAATAGCAGAAAATTTAATGAGTTTTTTTTAATTGTCCTAGATTTGGAATAGATACCTATTTGTTCTATTGTAGGCTTATGTTTGTAGACAGTTAAGTTCAGGGGATCTGTAGTGGTAACCCGCGAAATTCAAATTTTCTTGTGTTTTTTGCAATTTGCAGATCAGTGTCAGGTTATAACTTGATCAAAATATGATACGCGACAGTAACATTTTCCGTATCACTTTCGGGTTAAGAAGAGCCTATCAGCTCACACTGAGACGGGACGCGATGTTTGAAGAAGCCAATTGTTTTGTGGTGCACACCACAGTTTTGCGAAATAATACGAAATACGTACGCTAGTATAGTTCGATTCAAACTTAATAGCGGCTCGGAAGTTAGCCACTCGCTGCGCAGTACCCCACCCCTCACCCCTTCTGACACATGAATTCGTTACTCTCGACTCACCTCATAATCCGAGCCGCCATTAAGTTTGAATCGGGCTGTACGCCGCGTCACTGCGTCACGCTGCGCCGGGCTTCTCCTAGAGATGCCTTGAGGAGCAGCGCAGCGCGACGCCGTGGGACGTATTCGAATTATATCACCGAAATGTGTACTTTTGTGTAGTAAATAAAGTTTTATATTGTATAACGATACAACGATCTTAAAAAGTAAGCGCCTCGTGGCGTCTCGGAATGAGCTCTAAGTCACACTAAAGCTTTACCTATTATTTCTACGTTTGCTATTTAACATTTATAAATCATCGTAATTTTTTATTACAGACATATTCACAGCCTGGTGCGTATGAAATTTCAATGAAAAATTTTGAACCAGTGCAGCAAGAGACCATACAAGTAGTGGAGCAACAGGCGCCAGTTCAAATAATTAGCTCAGAAAATTCTGACACTATGTTATCCAATCAAACTCTTATTTTACATAAACTAATAATAGAAAATCAGAAAAGATTTGGACAAAAACTGGCTTCTTTATCAGTACAATTAGATGAAACAAATGAAACAATCAGACAACTGCAACAGGAACAACAATGTAACGTAACATTACTAAAAGACGCATCTTCGGAAGAACAAGAAAGTTTTAGCTTGAAACCAATGAAGAGTTTGAAATGTTTGAGCTAACTCTAGCCGACAAGATGCACCGAAAAAAAATAATCAAATGTTAATCTACATTGTACTCATCTAAACCGGGTCAAGGTCAAACATGTGCCTATAAGTTGATAGATGTTTTGTTCACGAAGGAATTTTTATGTCAGAGCTCATGGTCCGGGGGAAGCAAAGGGAGAACATTCAAAAATACCGATGAAAAATTTCATGAACTTCAGGAAGTTTTTTTTTTAAATTATACACATGTGGGATCCGGGTTTTACTGATGATAAAATGCTATTTTTTTTTAAACTTGTTCTAAGGAACGCTACCAAACGAAGTCTATGCAAGGTTTGCGAGAATCAACAAAACGAGTCTGTAAATCCAAAAAATTAAGATGACAACTAGACAACGAAGCAATTGTGCCTGAAGGTAATACAGACGGTGATAGTTACCAGCTTGAAGTCAATAACAGCATTAATACGGAAAAGCCTAGAACTGGTGACAATAATGCCGAAAAGCCTAGAAATGATGATGATACTGACGCAGATCCAAGAGCTGGGGATGATAACGACGGAGAGCCTAGAGATTAAGACTGTTAATCAACTTCTTAGTCCTTTCCTAATATGTTTAAGCCGACTTGATTTGTTAAACTTGATATTTGCTTTTTTTATTATTTTTGATTAGAGCTTCTCTGCTAAATTTATTTTATAGAAGAACGTGTTATGGTTGTAACAATTTACAACTGTAAGTACTGAAAAAATGTGGCATTTTTTTAAATTTGTCTGATATAGAAAATACAGGAAATTCGTGTACCTATACCTAATAATAATTATAAAACTTTATGTTTGTGTTAGAACAAATATTTATTAGCCCATGCTATTTTTCAAGCCCTTTTGAGGCGTTACTTACACGAATTAATCTATGCCACGTATTTTCCGCATTTGAGGAAGATTTTTTAAATTTAATTGATATGATTATGTGCACAGATCTAGGATGTAAAAGATCGACAGTGACAATTCGATAGTGATACAAAAGAACATTTGCGCATGCGTGAGTAAATTAGTGTTGTGAAAAGTACCTACTTATTA
Source organism: Peribatodes rhomboidaria (assembly GCA_911728515.1). Lineage (NCBI taxonomy): Eukaryota > Metazoa > Arthropoda > Insecta > Lepidoptera > Geometridae > Peribatodes > Peribatodes rhomboidaria. The sequence goes on along the minus strand of OU452184.1, from coordinate 3,392,500 downwards.
ATTTATCGATTGACCAAAAATGGTCCTCCGGGTGCTTGTCGATACATATAATCTTTCGCATACCAATTGAGTTGTTTTTTGTTCCAAGTAACACCGCTGCTGAGCTAAAATGAATATTAATCACTAAACGGGTGTTAAGCTAGGCGGAAGAGCTAGATATCAGTGTCACCATGTATCTAAATTAACATAAGAAAAGTAAATAATAAGATCAATATAATACTATCCTAGTAATTCGCTTCGAATTGTGACCCTTGACCAATTTTACTCGTATACGAATTAGGATAAGTAATTATAGGTACTTATCTCATTGGTTTTGTACATTTATTTATAATTTACATGTATATTATTTAATTAAATTAAATATAATTAAATTAGACTTGGATGTAAGACACCCAAAATGTGTAAATTGAATTAAAAATGGTGATCAGAAATTGAAGTTACATACATATATTTAATACAAAAATGTTTTACGCCTCATCATTCAGTACAAACTCGGAAGAATGTCAATTTACTTTTGATGGCATTGATTCAAAAATGTATGCTTTGTTTATGTATTGCACCCATCGCCTACCTAATGAACTTTGATAAAAACTATCGATAATAATGACGTCATCTTTTTATCCATCTCTAGTGAAAATCGAGCGTAAACTAACTAATATTTTAATGCTGAATTTTATCACCAATTCTGCTTTCATCTAGGAAATATAGATGTTACGAAGAAACGACAACAACATACCGCTGGTAAATCGCTTTTTGGAACCAATTTATGTTATGTTTAGACAAAATTTAGACAAAAACATCACAATGGAATTTTCATACTTGCCCATGAAACGACAAATTTTGTGGGTTACATCTTGGATTCACATCACAATTACTAATCTCACAAGATGACAAAACTGCATTTAGTTACAATTGCTCTCTTTTGAGTATATTTAAAATTATTTTAGTAAAAATATAAATCATAGGAATTTTCGCGTGTTCCCAGGTGGCTCGCTGTCATTAATGACAAAAGAATTATTGACTAACATTTTATTTGTAGGCGACCTCTTTCTCTCTTGTGGAGTTTACATTTCAGTGGAGACTTCTCTGTCCCACGCTTCGTTGGTCTTTTGCGAAGCAAAAAAAATCTTAGGTCTGTGATTGTGTCAGGAATGATTAAACACTGCTATGTGCAAGATAATTTTTAAAAGGAAAGAAAATAAAAGTTTATACAATCAGTATGCAATGTTGTATATTATTTTCAAACAGTATGTCCTAGCGGTATGAAATAGTGGTATTCTTTATGAGGAATACACACAAATTTACATTTTATATCTTTAGGATTTAACATAACCACACTAGTTTCGCAATTTTTAAGGCTATTAGATTTATATATTCCAAATCGGGATGATTTTATTGGATAGGTAAACACTTCTTCTTTGTTGTTCAACTGGAAACTTTTTATAGACACAATATTGTTAACTTCTTCAATTGAATCAATTTCAACTACTTATATCATTTTGAACTGTTAATAAATACCTGTCTTATGTTTTAGAAGACAATATAAAATCCCGAAAGAGTAGAGTGCAAATATTTTTCTTATTCTTGGATATGTATGGATATTTAGTTTTCTTTTCTTTACTAGTTGAATATTCATTCCATTGTTATCCTCATCTTCAGTTAGTCTTTTGGCCACTTGTGATAGTGGATTTTTACCGTCTCTCAACATTGTTTTGATCATGTACAATTTGTTTTCAAACGGATATGCGCTAAAGGTATCAAGAGTTCCATACATTTCAACTTCAGCAGTAACGTGTAGTAAATTGTGGACATTACTTGTTACATATGCTGCTCCATAAAAATCTTTATAATGTTCAACAAAATACCTCAGAAGTTGTTCTGCCAGTGGTAACAAATATTGATAAGCTTTATTGGAACAAATTGCTGTTCCACAGTAGAGCATCAAAAAGTGTGAAAAAGCATTAGGAGTTAGAACATCAGGTAGAATGACAATGCTAATATAATAAAAAAAAGATCTAAATTCTGACGCTTTCCAATACGCTAAAGAATCAAGCCCTCGCACGGAACGATGTATCTCAGAGGGTAATTTACATTGGTTTAAAAAATTGAAACTACTTCAGTATCACTCGCACGCCATTTCGTGATGTACTTTCCAAAGTTTTCGTCACGCTAACCAATCAGTAATCTTTTCATTATTCCTAAATCAATGAGATGAAGGGAATCGCCTACTGGGAAATTGGTCACCATGTCAATTGGTAGACATAACAATGGAGAGTCACTTTTATGGTGTGCACCATATAATTTATTCCGGAACCCTTCATTAGTCATTCGGGACATCTCGTGTCGGGGAATACAATAGAGGTGTGACGCACTAGGTAAAACTCGTACCGACTATTATTTTGCATTAGCTACATTTAAAATTTTGTTGTAAGAACAACATCTGTTGCACCTTCCGAACTCCAAGAAGAGTTCGCCTGTCACTTATAATATTACCCACAACTGAAAATAATCTCTCGCATGGCACACTTGTAGCCAAGGCGTTTAGTTTCTTACGTGCTAGTATTGCCAAGTGCGGGTAAGAGTTTGCATTATTTTTCCACCAATCTAATGGCGACTGAGCTTTATGCAGTATTTTATCGTCAATATACCGCTGGACTTCTACAACAGCTCTTGAATATGCAGTGCCGCTTGGTCTGATGTTTTTCATTTTTTTATAATAATGGGTCCAGATTGATGTTTCAGATGTTGTCGCATTTGGTATATCTTCTTCCGTTACTTCTTCATTTCGTTTAGAAATTAAAGACGTGACTAATCCTATGACGTATTTCTTTGTTGACTCTGCTGTGTTCTCATTTTCAAAATATAGTTTGTACCTTGGATCGAGGAACATGCAAGTTGTGAAGGTGCGGCTGTTTTCCAAAGAGGAAAATCGTGATGAAAGTCCACTGAGAATATCTTGCCGGGCCATTTCAACTTCATTAGGTAAAGGCTCAGCACCATCTAAATCAAATGCCACTAATGCTGACTTTAGTGCAATAGTGATAGGAATAACTGCACTACCTGTTACATACTTCTCACCACTCATTTCCCTTGTGACCTCTTCGCAGGGTTTCAGTATGAGAACCAGTTTTTCAATAATGTTCCAATCGTATGATGATAATGTCATTATGCTGACATTCAGATTAGAAAGTGCGCTATTTAGTTCTTCTTTTAATTCCAATAGGCGTTTCAACATATAAAACGTGGAATTCCATCTTGTTGGGACTTCTTGGAGAGGTCTTTTTATGGGTTTTCCAGCCTGCTCCAAATAGCGCTTCAGTTTCTCCCATGCAACATTGCTTTTTTTTAAATGTGCCACTATCGCTTTAGCTTTTTGGATTATGGTGTTAATCGCTTCATTTTCGAATGCTTTATTGACTGCTAAGTTCAAGCAATGTGCGTAACAATTGAAATGTTTCCAGCCCAAACATTTTTCAATGGCACATTTAATGTTGGCGCCATTGTCGGATACGGCGAGAAGAATCTTATTTTCAATATTCCATTCCCGTGCTATCCTAGATAGTTCATCTGCCAGAGACACAGCAGTGGGTGAAATTCCGTGTAATGCACTACATTCTAAAAGCACGGAACGCAATTTCATGTTACTGTCTATGAAATGTCCAGTTAGAGCGAGAAACCAATCGCCATTTCGAGATGTCCACATATCCGTAGTGAGACATATAGATTGTAGCATCATATTTCTCACGGCCCAAGCCTATTTAATCATTTAAGAAAATATATACCACTTGTCTATGCTTCATCGCTTTAGGGATAGAAAGTTGTCCTCGAAACCTGGATTTCGTAAACTATCGAGCTCTAATCCGATTTTAGTCGATTTAAATAATTTAAATATTTTTAAAATAAACGTTACCTAAATAATTTAACTTAAAATTAATCTAATAACATTACATTCCCATACAACTAAACTAGTTCTATTCCGTTTTAACTTCGGTTTCATCTGAACTACTTATTAATAACATATCTTAATCGATTATTTATAATCGACTTAGTGTTTCGACTTAAACAAAGGTCAGAGGTCTAACCTCTATTGATTTCGTTTGACAGTCGATAATTACGTGGAACTCGTTCTGTCTCTCGCGTCGATTTCCGGAATAAAAATGCTTTTTTGGATGGAGATTTTGGGTGGACGCGGTCGGTGCCTGACCCCGGAGCCTGACCCTGGTTAACCAGATGTGCTAAGCATATTTTAATACCACTACAATCATAGTTTAGCACTATTACAACCCTGAAAAGGTATGTAACCTCACCTTGGTTAAAATGGTCTTTTCCCCATCTTTTAGGCTTTTGTCGAGTCTGGAATAGCTTCCCCTCGGGTCGATGCCCGTGGCGAGGTAAAAATTCCCATGTTTTTCCAATTAAATTCACTAATATTGATAATTATATTTTGATACACACTTCTTGTGAAATACCCTTGTAAAACGTTAGCAGACCCGTTGTTCGGTTCTTAAAAGCTTCCCTATGAGTTCCTGCTCGTATTAAAGTATTAATTTCCCCATATTTTCTACCCAAAACTTGTAAAATAATTAAAATACCTTTTACACATAACCTCTTAAATTTTCTACCCATACCACGTTTTTGACTTTCGAAATGGATTCATTTCAGGGTCCTTCTTTTGGCTTAACACTACTACATAATTACTGGATGCTTGCCTAAGTAACCAAGCACCCTCTTCAACTGCGGTTTGTCTGCGAACCCCAGTCTACATATTTCTACCCAACTGTAACGCTGAACTCTGAGGCCTCCGGAATGCCCCCTCCAGTATGGTAATCGGACCGCCCAGGTACCTCGTTATTTCTACACTCCGGGAAGTACCCCTTCGAGTATAATAGCATCTCTTCGAGTATAATAGCATCTCTTCGAGTATAATCTTATATAAATTTATTACTATAGATTAGTTAACTCACTTATCTAAGAACTCGACCAAGCGACACCACCGTCTTAAATTATATTTCTAAAATCTATACATTAGACTCTAAATATTTAAGCTCTTCTGTAGGATTGTAAAATAGCAATTGCATAGAAATAAAAAAAACTGTGTGTAGTGGTAAATTTCTTGGATTGTTTTATTTACAACTTCATAAAAGACTACCTCACCCCTCGGGGAGGAAAGAACCCTTACAATATGGCGCCCGAACAGGGACGTGTGGTGTTCGTAGCATTATTTACAGCCTAAAATTAATGTTCTTTTTCTAGTCAGTAGCTCAGAAAAAGTTGGTCGAGTTCTATTAATACCTATATTAATATTAATACTACTTACTTAAATTACCTTTAAGTGATAATACTAACTATTAACTTAAGTTACCTTTAAGTTATATTACTATACTATAACTATATGTGACGTGCGGTCGAGTTCTACTTACATATTCTTATTACATACTATTACTATTGCTACTTTTCTCAAAATGGAAGAGAGACCCATTTCTTTCAATTTACTACATAAAGATGAGTTGGAATATGAAGTTTCCATCCGTGGTGCTAAACCTACTGATACCGTTACTGCTTTAAGAGCGCAGGCGCGTGCCTTAAACAAAGATATTCCGTCTGATGAAATTGTCACTTGTGATTTTGATACTTCTATTGAACTTACTGCGATTCAATCCAAGCTCGATAGTTTAGACAACTTGATTTTGGGGACAACTCAAAAGGCGTGCTCTCTAAAGATACTTAATCGTGTACAAGCGCTGGCACATCATTTGTTCCATCGGATTGGTAGGCTTGAGCCGAAGGAAGATGATATTCAACTACAAGCTATTTTACATGTTCTTACTGAACGGATAAACCGTCTTCTATCAAAACTAGATAACCTTGTGCATACTTTTAAAAGCAGTCTTAGTGAATCTCTTACTCCTCCCACTGCTACTATTACTACTACACCTCTTTCTAGAACAGAAAGTAATGAAATTCTGGTGACAGATAAGCATTCTGCTGTTCATACATTAAATTTAAAATTTAATGGGAAATCTTGTGTAAAAGCTTTTCTTCAACGGTTAGACGAATTATGTTTGTCACGACGCATCTCTGATATTAAATTATATAACTCGGCGGCCGAATTGTTCTCTGATGATGCCTTATGCTGGTATCGTGGTGTCCGTGGTGAAGTTAATAATTGGTCTGAACTAAAAAGCCTTCTGCTTGAGGAATATTTACCCTTCGATTATGATCATCGCTTGATGAAGGAAATTCGAGAAAGATCTCAAGGTCCTGATGAAAGTATAGTGAACTATTTAAGCATAATGCAAAACTATTTTTCCCGTCTTACCAAACCACTCTCCGAAGAAGAGAAACTAAATATAATATTATTTAACCTGCGGCCATTCTACACTTCTCAGTTGGCACTTAACCCTGCTGAAACGTGGGCTGAATTAAAACGTAAGTGCCGTCTACTCGAAAACGCCAAACAACGTTCAGATTATTTTACCGAACCTCCGAAAATTAATAGCTCCAGTTTAGCCCCCGATTTAGGCTACAAAGGTCAACGACTTTCTTCAAAAGTACATGCTGTTCAATCGCTGAACGATAAAGACTTTTGCGTTCGCTGTCGTATAGACGGTCATACCCTTAAAAATTGTAATGCTCCTTTTTCTCTTGTTTGCTACCGTTGTGGAGCAAAAGATGTAACTTTTAAAAACTGCTCCAAGTGCTCTCCAAAGCCTTTAAAATCTACTACCCCTACTCCTGCTACTACGTCCCCAAAAAACGGGCAGTGAACCAACGAGTACCGGGCAATAATAATAATAAAAATTATACTCATACTACTACTAATAGCAATACTACCTTACCTACCCATACTACTACTACTGCTATTAGAACTACTACACAGGAATGGCAAGATTGGTTGGTGTTTGTCAACAATTTTTCCTCCACCTGTAAACAAAACTCGTCGGTTCACCGCATAAGTGGAGATAAATGCCCATATCTCTCTATTACTGTTTATGATTTAGAATTCAGAGGTTTACTTGATTCTGGATCAGAAATTTCTATCGTTGGAGGCAATGTCCTCAATCATTTCAAAGATATTGTTACCATTCATCCGTCTACAGATTTACATTTTATTAAAACGGCCAATGGATCTTCTTCACCGGTCACCGGTTATGTACTACTACCTGTTACCGTCTTTGAGAAGACCCGTATTGTCAAATTTCATGTAATACCTGAGGTCACTACAGAATTATTATTCGGTATCAATTTTTGGAAAGAATTTGAAATTGCCCCAGACATTCTATCTTACCCCTTCTTACCCCTTGATTTTCCTACCCCCATGTCCCGTCAGGACGTGAAGCGATTCCTTGGTACCGCTTCCTATTACCGTCGCTTTATTAAAAATTTCAGCCATCGAGCTGGTCCACTTAATGCTCTTACGTCTACCCGTAAAGGTGCGCCACCTTTCCAGTGGACTCCTGAGGCCGATTTTGCCTTTAATGATTTAAAGCTTGCTTTAACAAGTGCTCCTGTCTTAATTACTCCTGATTTTACCCAAGAATTTGCCGTGCATTGTGATGCTTCTGATTTTGGCGTCGGTGGAACCTTGACACAGACGATCAACGCAGAAGAACATCCAGTCGCATACTATAGTCGTTCTCTTACCCCTACCGAGCGAAATTACTCCGCTACCGAACGCGAAGCGTTGGCTGTTGTACACAGTGTTGAACACTTCAGACCTTATCTGGAAGGCAGTAAACCCTTTCGAGTGATTACCGATCACGCTAGCTTGAAGTGGTTCTTAAATCTCAAAAATCCTACTGGCCGTCTCGCCAGATGGGGTTGTAGGCTCTCGCCCTATAATTTCAAAATTGAACACCGAAGCGGTGCTCAAAATATAATACCTGATGCGTTATCCCGCTCAGTTCCCGTTTCTACTATCGATACTGTTCAGACTTCTGATCGTTGGTATACTAATTTGGTTAAGCGATGTACCAATAAACCTCGCGCTTGCCCTAATTATCAGTTGGTACAAGGTAAACTGTACCGATACACTAAAACGTCCAATAAACTTAGTGGTGATTTTCAATGGAAAGAAGTTGTTCCTCTGGAATCCCGTGAACACATTATCACCGTCAACCATTCTGACCCTACCGCTGCTCATCTTGGTGTTGCAAAAACCTACCGACGTTTAAAATTACGATACTTTTGGCCCGGCATGTATAAAGATACCGTGGCATTCGTCCAATCCTGTTCTACCTGTAATTCTCATAAATATACCAACATGAAGACTCCTGGCTTCATGGGGGATCCCAAGGTCTGCTCTCGCCCCTTCCAGTGTCTCAGTCTTGATTTAATGGGACCTCTGCCCCGGTCGCGACAGCAAAACACCTTCCTGCTGGTTGTGGTGTGTTGTTTTACTAAATATTGTCTAATATTCCCATTACGGCGCGCTACAGGCAAAGTAATTGCCCAGCGACTCGAAGATCATGTGTTTCTAGTCTATGGTATTCCCCAAACTATAATTTCTGATAACGGATCCCAGTTTGTCTGTCATGAAGTCCAAGCTCTTTACCATAAATATAATATACCTCAGATACATTTAGGACCCGTCTATTGTCCACAAGTCAATACTGTTGAGAGATACAATCGTACCATTATAACCGCGCTGTCCTCCTATGTGGAAGAGGATCATCGCACTTGGGATGTTAATATCACCAAGATTCAATTTGCTCTCAATACTGCTGTGAACGATTCTACCTCTTATACCCCGTTCATGTTAGCTCATGGCCGAGAAGCCGTACCGGACGGTAATATTTATCCTTCTTCTACGGACGTAGACGAACTTATCGTTTCCCCTCGCGAAGATTATGCAGATAATCTCGGTCATTTAAAAGATATTTTCAAACGAGTACAAGTTATGCTGCGTAAAGCTCATGATCGTAATATAAAATACTATAATAAGAAACGCCGCGATATTTCCTTTAACGTTGGTGACTATATCTGGAAGAGATCTTACAAACAAAGTTCTGGTGATAAATTCTTTTCTGCTAAATTAGCCCCGAAGTATGAGCGGTGCAAGATTCTTAAGAAACTTTCCCCGTTGGTTTACATACTAGAAGACGATAACGGAAAATACCTTGGCAAATGGCATATTAAGGATTTTAAACCATAACTAATTAAATTCCAGTCACTTTACATTAAGTTATACCTTACCCTTAACGAGTTAGCATGATATCATACTACCTAACTCAAGCTTTAGTTAATTTTAAAAGTTGTGTATAATACTTTACTTTAGTTACCCCAGACGTTACTATTGCTAATACCCTTAAATTACTACTATATTATTACATACATTACTACTATTATTACTACTACTTAATACATTTTTTTTTTCTGTGTTGTGTTCCGGCTAAAAAGCTGGAGGGCCAGCTTGAATTTTCCTCGTACCCGAGTAAAATTCCGGTGGCAAAGGGGGTCATTGTAGCATCATATTTCTCACGGCCCAAGCCTATTTAATCATTTAAGAAAATATATACCACTTGTCTATGCTTCATCGCTTTAGGGATAGAAAGTTGTCCTCGAAACCTGGATTTCGTAAACTATCGAGCTCTAATCCGATTTTAGTCGATTTAAATAATTTAAATATTTTTAAAATAAACGTTACCTAAATAATTTAACTTAAAATTAATCTAATAACATTACATTCCCATACAACTAAACTAGTTCTATTCCGTTTTAACTTCGGTTTCATCTGAACTACTTATTAATAACATATCTTAATCGATTATTTATAATCGACTTAGTGTTTCGACTTAAACAAAGGTCAGAGGTCTAACCTCTATTGATTTCGTTTGACAGTCGATAATTACGTGGAACTCGTTCTGTCTCTCGCGTCGATTTCCGGAATAAAAATGCTTTTTTGGATGGAGATTTTGGGTGGACGCGGTCGGTGCCTGACCCCGGAGCCTGACCCTGGTTAACCAGATGTGCTAAGCATATTTTAATACCACTACAATCATAGTTTAGCACTATTACAACCCTGAAAAGGTATGTAACCTCACCTTGGTTAAAATGGTCTTTTCCCCATCTTTTAGGCTTTTGTCGAGTCTGGAATAGCTTCCCCTCGGGTCGATGCCCGTGGCGAGGTAAAAATTCCCATGTTTTTCCAATTAAATTCACTAATATTGATAATTATATTTTGATACACACTTCTTGTGAAATACCCTTGTAAAACGTTAGCAGACCCGTTGTTCGGTTCTTAAAAGCTTCCCTATGAGTTCCTGCTCGTATTAAAGTATTAATTTCCCCATATTTTCTACCCAAAACTTGTAAAATAATTAAAATACCTTTTACACATAACCTCTTAAATTTTCTACCCATACCACGTTTTTGACTTTCGAAATGGATTCATTTCAGGGTCCTTCTTTTGGCTTAACACTACTACATAATTACTGGATGCTTGCCTAAGTAACCAAGCACCCTCTTCAACTGCGGTTTGTCTGCGAACCCCAGTCTACATATTTCTACCCAACTGTAACGCTGAACTCTGAGGCCTCCGGAATGCCCCCTCCAGTATGGTAATCGGACCGCCCAGGTACCTCGTTATTTCTACACTCCGGGAAGTACCCCTTCGAGTATAATAGCATCTCTTCGAGTATAATAGCATCTCTTCGAGTATAATCTTATATAAATTTATTACTATAGATTAGTTAACTCACTTATCTAAGAACTCGACCAAGCGACACCACCGTCTTAAATTATATTTCTAAAATCTATACATTAGACTCTAAATATTTAAGCTCTTCTGTAGGATTGTAAAATAGCAATTGCATAGAAATAAAAAAAACTGTGTGTAGTGGTAAATTTCTTGGATTGTTTTATTTACAACTTCATAAAAGACTACCTCACCCCTCGGGGAGGAAAGAACCCTTACAAGATACCATTTCTGAATCTAACAACTCCTATACTTCAGTTTTGGTGCCTTCGTAAAGTGAAGGCAGCATGTTATTGGCGAAATACTTTCGCGACGGCAAGATATAATTAGGAAAGGCAAATAAAATGAGCTCACGAAATCCTCGATCTTCTACAATTGAAAAAGGCTGCATATCATATATGAAAAGATTCATTATGTGGCGATCAATATTTTTTTTAATTTTCGAACAGTCTCTTCGTAAATATGACGTCATAGTATTTCTGACTGCTGGCACCACCCCACCTGCATATATATTGGCATCTTGTCTGGAGGTAGATGCTTGGGGCTCAGACAAAAGCGTAGTAACAGTACGGACCTCTTCAGCTTGTGTTACGGCCGCCGCTGGAACCGTTAAAGTTTCTTGTCTGGATAGCAATTGAATGGTACCATGTCTCCTTTTCAAATGTTTGGTCAAATTTGACACTGACGCCTTGTAAGATATTTCCATTTTGCAAATGTTGCACTGCGCTTTATAATCACCTCTGTCATTAAAATGGTCCCAAGCTATGGTGCGTTTTGGAGCCATATTTAAAATTATTTATTGTTTATATTCTGTTTATTAGTTTAAAAACCACCACCACCCGTCACCAGATAGTTTATTGAAAACCTAACCAAAAACTTAATTTACTATGTACAAAATATACAAACGAACATTTAAAACCACCACCGTTAATACCACCACGCATGCAAAATTAGTTTTTGATACGATTACTAACACACCTTGTAAAAACAACACAAGTTAACCTTTAATTCAATAAAAGTTTAAACAAAGGCATCCGCTATTAACCGTTTCGTATAAGGCACTAAAGATTCAAATTTTGAAACATAGGCCGATAGCAAATAGTTTAAAGAGAAAGAAAATAATTCATCTGTTGTTCAAAAATCAGTCTAAACACCAAGCAATAAAGCTCATTTTAATAATACATCGACTTAACAATAACTCACACAAACATAGTCAGATGGCGTCTCTATGCTTAGGTACGCGTCTCGTTTGCATTCCGATTATTTCCGATCCGAGTAGCTCAAGCAGTGGCTAGAAATTATAAGTCTGTGTGCGTTATGGTTCCGCGTCGCGTCAGACTTCTTAATACTCGAGACGCCTTTGGGCGTCTTTAAGAGACTTAGTCTTGAGACGTGGCGGCCGAAACCTAGTCTTGAAACCTGTTGCAGTACCTATATACGTTCCACCTCTAGAATACAACAGTATGCGAAGTGTGTGAGTACTCTCCAACTGTCACACATTTTAAGTAGCCATGTTTGCTATTGAAATTACAAGCACCTGAAAAAGCAAGATTGGTTTTGTAACTTAGGTTTTATTTATATAAGACGTCATCGGACAGTGAAGCTAGCGACGGCGAACCGGAAAATCTCGCACCAGAACAAATCAATCATCTATCGGACAGTGAAGAAGATTTGAGTGACCGGGAATGTACAGGAAACAATAACTCATATTATGTAGGAAAAGACACAACTACGAAATGGTGTAAAGAACCTCAAAGCCAGTCTGTCCGCACAAGAAGTCACAATATAATAACTCAGTTACCAGGACCCAAACGCTGTATCTCAAGTGTAAACGACCCTCTTGAGATTTGGAAACACTTCTTTGACGACGTCATAATTGACGTTATTGTCAAGTATACTGACCAATATATTGACAAAATCCAACATAAATAAATATTCGAGAGAAACGTATGCCAGACAGACAAATAAGAACGAAATACTATGTTTCATAGGTCTATTATTATTAGCCCGCGTAAAAAAATCGAATCATCTAAATGTTGAAGAATTGTTTCGAGCGGTTCGGTGGAGATGTTTCGTCTTTCTTTGTCTGCCCAGAGATTTACATTTCTGCTGCGGGTTTTGAGATTTGATGATGGTAATACGAGACAACAAAGAAAAGCACAAGACAAGATTTGCCATATAAGAGAAATATTTGATAAATTTGTCCAAAATTGCAAAAATAATTACACATCTGCTTTCGTGACTATTGATGAAAAATTGGAAGCTTTTCGTGGAAGATGTTCATTCAGACAATATATTCCGAACAAACCAAACCCGTATGGGATCAAGATACAAGCTCTGTGTGACGCGCTAAAATGTTTTATACATTTAATTGGAAGTTTACCCCGGAAAACAACCAAATGAAGGCCCATATAATCTTGATAATTCTGGACTGGCTGTTGTTCAAAGATTATGCGAGCCGATTTTCAATACTGGCCGCAATGTCACCACAGACAATTGGTATACAAGTGTACCTTTAGCTAAGGCATTGCTTCAAAAAGGCCTTACAACAATTATTAAAACTATCCGGAAAAATAAAAAGGAAATACCTCCTGACTTCAATTTATTGCGGGGTCGAAATGTGAAGTCAAATATGTTTGGTTTTCGCGTCAACATGGTGTTGGTATCACATGTTCCAAAAGCAGGAAAGAACGTCCTACTGATCAGCACAATGCACAATGATGATAAAGTTGATGCCGAAACTCAAAAACCCGATGTCATTTTGAGCTCTATTGACACCAAAGGTGGGGTCGATGTCGTGGATCGTTTATGTGCGAATTACAATTGTGCCCGAGCAACAAGGCGCTGGCCAATGGTAGTATGTTACGCTATGCTCAATGTTAGTACAATAAACAGTCAGGTGATACATACAGCTAACAATTGAAATTCAAAACTCTTACGCCGACGTTTTATTGAAAATTTAGCCATGAAACTAATTGAACCTCATATTAGGGAACGACAGACACAGTTGAGTTTGCCTCGATTGTTGAGACAACGACTCGCAGAAATTTTAAAAATCGATGATTTGGCTGGGACGGCTGGTCCTTCAAGACATGGTCGGTGTTATGTGTGTGGATGGCAAAAAAACCGCAAAACCAAATATGCTTGCCACAAATGCAAAAAATATTTGTGCCTGGAGCACGTAGTGCCTATCTGCAGATGCTGTTTGGCCGTTGACGAAGAGTTTGAAACCTAAGAATTGAAGAGTGATTATTTTATTTTTTTTAGTTAGAAGCAATACTATTTTTTTTTAAGTCTATTATGTCATACGACTGGGAATGACTGATAGAGCTATATAAATTAAGAATTGTTAATTAATTTTATATAACCTTAAAAAAAATTTGGTAATAACCATGGCTGATTTTAGTAAATTAAGTTTATTTGTATGAAGCCTAATAAACAAGCTGTGATTAATATAATACTGATGTTTTATTGGGCAAAAAACATGTATTTTTCATACCTTATAAATTAAATTCAGCATGCGCAGTGAACTTAGGAAAAATCTTTGAGTAACGTATTTGGAACAAAATCATTTATTATTTTTGCTAAGTCATTCAAGGCTGTTTGTGTAATATTTTTTGAATGGCTCATTTTTTTATTTTTGATTGAAATTCCTGCCTTTTATCATGTTTATCACAATCACTCGTGTCTGAACTATCTGAATCGTTGGGACAATCTCGTTTGTAATCATAAATATTACATACGGAACCCGTCTCGTCCAATATTCGATGCGCACTTGCTGACTCCTGGCCATAACTAATGTTAGATTCGGATGAAAAACCCGTTGTTTCACCTAAGTCTAAATGCTTTCTTGCTAAACTGTGACCGTAATTTAATCCATGTCTTCCCACACTAACGTTACTGGACTGGATACGGAGCCTGGATTTTCTAAAACTTGGATATTTTTTGACAAAGGCTCATTAAACTTGTAGGTTGTTTGTTTTTTCCCGCATTAGCTGTATTTCCATTTATAATTTTTAAGTATTCTGCATTAATTTTACGGCGTATTCCACCAGTTCTTTCTTTGGCTTTCCACATTTCGTAAAACAACTAAAGACGTCAAGACGCTATCCAAATAGCCTGATGGTATATAAATATTCGTTTCATGTTACATTATAATTCAATCAGCAGATTAAATGCCTACGCAAGTTCAATTATTCAGCCTAAGACAGAATGACTGCCCAGTTTGCTGCTATATAACTGCTTAAAAGTCCACTTTAAGTTCTGATTCGGCCTAGATAAATTCCATTATTCGAGTGTATAGTAACACTTGACTAATAGGGTAAAAGTTTATCTGTAAGCAGCATAAAGCATTAATTCTTTGTTAAATAACTTCACAAAGTAACTGTTGACTTTATAGTAGTTCATATGTTCTCTCATTAAATGCAACGGTTTTATAGTACACGCTTGGGTTTTTATTCAGAAAACGGCATTATTTGTGTTCACAAACATGCGCTCTTGCAGCTGATAGGGCACTACTAAACGCTGAACAACAGTGATATCTGTGACGTGTTTATTGTGTTTAATAGATTTACAATACAGAAGAAAGCGTTAAAGTGAGCCTCGTTTTTTTCTAAACAGCTGTTGCAGCCCGGGTGAACTCTGATAAGTCGATTAGATTAACGCTGTGGGCTTTAGGTGAAAATTTATAATGCAGTTCTGTGCTACTTGTAGGGCGTGCAAAACCGGAGGGTCTTCAAAACCGGTTTTGAAATCCAGTTTTGAGGGCCCAAAACCGGAAACCGGTGTTAGCCCCGGTTTTGGTAACAATTTTCTAATGTTTAAATTTTTCTACGTTTTTTAAGTTTATATAAGGTATACGAAGAAATGGTGAGGAAGAAATTGTAGTCCACGTTGTCTGTGTGGTGGAGTGAACGGTATCTTGCCATGAGCACTAAAATTTCTCTACAAGGGTTCCAGTGCTTGTGTTAAGATAAACCGAGGCTTACACAGACTGGTTTATTAACGAAAAAGGTGTGAGATAGGGATGTGCCTTTAGGGAAGGCTCGGAATAAGCTTTTGCCTCGTCAGGAACCAGAAACGTGTTCGACTATCGCCCGGATTAGCATGTCTGCTCAACGGGAGCACCGCTAAAGTAACTATTAAGCGGAAATCCTACGAAGCTATGCCAGTGTGCATGGCAGACGGCTACCGATTCCGAATAGTGCGAACGAAAAACAAAACGATCGCACTGCTGGAATGGGCGGCACAGTCACCTTTTGCGCAAGCTAGCTCATTGCTTAATTATCTAAGCAAAAATGCTGACAGCACTCCCCGGGTAATAAGCGTGGACGCGATGATGGTCGAATATATGAAAGCGGAAGTCGTAGACCGGTTAGGTTGCACCAAGGCCTCTGAACAGCATGAGGTTGTCGTGTACGAGGATAGAGGAGAAAACTTGAGCTTTCTCAAATCCCAAACACTAGACCACATAGGTGCTACAGATAGCTGGGGACACCCCGTTCCAAGTTCGACCACCCAGTCTGGTTCCGAAAGGGCACAACAAAAAATTGTCTCTGAAAAGGCCGCACCCCATGCAAGTGGTAACCGAGAAAGAGGGAATGGCCACATAACCGGTTTCATAACAGCATTCAGCGCTGTAACGCAGAGCTTATTCCGTATCGCACCCAAAACACCATCTCCACAGACGTCGAGAGCAGCTCCACAACTTCAAGCAGCTAGGACGAGAGCCGACATGGGCCAGGTCGATTCGCCCCGTTATGTCTCGGCCTCGGGGCTGCAAAACCATGCGAGAAACGCCTTCCTCGAATTCCTAGCCATACTGAGAGCGACCAAACAAGTTAATCTCAGGACCTGCGATAACATCTTGCCTATCTTCACTTCCTAGCTTATAAGACTTTTTAGGCTAGGAAGTAAAAGTCTTCTAAACGAGAGGCTTGAGGAAGCGGAAGCCGCCATATGCAACAACGTCACTTCCCAGATCATCAAAGGAACCATAAAAGGAGAGTATATGGCAGCCTATAGCGCAGAAAGTGGTTTTGTAGCGCTGGACGAGACAGAGGCGGAGCGAATAGGTAAGCCGAAATCGGGACACCATCAAAGGATCCAATTGTAGTCACCACCAAGTGCACCAAGATAATGCTGGACGACCGAATCCTAGATATGGCCAAAACCATCGAAGGGAACCCAGACGTCGACGCAAGTTGGGAAAGCTGGTCGGTACCAAAGATACAATGGGTCAATGGGGTGCCAGGGTGTGGCAAGACAACATGGGTGATCCGTCACTTCGATGTGGACAGGGACGCCATCATCACCACAACAACAGAGGCAGCAAAAGATCTGAGAGAGAAACTATCGCACCGTATCGGAGACCTGGTGAAATCCAGGGTACGAACAATGGCTTCTTCTCTCGTAAATGGTTTTGGTAGAGAGAGTTTCAACCGCCTTCTGGTAGACGAAGCGCTCATGAACCATTTTGGAGCCATAATAATGATTGCACGGCTGTCTGGTGCTGGTGAGCTTGTCCTCATCGGAGATGTAAATCAGTTACCTTTTATTGACAGAGAAAATCTCTTCGAAATGAGGTACCAACGCCCAAACCTGGTCACAAACATCAGCCAGGAGTTGCTTTGCACACACAGGAACCCAATGGACGTCGCGTATGCGCTGAGGGAAATTCACTCGGGTATTTATTCCTCGGCTCCTCGTATTAAGTCCGTTGAACAAAAAAGGTACAAAAGAGCACAAATTCTCACCACCCTCCCCAACACCCTTTTCTTAGTACATACGCAGGAAGAAAAGGAGACTCTCAAAAGTCAAGGGTATGGGGGAGGCGCAGGGTCACACATCCTAACCATCCACGAAGCTCAGGGGCTAACGTACGAGTCGGTTATCGCCATAAAGACCAAGCCCAAAATGAAGCTGCATGAGAGCGTGTCCCACGCAGTCGTCGCAATATCACGGCACACCGGGACTTTCACCTACTACGCCGATGACATCGAAGACGATGCCATCAGCCGGTTAACAATAAGACGTCGTTTTGTCTATTAGATCTTTTATTTCAGACTACTATATTTCTTCTGTTGAATAAAAATCTTTTTTTTTTAACTCTGCAATGATTGTACATTATTTCTGCAACATTACATTTACTAGCTTTCGTAGCTGAACATGTCTTTTAGCCTCAACTGGTCCTTGCGCAACATTCACATTTTGATTGTTTATATTACTGTTCACCGGTATTGGACCTCTATTTACTTTAACCTCTATTTTGTCCGCTCCGTTGTCTACCGGTTTGATGAAAATATCAAATCTCCGAATAGGGGCCCTGGTCCTTGCGCAACATTCACATTTTGATTGTTTATATTACTGTTCAACGGTATTGGACAGCTATTTACCTTAAGCTCTATTTTGTCCTTGTTTTAGGCGGCATTTAGATATAAAAACATCAGATTATTAGAAAATATTGCCACTGATTGTAAGTTATTGAAAAAACGGAAAAACCGGAGGTAAACCCGGTTTTGTCTTTCAACCCCGGTTTTCAAAATTTGGCGAATTTCGCCCGGTTTTCGGTTTTTAGCAAAAACCGGAAACCGGTTTTGCACGCCCTAGCTACTTGGGAGTACTTTCGACATATGGTGGAAGCTAAGATTTTCACTATATACACCGACCACAAGCCTTTGACATTCGCCTTCTCAAAGTCAAAAGAGAAATGTACTCCCAGACAGTATCGCCATTTGGACTATGTTTCTCAATTTACCACTGACATACGATTGTTAGCAACACATACAAAAGAATGCAGTCTATGGTCTGCTGTGTGACGTTTTGCGAGCGAACTGTCAAAGGAATGTATTGAATAAATGAATGAATGAATGTAGCATAAGGAATGAAGGAGTAGCGCCTGAGTCGCCCGCCCCGTCCAACCGGGACTTCTCGCTGGAGCACGGAAGAGGACGGACCTCGTAGTGTTTTTCTTTGGTGTCTTTCTGTCGTATTGATCTTGGTGTCCATTAGATTCATACTGGAATTACCTACATATTGTACATGGTTTGGATTATTAGAAGTATTAGTTGTTTACATTTGCATTAAGGTGGTTTTGAATACCGTCCCTTCAGAAATAGTTTACATCAGAAGTGAGATGTAGTTTTCTCGCGCCATAAATGAAATAGAAATACATCGATAAAGGTATCAAGGCAAAAGATACCGGAATTATTTTTAGCAAATCGTGTAATGTTATTATGTCTGGCAACTAACTTCATTAGATTAGCAGTACTAGATGAAACGACAAGCGTGTATGAAAAGCCTCATGGAAGTAGAAGAAGCGAAAGATGTATGCCAGGATCTTAGCAAGTGAAGAGAAGTGGTATCTGCCTACCCATATGGGAAACAGTCGTGACTATATATATGCAGATGACCTGAAAGACGGCTATAGGCACTCACCAGAATAGAAGTAGTGAGTTGAAGCAGTGACTTCCTAAGACTAAAGGAATGATCTGGACCAGGCACTACTTCGGATTAAGGGAGTGAGCTAAAATAGCTGAACAGTAAGTGAATTAGTAGCTGATAGATGACCTGAAAGGTTGCTATAGGCACTCGCCAGAATAGTGGTAGTGAGCTGAAGCAGTGACTTCCTAAGACTAAAGGAATGATCTGGACCAGGCACTACTTCGGATTAAGGGAGTGAGCTAAAATAGCAGTCGTACAGGGAATTTCTAAGCCTAAATATATATCAGCTTTGGTTTAGATGGTCAGTACTATTATAAAAAAAAGATACATTGCAGAACTATTGAGAAACCTAAAAGACCTTTCTTTCGGTGTTATGATTGATAATGAAGTTATTGAATGAGATAACTAGTTACAAAGTGGTAGAAATTTCCAAGTCTAAAGGAATCAAATGACGAAAAGGTTGCAACAGAAGTTCTGTCTATTTAGGACATCATGAGTCATGATAGGCCGAGCTTAAAGATTTTAACAGCCTTTGAAATCATGTGTGTGTTGACAGATACGTAATTTATGTGCAGAGTTGGAACCAATAAAAGAAGCGTGCCTGAGGGCATGCACGGCGCAGGAGGGCCGTGTTAGCAACACATACAAAAGAATGCAGTCTATGGTCTGCTGTGTGACGTTTTGCGAGCGAACTGTCAAAGGAATGTATTGAATGAATGAATGAATGAATGTAGCATAAGGAATGAAGGAGTAGCGCCTGAGTCGCCCGCCCCGTCCAACCGGGACTTCTCGCTGGAGCACGGAAGAGGACGGACCTCGTAGTGTTTTTCTTTGGTGTCTTTCTGTCGTATTGATCTTGGTGTCCATTAGATTCATACTGGAATTA
This sequence comes from Peribatodes rhomboidaria, assembly GCA_911728515.1. NCBI lineage: Eukaryota > Metazoa > Arthropoda > Insecta > Lepidoptera > Geometridae > Peribatodes > Peribatodes rhomboidaria. The sequence goes on along the minus strand of OU452184.1, from coordinate 3,372,476 downwards.
CCTACATATTGTACATAGTTTGGATTATTAGAAGTATTAGTTGTTTACATTTGCATTAAGGTGGTTTTGAATACCGTCCCTTCAGAAATAGTTTACACGATATCTTCCCGGAAAGAAAAACATTGCCGCAGACGCCTTGTCCCGTGTGGAGGAGATCACAGCTGTTATCGACTACCATTGCAAAATTTCAGGAATCGGATTCAGAACTGCAAGACTTGCTTCTTCGTGGTTCCAGCTTGAAGCTACAGAAGGAACAGATGCTAGATAGCAACGGTTTCGTCTACTGTGATACCTCGCTTGGACAGCCTCGTCCCTTCATCACTCCACAGCTACGCAGACAGGTCTATGACACCATGCATCAATTACATCATCCCGGAGTTTCAGCTACAGTACGACTGGTAACAGAGAGATTTGTATGGCCAGGGATTCGGAAGGACTGTAGAGAGTGGTTTAGGCAATGCTTACAATGTCAGAAAGCGAAAGTTACCCGACACACTAAATCCCACCTTTCTCCCTTCCTTACTCCTTCCTCCAGGTTCTCTCACATACACCTGGACCTCGTAGGACCATTACCTCTTGCTTCTACTTACAGGTATTGCCTCACTGTCATCAACCGATATACTCGATGGCCTGAAGCGATTCCGCTCAAAGACATTACCGCGGAAACTTGTGCTTCTGCCCTTGTATCTGGCTGGATAGCCAAATTTGGATGCCCTGCACGTACTACCGACCGCGGCACCCAGTTCACAAGTCAACTATTCAAGACTCTTGCCTTGCTGGTAGGCAGGCGCACGTCATTTCTGCACTACAGCATACCACCCTGCAGCGAACGGCATCATCGAGCGTCTGCATCGGCAGCTGAAGGCAGCCATTATGTGCCACACTACTTCGCAGTGGACCGAAGCTCTTCCCCTGGTGCTGCTTGGTATGCGCAGTGCGTGGAAAGAAAACTTGAAGACTTCAGCCGCCGAGTTGATCTACGGTGAGCCGCTGCGCTTGCCTGGTCAGTTCCTGTCACCTAGAGATGACTTCAGCTCAGACGACATCACACAATACGCTAACCATCGTCGAGCGCACGTGAAGCAGCTGACACCCAAGCCGGCAAGTTGGCATAGTTCATCTACTCCATTTTACTTCCCACGTGACCTAGAACATTCGACACACGTGTTCCTGCGCCAAGACCACGTGCGCGGTTCACTGGAACCACCTTATGCCGGACCCTACTTGGTCATCGACAGGCAGCCAAAGTTTTATACCATCGACGTCAGAGGCAAGAAGGTCAACGTCACTGTCGACAGGCTCAAACCGGCGTACATCATGCAAGATTCCCCATCGCACGATAGGAAGCCAACTGACACAGGACCACCGATAGTTGAAGCAAGAACACCGCCAGTTGAGAAAATGACTTGGAGCGGGAGAAGAGTTAGATTCCCTGACTTCTATCGACCGTAGTCACGGTCTGGTCGGGGGGAATATGTGGCGTACTGTTACACGCCACCCTTGCAAAACCAGAAAGTTAATAAATTAAAATATTTGCCAATTGTTTTCGTCCCTTGTTCGCTAAAAGCTGGTTTTGCAAGGTCTCGTGTACTAGCTACGCACGACACTGTGGCGGACCGCACCGGGCGGCCACTGCGAGCGAGCGCGGTGAGAGAGAGCCTAGATCGTTCGATGCTACCGCGCGCGCTCGGATTCTTAATTGTTGTTATTTTTGTTTTCCTGTGGTGTTTAGACGTTGTAAATTAGATTGTGTCAAAAAGTTTTTTATTCACGCAAATTGTAGGCGAGCGCCCTACATACTAAATGAAGGAATATCTGTTCAAATGGCACAATGAAGAACTTTGGTTTTGTGATCATATGCTTTATTTATTAATTTTCTAAAACAGAAATAGTTAAAATGGTTTTAAATGCATGTTGGTCCTATTTTGTTTAATCAGAACAGGTTGTTTAACATTTCCTGTATTCTATTTATTTCCTATCTTACTTTTAGTGTAATCAGTAAAAATTGTCTATAGTAGAAATAGTCAGTAAAAAGTAGTCTATAGTCTATGGTGAATATAAAATTTGTTAGAACGTGTATCTGATGGCAATGAAGCATTGGCAACTGTAGCGAATGGCTTGCTGGCTTCTGGTGCTCCGCTGTCCACCAAGCCCAGATCTAATTTGCTAGCCTGATTCAATGGTGGAAATAGTGGAGCTTGACCTGATGTTCCAGGTTGATTCAAGTCTTCCGCAACTACAATAAAAAGGAACATTGAATTCACGTTGTCATTTAAATGTCTTCCAACATTCATTAATTGCTATAATCAATTGCACTTAATTCATTGGATGTCTTCATATGTTTGTTCCTCCTTCACGTTGAATGTGTCATCTTTTAAAGTTCACAATGTGAATGAAGATGCGGGCAAAAGTAATGAATGGTGACTAATATTAGGTCCTTACGTATGAAATTGGCGTTTTGTACGGGAGGAATAAAAAGTCGATTTTTTTTTGTAAAATATATTTAATTAATCAAAGTATGCACCGTTGTTATCTATGCACTTTTGCCATCTTATGGGTAGTTCATTAATCCCTTTACTATAAATACCATGGGGGCGAGAATCAATAAACTCTTTGAAGGCGGTTTGGACTGCTGCATCGGAGTGGAATTTTTTTCCTTGTAAGAAGTTGTCCAAATTCCGGAAGAAATGGTAATCTGTTGGAGCAAGGTCTGGGGAGTACGGTGGATGTCGCAGACATTCCAATTGTAGCTCAGCTAACTTAGTGGTTGTTTGTTATGCAGTGTGTGGTCTTGCGTTGTCGTGAAGCAGCAGTGGCCTAGAGCGATTGACCAATCTCGGTTGTTTAACAGCTAGTTCTTCCTTCATGGTTTGCAGTTGCTGACAATAGATATTTGCCGTAATCGTTTGGCCAGATTTAAGAAAGCTGTAGTGAACGACACCGGCGCTAGTCCACCAAACACTTACAAGTAACTTTTTCTGAGTCAATTTTCGTTTAGGGCAGGATTTGGCTGGGTCTCCAGGGTTCAGCCATTGCGATGAGCGCTTTCGATTATCGTACAATATCCACTTTTCATCACAAGTAATGATTCGATTTAAAATCCCTTCATTATTGTGTCGGTTGAGCAAAGTAACACAGCAGGCGACCCGTGTTTGCAAGTTCGATTCACTCAATTCATGAGGTACCCATCGTTCGAGTTTTTTTACTTTCCCGATTTGCTTCAAGTGGATTAATACAGTTTTGTCACTTACCCCGAAGCCTGCTGCTATCTCTGAAGTGCTTTGTGATGGATCCGCTTCCACAATAGCCTTTAATTCTTCGTTTTTCACTTTGATCTCCGACCGTCCACGGGGTTGGTTCTTAAGGTCGAAATTTCCAGAACGACAACGTTGAAACCAAAAACGTACCATGCTGTCTTTAGCGACACCAGCGCCGTACACATCATTAATTCTTCGAGCTGTTTCTGCAGCACTGGTGCCACGGTAGAACTCGTACTCGTAAATATACCGATATTTCATGTTTTCCATTGCGCGGTAATAAGCGACGTCAAAGAAAAAATAATGAGGAAAATAACAAATGAATGACTGTATTCCAAAGAAAAAAAAACCAGCTAAATGAATTTATTAATTTGAATTTCGAATTCTTAACCAAAGAGGAGATATTTCAGATCAAATTGATCAGTACGACAAAACGCTAATTTCATACGTAAGGACCTAATATAATAAATCTAACCAGAATAATTTTCTTGGTCATGCAGCTGACTGGCATGTTGTGTCGTAACTGCTATAACATGGCAGTCATTTGTGTGTTGTGGCTGTTCAGTGACTTGATCCTGTAATTTTATTTTTAAAAATAATTTCTCATTTACAATTTGAATAATTAATTATCTACTTACTACATACATACCTATTATAATTTTACAATTTCAGTTTCTAATTTTTCTACAAATAAGTAGTGAACGATTTTAATTACACTTTGAGTATTTACTCTGTTTGTACCTAAATTGAATGTTTAATAGCTATAAAGTCTGTTACCAAACATTTTTAATGAAATAAAAATTCAATTTAAATTATTACTTTCACCCATGGAGTGGCTCGAAATATGGAAAACATGAAATGAAAAATTAAGCAGAATGAATACTCACTTCTTACCAACCCCTAAAATCTCAACAATTCCTGTAGCCGCTTGAGTCTATACTATGCTAAGTGCCCTTTGCTCTAAGTCACATAATTTTGAATGAGAAGCAGGACCACCACCATTGCCTTGTGCAGCGCGATATATACGATCTTTTTGGTATTGTTTTTTACTCCACACACACACACCAGAAGGGAAAAGCACAAGCAGAACATAAAAAAACACAGAATAGAAACTAAAGATAAGATGAAATAGGTAACTGACAAATAACCAAACATAAATAAGTACTAGTGCACACACCTTTCTCCATTTTTCTGCTGTCTTTGTGTCACCAGTGGCATCAGCGTTTAACAATTCAGCTAGTTCTCCCCAGCGCTGAATATTAGTGGCCCTTCTTTGTGGTCCTTCATTTTGTGAAAAAACTATCTATAAAGCAAAGTTACGAAACCGCATTCCTCAACTTTATCTATCCACTTGAAACAAACTATTCGATTTAAAAAACTGGCTTGCAGTCGTTTAAAGTAAACACTTTTTAAGTAAAATAATTATGTTTATTCAAAGTACATACCTTTCTATAAAATATTATATATTTATATTATTATTATTATTATTATTATTATAATATATTCCACCAATAACTGAAATTGTGAAGAACTGGTTCGCATTTTTAATTATAATTAAGCTTATTTTCAGCAAAAATAAAACAACAAATTGGGTAAACAACAACATTACAGAACAGTCGACTCGACTCTAGTTTTGGGTACTTCTCGGTAAATAATTTGACAGAATAACCAATATAAATTAAAAGTCACTAACAATTTAGACAAAAGCAATCCTTTGCCTAATCCTCTAAGACTCTTTCAATTAGCCGGGTAATTTCAAAAAACTAAAATTTTTGGGAACGTATTACTTGCTCTGTCTATAGAGTCAGGCAGGCGTAGACAAACCAAGAACATATCTAAGGTAAATGCTGCATGAGCACAGGGGCAGGTTACGTTACAAATGAAAAACAAAATATTAATCAAAGCAGTGAAAATATTTTACAAAAACGTAGTCTACGAGGGTCTTCACAAAACCGTTTAAACACCTCAGATTTAATTGTATCCTTGGTTTTTTGTACCATGGTTCGGTGTACACTGAGCATGTATAGGCCGTTCAAACGGTTTTCAGTCATCGTTGATCTCACCCATGTTTTAACACGACGCACTGTAGAAAAGAAGCTCTCTATGTTACTTGTAGTGCAAGGTTGTGCCAAGGTAATAAGTATTGCTTTTTTTGTTGCGGGAAAAAAAATGTTCGCCTCCTTTAACAATTCAGAAAAATCTAGTTTTTCGAGATCTTCTCTGGTCATACCCTTGGTCTGCCATTTTTTATACCATAGTTCGGATTCTTGATTAAAGTTAAGGAAACCGTAGTATAGGCAGAAACTTTGTGCTTTATCTTTGAAATCAATTAAGGACATTTACAATTGGATGATGTCCAAGGATGTGTCCTAATTCGTTACGACGGCAGAATTTATTTATGTATGTGTTCTTTTTCTATCGCGACCACTTACGAACGAATGACAAAATATGAAGCAAATGGATCGGTTTCATACGTTTAATTGTTTGAAAAGGGGGGTCGTACAATTTATTTCCAGCGCTTGCTTTTAAGCTTGCCCACAATTGAATAAATGGAAGTAAATGATGTGTCTTCACAAATATTTACGTTTTTCATCTGTTATCTATAAGTATGTTGAAGCTTCTTTACATTTATACTTTAAGATTGAGAAATGAAAATAATTCCAAAAAGCAAAACCAAAACGCACATGTTTCGTCCAAAATTAAAAAAATAATAACTTCAAAGCGTTGACATTGACATTTTAACTTAGTTTGCGCGCGATTTCCGAAGTTGGCGGATTCTTTGAAAAGTTGAAGATAAACAGGATAAACATGAAGATAAACTGGGACTTGAAAAGTGGCCGTGGTTGTTGTAAGGTGCCCATACGTGCCTAATGTAGGAGCAATTGCTGTACCTATAGACACCATTGATTCTGAAAAAACTGGCAACTCTAAAATTTAAACTTGAACGCAGCCGTCAAGCATTATCTATCGTTAATAGATTTGACGTGTCGCCATCTTTGTTTTCCGTGTACTTTTTGCTGTGCCGTCTGTGACAGATTTTCGACCCAAAAAGTAAGTTTTTTTGTTCTATTTTAGTGCGTTTTACTCGTAGAAGGGGGGAATTGGAGCCTACTAAGGAAAAAGTTCATTAAAAGTAAAATTTATGAATACTTAAGAAATTCTTTATTAAAAACTAAATCTTTAGTTATTTGACTATCGTTTAATCACAGCGTCAACGTTACATTGTCAGGCATTTGGCCAGAGATAAACATTTTTCAAAAAAATATTATCGCTCCCATTACCCGACTTTGTGGGAAATGAGAGCCTATAAATTCCCGTATGTGTAATGGGAGCTACTTAATTATTAAATCAGCCTCAAAATTTTCAATATCAGTTTGAAATCACACTTATTTAATGAAATATTATTATAAACGTAACAACTGTCTGCAAATTAACTTAAGGATCTAAGCAAAAAACACACATATAATCAACCGGGCTGTCAGAACCAGAACATTCTTTATGAGCCCATTTACCACAACCTCTGCAACGGTACCACATTTCGTTATTTTTTCCTGTGTCACAGCAAATAGCACACAATGTTTCTTCTTCTGAATAGTCTGACTCATCGTCGCAAAGATTCTCCACGTTATCTTCCTCAGACGTGCTACTTTCATCATCAAAAAGTTTCTTTTTTACTCTTTTTACTTTTTCATTTTTTTTGGTGGTCTTCTTTTGTTTTTTCTCCTCTTCTGCGATAAATTTTCTTTCTTTGTTGCTAGTTTGTCCCTTCTTTTTTGGATTGATTTTGGTTTTTTTCTATACGTTTCTTTTCTATCTCTTCAAACACTGTTTTCATTGGTCTGCTAGATAAGATGATTGAATGTTGTTTTGGTCGCGAAGTATTATTTTTGTTAGATATGTTAGGCAGTGGACTCACAGCTGATAGAACTTTCGCGAAATCTAATTTTTCTGTATATTCCTCTTCTTGTGCATTATTTAATATTGATGGACTTTCATCATGGTCAATATTAGGAATCTGCTCTTGTTCAATATTTGGCGTAGATTGGGTCAAGACAGAGCTATTTATTTCCAGTTCCTGTTGAATACCACTAGAAGTAGACGGAAGTCTTTCAGGGACACCAGTATCAAGAGATGTAGACGGAAGTAGAACAGAGTTACCAGAAGCTGGCTGTTGAGAAATGTGTCTCTGTGACTGAGCAACAGCAGCCAAACTTTCTTGCTCATTAACTTGGTTCTGATTTTCACAAACGGCAACAAAATCGTCTTCTGAAAATATAGCAGGGTTCATGGGAAAAATTCCTGTGGCTTTGAACCCAGAGATTCCCTTGTCTAAGCTTGCTACTCTGGTATAAGCTTTGTTGAATAATCCTGCAATCTCATATGGTGTAATTTTTACCATGTTTCTGGATTTAACCCATTACTTCCCAAGCATCGAAAACATTTGAATTTTTTGATCAATTCTTTAAATTAAGTTCATAATACATTAAGAAAAAAAAATATGATAAAAAAAAATAAAAAAATTACCATCATCCCTGTTTCAGCCTGTCCTATAAATATGACAATGGGGACATGTGATCAGAAATAATACAAGTTAACAATTATAAGAAAATCAGCTTTATTTGAAAATTATGTCCACAAACAGTTTTAATAATAAAATATTTACTTATTTAATTGCTTATTTATATATTTGCTTATTTAATTAAAATAATTACTTATTTTGTATGATATGGTATGAAACAATCACTGCAAAGTGTTTTTTCACATTTAGAACAAAAGGTTAGAGGTTTTTTCTTACAACCTTGTCCTTGACAACGCCTTTGTTTGTCCCTCTTTGTCATATAGTGACCAACATTATCAAACCTGACAGGTTGTAAAAGAACTTATGAAGAACCGGGTGTCGGTTTACTTGCCTCGCCTTTTGATTTTTTCATCCAAGCATAACAAACCCTTTCGTCTGAAATCTAGCAGAGGGATGGTCTCATTGTTATTTATCTGGTTGTAGATAATCCATGAGTTCACAAGAGACATGTCTAAAATACGTATGACTAACGGCCAATACCATTTTTTACCTCTAAAGCGGATTGGATATTTAGAAATCAGCCAATCATGTTTATCCACTCCTCCCATATTTTTATTATAATTATGAATAAGCATTGGCTGATTCACGGCTACTTTGGCCTTTTCTTTCTTTGAGTACCTATTCGTTTTTACAAAAGGTTCAACAGAATCAAAATTGGTCAAAAGACAAACAACATTATTGTCATGCCATTTCACGCACAAAATTTCATTATTTTTATCAAAACGATAATCGGAAAAACCTCGGTCTTTCTTTTTCATTTCTTGTTTGGTCATGATAGGACATTTTTTAGTTCTATTTTCTCTGACTGTCCCTGTAGCTCTGAACCCTTGAGATTTCAAATCAATCAACAATTGCATGCTGCTGAAAAAGTTATCGAAGTAGACTACATGTGCTCTGGGATCTGTACAAACTGCAAGCAACTTCTTTACCACTCTTGCACCCAAGCCATCGTCACTACTAGCAGGGGTTTGAGCATCCTTGCCTGTGTAAAGCGAAAAGCTATAACAATATCCGCTGACCCCACACAGTGCCCAAAGCTTATATCCGAACCTTACTGGTTTACCTTTTATAAATTGTTTAATTCCATGGTGACCGAAGTATTTGACGATCATTTCATCAACAGCTAAATTGGATTCAAATATACCAAACTTTCGGAATGATTCATTAGCTTTATCGATAAGTGGACGAATTTTGAAAGCTTTGTCAGTAGTATCAATTTGTGAGTTGTCATTGAAATGTAAATATGATTTAATTTTATCAAAACGATTACGGGACATTGCCTGTTCAACAAATGGAATATGTACATCCTCATCTCTACACCAATAAAGTTTACTTTGCGGCAAGTGATGATACGAAGAGAATAACAAAATTCCTATAAAGACTTAACTCATTTATAGTAAGATTGAAGTTCAAATCATTTTTATAATGTTTGGCGTAGGTTACAGTTTCGTGCACTATATATTCTAGAATCTCGTCACACAACAAGTTTTCAAATATTTCTACCGCTGATTTTCCTTCCAACTCCGTAATCATATTTTCCAAACATTGTTTAGCAGTATTAGATTCTGGCTGTATTTCAGAATATACTGGTTTACACTTACGCCAAGTGACTGTCTTGCTTGTCCGAGAATTCCGAGATGTGGTTTGAGTAGGATGATTTTCCGCGACGTTATCGATCGTGCACGAAAACTCCACTTGACCAGCTACATCAGACACTGGCAAAACTCCCATATCGTTGTCAGGACCTTCTTCTATGTCAGTCATTTCATCTACCTCATCCGGCGGCAATATGGCAACTTCAATGTCATTCAACTCCTCATCACTAGAATCTTCAATTTCTTGAAGATATTCTAAGATTTCGGACACCTTCAAAGCTTTTTTATACTGTAAAAATAGTGTAAAAATATGAATTTTATCAGAAATAATAAAAATAAAACTCCTATTACGTAAAAATAAATTTTGAAAATAGTGTCCTAAAAATATGACAGTGGGGAGGAATGGGTTAATGAACATGTCGCATTCCTTGTTGTAGGCTCTCTTGAGCGGCCCAAAAAAAGTCACATCCAGAGGCATTGTAAGCGATGTGATGAATGTGGTGGAAGCGAAAGCATTATGACATTGTTCGCTTTAGCCACTTCCCAAGCTTCTAAAGTACAATGACTGTTGTGGTTATCCATAATCAAGAGAACAGGTTGTTCAGCAGTAAGTAGGTTTTGAGTGCTTAATGAAATGTCGTAGCCATTTAATGTATATGCTTTCATTTGTCCAACCATTATGAGAACATGTATAAACAGCTCCTGGTGGACCATCTTTTTCTAGCTGCGGTGAGTGCCGTTGTCGAGGGAAAATAAAAAGAGGCGGTATGAAGGATCCTGAAGCACTCATAGCACAGATAACCGTGACGTTTTTACCTCTTTCCCATGACGTGACTGTTCCAACTCGTTTTTGTCCCCTAGGTGCTATAATTTTTTCTGTTTCCTGGACCGTCGTTACGCCAGTCTCATCCATATTGTTAATATGAGATGGCAGAAAGTGGTGTTTGATCATGACATTCTCCAGATTTTCAAAGAATCGATCCACTTCAACTTTGTTAAATCCAAGTATTCTATTAATGCTTGTCGCTTCTGGAAAAAGCCAGCTAGAAAGTCTTTGCCCGCAGACTTCTTGACTTCGTTAAATCTATCAGCGACACCAAATTTTTCTGCCATGGCGTAACACAGCTTACAAAACTGAGCCTTCGTCAGTCCGTAAAATTTATTTAACATTTCACGCAGGTGATCAGCCAGCATAGCTTCTTATTCTTCGGTGAACACTGCGGGCCTTCCTAGTTTTGGGGGACATTTGTAGCTTTCATTGTTTGCTTTAGCTAAGCGGAACCTCTTTTTTAAAGTACTGTAAGGAATTCCAGTCTCTTTTGATACCTTGTATACAGATGTACCGCCACGCCGAAGTATTTTGACAGCATTTTCCAAGGTTTCAACAGTCCAAGATGCTTTTGTAGTGGTGCGTTCTCTTTTTCTTGGCATTTTAGTATCTGAAAACAAATACAATATATTAAAATGCATATGGGAGGTAATGGGAGCTATAAGGAGTAATCAGAGCCTAATAAGCTCTGCTTACCCGAACACCACCATCTTGAAATAAAATAAAATGATATCCTTAATATATCCTGTAATGAAATTATAGGCACAGATACTCAAAAGTGATAACATTGTCGGTAAAATAAAATAGGTTTGATCGTAACAAAGAAATAATTTCGTACTTACCTGGTCGTTCAAATCGTTCCTATTTTTATAAGCGCGGAGCAACAAATCGACAAGCGTCCGTCGTCACATAATGCGAGGCACTGGCAAGCCGAGCGTGGGCGCGAACATGGTGGCGTGGTGTGACGAAGGCGCCCGAGTAGCAACCGAGCGAATACGAGCTATAGTTTTGTCACTAGTCGCACCGTTCTCATTACCCGCTAGCTCCCATTACCCTCCGTTCCCCTACCACGAAACTTTCTAAAATAATTGTTTGATCGTATTTACATTGTGACCTCTTTTGTTTATTGGTTATTTTCTTGCTATTACCTAATTTCTAAAGTAGCTTACCGACAAGTTCAGATCAACTTTAAGTTTTTTCCGCGAATTGTACATATGGACAAAAAAATATTGTACCTCTGGACTGTCCACAGGTACAATACAGTTTTTTACCTATGGACAGTATTTTAAATTCTCATTTTTATGTTAAACTAATCTGTTATTTTATTATATTTTTAGTGCCACGCAGTAAAACGGGTATAAAAAGAAAATAATTATGTCTAGAGACCCTTATGGAAGCCGTACAAGAAGCGAAAAAAAAACACTTCGATAAGAAAAGTTGCTGACAAATTCAAATTGCCAAAATCAACTGTTTTTAAATATATGAAGCTACACGAAAATGAAGATTTAAAAAACGAATCTTTCCAATGATTGAAAAACGATGTAAGGAAGGAAGGAGTATTTGAGTCTGAAGAAGAAATGCTACTTTGTAAATATTTAAGAAAAGCTTCATTTCTACACATGAGTCTAACTAAAAAACAATGCAGTTACCAGTATGCAGTTTCCACAGAGAAGAAATATCTACCCAAAAGGAAAAGCACAAAATGGCCGGAATTGGATGGCTTCGAAATTTTCGGCAATGTTTTCCAGAATTATCTCTGCGGAAGCCCGAGGCAACTAGTATAGCGAGAGCGACTAGTTTTAATATAACAAACGCAACGGCCTTTTTTAACAAACTGGAATCGGTTATAAAACGATATAATTTTCCACCAGGGATCTATAACGTGGACGCAACTGGGATTTCCACCGTTCACAAGCCAGGAAAAGTGTTGGCTCACAAAGAGATTCGCCAGGAGACATCAGGAGAGCGAGGAGTGAATGCTACAATGATAGCTTGCATCAATGCAGTTGGAAACTATATGCCTCCAGTATTCATTTTTCCAAGGGTTTTCTACAAAGACAACATGCTGAAAGGAGCTCCACCAGGATCACTGGGTGTGGCAAACCAGTCCAGATGGTCAACGGAGCCAATTTTTCAGAAATTCTTGGCTCATTTTATACAAACTGCTAAACCTACGAAAGAAAATCCAGTTCTGTTATTAATGGATAATCATGAAACTCATATATCTATAGAAATAATTGACAAAGCAAAAGAAAACGGAATCATTCTTTTGACACTGCCTCCACACATACATCGAACCCATTGCAACCTTTATATCGTACAGTTTTTGGGCCATTTAAATCCCAATTCAGCCAGGCTGCAGACAGATGAATGCTAAATCATCCCGGTAAACCTATCACCCATTTATGATGTAGCAGAAATAGCAGGCGAAGCATATGGAGTTTCGTTTTCGCCGAAAAATATCATAAAAGACTTTGAAGTTTCCGGCATTTCTCCATACAAGAAGGACATTTTTTCAGACGAAGATTTCCTATGCTCATATGTGACTGATTGGTGAGGAGAAAGCCACTTACCGGTTCTTCGCAGGTGGCACTCGGGGGTGTGCAGTCACGTTTGTGCAGACTCCTTTTTCGCGTAACTCGTTGTTTGGTTTGAAGATGGGGTGGCGTTCGACGCGCTCGCGCACCCCGTGGATTTCGAGGGTGCGCACTCGGGAGATGGAGATGTCTATCGCGCGCGGCGGTTAATCTCTCACTGAGCTCCCGGTGTTGGAGTGCTAACATAGCGAAAACGCACGGTGCTTAGCAGTTCTACCAACACCACATACTCAAAAACTAATGTTTGTCTATGCGTGGTCACGTGATATAAGGAATGCTTGAACGCGCGAATTTCAAATTAAAACAAAATTGAAAAATGTAAAGAAAGTGGTTCTGTACGAACCATACCGCTCACCTTGAAAGAACGCAATTTCTTTCAACTTAATTATTTACTTAAATGAAATTGTACTCACTAATACTCACTAAATCTAATCACTAAACTAAACGGTAAGTACTTATAAAGAGGAAGTACCTAGCTCTCTTCGTGCGCTTTAACTACTCTATAGGAAGCTTTCAAACCTTTGCAACTGCTCGCTTGTAAAAGCTACGACCACTGCAAATAGTGATGTGCCGATTCGATTATTTTAGTAATCGATATATCGATTATGCGCCCGAACATAATCGATTATTAATCGATTACTAATCGATTATGCCTATTTTTATTTATTTTTAAATTTAGCAATATAACATGATGATTAATGAGATAACTATGATCAACTTGACCTATACTTAGTACGAGTAAAAAATAAAAATTAGCACTAGTATTTTATAATTTTATTTAGTAACTTAGTTTTACAGCAATGACCAATTTGCGTTTAAAAATATTATGTAATCGAGATGTTTGGGCAGTAGCCGGTTTCTCCTTAAATTTGTCACTTGTCCGGTTTTAGAGAATATCCTTTCCGATGGAACTGACGTAGCTGGAATACAGGAGTATTTTAAGTGTAGTTTGTATAAATTGTCATTATTCGTTTTCATGCCTTTCCAATATATTAAAGGATTGCTTTTTCTATCAAGTAACGGCAACTCTAGGTACTGACGTAAAGTTATTATATTCTCCGTTGAAGCAGTTGTGACTAAGTTTGATTTTTTTGTCTCAAAATGGTCCCAAATGGATTGTTTTCTTGTTTGTTCCTGATGTACTTCCTCTTCTATTGCTGGTTCACTGGTTTCTTCAGCTTTGTTTCTAAGAAAGGTGAGTTCATCTAAGCAGCGTTGTTGAGCACTGGTGGCATTACTATCTAAGCCGAACCCGACCTTCTTGAAACGGGGATCCAAAAGACAAGCAATTCCAACATGTTTATTGCTTTCTAAGGAACCAAGTCGTCTCTGTATCACATCGTGCAATGTTTCTTTTAGTTGCGTTCCAATTGATGTTTCGACGTTAGGCAAATTCAAATTATATTGTAGTCCTCGTATCAGTGGAATCACCAATGCCATTGTGGGATATTTTTCTCCGGATAATTGTTCTGTGATTTCTTCAACATTTTTTAACAGAATTACACAATCTGCTAATACCTTCCATTCATTGTAGTCAAGATTTTCAGGAGCGTTGTTAATTTCACTCAAAGTAACTGTGAGTGCTGCCTTAACTTCACATAACCTTGCGAACATAATACTAACACTATTCCATCTTGTTTCTACGTCTTGTTTCAATTTCAGCAGTTTCATATTCATATTTTCTTGTATTTTGGACAGATGTGCAGTACTTTTGGCACTATGACGAAAGTGACCGACTATTCGTCTGCATTTCTGAATGATATTCTGAAGACTATGATTTTCATTCAAAGCTTCTTTAACGCTTAAATTCAGAGTGTGTGCAATACACGGATGATGGTGTTTTCGAAGCACTTGATTTATAGCTTTTTTCATGTTGGCACCGTTATCGGACACAATGGTTACAATTTTTTCTTGAACACCAAAATCTTCAAATATTTCTTGTAGAATTTCTGCAATGTTTTCGCCAGTATTCGGATTTAAAAGTTCTCTTGTAGCAAGGACTAATGACTGCAATTCATCATTGTAGATGCAATGGCAAGTGACCGTGATATAAGACTTATTTGAATCAGATGTCCATATGTCTGTTGTGATAGCCAAGAATTCTATAGAACTTAAAATTTCTTTTATTCGTGTACATCCTTTTTCATAATATTTACACAAGATAGATTGAGTCAAACATTTTCTGCTTGGAGGTTCGTAAATTGTATCAACTCCAGTAATTTCTTTTTGCAATGTCTTTATAAATTTTAAAAATCCTGTATTTTCTACTATCTGCAGTGGTTGGAAATCTTCACAAATCATTTGCAAAAGAGCAGTGTCAATATTATTTCTCTGATTCTGACTAAGTTGCCTTGTGACTATTGTTGTAGACAATGTACATTGTTTAAACTTTTTGGTCCTAGGCTCGACTTCGTCTTTCGTCGTCGTTTCAGGTTGGTCGGTATTTTTGCTTGTGGAAGGCCTCTCATCTTCAAGTAAATGAATGCGTTTCAGGTGTTCACGAAGATTTGTCGTGTTCCCGCAGAATTTGAGAGTCTTATTACACAGATTACATGATGCTTCTTGATTCGATTTCGTAAAATGTGCCCACACGTAACTAGAACTCTCACGTCGCTTCATTCCAAAATAAACGTTAAGCACTTTAAATAAATTTTAATATTACGCACGTCTAACACTCTCGAGGACTTTCTTATGTTTGGCGGTAAATAAACTTGTAAAATTTGAATTTGTCTACTCAAAAGTAGATTGGGAAAACCCCTAATAGAAATGAAACATTTATATAAGAAAGTCCCTATAGTAAAAAAGAAAAATGCAGGCATTTTATATGGGGAATCCCCAGTTTTACCACTGAACGTTTTGAATGTAAATATAAACCGTATAGCGTATGGTATTTTACTTGGGAAGTCCCTCTCACAGATTTATTATTTAAGGTTGGGATAGATTGAACGATAAAAGCTAATTTTTAATGTCACTGTCAGAAAAAATCGATAACTATCGATCATTCCAATGATAATCGATTACGGTCGATTAACTAAATAGTCGATTAATCGATTATTAGTAATCGATTTAGCACATCACTAACTGCAAAGTTACAACTCGGATCTTATCATCAGTACCGAGATGAAGGTCGGCTCCATCGCTTCCAAAAATGTTGAACACATTGTTGTACCCAACGCCACCTAGGGGTTGGGTCTACTACCGTCAGTCTTAAGATTAGGGTTCCGTTCTAAACGATGCTCTAGTTTGTGGAACCTAGCAAGGGCATTGTCACGTGACTTGCCGAGAGGTGAGGCATCAGGTTTACGGGGTAAAGCAACTGAGTACCTCCCTGTGGAGTCGCGAGACTATGAAATCTCTAAAATAGACTCGCATAGAATCTCCTCGGGGGTGAGTACTTTCACTTCAGGGATTGACTCGAGCTCCCAGAATTTTTTCAAGTCGCCGTCATCTGAAAATGAGCTAAAACAAGCTTGAACTGGAAGCGAAGTCGAAAAATCAGACGCTAGATGTCCTAACTAGACATAGCCAAACACGCTGTTCATGGCTATAGGTAGACCGGGACCGCCAGATATCACGTCACCTAAAAATACCTGGGGTAGAACATTTGCTCCTAAAATCATCTCGATCGGCTGCGGTGTGTGGTATGTAGGATCAGCAAGATTTAAATTGTTAATGTGTGGCCAACCGGAAGTAGGTAATTTCACATTTGGCATGCATGCATGCGTAAGTTTCGGCAGAACTAGCGCATCAATAGGTATTGACGGTTATTACTCGTTTCTCGGGGTGATGTTAAATGACACTATTCCTTTAGGACGAATAGGTGCGCTATCTCCTATGCCATAAATGGGAGTATTCGAATAACGCCGCTTGAGGCCTAATTTGTTTGCGAATGCTTCTGACAGAAAGGAAGCCTGCGCGCCAGTGTCGACCATACCACGAATTGTCGAGAATTTCTCAGAACCAACATATACGAGTACATCCACTAATACAGTAGCAAGCAACACTGTGGGAACAACACAAGTACGAGTATTTGAAGAAGCGCAATCGACTTGTGTCGCCGCACTCGATGTAACCGCATTAGGTGGCAGCGAGGTCTCAACGCAATTCTCAGAAACAGACACGTACGACGCAGTCTTATCATTACTCGGAAGTTCGCTTTTATTTCTGAAACAAATCGAACTGTGGTGATTTTTTGAGCACGAACGGCATAGATATGTGTTACCTGCCTAGACAGTTAAAGCATACATCTAGAATTTTAATAAACTCGTAACGCTCCTACGGCGACCAACTCATAAATTTGCTACATCTAGTCAACGAATGGTGACCATCACAACAATCGCATTTGTTGTCCTTATTCTCCGACCGCGAAGGTCGAGACTCGTTTGAACTCGGCTTCTTATTGTTGTCTGAGGAGTTTACACTGAACGCTCGGAACGCTTGATTCTTACCGGACGGCGAGTTTCTCCCGCCAACCGACTGAGGAATTTTCGAACTACCCACATTTTGCGATTTTTTATCGCCGGAATCAACTATTTCGCTTGCAATCAAATCTTTTTCTAGGAAAAGAATAAATGACTCGACACTTGGTATCTCGGAAGGTTTTTTCAATGACAATTCAAAACGTTTACGGATGGAAGTAGATATTTTACGTAATTAAATATGCAACAACAAGAAGCTCCATTCTGTATTAGGAAGTTTCATGACTTCTAACGCTTTTATGTTCTCCTGATAGACGTTCAATATATTACGAAGGCCTGTTGTGACGTTCCTCTCAGAACATGATTCAACATCAAGAATGCAGTCAAGATGTTTGGAAGCAATGGCTCTTTTGTTCGAATATCTCGTTGTAAGAATATCTAATGCAACCGAATAATTCTCATCTGTAATAGGTATCGATTTAATTAGATTAAATGGCCCATTTTTTAGCGTAAGAAGTAAGTACCTAAATTTCTCCGGATCTGTGTAGTTATCATTTTTATGTACAACGGATCTAAATAAATCATAATATGACGTCCACTCCGTGGACACGCCGGAGAAGGATGGCAACGGTAAAACAGGCAACTTATTGACATGACCAAAAAACCGCCATTGCTCATGCACGGACATAAGACGCGCTCCTCAAATAATAAAAAATTAAGCTGTGCAGTGTGCCTAAACCAACAAAATACCATTGTGCGTGGTCAACCGTGGTCATACGGGCACGGAGACATCAAGGGGGCCCCCGGACATCACACGGTATTTCAAAGCTCGACACCGGTAAGTCCATCCCTCCTTCATACATTTCCACCAAACTAGATACAGTCCACTTGCTATATTTCAATTTTCACGGGTAACAAGAAACATTTAACATTTTGGTCCTAATCGATCGAATTTTCATACATTTATCAGTGCACATTCATCAACGCAGTTTTATAACCCTTCACTTATCATAAACAACATGGCGGGTTTTTAATTTTCATCAAAATTAGTGATAATATTTCATCATATCATTCGTGCCTTAAGTATCCAACATACATAGGTACCATCATTTTTCATTCAAGCGCCATCCACGAGCGAGTAGCTTAATTATGTGGAAGTCAGTGTTAAAAAGTAAAAACATTTTAGTGTTGGTTCGGCTAAACGTACATAGTCTGCCATATTTCAACATTTCAATCGTGGTTTTAAGCGTAACATCATCATAACATTATTTTTGTGTCTAAATCCAGTGTAGCATAGAACATTAGGATTTACATAAAACTGTTCGTGTCCAATAAACATAATTTAATATTATAACATACAATACCTACCAAAAATGATTACGTGAACTTTTGTACTTAGTAATTCATTCAAGTAGGTATCAACGTTAAAGATCGCTCGTCAGTCAAATTTAAAAACTTTAGTTCATTCATTCATTTGGTTTCAGAGAACGTGTTCATTCCTGTGACTCATTCATTCCTAACTTTTTAAATTACGTCAAATGTTGACACTGACATTGACGTTTTTACTATATACTGACAAGTGTTTTTTTTTATAACTGAGTGACGAACGAAAAGTGGCCTTGACAATTAAAAGTGTGGTTAACTTTGAAATACCTACACAGCCACACATAAATCGTGGCTAACGTAACCGCGGGGTAGTAGCCCCGTGAGCTGAAGCCAGGGCAATGGGCTACATTATGCCCGAGGCCCTAACCTACTACCCTAAAAAAAAAAAAAAAAAAAAGGAGGTTGAAGATCCAAAAAAAAAAATAACTTTGAAGTTGAAGTTGACATTTCAATTAAAACATCTGTTATCATTCAAAATTGTTAATTTGTGTTATCAAGTGTTATCATAAACAATAACAAGCATCAAAAATGAGTCAATCTTTGATATCTCATTATGAAACGAAGAGAAACATGGCGTTTAAACGCCTTCGTGATGCCGTACAATGTGCGAGAGGTTGCGCGGCAAATCCAAATCAAACAACACGTCTAGAAACATGGTGCTCGCGTTTGGATCAAATCATGGATAGTTTTAACGAAGCTCTAATCAATTTAGCAGCCGAGTTACATAAAGCCGGTGATGACGAAAAAGAAGCACAAGTGAGTCAGTGCACATATTTAGAGGAGGCCGACGACATGTACTCAGAAGTCTTAGAGGCTAAACGCAAATATCTACTAGCAACAGTAATGTCTATTTCTTCGAGCCAACCGCGCGAAATGACTACTAAAACCAAACTACCACCAATGAAACTACCAAGCTTTACTGGTCAATTTAATGATTTCCTTCACTAAAACATCTTGGAAACATACACAAAGCATCCTCTTAGCAGATCCAGACTACAACATCAGCCGGCCGGTAGACCTGTTACTATGGGCCGAAGTACATTCCAAAATCCTATTATAGGGGTTAATCCGCGGACAAGGCCCATCAGAGCCTCTTGCACAGCATACTCAGCTAGGATGGCTGCTTTGCGGCAGCAATGTGAAGACAACATTCTAATGCAACGTCATCTTAAATAACATCGAAGGTATCCAACAATTTTGGAAAATTGAAGATATCCAGGAGCAAAACGAAATGTCCGTAGAAGATCAAGCATCAAGCTACCACAAAACGCTTAGAAAGCGGTCGCTATGAAATTAGATTGCCAATGAAGCCAGAATTAAAAGAGAAGTTAGGATCTTCAAAGGAGATAACCATAGCACAATTCAAAAATATAGAGCGGAAATTTATCAGACAAGAAAGTCTAGCTAAGCAACATAAACAATTCATGTGAGAGTACGAGCAACTCGGATACATGAATTTAGCATCTCGTACTAGCAAGGAGGATACCGAAATAGAATGTTTTCTACCCCACCATGCGGTACAAAGAGCCGAGTCTACCACAACAAAACTACAAGTAGTATTCAACGCCTCGGCTAAAACATCGTCAGGCCAAAGCATCAACGATCTAATGGACAAGGGTCCAAACTTACAAAATAACCTTCCAGGGCTTTTCATGAGATGGAGGCAATTTCGGTTCGCATACACATCCGACATCGAAAAATGTTTCCGTTTGATTATGGTCAACGAGCATGACCAAAGCCAAAGCCAAAGCAAATCGTATGGCGGGAGAGTCCAGAGCAACCTATAAAAACGTTTGTTTGTTTGGCGGGGCATTTTCCGCACTTAGTCACTTGATTGGGCCATTGTACATCAGCATCATCGATGATTTACTGAATAGGTACAGCTCATTCACCAAAATCACTCTTATTTTAGCATGGATACGACGAGCTTTGACACCTATTAGAATTAGTAAACAAAAGCCGAAGTATATTGCATTACACAAGAGATAGAAGATACAATACATTACATCAAACAAGATTAAGTCGGCAAACATTATCATTATAAAACACGTACAACGTAATGAGTTCATTGAGGAAATTGATATTATTGCATAACAAACAGCAAGCTTATCAGTCTAAATCCTTATTTGGATCAAGACGAGGTGTTAAGAGCAAAAGGAAGACTTAGAAACGCAAGCATAAGCCTCGAAATGAAAGGTCCAATGATCATTCCATATAGCGGTCGATTAACTGAGCTACTTATCGAGCAATCGCACGAGATTACGCTTCACGAAGGAGCTCAGCTTACTTTGTCGTTTCTTAGACAAAGAGTATTAGGTAATCAAAGGAAATCGAGTTGCCAAAAAACAGCTTCAGAAATGCGTGACGTGTAAAAAACAGGACCCCAGAAAACTACAACAGGTTATGGGAAATTTACCGGCCTGTAGAACTAACCCAGCACCGGCGTTCTATCACACAGGATCAACCCCTGTGTGATAGAACGCCGGTGCTGGGTTAGTTCTCACGGGTTTTGTACCAGTAAAAGCAAACAAAGGCTGAGGAATAAAAACTACGTAGGGATACAGTTTTATTCAAATGTATGGTAACAAATGCTGTATACACAGACTTAAGTCTCAGACAGCAGCAGCTCTTTCATCGCAGCATTAAGACGAATGACGAATGGGCGAGGAGCCCCAAAACATATTTATTCTGACAACGGAAGTAACTTAATTGGGGCAAATAATATCATGAAAGAAGAATATCATTAGGTACAGCAAGTTTTCAGCGATTCGCGCGAGCACGCGCCTTCACCCTCGTCAACGTCGGTCGTCAGACAGAGGTGACAGAGGTGTCAGACAACCGCGTGTACAAGTGTCTTGGATAATTATTTACCAATATTATGAAATCGAATGTAACTGTCTCTCTGTAGGCTATTCACGGCTGAATAGACAATTTGACAATTAGTTAACAGTATATCATGAGGAAGGTTTTTGGAGGAAGGAATACTAATTTCTAAATAAACGCAAACGAAGTCGCGGGTAAGAGCTAGTAATAATATAAGGACTTAGTTGAAATACAAACAAGAAATATGAGAAGCTATATTTTATTATTCCGCTGATCCGATTACTTCCAAAGAGAAGAACCAGCAAGAAACTTAATGCAGTATTTTTTTCTTAATAATTAAAACTTAATAGCTAATCTTCACAGTAAACTTTAGCATAAGTTTTACAATTTAAGATTAAACAAGCTTAAATGAAGTCATATAAAACATACTGTATGTACATTCTAATTTGAATCCTATGCTATTACATCGATCGGGCCGTGCCTTAAGCCGGGTCGCGAGAGGCCCGTCAGATGGTGAGTTGCCTGAAGAGATTGCTCGACCTAGGCGTTTCGTGTCAATAGCAGACCGGCGCTTGGCATTTACCAGTACGCCCTTTTCAAGGCGCCTCGGGAGGAATTCGTCGTAGTCAATGGGTATGGAGTCAGTGTGCGTCGGGGCGGTGCGGAAGCAGGGAGCAGGCTCAGCCACCGTCATTGGTGTGTGGACAGGGTGAAAGAAGGAGCTAGCTCGACCTCCTCGGTGGATGAAATCCGGCGCTAATCGAGCGGGTTCGCTACAGCTCGGCAGACTGAAGTTGTGGTCGTGGATGATGGAAGCGACGTCGCTTGATGGGCTCAGTCGCACTTGCGGCGATACAGAGCCAGCCAGGTGAGACCACTGGCGAGCCGGTGGAGGCCGAGCTAGCCCGATCAGCGATTGAAGGCGCGACACGAGCCCAGAATGAGCGACGACGACTTCTTGGTTCGTCTCTCGTCGACAGCTGGACGACGAAGCCCAGTCGCGAGTCACCTGAAATTAAAAACAGACCTTTACAGGTGCTGTTTTCTCTTAATTCATTTTGGTATACAAATAATTCTGCAAGTAAAATTACCGGAAAAATATATACATTTTTTAAATTTCATTTTTTTATTGTAAAATTTGAACAGTAATTGCAAAATTTTACATATGTGTGATTTCGACTTTACCATAGCCTGTCTACAACAGTTTGTCTCCCAACATCAATGGACCGTTGCACAAGTGTTGATATGGGCTCTACGGAAGGCTGTTGCGACTGATCCAAGCTCATCTCCTCGTTGGAGATGAGGTTGTGCAATACCACACAGGCATTTACTATTTTCCCTGCTTTCATAGGTTTATAGTGCATCACTCTGTTAGGTAAAAAATGTTACTTAGTTGAAACTGCCAAATTTACACACTTGTGCTAATAGGCACCGCCAGCGGCATTTCAGCACTCCAGTACAACGCTCCACAATCTTTCGAGTGCGAACATGCTTGTAGGTATAGTATTCTTCAGGCGAGTTTGGCGCAGCATTAAGGATCGATGCCATCAAAAATTCACGCTGCGCATAGCCAGAATCTCCTGCAAGAATTATGAATTAATTAGCAGCACCCTACAGTGTATCAATTTCCACTTTAACAGCAAAATAATGGATATTGTTTCAAAGTCAAAGTCAAAGTTTAAATGTTTTTATTCAATTTAGGTATCAAAGATACACTTATGAACGTCAAAGTAATTTAAATAGACTCAACCGCCTTGTTCGGATAAAGAGCCTCTAGCTCAGAAGAACAGGCAAGAAACTGAGGGGCATTATTTTTTTCAAATAATTAATAAATTACAGTTTTACAAATTTTGGCTTACAACTAGGTAATATCTATAAATACTAGTGGCTACTTGGCGGAAGTGAAAGGCTTCAGATATCTTTGTCTTCTAAATAATTCTTAACCTTATTTTCATTTCATTTTAAGTTTTACAAACTTACCCAAAAGCCTACAGACTTCTCCATCATTGTGAAGGTCCTGCATCAGAGCCTTCAATGAAGTACTATTCTACACATTTGAATCGTGGCTCTTTGTTCCAAAGGATGCATCAACATGGAGTATTCTCAAGTCAGCATCACATATGTAATTATCTGAAAAAAATAGTTATTTTTAACATGCTTCAATTTAGATAATCATTAATAAAACAGATTTAAAAAAACAACAAACGTAATTTAAAAAACAGATTAAGCACAAATACATATTCATGTTCTCTACTGTGAGATAAAGTTTTGGTCAACATTCGTTTATTAACAACTATCAACTAATTGAAATGTGAACTCATGGAGCCAAATCTAGTTATTAAATTGAAATGTTTACCTTCTTGCAACATTCTCGCGCTCTGTCCTACTTCTGGGGAATTTGACGTACTTTGTGTGATTGCTTGGACATTTGTCACCTCTTCGAGGCATGCTGACACAGTAGGCTGTGCCAGGCCTGAGTGGTAATGTGCCCGCGCTCTGTCCTACTTCTGGGGAATTTGACGTACTTTGTGTGATTGCTTGGACATTTGTCACCTCTTCGAGGCATGCTGACACAGTAGGCTGTGCCAGGCCTGAGTGGTAATGTGCCCCAACATTTTATTGAAAACAGCCATTGGCATAAAATGCCAATGCTGCTAGTATCTGGAAATGACATTGCCACTAATCAAATTGCCTGAATACCAACGAGCACACTTGTGTAGTGACGCTACGGTAGCTAAGGTGCTGTACAACTCATATGTTCGGAGCGTCCTCGAGTTTGGTGCTGTTGTTTGGGATCCTTATGAAAAAAAATACTTGCTCATGATTGAGAAGATCCAACGAAAGTTTGCTCGGTGGTTATACAAACGAACATATGGGTACTATCCGTTTTTATACCCGTCGTTGTTTGTGTCAGGCATGACCGGATTAGATACACTGGTTCTGAGGCGGAAACTCTTGATTGTAATGCATTATTGTTCAGTTTTACACAATACCGTGGACAATCAGGCAGCACTATATCAGATTGCGTTGCGGGTTCCGAGAGAAGTCGCGCCGAGAACGATGCCGCGACTTTTGGCGAGGCCTTCCACGCGCACCCGTCACGCCCGCAATGCTCCGACTGTATGTGCTCGCATTTTGCTCGGTGACATGCTCGTTCAGTGTAGAAATATTGACATTTTTGCTGACAAATTTAATTTCATTATTAATAATACATACGCATACTTAAACCTATTTTACTAGGATTTTTACTCTAAATAAGTATCTTATATTACATTTCGATATCAATGTATAATTATTTATACGTCATGTAACTATTGTATGACAATATGGTGTTTTGGTGTCTAGACTGTAAACCATTTTTGTACTGAATTGAATAAATAAATATCTAGCCTACCTTTATCTCCGGCCGCACAGCGCTTTTTCGCTGTTACCGGCAGACAAGATATTAAGTCTTCGCAGAGACGCTTGTAGTTAGCTTTTGCAAGACGATAGTGCCCGACGAACTCCTTTTCTGACGCCATCAGAGGCTGGCTTTTCTCTCTTAGCTAACAACGTTGGATCTTCATAAGCCACTTTAGGTGTTCCTCTTCAGCCGCTGCCAACAACATTGCTCCAGCCATTTTGCAGTCTGCAATAAAATAGAAAGGCAGTAATATCAAATTCATTCGTACAATTACAAAGCAAAATGATAAAAAACGAAGGAACCCGTGTTTCTGCAGTGTGAGTGGCTGATACAAGAGATAAGACAAGTCGTGAAGATTTGCAGTGATAGGTGTTTAACAATTTCAGGAACTGTAGCTTTGGACTCTTTACATGCCACAACTTCAGGCTCTCTTAACGCAACAACCTTCTGTAGAAACAGAAGTTGTTTAAAAAATATATATTCGCTTTTACGTGGTCCACGGCCAGACCCGGACTTCAACGATTTTTGCCGGTTCAGCTCTCATGTGAAGCAACCACGGATACTCTTCCATTTTTTTTGCAAATTATCATCTAAAAATAGTAAATAAGTTTAGTATAAGCGTTCATCAATAAATTAATCAAGAAAGACCTTAATAGATAATGATGTTATTTTTTCTTGTAGGAATTTTGCGTTCAAAGATCTTTACTACAATTACAGACTCAGGCATACAACTGTTTGCACAATAATTAGAGAAGTGTGTAGCGCTATATGCCAATATCAAGAACAAATCATAAATCTTTCAAAGACAGAAGTTGATTGGGAAAAGGTTGCAAGAGGATGGAGAGTGCACAAATGCACTTTGTACGATATGACATAGCTCAAATACACTTTGCATTTAGTGCAAACTGTGCTTGCCTGTCCCCCTTTGCAGTATTTGCATCTCTGACAGCAAGTTAGTTGAGGCTAAGTCTTCAGCAACTCGACGTAAATATCAAATCTGAAGTCTTTCAGAAGATTGGACTTCTTCGTGATTTCTTTCTTTGCAAAATGCCTTCGGCGTAAGAGCCAGGCGTTTTTGAAAAAAAGTATCCAGCAGCTGCGAATTATGCCAGTACGACACAGGGCAATCAGCATGTCAGCTAAGTCCACTCCGCCCATATGGCGATTGTAATGCTTACAATCTGGGAACAAGGAACATCAACGTACTGTTTTCTTTCTTTGATGTAGCGTTTAGCAGTCTGGACTGGGCAAGCATCGCAAAATAAACTGACAAGTATGACTTTTTTGTTATTAACCCATTTCACCACACTCAGTTTGTTTGTGTTGTAAACGATCTGTGAAAAGGAATCTCTTTCTTTTTTTTTTCTAGCACCTTGTCTGCAACCAACAGCTTATCAGTTCCTTGCAGTCTGTTTGAGCGGACGGTTCCCAGGCTAAAAATCCCATAGTTCTCCCGCAATAAATGTACCAGCTCTAGTTTGGTAAAATAATTGTCAAAATAGACAACTGATGCTGGCGTCTTCCAGCCTACCTACTTGACGAGTCCAGAGTCTCCCAGAGAGAAGAAGAACGTTCTCGGCCCATGCCCATAATTGCACGAATTGCCCGTATTGCACGACACGATAAAACATGGCATAATAATGTACAGACTGATAAAACTTGGACTTTTTTGGATTATTAGGCTGTACGATGCGTTGGGGTGATACCGGATGAATATTTGACTAGTTAAAAGAATAAGGCAAACAAAACATTTTGTCACATATAAGTATACGGCAGAACAATAAAATATGGCGCTAATTGACAACAAGAGAAAGAGAATGCTTGGAAGAGATCGCTTTTAGTGATAAGGCCGCTAGTTGTTACACTATTTAATAAGTTTTATCATTATTTTTCTCTTGTTGTTTTGTTATCTGTGGTGTGAACAATAAAGAGTTTATCTATCTATCTATCTAACATATGTAGTTTATCTCAAATTGTACTGTTTTTATAAACTCAATGGTCTCTGCTGTATACGTGCAAAAACAAGACATACTTTTTACATTACCAGCTTATATTTAACTTGCAATGTATAAGTATTAACTTAACTTAACTTTAAAATGCAATGTATAGTTATGCAATATTTGTTCAGGTGAAATCTTGCAACTCAATTTTGAACTTAAGAAACAGGAGCATGAGATTCGGAGCTATTTCCAGAAACTTCTGATGCATTGTCACGTTCCGCTACAATTTGCTACAGAACGTCTCGCGGTATTTTTACTGCTGTTAATAATTTATAGCACTGTGCGTGATATACTTCATTTATGAAGATTTTATCAATAATTCAATATTTTGGTATGATGTTCGGGATTTTCGGAGAACCGGTTTGCTCCGACAGAATTCTAAAATATTTATACTTTTTAAATTGTAAAGTAGTATCCACCACAAAATACACACTTTATTTTAATATCACTCATGGTATAAATATGTTTAAACTGTAATTCACATAACTTGTATTAAAATAACAAAAAAAGCCAAAACGTTGGAAATACGTTGTTAATAATATCATGCCACGAAGTATCATATCATGGTCTGAGAGCTGTGATGGCGTCATGACAAGAGTGGGGACGAAGTGACAATAGATGGAGAAAGAGTAAGAGAGGAATAGAAACGTGGAGAGGGGAATATAGGCATCACGCAGCTGCACGCACGAATTTTTACTACTGCGGCTTGCGGAAATCGAGAAATTATATATTTTTCGTTTTCTTTGCATTATTTTCTTCAAAATAAAAATAAAAAATCCCTCAGGGTGACAAAGACAACTTCCTAGCGTGTCAACTTCCGAGAACGTGTTATCTAAACTCGTTTATTTAAGATGACAAATTCCTGATATAACAAATTCCTGCATTGACAGATTCCTAAAATGGCAAACTCCTGAAATGACATATTCCGACAATGACAAAAATGACTGATTTATACGTTATCCGTTACATATAACCTTTGCTCTGTTACTAAACATCTTTTAATGAACCCCTTGTTTTGGGTATAATCTTTTTCTCAACATCGGTAAATTATGGATGACCCCAAACTCCTTTGCTGCATAAGTTAACAATGCGAATGTTATTCTATTTTTATTTTGGTCACCACGGGCGAACCCCGCTCGCCAAAGGTACAAGAGCGCGACTCCAAGCAGTTAAAACTAGTTGAGACGCGTTTTGCGTCATTTGCCCCGCTGCGCCGAAATTCATCGACGCGCCCCGTCCCTTGACCAACGCTTGGTCGAAGCCCCCATCCCTGTTCCATACACCGGTGCTACTCCGAGCCGCCCAATCCCCCCGCCGCGCCCATGGCTTCCGCACCTCGTCAGCCCCCCAAGGCCCCTCTGGCCTCAAGGCGGACCTCCTCCTTCTCACTGAGATCGCCTCGGCTTTCGACCTCGACGAAGTCCACGGGGCGGCTCAACTCGTCCGCGAACGCCCTGGTGACCTGGATATCATGGTGGCTCGCGGCGGTCTCTTCCGCGCTATGAAGCGCTTCTCTGGAGAGAAGCTGCTTGGTCGAAGCGGTCAAGTGATCGTTCACAAAGATCTTGGAGTTTTCTTGGTATCCGAGCTTGGTGGCCCTTCAGACTGCGAACAGCGGACACGTCTTCCTTTAAATACCGGTTTTGTATGCCATGAACGGTTTCGTAGCATCTTTGATTCGTGTCGGTATTCTTGTTATGAAGCTGATATCTTCTTTTCAGATAGAAATAGCACATTTTTCTTAGTAATCTTCATTAAGACGTCATACAGATTTTATTTTTATTGGCTGGGACGGGACCCCATCGAGATAAAGGGGTCCAAGAGCAACATCGAGATAAAGGGGTCCCAGTCAGGACCCCTTTATCTCGATGTTGCTGAGTCGGGATCATTGGTCTTTGTCATCGAGAGTGACTTCAAGTTCTCTAAGCGAAGATCGGAGGGCTGTTACTTCCGCCGAGACATCAGTTGAGGTTCTCTCTACTCGAACAAGTCTTTTCTCAAAGCTCTTTACTTTATCACCCAACTTCTCCATCAAGGTGTGAGCCGCGTCGACTGAGGTCTTCAGGTCGCTGAGATCTGACTTGACGTCACGTAAGTCAGCAACCAATTGCTCAATTGGCTTCATCCTATCGGAAAGCTTCTTGATGGCTTGCATTATAGACTTCATGTCACTTGCTGATTGGGTCGTTGATGCGACTGAGTGTGACACTGAAGGTGATTCGATCTTGCATGATCCGCATTTCCATGCAGCTTTCATGTCAGCACCCAGCTTGCTAAAGCCAGGTTCAGTTATTCCAGCACATTTTAAGTCGAAATATTGGCCGCATGAAGAACATAGCGGACCATCGGAGATCTTGGACTGCCGATTGCTACAATTAGGCATCGCGACGGGAAAAAGTTGAGTCACTGGGTAGTGGTAAGAGCAACCGCGAACAGGTTTTTTGAGTGCTCGCAGCTACGCGTCGCGAATGAATAAAATGAAAGAAAGAAGAAGAAGGAAGAATGCAAGTCTGCCAACAATTTCTGCTAACAATCAAGAAGGAATTTCTCAACAAGATAAGCGTAGATGTTATGCAGTTAATAAATATGATGAGACTACGAAAAAGTTCGCAAAGGACTATTTAGAACGCTTAGCTGTCTTAACTTCTAACTTCGCAGTCGAATACTTAACACTATTTACAATATGGTCTTACAATAATATTCAAAATTCATAGTTTAAAGTAGATTTTTTGCCCAGTTATATATATCAGTGTAAAGCTAGTGACAAAGGCTTCTAAACTGTGTATTTACATCACAATACATCGCGCACCCAGTGAGTTATTTACTAAAATATCAATTAAAATCATCGCTGTCCTGACCTACGACAACTCGCAGCGCGCACGCAGGCCGCGTGTTTGTCCTTCATACGCCCTCTGCCCCCCCCCACCGCGGCGCCGCGCGATCGACTCACGGATTGCCTGCCACAACGCCTGCCTAAATTGTCATCGCTGTGAAGTCGAGTCTTAGCGATTTCTATCATATTTCTCGCAGGACTCACTTGTCATTTTTGATCACTGTTACTCGCAAATAATTTCAAGACAACATGGATAAGCAAATGTGTGCCGGTTGTAGGGCGGGCATACAAGGCAAAAAGTTTATGGTTTGTCACGGATGCAGTCAAAAGTATGATTTGCAATGCGCTAATCTTTCTCCGAAGAAATATAAGGCGATGAATGAAGAAGTCAAGCGTGACTGGAGATGCCTAGAGTGTCATAGTAAGGTGCCGAAGTCAGACAACACGAACACACCTGTCCGTTCGTCTGGCCTGCCCAAAACATCTGGAAGGACCGAGTCTGATGTGGAGTACTTAACGGCAGCCGGTAATGTTACGTTGCGTAGAGGCCAGTCACCTACTGGTAATTACATCACCGAGGACAGGTTAAAGGAGTTTTTAAAGACTGAGAAGCAAGACATACGGGACATAATCGAAACATGCACTAAAGGTTTATCTGACCAGCTCGAGGCAATTAAAATTGAGTGCGCTGGATATCACGAGTCTTTATCGTTTATGAGTACTCAATATGAAGAGTTACGTAAAGAAATCATAGTATTAAAGAAGCTACTAGGAAGCTCTGCTACAGATTTAAAAGCCGTTAAAGAAGAAAATAAAGCTCTCAAGGATACCTTGCAAACACACTCGGCAAAAATTAAATTCCTAGAAGAGGAAAACATGAGGCAACAACAATGGTCGAGAATACAAAACATTGAGGTCATTGGAATTCCAGAAGATAAGGATGAGAACGCTTTGGATATTATCACGAGAGTCATAAATCACGTTGGAGTCCCTATTCAAGCCAGCGACATTGAATTTGCACACCGGGTGCAGCCACGGCGTGGTGGTGGTGATGCGCGCGCTCGCGCTTTCGTAGTGCGTTTGAAGCAGCGCTCTCTCAAGGATCATATCGTTGCCGCGGCCCGGAAGTACCGCGTTTTAAGAACAAAGGACCTGGGTATCGGAGGGGACGATAATCGTATTTTCATTAACGACCACCTTACAAAAGAAAATAAGATGTTGCTAAATGCTAGTAAACAAAAAGCCAAGGAAGTTAGTTTCAAATACGTCTGGACAAAAAACTGCCAAAAAAATGTGAGACGGAACGAAACATCCCCTCCCATACTTATTTCCTGTTCGGCCGACCTCTCAAAGATTGTATGATGTCATCTCCTACCCATGTAACTCTTTGTCACTTACATGTAGCACAGCACACTTCACACGTACCCAACTCACACATACAATACACATATAAATACATATATTATTTATTTATTATTACCACTTATATTGTTCTAGTAGAGTAAAAAACCTGTATTGCATACTAGCCATGTCAAACCAAGTCAAACTATTAACTTATGTACAAAACTGTATGACGCGAACTTTGTGCAGCTTGAAATGCGTTGATTATGATCTTATTTGTATTTTTGTTATCTATGTATCGAATACTAATTTGTTTAGATATAACTCTAACTATTAGAAATGAATAGTACTTTCAAAAAATTAAAACTGTTTTATCAAAACGTCAGGGGTTTGCGGACAAAAACTAATACGTTCTACAATAACGTACTGTTATCTGACAGTGATGTTATTATGCTCACCGAAACGTGGCTTCACGATGGTGTTCTTGATACTGAATTGTGTGACGATAAGTAAAGAGTATTTCGAAATGATCGTGTATCCTTAGGCGGCGGTGTTATGGTTTTGTGTCGTTCTGAGCTGCACGCTAGACTGCGTCCTGAATGGGAACGTGACGATCTTGAATGTGTCTGGATTACCATACAGAAATGCCTCACAAGTTAAACTCTTCAAATTATATTGAACTAAAAGTATAGCTCGAACTGAAGACACGTTTAGTCGGTTTCTTTCTTTCGACCATTGAGTTCCCATGATAGAAAAAACTCTTTCTACGTTTGCATTCTAGGCTGTAATGGCAAATATATATTGACAAATACGCAGTGTCTCGGACAATCGTGAAATACCTATTGTCTTGAAAATGTATGCCCACAACGCATGAAGCATTACGTCAAAAAATACTTCTTCCTGTTTTGTTAAAAAACTATTCAGAGATGCAATTTCATCGAATAATTTAACATCATTGATGTACACTCCTTTTCCATTCAGATAATGAATTGATAAGGCAATCTGATCAAAGTCGATCATTTCGCCCTTTTTCAGCATCAACCAATTAAAGACTTTGAATTCGTCTAAAGGCGTCATCCACTGGTTCAGATATTCTATGCAAGTCTTGTACATATTTTTAAGGTCTTGCTTGAAAACTTCTTGGTTTTCCGCAGTACACTTAGCCAGCAGTTCTCGCACTTTTAGTGACATGAAGTTTGCGTTCGCTCGTGCAACTAAAATTTCATGTGTGGATTCAAGAATTCTTTTAATATCTAGAACAGAATTGCTTTCTTTTTCGATGTCTTCAATTTTCGTCTGAAAGATTGACATTAATGAGTGAGCAAGAAATAAATAAACTTCGCTGAGTTCATTTTCAAAAAAGTTCTTCAAAGTGATTGGTACACCAGGAGTAGACAAAAAGTACTGCTTCAACGGCTCATACATCTTCAATATTCTTTCGATCGCTGGAAAGAGACTATGCCATCGTGTCTTGCTATGAAACAAAAGTTTCTGATAATTGACGTCTATATACTCGTATTCGCTGATATCCTTCAGCGCCTCCGTGCGTACGGTGTATACGGAAAAATAATTGAAAAGCTTCATTACTACAGATTCTATATCAATATGAAGATTATCAGTGCCGTGTTGAATACAATTGTGTAGTATGTGCGCTGGGCACCCAACTCCTACGATATCTTTGTCCAGTAATTTTTTTATATTAGTCCAGACATTTTGTCCCGGTTGCCGATTAACTTCGCCAAAATTAACATTAGCGTTGTCTGCTGTAAATGATACACATTTTAACAACAACTCGTACTTTTGCAAGCTTGTTTTAATCATCTCTGTTATAGTGTCAGCAGTTTCATTGGGTGTGCTCAGCACATCCAGCAGTTTTGTTTTAATGCCTTCTTGCCAGTCAAAAAATTGTATCATAATAGGAAATATTTTTTCTGCACCATGATTACATGCATCTGTGGAAACACCCAAGTAGTTGACATTTTGTAATGAGACTTGTACCTGTTCAATTACCCACTGAGATATCACGCCCGTCACAATGGCCTCAGTCTTCGTTCGTGCACAAGAAATACTATTCGCAGTGTTGGAATCGGCAAATATAGCCTTAACCAGTTGGCTGGTGCAATCCATAGATTTAAACGACTGGTGATGTTTCACTGTGTGAAAAGCTAAAGTGGCCTCAGCGGCGGATCTTTTGTCTGTCAGTCCAGAACTTTGTGGTTGAAATAAAGAGTCGATTTTGGTGTTACTTGAAACAGTTAAAATATTTTTCTTATGTTTTTCCGTTAGGATATGTTTTTCAATATCGGTAGCTCCTTTGAACTTAATTGAAAAATAATTGTTACAAATTGAACAAAACACTTCGGTAGGTTCTCTACCATCTTTCATAATAGGAAATCTTTGTTTTAAAACATCTGTAAATGTACAGACGTATCGTGGTCGCTTGAACAACCAGCTCCGATTCTCGCTCGCTCGCCCGTAGTGACACTCAACGCAGCGTAGTCCAACCTTCGCAATGGCGCAAGACGAACTGACTGAATGAGAGTGAGTGAGCGGCGGCACTGCTGCGATAACCGCGGTGCGGGGCGACGGGCGGTGCCACTGCCACTCCCCGCCCCGCCGCTTTGAGTGCGATGTGCAAGTTACAACGCGTGAGCTAGATCCGCAGTGTATAAAACGATAATAATACGTTTTTGAGAGAAAATTCTCAAACTGTATAAAATCTCAGGACTTTTCCATGGAAATCGGGCCTTTTCTCCGGTCTTTTGATTTTTTTATCTGGTAACCCTAGTTGCGGTGGTAAGTACTTGTATCCCTGTTGGTATAGCAAATCTCTTATTCAGCTCATTAAAGTAAAGACTAAATTTCACCGTAACTGGAAAAAGTACAGGAATCATAACGACTATCAGGCCTTTTCATTGCTTAGAAAAAGACAAAAAGTACTTCAAGATGAATGTTATGCATCTTTTCTTACATTTTCGCAAGAAAAAATTAAACTAAATCCGAAAGCTTTTTGGACTTTTATAAAATCTAAGCGAATGCTACCGACTATCCACAATCAATGACATATGGCGACACTCAATTGGACGCTCCGGTAAATATATGTTCTGCCTTCAATGAATTCTTTCAGCGAAATTTTAATACTTCCTCATACAGTGATAATTACTTAGCTCACTGTTCGCTTGAAGATACGTTGCTATCAAATTTTAATGTAATTTCTGATATCGAGGTTAGTGTTGATGCGGTTCAAAAAATTATTAATAAGCTAGATTGTAATAAAGGTGCTGGTAATGATAATTTGCCGCCAATTATATTTGTTAAATGTGTTGATACTCTGTCGCACCCGATAACTTTGATCTTCAACAGGTGTTTTCGAGAAGGTGTCGTTGTGAACACTTGGAAAGAAGCACAGGTCATTCCTATTCACAAGAAGGGCCTAAAAACAGAAGTCGAAAACTACCGTCCCATTTCAATTTTGAATGTTCTCAGTAAGATAATGGAGCGTATAGTCCATACTTATGTATACCCTATAATAGCGCTATCAATACCACATCAACAACACGGCTTCATGACAGGTCGCTCCACGGTTACTAATTTAGGCTCTTTCAC
This sequence comes from Peribatodes rhomboidaria, assembly GCA_911728515.1. Taxonomy (NCBI): domain Eukaryota; kingdom Metazoa; phylum Arthropoda; class Insecta; order Lepidoptera; family Geometridae; genus Peribatodes; species Peribatodes rhomboidaria. Next base: position 3,337,809 of record OU452184.1, on the reverse strand, counting down.
GGAATATGTGGCTACTAACATGGACGGAGGGTCGCAGGTAGATGCGGTCTACACGGATTTTGAGAAAGCCTTCGACCGAGTTGATCACGTAATCCTATTACAAAAGCTCTATGATCTAGGTATTCGGGGTAACCTCCTAAGATGGTTCGAATCTTATTTACATAAACGCTCTCAAGCAGTTGTTATTGGTGGGTATTGCTCTGACTATAAAATATAGGCATAACATCAGGCGTCCCTCAAGGATCTATTTTAGGCCCGTTACTCTATGCGTGCTATCTATATGATGTAGGTAAATGTATTCATAATGCTAAATTTCTTATGTATGCGGATGACATGAAAATTTTTATGAAAATAAATAATCAATCTGACTGCATTAAGCTACAGGCTGATCTTAATCGTCTTAGTGACTATTATTCTGACAACCGAGTAGGCGTTAATGTTGGTAAGTGTCACTATGTCTCCTTCACGCGTAAAAGAAATACTATTTCATTTGACTATCAGCTTTCTAGTGTAAGCATATCAAAGGTCCAAACAGTGCTTGACTTAGGAATTTTACTTGACTCCAAATTAACTTATTCTGAACATATTGAAGCTATTATTAAAAAATCATATAAAAGCCTTGGTTTTATCATGCGAGTCTGTAAACCTTTCTCGGACGCAAAGTGTATTAAACTACTGTATTACTCATCTGTTCGAAGCATTTTGGAATACTGTAGTACGATATGGAACCCCTCTTACATTACATACATAAGAGATATTGAGAACATTCAATACAAATTTATAAAACATCTCAACTACAGGGCACGTATATACATGCTGTGTTATGAAGATTCATGTAGGTACCACCATCTAACTAGCCTTGAGAACAGACGCACGATCTTAGACATGGTATTTCTGCACGGCTTGTGTAACGGGTGCATTGATTGCCCTGCCCTGATCAGTAGTATTCTCAGCTTTCGTGCACCTCAAAAACGAACTAGAAATATAAAATTATTTGCTGTCGCACAAACTCATACCAACTATGCACAAAATTCAATAATTAATCGTCTACATAGAACCTATAACCTAAAATTTTGTAACTATACCGATATCTTTCACTTAAAAAAAGGAGCTTTTAAACTTGATATAACCAAATTAATACATGGCACAAATATTTCATCAATAATTATAATCATATTCAAATATCCCACTCTCACACTTTTACACATCCACACACACACACTCTCTCTCTCTCACACACACACACACACACACACGCACACACGACTGCACATATTATTTAATTCATTAATATAATATACATTCTTTATTGGCTGTAAGTTTAGTTTGTTACTGTTGTATTTTGTTTTTTAAGGGCTGTGAATGTTGTTTAACAAATAAAATAAAAAAATAAAATCACATCACACTCCAAAAAATCTACCAGGTAATCAATAACAATAAAGAAATCATAACTTTTCTTGGAAACATACTTCGGATTTATCTTCGCCGAAATATGATATAACCTACGACGCTTTGGTCATGGTGGGTTACCCGTCACTGCAAGTAAGTCCTCATTATCTGTCTTTTCTCGGCGGGATGAACTACTGAAGCGATCAGGGAAGATCGCCTGATATTTATCGTAATATTTTGTAACATTTTTCTAAAAGATTTCAACTTAATAATCCTTTTGTAAAGGTGCAAAATTGAATTCAAGAGATTTGAAAAAATAAATCTAAATTAAGCCTTTAGCTGACCTTGACCTACGATGTAACAAAATTCTGAATCTAGCTGACTCCTCAAAGAAAACCAAACAAAGAAACGTTTGGATAACTATTTAATAATGATTTAATTTCACTCCTCTACTCTAAGATTAAAAGCCGATTTCTATTGCTGAACTCCGTGGTAAGTTTTATTTATTTTTTAGAAAATCTTTAAAATAAATAAATTCGTATCGATACTTGGTAAACTTTACCTAACATCCCCTTAGAATTGCTTTCACCACAACTTTATTGTTTTTTTTATTACAATTTGTGCCCCAAAAAGGGGCATTACAAAGTAAAACTGTTTTAACAGCTAGTTTCGTTATGCAAAAAGTCCTAAACACACCTCATGGAGAAAGCATGATTTTATACTATAGTCGAAAATATACTGTTAATAACTTAACAGCGTATGAACCGAGAACCCAAAACGGATACTATTACACATGGGGAAAGCAGACGGCAAACGTGGCAGTGCCGATATCGGTACTTGTTTACATAAATATTTGGAAAAAGTTGGCATCAGAGGGATTCAATACTTAATATTGTACTGCGACTCACATGCGGCGGACAAAATATAAACAAAGTCATCTTATCTGTTTTAGGAAACTTTGATAAATTTGGAAGTCATAGAAATAAATTACCTGTTGCCTGGCCACACTTATATGCCAGTAGATAGCATGCACAGTGTTATTGAACGTGAAGTCCGAAAAATAATTGTTTGGAGTCCTATACAACTTAAGCCTACACTTATGCTACGAGTATCTGCTAGAAAAACATCACATCTATCGCTGTAAGCACAGTAAGCATTTACAATAAAATATGAAGTGAATGTGTTAGATTATACTGACTTTAGCGATTGGCATATTAAAGCAAACGAAATATATACAGCCGAAACAGTATCGAACAAAGAATTCAAAATTAAGGATCTTAGAGTTGCTACATTCAAAAAACAAAACTTAGAAATAATGAAAGTAAAATATACGATGAAGGAAGATGGAGATACACAAAAGATATCTTTGAAACTTGCATAGAGACAAAAACAAAACAAAACTCAAGGAAAAGGTGTAAGAAAAGGTAAGTCCAACCGAAGAGAAAACAGAACCTTCAACGGAATTTCAACAAAGTTATATCCAACAAGATTTACTATTTCTTTGCTTAAAAACAAAGTCCTGAAGAAATTATGTGAAGATGGAACAACAGCGTTCGGACGTGCATTGCGTACTGTGATTGCGGATACCATTGAGCAAGCTTGACGCCTACACCATCTATAGTTTAAGCCCATATTTCGTACCGATTCGATTATTTTGTGTACTTAATTTTTTTTTTTTGTATGAATAATTTTTATGCATCGCCACACACAAATATTATTAGATTACACGGATTAGAAGTACATGATGCAGAAGATTTGAAGGGAAAAGTCATTTCCTTGGCTAACCCTTGGGCTAAATCCTAATAATATAGTCCAATTGTGGAGGGTAGGACGAGAGAAGAAACCCAGGTTAGCCGCGCCCTGTATTTGTAAAGCTACAATCGAAGCAAAACAGAGAGAGAAAGAGCTGGAGAAACGGAAAACTAAAATATGCAACAACGATGTACTCGTATTTAAAAATGTTAATGGCACGCCAATACATTTGAATGAAGATATCCCCCACCACGTCCGCCAACTATTCTGGCTTACTAAAACGGAATTAAAATCGTCGTTTAAATAGGTACATATGGATAAACTACGGCAAGAAATTGATACGCAAAGATGACTACAATCGAAAGATTCTCACAATGCGTTCCGAGGACAACGTCAAGCGAATGTTAGAGAACTACAAATAGTACCAGGAAGGGGCGACTATATTACATCTGTCTGATGTACCAAAGCAACAAACTTCAATGACATATCTACTATCCGATCAAGTATAAACTACACCAAGTTTACGGATTATCAGGATTGATATTAGAAACATTAAAAGTCAAGAGAGGTAATTTTGAAGCATTTATTACAAATAAATATATAAAACGAAGTTAACACTGTCTGAGCGTAAGAAAGAGATAATCCTTTCGTTATCCTACCTGAAATGGATGCCGCCGTGCGGTACCGCCTAGTTCCATTAAGCGGAATATAAAACATTGCTAATAAAAAATTTGCAGCTAGTCTAACAAGAAGATTTGCCGCCAATTATGTCAGCTTGACACATAGTTGATTATATTTCTGTTAATTTTATTATCTTTTTACTTTTACATGTTAATGGATGTGTGCTTAAAACTAAATTTGTTTTAGAGATAAATTCATTCTACGATTTTTTGCATTTTTTTTATTATCACTATGTGGTGGAGAGTACAGTCAGGATGTCGGTACTCACAGAAAAGCGTGGAGAGTGGGCGCAAACTGTCTTCTTCAGAGGCCACAAAATCTATGACGATTAAAAATCTAATCTAATAATTAAAATGTAGTGCATGCGTTCCAGATAAAGTCAATAATTACCCTAAACTAGAGTAATGTTAATACATATTATTATGTTAAATTGAACCCCTTACTGCATCGCATGCCATTTCGGGTTTTTTGTCACGTAATTTAAATTTTACGCTCATTTTCTTTTATTGGCAACACTGGAACGAACCATCGATAATGTATTTTGACATTTGTAATGTATAAGTGCGTCAGACACTAGATAAAAAAAAACCGGTTATTTTCGAAACTGCTGCGAGTAGTTTTTACATAGTTTTCGGCCTTTTGTGATCATGCATAATTTACAATACGTTATCAATTGTCTATGCTAGCCAAAATGTAAAAAAACCAAGATTCTATCGGAGGATTGTAAATATTTATTGTGTTAAAGTTACTGTCCAAATATGGGATAGCATGCAGTTTTTTTTTAACTAGTGGCTTCTTAGCATGCAGTTGCATAATAAATTATGTGACATCTGGGCTTTATGCAGATTGAAAAAAAATAAACGATAGACAAATTTGGCATCACATGCGCATTCACCTGAATAACCAATCATAATACCTCGAACCTCGCACAAACTTTAAAATTAGCTAATATACTACACAGCATGCTTTGTGACCTAACGCTTGTTTTCTTGATAAACAGATTACAAAAAGTATGTCAAGACCACAGACCTAAGATTTTTTTTGCTTCGCAAAAGACCAACGAAGCGTGGGACAGAGAAGTCTCCATCGAAATGTAAACTCCACAAGAGAGAAAGAGGTCGCCTACAAATAAAATGTTAGTCAATTTTTCTTTTGTCATTAATGACAGCGCGCCACCTGGGAACACGCGAAAATTCCTATGATTTATATTTTTACTAAAATAATTATAAATAGACTCAAAAGAGAGCAATTGTAACTAAATGCAGTTATGTCATCTTGTGAGTTTAGCAATTGTGATGTGAATCCAAGATGTAACCCACAAAATTTGTCGTTTCATGGGTAAATATGAAAATTCCATTGTGATGTTTTTGTCTAAATTTTGTCTAAAACATAACATAAATTGGTTCCAAAAACCGATTTACCAGCGGTATGTTGTTGTCGTTTCTTCGTAACATCTATATTTCCTAGATGAAAGCAGAATTGGTGATGAAATACAGCATTAAAAATTAGTTAGTTTACGCTCGATTTTCACTAGAGATGGATAAAAAGATGACGTCATTATTATCGATAGTTTTTATCAAAGTTCATTAGGTAGGCGATGGGTGCAATACATAAACAAAGCATACATTTTTGAATCAATGCCATCAAAAGTAAATTGACATTCTTCCGAGTTTGTACTGAATGATGAGGCGTAAAACAGTTTTGTATTATATATAAGTATGTACCTTCAATTTCTGATCATCATTTTTAATTCAATTTACACATTTTGGGTGTCTTACATCCAAGTCTAATTTAATTATATTTAATTAAATTAAATAATATATAAATAATATGTAAATTATAAATAAATGTACAAAACCAATGAGATAAGTATTATTACTTATCCTAATCCGTATACGAGTAAATTTGGTCAAGGGTCACAATTCGAAGCGAATTACTTGGATAGTATTATGTTGATCTTATTATTTACTTTTCTTATGTTAATTTAGATACATGGTGACACTGATATCTAACTCTTCCGCCTAGCTTAACACCCGTTTAGTGATTAATATTCATTTTAGCTCAGCAGCGGTGTTATACTTGGAACAAAAAACAACTCAATTGGTATGCGAAAGATTATATTTATCGACAAGCACCCGGAGGACCATTTTTGGTCAATCGATAAAGTAATAAGTACTTTTCACAACACTAATTTACTCACGCATGCGCAAATGTTTTTTTGTATCACTATCGAATTGTCATTGTCGATCTTTTACATCCTAGATCTGTGGTCAAGACGGAAGCAGGTGCATGTTGTAAACATTCCAGAAAAGCGAAGATGAGGAGTTGTCAGATGAAGATGAGAAGTGGGTAGCCGATAGAGATAGGGACCCATCACATTTCTCCGATGATGAATCCGAAGAAGATAGCGATTCGAGTTCACAATCAGATGACGTTGCAGCAGAAGATCAGCCATCAACAAGTTGAGGCATAGGCAGTAATCGACGGCAAAATTTTGCCAATACTCAGAAGAAGACCTACAATTAGGTCGCAGACAATCAACACTACAGAGAAGAAAATTACGCATTTTTAGGTGACACTAACCTCCCAGATGAAATCAAGGCCTTCAAAACTCAGTCACAATTATTCGATTACTATTTTACACTTTAGATGATTTTCCTGATAACGGATGAATCTAATCGATATGCCCAAGAAAAAGGTAAAGAAGCTCAAATCACGGAACTAGAATTAAGTCAATTCACAGAAATTTTGAATATGTCAGTTGTTCATTACATCTCAACATTATTGGAATACTGGCATGGATTATGAGCCTATTGCCAGAAACATGACCTGTAACCGGTTCGAAGAATTAAAAAGATTCACGCATTTTGTCGACAATTCGACAAATCTCCGGTAAGACAATCCTCAATACGACAAGCTTAAAAAAATCAGACCTCTTTTGTCCCTAGTCAGAGAGAGATTACTGTTAGTTCCTAAAGAAAAGTAACTTACTATTGACAACACATACACTTAATATTTCACAACAGCCTAGAGTATCCGAAATATGATATCGTTACATTGAGATTAAAAAGGAAGAGGACTCTACAGATTATTTTTTTAAAAGCATGGCAAGTAAAGTAAAAGGAATGCCTAATAAAATAAATATAATAGCAGAAATTGAACAGATAGTTAATGACACAGAATTAAAATTGACAGAACAAGAAGAACTTAATTTGTTATCTTCATCTCGTGGTGAAAGTGCTATGACACACACGCCATCATTGGTTGGTATTATAGTTGATATTCAGACTGAGGCAATCAATGCACATTTTGCTAATTACCAAACAGGTAAAAATAATAACCCTGCGAGCGAAAACGCCACCTACACGCCATCAAACATAAGCCACTTTCAGGCCACGAGAAGATCAGCACCATACACGTACACGCCATCATCTGTCAGTAATGATGGAACTGAAATAACCGATGCACCTCTTCCCAATTACGAATACAAATAGAACAGCTAAATATATAAATGAATAATAACTCAAAGTTGCTTTTACAATATCGTTTATTTATTTAAGTAAAAATTAATTTAAGTAAAACGAATGTAATCATTTTAGGCAACGAGGGCCGAATCAAACTAGTGTTAAGGTATCACATAGAAATAATGTAATCAATGAAGTAGATACTGCTAAATTTCTTGGTTTAATCATCGATAGACAATTATACTGGAAAGCACAAGTTGACAATCTATCTAAAAGGGTTTCTAGCTTGGCTTATGCTCTCCATAAGCTTGCTGGTACCGTGAACACAGATGCTCTGCTTACTGCATATCATGGTCTAGTAGAGTCTGTCCTTAGATATGGTATTGTGTTTTGGGGCAATTCCACGGACAAAGATATTGTTTTCAAGAGCCAAAAGCGCTGTATTAGGTCAATGTTTAAATTACAAACAACAGATAGCTGTGTGCCTTATTTCAAGCAATATAACATCCTAACTCTTCACTCCATGTATATATTAGAAACTGCACTGTTCGTTAAATTAAATCCGGAACTATTCCTAAAACTATCTGATTGTACAACAAGAAATCGTAGAGACCAGAACAGGTTGAAAAATGTACCTTCGAAGACGGCTCTAATGAATAAGAGTGTAATGTGTATGGGGCCGCACATTTATAATCATTTACCTAAATCAATTCGGGATCAGAAAATTGGTCTCTTTAAAATACTGCTTAAAAAATTGCTAGTGGAGAAATGTTATTACAATGTTAATGTTTTTATGAATGATAAATTTTAGTGACTTACCTACATGATTGAACCTTGAAATTGTTTTTATATTGAGTACTGACTGACATTTAATTTTAATTTAATTTATGTTTTATTTTATTTTTAAATTTATTACATTATTTTTAATTATTTACATTATTTTTAATTTTATTTACATTTTGTTGACATATTCGAATTTTAACTTTTATCATTGTAATTTAGAACTGACTTTTGTATTCATAATTTAATTTCGGTAGCCATCTCTTAAAACATTTGCATGCCTATGACAGGTAAAACATGACTTTAAGCGACATCTAATTTTACTATTATAAGACCATATTATGCATTGCCAATGTATTGACCCTCATGTTTTATGCAAATAAATATATTATTATTATTATTATTATTATTATTATTATTATTTGTTACACAATTTTAATGACACGTTACAATAAAATCAGGTATAAAAATTAACATGTTATTTATTCAATTTACTCATTATTTGAATACAAAAGGTGCCATTCTTCAAAAGATTCAGGGCACAAGGGTGTTTTATTAATGCACCCCTTGCAGATATACTTGGTTTCTTTAATTTAGTGCAATATTTGCAGTTCAGGTATTTGAATTTTCGTTTGGATCCATCTGTAGTAGTTGGCATAGGCATCACGACCGGCCAATGTCCTTTCATTGCTCCGAAGTTGGCTTCTTCAGAAACATTTTGATTAAATCTTCGACTGCTGTAAATGCTACCTTTTCTGATCACGTCAGAACCTTTTATGGCACCAGAGATATGCAACATATCTTCTTGATGAGTTGATCTCTAAACTCAATCGACTTGTACTTTGTATTCTTCTTCACAAAGTTCTTGTACATAAGTAAGCGTTCCAGACTGCGACGTCGACGCAATGAAAGATCACCCTCTTGTATCATTTGATGCTTTTGCGGGGGAGGAATAATAGGAAGTCATTTGATCTACTCCCCCCATAAAAGCGTTATAAGTAGCAATTTACACGGGTTTGGTGGCAATTGTTCCATGTCGGTTTGGTACTTCTACTAACTTAGGCTGATTACATGTGGTAATCATATGCACTGGACGTTTGCCCTTCCACACCGATGATGGTGGAGGTTGACGTTGGAGGGGGGTGAGGCCCCCCTCCAGTCCGGATAAGGTTGCCTCTTTCTATTGCATGGGTTTTGCGAGTCAACGCTTTCATATTGTCCCACGCTCTTTTTAAAGCGTTGGTCTCACGCTAGAATAAATAATATGAAAAATTATACTAACATAGGTTCATGCGTAGCTAACATCAATAGATTAGCTAGCTATACATGCAGATTTTTCCGCAGCATTGGATAGAATAGCCTACCTTGTTGACATTGGCGTTGCTGTTAAATTCACGTGCTACTAGCTCCCATGCTGCGTGTTTTTTTGAGATCAACTTTCTATTCTTTCTTATTCTATTACTGGCTTTTTCTTGATTAGGAGAGCTAGTAAATTCTTTTCATCAGCGATAAAATTGGCTACTCTCTTCCGTGGTGTTTTTACTTGTAGATCCTTTGTTGAAACAGAAACACTTCGATTGCACTTGAAAGTTGATTTAACATGTTTTCCTTCCACGTACAGTGACACTTACCATGATTTTAATATTTTTATTTAACGTAAAAAGTAAAATTCACAGTCACATCAATAGACAAACATACTTCGATGCGATACCGGCCGAAAATTTGACTGACAATGACAATAGATAAATTGATTGACATTGGCAGAAAGCAATAAGTTATTGCCCGAATGAAAATTTTAAATCAACTGTTAAATTTACGCAAAACAGTCTTTTTACTTTATCTTTTTACTAAAAACTCTTAGTAAAAGACCTAATTATTACATAAAAATGCTTAGAAAAAGGATTTTATGTGTTTTACTGTATTTTTATTAATTGAAATTTACATTTTTAAGTACGGCAACACAATCGCTTTATCGATATTCTATCGATAGATCTGTTTAGATGTCGCCTCGCCTTATGAATACTTAAATCTGTGATTAACTAATGAACCCTTAAATTTTATCTCTGGGATGTAACGATATTTAACGGATTTAATGATTCTTAGCTACATACCGATTAGGACTAATTTAATTAACCTTTCTGCGTGCGGCGGTAAGCCCTTACAAGACCGTATCCTACTTTATTTTATTTATCCCCATCTATTACGTGTCGCGGAATTTTTCTTCTGCCTTGGCATATCGATCTGGCTGCAACAGTCTCGCTCGTGCGTATACCGGAGGACTGGTAGTCTCTATATAATGGGACACAGAATGCTTAGACTGTTCTCTAAAACTTTAGTAACAGTAGTAAACAGCTTTAGTAACGTCCGGGTATTTTTGTAAAAGTACAAAACACGGATGCTCACTGTTCAACGGTATATATCGGTGGGTCATGGTAATGCACTATGGTCGCGAGCACACGTCGCGAGCATCAGTAGTCGTGCGTCAGTCGCGCGCAACGCACGCGTCATCATGGCTACAACGCGATCTCCTCCTCGTATCACTAACTTGCTAACAAATAAAGACTCTAATCCACAGTGTGGACAGTGGAAAGTTATAAACGAGATGCTAGTTTTTATCAGCAACAAGGTCGACATCCTGCCGGAGACTGGTATCATACAGATTTGTTTGAGCGCATATAATTACGAAGAGATAGAAAATGCGAGAACAATAGCGTACAAGTTATTAGTGCCTACAAAAAAGTACATGAGAAGAAAGGAAGGGTCCGAGCAGAAGATCATTCAATAAATCGTTCCGTACAGAGATATTCTGGGCGTAATCCATAGCAGCGATATGCATAAAAATGGTAGAAAAGACGATGACTTTATAGTAGTGGAACACAAAAAACGTAGAAGTACAACTAACTTAACGGGCACCGCACAGGGTTCGAGTAAGTTACAGATGGCAGAGTTAACATCTTTTGTATATATAAATCTCGATTGAAGAAATCAACAACTGTGAATGATGTGAAAGACTACATAAAAGATAAAGGGGAAGAATGTCTTAAAGTTGAACCACTGGCACAGAGGTACGAAACGGATTTTTGTTCATAAAAAGTTTCAGTACTTAGACGTAAATTAGAAATATTTCTGATCAACAACTTTTGGTCATCAGAAGATATAAAATTCAGATTATTCCATGAGCACACGGCGAGAGAAAATAAACCTTCATTGCTTTAGTATGGATAGTACATCTAGAATTATAATTTCATCTTTTAACTGTAAAAGTATTAAAAAATCTGTACAGACAGTGCGGGATATGACGTCGTTCTCGGATTTAATAGCCCTTCGTTTCGTTGCTGCTGTGATGAAGTACTTTTGCCGCTGCAGACTTTTTTTGAGACAAAATGGTGAGAGTCATCAAAACTTTGCCCTGGGACGGGTAAGTTTTAAAGGCTCTTGCATACGACACGATTATGGCGTGAATGCACCAAACCTCTTAATGCGTAAGGAGCTGCTAGAAGGAAAGGAATGGGCCAAGGTAATACCTATTTCTATGCAAAAGAATACTTTTGCATAGAAATAGGTATTACCTATTGTGCAACAGAGATCTTTTGTTACATTTTGTATGTTTACTTATTTTCAAAAATAGATAAAGTAGTACTTATTTTCAAAAAGAATTTTCAGAAAGAATTTTCAGAAAAAGTAATACTTATTTTCAAAAATAGATAGGGGGCTGAGCTACCCACGTCCGTAGGAGTGTACTCTATTCTGATTCCCTACACGTGGTCCCCGGGTAGTGCTAACCCGGTAGCAAACTCTGGTGGGAGGCTTCGGCCACGGCTAGTTACCACCCACCGGTCCAAGCCATGCCGTGAAATGACCTAGTCGTGTTTCGGGATGTAGTCCGGTGTAACCGTTCCGAAGACGGGTCTGAGCAGTAGCGCACTTGTAGCGCCTCACTCAACTGCCGTCTTTTTACTTCTTCACTCTACAAAACTCCAATTTATAGGTCTTATAGTTTATAGTATATAGTTTATCCTTATAGGTCGTCGTGCTCCAGCCTAAACCACAACGTCGCTTAACATCAGGCAAGTTTGTGGTCAAACGTCGATCTGTTCTACTTAAAATAAAAAAAGATATGGAATGACAACAAAACAAAGACAAGAGTATACCTCAGTGTGAAAAACGGTTCCCGCACGTAGTTTCGAATGACGTTGTAGCGACAGGTCGTTGTGGCGAAAAACTTTTAGCGTGGTACGCTGGAGCGAAAAGTCTTTGAAGCGAATTCCCCCAGGGCGAATGACAATGCAGCGACAACCATTGTAACGAAAAATGTTTGAAATTTCAAACTAGCACTTTCAAGCTAATTTAAAACTATAAAGGTGAAATATAAGGCAGAAAGTAAAAGCTTTAGTTTAATCAACAAAAAACAGTTAAATTCTTACCAATATTTATTTAATTATTCGAAGATCTAAAAAAAAAAACATATTATGTATACTAATATAGTTGTTACCAGTAAACCAGTAAACCAGTAAACCAGTAACCAGTTGTTACACTATTGAATAAGTTTTATCATTATTTTTCTCTTGTTGTTTTGTTATCTGTGGTGTGAACAATAAAGAGTTTATCTATCTATCTATCTTATATAGTGTAATATAAACTTCCCGTTTCGATAAGTAAATACTCCTACAATTACATACAAAGTCTTTAACCAATACATTTTTAATTATTTTCTGTACGAGATCCAGGAGGGTAGTCATAATATCGAGGGCATCATAACAAAGGGGCGTATGCGCCAATTTGGTCAAATTTTGATTTTTAGTCGTCGTATTCCTTCTTATCGTCTTCCGTGTTGTAACAGAATTTCATAAAAATCTGTTAGAAAACAAAAGCAGAAAAACAAAATAATAAATAGGCGTACTGTACAAATATTTGCAAAGAATTGTAACAAAAAGGCGTAAACTAACATGCGCCCTTATCAAAAATCGTTTTCGTTATAACAAATAGTCGTATAATTGCGTTCAATATTTTTAGGAGCTGACCTATGCGCAAACGACGAGATTATTTAAATTTATTATCTTTTTTATAATTATTATTTTTATTCAATGATTTTTATGTAATTTTAAATATGTTTAAGGACTCTGATTCTGAAATATACGAATTGAATTGAATTACGTGAATGAATTTGCTGTTTGGCAATAATTAACGGATAGAACTTGTGTGTTCCCTTGAATTTATTACCCTAGTACCTACTTAATTTTGCCGTTCCTGATTAGTGAAAATTAAGGTCCGCCTGCGACTCAGGAGGTTGCCGGTTCGATTCCCGCCTTGCGACAAGTGTTTGTACGGTTACCAAATATTTGTTCAGGGTGTTCAAGGTATTTCCTATCTATAAAACAAAAATGAATCTCCTCCTCCTCAAGTCGCATTCCTCATGTCTGAGGGTCGTGACCACCACCTCCAATTACTCTCTCTCTTACGATCTTCTGCCAAAGTTTTCTGTCTTCCGCAACATGTAGCGCTTCGTAGATTGAAGTTATACCGCTCTGGAGAGCAGTATAACTATTTAGTAAGATGTGTAAAAAGTGAAACAACAAAAAGACCAGGAGTTAATGAATCCAGGCGAAAATTTACTCTGAAGTACACCTTTACCTTTGACGAATCGGAGTATGTTGTGTGCAAAAAGTTTTTTTAAAACACGTTATGTCTTACATATAAAGTTGTTCGTAATGCTTTATCAAAAAAAAGAATGAGTTTTGGGGATCACCAGATAAAAGAGGCAAACACACACCTGGGATCGCACTTAGTGAAGAGAGAGTTACTCATGCAAAAGCACACATGGACTCATTCCCAGCAATCCCGTCTCACTGGTGTCGCAAAGACTCAAAAAAGATTTATCTTGAATCGATTTTAAATTGTGAAAAAATGTACGATTTGGATAAACAACAATGTGAAGGTGATGGATTACAACCGATATCACGATCAACTTATAAGGAACTGCTTATTAAAAAAATATAGCCCTTTATTCACCACGAAAGGATCAGTGTTGGTATCAAACTTTCGACTCACTTAGTGAAGAAGAAAATATTGCCAAAAAAGATGAGTTCGATCAACATAGACAAAGAAATTCCATAATGGCTGAGCTACCCACGTCCGTAGGAGTGTACTCATATATTCTTATTCCCTACACGTGGTCCCCGGGTAGTACTAACCGGGTAGCAAACTCTGGCCGGAGGCTTCGGCCGTGGCTAGTTACCACCCACCGGACCAAGCCATGTCGTGAAAGCGCTTGTGTCGCGAAACTTGTAGCGCCTTACTCAACTGCCGTCTTTGTACTTCTTCACTCTACGAAACTTCAAGGCTGGAGTGAATAAGTGCCTTATAGGTCGTCGTGCTCCATCTTAGACCACAACGTCGCTTAACATCAGGCGAGTTGGTGGTCAAACGCTGACCTATTCTGCATAAACAAAAAGGGGCTGCGATTTGAAAAGGAGAATCCAAACACAATACTTTTCAAACTGGACTTCAATGATGCGCAGTTTTATGAAGTGCGACTGCCAATGCGCACAAGAGCATCTAACGATGTACCAAGTTGCTATGCCAGGCAAATTTTATCAGTGTCAAATGCCAAGTTGAAGGATCTGTAGGAAATGCTTGGGACTGGGTATAGGAACCTACCATCATCCGATAGGATTAATGATGATGATGATACTGCCGTAGCTGCGTCCAGGGCTTCCTACATTACACGAAGATCGAGGAGATAGTGTGTGAAATAAATGTGATCAATTTTCAAAATAAATTTTTAAAACATTTTAGTATTGAATTTGTTTACGCCCGCACATTCTAAGGAATTTGTAAGTTCTATCTATGGTACTTTAGAGTTATTTAGACAGAATATAGAGGCGTAACCGCCATTTTTTTTAAGTTTACTTGAATAATTCAATTTGTATTACAGATTTCATTGCAGAACATAATAATATACTACTTAAGAAAACATCATCACGTTTAGTTAAAAACTATTAAAGTTATGCAGTTTTTTCGTTCTCCTGTAAAATCGCCAAAAGTTCAATACGCCCTTTTGTTATGATGCCCTCGATATATGTTTTTTTAACCTACCTCTTTTAATGGTTATTGACTAACTCATTCGTTTTTAGAATTTGTCACTTGGGCCGTGACCGTTGTCATAATAAAATATTAAAAATGAGTAAAAATGCGTCTTCATTAGTGATTTGGCACTGGTGATTGCAGACGAGTATTACCCTTAGCATACGGGTATTGTCAGATTTCGGATTGGCAATTATAAACGCAGTGAGAACTATTTTCCCAGCAACGCTTCAGTCAACTTGTCTATTTCATTTGGGCCAAAGTATTTGGAGAAAAATACAACAAAAAGGCCTCATTCAAAAATATGATACAGACAGCGAGTTTGCACTTAAAATGCGACAATTTTCTCGAAATATGGGGAAATATGTAAGGAAACGTGTAAATCTATTGTATAATTAAAAATTACTGATAAATCAAAAAATATATGTTCCGTAGTTCATCAGTAGATTTAAGTTTTTGTAATTGTTTTTCTTCAATGGGTACCTAAACTATTCTGTTCTCTCACGATGACTCTGGTCATTAGTCATAAGGTAGCTTGTTTATTCATGAATGATTTGAATTTCAATACGTGCAGAAGTTTTCAAGAGGGTGGAAACTTGTTGGGCTAGTTCCCGTTGAAGATGCCCCATCGGACGTCGGGAACTCGGATTCTGACAAACACGAAATAGAGCAGCATCGTTCTTCTTCCGTAGCTTCATCAATAGATTCGTCTTTAGAGAGACTGAATAAATTTGATGAGAATCCATAGAGTCCCGATTTCATTGAGAACAGCGACTGCGAGGAAGAAACTCCGCGCACACCTATATACGAATATACGAAGAGTTTACCCCAATCATAACGAAGTAAACTTTAAAAATATTCCCACGCTGTCTGCTGTCCCATCATTGGAGTCTCCTGGAAATCGATATTCCCCTGCCCCAGCTTCACCTGCTGTTGCTTGACCTGCTATAGCTTTAGCTGCCGTACTGTCTCCTGCCGCACAGAGACGTCGCCCATTACGAGAGCCAAAAGAAAGTTAGCTACAGTAGTAAGCACTGTGAGACAAAAACGTAAGAAGATAATTCCCACCAAGTCCACCTGGAAAAAGACAGTGTTCAGATATAAAGCTGACATACCAGATGATGAATTCTTGTTTATCATTGATGAAGATTCGCCTCTTGATTATTTCAGTAAATACTTTTCTGACAACATCATAACTAACATAGTAATGCACACCAACCTGTACTCAGTTCAAAATACAAGAAAGTCCATCAACCTGAGAGAAGACGAACTAAAAGACTTCATTTCTATTTTTTATATCACTGGGATAGTGAAGACGCCTTCGTATTTGGACTATTGGTCACCAGAGTTTCTACGATAATGTCAGCCAAATGATTCCAACAAATCCGTAGACATCTACATTTTGTCGATAACACGTGTCAAGACTCTGACAGGTACTACAAGGTGAAGCCGCTTATAGAAAAGATTAGACAGAATTGCTTGGCCACTGAAGAAGATGTGCGATACAGCATTGACGAAATGACCGTGCCCTACAAAGGAAGCAAAGCTGGAAATCGCAAACAATATAACCCAATGAAACCAGACAAATGGGGATTTAAAAATTTCGTGCGCGCTGGAATGTCGAGTATTGTATACGACTTCATATTATATGGAGGCGAAGACATGTTTAGGTATGTGCATTTCACCGAGAAAGAAGAGAATTTAACTCTAGGTGCTAACATTGTTATAGCCCTTTGCAAAACCGGCAAATCAAGCCACCGGCTGGCGTAATTTATTTTGACAACTATATTTCAACCCTGGATTTGGTGAAACATTAATCTCGACCTCAGAAGCATCATGTCGGATTTGCAGATAGAACCAATATTACTTTTTAGTATAACGATATTATAATTTTGTTGCTCTTTCTAACTATCTGACCCTGGTATTTCTATCTCTTATCATTATAAAGATACACTTATGCATAATGTCGGATTTAAAGACATTTTCAAATACCTTAGAGCCATAACCTTTTTTATTTACTTGCATCTTTATGCATCAAATTATTAATAGTTTTTTGAGCTCATCAGTATCTCAGCTTAAGCTTTTATGAATTAAAAATGTTTTGTCTAACATGCTGGTAGCAACAGCAGATACGCATTTATGCTTCTAAAGTTTACAATCAAATCATAGTGCGTATCTTCAAATATAGCGTTATGCTTAAAAAAATGTTGCGAAACGCTACAAAGGCATAAAGTCTTTTATTCATAAAGAACTTTATTGTTATAATAATAACGTTTTGTGTGTAATATTGTGTACATTCAAAGAGTTTCAGACTTATGGCTCCAAAAATTAATACAAAAATGTAATATACTTGGTCGGTACTCAAGATAGTTCGGATAAAGTCGTGTTACATCGAGTGGTACGGACCTCACGTGGCTTTTCTTCGAATGGCGTGCGACAGCATTATAGCTTATTATAATAAGAGTGAGCGAGAGAAACGCGTGTACCACGAGCCGCCTGTCGCGTCGCGTCGCACGCTCTGCGCCAGTTGTAAACATTATCATTCAGTCGGCACGCAGCGCACGGTCGCATCAGTTATCACCTGTGTTTTTAGTTAATCCGATTGATTTTACGAAAAACAGTGGTAAATGGATAGAGTGATATTATTATACTGTGTTTGTGTTTGATAAAATATTGCAATAATGGAGGACAACACCAATAAAGTAAGTATTAGCCTACAATAAATTTTACTCTTGAGTCTGTTGGCACTTGCCGTTTAATTTTTATGTGATATGCAATGCAGTGCAACAGAGACACCTAAAATGTGTTATATTGAACTCGAAACTGGTTAGGTATTAATAAATATTTTGGGACAGAACCTACAGGGTGTGATTGATACCTAATAATTCCAATCTATTTTAACTCACGACGGAAAGAACCTTGATTACCCGATTAAAGTTTGAAATCTCTGCTTGTCTGTATTGCTTGGTATGGTCTGTACGTACGGACATACTTGTCATAGCTTCGAAATGGTTGAAGCGATTTAACACGTTGTGTTTTCCTCTTAATGTGAATGTAAATTTCTCCATAAATGAATGAATTAGTACGCCTTACTAACACATCTAGTTTTGAAAGCGCCTTTATGCAGCAGTAACCGCTTACCATCAGATGAGAGCCAGTAGTTTGTTATAAAAAAATACTTTGTCACTTACTCGTTGTATTATTCTTACAGAACAATTTGTCGTTGTACGAAGAATTATTTGAAAGACGACGAAGGCTTGCTAATCTACGCGAAAAAGTTATTCAGCATCGTGAGAAAAAAGAATTTGATGTTAAAGAAAATGAACTATCTTGTGCAATGGTACCTAGAAACACTGAGAGTTTTTCAAAAGAAGAAAACAGTTTTGTCCACGGCTGTAATTTGGATGATGGCGAAGAATTAAATTTTGATTACGGCAGTGATGACAGTGTCAAAGACAAAAATTATGAACCGCATGAAGACTATGACTCCAGTTGTAGTGACATAAGTAATTCTCCTAATTTGAGGGTCATAAAAATTTCCCAAGTGCACGTAAAAAGACGACTATTCTCACCAGACAAGTGCACTAATGATTCTATCAAACAAAAATGCAATATTCCTATGAAAAGACCTAACACATCATCACTGAATAAGAAAACAACTGAAGGTCAAATACATGCAAAAACACTCAGACCTCTGACTTAATAACAGTAGAAGATCTTTTGGGACCGCAAAAGTTATATGATGGAAACCGTGACATTCAGACAAATTTAACGGATTTAGACAAGCTTTTATTCACCTCTCAAGAAAAAATCGCGTTTAGATGGACCAATGGTTTATGTTGATGAAATAGATGAATTAAGTGATGACTCCGATACACAACGCATAGACGAAACTTTATGTTTGCCTACGAAACCAAACATTTCAAAAGCTGTGGTTTGCAATAAAAAAGTAATATCCGATTTGATCAATACGCCAATTTCCTACCCCACGATGCTTGTTGACGTTAATGGAGTTGTGTACTTAAATCATGAACAAGTACCATCAACACAAAAAGTAAAGAAATTAATAAGAAATCCAGCAAAATGGAAACGCAATGTTTCCAAAGCTGCGAGATTGAAAGGATCTCCATATCACTCAACAGTGGCCAGGAAGACCCCTGACGTAGAGGGTCGCATGTTAAAACCTCCATGTTCTTGCAAATTCAAATGTTACACGAAGATATCACCTGAAAAAAGACTGCTGATCTTTAACCAGTTTTGGAAAAAATGTCTTAATTGGGATCAGCGTCGACAATTTATTGTTAACAATGTAACAAAAGAAATTAAGCGTGTTATGAGGACAGGTGGTGACATAGAGGTTGATAGGAGAAAGTTCTCTTACACATATACTCTAACTATAGACTGTTGCAGAGTAAGGGTATGCAAGGTTATGTTCTTGAATACTCTCTCGATTGGAGAAAGATTTGTAAAACTAAGCGTGGAAAAAAAACTGGAGGGTGGGCTAACAATTGGAGACCAGAGGGGAAAACATGTCCCAGGAAACAAGTCTCCTTAACCAATGATAAAAAGAATAATGGATCATATCAACTCCTATCCCTGCTATGAGAGCCATTATTCATTCATTCGCCAAAAAAATGGGAAAAAATATTTAGGATCGGACTTAAACATTGCTACCATGTACCATAATTACAAAAAACTCATGATACAAAAAGAAACACCTGAAAACCTCATCGCAAAAGAATGGATTTACCGTAATGTTTTTAATACAAAATTTAACCTAAGTTTTAAACTACCATTAGTTGACACATGTGACGATTGTGATGCTTTTGAAAGAAAATTAAAAGACGCTATAGATGAAACAGAAAAAATTGAAATTGAAAAAGAACGAGAAGTTCACCAGACAGCATCTAACGAAAGGTATAATTTAAAAAAAGCTGATAAAGAAGAGGCACAAAATAGTTCTGGAAAGAAAAAAGTTTTAATGTTTGATTTACAGAAATGTTTGGCTACACCAAATTTAACCAATACCAAATCGTTCTATTATATTTGCGTAAGCTATGGACTTTAAACTTAACTATATATATGACGCAACGAGTAACGTTGCTACAAATATAATATGGTCTGAGAACGTAGGAGGGAGAGGAGGCAATGAAATAGCCTCCTGTGTCATTCGTTGGGCAGAGGAAAACAAAACAAAAATTGAAACTGTTGAAGAATTGACATTTTGGTCAGATAATTGCGCAGGCCAGAACAGAAATTTGATAATAGTAATGGCTTATATTTGGTTACTGCACAAATTTTCGAATTTAAAAGTGATAAATCACAAATACTTGCTAAAAGGCCACACTCATATGGAGGTAGACCAAATACATTCAATAATAGAAAAGAAAAAAAAACAGCTGAAGACTATGCAAATAGCCATTCCTAGGGATTGGTCCCAATTCATGTGGCGAATGGGGTACCTGTCAGGAACAGTTCGAGCATTGAGTGAGCGATAAGCGCCGCAAGGTCTCCATCCGTCGACCTTCTTCCTTACCAGGTGAAGTGCAGACGACCAGGGACTTTCAGATCTCCTAGCTATGCCACTTGCAAGCATAGACTCGAACTCCTTCTTAACTGCTTGCAACCGGACCGGATCGAGACGTCGAGGTTTGCTGGAGACAGGTGGACCAGGTGTAGTTCTGATGTGGTGGAGTGTGGAATGCTTGGGAGCTGAAGGAACTCCAGGCGGCTTTGTGATCTCTGGAAACTCACGTAGTATGTGGTGAAAATCTGATTCTCCTGTGACAACTTTAACAGACCCGATGTCGTCAGGTGAGCCAGTAGATATAGCCTTGACAGAAAGTGATGTCACTCCATCCACTAGGCGATGATTTTTGCAATCCACTAGCAGACCATAGTAGCTGAGGAAGTCGATACCTATAATAGGTCTTGAAACATCAGCGATAGTAAAGCTCCAAATGAAAGCACGTCGAAGACCTAGATTCAGCTGCAACTGAGTGAGGCCGTAGGTATGTATTACCGAGTTGTTTGCAGCAGTGAGGTCGTACTTTGACTTGGTACAGGGCGTCCTGACAGCTGATCGCGGGAAAACACACAGGTCAGAACCAGTATCTACAAGAAACTGCATCTTCGTTACGCGATCGGTAACAAATAGATGGCCTGGTGATGAAAGGCAGTCGTTGGCCGCTACTTGCGACCGCCCTGGAAGTTTTCCGAGCTATCGCTGCAAGGCTGCTTGCATTTCCTCGCTTTGTCTCCGTAAGTGAAATGGTAGAAGCAATGAGGGTGGTTTGGTGGCGGCTGGCGAGGACGAGAGCGTGAGCGGGAACGAGAGCGAGACCGGTTCTGTGAGCGTGCAGGACCTCTATCAGCTACCTGCTCGGCCAGTTTTGCAACCTGGCGAGTCAGATCACACACTTGCCTGGCAAGATCGTCGTAAGGCTGCGCTGCTGTGCTTGCCACTTGAGTGTGTATGTAGGTAGGGGCGATGTCATGCACTCTATCTGCCAAATCAGCTAATTTTTCAAGCGGCAGATCTGACTGGGACGCAATTACCGTTTGGATACTTGAAGGTAAACGGTTAGACCAAACAGTACTTAGAAATTCCTTCGGGACAGCTGGACCAGCAAGTCTTTGAAGGTGACGTAGGAACGTCGATGGTTTCCTGTCACCGAGTTCCTCGTGCATGAGCAGCTGCTTTACACGCTTCTCTTGAGATGCAGAAAGACGCTTTATTAATTCAGATTTTAGTTTCTCGTATTTGTCTGTATCAGGTGGATTAGTAATGACGTCCTTAACCTCTGCGGCATATTGGTGGTCGAGTTGCGCGACTAAGTAGCAGAATTTGGTCTCGTCTGTTGTAATTTTCGATAAGGTAAATTGGCTCTCGACTTGCGCGAACCAAAGCGCTGGCTCTTCCGGCCAAAATGGTGGGACGCGTACGGCTACTCGGAGCACCTCAGGAACATCACCTGCCCTAAGACTAGTAGCCATTTTTGCGAAAAAAAAAAAATATCCGCTCGACGCTTGTCACTTGGACCAAACACCAAAATCGAGAATGTTCGGATTCTCCACGTCGTATTTTTAATACGATAAGGGAGGTGTCTTCGGTGTCTTCCGATTCACAAGCACTGTTTTACCTTGCAATCCGTCTCTAGTGTAGTGGTCCTGGTAATCAGATTTGACGTTTTTTCAAAAGCGCTTTGGTTTAGATGGTCAGGACTATTATAAATAAAAGATACATTGCAGAACTATTGAGAAGCCTAAAAGACCTTTTATTCGGTGTTATGATTGATGATGAAGATAATGAATGAGATTAATAGTTACAAAGTGGTAGAAATTCCCAAGTCTAAGGGAATCAAATGATGAAAAGGTTGCAACTGAAGTTCTATCTATTTAGGACATCATGAGTCATGATAGGCCGAGCTTAAAGATTTTAACAGGCTTTAAAATAATGTGTGTGTTGACAGATACGTAATTCATGTGCAGAGGAACCAATATAAGAAGCGTGCCTGAAGGCATGCACGGCGCAGGAGGGCCGTGTTAGCAACACATACAAAAGAATGCAGTCTATGGTCTGCTGTGTGACGTTTTGCGAGCGAACTGTCAAAGGAATGTAGCGGATGAATGAATGAATGAATGTAGCGTAAGGAATGAAGGAGTAGTGGCTGAGTCGCCCGCCCCGCCCAACCGGCACTTTTTGGTTGGACCACGGAAGAGAACGGATCTCGTTGTGTTTTTCATTGGTGTCCATTCGGTTCATACTGAAATTGCCTACATATTGTACATGGTTTGGATGGTTTGGATTATTAGAAGTATTAGTTGTTTACATTTACATTAAGGTGGTTTTGAATACCGTCCCTTCAGAAATAGTTTACAATTGTCCCAACAAAACTAATGAAAATAGAGCTAACTGCTATAATTGCAAACAACACCTCAGCTCCTCGGCACGAGCATAGCGCCACCTCTGTGTACTGCCCACTGGTGCAGAAAAGTCTGAAAGATGTCCGTGAGAGAACGGACTATGGCGTGTAGTCCACGAACATGACATCACCCGCTCCACCATCTTACACCTATAACTGCGCACATATCAACCTTGCCGTGGGAGAAACGCAACACTTGCTGCCGCGGCAACATCTGCCAAAAGGGCAACTTGCCGACGCACCTCGCCGCCGTAACGACCAGGCGTATACTCCTCAAGTCAACTGGCCTGGAGTGCGAGTTGCCAATGAGACTACGACTGGCCGTTGCGGCGACATAGTGCGCATGCTGCAAACCTATATGAAACCTTAGTGTAAAACCCCATAATGTAAACCTATATGTAATCTAAATGTAAAAACTTATATGTAACCTAAATGTAAAACCTATATGTAAACCTAAATGTAAGAATGTGTGCGTATGTGCGTATGTTCAAACTTTCTTCTGTAGCTAACACTCTTAGTATTGTTAATATTAGCAACTAACGTCCAACAAATATGTAACCAAAAAATAAATAAATAAATAAAAAAAGAATCCCCCTCCTTAACCTTATGTCTTCCCTATCCTCGAAGTTATAAAAAGGTTGCAGACGTATCATTTCGCGTTACGCCTTTCCTTCTTCTCTTAACACTTCCTTTATAAAAAAAAAAAAAACATAACCTAACTTAACCTTACTTTATCTGGGTTATGTTGTGAGGCGAAGCGTTCCTGATAACTTTCCGGTGTACTTTAGCTATATCTCGCTGTATTCGGACTTGTCGAAGTAGGACAATTATGCTGTGTTACTCCTAGACCGGTTGGTGACCGTCTGGAGCTTGTGTAGAGCTTAACCTAATTAAGTTGTTATTTTTATTGGTAAGAAATAATGTGTAAGAAATATTGTGTAACCACACTTTTAAGAAGTTGAATGGTTAGCGAGACTGAACGACGGAGAACCTGGTTTTAACTACTTGTTACTTATTTCTTATAAACTTTTGTTCTAAAGGATGTTCTAAATCAACCTGGTTCTACACTACTTGTCCGGTGTGTGTTACCGACGCTGCGGACGGGTTCGTACCGATCAACGAGTTGTACCACCCCGCGCTCGAGATCACAGTTACTCTCCGGTTGGATACTAATAGTGGTGACCGACTGCAACCGAGTAACATCGATACATCACGTGACTGGAATTTCAAGCGGATGGATATTTCTCTTTTTAACTCGTTGCTTGCCGAAACTTCATGGACCCCTGTACTTTAATCTAGTGATGTTACACATGCTACAGAAACATTCTACAATATATTATATAGATTGTTTGATTTATCGGTACCAAGCAAGAAGAGACAGTTAGCCAATTGCAATAGATATCCCGTGTGGTTTAATACTACAATAATCAAAGATATTAGACAGAACACTGCAGCAATTAAACTCACAGTTCGATCAAGACTGTTTTTATTTCCTCTACCCACATATCATATTTAATACACGACATCTTCCCCCTTAAAGAGAGGTTTTATATTTAAAAACTAGTTAACAGCTAATAATGTAACTTTAGGTTAGGCGCCTAGTATGAATTTAAAGTTGCAGAACAAAACAATTAGATAGTCTTCCTTTTTTACTAAACCTATTAATTGATACATGATAGAACAATTTTATTATTATTATTTTAAGTAATTAGGCTTATGGAAAAGTATACAGAATTAATTTATTGATTAAAAACACACCAAAAAAAAAATCTTATAAACTGAATAAATATCTCACAAGGCAATACATACATATTTATAATGCTTACTTAACATATTAAGTATATTTAAGAGTCGTAAACATTTGTAGTTTTGGTAAGTAGGTACATAATAAACAATTAAGAGTAACAAGAGAGCTATTTATATTATTAATATTTGTTAAACATATCCGTTACTTTTTTACGTGCTATGTTAGCCGCCGGTCTGCGCGTGCGTGGTACGATAGGGTCGAGAGTTACGGGCTCGCGAGATGTGCACGGCGTCGGCGCCTGCACCGCTGCCGCCGCCATAGGTAGGAGCTTGCCGCGCGTGACGTCATCGTCAGGCTGTGCCATGCTGTCGCTGTCAGGACTCGCCCACTGTTCGTCACCGCTATCTGGAGGTGCACGCTTTGGTGTAATTGGTTCTACTGGGCTTGTACTTTCGAGCTTTATTAGATGACGTCGGTTTCGTCTGTGCCGCCTGCCCAGCTCGGGCAGGCGGCACAGACGAAACCGACGTCAACGTAAGAAGGCCACAAAGTAAGATCGTGGCTGTGGGGCCCGCGCCACCACTCGCGCGTGCTTCCTCCGGCCTTCATCCGCTACGAGCACCGGTTGTCCCATCTCGAGCTCAGGAAGCGGTCTCGATTTCTTGTCGTAGTCCACTTTGTAAGCCTGCCGCTTGGTCATCATATTGGTATAGTCCACGGCGTTATCTCGACTCGGTTTTAATTTATTAAGGTGAGTGGGAAGTCTAGTATTAAGCCTCCGACCCATCAGTAACTCCGCAGGTGAACTTACACCGTCACGAGGAGTCGTCCGGTGGTTTTGTAATCCCAGATAAAAATCACTTCCCGACGAGATAGATTTTATTAGGATATTTTTTACTGTTTGAACACTTCTTTCACTGAGTCCATTCGATTGTGCGTAATTTGGAGAGGTGGTGGTGTGCAAAAATCCCCACTGTCTACTAAAGTCCGCAAAAATCTTGGAGGAGTAAGCCGGGCCATTGTCGGTGAATTTGAAGGTTGTATAAACGTCGTAACCCTCTGACCCGATTAAATTGACGAGTAGGCTGGCTTGCACATCAGGAGGCTCCTTATAAACACCAGAAGCCTTCAAAAATACACAAAACTGCTTGTACCATTTCCGCCATGACTCCGCACGGGACGCCGGCCGGCCTTCTAAACACAATTCAGCTGGCGGCCGGGCGTGTTCCATTTTAAACAAACGCTAGTACGCTGTTATCATAATCGCGAAATAACTTGATAAAGCAAATAATTTGCAACTAACACGCAACAAAACTATTTTTCTTTATTATTTTATTAACACCGCTGTCACCATGCAGCAATTAAACTCACAGTTCGATCAAGACTGTTTTTATTTCCTCTACCCACAGATCATATTTAATACACGACAAACACCAAACTGCACAAGTCATGGTTGGCCTCTAAATGTATTGAAACTTATAAGCTGTTCTCTGAAGCTCGAGCTGATTTAAAAACCCGCATTTCTCAATGTTATAGCTCACTAGTGTTATAGCAAGGCCAAAAAATGGAAAGATTCCGGTACGTATTACGAACACGACTGACAACGAAGTTTCGTTGACTTTGAAGGAGTTTGACGTAGATTCGTTAGAAAATTACGACTTATGTAATTTTGAAAGACCAGACGTGAGCGCAGATAGAGTGAATAAATTGTTTTCTTTGCTAAATTTGCCTTCTTACTTACGAAAAGATGAGCATTTATCAATAGAACAAATATGTGCAAAGTATTCCGACGTTTTCCATTTACCAGGCGATAAATTAACATTTACGAATTTAGATGAGCTATCTATTCATTTAAAGGACAATGTAACACCAGTCTATAAAAAACCGTACAGAATTCCAGTCGCACAAAAGGAGGAGCTTAATCAACAAATAGGTGAAATGTTAGAAAGCGGTATAATAGAAAAGGCAAGCAGTGAGTGGTCTAGTCCATTACTGTTAGTGAATAAAAAGACGGACAAAAATGGTAAACGAACGAATTCAGGATGACAAATTTCCACTTCCGAACATATCATAGATATCATAGAATCATTATCAGGAGCTTTTTATTACAGCCACTGCGATTTGTGTGTGTTTCACACGTGTTTCATTCACACCAACACCAATCCGACACCAATACAATATCCTGAAAGGAAACTTTTAAAAGAATTACGTTCCATCTACACATCTCAATTACGACGAATCCATAATTGAGTATTTCGGAAAACAGGGCTGCAAACAATTTATTCGCGGAAAACTCATCAGAAACATGAATTGTACACAAGAGAACGCTGGTCATCCGACATTAATTTCACCTGATGAGGAGATTATCTTCCGAAAATATTTTTATTGGTAGGAGAATGGGGATTTCCGTTTGATACGACGGATCTTCGTGTTTTCGCACAGAAATACCTTGTAAAATTGGTAAAAAAATATATGGCCTTCAAGATAATATGCCTGGGATTGATTGGGCCCGAAACTTTCTTAAAAGACATAACACACTACTCTCAAACCGTAAATCTGCAAACATTTCCAGTGACCGAGCCAAATTTACCTGCGAGGACATTGACGTTTTTTTGAAAATTATGCAAAAACAGTAGAGGGGGTTACTGCAGACTGCATCATAAATTATGACGAGACCAATTTAACAGACGACACCGGGAACAAAAATTATACTCGTATATATAGAAGCGGATGTAAATATCCAGAAAAACAGCAATTTCGCTCATGTTTTCTGGCACTGCATCAGGGCATCTGTTACCGATATATGTAGTTTATAAATCGGATAATCTATGGGATACATGGATGAAGGCTGGACCAAAAGGGACAAGATACAATCGTTCGAAAAGTGGATGGTTTGATTCTGTTTGCTTCGAAGACTGGTTTAATACCATTATAGTCCCATATGTTCGTTATAAGACAGGTTGAAAGGTATTGGTCGGTGACAATTTATCATCTCACTTTTCAGTGTATTTTTATTATGTTAAGTGTTACGAGCTTGTGACGAACTGAATTTAGCGTTTGTGTGTCTGCCGCCCAAAACTACCCACTTACTTCAACCTCTGGACGTCGCATTTTTTGCCTCACTAAAAACTTATTGGAGAGCAGTTCTCACTAAGTGGAAACTTACCGAGGGAAGAAAACATAAAACCTTAGTCAAGAGCGCGTTTCCTAAGCTACTGTCTAAACTGAAAGACAAATTAGTAGAAAAAAATGCCGAACCTGACAATTTAAAAGCGGGTTTTAATAAATCTGGACTGTATCCTATTGAGCAGTCAAGCCAATTATTGCCATTTATTGCCGAGCCTTCGAGCGACTTCACGTTGCGCAATGCCTGCTTAAAGTAATGCTACAGCTTGCGCTGCTTCCTGAGGTGTTGTATCCATTATTAATCGAAAAAATTAGCAAAAATACACGCGTCTGAGCAAACGATGGACAAAAACTAAAGAAATGATAAGAAATATCCGACTACCCTCATTGTAGAGAAAAAGAACGCTAATTTCAAACTCTGGTGAAAACAGAGCAAATCGTTAGCATTGTGTTTGTTGCTTGATTACAATGTGAGTTGAGGGTACTTTCGAATTAATTTGTAGTCATTTTAATCACCATGAAACGCACTTTTTGTAGGTATAACTTTGATAGTTGTAAGTTTTATACTTTTTGAGAAAATCGAATTAGAGTGCCTAGGTAGCGGGTGGCTCGGTTTATTTGCTGTCCAGTGTATATTTTAGCGATATATTAGTAGAGACGTTATAGTAGCCCGACTCCCATTCAAATTTGGACAATCTCCTTTAAAGATTTTTTGGATAAATAATTGTTTTGTTTTCTAGATTTGAAACTGTATCATCAGAAAAAAAAGCAAGTAAAAGATGTAGCCGTGCAAAATCGCTTTTTAATCCAAGCAATAGCCATGATTTCTCATCAGAGGCATTAGCTCAACCTCTCGATCAAGAACTTGAGGATAACAACTTGGTTTCGTCGGATCAAACACATTCGGATAGTAAGGGTTTGATACTTACTAATCAGATACCAGGGTTTCAAACAGTATTGGAATCTATTTCCCCCTGTAGATAGTATAATACTATCACAAGTTTTCAATAAAGCTCTGAATCCCATTCATCTATGACTAGTCATGCCCAGAAAGTTACAACTACAGCTATGATTCACACTAAAGAAGGTCAAGAAAAACTGATTGATAAGTGTGTCAATTCTGTAGCAGTTACAAATAATATTTTCCGACGTTGTGTAAAAACTAGAGGAGGTCAAAGTAAAAAACAAGGTATACAAATATTGCGTTCCCAAAGAGTGGAAATAGACAGTGATAACTCAGTAAAATTAATTGATATCGAACAAAATGCTCAAGTTATCCCAGTTTTGTCAAAAAAAAAGTTGTTAGACACATTCAATAAAAATAAACAGGAAAGAACTCCTGATGACATATATTCCGATCTTACTGATAATATGAGAAATATACCTAGTCTAGCCATAAGTTCTGTTAAAAATGAAAATGCATTTATTTTTTTATACAGTAATGTAATGTTAATAAAAGTTATATGTACACATTTATTGAAGTCTTAATAAAAATATAATTATTATTTTATTAAAAATTACCACCTTTGGCCTTGATACAGGCCTTTAGTCGGTCTGGCCAAGAATCTATGGATTTACGGACTGTTTCCATGGGAAATTTAGCCACTGCTTGCTTCAAAGATTTCTTAAGTGACTCTATGTCGGCGTGTCGTTTAGAGCAGGCCATGCCCTCTAAACCTGACCATAATTTGTAGTCCCTGGACTAGGGTTTAGATTTAGGGTTTAGATCTGGGCTAGAGGAGTTTTACCAGAAGGCAATGAACCTTTTGATTATTTAAATTTATTAGCAATTTTTTTTTTTTTTTGATGAGATAGGTAAGCAAATGAAGAATTCTTTACCATGTTAGTCACAAAGGCCAACAGTTATGCAAGCAAACTAGTGTCTCAGATTGAGCATCTGAATAGTAGACTAAAATTATGGAAAGATATAACGATTTCTGAGATGAAAATGTTTTTTGGATTATTGTTTCTTAAGGGTATCATTAAATTAAATCGGTTAACCGATTATTGGAAAAAGCACCATTTATTTGATTTTAAAATATTTTCAAAACATATGAGTAAGAACCGGTTTCTTTTAATTCTGCGAGTGTTACATTTTGAATTTGTTGAATCGAATAGTACACTTGCAAAAATAACAGATGATATGGGATTTTTGTTACCCTACATGAATGAAAGACCGACTTTATGTCCACTTCCAACAATACCAGGATTTGATAGCGATGACAACCTTGATGAAGAAGCTCTTGTTGCTCAGAAAGTAACTGCTCAGTCACCTGGCGTTGATCGAGAAAGGATCGACACTTTCATAGCTACACCTGATGCTAGTCATCAAACAGCTGGCAAATTGCCCATTACATCGCCACCAGCCACACCTCAAACCTACCGTCAGCCAAACCGTCCTTAACAAAAAAAAATAATACTGTGGATTCACCTAGCACAGTACTTATGAAATATATATTAGACAGTAAGAAAAATACTCCACCGAATGATGTTGAACAGTTGATGACTGGAGTAACTACTACCTTGCGACGTTTCCCACCCAGAGACAGGGCTATTGCGGAAGCCGAAATATTAAACATAGTCTCCGAAATGGAAATAGAAATACTGAGCAGACCATCATCCAATAACGAGAACTATACAGAGAACACTCCTATGCCAGATACACTGCAGGATTTTTACCAAAGTAACTGTTTTCCATACACAGAAGAAGGTAGAGTAGAGGTAGTAGAGGTAGAGTTTGTTGGTAGATAATTTTGAAGTCTCAGTCACAGCACAGCTGACGGGAAACTCCTAAAGCAAATTGGCCTAGCCAAATTACTTAAAGTTGAAAATATAGTAAATGTTACACACATAAGATACAAAACACCATTTAATGTAGTAGTGAAGTTTGAGAAAAGAGACGATGCTGAGAAATTATTAAACAGTTCGGTATTTAAAGAGTTAGGCTTGTAGCGTAGCTACTTACTAACAATACATTTTTTCGTTGCACGACACTTAAACATTCATTTTTTTCATTTTTAGTTGATTTAACATTCATTTTTTTAAATATGATTTTGTTTGTATTTACAATAATGAGCAATGACTTTGAAGTCATGTAAGTTATTAGACACTGACAGTGACAGTTAGCATGTTGCTGTCGTCCGTTTCACGTTTCCGTCCGACGGATCAAAAAAAAAAAATAGGAGAATGAAATTATCTATTTTTTTATCTAGATTATTTTACATAACCTTGTTGGGAAAATGGAAAACAAAGCCGCCTGCTGGAAAAGGGCAGCGGCTTATAATTTGCCATGCTGGGTCAAGCAAGGGATTTGTACCAAACTGCCTTCTGGCTTTTACATCAACCAAAACAAGCGAATACCATGAGGAAATGGCTTTGTAAAATTCGAAGAGTGGTTCACAGTTCTTTTACAAAATTTGGAAGAGCCCTGCACCATAATTATGGACAATGTTCCATATCATTCAGTCCACAAAAATAAGCCTCCAACAAAGGCCAACAACAAAAGCCAATTATTGAGTGGCTACGAGCAAACGATGTCTTAGCGGACACAACAATGTTAAAAGTTGAATTATTGCGAATGGTGGAAATCAACAAACCACCCAGCCCAATTTACATCATTGATGAAATGGCCAAAGAAGCAGGACACACATAGATACATTAGACTGCCACCCTATCATTGCCAATATAATGCAATAGAGATGATTTGGGCACAGATTAAAGGTGACTTGTTGAGTAAGTACGACCGACCGAGTGACTGATTCGAGTGAGTAGGTATGTTATTCAACTTGTTATTGTCTTGTTTGCATCTCTTTATATGTATTAGTAGCTGTTACCCGCGACTTCCTAAGTGTGTGATTTGGTTATATCGCAATCCCTCTGAAACTACACGTTAAATCGGGGTGATAATTATCATTTGTCCTTTTCCGGGCTACAGGCTATCTCTGTGTCAAATTTTAACAAGATCGGTTCAGTGGTTGTGCCGTGAAAAGGTGACAAACAGACCGAGAGACAGAGTTACTTTCCCATTTAATTTTATAATATTAGTAAAAATGTAAATGTATTATTTTTTTAGGATTCGCTGCTCGACATAACATCGCACTAGCGTTCACAGCAAACAAAATGATGCTTCTTTTAAAAGAAGCTTTAAAAAGGCAAAAGCAGAACACCGCAGAGTGTAACTCTAGCGTTGGAGTCCCACACACTGCCCAACTCCCCCCGAGATTGTGAGAGATGCTAATGCATTTTCTCTACATAAGACTACTCTGTAAGAAGCGTGATGTGATGTCCCTGGTATTAAAGGTATCCATAGGCAACGGTGAACACTTACCATCAGGCAACCTGTTAGTTTGTTTGCCAATTATGGCACAAAAAAATGTAGTGTGGCAGTTACCCGGGCCCATCGCCACGCCGCGCCACCGCACGTAACACCTTGCTTCCACATTTTATCAACGATTTCAATAAGGTAACCTAATGTGATTAGTCTAAACGCACCTTAATTTTCGGGACCGCTTCCGAAATCAGTCTTCCGACCCAGAAGGCGAACACACAGAAGGCGAATGAAAACACAGACTAGTGCGAGTTTGAGCCCTGTCTCACACATCTGCGATTAGGTAAAGGATTTTAAACCGATTGATTGAATTCAACCTACCTACTACCTACTACCTACCTACCTAGTAGATAATAACTTCGACCGATTTGAATTACGCGTCGCACACCGCGCGCCGCGCGGTGCGTCGTCGCACTTTCGGTAGGTACTGGCGCCGACCATTGACCCCCGCGATATAAACGCGTTACATTGCTGGTTTGCAAATTTCTAAAAGTTTAAAATAACAGTTATATGGCTAATAGTTAGTGGTTTCGGGTTGTGTATAGATAGTATAATAACGGCGTTTCGGCTTCGAGAACGGTCTCCTTACACCCTGTATATGCAAGTGTCTAAAAACGCAGATCAGTTCATCGTGCATATAGTTGATATTATTGGAGTATTTTTAACGCGCCTCAATAATTACCTCAGAATATCGTTAAATATGTAAAATATTATTATATAAATAATATTATATTACAAACCTACACGATATTGAAATTAAATACTTGACTACATTAGTATTTAGTAAGATGCTGGTTCTATATTTCGTTATATTTTACTGCTAATTGTGATAAAAACCTGTAATTTTCTCAAGTAATTTTAGATAATTGTCTCGTAAAGATGGCGCTTATGAGAAGCAGCTTTAACTTGCAAGTTCAACCTTAATACTTTCCCTCTGCGCGTCAAAGCGTTAAGTTTTCCTCTTCTGAAGGTCCAAGTAATACCTGTCCCACTAATGCAGTTCAAGTCTTTACAATTTCTTTTATTTCGTACTTATTGCAGGTATCGAACTACACGAATGGTTATTTGTTTAGAGATCCGTAGAACTCGTTGAAAACCCTAAAATACGATGATTGTTTATAGCTGCTTCTATATTTCTCGCTCTTTCAATTAACACTTACTATGTCTTACCATGTTTCCAGAATGCCTTTCAAAATAATTCAAACCTATAACGAACAACGAAATCAACAAGAGCTTTGCGTATGTCCATCTACGTGGGAAAAAAATGGAGTGTTACACTGGCCAAACAAAAAAATCAAAAAATTACGAAAAATAGAAAATTCAACTCCAGAACCGAACTGGACTGAAATAAATTGCATTGTAAAAAGAAACAACATCGTATCGTACGAAATTGCTAACAAGCAGTTGACAGATACGAGTATGTTAGATTGTTCGACTACAGAACAAGAAGCCACAGAACCTTCACCAGTGCCCTCGCCACACCAACCAACCAACCAACTTGAATATTTTAACATTATAGCCCAACAGGTACAAACTTGAAATTAATATAAATTTCTTTAAGCACGTAATCTCGATGAAAACATTACCTACCCTCCTTTTTACGCAGTTAGGTATATTTGTTTTAATATTAGACAACTGATTCAGCTTTATCAGCGCTTCATAGTTTACACATGTGCCCGAGACAAGAACAAACGCCGCGCTTGTAATTGATAGTTTGTTGGCTAAGTCACAGTCACAGATCACGTTACGATTTTTAAACTTCAACAAAACTGTTGCTGTGAATATAATGTTATACCTTATACCTTATTTTATCTTAGTCAGCATCTGTACACATTTTGCCCTTTTCATACGTCTCTTGTTGAGTTACTGTTACACATGTTCTTTATGTTTTTATATTAAAACTTTCAAATGGTTGAAATGCAAATAGCAATCTTACATTTTTTATCATTTTTAAATAAATAATAAATATCAGGACACTTACACACACGGTCGCCTGACCCCAAACTAAGCAAAGCTTGTACTATGGCTGCCAGAGACTGATATACATGCATATATATTTTTAAATACATACTTAAATAGATAGATATTTACACCCAGACATAGAAGAAACACAAATGTTCATCGCATAAATGTTTGCTCTAGGTGGGAATCGAACCCACGCCCCCAAGCTCAGCAGGCAGGTTCACTACCAAATGAGCCACCGAGGCAGTCAAAAAATTTTTGACTGCCGAAATTTTTTTGAAATTAAGGCTTACGTTTTTCTTCTCTCTTTTCTTTTGACTATAGTGAAAAGGTTTTCCTTATTTTTAGGCATTGGATCGTGGTGCTGCTACAGTGTCTAATCCGCCAGAACAAATTCAGATTCAGGAACCCTTATATGCTGTTGCTGTAAATGAACCTATGTCTGTAGTTACTGTTAACAATGAAACTACTTCTGTAGTAGCTATTGACCCTTTAGATTTGGAGAAAATTTCAAGTAACCAAGTTGAGATCTACAAAAATCAGGAATCAATTTTGAATGATCTGACATTACTAAAAGATAATTATAAAAAAGTATTGGAAAACCAGCAAAGCATATTGATGGCCATTGCTCATATTTCGGTGAAATTAGATACTTTTATAACTGAAAAATATGAACCACAAGTTACTAAATTAAATGATGCTATGAAAAAAATACCTGATAATAGCCAATTTTGTTTAAAACCTATACAAAATATCGAAGAACTATCCAATTTAGAGGCAATATTAAACAACGGTAAGATGAAAGAGGACTATAAAATTAAATATAGTATTGTGTGCCGACCAGGAAAAGCTGAAAACTGCGCATATCAACTAGTTGATGTGTTTTTTACCAGAGAATTTCTAACCAAATGCTCTTGGTCTGGTAGCGCTAGAGGTGAAGGCACAAAAGTATGTTTAAAACAGTATAAAAATGTTTTACAAATGTTTTTTGAATTGGTTTACGAATGTGACCATACACACACTATTGCTGGCAATGAGAAGTTTTTTAAATCGGTTTTAAAAAACGCTACAAAGCGTAAAAACTCAAAATTACAAAGATCGTCGACTTGCAGAAATAGTCACAAAAGACAGAAGCTGAGTGAAAATATTGTAAATTATAATGAACCGTCAGAAGAAGGAACTTCCAACGAGGCCCAAAATCTTGTAAACGAAGCCAATGAAGAAACCCGAGAGAATATTCCTCAAGAAGAAAAAACTTCACAAAAAAATGCACATATTTTGGAGAGTGTTTTTTTTTTTTTTTTTTTTTAATCTTTATTTAAGCGTTTTTTCGCGTAGCGAATATGTCACGCTAATAGTAACAAACGAATTGGTACCTATAATAATTTTAAAAAAAAAACAATACCTTAATCTACTATCAGTCAAGGTTCGTTCTGTTAGACAAACCGCATTTTACCATGTCTAGTACCCCTTTCACGGCATTCGCTGTTGGGTGAGCAAGAAATGAGTTACATAATCCAATGGAACTGTCGTGGAACAAAAGTCGTCTGGGAACGTCGTTTCGAACACATTCCATCAGAATATGGTAGGCATCTTCCACTCTCGGACAGTCGGGGCAAAGCGGAGACTCCACTTTGCGCATGAGGTGGGCAAACATATTCAACGGAATGTGTCCGGAACGGAGCCGCAGCAGGAGGACTAAGTCCTGCCTACATAGCTGGCTACTATCTATCCAAGGGAAGTTTAGAGGCTGTGACTGGATTGTTTTGAACCAAATGCCTTTTTCTTTTGACCTCTCGTCAAAATATTCCTTCCACAGATCACCGCACATTCTCTTGACCAAGAATAGACAGTCATTATAAGTGGGAAGAAGGGGGAAATCAATACCGTCGCTACAAGCTTCCTTGGCTAATCTGTCAGCTGCTTCATTGCCTTTAATACCGACGTGTGAGGGAATCCATTGCAATATCACTATCTTACATTGTGACAATTCTAAGAGTGATTTAATGATGGCATAGGCGATCGGTACACCTCGAAAAGTCGAAGTGCAGCGAGCCAGATGTTGAAGTGCGCTTTTTGAGTCAGTCAGAATGACAAATTTATCGTGGTTAATGGATTCAACGTACGATAAGCCTTCCGCAATAGCAATAAGTTCCGCATGCATAATCGAGACGTTACAGTTAATTTTAAATTTAACATAGTGATTAGTTATATCGTCGAAAAAGGCCGCCCCGATGCTATTATCAAGTTCTTTCGAACCGTCAGTAAATATCCTGTAAAAATCTTTATACTTAGCTAGTGTTTCGTTGCAAATGTTAGTAATTTCCAATCTATTATAATTACGCTTGGCTCTAATCATTGGGTCGATATATTTAATAATGTTGCGGAGGTCTATGTTACTAACCCAGGTGCTAAGTGAATACATTTCCAGCTGTGGACTAGAATATACTGGAACATCTTTGAGAAACTCGTGTAGCGTAATTAATAAAGGTAACTTCTTTCCATCCCAAAATGGCTTATCTATTAGATGAGACAATTCTCCTAAGGCTGAGTGCATTGGGTTATTAGTAAGCGAACCAGATCTAAGTTTAAATTTTCCTGCTAAATACTTCCTACGAATATCCATCGGCTGCAGTTGTAGATCTACTTCCATCACATGAATGGGTGTCGTTTTAATGTAACCGCCTATCACTCGCATAGCTTGATTCTGTATTCTGTCAACTTTAATTAAGTGACTTTTGCAACTAGTGTCGTACAGAAAACTCGCGTAATCAAGTCTACTTCGGATTAGGGATATATACAGGCGCCTTAAGTGTTTAGGGTGGACCCCCCACCCCGGACCTGACAACACTTTAAATAGCTTGATGTGCTTAATCACTTTTTGACAGAGCTCATTGATGTGCTTCCCCCACCGCAATGAGCTGTCGAGCCACAAGCCGAGATATTTCACCGAATCTACCGTCTCTAAGCGCGTGTTGCTGATTTTTAATTTAATGTTCTGAGTCACATGTTTTCTTTTTCTAGTAAATAAACAAACTTTGCTTTTAACTGGTGAGGCTTCCAACCCGATAATTTGAAGTTGTTCCGAAAAAATATTCAAA
Organism: Peribatodes rhomboidaria; assembly: GCA_911728515.1. Classification (NCBI taxonomy): domain Eukaryota; kingdom Metazoa; phylum Arthropoda; class Insecta; order Lepidoptera; family Geometridae; genus Peribatodes; species Peribatodes rhomboidaria. The sequence goes on along the minus strand of OU452184.1, from coordinate 3,300,472 downwards.
GCATTTTGTATCTTAGAGCGAGTAACTGTGAGTCTGTTTCCGCTATGAAATATTACGAAATCATCTGCATATTGAGAAATATAAACGTTATCTATTTGTTGACAAATTTTAATAGTAGCAACGTTAAACAAAAGACAACTGGCGGGGTCACCTTGAGCCAAACCTTGGCTTGTATACCTACAAATGCTCTTGTTAACATCTATTCTAATGGTTAAATTTCTATAAATCAAAAAATTCTATAAGTAATCGCATACTTTTGCGCCTACGTCGAGTCCGTTTAGTATCTGTAGAAGCTGTCCAATATCAACATTGTTATAGGCATTGTTTATGTCAATAAAGCAACCGAGAGAAAACTGCTTCTTACTAAAACTGCTTTGTATTTTAGTCACTATGTAACTTAGATTATCGAGACATGATTTTGATTTTCTAAAACCTACGGTATTATTGGAAAAGATATTTTTACTTTCTAAAAACCATTCTAATCGTTTAGTAATAATTAAATGAAGTACTTTGCACAAACATGATATCAAAGATATAGGCCGTAGTGACTCGGCAGACGTCGGGTCGCGACCTGGCTTCGGTATGGCTATAATCTGTATGTCGCGCCATTGTTTAGGTACATATCCTTGAATAAGGAACCGGTTATATAGCAACTGCAGCATACTTTTACCTACCGTAGGTAATCTCTTGATCATTGAAAAAGAGATATTATCGGCACCGGGTGCCGTATCTGTTGTTTTTATGCTATTATCTAATTCTTGGATAGTAATTGGAACTTCTAATGCATTATTTGTAGATGAAAATACTGGCTTATCCGGGGGTACAAAGTCGGGAGTCAAACTATGTAGCAAAGATTGAAGACGATCGCTATCTATATACCTGTTGCTGTTGTTGTGGTAGCCTTTTAGCCACCTCATTCGTTTCCACATATCACGAGATGACGCTTCACTGTCAATAGATGTACAAAATTTTTGAAAAGACTTACATTTTGATTGGCGAATTAATTGTTGTGCTATTCTTATTTTTTCTTTGAGGGCAGTTAAGTTAACCGGAATTGGATTCTTTCTAAATGTGCGGAGTGCTAAGCGACGTTCCGCTACAGCTTTCGACAGTTCGGCGTTCCAATAAGGTTTAGGTACAAAGTTATTGCTAGGGTTCTGATTAACCTTCGTGTATGGTATATATAGATCAGCGGCTTTGTTTATTTCGCTTACAAATAGATCGTATGCAGTTTGTGGATCTTCTGGCAATTGTAAATCTGATAGGGAATTTTCTAAAAACGCATTATACGAAACCCAGTCTGCTTTTTTATAATTTCTTTTTAAGATGTGTGCTATACCGTATGTATTTTCTGTTGATATTTTTAGTATTAAGTGATCGCTGTTGAGAGATTCATTCATGACTTTCCAATTATACTTGATAGATATATCTGTTGAAACAATAGACATGTCGGGCGAAGTTTCTCGTAATTGACCGTTTACTAATTGAATTCTTGTTGGTGAGCCGTCGTTTAGTGGGATAAAATTAAAATTGAGCAAAGTGTCGTAAATTTGTTGTCCACGGGTGTCAGTCTTATATGACCAGCTAACATGATGTGCGTTAAAATCGCCTAAAATTAATGTTTTCCTATCGCACAGAGATAAGAGCTCATCCCAATCTTGTTGCGTCGTCCTATTGCGGATATGAGAGGGACAATACAGTGAGATAAGATTTTCTAATGATGCGCAATTAAAGAGTTTTACGTGTAAAATTTGAATTTCAGAATTTCTCAACGTTGATTGAACTACTTGTGCATTTATGGAGGTGTGTACTAAAGTAGCCACTCCGCCATATCCATCAGGTCTATCTCGACGGAAAGTATTGTAACCACTTACTCTTAAATCCATGCGATCGTTATACCAGGTTTCATTTAAGGATGCGATGTGTATCTTTTCCTGTGAGAGAAATTGTTCAAGACTCAAGCGCTTATCCTGAAGACTTTGACAGTTCCATTGGATTATGTTTAGCCTATATTTTTTCTGTGACTTAAGCACAGTTATGTAAGAATGAATTAATAAGAGGCAAGTCGCGAAGATGTTTTACCAAAAAGGATACCAGCCATTCTATCACAATCTTTGCAGCGGTTTTAAGCTTCTCTATGATCGAACCTTCTTCTCTAAAAAATGTGTTTTTCAATGAATCTACAATCTTCTCAAATGTACTCTTCTCTTCGTGTTCTATTCTTTTTTTCCCTCTTCTTTCACTGCTTCTAGCCTGGTTGGTCTCGTTCTCAGGCCCTTCGCCACGCTCCGAGTCGCTGCAGCTGCTGCAGTAACAATCCCAGTTGAAGGTGAAGTCATTATTCACTTTTTGATTGTGAGAGGTCTTTTTAATCGTTTTCTTTTTATTCCTCTGGTCACTTGCCGATTTATTTTTCTCGTCTGTGGTTCGGGTTGCAGTTTTGGTTTTAGAACCCGAATTACGGACCACTGAAGCATAAGATGCAGTACCTTGAGAATCGGGCAAGTCCAGCCTGAAGTCTTGATCTTCTATTCTCGGGCCCAATCTACTTGGTGTACGTGTTATATGGGATGAGATCGAATAATCTATGTTCGGTGGTATAGGGCTCGTCGGTGGAACGTACATAGTTACGGCTTTGCGATAGTTGCAATTAAAGTCTGCCATTACCGATCGAATCTTCCTTTCTTTTAGATAAACTGGACACTTTTTGCTCAAAGCCAGGTGATTGCCAGTGCAATTTACACACACAAAAGTTAAAGTCTCACAGTTTTCATGGTGTTTACTGCACTTAACACAAACTACTTTCTTCCGCGGGCACATTTTTCTAGAATGGCAGTAAGCCCAACAGAACGAACATTGTGTGACAGGGAAGGTATAGGTATCTACTTTCACTCCGATCCCGTGAACGTAGACGTGCTGGGGGAGGGAAGATCCCCCAAAACATAGTCTAACACATTCGCTGGCTGTCCAACCTGCCCCGTCATCCGATCTTCTAGAAAGCCTCTTTACTGAAAGTAGCTCAACGTCGCAGGTTATACTTCTCATTATATCTTCATCCGTTAAATCAAGTTCCACTCTTCGAATGACTCCAAATGACGATTCAGTTTCCGTAGTTCTATACATTCGCCACCCTTTGTCTTTAGCCGCTTCACAATTCAATAGTTTCTCGAAACCGGTTACGTTCCCAAAATGCATCAATATTTTCATTGGATTTATATATTTAACACGTAAAACATTGGTAATGCCGTTGCTTTTTAAAAAGAGAGCGAAAGCAAATTGTTTAGGTAACTCAGTCGCAGATGTAACAAAAACTTCTATTTTATCGTCCGCTGTATCGCCATCTGTTCCTCTAGTTCTCTTTCCTCTCTCCACTCGAGTCCAGGGCTCCTCCTCTTCCCCGTCACGGACACGCTTGGTAGGTCTTGTCGTAGGTTGGTCCCCTCCGACGAGGTGTAGATGTCCCATTGAAACTCTTCTCTGTATTCCTCGTATTGTAACTTCAGGCAGCTGGGAAGGCTGGGACTCCATACATTCCTGTTCACAAGCCGAAGTCGACGCTTCTGCCATAGTAAATTAGTAGGTATTTACTATGGAATGTAAGCTGCGCGCGCGGCGGCGCAATCAGCTTGCGTCGTTAATCGGATCAAAACAAACGCACGTCACGCGCCTTCGACGGTAGCGGCCCGCAATGCAATTGAAAATAATGTATCTCAGGACAACGATGTCCCAGAACTTCCAGAACAACAGATCGTTTCCGGGCAAGAAAATTACTTAAAAGACACAGTTTAATAATCACCAAGGGTTTGTATTTTAATTGTTACTATTAAGTTTTAAGTAAGTACAAGGGTTTAAATACAGAGATTTATCGTCTGTATAGCTTTTGTTTTGTTATTATTCTTTCAAATATTTAAAAAAAAATATTGTTTACTTTGTACGGTTATTGAGATTTGTGACTGATATTATTCCTTTTAAGATACTTTTATTACTTTGATATTTTTTTGGTTGTTTAAGACAAGTGTTCACTATAACTCGACACGACACACACACACGCACACACCCACTCCCAAACACCAAAAACACGAAGCAAAACCACTAACTAGCACAACAATACAATCACAAAACAAAGTCAAAAATTGTGTTTTTGACTCACAATCACATAACCCAAAAAACAACAACAACAACAACAATTTTCGTAAGTACATAGTTTTAAGTAACTTAGAAGGTTACATTTGGAAAGTATTTATTGTTAATTAACTATAGAGTAATTTAAAGAAACGTCATGCAGTCTTACCCACTGATTGTATTGAGGTGGTACAACTAATAAGACTGAAGCTTATTGCCATACGTAGATTTATTTATATTGCTACTTTAGACTTATTCTAGTTCGACAGGCCTGTTGGCGTAGTTGGTAGTACGTCTGTGTGTGTGAAATATCCCGAACATTTATTTTTGTTATTAATAAACGTGTTGACTTGTATTGTAAGGGCCAATTTCCCAAAGAAACATGTTGATTTTGCTTCAAATATTTGGTCTATTTCGATTCACCATGTCAATGTTGTGCAAGTATTGTTTATACTGTTGTTATTTTAATATTACCCTATTCATAATATTAATTAATAGGTTAATATAATAAATACTAATTAATCTAATAATGTGCATTATGGACCAATTTGCCAATAAAACAAGTTGATTTTATCTCAAATATTTTTTTATTTCAATTTTTAAATACAATTATACAAGAGGCGGCGCTTGGATTGTACTAGTTATAATGTGTGTAGTAAAGGAACAAAATATAAATCCGATTCATATCGAGTGACCACAAGTTTACATTTAACATCACACGGCGAACACACATACTCTGAACTTAAGATCGATCTATAGTTGCTTTTGAAAATATTTAGTTAGGAGGAGAATATTGGAATGTCAAAAGCATTTACTAAATTATCAAATTTCTTACAATAAATATATATTTGATTTTCTTCAACTTTGATACATATCACCTCCATTACTTCTTTTTTAACAGTTAAAAAATATTTATCTGCCCTTTGATTAGATAATATAAAATCATTGAAATGTAAAACTAAATCCTTTGTGCTTTTTTTTACATACGGGTAATTAGAATGTGTCTGGTCAATAAATTGTTCATGATCCAAAATTTCGTACTCTTTAAGTCTTTTGGCAATTTGAGATAGTGGTTTATTAACTTGTCTTAGCAAATTTTTAATTAAGTATAGTTTATTTTCAAATTTATATGCATTGTATGTTTGTAACGTTCCGAAACGTCGAACTTCAGCAACAACATGAGTTAAGTTGTGAACATTGCTAGTTACATAATCGATACTGTAAAAATCCTTATAATGTTTCGTAAAGTATTCCAAAAGTTCCTCTGCCAAAGGTAGCAATGGAAAGTATTCCTCACTAGAACATATTGTTATTGCACAAAATAATGTGAGAAAATGTTGCATAGCATCTTTTTTTAACACTTTTTGTAATATCGCCACACTTAAATAATGAAAGAAGGTTCTAAACTCTGATCCCTTCCAATGACTTAAACTGTCCAAACCTCTAACAGCTTTATGGATCTCAGTTGGAGTTTTGCAGGAGTTTAAAAAAATATTGACTGCGTGGATATCATTTGAACCACAGAATAATAACTAAAGCAATAGAAGGAGGGTTATAAAACAACTAAACTCAATATATTTGGCCTGCTTTGTCTTATGGCACCGTTATGATGTTGGAAAAGGACAAATATACAAAAGACGTTTCGAATTTTCGTAGGTGGTCACTAATTTTATTTTGACTAGTGATGTGACCCCTTACATTTCAACGTCGATACATTGACGTTGAAATGTAAGGGGTATATTGATTTACAATGACATGCATTGTCATATCTTGTACCGCTAAAACTAATCCATAAATCGGAATAATAAAATAATAAAATGCTTGGAGCTTATGTGACTCTGCATTTTTGGAGTCAAATTTCGTCACCAATTCAATTTATCCATTCTTTATTTTCACATCGTCTTCAAGAAATCTGTAAAATCAAAGTTTCGACCATGTATCGACAATAATATTTACGTCACTATGTATGATCAAGGTAACCTAAAACTGTTTCCGAATATTCGCTAAAAACTTCTATTGGAATAGATATAACGCCTGGTTTCTGCTACAAAGTGATTCAGCAAAATTTGTTACGTATTTATGTTTGTTTATCTGCTCACATTCAACAATAAATTGTCCAAAAACTAAACGATTTAAGGTCAACATTTCTTGACTATTTTATGATCGTGTTAGATGGGACGTGCAGCCTACAACCACACAAGACATTGCTCCACTGCGTCCGCACACTCACTATTTGGAATTATACAAATATTTCATGTAGCCTAACAGTAAAAATAATATTAAATCATTGCAAAACCATAGAAGATTACGACAAACGCGTAAACAATGAGCACGCTAATAAGTTAAGTAGTCTAATGACCAAACTGTCAGACATTAGAGCAAAGTACTATCAAATTTGGGCGGGTTGAATTAGAACCAATATAACCAAATGACAGTTCATCTTGTGAAATTCCAAAAAAGTAAAACAAAGAGTAAATCATTTATCTCTTTTCCTCAACCGTTTTCGTGCCATAAGATAGAATAGGAACAGAGGTAGTTCCTGAGCTCTTTTTTTTAACCCTCCTTCTATTGCTTTAGTTATTATTCTGAGATGGAAACCATCACAAATTCGACTCACCTTTATTAAAACTACCGATTGACATGATAGAAGCATTTCAGCAAGCGTGCTCATTGTTTACGCGTTTGTCGTAATCTTACATGATTTTGCAAAGATTTAATATTATTTTTACTGTTAGATTGCATGAAATATTTGTTTAATTCCTAATAGTGAGTGTGCGGACGCAGTGGAGCAATGTCTTGTGTGGTTGGGGGCCGCACGTCCCATCTAACACGATAAGAATATAGTCAAGAAAATTGACCTTAAATCGTTAAGTTTTTGGACAATTTATTGTTGAATGTGAGCCGATAAACAAACATAAATGACAAATGTTGCTGAATCACTTTATAGCAGAAACCAGGCGTTATATCTATTCTAATAGAAGTTTTTAGCGAATATTCGGAAACTGTTTTAGGTTACCTTGATCATACGTAGTGACGTAAATATTATTGTCGATACATGGTCGAAACTTTGATTTTACAGATTTCTTGAAGACGATGTGAAAAAAAAGAATAGATAAATTGAATTCGTGACGAAATTTGACTCCAAAAACGCAGAGTCACGCATATGCTCCAAGCATTTTACTTTGAATTCATTTGTATGTAATGAAGCTATGAAATGGAGAAGACAGAGAAAATGCTGTTCCTACATTGCAATAAATGGTATCCCGTTCAAATTAAAACTTGATTTATATTATAAATTACAGGAAGTATTTAAAGAAGTCGAAGAAGAACATAATCAAGTAGCATTAGTGTTATTTAATTGTATGGTGTGCAAACAATAAAGTGTCTATCTATTTATCTGTCTTTCTTTGAAGATTATCGAATTCCCGGATCGATCGATCGATCATTATGTTTTCATTCTCTCTTAGGTAACTATGCTTAGTAATCTTCTATATACGTAATATAAAAATGTATCACTGAATTAGTTGCTAAGAGCAAATTTCGAAAACAGCTGAATCGATTTTGCTAATTATTTTTTAGAATATTCCTTGAAGTACGAGGATCGTTCTTACGCAGAGAAAAATTTACGAAATTGCCTGAAAAAAATTTTAAAGAATCGACTGTTAGGCGGTACAAAGTTCGCATGGTCAGCTAGTTTATAATAATAATCATTTATCTCAAACAACTTAAGGTAACAAGGCCCATATAACATACAAATACCTTATAGGTAACCAAAATATATAATGATAAAAAAATGCATTATTACGTATAACCATTAATTACACTCGACGTCGTTCAGTGAACCACGCATTTTTCCCCTGAACGTCCGAAACTTCTCGAGGCCAGCACCGGTATTCAAATTCATTCGGAAACATTTCCGGGGGCAGTTCTCGTCGGCGGGCAGGCATTGCTTCGAGTTTATCAAGCGATTCGTAGAGTATTTTCTTGCCACTGGCAATATCCTCCTGGATAAAGTTCGACTTGCAGATCTGCTGTATGCTGACTTCATCCATGGTGTTGATGGCGTATTGTATTTAGGCCAGCAGCTCGTTGACTATGACTCGCTGGGAATCCATAGCGACCGAAACAGGGCAGCGGCTAAAGTCTCGCGAATCGCGAAAGTTATATTCAACTGGCAGGGCATCGTGCGTCGCGGCCGTCTCCGAGCACGCGCACGCGCACACGTACACCGATTTATGGATATTAGTTAAGCAGTACAAGATATGACAATGCATGTCATTGTAAATTAATCGACTTTGAAATGTAGTGGGTCACATCACTAGTCAAAATAAAATTAGTGACCACCTACGAAATTTCGAAACGTCTTTTGTATATGTGTCCTTTTCCAACATCATAGCGGTTCCATAAGACAAAACAGACCAAATATATTGAGTTTAGTTGTTTTATAACCCTCCTTCTATCTGCCCATTTCTTCAATAAAAACTTTTAAATATTCATGCAAATCTTTTGGTTTAGCTGAACCTAAATAAATTCCACAAATAATAGGACTTAAGTGAGGCATTTCAAAAATACTGCACAATATAGGCCAAAATTGTTGTTTGGAGCTTTTGTAAATAGGTACTCCATCTATGTTTACTAAAATCGATATATTTTCCAGTACAACCTTAGAATTTTCTAAACTTTTTATGATACTATTTTTCAAATTATTGTGCCAGTATTCACCGGGATCGACGAAGTTTATTGTAATTTCTCTTGGTGTTCCAAGTAGTGAGCGTAGATCTTTAGGCATAGCGTCAGGAGTAATTTGGTTTAAAATTTGAAATAAGTCTTTTAAAGCTAAATGACTACATTTGTGTTTCAGCGCTCAAATTCGTATTTGCTCGCGATAGCTCCATTTTTTTTACATTCGACATACTCTAGTTTATATTCAGTATCGCTGTCCGAGTCCACATGACTGCATCTAGAAGAAAGAAACAAAAAAATACGCAAAGAAGGTTATTTTACTTTATTTTTATAATATGCCACACCCAGCTATAACTTACTTTTCCTCTGTAACTGGTCCGTTATCACTAATTGAGTAAACAAAATCTACGGAACCCTCGCTTGTGTTTGTCGAACTCGAACTTGGCTCATTATTTTTGTTGGTTTCCAATAAATCCCTTGAAGAATAAATTAAATGAATGGAGTTTTATAAATGAAAAAAAATACTCTAAATTACTCCCATATAATTGAGTTAAAAAAAGCTTACGTGTTTTTTAATATTTCAATTACAGAATTCTCACACATAGTTGTCTTTTTTAATTTCTGCATATTTTGATAAACTCTCCGTACTTTTTTGCGATATCCACCAGTCCTTTGTTTGAACTTCTTGAACTTGAATGCTTTCAGATCCATATTTATTTTAACTGGCTCAAATATTTTATAAAATGTGATTTTTCCAATAAAAATAGCAAAATGTATCCAAATGAGAACGCAATGTCCATTACGCTCCTGCTTCTATTGTGAAACCTTAATATCGCTATTAGTAAAACAGTCGATCAAATTGCTACTTAAGTCTGCGCAAAGGTACAAATAATTTCTGCAATGAAACTTTTAGTGGCAGAACAGTGAAAAATATATCTTTTGTACAGCTCCGTTAAAAAGTCTGCAATTAAAGTCTTTGTGCAGTTCTGAAGTGTACAGCGGCGGCAATAGCGGCTTTTTAGCAGCTTTAAGCTTTAACATACATGCTCTAATTCTCTTTTAGAGTTATAGACGGCAAATGGGTTGTAACATGAACTCTTATAAAGCCTAGAGTGGCATTTGGTTCACTTTCTGCTACCCCTAGTGATATTTACAGCTATGAGCAGTTACGGAAGCAATAGTAGAACTTAAAGCCACTTTCTGAACCCCTGAAGCGCTACTGTACAGCTAAAAGTTGCAAAATAGGCTGCTATTTCCACTAGTGTGCTAGTTGGGCTGTACTCCAATGATGTGTTGTTGAAAAACGGAGCTGAATGGAGAACTTGTTCTTTTTGCTCGTTACCTTATCATGTTCATTGCCAAAGTCAAGATATACCAAAAGGAAGTCAACAACATATTTTCATGTGTGACGCTTGCAGTGTGGAAGATAATGATTATGATGATCTACAGCTTCAAATGTACATAGTTGGGTTGTGACTTTTAAATTGATTATTACTTGTGTTGCACATTTATTCAATTAATCTGAAAACGTCCACCCATGACAAAAATAATACCGTGAAATATTTAACTTTAAAGTCAGGAAATATTAATCCAATTTCGTGATAAAATAAATTAAAAGCTCATGCAATTCCGTGATAACGTAATTAGCTGGGTATGTTTCACGGACTTAAAGTGATTACCACGAAATTGGCTAAGTTAACAAAGGTTTCGATTTTTAGTAATAAGTCCTAAAATAGTAATCCTAAGTAAGTTTAATAACCTAATTATTGTAAAATAAAGACTGCTCTAAGTTCCTAATTAAAATAAAAAATAATATTTTAGTAAAGTACCGAAGTTTTATTATATATTTTGTTTTATCACGAAATTGGATGAGTTCACCCTAAACTTGATAACGACAAGGTAAGTTTACAGTCATTTTTTGGTGAACCAGTGAAAGAATTGCAATGAACTACATTATGCATGTTATTAAAGAACTCTTCTTTAGTTAATTTTGTACTCTTCTTAGTCGTTTACACTCTTGTCAGAGTGGTCGTGGTCATCGGTCAGGGTGGTGGCTCGCTTCACAAGTCGTCGCCATTCGTCACGTATAGCAGCCTTTCTTGTGCACGTGTTTATGGAGCCGTTAAGTGCAGCCCTTATTTGATCAGTCCACCGTAATGGTGATCTGCCGCGTGGTCTCGTCCCCTCAATTTTGCCCTGCACCACAAGGCGCTCTATGGAGTCGTGGTCGCGTCGCGATACGTGTCCAAAGAAGGTGAGGATGCGAGCTTGAACGATGGAGGATAGACGCTGGGTGATTCTGAGTTCCTTTAGAATAGACTGATTCGTTCTGTATTCAGTCCACGATATTCTCAGCATTCTTCTCCAGCACCACATTTCGAGAGCGTCTATCCTCTTTTTCTCACTTTTTCTTAAGGTCCACGTCTCGGCAGCGTAAAGAAAAATTGGAAAGACAAGTGCCCTTACAAGTCGGATTTTCGTGGCATTGGTGATATTTCGTTTTCCCCATATTTTCTTCAGTTTGTCCATGGCTGACCTCGAAATAGCCATGCGCCTTTTGATTTCATCAACACTCCCTCCACTGTTTGAAATCAGCGCGCCTAAGTAGATGTATGATTGAACGACATCACAGTTCGCGATTCTTGTGACTTCTGGCGAATTATTATTAGCACGGTCGACAATCATAATCTTAGTCTTGCTGCGGTTAATTTTCAAGCCGAATTCCAGGCTGACGCGCTCCATTTTGCCTAGAAGCTCTTCCAGATGGTTGATGCTCCAGAACAAGCTGGCTTTGTAAAAGGAAAGGGCACTCGAGAACAGATTTTTACTGTTCGACAAATCATTGAGAAGTCTCGGGAATTCAACAAGCCAACATACATATGCTTCGTTGATTTCTCAAAAGCGTTTGATTCTGCCAAGTGGCCAAAACTTTGGGAATCTCTTCTGGCAATGGGTACACCTAAGCACCTGGTCCATCTTTTGAGAAGACTCTATGAGGATAGGACAGCTTCCGTCAGAACAGACGACGTGCTATCCAGACACTTTCATCCCAGTGCAGGAGTTCGTCAAGGGTGTATCATATCACCGCTTCTGTTCAACATCTACACGGAACTTATAATGAGGATAACCCTCGAGGACTGGACAGACGGAATCAATGTTGGTGGTCATAAAATTTCAAATCTGCGATATGCAGATGATACCACTTTGTACTTTTGTACAGGAATACTGAATACTAGTGTGTGTTACATTTTTTGCGTCATGTCCATTACCGGTGCATTCGATCATTGCATGAATTAGTTATGGACACTGTTCATACAACAGGTATATTTCATAATTCTGAAGATAGTACCATATTGTTTTATTACATAGCTAGAAAAATAAACTGATTATTTACTGTGACTTTTTAAATGAAAACAACTCAAAATGTAAAAAAACGTCGAAAGGTATCAGTTACTTCAAGTGACTCCGAAGACAGCAATGTTACATACGCAGAATCAGGAGAAAGCGACATTGAGCTTGAAAGAGATTCGGAAAATGATAGTATGGAAAATACTAATAAACAGACATATTTTGCTGAAGAAATTGTAGAAACGACTGAACATAAACCAATAGAAGACAATGATAAAGAGAACAATGACATCAACAAAAGCAGAGCAGTAGAAGAACAAAATGTTTTAGACAAAAAAATATCGCCAGAACATACAGTAAAACTACTAGACAATGTTGAGGTGCAAATGATACTCGACCATAAAACTGAAACATTTAAGTTCTGCAAAAAACGTAAATCAGATGGGCCTAAAGTAGGAAAGCATGTTCTTGTCAAATTTAATGGCAAAAATATGAAAAAGACGTACAGATGTACGATACAAGAAATTTCTGGAGAGAAGTTAGTAGTACAAAAAGGGTACAAGGTACAAGGGCTGCGAAGCTGTAAGTCGGATTTTTTTTTTAAATCATTGAAAATGACGTGTCCACTATTGAAGAGTCTGATATTTTGACATATTTGCCTAGTCCTGCAAAACAAAATAATTATTTTGTATTTCCACACGCAATTGATATAAAAGAAGCTAATTTATTTTAGTTTAAATAAAACTAAAATAAAAGCAGGCGCTTAATTAATGATCTTGAGTATTTTATAGGTGTAAATGTCCATTATTCTTGTCATGCTGTTTTTGATTATAATTTTGAATTAAAGTTGTTTACAACTATCATAACCATGCAGTGTTTTCTTTTTTGAAGTGTCTATTACCAGATGTCCAATATTGAAACACTGTCCTTAACTGGGTTGCTATCACTGGTATATGACCTGTCCATGACTAGAAAATATAGAGCCTCTTTTCTTTCGTGACTTTTGTTCAGAGAAAGTCTTTTTTTAATTCAGTATATTTCACTACCAATGCTCAATTTTCTGAACACTCACTATCAGTAACCCTAATTACATTAGGACAGCAACTTTTTTTTTTGTAAATGTTAACTAGATTTGTCAAGCTTATACTGTCCATCACCGGTACAGTTACGTTAGGTCAAATAAACCAGAGTTGTAATTTATTCTCACATACACAAACATAGGCCTTCTTTAAAAAAAAGCAGTAGTTTCAAAGTTTGAAATATATGGCGATGGTGTAGCGTTTAAAAAGGTCTGACAAACCTGTAAAATATCAATTTGACAATATAAACCTAAATGTTATCTTCTGTTTTCTCTATCTGTTTACTCAATGCAGTTGCAGTTTTCGCTTTCGATCGTGGAGTGGAATTTTCGAGATACCTACTTTTTTGCGCTTTTCAACGACGCTGCTTGGACGTTCACCCAAGATCATGCCTCAGGACTACGGCACATGGTCCCTTGCCAGCCTAAAGGCCGAGCTATGTAAAAAAAATGCTTAAAGTTCCGGTAAGAAGAGCAGTCTTGGGTCAAAGGTATGTTTACCAAATTAAACATATCAGACTAAACAGACACGATTTAAGTGAAAGTTCAGACGCCGGCTACTACATTACTCAGCAACAAAGTTTCAAAATTCAGATAAATGAAGCAATAGATACAATAATTTCTGAATTAAAATGGCGATTCGAAAAACTACGCGACATACACCACTCTTTCGGTTTTTTGACCGGAAAACACATAACTACATATTCGGTTGAAGAACTAAAAAAACATGCAGCTGATTTGAGTATCAAATATTCTGCAGATATAAATGCCACAGAATTTTGGGCCGAAATATAAACTTTGAAGAGTCAAGTTGAAGCGACTACATTATTTGATAAATGTGAATGTCAGTCAAGTATGGGTCTTCTCAAAGCGATAGTGGAACTGGATTTAAAGGAAATGTTTCCCAATGTAGTAGTCGCTATAAAGATATTTTTAACGATGCCAGTGACTGTAGCTTCCTGCGAGAGATCATTCAGTAAGCTCAAATTAACACAATGCACATTTGTCCACTTTATTGTCCGAGCCTGGTTAGAGCATTTTTCAAGGGCGCAGTTTTGAAAGCTCGCACCGGGCGCATAAAAGGCTAGTTACGGCACTGGAGCCTATCATTGTTTAATAATAGATCCGGTCGACGTACAAAAGACAGCCATAATTACACCATTTGGTTTGTTTGAATTTACCTGCATGATGTTTGGATTAAGAAATGCAGCTCAAACATTTCAACGTTTTATGAATTGTACAGTTTTACTAGGCCTAGATTTTCTATTTTCTTTTGTTGATGACGTAATCATAGCCTCAGACAGTATGGCCGAACATAGAGAGCATTTAGCGCAAGTTTTCGACCGATTCGACAAGTATGGTATAACAATTAACTTAAGTAAGTAAATGTGATTTTGGTAAGGAAGAAGTCGAATTTTTAGGTTACAAGGTGACGACTAAAGGCATACAAGGCATTTCAAGGTGACTACTAAAGGCATTTATACGAATAGATTCGGTTTAAAGGCCCTTGCAACCTCCTTATGATGGCCCATACAGCGTCATAAGTAGGAGCAAAAAAACTTTTTTGATTCAAATTTGCATCTCAAAAGATCGGTTGAAGCCAGCATATTTATTGAAAGACGAATCTGTTCCTAGAACAGAAAAAAGTAAGTTTTCAAAGACATCGTGACAACCCTATTAACCCAGTAGTCACTGATAACGCAAAAATGCACACGGCTAGAAGCGGACGCGCAGTTCGTCAGCCAGTCCGTTTCCTAGAGTCAGCATAAGTAAGGTGAGTACCTACGACCGAGCGCACATGGCCCAGTTAGGAATTTAATGATCAACAGTTTTTTTTAGAACTTTCTTATAATTAATAAATATAATATTGCGAATATTGCGAAGATCAATTATGTATTCATTCAGATCAAACGTCATCAAGATGGGAAACACAATTAACAAGGACGAAGAAGTTATTATAGCCCAGAGTGGAATTAATAAGGCAGATTTCATATCGTTGGAACAAACAGTCGCAAATCATGGACAGTTGGTGTTAGCCATTTTTGGACTGATAATCTTTATTATCATGTACAAATGTTGTAAGATATGTTGTTTCCGGGGGCGAACTTGGATAATGCGTCTGGTGGGTGCAGCTATCCAGCAGCATCAGAACGGTAGTGCAAACATAGTATAGAATGTCTTGGGTCATGAGCGGTCGACGTATAGCATTTTTAGTGAAAAACTTGCCATAGTTCGGATATAGTGACCATGTGGCGACTTAAGTCGCAATAACCGGACGATGGAGCAGCAAGGTATAGACCCTAATATTATGTTTCATATATTTTTACAATGCTTTTACAATCTTATATTGAAGCAGTATATGATATAGTATGTAATGTGTCTAGGTAACATAAGTATGAATAAGTTTTTAGTCGTAATAAAACATCAAACCAAGCAGGCGTATTTTATTTAATACTTCATGGCGACCCTGCCAGTTCATATTACATGACGGCGTGCCGGCGCCGGGCGAAAAGTGCGGACTCCGCGCATTCCTGTGTGCCTCGGTGCCCGAACTTACAATAAAATATTGACTCTTTTAATAACGTGTTGATAGTTAGTGGATATTACGAACAATTTAAAAAAAAAAGTGTCAATCGAAAGTGGATAAAGAAGATGTTTTCATTAACCAAAATTCCGGATCTTCTTAGTCGTGCACTCTTGGCAGAGTGGTCGTGGTTGTGCAGATGGTACAAGGCTCCTCGCTGTCTTCTTCCTTCCCCAGGGCTGCCGCTCTTCTCGCAATTCCTCTCCATAACCGGCGGTTGGCTGCATTGCGAGCACACTGCACCATGGTGGTCTGCGTGGCCTTTTTAATGAAGTCGGTCCAACGAGTTGGTGACCGACCAGGGCTTCGCTTGCCTTTTACTATACCCTGTACTACCAGCCTTTCAATTGTAATCACGCTTCTGGAGATATGCCCAAAGAACTTCAGTATTCGCATCTGCACAATCGACGATAGTCTATCTTTTATTTGAAGCTCTTTGAGGATAGAGTTGTTGGTGCGGAAAGCTGTCCACGGAATTTTTAACAGCCGCCTCCAGCACCACATCTCCAGTGCATCGATTTTTCGGCGATCCTGCAGCTTCAGAGACCCAAGTTTCGGCCCCGTAGAGAAAGATTGGAAAAACGAGACATTTCATTAGACGAACCTTTGTTTTCTTGGTTATACGTCTGTCCTTCCAAATCTTTCCCAGTCGTTCTACTGCCGACCTCGTGATAGCACAACGTCGTCTGATCTCGTCTTCGCATCCTCCAGAGTTGGAAATGATAGTACCGAGGTAGATGTAGCTCTGTACTACTTTACAGTTTGCTACACTTATTACAGTGTTGTGTCCTGCTCGATTTACTATCATAACTTTCGTCTTTTCTCTATTAAGGGCAAGTCCGAATTGGAGGCTAGTGGTTTCCAGACGAGTCAGAAGTTCCTCCAAATCTTCTTTCGTTTCGGCAAGAAGCGTGGTATCATCAGCGTATCGCAAGTTATTAATAACGCGTCCTCCCACCGCGATACCCTTATTCCATTCATCCAAGACAATCCGCATTATGTACTCTGTGTAGGTGTTGAAGAGCTGCGGCGAAAGTATACAACCCTGTCGAACACCGGACTCAGTCTTGAATTTGCCTGAGAGAACATCATCCACTCTTACCGCTGCTGTGCCATCCTCGTAAAGTCGTTTGAGAAGGAATACTAGATGATGTGGTACCCCCATTTCCAATAAGACTATCCAGAGGCGTTCCCAAATAACTGTATCAAACGCCTTACGGAAGTCGACAAAGCAAATAAAAACAGGCGTGTTGAATTCCCTGGCTTTCTCGATGATTTGCCGCAGTATAAGTATCTGTACGCGTGTTCCTCTCCCTTTTACAAATCCCGCTTGTTCGGGTGCAATGTGCCGAGTGAGATAGCCCTGTAGTCTAGTGTTAAGGATGTGAAGCAACACTTTACTGGCATGAGATATGAGTGAGATCAACCTGTAATTGTTGCATTTTTTTGTGGAACCTTTCTTGTGCAATGGTATGAATATTGATTGAGACCAGTCATCTGGCCATATTCCGGATTCCCATACCTTGCTGCAGATATTGTACAAGAAGTCCACTCCAGTCTCTCCCATAGCCTTAAAAATCTCTATGGGGATCTCGTCTACTCCAATGGCTTTATTGCTTTTTAGGTGTCGAATTGCCGCACGTACTTCATCCCGTAAGATATTAGGTTCCCAGTCACCGATTTGATCTAAATTACATGTGTTACTTGTTATGGAGTTATTTGAGAAGAGTGATTTGCAATAGTCCTTCCAAACATTTACTATATCCTTAATCTCGGTGACTGTTACGCCAGCGGTGTTTTCTATAGCCCATGTCTTAGGTTTGAATTGGCGTGTTATGAGTCGCACCTTATCGTGGAGGTCCTTAGTTTGCAGTTTTTCAGAATGCTGTTTCAATTCCTCACATACTTTTGCCAAGGCATTGTTGCGGTCTCGTCTACAGGCAGCCTGTATGGCAGATTTCTTAGCATTTATCTCAGCAGCACTGAAACCACCAGCTTTTAGTGTTCTGCGCTCTTCAACTAATTTCCATGTGTCTGGTGACATCCAGTGCTGCCTTTTAGCAGTGATTTTCTTTGGTTGCGAATCCGCCACTGCATCCATTACGCATTTCTTTGCAGAAATCCACAAAGAGTTGGGATCCTTGTTCCCGATTTCTGCCCGCCAGATAGAATGTTTACTCTCAATTGATGTGGTGAGAGAGTTCTGATCCAATACTCGCATTCGTCTGGGTGTTTTTATAACCCTCGCTTTTTGGAGTCGTACCCTCAAATTACCGATTAGTAGTTCATGATCGGATTCGCAATCGGCACCAGGTAAGGTACGTGTGTTGGTAACCGAACTTCTCCATCTCGATCTGACTAAGATGTAGTCAATCTGGTTACGACATCTGTCGCCTGGGGATGTCCAGGTGTATAAGCGTCTCGGGTGGTGTTTAAATGTAGTATTCATAATGGTCAGATTGTTATTAGCCGCAAATTCTATCAAGCGTTCTCCTCTTTTATTCCGGACACCAAGACCATAGTTTCCAACGATATTTCGGATGCCAACATCCATAGTAGTTGCGCCCACTTTGGCGTTAAAATCTCCAATGATGAGTAATAGCTCTCTTTTAGGTATTTCAGCTATAGAAGATTCAAGTAGGCTGTAGAACTCTTCAACTAACTCATCGCTGGCAGTGCTTGTGGGAGCATATACCTGCATGATGTTCAGTGGGGTCGGTGAAGCGCTGAGTTTTATTGACATTATTCTATCATTAATAGGATTGTAACCTAATACAGCCCCACTCCATAGTTTAGGAATTATGATGGCCACTCCAGAGAAACTACTCTTATCATTTCCAGAAAAGTAGATTGTGTGCTTCTCAGCGTCGAAGTGGCCGCTGCCTTTCCAGTGTGTCTCGCTTAATCCGGTAATAGTCAAATTGCAGCGTTCAAGTTCTCGTTCCAAAATAGGAAGCTTCCTGTCTTCGAGGAGACCTCTGACGTTCCAGGTACCGAAGCGATAGTGTCTTCTTAATTTTAAGCTTCTTCCAGTAGCATATTTTCCATGGGATGCCTGGTTGCCTGCATCCTCATGGCCGGTAGTCCATTTCACACCCTCAGCCCCGGAAAGCGCGGGGCGCCGGTCGCTACGCGGATCGCCAGGCAGACTCATTCTGCATATTTGTGTATCCATCATTACAACTCTCATGGGATGATTAATGTAGTAGTTTCCCCTTGCTTTCTACATCGCAGTATTATAACCTCAGTGGCTATAATAGTCCATAGGTAAACCGGTTCGGAATCCATATCCTTGCGCTTCACTTTGGTACTGATGGCTACCGCTGCCCTCCATCAGGGTCCAGGCACTACGCCTGTGGCTCGCCTCCTCCGCTGGTTCTGCCGTACGGACATCTGCTGTCTCCGCCTTCTCCACCGTTGAGGTCTTCACCCGTAACCCTAGGCAAGGGTTCTATGCTATACCCCATAGAACTGGGTCCCCATCCGAACTTGGTCATCGTCTCACTCCGGCCTACTGAAGAGAGCTGTGTCCAGCCCCGCGACGTGGACGCGCCGGACGGGAGTTACCCCAGTGAAAGGCAGAGAAGGTCACTCTGCCCTTCCTGGGGCCGGGTTAACGGTCTCGTCTGGGTCCGAGACCGAAACATTCCGAAAAATTCCGGATATCGAATTGCAAAATTGGATAAGCCGACAAATGGCATTACGAGCAGTCCAGCAAATTAGAGATTCTTTAAACTCAAGAAACTCAAGTTTTATAATGTCATAATTAGAATGCAGAATAAAAGTGAAAAAAAAGTGAAGTGAAAAATAAAAAAAAGTAAATAAATGTGAACAAAAGTCATAAAGCAGAATAAAAGTAAAAAGTAAATGTGAAATTAAATCAAATTAAATGAAATTAAAAGTGCGGTTTGAGAGTGCGGTTGACCTTGGACAATTAAAAATAGTTTTAAGGTATGGACACTAATCATAGAATATATTTAAAAAAAAACACCAAATGCCGTAATTGTGTAACTGTTATGTCTTATTTACTAAGGGCCGATTTTTCAATGGTCAGATAAACAAACAAATAGTGTTTATTGAACTGATAGCTAATTATTCTGTTTTTCAATGGTCAGGTATCATTTACTAGACGAATAACTCATCTATCTGAGGTATAACTTTATTTGTCGGTGGAACGGCCAGATAGCAGTTTATTCTATGGAATAAATTGTTGAGACTGTCTAAATGATGGTCTTAAGGGTTGTCACTGTAAAAAAAGATTGATATTTCCGACACACAGAAACTAAATTAATTTTAACTAAAAAAAAACTACCATGAACAAACTACATGAGCTATACTACCATAGCCAAACCAGCCGACGACTTTTGCACAGATTATTATTACAGTGTCGTTTAGACTAAAACTGACAAGACAGTGACATAAGCGAAAATTGAAAATTCGAAGTCCTTTTCTAACGCGTGGATATTTTATAGTTTTGTTTCAACTGTCTGAAGTTAGCTTTTGTACACACTGAATAAATGGTCAGATAGTTATTCCCAATTTAAAATTGTATTGAAAAACCGAACACCGTCTATGAGTCGAATAAACAGATTAATAAAGTTATTGGCTCGGTAGTTATTAGGCGGATAAAGTAAGGATTGAAAAATCGGCCCTAAGTGTATTATGGCAGAAGCCTTGATTGTAATTTACGAAAAATTGAAAGAAATACGAAAATATTTTATAAAAAAAGGTCAAGGCCGATACAAGTGTTCAATTACACCAGTAAAGCTACTAGAAGCCGACGAATTATTAAAAACTGCTGAACATCTATTTTCTACTTTAAGTCATTGTTCGAAAGAATTAAGTTTGATTACCGAGACATATCAAAACATTTTTTCATTGTATACAGAAATATATCAATTATGTGCAACCACTAGTTTAGAAATAAAATCAGAAAAAATGGATTTTGATATAAAAACAGCTTGTGGACTAATTCCTACTTTAGACGTTAAGGAGGATACTACGAAACGATTGATTGATGCTGTGGAAATGTATGCAGATATGCTTAATGGTGCAGGACAACAACTATTGATTAAATTTGTACTTAAGGGTAGGTTATCAGAAAACGCGAAATTACGTGTAGAAACTACTTACGTGTCCGTCAAGGACATGTTACAAGATTTTCGAAAAACTTTATTGACAAAGAAATGTTTCACGGCTATACAAAATCAAATTCAATCTTTGAACCAAGGTTTTAGGACTGTTGATGAATATGATTCGAAACTTGAAAAACTGTTAACCGATTTGAACATTTCACAGGCCGATGGCGACGTATCTAAATGCGCAGTTTTGAAGCCAATTAATGAGAAAATGGTTATTAAAAATTTTACAGATGGTCTTAAAGAAGAAAAATTGAGTACAATTATTGCTGCACGCAACTATTCTTCTCTAAAGGACGCGATTCAGGCTGCCAAGGATGAATCAACATCGATGTCCAGACCACATGAGGTGATGAAAATGTCAACATTCAGAGGTAGGTACAATAATCGTTTCTCTAGATTTCAAGGACAAAACAGAGGACATGGACGCCAGAATTATTACTACAACAGCAACAGAGGTAGGTTTCAGAATAATAACAACACCTACGGAAATAATTCTAATAGGTATCAAGGTTACTCCCGACCTTTTCAATATGCTCCACGAGGCAGAGGACAGTGTAACAGACGTGGTTACACTTACAACCGACGAGGTGGACAAGGTTTTTACAACAACAACAACGTGATGACAATACGACGTGACGACAACGCTCAGGTACGTGCTAATCATAATGCTAATGCTACTACTGACTACGGCTATGCTACTTGCAATAATTCACAACAGAAATGTAATGAGGAAGAAAACAATCAGTTTTTTCGTGATTAATAATTTTGTTTACGCCTGTAGAGGTAATTCCAAATTTGTCAATTTTTACATTAAAAGCAAGAAGTTAGTGTTATTAATAGATACAGGTGCATCGATTTCGGTAATTAAAGAAGAAAAACTGCCAAGGACATGTACCGTATCCTACGACAATTTAGAGGTCAATGGTATCGGAGGTAAGATTAGGTCTTCCGGTTATGTAGTATTAGACATGTATGCTTCCTTAAATGCTAAGTTTCAGAATAAGTTTCATGTTTTTAGGAGTTTACCTATCAGCGTCGATGGGATAGTAGGAATAGACTTTATGAATAACTATAAAGCTAACATAGATTTAGAAAAAAACGTACTGACCCTGAAGAAAGACGGCGAGTATTATGATATACCAATTTATGACAAACCCGATTATAGCAATTCATTGTTATTACCAGCTCGAAGTGAATCTATACATTACGTATATTTAGACAAGGAAGTGAAAGGTGACTGTTTTGTTAGCACCAGAGAGCTAGAAAGAGATATATTTTTAGCAAGTACTATTGTTAGACCTAAAAATAAAAGGGTTCCTATTTTAAGATTTTGAATACACGGGACGAAGAATTCAGATTAGACAATTTTGTGTTGAATGTAGAGCTCTTATGTGATTACAACATTTTTAAGTTTGGTCAATGTGAAAGTAATTTGAAGAGGGCTAATACATTGTTACCATTATTAGAAATACAACATTTAAATAAAGAAGAAAAGGATTCAATTGAAGATATTTGCACCAAATATTCTAATATTTTCTTTTTACCAGGTGATAAATTAGAAACGACAAATATTTGCGAACAATCTATAACATTGAAGAATAACATTAATCCTATTTATACAAAACCATACCGGTTACCTCAAGCATTAAAGACAGAAGTCAATAAACAGATAACGAAAATGCTTGAAGATGATATAATAGAAGAATCCAATAGCGAATGGTCTAGTCCTATCCTATTAGTGCCAAAAAAGTCGGAAGGTTCTCAAAAATGGCGATTAGTTATTGATTTTCGAAAATTAAACGAAAATATTGTTGATGATAAGTTCCCTTTACCCAACATTACAGACATTTTAGATTCCTTATCTGGTTCGATGTATTTCTCTCATCTTGATCTTCAGCAAGGTTATTACCAGGCATCACTTGCCCCAGAGAGTAGAAAATATACAGCGTTTTCGACTAGTACAGGACATTATTACTAAAACGATTACCTATGGGTCTTAAGACATCTTGTAGTGCATTTAGTAGAATTATGTCAATAGCAATGTAAGGTCTAGCTTTTGAAAAGTGTTTTGTTTATTTAGATGATTTAATAATTTTTGGAAGATCCTTGAATATTCATAATCAAAATTTAATTGACGTTTTTGAAAGACTTAGAAAAGTAAATTTGAAATTAAATCCAAACAAATGCAAATTCTTAAAGAAAGACATTTTATATCTGGGACATCTAGTATCTGCTGATGGTGTTTCACCTGATCCTGAAAAAACTAGAGTTTTAGTACAATATCCTGTTCCTAAAAGCGCAGATGAGACAAGACGTTTTTTTGCCTTCTGCAACTACTACAGAAAATTTGTACCATCCTTTGCCACAATTACCATGCCTTTAAACCGTTTGTTGAAAAGAAATGTTCCTTTTATTTGGGATGCTGAATGTCAAAATGCGTTTGATTATTTAAAAACATCATTGGTAACAGCACCGATTTTGCAATATCCTGACTTTTCAGAAACAAATGAATTTGTCATTCAAACAGATGCTTCAGATATGGCTATAGGAGCTGTATTGTGTAATAAAAATATGAAACCCGTTGCTTACGCAAGTAGACCGTTGAACAAGGCTGAGAAAAATTATCCTGTAATCGAAAAAGAAATAACGGCTATTGTTTGGGCAGTTAAATATTTCAGACCTTATGTATTTGGTAGAAAATTTACAATTATGACAGACCACAAACCATTAATTTATTTGTTCGGTATGAAGGATCCGTCAAGTAGGTTAATAAAATATAGGTTGATTCTTGAGGAGTATGATTTTGAGATAGTATATGTGAAAGGCAAAGATAATGTAATCGCAGATGCATTTTCAAGAGTATGTATAACATCGAATGAATTGAAAGGTATGAAAGAACAAATTATAACTATGACAACAAGAGGTCAAAAGAGGAAAATGGAAGAAGAAAGTAAGAAAGCCCAAGGTAAGCTTTGTAAAGACACGGACAAGTGGCCTGATCAACCACGAGTTGTGGAATTATTAAAGCAGCCATGTGATTCTATTGAAATGAAGTTAGTAGAAGAAGAAACAGTCAAGAAATATAGGAAAGGAAATATTGTGACAAAAGAAGAGGAATGTTTTGTTTATTTACCAAATAAAATGTTATTGTGTATTAACTTGGGCTTTAGGTTACACTTCTCGCGAGCCGAATTTGTAACTAAGCTAAAATAATTTTGTGAAAGAATAAAGATAAAAGAACTATGCATAGTGAAAGATAACAAAAATAATGAATTTATAGAAAAAATATGTAGAGAGATAAAATTATGTAAGGAATGGAACGGTCCACGAATATGTGTTTTGAAAGGTATACTTACGTAGAATTTGTGACGAAAAAGAAAAACAATTTATTTTAAATGATTATCATTTATTGCCAACGAGTGGTCATGCTGGAATGAACAGAATGACAAATAACATAAAAAGAAAATATTACTGGCCAAGTCTAGACTCGGATGTACGTAAGTATATAAGTAAATGCAACATGTGTCAGAAAATCAAGTTTAGTAAGTATACTAAGCAACCTATGACTATAACTACAACGGCGACGACTGCGTTCGAGAAAATTTTTCTTGATTTGGTTGGTCCCTTAGACAAAGATGAGTACGGTAATTGCTATATTTTAACGCTACAATGTGAGCTAACTAAATATATAGAGGCGTACCCGTTACCCAACAAAGAAGCGGCAAGTGTGGCAAAAGCCTTTGTAAATAATTTTATTCTACGGTTCGGTATTCCGAAATCTATAGCTACAGACCGGGGAACCGAATTTCTTTCCCAAGTGATGGAACAGGTATGTAAACTGTTAGAGATAGAGAAGCTAACCTCAACTGCATACCACCATCAATCAATCGGTTCTCTTGAAATAGCTCATAAGCATTTAGGCGCATTTTTAAGGACTTATTGTTTTAATACGAATCATGAATGGTCCCATTGGGTACCGTTCTGGTGTTTTAGTTATAATACTTCGGTGAATACACAAACTGAATATTCTCCATTTGAACTTGTGTTTGGGAGACAGTGTCATTTGCCAAGTAGTATGTGTAATATTGTAGAACCACTTTATAATCCTGATAACTATTGTTTAGACTTAAAATATAAGATGCAAGTAGCGCTAAGAGACGCAAAAAATAATTTGATTGCTCATAAAGAGAAAAGAAAAGACAATTATGATAAAACATGTAATCCAATATATTATAGTAAGAATGATCTTATTTTAGTTAAAAACGAATGTGCTCGTAAGCTTGATTGTGTTTATGAAGGTCCTTATAGAGTTTTAGAAGATTTAGAAATGAATGTTAAGATAGATAAGAACGGTAAAATAGATGTAGTACATAAAAATAGAACGAAAATGTTTCATAAGTAGAATAAGTTTTTAAGTATAATTATTCTTTTTCTTTCACCCCCGGAGGTGAAGCAGTATATGATATAGTATGTAATGTGTCTAGGTAACATAAGTATGAATAAGTTTTTAGTCGTAATAAAACATCAAACCAAGCAGACGTATTTTATTTAATACTTCAATATGACAACTTACCACCAGGATCATTAGTAGAGAAATCTGCTAAGGGTTATATGACAAATGAACTATTCAAAGAGTTTTTGAAGCACCTAGCTCGATACAAAAGTCCAGGAAAGTGTCTTCTAATATTTGACGGGGCAGCTTGTCACTTAGATTCGATAAGGCGGTTTATCGGTCATTTGAACATCATTGGGATGCAGAACTTTTGTTATTCATGGAACAAAATCCAGATAAAAAACTAACAAAGGCACGGTTCAAAATTATTCTTTCTAATGTTTGGTCTAAATACATGACACATAGAAACATAACAAGCGGTTTTAAAGCGACTGGTTTGTATCCATTTAATCCTCAAGCTATTCCGGAAACAGCATTTGCCCCGTCTGTACTAACAGAAGTACCAGCTCATGTATCTGATGCTGTTGATGTAGAAAATTTGCCGCCTTGCATCGCCCCCAGGCCAATAACCCCCGTGATCTCCAAACCATCGACGTCAATGCAGGAACAAAAAAGTTCCGACGACGACGAGGATAATATACCGCTTGCCCAAATTAAAGGAACAGCGTTTAAGCAGCTCATGCCTACACCTGCTAAGAACACTGAAAAAACAACAACAGTAAGAAGAAAGGCCATCAATTACAGAGGAACTCCAGTGACCAAAGACCTGTTCTACAAAAATAAAATAGAGAAAAAGACCAAAAAAATTAGAGATGATACTAGCACTAAAGAAAACAATGAGAGTTGGTACTGTCACGGATGTAAGGAGGACGAAAAGGCTGCTATGAGGCAATGTTTTAAATGCAGCAAGTGGTATCATGAGGAGTGCGTTGGTTTGTCAGAGGAGGATGATGAAAATTTTGAGTGTCCTGAATGTAACTAATCAAAAATTGTGTTATTTTTAAGTCTAAACACTGTGATTATTACTTAATTATTAATTATTGATCTCAATTTCCAAATATTAGACGTATATTTTGTTTAGTTTTGTATGTTACACTCTTAGGCCTTATTACCCTATTATAGTTTAATAAGGCCTAAATACAGTGTTTTTAAAAATACTTTATTTTGACTATGTTTATGGAAAATCCTCTGGTTTTCTGTTTATAATTGATGTTAATTGCTATAAATGTTTCATAAACATTAAATATTTGTTGATTTATGTCAGTAGTTTTTGTTTTTTTTCAATTCCCGCTTAGCTAGGCCTTATTGGCCGCACCTACCTAATATTATGTACATATTTTATGAGAATGTGTAGAACAATTGTTGGGAAAAAAATAATTTTTAAAAGAAAATTTTAGTTGGGTGTTAGTTTGATAAATAATACAAATGTTTTCGTGTATAGGCCAACCAGGGTAATTGTAAACAGGGGTGATTGGTAACACTCGTCGTATTTCATGTTTATTCATGCAAAATATTAAGTTGCGTGTAATGAAACGCAAGTATATTCTATAGTCTATGGCCGCAGCTGTCAAAATTCAAAATGGCGTCAACAGAAAAGCAACTGTGTGTGATTGCAAAAACGTGAGACTAAAAAGTGATTTTTAGATTGGATAAACAACTGGACGACTCCATTTTGTTAAAAAAATAAAAGTAAATAAACCGCTGTTGTATTGAACAATTAATAATGGGTTTATCTTTGCTTTTTTTATGCTTTTGAACGCTTAAATTTAACCGCCACGCTACAAATTCATGTTTACAATTCCCCATCAATAAATGATATTGGGTCAATTGTAAACAGCATCTGGGTTAATTGTAATCGGATGGGGTAATTGATAACGGTTAATATATATGCAAGGAAGGTGAAGGTGGGTAAAAATAAACATTTTATGTTTCAGGTTATATAAAAATGCCACGTGTTTATGTCCGTAAACGCGACACGAAGTACACTTTAGAGGATCTTTATAATGCAGTAAAAGATGTTGAAGAAAAGAGAAAAACGTATAGACAGGCAGCAGAAACGTACAACATACCCACTAAAGTAATATTTGATAGAATAAAGGGAAGAAAAATAAATATAGAGCGAATGGGTGCTGGTGTTAAAAAAGCGTTGCCAGAAAATGTGGAAGAATACATTGTATCGTGTCTAAAGACGAAAGCCCAAATGGGCCACCCATGTTTAAAGGAAGAGCTGAAGTTACTAATAAAAGAGTATGTTGAAAGCAAGGAATTAAAGACACCATTCAAAGATAACAAGCCAGGGGATGATTGGTACATAAGTTTCATAAAAAGACATCCGGAGCTTAGTTTAAAAAAGCCTGAACACCTGCAGAAGGCAAGAAAAGATGCTCGGAAACCATATATTGTATATGACTTTTACAACACTCTTCAGCGAGTTGTGATTGAAAACCAATTGGAAGATAAACCAGGATTTATATATAACTGTGACGAAAGTTTCCAGAGCGATCCAAGCAGAGTTAGAGGGATAGCTGAGAAAAGGAAACCTCTGTCTCGGGTGTCTGGGGGCTCCGGACGAGAATCGACAACAGTTCTTGCTTGTGTTTCAGCTGAAGGTCATGTTTTATCTCCTTTAATTGTATTTAAAGGAGCAGCAATTCAAGCTCGTTGGACATCAGAAAAATCTTATCCAGGTACATTATATGCAGCCACGAAAAATGGTTTGATGGAGGAATCAGTACTTTTCAATTGGCTCTCAAAGTATTTTATTCCATATGTTAATGAATTACGAAAAGACCGAAATGAACCGAATCAAAAAGCTTTGTTAATCTATGATGGACATGCTAGTCACATAAGTCTGAGAATAATTGAAGAAGCCGAAAAAGCTAACATTATCTTGCTGAAATTTCCAAGTCATTTAACAGACAGGATCCAACCACTTGACAAATGCGTATTTGGACCAGTCAAGAAAGCTTGGGATAAAAAATTAGTTGAAAATAGGATCAAACAAATGGGTTTGGGGACAGGAAGGCTATCGCGGTCTTAGTTTACTGAATTACTGGCGGAAGTATATAAATTGGCTATGAAAACGGAAAATATTAAGTCTGGTTTTAGTACAACTGGCTTGTATCCAGTTGACCCATCCAAACTTTTTAAACCTGAGGACTTACAACTTTACACAGATATTATTATAGATAAGACTGTGGATAATCCAATTATACAATTTAACTATCCTGAAATTCAACAAGAGAGAGCATATTCTTTCCGAGCAAACAAAAAGAGTAAACGAACCAACAGCTAATACAATTGAAATAGAAGAAATGACTAGAAATCCAATAGAAGAGAATCCGAATTCCAATAATTCCCAAAATGAACAAATAATTATACAGCAAACAGAAAGTGAGACATTTTTTCGAGAAGAATTTGAGAATCCAAATATGTCAGAAAGTCACACACATCACATAGAGGTTGAACAGGCTGATAAACAACGTACATACATTACAAATGAATGTCTTCAGATAGAACCAAATACTATTTTCCCTCTACATCTAAAAGTTATAAGGTGGTTCAAGACGATAATAACAATAGTTTGATTAGTCAAATACTTAAACTTATAACTTTAGATACTACAACAGCAGACCACATTAAGAGAAAAATAAGCAGTGCTTTTATCAATTCTGTAACATTAGACGAAGAAATAAAAACACCAACTAAAGTGCAATTTTAAAATTGTTAAGCCAGTGAAAAAACCGGTAATACCTAGACTCAAACAATGCGCATTTGGTGAAGTCCTAACAACTAATGAAGTAAAAGAAAGACTTAAAAAGGCTGAAGATGACAAACAGAAAAAAAAGACTGGAAATAAAATTCAGAAAAAAGTTGACATTGATTGAATTTGATTGAAATTGAATGAGATTGATTTCTTTTTATTTAGATTTATATTAAGTGTCCATCAAAATTAAGTGAATAAATAAGCTATATCTCTTACTATATATATCTCTTACAAATACTGAATTACATGTTTCCAATTGCCCCAAAATTCATAATTTGTAAAAATATTGTTGGGTAATTGTAAACAGCGATTTAGAGATCATATTTACTAGTCAATTTAATAAACATATAGGTACATTAAATTATAGATTACACGCCCAACTATAGTAATACATGTAATTTTATTACATTATTTGTAAATAAAAAAATTTATAACATAAAACTTAAATTATGGTACCAAAAATAAATAAAGTGTTTACTATTACCCTGGTTGACCTTATTTAATATTTTTTACAAGAATATCTTTATTCATCTGTATTTTTACATTGCGATTTTGTTATGAAAGATTGTGTTAGTTTTATTTATTTTTTGTAAAGAAGGGAATAATGTAGCGGTGTGTGCTACAATGTAATAATGCAACGTAGGCGAAATGCAGCGGCGCACATTCACACCGCTCAGTCTTCCCTGCCTACTTCACCAATGTGGTAGTATCGTAGGAAAATATAATATCGAATGTAAAAGTAACGTTTTATTATCCACCCCTGCCCCCTTGAGAGACTGCAATGAAGTAATACGCTAGCAAGCGAAAGCCCATTTAAAAACCACCTTAATCGAGCACAGACGGCCTGTATGTATAATCATCCAGAAAAAATAATGTCGATTCATGATCTCCCAGGCGTGGTGAAAGATTCACTGCCTTTGGCCCTAAATCCTGTGAATATCACGAGTGGATTTATATCAACAGGGATTTGGCCCTTGAATCCTGATATTTTTCAAGACAGTGATTATGCACCATCTTATGTCACTGATCGCCCCAATCCAGAAACGGATCGTCCCACTGCCTCGCAGAACATCTCCAATTTGACACTGGACCCGGAAAATCCGGAATTGCTAGATTCTGCACCTCAACTGAAATCATACAGGCAATCGAAACAGCAACCAATCTAATACCTGACACTATTAACAATATTACTGTTTCACCTTCTCCAAATCCAGCTTGTTCGCAAGATATAGAATGTTTAACAACATTACCGACTGCAGATTCGTAAAGTTTTCAAAATAAAATTGAATTAGCGATACCAGGTCCATCTGGTATCCAAAGTAAATTTGAAAATTTTTCGCCTTCAAAGATTAGATCCTTTCCCAAAGCAGAGGCTCGAAAACAATTCATCCATAACCGTCGTAAACGCAAATCCGCTGTATTAACCGACACACCTGAAAAAGACTCAAGACAAGACAAAGAATAAAGTAAATTTTGAAATTTATTGTAGTAGTGCTTGCTCACATTCAAACACCGCGTAAACAGGAATTAGCATTTACTTATGCTTAGGCAATGCACTCAATTATTGGTTTATAGAATCACCATCCGTCCATGACGACGTCGTTAGTACAAGACAAAGCTGTACAGTCAATCATGAATAAATCCTGCTTGAATGATCGATTTACCGAACTGCAAACTAACAGCTCAACAGATCATAATTATATTGATGTGAGGTTCATTTTTATTAATAAATCTTATTCGCCCTAACTTACTGACTACTTTGCCCTTCAAACCGGTATTCAGCAGCTGTTTGCACACTACTGCTTGGCGGCAGAATATCTGGCAAAGCGGTGGTACCCACTCAGACGGACTCTCGAAGAAGAGAAATCCTACCACCTGGTAAGTTGACGCATTTTAAATGGTTTTCACTTTATTGACTTAGTTGTACCTGTCTAAACTTATTGGAGAGCACTAAAATATCGTAAGAGCTGTCTTTGATAAGAAATTGGTGACAGAATAGACGACATATAAAAGTACCTGTTTCCTACCTGAAAATATTAAACTACGGAAACCAAAAATTCAACAAAAAATTACAGTAAAAATACACGGGAACATAAAAAAAACAACTTTTGATAAAACACTCAAAATTATTTATGTACTTAGTAATAGATAGGTAGATTTTGCACATCTTGTAATACCGCGGCCATACATTGGTCTTATTTGCACCAATTTTGGGGCCAAGGCACTAATTTGTGTATCTGTCTTTGGACACAAAATTTAATATTGAAGGCAATGTGTCACACAGTAAAAAGGTTCTTATTGGCCATTTCAAATTGTAGCAAAGCAACATTAAACCAACGTAAGACCGCGGCACGAAGGTAGTGTTACAATTTAGTTTCAACTCAAATAATATTGCCTTGATTTTTCTTATATTTTATCATAAAACAACAAGTTTGAATTACCATATGTTACGCAAATGTTTGATGAAAATCTCATTATCAATATTCCCAAAGAAACATTGACTAATCGAGCGCCAAATTATTAAGTTCTAGAACATCGACGTTATCAAACATCGCATCTAAGGTACTCCTAGGCGAGCCATATTTTGACTGCAAAACTGGCCCGGCAATACTGCGACAATATTTTTTTAATATTGTTGACTGCCTCGGTGGCTCAGTTGGTGGTGAACCTGCCTTATGAGCTTGGGGGCGTGGGTTAGATCCCCACCTAGGCCAAACATTTATGTGCTGAACATTTGTGTATGTCTGGGTGTTAATATCTATTTAAGTATGTATTTAAAAATATCTAAGTATGTATATCAGTCTCTGGCAGCCATAGTACAAGCTTTGCTTAGTTTGGGGTCAGGCTACCGTGTGTGGAAGTGTCCCGAATTTATTTATGATTTATTTTGTGTGGCCCGGCTATATCGTCATACACTTCTAGCATGGCTATGATAGCTCTGATACAGTCAGCATTATTGCCAGTATTGCCGGGCAAGTATATCAGTAAAAATTTGGTCCGTCCAGGAGCACTTTAAGATAGATATTTAGAAATTTAAATTTAAACAATTAACTTGAAATTTATTTAGAGCCACCGGCGGAAAAAACCGGCACCACAGACGAATCAATTGATTTTGTAAACGAGCTTTTAAACTTAGCTAAGTTTGTCGTATCTGCATTGAAATAAAAACGATAGATTCAGTGCAGTTCTAAAATGCACACTTTGCACAATGTACATAAGGTTCAAATAAACATTCCTCAGTTGGGGCACTTCAATTCTCGAAAAACGCTATTGCCCCAGTTGACCCTATATAAAATGGTAACTTCAAAAACATCACAATGAATAGGTACAGTCTGTTCAATTTGAGGATATGTACAACCACACCATATTTTTCAATGCGAAAGTATGAAATGGATGGATATTTCTTACTCAACTTTTCTTACTCACGCCAGAATGGCTGAATGAATCTGAATGAAATTTGGCACACGGATAAATTATATGATAGGTCTGACATAAAACACTTTTTAAAAAAGGATTGCACCGCGAAGCGCTCCTAGTTATTTAAAAATGGACTTCCGTTTGCCTGCCCTCGTGCTTGATGTCAAGCAATGACTCTGCCTACGATGGAGCACGCTTGCCTACGAGAAACATGACCATGAGCATAACGTACGTATCGTCACGCGTTTACCCCAAAGGGATTGGCAAAGGTGTGTT
This sequence comes from Peribatodes rhomboidaria, assembly GCA_911728515.1. Lineage (NCBI taxonomy): Eukaryota > Metazoa > Arthropoda > Insecta > Lepidoptera > Geometridae > Peribatodes > Peribatodes rhomboidaria. The sequence continues at coordinate 3,267,604 of OU452184.1, read as the reverse complement.
ATAGCACCCACACTTCGCCGGACGATAATCAGTCAAAAATGTGACAGGGGGAGAGTCGGTCGCCATAAACCGGGCTCCAGTTATGTAGCTGATGACACTAAGACACTAACTGTAGTTGTCTGGAGGATGAGATACTGTATATTGTCTTGCTGCCCCGCGCGAATATTGTCTTGCTGCCACGGGGAATAGCATAGACTTGTTAGTCCCTATTAATCTATGTTATGAAATAAACATTTCCGTCAAACAATAACCCGTATGAAGAGATAAACACACCTACCAAATCAAATAAAATAAAAACAGGGAGTCTTAATTATGTGTTGTGACATTTTATTATTATTATTTTATTTTCATTTATTTTTTGACATTTTTAATTTCATGTTTCATCTCAATTTAATAGTTAGTATCTCATTTTAATTTATTTATATTCTAAACTAGCTGCGCCCCGCAGTTTCACTCGCGGTTAAAAAGTATCCTATGTGCTATTTTAGACTATAAATCTATCTCTGTGCCAAATTTCATCCAGATCTGTTCAGCCGTTCTAGCGTGAAAGAGTAACAAACATCCATCCATCCATTCTTACAAACTTTCGCGTTTATAATAATCAGTAAAATGGGTAAAAAAAATAGGCCTGAAATAAAGAAACTTTGAGTTTGAATTTAGTTGATTGAACAGACCATACTTAGGGCTTGTTAAGGAGTCACGGGGCCCTAAGCGGCTCGTACAGCGTTTCTTCGTGCGGCTCAAAAAACTAAATAGCACGCGCGTGAACACGCTTGTGACTTTCCCTGTTCCTTTTAGATAGAGAATTGAGATATTTTCAGGTCTTTGTCTCTCTCGTTTGAAAAGTCATGTTAATGAAAGTGACTAGATCTCATCTCACGCGTCTAGAATACGGGTTAGAACGAACATTAGCCGCGGGACGCGACGCTTCACGCACCGCGTAAAGCCGGAGATTCCTAGAAACAAGCCCTTAGATAATTGCTTATAACAAACAAATGACTAGTCAGCTGTATAAGTAATTAAGCTATGTTCATCAAAATTTAACACGGCGATTATTTATTAACCTGTTCACTGTTGACATTTAACTTTTTTAGATAAATATTTTTTTTTTGCAAAACAGTTGGTTAATAATTAAATAGCCTTGTCAAGTTTCGACGAATGTTGGCCTTAGGCCCGTTAATGTTAAATTAATCACTCGGTATTGAATACAATGATTTAACAAAAAAAGATATATTCTTAAGCACGCTTATAGTACGTGACACAAAAGATGAGACTTGACAAACCACGTGGTTTGACACGAGCAGTAGATGTTCCGGTTTAATGATTTTAAAGTTTCATTTTGGATTTAAATATTCCTGAATTACTTCATAACATTAATTTATCCTCACGTCTTTGCCTTGAAGAGGCTGGCAGAGGTGTAATACAACACTCACACTTTGCTGGACGATATTCAGTCTCAAATGTGAAAGGGGGCGAGCCTGTCGCCATACACCGGGCTCCAGTCATGTAGCAGACATACAATAAATAACAGTGGGGAAGTATTTAATATATTATTGAAATATTTCCCCAGCACTGCCGCTCGTCAAGTCTCATCTTTCGTGGCACGTATTTTACCCCCTTAGCAATAAACGTTGTGTAGTCTCGGAATAGTTAAATTATTAGGATACAGGGGGTGAGCCTGTCGCCATGCACCGGGCTCCAGTCATGTAGCAGACGACATACAATACGCACATATGTTAACACAATGAACAAATTGGTGCGTGCCGTCGGATGGGTTTGAACCCGCTCTGGCTTGAGAGGTGGACCTTCTCCAACTAGGCTATCATCGCTAACATAGAAATCGACAAAACACTGTATAATTATTTCGAGACTTTACAAGGTTCATTAGTAAGGGGTGTATGATTATTATATAACAATGTTGGAAACTCACAAAATACTGATTTCATTCCTTTATGGAGTCGAAAGTACTCCGTAACATAATATTAACGTATTACAATAATTATAAATAATATAAAACACAACATCGCGCGATAATAAATTAGTAAAAGCATAAAATCTCACTTTGTTAAACAATCCCTTAATTTCTACTCTTACAACTATTTCCATTGAGCTGTTAAATACTACGTACCGGAGACAACGCGCTATGCAGGGTTATCAGGAAAGGGTGTACTAAGCCAAAAGGGCGTCATTTTACTCATCTTTAAGAACAACTTTTAGTATTGAGTAAACCCTAACATCAAGTTTTTTTTTACGAGTTTTTGGGTTGGCTCCGTAAAAGTTCATAATGATGAGTACAATTATCCTCTTTTGACTTGGTTCACCCTTTACCGATAACCCTGTATTGCGATGATTGTTTATATGTATGTTTGTGTGTTCCACGGTATCCTCGACAGTTGAAATTTTAGTAGATAGATATATGTGTGTGCGTTATTTATTTATTTGATATTTCTATCACAAGCGTTAAATTCATAAAAGCAAAGCTAAAAAAAACCAACTTCGGTTTTAGTTGAAAACTCGCTTGACCAATTTCGACATAAAAAAAATATGGGACCACCTCTGAATTGTGATCTACCAAACAAAAAAAATTATTAAAATCGATTCAAAATTGGGGGAATGATCGCCTTACATAAATACACAAAAAACACGATCGAAAAGAGAAATCGAGTCTAAACTTTTTTTTTTGAAAGTCGATAAAAAAATAGGAACTTTTGCTTACAAAACATTTAGCGAAGAGGACATTTTGGTACCGGGGAGCATTTTGCGATAAAGAAATTCTCTGACGAACCCCTTTTTACTACTCATTCACTACTCCCGATAATAATAAAAACAATTCGAATAACACAATACATGATTCACATGATACAAAGAGCGTCAAGCAGCTGACTGACGGAAAAATTACATAAAACTACACATTTCAACGTAGCGTAGTGTCTTCTCTAGTACTTAGTATAGCTCGGTTTAATTCGCGAAGTCTTTGAGATTACAATCCATTTCACATTTAAGTCGCGAATATAAACCTATCGTGACGCTGAAATAAAGCTAGCAACAGACTATGCGATATGTTAAGATATTATATTTCACCAACCGCATTCATACATTTCTTCAGAACTACACACACACACACAGATTATTATAACATAATAACGTTAACATAATCGTCACGCCTTTTCCCCCGAAGAGGCTGGCAGAGCTGTAATGCAACACCCACACTTTTCCGGACGATATTCAGTCCCAAATGTGGCAGGTCGAGCCTGTCGCCATACACCGGGCTCCAGTCATGTAGCAGATGACATTCAATAGGCACATATGTTCACAAAATGAACAAAGTGGTGCGTGCGGGCGGCTGGATTTGAACCCGCTCCCTCTGGCTTGAGAGGCGGACCTTCTCCAACTAGGCTATCATCGCTCAACATTATTTTACCATTATACATTTGGATCTTATGCTTCGTCCTAACTAACCGTCCGAATAGCGCGTACGTTCGGACACTCCATTAAAAATATATAGGGTGGCGAGCTGGAAGCAGTCAGCCAGGCTAGGACGAACCTTTAAAGGATTTGGTTGGCACATATCATCGCATAATCTGTTGTGAGCTTAAGGCCCAGGTTATATAAATATAATTTTCAAACCAGCTGTCTAACTTGTAAAGTAATAGGCAAATTAGGCCCAATTCTGAAGCCTTACGTAATTAGCCGGGTTTGCCGGCCGAGCATGCCTCGCGAAGCACGCTTCCATCTCGCTCTGGCTGCTCAGCTAACCACGCATCAGACTGAGATAGACGCTTGCCTCGTGAGCCATGCTTGGAGACCTGGCTAATGATGTAGGGTCTTAGGCAAATGTGTCTTTGGGGCAATTGCGTCTTTCGAGAATTACTGACAAACCATTCACTAATTAGGCACCACCTACAACTTTTTCCTATATTTAGTTACAATATTCTGTACAAGATGGCGTTAGTTGCCTAATTTGTGAAGGGTCTGTCAGTAATTCTCGAAAGACGCAATTGCCCCAAAGACGCATTTTCCCCGTTGACCCTACTTATCAAAACTTGCATAGATCCGTCAAATAAATCCTTTCGCTTTCATAAAATACTAGTTTCGCAATAAACATGTTAAACAGAATTTAGTGAGCCCAAGGCTCGATGGATATATCCATTAAAATAATTTAACTAAAAATAACTGACAATAAAATCTAGAGATCTCTTTAGCGCTTAGTTTAACTAGCACTGAGATAAGTATATGGCAAAACTGGGCGTGTGTGTTAAATTATAGAGAAAAAACATGACCCTCCTTGAGCAGTCGGGTAGCTACGACCTACCGACAAGACTCGAATTTGTGATACAACGATGACCGATAATGACTGCCATCTTTGAGTACAGCGCTACAAGGATTTTTGACACTTGAGTGATGGGGCCAGTGTCGCTTTGGTAGGATAGTATCTTTAATTGTTGGTGGAAAAGGACATACTTATCAGCAACATACATTAAAGGATTTATAGGTATTATTTATGTACCCGTGTCTGAGTAGTGGTTCTTTTTCAGAACAAGGTGGTCGAGTCTATTTTAAACTTTGACGTTCACAAGTGTATCTTTGATACCCAATTGAATAAAATCTTTTTGACTTTGATTTTGTCAACTTTATAGGATGCAGCTGATGTCAGTACATCCAAATTCAATATATAAAGCAAAGTTTTAGCTTAAAATCCGACTCCCCATCCAAGTAAATAATTATAGACTTTTGTTAATAATTTAAAAACTGTTAGAGCAATTTCAATAAGATGTATATGGGATCACTTCTAAAGTATGATCTACTTAACAAAAAAATAATAATTAAAATCGATAATCGCGTAACATTTAAACAAAAAAAAAATAACATGGTCGAATTGAGATCTCCTCCTTAGGAAGTCGGTTAAAAACTTGAGCGCGGTCCGAAGCCAGAATAAGAGGTATATTAATATAAGAATATGAAGGTAGGACTTGACAGGTTTGGATGGAGATAGCTTGTATAATCACATAGGCTACTTTTTATCCCGATAATTAACGGTTTCTGTACAATAACAGCTAAAACGGCGAATATTGCTAGTTATATAATTTAGTTTGTTATGATCGACACCCGAGTCTTGGCGGAAGGTTAACTAGCATAATAATGTCAATTCTGTGGTACAACTCTTTGACTCTCAACTAAATATCTCCAATTAATTATGTTTCGTTCCATTCATGATCCAAAAAAACGAGATCCAGCGTTCCGGAAGCCAACACCTAATGACGTCATTCGTCATCAGTCTCCTTTGAACTATTTGTAAATGACATATTTCGGTCTTGCTTATACATCGATTGACGTCACTGCGTGTTTTGCCCACGTAACCATTTTTGACACGGAACGCCATACCTGGCGGAGTATATTATTATACCATGGTTCCATTGCAGTATAAGAGAAAAGAATATCTTTGAGCCTCTTTGAATGGTACAACCAAATCGACACTATGAACTTGCTTATAAACGTTGAATAGCTTCGGAATACTGATACAGTGCTTTGTCTTTTTCTTTCTTTTACATTTTTAACTGGATCGAAAAAGACAAAACACTATGTAACTATTCCGGGGCTATACAACGATTATTAGTGGAGGTGTATAAGTAAGTATGCGTTTTTTCTCCAAATTTAACAATATCTTTGGGCATACATTATCGTAAAAATGCTAAGCAATAATAAATAATAATTGGACTAATATTTCAACTGGTAATCTTAAACGGCACTCTTCATTTCTTGCTTCACGCACGACTTGAACGCTTCCCATCCTTCGTTTTTGGCATACGACTGAAATAAGAGAAAAATACATGAGTACATATAATAAGTTACAGATTTTTATACGACTGTTTAGTAAATACTAGTCACTTTTTGCCTTACAACAAGTCAAAATGGGGGAGTTTTTTTTTAATTAAAATCATATCTACAACTTAGTAGAGGCGAAATACGTGTCGACGAAGTGCTCGAAGAATTGGAATTTTTTATTGTTTTTTTTTGTAAGTATATTTATATTTTTTTTGTATTAATTTTTTGATAAATTTTGTTGTAAATTTCATGACATTATTTCTGTTAAATTCCTTATTGAATTAGCTTCTTTTATCAAATTGTATAAAGTTTTTTTTAGTAAGTAATTTCATTAAATTAGGTCTGTTAAATTCGTTAGTTGAAATATCAAATTGTATAACGTTAAAATTAGATTCAATTTCAATTTGTATAAAAAAATTTCAAAATAAAAAAAATAATATTCCTTGATGTACTTAAAGGTCTCTGCCCACTACACAGTATCATACTATGACCGTGCTATGAACGTGTCAGACAAAAAAATATTCTCTGTATTAAAAAGTATGAGACCATGCCCACTAGCCCGTTCCGTTACCGACCAGCACCGTAGCGTGCCATGCACGGAGCGGCAAGTATTGTCGGCGAGAATATTTTGCCGGTGGCGATACGCTCTGTGCTTGACACGCGACGTTGCCACACCGATACATTAGACTTTGATACGTTATTGATACGCTCTAGTGGGCATAGTAGAGCGTATCGTGTTGCTTGTCGTGTCTGATACGTTCATAGCACGGTCATGGTATGATACGTTGTAGTGGGTAGAGTCCTTTATGCGACGTTAAAGCGGAAATACACTAGATATTAGTTCAAGTAACAATATTGTAGGATATCATTTTGGCCAACCATTACTATGGGGCAAAATTTGAAATAGCGACAAATAAATCAGCTGTTCTATGCAAAAAGTTCAAAGATCGTCGACAAAATGTAAGGAACAGCTGTTTTTTCTTTTTGTGGTTATAGGGTTCAATGATATCCTACAATATGTCCGTCGTTTAGAGATACACTCTGTAGATCGATGGGGAAGTTAATAAGTGATTGTGTTCACCATACCTTGAACCCTCTATGCAAGCGATCCTTCATGATGGCGATGAACTCCTTGTAGCTGAGCAAGCCGTCTCCGTCCGCGTCGAATATAGCGAACACGGTTGACACCAGGTGCTGCGACTGAGCCACGCCCGTGCAGATCAGCACCGCGCGGTGGAACTCGTCTGTACGCGACAACACAACTATAGAACACGGTCGACACCAGGGGCTGCGACTGGGCCACGCCCGTGCAGGTCTCACGGAATCTTTCTCAGAATCTGTATCATATGTTGGCGGCTTTTATTCAATGATCCTACTAATACTATAAACGCGAAAGTTTGTATGTATGGATGGATGGATGGATGTTTGTTACTCTTTCACGTCAGATCGGCTGAACAGATCTGGATGAAATTTGGCGTAGATTTAGATTATAGTCTAGCACATAAGATACTTTTTAACCGCGGGTAAAACCGCGGGGTGCAGCTAGTACTTACTATAATATAAACGCAAAAGTTTGTGAGAATGGATGGATGGATGGATGTTTGTTACTCTTTCACGCCAGAACGGTAGAACAGATCTGGATGAAATTTGGCGTAGATATAGATTAAAGTCTAGCACATAAGATACTTTTTAACCGCGGGTGAAACCGCGGGGTGCAGCTAGTAATTACTATAATATAAACGCAAAAGTTTGTAAGAATGGATGGATGTTTGTTACTCTTTCACGTCAGATCGGCTGAACAGATCTGGATGAAATTTGGCGTAGATATAGATTATAGTCTAGCACATAAGATACTTTTTAACCGCGGGTGAAACCGCGGGGTGCAGCTAGTACTTACTATAATATAAACGCAAAAGTTTGTGAGAATGGATGGATGGATGTTTGTTACTCTTTCACGCCAGAACGGTAGAACAGATCTGGATGAAATTTGGCGTAGATATAGATTATAGTCTAGCACATAAGATACTTTTGAACCGCGGGTGAAACCGCGGGGTGCAGCTAGTATTATATATTATATATTTAAAAAAAAGTATTACAGTATTTCGCCGCTCGCGTGCTAAGTCGGCTGCGCGAGATATTTTGGTACCTTTACCTTTGACGTTTGGTTACCTTTAGAGATGGGATGGTCTGCGAGCGTGTACATCCTCATGGCGATGGTGAAGTCCTCCAAATTGTTCAGGAACTGGCAGAACGTCTTGAACTCCTGAACAAGATATAAGAATAAAATTGTTTTGTTAAATATTATTTTACTAGTTTATTTAAAACTGTTACTTTAACAAATCTCTAGTGTGTTTCCGCTCTAAAACACGCTAAACACACGCAACACACTAAATATTTGCTAAAGTTACAGTTTTAAAGATATACTTCCGCTAAGTAACGCCTGATTCAATCAACTAGTTTTCGTTATTTTATTTTTAAAGTTCCAGGTGAAATTTCATGGGAATCTAAACTTTTATGTTATTTTCTATGATGATGACGATTGTGCACACCATGCTGATGTCGGCTGTTCGGTGAACCTTTGCTGTTGCTAGGTGGTTACCACTGTTAACCGGTTCCTATTTTCGATACTAATATATTTAGTTAAGTTTGGATGTAGAAAACTACTGATCCTATTTAAATAAACGTTGCCCCAAAAATAATATTATAAAATCGAAAGTAACTCTGTCTGTCTGTTTGTAGGCTATTCACAGCTAAACGGCTGATGGGATCTTGATAAAATTTGATAAATAGTATATCACGAGGTTTTGGAACCGATTTTATTCCGAATAAACGTAAAGCTAGTATGACATCTAAATCCTACTATTATAAACTGCTAATAATACTAATATTATAAATGCGAAAGTTTGTAACAATGGATGGATGGATGGATGGATGGATGTTTGTTACTCTTTCACGCCAGAACGGCTGAACAGATCTGGATGAAATCTGGCACAGAGATAGATTATAGTCTAGAACAACACATAGGATACTTTTTAACCGCGACTGAAACCGCGGGCGCAGCTTGTAATATTATAAATGCGATAGTGAGTTTGTTTGTTTGTAACGCTTTTACACGTATCAACTGTTTAACCGATCGTCATGAAATTTTGCGGAAAAGGACATAGGATTCGGGACTTTTTATCCCGAATAGTTTAACGGTTTCTGTGGGGCCGCGGGTGAAACCGCGGGGTGCAGCTAGTACAACCATGCAGGCTTAACACTTCGTTCCCTAGACGTATAACGGCGACGGACCTGGAAAGTGATCCCGCGCTCGTCCTTCACGCGGTCGAGAAGCCGGTCCAGGTACATGTCGTACTCGTCCGTGTCTAGGTACGTGTAGCGCAGCAGGATCTTCGCGAAGTCCACCTCGGATATCGTCTCGTGACCTGCAATACCATCACTTTTACGCAAAGTCAAAGTCAAAATGTATTTATTTAATTGGGTATCAATTTTCAATAGACACGACCGCCTTGTTTGGAAAAAGGGCCTCACTCATACATACTCACACATCCCACACAGATCACACATCCTACTCAGAAGAACAGGCAAGAAACTAAGGAGCATAATTTAAAAAATAAAATAAATTAGTTTCTCAAATTTTGGCTTACAGCTAGGTAATATCTGATAGCCGATCACAGTCTTATCAGCATATGAACACGTTGAGAGACTAAGTAGACTTACTAGATACGACGGCATTGTCATTTTGTTGATGTTTAGCATTGTTCTCATGATAATGTCTTTTTTGATAATAAATGTCTTTAAACCTTAATATCTATGTACTAGTGGCTACTTAGCGGAAGTGGAAGGCTCCAGACATCTTCTCCAGACCAAGAGGTAAGGCCTGGGGCCACCATGACATCTTAATCTTATTGCCGTCATGGTTCCGTTTTTGTTTTAGACCTGCGCGACCATGGACCTTATTGCGCGGCGATACGATTGGCGGTCGCGCAGCGTCGAAAACAAAACGTATCTAACTATCATGGCAAGAAAATGTGATGGTGGGCCCCAGTACTCAGCGTAAACAAAAATGATCAACGGGATCGGTAGCACCCCCAAAACAATCAAAAAGGCAATTTTTTAACATCTCAAATTTTTAGAGAGCACACCATCACAGACAAAGCAACACAAATATATTAGAAGCTAACGATGATACGAATTCCCCTCCAGTAGTTGAGAATGTGGATGTCCCTGTCGACGAGAAATACTCGTTGGTTAAGGACACGCTTTCAAAGGAGGTGGTATCAACACCAGGAACTTCTAATACATGAGATATCTCTACACAAGAAAGGACTGAAGGAATGATAGGAAAAAAGAAAACTTTGACTGGAATCATTATCATCTAGCCAATTTATCCCGGCTATGAAGGGGCAAGCACCTCTTCAGGAAATACAACTTAATATAATAATTATATCAATTTTACAAATTATAGAAGAAGAAAAAACACTGGAAAAACGAGTGTGCTTGGCGAGGAACCCTCGTCAAGGACACTCTTTCAAAGGAGTTGGTACCAACACCAGGAACTTCTAATACATGCGTTATCTCTACACAAGAAAGTTTTTCACTAATCAATACAATGTCTGTCAGCAAAATAAGGTCAACTAAAAAGATCATATCAAAATCTGTCAGCTAAAAAGAAAAAAATCAAGACGAGTTTTTAAAGTTACTGAAGAAAAGTAAGGAAAAAAAAACAACTTCGACTGGAATCATTATCATCTAGCCAACCTATCCCGGCTACGACTGTGTTACAATGTTAAATTTAGTTTGTAAGTGCTGTAACGATATTATATCGTTATAATATAAATTTAATTAATTAACTAAATAAATTTGGTTAGCCGTACCCAACGTTACCCTATCCTTAATCCGTGCTCCACTTCCTCACACATTCTTGCGGACGGCCCTGCGTTCAGTGCAAGCGCCCGTCAGACCACTTTTTGGACTGGAAGCAGACGCACGCTCGTTAACGAACTTTACGCGTATAGTTTAGTTTATACATCCTAAGGTTGCCTGGTAGAGATCGCTTTTAGTGATAAGGCCGCCAGTTGTTACACTGTTTAATAAGTTTAATCATAATTTTTCTCTTGTTGTTTTGTTATCTGAGGTGTGAACAGTAAAGAGTTTATCTATCTATCTATCTTCTTCTCCAAATTTTTGCTAATTAGCGTTAACTGCGATCTAGCGTTTTGGGTTAGTGTTGAACATTATTTTTATTCGTTGTCATATCATTATTAAACTTCTAAATGTAGGTAGTTTTGTGTTTACTCATTGGTTTCATTAATTTTAACTACCGTCATTGTAAACTCCGTCTGTCTGTCACACGCCTACACAATTTGCCCAGTACTTCTTCATTGTGCCGGCAAGACAACAGACAGAGGAGCTAAAATTAGGCAGAGTCGGACTCTAACATGTCGGACGCAAATTCCAGGGTCCGAGGCACCGGGTCGTCTCCCTATTTTGCCGTCTTCCTTACACGGCCGCGGGTCACTGCAACTCCGAGCCTCTCAAGCCGTCGAGCGTGGGAAGTACACGGCCTTCTACCCTTTTGAAGCCATTTTTTTTAATGGGGACAGATGAAACTTTTTTCCAATCTGCCCCCATTACTGTGACCAGGCCTTTAGAACCACAAATAAATGTATGAAAACTTGGTTGGGCTTTTTCATTATTTTAAAATCAAGTCCCTCTAGACCAAAACGTTTCAGTGCAAGCATTTCTTCAGGAAATTTATAGTAATTTTACAAATTATCAAAAAAAAAAAAAGAATAGACAAGAAAAACAAATTACTTCGACTGGAATTATTTTCATCTAGCTAATTTATCCCGGCTATGAGTGGGCAAGCACCTTTTCAGGAAATATAATGTTACATATTATCGAACAACAAAAAACAAAAAGGTTTCCTAAAAGAAAAAAAACTTTTTTTTATTAGGTCGCGTAGCGACGCCATTAATGCGTGCGTGATTCAAATGAAAGCTCCACCGGAAGATCAGCGCTGTTCATTAAACAGCATATTATGTTGAGGTGGAACCTTTTTTTAAACACATAATTATACTTTATATAAGTACTTTATTTATTACTTTATAATTTATATTATTCATTGTATGTGTTTCAAAATAAATTTCTTTCTTTCTTTGAAGTTACTGACGGAAAAGCAGGAAAAAGATAACTTCAACTACAATTATTACCATCTAGACAATTTACACCGGCTATCAGTGTGCAAGCACTGTCATTTTACATTATCGAGAATAAAAACAATGGAAAAAATTGACTAAACCTGTGATAATAAAAATATTTTTGATATCTTTATTGTAAGCAACTTATTTAGATTTGTACCACAGGAATTTAACTCGCCGTTTGAGTTCGACCGGCCCCAGCGGTAGTTTTCACTACTGGCGGCGATTGGCACAAAAAATTAAAACTTTGTCCTAGCTACCACCACTGGTGACCGTTTTGGTGGTAGCCCAATAAGGACTATGATACTGACCATAGCACCTAAGTCATGGAGCGAAAATAAACTTCCAAGAGTTTGGAACACCGAAGCGACAAGCGAAAAAAATCTTTGAATAAAAAAATTTGGAATCTTGTTACATCACCAAACCCACGTGGTGACCGTAAATTAGCAGTCGAGACTGAACGAACTTGGTAAAATGCTTTTACCTCCGAAAAAAACCTGGCAAAAAAGATTATGTATCCGTTAAATCAGATGATAGGAAAAGAACGCACAGATAAAACTTCTGCTCCCCATCTACTAACTAATTAGGTTCCATAATAATAGTCGAGAGTGAAAACTTGGTAAAATAAAAAAAAATGCTTGGTAAAATGGTTTCATCTCTGAGAGGACATCAGCCAAATAATGCCTGGTAAAAAAGATTATATTTCTTGATAAATGTAAAATGCAGGGCTATGCTCAACATGTTTAACACCACTCAACTGAGGGTGTTTCCCTTTAAAACCCTCAGTTTTTTCCATCCTTATTTCAAACAAATTGTATCTGACGTATTGCCACGACTATACCGAACGGCGCGTAGGTTGTGTCCCAAGCAGCATCACAAGCTGTATAACAGCTCTATTAAAGTTCGTTTATACTCTTAATGCTGTATTTCTTGGCCGCATAAAGGCTGTATAAGCGCTTATACAGCCCTTATACCCCTGAAATTGGCACAAATTATACAGCGTTTTGCGTTATATTAGCTGTACAGTAGCTGTATAAGCAAAATAGGCTGCATAATAGCTGTTTTGCGGCTGTACTATGGTGTACAAGGAAACCAATACACTCCAATTACTACATTGTAACTCAATTGTAATGCTTTACGTGGTAAAAAGTCTGTTGAACAGAGTTACAAAAGAATTAAAACGAAACAGAAGATATAATATTAATGATGGCGTTTATAAATCAGTATTGATCAAATATAGTGACATTTATTATAAACGCTTTGTGTTTAAAGATTTGGAGATTCGATAGGCGCAGGATACAGTGTATTATCGTGCAAAAATAAATTTATTGTGGACATATATATGTTTTGTGATAAAAAATAAACGCGCCAGCAAAATAACCACGGAAGAGATATTAAATAAGATAAGTAAATATGGTTTTTGTAGGTTAGAATTTAAAAATGTTTGAATTAATGGACGTAGAGCCTCATTGGTGCATAGTAGGTTATTGGACAAACTGAAAATATTGATAAACTTAAAAACATTAGTCTAATTTTTATGTACTCATGTTCGTATCTTCGATTTGTAATTGATAAAATGGCGACAATTTGCTAAGCAGCCTAAATTCTATTTTGATGGTCTTATAGCATTAATAGCTGTACTATGTAGGTAATGGATACTAGTATTCAGCTTTTAGCGGTTGATGGGCTGTATAAACGAATATATTTACTATTAATGTTGCATAGCAGTGTTTCGAACATAACCTGTAACTCTTTTTAGGGATACGTAATATTAAGTGAAAAACCAAAATGCATCACGTTTTCGAAAATAAAGTACTTATTCAAGTTATTTTTTAGAAATTTCAAAGCAATTATTGTAGATTTGCGTCCTAGAATTTGCAATTCATCATATGCAATTCATCAATTCTTACACCTATTACTTTATACCTATTCAATATGAATATTTTGTTTGAAATGTTTACATTCCGTATTAGACTTATAAATATTTTGCAGTTTTGATAACATTTCATGATGTTTTTGATAAATTTTATGTTGTTTATGGTTGGTTTCAGGTTTTTAAGAAACCAACTCTACCATCCACTTCATCTGCTTCAACCAAAATACTCGAACCCTTACATCCTGATCTGGACGCTTCAACTGCAACGGAATATATTTCAATACGTCGTGAATGAACCAAATGTAGAAACAAACTCGGGCAGCATGGTAACCTTGCACAATGAGTTTGAAACTCAAATTCCTATTCAAATCCAGCAAAATAATGATAGTAATCAGACTATTCAGTATCTACAAAAAATCTTGCAAAATCAATATAATATGGAACAAAAAGTCAACATACTGGAAAGTAATCAAAAAAATATATTCATAAATTGGCAAGCTTATCGGTACAATTAGACGATGGATTTTCCAAGCAGGATCTGAACAAAAATGCAGATGTGGTTTCATTGGGCGAATCCAAACTTAGATTTGATAGTGAAGCTTTCATCATAAAACCTATTGACTCTATTTCAGACCTAGAGAAGATGGAGTCATTTCTATTGGTCAAAAAAAATAAAATTAAACTTTTAACACAATATTCTTTTGTATGTCCAAAATCAGAGGGCAAAGGGGCAACATGCGCCTATAAAATACTAGACATGTTTCTAACTCGGGAATTTTTGTGTAAATGCTCTTGGACAGGGGGGAGCAGGAAGAGCGAGGAGACCAAATTTGGTTTGAAAAAATACAAAAACTTCCTTAATTTTTTCTTTGAACTTGTAAGGTCCTGGGATGACACTTACATCCTGACTGATAACGAACATTTTTTCATGTCTGTGTTAAAAAACTCTGGCAAGAGGAAACTAAATAAGAACGAAAGAGCCTCTACAAAAAGAATAAGGACAAAAAAAACTGGACCACGACAAGAAAACCAAAATTCCAAAAATCAGGAAAATCAAAAAGCTGGAGATCAAGAAAACCAAAACGCCGGAAATCAAGAGGAAATAGAAAATGATATGGAAACGAACGAAGAAAGCCCTGAAAATATAGCAAATGACGCAGAACCTATTGAACAAGAGGAGGCTAAAGAATCCCTTTGTTAATAGATAATAAAATTGTTTAGCTATCTAAATCGGTTCAAAAAACGTAACGTAACGTTAAGTTGTTTTAAAAACGAAACGAATATGACGATTTTATTGGTGATTCAAAAACTTGTGCTAAGTCTGTAATTATAAGAGCGCATATTTTTATTTTTTTCTCAAGCATATATATTTTCTTTACCTCGAGAACCTGACTGACCATCGTTGCATAAAAAATATTTATCTCTCGATTTTGGTGAAATATTAATTTTTTATCATATTCACTTTCGTCGTCACTTGAACTGCTGCATGATAAAATGTCGTCATCAGTTGCAGAAGGTAAAGCTACACCTGATATAACTATGATCATTCACAATATTTTCTACGGAACCCCTTTCATTAGATGTCGACAGTATTGACGCTTGACTGTAGGTGATCTGATCTGTTGCAATATCTCCATGTTCCTCGGCAGTAATTTCATTTTGTTGATAATTTGTAAAAAAAACTTTTTCAATCTCAAAATCAAATCTTTTTCGCTTTTTCCACATATTTATAAAACAATCACAAAATACAGCATATACAAATGCACAATAATTCAAAATGGCGACTCTGTCACTTATACAGATTAAAGCTGTAATAAAGACGTCATTTATTTTTATTGCTGTTTATTACTCTCAAAGACAGAAATTAGACAGCTATCGTCTGTAAAAGGGTGTACAGTTACACCATAAAAAGAAGCCGTAGAAGAGAGTTTGCCTACTTCATAATACAGAAATAAGATTTGAGGACCACCATAATACAGCTCTAAGCTGTATTAAGTAAGTGACGGTATGCAAAATGCAGCTCTTGTACAGCTTTAATACTAAAATGAGATTAAAGCGTTACAGGAAACTTAAAGCTGTACATGACAGTTATCATACACTGATTTAGAACTTTAAGCGTACTTTGACTCATAATACAGACTTAATACAGTTAGAGCTGAATAATTACTTCTAAACCGACATTATAACACTATGATGTCTTTTCAGCGTTCTTATAAAGCTGTAAAACAGCGTTAAGTGCCATATTGGCTGCTTTTTAGGTGTTCATTACGCTTGGTTGCTGCTTGGGGTGTTTTCGCCTTATTTTTCTTTAAAACCCAAGAACAGCTTGCCGATCAATGTGCATCGCCTCCTTGGCCAAATATTCCGCCGCAAGACCGTGTTCAACAAACAAGGACTATCAACAAGACTAAAAACGTATGCTCGCCGGCACCCACCTAATAACATAATAATTGTGAAATAAATTTAAAAAAAAATATCCTCGCTGGCGACATTGGAACACATTAAAGGGATAATTTAACTCAAAATTTGACATAAGTAATAATACGGACCGGCATTAATTGGCTTGGAAGAGCTTGATCAGTTTTTTCAAGCAAACTCTCGAATCGAATCTACTCCGACAATTTGAATCATCAGATTGTCCAATTGTAAATCTGGCACAAAATGACAGCAATAAAAAATAAATAACAAAAGAACATTATCATTAACGACGAACTTAAAATATTAACAGCGATTTCCATTTTTAATGACGCTGTGCGGACCTACACAAAGAAAATAAAAAGCTTAAGTCTGTGAAATATAATACTGCTCATTTAGCTCAATTTCTTATCAAACAAGAACCAAGCTATTCATGTCGCGTTAGTTGCTCCTGCGGATATGAGAACCAGACAAGATTCATAAGTGTTAACGTCGATATTATTCTCTGCCGCGGTCTCCATCTAACAAGAAGCAATTGATGATTGTACATTATTGGAAAAGTCTTGTTACGGCTGTAAAAACAAAATTCCGTGCTTAAACGACTTTGAATCGCACTTAGTGATCGATACTGCAGTTGTCAGCGATCCAAATAGGAGAAGCAACGTAGTTCACAGATTGAATTCCTTGCAAATAATCTCAAGTTGCTGGAAAGACTTACATGATAGCTGGTGTAGTCGATTATAGCGCGGGAAAAAAACATTACATGACATTGACCAGTCAATTTTGGTTTAAATGTGATGGGCTCCTGAGAAAACGAGACAAAAAACAAATCCACAGACCATAATAAGTCCTCATGTAATCATAAACGCAGCTTGCAGTAGGTAACCAATAAAGATTTTCACCATAATTCGGAAACAAACCAAAAACACAAAAATGATAATACAATAATAAAAAAATATAAATGAAAAGAATAAAAAGTAAATTACTTTACTTTTGAAATATCTGCATTTAAAAGGGATAACTTGTTTGGACTTATTTATCCACAATAGTAAGGAAATTCCAGGTTATTTAAGAATGATAAGACAAGTGTCAAAGTTATTAAAAGTGATTCAAATTGCTCACTCTGTATATTTGTAGGTAGGTACACTATTTTATTGAGCTTAGTTTTCACGGGGTTAGTCCCTTGCCCACCCAGTAGTCAGCAACTGTACATTGTGCTGCCTGAACTTGTGGGAGTGGGGAAAGGTCAGTAGACCCTAGGTTATTATTTTAAAACTAGTTGAGCAACAATAAACAATAACAATAATGATCAGTTGGAGCTGACCCAACTTTGTTTTCAATGACATATTAACTGTCCTTCACTGTCTAGCAGCTATTGCATCCGTAAAAACCAGGCTTAGTTTTAAGCGTTCCCGTGAACTTTACGCTGTTTTCACATCGATGCTGCAATACGTGGTACCTCTGCGAAATGCTGATTTGCTCTGAAAACCTTCTGCAGAGAGCTAGAGAGCAGGACAACATTTCTCAGACATT
Source organism: Peribatodes rhomboidaria (assembly GCA_911728515.1). Classification (NCBI taxonomy): domain Eukaryota; kingdom Metazoa; phylum Arthropoda; class Insecta; order Lepidoptera; family Geometridae; genus Peribatodes; species Peribatodes rhomboidaria. The sequence goes on along the minus strand of OU452184.1, from coordinate 3,249,754 downwards.
TGCGTGTCGGTTCGAACACAGCTTTAAGAATTGCTTCTGTTGTAATTGTAAGGTATGTTTTAGAGATTATGGGTTGGCAACACTGGAGTGTCAGATGGTCAGTCTGCAATAAACCATTTTGTACGGATCACGTTGTCTTATTTATGATTGTTAATATTGGAAGATATCTGTCAGTGGCGACGAGGAAAACCAAAAACACGAGATACGATGACGATCGGCAAAATTACGGAATTTAATGTGGCGGCCGACAACTGGCGTTTATACATCGAGTGGCTAGAACAATATTTCTTAGTAAATAACCTAAAAGCCGAATGACGAGTGCCAACCTTGATAACCGTGATGGAGTCAGCCGGGTACGAGCTACTTGTTAATTTATGCACGCCCGATAAGCCGGCCACAAAGACGTTCGAAGTGCTGGCGAAGTTAATGTAAAAACATTTGCAACCCGCCCGAGTATTTTAGCTGAACGGTTCAAATTCCACCATAGGAAACAGAAAACTAAAGAGAATTCTCTCAGAAAGCAGAATATGTCGCAGAGTTAAAAAAGATGTCAAAAACATGTGAATTTGGGCAGTGGTTGAATGAAAGTTTGCGGGACCAGCTGGTTTGTGGTCTGACACGCGAAGTCATACGACAAAGGTTATTTGCAGAGGAAAAGCTGGACTTTGAAAAAGCGTACAGCTAAGCGTTGTCAATGGAAGCGGCGGAAAAAGATGCCGCCTTGGTAGAAGCTACGGTCATTGAGAAAAGGATGTCGGTAAATTGCCAGGCGATGATGAAAGCGGGCTCGATGACGTCACATGGTCGAGAAATGTGGCGCGGTGAATCGACCGCCGGCGCAGGCATCGCCGGAACGCGGAACGTAGCGACGAACAGGCGGACCGGAAGTGCAGAGGAAGGAAGAAGCGGGAAGCCACAAAGAAAATGTCTGGTCTGCGGTGGGAATCATGACGCGGCTACGTGCAAGTTTAAACATTTACAGCCTTAGAAATAAAAAAATGCATCCACATCTGTTAAACCGATGTTCAGTTAGACATTAGGTAGCAAGTGAATAGTGTTACACAAATGTGTAACTATTGTTTGAGCAGTAAAGTTTGATTTGGCATTGGGTATTTACACACATGTTTAACACATTTTTCTTTTTCGTCTGGCAACTTTTGGTAAATTCGTTTAGAAACCGATTTCGTCCAAAATAGTGTTTAATGATTATTTTTTTATGAAGCTCTCTAATTATTAATATTAGACACACAATTTCATTTTATGAATGAAATATTTTTCAAACCATCTTGTTTTTTTCAATTCTTGTCCAAAATACGTCGTAAAAACTATTAAAAAGGATTTTTTTTTTTTTTTTGTTAAAGTGGTAAAAATATACAAATTTCAGAACGAAACAGTCAATGTCATCGAAATTGGCAAAAAATTCTCACCGTTTGTTTTGTTTGAAAACATTTTGTTCAATTTAAATTATTCACCCGGCAAGTTTATATCTAGAGAAGAAATTTATTAACGATGGAAGAAGTAAGTAAGCGAAGAAGAAATCCTAATTGGGACGATGCAGAGAAGGTAAATCATTTTGTGTTAGTTTCTTCTTTTTATATCTACTCACCGTAAATTTGTTCAGATTCTCAGTGCTGTGTTAAATTTTGTTTCAGACTCTTCTCAAGGATTGTTTAAAAGGAAAGTTGGATTCTATTGAAAACAAGTGTGCCGACACAAACACAAACAACAAGAAAAAAGAAGCATGGCAAAAAGTGTTGGAATGGTAAAAATGTTTTTAATCAGGAACCAACAACATGATTGTAGGTAATATGAAATTACTATGATTGATGATATACCTATACTTAACATTATTTTTATATTTAAGCTTTAATCAACTGAATACAAAGGAGAGAACTTTACCTGAATTAAAACAACAGTGGCGCACTCTCAAAATGGATGCCAAAAAGAGCCATTCAAGATTTAAAAAGACACTTAAGCAAACAGGAGGAGGTGAACCACCACCAAGTCTGGACCAAAATACTATAGATATTTTAGAAACTTTGCCTCTGGAATTTGAGGAAGGTGTCAATGATTTTGACTCTGATAATATTACTCAAGTGAGCACTGTCATTATTATGATAGCTACATAATATATTATGCTTAAAGTTGTACCTACCTGTATCTGCATTTATTAAATTGACACCCCTTTTGTTCCTAATTATTCAACAATGTTTTATTACAGAATGCAAATGTGATTAAAATAGATAATACACATGATAATTTCATGTTAGAGGATCTGAAAGATGCAGGTTCTATCAAAGATCAGGTAAGGTCATGCTCCATTACATCCATGCAATATTTATATGTATTATTACAAATTGAACCCTATTGCAGGTATCTGTGTAGCGAAATCATAGTAATATTATTGATCAGATTTAGATTTTTGCTTATGTTTAATTTCTTCTCCAATAATGTCTTCTATAAGTGATGACACCTCAGAGGTTGAGGGGGTGGTATGTGAATCTCCCGGGTTACCACCAGTATGAATCACTTTAACTAAGGATATTTAAAATAGAGATGGCCTCAAACTACGGAACCAATAATAATAATAAACAAATGGTTATGGATTCAAATCATAGTATGAGCTTAGGCTTTTTTCAGGTTGGGGTCACAAGCTATCAAGAGAGAGCTAAGATTCAATATATATCTTTTTATTTTCTGAATTTCAGACACCAAAACCAACAGAGAAATCTGTCAGAAGGGCTTTAATTGAATCTAGCATCAAAACAAGTGGAAGAAAAAGGCAAAAAATGAATGAGGTAAGTAAGGCAACTATTGTACTTGAATAAATTAATGATCATCAACTATATCATCACCCATTTATCAGAGGTGTCTTAACCATCCATGTTTTGCTTCCATGTAATAGAGGGAGACCCATTGCCATCTAACAGGCATAGTGACAGCCTCCGGACTGCTACTGAGAGTTTCTTTTGTCAGGAAAACTCACTAATTACCTGGCCTATAACATTGTCGTTCAGATGCAATTTGCATGTTTTAATTGTTCATTATACAATAGTCAAAATACATTTTCCATTTCAGGACCTGAAGGTGACAGCAAGCAACAGAAAAGAGAGGGAAACAGCATTCATAAAATGTATACAAGAGGAACATAAATTAAAAATGGAACACATAGCTAAAAATGAAGCACGGGCCCAAGAAGAACACATTTTACAAATGAAAATTTTTAAATTACAGTATGAGCTACTTGAAAAACAATTATTAAAATATAATGAATAAAAACTACTAAGTACATGAATTTTGTGTATTTATTTTATTTTAAAAAAATCTTTGTATAAATAAGCTCCGAGCTACTTGACCTTGCATATTTTCTTGCTGAACTATTTGAATTTGAGAGTTTTCATTGTTCAGGTTAGAGACTCCAATTTCTTCAACCTCTTCGCCCATATCTATAGCAATATTATGCAACACTGCAAGTGCTACTATATATAGCTTTACATTTTCTAAGCTCACTGTGAACCCAGTTAACAAGCATCGGAACCTTTGTTTCCAAAGACCGAAACACCGTTCGACCGTGTTTCTGGTTAGTATTTGGGCTCTGTTGTATGCTTCTTCTTTTGGCGACCTTGGATTAAGCACAGGCGTAAAAAGATATTGTGTTAGTGCATACCCCGAATCACCAATAAGATGCCCCACGAACTCTCCGGCTTCAAACCTTTCTCGTATCCGACTCTCCGTAAAGATTCTCGAATCGTGCGTGCGGCCTCTCCATCGCGCTACAATATCTCGTATTTTTAATGATGCATCACAAACAACTTGGACGTTCATGGAATAAAATCCTTTTCGGTTCACATAATACTGTCCTGATGGGCCGCTAACCTTTTTTATTTTTACATGAGTGCAGTCTATTGCCCCGATGGTGTTTCGAAAACCACATATCCTTTAAAATCCTGCCACAACTTCCTCTTGCTCCTCCAAGCCGTTGGGCATAGAAATGAAAAGGTTAGCCCTGCTGGCTAAGGCCGACGCTACCCGACGGCAGACATTCGTAATTGATCTCTGGCTTAAGCCATGGAGATCAGCAGCGTCATCTTGCACTTCTTGGCGTCCCCAAACCCGTAGCGCTGTTAGAACTTGTAGTTCCGCAGGAATCCCTCCTCCTCTTGTATCCTGAATTATATCATCTTTGACAAAACTGACAATTTTTTGGACATAATCTTTTGTAAATCTATATTTGTATTTGAAATCTTTATCATTCATAAGAAATGGATCTTCGCGTTCTCTAAAATGTTTTCGCTTTCGTAAATTTTCCTCTTCTATGTCCCAGTCGTCGAGAATGTCTGAATATTCGAAAAAATCAAGATAATCCATTAGCGAAACACAACACAACAATTTTTCTGTTCACAGTAGTTACACAGATTCTAAAATAGTTACTGAGTCTAGATCAGCTGTTAGAGTGAAATCCGCCATCTTGGCCCTGTACACACCCGCTAAACAAGGGTAACCGGCCGTGTAACGAATGTTTATTTTCCTTTGATTTTGTTACATCTGTACACGAACTGTACACAACGGTTAAGTCAAAAATATTTTTATTGTTCAGCTTTTGTGTTGCACAATGTGTATACACATGTTTTAAAACTTTATTTCTAAGGCTGTATGTCTGCAGAGTTTGCAACCGCGAAGGTCATTTACGTCGGATGTGTCCAAAGTTAAACAATTTGAATACCGACAAGTATGGGCACCACCACGTCGAGGAGACGTACGAGATGAGTAGTTGCAGCAGCGATGAGGTACAGACAATTAATCAGTTATCGTTAGATGAATGTCCACCCTTTTTCATATCGGTCAATATAGATTAAAAGGTTCTAAAAATGGAGTGTGATCCAGGCAGTGCCGTGTCTTGTATAAGCTATGAAATGTATCGCCGACATTTTAGTAATATGAACGACATTTTAATAAATGAAATGAAAATAAGTAAATGTAAATACATTTTAAAAAAATATTCTCGTTGGTGACATTGGAACACATGAAAGGGATAATTTAACCGACTAAGTTACAATTAAAATTTGACATAAGAAATAATACGGACCAGCATTAATAATCTTGGAAGAGCTTGATCAGTTTTTTTCTCTCGAATAGAATCTATTCCGACATTTTGAATCATCAGATTGTCCAATTGTAAATCTGGCACAAAATGACAGCGATAAAAAATAAATATCAAAATAACATTATCTTGAAGGAACTTAAAATATTAACAGCTATTTCCATTTTTAATGACGCTGTGCGGACCTACACAAAGAAAATAATGAACTTAAGTCTGTGAAATGTAATACTGCATTTAGCTAAATTTCTTATCAAACAAGAACCAAACTATTCATGCGCCGTTAGTTGCTCCTGCAGATATGAGAACCAGACAAGATTCATAAGCGTTAACGTCGATATTATTCTCTGCCGCGGTCCCCATCTAATACAAGAAGCAATCGATGATTGTACATTATTGTAAAAGTCTTGTTACGGCTGTAAGAACGAAATTCCGTGCTTAAACGAGTATGAATCGCAATTACTGATCGATACTGCAGTTGTCAGCGATCCTGGATGGATAAAGCGGGAGGCAACGCCCGGGTGTCACCACTGCGTGGATCGCCCGGAGGACACGGTGGAACATACGGTGGAGGTCTGCCCGGCCTGGGCGGAGCACCGCCGTGTCCTTACGGAGGCGATCGGCAGCGGGACCTCTCGCGTCCGGCCCTGGTTCAGGCCATGGTTCGGAGCGAGAGTGCATGGGAGGCCGTCACCTCCTTCTGCGAAGCGGTAATGCTCGCTAAGGAGGAGGCGGAACGTGTGAGAGTGAGGCAGGGTTCACGCCCTCACGCCCTTAGTCGCCGCAGGAGACGCCCCGGGCGTCGGGAGTCACAATGTGATTTCCGGCCACCGTAGGCGCGGGCCTGCGGACGGTGAGCGATGGGTAGCTCGCCGTCCGACAAGGACCAGGCCCGGGTCGACGGCGCGTTGTGTTCCACGCGCGCCTCAAAGAGACGTCAGCACCAACTGACGGGGTCCGCTAGGGCCAATGCCTGCCAGGGTTGCGAGTTGTTCGAAAGGGATATCGGGGCCCTGGCACACAGGCAATGGAAGGAACACGGGTGGGTTTTAGTCAGTAAAAGTCTGACATGCCCTCCCGCTCAGCCCAGAGCGGGAGAAGTCATCTGATGATTTCCCACCCAAAAAAAAAAAGCGATCCTGGATATCCAAATAGGGGAAGCAACGTAGTTCACAGATTGAATTCCTTGCAAAAAATCTCAAGTTCAAGAAGCAATCGATGATTGTACATTATTGGAAAAGTCTTGTTACGGCTGTAAAAACAAAATTCCGTGCTTAAACGAGTATGAATCGCACTTAGTGGTCGATACTGCAGTTGTCAGCGATCCTGGATATCCAAATAGGAGAAGCAACGTAGTTCACAGATTGAATTCCTTGCAAAAAATCTCAAGTTGCTGGAAAGACTTACATGATAGCTGGTGTCGTCGATTACAGCACGGGGAAAAAACAAAAATTCACATACGCATTGACCAGCCAATTTTGGTTTAAATGTGATGGGCTCCGGAAAAAACGAGAAAAAACAAGTCCACAGACCATAATAAGTCCTCATGTAATCATAAACGCAGCTTGCAGAAATTCCTAGATAATTAAGAATGATAAGACAAGTCTCAAAGTTATAAAAAAATATTGAATTTGCTCACTGCTTGCTGTTTCTAGGTGGGTACATAACTTTATTAAGCCTGGTTTTCACAGTCGTCTGCCTACCCAGTAGTCAGTGACTAAACATTGTGCTGTCTGACCTTGTGGGAGTGGAGGAAGGTCAGTGGACACTAGGTTCAATTTTTATTAAAGTAGTTGACCAAAAATAAGTGACCAGTTGGAGCTGACCCAACTTTGTTTTCAATGACCTAGTAACTGTCCTTCACTGTCTAGAAGTTATTGCGTCCGTAAAAACCAGGCTAAGTTTTAAGCGTTCCTGTGAACTTAACGCTGTTTTCACACCGATGCTGCAATACATGGTACCTCTGCGAAATGCTGATTTGCTCTGAAAACCTTCTGCAGAGAGCTAGAGAGCAGGACAACATTTCTCAGACTTTTGTGTACCGCGGTGTCGGTTCGAACACAGCTTTACGCATTGCTTCCGTTGTAATGATATTATTTTTATGCATTCTTGTGTAAAAGCAGCCACAAAGACAACGCGAACAATGTCCTCTCGGCAGAGTTTATCTTGAAACTACAGCGTACATACTTATACAGGTACTCATTACAGCTTGTCAAATCGCGTTTTATGTTGTCGGCATTTTTAGACAAAAATTATATTCAATTACTACAGGAAGAAAATAAAAAACAAGAAGAGTCGTCAGAAATTGCTAATTCAATAATACAGGAAATTTTAATTAATATATGGAAAAAAGTTAAACTTTTGAAAAGGTGGAGAAAATCGGATCCTGAATGTTGGGTAGTAAACGTAGCAAAAAGAAGAAGAGCTGATGGTTTGCCCTATAAGTCCCGCTCTAAAGAGCGGCCGGCAAAGATTCCAAAGGACATAAACTGTTCTGATTGTAAATAGAAATGTTCTGATAACTTTGATAAAAACGCTAGAAACGAAATATGTCGACATTACTGGCAGCTTGATTTCGTCGGTAGAAAAAATTTCATTCTTTCCCATTTATAAGTAAACCGTCCTAAGCTTGCCGTACGTAAGCCGTGAAATACTGCTGTGAAAAATAAACGTGAAAAAAGAGCTTACACAAAAAAATGCTACTTTACAAACAATGATGCAAAAATACAAGTATGTCAAAAGGTTTTTACGAAAACTCTAAACATAGGGCCATCTGTAATCTTTGACGCTGTAAAGAAACGCAATAGTATTGGTGCTTTTGGTGCAATTGACAATAGAGGAAAACACGAGCCGGCTAACAAAACTAAACCAGAGATCATGGAAGGTATCCGTCGCCATATACCTAGTCTAGCCATAAGTTCTGTTACATATGAAAATGCATTTATTTTTTTGCATCAGATCTTGCAGTGGTTCAGGCTTTCCGAGAATACCAGACTGACAACGAATTACTCGGAGTCCCGATAAACAAACGACTCACTTTGCTTCACTTTCGTCGCAGACTAGCGGAATGCTTAGTTTTGCGAAATAAACAGATTGGTGTCGCTAAAAGAGGCCGTCCAAGTGGCAGTAACCCGACGCCACCCACAATTATTCCCCGTAGACCAGGAGAAGTTCGCCCTGCGAGTGAAATAGCTCGTGACGGGGTTGGACACTTTCCAGCACATGATGACGGTGCTGGAACACGCTGCAAAATGGTAGGATGCATGGGAAAATCGTGTGTAAAGTGCATCAAGTGTAAAGTGCACTTATGCCTAACAAAGGATAAAAATTGCTTTTTAGAATTCCACACGCAGGTTGTTTTTATTTGATTTTTATTTCATTTAAACCTATCTTTGATTTAATTTTATATAACATTAAAATGGTGCCAAAGGAAGATCTCATTTAATTTGTAATTACATTATTGCTTTTTTCTAATAAAATATGGTATAGTACAGTGATTATTGATTTAGAAAAATACCCTAAACACTTATCGTAATTATAAATAAGGCCGGATGGCCACAAGTCGGGTCTGAAAGGGTTAATTTGGTTAAAAAAAACATAATACCAGAAGAACTAGAGCCTTGGTATAAAAATCTGAAGACGGTTAGTGTTCCTGTAGAGGCTGAAGAGGAGGATGAGCTGATGTCGTGCGAGGAAACTTTTACGTAATTTCCTTTACTCGTATTTTTTCTTCTTAATATTTTTATGTGTCATTTTATCTACAGAATTAAACTGTTTAAACTTAAGGAAGCTTACAATAAATAAAATAAATTTTGCCTATTTGTTTCTTTAATGCAGGTCCCTAAACATTTACAGGTAGAAACAGATAACTGAGAAAAAAAAATATTCTACCGCCATAATTGGAATATTATTTCAATTTATTACTTATTTAATAAGGGACAACTGTTCCTAATATAGTAGGTAAAGATTAACGTGTGTTTAAGAGATTTACAGCTTATTTACATATTTCAAATAAAACAAAATAACTGCAATACCTTCACGCCAACTTTCCTCTTTTTCAAACTTTTTATGGCAATTATTGCATAAATTATTGTATCAAAACAATTTTAGATAATGTATATATGTACAAGTAGTCAAAAAAATCTGTAATTATGCTTCGTCGTTGACCTATAATTGTCCAAAACTTTAAATGTATTTTTCTCAATTTAACAGTACCGCTACTTATCTCGTTCTCCCAGTATACCCTCGATATAGACTGTGATTATAATCCATATATTGTTACTCTCCTAATAAAGACAGTTGTAATCTGGAATTCGAGCGTTTCACTTGTCACCTTTGCATGGCGACCCTGCCATGTTTGGGGTACGCGACGCGACTCATGTATAATATGCGGTTCCAAACAAACGAACTATAAAAAAATTAGCAAATACGTGGTTGCGATAAAAAGTGCAAAAATGGAAAAGACTATATTAATAAATAAATAAAAGAACACCAAAATGCAGTAAATTCCAATAGTGCCCATGTGGAACAAATTAAAGACCATATTTCTACAAGGACTATTTCAATAATTGTTGTGTGTGTCGTACTGTTGTTGGCGTTACTTTATTTTCTTTACAAACAATATCGGAAGAGCCATCAGAGATGGGTTCGTGACGAATTTGAGAATTCCGCTTCGAGAGGATCGTTTTTGCAGCGCGTCGACTGCCGCGACGTTTGTATCCGGATTTGAAAATCGATGATTCAAGAGTTTAAAAATACTAATCATTACGACGATATTTAAAAAAAAAATAAAAAAAATAACATTGTGATGAGAAATATGCAGGCAGCCGGGAGATGTTGGTGTCGGAAGATAAGTCCGGGGAAAGGAAATAAATATGTGTTACGGAGTGCGTAACGTGAGTGTACCAATGATGAACGTTGACCCAGTGATGGACATCATTGATTGTTCCCTTAAAAATAAGAGTTGTTTAAATTTTTTAGCACCTGACAACTACTATTCCATAGACAATAAACATCGATCTGTCTAAATTATCCATTTGACTTACGTCAAATCATTCAGTTAGTTGATGATGGAAAGTTGTTTACATGTGTCGCGTCGGTTGCATTTCTGATTTTAAATTTGGTAGTTATGAGGTAAGTGGTAGGTGATTTTTTTGCCAAACCAATGCAGTAATTTCTGTGACGTAACAAATTTATGGCTCAGTTTAACTCTTTTCTATCAGATATTGAGCAGAAACGCTGAAACTTGACATTACTGGTGCATGGGATAATAAGCTTGTGCTAGCTATGGACATTGTGTCCATAACCGGAGTACTACTTTTCTTTGAGATCGTGGAAGGCCTAAGCATTTTATCGCGATGACAATGAGCTGTGTAATTGCTGTGGTTTTCTTAAAACATTTACCAGTGATGGACAAAGGTGTTCATTAATGGTGTGTCCATCCTTTTCATTATATTACTATTCGGTTCATTATATTACTACGCTACAAAAATCTTTTGTTACAGTCATGGCACCAGTAAAAAAATACACACTTCTTCAAATGGGCCGTGCACTAGAGGCGGTAAGACGAGGAGAGACCGTCAGCTCTGTCGCAAAAAAGTATGGTGTTCCCAGAGTTACTCTTTATAATAAGAGCACAGGAAAAAGTCCTGCAGAGTGCTCCATGGGGCCGCCATCAGTTTTAACAAAAGATGAAGAAACCATATTGGTAAAATGGCTATTTGCTATGGCAGAAAGGAATTGTCCAGTAACGAAAGAACAGCTGCTTGACAGTGTTCAAGCTATCGTTAAAGCTAAAAATGTAGAAACACCTTTTACTGAAGGCAGACCAGGTCGCAAGTGGTTCCAAGCGTTTCTCTCACGCAACCCTGAAGTAGGCGAAAGACTATCTCAAAATTCAACAACATCCAGGGAAGCTGTAAATAAAAACCAAATAAATAGCTGGTTTTTGGAGGTACAGAAATATTTGACAGACAATGGCGTTAGCGACGCAATGAAAGACCCAACTAGAGTCTATAATACAGACGAAAGCGCCATTTTCCTTAATCCAAATCCAGGTCACGTTTTAATACACAAAGGCACTAAAAACGTTTACAGTGTATCAGTGAATGAAAAAGAAAACTTAACAGTGCTCATTACCGCAAATGCTGCCGGGCAATTGGCTCCGCCAATGATAGTATTTGCATACGAAATAATCCCTAAGCATATTTCGGATAGCATGCCCGAATCATGGGCTATTGGGAAATCTGAGTGGCTGGATGTGCAGCAGCACATTTTATGAATATATCACGAACGTGTTTCAACCTCGGCTGGTTCAAAATAAAATAAAGCTACCCGTAGTTTTTTTTCTAGATGGACATGCCTCACATTTGACAAAACATTTGTCAGACTTTTGTTCTGCGAATCAAATCGAAATTATTGCGCTGTACCCTAACAGCACACACTTGCTACAACCTATGGATCTCGCAGTTTTCCGACCACTTAAAGCTTTCTGTCGTAAACATGTTCGCAAATGGAAAACAGAAAATTTAGGACAGCAAGTCCAAAAAGACAAATTCTCCATGATATTTAAAAGCGCTCTAGAAGAACTCTCACCAGAAAGCATCAAAATGGTTTCCGTGTGGCCCGGAATACATCTATTTTACCAAAATGCACGCCACTAACCGAAGATTGACTGATACTGCCCAACTTACTACACAGAAAGATGCAGAGTTTTCCGATAAACTGGAAGAAGAATTAGTTAAAACGTTCACACAGTCAAAACTGGACATGTACAGAAGATGTTTCTACACCCACAGCTCTGATTTAAATGATGTTACCAGCTGAAGATTTGAACTTATACATAATTTGGGCCAAGTACACACTTATAAACACTTGCGCCATACAAACAGAATTGGGATAAATTGGAATACAAACTGAAAATCAATCAAACGCATGGAGTACATGGCTCCCATTTTGATGTTTTTCATACAACACATCAGTGCACACAGAGACGAAATACACGCCTTTTGAGTTAGTCTTCGGCAAAAAGTGCATTTTACCGTCGAATCTAGATACAGGAAAAGTAGATCCTTTGTATAATTTTGATAGTTATCCGCTAGAATTACGTTACAGAATACAAACCTCGCAAAAAGAAGCACGAAATAAATAAATAACTAGTAAAATCAATCGGAAAATGCGATACGACCAAAATATAAATTCTAAATCATACAAACCAAATGATTTAATTATGTTAAAAAATTAAATTGGAATTAAGTTCCAGTTCCAGGCAATATACTCAGGTCCATATACCGTTGTAAGAGAATATTCACCAAACGTTGAAATAATAAAGAATAATAAATTGTATACTGTTCATAAAATAGGACTAAACGTTATGTACCACCAGTACCATAAACACATGAATCGTGGCTAACGTGACCGCGGGGTGGATGCCCCGTGAGCTGAAGCCAGAGCAATGGCTTAAAATGTATTGACGCAGCTACTTTGCTAGGCTGTCAATGTCTATTGACAAGCACGTTCATTGGAAAAGCCATTTTAACAAAACAAAGGGTAAATTATCTAGTTTTATATACGCACGATGAGAACTTCGGCGAGCTACTGACCTTGACACAGCCTTATCAGCCTATTATGCTTAAGCATTCTTTTGGAAATAGTGTAGACGCCAAAGATCTCTTTGTTACCCAGAAAAAAAAACCGCATTCTTGCAAACATCAAACTCCCAAACATCAATATTCCAAATTTCCACAGACCCTATTTCGAAGAATTAAAAAACATTAACGACAATATCAATGTATATTTTAGAAAACTGTAACTTTGTACGTAAATATCCAATATTTTTTCCAAAACTTGCTGATCAGCGACATTACCAATTAAGATCTAAATGCAAAACAAACCAATTTTACCAACTTCCAGATTAAAAATACATGGTTCTGGCACAAACCCAAAGGCTATTAAAATATATAACAAATGAACAATACAGTCAAAAACATATAGGATAAGGTCATCAAATTTATAGAACGCTAAAAAATATATTGATCAAAAATGTTTTTATACTCTAGAAAAATTCCTAACCGACAAATACTTAATAGAATAAATCCAGTCCGCACAATATTGCCATACCCCATCGGGGTCATTATGTGATACAATTTTATGTGATTTACTATTAAGAGCTGCAAGCACCATAATGAAAGCAATAAATTAATGAATATTATAATATCACTCGTTTCCATAAGCACTTTAGCACCTAGCCTAACGCGCTCGCCTCGTCACCGCCAGTCTCAAAGGGAAGACCAAAGTGAGTGAGAGACCTAAGTGAGGGCTGGTTTGTGGCAATACAATTACCGACCGCGCGAGCGAAGCGTCTATGCTTCAGTTTCGAAGCTTTCGTATGTCCGATTTCTGTCTGGATTTCTATCCAGATCTTCGTCTTCCTCTACAGGTCGCATTTCCTAACAGATTCTCTTGAAATTTTGTTAGTAAGTAATTATTACAAGAATTTTATAGAGCTTTTTAACGAGTTAGTATTTAGAATTTTCTCAAAATTGCGGAGATATGTTTTTTTTTTCATAGTTGTATTGCTATGAATAAACGTATTTTCTTTCTTACTTACTTGTGACTTCGGCGTTGCACAAAATATGTAGTCATGCCAGGCAGAACTGGCTTAAAAATCTACGCCAGATAAAATCGACTCACGCGGTTATAGGGGTTAGGTAAGAACTACCTTTAGAGAACTCGTGAAACTCCAGCTCCAGCACTTCAGTCTGCAAGTTCTCCATGAATTCGCGGAAGCCGTCAAACTTCAGATCGTTTGTACCCTTCTTGCCGAAGAAGTGGACCTGGAAATTTTCGACAGATAATATTAGAGTAACGAATTTTTGACGGGATACTTTGCAACTTAATGAGAGATGGAATAATTGATAAGAGCAGTGAGAGCGGGCACCGAGATGGATCGACGTATCAACGTCGTATACTATTGACTAGCGTAATTCGCCTTGAACGAAGACTACCGAATATTTCAATAACTTCTCATCCGTGGTCGCTCATATTCGAACTTTAAAATTGCATTTGCATGAACTACTTGTCTACAAAATTTCATGAAGATCGGATTGAAGAAACTCAAGTTATTCTCGGATATACAAATGCCGAGATATCCCAGTAGACTGAGACCACGCGTCACTCGGTCATTTAACATAAGTCAGGCCGCTCAACCTGACTTGCAGAACATAATTTAAGTTTCTCTCTTTTTCTAAGAGTGTTTCACCCTTTTCGCCATCACTCTATGTAGCAGTCTTCAAGCAGCATACAAGTCCGACAGCATGCTAGCCACTCAGCCTATACGCACTTATTTTCTAGGAGTAATAAGAAAAATAACTAGACGAACGTATTGTAATCAGTTCAGTGACCTCCTCGTAGTCTATTTCCGACGTTCGACACTGTACTGGCTAGACGCCAGTAGGTACTTGTGCATACCATCAGTACATGTAATATCATCCAGTACACCTACAGACATCACCTGTAGGTGTACTGGATTCGAAATTTAACAGTCTAACCTTAAAGATTTATTTTTAAATCGTTCAGATCGGACAAATTAAAAAATAAAGGTACAAAAAACTGATTCAAGAGAATTAAACTACGGCAACCTTCTGAATGCGCCTTCCGATCCGAGGGGTGTGAGTTCTATACTGGCCGTGCACTAATAATCTTTTCTCTCGTAGGACAGTTTATGTGCATTTAAATATGATACGTGCCCTTAAAGAATTTATAATCCGAAAGACTTGTGACATCGACCAGCCCGCACTGAACCCACGTTGCAGATAACGGGCAATCACCCTCGATCTAGGGTAGGTCGGTGTCCCTGCAATAGGACGTAAAAGACTGTAATGACGATGATGAAATTACGGCACATCAAGCATGTATCATATCAAGTTGTCATATTAGACAAGTGGAGCGTTGCCTGTCCGGCGTCCTGGGTCTGCGACATCATCAAAATAGTGGTCGAATTCGATTGGCAAAGGATTGAGGCAAATGCCAGAGTACGAGAGGCCTATATCCAGCAGAGAAATAAAGGACGTTGTGGATGATATTAAGAATTGCTGCTGTACGCTTGTGTTAAGGTCTTCCTAGACGGGATATAATTTTACTGCAATACTGGCCCGGCAACTTTGCGACAATATTTTGTGTGGAGTTCCTAGCATAGCTGATGATGGCCGGCAACTTTGCTAGTATTACAGTAAAAATATGGCCCGTTTAGGAGCACCCTTACAGTGCTTACACCCTTACCATATTCGCTAAGTGCTGACTCGACCCCGACTAAAGCCTTTAGCCTAGAACCACCAGAGAATGTGTGTTTGTGTGCGTGCGAACAGGTGCGCACACAATCAAGTTACGCTATGTACCGCTCTATGAAGATAATATACTTGTTTCGACTATTCCCTTACAGTACCTGGCGATAAATATTGCACATCGGCTTTTGGAAAGAGACTTGGCTTCGTAGAGCGTTATCTCTTTCGTACGACAGTTTCGTTTAGTGTGCGACAGAGATAACGCTCTACGAAGGTGAAGTCTCTTTCTGTTTAATTGCTTAAAAACATTAATTTAAGTTTTGTGCAAACAGTGACATTTAGTTCACTTAAGGTAAACTAGATGGCGCTCTGCGCAACCACCTGTTGATCCTTAAAACTCGCACGCGACTTGTGCGAGCTAGTTGATACAGCAAATGTTGATGTGCAATATATATCGCCGAGTACTGTACAGTGCGTGTGTCGCTGTACGTTTATGTTTCTGTATACATATGTTGCTGTACGCTTGTGTTGCTGTACCAACCTGCAGGAAGGTGTCGACGTTGTGCCTCCGCTGCAGCCCCTGGTCGTCGTTCACGTAGTTGTCGTGCGGTTTATCGCCGTTGCCGGGCGCGCCGCTCTCTGGGAGACCGCGCTTGCCGCGCCACGCGTAGCTAAAGATCTTTTCCATCTGGAAAATGGTGAAGTGCTGCGATTAACGAGAGCTACTCTTGATGTTGTCAGGGTTACCCGTATAGATTATCTTCATTTGGGAATGGGGTTTATTAATGGGAATAGAAGGGCAGCATAATGACAAAACACTAAGAAGAAGAATTATTTTTCATGTCCCACCGACCCCCATTGTTGGGAGTTTGGAGTGAGCCTTTTTTATTGACATTGTTGAAAGGATCCAACAGCGCGCTTGACTGACTACGTTATGTAAAAGGTTTGATAAAATCAATTGTGCTGTGGGCAGTCTCAAAGGCGAATCACATCTGTCAAAGTGCAAACGGGAAACGGCTGAACAGTTCTTGATGAAATCTGGCAAGGGAGAAAGTGTGGCGATCGGATGGACGGCTCACTTGATAGATTTGTTTCTAGCCGAGTTCAAGTTGATAAAGACCTAAAGATAAATAGCACTTAATATCAGCTTCTGACAAATTATCGGTAGCAATGACGCAGTTTTTACAGTACTAAAGTATTAGTTGGCAAATAAGTTAGCACATAAAATTCATAAGACTGTTATGAACATTTTAAAAGGCTAAATTAAACAGACATGCATTAAGAGTTAGGTTTTGTTGGGAAAACTAAAATTATGTATTTATTTAAACCTCTTTACTAATATACGTTGAAAAGCATCGGAATATTTATACAGTGTTTTGTCATTTTCAAAAGTGTGCATAAAAGTAAGGGAGTAAACGTTTAGGTATGCAGTGTCCAGTGTATCCAGTTTTGCATTTACTTTCTAAATTAGATGTAAAATAAATAGACAAAAAACTGGTATCAATACAAATTCAGGTACAATAATTTTGACCGAGACAATTTAACAGCTCCAGGGACTTAACATAGATTGTTTTACAAAATAAAGTACAAACATTTTGAAAAATAGGATACCCATTCTGGCACGTACGATATTATGTCGTTCACACCTTTTTCTCACGACTTTTCAAAAGCGAGAGACAAATGAAATTGTCGAAGGGGCTGGCAGAAGTGTAAAACAACACCTACACTTCACCGGACGATATTCAGTCCCAAATGTGACAGCGGGCTTCAGTTGTGTAGCAGATGACATCCAGTTCGCGCATATGTTCACACAACGAACAAATTGGTGCGTGCCGTCGGCGAGGTTTGAACCCGCTCCCTCTGGCTTGAGAGGCGGGCCTTCTCCAACTAGGCTATTATCGTTATAAAAGAGAGAGTGAGACAAAATATTATCGCAACGCGCCAGAATCAGTTCCTTGATCATAACATAAGCTCAACGTTATGCCACACAGAACAATCAACGTACGTACAAAGAACAATCAAAGTTCTAAACAAAATGGCGGCGACGGCACAGATTACAAATTGTCAAACGACGACGAAAGCCAATTGAAGCTCATCGTATTTTCAACTTACTGTCGACGGCTTAGAGACTAGTTCCGTTTGACCCGTTCTGCCCTTGTTTGCGCTTGAAGACACTAAGGAAAGCAGCTACATAGCCAGGCCGTGAGCACATATTACACACATAAATTTCATATTATTTACACGTCAGATTTATAAATAGTATATAGCGTTGAGAATGTCATAGTATATGAGCATTTTGTTGAAGTATTTGGGGATTTATATGGTAAGTAACAGAGAAGAGATTCATACGAAAATAGCAGCAACCAGTAGCTTTCAAGTCAAATTAATGGTTGTGTTTCAATTTCTTAA
Source organism: Peribatodes rhomboidaria (assembly GCA_911728515.1). Taxonomy (NCBI): domain Eukaryota; kingdom Metazoa; phylum Arthropoda; class Insecta; order Lepidoptera; family Geometridae; genus Peribatodes; species Peribatodes rhomboidaria. Next base: position 3,231,967 of record OU452184.1, on the reverse strand, counting down.
GTGTTGTGTATAAATGTGTTATGTTATGTGTGTTTGTACATCACTGTGTTTTTTAACTGTGAACTGTATTTTTATTGAATAAATGTCATTTTCGTTTGCTGCTTCCAGGCGTTGTCATATCCATATGAATCGATCTCTTAGCAAGAATTTTGGCATAGTGAGTATTGTGTCAAACAAATAAATAAACAAGTGTTTAGTCACTTAAAATCAAGAATGTACGGGTCAATATTATCGCCATACAGTAAGAAGTACATAAAAAAATAAATCAGAAAAACACATAAAAAAAATTAATTTAAACAATTTTTTTCAGATAAAGTTGCGAAGGGCTTTACTCGGAGTCATATGCAATTAAAATGCTTCACTTCTGTTGATATGTACAAATTTAAGAAACACATGGTCCAATTAGGTTTGCTTCGTCTCGAAAGCTTGTGACACTCTCTGTCTGCAAGCAAATCACAAAACACTTATGGAACTTTGTGAGTGGGGATTCCGCACTGCATCTTATGGACAAAATATTCAGTACTCAGATACAACATGTATTTTGACGGGTACTAAAGCCCATTTTGCCTTTATAAGCAGTTAATAACTTTGTAACTTCCACAAATAAACTCACAGCCTCCTCGCTCTTCGGGTCCAAATCTTTCCGTTCCTTTAACGTGCCACCCAGCAGACGTTGAATCTAAATATGTATTGAAAAAAAACACAAGAGAAGAAAGTAAAGAAAATATATATAAATAAAATATAAAGGTAATGCAGCTGCCAGGCTAGGTTTTTGGCCACATATTAACTAGCCACCGCGGTAGTTTTGTCAAATCTTTGTAGTATGATAAGTGACAATGCTACAAAAACTATGTGAAGACTGAATTCTGTGATTTATGAAAAACGCTGTTGTACATCAGTCTGTCAAGTAACTGTTCAGGCAGTCACAGCTCGCCTGATATACTTGCAATGATAAGTTGATAGTTAATAGTGTGTTCAATAATGGTATACTGCATCTTGGCCTAGAACTGTATTTCAAGTTAAAAAAAAGTATATTAGAAAATAATACATATTATGTATAATAATTTGTGTGTGTAATCCTTGGTTCCTAGTTGCATGAAGACATTCTTTGTAACCACTATGCAGGTGGGCAATAGCTTTTCAGTCTCTTATGACTTTAGGTGCAGTTTTTACTAGTATTTAGCCTTCTGAAGCAAATAACATGATTATCAAATAATGTATTAATTATGCAAAAGATATTTATTTAACTTACTCATAAAATAAGTAGCAATATGTCCCGTTTTAGGTTATTTTACTAGTAATTTGGTTCAGAAAACTTCAACTACTTTGAACATCTAAGTTTTACTGGTGCATTGCTAGACTAGACTATCAGAATTTGCATTGGTAAAACAATTTTATAATCTAGATTTTTAAGGAACCTGTCAAAAATAATCTCACAATTTCACGCACTAAAATCAAGAATATATGTATATATATTTATTTTATTAAGTATTCTTAGTCAGAATTTAGAAATTAAAACAAACAAATGACACCTTTTAATGAACAATAAATTTCGAATAATAAAAATTTCAATAAGCATCTACTTTTTCAGTTTCAAATGTGTGAAAGTGTTAATTTTTCTTAACAGGTTCTAAAGCTTGATTTGTATCATAAAGGGCCATCTACACTAAAATAGCCCTATCTTCACAGGTCTAAACAGGTAACTAGACATCTAGGCCTCATAGGACCTGTGCTGTGATGTAAATAACTCTTCATGCTGTTCATATTTTTAATCCCAAAAACAAAACAGAAAAATACTCACGACTAGAAATTCGTTTTTGTCCACTCTCTGGTTGCCGTCCGTGTCGAACATATTAAATGCAATTCGGAAACCCGACGCCGGTTCTGAAATCAAAATAGTAGATTGTTATTAGATCAACTAGCTGCGCCTTGCGGTGTTACCCGTTTCATATGTGCTATTCCAGACTATAATCTATGTCTGTGCCAAATTACATACAGATCTGTTCAGCCGTTCTGGTGTGATAGAGTAACAAATATCATATTTCCATCCAAACTTTCGCATTTATGATATACTTAAGTAAGATAACAAAACATTTACTTAGAACAGGTTTTATTGTCAGCTAAGATCTACACCTTGTTCTAACTTGCTTCTGATGTCTTCTAAGTGTAGTGTAATGTAATGTATAAGGATGTTTCACATTTAGGCCCGCATTCTAAAATCGAGCTCAAGTATAGTTTGATCTCTGATCACCTGTTATCGGTCAGTAATGTCCACAGACCTAAGATTGTTTTTTGCTTCGCAAAAGACCAACGAAGCGTGGGACAGAGAAGTCTCCATCGAAATGTAAACTCCACAAGACAGAAAGAGGTCGCCTACAAATAAAATGTTAGTCAATTTTTCTTTTGTCATTACATACAGCGAGCACCTTGGAACACGCGGAAATTCCTATGATTTATATTTTTACTAAAATAATTATAAATAGACTCAAAAAAGAGCAATTTTAATTAAATGCAGTTATCTCGGCGGCAACCCTCAACTAGAAGCCTTACTGGACGATCTTCTGAGCTGACGGCGAGACGATAAGAAGAACGAACTAGACGCAGACACGGTCTTTAGTATTTTAAGATATCTTAGGCATTTCTTGAGTTTTTTACTTGTTCATTTTCGGCCGATAGTGCTTACACGTTTGTGAAGATTTTTTTAAGCGTTGCGTGTTACGCGCTGCCGCGAAGCGAAGCCCTACACAACCCCCTTTCGGTTTAACATACCCTTTCAAATTAGCCCTACACAAGCCCCTTTCGGTTTAACATACCCTTTCAAATTAGCCCTACACAAGCCCCTTTCGGTTTAACATACCCTTTCAAATTACCCCTACACAAGCCCCTTTCGGATTAACATACCCTTTCAAATTATCCCTACACAAGCCCCTTTCGGATTAACATACCCTTTCAAATTAGCCCTACACAAGCCCCTTTCGGATTAACATACCCTTTCAAATTACCCCTACACAAGCCCCTTTCGGTTTAACATACCCTTTCAAATTAGCCCTACACAAGCCCCTTTCGGATTAACATACTCTTTCCAATTAGCCCTACACAAGCCCCTTTCGGTTTAACATACCCTTTCAAATTACCCCTACACAAGCCCCTTTCGGATTAACATACCCTTTCAAATTAGCCCTACACAAGCCCCTTTCGGATTAACATACCCTTTCAAATTACCCCTACACAAGCCCCTTTCGGTTTAACATACCCTTTCAAATTAGCCCTACACAAGCCCCTTTCGGATTAACATACTCTTTCCAATTAGCCCTACACAAGCCCCTTTCGGTTTAACATACCCTTTCAAATTACCCCTACACAAGCCCCTTTCGGATTAACATACCCTTTCAAATTAGCCCTACACAAGCTCCTTTCGGTTTAACATACCCTTTCAAATTACCCCTACACAAGCCCCTTTCGGTTTAACATACCCTTTCAAATTAGCCCTACACAAGCCCCTTTCGGTTTAACATACCCTTCCAAATTAGCCCTACACAAGCCCCTTTCGGATTAACATACCCTTTCAAATTAGCCCTAGACAAGCCCCTTTCGGTTTAACACACCCTTTCAAATTATCCCTACACAAGCCCCTTTCGATTTTATATTGATCTTATTACTTACTTTTCTTATGTTAATTTCGATACTTGGTGACACTGATATGATATTTTTTCTAGCTCAGTAGCAGTGTTACTTGGAACAAAAAACAACTCAATTTGTATGCGAAATATTACATTTATCGACAAGCACCCGGAGGACCATTTTTGGTCAATCGATAAAATAATGAGTACTTTTTTCACTACACTAATTTACTCACGCATGCGTAAATGATTTTTTGTATCATTATCGAATTGTCATAGTCGATCTTTTACATCCCAGATCTTAATGGAAACAAATGTTTTCAGTCGGTATATTCAAATGATAAATTTCACAGATGATTTATTTATTGATTTTATTTTATGTATTATTAAGTACACGAAACAGAATACAGTCAAATAAACTAAAATAAGAGGTTTAAGGACCAAACCATGCATAATCATCGTTAAACAACCAACTACGTAATCAAATCTCTGCTCAAGCATGGTACAGACCTGACTTGAGTGATCGAAGATCAAATGTCAACAAGAGTGCCGACTGAGTGATGTTTTAGATTACGCTACTCAGGTTGAACTATGTTCATAGAATCTAATCTCAAGTATGTTCTAGAATTAAATTTTCACATAAAACTAGTTAGAATCGAGATTCATGACTGAGCGTAATTTTGGCATGCGGGCCTTAGACGGTCAATTTAAAAAAGATGGCAGAATAGAGTAAGTTCTTCGCTTAATGTCGTAGAGGTCTAAGCTAGGTACAATTTATTAGGTTGTTTGGTTGGTTTACTTACTTGTTAATATCGATAGTAGAAACAGGTACTCCGTGTAGGAGATTATACCTGGAACGTGATCAAATCAACTATTTAAGTATTCGTTGGTTTAGGCATTTACAGTTGTAGAGGGTACAGTTGCACAAGTATTATATGACACGTTTTTATTTCAAGAAATTTTTACGTTTGATCCGCACCATAATTTCGAAAGTTATACTACGAGTATGTAGAGAAGAGATATGGGAAAGTAGGTTATGATTAAATTGCCAGATCCTTCAATCCCCATCGTCGCTCCCGGAGGCTTGCTGCAACCTGAAAAGGCTGCTTACCTTCTGGGAGCACCTGGGCTGGTTGGAGTGAGAGGAAGGGAAGAGAGGAAGATTTTAAGTACAATGGCCCAATCACGTGGCTAAGTGCGGAAAATGCCCCGCTGAACAAAAAATGATCAACCTATAAAGATAAAAAATAGTGCGTGAAGTCCCTCCGCGCGGAAGAAGTGAAACTTCAAAATGTGGAAATGAAAATAGGAAGGGGTAGAAATGGATTTTTAGTTAAAAACATATTGTTTCTTTAAGACTAACTTTAAGAAAAAACAAAGTTCATACCCCCTCCATGGTAGCGTTAAACGTTTAACGCAACCTTGTTGGAAGTCGCAGTAGAAGTTTCACTTCAATAATACGTTTTATAGGTTATAATTGTTACCTTGATCTCTCATTTTCCGGAACATCTGAGACGAACCCTTCTTCAGCGCCGGAGTGTGGTCTCTGAGGTACTCGATCTCTTTGGTGGTCAGCACACGTCGCTTCAGACGAGCTGGAAAATAAAATAAGCTAAGCTAGTGGGTAGTTTCAGACGTATGTTTAAGTTAACATAATAACGATAACGTAGGACGTTTAACGTCCGTTAATACTAAAAGCTGTTTCGTTAAATTAAAAAATGGTTGTCGAAGTTTTTTGGGTAATTTTTTAGCTGTAGTACTATAGTTGTAGTACTGTAGTTGTAGTACTATTTGACGTTTGTTTGAGAAGGAAATGACGCTTACCGGTGGGCAAAACACTGGTTTCTGTAATCGTTATTTTTAAACGTACGTTACGAGCGAAACAACGTTTTTTCTGGTTTGACGACAGTTAGCGCCATTTTTCCATATAAGTATGGGAGGATTAGTGGAGGTGTAACAATCCGCCCTAGGATACAAACTACACAATACTGACTTTTACGTTCGATTTTGTACATACGAGTATTTCAACGAGAATCTAGCACTATTAATTTCTAAAGTGTTTAATCGATCACCCAGTACAGCTTCTTTAAGTATGTTGATTTCTAATGTCTTTACACACGCACGACATAATCTGACCGTTTGCTCACAAAAGTTCTAGGGATGAAGTTTTTCTTTATTATTTACTAGCTGAGCCCTGCGGTTTTACCCGCGGTTTATGTGCAATTCCAAACTATAATGAGATTCTGTGCCAAATTTCACCCAGATCCGTTCAGCCTTTGTGGCGTAATTGGGTAAAAAACATTTATGCATCCAAATTTTCGAACTTGTAATATAAATTTATTTTTCGTGTGAGTATTAACTCACACAAAAAATAAATTTATAGGTAAGTACATTCAAGTGATCGATGAGAAAATACCAATCAACTGTGAGTTTTAGTTTGAAGCGAATTTAACTAGATGGCGCGATCACCACAATCAGAACGCTACCCGAGCCGCGCCTTCGGTCAAGTACTAATTTTATTAGAATCATTGAAAAAGGCATCTTGGCTGAGTCCAATACTCACGCCTCGGTTCCTGCTCCACGACGCTTTCGAGGAAGTCCTGCGGCGTCATGTAGAGTTGTCCGCCGTACTCCACGCTCGCGAACTTTATGAAGCGCCGCTCGCGAGACGTCAGCTTCACCGATTTCGCCAGTTCATCCGGCTGGAAGGAAGAAATGCTATTGTTAATTTAACTAACTATGTATACACATAATTTATCTCATTTGAAAAAGCTTTACACATCAAATGATAATTCAGGCTCGAAAAAAATTGATTAGCTGAGTTAATTCAACTTAAATCACATTATTATTGTTTCCAGCATTGTCACATATTGTCACGCCTTTCCCCCATAGAGGCTAGCAGAGGCCAAATAACACCCACACTTCGCCGGACGATATTTAGTCCCAAATGTGGCAGGGGGCGAGCCATACACTGGGCTCCAGTCATGTAGCAGATGACGTAAAATTCCAGCATTGTCAATTCTCCTTGTCTAATTGATGACAATTGTTTAAGTACTGCGTCGAGTCCCTGTATTTAAATATTTAGAGTCGTAACCTGCGAGAGAAACGAAAAGCCCACAAAAAGAGTATGTAATTCAAGTACGCAACTTTTACAGACTTGACAAATATTTTATACAATTTGTTTAATCTGACCTGAATCTGACAATTTCTGTTCCGCAAAGCTGAAAATAACTCCCAAACCGAAAACATTAAACGCAGTTAATGAAGTAAACGACTGATAATCACCACAGCACCGCTTTCGGGCGCCGTTTGCCCAACACCCGATAGTTGATACAATCAGACGGGGAAAGTGGGAATTCCTTCTTAAAATAAACACAATCATCGGGAATAAGATACCCGGAACAGTTTCGTTCCACTTAAAATAATATTTTTTGGAAGGCATTAATGTGACCACCATTACTTCATGTGTGGGACATTGCCAAAACTACTTGGTACGAACAAAGCATGAATCACGAGAAAAAAGATACGAAACAGAAGGTAAAGAAGTAACTATTGCCTGAAAAGTCAGCACACTGGACTGCAAGATCAGCTTTTTGTCTAGCTTCCCACTACAAATAATTTTCATAAAAATGTAATTACACAAACGCAAGACTCAACAAACCTACTGCCAGATGTTGCCCAAATGCTCTCCCATCTCGCGTCTATTATTTCCCAGCTATTATATGTTATATACCATTTGATCAGAATGTAATAGGCAAATAATTATTTTAAGAAGAATGTCCGTATAGTTTAGCTCTAAAATTCAGTATATAACAAACACATACACACACAGTATAAAACTAAGTTACTTTCCGCGTACTTTCTGCGTCTGTCTGTCTCGGAGTCTGTATATCCGTTAACTCGTTCCGCACCTCCTTCCGCATCCGCATCGGATTTGGCGCGGTTTTTACCATCAATTATTACCATGAATTTTTGTAGGTACCGTGCTAAGCCGGGTTGGTCGCTAGAGTGTAAATAAAGTTATGTTAAAATATTCGAGATTTTTTAAATTTAACTGCGTGGCCACCACACCTATGCCGAAGAACAGCAAACAAAACCGTACGCCAAAGCGGGTTAGACTATTCCCTGGGCTACACCTATTTGTGTGTTCTATTTTCGTACAAGAATAGGAGAGACTAATGTAAGTAGGAAGTGATTTCTATCTTCTTAAAAACTCACGCGTGTGTTCGAAGTGTCGAGTTGTCAGACTTACTTTTTCAAACTAGGCCTTACTTGCAAGTGCTAGCTTTATTCCAGAAATGAGACATAAATATATCAAAGACGCCCAGTTACTCTTATATCACAGTTTACGCTAATGAAACTTGAAGGTTTCACGCTATAAACTATTCAGTTGTGACATTAGGAAGCTGGAGCATTGGGCCTGTTTTAAAGGCGGCCGACAAACGCTCCTATCCTCATAAATGAACCAGAGCGTAAACATAACTCATGTTTTATCAATTAATCACAATAAACCTACTAATTTATTGGTCTCAAATAAAAAATAATTTGAACAATACAAACAGACCGCCTTTGCGCCACCAAGCACCGATTTCTTAACAACCTATGTCTTTGGTTAATTTGTGGCATTTTAACTTACAAGGGTAGATTTATAACTCCTTTTAGGGGTGGCACTTGGTCGTTTTATTTATCGCTATATTTGAGAGGCTATTAAACGAGATAGGTTGCGACACCCATTTTATTACCACGATTTATAGATCAGATTAGGTAGTTTGTTCAAGAATGCACTGTTCACTAATAAGCTACCAAAAGCTAAAACAGACCATGTAAAAAAAATAAGATTAACTTAAAATTTGTGATAATTTCATTTACTACTTGCAACTCTCGCGAAAGTATACATAGCAATTTACATTTAATGTGAACTTAAATACACTACTTAAATCTCACACATTTATCCCATTACACATCACATTTAGCATTAAGTTTGAGTAAAAAGATAAAGATTCCATCGACTTTTCCAACGAAATTGATGGCTGTAAGTCATGTGTATAGTAATTCTAAATTACCCATCACATTCCCCGCACTTACAATACAATACATCAATTAAAACCGGTAGCCATTACTATGGTTAATAGTACAGTTTGAGTGTTATATGAGCATTGTTTATTTTATTACTGCCTGTACACCATGACACCATCAGCTATGCAAGATCCAGTAAAGTAATTTATGAAAGTATGTACAGCACTGGGAACTTATAATGAAATGTTATTATTGGGCATTAATTGGTGAACACTATTGTAAGAATCGTAGGTAAAAGGGGCCACTGAGGGAAAATTCAAATCACATGTAACAACTTTATTAATGAAAAGAGGCTATTATAAGGTTAAGAATTATTTAGAAGACAAAGATGTCTGGAGCCTTCCACTTCCGCGAAGTAGCCACTAGTGTTTATAGATTTTACCTAGTTGTAAGACAAAAATTGAAAGGCTGTAATTTTTTATTCTTTGAAAAAATAATGCCCCTCAGTTTCTTGCCTGTTCTTCTGAGTAGAGGCTCTTTATCGATCTATTCTATTATATACTCGTATATATGTATATATTTATCGGTCGATTCTATTAAAAAAACTTTCGACGTTCGTAAGTGTATCTTTGATACCTAAATTTAATAAAAACATTTTGACTTTGACTTTGAGTAGCAGTGGCCGACTGCTTTTGTCGAAAAACTGGTAAATGCTAGGGTAGACCGATTCTTGCTATACCCAAACTGCGTTAAAAAACGTACCTACTGCCAGAGCTGCTTAACGTTACAGTCCAACTCACAAGATCAATGAAGAGATTGAATTTGTTACTATTGTTAGTAATCAAAAGTGCAGTGATTCGTTAATACTCAGTGGATATAGTTTATAAAAATAAACATAAATACATAATTCTTATTATTGGACAACCTACGACTTGGACGTTTAGCTATGACCATTTCCTGAGCTTCAATCTTGCGAGCGGCGAATCTGACGTTTCGTGACCGCTGAATATTTTGTAAATTAGGCATTCTGCGCATAAATGAGAGGAGGAACTGCGACACTATTAGTAAAATACAGTATTTCCCGTCAATGAAAATTTTGAAATCCCATATTATAGTTTAATATTTAAATGAAATATTTATTGAAATGGAGCAAGAAGTGAAATCGCATGCCAATTACGATGGAATGTCGATATTACTCCCACTAAAAAATATTGGATCACCGTTAACGTCCCAGCACTCACAAGGAAGAGATTCCAAGTGAACATCGACAAAGTGGCGAGTTTACACCCCAGAGTTCTCGATTGGTCCATTTACTCGCCGTGAAAGCAGCATCAACACTTCCACTTTCATTTATTAGATTTATAGATAAATTGCAGGCAGCGATGCGGCGGGTGTCGATAGCGCCCGGTCCATTAGGTGGAAACGAGGCGCCTCGCAATCTCACTGATACGGATTTAACATTTATCATATACTTAATGCGCGGAAGACGTTAGATCCTCGGATACCATTCAGGATTCCGCCGCAAATGGAAGACGCGCGATGATGTATGGGCGAAAATGAGAGAGTAAATCACTGTGATCCTGAGATGCATATTGGTAGTATTGTTAGGGGGGATTTTATCTTGATTGTGGTGCTGAAATTAGTGGAGCTAAGCGGCCCTGGTTTGAAGACATACTAATATGCTGATATATATTTCCGTTTGTAGAAATGTAGATGGTCGCAAGGAAAACTAGTAGAAAGATGAATTTTGGCACCCAAACCGGGACTATACGTTTAGCATCTACAAGTATTTTGAGGCGATCGTAACAAGAAACAGAAATGAGATCAAGGAGTAGACTGGACAACCAGAACTTACCCGCAGCATAGGATCACTAGAAGTTTTGCCTACTGACCTTTAAAACTGCATTACAAAGCTGGCACATTGGAATTTTAGAACAGACCCCAACAAGCCTCCGATGAAAACAACGAAAAGGAACATCCTTTATTTACAACACTAAAACAATGTTATTCAACGGCCAGTGTTAGACAACATAACAATTGTCATTAAGGGACTTTATAGCGAGTCAAACGCTCGCCCACGGGTCGCAGGACATGGAAACCATATAACCCCAATAAACACAAGCGTTATGGCCGAACCCGACTATCGCTGACTGCGAGGGCAATATTTATTTATTACACAACACGCTTGTGAATCAAAATATGAATGAAGTAATAAATGCCGTGAAACATCTCATAAGTAAATAGCTTTCATAAAAAACATCAAATGAGTACACTCGAGAATCGAAAACGGTTTTGAAACGGACTATCATAGAATAGTACAATGTGGAGTTTTTGTATGATAAAGAGCAGCGAGAAGGTTCCGACTTGTATTTTATAAGCAGACGATTGCATTTCGTTGTTAAACGCGTTTTTATGACTCCGCAGTGACAACGTGCGTTGGTTCCATTCAGTTATATTGAAGTATGCACGTGGAATTTTTTCAATGCTGGGTTATACGCATTGCGATAGTTCAAGTAACAATGTTATGCATAAACGTCGTAATTCTTTTTTATGTTTATTGGACCAGTTCGCTGCATTACTACTGTTGTTATATGTCAGTGTAGCGAGTAACTTACATGCTTTACTGGGAATACGCATGATAAAATTAGCATGAAATCTTATTAACATGAATATAAGTATGGAAGAAGGATAAAAATGATGCACATAGTATCTGAAATATACGGCATTAATGTCAAACATTTGACGCTAGAGACTATTTCGTTGAAGCCCATATCTTGCAGTTTGATATCTTTTATTGACTATCGTAAAACTGGTAGTTCAAGAAATTTCTCTTCGTAAGCCATAAAACACAACAGACACTTTGCTTTCTGATTAATATTATTTAAATTGCACGCTGAGAGCAGTCATTGAGTGCAACTGCCGTTAATTCGCTCTTAATCTGGTAGGATCTGTAATTTCCCAGCGGCCTCAATTGAAGGCGCTATGCACAGCAGTCGGATTCTGATCACTGTCAAGTTGAAGGCCATTGGTATTGGATTGAATACAATGCCTCCAACTCAATATCAATCTTATTCTCAAAGATAGTGAATATTAAAATAACACAAATTATCTAACTTGTGCTGGAGCATGGTTTGAGCCTCTTTTCGCAATCAGATTTGAAAACCGTATAATCGTATAATAACTACCTTATTTTCCTCATGGTATAAAAATATACTCCGCCTGGTATAGCATTCTGGTCACGTGGGCAACACGTAGTGACGTCAATCGATGCCAAATAGTTCGAAAGAGACGGATGATGATGGCGAGTGACGTCATACGTGTTTGCTCCCGGAATGCTAAACCTTGTTTTTTTGGATCATGATTTTCCTGAAAATAAGGTGGTTGTACGATTAGAAGCGTTCTTCATAATTCTAATGCGATTGGAGTCCGACTGCTTTCGGAATAAGACTACTAATTCACGTTAAACCGGACCACCTCTGAGTTAACTAGCATCTTGTTAATAAGACAAATCTGTGCAACACTTGTACCGGTTCAGAATGGAGACCTTGTAAATGAACGAATTAGTCGACGTTGCGGTTAACAGCTGCTTTTATGGAGTGGTCTATTAATCAAGGATAAGATCGAATATCGAAGCATAACCCCCTTATTTACAAACGTTCGATTAACTAATCTAATTAGGTTAGCGTTAGCTCCATAATACGAGTATAATCCACAATAGAGCAACTTTTTGGTATTTGAAGTCATTGAGCATTTTCATCGCATAGTGATCCATGTTGGGAGTAATGACTATCTACAGAACTTCTGCTGGTGTTTTCACACCATGCTTTGAGTAAATACTGAGGTAATAGCAAATCCTTTAACGCTCAAAAGTCCTTATGTATTAGCATAAATTTACGGCGCTCGCGGCTTCGCGTCGTCCCTCGACCTGCGCAGGCGCCGCCGCCGAATGACGCTGTTACAGAGAGATGGATTTGTGGGTATCGCGTTACGACTAGACAGAGATGAACTTAACATTTCTAGAACATGACATATTAAGATATTCAATAAATAGTGAAAATTTTGCAATAAGCCTTCAAAAGGATAAACTTTGTTGTCTTATGAAATTTTGTTTTACTTTTCATTTAAATATTTTATATCAACTTTTATTACATTATTCACCTATTATTTCTAACGACAAAGTAAACAAGAAGAAGTAACGACCAGAGCCACATTTTTTCTAAAAGAAAGAGTTCGTCTCTGCTCACCCTTCTCGCGCTCCAACTATAAATCTACGAGAGACAGTTTTAAACACTCGTCCATTGTACAAATATTTGTAACGTATTAGGCGAACACGTCTGGATATGGTTAATGGGGAGCTGGCTCTCGTGATTTATCGCTCGTGTGTCCCCGCTACCTATGACATGTTTGTGGACGTCGCGGCGAGCGTCTCGTTTGTTTGCCGCGGCCGTGTGTTGCATAACGTTTTTATTTTGACTTATGTTAGATGTTATGGCTGTTGGTTGTACTTTATACAATTTTAGACCTTTTTTGGTTTGTAAAACTTTAGCAGTTTCCGGTCGAAATCACAAATAGTTTCAAGCTTCTTGTTGTTTTTGCAAACTGCTTTTTGCTGAATCTTGAGAGAAAAGTGAATAGGTATCCTAGGCAAGCTTGTCACACCTTCGATCAGTCGCTTCCCGTCAAGCGAGATAGTGGTCAAACACTAAGATTGCAACGTCCAATGTGAAAAAAAAGTATCTCAACGTAATGAATCTGTAGATATTTATTAGCGCGTTAATACCTTTACTTAGTTATTTAAGAAGCTCGTTTCAACGAGCTAGATCTAGAAACTTGTTGACAGAAAACATACACCCAAAGGCGAGAGAAAACTTGGCAAGTTCCAGTAACAACACCAGCTACTGGCTAGTTTTAAGATTAAGCCGTTATTAGTCCACATACATGCAGATTAAAGTCGTAAGGGTGCTTTCACATTTAGTCCAACGATAAAGCTGCGCCTAGAGCCCACAGCGGGTGTCCTTTAGATATATTAAATGACATACGAACCTGAACACGGACTTTAATTTTAAATCGTAAATAGAATATACTCGCACGAATATAGAGAAATAGAGGTAAAATGAGTTCGGTCGCCACCGTCTTTATAAGCAATTTACGGAAGTCCTTACAAGGAATCGGACCCAAATAGCACGCAGTTGGATGAAAACAGACGTCACTTCTTGCCAGTGTGGGTAAAAGACAAGTTTGAATTGAATAATAAAATGTTGTATTCCGTCTAATCACTGCTATTGAAATAAGTATTTATGTATGCGTATGGTCATTTATGACTAAGTTGTTTATTGAATTACGTTATTTCTAAGAAATACCGTGTAGTTATAGAAATGTAGAAAGCAATGCAAAATCTAAGATTTCATTTAATTTTATTTTTAGCCTCGTTACACATCTAAAATTACCTCACGCAAAAGTCAATAACACGGAAAAAGCAACTTAAATTTAAAATTCTTACTTAGAAAATGGATTAAACTTTACATTTTGTATTCTTAATCTGAAAATTTACAATAAGTATAACTAACTAGCTGCGCCCCGTGGTTTCACTCTCGGTCCCATAAGAACAGTTATTTTTTTCGCAATTAAAGCGTGTGTCGTTTTCTGCACCCCTGACAACGCGTATGCAAAATGTCATGATGTTCGGTTAAGTAGTTAAGGCGTGTAAGCGTAATAAACAAACAAACGAACAAACTCACTTTCGCATTTATACTCGTAATATTAGTTACGAAGCTAGGATTCTAAGGAAATTACAAATAGACTTTTAGGCTTATAAATCAGTTGCAAAGACTAAAATTCACATCGAAAAGACAAGGAAACAGATAATAAATCGAGCATGTTACATAGCACTATGAACCGAACACTATACTATGTAATATGAAGCTGTTACGTCATTATCGATGAAGATACACTGGAGGGCAATTCAGGAAACCATAGCCGTTACTTAACTATTGACGATACATAGCCTTAAAAACGGACAGGGAACGGCTCAGTATCACTTATGTCTTACAAATGTGACAGATGGACTAAGGGTGACACGTTTGTGAAACATTAGTGCTGAGTCGTTCCCCGGCCGTTTTTAAATGCTAACGCAACGTCAACGGTTCAGTTAAGCAACGGCCATGGTTATACGCTAGAAATAAGGATAGGATAGCTGTACCGAGATTTAGACTGACTAAGTCAAATAAGTAATTTTTTAGGCAACTGCGTTCGTTTTTACAATAAAATCCAGAAAAATATAACAAGGCTCACTGAGGGAAAATTCAAATCCCAGGTAAAAACTACATTAATGAAAAGAGAGTATTATAAGGTTAAGAATTATTTAGAAGACAAAGATGTCTGGAGCCTTACACTTCCGCCAAGTAGCCACTAGTATTTATAGATATTACCTACTTGTAAGACAAAATTTGTGAGACTGTAATTTATTTATTCTTTGAAAAAATAATGCGCCTCAGTTTCTTGCCTGTTCTTCTGAGTAGAGGCTCTTTATCAGAACAAGGCGGTCGAGTCTATTTAAAAAATCTTTGACGTTCATAAGTGTATCTTTGATACCTAAATTGAATAAAAACATTTTGACTTTGACTTTATCTGAATTGCCCCCTGAAGATTCACTGTTATTTCGCTGCGTATGTTTTCTAAACGTGTAACCTTTTTACTCCAACATGGACGCGGAAATGTTGTATTTATTGATTTCGCCGTATGAGGCCAGTAATCTGCATATAGGAACTCTAGTTAACTAAACTGAGCATAACTTTTGAACATGGGTATGGCGACTACTGGGGAAGCTTACCTAAGTATTACTAAAATTTAAGTTATTTTAACATGAATGTGACGTAGATGAGATAATTTGAATGCAGGTGTCTGTTGCGTAGACGTGTTTTAGCTTAAATGCGCATTGACGATAAGTGAAATACATAAGAACTTTAAAGAAAATAAACTTGAATGTGTTCCTTGTTTTCACTACATTTTAGTGAGTAATACACTACATATTACCATGTTAGCACAATATTTAAGACGAAACGATTAAGTCTATTATAAAATTATAAAACTTTGACGTCCACAAGTATATCTTCAATACCCAATTTATTAAAAACATTTTTACTTTGACTTTAAAACGAGTTATTTTTTAATGTATCAAATTCGGGTTCGGGTTAAAGAAATTTAGAAATTGATAAGAACTACTCTCGTTTTCCTAATTTAAATTATGTATTTGAAATAATTACTTTTTACTTTATTTAGGTACTTACTCGTTTTCTCTACTCGAAGAGTCGCAAGATCACTTCAGAGTTCAGTACTTTTATCCCAACTCGTTGAGACATCCTTCAGAAAGAGACGCAAGTCATTCATTTTCAATTTGGGAACATTTCAAAGTTTTAACTGAGCGAGGTTATTACTCCCCCTTCTAAAATCTGACAGGATGAAATTTAGACAACTCAGTACTCGCCCTGGAGAGTTAACCACCTGGGGAATTACGAGTGGAAATTGTTAATTAAATGTATAGAAGTTGAATGGCTCTTGAAGCAGATTGTTACTAGAGAGGTTCAGATACGTACTTTATTTTGAGAACGTGACATCTAGCCAACGTGACATTATAAGACTGACATTTTGAGACATCGTGACATTATGAGAACGTTTTTTACCTATATAGACGTACGTATTTTGATTGGAAATCAAAACAAAATATAAAAAAAAGGAGGCACAACCTTTAGATACCTTAAAATAGTATAATCCAACTAATCCAAATAATGTTAGACTTGACAGATGTCACTTATATTACATAACAAAAAAATAAAACTCAGTATGAACAAGACAGCACTAAGTAAATATTTACTACAAAAGATAAAAGCTCGACCATTCTACAGACTTTTCAATCAGCTCCTAAATGAATGACAGCTGTTAAGAGTTCACCCCAACTGTCAGCCTCGGCAATCTTGACACTTAACTCGTTAGCGGTTAAGTAACTTTTAGGGTTATTTGTTAATGAAGTTTCTATTTAGGGTGAGATGGGTATTTGGGAGACGGCAAAAAAAGATCTCTCATGGGGTGAAACAGAATGAACAAAATGTTCTTTTATGTTGTGAAACGCTGTTTGTTAATTAAATGTTGAAGAGCGCAGACACAAAGTCGCTGAAAGTTTCAGTAGAAAAAAAAGTAGATAAGTAAAAAGTTTAAATTAGAACTACAGATAGTTTGAGAAGCAAGTTCTGTTGTCTAAGTTTTTATGCTGCCTGAAGGACTGTGCCATATTAATTTTTAAAATAATTTAAAAGTAATCATGCGTAATAATTTTCTCCAAAACCTTGAAAAAACCAAAAATATTCACTATCTAATGGTATTTAGGTTGAAAATTCTTCAGCACGCCCCACCGTCTATGCTAAATCATAATGTTTTTATTCCATCCAAAGGTTGTCTGGAAGGGATCGCTCTTAAGCGATAAGACCGCCCATTGCGCCTTTATTTTTGAGTGTTTAGTTTAGATTTATTTGTATTTGGTGTCAATAAAGAGTTTTTGTATTGTATTGTAAAAATTAAAAAATATAAAATTTGTGAGACATTAACTTATTTTTGAAAAAATTAATGCTCCTCAGTTTCTTGCCTGTTCTTCTGAGTAGTGGCTCTTTTTTCGAACAAGGCGGTCGAGTCTATTATAAAACTTTGACGTTCATAAGTGTATCTTTGATACCCAATTAAAGGAAATATTTTGACTTTGACTTGGATACAAACTATAGTACACCTACGCTACAGTGTACCATAAGTGCAGACAAATACAAGTATGTACTACGATTCATTCATGTAGTAACCTCGTCCCACTCTGCACAAACAGCACATTGTTTCACGGGGCTTTGGGTAAAAATGTTATTTGCTTATCTAATCCACAGCTTACTTGTAGGTCCTTGACAAGTAACAGTGACAAAGCTTTTCAGGTTGTGTTATAAGTTCTATGATTTAATGGATTTCAGAGATATCCTAATTGACAGGATATGCGGTAACTAGAACACAAGGCTACCTTTTATCCCGGTAAAATGTACAGTTTTTGTAAGTCAACGGGTGGAATTGCAGAGCGTTGAATGTGCTTTTTTTGTAAAATGTGATTTTTTAAAGTTTTTAGATAACATGTTTTATAATCATATTTGTTTTATAGATAGCTTGACTACTGCAAGTGTCTACGGCTAGGTAGACCTATGTGCTAATTAGCTTCAAAAGGATCAAGAATATTTACACGTTGGTGCGAACAAAACGAAACAAGTGTTCAAATTAAACATTTTAATAACTCATTTCGTGAATCATGAGGCACAAAGAATCAAATACCTAAATAACTTATCCAGTTCATTTCACGCATTCCCGGAAAGTCAAACATCGCATTGTTTAATTACTAGACTTGGATTAATTACCCTGTTTGAGCATTAAATCAGTCAGATGTCACCGCGATATGCGTACAGAACATAAATGAAAGTGTATATTTTAGTTCAGGACTTTCGGATTCGTTACACACTACTTTTGACGATGTGGTTGAACTTGAAGCTTGAAGACTAATTTAGATTGAGCTATGTGAAATAGAGATGGGAAAACGCTGTAGCGGTAGTAGGGGGTACTGAAAGTAAAGGAAAGTAAGGTGGGTAAAGAAAGATATCTAAGATTAAGAAATTATCAAATTACTTCAAGCAAATGTATAATAGTAACTTAACTAGTACTTAACTTAACAAGTAACGTAACTTTAGTAATCATATTTTTATAGAAACTTATTCCAATAGAAATGTTTTTGTTAGTGCGACGTTTGCTCGGCTATGTAGTGAGAGGCGGACTGCAGTAGTTCTCGACACGGGTCAACCTAGTGAGGACTACGAGTACTTCGCAAGGCTTACTGTTTTTTGCTCTCATATTGGCTAACGCAATGATTATTTACCACGCTAGTTATAGTTTTACTGAAGTATAATTTTTTGTATCTTTTGTTTGTAATTACGCGTGTAAATAAAATAAACTATAGGCATGAAGCTTTCTCCACTTATTTTAACCAGAAGCGTTTCCCAGACAGGTGATATACTTCCGCCCACAATTCGATCAAATTACTGGGCCTATTATATTACAACGCAGCAGTCAAAACAGTAGGCTATCGGTGTTGCGTCATTAGACGAATGATCGATATATCTCAGATGGTGAGTTAAATTTTGAATGGGAATAGATCAAGAAGTGTAAGTATTCGAGAGAGAGCTGTGTCAGTTAATTATGTATTTTTTTAATGGCAAGTATTGGAACAACAACCTACGTCTCTTCATTTTTAATGCCCAACGCAAAAACGATGGGGTGTTATAAGTTTGGCGTGTCTGTGTGTGTGTTTGTCTGTCTGTGGCATGGCGTAGCTCCCGAACGGATGAACCGTCTAGTGATTTTGTTCCTTTTTGTTTGAAAAGTGAATAAGTCGGGAGTGTTCTTAGCTATGTTTGATGACAATCGGTGTTTATGAAAATCGGTGTCGGGGGTTTATAATTTTTTTATTTATGTTATCGTTATGTACAAAATAAGTTAAATTACAACGTAGAATATGTATTTATAGTATTTTAGCCTTTTCATCGTATGCAAACCGAATATCTGAATTTACCTTATACAACACGCACCTATACAGCTTCATCACTGTTCAAATAGTGATCATGATGACTATTCGATAATAATTAAAAGTATTTATGATCTTGTATCGTATGGACACGTAAAAACGACTGTAACTTATGAATGCACACGTATAGGTTCAGAGTCCGGCGACCACTTTAGACTAACTTCGCATTGGCTTAAGGTATTCTATAGACATTTCGTCTAGGAGAAGAAGACGAGCGAAGAAAGCGAGTAAAGATACTGACGAACTTCTAAAGTTACCTACAGAGTGACAAAGTGCAATTTCAATTTTTTTATGACTTTTGCACTTCTGTAATCATTCTTAAATAACTAAGTTATGGATTCATTTAACAGCTAATGATGTAAAAAACCTCCCTATGTAATGGATGAATGTATGTTTTATTTGCTTTGTCTACCTAGGTATTGAATAAATCAGTCAAAAGTGACCCCTTAAAAATGCGGATATTTAAAAACCAAGAACATAGGGGCGGAGATATTGTTAATTTTATTGTACATGCTAAATTTCATCATAATCTGACAAATGCTTTCATGAAAGTTGAGTAGCGCTTGTATGGAAATTTCAGAGCGTCGCGGCCCTCTTAACGAGACGTCTATGGCCGCATAATATGCATCGGAGATGTGCGAAATAAAAATTCGACTAGGATCACTCCATTTACGAAACAAAGTTATCCTAATCATGGATATTGTACGTGCGCATCTCTTGTTTATGTAGCCAAACTCAATTACAATTCCCGCAATACATTGCACGTTTCATAAAACTTTAAGCGTAGACAATATGAAAAGAAATAAATAAATATAAATAATAAATTCGGGACACTTCCACACACGGTCGCCTGACACCAAACTAAGCAAAGCTCGTACTATGGCTGACAGAGATATTTAGATACGTACTTGGATATTTTTAAATACATACTTAAATAGGTATAACACCCAGACATAGCACGAACACTAATGTTCATCTTCATCACATTAATGTTTGCCCTAGTTAGGAATCGAACCCACGCCCTCAAGCTCAGAAGGCAGGTTCACTACCAACTAAGCCACCGAGGCAGTCAAACGTATCTATTATTTATTTATCGTACTGCAAACCATTACGTGATATTGTGTATATATTGAATGACACTTGCTTTAAACAATTTTACATTACAGAGCAGTGATGAGGCATTAGTCGTAACGGACAAGGACCACGGGTGGTCAATTAACGGTAACGCCTGACGGACCCTGGCAGGATAACTGGCCTGTTATCCTGGGAATTAATCCGTCATGACTGGAGAGTTCCTTGTGACTAGACAGTTTGCTATGAATAAAATTAGATCTGAAATTTTAAACCAACACCAGCTGCGCCCTGCGGTGCTATTCGCGGTTAAAATCTAGAACTATCCAGCCAGGCCTATGGTTTAATACAGAGTGTAAGCTACCTCTATTCCTTATTTCTGTTATTATATTATATTCCTTATTTTTGATAATTTTTACACACTAATGTCCCATACTCTTTCATAAGTATCCTCTCCATCCTAAGGTTGCCTGGAAGAGATCGCTCTTAGTGATAAGGCCGCCAGTTGTTACACTACAGTTTAATATTTTTCTGTTCTTTTGTTTTGTTATTTCTGGTGTGAACAATAGTGTTTATCTATCTATCTATTCCGAAATTACATCAAAATCCTTGGATCTGTTTAAACGGTCCGTTTAAGCGTGAAGTAAAGCGGTCATTACATTTTCCAATTTGCAGTACGCTAACTGAGCTACAGTGCTAAAACTGGCTAGAGTAATGGCAGTTAGACAGTTAGCATAAAAGATAGCTGAGGCTGTTCAGATACGGCTGTACAGACTTTTTTACACGAAATAAAGTAGAGTAAGATTCTGTTCACAATAAGAGCCGTCATAGGATTTGAGGGCGCAGCGTTTTGTGATGCGTGAAACACAACAGTGGGCCTATTCGGAGATTTGAGATTTTCATCTCACCAGTTGTCGTCCTTGTTGCTCTCGTTTGAAACGTCATAGGTGTGAGAGTGACCAAGATAAAATCTCATCTCATCTCACGCGTAGGAATAGCCCTCCAGGGCATCTGTGCCGTTTTGATCCTTTTAGATTTTTTTTTAAACCATAGAGCGAGGGTTATCAGTTTTAGGCAATTTTACAGCTCGTACAGCTCATAGAGCCACTAATTTATATGATTCAAAATGCCAAAAAAAAAGAAACAACTCCTGATTATGGTTACAATGTATTATTCAATCATAATATTATTACGTGAGTTCATAATTCGGCCACGAGGGCTCTCATTGTGGACAGACTCTATAAATTAGTCGTTTTTCAGTCATTCTAAAATAAAAACAAAGCTAGTCAAATCAAACAGTAATTCAAGCTTCTTAAATATCCTTTAAGCTGGCGCACAATACACCAACTTTCTACAAATAAACAAAGATGTAGATAAGCTGTTATAACCGAGTGGTTAATCAACTTGTTTGTCATTCAGCTATCTTGGTTACAGCTTATAAAGAAAATCAGTTGATTACCGATGCCGAAGATAAAATTCAGGCGGACTGTGCGGATAGAGTCAGTAGTTAATCTTTAAACCAAAGATTAGCAGAATATTATTTTTTAAAAATTAATAAGCTAAGTAGAAATATATTTTTAATTAAAAAAACAAGTAACTATTGTGTACAACTCATTGGTGACCGGTCCATATGACTTTTTTGAATAATATTTTTTCTGAACAAGGAAAGTTGGGCTGGCAGTGTACAAAATGAAAATTGTTAAAACCGCACCTTTCATAGTGTTCAGCACCTGCCAGACCGACGTACTTTCACTTTGGTTACAGCTAAGTGACGCTATCAGTTGAATGAAAGATAAGCTCTGGAGGGTCCGGTGACGTAAAATTTCTCACCACTCGTAAAAGTTGTCTTAATCTTATATTGCCAATATAAAATGCACGTGAAGTGTTACGACACTGTTCATACACTCATACAATTTAATTCGACAAGCTTGTATGAACTTCTAATAGGTCCATATAAGTTTAATGGCGTACCAGTGTAGGCAGGTAGCCAGATCGTGTCAAAGCTTTTTAGGCCGTTTAATAGTAATATAATATAAACTTCATAAAACTAAAGGCATAACTATTTAATGTTCCCGATTAAACCGGGACAGGGTTGCAAAAAGCATTTTGCTATACTGTGTTTTAATTTTTCTGTATTCATTGTATGTAAGACGATACCGCCTAATTGTAAATGCCACTCGCCCTACCCATTCTAGTACTGACCGGATCATCCATCTCTTAAGAATCTTAAGATCAGTGATCTACCGTAATCATTCACAGAACCAGAGCGTTTTAGAAATACTGATCGATCGGAACTACTCGTATATGACTTGATTTTCCTTTGAGCAAAATGTCAAATACATTGTCCAATTTCCCAAGTCGATCTCGTGTCCGAATGTCGATCGGGCAACGTTCACGACTCAATCGGCGCGACATCAGCGCCTCTGGTCGCCTCCCACGCGGTTTAGCGATGGTATCGCGCGAGTTACGAGCGCTTTCGGCGTGTTGAGCCGTGTTCACCACGTGTGGAGGGAAGCCATACTGATGGATGTGGTAAAAGTTGCAGGGACAGACATTGCCTGCAATACAGGATCTGACGAGACTTAATGCAGAGTACAGTGTAATACTTGTAAAATAATAACGTTACCATCACAATTTCATCATCAAAATTTGTCATTATTATTATTTTAGTAGATAATATTCCTGTTGGTCATTTATTTGTTACGTTGTTGACAAACCGGTCAGTCACGTCATATAGAGTTCTAAAAGGGTTATATGTGACGAATTTCACGATGTTTATTACCATTCTCTAAAAAGTAATTCTGCTGCGTTCATAAAAAAACCGTTCAACAGTTTTTATCGCTCTATTGCATGGTTCACCTACCTAGTTATTACGCGGTTCAGTAATTGCAAAAATTGTACGAAAAACGCCACATCCACTGAATTATAGTTCTTGTATATTGAAAGTATTCGTGTGGGAATACTTCAATAGGTGTGTTGCTCGACTTTACTTAACTGTGAGAGCTTTAAGGAAATGTCTATTTCTAGACACATTTCGCCAAATGTGTAGGTAATGTAGTGAAATAAGCTGGTCTAAATCTTTATAGTAACGCCCTATTTGTGTCTTATCTTTGTTTCATAGGGTCTAGAATCTAGACGCACGAAAGTCTAGACACAAAACGTACCTTTTTCACCGATGTATGTAGAATCTAGCAATCTAGATACATCGGTGAAAAGGTATGTTTTGTACTGTACTGTCTTGTACTGTTTTACAAAAAGATGTTTTGGAAACTGCACCATTTCGAATTGCGTTGTAAATTAACTTTTACAAAAATTTGCTTTAATTTTAGAGCTTTTTAATAAATATCTTTTAAATTGGTGTATGAGCATTAAATACATACTTTTTGAATTTATGTACTTACTTTACCTTTCAAAATTATCAATTACCAGCTAGTCTGCAACAACTCTGCAAATATTGATCCTAGCGTAAAAATGATCATAACCAAACTTGTGAGAAATTAAATTTCCAACAACTTTGGATAACGCCATTTTTGCTCTAAAATTGAAAATTAACGAGTTATTTCAGAAAAACGAAAACGAAAAAATTGAACTTTAAAACAAGATGACGGCGAACCCTCTACCGGGATTAGTTAGAAAATCGAGATTTATACTTCCAACCACCCCCCACGACGTTTAAAAAAAAAACATCGCTCCCCGGAATTTTTTCTATTTAAATGTCTACCCCGACTGAACTAAGCTGTTACCGACGACTTCGTTCGCGTTTATTTAGAAAATTGTATCCAAAAACCTTCCCCGTGATATACTGGAACTAATTTTATCAAAAATTGCATGAAGATCCGCTCAGTCATGAAAAGCCTACAAACAGACAGACAGGGTTACTTAAGATTTTATAATATAAGTATAGAGGTAGATTCCAGATATATTTTTTTATATTCACACATTCCATTTTACCCGACACTGATCACATTAGGCGGAAAAATAGTTACAAACGCCTATACAATGTCTTATTCTATAATTCTAGTATTCCTGTATTTGACGCGGTCCCGACGCGACGCCTGTCCTCCGGTTCCGGTGACAAGAACACGATCAAAACGAGTTACGATGCACTGGAGCTGTAAATATCCTGGTTTCCAAGGTATTAAGATAAGGAAATGTGGAAGTGAGCTCTCGGTGTGATCTATGACAGAATTTGGATTATTAGGAAAGAAAGTCTTAAGTTTGTCTTGATGACGTGACCTACTGCAAAGTCAGTGAAATACTAGATAAGAAGAAAGTCAGGAAGGGTGTTGGTCAGCTTATAGACAAAACCAAATACCCTATTACTAATAAACGTTGTATATAGCCTCGGAATAGTTTGTTTTGTCTTTTTTGATAATAAAAATAAAATAAAGAAAAAAAACCACCGAATAACTATTTCGAGCCCATTCCGAAGCAATATTTATTAAGTAAGGGGTCTAAGGAGGTTACTATGTTCTAATGGGTTACTATTAAAACAACAAAATTAACCGAATAACGTTACTGCGAAATCGAACTGCCGACTCCAAGGGTCCCGGATCAAACGATCATATGCAAATGTACAACCCCATTTTGTAATTGTTCCCAGCAGAAAAAATACATACCTACTCCTTAAGGCTCGGCCATACAACGATTATTTACCCACACACACGTTTACTTAAGCCGCATAATTGAGAGTTGAAAATCGTATATCATATTTGATGGTAAAATGAGATCGGCGCCTTGAAATACATTTTTTTGCCGTTGTTTAGTATTCATCGTAATAAGTTACTCGGTTAAACTGTATATTAATTCATAATTGATGGCTAATTCATAATTGAAAAAAAAAATTCGATCGCTGAAAATTTTGAGAACTACGCTCAAACAGATTTTTTAAGAAGATACTATTAAACGTTAAACTGATTTTGGTCAAACTGGTTAAACTGGTTTGTTTCGCCCAGCTTATTTTTTTGCACGTGATCATCACAATTCTTCATATCAAACTAGACGCAAACAAAATACTTGATGTCGTATAATATCGGGCCTTAAATATTTAGGTACCTATAAAATATTGCCAACAATTTCTAAACGAAGACGCTCCGATCTGAGCAGACCTTTAATCTGCATTAAAGGTACACGGCACACGGAACCGGCGCGGAGGCTTCGCTATTTACATTCATGGAAACGGCGTATCAGAGCGGCGGCGTGGGGTTATCATCTGCCCCCCTTAAGATGTAAGAAATGGCGTGTTATTGGAACGGTACTTTAACTCCTGGAGATAGGAGGTCCTGTATATTAAGTAGTGAGGAAGGTACTACGGGAAGATGACCGGGTTCAATCTTTATAAAGTAGTTTAGAACTCTTTTGATAAGTCCGCCTAGGTAAAGTACCAAATCAAATCAAATTACTTTATTTAGCGAATAGTACAAATGCAAATTGTATATGCTGAGGGCCCCAAACTTGGCACAACCGGTTTGTTGGGGTCCGATCAAAGCATTACCAAAGTAGAGTGGTCGCGCGTTTAACCACATTTGCTAGTTCTTCAACCGCCAAGCAGTAGTGCATACATAACTATGTTAATGTTTGAAAGCATAATGTTTCCAGAGAAATTACTGGGCACAAAGAAATTTAGCATAATTAATCATATATTAAGATGACACGAGCGCAGTGCACAGCCGCGCAGGACTTTGATTTTCTGGGTGGCACTGAACTGTTATAGATGAGCGTAACGCTTACCATTAGGCGAGCTACTTATTCTTCTCGTCACTCAGTTAAAAAACTATCAATTGTTTCGGTGTACTAAGTATTGCCAATTTGGCTATAACTCTCAGTTTTGTATCCCACATGGTGGTGGGATCAGCCTTCCTTACTTTGCCTCCACTTTACTCTACCCTCGACATCGTCTTCTGTGACCTCTCTCTCATACACTTTTGCACTACTTACATCTTCCTACCATGCCTTGGGTCTACCTCTCAGTGTTACCAAATCAGCTGTTTTAGAGCTAAATTTAAAATTGTATATAGCTCACTTTTTAGGCTCCTTAAGGATTACGAATACTTTAAGCCAAATCAAAGAAAAATCTATCTTAAAAAATTACTTATCTGTCTATTATTAAAGCATTGCGGGTTTTGTTCACCAACAACTTGAGGTATGAAAATTTTATGACATACCAAAAACTATTTAAAAAATTTACTTAAATTTAAACCATAGTAGGGGAACCGTGCTCGGCAGTAAGGATGCTTTACATTATTATAATTTTGCAAGAATTGTTTTAGAGCTAGATTTAAACCAGTTCTTGCAACTCTCACTGGTATTTTGCAGAGGATTCTCTTATTCTTTAGCCGAACAATATCTGCAGTAGTGCAGATTTCGATAAAATGCGCATTTATGCTTTTTTGATGTCACTTTGAAACAAGCTTTTACTGCAAAGGGGTAATATTAGATAGCTAAGTTGGGTTACGATAAATAAAGAACCACAATCCTGGAAGCAAAGATTCCTAATAATTGTTTTACAATTAATAAGATAACTTTATAATGCACACGATATAACAAGTATTGATTTGTGAGAATAAATCAAGAGTCTTATTTATGCCCACTTGCACTGAATTTATCAATTGTCTACATCCTTACCTAACTAGTTTAAACTACTCCTCGCAAAATATTTGCTTATCGAGCACATTCAGTTAAGAATCTCCTAAGGAATGGTTTAAGGTTCGTGCAAAACAATTTAGGTAGGGGCTAGCTCGGAGTACATATGTAGTTTAAACTAACTAAAAAAGGACTTAGATAAACCTTATATTCCGTGTAAGTGGGCATTAGAATATATTCAATTGCACCTGATGCTAAACAATTATACACATCATCTTCTATACTTTACTAATATTATAAAGAGGACATTTTTTTGTATGTGAGTATGTTTGTTACGAATTAACTCAAAAACTACTGGTCCGATTTCAAAACTTCTTTCACCA
Source organism: Peribatodes rhomboidaria (assembly GCA_911728515.1). NCBI lineage: Eukaryota > Metazoa > Arthropoda > Insecta > Lepidoptera > Geometridae > Peribatodes > Peribatodes rhomboidaria. The sequence goes on along the minus strand of OU452184.1, from coordinate 3,204,647 downwards.
TTAGAAAGCTACATTATTCCTGATTGACATAGGCTATAAAACGTGAGCGAAGCCGCGGGCAAAACAGCTAGTCCTACTGTTGCAGGAACATTCCGCACCATGTTAATTTCGTTTCCATGTACCACTGAATCCTTTAGATCATTGGAGGCTGCGTCTTTTTCAGTCCTGGCAGCGATCGTAGACATCAGAACCTTGTAAAAGAGAGTAGAAACTTTTCAGAAACACAAATTCGCACGGTCGTTTAAAGTCCAAGAACATCGCTTCTGTAGTACTGGGATCCGCCGTCGAGACTCACGTTAGGTATTCGCCGTCGTATATTAGTTAATAGTAGCGTTGTTCCTTTATTTTTCTTCCAATTTATTCAGGAATTTAGTCTCCCTTTGTTTGTTTACGTTCGATTTGATATTTGTGTTGACGGTGACACCTCACGCGTCACTGACATTGACATCCGATTGGGATCAACGAGAATGTCGGTCAATAATCAATCGATTAGTCGTTTTCTTTGCTCGCATCACTAGAATCGACTGCCAAAAAGAGAGGATCTCCGCCTCCGGCCTCCTCACTACATCTGTCATTCAGAATCGGAATACCGAGAATCCAGTCGCAGAAAAGAATTTCGAAATAAGAATTTTTATCGCAGAAAAGTCGTAAGTGTTCGCTCTGTTTCGCTATATTTTGGCCGTACGGGCCTGTGTCACGTTGCTCACGAAACGGATTGTCCTAGCAGGAGTCGCTGAGTTGTCGAGCACATGGCCCCCAGACTTCCACGATGTCGGTGGAAGGGCGTGTCACCGCACCGCGGTAACCTCCCAGCCCCGCACCTCTAATAGCGGCGATTCCACAATGGTATTTATCCGTTTCTTTTCCATATCGCTGCTACAGAAATCTAGAATCAGAATTACAACGTCACTTGTTCTTTTACAGGTGATCGCCGCTTAGTTTTAATCTAGAACTAGAACTAGAATTTTTGCCAGTCTCATCGATGTCCTAGTTGTGGCGCACTTGTCTCCATTGCGGACAATGTCGTAACAGAGAAGCCCTCTTCAGGTTTGACTCCGGGTCGCCGGTAGGTGTACTTCCTTACTTGAACGACCTCGTGCCCGTGATGCCTGCATAGTGCGTTCGTCCTTAGAATACATATCTAGAATCATAGTAACTTAACTGCGTCTAGTAAAGCCGGCCACTTTACTCAGACATGCCATTGTAATGTAGGATAATTATAACCTAGAAATAACTTAACAGCTCCAAGGAGGTGCTATGTGAGTTCCCCTTGCTTAACTTCAACAGAACCTTGTAGAATAATGTACTAACTTAATTTAACAAAGAAAGCAGAAACTGTAAGAACTGCGTAAAGCAATAATGTGTTTAATGTAACGTGAGAGAACACCATTACATTGATAAGATTGGCATATGTTTGTTTCATTATTTTCTAGCGCTTAGCGCTAGTGGCGCCCATATACTTGCAGAACTTAATTTAGGATGCACTAACATACTTAATTACCCAGTGTAACAGCCACCAGTGTAAAAACGAACCCACTACCGCCAGAGCTAGCCCGTTGCACGGAGCCGTCGGACACGCTCCTGCGGAGTCGTGTAACACTACTAATATTATAAACGCGAAAGTTTGTAAGAATGGATAGATGTTTGTTACTCTTTCACGCCAGAACAGCTGAATAAATCTGGATGAAATTTGGCACAGAGATATATTATAGTCTAGAATAGCACATAGGATACTTTTTAACCGCGGGTGAAACCGCGAGGTGCAGCTAGTCATTTATAAAAGTAAAGGTACAGAGTGTTCATTTATTTTTCGAACTGAGCATCTATTGAAACTATTTGAAACCGTAAGAACCTTATTTTGTAGCAATGTGACACTTAATTTTAATACGTCCTGATGCCTTACGAACTGTGCGGTATTATTGCCTAGCGTGGGGTCCCCCTAACTAAACAATTGCGCAGCTGTTGAACTATGATATCGTTTACTGGTGCGCAAAACACTTAGCGCGCATGCAAATGACCCTACGGATTTGTATATTATCCCATGGATTTGTTACAATGGTTATGGTGTAGAAGTTATTGTTGGCCCCTACAGGGATAAAAGCCTAGTGGACACGGGTGGAAGAATTGATTACAATTGCTTCCTATTCAATTTCATCTGTTACTCGTTTGGAAGTTAAATGGTGTTAGGAATATTATGTATTGCTTATAGCTTGCTATTGTATGTCATCTGCTACATAACTGAAGCCCGGTGTATGGCTACAGGCTCGACTCCTGTCACATTTGGGACTGAATATCGTCCAGCCAAGTGTGGGTGTTGTATCACATCTCTGCCAGCCTCTTCGAGGGAATGGCGTGACGATATATGTATGTTTATGGCTGGTAGAAAGAATCAATTAGTAGCACTAAGCGCCAAGCAAAACGACAAACCACAAGCAAAACCACAGTAAAACGGAGTACCTGCACATGCGTCGCTTTAAGAACACCAGACAAGCCAGATCCAACTTAAAGGTTGGCGATAGTACTTACAATGGCACAGCAACTTTTAAATACCTCGGCTGTACAATAACAGACACAAATACTAGAGAGGACGAGAACGACATTCGCGTTCAAAATACCCTCCGCTGTAGTGCAGCTCTGCATAAAATCTTGGTGTCCAGGCTTCTCAGCAGAAACACGAAGATGCGCATTTATAAAACGGTCATAAGACCGATACTAATGTACGGCTGTGAAGCTTGGACACTAACGCAGAAAGAGGAAAGCAAGTTGTTAGTGACAGAACGCAAGGTGTTCCGAAAGATCCTTGGGCCGGTAAGACGGGAAGATGGCAGTTGGAGGATCCGGAAAAACCAGGAAATAGAAGAGCTGGTGGCGGAGCCCAATATAGTTGGTGTGATTAAATCCCACAGACTCCGCTGGCTCGGACATTTGGAACGGATGGGAGAGGATCGTGCCGTGAAAAGGGCATACCTGGGATTGCCAACAGGTCGAAGGCCAGTCGGCCGTCCTAAGTATAGATGGAAAGATGAAGTAGCTAAAGACCTGCGAGAACTGGAAATTGATGCTTGGCATGAACTAGCTCAAAACAGAGAAGAATGGCGCGTCTTAGTATCGGAGGCCAAGACACGGTTTGGGTCGCTGCGCCAGTAAGTAAAGTAAAGCGCCAAGCAACAGACGATATTCCCTCCCGAGTTTTTGATCAGGTTAGTTAGATAAATAAGATGCTTTACCCACAAAATAGGAGTCGATAAAAAATCCTATTTACACTTTCGCTTTTATTGACAGATCTTCAACTATATAAAATCGTCAATATCGATTACTATTAAACTGAGACAATGCCACAGACAAGTTTGAGCGACTCTTTATTTTACAACTTTTCGAAACTCATGGTACTGCAACCGATGTCTTCATTAGCTACAGTTGTTGCACCATTCATTTGTTGCGGGAAATACGGTCGTGAGACCTATGTAATAAAATTTATGGTGTTTACTTGCTTGTATTTGTTTTGAAGTGTCCAGCTTTAAATTATTACGTTTAGTCCTCAGTTTCAACAAGCACTGTTCATGCGTAACACGCGGAACAAAACAACAAACATCTTTAAATCCACCTCTGCCAGACTGTGTGTTCCCTGACACTTATAATCTGGGTGTCTTCAAGTCTCGAGTGAATCGGTTTCTTCTAGGCAAGCGTGCTCCATCGTAGGCCGCATCACTGCTTATCATCAGGCATGTTGGCGGCCAAACGCAAGCCTATTAAGTAGTAAAAAAAAAACTATGTATATGTCGGCGCGAGAACAAATCATCACAATTATTTAACTGTTAAGTTAACGTTTAAAACCTTCACATATTGATTGTTAAACCTAATTAATTGTAAAACTCGAGTTAGAGTACACAAAACTAGTTTTTAATGGTTTTGTAAACATTGCTTGTGCAAGCCCCGGTTTTAGTATAAAAGCGATCGACCGACGGCTAGTGATTCAGTCGGGTGCGAGCCGCCGGAGCGTTCGCACCTCTCGACAAGTTTGTGAATAATAATAAAACTACAAAAAATAACAAGTTCGTGTTTCCTTCTTCGCCAAAACATGAGCGACCGCTCTGATGATGAAGGAGGTGACGTCAGCACTGCTGACGTCACGTTCTTTAAAAACAATCTTGGTGTCGGTCCTCCGTCATCAGAAGTGGGATTGGAACGGATCTCAATCCCATCCACTTCCTCATCAGCTCATTTACCACCTGAAGAACCACCGCAAGAACAAATGCCGCTGTCTATACCTACTACATCATCGAGTGCCGCGATGGAATTTGCGTCACAACGACATACGCTTCAAGAAATACAGACGAGCGTACCTGAATCCAACTCGTCTATGAGTGGAGTACCACCACAGTTCCTCGTCCAAATGATGGAGATGATGCAGAAAATGTCAGAGCGTTTGTGTGCTCCGCCAACTGAAGCTAAAGTGAAGATCAAGGACATTTACCTCCCATCATTCGATCCTGATACCAACGTCAGCATACGTGAATGGTGCCAGCACATAGATAAGGCAATCGAAGCATACAGACTTAACGATTTCGATGTACGTATGAAAGTCTGTAGCTTATTGAAAGGACGGGCCAAGATGTGGATCGACGACTGGATGGTGACTACGACTTCATGGAACGAACTGAAACAGAACCTCGTCACCACCTACGAGCCCGAAAGCAGATACTCTCGTGATATTGTACGTTTCCGGGAACATGTTTATGATACGTCGAAAGATATTGCCGAGTTTCTATCACGTGCCTGGGTTTTGTGGAGAAGAGTGACGAAAGATACCCTTAACAACGAACATGCTGTTGAAGCGGTGATTGGATGTGTTAACGATGAACGGTTACGTATCGAACTGTTGAACGCCAGAGCAACTTCAGTTCCCGAACTTATTTCGATCGCATCTTCGATCCGTAAAAAGCGACCTCATTCCAACACAGGCTTCACTGTTCCCAACAAACGTCCACGGTTGTTCGAAACTACGCAATCAACATCAAGCTGCCGTATCTGTAGGAAGACGAACCATTCTACAAATAATTGTAGGTTTAAAGCAACAGAGACCAAAACTGAAACGGACAAAAATGATTCTAAGACTCCTAGTTTACCAGAGAATCCACGACAACAGACTTGCACGTACTGTAAGAAACCTGGTCATACTTACGACGTATGCTACAAACGGGAACGTTCGCTGACATCAAGCGTGAATTGCGTAGCAGGAACGAAGCTGGCGCCTATTATCATCAAAATAGGCGATAAAACCATCCAAGCTGTTTTCGACAGCGGGGCAGAGTGTTCAATTATTCGAGAATCTGTTGCTGCTACTTTACCTGGAAAAAGAAGTGAAACTGCTAATTACTTAAAGGGAATTGGACAATTTCCGGCATTATCATTAACAAAACTCGTAACTATTTGTATCATCGACTCCATCCGGGTAGAGCTGCAATTTTTTGTACTGCCAGATTATGACATGACCACTGACATTTTGGTTGGAATGGACTTGATCCATAGCACAAACCTCAGTATGATTATCACATCGAGTGGAACGAAGCTGATTCATCAATCATCTGTTAATCACGTGAGTGCAAATAGTCCCATCTTCAACGATTTAAACACCGATTTAACCAGCGATGATGATATCGCGCAGCTACGTGGACTCCTGAACAAATATGAACACCTGTTTATTCATGGATACCCAAAGACGAGGGTTAATACCGGTAAACTGGAGATCAGACTCAAAAACCCCGACAAATACGTGGAACGAAGACCATATCGACTGAGCCCTGTAGAACGAGAGAAAGTTCGTGCTATCATCAAGGAGCTACTCGACAACAACATTATTCGTGAAAGTAAGTCTCCTTATTCAAGCCCGATCATACTGGTGAAGAAAAAGAACGGCGATGACCGTCTCTGCGTGGATTTTCGAGAATTAAACGCAAATACTTTACGTGATCATTATCCACTTCCGCTGATCTCTGATCAGATCGATCAGCTAGCTAATGGTCGTTTCTTCATAAGTTTAGACATGGCGGCTGGCTTTCATCAAATACCAATATCTGAAAACTCGATTGAGAAGACTGCTTTCGTCACACCAGATGGCCTATTTGAATATTTAACAATGCCGTTCGGTTTAAGCAATGCTTGCTCTGTTTATCAACGCTGTATCAACCGGGCGTTATTTCCGCTTCTGGGGCCCGTTGCACAGGTGTATGTTGATGATGTATTGAGTAAATGCGTCGACTTTTCCGAGGGGTTGTCGAATCTCGAGCAGATCCTCATAGCTCTTCAAGATTCAGGATTTTCCATCAACGCGGACAAATGCAGTTTCTTCAAACGATCCATTGAATATCTGGGAAACGTGGTGTCTGACGGACAAGTAAGACCAAGTCCACGGAAAGTAGAAGCTCTCGTCAAAGCACCAGTGCCAAAAACTGTTAAGCAAGTACGACAATTCAACGGTTTAGCGGGATATTTCAGGAAGTTTATACCCGACTTTTCCCGCATCATGATGCCTTTGTATGAGTTGACAAAGCAAGGCGTCAAATGGCAATGGGAAGACAAACATGACAAAGCACGAAACATGATAGTAGAATGCCTGACATCTGCTCCAGTGCTAACGCTGTTTCAAGAAGAAGCGCCTATACAGCTATTTACTGATGCAAGCAGCCTTGGATTCGGTGCAATACTAGTTCAGGTGATCGATGGACGTCAACATGCAGTGGCATTTATGAGCATGAGAACCACTGATGCAGAAAGCCGTTATCACTCCTACGAATTAGAGACTTTGGCGGTGGTGCGTGCCATAAAATATTTTCGACAATACCTTTACGGTCGTAAATTCACCGTGATAACGGACTGCAATGCACTAAAAGCATCCAAGCATAAAAAGGATCTATTGCCAAGGATTCATCGCTGGTGGGCATTCCTACAAAACTATGATTTTGAGGTGGAATACCGTAAGGGTGAGAGACTCCAACACGCAGATTTCTTTAGCCGTAATCCGAGTGAACTTGCCGTCAACGTCATGACCAAAGACTTCGACTGGCTCAAAGTTGAACAGCGACGAGATGAAGAACTACGACCAATAATGGATTCCTTAGGAGATAGTAATCCAGTTGAAGGATACGTCCTAGAAGATGATGTCCTGAAAAGGAACGTTCAAGACCCTATCTCTGGTCCTCAGTGGTGCACAGTGGTACCAAAATCCTTTCAATGGAGCATCATCAACTCATTTCACACAGCGCTTAAGCACCCTGGCTGGGAAAAGACATTGCAGAAGATCAAGGAAACCTATTGGTTCAACAAAATGAGTTCTACAGTTCGAAGGTTTGTGGACAACTGCGTGATATGCAAGACGTCGAAAGGAACGTCGGGCGCAATTCAAGCACAGTTGCATCCAATACAAAAACCATCAGCCGCTTTTCAAGTTATTCACATGGATATAACGGGAAAGCTTGGCACTCCACATGATCAACAGTATGTTATCATTACTATTGACGCCTTCACGAAATATGTCTTATTCTATTTCGCCACAAACAAAAACCCGCATAGCACACTTGCTGCCTTGAAACGTACGGTGCACCTATTTGGAACCCCAGTGCAAATCATTGTCGATGGTGGAAGAGAGTTCCTGGGCGAGTTCAAAGATTATAGTGAGCGTACTGGAATAAATATTCACACCATTGCACCAGGAGTTAGCCGAGCGAATGGTCAAGTTGAGAGAATGGTCGCAACTTTAAAGAACGCATTGATTATGATCAAGAACTACGAAGCAGAACCATGGCACACTACACTGGAAGAACTCCAGCTAGCTATGAATTGTACACCTCATCGTGTCACTGGCGTAGCCCCGCTCACACTCATCACTCAGCGGAAACATTGTGTACCTCCTGAGCTCCTGAACTTGGTGGATGTTGATAGTCAAACTATTAACATCGAGGTGCTTAATCAGCATGTACAACAGAAAATGTCTCAATCCGGCGAACAAGATAGACGACGCTTTAATCTACGTAAAGCCAAGATTCGACACTTTGATAGAGGGGACTATGTCCTCATTAAAAACAATCCTCGTAATCAAACTTCTTTGGACCTGAAGTTTAGCGAACCATTTGAGATTTGTAGGATATTAGACAATGATCGCTACTTGGTAAAGAGAGTCGTCGGCAGAGGGCGCCCCAGAAAAGTCGCTCATGATCAGCTCCGTCGTGCTCCACAACCGGGTGATCAAGAAACCGTGTCGGCGCGAGATGGGTCACCAGCTCCACAAGGGATTGCTGCCGCATCACTTCACTCCGGGCCTTCCACATCACGAGCGGAGGTACCGCGACCTCCGAATCAAGATACAAACGCATCTTCTGATTAAAACTGTGAGTGTTCAAATTGATTACATAAGGGCCATCTCCCTTTAAATATACCCTAGGATCTTCGAGAATCTCCGAGACCCTCCGAGACCCTCCGAGACCCTCCGAGAACCTACGAGATTCTACGAGAAACTCCGAGACCCTCCGAGATCCTCCGAGACCCTCCGAGACCCTCCGAGACCCTCCGAGACCCGCCGAGACCCTCCGAGAACCTCCGAGACCCTCCGAGAACCTCCGAGAACCTCCGAGACCCTACGAGAACCTCCGAGACCCTACGAGACCCTCCGAGAACATCCGAGACCCTCCGAGAACCTACAAAACATTCTTTACACTTCTGAATGATCATAAGTTCTATGAACATATGAAACAAAGAGCACATAATTCCAAAGAGCATTTGCTAACAGTAAACTACACATGTGTGAGGTGTTCATTTAGGTACTCATTATTGTTAAGCAATGCCAATTGCTTACAGATATCAAACTCAGAAGAAATAAACTTTATTGTTACAGACAAACACAACAAGGCTAGTGCAGAGCGCGCACTGCCTGTCAGTATGGCCGTGTCGGCGCGAGAACAAATCATCACAATTATTTAACTGTTAAGTTAACGTTTAAAACCTTCACATATTGATTGTTAAACCTAATTAATTGTAAAACTCGAGTTAGAGTACACAAAACTAGTTTTTAATGGTTTTGTAAACATTGCTTGTGCAAGCCCCGGTTTTAGTATAAAAGCGATCGACCGACGGCTAGTGATTCAGTCGGGTGCGAGCCGCCGGAGCGTTCGCACCTCTCGACAAGTTTGTGAATAATAATAAAACTACAAAAAATAACAAGTTCGTGTTTCCTTCTTCGCCAAAACATGAGCGACCGCTCTGATGATGAAGGAGGTGACGTCAGCACTGCTGACGTCACGTTCTTTAAAAACAATCTTGGTGTCGGTCCTCCGTCATATACTAATATCATAAAATAAAATAACTCTATAACTCTTTAAAGTAACTCTGTCTGTCTGCTTGTAGGCTTTTCACGGCAAAACGGAACGAATCTAAATAAAATTTGATCATAAGTTACAGTATATCACGAAAAAGGTGTTTGGATAATCCTACTTAATATTATAAACGCGAAAGTTTGGATGGATGGATGGATGGATGGATGGATGGATGGATGGATGTTTGTTACTCTTTCACGCCAGAACGGCTGAATAGATCTGGATGAAATTTGGCACAGAGATAGAATAACACATAGGATACTTTTTAACCGCGGGTGAAACCGCGGGGCGCAGCTAGTATTTTATAAATTAATGCGAACGTAATCGCGGGTAAAAGCTAGCCTTCTTTATTTAAAAATAATTGCAGTGTTTCCTTCGTAAAGAATAACAAAGCAAATAGCAATTCGTCAAATCACTATCTTTATAACTTCACACACAATTCTTTATTTGCTTCTTTCTACAAAAAACAGACACAATCAAACATTGCGAGAAAGGGTAGGGGTCAAGTAAATGCCAGAGTTGTTATATTTGTACGATTTATCGATACGCCTCAACCCTATTCGATAACGACCGCCTATCGATCATGAACAAAACTAGACCGTGGCGGCAAAAAAGTACGAAATTACACGCTATGGGCGTCATTTTACATCGATGTTTATCGATAATATCGATTGTCGATAACCGCTAGTGGTCAATTAACTGGTGTTTATCGCAGAACGTCTCAATTAGAGAGCACTGTGTATGGGCCCGGTCAGAAAGCTTATATGGCAGTGAATTACAAAGTCACGAGTTGATGTATGGGACGAGTCGACTTGTTTTTACGTAGTTTTTCCGAGAGTTTCACAATTAATGCTGTTTCAACGAGTAACAGTGATTTGTAAGAAGTTTTTATCCCATTTATTTAAATGGTAATGTGGAAGAATCGTAAGATGCTTACACACAAAACTCTGAGCGATAAAAATTAGGGCCCAGCGCAATTAACGTTTTGTAAGTCATTAATCACCTTTGAGGTGTGCCGACAGTCGATTAGCAGCAACGCATTTTGGTTGCAACAACTCAAGTTGTAATTAACAGCATTAAATCGATTTACAATTTAGTTGGTCAAACGAGATCTATGGAAATTTTAAGCCCCAAAATGATAGTAAAAACTACCTGAAAATAAAATCTGTACAAAAGATTAATTAAAAATGCACTAGATTAATTAGTTTTATTCCGTGAAAAGCACGTGAAATATTCACGCCTACGTCGCGTTTCAACATCACAATATCCAATATATCGACATTCGAATGAACGATTTACCATACCATTACCATAATTACGATTGTAGGTAATATAAATTAACACTGTTTGATTAGACAGCTATATTTATTTCACATTTTTGGTAACGAAAAGTCTAAATGCTTACTCTTGTTTAAAAACATGCCTAGACATTTCTGATTTTATTATCTTACGTATTTCCATTGTCCACTGCTGGGGGGCTATTCCTGCGCGTGAGATGATATGAGATTTTATCTTGGTCACTCTCACACCTATGCCGTTTCAAGCGAGAGTAACAAGGACGGAAAAAGATGAGATGACAATCTCAAATCTCCGAATAGGGTCCCTGGACATAGGCTAAGGCTTATTAAATAAGGCAAGGGCTCATTTCAAACTTAGAAAACTAAATCAAAATCGGTTCATCCGCTTGGGAGCTATGCCATTGTGTGACACAAACACACACACGTCAAAAGTCAAAATCTTTATTTGCATGGTACATGGTCTTAAGAGGGCCGCGGCGCTTTGAAATTTCCATACAAACGCGCTACTTAAATTTCTTGAAAACCATTTGTCAGATTATGATAAAATTTAGCATTTACAATTAAATTAACAATATCTCCGCCCCCATGTTCTTGGTTTTTTTTAAAAACGTTCTCAAGCGAAAATAGAGCTATGAAAAATATCCGCATTTTTAAGGGGTCACTTTTGACTGATTTATTGAATAGGTAGACAAAGCAAATCAAAAATTCCATTACATAGGGAGGTTGTCTACATCATTAGCTGTTAAATGAATCCGTAATACGAGTACAAGGGAATTCTTAGTTATTTAAGAATTATTACAGAAGTGCAAAAGTCATAAAAAAATTGAAATACTACTTTGTCACTCTGTAGGTAACTTTAGAGGCTCGTCAGGATCATTACTCGCTTTCTTCGCTTGTCTTCTTCTTCTAGACGAAATGGCTATAGAATACCTTAAGTCAATGCGAAGTTAGTCTAGATCGCATGGGTCAAAGTTAGTTAGGTCGCCGGACTATTAAGTATTACGTTCATCCATTAACAGCCGTCAGGCGAGCTAATTGATACATAATATCCATCCTAAGAATCGGATTATAGCAAACTTGTAGCACCCCGTCGTTTTTGCGTCGGCGGTGAAAAACCGTAATTAAACTAGCTTTTCCAAAACTAGTAACAACTATGAACAAGGAACGAGTCCTGACAATTAAAAACATACATCTTAATATATATAAATCTCGTGTCACAATGTTTGTCCTCAATGAACTCCTAAACCACTTAACCGATTATAATAAAATTCGCACACCATGTGCAGTTCGATCCAACTTGAGAGATAGGATAGCTCAAAACGCGAACGAAGTCGCGGGGTGACAGCTAGTAAGGCTATAAATTATACGACAATATTACACAAAGATGACACAGGAACGTTGGCGACATTGACACCGGCGCGGGCGCAGGTGATTATCATAATAGAAACAATAATAGTGAAAGTAATCTGATCATGGACAGGAGATCCTAAGAGTCGACTTGAACGTATTTTTTTCTTATTTTTTCAGGTTTCTATTACAAGTTTTAATTGATACGATTTAATTTTTGATTTCGTGACATTTCTTTTCAAAATAAGGATAAGAATTGTCATATTCAACGTTTGTGAGTTTTGGAATAATTATTTTTTAAAATATGTTAAGTAAGTAATACCTGAAAACTTCTAAACATTATTCAACGTCTAACTAATAGATCTAGTCTAGTTTATAATATACTAGGTGTTACCCGCAACTTCGATCACGTTTATTCAGAAAATATTTTTAAAAAAAGCTTCCTCGTGATATACTGTAACTAACATCAAGATCTGTTCAGCCGTTTAGCCGAGAAAAGCCTACAAACAGACAGACAGAGGTACTTTCGATGTTATAAAATGAGTACAGAATTTAAACATATTATACGAGTATATTGCTTCAACACTGCGGTAAGTATCTCCTTACAGTAGAAGCGGGTAGAGTAGTAGACCAAAATTAAAGTAGACAACTACTTTCCGATATTCACTTTTCACGATATTATCTGACGATTTTCGTATTAATTTTGTGGATACTTCGAATACTTTCGATTAAGAATTCCACACATTAATTTACTATTCACGTTTATTTTAATATTCACGGTATTCCCTGTTACTATACCATCCCGTGGCGTAGAAAACGATTCGATTAGCCGTCAAGCAGCCATTATTGCCACGGCATACATGATGTATGGCCAAAGACCATAGAGCGGAGTGTCGCCAGAACACGACATAACTATTTATCTATATTTATAGAGCGTAGTTATTGAGTCTTCATTAATGGAATACCCGGCGGTCGATATTTGAATAATATCAGAAAAAGAAAGCTCCGATACGGTTTTGTGTGGAAATAACGATAAATAAAATTAAGCAATATTTCATCCGTCTCTCACTCAAACTTTGTGTGAAATAGTAAGCTGAATTGATATAGCAACGGCAAGAATGTAATTTTTGCAATAACTGAAAACCATTACATAAAATAATGTTTACGATAATTATTTTATTTTGTTAATTAAAATATCTCTACTTTTATCGACTGGAAATAGAGAGAAACGTTTTCAATACAATTTCACTATTTTTCGAGTCAGAAGCACAAAAAATATTGAGTAGTCACAGTAAAAATTCAATCGATCATCTCCTACAACACATTAAGTGTCATGTAGGCGGCGTATAAAATGATGCTACTCAACATAATTGAAGAGATTTACGATGAAAAAAATATATTAAGAGTCCGGCGACCACTTTAGACTAACTTCGCATTGGCTTAAGGTTTTCCATAACCATTTCGTCTAGAAGAAGACGAGCGAAGAGAGCAAGTATAGATACTGACGAGCCTTTAAAGTTACCTACAGAGTGACAAAGTGGTATACAATTTTTTTTGTATGACTTTTGCACTTCCCTTATAATTCTTAAATAACTAAGAATGTCCCTTGTATTATGGATTAATTTAAAAGCTAATGATGTAGACAACCTCCCTATGTAAAGGGATTTTTGATTTGCTTTGTCTATCTATTGAATAAATCAGTCAAAAATTACCCCTTACAAATGCGGAAATTTTTCATAGGTCTATTTTCGCTCGAGAACATTTTTTAAAAAACCAAGAACATAGGGGCGGAGTTATTGTTAATTTAATTGTATATTTAATATATTGTTAATTTAATATCTGACGAATGGTTTTCAAGAAATTTGAGAAGCGCGTTTGTATGGAAATTTCAGAGCGTCGCGGCCCTCTTAACAAGCATAAAATACTTGTACTTACTTTAAAATTTCAATTGGCTTCCGCGCACTTTCAAGTTCCTATTCGTTCCACATCACGATAAAATATAAAATTTAAAATCAATTCAACCCCATGAATATACTATATATCGTTGATCGAATCGATATAATCCATTGAAACAGTTGAAAATTTAAATAAAATCGCATCTAAATTCAAACGACTACACTTGTACATCGAATTGTATTATACGAAAAGAAAACAAGACCAAGGTGTGTTATAATAACACCATCATCGTATGAACGCAACGGGAGTTGGGATCAACTGAGAATAATAGTGTTGGAAACAATTTTCATCGATATATTTGAAATTTTAAACAGCGATGATAGCCTAGTTGGATAAGGCTCGCCTTCAAGCCAGATCCCAGAGTTCGATCCAAGCGGAAGGCTCGCACCAATGTTTGCATTATGTGAACATTTGTATGTGACTATGTGTGTGTTTAATGTCACCACACACCGGGCTCCAGTTATGTCGCAGATGACATAACTGGAGCCCGGTGTATGGCGAGAGGCTCGCCCCGTCTCATTTGAGACCGCATAGCGTCTGGCGAATTATGGGTATTAAAATACACCTCTGCCAGTCCTTTTGGGGGATAGGAGTGACGATTTGTATGTGTGTATTTTAAAATTTGGACTGTGGGTGTTTAATAGGACTACTTAAACTACGAGAGCAAGTTTTGTGGTCAAATGAATATCGAAATATGTCATAAAATTCTAAAAGCAAGTAGGTACACTTCCTTATCGATTAATTTGCCTACATTTTGTAAACTTATAATATTGTTAAATTAGTAAAAGACTGAATTTCGAGTCAAATAATAAAATTGGTTTTGAATTTCGATTTTTTTTACTAACGCTTACGTTTTTAACTTGACATATCATCAGACACCTAAATTTTTCCATCGATATCGCTAGCATCAGCAGCCACCTCTAGGGGTAAACACAAGGGCAGAGCGATAACGGCACATAAAGTACGTTTATATGATAGCTTTATTATTTTATTAAAATGTAAATTACTAGTAAAGTATTATTTTATTAAAATGTAAATTAAAAGTGACGTGCCCAGCGCCTGATAGAGCCTGGCCGGTGACGTGAGATATTCGGATCAGATTCTATTAACTTTTAAAAATTATTAAGGTTACTTGATTATTATTATAGGGTTGCTATTAAACTTATTACAGATTAGTTCTTTAGTATTTATGCAGTTGTATAAAGTCCTATCATGTGTACCTTTGATAATATTAGTTTGTTTACTTATTTGTTAATCACGCTTTCGCACTTTAACTACTATGTAATATTATTATCATCATGTAATTTTGCATTTACGTTGTCAGGGCTACGGAAAAGGACATATGATACGTTTTATCCGAAAAACGAAGGATTCGTTTATTTTTAATACAAGAAGTATGAAACTATTAAAACTTATATTTCAAACAATAGGTTCTTAGAAACTATCTAGCTGCGTTTAACCTATGCAACCTATAAACGGTTTTACACAGCACAGACATGTTTTAAGCAGAATTATATCACAAACTTGACCTCCGCTAATATATAGGGCACTTGATCTTGCCCACGTCTGTTTCACAGTATAAACGAACACAGAAGTCCAACCAGACAAATACGGAAATAGTTTCTGCTTTATGCTGAATCTTATTGCCGTATTATCACCAGTAAACAGAGTAATTTTACGGAATGTGGACATTCACAAACACCATGCTGGTAACTAATATTAATGAAAACGATAATTGACTTAGATTCGCTTTCCGTCAAGCCAGATTACTTTTTTAAAGTTGGATTATTTGTATACGAAGCTTGTTTCTCCAAATGCAAAGTTCTCGTTCTGAGTAGTTATTTTCAGATTACTCCAAGAAAAGGTTTAAAATTAATATCAAAATATTTAGTAATATTTTTGGTTTCAATTTGCTCCATGGCATTCTAAAAGTACTACGCTACTGGTTTCGTAAAATTAAATAAGCCATACATTCATTCTCAATCAACTCCACGCATTTGTTATTTAATTTACAAATACTGTTTATATGTTTATTCGACTCCAAAAATCTGCCGTACAGTCAGATGCAATATTTTCTTTTACTTGTAATAAAACTGTATGTTTAATTATGAGGAAAATCCTAAAACAAAATACAGTTACTGATTATTAATTTCTTTTATTAGTAAGATTCGCTTTCTATGGAATTGATTTAGAACCAAAAAAACACAACCTAAATCATATAAACTAGAATATTAAATAATTAAAAAACCTTAGTCTATAGATTAGGAACTTTCTAATAATTAAAAACAAAAATATACACACTAAAAATAAGTAAATAATAAAATCAGCTAGCCCCTTTCTAATCTCGTATCTATTATGTCAAGGTATCAAGTATCAATCATCTGATATTAGATCTAAACTAACTTTCAATTATACAAAAAAATAAAAAAATACTTGTGTCATGTAAGGCTTGACGCACAGGATTTTTTTTTCTTTGAATTGTTTGACAACCAATCTCCGTTTCAGGTCCCTGTTTATAGACTGTCGGCTTTTGTTTCCGGTGGAAGTGCAACTGTAGCGTTCAAAATGAAGAGCTTATTCTAATGAAGAGACCTTTGAAATTTTGTAAAAGCTATAACAGCCGAGTTTTTTTCCCGTGATGTTATTTAATCTTTTGTGCCATTCAACCACATTAGTGGTTCTGTAACGTTGCACTTCGAAATTCCATAAGTCTATTGGAAAAGACGTACTCTCGAGTCAGGTGCAAACAAAATAGTCGTTAAATTTGGTGACACATTCATTTATAGGGGCTGCTTCCAGTATTGCCAACGAAAAATCAATGAGCTAAAGCACCACATTTAGCCACATGCTGAATTTCTTTTTTGGTTTTAATCCCAACCTCTCGACTTTTCTTCGATATTGCTTCTTAAAATATAAATTGCATCTTTTAGTTATTGTATGAGGAAATGTCTTGCGCAGAGCATTTATAATTGCGATTTCAAAGTCATCAATACATTTTTCTGGACTCCATCCTGGCACATGTTCTTTTACTAAGTCCAGCATAACTTCGTATGTACTTTGCTCTTTATTTGGCAGAAAATCAAACAAAACTGGACATGTTAGAGTTTGACTGTCACTGCTGCATACCACGTGCAATTAATAAAGCTGATAAAAGAACTTGGGACAACTTCAAAAGGTTCCATCCAAGAAGCAGGTTTCACTTTGTTGTAAAATTCTTCGGCTTTCGGGGGTTGCAAACGCACAGATTCCCTATTTAATTTTACGGAAAAGCAAAAACTCATCATGCGTTTTTGGAATTTAACAACACGTCTTTTACAATACGTTGTGGCCAGCATTGTCAAAAATTCTAAAACTGCAGCTGCGTGCATTCGTTCTATGTCCCCAGTAAATCATATGATGAGTCGGATAGTGTTAGTTATAATTTTATTTCAGAAATTACTCATTATTATACTCATTATTTTATTACTCAGTATATTTTATTACAGAGCTAATACTGTGACTGACAGTACCCCTTGACATATTATGGTATAGAATGAAAGTTTTTTTTTATTAAAATAAAATTACTATTTTGTTCGATGGAATTGTTTGAAAATAGATACTGAGTACTTTGAGCATGATCTCAGATAGCCGCGGAATAAAATGAAACATAAAAACAGCATTTTAAATTAATTATTTTTTGTAATAATTCTGTGGAGCAATTTGCGAATGAATGTATGAAAATCGTATCTTTTTTAAACAATAGAATGGAGAACTTTGAAAATAACCCGTTCTGAGATAACATTTTCACAATCCTTTGTCCATTTATTGGTCAACTTCTGCTGTATTTTTGTACTGTGGCATTACGTAGGCAAGTGATGGCTTGATTCGATATAGGATCACTCTATAATAAATCAACAAAGGAACAACATTGCGGCCAGGAAATGTCTAATTTTACTCCCTTGACTCATGGACGGATGGTTTATACCATTGTCTAAAAGTGGGTTAAGATTGTTCATGATGTTAGATAAAGTATTGTAGTACAGTGTATATTACGTATCAGAAGATGCATCTTTTTAATTAGGGTCAACTGGGGCAAATGCGTCTGAGGGGCAGTTGCGTTTTTCTAGAATTACTTATAAATCCTTCACAAAT
Source organism: Peribatodes rhomboidaria (assembly GCA_911728515.1). Classification (NCBI taxonomy): domain Eukaryota; kingdom Metazoa; phylum Arthropoda; class Insecta; order Lepidoptera; family Geometridae; genus Peribatodes; species Peribatodes rhomboidaria. The sequence continues at coordinate 3,186,550 of OU452184.1, read as the reverse complement.
TAAGCGCCATCTACATCTTTTTTCTATCTTTAGTTTCAATAATCTGTACAAGATGACGTTAGTTGCCTAATTTGTGGGTTTGTCAGCAATTCTCGAAAGACGCATTTGCCCCACAGACGCATTTGCCCCAGTTGACTCTACATATTTTAGTTGGGACATGTAACTTAGAGACATCAAACTTAGACGTAATGGGCTACACGCTGTCCTAGATATTTATTTCCTTAGCTAATAATGTAGGTTTTAGGACACAATACTGGCACTAGTCGTAACGCCAGTTAGACTAATAGCACGATTCAGTTATGTCGCACAAACATTAGAGATCTCGAAGACAGGCGCAGCCTGCGGTGGCGGCCAGTGGGCCGCTAATGCGAAGTCCATCGCAGGCCGCGTCTGTCTGGGAGACCCCTTAAGAGTCCGGCAACCACTTTAGACTAACTTCGCATTGGCTTAAGGTATTCTATGGCCATTTCGAGCGAGTAATGATACTGACGAGCCTCTAAAGTTACCTACAGAGTGACAAAGTGCAATTTCGATTTTTTTATGACTTTTGCACTTCTGTAATAATTCTTAAATAACTAAGAATTTCCCTTGTATTATGGATTCATTAACAGGTAATGATGTAGACAACCTCCCTATGTAATGGAATTTTTGATTTGCTTTGTCTACCTATTGAATAAATCAGTCAAAAGTGACTTTTTTCACATCTCAATTTGAATATTTAACGAACTTCTTTAGAGATAGAATCATTGATGCGGTTTTGATGACAGTTTTAAGAAATTCAAGGGAATCTGTCAGTTTTCAGGAAATTCTTTATGGTAATGCTGAACACTAGGAGGAACAACTTAACAGTGTACTTTCACTTATCAAGTTGAAGGAATGTGCAAAAAAAAATGCATAATTGACAACCCTTTTTTTTGTTTTTGCAGAATAGTTATTTATTAATGATTTGTTATATTATTAGTTAGGAAACGCTTATTTTAGTATTGTAAAAATTACAATGCTCCACGCCCCTACAATTAAATAAGTATACCATCTAGGTAGACCCGCAGCTTTGTCTTTTCCGGTACCTCGAACTCGCTCTGATTAAGTCAGTTGCTAATTAGCTGTCCACGAGAACCTATAATTACGATTTCAGAGAACAAATCTTGCTTATCTCCGTTTGCTAAATTTAATGAACCCTATAACGAAGAGTTTGGTATCAAACTGCGATGATAAAAGGTTTGCTGCTACGATTGCCGCTGTCGAGGTAATATTGTCGGTGTGTATATCATTATACGATGACGTCTGGGGGCCGAGGAGGCGGACGGGACCACACAGGGCCCGATAGGTTGGTGAGATCATGCTGATTAGCCGCTAATTAAGATAAGAATAGACTAACTTCAGCTCTTAGAGAAGAAATTTAGATGCTAATAATAAAAGTTTAAAAGATATCATGATTATCTCTAATTAAGATATAACCGTATTGCGAAAGTCAGTCTACATTATTTCAACATAATATGACAAGAAATCGTTCCACCAATTTTCTTATAGCAATCCGCACATGTTAGTCCAAAGGACATACATACATATACCAATTTGAGTAAAGCATATAAAGGCCAATATTAAAATTATATTGGGCTTTATTACTATAATTCCAAAAAAACGAGTGTATTTTTGTAAAAAAACTTGCCGTATCGTCGAATGATATATCAATTCTGTGAAGTCTGATCAATTTCTTACAGGTCATTAAAACTGACGCATAAAAACACCGTGAAATTAAATCTCTACACTAATGCGAAGACGAAATCATTCTTGTGCATTTCTGCGATTGGGCGTCGTTAACACTACCTAAACATTCTACTGCAATTTTTTTGCTAAATTAATTCTTGGATATTTTTATGCTAACAGTTCCTTTCCGTTTACTGTGTTTGAAATCATTGGCGCTGGCAGTTAGTTATGACTCTTGACGAAATGTCTGTTCCATTTATCCCTTATATACAAAATACGAGTAAAGTTGCCAGTAGTCAGAGAAGCTGAAGATCAATCTAAATGATCATAGTTCAATCATGATCGTCGATTTTTACCTTGACCAGCAGAGGTTTGATGACTTATCGCCATGATGATCATGGTACATACATGGTAAATCAGTCCTCAAATGGACGTCCATAAACACAATATAGACGACAGGTTTCATCATTCTTACTACATAATTCATGTAAATGTGAATGTCTCGAGAGTTTGTTTGTTACGCTTTCAACCAGTTATCATGAAATTTTGCATAAACGCAATAAGGGAAGGACATAATAATATACCTGACGTTTTGTCTGCGTGTTTCATTTAAAGGTCCAAAAACGAATGAAGGTTATTACAAAGAGAAAAGTATTTTGAAACGTCAAGTGGTATATTACCGTCTGCCCCCGCGGCCTGCCCCCACGCGGTGGCAGACGGTAACACTTATGGCCATCTGCCCCCGAATATGAAAAACGGGGGCAGCCGGTAATACAACTATTACCGTCTGCCACTGCGTCAATGTCGCGGTGGCAGACCTAAAATTAATTTTTATCTTTACAAAACTTGATTGTGAGGTTGAAAGAATCACAAATTATCGCATGTCTTTCTGCCACGGTTTGCCACACGTGGGGGCGGTTAGCCAAATAAGATTTACCGTCTGCCACTGCATAGGTTAATTGGTGGGGGCAGACGGTAATACATACTAAACACTATGGTCAACCACCCCGCGGGGGCAGATAGCCATAAGTGTTACCGTCTGCCACCGCGTGGGGGCAGGCCGCGGGGGCAGACGGTAATATACCCGTCAAGTGCCACATGTATTTTATTAAATTGCACGAGACAAACGAGGCCTGCCACAAAATGTGGTTATTTGGTTAAAAGAAAAGTTTCGTGCCAACCAACCAAATAGATACCATAATAAGCACCGAAATTACAAATCCAGAACAAAATAAGAATTTGCAAGACACAGTAGTGAAAATATGGTTCAGGGTCCCTGTGCAGCACGTTTTTCAACTACGTCTTTTGACAATGGAAAATTTAAAAAAAAAACCCCGATACCTACTAAAGGTAACAGTGCACAATTAAATGAGGGTTACCCTGCTTTACATATCATTGTTTTGTTGGTATTCGTCGTACTGACAACCTAAACTACGAGTAAAAAGTATGTACATCGTAAAAGGTATACTAAAGTATATCGTTCATCTAAATCTAAAGTGATTGACAAAATCTAACATTAACACGAGCGAACCCGTGGACAAAAGCTAGTAAGCTCATAAATCTATATAACAACAATGAATCAGTTCTCCCATATCGAAAGCAATCGCAATACTAATTACTCAGCCTATGAATTAGTGCAAAGTTTTGCGTCACCAGCCTTGGATGGTCAACAATAAAAAATTTGGCGCGTTATAAATTTCAATCAAACACCACTGCGTTAGTGGTTACTTAATGTTGTCAATGTAAATTTAGCGGGAGCCTTAGAGTACAATGAACTGGCCAATGATGTGAATTTATGGCTTGGAGCAATCACATGTGAAATGAGTGAGGTAACAGTCGCAACACCAATTAACAGAAGAAACAACGTCCATGACGTTAATTTGCAAAGAAGCGTGCAAAAGCTTTAAGGACGTTGGACAGCTGTTTGGTTCTGAACATACAGCTCGTTGTATACAAAACAAGGAGTTGTTTCAAAAACGCATAAATACAGAATGATAGACAACTTCCACGTCTTTTAGAACTGCCGCCGTTGTAAACGAGTTTTATTAAACTGTCACATTAATATTAAAGCTTTAAAACACTGTAAATCCGTCAGACGCTTCTATCGGTCTATTTACATAAAAAGCCAGTTTTTGGAAGTTTTGTTTATCGGCGTTAAAACCGTCACAGTCGTAAAACAAACAGATTCCGATACAGTGCACCAACTAAATCTAAAAAATCGTATCACCCGCTGCCACCCAAAAACAATTTATTGAACAAATTGATTAAAATATACGAGCGGAGAACAACGCACGCAAATCATAATCATACAAAATTAGCTCTGTGGTTCTCATTAACGAAACACTGTACCGCCTCGGGGTAAACGCTTCATTTGAATTTGCCCATTATGTTTTTGTTGGTCATCTTGAAATTGTATCAGAACTACTGAGAGGCTTAAAATGCTTTTAGTAATTGTCTATTGTTTTTATGTGGTAAGACGATGTTAGATGTTTTGCTGTAGTTATACTGTTACTTGCGGTGGTAATACTAATGCAGCTATTACACTATAAAGAATTTTTTTTTTTAATTGACAAGTTTTACGTAATTGATTGAATATCACCATACGTTTAAGTAAATGAAACATATTACAAGTAGGTTTATAAATAAGGACAGTAGAGTAACAAAAAAAATGTAATAAAACATTACTTATTATTCATGTCAATTTAAAAGCCTATTGTTTTAGCAGAGTACATTCTTATACGTTTAAGAAGTAATTTAATGATAAATATCTTGATCGATCGTCATGCCATTTGATAATGACTTAAATAATTACTTTGGTAAACAGTTTAATTTAATATTTATGTAATGTCGTCGTGGAAAAAGTCATAGAAACGTCTGCCTACCTTGTATTAACCCGCCGCGTATATTCTTCTTCTTGGTCGTCGTGCATTGGCAGGCATAGATTTAATACGCCTCACAATATCTCTCCACCCGCGTACCACCACTCTCACATATTACACGATGCTAAATCTGCGTTTACATACCTGAAAACAAAACAAAAAAAACTCAAATTTTATTACGAAAATCACCCGCCATTGAGATCCTAAAATAAAACCAGCGAGACATTTATTGCACATGATCCAAGCTACATGTGAAGTGATCGGTCAACTATCAATTTTCACTGATAAAGTCATCAAGTCACAAATTAGGGGCCCAACAAATTGTACCTGCAGTAATTATGCTAAGCAGGCGCACTGAACTGAACAAACAACGGATAATGAAGTGGTTCACAAAAAACACGGTAATGATACAGTAGGACCACCTGTTATTTATTAGAGATGCATATGAAGACCGGCTAATTTTTAAATTTATAACAGATCACGAAGGCATGGAAGTTTGCATAGCTATTTTTAGGGCTAAAACTTGAACAGTCCTCGAGTTAAATGAAGTAATGTCATGTCATCCACGTAGGCAGTTCGTAAACTTTTATTTGTCTTATACTACAAATCTACCATGTCATAAAATGCATATGATAATAAATAAAATTAATAAATGTGTTAATGTAAAAGTTATGTATGTAATGTACATTGGTTAAATTTTAACTTATAGTTAAGCCATTTCACGGACTTGCAATTCATTTGTGGTTTAAATCACGTGTTTTGCCCCGCTGCTTATTAATAATCACTTCGACTTTAATTTCTACGTTTAGTAGTTCATTTTAATTTTTTCTGTTGTCATTTTGTAAAACTAAGCTTTTGTTACGTTTCAACGGAGCCTGGTAGCAGTTGCGGAGGAGTGCCCAGTAAACATCCGAAATGTTATAGATAGTTACCTAAAAGACGGGTAAGGTAAGGGCGTGGAGGTAACAAGGAAAACATCGAACGGTTGTGTCCAGGGCTCGATCGAAGGACCCTCTAGGTCGTCCTCGACCAACTGCTAAAGAGATTTGTGGCACGCGGGGAATATTGCCAAGCGTTCGCCGACGACATAGTGTTATTGGTCGACTAGAAATACAGTCTACTGAATACTCGCTTGCAGTCACCAGTGAGGCGTTCGTAATAAGTCAAAGTTCGCACCGAATAAAACATGCGCAATGGTCATTACAAAGAAACTAAAATACGATGTCCCACTGGTGAACATTAAATAAGACCGTATTTTTTAAAGACTTTGTTTAAAGCCTTTGTTTAATCGGTAACAAGTTCCGGCAAAATTATCATTTAGTACATCTCTAGTCATATTTGTAGAAGCCTATTGACTTAATGGTAGAATTAACATAATATCTCTGTTCGAACATTACGCTTATCCGCACGATTTGGTACTTGCGCCTTGATTTTTTGCTTATGCCAAAAAAAGAAAGGATCGTGTTGGCTTTGTGCAAATATTGAAAGAAGTGTAGCATTTAATGTTACTACCAATACCTACACTAATATAGACAAAACGATACGGTTTAATTACTCCTTTCGTCAGTCGAAGTTTAATTGTTTAGTGATACTTTAGGATAATCTCGTCATCATCATCATGTCACCCCGGAAGATGTCCACGGCTGGACATAGGCCTCCCGAAATAATCTCCACAATAACCGGTCTTACGCTGCTCGCGACCCTCGCCAGATCGTCGGTCCACCTTGTTAGGAGGCCTTCGCACGCTATGTCTTCTGAACGGATCCGGTCTTATTTAGGGTCTAACTATACTAAAATCGTATAAAATATTTTTTAAGTAATAAACGACCTTTAATCTAAAGAAACTTGTTCTGATTTTTGCTGTTTCCCTTTTTTAACTAAATGTAAGGGTTAAAACGTTAGCTCGCTGTAACTGTCTAGTGGAGCGTTTTTAAACCACAGCCGATACCAAGACTACAGTAACTCGGGTCTTGTTTTCTAACCAAGAGTGGCCTAGATCGGTTAAATTTGCAAGAATTCAACCACTTTGGTTCATAAATCCAATTATCTACAGACGCGGACGTGCACAGATCGAACACTGAGACGGCGTCGTAAACATGTTCTCTAGGTTACTACGGTCAGTACAAAAAAGTAGTTATAGGCTTTTTCAGACATGTATATACTACTACTACAATATAGTAGTAGAACAAAGTCGCTTTCTGCTTCTGTCTGCTTTTTTGCCAACTTCTAACCACGCCACGGATTTTATTACAGTTTTTTTCATCAGTCGGGTAATTTTTCACGACGAATCTTTTAAATATGTACCAGCGGCCCGGCCCGGCTTTGCACAGTACTCGTACCTTACATTCCATGAAAATCTGTTACCTACATTAAAATCTGTTGCATTATGCGTGGTTTAGGAGGTAATAGCAAATATACACACAGAGAGACAGACATGTGGAAAGATTTGTTTATGTATACTATGTAGAGATGATGATGATGTTGATAGGAAACAGCAACCTGCTAGCGAATTTAGTGCTTTAGTCAGTCGGGTCACTGGAAAAAGGACAGTGCTTAAAGTCAACATTCTTGTATTAAGTAAACCAATATAATTAATACTAAGATACCCATAGATAAATTTACATCTACTCGCGACATTCGCAATAAATTTAATGCTCATGCAACTTTAATGAACAATTATTCAAATTACCATTTTAAAAGTTAAATTATTGTTTGCAATTAAATTATTAAGCCTTGAATATTCGCCAAATGCGTCTATTCAACTCGTAATAGTGAAGAAGCTACGGACCCTACCGATATGAAAAAAATATCACCAATAAGATCATTCTGTTACCTATTAATTAGTCTAATTAAAATATTATATTACTTACTAGATTGCGAGTAAAAAAATATTAAATGAACGTTGTTTTCGTTCTCATGGCGTGCAATACCGTGCTTACGGAGATTACGTTACTATATATTTTTACACCTTCGGATAGGAAATTAAAAATATGATTGATCGTTCTTTTACCATATTTTTAGAGCTAAAATTGAGTTAGTTTAGTAATATTTTGTGTTATTTTGAAGTATTTCGTCAGATCACGTGACCACTGACACCCGCGAGCTCCTTTGCGGGGGACGGGCCAGTCGGCGCCAGCGCCTCACGAAGGAAGGACGTACTCGCCTTGCCGAAAAATATTTTCGCATTTTTTTTCTATTTGTACGTAAATCATCAATTAAACAGTGCTTAATTATCCAGAGCCAATCAAAAAAAGTAGTTTTTCAAGACATTTGATAAGTTTTTAGTGACTTTACTACTAGTGAAAATATTTGGACAATAATTGATCGCATTGTGAGTAGAGGGTACAGAAGGTTGATCCGATGAAAATGGGAGATGTCACCAAGGCAGCTAGGCGTAACAAAAAAATTGGACTCCAACTAGGTAGCTAAGTGGTAAGTACCTATCTACCTATTAATATTTAATTACCACATAAATATTTTTACCCGTTTGTTCTTATTGTGTAGACTGAAGTGACTAACCCTAGTGTCTGAGTTTTTAGTGGCATATGATTCGGTCTGACGTTTGTTTTCCTGATCAAAATACTTAATAGAAAACTACAGACGTGTCCTCCGACCTATGTTAACTCTCAGGGCTTCACCGTCCATTACACCTTATTGCGATGATTGTTGGATTTACCCGCCGACGCTGTGCGACCATGAACCTTATTTTGCTGTGATACGAGCCGCGGTCGCGCAGCGTCGTGCTGTACTACAATCATCACGCCACGGCACGGGCCCCATTGTACATGTTGCTCATGATAATTATCCAAGTGCAAGACTTGTCAGAACTGTGTTTTTTTTCTTGTTATGTACAAATGTACCTATATGTGTCATATTAGTACATTGCACAGGGTTATCGGTATAGGGTGTACTAAGCCAAACGGGGGTCATTGTACTCTTCATTATAAACAACGATTACTTTTTAAACTTTTTTATTTGTAAATTAAATCGGGGAAAAAAGCATCTGCTTACATTTTGTCGACGATCGATGAGCTTTTTGTATGAAACAGCTGTTTTTTTTCTCGTGATTTCATTTGATTCAATTATTCACAAAAATTATACTAAGGTCAATATACCTAAGCCATTTCAAATTGAAGCTGTGGCATACTTGCTGATGCCCCAACACCTAGTTAATAACATAGAAATGGGGAGTATTCTATAGTTAATAATAATAAATAATCCTTCTTGAACAATCGGGTAAAAATAAAATAATGATAATTATTATGTGTACTTACGATGTCAATATCAGAAAGCGGTCGTTGCGTGCGAACGGTGTAAATGACTAATACTATTTTTTGTTTTTGGTATAGCACATTTCCTAAACTAACCTACCTAAACTAGAAACAATCACATTTTTATGTTATAGCTGACCAACCACGGTCCGCAATACATTATTATTTTTAGCAGTGTAGTGAGCATATTTTTCTAACTTATCCTGGTTTGTTAACCGACTTCAAAAATTAGGACGCACTCAATTATTACATTGTATAAATTTTACTAAATGTTTGTTGCAGCATAACTTCGTCATTTATTTTTTATTTGAAAGAATATGCTTACTAACACTCTGATCAGTCACTTTGAATAAAGTATTTTTTTGTAAAAAATAGTATTTAATACAAAAATTCAAGCATTTGCATTCAGAAAGTAGTGTTCCGAGTTATGGCCATTGAATTCGAAAGAAAAGTTATTACATTTTCTTACAACAATAACCGAGCGAGAGATCGTTAGCGAGCGAAGCGTCTATGCTTCAGATTCGACGAAAATGCTTTCGTATTTCCGAATTCCGTCTGGATTTCTGTCCGGATCTTTGCCCAGACCTGTCTTAATCTACAGGTCGCATTTCTTAACCTATTCTCTTGAAACTTTGTGAGTAAGTCCGATATTTAAAAAGAATTTTCTTGTCTTGGCGGTTATTGGAAATTTTTCAATATGGCAGAGATGTGATTTAAAAAAGGATATATCTGCATAATTGGAAAATTTCCAAAAAACTTTTTGATCCGAGTCAAAACAAAAATTTATATAATTGTCAAACCTGCTCACAAAATTTCACGAGAATCGGTTGAGGAGTGTGACCTGTAGAGGAGGACAAATACAAATACAAATAATTTATTTGGGTATAAAATACATGTGACAATTTCAAATCGGACAGACATCGGTCACGAGATCTCCAGCTCACAGAGTCACTATTGTATGTATTGTTATTTATTTATATTTATTAAATACAACAATTTCTTTGGTAACTGATACCAACCTGCATCTAGTCTTAATAGTTATTTTAATCTAGTCTCTATTGCATGAAGACTAGAATAGTAATATATTTTAAACTGGGATTATAAATTGGTAATTGTTTTATATTTTATGGTATCATGGAAAGAGACAAACGAGACGCTTTGAGTAATATGAATATTGTGTAATTAATATCTTTAAATTGCTCTATTTCATTTTTTCAGAAACAGAGATCAACGAAATTATCAAAGTTTAAACACAAGCGTTCAGCCAACAAAAAATGCGAGTACTGAACTAAGGTGAGTTAAAAGACATTTAACATCTTATATTATTAGGGTGACAAGCATAGTGCATAGTCAGAGCTATGCCAAGTGGAAATGCTATTGCTAAAGTTATCGTATGTCCGGCGTCCAGCGTCTGATTGCACGGATGTCCGATTGTTTTCCTCTACAGATCGCATTTCTCAACCGATATTTGTGAAATTTTGTAAATTTAGGTTTTATTTAAAATAGCGGAGATATGTAATTTGTGAGACGTTGCTCATAGAGCCACTACTTATAATCAGAGTGGCGCTGAACTGCTATGGGCATGCGTGACATTCACTTAGCGAGCGCGAAGCGCGAGTGAAGAACTTCCGTTTCAGTACTAAAAACTTATCCTATATTTTTATCTACAGATGCCTAGTTCAAAATCATCCGAAGGTTATCAGAGCATCCGAGGAACAGGGACTTTTTCACCTTCGAATAAACTGGTAATCATTTTTTTTTGTGTACATAATGTACATAAATAAATTATTGATACGAGCGTTGGGACTTAGTATGGTTGCAAATTAATTATTATTTAATATTGTTTTTAGGAACAACAATATCAGTCTTCATTGCCGAATCTCATCGTCGAAGAAGAAGCAGAACAAGAACAGAAAGACAAAAGTTATTGGCGTATTATAACATTAGCTTCTTCTTCGTAAAATTTAAGGAAATATCAAGACACAATGGATTTGGTTGCGCCAAACAATCGATAGACTTGATTGGAGAAAAGCAAACAGGTCTTGCTTCTAAATTCACCTTTTCGTAAATAAAGAGTAACAATAGTAAATTATGTACCGAGGGCACAAAGCAGTGCCTTACGTCGCGGGCGGCTTATTGTACCTTGAGCGTAACGAGGGAATCTAGAGTTAACTCCCGAGCGCAGCAAGGGAAGATGAGTCCTGAGGGCAGCGAGGGGTTCAAGCCGCCCAAGACAAAAACACTGCTTTATCCTAGAAGCGAATCCTCTTCTAAAAATACTGTCTAATATTATACTCTCTCATAACTAATAAAAAGGTACTAGTAAGGTACAGTCTTTTATTTTAAATTTCGTGCAGCTCGTGGAGCACGTGCTCGTATTTTTTTCTTGGTAGCTAGTTCAATTTTCAAATAAACTCTTCTTACAGTGCTTATTTTGAGTTTTCATTCAATGTTAATCTCTTTGCTTGGAAACTCCCAACTGCAAGCTTCGCTCGAATTTATGTTTCATCTATAAAACCAACATTTGATTTTCATGTGTTTAGATTCATTCAGATTAAGGATGTGTTAATCTGAGCGATTACTGCCTTCAAAGCATTTGATTTATTGATATTTTTTGATTCTCGGTTTATTTTGATTATTTTTTTGGTGTTTGCTAAAATCTAAGCACTATACATGTATTTCAGCTACAAAAGGTTTTTCAATATCCAATCTAAGACCCCTTTAGTCCAGCTAGAGAGGATTTTTTTACTATATTAACTACTAGCTGTTGCTCACGATTTCGTACGCGTAGATAAAAAAAAGCTCGTTCCGTTAGTTTCTTGTATTTGTCATTCACAGGTCCCACTTCGAACCTGCACCCTTCTCTCTACCATCATCATATTGCCAGACCATGGTACGGGCAACAGTTATCTAGTTGGCATTGGCAATTGTCTTTATACTGGGTTTGGCTGGCACTGTCCGATTAAAACGTCACGCTCAGACAGGTGTCTATGGCAAGGGTAGCGGGTAGGTAAGCCGTTAACTCGGCCTCCAAGCTAAATCTAATAGGTAGCCAAGTCTAATATGGAGTAGATAGTTACAATTTGTGTAGTAAGTAGGTTATATACTTGTTGGTAATAGGTAGAAGTACTAGGAGTTACTCGTACTATGCCAAATATTTCAGTCTGAATGTTTAGTAGGAATTACCTACTACTCGGAACCAGCCAAGCCAAGTAGGTAGTATATAGATACTATGTATATGTAGTAATTAGGTAGATACTTGTAAGTAGTATCCTTCTTCTTCTACCTATAAGACTTGGCTGGCACCGACTTCAAATAGATGGGTAGCGCTTATAATAATTATATTAATTAATATTAGTGCTTATTTGTGGTTTGGAAGTCGCTTTAATTTTGTTACAATGATCACTTAAAACATCTTCTAACTTGACTTTTATTGAAAATCAGTTTACTAAAAATAATTAAGTAAACAAAATTAAGTCAAAGTGTAGTTTTTTATATCGTAAATTATGACACTTTTGTGCTAAGATCATTACACTCGAGGCGGTATTATAGCGCGAGCCGTATGCGAGCACACTAATGGAGCCAATAGTGTAAATTATTAACGCACACGCGTTTCATGTGACGTTTTTCATCACACATGCGAGGGGAAAAAACACAGACTTGCATTAGTCAATACATTTTTCTGAAAATGTATGCGCTATTTGCTGCTTTTCCACTTATCAAAATTTTACTAGGCATCATAATAAAGCGAGTACTTTGTTTAAATTATCATACCTAATTAATTGTCAATATTTTGATAAAAAAAAAAAATGTTTATTTACTGTTATTACGTAGTTATGATACTTTAAATCAAGAATTTAAGAAAAGTAAAAAAAAACTCTTGTTGATTTATTTTTAAAAAAGTCTAGTTTAGTTACTAGTGCGATAATGGTAAAGTAACAGCACACGTGCTTAATAGCTCGGATTATGAGCTAAAACTGATGTAATAAAGTCCTTTTTACGAGTGAGAGTGATGAAAAAGATATTAAACACAAACGCGTTTTTAACTTCGAGTAGGAACATAATTATCAGCAAAATCAGGCAAGAAACTATCGAGATAATAATGAGGTTGTAAGTTCTAGGTCCACTATGTTTTGAATCATTTTAGTCATTTTTATACTACCTGCTGATTATGTAAAACAGATTAGTACTACCTACTCGTAGAATACATTTTTTAAGCGGGCCGTCGATTGAACAGCTCTGCTAGTCCTAGTAAATATGTTTTTTGTTATGAGATTTTTGAAATGTTGTAAGCATTGGTTTAGGATAGGTTGAGTAATTTATCCCTGGTACCGGAGTTCTTAGGATGCCCATCAGGAGCCCTATTCTTACGAAAGATATTTTCTGATCAATGTCTCTCTCGTTTTAAAAATCATAGTGAGAGTGACCAAGAAACATCTCACGCGTCAAGAATAGCCCTCCAGGGCCATTCTTACGATATTATATTATTTCCCCTATTCCTACGCACGAGATATTTTTTGGTCAATGTCTCTCTCGTTTGAAAAATCATAAAAGTGAGAGGGACCAAGATAATATCTCACACTTCAGAGAGTCCGTGGTCTACGATTGTTTTTTTTAGATTTTACACGCACGACCAAAGGGAATCAAAACCTTTAGATGCGGGATATTTATGAGTACATACTTAATCTACCTATACTTATAAACAAACTACCGCGCTCATGCTGCTTATAAGGCTCAACTTTAAAACGCCGTTGGCTTCAAATAATTTAGTAAAAAAACATTACAATAAAGCATAACATCACAGAGGGCTTTCATTTTTAGGCAAAAATATTTTTTTCACGGTGTTTCGTCTGAATTTGTTTGTCTTTGAAAAATGCTAGCTCAATGTTCAAAAGCTTCGAGCGTTGATCACTAGAGGCGCTAAAACCAGCTGAGCGCCGAATGCCAAATGTCATTGGCGCATCTTAACCCCTTAACATAACAAACTAGGTGGGTGGTAGCATGGCAAATACATTTGCTTCGAATTGTGAGATCGATGGTACTTTTAAGATTGCAAGGATGCTTTTAATCCGTAAAGATTATTGGAACATTAGCATAGAAGCATAATTGATGAGGTCTATTGTGCAGTCGATATTATCAAAATTGTAAACAGATAGATTAGCAAGTAGGTATATAGTAGGTAGAGCTTGGATGTAGAGGTTGGATTTTAAGGGACCCGTCAACATTTTATGATTGTTAATGATCTATATTAGAATTGGAAATAAATGTTTTTTGTGTGACGAGAAGACAACCCTAGAAACAGGATATAAACCAGTAATTGTAGTTGGCTATCCAACAACTTATTACTAAGCAACTAATTATTTCATCCAGATTTGGAAAATGTTTTGCGATTTCTAAATATGGATTCGATACTCTATATCCAACGGTCAGAGCCTTTAATAGGTTGGTCTAAGATGGTTTGATAGAAGAAAATGTGTTGAAGCTTGTAATGAAATATCAGTGTCGATAATCATATGCTTGACAGGTGCATCGGTGAAATGAATTATCCCACAATAAGTCAAGTTGGCTCTCAAGTACCTTGTGGCAATACAAAAAAGAAAATTTTCTTACGATGACTAAGTACTAATAACACAAAACTCTAACAACGACAAAGTGCTAAAAGCGAACATTGTTGTTTAAAGTAGATTGTTTACAGATTTTGTTAACATGGAATGTGGCGCCAAGTGTGAAGAAACAGTTCAGGTAACATGAATGAAGAAAACAACTTTTTTATGACACTATTTTGTCTCCATTTCGGAACTTTTAAAATTTAAAGTAGATTAAGATGAAGAAATTTTTACTTAGTGATAGTTTCCAACACAATTTCTACCAGCCAGCGTTGCATAAAAAAATTCAAACAACTTTACTTTTACTTAGACTATATTATTTTCAGAAAATTTTGCGAGTAAGCATTAAAATACTGATATATTCGGGCAAAATCATCATTTTTCAACATTAATTATAGTTATTTTAGACGTTCATCCCAAAGCAATAATCACAACCGTTTAGCGAATCCTATAATCACATGTCTTTAGAGTTCTTAGAACAAACAGAGGGCCGCTTGTTACCGTCCCGACAAAGCCAGCCACATCAATAATTCAAGGAGCCAACTTTTACAATGCGATCCGACGTGAGTATATAGAACGTAGACGGTATTGTCTCTCTTCTCCCATTTATTCAGGAGAGTTACCAGTTTTGTGAATTGTTATCTCTTAAGCAGCATTGTCATGCGTTTTGTAGAATTGTATAAGCTGTACACACAAATTAATTCAAATAATTAATGTATTGAAATAACCTTCGATCAAATTTTCATCTGCGTGAGAGACAATATTGGCTCTGGACTGATTGGCTGGACTGGCCTGATTTTTTTTCCAATCAGGTGTTCTACAAGCTGAATCTGAATCTGTTCAACCTGCCGCGGAATCTCACTGTCCGCTATTCACATCAAATGTAAACTGTTACAAGTGGCTTAATAAAACACTCGATAAACTAATGCTACTACAAGATACCAGTGATGAAAGAAAGTGCTCTCAATCTGGCAGCACCGAATATCTTTTTAACTAAACACGATCACTCAAACGCGAAACTCTTAAAAGGATTGAACGCTTTTGTATTCGATCTTTTCTAACTTCCATTGTGACGGTATCAGGATTCTCATAAATAAATTAGACGTTGTCGGCAATCTTTTTGCTCTTGGGACGGACGCCTTGGGAATGTCAACGCCGATTTACTAATTAATTTCGGCAAGAGGCTTGCTTTTAGATTGCGGCACGATTTCTTGCATATTTATGAAACTACTTTTAATAATCCAAGCCAGTTTTTACCCTTTCAATTATAAGCATCCAGCAGCTACCCCAAAATATATTTCATAAGATAACATTTCAGCAATATAGTAAAAAATAGTAATATATTTAACATTATATATGTAGATACTCGTAACATTTCACCTCAAAACTTCACGTAAAATCATAAAAAAATCAAATGTACTCTATTCGCCTTAAAACAATCTTAATTCCTTGATGCCGTTTGAACCAAAATAGAAAATTCTCATTAAAAAATTAGATTGTACAGTTTTCTTTTACAAACATTAAAACTGCAACTTACAAGTATTTAAATTAACTTCAGCTTATTTTAATAGCGTTTTAATTATTAAATCTAATTACAATAATCTCGTATGTTGAACTAGCAGGCCTTCGGAAGCCGTAAACGGAGACCCTGTTATGATCAAATGATATTTTACAGTAAATTTTATTAAGAAAGTAGTGTGATATCATGGAATTAATACAAGATCGCTTTTAATGCCAGTAATTTAGTCGGTAATCTGAATAAGGACGAGAGGTCACTGGTGTTAAGTGCACGAATTCATTTATTTTATTTATTTTACTGTAGCTTTAAGATTTCTAATTACGGTAGCCTTTGCATATTGCTTCGATTATTTGGTCCCAACTATTGTTGTAGGTACGGTATTTTTTACGAATGTAATATGAGTAATATTATTAACATTAACATTGGTAACAAGACTAATTCACACAAGGACGTGACATTACTGGTATGCTTAAAAACGAGTTTATTCAATTCATAATTTCTTTAAAAAATCATCAGCTTTAGTTCGATATTTTTATATGTATATGTTTGCCTCAACACGCAAGTCCAGTCCCGTCGTGTCGTGCGGTTTAAAGAGATCGTCCTAACGGTATTTGATCTCACATCCCTATATTTAAGCACTAGCTCAGTGGACCGGAGGGAATACGACATAACTTTTTACAGCTCGCTTTTCTAATACTTTACGGATTTATTGGATTTACTTCAGTTCAATTTTATAACTCTCCGCACCCAAGCGACTATTACAAACAATATAGGCAGTTAAATATGATTTTAAATGTTATCGCTGTATTGCTATGATAATAGTCTTATTGCAATAAACGGGGAAACTTGACAAGGAATTATGTATGTGTTACTATGACATAGAACGGGGATCTGAAATCTGAATAAATTTTATATGTGTAAAATTTAATAGTATTCTTTATTCCACAACCGCATCCTTGCAAAAAATGTTAGTTTTTCCTAGATTCAGATAAAATGAATAAATATTATAGACCAATCGAACATTCTGAATTTAGAATTATCAATGGAAAAGTGTTTCTCATAATTTTAGTTTCTACCGACATTCAATTTAAAAGCAAAGTTTAAGTTTTACAGTCAACTGTTTTAAACGTTAACTAAGATTGTATCGAAGTCATTAATACTATAAAAAAAATCAACTTAGAATTTAGATTTAAATTTACTTCATTCAAAAATCGACTCTATTTCATGGGAATTTTAAGAGCGTCAATTACAGCGAAAATCCTATCCTCAATAGTCTGGGAGTCCCATCGATTTCAATTTGTCGAACGATTAAATGTGCGAGGAGACATACCCAAGCCCTAAATTCTGTTAATTTACGACTTTTAAACTGCATTCACATTACAGTAATTCCAGTTCCGAGCTTCTACATTTTAGAGGCAATATTATTGTCATTATATTCATCTACAAATTTACCTACAAGTACTATTTCGACGACTGTGGGAATTGTCGCATTAGGACATTTTTAACAATCATTAAAAAAACAAAGCCTAGTTGGGAGAAGGTCCGCCTCTCAAGCCAGAGGGTTCGAACCCAGCCGACGGCACGCACCAATTTGTTCATTGTGTGAATATATGTACGTATTGTATGTCATCTGCTACATGACTGGACCCCGGGGTATGGCGACAGGCTCGCCCCCTGTCTCATGACTTGGGACTGAATATCGTCCGGCGAAATGTGGGTGTTGTATTACACCTCCGCCAGCTCGGGGGAAAGGCATAACGATATGTATGTATTTATTTAAAAAAAAAGGGAAATAAACATACTCGTTAAGCCATTTGTATCCGTTCGTTAACGTTAGAACCTTGTCTAACCAGCAGATTTGCATATACGAAATAACGAGAAGAAAGTTATCAACAGCAATCAAGCTTCTAGTTAAAACTGTTTTTACCCTAAAGAGTGTTTCTACGCATTTTTAATGTTATTTCCATACATGAAAACACTTTTAAGGCTGATCTTAAACGACTAGGCAAGTCGAACATTAATCGGTAATATCCAAGTTTAATGCCAATCTCTAGTACTCTCTACTGCGTTATTGCTTGTTTCTTCTGAAGTTATAAATATTGTATTTTTCCAATAAGTACTTGTAGCTCGAAACACAAGTCTAAAAAGACGTTAATGCAAGAATTCGCACCTACGATGTTTGGGAATTACTTTTTAATGCAGTTGTCAAATCTACGATCGATCATTGGCTCTTTTGTCGAAACTTCACAAACTGGTCCCTTAACGTCTGATCCCTTGTCAAAAGTGGCTTTAACGAATTCATCTCTCCATTGAGCAAGAAAGAGACACGATTATTTAGTATAAGACAGTATTCCACGTTCTAAAACATGAGATAACGTTTCCGATGTCTGTTATGTGTATAGGAAAAATATATTGATTAAGAAAACGAAAGAAGCCAATCAATCAATTGTAAACAATTATTAACATTGGCCAAGCTTTTAATTTTATGCGTTATTTGTACCTAAAGATCAAAACATCCCAAGCAATCAAAAACAAAAATGCATGAAATCTACTACCTACTTTTAATACGTAGGAATAAGAAAAATTAGAGCAGCAAAGGCTTAATGGAATAATTGAAACAAACAATGCATAATGCCAAAATCCTACCAGTAAGCAAAAAGAAATTCATTCAAGTAGAATATATTATTATTTTATTTTAATCAGATAAAACTAGATTTATAATTGGGCGGTGTACTGTTTGATTCAGTACTAAAATAGGGGCGCAAGCAAAATGGCGGTGTCGTACACGTTTTGTCTTTGCAACAGGATGATCAATCAAAAACAGCACTCCGTCTGACATGTGCCGATGATCGAAAGGAGCTGTCCCAAGCGCGGGCGCCTGCAACCATATTTGGCAGTGCAACCTGTCAATTCGAATTCGTACCTGCCATTTGGTGACTTACTACGTAATTTGCCTCAATGAAGAAACACATCGCAAACAATATATCGCATAGACATATCCCATATCGCTACAAATATCTGCAATAAACTATCGGAAGATTTATCCTACTAATATTATAAACGCGAAAGTTTGTATGTAATGAAATGGCCTGTCGTTAGGATATTAACCAAAGATATTATTAACTGAAGAATAAGACAGTTAAGGCAATATATTTGTCGCACTAATTGCCCTGTTGATTTGCAGATTGTAGACTACTTACTTAGTGGCGTTTTGTCTGAGAGAGATTTCACCAGACGGCGATTTGTAGTTCTCGCCCAGACTTCATATCTAGCATTAGTGTCAAAGAAAAGCTTAGAATGATTTAGATGCAAAAGGCTTAGACTTAAATAGTCGAGGTGGTCTGTGCAAGTTTTATGAATAAGCCTATTTGCGCTTATCGGATCAATCAATTAATCGAGAAGAAAATTACAACACTATCAACCTTGAACGAATGAACAAAGACAGCTAAAAAGAAAGCAGTACACTAATTGAATAAACTGATTTAATTGAATATAAATTCAACAAAAACAGACTTGAGACAGACTGGCGCATCGCGAACAAATGAATATCACATCAGCTAACACCCAATTTTTACAATTCTTACATAATTCATAACAAACGAAAAGTGGAAATGTGACATTACCTGCCGAATGAATCGTTTACAAAAAGCGAAGCCTTTAATAACCACTGGCTTTGTTGTTCTGCGGTCACAAATCATGTCCAACGTCCCACAGTGAATGTCAGAACAGTAGAACAACTTACATCAGTTTTGTAGTCGTCAAATCAAATATACATATACATATATTCAAATATATAAATAAATATTCAGGACACTTGAACACACGGTCGTCTGACCCAAAACTAAGCAAAGCTTGTGCTATGGCGGCCAGAGACTGATATACATACACATTTACTTTTAAATACATACTTAAATAGATATTAACACCCAGACAGAACAAACACAAATGTTCATCACATGAATGTTTGCCCTAGGTGGGAATCGAACCCACAAATAATTTAAACCGTTCTTCTACTAGGCGTATACTCACAGCTAGTAGAAGAATATTTAGATTGAATTTTGGGAATGTCTGTTTTAGTAGATTAATTTGAGTACTTACTTATTTTATTAAAAAAAGGCAACGTGATAGCCTGAGAATGACTAAATTAAGCATAAACCTCTACTCCTCCTATCCGCGTACGGGGTTAAAAGCAAGTTCCAAATATAGTGCGAATCATTGAAAGATTAACCGTCCTTTAACTAAACTTAAACTTTAAAACTGTGAGAAAACTCGAGAATTGTACTTAAAGCGCTTGATGTTTTTATTTTTGCCGACTAAATTTTTCCACGGCGCGACCCGTCTTAGGGTGCTCTGGGTCTCGTGCGAATGTCAAACTTGCGTAGGAACTAGGAAGTAATGTGCGTTAAGTAAGTGTGATTTATTGGTTCAGCAGTAAAAAGGTTGCAACAGACTTTTACTTGCATATTTATGGACAAAAAAATATTAAGTGTAATAGAGTAAATAGAGTGCTTTATTGGCCTTATAACAAAATGTTACACTGGGCAAGTCAATCACACATTTATATAATTTGTACACAATATTTTTAAAATGATTAATATAATTTATTTTAATTTAGTCAATTTTATTTATATTCTTATTCATATAAACATATATTAAGTGGGTAGTAATGGCGAAGTCGTCATAGCAAAAGCGTAGACGACTTACTGATATCCTTACGCATCAACTTGTTGTTATTTTGGCGACGCGGTCATTCAATACAGGGACTAAACTGGTCTCTACGAGTTTTGGCCCCAGACGCCTTTTCTGGACGCAGCTAATGTACTATGCTGTTAATGGGTATGTTAGGTAACAATTGAGGCGTTTGAAGCTTTTAGATTTTTTGATTTATGTAATGTTTTGCTGACTGCTAATGGTTGACACGTGTATCTTTGGTAGAGTCGATGACTTCGCCACGTCTCTACGGGTTCGACAACTGGTAAAGATATGTATGTAAATGAATATTGCTATATTTATATATCTGATTGCTTTAGTAAGTTTTTCTCTTTATAAGAATCTAATGACAAAACGGAATAGATCATTATACTGTGACAAAATTCAAACAACTAAATGTAGATTAAAAAGCTAATTTTAGGATATCGAAATTGACAATGGTGACTTAGAAGAAGGGAGCTTCATATTCATAAGACAAGACATCAGGGTATACAAATAATTTATTAACTATAACGACATTAATATTGGAATGATTTAATATTATTTGTAATACTACTAGAATCATAATTATGTAAAATTTTGCACGACTAGTGTCGTTAATGGCTGAACATTACCTTTAC
The DNA here is from genome assembly GCA_911728515.1 of Peribatodes rhomboidaria. Taxonomy (NCBI): domain Eukaryota; kingdom Metazoa; phylum Arthropoda; class Insecta; order Lepidoptera; family Geometridae; genus Peribatodes; species Peribatodes rhomboidaria. The sequence continues at coordinate 3,165,238 of OU452184.1, read as the reverse complement.
CAACACAAACCTTTTAACCTTATGTAACCCATTGACATGCAAATAAAATAATTTGGTTTGATTTTATTTTCTCAATAATTTGGCCCTACTCTTTATTCTAAGTTCTTATTCGGCGTCACGATTGACTATAACAATAAAAGCAAACAAAATGTTGACAGTACAATTACAACTATCAAGAACTGACCTGCTTGACAACCTGTCTCATTTTCTGCATTATCATATAGCGTGACTATAAATGGGGAGGTCTATTCTATATTGAAACAATCGGGCCCGCGCGGAGGTCTCTTGTCAAGATGGACTGGCTCGTGACTCTTCGATGTCAGTGGAAACCAGAGAACGTAGTCGGGAACTGCGTTCGACGCATGCTTACGCAGCTTTTAGCTATGTTAACCATGCATGACTTGTTTTTATAATAAGGCCTAGGGAACAGAACCACAACATACAATTATGTTGAGATTTGATGTTACGAATACGTAGCAGTATTAAAAAGTTAGTGTGTTAAGCAAAAACTTATTTACATTAACCTACAGACCAACAGTACCATAATACCTATCATAGTGTATCCGGAATGAAAACATACGTAGAATGATCCTGCCAACCAAACTTTCTGTAACTAAGTTTCAACTAAGTTTCTGTAAAAGCATTTTGGCTGACCTCTGTCTCGTTTAGCCAGAATAATTAAAAATAATATAATAGTAACATTATAGTTAAGAGCGGCATACTCGTGTGTACGAAATCCTACTAATATTATAAACGCGAAAGGTTGTATGTATTGATGGATGGATGTTTGTTACTCTTTCACGCCAGAACGGCTGAACAAATCTGGATGAAATTTGGCACAAAGATAGATTATAGTCTAGAATAGCACATAGGATACTTATAAACCGCCGGTGAAACCGCGTGGCGCAGCTAGTAGCTCTACATTTTTATTTAAAGTATACTGTTGGAACATTAAATACTGTTCCAACAGTAATTTGGGTCGCATCACGAGCGTCGTTTCACTTTCGACGGGCCACGAGGATTTAGTGCTAGGTCGAGGAGCACTGGGTATGTGGGTCCTGTGAGCCTTGTTTATTGACTTGCTGGGACGAGAGTAAAAGTTAAAAGCTTATCAGCAATCTCAAGCCAGCAGTAACCATAACATTTCGTCACGTCTTTCCCCCCGAGGGGGCTGGCAGTGGTGTAATACAACACCCACATTTCGCCGGACGATATTCAGTCCCAAGTCATGTGACAGGGGCCGAGCCTGTCGCCATACACCGGGCTCCAGTCATGTAGCAGATGACATACAATACGCACATATGCGCACACAATGAACGAATTGGTGCGTGCCGTCGGCTGGGTTCGAACCCGCACCCTCTGGCTTGAGAGGCGGGCCTTCTCCCAACTAGGCTGCTATCTCATCATTGCATCATTTGGTTCAACCAAGCTGCTTGGTTTAACCAAAGTTTGAACCAAACCAAAGGCAAAGGCAAAGGTTCCATCAGTAACCAAACGTTACAAAGTCTGAAGCAAGATATCAAATGAAACGCGCCGTTAACCTGTGATAAATTATTAATGACTTTGAGCTGAAGACCTCGCGGCCGGCGTCTGTCTTCGTTTTTTTCAACAGATTCTCGTAAAATATTGTGACCAGGGAGGCTATTCCCGCGCGTGAGATGAAATGAGATTTTATCTTGGTCACTCTCACGCATATGACGTTTCAAACGAGAGCAACAAGGACGAAAACAGGTGAGATGAAAATCTCTAATCTCCGAATAGGGCCACCGGTTCGATAATTGTACAGAATTCTTCGGTCGAGACATTTTTTGGAAATTTCTATAATTGCAGAGATTTGATTTGCGACCTGTGAAGGAAGACAGCCGGACAGAATTCGGACAGAAGTATAGATGCTTCGCTCGCAAACGCTCGCTCGGTCGACTTAACTGCCAATAAATATTTTTTCGTAGATATTTCTAGGTTATGGTATTAAAAACTAAAAAAAGCCAGCCGCCAATATAAACTGTGCCGGTCAACTTCAACATATCACAAGTTCACTTGAAAGTTAGCTCGAATGCTTAGCTGGCACCCCTTGGACGCGTTTGAAATAGCCCATTAATTTAGTACTAGCTGCGCCCCGCGGATTCAGCCGCGTTTAAAAAGTATCCTATGTGATATTCTAGATCTAGACTATAATCTATCTCTGTGCCAAATTTCATGCAGATATGTTCAGCCGTTCTGGCGTGAAAGAATAACAAACATCCATCCATCCATCCATCCCCTTACAAACTTTCGCGTTTGTAATATTAGTAGGATAGGATATATTTTATTCCTGTATCGTAACAGCATATAAGTATATACATACGTGCCAAACCAGAAGTTTCGACAACACCGTGATCCGATTATGAAAATCCTGATACAATGGGAGCCGCAAAAAAGAAGACAATACCATGCCCTTGACAACATCGGTTAGAAATGACAGGGTCCGAAATGATTTCGACATATATAGTCTGGCGAACTGCGGCATTAGCGATTTATGTCAGTGTGATTGATTGATGAAGCACCAGGGCGAAGGCCGTAGACCTAGACGAAAACGAGCCGTAGACTTGAAGGTTGAGATTTTTGGTCAACGCCAAGTTAATGTCAGTGTAGTGTGTATAATGGGGTAATAGTAACCTTCGAATCGAAAAACCAATCCAATGACATTAGGCACTGGCCCTCTTCCTACTAAACGTTGTATAGCCTTGAAATAGTTATTCTGTATTTTGTGTGTTTCAATCAAGTTAAAAACTTAACACAACATATCGCCACGCCTTTCCTCCCGAGGGGGCTGGCAGAGGTGTTATACAACAGCCACACTTCGCCAGACGATATTCAGTCCCAAATGTGACAGGGGGGCGAGCCTGTCGCCATACACCGGGCTCCAGTCATGTAGCAGATGACATACAATACGCACATATGTTCACACAATGAACAAATTGGTGTGTGCCGTCGGCTGGGTTTGAACCCGCTTCTTCTCCAACAAGACTATCATCGCTTTTAAAAAATTGAAAAGACAGAAAAAGACAAAACACTGTATGACTATTCCGAGGATAGCCTCGGAAACCCGAATAACCGCTATATATATTATATATACGATGGTTATTAGTAGAGGGTAGGCATATAGTGCTGACAATTTACATTTAGGGTCTTTCAGTATACCTACTCTACAATTCAACAGACCTCCATTCATTGCGGAGAGTTCTGGTTCACCACTTTCCTTTGCAAGCTACGAAATGGCTTGGATTGAATGAACACCTGTATGAAATAGCTGGGCCACAAATAAGAGTTCTATAGCACAGTAGTACGAGCAAAATCAGGGCAATGAAGACCGGTATTGAATGATTAATCCGCTCAGTTGGTCAAGTTCGTCGTAGTAGTAAACTAGCACGAGTTATATTTACTGGCGGAAAAGGTGGCTTGAGATACAACGATGGTGGTTGAGCATACAATGGGTGAATTTCTTTGATTGGCAAATATATGCATTAATAGTTTATTCTGAACGTGATTAACGATTGATCTAGTAATACCATAATCCTACTTATGTTATAAACGCGGCGATCAGTTATAAATTAAGAAAAGGGTTTTAGTATTTCTTTGATTCAATAGTTGATTTATATAGCGACTTAAAATTAAATTTACATTTGACTACATCTTTAAGACATAACTGTAATAGTTTTAACTACATAACACACACACATACATCCATACGTAACCGTTGTTACTTTGAGACATAAAACTATTTAGTAATTAGGATTTATAACAAGTGGAAGGAAGTAGCCACTAAGATACGGGATATCACCCAGTTTGGTGGCTAGGGCACTTCATTTACAATACACTGCACTATTTTCTAAAACTAATTTATAATTTGAATTGAATAGCTAAATTTTAAAGTATAACGAACAATGCTGAATAGTAAGGATTTTATGTTTTAACTATTGTAATTATTTTATGTTTTTAATAAAGAGTTGTTGTTGTTGTTGTTGTTGATTTTCTTTACGAATCGTCAGAATGTCCAAGCATCAATAGATTATAACCCGATTTATCTTTAGAAAAATTGGTTTATGCTCGTCCGATTGACCCATAAATAAATTATTGACAGTAGAGCTTACGAGCCTCGCCTTATAAGTAGTGATATGGGAAGTGCACCAAGTATGTAAGGTGTGTTGACCACTGACGGGCTACTATGCCTAGCTCTTTCTTTCAGGACGATTTAGGTCGGCGATATCTCGGTCGCACGTTCAAACACTTAAAACTGACTTCAAAACTCAAATGTCTTGATTGGGTATCGAAGAACTTATGAACGTCAAAGTTACAATAAATGATGACTTTACCACCTTGTCTGTACAAAGAGCCACTACCCAGACAAACAGGCATGATGAGGAGTATATGTATTTTTCAAAAGCTTGTTTTACAATCTAAATAAAAAGGAGGTTCTCATTTCCATTTCTTATTCGCTTGTTTACTTTAGTGTTACCGCATAACTCGTCATTTGTAAAGCGATTTGGAAAATAATTTTTATTTGAAAGGCTATACTTAGAGATTGGTTCCATTTTCAATACCTTCAATCTTTTTTTATCAATGCCAACCAAATTTTAATGCCTTTATTTAGGCATTAAATCAATAAAAATAGCTATGAAAATTTGCAATCTGTTAAGTTGTCTATAGTTATTAAAAATACTAAGTGGAACAAATTGTCTCATTCGTGGACAGTTTTAAACAACCACCCTAATCCGATGTCACATTTGGCACATCCAACAGAACTGGCCACCTACATGACACAAAACAAAAGCAGCTTTCAGAACAGAGTCTTACTCTGTAGAAAATCCAAATAGGATGCATAATAGCACTGGAAGACACACCTTACCTCAGTGCGACCGAGTGATTTATACACCAAGTGTGGTATCGATGCTATCTCCTAATACATCATTTGTTGGTGCGCATCCTTTCATTGTTAAATAGTCCATTTTTATTCTCCTCTTCCGAGCTCGAGGGTGTGGGGAAGATAAGACAAGCCTGGACTGCCTGGACATATTTTTTGTTTTTAAACAAATCATAACACACTCATAGTCACGTCTTTCCCCCGAAAGGGCTGGCAGAAGTGTGGTACAATAACTACACTTCGGCGGCCGATAATTAGTCCTAAATATGACAGAGGATACGTCAGGCTCTAGACAACATAAACATTAGTAACTTCATATTTTGTAACGAAACAAAATCGGATGCTGTAATCCGAAGACAAGAGACGCTAATGAATTGTCAAAATAAATCATCGAGACATTAAGGTTCTAGTCTCTTAGAAAACAGTCGATCCCTATGCGGGCCTAAACCTGCCCAATAAATCTCAATCAAGATCACCGATACGATACGTTGAGCCGGCGTCTGTCGGCGCCTCTAGATCCCGATGATAACTCTCACAGCTCTTACGTAACCAGATTCGCGCGGTAATGAACCGATTGTCTTACACGCCCTTTCATTGTCAAGGTTGGGAAGCGTTTTGTTTGCCGTTTGAGGTTCGTGATCCCTTCTGAAATAGGTTTCGTTAGAATTTGACGTAACATTTGAAATTTTGCAGTGTGCCACTGTTTTACCACACTAAAACGGTGGTCAACATTTCTTATGTATCAGAAATTAGGTATTTCGATTGTATTTAATTATGATCTCTTGTTGTTTTGATATAAAGTTAGTTTTATAACAACTTAAGATAAAAGGTAGTAAAGTTTGACGACTTCAAGCCGAATGCAGGACCTCAAACTTACTCGTATTATGTAGAGTATTTTTAAGAATGGAATAACGCTCTTTTATCTATGATCGAAAGCACATCCACCCACCAACCGTCATCAAAGCTTATTAGTGAGCAAACATTGTCATCTATTAACTGGACGAGTCGGCAGACAACGCCTTACCATTCAGAAATTATGTTAAACCTCAAACAGTCAGCCACTTTTGTCTATTTTCCCATAAAATAGCTATAAATTAATTAAAAAACGCAGTCGATTTTCAGCCTTGTGTACCTTTAACACAAGGTTGATCAATGCTTTTGAGAGGGTAGGTCGAAAACGTGATTGACGAAACAAGATGATTATCAGTTATAACAATGCGTGTGGCTCGTTGTGAACTATCGACGTATGAACTGATTTAACAAGGGGATGAGTTAGGAACATTGGCTTATGAATATAAATACCCAATAAGGAATATTTGAATAAGCATTGTGTGAGAAACAGTAAGTAGAGCTAGTTTGTAACTCAGTTTTAGGAAGAGACCGCCAAGAAGAGAATTAGCAGGATCTGGACATATTACGTATGTTGATTTCTATACAGAAAAGAGTGCATCGCTGTAAAGTTGAAACTTCGAGGATGAATTTAAAAAGCTCATAACACAATATGATTTCGGTATCATAGATATTTGACACTCAACAGAAAACAGATTGTGTGTTTGAGTGCGAGCGTGTGTTTGATGAGCTTTTCTTTCAAGAACTTTTCTTAGAACTCTTTGCGACTACATAAATAATGCGATTTGCATGACATACAATCACTTCTTCTAAGGGTGCTCCAAAACGGGCCATATTTTTGCTACGCGTTCGTTTTTCATAATAAAAATCCCCGAAAATACAAGAGCTCACATAACAAAATTTCAAATAACATGTAAAAAGGACATTAATGAAAAGAGGATATTATAAAGTAAATAACACAATTATTTAGAAAACAAAGAGGTCTAGAGCCTTCTAGTTCCGCCAAGTAGCCACTAGTACCTATACGAGTATTCATTATTACCTATTTTGAAGCCATTTGTGAGACAGTTATTTATTTTTTGAAGAAAAAAACAACTGTCCCTTAGTTTCTTGACTGTTCTTTTAAGTAGTGGCTCTTTTTTCGAACAAGGCGTTCGAGTCTATTAAACAGCTTTGACAATTTAGACAATAGACAAATATTTATTTGCAGCAAAAACAAACAAAATAAATTAAGGGGTTAAGATGCGCCAATGACATTTGGCATTCGGCGCTCAGCTGGTTTTAGCGCCTCTAGTGATCAACGCTCGAAGCTTTTGAACATTGAGCTAGCATTTCTCAAAGACAAACAAATTCAGACGAAACACCGTGAAAAAAATATTTTTGCCTAAAAATGAAAGCCCTCTGTGATGTTATGCTTTATTGTAATGTTTTTTTACTAAATTATTTGAAGCCAACGGCGTTTTAAAGTTGAGCCTTATAAGCAGCATGAGCGCGGTAGTTTGTTTATAAGTATAGGTAGATTAAGTATGTACTCACAAATATCCCGCATCTAAAGGTTTTGATTCCCTTTGGTCGTGCGTGTAAAATCTAAAAAAAACAATCGTAGACCACGGACTCTCTGAAGTGTGAGATATTATCTTGGTCCCTCTCACTTTTATGATTTTTCAAACGAGAGAGACATTGACCAAAAAATATCTCGTGCGTAGGAATAGGGGAAATAATATAATATCGTAAGAATGGCCCTGGAGGGCTATTCTTGACGCGTGAGATGTTTCTTGGTCACTCTCACTATGATTTTTAAAACGAGAGAGACATTGATCAGAAAATATATTTCGTAAGAATAGGGCTCCTGATGGGCATCCTAAGAACTCCGGTACCAGGGATAAATTACTCAACCTATCCTAAACCAATGCTTACAACATTTCAAAAATCTCATAACAAAAAACATATTTACTAGGACTAGCAGAGCTGTTCAATCGACGGCCCGCTTAAAAAATTTATTCTACGAGTTGGTAGTACTAATCTGTTTTACATAATCAGCAGGTAGTATAAAAATGACTAAAATGATTCAAAACATAGTGGACCTAGAACTTACAACCTCATTATTATCTCGATAGTTTCTTGCCTGATTTTGCTGATAATTATGTTCCTACTCGAAGTTAAAAACGCGTTTGTGTTTAATATCTTTTTCATCACTCTCACTCGTAAAAAGGACTTTATTACATCAGTTTTAGCTCATAATCCGAGCTATTAAGCACGTGTGCTGTTACTTTACCATTATCGCACTAGTAACTAAACTAGACTTTTTTTTAAATAAATCAACAAGAGTTTTTTTTTACTTTTCTTAAATTCTTGATTCAAAGTATCATAACTACGTAATAACAGTAAATAAACATTATTTTTTTTATCAAAATATTGACAATTAATTAGTTATGATAATTTAAACAAAGTACTCGCTTTATTATTATGCCTAGTAAAATTTTGATAAGTGGAAAAGCAGCAAAATGCGCATACATTTTCAGAAAAATGTATTGACTATTGCAAGTCTGTGTTTTTTCCCCTCGCATGTGTGATGAAAAACGTCACATGAAACGCGTGTGCGTTAATAATTACACTATTGGCTCCATTAGTGTGCTCGCATACGGCTCGCGCTATAATACCGCCTCGAGTGTAATGATCTTAGCACAAAAGTGTCATAATTTACGATATAAAAAACTACACTTTGACTTAATTTTGTTTACTTAATTTTTTTAGTAAACTGATTTTCAATAAAAGTCAAGTTAGAAGATGTTTTAAGTGATCATTGTAGCAAAATTAAAGCGACTTCCAAACCACAAATAAGCACTAATATTAATTAATATAATTATTATAAGCGCTACCCATCTATTTGAAGTCGGTGCCAGCCAAGTCTTATAGGTAGAAGAAGAAGGATACTACTTACAAGTATCTACCTAATTACTACATATACATAGTATCTATATACTACCTACTTGGCTTGGCTGGTTCCGAGTAGTAGGTAATTCCTACTAAACATTCAGACTGAAATATTTGGCATAGTACGAGTAACTCCTAGTACTTCTACCTATTACCAACAAGTATATAACCTACTTACTACACAAATTGTAACTATCTACTCCATATTAGACTTGGCTACCTATTAGATTTAGCTTGGTGGCCGAGTTAACGGCTTACCTACCCGCTACCCTTGCCATAGACACCTGTCTGAGCGTGACGTTTTAATCGGACAGTGCCAGCCAAACCCAGTATAAGACAATTGCCAATGCCAACTAGATAACTGTTGCCCGTACCATGGTCTGGCAATATGATGATGGTAGAGAGAAGGGTGCAGGTTCGAAGTGGGACCTGTGAATGACAAATACAAGAAACTAACGGAACGAGCTTTTTTTTATCTACGCGTACGAAATCGTGAGCAACAGCTAGTAGTTAATATGGTAAAAAAATCCTCTCTAGCTGGACTAAAGGGGTCTTAGATTGGATATTGAAAAACCTTTTGTAGCTGAAATACATGTATAGTGCTTAGATTTTAGCAAACACCAAAAAAATAATCAAAATAAACCGAGAATCAAAAAATATCAATAAATCAAATGCTTTGAAGGCAGTAATCGCTCAGATTAACACATCCTTAATCTAACACATGAAAATCAAATGTTTTTAGGTTTTATAGATAAAACATAAATTCGAGCGAAGCTTGCAGTTGGGAGTGTCCAAGCAAAGAGATTAACATTGAATGAAAACTCAAAATAAGCACTGTAAGAAGAGTTTATTTGAAAATTGAACTAGCTACCAAGAAAAAAATACGAGCACGTGCTCCACGAGCTGCACGAAATTTAAAATAAAAGACTGTACCTTACTAGTACCTTTTTATTAGTTATGAGAGAGTATAATATTAGACAGTATTTTTAGAAGAGGATTCGCTTCTAGGATAAAGCAGTGTTTTTGTCTTGGGCGGCTTGAACCCCTCGCTGCCCTCAGGACTCATCTTCCCTTGCTGCGATCGGGAGTTAACTCTAGATTCCCTCGTTACGCTCAAGGTACAATAAGCCGCCCGCGACGTAAGGCACTGCTTTGTGCCCTCGGTACATAATTTACTATTGTTACTCTTTATTCACAAAAAGGTGAATTTAGAAGCAAGACCTGTTTGCTTTTCTCCAATCAAGTCTATCGATTGTTTGGCGCAACCAAATCCATTGTGTCTTGATATTTCCTTAAATTTTACGAAGAAGAAGCTAATGTTATAATACGCCAATAACTTTTGTCTTTCTGTTCTTGTTCTGCTTCTTCTTCGACGATGAGATTCGGCAATGAAGACTGATATTGTTGTTCCTAAAAACAATATTAAATAATAATTAATTTGCAACCATACTAAGTCCCAACGCTCGTATCAATAATTTATTTATGGGTGATTCCACAAAAGTTGGGTAACTTTTGAGGATATTTTGTTTACTATAGTAATTAAATCAAATTATAACAAATTCGGGTGCATATGATGGCTAATCTAATGAATATATTGTTCCAAACCGGGCCAGTCACTTTTTGAAATAGATTGTGAGATATTTAAAATTTTCTGAATTTGATTGCCAGGGGACTGACGAGGCTAACATAGTACTGATAGAATATACAATTTTGTAAGAATTATAATGAAATTTAATAATAATCAGTAATCAGTATCAGTAGTTTTAATAATAGCACATGTCTTTTAAGTATTAAAATCACTGAGTAACAATTAAAAATAATTACTAATATGTATTACAGGGAGAAAATATTATCTCAATTTTCAATACAGCCTTTTGACATTTAACCTAACGTTATTCACTTAGCTTTTACTACCTTGATTTAGTTTTACTCAATATTTCAAGAACAAACAATAAAAACAAAAATCTGTTAGAATCATCTTCAAAAAATTCCTGCACTAATCCTTGCATTCTGATTTTACTTTTTTTTTTTATTTGTCAGGTTATGCCCAGTTTTTTTATAGGTGACTACTTTGTTTTTTATTCTCCATAGTTTGTATTTGTCTACTACATTTCCAGATATAACTTGTTTAATTTTTTTTCTTTCTTCATGAGTTTTTTCTTTTTTCTTTAGTTTAGTGTAGTTTTTTTCTAATTGTGTTTTAATAACTTCCCCAAAAAGGGCCTTCTTCACTAATTCTTTCCTTTTAGTTATATCTTCACTCATGTCTTCAATTCTCGTCTTTGGTGTTTTTTTAACAGATTTTATTACGTTTTTTAGCTGTTTTTTGACTCGTTTATATTTTTGAGCATTTAGTTTAGTTTTAAACTTTGAAACTATAGCATCCATCTTTTTTATTTCCGTTTCTAATTTTTCTCTGTCTTTCACTTCTCCTTTCAGCTTCTTTTGCTCTTTGGTCTTCGTTAATAACAGGTCTGATTGCTTCATTAACTATGGGTGGTATTTCGTCGTCAGTAGAAGTATTTTGGCGTATAAAATTATTAGTGGTTTGTTTCATTAAAAGAAAACAGCTATGTTTTCTTTTAATAAATAATTTTTAAATTTTTTTTCTAGTTATTCGTTGCTCTCGTGGTGTCATGTCTTCAACATTTTTTCTTTGTCCTTTCTCTTTTTTCCTTAACTACTAAAGTTTTTGTTTTTCTTTGTATTCCGCTAATTTAATGGGGTCACTTTTAATTCTTGCCAAGCGAGCCTTTTCGGCTTCTATCTTTTTTTTTATACTTATTTCTTCCCTAGTCAAATTACTTTTAGCGTGCCGCATGATGTTCTAAACTGAAATATAAAATAGAAATGCTTATACATGGTAGCAATTAAGATAAAAGAGCTCTAAAACACAAAAACAACATCAGTACTATGGAGACACGTCAGTCTTCTGGCGCGAAACCTGACAAAGGACTGACGCCAACGGATTGACGAAAAAGACATCATTTGAGGTTTTAATCAGAACTAATGTTTTTTTCTGGTAATTTCGAATATCAATAAACTACATTTTAACAAATCATAGTTACCTATGTATAAATGAAATAAACCTCAGATTAACAAAAAAATAATGACTCACCACAGGACTGAGATTTTGACTGGCTCAGCATGTGTATGGACGACAAACACAACCCAGGAACTGGTACAGTTATGGTGGCCGTCAAATCGTGCGGTCCGCAACTAACTTCATTACCAACATTAAAGCTTAAACAGGGATTTGACCTTGACTCGGTGATATTTAGCGCGAATTTCAAATTTGAAGAACACACAACGGACTGACGAATGAAAACGAACACAAAGTTTCTTATTTTTTTTAAAATAAAATGAAGAACAATGCATTATGAAAGTTGTAGTATATAATACTGTGTACATCACAGATTGTAGTAAATTAGTAAGTTTTCTTAAATCAATGATAATTTTTAATGGATAGTCACTTGATTGTTGGTTTTCGGGATTGTGACATACCAAAGGACTGACATTTTAGGTATTAATTTTGTTTTTTTATTAACTTCTATTTAAAATGAAAAAGTGAAATTGGGTGACCAAATAAAGGACTTTTCATTGTTTTAAAATAAATTATTATTTCAATAAAATATAATAAGACTTTGTATATATTGGCTGATGACATTGAGTTACCCAATTTTTGTATATTCACCCTTATGTACATTGTGTACACAAAAAAAAAATGATTACCAGTTTATTCGAAGGTGAAAAAGTCCCTGTTCCTCGGATGCTCTGATAACCTTCGGATGATTTTGAACTAGGCATCTGTAGATAAAAATATAGGATAAGTTTTTAGTACTGAAACGGAAGTTCTTCACTCGCGCTTCGCGCTCGCTAAGTGAATGTCACGCATGCCCATAGCAGTTCAGCGCCACTCTGATTATAAGTAGTGGCTCTATGAGCAACGTCTCACAAATTACATATCTCCGCTATTTTAAATAAAACCTAAATTTACAAAATTTCACAAATATCGGTTGAAAAATGCGATCTGTAGAGGAAAACAATCGGACATCCGTGCAATCAGACGCTGGACGCCGGACATACGATAACTTTAGCAATAGCATTTCCACTTGGCATAGCTCTGACTATGCACTATGCTTGTCACCCTAATAATATAAGATGTTAAATGTCTTTTAACTCACCTTAGTTCAGTACTCGCATTTTTTGTTGGCTGAACGCTTGTGTTTAAACTTTGATAATTTCGTTGATCTCTGTTTCTGAAAAAATGAAATAGAGCAATTTAAAGATATTAATTACACAATATTCATATTACTCAAAGCGTCTCGTTTGTCTCTTTCCATGATACCATAAAATATAAAACAATTACCAATTTATAATTCCAGTTTAAAATATATTACTATTCTAGTCTTCATGCAATAGAGACTAGATTAAAATAACTATTAAGACTAGATGCAGGTTGGTATCAGTTACCAAAGAAATTGTTGTATTTAATAAATATAAATAAATAACAATACATACAATAGTGACTCTGTGAGCTGGAGATCTCGTGACCGATGTCTGTCCGATTTGAAATTGTCACATGTATTTTATACCCAAATAAATTATTTGTATTTGTCCTCCTCTACAGGTCACACTCCTCAACCGATTCTCGTGAAATTTTGTGAGCAGGTTTGACAATTATATAAATTTTTGTTTTGACTCGGATCAAAAAGTTTTTTGGAAATTTTCCAATTATGCAGATATATCCTCTTTTAAATCACATCTCTGCCATATTGAAAAATTTCCAATAACCGCCTAGACACGAAAATTCTTTTTAAATATCGGACTTACTCACAAAGTTTCAAGAGAATAGGTTAAGAAATGCGACCTGTAGATTAAGACAGGTCTGGGCAAAGATCCGGACAGAAATCCAGACGGAATTCGGAAATACGAAAGCATTTTCGTCGAATCTGAAGCATAGACGCTTCGCTCGCTAACGATCTCTCGCTCGGTTATTGTTGTAAGAAAATGTAATAACTTTTCTTTCGAATTCAATGGCCATAACTCGGAACACTACTTTCTGAATGCAAATGCTTGAATTTTTGTATTAAATACTATTTTTTACAAAAAAATACTTTATTCAAAGTGACTGATCAGAGTGTTAGTAAGCATATTCTTTCAAATAAAAAATAAATGACGAAGTTATGCTGCAACAAACATTTAGTAAAATTTATACAATGTAATAATTGAGTGCGTTATAATTTTTGAAGTCGGTTAACAAACCAGGATAAGTTAGAAAAATATGCTCACTACACTGCTAAAAATAATAATGTATTGCGGACCGTGGTTGGTCAGCTATAACATAAAAATGTGATTGTTTCTAGTTTAGGTAGGTTAGTTTAGGAAATGTGCTATACCAAAAACAAAAATTAGTATTAGTCATTTACACCGTTCGCAGTTCGCACGCGACGACCGCTTTCCGATATTGACATCGTAAGTACACATAATAATTATCATTATTTTATTTTTACCCGATTGTTCAAGAAGGATTATTTATTATTATTAACTATAGAATACTCCCCATTTCTATGTTATTAACTAGGTGTTGGGGCATCAGCAAGTATGCCACAGCTTCAATTTGAAATGGCTTAGGTATATTGACCTTAGTATAATTTTTGTGAATAATTGAATCAAATGAAATCACGAGAAAAAAAACAGCTGTTTCATACAAAAAGCTCATCGATCGTCGACAAAATGTAAGCAGATGCTTTTTTCCCCGATTTAATTTACAAATAAAAAAGTTTAAAAAGTAATCGTTGTTTATAATGAAGAGTACAATGACCCCCGTTTGGCTTAGTACACCCTATACCGATAACCCTGTGCAATGTACTAATATGACACATATAGGTACATTTGTACATAACAAGAAAAAAAACACAGTTCTGACAAGTCTTGCACTTGGATAATTATCATGAGCAACATGTACAATGGGGCCCGTGCCGTGGCGTGATGATTGTAGTACAGCACGACGCTGCGCGACCGCGGCTCGTATCACAGCAAAATAAGGTTCACGGTCGCACAGCGTCGGAGGGTAAATCCAACAATCATCGCAATAAGGTGTAATGGACGGTGAAGCCCTGAGAGTTAACATAGGTCGGAGGACACGTCTGTAGTTTTCTATTAAGTATTTTTATCAGGAAAACAAACGTCAGACCGAATCATATGCCACTAAAAACTCAGACACTAGGGTTAGTCACTTCAGTCTACACAATAAGAACAAACGGGTAAAAATATTTATGTGGTAATTAAATATTAATAGGTAGGTAGGTACTTACCACTTAGCTACCTAGTTGGAGTCCAATTTTTTTGTTACGCCTAGCTGCCTTGGTGACATCTCCCATTTTCATCGGATCAACCTTCTGTACCCTCTACTCACAACGCGATCAATTATTGTCCAAATATTTTCACTAGTAGTAAAGTCACTAAAAACTTATCAAATGTCTTGAAAAACTACTTTTTTTGATTGGCTCTGGATAATTAAGCACTGTTTAATTGATGATTTACGTACAAATAGAAAAAAAATGCGAAAATATTTTTCGGCAAGGCGAGTACGTCCTTCCTTCGTGAGGCGCTGGCGCCGACTGGCCCGTCCCCCGCAAAGGAGCTCGCGGGTGTCAGTGGTCACGTGATCTGACGAAATACTTCAAAATAACACAAAATATTACTAAACTAACTCAATTTTAGCTCTAAAAATATGGTAAAAGAACGATCAATCATATTTTTAATTTCCTATCCGAAGGTGTAAAAATATATAGTAACGTAATCTCCGTAAGCACGGTATTGCACGCCATGAGAACGAAAACAACGTTCATTTAATATTTTTTTACTCGCAATCTAGTAAGTAATATAATATTTTAATTAGACTAATTAATAGGTAACAGAATGATCTTATTGGTGATATTTTTTTCATATCGGTAGGGTCCGTAGCTTCTTCACTATTACGAGTTGAATAGACGCATTTGGCGAATATTCAAGGCTTAAATAAAAATTACACGATTAAAAAAACAAAATAACATCGTTTTTGCCACAAACCGGTCCCAACTCAGCATAATGCCGGCTGCTATAGACAACCGGCGCTGGTCTTCCGTTGGAACCGGCAGGTGACGTCACGAACGGACGTCGAGCAATATGAACGCACGGCAAAAAGAATCAATTAAATTAAAATAAGACTTACTTACACTAAAAAACGCAAACAAAACTGAAAATTCAAAACAATACCACAAAACTAACATAACTAACATATCATATGACATGACATGACATGCATAAGTGTATCTTTGTTACCCAATTGAATAAAAACATTTTGGCTTTGACTCGCCCGGCAATACTGGCAATATTGCCGACTGTAGCCGGTCATCACCAGCCATGGTATAAACGTACGACGATATGGCCAGCCGGGCTACACTCAAAATATTGCTGCATTATTCCCGGGCCAGTACTGGAGTAAAAATATGGCCGGTCTAGGAGCACCCTACCAACGCTTCCCTCAAGGTTTCCCGATGGAAACATCAATATAAAACACTCAACGACAGACGTCAGCACAATCAATTACAGCAAACTTGGTTGCCTAATCGACTGTAAAACTTATTTGCTGTGACACTGACTTTGATAGGGGCTGGGGGAAAGTGATGAAATGTAATCCAGGGGTCTCGTTTGAACGATTTCTGAAACGTGGCAAATGTCGATTTGTCGAAAGCTTTACGATAAGGTGAAACAATTTTCTACCTACGTTTACAATTTTTAACAGACTTCCAAAAAAGAAGAGACTTTTAAACATCGTTATATCGACTATACATCGTTTTTTCTTTCCTTACTATGGTAAACCTTTCCTGCACAAAACTTCATCAGTCACTTTTATTTATCAACAAATTATAACTCCTTATTTTTTTTTCAAACAAAAGTGACAATATCAATGGATATTAGCGACAAATTATGACTTCGTGCCTCCATAGACTCCAAACCAGTTACAATAGTCATCATAAACTAATGTAAAAAAAAGATTGAGTGACCAATATATGGATTTGGATCAATGGTCTTGGTAGGTGGTCCTTTCTCAGAATCACCCTTTGGGACAATGCGACAGTGTTTATTAAAGGGTTGCTAGTATTTAGGGTAGAATATCAACTGATTTACTTTTAATCGTGAGCCAGATATGATCTCGGACTGTTCAGTGTTTTGTTACCGGGTGTTATTTGTCGCTTTTTTGGACTAATTTGGATATCTCACGTACGGCGCGATGTGTGATCGGGTTTCGACGTTGAGGAATGTTATTGATGATGACTCAAGTATTCTAGGATGATATCCGAGCCGAATTTTGAATTTTGAAAAAAAAAAAAAAAAAAAAAAAATTTTGTTCAAGGCCAGCAATTTTGTTTAGAAGTTTTTCCCTACAATTTAGGCAGTAAGGTTTGTGTAACTGTAAAACTTTGTATGTGTATAGTAGAGATCCGAGCACCACCCGAAGCCCAATTTAAAATTGTACTAATACCTTTCGCCGTATAGAATACGCAAAAGCGCTAAAAAAAAAGACTGTTGAAAACTTTCTTTTAAAACAAACAGATGAACATAATGAACAGCATCGATTAAAAAACTTAAGAAAGGCACGCGCAATAAAGACCGTCCAGTAAGACACAGTGTATAATGTTACTTCGACAAGAAAAAAGCCGGCGCCCAAGAAACACGGGTCCTGTCAGTTCAAAAACAAAACGAGTGTCGTGAACACCTTGTACACTTTTTCAAAGGAACGTAAAAAGTTACCGTGTAAGTATACAATTTCACCGGCGCTTTTTTATGGAAGTGCAAATATTAAATTAAATTAAATTTGTTTATTGAGATAAATACGACAATCTTATCAATTACATCTATCTCACATGAAAATTAGAAAAAAAAAGTATAGGATAACAATAAATAATACTCACACTTAGAAATCGAAAATTAAATTAGGATACACTACACAATTCTCAAAGTGTCAAAACTTATTAAATACATAGAGACAAAATATCCAAAAGTCAAAATTCAGTAACACAAAATATCAAACAATAATTTCTAATAATAAAACAAAACACGTCAATACTAAATAAAAATAGAAAGGTCAAAAATCAACTTTAAAACTATCAACATAAAATTAAAAGAAACTCAAAACAAACAAAATTATACGTCATACCTAAATGTCAAAAATGTCAAAATCAGTATTATCGTTTTTTTTTGCTTTGTCCCATTGGTCAAGATTCTCAGAATTTGTTAGAAAAACAGTCATAGTAACTTTCCAATTGTCACAAAAAATGACAAAATCAGTATTGGTGGCAAGGTATATTATTGTACTGACTAAAGCATTTAAATGATCCCAAAATCTTTTTCAAAATTTTATCAAATCGATACAGTAGTACCTAGTGGGAACAGAAAAGAAAATCCATGATCAAATAAAACAAGGTCTAGCCTTCCGGGAGCAAACACGTAAAGACGTCACTCGTTGTCGTCATCCGTCTCTTTCGAACTATTTGTAAATGACTTGTTTCGTTCTTGCTCTAAGCATCTATTGACGTCACTACGTGTTGCCCACATGACCGGAATGCTGGCGGAGTATTTATCATACCATGAGAAAATCAAAGATTTACTTGTAAAAGGCAAATTATCAAAGTTCCAGCGACGTAAATGTCGTACGTAACTGTCTCCTTTACTAGTAAATGTTGTATAATTGCGTAGAAATAGTTAGTGTTTTGTCTTTTTTCTGTCTTCTAAATTTTTAACTCTCTCGATCCTTAAGAGGGCCGCGACGCTCTGAAATTTCCTTACAAACGCGCTTCTCAAATTTCTTGAAAACCATTTGTCAGATTATGATGAAATTTAGCATGTACAAGTAAATTAACAATATCTTCGCCCCTATGTTCTTGGTTTTTTAAAAAACGTCCTCAAGAGAAAATAGAGCTATGAAAAATATCCGCATTTTTAAGGGGTCACTTTTGACTGATTTATTCAAAAGATGGGCAAAGCAAATCAAAAATCCCATAGATAACAAACCTAACAATATCCTATGAATCGGAGAGATATTAGTGCTATGCAATGTACTTATGTATTCTCATCGAGAAAAAAGGTAAAGTATATTTTCTTGGCAGAGCTCGAAGAGGAAAACATTAGAAGAAGACTTTCTGACTAGAACAGATACGATAGCCAAAATGTAAAACAAAAGGAAAACCAACGTTTCGCAGTTTCCGCTTTAAGACCCTGAGCGAAAATTTTCCCATCACGTACGATGACACAATTGTAACACAATACTATTGTTGTCTACGGGAGAAACCCAGCATTAAATCTTATATGTGTGGTCAAATAGATATTGATACATTATTCATTCAGGAACAATTTATCAATAACAATGAAGGATGGGTCATGATCGCCTGATTAGAATTAGACCACAAACGGCTGTGACGGCATGAGTGAAGTGTCTATGATACATGGGGGCATGGTGGACGTGACCACCATCAGATGATCACGACGTTACTGGGCGTTTTTCAAAAAAGATGTACATTCTCAAATATATAGCGTCCAAAACTTTAGTTCTGTTTTTATAATTTATATACGTACGTACTTGAGTAAACGGCGTATTTATTTGATGAATACATATTTAAGTTACTAAATTTACTATTATGTGCAACCTAACACTCATTAGTATCAATATATCATAAAAACAAACGGCAAAAAAGTGTAAAATGTCCCACCTGCATGATTAGAACTTTCAAGTCGCAGAAAAAAATACATGAATTAAATAGCGCCACTATTTTATATTCTGTAGACCAATGTTGAACTTGTAAATACGATTTCGAGCTCTATGATGTCGTAATTGAGCTTAAACTAGCTCAAAATACTGTTTATGTGTGGTCCCAGGAATATGGCAGAATCGGAGTTCCGGCAATAGTCACGATACATTTTTTAATACTTTAACAAAATATTACTCTAAACTATGGTTATTTTTAGTTTTTGGCAATATTAATCTTGTCTGTGGTATAACCGCCATTTTGATCTCATTGATTTAATCTCAGTGTAGTCAGGATCTGTGACGAAAGCGGGCGCGACACGTTGGTTGCGAATTGAAGTTCCAGATAGCAACGGGATTTTACGAGGTATGTAGCAGTTTATCAAGTTATTCGCCGTAACACAATCACAAATGTGGTATTAAACTTTAGTAAAACAAATCGCAAGTAGCCGTAAAATGAATACAACAGCTTGAATTATTGTTTGAAGTTCAGTTGGTATCGATTCGTCACGTCAGGTTCGTCACGTATTGTATAGACGGAATCATTTTGTGACGCACCGGAACTATTAGGCTGGGGCTATATTTGATGAATAGTACTAAAAATCCTGGGGGGGGGGGGACGACGACGACGACGACGACGACTAAGATTTATCTTAATAGACACCTTGTTTATAAAGAGTAAGCCGTTTTAATACAAAAATAATATTATGTTAAGTCAATCTACTACATTTCAGCGAACATGGCGCTCACGGCAGCGGAAAGAGCTAAACGATACCGGGAGAATCTAAAACAAAACCCCGAAAAATTTGAAGTGCAACGGCAAAAGCAGTCAAAACGACTTCAAAATAAACAAAAAAAAAAAATTAACGACTTGACAGAAGAAAAAGAAGTTAGAAGAAAACAATGGAGGGAAAAAAAGAAAAAAAAATTTAAAAGGAAAAAAAAGAAAGCGAACATCAAAAAGCTACCCCAAGTAAATCGAAGTCTCAAAAAAGCGAAGATCTTATTTAAAAAAATCGTTACAAAAAATATAATCTATCGAGAATAGAAAATAATCGCAAATGAAATCGAAGAATGAAGACAGGCTTTTTGTTCTAATCTAACTAAATTATCTAACTAAATAAATTGCTATTTGGAATGGCATTATAGATCATTATTCAAATTAGTAAAATAGTAAGAAGTTGTGATCAAAAAACGTAAACTAAAGACTGTTAAAAATAAAATTATGTAGACCCAATACTATGCTAGTACTTTACCAAATGTGTAATTATATAATTAAAAAATAAGAGTTAATATTCTTTCAGTTCTCTTAGTGTAAACATTTTTTTTTTCCAGTTAGTCTCGTAGAATTCCGGATAGTCACTGTCCCATATTTTTATGTAGACAATAACGAATACAATTCAATAAATGTTTAGTTCTTTGTTAATATAATATATGTGGTTGTTTAGGACGCTGATGTTGTGTATTTATAATATTTGTTAGTTCTTAAAGTTGAATGTCATTAAGAAAGTAAATAAATGTCAACTTTTTAAGGTCAAAAGTTCCTACTGTGACGATCTCGAAATAAAAATTATTGCGTAGCAATAATTATAGTGTTTTGTCTATGTTTTGACTTGGTGTTTCAAAGATTTTAAAGTCATTTAATGATTAATAAAGATAAATTAATATAACAACTCTTATTTTTGTTTTATTAACTTTTTTCTATTGTTACTAACCGGAGCAAATGCCTGTGAACTCTTACGTAAAAATTTACGCGATTTACGTAAGATTATCGCGATGTGTTTCGTAATACTGTTATTTATTTTTGAATTTTACTTAATTTAAAGTACATTTTATCAAATAAGATAAAAAAAATGCAAAAAAATTTTAAAAAACAAAATCAACTCCGGTTCGTCACGTGTAAATCTTTTTTGAAAAACGCCCTATTACGAGTACATTTTAGCAACCCTCCCCCCGTCGCCCCCTACGACACACGGTCGCCAAACACAAAACTAAGCAAAGCTTGTACCTACTATGGCTGCCAGGGACTGATTATACATACCTAGATATTTTTGAATACATACTTAAATAGATATTAACACCCAGACATAGAACAAACACTAATGTTCATCACATGAATATTATTCAAATTACAATTTAAGAAATTTGGTAGAGCAAATGTAAAGTGCCATGGAAAAGCAGAACAATGGGATGAGACCAAAATTCGCGAAGGAAATCCTATGTAAAATTGCTAGGCAAGTCATTCATTGAAGGCGCCTGACTCATTCCATTGTTGCACCTACTATGTATTAAGAATGGTATTCAAAATCGATTTGTACGCAAGCTTACCAGGTTATCTAGGTTAGGACACCGCAGCAGTACCGTGTGAATTATTCATGACAATAATAAGGATTACAATGAAATAGAAAATGGCGAGATTGCCGTGAGTCAGTTACTATACTACGCGGGAGTGAGAAAGGGTTGATAATTATGACATTTTTGAAATAGGAATTGGCAGAATTTGATCAACAGTCAATTGTTACTTAACATAAAGCTGTGTAATGCAATCAATATCCAAACAGCCTGTTGTATCCTATACCTACCCCGGTTGCCTGCAAGGTCATAGGAAAAGAAGATTTCTTGCCTGGTTCATAAATAACTTCATCAAATCACTATTTCCCGATTCTTCTATGGACGAGAGACTTTGTGTTTTTATTTCTGACAATGTGCTTAACAATGGCGAATGCTGGCTAGGCTCTGCATCCTTACCATGAGTTTTGATAGTTACGAAAACTTTTATCGCTTTCGTTTTCGTTTCGATTATGCCGATGGCTGAGCGTAAGGCGTGATTTGTTTGAAGCCGTATTATTTATTTTATTCATTTGTTTAACAACTTACAGCTATAATTATAGGTATACCTAATGCGACAGTGTAGCAATAAGTACTAACAAACGGTTATATATGATATATATCCTGTAACAAACACAATATATGTACATACGAGTATGTAGTGCTATCTTTGTTGTTTGCAGTCTAGGTTTTTGGTGTACATAATATGTGTGAGTCTGTTGGTAATTTTTTTTCTTAAAATTTACCAAACAATGATTAAGCCAATGGGTCTATATGCGGTATAGTCAGTTTTGTCGGGTTCGGGGATAATTTTTGCGAAGGCTGTTTTCCAGTAGTCGGAGAAGTATTGAATAAAACAAAATTTATTTTAATTAATTTTAATATTAAATACCCATTTTAGTTTTATTTTTTATTCTTACTGTCACTACAGTACTGACGTTTGTGTTTTTTTTTTGTATTTAAAATGATAGCGCCTCCCGCGCCACTGTAATCCATCTCGTTTAGACGCAGTCCGTCCAACACGCAATCCGTCCAATTTCAAAATCATTGTTGCAATCCGTCCAAGACGTGAATCGTCCAATACGCAAACCGTCCAACACGCGATCCGTCCAAAACGCATTCCGTCCAAAACGCAATCCGTCCAACACTCAATCTGTCCAACACGCAATCCGTCCAATACGCATACCGTCCAACACGCAAATTGTCCAGTAATACAAAATTTAATCGAGACATATCGTTTGTCCCTATATACCAGGTTTCTAGCTATTACTAGAAATAAAAAGAACTTTTGAGACACTAAACCATGGTTTATTAAACTTAAAGGTACTAACATACAAAAAACAAAAAGGGGAATTAATTCTTAACCTGCACATCTTAATATTTTAAACTACACAATTTTTAACCTCGTATCTGCCGTTACTTCCTCCGGACCAAATTTTAGAAGTCTGGATGTCCATTTTAAATATTGCTCCAAAAACAGAAGTAATGGGAAAGCTTAAACAATACTTCGATAGCCAGTGGATTATAAAAAAGTCCCTGAAGTGCTAAGTTGTTGGGAGAGACATCGAACCACTAACGCCCTAGAAAAGTGGCATCACAGTAATAAATAAAAACCCTACATTTTTCTTGTTCGTGCACCAGTTAAAAAAAGAAGCTAAACATTATGATAGAAAAATAAAAAACATTTTTTTTCATCCCCAAAAAAAACGGCCACATGTTGAAATTTTGTGAACAGTGTTTTTTTTCCACATTTTTGTGAACCGATTAATATATATTTTTAAAGAATTCCCTTTTTTGTCGGTCCCATATACATTTTAATAAAATATTTGATCTCTCAGGTGAAATGTGAGAAAAGAGGGACTTAAAGTTGGTTGAATCCTTTTTGGAGAAAAAAAAAAAGTTTCTGGACAGTTTGCGTGTTGGACGGAATGCGTGTTGGACGGATTGCGTGTTGGACAGATTGAGTGTTGGGCGGATTGCGTTTTGGACGGAATGCGTTTTGGACGGATTGCGTGTTGGACGGTTTGCGTATTGGACGATTCACGTCGTGGACGGATTGCGACAATGATTTTGAAATTGGACGGATTGCGTGTTGGACGGACTGCGTCTAAACCATCCATCTTACAATAAACTCATTAACTAAGTCACTCCTTAAAAATAAAAATACAGACTCGATAAATAGAAAAGCGCGCACTTATCACATGGAATTCTCTAGCGAATAATAAATGGGACTCGATTAATTTCGACGGCATGAGAATCGGTAGGAAAGAGAATTGGCTCTATTTATCAATCAAGTCATACATTGGTGGTGATTTTGAGGACGTCTTTCATTGAAAATTGAGCTTTAGATACTAAAACGTACGGTCCAATAAACTTGGCAAAAGAGCACTGAATTTAAGGGCATCAAGTCGAACTAATCGTAAGTTTTTTTAAAGTGACTGTATGTAAGTACTCGATTATTTTCCTTTTTCAACTCAACACGTGTTAAATCAGTTAATGAGTTCTCGGGTGGCGTTAATAAGACAGTGGAGTAATTGCTTAGGGTTTTAAAGGATACCACTTTTTTTTTTAAAATAAAAGTTAAGTAATGAAAGTGGGAACTTAATTTTTTTTTTATATGACGTCGGAGATTTTTCATGTTGAGTGGTGCATGTTTGTTTCAAATATACTTTGTAAGAAGCCGTTCTGAGTGAGTCTGGGGAGGTCTATATTCTTCTTGATTATCTTCAACACTTATAAGCGAGTAGCTGTTAAAGTCTGCATCGTAAAATAAATTGTTGGGGAAAAATGTCCGGGATTACAGGTCAGATTAGAAAAAAACTACTTAAAGAAATCTACATACATAGTTACCGAGTGCCATGTGACTATGAAACCAGCAAATCCGCGGGCAGATAAGCTAGTACTCACCTCATCCCCATTTTATAATCTTTAGGATCTCTTTATATCGTCTCTACATAGTATAAATAAAGTTCGCGTTCCGTTAAATATTTCCGCGTCTATCTGTCTGTCTGTCTGTATATCCGCTAAAAACTCCTCCTAAACCAAGCAACGGATTTTGATGCGGTTTTTACCATCACTAGTTAGATAATTTTCACGGAAGTTTTATTGGTACCGTGCGGAGCTGGAGCGGGTCGCTAGTTTTAAGGGCCTCGTATTACACGAAATCACCAAAAACAAGTATTTTGTTTGCGCCTAGTTTGATATGAAGAATTGTGATGATCAGGTACAAAAAAATACTGCTGGTAGAAGAAACAACCAACTCAAGTTTAACCGAAGAACAATTTTAAAAAACATTCTCATATTTAAAAAAAATCACAAAAAGTATCTTCAAAAAACTTTTGGAACCTAGTTCTCTAAATTTTCAGCGATTACACCATTTCTTTTTTCGAGTATTAAATAACCAGATTAGTTCTCTAAAGTTTAATCGAGCCACTTATTCTTATTTGTGCCCTTGTTACGATTCATACCATTAAAAACGGCAGAAAATGTAATTTTACGCGTCGATCTCATTTTACCCTCAAATATGATTACCGATTTTCAACTCTAAATGAAGCAACTTAAGTAAACGTGTGTGGGTGTAAAATTTTACCATGACGGCGCCTTAATATAATATTGTCCTTGGCTTTTATTTTTAACTTTTGTGGTTGTTTTAGTAGTTATTTCGATCGATAATCGCGTCGGTCTCGTTCTGGGTTTAATTTGCGCTAGTCAAAATCACGGATCACTTCTTTAAACTGACGTTATCTGTGATGCGTACGGGCCGGTTTTGATCGATTTGTCGTGGTCTTTGTTTGTTTTTGGAATCATTGGCGTTTAATTTGTTGTTAAATGCTGTTTTGAACATGTCAAATAACATGCTGGATAAAAGGTAATTACAGATAAAGTGATTGACAGATAAGATGAATTTACGTTTATGTTCACAAGAAGGAGGGTCATGTTTTCCGAGTGTTATATGAATGAGGTTTTTTTGGCACGCCCTACTGCATAAAAAGCTTGACAGATTTCGACATGTGAGGTGTCATTTGAATCGTCTGGATAGTGGAAGTGATGTAGGGTACAACATCTTGCAGCCTGGTTACTTGTTTTTCTTTTATTAATGTTACTTGTTAATAACTTTAACAAGGTCAAGCCTGATGCAAATATAAAACCCAAACACAACATCAGCTTGCCTCACACATATGTACATATATCGGACCCTCAACAATGCCCGGCTAATGGACATTACGATACATTTGACCTGGACATGGTTCCAATGCCCAGTACTAGAAAGGAGGAATTAGTGAGGAAGGCTTTTTTCGGAGAAGTTATCACATTTCAATTAGAGGAAAACTACACTAAAATCATGAAGATAAAAAAAGAAAAGTTCAAACAAACTATAATCGGAAAAGTGGGAGACAAATACAAATTATGGAGATTACCAAACAAAGCAGTGGTTATTAAACAAACAGGATTAAAAAAATAATGTAAAAATTAAAGTTCAAAATCTCGTTCAGCAATTTTTAGATGATTCTAACAGCAGTTAAGCCGCAGGCAAGATAAAAATTGTGACTCGTAAACAAATTAAAAAACAGAAAAGATATCCTGATAAGGACACTATGAAAAACCTTCACGAGAAGTTCTTGAAAACCATTCCATTCAGACCTGAGAGATTATATTTTTATTTTAAATTTTTGTTGATTACTTTTTTTTTTTTTTTTTTTTTTTTTTATAACATCCTTTCCTGAAGCTATCTATCTATTAAGACAATGATCTTCATTTTTGGCTTGTGTCATGAGTGTTGATTACTTAGAAAAGGTTTTATTGGTAAATTAAACTCCCTCATTTAATAAAAACCTGCTTTAAAGGTGGAAAAAGTTGTTCTTCAAAGTATCATGTAAATATTTTATTAATTGTTACATGTAATTTAAGATTAAAAGTGTTAATATGCAATTGTTAGTTTTTAAAAGATTTCTTTTAAATTTCAATACATTTCTTGCAATCTTATGATCAATAAGCGATGTGATGGTGTGTAGATAATAAAATTGTAAAATCCCCTCGACTCCCATGCACTAGTCTTCCCCAACTATTAACATTCTAACATTTTTACAGATGAAATAGATATAAATTTACACTTAAGTACTGATCGCTGTAATGTTTTGAGCAACAATATAATTAAAAACGAATATATAAATTAAATCAGTTTTTTGTGTCTCCTGAAAATCAATCCTGGACTTTGATTTGATTTGGATTTGATCGCTGTAATGTTTTGAGCAACAATATAATTAAAAATTAACATTATTTCACACTAATAGACTTTCTACTACCTAAGTCTATGGTTACCTGTGTTGGGAATACAATGCAACACAGAAAGACACCAACCACTAACATCCAGACCCAGATCAGATATTTCAATTCACCATTCAAACATCTACCCAGTCAGGAATAGACCCTAGGCATCTTGCTCATAAAATAGTTGCATTCTGAGTAGGCTCAAGAGAAGGAGGATCAACACAAATAGTACTGTTATGTTTATGTGAAACATATAAATTGAATCAAATAAAGACTAATTTTAAATTTAGTTTCTTTTAGAAGTTACAACATAGCTATCCATACAGTTTCACAATAGCTAAAGGAAACTAACGAGATGTTTTCTGGACTCTAATTTTATATGAAATAGTTTTCTTTTCCAATTCTGAAGTATTCAATATGATTTTAGTTGATGTTTATATTTTAAACACAACAAACACAAAAGGAATGAAACAAATAGTTACACATAGGTTGAAAATAGAATACAGAGAGGTAAATTCTGATGCGAGATTACTGAATCCATTATCTTTCCTCAAAGCATTAAAGGCATAATTTGCTTGCCGCTGATGAGATAACATAACCTCACTCTCAAATTAGAACTTGGATCAGATGTTTAACCAATCGAAGGTGTAGGATATTAACGCCTAGGATGAAGCGTAGCCGGCTAGCCGGGACCTTATCTTGGTGGCCTTGATATCATTTGGAATTAATTACTGCAGATGAACTTGGCTATTTGCAGATATGGAGATGTAAACAAACAATATGGAGATAGTTAATTACGTACTATAGCTAGTTCATATTGCGCATGCGAAAACAGAACTGCAATATTTGTTTTGCATTTTCTTGTGTGATAAGGTTTTGTGTTAAAAATCAATCGTTAACGATTATTAATGACCCTATGAAAGACAACAGGGCTTAAAATTACCTTTGCTTTGAGAGCGAATACGGTGTTTCTTCTTCCATATTTGTAGAGTGTATAATAAGCAAAACCACCACCGAAAATACAGGCACACGTTGTGAAAACTTTACTAGATCGATTATTTATGTTTACATTACTAACATTACGCGCAAAAACCGGTGAAAATTGCAATTTTTTCAATAATTTGCTAGAAGAACGGCACAACGTCGCCATGTTGGTACAACGGCTACCGACGAGTGCGAAAGAGACAGAAATTCAAGATTGTTCTGAAATTTTGTGCAAATTATGCGCATGCGCGAGAAAGTTTGCCATGCTACAAAATAATTAAAAAAATAGTCAATCGGTAACGTATTTATGTTAACAACTAGCTATTACCTTCCAAAAACTTTCCTTAATAATCGAATTTCATCAATATCCGTTCAGCCGTTTAGCCGCTAAAAGCCTTCAAACAGACAGAGGTGATTGTATCATATTTGTGAATCTGGATTGTATAAAAAAACCTCTAACTTTTGCAAGCTCTCACCGTTACGCATCTCGTCTACGCATCACCGTTAATGTATATTATTTCGATGGCTTTTAAGTAGACTCTACCTACCTATGCTTAAGGGGCTGAATTTCTTTTTAAAACTAAAACTCATAATGGTTATCACTCATTGGAGCGACTCGTAACCGTCTCGGTGGTCAACGGGTGGACGTCGTGTGGTCCGGAATTTCCAAGTAGTCTGTTAGCGATTCTCACTTGTCCTGGCGTAAACCACTCGCGGGTGGCGTGTGGTCACCAAGTGGGCTACTGGTCATCCGCTTATTGAAAGCTTACGCCGTCGGTCGAGGCGATCCGGAGTTATAGTGAGCGAATATAATTAAACATCCATAGAAGTTCATAAAAATAATACGTAACGGGTTAATTGCGTGTCGGGTCCTGCGGTGCTATTCACAATCATTCGGAAACATTTTCCGATCGGATCCCAGAAATTTCTCAAATTGTTGGAATCTCAGTCTACTTTTATACATTTTGGAATAGGGAATCAAGTATAAATCCGATCGAAAGAATTAATTACGTGTAAAAACTTATGAATATAAAATGAGATTCGAATAATTTAAGTAGGTAGGTACTTAGGTACCTATATAAAGTTTTTGAAATCCGAACGGAAACGTTTCCGAATGGTTGTGAATAGCCTTGCTGGGTGACTCTAATGAGTGATAACCAATATCCTGTTTATACCTACCTACTTAATTAATACCTTAATATTTCTGAAAATTGAATTTAAATTTAAACCATCGTATTTTTTAAGATCACGATTAGTTTATAATCATTAGAAAATGTTAGATACTAGTCAAATAAGTACATACTTATCTCAGATCAATCTAGAGATCCTCTAGGTTGATCTGAGATACTTGTTTGGTTCCTTTATTTCGAGATTAGGTAGGTAGTTCATGGGATTAATAAAAATACCACATAATTATGAGCTCTGTTTATTATTTGTAATTTGTTATTTTTGTTTGGTTTATTTTAGGCTTATATTGTTATTATGTATTACATTTTTATTAACGTTCTTTGACAGCAATGACTAAAATTACCTTCGTTCATACCTACAACTCTGTTATTAGCATAAAATTAGCCTACAAAATGCACAGTTAGGCACATTACCCACATGACTCTAAAAAAAAAACTAGTTTTACATAATGGGTACCTAAGTAATTTATTGATCACTCAATGTCACTAGAAAATCACATTAAGTAGGTACTAGTACCTCAATGGTTGTGCAATAATCACAAATTGTTCAGTTATTCAGTAAATAACTGCATGTTGGCTTGTTCAGCAATATGTTGCAAATAAAAGAATAAGTTGAATTTAGCGCCTATGGTAGAAATACTAGTGCTGTGATTTTTTCTACCTGACTCCCCGATAGGAGGATAATGGTTTTTAGCTGCATTATTTAAAGTATTAGTAGTCAGATTTTGCACGCCTCTTTAGGCATAACATGAAGCTCGTCTCTAATTTACTGTAACAACAATATTTATTACTCGTGTTTAAAGCAAATAAATGTATCTTTATCTTTATCAGATAAAAAATAAAGTTTGTGATTTGTAATTGGAATATTCTTTTTTATAGTTCACTGTGGTCAACGGACCTATAATTCAATAGTTACTAATTGAGTAAACTCGTGCTGTCTCCACTTTGGTGATCTTCAAGAACATTTTCGGCCTGTACATGAATAACATCTTCAGATTGAACTGTATGCCTTGCTGGATCAAAGTCTACAACAGTCTCTGGCTCAGGTGCATCCACATTCATCAATAAAACGCGCCTTACAGTCTCTGCATTGTCATATAAACCATACTCCGCCTGCCAAAGTATTGTAGTTATCAGTTGCTGGAGATTTCCACGTGTACGGGGTGTCTTAATTTTTCTTATCTTATTTGCTACATATTCCCCAAAGACTGTGTACTCATCTTTGCTACTTGTGTCTTCGTATAAAACCTTTTCTGATTTTGGTATAGTGTAGTAGCCCGGTAAGCCAGTTGGTGATTGGACTTCTCGTTTAATAGTACGGTACTTTCTTTTACGTTTTGGTTTTGGTTCGTATGTTTCAATGTGGGTTATTTGGTAAGGGTCTTCATCGAGCCATTCCTCATCAGATTGCTGTTCCCCGTGCATTTGCCTTACTAGGTCTAAAGTAGTGTTGTCATCATCAGCATCTGAATCTGAGTTTTGTGCAATGTCAACCTGGAACAATTAAAAAGAATTATTAAAATTAACTTTTATGTGTATACCTGTTCTTAAATTATGTTTCTTAAATCTGCCCTAGTTCTAAATAATTTTTATAATATTGACCTGTACATGTCATTTGGTTAGTGTGTCCTATTCCACAATTCATGATATGTCTCTGAAATGGAATAGAATTGTCTTGAATTATGCTCATCTTTTTACCACCACTGTCATTGAAATAACTTATCTACAAGAATAGGTACCCACTTGAATGTAAGTATTTACATGCTTAATGCAATTTAATTAAGTAAGTAGTGTTTTTTGTTTTAGATAGGATCTGGAATATTGGCTAATAATTTATTTGAACCTCCCGCCCCGGTATGGATGGTAATTACTAATTAGGTATCGAATAATAATAAATAAAATTTCCCAATGTTCGATTTTCATTCACCAACCAACCAAAATCTGTTAATTGCATTGGATTGCATCCCTCCCTATCAAAGTATCAGTCGAACTCAATCGTTAGCCGTCTATCGATCGAGATAATCGATTAGGCATACATCGAATTGAACAACTGATAAGAGATAACAAGGAATACAATAATAATGTATGTTGTACCCGATGTATTTCTATTTTAGGCATAGCTCCCTCAGCGACTTCGTCGTCATTGACTTGAACTGCATAACGTACGTTTTTATTAGCACTGTCTCTTGATTTATACTTTCTACGCTTTGTCGGCGGCCCGGTTGTAATAGTTCCAGCAGCGAGGGCATCTTCCAGGCTAAAATTGGGATCTGCACCACTCCCAGAAAGCTCCCATTGAACCGGGTGCTTGTTTATTAAATGTACACGTAAGTTCGTCGTATTTCCAAAGAATTTGTACTGGCATTCGCACAATTTACACACCACACTGACGCATCTACCATTATCTAAGACACGATCGAAGAACTTCCACACGATAGACGAAGTTTTCTTCATTTTGATAGGGATATGCGACTTTGTAATCAGTTTGCCGCCCAAATATTCATTGAGAACCGATTACTGATATGTTCACAAGGAATCGAATCAAAAAATATCACGATTCACGAGTTGAAAACAACAAAATGGCGATCCGATTGACAAAATGATCGAGATCGAGCGGGCCGTGAAGAGGAGACGAAACGAACTTCATTCGATAGCCGATTAGTGACGCGCAGCGCAGCCGAGAGTTTCAATGCGTCATTCGATTCTATTCACTGTTTATATTTATTCTGACATTGTAAATTGCGCTGTATGTCTTACAAAATTAGACTTAAAATCGCTCATCATCGATTTCATTAAATTTTTATTTCATTTCTTGTCTCTTTCAACACCATTCTACTCTTGTCTCTTTTCCACGCAATATGATTGGACGCTTACAAAATGATGTTCTAAGATTGGACGACAAAACGTCATCGGCACAGAGTTGGCAACCTAACGAAAAATTGACAGCTGCAAAGCCGCATGCGTGATACGGTACTACGTTTCGTTCTACGTAATAAAGTTGGTGTCCGTAACTTCAGCTTCCTCATAGGTGATAGAATAATTTTACCTATGCCAATATTTAAAGCATAATAGCTGCAATCAAATATCCCAGTCTTAGTTTAGCTGCCACAAGAACTTCGTTAATATGAGCCATTTACTATGTGTCAGCTGGAGTGACACAACCTCAGCTCGCACATCCAGTACAGGCAAACCAGTGAGGTTAGGGTTTTGGACAATAGCTAGAAAATTAAAGCATAATAGCTGCACAAGGTAGGAAAAATCTGAACGATGCTACTCAAAACATGTAGAAGCTATGATCAAAAAACTGTGTGTAAGCTGGTGTTGTGTCACTTCAGCTACTCATCTCATATCTTCCAAACGAAAGAAGGTATGATTATGCATTTTAGCTCAAATTTTAAAGCATAATTGCTGCCATTGGCAGCAAAATTTTCAAGTCTCTGGGTTATATACTTTCCGAGTTATAAGCTAATACCTATGTGTAAGCTGAAGTTGCGTCACTTCAGCTGACACATGTTGAATCGACGAAACTATCAAACGTAGAGTTTTCATTTAAAAGGCAAAAATTAAAGCATAATTGCTGCACTAGGCAGCAAAATTTTCAGATTCCTAGACCTCGTAGTTTCCACGTAATAATCAAAAAACAGTTTTCGCGCCAAAAAATTCAAATTTTTGCTTAAAAGCGGCGTTGCCGTTCCGTGCGGTACATTATTGCAATTCAATTTGATCTTAGCGCGCATAGTGATAGAAGTCATTTTAACTTGTGTTCAAAATTCTTTTAGTTTTGTTTAGACTGAGAGCCCCTGAACCATATGGAACTAAGAATGCACCTGTAAAATTTGAAGGCAGATTCTTATGAACTTAAACAACGACGAAGGTTATTGGTTTTGGCGTGGCTGGTTCTCTGTAATTTGGCTAACAAAAAACGTTAACTTTTCGTTTCAAACGAGAGCAACAAGGACGAAAAAAGATGAGATGAAAATCTCAAATCTCCGAATAGGGCCACTTTATATTATTTATAATTAGGGCCAGTGGCCCTATTCGGAGATTTGAGATTTTCATCTCACCTTTTTTCGTCCTTGTTGCTCTCGTTTGAAACGTCATGGGTGTGAGAGTGACCAAGATAAAATCTCATCTCATCTCACGCGCAGGAATAGCCGCCCCACTGATTATAATTATTTACAATTTCTTGAAACAAAACATTATACTTTATTAATTTGTCTTGATTTACTCTCAAACTCTCTGTAATCCATACTAAATATTTTATGTTCCGTCTGTTCACTCCAACTATGTTCGAAATTCTATTCTTAGTCGCTCTGCTCAAACTTACAACAAGTTCTATTTCGAGGTGGATAAATTCCACCTATCAAGAAGCGTTTTAGAGGAGAGGATAAGGAAGGCTAACAGGTCTGAAAGGAGGTCTGCATCCTAATGCATCACCATCCTCATTTTCATTCTGTCTTTCTCTCTCTCTCTCTCTCTCTCATACACACTCTCAAACGCACACGCACACACACACACACACACACACACACACACACACACACACACACACACTATGCCTGTATAAATGTTGGAATCCTTGATTGTTATTTTAATTTAATGTTTGTTGTCGTAACGTCGTAAAATTGAATTTATATATTTATTTTTATAAAATAATTGTAATCATTTTTGGCCTTATTCTAAATATTGTATCAAATATTACTATGTAACGCTGTCGATTACACAAATAAATAAAATAAATGTTCGCCTAATAATAATATAATTTTGTAGTTTTAAAAGAACAATGGGTTGCACTTGCTAATGTTTAAGGTTTGTTTATATAATTTTGTTTTCAGCTGCTAATGATATTATTTTTTGTTTTAGCATTACAAGACATAGAGATCGACGAATTATTGAACAACTCGGATCTAGAAGATTTTGTACCTAGTGACGAAGATTATGTTAACAATGACCCGTTATATTTAGTAACCGCTGATAATTTGAGCTCAGAATCAGATAGTTCTGATTCTGCAAGTGGCGAACCCAACCAGAACCGTTGTGATATAACAAGAAATTCTCAAGGCACGTCTTTCAGAGATGGTAGACCAGTTCCATCGACAGCAGCGTCTCACCACGGTTCTACTACGTGGTTCGAAAAAGATTTCCAAGTGATTGGGTTGAATTTAGTAGAACCCTCATATTCACAGTTCTCAGACAATTTCGAAGATTCTTGTTCATATTTTGCACAGTACTTCGATGGCGATTTATACATTTGCTAGTAGAAAAATCAAATCAATCTTCAGTTCTGCGCAATGGTCTCAGCTTAAATTTGACTGAGAATTAACTTTATGTTTGCATAGGTATCACATTTTTATCATGGCAAGTTTGAATTATTCTTGCATAAGGATGTATTGGGAGAAAAAGTGGAGGGTTACAAATGTTGCAGACTATATGTCGCGAAATAGTAGGTGTACAACATTTTGAACGTGAAAAGGATAACTTATGGAAAGTTCGACCAGTAATAGAGCAGATACGAAAAGGATGTGTTAAAGAAAAGAAAAACAAAAGCCTTTCCGTTGATGAGATGATAAAACCATTCACTGGTGCCTGTGGGATCAAGCAATATTGTCCGGGGAAACCAAACCCAGTCGGCCTTAAAGCATTTGTCTTCGCAAATTCTGATGGATTAGTGTGTGATTTTCATATTTACTAGGGAAACACCACTTATGCTGAATACAATAATAGTATATTTGGAGCGGGAGGCAAAGCGGTTTTAACTTTAGCTGATGGTTTGGTACCTCAGAAAAACTAATAGATGAGCTAAATAAGCGTGGTATCCGGTGTACGGGGACGGTGATGAAAAATAGAATACCTCGAGCTACTAGAAGCGCCTTGAAAGACGATAAGGTACTAAAACGTGAAAGAAGAGGAAATTCACATGTGATAGTCAAAACAGACGAAAAAATAGCTATAACGAAATTGTACGACAAAAAGTTAATTATAATGATGACAAGTGTCGAATCCAAAGAAATAATTGACTGTTGCCAAAGATGGTAAAATGTGATAAAAAAATTATTACCATCGAAAGCCTTCGAGTCCTTCGAGAATATACTCGTAACTCTAATCTGCGGTGTTGATCTAGCTGTGTGTCCAAATAGATACCGAACAAAAAAAATGGACCCAGAGATTTGTCTCCCACATCCCACATTGGATATGATATATTCACGAATTGGATACTGCTAAGTCCGCTTGACTTAGCTGTATCCATATCCATTTCGTGGATACAAATAAAAAAATATAAAATACATAACAATGTACCAATAAAAAAATACAACAGTGAAATAGTTTAAAATGGAACTGGGAGAAAACTTTATAGTTATATATGATACCGAAAATACTGAAGAAAATAGCGATACAGAAGATTAAAATATAGATCGACAAATAACCGACGAAAGAGAGGAAAACCAACAACAGCTTTACCGGCCAAAAAGTTAAGACTCAAAGAAGCAAAGCATATGCCATTTCTGAAAAACAAGCCCGATGCCGACAGTGTCATTACAACAAATCTAAAATTATGTGTAATACCTAAAATACATTTATGTGTTAAACTATGAAGCAGGACTGTTACCTGGGGGGCTATTCCTGTGCGTGAGATGAGATGAGATTTTATCTTAGTCACTCTCACACCTATGACGTTTCAAACGAGAGCAACAAGGACGAAAAAAGGTGAGATGAAAATCTTAAATCTCCGAATAGGGTGTGGCGTTCTGTGAACGCACCCGTTTTAGCATATAATTAATTTTGTCTATGGGTCGCGCGCACATCACTAGCGGAGAGTCGACTGTCTTGACTGGTGCGCGCGCGCCCCATCCCTAGTGAGCTTTAGCAAGTAACAAGGACTTGAACGACAGACTGTGTGAGGCTCTGAAAATTACATCTTAAATCCAAACAGACGTGTTTTACTTCGATCCTTCGTTGTCTACCTAAAGGAACGAAACAAGAGGGACATCGGGGCGTTTTATCAACGTCCCCGGTCCTACAGTGGTGACCAACGACGCGTACATGAAAATTACGCCCTACAACCTCAGGTGACAAAAACGCAAGATTGTTCCATTTAGCAAGCCGCCAACCAGCGCGAGTCAGCTTTAGATAATCTACACGTCGTTAATTTGATCGAAGACTAGAACAACAAGCCTACTACGACTCACCGCTGCTGTCTAATTCACGTACTACGGCCTGACCTGCGGACCACGAGACTTCGGTGACAAATCCGATCAGTTTTGTTCCATTGTCCGTTTCACAGCGCCATAATAGTGATAAATCGCGTGAATAGTGGCGCATTTAGTGAAGTGCAGTAGTTATTACGTCCTTACAGAGTGCCTAAATCATCATAAGCGGTACATACCTACAGACTTTTTCCAAAACCAGTTTCGACAAGTTCCTAACCGTTCGTCGTTTGAATCGCGAGCCGGCAGCACCGACGGAAACTCAGCCTGCGCCCTCTGCCGTCCGGTAGCAAACTTTGGCAACGGAACATTTGGATTGTCACCGTCATTTGTCATAGAGCATATCTGCCACTCCGCTAGTGGCTTTGACTTTGACAAGCGGTTTGACACCTTGTTTGGCATCCGAGTCCAAGGTGCGTTCCCGCGGACCCGTCCACGACATTCCGGATTACGCAAGTAATGTTTCACATCGTGCACGTAGTATCGTGATAGTACATACTTTACTTTAAAAAATTGTATTCGATATTTCAATTGATCTACCTATAACAAATCTTTCCATCGCCTCAAGGGCTAACCCTGATTGTTTATTTTTAATGTCGTAAAATCATTGCCAGCGCATAACATAACATTTTATTTTTTCTTGTGTGTTCGCTATTTTGTTTCAATCGGTTGTGTTTATTTTAATGTGCTTTTACACACATACACCCACCAGGTGTTAAGTTTTATACCTATACTTTTACAAACTTTTAGTTTACCGATTCTAACAAAACATGTTTTATTTTATGTGTATTCAGTAATTTAAAAAAAAAAAAGATATTTTTGGCTTACTATCCGAAATTACGCATACTTAACTAAGGTTGTATGTTTGTGTTTTCACTCACTGGCATACCACATTTTAATATATTTGTTTGTTGTACGTGCCTGAATTTTCTGGTGACGGTGGGATTCTGTGTATCTTTATATTTGGGCTAATATTATTTTTTAATTGCGTTGTGATCTCACTCAACTCCACCCATAACTGTTCTTTTCTCATTCTCACATCATGGACAAGGTGTTGCAAGAACGTTTAGCAGCCCTAGATTCTGAGAATAAGGTCTTACGGGCACGGCAGGACCAGAGTGTTGCACAGGCACAGCTGTTGGACGCTCCAGCAATATGCCGCGTAGCTGTCAAGTTGCCACCCTTGTGGCTCGATAGAGTCACAGTATGGTTTGCTCAAGCCGAAGCACAATTTCACCTCGCTGGCATCAACACCGATGACACCAAGTTCAGTTATGTTCTGAGCCAAATTGACCACAAGGTAGCAGGCGAAATCGAGGACATTATTACAAATCCTCCTGAAGAAAACAAATATCAGACTCTAAAGGAGACACTCATCAAGCGATTCTCACCATCGGAAGAACAACGAGTGAGACACGTTCTCAGTGAAAATGAACTTGGAGACCGTAAACCATCCCAGTTTCTCCGACATCTCCGATCACTCGCAGGGACGTCACTCTCAACCGATAATGTCCTCCGCCAGTTGTGGCTTCGGCGCCTGCCTCAGCATGTGCAAGGTATCCTGGCTGCTCACGCCGATCTCCCGCTAGAAAAACTAGCTGATTTGGCTGACAGAATTGTCGAAGCTCAACCAGGACCTGCGAATGTCTACGCCGCCTCCACGTCTCCTCTGGCTTCAATGATGGAGCGGATTGATGAGCTTAGCAAGCAAATTGCGGCCCTGTCATCCGCACCCTCTCAACGTGGGAAACAACCCCCGCGCAACATCAGTCCTGATCGATCCGACAAGCGCTGCTGGTACCATAGAGCATATGGTGCCAAGGCTCTTAAATGCATCTCACCCTGCAACTGGAAGCCGGAAAACCCATCGCGCAGTCAGTAGTGGCGGCAACTGATTGCGATTTCGGGCAACAACCTAGCCGTCGTCTTTTCGTCACGGACCGAGTCACTAAGCGGCAATTCTTAGTCGACACTGGTTCAGACCTATGTTGCTACCCTCGCTGCTGGCTTGCAAACCGGAGAAAAGTCTCCGATTACGAGCTGAGCGCCGCAAACGGTAGCGCCATTAAGACATACGGGAACATAAACATAACTCTTGATTTTGGTCTCCGACGACAATTCATTTGGTCATTCGTCGTAGCTGACGTCACTACCGCTATAATAGGCTCGGATTTTTTGTCCCATTACCATCTCTTACCAGATTGCCGGGGCAAGAAATTAATAGATGGCGTCACGAACCTGTCGTCGTCCGCCGCCTCTATACATTCAGATCAACCAAGTGTCAAAGCCGTGGTCTCATCTAATTCCGCTTTTGCACAAGTGCTAGCGGAATTCCCAGATATTACCCGCCCTCCTGGTCTGCCGAGGGTAATCAAGCACGATACCGTGCATTACATACAAACAACTGATGGGCCTCCGATTTCATGCCGTCCCCGCAGACTGGCGCCTCAAAAGTTGATCTCGGCCAAGAAAGAGTTCGAGGACATGGTGCAATCAGGAACCGCACGCCCATCCAAAAGTGCCTGGTCATCTCCGTTACACATGGCTGTAAAAAAAGACGATACCTGGCGCCCATGTGGGGATTACCGTGCGCTAAACGCGAGAACTGTACCGGACAGGTACCCTGTCCGGCACATCAACGACTTTGCGCACAACCTCATGGGCTCTACAATTTTCAGCACCATCGACCTGGTCAAGGCCTATCATCAAATTCCCGTTGCCGAAGACCGCCATCGTTACCCCGTTTGGCCTCTTTGAATTCCCTTTTATGACATTCGGGCTCCGTAACGCGGGACAAACGTTTCAACGCTTTATTGATGAGGTCACACGGGGTCTCGATTTTTGTTTTCCGTACGTGGATGACATCCTCGTTCACTCTTCGGATGAGGCCCTCCACAGGGAACACCTCCGGATTCTCTTCGGTCGCCTTCGCGACTACGGTGTGGTAGTTAACCCTTCTAAGTGCATTCTGGGGGTTCGCGAAACTACATTTCTGGGTCATTTTATTACCCCAGAAGGCACACGGCCTCCAGCGGATCGTATCCAAGCCTTGTTGGACTTCCCACCCCCTAAAACGGTACAGGGCATGCGCCGATTTCTCGGCATGTTGAACTACTACCGGCGTTTTATTCCGCAAGCCGCTCAATATCAAGCCCCATTGATAGACGCGTTGGCGTCGACCAACAGTAAAGGCGCGAAACCATTTCCGTGGACCCCGGATCTGCTGGAGAAATTTTCAGCTTGCAAAAAGAGTTTGTCTCGCGCAACGCTGCTACAGCATCCGAAGTATAACGCCAACTTAGCACTCTTTACTGACGCTTCCAACGTCCATATCGGGTCTTGTTTACAACAGCAAATTGACGGTGATTGGTTCCCCCTAGCTTTTTTCAGCAGGAAACTGACTACCAAGCAAGCTCAGTGGCCAGCTTATTACCGTGAACTTTTGGCGGTGTACGAAAGCGTGCAACATTTCCGGCATATTCTCGAGGTCCAACATGTGACCATCTTTACTGATCACAAGCCGCTGTTGTACGCATTCGTGCAACGTCGAGAAAGACTCCCACCTGCTCAGCTGAACCAACTGTCATTCATTAGTCAGTTTACCACTGACATTAAATATATTAAGGGCGAAGACAACGTGGTAGCCGATGCGATGTCGCGTGTAGATGCGATCACTCTAGAGCCAGACTACCAGGCTCTTGCCCAATCGCAGCTAGCGGACTTAGAGCTGTCCAGCTTACGACATCAGGGTTCCAGCTTGCAATTGACAAGCGTAATAATGCCGGGCACAAACATCTCAGTCACTTGCGACATATCTACAGGCAAACCTAGGCCTTACCTCACTCTTCCGTTTCGTCGAGCCGCTTTTGACCAGTGTCACAATCTTAGCCACCCTGGCATACTGGCAACCGTACGCTTGGTGACAGAGCGCTACGTGTGGCCAAAAGTCAACGGGGACTGCCGCCAATGGGCACGCTCCTGCACACAGTGCCAGAGAAACAAAGTGACCCGGCACATCACGGCGCCTCTGGGCCACTTCGACACCCCGACTGGCAGATTCCGTCACGTTCATATTGACATCATAGGTCCGTTACCACACTCCAACGGGTACAATTACTGTCTCACCGCAATTGACAGGTTTACGCGGTGGCCAGAAGTGTGGCCTATGACATCAATTACCGCGGAAGAAGTTGCAGACACATTCGTGTCCGGTTGGATTTCCCGCTTCGGGGTGCCCAACATTCTGACTACAGACCAAGGACGGCAATTTGAGTCGGCTTTATTCCAACGGTTGATGAACGTGTGCGCCACCAAGCGAGTGAGGACTACTCCATATCACCCTAGCGCAAACGGCATGATTGAGCGCGTACACCGTCAACTTAAGGCAGCCCTCATGTGCCATGGTGACAGCTGGGCTCGATCACTCCCGATTGTCCTCCTCGGCATGCGTTCTGCCTTCAAGGAAGATCTGAAGGCCACGAGCGCCGAGCTGGTATACGGCGAATCGCTTAGGCTGCCCGGGGAACTACTCGTTTCCAGCTCAGATCAGGACAACAGTTCTGATCCTGCTGACTTTGTGACACAACTGCGACACAAAATGTCTGCCGTTCGCCCGGCTCCAGCGTCCCGCCACTGTCAGCCCGCTTCTTTCATCTTTAAAGAACTTTCATCTGCCACTCACGTTTTTCTGCGGGACGACGCCGTCAGACGGCCCTTGCAACCACCCTATACAGGTCCGCATAGAGTTGTGAATCGTGCAGATGACGGTAAAACCATAACCCTCGAGGTCAAGGGCAGGCAAGTTGTTGTAAGTGTCGATCGGGTCAAACCGGCTTTCATGGACCACACTACCGAGTCTGTCCAGAATGAGCCGCCGACAACAATACCTCGACCTCAACCTGTTTCCACTCTACCGCTCCATGTGTCGCCCCCGGCACCTGCAATTCCTGTATCAGCATCCACTCTACCTCCTCCACCATCTTCTGCCCCTAGCAGAGCATCTTCTGGCCCCGAACCGACACCCACCGTTACCAGAACTGGCAGAAAGGTTAAATTCAGAGACATTTTAGATCTTTAATTTAATTTTGAGTTAATTATTATGTGTATTAATTAATCGTGTTTCTTTTTTTTATATTTTTTGTTTCTGTATTTTTTTTTTCTTGTCCGTGTGTACTGTGCTCATTGTATGGGTTTCTTTTCTCCGTGGGGGGGTGGTGTGGCGTTCTGTGAACGCACCCGTTTTAGCATATAATTAATTTTGTCTATGGGTCGCGCGCACATCACTAGCGGAGAGTCGACTGTCTTGACTGGTGCGCGCGCGCCCCATCCCTAGTGAGCTTTAGCAAGTAACAAGGACTTGAACGACAGACTGTGTGAGGCTCTGAAAATTACATCTTAAATCCAAACAGACGTGTTTTACTTCGATCCTTCGTTGTCTACCTAAAGGAACGAAACAAGAGGGACATCGGGGCGTTTTATCAACGTCCCCGGTCCTACAAGGGCCTCTGGATTTCCATTCTTAAGGATGGAAATTCACGGGAAATTTACGTGGGTGGAACCGCGGGGAGTAGCTAGTTTAAGTGTTATGTTAAAAGTTAGTAATGAAAATAATTTAATATTTTGCAATCTTAGTTGATTTTAATAAAAAGGTTTGAGTAGGTAATACCCATAATTGTTTTTAATTATTTTTTTGTTATAGTTTAATGGCAACAATTTGTTTTGATTTGATTATTCCCAATTGTTCATTATGTGATTTGAATGGCTTCTGATATAAGTTTTTTTTTGAAAATATGAAAAACACTTCCCTTTATTTTGGTTTTATATGTATCCTTTACGGCCTTGTACAAAGAAAAAATTCTCGACACCACATACGATAAGAATTGCACAATGTACTTTATAAAGAACTTTTTTTTGACACAATAGTCTTTTAGGTACATCTGTTTTCTAAATAATCTCCAAAAAATCTTTAGTACCAATTTTAATTCTAAGGTATTTAAAAATCGACCTTATCTTCTGGGCTTCAAGTGCAATAGGTAGGTTACCTGAACAATACTCACAATATACCTATGTTTAGCTTACATAATAAATACTAATAGGTAGACGTACCTACATTTGTAGGTGACCATGAAGACGACTTCGTCATTACTAGGTGGGATGTGAAAGGAAAAGGGTAAAGGCGTAAGGTAAGTAAATATCTAGATGATATAAATTAAATAACAAAGAGTATAGAATCATTTTATTTATTTCTCGGTACAAGATGCTGTAAAAGTTATTGTCTAAAGTTTTCTCATTATAATCCGTTTGGTAAAATCATGTATTTGTATTTAGAGATTAACATGATTTCAATTATCTATAGGTACGATTACGAGTTTCTTGGGATTTTCAAAATGGTACATTCATGAATGTACTTACTAGTTAGAACGCAAATATTTTATTTAATATTGTAAAAGGTATCGAAATTAATTAATTAATACTGTTTGACTCTTCCTTGACATTCTTATAATTATTTCGAGGGAAGCAGGGGCAATAGCGACCATCAGATAATTACACAGCATTTTTCCTTGCTCTAACATAGAAAAAAACTATAATGTGATGTACATTTTATTTTCAACTTATATACAAAGTATTTACAAAAGAAAGTTATGTTTTGTTCTTGCTGCTTTCCCCTGTCTCCTAAACGTAAGTAAATGTTTTAGAGTAGTTATAAATAGGTTTGTTGTATCGGTAGGCTAACCCAAATAGGGTGAGTATGGCACATAGGCTATATTATAGTAACATTCGATTTAGGGCGTCCGCTAGCTCGCGCATATGTCTGTCGCGTGCGTTTGCGCCTGACCTCCACCGTCTGTCGCGCGTGAGAAAATCCATCGCACGCGCGAAAGGCCAGTTAAACGGATTTCAAGCCATGCGATTTATCGTGCGCGATTATCTGGTTCCTTTTATTGTGCTTGAGATATTTTCTGGTCATTGTCTCTCTCGTTTGAAAAGTCATACTTAGGAGTGAGAGTAACCAAGATTACATATCACGCGTAAGAAGAGGAGGATTGTCGTCCCTTTTTGTCTATCTCTTATTTCACTAGGCTGTCTAATATATAGCCAGGCTACAGTAGAGCTATTCCTACGCGTGAGATGAGATGAGATTTTATCTTGGTCACTCTCACATCTATGAAGTTTCAAACGAGAGCAACAAGGACGAAAAAGGTATGATGAAAATTTCAAATCTCCGAATCGGGCCCCTGATCGCATGGAGTGAAAAGCGCTTCAGCACTGTTCAAACAAGTTTTGAATACAGGGTTCTGTTATTACGCGTTAGATATTTTCTAGTCATTCTCTCTCGCGTTTGAAAATTCACGCGTCAGAATGGGGGCCAGATACGTGAGCGGACGTACGCGCGAGTTTTAGTAGACATCCTTACACCATTTTAGTAGGTACTGCGTGTGATAAAATCTCTGTTAAACTTGACCGGGGCCTTATTGTAGATGTCTTTTCGTGATTCTAATTATGATTGGTAGTGATTAAGTATGAGCGAGAGCATTTCACAAGTAGGTGGCTCGAACGGGATAGCATGCTATGGGCGATGGTTACCACAATCCCGATTTATGATCAACTTTAAAACTGAAACACTACTCAATCATGCAATATTTGATATGATTTTACGTTGGAATTATATTTAAAACACACTATGTTGTTAGTTTACCAACACAGTAATTCTCTACATTTCACTTTTGCCTGTCGTATTTAACCTTCACATGCATACCTAATGGATACA
Source organism: Peribatodes rhomboidaria (assembly GCA_911728515.1). Lineage (NCBI taxonomy): Eukaryota > Metazoa > Arthropoda > Insecta > Lepidoptera > Geometridae > Peribatodes > Peribatodes rhomboidaria. The sequence goes on along the minus strand of OU452184.1, from coordinate 3,121,026 downwards.
AAATATAAACCAACCAGTTCTGCTTTCCTTTAAATTGCTCTAAACAATTACAAAAATCTATGTACTTCAACGATACTGTTACGGAGGAGTATATTTTACAAAATACCGAAATACTGTTTCTACACTAACTATACGAACGAATGGTATTTTTATTTTACGATAAAAATCCGTATATTCCTCGTTGACACCGGGTTGACACCAGTCGCCACCGTGGACGACTGGGAAACTGATTCCCAAACGTCGATCCTGTCGGTTGACGTATGGGAATAGCTAGATGTGTGAATGAAAAAATTAATAGATTATTGGTTTTTTTCTCAATAATATTAAAGCATGTAGTAATGTAAGTTACTTAATTTTAAGACGGCTCTGATTGTTTTAATTATTTGGTTATAAAAAATATTTACTTTTATTTAATTTCGGGGTGTTGACTACTGGGAAATAAAACGCATCCAGCTATTCCAGACTATGTCGAGCTATCGATGATACTGCCGATATAGTATCGACGTTTGGGAAACACATTCCTAGTAGTCGACAGCGTCGACAAACCCAGTATCGACGAGCGGGAATATACAATCGAGTCAAGTTCTCGAATCCCGAGTAATTTGTTTGACTTACACGAAAACAGCAACAGACTCGTACGTTGATTTTTTTAATATAAATATTGGTATTATGAGTAAATGCACAATGTACGAAATCTATGCCGTTTTCGTATGACACCTAAAAATGTACATACATAAATATAAATAATAATGTATAAACAAAATTATTTGTATAACATTCATAAAGCCTGCTGCAAATATTCACATAAGTTACTATATTTTCTTGAAAAGACATAATCAGCGAACATCGATTGAAAAAAAATACTATTATAACAAAAAATACGTTCAATTTGAAATGAACTTAAAATTATTCGAATTGGTGCGAAAAATTATTTATTATGCTTGTTGGTATAAAACTCGTAATTTCGAAAAATAAAATGTTCAAATTTATTTCCTAATGTTAGAGTACTTACACTGTTACACACTAACAAAGATTCGTAAATTTAAATTTTGAAGAGCCTTTTTCCTGAAAACACGTTCGCTGACTAAGCTTCAAGATTTCAACTACAAACGCTAAACAGATACCATTTATTGCGAGGGACATCCTAAGAGAATGTAAAAAAGTAAAATCCATTCAATCAAAATATTATTTGCAGATGCATCCATACACACTGTACAAAACACCTTACACAGCACAATATTGTAACCGAAAGGACTTAAAAAATATAATACAAACAAAATTGGCTCACTAAAAGTAACAAGCGTATGAAATCCTACAAACCTACATTCGGTTGGAACTAAAAGGGACGAGAGAATAATAATATTTATAACTAAAAACATCAACTAAAACGTTAACAAAATACGACTTTCTCTATGGAAAATAAATAAATTTACAAATTAGATACACGTTTAGTCTACTTACTAATAGTCACTTCGTCGTTTTAACTTTTATCACTACGGTTCGGACGAGTCGTCGCGAGCGCTCCTATACAAGATTACGACCAACGCAATTATAATATTTATAATTTTATCGATAATTTTGATCCAGTTGAATCTGGTTTAATCCTACTTTATAGGTGGTTATTAGACACGGCTGTCACTGTAAAGAGGTCGTTTTGTGTGATCGTAAAGTACAGGATCGCTCGCCGCCGCCGCTAGATTGAAACTTAAGAGTAGAAGCCTGCCGACCGTCGCGCTACGTTACCCTATCATAGCCTAGGCCGAAACCAACAATAACTACATTACTCAGTCCAATTTTCAGTCAATTTCTTATGAAATTACACCTCAACACACATCGACTAAGTACATAAGCGTTTCGGAATTTCCTTTTTGATTAAGGTCAACATGATTAGTAATTCACACGATTATTTTAGTAGTCCAATCGTTGTTTTACAAGATAAAAATGTCATATAGATTTATTTCATTTTTATAGATCTAAAATTAGCCGAATAGATAAAGCTATTTGAATAAGCTTTTACGTTAGCACTTAGCGAATATGGGAAAATTATAACCGAATCATATTTTTCGAAACAATCTAATTTTATCGTCTCAGCTAAATGACAAAACGGAGTCGTTTTAGAATCTATTATCAAAATAGATATTAATGAGGTAGTTAAATCAAAAACGCAGATCACAGTCAATGTGATAAAACTCAGAATGGAACAGAATATTGTTTATAATCAGATAGTTCCACATTTATAAAATACTTAAATTTTGGACGCTTTTTGGAGTGAATAGAAAATCTTATAAGTCTGCGTACCAACAGAAGAGTTGGTGGTCAAATGCGGGCTTTTTCGCGATAAAAAAAAATCTTTGATAACAGTTAAAGTAAATTGAAAAGCAACTGATTGGCAGTAGTTATAACGAATAGGATGATTCCGAAACGATAAGTATTTAGGCTAAATTTTTAATTGACAGGAATCATTGCCATCTCCTAACACAGTTCCACCTTACCCAACAATGTCACGACTCTACGACAAAAATGTTAAAATAACAAAAGAATTATAAGTTATCATATCAATTATAACTCGCATCAATAAATAAACGAATCTGAACGAAGCAACGCAGATCATGTTCCCTCACTCGCACTAACAATATTGTCCAATTGGGCGAGTGAGATGACATGATTAGCGTTGCTTCGTTAGATTAGTTTCTTTACTGGATAGAGTCATATCATCTACATTTAATTTTTATGTAACAGTAACTAGTAATTGGAATCTTGTCAATAAACCTACGTTTAAAGCGAACTAGGAATATAAAATTGAGATAGATAATTTCAGTAGCTTTGGTTGTAATAATAATAATATCATCGTTTACATCCTTGACACTCGAGAAATGAGTATTTTTTTACGTACTACAAGGGAAGAAGATAAAGCGGATACCATCAACTTGGGCCTAGATACCTACTTTAAACAAATCAACTCGCACTGATTGCTGATTTAAGTGTGCATGTGCTAAGAAAGCACATGCAAACTTTTTTAAGTATCTGCAAAGTGCAAGTCGATTTTGATTCCAAACGACCGAGCTGAGAGCGACCGCAAGAGAGCAATGCTACTTGGATATTTCGCGCGCCGTTCCTTAGGGAACATCACTAATAAATAGGAATGATACAGAGATTCATGCACGTGTAAGAGTGGAACGGTGCTAGTGTGCGAGCGCGACGGCAGCCCCGACCGCGACCAGCGTCCGACTCACGCGCGTCCGACCGCCTCCAGCGCGGTCGCCGACCGAAAAAACTCTGCGTCAGTAGTCGTCGACATTGTCGACATCGTTGACTCGTCCCAACTCACTTCGGTCGTGGTCGTTGTTCCGTTCTCGTGTTTTCTTCTCGCTTTCGGGTGTCGCTTCTTTTTCGGGCCGTTCGCCTTTTTGTGCTTCCTCTTGTGCCTCATGTTCTGCTTCTGTACCCATTTGAGGCAGTTCCTGTGCCTCGGCGGCGGTCGTTTCAGCTTGGTTCGGTGTCGGCGCGTCGCGCACGGAGTCGGCGGGGGCCCTTCCCAACCTTTGGTGATCGTGAGGGCGTATGTCGACAGGTTCCCGAGAGTCCGGCTCTTCGGGATCTGCGTTCGTCTCGCATTGCCTTTGGTGTCCAGCGCCAAAAAGGTTTTCTTCCCGTTGCGTATCCGCGAATATGTGTTATAGTTGTTTTCCTCTAGGTGCTCCTCGAACACGCAGTCGTCCGAGAGATCCTTCTGAAACAATGAAAAAATTATGATCAGCAAACATGATTTTATGATACATTTTACCTATACACTAATCATGGGAGCAGGCAATGTATCATTGGTTTGGAAACAGTTATGTCCAGTTTAAAACCTTTACATTGCATATGTATTACTGCTGCAAATATTAAGACATATTGTATTACATTATTAAACGTCTTAATTAAATAATTATAGCTCTAAAACAAGCATTTGGCTGGGCAATTGAACCGTATACATCCTAGATACTGTAGGTAATTACACACGCTCACAAAGCTATCGCTTTAATAAATCCGCTGTAATATTCAGTAACTCCCTCATTTAGAGAGCAAACATCGTATATGGAAAGTCTTACAATATCAATGTTTAAATTGGGACCTCCCTTTTAGGATTACTATATTGCCCCTAGACAGACAGCCGTTATGGCTAACAACCGGGTGCTTGGAACTGGCATTACAAATTGGCTCATTCATAAATATTTATAGGTGAATCGCTGTAGGGTGTACCAATACCGCCGGTTAAACTGTCCCTGATGCGGCACATTGAGCATTAAATTCAATCTGCGATGCTTTGGGACCGTTGTAGTGCTGCAATGGTGGGTGAAAATTATTACGCGATTTATTGAGTAGGCAAATTGTCCGGTCGGATGTTCTTTACTGTTAATTTATGGCAACATTAACAGTACTGCAAACATGACAGGGTTTTTGGCGGGAACCGAAAAGATGGTGTCGTGTTTTTGTATTATTTTCTAAAACTTGTGATTCTTCGAGTGTTAAATTGTAATAATGGTGGATTATTAACGTTTACCGGTTCGTCAACGTGCACGAGTGTGGGCAAATGATACAAACATCGCGAAACGCGATTTTTCGTGTTCTCTACAAAACTTCACTTAAAATTTCAGTAAAGTATCCATAACTTTACTGGAATGGGAAAAGGGGAGGGATTCATCGTCTTCATCATCATCACCTCATCATCATCATCCCATCATCTGTTACTGAAGGAAAAAATATTACTAAGAATCCGACTGAAGGACGAGTATCCATGGTCATGAAAAATTAATAAAAAAAAAAAAAATGCAAACATGACAAAGTAACATTCTTTGTGCAAATATAGGTTTCAGCATGGAGGTTAATATCTAGAGATGGTGATTCGAAGGTTATGTCCCATTATGTTTGGTACATGTGAGTTGGTGATATCCGTTGAATTATCTAGTTTCTGCTAACTGGTTCACATTGTCTTGTGGCTCTATATGTGCTACATACGGCCGTACGTGGTTTCGGGTACCTCACAGATCATACAAAACAAATACCTTGTTGTATGATCTGTGGGGTAACTACTCCTAGCCCAGATTAAAGCACGGGAAGGGCTCGTAGGAAATGTGAACATGCCTTGAGTGGCATTCTTTATTAAAATGTAAGAGTAATTAACCCAATAAGCTTTTTATTTTGTTTATTTTGCGCGGGGCCCTCAAAGTCCTTAGCATTGCTGCCTCTTGCTATATGGCTAATCCGGTGCTGCCCACTTCCGACTTCCGCGCGTGCTCGCGTTCATTCTCTTTATTGTCGTGGGTAGTCCTCAACTGAGTTTACGAAGGTGTACCGTATCCTCGTGCACACTGCACACCGTGGAATCAGTATCATTTATAATTTTTATCCGCTCTATCATTCAGGTGTACGGTAAGGCGCAGCAACAGTCTCTCTCGCTCGCGCCACCACTGTTTTAGATATATTTCATAATACATTTATATAAATTACGTGTCACGTTGTTTGTCCGCTATAGAATCCTAAACTACTTAACCGAATTCATTTCAATCAAATTTGCACACCGTGTGCAGTTCGATCTAACTTAACAGATATGATAGCTCACATATATATATATATATATATATGTATATATATTTATATGTTTCTATAAATAATAAACGCGAACGAAGTCGCGGGGTGACGGCTAGTTTTATAATATTAGGTCCTTACGTATGAAATTGGCGTTTTGTACGGGAGGAATAAAAAGTCGATTTTTTTTTGTAAAATATATTTAATTAATCAAAGTATGCACCGTTGTTATCTATGCACTTTTGCCATCTTATGGGTAGTTCATTGATCCCTTTTACTATAAAAACCATGGGGGCGAGAATCAATAAACTCTTTGAAGGCGGTTTGGACTGCTGCATCGGAGTGGAATTTTTTTCCTTGTAAGAAGTTGTCCAAATTCCGGAAGAAATGGTAATCTGTTGGAGCAAGGTCCGGGGAGTACGGTGGATGTCGCAGACATTCCAATTGTAGCTCAGCTAACTTAGTGGTTGTTTGTTGTGCAGTGTGTGGTCTTGCGTTGTCGTGAAGCAGCAGTGGCCTAGAGCGATTGACCAATCTCGGTTGTTTAACAGCTAGTTCTTCCTTCATGGTTTGCAGTTGCTGACAATAGATATCTGCCGTAATCGTTTGACCAGATTTAAGAAAGCTGTAGTGAACGACACCGGCGCTAGTCCACCAAACACTTACAAGTAACTTTTTCTGAGTCAATTTTCGTTTAGGGCAGGATTTGGCTGGGTCTCCAGGGTTCAGCCATTGCGATGAGCGCTTTCGATTATCGTACAATATCCACTTTTCATCACAAGTAATGATTCGAAAAAATAATGAGGAAAATAACAAATGAATGACTGTATTCCAAAGAAAAAAAAACCAGCTAAATGAATTTATTAATTTGAATTTCGAATTCTTAACCAAAGAGGAGATATTTCAGATCGAATTGATCAGTACGACAAAACGCTAATTTCATACGTAAGGACCTAATATAAATAACATTAAGTATTTTCTTTCCACGTGTAGATTATTTTGCCCTATTAAGATACTTAATAATAAATTATCGTATATCGGAAGCAAACCCTACAACCAGAAGCTAATCAACATTGGTCCTTAACCAACATAATAAAAAAAACGTGTTCATTTTTCTATTCTCTTTCAAACTCTTTCAAAAGACTTGTTGAGTACCAAATACAAGCCAAATTGCTAAGTTTTATTGCGACAAAGTAATAACGCGTGCACAGTTAAAACGAGCAGCAGTAGTTACCTACTATTACCACCCGCAGTGGCCCTGCGGGATATTGCCAGTGCTGCCAATTCTGAATCAGGAAAACGAAAATCTTTTTTTTAAACTCTATTTTAATGTTCATGTCTTCATTTATGTAAAATGGAATAAATATTATTATTAAACAACCAAATTCGAAATTATATTGAGTAAGTTAACAAATAATATTACTAACTACATTTATTAAAAAAGTAAATAATCCATACTTTTTTTTATCATTATAAAATCGAAGGTTGGTTCTGTTTCTCTGTCTGTTTGTTTCTCTATCTGTTTATCTGTTTGTATACTTTTTACGGCCAAACGGCTGAATGATTCTTGATGAAATTTGATAATTAGTGACAGCATATCACGAGGAAGATTTCTTAATAAACGGGAACGAAGTCGCGGTTAACTTTTACATAAGCTAGGCACTAAAACATAGGTAAGCTTAAGCACATACCTACTTTAATTTGGCAGCATTAGATTGCGAGAAAAAATAAAAATTGCATGTTGGCAGCATTAATTAAATTAAAAGAGTGCTTTTACAATGTACAGTTCCATTCCATTCCCGTTCTATTAGATTCCATTTCCACATTGTGCCGCCAGATGTCGTTACTCTCCCTCAGGCATTACATTTTGAAACTAATTTCATACTTGGATAGTGACCGTTTCTGTACTTAATCGCAAGCCACTCGTAACTTAGAATTGTATGTAATATGTAGGTAACGGAAAGGTGGAATAACATAATAGACAATAACATTATAGTACTTAATTTATTGTTGAGAATGTAAGTACCTAGTTGTAGGTAAGTATAGCCTCAGCTTTAGGTGAATGGGTATGCTTAGTTTAGAATTAATTTACCCGCATAGGTAACAAGCAAACGTTTTTTTAATGTCGTCATCATCATCATCATCAGCCCGTAATCGCGTACTGCTGAGCATAAGCTTCTCCTCTCGTACACCACACATACCGGTCCTGTGTCATGTCTTACAAGTTTTGAAATAAACGAATAGTTCGCATTGAAGGAAGACGTCGCATTTCTTTGCAACCCCTCGTCCGATTTAGGTCAAATTCGAACTTAAGAGGGCCGCGACGCTCTGAAATTTCCATACACACGCGCTTGTCAAATTTCTTGGAAACCATTTGTCAGATAATGATGAAATTTAGCGTGTACAATTAAATAAACTATTTCTCCGCCCCTATGTTCTTGTTTTTTTTTTTAAAAACGTCCTCAGGAGAAAATAGAGCTATGAAAAATATCCGCATTTGTAAGGGGTCACTTTTGACTAATTTATTCAATAGATAGACAAAGCAAATCAAAAATCTCTTTACATAGGGAGGTCGTCTACATCATTAGCTTTCAAATGAGTCCATAATACAAGGGAAATTCTTAGTTATTTAAGAATGATTACAGAAGTGCAAAAGTCATAAAAAAATTGAAATTACAGTTTGTCACTTTGTAGGTACCTTTAGAGGCTTGTCAGTATCATTACTTGCTCTCTTCGCTCGTAGTCTTTTTCTAGACGAAATGGCTATAGAAAACCTTAAGCCAATGCGAAGTTAGTCTAAAGTGGTCGCCGGACTCTTAAAAATTCTAATAATATCAGATCAACGATACTCAAGTTATGGTCGGACATATAGATGCCGAGGTTTCCCAGTAGACTGTGAGACCTCTCTTCCCTCGGCTAGTAAAGGAACGAAAGCGATGTTAATTGATAAATTATACTCTCATCAAATATCTCTCGCCCACCTTCGCCGTCTTTGTAAAGTACCTCTTATCTTATCGTGGCAATTTTAAATAATGCTAACACCAACAAATCTGAAGAAATTGGTTTAAGCCATAATAGTGTGAGAATTAGGTAGAGATAAGGAATTAGAGATTGATAGCTCTCGTTATCGATAGAATAGATTGGAGATAATCGCCTTATTTGAATATCGATTGGGATTTGCCGTTGACGTTTATATACATTTTTATCTTATTAATTTGTTACTTCAGGATTGTTAGTTAGATAAAACTAAGTTAAGAAATTAATAAGGATAATATTATGCTGCCCAAATGCTTCTTGTCTGTGTTTTGTACCTTGAAGCAAGACAAGAAAGTAATGGGGGGCGAAATAGGATCATTTCGATGGAAGCGGGATGAGAACAGGATGGAAGTGGCATAGGAGTGCGGTTGGAGTGGGATGAGAGAGTGATTAGCGCAGGACAGAACAAACACTTTTTTTACGGTTTTCTGCGCATATGAAGTCGCGGGCAAACGCACAGCTATTAAAAGAATCAAATATTATCTATACGCATATGATTTCTAACAAAATGTAATATTGATTCCAATAATATTAGCATACATTTTCTAATCGATAAATCGTGCCAACCTTTCGGGGTCAAACATTTTACGATCCAGGATTTATCGATCTTGATGATCGATAATCGATTGGTTCACGACACTAGTAGACGGTACGATGCTAGGGTTATCACGTAAAATCTTTATGGTCTAAAAAAACAATTGCCAAAGGAATCCTTGTGGGGATTAAGCTTCGTGTAGACTGTAAAGGATTCAATATGATCGAAATTAAATTTTACTGCCTTTATTGACATGTTCTTTCGTAAGTGCGAGGAACAAGGCACTAAATTAGTCGTTTTTACTACTTTTTCGTTCATTAAAAGCGGTCGCGTTTTTGGGAGGGTGGCTTGTGAATAGAACAGTGAAAACCTTTTAAGAAATTAGTAGGTATCACTAGAATAGGGTTCTATTTGTAGTTAATGAAGTTGTAAATTGAAAATGGTGAATATTTCCAGTTAACAGAACTTGGGTTTTTTTACTGACCGGCAAGGCGTTTGACCGCAGCTTACTGCTAAGTCAGTACGGTAATCAAAGACAGCGACAAATACGATGAGGCTAGTTATAGCCACAAAAGACAGATATATATATCTCAAAATATGGGCACTTGCTTATTTTTAACAGACGAAACGGAGGAGGTTTACAAGTCGACGCGTATATCTATGCATATTTTTTTAATGTCTGATACAGTTATACTAGCGAATCACAAGTTTCGCACGGTACCTTCCCATAAACCTTCCGTGAAAAATTATCCAGTTTAGGAGTTAGTGGAAATAGTTAGGTATAAGAGATACAGACAGACAAAGGGACAACTAGACGCAAAAAATCACTTTGTTGTACCTATACTTTTTTTTTTACAACAGACTAGGTAGGCGAGCGTTTGACCACTGACTCGTCTGATGGGAAGCGTTGCCGTGATCGAAGGTGTAACACGCTTGCCTAGGAGATACCTATTCACTTTTCTCTTAAACACCCCCGGATTGTATTTAGGTGGAAAGACAGACGCAGGCAACTACCTGGACATAGAGAGATGTGAAACTATATAAGTTATAAGTATGAGATACCTAATTATTATAAAATGTAATGTAATAAAAGTAGGTATATATTTTAAAAAGTAATAAGTAGAAGGTAAGTAAAATGTAGGTACATAACGTTTTACCCATATCGATCGTTATACCTATAGGTATCAAACAGGTATACAGGGAAGCAAACTGATATCCTCTCATCCCTATTAGCGTCCAACCCAGTCAAAGTTTCCTAAGGACTCCTTTGAAATTCGATAACACAACGGTAGGTAAGCAAAAGCGAAATTAGAAAGCAACAGATCCTAATTTACGCACGAGCCGCGTAATTTATCTGGCAATAAATACGTCAATTATGGAGACTAGCCCGATGGATTTATACGACGGTAGCCAGTTTGAACGCTGAAAAATTATGTTAGAATGTTGTTTTCTAAAACAAGGATGTAAACCTCAAAGTTTTTCTTCAATTATTCGTTTAGTTTGTTCGTTCATTCGTATTAAAGTCTCATTAAGTAACCGTGCATGCTCTGTCGTAGGCATCATCGTTGCTTAAATTCAGGGGTGCTGACGGAGGGGTTATTATAATTTTTTTTCCGCTTACATTGCAAACGCAGGCTGAACCCTACGAGATTTATCAAAATAATGTGCTAATTATTTGTACACATTGAAAAGGTCTACAGAAAACTTCGCGATGGTATATGTCTATCTCTTATGGATATCCCACAATAACATTTTTTTGTTTATATACCCGTGCGAAGCCAGAGCGGGCCGCTATGTTTTTATAGACGAGTACAACGTTCACAGTTTTTCTGTAGTGTATTTAGTATCAGCATTGCACCCGTGCGAAGCCGGGGCGGGTCGCTAGTAATATTATAAAAGCAATTTATGATATTTTAGCCTTCTCAAATTTAGTTTAGTGCCCACCTAGTTTACTGCAGGTTCTTTAAACTAGGTAGACAATAAACTAAATTTAAAATTTATTTTTTTAAGTAACGGTGGTAAGGTAATACTTGCATCAATTGATCCTTATCCCTATCCATTCCTATGGAACCTAAAAGAAAATTTAAAAATAAAAATTAAAAAGCACAGCACTATTTAACGGGATTACGGCGCGTCGCGATTCATGCGCTACATAATTTGAGTAAAAGTTATGAAGACGGTGTTTATTGGCATTTCGCCACCTTCACGATTGTATCACATTTTACATTTGGCAGTGCTCGTTAATATCTAATACTAGCAGATTAATAGAAACATTTCTCATTCATACATTTACTAGGTGTCACCTACATCACCTATTTGCAAATCCATACCTATTAGACTTTGCTAAATACTAACTAACACAACTAAGACAAGGCATAAAACAAGAAACTTCGTTAGCTATTTAGCAGGAAACGAAATACTTTGTTTTATCCAATCAGCGGTGCTATTCACAACCATTCGGTAACGTTTCCGATCGCATCCCAGAAATTTCAAACTCAAATTATTCGAATCTCAGCCTACTTTTATACATTTTGGAATAGGGAATCAAGTATATGTAAATCCGATCGGAAGAATTAATCACGTTTAAAAACTTAAGAAAATAGACTGAGATTCGAATAATTTAGGTTCAAAATTTTTGAAATCCGAACGGAAACGTTTACGAATGGTTGTGAATAGCCCTGCTGATGAGAAGAAGTACCCACGTAGTTGTACTATTTTTTAACCTATAAGACATCATTATTGATGTTAACGCTGTTATCAAAAACCAGAGGTAACCCGTTGAGCCAAACAAGGACGTTTGATTTTGTTCCTGTCATATTATAAAAAAAAAAAAAACAAATGGCGATCGTCGGCGCCGAGCGCGCCCAACATGACACATTCATAGTGCTGCGACCGGCAACCGTTAACAATTCCTGGAAATCGATAAAGATCGATTCGATCAAACTGCATCTTCCACGTATTTTGATGTGGTTCCGTCAACGTCCCGAGGAATTTTGATGTTTATTCAATTATTTACGGTATTCCCGAACTGTCGTCTGTGAATCTAGTGTTAATTTATGCGATCGCGGCGTCTCTATGCTAAAAGTAACGATGTGTTTTTAATGGCTTAATTTTTTTTAAATTTGCATAGGTAAAGGACCGCCCTGCCTTTCATCCAAAAAAGATTAGTTCTTTTTTTAAACATGACTAGGTTTTGTTTAAGTATTTTCCGGGTATACTTAGCTATTGTGTAGGTTTTATTAATAGCTACAAAGTTAATAAATCAGAACTTAAAGGTTAATCTAGATAACATCTTAATTTTGTACCTAGATATTGTAAAGTATGACTTGATTAATAGTTATCTAAGGCCTTGTTGCCACTCCACTGTCCGACAGTCTGTCCGACAGCAGCTTACAAGTTTAGTGTGTAGCAAGTGCTGTCGCGTCGCTGCTGTCAGACAGTCAGTTAAACTCACGGTAGTATTTTTGTCTTTTTGTAGTTTTTTTAACTCTATCTAGTTGGCTAAGAGTTAGAAAGATTTTTTTTTTTACAGAAAAACTTTTATTTTACGATTTTATTTTGCACATAAAAAGTTCATTTTGTAATAAAAAGGTGTTAAAACAGCTTCATTTTATGCTAATTTTTCTATCGTATTTTATCTATCAAAAGTAAAGCTAAATTTTTAGTATCCTTTTCGCGGTTATAAATAAAATTCAAAAGTCAAGGCGAGTTTTTAATCTGATCTTATTAGTTTAGTTGCCATTATAAATATTACAGATAAGCTTAATTACTAAAGAATTTAGTTTTATGACTGTATCGTGACAAGTTATTTTCGAAAGCTGGTTTACTTATAGTTATGTAAAAATACCAATTATTGTTAAGTCAAATATGAATAGATACGTAAGTAATAATCACACTTTGACTTATATTTTTTTTTAAAGTTATGAACAACTTTAAGCACAATAGAACCAAACCTAAAATTAAAAAAAAACTTATTTCTAATCAGTGGCCCTATTCGGAGATTTGAGATTCTCATCTCACCTTTTTTCGTCCTTGTTGCTCTCGTTTGAAACGTCATAGGTGTGAGAGTGACCAATATAAAATCTCATCTCATCTCACGTGTAGGAATAGCCCCCCTGAGGCCCTATTCGGAGATTTGAGATTTTCATCTCACTATTTTTCATCCTTGTTGCTCTCGTTTGAAACATCATAGGTGTGAGAGTGACCAAGATAAAATCTCATCTCATCTCACTCGCAGGAATAGCCCCCCAGCCTCAGAGATGATCTTAAAAAAATCACATAATGTAATGTGTGCCAATGTGTTTTTTTTATTTTTATTTTAAGTGTTGCTCTCATTAATTATTCATCATTATAGCTATGTATGTCCTTTAGGCGTCTTTCTAAGGAAAATAGTTTGTAAAAACCACAAATTATTTAAAAAAAATATGATAATGCTATTTTATGAAAGTACCTAAGCAAACAAATTTACTCGAAACCCTATCAATTTACGCCAAATTACAGAATAACCATTTTAATAGCATTAAATATAGCTTTTTAATGTTGCCAGAGTAATAAAATGCATTCTATTCCACCCAAAACACCTAAACAACATTTTTTCTTAAAACAGTATCTATTATCTGCCAAGTTTTATATTTGAGCAAAAGGGGCTAAAATAGGGTTAAGTGGGGTAAATAAGGGGAATTAAGAGATAAAAGTTTTATGATCTGATAGGGCGGGAGGCGACGCCGTTATGGGAATATAACGACTTCAGTATAAGGTTGCTGTACCTACTTCATTAGTACAGAGAGTTCTATGGAGTAGGTACAACTCAGATAGAGAATATTTTTTACCCACAAAAAACCCGGTATAAAGATTTATTATCAGTTAATAATGACCCACAAAGTAAATTTAATATAACCTAATATAGTACATAGTCGCCTGAACGTTAAGAAAATTGTAAATAAAATTACAGGTTGCCGTTGGTAGTCCTATAAGTACGCTTACTGCGTATCAAAACTGGTTGATCACAAAAATATCAGCAAAGTTATGTAAGAGATGACCGTAGTGTAGAACGTATCCTTCATCCATCCATCAATATTTAGATGTTAGTTCATGTTAAGCAATGATGGGGACTACAACAAAGCATGCTGCATCTCACACTGACAGTAAGTTAAAAAAAAAGTTTTTTTTTAAATGTAGAATAGGTCGGCGTTTGACCACCAACTCGCCTGATGTTAAGGCGACGTTGTGGTCTAAGATGGAGCACACCGACCTATGAGGTACTTATTCACTCTAGCCTTGAAATTTTTGTAGAGTGAAGAAGTACAAAGACGGTAGTTGAGTGAGGCGCTACAAGTGCGCTACTGCTCAGACCGGTCTTCGGAACGATAAAATTAAGCCGACTCCATAGTTTCAGAACAAAATCAAAGAACCGAATACGATATCCAAAAGTCGATATCATTGTTAATCATCATTAAATTTATATCGATTCATAATCTCCTGATCTAGTTAGGCAGTTAACCGACGTCGCGCCTTACCTCTAAAATTGTAAATTAAAAAAAGGTAACCATAATAAAATTGTAAGCTAAATTATGTGAGAAATGTGAAGCTTACGGTTAAAGTCGAGATAGGAAATTAATTAGAAATATTTGAGTTACATTCTGGAGTTTATGAATAAGTATAATTTCTAAGTTTGATAGTTTTCGGTTTTGAGCTACGATAAACCTGAACTGAACTAAGTAGGGATAATCCTATCTTCTTATCTAATATTGTAGAAGCGAAAGTGACTGTCTGTCTGAATTAGGTCTGTAAATTTGTTACTTGAAAATATCAATTTGTTTAAAGTTTTCTAGCAAAATTCATTAAGCCTTGAATATTCGCCAAATGCGTCTATTCAACTCGTCGTTGTGAAGAAGCTACGGACCCTACCGATATGAAAAAAATATCACCAATAAGATCATTCTGTTACCTATTAATTAGTCTGATTAAAATATTATATTACTTACTAGATTGCGAGTAAAAAAATATTAAATGAACGTTGTTTTCGTTCTCATGGCGTGCAATACCGTGCTTACGGAGATTACGTTACTATATATTTTTACACCTTCGGATAGGAAATTAAAAATATGATTGATCGTCCTTTTACCATATTTTTAGAGCTAAAATTGAGTTAGTTTAGTAATATTTTGTGTTATTTTGAAGTATTTCGTCAGATCACGTGACCACTGACACCCGCGAGCTCCTTTGCGGGGGACGGGCCAGTCGGCGCCAGCGCCTCACGAAGGAGGGACGTACTCGCCTTGCCGAAAAATATTTTCGCATTTTTTTTCTATTTGTACGTAAATCATCAATTAAACAGTGCTTAATTATCCAGACACAATCAAAAAAAGTAGTTTTTCAAGACATTTGATAAGTTTTTAGTGACTTTACTACTAGTGAAAATATTTGGACAATAATTGATCGCGTTGTGAGTAGAGGGTACAGAAAGTTGATCCGATGAAAATGGGAGATGTCACCAAGGCAGCTAGGCGTAAGAAAAAAATTGGACTCCAACTAGCTAAGTGGTAAGTACCTACCTACCTATTAATATTTAATTACCACATAAATATTTTTACCCGTTTGTTCTTATTGTGTAGACTGAAGTGACTAACCCTAGTGTCTGAGTTTTTAGTGGCATATGATTCGGTCTGACGTTTGTTTTCCTGATAAAAATAATAGAAAACTACAGACGTGTCCTCCGACCTATGTTAACTCTCAGGGCTTCACCGTCCATTACACCTTATTGCGATGATTGTTGGATTTACCCGCCGACGCTGTGCGACCATGAACCTTATTTTGCTGTGATACGAGCCGCGGTCGCGCAGCGTCGTGCTGTACTACAATCATCACGCCACGGCACGGGCCCCATTGTACATGTTGCTCATGATAATTATCCAAGTGCAAGACTTGTCAGAACTGTGTTTTTGTTTTGTTATGTACAAATGTACCTATATGTGTCATATTTGTACATTGCACAGGGTTATCGGTATAGGGTGTACTAAGCCAAACGGGGGTCATTGTACTCTTCATTATAAACAACGATTACTTTTTAAACTTTTTTATTTGTAAATTAAATCGGGGAAAAAAGCATCTGCTTACATTTTGTCGACGATCGATGAGCTTTTTGTATGAAACAGCTGTTTTTTTTTCTCGTGATTTCATTTGATTCAATTATTCACAAAAATTATACTAAGGTCAATATACCTAAGCCATTTCAAATTGAAGCTGTGGCATACTTGCTGATGCCCCAACACCTAGTTAATAACATAGAAATGGGGAGTATTCTATAGTTAATAATAAAAAATAATCCTTCTTGAACAATCGGGTAAAAATATAATAATGATAATTATTATGTGTACTTACGATGTCAATATCGGAAAGCGGTCGTTGCGTGCGAACGGTGTAAATGACTAATACTAATTTTTGTTTTTGGTATAGCACATTTCCTAAACTAACCTACCTAACCTAGAAACAATCACATTTTTATGTTATAGCTGACCAACCACGGTCCGCAATACATTATTATTTTTAGCAGTGTATTGAGCATATTTTTCTAACTTATCCTGGTTTGTTAACCGACTTCAAAAATTAGGACGCACTCAATTACATTGTATAAATTTTATTAAATGTTTGTTATGCTGCAACAAACTTCGTTATTTACTCTTTTTTTTTTTTTTTGAAAGAATATGCTTACTAACACTCTGATCAGTCACTTAAAGTATTTTTTAGTAAAAAATAGTATTTAATACAAAAAGTCAAGCATTTGCATTCAGAAAGTAGTGTTCCGAGTCATGGCCATTGAATTCGATAGAAAAGTTATTACATTTTCTTACAACAATAACCGAGCGAGAGATCGTTAGCGAGCGAAGCGTCTATGCTTCAGATTCGACGAAAATGCTTTCGTATGTCCGAACTCCGTCTGGATTTCTGTCCGGATCTCTGTCCAGACCTGTCTTAATCTACAGGTCGCATTTCTTAACCTATTCTCTTGAAACTTTGTGAGTAAGTCCGATATTTAAAAAGAATTTTCTTGTCTAGGCGGTTATTGGAAATTTTTCAATATGGCAGAGATGTGATTTAAAAAAATATATATCTCCGCATAATTGGAAAATTTCCAAAAAACTTTTTTGACGAGATCACCAGCTCGCAGAGTCACTATTGTATGTATTGTTATTTATTTATATTTAATATATACAACAATTTTTTTGGTAACTGATACCAACCTGCATCTAGTCTAAATAGTTATTTTAATTTAGTCTCTATTGCATGAAGACTAGAATAATAATATATTTTAAACTGGGATTATAGATTGGTAATTGTTTTATATTTTATGGTATCATGGAAAGATACAAACGAGACGCTTTGAGTA
This sequence comes from Peribatodes rhomboidaria, assembly GCA_911728515.1. NCBI lineage: Eukaryota > Metazoa > Arthropoda > Insecta > Lepidoptera > Geometridae > Peribatodes > Peribatodes rhomboidaria. The sequence goes on along the minus strand of OU452184.1, from coordinate 3,103,501 downwards.
ATATGAATATTGTGTAATTAATATCTTTAAATTGCTCTATTTCATTTTTTCAGAAACAGAGATCAACGAAATTATCAAATTTTAAACACAAGCGTTCAGCCAACAACAAATGCAAGTACTGAACTAAGGTGAGTTAAAAGACATTTAACATCTTATATTATTAGGGTGACAAGCATAGTGCATAGTCAGAGCTATGCCAAATGAAAATGCTATTGCTGAAGTTGTCGTATGTCCGGCGTCCAGCGTCTGATTGCACGGATGTCCGATTGTTTTCCTCTACAGATCGCATTTCTCAACCGATATTTGTGAAATTTTGTAAATTTAGGTTTTATTTAAAATAGCGGATATATGTAATTTGTGAGACGTTGCTCATAGAGCCACTACTTGTAATCAGAGTGGCGCTGAACTGCTATGGGCATGCGTGACGCCAGTACAACCATTCTCTCAGCGAGCGCGAAGCGCGAGTAAAGAACTTCCGTTTCAGTTAATAAAAATACTAAAAACTTATCCTATATTTTTATTTACAGATGCCTAGTTCAAAATCAGCCGAAGGGTATCAGAGCATCCGAGGAACAGGGACTTTTTCACCTTCGAATAAACTGGTAATCTTTTTTTATTTTTTTGTGTACACAATGTACATAAATAAATTATTGATACGAGCGTTGGGACTTAGTATGGTTGCAAATTAATTATCATTTAATATTGTTTTTAGGAACAACAACATCAGTCTTCATTGTCGAATCTCATCGTCGGGGAAGAAGCAGAACAAGAACAGAAAGACAAAAGTTATTGGCGTATTATAACATTAGCTTCTTCTTCGTAAAATTGAAGGACATATCAAGACACAATGGATTTGGTTGCGACAAACAATCGATAGACTTGATTGGAGAAAAGCAAACAGGTCTTGCTTCTAAATTCACCTTTTTGTGAATTAAGAGTAACAATAGTAGATTATGTACCGAGGGCACAAAGCAGTGCCTTACGTCGCGGGCGGCTTATTGTACCCTGAGCGTAACGAGGGAATCTAGAGTTAACTCCCGAATGCAGCAAGGGAAGATGAGTCCTGAGGGCAGCGAGGGGTTCAAGCCGCCCAAGACAAAAACACTGCTTTAGCGAATCCTCTTCTAAAAATACTGTCTAATATTATACTCTCTCATAACTAATAAAAAGGTACTAGTAAGGTACAGTCTTTTATTTTAAATTTCGTGCAGCTCGTGGAGCACGTGCTCGTATTTTTTTCTTGGTAGCTAGTTCAATTTTCAAATAAACTCTTCTTACAGTGCTTATTCTGAGTTTTCATTCAATGTTAACCTCTTTGCTTGGAAACTCCCAACTACAAGCTTCGCTCGAATTTATGTTTTTCATCTATAAAACCAACATTTGAGTTTCATGTGTTAGATTAAGGATGTGTTAATCTGAGCGATTACTGCCTTCAAAGCATTTGATTTATTGATATTTTTTGAATCTCGGTTTATTTTGATTATTTTTTTGGTGTTTGCTAAAATCTAAGCACTATACATGTATTTCAGCTACAAAAGGTTTTTCAATATCCAATCTAAGACCCCTTTAGTCCAGCTATAGAGGATTTTTTTCTATATTAACTACTAGCTGTTGCTCACGATTTCGTACGCGTAGATAAAAAAAAGCTCGTTCCGTTAGTTTCTTGTATTTGTCATTCACTCGAGGAGGTATTATAGCGCGAGCCGTATGCGAGCCCACTAATGGAGCCAATAGTGTAATTATTAACGCACACGCGTTTCATATGACGTTTTTCATCACACATGCGAGGGAAAAAACACAGACTTGCATTAGTCAATACATTTTTCTGAAAATGTATGCGCATTTTTCCACCTATTAAAATTTTCCTAGGCAAAAAAATAAAGCGAATACTTTGTTTAAATTATCATACCTAATTAATTGTCAATATTTTGATAAAAAAATAATGTTTATTTACTGTTATTACGTAGTTATGATACTTTAAATCAAGAATTTAAGAAAAGTAAAAAAAAACTATTGTTGATTTATTTAAAAAAAGTCTAGTTTAGTTACTAGTGCGATAATGGTAAAGTAACAGCACACGTGCTTAATAGCTCGGATTATGAGCTAAAACTGATGTAATAAAGTCCTTTTTACGAGCAAGTGTGATGAAAAAGATATTAAACACAAACGCGTTTTAACTTCAAGTAGGAACATTTCAGCAAAATCAGGCAAGAAACTATCGAGAAAATAATGAGGTTGTAAGTTCTGGGTCCACTATATTTTCAACAATTTTAGTCATTTTTATACTACCTACTAATTATATAAAACAGATTAGTACTATCAACTCGTAGAATACATTTTTAAAGCGGGCCGTCGATTGAACAGCTCTGCTAGTCCTAGTCAATATGTTTTTTGTTATGAGATTTTTGAAATGTTGTAAGCATTGGTTTAAGATAGGTTGAGTGATTTATCCCTGGTACCGGAGTTCTTAGAATGCCCATCAGGAGCCCTATTCTTGCTAAAAATATTTTCTGATCAATGTCTCTCTCGTTTTAAAAGTCATAGTGAGAGTGACCAAGAAACATCTCACGCGTCAAGAATAGCCCTCCAGAGCTATTCTTACGATAATAAGCATTATTCCCCCTATTCCTACGCACGAGATATGTTTTGGTCAATGTCTCTCTCGTTTGAAAAATCATAAAAGTGAGAGGGACCAAGATCCGATGAACCAAGATATCTCACACTTCAGAGAGACCGTGGTCTACGATTGTTTTTTTAGATTTTACACGCACGACCAAAGGGAATCAAAACCTTTAGATGCGGGATATTTGTGAGTACATACTTAATCTACCTATACTTATAAACAAACTACCGCGCTCATGCTGCTTAAAAGGCTCAAGTCTTTAAAACGCCGTTGGCTTCAAATAATTTAGTCACAAAACATTACAATAAAGCATAACATCACAGAGGGCATTCATTTTTAGGCAAAAATATTTTCTTCACGGTGTTTCGTCTGAATTTGTTTAGTCTTTGAGAAATGCTAGCTCAATGTTCAAAAGCTTCGAGCGTTGATCACTAGAGGCGCTAAAACCAGCTGAGCGCCGAATGGCAAATGTCATTGGCGTATCTTAACCTCTTAAATGAATTTAAAATATTCCAAATTAAAATGGATTAAAAAAACATATTTCTTGACGTATCTATTTAATGCGACGTTAAAGCGGAAATACACTAGATATTAGTTCAAGTAACAATTTTGAAGATGAACTTCAATCAATCAAGCAAAAGTGAGTTTGTTTGTTTCACGTTCTAACTACTCAACAGATCAACAAATTTTGCATACACGTTGTCAGGGGTACAGAAAGGTCCTTTCATCCCGAACAAATAACGTTCCTGCGGAACCGCGGGTGAAACCTCAGGGCGCAGCTAGCATGCATACAAGTAAGATATCAATAAATACATATAAAACGTTTACTTCAGGTCACAGATCATCGAGGCAGACATTTCATCAATATGTCGTCAGCTTTAATAAAGCCCGCACGAAGCGCTTTCAAAACTTCTTCCTAAAAAGAACTGCCAAGGAGTGGAACGCATTTCCTGCCTCGGTGTTCGCCAGCAATAGAGATACAACCTGGGTCTTTTCTAGACGAGAGTGAATAGGCACCTCATGGGCAAGCGTGCTCCATCTTAGACCGCATCGTCACTTTCCATGTGTTGTGGTCAAACGGCCCATTTAACCATAAAAAAAACACTTTCGAGACCGTTGCTTCGTTCGGTCAAGCGAACGAATAGTAGAGTAGCGAAAACGTACTTTGACATTTTAGTAGGGTTTTATTAGTGGGTACGTTAGAAATATTTATTTTTGCCTGTGGACTACTACTATTGGTTAATTGACCGAGTGAAGTGAGGTCTCATGGTCTACTGGGACATCTCGGCAATTGTTTATCTGACGATAACTGGAGGATACTTGATCCCATTTTCATGAAATTTTGCTAACATGTAGCTTTACTCAATAACATTTTGACGTAACAACGTCTAATAAATCGATGAACGCCGACTGCGCGCACGAAAAAGGATGTTTAGTTGTCCTGTTACGCTCGGTCGATCGGAGCGAGAGCGCTACACGAGCGAGCGAAAGACACGATCGGCTTGAGCTTTCGGTTTGCGCCGCATCCATCTCTCTTCCACTCGTTTGGCCTATAAGTCCGAGGAGAAGATTTCATCCATGGTATAATAATATACTCCGCCTGGTACGTATTCCGGTTACGTGGGCAACACGTGGTGACGTTCATCGATGCTTATGCAAGACCGAAATAAGTCATTTACAAATAGTGCGAAAGAGACGGATGACGATGGCAAGTGACGTCATACGTGTTTGCTCTCAGAATTCTAGACCTTGTTTTTTGGATCATGATTTCATCAATGTTTTGTTATGACGTTGTCACGTTAAATGTTCATACGAGTACATCAGCTAAATCAGACTAGGGTTTGTGGAGATAAACGAGGTATACGTTCGAGGCTACCTTCTAGTTATAAATAACAGTAAATGTTACTTTAGACTTTTTTCGTAGTAGTTATATAGGTAGTTACTTTTCACTTGTTCCTTTTAAGGCGAGGCTTTCCCAGAACTTTAGGTATTTTACTCTACCTCAGGCCGCACTTTTTGGGAGCGCGACGTATTCATTCACGCGACACAAAAGTTGTGTGCGATGCGCCGCGCGCACGTCTTTCACCCGTCAGTCACGTTATGGTACGAGTATCGAGTACCTAAACACCCATTTTTATGAAATCGATAAAATAATCCGTCCGTCATTGTACTCATCCATTTTATGAACATTTTTTATTTGATGCCAAACAAAAAAAAATCTAAAAAATGCCGTTCAAGCCAATATAGGTACAACCATTCTCATGTCCACGAGTTGTTGTATTTTTGATGTGTGTGTGATCGTGGCATTAGTTTCATTTTACCGATAGTGTCATATTTCCATTTTATCACACTTCACACTTATAAATACAAAAGATTGCGATTGTGTGTGGAAGTTAGGTACTTACTCGTATTTCACTTATTCACACCTAAACGGCTAGACGGATGAGGATCATATTTGGAACGGAGTTACCTTATGCCCTGGATTGACACATAGGCTACTTGTTATCCTTATTAGGACAAATATTTATACAGGGTGTTGGAGTGATTGTGTAACTACCGGTATTCATTAAATAATACAACATAGTAAATTTCATTATTTTTGGGTATATTGTATAACAATGGTAATAACAATTTTAATTACCTTACTTTACCATTAGGTGCGTACTAATAATATTGTATGGTTTGTTAAATGTTACAAAGTTAAAAAACTACACGATTCAGATATAATTTTGAACAATAATTATGAAAGAATCGAGTAAACTTATACCGGATATACAGGGTGTAAGGAGACCGTTCTCGAAGCCGAAACGCCGTTATTATTCTATCTATACACAACCCGAAACCACTAACTATTAGCCATATAACTGTTATTTTAAACTTTTAGAAATTTGCAAACCAGCAATGTAACGCGTTTATATCGCGGGGGTCAATGGTCGGCGCCAGTACCTACCGAAAGTGCGACGACGCACCGCGCGGCGCGCGGTGTGCGACGCGTAATTCAAATCTGTCGAAGTTATTATCTACTAGGTAGGTAGGTAGTAGGTAGGTTGAATTCAATCAATCGGTTTAAAATGCTTTACCTAATCGCAGATGTGTGAGATAGGGCTCAAACTCGCACTCCCGATCTCACAAAATCACTTACCTAGTCTGTGTTTTCATTCGCCTTCTGTGTGTTCGCCTTCTGGGTCGGAAGTCGGATTTCGGAAGCGGTCCCGCATATTAAGGTGCGTTTAGACTAATAACATTAGGTGACCTAATTGAAATCGTTGATAAAATGTGGAAGCAAGGTGTTACGTGCGGTGGCGCGGCGTGGCGATGGGCCCGGGTAACTGCCACACTACATTTTTTTGTGCCATAATTGGCAAACAAACTAACAGGTTGCCTGATGGTAAGTGTTCACCGTTGCCTATGGATACCTTTAATACCAGGGACATCACATCGCGCTTCTTACAGAGTAGTCTTATGTAGAGAAAATGCATTAGCATCTCTCACAATCTCGGGGGGAGTCGGGCAGTGTGTGGGACTCCAACACACCCTAGAGTTACACTCTGCGGTGTTCTGCTTTTGCCTTTTTAATGCAATAATTTAGAAGCTTGATTTTTACAGCTTCAAGATATTGTAGATCTGTTTAATACATGACAGTACGGAATCCTAAAAAGTTAGCTACATTTTTAGTAGGTAAAGAAATAAAATTGAAATCGTAAAGGTAAAGACAGTACATTTTAACTTGTGAAAACAGTGAAAACGCACCCTAAATGTGTTTATGTCTATTACGCACACAAGCGCGTGTCTATCGCGACCGACGAAGAAAGCCGCGCGCGCCGAAGGACAGTGCGATCTTTCGGCGCCGGCCGGCGCGCGGCGGCAGCTTTGGCTTCGTAGGTATAGCGCGAGCGAAAAGGTGAATGTACTGTGCGTGCGTGTCGTCGTGATTTTGAATCCGAGGCAATAAGATCACAATTCACAAGCCTACAAATTCATGTTATGAGAAAGTATTGAAGCTATGTCTTTTTAAATATCTAGGAATTTCTAAGTGAAACATTTTGTAAGTGACGGCGCAGGCGGACCTAGTTGGGTTGGGTGGGAAGTTGAGACCATTGGATTTTTAATCCACAGGTCCCAAGGTTTGAATCATTTCAAAGTTAGTGCGTATTGTTGATTGCTGACAGCTGTAAACGCTGAAGAAAAACATTGTGCGAAAATGGGATGCCTGAGAGTTCTTTGTGAAGTTTACCAACGAACAACTCATTGGACCAGCGTTGTGGACACTTACGACTTGTGTGCCTTAAGCTTCTCACAATGAGAAGATGGCTCATATCTCATGACCCATCTCCAGCCGTAGGACAGTTTGAACCGAACGTGATTTAGGCAATTACCGAAGAGAATGCAATAGCCACGTAGGTAGTTAGATCTGTACGAATGGCGGGAGGACGTCTCGTACCTCGCCGCCGCGGCCCGCGCGCGCGCCGAGACAGCGGCTCCTTGCAAGGTCGCGACCGCGCGCAGCTGTGTGCGGGCGTTCACCTCTAGCGTCAGCTGTATTAGATTGCTAGTCATTTGTATTAGATTGCCGTTAAGGTAAATTTTTTTTTTGGTAATTGGTGTTTAAACTAGCTCTTTAAAGCTTGTATAACTTGTGTCGATGTTAAAATATCAGATTTTAAGTTTAAAAAAAAATCTTTTTTTCGCGTTTTTTTTAGTCGCTTTGTATTAGTAATCCCCACCACTATTCCCAGTTTTCGTTTTCGAGAGGGGTCCACTAACTCCCTGTATAGGTATACATACCCTGGGTATAAAGTGGCGGACATTCTGCTAGTACTAACAAAACATCCAATACAAAAATATACATTCACAATATTTACATTTATATATACAATTGAGCTATAGGTACGTAGTATTATTATTTTTTCTGTGATATAGTTGTAGAATCGATGGCAGCCTAGTTGGGAGTGGCAATTTTGCTCTGCTGGGTTCGAACCCAGCCGACGGCACGTACCAATTTGTTCATTGTGTGAACATATGTGCGTATTGTGTGTCATCTGCTACATAACTGGAGCCCGGTGTATGGCGACAGGCTCGCCCCCTGTCACATTTGGGACTGAATATCGTCCGGCGAAATGTGGGTGTTGTATTACACCACTGCCAGCCCCCTCGGGGAAAAGCGTGACGATATGTATGCATGTCTAGCCATAAGTTCTGTTACAAATGAAAATGCATTTATTTTTTTATACAGTAATGTAATGTTAATAAAAGTTATATTTACATATGTATTGAAGTCTTAACAAAAATAAAACTATTATTTTATTCGAAATTACCACATTTGGCCTTGATAGAGGCCTTTAGTCGGTCTGGCCAAGAATCTATGGATTTACGGACTGTTTCCATGGGAAATTTAGCCACTGCTTGCTTCAAAGATTTCTTAAGTGACTCTATGTCAGCGCGTCGTTTAGAGCAGGCCATGCCCTCTAAACCTGACCATAATTTGTAGTCCAGGGGGTTTTGATCTGGGCTAGAGGAGGGCCAGTCTTCAGCCCTTATAAAGTCCGGAACATTGGCTTCCAGCCAGGCTTGGGTAGTTCGCGCCTTGTGACCATGTGCAGAGTCTAGTTGGAAACTCCACGGTAGATTTTTAAAAAGTGTATTGCTAAGGGGTTGTACAACACCATATAAGACGGTCTCTTGATACACTTTGGCAGAAGTTTTAACCCCTTTTTCACAAAAACTAAGCTTTGTGACGCCGTGATAGGATACCCCCCACCAAACCATGACTGATGCAGGATGATGACCACGCTGAGTGAAACAGGGTCAATGTCATCCACGTGCCTAAAACAAAATAAAAATAAATATTTATAAGTATGATGTCCAAAAGTTCAAAATATAAAAATTCTAAAAAACCGACCAAGTTCGAGTCGGACTCGCGCACGGAAGCTGTCGTTCAAGCTTGTTGATATGAATGTACATAATTATATAACAACTACATTATAAATAAATGAGCTTTCAAATGACACCTCAAACAACTGATTTGATGAGATAGAACTCGAGATATAAGCAATAATCTACAACGGTCGGCGGCCATCTTTGTGACGTATATACATAGCTTCGCCTGTCCCCGCTATCGCTTCTTACAACCGGCAGTTTCGAATTTCAAAGGCAACGACGAACACATCCATACCAGTCGTAGGTTTATAAAAGCCGTACTTACAAGATTTACCGAAATGCTCGATTTTTGCTAATCGTTAAAAACGAATATACAACTTTACGAGTTTTCTTCAAAACAGCCAAAATCACGTTGCAGTACTAATCAGGCCTAGATGTGTTAAAATCATACGGCTATAACTCAAACGCTACCAAACACTCGTGTAGTACAGATTGTTCAGTCAAAAATGAAAGTATGAACGACGTCCCCTATCTCACCTAACACCCTATATAATTTACATACATACAGTACAGTCAAAACTTAGCGAAGATCCGCCACCTTGCATGTTACAAAAAGAAGGTAGGTACTTACGTTTCGTCAATTGCAATGTCATCAGAGTTCATTACATTCTCTTGAAATACTCTTCTGCAAAAAAAAAAACGAAGATAAGTATTCATGTAGGTAAGTATAACTACGTAAATATCACTACTAGATATACCACTAGGCCGGGTATTTACTCGTTGTGCAGTTCAGATTGCTCAGTAAAAATGAAAGTATGAACGTCGTCCCGTATCTTACCTAACATCCTGTATAGTTAAAACTTAGCGAAGATCCGCCGCCCTGCATGTTACAAAAGGTAGGTAGGTACTTACGTTTCGTCAATTCCAATGTCATCGGAGTTTATTACATATAGTTGTAGTACTCTTCTGAAAAAAAAAACAAAACTGTAAGATAGGTATTCGTGTAAGTAGGTATAACTATATAAATATAAATATCACTGGTATGCCACTAGGTCGGGTATTTACTCGTTGTGCAGTTCAGATTGCTCAGTAAAAATGAAAGTATGAACGTCGTCCCGTATCTCACCTAACATCCTGTATAGTCAAAACTTAGCGAAGATCCGCAGCCCTGCATGTTACAAAAGGTAGGTAGGTACTTACGTTTCGTCAATTCCAATGTCATCGGAGTTTATTAAATTTGGTTGTAGTACTCTTCTGAAAAAAAAAAACAAAACTGTAAGATAGGTATTCGTGTAAGTAGGTATAACTATATAAATATAAATATCACTGGTATGCCACTAGGGCGGGTATTTACTCGTTGTGCAGTTTAGAATGCTCAGGAAAAATGAAAGTATGAACGTCGCTCCGTATCCGTATCTCACAAGTTGTCTGGGTGAAATAATAAATGGTGACCGACATAGTCAAAACTTCGCAGAACACCCGCCTCCCTGCGTGATACAAAAGGTAGATAGGTACTTACGTTTCGTCAATTCCAAAGTCATTGGAGTTTGTTACGTAGTAGTCTTCTGCAAAAAAAAACTGTAACTGTAGGTAGGTATAACTACATAAATATCACTAGTAGGTATACCACTAGGCCGGGTATTTACATCGTGAATACACGTAACGAGACAAAAAAGTATCTATGATGATGAGTATGATATTTGAAAACACTAAACGAATATAAGTAGGTACTAATAGATTTGTTGATACATCATCTGACTACAAAAAGCAATGCAAGAAATGTCGATTCTAGTAAATAAAAACAATGATTACCAATTTAATCTAGTAGAAGTTTATCTACTTACCGACGTTTGCTCCTTGACTCGTACGATTTTCTAAAAGTCAGACTTGAGCATTTTTTTCGTTTATTACCCATTATGGCAAAACTAAATGCTTGGTTGGTGTTGGTGTGTGCGGCACTGCGGAGATCACAAAAATTTGGCACACGTCCGGCGTCGACGGGGTCTGCGGGCGGACTGGCGGTCACGCAAACGTGCCTTTTTACCATGAATTCGTGATAAAAAAATCATATAAAATTACCATGTTAACTTTTTAACATTTTTATTTATGATTCCATTTTTTTATTGCATTGTAATTCGTAAAAAAAAATAAAAAAGCAATATGATTTGTAAAAATTAAGTCGCAAATCGTGTTTAAAATACCAAATAGAGGTGACTTTGGATTTTTTTTCTATCGAGTGAAGTTATTCATTACATGTATCAGATTTATGATTCCACTTAAAAACATGCTTAAGAATAACATATTTTTTTTACACAGTAAAAACCATGGTTTATCTTAGAGGAAAGTTGATTCTTGCTAGACGTTTTCTGGCCAGGCTCGCCTTTAACTGCATTACAAGAATTCCCTACCTCGTATCAAAACCTCAATAAAACCACCCTATAAATTAACCACTACCCTTTATCATCGCATTCCAGCAGAAGAAACGAACTCCATAAATATGGCGTCATATTAAAACATAAAATAGGGTAAACAATCGTAAATAAAAATACATCGAAAACACACAAAAGCGTCATTAATTCAAATATAAATTATGTCCATTTATGGGGACTTTACACTTTTTTTTACTTTTTCTAACGACATCGGTTTTTTTAGCATGGAAAACGGCTGGCAATGAGCGGCGCCTGTGGCGCGGTGAAACCCTTTAGTCCAAATTTAAAATTCGAACTGTTGTCTTTTATTTTTATGTTTCTAATTCGTCTTCGTGGTCAGTGTTATTAATACTGCTTTTATGTTTATCAGGAACCGCTTCATTCGGTCTATTGTCAACTTTAGTGGTAGAATAGTTTTGTGTCGTTTAATGGAGCTATAAATTGTCGGCTTCCCGCTTGTTAATGTGCAATTTGCTACGTTAAAGGAGCTAAACCGAATGTGTTGGCAACACAGGCTTATCGTGGAACGATTTCCGACTGAAGGACGAGTATCCATGGTCATGAATAAATTAATTAGATTAGATTAGTGGAACGATATAAGTGAATAGTGGAGATATTGAAGTTTGTTGATTTGAGCCGGCGGTGGTGTGAAAAATTAGCTCTAGTAATTTAATTAGTCTAATAAAATAATTTAGATAATGCCACCTGACCTTTCCTTGAGACAAGAGAGTACAAATAAAAAAAAAACAAATAACTTTATTGTTAAAAAATATAGAGCTAAAAATTACAAAACTAAAAGTACCTACATTACATTTATTTGGTTGTACAACTTAGAACTGCAATATTAATACAAGTAAGTACAGTTATACTATTAACCCTGCCCTCGTAACTAGTAAAAACTGTATCTCAGAGGGCATTTGTTCGTTTACTTATATCTTAATTTGTTACAAAAACAATAATACATAAATCATAGAGTGCTAACGGCAACTGTAAATGTAGTAAAGATTAGATTAGGAGAAGGTTAGGCGGATAACTCACTGCCGCCGCATCTCGCTGCGGTGTGCGGAGCGACTACATTTTTGCATGTCGCTTCTCCGCACGGTAGAGATACTAGTCCTTACACCCTGCGGTTTTAGTATACAACTCAGAATTTTACAGTAAAAGTTAAAATATATCACCGCACACCGGAGCGTTGTCCGGTGCAGTGAGCTTTGCGCCGTATATACATAGGTATTTGGCTCCGGTTGGCAGTGTTAGGTTGTAGTGTAACTGTTGAGGATTCTGCATACCCCGGAGCCTGATATAATGCCACTGACATCAAGGTATCACACAAATAACAAAATGTCAGCGACTGTCGGTGACTGTAGTGTGTAGACTGTAGACTCCCATAGAAAGTAACCTATAAGTATAAGGTTATTTTGCGTTAGTCAAAAACCGCTTGCATCGCTACACCAAAACAGACTAATGATTTTATGATATATGATTTTAATTTTCTGCTTGCTTAGAATCTCTGTTGATTTAAATTTGGGAGAAAGAGCAGGAGTTTCTCATTTAGGGTTAAAGAGCCAAAACAACAAATAACTCCAAACACATTGACCGCACTGAACCCTTAGGTATTTGAGGAACGTACAATATGCTAAGTGAGTCGGGATTTCTACTGTGAAGCCACAGCTTACATGCCAGTTACTACGTTGTGTTGTTGAGCTTTCACACTACGCTATAGAATATTATTATACTTCATTGACTCATCAAAACTTAATCGCATTGAGCAAGGAAGGCGTGGGAAGGCCTTCCACAAGGTGGAACGACGATCTGGAGAGGGTCGCGACAAGGCGCTGGATGCGGATAGCGTAGGACCGGTCGTTGTGGAGATCATTGGGGGAGGCCTTTGTCCAACAGTGGACGTCGTCTGGGCTGACATGATGATAATTATCAGCAAGTTTATAGTCCTTGCTCAGTTCGCTCTGAACTGTGATCTCGCGATCCTTGTAGAGTTACCATCCTTTGACCAAATTTACTAATCATAGTCACAATTTATGACAAATATATCTTAAGTGACTAAAATACATACAATACGCTGACTTGTTCCCGTAGACTATAATCCCTTCAATTCGCTCGGTTAAGTATAGCGATATCTGAATGATGCGTTACAAAGATTCCTTAAGGGGTCGGTGTTACCAGTACCGAAGCTCGCGGGGGAATAGTCGAAATAGCTATCATTCCCTCAGGTATTTGTTTCGAATACATTTCTAACTTAATACACATTTCACCCCGCGGTGAAACGTCAGAAATGCTCAACTAAAAGCTATCGTGTTTTATTGTGGGCTATGGGACCTGTGGGTATCGTAGGACGGCAGCGCTACCACCGTTCTAGTCGATCGGTAAACTGATGTTTCAAATTGACAAAATTGTTAGAAACATGGGCAAAATTCACGAGTTTAAATGTCAGTGTACTGGTCGACTAAGAACAGCGCTGGCTCCCTATTTTTGACGCTGGAGATGTTTCTTGGTCACTCTTGCTCCTATGGCTTTTCAAACAAGAGAGATGATGACCAAAAAATATCTCGACTGTTAGGAATAGGGCTCCTGGAACACTGGAGGTGTGATGGTAAGTATGTTGCTGAGTCGTCAGCGCTAGTTAAGCCGACTCAGTTCTAGTTCTAGAGCCATTGGATCGTCCGAAAGCTTCCGACGTGGTTCAAAAAAATTTATAAAAGAAGTTGGGAGTTACACCGAGTCACTGTCATCAGAAGCACAGAACAAATGATAGTTGGATGGATACGGAAGCGCTCAGTTGTACTTATTTGCTATTCGCTCTACCCATCTTAAGACAGACCGTCCTGGGAAGGCCCCCAGGACAGTCAGGATGGATAGGATAGGATGGTAGGCACCATGCCATGAAATCTTTTGCCATGATGGATACGTTTGTTTTCGACGCTGAGTGACATGGACCTTAACGCGCTGCGATACGATTAGTGGTCACGCAGCGTCGACAACAAAACGTAACGCCATGTCAATAAGATAATGGTAGGCCTCCAGGATCCAAGAAACTGATGTCTTAAGCAGAGCTAAGAAATGTGCCGATTTGGTCAAAGATGACACAGGCATCATTGGCTTAGTTATCAGTCTATGCATACTGCTCTATATTTTTATTTAAGGCGTTATTAATTTAGCCGGTTTCATCCGGATGCTGGGCAAAGGTCACTGTACTCCTTCCATTCCTCACGATTTTGATTTCTTTGTTCTTACTAAAAGTTTCTATCTCATTGACTTTGTATATTTGTTTGTTTGTCACTATCTTATTATTTTTGGGACATACTTTTTCAGAGTAAATATTCTAAGACTCTTTAGATCTTTTTTTTAAATAACAGATCAGTTACACAGCTGCGTCACTTTCTACTAAAAATAAAAGTGTTGTTAGTATTATAAGTTATTACGAGTACATCGTAGTAATGCATCGATCATTCATTAGCTGTCAGGGCTTCCTTAGGCCGCGGCGGAGTGCTACCGATAGGTGCGGAGGCTGGAGACGCATTGGGAGCATTTGGATCTGGCGATATTTTATTTGGATACAGTTAACGAAAACTGTTTTTTGTTATGTTGTACGAATTTAAAATTCAAATGCCAATTAATTTCAAAATGCTTTAAATTTTAAATATAGTATTTATCTATACTTAATATTGTAAAGAGGAGAGATTTGTAGGTATGTGTGTTTGTAACGAATTCACTCAAAAACTATTGGTCCGATTTCAAAAATTCTTTCACTATTAGAAAGCTACATTATTTCTGATTGACATAGGCTAAAACGTGAGCAAAGCCGCGGGCAAACAGGTGATAGTCAGATAAAATTGTACCTCAAAATATTATGAACATGACCGAATGAGGTCTTACTTATTTCAACTTTACAGGGGCACTAAGCAACAAGAGACGAGACTTAATATCAAATCATAGTCGAACGAATGATATGATAACGAACGATGCGATTAATGTAAGGACGAATTTTTGAACAAAAAAGTAAATTTATTAGAAAAAGACAAAACTAAAAAGTGAACTAAATAAAATCAAAATACTTAATTCTAAGTGTGCCACAGCTTTATTTTGTAAAGGTAACGGTGCCCCGTGGGAGCCTGCGCAATCATCACCCGGATTATTTACACCTTGCGCTGCGCTTTCATTCACTTCACTATATTTAGATTGACTGCAATGGAGTAGGTTAGGTAATACTTGGATGCACAGATAGATAGTTATAGGTTAAGCTAAAGCGTTTTAAAGAAAAGAACTTTGGATATTGTCGATTGACAGAGTAGACCAGTCCGCCTATTCTGAGGCATGAGATATTATTTGCTCATTGTCTCAGTCATTTGAAAAGTCATAAGAGTGAGAGTGAAAAAATTAACATCTCACGCGTCAGAATAGGGCTCTAGTGGTGGGCTGCCAAGAGACTACTCAAATCTCTGACCTACTTTAAAGATGCCAATCTTTATGAATCTGTTAGTTGAGCAAGGGGGGGGGGGGGGTTGTGAGAGTAGTGCTGCTTTTGTTCGTGATTTTCTGATGGCCCCAAGGACGCCCCTAAAATCTGCGGTCTGCTTCAGCCTACTCAGCTTGTTGGTAAATCCACCAATGGGGCACACTAAATAAACAAAATTCTACGAAATATCGTAGTCTAGTATGTTCCAGAGCTAACTGAAAAACTAAAAATTATCTGAGAAAACAACTACATCAAAGTTTGAAATTGCTTGACACCGATAACCGCTCTAAACAAAGAACTCTGATCAAACTTTTTTATTTAAGTATTTACTTACACTTGTAATGTTAGCCTTGAACGCGCCTATTGTCTATAGAGCATTCCTTCATATTGGATAACCTTGCTCACCTTTCAAAATATTCAACTCCGTTAAAAAAATACAATAAACATAAAAAAAAACAAACCAGGCTCACGCCTACAGCGCGACCAAATTACCTGAGAGGTGGCTGACTAAACGAACTAAAATTTTCCAAAAGAGGCTGCCAGATATGTTCACAAAACACTATGGTGGCTCCTCCACTTTAATCCTACAGATAACTTTGTCATATTGTAAAATGCTATCCCAAAAAAACAGGACCAGAATCACGCCTAAACAATTTGCCCCTATCTGCCGACCACACATCCTATGACAAATAGTGTTGGGCCGCGCGTTAATGAATCGAGACTTCTGATTAATGGTGTCACTCTCTCTTATCTCTCGATTGTAGCGCCTCCCTAATGGGATCACCCCCGCACTGTTCAGCGACCGGATAATTTGACACCAAGGAATTACAGCAATTTACTTGTACGCGGGTCAAGTAGTTTTGGTTATTTTCCACATTTAGAAGTTTTTTGAGGCACTTAACAGATAGAAACTTTATAAATTCAATCGAGAAGTTGAGACGAGCAAGTTTTAATCATAGTAATTGTATAAGTGCAATGCCATGTCAATGCAAAAACGCAAAGTTTTGAAATGTTCAAATCTTGCACAGTAACAAACTGTGCTCGACCCTCTTTATTGTGTCTCTTCTCTACATAGTATAAAACTAAGTCCCTTTTCTAGTTCTGTCTGTCTCACTGTCTGTCTGTATATCCAATAACTCCTCCTAAACCACACAACGGATTTTGATGCAGATTTCACATCCAAACCAAAAACTCTTTATTAACACCAAATACAAAATAAATCTAAACTAAACTCTGAACAATATAGGCGCAATGGATAATCTTATCGCTTAAGAGCGATCTCTTCCAGACAACCTTTGTATGGAATAAAACATCACCATCACCATCAGTTATAGAATATTCATGGAAGGTTTGTAGGTAACGTTCGAAGCCGAGGCAAATCGCTTGTTACGTACTAAACTAAGTTTTTATTATTACTATGTTTTTCTTAAAACAAAAATTACAGGATTCATAACAAACGCCTATCAATCAATTATCTGAATTGACGTTGACATAAATGATGACAAATAGACTTCCGCCCCTTAAATGTCGCAAAACAAAAACAGAGTCATTGCTTAAGGGGGCCGTTATCGCTTCATCGGTGCTATTGACACTGAAGTACAAAAGGGACTGGAATTATGGCACATTATTGTCACAGCCGGCAAATCAGATTTTGATAGACGAACGTTAAAATGTAGGCGCGACCATGATCCAAAAAACAAAGTCAATTCAGCAAACATAATAACGTCATCGGCATCCGTCTCTTTCGAACTTGTTGTAAATGACTTATTTCGGTCTTGCTTAAGCATCGATTGACGTCACTATGTGTTTCTGAATTCTATACCTGGCGGTGTATTTTATCATACCACGGGCGCGACAAACAGTTTCAGTCTATGTTTACAAACATCTGACGAAGCTGTTTGAAATGGTACGTAATACCTTTGACAGAATAAAATACTATTGAGGAAACTATGTCAATGCCCGGGCTGCCCATTAACTCTGACATTAGGAGTGGATTCTTAACGGATTTGAGTGAAATATGGAATGGAGATAATAATATGCTCTGCTTTGTACCCTGACTTACGGCTTAGGCTATTTTTTATTTGGATAAAATTAACAGTGACCGCTCGATAGCGGGTGCAACCGCGAGACACAGTTAACACATTCAAATAAATTGTAACACACTGTGATGAAGGTATACAAATTAACATGTAAATTTAAAATTCGGACAGAAGCACACTAATCCGCAATTTTATCGACTTGTCACAGCCCTAAAAATCGATATCGACGCGCCCCGCGGAGAAGGGCGTAAGTGTAATAAATGAAAATTCGGGGATGACAAACGATCCGGTCTCACGACAACATTCGCAATGGAGTTGTCACTTCACGCGCCGGGGGCGTGTGACAGCTTTCATGTTTCAATAAGTTGTGTCATTTGTTATATTATCAAATCTGATTTCTTTATTAAAACGGCGCGTGACTTTTGATCAGTGACCCTATTCGGAGATTTGAGATTTACATCTCACTTTTTTTCGTCCTTGTTGCTCTCGATTGAAACGTCATAGGTGTGAGAGTGACCAAGATCTCATCTCATCTCACGCGTAGGAATAGCCCCACTGATTTGATGAAAAAAGAATGGGAGAAGTGTTAATCAAAAAAATTAGCAAATAAATTTCCCGCACTAATAAATTGTGTTATGGGAACCAAAAAAATCAAAGTTAATAACAGAGCTATTTTTAAAAACATCTAAATCCTCGAAAACTCTTTGTCCATACTCATCATGTCACATATGCACCTACATCAAAGTTGTTTCCAGTTGTTATTCCAACACAGCTGGTTAAAATATTAACCAAACTCATACATCATCCGCTAACAAACGGCTCGACACATAGGGTTGCAAGTAAAAACTTAAATATTGAGACATAAATCTAATTTCGAAACAACACTAGTAAAACACGAGACTTTTCGGCCATTAATTATGTTTATGGCCAATCCTAACCGTTGGACCGATGTTTCTTTATAAATATTTAGTTTTATTTTTAGCCGACTGCCTAAGTGAAGGTTAAGTTTCTAGTCGAATGTATGTATGTTTTTATTTTAAAAAATACTTATAAATGTACCCAGTCCGTTAATAAACAAACAGATATAGAATACAGAATACTTTATTGTGACAATGTACATAGACAGACAGAAGAGGAAGACACATATTAGACACACAAAATACACAAGCACATTGTCACAGAACCGGCCTCAACTCAGTGCGCTGCTGATTGTACACAACCAGCGCTAGTTTTCTGTTGGGCCCGGCAAGTGATGTCAGGCACGAAAAGTGTGCGCATACATATATACATTGCAAATAAAAACTACACATTAAAAATCAAAACAAAATAACAAACAAATATTCAAAATAGATAAAAAAACATGACACAAAAATAATATTAATGAAGACCAATAAACAACAACTAAACTAGAAAAACATTATTAACTATT
This sequence comes from Peribatodes rhomboidaria, assembly GCA_911728515.1. Classification (NCBI taxonomy): domain Eukaryota; kingdom Metazoa; phylum Arthropoda; class Insecta; order Lepidoptera; family Geometridae; genus Peribatodes; species Peribatodes rhomboidaria. The sequence goes on along the minus strand of OU452184.1, from coordinate 3,084,633 downwards.
ACTACAAGGAAAAATAAATACAAGGATTCAACTACTGATGCAATAAACTTTAAATTTATTTAAATTGCACTGGTGTCGTTTCTTTGACATTCCTCACGCTTTTCGTGCAAATAAATGAATTAATAATAATTAATATAGAATAAGTATTATTTTTAAAAAATTGGATGTACCATCACATCACATCCTTCTTCTTTTTTTACAATAAGGACTTTTTACACTAGATATAATAAATGAAAAACCCAAACAGCTACCTATAGAATGCTACCTAAAAGCACCTACATACACACCTACACATCTGAGATCGTTAACCGTAATGCCACCCACAAACAAGTATACCGACTCCCAATTCAAAATAGATCACACGTCAAACATTTCAATTAACAATAGCCCTTCAAAATAGATACAAAAAATGCTTTACCGGCTCACACCACACGTTTTTTTAAACATGTCAGATAAATTTGAAAGGTAATACGTCAAAAATAGAGTTAGTACATTTTTGTTGCCAGCAGAAGAAACTTTGTCAAATACGACGTGCAAGCTTCATTCATTATCGACATTATGAAACAAAATAGTTTATTTATTATGTGAAGTTCTTAAATAATCTTTAACATGTTTGAAAGGTTTTATAAATTTTCTCGGTTTGGAATCTATCGATCAATCGGTTATCGATCAATATCCTGTAGGTGAAAGTCACTTGAGCTAATGCATCTTTGTTGTTGGTACGAAACAATACGTTTTGTTTGGGTCTATCGCATTTATTTGAAAGGATCAGTCAGTTCAGTTTACTTTAATACAGAATGTACTGGTTTGGCTTTATTTACTTCTATGGTGTTAGGAGCACCTAAGCGCCGGGAAAAAGTATAGGGCGGATTCTTTGATTGAGTGATGCCCCTGGCACATTTGGGACTGAATATCGTCCAGCGAAGTGTGGGTGTTGTATTACACCTCTGCCTCGGGGGAAAGGCGTGACGATATGTATCTGTCTATCTATATACTGTTATCCATTATTATATTTATTTTGTCTATAATGTGTTTTATTTAGGAATGCTTTGACCTGAAGACATTTACATTGCAATATGTTTGGTAAGATTTATGTAATACTAGCTGCGCCCCGCGGTTTCACCCGCGGTTAAAAAGTATGTAATCCTATGTGCTATTCTAGACTCTACTCTATCTATGTGCCAAATTTCATCTAGATCTGTTCAGCCGTTCTGGCGTGAAAGAGTAACAAACATCCATCCAGCCATTCATTCTTACAAACTTTCGCGTTTAATATTAGTAGGATAGGATATAATACTCGTATTTAAATTTTGATGCGCCAATTTTTAAATAATAAATAATGGAAGCAAAAATCTAGCCAAACAATAAATTGCAACGTATTTTATTTAAATAAAGCGTATTTTGCTACAAGATCTTAATTAACTATAAATTTTCCGGCAATAAATCTTAGTAGTTCAAGCTTGAGAGGCTATAAAACAATTTTATGCTTGATTTAATGTTCGAATTAAATTAATGAAACTGCTACGTAACGAAAGTGGCTTATTCTAGCGTGAGACGTCGATAACAGAAATTAACACATCAAAGCACTATCATCATTAATATCATTTGTCTAGACTAAACTTAAGTATAGAAATAAACAAGGCTCCTCTCAGGCATAAGTAAATCCTCTATTCTAGACCACGTCATTGCATGAATCAGAATACATCAGAAGTTGCGGTCATACACAAGTCTATTGTAAGAATCTCCAAAACGATAGAACCAAGTACACCCACCAGCAAAATGTAAGCCATTAAATTGGTGCCACAAACGGCACCGTACGGCGCTACATATGTATATGGGTGTGGAAATATCTTTACTTTTAAATCAATGTATGCAAGAGATTTTAACAATCAACCAATTATCCAACTTTAAAGGTAAACTTTTATAGAGTAAACATATTTTAGCTAACCACATTATGTTTGCGTGTGTGCGTGCAAGGCGAGTAAACACAGCACACGTAGCAAATTTGTGGCTTGCATTTTGAGGTGTTATTTGGCAACTTACCTTCTATAAATAGTTATTCCAAGCCCTAACTTTTTTTTTGTTAACCTATAAAATGCTTCCAAAATTAATTCACTAACAATAAATCTTTGATAAAAACAATATTTCCATACATCCCCATCTATTTTAATTTTCCCCACCAGATGGTAGGGAGCCGCTGACAGCCGTTCAACAGGCACAGCTAGTTTGTTTGATCTCCTGTTAGCGTAATGGATATTTTGATTGTCTTACTATTTCTAAGGGAGCCGTGTAGAACATCTATACTAATTTATAGATATTATACACCGGTGGCGGATCCAGGAGTTTGTTTTGGGGGGCTTGGTATAGTTGGGTTTAAACTTAATCAAGGTATAAAGACATAAGTAACATTATTAAAAGAAAAACAAAAAACCCGACTGTTAAATGTCCCTAATGTGCTAAATGCCACTTATGTCACTTCCACTATCAAGACGATTCAAATAACACCTCACATGTCGAAATCCATCAAGCTGTTTGGGCTGTTGGGCGTGCCAAAGAAATCACATTCATAAATACATACACTCGAAAAACATAACTCTCCTTCTTGCGCAGTCGGGTAAAAAACGAAAAAGCAGACTTTAGTTAGACTGTTGTGGAATATGGAATTAAATTCCAAGTACAATCCAATTTTGTAATTCTTAAGCTTCAATTTGAGTTAATTCTTACTTTAATTTTGTTTTGAATTTAATTTTGTTATTTTAGTTTTAATTTAGTTTATATATTTTTTAATTTAAATGTTATATGTAAATTTTAATATTTTATTTTATTAGCTAGTTGATTACTTATTAATTTTCCTCTCTTTTTTATGTTAATTATATTGTGTAGTATTATATATTAAGTATATTTGTTAATGTTTATTAAATTAAGATAATTAAAATTGTTTGTTATCGTTTGTTAATGAGCGCGCGACAAGTCATTTAGTAAAAAACACTTTCATCGAACCCCAACATACATTCTGAGCCTAATTTGGAGTTCACAGGTTTAACTAAAAGTTTGTTAACTTTCTCACCGAAATAAAGAATTTGAATTTGAACACTTGGGGGGTCAGTCCCTTAGTCACCACCTGGATACGCTAGTGTTATAAACTTATATTATAAAAAGATAAATTTTCAACATGATAAAGGCTAAAAGGCTAAGGTAAACAAGGCAGGCTCGCCCCCTGCCACATTTGGGACTGAAAAGTCCGGCGAAGTGTGGGTATTGTATTATACCTCTCATTTCCCCTTCGGGGAAAGGCGTGACGGTATGTAATTTTTGGAAGTTTATACGTAGGTATGAGGTAATTTAAGGACGTACTGGTCCGATTTTAAATTTTTTTTCACAAAGTCAAAAGCTACGCAATCACCGAGCGCCATGGGCTATGAAAAGCGAGTGAAGCCAAAAGCAGATGAGCTACTATTTTTTATAAAGGAAGAGGCTTAATTATTGCTGTCACACTGATTAAAACGTAATTGGAGTGTAAATATTGTGAAGCACAACATAAATAAATAGTAAAGCTATAGCGTCATTAATACATCGGAAGTCTTAAAACAACACTCCGGTCTTTTATAGTAATTAAAACTGAACGGGGCAGATTGTAAGGGCCCGACTATATGGGTGCGAAACACTGGATTGGACGGACGATTCGAAAGATTTTTGCTAAAGCTGCAGCAGAGGCGCTTAGCTAGGGCCATTCGTTTGATCAATAGCATATTTTTAATGTAGTAGGAGTTTTTTGTAATGTACAAAAATTTACGGGAAAAATTGAATTTAAAAAAAAATCTAATCTTTATTTTCTTTTTTTTTAACTTTTCGTTACTTTTCTATTAAACACATATTTTCTGATTGACTTCAGAGTTAGTTCAAAATACATCATAATGTGTATGTCGTAGCCAGCTTGCTTTATCAATTAATAGCCTAGTCATTTTACTTTTCAACTAGCTTTCTGAATGATATTTAGACACTACGTCTAATATAACATATAATAAACTGGCTGGTTGATGCTCAGGCCATTCATACAATAGGGAGATTATTTGACAAAAATAGTATATTTCTTTTTTTATGAGTAAGACCTATTGCAACAGTTTAATAATTTCCTTTCCACCTAAATCATGATATGTACACTAAGCTGATTCGAAAATTTGTTCATGCTATGTACACATGTTTAGGAATATGGTCTAGAACCAAATCATTTTTGTTCTATATATTTTTTTTCTAATTATGATTGTATTCTGTTTTGTGTGCTTAAATAAATAAATAAAAATAAAAAAATTTGACCGAAGAAATTAGTTTTTGTTTTAATTATGATTAAAATTTAATCCGAAAATCCGTAAAACGAACCGCAATTCTGACAGATATAAAATAGCTTAACCTAAAACCTCTCCTGCCCGACTCGTGTATCAGAGAAAATCTGGCTTGGACTGAATAGGATGCCTCATTTTTTACTATAACCCGAAACCCTACTTAGATGACTGGGATAGGCAAGCAGTCAACGTTGTCGTTCTTAATCTTTTTGCCTAGCCGTTTGATTGAGTGACTGAATATCATCAGGAAGGTAGTTGAAAGGCGCGGTTTGGTAAAAAGGCTAGCTAGGCTGTTAATTGAACGGCGGATTAATCTGTCAGAGGGAGTCGGTTCGAACCCAGGCGACGGCACGCTCCAATTTGTTCATTGTGTGAACATATGTGCGTATTGTATATCATCTGCTACATGACTGGAGCCCGGTGTATGGCGACAGGCTCGCCCCCTGTACATTTAACAATAAATATCGTTCGGCGAAATTTGGGTGTTGTATTACACCTCTGCCAGCCCCTTCGGGGGAAAGGCTCGACGATATGTTATGTTATGCTAAATAATCTAATCGGCGGCGACATAATTATACGTTACAAAATGTAGGTATTAACAGTAGGTATAAAAGTCAAAGTCAAAGTCATAAGGTTTTTATTCAATTTAGGTATCAAAGATACACTTATGAACGTCAAAGTTATTTGAATAGACTCGACCGCCTTGTACGGATAAAGAGCCTCTACTCAGAAGAACAGGCAACAAACTGAGGGGCAATATTTTTTCAAATAATAAATTAATTACAGTCTCACAAATTTTGGCTTACAACTAGCTAATATCTATAAATACTAGTGGCTACTTGGCGGAAATAAAAAATTAGATTTCGTACTACACATAATAAAAATATATAAATAAAATATACGCGTCAACTTGTAAACCTCTTAAGTTTCGTCGGTTTAAAATGGAGGGTGAGTAGTGACTACGCCTCAGTGGAAAGAGCCTAACGATTTCACCGCTTCTCCTCAAGCTAGGTACTTGTTACACTTTCTTATCGGCAATATGTCGCAAAATAAGACTACTGCTAAGAAAACGTAAACTATAAATTAACTAACTGCACCCCGCGGTTTCACTCGCGGTTAAAAAGTACCCTATATGTTATTCTAGACCATAATCTATCTCTGTGCCAAATTTCATCCAAATCTGTTCAGCCGTTCTAGCGTGAATGAGTAACAAACATCCATCCATCCATCCATCCATTGTTACAAACTTTCGCGTTTATAATATTAGTAGGAAGTAGGATTGTAATCTTGAATTTGATTCTACTAACTACCTACTTAATTAGCTACTTACCTACTTAAGTCTTTCATAGAGAGTGCGAAAACCAAATTTATGAAGATTCGATTTTGAACCTATGTCTATGTTGTCATGAACCGAATTATCATATCAGATAAGCGAGTATTACATTATCCAATTTGCAGTATGCTAGTTGAGCTAGCGTGCTAAATTTGGATAGTGTAATGGCTGTTGGTTAGCATACTGCAAATTCGATAATAGCCGCTATAAGAGCAGTTAGAACCGCTCGCATTTTCTTCTTTACAAAACTGTTTCCATCTGCTTTCGTATAATTATGGTATCGAAAATAAGATATAGAAAAGTCTATGAAATTAATAGTTAAGTACGACATATCACACTCTTATTTTTGTTAATATAATATCAATAATTATTTTTGCTTATTTTTGCACATCCTGTCCCGTACTCTTTCGTACGTATCTTCTCCATCCTAAGGTTGCCTGTAAAAGATTGCTCTTAGTGATAAGGCCGCCAGTTACACTACAGTTACACTAAGTTTTTTTTGTGCTTTTGTTTTGTTATTTCCGGCGTGAACAATAAAGTGTTCATCTATCTTTCTATAATATAAGTTAATAAAGAAGCGTGTACTCACATGTGCGTATTGGAACCCGCAGGCATCCATACAGAGGTAGAGGCACGTAGACACCCCCTGGATCGTCAGGAGGCCGACCTTGTACGTCGCACGCTGAAGTATCGCTGGAACAAAAGATTTAATCATTAGACTAGGCATACAAAAATTTAAGCTACACCAAAAATCAAGCTTAATTCAACTGTAAACTGTCTGTAGGTAGACGAAATACAACAGGTGACTTAAGAGTTCCGCGAGGCTCTGAATTTTCCATACAAACGCGCTTGTCGACTTTCTTGAAACCTGTTTGTCAGATTATGATGAAATTTGGCATGTATTATTAAATTAATTACATCTCCTTTCCTATGTTCCTGTTTTTTTATAAAACGTCTTTAAAAGAAAAAAGAGCGATGAAAAATATCCGCATTTGTAAGGGTCACTCATGATTGATTTATTTAATAGATATACATAGCAAACCAAAAATTCCTTTGCATAGGGAGGTTGTCTACATCATTAGCTTTCAAGTTAATCCATAATACAAGGGAAATTTAAGAAAGATAAGAGAAGTGCGAAGTCATAAAAAAATATTGAAATTTCAATATTTTACTCTGTAGAGGCTCGTCAGTATCTTTACTTGCTCTCTGCACCCGTCGTCTCCTCTTAGACGATATAGCAATAGAAAACCTTCAACCAATGCGAAGTTAGTCTAAAGTGTTTACCGGACACTTAAGTGGCTTGGGTCGTATTTTAATTTTATCTAATTTTATTTTAACAATCAAGGGAGCGGGTTAGAACCCAGCCGACGGTACGCATCAATTTGTTCATTGTATGAACATATGTGTGTATTGTATGTCATCTGCTACATGACTGGAGCCCGGTATATGGCGACAAGCTCGCCCCCTGTCACATTTGGGACTGAATATCGTCCGGCGAAGTGTGGGTGTTGTATTACACCTCTGCCAGCCCCTTCAGGGAAAACGCGTGACGATATGTATGTAGAATTTTTTTATCACACTTTCGCCAGATCGAGCGATAATCGCGTGGTCGCGTTGTATTTGGACAACGCCTTAAGCTTTCATGCCCACAACTTAAAAACTCAGAAACATTTTTATTTTGCAGTCAGATACATAAAACGGTTAGTTTCCTTGGAATACGAGACATACGAATACTCTAATTTCCATAACTTTTGTGCAACAAGAAACCTTTTAGGACAAAGCTTTCCAAATACAGGCTTTTCTTCAAGTTCGAATACCTTTCCCATTTAGGCAGGTTTTGCACTTTGCTGTCGGTCGTAAGAAAATTAGCGAGATGCCTTATAAGGTTGGAGGTATTTTAGTTAATTACACACAGACAGTCGCAGCATTTGTTGTTGCAATGGTTGTAAATAATACTTAACTAATCATTGGTGATGAGCGAATGTTCTAAGGGAGGTAAATTCTACTTAATATTATAAACGCGAAATTTTGTAAGAATGTATGGATGGATGGATGTAACAAACATCCATCCATCCATACACTCTTTCACGCCAGAACGGCTGAACAGATCTGGATGAAATTTGGCACAGAGATAGATCATAGTCTAGAATAGCACATAGGGTACTTTTTAACCACGGGTGAAACCGCGGGGCGCAGTTAGTATTAGTATATTTCTCTGAAAGTTTTTTGAAGAGCAACTATACATTTACTTAGTCGTTTTGAGTATTTAATAGTTGTAGGGTGTGAACAATCAAATTTAAGGATATAAAGCAATTAGAGGCTATTAAATTGCCCTTTAAGACAATCATAAAGCAACGAGAGAAAGTTTGTTCACGAACAAAACGTTTTGATCACTTTTTTTTGTTTTTTAAAGCAATTAGCTGAGCCCCGCGATGTGACCCGCGATTAAAAAGTAGCATATTATGTTCTTTTCTGTACTCTTACGTGTATGCAACATTTCATGATGATCGGTTGAGTAGTTAGGGCGTGAAAGCGTAACAAATAAACATACCTACTCACTTTCGCATTGATAATATTAGATAGGATTACGATACATACATAAACATACACTTCCACTTCCGCCAAGTAGCCACTAGTATTTATAGATATTACCTGTAAGCCAAAATTTGTGAGACTGTAATTTATTTATTGTTTGAAAAAATAATGCAGTTCAGTTTCTTGCCTGTTCTTCTGAGTAGAGGCTCTTTATCCGAACAAGGCGGTCGAGTCTATTAAAAAAAAACTTTGACGTTTATAACTGATTCTTTGATACCCAAATTGAATAAAACATTTTGACTTTGACTTTGAAAGTATATGCGTTCTTAGGTAAAGTATAGGATTTTTCTTCACAGCCAAAGTCTCACAAATATTCTAAATGTTTGGATAGATGGGTGTATGTTATTCAATCACGCCAAAACGGCTGAACGAATCTGGATGAAATTTGGCACAGAGATAGATCATAGTCTAAAATAGCACATAGGATACTTTTTAATCGCTGTTAAAATCGCACGGTGCAGCTAGTTTAGTGGTAAAAATGCTAAAACAATTAAAAAATTAAACTTAAAGCTGTAAATAAATAAGCTTCAATTTCTTAAAGCAAAATAAACTATCACAACAATCTTGATTGCGATATGTAGCTGTTTAATATCATAATTATAAAATGCAGATTAAATTAATAAAAGTGTTAAAACTTAGTTGAAATAAACATCGGAAGCCAGAGGCTAAAGCTAGTTAACGCTATCTGTTCTTAGCAATCTGCGAGCTATGGATTGAGGCGATGTTATCTGCCGCATACAGGATGTTTTTATTTAGAGCATTAGCATTTGGATGTTTGGATATTTAGCTAAATCAGATGTCGGCTAGTGCATACTTTTGAATTGTCTGAGTTTTTCATAATCCTGCTGGATACTATATACTTCTTCACTCTTCAAAACTTCAAGGCTAGAGTGAATAAGTACATTATATGTAGGACGTCGTGTTCCATCTTAGACCACAACGTCGCTTCACATCAGGCGAGTTGGTGGTAAAACGCCGACCAATTCTACATAAAAAAAAATACATATGAGTATTTTTATTTGAGTAAGTATGAAGTAAGAAGTAAGTGATGAACATTTGTATGTCTGGGTGTTAATTCTCTATTTAGGTATGTATGTATTTAAAAATATATGTGTATGGATATCAGTCTCTGGCCGCCATAGCTTTGCTTAGTTGGGGTCAGACGACCGTGTGTGCAAGTTTCCCGAATTTTATTTATTTATTTATTTTAAGTATGAAGTTGCTACTTTTGGATGTAGTAATACTTAAGGGTTTTGTTCTTCCAGCCAAAGTGAACAACTTTTAAAACATCGGTTCGGAAAATTCGAAAGAATAAAAACAAGTCTCCTTAAAACATAACTAGTCACGTTATCAATTGTGTATGACAATGAGGATATTTTTTCTTGAATTTTGCAAACTTGTCCTCTAATAGTTGTTCGCTTTGGCGAGGAGTAAAATATCACCCTTAAGTATTGTGCTGGTTTTGTGTGTAGTACACACAACGCACCTTGTATATAAATACAAATCAATCAATTATGCAACGTTTGAGAAAATACGTACATCGGTGTAAATAAAATTGTAAATGGATTTTAATTCACTACACTTTATTCGTAATTAATGTATTTTTTTAATGATACATTCTTTTTAAACGAGAACGGATCGTCTGATGTTTACATCAATTAATTAATTAGGTAAGCACCTTTACCTAAAAAAAAACGATCCATTCGAGCTTTCTTTTTCTCCAGAGCTTTTTCAGAACGCATCAACCTGTAGCTACAAAAGTTAATTGCATATTTGATTCATTAGCAGAATAATCAGAATATATTTATGATAGTTCATGTTCGCAGATCGCAGCCATCGATACTCTGCTAATTAGCACATTAACTAAGTAGCCTCACGATCGAATGATAAGTGTGGTAACGCCTTTTTGAGCTTAGATTAATTGTAGGATCGTATGAGGATTGGGTTAATTGAGACATCCGGGACAATGATATTTCTATCAGAGGGTTTTAAGCTAATTTTAACTTGTACAGAATAAATAACATTATCGCGACGTTACCAGGGCATCTTCTGAGCTTGCGGGCGTGGGTTCGACTCCCACCTAGGGCAAACATTTATGTGATGAACATTTGTGTTTGTTCTATGTCTGGGTGTTAATATGTATTTAAGTATGTATTAAAAAAATATCTAAGTATGTATATCAGTCTCTGGCAGCCATAGTACAAGCTTTGCTTAGTTTGGGATCAGGCGACCGAGTGTGGAACTGTCCTGAATTTATTATTATTATTTATCTCTATTTTATTAAAAGGCCTACTTATTTAAAATTACGTATTAACGGAACGCCAAGATTAAAATCCTATGCTATCCTACTTTCTTAAAATCGGAACGCAATTAGCTACGTATATAGTAGGTAGGTAGGTATTCCGCTATCGTCCGGCGAAGTTTGGGCGTTGTATTAGATCTCTGCCAGCCCACTCGGGAGAAAGGCGTAACGATATGACGATGTATACCTATAGGTATTCTACGTTGTAGCATAACTTATAAACCCATAGGACTTAGTGTATGCATGATAATGTTGTAGTTTTCAGGCAATTTTCGACTACGGTTCACAAGTAATAAAAAGTAAGAACAAGATCTGTATCACGTCGCCTAACTAAAAAAAACGAAACGAGCCAGAACAGCTGCTTCCACCTCTTCTTTACCATAATCACAACACATTTACTTTCATTAAGCCGCAAATCACCGCTGGCTGTAAGACCACATCGACAAGTGCCAAGATCAAGGAAAAAACAAGTCTTTTTTTCAACGTGCGAAAATGGCGCCTGCGGCTTTTCAATGATTACTGGTGAGGTATATGATGCTGCTGACATGAGGCCAGACAAAAGATAACCACGACTTGGTACTTGGCTTGACTTTGGTTTATATAAATATAATAATAATAAAATGTAAGGATGGGTTATGCGTCTGTAGGTAGTTACGTTTTAATTAATAAAAACATTAATGGTTTCTCGCCTCAAATATAAATTAATTGACAAATTTTTGCATAAATGACGTAAAATATAATAAATTATTACTATTACTATATAATACACATTTATAATAATATAATATAATACGAGTATGTCTAATACAATTCTAATTTCTAATATAATAATTCACACTGACAATGTATAATCAGATTCTCAGGACGGATATGTATATACGAGTATGTACATTTGTATTAATTTGCACGCCTTACGGCTGTTAATGGATGGACGTAATACTTAAGACTATGTACCACTAATATGCAAATAAAGATTTTGACTTTGACTTTGACTTGATTTTTTTTTAAGTATGTAAAGTAATTTTTGATTGCTGAAAAAATATTTAAAAATTCAACCCACTGAAACTTTCCCTCATCTTTTAACTATCTGCGCCCCGCGGTTTCAGCCGCGGCTAAAAAGTATCCTATGTTCTATATATGTATGTATGTATATGTATGACTATAATTTATCTCTGTGCCAAATTTCATCCAGATCTGTTCAGCCGTTCTGGCGTGAAAGAGTAACAAACATCCATCCATCCATTCTTACAAACTTTCGCGTTTATAAAATTAGTAGAATAGTAGAATTAGACAGTCTGCATCATGTGCACAAATATGGCTTTACTTACTACTTGATTTTACTTCATACTTGAAAATAATGTGAAAAACTCTATCATCATGATAACAAGAATACATTATTAAACTAAAATTCAAACCAAAAAAATAACTGGGAAATCTAGTGGAAAGCTTCGAGTGTGAAGCATTATTTATTCAATTTGTAAAATATGGTAACTGAATTTTCAAATGAAAGTTTAGGTAGGTAGATAGTTCAAATTTTACCTCCACTCACCACAGACAGTCATGTCGTCCAGCAAACATTGCTAAGATCAATAAGAGTCAAGCAATTATAGACATAGCGTTACGATCGCAAGACCAAAGCTTTAAAGTACCTATTCGTTCAATACTAGTAGGTCTACACACAGTACAAGTAGGTAAGTGGTACTTTATCCACGGTAACTAGCGCTAATCGGCAGTAAAGAGCCGCCAATGACGTCGCTTGTGCAATTTGCGGCGCCCGCGCAGCCCTGGAGCGGTATCAATTGACAGATAGGGATGGGGTGAAGGCGAAGGATATTGGAGTTATCGATATTGTTCAGGAAAATGTGATCTGTCTTGGATTAAGCTACTATCTAGTATAGCACCAATAATATAGCTTACGTTGATTACAATGCGAGTCTATTTCGAATGTCGAAATTATAATGGCTGCAATTTATTAGTTCCTAACTTTTTACTGCCAAAAATAGGCATCAATGGTGTCTAAGTGAATTAAGGTTTTTTTTTATGTTGATTAACCACTTTTGTTAAAATATTATTTTACTATAATCGTAAAGCTTAACGCCAACTACTTAACTTGAATTTAACTTAACTGTAATATGGCTTAAAAGTTTTATAACCGTGCGTTATAAGTTCACAGTACCGGACGTTCTTTGTCGTGTCATTACAAAAAATTACGTAATTTTGAAGTGTCGATAAAAAATCCCATTCTCGTCTCTTGTATATAGGACATTGATAGGTACTAGTATGTATAGTGTTGTCAGATCATTGATTTTACATACAGGACCGGTGCTTAAGTAACGTTACAACATTTCCTAATAACTTTTAGGAAATATTTATACAGCGTTAAAAGTAAACCATACACATTGTTGACATTTACTATGGGTTTAATCTTGAAATCGCAGAAAAATTATCAATACTCGTCAAGTGTGATATGAACGTAATTTTTTCAAAGACGCCTTAGAAAATATTTTCTTCGATTCAAAATTAAATCCAGCAACTCTGTGTCAGACGCATAGATAGATCTAGAAATAAATTACATACATTACAGCGCTAAAGTGATTCTAAAATTACAGTTTAAACCCAGTTTACTGTCTTGGCTCTTGAACTAGACATGAGACTGCTTATCTTGTTTTTCTATGGCTTATTATTAGATTTCTAATCAAATATCTTGCGAAGAAAATATGTTACCCAATCGAAAGGCTTCAAGCTTGTGACGTGCTATAGGTACATAATATGTTTTTTCCGCTTGGGACTAAAATAATTTTCGTTCATTGATATAGCTTATTTGACCTATTATAAAAAGTAGGCAATTTTAAGTGAATATTTCGTTGAACTAGTTAACTAGTTCTAAACAACTCCTGGCGAAATATTCACTTATCAGGCACATAAAGTTAATAAAGGATTAAGGAGATGGCTTCTAAGGAATGGCTTAAGGCTGGTGTAAAAAAAAATGGTAGGAGCAGCCAGGAGTAGATTAAACTAGCTAAGCAAGGTCTTAGGCAGTTCTTATTATTCAGTACAAGTGGCCATTAGTGACCAAATCAAATAAATCACTAAGTAACAGATTAAATGATCCATAATAATAAATCATCAAAATATATGCAGCCGTTTCGGTTAAATTTGGTTAAGGTTGTTTAATATTACTGGCATTTTAAGACGACTTTTGCCAAGTAAGACTTAATACTGGATACCTCTCAGTTGTTTCCAGTGCAGATTCCACATGTATTAAAATGACTTGACGGCTCTATCGTTTTCGATCAGGCAAGCTAACGGTCAAACGTATACCCTTCTAATGACTTCTCTAGCCTATCTTGTAATCTTTTACTTCTATTAAAATGTAAGATAATAATCTCGACAATTTAACAGTCACACTAAATTACCTCAAGCCCAGCGGCTAACTGGTACATTCGTTGTCTTGTCAGGGAGTTAATTAAATAAATAACAGTGATCTGTCGCTCCTGGCACGTCTGACCGCGTGTGTGGTCGTGGCGTGACTGACACCTATTAACGTATGTATTAACGGTTGCGCAACTAGCGCCATCTAGAAAGCGGTGATCTATGAACATGGAAAATAAGTGTCAAGATATTTTAACTTATTTGACCTAACGGGGCGAGGATCTGGACAGGGTTTTGATTTACTATGGGCTTAGCTTCCAGGATCAGAGAAAGGTAAGATTAATAAATACAATATTAGTATTTTCGGTTGGTGAAACGACCTTATCGCTTTTTCTTATACCCATCTATTATGTATGTATCTTTTTGGGGAAAAGATGGAAACGAAGATAAAGGTAGACATAAGTACACAAATCACGTTTGATGACACATTTCGGGCAAATCATAATATTTTCACAACAAAATTTTCAACAGATCTGACGATTTTCATGTCATCTATCACTAAAGACCCTGTTAACATAACACAACACTTAGTCACGCTAATCCCCCGATAGGGCTGGCAGAGGTGTACAGCACCCACACTTCGTCGGATGTCGGCACGTCACCATACACGGGCTTCAGTCATGTAGCAGATGAGATTAAATCCCGGAAAGCAAGGTGAAAAAACAATATTGCAAAAATTACACAGATAAGGATCTATCAATGGAAAGGTAGTCTTATCTTTGCATTTGATATAATATTTTAGCATATTTGTGATAGACACGCCTTTATTGCGTATTACAGTACAACATGCCTGCACGGCACGTAAACAGTAACCTTTTTATTTATCACTGTCTCCATCAGCCATTTCTCTCCAGCCTTGCACCTACGTCTTCCAAGCACACATACAGTTATAGCTAATCTTCCTCGGAGATATCATTAAGATACACAATAAGAAGAAATGTCGCTTACGTCACAATACTATTACAAAACATGAGGTGAAAAGGTGACCAGATAAAACTACCGTTAAAACGACAAAATTATTTTGACCTCCCATGCGCTACGCGCTACTACCAGTTCTGTGAGTTTCCATACAGTTTAAGTCAGGCTCAAAAATCGATAAGGGTCTTAATAAAATTGTTGAAATTGTATGGATGTATGGGCGTTTCGTTCTGCCGTCCTTTAAAGATAATTATGACAAGATAATAGCTATTAATATAGCAATTATCCTTGTGAAGAGATAGTTTGATGATACTGTTCGTAACTTGTTTATAATCTGTGATACGATACAACTTGATTTCATAATCTCTTCTGTTGCTAGACGTGTTTAATTGTTTATTGCCTTTTAAATCTCAGTTTAATAAATTGTTATCGTTGTTATTTTTTAATTTTCTTTTTTGTTTTGTTAGAACATTTTATTATATCATTATGATAAGACCAAAAAAAGAAGGTTTTGAAGATATTTTTCTTTAAGCATTACTTTTCTACAAACTGCGAATTAGTTTGTGCCATGGTTTAATGTAGATTAACATTCTTGCTTTGTCTACATCTACATAGTCTGAAGAAGTTTGACATTCTTTTTTTGTGTTCAATTTAAACACAATACAGCACAAATGACGCAAACCATTCTAAGATTTATTATAGCGTTCCAAAAACCATTGAAACCAGATATTTACAATTCCAAATTGATACTTAACGACGATTACTTTCAAAATAATTCACTTAAACGCTTTTTAAAGCCATAGCTATAACTAGAATAATGTCACCATATCCTCGTGCGGTACGATCATAAACATTACACACGCCCACCTTAGCAATGTAATGAAATAATAAAATGGTTGATAACATCCCAAATGCATGGTATAAAGCTGTTTCCATTGGGAAGAATGATAACATCAAATTACTTTATATGCACACGAAAGGAATAAAGAAAGAAACAATCTCCAGCTTAATTTTGAAGGTTTAAAGTCTTGCGAAGGCAATCAATTGTTATTGTGTAGGGTGTGAATGTGAACACAATTTTGACCCATCTAGCCTAACTCCGAAATTGGAGCAAAGTTCGCATATTACATATGGCCTATTATTGTACATTATGGTAAGTTTAATATCACTAACGTACCTAGCAGAAGAAAACGAATAGATGATAAAATGTTGCTGACACCAAGTACTGAAACACATACACTTAACTGAAAGAAATATGAGATATTAATCAGTTTCTGCTGCAAGTTGCAAAACTGAAGACATTTAAAAGAACTTGACCACTGGCTAGAATAAAAAAAGTCTTTAATTTTCCACCCAAATAACATCCGAGGATTTTCAATTAAAAAGTGAGTATAGGTATCTCCTAGGCAAACGTGTCACACCTTCGTTCACGTCGTCGCTTCCCATCAGGCGAGTCAGTGGTCAAACGCATACCTATAGTCCGATGAAAAAAACACATTCCTAATGCACTTTGCTTACTGCAGCTTGACCACTATATACATTGTATCAATAATTAATTTTCTTTTGCCCTTTTCCACTACTTGGTGGGCAGTGTACACCCAGAGGCGAGACATCCCAAAGGGTTCTATCTCGAGATCACACCATAATACCATATGATTGCGTCGCTGCGTCCGCGTCCTAATAAAATAAAAGTGTCAGATAAAATCCGAAACACAGACTCTAAATAATAATTACGGAGAAAGTCGGTAGCTGTCATAATCGGGACCAGTTCGGGCGCGTTCAGATAAGATGAAGGAAAATATTTGGGCAGTGTTGATGGCTCGTGGACTGACCGTGACATTGGGAGATAAGGTCACGATGCTGGGAACAGAACTGCTTCACGGTTCTGGATGCAACAGATTTATAAGTAAAAAAAAATACCAGCTGTGGCCCACGGTGTTCAAAAGTAACTTGTGTGCTATTCGGACATATCTTTGTGTCAAATTTCGTCCAGATCCGTCCACGAATCTGGTGTGATTGAGTAACAAACAAAGATCTATAACCATCTAAATTTTTGCATGCTACTCGTCCTACTCGTATTATAAACGCGAAAATGTGTAAGAATATATGAATGGACGGATGTTTGTTACTCTTTCACGCCAGAACGGCTGAACAGATCTGGATGAAATTTGGCACAGATATAAATTATAGTCTAGAATAGCACATAGGGTACATTTAACCGCGGGTGAAACCGCGGGGCGAAGCTTGTTTATAATATATGTCTGATTAGTGCGAAGTGTTATTGGAATCAAATCTACGAGGCGCAGCCAGGTTATGAATTAAACCGATCAGTAAATATTTGTTTAGCGAGCCCAGAAGATGGCTTAAAAACCAACAGCAAAAAAACACTACTTCTACAAAACTTAGGTTCGAAGCATTGCTGATTGATTCGTCACAGCTTCTAAATTCCGGGCAATTTAAAAAAGTATTCATATTGTCTAGAATATTCTTAGATAGCTCAGAACATTAAACGCATTGTAAAGAACTGTATAGTGGTTAGCTAGGCTATAAAGATGCGCTAATGGGTGTTAACATCGAGAGACGCTAGGTTGATAGAATGTAATTTATTGAATTTTAAGTGTGTTGAGTCAGTTTTAAGATGCGTAGATTGCGGTAGACTTATATTCGTTATATTATATTTGAAATAGAATTTGCATGGTTTACTCTTTGATAAATAATTCAGCTATTTATGCTTAATGTTGTGCAGGAATTAAGTAGTGCGGAAAATGGGCAAGCAAAGTGCGCGAATGAGAACTCATTTGTTTTTTAAACCATGTGTGGGTCTTCCTTAACCTTCCTGATAACTTTCCTTCTGTATTCTGTATTCTGTAAACGTGCAAACTACTTTTAGTTGAAATACAGATAATTACCAACCTATTGTTATGAATAAAAAATGTGTATTTTTTTTTTTTGCTTTACTATACCGAACAGCACAACCGTTTCACAGCTAGGCATTTCAGGAAATGCGTAGCATTTTACTACATAATATCACATTAGACAAGTTAGTCATTGAATCTCTCCGCTTGTCTCGCCGAGGTCGTCGCCCGACCTTGTTCGGAGATTTTCGCGAGTGACGTGTGGGTGTGACGTCACGCCGCGACGTGCTCTCGTTCACGCAAAGTGTACATTAGTGACGCACCTGTCCAAATATGTAAATCGATAGTTTGTCATAGTTTTAATAAATACTTAGATAGGCTTGTTTTCATTTGGAACGTTCAGTCCAGAGTTTTAATTAAGATTTAAGTTTTTTACAACAGACTACATAGGCATACGTTTGACCACTGACTCGCCTGATGGGAAGCGTCGACGTGATCGAAGGTGTAATACGCTTGCCTAGGAGATACCTAATACCTATTCACTTTACGCTTAAACACCCCCGGATTGTATTTAGGTGGAAAGACAGACGCAGGCAATGAGTTCCACACCTCTGCTGTTCTTACAAGAAAAGTTGACTTGAAACGCTTAGTGTGTTTTAGCGGAATTTCCACCATATGACTCTCTTACTGGTGCGCCTGGTACAATAATAAAATAACGGTGATGGCTAGATCGGGTCGTGCAGTTCTTGTGCACACTCGCCGTAGTGGATTCTGTGGAATACCTACAGACTGACCACTTCACGCCGTTGTGACAAGCTCTGAAGCCTGGATTCAACCAACGAGTTAGCCGTTTGGCGCGCTTTTCGATGGAGTTCAGAGCGTCTAGCTGATACTTGGCGGAACCATGCCATAGGTGGCAGCAGTACTCCAAACAAGATGTAACTAGCTGCAGATTTATCTTCTTACTAATTAGACTAGGTTCATTAATTAATATTAAAAGTAAATAGATTTGTAAGTGCTAACAAAAACCATTATTGCTATGTTGCTAATTAACTAGCTAACTGTGATATAGCTGTAAAACACTTAAATTTTGTATTAACCTAGTTTTGTTGTGCGTCATACTTTACAGTGATTTTCTATCCCACAGTAAAACAATTGGTTTTACTACCACAGTGCTAAATTGTGCGTACAGTTAGCGCTGTCAATTGTGCTAATTTGAGAACAAATAATTTTCATTGAAATGCGATCTGACGACAAAAGTTGGCCGAATTTTTTGTCAAAAATTGCGGGTCTCTGGTGATTTAATCTTATTTTTTAAATATCTTGTTAAAAAAATTGGACAGTACAAATTTGAAACGATTTGAAATGAAGAACCATTGAAACTTAGTAGCAGGTTTCAACTTATTATTCTAATCATACCCTTATCAAAACAGGAAAAATCTAACCCATGTTGTAATAACTAATTAAAAGTTCAACGCACAGATAAACTGGCCAAGATTTATTAAAAGGAGAGAGATAAGCACAGGTGTCTCAGATAAGAATGCATCATTAACAAATCTATTTTTATAATAAGCTGAACGAATTGGAGCTCCTAAGAAATAGTCGTTGCCAAGATGACTCACAAGAATCAGTCTAGATGGACACTTGATCCGATATTTTATACTTTTACACCTTACGTTTTGTAGTAAAACACATACAGCCTTAGAAATAAAGTTTTAAAACATGTGTACACACATTGTGTAACACAAAAGCTGAAAAATAAAAAATATTTTTGACTTAAACGTTGTGTACAGTTCGTGTACAGATGTAACAAAATCAAAGGAAAATAAACATTCGTTAAACGGCCGGGTACCCTTGTTTAGCGGGTGTGTACGGGGTCAAGATGGCGGATTTCACTATAACAGCTGATCTACACTCAGTAACTATGATATAATCTGTGTCATGTATTTCTATTGTCAAAATAAAAACGTTTCTAATGATTGATTGATTGATTCTTGGGTAGTGGCTTCTGTGTCTAGTTGTCATGATATTGTGACATTAGACACATTGTAGTGTTGACATTGATTGTTCCGTTCAGAAATTTGTTGTTAGTCTCCCACTATAACCAAAAGAAAATGTTTTCCTCTAAAATAGTTTATTACGACGAATTTTGGACCAGAGATTCAAAAAACAACATAGTTTATTAATATTACTTTCCTAAAACGTAAATTGTACGTGCAATATTAAAAATTAGGGAGCTTTCTTAAAAAATAATCACTAAAAAACTATTTGGACGAAAAAGTTTCTAAACGAATTTACCAAAAGTTGCCAGACGAAAAAGAAAAAAGTGATAAGCATGTGTGTAAATACCCAATACCGATTCACACTTTATTGCTCAAACAATAGTTACACGTTTGTGTAGCGCTATTTACTGACTACTCAATGTCTAACTGAACATTGGTTTAGCAGATGTTTATGCATTTTTTTTATTTCTAAGGCTGAATATGTATATCTTTATTACAGACAAAAAAAAATTGTACAAAATAAAAACATAAAGAGAAAATAATCATTGGTCAGGAAAAGGGCGGCCTTATCGCCTAAAACGATTTCTTTCAGGCAGCCTTTGGATGGACAGGATAGAAAGAAGTAAGAAAACGTATTAGGCTTCTCGTTTGGACATTTGCCTCGATCCTGTGCTGTGTGAGGTGCGTGATGGTGAAAACCTACCCAGCAGCTAGATAAAATGAACCAAGACAAGAAAACCGGTATTTTACCGGTATTATACCGGTTTTCTTGTCTTGGTCAACACTCCATATATTCATAAAAAAAATCCAAAAAAAAATCCTTGAATAGATGGATACCATCCTACTTTCTACTAATCCTACTAATATTATAAACGCGAAAGTTTGTAAGAATAGATGGATGGATGTTTGTTACTCTTTCACGCCAGAACGGCTGAACAGATCTGGATGAAATTTGGCACAGAGATAGATAATAGTCTAGAATAGCACATAGGATACTTTTAAACCGCGGCTGAAACCGCGGGGCGTACCTAGTAAATTATATTACTAGCTGTTACTCGCGATTTCGTTCGCGTTTATTAACAAAAATTATCTAGTAACTTTCCTCGTAGTTTCATAGTTATATGTACTGTCACTTATTATCGAATTTCATCAAGATCAATTTCATCAAGTAGGGACAAGCCTACAAACAGACAGACAGTCAGACAGAGTATAATATTATAATTTTAGTAAGTATACCTAGATATAGGTACACTACACTTTACGAATATTCGTAAAGATATATGTATTTCTTTTACAATCGTTTGGTTTAGCAGTTTTTCCCACAACTAGCTTGTTCTATTCATACGATACATAGAGTTTTAAAACTGCAATATTCCGTTTATTAACTCGTTCCTATAAAGGATATAAATTAGTTTGTATATGTCACAAAAAACTAGGTATTTTAATTTTTACCCAACCGTCCTAATTAAGTATTTTAATCTACTAATTTGCTAAAATGTGTTACAAAATACATTTGCACTAATGTAACTCATATCCTTTTGGATCCATTAAACATTTAATGATAAATTTATTCATTGTGCAACAGATAATGTCATCTCATTATGGAAATCTAACGTCTTTTTCAATAAACATTTTACTAATAGAAATCACCATATTTGGGTATTCATTTTAATAATTATTCAAATCTCATTTACTAATCATTAGTCTTTGATTATGAGTATGATATTTAGCTACTGAGATTATTGTATCAAAGATTTTTGTGTCATTAGGTAGGGTACAATATGTAATATTTTTCCCTTATGTACATATTACGGCACGCACCAATTTGTGCATTGTGTGTACATTTGTGCGTATTGTATGTCATCTGCTACATGAATGGAGCCCGGCGTATGGCGACAAGCTCGCCCCTGTCACATTTGGGACTGAATATCTTCCGGCGAAATGTGGGTGTTGTATTACACCTCTGTCAGCCCCCTCGGGGGAAAAGCGTGACGATATGTATGTTTCTATGTATGTATGTATGTACATAATTATGTATGTATAACTTACTATGCAGTGTTATAGGTACCTAATCAAAAACCTCTTAAGGGTTCATTGTACTCATAATCGTGATACTAATACTCGTAATACTCGTAATACGAACAACTTTTACTATGAAACCAATCCTGTAATCGCGAAAAAAAAAACAGCTGTTCCATACAAAAAGTTCAATCACCTGAGACAAAATGTATGGAACAGCTGATTTTTTTCGCGATTTCGGAGTTCGCCCCATAGTAAAAGTTGTTAATATTGATGAGTACAATGAACCCTGAAGAGGTTTTTGATTAGGTGCTTATTACTCTGTATACGTACATTACGCACGTACCTATTCTTAAGAACCACACCGATGACAATATGATATCATCTGCACAAATAAAGAAAATACAAATAATTTAGATAAATAAGTATTTCAACTTTCAACAAAGTGGGAGGAGTGAGTTACTGTTTTACTACAATTATAAAATAAAATAATATTCCAGTATTAGTAATAGTATCTTATCTCTTAAAATATTGCGTAATTCCAATAATAAAGTAACAGTTTTTATTTTAACAAGGACCTCACTTAATGCCAGTGTAACTTTACAAGGACGCATGCATGTGTTAGTGTTTTTATGAGATGACGAGATGCTACTAAGGTCCTATGAAATGTATGGATGCCATTGTATTTATTTTCTAATAAAACCTACATAAAATATAAGATTTAAATTTTAATGTTTAGCTCGTTCAAACTTTATTATTTTTAAAAATAAATTTTGTTAAAATAGGACTTAGATTAGTAAATAGTAAATAGGACTTATGATTAGGTTAAGTTTTTTAATTCTTTTTGTTGATAAACATTTTATTTAGGCACTTGATCCACGCAGCATACATTGAAAATTCTGGACATGTGATGGTAAGATAAAAAAATAACATGAATCTGATCCACAAACGCATTAAGCTCAAAATAAACTAAAGCCTAACTCTTAGTTCTCCGAAATGCGTTTATTTCGTTTCCCATAGACAGAAGTGGAGCAGAGCTGGCTTGAACGCTTTACTGGACAATGGCCGATGGCAACCATCGTGATTTATGGACCGTGGCGTATCTGTCGTCACGAATCGCGATTTCTTGGGAAAATATTAACTATATCTTGTCTAAAATTAGAAACGACGTGGTCAGTCTATAGGAATTTGTGTATAGGAGTAGGCTGATATAATTGCATCACGAGTAAAGCCCTAAAAAAAGGTACACGATCTGTCCTGTCATCCTGTGCCTTATTTTCGCACACTCGTCCTAAATCTTTAATCTTTTTTTTAAATCTCACTTTAATCTAACTATTTTAAAAATAAATAAATAATACCAAAACCATTTTTAAAATCACTTCCTCCACTGATTTGGTCATGCCGATTTCAATCGCTCGAACCTAGATTTAAGGCCCGTTTGAGGAAAAAAATTAACCATGCCTAAGTTGTTCCTAGATTCTAAAGTTCAGGTCTAAATCTCGGAATTCATTATCTGAGAAATTCGGAATTAGACTGTGCCTAAATATAAAAAAGAAATGAGATAGTCATAGAATAAGTACTAGATTTATCTTTCATATTTTCCTTAAACACTGAATAAGAAAAAACAAGGTTTTTTTTTTTTCAATCAACTATCTCAAAAACAAAGGTATTAGGAAGGAAGAGCCGTGTTGACTGAGTGGGAAGGACCGTGCCTTCCGATCCGGAGGTCGTGGGTTCAATCCACGTCGTACACTAATGACCTTATTTTTCCTAGAAAAAAAAATGTGCATTTCAATTTGACACGTGCTCTTACGGTGAAGGAAAACATTATGAAGAAACCGACATGTCCTTGAAGAATGATTCGGAAGAAATGTGACCATCCACCAACCTGCACTGAGCCAGCGTGGCAGATAACGACTCAATCATCCTCGATTCAGGATAGGCCGGTGCCCCTGCTTTTTTTAAGCTTCAAGGTTTTATCCGCGGTCTCATAGGAACCATTTCATTTTTTCTAGATAAAATGTAAGTACCCTATGTATATATAGTAAGTATATTAGAATTAGGATGAAATCTAACAAATACACCATTATTTTAAAGAGGTAAAGTTTGTATATTTGTGAGATGATTGGATCTAGTGTGAAGGGTAGGTAATTTTCAGAAATAATAGATGATTTAAAAAAAAGTGTCACACAATCGCTTAGTGTTTTACGCCCTAAAGTATGAGCGAAACCGCAATTAAAGACTTAATATTAAGTAAATAAACTTATACATTTTGTATTACAACTAACACACTCTAAAATAGTCTATAAGTCCTCCCTATCACACGCAAGGCGTCTGTCGTAAACGCAAATCTCACAGATTCCAAATAAATAATATAATTAACCAAATAAACATGTCAAATCAAACAGGTGACCATTACCAACGCTATTTCTTAAGTATTCAATTAACTGTTCACTTCGCGGGTGCTTTGAACTCACAATCGACTTTTGTTTTGCCTTGAAGACCATAAAACTAATGGAACTGGTGTAAAACTTAGCAATTACAAAATATGCTTTGACTGGAATTCCGATCGTAAAAATAAAGCAGGTAAATATGTTATCGATACTTGCAAAAAAAACTATCGACAATTATACGTTCATGTCACATCACTAAA
This sequence comes from Peribatodes rhomboidaria, assembly GCA_911728515.1. Taxonomy (NCBI): domain Eukaryota; kingdom Metazoa; phylum Arthropoda; class Insecta; order Lepidoptera; family Geometridae; genus Peribatodes; species Peribatodes rhomboidaria. The sequence continues at coordinate 3,060,183 of OU452184.1, read as the reverse complement.
ATAATTTATTGGAGGTCGAGGGGAGTATTTGTTTTCAAAACATATCTTTGTATAATTCCGTAATAGTCAAGACAGTGAACTCTTTGTGATAATATAACGGACAAAAAAAATATCAGTTCCAAATTAGCGCACTTTAAAAATGAGTCAAGTTTGACCTAATTTACTCTTAAATAAGTCTATAGTAGTATTTAACAGAATTAATTAAGGAAGTCAAGTTATTAATGAACACAATACTGTCTTATATATTTGTTTACTTCTCGACTTCTGGGTATTCTAGTTGATCTCATCTCATAGAAGATGAGTAATACTTTCAGCTCAATCTTTTGAAAAATGTACTTTTTTGTACACAAATAATACAATGCGTATTATTCATATTATCAACTTCGCCATCTCCAAATTCTGCAAATTTTTGGGACTAGCTGTGCCTTGACGTTTCTTTTTTTTTTAATGTAGAATATTTCGGCGTTTGACCACCAACTTGCCTGATGTTAAGCGACGTTGTGGTCTAAGATGGAGCACGACGACACTTATTCAATCTAGCCTTAAAGCTTTGTAGAGTGAAGAAGTACAAAGACGGCAGTTGAGGGAGGCGCTACAAGTGCGCCACTGCTCAGACCCGTCTTCGGAACGGTTACACCGGACTACATCCCGAAACACGACAAGGTCATTTCACGGCATGGATTGGTCTGGCGCGGCATGGTTTCACTCGCTGTCCCCCTGTTGTAGTCCTCCTTAATTCGGCCCTGTCGCCAAATCCGTTCTTAGCTCACGTCTTTTTCCTACTAGCTATGTACCTGCCAAATTTCAACTTCAACGATCAAGTCGTTTTCGAAATTTCGTGCTTAGTCAGTGAGTAAGAGTGACCTTTCGCTTTTATACATTAAGAAAATAGTATTTTATTTGATAACGAGCAAATGCTTGTATCTCTCTTTATATCTTGTTAAACCTATTCAATGTGGACAAGATTGCACCAGACATTAAATGAAAATGTAGATAAAATACTGAGCACTAAAATAATGTTCACACAATGCTTGATACGAAAGCTTTTGAGTTTAACTAGGGTCGTTCCCACGTGTTTACATTTATATCGACTATCGATAATATAGTTACACCGAATGTCGTGTAAACCGAACTATAAAACCTTTTACGACCCAACACTAAAGTCGGAAATGTAACTTCTCTATTTTAACTTTATCTTAAGTTATTTTAAGTCTGCGTATTTTAAGTTATCAATGGGCAGTGAAAGATATTTTATGTTAACTAAATGGCGTTATTATTTTTTAATCGTTGCATTAACTTAATTAAAATATGTTGCTTGAGCACTAGTCTACTCTACTTTAACGCACTAGTCATAATAGCTGTATTTCGTCGGGCTGTTACAAAACACAAAATACAAAAAAAAATCCGCATTTTATGAAACGTATATTTTTAGCGCGACGTATCCTAATTCCACCCTCACTCCACCTAATATTGCAAAAGCGAAAGTGAGTTTATTTGTTACACTTTTACGCTCTAACTGCTCAAGTGAGCATCATGAAATTTTGCATAGACAAGGGCACTGAAAAAGACATAGGGTACCTTTCATCCCACAAAAAAAACCGGTTATTTTGGGACCGGGGGTGAAACCGCGGGGAGCGGCTAGTTCTCTATGTTTTCACTATTTTCACTGTCTGTTGTCGTTCAAGTTGATAATAAAACATAAATATGAAAATTGATAATGAAAAATCCTACTAATATTATAGACGCGAAAGTTTGTAAGAATAGATGGATGTATGGATGTTTGTTACTCTTTCACGCCAGAACGGCTCAACAGATCTGGATGAAATTTGGCACAGAGATAGATTATAGTTTAGAATAGCACATCGGATACTTTTTAACCGCGGGCGAAACCGCGGGGCGCAGCTAGTCATTCTATAAATTGAAGTGTGTGTTACTTATTTTGATTAAGTACGTAAGTTCGATGTGCTTTGAGCCAAGTAGATAAAACACCTTATTACACATTAGAGAGCTTCATTAAAAATAATTACTATCGTGTATGTGTCCGTATCAATTTCTAGGAATTTTCTATTAGCAATCGGCGGTTATGATTTTTTTATAGGGTTTTTCAATTATTGAAGTATTTGATTAACGTTTTTCTTATCGTGTTTTTTAAATTTAATATTATTAAAATCTTTTATAATTAGTTACCTACTTAGATAATTTATGTATGTCTTTTTGAGTTAACTTTTGAATTAAGCGCGGGGTTAAAAATAGTTTAGTTTCTGTTGATATATTGTATTGGTACACAACCACGAATAATTTTACAAAACAGATACCTGCCTAATGTTGGGCTAAGAATTTATTTTGTCACCTAAAACCTGTAACTTTGGTAGCGTAATAAACAAAACAGTTGCATTCGCAAATGCACCACAAAAAAAAAAACAAATCAGTTAAGGCCCATCTAAGTTCCAATTTATTAAAAACTCAGTTGACAGCGGTGTCAGATGGCAGAGTTAATCTGACAGTCGGCCCCACACAGAGGGCAGGCAACTAGTCAGTGTCACCCTGACAGCTCGGTTCACGGTTGCTTAATTATGATTGTTTCAATATTTTCTATCCCGTTTGGTATTTGTTAAATCTTTTGAGAGTGGGGCTTAGAAAGTAATGTTAATAGTCATCATTATGTTAATAATTTGTTGACAGAATTTGGATTATTTGAGATTATATTTTCGCCATAAACGATTAGTAGGTAGATATAGTAAATTACTGCAGCGGGCAGCAAATCAAGTCTTGATGGACGAAGGATAAAAACTGCTTGGGTTCGCTTTTAAAATATTGCATTCATCAAAACGCAAGCTCATATTTGACTGCATAAATAATAAGTAACATAAATCTGACACAACGAGATTACTATCGCTTTTATTTTTTGCTTCGCCTTAAGTGATTTCAAAATTATTGGTCCAATAAAAACGTCCAGATGCATTGATTCGCTAATTATATTTGACGTTAGTAGATTTTACAACTGAGCTCTACTCAGCGTGCATTCTAATTAATTCAGAGATGAGCAAATAGATTTACGGTATCGATAAAAATATTTTATTCGTTGCAGCTGTCAATAATAATATTTATAGGTATTTTAAAAACGGATTTACGATTGTAAGGATTTACGATCTTTGGAATAGGTAGTCTTGTTTAATAGAACTAAGTAGCTTAAAGGTAAATAAATCGCCCTTTATCCCCTTGTTAGTCCTTGTACTGGAGACAAACGGAGTCAAGATAAGCTCCTGATGTAGGAGTCCTGGTACAAATTACTTTAAGAATATACTCCTACTTATATGTATAGTAAACTAAACGTGTACTTGTAGTCATTCTTACATAATTATAAATAGCTTAGTAAGGCCCGCTCGCAGAAAATACGGAGAAAAAATTTAAAACGCAGGATTAATTATGTCAGAGTTAAAATGTTATAAATGTCACTTTAAAATTGTGTTAGCTCTAGGCTTGTAACTCTTGGTAGCGCAAGGCGATTTATCAGTTTAAACTTAGCCGATGAGCAGTTAAAATGTTAAGTTAAAAAAGTTTCTGCAAGTGAGTACCCTAAGGGTAATAAATGTACATTCGGGGTAACTTGCCTAATCAAAAAGTAAAAAAAATATATATTGTAATAAATTATTAGTATGATTGTGTATTACTTTAATTACTGTAACTTAGTTAAGCCTTATTTAAGTACTATTGTAATTATTATATGTTTTTAATAAAGAGTTGTTGTTGTATTTCTTGAGTATTATTCTTGATATTTGAATATTATTCGCTACTCAAATCTGACGCTTTTTTTTGCACTAGGTAATAAAATATTACCTATCTATATAATAAATCGTTTACTGACAAAGTAATTATTCAGTAAACTGCAGTTATTTTGGCATGAATTCGAGTATATTAGCCGAGAGAGCAAGACAGCTTTTAAAAGTAATTATTAAACAACACAACCCTACGCCGCCAATAGGGTTGTGACTCCAAAATCCACATTTTATCGACAATCATTATCTCATAACCAGAATACGACTTCATAAATTGGTTGTATCAGAGCTTACATCTTAATAAATTAAGATATCTCTTTAGATGCGAGGTGTAATATTTTCGGTTATTTATGGCTGGTTAGGTCCTTTGTGGTACCGAACTGTCGAGTTATCAGATGTTAAAAGGATATAATTTTGACTGTGAAGTTGTCACCCCTATAAAGGGAGTTTAACTTTAAAGTAAAAAAAGAATAGAAATGATCCCTGTTCAATCAAGTAAGTACGTAAGTACTATGCTGTGAGTAATTTAAATATTATTTACTTAGATGAACATGGAACTAAGATAAAGACATGTTTTGATGAGAACAATTGATCTGTTTCGATCGATCAAGTATGTAAATACTGTACTATTTCTGAACAAAATTAACTCTTCAAGTACATTTCATTCGCAAAACAGCCCCTTAAGCAAATACACAGTGCTGTGCAAACACTAATATCGATAAATCCGTCTTCATTCGATCATCGTTATAATCACTGTTAAAGTGAATCGATTTAAAGGATTCCACAAATTAAGGAAGTTATAGATTTGTCGTCACTCTCGATTCGGATAAACGAATGATATTAAAAGATTATTCGGTAGGTTTGTTCACCTTTGATTGGTTTTAAATTATTGCATTGGGAACAGAGTATTTTATTTGATGATTGGTGATCGCAAATTTTGAAGTTATTCTTAGAAAAAGTTAACATAAAAGAATGATAATAACGATAGACAGATGACCTTGTGAAGACCGCAGGATCGCGCTGGATGCAGGCCGCTACCAACCGGTCTTATTGGAGATTTATGGGGGAGGCCTATGTCCAGCAGTGGACGTGGCTGATGGATGATGGATGGATGAATAACGATAGAAATAAACGTTTTGTGTTCTAATATAATAACCTTCTCGACTGCCAGTAGGTAATATAATTATAGACGGATTAGTAACAGACAACATACAGAGTTAAAGATACAGAGTAAGCGATGGCAGCCTAGTTGGGAGAAGGCCCGCCACTCAAGCCAGAGGGACCGGGCTCGTACCCAGCCGACGGCACGGACCAATTTGTTCATTGTGTGAACATATGTGCGTATTGTATGTCACCTGCTACATGCCTGGAGCCCATTGTATGGCGACAGGCTCGCCTCTTGTCACATTTGGGACTGAATATCGTCCGGCGAAGTGTGGGTATTGTATTGCACCTATGCCAGCCCCCTCGGGGAAAGGCGTGACGATATGTCATGAAAAGTAACGAAACATAAAATATTATTCAAGCAACGTTAACTAGTATATATGGTGTATTTAAAATGAAATAAATAAATTGTAAGATCTATAATTAAACCCATTAAAAATCAATGCCAACTTCAGAAAAAAAAAACGTATTTTAGTTTCTCATTCGCATCTAACCCAGCGCCATAACAAAATACCCAAATATCGATAATAATCAAAAAGGATCTACTTCATTTCTAATACTGATTCTGTTACATCCTAAATCTTCGTTAAACTGTTATTTTATTGAAACACAACGAGGTGCTCGTACCGAGAACTGATTGTTATTGTTCGAACGATTGTAAATAACTATCGAGAATTGCACCGGATTTAGAGAGGTATTTTCACAAATTAACGCGCTTTAACTGTAGGCGGGTGTTGTAACTATGCATATGTATTATCTTGTCAATTAGAATAGAATAGAATAGAATAATTTTTATTGTCATTAAGTAACAGTTCCTTAAAAATTTTAGTTAAAATTAATTAAGGATGCTCCTATAATGGACTCGTCAAAAAGATAATTTAAAAAAAAAAAAATTACAATTAATTACAATCCAAATTGGTAATATTATTAGTCTTGTGTCTCCCTCAAAAAACGACAACGACAATATTGCGCGGGTATCCAGACTAGATATTTTAACTATGTTTAACTGTAAAATTAGTTCAAATTAATCTAATTCTAAGTCAGCTGTATAGGGGCTTCGTCAAATAAAATAGAAAAAAAAAAAAAAAATGAAAATAATAGTAATTGTAATACTATAATTGTATGGATTTTAACTTCTATAAATAAATTCGTTCTATGACATCGTTATTAGAATTACATAATAAAAACAAAATAATAAATCACAATACAATAAATTCCAGCCGTATTCCCTACTCATCAGTCTCTATTAATTGGTGGCCCTTGTAGTCATTACAGAGAAATTCCGATATTTTATAGATGGATTTAGACAGGAGCAGCTTCTTAACATTGGCACGAAACTTGCCTTCGTTCTCAATTAGTTGTATGTTTTCAGGTAGTTTATTATACAGTTTTTGTCCCATCAGTTTCGGCAATTTACTTGTCATTTTTAACCTGTGCCTGATTGGAACCAGGAAATTATTACCATTTTTACAGTTCCTAGTCTTAGGTTTACTTTTCTTTTCGTACTCATGCAAATTGGAACGAACATATTTAAGTACTTCAAAAATATAGACTGCGACTGCCGTCATTATAGACAGTTTTTCAAAATGATCTCTGCACGATTCCCTAGGTGCACTTTTAGTTAGTACTCTGATGGCTCGTTTCTGCATTTTTAGCACACGCTCATAGTCTGTGGAACATCCCCAGAGGAGTATACCATAAGACATTACCGAGTGTATGTATGCGAAATATACCTCTTTGAGTTGCGTTTCTGATGTTACATGTCTAAGTTGTTTAAGAGCATATATTCCTTTCGCCATCTTTTTGCATGTAGCGTTTATATGTTCCTTCCACGTTAGTGCTGAGTCTATCTCAAAACCTAGGAGTTTTACTTTATTAACACTTTGCAAATGTTCGCCCGATGTAGTAGCACAGGATACTAATTTTTGCAATGGTGAAACTGCATTGAAAACTATTAAGCTAGTCTTACTGGTGTTTAATTTCAAACCGTTCATCACGAACCACTCGTTAATAATGCGAAGCGTTTCGCTGATATTTCTGTGAAGGTCTTCCTCCGATGTCCCTGAAACAACGACTGTTGTATCGTCCGCATACTGTACTATGTCCCCTTTTAATTTTAAGTGTGCTAAGTCATTCAAAAAGGTTATGAACATAACATTTCCAAATGAGGAGCCCTGCGGGACACCAATTTCGATGTATTGGGCTGCCGATCTCATGACTTTACCGTCTATCTTTACTTCGACAGTTTGTTGCCTTTTTCTTAAAAAAGATTTAATAAGATTTTTGACATCATCGTTAATACCATACACTTTTAGTTTTTCGATAAGCAGCCTATGGTCTACAGAGTCAAAGGCCTTAGATAAGTCAAGTAGTATAGCTGCCACACGTTTTTTATTATCCAGGCAAGTTGTAACTTCTTCTACGATTTTTAGCATTGCAGAAGTAGTCGATTTACCAGTTCTATAAGCAAACTGACAATTCGAGAGCGCTTCATTCGTATTAAGGTGCTTCATAATTGCTTCTGACAGTACACACTCTATTAACTTCGATATAGTTGGTACAATTGTAATCGGCCTATAATTCTGTACGTCATCTGTTTCGCCTTTTCCTTTATACAGCGGGGTTACACGGGACATTTTTAACATTTCGGGATAAGCGGTAGATTTAAGGATTTTATTAATTAGAAATGTCAGATGAGCACAAATAAATGGTATTACTTCGTGTAACAAATTTCCTGAAATGTCAAAGATATCTTTGGTATCAGAATTATTAATCTTCTTTTTAGCCAATTTTATAAGTTCATACTGACTTATTTGAGGTACTTCAAAACTGGGTAATTCAGTAACAGATTGCCTTAAAAACTCAACCGCTTTGTGTATATTAGGTTTATTATTCCTTTCTAATTCGTGTCCAATTGATATAAAGTAGTTGTTTAGATAATCTGGAATACACTCTTTGGTTATTTGTCTATTAGATTCATTTTCTTTTAAATTCCAAATCCACTCTGTCTTCGATTTATTCGTGTCTTCTTTAATAACTTGCCATACTTCCCTTTTTTGGTTCTTTGCATTTTTAATACGATTGTCAATATATTCTTTTTTCTTATTTAGTAAAAGTTCGTCTCTTATTTGTATTTTTTTCTTAATTAGGCCAGTATCTGATAACCGGGGAAACTGTCTTTGCAGTATATAGAGATCGTGAATATCTAGTTGTATTTTAATTAGTTCCTCATTTATCCATGGAGTGTTTTCCTTCAGCTTTTGTTTGGACTCTACTTTGGGGAAAAAAATATTCATGTTCCAGGTAAACTTTGACATAAAACTTGTAAAAGATGTTTCGTCATAGTTATCAAAAATGGTATTCCAGTCATATGAGAGCAGAGCATTACCGAAATCCGTAACTCGCTGTGCGCTAAATATTCGTTTAGTTTTAGTTATATATTTCACGCGCTTTATATTTTTTTTATTATCTAGGATTCTAATTAGCTGCGCATCATGATCAGATACTGCAGTGGCTAATGGTTCAATGACTAAATCTTCATCGGTCATATTAGATACTACGCAGTCAATCGACGTTTCAGTACCTTCTTCTATCCTCGTGGGAAAATTTACAAAGTTTTTGAACTTATTTGGGGTCATAATATCAGTTAAATCTTTTTTATAGCTACTATCTGTAAGGAAGTCAACATTCCAGTCTCCAGTTAACACTGTGTTAATATTGGATAGACCAGACAATACATCAAACAATTTTGATACAGTATCTTTGAAAATTGAAAAGTCTCCTTTACCTGTTCTGTATAATCCAATAACAATCATTCTTTGAGTATTTTCATCATTGAGTATTTCAACCGCTACAACTTCACAATGATATTCTACCGATATCCTATCAATATCCGAACGCTTCTTGACTCTTATATCGTTTTTTGTCAGGATTGATTGCTGTAATAGCACTCTGTCAGTTTTTTAGCTATGTGATAGCAGCTAGATTAATCACAAAGAACAATGGCACCCCTAGCATACGCGCGCGACAAAATTCTTCTCGTCACTTTTGTCGTGTAAGAACGTGACAGGGCTATGTATGTATACGTCTGTTTCAATAAAAAAGAGTCTACATACGTTTGTCGCGTTACGCATGATAGGCCTGCAGGTCACGGTCCTCAGTAGCTATGGTTAGTTAGTTTAGTTACCAAAACCAAACATATTGTCACGCCTTTTCCTTAGGTATTTATGGGTTGGCAGAGGTGTATTACAGCACCCACACTTCTTCAAACGTTATTCTGTCCGAAACGTAAAACTCTAAACGACTTTACTTCGAAAGTTTGTAACTGTCATTTGCCACAATATTTTGCACGCATCACAATTTGCTAAGCTACCAAAGACTTGTGAAGCTACCAAAACTTGTAGAAGCTACCAGAACTTTCTGACATTGTTTATTAGGATTCAATTACGAACTTGCAGGCAAATGTCTTCAAGTTCAAACTTCAAACTTTTTGCAAATTTAAAACCACTTTTTTAAGAAATTAAGAAGTTCAGAAATTTATTTCTTCTTTTTCTTTTTGTCTATGTTTAATTATCATTTTGCCTAAATAAATTGTTTAAACCGACGTAATTATTATTGATAGACCCTATTAATAAAATTCTTACTTATTACTTAAATAGTTACTACGCAGAACGCACATGTTTCGTCTGTAATTATTAATTTATTTAATTTGGACTTTCCAATAGTTTACGTTGAAAGCACGTGCTACGCTGAAACTTACAGCGAACGAGGCAATTTGATACTTACTGTATAACATAATAATGTAGGACATCTAAACTAGCGTATAGAAATGTGAATGCGTTCTAAATTTATGTGCGGAAGTAATTAATGGGAACTTGGGAACTTATTTTCATGCGATTTTATCTATCAAATGAACAAATAAAAAATTATGCGTATCTAATTTATTAGAACGACGTTACTGGTAGATTCATACCTACTTAGTTGATCTTGCTAGAGGACTGTTTAAATAACTTTTTACCCTTTAATTACTTCATAAAAGCAAGATCTTAATGACTGTTTTAAATGATAAAGCGTAGCGGTAAAAAACGATGAAAGCCTAGTTGGAGAAAGCCCGCCTCTCAAGCTAGAGGAAGCGGGTTCAAATCCAGCCGACGGCACGCACCATTTTGTGAACATACTTATTTATTTATTTTATTTACACACGTAGTTACAAACAAAAGATACAAAAAAATATACATCAGTAGAACTATAACTAGCGTGGTAAATAATTATTACGTTAACCAACATGAAAGCAAAAGACAGTAAGGCGTGACGTAATGTTATCATAATTCTACATTATAACTAGCTAGCTGCGCCCCGCGGCTTCACCCGCGGTCCCACATGAACCGTTTAATTTTTTCGGGATAAAAGTACCCTATGTCCTTTTATGTACCTCAGATAACGTGTATGCAAAATTTCATGATGATCGGTATATTAGTTAGGGCGTGAAAGCGTTACAAAAAAACAAACTCACTTTCGCATTTATAATATTAGTTAGGAAATATAAATATTATTTTGCGAAAGTGAGTTTGTTAATTACGAGTAGTTTGTTTGTTACGCTTTCACGCCTACTCAACCGATCATCACGGAATTTTGCGTGCACGTTGTCAAAGGTACAGAAAATAACTAAGAGTATATCAGCCTGAAAAATATAAGTGATTCCGCGAGTCGCAGCTAGTACTTAATAGAAATGAAAGAAAAGCTCAAAGGCTTTTATAAGAGTAGTTAGAAACATTTAAAATTTTCTAAGCTAAGCCAAAGAAATATGACCAAAGATACCAAGATCCTTACTAATCATTAGGTAATTTCACACACTCGGAGCCACCTTCGCTAGTCACAGCTTAAATAACAGTAACTACGTAAGTGTATCTCCTAAGCTGACATCAAGACGCAACCGATTGGCTCATAACTTATTTAGTAAGACGCGAACTTGGTCTGCTCTATAGGGTTGTCAATACTAAAAAAAGGGTTCTAAAGATAAATGCATCATTGGCCACGTGGCTTGAACTCGACCACATACACACAAAGAACTGCATGACCCTTCGCGCTGCTGCGATGACAGAGCTGGCACGTGTTTCCTTAGTTTGTAGAAAATTTAATTTGATTTTTTAAAAATATAATTGACAATTTCCCGTTTAATCACACTAATCCTACTTTTATTATAAAGGCATGTGTTTGTGTACACGTGTGTTTGTGTGTGTATGTGTATGTGTGTGTGTATGTTACGTCTTCGCGCTCGAACGGATGGTCGGATTTGGATGAAATTCGAAACGGAACGCCATTACACCGGTTTATTGGGATACTTTTTAACCCCGAGTATCTCTGCAGAATGCAGCTAGTCACTAGACATATTAGATTTTTGTTACCAAATATGATAAGTAAGTAGGTGTGTGACAACCCTAGATACGTACAGCGCAAAGCTCTGTCTGAGTCTGTAATAAGCGGAAATGTTAGAATATTACTCAGTTACGAGCCTTGGGGAGAGCGCTTAAAGTGTTGCATACTATAGTTATTAAGCTAGCAACTTATTAACATTACTTGCTACATTGTTCTATGAAAAGTGACGCTTTTAGATACCTAGGTACTTAGGTATTAAGGTCTCGAATTAAAAATGGATACGAAAGGAAAAAAATAGTAATAGGTAAGTAAGTACCTATTGAAGTGTTAACTTTTATCGTCTCGATTCGATTCGAAAAGGTATCATATCGTGACGAACAATATAATCACATAATGTAGGTATAATTTAAAGGACACTCTATTAGGGCTACTAAGAATACTAAAAACTAAACTCTTATTGGCTAAAGATTTACTTCTTCAATTTCATCTACGTCACGACGACGGGCCACCGAAACAAAGTCAAAGTCAAAATGTTTTTATTTAATTGGACATCAAAGATACACTTATGAACGTCAAAGTTTTTTAAAAGACTCGACCACCTTGTTCGGAAAAAGAGCCACTATTCAGAAGAACAGGCAAGAAACTGAGAGGCATAATTTTTATCAAAAAAAAAAATACATCCATACATCTTTGTCATCCTTTGTCTTTGTTAACCTTATAATATCCTCTTTTCATGAATGTAGTTTTTTCATATGATTTCATTTTTTTTTTCAGTGAGCCCTGTTATGTGTTTCGGGATTTTATTATAAAACAAAAAAAATACCGATGATGATGCATGTGTCTCTGTGTCCATGACGTGTGGAACACACTCACATCCTACCTACCTACCAAACAGTCATAAACAAACACAAGTACATAACTAACATCCAGGCCTAAAACAGACCCATAATAAACAAACCACTTGGTGTAGTGGTAACGGGCCTTGTCAATAGTATATATGTATTATTTACTTGTTAATATCCATAACAACATTTACACTAACTTTATAATACTGACAATAAAGTACGTGAGTGAGTCTAGGTTTAGCGACAAAATTAAGCCATCGCATAGTCATAAAATATCAATTTTATACAACACAGCTGATGTCCAAACAAGGTTTCTAAAATTGGATACAAAGTCATAATATAACAATATATTAATTGTCATAGAACAGTCATAATGCTTAAGTAAAAGCGATGCCCTGTGGTGGTATTTGCATGGATAATATATAATTAAGCACCACAGGAAATGCACAATTCCCTAGAAAGGTATATGGCAGAGTCCATATTATATTCATTGAATCTTTGGGTCAGGCGTCTTTATCAATTACCCTGCGTTATCCTGTTAAAAAATAACATGTCTTATACAATCAAATACCATTATAGTCTTCTGCAATGGACTATTATGAAGTGCTTTTATGCATAAATCATTCAAAATCGATACAGCCGTTTACATGCGGATCGATACAACCATTTATAGCCATACTAGCTGCGCCCTGCGGTTTCACACGCGGTTAAAAAGTATTCTATGTGCTATTCTAGAATTTAATACATATCTGTGCCAAATTTCATCCAGATCTGTTCAGCCGTTCTGGCGTGAAAGAGTAACAAACATCCATCCATCCATTCTTACAAACTTTCGCGTTTATAATATTATATAGTAGGCGTAGGATTGGTACAGCCGTTTACATCCACATTCATACCCACAGCTATTGAGATACAGGTCGATACAACAGATACACACCAATAGATTATTTGAAATATAATAAAAAATAGAAACTACGTATCCACATTAGGACGAAAAACTATCCAAGAGGTCGGTAAATAAAATTGCGTTTAAACATTTTATGTGTTACAAATCCGACAGTAGGAATGCAAAAATGTGTTGAAATTACCAAAGAAAAGCTCGTTTCTTGCTTAGTAGCTTTCTCCTGCTGTACCTACATAACTAGTAAAATACTTATGTAGGTCCTAATAACTAACTACTTGGGTTGTATCCTAAAGGCTCATTTTCATTGGGCGTAAGAGCCCACAGATGCGGGCTCTTGCATGCTATAGGTCCTGCATGCTATCCTGCACGATATCCTAAATTGTATTGTTTCATTAAATTTTAAATTAATAATTTTATGTAAAATCTGTAAATGACCTTGTCAAGTGTTTAGTAGTCATATATACCTATGACCCGAATAAATGAATTGAATTGAATGCGACAACCGTTTTTAGTCGTTGATGAGGCCAAGGCCCGCATTCAGCGTGCTAGAGATTTTCTGTTTCCGCTTGCCATTGGTCAAGGCCGCTGGCGAGTAATACCCGTTTGCTGTATCGATTCCGAGGTATAGATGACAGACTTTCATTAGTCGTTCCACGCATGTCAGGAGTCCTCCGAATGCGGGCCAACGACAGAGCTATCGACTAATGAAATTGAGCCTTAACATTTAGGAACGGCATTTAACTGCAGACACTTGTCAACAGCCGGCGAGCCGCGTTCTCTAATCGATCGTGCTGACAGAAAACACAAAACAAGTTGCAATCCTGTTACATAGCGAGTCGGGACGAGTCTATTGAGGACTTCCCATTCCCAGGTGAGTGAGTGATAAAAAGGTACGCCTACTTGGCTTTCGATTGTGACTGAAGAAATGGGAAAACTAGTAGGATTATTTTAGCTTTATTTTTATTTCCTTAAGGTATTTCTTTATTTGCTGCAATCCAGTGACCGTGGAAGTTCTCCGCACGACCTGGAGCAAACCTCTATAGTTTTTTTTTAAATCTTCAAATCTCTGGCCCTGCCTTAGTTAGGTACCAGGTAGTAAAATTGAAGTGAATTGTATAGATATTGCCTAGTTGTAAGCCAAAATTTGTGAGACTGTAATTTATTTATAATTTGAAAAAATAATGCCCCACAGTTTCTTGCCTGTTCTTTTGAGTAGAAGCTTTTTATCCGAACAAGGCGGTCAAGTCTATTTAAAAAACTTTGACGTTCATAAGTGAATCTTTAATACCTAAATTGAATAAAAATATTTTGACTTTGACTTTGAAGAAGGGGGGGGGGGGGACGTTTGATTGTATGGGCATTAGGCTCCGTCTGCTCCCCACTTCAGCGGCTCCCGCTGCAAAATATTATGTTAGTCTCTCTGAGAGTGGGCTCTGAACGTAAGGCTTATGTGGTCTAGAACCAAAAAAATTGTAGGATCATTAAAGAAATTTAAAAGTCCGAAATCGTTTGTTGTTTGTTTCCAACAAAACCAAACCAAATATTTGGTTCATTCAACGATTCGCCGTTGAGAAACGTTAGATTTTCGACTAACGCTAAAAAGTTACAACTTAATTTAAATGTACACTAATTTTGATCACACCGACTAAGCTGCAATGCAAAGATTTACCTAGTTAGCATTTTCTTTTGAAATGCAGCTTTCCCCAGTCATATCCGAGATCAGTCATTTTGCACACGCATCTAATCAAGCAAAAAAACAAGAAAATATATGACTTTAAAAATCTATAAACTTTTCTAAAAGACAGGCATCGCCGCAGGAAGCGACTATTAAGCATCCATTTGTATTACTTTGGCATATTTAACTGGAAGTATGTGTAAATCTGCTTACAAACCATAAATAAGTTATGTTTAAGTTGTTACTAAGCAGCGGGAAGTAAACGGAAGTTACATGTTAGAATTAAGTTGTGTAAAATTTTGCATTCAAAATATTTTCTGTCGGAGAATTGTCGTGATTTAATGGTAAGATATTTTATGGATTTGCAATGAGAAGTTTAATAGAAAATTGTGTGTATTTTATGATAAGTGAGTACTATAAACATTATGAAACACACATCTTGTATTAATAAACGTTGTATAGCCTTGAAATAGTTTTACAGTGTTTTATATAAATCTCTGTGTCTTTCTGTCTCTACAAAAAACTGTTTAAAAAAACAGAGTAACCAATATTGATTAAATTTGACTAGAAAATAGTAATAGTAGAATTTTCGTGCTAAAAATACGTAGCAATTAAAAAAACTTGAGTAAAACCGCAACATGCAGCTAATAGGTTTATACTTATACAGCCCTACCACGTATTCTCGCACAGAACTCGCCAATCGACTTAATTGCGAGCCCCAAGCAGTAATCCATTTCATTATCTCGCAGCGCCATCTGTTGATGCTCTCATTGCACTATTAAACACTTCCTAGTCTTCCTACATCATTTATTTAATTGGTTTAATTAATTTGAGCTATGTTGTTAATAGTAGAGCTTTTCTTGGCATAATAACAGGGCTGTGTATAGATTAAAATATGATTATGGTTTCTTATTGTCTTTTTAGTATTAAATAATTAATGAATTAATCATAAATAAACTAGCTGCGTTCGGCGCTGTTACCTGAGTTTAAAAAGTATCTATGTGTTTTATTTAGCGTATAAGCTACCTACCATACCAAATTACTTCAAAATCCGCCCACCTACAGAAAAAACATACTCAACACAAACAACACACAACAACACAACAAACACACATACAAACTTTCGCCCTTTTAATATTCGTGGGATTATTACGAAGGCTATAAAGTGCTTAAAGGCTATATAACTTTTTCATTATGATCTAGGATTGACTACATTATTGTCTACATTATTGTCAGGAAAACAAAAGGCCTCCTTACATTCATTATGTGATTTAATACCTGCATCGATCTAGCTACTATTCGGTTCTTGCTCCATTCAGGCAGTGAAAACAAGCATAATGATATCAAGTTTCTAACACAATAGTCAACTAATTCAAATCCGAAACATTTATGCAGCAAATTGCTGTCACAGTACTTTCACATGTCAAATTAATCTGCAAACAAACGGGCCCGACTTCAAGCCGCCTTTAACAACGGTAGCCTTGTTAGTAACAAAACGAGTTCGAGTCGACGTCGAAATCAGGTTTCGTAGTAGGGTATTTGTTAACAAGGAAGTGTGAATGAAGTTTGAGGAGTTTTGTGAGTTTCGCGCTTTAGTTCTTTATATTTTTTTATCATCAATATAATTTTAAGGTCCCATAGTATTTATTACATAGGTAAGTAAATATGGTTAAATCTTCAACAATTTTCACCACTATTTTAATTACGAATAAAGATGTAGGCCCTAAATATTTATTTTTAAAAAGTAATCATTTAAGTTTCGCTAAAAAAATGCCAGTCAATTTTTTATAACACCCTCGTAAATGTATGTCATTAAAAATATTTTATGAGCAAGCAAACTCGTAAAACAAAACACGAAACCCGTTAGAACACTCTTAACTAGGAAGCGAATGAATGAATAGTTGAAGCGTAGGCGAATTCAGGATGTCATTAGAACTTAAACAATATTGTAATTAAGATCTAATTAGATCTCTGTGGGCAGTGCTTGTTAGCACTAATTTATTATTCAGCGTTTGTGGAATTTGAACTTTATTTCTAAGAAGTTACAAGTGGGTTTTAAAGTCCTAAAGTTCGCGTGCAGTAGGCATCTCTTAGCATCCAGTATGGGAACTACCAAGCCCCTAATTATGCAGATTAACTGGCTTTTAGTAGGGAATTGAATGGTTCTCTGAAACTAGTGCTACTGTCTTATAGTTATTCTGTTTGCTTATGCATTTTAATTAAAGATAATTATATTTGCTTTTACACTTTTATTGGTATTGCTCAATTCAGTCGAATGAGGTTGGAGTAGCTTAATAGTCCGATTAAATAAGGTTGAAATACAAATTGAATATTTTTAATTATAATAAATTACGTGTTATTGCTTGTTTACACCTTGTTCTCGGAGACTATTTCATGTTTTATTTACATGTGTACGTGCGGGAGCATAAACATTAAATGCTTTTAGTTACGTATTAATTTTGAATCGGATTCTTCTAGACAAGCAAGCTCTATCGTAAACCACTTTATTGCTTAACATCAGGCGAAGTGTAGGAATAACGCAAACCTATTTTCGTACCTTTAATAAAAATTGTTCTAGTTAGATCTTACCAAACCTTTGTTGAGAAAAGTTTTAAAAAGGTTGCCGAAAAAACATTTCTGTTTTCGACAATTTTTTTTTAGGCATGCGTCACAAACAATTAATTGTTTTATTCGGTGTTAAGATTCCATTACCCATCTTACCAGTAGAGTTAGCTTTTATTATGTACCAGCTCCTTTGTCCGCGGTTTTTCTCACGTTTCATATAGCCTATGTCACTCTGGGATAATGGAGCTTACTAATAGTGAACGAATTTTTGGAATCGGATCAGTAGTTTTTTAGTTTATTCGCTACAAACATACGAACATACAAATCTTTCCAATGTTTTTTGACATATGCATTACTGTTTTGAATAAATATCATTCGAATCTTTCCTCTATAGGTATTATAGTGTAGACTAATATATTTTTTATCAAAATAAGTAAGTTTTTAATAATTTTTTGTTCAATTTAGGCATTGTCTATTTACAATAATTTAATTAAACTGTCGTTAACGTGAAATTTATATCTGTGTTAGAATCGGCACTGGCGTATTAGATACCTAAATAAATTAAACGTATAGTTACGTACGCTTAGAACTCGCATCTCAGGAGAGTGTACTTTCTCACTATTAACGGTACAAGATTTGCCAATAAATTATTTAAATAAAATCTAATACCTTAGCGCTGAATGCTTACGGTGCAGGCTTTAACTTGCTGTTTACATTGAAAAACAGTTGGTTGAATTATTGTGTTGGTTGAATATTTTATTAACCGTGTTACATTTAACCGTGTTGTTTTGCTATTACGAGTAGGCACGATTTTGAACCTTCCATTTGTTAAATAGTACAAGGAGAGTTTAGTTTATTTTTGGATATCTTAATATGTAGATACTTAATCCACCGAAAACTGTAAATAACAACGCAGTAAATTTTTAACAGCAAAAAAACATTTCTTTTTTTTCTTAAAATCCATTTTTATTCATTGTTTACTCAACTCACTTCACCAATGACCACTAAATTTCATTTTTACAAGCGTGCATAAGTGATGAATTCTTCATCTATCTGTTAAATCCGAACCGCTAATAGTGAAACTGTACTTTATGCTAATCGATTGTTAAATTTAACTGCGAGGCGCCGAAAGTTATGTATCAAAGTGTAGAGTTTAGTGTTATTGCGAAGCGTGGTCGTATTGTGCGAGAAGATTTGCGCAGATATTGTAGCAAACATTAACCGGAAATGAAGTTTAACAATTAAACTGTTAATTTAACCAAATG
The DNA here is from genome assembly GCA_911728515.1 of Peribatodes rhomboidaria. NCBI lineage: Eukaryota > Metazoa > Arthropoda > Insecta > Lepidoptera > Geometridae > Peribatodes > Peribatodes rhomboidaria. The sequence continues at coordinate 3,041,614 of OU452184.1, read as the reverse complement.
GTTAACGGAACTTTGAGTCATCGTTATAGTTTAGCAAATGGGGCAGTGATTATCGTTTTGTTAAATGCAAACTGTAAATAATAACTAAACTCATAACATTTATCTTTTTTCATCCTGTTTTGTTTTATTCCAAAATATACATATAAGTTGGATGAATATACCTCTACATTAATTATCTAAGACTCTCAATGACAATACACTTATGTAGTTACAAACGCAAAAAAAAATCGAGGATCATTCAGAGTATTGCATTGGTAGTTTGACATGCGCAATTTAACCAAATAACATACCTACGAACTGATTTTGACTTTACGATTTACGACTGATGTGATCGTAGCTTTACGACAATTCAGGAAACGTGCCTAAGCATTTCATATCAAGTTTAGGTTTACAGTTCACTTATCGCCATTGAAGCCATCCCGACCCGGCTGTTTCCTGGCCCGACATGCAAAACAACCATTAGCTGCCGTCGGGCCATAAAACAAGCGGTGATTTACACACTTTATTCAAATAGATCATGACGAGAACAAGATTGATTGGTGCTTAAGCGATGATGCGATTCAGAATGGATGTTTAGTTGACTACCAAAATGTTTTGTGAGCACGCTGAATTCGACCCTATTGCTTTGACAGACGATTGGTCGGTAACAGGAGATCGTGAAATGGTGCTTCTGTCGACTTAAAAGGCGTTCGTTTAGGTTGATTAAGAGGTTTGGAGGCGGGAATGAAGTGTCAATGGGGAAGTGTCACGTAGTAAGGAGCTAGGTGTGTCTGGAAGCTAAAGGACGTCATTATAGCACTAGAATAAGCACTAATAAACACAAATATTGTCTATAAATCTTTAACTGCGAAAGCAGAAGCAAAAATGCTAATGTTGTATGTCACTATAGTCTATTTATTATAACAGGCTGCGGCTGACAGCGGTTTTTATGTATTTTACCCGCGTTTATTGCTTAATTTACTATGGCGTATTTTAGTGTTGTGCTATTAGGTCAGCCACTGAAGTTTTAAGTCAAGGGTGAAAAGGAACGATTTGCTTTATTTCACCCGCACCATCCCACAACGAAAATAGTATATTATTTAGTACTAGCTGATGGGACTATGTGCTGGGTACGGAACTGCTCAGTAAATGTTCTTGCAGGTTTGGGGCTCGGTAACGAGACTTGGCCTTGAGCTTCGAAGATGCTGAGTCTCAATTGGATATGAATGTTTAAGAAACAAACAAATAAACAATCTTTTTTTACTAAAATAGATACTGATGGTCACTTGCACTAAATACAAGAATTGCCTAAGTCCATGCTTATCTAGTTTTAAACAATTCCTAGCGAAACTATTCGCTTATCGAGCACATTAATTAATATGAGAATGTAATTATTTAATAAAGCGATGGCAGCCTAGTTGGGAGAAGGTCCGCCTCTCAAGCCAGACGGAGCGGGTTCGAACCCAGCCGACGGCACGCACCAATTTGTTAATTGTGTGAACATATGTGCGTATTGTATGTCATCTGCTACATGACTGGAGCCCGGTGTATGGCGACAGGCTCGCCCCCTGTCACATTTGGGACTGAATATTAGGTAGGATCTGGCTAGGAGTAGATGAAGCTAGTTAAGCAAGGACTTCATCAATTCTTAAGTATATTGTGGAACTAAAGCTTAGTACGAAATAAATATTTAGCTGTAAATGAGTAGATATCTAATTGATGTCATGCTAAATACGACCGTACCACATAACTAGTTGTTCAGAGCCTTCAAATCTTTTCCGAACACAAAAGTAATATAAATAAAGCCCAGCACTTAATATTCATAAAACTGAACACAACAGCGTGTTACAGAACATGTCACACTTTATTCAACAGAACCATTAATTTTCTCTGTAAAATCCTTTTAAATCTTTTCCTTGCGTGATTTAATCGTCCCAAAATAGCATTTTAATACTCTTACGCGCGAGCCACCTTGATATTGTTCGAGTTTTATTTAGACGACATTGTTTTGGTAAAAATACATGCATACACACATATGCAAACATCAGAAAATGTCGATTGCGGTGTCATTTGCTGTGAGAACGATACATTCGAGTTTTTTTTTGCATTTTTGTGTTAAATCTTGTTTGTGGCATTTTATCCGATTTTGGAATGCTTCCAGCAGCATGACAAAATGTACCCAAATACCTAATTTGTTACGTTTGTAATTTGTTAAATGTCTTACTCGTTTAGTTTGTACTTAAACATGATATCTGGTGAAAATATTTTGTGATAAAAAATTACTTAAACCTATTCCGTACAACAAAGAAGTAAAAGATGAACAAAAAAAGCCGACTACAACATGTAGTCTGACACTCCGGTATAATTAAAATGTTGTACCCTATTCCTTTACTTACTTTTACTATCATAACGATTTAAACGACACCTCGCCTGTCGAAATTCATTAAGCTGTTTAGGCTGTAGGGCGTGCCAAAGAAACCTCGTACATACATACATAAATAAATAAATAAATTCCGGACACTTTTCACACACGGTCGCCTGACCCCAAATTAAGCAATGCTTGTACTATGGTAGCCAGAGACTGATATACATACATACATATATATTCTTAAATGCATACTTAAATAGATATTAACACCCAGACATTGAACAAACACAAATGTTCATCACATAAATGTCCGTCCTAGGTGGGAATCGAACCCACACCCCCAAACTCAGCAGGCAGGTTCACTACCAACTGAGCCACCGAGGCATACTTATATACATGTACTCGAAAACCACAACCCTCCTTCTTCCGCAGTCGGGTAAAAAACATTATTTAGTTATCCTTTGGTCCAAAAAAACTAAGATGCAAATTGGTAGTATTCTCAAATTATCAAAATAACTGCACCTCCTTGATAAAATCAGGGTGTGGCTACCAAATTTCTTACGTTCTCGTTTGCTTCTCAATTTGTTATCTCGCGATTTTAATGGCCATACGACGACGCACCTGATTGGCTGATACCTTATTTGTTAAGATGAAAGGCGTTTTTCGTTCGAAATTGAGAAATAAAATACCTAATATAAAAACAGATTTTTTAAAGATATAAAAATATTAAAATGTTTATTTATGAGCGTTTAAGATTATTAATGGAAATTCGGCATAAAATAATATTTTAAATACGACACCACAAAAATAAATTGTGTGAAAATTATGTAAGCCTTCCTTTGAATAAAAAAAAACGTTAAAAAATTGTTTTTTATTAAGTTTCAGATTATCCAAAAACATTACTTAGTACAAACATAATACTTCCAACCACTTAATGAGTCGATGATTTACTTACGGACAAAACAGGGTCTTGTTCAAAAGCAGGGAGCGAGTGAAGCGTCCCTGCCGGTTATTGTTGACGATAAAAATTTCGTACTTACCTGAAAAAAAGAACAAGGACGTTAAAATCTCATAGTTACCTAAGTTCAACAGTCTAGAATACCAGTAGCGAATACAGGACTGCTGAATCCCTCAAGCATCTACGTGTCGGTCCGCAATAAAAATGTCTCCCGTCCCTCAAAAAGCACTTCATGACCACAATAGTCCAAAAAATGTTGCGCTCTTTTTGTGTTCACCTTGATAAAGCCTACGGACAGACCTAAATAAAATAAAATCCTGAATCCGCCACTGTATGATGTAGTAGGTAGATATGTGTGTACGACAAAATGCAATCCGTTTTCTTTTATTCGTAAGCCTATAACATTAACATTCAATAATACTCTTTTAATTGTTGCTATAAGCAAAGTGGAAATATGAGAACAGTTATGTTATAACTTACAAAACAATAAAATCTATTTGCATTCCATTACAAATATCGATCTAAATGTGTAGATGCTGATAATATATCTTTGATTTATATGCCTATTAGTTTAGGAGACAACGATTACAATTGTTACTCAAGATTATTTATTTTGAGTTTGAGTTAAAAGAACAACAATATATTTGTGTAAAAGGAGTTATGAATGAAACAAAATAGTTCAGGTCACACTTACAATCCTACTAATATTATAAACGCGAAAGTTTGTAAGAATGGATGGATGGATGTTTGTTACTCTTTCACGCCAGAACGGTTGTACAGAACTGAATGAAATTTGGCACAGAGATAGATTATAGTCTAGCATAGCACAAAGAATACTTTTTAACCGCGGCTAAAACCGCGGGGCGCAACTAGTTCTTTATAATGTACTAGGAATGCTCCTGTCATGTGCTCGTGATTTTACATGCATTGGTTTTTATGTGTAATTATTATTGAAGTGAACTTGAAACATTTATTTAAAAAAAGAAAGTAAAGTAAAGACGTAAAGATTTAAGTAAAGACACTCAATCAAATTTTATTAAGTAAAATAACAACGACTCTTGGTTTTATTGATCCCGTTTGAAATAGTGATTAATATCTGAATCAGTAACTATATCTGACAGTAGCTTCCCACCTACAAACAATGCTACCTGCCTGTCAAAAGTGATCTAGTTATGTCTTTCAGCGAAATGATTTATCGAAGTACTTGCTTGATAATAATCCCGTGCTTTAAAACGATTGATAAGATAGGCAATTGAATAATACTGCTAAGCAAAGAGCTTTTAGTTTTTATTTGTTCTTGCTTCTGTTCAGTTTAGAAATACGTCTGTTTGGTTGGAAATTCTAACCAAACCGAAGACTTTGAACGTCATTATGAAGGAAGTACTAAAAAACAAAGAGTTATACAGAGGTTTCGCACTATAGTCAAGTCAAAATAATCTTCCAGGAAGTCTGAATCTGAATTAAAGAAGCCTAATCTACAACAAGCTCGAAACGCTTTGGTTCCTCATTTCTCACACGGACCGCTAGAGTGTGGAATACTCTGCCAGAGTGTGTGTTCCCTAGCTGACACTTATAAAGGGTATCTTCAAGTCTCGAGTGAATCGGTTTCTTCTAGGCAAGCGTGCTCCATCGTAGGCCGCATCACTGCTTATCATCAGGTATGTTGGCGGCCAAACGCAAGCCTCTTAATCAATAAAGAAAAGAAAAAGACTGCTCGTTACTGAAAACTGTTAAAGACTTGTTTATGTACCAAACTCTCTTTTATTTATTTTTAGACGCGGATTCTGGATGAATAAGAAAATGTAAAGGATTTACGGGACTCGACTTGATAGTTATCTTCCTTAGGCTCGAATTACATAGAAGCGATGTGTGACGAAGGAATGGTGAAGTCACAGTGTCGCTACTTCAAACTTGTCCTTTCAAAATCTATAGAAGCAATATACGCATCTACAAATCCGTAGAGGTACCTTTGAGCCAGTCACCCGCATGGCTTTTAAACATTCCTATAAAACCCTGCGCCATCTGCAATTTCCTAACGCGCGATATGCTGTAAATGTAAAGGTCTCCGTGACCAACAGCTTTAGTCATTCACAAACAAAAACGCAACACATCGTTCGCAGTACCTTCGATGTACGTCGTTTCTCTGCAAAACAATACCAAACCTCACGATATTGGAAAGATCTAGCAGTTACTGAAAAAGGGACCGCCAGAAGGTACACGGTAGATCTTTTTAACTTGTCTTCAGTCTGCGTCTGGTTTTTAGTGGTCAGTCAAGTGATGATGGCAATCTTCAATCTTAGGTAGAAGGTCGATGATGATAATAAGCACACAGACTAAAGAAGATTAATTAACAACAGCGTAATAGCGAATCAATATCGCGTGTTCTAAACACATAAATCAACAAATAACATACAATGCAAATATATCCTTATTTACAGCCTCGTGTATCTTTTAAAACTGTATTTGCAATTCATATTACACTTTACACTAAGTATCTTACGACTAATGGGCTTAGTTAGCGCTTACCATCCGACGGACGGCCTGCTAGTCTCGTTGGTAGCATAATTTATTGCCTGTTATTAAAATCATGGGCGCCTGTTGATTATTATTTAATACTGTATTGAATACGCTGAGCACACCTAGTGTTGAATATGTACAGTCAGCATAAGTTTTGGATGAGATGAATTTTTTGTAATGCGTTTGGCCGGCCTTTGGCTTGGCCTTTGACCAGCCAAATAGATGCTGGCCAGACGAGAAAAGGACGCGGACGAGACATGGACTGAGCGGAGACATGTCACCTTCATATAAAGCGAGAAGCATCGCGTCCGCCTCCCGTCTGAGCCCCGTCTTACATCACGTCCCTTTTACACATTTTATATGAAACTACATTGAAGGTGTCTACGTACCATGCGTGTCTTGGCCGCGTCTTGCGTCCTTTCTGTTAATCTTGCCCCTTAGATTCTACTTGGATAAAGCTTTTTTTGAATGGATGTACTCGTATGCTTATCCATTTTCCCGGATGTACGTTATCTATTTGCCCGTCTATAACTTGAGCACCGTTGATCCGATCCTGATGAAATTTTGAAGACGAGTAGGTCGGTAGTCCATTTCAATAAAAAAAATGAGTTCGAGTATAAACTTTTTTAGACATATTAGGTTGCGAGATCACAGTCAGGGCAAACTAATAGTTTTAAACTGACTATAAATAACGTCGCTGACTGTACCACAATACTGCTATGCATAATGAACGTATTACGGAAGCCCAGGTAAAACACTTTATTGATATCATAGAGATTGATAACAACAATTATCAAGTATAATATGCATTTATTATAATAATCATTTACTGAACGGAATACCGGCGCCATGTAATAATTTATCTACAATAACAGTTGAATTTAGTGTGTTTGTCTGTTACAGTTTAAATGGAGACTCATACATTAAAACAATACCTTCTTTAGCAAAATTAAATTTTCAAAAGTTGAAAAAATTCTAATTTAATTTTCAAAAACTTCGAATCAGCTATCACCTTTAACATTAAAAAAAAATGAAAAGAAACTTAACTGGAATAATTTATTTTATAGAATACTAGCTGCGCCCCGCGGTTTCACCCGCGGTTAAAAAGTATGTATCCTATATGCTATTCTAGACTATAATCTATCTCTGTTCCAAATTTCATCCAGATCTGTTTAGCCGTTCTGGCGTGAAAGAGTAACAAACATACATCCATCCATTCTTACAAACTTTCGCGTTTATAATATTAGTAGGATTAACACTATAAGCTCAAAAGCTCGATTAATTGCTCCTTCAGTTCGGGGGCAGACGGGTGACTGCTAGTGGCATTTAAGTACCTAGAGCTTAGAGTTACTTGACACTTAACTTCATTTTGTCCATTACTGTCTTAAAATTAGAAGCTTAGAAGCTCTACAATTTCTAAAATGGAATGAGTAGACCAAACTATACAAGAACTCGTAACCTAAAAAAGAAAATTGTGTCTGACACGATACTAATAATAAGTTCACGTTTCCTTATTTATTTTTATAAGCAGGTATAGTCTCGATTATGAAACTACTCGTGTTTGCGTAAGTACTAGAACTGATAAAAACTAGTCAGAAATACGAATAACTGTGCATAATCAATCGATTATTGATTGATCGCAATAGGTTTCTTTTTTTGTGCTACTCAGACCTTGAATGCCTGAGATACATGAATCGGGTAGTTTCCATTACAAGAGGAAATTCTTGTTAATAAGTAGTGTAAAAAGTGGGTTTTTGTAATAAAATAACACGTAAGTATATCTCTAAGATGCAAATATTTATACGATCGAGTTAATATCCTAAATATAGTATAATTTACCCAAAAAAACATCATGTATCTTACATGATAACCACGCTTCTTTCCCATAGAGGTAGGTAAAGACCACTTCTCTCCACTTGCTACGATCTTGGCATCTGTCCCTTAGTTCTTCTCATTCCATGAACCTTCAAAAATGATTCTTTTATTAACATTTTTGTGTAAAAAGTAATGTACGACATTACTTATGCATTTTTAACTAAGTAGTTAGTACCATATTGTAAAATCAACCACATACACTCATCTAACATTCGTTCAAGCTTAACAACCTAGCAGGCTAAAAAAGCACGCGTGAAACTAAAGGGGTCACTATTCTACAATTTTATAAGCCAGTTTCTATAGTGTATTATTATTCGTTTGTAGGTTTATAAAACATACATATTTCACTAACACTAAGCAGAATCAGGCAAACTCTGTACGCAACGCCTGACCACCAGCCACCGACAACTTTTCCACTCTGATCTCATCTTTCTCGCCTTTAAAAACTTCCGCATGCCTTCAACATCTCACTTACCATCCCATACGGGCAATAAATCTTCATAACACGAAAAAAAACATCGCATCGCGTGCATACGTTAGGGAAATGAAGCGGGAGTCAAACAGGTTGCTGGATAATTGCGCTTGAGTGACATTGGGGTGCTGATAACGCTGCGTATTCCAGGAGATTGCAAGGATATTGGCTTCCCGTGTTTGGTGCGACACTCGTTTAAGTAGGTGCTGATCTGAATATTGATTGGGTTTGTGGGATAGCTAGTCAATTGCGTCACAAATCGTTTTTTGCTCGTGAGTCAAATTCAAAATCATATATTATGTTTGCAGAAATATAGGTACATACAGGATAGTTGGTCCCCCCCCTAAGGAGCGTGCAAAAGTTAGGAAATAGTAGGTGGGTAATCAAATTGAAATGGTCATAAAATATCATGTCATGTTACAATGTTAATCTTTGAAAACAATTAATTAATTTCAAGACAATATGGAGGAGGATAGAGGATCACATGGAGGATAGATACTAATATTTCACTAAAGTCTTATCATCAATAAATTCCCTAATCGTATAATAAGTCGTTGAGAGAGTGCGGTTGTTGGGTGACATTTTGTAAAGTTGCACCTTACAAATCGAAATTTTCAAATAAGTATTACTTATTTTCTTCAAAAATTCCAAGAACACTTGCATAAGTAGATTTTATGATACCAAGTTGATATCAAAAAAACTTACGCAAGCGCTAAAGTTGCTGAAACTTCGACATGTAAAAAAACAAGGTTTTCTTAAACGAGATGGATGGAGCGGATTTTTGTAGGAAAAATTCTTAAAGTTGTACTGTAGGTACCAAGATTATTTGAATGAAGGTACATACTCAATACCCTTTACCTAAAGTTCTAAATACCAAATAGAGTTGCAAAGTAAAACAAATTAGCTAATACGTTAATAATAAACAGGAATCGTAACAACACGCACTAAATAGGGCGGTGTTGAGTGCCGGCGTCATCTATTTTAGTTGCATTGCACTGTTGAGCAATGTGAGGGCACTGTTATAGGTGCGGCTAGACCAAATCATACTAAATACATACACACCGTCACGCCTTTCCCCCGAAGGGATTGACTGGCTGGCTATATTCAGTATTATACTAAATATAATATATCACTGAAATAATATTGCGAAAGCAACTGTGTCTCTTGGTTAGGTACCAGTTACTTGGTCTTTTCACAACAAAATTAGCATTTTTTTTTAATGCAGTGTAGGTCGGCGTTTGACCACCAACTCACCTGATGTTAAGCGACGTTGTGGTCTAAGATGGAGCACGACGACCTACGGTACATATTCACTCTAGCCTTGAAGTTTTGTAGAGTGAAGAAGTACAAAGACGGCAGTTGAGTGAGGCGCTACAAGTGCGCTACTGCTCAGACCCGTCTTCGGAACGGTTACACCGGACTACATCCCGAAACACGACTAGGTCATTTCACGGCATGGTTTGGTCCGGTGGGTGGTAACTAGCCACGGCCGAAGCCTTCCACCAGAGTTTGCTACCCGGTTAGCACTACCCGGGGACCACGTGTAGGGAATCAGAACAGAGTACACTCCTACGGACGTGGGTAGCTCAGCCCCCAAACAGCATCATTAAAATCATTAAAATAACATTAAATCATTAAATAATAATCAATATTATTATCGGCATTAAAATAACTGGTAAACTTTTTTGTTTTTAAACTTAATAGGCTTGCGTTTGGCCGCCAACATGCCTGATGATAAGCAGTGATGCGGCCTACGATGGAGCACGCTTGCCTAGAAGAAACCGATTCACTCGAGACGTGAACACACCCAGATTAAAAGTGTCATCGCAGGGAACACACACTCTGGCAGAGTATTCCACACTCTAGCGGGCCGTATAAGAAAAGAAGAACCAAAGCGTTATGTGCGTGTTACTAACTATTCACTAAGTTGAGTACATATTTGGAAATTAGTTTTATGTATTTTTTTTGCGTTTTTGAAGTGTGTTGTTAGAAAATAGACGAGTTTATCAGATTAGTCGTTACAGTCCTAGGAGCTTTCATACTTTACAGTATTTATATCAATGGCTTTGTAAGCTGAAGACGTCGCGAAAATGCTCGAACTAAATTTCACGAGCATTGGTTGAGAAATGCAAACTGTAAAGAAAGACAGCCGGATATAAGTAAGCCGTAGGGACAGACGGACATACGAAAGCATTTTTGCCCAGTCTGAAGCAGAGACGCTTCGTTTGCCAAGACTCGCTCGGTCGACGCTTCGCTTACGTTAAGGTTGCCTGGAAGAGATCGCTTTTAGTGATAAGGCCGCCAGATGTTACACTATAGAATAAGTATTTATTTATTTTCTTGTTTTTTTTGTTACTTGTGGTGTGAATAATAAAGAGTTTATCTATCATCTACGTTTCATAGCCTACTAGTTGCACCCCGCGGTTCTGCCCGCGGTCCCACAAGAAATGTTAACTATTTCGGGATTAAAAGTACCTTATGTCCTTTTCTGTATGTACCCTTGACAACATGTATAAATTATTTCATGATGATATATTAAGTAGTTAAGACTTGAAAGTGTAGCAAACAAACAAACTCACTTTCGTAAATATAATATTAAGTTAGGATTAGGATGAGTGTGGCACTAAGTACTTGAGACACTTCATACGTAGTGAAATAATTTTGAGAAGCGGATCAGTAAATTGTTCCAGAGATTACTATAACTGCTTAACTAAATTCTAACTTACTAATTTTACCTTTTTTACATACATAAACTCATGCCTGTTTCCCATAGAGCACTAACACAAAAGCAGAGACTACTTCTCTCCACTTACTACGATCCTGGCATACATCTTTCGCTTCTTCTACTTCCAATGAGTCTTTTCAAACACGCTCGTCGGTTACGGGTACTCCTAACCTGGCCTTTCTTTGAAACGTCTTCGACTTGGTCAAGATACGTTCGCCTAGGTCGACCCTTACCAACTTGGCCGTTCACACTCGCCTTGTAGATCTGTTTCGTCAATCTCCTTTCATCCATTCTCTCAATGTGTCCAAACCATCTAAGCATTCCTTTCTCGATCCTTAAATCTACTCAATCTACACAATCTACAAATCTACACAAACTCTTTCACTTGTACCACTCTTTCCCTTTCAGTCACCTCTAACCTCTACCTCTACCTCTACCTCTACCTCTTGTAATGTCAGTATAGATGGTAACATTAGTAACTCATAGGACGTTAAGTGTCAGTGTAATAGCCGATGATTTCATATAATATGTTGCCAGCAAACTTTAACAACTTTGTGACAATTTTATGCAATCTAGTAGTAAATAACTTATCAAAAGCTATAAACCTTGCGCCCATTTACATGTATACCAGATCTAGACCATCTATCATGCAGTAATGGCCAGTTATGGCATCATGAAGGCTGCTGTCAGTCCAGCTTTAGCACTAATTATAATCAAATTGAGCTGTCATTAGTTCTAACTCGTAGTGGTTAGACATTGGTGCGGCATGGGGAGGAGTAGAAGCAAGTAGGTAAATCTTACTAAGTATAGATAAAAAGGGGCACCAAAAAAGAAAAGATTAAAATTAATCATCATAATCGATCTTTTTAAGTTTCTGTTACTTTTAATATCTTAGAAGAGTGCCCTAATAAGTAGAAAAATCCACCTTTTTATTTACGCAACTCAGCCCAATCAAGTGGTTAAGTGTGGAAAATGCCCCGCCTTACAAACAAACAAAATTATTATTTACGGACAAATCAAGGATCCCACCACAATTTTTTTGTTGTCAATGGGGACATCTTGCCATTTACACCGACATATAAGACGAGTTGTGTCGAAGAGAATATTAATGGAGTTATATTGCGGGTTTTCGGCAAATGTTATGTCTTTATTACCCGCTCTACACACTTATATTATAGAACACGAAAGTTTGGATGGATATATTTTGTTACTCAATCACGACAGAACGGCTGAACAGATCTAGATGAAATTTTGCACAGAGATAGATTATAGCCTGGAATAGCACATATACAATACTTTTTACACTGGTAACAACGCGGGCACAGCTAATTAGAAATGAAACTGCGTAAATTAAATTAGAACTAAGGAGGACTCTGTTCATAGCGTGAAAAACAAAATTATTTTCGTACCGCATACTCATAACTCAAATATTTATTTACAAATATCTTATTTATATAAAAAAATGTGTATCGAATCTGTGTTTTTTCTAAAAATCGGTTAAAAGCTTAATTTTGTATGACGTAACTTTGACTTTTTAATAAGCGCCCGGCCAATTCACAAGTCTATAAAAACGCGCGTAGGCATGTGATTGACATGCTTCAAATGTATTCAAATATATTTAGTGTTGCCAGTCGAATTTTAAGTTAGAGTTACTTAAAAAAGTTTCAAAGCTTATATTGGATGTCAATGTTTTTTTGTATTTCAGAATATCATAATGTGAATCATACAAAAGGTTGAACATTTTCGAAAAATTGAAATGATTGATTATTCCAAAAAAACAAAGCATATTTGGACAAAAAAACAATAATTTTCGAAAGGTTGCAGTTTCTTTAAGAGGTTTCTTAAAAGTTTTCTTATTCTAATCGATTACAGTGATGAAGACGCGCGTGCGAGCGTGTCCCATCGTCAACCTCATCTGCCAGCGGCGACGTGGGTCAGCGAAAGCATCGAAAAGGGTTTAAAACATCTAACTATAGGTAGATCTAATAATAAACTATGTAACATCTAACAATAAAGTTGGTCAGATGCAACTTTTTGGCGAATAGTACCATCCCTCCACTGTGTTGGTACCCAGTCGACTCGCCGGTTGAAATTCCTGCTAACAGCCCGGCGCAGAGCCAGCAATGTAATCATTACTGAGGTGCCGGCCGAGCCTGCCCATAAATTCGATTTTGATCTGACAACAAATTCAAGAGAGTCTTAAAATGAAACATCGTGAAAGTTGATTATCACAAAAACTATTTTTTTAGAGAAGGTAAGAATTTAATATATATTACTTTAAAGAGCGTCTTTGGGGCTTTAGTACATTAGAGGACAATGTATAGACAATAGACATGCATCAAAAACTTAGGGTAAAAGTTCTCGCTCTGGCAACACAGCTGTCTTGTTCAAATCACCCAAACATTCAAATATCACATTAGGCTGAGCTTTATTATCCCATACAGACATCCACAATTTTTACGACTGCCTAATAATATATATAGTTTTCCAATCGGTTTGAAATAATTAGTAGAAAAAGCATAATATATTAGCGTATCACCTGCAAACCGGTGGTTTAAAAATATTCTTAACTTGGTTTGTATATGAGAGGATTAAGTTATGAGAAGTGATTCCGCCCACATTGTTTCCAGTGGAATATTTTTGATAAATCAGTTAATGATCTTACTTAGGTATTAGATGACAATAAATAATGTTTAGCCCATCATACTGTATTAAAATCACTAAGCATACTAAGTAAGCTTAACTTCGATCTCATGTTATCATCAACCATTTTCATGCGTAGAGAAGATGAGAAGGAACCTGACTTTTTTTTCTTTATTATTTTGTAAATTGCAAGTGTCATTTGTTTTTGTCACAGACGTTGTTGCTCTATTGCAGTTCATTTTACTTTTGTTTCTGTCACAGACGCTGTTGTTCTATTGCAGTTCATTTTACTTTTGTTTCTGTCACTGTTACTCTATTGCAGTTCATTTTACTTTTGTTTCTGTCACTGTTGCTCTATTGCAGTTCATTTTACATTTGTTTCTTTCACAGACGCTGTTGCTGCATTGCAGTTCATTTTACTTTTGTTTCTGTCACAGATGCTGTTGCTCTATTGAAGTTAATTTTACTTTTGTTTCTGTAACATATGCTGTTGCTCTATTTCAGTTCAATTTACTTTTGTTTCTGTAACAGACGCTGTTGCTCTATTGAAGTTAATTTTACTTTTGTTTCTGTCACAGACGCTGTTGCTCTATTGCAGTTAATTTTACTTTTGTTTCTGTCACAGATACTGATGTTTTATTGCAGTCCATTTTAATTTTGCGTCTGTGACAGATGCTGTTGCTTTATTGTAGTTCATTTTAGTTCTTTCCGCCGCCGCTACAGCCTGTGCCTTGCGCCTCGCTGTAGGGCCAGCAAAAACGGCCGCTAATCATAACACCTGACAGTGATCTCGCGGCGGCAACATGTTAAAGCGTAACGATTCAATCCTACAGATTAACTACGCAGTACAGGAAACAAGCAGTACCTCAACACACACTATAGGCACATAAATGTGATCATACTTCCAACATGGTTTATTTAAATTTTGTTAAAACCTATCTGTAGCTGAATTTTACTATTGACTAAAGAACAAGTAGTCGTGAAAATACAAGTAGTACATACTTAATTCGGAGGAAACCAAATACTTTTTTTGACAGATTTTATTAATATTAATTTGCTCATTTTGGATCAAGCAAGAGCATTGATATTATGCTAACCATTATTCTTACACAATTTACTGTAACTTTGCAGTAGTGTTGGTTACGAAACCATTAATCGTAATAAAGCAAATTTAAATTTAGTAATTTTAGTGTCTATCTAAGCTTACGTTACTCCCAAATTAACTACACGTGTTAGTAAATAACTATTAGTTTATAAAGAACTAGCTTTCATCATTTTTATTTTATTTTGATAATAGTACATACGGTTGTAGTCATATATTTTTTTTCGATTTTACCCGTTAATTTTATAACTATGCTCGCGACGTTTTATTACCGTTTATAATTATAGTGGTTTTCAATAACATGTTTTAGTCAATTATTTCACTAGTTACCCTAACATATATAATTATCTATCTAATAACTTTGAACACACCAGAGGCAACGTCTTCATCATTATCTTGGTATGAATATTTAAATAATCACCAATTTAAAGAAAAATGACCGTATCGATTACATTCAGTAAGATTTAACTATTTAATGGAATAAATTATAGCTAATCGATACAAAACGGAATCAATTTGAATATTCACCAATCATGATTACATATTTGTTTTTCTTATCTTGCTCAAATCGAATCAAGATCTAAATAATTACTTTATGAATAAATATAATACGAATATTTATGTAAAATCGACACGTAATGGAATCGATTTCAGGTAGAATTCCGAGATATTACCTGTGTTTGTTTTTCTGATTAATAAAATGTTAATTTTTTATCGAATCGTTATTTCTGAATGCAAAATTGAATACTTACAATTGCAGAATTTGCTATGCTAATCGATTTTCCTGTCGACAGTGTTTTTTAAACACTCATTCGCTGTAGTACGTGAGTTGAGTTACTGTATTTTCTCACTTTATATTATGAGCTTCTGCCGACGTCTTGTTGGGAACTGCATGCAGATCTTAACGTCTGGTTTTACATAATCCAGGATTATCCTTGGAATATACAAAAAAGTAGCCTTTGAAGTATGAATTGATGGATTATTTAGCTGCATGTATTAAGACATTGCATACTCAATCACTCTTCGAAATTTGAATAAAAATATCGTGTTGGCTAGCTTAGGTATTTATTAATATTTTTATGAATTGGTCTTTTATGAGAATAATAGAGTAAAATTAATAAAATTCTTAATCTGGACTTACCATAAATCAGAGTCACATTATGACTAATTGAAACACATTAACTTAACTAGATTAACTTTTTTGCTGAAGAAAATTTATAGCATGAAAAGATATTAGCTACAGTTTAGGAAACGTAGATTAAATCAAAGGAAAAAAATGCAAATGAATGTTTGAACTCCATTATGAATACAACAAAAAAAATCTAGATAAAAACAAGTTTTCATACAAAATTGATCACTAAGTTATTTTGCATGGAGACACGATTATTTTCTTTCGAATTTTTGTAACTTGTGCTCTAAATGTTGTTCACATCGATGTGTAGAACTCTTAAGTACTTGTACACCCAAAACAATTTAATTCATTTACGAATAAATGGATAATATTTTTTTTAGAACCCGATGTACGCCTATTAACCATTACACACAATTAGGGACGGATAGACAATGACCGCAAATGTCTATGACAATTACAATCAAAATGATTTGAATCTGCGACATTATTTCTGTACATTTAATAAAAGAAGGTACAACAAAAATGAAAACAGGGGATAGTTGACGCATTTCAATGAATAAAATTTACCTATTTTTACATAGCTAAGGCAATATTTTATGCAGAACTAGAGACATTTCTCTTTAAGTAGAGTTTAATACCTCAATGGTTTATTCATAAGATTTGACTTAAAAGGGAATTGAAAAACAAATCTTGTTCATTGGACATAATGCTGTTTATTTCTATTTCTAGCCAATTATTTGCTTTCTTAAGGTTTTGATTTATGAGAGTTCAGTAAAAGTAGTACAAGATAGCAAGTAAACTTCTACTAAATTCTATGAAGTTTAGTCGTTTAAGGACCTGCTACACGAGCGACAACCACGTTCCCGCCAGAGGTGACCTTGATCGGCGACAGATACGCTTGTATCGAAATTTGCTGTAAACCGTCTTCCACAGTAAACCATCAAAGTCACGTCTGTGGGGACGCAATTGTCGAAGGTGTAGAGACCCCTCTCTTTCCTTTCCTGTCCTACTATACTCGTCACACACAATATTCAATTGTGACGTGTGACTCAATCATACTTTAGATAACAATTTATTCAGATTTCTGATTTAGGAGAGAGACGGAGTCAGAGCGGGGAAGACTAGACTTAGACTTAGAAGATGTTTATTTGTCTACCTGAGAGGGATTTTAGAGGAGAAGGTGAAATAAGCTTTCAATACTTGACGTAAAGTCTTTACGTCAAGTATTGAAAGCTTACTTATAATTATCTTCTTCAATTCTATGATTCTTCAACATTTGTTTGATGTTTTCTTGACCGTAAGAGAGCACGGGTCAAATTTAAATGCACACAAACTTTTCTACAAGAGAAAAATTCATTGGTGCACGACCAGGATCAAACTCAGGAACTCCAGATCGGAAGGCGCAGTTCCATCCCACTCGGCTAACATTTATAACACTTTTTATGTCTATTCAATTTATTTTTATTTATACTTTAATAGCTGAGCCCGCGGTTTTACCTGCGGTCCTACAGGGACCGTTGATTTTTCGGGATAAAAAGTACCCTATGTCTTTTTCTGTACCCCAGACAACACGTATGCTAAATTTTAAGACGATCGGTAGAGTAGTTGAGACGTGAAAGCGTTACAAACAAACTCACATTCACTTTTATAACATTAACATTTATAACATTAACATTTAATTAATCTTAAATATTCTTAGTGTCCTTCGACATTTATTACTGCATAATCATAATAGTTAGGATTAGGATTATGCAGTAATAAATATCGAAGGACACTAAGAATATTTAAGATTTCCAATATTTATCAGATGATTAAAATAGCATGAAGAACCGCGTATCCTTACCCTACTGGACAATGGGATCTATTAGACGATTCGAGACGCACGGTTTGTATGACGTACGATGGCGTAAACTTATGTGCGATGTCATATTATTTTCTCTTGTGTGTACATAAAAGGCGTAAGTATCATGTCATAATACAGCGTTTTCTAATCCTTTTCAGTCCACTAGGAAATAAAGCACAATTTCAAGAACCCCCTTAATTAAAGACATATAGCAGTAGATTTCAGACCATTTATTTTGGTAAATACACACATACACACATACATACACATTTGTCATTTACACATGCGAAAAAAAATAATGAAGAATACCTACGTTAATGTGAAGATTCGTGCTGATTTTTCCAAATTATTGTGTGTTGTAAAATTTGGGTAAATTTGTATTTGGGTTGATAATTACTACGAAGTTTGTTGTACGATGTTTGTAAGCGTAAGCAAGCCTAAGCAAGCGTAGCGACTACAAGACTTTTTGTGGCTTTTATTTATTACTTGCTGCGCCCGCGAAGTTGCCCGCGGTTAAAATGTAGTATATTTCCTACTCTAGAATATAATCTACGTCTATGCCAAATTTCATTCAGATCTGTTCAGCCGTTCTGACGTGATTGAACAAACATCCATCCACCTAAACTTTCTCGTTTATTATATTAGTTTCAAGATAAACTAGTTAGGAGCTCTGTGAGCTGTAGACCTGACCCGACGTATGTCCTCCTCTAAAGGTCTCATTCCTCAACCGATTCTGGTGAAATTTTGTGAGCAAGTTCGATAATTGTACAGATTTTTATTTCCGAGTCCCTTTTTGGAAATTTTTAAAAGATATGATTTATTTTTTTTAATCATATATCCTCCATTATGAAAAATTTCCATAAAAAGTGCCTCGACAAAAAAAAATACATAATATAATTATCGAACCTGCTTACAAAATTTCAAGAGAATTGGTTAAGAAATGTGACCTTAACCAATTCTCTTGAAATGTGATCTGTAGAGTAAGACAAAGATCGTGACAGAGATTCGGACAGAAATCTGACATAACATAAAACATATCGTCACGCCTTTCCGCCGAGGGGGCTGGTAGAGATGTAATACAACACCCACACTGTCACCTTTGGGACTGAATATCGTACAATCTCGCTCGTATCGTCCTCGCCGGACGATATTCAGTCCCAAATAAATAAATAAATAAATTCGGGACACTTCCACACACGGTCGCCTGACCCCAAACTAAGCAAAGCTTGTACTATGGCTGCCAGAGACTGATATACATACTTAGATATTTTTAAATACATACTTAAATAGATATTAACACCCAGACATAGAACAAACACAAATGTTCATCACATTAATGTTTGCCCTAGGTGGGAATCGAACCCACGCCCCCAAGCTCAGAAGGCAGCTTCACTACCAACTGAGCCATCGAGGCTCAAATATGATAGGGTGCGAGTCTGTCGCCATACTCCGGGCTCAAGTCTTATAGCAGATGATGACATACAATATGCACATATGTTCATACAATGAACAAATTGGTGCGTGCCATCGGCTGAGGACATACGAAAGCATTTTTGTCGAAGCTGAAGCAGAGACGCTTCGCTGTCTAACGCTCGCTCGGTTTAAAAAAAATAAAAACCCCCGAGCTAAGAACACTCCCCACTAATTTACCTTTCAAACAAAAAAAAAACAAAATTAAAATCGGTTCATCCGTTCGGGAGCTACGATGCCACAGATACACACACACACACACCCTGTCTTTTTTGCGTCAGAGATAAAAAATAATAATTGTTAAATGGTTCATAGATGAGGATGAGGCTGCCCATACATTTATACTCGCGGGCACCCAGGGGTTCGCGGCCCATAGGTTAAGAAACACTGCCATAGTATACTATGCGCCTATGCCTATGATTATCAGCTAGAGCTGAAATGGCGACGCTGAAGAAGCATTGTTGACTATGCTGTTGGCCACTGAGGCCTCGACAGCGTACCGGGCATTAGGCAAGCACAGATGGCGCAGGGCCTCAAAATGCCTATGGGCGACGAGCACAAGGGCACCTCTGAGGTACGGCCTCGGCTTGGGCTGTCGCCGAGGGAGGGGCGTCGAATTGCCCTGGCAGCCCAGAAGGAGCTTGCTCTAGGGCCCTAATTGGGACGGTTGAAGTTACGGTTGAAAACAAAAGAAGCATTGAATATTAATGATGAATATCCTATTGATGATTAAATATCAAAATAAATGCGAAGAAAAAAATATTTCAAACCAATCCTTTGAAATAACCCTAACACCTCATAAGGTGCTAAGTATGTAAAATAACTTATGCATAGATAAACTTAAAACCATGACTAATAGGCCCTAGAATTAATATTCTAGTTTGGTTCGAACAAGGCAATTTGCCTACATATCGGGACAAATTGTCGGGAGGTGTGAAAATTACCACTAGAACCATATTTATACACTTTATAAGGAATTGGTTCAGTTATGCTGATGTTTTACTTTATATGGCAAGCTAGAATCTTGTCCTACTGTGCTACGTGCATTTTAAATACTTACAAGTTTAGGGGTGTTACATTTTTTCACTATTTAGAGTTCCGTAGTTAAAATAAGGAGCTTTTAAAGACCGTTGAAGCTGTCTTTACGTCTGTTGTTTTTTTTTGCCTATCCTACTATAATAAATAATAGTTTTTACCCGACTGCGCAAGAAGGTGGGTTATGTATTTCGATAGCATGAATGTATGTATGTGGGTATGTATGTATGAGGTTTCTTTGGCACGCCCTACGGCCTAAACAGCACATGTAAGGTGTCATTTGAATCGTCTCAATAGTGGAAGTGACATAGGGTACAATAAATTTCAGAAAGGTTTTTTTTTTTTAAATGTCACTTGTTTTCTGTACGGATTCTTTTAAACATTACTTTTTTGGTTTGATAGAGCTTTTGAATAGCATTGCCTGTCTTGTGGTTTTGTACATTGTGTGACTGCGTGTCTATTACGGTTTTTAAATATGTTTATTAGAATTTACTATTTATTAGAAGCAGGACAAGCCAACGTTCTCAAATTTGTATACTTATCCTCGGGTTAATGGATTAGGTGCAAAGGTGTCAGTAAAATAGTCAACCATATTTATAACCCTTAAAAGGAGGTGGCGTTCTAATCATTACTTAAGCAGGATGTTGTAGTAATCAAATGAATTTGTGGCGTTTGTCCAATAATTATTAGTAACGTAAGGAAATGTAGAATGGGAAATTGATTAAGTGAAAGGCTCTGGTTTTAATTAATAAAGCGAAAGTGAGACTTAGAATAATGACGGTTATAAAGCTAGTCGTAACTATTTATAAGGCTCAGATACATGATGTATTGCGGCAGAATTAGAACGTTGCAATCTTAGGGACTTCACACGTCGTATATCGTCGACATGTTGTCGGCGGCTATGTTTCTTGACGTCGGCGGACAAAATTCAAAGGAAATCAAGCCTTAGACTTCATGTCGGCAGGTCATAGGGCCACCGACTTTGGTGTGTACGCTATGTAGA
Source organism: Peribatodes rhomboidaria (assembly GCA_911728515.1). NCBI lineage: Eukaryota > Metazoa > Arthropoda > Insecta > Lepidoptera > Geometridae > Peribatodes > Peribatodes rhomboidaria. The sequence goes on along the minus strand of OU452184.1, from coordinate 3,020,492 downwards.
TTCTTCTAGACGGGTTTTTGTTTTACTATAGGTCGCAAATAAAATCGGATAGTGACAAAATTGGAGAAAATTTAAACATTTTAAAAGACGACGTCGCATTTTTTTGTATTACTAGCTCGTGATATCTAGCAGTCTACAATAAATATCTTCATCGGTCGCATCGCCGCGCGACCGCCGTACCATCGCGCCGCTTATCAACGCAGCGTGTGGCCTCGGCTTTATCGGTTTGTAGAAAAGTACAAGTAGTTTGTTTTCAGTAATCAAGTTGGAAGCGATTGCCCACAAACATGCGGTCTCGAGAATCGTATTCCGCGTAAATTTAATCCGGTAAATTATAGGAACAGAAAGAGATGGAGAGGTCACAAAGTAACAATAACATTTTAATGCACAAGACATCAAGTATAAATTTAATGACCAACTTTTTCAGTTCAGCGCATAACGTGTTCCACAAAAGAATCAATAGTAACTTACCGTGTAGCCGAGATTATCTCCACTATTTTTAATAAAATATTTATGTAATTAATAAGTCACATTTTTAACCAACTTTCCAAAAATGAGGAGGTTCTCAATTCGGTTTCACTTATAAAATATTTGTTGGCTCAGAAGCCCGAAATTTATAAACCGATTAAAAAAAATACTGTTTCTATTTTTTTTCTAACTAATATCATAAATGAGAAAGTGAGTTTGTTTGTTTATTTGTTTGTAACGCTTTCACGCTTTAACTACTCAACTAAAAATTTTGCATCCACGTTGTCTGGGTTACAGAAAAGGACATAGGGTACTTTTTATCCCGAAACAATTTACGGTTTCTTTGAGACCGCGGGTGGAATCGCGGGGCATAGCTAGTTAATTAATAAAGTTTATCGACAGCGAAAAGCAACTTATGACAAACAAATACGAACTGACAACTAATTATAGGTTTTCACGATCTAATTGAAATAATGCTTTCCGATTACACATTACAAAAAGTAAATCTTATAACCTTTGACCTAACCTTAGATTAAGACTTAATAACTAACCCCCCTCTACCTGTATTCCCCTTAAATAATAATTAAAGATTTATGCTAACAAAAGTCACGGTCTCCGGAGTCCGTGGAGTGTAATTTCTAAATAAAAAATAAAAATTGTTTTGTATTGTATGTGTTTCCTTCACCGTTAAATCACGTGTCATATTTAAATGCACACACACTTTTCTGTAGGATAGAAAATTCATTGGTGCACGGCCAGGAACGAATTCACAACCACATGATCCAAAAGCGGGTTTTATCTCACTCGGCCAACACGCTTACATGGCTTTTTTTGTCGACCGAGCCAGCGTCAGCGAGCGAAGCGTCTATACTTCAGCTTCGACAAAAATGCTTTCGTATGTCCATATTCTGTCTGGATCTCTCTCCGGATCTTTATCTATATTTTCGCATTTCTAAAATTGTCTCTTGAAATTTTGTGAGCAGGTTCAATAATCCTACTAATATGCGCCAAACGGCTCATTAACAATGACTCGTTGGTTGAATCTAAGCTTCAGAGCGTGTCACACCGGCGTGAAGTGGCCAGTCTGTCGGTATTCTACAGAATACACTACGGCGAGTGTGCACAAGAACTGCACGACCTGATCCAGCCATCACCGTTCTTTTATAATTTTACCAGGTGCACCAGTAAGAGACACCCTCTCATGGTGGAATTTCCGCCAAAACGCACTAAGCGTTTCAAGTCAACTTTTCTTGTAAGAACTGCAGAGGTGTGGAACTCGTTGCCTGCGTCTGCCTGTCTTTCCACCTAAATACAATCCGGGGGTGTTTAAGAGTAAAGTGAATAGGTATCTCCTAGGCAAGCGTGTTACACCTTCGATCACGGCAACGCTTCCCATCAGGCGAGTCAGTGGTCAAACGCATGCCTAGTTTGTTATAAAAAAATATTGTAATAATAATATTATAAACGTGAAAGTTTGTAAGAATGGATGGAACGATGGATGGATGGATGGATGGATGGATGGATGTTTGTTACTCTTTCACGCCAGAACGGCTGAACAGATCTGGATGAAATTTGGCACAGAAATAGATTATACTCTAGAATAGCACATAGGATACTTTTTAACCGCGTGTGAAACCGCGGAGCGCATCTAGTTATGCAATGGGATATACTCCCCCCTACAGACCCCCTACAGACAGTCGCCGGTAGCGAGGTCTCCATCTCAAAAAGCCACTAGTATTTATTGCTTTTTAACAGGTCCAAGGCGACTCCTGGTTTCCCAGTTCCGATCCGAGCTGAACAATTAGGTGACACCATTGCGCCGCGTCCGCGGTCGCGGCGCCCCGTCGCGTCGCTCGCAAATTATACTGCTGTCGGTACTGCTCGCGCTAATAAGGCGTGCTTGTTCAAGATTATTAATGAATTGCTTTGCATTCCGAACACGTACACATCATTTGTTGATTGATTTTATTGAGTACAATAATAGGTATGTCCTAATATTGCTAGTGTTATTCTAGTTCTAGCGTTTATAGGGTTAGTAGTTCAATTTGTTAAAAATAATAATGTGATAGTTTGGCGATTGATCGGTCTGGTCGGTATTTTGATGGGTTACGCTGTGTAGATGGAATGAATTGGAATGAAGACTAGTTTCCCGTCTATTTATAGGTGTTTTTGTGATTTGGTACAGTCCTTACTCCTATCACACTAAATGTGTGTTAAAAGTTGGTTACTTCTTCACGGTTAGGCTGAAAAGATTTAAATATAAAATATGAAGAGCTTCAAAAACCAACTTCCCGTCATCCGAATTGGATTTTGTGAACAAATTTTAAGACTTTTGTTGATATTTGAAGTCGAATGTTTTCCTCCTCCTTTTTTGAAGTTTTTTTTTAAAACATTCGGTTCCGGTGGCAGTGGGTGAAGGGCGTAGCTAGATACATAGCATAATATTATATTTACGATAATTACGTGTGAATGTGATCGGTGTGCTCGCGGGTCAGTCAGTCGCGCGACATTTGCTCGCAAAGTTCATTCGTCGATCAATCATCGCTCGCGTACCTAATTGACGGTTACAGCGCAAATTGCGCCTGCGCAGCGGTGATAGCACTTTTCAGGCTCGGCTGCAAGTGGCATTTAGGACTGAACGCGACCGCGTTTCGGGAGGTCCCGGTTGCTTGTTTAAAAAGCCGTCAGTCATTATATTATCTTGTTAGGCTCTTGGTTGCCCACCCAAGAAGTAGTAGCTCTACTTGTGAAAATTAGCTATTTTTTTTTATGTGTCGAATGTCTTTAAGCAAGCATTGAGGCTTATAACGTATGAATATTGTCTTTGAATAAAGAAATGACTGAAAGACTACCCTAGTGTTTAGTGTGTAGGAATCTAGGCTGCCCAAACCCTGTGGATCCTTAGAAAGTAGGTACTAATACTACAAAAAAAGGTACAAAATTAGGAAACATCGTCAGGAAAGTCAAACACCTTTAAACTGGCCTTTCAGATATACTCCTATTTTTTACATTTTATTAGTTTGTCGATCTGTTTGTGTACTGGCAAAGTGCCACGTTGTTTTTCGGACGTGTTAAGGCGTAGTCATAGCCATTTAAGCGTCTCTTGTATAAATAGTTAAATACATTAAGACGCGTCGTCGTTCTCCTAACAACAAAAGTGCAAAAATAACTGCAAGTGTGCATACGAAATCAACAAAATTTTGCTTCCAGGGGGCCTACCATGTTTTCGACGCCGCGCTATCATGGACCTTATTGCGCGGCGATACGACTCGAATACGAATCGCGATACGAACATAATATTGCAATAACATGTCATGGTAGGCCACCAGCCTCTACCACGACCACGAGTAGGAGTAGTGACTCCCTCGGTGGCTCAGTCGGTAGTTAACCTGCCTTCTGAGCTGGGGGGCGTGGGTTCGATTCCCACCTAGGGCAAACATTCATGTGATGAATATTTGTGTTTTTTCTATGTCTGGGTGTTAATATCTATTTAAGTATGTAATTAAAAGTATATAAGTATGTATATCAGTCTCTGGCCGCCATAGTACAAGCTTTGCTTAGTTTGGGGTCAGACGACCGTGTGTGCAAGTGTCCCGAATATTTATTATTATTATTATTAATGTTCTGTTTAACTTTGAAACTGTTCATTAAACACAGTCAAAACTGAAAAGATCACTCGCCTTAATAAAACAGATATAATATATTATGTATACTTGATCTGCATGTGCGGCCTATTCAAACAAGAATTTATTATACCTATCTACATTTTTCTGTTCTAAACATTATCAACAAGAAAATCCGTTATATTTCACAACTTTTGGTTAAGCTTGTTTCAACGAGCGTCTAATAAATACAGTCAAGTGACACCTACCAAATAAGTGTACCACTACGTTGTTAGTTTACTAAGGCTGATTTCACATGGTTGTACGAATTACCATCTGTGCGTGTCATAGGACGTTCGCTAAAACTCGCCCAGACGTCTCTCGCGTCACGCGTACGTCCGTCGCCGGGGGCGCGTGTGAATAGCCCTTACACGCGTTCTCATACTATTTATCTCACTGCGTAAAGAGAATTTTGTTTTTCGAACGTATGTATGTATGAGGTTTCTTTGGCACGCCCTACAGCCTAAACAGCTTGATGGATTTTGACATGTGAGTCGTCATTTGTATCGTCTTGATAATTGAAGTGACATAGGGTACAATTTTTTTGCAGCCGGGTTTTTTTTTTCTTTTAATAATGTTATTTGTTTTCAATACAGACCATCCAGCGGGCATCTGCACGTGTTTTAGCGGACGCCCTAATATGGAAGTAGTGCCGTACGGAGCAGTCCATGACAGTCAGTATGTCTGTAAAACTTTGTTCAATTATGTAAAAGTCTGTCTGTCCGATCCCCAGTCTCCAGACAAAACTACGATGCGCTGTTGCATCGTAGAAGTTTCTGAGCTTGCACGATGCATCGAAAGAACTAGCTTTGATTGATTTGCATTCGGTTATCCGAACCGTTACAATGATAAGTCTTCCACACAAAATCACGTTGGTGCAAATTCACGTCGCAGTTTTCTGCGTTGCGGATTCGCATCGTGACAATTCGCAGTGTTTTGTGTGTGTGTGTTGACCCGTACTCCGTGCAGAAGGATCGCAAATGAATTCAATCCGCATAGCTGTGAAATCAGCCTAACATTTTCTTCAGTATTTGGATTGGAGGAATATTTGTATCGATAAGGTTCTATTGACTGTACTTGTGAAGTAGAGTTCATTTCCGTATTTGTATATGTTTGTTTTTATGGTTTGTCATAGGTGTGAATAAGTGTGATTTTTTTAAGGCTTTGGTTTTTACACCTGGCAATTATTTGAAGTGTATTTTCGTTTGCTGTTTGTTCAACAAACGAAAATACACTTCAAATAAAACTACAACTAGTTATTAGATAGATATAATTAGGTAGATTTAACTGAATTAATTACTTCCGATGATGTTTCGTAATGTTACAGTTTTCTCTCATTTTTAATCGACTTCCAAAAAAGAGGAGGTTCTCAATTCGACTGAATGTGGTTTTTTTTGTATGTATGTTACGCGATTACTCAGCCAATTGTAAATCGATTTTAATGGTTCTTTTTTGTTTGGTAGATCATACTTTAGAGGTGGTCCCATATAAATGTATCGAAATCAGTCAAGCAGGAATTAGGAAGGATATTAGGTACAAATTAGCAAACGTTGGACAAATGTATCTACAACCACAAAATAAGAAATGCCAAAGACAAACGTCAAGCTCCTTCTTTGAAATCTCAAAATGAGTATCATTTAAGTATTTTGGTATCAAACAATAGCACCTAACAAATTTAGCTCATGCAGCTCAACCCGAAAACTCTAAATATAGTTAGGTTAAGACTTTAAAACCTAGGAATTGGCAAGCAGTCTAGCGCAATTTGCATGTTCCGAATTTTATTTAAAAAAAAACGCAAACACGTGGACACTCGATAAAATATTGCATTTAGAAACTATTGAGCGAGAAATGTGTTCGTATTGGATATTTTTAAGTTTCCATTAGACAAGCCCGGGCGCGGTCTCATGTGTCGATGTGTTGTTACGGTAAAATAAGCACAAAAACGCTAACGTAGAGCAGAATTTTCAATGTAAATTTTTTGACGACAGCATTTCTGTCATTTGTGTTACTGATCGTGGAACTCAGCTGTGGAAATGCATAGGGTTCACAATATTATCTGTAATGCCGCGTTATTGTGTGGCTAGACCTTTATAAATTAGGCGATAGATTTTAGGTTTTATAATATCTACATTTTATTTAGTAAAAAGTGAGGCATGAAATATAAAACAGCGTTACCGTCATTGAGACAATATCTTGTATTTTTCACACCAAAATCTTCTAGTTCGCGTCGAAATGGTTTGTTATCGGACACTTATCATTATGAGCAACTGCATGGACATTTAAATAAATAATAAATAAATAAATTCGGGACACTTCCACACACGGTCGCCTGACCCCAAACTAAGCAAAGCTTGTACTATGGCTGCCAGGGACTGATATACATACTTAGATATTTTTAAATACATACTTAAATAGATACTAACACCCAGACATAGAACAAACACAAATGTTCATCACATAAATGTTTGCCCTATAATAGGTGGGAATCTAACCCACTCCCCCAAGCTCAGAAGGCAGGTTTACTACCAACTGAGCCACTGAAGCAGTCAACATTGTTGAACTGGACGTAATAATATTGTTGGATGTTTTAGCAAACAAGACGTTTTAGGACACAGGCCGTTGTCAGTCTGAACGGAATGGGTGCACTCGCGATGTCTGTACTGTACTGCATAAATCACGTAGGAAAGTAGTAATTGTAGGTCATTATTTATGTTTAAAAAGTTGTATACCTTACATAGAGTAGAAAGTGAAATCGGCATACGAACTTACCTGAAACAAATGAAATAAATTATTAATGACAGCATTGCTAGATAGGTACGAGTATCTTAAAAACCATTGTAGAGTGTAAGTGCATTATGATTTTATACGGGAATTACTCTCACGTTTGATTGAGTCGATAATGTATAAGTGTGTAATCACATACATGTCGTCATGCCTTTCCTCGGAAGGGGCTGGCAGAGGTGTACACTACCCACACGTCGCCGGACCATATTCAGTCCCAAATGTGACATGCGAGCCTGTTGTCATACACCGAGCTCCAGTTATGTAGCAGATGACATTAAATACGCATATATGTCATAATATGTGTATTTACAAATGTCATACGTATACGTCTGATCACCCTTACTAATTATTGTTTGTTCTCGGAATAGTCATACCTGCACCGTTTTGCCTTTTTTTCTTTTAAATTTTTAACTCGACCGAAAAAGTAAAACGCTATAACAATTCGGAGTCTAAACAACGTTTATTAGTAAAAGGTGGCTGAAATTCTGTGTAAAGAATTAGGTAGCGTTACGTGGGTTTACACGCGCTCCTTCGGGAACCGAAGATGGATGGATTACAATAAATACCTCAAAGTACCTACGCCTAATGTTAAGTCTAACGTTTTCCTATAAATAAACAATTGGCATAGAATCTTAGTCTAACGCAACAGGTCAGACACCTGTTTGTAAAACGCATTACCGATCCTTGTACCATCTTTCAGAAATACATTCGTCCCACTTTAGCGTGTTAACGTAACGTAACATTGTCTCTTTCCAACGGCCTTGCTGAAAAGGTGAATAGCCACATTTTCAGCTTGAAAACATTCCAAACACAAGTCTAATAGGATATAAAAGTTATTGTTTGTTTTATATAACATCTGGATGTGCTTCAGTTTTAGAGATTCAATTCTGAATAGAATGACGTCAGAGCCAGAGCCACTGGTTTAGAAACTGCGCATTTCTTATTTTGAAAGTATGAAAAATTGTTGTTATCTTCAGACTTATTTCATTTCATTCAAATTTGAATGTTTTTATGGGTATTTCCACATTGGCATCCTGAGTTTCCACCCTAAGATGGCAAAGTACACTGTTGGGTAAATAATAATCGGAGAAAATTGCACACAAATCCTACTAATATTATAAACGCGAAAGTTTGTATGTAGGTATGGATGGATGGATGGATGTTTGTTAATCTTTCACGCCAGAACCGCTGAATAGATCTGGATGAAATTTGGCACAGAGATAGATTATGGTCTACAATAGCACATAGGATACTTTTTAACCGCGGGTAAAACCGCGGGGCGCAGCTTGAAGGAAATAAATTAAAACTTAGCCAAAATTTCGTAAAGAGTCTGTCTATGATATAATGAACTACTTTGGTAAATTAATGAGATTTGTTTGAAAAACGGTACACTTTTCTACTAGTACCTTATTCATGCTATTCAAAGAACAAATCCCTACCCGTTTTCTGAACGGCAATTGGTAATATAGAATACTTGATTGCGTAACTCCTAAATCTCTGATAAATCCCACACGAATTTTCCCTCCCACACTTTTCTCTCACGCTCAATAATTAAACAGTCAAAATTAGGCCAGTAACTAAGAATTAACTCGGTCAAGACCACTATCCTCCCGATTATACAACTCTCTGACATTTAACATGCGTTCTCCCATCAGCTACTTTCCGCTAAAATTTGTACCGGTCGCGTACAGAAATAATATTTCTATGACTATTTGGTCATGTGCCAAAGTTTTTATAACAGTTCCGGTCAAACACCCCGCCATTCAGACAGGTAGTCTAGCAGAAATAGCTGGATGGTATGACCATGGAACTTTTAAGGTTTTCATTGATGAAGGTGAAGATCGACGAATATTGTTCAGCGTCAGGTCTATATATTAATGGTTACCAATGGTTCAAAGGCTCCAGGTCTCTAAAGAAAGAGTAAGAAGTCAGGAACTGCTGATATAAAGTACTTACCTCCTAGATAGGCATCTTATAGAGCTATCTTCAGGTAGGTTAAATAGTAGGTTATATGGACCTTATCTCTTTTCAATTTTATTTTACAAATTATACTATTTTTTTTTTTTTTTTTTTATGTAGAATAGGTCTGCGTTTGACCACCAACTCGCCTGATGTTAAGCGACGTTGTGGTCTAAGATGGAGCACGACGACCTATAAGGTACTTATTCTCTCTAGCCTTGAAGTTTTGTAGAGTGAAGAAGTACAAAGACGGCAGTTGAGTGAGGCGCTACAAGTGCGCTACTGCTCAGACCCGTCTTCGGTACGGTTACACCGGACTACATCCCGAAACACGACTAGGTCATCCTATCCTTGTTTCTCGTTAGACAAATTAAAAGATCGCGCAACAGCGCATCAACAGCACCGCTAGTGTTGCAGGCGCCACAGACGGCGGTTACCGTTTACCATCAGACGGTCAGCATGTATGCCACTCTACATATAAAAAAAAACTTACAACATAGCTAAAAAACGCGTCGTCAGTAGTTTCCAGACTAAATGCTAAATCGGCCTTGAAAATTCTTATATCGGTAAATAGCACAGCCTTACGTCGCAAAAAGTAGTTTACTCATCGTGATTACGTTACCATCTGTTTCGGGGTGAACGACTTGTTATCAGCTTGTTATCTCGACAGTAGTTCTATATAACAGTGTAATCTTTTTCGTGGTTTTCCTTGTCGGATGTAGTTTTTTGGAGTTGTTTAGCAAGGTGTTACAGAGTTTATGTGAGCGTAAATAGTTTTTAGGTTTCTTATGTACCTAAGCTTGGAAATATAGATGATTTATAATATGATTATAAATGAAATCAAATAAGTTTTGTTAAACGATTTCAGGGTCATAGAAACTTAAGAAATGTAACTTGTAATATTATAAATTATTCTGTGCCACTACTGTTGAACTAAACTGTTTAGCTAAAGTAGTAACTATTATGTTTTCCGAGCGTATTTATAATACTATGACAACTTCTTATTTTAGTACAGTCGAGTCGTCTGTACATATTTCGTGATCGATATAACAATCTTGCATAAATACCATCTAGCTTTACTAGGCGTAAAAAGTTCTATGCAATTAAATAATACAGAAGTAAAAGTACACAGAAGTGCACACACATTCTAAAATCGAAAATTAACTTGTTAAGCATCTTTAAAAGTTACAAAGTAAGTGTGTTTGCTACCGGTGTCAAGTAACATCTCACTTAGCAAGTGTCAAGAGCTCACGGGCCCCGACGCGCTGTCACGCGGAGTGACAGCTCTAAAGCCCGAATCACACAGAAGCGACGTTAGGTGAAGGCACGCGCAGACGCGGTACACCGCTTCAAAGCTTATTCACAGTAAACCTTTCAAAGCGATGAGCCATGCCTTCACACGATTTACACCGATGCGATCGAGCCACGTCGGAGCGAGACACAGCGTAATTAGAAATGTGCTAAAGAAAATTAAAGCGTATACGAAGTGATTCCGGTTTCTGTCATCTGTCATATTTGCATGGAATTTAAGCAAGGAGCTGACCGGCTCCTGCAGCATGCCTACGGATCTGACCAGATTCCAAGCTATATGAATTAAATGGAAATATAACATCTTAACCAAATGGTTAACGGGTAAACAGTTTTTTCTTGACACATTGCAATATGCGATGCGACGCATGGCGGCGGCGCGGCGTGCGGCGCGGCGTGGCCTAGTCAGTGATAATCGCAGTTTCAACGACTTCTGTGTAAATCAGGCCTAAGCTTGTAGCGCCAGGCGCGAGCGCACCCTTGATCTACTAAAGCTTGACCTCAGCTTCCTGAGATGTTTGGTTCGTAACTTCACGTGTTTATGACAAAGACGTTGTGAGGTTTACGAGTTTCTCTTTTCTTTGTAAGTATTCCAGAGACTTTGTAGGGTGTTATTTTGGAGATGGATTATGATTTTGAAGTTCTTTAATTTCAAGATTTATTCTTTTATTATTTTAAAGTTAATAATCATGTACATATTCAGAACTTTTCTTTTTTATAATGAGACTTGTTAACTAATTTTAGTGAAATTAACACTTAAAATGAAATTAGATAATTGATGTGGTCAAACGTGTAAAAGCCGATTAGTTATGTTTAACGATACTTAAGAACTTGATAAATATATTTTTTAAATTTAACTTTCTATCTTTTTTAGCAAAGATTTCATAGCTATACGTTGATAACTACAACAATAACAACACAAGTCTTGGCAAGTCATGTGTTACGTGAACCGCCAGCATTGTCTATGCACCCCGCCAAACATATTTCTAGCGAATACCCAGTAACGTTCCGTTCGCGTGCGTTCATGGTCCATCAAAGGGATTAGGTTACACCGCCGGCTTATGTACGTGGTTAGTGATAAGCGACGCGATTAAGAGACTTGGAACGAGTGATACAAATACAAAAATTTCTTAGGTTCAATTCATTTACACAAAATTAAATTAAAACCCTGTCTGTAGCCGTAGAGGAAGCTTTGTTGTATCAGCCAGTGTCTTCCCAAAATTAGTTACACGTAGAAACATAAGGGTACTATTGATAGACCAATACCAAAATATAATTGTCAATGTTCTATTAAAATGTACTAAAAGTTCACCTTGAAGAGGGACCTCAACTGCATTCCTCAACAATCCTAGCGGAGCAATTCAGAAACCATAGCCGATGCCTAACTGATCCGTGATAAAAAAAAATATATTTGCATACAACGTTTCATGAAGACCAAATCAACAGTACGTACTCAAGTGATCGTCGGAAAAACATATACCGATTAGTCCTAGTTGATTCAGAGAAGACAAAATGAATTCTTTTTTTTATTTTATTGACAATAAGTCGGCGTTTGACCACCAACTCGCCTGATGTTAAGCGACGTTGTGGTCTAAGATGGAGCACGACGACCTATAAGGTACTTATTCACTCTAGCCTTGAAGTTTTAGAGTGAAGAAGTACAAAGACGGTAGTTGAGTGAGGCGCTACAACTGCACCACTGCTCAGACCCGTCTTCGGAACGGTTACACCGGACCACATCCCGAAACACGACTAGGTCATTTTACGGCATGGCTTGGTCCGGTGGGTGGTAACTAGCTACGGCCGAAGCCTCCCACCAGAGTTTGCTACCCGGTTAGCACTACCCGGGGAGCACGTGTAGGGAATCAGAATAGAGTACACTCCTACGGACGTGGATAGCTCAGCCCCCAAAAATTCGTTTTGTAAAATGGCAAAGCATTATGTATAATACAGCAGACTCTACAGATTGACTACTACATACATATATGATATCCATATGTTGATTTAGTTTATTAAAATAGAAACCAACTTTAATGATAACGATCCGTTCATTCAAGCGTTTGAATTAAATGCATTAAAATGAACCGACGAAGTGTGACCTAAAAACTGACTGACTAGGTTATCAGTCTAGTGATCAATCATCGAATCTTCCGTTTATTCACCGAAATAGGTACTTGCTGATTAGGAATATATCATATCAGGAACTCCGAGTCATGAGACATTATCTTGGTCACTCTCATTCATATGGCTTTTCAGACGAGAGAAACAATGACAAAGATACTATATCACGCGTCAGAATAGGGCCACAGTAAGTTTAGTTTAAATATACTTATGCCAGTACTAGCTGCGGTTTCACCCGCGGTTAAAAAGTATCCTATGTGCTATTCTAGACTATTATCTATCTTTGTGCTAAATTTCATTCTGATATGTTCAGCCGTTCTGGTGTGAAAGAGTAACAAACATTTATCCATCCATTCTTACAAACTTTCGCGTTTATAATTTTAGTAAGATTTACTAAATTGAATTTTAGTCCGCAGATGAAGGAGTTCCCTGAGGATGAGCAGGAGAGGACTACAAGTGGAAGTAATTTTTAACCGATTCTCCTGAAACTTTATGAGTAGTATTTTTTTTGTTGAGTCAGTTTTTGGATATTTGTCAAAATTTTCAAAAACACGGAGATTACTATCTATCCTTCCTTTTAAAGAATTTTCAAAAACTGATTCGACAAATAATTCTGTATGATTGTCGAACCCGCCCACAATATTTAACGAGAATCGCTTGAGAAATGCCCCCTTGAGAGGATGACAGACGTCGGCCGCGAGGTCTTCAGCTTAGAGAGATCCACTAGTTTCTAATTTAGTTTTTCTTTAATTTATTTATTATTATTTATTATTCAGTTATTATTTAAATAAATCGCCACCGCTCTTGCCTACAACCAGCACGGCCAATGTAACCCAACACTAGACCGACGGCGACGCAATGAAATGTCTCCGACCACACTTTCACGGGGACGAGCCGTCCACACGCGATGTGCTGGACGGCGCTAATAAAGTTTGACAGCACTTATAATTAGATCTAACGAGATATTAAGATGCTGAATAGTGTTGAAATACCTTTACCTTTGACTGCCTCGGTGGCTCAGTTGGTAGTGAACCTGCCTTCTGAGCATGGGGGCGTGGGTTCGATTCCCACCTAGGGCAAACATTCATGTGATGAACATTTGTGCTTGTTTTATGTCTGGGTGTTCATATCCATTTAAGTATATGTTTAAAAATATCTAAGTGTGTATTTCAGTCTCTGGCAGCCATAGTGCAAGCTTTGCTTAGTATGGGGTCAGGCGACCGTGTGTGGAAGTGTCCTGAATTTATTTTTTATTGTTTTTATTTTTGTACTACCTGTTGCCCGCGACTTCGTTTGTGTTTATTCAGAAAATAGTATCCAAAAACTTTCCTTGTGAAATACTGTACTGGAACTGTTAACTTTTTTGGGATAAAAAGTATGGCCTAAGTGTTAACCCAGGGTTCAAGCAGTCTCCGTTTTGAGTTTCATACAAATTTTTCCATCCGTTTGAGGGCGGAGAAGAAACGATTCAACATGCACAAACTCAGAAATTTTCGCGTTAATACTGCATGTCACAACAACCCTGTTTTATAATTGAAGGGCATGTACACACACTTCAAGCAAGAGTTATGACCGGTTTAAGAACGCAAGAAAAAAAAAGAAATTTTACAAAAATGTCATCAAATCTGTATGATATGTTGGCGGCTTTTATTCTAACAAAGCAGAGGCACGACGCGAATAGTTCACAAACAAAATCGCCGCGATTCGTGTCTGCGTTCGCGCGTTTATTAGCGCAGAGCACGATGTGTGTTCCAAATTTGTACAATATTTCATGTAACAGGGTTTTTGTAACACCCTGTATAATATAAGCTTGCGTTTGGTTTTATCTCGTCTAATGTTAAGCAATAATTCAGTAAATGCGGCTTTTTTTTTTTAATAGAGGTTAGAGTATGCCTCCCTAGAAAAAATCAACACGAGACCTAAAGATACCCAAAAAAAAAATCGGACAAAATTTATCTTTTTCGTCCTCACGCACAAAGTTAATCATTCAAAACTCTCTAAACTCAATAAATAAGTTGTAATAAGCTCTCTAACTTGAACGTATCTAACTTTATCGTCCCTTTTAAGTTACGGCTGACCCTTAACACCAATTACCCTACCAAGTTACCGAGGTAAGTTAATACTGTAGTAGTGTGATAATTACAAGTTATATTTTCCTTCCGTTGTCTATTCATTAGTGATGATACATTGATAGGTTAATTAAATAAGTGTTTATGAGCAATGCTGCTGAAAAGTCAATGGAACTAGTAAATTAAAGTTAATCTTGTGATGGTACTAGGTAGAGCTCGAAGTTTTGAAATCGCATGGAAAATAACGATTAGAAATTGATAAATGATGAATTGATAGATTGGAAAATAAGGCGAAGTGCGGTCTGTGAATCTCGCCATAGAACATAATTAAATAGGGTGAAATTTATGACTTTGAATATCGCGTTCATTCTTAAATATCTCACGAGCTAAAGATTAATCAACCCTTATCTAAGTACGTACTCCTTAACTTGACTAAGATACTGCTAAGTATTTGAAAACTACTTCGTAATTATCACAACTAAGTACAATCATTCACATAACAACTATTACTTATTTTATCTATTACTAACTAGAACGTTATAATAACTAGATAAATGTTAAATAACAATTAACTTAATAATTAGCTTTCTCCAATTTCCTTAATTACAAGAACCTTACATCTGAGAAAGGGTTAGTAAACCGCTAGACAGTTTGTGTTATTTATTTTGACAATGACTATTACAAGAACACTTTACGGTCAATAATTTTATCTTCGGCTCTTAGTTTAACAATTACGTTGTAGCTAATTATATTTTAGTACCAGTCTTGGCTTGTGATAGTGTTCTGTTTTGATGTTGTTTACGCCTTTTCCAGACCGACGCGGCGGTACGCGGTAGCGTCGCTATATCATACAGACAGAGATGCAGAGGGAAATCACATCAGACAGATAGAGCGAGATGCAAGATAAAATTGCTAGATAATCGCGTACCGCCGCGTCGGTCTGAAATCAGCGTTAGAAGATACTCCATATCGGGAAAAAAAACGCGTTTTGGTCTGTTGCGACTTGCCCTTGTTGTTTGGGCGGTGATCGGAATTGTCTTCATTTTGACAATTAGATCACACTGAAGATGTCAAAATGATTCTGATTATAATTACCAGACAAATAGTAAAAGCCCAGATGCCTAGATGGAGCGACGAAAAGCTAATGGAGGCTAACGAAAACAAAAGCAACATGATCGTCTGAAGTGGTGTTATGGTAGCATAGGCGCTAATATTGAAAGAAATTTATTCATAATTTTGTTAAGAAATTAATTATTTTACTTTTTTTGGACTAAACCTGATCCAGCCATCGCCGTTCTTTTATAATTGTACCAGGCGCACCAGTAGGAGACACCCTCTTATGGTGGGAATTCCGCCAAAACGCACTAAGCGTTTCAAGTCAACTTTTCTTGTAAGAACTGCAGAGGTGTGGAACACGTTGCCTGCGTCTGTCTTTCCACCTAAATACAATTCGGGGGTGTTTAAGAGTAAAGTGAATAGATATCTCCTAGGCAAGCGTGTTACACCTTCGATCACGTCGACGCTTTCCATGAGACGAGTCAGTGGTCAAATGCATGCCTAGTTTGTTGTAAAAAAAAAACGTCCGGCGAAGTGTGGGTGTTGTATTACACCTCTGCCAGCCCCTTCGAAGGAAAGGCGTGACAATGTGTTACGTTATGTTCAAATCAAAATAATTTTATTATAGGGAAATATTAAAATAATTTATGAAGCCATGACCACCAAACTAGGTGTGGTAGGTATTTTTCAAATTCAAATTCAAATTATCTTTATTTCAGGCCTTTTACCCATAAACATTGTAATATAGAATATATGTACCTAATTAAATTGAATAAATTGAATTGAATAAATTGAATTTATTATTTTGGTGGATAGCCTTCCATTGTGTTATCATTAAATTACATCTTAAAAACTAAGAAAATGTCACATTGTAAATAGGATTTAACACAAACACAAATAGTCTCAGTATTCAGTTTAGGTATATTTAGCATATTTTAGTTAATTCTTAGTTTATATTTATTGTGTATTACACCTCTGCCAGCCCTCTCGGGGGAAAGGCGTGCCGATGTAAAAAAAAGTAAAATAACGTTTTACAGAAATAAATGTACCTACTTAATATGAACACAGAATATTTTATTACCTACTACCCAGGCTTACCTTACCTAAAATTTAGCAGTACGATTAACCAAGTCACCTAAAACAATAAACGACCGTCCCTTACAGTAAAAACATTACATTAATGCTATAACAACCCCGTTATAGTGACGATTTCAACGCTGAAACAACAACGTTTATTAACTTTGGAACGTTGTAAAATTAAACGAGGAAAATGAAAGCTCAGCGAATAGGGTTACCATATTAAGAACAGAATTTCAAAATAGAACCATTGACATAAAATCTCCATGGACAAAACAGAACTATTTGCATGATATTTAAAAAAAACCTGATTAGTCACGTAGGCACGTAAAGCTGTGCAGGACACTCTGTGACGCTCGCAGAGCAAAACAAAATTATTCAAGTCACTCTTAAAGTTTGTTTCATGAGTTTTTTTGACATTTTTAATTTTAAAAACTAAATTAATGTAATTTTAATGTCAGTAAATTCAATTTTAATCTTTACGAATTTAAATTGTTATTAGTGAGTTTTAATTTGTTATTTTATTTTATTTTTTTTATTGTGTACTTACTTACTTATTTGTAATTATCATGGTTTCTGAAATAAAATTATTTTTATTACAAAGTCATAACAAAAAACCTACAGTCGAATTGAGAATCTCCTCCATTTTTGAAGTCGGTTAAAAGGTCCTGAGACGTCATTTTTCAAGATTTTTTCAGGCTAGTAATGCTTCCTACTAGCTAGTACGACTTAATCCTAAAACCTTGACTAAAACCGAAAATTTGGTCACCACACTCGCGCCGCATTTCAGTTTCATTGACCCTAAACTCTCAAGGCCTGTTTGTCTAGGCCTCTTTCAAATTCATGAGTCTGGGCCGGTCTGGGCCTTAATTTGGGACCTAAAATATTCAGTTAAATTCAGCGAATTCAGGCTTTACCGAGACGAGTTCACTGACATTGGAACAAAAAAAGCTAAGCTTCGAAATTTGAACTCGAAATTGCCGCCAAATTATACTGGTTAAACATAAGTCTGCTTAGGTTAAGGGCTGCCAGATTTGGTATACAAGGAAATATACAAGTTTAAAAAAATATAAACATAAAAAAAGTTCGTATTTGATTTGTTGCTTTTCTGGGTTTTATGGAATTGTAGAACCTAACATGGTCGATAAGGTTTATCAGGCTTCTTGAAAAGTTAGCTAGAAAGACTAAAACCTAACTAACGGTCTTCGGCTGGAGTTTTATTTTAGTAATACTACATATGTATTGCTTATTTTCACTGCTATAGGGGCTGGAATGGCTGGCCACCTTCCTTGTCCAAGATCACATTCACTACTATTACCTAGGTATCTTCAAGACGTTCGGATTTCAAAATGTTTAAGCTTAAATTATTCGAGTCTCATTCCGTATTTATAAGTTTATGAACGTGATTCATTCTACCGATCGGTTTTTATACTCGATTCCCTATGCCAAAATGTATAAATATAGACTGAGATTCGAACAATTTGAGTTTGAATTTGGTGGGATTCGATCGGAAAAGTATCTGAATTACGTAAAAAGCACCGCAAATCAAATGAGTAGATGCCTTCTAGATTGTTGTACCACACTTTTAAGTTGGTGCTCAAACGTTAATCTATGAAGTAGTAAACTAGCCACACGCCCGGCTTTGAACGGTGCCGATAAACCTGCAGTGAAAAAACATCTGACTGATGGTGAAAACCGCATCAAAATCCGTTAGTTAGCGAATATACAGACAGAGACAGGCAAGCGCGGAAAGCGACTTCGTTTTATACTATGTAGAGAAGAGAAGAGGCATAATAAGTAATATAAAAATGTAGAAATATTTGGCAACCTTGACGTTGATAAACCAAACATGTTTTGGCTAAACGGCACGCGCCGGTGGTCGTAAGATACTATATCATTATGTCCAGATGAAGTTATCAACGATTTCAAACTAAATTGACGGAGTTCGTTTCGCTCTTTAGACCTCCCATAAGGTAGACTGATTACAGCCATCTTGACGCTATGCAGAGTTTAGGCTAAATACGTACGTGAGCAGTAAGAAATACACATTACGTCATCTTAGTAGGTACCTACCTGATACATGTATTTTTGCCTCCAGCAGGAAAGGCGTTTGGATATACCTCAAAAGTATATTATTAGACTAGGCAAAGCATTTAAGCACACTTACCGGAAAAATTAATAAATGATTAATGGTAATGGCTAATTAGGGTAAATAACGAAAAACATTTGCGAGCATTAAAAAAAATTTACGTCATTATAATATACATTGTCATAGTTATAATAGTTTTAGCAAGAAAGGAATTTGAAGAAATGTCAAAAGGATGTAGGATGAGATGGCAAATTCGTTAATAATTAATTGATTAACTTTTCATAGAGTGTATTTTGAAACGATGGTCATATTCTCATTTTCGACGGACATAGTCGTCTAAAGAAACATGGTGTATAATATAATTAAATTTAATACAAATAAATAAAAAGATTTGAGTTTAATGTACCTACAATAGAGGTTGCAATAGCTTGGTGTTTAGGGATGGGCATTAGCAATAAATTTACGTGTAACTTTCATATCTGTTGGTGTAACTCACAGACTCACAGGCCGTTGTTTGTTCAGAGTTTAAAGGTGCTTGATCGTTTTAGATAACGAATGAATTCGAATTATAAACTTTAAGAGTTACCTTTCAGAGTTAGGTAATTTTCCGGAACGAGTCGTTTAACTTTTAGTGAAACCACAAGACGTTGTAAGATTTTAAAAGTTATTAAATAAGTATAATTAAAACGTAAGACGTAACCGTAGAAGCAAAACCGCTACTAGTATTAATGTGTACCTTATATCGTGTACAATACAATAGAATGTTCAATGACAAACAACGAATACAGCGAACATTTACTTTTTTGAAATTGTCTTCATCTAAAACAATGCTCTACGTCAAATGACATTATGTATATACATAGGTAGGTGGTATATACATTCGAATTTGTAGCGGTTTCGCTGATACCGTTCCGCGGCAGATGTGTGATACCGTGTGTGGTCAAAAGTTGAAGAAATTATCAAATTTTGCATTTATTTGACCTTTTTCTATAATCGATACGATAGGAATGAATAAATCTTACGAATGATTTAGCTAGATTTTACTTTGGTAGCAAACGAGTTTAAATGTTTACATAAATCATTTTGCCCGAGCCTAATTTAAAACAAGTTAAAACCCGATAACCGGTAACATTGATCGTATCAAAGGATTATATTACATCAAAAGAATTTATATTTACATAATTTTCAAGTCAAATTTTATCACGCTTTCACTCATTCACAACAAATCACAATGAGTACAACTAAAAAAAAAACTCTTTCTATAAAGTGAGGTAAACCTTCTTTTAAAATTCCAGAGCACTTGGGAATTCATTACAAATTACAAACAAAAGCACCCTTCGTAGCGTACGCGCATTCGATCCCAATATCGATTAGTTGTTATTTGTGTGCCCCCGCCCTAACGGTGCCGCGTGCCGCCATAAACTACCTTAAACTGATTTTAATTTCTAACTAATGGCAACATTGGGATAGTGTGGACACGCCCTGCCGCTAGAGAAAGCGTGGAATTGAATGCGGTTGTAAATTGGCTGGTAATTGTGCAGAATTTGCTTTGGATTCTAACGTTAGCGCTGTATTTACTGTAGACAAATCGGGCACGAAATGTAGAGGAATGTCTTGAATGGCGAATGCGACTGGGGAAATTAATTGTGTAGAGATAGGAAATAGTGAGATAAATTGTAGAATTTCCTGGCTAAGTTATTTAATATTGACAGATCGATAAGCAATCTTGTGCTAAAAATATTATAAAGTATGACTATTAGAAATCGGTAAAGAATCAGGTAAAAATTTCCTAAAGTTTTTTTTATAACATAACATATTTAGCAATACAAACGTTATGACTTTTTAGATTCAAATCTTATCCATCCTATTATCATTGTTATTATGCCCCATTAAATCACAATAATTGAAAATATTTATATTTATTAGTGCATTACAACTATTTAGGGTGAATGATATTGTTATGGGCCCCATAAAGATGGTATTCAGTCATGTTAAGTACGTCAGTTAGGCCACCCGGAAGCCACCCTTTTAAACGTTTATTTGTGGGTAGTACAACAACTTTAGTACGGGTAGTACAACAACTTTATTGAAATAAGATGTTATTTTTTTAATGGATGGCCATTATGGGAGTCGTTTAGAGTAATATTTTTTGGAAGTTAATAAAAATATTTTTGTGAGGAGGCGGAAATAAAAATGCTTACATGCAGTCTGTTATTGTATAAACGCGCGGAAATGCGCCCTAAACCATCGAAATATTTCCCAAACTTAAACAAAAAAGGCCTCTTATTTATATTTTTCTAAGTTAAAAAAACTAGAGATCAGGTATTCAGATACATATTTACCGAAACTTCATGGGATCTTTCATCGAAAAATTTTTTTACGGGATCGACGGATTAGTATTAAGTATTAGTTTAAAATTTAGTGTGCTACCTTTAAAATCAGAATAAACAAAGTCATCAGAATAAAGTCTCTAGTTTTATCTCTATCAATCTAACTCGAAACATCTAGGCCTATCTCGACTTGTCATTCAAAACTATTTTGCACAAATACATTTTATCTATCTACAAAATTTTCCTATCAAATAAATCTTGCGGTCAGTTAATGTTGTGCCCGATTTCGCCGTCTGGTGACATCATTTGAGCTTTATTTTTTCAGGTCTCGATATAAATTGAGTGAAGAGTGAGCTGTCAAACGTAATAAAGAAGCTGAGTTTGTTGACGACAAGCGAGATCAAAGGTTGGGAACGTCTGTCTTTTCGATGCGTGTTTTGTTTTACTAATGGATTTATGGAAATAGTATTGGAAATTGTTATAAATTATGTGCGATGAAGATGTTGATATTGTTGTTAGCGCTGTTTTGTTTTAAAAGTGCCATTCAATCAACGGTTTTAAAATAGATTTTTAAACTGATATTGCACTGCTACGAGTACTTGTCGGAGCGCTAGCTTCCAGCCTAATACCTATAGCTTAGCCCAGAGTTTTCCAAACTTATTTTTACTGGGACGCTCTTGGAAGTTTGGCAACGCCCCTCTCTTTCGCACCAAAACCTACCAGTATGTGGTTCTGGCCAAAGCTTCTCAAAACGAGGCTCAATTTTGGGAAATGCCACTCTCTTCTCTTTCGCTACATTTATTCTAGACTTATACTTGTTCTTTATCAGTGCACTTACTCGATTTGGTCGCATCGATACATAAGGCAATGTAACTATGTGGATCGCATCGCAACGCCGCCTCTAGGATAATGCCAGGCGACGCACAGTTTGGGAAGCTCTGGCTTAGCTTACAAACCTATTCGGTCAAAGAACAAAATGTTGCAAGACACTAAATACTCGTAAGTAGGTAGATATTTAAACTGGCTGCATTGCACGCATGGCGCCAAATAAGTAGTTTCTAGAATATTTCGTTATGACTGAACAGTTAACAGTCAGGCGACCATCGACATGTTGTAGGTGCAATGCAAATTACCTGCGATTTAAGTTTTATGAACACTAAGTAGATAATAATTTGCCCTAAAATACCTAGATATTATTGAAAATTAAACCTATTATCTAAAACCAACATTACGCTGCCGTAGTAAGTAAAATTTACCTATATATTTTGCAGTGATAATATAGTTACTTTGTAAAGCAAAATATACATCTTAGAAGCTAAAACCTGAAGGCACGCGAGAGTCAAATAAATATTAAATTTTAAATTACGTTCGTCGATTCGCAAAACTCGTCGTATAAATTCGTCAAATACGCGTTTGTGTTCTAAGGTTATGAATTTAGTGAGGAGCGTTAGAGAGTTTTTAAAATAAGTAGAGGAAAGGCGACAGTTAACAGGTTAGTTAACAGTTAGTTAAAAATGATAGTGATAGTTATGGTAAAAATGCGATATCTGTTTTTTATTTATCAGCTTGCAAAAGTACAATAACAATGTCAACCTAGACCTACTGGTGTCAGAGACAGAAAGCATGTACGCCACAACGCAACTACGACAACAGACTGTTTAAAATAATCTTCTAACTCTATCATTGCTTAACAGCAAGCAAGATGGCGCCCGAACGCAAGCCTATAATCGAATTTAGAAAAACAGGTGAACGCAAATGACACTAAAACTAAGCGGTATGATATTTTATATGGCACATTTTATCTATTAGTCCCTGGCCTGCACCCCTAACATACGCGCGCGACAAAATAGTTCTCATCCCTTTTTGTTATGTGAGAACGTAACAAGGCTATGCGTAAACATAAGTCTGCCTCGATAAAAAGTGCCGACATACCTTTGTCGCGTTGCGCATGATAGGCCTGCTGAATTAAAAATGTGAAATACGTGATCAACCAAAAAATGATATTATTTTAAATTTGTCTAAAACGCTCTCTACTGTGTCCTCGCCCGAACACCGTATCCTGAGGCCGTGTACACGAGACGTGTCTCGCGGTGCCTTTGCAACACCGGCTGCCGGATAACAGTTCTGTTAATGGACGACCGAGAACGGACTGTGGACATGCATTTAACACAGTTTTCATTGAAACCTTTTCCACAAAAGCAGACAGGAGTTGGGAGATTTTTGGGATTTTTATAGTGATACGTACGATAGGATCACTCCTATCGTACGTATCACTATAAAAATCACGTACTCGTTTATTATTGTTTTGCGACGTTACTTGAATTCAGTTCGTTTCTGACTGATTGTATTTCTAATTTTCCAAAGAAACTATGCCATGTTCTATTTTGATTCTCTGTTTTGTAAGAAACTTTAAAAAATAAGGCCTTTTGAAATATAAAAATGTTACTTAAATCTGCTTTTACGAGATGCAAAAACAATTTAGCGACAGACAAATACTTCCTTGTAAATATTTTTATTGTTTTATATCAAACAATCAGATCCATGGTTTATTTTAGTAGGATGTAATGGTTGGTTTTTTGGAGCAACACAATAATAACATCTAAAAAACCCTTTCATTTTTAAGATAAAAGTTAAGTGATAATAAAAATGTTTTGCATAAAGTAACTTAATAAAAAACAAAGTTTTACGACTTTAAAAGAAGTTAACGATTCATTAATTAAATAAAATGTCAATCAAGAATTTCGATGTAACTACTTTTTTTTGACTACTTATTTTTCAAATTATGAAGTAAAGTTGAATTAATATATTTTCAGAAATTACTCAATTTTCAAAGAATGATTAACGACTTACTCGTCACTCAATTCTGTTGAGTTAAGCTTACTAAAAAAATATTGTACTGATTTTATATTGTGTGCCATATCCGCATTATTCTTACGCATGGCAAAAATTGTATTTCGAAAATTGTTTGCAAAACACGAGAGTGCTTTATGACCTAAACCTTGCTGATAAGGACGGGAACCCTTTTTATTTTCTGCATTGACACGCGAACCCTAATTTTATTCCTTTTTTTACGACGGTGCTTTGTAACGCGTTTGTATTGCAATTAAAAATTTAGATTTTAATTTTGGGTAGCGTTTGTTTTACGATATTTTTATGTGGACAAATGAATTTTAGAATGTGTCTGGAGCACTTTGGTTTTGCAAAACGTTATTTTTTTGTCATATTCCTGTTTTGCTTTTGTAAAATACATTTGTTGTTTTATTTTTCTGTGTTCAATTATGCTAGCGTTTTTTTTATTAGAAAGCCTTTATGAACTACAAAAGTTACTAAATACGACCGTTGGTTTATTTGGTCAAACCTCTCTCAAAGGTCCAAACATTTCTCTTTTCTTCTCGATCTCTTGTTATCCAAGTTTAGAGGTTCCTGTTGCGGTCTATGTGGACAAACTCTTACACGTGTAGAAACTCCTTCTAGCTGTTAGGTATTTACAATTATGTAAAGAACGAAGAACTTGTTTCTCAAAGAACTTGATTGGTACGGGTCATAAAGTACTCTTTTAACTTCTAACATTGTAAGCGCCAACTCGGGCTAAAAAAAAACTTGCTTACTGAAGCGTTTATGACACAATTATATTATTTACTTTTAGCTATAGGAATACATGATTTAACTTCACTTTCTTGTAAGTCAATGATGTATTTCGTTAACTTGCGATTCGGAATGGTAGTTTAGTAATTATCGTTTTGGCAGACACAACAGGTAGCGTACTATAGTTTTTCCGAATAGTGAGTATCTTAGTTTTATTTTTTCTAAGAGACTTGAGAGGCAGGCCTTGTCCCAACTAGGCTGCCATCGCCATATTTAATAATAATAATATTCGGGACACTTGTACACACGGTCGTCTAACCCCAAACTAAGCAAAGCTATGACTATGGCGGCTAGAGACTGTTATACATATATATATAATTTTAAAAACATACTTAAATAGATAATTTACACCCAGACATAGAACAAACACAAATGTTCATCACATCAATGTTTGCCCTAGGAATCGAACCCACACCCCCTAGCTCAGAAGGCAGTTCACTACCAACTGAGCCACCGAGGCAGTCGTTTACATACATACATACAAACACTCGAAAAAGCCCTCCTTCTTGCGTAGACAGACGGGTAAAAATACAATGAGGGGCAGGAAGATTACGATTTGAATGAACTGCGATGAATAGATGCTTACTCGCGTAGATATAGATATAAATAAATTACTACCTAATAATTGGTTTATATAAGGTCAATAATTTATAGAAGGTAGTAGTTGTAAGGTTAGGAAGTTTTGTAAGATAGTTAAGTTTGCATTAAGAATTGTAGCGTGTAGCGATAAGGGTATTGATACAAACTGTTAAGTATTTCAATACTTTGTGTTTTAAAATGTATATATTTTACGAAACAAATAAATAGAAAAAAAAAATGAACTTTCCTCAAATCTTACTTTAACCGATTCCCGAAATCACCAAACCTCATAAAGGACCACCAAAACGCACATATTTCGCCACCAAGATTCACAGGCATTAAGCCCAGCATTAAAGGACATAAAAACGCAATTAATTCGCTATTAAAACAATATCTACATATTAAAAGCACCGACAGAAGAGCGGAGGGTCCTGATAACGTTTAGTGCCTGTAACCGCCTGTTTATCAGAGTTTGGAGGGTAAGGCAATCAAAGAGGCTGTTAAATTTTAATGTGCACAGGCCCGATTTGAAATTTTGCCTGGTTTTGCCGGGTGATCGAGGGTAGGGAAAGGCGGGCTGTTCTTGGCACGACCAAGCGTGATGTTTTTTTATATGACTGCCTCGGTAGCTCAGTTGGTAGTAAACCTGCCTTCTGAGCCTGGGGGCATGGGTTCGATTCCCACCTAGGGCAAACATTATCTGGCAGGCTGTTCAAGCTTTGCTTAGTTTGGGGTCAGGCGACCGTGTGTGGAAGTGCCCCGAATTTATTTATTTATTATGAATTCTTTTTGTCAACAAAAAACTATTGTCAGTACGCAAAATAAATTAATGTTTAATTATGTGTTTTATTTTTGTGTTCATGTTTAATAGCTTAATGTTTAATAAAAAGGGTTTTAGACATCATCAATTTTACAAGTTTTTACTGTTTTAAAATTCCGTATTTTCAATGCTAGAATAATAAAACAAAATAATTTATGTGTCTTAATATTTTTTTAGATATTCAAGGCATTTGTCCTTCAAACTCTGGACACAAACCTGCTAAATATTGTGAATTTTTTAAAATTTGTAACTCACAACAGGTTATAAAAAATATTTTTAATGACCGTAGTCTCAGTGAAAAATTTAAACCGCAGTAAAACGCTTGTCAGCGAACTGTTCCACATTTTATATTTCTAAAATTATATTTAACCATAATATAATATGACACGTTAGGCCGTTAAGTGCCTAATGTTAATGTTTTAATAAAGTTATGATGATTGAACCGAGAATCGGAGAGTCGCAAATGTCAGTCGCACCGTGAACACTTCACTTTAGGGATATTAAAATTTTTACGAGAGCCGAAATAAAGGATAGATATTCAGAGCTTCGTCTATATTTTATCGATCTTTTCCCATCACTGTTTTAGTGTTGTGTGAAGGAAAGTGATAAGTGGCAATAAAATGCTTTTGAGAGGCGGAAAATTTATTGATAGAGTCAATGAATAGAGAAGAAATAGATAGCAATTTGTTTAGGAAATAAAGTTATGAAAATAGGCCTTATGGTGTAGGTACATATGGGGATATTTACCTCTAAGTATTTATCAAGAACGTGACACTGTAGTGAACCAATACTTGACAGTTTTGTTTGTATAATTGTACTACCTACTATACTACGACTAAATTTAATAGTGCGCGGAAAGTTAAAAAAAACAAGGTGGCGGCAGATGGATATATCACAAAGGTATTTAGACCATCGTGCAAGCTTTCATTGATTTACTAATATTGAAATCGATGTCTATATTTTAGTGAGTATACAAGGTGCTGGTTTTGGATCTAACACTGTTTAAGGGTGTTCTTTTACCCGTCAAAGGGAACAACTGTTAGAACACTAGTTGAAGAGAAAAAAAGTTGAGTATCCGCACAAAATTAAGCGCGTGACTATTTATTTTGTATGGAGGCTTGATTATTTTTATTTCAAATTTTGCAAACTGTTGTTCAATTTTACGGGTAAAACGACACCCTTAACTAATACTACAACTAAAACCAGCGCTTTGTAGGTCTGTCAGCCAAATAATTGATAGCGAGATTCACAGAATGCACTACGACTATACTTTGATGGAAAGTTCAACTTTCCGGGCGAGATTCTTGAACTTTCCGGTAAAATAAAGTCGAAGGCCCGCATGTTAATACAGTGCTCATTTTGCTCATTTATGAATCTCGATTTAAAACTGTTTTTACATACATACACATATTGTCACGTCTTTTTCCCGAAGGCGAATGGGGTGGCAGAGGTGTAATTCAACACCCACACTTCGCCGGACAATATTAAGTTCCAAATGTGGCAGGGGTTGAGCCTGTCGCAATACAACGGGCTCCAGCTATTTAAAACTGTTTCTAAGCATGGTAAAACCAATATTAAATCGTGATTCAAGAGTGAGCAATAGTAATGCTGGTTTCTTGTGTGTATGCCATACTATAGAAAATAGGAATTAATCTGCCTTTCGCTTACTCCTGGCGTCCATACTAAAAGGCCACGTTGTAAGAATATAGCATGTACTGTTTTGATTAATTTCTTACGACGTAAATTGTAAGTTCACCGACCTTACTTACACCCAGTATTGTCAATGAAAATAAACTATCAGCTAAGCTGGACATTCTATTTATTTGGCGATGACAAGATACATACGTTTTCCCTTGAAAATGTTGAAATAGCGAAACGGAACAGGTGGTGGATGGTGTGATAAATATAGCAGTTATTTATATAGAGTTGTTTTAAATAGCATGTTAGCAGATAGCAGATTATAGGGAGCTGTCGGTAATATGTTATGCAAAGTGGTTGTATATTTTGTTAATGTTGTAGAAATTGTTTTTGTGTTATGGATTGCTTTGTTTCATTTAAATTGTTGAT
The DNA here is from genome assembly GCA_911728515.1 of Peribatodes rhomboidaria. Lineage (NCBI taxonomy): Eukaryota > Metazoa > Arthropoda > Insecta > Lepidoptera > Geometridae > Peribatodes > Peribatodes rhomboidaria. Next base: position 2,992,458 of record OU452184.1, on the reverse strand, counting down.
GATGAGTATCTCTAAATAAGTGAATGTATTGTTTTGGTTCAAACAGATTTTAAATATTAATAGTTATCAAGATAGTGTAACACTGTTAGCTGCTAATCTGCTAATCGATTTAGGTAGGCTTGCCTAAAAGCAGGGTCCGTCACGATTTAAATTTATATTCAAAATACTAAGCTTGTCGATATTATGTAACTACTCAAAGTTTTATTAGTGTCATAATCTTAAAATGTATTTTTACAGTTCAGTAAGTATAACGTATAGCGTTTTTAACAATAAACACTTTATTGGTAATCATCAAATTTATGCAAACACATCTAGTTGATCAAAGAAAATCAAGCCATTACTTCCAAAAGCTTGAAATGTATGAAAGCTAATGCGGAAGTCACGCGTAACGGATGTACCAAACTACAAGCAAGATAGATTGAGATAGGTACAATCAGCGGCATTATTACTTCACTAGGTATTCTAAATATTATATATCATTTTTAGAATCAACAGACAGTGAGAGAAAAATACGGAGATCCCATAGCTGGAGGAAATTGAGAATCACTCATCCATTTCCTCTTTAAAAAAAAGGTTTCATATCCTGTCAAAATGTATCAACTAAATTTTTTCGAATAATTTTAGGTAGGATCTATCCAAATGAATAAAAAAAAATCCTTTAGTTAATACTAAAGGATTTCTAATAATAAGTTCTACTAATGTAGAAGTAGTTAATTTGAAGCGCATGACGACAGAGTTCATGCAAGTATGAAAATGATTAAATTATAAAAATGTGCCGTTGCCTGTACCTCTGCACTAATGCGCATATCGCATATCTGAACATATTAACATACTATAAAAGGATGTACACGAAAACTAAAATATAATAGAAAAAAATCTGTAAAACATTGTCGTGATTTAGCATAGAGTTGTTGTTTGCCTTAAATTGAGACTCACCAACTCGTAAATTATTACAACCACTAGATAGATTTAGTTTATTTTTGTATCAGACCTTTTTTGGTTCAGACTTAAATTATTGTATTTTCAAGACTTATTTGCCAACAAAATTAAACGGATCAGCGAAACGCAAGTTCTATCGTCGTACAACACCTACTTGTTCCTTTTGTTTTTTTTTTTGGTTTGACATTAGTAATTGTTTACCTTTTAGTATTGTTAACCAATTAAGGTAGAATACATTATACCTACTTACAATGTTTTGTCTTTTTCTTCATTTACATTTTTGAAACCCAGCCGACGGCACGCACCAATTTGTTCATTGTGTGATCATATGTGCGTGTTGTATGTCATCTGCTACATGATTGGAGCCCGGTGTATGGTGACAGGCTAGCCCCTTGTCACATTTGGGACTGAATATCGTCCGGCGAAGTGTGGATGTTGTATTACACCTCTGCCAGCCCCCTCGGGGGAAAGGCGTGACGATATGTATGTATTTTTAAAATTTGATCAAGACTAAACAAAAAATCGAAAAAGATAAAAAACTGCATAACTACTACAATACTATACAACGTTTATTCGTAGGTTCGTCTTAAACAAAAACTTTAACACAAATTAAAGCAGAACTAACTTGCAGCATAGTCACAGCAACCAAGATTTAGAGATAAGTGACAAGCAATGAAAAACGAGGAAACTAAATCAGTCGGCAACTCAACTCCGTTTATGGCGTAATAAACACCTGTATTTTGGGTTCCGCATAATTTATATGTAAGATCTTTCATCTTGTATCAAAGGAAGTTGGACTTGATAGCGATTGATGAACGGATCTGCTTATTTGATGTAGAACTATGGAGGCAACTATTTTGTTAGTGCATTGTGGATTAATTATGACTGCTCAATGATTAATTATCATTGGTCAACAACAGTTGCCTACCATATCTGTAGCTGAGAGGTAAACTGAGATAAGTCATAATATGACAAAAAGGTTTTTTTCGTAGGATGTGTACTCTACCTACAAAAACATATTTTTAGTAATTTGGGCCTGCAAAAGTATTTAAGGCCTAAATTAATACGCAATCTTTTAATGTATAATTTTAGTCCAAGAGTCATTTGATATGGGTGGATTATGACGGAATTAGGTATATGGACTATGACATAATAAATAATTGGTAATTGAAATAATTTGGGTACAGAGTACTATACCTAACTACTGGCTTCCAATTTTCCTCCTTTATATTTTTACCAGCTGTGCCCCGCTATTTTCTATCTGCGATTCAAAAGCTTTTATGTTAATCCAGGGTATAAGCTACCTCTATACAAACTCCACCAAAATCAGTCCATCCATTAGAGCGTGAAAAAGTAACAAACAAACACACACACAAACTTCGTCTTTGGTTCTTTTAATACAAGTAAGAGTATTATTTGTCACAGAAATATTGTTACGATCATATTATCTGTCAAATATAATTTTAATTTGACACAAAATGTTAGTAAGTCTCCGCTCCGAGGTTATTCTTCTTTATTACCTTAATACAAGTTATTGCACATTAATTTAATTAAAGAAATCAAAAAGTAATAAACTAGAACCGAAATTCATCAAAAGTTAAACTTTTCAATAATTCGGTAGCAAAGCTCGGTTCTATTCGGTTTCTAAGAATGTTTTATGATAAATTGATACGAAAGTTACGGAAAGTGTCAACGTCTTTTTTAAGTATAGTTTTACGCTATAAATTTTGTAATATTAAACTGTAATCACTACCTATTATAGGCACTAAAAATTTAATATCTAATAAATAAAAAGCACAAAGACCGAAAATCTTGGTGGCAGCATTTTTCGTTTGCTTTGAATAATGGAGGCTTGATAAAAATGTAGCTACCTATTGTGAGTGTTCATACTTTGCGTTTTGTTTTAGAACAATGGATAAATTAGTAAAACTCTACACTTATTTACAATTACATGATATACTTACATAAATACAAGAAAAAACATTATTTCACACAAAAATGCACAAATTTAAACAATGTACTCTTTTAATTAACTACCTACTCTACTTAATTATTTGATAGCGTGCCTGAACACAATTTAAAACCAATATGTTGGTATTACAATAAATCAATACAATTAATAGGATCCTTCACATTATCCTAATATATTTGTTAAATCCCTTAAAATAGGGCGGCGCGCTCCTAATCGACTATTAATGAAGGATGATGTAGTATTATCGATATAATGAATTTTATGGACATCACTAAATGATGTACTAAACACTGTTATGCTGTAGAAAATGTTGATTTAAATTTTAAAAGTTAGTAAAGGTTACGTATTAATGAAGTACCCGTTTGATCATAATTTTACGCCTTACTGTTTATTTGATTTTTTATTATTATCGAAAATTTTACTCTACAGGTAAACTAATTGAAATACAGATACTTTACCAAGTCGCGACAAAAATGCAAACCAACTACCTACTACAAAAAAATTAAAGGGTGTATAAGTATAATTAAAAAATAATAAAATTCGTAAGTACACTGAATTTAAAGACAAATAACTGCATTTAAATAACTTGTTAAAATGATCATAATTTAGGAAAGGAAGTTCAAATAAAGTTAATCGAAATAATATTTTCGGTGTCCTTTGATACGGAACGAGACTCTAAATGGCCACAACAACTCATTTTGTTTTTGATCACGTGTCATTTTTATTAAAAGAAAAAATATAATTACACCATACTAATAAAGTTCTCTAACGTGGGTATTGTCATAACAGTAATACTCACTACAACATTATTTAAAACGAACCTAATTTAGAAAAGGATATCAACGGAAACAATAATTAAAATTTGTTTTGATCGCTAACAAAATCAAAACGCAACACGACGTATTGGAAAGTAAGTCTTATTCTATAAGCACGAAAGGCTACATTAGTCTGTTGATAAGGTCGATGCAAGTGGCACCGATATGACATCTCACCTTGATCGAGTTTTGACGCAGTTTGCTTATGCAATAAGGTCGATGAACTTGCCTAGGGATGGCCTGAATAAATGTATCAGGCATGTAGCTAGAGTAATGTGTGATTTATAGGGCATCGTACACTTTTAAAACATATATATACACAAATCATTAACGAAATAACGAATTAATGACTGTTTTAATCGTTAGCTCAACTAATGTAAAGCTAATAATTAATAATTAAAAGTTGTAGAAATTGCCACATTTGACCAATTTTTATAATAAGGTAAAATGGATACAAAATTGGGCATGTATTAAAACTGAGAACTAAGACGTGTGGATTTATCGATAAATTCTGATTTAGAAAAACGAATGACATCCCTAATCTGTTTGCAGCTGAAGCGAGCGTTAACTAACAAATATTTACATTTGCGACTTACCTGCTATTCGCAGCGGATGGCGACGAGTGGCGACTATTTACGATCATTTTCGACATTTTTTTAAGCTTTATATTCACTAGGAGACTATAAAAATTGGTTGGTCGTGCTGTAAATAAATCCGTCAAAATTGTTCGTGATGTCGCACTTCGCAAGACGTATCTCAACTTTCGCGGTATCTCTTGGCAGAAAAATATTATGGTAATTTTGCAAAACTATAGCGAGCCATGATTTTCTGCGAATGACTCTATTGTTTTGTAAAAATAAGTGGACTCAGTTTGATTGAACAAACTAAAAATACATTTTATTCCGTATTCTAACTTTAGTTTTCTTCTTCTTCGTCTTCTAGTGAACACGAGGGTTAACGCAGATACGGTTCGGCTAACGGTTTCTTTGATTTTTTCAATGTTGTTGTTTGCTCAGTCGCGGAGGTTTTAATGGACTGAATGAGACCGGGGTGTTATGAATGAATTCTGTGAAGTCACGTTGTTAAAAGGCCAAGGTGAGTTTGATTTTCTGTTTTCATGAGTCGTTTAAAGGCAGATCAAATAGTACACTTTTAGTAAACTAAGTAGGGGCGGAATTATCTATGTCTTTCTTTTTAACCCATTTAGATATACATATATAAAAATAATGCCCCTCAGTTTCTTGCCTGCTCTTCTGAGTAGAGGCTCTTTATCCGAACAAGGCGGTCGAGTCTATTTAAATAATTTTGACGTTCATAAGTGTATCTTTGATACCTAAATTGAATAAAAACATTTTGAGTTTTGACTTCATATTTTTTGCAAGCCTAAAAATACCTAAAAATCAATGTTAAAGACATTGATTTTTAGGTATTTTCACCAAACGAAACTTGAATACCAATAAAAGAGCTGAAGTTAATCATTTATGTGATGAACATTTGTGTTTGTTCGATGTCTGGGTGTTAATATCTATTTAAGTATGTATTTAAAAATATCTAAATATGTAGGTATGTATATCAGGTATATCCCACAAGGTGGACAGATGACCTTGTCAAGACCGCAGGATCGCGCTGGATGCAGGCCGCTACCAACCGGTCTTATTGGAGATCTATGGGGGAGGCCTATGTCCAGCAGTGGACGTCCTATGGCTGATGGATGGATGGATGATGTATATCAGTCTCTGGCAGCCATAGTACAAGCTTTGCTTAGTTTGGGGTCAGGCGACCGTGTGTGGAAGTGTCTCGAATTTATTATTATTATCTAGCCCATTTTAGACAGCTTTTTCATAACCCGCAATTTTGCAACTATAAATTGCGTTAGTGCGTAGATGTTCTCTGGCCTAAGTATAAAAATATTAGACTCTGTTTCAAGTAGGTATTTATTGATAGTGAAACACAGCCTAGTGATGACGTTGAAATATGGCTTAAGTTTATGATGTCTTAATTTTTAAACTTAGATATGCCTCACTTTAAATTGATGGTAATTGCCTACCGTTACTCTAAGGCACAGGTGTAATTAGTAAATTGTAATTAAAAGCTCGCATTCGGTTGTAATGCCTTGTAATTACAACGTGGATGTTATAATTATAATTGTATGTTACATTGTGTCGCAATGTCTTCAAATTTTATGCAGGTATCGTTTTGAAATTTGATATCATTATCATCAATCTTCTTTAGCGACAACAACATAACAAATCGTCACGCCTTTCCCCGAGTGGGCTGGCAGAGGTGTAATACAACACCCACACTTCACCGGACGATATTCAGTCCCAAATGTGCCAGGGGGCGAGCCTGTCGCCATACACCGGGCTCCAGTCATGTAGCAGCTGAAATAAAATACGCACATATGCTCACACAATGAACAAATTGGTGCGTGCCATCGGTTGGGTTTGAACCCGCTCCCTCTGGCTTGAGAGGCGGACCTTCTCCCAACTAGGCTGCCATCTCTTAGCGTCAAGCCAGACAGAAAGCCGCTGACGCGGCGTCCCTTCAATGTACTTTCATACAAAATGTATAGAGAAGAGACGAGTCGCAACACAGACTGAGAAGACAAGGCGCAGAAGAAGCACGGACGAGGCGCTTCTTTTTTGGATGAAGACGTCATGTCTCCGCTCAGTCCTTGTTTCGTCCTACGTCTTTTCTGTCTAGCCAGCGCCTTAAGGCCTCCGCTACAACTAGCACGGACGTCAATCGGTTACGTCCTCACCGTACCTCCGCCTCCTTTACAATCGGCTTCCCGTACGAAAAACTGTCGCACGAGCTCCAGTTAACGGCACTCATAGGTACTCGTACTATTTTTCAATAGAGACACGCGACACGCGAGCGAACATCCGCGTGAATTTAAGCAAACACCTTTATTCCACTGCTGTGTGGAAGGCGGAGGCATCATCTTATGACTATCACGGAACGTATCTTGAAATAATTTTCGCTAATAACTTAGCACAACTTGTAAATCAGTGTTTTATCGAAGCCGTCTCAATCAGATAAATACGACATCTCAATTCTGCCGACAAAAAGTACAAGTAAATTCGTACAACTACAGTATATTGTACAGATTAGTAAAGTAAAGACCACACTGTATAGAGCGTACGAAACGAAACACGTCGCTTTTTTACACACGTATCCGGATTATCAATGCGCTTAACCGTTAGCGTTACAAAAATCCCTGCGATGAGTTCCCTAAGGCACCATTGCCATCGTTTGGTTGTGTCATTGGAACAATATATTTCCTTATAGAGTACAACAAGTAGGGCTAAGGGAACCGTAGTTCCCCAAGACACCTAGTAGTGTCACGCAATTGTGACACGGGTAAGAAACGGACGATGATTGACAAACGGTTTGACAAACCTTACGTTAGGGGACCGTGGTAAAAAAAAGTGAGTAGTTTTCGATCTCCTGAGGGATGGAAATGGGACTCAACTCAAATGTGTGTGCGGAATTTGCACTGGACCGCCATTAGTTCTTTAGTGGTGGATGTAATCTTTAGTGTAAAAATGATGTGACGTAGGTCACAAATATTTTTGGAAGAAATCGCTTTAGGCGATAAGGTCGCCCTTGTACTGCTGAAAAATGTATTTTAGTCTTGATTTTCATGTAGTTTTTTGGTGTGCAATAAAGTTATATTGTATGTATTGTATTATCTGTCGCGTAGTGAAGCGTTAATCAGTCAGTGTGATCCAACCCTAACTCTGGCTCAGGCATATGGGCGGAATGATGCATCACTCGAGCCGGCTCAAAGGTATCTGGATTGCGATCTCAACGTATCGGATGGTGTTATCTACAAGCCACTTGAGCTAATTTTTATTTGATATACTGCACCCCGCGGTTACATGTGGAAATTAAACTAAAAATTAAGTTTGATAGAAGTAAAAGCCAGTTTCTGAATACGTGTATCGTCGCCCGACTGTCAACCACCAGGTAAAAGTAAACTTACAAAATTAAAGTATGCAGAGTACATAAATATACTTTTATCCCTTTAATAATAAACGCCGTTTTTTATTAAAGGTTTTTTATTAACAACGTTTAGCCTTGTAATAGTTATACTTATCTTATTCTATATTTTTCAAATTTAAAAAAAGAAAGAGTCGAAATACGAAATAACAATTTCGCGGCTAATTTTATCCTACTCCTACTATTATAAACGCGAAAGTTTGTAAGAATGGATAGATGGATGGATGTTTGTTACTCTTTCACGCCAGAACGGCTGAACAGATCTGGATGAAATTTGGCACAGAGATAGATTATAGTCTAGAATAGCACATTGAATAATTTTATAACCACGGGTGAAACCGCGGGGCGCATCTAGTTGGTAATAATGATAAGTGTTCTTGCTTTGGTTATGGTGTGGTAGCTACACTTTAAAAAAAACGAGCAAACAGTCCAGAACAAGTCCATCTTGAAGGCTCATAAATAATCGCATTTTAAATAGTAGCTGTTTTCACAATAAACCATAAAACTTGTCGTTATATTACTTACTAACCACTAAGCAATTTAATTTAATTTTCAGGCGAACGTTCCTGAACCTATTCCTTGACCACTAGTCTCCATTACGCTCATACTGTAAATGTTCTACCTCAAATGTACCGTTATTAACAGACTACTTACACCACTGCGCTACAAAGTACAAACTGCCAATAAATGAATGGAATTGAATAGCGGCCTCTCGCCATTCATGTCTGTGAAATGTTGACTCCTTAGGCATAGTATGCCTTAGGCCTCGCTCAGAAAGACGGCGCGTTGCGCGGTGCGTGCAGCGTCGCGCGGACTAATCAAATATTCTCGTATGCTATGTTAAGGGGTTAAGATGCGCCAATGACATTTGGCATTCGGCGCTCAGCTGGTTTTAGCGCCTCTAGTGATCAACGCTCGAAGCTTTTGAACATTGAGCTAGCATTTCTCAAAGACAAACAAATTCAGACGAAACACCGTGAAAAAAATATTTTTGCCTAAAAATGAAAGCCCTCTGTGATGTTATGCTTTATTGTAATGTTTTTTTACTAAATTATTTGAAGCCAACGGCGTTTTAAAGTTGAGCCTTATAAGCAGCATGAGCGCGGTAGTTTGTTTATAAGTATAGGTAGATTAAGTATGTACTCACAAATATCCCGCATCTAAAGGTTTTGATTCCCTTTGGTTGTGCGTGTAAAATCTAAAAAAACAATCGTAGACCACGGACTCTCTGAAGTGTGAGATATTATCTTGGTCCCTCTCACTTTTATGATTTTTCAAACGAGAGAGACATTGACCAAAAAATATCTCGTGCGTAGGAATAGGGGAAATAATATAATATCGTAAGAATGGCCCTGGAGGGCTATTCTTGACGCGTGAGATGTTTCTTGGTCACTCTCACTATGACTTTTAAAACGAGAGAGACATTGATCAGAAAATATCTTTCGTAAGAATAGGGCTCCTGATGGGCATCCTAAGAACTCCGGTACCAGGGATAAATTACTCAACCTATCCTAAACCAATGCTTACAACATTTCAAAAATCTCATAACAAAAAACATATTTACTAGGACTAGCAGAGCTGTTCAATCGACGGCCCGCTTAAAAAATGTATTCTACGAGTTGGTAGTACTAATCTGTTTTACATAATCAGCAGGTAGTATAAAAATGACTAAAATGATTGAAAACATAGTGGACCTAGAACTTACAACCTCATTATTATCTCGATAGTTTCTTGCCTGATTTTGCTGATAATTATGTTCCTACTCGAAGTTAAAAACGCGTTTGTGTTTAATATCTTTTTCATCACTCTCACTCGTAAAAAGGACTTTATTACATCAGTTTTAGATCATAATCCGAGCTATTAAGCACGTGTTCTGTTACTTTACCATTATCGCACTAGTAACTAAACTAGACTTTTTTTAAAATAAATCAACAAGAGTTTTTTTTTACTTTTCTTAAATTCTTGATTTAAAGTATCATAACTACGTAATAACAGTAAATAAACATTATTTTTTTTTATCAAAATATTGACAATTAATTAGGTATGATAATTTAAACAAAGTACTCGCTTTATTATTATGCCTAGTAAAATTTTGATAAGTGGAAAAGCAGCAAAATGCGCATACATTTTCAGAAAAATGTATTGACTAATGCAAGTCTGTGTTTTTTCCCCTCGCATGTGTGATGAAAAACGTCACATGAAACGCGTGTGCGTTAATAATTTACACTATTGGCTCCATTAGTGGGCTCGCATACGGCTCGCGCTATAATACCGCCTCGAGTGTAATAATCTTAGCACAAAAGTGTCATAATTTACGATATAAAAAACTACACTTTGACTTAATTTTGTTTACTTAATTTTTTTAGTAAACTGATTTTCAATAAAAGTCAAGTTAGAAGATGTTTTAAGTGATCATTGTAACAAAATTAAAGCGACTTCCAAACCACAAATAAGCACTAATATTAATTAATATAATTATTATAAGCGCTACCCATCTATTTGAAGTCGGTGCCAGCCAAGTCTTATAGGTAGAAGAAGAAGGATACTACTTACAAGTATCTACCTAATTACTACATATACATAGTATCTATATACTGCTTACTTGGCTTGGCTGGTTCCGAGTAGTAGGTAATTCCTACTAAACATTCAGACTGAAATATTTGGCATAGTACGAGTAACTCCTAGTACTTCTACCTATTACCAACAAGTATATAACCTACTTACTACACAAATTGTATCTATCTACTTCATATTAGACTTGGCCTATTAGATTTAGCTTGGAGGCCGAGTTAACGGCTTACCTACCCGCTACCCTTGCCCTAGACACCTGTCTGAGCGTGACGTTTTAATCGGACAGTGCCAGCCAAACCCAGTATAAAGACAATTGCCAATGCCAACTAGATAACTGTTGCCCGTACCATGGTCTGGCAATATGATGATGGTAGAGAGAAGGGTGCAGGTTCGGAGTGGGACCTGTGAATGACAAATACAAGAAACTAACGGAACGAGCTTTTTTTTATCTACGCGTACGAAATCGTGAGCAACAGCTAGTAGTTAATATAGTAAAAAAATCCTCTCTAGCTGGACTAAAGGGGTCTTAGATTGGATATTGAAAAACCTTTTGTAGCTGAAATACATGTATAGTGCTTAGATTTTAGCAAACACCAAAAAAATAATCAAAATAAACCGAGAATCAAAAAATATCAATAAATCAAATGCTTTAAAAGCAGTAATCGCTCAGATTAACACATCCTTAATCTAACACATGAAAATCAAATGTTGGTTTTATAGATGAAACATAAATTCGAGCGAAGCTTGCAGTTGGGAGTTTCCAAGCAAACATTGAATGAAAACTCAGAATAAGCACTGTAAGAAGAGTTTATTTGAAAATTGAACTAGCTACCAAGAAAAAAATACGAGCACGTGCTCCTCGAGCTGCACGAAATTTAAAATAAAAGACTGTACCTTACTAGTACCTTTTTATTAGTTATGAGAGAGTATAATATTAGACAGTATTTTTAGAAGAGGATTCGCTTCTAGGATAAAGCAGTGTTTTTGTCTTAGGCGGCTTGAACCCCTCGCTGCCCTCAGGACTCATCTTCCTTTGCTGCGCTCGGGAGTTAACTCTAGATTCCCTCGTTACGCTCAAGGTACAATAAGCCGCCCGCGACGTAAGGCACTGCTTTGTGCCCTCGGTACATAATTTACTATTGTTACTCTTTATTCACAAAAAGGTGAATTGAGAAGCAAGACCTGTTTGCTTTTCTCCAATCAAGTCTATCGATTGTTTGGCGCAACCAAAACCATTGGGTCTTGATATTTCCTTAAATTTTACGAAGAAGAAGCTAATGTTATAATACGCCAATAACTTTTGTCTTTCTGTTCTTGTTCTGCTTCTTCTTCGACGATGAGATTCGGCAATGAAGACTGATATTGTTGTTCCTAAAAACAATATTAAATAATAATTAATTTGCAACCATACTAAGTCCCAACGCTCGTATCAATAATTTATTTATGTACATTGTGTACACGAAAAAAAAATGATTACCAGTTTATTCGAAGGTGAAAAAGTCCCTGTTCCTCGGATGCTCTGATAACTTTCGGATGATTTTGAACTAGGCATCTGTAGATAAAAATATAGGATAAGTTTTTAGTACTGAAACGGAAGTTTTTCACTCGCGCTTTGCGCTCGCTAAGTGAATGGTTGTACTGGCGTCACGCATGCCCATAGCAGTTCAGCGCCACTCTGATTATAAGTAGTGGCTCTATGAGCAACGTCTCACAAATTACATATCTCCGCTATTTTAAATAAAACCTAAATTTACAAAATTTCACAAATATCGGTTGAGAAATGCGATCTGTAGTGGAAAACAATCGGACATCCGTGCAATCAGACGCTGGACGCCGGACATACGATAACTTTAGCAATAGCATTTCCACTTGGCATAGCTCTGACTATGCACTATGCTTGTCACCCTAATAATATAAGATGTTAAATGTCTTTTAACTCACCTTAGTTCAGTACTTGCATTTTTTGTTGGCTGAACGCTTGTGTTTAATCTTTGATAATTTCGTTGATCTCTGTTTCTGAAAAAATGAAATAGAGCAATTTAAAGATATTAATTACACAATATTCATATTACTCAAAGCGTCTCGTTTGTCTCTTTCCATGATACCATAAAATATAAAACAATTACCAATTTATAATCCCAGTTTAAAATATATTACTATTCTAGTCTTCATGCAATAGAGACTAGATTAAAATAACTATTAAGACTAGATGCAGGTTGGTATCAGTTACCAAAGAAATTGTTGTATTTAATAAATATAAATAAATTTAACTTTATATATTATAATAACAATACATACAATAGTGACTCTGTGAGCTGGAGATCTCGTGACCGATGTCTGTCCGATTTGAAATTGTCACATGTATTTTATACCCAAATAAATTATTTGTATTTGTATTTGTCCTCCTCTACAGGTCACACTCCTCAACCGATTCTCGTGAAATTTTGTGAGCAGGTTTGACAATTATATAAATTTTTGTTTTGACTCGGATCAAAAAGTTTTTTGGAAATTTTCCAATTATGCAGATATATCCTTTTTTAAATCACATCTCTGCCATATTGAAAAATTTCCAATAACCGCCTAGACACGAAAATTCTTTTTAAATATCGGACTTACTCACAAAGTTTCAAGAGAATAGGTTAAGAAATGCGACCTGTAGATTAAGACAGGTCTGGGCAAAGATCCGGACAGAAATCCAGACGGAATTCGGAAATACGAAAGCATTTTCGTCGAATCTGAAGCATAGACGCTTCGCTCGCTAACGATCTCTCGCTCGGTTATTGTTGTAAGAAAATGTAATAACTTTTCTTTCGAATTCAATAGCCATAACTCGGAACACTACTTTCTGAATGCAAATGCTTGAATTTTTGTATTAAATACTATTTTTTACAAAAAAATACTTTATTTTGATCAAAGTGACTGATCAGAGTGTTAGTAAGCATATTCTTTCAAATAAAAAATAAATGACGAAGTTATGCTGCAACAAACATTTAGTAAAATTTATACAATGTAATTGAGTGCGTCCTAATTTTTGAAGTCGGTTAACAAACCAGGATAAGTTAGAAAAATATGCTCACTACACTGCTAAAAATAATAATGTATTGCGGACCGTGGTTGGTCAGCTATAACATAAAAATGTGATTGTTTCTAGTTTAGGTAAGTTAGTTTAGGAAATGTGCTATACCAAAAACAAAAAATAGTATTAGTCATTTACACCGTTCGCACGCAACGACCGCTTTCCGATATTGACATCGTAAGTACACATAATAATTATCATTATTTTATTTTTACCCGATTGTTCAAGAAGGATTATTTATTATTATTAACTATAGAATACTCCCCATTTCTATGTTATTAACTAGGTGTTGGGGCATCAGCAAGTATGCCACAGTTTCAATTTGAAATGGCTTAGGTATATTGACCTTAGTATAATTTTTGTAAATAATTGTTTCAAATGAAATCACGAGAAAAAAAACAGCTGTTTCATACAGAAAGCTCATCGATCGTCGACAAAATGTAAGCAGATGCTTTTTTCCCCGATTTATATTACAAATAAAAAAGTTTAAAAAGTAATCGTTGTTTATAATGAAGAGTACAATGACCCCCGTTTGGCTTAGTACACCCTATACCGATAACCCTGTGCAATGTACTAATATGACACATATGTATAGGTACATTTGTACATAACAAGAAAAAAAGCACAGTTCTGACAAGTCTTGCACTTGGATAATTATCATGAGCAACATGTACAATGGGGCCCGTGCCGTGGCGTGATGATTGTAGTACAGCACGACGCTGCGCGACCGCGGCTCGTATCACAGCAAAATAAGGTTCATGGTCGCACAGCGTCGGCGGCTAAATCCAACAATCATCGCAATAAGGTGTAATGGACGGTGAAGCCCTGAGAGTTAACATAGGTCGGAGGACACGTCTGTAGTTTTCTATTAAGTATTTTTATCAGGAAAACAAACGTCAGACCGAATCATATGCCACTAAAAACTCAGACACTAGGGTTAGTCACTTCAGTCTACACAATAAGAACAAACGGGTAAAAATATTTATGTGGTAATTAAATATTAATAGGTAGGTAGGTACTTACCACTTAGCTACCTAGTTGGAGTCCAATTTTTTTGTTACGCCTAGCTGCCTTGGTGACATCTCCCATTTTCATCGGATCAACCTTCTGTACCCTCTACTCACAACGCGATCAATTATTGTCCAAATATTTTCACTAGTAGTAAAGTCACTAAAAACTTATCAAATGTCTTGAAAAACTACTTTTTTTGATTGTCTCTGGATAATGAAGCACTATTTAATTGATGATTTACGTACAAATAGAAAAAAAATGCGAAAATATTTTTCGGCAAGGCGAGTACGTCCTTCCTTCGTGAGGCGCTGGCGCCGACTGGCCCGTCCCCCGCAAAGGAGCTCGCGGGTGTCAGTGGTCACGTGATCTGACGAAATACTTCAAAATAACACAAAATATTACTAAACTAACTCAATTTTAGCTCTAAAAATATGGTAAAAGGACGATCAATCATATTTTTAATTTCCTATCCGAAGGTGTAAAAATATATAGTAACGTAATCTCCGTAAGCACGGTATTGCACGCCATGAGAACGAAAACAACGTTCATTTAATATTTATTTACTCGCTATCTAGTAAGTAATATAATATTTTAATCAGGCTAATTAATAGGTAACAGAATGATCTTATTGGTGATATTTTTTTCATATCGGTAGGGTCCGTAGCTTCTTCACTATTACGAGTTGAATAGACGCATTTGGCGAATATTCAAGGCTTAAGTACGATAGCGTTCAGGTAGAAGCGTCCAAGCGCGTTCTATTTTGTTTTCATCCCCCGACGCAAAAAAGGTGTGTTATGTGTGTGACGTGATTCGATCAGATATCCATCGAAGGTGACGTGTGTATCTATCTCTGATCTGTGTGGATATCTGTGACATCATAATTCTCAACCAGACCGATTGGACTGGGCCGATATTGATGCGGTTTTCTCTGCTTGAAAGCTACTGTGATCGAGATGGTTCTTACTTATTTGCTATGGTCGTCGAGTTTTTTTTCTAATTTACAATTTTTACTTGTGTTGTTGGAGCCTAGCGCTGCACGCGCCGCTCAACGTCTCGCGACTCCCTGAAGAGGCCTTACGAATATGCTGGAGAAAAATGCCGCTGTCAATGTGTACTGGTTTATTCTCCTGTCACGTGAGGTAAGAGTGAGATGTCTTTCATCGTTGGACAATGTAGAAGAAAATAGAAGACAAACCGACTTTCTGAAGTGTATGTGAACAGATTGTGTGTAAATTCTCATAAGATATGGATCAGGTAAAAATGGGTTTATTTTATCCTACTTCCTACTTTACACGGGCTTGCATATAAAGACCTTTATAAAGGCGAAAAATTGGAATGTTTAAAAACTTGGAATGGATGCACTGAGCTTGTATCTTGGATATAACACATAGGCCACTTTTCAACCGCAGGGCGCAGCTAGTAATATTATATAACTTTATGTTCTTTATGTATTTATAATGATTGTATTAGTTAAAATAAAACCCTCCGATTTGCTACAATTTCTCTGAGCTCACAATAGCTACGTTAGGTATTTCGGATATGATTAATATCCTCAACAGTAGGCGATTACGGGCTGATAATGATAATACTCGTAATATACAGTCTGAGGCTTTTAAATTCTGAATTCTATGTAAATAAGTACCTAGCTATACAAAATACTATATTAGCTACTTATACGACGTAATGAAAAAGCAATCTAAATCTCTATTTTGTTATCGCCCTACAGACATTGTAAACCTACGCTTTTTTAACTTACATCGACTTTAAAACATAAACCGTATTCATTAAACGTGAACGATATTCCGGAGACAAGATTCAGATGAAAACGGAATAAATAAACCAATCGTATCTACTGTCTGGTAGAAAAACGACTTTATTAGACAGGACAAGGTATTTCAAATGCAAATTACTATAAAAAGTTGTGAAGCTAAACTTTGTTAAACTTTAAAGCCTATATACCTATACATATAGACTAGCCTACTTACTATGACACGTTGTATAGCCTCAGAATAGTTATACAGTGTTTTTTTCATGTTTAAATTTTTAACTCGATCGTTGAACTCTTCCGAGACTACACAACACACAACAACAATACAACACATTAACTTTTACTGGAGGTAGTTGTGAAGGACGCAAAATGGTCTTCTATTTTGTCCTAACCTAAAAGGTCTAATTACCAATTCTAGAACATTTCTAGAACCACTACTTATTGTTGTTGTAACAACAAAATGTTGTTAAGGCAGCTACAGATAGCAATAATAACTTTACGTAGCAACTATTGTTGTAGTTCTAATTATTGTTGTTGCTGCAACAATTATAGCTGTGTCATGTTACTGATTTTGTTGCTGTTTGTAAGAATATTTGTTTTGACGATCATTGTAGTTTTAGATCAGACATCGGTACATGTCAAATTAGAATGACATTACAACCATGAAAGGTCAGAGTACGAACTCCATAGTACTACCTACCTAGCTGCCTACTTTACCTACTACATATGGCCACTCGCACTAAATATAGGAATTGCCTAAGTCCTAGCTTAACTAGTTTAATCTACTCCCAGCTAGCTCCTATCTAAGAAAAATAACACCAACCTTAAGCAATTCCTTTGGAGAATCTTAACTTTAGACGAATATTTCACTAGAAGTAAATTAAACTACTTTAGCAAGGACTTAAGCAATTCTTAAATTCAGTGCAAGTGGCCATTATACTTTTTGTTAGGTTGTTCCTTACTTATCCTTAGTCAACTCATCCTTTCTAGTAGGAGTAACATTCTGTTTTTCAGGATTCCTTACCCAAAGGGTTAAACGGGACTCTATTACTAAGACTCCGCTGCCTGTCCGTCTGTCACCAGGCTGTATTTCATGAACCATGATACTTAGAAAGTTGAAATTTTCACAGATGATGTATTTCTGTTGCCGCTATAACAACAAATACTAAAAAAAAAAGACAATAAAATAAGTATTTTAGGGGGGTTCCCTTAAAGCAAACGTGATTTTTTTTTGGAACTCTTCTTGTACGACTCCGCCGGCCGGATTTTTTTCTCTGTCTAAAAAGTGTAATCAAATGAATTTTAATAGCAGTATTTTCTTCCTTTTGTAAGCTGCCTCTGGTAAATAGGCCAGAACATTCTGCAAACACAATTTGACAGTTTAGGCGTAGAATGAGCAAATAACTTCCCTGGCTCTGGTGGACCACACAGGAGTCGCAACAAAATGTCGTGTCCTTTTGTGCCACGCCGACAGATATTGCACATTTTGTGTACAGCGAACGACTCGAACCTGTGCCGGAAGGTAACAATGTGAAATTGTGTTTCGTCGCAAACTTGAACCTGTCTCGAGGAAGCTGTAGATATTTAGAGGCCGCCAATGTTAAAGCTAAACTCCTGTTGATGGTAAAGGCGTTTGGAGATAACATTTAGATTCAGATTCAGATTCAGATTCAGAAACATTTATTGAATAACTGATACATTCAATATATCTATGCTAGTTCTTCTTGCAGAAATCGTCATAATCAGTTTACCCTCATCGGGCATTCAATAATTATTAGCACGTGTTAAAATAAGTATTATGTAAATTTCTATTAATATATTTAAAAAACTAACAACTGCAACTCGACAGTCTCGTTGGCTCAGTTGATAGTGAACCTGCCTTCTGAACTTCGGAGCGTGGATTCGATTTCCACCTAGGGCAAACTCTATGTTATCTAATCCAGTAATGTCTATTTAAGTATGTATTTAAAAATATGTAAACATGTACGTATAACAGTCTCTGGCAGCCATTGTAAAAGCTTTGCTTAGTTTGGGGTCAGACGACCGTGTGTCGAATTGTCCCGAATATTTATTATATTAATTTTTTATTTTAAATTTTAACTTAGAAACAAAAACTAAAATTTTGTAAATTTACTCTTCGTATTTTGGACAGTGTTTTTAATTGTACAATAACATTCATTAAAACCTTTCTAGAGCAAAGCTTTATAAGAGACCTTTTTAGATTGTATAAAACTTAGAAAGGCAGCTGAAAGCAAAATTGGAATATTTGGCTCTACCTTTTGGTGCAAAATCGTAATACAGCTACGTACGGTATTCTAATTAAGAAAAAATCAGCGTCGTCATTACAATACAATACAATTACCTTTATTGCACACTAAAAACTACATGAAAATCTAAAAACTATACTTAATACATTTTTCGGTAGTACAAGGGCGACAATTAGCAATTTTTAAAGCTTTAGCTTAGCTACTAGAACTTTAGAACTAGTCCACATCCTGGTATAATCAATATCAACATCATCATCATTACAGTCTTCTACTGCCCACTGCAGGGACGCCGAATGGTACTACCGGTTTTTTGTTTGTATGTATTATCTAACCGTAGTACCTTCAACAGTAGGCACTACAGAACATTTAATATTCCGTCGTACCATTAATGGTACGTTTCAATTGTACCACGGAAAAAACGCGACTCTACATCGAGGGTAATTGAGCCGTTATTTACCACGCATAGAAATACAATACTAACATATCTATACTCTCTAACATAAATTTAAACGTCCCTAGAATAGCTACAAGACATCCTAAATCCTTACATCTGGAAAAACTGGTCGACTTTCCCGACTTTGACCTGTTCAACACATCCCTGAACTCAATTAGACAAAAGATAGCTAAAAACTGGTTTTGTGTGTCTCCCTGACTGTGTTAGTTTAGTGTAGTTGTTTTTTTTTTTAGTGCAATAATAACGTTTCTCTTCTGTCATGAGCAAAACAAAAAAAAATTGTTTCAATATGCAAAAACAAATAAATGGTGTATAACTATTTAATTTATAAGTAATCTTGGTACATAACACTGTATGTTTTCCGAATATAAAAAAATAAAATAAATGAAATACTTTAGCAAATATCTGCCCATCGTCCAAAACAAATCCCACTTTAAAGTATTGCTCCTATTTGCGACAACGCATTCGAGTCACATTGCGTTTCATTACAAGAATCTTTTGAATTCAACGTGGATCTGAATAAAGGCGCCATCTTAGATTACGGTATGGAAACTGAACCTTGAATATTTTAACTAGACAATAGCATAGTGAGAAGGTAAGATAGTTTACAACTTTTTACATAGAGGCTGTTAGCAGAATGCGTTGATATTTTACTAGATATTTAAATTATACTAAAAGCACTTCAAGTAAATCTCATCTCATGATTCTTGTGCCACATCAGTCAGACTTCGTAAATTCAGAAATTCGTCATAATAAAAACAAGCTATTTACTCAAAAACGTGACGCTATTTGAAAATATCCTGCTACAGAAATTCAAATTAGGACTAACTTACGTCCTTGCTGTTGGTTTGTATCTTATCAATTACATATCTACGTTTGGTTTTCTCCTAATTTTATCTTTTCACAGAAGCTTTAAGTTCTGTTGATACCACACTACTACTACTTCTCTCATTCCAGAGATAGTTTGGTTAACTAAAGAAATTCGTCCTTATTACTCTGTTTGGGATATTGTCAGTTTGTGTATTCAATTGAGAGCGAGTGTGACCGCGTATAATATTTATTTCTGAAGATAAAAACGTCAATAATTTCGTCATTCAGAAGCTAGTAACAATATATTTTTCTCTGTTTCATTTCTTCTTGAGAGATACAGAGAGCCTACCTACCTTTCGAATTAAATCACTCTGTCTGTATGTCAGTATGTCATTCCTCAGTTTGTTTACACTATACTGACATCAGTTGACATAACATTAATGTAAAGTGTGGCGACCGGTGTGGCTTCAAGGAATCTGTGTAGCGCGCTTGAGTTACGCCTTTTATTATATACGCTGTTGGGGCCATAGATATAGCTGAAAATTTAAATTGCTTTTATGCTGATAACGGTCGCTTACGTCATGAGTAAGAATGTCGTCGCAGCAACATTAAAGTGTGCGGTGGACGACGCGGTTTCCTTCTCTCTTCGTAGTTCGAATAAACTTCAGGATTGGTGGCCGTGTGTTAAGCCTCATCGAGAAGCGTTACGTTTGTTAGCTAGCTGGTAAAAGTGACCACACTACACCACACTACAGTGCTGTAGTGTGGTGCTGCAATAGGTGATATCTTATCATTTGTATGGAATCGTACTCAGCTAAACACAAATGAAGTCGAGCCCATTTAAACCGCGATCAATGCTCTTACAAGTCATCATGAAGCTATAAATCTTATACTACCGTCATTCTAATGGCCCCACATAGGCGCTGTACACACTACCCACCCCGTTGTTGACTTTAACATCAAATGTTGCTCGGTGTGCCAAGGCTATTGGGTTACCGCCCTTATGTTAATTTATTGTTTTATGATCTCTGATAAGAGTGTGTACCGAGCTTAAGGAAATTAAGATGTTTTTGAGACGTTTTTATAGCGGATTGTATGTCGTGGCTTTTATTGCTGGGAACTGGGGTACAGGCATTACGAGTGTAAGTGCGGTGTAAAAATAAATTAAAAGTAGGTTAACAGACAAGGGCATGACTTTTACGTACTTTGGGCTTAGATAAATAGATAGATAGATAAACTCTTTATTGTTCACACCACAAGTAACAAAAAAAAACAAGAAAATAATTATAATAATACTTATTCTATAGTGTAACAACTGGCGGCCTTATCACTACGATCTCTTCCAGGCCACCTTAGGATGGAGAGTATGGGACACGGTGTGCTTAGCTTTTTTTTGTATCATGAACCATTGTCTTTTTCATTTAGAGTGTGTAAATCATAGACAGAAACTGTTTTTCGATAGGGTACTAAAGCTATAAAATTATCTGTCAATTTCCCACTCAGGAGAAGAGACACGCGCAAAAGCGAGAGATAAAAAATTGAGACCAATTTACACAAAAAGGGCAAAGTTAATAAATGGTAAAGTATTATTTTCTCTATTTATGCATCTCTTTGTTCGTTTGTTACATTTTAGTGACTACATTGATCTTGATGAAGGATAAGGAAATAATATGAATTATTCATAATTCATATCATTTCATATTATTATTAGTCCACCTTCAGGTGGACTTCTGAGTACTGTTTAGTGATTGTTGAAAAAAAATGCGGGATTAAAAAAAACGGTTTAAACTACAGTGCCAATAGAATTTGGTAACTTTTTACTTTAACTTTAATTTGGTAACGTGTAGCTGTCTTTAAATACTATTCCATTATTTTGTCACGTATTCCGGAATATTTCGATTCTTCCTTCCGACGACAATTCAAGCAGTTTGGATTTCAAAATCAACAAACAGGTGCTTGTGTACATACTTCGGTGTTACAGGAAAGGCAAGGTAAACAGAATGGTACTTATCTCACAATGGGCTAGCCTATACGCATATAAAGAATGGAAAGAGAGGTGGCGATTACACAATCCTACTTTACCTACTATTAATTTGGCACAGAGATAGATTATTATAGTCTAGAATAGCATATAGGATACTATTTAACCGCGGCTGAAATCGCGGGGCGCAGCTTGTGATGAAATAAAGTACCTACTTTGACCAATTGATAAAATAAATATTAGTATTTTTTTTATTGGTAAAGTGATACATGCCTATGGGATCTTGACTGGCTGCATGTCAGCATTTTCAGTTTATCAATCTATCAAAATCAACGGATCAAAAATCTATGAATACCTAGATGCTGTCATGAAGTGACGTCGGTAATGTTTATCTATCAATGAAATTATTTTGCAAAATGTTAACAAGTCCGTATTATATTAGTAAGTATAGTAGGTTGGTAAGCTTGCCGGTTTATCTTAAGGGTTCTGCGACGCTTTGAATTTTTCATACAAACTCGCTTATCAAATTTCTTGGAAACTATACGTTAGATTATGATGCAATTTGGCACGTACAATTAAATGAACTATATTTCCGCCCCTATGTTCTTGGTTTTTTTTTTAAATCCTAAATAGAAAATAGAGCTATGAAAAATGTCTGCATTTTTAAGGGGTCACTTTTGACCGATTATCTAATAGATAGACAAAGCAAATCAAAAATTCCTTTACGTATGGAAATAGTCTACATCATTAGCTTTTCAATGAATCAATAATGCAAGTGTAATTGTTAGATACTTAAGAATTATTAGAGAAGTGCGAAAATTATAACAAATATATGAATTGCAATTTGTCACTCTGTAGATAGTTTTAGAGACTCGTCAGTATCTTTACTTGCTCTCTTCGCTCACCGTCTCCTTCTAGACGAAATGGCAATAGAAAACCTTTACCCAATGCAAAGTTAGCCTAAAGTGTTCTCCGGACTTAAAATATGAATTAACAATTCACTCACGCTTTGCAGTTTATACCCATCACACTTTTTAAAAGCTTTCAAAACACTAAAAATAATGCGCTTGACACTACACCATTAGCGTGTCAATGAAGCAATATTTGAGTAGAGTAAATAGTAAATACTCAATGTACAGCATTTTTCACCTTTCTGATACACAAAACAGGAAAACTTCACGGCTGTTAAAATCAAAACTTTTACTCCTTTTCTGGCACTTAGCATTCGGCTGTTTATCGGCTTTAAACCATTGAAGTATGTAAACAGCAAATCCATTCGCTTGACATCAATAAAAAATACCTCAACGAGAATGACCGGTAGATACCCTTACCATATTTGCATGGACTGAGAATAAGACCTAGATAGATATTTTTAAATTATTCGATTCCGTTTATTTTGAAGTTTTTTTTTCTAATGATTCATCGCGTGCCTTCCGAATCGCGTGCCTTCTTACCGAAGGTTTAATTTCTTACTTATAGTTCATTATACAACGTCTTGTTTCGCATTCCCGCAGATTTTGTAGAGGTAGGTATACTCTACTAGCAGAGCACGACAAAGCTTATACTCTAAGCATCAAATCCGCCAGTATTAACAAAAAAAAGAAAAATCACGCTTAAACTGTTGTTAATAACAGTTTAAGCGTGATTTTTCTTTTCTTTTATTTCTGGTTTGAACAACAAATAGTTTTTGTAACTATTCATAGTTCTATTTATATTTCTCCCACTATCCCTTTCTAGTTGGTGACGTTAGTTTGTCTACACACACTTGTGTACATATTAGATTTTATGAACTCTGTACGTAATGTTGTCAAGGCAAACCAGTAACCTGGCTGTTTCAAAATAATACTTACACTGGGTAGAACTGAAATTAGAAGCGAATTGTAATAGGATTTGTAGATTTATGTTTGCTTTGACATAAAATCCAATTTAATGGCAAAACAGTATTACAGACTAGGCAGTATTACATAACTGATAGCATTGTTGATTCAGGCACTTTCAGACACGATGAAGATGATTTTGGGCACACTGGAAGTTCGAATAAATTGTAATTAATGAAACGAAAAAAAAAACTCTTTCACTACTAAGGATTTTTACTGTGGTAACAAACAAGTATTAGGTACTTAAAACATTTAAAAACCTTTAAAATTAAAATTAGTGTCGGGTTAATGATTCTTATCAAACATAGCTAAGAACACTTCCGACTAACTCACCTTTCAAAACAATTAAAAACAAAATCGGTTCATCTTTTCAGGAGCTACGATGCCACAGACACACACACACACACACACACACGCGCATACACACACTCACACACACACACACACACACACATGTCAAACTTATAACACCGTGTCGTTTTTGCCTTCGGGGGTTAAAAATTAGTAACTTTGGCAAGATTATTCGTTTCACCAAATTCAACCAAATCGATACATTTCAAGACTCCAGTTCGATTTATAAAGAGTACATACAGTAGCAACTAACACTTTAGCCACAAGTGGGCCAACACGGAAATACTCGGCCCGTATAAATCATAGCTCATTTGACGCGAGGAATACTGAGTCTGTGACCAATCTGACGTTCCTTGGCGTAGGTTATGTTTCGTTGTGAGAAAGGGGCAGAATACTTAAACCCCATCCACACGATACAATTTTACAACCAATTCGACTAGGTTAGCAATCGAATTGTACCGGGTATGTGGAAAATATGAGATCTAAAGTACAGGACCAATTAATGACCTTTAGATTAGTCAATCTGATTGGCCAACCAAATTTTATTGTGAAGTTGTTTAATTTTTTGGAATATCTCGATATTTCTAGGGGATTGTAGAATTTAAAGTGCCTAGGGAACAGGCTTAGGGAACACATTGAAATTGGTGTTTTTGAATCTGAATAACCGACGATAACATTCTTTGCGATTTTCGTTGTAAAACAATGAGAACAATTTTGGTCATGGGTTCTTTCACTACACAGTATACTGGTAGTTTGAAGTGGTAATTATGTAAGTGCTAATTCGAAAATGCGTATTATACTCATAAAATTCTAAACAACTTCTTCTATTGTATAAGATTCCAAAATTCACAAAAAAGAAATCAGCTCTACAATAGACAACAAATAGATTGATGTCAATGACTTTGAGCAAAATGTATGGAATATGTGACATATTTTAGTGATTTTAAAATTGAACTAATAATAACGAGAACAAAAATTAAGTTATAAATAAAACTATGTTTATTTTGGCCTCTTCACCGCTATGTGGCTGAACTTATCTAATCTAATCTAATCTAAATCTAACTGATAATATTTGACATAGATTATGATATGATATTATGCATCATGAGGAAGAACTTTCTTATCCACCCAAGCACCGTCGCGGGTAACAGCTAGTGAATGATAAATCTTACTCAGGCAAGCAAATCTAAACTCGGCGAATGTAATAATCGGAAATCCTCTATCGCCACAGCGTTTAGTTTCGAATCGGGGGATATCTCCAATTACAGTACAGTCAAGGATACCGGACCATCCATTTGAATTGGAACCATCTGATTGCAGTGCAACGACTCTGCAAACATGACCCGGTGGAAGACAAAGTCAGTTTTTGAAGATGGAAGAACATGGACAAAGATGTTGGGAAAGTCGAAGTCAAAGTTGCCAGGTCTATTCAATTATTCATCTAGTTTTTTTATATTTTTATTTTTTATGTAGAATAGATCGTTGTTTGACCTCCAACTCGCCTGATGTTAAGCGACGTTGTGGTCTAAGATGGACCACGACGACCTATAAGGCACTTATTCACTCTAGCCTTGAAGTTTTGTAGAGTGAAGAAGTACAAAGACGGCATTTGAGTGAGGCGCTAAAAGTGCGCTACTGCTCAGACCCGTCTTCGGAACGGTTACACCGAACTACATCCCGAAACACGACTAGGTCATTTCACGGCATGGCTTGGTCCGGTAAGGGGTAACTAGCCACGGCCGAAGCCTCCCACCAGAGAAGTAAATTTCTAAATGAGCATAACCTTATACCAAAAGGAACGCATGATTCCAAATTCCGATAGTGCATTCTGTAGTAATATTATGATTTACTTAAACATGTTTCCTTAGAAGGAAGTTAAACCGCTTTTGCTGTAAGTAAGAGTTGTGTCACTATCATAAAAAGTATTTAATGTTTGATTAAAGTAATGATAACGATCAAAGTAAATGATCGATTTACTTATGTGTATCTATGTGACATTCGACATTTAATAAAATTATTTTCGAAGTTGAATATAAATCACGATAATTACCATTTGATTGATGCTTATTTATCAGTTTTTTAATACTCAGACTTTAATGTGATTTTACTAATTGACTGTTTGTTTTTGCTAAAATACATCTCAAAAGCAACGTAACAAAACCACACATCTCAAAGTAAAACTCCGTTTTAAAGAGCCAATATCCCACGCTCTACAAATAAGGTGTAAACCTAAACGTCCGTTGACGACGTAAATCCCGCCTTATTACCCCTGTACAAATACGAGCCGATCAGGGTTGTCCAAACAGTATGGCTTTCACCGTAACAAACCTTCTTATTGTGTTGAACAGGCTACCATTGTGCTTGCAGGGCTGCCGCTGTCAACTGTCAGCAGACTAGGAAGCCCACGCGCAGGAATTGACACGCGATTGCTGGTGCAAGCCATGAGAGGCTGAAGAAGAACTAGCGGTATTGAGATTTAGCCGCGGGAGCGTACTTTCGGAACGTAGTAACGAAGAAGAGAGTGAAGTACTTGACATGTAGGTCCCGGTTGTTTGTCCTATAACTGCTATGCTAAACCACGCAGAGGTCTTCGGATGATTTAAAAACGTCAAGACACTAGAGTTGAAGTCGGTCTATAAGTACTTTCGAAGGTTTCGGAGAGAGGTAATTGAAATTCCCAATTTTAAATTTCGCGACACGTCTTTATCGATTCTTGTTTGAGACTTATTTGTAATTTTGTAATTTATCTTACCAATGGATAGTTGCAAAATTTCCTAAACGAAATTAGATCGAAGAATCAGAGGACCGGGAGTATTTCGACGGTATTTGGCTCGAAACTTACCTGAAACAATGAATAGGTACAATTAGTACAATCCAAACATAATATGTGTAAACTATATAATACATATGTATTTACTAATGAACGTAGAGTAAAACGACATATCGTCACGCCTTTCCCCCGCGGGGGCTGGCAGAGGTGTAATACAACACCGACACTTCGCCGGACGATATTCAGTCCCAAAATGTGACAAGGGGCAAGCCTGTCGCCATACACCGGGCTCCAGTCATGTAGCAGATGAGAGTGTTAAACAAAAGGCGATGAAAATATAGTTCTAACCATAACATAAAAATAGGAACATAAAACAATATTTAAACTAAACGTTCAATACTCTGTCTCGTATTTACTTTGCCCATAAGAGCCACCTGCAGAAGCACGGATTGTCTTTTTAACTCAGAATTAAGTGCTCATTAAAGGTTAAACAGATTACGAGTAATCGTCTTGCGCCACCAAGAGTTAGAAGCTAACCTTGAGTTAACACAACATTAGAGTGACATCTATACCTTTTAACCCTCCGTTTAAGAGGGCCGCGACGCTCTGAAATTTCCATACAAATGCGCTACTCAAATTTCTAGAAAACCGTTTGTCAGATTATGATTAAATTTAGCATGTACAAATAAATTAACAATATCTCCGCCCGTATTTTCTTGTTTTTTTTTTTTTAAAACGTTCTCAAGCTATAATAGAGCTATGAAAAATATCCGCATTTTTAAGGGGTCACTTTTGACTGATTTATTCAATAGGTAGACAAAGCAAATCAAAAATTTCGTTACGTAGGGAGCTTGTCTACATCATTAGCTGTTAAATGAATCCATAATACAAGGGAAATTCTTAGTTATATAAGAAT
This sequence comes from Peribatodes rhomboidaria, assembly GCA_911728515.1. Taxonomy (NCBI): domain Eukaryota; kingdom Metazoa; phylum Arthropoda; class Insecta; order Lepidoptera; family Geometridae; genus Peribatodes; species Peribatodes rhomboidaria. Next base: position 2,964,875 of record OU452184.1, on the reverse strand, counting down.
GATTACAGAAGTGCAAAAATCATTAAAAAAAATGAAATTGCACTTTGTCACTCTTGAGGTAACTTTAGAGGCTCGTCAGTATCATTACTCGCTCTCTTCGCTCGTCTTCTTCTTCTAGACGAAATGGCTATAGAATACCTTAAGTCAATGCGAAATTAGTCTAAAGTGGTCGCCGGACTCTTAAGAATAAAACTCCGTATCTTCTAAAAATGGGCCTCAGTCTACGAAATTGCGAACTTGTTTGCTATAAACGCTTCCTCTCATGACTCGAATCGTGCGAGTAATTGACTCACCGACTGCTAACATTGATAAACGTCTGCGAGATACGTGAACAGATTTAAGTATTAGCTCCGGAGATTTATGTACTTCTTCCTATTAATCCTTATCATCGATGCCTCAGTACAATTAGCAATCAGATCCATCAGTCTACCAGCGGCATAAGGGATTTTTCTTACTTATAATGACAGATAAAATCCTACTAATATTTTAAACGCGAAAGTTTGTAAGAATGAATGGATGGATGGATGAATGGATGTTTGTTACTCTTTCACGCCAGAACGGTTAAACAGATCTGGATGAAATTTGGCACAGAGAGAGATTATAGTCTATTATAGCACATAGAACATACTTTTTAACCGCGGGTGAAACCGCGGGGCGCAGCTAATACAAAATAATTATGTGTTATCTCATTAGTCTGAGAATTCTGATTTGCTCGGTCGATCAAATTTTAGCATATATGTCGTGCGAACTAACTGATAGAGATTTCCGGAGCGATCTACATTTCGACAATTCATAATTTATAATGGACCATAAATTTCCGAACTAGTCGCCGATAGCAGCTGTTTACATTCTATTTTATAGAATCTACCGATAGACTCTTGACCTCGCTATCTTTAATGGTGTATTAACCCAAAACATCGATGGGTTCTACTTAAATAATTATATTGAAGATTTTTTTTTTTTGAGAATTAATAGCATTTAAATAAAATAATGAATAAATAAATTCGGGACACTTCCACACACGGTCGCCTGACCCCAAACTAAGCAAAGCTTGTACTATGGCTGCCAGCGACTGATATATGACTAATATCCTATGCGCTATTCTAGACTATAATCTATCTCTGTGCTGTGCTATCAAATGTCATCCAGATGTGTTCAGCTGTTTTGGTGTGAAAGAGTAAAGAACATCCATCCATCCATCCATTCTTACAAACTTTCGCGTTTATAATATTAGTAGGAAGTAGGATGTATCTATGTGTGTTTGTTTATACTGGATGTTACTTTAAACGACGGCCACATTCCAGAATATCATTGTACTAACCAACTTTTATTGTGGGACCAACGATGAAATCGTACACAAAATCCGTCAATTCAGAAACACTTAGTATATTTCCGTTCTTGAAGAAGTTTTGCAGGAAAATGGTCCATCTCAATACAATTTTTAAGTTCTAGATCAATCGGGTAAGGGCTTTAGGAAACAAGGAGGTAGTCTCAGTTTGAGGCGAAGTACTGGTTAGATAGAGAGATAATCAACCAATAAAGTTCTCAATACAATTCCGAGTGCAACCGTATCGAGTGTCGGCAGACGGGCGTCAGACGGCTGGTGTTGGGTTGCCGTGCCTTACATAGGGTATGTGGTCACGGTCACATATTATCGGCTGTCGCGGTATGCCGCCACTCGTAGAAAGTATTTGGACTGCTTTAGCTTGGCAGTCTTCATACGTGCTGGATTTAAATGCGAAAGTGCGTGTTGAACTTATGGTAGAGAATGGATGGCCTCACAACTATGTATAGGCTTAAAGACTGACAGGAATTGTTTGGTAGCTTTTACTAGACACGGGCACAATTTTTTTCTAGCTGCGTAGTTTTACCCGCGGTTTAAAAAGTACCATAAGTGCTATTCCAGACTATAATCTATCTCTGTGTCAATTTTCAACCAGATCCATTTGGCTGCTTCTGATCTGATTGAGTAACAATCATCTCTCCATCCAAACTTGTGTATAAATACTTTCGCATCTACATCAGTGGTCAAACGCATGCCTAGTCCGTTGTAAAATAAAACTAAGTATCAATATGAGAAATTTACAGTTCCTTAAGCAAAAATAGGTTTGTTAGTATTACATTAGCGAAGGTATATTTTGTCGTTTTACCTCAATAATCATGTAGGCTTAATACGATACAGTGTTAAAATCAAGTGACCATTCACTTGATTTTTACCCATGAATAGGGAAAGGGGTAAAAAGTATCCAAAGATATTTTTAAACCGAAAAAAATAACTGAATAGTTCTGTATATTTGTTCACATCTGTAATTTCAGTACAGAATGGAAACTTTAGACCGCTATCAAAAGGTGAATCTAGTACCTATCTGAATGTCAACAACCGACGCGAACTCTAAACAAAATTTATGGAAATAGCAAACATTGGTATACTTATGATTGTCACACAAAAGTTATTCAAATTGAAAATCAATTCAAAATTATGTAATTTTCATTCAAGAATAGTAGTAGATGTTATATTATCATAGAAAACATATTGAAGTTCATTGGCTATTCATTGCTATTCATTGATACACAATATACTAATTCCAACACAATACCACCTACATGGCAAAAACATAATCATAATTTTATAGGTCATGTTAACTTAATATATTGTACACGTGTATTCATGAGAAAATGTTAAAATTATAATATAATTAGAATTATGAAACCAAAAAAAAAAGAAGTAAGTAGGTGTAGTCTTTATTGTTCAAAATGATTCAAATCAGAAATGAATCCAGATATAAATCTTTATTGTGGATACCAAAAATCAAAGATCTGAAAACAAAACATGACAGGTTTTAGCGTAAAAAGAGCTTATTTTTTTACAACGGACTTGGCATACGTTTGACCAATAAATGTTGCGAAGCAAAAAATGTAGGTCTGGCTTGACCACTGACTCACCTGATGGTAAGCGTCGACGTAAACGAAGGTGACACGCTTGCCTAGGAGATACCTATTCACTTTACTCTTGAACACTCCCGGATTGTATTTTGGTGGAAAGAAAGACGCAGGCAACGAGTTCTGCACCTCTGCTGTGTATCTAGACAGCCTTTTCATATCTCATATCAAAAGAGAAATGTACTTAACGAAAATGTCCGGACCTATAAGTATCTACTATAATTTATTATATCCAACAATGTTGTAACGTAGCTTAACATTCCATTTTAAAGGAGCCGAATAGAAATTGTATAGTTTAGAATAATCAAAACAAAGTGTAAAATGATCTGACTGTACCAATTTGTTTTTATACTCGTAGTACGATGGGAACAAAGCCTTTTGGAATAGATAATTAATACCCATCCAAAATATCCAGCCTCGGTGGCTCAGTTGGTAGAGAACCTGCCTTCCGAGCTTGGGGGCGTGGGTTCAATACCTACCTAGGGCAAACATTCATGTGATGAACATTTGTGTTTGTTCTATGTCTAGGTGCTAATATCTATTTAAGTACATATGTATTTAAAATATCTAAGTATTTTTATCAGTCTCTGGCAGCCATAGTACATATAGCTTTGCTTAGTATGGGGTCAGGCGACCGTTGGTGAAAGTGTCAAAAAATAAAACTTTAATACCTATGTAGGTAGAGAGAGAGTAAGCATCAATATTTAATATTTTTTAAATTATTTGTAAATAAATGTAATTTTAATGTGTCTGGTCACCGTCTCCATGGTGCAATCTTTGCTTGGTTGGGGATCAGATGACTGTGTGTCACTCCTTTTTCTACATCTAACACTCCTTCTATCTCTTGGCTCCATCATCACCTCAGGTCCCAAATATGTACTTACCAAATTACATATTTGTCATCCGAACTCCATTTACATGCAATCTTTTATTTTGATACGATATTTAAACTTGACTTCTAAAATTGTATGACATAGTTAGTCAGTTAATTACAAGAGAAGCTAATTAAAGAAATTAAACTTTCACTACATTTTAAAATGACCAGAGAAAAAACTAAACTAAATTATGGATGAGTGGAGTTAACACTCAATCTTATGCAATAGCCCTAGCATAGCGTACAGTTGTAAATTCAAAGTGCAATATCGTAGGGACGCGCGAATGAATGAGTCATCGTGTGAATGAAGCGATGAATGAACAGATTGCACTGAACAATGAATGACTGCAGCGCGAGCGCATTGTGCATTGTGGATTTGCGGATACGGAAATACGAATAATTGTGTTAAATAGCTTAAAGAGTTTTAGCACGAGCTTTTATTATGTAATGGCTATGCTTACTGATCGTATTTTAGCGATGAGTAATATTTTGTGAAGTTTGTTGAGTGTAGTTCAATTGTTGATTAAATGTACTCGGACTTCATTATTCCATTTACAATATAATTTTTTTAATGAATTATTAAAGGTTTATGCAAGTTTGTGTTGTTAATTAAACATTATACGGTATTATCAAACTAAGGTACTAATAGCGCTGTTAAAAAACTTTCATGCTTAGTTATAAAATTTAGAAAAAATAAAAAATAAAAAATAGTTAAGTCAGTACTTAGTCATATCGTCACGCCTTTCACACTTACTCACACTTCTCCGGACAATATTCAGTCCCAAATGAGACAGGGGGCGAGCCTGTCGCCATACACCGGGCTCCAGTTATGTAGAGTTTATGTCTCCAGTTGAGTTTATCCAGTATGTCTCCAGATGACATTAAAGATTGACTTAGTCAAGTTTTCCTATATCGTTTAAGGACTAATTTTTATAAGTAAGTAAAATCTTTCACTTTCTTCCTGTTCTGGACTAACAATTAGGAAGTGCTCGTATCAACCAAGGTTGGTGAAAGGACGGTGTCATCCATCATGACTTAACGCCTGAGAAATGCGACTGTCACCTTACTAGCACTATGTGGGTTAACGCCGTCCATCAACTTCGATGCTAATTGTTAGGGCTGCTACGTAAAAAAACGAGGACGTCTATTTTACAAATAATTTTGTTTTTTGACGTGACAACCTCTAATAAATCGATGAACGTCCGCTGCTGCACGAAAAAGATGACTCATTGTCCCGTTACGCTCGGTCGATTGGAGCGAGAGTGCTACACGAGTGAGCAAAAGGCACGATCGGCTTACGCCGAATCTCCCTTCCACTCGTTTGGCCTATGCATCCGAGGAGAAGATTTCATCAATGTTTTTTTTTTTTTTTTTTTTTTTTATGCAGAATAGGTCGGCGTTTGACCACCAACTCGCCTGATGTTAAGCGACGTTGTGGTCTAAGATGAAGCACGACGACCTATAAGGTACTTATTCACTCTAGCCTTGAAGTTTTGTAGAGTGAAGAAGTATAAAGACGGCAGTTGAGTGAGGCGCTACAAGTGCGCTACTGCTCAGACCCGTCTTCGGAACGGAAGACGTTATGGAACGGAACGGAAACGTTATGTTTTGTAATGAAGTTGTCACGTTAAACTTTCGTTTAAACCGACTTTACAGACAACCAATTTTTTTATCCCTTCACAATTTAACAAATAAATCGTCGAGACGAAGTAAACGATACAAATAAATCTTCGAAGGAAGTTGTTACAAAATTGCAGCCAATTTATGGGACAGCTTCAGAAATGGTGGTAAATAAATAAGCAACCTACGACTGTTTTGATAAAGACCAGTTTAAAATGATATATCTGAAGTCATTAGTGATGATTGTGGGCCGGGTTGTGAGATAATCAGAAATTTTTGTGGCAATTTGTCATTTTCACTGCGTCATTTCATGCCGTCCTACGGGAACTGTTATTATTCAGGGTTAGGTTAGCATATGTGTATGTACGAGTATATGCGTGTTCGCTTAGTTGTGTGTGTATATGCAAGGATGAGAATATATTTTGTTTCACAGCAAATGCAATTAAAACTTCAACGGTTAGTGACGTAGAGTTATCTAAATTTATTTATATGTACATTACTTAAAATAAAAACAGAAAATTAAAGAAAACTTAAACTATTAACTAAAAACTAGAACTAATCTAAAAACCCGTTGGCAGAGGGAAAGGTGCCCAGAATGCTAGCAGCATTGCCACGCTGGATGCTCAATTTCTGGCCGAAATAAATGCCAGCATTCTGAACACCTGACGCCTCCACCAACTGTTTAGCCAGGTCCCTGTAGAGAGATAAAGCCGCTGGGCCCCACGGACCTAAAGTTTCCACCGCAAACGGCACTAACATGTAGACACGGTCTAAACGCGAATATTTGTGTCGTTTGAGGTGGTTAGTTCATTTGTCAAATCTGTTGAACCATTCGATTATCCAATTTGACAGGTCCAAATTATCTGCGTCTCTTTCCATTTCTGTATGTCAGATGGCAACATTAAAAAAACTCTTTTAGTTTAGTTTAGAAAATGAATACACTTTAATTGTCTCTTTTCACAAAATGACACTTTTGCAGCTTATAGTAAGAGTAAGTATTTCTAACTTGCCGTTTGATTTATGAACTGTCATTGTAACAGGTTTGTGTCAGCCCTGGATGCGCGGGAGTTGAATCAGGGATTATCTCTAGCAAACAGAGATAGCGTGATGGATATGCCTCTATATGGGGCAAGTTATGACTATGGTTAGTTATGAAAACCTGCACTATGAGGTGTTTGAGTTGAACGTTGATAGAAGTAGTATAAAGACTGTTTTTGATTGAAATTGAAATTGAAAGATTCGAAAATTGTGTGTAAGTCGATTTACTTTTACTATTAATTTAATAGACTTACGAGTAGATCATTATCAAATAAAGACATAAAACCCTATTATGATCACATCCATATACCTATTTTTTAACCTAATTTAATGACAAAAAAGAGCGTTATTTTTGGCTTATTATAAGGGCTAAATACAACTTTTACGACTGAAAATGCTTTGCTATTTACATTGTAGTTCTAATTTATTAAGTTTAACTTAAATCAGATCCAAAATACAGTCTCCGTACATATTTATAAAGTAGGATTTAATTTGCACGCTCCGACCACCCAAGTGTTTTCACAGGCTGTCGGCTTAGCGCCTAGCTGATAACATTACTGATAAGGTTATCATTATAGCACCAATTCGACAGTTTCGCGACCACGTGGTTGTGTTAGATTTGAATACATTCTAGACTCATTACACATTAGCAATAAGCGTTCTATAGCCTCGGAATAGTCCTATCATAACATCATCCTAAAGATGATCGCGTCCAGGCTTGATTGTCCTTTTCTCCGGCATTGTTGCGAGAGACATGTCTCCGTGCCCGTGCAGGAGAGAGGCTACTAATGTGATGTTATGTGTTGTGACATTTTACTATTAATATTTTATTTTCTTCTATTTTGGACATTTTTAATTTCATATTCATTTTAATTTAATTGTTAAACCTCATTTTAATTTAATTTTAATTTTTTCAATTTAATTATATTCTAAATTACAATGTTTATAGGTAAAAGGCCTTAAAAAAAGAACATTTGAATTTGAATTTCAATAGTTATACAGTGTTTTGTCTTTATCTTTCTATTACATTTTTGAACTCAATCAAAAAAGACAAAATCTGTACTTATGTACTATTCTGAGAATATACAAAGTTTATTGTGCTTAGGCGGGTTACTGTCTTATTATGTATTGTAACGAGTTAGTAGTATAGTATAGACCCTATTCATTACACCAAATGGCTATACCTGTCTTTGTTATCGCTATGCATTAAACAATGGCAATGGCAGCCTAGTTAGGAGAAGACCCGCCTCTCAAGCCAAAGGGAGCGGGTTCGAACCCAGCCGACGCGACGGCACGCACCAATTTGTTCATTGTATGAGCATATGTGCGTACATCTGTTATATGACTGGAGTCCGATGTATGACGACAGGTTCGCCCCCTCTCACATTTGGGACTGAATATCGTCCGGCGAAGTGTGGGTGTTGTATTACACCTCTGCCAGCCCCCTCGGGGGAAAGGTGTGACCATATGTTATCTTATTATATCTTTAAATGAGCAATTCTTGTATATATATACTTATATAATTGGCATCTCGGAATTGGCTCCAACGATTTTCATACAATTTAGTATATAGGGGGTTTCGGGGGCGATAAATCGATCTAGCTAGAAATCATTTTTAGAAAATGTCATTTTATTTTTTTGTTTTTAGTGTAGTTTGAGTAGTCTCAACTGAAAAATATGACTCTTCCTGACATCTATTGGCGAATAATAATACAATTTTTTGTGAGCAACTAATTGCTTTAACGACACAACAGCAGATGGCGTTGTTAAGTAACACGAAGTCAATGAGTGTTTGCTTTGAGGTTAGACTAAAATCAATTGTTTATTTATGCGTACTTAAATATAATTTCCAAAAAACACAATTAAAAAAAAAAAAAATACCGAGCAAAGCTCGGGCATCCAGGTACTATTATTAAACAAAGACATCAATACTTTTAGCTAGTTTAGGTTAAGCAGTTTGGTGTTCTGAATAAGGCCGATTGGGTACTAAAAAGCCCCCAGTCTTCCTAAACTAGGCCTAAGTGACTTCATATAGGCCAAGTGGCAAGGCGAGTGGTATCAGAGTGTTTAAGCCGCGTAGAGACCTTTGACATGGATATTTGTTGCTATACAAGTGATAGCGAATGCGATGAAAGCAAAGAAATGCGAAGGTCCGCCTCTCAAGCCAGACAGAGCGGGTTCGAACCCAGCCGACGACACGCACCAATTTGTTCATTGTGTGAGCATAATTATGTGCGTATTGTATGTCATCTGCTACATGACTGGAGCCCGGTGTATGGCGAAAGGCTCGCCCCCTGTCACATTTGGGACCGAATATCGTCCATCGAAGTGTGGGTGTTGTATTACACCTTTGCCAGCCCCCTCGGGGGAAGGCGTGACGATATGTTATGTTACAAGTGATTCTTATAAGACAAATAACCGAGGTCTACAATTGTACCCTGTCAAGTATCAACCGACTCACGGTAGATCTCAGTTAAACGCCACCTGCAGAGCTAGCACGGGCCTAAGACAAATTGTCTTTGCACCGTTTGTAGCAGCGCTTAAACGTGACAAAGCTAGAATTCGGATATGTTTGTCTCTTTCTCGTGAGATAAAAATTGTGGGAAGGCAATTTTTCCACGACTCATACCCTGCGCATCTGAAAATTGCCCGTCGGTAGCCTGTAAAGAAAGCTTTTTACACAAAAAAGCTCTATGCAATAAAACTTTTATCGTTACTTAAATTGCCTAGAAATAAAACGCTAAAGCGAACAATAAAATCTAAAAATGTAAGACGTTTTATATTTTTACGTCAGTATTTAGAATAGAACGCTGATTGTACCCATTATGAGGACTATTTTCTTCGAAGATTCTAACAAAACCTTTATTAGCTAATCTCATATTTATTCGCGTTTCTTAGCTAAATGTCCTTTATGCATAGATTCATTCTTTAGAGCTAAGAATTTGATTTATCGATCTTTAACGTATTCTAACGATATTGTTAAAGAAATTCCTAGTTTTCGAATAAAACAAAATGGCGGACGTTTCGTTGGCGGGAACTTTGACATTTATTGCGTGGGATGAAGTTTAATATAGCAAAATCTTTTGTGTTTCTGGATCTGGAATTCAGATACGCAATTTATAACATTCCGCCTGTGAACGTTGACAAAAAAACAAAACCTAACAAAGAGAAATGCTTGATGGCAATTTGCTGCGACTTGCATTCATCAGTAGGTACAGTCTTTTACGTCCCATCAAAGTCAAAGTCAAAATGTTTTTATTCAATTTAGGTATCAAAAGATACACCTATAAACTCTACTCAGAAGAACAGGCAAGAAACTGAGGGGCATTATTTTTTCAAATAATAAATAAATTACAGTCTCACAAATTTTGGTTTGCAACTAGGTAACTCAACATCACTGCGGTGCACTGCAGTGACACCGGCCTACCCTGAGGTAGGTGCTTGAGCCGTTAATCAGCACAATGGCTTGTGTTGGTGGAGCTACACTATCATACACCGACCTCGCCGGCGAGGTCGAACGAAGACTACCTAAAGGGTCTGTTATAAGATCGGTTAGTTAGCTCGTGGTATTCGTTCATTTTGCGCCCCCTCAGTTTCTTGCCTGTTCTTCTGAGGTGAAGCTACTTTTCCGAACAAGGCGGTCGAGTCATTGTTAATAATAATTTTTATTTTTGACCGTAACTTCAACCATCCCAATTAGGGCCCTAGAGCAAGCCCTTTCTGAGCTGCCAGGGCAATTAGACGCCCCTCCCTCGGCGACAGCCCAAGCCGAGGCCGTACCTTAGAGGTGCCCTCGCACTCGTCGTCCATAGTCGTAGGCATTATTTGAGGGCCTGCACCATCTGCGCTTGCCCGGTACGCTGTCGAGGCCTCAGTGGCCAACAGCATAGAGTCATTAAAAAAAAAATGTTGGTGGATGTCACATGTCTTTCGAAAACTTCTTCTAGGACATGTCGGTTTCCTTACGATGTTTTGCCGTACGAGCATGTGTAAAATTTAAACGCACATAAACTTTTCTATACTTACGAGAGAAAAGTTAATGAATTGTCAACTAATTAATTGCATTCAGCTATTTCTACCGTCATTCACCTGTAACTTTTTTTTAACTTTATTTCTTCATACTTGAGTACAAAAAATCTATCTTTCAAATTGCTACCTACTCTATCACAGCTCATCGTAGTTCGTTCCTTAATAGAAAACCTAGGAGGTCTAGCCGGAAGGATCCGTCAGCTAATTATAAAAGCATCAGACGTGGAGGATGGTAATTACGATCCGTCAACGAAACGATGCGGTATTAACAACTCTGTATATGCAAACTGATGGGGATATAAACAACTCTCTAGATGTGGCGATGTTCATTTCATTAGTGACAGTTTCATTTTTTCTTCTTGATGTGTATGGTTACTTACCTACTTCAAAGAAAAGTATGGATCTGTTCAGTCTTTTTACGTCATTGAGTTTAGAGAAACAAACTTGCAATTGCCATTGTTGTATTGATTGTTATTATATTATTCTGTAGTCTGTACCTAAACCAGATTAGGTCCTCCCGCAGCCACAGGCGTCGAACTAATGATAAAAAGAAACAAGAAGAAAATAATATTGTTCTAAGAGAAATAATATTTTCCTTTTACATTATCTCTTGTTGGTTGTAAAGTAGTCAATATATCAATGTAATATTGTCGCGTTAAAGTTGAGACGTAACATTTGCCATAGAATTCTAACTTTCCTTACTTTTATTGTTCGTTTGTTTATTTCAGATTCAGGTTATTTATTGTTTTAAACCGTACTGTACACACACAAACGCACACGCGCATACACACACACACACAGACACGTGAAACTTACAACACCCCGTCGTTTTTGCGTCGGAGGTTAAAAACACAATATTATGTAAGGTACATTTTGGTTTGATTGTTTTTTACGCTTTCACGCCTTGACTACTAAACCGACCATCATAAAAATTTCGCACACACGTTGTCAAGGGCACTAAAAAGGACATTGGGTATTTTTTATCCCGAGCAAATTAACGGTTCCTATGAGGCCGGGTACAACCGCGGGGCGCAGCTAGCAGTTAATAAAACGAGTACCTATCACTATTACCTAAAATTGCAATCTTCTATGTATGATGAAAGTTACCTATTCATTAAGTTTATTTCTTGCCCATTAGCAGCCAAGAGCTTGTAGCCGTCCCGCGACATGGTTCCGTATACACGAGACTTTTGATAATTAACGTGGAGACAATTTCGACTTACACGCTTTTCACTCGCGTCTACCGTGGTCGTGTAGGACACATGAAAGTGTGGTTTAGAAGGTTTACTTTAATAACCTAATTAAAAGTTAAGTTTTAGAGAAATTTGCATATATATAAACGAAACACACGAGACCAAAAAAAATGTATCAAATTAAAATTACATTTAATTGAACTAGCAGGTTAAAATTGACTAAACGAATAGGTTAGGTTGGCCTATAGTTAATAACGTTTGAAGAGTAATTTTTTAAATTTAAACATTTTATGAAATCTCTAAGTGATGACTTACGGAACTGAGACGTGGTCGCTTACGATGGGCCTCTTAAGAAGGCTCCAGGTCACCCAAAGAGCAATAGAGAGGAGGGTTATGCTTGGGTCTTCCTGCGGGATCGAATCAGAAATGACGAAATCCGCAGGCGAACCCTAGTAACTGACATGGCCGAAGAATTGCCAAAATGAAGTGGCAGTGAGCAGGGCACGTCGCTCGTAGGACTGACGGCCGATGGGACAGAAGGATCCTCGAGTGGCGACCATGAACCGAAAGACGCAGCGTGGGAAAGCCTCCCACAAGGTGGACTGACGATCTGGTGAGGGTCTCGGGAAGCCGCTGGATGTGTTCAGCGCAGGACCAGTTGTTGTGAAGATCATAAGGGAAGGCCTTTGTCCAGCAGTAGACGCCTTCCGCGCTGATATGTAGTGGGAAATCTGCTTGTAAAATATATATGAGTAGGTTTCAATTTTGGACGTGCAGCCACAATTTAAACATTTTCGCTGTAATTGTCTAGTCCTTTGTCGTCTTTTTTATTAATTTTAAATTAGGAATTGATTTAATTTAAGCACATGTACGTCTTTTTGTTTGACTAATAACGACTCTTACTGTAGAAAATTCACGAAACATTAATAGCTCATGTTTGTGAATGAGATGAGCCTATATAATTTGAAAAATTTACTAAAACACCAGACATATATTTAGTTAGTCATTAAATTAATTAATTTACATCTTCGCAGCTTCTAATCTCAGTAATTAATCTAACACAAAACTAATTTATGTCTTTACTACTTATTTGAAGAATTCTAGATTGACATGTTTGTAATTAAATCTAATTAATGACATTATTAAGGTTTGAATTAGTTATCTATTGAGTTCATAAGCTAGATTAAAGCATAGTTTCTACGAACGTCTAGATATGCGTGTTATTGGTTTTTCGATAATAAAAGTAGGGTTTCAGAAAAAAGGAATTTTGATCCATTCCTTATGATGTTAATATCCGAAAGAGAACCCACCACAACCCACAAGACTTTTTTTACAGTCAAATAGTGTACGATTTTTTTTCTGGCACATAAATAAATGAAATAGCGTGCTTTCGTATCGATTCTACAAGATGTTTCTATAAAACAAGGACATATTCTAGAATAGATAGGTCTAGAATAGACTGCCTTGATGACTCAGTTGGTAGTGAACGTGCCGGCCGAAACTTGGGGGCGTGGGTTCGATTCCCACCTAGGGCAAACATTTGTGTTTGTTCTATGTCTTTTTTTATGTAGAATAGATCGGCGTTTGACCACCAACTCGCCTGATGTTAAGCGACGTTGTGGTCTAAGATGGAGCACGACGACCTCTAAGACACTTATTCACTCTAGCCTTGAGGTTTTGTAGAGTGAAGAAGTACAAAGACGGCAGTTGAGAGCGGCGCTACAAGTGCGCTACTGCTCAGACCCGTCTTCGGAACGGTTACACCGGACTACATCCCGAAACACGACTAGGTCATTTCACGGCATGGCTTGGTCCGGTGGGTGGTAACTAGCCACGGCCGAAGCCTCCCTCCCACCAGAGTTTGCTACCCGGTTAGCACTACCCGGGGACCACGTCTGGGCGTTAATGTCTATTTAAGTATGCATTTAAAAATATATAACTATTAAAAATATATACGAGTATGTATATTTCAATAAGCATTGCTTAGTTTGGGGTCAGGCGACCGTGTGTGAAAAATGTCCCGAATTTATTAATGTGCTCATCAATATGACCAACTTTTATAATAGAACTAACACTGAAATCGTGAAAAAAAAACAGCCTTTCGATTTAAAAAAATAATTCAACCTTGACGAAATGTATGTAACAGCTGATTTTGTTTTCGCCATTTCAGTGTTGGTCCTATAATAAAAGCTAGTCATAATGTCGAGTATAATGATATCCTAGAATATGTCCTTTCCTTAAAAAAAAACACAAAATACGTAAAGAAATTAGACCATTATCATTGTTAAAATTGACTGGTAGGTGAGTATTTTAAATTGACTTAAAATACCAAGATGACAAAACTGTAAATTTAGTTTTACACCTTACTACATAAAGAATGTTGTACAAATGGACACCATTAAGCCTTATTTAGGCTTACAAAGAATACAAATTATCTCATTGATGTAAACACGACTTTTATTGGTTGGCTTATTTTTTTATCAGATTTATTCGTTTTCCTTCGAGTATTGACTGTAAACATCTAAAATAAGGCATAGTTTTGCATAAAATAATTGTAACTGTGTCCGATTTGGTATAATTTTTGTATAAAATTCATGGATAGGGTATTTATGTTGTGGATCGATCGACATTAGTTTTTATTATGTTAGACGTTACTCTTAAATTCTTAAATTGGTAGGTGGAAATTGTACTGTAGTAAAACATGAAACCGTAGATGACACACGGAAAAAAATGGTTTAGTTGTGGCAACTAAATCTGTTTTGCTGCCTATGTCTTAGCTGCTGCACCAAATATCTTCGAAACACTGGCAAAGTTTTGTTGACTACGACGAAGACTGCTTAACTACTATTCAAAATAAAATTTTGCTAGGAGAATCACACTCAAGTTGCAGTTACTACAAATTAGTTTACTAAATTTGTTATATATATAAACAAAACAAATTCGAATGTTTCAATTAGCTATCAGAGCAAAATATTTTAACTACTTCAGGATAAAATATACCTGCTATTGCTAATTGTTAAGATTGTTAGCAACTACTGCTAAGTATTGTTAAGATTGTTAGCTGCAACAGCTAAATTCGTTCAGCTAAAAACAATTTGCTACGCTAACAAAAAACTTAGCTGTCCCTATAGTTTGAAAGGATATTTGCTACTACAACCAAGATTTAGTAACAACAGCTAATCTTTATTTTCCGTGCAATGAGTACTGTTTTCATAGTCATAGTCGTTTATTTCGTAAAGCCAATTTACAAGTCAAATATCAGTAGTAATAATAATTAAAAATAAGGTGCAAATATTTCGAGTGATACCTTGGGCACTGGCAGTAAAAAAAAATGCATCAACTGATATTAGTGTCTGTAACCGCAATTTGAAATCTTATTGCGTTGGATCACAGTCGATTATGGTAAAAACAATAACCTCCTTGGTAATAAACGTTGTATAACCTCGAAATAGTTACACAGTGTAATGTCTTTTTAGAAGCGATTGCAGCCTTGGGAGAAGGCCCTCCTTTCAAGCCAGAGGAAGCGGGTTCGAACCCAGCCGACGGCACGCACCAATTTGTTCATTGTGTGATCATATGTGCGTATTGTATATCATCTGCTACATGACAGGAGCCCGGTGTATGGCGACAGGCTCGCCCCCTGTCACATTTGGGACTGAATATCGTCCAGCGAAGTGTGGGTGTTGTATTACACCTCTGCCAGTCCCCTCGGGGGAAAGGCGTGACGATATATTATGTCTTTTTTGATTGAGTTAAAACTTAAAAGAAAGAAAGAAACACGACACTGTATAACTATTTCGAAGCTATACAACGTTTATTGCTAAGGTGGGATATGTGGAGTTATTTTAACTATTTATTTTTTGCTATTTTCGATCTATGGAACTGTATGAATGTGAGATGTCAACATTCAGAGGATAGAATTAGGAATACTCTTAGTATATACATAGATACAGAGTTTACGCGTCGTATCGAAAATTCAGTAAAACTTGCACTAATACAACCTACATCTGTTATCGGGCAAATGCTTCTACAGATTACGTTTATTTCCTGCACTTGAATTGAAAAGATAAGTCTGTGTATTCAAGTTTCATACCTGGAATCGCCTTCAAGATTTCCATTTTGTCTCATCCAGTGTATTCCTAAGCTACTAAATATTAAATATACTCGTATCCTACATCTTTCTATCTCATTCTTATCTCGTTTTTATCCCAACCATACAAATTTATGTTTGAAATAAGCAAATAGGATCAACTGGGGCAAATGTGTCTGTTGGGCAATTGCGACTTTCGAGAATTACTGACGAACCCTTCACAATTTAGGCAACTAACGCCATCTTGTACAGATTATTGCAACTAAAGAAAAAAAGATGTAGGTGGCACCTAATTTGTGAAGGGTTTGTCAGTAATTCTCGAAAGACGCAATTGCCCCACCGACGCATTTCCCCAGTTGATCCTAATACTTTTTCTATATTGAATCAAAATTCTATTCAAATATTCAATCCAACTAAAAGTATTTTAACCTCATAAGTTTATTATATGCTTACTCACTGGATCAGTTATACCATGAATTACTTTACAAAGTGAAGTATAATTCTCCACTTCAATGTGAAAATAAAGTGTAACCCTGCATAGAATTTGTTTACACTACTTGCATCTTTTGTACATTTCGCATCTTATTTATTATATAAAACGTATTAAATAGATTTACATCATGCCTACGTATTTTGAATGTAATATTTTTGAACCACGCATGCAGTCATGTGTCTAGTATGTTACGGTGATTAATGTTAAATTAATGCATAGGTTAATCAAAACTATTTGCATTAAATACTACAAGATGAGCATTTATAAAGTAATTGAAAATAGCATTCAACCCACAGACCACTGGCACAGAAGCAGTAATTATGTAATAAATAATAAATATGACAAAATAATACAACTTGCAACACTGTGACATGGTAAGGTTGCACTAACATTGCATTTATAATCGAGATTTTATCTCTAATATCATGCTAATTACGCTATGATTAATAAACAGTATGGGTACTCCCTCAAGATTTTTTCTATTGAAGCGTTTCATTTTTAGATTTCAAATAGATGCGCAGAGAGCATACAAAATCATAATCATGTTATTTATATTAGTTGCATCAAAGTGGTATGAGATTACCTACTAAAAATTAGGACAAAGATATCAATATACAAGACGACCCATAAAAATTACCAATCCAAAAAAGGATCTTGAGGTCACGCAGAACTCTAATTTTTACTGTAAGATTTAGATTCAGGCTAGTTTGCATGACGTTTGGCTTGGTATCAGTTCAGTTCACTTCATAGTGTCATCTGCCATCGTGATTCGTTAATAATTGCTTATGCACAACTTAAGCCCAAATCAGAAACCACCCATACTGATATTACAGAGCTAATAGTTTCCCCGTAATCGCGTATTAATTTATCAGCAGCGCATCCTTTAGTGCCTACTCAGATAAATATAAAATAATTATCGCTCAATATAATCGTTAATCGCTACCGTAGAAGGTGTGTCTAGTGACCCAATTGCCTATTTAAAATATTAATCATATATTTGAGTAACTCGTTCAGAATATTTACGTAGAATATTTGGCGCCTTGTTATCTGAGTAAATATTGATTAGGTGCATTTTTGTCGCACTTACATACGTGTGTATTTGACGGTACGTCATACTAAAACGGCTCAATGGATTTGGCTATTTGGTATGAATAAATAAAATAAATATTCGAGACATTTGACACATACGGTCGTCTGACTCTAAACTTGGACTATGCCAGCCAGAGACTGATATCCTACTTCATATCCTACTCCTACTAATATTACAAACGCGAAAGTTTGTAAGAATGGATGGATGAATGGATGGATGTTTGTTGCTCTTTCACGCCAGAACGGCTGAATAGATCTGGATGAAATTTGGTACAGAGATAGATTATAGTCTAGAATAGCACGTAGGATACTTTTTAACCGCGGGTGAAACCGCGGAGCGCAGCTAGTACATACATATATATTTGTAAATACATACTTAAGTAAATATAGAACAAACACGAGTGTTCATCACATGAATGTTCCTCTACGATGAGAGAGCAGGGTCACTACCAAGCGAGCCACCGAGGCAGTCAAAATAAAATAGATTACATTCAGGATCAAAAATATCAGTTTCTGGAGGATTGTGGGTGCACCCGCATGAAGTAGCTAGTTGTTCTTTGTAAGTGTTACACTAAAATTTAATCCGAAAAGAATAACGGAAGTAAAGTAACAAAATCTCTTTGTGAAAATTGGGCTCTATAAATTATTTATACTAAAATACTACTTGGTATTCAACAGGAATGGTAATCTGTAATCCCACTATCTTTATTGTGATGCTTATCATTGACATCGATAGGGTTTTGAAAATATGCCACCGTATTCATTAGAGGTGGTTTCGTTGTAAATTATTCATTGGAGCAAATAGTTCAATAGAAATGTGAGTAGTAAAGACAATGTTTTACCAAATTGTGTCTATCAAAATGGTAATTTCGCTAATCAATGATTTCGGATGGCATCGTTTATTTAATCATGCTTTATTTTTCGAAAAGATGAAAAGATAATATCACACCAATCTAACAAAGAGAGAAAGGAGGCTTCAAGTTCTTAGCACACACTTATTAACTCAAGCCGTGCAGTATTCTCATTGTATAAAACTCCCTACAGTTTATCCCAGCAATTGCCTTCTTAAGAACTAATATAACCTATTACTTGACCACATTACAAATGATGGCAAGCGATGATGAGGAACAGCGCGTTTATATTACGCTAGCAAGATCATTTGCACTTTGAAACATCATAGTAATTTTAATTTCAGGTGCAAGTCAAATACATTTAAATTGGTTTATTACAAAAGGAATACAACCTGCAGTTGGTCATCAGAGATCGGTGGTGATAAAGGGTCTGGGACGGGAGGAGGCCATGATGTTATGATAGTAAAAATTGTAATTATATTGCGTTTTAAGAAAATTGTGGGTACATTTCGAGCATTCATGCTCACTGTCGAAGGCACCTTCTTGCGGCGGCGTCGTGTGTCGGGTCGTTCTCTTCCCTCAAACATGGTTGAGGAGAGCGATGGCTGGCACATGCGTCATACTCATGATCGGGTGCTGCTTGCGGGTCGCTGGTCCGCTCGTGGTGTACTCACAATGTAATAAGTAAATCTGATAACCTTTAACCTAACCTTAAATTAAGGACTAAATAACTAACCTCTACCTGTATTCCCCTTAAATAATAATTAAGATTTATGTTAACTAAGATCACATGTTAACAAAGAGACTCCCCGGAGTCCGTGGAGTGCAATTTTTTAATAAAAAAATTGAATTATTCAGTTTTTGGTTTTGTTTTTGTAAATTAGAACAAAGTCACATTTCCCATCTCTAGGCTTGCAAGGAAAGTAACCACTTTCACCGTAACAATACTCAATCGACAGGTCCAACAATCATTGTATGCGATGCAAATGCATTGTTCATTACCATACACACGTGTTGTGTTACTTAATTCATGTTACGGCTCCTGTTGCGTAAATACTGGACGAGGCTGTGACGTATGATTTTTCGACTGCCTCGGTGGCTCAGTTGGTAGTAAACCTGCCGTTTGAGCTTGGGGGCGTGGGTTCGATTCCCACCTAGGGCAAACATTAATGTGATGAACATTTGTGTTTGTTCTATGTCTGGGTGTTGATATCTATTTAAGTATGCATTTAAAAATATATAGATATACTCGTATATATGTATATGTATGTATATCAGTCTCTGGCAGCCATAGCACAAGCTTTGCTTAGTTTGGGGTCAGGCGGCCGTGTGTCCCGAATTTATTTTTAAAAAAAAATATTCTGTCGACTAGTCACACTAATATCATACTTAAATGCGAAAGTTTGGATGGATGTATGGATGTTTGTTACTCAAGCACGCCGAAACGGCTGAACGTGAAATTTGGCGCAGGGGTGTAATCTGGATGAAATTTGGCATAGGGATAGATTATAATCTGGGAAAGCGCATAGGATACTTTAAACCACTGGAAACTGCGGGTCCAGCTAGTTTAATTTCCGTAAAACGCACACTATGTAAAACGTTACAGCAAGACAGCAAGGCTATCCGCAGGACGACGTAAACCCAAAAAGTCAAACACGCAAAATATCTTGGGATTTGTTTGTAAATTGACAAATACCTACCAATCCTTGCAAATTTGACGTTCACATATTCGATAACTTACGTTTCTGACATATTCCTATACATATTTTATATAATTTATTTGATTTTATTTAATTTATTTGACTTTCTTTAATTTATAATTTATTTGATTTAATTTAATTTATTTGATTTGATGTAATGTATTTGGTTTCAATTTTATTCGTTCTCTGTCTTTTTTAATTATGATAATTTTATCCTGATGTGATTTTAAGAATCGAAATAAATGATTTGATTTGATTTAATTTATACTTACTTTTAGCATTCTTGATGTTCTGATAAAAAACGTCGGCCGTTTTAAAAATTGACAATAAAAAAAAATGCTTTAGGCTTTAAGGCCGCTCTTGTACTAACGATTGTTCTATTTGATTGGTTTAGCATTTGTTACGTATTTTTGCTGAACAAGATATATTGCCGTGTGTTAAGTAAGGAAAAAAGCAGGTTGCTGACCCGACGGAGAGCGCTATGAGCATGGGCGTACCCAGCTTCTGGCGTAGGAGGGGGCAAGTCAGATTTTTTTAGGTCGGGTCGTCCGCGGCTATTTTGTCATACACACTACATAAACACACCTTTTTTTTTTGTTGACGGGGGGGAAATCTTCAAAAAGATGCCTGGATGTTATTGGGGTGCATCCGGGTTATGTGGGGATTGCCCCACTAAAACTCCCTCGGTGGCCATCCTCTGTGCATGTCGTTAAAATTTGGATGCAAGGTCCCTATTGCATCGTGCATTTTGTCAGTGTCTACTGCGCGGTTTATTTAAAAGTTATAGCATAACCCGTTTACACTTTAATTAGTAATTAGGCGAGTTCATACATGTTCTGCGAGATTTTCAAGCTGCCCTCCCCTGCCCCCCCCTGGGTACGCCCATGGCTATGAGGTTTATTTTGTTTACTCTTTACATTGCATAATTTAGTCGTATCTCCTACTAAACAATAGTTACACAACACACAACTAACAAGACTCGCTACCCTTCCCATTACAACTTACTGTTTTAACACAAAACTTAATTATGAAATGCAGTAATGGACAAAGTTAAACAAAGAGACATGTTCATTTCGTCGTAACTAGCTTACCTATTGAATTTAATTAAACTCTTAGGCCTGGTTTCAACTTGCAACAAAACTTCCGAGGGAAATGTCCGAAAGTCTACCTGACAGCAGCTTGCAAGTGTAAAATTCGTAGCAACTGTTATCGCGATAGCATGTTACGGAGCTGTTTTCTTGCTAGTGGAAACGATGCCTTACGCTAGCTGCTGCATTTTTTCTCGTATAGGTATAATAGTTGTCAATCAGATAATGTACGACTGTACGTACACACTTATTTCCTTTTTATTTTATTTTTATAATGTTATTTTTCGATTTTTGAAGCGATGACAGCCTAGTTGGAAAGGCCCGCCTCTCAAGCCAGAGGGAGCGGGTTCAAACCCAGCCGAACGCACGCACCAATTTGTTCATTGTATAAACATATGTTCGTATTGTATGTCATCTGCTACATGACTGGAGCCCGGTGTATGGCGTCAGGAGCGCCCCCGTCACATTTGGGACTGAATATCGTCCGGCAAAGTGTGGGTGTTGTATTACACCTCTGCTAGCCCCCTCCTAGGGGAAAAGGCGTGACGATGTGTTATGTTATTTTCTGATTTTTATTGATATCATAATCTCAACATCGGTTAATTTATTTATTATTAACGTCCTTTTATTTTCAATCGCGCTTTAGAATAAAACCTATTTTAAAGACTGTAAGTTAAAAAAGACTTAATTAACAGATTAGTCTAAGATTTTCTAATTAACAACTATGCAGGTAATATTTACTTAGCGACTTTAAAATTAAATCAGCGTTATTTAAAATAATAGCACCTTTCTTTAGCACATTAACATGACAGTCTTTCTGTAGCAAAGAAAGCCTCTTCGATAAATAAAAGCTGAGCCTGAATAAAGCATAGGAAAAATGCTTCGAAGGCATAAATCATCATTTGAGGACATCGCTCACTCTGAAGCATGCAAATCGGCTAAACGCAGCCTTAATACACTGCATGGTACACTGTACGACAGTATACACACTTGCTACATTTTTGAATCGACAGAAACTGTTGTTAGAAGAACGACTCATTGTATGACTACTCTAACTGCATTAACAATTTTGAAGAGCGAGGTATTATAGGTTTACAAATATACGTATAAATTCCGAACAATGATTAAACACAACAGTTTTATTATAATTTTATAAATCGCATCCTAGTGCATTAAAAAATACTAATATCATTTTACGATCAGGTAAAAAAAAGCTTTCTTTATAAATGTGCTGTTATTTCCCAGAATTAAATTAAAACTGGTGATAATAGAAGTATGATTTTCTTTCTTACGTGTGATCTATTTACCTCTAAATGTATTACAGAATTTTAAGAGTATTAAGTAACTACCTTAAAATATGTATTTACCTACTTAAATATTTACAAAAGTAAATTTATTTTGTAACTTATAAAATATACATATTTATTCAATCACTCAAATAACAATATATGCCTAAATTAAACCTAACAAAAATAAAACAGTACCTAATTCTGTAATTTAACATATTGAGATCAATCTAAATTGGCTAAAAACCTTTGTTACTGTTTCACAGTCTCCAACTCAACCTTAATAAAGTCGTGGACACACCGACAAAGAGATCTTACGATAGACTTGAAACCAGGAGATAAGCCTCGTAGCGATAAGGCTGGTGTGCAAGTCGGAAGATATCGTGTAGGTGTCGCTAGTCAAGATTCAGATTGTATGACTTAAATGGTAGGTTTGCATGAGTGGGAAATTAAATGTCTGATCGCGTTATTTGTATGGGCTTGTAATGTAAACTTGGGCAAGGAATGTCCTGTGGAGTATTTTGATTTCACAATAGACAACCCACTCGAAAGACGTTTATATCTTTTGATTGTAGACTAAAATGGATAGACACACTTTTGGACTAGATTAATGACGTATATACCTACCCTGGTTTAGTGTTGTTTTATCTAAATTCAAACATCGATTTAGAAAATACTGTTTTCAGCATGTAGGTAAATACCTATGTGTCGAGTCTGTTTAAAAAATAGTGTCATTTCTTTAAAATGAAATTACTTAGTGTGAAATTGTCCTTTAATCTTGTTCGTTGAAGTTTACGGAAATTTAAAGTTGTTAAAAGTAAGTAAAGTTAAAAGTAATAGTTAAAGAAGTTTTATTGCTAACTGTTTAAGTGTTTATAAGTGAAAACTACTTTGGCTTTTGTGTTAACACTTATCGTTTATCTACTGTGTAAAATTAGCAGCCGTCTGTTTTCCCTGTACAATAAAATAAAATAAAATAAAGTTAAGTAAGAATATGGCAGTAAGCTTATAATTTGATTTGATTTTTTTTTTACGAAAAGAACCTTTGGCTGTAAAGGTGAAAGTATCTAACCGATGTACTATCAACACTAGTTTTTATAGCATTTTTTTATAATATCTAGGTAATACTTTAGTACTACTTTTATAATAAATTAACAAAGATATCTACTTACCGTAACCATCTTACGTAAGCACCCTCGTAACATTAGTTTATTAGTAAGACATTTCTCGTGTCCTCACCCTTACAACGCCTACTAGCCTACAGTAGCCGCCTTCGTTAGATGCGCTACTGCTGCCTACACTGTGCGATAGATTTGTAGTTTTAAATGCATGATGTACGGGAGATGTTTATGTATGCCATTTGAGTTATTGGGTGGCCCGAGCTGAATCAATGTTTACTAGCGCTGCGGACTCGATTTGTGGTTACAATGTATCTGTTGTATCTATCAAATGTAACTAACTATGCAAGTTCCTAAAATCAGTAGAATTAGATTTGCGACGCAACTTATCGAAAGACCTCGACTCCAATAACACTTCATACTAGACTCACTAAAATGATCATCACACCAACATTATAAATGCGAAAGTTTTGATAAATAAATGTTTGTTACTCAATTTCGCTAGAACGGCAGAACGGATCTGGATGGAATTTGGCACAGAGATAGATTATAGTCTGGAACAGCACATAAGCTAGTTTTGAACCGCGGGTAAAACTATGGAAAGCATTTAATTGGTATAAAATTTGATGTATGTATTTTGAATCGACTTCGAAAAAGATGAAGATTTCAAGACGGTTGTATCTTTTATGTTTGTTCCTTAGAACTCAATCAAAAAAGTTTTTTTTATATCAAAGAAGTTATTTTCATATTAGTCCCGTTTAAATTATTAATTTCCAGTTCTGTTGATGAGAAGTCGCCTTTTTATAGTTAACAAGGTGTCCAGCAATTTGTTGTTTTTGTACTAAATTCAATTTGATAATTTAGCTACATTGTATTCGGGAGAATTCGTCATCACCATAGTTGTCTTACCTAATTGCGTGGAACGCAAACACTCAAAAAGATGCCAATTAATACTGAACGCAACAATGTATGTAAAATACCACCGCCATACAAGTGAAAATTGCCAGCAAATCGGGGAATGGAATTCACAAATCAAATCGGTAACAGCAAAACCAAACATTGAATTTTTTAACAAGTTAAAGCTACTTGCAGAAACTTAGGTTATCTTTTTATATTCAGAGTATCCTGTTCATCAGAAGTTTACCTCTTTTTTGAAATTTTGAATGTTGCGCTTAGTGACTCTGTCTGAATAAATGTTTCCGAATTGAATTGTCTTGAATTCCTCATCAGTCCTGAATATTTCAGAATTAATCATTAACCGCTTGAAGCCCCTGGGACACTCCCGGTGTCCAAAAACTTTTTTCCGTTGCAGTGCCTTAGGTACCCAGGGGTCCAAGATGTGTGTCAAAATTCGAAAAAGCCTATATTCTGATTTTATTAATTACACATTAATAATATTTTATAGTTTAAGTGAAAAAAAACTAAGACAGCAAAGTAGCGTCAATAAAATAACTGAAGCTGTCGTACAAGTTCCTACTGATTAAGAAGTTAGCATGGCGATGCTAAACTAGGCGATGGCACTCGTAATCCGATTACCGTACGACTTATACGGAATAGTCATAATTACCGGTTTTATTGCCGTCCATTTAGACCGTTACTGTACCTATAAAAATATTTTAAGCATGTTGAAGAGAGGTTAAGCAAATCTGTGTGTATAGAAGGTATTAAAGACCCAGTTTTTGATTTTCAGAGATTTTCACGTTACATAAAAACATTAATCCTACTAATTTTATAAACGCGAAAGTTTGTAAGAATGGATGGATGGATGGATGGATGGATGGAAGGATGTTTGTTACTCTTTCACGCCAGAAAGGCAGAACAGATCTGGATGAAATTTGGCACAGAAACAGATTATAGTCTAGAATAGCACATAGGATACTTTTTAACCGCGGTCGAAACCGCGGGGCGCAGCTAGTAATTTATTTAAAAAAAATGTATTTTAGTTTTTTATTTGTTGACATTTAAAGGCGATGTGTTTTTATTACGGGTAAAAAATATATGAGAATGACAACTGATGCTATTGGCAGTAAAATGCACAATCAGATAGTTTTCCAAAACATGCTACATATTATATGTACATATTTTGATCAAGAACCAGTTTCTCCATTACCAAAATATAATAATAATAATAATAATCACAACATTTCAAATGTGTTCAAGTTAAAACTGACGGACAGTTATTCTAATTAAGCATTTAACCATAACACTAACCACTAAACCGAGTTCAGTTTAGTGGTAACTAAGCGTTCGTGAACCAACGCTGCAAGTCAAATTCAAATCGGGCCGTTTCAACTAATCACTAATCAATCTCAATCGTTTAGTAATAAATCTCCACAACTGGCTGAGTGATAGCAATCAATTTATTACACGGAATACGTAATTGTAAATGGCAATCAAAACTTGTACAAGTTTACTAGCGGCTGTTATCAATTTCCAACTTTAAAACTATCTATTTAAATGTATTATCGACCTTGCCAGCGTTAGAGAGCAAAGCGTCTATGTTTCAAATTCAAATTTCAAATTCATTTATTTCAAATATCATTTTCATATTGGTAACAAAATAAGTCAATACAATTAAAATTACAATTAGTCACATTACACATACAATTTATAAATTAAGTCAAATCAAATCCAATTATAGTAAAATTATAGTAAAAAAATTGTACAATGATAATTATGTAAAATTATAGTATTTCAGCTTCGACAAAAATGCATTCATATGTCCAAATTCTGTCTGGGTTTCTGTCTGGATTTCTGTCCGGATCTCTGTCTTCTTCTAAAGGTTGCAATTCTTCAACCGATTCTCTTCAAATTTTATGATATACTCATAAAATTTGAAGAAAAATTTGAAAATTTTTAAAATTTACATTTTTTTTTTGTTAAGTCAAAAAACTATTTCAAAAACTGATTCGGCAAAAATAAACTGTATATCAAACCTCACCAAGAGAATCGGTTGAGGAATGCGAACTGTAGAAGAGGACAGACATCGGCCGCGAGGTCTACAGCCCCTAGTTTATTTATTTAGCGCTATAAGTACTAACAAAAAGCGATGGCAGCCTAGTTGGGAGAAGGCCCGACTCTCAAGCTAGAGGGAGCGGGTTCGAACCCAGCCGACGGCACGCATCAATTTGTTTGAGCATATGTGCGTATTGTATGTCATCTGCTACATGATTGGAGCCCGGTGTATGGCGACAGGCTCGCTTGTCACATTTGGGACTGAATATCGCATGGCGAAGTGTGGGTATTGTATTACACCTCTGCCAGCCCCTTCGGGGGAAAGGCGTGACGATATGTTAGAAGTACTAACTAGTACAAAATATTTGGCATTACTAACGAACTTTATTCTCTAAAGAAACCGTATAATTACATCAACACATAGGTACTTATAAATGTAAAAAGTATGTGTGTAAGTAGGTATACATATAAATTTATCTTATAATGTTCGTTACTATGTTGCCAAAATTGTATGTTTGACCTCATAAATTACCCAATAATTAACAATTATTATTAGAGATTATTTTATTTCATTTAGAAATATATACTTGTTACATAATTTTTAGCGCAAAAAATCATTTAAAGATTAAAAATGTCAGAGTTCAGAGTGAATGTTTTCAATTGCCACACATTGTCAAGCAGATACGGATACTTAATTAATATACCTTTATTAAACATTTTCATAATTCTTGTAGTTTTCTTCTTTCCGCGTGATCTAACGTTAATTTTCGTTACGCTACGGTGTACGCTAAACCGCGGTATAGACTACACGTATACGCGCTTTGTGTTAAAAATTGCTTCATCCAAAAGAAAGAGCAAAAAAAACGGCCAAGAAACTTTTCAAGATACTTAATTAATATACCAAATTAATATACCAGTAAACATTTTCAAAATTCTTGTAGTTTTCTTCTTTCCGCGTGATCTAACGTTAATTTTCGTTACGCTACGGTGTACGCTAAACCGCGGTATAGACTACACGTATACGCGCTTTGTGTTAAAAATTGCTTCATCCAAAAGAAAGAGCAAAAAAAACGGCCAAGAAACTTTTCACAAGTAAGTTCAAATTTTAAAAAAAAACATACTCACTGATCTACGCACGTGAATGATAGCCTTTTGACAATATGTGTTCGTGATAGCAACTCTATATTTTAATGCTCTTTGAGATAGAGAAGAGAGATAGATGAGATAGAGAAGAGAGATAGATGAGATAGAGAAGAGAGATAGATGATATAGAGAAGAGCAGAAGATGATTAACCGCCGGTTACAAAGCTTTGAATGTCCGCCTGTACCAAAATCGGTAACCAAAAAAAAACCCGAGCACATATTTTAATTTGACAATTTGTAGACGGTTTAATTCTACCCACATTAAAGTGGTTTGTGGTTACACTGCAGTCACTTGAGTATCATTGCAATAATTAAATAACACGTAAATATTTTGTTTTGCGGTTATCGGTGTTAAGTTACATTCATCGTATTTGGGTTGAACGATCTTACGAGACGCTTATCAGCCTGCAGTTATTGAATTAAATACCCACTTAATATAAAACTATTTTACAATGTAGATAAGTGTGTTTTATATAAAACTGCTGTTAATTTATACACTACTAGCTGTTGCCCGCAACTTCGTTCGCGTTTATTCAGAAAATAGTTTTCAAAAACCTTCCTGTATTTTTAGTAATATAAATTACTAGCGACCCGCCCCGGCTTCGCACGGGTGCAATGCTCATACTAAATACACTACAGAAAAACTGTGAACGTTGTATATAAAAACAAATGTTATTGTGGGATATCCATAGGAGATAGACATATACCATCGCGGAGTTTTCTGTAGACCTTTTCAATGTGTACAAATAATTAATATGTCGGGGAAACATAGAGAAATAGGAAGCCGAGCCTTCACATCTCACTCCTGATATCGGGGTAATGTAGGAAAGAGGAGCCACGCCGTCGCATCTGATCCCATTGATGTCGGAGAAACATAGGAAAGGCCGCCGCGCTGTAACCTTCCACTTTTGGTGACGGAGAAAATCTAGTAGGCCGAGGTGTTGTGTCTGATTTCTCATCCGTGAACTCGCTATCATTTATGGTCGGCGTCAAACTTCAGGAACGTTGAAATAAGGGGACAGCATTGAAGGCTTTTCACTATTTTAATTATACAGTCACTTAGACTACTTATTTAGTGAATGATCACAAAGATAGTTGGCGATTTAGAGTAATGGGTTTACGAATGACCATTGCGTGCGACCGCTTTCAGCCCAGTCCTGTCAACCACTGCCTGACAGACATGACGTTCGCCCGAAATCCCAAACGCAACTCCATTCGGTGTTAACCGCTCTAAATGACCATAAACAAATCGATTAATCGTCAAAAACCACAGATTAAAACTATCGATTATCAACTCTCAAACTAATTTTCATTATCCAATGATGTCTCGCGCCGTCACGGCCATCCTGCATTTTCACACGTCCTCGGGTGAATAGTTCATCTCATCATCTGTGGACAATCATAAAAGTGCTCAAGTAACCACTTAACGCTCGGTCATTCTGACCGTCTCAAATCTACCTCCACAATTTCACAGAAAGCGAACCCAGTTATGGGATAACACAAAACACAGTTAAACCCAATTCTACCAACCATAAACATCGTACCAGAGTATAATCGACTCTTCCAACAGTAACTTCATATTCGTTACCTATCCCCATAAATTGTCATGATAATTGAAATAAGCAACTTTACTTTTAGTGAAATAAATTGTATTGGGACCAATCGAATAATCGAGGCTAAAACTAAATTATTAATCATACATCCAATGGTCCAAGAATTTAATCAAGCCACATTGAAAATCCAATGACGATACACATACGCGGTTTGGACTTATGAAAACTGCTGTGTCCAATTTCAAACAAATAACATGCCATTAAAGTTGTCACGTAGACTTGCCACACAGGCTAGGTCGTAACTCGTACTATGATGTTACACCGGGAGGAGTTTACTACATAGGCTCACCACACAGGCTAGGTCGTCACTCAGACTATAATTCAACAAAAGTAGGGTTGCAACAAAGACTTGCCACACAGGATTGCCACACAGGCTTGTCACACAGGCTTGCCACACAAGTTTGCCACACAGGCTTGCCACACAGGCTAGAACCACATACGCTTGCCACACAGGCTGGCCACACAGGCTTGCCACACAGGCTTGCCACACAGGCTTGCCACACAGGCTTGCCACACAGGCTTGCTACACCGATTTGCCACACAGGCTAGAGCCACATAGGATAGTACCATGTAGATTAGTGCCACACAGGCGAGTGCCACACAGGCTATTGCCACACAGGCTATTACTACACAGGCTACTGTCCTACCGGCTACTGCCCTCCAGGCTTAGTTTTACCAAAAGCATTGACACTTAGTAAGTTATTTATTAACTGCATGACTCACATGTGCCGCAAGCGACAGTTTGACTAAACTGTTTGTGGGTATTTCTAAACTTTAAACAACTCCAATAGAAAATAGCACTCTGACATACATCGTTTACGAATATCAAACAAAATGAAAACTTCTCACCGGATTCAATTGCTACTCGTAGGTGATCAACGGCTGCTTCATAGTGCAGGGGCCCAATTCGGAGATAGGAGATTTTCATATCATCTCGATCTCGATTCCTGGAAGTCTCGACTGCCTCAGACTACTCAAGACATCTCGCACCAATGCCATCGAGATTATCTCGATCTCGATGGAACTGAATAAGGCATCTCGATTATAGGCATTTTTTTCCAGATGAGATGGTATCTCGAGTTGTAAGAATAGCCCTCCAGGCATTGACCGGATCTCGCACGTTGCTGCTGCTAATTTTGGTGCCCTTTTTCGATCAACGAGTGGCGATGTAACCTCGTTGCAGTAGTAACACGTAGGCGTCGACGTTTTGTTCGGTACACTGCTATCCTTCGTCTCTCGTTGTTTGTTAATTGCGTCACATAGCATAGACTAGGTGTAATCAAACGCCGTCGAGATAATGCAGACGTCTACTCGATGCTCACTCTCTCATTGCCGCTCTGCTGCACTTTATGCACCACGAAGAAACAGTCCGCACACTCCACAATAATAGCACGTACACAGTTTTCTCAGTGTAGGGGCGACCCTATCAGCCATCTGTTGCTATGCCACTTCGCTTCCAGATCATTGTAGAATTGTAGCCAAAGACGGAGCCATATCTTGTTGCTGTGGACGTTATTCTTATCCCAATTCTGATGTCGGGGAAACATAGAGAAATAGGAAGCCGAGCCTTCACATCTCACTCCTGATATCGGGGTAATGTAGGAAAGAGGAGCCACGCCGTCGCATCTGATCCCATTGATGTCGGAGAAACATAGGAAAGGCCGCCGCGCTGTAACCTTCCACTTTTGGTGACGGAGAAAATCTAGTAGGCCGAGGTGTTGTGTCTGATTTCTCATCCGTGAACTCGCTATCATTTATGGTCGGCGTCAAACTTCAGGAACGTTGAAATAAGGGGACAGCATTGAAGGCTTTTCACTATTTTAATTATACAGTCACTTAGACTACTTATTTAGTGAATGATCACAAAGATAGTTGGCGATTTAGAGTAATGGGTTTACGAATGACCATTGCGTGCGACCGCTTTCAGCCCAGTCCTGTCAACCACTGCCTGACAGACATGACGTTCGCCCGAAATCCCAAACGCAACTCCATTCGGTGTTAACCGCTCTAAATGACCATAAACAAATCGATTAATCGTCAAAAACCACAGATTAAAACTATCGATTATCAACTCTCAAACTAATTTTCATTATCCAATGATGTCTCGCGCCGTCAAATACATTATTTTGACAAATCTCGTAGGGTTCAGCCTGCGTTTGCAATATAAGCGGAAAAAAAAAATTAACGATATCACATTAGAAATCTCAAAAATAACAGTATTTTTTCACTATTTATTGTATGTTTTTATACATATAATATTAAAAAAAACCGCATCAAAATCCATTGCGTAGTTTTAAAGATCTAAGCATACAAAGGGACATAGGGACAGAGAAAGCGACTTTGTTTTATACTATGTAGTGATTATGTTATTGTCTATTGTTTTATTATGTATTTTGTTTGTTGTTGTTGTAGTGTTTTGTGCGTTAAAATAAATTGTTTCTTTCTTTCTTTTCTTTTTTCCTGGTAATAAACTGCAAATAATTATTAAATTTCATCAAGATCCGCTAAGCCGTTTAGCCGTGAAAAGCCTGCAAACACTGAGTTACTTGCGATTTTTTTTATATTAGTAATGACGGAGAGTGGCTAACAAGCAGACGGCCCACTTGATCGTAAACGGTAACCCACCTTTGGACACCTGCAAAACTAACGGTACTGTTGATAAAGTTAAAAAATGGAGTGATTTTTTTTTACAACAAACTAAGCATGCGTTTGACCACTGACTCGCCTAATGGGAAGCGTCGACGTTATCGAAGGAGTAACACGCTTGCCTAGGAGATACCTATTCACTTTACTGTTAAACACTCCCGGATTGTATTTAGGTGGAAAGACAAACGCATTTATGGTAAGTGTTTGATTAGTTCATCAGTAATAGCAATAATGTGCTAGACTTGCGATGTCCTTTGCGATTGTGATGTCCTAGGCAAGCGTGTTACACCTTCGATCACGGCAACGCTTCCCATCAGGCGAGTCAGTGGTCAAATTCATGCCTAGTATGTTATAAAAAAAAAAAAAAAAAGACTTATTACTCCGCTGCGGTAGGAGGATAGTGAGTTTAAAAGAAGCGCTGAATTTAAGAGCAAATTGTAAAGAAAGTGCTTTCCGAATTGCATTAATCACAAGACCTTGAGATTCTTAAGAGTTGTTTATTCTATTTCATCGCAGTGATCGGCAACAAGTAACAGTGGCTTCTCGAACTGAATACGTCTTGGTTTACAGTTCTCATTATGACAAATGTTTGGCTCGTGCCTGCTTGTTGACTATTCTTTTTCTACAGTTACGCGTGTCATATTTTTTTTGTGTAAGATTTTCCTTTAGAAATTTAAGAACCATTGAAAACCTAGTTTTTGTCAATGCTACCTCAATAGAAAATGTTGGGATGAACTGGGCTCTTCATAAAAAGCGGAATATAGTTATATTCCGAGAGGCCAAACTGAACCGACGAATCTAGGCCAGCTTGGCCTGGCCGGAAGCGTGCGCACATGCTTAGTAAATTTCGACCAGTTAAATTTGTGTACGGGTTAAGCCTTGAATATTCGCCAAATGCGTCTATTCAACTCGTAATAGTGAAGAAGCTACGGACCCTACCGATATGAAAAAAATATCACCAATAAGATCATTCTGTTACCTATTAATTAGTCTAATTAAAATATTATATTACTTACTAGATTGCGAGTAAAAAAATATTAAATGAACGTTGTTTTCGTTCTCATGGCGTGCAATACCGTGCTTACGGAGATTACGTTACTATATATTTTTACACCTTCGGATAGGAAATTAAAAATATGATTGATCGTTCTTTTACCATATTTTTAGAGCTAAAATTGAGTTAGTTTAGTAATATTTTGTGTTATTTTGAAGTATTTCGTCAGATCACGTGACCACTGACACCCGCGAGCTCCTTTGCGGGGGACGGGCCAGTCGGCGCCAGCGCCTCACGAAGGAAGGACGTACTCGCCTTGCCGAAAAATATTTTCGCATTTTTTTTCTATTTGTACGTAAATCATCAATTAAACAGTGCTTAATTATCCAGAGCCAATCAAAAAAAGTAGTTTTTCAAGACATTTGATAAGTTTTTAGTGACTTTACTACTAGTGAAAATATTTGGACAATAATTGATCGCGTTGTGAGTAGAGGGTACAGAAGGTTGATCCGATGAAAATGGGAGATGTCACCAAGGCAGCTAGGCGTAACAAAAAAATTGGACTCCAACTAGGTAGCTAAGTGGTAAGTACCTATCTACCTATTAATATTTAATTACCACATAAATATTTTTACCCGTTTGTTCTTATTGTGTAGACTGAAGTGACTAACCCTAGTGTCTGAGTTTTTAGTGGCATATGATTCGGTCTGACGTTTGTTTTCCTGATAAAAATACTTAATAGAAAACTACAGACGTGTCCTCCGACCTATGTTAACTCTCAGGGCTTCACCGTCCATTACACCTTATTGCGATGATTGTTGGATTTACCCGCCGACGCTGTGCGACCATGAACCTTATTTTGCTGTGATACGAGCCGCGGTCGCGCAGCGTCGTGCTGTACTACAATCATCACGCCACGGCACGGGCCCCATTGTACATGTTGCTCATGATAATTATCCAAGTGCAAGACTTGTCAGAACTGTGTTTTTTTTCTTGTTATGTACAAATGTACCTATATGTGTCATATTAGTACATTGCACAGGGTTATCGGTATAGGGTGTACTAAGCCAAACGGGGGTCATTGTACTCTTCATTATAAACAACGATTACTTTTTAAACTTTTTTATTTGTAAATTAAATCGGGGAAAAAAGCATCTGCTTACATTTTGTCGACGATCGATGAGCTTTTTGTATGAAACAGCTGTTTTTTTTCTCGTGATTTCATTTGATTCAATTATTCACAAAAATTATACTAAGGTCAATATACCTAAGCCATTTCAAATTGAAGCTGTGGCATACTTGCTGATGCCCCAACACCTAGTTAATAACATAGAAATGGGGAGTATTCTATAGTTAATAATAATAAATAATCCTTCTTGAACAATCGGGTAAAAATAAAATAATGATAATTATTATGTGTACTTACGATGTCAATATCAGAAAGCGGTCGTTGCGTGCGAACGGTGTAAATGACTAATACTATTTTTTGTTTTTGGTATAGCACATTTCCTAAACTAACCTACCTAAACTAGAAACAATCACATTTTTATGTTATAGCTGACCAACCACGGTCCGCAATACATTATTATTTTTAGCAGTGTAGTGAGCATATTTTTCTAACTTATCCTGGTTTGTTAACCGACTTCAAAAATTAGGACGCACTCAATTATTACATTGTATAAATTTTACTAAATGTTTGTTGCAGCATAACTTCGTCATTTATTTTTTATTTGAAAGAATATGCTTACTAACACTCTGATCAGTCACTTTGAATAAAGTATTTTTTTGTAAAAAATAGTATTTAATACAAAAATTCAAGCATTTGCATTCAGAAAGTAGTGTTCCGAGTTATGGCCATCGAATTCGAAAGAAAAGTTATTACATTTTCTTACAACAATAACCGAGCGAGAGATCGTTAGCGAGCGAAGCGTCTATGCTTCAGATTCGACGAAAATGCTTTCGTATTTCCGAATTCCGTCTGGATTTCTGTCCGGATCTTTGCCCAGACCTGTCTTAATCTACAGGACGCATTTCTTAACCTATTCTCTTGAAACTTTGTGAGTAAGTCCGATATTTAAAAAGAATTTTCTTGTCTAGGCGGTTATTGGAAATTTTTCAATATGGCAGAGATGTGATTTAAAAAAGGATATATCTGCATAATTGGAAAATTTCCAAAAAACTTTTTGATCCGAGTCAAAACAAAAATTTATATAATTGTCAAACCTGCTCACAAAATTTCACGAGAATCGGTTGAGGAGTGTGACCTGTAGAGGAGGACAAATACAAATAATTTATTTGGGTATAAAATACATGTGACAATTTCAAATCGGACAGACATCGGTCACGAGATCTCCAGCTCACAGAGTCACTATTGTATGTATTGTTATACATTTATATTTATTAAATACAACAATTTCTTTGGTAACTGATACCAACCTGCATCTAGTCTTAATAGTTATTTTAATCTAGTCTCTATTGCATGAAGACTAGAATAGTAATATATTTTAAACTGGGATTATAAATTGGTAATTGTTTTATATTTTATGGTATCATGGAAAGAGACAAACGAGACGCTTTGCGTAATATGAATATTGTGTAATTAATATCTTTAAATTGCTCTATTTCATTTTTTCAGAAACAGAGATCAACGAAATTATCAAAGTTTAAACACAAGCGTTCAGCCAACAAAAAATGCGAGTACTGAACTAAGGTGAGTTAAAAGACATTTAACATCTTATATTATTAGGGTGACAAGCATAGTGCATAGTCAGAGCTATGCCAAGTGGAAATGCTATTGCTAAAGTTATCGTATGTCCGGCGTCCAGCGTCTGATTGCACGGATGTCCGATTGTTTTCCTCTACAGATCGCATTTCTCAACCGATATTTGTGAAATTTTGTAAATTTAGGTTTTATTTAAAATAGTGGAGATATGTAATTTGTGAGACGTTGCTCATAGAGCCACTACTTATAATCAGAGTGGCGCTGAACTGCTATGGGCATGCGTGACATTCACTTAGCGAGCGCGAAGCGCGAGTGAAGAACTTCCGTTTCAGTACTAAAAACTTATCCTATATTTTTATCTACAGATGCCTAGTTCAAAATCATCCGAAGGTTATCAGAGCATCCGAGGAACAGGGACTTTTTCACCTTCGAATAAACTGGTAATCATTTTTTTTTTGTGTACACAATGTACATAAATAAATTATTGATACGAGCGTTGGGACTTAGTATGGTTGCAAATTAATTATTATTTAATATTGTTTTTAGGAACAACAATATCAGTCTTCATTGCCGAATCTCATCGTCGAAGAAGAAGCAGAACAAGAACAGAAAGACAAAAGTTATTGGCGTATTATAACATTAGCTTCTTCTTCGTAAAATTTAAGGAAATATCAAGACACAATGGATTTGGTTGCGCCAAACAATCGATAGACTTGATTGGAGAAAAGCAAACAGGTCTTGCTTCTAAATTCACCTTTTTGTGAATAAAGAGTAACAATAGTAAATTATGTACCGAGGGCACAAAGCAGTGCCTTACGTCGCGGGCGGCTTATTGTACCTTGAGCGTAACGAGGGAATCTAGAGTTAACTCCCGATCGCAGCAAGGGAAGATGAGTCCTGAGGGCAGCGAGGGGTTCAAGCCGCCCAAGACAAAAACACTGCTTTATCCTAGAAGCGAATCCTCTCCTAAAAATACTGTCTAATATTATACTCTCTCATAACTAATAAAAAGGTACTAGTAAGGTACAGTCTTTTATTTTAAATTTCGTGCAGCTCGTGGAGCACGTGCTCGTATTTTTTTCTTGGTAGCTAGTTCAATTTTCAAATAAACTCTTCTTACAGTGCTTATTTTGAGTTTTCATTCAATGTTAATCTCTTTGCTTGGAAACTCCCAACTGCAAGCTTCGCTCGAATTTATGTTTCATCTATAAAACCAACATTTGATTTTCATGTGTTAGATTAAGGATGTGTTAATCTGAGCGATTACTGCCTTCAAAGCATTTGATTTATTGATATTTTTTGATTCTCGGTTTATTTTGATTATTTTTTTGGTGTTTGCTAAAATCTAAGCACTATACATGTATTTCAGCTACAAAAGGTTTTTCAATATCCAATCTAACACCCCTTTAGTCCAGCTAGAGAGGATTTTTTTACTATATTAACTACTAGCTGTTGCTCACGATTTCGTACGCGTAAATAAAAAAAGCTCGTTCCGTTAGTTTCTTGTATTTGTCATTCACAGGTCCCACTTCGAACCTGCACCCTTCTCTCTACCATCATCATATTGCCAGACCATGGTACGGGCAACAGTTATCTAGTTGGCATTGGCAATTGTCTTTATACTGGGTTTGGCTGGCACTGTCCGATTAAAACGTCACGCTCAGACAGGTGTCTATGGCAAGGGTAGCGGGTAGGTAAGCCGTTAACTCGGCCTCCAAGCTAAATCTAATAGGTAGCCAAGTCTAATATGGAGTAGATAGTTACAATTTGTGTAGTAAGTAGGTTATATACTTGTTGGTAATAGGTAGAAGTACTAGGAGTTACTCGTACTATGCCAAATATTTCAGTCTGAATGTTTAGTAGGAATTACCTACTACTCGGAACCAGCCAAGCCAAGTAGGTAGTATATAGATACTATGTATATGTAGTAATTAGGTAGATACTTGTAAGTAGTATCCTTCTTCTTCTACCTATAAGACTTGGCTGGCACCGACTTCAAATAGATGGGTAGCGCTTATAATAATTATATTAATTAATATTAGTGCTTATTTGTGGTTTGGAAGTCGCTTTAATTTTGTTACAATGATCACTTAAAACATCTTCTAACTTGACTTTTATTGAAAATCAGTTTACTAAAAAAATTAAGTAAACAAAATTAAGTCAAAGTGTAGTTTTTTATATCGAAAATTATGACACTTTTGTGCTAAGATCATTACACTCGAGGCGGTATTATAGCGCGAGCCGTATGCGAGCACACTAATGGAGCCAATAGTGTAAATTATTAACGCACACGCGTTTCATGTGACGTTTTTCATCACACATGCGAGGGGAAAAAACACAGACTTGCATTAGTCAATACATTTTTCTGAAAATGTATGCGCATTTTGCTGCTTTTCCACTTATCAAAATTTTACTAGGCATAATAATAAAGCGAGTACTTTGTTTAAATTATCATAACTAATTAATTGTCAATATTTTGATAAAAAAAATAATGTTTATTTACTGTTATTACGTAGTTATGATACTTTAAATCAAGAATTTAAGAAAAGTAAAAAAAAACTCTTGTTGATTTATTTAAAAAAAAGTCTAGTTTAGTTACTAGTGCGATAATGGTAAAGTAACAGCACACGTGCTTAATAGCTCGGATTATGAGCTAAAACTGATGTAATAAAGTCCTTTTTACGAGTGAGAGTGATGAAAAAGATATTAAACACAAACGCGTTTTTAACTTAAGTAGTAGAGTAGGAAGAAGTAGGAACATAATTATCAGCAAAATCAGGCAAGAAACTATCGAGATAATAATGAGGTTGTAAGTTCTAGGTCCACTATGTTTTGAATCATTTTAGTCATTTTTATACTACCTGCTGATTATGTAAAACAGATTAGTACTACCAACTCGTAGAATACATTTTTTAAGCGGGCCGTCGATTGAACAGCTCTGCTAGTCCTAGTAAATATGTTTTTTGTTATGAGATTTTTGAAATGTTGTAAGCATTGGTTTAGGATAGGTTGAGTAATTTATCCCTGGTACCGGAGTTCTTAGGATGCCCATCAGGAGCCCTATTCTTACGAAATATATTTTCTGATCAATGTCTCTCTCGTTTTAAAAATCATAGTGAGAGTGACCAAGAAACATCTCACGCGTCAAGAATAGCCCTCCAGGGCCATTCTTACGATATTATATTATTTCCCCTATTCCTACGCACGAGATATTTTTTGGTCAATGTCTCTCTCGTTTGAAAAATCATAAAAGTGAGAGGGACCAAGATAATATCTCACACTTCAGAGAGTCCGTGGTCTACGATTGTTTTTTTTAGATTTTACACGCACGACCAAAGGGAATCAAAACCTTTAGATGCGGGATATTTGTGAGTACATACTTAATCTACCTATACTTATAAACAAACTACCGCGCTCATGCTGCTTATAAGGCTCAACTTTAAAACGCCGTTGGCTTCAAATAATTTAGTAAAAAACATTACAATAAAGCATAACATCTCAGAGGGCTTTCATTTTTAGGCAAAAATATTTTTTTCACGGTGTTTCGTCTGAATTTGTTTGTCTTTGAGAAATGCTAGCTCAATGTTCAAAAGCTTCGAGCGTTGATCACTAGAGGCGCTAAAACCAGCTGAGCGCCGAATGCCAAATGTCATTGGCGCATCTTAACCCCTTAAGTAAACCTTGATGCGTAAGATCAACACACACATATATAATCCAGAACAATTTGCAATTTCTAGGGAGTATTATGTGCCATTTCCCTACAATGGAAACACGGGAGATCACAGAAAGCTTTGCACAGATAAGACAGTTATTGTACTTACAATAAAGCAGAATGATGGCTAAATTGTTAACAGAATAGAAAGATGCTGTGGTTAAGGTCGTTATTTGTGTTTCAGAGTCTTCCTGGACGGTAAAGAATTGTTTCACAGCTCTTTCACAAAGCCCGTGAATAATCTAGACCGGCCTCCAGACATTTCATTCTAGGCTTTTAGTTAAAGAGGTGGCATTAATTTGAGGACC
Source organism: Peribatodes rhomboidaria (assembly GCA_911728515.1). Lineage (NCBI taxonomy): Eukaryota > Metazoa > Arthropoda > Insecta > Lepidoptera > Geometridae > Peribatodes > Peribatodes rhomboidaria. The sequence goes on along the minus strand of OU452184.1, from coordinate 2,925,373 downwards.
GAATAACCTGAACAGCTAATAAGCGAACATGTTTTACTACGATACAGAATCATACTTAAATTCTAATCTTATTTGAAATTCTTTTCTTACATAATTAGTTTCTACTTTTAAGACAAATCAAACTTTTTGTGGTGGGCCAAATTATCTTATATTATTTTTGTTCTGTTGTTAATTATAATGCAATTCAGCAAATGTCTGCCAATTGTCTCGAAAAATTTGCCAACCAGTTATTTTAAATACATTTTATTTACCTACCAAATCTGCGTAAAGGTACGAGTATCTATGTAAGTAGTGCTAAATATAGTAAGGTACCTTTTTAAAAACTGCTATTTGTTTTTCATAAACGATATTTTGTTAATAGCGGTTCTGTTTAATAATGACCTAGTTGCCTAATACCGCTTTATTAAGTCAGTACCGCTTCCAATCCTTCCGTTAATGGATTTCTGAGTTCAGTAGGAAGGTCAAGCCGTGTTCCCAGATAGGATTCAAACTTGGCAGTGACACGGCGGGCGTGAGTTTACGCCTGTTATTCAGAAAGCTTTGATAACATTAACATGGAGACCTTAGAAATGGGAAGGCCGCATTTTCTCATTATAGCGATACTTGCTGCGCTCCGCGGCCCCACAGAAACCGTAATTTTATTCAAGAAATAATGCACTATGCTTTTGTTCTGTAACCCTGAACAATGTGTATGAAAAATGTGATCGGTTGAGCAGTTAAGTTTTTTTATGAAGCTGTTAAACAAATTAAAGTTGTTTTTTTGTCAGTCTCTTTCGCATTTATAATTTTAATAAAAATAGGAGTTAGCGTAGGTTGGAAAATATATTGGTATTAAAATAACCGTCTACATTTAAACTGTAACTTTTTAGTTGCTTTTAAAAAGTTACAGTTTTTAAAGCTTTTTGACTATTTTATTTATTTTTCATAGCAAAGATTCTTTTGAAGCTTTACCATTGACTAAAACGTGTGTTTAGATCGTTGAACTAGACATCTGTTTATTATTTTACTTCACAAAAACTAACAAGGCAAATGAAAACAGGGTTTTCAAACATTTGGATAATTAATTGCTTAGCTGTCAGTGGCCCGATTATTAATAGCATAATACCTCATACAATCAAGTACCTCTACATTTCCTTCCTATTCTTTGACGTAATTGACTCAACCAAGCATTGTCAATGTCAATGTCAATGTCATGACAAGTCAAATCAACAGTCAGTTAACAAATCGTTAGTTCGCTGATCAGTTTGGTGTAACTCGATATCCAGAGGTGCTTCAAACCGAGCATTTGATTTGGCTCACTGAGTCGTTACTAAAAAAAATCTGCATTTAAGACAGATATTTTTGAGAGTATTTCTTACTTGTGATAGACTTATTATGCAAAATGTCAGCCACATGTGTAGATAATATAAGTTCGAGTAGAAAAAATGACATTCGAAATTATTTAAACTATGTTTGAATAAGTATAATGCATTACATCGTCCATCGATCTTAAGTTTACGTTAAGCTACATAATTCGCCTGTTGCCTCACTCAAAGCTCTCTTATCATAATTTAAGGTAAAAGTAATATTGATACCAGCTTACGTCAGTTAACTTTGAACCGGTAAAAACTGGTTCTCATTCTCATGAACTTGAGAAATATTTGTCTCTTTGATGCTTTGAAGTGCAATCTGATATTATTATCTTTATTTTCTGTCGGGAAACATTTGACATGATTATGATTAGATATTGTTTGATGATTATTATGATAAAGTATGACAATGATAAAATCATGTGCATATGCTCTACTTATATTATAAAAAGCGAAAATTTGTCTGTGCGTTTGCTTGCTGCTTCATGCTCAAATGGATAGGCGGATTTGGATGAAGCTAAGCTTTATACATAGGCTACTTTTGAACCGCGGATAGCAACGCAGGCGCAGATAAATATAAATATATTTTTAAACTTCATCAATTAATGCCAGCCATAGAATAAATAGTTGGCGAAACAATATTTAGTGTATATAATATATAAATATATGAATATTTCCTTTGCTTTCATTTTGTAATTTCTATCTCAGCCCATCGACAGTTATTTATTTTGTGCATTAAAATAAGTGGACAGTATAGGTTGACATTAAAAACCAAAAATTAGCATACAAAGAGATGAGCTCCAATTCTCAGGGACCGATTCCGCAAAAAATCATGTTTTGAACAGTCCTAAACCCGAAGGTAATTGGTTGTCACCATTAGTGTCCACGGTCCTTTTGTGAAACGCCGAAAGCTCCCAGAAAGCGACGAAATAAGTCGAAATATTCGAGGAAACAAGTCGAAAAGTCGATGTCAAGTGCCACTTTGACACCCCGTAGCGTATCATTAGGAGTACGAACGAGGGCTGTCAAGGCTGTCGCGCACGTTGTTAAACTTTTAAAAATTGACAGGTGCCACTGGACACACATGGGCAGTAGAATTGGAAATGGTTCGTTTATGGGGATCGAAATTATTTAACCGAAAATTGTTTTTTTTTTAGCTCAAACATTGTTTAAATATTGCGAATGCAGACTATTTAAAGTTTGAGATCGGTAGTTATTAACAAATTAAGTTTTTGAAGAAAACATGAATAATAATCGTCTATCGATTTCATCAACATTAGTCTTGGCAAAACCACAAGGCTTTGCCTCCATCAGGATACGATACTCATCTCAATTTTCTCACTTGTAGTACCTAGGTACTAGTCTTAGGCCAGTATATTGACGTCCAACTCGTTAAATACTCAAAAAAGTTTTGAGTAAGTAATTCAAAATAAAAAAGCTAAAAATTAAATTTAAAGTTAAAAACCTATTTAAAATGAAAACTTCACAAAAATTGATTTTAAAAAACCGGTTAAAACCAGGTCCAATCTAATTTAACCGTTTAACTTTTCCCATCACTTCACCTTAATAAATATTATGAAGATGCGTAAAAGGAAGTTGTTAAAACCGAAGTAGGTGTAAATTGCTATATTAAACCGATGCGATCGATCTCGCTGTCGTCGATGCGCTCGCGCACCCGACACGCATGCATTATGTATGGAGCGGGGAACTGTGATTCGTTGCTAAGGAGATGGTCATGTACGGCATCTTCATATTTTTTTGAAGTGAAACTTCTAATGCGACTTCCAACAAGGTTGCGTTAAACGTTTAACGCTCCTGGGGAAGGGGAATAGAAAGAGACAGGGGCTCACATTTGGGGCTGAATATCGTTCGGCGAAGTGTGGATGTTGTATTACACCTCTGCCAGCCCCTTCGGGGGAAAGGCGTGACGATATGTAATATGATTTAACTTTTATATAAAACGTGTATTGTTAAGAGTTTGATAGCTTACTTGCCTGACCGTGAATGATGTTCATAGTTTAGATGGCTGGTTTTAAAATCTTAGGCGTTTGCTAGATGTACCTAGATATGGAAATAAAAATGTGTCAAAAGCTTTACATATAAAGCAAGAAACAACAAAGAGCAAAATGAAACAACTTTATGCAAAAAAAATTGTGTACGTCTATTTTATTTTAATTTTATCTTTATAGTTTTTTTTTATTAGATTGGTAAGCATTTAAAAAAGAGAAGAGTCTCTCTAACTCAGCTCCCTCTTAGCATTGAGAAATAATGGGCTTAATAATTATGAATTTTTAAAAGTCTTGAGGCATTCATACACTTCTGCAAGCACGCCAACGTAATTCTTTCAAAGTTAACCTAAAATAAAACCCTATTTTCTATAACAGCCAGTATCACGGCGCCATCAACGATTTATTTGTCATAGAATCAATAAATCCGTCATCGGCACAGATGTGGCATACGATTGCTATAATATTGCCTAATCTTTGATCTTTAGTGTGGGAAGAACAATACAAGCTCACTTGTGCGACCTCTATGTCTTTTTTTATTTTATTTGGTCTGTAAAATATGGAATTCGAGTACTTTATATGGAGAAAGTTCTAGATCTAAATTCAACTGTATTGAATTTTGTGAGAGTTAAAAATGTACATAATATAATATTATGCAATTGTATATGCTCTAATCAAGATAATGTAGGTAGTGTTGGCAAAGAAGAGGAAGTACATAATATGTAATAAAATAGAGTTGTCATAGATGATATTAAATATATCGTAACTATAATTATGAGTAAAACAAATGCAAACCATGACTATATCTTTCCAGACGACACAGACAATACAAATTGATTCTAATCAGCAATAAATTTACTTAATAACTAAGTATTTCCTCAATTACATAATTAAATATTCACACGATCATATTTAACGTTAAACTTTAGTTTTTTAACAGCATTTGTCTAAACACCACTTGCATAGCACCAACATGTGTACTTTATTTATTAGTTTTTAGTTCAGTGTGGAGTTCAAGGTTCCTTAAATTCATGGCCGATACATTTGCTACTGTTCTCATTTATCTTGGCTGGGTAACTCCATTATTATTCGTTTCTAAAAAATAAAGCTAGCTAGCTGCGCCCCGCGGTTCCACATGCGTTCCTACAGGAACGATCAATTTTTTCGGGATAAAAAGTACCCTATGTCCTATTCTGTAGCCCAGACAACATGTATGCTAAATTTCAAGACGATCCGTTGAGTAGCTGAGACGTAAAAGCGTTACAAACGAACAAATAAACAAACAAACTCACTTTCGCATTTATAATATTCGTTAGAATTACATTGTATTATACTAGTTATTCTGCTCGTAGCTTCACTGAGCGATAATGTAGCTTTTTAGTAGTGGAAGAGTTTTTAGAATCGGTTCAATAGTTTTAGAGATTACCCCTGCCAAACAAACATACAAACTCACAAATGTTACCTCTATATAATATTAGTATAGATTACGAATATGCAAGAATGAATAGTGTTCAAGTGTATGATGTGGTCGATATAAATTAATGATTTTGATTTTCATTCTTAGCAAAAAAGCTCTCTGAAGTAGAGATATGTAGAGCTCTTATAAGACACGCAACTGAAAAATTGCCTGCTATAACTATCTTTAATCATAGCTGTCCAAAACTTGATTTTACAATATCATTACCCATTCTAGTATCTTACCATTGTTTCCTAACATCTGTTGCGTAATCAATAGCACTCCAAGCTTTATCTTTAATAATAATCATTTAATCTACGTCAATGATGAATTGGAAATCTATTAATAGGCCTCAATCACCGCGGTTTCGAGCGTTAATCTTAAATCAACATCAATTGTATCTAAGAATAAAGATCTGTACAATGAAGCGCAATCTAAAGTACAATCGCTGCCAAATCGCCTTCAATAAAGTAGTAATTGATATAATCGGAACAATGGATTACAAGACAAGGTCTGTGGTATGCAAACTTGTTAATACCGATCATAAAAGCAAAATACCTAAACATAAGTCTTAATATGAACCAGTAAGGAACGGTTTTGCTTGTAGATAATGTATTGGAAAGTAAATGGATGTTGGTAAAGCTACCAATGTATAACGGGTGCAGACTAAATACCGCAATCTGGGGAAATTACGGAGGAAGTCAAGAAAGTTGTGCATTTTTTTTGCGATTTACAAGTGAAATATAGCATAGGAATGCGGTTGTGGTCACATCAAAAAGTGAAAACGCTGAAGCTAGGCTTGATTAATATTACGCCAGTATTAATTAAAAAGAAATACCGCTCTCGTTTTATGAAGGAACTCTGTGAACATTGCAACAATTATTGAAACAGTCGAAAACGTCAATCTCTAAAAATTCATAATGCCACATAGTTAGTACTATCAAAGTCATTTTATAAGTTTGAATTGCATTTCTTTACCTATCTAGTAAAGAAATGTATTTTATTATATACATATATGTATAACAGCCCGAAACGTTGGTCCGACCAGGTTCGCACCGCTCTGGACACTTTTATCTACGAAGCGCTACATGTTGCGGAAAACTTTGGCGGAAGATCGTAAGAGAGAGAGAGTAATTGGAGGTGGTAGTCACGACCCTCAGACAAGAGGAATGCGACTTGAGGAGGAGGACTAATAACAGACATTAATTAAGTCTGTTACCCATCTTTTTTACTTTATTTTCTTTGAATTTAGTAACGTAAAATTTATCACAATCTCCAGAAATGATAATTGAGTGTTGGTAATTTTTATATTACTAAAACATTATTACGGGTAAATTCAGAAACACTAAAGACATTTATTAATCTTGTACTATATTTGTGGAGGCCGCTTTTTACAAAGCAAAATGCGAAACGAAAGCCGATGACGGCCTCCATTTCGTCGAAAACATATCGTGAATGCGATCAGGTGTTTTTACTGCCAATTTGCAATCGTTGAGCTTAACTTCTTAAACTATATTGGTTTTGAACGTAAAATGGAATTTAAAAGAAAATTGTGTGGCAAACGGCCCGCAAATTTATCTTATGTAGCATAATTCATTGACCTTTTGAGGCACAAATTAGTAACTGAATTCATTATCATCAACCATTTCCACCAACTATATTAGATTACATTAAGATAGCTGCGCTATTATAGGCATTATTTCTTTCTAACAAAACTAGCCTGCACCAATCTAGAGCAAAAACCACAACCAAATCAAATTTTGTTCGAACCTATTTTTAAGGTTATAAAGATCACATTTCTAAATGAAACTCCCCATTATTATCAAAACCTATATCAAAATCTCAACATTATGTTTCAAAATCAACACTGCATATATTAAAACGTCAAATTATCAACTAACTACTGTTAAATCTGTGTGCATATTAAGTTTCAAAGATGCAATATCGAGATAAATTATACTGACAGGAACAAATAGGGACAAACGATAAGTCTTTGGACCGAGTTGACACAAATTGTGTGATTAATTTGATGACGGGTATTTCTTCGGGATCACGTCGATTGCTTGATTTCTCTGGCGTGTTCTGTCATATTTCTCTTGCATTATACAAAATATGTCAGAGAAACGTACAATTCAAAATAAAATTAAAACAAGGTAAAAAAAAACCAAACAATTTAACAAATACATATTAAATAAGTATATACGCGTCGACTCGTATACATCCTCCGTTCTTTCGTCGATTAAAAAAAAAAAAAAATCAAACCACAAAATCAAAAACAACCAAAAGAAATCAGAAACTGAACACGATCGCAAAGAAATACCCTGATGCACTTTGTTCGCTGGTGTGATGTAGAGTGACACGTCAGACAATGTGAAACAGATCAATTGGGGCCTTAACTATTGCTTGCTCTAATTTATTGTTTGCATGACAGTTTGCTGTTTATAGCATCGTTTCATTAATAATTTCAACACAGTCTATTTTGCATCTTTAGATCTTCTTATGTACAAAATCTAAAACATCTTAAAAATTATTAGAATTTCATCATTACTTAAAAGCTTGAAAATATGACAGCGTATGGTACGCTACCACATGGTTATGTAGGTACCTCCAGGAACATTTTGTAAAATGCTTTAATTGCAAAACAAGTAAATTGTGAAAACGTTTGCATTTCAAATGTTAAGGGCGTTTATCTGTACATTGCATGACTGCTGTTTTGCTTTGTAGGTATAATTTTGAGCTTCAATCAAGATTCATTCCGGAACTTTCCAGGTAAATAATCTCACAAATCATCGAGCACACTACAACCTACTTTGTTTAACACGTGTTTTTATACCACGACCAGTAGCTCTTTAAAGCTCATAACAGTTTTATTGAAATAGCGACTATCCACTATCACAATACGAAATCTCACTTTACAGTTCATAAAGTTGTTATTAGACTTTTATGATCTCAATCGGTATGAAGTGCTAGTGTTCAAGACCACCTTGAGAATAGCCAGCGGCGATTCTTCTTCCTATTGAGTCATTACGCTACGATTCCACTTAGCTCATTGTGTGGCTATTCACCAAATATATAATTATTCCCTAAATTGAGAGCACTATTAACCGCCATGTGGTTATTATCGGTCAATTTCCATGTCCGTAATAGAAGATAGTAATCATTGTGTCTCTATCAAGAAACAAAAAGTGGTATCATGATTTATGTCACTGTATGAAGACCTATTCGAATTATTTAAGCTGGCTAGCCTACGTCTGGTTAGCATAAATATAGTGCTCAAACAACACCGCTGTATCATTATGAACAAAAAGTGTGAATAAATTTGAAGCGACACGTGAACGATCTCCTTGATTCACGTCGATTTTTTTTACTGTTTCTTGAAATTGATAGCGTTTTTATATGGCTGTAAATTGGACTTTTATAGTTTTCTCGCCATTACAAAGTAAATGGCAAGTTTTATTTCACACTGAAACGAGGTCGAATGTAATTGCAACTGTTCGAGTTACAATTACAGCAGGCTTGCTTATATGATGTAAAATTATATATGTGCGTTCAAAAATATTGTCGGGCATATCATTAATACACTAATACCGGCTTAGAATAGAATTTTTACAACAGTCTGCGCGTGGATCGTTTTGATTTTTATGGATTAACTAATTAAGAATTTATAAGCCGTGAAGTCGTTAAAAGAACATCGACTCCCAAGATTTTCATTCATAATATAATATTTGGTACTAATATGCAATGCCAAGGTGCATTCCAAAACAGGTATATTAGTTAATGTCGAGAAAAAGTGAATGAAATACGTGACTAATCTACACTTTAATTGAAGAATCTTAATTTAAACCAATAAATAGTTTCGTTCAAAGAAAAACTCTACTTACAGACTACTTTTTATCTACATTTTTCAAGATTTAAATTTCCATTTTTCGGTGTATACCGATAATACTAAACAGAAAACCAGACCAGCTATCACTAGAATTTATCACAATCTGACTACAGACGGTAAGGCCATAATACTGATCAAGCAACTCTACCCACCACTGCAGATAAGCTATTCAAAAACCATAAACTACTAACTATAACTGGCTTAAACAGAAATCCAATAGGTGTTCAACTTTATGAAGTCATTAAAAGAAAAGCCCCGGGCAAAGGCCAGCGAAATATTAAAAAAAAAGTACTTACTGTAAACGCTGCTGTCTTCGTAGGTGCCGTTGACGATGCCATCGGGCAGTAGCTGAAGATAACGGTTCTTGAGGAATATCTGTATAGTGCGTGATGTGCCGGTTATGTGGCTGAGGTTGGCGGATCGCTGCGCGCGCGGCTCCGGCGCGGGGGCGGCGGCGCACGAGGCCAGCGCCAGCGCGGCCAAGAGCAGCCGCAGCGGGCGCGTGCGCGGACGCATGGCGCGCCGCGCCCATGGCAGCCGCCCGGCCGCCGTCACTGCACAACGCCCCCCCGCATACCTCCCGGAAACCACCGATAACTCGCCGTCCCGTACGAACACGCGTCGCCCAAAACGTTTAAATGGCGCCCGACGTGGAACGACTCTTCTGCACCGGCTCTAACACATTGTTTAATTTTAACTATTGCATCATGTTTCGGTTTTGTCTCGGTGTCGGTTTTGTCGGCGCCGCAACCTATCTGGTGTTTGTGGATTGTTCACACGATCTGTAACAAGTAAAGGTATCAGGTTAATAATAGATTCTGGTGTACAAATTGGTAACGGATACGGTTTGCCGCGCCGAGAATGATTATCGAGGACACTAAATTTAGATTCTAGTATAATAATATGACTAGATACAAAGTTGAGAAATTGTTTTTTGATTTGGCGAATGAAATATTTTTTTTGGACAAATTGAACTTTATCTTTGAAAAAAATGTACTCGATGACATTTTTTTCGATAAGATGGTTAAACTTTATAGGTTAAATATCAAGCATTAGAGAAAACCGAAACAGATGATAACGTATCCATGACTCATTATCATTATCTAACATTTTGTTGTATTTTAAAACCAATGAAATCAATACACCCGTAGATAAATACAATGGAAAGTAGGTATCGTAGTTCATTTTGCGAAAGCAAACTATAAACGCAGTAGCAATAGCATAACTACACCAAATTTAACAGACCAATAACTCCTATGAATTTGTGTCTAAAGGCAAACATAAACCTGATACAGAGCAAACGTAATAAATGACAAAAACATAATATTTGCACAACTACCGACCGCAGCTTGGAGCCATGCATGAAGTTGAACAAGATGAAATGGCTTAAACAATAATTTTAGTGAGAAGAAAAACAGTTGTAACAATGACTACAAAATGTAACAAAAACATTTTTCACGCCTCGTTTCGAGTCTGCCCAAAACAGTTAAAACAACAACATTATTCAATCTTAGACCAACGTGCACCGAACCTAGACAATATGACTACATTTTTAACATTCTGCTTTGACAACTATTTAATAAGTTACATGTCAACAATGTACTGTTAAACAAACATGACAATTAGTAATGTTTTATTTAGGTGAACATCGGCCTAACATTTGAAAATACATCTAGACGTGTAAAAAATATTTTAAGTCCAAAAGTTTCAAGTAAACATTGACCTACATATTTTCATAAAAAACTTTCATCTCAAGCTTGACAATAATTAAGGCCGTTGCTGTCATTCGAGCTTGAGCCAATATTATCACATTATAAAATGTGCATTCACTAAACCGATGAAGTGCTTACAAAATTTAACCGTTATAGAATTGCGTAAAAATATCGAAAGCATTTCCTTGAAACACTGATCATGCAACCTGCTAATGATGTGTGTCGAAGTTTACTTTATGCTCGAATTCAATGTTTTAATTTATTGACACAGATTTCGCAGATTATAAAAATCATAATTTCACAGATTTAAAAATAATCTCTAAAAATTACATGAAAATGTAGGTGTGTTAGATCGCGTGTAGGTGTGTTAGATAATGTACGTATTAGAACGTAAAATATGGTCAAAGTCAATCACTTAGTACTTGCCTAGAAACTGAAAAGTCCTCGTCATTTGCAGTTACAAAGCTACGTTAGCTACTTTAAACGTCTCTCTCTAAGGCTTTTAGAGAGAGACGTTTAAGACTAAAACAAAATAACTATCGATTTTTCTAGTCATCAAAAGAGAGATTGGCCGTTACAAAGTCATTGTTCCAAGTAAAGTCCGATTTTCCACGTCATGGCGATGCTTCCATATCTAATCTTCGAAACCGTATCTATTTATCAGTTTATTTTACGCTTTCCCCTTCAATGGGATTTTACGCCTCATTTTTTAAACAAAAGGTAATCGTTCACTGCTTTGAACAGAAATCCAAAATAGCGTAAGACTAAAAAGACCAGACTGTGGCAAATCTTTAAATCGTTTATTAAGAATAAGAGTGTTTAATTAGAAAACAATATAACAATAGAAAAAATAACGCAAATATCCGTCAAAATGTGCGAGTTCATTATCGATCGAGATCGAGAGAGTTAGTTGATATTATTTCTGTCATATGACAGATATAATTATTTCTGTTATATGTCACATGTCATATGACAGAAATAATATCAACTAACCTAGAAAAGCTTTTCTTTTTTTAAAGTTGCGTTTAGCAAAGAAAAAGCCTTCTTTCTGCTTAATTATTTTCAAACTCTACTTAATTAATTATTGAGCTTCATTCTACAATTTAATTTACAAACCAAATTCGAGTTAATGGCTGCAAAATAGACTATCGAACCAAATTATTTTAGACTCATCAAAACAGTGCGCGTATACCTCAACTATTTAAGAACCCCTAAAGGCACAAAGTTCATAGAGACACCATAAAACCAATCAAACCGAAGTTGAAGTACCAAAAACCGTATTTCAAACGATTTTTACGTAGACACGAACATGTCTGATAAAATTAGATCGTACACGATACATAACATTACAATAGCCTTTCTATTTGAACAAGAATTCCTTGAGGCACAGATTATTTAGATAAGAAGTGGTCGCGAGACTATTTTAGAGGAACAAGCCGTTTTTATTACTCATATCGTGTCAGATCTGTAAACATTTGTTTGGTTTATAAAAGCTTAAAATATTGCATAAGTTTTGTTACCGTGGAATGGAAAGTCATAAAATTAACGAAGACGAAGTAAAACAACATTATAGATATATTGATAAACGCCTTTCCCCCGAAGCAGAGGTGTATTACAACATCCACACTTCGCCGCACGATGTACAGTCCCAAATCTGATGTGTGTGTGTGAGGGGCGAGCCTGTCGCCATACACCGGGCTCCAGTTATTCAGTAGATGCCATTAAAAACGTAGATTCGTTCACAAATGAAGAAATTGGTGCTTGTCTTCGACTGGGATAGAACCCGTACACTCTGGCTTGAGAGGCGAGCCTTCTTCCAACTAGGCTTTAACAACAAATTAAGAGTCCCGCGACGCTCTGAAATTTCCATACAAACGCACTTGTCAAATTTCTTGGAAACCATTAGTCAAAAAGTGATGAAATTTAGCATGTACAATTAAATGAACCTCCGCCCCTATGTTCTAGGTTTTTTTTTTAAATCGTCCTCAAGAGAAAATAAAGCTATGAAAAATATGCGCATTTCTAAGGGGTCACTTTTGACTGATTTATTCAATAGGTAGACAAAACAAATCAGAAATCCCTTTACATAGAGAGGTTGTCTACAGAAGTGCAAAAGTCATAAAAAAATATTGAAATTGCACTTGCATAGGTAACTTTAGAAGGTCGTCAGTATCATTACTTGCTGTCTTCGCTCGTCGTCTTCTTCTAGAGAAAATGGCAATAGAAGACCTTTAGCCAATGCGAAGTTAGTCTAAAGCGGTCGCCGGACTCTTAATGATAAAAAACCAAAAGAGTGTCCTAGTAGGTCTACGAAAACATAGAACTTTAATAAGATGACATCTAAAAATCAGAAATATTGGTAAATAATGGGTCGTATGTAGACTAAGTCTGAGTTTATATTTAGCAAATCTGTTCCCGACACATTAAATAAAGTCAACGAACCACCTACCGAATCTAATTAATTAAAAATTAGAATGCAAATTTAAATTAAAACCAAAACCAAGCGTGTCATTTGCAACAAAAAAAGACTTAAATATCTTTAACCTAGCAAAGTCAAGGTCACCGATAATATGTATAGGATTATACAATAATTTATACTACTTTTTATTCTAATTTTATGACCGTATGCTAAATACATTTGTATGCATAATTTACCTACAACAGTTGGAGCTTGCATTTGCTTAGTGACATATTTATGCCGCTAAATTTTTAAAACTTGCTCTAAACTGGTAGTTTATCAGCGGCTAGCGAAGCAGACTTCCATTTATACAAATTCTACTATTTTGAATATATATCATTATACAAAGTAAGATCTTCGACGTGACGTGTCATAATTTGATTCAAAAATTTACTGTTATTTTGCTCGTAGAGACGTCATCAGTCTATAATATTAATCAAAAAGCAATAGTGCTAAGTTTTTGATTCATAACTTGTTTAATTTTATTTATTTTATACAGCTGCGTTAGCGACATGCTTTCGAAGAGCTGCTTTCTGAGGTAGCTAGGCAGGCTAGAAAGTGGATTACCACTTTGCACCTATCGAAATATAGAATATAAATATATCGTCACGCCTTTCCCCCGAGGGGGCTGGCATAGGTGCTATACAACACTCACACTTCGCCGGACGATATTCAGTCCCAAATGTGACCGGGGGCGAGCCTGTCGCCATACACCGGGCTCCAGTCATATAGCAGATGACATACATACAATACGCACATATGTTCACACAATGAACAAATTGGTGCGTGCCGACGGCTGGGTTCGAACCCGCTCCCTCTAGCTTGAGAGGCGGGCCTTCTTCAACTAGGCTATCATCGCTATCGATATAAATATAAAAAAACAGAATAAAACAAGCCTACCACAAGTCTCGTCATTCAGGTTTCTTAAGCTTAAGGCTTCTAACTTCGAGCTACTTCCATGTGTACCTACCAGGGTTATTTCTAAAGAATAAAAAACTCTCGCAAGCAGGTCTCTTACTTTACACTCACCAAATTTTGTTCACACTTACGAGTTTCATACTGTAAAATTAATTCTTATAGGTCGAGTGGTTTAGAAATCAGAGTTTTTATATTTAAAAACACTGTATTATGAATCCATCAGTATACTCTATTCCCTGTAGCATGGTGCAGGTGACAGTCTTATTTATATCACTTACTGCTTCATACTACCGGTTTTGATAAATCTGTATTTTAGTGTACCGATTTTTAGGGTGTTGCTGAAGTTTTAGTGCTGTATTATGTCATGGTTTGTAGAACGCGTTAACTTTTAAGGGTGAAGAGTTACAATTCGTCTAATGACACCCGCATCATCCTACAATAAAAAAGTATAGAACCACAAGCTGCGCCCGCGGTTTCACCCGCGATTAAAAAGTATCCTATGTGCTATTCTGGACTTTAATGTATCTCTGTGCCAAATTTTATCCAGATCTGTTCAGCCGTTCTGGCGTGAAGGAGTAACAAACATCCATCCATTCTTACAAACTTTGGCGTTTATAATATTACTAGCTGCGCCCCGCGGTTTCACCCGCGGTCCCACAGGAACCTTAAAAAATATTTTTTTTTTAATAAAAAGTACTCTATGTTACTTCTAGTACCTCCAGAATATGTGTACAAAGTTTCATGATGATTCGTCAAGTAGTTTTTGCGTGAAAGCGTAACAAACATCCACGCTTTCACATTTATAATATTAGTAAGGATAGTAGGATTCAAATATTAGCAACATCCTTAACGCTTCCCGCTGTTAGTTGTTACTAACTCAATCGTCCAGTGAAAGTGACTATGTTTTCAATACATTAGCAACATTGCATTACTCTTGTTTATCACCGTTGAAGGAAAACGTCTATCTGTGCCAGCAATGCGGTTTTCTCAGTTGTTAAGATAGACCAAGATTGTAAGCTTGTTTATGTTCGGTTAGCCATTTATTTATCTTCGCCGCTCATAACAGTAACTTGGAACATGATTAAGAATAATTGAAAATTGCAATGCGCATTGTCGTTGGGTATGGAGCTATCTCACAGAATAAAATTTAGTAATTATGTAGTACAGGGTTGTCTGCGGAATGTACTGGAATAAAAACGAAAAGATGTTTTTCAAAGGGCTCATTCTTAGTTTACAAATGCTTTTTTTTAGATTTGACGTTCTTACGCTGCTTTTTACCTTATTCAATGTTAATATTTTTGATTATAAATAAATTGACTGAAATAGATAATTGTTAAGTGCATATTTTGTATAGGTACATCTGAATTCTCTGAATCTGAATGTAATTTTTAACTAGCAACTTGAAAAGTTGCTACTCTTAAACACTACTACTAATAGTTATTAATTTCATTACTATAAGTAAATTGTTTAAATTTAAATGAACAGGCTCTTTCTCGCAGTACGAGTAACTCTCCGTTGAAGAGTTCAGACATTGACAAAGTCGTTAGCCTTTCGGATGGCCTAAGACTCAATATAAATAACTAAAGGTCAGCGTACACGATCAGTTTTACTTAAAAGTCGATCTAATCAGATGTACATACTGTGCAACAGTGTCGTGTGTGTAACAAGTAGGACCAAACTGGCAAAAAATTCAACCGTCCCCATTTGGTCTTAACCTCCGTGTACGACAGCTACAAAAAAGTGTATTATTTTTACTAACTCATTGCATTGACCTGGCATTGGTGACAGGCTCGCCCCCTGTCACATTTGGGACTGAATATCGTCCAGCGAGGTGTGGGTGTTGTACATCTCTGCCAGTCCCTAAACCAGAAAGGCGTGACAATATACATAGAATAGAATAGAATAAGTTTATTTTTGTAACAATAACACAAGGTATTACAAAGGTGAGTTTTGATGACACCTGCAGAAGTTTAAAACTGAGTCGCAGATGTCAACGCCTTCGTCCGAAGATTTTTTACAAGAGTTAAAGTTAAATTAATTTAATCTAAATAAAAGGTATAATATGTTGACCCGGTAACATCTACAAGATAATATTGATAACAATGCAATATCCTATTGGTTTTATGTGCTCCTGGCTAAATAAGCTTATACAGTCACATTTTGGGTAATCGAATTAGGTAAAAATAAAATATGCCTCGATAAATCATAGCTAGATTATGAACACTCTCGATCAAGTCACCTTTTATGACCTGTACGTTTATGTAAGTAAAATTCAAATAGTTTAAGTAGGTGTATCAACACTCTTATTTTTGTTAATTTTTGCACACCTATGTCCCATACTCTTTCATAGGTATCCTCTCTATCCTTAAGATTGCCTGGAAGAGATCGCTTTTAGTGATAAGGCCGCCAGTTGTTACACTAAAGTTTAAGATTTTTCTGTTCTTTTGTTTTGTTATTTCTGGTGTGAACAATAAAGTGTTTATCCATCTATCTTTCAAGTGTTTCAAGAAAACATTAACCGTCTGGGAGTAATGCTAAACCGATGCTACAGATACACACGTTAGACTTAAAAGTCTAACAGTGACTCAAAGTTAAAAAAACATTCAAAAATCCCGAGGAATAGGAATATTCCGTATTCCTTTTATTTATACTTTTGACCGCTCACCTGATGTGAAGCGATTAAGAAAAGTGCCAGTATTCTACTCAATTGCTATTTGGCGACGCGATCGTTTCATGAATACTACATCCTACTTTTATTATAAACTAGCTGCGCCCTGCGGTTTCACCCGCGGTTAAAAAGTATCCTATGTGCTATTCTAGACTATAATCTGTTCAGCCGTTCTGACGTGAAAGAGTAACAAACATCTATCCATCCATCCATACATACAAACTTTCGCGTTTATAATATTACAGTAGGATACGAAAGATTGGGTGTGCGTGTGTACTGTGTATGTACTTACGTGTTTGTTTGTTACTTCTTCACGCTTAAACGGGTGGACGGATTTTGAGGAAATTTGGTATTATTAACATATTGGCTACTTTTTAACCGCGGGTGAAAACGTAGGAGCTAGAGATTTCATGCTTAGGTTAGGGAACGTACCCATACTACGTGACTCATTTAGGGGGGGGGGGGGGATACGATTTTTTAATGTTTTGTTTGCAAAAAACGATTCAAAACTATGAATTACTAAGTAAAACTAGAGTAGGAGGGAGGAGGTCTTAGAATAGAGTAGTATAGAGTACAGATGTTGACCGAGAGGGAGGGGAAGGGGGTTAAAAAATGTAAGAAATGGTCACGTAGTATGGGTACGTTTCCTTATCTATCTTAAAAACCACAAACAATTTTCAAAATCTTTCGTTTGACCACCAGATCTTCGTTTCCTCGTCATAAAACAGGAACCATCAATACATCAAAGGGAAAACGTGAGCCCATTCTAAAACGGTAGAGTCTTCGTGCCAAATACTCGCTAAAAATGACATCTCGAAATAGTTTGCGCCTAATTGCTTGAGGCAGCGCTGGCAATTTTATGGGCTGCTTTATGGTTGGAGAGATACGAGTATGATAGAATAATGCGGTCCGCTGCTCTTATATTCTGCAGCCTACCGTTTTCTGTGTCACTCGTTATTTTTGAAGCCAAAAAGGCAAAGTTGTATCTAGCATTCCTTACACTAATTTATATTAACTTTGAAAAAATGCAGTTTTTAGGTCTACTTTCTAAGTGTTATACTAAGTTCTATAATCCAAGCCCTAAAAATATTTTACAAGCATTATAATGTTACATCAATACCGCAGTCCTCTTCGCTGTGCACTTCACAGAGCGGTCGCGGAACATCTCCAATGATTTATTTCAATTTCAAAAGCGAACCGCTGACAAGTCACGCTTGGCCAGGGTTGTCCTAGCCTAGACCACAGAGAGCACTACATAGTTTTCGTCGTATTTCTGTACGGCGCGTCATAAGTCAGTGACCTACGTTATCTTCGGGCCTCATAGAACTGATTACGTTTTCCTTGAATTTTGATGGTTTTGGGACTATCATGCATGCGATGGGAAACGCTGAGTCATGTAAAAGTTTGAAGTTTTTTTTAACTTAGTCTATTTGACGTAGATTTTTATGTAGGAGATTCAATCATTACCAATTCATCACATTGGCCTTGTATTTTATTTGGTAAATTTATCTAAAATTTCTTGGTTTAAAACCTATTCCAAATATCTATGTATATACATACATATATCGTGCTGTATAGTAGCGGCAAAATGAGGTGAATGCCAATTAATTTTAATATCACTCTGTTTACATAATAATGTGCCGCAAAACTAATAAAGAGATCTGGTTGGTCCCGTCATCGGTGCCAGAAGCCTTATCGTGTAAACACAGTGCGATGGTAATAGTGTGCCCTCCTTCTCGCTTGTATAGCGTAAGTATAAGGCGAAAGCAAAATGGCACGCGATAACCATTGCCCGTACGCTTACACTATAAGGTCTCTGATCAGCTGTCAATGATAAAAGTAAGTAGGTGCTAGGTATAATAATATAGATAACACAAAAGTTGATTGAATACCGTGCCCTCTCCAGTCATAACTTACGGATTAAATATTATGTGCAAGTAATTGATCTTGTGTCACGTACGTGTATAGAAATAAATAATTAATTCAACTCTATTGCAGAGGTTACAGCGACGTGGCAGGATTGAGCAACGTTGGAAGACTACAGTAGTTGGGACGACAGTTTAGTTGCTGATCTATTTGCCTAAGAAATATGCCCCACAGTTTCTTGCCTGTTCTTTTAGGTAGTGGCTCTTTTTCCGTACAAGATGGTAATCATTTTTATAATTTTGACGTTTATAAGTATGCCTTCAATACCCAATTAAAAAAAGACATTTGATTTGGTTTGTAAATATTAAGTACTGGGAACCGAACGAAGCCAAGTTCTTAAAGAGAACTGGAATAACCCAGCATTTATGTGTAAATGTTTATTCGACGTTACCTCGACTGACATTGATGCTTGAACCGATCTTCATTCAAATTTTGCATAATTTTTGCATAGTTAATTTTATTACAATTGTTAAGTTCAAATATTAATTAATTAATTAAATAGGAAATTTAATGTTGCGACAAAGAACTATTCAGACCTATGACAACAAAAGACAGTGTTAAGACTTTAACATATTATTAGAGTTAGGTATACATTAATTAAAGCTATTACCCAATGAAAATTACATTCCAATCCCAAAAAAATCTGTCTCAGCAACGTTTATCTATCTTCTGTCTAACTAACTACAAACTATTTGCATGAAGTGGCAGCTGTATTTACACCCTAATGACTTTTACGATTCGATTTACGGTTTGACTTGACGATTCTTCATTGCTAGCGAAAAGTACTTCGCGGTCAGAAATAGCCAAATTCTTGGCCACACGCAGGCCGTCTCCAACCACGGCATCCGAAGTAGTACAGTAAGTAGTGGCTGGAAGCACCATGCCCCTTATTATTGACGTGTCAGATGAGATCAGGTTACTTTCACTCCTGTGACTTTTCAAAAAAGAGAGACAAAGACCAGAAAATAATTCGAATTGTAGGAATAGTCTTCAATGTTCTCTTAGTGTCGCCATGTATTAGCCATTAGTCGTAGTTAACAGCAGCGAAAATAGTAAATGTTAACGGATCCGTACCAGCAGTTAATTTGTCGAGGCGGTTCAAGTCCTCACACTCAAAAGTAGGTCCTCAAAAGATTGTGTGTACGGACAAACAATTTAGTGTTTTTCTTAACAAAGCTTTACCAAAGCCTGCCTCGATTAAAAATTTGGATCAACCGGTAGGGAGCCCACAGGCTTTCTTTTTCTGAGGGCAACCCCTGAGCTTTCTTTACTTAGAAAACCCACAGGCTTTCTTTCAAGAGTCGCTGTAGTCCATAGCCGGCGATGACTACTACAATCATTCGGCCTGCTTGTATTTTTGCACTACACTTTTTTTTTAAAGTATGTTTCTAGATATCATGTATCTTGACTCAGCCCGGGTACCAATTTTGGCACGTGCTACATAATTTCCGTCACTCTTACGCTTATAAATTTTTTAACAAGAGAGACGGTGACCGAAACAGCACGTGCACGAACAAGGCACAAGATCGTTCAAAATGAATTATCGCGCATAATTTAGACTCAAAGACATCATTTTTTACATCAAAAAGTTGTCTCATTATACAAACTACATTAAAATATAAATAAACTTATCTAACAGTAATACTAGGCCTCTTTCACAGAAACTGTTACCTTATCTGTACTCAGTACGTGACTATCCACACTAACTTAACAAAGGTTCCGTTATAAAAACGCCAAAAATACATCATACACATTGAGAGGTTTTGTGACCTTGAAGAGTTTAGAACAACGGCGAGAATCTTTTATGACTTAAGTGATACTGACTGAATTTACGGTAGGGGGTTATAATAATGATTCTGAATTTACGGTTCAGAATCATTACAAGGTATTCTCTCATTATTACTACGGAATGGGTCCCCGTGAATCATTGAGAGATTTATTTAAAGAAATAAATATATTAACTTTACCTTCTTTGTATATCTTTGAAAATATTATGCACGTTCGCAAAAATCTACATAAGTAAATTTAAATTGAACAGTGACTATCACAATTATAACACTAGAAATAAGGATAGGATAACTGTACCGAGATTTAGACTGACTAAGTCAAAAAAGTCATTTTTAGGCAACTGCGTTCGTTTTTACAATAAAATCCCGAAAAATATAACAGGGCTCACCGAGGGAAAATTCAAATCACATGTAAAAACTACATTAATGAAAAGAGGATATTATAAGGTTAAGAATTATTTAGAAGATAAAGATGTCTGGAGCCTTCCACTTCCATCAAGTAGCCACTAGTATTTATAGATATTACCTAGTTGTAAGCCAAAATTTGTGAGACTGTAATTTATTTATTATTTGAAAAAATGATGCCCCTCAGTTTCTTGCCTGTTCTTCTAAGTAGAGGCTTTTTGTCCGAACAAGGCGGTCGAGTCTATATAAATAACTTTGACGTTCATAAGTGTATCTTTGATACCTAAATTGAATAAAAACATTTTGACTTTGACTTTGACTTTACACAGAAATGTTCGCATTTATAATGTTACATAGTATTATAGTCCGGCGAAGTTTGGGTGTAGTATAACACCTCTGCCAGCCCCCTCGGGGAAAGGCGTGACGATAATAGTGACGATAACGTGGCGTGATGTTATGGTATGTAGTATTATGGTTACTTACAATACATTATATGACGTCACAAAATGAAAGTGCAAACACAGGAAACTTTAGAGATAAGCTTATGAGGCAATTCAAACTTTTACTCGTTCCAATATGTCTGCTCTCTCATTACTCTATGAAGTCATAGTACTTGACGTCTTACAGAGTGACGACAATGTGTAAAGGAATTAGAACCCACTCACAAACTACGGTACAATGACCTAAAGTCTATAACAGTGCAGCGAATCATGTGATTCTTTGATATGTGCCATAAAATTACAATGCGCAGCTGTTCACAGTCTATCAAAGACTTGGTGACCTAGAGCCAAACGAAGTAACGCTCGCCGCAGATAGCTCACCGGCGATCCACACGAGTGGCTGGACGACTGAGCTGCTTTCAACGCTTTTCATTTTGCAGGGATATGTCACACACGGTAAAGTCTGTTCAGCTACAAACCAGGCGCAGCCGCGCACGCGGCGCAGACGAGTTACTGGTGAGTAACTCGTCTGCGCCGAACCATAAAAACGTAGAATCTTGAAAAAACGCGTTTAAAAATGAATGAATGTTTCTTTTTACGAAATTGGCATTACAATTTTATTGATCGCTAACGTGGTACGGATGACACATTAAATTGTAGGCCCCGGTTGTTTGGTCTATGACAACAATCTCCAAGCCATGTCAGAGGCCATCGGGCGGCCTAGAAACTCTGACATCAGGGTTAGCCACTCGGCCTGTACGAACTTGCTTGCTATACGAAAACCACAAAATACTGGCTAAGGTGAAAACCAACAGTCAAGGAGCATATTGACGTTTGTCGGATGACGTCTAGAAGACGGCAGAATTGTGGATGAGACTGGTACTGGACCAGACCTGACACAAATAAATAAAGAGGCAGAAAGTTGCTTTAAGGGCCCCGCGACGCTCTGAAATTTCCATACAAACGCGCTTGTCAAATTTCTTGGAAACCATTTGTCAAATTATGATGAAATTTAGCATGTACAATTAAATGAACTATATCTGCGCCCTATGTTCTTGCTTCTATTAAAAAACGTCCTCAAGAGAAAATAGAGCTATGAAAAAATCCGCATTTTAAGGGGTCACTTTTGGATTTATTCAATAGATAGACAAAGCAAATCAAAAACCTCTTTACATAAGGAGGTTGTTTACATAGTTAGCTTTTAAATGAATCCATAACACAAGGGAAATTCTTAGATGTTTAAGAATTATTACTGTAGTGCAAAAGTCATAAAAAAAATTGAAATTGTACTTTGTCACTCTGTAGGTAACTTTAGAGGTTCGTCAGTATCATTACTTGCTCTCTTCGCTCGTAGTCTTCTTCTAGACGAAATGGCTATAGAATTAAGCCCATGCGAAGTTGGTCCAAAGTGGTCGCCGGACTCTTAAGAAATACAATACAATACAGTAAAACTTTATTGCACACATGAAAATCTTAAAAACTCAAATACATTTTTCGGTTTAAATAATGTTTGTATTGCTAGGAGTAAGACTAGTGACTCATTATGATGACGAAGAGTCACGGGCTCTGCATAGTAAATCTATTACGCATACCTATGATACCTACATCGCTCTGAATTCCTGTAAATTATCCGATAACATAATCCCGTGATCGTTATTTATAGCAGTTACCAACATCACCTACATATTGAACACAATGGCATTAAAATAACAGGTTGAACCAAAAATAACTTGTCGATCGTTAGTCCAAAAACCAGAAGCGGTAGTGACAATGCATAACTTCGGTCTGCTGGGGACAGATTTAGATGCGATATTTTGCGCGGGCGCATGGTAAATAGTGGAGGGAAAGTATCGATAGCTGAGGGAAAGTATCGACAACTCAGTCGATGATTGATCCTGGCTATAATTATGTAGGGATGTGTTGATTTCTTACAAAATCGCGTTAAGTCCTACTAATATTATAAACGCGAAAGTTTGTAAGAATGGATGGATGGATGGATGCATGGATGGATGGATGGATGGATGGATGGATGGATGGCTGGATGGATGGATGGATGGATGTTTGTTACTCTTTCACGCCAGAACGGCTGAACAGATCTGGATGAAATTTGGCACAGAGATAGATTATAGTGTAGAATAGCACATATAATACTTTTTAACCGCGGGTGAATCCGCGGGGCGCAGCTAGTTTAAAATAAACTCATTTAATGAAAACCAAAATGTTAACGAAAAAAGTTTCATTAGTTTGATTTAATTTTAGTCTATTTAAGTTTTAAAATGACAAGTAAATGAAGATCAGCAATCGTCCGATGGCAAACGGCTGTTTTGTTGAAATTTCTAGATTCTGTATAGTAGGTACATATTAAACATCGTTAACATCGTTGCTTTATTAAATGTGATGATTACTTGATAAGTTAAGAATACCTAGCTCCCGCCATTGATTGGCCATGAGTAAAAAAAGCTATTTCAGAATCTCTAATTAGAAATTGAAGTCAAGTCACATCACTATAGTGAACTATTCTCGCGTATAGATCACGCGCCCTCCCTACAAGTTGAGAGCACGGTTCATTGAGAAATTGGAGATTGACAGATGTTTGTCAACTAATCGACTTATCGAGCACCGGAAATAAAGAACATAGAAAGACTATTGACTATCTTGTCATCAATGTAACTACCGCTATCCCAGAAGAACAACATTAAAACAAAATAAGAATTAAAGCAGTTATAGTAGAGCGAAAAACTAAGCGATATTTTTATTATTTAGGTTGCTAATTCATGCGTCTATATTAAAGATAGAGCGATGATAGCCTAGTTGGAGAAGGCCCGTCTCTCAAGCCAGAGGGAGCGAGTTCGAACCCAGCCGACGGCACGCACAATTTTATTCATTGTGTGAACATGTGTACTTACAAAATGTCAACTGCTACATGATTGGAGCTCGGTGTATGGCGACAGGCTCACCCCCTATCACATTTGAGACTGAATATTGTCCGACGAAGTGTGGATGTTGTATTACACCTCTGCCAACCCCTTCGGAGGAAAGGCATCACGACGATATGTTTTATTAAAATTAATGTCAATCCGTGTAGTGTAAATGCCAATAAGATTTTTACAATTTACACGTATTAACTGATAGTAGAAGTAGATTAGACATTTGCTTGAAGCTTTAATATTTTAAATTCCGTAAAAAATATACCAAGTATCTGAAACATTAAAAACCAAAAGCTAGACAAATCTAGACAGCAATTAGGTACACCAACTAAAGAATTTCCAACAGTAACGCAATGAAAGTGTGGAATTAATTGGAATTTGAATGAATTTACGATGCACACGTTCGCGGGGTCAACTGATTTGGATTTTTGACTCAATTGTTCGTTGGCATTGAGGACAATCTACTTAATTGCGGCATTATATTCGATCACTACAATTTGGCGTACTAAATATCTTTTGTAGAGTTGTAAATTTTTTATGCATGTCATAGATCTTTTAAGAAGTATGACTCCATCGGCTATGAGATAAATTGAACTTAAACTACTCCTAATTTGTTTGGGAAATTCCAGCTAAATGTAGGTTTAAAAAATGCAAGTACAATTTGATGTGTACATTGATTAAGTACCTGTTGCCAATTAGGCACAAAGACTTTAATTTTAAGTAGAAAGTTTTTAACTTTACAAGAAATTGTTTACACCTTACTATTTTTAGGTAGTGTAGTAGATGTGGTTTGGATTACAAAAAAATATAGCTTAGCTTGAAGAGCTATTTGAAGTAGAAGTGAGCAGCTGTGTTAGTGTCACCAAAAAAAAACTCTAATTAAAAACTTACATTTCAGTAGATATGTCTCAGCGAACTTGTCAATCAGCCGTTTAATTAACAACCTAGCCATTTTACTAAACGGCTTTGTTCAACTTGCTTCCTGAATTATATACAGCCGTAACGTTTAATACAACATTTACTGAACTGGCTGGCTGATGCTTAAAAAGAAATGTGTTTTAAATTAATTATGATAAAAATAAATTCCGAAAATCCATGAAACGACCCACAATAATTCTGATAGAGATTATATTCCTAAAACCTCTTCTGCCTGACTCCTTTGTCAGAGCAAATCTGACTTGGATTGGTTAGATTAGAAGGGTAAGGCGTGAGCGAAGTGAAGCGGAGCTCCAGCCCTCCCCTAATTAAAGTGGACTAGGCAAGTAATCAACGTTGTCGATCCAAGATATTTTGCCTAGCCTAAATGGCTGAATATCATCAGGAAACTAGTTGAACGGCGCCGTTTAGTAAAAAGTCTAGGTAGTTAATTGAACGGCTAATTAAGCTGGCTGCGACAGATACATCGCGTCAACCTCATTTACTAGACTAAAACATTTGGCGACAATAAAATCGACACTATTAAATGCCCAATTGGTGCAAATGGAAATAAACTAGACCACGGCACTTCGACAATCACCACAGCTATAAAATACAATTACAGATCTCGAAAAAAATGCCTTTTGGCTTGAGATAAATAGAGAGACTAGTTGTTGTTTACGGTTACGCTCCACTCCCATTCTTTTTTGATGGTAAGAATTTTCTTGATTTCTAAATAAATACGGTCAACTGGGGCAAATACGTCTGCAAGGCAAGTGCGTCTTTCGAGAATTACTTTACCCTTCACAAATTACGCAACTAACGCCATCTTGTACATATTATTGAAACTAAAGATGGCAAAAAGATGTAGGTAGCGCATCTTTATTGCACACCAAAAATACAAAGTATTACAAACAAAGAAAATATAAAAAAAAATATCATTCGACAGTACAAGGGCGGCCTTATCGCCTAAAGCGATTTCTTACTTAATCTATATATATGTCAAATCATTAGCTAAATTCATTTAGCCTTTCTATAGTAAAGCTATAAAGTAAGCTATCATTTGTGCAGATATATCAAACAGCGTTAAATGTAAAATTACATAAAGTGGGATCAAACAATATATTGTTTTTATTACAAAAGTTTGATGAACCTTTTAATTTCTAGATGTAGCTAGAAATAAATAGGCCTGTCAACAACCTCTTTATTATCATTTTTGAATTACTGGTCGTTAAATTTAAAATTAGTTTTATACTCAAGTATTCGCTGTCAGTATAATATTTTAACATTAATAATTTGATATAACAAGTGACTGAGACTTATGCAATGGAGAAATTACTTTTCTTTGTTTCTCATAATGAACCGCATATTTTATTGTTGTTGCAACACGGGCATAAATCTTAAATAATTATAACTAACGAATTCGGACTTTTTAACGAACGCCTTATGAAGCCATTTGCTTCTATTCATGTTCTTTTCAAAGACAAATTGATCGTTAATGTCGGCATTAGGAAGGAAAAAGATGAATCTAATTGTGAATTTTAGTATATTATTTTTATATTTAAACTTAGCAATTTCACACAATTTTTGTCCGTAGAACTTGAGAGCACCAATATATTTTTTGTCCCGTTTTGGTTTAGGGCAGAAGAGAATTTATTGAGCTGACAGTCTTACTAAAATGGTCAGTGTATATTTTTTTTTATTTTTTTAAACAAACTAGGCATTCGTTTGATCACTGACTCGCCTGATGGGAAGCGTTGCCGTGATCCAAGGTGTAACACGCTTGCCTAGGAGATACCTATTCACTTTACTCTTAAAACATAGTGGACTATCCTATCCTAACTAATATTACAAATTCGCGAAATTGAGGTTATTCGTTTGTTTGTTTGTTACGATTTCCCACATTAACTACTGAACTGTTTATCATGAAATAAATAATTAATAAATAAATTCGAGATACTTGCAGACACGGTTGCCTGACCCAAACTAAGCAAAGCTTGTACTATGGCTGTCAGATATTGATTTACATACTTAAATATTTAAAAACATACTTAAATAGATAAGTACATAGAACGAACACAAATATTCATCACATGAACGTTTGCCATAGGTGGGAATGGAACCCACGCCCCCAAGCTCAGAAGGCAGGTTCACTACCAACTGAGCCACCGAGGCAGTCAACGAAATTTTGCATACACGTTGCCAAGGGTACAGAAAAGGACATAGGGTACTTTTTACCCCAAAAAATAAACGGTTTCTGTGGGACCGGGTATAACCACCGGATGCAGCTAGTAAAATTATAAAGTGCGTAACTCTTGAAAGCATTTGACATTACAAAACAACCTGCTCGACCAGACGGACAGGAACAATGTACTCGTATGCATGCGCTATTTTTATCATTTGGGTAGACAAAATATAAACATCAGATGCAATCCCGAGCACGAATAGATCATCATAGCATTAACAGACAAATTACGGCGAGTTCGGAACTTTAGTAATTGCATTTTCATGTATGACATAAATCAGAGAAGAAAGGTTCCGGTGCCTGTGAATGAGAAATTAAAATCATGTTGAAGTTTTGTAGCTTGCAGATAAACTATAGATATACATATAGGGCTATTAACACAAGCATATTGGCTTTTGGCTACTGGTTGGAAGAAAAGTTCAGTTTCAAAGTTTGTTAACTATTTTTACGCAAATTATTCAGAATTGTGTATGGCTAGACCGTGCTTCAAACATTTTTCAAAGATATTAAGGCAGGATTTATTTTCACAAAATAATACTCGTAGTTAGACCAAATAAGATTTGGACAAAATAAAAATTGGACTAAGTGAGTCTATAGCAAAATGTGACACGCAGCTTTAGACTAAAGTGAATGGGCTAGACGATTACCCAAACACAGTTTTGCTAAGTAACGTTCTTGTCGAAGATAGTAAATGAATACTTATGATATAGCCGAATTTAGACCTTAGTTGTAATTTTTATGGTTCAAAACTAAATAAGTACTAAGGAAATCCGAAATCAGAATTTGTTGATAACTCTTATAGCTATACGTCACAGAGCGTTACAGTTTTACGGGATGCTCCCGGACATCCGACTCCGAGGTCGCCTCCGTCACGATGGCGCGACGAACTCGGGAGGTTTTAAAGACTGATCGGCGCTGGCCCAGGATAGGGAAAACTGAAAAAAAAAAATAGGGGAAACCTTTGTTCACCTTTTTGAGAACGGGAGGTTTTAAAAATACTGGTCGGTGCTGGCCCAGGATAGGGAAAACTGAAAAAAAGTAGGGGAAACCTTTGCCCACCTTTTTGACAAAGAAGGTTAAATAACAAAACATACTAAGTAACTAATTCTCGGACTTGTGACATACACCTACCCGCATTGAGCCAGTGTGATGGACAACGGCTCAATCCCCCTCGATTGAGGAAAGGTTTGTATCCCTGCAGTGGAAAGGTATAAAGACTTAGGTAAGGAGTAATAAATTAGACTTAGTTTAGTAATACATTAAAACTACTGGTATTGTTTTTTTTCTTCTAGATATTATTTGAGGACAAAGAATTGTAGAGTTTCAGTGACAGAAGATTTCTACTCATACCCAGTAAAACTAGTTTCAAATCAATTTTTTTTCAAACCCATCTACAAAATTATACAAAACACACGTTTAATTTAAATAAATAGTACATTAAATAAATAAGTTAATTGGCTTGAACGAGATTTATTACCTCAGACATGTATCCGACCTTAAGTGAATTAGTTGCAACTTCTATTTTAATTGACGTTTTATGTTTATTTATAGATAACAGACGTATGGATTAGATTCAAGTTAAGAGTCCGGCGACCACATTAGACCATCTTCGCATTGGCTTAAGGTATTCTATAGCCATTTCGTCTAGAAGAAGACTACAAGCGAAGAGAGCAAGTAATGATACTGACGAACCTCTAAAGTTACCTACAGAGTGACAAAGTACAATTTCAATTTTTTTATGCCTTTTGCACTTCTGTAATTGTTCTTAAGTAACTAAGAATTTCCCTTGTATTAAGTATTCATTTAAAAGCTATGATGTAGACAACCTCCCTATGTAAAGGGATATTTGGTTTGATTTCTATTGAATAAATCAGTCACAAGTGACCCCTTACAAATGCGGATATTTTTCATAGCCTTAGGGGCGGAGATATAGTTCATTTACATGCACATGTACATTTACATTGTACATGCTAAATTTCATCATAATCTGACAAATGGTTTCCAAGAAATTTGACTAGCGCGTTTGTATAGAAATTTCAGAGCGTCGAGGGACCCTTAACGATTTTGCACAAAATAAAAGATTTCATTTTTCTATTCGTGTTTTTCTCTTAGGCTGACTGGCTGAGACATTTTTCCTATTTGTGGCTTGAGAAAATTTCGCGCAATTTCCTATCCTTGTTATGTTTTAACGGCGAAAGTTTGTACGCGTTTTTCTTTGTAATTTCTTCTTATTGGAAGGACAAATTTTGACGAAATTTCGTATGCACCGTTTGATTAGACTTTGACTTTGATTGAAACATAGGCTACTTTATAATCGAGGGTAAAACCGCGGGGCGCAACTAGTATAACATAATTGTATGATTTAAAACAGTTTGAAATCTAAAGTCAATTAAATCTTCCAAACGGTCCGAAAAACAATTAAAACTACACCAACGCTTTCAAAACAACATGAGCAGCTATTCAAGCTAATGAAATTATCATCTCTTCTAATTGACTATTAAGCCCACGGACCGATCAATACTGTCTTAATTCTGGAGCAGAATAGATAGATACAGATATGCAACTTCTACGACAAAGATGTAGAGTGGAATACATACCTAATAGTACATTATGTTAAAGTACAAAAAAACTCATTTATAGGTCACATTAAAATACAGTTTTATGGACTCTCGTGAAGTCGATATAAAGTTAATTTTAGCACGCACAGCGAAGCGCAACTTAACTCCAAAAATACCAGCAGTTCCTCTCAGGTAAGCATGCTCCATCATAGAATGCATGATTTCTGTTCATAGGATCAAGGCCTAAATTGTACATTTTCAATCTGCTAAAATTTTACAATAATTCGCACCTTTATTATCGTTTTTGGTAGTCTGTTGTAACAAATGCATTCGTCTTATATTGAAAACAAAAACTTTGCTTAGTCTTTTCCTAATCTGTAATTCCATAACGAAAAGGCGCTACAGTATTATTATTTCAAAGCTCGAAAGTTTCAATTACGGATCGATAGATTTATTGTCCAGGAAGCATCATGATGTTAGATCCAATAATTAACATGAGACTTGTTTTAAGCGCTTCCTTATTTTCTTAAGTTAAAATAGTTGCGTGTGTAGCTTGCTTAACTTAGGCCCACTTGTAGAAGATACTAAGTTAAATTCTTAACACAATTACCTTGTGTTAAGAATTTACTTAGAGCTAAAATATTATAAATGTGCTAGTATTGTGTTAACTCAAGGTTAGATTCTAACTCTCGGTGACGCAAGACGGTTTATCAGTTTACCCCTAAAATAAACAGTTAACTACGAGTTAAAAAGGTGACTCGAGCTTCTACAAGTGGCCCTTGCTTAGTAGATAGACATTTGTACTTTGAATTCAGATTTAACTTTAAACCATGTCATGGACAGATATTGCAATCACTCCTTGCGATTTTATTTTATTACAAATACAAATTGATTACAATACAACCAATTTATTAAGCGACTTGGCCAAATGATACTAAAAAGATTTTTTTTATATTTTTTATTAACAATAGGTCGGCGTCTGACCACCAACTCGCCTGATGTTAAGCGACGTTGTGGTCTAAGATGGAGCACGACGACCTATAAGGTACTTATTCACTCTAGCCTTGAAGTTTTGTAGAGTGAAGAAGTACAAAGACGGCAGTTGAGTGAGGCGCTACAAGTGCGCTACTGCTCAGACCCGTCTTCGGAACAGTTACACCAGACTACATCCCGAAACACGACTAGGTCATTTCACGGCATGGCTTGGTCCGGTGGGTGGTAACTAGCCACGGCCGAAGCCTCCCAACAGAGTTTGCTACCCGGTTAGTACTACCCGGGGACCACGTGTAGAGAATCAGAATAGTGTACAGTCCTACGGACGTGGGTAGACTAGACATTCAGTTTCAATTCTTAAATACAATGGTGGCTCCCCCAAACAACTTACAAAGAAATTTGTCGCACGGTGCCTTTTCATTAGTTAGGTAAGTTTCTACACAATTCATTTTGCGATTGTCTAACTCCTTAAACATAAAATAAATTTCACAATTAATTTTTACATTTCATTTTACTACCATTCATACCCTCTTACTAATAAATTTTGTATAGCCTTGGAATATAGAGTGTGTTTTAATTTTCGATCGAGTTAAAAAAAAACTAAAAGAAGAAAAAAAAACAACATGATTCCGAGGTATACAACGTTTACTTGTTAGTGAGGGGCTTATAATAATTAGTATATTCATAAAAGTCTCTAATCGCTAGGGTTTCGGCAAAGATTATGCAACGCAGAGGCGATGCTCGAATAATTGCCTACTTACGACGAAACGGTCTCACGGGCTCAAGTTACCATCAACGGTAAATTGCGCTATATTAACATCGTATTACCGCGTTGAAAGCTCTATAAGTAATGCTTAAATAATGTAAATTGAATTACCTCATTGTTGATGAGTTTTTAAAAATCTGTGGTTAAAAATTTACAACGGTTTATTTTTTAAATTATATCTCTGCAGTATTCGGATCAATTTTAAATTATTACATTAAACTGTTGCGTCTTCTAACGTCATTTTTGTTACTTAGGTACAACACAATAATTTTAATAAATGCTTTGATTAAGGTGCAATCAAACTGTGAATCGCTAACGGTGCGCGGTTTCGATTCTATTACAGGTAGATTCCAGTCTAAAGACTAATTGGAAAGAACTAAAATTATCCGCTATTATTAATTTCATGTGTGAGGAAAGAATGAAAAGCATTTTTTTTTTAAATTTTTACACCTGGTTTTTAAATCAGGCTCAGATCAGAATCTTAATGACAGGTTTTTGATAATTATCCCATATTGCATATTTTATTTTTTAAAAGTTACAAGTAAGATTTTTTTCTGAGTTATTTTATTCTATGTCTTGTATTTATTGTCTTTGTTATCTTCATTGTGTCATTAAACCAGAAAACGTAGTTTAACCCAGTAATAGGTAACGTAAAGTCACGGCCACGCTCTCAAAGGATTTGCCCGTCTGAACACCGTCTACTCTATGCTGTGACGTCACCGTTAGTCAGTTGGCAATTAGCCGTGGCAAAGCGCTGATTACTATTTTAGAAACAAACAGTGATAGGATGCCGGTCACGCGACGATGAACCTAGGCGATCTTAGATGTGACTGGCCCACATCATCATCGTCAGCTTGTATTGACTCACTGCTACGGGCTTTCTGTGTCGTGCCATTAGCCTATCTCACATCATCATCAATCATGTTTCACCCGAGCATAGCGGTCTCCTCTTTAGCGCGCCATTTTTTCTCTGGCCTATATCCATATTTCGTGCAACGGAACCAATCGTGCAAATAGTCTGCCGATGGCACGTGTGGCCTCTCACAGTAACCAGTTGTCAGAACTCGACTTTACCTTTTGTCACCACATCTAACCACGTACCTGTCAAAAGTGACTGACTAACTATCTTATCGTACTCTGATAGAACGGTAAGAACGTTACTTGGAAGACTCAAAGCTTTTACTTATTGCTACTCTAAAGTTCATCTGGTTTATTGACTACTATTGGAAAGTAGTATCTGCTTGCCTTTGAAGATCAGTACGAGGAAATCAACCACGCCACAATGTGGATCTTCATCTTGTCACGCAGGCTTAGCAGTTAAACCACACATCAGAAGAATCGCCCGAACATGTCCATTGTTCTACGAAATCAGCAATAACAATGATGGGTCGACTAAGATTAACTCAATATAGGGATTTATGCCTAGCAGTAAGCGGAAAAGTGCTCCAATGAGTCGTCAGTACTGAAATAATGCTTGCCAGATGATACCGGTACTTATAGAACACACAATCACATGTTACCACAAGTTGGCAGTGGAACTGGCACCAGGTGCTGAAGAGGCATTAGAGTGTTGTGGTATCTCTTGGCTAGCAGGCAAACCACACGAAGACCTTAGCTGTTAATGGAGTATCTAAAGCTATTTTGGTAACTAGTCTGTAGTGTTTTACGATATTCAACATAGAATCCGAAGTTGGCATGTACGTGCGTGTCATTTTGCTGAAGAGGATAATGGTTGTTCTTTATGATACCGCTTTTTAAAAAAAAGATACTTGATATTTTTTCTTCTTTTATATAGTCAATTATATAGTTAATTTGTTCATCGTGTGAGCATATGTGCGTATTCTATGTCATCTGCTACATGACTGGAGCCCGGTGTATGGCGACAGGCTCGCCCCTGTCACATTTGGGACTAAAATCGTCCGGCGAAGCGTGGCTGTTGTATTACACATCTGCCAGCTCCCTCGGGGGAAAGGCGTGACGATTTATATAGTGGCGACTTAAAATAAAAGATAAGAGAATAGATTAAGAGAATTTATTAACCTACGACTTTTGAACAATAGTAGGTATAGTTTAAAATTTAAGATCGCAATTACTCCAAAGTATCTTCAAAGTATTACAATAAAACCTAACTTAAATCGCTAAGTAAGTTTAGCTTACTTAGCGACAATTACTATATCACATAGGAAATGCTGACCAAAGATTTTCCAAAAATGTTAATGTTACGTAGCTTCTTTCAGAGCTTAAATTTCATCACGAAAATTGAACTAATTATCTCATTTCAAATTCAAACCAATTCAAACGTTAATGGGCAATTCATCCAACAATTCCATACATATCACAAGTACCGCGCTCATTCACGACCACTAAACAGCACAGGAACATATGATAAGAAACAAAACCAACGCAATCCAGCTATTCCACGAGTTAAATCTGTCTTCGCATCAAAGCTCGAATACGGAAGTGTTAACACCAGAGTAGGTGGATACAGTACTTGAAGCTGAGTGATGCTGTCCAAGTATTTTCGTGAAACTAAGTGGTCTAGCTCAGGTGATCAGAAGCAGAACGCCGAGTTTACACAAACTGTTTTAGATGTTACAGCTGGGGTCAAGGATGGACATTTGAAGATCTCGGATTTTGGTCAGTAACTCATAGAAAACTTACAGAAATAGTACATAATAAATAGTCACGCCTTTCCCCCTAAGGGGCTCGCAGAGGTGTACAATACCCAAACTTCGCCGAACAATATTCAGTCTCAACTGTGACCGGGGGCGAGCCTGTGGCCATACACCGGGCTCCAGTCATGTAGCAGATGACATTAAATACACACTTGTGTTTACACAATTAACAAATCGGTGCGTGCCTTTGGCTGGGTGCGAACCCGCTATCTCTTGCGACTTAAATAAAACCTAGATGATAAGAAGTAAATAAAAAATAGTTTTGATTGTCCCGAAAATAAAATACATTAAATTAAAATGAAAGAAATAAATTGTAGTAAAGTTGTTAAGTATAGTTTGTATTAGATTTTTTTAATAGTGTAGAATTTATTGTATTAGTGTAGTATTTGTAAATTTTTAAAAGTTATTTTAGCATAGTATAGTCTAGCTTTTAATTTTGCTGTTCATTGTTTGTTAGTTAATAGTTTAAATTAAGGAAAATTGTTTAATTTGATTATTTAAATTAATAAATGTAATTTAGTAATTAATTTATAAGTTTTATTTCATTTAAAGATTTTCTCATGATACTTGCACAAGAAATTAAATGAGAAAACGTCTCTCTATCAGTCTGTTTGTCCTCTTTTCACAATAGCGTCGAACCTACAAGCTATTAGCAGTAAATGTCTATTGGTTGATCTCATCATAAGTCACTATTATTTACCACACGGAGACAATGTGAATAGTATGAGGACAAGTCTGAATCCTACCTTAATGCTTATCCATACTGAGAGAAATTGATACATTACCATACTTCTAATGAGTCATAAGGGTTCGAAATTTTTGTATGAAAGCTGTCATATTCACCTGCCGCCAGCTTTTTTTATCAAAGTTTCCACGGACGGTGAACGTAGTATATATGGATAGGGGACAGTAATAAAAACACAAAATGTCAAAATAATGAGATCAATTAGTGTCCTAAAGTGTCTTGTTACTGAAATATTTAGAGGTAAAAATCGCCATATTAGAACAATTACAATATGCATTATTTGAACACGTATATAATTACTGCATTTTTAATGATTCTCACAAGACTCAGATGGTGATCTTTACCTCTAAATATATCGAAAAAGTGACACTTTAGGATTTATTTTTATTTTGAGAAAGTGACACTTTGGGGTACTTCACATTTTTTGTTTGTGTAAGTGCCCCTTACCAATCTAAACTTACTATCGGCGTGGGCGGAAGCTTTGATAAAAAAAGAAGTTGGTGGCGTGTGGATATGCCATAAAAGTTCTAAGCCCTTTAATTTTAATGAAATCTAAACCAAGATATACTAACATTGCTGAAGACCGTCAAGCTTGGGCCTTGGGGCTCCACCGGTCTTACCTAATTAATCTTACCGATAATATGCCAAAATTTGTGAGTCACAAATTTAATAATTTTTTGGAAAAAAGAATGCCTCTTAGTTTCTTGCCTGTTCTTCTGAGTAATGTCTCTTTTTCCGCACAAGGCGGTCGAGACTACTACAAAACTTTGACGTTCATATGTGCATCTTTGATATCCAATTGAATAAACACATTTTGACTTTGACTTTGATCAAGATATCAACATGAATAACCCACTTTTATAAAAACGGAATTTCTTATCTGCACCATTTTACACTCGAATACCTACTTCTGTACGGCATACTGTGCAAGTAAAACAAGACGAACAGTCTATAGAAATAAAACCGGCCTTGAATTATTCAAATAGTTTTCACGTTGCGTCTTCCAAACAATTAGCACAGCGTCTTGCGTCAATAATACCTAACAATCGTTTATGAATCAGAAATATTTTGTTTTAAATAATCCTGAGCACAGCGAGAGTCTCTTGAGCGCATATTGTTTGGTTCAATATTTTAAATATACACGGAAAAAAATGGTTTAGTTGTGGCAACTAAATCTGTTTTGCTGCCTATGTCTTAGCTGCTGCACCGAATATCTTCGAAACACTGGCAAAGTTTTGTTGACTACGACAAAGACTGCTTAGCTACTATTCAAAATAAAATTTTGCTAGGAGAATCACACTCAAGTTGCAGTTACTACAAATTTCTTAACTGAGCTTACTAAATTTGTTATCTATATTAACAAAACAAATTCGAATGTTTCAATTTGCTATCAGAGCAAACTATTTTAACTACTTTAGGATAAATTATTTACTTGCTATTGCTAATTGACATTATCTACATTAACCAGTCTTTTCTATTACAGTTATTTCCATGTCGTATGTGAAATTTTAGACGGTAAGCGGGATATTTTGTGCTGTTCCTAATGTTGTGATCTAATAGCATTGTGTGAAACATATCATTATGTAAAGATGATGAAGATATGTTTTAGTAGGTATGTTGTTGTAGCAAAGTATGATAGCTGTCTTAGTGAATTAATATTTAGCTGCACCTCACAAGAGTTTTAACTGTGGTTATAAATTTGGTTTCATACTGTAACAAAACTACTTAGTTGCGTGATTAATTTCATTTTTGTAAGGCAGCAATTTAATTAGTGGCATAGAAGTTAGTAGTAGCAACTAAGTTAAATGGCTATCTCACGTTTATATGTAACCGAACGTATCAATTGTTTTACTTTAAAAATAAGTAAGTAGTAATTGAATTTGTAACTGCTACAAAGACTTTAAATATGCGACTAAAATAAATTTTATGAGATACTAGCTGCGCCCCGCGGTTTCACCCGCGGTCCCACAGGAACTGTTTTTTTTTTTTTTTTTATTTATGTAGAATAGGTCGGCGTTTGACCACCAACTCGCCTGATGTTAAGCGACGTTGTGGTCTAAGATGGAGCACGACGACCTATAAGGTACTTGAAGTTTTGTAGAGTGAAGAAGTACAAAGACGGTAGTTGAGTGAGGCACTACAAGTGCGCTACTGCTCAGACCCGTTTTCGGAACGGTTACACCGGACTACATCCCGAAACACGACTAGGTCATGACACGGCATGGCTTGGTCCGGTGGGTGGTAACTAGCCACGGCCGAAGCAATTTTTTCGGGAAGTACCCTATGTCCTTTTCAGTACCCCAGACAACATGTATGCAAAATGTCAAAACGATTGGTTGAGTAGTTGAGACGTGAAAGCGTTACAAACAAACAAACGAACAAACTCACTTTTGCATTTATAATATTAGTTAGGATGTCTGGCGCTCACCGGTCGAGCAAGGTAGATGATGATGACGATTTGTCTGGTGTTCGACACAGGCGAGGAAGAGCATAGGCTCGGGGAGGTGCCCAAAGGGGCTAGCGCTCAGGGGGCCGTGCTCGTCTATGAGAGCATTCCCGCAGCTACGATGTTTTGCGCCGAGATTTTAGCGGGTGTGCTGCCAGTAGCGGGCTTCCCAGCCCGGCCTGATCCCAGGGTCGGTAGGTAAAAGGTATTCCCTAGGCAAACTTGCGTGACAGATCACCACGTTCAATTCGCGTTCGGTTTTACACAGCTCAAACGACACCGCAGCTTGCTTTTACTTCAGAAGCTGAACGCAATATAAGGTATAAGGCTAGGTAAAAAAAAACACCATATAAAACGGAAAGTTTCACTATTGTAGAGTGAATTATATTTTTGAGAGAGGAGGGGGGGGGGGGGGGGAGTTTGAGCTCCTCAGCATTGAAAAAGTAGCCTATGTCCAGGACGTAAGTTATATCTGTGCCAAATTTTATCCAGATATTGAATATTAATTATATTGATAAGAACCAGTAAGTGCGCTGGCGAAACGTACCTAAACTTCGGAGTGACACTACTTACTTATAAACATTTTAAGCTTGTTCCCCACATTATATTTAAGTACTCGTACTCCCTAAACACGTAGGTAACCATTGGAAGAAATGAAATTGTAGCTCAGAATGTACCTAGGT
Source organism: Peribatodes rhomboidaria (assembly GCA_911728515.1). Taxonomy (NCBI): domain Eukaryota; kingdom Metazoa; phylum Arthropoda; class Insecta; order Lepidoptera; family Geometridae; genus Peribatodes; species Peribatodes rhomboidaria. The sequence goes on along the minus strand of OU452184.1, from coordinate 2,887,409 downwards.
TATCTTAAATAGTAAATACACATCGCCACGGCTTTCCTCCGAAAGGGCTGGCAGAGGTGTATTCATTTGCAAATATGACAGGGGTCTGTCGCCATACACCGGGCTCTAGTTATACAATATAGAATATAGCAGATGACATTAAATACCTACGCACATATTTTCACACAATGAACAAATCGGTGCGCTCTTTTGGCTGAAATCGAACTGGCTCCTTATGAGTTTAGAAGGAAGCCTTCTCCAACTCGGCTAAAATTCAACTAGCGAAAATGCGTAAGAAAAACAGATAACAGAGCAAAATAAGCTGTCGCTCGCTCTACTACGACTCATGTTAGCCTATCTGGGCTAGTGTGAGAGTAGTGTGCTAGTAGTGAGAGAAGTGTGAGAAATTAGTTACATTTTCATAAGTCTTCGCGAGGTGAGCTCTTCGTAGGTAGGTACTTATTTCTTCCGTGTTGCAAGGGCACAAACGACTGGAGGGCAGTCCGCGTCACCGCGTCATCTCTGCGCTCATTATTATTGTTAGGTAGGTAGGTACAATAACCTAACTTAGGTAGGTACTAACCCTATAGCATTATTTTATTGCTGAAGACAAGAATATTTCATACCTACCTACGTAGATGCATTTATGCGTACGTAAGTTGATTGTTTTCTTTGAGCTTGTACTTATTACTTTTGTTCCTTACTTAATCGACCAAGCGAGCATTTGACAAAGCGTCTATGCTTCAGCTTAAAAAAAATGCCTTCCTCTACAGGCCGATACAAACGGAATTTCCTAAAATTTTGTTAGTAGACTCACTACCTACTAAGATAGATTTTTTTTTGAAAAAAATCTGTCTAATCATCGAACCTGCTCACAAAATTTCACGTGAATTGGTTCAGGAATGCAACCTGTAGAGGAAAACAGATGTCGGCCGCGAGGTCTACAGCTCACAGAGCCAGTAGTTGTTATTAGTGTCTTACCATAGTATTTAATAATAGTTTAGGTACTTACTACTTTAAAAGTACATAAAAACTCTTAAAAACCTAGGTAGGTACTTATTAAATAATTAAATAAATTTGGGACACTTCCACACACGGTCGTCTGATCCCAAACTAAGCAAAGCTTGTATAGCCATAGTATGGCTGCCAGAGACTGATATACCTACATACCTACTTAGATATTTTTCAATACAAAATTAAATATATTTTAACACCCAGACATAGGACAGACACAAATGCTCATCACATAAATGTTTGCCCTAGGTGGGAATCAATCCCACGCCAACAAGCTCAAAAGGCAGGTTCACTACCAACTGAGCCACCAAGGCAGTCGGTTGCTTTTAGTTTTATTGGTTTTCTTACAAAAATATCTATGCATGGGTAAGTAAGTAGGTATACAGGTAGGTATAGGTAATTAGACTACTTAGGCGTTAAACTTCGAGGCTTAGAATTTATAAATTCTGAAATGTTATTCTGTTAGCATTACTGGCCTCATGTCTGCCATGCATGGTGTAAACTTCGGAGCATTATTAGTACCTATCTGACAAGTGTCTTATGTAGTTATCTAATGCGGGACCTACATAATGAGTACCTATATCCATCATCGCTATAGTTGTTCGACACACAACATTTAGGTAGCTACCTACCTGTGAAGTTAGTAATACTAAGTAACTCATAATTGGTAGGTGCCGGAACTGTACCATTCATATGCCTACCTACGTAGGCACAAGTACGTATAGACGCACACAATTTGTTTACCTACCTATAACTAGAACAGAATACGTTTTTCTGTACCTACCGCGGTTTCGATAGATAGGTAGATAGGTACCTACTTCTGATCCATGTCTAAGATTTTGCTAAACACGCTTATTAGGAACTTTACCTAGGTAGGTATATTGTATACCTACTTGTAAAAAAAAAGATAAGCTATGATAACCTAGTTTGAGAAAGCCCACCTCACACCAATGTGCGGATTGTATGTCATCTGCTACATACATGACATGACTGGAGCCCGGTTTATGGCGAAAGGATCGCCCCCTGTCACACTTGGGACTGACTGTCGTCCAGCGAAGTGTGGATGTTGTATTACACCTCTGCCAGCCCCTTCAAGGGAAAGGCGTGACGATATGTTATGTTTTGTTATGATAAAAACATAAATAGGTTGATAAATATTTATAGATTCATTTGTCGAGCCAGTTTTAATTTTTTTTTCAAAATGGTGGAGATAACTGGAGATAACTGGAGAGAAATGGTGGAGATACATATTCACTTACAAAAAGTTTCATTTCATTTCGTAATTCGTATCGTATCGTAACGTGTGTGTTCACGTGAATTTAGTTGCGTTACGGCGTTAAACTTGGAAGAAAAAGTGATTATAGTGTTAAAAAAAGGATTTTTTATTTGTGGAGCTAGGGCTACAATGCCGCCCAAAGATAAATTCAAAAGTAAGTAAGTACCTACTTTGCATTGCATCTTCTATTACTTATGAGTTTTTATACCTACTATGAGTGCTTGCGTGTCCAGATACAATAATATATCTACTGATAAGATTTTCCGTTAGAAAAGTGGCATGCTGCAAAAACCTAGCCGGCTGTACAGGTTTGCATCGAACTGACATCTCGCAATTGATGTATGGAGTTGTACCGATTTTGCCCATATTCACACTTTAGAACCGCGATCTTTCTATTGCCAAGCTTGTAAATTAGCCAAAAGTTTGATGCCTTTATATTGCAAGTTGTTTACGCCAGATATCTGTAGACATTATAGATAGAAAACGATACCTACGAAAGCCGGCGGCATCCACAAAGCCGCGAGATACCTGTGAGGGGAGAGGGAGACGTAAACTCCCTGCCTTTCGGCGTGCGAGCATCGCACGCGCTAAATCAGTCAGTTGTCAGTGAATGACTGTCCCGCGCTCTCGCGTCAGCTCGCACGTAAAATTTCGGCAAACTTTAACTTCGCATTAAAAAGTTTAAATTGTTTATATTGAACTAATAGTGCTATTATCAGTGCATGGTGTACACCGGGTCCAGTGGTGTGGAGTGTCCAAGGTGAGGCTTTCGTTATCGTCTGTAGAGCCGAAAGAGAACCTGGCGTGAACTTAGCACCCCTGGCCGAAACACAAGTACTTACCTACAGAACACATGTGTTGCAAAAAAATAACGTAAGCTTTATTTTTACAGATGAAAATATAGAAGCTCATCACCTACCTCTATTGACCGAGTATTTTTGGAAAAACTGTTGCCGAAAATTTGACAGCGAACTATATTTGTCACTTTAAAAACATGCAGAAAGTAACTATAACTTATTGCAATAAGTACCTACTTCTAATTGATGTTTAACATTTTAAATCACTAATAATTGTCGAGTCCTAACATACCTATATGCTGTTTACAGGTAATTCCTAGAACGAAAAAAAATATTGTTGGGCGCAACAAGTGTGAAGTGTGTACAGTGTAGTATAACACCCATACTTCACCGGACGATATTCAGTTCCAAATTTGACAGGGGGCAATCCTGTTACTATATATCGGCTCCAGTCATTGGTGCGTACCATCGGCTGGTATCACTCTATTTTGCAACAAACTTAATGCATCAAACAGGACTACAATACAGTAAGTATATTTGTGATTTAAACGATTCTGTATGTGTTAATTGATTCTGTTTTGGTCATTATAAATATGCAAGGTTTAATGTAGGGTGCGAAGTGGTGGCAGCGGCGGCGGAGTGAACTAGCATCTCCGATTAGAGGCGAATGGAAAAATGTACCTAGATATTGCCGTCTCTGTTGCGTATGTGGATACGCATTATACGCAGCCTAGTGTGAAGAGGTGCGGTGGTGTGCGTGCGCCCCTATACATACAGTATAGTCATTCATAGCGAAATATAACTACTAAATATAAGACACTAAAGTCTATCTCTGTGTCCCTTGTAGCGTTTTCACGGCTAACGGGTGAACGGATCTTTACAATACATATTTGATAAGGAGAAGACATAGGTACTAAGTATACTATACTTTGAAACATAAGTTTATGACTTTAGTCAGTAGCAACTACTAGAAACAGAAAAATGCTCGATCAACTTTTGACGTCATTGAAAAATGAACCATATCACCATAATTTAAAATCCAATATCGTATAATATCGAGGCGCCGCCGACTTCCCTGTTGAAAATATACCTACTACCTATTTTGTACTCGTATTTTATGCTATAGTTGCTTATTCATTTGTCAATGAAGTAAAAAAATCTCGAGCATTTTTCCGTTCGGTACTAATTTAGTTCTAAAGTAGGTAGGTACTAAACCAACTAACTTAGATGACCCGGCTTTTTATACCTACCTACTCCTACTTAGCTAGTGGCTCTGTGAGTTAAGACTTTGCGGCCGGCGTCTGTCCTTCTACTGGTTATATTTCTCAACCGAATCTCGTGAAATTTTGTGAACAGGTTCTATAATTATTCAGAATTTTTTAGCTGTCAGGTTTCGGTTTTTATTAAAATGGCGGAGATCTAGGTAGGTATTTGGTTTTATTTTTCAAAAAAATGCGAGCTGTATAAAAGACAGATCCGGACATACGAAGCACAGACGCTTCACTCGCTAACGCTCGCTCGGTCGACTAGGTATGTTTGCTGTCTGACGGTAACGCAACACGTATAAATAACGTATACGCGCCGCTATACAGACAGCCAGCAAAAGCGAAATACCTATACCTACTTACCTACGTATGAGCGTAGAGGATATCTCTAATTGTAGGTATGCAAGGTATGCAATGGCAAGGGTACCTAAACCTAAAAAGTATTAAAAACAATAGTAGGTACCTAACTTCTATCTCTCTATTCTATTTGTAGCGTTTCCAAGGCCAAAACGGTTGAACGGAAACCGACGAAACGGAAGAGGTTTACAAGTCCAAGCGTATGTAAATAGGTATATACCTATTACTTATATATTTTTGATAATGAGCTAAATGCCGTGTTATACCTACTCCCTGTTTTTTTTTTCGTACTCGCGATCAGAGTTTTACTGATGAACATCATTTATTTTAAAACATAATTTTTTTATGTCAGTACGCCGAATAGTACCTACCACGGATTACTTACTAAGTGTCTACGTAAGAGATAAATCACTTCGTCAGAAATTGTCAATACCTATTGTTGTAATAGTTTATTCTTTTGAATCACTAGACGCTGTGAACCAAAAAGACACCTAACCTACGACCGTAAAGCATAGAACAAGTAATAATAGCGTAAAGTGAGTTTCGCACCGTGCCGCCCGCCGCGTGTAGGTACTAACTATTTGGTAATCTGTTATTTATTAACTATTTGGTAATTTGTTGTTTATTTGGTAATCTGTGGCTTTCGGTAATCAGCTGAGACCGGACACCCGCGATGGACGGGCGGCTGGTAGGTAATCACAAAGTAGCGTAAATAAAGTAGGTAGCGCGCAAAGTACAGGGGGTCTACCATGATGGTTTTGGTTACGTTTTGTTGCCGACGCTGAGCGCCTGTGAGTCATATCGCTACCCAATAAGGTTCACGGTCGAGTAGCATACGCGCTAAGATCAAATTGAATTGCAATAATGTACCGCACGGAACGGCAACGCCGCTTGTAAGCAAAAATTTGAATTTTTGGGCGCTAAAACTGTTTTTTGATTAGTACGTGGAAACTACGAGGTCTAGGAATCTGAAAATTTTGCTGCCTATGGCAGCAATCATGCTTCAATTTTTACCCTTTAAGTAAAAACTCTACGTTTGATAGTTTCGTCGATTCAACATGTGTCAGCTGAAGTGACTTAACTTCAGCTTACACATAGGTATTAGCTTATAACTCGGAAAGTATACAACCCAGAGACTTGAAAATTTTGCTGCCAATGGCAGCAATTATGCTTTAAAATTTGAGCTAAAATGCATAGTCATACCTTCTTTCGTTTGGAAGATATGAGATGAGTAGCAGTCTATAAATGGGCAAACCGTGTGTGGTTAGCACACACAACCACATCTCGTTTAGGCTTTATATTATTTTTATTTAAAGCCAACAATGTTTTATGGTTTTGATGATTTATTTATTAAGTACCCACCTATGTTTTTTTTATTTACAGGTGGAAAAAAAGTGAAAATGTTTAGAGCAATGACAACACTAGTTCCTATAAAAGCTATAGTCATGAAGAAGAAACGGCAATAGAGACCGTCCCGGTTTGGACACAAAGGATGATGCAATTTTTAAAAGTAAGTATATTATAGCTACAATTCTATAAATATTTGAACCTGTGTTTATTATCATTTCAGGAATAATGAAAATTTTTAACGTTAGCTTTATTGTTAAGTACCTTAGCTGTCAAAACTATATAAAACCAAACTACTGGGGTACATGTATTTAATATGTTTTTTTTTCAGTCTGCCGCCGAAATCCAGTCGCATTACCTAAAAAAGAAAAGTTTCGAGGACTGAATGTTGGGCCCCAGCTGTTTGCCGTGTCTCCGGATGAAGACAAAATTTCTGAGTGCTTTCTGATATTTAATAACATTACAGCATTTGACATTTTTTATAAATCATTTCATGACTTGCAGGTTTAAGTAAAAAATTAAGTATATAATGGAGAAGTAGTGTTTTTATTATTAGTTAAAATCAATTAGAGGAGGGATAATAATATTTGTACTGAATGCAGTCAACTTACTTGTTTAACAATAACAGACTTAACAACAGACTTGTTTGTCAATTATTTTTTAAAGGAATCATTAAACCTCATAAACAATTGTTTTTTTTTTGTTAGAGCTTCTATTCACCGAATATGCGATGTGTTAAGTATTAGTAGTAAGTAGTAACAGCTCTGTTAATAAGCTATTCTATTACACCACAAATTGTATTTGTCAAGTAGTTTGTATAGCTGTGGCTGTGAATTGTTTGTTACTTGTGCTAAGTATTTAGTTGCGTGATCTAAAAGCTGCAATTCTGCACATCGAACGTTGATGCGACGCGGCGATAGATTGAGTGCGTAATTTAAGGAAATGTATAAAAAATGTGCCATGCGTATGCTTTATACATTTCCTTGTACATATTAAAACTTGCACAGTCTCACGCCTTATCTGCTGCCACTTCGCGTCACATTCGTTGTGTAGACAGAAGCCTTAATAACACGCCACTAAAATCTTTAGCATGAGCCGCAAACTACTCACAGCCATAGCTAAACTACTTATCAGCTGCAGCTACGGTGGTGTAATGGAATAGCGAATAAACTTAGCAGCTACTACTAATACTAATAGTTCATGCTTCAAAGTATATTAGCTGCCCCAGATAAAAATATTAGGTCTCGCAACTAAAACCCTTAGCACAGGTAACAAACACAATTTACAGTCACAACTAAACTACTTGTCAGCTGTAGCTACGGTGGTGTGATGGAATAGCAAATTAACTTAGCTGCTACTACTAATACTAATAGTTCATGCTTCTAAGTTTATTAGCTGCCCCAGATAAAAGTATTAGGTCTCGCAACTAAAACCCTTAGCACAGGTAACAAACACAATTCACAGTCACAACTAAACTACTTGTCAGCTGTAGCTACGGTGGTGTGATGGAATAGCAAATTAACTTAACTGCTACTACTAATACTAATAGTTCATGCTTCTAAGTTTATTAGCTGCCCCAGATAAAAATATTAGGTCTCGCAACTAAAACCCTTAGCACATGTAACAAACACAATTCACAGTCACAGCTAAACTACTTGTTAGCTGCAGCAAAGTCTTGTTAGTAGTTATCACTAATATTGTTAGCGACCACAGCTAAAAATAGATAAGATCGTTAGCTGCTATAGCAAATTTTAGCAAATAATATTTGCAACTACTGCTAATTATTGTTAAGATTGTTAGCAACTACTGCTAAGTATTGTTAAGATTGTTAGCTGCAACAGCTAAATTCGTTCAGCTAAAAACAATTTGCTACGCTAACAAAAAACTTAGCTGTCCCTATAGTTTGAAAGGATTTTTGCTACTACAACTAAAATTTAGTAACAGCAGCTAATTTTTTTTTCCGTGTATGGTTAGTGGCTAGTAACAGATTTACCCCCTTGTTAAGAAACGTCAAGCCTCTAGAATTGTTATACAGTGTTTTGCTTTACTCGACGAATTAAAAATGTAAAAGAAAGAAAATCACAATTACAACTATTATTATGTTATTTTTGTTTGGTTTATTTTTTTTTATTTTTTGCTCTAAATAAATGTTTATTATATGTATAACTATTCAGAGAATAGCTATACAATATACAGATAAAGTAGAGGATAAAGTTTTGGGCCGTTCTGACTTCCAACTTCTGTTATAATTAAAGTCCGTTTTTTTTGTAGTTTTCATTGTAAGTATTTGGTAAAAGTTGAACTTTTTGTACAAATAACTTCCAACGATAATGCCGGTGTGATGTTCTTTGAATAGTTTTTAGCACTTCGTAGGTAATTATCGCCTCTCTGATCGGATACTATCACAAAAAATCTAAGTATTTTTTTTATCCGCTTCAAAACCTAGACCTCATTGAAAGTCTATCAAAAAACTGCTATAATAATTACCGACAGGTTTTCCTCGTGCGTTTTACACTAATATTATATTAAGCAGCTTTCAGGCTAGACATTTGCATCAAGTTTTGTAGATTTAAATAAATAAATAAAATTCGGGACACTTCCACACACGGTCGCCTGACCCCAAACTAAGCAAAGCTTGTACTATGGCTGCCAGAGACTGATATATTTACTTAGATATTTTTAAACACATACTTAAATACATATTAACAGTCAGACATAGAACAAACACAAATGTTCACCACATAAATGCCCTAGGTGGGAATCGAACCCACGCCCCCAAGTTCAGAAGGCAGGTTCACTACCAACTGAGCCACCGAGGCAGTCAAACTTCGAGTCAAAATTTTTCGCAACATAGCTTCTTAGCATCTTAGACCACAATGTCGCTTAACATCAGGCGAGTTGGTAATCAAACGACGACCTATTCCACATAAAAAAAAGCCTCATAATTCTGAAAAACTTTCACTCAAAATACTTAGGTACATTGAAAACGTGTGAAAGAACTATTAAATGAAAGTTATTTACAGTTGATTTCATGTACAGAACAGCTGTATTTTCGCGATTTTAGGTTTATTCCAAGGTTGTTCAAACAGTAAGTATGAAACAAGTATGGCATAAATCAAAAGATTGTTCATGAAAGTTAAAGTCAAAGTTAAAATGTTTTTATTCAATTTGGGTATCAAAGGTATACTTATGAACGTCAAAGTTTTATAATAGACTCGACCGCCTTGTTCGAAAAAAGAGAGCCACTACGCAGAAGAACACAGGCAAGAGTAGCATAGTTATGAATAAGTACTTACTATAGGTGTAAGCTCTATTTCGTTTATGCCTACCTTTCTAGATAACCACGTACAATCATGGCCGAGCTGTAGCCGGCGACAGAGCGGAAAAAACTGTGAAACTTTTTGCAATACAATGTACTCGTAGTGTAGTCTGAAACCATCTTTAGACTGCCTATGCTACGCGTAGCACCTGTGGCTATCCAAACACTATTCTATAAAAAGATTTTTTGTAAGCGATCGTGCGTTTAGGTCAACATACGGACTCAGGTGTTACTAACGATTGAATCATTGTGTAAAACATATCACTGGATTGATGTACGAATAATGTGTATTGATTCCACGCCGATTTCTAATTGTTCAGCGCGGCAGCAAAAAGTTGAATGTAACAATTTATAAAAGTAGTCTTGGGAGCTACCATGGAGCTACTATGTGTGACTATGTATATAATTTGTAAATCTATTCTATAGTAGGGGATCAGTAGAAGAAGTTTGTAAGAATGAGACATTGTGAGTATTCCCGAGTAATAAAAAAAAACCTTTCATAATAAGATGTTCCGACGGGTCCAAAAGTTCTCAATTATTACAAAAATGTGATATTATTTTACAAAAAAAAACACATTTCTCGAATAAATATAAATGTTTGAATAAATTATAATTATTCAATTAAATGTTAATACTTTTGCTTTATACGAAAAAAAACTCTTTTTTTGTTTCTTGCTCATCAGACGAGATGAAAACCAAATGAAGCTTATTATAGAATTTAAGAAAAAAACTAAACATTGCCAGAGCATTGCACGCACATAAACTCCAGATAAAATGATAGTAAATGTGTTGTATTGACCGCCAAGTTATGTGTACTATACTATTTATTAAATATTAACTCATTAATAGTAGACCTCGTTCTTACACACTCTTGAGTGCATTTGAGCCCTTCCGTCTACACAAAATTAGAAAAAGACTTAACATAAGACAATATCTAAAACACATTATATAAAATTTTGTAAAGACAAGTGTAAAATATATATGTAAATAAATAAGCTTTTTGTCGCCAATTAAGAAACCGTGTATCAATGATATCATCATTTCAAACCTGTATGTACATCTAGTTCTAGCCAATAAAATTAGTTGGGTCAAAGATTTACAAACATCCATTTCGAATCAGCATTTTAAAAATGACTGAACATTACGTATCGTCACGTTTTTCCCACAGAAGGGTTTTGGCAGAGATATATTAAGACACCCATACTTAGCCGGACGATATCCAGTCCTAATTGTGACGGTGGGCGAGCCTGTTGCCATACACCGGGTACAGTTATGACAGATGACATTAAATACAAATAAACAAATAGGTACGTGCCCTCGGCTATTTTCGAACCCGCACTCTGTGTCTTGAGAGGCGAGCCTTCTTCCAACTAGGCTATTATCGCAATTACTTAATCAAATAGCAGACTAGTTGATCTGTATTGCTTTACATGTAAGTAAATTTTAATATCATCGTCACGTCGTCACGTCTTTCGCCCGAAGAGGTGTACAACACCCACAATTTGCCGGACGATATTCAGTCCCAAATGTTTAATATTAATATGACATGTTGTAGTTGTATGAGTAAACTTTTTGTACTGTGTCTCAACATCAATGAGTTGGTACATCTATGAGTTGAATATTCGTTACATGATGATACGGAGGTAGACAAAATAATATATAAAAAATCTAAATACCTACAATTTAACGCATCACCCGACCAACGGTAGCGCTCAGTTGTAAATGGCACTGCGGTCACCCATAGACTGACCGTTATACCGTTTATACTAAAGCCCGTATGCTAAAACGACACTAAGCCATGAATCTCGATTTAAAGCCGTTTAGCCTAGTCAGAAAAAGCCCGCCTCTCAAGACTCTCAAGTCAGAGGGGCCGGGTTCGAACCCAGCCGACCGCAATTTGTTCCTTTTTGTTCATTGTGTGAACATACGAGTATGTGTGTGTTGTATGTCATCTGCCCGATGTATTACGACAGGCTCGCCCCCTGTCACATTTGGGACTGAATATCGTCCGGCGAAGAGTAGGTGTTCCTCTACCTCTACCAGCCCCCTCGAGGGAAAGGCGTAATGATACGTTTTGTTATGTATGGTAAAACCAGTTTTAAATAGAGATTCATTACTGAGCGCGTTTTAGCATACGGGCCTTAGTCTTTAGTGAGTAAGATCAAAAAAAAAACAACATAAACGCTTCTAGGCAATCCCCTAGCGTAAAGCTAAGCTAGCGAAACATAGCGTAAGTAGCATTTAAGATAACAATTAAGTAGGTTAATAAATATGTAGAATAAGTCACTAGAATAAGAAAGTAGTATTATTATTGTATGTAGTAGAATAAAAGATTCCTGTGTAATATAATCCTGAACGTTATTCGGGGGTAAGTTGACAAATAATTTAAAAAAAAATCCCCTAGAAACAAATCTAGTTTTTTTCTCAGCCCATCTGCGATAGATATCGGCAACACTTACTTTTGTAATTAATTACAAACAAATTAAAAACTAATTACATATCAATATCTAGATATAACAGTCATCGCCGTTTTGAATGGCAACTTTTTGCGATGGTGAAATTAGGCAATTTTTTATGACATACAAATTGCCTATAAAAAATCTGAAGGCAATTGAATACAGGCTTGTAACTAATCTATATCCGCCTCATTTAGTGCAGATTTCTATATCTATACTAATACTAGCTGCGCCCGCGGGTTCACCCGCGGGGTTCTAGCAGTCTCTGGGCGTTTCTGATCGCTACCTAATCATAGGATCACCCCGCTGCTGGGCTTATCTGAAACCTGCAAATATCAAAATCGCTCCAGCCGTTTTTGGGTCCATGGAACATACATATACATAAATAAATAAATTCGTTACACTTCCACACACGGTTGCCTGACCCCAAACTAAGCAAACCTTGTACTATGGCTGCCAGAGACCGATATACATACTTCGATATTTTTAAATACATACTTGAATAAATATTAACACCCAGACATAGAACAAACACAAATGTTCATCACATAAATGTTTGCCCTAGGTGGGAATCGAACCCACGCCCCCAAGCTCAGAAGGCAGGTTCACTACCAACCGAGCCACCGAGGCAGTCACATATAAATTCACACATGGCTTACCATGAGTTTTGATAGCTACGAAAACTTTTTTCGTTTTCGTGTGGCTCCATACATTTCAATAAAGCGCCCCTGGCGGAAACGTTAAGGAACTAGGCTAAATGTATTTAGGCAAACAAAAAAAGTTTCCGATAAGTAAAGAGTAATAATATAAAGATAAGTATAAGTAAAATATTATATAAGTAAAAGTAAAAGATTAGTAAAAGATTCTCGTGGTAAGCCCCCAGACAGATTAAAGAGAGGTAAAAGTATTGTTTGTTGGTAGTAAATTTCGGAATCACTAGTCCAATATGAAAAATCACTAACAGAAATTTATACAATTGCGGAATTAATAGACGTCAAAAAGCGGGCAGATGAGTTAGTCCTAACTAATATTATTGATGCGAAAGTGAATTTGTTCGTTTGTTTGTTTGTTTGCTTGCTTGTAACGCTTTCACGCTTCAACTACTCAACCGATTATCTTGAAATTTTTCATACACGTTGTCGGGGGTACGGAAAAGGACATAGGCTACTTTTTATCCCGAAAAAACTACCGGTTCTTGTGAGAAATCGCGGGGCGCAACTAGTATGTAATAATGTAGTCTGTGAAAATGTGTATATTTCTACGTGCGTACTAAAGAAGTGAATTCATTAGCTTTGAAGTGATTTTTTGCACTTTTTTTATGTTTGATACTTTTTATACTGTTGAACATTTTAGCACATTCATGATACAAATAAATGTGCGAATTAGAAGGCTTTTTGTTGTTCATACTTGCGGTTTATAAACAGGTATTTAGTGGGGAAGTAGGTTGTATCAGGAAAAAAAAATTATCGTCACCTTTCCCCCGAGGGGGCTGGCAGAGGTGTAATACCACTTCGCCGGACGATATTCAGTCCCAAATGTGACAGGAGGCGAGCCTGTCGCCATACACTGGGCTCCAGTCATGTAGCAGCTGACACACAATTAACAAGTTGGTGCGTTCCGTCGGCTGGTTTCGAATCCGCTCCCTCTTGCCTGAGAGGCGGACCTTCTCCCAACATGGCTGCCATCGCTTTTTTTTGTATCAGGAACAGATTAGTAAATTATAGGAAGCTGGGCTGGTGTATATAGGTTTACTCTAAAACCAGGGCTAGCTACTCAGACTATACGAACTTACTTTTAAGTTTGTCTTCATGTGCTCTAAAATTGAGTTATGTTTTAAAATAACTAATTAAACAATACCATCACCTTACTGCACACTAAAAACTACAGTGAAAAACCTTCAAACGAATATACACTAGTTGCGCTCCGCGGTTTTATTGGCGGTTAAAAAGTCTCCTATGTGCTATTTCAGACTACAATCTATCTATGTGCCAAAATTCATCCAGGTCTGTTCAGCCATTCTGGCGTAATTGAGTAACAAACATGCATAAATCCATCCATCCAAATTTACGAATTTATGATATTAGTGTGCTTAATTCGGCAGTACAAGGCGACCTTATCGCTTAGAGCGTTTTCGCTTTTATTATGACGTTATGAGCCTTATAGGTAAGCCTATGTATGAAACTTACTGTGCAAGCTAAAACTAACTTTATTTTGGAATCGATTTTCTATTTATTGTATTATGTATTTAAAAGTAATTTCAGACCCTTCTATGTATACCTACACTAGCTGTGCCACCCGGTTTTACCCGCGGTTCTACCGGACCCGTGTTTTTTTTTTCAGGATGAAATTTACCCTATTGTCTTTTCTGTATCCCGGACAAGGTGAGTGCAAAATTTTATGAAGATCGGTTAAGTAGTTAACAAACAAACAAACTCACTTTCGGATTTATAATATTAGTTAAGATTAGGATTAGGGTGTACTTATTTATTCCGCATCCTTACTGTCATTTTCGAACAAATCTTTCGCTTTAACTATAGAGTGTAATAGTTCTGTGCTACAGATCTCCGTATTCGAACTAGACAGACATTTTGAATAAAAAAATACATAGGTACAGACGAACATAGAACCTCCTCTATTTTGGAAGTTAGTTAAAAAGACAAATGGTTTAGGTAATACGTGACTTTTTTGTCAGATTGCGGTCAAACAGTACTAAACTTGGCAAAACAAAACTTTAAACGCTCCTTCACATTTCTTAGAAGCGCACATACACGGCGTACTGGCTTATCTTTTACGATAATGATGAAGTAGGGACAATAAAAAGGACGTTTTCTCCGACAACAATCCATTCAGCTGAGATGATGGAACAAATAGCATTGATGTACTCTACGTCTGGTTTGTGAATTTGAAGTCTTATTCGTGTCGATAATCTTCATTGTTTATACATGCAATTGAATATATTTTTTGTTTGTACCAGGCGCACCAGTAAGAGACACCCTCTTATGGTGGAAACTCCGCCAAAACGCACTAAGCGTTTCAAGTCAACTTTTCTTGTAAGAACTGCAGAGGTGTGGAACTCGTTGCCTGCGTCTGTCTTTCCACCTAAATACAATTCGTTGTTTAAGAGTAAAGTGAATAGGTATCTCCTAGGCAAGCGTGTTACACCTTCGATCACGTCGACGCTTCCCATCAGGCGAGTCAGTGTTCAAATGCATGCCTAGTCTGTTGTAAAAAAAATGCCCCATGGCCTCTCCTCTTGTCTCCTGTCGCTGACTCCAATAGTCGGCGACAGCTACTTCAAGAGGAGAGGCCTCGATCAGCTCGTTCAGAGAGCAGCTGTTGGGGCACTGAGGGCTAGACATTAGACGGTCCATGGTTTGTGTTGCGCCGCAGCCACACTGAGAACCCGCGTCAGAGTACCCTCACGTGATCCTGTTGGACTTGCAGCGGCCCACTTGGGTCCGGAGTCGGTAAGCAATTACAATGGATATTTGACAGACCGTATTCACAAACTTTAAAGTCTGAATCATCAGAGCAAGGTTGCTAGTCTATCGGTTTTTATCGGATACATTTCGGTGAGTGTGCATTTGGTTTGCATGACCTTATTCTCTCTAGCCCATTCTTCTATAAAACAACCAAGAGTACTAAAAAGCGGCATCGTTTTATGGTCAACATACCAACAACACGCACAAAACGCTTTGGTTCCTCATTTCTTATACGGACCGCTAGAGTGTGGAATCTACTCTGCCAGAGTGTGTGTTCCCTGACACTTTTAATCTGGGTGTCTTCAAGTCTCGAGTGAATTGGTAAGGAATCTTTTAGGCAAGCGTGTTCTATCGTAGGCCGCATCACTGCTTGTCATCAGGCATGTTGGCGGCCAAACGCAAGCCTATTAAGTTATGAAAAAAACATTACTTAAGTAAATAAATGGTAAGTACGATGTTTCTCAATACATTTACTTGACAGCTGCCATACATTTTCGTTCGAACGCTTATAGTAATGTTTGTAAATACGGGGGTAAATCCTTTACGCCGTAAATGCCCTAGGTTACTAGGACAACGACAAGGGAAGAATTAATCAATAAACGAATTAGTTCAAGCCAATTACAGAAGTCGATCTCTTGAACGACGACGGTTTAATTGGCGAACATTATGTACAAGTAGGTGATCCCTAAGCTAACATTTCTTCATTGGCGTCAGTGTCTCCGGATATAGTGACGCTGCGTTAATTCAAAGAAAAAATATCAGGCCTAGCAGCGACGCGCTGCTCCTGTCGCAGTTGCACTGTCGCTGGCCACTGGTTTAGAAATGTCAGACTTATGCGGTAAAGGTTTTTTATAATTCAACATTTTATTATTCGTTCTATCCTGTCCATCCAAAGGTTGCCTGGAAGAAATCGCTTTTTTTTTTATGTATTAGGTCGGCGTTTGACCACCAACTCGCCTGATGTTAAGCGACGTTGTGGTCTAAGATGAAGCACGACGACCTGTACGGTACTTATTCACTCTAGCCTTGAAGTTTATTAGAGTGAAGAACTACAACGACGGCAGTTGAGTGAGGCGCTACAAGTGCGCTACTGCTCAGACCCGTCTTCGGAACGGTTACACCGGACTATATCCCGAAACACGACTAGGTCATTTCACGGCATGCCTTGGTCCGGTGGGTGGTAACTAGCCACGGCCGAAGCCTCCCACCAGAGTAAAAGATAAGGCCGCCCTTGTACTGCCGAATGATATTTAATTGATTATTTTTTCTTTATGTTTGTTTTACTTTGTATTTTTGGTGTGCGATAAAGATGTATTGTATTGTATTATTAAGTTGGATTAAAAAAAACTGTTTTAACCCCCGACACAAAACGACTGGGTTGTTTGGCAGGGCAATTTTCCGCACTTAGCCACTTTAGATTGGGCCATTGTGCGTGAAAAAAAAACGACTGGGTGTTATTAGTTTGACGTGTGTGAGTGTGTGTGAGTGTGTATGTGTGTGTGTGTGTGTGTGTGTGTGTGTGTGTGTGCGTGGCATCGTATCTCCCGAACGGATAAACCAATTTTTTTTTTGTTTTTTTTTTGTTTGAAAGGTGGATTAGTCCGGAGTGTTCTTAGCTATGTTTAATGAATCGGTACCTGTTTTTTTTTAAGTCGATTAATAAGCGAACCAGTTCGCTTCAAACAATATCTGTTTACTAGTTGATTGAATCAGGCGTTACTTTGCGGAAGATCATATTCAAAATTGTTACTTGAACTAATATCTAGTGTAATTCCGCTTTAACGTACTATACTATACCCATTCTCCTTATGACACTGAAACTGATAGAATATACTAGGCAAAGTGGATTACTGGCACGGAGCCCATCGACCCATCGACACTCGACAAGTCAAGAGTCACCTATGCTGTTCCCATCATGAATGCGTTTCTAAGATATGGCATCGGCATCAGCCAAAACATTGGATTTGCCCTTTATGCAGAAATAAACTAAAACTAACAAATCTATTTCGGTAACTATATAACATAACCGACTTAAAAACAGGAGATGAAGAGTGCAAATTAGTTTAGTGTTGATTAGGATTAGATACTATCGAAGACTTGGGTAGTTTTATCTACGTAGTCTACGTACCTATCTATATCCTAAAATAGTAGAGCATACCTCCTTGTAACATTTAATTTTCTTCAAAATCCAACTTCACTGAATACTAAAACAATTAACTATTCAAAGAATATCTCGTATAAAATAATACTATCCTTCCTAACCCAAATTAATACAATAAATGGGAAAGTGAATCTGTTAGTTTGTTTATTTCTTACGCTTTCACGCCCTACTTACTCAACCGATCTTTATACAATTTTGCATACACGTTGTCAGTGGTACAGAAAAGAACATAAGGTACATTCATCCCAAAAAAAATGTTGGTTCCTGTAAGACCACGGGAGAAATCGCGGGGCGCAGGTTCATTGGTTCCTATCAACTTTAATCTCAATTTCGGTTAGTCAGATATAGGATTAGTAGAATATACTTAGTGCTAGAAACAATATTTTATCAGCAAAACGTAAGTGTAATAGTCATACCAAATGTAAAGCTAAATTAGAAGGGCTTACCGCTCGCCTCTCTCCACACACGCGAGTGTTCCAGATAAGGCGCTAAACATAGACTAAGTATAGCTTGTTATACAATCGGAATTTGCTTTGGAGACGGATATAATATACGCCTTCGTATGTTCACATTTACCGCTATTGTATGTAATTATTTAGACATCCACCTAAATCATCCTGAACACGCTACGTATTCATATAATGTAATAATATACTATATTTCAGACACAGCTTTATGCATAAATTAAATCTTAGTCTAGCGACTCTGACGAGTCGGTGACACCGACAGCCGGGTCTGTTTGCCTACCTTTGACAAAGGCCTCCTCCATTTCTTTCCACTCTGCTCTATTTTGTGCTCTCCTAGTCCATGTTTCCCTACTATATTCTTTATTTCGTCTTCCCATCTTCGATACTGAAGTACTAATTCATATAATGTACTTCCTTTTTATTATTGATAGGCTAGACGTTTAGCATAGCTCACTGTGGACATAAATTCTAAGTAGGCAGATATTTAACTAGTATGGCAGTTTTGGTAAAAAAAATTGCGAACATTAGGACTAAATTTAAGACTATATGGTTGCACTACTTACTCTACTAAGTACCTACCGATGCTTAAAATATCGTAAAGAACTTGACAATGAAAACCAGCGAGGTCTACAAAAAGTACTAAAATAGACCAACTAGATAAAATTATGAGGCGTTATGACGTGTTCTCATAAAACAATATTTCATACCGCACAATAAACCGGCTGTTACACGCTTGTTCTGCAAAAATACCGATACACCCTCGAAATAGTTTAAATTTGACGCATGAAACAGATGGACCTAGTGGTATAAATATACTTATTTATACGTCTATTCTGTCTAGTTATTTGTTTTTATTTGTTACACTAGCTATTTAGTCAAACATTTTAGACGAAAGTTTTTAAGTTATTTGGTAAGAGTCGCGGGAAGCCGCTGGATGCAAGCAGCGCAAGACTGGTTGTTGTGGAAATCATTGGGGGAGACCTTTGTCCAGCAGTGTTCATCGTCCGGGCTGATATGATGATTATAAAGTTTTGTCCTTTTTGAAGTCAGTTAAACTATATAAATTTAGTCTACAGTTAAAAACGAGGCTTATTTCTAGTACGAGTGCCGTCAGGCGATAGTTGGCAGTGAATGAAAAGGAATAGCGAAAATAGAATCGGGCTAGCAGCATGCAATGAAAGACGCAGCTTATGTCCGTCTAGCCCAGCAGTGCTAGACTACTGCAGGACTGAGAACTATGACTAATTAGTATATCACAATAAATGTCCCATCACAGTAAATGTAAGTCCATATTATGTTTAAATGAACACATTTATCTGGCGGTCACTCGCGTGCAACCCGAACTTCTCCCGCGCCTACTGTTTCAGTTTGGGTCGACTTCTCAGAGTGTACTCGTATACATTCTGAATGTATACTCTAAGGTCGCCTTACATAACAATTGAATAATGATCGCACTCGACGTGTCTGCACTTGCTGTCTCGTCGTAAACAGTTTCTATTCAACTCTCGCGGTTGCAGTCGTACTAAATGTATTTTTATTGCAAGGTCTTGTTGCTTGGGAAATACAACATGATTATCTCAGTCTTGTAATAAGAGCCTGATAAAAGAGAAAGTATTTAAAAAAGTTTAATTTCATCTGCTATAGTTGGGCCCGGTGTGGCAACATGCTCGCCCCCTGTCACATTTGAGCCTGAATATTTTCCGGCAAAGTGTGGGTATTGTAATATACCCCTGCCAGCTTCTTCGAGAAGAGGCGTGACGACGTGTTATGTTACGTTATACGTTATTTACTCTAAAAAGTAACGTTCAACAGCTCCAAACTGAGGTAAAAAAAATATTTCGGCGATTGTTTTTTTATTTTAAATTATATCTTGGGTTTAGATTGCCAATGAACTTCAGATTATACTTTTAGTTACGGCGTTTACTATCCGGCTCAAAACTCATCAAAAACCATCCCGCTCATTCCATACGATACATTTTATCTTTATCAACTAGGAAATAAGCGACATCAAATAGAACGCTGCCCATAATGGGATAGCATACGTCAGAAGAGCTCTATTCAATTCAGGAGATCCTTGAAGATGTCTCTAGAACGATTGTTTTGACAGGTCTGAGTTCACAAGTAATGGTAGAGGGACTGGCTTGTACCAGCGTACAGAAGCTTCTTTGTTTTGATAGGAAACCAAAGCGATACGAAGGTCTCAGAGTCCAGAGAGGAAACAAATTTGTGCTTGTACTCATAGTACTCATATGTAGGTATACGCTATTTAGTTTGTAAGCCGCCAAGCAATTATAGACTAGTTTTAAAAAGTCTGCTCTACACATATTTATGTATTTTTTTTTACCGTAATGTGCCTAAACCCAAATTAAACATACTTTATATTCCGGCACCTGCTACATAACTGGAGCCCGATGAATGGTGACAGGCTCGCCCCCTGTCACATTTGGGACTGAATATCGTCCGGCGAAATTTAGGTATTGTATTACACCTTTGTAGCTCTTTCGCCGAAAAGGCGTCATCATATAATTCTGAGAATTTTTTTACATAGTCTTTTAACTTTTAAATCCTTGACTTCGCGTAGATTTCAACCTCCGAATTATGTACTTATGTACTGGTAAAATTTACTCTAGTACATAAGAATACATAATACTTGCAATGCCAACCAAGGCGTTGTTTGTCAAAATTTCATACGTTGAATGGCACTCGTCACCCTGACTCATTCCCATCTTCCTAGTGTGCAGACGCTCGCTAAGAAATCCTTGAAGCAATGAAAAAAAGTGCACTTGACAAATAACAATTTTCGTCAAACAAACAACATTTTTTGAATATTGTCTCGTATATTTTTGTTCTGGCAGTCTTGCACATTTTTTCGTTTCCTAATGATAACGGAAGTCAGACGTTAAATAAATTTTCTAAGATACAACGGTGATTTCGACTGAAACTTGCAAGTCTATTTGTGTAAAAACATAGGTATACTTTCTATTTTGAATTTTGACGAACCTCCGCGGCACCTACGAGTATATATACGTCGGACTCGTATCAAGAAATTATAGATGAAATATTTGTTATTGTATTGGAAATATTGGAACGTTCTTTTACTTGAGCAGTTGAACTTTCAGTTCAATTCAATTGCTGTACCTTATGAGTCTTGATAGCTACGAAAACTTTTTTTGTTTTGTTTTGGCTTCATACATTTCAATAAAGCGCCCTTAGCGGTTTAAGAACTAGGTTAAATGTATGGAGCCAAACGAAAAGGTAAAATAAAATCGTTAATTATTAAAACGTAACAGCCGATCCGTGATTATTAAGATCATCATCATCATCCACACCCGTCTTTCCTTTTTACTGGACATAGGCCTCACTCTTGTTGTCATGCATTTGACTTGGCTATATGCTAATTTGGCTTGACACACGATTGCGACAGCGTCATAAAAACTAAAAGCAAATAACTTAATAGAATATGAAAAAATGAAGACAGATTAAATGGATTTTAAACTCGTAACAGCTATTAAATAAATACGAGCATATTGGTTAAAATCACATGCAGTTTTCAAATTTTTTTCTTATAGCTTTCGCGACGTTAGCTCCCTTACTAATATCACTACTTCTTCTCTCTTATTATTATTAATAGTAATATTTAATAGGAAGGCCTTAATCTTCATAACTTTAACATAACTTTTACCACAGCCTACAGCTATGGAAGCTTTTATTTTATGATCAAACAAACATTACTATCTCAATCTCTAATTTAAATACGTCACCGTCCAACAGCTTCGTCGTAATAAACAAGTTGGCCTATATTATGATTTACTAAAGCTTGAAGTTGATTTCTTACTTTGACAGGGTTGTATGAGGCTGTTATAATCTAGTCTAGATATTGGTCTAAGAGATAGTGATTAGTGAAGCAATCAGGCGAGCTATTTACAATCGGTTTATAAATACTGGCCGCTAGCCGTGACTCGGACTACAAATGTAGCTATAGGTAGGTTTTTGACACACTGCGTGAACACTGCGGCTGCATTTCTCTGTTCGCAAGACTGTACTTACCTACACTACACTGTTAAGCGTTGACATATCATTGTGAGAAGCGAAGATACTGTTAAAATTTATAACTAGTAAGTAGTAACTAGCGTCTTAGGGAATCTACACATCAGTCGCCGACAGTCGTCGCCAACAATGTCGCTGACATGATGTCAGCGGGCGTGTTTTTTGGTGTAGGCGACCATATTTCAAAATAAATGAAGCTTCTCACGTCATGTCGGCGGGCTGGGCTAGCGACTTTGGTGTGTAGCCTCCTTTACCCAGCGTTCCTGATAACTTTTAACGCCACCAACAAATCCTACCGTCGAGTCTGGTTATCCAGACCAAATAACAGCTAGGACCAACAAGCCAAGACCTTCGGCGAAATTTTAAAAGAAACATTTCATCTATCACGCAAACTATATCTCTCTTTGATCAATGCCACTTAGGTATTCAGGTAAGTCTTGGTTCTTGTTCCATGAACGCTTAATCCTACTTAGGTACATTACAAATGCAAAACTTTGTGTTTGTATGTCTGTTTGTTTGTTACTACTTCACGCTCAAACGGATAGATGGGTTTTGATGAAATTTGGTATGGAGGCACTAGGTAGCTTATACCCGGAATTAACACAATTTAAACGCAGGTAACGCCGCGGGGCGCAGCTAGGTTGCCTGGAAGAGATCGCTCTTAGTGATAAGGCCGCCAGTTGTTACACTACAGTTTAAGATTTATCTGTTCTTTTGTTTTTGTTATTTCTGGTGTGAACAATAAAGTGTTTATCTATCTATCATCTATCTAGTTCTACTACAGTTTCACTCGTCGCTTTTTAATTTAAATTATCTTGTTAACAGGCACGACGTAAAACGCGGCTATTTATTAAAAGGTATTGAAATCAGTAATGACATGAGGGCAATCGCTCGGAGGGTCAACCTGTGCCGAGTTACGCGAATTGCAAACCGGACACGAGGGCTACTGTGAAATCGAACGACATGCGAAAGAGAGAAAAAGTCTTGTAGATTTTATGAGAGGGTAAGACTGTAGAGTCGGATGTCCAAGAACTAAACATTTTTTGTAGTTGCCCTGTCAAAATCTTTTGCATTCATCTGACTCCAATTTTTTAACAGCTTAGTTAAAAGTTTGACATTTCTTAACGATATTCCCAGACCTGTCAATTTCCAAATCCGACTAGCATAAAACGTCAATTTCTTATTTGTGGGAATTTTGTTGACTTAGTTGTGGTAGAAGAAACTAAGACAGAGTCATAAGTAAAGCTAGAAATATACAGGTACGAATACACGGAACCATTAACCCAGAAAATTAAACAGAGTTCCGTAGTAAACTGTGGAACTTCATGGCCATTTCACTAAATATAAGAATTCCATAAGTCCTCGCTTAACTAGTTTGATCTAATCTTAGCTAGCTCCTACCTATTTTTTTTTAAAAGATACTTTAGCCATTCCTAGGGAGAATCTAAACTTTATGTGCCCGAAAAGCGAATATTTCGCTAGGAGTAGTTTAAAACTAGTTACGCAAGGAGTTAGGCAGTTCTTATATTTAGAGCAAGGGTCTATATAGTTTTGAGTAGTCGTGTCAAAAGATGATCAATTCGTATTTTCAAGGTAGCTCGGCACCACACACTTACGGCGTCTTCCAGTTTACGAACCCGTTGCTCGAATTTAAAGCATTTCAGCAGCTTTTTCATGCGCTCCTTTAGCTTACCGTGAACGAATTCGGGCCGATGTAAAAAGTTGATAATCTTTACTCTTTGTTGCCTTACAAGCTCTGCATAATGTTTGTAGCTAAAGTCTCATATGTTTCCTTATTAACTTTTGACAAAAATTGTATTATAATAATATAAAAGTTCGTACTTCTGGATAAACAAAAACGAAATGAAAGCTAAAGAATAATGAGAACAAAAAAATTAAAACTATATTGTTTAAACGATCTTAGCTTAGCTTAACTTACTAAGAAAACAATTATGCTGTAATTAAAACAAAATTAGCTATCTCTACCTATTTGTTACCCGATTTCTAATGTCAAATAGAAACTTTGAAAGTCGGACATTCAGAATTTCGTCATCATCGTCACGAGCATCGGTCATTGTAAAAGTGGATTTTAATGAAATGAAAATGAAAATGAAATGAAACTGTTTATTTTCCAGATTTGCACCCATCAAATTATTACATTAATTATCTAATGATTAAAATTAAAATACAATAGTCAGAAATAAAAATATAAAACAAGAATTAAATAAAATTGAATAGATCGAATAAAATAAAATTGAACAATTAAATAAATGGGCTAAAATTGAATGAAATTAAATTTTTAAATGAATAATTAAAACAATTAAAACTAGGCAATGGGCGCGTGATATGCTCTCCATGTGCGATGTAGAGGACTGGCGTCCTAGTCGCGCACAGCCTCCACCAGTGCGTTGTCGGAGCGGTGCAGGGCGGCGCGGCGGCCGACCGGCTCCGCAGCAGCGCCTGCCACAGGGCGGAAGGCAGCCGGAACATCGCGAGCCACGCGTCGTTGTACTGCACGCGCATCTCGCTCATCAAGGCTTTGGTGTGGTTCGTCCACAGCTCAACCTTGTAGACGCTGGTGCAGTAGCTGATGAAGAGCTGCCTCTCAATAATAATAAATCTAGACCTAACTCGTACATAATTTTACAAGGTTATAGGTATAAGGTTATAGGTATAATAACCTTTTAAGGGTTCATTGTATTCATCAATATGAACAACATTTACTATGGGGCGAACTCTGAAATCGCGAAAAAAAAATCAGCTGTTTCATGCATTTTGTCTCAAGCCAAGAAGTTTTTGTATGGAACAGCTGTTTTTTATTTCGCGATTTCAGAATTGGTTCCATAGTAAAAGTTGCTTATATTGATGAGTACAATGAACCCTTAAAAGGTTTTTGGCGAGTTACCTATAACCCTGTATATATTCAGGGAGCATATTATGACATCTTATTTCCATGATAGTTACGTTTCATTTTAAACGCTGCGCGACCATAGACCTTATTGCGCCGCGATACGATTAGCGATCGTGCAGCTTCGACAACAAAACGTAACTATATTGCCAATTAGATGTCAGGAGGTATACCCCCTGACCTGTGTCGGTGGAGAATTCTTTTTTTTTTACTAGTAATTTCCGGTAAAACTAGCACAGGTTTAGCTGTGCCCGTTCTAAAGATATGTGGCCCTATTTGGAGATTTGAGGTTTTCATCTCACCTTTTTTCGTCCTTGTTTGTCTCGTTTGAAACGTCATAGGTGTGAGAGTGACCAAGATAAAATCTCATCTCATCTCACGCGCAGGAATAGCCCCCCTGATCGCTACCGAACTTCTCAGAATCACCCGCTGGGCTAATCTGAAGATTACCTAAATATTTTTTTTAATCGCTCCAGCAGTTTTGGAGTACGTAAAATTAATAAATAAATATCTTTAAATATAAAATGAATCACTATTTCCCTTGGTCATCGCATCACGCGTGAAATATTCGGTAGTTTTTTTATAGCATTTTCAAAAAAAAGTTATCTGGTGGACCCTTTAGTAATAGAGTAATAGATATGAGTACGTAAGGTCGAGCTTTTCGCGGTCGAGGTAACCATCAACGTAACTTTGTAGGTGTTTTAATGAATATTTGTTTATTCTACGTAAAAAGATTTTTTATAAAAAGTGCAAGGATCATTAAAACGAAGTACGGCGTGTTTCTTAAGACCGCCCCCGGGCACCTGAATTCAATACACGGTAACTTAAAAATTACATAAAATGCGGCTATGTTGTAAGAATCAGAGGCAAATGGTTCCGGATATTATTATGTTGGTCCTTTTTTTAACCAGTGTGTCTGTTATAGAAATTTATTTGTTTATTTATTTATTACATTTAAAAAAAATAGGTTTCTTTCAAGCAAATTATTTTATGTTCTTGTACGTGCTATTTCAGAGAATAAATTATTACACCTCCATACCGATAACTAATAGAAACATACATAACATAACATATTGTCACGCCTTTCCCCCGAGGGGGCTGGCAGAGGTGACAACACCCACATTTCGCCGGACGATATTCAGTCCCAAGTGTGACAGGGGGCGAGCCTGTCGCCATACACCGGGCTCCAGTCATGTAGCAGATGATATATGTACAATACGCACATATGTTCACACAATGAACAAATTGGTGCGTGCCGTCGGCTGGTTTCGAACCCGCTCCCTCTGCCTTGAGAGGCGGACCTTCTCCCAACTAGGCTGCCATCGCTTTTAAATTAATAGAAACCGAATTGATATACCAAGGCATTCTTATTGCCATGATTTGCCATGTTTTGTTGTCGGCGCTGAGCGACCGTGAATCGTATCGCTGCGCAATAAGGTTCATGGTCGCGTAGCGTCGTCGGAAACTAAACGTAGGTGTAACCTATGGCAATGAGATGTCATGGTAGACCCCCTGTTCACTCACTCACAAATTTTGGCATCTATAGCAGGCACTTATTAGATTAATTCAGATTCAAATAAGATATTTACCAGACTTTGTTGTGTGGTATTTCATTAAATGTTCAATTAGGATAAAGTATTTTACAAGGAACCCTAAAATCGTTATCAAAAAATGTATCAGGCGCACTTAGACACGATCCAGAATATATTTTGGTGCATTTATTTTAACATGAATTTATTGGCTGCAAATATTCGTGGTTCCTTGTATTTAAAGTTAAACGTTAATTCTAGAGATGGTTGTCCGAACATGGTGTCCATTAAGTATGTATCCATGGTGTATGTTCGGTACTTGTACATAAGTGCAATCGCGGTTTCATCCGTGGCTAAAAATAAATAAATTCGGGACACTTCCACACACGGTCGCCTGACCCCAAACTAAGCAAAGCTTGTACTAAGGCTGCCAGGGACTGATATACATACTTAGATACTGTTAAGTGCATACTTAAATATTTATTAACACCCAGACATAGAACAAACACAAATGTTCATCACATAAATGTTTGCCCTAGGTGGGAATCGAACCCACGCCCCCAAGCTCAGAAGGCAGCTTCACTACCAACTGAGCCACCGAGGCAGTCAAAATCCTATATGCTATTATAGACTATAATCTATCTCTGTGCCAAATTTCATCCAGATCCGTTCAGTTGTCCTGGCGTGACTGAGTAACAAAAGTCCATTCATGCATCGTCCAAACTTTTGCATTTATAATTAATACATTTATAATATTGTTTTCCCCGCACAGACAACGAGAGACAGACAGACAGATGTGTTGTCAGTCTAGACGTTACGCTCAAATGGCTTAAGAAATCTGTGAATGTGTGCATCGGCCTGTACGGACAACGAGCTGGCTGACTTTGGGTAGCACAGTTTTGACAAAGGTGAAGTTCCGTCCGATTTTTTTTCTACGTTCATGTTATAATATTAGTGAGTTAAACCAAAGTTAAACCAAAACCCGAAGGCTACTCCAAAGGCCTACTATACTATCCATTCTATACCATGAGATTTCCATCAGTGAGTGGCTCTCGGAAGTGGCCCGACGCGTACGTTGGTTCACTAGCGCAGGTGAACTGCAACTGAGTTCTCAACGGTATATATACACTTTACAGTATGCTTGTGTGCACCATGAAGCTGGTACCACTTGAAAATATTCGCTTGTCTCATAATCCAAAAACAAGGTCTAACTTTCCGGCAGCCAACACCTGTTGACGTCACTTCGTGATCGTCTCTTTCGAACTTGTTGTAAGTGACTTATTTCGGTCTAGCTTATGCATCGATTGACGTCACTGCGTGTTACCCACGTGGCCATTTTTGGTTCGGATCGTTATTCCTAGCAAAGTATATTACGAGTATTTTACAATGGCTTGCCTAAGCTATGTCCACACTGTGCCTTTTTTTGTTCATTAAGGGCATGCGTCATAGCGCAGTCAACAGCGCACGTGAGGCATGCCCCTAACGCATGCGCGATGACAGTTCTCTTGGTTCTCTTATTTCTGGAATTTCTTATGACCAAGTAAGCCGCACTTATTCCACCAAGTAAAATATTCTCATCACACATGTTTCCTAAAGCTGACAGAAACTACGACTGAACTAAATGACCATATTGACGTTGCGTTCGTTTACGCATTCAACTATTGAAAGCGCCAAACGAAAGAGGAATAGAAAGATGAAGAGGAAAATTGAAGATGAAAAGGCACAGTGTGGACATAGCTAATCAAGAATCTTGAAGTCAATATCATGATAAAAACATGGGTAAGTAGTGACGTAAATTTCTCGTGTGTACCATATTTTATTTTTACCTGTTGTTAAAAATATAGCTTTTTTATATCAATATGTTTATGATCAAATTATTTATTAGTTTTTTATCTACCAATATAAAAAAAAATGTATCGTCACGCCTTTCCCCGAGGGGGCTGGCAGAGGTATTATACAACCCACACTTCGCCAGATACTATTCAGTCCCAAATGTGACAGGGGGCGAGCCTGTCGCCACATACCGGACTCCAGTTATGTAGCAGATGACATACAATTACATAATGAACAAATTGGTGCTTGCCATCGGCTGGGTTTGAACCCGCTACCATTGCTATAATTAGTGGTTTACCAAAGAAAACAAATGACACAGTTAAGAGTGGATGTTTTATAGCGAAAGGCTGTTAGATTTATACGAGATCGTAAGTCTTAAGAATTCTAACTGCATTCTTGCAAGATAAAGAGACCGATTCCGTTCCACATTCGACACGTGGTTTTCCTCAGCCATTAAATTATTCAGTTAAGTATAACAGAACTACAAGTAGCTGATTAAGGCCCGGTCGTACTACGATTTTCCATCCGCACACACGTTTACTTAAGCCGCGTCATTTAGGGTTGAAAATCGTCAATCATATTTGATGGTAAAATGAGGTCGGCGCCTGAATTTATATTTTCTTGCTGTTTTTATTGGAATTAATAGTAATAAGAAAGTTACTCGGTTTGACTTTAGAGAACTAATGTGGCTATTTAATCATCGAAAAAAAATGTGTTGTAATCGCTGGAAATTTAGAGAACCTCACTGGAACAGTTTTATTAAGAAGACACTTTTTGTGATTTAAAAAAAAACAGAATGAGTTTCTAAATTCCATTTCGGTTAAACTGTTTATAGTTGTCTTTGCTACCAGCTGTATTTTTTTGCACCTGATCATCACAATTCTTCATATCAAACTATAGGCGCAAATGAAAACGCAACTTGTTTTCGTGTAAAACCGGGCCTTAATGTTCCATGTGCAAACAAAACCTTCAAATTATATCCTGTTCAATCCTTACTAATATTATAAAGCGAAAGAAAGTTTGTTTGTAATGCTTTCACGCCTTAACCACTAAAAACACAACCGATCAGCATGAAATTTTGCACACACATTGGGAGAACAGAAAAGGACATGGAGTACTTCCCTACCATTCAACCCGAAGTAATAACGGTTCCCATGGGATGTTGGGTGAAACTGTGGGATAGTCAGGTATATAACTATACAAATGTAAATGCTTGGAGTAATAGAAACTTTATATGACACTAGTGCTGTCACAAGAGTCGGGAAGTAGTTTACATATTTTTAGTACGTTTTTAGTTAGTACGGTTTTAGTCTAACTTTGGTTCGGTCAGTTTTGATGGCTGCCCCAAATTATGTGTTCGTAAATCTATGATAATAATCAAATTAATCCTACTAATATTATAAACGCGAAAGTTTGTAAGAATGGGTGGATGGATGGATGTTTGTAACTCTTTCACGCCAGAACGGCGGAACAGATCTGGGTGAAATTGGCCTATATATAGATTAAAGTCTAGAATATCACATATGTTACTTTTTAACCGCGGGTGAAACCGCGGGGCCAGCTAGTTAGTGATATATTTAAGCGAATTTGTTCCGTCTCTGTAGGGCTATACAAGGTTTTGCAACTTATTCGTTTCTAGATTCACTAATAGTAATACCCTGATCAAACTTCAAATTTTAACAGAACCAGTAGGTAATTGTATCCGACACGCACTTGGCTCTTTCTTTTTGTTCATCACCTTCATTCGTGTAACTTTCCTACGTTATCTGCGACAGCAAGTTTTGGATGCGCACGCGCATTCTACAGCTACAACTTTGGGACGCTCAAATGCCACTTTTACCTCGGAAAAAACCTGCGTTTTAATTAGAAGGTGACACTGTATGACCTACAAATGAGAATTTAGAGGTTTGTTTTGTTTTTGAAGGTAAGTATTGGCGGCGAGGGATTTTCATAAATATGCAACTTTGTAAGCTGAATGTTTTATAGAAATACACCTCTTTTTCCGAACAAGAAGTCTGTTATAAAACTATGACGTTCATAAGTGTATCTTTGATACCCAAATTGAATAAAAACATTTTGACTTTGATATATACTTACTCGTACCTAGAAGTATACGAGTAGGTTGAATATGAGAATAATTTTACTTTCGAACAATTATATAAAAAAGTTAACCAATAGGTTAAGTAGTTTTATTTTCTAATATTATTTGTATTTTTTAAGGATGTTTAAAAATTTATGAAGTCATCATAAAATAAAATAACATGAGTGTGTGTGTTCCCTGACACTTATAATCTGGGTGTCTTCAAGTCTCGAGTGACTCGGTTTCTTCTAGGCAAGCGTGCTCCATCGTAGGCCGCATCACTGCTTATCATCAGGCATGTTGGCGGCCAAACGCAAGCCTATTAATTTATAATAAAAAAATAGTAAATGAATCCTAATACTTGTCTCGCAATGCTTATGATAATGCTTAATAATTTGCTTATCTAATTTTATATGTTATTTTTTTTTCATTAATATTTTTGTTGGCGCCCTAACGGCATCCCACGTAACATCTAAGTACCTCCAGGACGGCGGGAGCGGCGGCAGCAACAGCGGAAACCTACAAGAGGCGAAAATATGGATCCCTCGGTGATGGATACATGTCTGCCTTTTGGGGTAGAAACTTCGGGCTCTTGGGGTCCAAGCGCAGGGTTGCTCTTCAATGAGCTGTCAAAGCGGCTGATAGAGAAATCAAACTGCCAAAGGGCTGGTGCTTACCTTAGTAAGAGAATTAGCGTTGCTATTCAACGAGGTAACGTTGCCAGCCTTTTAGGTACCTACTTTAGCTGCGGATAGTGACTTGAGCTCTGTTTATTATTTTGTATTTTTTTATGTTAGGTTTATGTTAAAATAAAATGACTATTATTTTATAGATAGATAATTAAATTGTTCTTATCTTTATTTATTGTAAAAACCTCACATAAGGTCAAAGATCCTACAAACATAGCTGGAGAACAATTCAAAAACAGCAGAAAAACACATATTTTAAATTTTATTCCCGACCCTGAAACAGATTTGCTAGCTTAAAACTACTGATTTGAAAGATAAAAAATATATTTATAAACTGAATTCTGAAAATGATCTAAACTTGTGGTTACCGAGAAGTTACTGTGAATGTATATTACAGTAATTACTTTTATTAAATCACTTAAATAACAATATAAGCCTAAAATAAACCAAACAAAAATAACAAATTATTAAAAAGCTCATTAATTATGCAAAATAATTAAAAACCTTTTTATCCACCAGTTGTGTGTATTCCCGTCTCATTGAAAATAAATAAAAATTTATAATAACTTTATTGTTGCGTGTATATCCACAGTTAATATGATAATAATTAAATTATATTAGTGTTATAAGAGTATTCAAATAAGTTTTGTAATTTATCGCAATTCTTATTAATAATTCTAAAGTAGGTAATAAATAACGATCGGCAAATTTTATTTTAGAAACGAACGTGGGTTTATTACATTTTTTCTTATCGTGAACGTCATCAACCGTTTTAGCCCGTTGTCTTCTTCCCCAGTACTATGGTAAAGTCACTGGGTGGATTAGACCATGATCCAAAAAAACAAAGGTGTAGCAATCCGGGAGCAAACACGTAATGACGTCACTCGTCATCGTCATCCGCCTCTTTCGAACTATTTGTAAATGGCTTAATTCGGTCTTGCTTATGCATCGATTGACGTCACTACGTGTTGCCCACGTGACCGGAGTGCTATACGTGGCGGAATGTTTTAGTATACCATGGATTGCTTGTAACTCACTACCTTCATCAATGTATGTAATTTACTGCCTTCTTGCTCCCTTTAGTTTTGTTCTAGCTCATTCAAAATGAGTACCAAGGTGTCAAGATCATATTTTATATGGCAATATTTCACCTCGTTATCAGTCCTGGCAAATAGACTGTGACCCTTTCTACGATACCCTTCAAAGATATAAACAAGGCGTTACGCAAGTACTGGACGATCGTTAAACGAAAGGGGATTTTAACGACTAGTGACGTCACTAAAACAGTTCAATAGAGTTATTAATATAATTACTTAGTTATAATTAAATAGGTTAAGTGTTATTTAGTTTTAACCACGAGTATTTATGAAAAGTTAACGCTGACAACGTGAAAGTTAAATATTGTATAACAGGTACACTTGTTATAATTTTTATTAAAGTTAGCAGCATATTTTAATAGTAGATAAGGATCAGTCAACAAATTTTGTGTCTGGCATTTTATAGACTACTAAAAATTAAATAGTCAAGTATCTTTAGTTTAATGCAGCGTATATTTTTATTCAATTTATAAATCTAAACATTAAAGTGAGAGATGAAAAGATAATAATTAATGGCACTAAATATCACACCACAATAACGTGTTATATCACGATAACATCTCTGACAACTATAACTAAATAGTGTTGCATCGTATTCGCATACGCTTAACATTTATGACTAAACGTATACGCCCATCTCTATTCCCTATTAACGATTCCCTTGAACTAGGAAGTGATTTGAACTATTTCGGTGAGTTACAGCGTGACGGTCTAAACGGTTCGCAATAGGCTTGTGACAACACCTCGCCGGATATTTTAAGCTATTTGCTGCTTAAATATACCACTTAAAGCTAAAAGACTGTTAAGCAGAGAACTGTGTAGGTACTTAGTTAGCAGAAAACATATATTTTGTTTAGCAAATTAACGATGAGAAATATTAATTTACTAATTTAGAAAGATGAATGAGAGAAAACTACGCTTTTGTAAGAAATATAAATATATTATATTCTAATAATTTCATAATTAACGAAACAATAGTGTAATATAATATTAACGTATTCTCACCAAATTTATACGACAGCTAATAACTTATAGTTAACAAAGCAGAATGCTCAAAAAATAACTATGACAAAATTGCCAAAGCATGATATGCCAAAGAAAATTAGTTAATCAAAAACTATGCCAAACGTCCATTGACCATTGACACCCGTAAAACTATCAAAGAAAATGCCTACGTGCAGAACTAGACGTGCGCACAGGCTCACATCTAAAACTCATGACGCAAAAATACAATCAAATCGCGACGGCACAAGTGACGTTAACCTTTGCGATATTTGAGCTATATAGGCTTTAGTGATAAAAACTTGTTTCCAGCCACATGGCATTTACTACGTTCACAAAATCTGCGCTGTTTTTTATATTCACCAATGGACCATTCAATTCGGAGTGGTCATAAAGCTGGCTTGCGTACTAGGTCTAGTTTTTTGCTACGATTTCGCGTATTTTAGATCTAGGTATTGCTAGCTTTTGATCGTGCCTAATAAACGTGAGTTATAGGTATGTAGGTATAGTTTTTGTTGTACGTTAGGAATTCTAAGTCGTGAAATGGTTGTAGGTATGATGTTTAACGTAAAATTGTATGTTTTTGAACATGAATAGCTTAACTTTCCGTTCAGTTGTAATTGCATGGCACTCTTCAGTGTGGATCTATCCTATCTATGGATATCATATCTATGGATGTGTGTGTGTGTGTCTATCCAAATCAAGGCAAATTTAATTTTTAAAATATTTAGTCACGTTAATGGCCAATTGATTTTTACAGCTATAGTTATACATTTTTTTAAAGAATTATCGCCTTACTGATAAACGTTGTATAAGCCTTAGAATCGTCATAAAGTGGAGTGTCTTTTTTTAACTCGATTGAAAAAGACAAAACGCTGTATAACTATTTCGAGGATATATAAATAGTAAGGGTATCCGTATATACCTAACATTAGAATGACGAATTCAAATCACATGATTTTCACATTTGTACCAAGCTATTTTTGGAATGAACTCACTAGGTACATTCTATTTTATAAATATTTATATACATCGCAACGCACGTGAAGCGGCATTTTAGTCGGATTCCCTTAATTGAGGTTAATTGACACTTCGGTTTTCGGTTATTGATTTTCCGTCTGTTTATTAACCAGCTGGCAGTAAGCCTTCTCACCAACAGCTGGTTAATTTAAGATGACGCCAATCAATCTTGTAGATAACTTAAAATCTAAAACCTTCTCAAGTTAGCGGGTTATAAAATTATATGTTTTAGGTTAAACATATTCATACGATGTCTTTAAACTATGAGACTCTTACTCTACTCGTTTACGATAACTTTAAAGTATATGATCTTAATATAGCCTATGTATAATTTAAGACACTTTAGCTTTGATTGCACCAATTATTTCCGTTAGGTTCGTGTTAAGTACATGAATTACAGAATTATACCTACTTTATTCAAGAAATATTAGGTATATTCAAACCGCAAAA
Organism: Peribatodes rhomboidaria; assembly: GCA_911728515.1. Lineage (NCBI taxonomy): Eukaryota > Metazoa > Arthropoda > Insecta > Lepidoptera > Geometridae > Peribatodes > Peribatodes rhomboidaria. Next base: position 2,852,834 of record OU452184.1, on the reverse strand, counting down.
CATAGCGTTTATTTTTTGTCAAGTTAGTATGTATAACATATCGTCACGCCTTTTTCCCCGAAGAGGCTGGCAGAGGTGTAATACAACACCCACACTTCGCCGGACGATATTCAGTCCCAAATGTGACAAGGGGCGAGCCTGTCGCCATACACCGGGCTCCAATCATGTAGCAGATGGCATACAAAGTCATATAAGTATTTAAGTAAGTATTTAGTATTATATAAATATTTAGTAAGTACATTACACTTACTTACTCTTACTTACTTATTACAACAACAACTTACTTATTCAAATTCAAATCAAAAACTTAATACAATAACAATTATTCAAATTGAAATGAAGTATTTTATTTTACCAAAAAGATTAGGTACTTTTTTCATTGAGATTTTTGATTGATTATGTATTTTTTTCTTATTTCTGACTTTATAACTGACGGTGTAAAGTTAGAAAAACTTTGTAAATACTTTGACTCACGTCAGAATCTCTCAAGAGTTATGGCTGTTAGTGCGGAAATCATTTCACTGTGGCTTCGACTACAATTTTCATTTGATATAATAGTATTTTGTATGACATAACGCTTTTAATACAATACATGTAAGGGACGTGAGAAAGTATGACCATAGATCCATCAGACTTTGCAACAGTAGAATCATACTTCTTAGGGTTAAAAGGCAAAGGGTAACTATAATATGTTTTAGTCACTTTCACATATTTAACACCACAATCGTAGTCTTATCTGCCTGTCGTAATATTTCATTGCAATCATAAAATAATTTCTAACACTTAGCTAAATAAGGCGCAACAAATTACTTTGACAAGATTTGATAGAGAAATGTTATGGAAAATGAAACAATTATTTATTGCACCTTTATTTATAAGCGATGGCAGCCTAGTCGGGAGAAGGTCCGCCTCTCAAGCCAGAGGGAGCGGGTTCGAATCCAGCCGATGGCACCCACCAATTTGTTCATTATGTGATCTGCTACATGACTGGAGCCCGGTGTATGGCGACAGGCTCGCCCCTGTCACATTTGGGACTGATTATCGTCCGGCGAAGTGTGGGTGTTGTATTACACCTCTGCCAGCCCCCTCGGGGGAAAGGCGTGACGAAATATATGTAATTCCATTACTAACAAAAAGTAATAATACTGCAATAATGAAGTATTTGTCGCAACCAACTTGCTTAATCAGCCGATCTAACTATTTATCACCCTAGTCATTGTACTAAATGACGTCGTTCGATTTGTGAAGGGTTTGTCTGTAATTCTCGAAAGACGGAACTGCCCCAGAGACGCATTTGCCCCAGTTGACCCTATTTAATTAAAGTTTTAAGCACACAGATAGAGAGCATATAAAACAAAATAAACGCAAAATGTTCGCTTCAATTCAACCACATCCCCAAACAAAAATGTCAGAAACCCCATCTCCCGCAGGACCGAGCCAAGATCCAAGATAAGCCGAGAGTTCTAATCAATCACACTTTAGTAACATGACTTCCGCCGCATTTTTAGTACAGATAACACAAAACGGGGCAACAGATAACTAATTTATACGTTATCGTTCGTTGTATACTTTCTTCGCTTATCTTGTGATAATCAAATCAGTGCGACGGAGCGGCGAGTGGAGGCGTGAGCTGTAGATTTTGCTGCGCGCTTTTCCATCAGGGCCAATTTATTTTTAGGCGTAACAATATTTTTGGCGAGGTCATTATTAGTGCTCAAATATCAGTGTACAAATACCTACGGTACCTACCTATGTTTTCGTTGATAGCAAAACAATTATTGTCACTCTGTTTGTAGGCTGATCATACTGATAACATTTTATTGTCACTCTAACTAAACATATTATTGTTAAAAAATGTTAAATATAAAAATAAGTATAAAAGTTGTTGTATAGGTAAATATGTATTTTTCCAGTCAGCTCTACAAAGGCTAATTAGGTTTGGTAAATTTTTCATATCGAGTTTAACGCGTACCTACTATACTTAATGCACCAGAAGCTGTAACAACCGCACAGCAAAACAGAGTACCTACCTAAACCAAAGGAAAGTCTCTTACTCTGTGCCCCAAAAAATATATACAATATTTGCTTAATAACTTAGTCAAGTTTAAGCAAACAAATTTACCTCAGAATATGCCACGTATAAAATTGTATTATTCGTAGATCGTATTTACAATTTTGAAAGAGAAAAGACGATTTAATTCTGTAAATGAATATTTAATGAGTAGGTATCTAGTGCGATGTTACTCGTATGTTATGTAACGCCATATAAGAGATGTGCGAAGTAAATGACTGTAAATAAATTCTTTGAAATAATCCTGTATAAATTATGCGTCGGTCGAGACACTCGTCTGGCGCTCCAAATTGTAAGTATACATACCCATAAGTAAGTAAGTATCTATTTTTAACATAAGGAAAGTGTGGTCGTATATTTGCGTGATTCTATTGCCAAATTTATTAAAACTATTAATATTGTGAACTAATAAAATCTTCTATCTGAGGTTAACGCATTCTCATAGTACATTTTGAACTGGCATTATCGATTCACCAGAGCAAAAATGCGCTATATGCTATTTTCTGAATTTTTGATCTCTTTAATCATATTTTATTAGGATTTTTAAATTATTGCAATTTTGTAATTTTTTATTTAATTTCGAGACTTTTTTTATTTGCAAAAAGAGATAAGACTAATAAATTATAAAGCAAATAATATTATGAATAATAAACAAACTTCTACTTCTAGCACATAATTCAACCTACAAATGACTTCTCAATATTTAAATTTTGGGTAATCACAGATCACTTTGTATTAATCAGGCTATAATAGACATTTTGGAACCGGCCTTACGACACAGTTTTTATAGCAGTTAGTATGAAACACGAGGCAAATCTCGGGATTTTACTTTCGTTCTCAAATGGTATTTCAAATATTTACCAGATCTTGATTATCTACAGATAACCGTGAAGATTTCTAATGACTATAGCTTAGACAGAGCTTATTTAAATATTCGGACATTCTTTGCTACTTTAAAGTCAGTAAGGTAACTTTTTTAGAGTTCCGTGCCTAAAGGGTAAAATGGGACTCTATTACTAAGACTCCACTGTCCGTCCGTCTGTCTGTCTGCCGGTTTGTCACCTGGCTGTATCTAATAAACCGTGATAGTAAGGCAGTTGAAATTTTCACAGATTTGCCGTTTTATAGATAATGGTACGGAACCCTTCTTGCGCGAGTCCGACTCGCACTTGGCCGGTTCTTTTTCTCTCTCTCAACTCTCAATATAGGTTTCATTTTTATGGGATATTAAAAACATAAAATTACTAGCTGCGCCCCGCTTTTTTATTCTAAACTATAATCTATCTCTGTGCCAAATTTCATCCAGATCTGTTCAGCCGTTCTGGAGTGAAAGAGTAACAAACACCCATCCATCCATCCATTCATCCATTCTTACAAACTTTCGCGTTTATAATATTAGTAGGATAGTAGGATGAACAAAATGAACGCAATGACTTGATTTTCTATGAAAAAATAGTTTAAGATAAAATAGATAAAAAAGATAAATCGGTAGCTGCATTAAATTACATTTACTTTCTTACGGCTTAGAAAATGCTTAAGTTTAAGTGTTGTTTATTAGCTACTGAAAAATTGGATTACAAAAAAACCTAAGAAAATTAAAAACTAATTTGTAAAAAAAATATTTTTTACGTGTACAACATATTTCAGCTCAGATTTTTTTTTTTATTACTGTCCATAGAATAAGATATTGATTGTTATCTGTTAAGTGTAACATAAATAAATAAATAAACATATACGCTTTTACCACTGGCGTACAAATAAACTTTAAAATGACATTGAATTTCATTAATTAAAAAAAAATTGTTAGCAAGTAGTTTTATTTACAATTACAATTTTTATTAACATATTTTAATGGTTGTGTTGGTTATTAAAAACGCAACTGACATAAAAAATTCTTGCGAATTACATCGACAGCACACGTGGTCTTCAGCCAAAAAACGTGTTCTAATCCAGTTCTCAGGCCAGTCGGAATCAGAGCTAAGATTTAGGCAACCCACCCAGATCGGCAATGCATATCAATACATTACGTTATCAAACTATCTTATCAATTAGAACGAGTATTAAAGAAAGAGCTGTCAAAGTCCACGTGGAAAAAAGTACTAATAAAAACTAGTCTACAGACAGACAAGCAACGGTCTATAGCTGAATGGCTCTGCATTAAATCTGAATATAAAATTACTATCAGTCGAACTTACCTGAACAGTTCTAGCTGATGTCACCGCCCGTCACACAATCAACATTTTTATTTAAAACTGGATAAATAAAAATGTTAAGTTACACTTTAAAAGTCACACTTTCTTAGTTACAGGCAACAAACGTACGTTCATCAAAACCGCGTGAGTTTCCCAACAGTGGTCGTCTCACTTTCGTACAGTATATCGTGTTCACTTGTGGTTGTCGTAACTCTAACTGGACACTGGTATTGTAATCGACATCACACAGGGAAGTAATGGATACTAGATATTTCCCACCGACAGTACTCTGTGAACTGAAAATCACACGATTTAGACACTACCTACACTTTGAACACTACAACCGCTGGAACCACCGTAGAGCACCGGAGAGTCGTTGTAGAGAACGCGAAATTTAAGAGAATCGATAAAAGACGCGATAAGACGTTCATACTGCAAATGTTTATTCAAATAATTATACCACCGCGTTCGAACGCTGAACAACTTACATTACACTTCTGTGCCAAAAGAGATTTCGTCAAGCAATTAGCAGATAACTATCGTCAGAAAAAAATAAAAAAAAACTTTTTTCGTCAGAAACTTTATGGCCGTGAGCGTTTCGTAACAGGCCAGTCGCAGCGCACAAGTCATTACACTGAAATCGTCCTAAATCCGGCGTCACGTACACACTCCGCGTGGAAACTCCGTCTAGCCGAAAAGAAAATTCTTCAGCGAAAGCAAAAATGTCAAATCAACTTTTCCGAGCGGACCGGCCTCCGCTGCATTGTTATGCAATTGCAAGCCGGTGCAACTGCCAAATCGCTAAAACTAAGGCTTCAAAGTTGGAAAAACGTTCGCCGGAAAATTCTAACCTCAAACGTGATAGAGGCGGGGGAAGTTTTGATTTGTTTCTGAGTGCTGTACGATGGTTCGCTCAGCGGGTCACATGGGGTGGATTACCGAGTCGAGTTATCGAGAGCGGGATCGGACGGGCGCTTTGTAATCGGCGCGCAACATTACGTGTCCGTCCCGAGCGGAATCTCGCGCGATACTGAACGCGCCGGCTGCTATGCTATCTGAACTCAAGCAGGAGCCCGATACACTTTACCACTTTAGTCAGTTTACGTGTTTGAAAAAGCTCGGCCTATCGTGCTAGCGGTACCGGTGCCATGCGGCTGCTGCAAGGTATTACACATTTTCGGTCACGACCAGTTCTCTGAAGAAGTTAGAGTCAGACCTCGTTTGGGAGGTATGCCGTATGGCAAGTGAACGTCTTTGCTTCGGGGATTTTTAAATCAATGACTAATTCGTGCGAATTAAATGTTTTCATCGTTTTCCTCCAAATCTTGCGTTTGTAGCAAATAATAGTTTTGTAGGATAATAAATTTTATGTTTCTGCGCTTTCTATATGTATATTAATTTCATTCACAAATATCATGCAATAAAGTACTAATAGTTTTAAAAAAAATTCTTGTATATGTATATATATAATTGGAATCTCGGAATCGGCTCCAACGATTTTCATACAATTTAGTAGTTAGCGGGTTTCGGGGGCAAGAAATCGATCTAGCTAGGAATCATTTTTAGAAAATGTCATTTTATTCGTGTTTTATCGATAATCAACTTTAACATAAACTTGGAAGAAAAATAACAAAAAGGAGGCGTTGACTCTTCCTGACATCTATTGGCGAATAATAATACTATTTTTTGTGAGCAACTAATTGCTTTAACGACACAACAGCAGATGGCGTTGATATGTAACACGAAGTCAATGAGTGTTTGCTTCGAGGTTAGATTAAAATCAAAGGTACTACATACAATATGAAAAAGTGAGTCTTTGTTCATTTTCTTTGTTTCTTTGTAACGCTTTCACGTCTGAACTACTCAGCCGATCGTCTTAAAATTTTGCATACATGTTGTTTAGGGTACAGAAAAGGACATAGGGTACTTTTTATCCCGGAAAAATCAACGGTTCCTGTGGGACCGTGGGTGAAACCACGGGTCGCAGCTAGTTTTAAGATTTAAGAGTCGAAAAAATGGTTTATGAGGTTCAACATGCTTTTCGTCATGAATGAGTGAATGAACGTATTGTTTAATAAATAACATAAATGACAAAGCGCCATTTACATACATAGTTAATACCAAAAGGTCATTTATTTATTTATTTATTTAGGTAGAAATACCAACATTTTACACTTTAGACATTAAAAAAAAAACACTAAATAACAGAGTTCTGAAGTGAAAACCTAATTGTAACCTAAAGGTCATAATACTTTTGCATAAGTAATTGCTGGCATAGGTACTGTATAGCAAGGCATAATTCTAAATTCGGATATTTTCTTTCCGACTAAGTTTGAGTTGCATAAAAATCATAAGCCATAAACCTAAGGGGGTTTATGGCTTATGATTTATGTGATGATTGATTGATTATTTATGATTTGATGAGCAATAAACGCTGGACCGTGGGTGAAACCACGGGTCGCAGCTAGTTTTAAGATTTAAGAGTCGAAAAAATGGTTTATGAGGTTCAACATGCTTTTCGTCATGAATGAGTGAATGAACGTATTGTTTAATAAATAACATAAATGACAAAGCGCCATTTACATACATAGTTAATACCAAAAGGTCATTTATTTATTTATTTATTTAGGTAGAAATACCAACATTTTACACTTTAGACATTAAAAAAAAAACACTAAATAACAGAGTTCTGAAGTGAAAACCTAATTGTAACCTAAAGGTCATAATACTTTTGCATAAGTAATTGCTGGCATAGGTACTGTATAGCAAGGCATAATTCTAAATTCGGATATTTTCTTTCCGACTAAGTTTGAGTTGCATAAAAATCATAAGCCATAAACCTAAGGGGGTTTATGGCTTATGATTTATGTGATGATTGATTGATTATTTATGATTTGATGAGCAATAAACGCTTAATAAAATAGTTAAACAGTGTTTTGTCTTTTTCTATTTATTGTTTGAACTCGATCGAAAGAGACAAAAGACTATGCCGAGGCTATACAACGTTTATTGCTAATTGGTAATATGTTTAGCGCTAGTTCAGACACGGCGGGAACCGCGCGGTAGTATTATTGTTGTCCTTGTCTAATGCGCAGCAATAACAAGGACAACAATACTACTACTGCGCGGTTCCCGCCGTGTCTGAACTAGCGCTTAGTCATATTATATCACTGTCCCAGACATATCGTCACGCCTTTCCCCCGAGGGGGCTGGCAGAGGTGTAATACAACACCCACATTTCGCCGGACGACATTCAGTCCCAAATGTGACAGGGGGCGAGCCTGTCGCCATACACCGGGCTCCAGTCATGTAGCAGATGACATACAATACGCATTACGCACATATGCTACATATACAATACACAATGAACAAAATGGTGCATGCCGTTGGCTGGATTCGAACCCGCTCCCTCTGGCTTGAGAGGCGGTCTTCTTCCAACTAGGCTGCCATCGCTTCCATCACTCCCATCGCTTTTTTCATTAACTAGCTGCGCCTCGCGGTCAAAAAGTATCCTATGTGCTAATCTAGAGTATAATCTATCTCTGTGCCAAATTTCATCCAGGTCTGTTTAACCGTTCTGGCGTGAAAGAGTAACAAACATCCATCCATCTATCCATCCATCCATCCATCCATCCATCCATTCTTACAAACTTTCGTGTTTATAATATTCATGGTATATGTCTATGTATAATTGTATATGTCCCCTGTCACATTTGGAACTGAATATCGTCCGGCGAAATGTGGGTGTTGTATTACACCTCTGCCAGTCCCCTCGGGGGAAAGGCGTGACGATATGGTATATGTCTATATTAAGTTAATATAATTTAAAATTGAAGTAATACCTAGTGTTAGTGTACTTCCGCTTTAACGTCGTATTAAGTACATCAAGGAATATATTTTTTTTGTTCTATTTTTATTAGAATAAAAAAATCATATTCCTGTAATATTTAGACGTTAAAGCCGAAATTCACTAGATCTATATTAGTTCAAGTAACAATTTTGAAGATGAACTACCACAAAGTAACGCCTGATTCAATCAACTATTAATATAATTTAATTTGTAGTGTGTAAATTAAATAAAAAAAGTTATTTAAGGTAATTAAATTGAATATTACACTGTCATTGTAGGTTATGGTGCGTCGGACCATAAGACCATAAGCCGCGAACATGTTTATTTTACACGAAAAAGTGCTCACAATTGTGCCCTGTGCTATTGTGACTCAACGATAATACTTGCAAAACTAGGTTTTTCTCGAAGTACATCTCGATCAGAGTTACATTTATAATTTTCAATAAGTACGACGTAACTCATACCAAGTAAAGAGCAACGGTTTAAAAACCGTAATGGTTTGAGAAGTTCTGTTTTCGGGCGCTACCTTTTTAACCAGAGATGCAATATGATGGGTTATTTGTTAAATTGATTAGGTCTACAGTTGAGACTATATTTAAATTAAGACTTTATACACAGTTTGGCATTGATGCTTATTATTTAATATGCAGATGATTTATAATTATAATATTATTATCATTATTTATTGATATTATTATTATTATTTATGATTGTTTTTTTATAATAATTTTAAATTCGTATGCATTTTTTTATTATGCATAGTATAATATGCCTGGTAATTGTGATGGCAATGGCAGTGATGTGGAAAAACATTATGCATAAACAATTATTCGTAATTTTTATATGCCAGTTCATTATTTGAAATAAAATTATGCCAAATTAGATATGTCAAAAAAAATGTGCAAAACAATAGGGAACCCATCCGGATTTACGAAAGCATTTTTACCCAAACTGTAACAGAGGCGCTACGCTCGTGCATCGCGCTCGCTTGGTCAACTAAGTATTAGTGAAACTTCATACCCACTTATACTGGGTATAACCTACCACATCAACTACGCCGTCTAAGGCACGTCTACTACGGGAGGCGCAAGGACCCTACAAATTCAACAATCTTTACAAAACTTATAAAACTCATAACTATATTATAATAACTATATTATAACTTTATACAACTTTTCTTTTTTTGTGACTAATTTGTCACAACAAGTCGGCACTGTTTTAGGATGTACGTTTATTTCAATGGCGGTCCAAGTCCAAAATTCGGACGCGTTAGTACCTACCCAACCTAGCCTAGCTTCTATACAGCATGTTACAAAATGCCTGTTTTATAATTGAAGGACATGTACACACATGGGCGTACCCAGCTTCTGGCGTAGGAGGGGGCAAGTCAGATTTTTTAGGTCGGGTCGTCCGCGGCTGTTTTGTCATACACACTACATAAACACACCTTTTTTTTTTTTGTTGACGGGGGGGAAATCTTCAAAAAGATGCCCGGTGCCCCCCTAGCACGTTGCTTGTAACAGCACCTTTCCCGGAGATTGGTCTCTTGTCTCTCACCACAACGATGCAGGCCACGCCACACCGTTGTCTTCCCCGGGCTCGCTCGTTTGGTAGGGTGGTCAGATCCCCAAATCTGCCCACCTATGAGCCCAAATGTCCCCCTTTAGTCGGCTCTTACGAAGGATCTTGAAGGATCGGCACGCTCGCGTTCCCGCTCTGCGGATTCCTTCTGCCCGATTACTTTTTCGCAAAATTCGATCGCAGCCGTCCAGGCGGTCTTACCGCCAGCATAGTGAAGACAATGCTCGATGGAGATAAGTCCTGCCCCAGTTTTTCAATTAAGGCCTGACGCTCCTCGATCCATGCTGAGCACTCTTCCAGCGTGTGCTGCGCAGAGTCTGCAGCCATCCTGCAGTGTTGACATTTTGGAGTGGCCTCTCGGCCGATCCTGTTTAGGTACACTCCAAAACACCCATGCCCGGTGAGAATCTGGGTCAGTCGAAAAGTAACCCGTCCTTCTCTTTTGAGCCACTCACCAAAGCTAGGCAGGATTGCGCCCACTGCACGATGGCTTTAGTTTTGGGGCTCTAGAAGCCGCTGATGTCATTTCTCGAGTGCCAGTGTGTGTTCTTTTTTCCGCACTTCGGCTCCACTTGGAGGGTGCGGATCCCTCGCTTTGACGGAGACACTTGTACACTCGAGAATCCATATCTGCCAATAGTCCAGTGGTGGAAATCGCGCTATCAGGGTCGCCGCCTCGAAAGATATTGTCCTATACCCTCTTGCAATCCTAATGGCCATAGTCCTCTGAAGGCTGTTGAGTTTACCTCTGTTGCGTTTTATACCCGACAGCCTGTCAGACCATACTGGTGCACCGTAGAGTGCCATCGACCTAATTACTCCCGCATAGAGGCTGCGAATCTCTTCCCGTGGTCAAAACAATTTTACAATCCTGATTTGAAATATGAATTTCTAGAGTCCACGCCAAAAAGCAGGGTCACGTGACGAGCACAATACCTATGGCATGACGTCAGTCCTTGCATTGTCAACATTTAGGGCTGGCTCACAATGGCGGGGCACGGGACAACGCGGCTAAGGACGTTTATCGCGTACATTTTTTTACTTTATTTCAATGAAGTGTGCACTGTAGTTTCTTTATGAATTTACATGAATAGACCAAAACGTCTGACGTGATTCCGCGGCATGTCGCTTCATCGTTGCGTCCTGCCATGGGCTTATCTTTAGAGCAGCACAGCGCTAATCTGAATGAGTGAGCGAAATTCGGTTGCTTTTGTGACGACGCGGGATGCCACAACACAGGAACCTTCGACATGCCGAAGCGTGCCGTGCCTCACCTTCAGTGTGTGCCGGCCCTTATCGTATGGAGTGACGTCACTACGAGCTTATTGGTGGTTCAAATTACGTTCCGTTTTACATAATTTGTAATTACAATATTTTGTAGGAAAACAATAGTTTTTCATTAGACATGTCACAGTAGTACATTTTACTATATTCTTAAGTGAATCATTAACCTACTTTGTCATAAAAATTTGGATGCAAGGTCCCTATTGCATCGTGCATTTTGTCAGTGTCTACTGCGCGGTTTATTTAAAAGTTATAGCATAACCCGTTTACACTTTAATTAGTAATTAGGCGAGTTCATACTGCCCTCCCCTGCCCCCCCCCCCCTGGGTACGCCCATGTGTACACACGCTTATAAGTATTCATGCGAAAATACCAAAAAAAAATGTACGTTAAAAATAGCAAGAGTTATGACCGGTTTAAGAACGCAAGAAAACAAACAAATTTTACAAATATGTTAACAAATCATATTGGCGGCTTTAATTCTAAAACACGACGCGAATAGTTTACAACAAAAACCAACGCGATTAGTGGCTGCGTTTGCGCTTTTAGGAGGGCGGAGCGCGATGTGTATGTAAGTTTTTTAAAGTCAATTTTTTATTTAAACTAGCATAATTGCATCCTCCAGTCGATACTGGATGCTCGCTTAGCGGACGTAACAGGGTATTTGTAACACCCTGTATAAAAAAGTACATAGTTTTACTCGATAGCCTAATGTATAAAGAATAAGACAGTATGGGTTCGTCCTAACTGAGCCAACTGTGTGCAGCTGACTGTTTGCTTCCAGTTCGCCACCCTTATTTTAAGTACATACATACTCGTAGGTATCCGAACAGTAGCCCTGTTCGAAGATTTGAGATTTTTATCTCACTTTTTTTCGTCCTTGTTGCTCTTGTTTGAAACGTCATAGGAGAGTGACCAAGATAAAGTCTTATCTCATCTCACGCGCTGGAATACCCCCCAGCACAGCTAATACTGAGTTGGTACGTGCTGTTCATACACTCCAAGAACAAAGTCTATTGCATTGAGCTTAAATTCAAACTGCATTTTTTATACAATTGATATAATTTATACATTTTCAAAAAAAACAAAATATTTAAAAATGTACTAAGAGATGTAACATCTGCAGCTAATATTTCAGGTTGCCGAGCGCAGTGCTATTACCGCGCAGGATTTTTATATTGTGGGTGGCACTGAACTTTTATGGACAAGTATGGCGCTTACCATCAGGCGAGTGATTAGCTAGTCTCGTCGTAGCTAGTTTCAATAAAAAATCTTATCATAAACATAGACGCTTATTAAGCTTCACTATGTTTATTTGTTAACAAGTGATGATAGCCTAGTTGAAGAAGGCTGCCTCTCAAGCCAAAGGGAGCGGGTTCGAGCTCATCCAACGGCACGCACCAATTTGTTCATTGTGTGCACATATGTGCGTATTGTATGTCATCTGCTACATGACTGGAGCTCGGTGTAAGGCGCCAGGCTCGACCTCTGTCACATTTGTGATATGTTTTACATAAAGCTAAATAACTTCACGGCAAGTTTCTTAGTTAATGTGTACTGTATTTACTTTAAAAAATACGAAATAAAACAGTGATGTTCACACGTAAATAATAAATCGATGTTAAATTTTAGTTTTTTTTTTCAGTACGGAACCCTAAAAACTTTATTTGAATTTCTCGGAGCAATGATAAACCTACTAGTAAATTGTCAGAATTCAAAATAATTTCTGATTTGTAAACTCCGCGATTTCAGAAGGAATTTTATCTACCTGAACTTTAGGTTGGTAAATCTATTCTACCTATTCCGTTTTTTTTTTTATGTAGAATAGGTCGGATTTGACCATCAACTCGCCTGGTGTTAAGTGGCGTTGTGGTCTAAGATGGAGCACGACGACCTATAAGGTACTTATTCACTCTAGCCTTGAAGTTTTGTAGAGTGAAGAAGTACAAAGACGGCAGTTGAGTGAGGCGCTACAAGTGCGCTACTGCTCAGACCCGTCTTCGGAACGGTTACACCGGACTACATCCCAAAACACGACTAGGTTATTTCACGGCATGGCTTGGTCCGGTGGGTGGTAACTAGCCACGGCCGAAGCCTCCCACCAGAGTTTGCTACCCGGTTAGCACTACCCGGGGACCACGTGTAGGGAATCAGAATAGAGTACACTCCTACGGACGTGGGTAGCTCAGCCCCCAAAATCTATGGTTATCATAGTTGCTAATGAATTGCAATACCTGCGAGTACTTCAATAATCGGTTGATAACAACTCGCTAGCAAGTTGGCTATAGAGCGGCTAAGAGCGAGTGAAAAGTGTTTACAATCGCAATTTTCCTGAATCGCTTTTAAAGTTGCCGGCTAGCTGCTAGTAGTGAGTAAACTCGCTCCTATGTAATCGAGCCTTATCTGCCTTTGCAGTCCTACTAGACTTTAGTAGGACTGCAAAAGCAAACGCTTCCTTTAGTAAGTAAAGGATTTTTCACACTGGCTGCGTTGTGCGTCCTGCAGTCCGGTTGAAGCGAAAGCTGCTCGCATCATGTGTGAACATCATTTATATTTTGTGTACACAATACACAATCTGACAGTGCGAGCACAGGCAGAGATCGTACGTAAGGAACGCACCGGTAGGCGGTCGGGAAAGAACGCGGTAAAAATCGCTGTACGGTTGCCCCGACCGCCAAATGATAACGACACATCGTCAAGCCTTTCATCCGAAAGGGGCTGGCAGAGGTGAAATACAACACCCGCACTTTGCCGGACGATATTCAGCCCAAAATGTGACAGGGGGCGAGCCTGTCACTGTACATCGGGCTCCAGTCATTAGCAGATGATATACAATACGCACAAATGTACACACAATGAACAAATTGGTGCGTGCCGTCGGCTGGGTTCGAACCCGCTGGCTTGAGAAGCGGGCGTTCTCCAACTAGACTAATATCACTTCAAATGATGAATGATTTACACAAATGACCCGGGCTACGTTCGCATTGACCGTACCGCAGATCGCAGAACGCACCCAGTGTGACAAACCCTTAAACCAAACTATGGTTGCAGGTGTCCATAGGTAAAGGTTAACCTACCATCAGAAGGGACGTCTATTTTTTGCCGCTTTAAAAAAACTCGGGGAGGTGTGACATTTGTGGCCCATAAAGGTGTCGCTTTCAACAGCTAGAGCTAAGATAAGAAGAGAACAGATTAAACATAGGATAACGCGAAAAAAATCTATAATAAAGATAATGTAAGCGATCATATTTTAATTACTCGTCTAAAATCATCAGCATACTTTTTTTTTGACCCGGGAAAATCCTTTATGGATACCAACCGGCCCCGGGGGTAGTTACTCGTATGTGGGAGTCCTCACCTGAAGGGCTTTACTGCCTCCACGGGGCATTAAATGAGGTTACCCACTAAAAACCCGGGATGAGCAGTCCGCCGCCTAGTCGGAGCTAGATGGAGTTGCGCTAGCATTCACCATCTCGCCCCGGCGGTTGGCCCGTTACCGGTGATAGGCCCCGGCCGGTGGAGGGATGACCCGGCTCACGAGGGCCATCCCACAGACGTGTGGGATCGTGCAAGCCTGTGGAGAATTCCTCGACTCTCCACCAGCGTTCCGCACAGCACTAGGAGAGAAAGAGGAGGCGGCCGAACCGCCGCCTCCTCCCCCCTGTTCGTCTACGCCAGAGCGGGCCAGAGAGGACGTCGTCATCCCTTGCCTGCTCCGCGGCCTGTTTCTGCGCCATCACCGCTTCGTAGAAAGATCATCAGCATACCTACGTCAATCCATATCGAAGCTTTAAATACTCACGTAGATAAACAAGTACATAAGTAAGTACATAAGTACTTTAAAAAAACGTTTCGTCTTTAAATTTTGCACAATATCAATAGATACTTTACCTACTTACCTCAGACTACGCGCTACCCCGCTAAGCGCTAAATATAGGGTCAACTGGGGCAAATGCGTCTGTAGGGCAATTGCGTCTTTTGAGAATTACTGATAAAGCCTTCACAAATCAGCCGTCACCTACATCTTTTTTATCTTTAGTTGTAATAATTATTTATCAATACAAGATGGCGTTAGTTGCCTAATTTGTGAAGGGTTTGTCGGTAATTCTCGAAAGACGCATTTGCCCCTGTTGACTATAAATATTTAGCGCCTAACGCGGGAGTAGCGCGTAGTCCACGCGTCACCTACATCTTTTTTCTATCTTTAGTCGCGTAATTTGTGAAGGTATTTATCATCAGGTTTATCAGTAATTCTCGAAAGACGGAATTACCTCACAGACGCATTTGCCCAAGTAAAATATTGTATTACTCCCAGCATCATCTGCCTCCCTGGAATCATCAAAATCCTTCTATCCGTTTGAGCGAGAAGTAACATACAAACACATACCTACCTAGGTATATCGATAATGTTTTATTATGATGGACACATGATCATGTAAAGATATTGCCTAGATTAGCAATAGCTCATCGACAAAACTGAGTGTAAAAGGTATTTCGGTCTTGCCAAGCATCGATTGACATCACTACGTGTTGCCCACGTGACCATTTTTGACTCGGAATGCTATACCTGGCGAAGTATATTATTATACCATGAAACCAACTAGGTAGATAAGAATGGTAATGTTGTGATTTGGATATGGCAAGGGTAGGTGTCACTTCGCTGAAATATTCCATTTTAATTGAGGAACCTGCCGTAGGGTGCTCCCAGACGGGCCATATTTTAGTTCATTATGTTGCTGCTATATTGACGACTGTAGTCCCGCCATCATCAGTTATGCTAGAAATGTATTTATTTTAATTTATTTTATTTATTAATTAAAACGGCACATGCCAATTACATTAATTAATTACATGTATGACCATAATGGCGCGGCCACACTTAAAATTATATCGCAGTATAAAATGGCCCGTCTATGAGCACCTTTAAGAGCACCCGAAACGGTCAAACGGTTTGAGTCAAACGTTACGTGTTTGATGTAGGTTTGAAGATCCATCAAACGGGACTGCTCAGTTTGTTACTCAACTTACTAAAATGTAAGTGCTTCCTATGTACCTAGGTCTTATTATGTTTTGTTACATTGTCCATCTAATTAATACATGTTGGGCTGTGCGTAACACTCCAGTTATATTTACACAAATTATTATTAATTTATTCATACAGGGTTATAGGTACCTCACCAAAAACTTCTTAAAGGTTCATGGTACTCATCAACATAAACAACTTTTACTATGAAGGCAATCCTGTAATCGCGAAAAAAAAGCTGCTGAAAAAATAGCTGTTCCATCCAAAAAGTTCAATCACCTGAGACAAGATGTATGGAACAGATGATTTCATTTTCACGATTTCAGAGTCCGCCCTATAGTAAAAGTTGTTCATATTGATGAGTACAATGAACCCTTATGAGCTTTTTGGTGAGGTACATATAGCCCTACAAAGATTTATTTACTAACTAAAAAACAAACCGGCCTGCAGAGTACTTCTAGCGACACCTGTTGAAATGTTTCAAAACCTTGTTTTATTTTTGTTTCGCCTCATGGGGCGGGCTAGAGCCAACATGACCATACCGCCAAGTCTTCCACATATTAGTCGTTTGTTTTTATAAGCCATAGGTGGCAAACAAACT
The DNA here is from genome assembly GCA_911728515.1 of Peribatodes rhomboidaria. Classification (NCBI taxonomy): domain Eukaryota; kingdom Metazoa; phylum Arthropoda; class Insecta; order Lepidoptera; family Geometridae; genus Peribatodes; species Peribatodes rhomboidaria. The sequence continues at coordinate 2,836,232 of OU452184.1, read as the reverse complement.
AACGGGCCACCTGATGGTAAGCTATCACCGTTGCCTATGGATACCTGTATATCCATACATACAGGTATCCATAGGCAACGGTGATCGCCATCACCGACTGATCGGTGACACCAGGGGCATCAAAGGGGCAATTGCCGGCCTTATGGACTCTATTGACAGCTCTTTTGAAGAACTCCATGTTGTAGTTACTCGGAAATACTGCATGAAGAGCTCATTCCCCAGATTGCAAGTTGATTGACTAACTTGAGACTCTAAATCGAGTTTTGTAGAGACCATGAATGCTTTACCAATTGTTTGTATCATTGCCCACACTCGTCCACGTTAACGATCCGGCAAAGGTTTAAAACCAACTATTAAACTTAGCCTACCCTACACTATAGAACAAAAGTGAATTATCGTTATTAGCGCCATCTATCATGGATGGGAGAAATACTAACGTTATATGTATTTCTAAACACGTTCAAGAGATGGCGCCACTTTCAATACCTGTTTTGTTTGTTTGTTTGGCAGGGCAATTTTCCGCACTTAGCCACTTGATTGGGCTATTGTGCGTGGGGTCTACTACTCTTCCCTTCCCTTCACTCCAACCAGCCAAGGTGCTCCCAGAAGTCCAGCATCCTTTTCAGGCTGCTGCAGGCCTTCGGTAGTGACAATGGGGATTGAAGAATCTACTTTCAAAACCTTTTTTTACCTTTTATTTATCTGTCACATTTGCAACTACTGTCAATTTGTAGGTAATTTCAGTATGAATCGAATGGACACCAATGAAAAACAACGAGATCCGTCCTCTTCCGTGGTCTAGCCAAAAGTGCCGGTTGGACGGGGCGGGCGACTCAGGCGCTATTCCTTCATTCCTTACGCTACATTCACTCATTCCTTCATTCATTCGCTACATTCCTTTGACAGTTCGCTCGCAAAACGTCACACAGCAGACCATAGACTGTATTCTTTTGTATGTGTTGCTAACATTTCTAAGTTTTTTTACAATAAATGAATATAAAAACAAATACTATAAAAAAATATAGTATAAGCTTAAATAATATAATAATCAACTAAAATATTAAAAAAACCGACCTTTCCGTCATCCGAATTATGTAATAATATTAAGTTACTAGCTGCGCCCCGCGGTTAAAAAGTATCGTATGTGCTATTCTAGACTATAATCTATCTCTGTGCCAAATTTCATCCAGATCTGTTCTGCCGTTCTGGCGTGAAAGAGTAACAAACATCCATCCATCCATACATACAAACTTTCGCGTTCATAATATTAGTAGGATAGGATTATTTCAATCCTAGCATTCTATTTTACTTTTACAACGAAATTGTAGGATACTATACTACCGTAATTATGAACGTAGTCGTGTCATACACAGAGTCGTGCACTTAAACAACACAGAGAAATATTTTGCCAAAACCACGCGCTTATGCACACGTAGCATGGCTTACTGAGTCTTATTTCTATTCTTTTATGAATGCATGTAGAGCACGTCATAAGTTGGTATGTTCTGGGAATAGCCAAAACAAACCGCATTGCGTGAGACTCAAAAGCAATACATACTTAAAAACCACAACACATTCAAACATTTACGGAGTGTACATAGACATTTTTCAAAAGCCCAGTGATCCACAAGTTGCCAGAAAAATTCATTGTCAAAAAGTTGTTTTTAGTCACTTTTTTAAATCCTCATTTAGCCAAGTAAAAATCAGATTTTTTGATGGAAAACAATAAGAATAGAACCATTCAAGGTATGATTTCAGTGTACGAAAACATAAGCTAATGGCTTCTAGACTTTCCATAAAATGATTGAAAAAAAAAACTTGTGAAAGGAAAATTAATGCCGATTATTCACGTCGTTAGAGATTTTTTTTTACTGATTGTGTCCACAGATGGCAAATTTTTATCATTTCTGTCACTGTCATTTTGACAGTGACATTTGTTTGACACTGCACTGTCTGGAAATAGCCCGTGCGAAAAAAAATGGCGTCAACAACGCGATCATTCACGATCAGTCACCATCACGGAACGGAAGTTATCTAGCCAACAAGGTGTCATTTGGGTGTCATCGTTTCTTCGTAAGTCGTTTTTATGTTAGTTTAAATCTTGGAATGTTTGTATTTGGTAGAGTTATAAACAGTGCGTGTATTTTGTACCGTGATCTAAGCAAATTGGTAGTTAATAATCGACTTCACCTCTACCTCCATACAGAAAACATGAAGGTCATGAAGGTAAAGAAAACTAAATTATCTTTTTCCTAACTTCTTTGTTTCAATTAATAAGGAACCTGTGTTTGTTTCATTTTTAAAGCCAATTTTACAACTTAGAATACACAGCATGCATATTCAGCCACCAAATTGAGCCAGCAAATTCGCCGCTCTCGATTGAGAGCGGCGAAAATTACCACGTTATCACGCAAGCGCAAGTTTATTGATCGTGTATATGAAGTGTCTATTCGATGGTGTAGCGTGATTATTTTCGCACGTCGGTTAATATTTTTTTCATTTGCTAACCTAAAATGTTTTAAGAAGGAAGAGAATCTAATAACCTAAAATGTGCTCAAACATCGAAACTAGTGGTTATTTCTGTTTAGATCGGTACTCACGATGGAGTGTTCCACTGCGACGAGGTACTTGCATGTTACATGCTCAAGCGGCTTCCGCAATACAAGGACGCGTCGATCATTCGTACTCGCGACATTGCGAAACTGGACGAGTGTGACATAGTGGTGGATGTCGGAGCAGTCTTTGACCACGACAGGAGACGGTACGACCATCACCAGAGGGAGTTCAAAGAGTCGCTCAGCTCTCTAAGGCCTGAGCTTGGTGATAAATACAAAATCAAGTAAGCATGCCCTTGTCATTATCACTTAAAACACACTCATATTTTCAAAGTTTGGATGGATGTTTGTTACTCAATTTTTGCCAGACGACTGAAGGGATTTGGAAGAAATAAGGAACAGAGCTAGATTATAGTCTGTATATAATATATTCTCATAGGGTACTTTGTAATCGCAGATGAAACTGTGCAATATTGCATAGCTTGAAAATAAATGTGCAGTGTTATACCTACTTACAAACTTTGAGATTAACATGAATTTTGGGTCAACGGCAAATACATTTTAACCAAATAAGCTGTTATTTGGTTAGAATGTATTTGGTGTAATGTTATAAAATCTTCAAAACAATGATTACTATTGATATTGATTTAGGTGATAAGGCCATCCCTGTGCTGCGGAATGTTTTTTTCTTCTTCTTTATATTCATAATAATTTGTAATTTTTGGTGTGTAATAACGATGTATTGTATTGTATTGATTGATTGCTTGCTAAAACAACTTGTCTGACTTTTGCAACAGTTGACTTTATTTAACCTCAATCACATAAGATTATATTTTTGCATGCCAACATGGGATTTAAATTACTTAGTTGATAATCACTGAAATGAGGCGGTCTGAAAACACCACTCTTTCCATGACACTTAAAAGAATCACCATGCTTAGGTTTTCTTACAATGTTTTTATTTACCTGCAGGTTAAGCTCATTTTTGGGATTTGAGCCAACTCCAGTATAATGCAATGTGATACAATAGCTATTTATTTTCAGTAATTTATGTTTTACCTATTTAGATAAATTCATTAGTAGACATTTCATAGGCATCCATTCATAGGCATAGGCATCCTCTTAAGGGTTCATTGTGCTCATCAATATGAACAACTTTTACTATGAAGCCAATCCTGATCACAAAAAAAAAAACAGCTGTTACATACAAACAGTTCATTGGCCTGACACAAAATGTATGGGACAGCTGATTTTGTTTTTGCGATTTCAGAGTTTGCCCCATAGTAAAAGTTGTTCATATTGATGAGTACAATGAACCCTTAAGAGGTTTTTGGTAAGTTCCATTTAACCATGTATAACCACATCTAATTTGACATCAAATGTTTTTTATGAACACACTTTTATTAGTATTAACTTGTAACTTACTAAGGGTGCTCCTAGATGGACTATATTTTCACTCCAATACTGGCCTGGCAATACTGCCAACATTGCTGACTAAAGCCCAGCTATCATCAGCTACGCTAGAAATGTATGACTATATATGGCCGAATTACACTCAAAATAATTTAGAAATATTGCTGATCCAGTATTGCAGTGTAAGTAGGGCTTGTCTAGGAGCACCCTTAGTTACAAGTTACGCTAATAAAAGTGTGTTCATAAAACTCATCTAAAAGTTAAGTTAGATGAGGTCAATATGTTGAAATTTTAAGCTGGTCACTGGCTTAACTTGGGTACTTCAATAACTATAACAAAACTGTACCTACTATGCCGCAGGTTCATTGTTGTTGGAGGGAAGAATGTTTTTAAATTCTAATATTTACAACTGTGTCAATTAACAAACCACTTGACACATGAGCTGTTATATGGTGTTTTGTCATTTTATTGAACACGCAGAGAATTAGTAAACGTCAGTCTAAGCTACGTTGTATAGCCTGGAAATAGTTATAGTGTTTTGTCTTTTTCTTTCTTTTAAATTTTTGAATGTGATCGAGAAAGACATAAAACTGTGTAGCTATTCAGAGGCTATACAACGTTTATTGCTAAGGAGGCAAGTGTTTGTCCACCTATGTTGAAACCTGAAGTGATAAAATACATGGTAAATTTAATTGACAAATCAACCCCTACATTTTTTGTCGCCCTACATAGTGAAATGGCAACCATTTTGTTTTTTCTGGTTCAGATGTATGGACTCTTGTATGCATTTGATCATAGCTTCTCATCTATGTGTCCTATTGACTCAAATAAAAAAAGGTGACAAAACTATAATTTGGTATTTCGGAGCGAATGTGATGATGTCGCCAGAGGATGGAATGCTTGTTTTGTTGTTTAGTTTTCTTAATCTTCATGTTTTATTATATCTATTACAGATTGAGTTCAGCCGGTCTCATATACACATACTATGGTGAAGAGGTCATACAACAAATAGCTCCTAAAGAAATTCCGTTAACACCAACAGATCTAAGAATAGTTTACAAGAAAGTGTATGAAAATTTTATTGAAGAAATAGATGCCATTGACAATGGTGTACCAATGACTGCTGATGAACCGAAGTACCAAATCAGAACCCATCTGAGCCGTAGAGTTGGACGGTTGAATCCAGAATGGAATTCTAAACAAAAGCTTGATATTGATGAGGTAAGTTAATTTTAGGAATTTATTATAATGTTTCTCAATGAAAGTGACTATACTGATGCTGCGGCTACACTTTGGTCATATTTGCAACAATCTATCTATATCTAGATCTTGGGGTCACAACACCAATTTATATGTGTCTTTGCACACTTACATCAATGTGTCATGCAGTACAATAAGATTCAATTCTGGCCATTTCCAAAAGAAGCCAAGCTTGGATAAAAAGTTGCCAATGTGAGGCTAATTTGTGAACCAATACCGATGCAAACGAAACATATATTTCAACTAAGACAATTTAACTAACTTAGCTACAGATATATAATTAGTTTTAACTGATAATTGCTGCTCATAAAATAGCAAAAGCAATGATAGCCTAGTTGAAGAAGGCCCGCCTCAAGCTGGAGGGAGCGGATCAAACCCAGCCGACGGCACGCACTAATTTGTTCATTGTGTGAACATGTGTGCGTATGTATGTCATCTGCTACATGACTGGAACCCGATGTATGGTAAGGCTCGTCCCCTGTACCATTTGGGACTGAATATCGTCCGTCGAAGTGTGGGTGTTGTATAACACATCTGCCAGCCCCCTCAGGGGAAATCCATAACGATATGTTATAAAATAGCAAAAAAACTAGGATATGTTGCGTTACAACAGCCTGTGAATCATGATCATTCTTCTCTGTAGTTATGTGCTTTAGCTGGAGTAAATTCGCTCTTCACTCTAATTTATAACTAGATCTTGACCTAGTGCACCTATAATACTCACTGCATGATCATAACCTACATTTTAATTTAACAATATTAAGTCTTAAAAGCTTGAGTCTAACATTGTATTGTTGTTATTGCACACATGGTCTCAATTGCAATCCAAATCAGATCCACGACATTCTGGCGATCCAGTCAGATCCTTAGCATAGGTAGTTTAGTGTAGCTTTTTATTTGTTTTGTGTGATGATATAAAAACAAAATAAAATAGATAGATAGATAAACACTTTATTGTTCACACCAGAAATAACAAAACAAAAGACCAGAAAAATCTTAAACTGTAGTGTAACAACTGGCGGCCTTATCACTAAGAGCGATCTCTTCTAGGCAACCTTAGGGTGGAGAGGATACTTATGAAAGAGTATGGGACATGGGTGTGCAAAAATTAACAAAAATAAGAGTGTTGATACACCTACTTAAACTATTTGAATTATACTTACATAAACATACATGTCATACTAATATAATACATTCTAATACTTAAAATACCTATCTTAATATATGTATATAAATTACGTGTCACGTTGTTTTTCCGCTATAGACTCCTAAACTACTTAACCGATTTCAATCAAATTAGATAGGATAGCTCACATATTATATATAAAAAATAATAAACGCAAACGAAGTCGCGGGGTGACAGCTAGTAGATAATAAAATATACCAATTGTTATATATAATATCACTAAAAGAAAGTAACATTAATAATTCAACAAAATATTTAGTTGGTTTGCTATTTGTTGTTGGTTGGTTGTTGTTTGTTGGTTGGTTTGTTTTATTATCTAATGATAATAATTGAAACATCTACAAATGTGAAATCTGCAATAAGTAAATCTGAAAACCTTTAACCTAACCTCAGATTAAGACTTAATAACTAACCCCCTTTACCTGTATTCCCCTTAAATAATAATCTCCGATCCCGGGTCCCTGGAGTCCGTGGAGTGTAATTTTTAAATAAAAAAAAAAAAAAACTACAATGAATGCTGCAGTAAATTGAAATGCAATTCGATGTTTCTTTTTATGTTACATAGATGCACAAGAATGTTCTTGTTTTCTTGTTATTGATCGACCGAGCGAGCGAAGCATCTACGCTTCAGCTTCGACAAAAATGCTTTCATATATATACTAGCTGCGCCCCGCGGTTTCGTTAGACTATAATCTATTTCTGTGCCAAATTTCATCCCGATCTGTTCAGCCGTTCTGGCGTGAAAGAGTAACAAACATCCATCCATCCATCCATTCTTACAAACTTTCGCGTTTATAATATTAGTAGGATGTCTGATTTCTGTCCGGATCTCTGTCGTCTGCGTCTCTATAGATCGCATTACTTAAGCGATTCTCTCGAAATTTTTTGATCTACTCAAAAATTAAATGGTATTTTTTTGTAGTCAGTTTTTTTTTTTAAATGTCGCCGATATGTTTTTTTTTGTAATCCTGTATAATTATTGAACCTGCTCACAAAATTCACGAGAATCGGTTGAGACATGCTACCTGTAGAGGGAGGACAGACGCTGCCCGCGAGGTTTCCAGCTCACAAAGCCATTTATTAGTAAATATTAAAACACTCATTTTTGTCCTCAGATTTTCAAGAAAGCGATGGCACTGGTTAGCGAAGAATTTCTCTACACTGTCAACTATTTCATATCAGTATTTCTACCGGCACGGGACTTTGTCAAATCAGCATTAGAAAGCCGAAATGAAATCCACAAATCGGGACAAATCATTGAGTTCACCGAGCGATTCCCTTGGAAAGAACATCTCTTTGATTTGGAGACGGAGCTCGGTTTAGGGCATGAGATCAAATATGTCATTTTCAATGACAAGCCCAAGTCTTGGAGGGTCCAAGCTGTTCCGGTGAATCCAACAAGTTTTGTGACCAGGTATGTTATAATATTCATAATATCTTACATTTATCTACAAGACACTGAAAGGGCACTACAGCGTACCAGCGATAACACATTTATTCACATTGATCGAGAACACACACTTGAGGGGACATTCCCTTAGACTAATATCTCAGCCACACTCAAGCAAACCCAAAAAACACACATTACCAAACCATATTGTGAAGGACTAGAATAAGTTGCCAGAGCCTGTAAATTAGTAGATAAAATTAAATTGAAATTAATTAGGCCAGATCCTTCGCATATTGAGGCAGTCCGTGCGGTCTGATGGTCACTACTTTCTCATCGTCCGCACGAAATGCCCCATCAACGGCTGTGGAACTTCCGCTATAGTTTTCATGATGCTATTACGGCTTCCCCGCACTCTGCTCATCAGTGACGCAATTTTCTTGCGAATGACGGCCTGAAAGCCGTCAGCTTGTGTCTGCGCAAACGTGTCAGAGGCACTGCAGAAACGGGGAAGACGCAACATCATCCTGAAAACATTATTGTATTGGACACGTAGGGTCTCCAACGATCTCTTGGTATACGCCACCCATAGACTGCCCGTGTACAGACCCTGACAATACGCTTTAAAGAGCGTTATTTTGACCTGGTTTTAATTTTTCGCTCAAACCTACGAGCGAGCATGTTACCGCGAATCGCCGAAGCCCTACGTTCCCTTTCTATGTCTACACCGTCTTTAAGATCATCGGGCAGAAAATGTCCTAGATATTAAAATTGAAACGCGAAAGTTTGTAAGAATGGATGGATGTTTGTTACTCTTTCACACTAGAACGGCTGAACAGATCTGGATGAAATTTGGCTCAGAGATAGATTATAGTCTAGAATAGCACATAGGATAGTTTTTAAGCGCGGGTGAAACCGCGGGGCGCAGTTAGTACAATATAATAATTGTAATATAATCTATACTTATTACTTGTTAAATAACTCTGTCGGTCTATCTGTCTGTATGTCTGTTTGCAGGCTTTTCATGGCTAAACGGCTGAATGGATATTGATAGAATTTAATAATTAGTAACAGTATATCACAAGGGAGGTTTTTGGAGACTTATTTTCTGAATAAACGCGAACAAAGTCGCAGGTAACCGCTAGTAATATTATAAAGAGGATAGATTTGCATTATTGCATATATATATATTTTTTTACAACAGACTAGGCATGCGTTTGACCACTGACTCGCCTGATGGGAAGCGTCGACGTGATCGAAGGTGTAACACGCTTGCCTAGGGGATACCTATTCACTTTACTCTTAAACACCCCCGGATTGTATTTAGGTGGAAGGACAGAAGCAGGCAACGAGTTCCACACCTCTGCAGTTCTTACAAGAAAAGTTGACTTGAAACGCTTAGTGCGTTTTGGCTGAATTTCCACCAACGGACCAGTTTGTAACTTATAAACTCAAAAACGTCTGCTCCGACTTCAGGGGGGCTAATCCTGCGCATGAGATGAGATGAGATTTTATCTTGGTCACTCTCACACCTACGACGTTTCAAACGAGAGCAACAAGGACGAAAATTTCGCTATTAGGAAGCTACATTATCCCCGAGCAAAAGAGCTAGTTAATAACGTGATTGTTTCAATTTTCCAGGAAACCTCTCCACAAGTCGTGGTGGGGCGTGCGGGATGAGTTGCTGAGCGAAGTGGCGGGTATCGACGGCTGTGTCTTCTGTCACAGCACGGGCTTCATCGCCGGTAACACGAGCAGGGAAGGAGCTCTCAAGATGGCCGTAGCAAGCTTAGAATCGGACTAATGTGCACATAGCCAAGCGGCTTTTTGAAAATAAATCATGACAGATATTTATAGTTTCATGATTTATTTACTTCAATCAAAAAATAAGGTAGATCCAATGCGAAAACCCAAAAGTGGACCGCATAAATTAGGTGCTGCACACAATTCATCGTAGTCACAAACGCATCCAGTCGCAACAGTAATGTTAATATTGTTGTCTCGTTCTCACTATAGTCTCTTGTACGTCTCTCTATCTTTGTTTGATACACGTGACATAATACTATCGACCGAGCTGTGTATTGTCGGTTTGCTTGTTATGTATATTGGGTCCATGTGCTGTGTACTAAAAATTAGACTTATGATTTACAAACCGGGAATTACTCACGTACGATTTGGTCGATTATTCCGACTATAGTTTCAACAGCATTGTATAGTTTTCAGTGCTATGAGAGACGTAGCCGCGCGCGCGCACTCTCCCTGATGAAGACCGCCGAATGCGGTTGAAACTATAGTCGGAATAATAGACTAAATCGTACGTGAGTAATTCCCGTTTTATAAATCATAATGTGTGATAACCACGTCAGTTTCCATTATAAAATTAGACTCTTGCTTCTTCTTCCTTATGTTATTTCGATGTCTATTTTGTGTAGATTTTAAAGTTAGGTAGAAAGATAAACTCCTAATTGTTCTTATTGTTCATATCAGAAAAAGCAAAACAAGGATGCTAACGCTTAAAATTTGTGTAATAACTGACCGTCTTAAGGCTAAGAGTGATTGCTTTCTAGAAACTAGGATGGAGAAAATATTCAAATAAGTGAAAGATGGGATATATAATTATAAGAAAAAAACTAGCTCTGTGTAAACTTACCTATACATACATTCTAATATGTAACAAAAAAAAAAAAAATCGTCAGCCTGTATCGACACACTGCTGAAAAAATACATGTATTTCAGGCATCTTAACAATATTGTATCTGTTTGTTGCTATTGGATATAGGCATCTTGCAGCGTTTCATTCCTCTCTTGCTCTGGTTATCCTGGAACATTTGTTTCAAACTCACTACCTTGATACCATCCTCCAATTTTTAATTGGACTTGTTCGCTTACAAAAAACAAATTACCGTTTTAGATTTCCAAACAGGGGTGAGGAAGTCTAGAAGGGTAATTTAAGGGATATACTGCAAATGGCAATTATAACTTGTTCTGTGTTGTCTTGGGTCGTTTGGTTCATATGTTGCTGGTCTTCAAGATGCCTATGTTGAATTCAATTATTTGCTTTTTACACTCGGTACACTTGTCTCTGGCAAGTTGTTGTTGTCTTGTTCTCAAGAACTTGTTATGGCTGTAAATGCATTCAATGCACATTTATTGCATCTGTGGTTTTAATTGACGATTACCAAAAGAAGTTTTGAAGCATGTATGGATGAAAAGCCTATCACCGACTTGAAAAAATCTGAAGAATTAATGAAGAACAGTCAATGGATTCACACATAAAAAGGTGTCCAAAAATACTGTGAAAATAGAATTGATGTTTATTACGAACTAAAAGTCAGTCAAAAAACAGAAAAAGCAGTTCATAAACCTACACCGCCTAAACGAAATTTTGAACAATTAATGAAAGATACACCGCCAAGAAGTTTGGAGCAATGGAAGAAAAAACAGTCCATGAACTCTACTTACCTACATATGAAACAGCTTGAGAAGAAAGTATTTGTAATTCGACCGTGTCTAGTACAACTAGTAAAGTGTACGGCGTTAGCTGATCGCCTCTCTGGGCCTCCTCTGGTTCGCCAGAGGTCTCACCCGGTGGGGTTGCATCGCCGCCGGGAACACTGCTAGACTGATATTGGATCACCACTACCACTGAACTACTAGACTACCAAAACTAAAAACTCTGACATCAGGACTATACGAACTTGCTTGCTTACATTTACTTCATGGAAAGACGTATCGGCCCAAAGTGAATTCTACTTCCTGGCTTCCGCCTTCCTAACGCGGGAACGAATATTGGCTAGACTGCTAAATACCACAGCTTGGAATAACGCATCGACTCGAAATAAGTCCTGCCTTCTGGCTAAGATGCGCCTCTGCCTGTCTTCTGTCCGGCAACAATTATTGGTCAATATTTTTGTCGGCATGTCCTTCGACCTACCCATCTTTCTATCGATGTCGAGTATGCAGATTACTCATAAATACTACAAGGTCAAATTCATCGTGATTCTGAATACTGCTTTACAAACATTTTGAAGAAGCATCTCGTGTGTGTTGAATCCGTTCCTATTTTCACGTCGTTGTTGGAATTTTGATCAGATTGAGTCGCGCTCGTTGTAAAATAGTGTCTGTACTGTTTTACCAATTTTTTTATTATGAAGATAGTAAGATTTATGTTCATTTGTTTGAACCTGTGCAAGCAAGGATCTTAACGTTACAACGTTACAACATGATTTGCCACGGAGAATGTGCAAAGAGCCTTCAAAACGAAATCATTGTTTAAGACAGGGAATTCGACAGTTGCAACCTTTGGTTAAAAAACGATTATGTGGAGAAATAAATTATTTTGAATGGAATAGAATGTTCTTTATTGTCGTTTCCATAACAAATGTTAATCCAAAATATTATCAAAAATACTCCTATGATGGACTGAAAAATCAGTTCCAAAGTGTTACATACATGTTATTGTTAGGGATCTTGTCTTCTTTAATAAACGACAACATTGCAAAAGTATCAAGATCAACTATTCTAATTCGCTTGTTTGTAAAACTATTACGCTTAGAGTAGGCATTTGAGATGTTGTGTTTGAAATTAATTTGGTTAATAATTGCGTTCGCTAAAGTGTCGCTAAAGGGTCGGTATATCGAGCACCAAAAGCATCAAAGAAAGCGCATGCATCGCGAAAATCTGCGTACATTTTTCTGGTAGCTAATGTATATATTACTTGCTGTTGTCGAAACATTTTTTTAATATCCTTATTGTCCATTTATGTCTTGTTTACATAACGACATTTTGTTGTCTCTGCGTGATTCGTTGGCGATGCTTCAAAAGTTTAAAACGTTTTTGATAATATGCGTAAATATTTTAAAGACATGATAGAAGAATGCCCAAAAATTTATGGCCGAAGAACCAAGAGTCGATGAAAGAAACATGTGGTACGGAAGGGCATAAACTGAAGCACACATTATGTGAAATTACTTTATTTAAACATCATTCTCATGATACTTGCGTACAAGTACTTCTGGGAACGACAGTTTTTCTTAATAACATAATGTATATTTTGTTCTTCATATCAAAAGTATCAAAAAATGTGGTTAGGGTGTGTGGATACAGAAAAACACATGTAGAAATTGTATAATTGTTGGTACATAACATATTGAACGTGTTTATTTACATAAAATACTGTGGTCATGATCAACCAGGATAGTGTGTATAGGTATAGCGTACCAGCTGGTTACAGTAAATCCTTGTCATGACTCCCGTAGGCAATGTAGTAAAGCATGCTAATTACATTGCCAAAACTTCTTAAATGTGAAATCCTTCATCCTCTCTGATATGTTTTCGGGTTATGGAAATTATTTCCCCGAGAGACTGTTTGTGTTTCGATTGAAATGGAAGAGTCCGTTGAACTGACGCACATACATAGATTTTAATGATTTAGGCGGCCAAAATTATTTTTGGGGTTATTTTAGTTCCAAGTTCAATTAAAATAAAGAAAAGGTATATATTTATAGAAACATACATATATTTGTCAGGTTATAAAGAATATTAATATAAAACTGAGATTAATTCACAAAAAAATACAAATGAATGGAAACAGAATTTAACAAGTTTTCTTTAAATATAAAATTACATTAAAAATCGGTATCTTCAGGTCCAGATGTCTCTACTGACTCTGGGTTTGGGTCAGCAGGTAATAAAAGTTTAACCGTTTCTGGTAAAAATGCGTTACGTGAAGGTTTTCTTATTTGTCTCAAGCAACTAATGAAGGGACCTGAACTTAACAAAAGCCTATAATATACATCTAAGTTACATTCTTCCCTAGAAAACTTTCTGGCAAAGGTTAGCCGGTACGATCGGAAATGCTTGTTCCGGGCTTCTGCAGCTTCTTCCGATAGCTGTCCAATTGGAACCAGCGAACTTTTTATGATTTGGCTTCCATGTACTAATATCTTGTGCATAGTAGGCGTCATTGGGTGCCAACCATAATGTTCTACGTACAATTTTGCTGTGTAGTACGCATATTTATCATATTTTTCAGCATCAATTTTATGGCCACTAGAAATAGTTTCTAAAATAACCTTGAATCTGTAATTCAGTTCAAAGTTAATACCTGTGATGTCTGAAGCCAATTCGGGGTTTTCAAGAAACCTTCGGCTTGTGTTGCCATCATTGGTGCTGCCAAAGTTGGCCTTTGGCATGTCAATAAGCAAACCGGTTTCATTTCGAAACCTCACCTGAATTTCCAACTTCTTTTGGGCTTCTAATGCCTTGTCTTCTTCAGTTTTTCTTTCCCTGTATTTTTTTACTGGCAGTTTATACGAAAGGTGTATAATGCTTTCGAAAATGCGGATCCGGGCGTGTAATACTGACAAGCCGAATTCCAAAGCTTGAGGGTGGTGGGTTTACACTATTTTTCTTAGATAGATCATTAAAGGTTTTCGAAGTAGCTCCACAGATGTAGCACTGGGATGTTGACTTTGTGTCTGTGGCTGTGTTGCACACCTCTCCGTCAAGCATACTCATTTTGAGATGGTGCTTGAACGAAAAGTCCTCTTCATTCAACGTTACAACTGTTTTCTTTCTCATTATCGTAACTTTGTTTAAATTTGGATTGCTGAGAACCGTCACAACCCCATTTGCAGATTATCATTAACGACTTCCTTTCTTGCTCGTTAAGCCGGATTAGAATAAAAAAAAAAAGAATAAAATAATTTATTAACAAACAACAGAATTAACTTATACACAGTTTACAAAATATATTAAACAGATAAAAGTGTTTGGCAATAGGAGTAAGCTCAGCGGTGTAACTTGCTCTGTGCAAACTTGTTTGCACAGAGCTGGTTTTCAGTTTACTCCATTGCTCGAGCTTAGGTGTTGGTCGAGCTGAAAAATCCTATCCTACTAATATTATAAACGCGAAAGTTTGTATGTATGGATGGATGGATGGATGAATGGATGTTTGTTTGTTACTCTTTCACGCCAGAACGGCTGAACAGATCTGGATGAAATTTGGCACAGAGATACATTTTAGTCTAGAATAGCACATAGGATACTTTTTAATCGCGGGTGAAACCGCGGGGTGCAGCTAGTGAGTAATAAGCGGCATCGAACATAAAATTACAATAAAATGGTATGGCGTAAATCAGCACATCTTCTAGGTATTTTTCTATCGTGTTACGGTTAGATCCATTAAACTCTGTATTGGAAGGCAAAAAGTAAAGACAACCAGCAATATCCCCCATAATAAAGAAAAACATTTTTTTTTAATTTTGAGTTAAATCTGCCATTCCAAGATTCTGCCAGGTTAGTTGTTCTATGTCGTTCAGTATGGCAACACCAAATGAGGTCCGAATATTCCAGCCACTGCTTGACAAAATAGTCATTGAATTTGGTCGTTGCTTCATCGTCGAAACTGAAATAAGAAGCTCCATTAAACTCTGTTACGTTTATTCTTGTAATGTAATGCAAATGTAATGTAAGATATTATTAGGGCCTCATAATAATATGATAGATTTAGATTTTTATATAGGTTTATTATAATGACAGATACTCAAAATATAATTTTGCGAAAGAAACCTAAGTTTATTCAAGTGAAATAAGTATTTTCTCTACAGGTACCTGTTTTCCATCACATGCAGCCAGCCGTCTTCAATATCTTGTTTCGGCAAAATGCCAAGCCTAAGCATTGCTTAACGTGTGTCGCGGACTTCATGTTCCATAAGATTAATAATTTAGCTTTTTTGACAACATTCTTCAAGAAATGTACGTTACATCCATTGATTTTGATGCCAGGAAAAACATTCGCTGCTGCATTTATTGCTCCCATTTCGTAATCAAATGTAAACTTCGATGGACACCATTCGGGTAAAGCTTGTTTAATTATTTCGAAAACTTTTACATAAGTTTTTCCTTCTTTGTTTTTCAAAAGAATATAGAAGAAAGGAGCCACACTGGTTGATACCTCGGCAAGGGCGACGCCAGCCGATGGCGCAGGGGAAGGGCAAGTTGACTTTACATACTACAATTCATACTTTTCTCATTCTCTATGAATGAGAAAAGTAGGTATGAATTGTAAGTAAAGTCGACAGCACATGAAGCTTTTCACTTGTACTACGAGCCTTACGTCTACAGCGATTGTAATAACAACAGTATCTTAGTACTATATACATATACATAGTATATTCTGTGACAGGAGTCCAATGTGTAAAAGCTACACGAGCACGAGCTCTTGACTATGCAATAAAAAACTTGTAAATAAGTTATAATAACATTTATTAGAAAAATAGAATAAAAAGGAGTTTGAATTTAAATAAGTGTACAGCGTACAGCGTATTTTTTTTTAATTACCAGATTTTAATATTATAGTGGTCGTTGTTTGTTTATATTATAGGTTAATTAAAACATAATTTTCGGGGATTCATTGTAAACTTCTCGACCACTTTAATCTTGTAAGTTTCCATGTATAAGTTTTCGGTGCACACTCATCATGGCCAAACCATTGAGGCGATTTTCACTCATAGTGCTTCTTAGCCAGGTTTTTAGTCTCCTGAGGCTGCTAAACGATCGCTCTACCGTACTCGTCGTGCATGGAAGAGCGATCAAAATTTTCAACGCTTTTTCCGTGTCGGGATAGAAGGGTTTTGCTTCTTTTAGGATATCAACAACGGTTTGATCTCTTGAGTTTGGTTTATTATGCCAAAATTGCTGCCAAAGCTCGACTTCAATTTTTATGTTTGGTAAATTATAAAACAGAGCGATAGTTTCACAAGTTTCTGTGAGATTTTCGACTGACATCGTTTGCATTTGTGCGTGGTGTAATTTTCACAGTAATTTGTACAGTCTTACATTTTCTGTAAGCCACGCGGGCGAAGCCGCGGGCAGAAGCTAGTTAGTGATATAAGATGTTCTCACCAGTTTTCAAACGCAGCAAAGTAATGTCGTCAATGCCAAATCGATGACTTAGTTGTCTAAGATCGGTGTTTAGTTGACATTGACTATGTATACTTGAGTACACGCGTGAACTCAACCAGTGTGTACAAGTGACAGATGTCGAAGGCACTTATGGAAATTACTGCGCATACTATAATGGCTAATAAGCCAATAATGGTGGCAGTAATAAGTAAAGGGCTTCTATGGTCACTTTCCAAGTAGCGTCCTGAAGTTTGCGAACTGGCATTTCTGCGATTAACACTCGCGTTTGATGTACTACTGTAGGTATTACTCCGCCGTACTACTGTACTACTGTAGGTATTACTCCGCCGAACGTTAACTGCTTCGCGCTCTTGGGTGTGGGAAGTGCCGGAATGTAATTTTCATGATAGCATTGAGGGTAATAATTTGGAAAGCACATGCTGTAAATGAAATGGATATTACCAGGTCACAAAAATAATAGTTATTAACTAGAAAATTGTGCCAATGATGATAATCAGCGTGATGAAATGAACAATTGTTGTTTCGCATTCTCGCAGAATTTGTGAAGGTAGGTATACTCCACTACCAGAGTACGAATAAACTATTGTACAACCTTAAAATCGAGAACTTGGCAAAGTTGTAGGTAATAAAAAGATCTATAACTTTTGTATCTACACTTTTTTCACATAACCTCAAAATTTAAACTGAACAGCTGAAAATATACAATAAAGAAAAGATACTCAAAATGTTTTATTTTATTTAAATTAACACATTAACCGCCGTGGGGGTCACCGGTGACCGGCACCATACCCTTCTCTCAGCGCCATGGGGGTCACCGGTGACCGGTAAGGAACACTAGTTTTTGAATCGTTGCTGAGAGCCGGCGGTCACTCGTAAATGGCGTTTTAACGTACGTTGTGACCCGCGCGGCGCCCAGGAACATTATTAAGCGCTTGGTTTCTAAATTTTTATAAGTTTTCAAGTAAATTTTCATAAAAATCAAATGGCAATAAATGAAAAATGTATTTTATTTTTATTTATTTAATTAAGTTCTACGGAACCCTAAAAACGTTAACACTCATCTATAACGATGTTCCCTGTTGAAACAGCTCAAGCAATAATGTGGCTGTGATGGACAGTCGGAGCAAAAAGTGGCTACTTTTTTAGTTTTGTTTTTAGCAATGTTCCTGCCCATGTTTTGAACATTTATTTTATAGCATCCTTGACACCATCTTCGTGTTGTACGAACTTTGCCTTCTTTAGTCTTTAGTTCGTGTTTTAATCGTTTTGGTCGTCTTGAAGCAATATCAGACATTTCATTTTCCTCATCAGCTTTTACAAGGTAGCTCACAATTGCTTTACGAAACTGAACGACAGAAATGTTCTTTTTCGTGGTTTGTTTATAAAGAACCATGGCATTTACCATCGCTGTGTTGAGTAGCAGTTCGCAAGCTAACTTTCGATACCACTTGACAGTTTTTCGTAAGGGAGACGAATAAGCTGTCATTTGATCTGACAGGTCAACTGCAGATTTTGCCTTGTTATAGTCGACAACTATCTGTGGCTTTCTTTTTGATTGTCCTCTTTTATTTGTGGTAGTGACAAATTTTGCGGTATGTTTAGTAGACAACAAGGACACTTCTCTCTGATCACGCCATTTCATCACAGTGATCCCCTTGTCATTTTCAGCTGCACTGTATTCTCCTGCTTTTAATTTTGCATTCATAACATCTTTCGGTAATTTTTTTCTATTCTTGCGCAACGTTCCGACCAAATGCATTTCTTCCTGTAATAGTTTTTCAGCCAAATCAATACTAGTGTACCAATTATCCGTGTACAGTTCATGTCCTTTTTGGAACAAGTGTCGACAAAGTGACATTACAACCTGAGTTGGTGTAGTGTTTGTTGTATCGCGGTGTTTTCCAGCATAGACTTGAAGCTTGCACGTGTAACCCGGAACTGTACATAACTTAAATATTTTAATGCCGTACTTATGTCTTTTTTGTTTTAAATATTGTCTAAAAATTATTCTCCCGCGAAAAGGTATCATACTTTCATCAACACACAGGGAAATATCCGGAGTAAAATGTGCTCTAAAGTTCACATTCAGTTCGTCAACCAGGGATCTGATTTTGTACAAGCGGTCATGTGACGTAGCCTGGGTATTATCAGAAAAATGAAGCATGCGTAAAAGCAGTTCAAATCTATTACGGCTTATTATTTTTTTAGCGTGTGGGTGTTGTATTACACTTCTGCCAGCCCCCTCGGAGGAAAAGCGTGACGATATATTATATTTTTAAGAATATAGTCCTTAAAAGTTGTAAGGGTTCTTTCCTCCCCGAGGGGTGAGGTAGTCTTTTATGAAGTTCTAAATAAAACAATCCAAGAAATTTACCACTACACACAGTTTTTTTATTTCTATGAAATTGCTATTTTACAATCCTACAGAAGAACTTAAATATTTAGAGTCTAATGTATCGATTTTAGAAATATAATTTAAGACGGTGGTGTCGCTTGGTCGAGTTCTTAGCTAAGTGATTTAACTAATCTATAGTAACAAATTTATATAAGATTATACTCGAAGAGATGCTATTATACTCGAAGAGATGCTATTATACTCGAAGGGGTACTTCCCGGAGTGTAGAAATAACGAGGTACCTGGGCGGTCCGATTACCATACTGGAGGGGGCATTCCGGAGGCCTCAGAGTTCAGCGTTACAGTTGGGTAGAAATATGTAGACTGGGGTTCGCAGACAAACCGCAGTTGAAGAGGGTGCTTGGTTACTTAGGCAAGCATCCAGTAATTATGTAGTAGTGTTAAGCCAAAAGAAGGACCCTGAAATGAATCCATTTCGAAAGTCAAAAACGTGGTATGGGTAGAAAATTTTAGAGGTTATGTGTCAAAGGTATTTTAATTATTTTACAAGTTTTGGGTAGAAAATATGGGGAAATTAATATTTTAATACGAGCAGGAACTCGTAGGGGAGCTTTTAAGGACCGAACAACGGGTCTGCTAACGTTTTACAAGGGTATTTCACATGAAGTGTGTATCAAAATATAATTATCAATATTAGTGAATTTAATGGGAAAAACATGGGAATTTTTACCTCGCCACGGGCATCGACCCGAGGGGAAGCTATTCCAGACTCGACAAAAGCCTAAAAGATGGGGAAAAGACCATTTAACCAAGGTGAGGTTACATACCTTTTCAGGGTTGTAAAAGTGCTAAACTATGATTGTAGTGGCAGGAAAATATGCTGAGCACATTTGGTTAACCAGGGTCAGGCTCCGGGGTCAGGCACCGACCGCGTCCACCCAAAATCTCCATCCAAAAAAGCATTTTTATCCCGGAAATCGACGCGAGAGACAGAACGAGTTCCACGTAATTATCGACTGTCAAACGAAATCAATAGAGGTTAAGCCTCTGACTTTTGTTTAAGTCGAAACACTAAGTCGATTATAAATAATCGATTAAGATATGTTATTAATAAGTAGTTCAGATGAAACCGAAGTTAAAACGGAATAGAACTAGTTTAGTTGTATGGGAATGTAATGTTATTAGATTAATTTTAAGTTAAATTATTTAGGTAACGTTTATTTTAAAAATATTTAAATTATTTAAATCGACTAAAATCGGATTAGAGCTCGATAGTTTACGAAATCCAGGTTTCGAAGACAACTTTCTATCCCTAAAGCGATGAAGCATAGACAAGTGGTATATATTTTCTTAAATGATTAAATAGGCTTGGGCCGTGAGAAATATGATGCTACAAAGTACTTAAGCGGGAACTCGCACGGTAAAGCGTTCTCAGTTTTAAAATATCTGGTAATTAAAGTTATTGATTGAAATTTTCAATGCCGAATAATAATTCCGAGTATTTTGAGCTAACGGAAGTGATTAAAATTTGAAAAGAATGGTGATGTTTATAAAAATGGTTGTATTTCGACACGCAGCTTACACTAATCGCAAAACAGAAGCACGCGTAGATCTGAAAAAAAAAGACGTGTGACACTCGGGGACTGCCGCGGTCAAGCTATTGCATAGCATTTTTTATGAACTTATGCAATTATAATTATTTATCAATCAAAAACTTGAGTTGAACAGCTGTTGCGTAGAACAGGCTGCTGTTCCCACTTTGCAGCCCAGGTGCTGGGCTGGTTGAGGAGGGTAGCTGGCTGAAAATATACATTAAGAAAAAGGTACACAACATGTTTTAAATTATTTAAAATACAGATCCAAATTGAATGCTGGTTTAAACTTGAAAAGGGGTTGTAACTTCGAATTTTTTGCAGTTTGAACATATGTGACGCATGGTATACGTATTCATAATTATACTTAGTGCATTTGAACGTATAACATTGAAGATAAGGGTTTGAGGATTATCCTAGACTTCTAGATTACGATACATAGAGACATTTTGTATATTTATGTTTAATTTCATCTTTATGAATAATGTTTCAATGAATGATATCCAAAAATTAGAGTAGTTTGAAAAAAATAGCGTGTTTTGTTCTATCATCAATATGTTTGAAATTCCTTATGGGAACAATAGTTTTTCTATCAATTAATAATAGTATGTGAGACACTTGCACACACGGTTAAAAAAATCAGGCCGATAATACCTCAGAGAAAGGAGATAAGTATGATTATTTAATTGCCAATAGTTGAGATGGCTCGGGTAGGTGCTGGCAGGAGAAATGCACAATACACCCCAAGTGGGCCGTCAGTGCAGGACTTACCGCTCCCATCTCAAATAAGAATGGCCAATAAAAATAGCAGTTCAGCTTCATCTTTTATATGCTTGTACATACCGCATGACTGATTCATCCGGATTTACACGGTTAGTTGTTCTGCGTCTCCAAGCCATCTCACCCTCAGCGAATGTGCAACCGGGATGGTTGTGAATGCTTGGTCTTGCTGCAAACCAAGTCTGTGAAAAGTAAATTTATCTATTTAACTAAATATATATTATTTATATATTTAGTTATCTTATTTTTGGATACTAAATTTCAGCAATTGACACCGGGGTGTAGTTCAAATCATGCTTGAATGAATCTTTGATTTAACCTGAATAAACATACAAACAATGCAAGTCGAATGTCATTGTAAGTCAATGCAAACACACTATCAGTTCTGTGAAATACACACACAGACATGGACAACTAACACCCAGAACTGGTAAACAAGATTTAAATTCATCATATTTTTTACTGCCTCGGTGGCTCAGTTAGTAGTGAACCTGCCTTCTGAGCTTGGAGGCGTGGGTTCGATTCCCACCTAGGGCAAACATTTATGTGATGAACATTTGTGTTTGGTCTATGTCTGGGTGTTAATATGTATTTATGTATATATGTATTTAAAAATATCTAAGTATGTATAATTGTATATCAGTCTCTGGCAGCCATAGTACAAGCTTTGCTTAGTTTGGGGTCAGGCGACCGTGTGTGGAAGTGTCCCGAATTTATTTATTTATTTAACATTCAAACATTTGCCCAGCCAGAAATCAAACCTTGTAGTCTCCTTGAAAAATTGTGTTGAACTTGTTAGTATATGGTAAAATGTAATCAAGGAAATATAAATACAATTTCACCGTCTCGTCATTGAAAGAATTATAAAGAAATTCCGCTGACGCATTTTAGAGGTCTTGTCTCCTAAATATTGTCCCTGAAAATATAATTTCAAAGCTGGCCATTGTTGTAGGATTCGCGCGATACAGCCATGGAGAGAAAGCCATCGAATGTCATAATGTCTCAGAAGCTTGTAATGTTCCGACTCTGTAAAATCCTGGAATTCCATAAATTCACGCTGACGTTTGCTACTCTGTGCGAAGTGGTTGTACACTTCTTTAACCAGTTGCTCTAATTTTCGTGGTAATAACTTGCAAGCATGACTTACTGCTAATGCCACAGAATGACATACACATTTTACATAGGCGCAGTGTGGATTTAGTTCTCTCATTTTTGCCACAATGTCAGCGTTCTCTCCAAACATAACATTGGTTGTGTCAGCTGCAAAACCTATCATGTTATCCCACTTAAGACCACGTTCATCAAAGACAGTTTTAAGTGCATTTAATAAATCTTGAGCTGTTTCACCTTGAATATCTACTATACTCAGCAATTTAGTATTGACGCGATGGATATTTTTCGAGTAATATTTTATTGCAATTGCGAGAACCTTCGTAGTACTAATATCTGTACTTTCATCTATTATGATGGAAAATGTAGCCAATCCAGATTTTAAATCTTCGTGCATCTTTTCTTCAAATTGCTTGCCGAGCGCATTATAGGCTATAGCTGCAGATTTTGTCCTTTTGCAAGAAATTTTTTTTGCTATTTCAGAGTCGTGAAACGCATCATTGATAATGTCGCTTAAATGGTCCATAATTCGAAATGGTACGTTATGTTCAACAAGACATGCAACGACTTTCATTTCTGCCTTCCTAACTTCATTTTCAACCGCTGTCTTCTTAAAATATTGATCAATCTGTAAAACCACATTGTAATAATTAATAATTATACAGATAGGTACTAAGTACCTATAACCACTTTTAGGAAAAAGTTGACATATCAAAATACTTGCTGGGCTCCGCGGTGTAACCCGCGGGAAATATTATATTTAATATTATAAAATATTTGGGCAGACATATACCTATAACTTTTATTATGAATATTGGTTAAAGTTACCCCGATAATTAAAAAAAAAATTGCGATTCGGGGCAAAATTTTGCTATTGCAGGCTTTGCAGAATGTACTGTTATCTTCACGACATTTACTCAGCCACGACGAAAACAATGGGTTTTTTTTCCCACTCAACACGATAACTTTGTTCATATCTTCTTTTCATTTTACAAGGTTAACAATGCGCAACGAAATAAAATATTGTTGTGAAAAGAAAGTTCCTAAGTGAATAGACAATACCAATTCAAGTACTACGTAAGAGCCACCTAAAGAAAACTAAACTTTATTGTGTAAGTCACAAAATTCATTTTGATGCGTTCGTATTACGTAATGATAAATTACGGGGAAATCCCTAATTCCCCATTAGCGAATGAAATATCTAAATCTGTCATGATGACAGTTGAAGTTGACAGTTAATCATCAATTTTTATTGCAACACTAAAAAATACCAAACTCTACCAAAGCAACCCTGTTAAATACTAGATTCTACCAACGCTTTTTCACCTACTAGGAAATTAAGATCCATGCTCCAAATTTACTGAAAAAGTAGAAAACTACTAAAAGTGGTCACGCTGATTCTGAATCAGGCGACACTCCACTAAACACGTGATACAATTCTGCGATGTCGACCGATTGCCGCCTAGCCAAGTAATGGCGGCCTCCGGCCTTTGCTGTTGCCAGCGCTTGGTGTTGCGTCAGAGTAAACGACAATGACAAATCAGTCCCGCTGTCAGGTTGACAACTGACAGGTGACATTGCCGTTCTTCACTCTCAATAATCAAAAGCGCCGTCACGGCCAGACTGACATGCGCACGTCCTCGTGCGCCTCTCGTCTCTCCTCTGGTTCATGTTCAGTTAATCTGTAAAGAAATAAATAAAACCACTAGGATTACCATATTTACTATGCTCGTCCTTTCCTGACATACAAGACCTAATTTCACACATGTACGCGTCCGCAAATACAACATTTGACTTCATGCAAATGAAACCAGCTTGAGGTGTCCCTTCGACCAAGACTCGTCATCTCTTATGACGACATGGACCGGACGCCCTCACAGCTTTCTCTGATACACACACTGTATGTGATATTTGACCTCGTGCAAATGGGTGAGGCCACGAAAAAATGTTCAATAACACACTTGAAACTGTAACACACAATAACACACTCGAAATATATAACACAACGGAAAATAGTAAAGCCTAGCACACATCATTGATCAAATAATAAAACTAGTTTTTTTCTCGCGGCTTTGCCCGTAATATTCTAAAACATAATTGTAACGTCTCTTGGGGGTTTGTAGTTAAGAAAGCAAACACTTCGTTACAAAACTTTCATAGGATATTTTATTGCAAACTGAAGTCGGTGGTGAATGATCGGTGCCGATGTTCGAATTGCTCGATGCATCCGGCCCGTGCCAAGACCACTACGCGACTAAGGTGCCTACTGTCACAGACCACTTCCCGTTGCGGGTGCGAGGGCTGCGAGCGGCAGACTGCCTTCGGATGCCGGGCGGTCGGCTTATAAAGGCGCGCGGCGGTGGGGCGCGCGTCGGTGTGTGCGTTGACTCGATGCCGGGGTGCGGTGCGTGGGGAGCACGTACGCTTGAGTTGGAGCGCGGTGCTACATTCTCCCCCTCTGGATGCGACGGCGTCCCGACGAGCGGACAGTTAGGAAGGTGGTGGTTGGGTGTTGTTCTTCCGAGGCCGCCCACGTCCACGGGCGGGCTGAGCTGGAGCTGGAGGCGATTTCAGTTTAGGAGGCCTTCCACGCTTCTTCAGTCGTCGTACTGGAGCGGGCAGCAGATCAGCGTTGCTCTGATACGGAGTCAAGGCGGAGGTGTGGTACACACCAATGGGTTGGTCAGGTGTAGTGGTATCTGAAAGAGTGTACGAAGAAACACCATGCTGATTATGGATTAGATAGGGGCCGTCTCGTCGAGGGCAGAATTTGGAGCTGATTCCTTTGGCGGCCTGGCTGATAGGGTGAGTTGAGGCTAGGACCAAATCACCAGGCTTGTATCCAGGGTCTTCTCGACGTACTTTGTCTCCCTGTTGTTTCCTACGCTCCTCTTTATCTTCGCGTACTTCTCGGGCTCTTTTCAATGTATTCGCAAGTTGGAGAAGTTTCGGAGTTATCTCAGGTACAAAATTCTCTGACAGTACAATTTGTCGTAGATCGTGAGTATTGTCATCCGGTGTTCGAAGTTCTCGTGCGAATGTCAAGTACGCGGGGGTGTATCCGGTAACGAGACTATTGGCCGTGTTCATTGCGAACCGTATGCTGGGTAGCTTGTCGTCCCAGGTACGATGGTCATCTGCGACTTGAATGGCTATCTGCGCCTTCATATCCCTATTCTTGCGTTCTACTGGATTAGCAGCAGGGTGGTATACTGGGGTGTGGAGATGCTTGATGCCGAGACAGTAGGTGAGTTGTTGCATTACAGCACTTACAAATTGTGATCCATTGTCGCTTATTAGTCGTCTAGGAGTTCCATATCGTAGGCAAATCTCGTCTACCAGGATTCTTGCACAATTCTCAGAGCTAGCAGTTTCTAAAGAAAAGAGTTCAACCCAGCCAGTGGATATGTCTTCTATTATGAAAATCCAAGTTTTACCGCTGGCTGTCGTTGGCAAAGGTCCAAACAAATCGAAGGCCAAGGTTTCAAACCGTTGATTGATTGGCGTCGTTTGGAGCAGGCCAGCTGGTTTCATGTTTGATGGCTTATATCGTTGGCATGGAATACAATTCTTGACATAGGCTTCGATATATTTTCTCATTCCCTTCCAGTGATATCGTCTTGAGATGCGCTGATAGGTTTTATCTGATCCGTAGTGTCCTGCTAAGGGGTCGTCGTGGTAAGCGGCGAGGACGTTAGCCCATTCATGCTGGGGGACCACAAGTTGCGCTTCTTCTGAGTCTTCAGTAGGGTTGTATCGGTACAGTAACCCATTGTTTATAACAAAACCTTTGTTGCTCCAATAGACGGCATTTTCAGTTCGTTCTGCGTCCTCGAGGGCGGTCACGATGCTGATTATGTGCTCGTCTTTAAGTTGTTCAGCTCTGATTTCAGATGACGATCGGTGGGGCATATCGACGACTATGCTGCATATTCCGCAATCTTTAGTTGGTTGTTCGTCACAAATGGGTCTTGAAAGAGTGTCTGCAACAACATTCGTTCTTCCCGGAGTATATTTAATGGTGATATCATATGCCTGTATCTGCATGGCCCATCTTGCAAGCCGTCCAGTTGGAGATCGTAGTGACATTAGCCATTTCAATGCTTGATGGTCAGTGACTATCGTGGTCGGAACTCCCTCTATGTAACCTCTAAATTTTGTTAGTGCCCAAACCACGGCAAGTGCTTCTCTCTCAGTGGTGGAGTAATTCTTTTCAGCGGGATTAAGCAATCTGCTAGCAAACTCAACAGGGCGTTCATCCTCGCCCTCCCCCTGCACTAAAACAGCTCCGAGTGCATAATTGCTTGCGTCAGTCTTGATCGTATATGGCTTCGTTTCGTCAGCTTGACGAAGTATGGGAGCAGTGGTGAGACGAGTTTTCAATTCTTGAAATGCTTTCTCTTGTTCATCTGTCCATTTCCAGTCCACCTTCTTCTTTGTTAAGCGAGTAAGTGGTTCACTGATTTTAGAAAAGTTCGGTATGAAACGTCGAAACCATGAGCACGTCTGAAGAAACGTCATCAAATGTTTAAGGTTTTTCGGTGCTGGATATTCAAGTATGGCTGCTACTTTGGTGGGGTCGACCTTTAAACCGTCTGGGGTGATGAAGTGACCTAGATACTTGATGCTTGAACACCCAAATCTGCATTTGCTGAGGTTCACTCTAAGGTTACTGTCGGTCAGCTTTCTCAGCACCTTGTCCAGGTCTTTTAGGTGATCATCATATGTCTCAGAAAAGATAATCAGGTCATCGAGGTAGGCCAGCATTTTGACGTCTTCGAGGCTGACCTTTACCCTATCGATCAATCTCTGGAATGTCGAGGGCGCATTTCGGAGTCCGAATGGCATTCGTGTGAACTTAAACAATCCAAACGGCGTGATGAACGCTGTTTTATCTTGGTCGCTGTCTTTGACCTTCACTTGCCAGTACCCTGCGCGCAAGTCCAAGGTTGTCATGTACGGCGTGGGTTTGGCGGCGTTAAGCAGATCATCTATTCGAGGTATGGGGTAAATATCAGGAACCGTGATAGCATTCAGGCGGCGGTAATCGACACATACTCGCACTGAACCGTCTTTCTTTGGTACCATAATGACGGGTGCAGACCATGGTGAAGAACACGGCTCTATGACGTTGCCATCCAACATCTTCGCGATTTCATTCTTCAACAGGTTCAGCTTCGGTGGCGACAGGCGATATGGGGGCACAGAAATTGGGTTGTGTGATCCCGTATCAATGCAATGTTCGGCGAGGCTGGTCGGAATGTTACTATCGCCAAACGCTTCTCGGTTTTGCTGCAAAACTTTTAGCAGTTGATTCTTTTGAAACGAATCCAAAATTTCTGACGTCACTTCTTCCACTGATAGCGAGCAAATCTCCAAATCATCACTTCTGTCGTCGCTTCTGTCATTGCTTGCAAAAAGCCTTCGGGAATGTGGTGATAATGCGACCTCCATTTCGTGCGTAGCTATTTGGGCATCTCGGTACATAAAATCAACATAGCTCGGCGAATATCCATCGAATAGCATTCGATTTCGCTTTGACGGTGGCGAAGATGCATCTATCGGTACCAAACGATATGGTATTTTGTCTCTAGTCTTGGATAATGTTGATTCCGGGCTTTCTTTTGCTATTCGGAGGTCTATCGCAGCACAGGAGCTTGCTTGTGGCAGAGCAGGTTCGGATGTGGTTCCGTTTGATATGAGGACTTCAGCAGTCTCCTGCGTGTCCGATGGAGTACTGGTGAGAGAGGAAACCATTTCTGGAAGTGGCATTTCTGTCAGCCACTTGCGCATAGGAGAGCTATAATCTAGTGTCGCTTCTACGTGCGCTAGTGGAGTCTCCGTAACGTCCTCTTCCTGTAACTCATAGACAGTATCGGGTTCTCCAATAAAATGCCACGTCATCTGTGGCATGTTTAAAACCATTTCGGCATCTTGGATGAAACCGATTCCCAGCAATGTACGTGATTCTCGGGATTCTGGGAACACTATAAAAGTTGTGGGCACAACCCGATTGCATAGGCTAATAGGTGCTCTTACTGTCAGTA
This sequence comes from Peribatodes rhomboidaria, assembly GCA_911728515.1. NCBI lineage: Eukaryota > Metazoa > Arthropoda > Insecta > Lepidoptera > Geometridae > Peribatodes > Peribatodes rhomboidaria. Next base: position 2,807,618 of record OU452184.1, on the reverse strand, counting down.
CCTCTCGGTATGTTTTCGTACCATCTGCCAATGTCACTGTCAGTTGTCGTTCTCCAAAGTGATAACCAAGTCTTATCAGGCACTGATAAAGCCCATAGGATGCTACACTGGTTTTGGCACAGGAATCTAAATACGCTGTTCCCGCAATCTTGTCCACACCGATCCCAACAACTGGTCTTGGTCTACAGTCCATCTTGACGTCAATGGAGCAGAAGCTCATCTCCTTTTCAGCATTTGTCGTCGGTTTCTTGTTGTTGCCTTTGATACATGTGGGACATTTCGACCTGACCATTCCTGGTGTCCCACATCCGTAACAAGAAAACTTAGCCTGGGAGGGCGAAGGAGCTTGTGTTCCTAGGGTAGAGAGCATTGACCTGCCTGCAGTCATTGTCGTGCCTCCACTACCGGATGCTGTAGCTTCATCTCTGGCCTTCTTTCTACAATTGTCAATTGTGTGACCAGGGAACCGGCAGTATCCGCATTTTGCTTTTTTGGGCGGCATCTCCTTACTTTTACTAGTTGTTGCATGTGATTGAGACTGCGCTTGCCTTTCAGCTAGTAGACGTTCCACATTTCTAGCCGCTTTCAAAAGTTCGTCGAAATTTTTCACCGTCTCACGTGCAAGTTTAACGCGGATCTCATACTTGATCTGCCCATACAGCATGTCTAATTGTTGCGTTTCCGAATGGCTTTCTGGCAGCTGTGCAAACAGAACTCGTTTCTTTGATACGAAGGTCTCCGTTAACTCGTCATGACCTTGCTTGATACCAATAATGTCTTGATAAATTTGGTAAGCCGGTCTCTTGGGAGCGAACGCTAGACGAAGCCTATTTTGAAATTCTGTCCAGGTCGTAACTTCTCCTTTAACGCCGTTCCACCAAACAGCTGCGTCCTCCCTCAGTATCAACGGAATGCTTCTTATAGCTTCTTCATCGTTTATCTGCTCGATCGATTTGTAGACCGTTGCTCCAGCGAGGAATGTCTCTACGGCTTCCGTGTCTCTGGTACCGGTGTAAACTACAGTACAAGAACTGAATGACCGTCGTTGCTGCGAGCCGATGACCGATAAGAGCTTTTCAAATTGCTCAGTTGACAGATTCATGCTGCTTTCGGGATCTTCTTTCATTTTCTTTTCCGTAGTTCTTCGGAGAGTAGGGCTGGCCTTTTTCCTGGCCCTTACGTTGAGCGCCAGTTTGTAACGTCTCTTGGGGGTTTGTAGTTAAGAAAGCAAACACTTCGTTACAAAACTTTCATAGGATATTTTATTGCAAACTGAAGTCGGTGGTGAATGATCGGTGCCGATGTTCGAATTGCTCGATGCATCCGGCCCGTGCCAAGACCACTACGCGACTAAGGTGCCTACTGTCACAGACCACTTCCCGTTGCGGGTGCGAGGGCTGCGAGCGGCAGACTGCCTTCGGATGCCGGGCGGTCGGCTTATAAAGGCGCGCGGCGGTGGGGCGCGCGTCGGTGTGTGCGTTGACTCGATGCCGGGGTGCGGTGCGTGGGGAGCACGTACGCTTGAGTTGGAGCGCGGTGCTACACATGCTAAATAATACAAATAAATACTTTTAAAATCTTTATTAAACTTAATAGGTACTACAAAATAAGATTAATTAAAGTATTCTCACCGGTAACAAACTCTAAATATATAAGGACGAAAAGTGTTTTCCTTTGTCACGCATTAAAATTAGCGCTTAGGATTTTATTCAAATTCTTAATCTAATCAGTTTTTGCTTATTTTCTAAAGATTTAATAATCATAATATGAGATCAGTTAGGCGGCAAAAGAATTCAATTAAAATAAACCTCATCACAACTGTTTATTAAGTAATATTATGTTTGTTGTAGTATGTCACGCTTTAATTGAATCTTCTTGATGATGGAGTTTGATTTTACAATATCCCAGTCCTTCTTTTTTGTTTTGACAAATTTCAACTTCGGATGTGTTATTTTATTTAGAAAACTTATTTTGTAATTTATTTCTCCACTCGTTTCTGTTAAGTCTTCGACGAATCCTATATAATATTTCCATGTAATGTCCATGCAATGTCCAACCTATTGTGTTTATTACTGAAAAATATTAAACGTTAGTTTGCGAATCACTCAATTGATTCAGTGTTAAATATCTCACCGTGTCGATATTCTCGCAATCCAAAAGAAACAAAAGCATTCACTCTCATAGCTACCGCTAGGTCACCGATGTTATCAGTATGAATAATTCAAACAATTTTTTAATGTGAACTAGGCTTAACGTATTTTCTTGTGTGTTACGTAACACAAAACATAACACACGTAACATGCGGGAATAAACACACGCGAAAATAAAACCTTTTTCTAAGATTAAAACTTTTTAATACAGTCTAAATACACAGGGAACTAGGCGATTCCCTAAAAAACTACATTCTTTACAGGTATTTTGGATTTAACGGATTAAATTCCAACACTTACCTTGTCAAATGACATCAATTATCTCGAAAAAACTAGACTAACATTTCCGCTCACATCAACGACCTCACGAATTGCTTCCATATTAAAATGGCTGACAGATGTTTGATATTTCTTTTGACTCGTAGGGAAGTTTGCCAGCATAAAAAAAGACTAATAGTGTTGCTATGGTTTGAAAATTAAATTCTACTGAGAATTTCGTGTTACGTCACACACGGGAATCATTTTTGGTCCATATTTTTAACCGTGTTTTTTTTTAATAATAGGCAGATAAAGATTATTTATTTGCTTTAAAACAAAGCCATAATAATATATAATAGGTACAATCTAGCATATATATGATAATAACTCGATTTGATCAGAAAAAAACCAATAGTTTGGTGTCACATGGACGAGGGACATTTTGATTTTGTATGGAAGCTGTAATCACCCTAAATTATTAATCGAAAATTTACTTAAATAAATGAATAAATTACAATTTTAATTACGCCATGCTGGACAGGCATCCTTTAAACATTGATAAAACAGTCAATGGTAATAAAAATAACGTACTGTTTTATTAATATTTTTAATTTTAGTATGGTCCACGTCCAAATTTATGAAATGAACATTTTTTTGTGGCTTTACCCAAATAATACTCGACCGAGGTGTCCCTACGACCGAATCATCATCTCATGTGATGACTTGGACCGGACGGCCTCGTGGCTCGACTAGATAATCATCTCATATGATATCTGCGAAGGTAGCCGAAGATCAATTTAACATAGCCATCTATAATTTGATAGGTAAAAGGAACATGACTTGCTTACATTTACGAAATTTTTACAATCTGACGCTGAAAGGGTAGCAGAGTTGGCGGAACCACTGTCAAAAGGAAAAGAAACGGGCTCACCGGAAAATGTTGTTAAGGTGCCTGTTGCTGGCCTCCTATCGCACAGATGGACTTCTTTGACCGTCGACGCCGGCCGCTCGTTCGATCCTATGCGATCTGGGCACGTCGACGCCACGTGGCCCTGTTGACCGCACACGAAGCAGGTAGGGCGCCTTTTAGGATGCTCAGTTGTTTTCGTAGATGCCTTGTCATTGCGATCTTCACGACGTTTGCGGCAGTCTGTTTGTCTATGACCTTGCAGACCACACCGATGACACACTCCCATGAAGCGTGGCTCGTCGAATCGACTTTTCTTAGCTTCGTTATCATTACTGTCTTGTCCTTCTTGTTTCCGTTTCGAAGAGACGCCCCTTAATACCCGGAACATTTGGCTTTTAATAGTCACATTGCAGGAGTGTAGTTCACGACGCATAACGCCGTCTTTCTGGCATAAAACGGTACACCCTGATCACCCTGTGATGACATCTTCTGGCATTTCGGTGCGGGGAATCCGTTCTACCATAGTCCAAAGCAGCATCGGTTTCCCAAATTTTACAAGAAGTACTTCTTTATCCGATTCCATGTTAATTGTGAAGTTTGCAGCTTGGTTAAACACGTAGCTGCACGTCCTCGAAGAGCGTGGGTTTGTGCCAACAAAAGTTCCGCACCATCTAGTTTTCTACTCTTATAGTTAAATTTTTAATATTTTATGGGTTGCACGTGTTTTATGAGGCGGTATATCTCCTTACCAAATGAGGGTTGAACAGCTGCCAGCGATGTAAATTGTGCATGTTGAAATAGCCGTCTTTTTTACATGACGATTCGTCTTTTAAAAAAATCAATCTTGTAGTCAGGGATCGTCTGTCTTTTTCTTGATTCAGTCAAAGAATGGGAAATAACTCTATACATATATTTATACATGTACAGTGCGTTTGAATTCGAACTAGCAATATTTGAACGGCATATAGAACAATCAATTTCATCGACAAATCATCCCCATATCAGGGTTAACGTTTGTTTTTTACTCTAAAGTAAAAATTGTTCAAAGTGGCCTCCTTGGTTCATCAGACAAGCCGTCGGCCGTGTAGCCACTTGACTTGTTGCCCGATGAACCATATCGAAGTCTGCTCTTATTTCGTCTGCTACTGTCTTAATTTTTTGCAACAATTCTTCTCTTGTGTTTGGCACGTTGAAATAGACTTTTGCTTCATATGGCCCCATAGGAAAAAATCCAGCGGTGTCATGTCTGGGGAGCGTGGTGGCTAAGCTACAGTTCCACCTCGCCCAATCCATGGTGAGTTGTTGGCGTTTAGGTGCTCTCTAACTGCTGTAACGTGGTGGAATAAAAAAATAATAATAATAATTTAAAAATGGTAAAGTGAGGTTAAAATAAAAAGTGGTGACTAATGGGAAAAACGGTCCACGTTATCTGGGGAAGATGGGACAAAAAGAGAAATGGTGGCAAATGATACTTTTGCACCTGTATTAAAGAGCTTGAAGAGCTGAAGCTAACTGTACCTTTGAGGAAGGTGTCGCAGCTACCTAAGCGAACAAAAACAAAATTAAGCCTGGATAAACTTAAGTCGATAAGAACAAAGACCTCTGTTACCAAAGACCGTGTTATTGTTTATTTGTGAGTTGCTGTGTGAGGACAAAATTAAAAGATTTGTTTTTAGGGTTAAACCAAAATTATTTATTGGTCGGAACCATAATTATCTTAAGTACATGCAATCATCTTACTCTGTAATGACCAGAAGGGTCTTAAGCTTAAAATTCTACAACCTTAATCGTTATAAAGTTAAATACTATTTAATACTATATTTTAACACACTTAAATTAAAGCGAGCCTATTAAAACCAAATCGCTTAGAATGTAGTTATGAAATTACAGTTTCGGTGCTGATACCGCCTGTATAATATAGACAAATGTGATTCTAAATGTTATTTGACAATTAAATCTAGTAAATCGGTAGCTAAGCGATTTACTAGAACAACAAAAGGTATTTCTATTCAAAACTTATGTTCACTAAAGCGCAGATCATACAGTGAAAACGAGGAATGTCTCATACGTCTACACTCTGTCCAGAAGGCTTGAAATCGTGAAAATCAGTAGAATAATATGACCATACCTGTCATAGAAAAAGTGTCCAGTGGACCATTTTGAAGAAAATAAAGGGGGTTACTTGTAAATCCATGGATAAGTTGCGTGTGGTACTTCCTTCCACGACGAAGCAGGTACGCTTGCAGGTTAAAATCCGCAAGTGGATACAATGAGGTAAGCTTGCTTGCTGGTGTCCGCAAGTGGGAAGAAAAAAATGACATGTGGTGCAGTTACATGTGCAGAAATCGGGGTGCCGTAGTCGTTGCCAGTTCGTCAGGGGAGAATCGATCAATCCGGGAAGAGGCTATGGACAAAAAAGACGACAGAATCAGAATCACATGTCTTCTTCACCGGGAAAATTCTGAGATCAACTTGTATCACAACGAATTGAAATGATTTAGTTTCATTCCATCACAAAACTAACCTTTAACGCCTCTTTTTAAATGCTTCTGCCCTAAGGCAGAAGAAGGTCTGGAGCACCATGTCTTTCTACGAGTCTGTCTCGACCAGAAAAGAAAAAGAATTCAACTCGAGCTATCAAAAAATAATGCCCTTCAAATAAGCAAAATCACTCCTGTCACTTTGGAACCGTTTCGACTCACGCATCCACGTATGACGTCACTACACTTAATCCACTACGTCTTGTACGCAAAACTATTTTTATTTACGTTCCATTTTTCCAACAAGGTTATGTAAAATAATCCAGATAAAAAAATAGATAGAAAATAAATAATTTCATTCTCCTATCTTTTTTTATTTTATTTGATCCGTCGGACGGAAACGTGAAACGGATGACAGCAACATGCTAACTGTCACTGTCAGTGTCTAATAACTTACATGATTTCAAAGTCATTGCTCAATACTGTAAATGTAAACAAAATCATATGTGTTATTTAATGTCGAAGACAATTAAATACAACTAAAAATGCAAAAAAGAATGTTTAAGTGTCGTGCAACGAAAAAAATGAATTGAACGTAAGTAGCTACGCTACACTGCGCGAGCAAAATGTGCTGGTGCGCCGTCTAGTTGTAGCCACATACCTCTGGGGTACATGAGAGGCAAATCACCAAGGGCTTCCATAAATTCATTTCTCAGAAATTCCAAAAATCTTGGACCATTTAAAGTGTGTGGTAATTCAATCGGCCCAATCAATTTGTCGTCGATGATTGCTCCCCATACATACATTTACGGAGAACTCATGCTGGAATGTACTGGCCCGTACAGCATGTGGGTTTTCTGCCATCCATAAATGCTCGTTTCGGTGGTTCACGATGCCTGCTCTGGTAAATTCCGCTTCATCGGTCTATAACATTTTTCTTAAAAACCCAGGCTCTTGTCGCACACTCCTAAGAATCCACGAACAAAAAGTAGCTCAAACAGCATGATCGAATCTCCTGTACACGTCGAAAGTGATTGAGAAAAAATCAACAAATATGTGGGTAGTGGTTTGGAAAAAAACAGGGGAAAGACGTGAGGGATGAATGATGACGAATGTGACTGACTCACCGCTAGTTGTTGATGTGGCGCTGGCTTTGGGTTGAAATCAGTCGGTGTTTCACAACCATTCAAGTGAGATTCAAGTGTATTTCACAACCATTAAAGTGCGGATGAATGATGTTCCCAAGGATCCGCAGACGGGGATGATACGGCGAAAACACACGACGCGATCGCGGCGGGTCGACCCTCGAACACGCACGGGCGAGGTGGTTACCGGTGAGCACACGTTTTGAAAATAGTTGATTGTTGACGGTCTTGCGGCGAAATATGCAGCCAAGGAGGCGATGCACGTTGATCGGCAAGGTTTTTGTTCCTTTTAACAATGGCGAGAGCGCACAACCGACGCGTCGTCCGGTGGTCGTGGCAATACGTCAGTCACAGGCGGTTTGACGTAGGATGGGGAAAAATGGAGGGTAGGAAAAATTATTCGAGCTAGGTCAACCCTCAGTCGGTATGTTAAAAAAATAATGTTGAGCATAAAGTGCATTTTAGATTTATCAGGTAGTTTAACATATAGGGCCAACTTCAGAGAAAGTCGCAAAAATTCTAAAGAAAAACAATGTACAAGTTGCTTTCCGGACCAGCCATAATATGCGAAGGCTATGTAACGGTAAAGACACCATCAACAAAGAGTGGAAGTCAGGAGTTTACAAATTGACCTGCGATGAGTGTAATGGTGTCTACGTTGGACAAACAGGGAGAAACTTTCAAACCCGCTACAAAGAACATATTTCCGCGTACAGAAATGACCATCCAGAGAAGTTACATTTCACAAAACATCTATTAGAAACCGGTCACATATTACAAGATAACAACACATTCAAGGTCCTACATGTGTGTGAAAAAGGGTTCCGTATGAGTGTACTGGAACAGTTAGAAATATTTAAAGAATAGGGAATGGGTTATTCACTGCTGAACGACAAAACTACTGTTACATCGCCATTGATACGATGCATTGGTGCGCGTCACCCCACCTCGAGATGACGCACACGAGTGGCTATATAAGCGCCTGCGGCAGTGGAGCGGACTCATTCTCGGCCATTCTCGACTATTTTTTTTTAAAATTTGTATTAATTTTTCGATAAAAATTTATTTCTGTTCAATTCCTTATTGAATTAGCTTAATATATCAAATTGTATAAAGTTTTTACTAGATTCCATTAAATTAGGTCTGTTAAATTCGTTAGTTGAAATATCAAATTAATTTTATTGTATTAATTTTTCGATAAAATTATTTCTGTTAAATTCCTTATTGCATTAGCTTAATATATCAAATTGTATAAAGTTTTTACTAGATTCCATTAAATTAGGTCTGTTAAATTCATTAGTTGAAATATCAAATTGTATAACGTTTCAACTAATTTTGTTCCTAAGAACTATCATTTTGTTCCTAATAGTTAAATTTCAATTTTGACAATGATCTAAAAAGAAACAACTAGTAATTCAGGAGGCAATATGCATTTAAAAACATCTCTATTTATCACTTACTACAATGACATACTAAGTTGGTTTAAAACTTAATCATAGTTCGCAGGCCGTTAATCATAGTCCTCGCCTGCGCGGTACAGGGGCGCGGGGGTATGATAACAAAGGGGACTGAGAGAGGTGCGGGCGGTGGGAGAGCTTAGTGTAATACACACGAAAAGAAACGCGCGAAGATAGTTCCATAGATTTGTGACGTCATAGTGGTTAGCTGTGAAGAAATAGTGATTTATTAAATGAAAATTAATTGATGATGATACAATATTTGAATGAACTAGTATGTATAAGCTAATACGTAAGTGAATAAAATATTTGGTAATAAACTATTGTACTAAATATCGCAAAGAATAATCGTCAAAATTATAAATCAGTCACTTATGTAAAGGTACATAACAATATCGGTGGAACTTGATTATCACTTTCGAAGCAGCCATAATCGGAATCATCCTGAGTGTTAATAATAGGATCAACAGCATCATCCCGAATTCCATCATGTTTGCAGGGGGGCTATTCCTAGGAGCGCGTGAGATGAGATGAGATTTTATCTTGGTCACTCTCACACCTATGACGTTTCAAACTAGAGCAACAAGGACGAAAAAAGGTGAGATGAGAATCTCAAATCTCCGAATAGGGTCCCAGTACTCGTCCTCGATTTTAATTACATGGTTAAACACAATGCTCCCACTTCTCTACGGAATATCAGCAAAAATCCCTGAAATATACATAGTTTTTTTTGGTCCAAATTAGAATCCATACTTTTTCTATCCCCTGTTTTACATTTGGATTCAAATATCACAAGGTCTCCGTCTACTAAACCAGTTTGACCTCCACAATGTACGATAATCAAACGGTCCCCTTTACCAATATGAGAGAGCACGCCATGTACATCCTTGGATTGCCAGCATTTTAAAACGTTATGAGACGCATTTACATAAGTTTCGTCAAGATATAAAATATGTCTTCCTTCTCTACAATTTTTTTTAAATAGTCATTAGGTATTCCACCTCCACGATGTTATAATTGGCTGTTCAATAAGGAGTTTTCTTTTAGAACCGCATTTCTAAAATTGAAAACCAAGGCATAGTGGCCGGCAAACAACTTGAGCCAAAGTCGACGTGGTGGGGGTAAGTTCGCGCATGTACACTTCCGGACATATTTTATTGGTCATTGTCGGCGTTTGTAAAATTTTTACATATTTTGAAAAAATTGTGTATTTACGTAAATACCTACCCAACGTGTACATTTTTTATTTTTAAAAAACCTTAGAACCTTCGAGTTAGCTAGCCGTGATAGTTTATCAAACTAGATTTTAATGTCAATTTTGAGGCTCAGTGTAGAGTAGGTACTTGGATATCTTCACACACTTTGACTGCTGAAAACACATACGTTGTGTTTTTTCGGGCGCAACGCCAGTGCGGCTAAACACGCGAGGCGTGTTCGGCCTAAATTCAATACAACCGTGCGGCAAAATACAGACGTGTGTGTTTATCTCCGACGTAACGCCAGTGCGGCCGTACACGCGTCGCGTGTTTGCCTACATTTTTTTAAAAACGAGCTAGACAGTATCCTGATGGTAAGGGGCAATGCCTCTTCACTACTGCAGTAGCATACAACTTTTTTTATACAATTAGGTACGATTTTAAATTAAGAAATAAATTTATTTCGTAAAATGAATAGTCGTAGTTCTTATTATCTTAATAAAACGCTATTTTGACTATTTTGATACTATTACAACAAACTTCGAGAAACAACCGCTGGGTGCAGCTAGTAAATAAATACTCGTAAATATTCATTCGTTAAGTACCTACGTAAGTAGATTTGGCAGCAGTTGGCATCGAAGCCATTTTTCATAATTATCGTAGTTCAAATTGTCATGGTAGTCCCCAGATTTTGTGCCAGCTTTGAATAGCAATAGAGCATTTGGGACAAATCCACTTTTGGATCCCGCATGTACTATGACAACGCGTTGTCCTTTTGATATGGGTTTTTTGAGCCCTTCTGTGGATCCATCCAACCACGCTTTGGACGTTGAATGTGCGGAATCAACATGATTCATCCGTGTACACAATTGTTCTTCCTTCTTGTCTATATTTAATAATTTTTTTTAGGTATTCAATCCTCATTAATCGAATGTTGGTCTTTTCATTTAAAAGCTTCCTGTTATTTTCCACTTTTTTCCACCAAAATCCTAGTTCTTTTAAAATTCTGCGTAGACTTCTCTCCGATCCATTAAAATTTCTTTCTTTGTAGATCCTTGCTTCATAAAGCAATATACATCATAAACCATTTTTCTAGCTTGTCTCTTGAGAACTGTGTTATGTTGTCCCGGCATTGTCCAAAAAGTTTTTAGTAGCTGTAAACACAATATAACAAAAAACAAAGTAACAACAATACAAAAACAAACACTTTACAACAAAACTTCTAAACTCGAAACAGGCTATTAACACTGCACGCAAGTGTAGTCGGGTGCCAGCGGGACGTGTGCGCAACGCGGGGAACAGTGGCCGACTGATCGGCCAATCGCGTAGACGCGAGCTGTCAGAATGCTCCCGCGCACCTCTCTTTCCACCAACGATACCTTAAAATCGTCTATTGCTCACTCAAGGTCATGGCTCAAGTTGTGTGCCGGTTATTATAACAACAGCCTTAAATATTCCCTTACGCAGTGTAATACATATATACTCTTCTCTAAGTTCAGCATTCAAAGTTTTCAGAGTAGGTATTTTTTATCAATTGTATAAAACTGAGTGACTTTTCTTCTTACCACTCCTTTTGGAAAATCTTCTATTTCCACTCTTTTTTCTGCGAATCTGTTTTGATTTTTTCGGCGATTTGAATATTCCGTTGTCTTTCAATAATTTACTTTGTACAATTCTAGATGCAATCTTTTCCGATAGTCCAGTAACTTCTGCTACGGTTTTGTTTAAATTTATGTCATGTTCATATTCAGTAGAATTTGGGTCCAGTTTCTTTTTTCCTTTTTCCGATTCATCTTGAGATTGTAATCTCATTTGTATCTCTCAAAGCGTTCGCAACAATGAACACGTGCTATCGCTGCCCGCGTAGCGATCGAAATGAGCTATAACAAAAATGCGCCTCTCTCAATCCCCTTTGTCATCATACCCTCGCGCCCCTGTACCGCGCAGGCAAGGAGTAAGATAAACGGCGCAGCCATAGTTCCGGCAGGTCATTTATTAAAAATTCGAGGTCATTCTCCCCATTTAATGTATCAGGGAGATAATGGGGTCCTATGAGGTCTCTCCCAATGACACCTGCCCATACGTTGACCGAAAACTTGTGTTGGTGTGAGGTCTCTCTAGTCGCGCTAGGATTTTGTGATTCCCATCTGTGTAGGTTGTGTTGGTTAAAGATCGTCTCTCGTTAATTTAGATTCATCAGAATGTAGCATGAAACAGCAGAACTGCAAGCGCCGCTCTTGGTCCCCTTCTACTGAACCTGTCACCAAAACAAACCCGTTTGGGAACATGAGATGGCAATTATTATTAAATTGTTACCTACGACCCTAACTTGCGAACAGTCGTCATAATAAAAATTTGCTATCCACTAGGCAGAGAATTCGAGCTAGGCCTATTGTCAGTAACTAGATAAGTACAAACATTTGCAATTTCGTCATGCTTACGTCATGCTACGTTAAGGTGCGTATAAATTAAGCGCGGCAGCCGCGCGAGCCAATGTTCGACCAGAGTTGACGTTCATTTGCCGCGCGAGCCAATATGTAGATATAAATTTAGTTGGACGTGACAGCCGCGCGCGGCAGGCGATCGCACGAACAGACCGCGGCGGATAGTCAGACCAGTTCACTCTTGTGAACCTGCGAGTATGGACGCGCGTCGTCGGGCGGCTGCCGCTTTCATTGTGATTCACCATCTTATTTGTAAAAAAAATAAAAGAAAAAGGCGTTGGTGGATGAAAAAATTATATCTAAATAGATCGCTATATGCCGTGAAACTTCTGAAAGACATAAGATATGAAGCCGTTGAAGACACTATAAAAATTTTTACGCGAGTGTCAACTAGTTTGTCATAATTAGGTGCTCCTCTCTGCGGCATTTCTTGGTTGTTATTCAAATGAAAATTTTCTAAAATTTTCTTAAATCTTTTTACAGGCATAACTGCTGCTATCTCATTATTTCTAAAAAATGGATCACTAGACCAATACAAATCGATGGACGGTAGTGGGTTGAAACCCATCAATATTATCACGCCAATAAAGGCGTTTATTTCGGAGGAAGTCACAGGTTTCCAGCCACGGCTTTGGTTTTGTTCTGCGTACATATTAGTTTGAGTTACAAGTAGCTCAATAATCTCTTCGTGGAAAAATATAGAGAAAAAACTTTTAGGCCTAGATCTGCTTGGAAAATACTGTCTGGATTGAAGAGGAACGCTATCGAAACTACCTATATCAGGTTCCTGGGGAAATATCACTTTCTTCCATGTTCCTTGTCCATGTCCTTCTTCTGTGTCAGATGACTCTGTATCAGACGGGACAGCTACTTGTGAAACCTCTGGCGGACTAGTGCGAGCATCATTTGAAAGCGTTAAGTTCTCTTGCATGGGAATTTCAGCACAATTTGAAGTATCTAAAGTGTTTTGAGCATCATTTGTTGGTTGAGGCGAAGGAGTTCGAACATAATTTGAAGTTGTTTGCTCTGGCGAAGAGATTCTGACATTACAATATGGATCTGATGAAGTTTGGGCTAGGACATTGGTAGTTGAACTACACGGCTCAGCTGGAGTTGTTACATGTTTTCCGTCGCATGATATTCTTTGGAATAGGACGGCACGTCAGGGTCTAAACAATTATCGGTAAGGATTGATCTGAGATCAAAGTCTGATCTCAGATCAATCCTGTTAAGTCTGTTAAGTTTTCGATTTCTGGTTCGTATTCGTCTTCCGACTCCTCGGGATTATCCATACCAAATAGATTGTTAAGCTCATCCTCAATTTCTTTATCACACAATTTCCTCTTCCAATTAGACATTCTTACCTTTAAAAAAATACGATGCTAACTTAAAAACATGCAAATTTAGGCATTACCTACCATATTATAAAGAAAAAACCCAAAAACCCTGCATGAATCCCGGAAATATAATACACCCATGCTGAGGCAGTGGCAACTATATTGCCACCTAAAAAAACCCATTTTACAAAAATATTTACAATGGACTGCTAATAATATAGCCTAATATGGCTCCAGAGATCCCAAATTATCAAAATAATACAAAAAACTTACCACCGTAGTAGCAGAATTCCGACATGAAGTTAGATTTATAAAAAAATCCGTTTTAGCCCAAATTTTCGGATTCAAAGTATTCCCAAATGACACTTATGACATCTGTCATTGAAACCATTTTTTTTTCCAAATCTATGGTTTATAAAGTTGCCATTTCTCAAAAAAAAAACTCAAACAGTTCACATTCCGCGAAATTTAAAAAAAATGCTGCAGCAAAGGGTTACAGTAGATTTTTTTTATGTAGAAATGCGAGCTCTCGACCATGTTTGTAGTGCGGTTATGCATATATTGCAAGACCATTTGTCGGCAAAAAACGAAGTCTTATTTAGGGTAAAGGCGGGTATTCCCGGTCACCTAAGCAAAATAAAACTTTAATTAGCGAAAAAACATAACTTCAGGTTCTATGATTCTTCAAAACAATAAGATCAATTGTTTGAAAAAATGTGGCACAATCAACGTTTGAAAAAAATATGGCTTAGACCACCATTGGCCGACATTGCGGGTAATGCCGGTTGGCAGGATGACTGCCGGTCAAGTTTTTAACGATACAAATCACATATGTTGTCTCGGGGGGACTCAAAGCCCGAGCACTCAGCATGAACCCAACATCCACACTGAACATACCTATACCAAAGTTATTTGTTCTGGCCGAAATCGTTGCATATCACACACTTATTCTCAAGGTCTTCGAAATCGGTGTCATCGTCGTCACGTACGTCTATCATGTCGATTTCGGAGTTCAACGAACTTTCAATATTATCTTCTTGGAGAACTCTCTTTTTTACCTTTTTTTATAGAAGCTTGAGCTGGTCTTTTCTTTGCCGTTTTGGGAAAAAAATGTTTTCTTTCTTCCTTTCTTTTCTTGCTCTTCTTTCTTATTTTTCTATTAAAGCTTTTTTATTAGGAGTATTAGTAGTTTTATCTGCCATTTCAGCGTCCTGTTCTTGGGTTCCAAGAACACAGGACAGAACAGGACGCAAAATTTTTTAAAGTATTATCGCATAGAACAGTCAAATTTGGATTTGCTAAGATTGTTTTACAATGTTCACTAGCGAATACAAAAATTATATTGCGAGTATGGTAATCAGCTAATAAAAACTTTATAAATCTTTCGGGCACAGTAACTTCCGTTAGTGAATTAAAACACACCCTTTTTACTCCCAATGACTTACTCGTATTTCGTTTTCGATTATGTTTTAGCTTCGTCCTTCGGGATTAGATAATTCACTTGTAGTACCGCCTAGTGGTACGCCGTCTCGCACTAAACTTGAGGGTATATAAAAAACAAATTCTTAGCAACACCCTAGTTCCACTTCCTACCTACCCACGCCTTCATTCGCTTTTTAGTGCTCGCCAAGCTCGCATCTTGTGTTTCTTTTTTAATCAATTTTAAGTAAAAGTGAAGTGAACCTTTATCCAATTATCATGCTTGAACGCAAGAAGAACAATAATTACGATCATTTCTTGAAGAAACTCTAAAAATTTGATAATAAAATACGACGACAGTGTAAATCACGCAGTCGATCTCCTAGTTCGGAGAATCGTTATCACTCGGATTTTCAAGGTCAGTTTTGCATTTGTGTTTTACTGTACCTACCTACATACACGTACTACGTAAGTACAGTGATATTTTCAAGTTTTTTCTATAGGGTTTGCGTGCTTCTCTTTGGAGTTGTCACTACGCAAATTAATAGTTTTGCGAGCAGTATACTAGGACTGTTTCTTAACGAATATGACAACATACGAATATGTGTAGATAAGACATGGGTTTGCGTACTTCTCTTTGGAGCTGTACTACCCGTAAAAGTTTTGCGAACAGTACTATGGTCTGTTTCTTAACTTATCAAACCAATACACACGATCATGTGTGGATAAGACATGGGTTTGCGTACTTCTCTTTGGAGCTGTACTACCCGTAAAAGTTTTGCGAACAGTACTATGGTCTGTTTCTTAACTTGTCCAACCACGACTCGCTCGTCTGATAATCGCATCGCTGATTTGCTAGACGGAAATCATAATGGGACAGATTATCCGGAGGTGCTGTCAGTACTAACGGCAGAGCCGGTCGCCGAATCCGCTATCGGCCAGCCAATACCCGGCACCAGCACTGAGGACGGTATCTCCACAACCGTACTTCTTCTTAGATACTACTTCCTGTGTCATGTCTGTGTCATGTTCCATTCATGTGTGTCATGAAGAACATGACAGGATGAATGATAGCATTCTTCAATTATTAAGCGACGATACTACTGTCTCAAACATATATTGAGCTAACATTCAAAATAATTTAGCTATTAGACTGGAGCATACCGCCACACATGGTCTCTTCAGTTAAATTCGGAGAGAGTTAACGGAGAAGTACCTGCTTCCAAGTAACTGCACGCTTATCAATATTCCAGCACTGAATACTGAGATGAAGCCGGCTATATCAGAAATGACCGCTATACTCGATAAAAGCATCAAGTTTAGACAGGAGCAAAATGCAACTGCAATATTCTGTGTTAGTCAGGCTAATAATAAGCAAGCTTCTCACAAAGATCTAGCGATCATTAAGTCACTCATAGACGCTCAATCTAATGTGATATGCAACTTCATGATTCAAGAGTAAGGAGTTACATTTTAACGTCGGTTAAAAAGGAAATGAACCAATTACAGAATACTAAGCCCGACAATCTTTTATATTGCCAGAACATAGCTGAAATTCTAAAGACGGCAAAGCCTTCAGTAAGTCAGGGACTGACTTAATAGTTCCGGCAACCAAGCCTCCACAGACTGTGAATAAGAATCCACCTTCTTACTCGAAGAGTTTAAGCTTAAGGGTTATCCGCTCCGGAGACAGCCTTATCAGACCAATCTGAAGACGAAGGAATCCCCTCCGTCTCCAAGCAGGAGTCGGCCCTACAGCTCATCGAGGCCGTCCCAGCAGCAACAGACCGCACGGCACGGGCGGCGGCCGCACACCGTTAGATACGGTAACTCATGCTGGTACATTCGTTTTTCTTTTTACGACCAACGATCGTTAAATTTTACGAATAATCATGTATTCATCATACGTATTCATCATGTATTTCATGTATTCAAGATTATCAAATACGATTTTCGGATCCAGTCATACAAACTTCTCCACTGAAAAAAAAAAAAAAAAAAAACTTTTCATGAAGCCATAGCAGCTCTTTTATCTAATGGAGCCATTTCCATATAAGTAAACCCATTGAAAGCTAACTTATTTCAAGATTATTATTATTATTTATTTATTTTTCATACCGAAACCAAATGGGAAGAATAGGTTTACTTATCTTGAACTTAAAAATGTTTAATAATTTTATAAAACAAGCCATTTCAAGATCGAAGACTTGTGTATACTATATTAAAGTTACAACATGTATGAATTTCAAGTCCTTCCACTTGGTCTTAGGACTGCACTTTTTATATTTACCAAGGCATGAAACCTATCGTCCGTGTCTTACGATCTGCCGGCCTAAGTTCTACGAATTAATTAGATAATTTTACTGGCTAACGGGCCAGTCATATGAGACATGTTTATAAAACACCACTCTGACAGAGAAGTTAATAACCACTTTGGGTTTTTTAGTAAATGAACAGAAAAGTTCTATAATTCCTAGTAAGCAATGTATTTTTTAGGATTTGTGTTAGATTCAGAAAATTTCCAAATTGGGCTGCCTGTAGAAAAACTGAGTTGCATTAAATCAGAACTACTAAAGTATTTGGACAAAAATAGATGAAAGACCGCAAGATGCAAAGTCTTTCGAATGTTTAAAATATTTGAATTTAAAAATACTATAAAAAATTCATAAACTTGCCAGTTTCCCTACAGCCTGATCATAAGTGTTTCTGTGACGCAATACAAAAGCCATTTAATAACATAAAAGAGGACACACATGATCTGGATATTTTTTTTTATGCCTCAAATACGGGGTGGGGGGCCTGTGACCACAATACGGCTAGAGGTCAATGAAGTATACAAGAAAGAACTCGACACATACATTTTCTCGAAATTCAAGCCGCAATTTTCGGCTTTAAGGTTTTTGCTCAAAATTTGAATAACTGTCAAATTCTGCTCAGGGTCGACAATACGATGGCAATGTCTTATATTGAATAGGTGGTGTCCAATTTCCCCACCTCACTGACATTATCAAGTAATTTTAGCAATGGTGTGAATCTCATAGATTTTATGTCATGACTTCCTATATTAAATCTTCAGATAACGTAACAGCGCACACAGAATCAAGGCGCATTCACCTAGAATAGAGCGGCAACTAGCAGATTGCCTGCAAAGATATTGTTGAAAAATTTGGCTTTTCCAAAAATATTTATTTGCTAGCCAAATAAATAAGAAATTTACCACTTGCATCTCTTGGCGTAGGGACCCTAATGCAATGTCTATAGATGCATTCTAAACTTCATAGGCTGACTATTATTTTTCTGCATATCCGCTTTTTTCTTTAATGTTAGGAACTTTGAGAAAAATTGTAACTTACAGAGCAAGGGGCATTATGGTTGTCCCCTTCTGGCCTACGCGGCCATGGTATCCACGTTATAAACATTTTTTGCTGTCGGAAGTTGCCAGTTTTGAAGCATGTAAGAATCCAGTTTTTCCTCCCCATTCCAGCAATCAGAACATGCGGCATGGTTAAAGAGAAGTGAGCCTCCATCTGCGATCTATATAATTATGACTTCCCCATCTGATAATTCCATTAAACAATATAATGTTTACTTTAGGTGTTGGTTCCATTTTTGTAACGTGAACTAAAAATTTCGATATGTTCCACAAGTTTTATATTTTCATATTAAGCTTTCTGAAGACTGAGCTCAATTTGGCACTTTAAACACATGGAGATCTGCACTGGCTCCTCTGATGGGTAATAACTTTGGTGATGACGATAGAGTCAGAAGATTTATTAACGGTAATCGTCTACAACCTCCATTACCTAAGTATGCAGTAACATGGGACCCTTCGGATGTAATAAATAATTTAAAAATCTAAAATTCAAATTAGATTCTTACTTTTGAAAAGTTATCTAAGAAACGAATTACTTTGTTTGCCTTACTAACTGCTCATCGTGTACAGACGTTATCCAAGATCAATATTAAAAATTTTGAGACGTTCTCAACTAAAATTAAGATCAACGTTCCTAATTTTTTGAAAACAACGCGTGTAGGTTGCTTGCAAGCGCAGTACGAGTATTAGGATTGCCATTTTTCGAAGAAAAAACCGGAAATTAATCCTGGAAAGGCACTAGTAGCAGTAGCATATTTAGAGAAACTGCTTCTCTGCGATATAATGTTGAATCCCTTTTCATTAGTCTTAGGAAATCATTCAAGGCTGTTGGATCTCAGACCTTATCACATATTATTCTATATAATAGTGGAATCGATTAAAAATAATATCCTCTGCTCATAGTACAAGACACGCTCCACGGCATAATAATCTTGGCATCAGCCTGGAACAGATCAGAAGAACCGCTGGATGGAGTGGTTCTTATATTACGTTATATCAGTTCTATAATAGAAAATTATAAGTGATGTTCGTGTTACTGATGATGATTCCTTTGCCAGGGCTATTGTCAATGGAGTTAATGATTAATTAACTTGTTACTATAGGTACTATGTATAAATTATATTGTCTATCATAATCAAGACATAAGTTGTCTAACAACTACATTGATTTTGATCAAATAATTTTAAGCAAAATATTTCATTTATTTTTTATCTCTAAAAGTCTACAAGTGAATTATCTAATCCCGAAGGACGAAGCTAAAACATAATTAATGATTAAACGAACTTACCTGTACGTGAAGTTCTATCATAATTATGTGACAGCTTCGTCCGAAGGGATTAGCAACCCACCCTCCCATAACTAAAAATAGTTAACCCATGGTCTATGAAATATTTTGAACTCCAAACTAAATGAAGGCGTGGGTAGGTAGGAAGTGGAACTAGGGTGTTGCTAAGAATTTGTTTTTTATATACCCTCAAGTTTAGTGCGAGACGGCGTACCACTAGGCGGTACTACAAGTGAATTATCTAATCCCTTCGGACGAAGCTGTCACATAATTATGATAGAACTTCACGTACAGGTAAGTTCGTTTAATCATTAATAAAACTTGTTTTCAACATTTTTAAACTTAGGTACTTTTTTATGAGGTCGACTCCTATGTCTTTTAGTGTTGAAACAGCCTGTCGAAACGCATTTGGTATAGGAACAGTACAGTCACTGGTCACTTTTTCAATGCATTTGTCAAAGTTAAGCTCCAATTCCTTGGACACAAAATCAGGCACACAGTTGTGCCTGTCATCTCGTTCGATGCAGTTATTGCTAGCAATTATTAGTCTTGCTTTGCAACCAGTTCTTTTCGCACACCTCCAAATACATGAACCGTCTTTATTTGTTCGGTCTTTGTTATATTTATATCCTGCACGAAGTAGCACTGACTTTCCTCATTGGGATTTAATTATTTCATGTCCAGTTTCACTACTAGACGGACCTGCTTGTGACCCACTTCCTGAAAAATAAGACATCTTTGACCAACTTTTTAAATAAATCACTATGATTATGAATTATCTGGTGTTGTTATAAAGTCTAATAAAATGGAAAAAATATTTTCGGAAATAAAATACAATTTGCTTCACTAATGCTCTGTAACGAACCATACAGCGTGTATTTTGAACTATGATACTAAATTAATAGCAAATAAAAGACATTTTGCTAAAGAAAATACCTATCTATAAACTGTATTTACTTGATCGTGAGACAACTTGTAAAAAAAACATAAGAATTTAGATTATTAAACATGTTCTTTTCAACGGTTTTTTCAACACCTGAATTTCATTAATCAAACAAAATATTTCATGCAACATTTTATCACTCCAGCATAGATACTGTAGATTTCTGTGGAACCGTAGAAAGTGTAAAACTTTGTCTCGCCAAATTATTAATAAATGAAAAAAATGCACGTGGTATTTATTTTATTATGGAGCAACTCTGTACTTACATAAACGTGTGTTAATAATATACTGATTTGAACTAAGCAAAAAAGTTAAATTATTATAAACTTACCATCACAATACATCAAAATTACTAAAAACTTCCACATTTTAATATTTTTTTACTTTAAACTAAACGGCAGTCTTAAATACTTAATAAAAAATGTAATGCACTATTAACGGCAGCTTAGCATAAGTGACACTAAAATCACTAAAATAAAGACGTCTTAGCGGGTTTGCAACATGAATTAGAAGGAGATAGCGCTATTTTTTTTATTTTTTATTTTTTTATTTATTTATTCAAGTAGCACCGGTTACCCGACTTACGCTAATGATAATAATTAATTACAATAAATTCAATAAACAACAAATTAAATTAATCTCATAAGTCAAATTATCAAATAAAAATAAAAACATGTCATGGTAATAAAAAGAGAATTAAATAAAATATAACAAACAAATGACATCAACATGAAAATAATAATGTGAATGTCATAATAGTACAAGTCAAAATATCAAATGTCAAAAAGTAAGAAGAAGAAAAAAAAATTATGTAAGTCATTATTTAAAAATACTTGATTGTTTTTGCTATGACAAGGGTTGCGCGCAAGCGACGTCCTAAGAGATAGCATGTACCTACTAATATGCGTCATCGGCCGCGCCCCACTCGCCTCATTCCACACCTCTAAATCAAAAGCTAAGCAAATGGTCGGTACTTAACCGAATCAGCTGACGCGGGCAAAGCCGCGGTTCGTTTTTAGTTTCAATCCATTTTTATTATGACTGTACTTTATACGTACGAGCTAGTTGACGACAATAAAAATCACGCTCGCGAGTTGACGAACAACTCACAAAAAGAGGTTTTATAGTTTTTTTCGAATGAGTGCACACTTTCGGAAGTTTATTGGAAGCCCTAGAGCCACATATACGGAAACAGTATACTAATATGAGGAATCCTGTGGAGCCAATAGAAATGCTGGGAATCACTTTAAGGTAAATAAAAAAATATATTATTTGCACTTCTTTATTATTAATTTTCAAATCAACGTCAGGGAAACATTATTACTTATTACCTTGTAAAATCAAACTCCGTCTGATCGCTTTCTTGAGATATTTGACTTGGAGATGAAATATAATTAGAGTTTGATTGTACTGTACTAAACGAACTTGTAGTTTGATAATTTTTGGTATGATACCCATGCGATGATGCTTCTTCATGCTGATAGGACGAAGATTGTGAATACGAATCTGTTATTATTTGCAATATTTTACTCTGAAACGTGAGTTTCTGAAGATCGGTAAAATCCTCTATAGATAGCAAAATTCCTGTAAAAAGTTTATGTGGCGATTCTCTGGCTCCTTGAGAGCTTTAAATATTTCTTTTTCAAAATCATCCAATTGTTCAAGATTCAAGATATCAAGATATGTATTTTGTTTGCGACCATACAGTACTATGTAATCCAGCTAATAGTGGCTCGTTATTTTTAAATTACATTTTTTTTTTTTGGCGTTGATAGCTGTAGTAGACTCGAACTACACATTTACTTTTGGTGATATTGGCGCATACGGCAAAGAGTGCGATTCAACTGTTTTCCAAAATTCAAAACTATACCAGTTACTGATTAGCGAGAACCTCTCATAGCCTACTCCCCAGCCATTATGTGGCTTCAATAGAGCAATCCCATATGTGTTAGTGGGTGACGAAGCTTTTGGATTGAGCAAACATGTTATGCGTCCCTATGGTAGTAAAAATCTTAATGTCAAACAAAAGGTATTCAATTATCGTCCAGAAGATATATTGAGTGCGCTTTTGGAATCATGGCAAATAAATGGCGCATTTTTCACAGACCGATAAACGTGTCCTATAATTTTGCAACTGCCATTAGCCTGTTGTGTTCTTCACAATTTTGTGGCCGATCGGGACGGTCTTCGCCCAAGTGATAAATTTGCGATAGTTTTTGATGAATTTCACTCGCTTCAACCAACGATTTAAAACTATGAATTACTATGTAAAACTAGAGTAGAAGGGAGGGGGTCTTAGAATAGAGTAGTATACAGTACAGATGTTCACCGAGGGGGGAGGGAAGAGGGTTAAAAATCGTACGAAATGGTCACGTAGTATGGGTACGTTCCCTAATTCAATAAATCAAGGAGAATGCACTCTCGCCTATGCCGTACAAATAACTGAGCGGCGCCGCTGCGGCACCGCACAGTTTGCACCCCTCCCCACTTCGTCTGCCTCGCGCCGTTGTCCGGTGCGCCTCCGGTTTTGTCCGTGACGGTAAAAAAAACAACGAAGGATTGTGCAACGCACACATAAATATAAAAAAGATATTTCAACGTACACTGAAAGTACAACAGTAAAAAATAAAGAACAGCTTTTGACAGTCATAGATATTCATAGCTGTAAATATTTCGGGCAATTCATCTCCAACGTTTTACTCCAATGGTTACGGTTACGGTACTTCGGTTCAGTGTTAATGAGAGATATATTATAATGCAGAAAATTATAGAAACTCTAAAATAATAATTTACTAATAAATCACTATGTGGTGGCAGGTTAAATGAAACAGGTTTTTTATTAATACGAGTATGTTTATTAACGTTGTACAATAACATTACTAAATTGTAGGTAGTTGTGTATAAGATAGATTTGTATAATCATTGAAAAGACTGATTTAGTAATTATTTAGAAGTATGCGCGCGCGCGGCTGCGTCTCGCATAGCACAGATAGAGTGCTATGCGAGACGCAGCCGCGCGCGCGCACTCGCCCTGATGAAGACCGCCGAATGCGGTTGAAACTATAGTCGGAATAATCGACTGAATCGTACGTGAGTAATTCCCGTGTTTTTAAATCAGTCTATCTGTGCTATGCGAGACGCAGCCGCGCGCGCGCACTCGCCCTGATGAAGACCGCCGAATGCGGTTGAAACTATAGTCGGAATAATCGACTGAATCGTACGTGAGTAATTCCCGTGTTTTTAAATCATAATGTGTGAAAACCACGTCAGTTTCCATAATAAAATATTTAGAAGACTGATTAATTCATACAAGCATGAGACAATTTTTAATTAAACAAATTAAGTACAACACATTTTGTGTGTGTATTTACTGAAAACATAAAACACTTTTAAACTAGAAATATTGTGAATAATAAAAATTTAGCAATCTTTCATTACATTTTTAGTATTTATGATATTCTTTGAAACATGGGGTAAGCCATAGGCCTGGTAATTCTGGGCAATCAGGACACCCATACATAACCATGGTCCTTTTTTAGTTTTATTGTAGTATAATATGTACTCTACAGTCTACACCGTTTTTGCATTGTCATACCGTCTTTCTTTGGAAACATGTTAGGCAAATGTATTTTCCCTGCAGTAAGGGACTGCGAAAGTTCTTTCACATTTGGAGGCTGTACTAAATTTTCTAATATGGATTTTTTAAATCATATAATTTTTCTTTTGAATTATTTATTTTTCTAAACAAACGGAAGCCATTATTCACTAGACATATTTGTATCAAATGAATAATTGCTTTTTTATACCAGCGAAAAGTTTTGTGTTTGCAGGAATAATAAATTAAAATTGGTCGTGTCAGTCGACTGATCGCTCGTATTTATTCAATTGTATTTGTACGACAGGCAATCAATCCCTTTATAGTCGTTGCCATGCTCCGAGCACAAAAGCAGCACTTCTCTTTTGTCCAACCATTTGGTAACTACTATTTTTTAATATTTGGGAACGGTATTCGTCTGATGTTAATTTGGTATTCATTACACTGGGATTACCAGCGCGCTTTGCCCGTAGAGTACTAGTTACATATGTATTTTTATTTAAAACCTCTTCTGTGAAACCCACCCTGGTATAATAATTATCAATGTAAAGTGAATGGGCCTTATTTATATATTTTTCAATAAGCAACATCACAACTTTCTTAACATGAATACGGCCACCTACCAATTGATCTTCAAAACCAGCTTAGTAGAACCTCTATAAGTCGAACATCAAGGGAGACGCCAAAAAATTCGAGTTATAGAGTTTTCAACTTATGGAGGATTTCGACTTAGGCGGATTTTGATTCGACATAAAGAGTTTGAGGTTTATTCTTATAAATTTTGAGTTAGAAAGGTAAAATAAATAAAAATTCAACTTGCATGGGTGACAAACATATTTTTATTTATTATAAATCAACCTTATTTCAAATCATTTTAAAATAAAAAATATGGCATTAAAAAAGTCAGTATTTTTTTTTTTTTGCTTTAGATAATTTGGTTGTTCTCTATCTATAGCATTGTCTAATCTATAAAGAGCAGAAAATTCTTCTTCTTCAGAGTTACTGGTTTGCTCTATAAAATTACGTAAGGTATTCAATGCGGTTCGCGCCTCTTTGATGGTAACCCATGGAGCGCATGTACTATTCATGTCTTCTATGTCATCTAAATCATTAGTATCGGTTTTCTGAGCTACTGAATCGATAATTTCGTCATCAGATAATGTCCCAGCAGTCATAACTCCATCATCGCACGAAACAAAGTCCTCAAAGGATATTCCTGATTCAGATACCACTGCGTTCCATCCTGCAGGAGGTGAAATAGAAATATCTTCGGATTCAGCTACTACTGTTGACGACGATGAAAAACCACAGTGTACATAACAGGTTTTTATTGTATTCGCAGTAACATTTCGCCAAGCTTTAAGGTACAGATACACAATTACACATGTTAGAAAGTAGCACTACTAAGCACGCTTGAAAGCATGCTAATATTGAGTATGCTATCGTAATGTTTACATATGCTACGTATTGGCATGCTAGTTTTGAGTATACTGTTGTATTAGCATGCTCGAAGCAAGCATACCAGTCACACTTGCTAACTCGTGCTAGTAGTAGTAACAAGCGCTGCACTGAAATGAATAATCAACTATCTATTCGTACTAAAATCAATAAAATTGTGTTATTGCTCGCGGTGAACTGTACTAAACAAATTTTGCTGAAAAACATCAAAAAAACTAGAAATGCTCGTCTCTCTAGCAGTGGATCACTGTACGTCGTCGTAGCGGAACTCCGACAACGCAGTGCATCCCCTCCCCTCGCTTCGTCTCTCGTCCGTCGATCCGTTGAATTATCGCGCGCCATTAGACCGTAGCGTCGTCGCGCGCGATAATTCATGTCATGTCGTAAGAAATATATGGAAACCGACGCAGTGACGACGCTGCGACGACGCAATGCAGCGCAACGCAATAATGGGGCCTCGCCCGTACTTGGGCGGTCGGATTACCGTACTGATGAAAGCTTCATTGCGGAGGCCTCAGAGTTCAACGTTGATGTTGAGTGGAAATGTTAGACTGGCGTTCGCAGACAAACCGCAGTTTAAGAGGGTGCTTGGTTAATGGAGTCAAGCAGCCAGTAATTAGGTAGCAGTTGTAGATAGTATTAGGTAGTAGTTGTAAGCCCAAAGAAAGGCCCTGGAATGAATCCATTTCGAAATTTAAAAACGTGGTAAGAGGTTATCTGTCAAACGTATTTTGATTATTTTGCAAGTTTTGGGTAGAAAATATGGGAAAATTTATACTGGAATATAAGCAGGAACTCGTAGGGGAGCTTTTAGTAACACAAAAACAAGTCTCTAATGACATACAAATGGGCTTCGCACAAGTATTGCAGGAATGCTTGGTTTTTCTATCCTTCTTGTATGGACAATCCTGACATCTGACATATCGTCCAGGGACATTCACTTTTCTAGGGGTTCACCTAGCTGTTTCTCGATTCGCTGACGGAGGTAGGTGGGTTTTTTTTTTTTTTTGATTTCGTGAATGCAGGTGTTCGTAAATCATCGATAAGCCCAAATTACGAATGAATTATGTTCTCTTGATCGTAACGTTTTTATTTGCTCGTTAAATAATGCAAGCATTAATAGCTGCCGTGTTCAAGACACCATAGAATAAAGTCATTGGCCATCGTTTACTGTTTCGAGAAACGTTGTAACTGGCACTCAGCTCATCAACCACATCAACAGCTTTGGTCGAATTATAAAATATTATCGTTTTAGGTTTTTGTTTCTCTCCTGTAGATTCATCTATTTAATTATCATGGTGCATGGTGGACATAACAGTAACTACCTTGTTCTTCTTTGGCGCATAGGAAACAAGTGTGATGTCTTTTTGAAACCCAAAGACTGAACTATTAGGTTGTCTGTCAGTTCTAATGAAAGATTCGGGAATCTGTCTCTTGTTCTTTCGGACAGTTCCAACTCATACCCGGTGAACCAATTATCAGGTGTGAGATACCCTGGCTCATGCTCGCCGGGTTAAACAAGATAAGGTTACATATCTTTTCAGGGTTATTAAAGTGTAAACAGTTGTTGTAGTGGTATTAAATGAAGGAAGAGCGCACCTGGTTTAGCCAGGGTCAGGTTTCGGGGTCAGGCGCCGACCGCGTCCACCAAGAGATCTCCATTCACACCGCATTTGTAGTTATAAAACCGACGCGAGAAACAGAAGTTCCACGTAAATATCGATTGTCAAACTAAATCAATACGGGTTGAACCTCTGACTTTTGTTTACATCTAAACACTAAGTCGACTAAAAATAATCGATTGAAATAAGTTATTAATAAGTTAATTCGGATGAAACCTAAGATGAAATTATATAAATCTTGAATTAAATGATTTTTTTAACGTTTATTTTAAAAATATTTAAATTTTGAAAATCTACTATAATCGGGTTAGAGCGGTCACTTTGGCTGATGAGCTGGTGAAGAATATGCACCCACTAATGCCAGACCCTCGTGTGCAAATAAAGTTGGGCATTGGTCACTACCTTGCCAGAAATGATACAAGGCGGGCTCGGTGCAAGTGCTGCGCAACAAAAAAAAAATTAACACAAACGTCCTGGAAATGTGAAGCATGCAACGTTACTTTGTGCATGCTCGGTTGCTTCAAACACACACACAATTCTCTTTAATTTCAATAAATTAACTATTATTATTGAAACCATTCATCTCAAATCTTTTCATCAAAAATCTATTCATCTCTTATCTACGTTCTAAAATTTGTCTCAATCTGTTCAGTCGCTTAACCCGTGAGGATTTACAACATGGTATTAGGAACATAAGACAGGATCGTCTTATTTTCTCCAAAACCAAAAATCGAACTTGGCATTGGTCTGTCCTTGGTTGATAGGAATAAAGAAGGAATTTCTTTCTTATTTTTTCGAAGTGTCCCTACTGCTGTTGTTCTGTACACGTTTTTCAATTCGTCAAACAACGATATAGACTTAGACGTGAAATAATTGGCCATGGTTATATTTCTTCCTGTGTTCAATATAGGACTTGCTATTCTCTTGACGACGTCAGCAGCGGAATTGCTCAAATTATAACATGCTATTGGTTGTTTTCCGGCAAATATCTCCAAATTGCGTGTGTAAAAGGTTTTGGCATCTACAAGCGCATAGATCTTTATGCCGTATTTAGCCGGTTTATTTGCTATGTAAACTCTGAATTTATAGCGTCCCCTGAACGATTCCAGCATTTCATCAATGGTACAGTACGCTCCTAGTGTATAATTTTTATTACAGTGTGCAACAAAGTCTTCAAATATTTCTCGGATAGGTGCTAAGTTATCTGTTTTCTTTCTCTCATCCCGATCGTTGATATCATCAAAACGCAGCACCCGTAGTAAAAACAAGAAGCGTTTTATTGACATCGTGGCCCTAAAGAAATTACATGCTGTACCATCATCAAGCCACATTTCTTTTACATTCAAATGGCATATCTTTTTCAATCCAGCCATATACAATACCCCAACTAATGCTTTTATTTCAATTGCATCTGTAAGCTTACAATCTCGTTCCCGAGAAAACTTTTCATATAATTTTGTGATGGATATATTTGTATAAATATGTTCAAACACAAATTAAAAGTAATAATTGTAGAACAAAATAAAAACACATATAATTAATGAAGAATAAAATACTTACGTGGATGGGTGCGCGATGAGCAAAACGCCGCGCAGCGGTTCACACCCTCGACGAGCACTACACTACGCGGCCACCGCGATACTGAGCGGCGCGTGAGTTGCGTCGGGGGAGAGGGGTTGAATAGTTAGGAAGCTACCTAGACGCTTGACGCGCTATGAAGTCCGTAGTAACAAAAATATTCTCAACGAAGTTTTGCGTGAGCAAAATGCTCATAGCGCACCTTCTCACGGGTAAACTTGTTGGTCCGGTGACGTATAAGCTACTTATCTCTTGTTTGAATCTGTTCAGCCACTTAACTGTGTTGATCTGGTGACGTATAAGCTACTTATCTACATTCAACATTTTGTCGAAATCTGTTCAGATGCTTAATTTGTTGGTCCGGTGACGTATAAGCTACTTATCCACATTCTAAATAACAATGGCTGTCAAAAAGGTTGGGTAATATAGTATGGGACGTCCATACATTTTATTACCCAACCTTTTTGACATTTACAAGCTACGTTCATTAGAGAAACTTTTAAATAGCAATGATAACTTATGCTACAAGAATACGTGTACAAATAGTATTTAATGCACAGAAGTTGGGAGAAAATAATTGACAAAGGTTAAATTGTATAGGTACTTATAACCTATAATGTTATTATGATTATTACCCAAATAACTACATACCTACTGTAAACCCACCTGTATTGTGATTGTGTCAGGTATAAATACGAGTATTATTCAAAAAAATGCGTTTCACTAATAGCTTTACTTACATGATTAATGCTTTTGCAAGTGCTATTACAGGCCAAATCACCTTGCATATATCCATCAGGAAGCCTGTGATAGCTTTATCTGTCGCTATAAATCTCTCTAAGACTCTGGGCTGCTTTTTAGCTTCTAGTAATTAATTATTTACACTTTAATCAATAGGGTACCTACACATCATTTTCATTGTCCTCTATGTACTAAGAGATATCATATGTTTAAGCAACATCAGCAACACTTTATACAACGCATGTATACAATCGTTTTATTCTTACGCCTTTGAGAGAAAAATGCTTGTGATAATACACTTACATTGTTGATATAAGTGTCTTGATTTTATTTTCGCTCGTAGAATGAATGAGGCGATACCCTCAAGACTTGTGCCTCGTAATTGTGTCTCATCTCTAGACACTTCGATGGTGTGTATATGCCGTGGACTCTCAAATGTTCTCCAGCATATGATTTTGCTTGGCGTATTTGGTATGTGCCGAGAGCAATGAGCTGCATATCTTCAATGCTCAGTTGAGGAACACAATATTTGATGTTGTTATTGTCTGGAAGAAACTGTGCCCTCCTATTCAAATTATTTTCCTGTACAATCTGACCCACTTCATTCTCTTGCATTATTTTTTCTTGAATTAAATTTATTACTTGTTCTACATTTTCTTCTCTCTGTAAACTGCAGTGCGAAGTGGTTTAAAATTGCAGCGACAATAGAAAAGTCTTGCATTATGTGTGGAATTTTTTATTAAAATAATCTTCTCTGATGATTTTAAAATTTCTACTGAATCGTCCATTCACGGCTTCTACTACCCATCTATTCATAGTAACGCATCTGGTAATGTTTGCTTGAAAAGTATTGAGTTGCCTTTCTCCCTCTTCTATGGCATGTGCACTTGAAAACCTTTTTCCATCATTATGTCTGCGCAATCTCTAAAACCTCGGTCCTAATGAAAACATAATTTTCCTGAAATAGAGATGTCGGACTTGTGAAACTTTCTTGTTCTAAGAGATCCCACATAATAGCAGCATCATTTTTTGTAGCTAGGTATGGTCCCAGTGCTTCAATTATAATAACCATTACAGCATACTATCAAGAATGGTTTACCATGTTATGGTATTTATAACACGAAACGTTGAGTGTGTTGTTACAGCAAAGCGACTTGGCAACATCAGTGGCGTTAGAATTAGATATTATCTTTGCTTGGTGTAAAGCTATGTAATCATTGTTGACATGTACAGAACACAAACAGGTATTTCTGGAAGCTGCTTTAAGAAATATCACCTTAAAAGGACGATGTCTACGAAAAGTCTCATATGCAATGTTTGAGCCAGTGCTATTGTTAAATCTCTTGTGTAGATTGAGAAGCGTGTCGTTCAACAAACTTTTCTTCTTCACTCATTTGTAACCTAGATCTTGACTGAGGCATCATGTATCTGAAACAAACAAAAATTTATGCATCGCCACCAGACATGCCATGCAATAGCCAAAAACTAACAAATAATATATGTATTTTACTGTGGACTAAAATCTGCTGATGATGATAATGATACACAATTTGTTACTTTCACGTTTGCAAGCAGGCTGCTGAATTAGCAGGCAAACTCAATTATTATGTTTTCTGTGGACACTGTCTTTCGTGTGGACCTTGGCCAAAATACAAGACAACTTCTTTTTATACCATTTTACGGAGAATTAATTGCTTTTAAGATCACAGGGGGTAAATTTCTTCGAGTTTACAGGCAGGTGGTCTAGTGTTTTAGTTGCAAAATTAATAATTATATTTTCTGTGGACATTGCCTTTCGCGTGGTCATTGGTGGTTAATTTAAGTCTACAGAAAGGACTTTCAATAGAAAACATCAAAATGCTCTTTTAGATTTTAAGGTTAGAAAACAAGTTAAAAACATTCCTAAATCACTCCATCTGAGGTCAAACAGCCGCATGTTATTTGTTGAAATCAATAATTACTTACCGAAAAATATCAGGAACAGAAAAGTTTTATCGATTTTTGACAAAATCGCTACTAAATTAACAAAAAAAAAAAACAATCTAAATAGCGGACAGCGCTCAGTCACTGAATTCAAAATGGCAGATGCCAGCTGTGTTATGTGGCCAGTATAAAAAAAATCAGTGAATCGTTTTGGTAGAAATTGATTTTAGGTTTTAGAATTTTAAGTCCACATAAGGGACGCAGTTCCTTATAATCAAATGTTTCCATAAAATTTTGTTATTAATAATTGCATTAATAGTAATGTTCCGCATTCCATTAAAGAGTTTGACACACATACTAATAATAAATTAATTTTTTTTGTACGATAACACTCATCAATCAGTAATTTTTATCCAAATGGAACAACCCTGTTTGGGAACAGTCCACAGAAAAGAATATTGGAAAACTTGAAAAAAAAAATAGCTATTGAAATAATTCTCTGCTTAAACATTATTTTTATTAAATGGTAGTAGAAATGTTCATATCCCGATACAAAATTTTGTGAATAAAATTACGTATTTTTAAATACGAATAAAATACGTTTTTTTGCAAAAACATACACCTCAGGGTGTATGTTTTTTAATACACCTCAGGGTGTATATTCGTTAGGTAACCTAACCTACCTATGTGTATGGCCCAAATACGTTTACATCTCGCTCAACATTTTGCAACTAACGGAGCAACTTTGGCAAAATAGATATTGAAATTAGTAACATTATTAACCTGCGTAGCGCCTGTTGTATCATTTGACGTATTATCCCCATTGTCTTGCATAGTATCTATTGTAAAGTTTGGTGTACGCTTGTCTTGCCTGAAGTTGAAATCGTCAAAACCAAACTCTTTTGATACGTAAATACTGTCCCGACCTTTGAACAATCAATCAATAAAATATTTAAAATGTACATACATATATGTGAATTTTTATTAACCTTCCTACAAATATTTCAAAACTATTTCAATTTTTTTTGAGTTTACTAACAGTTTAATAGTTATCAAAGCCAGTGATTTGATTTGGCTTTTACATATTCTCCATTTTTGTCTTCTGTACGATGATTGGAGGAGCACAGTCATTTTTTTTTTTTTTTTTAATCTGACTTTTTTTTTTTTTCGAGGCTTTAGTCGCTGTGCGATTATGCCAGCCTCGTTTTGCATCGTAATAAACACACTTACCTACTACTATATTATAAAATTACATGTCTTTATTTTTAGAACGGACTGGAGTCCTTTCTTGAAGCCAATACTCCCGAGACCATGGCATACAAGGACCTCGCCGCATCACACATGGGTGCAGCCAGGATGCCTTGGAACATGCCAACATCTCGGGGGTTTATGCCATGTTCACTCAACATATGCGCTCTCATAGACTCGCTCCGCTCACACTCCAGTAGGAGGTGCGAGACATCTTCCAGGCTTCCGCACAGTGAGCAGGCAGGCGACTCAGCTCTGCCCATAAGATGTTCAAAATTGTTGAGTGGCATGTGACCAGAGCGAAGTCTATGTGCTATTACAACGAGGCTTCTAGGCAAATTGCTGTTTGCACACCACGGCATTCGAGGAGGTTCAGGCTGCAAGGTTCTGTACCAGATACCTTTCTCCAGACATGTGTTAGCGTATCTCAGTTTCCATTTTTCATGGATTTTGTTCCTGTATTTTACTAATATATCAGTATATTCCGGTAAAATGTACACTTCCGCTCCATTTGAAACAGCTGCCCTCGCAAGTTGATCAGCAACATCATTTCCTCGAATACCGGTGTGCGCTGGAATCCATTGCAGCCTCAGATTCACGCCCTTATTTAAAATGAATAAAGCTTTCTTTATTATAGCATATGCTACGGTAGCACTTCTGGCACCAGAAGCGCATCGAGAGATATGCTGTAAAGCACTACGACTGTCGGTTAAAATTACGACTGGTTTGATATCCAATGTTGCTATTACATAGGACAATGCCTCTGAGATTGCAAATAATTCCACAGACATTATACAATTATTATCGGACACAATTTTGATTTTTTCTTCCACATTGCGACTGGGAACGTAATATCCTGCCCCACAACCTTCACTTGTCTTTGATCCGTCTGTGTATAACTTGTAAAAATCTTTGTATTTAGTATTTAACATGTGTACTGTGTTTATTTTCATTACACTAATATCATATTGTTTTTTCGACTGTTGCAATGCTTCTATCTTTGTTTCTATAAAATCCATTTTAATATTAGACATCCAGGTATCTAGTCTAAACATGTTCAATGGCTCACTAGAGTTCATAAATTCAGTTTTAGTTTTATTAAATACTACTATAAGCAGTGGCTTTTTCTTCTTTTGCCAATATCTCAGATCACAAAGAGTTGAAAGTGTATGTAATACAGAAACCGTTAATTTGTCTGACAAAGATTGTATCTTTAAGCAATATTTTGTGGCCAGAAATTGGCGTCTTAAACTAAGAGGTTGGATACATAGCTCACACTCCATTGCGTGTATGGGCGTGGTACGAATAAAACCTCCTATTGCACGCATTGCAGTATTCTGGATTCTATCAAGTTTAGCCAGGTGTGTTTTTGCTGCAGTATCATAAATAAAGCTGGCATAATCGAACCTACTTCGAATCAAAGCAATGTACAGCCGCCTAAGATGTTTAGGATGTAAACCTCACGAAGCACCTGCTAGTATTTTTAAAATATTTAACATTTTATTCGTCTTTGATTGAGTTTCCTCGATATGTTTCCTCCATATAAGGCTCTTATCCAACCAAACGCCCAGATATTTGATAGTTTCAACAGATTTAATTTGGCAGTTATTTATGGTTAAACTAATTGGAAGATATCCCCTGCCTCTTTGAAAACCACACCATTGCGTTTTTGTAGGCGAAGCTTGTAGCCCTAATAGATTTAATCGGCGTACTATTGAATCTAATGTATTTTGCATGTATAATACACTGCGATCAATGTTTTTGTTTTGAGTAAAAAATACAAAGTCATCCGCATACTGCAGTGCTGATACATTTTGAAGACCTATACATATCCTATGAGTCATTATATTAAACAGAATAGGAGACAGGGGGTCACCCTGTGCTAAACCTCTTCCAGTCCATCTACTCAGAACTTCACTTCCTAAATTATCTTGAATTTTAAGACATCTTCGACTTAGGAAAGACCACAAATAATTGCAAATTTGGGACCCGACTTTCAAGCTATCTAATATGGCTACCAGTACATTTACCAGTACTTCATTGTAAGCGTTTTGCACATCTAGAAATACAGCTAAAGTTGTCAATTTACTAGATAAACCTATTTGGATATTTGAAACTAACCTTACTACACAATCTACACAAGACTGACATTTTCTGAACCCGCTTGTGATTGGAGGTAGCATTTTATTCGACTCAATATACCATTCTATTCGCTTACATAGCATCGTATGAAATATTTTACATATACAAGATATTAAAGAAATGGGCCTGAATTTAGTCGGTTCACTAGGTTTAGGTATAGGCACTACTTCGATATTACGCCACTGATCAGGCACTAAAGAGTGTCTAAAAATAAAATTGTAAATCTTCAGTAAAAATAACTTGCCATCGGGAGGTAAGTGATATAACATTGAATAAGTAATTTGGTCTTCCCCTGGTGCTGTGTCCTTTTTTTTAAGGCAATTGAGTAACTCTTGACTAGAAAACTCGTTCTCTAATTTGGTATTGTTTGAACTAAATGATGGCATTTCCGCTTGTACAAAATCAGGAGCTAAACTGTGCAATAAATCTTCTTTTTTATCTTTAGAGGCAGTGACCAGATCTCGTTTTAAACCTTTCATCCAGCGCATACGACGCCACATATCAGATGAATTTACTGTTTCGGTTATATTACTGCAAAATTGTTGCCAACTACTTGAACGCGCTTGTCTGTGAATCCGTTGCGCCTCGGCAATTTTTGTATTAAGTAGGTTTAGATTATTCGGTGTAGGATTTCGTCTAAATTTTTTTAAAGCTAACCGACGTTCTGCTATTGCTTTA
This sequence comes from Peribatodes rhomboidaria, assembly GCA_911728515.1. Classification (NCBI taxonomy): domain Eukaryota; kingdom Metazoa; phylum Arthropoda; class Insecta; order Lepidoptera; family Geometridae; genus Peribatodes; species Peribatodes rhomboidaria. The sequence continues at coordinate 2,772,236 of OU452184.1, read as the reverse complement.
GATAATTCTGGAGACCAATAAGATTTAGGCTGAAAGGTTTGTGTTGGATCGGTACAAATTTTGATCATAGGGATACTTTTATTTGCTGCTTTCTCCAATTCATCAATAAATAAATCGTAAGTAGGTTGCAGATTATTTTCGTTCACTATTAAACTATCGAATTTATTTTTCAGTAAATCTTTATATAGTTTCCAGTCAGCTAATTTGAAATTACGCCGTTTTAAAAATCTACGAATGCTTTGGAATTGCATAGAAAATTTAATAATAAGATGATCACTACCCAAATTTTCACGAGTTACTTGCCATTTAAAGTAAACAGCAATATCTGCACTCACGAAAGTGATGTCAGGTGAAGTCTCTTGTAAGACTCCATTAACTAATTTTACTCTGGTAGCTTCACCCGTATTAAGTGATACAAAATTATGTTCAAAAGACGCATCATGTACCTTTTGGCCTCTACTACCATTTTTACATGACCAATTAGTATGGTGAGCATTAAAATCGCCGGCCACTATAGTCTTTGACGTAAATTTTGAGAAAACGTCTTCCCAGTCGCATTGTGTAGTCCTCACAGAAGAGGTACAATAAATCGATACAACATATTCTAAATGTTTGCAATTTAAAACTTTGATGCATACAATCTCAATTCCAGTATTATTTATGTTTATTGAGACCCTCTGTATTTTTATAGATTTGTGCGTTATTATAGCTACCCCACTCCAAGAATCTGATCTATCCTGTCTAACAATGTTGTAATTACTCATTCTAATGTCTATGTCACAATCATCAAACCATGTTTCACTGATTAAACATATGCCTATCTTTTCTTGAGACAAAATTAATTCAAGGTCAAGTCTTTTCTTTTGCGCGAGACTCTGCGCGTTCCACTGAACAATGTTAAGGTATTGCTCAGTAGAACCTACAGCGCCACGAGCTGACACATCGTTAGCACGTCGGTCGTACCTATCCATTATGAAATAGACCTATTAATTTACTGATAACCTCTCCGTGATTTACCGACTTCATTATAAATGAAATAAATTCTTGAAACAGTAACTTCAACACTTCTTGTATCTTCTCTTCAAAATTCTTCTCCGATAAAACAGTTTCTTTCAACTTTCTCAAAATACTTCCAACTCTATTTTTATTAGGTATTTCCTCATCATTCCCTCTAAACGGTGGAATACTTTTCTTTGCATTTTGTTCGCTATTTTGAGTCATACATTGCTTCTTTTGATTTTTCTTTTTAATTTTTCTACGTTTTGTCTGACCTATTTTTACTGAACTTTCGATGGACGGCTCACTACTATCTTCTTCACTAATTGCATGTTCCTGGTGGATGATAGCTTCAGTTTGCACAATTCTGGCACCTACGCTTTGACTATATGACAGGGGAGTACTATAAACTTCGTTGTACATTTTTCTTTGTTGTGGTCTCTCTTCAATGTAGTTGTTATTTTCTACACGCTTATTTGGTAATAGCTTCGATAGGGCAATTTTATACGTGCAATTATCCTGACACATGATCGAACGTATTTTCCTCTCCTTAGAAAATATTGGGCATGTTTTGTCGAGTGCCATATGCGTACCTTTACAGTTTACACATCGGTAAAATGAGGTGTCGCAGTTGGCATGTTCTTCGGCACACTTTGGGCAAACTACTTTTTTAGTAGGACAGGTACGAGTCGTGTGCCCGAACTTCCAACATGAAGAACACTGAGTCACGGGAAAAGTGTAGGGCTCAACTTTAAATCTACAATCGTAACCCACAACATACTGTGGCAGAGTCGAACCCTTAAAACCAAATCGTATAGTTTCGCTATTCACCCATTTTCCTGATACGCCTATACGCTTCAGTCTTTTCACCGATACAATGGGCTGTTCGCATTGGAATGATTTTAATATCTCCTCCTCTTCAATTTCGAGCTCGACGCACTTAATTAACCCATAGGATACAGCAACTTCACTGGTCAGATGGCAACGATATCCTGACTTAATAAGATTCTCATTTTGGAGTAATTTTTCGGCATGTTCTCTTTTTTCGAACAATATGTTCACTTTGTATGGGTTTTTATACCTAATTTGTATGGCGTCATTGATATTTTCGGCTCTAAGCAATTTTGCTAATCCTATTTGTTTGGGTAATATATTTTGCGATGATAGCCCAACTTCATATTTCTCATTCATAATCTGGCTTCTATGGTTTTGTTTTCTATTTCTTTGCACTAAGGTAAATCCTTCGTCGTCAACATGCTTATCGCTTCTCGAGCGTTTGAGCGCCTTCGGTCGACCGATAAGAACGTTCGAGCCGGAGGGGTCAAGGTCAGCCCATAATTCTTCGCTTAACAATAATTGTTGCCCCGGTGGAATCGATTTGTCAACGAAACATTCTTCTTCACTCATGTCGCTGCAGGAGCGAGGTCCTTTCTGGACCTCGTCCATTATTAATGCTTCACGCACGGACGCAATAAAATAAATAAGGCGTAACCGATAAAGGTAAGAGGTACGTGCACTCGGAATGCAGCGCCGCGCGCGACTCACACAGTCATTTTTTTTTCTTCAACTTCGGCACAGGGGCTCCCATTTCATTGCTGATTTCTCTTCAAGCATCTTCTCTAAGCGATTAATTATGATACGAACAAATTTTGCTATTCCACAGTAGTTCTTTTGTACCATACAGTTCCAACAATCTTCGATCTGTTGGAGCGCGTAATCGATACGCAGCTTAACACTATGGGTAGATACACTGCTATTGGTAGCGAAACTTGCAATACATTCCAATTGCGTTATCTTGAGGTTTCTTCGGATCATAACGTAGAGTTCACACTAGACAAGAGTTCCCACTCGACAATCACACAGCCAAAGCACTAGCATAGCCATACGAGTAAATAAATATAATATAAATGCGTAAATAGGACTTAACCCATTACTCGTAATTCGCAGACAAAAAAAAATAAGTTTTGCTGTTTTTGTTTTAATATGGGCTTTATATAAGAAAACTAAGGATGCCTAGAAAAATTAAATAAAAATATAGAAACAAGCTGTTTTCGAGAAAATCAATGTAGGTGAGCTCCAACATTGCTAGTAACAGTAACATAGTAACATACATTTAAGGTAATTCGAGGATAGATGGCCATAGTTTTTTTAAAACCTGTTGCGGACAAGAAGAAAAACACGTAGAAAAACACGTAGATACTTTATTCATTTGCAATGTATGAAAATCAGTACTTAGCCTAGGTCAGAGCGAGGCCGATTGTCCATCTCGCTCTTTAGGGAACCTAGTATAAATATACTTAAAGGTATTTAAGTAGCGCGGGCGCCATTTTGTTTTCATTCGTGCGCCGACTTCTGAACATGTAACACCTATACTATAAGAACATAAAATAAATGCAAAATTGTCAAGAGGGAAGATTTTATTACTCAAGAACCTGAGATCCCTTACAAAGCTGGTCCTTCACTGCCGAATACAAGAACGAACAAGAAAAGTCGGCGCCTTTTCACTACAACCACTATCGCAAGAATACGAGTACGAGGGGCCCACTGAGCGCGTCTCTTTCGCTCGTGGGACGAAGAGGAGTACCACACGCTCTGACCGTGAGTGTGGTGAATCTCCACCAGCAGGAAGATCGTCGGAAACAGCGACCGCACGCTCCGAACGCGCGTGCGGTGCGATCAACGGCTAGGGCTGCGTTATACTTTGCCCGAGCCGGTTTCCTGTTCCTGCTCAAAAGAGAAGGCCGAGCCAAGGCTCGAAGATCACCCAACGGTGCGACTGCTTCGGGTCGTCGGGTGAAAAAAGAAGATCACCCAACGGTGCGACTGCTTCGGGTCGTCGGGTGAAAACAGAAAATCACCGAACGGTGCGACGGGTTGGCGAACTCCAGCCTGCACGAGCGTCGGGACCGGCACGAGCGTCGGGACCTGCGCGAGCGTCGGGACACAGGATAGCGTTAAGTTTGGGTAACTAGAGTAGGCAGGTAGGGACGTAGGGCAGTGAAGTGTCGAAGATCAAGATGCCGACGACTCGAAGCAAAGCCGCCGAAGAGGCGGATCTTCGCGTGTACGTCGACTACCCCGCGTCGCCGTCCACCGCCCCGCCGCGTCCGCTTGCGCACGCGGCGCCCGCACCTGTTCCCGATCTGCCCTCCACGACGAGACTTGTGACTACGAGCTCCGCGATGCCGCTCGCGACCACTGCTACGGGTGAGGCGGACCGAGCGCCGTCCGTCCGATCACAGCACTCCGCCATCAGCATCAGCGCGAGAATCCGCCGCGCGGAGATTGAAGCAGAGGAAAGGCTGGTGCAAATACAGAGAAAAGATTTGCAGATACAAGCCAGTCTCATTAAGAAAAAACTGGCCGCCGACATCGAAACGATACGAGAGGAGTCGGACCGAGGAAGCGAATGTGAAGCGATATTAGAAAATAGTCGCCGTGTCAGTGAGTGGGTGGAAAACGTGCAAACAGTGCCGAACCAAGCCGCATTAACTGCGCACAGACGCGCATCGCCCCACCGCGCATCGTCACCACAAAAAGCAGCGCCGCGCGAACGCGGCATCGATCGATTGGCCGACGCGCTAGAAAAAATGGCACGAGGCAACCGTTACAGAAGACCGCCTGACCTGCCGCCGTTCAGCGGAGCCCCAGGAGAGTGGCTACCGTTCAAGGCCGCCGTCGGAGAGGCCACCACTGTCTACGGGATCCCGTCGAGCGAGAACCTCGCCAGGCTACGCGCGTGCCTCAAAGGTGAAGCACGGCAGTGCGTCGTCGCGCTACTATACACCGCAACGGAGCCATCGGCGATAATGTCCACGCTCGAACAACGCTACGGACGGCCAGAAATTATTATCGACCAAGCATTCGATGAACTAAGAAAACTGCCGCGCATAGGAACGACAGCGGCCGAACTTAACAACTTCGCAATTAAGTTGCAAAATATAGTGACAGTGATAGCGTGCCTCGATGAAAAGGGTTATCTACAGAACCCGATGTTAGTGCGAAACATTACGGAGAAAATGAGTGAGCACTTAAGAGCGCGATGGTGTGATTATGCCGAAGAACACACGTCCCGAAAAGAGGCAGAGATCACAACACTGTCACGATTCTTCATGAGAGAAGCCGAGCGCGCAGTCCGCCACTGCTACACCGCCTCAGCGACGTCCGCCCAGTCAAGACCGACGGGCGCGCCTGCGCAGCGACAAACGCAACGAACAACACGAGCCAACGTCTACACTACGAGTGACACGCCGGGAAAAAATAAGTGTTATTGCTGCGGAGGAGAGCACGTCACGACTCAGTGCGGAAAATTAAAGGAAATGTCCACGGAGGACCGGTGGCGCTGGGCCAAGGAAACGAAAATATGTTTTTTATGTATCAACAATAAACACCGACGTTTTTCGTGCAAAGCAAAGAGATGCGGAGTAGAGGAGTGCAGAATGTCGCATCATGCGTTGTTACACTCACCAAAAAGACAAGGGGAGAAGAGCCCCTCCCCGGGTGAGGATTCTGCCATCACAGCGTCCGCACAAGTACGAGCAGATCGAGGCGTCCTGCTAAAGGTATGTCCGGTGACTGTGAAGGGACCCGCAGGCGAAATGGAAACGTTCGGCCTGATGGATGAAGGGTCGACCATTAGCCTCATCGACCAAGAACTGGCAGACCGCATCGGAGCCCGAGGACCCGCACGACCGCTCAACATCTACGGTGTAACGTCGAGCCAAAGGGAAGCAAGTAGCCGAGCCGTGGAAATAGAAATAAAGGGAAGGCAAGAAAAGGACTACCACGCTATCCGAGCACGCACCGTAGAGCGCCTAGAGCTTGGAAGTCAGTCGGTGCCTCGAGAGCTACTCGACCAACCACATCTGCAGAACCTGCGCGCCGAGAACGTCTGCTACTCAAACGCCACGCCGCGCATTCTGATCGGAGCCGACAACTGGCACCTGATAGTGTCACGAGAGTTGCTCACCGGGAAGAGAACGCAGCCAGCAGCATCCCGAACGGAGATTGGGTGGGTACTGCACGGGACTGCACCACGGAGCACGCTCGTGGCACGCGAGGAGCGCGCGCTGCACATCCGAACAATGCAGGAAAAAGAGCTGCACAACGACGAGCTGCACGACCTGGTGAAAGCTCACTTCGAATTAGATGCGATCGGGATCTCAAACAAACCAAAGCCGGTTGCTGCCAATGAACGAGCGGTAGAAATATTCAACCGGACGGTGAGAAGAACCGAAGGTCATTACGAGGTGGGGCTGCCATGGCGCACCGATAACGTACACCTGCCACCGAACTATGGCATGGCTATGCAACGCTTGAAAGGAATCGAGCGAAAAATGGATAGATCACCGGAGTTCAAGAAATCTTACACCGGAGAAATAAATAAATTAATCAAAAAGGGATATGCAATAAAATGCAACACCGAGCACAGCGAGGATCCTAGGATGTGGTACCTCCCACATTTCGCAGTCACCAACCCAAACAAGCCAGGAAAAATCCGTCTAGTATTTGACTCAGCGGCACGAGCAAATGGAACATGCATGAACGATGCGCTACTGGACGGCCCGGATCTACTGAGCAGTTTGAACGGCATACTTTATCGCTTCCGAGAACGACCGGTTGCGATAACAGCTGACATCCGCGAAATGTTTCTGAGAATAAAAATAAGAAAAGAAGACCGAGCCGTGCAACATTTCTTGTGGCGCGACTCAGAACGAGCGCGACCGCCGGATACGTACGAGATGGCGTCGATGATCTTCGGCGCCAGAAGCTCACCGTTCCTGGCGCACAGCGTGCGCAACAAAAATGCGGAAGAACACCGCGACACACACCCGCTGGCCTACGCCCCGATAACCACCTGTCACTACATGGATGACTGGGTGCAGAGCTTCGACGACGAGGACACAGCGGCCGAGACGATTCGAGAAGTCACCGAGGTGCACCGGAAAGCAGGATTTGAGCTCGCAGGATGGAGCTCGAACCGGCCTCAGCTACTAAGGGGAGTAGGTAGCGCCGAACGAGCTACTACTCCCAAGAAATTCGGTGCAAACGGAAACGAATACGGAAAAACCCTAGGTCTCAAATGGATCGCTGCCACGGATGAGCTCGCCTTCAACACCGAGATGCCGAGGATACCGCAGGAGGTAAAATCCGGCGCGCGCACACCTACGAAAAGGGAGGCGCTAGGGGCCGTCATGTCCGTCTTCGACCCGTCCGGACAAATCTCGCCGTACGTCATCTCGGCCAAAGTGATATTGCAGAGCTTGTGGCGCCACGCATTGTCATGGGACGACCCGTTACCACCGGAGGAGGCAACGAGCTTCGCTGAATGGATCCGCGATTTGGAGTATATTGAAAAACTGCGACTCCCGCGCTGCTATAGCTTGAGACCTGCTGAAGACCGACAACTGCATATATTTTGCGACGCCAGCGAGCAAGCCTACGCAGCGGCGGCTTATTGGAGGTATTCGTATAGCGATGAAAGCGTACACCTCACTTTAATCGCCGGAAAAGCGAAAGTGGCGCCAATGAAGCCGCAAAGCATACCGCGCATGGAACTACAGGCGAATCTGATCGGCGCGAGACTAGCGTCGGAAATAAAGAAAGAACACGGATATACAGGGCGCGTCGTGTATTGGAGCGACTCGAAAACGGCGCTTCACTGGATACGAAACGATTCAACACGCTACACGCCATATGTCGCGCACCGCCTCGGCGAGATCGCAGAGCTGACAGCTGTCGACGAGTGGAGATGGACGCCGACCGCATACAACGTCGCCGACGATGCGACGCGCGCAGGCAACACCCAGCTGAGAAGCACGGACCGCTGGTTCACAGGCCCGCCCTTCTTGAGAGCTCCAGAGGACCGCTGGCCGAAAGAGGAAACAAGAAAAATAGACGAGGCCGAGGTTCTCACTATAAGAACTACAGAACGGACGCCAATCGTTGACTTCGAACGATTCTCGTCCTACAAGCGTCTGCTACGAACAATGGCGAAAGTTCTACACTTTATCGATAAATGTAGAAAACGCAGCAGCGCGACCGATGTAGAATATATACTTAAAAGCGAACGAGTACTACTGCAACAGGCGCAAGCGGAGGCGTTTCCCGAGGAAATAAAAAGGCTGCGCGCCGGAAGAATTGTCGCCAGAACGAGCCGACTTATTAAGCTGGACCCGGTGTACGCCGAGGACGGGGTGCTGCGCCTGCGCGGACGCATAAACGCCGCGCCCGTAACCGAGGAAACGAAGTCGCCCCCGCTCCTCGACGCCCGACACGCGCTGACACGCCTGCTAATACGACACGAACATGAACAAAATGGCCACATCGGCAGAGAGCATGTGGTGAATAATATGCGACAGAGATATTGGATTCTTCACCTGCGACCGACGGTGAGAAAAATAATTCAACTATGTACGTGGTGCAGCATACGAAGGAGACCGCCCGCCACGCCGGTCAAAGGAAATCTACCGAAGGAGCGCCTCGATGCATACACGCGGCCGTTCGCGCGCTGCGGCTTGGACGGATTCGGCCCGATGTGGGTGACTATAGGACGCCGCAGGGAAAAAAGGTGGGGACTATTATTCACCTGTTTGGTTACCCGCGCGGTGCACATCGAGCTACTGGCCAGTCTAAGCACGGACTCTGCGATTATGGCCATTCGTCGCATGGCAGCAAGGAGAGGTTTTCCGATTTCCTTCCATAGCGATAACGGGACTAATTTTCACGGAAGCGAGGTGGAAATGAAGAGGGCATATGAAGAATGGTTGCCGTGCCTGAAGGAGTTTACCTCGATTAGAAAAATCGAGTGGCGTTATATCGACCCCGGGGCGCCGAACCAAGGAGGAGCCTGGGAGCGCATGATAAGGAGCGTCAAGACATCCCTATCACTCATCCTAACCGACAAGGCGCCAAAGGAGGAGGTGCTAGCTACAGCGCTCGCCGAGATCGAATACACTATAAACTCACGACCACTCACTCATGTATCAGTGTGCGCGACGGATCCAGAAGCGCTCACTCCGAACCACTTACTACTGGGCACCGCGCACGGTCTGCCTATCGTCGGAGCATGCGATTTGGCGGACAGAAGGGCGTGGCGAGCAGCGCAGGGCCTAGCCAACGCATTTTGGGAGCGGTGGCTGAAGGAGTATCTGCCTACGTTAACGCCTAGAGGTGACGTCCGACGACCTGCGCGGAACATCGAAAAAGGCGACATAGTCATTATCGCTGATGGATTGCTACCACGCGGAGTATGGCTGCGGGGCGAAGTGGAGAGGATATATGAGGGACCGGATGGTGTAGTGCGGAGCGCGGACGTGCGAACGCGGGGCGGAATTTTTCGGCGACCTGTGAGGCGGCTTATTGTCCTCCCGATTGATGGCGGCTGCGAAGAACTACGCCGAGGGGAGGATGTTGCGGACAAGAAGAAAAACACGTAGAAAAACACGTAGATACTTTATTCATTTGCAATGTATGAAAATCAGTACTTAGCCTAGGTCAGAGCGAGGCCGATTGTCCATCTCGCTCTTTAGGGAACCTAGTATAAATATACTTAAAGGTATTTAAGTAGCGCGGGCGCCATTTTGTTTTCATTCGTGCGCCGACTTCTGAACATGTAACACCTATACTATAAGAACATAAAATAAATGCAAAATTGTCAAGAGGGAAGATTTTATTACTCAAGAACCTGAGATCCCTTACAAAACCTCAGTTCATAAATTTCATAAGAAATAAAACTAGTTTCTGATATTTATTCAGTAGTATTACTATTTACTTTATTTATTTTATTTTATTTATTTATTTATTTACTATTAGTAGTAGTATTTACTAATTAACTTAATGAACACAAGGAATCACAACAGTGTTGTATAGGTTTTTTTTAAATTAATGTAATTTTTACTAAACCTGTTGGCTATCTCTCCTAAAGTAGGTATTCAATATAAGATGGCCATAGGAAGTAAAGGTTAGATGGCCATATGGCAACTAAGCACATTTTGCCTTTTTGCTTCTCTTTCTTGATATTTCCATACGGGTGGCATTTGTCATCAAACTTTGTGCAATTTTCATGAACCCATCGTTTGCACTGGATCCAGTTTTCTATGAGCTCGGTTTCATAGTAATTCTTTCTCCCCACATCCTATACAGTTATCGATACAATCTTCTTCTAGACAAGAATCATTACTCTCAATCAAAACTGGCTCATCTTCATCTTCGGTATCACTGTATTGTTCTCGTTTCCTAGGTGTCTTCGTTTGTGCTTAAGTTTTGTTTTTTATTTTAGTTCGTGTTACAGTTTTCTTTTCTTTCTTTACCTTTTCTTCGTCGGCTGATTTTCTACTTCAGAGTCTGTAGATTGTAGTATTTTCTGGGTTTTATTCTTTTGTAAATTTATTTCCTAATTAGGTTGTTTTTCCTGCTTAATATTTTTTTTGACAGTTTTTCTTGTTGCTTTTCTAGCTTCTTCTTATTCTTCTCCTCCTCCTCACAATTTTTTCGGTGATTGGTGTGTGATTTAGATGTTAACACCGTAACCATGTCTTGATCGTTTTTTTGCTTGGTAAACTTTTACTGGAATTGGTGATATGTCATGTAAAAACTTTGACGGTGTCTCTTTATTATCCTGAACGATTGAACTAATGGACTGCTTGGGGATAGAGCTCGTGCGCGGCGCGGTAGTTGCCATCCGTAGCACCCACGCATGATCACATCGTTACACTCGGCGTTTGAGAATATTATTTTGTTTCTTATAGCTGAAATATGAAAATTATCCAAATTGGAAACTGTTGCTGAATGTGGACGATATTTCCCCGGATTCCACTGTCCTTGATTTTTAAACCCTTCAATTTTAATTCTTCTTAGGGTCTTCACACTGACATCTGAAGATAACAAATACAATAAATTATGTATGTAACAGTATATTATTAATTATCAGTCATTTAAAGTCAAAAACCATAATAATATACAAAGACATTATTACAAAACCATAAATTTATATAACTCTTCGAAGTAACTTTTAAAATCTATAATTTCTAAAGTAATACCTGGCATTGAATATATCTTTTCTAAATAATGTGTTTCAGAAGTCGCTATTTCATTTTTTTCGAGAGTTTTCAATTTCTTTACTGCTTCCACAATTTTAAGTTTTGTCTCCTCGTTGTTAATACTTCCTGAAAGTAGATACACCATGAAAAATATTGCGATTTGTCTTAAATAGTCTAAAAGTATCAAAATGTTTCATTAGAAATTCAATAAACTAAGCTGAAAGTGAAAGGATTGAATCCAGTCGTAGTATTTTTTCTGCAGATTTCTGATTTAAATCACTTTTCATGTCATTGTAACGTCTCTTCCGGGTTGTAGTTAAGAAAGAAAACTATTCGTTACAAAACTTTGATAGAATATTTTATTGTAAACTGAAGTCGGTGGTAGAACAATGATCGGTGCCGATGTTCGAATTGCTCGATGCATCCGGCCCGTGCCAAGACCACTACGCGACTAAGGCGCCTACTGTCACAGACCACTTCCCGTTGCGGGTGCGAGGGCTGAGAGCGGCAGACTGCCTTCGGATTTTTTTTTTTTTTTGGATGACTCTATGCTGTTGGCCACTGAGGCCTCGACAGCGTACCGGGCATTAGGCAAGCGCGGCGTGTGGAGGATGACTGCGGGCGCAAGGTAACGCGCGGGCGCGGGTGGCCGCCGACATTCGACGCCAGCTCCGCGCCTCTATTCCAAACTGCAACTCAGCGCATTCCTTGCCCCCACAGTAACCGACGCCTATACCAAAAACTGAATACTTCCTGTTGCAAGGAGCTGCCGGGTCGGACGACCCCAGCGCCGCCGACGTGACGACGGCGATGGGGTCGTCCGGGTCGCCTAGGATGTTCCTAGGGCGCCTACGGAGAGGGGGAGGGTCTGTGGGATCTACGGAGTAGTCCACGGTGCGAGTGACAAGAGGGTTGGGGTGGTGAGGGGCTCTATCAAAGTAGCGCCGGGAGAGAAACTTTATGTACTGACGGATGGAGAATATAGGATATTCTGTGCTTGAGGGATGAATCTTCCTCTGTCATCAGTGGAAGGTCTAGCTACTGTTGGAATGTAGATACCTTCATCATAGTTGATAATGCCAATTGCATTAATCACTCGCCGAATTGGTTCCGGCGCAATCGTTACGGTTTGCGCAACGTGCAGCAGATCTGCGTTGACTTGATACGGATATGCCAGCTCTGTGTCGCGTGCTGGTAATGGGTACGCAGTCTTCAGACTCTCTAGTTTTGCTTCGAGTACAGCGAGAAACACTCGATACTGTGCATAGACACTTGGCACGACGATTTCATGATAGGAAACTGCTATAAAGCTCAAATGACTTAGGCCAAACCCTATAGCTCGGGTTGTTATTGATAACGTGATTGCTTTCAGGGTATGGTTCTCTCCTATTTTATTCAGGAGGTCATCTCCGGACTTACCTCCCGGGTGAAGCGTAGCTTTTATTAAATCTTGGACCTTGTCCATAGTCTTCGCTCCTTCAACTTTTCGTTTCGTATCCATTCGCGCTGCTTGAAATCCCTGACGGGATCGTGTCTGTCCTCGTCCCTTACGTGGAGGACGGGTTGTGCCTCGCGTTGTAGGTGGAAATAGATTTCCATATGTCTCAAAGGTGTTGTAGCGTTGGCGTTGACCGCCGGTAGGATTAAACTCATACGGATCCATTATAAATGGGTTCCGATTCGTCGGGACTGGAATCAGCACCCCTAAAAATCGGTCTGCCTTCGGATGCCGGGCGGTCGGCTTATAAAGGCGCGCGGCGGTGGGGCGCGCGTCGGTGTGTGCGTTGACTCGATGCCGGGGTGCGGTGCGTGGGGAGCACGTACGCTTGAGTTTGAGCGCGGTGCTACATCTTTATATTTGTCAATCATAGTAAATAGAAGCTTCCTCATCGAACTTTTAATTGTTCTCGGCATTATTTTAAACAAAATCAATGAAAATATGATGCACATAAACCAACGTAAACAGAAGATGACTCAAGTACTGTGCAGGACAAAACAGGGTCAGTTCAGTTTAGTTCAGTACAGCCGCCTCAACAAGTTAAACCAGCACTAGAAACAAGGATGCCAGGGTGTATACCAGTCGAATAGTGTGAACTCAAGAACAGTGTTTTATTCCCTCGAAAGGGGGATACGTATGAGGCTCTCCAATCCAGCAACAGAAGTGTGCGCGCATAGCGTACAAGTACGAAACGTCAAAGTGTCAATTTTGACAGTCTTAAATTATTGCCATACCAAAACTTCTGAAAATAATCTGTGAATAGCTTTCGTTGGCCAGACTCTAACCCAAACAGCTTAATGCCAAATCTGTTCCGCTTTTTCGGTAAATATTGTTTTATAGCTAAGTGGCATTTAAATGGCACAATGCTTTCATCAATGCACAATTTTTGACCCGAGATAAATGTGGCTTTAAAAGTTTCACGAGCGTGGTCAACCAGCATCTTTATTTTGTGAATCCTTGATGTCTCAGTTGTCCTTGCGGGCACTTGGTAAAAAGATAACATTGCTAGAATTGAGCAATATCTGTTTCGGGTCATAGTATTATGGAATACCTCACTGTATAACAAGGGGTCCGTAGACCAGTGTTCTTCAATTGTTATTCTTTTATTTCTAGTAAAAAGCATTGTTAGTGCTAACGCTATGTAAATGTACACCGATAGTCACGTCTTGCCATCCTTGCAGTCTTGAATATACTCTGATATCAGTATGTCTTTCGAAGTGTTGATATTTATTCATATAATCAGCAATTTTTTGTATTAAACCATTGCTGCCAAAATTTTCGACGCATTCTGATTCCGTGGAGTTGTTGTCTAATTTTACAGCAGGTGACAGACCACCAACAAAGTTGTCAAATTCTTGAACACAGGAGGAGAAATTTGGGTCGTCCAATTAATGCCAGTTTCTGTGACATTATTTTCGTGATCCTGAAATAATACAAAATATTGTAGTGTGATCAATTGTAATACCAATGAGCCATAAAAAAAAGAAAAAATGACGAAAAAAAAAGAACCTGTTCATGTACTTTGCATGCCTATTTATTTTTATTATAAAAATCATGCAAAGCAAGACTTATACCACAGTAAAGTTGTATCAATAGCAAGATGTTGTAATAGTGTTTGTTTCCTAACGTCTCCGACTTGTATTGGAGGAGAAGTCCGACGAACATACAAAAATAATAATAATAAGGCATCTCTAAATATACTGGCCAGACACTAAACACATCTCTACTATCTTCTATATTCTCTATTATATTATCTTTATCTTATCTTTATCTTTATCTCTACCTCTGCCATTTGTATCAAGTCACAATAAAAACTATTACCGCGAATAAAAAAGTGAAAAAAGATGCAATGAAATTGGTGGTTGTAAAGCACCACAAGGGGGATTAAGACATCGTACTTCAAAGAAAGACAACAAGAGAGGGCCAGTGAGAGATCAGAGGACTCGCCTGCTTTTAGGCGGCGGCTTGGTCGCGTCATACCCACGTTTTTGCAAGCCGGCCGGCTGCTGATTTCTAATTCAGTTTTCCTGCTGGGAACACTAATCCACTCTCTTCTTTCAATCTTCGAGTTGTAAAAACAGTACACGATATGTATTGCGCGGCAAACGACGAATTGTTCATGTATTAATTGATATTTTAGCGGTGTCGATTATTTTCACGACGCGGGAGCAATCTCACAGTAGATAGAGAGCTCCAACAGAGGAAGCAACGTACGCGCCGTTTGACGTTGACAGCTGCGTTCCATTTGCCTTGCTAGGCTATGCATCCCCGTCTCTCTCTAACTGGCCATAAAGTAAGGGACATAAATTTGCGGCATAAGCGCGCAAGCAGAAATAATTACCTCTTCATCAATGTTCAAGTCTTCGTCTGATTCAAATTCTTCATTTTCATCATCTCCTTTTAGAATTCGTATGCACTTGTCATGACGCACGCTTACACATATTCATCGATATTACAAACTGAACTAAGTAGGTACAACACTGATGGACAATTCCAGAAGTCGGCACTCGTTTGTGACGTCAGAGGCGGTCGTCTATATCCGACGGTGGCGCCATACGTACTGACCACAGAGTACTTTTATAAATATATAGATAGATGATAGATAGATAAACTCTTTATTGTTCACACCACAGATAACAAAACAACAAGAGAAAAATAATGATAAAACTTATTAAATAGTGTAACAACTGGCGGCCTTATCACTAAAAGCGATCTCTTCCTATATAAAATTATAATATAATATAAATAATAAAATTTATGAATTAAGTAGCTGAATAAACGAGCCGAGAGTAACGGCTGAACTGATTTCAATGTATGAATCAGGTAGTCGTATAAATGCGAAAGTAACGGCTGAACGGATTTGGATGAAATTTTCAAACGACACACATCGATTTGTCGAAAACGGACAAAGATTTGGTAAAGGGATGAAAAGACTAACTATGAAGGGCAACGAAACAAGGCGACAAACACACGGCCTTTTCGCAAGCTGCGCAATATGTTGACACCCGCTTCTTACAAATGACGCAAACACGCCGTAGCCGGCCAGATTGTCCAGGCTGTATTGCGTATTCTGTCAGGTAATGACGGCGGGCATCAACATACCTGCTAGGCGGGGGTGGAATAACGCGCGCTTGTATATTAAAGATTTTACTAGGGACATGCGAAAATTACGGCGTGAGCGGGATGATCTCGATAAGATGTAAGCGTTTAAGACCGACACGTGAAGGAGTTATTTGGTCCTTCTTGTCGACCCCTCCCATCATGATATGGCAATGAAACTGTCATATGGGTCACTAAAATTGGACGTTGGACCTACATTGCTGTCGGAAAATATTTCCCTCCTCAATTCAGGTGGAATTGAGGAATCCGGAAACGATTTCCACGCAAAGTCATACAAACCCCGTGGCTGGTGCACGTGCCCCAGAATTTCTAGCTCCTCTTCCGTGGCCTCCGGCACAGGGTCCGTTGGGCCGTCCGCATCTTCCGGTGCTTCCAGCATGGCCTGGAGTACACGCGGAATCGGGCCGACCGGACAGATACCGTCGTCGTCGTCGTCGTCGTCGCCGCCGCTAACGTCCGATTCTGGTTCGCTGCCTGATTAATCAAACAACTGAATTACCTATATGTCGCCATTAATTATAGGTCGGCACTGCTTTGGGTTTACAATCTGTGTCAGAAGTTAAAATGCATAAGGGCTATTACGCACTGTCGACTAGTCGCCGGCGACTCAGTCCCTCGGCGACCGAAGATATCCCAAATTCTATAGGGTTAATATTGTTACATAAACAATAACCAAAATAAAAAATACATTATTGATAACTTGATGACTCTATGCTGTTGGCCACTGAGGCCTCGACAGCGTACCGGGCATTAGGCAAGCGCAGATGGCGCAGGGCCTCAAAAATGCTTACAAACTATGGGCGACGAGCGCAAGGGCACCTCTGAGGTACGGCCTCGGCTTGGACTGTCGCCGAGGGAGGGGCGTCGAATTGCCCTGGAAGCCTAGAAGGGGCTTGCTCTAGGGCCCTAACGGGGACGGTTGAAGTTAAGGTTAAAAACAAAATAAATTATTATTAACAATGACTCGACCGCCTTGTTCGGAAAGGGAACCTCACCTCAGAAGAACAGGCAAGAAACTGAGGGGCGTAAAATAAGCGAACACTACGAGCTAACTAACCGATCTTCTAACAGACCTTGTAGGCAGTCTTCGACCTCGCCGGCGAGGTCGGTGTATGATAGTGTGCCTTTGGTAACTGTCGGAACCTTTTTTTACGTCTTCTTTTCTCATTTCGAACCTTTTCTCACGTTTTCTCGTTTTTCACGTTTTTTGATCACGTCGGGACTATGTTTTCTCTTTTTTCACGTTTTTTGATCACGTCGGGACTACCACTGTCGGAACCTTTGTCGTCACCCTATAGCTGTAGGGGTAGGTGTCGGTACCTATAGTGTGGTTCCGGTAAATGTCTATACTTATTGGCGGGTACAATTAATACGATGGAAATATGATTGTGGAATATATTTAATCCTCCAAGTAAGTTACAATCAGTGCGGCGTGTGGAGGATGACTGCGGGCGCAAGGTAACGCGCGGGCGCGGGTGGCCGCCGACATTCGACGCCAGCTCCGCGCCTCTATTCCAAACTGCAACTCAGCGCATTCCTTGCCCCCACATACATCCCCTTCTTACAAAAAAAACAATAAAAAAAAAATCTCTTACTCTAAAAACATCAGTTAAAAATTAATCCTATAAAATATCTAATCACGCTGTATAGTAGGTACACATATTTGTTCAACAAACGCGTCATTGTCTACGCTACCTACGCGTAACTTGATCTCTCTTCACGACTCACTACCCAGAACTTAACACAGAATGTATGATTAGACTAAACAATATGTAGATTACACGGAATGTTACATTGTACAACTGAAAAATATCGTTAATCCATTGAACTGATTATGTTATGTTACATTTACACGTGTTATTCACTGATTTAACATTATTAAAATTTTATCACTTTAACTACTTCTCGCTCTACTTTTACAAAAACTACACCAAACGTCACGTTACGCATACTGCACAGTTTGACTTGGCAAAATTCCTGGCGTTGCTACCGCAACTGTAGCCTGAGGTCCGATTTTGTCGTTTGAAATCACGTTTACCGCGCTCAGCTCCTTTCGAGCCCATTTCTTAACGCCTCTGCTACACTGTTTATAAATCACAAATACGCCAATCAGTAATAGTATGGCAGACATACTGATTACCGTCACGCTATATATTTCAACTTTGCTTTCATTGTGTGATTGTTGCGCGTCATTAGCACCGTTTTGCGCGATAATTATTTCTTCGGATTTTTCTTGTTTACTATTAGGCTTCCCCATCTCAAAAGTTTGCAAAATAAACGTGATGAAATTATAATAAGTACTTTTGTAACAAATGTATTCGCGTACACTCCGCTTATGACTAAATTATTTTAAAATACTCATCTTATAGGAGTTACAAAAATCTATGTCAACATTTCTTATCTAGTGTATTAGGCCTTGTACATACTGCTGGCTATGCCGCGTTACACGCTTTGTTCTTTACATTTAATCATTGCAATTCATTCCACTGCGACACATAACGCCGGTTCGCTGCGTCAGTATGTCCAAGCCTAATCTATGAACTATTTACTTACTTGAAATTTGCTTAATAAACTATACTAAAAATCGTACTGGCGGTTTTATTATTCGTCCAGAACGAGTCGTTTTAACATTGATTTCTCTAGGTTATCCGATTAGGTTTGTATCATGTTGCAATTCGGCCAGTTGCTCGTCGACTTCCTGCGCTTTCGCTAATTCATCATAATTTATGACCGTTGGACATTCTACGGACCCGACGCGTGGTAGCGCGTCAGCAATCCTTCGATGTGTTGTATGTCGCTAGTAAATTCGCTAATGTACAACACTTGTCTTGTCCTTCTCGAGGTGTCTCTTTACACGGTTTTTCACATTGCCAGGCGCGGTTTCTGTACCGAAAATGGTACTTGCACAACCACCCTGGGTCTCCTGATGCCTTTCGCGCTCTCGACTGCGACCTGCTGGCACTCCGATGGTACCTACGTCCTCTGCCGCGTCCTCTCTCCATGCTGCTGCGCCTATACTTCCCCTGTTGTACTTCGTTACGCAGGCTTGCTTTTTCTATTTGCGATTTCTTCATCTGGGTAAAAATATTTGTTGCTGCATACATGATTTACTGGATTACTTAAATAAATTCTTAACTTAGCCTTCCGAGGCCGCCGCGTACGTCGGAAGTGAGTCACCCTCTCCGCACTTGTTCTTGCACTATTTTACTTTTTTTTACACTGTTTATCGTTCACTTAAAAATGTTCACGGGGTCATCACGTCGGGGTCACCACTGTCGGAACCTTTGTCGTCACCCTATAGCTGTAGGGGTAGGTGTCGGTACCTATAGTGTGGTTCCGGTAAATGTCTATACTTATTGGCGGGTACAATTAATACGATGGAAATATGATTGTGGAATATATTTAATCCTCCAAGTAAGTTACAATCAGTGCGGCGTGTGGAGGATGACTGCGGGCGCAAGGTAACGCGCGGGCGCGGGTGGCCGCCGACATTCGACGCCAGCTCCGCGCCTCTATTCCAAACTGCAACTCAGCGCATTCCTTGCCCCCACAGTAACCGACGCCTATACCAAAAACTGAATACTTCCTGTTGCAAGGAGCTGCCGGGTCGGACGACCCCAGCGCCGCCGACGTGACGACGGCGATGGGGTCGTCCGGGTCGCCTAGGATGTTCCTAGGGCGCCTACGGAGAGGGGGAGGGTCTGTGGGATCTACGGAGTAGTCCACGGTGCGAGTGACAAGAGGGTTGGGGTGGTGAGGGGCTCTATCAAAGTAGCGCCGGGAGAGAAACTTTATGTACTGACGGATGGAGAATATAGGATATTCTGTGCTTGAGGGATGAATCTTCCTCTGTCATCAGTGGAAGGTCTAGCTACTGTTGGAATGTAGATACCTTCATCATAGTTGATAATGCCAATTGCATTAATCACTCGCCGAATTGGTTCCGGCGCAATCGTTACGGTTTGCGCAACGTGCAGCAGATCTGCGTTGACTTGATACGGATATGCCAGCTCTGTGTCGCGTGCTGGTAATGGGTACGCAGTCTTCAGACTCTCTAGTTTTGCTTCGAGTACAGCGAGAAACACTCGATACTGTGCATAGACACTTGGCACGACGATTTCATGATAGGAAACTGCTATAAAGCTCAAATGACTTAGGCCAAACCCTATAGCTCGGGTTGTTATTGATAACGTGATTGCTTTCAGGGTATGGTTCTCTCCTATTTTATTCAGGAGGTCATCTCCGGACTTACCTCCCGGGTGAAGCGTAGCTTTTATTAAATCTTGGACCTTGTCCATAGTCTTCGCTCCTTCAACTTTTCGTTTCGTATCCATTCGCGCTGCTTGAAATCCCTGACGGGATCGTGTCTGTCCTCGTCCCTTACGTGGAGGACGGGTTGTGCCTCGCGTTGTAGGTGGAAATAGATTTCCATATGTCTCAAAGGTGTTGTAGCGTTGGCGTTGACCGCCGGTAGGATTAAACTCATACGGATCCATTATAAATGGGTTCCGATTCGTCGGGACTGGAATCAGCACCCCTAAAAATCGGTCTGCCTTCGGATGCCGGGCGGTCGGCTTATAAAGGCGCGCGGCGGTGGGGCGCGCGTCGGTGTGTGCGTTGACTCGATGCCGGGGTGCGGTGCGTGGGGAGCACGTACGCTTGAGTTTGAGCGCGGTGCTACATCTTTATATTTGTCAATCATAGTAAATAGAAGCTTCCTCATCGAACTTTTAATTGTTCTCGGCATTATTTTAAACAAAATCAATGAAAATATGATGCACATAAACCAACGTAAACAGAAGATGACTCAAGTACTGTGCAGGACAAAACAGGGTCAGTTCAGTTTAGTTCAGTACAGCCGCCTCAACAAGTTAAACCAGCACTAGAAACAAGGATGCCAGGGTGTATACCAGTCGAATAGTGTGAACTCAAGAACAGTGTTTTATTCCCTCGAAAGGGGGATACGTATGAGGCTCTCCAATCCAGCAACAGAAGTGTGCGCGCATAGCGTACAAGTACGAAACGTCAAAGTGTCAATTTTGACAGTCTTAAATTATTGCCATACCAAAACTTCTGAAAATAATCTGTGAATAGCTTTCGTTGGCCAGACTCTAACCCAAACAGCTTAATGCCAAATCTGTTCCGCTTTTTCGGTAAATATTGTTTTATAGCTAAGTGGCATTTAAATGGCACAATGCTTTCATCAATGCACAATTTTTGACCCGAGATAAATGTGGCTTTAAAAGTTTCACGAGCGTGGTCAACCAGCATCTTTATTTTGTGAATCCTTGATGTCTCAGTTGTCCTTGCGGGCACTTGGTAAAAAGATAACATTGCTAGAATTGAGCAATATCTGTTTCGGGTCATAGTATTATGGAATACCTCACTGTATAACAAGGGGTCCGTAGACCAGTGTTCTTCAATTGTTATTCTTTTATTTCTAGTAAAAAGCATTGTTAGTGCTAACGCTATGTAAATGTACACCGATAGTCACGTCTTGCCATCCTTGCAGTCTTGAATATACTCTGATATCAGTATGTCTTTCGAAGTGTTGATATTTATTCATATAATCAGCAATTTTTTGTATTAAACCATTGCTGCCAAAATTTTCGACGCATTCTGATTCCGTGGAGTTGTTGTCTAATTTTACAGCAGGTGACAGACCACCAACAAAGTTGTCAAATTCTTGAACACAGGAGGAGAAATTTGGGTCGTCCAATTAATGCCAGTTTCTGTGACATTATTTTCGTGATCCTGAAATAATACAAAATATTGTAGTGTGATCAATTGTAATACCAATGAGCCATAAAAAAAAGAAAAAATGACGAAAAAAAAAGAACCTGTTCATGTACTTTGCATGCCTATTTATTTTTATTATAAAAATCATGCAAAGCAAGACTTATACCACAGTAAAGTTGTATCAATCGCAAGATGTTGTAATAGTGTTTGTTTCCTAACGTCTCCGACTTGTATTGGAGGAGAAGTCCGACGAACATACAAAAATAATAATAATAAGGCATCTCTAAATATACTGGCCAGACACTACACACATCTCTACTATCTTCTATATTCTCTATTATATTATCTTTATCTTATCTTTATCTTTATCTCTACCTCTGCCATTTGTATCAAGTCACAATAAAAACTATTACCGCGAATAAAAAAGTGAAAAAAGATGCAATGAAATTGGTGGTTGTAAAGCACCACAAGGGGGATTAGGACATCGTACTTCAAAGAAAGACAACAAGAGAGGGCCAGTGAGAGATCAGAGGACTCGCCTGCTTTTAGGCGGCGGCTTGGTCGCGTCATACCCACGTTTTTGCAAGCCGGCCGGCTGCTGATTTCTCCTTCAGTTTTCCTGCTGGGAACACTAATCCACTCTCTTCTTTCAATCTTCGAGTTGTAAAAACAGTACACGATATGTATTGCGCGGCAAACGACGAATTGTTCATGTATTAATTGATATTTTAGCGGTGTCGATTATTTTCACGACGCGGGAGCAATCTCACAGTAGATAGAGAGCTCCAACAGAGGAAGCAACGTACGCGCCGTTTGACGTTGACAGCTGCGTTCCATTTGCCTTGCTAGGCTATGCATCCCCGTCTCTCTCTAACTGGCCATAAAGTAAGGGACAGAAATTTGCGGCATAAGCGCAGAAATAATTACCTCTTCATCAATGTTCAAGTCTTCGTCTGATTCAAATTCTTCATTTTCATCATCTCCTTTTAGAATTCGTATGCACTTGTCATGACGCGCACGCTTACACATATTCATCGATATTACAAACTGAACTAAGTAGGTACAACACTGATGGACAATTCCAGAAGTCGGCACTCGTTTGTGACGTCAGAGGCGGTCGTCTATATCCGACGGTGGCGCCATACGTACTGACCACAGAGTACTTTTATAAATATATAGATAGATGATAGATAGATAAACTCTTTATTGTTCACACCACAGATAACAAAACAACAAGAGAAAAATAATGATAAAACTTATTAAATAGTGTAACAACTGGCGGCCTTATCACTAAAAGCGATCTCTTCCTATATAAAATTATAATATAATATAAATAATAAAATTTATGAATTAAGTAGCTGAATAAACGAGCCGAGAGTAACGGCTGAACTGATTTCAATGTATGAATCAGGTAGTCGTATAAATGCGAAAGTAACGGCTGAACGGATTTGGATGAAATTTTCAAACGACACACATCGATTTGTCGAAAACGGACAAAGATTTGGTAAAGGGATGAAAAGACTAACTATGAAGGGCAACGAAACAAGGCGACAAACACACGGCCTTTTCGCAAGCTGCGCAATATGTTGACACCCGCTTCTTACAAATGACGCAAACACGCCGTAGCCGGCCAGATTGTCCAGGCTGTATTGCGTATTCTGTCAGGTAATGACGGCGGGCATCAACATACCTGCTAGGCGGGGGTGGAATAACGCGCGCTTGTATATTAAAGATTTTACTAGGGACATGCGAAAATTACGGCGTGAGCGGGATGATCTCGATAAGATGTAAGCGTTTAAGACCGACACGTGAAGGAGTTATTTGGTCCTTCTTGTCGACCCCTCCCATCATGATATGGCAATGAAACTGTCATATGGGTCACTAAAATTGGACGTTGGACCTACATTGCTGTCGGAAAATATTTCCCTCCTCAATTCAGGTGGAATTGAGGAATCCGGAAACGATTTCCACGCAAAGTCATACAAACCCCGTGGCTGGTGCACGTGCCCCAGAATTTCTAGCTCCTCTTCCGTGGCCTCCGGCACAGGGTCCGTTGGGCCGTCCGCATCTTCCGGTGCTTCCAGCATGGCCTGGAGTACACGCGGAATCGGGCCGACCGGACAGATACCGTCGTCGTCGTCGTCGTCGTCGCCGCCGCTAACGTCCGATTCTGGTTCGCTGCCTGATTAATCAAACAACTGAATTACCTATATGTCGCCATTAATTATAGGTCGGCACTGCTTTGGGTTTACAATCTGTGTCAGAAGTTAAAATGCATAAGGGCTATTACGCACTGTCGACTAGTCGCCGGCGACTCAGTCCCTCGGCGACCGAAGATATCCCAAATTCTATAGGGTTAATATTGTTACATAAACAATAACCAAAATAAAAAATACATTATTGATAACTTGATGACTCTATGCTGTTGGCCACTGAGGCCTCGACAGCGTACCGGGCATTAGGCAAGCGCAGATGGCGCAGGGCCTCAAAAATGCTTACAAACTATGGGCGACGAGCGCAAGGGCACCTCTGAGGTACGGCCTCGGCTTGGACTGTCGCCGAGGGAGGGGCGTCGAATTGCCCTGGAAGCCTAGAAGGGGCTTGCTCTAGGGCCCTAACGGGGACGGTTGAAGTTAAGGTTAAAAACAAAATAAATTATTATTAACAATGACTCGACCGCCTTGTTCGGAAAGGGAACCTCACCTCAGAAGAACAGGCAAGAAACTGAGGGGCGTAAAATAAGCGAACACTACGAGCTAACTAACCGATCTTCTAACAGACCTTGTAGGCAGTCTTCGACCTCGCCGGCGAGGTCGGTGTATGATAGTGTGCCTTTGGTAACTGTCGGAACCTTTTTTTACGTCTTCTTTTCTCATTTCGAACCTTTTCTCACGTTTTCTCGTTTTTCACGTTTTTTGATCACGTCGGGACTATGTTTTCTCTTTTTTCACGTTTTTTGATCACGTCGGGACTACCACTGTCGGAACCTTTGTCGTCACCCTATAGCTGTAGGGGTAGGTGTCGGTACCTATAGTGTGGTTCCGGTAAATGTCTATACTTATTGGCGGGTACAATTAATACGATGGAAATATGATTGTGGAATATATTTAATCCTCCAAGTAAGTTACAATCAGTGCGGCGTGTGGAGGATGACTGCGGGCGCAAGGTAACGCGCGGGCGCGGGTGGCCGCCGACATTCGACGCCAGCTCCGCGCCTCTATTCCAAACTGCAACTCAGCGCATTCCTTGCCCCCACATACATCCCCTTCTTACAAAAAAAACAATAAAAAAAAAATCTCTTACTCTAAAAACATCAGTTAAAAATTAATCCTATAAAATATCTAATCACGCTGTATAGTAGGTACACATATTTGTTCAACAAACGCGTCATTGTCTACGCTACCTACGCGTAACTTGATCTCTCTTCACGACTCACTACCCAGAACTTAACACAGAATGTATGATTAGACTAAACAATATGTAGATTACACGGAATGTTACATTGTACAACTGAAAAATATCGTTAATCCATTGAACTGATTATGTTATGTTACATTTACACGTGTTATTCACTGATTTAACATTATTAAAATTTTATCACTTTAACTACTTCTCGCTCTACTTTTACAAAAACTACACCAAACGTCACGTTACGCATACTGCACAGTTTGACTTGGCAAAATTCCTGGCGTTGCTACCGCAACTGTAGCCTGAGGTCCGATTTTGTCGTTTGAAATCACGTTTACCGCGCTCAGCTCCTTTCGAGCCCATTTCTTAACGCCTCTGCTACACTGTTTATAAATCACAAATACGCCAATCAGTAATAGTATGGCAGACATACTGATTACCGTCACGCTATATATTTCAACTTTGCTTTCATTGTGTGATTGTTGCGCGTCATTAGCACCGTTTTGCGCGATAATTATTTCTTCGGATTTTTCTTGTTTACTATTAGGCTTCCCCATCTCAAAAGTTTGCAAAATAAACGTGATGAAATTATAATAAGTACTTTTGTAACAAATGTATTCGCGTACACTCCGCTTATGACTAAATTATTTTAAAATACTCATCTTATAGGAGTTACAAAAATCTATGTCAACATTTCTTATCTAGTGTATTAGGCCTTGTACATACTGCTGGCTATGCCGCGTTACACGCTTTGTTCTTTACATTTAATCATTGCAATTCATTCCACTGCGACACATAACGCCGGTTCGCTGCGTCAGTATGTCCAAGCCTAATCTATGAACTATTTACTTACTTGAAATTTGCTTAATAAACTATACTAAAAATCGTACTGGCGGTTTTATTATTCGTCCAGAACGAGTCGTTTTAACATTGATTTCTCTAGGTTATCCGATTAGGTTTGTATCATGTTGCAATTCGGCCAGTTGCTCGTCGACTTCCTGCGCTTTCGCTAATTCATCATAATTTATGACCGTTGGACATTCTACGGACCCGACGCGTGGTAGCGCGTCAGCAATCCTTCGATGTGTTGTATGTCGCTAGTAAATTCGCTAATGTACAACACTTGTCTTGTCCTTCTCGAGGTGTCTCTTTACACGGTTTTTCACATTGCCAGGCGCGGTTTCTGTACCGAAAATGGTACTTGCACAACCACCCTGGGTCTCCTGATGCCTTTCGCGCTCTCGACTGCGACCTGCTGGCACTCCGATGGTACCTACGTCCTCTGCCGCGTCCTCTCTCCATGCTGCTGCGCCTATACTTCCCCTGTTGTACTTCGTTACGCAGGCTTGCTTTTTCTATTTGCGATTTCTTCATCTGGGTAAAAATATTTGTTGCTGCATACATGATTTACTGGATTACTTAAATAAATTCTTAACTTAGCCTTCCGAGGCCGCCGCGTACGTCGGAAGTGAGTCACCCTCTCCGCACTTGTTCTTGCACTATTTTACTTTTTTTTACACTGTTTATCGTTCACTTAAAAATGTTCACGGGGTCATCACGTCGGGGTCACCACTGTCGGAACCTTTGTCGTCACCCTATAGCTGTAGGGGTAGGTGTCGGTACCTATAGTGTGGTTCCGGTAAATGTCTATACTTATTGGCGGGTACAATTAATAC
Organism: Peribatodes rhomboidaria; assembly: GCA_911728515.1. Lineage (NCBI taxonomy): Eukaryota > Metazoa > Arthropoda > Insecta > Lepidoptera > Geometridae > Peribatodes > Peribatodes rhomboidaria. The sequence continues at coordinate 2,745,759 of OU452184.1, read as the reverse complement.
GATGGAAATATGATTGTGGAATATATTTAATCCTCCAAGTAAGTTACAATCAGTGCGGCGTGTGGAGGATGACTGCGGGCGCAAGGTAACGCGCGGGCGCGGGTGGCCGCCGACATTCGACGCCAGCTCCGCGCCTCTATTCCAAACTGCAACTCAGCGCATTCCTTGCCCCCACAGTAACCGACGCCTATACCAAAAACTGAATACTTCCTGTTGCAAGGAGCTGCCGGGTCGGACGACCCCAGCGCCGCCGACGTGACGACGGCGATGGGGTCGTCCGGGTCGCCTAGGATGTTCCTAGGGCGCCTACGGAGAGGGGGAGGGTCTGTGGGATCTACGGAGTAGTCCACGGTGCGAGTGACAAGAGGGTTGGGGTGGTGAGGGGCTCTATCAAAGTAGCGCCGGGAGAGAAACTTTATGTACTGACGGATGGAGAATATAGGATATTCTGTGCTTGAGGGATGAATCTTCCTCTGTCATCAGTGGAAGGTCTAGCTACTGTTGGAATGTAGATACCTTCATCATAGTTGATAATGCCAATTGCATTAATCACTCGCCGAATTGGTTCCGGCGCAATCGTTACGGTTTGCGCAACGTGCAGCAGATCTGCGTTGACTTGATACGGATATGCCAGCTCTGTGTCGCGTGCTGGTAATGGGTACGCAGTCTTCAGACTCTCTAGTTTTGCTTCGAGTACAGCGAGAAACACTCGATACTGTGCATAGACACTTGGCACGACGATTTCATGATAGGAAACTGCTATAAAGCTCAAATGACTTAGGCCAAACCCTATAGCTCGGGTTGTTATTGATAACGTGATTGCTTTCAGGGTATGGTTCTCTCCTATTTTATTCAGGAGGTCATCTCCGGACTTACCTCCCGGGTGAAGCGTAGCTTTTATTAAATCTTGGACCTTGTCCATAGTCTTCGCTCCTTCAACTTTTCGTTTCGTATCCATTCGCGCTGCTTGAAATCCCTGACGGGATCGTGTCTGTCCTCGTCCCTTACGTGGAGGACGGGTTGTGCCTCGCGTTGTAGGTGGAAATAGATTTCCATATGTCTCAAAGGTGTTGTAGCGTTGGCGTTGACCGCCGGTAGGATTAAACTCATACGGATCCATTATAAATGGGTTCCGATTCGTCGGGACTGGAATCAGCACCCCTAAAAATCGGTCTGCCTTCGGATGCCGGGCGGTCGGCTTATAAAGGCGCGCGGCGGTGGGGCGCGCGTCGGTGTGTGCGTTGACTCGATGCCGGGGTGCGGTGCGTGGGGAGCACGTACGCTTGAGTTTGAGCGCGGTGCTACATCTTTATATTTGTCAATCATAGTAAATAGAAGCTTCCTCATCGAACTTTTAATTGTTCTCGGCATTATTTTAAACAAAATCAATGAAAATATGATGCACATAAACCAACGTAAACAGAAGATGACTCAAGTACTGTGCAGGACAAAACAGGGTCAGTTCAGTTTAGTTCAGTACAGCCGCCTCAACAAGTTAAACCAGCACTAGAAACAAGGATGCCAGGGTGTATACCAGTCGAATAGTGTGAACTCAAGAACAGTGTTTTATTCCCTCGAAAGGGGGATACGTATGAGGCTCTCCAATCCAGCAACAGAAGTGTGCGCGCATAGCGTACAAGTACGAAACGTCAAAGTGTCAATTTTGACAGTCTTAAATTATTGCCATACCAAAACTTCTGAAAATAATCTGTGAATAGCTTTCGTTGGCCAGACTCTAACCCAAACAGCTTAATGCCAAATCTGTTCCGCTTTTTCGGTAAATATTGTTTTATAGCTAAGTGGCATTTAAATGGCACAATGCTTTCATCAATGCACAATTTTTGACCCGAGATAAATGTGGCTTTAAAAGTTTCACGAGCGTGGTCAACCAGCATCTTTATTTTGTGAATCCTTGATGTCTCAGTTGTCCTTGCGGGCACTTGGTAAAAAGATAACATTGCTAGAATTGAGCAATATCTGTTTCGGGTCATAGTATTATGGAATACCTCACTGTATAACAAGGGGTCCGTAGACCAGTGTTCTTCAATTGTTATTCTTTTATTTCTAGTAAAAAGCATTGTTAGTGCTAACGCTATGTAAATGTACACCGATAGTCACGTCTTGCCATCCTTGCAGTCTTGAATATACTCTGATATCAGTATGTCTTTCGAAGTGTTGATATTTATTCATATAATCAGCAATTTTTTGTATTAAACCATTGCTGCCAAAATTTTCGACGCATTCTGATTCCGTGGAGTTGTTGTCTAATTTTACAGCAGGTGACAGACCACCAACAAAGTTGTCAAATTCTTGAACACAGGAGGAGAAATTTGGGTCGTCCAATTAATGCCAGTTTCTGTGACATTATTTTCGTGATCCTGAAATAATACAAAATATTGTAGTGTGATCAATTGTAATACCAATGAGCCATAAAAAAAAGAAAAAATGACGAAAAAAAAAGAACCTGTTCATGTACTTTGCATGCCTATTTATTTTTATTATAAAAATCATGCAAAGCAAGACTTATACCACAGTAAAGTTGTATCAATCGCAAGATGTTGTAATAGTGTTTGTTTCCTAACGTCTCCGACTTGTATTGGAGGAGAAGTCCGACGAACATACAAAAATAATAATAATAAGGCATCTCTAAATATACTGGCCAGACACTACACACATCTCTACTATCTTCTATATTCTCTATTATATTATCTTTATCTTATCTTTATCTTTATCTCTACCTCTGCCATTTGTATCAAGTCACAATAAAAACTATTACCGCGAATAAAAAAGTGAAAAAAGATGCAATGAAATTGGTGGTTGTAAAGCACCACAAGGGGGATTAGGACATCGTACTTCAAAGAAAGACAACAAGAGAGGGCCAGTGAGAGATCAGAGGACTCGCCTGCTTTTAGGCGGCGGCTTGGTCGCGTCATACCCACGTTTTTGCAAGCCGGCCGGCTGCTGATTTCTCCTTCAGTTTTCCTGCTGGGAACACTAATCCACTCTCTTCTTTCAATCTTCGAGTTGTAAAAACAGTACACGATATGTATTGCGCGGCAAACGACGAATTGTTCATGTATTAATTGATATTTTAGCGGTGTCGATTATTTTCACGACGCGGGAGCAATCTCACAGTAGATAGAGAGCTCCAACAGAGGAAGCAACGTACGCGCCGTTTGACGTTGACAGCTGCGTTCCATTTGCCTTGCTAGGCTATGCATCCCCGTCTCTCTCTAACTGGCCATAAAGTAAGGGACAGAAATTTGCGGCATAAGCGCAGAAATAATTACCTCTTCATCAATGTTCAAGTCTTCGTCTGATTCAAATTCTTCATTTTCATCATCTCCTTTTAGAATTCGTATGCACTTGTCATGACGCGCACGCTTACACATATTCATCGATATTACAAACTGAACTAAGTAGGTACAACACTGATGGACAATTCCAGAAGTCGGCACTCGTTTGTGACGTCAGAGGCGGTCGTCTATATCCGACGGTGGCGCTATACGTACTGACCACAGAGTACTTTTAGAAATATATATAAAATTATAATATAATATAAATAATAAAATTTATGAATTAAGTAGCTGAATAAACGAGCCGAGAGTAACGGCTGAACTGATTTCAATGTATGAATCAGGTAGTCGTATAAATGCGAAAGTAACGGCTGAACGGATTTGGATGAAATTTTCAAACGACACACATCGATTTGTCGAAAACGGACAAAGATTTGGTACAGGGATGAAAAGACTAACTATGAAGGGTAACAGAAATCAGAAATCAGAAATCAGAATTTATTGATAACTCCTATAGTTACACGTCACAGTTGAATATTTATAATTAAAAACGAAATGTCAGAACAATAATAATTGATAATTATGTCAAATATAAAAATTATTCATAATGTCATTATACAGATAAGTATAGTAAAAATAGTTTAATATTATGTATAGCTATTATTATACAAAATAATAATAGTTCAAAAATCTCTTATTTTAAAATAAGCTTCAATGTCATAAAACATATTATCTAGCAACCAAGCTCTCATCTTGGTTTTAAAGCACGCGGTAGAAGGCGCATCCCGAACGGAATTTGGTATACGGTTATAGACCGCCGGCCCTAAAATATACACTGACCTCTTCGACTTGACGAGACGATGTGAGGGGGTTACTAGTTGATCCTTCTTTTTATTACTACGTAAATTGAACGTACTATGGACGCCCCTACGTTGAAAAATATCTAGGTTTACATGGGTGAATAGGGCTACCTGGTAAACGAGCTCACACGGCAGAGGTAATATCTGAAGCTCCCGAAACAGCTCCACGCATGAGACGTCGTCCTGAACCCCGCATATGGCACGTATGGCTCGCTTCTGCATGACAAATGCCCTATTACGATCGGCAGCACGGCCCCATAGCTCCAACCCGTACGTGATGTTACTGTGGACGGTCGCGAAGTAGCAGGAGCGCACTACGTTGCGGGTGGCGGTGCTGGCGAGCCGCCGGAGCGCAAAACACGAGCGGCTCAGCTTCCCGCACAGCTCGTCTATGTGCTTCTCCCACGTCAGCGCGCTGTCGATTTGGAAACCTAGAAGTTTTGTACTGTTGACCTGTTGGAGTGCCGTATTGCCAACTGCTACCGAATAAGCATTTGTCAAATGGCCGTTAAGATTAAATGCAAGGAAACAGGTCTTATCTTTATTTAGCGCTAGCCCGTTCGACCGGAACCACACATCGAGTTCGTTCACCACCGTATTCAGTCTCGCCTCCAACTCAATATGGGACGGCGCGGTGATCACTGCGGCGACGTCATCAGCGTACATGTAGATTTCTGCGCCGTCAATGGCGCCAGGAAGGTCGTTGAGGAGGAGACTGAACAATGTGTTAGATAAACAGGAGCCCTGCGGGACGCCCATCTCGTTCTCCATCTCAGCGGATACGACGCGGCCTCTATCACCCATAACGACCTGCGTTCGCTTCGACATAAAAGAGGAAAGTATGGACAGTGCCGGTCCGCGGATGCCGTAAAATCGCAGCTTATTCGCAATGAGAACGTGATCGGCAGTGTCGAAAGCGCGCGATAGGTCACAACAAAGCACTGCAACCTGCAGTTTCTCCTCGCGCGCGCTCAACACCCGCCACACTACTTCTCGAACTAAGTCTGTGGTCGCACGGCCGGCCCGATACGCATACTGGCGTTGCGATAAAATATTACGATCTACCACGAAGTTCAGTAACCTACGGTTGAGACCGACCTCGAACACCTTGCTGACGGCAGGGACGAGGGATATAGGGCGGTACGATTTAGGGTCTGCTTTTTTGCCCTTTCCTTTGTACAAGGGGCAAATTTTAACTTTTTTGAGTGCCGTAGGGTAGATACCTTCTCGCAAACAGGAGCTAAACAAGTAACTAATAACGGACGCCACTGGTTCTATAGCCATTTTTAATGAATTCGCGGACAGACCGTAGATATCGGTGCTTTTTTTAGGAGCAATACGTTTGGTGGCTATTGTGACTACTTCAAAAAAAGAAAACGGTTCTAGTCTTATGGACACGTCGCTAGCGGCTGACTCGTCCCCGAGCGCTGCCAAGGCACTGGCGCAGTCAGCCCTGGGCGCTCCGCACTTACTCGCTGCCGGAATGAATTCTAAGTTGAGCGCGTCAACCACTTCCTTCTTCGTGCCAAACGTTTGGCCGTCCGCACTTCGTACGAGGTCCGTAAAATCTACTCTTTCCCGGGTGTTGCGACCTAACTCAGAGTTTATAACGCGCCACATGCGTCGCGGATTATCCTTGACTATATTAGAATAATAGTTAACGCGTTTTTCTTTCAATAGTGAGTGATACTTAATTGTAAGTTCATCACACTTATTTCGCAGTAAATCATCAGTGGGAAATGTTTTCTTTAAATTAACAGTCTCGTAAAGTAAATGCTTAAAGTTATGAATTTCCGCGTCGACCCAGTTTCTATTACGAGTAAGTTGTTGTTTTAACGGGAAACAGATATTAAATTTAGTAGATAAGATATTAACTATACTGTGGGCTAATGATTGACAACAACTATTAGATTTTTCAATTAAATTGTCCCAGTCTACCGAAATCAAAGCGTTGAGAAAGTTACACTCGTTCGCCGCGGAGAAGCTACGGCCTAGATAGTGGGTAGGCGCGGGCACGGACGCGACGCTTCTCGCGAGAGTGAGACGCTGGGCGTCGTGGTCACTAAGCGGGTGTGTGTCGACACCGACGACCTCGGTTATTCGTCTCGCAGGTATGTTCGTGTACGCGTGGTCTAGCAACGATTTACGGCCACCCGCGTCTACTCGTGTGGGGTGGTTTACTAATTGTGTAAAATTAAAGCTGTCAAGAATGTCTACCAAATGCTTTTGAGCGCTAGAACGGTCTAGTAGATCAATATTCACGTCCCCCATGATGACGCAGTCTAAGCCCTCGTCAGTTATTTTACAGAGCAGGTTCTCGAAAAGTCGAAGGTAGTCAGCGTGGCTCGTCAAGTTGGAGTGGTACACACCTACAACCAGGACATTGTCATCTAGTAAGTGCACGGCGCACACGTCAAAAATTTGTTCCTGCGATAGGTCGCAGTAGTCCTGTCTGTTGACCACCAACATACTGGACCGCACGTAGATGCAACTTCCGCCGTGTGCTACTTGTTCTCTACAACTAAAAGTCAATAAATCGTAGTTACACAGTGTAACAGAAACTAATTCATGTTTACGTAACCAATGTTCGGTAATGATTATTAAGTCGCAGTTAAGCTCCTTTGTCAATAATACCTCGAGTTGTTTCGTCTTATTTGTTATACATCGAATATTTTGGTGACAGATTGTTAGCGATATGGGTTTACGATGTCGAGGTTGAGGGACCAGAGAAGTTTGAGAATAACGAAACAAGACGACAAACACACGGCCTTTTCGCAAGCTGCGCAATATGTTGACACCCGCTTCTTACAAATGACGCAAACACGCCGTAGCCGGCCAGATTGTCCAGGCTGTATTGCGTATTCTGTCAGGTAATGACGGCGGGCATCAACATACCTGCTAGGCGGGGGTGGAATAACGCGCGCTTGTATATTAAAGATTTTACTAGGGACATGCGAAAATTACGGTGTGAGCGGGATGATCTCGTTAAGATGTAAGCGTTTAAGACCGACACGTGAAGGAGTTATTTGGTCCTTCTTGTCGACCCCTCCCATCATGATATGGCAATGAAACTGTCATATGGGTCACTAAAATTGGACGTTGGACCTACATTGCTGTCGGAAAATATTTCCCTCCTCAATTCAGGTGGAATTGAGGAATCCGGAAACGATTTCCACGCAAAGTCATACAAACCCCGTGGCTGGTGCACGTGCCCCAGAATTTCTAGCTCCTCTTCCGTGGCCTCCGGCACAGGGTCCGTTGGGCCGTCCGCATCTTCCGGTGTTTCCAGCATGGCCTGGAGTACACGCGGAATCGGGCCGACCGGACAGATACCGTCGTCGTCGTCGTCGTCGCCGCCGCTAACGTCCGATTCTGGTTCGCTGCCTGATTAATCAAACAACTGAATTACCTATATGTCGCCATTAATTATAGGTCGGCACTGCTTTGGGTTTACAATCTGTGTTAGAAGTTAAAATGCATAAGGGCTATTACGCACTGTCGACTAGTCGCCGGCGACTCAGTCCCTCGGCGACCGAAACATGGGAAACTAGGGCCGGAGACCGAGCCGAGCGACAGTATTCCAAGTACATTCGTGCAGAATGGACGTTGAAGAACTTGCAATAGTAGCGGCGCTACTAATTTTATAAAAAGAAAGAAAAATAAAAAAAAAATCAAAAGAGTATTGGGTGCATCCTTTGTTAGAAGAACGGAGGTCAAAGGGAATGTTTAAAATATTTTATGAAGACGTTAGAAAATATCCTCGTAAATTTTTTAATTATGCAAGAATGTCTGTGAGTTCGTTTGATGACTTATTGTGTCTTCTAAAACCACATATAACTGGCATAGATACAAATATGCGACCATGTATTTCTCCGGAAGAAAAACTTTTTATAACACTAAGGTAAGTGACAATTCAAATTAAATTCATTCCTAACATTTATTTTTTACGGGATTTTAACACAATTTACATTACATTCCCGGACACATCTATCGGCCAAACCTAGTGTTTAAAGTGTTGACAATCCCTAGCTAAAAATAAATGTTAAGTGGTGCAATAAGTTTTTATGCAGTTTTTTACGAAAACGATGGCCAGTAAATCAGCTTCACACCTGCAAAAACTTATTGCTCCTCCTAACATTTATTTTTAGCTGATCTCCAGTCAAAAGTTAAAACTCAAGGTGGGCCGATAGATGTGTCCGGGAGTGTGTTTAGAGTTACAGATAATGCCATCCACGAAGACGCGCGATTAAATTTAAATAGAGCATCTTTCGTGCTGTTCATAATACTCTTTCCTGATTAGTCAATTTCTATTAGTGTGCGTTTGCATTCATCGATAATTAGCGTGTATCGACAGATGTTTAACACATGCGGAAGATAGCACACATGCATTTGAACAAAGAGTGGGGCGCGTCTTCGTGGATGGCACTATCTGTAAGTCTACTCTTCGATGACAATTTAAAAATATACGGTATATAATTATAAAACATGTATTTTTTTAAAGTACTTAATGAAATCAATATTATAAACGAACGCACAACAAAAGGAAATATTCAAAATAGATCCAAAATGTCAGAATCTTGCGAGGTATTTGAAGTGACAGTAGAAAATCGCGACTCTGGGCGTTCACGTTCTGAAGGAGTTGAAGTTGGTAGCGTATAATAATGTTGTGCTTCAGGGCGTGATTGTTGACTTGGTGCTGTTGAACGCCCGGCCTCCGGTGTGAAGTAACCACGCTCATACTCGTACTCATTAAAATTTCGCCACATTGTGTTTGGATATAAATTATTTTGAGTAGAGGATCGGAATGATTCGATTACACTGATTAATTGAATTTTCGCAGCTGACTTTTTGTGCTCCGGAATTGCCCTAAATGATGATAATAGGGACATCAGGAACATTCTGTCCCCATCTTGTTCCAAAATATCCTCCTTATTTTTGCAAGTTTCAATACACTTGTTTAATGTGGTTAACAGTTCGCTTGTGCCATCATCTGACGTTTTTTTTCTTTTTTCTTCCGACTATATTTTCTCTCGAGTAAGGTCCTAAAGGTTCTTGATCATTTGTCAAATGTTCTTGTTCAGCAATGTTACTCTCTGTGTTCAAATTACTAACGGTATTCTTCAAAAATAACAGCTGATTATAATAAATATAGGGAGTTTTATGGGAAGCAGCAGATCCGCTTTTCCCGCTTTTTACCTACCTAGATTATTTCTAAGCGAAATGTTCACTTCTTGGGTGTAATATGTGTTTATGGGACCCATGATACTTACGAGTACATCTAGTGATTGCAATCTATGAGTGCAGTGAGGTGGATAGCTCACGATTATTACACCATTGTCTCTGGCCTTTACTATCAGTGGAAGGTTTTTGTATGGGTCGAGTGTCCATCAAGCAAAAGAAGACTCGATTCCTTTTTACCATCTGTCATATTTCAATGTATATATTAGTATATTTATTGATGTAGGTAGGGGAGACCGGGGCTGGTTGTGACATTTTTATTACAAACTGTCATATTTTTTCATTGGTTTAAGTGTTGTACCTGAGTATAGGTTCGTTTGATTAAGTTACTGTTCAGGAATATTATTTAAAATAAATTTTATGTTGCAGACTAATATCGGGTGGTTAAACTTCAAGGGCCGATGTTGATTTTGAATAAAACACAAACTATTTAGGAAATTATTGTAATTTTATTTTATTATGATATATTGGTATTACTCAATTATGTATGGAATAAAATATCGGCCAATGGGCGCCGCGACCACGGCGGCACACCTCCATCCGATGGTCCAAATTTTCGATGACCCTGAGGCATAATGGAGGTTCTATGCCGTTAATGTGCCGAATTATCTCATCCTTTAGCTCTTGAATTGTTGCTGGCTTATCGACGTACACCTTTTCTTTCAAATAACCCCAAAGAAAAAAGTCCAACGGTGTCAAATCACATGATCTTGGCGGCCAATTGACATCGCCATTACGTGAGATAACACGGCCATTGAATTTGTTGCGCAAAAGAGCCATTGTTTCGTTAGCTGTGTGGCAAGTGGCACCGTCCTGCTGAAACCACATATCGTCCACATCCATATCTTCCAATTCGGGCCATAAAAAGTTCGTTATCATCTCACGATAGCGAACACCATTCACAGTAACTGCCTGACCTGCCTCATTTTGGAAAAAATACGGCCCGATGATGCCGCCAGCCCATAAACCGCACCAAACAGTCACTCTTCGTGGGTGCATTGGTTTTTCGACAATCACTCTTGGATTCTCATTCGCCCAAATGCGGCAATTCTGTTTATTGACGAATCTACTGAGGTGAAAATGTGCCTCATCACTGAAGATGATTTTCTTCGAAAATTGATCATCCACTGTTGCCATTTCTTGCCACCATTCTGCCCATTCACGACGTTTGGAATGGTCAAGAGGCTTTAGTTCTTGAGCCAATTGCACCTTGTAAGCGTGTAAATGCAAGTCTTTATGCATAATGTTCATCAACGACGAGCGTGAGAGGTGCAATTGTTGGGCACGACGACGAGTTGAGGTGGACGGCTCTTCAGCCACACTATCGCGAACAGCAGCAATATTTTCTGCAGTACGAGCTGTACGAGCATGCACTGGTGTTGTCACATCTTCTACAGACCCGGTTTGCTCGAATTTTTCCACGATTTTTGCGATTGTACGCACATTTGGACGACCAAATTGACCAAAAAAATCACGAAGTGCACGATATGCATTTTGATTTGAACGCCCATTTTCATAATAAGTCTGGATAACTTTAACACGTTGTTGGATTGTGTATCTCTCCATGGTTCAAATTGAGTAAGTCTGAAATAGAGAAATCTCAAATAAAATTCGGAAAAAAACTTGGCGTTTAGGTGTGGTTCACATTCAACATCGGCCCTTACAATTTAACCACCCATTAGTAATAACATAAATGTATAAATTCTGAAAAAAAAGCTGTGTAACTTTCAACCCCGTGCTTGGGGCTGGTTGTTACACTACACGGGGCAAATTGTTACAATAAAAAACAAACGTATTATAAGAGTTTTTATTAGGAACAATTATCACAATCAGTTACTTTTCTTAATTTAAATAACATAACATAATGTCTATAAAGCAGTCTTTTGCCTCATTACAACAAAAACATAATAATTTGAAATGACATAAAATTACAAACTTAAATTTTGGTCTTTTTATTCGTAAAAACAAAATATAGATAATTTCTTACCTATAAGATAATAAACCTTTCTATTAAACAAAACCTTTGTAATGAACAAAACGCATTTTAAAATTGCAAATAAACTACACTTTAAAAAAAACATAAGGAAAACCAAGCAGTTCAGTCACTGTAGTCTGAATCGTCACTCTCGCAATTCAAACATATGTAAGGTCTTGTGGGGTAAGAGGAACATACTTTATTTCTCAGATATTATTTTAAGTCCTAGCTGCTATAGAGAATGTCTTTTTATAGTTTTGATAAATATACTGTATATTTATGTCTGTTATCTTTCCATGATCCAACACCTTTATAAGCTAACTATAATATTTAATAACGAAAAATGTTAATTTGTAAGGCTGGTACTTTTGTTCCACTTTCCCGGTTTTTGGGGTAAGGGAAACGGTCTGCATATATCAATAAATATAGTACCTCTGTTTGATCACTCTAAAACTATTTCATCTCTAAGAACTTCGTTGATTGAAAATGAATTTTGTTCCATTGAAATAGGGCTCAAAGTACAAATTATTGTTTAAAAACGAAATTTGGGGTAAGGGAAACATGTTATGTAGAGGCAGGGGTAGTCAACTTAAACATTTTTTTTTCATAAGTAGCATGTATTATTTACATTTAAGAAATATTTTGAAATTATGCAGGCCTACTGAATATTAAAAGAATTAAAAGACATTTTAAAAGTAACATGGCCTCTTCTACCAATTGCAGGTGTGGTTAATTTTGTGATAACGTCTTCTGTGTGTTTAAGTTCCGAGATGTCGTCCACTACAGGGAATGCAAAAATAGTTGCTGTTTCAGTTTTTGATTTTCTTCTCGTATATTTTATAACAGGAGAACCGTCATCATTTATATCTACAACAACTCCTACGTACTGTTTTTGCGACTTTTTTGTGCAAAATTTTACCAGCACCCAATCATTTTTACCCACTCCATTAACATCATTTTCTTTGTTATCATCGAGCTGAATATCTTCTATTTTTTCATCATCACTACTGCCATGTAGTATTTTTTCCCAAAAATCATAATCGTAGCTATCTTCGTCGTATTTTATATCTGTGTCAGTGTCACTCGAAGACGAATATTTTCGTTTTTTTCTATAGTTACTTATCGCTTTTCTTTTTTTCATTTTTTTTGAGTTTTGTTCTTTTTGTTCATTTTTTGTTGGGTTCTTTTTAATTTCCTTTTTTAATTCCTCTGCTATTGCTTTTGAGTTTTGTCCTCTTTGTTGATTTTGTTCTGTTATATTTTCTTTTTTTAGTTTTGGGATATGTTTAGTTTTCGGTCCTGGTTTTTTTTCTTGTAGCTTTGTCGAAACTGGTTTACTTTTTTTTTCTTTATCTGTTCTATTCTGGTTCTCCAAAGTTATTAATACATCATCACGGGTTATTACTTCAGCTCCAGTTGCCATGCGCCTTCTTTTAGTTTTGAAGCTGGTCCCTGCTTTTATTCGCGATAATAGTAGGTCTTCGAAGGTAACTACCTTGTTTTCTAGAATTTGAACTTTGGGCTTCCTTATGTTTACTGAGCTAGTTGATTCATAACTGAGCTGGTTGAAAGAGCTACGTCCTTCTGTCAGATGTTGTGGGAAATCTGAAACTGTAGGATGACGAATATTTTTAGTCAAGTCGATGCTTTTTAAAGAGAGAGCCAGTAATGACTCCGGATTGTATTTGGGTGACTCTTTACACAGCGTTACATCATTCAGTGGTTGCTTATTTGAGTCTTCGATAATATTCGTAGTATCACATGTCGATTTATGTTTCCATTCTCGCAAAAGGACTTGGTTAAACTTATCTTCTGAGATAGCATTTTTATTAAGGGGATATATCCCTGCTTTTCTAAAACCAGCTACACATATAGCTGGATCCAATGCACCCCAAATTTGCCCAAGCATTTTTGAGAATTCTTTTTTTGGCAACGCGTTACCAATGTTCAACCTCTGCCACTTTACAAGGGCAACGTCCCATCGATCTTTTAAAGATTTATTTACAGCCAAATCTAATGGTTGTAAAAGGTGACTGGTGTGCGGAGGTATTTTTAAGATTGTGATTTCTGCTTTTCTGGCTTTTTTAATAAGGTTTATACCAACATGTGTTGCGTGTCCGTCATATAGCAAAAGTATGGGGCGTTTTGGTCCAACTGTTTTTAAAAATACTTTTTCGAAAAAGTTTTCGAAAACCGCTGTCTCCATCCAGCCATTACTGGTTGCAGCGTATGCTGTCCCAGGAAACCCATCGTCTGTTGTCCATTCGTCCCATACATTTTTCCCCTTGAACACTATTACCGGTGGAGTTTTCTCTCCAAGAGCATTACAGCCTAATAGGACGGTCGTATTGTCCTTTCCGGGAGAAGCGATTGTTCTTGTCGATGTAAATCCTTTACATCCAACTACTTTTGACTTAGCTGGGTCCTTTGAAAAACTTGTTTCGTCGACATTCCATATGTGAGATGGTCTGTCTAGTAATTTCAGTTCTGTTAGTGTCTGTTCCAGTAAATCAAAGTAGGGATACATAATATATGGGCTACATGCCTGTTTTCTTGCATATTCAACCGGTTGTGGCTTCTTGATTGATAAATTATACCTTTTTTTAAATGCAAGAAACCAATCTTCCCCTGGCACGCCATTTTTGAACGGATTTTTAATGTCATTTTCAGACACATACTGGCCCACTGTCTCTAATAATTCTTTCCTTGTCAATCCGAAGCCATGCTTCTCCATGTCACGCAGGTTTTTTACAAGATCTTCTTCTACTTCCTGAGATAAAATAGCGGCTCTTCCCAAGGTATTCGATTTGAGGCCTTTACGATCATATACCTGAAAAAATTAATACATTACTGACGAGGTCTGTAATTAATTGTATGTAATTATGTCTGTATTCGAAAACATTACTTAATTCATTTTTTTTTTAATTATTACGATCGTGTCGTATAAGTGCTGTGTTATCATTACAATGGTACAATGTTGTGTTTTGGGTTGTAAAAACAGAACAGAACAAGGATTATGTTCAGTCTCCCTGTCTCATACCCGGTTACACTGTCATTGGAGCCATTGGCTCTTCCATCTTCGATAAACAACGACCAACATACATAAAAAATACACACAATGGAACATAGAACCTCCTCCTTTTTTGAAATTTTGAAGTCGGTTTCAAATACAAATAAAAAGTCGAAATAGGTGCAAAAAAGTCGAACAAGTTAAACAACATATCAAATTAAGTCCAAAGCAAAAGTAGCCCTAACAATTCAACACAGGTAACTAACTCGATTTATTATGGTGGATCTGGGTATTCCATAATGCTTCGAGGCCTCATATCCAGACAATTTCCCACTTTTCACTGCTCTAACAGCCTCTAATAATTTTTCGTGTGGGTATGACGCATTATTGGTTTTGCGCACATAGTTTCTGGGCATTTTGTATGTTTCTGTAATCAAAATCATTTGAAAATATACATAACAACAATGTATAAATAAATAAACAATTTAAAAAAAATACATCTCGATCTGTTCAGTAGTTTTGGAGATCCACAAAATAAATTTCACATTACACAAACTATCGGCTTTATAATATTAGTAGGTTTATATTGTCATTTAAGTATATTGACGCGTTACATACAGCAAGACATTTAAACATTAGTAATTATTCATTCATAAAATTGAAAAAAAGCAAGAACGAACATTTTCATTCATTTAAAATGTTTATGACTTCTGACATCGGGAAAGAGAAACATATGTTCCCCTTTCCCAGCCACGGCAGATCCTCTTACCCCACTTAGTGATTTTTTGGTTATGTTCTAAAGCATATGACATTTTCATATTAATAGTAAATATTCTAAACTTTTCTATGCAAACAATAAAAAATTAGATATTAAACAATACTTACTCTCATTGGCAGCTTTGTTTAATGTGTTTTTCTGTATTTTATCACCACTCACAAAATATGCCACGCACTCGTGTTTTCGTAGTTTGACAACTAGATTTTTATTTGTGTCATGGCGGCGCACTCATGAGACTTAGCGACATCTGTGTTTTTTTTTTTGGAGTCAATTTTTTGTTATGTTTTACCGACGGAGTAACCTCAGAGCTGCAGTCTATTATTTTTGATTTACAACTACCTGTTCCCCTTTCCCCATAGTTCCTCTTACCCCACAAGACCTTAATGTGTAATATTTCCTCTAACACACTTAACATGTGACCAATTCTTACAAGCTCTACACTCTACCCATTCCTCACCAGATTGCTTCGGATCAAAAGGATCACAACATATCAGACAAAAATAACCATCCTCTACTTCACTTTCTTCGTCAGTGTCATGTAATACTTTCCTCTTTACAGCAAGACTTTTTTTTTCATTACTTGTTTTCCTTCTCTTATGTGTATTTTCGTGTTTAGTCTTCTTTCCTGTAGACTTTCCTCCTTTGGCTGACTTTCCTTTGGATTTATTTTCCTTCTTGTTACTCTGTGCCAGTGCCAAAGCATTTTTTTCAGGCGTATCTGTTAAAATTGCTGACTTGCGAGTTTTTCGTGTTATTTTGGTTGTTCTCGCAGCGGCTTTTTGATAAGGCCGAATAATCTCGGGAGAAAAATTATTTTCATTGGGCATAATATCTTTGCTACAACCAGCAACTGGGTTAGTAAAAATTAAGCTTTCGGGTTCTGCCATGGTACTCTCTATGGGAGAATGAGGAGGAGATGGAGTTGAAGTTTCAGCCTCCGTGTTCTGTGCTGTAACAGCGACATTTTCGACGTTAGAGTTAATTGTTTCGTCAATTGGTCTGTCAGTAACAAAAGCAGACAAGAAGTCTTCATCTTGAAAAATATCTTTATTGAATGGTGCAATACCAGTCTTTTTAAATCCGTTGATGATGTTCGTTGGATTTAATGCCGAGGGTAAAGCATTTTTCACTATTGATGGAATGTCGTGTATAGTCATTGTCTTGCCTGGATTGTTTCTAAGCCAACCATCTTGTTGACTGGCACAGTAATTTTTGAATGGTCCGTAGATCCCCACATCCAGAGGCTGGAGCTTATGTGAACAATGTGGTGGGAAGGAAGCAATACCACATTGTTTTCTTTAGCTGTTTCGATGACCTCAATGTCCAAGTGTGAAGAATGATTGTCCAATAATAAGAGAACAGGGTCGGATGGAGATGGTTTCACATTATCTATGAAATGTTTTATAAATATTTTGAATTCCAGCCCAGTCATCCAGCCACTTGAGTTTCCGGCGCCAATGCAGCCTGGAGGACCATCGCGAACAAAATAGTCCCTGTATTTAATTCGTGGGAAGATAAACATACATGGCACCGAGTTCCCCTTGAGTTGCATTTACTGCTACGCAAAGAGTTACAAGAGTCCCTCTCTCTGCTGATGTAATGGAACCAACTTGTTTAGATCCCTTTGGAGCTAAAATTTTTCTAGGTTTCAGTACTGTTGTCACACCTGTTTCGTCTACATTCCAGATGCGTGACGAAGGAAATTTATATCTATCCAACACGTCAGCCAATTTAGAAAAGAATTTTTCAACATTCGTTTTATTAAATGACGTGGCTCTGCTCAAGCTAGTAGCCTCTGGTGTTCTTATAGATAACGACTGGTTGCGTTTAAGAAATGCTGCTAGCCAACCAGACCCTGCTTCCTTTTTGTCAAGCCACGATTGCGGCATTACAATGTTGTGCTTAAGTGCACAAGCAAATGCCAGCTGCCTGACATCCTTCGGCGTCAATCCGTAATAAATTTGGCTACATTTAATTAAGTAACTCACCAAAACGGCTTCTTGTTCGTTTTTAAAAACTTGCCTATTCCTCTGGTACCCGACTGTGAGAGATTCCATAGGTGTGCCCTTCTCTTTTGCTTCTTTTCTTTTCCTTAAGTATCTTGTTAGCGACATATGACATAATCCGAAGTCTTTTGCGATGCCACGAATTTTTTTAGTTTTGTCCTCCTCCAAAATAGCTGCTGCTTGTTCATAAATATCTTTAGATATTTTTCCCCGCTCTGTTTTTCTTATATACGTCCTCATCCTACAAAAAAAGACCAAAACAAAATAGCACAAATTATATCAGTCGGTAACAAGCACTACGGGGCAGGTAGTGACAAATCACAACCTGCCCCGCGCAAATGTAACTTTTAGCCCCAACGCCAAATCTGACCTTTTAGGGCGAGTACACATTAGGCGCTCGGCGTTGCGTTGAGCGCGCGTTGAATGCGTACACACACCGCGCTCAGAACGGCGTTCGGCGAGCGTTAGTAGAGTGTGCATTTCTGGCTCAGTTCCGAAATGGACGTCGAAGAGATTGCTTGTGTGTGGCTCCTGTATCGTCGCTATAAAAGAAAACGACAGAGACAAAGAGAATATTGGGTGCACCCAATACTACGAGATAGACTGACGCATTTTTTTTTTTTTTTTTTTTTTTTTTATGTAGAATAGGTCGGCGTTTGACCACCAACTCGCCTGATGTTAAGCGACGTTGTGGTCTAAGGTGGAGCACGACGACCTATAAGGTACTTATTCACTCTAGCCTTGAAGTTTAGATTGAAGAAGTACAAAGACGGCAGTTGAGTGAGGCGCTACAAGTGCGCTACTGCTCAGACCCGTCTTCGGAACGGTTACACCGGACTACATCCCGAAACACGACTAGGTCATTTCACGACATGGCTTGGTCCGGTGGGTGGTAACTAGCCACGGCCGAAGCCTCCCACCAGAGTTTGCTACCCGGTTAGCACTACCCGGGGACCACGTGTAGGGAATCAGAATAGAGTACACTCCTACGGACGTGGGTAGCTCAGCCCCCAAAATGTTTGCATGGAATGTTTGTAACATTGTATCCTAAATTGAGAGAACATGAACCTAAGTTTTTCAATTATTTTAGAATGTCCATAAAATCATTAGATGACTTACTCCACGTTATAAAAGTGGATATTACTGGTGAATCAACAATTTTAAGGGAATCAATTTCCCCAGAAGAAAAACTCGTGATAACGTTAAGGTAAGGTTATTTATTCAAATAAATTTAAGTGGTCTGAATCTTGGCTCGAGCCTGTAGGTGAAGGTGACCATGATGACGGCGGCGGTGGGGGCGTCGTAGACCACTGCTGTGGTGGTGGTGGTCTCGCAGTGGTGTATCCAGAATATGTCGGTGTATGATACATGTATTGGTGTTGATTAGTATGTGGCGGTAAAGGCTGATGATAATTCTGCGCTTCTTTGAGAACATTAAGCAATTCAATTTTTATTGTTAGACGTTGATTCTCGGGTACTTTTTTCAATTCACTGTACAATGACATACAGAAAAGTTTATCATCGTCTTCTTTAATTAGTGGCTCCGTTTCATTATGTTGCTTTGTGTTTACACTTTTCTGCAAAATATCAATTATCTGCTTATCTACAGCATTCATTTTGTGTTTTTTTCTTGTGCTTTCAATATGATCTTTAGGTGGTGGCATCAAGTCTGCATTGTCTGTATTATCTACACTTGAGCCAGTTATATTGCTTTCTGTGTCGTTATTTGCTGTAGAATTCGCAAGAAATTGTAGTTTTCTGTAATACACATATGGCGTATGTTTACTTGATCCAGATCCAGATGGAAGCTTTTTTTGCTTCTTAGCCTCCCTCATATAATTATCCCTAATGCTCTTCCATTTTTTCACAAGTGAAGAAACTAAAAATAAACAATAATCATTTTTATTTTGACAGATACTTGGCCACAGGCTGCTCCTTTGCTGATTTGCATTATGGATACCGTCTCGGAAAATCAACAATTATAAAGATAGTGGAACAAGTTTGTATAGTACTATGGAGCAAATTGAAAGGCACATACATGCCGGAAATGACAACAGAGAAGTGGAAAGAAGTAGAAGAAGGTTTTAGAAAATACGCCAACTTCCCAAATTGTATTGGTGCAATTGACGGGAAACATATTGAGCTAATACAGCCAGAACATACAGGGTCGCTATTTTTCAATTATAAAAACTACTTCTCATCAGTCTTACTAGCAGTTTGTGATGCAAATTATTGTTTTGTATACGTTAATATCGGATCCTACGGCAAAAGCAGTGATTCTGCTATTTTTCAAAATTCTGATTTTTTTAAACGGATAATGGATAATAAGTTAAATATTCCTAACCCGAAGCCCATATCAAATGTCGACAGAACACCACTGCCTCACGTTTTCGTCGGCGATGAAGCATTTGGAATTATGTCGAATATGATGCGCCCGTACGGAGGAACACAGCTTACACACACAAAAAAAGTTTTCAATTACAGATTATCAAGAGCAAGGCGCTATATCGAATGCTCGTTCGGAATAATGAGTAATAAATGGCGAATATTTCATAGACCTATAGATGTAAACATAAATTTCGCGGAGAATATCATCAAAGCTTGCACAGTACTACACAATTACGTTCGAATACGTGATGGTTATAGATATGAAGACACACTTTATCTTTCACCGTTACAATCTATTAATTCAGGCAATGTACCGCGAGGCAGCTTGTGTGCTAGAACTGCAAGAGAGAAATTCGCCAATTACTTCGTAAACGAGGGAAAATTACAATGGCAAGACGACATGATTTAAGTTATTACCTACCAAATATGACAAAATTATAGAAAATATAATAAATAATTATACTCACCCAACAGTTTTTTCTTTTCTAAATTGTCTTCACAATCACTAAAAATTTCAACCATCTCCTCCCAATTCCTTTTTTTTAATATTTTATTTTTATAATCAGGACTTTCCATGTCCCATATGGCAGGACGCTTTTGAATTTCATCTATAAATAAATCTGTATCGAAGTGCTCGGTCTCCATTTTGGTGAAATATGCGTCCACTCTACACGAAAGCGCGCGTTCAAATGTACGACGAAATGGCGGCTCATGTATTTCGAAGCGCGCGGCTGACGCCCTCCTAACGCGCGCTTGAACGAAAATATGAAATCGCGCGTTCGACGCGCGCTTGATCCGAAACGCGCGTTTGCATGTGTACGCTTTAATAGAATTCAGGTTTCTCAAAACGCGCGTTAGCAAAGCGCGCGTTGCAAAGCGCCGAATGTGTACTCAGTCTTAAGGTTATGCAGTGAAAACGCCAATAAACATAGCTGTATAAACGTAGATTCATTGTTAAACGAAAGCATTAGGGCGTAAATATCACTACATGGACATCTTTGTCTTTATGGAACATAGGTTGCAAACCAATATTACGAAAAGTGTAAAATTTTACTAACCTGCGATTTTAATGGCGGCACGCGCGGGCTTCTCTCACAAAAACGCTGGCGCCACTGGCTCTCGCGGTGTGCTAGCCGACGGCGGCGGGAGTATTTGTCCCTTTCTAACGTCAGTATTGCGTTCTCTGTTTCGCGACCATTGCCACTGTAACTACCTACCCCTGTCACTTCCAGCCCCGTTCTCCCCTACTTGTGTAGGTATTAGTATGTATGATCGCGATAAGACCGCCTATTGCGCCTATATTTTTTAATGTTTAGTTTAGATTTATTTTGTATTTGGTGTCAATAAAGAGTTTTTGTATTGTATTGTAAGAAGGACTGGTTCCTCTTTAGTAGGCTTTACCGATGACATAAAATGATTCAGCCACTCAACGAATATTTCACTTTGTATCCAGTCACTAGGATGGCAAACTGCTAGTGTTACTGGTGGAGCTCCATCAAGAAGTTCTGCCTTCATACGAACGCGCGGAAATATGAGCAGCGGAGGAACATAGTTTCCAAAAGCAGAGATACAAAGAACTGCAGTAGTCAGTTGACCTCTATCCGTAGAACTACCATGACCCACCTGCTTTTTTCCTTTCAAAGCGATTACTCGGGTTTGTTTCTTCGGCACTGTTGTCAGGGACCCTATTCGGAGATTTGAGATTCTCATCTCACCATTTTGCGTCCTTGTTGCTCTAGTTTAAATTGTCGTAGGTGTGAGAGTGACCAAGATAAAATCTCATCTCATCTCACGCGCAGGAATAGCCCCCCAGACCCGTTTCATCTACGTTGAAAACCTTTGTAGGTTGAAATGTATGCTGATCAACCACTTCTTCAAGCAAATAAAAAAATTTGTTAACACTGACCATGTTAAATCCCATTGCTCTTGGTACTGAAGTAAGTTCGGCTGCACGCCGAGATAGTTGTGGATGTCGTTTCATAAACCCAGCTAACCAATCTTCTCCTGCTTGCTTTTGAGTTTTATGTTCAATATCGTTTGCTTCTGCGAACTGATACGCTTAACGGCGTAGATCTTTATATGTGAGGCCAAACAACCGTTTTTCCATTATCAAAATATGGTCAACAAGACTTAGCTCTTCTGAGATCAAAAGTTGGCTTAAATTGTCCTAAGCCTTTGCACGTTGAACAGTTGAGGTCGTGGTTTTCTCTGTATTTATTGACTCGATCTTGTAACGTTGATTTTGGTATCTGGTAGGTTGTAGAAGCTTTCAAATAACCCATAGTTCCATCATATACGGCTTGAATTGCTTTTTAAAAATTCCCTGGATCCCAGTCTTGCATTTTTGAAGCATCTATAATAAAATAATGACAATAATTAGACTTATCTATCCGAGTCAAAATCGTATGTAGTCGATTTTACCTTGTACGGTTGTACCCCGCTGGTTGTAGACTACTGCCGCCCTAATGATAAGTGCAGTATCTTAATTTCACACGTTTACGAGAACAACGCGGTAAAAGAAAATTATTTAATTTTTTTTGCAGCATCAACACTTTTCATGTTATTGCAACATGATAAATACCAAATTAAAGGAAAAGATATCCCAAATTCTATAGGGTTAATATTGTTACATAAACAATAACCAAAATAAAAAATACATTATTGGTAAGTAAATATTTATGTTACGGCAGAATTTTAATAATTGTAATAGCAGTAACTGCTTACTTACTGCACATATCCTTTGTAAGATTAGCTGTAGTTTAATTTCTGATACAAATTGCAGTATCTTTCCAGTTACTGCAGTTATTTTATGTACAAACTGCAGTATCTTTCTAGTTACTGCAGTTATTTTATTTAATACTAGCTGCGCCCCGCGGTTTCACCCGCGGTTAAAAAGTATCCTATGTGCTATTCTAGACTATAATCTATCTCTTTGCCAAATTTCATCTAGACATGTTCAGCCGTTCCGGAGTGAAAGAGTAACAAACATCTATCCATCCATCCATTCTTACAAACTTTCGCGTTTATAATATTAGTAGGATTAACGTTTTATTTGTGAAGTAGCAAAAACAAAAAATAAGCTTTATTTATTTATATCGTACATTATACAATATTCTGACTGACCAAGTAACTAAAACATACTCATGAAGACCTAATTATAACCCTAGACTACACATTTCTATGTTGAAATTGTGTACTTTGTTTCTAAATAAGACACGCAAATGGAGATATTCAACATAAATGGGTATGGGTTATGGCTCTCTAGTAAGAATAAAACATTATATTTATTTACGGAAACTTTAATCAGAATACAACAAACAAAACAACTTAGCAAACTTAGTTTAACTTATAGAGTAATATTTAAGGAACCGCTTTAAGGTCTCAGCACACATATGGGATCGGAAAGGGATCGTAACCGTAACGCCTTTCACCTCGCTGTCAACCAGGCGTCAACCTACCGTATGCACGTAACGAAAGCGTATCAGCAGCACCTGTACGTCAACTCGGCTACGGCTAGGCGACACCGCGCTTACGCCTCGCCGCCCGCTGGCTGACCTGGTTGGCACCAGATCAGTTTGAATCCAAACGTTAAGTGTAGCGCACGGTTATGTCTACGTTTACAATACGTGAGTTGGCTATCATAGCCATAATACTTGATGAAGAGGAAAAAGAAAATAGCAAGAAAAAAAGGAAAAGATATTGGGTACACAAAATGAATAAAGCAAGGAGTACTGAAGGGGAATTTCGGACTATAAAAAAACATTTGATGGATGATGAAGAGAAATTTTACATTTATTTTCATATGCCGAAATATCTCTTTTATAACATATTGCAGTCTATAGATGAATGTATAAGGAAGAAGAATACAACATTCAGAGAAACAATATCGCCCGAAGAAAAACTAGCTGTAACGTTAAGGTGAGAAATTGCATTTGTTTTTGGAATTTTTAATCTGGTCTACAAAAAATATTTGTACAGACGCCAGCACATCAAGCTACCCGAAACTGTCAAATTTTCCCAATCAACTTTGAACCTAATGCTTTAGCGATAAAGTTGAAAAACAATTAAAGAATTTTGACAGATTGTAGTAGGTTGATGTGCTGGCGTCTTCTGTACTATAAAGTGTGTGTGCGTAAGTATTCTTCGTTAGTATTCTATTCTATTCATATACTTTATTGTACACCAAAATTATAACAACTATTTTACAATATTCAAAACGTATGGGTTAGTAACTGCAACTTTTTTTTAGTTTAGGTAAAAAAAAAAAATCATAAATCACATATTTATATATCATTCTAAAAGATATTATAAAATCAAAAAATTATGGCAATTTAACAAAAATAGCGCTACAACAAAAATACAATCATTGTATTAATTAAAGAATGTATGAAGTATTAAGATCGTCAGCATTTGACGTGCCATTTTCTTCTAAGTTTGACATATTAAAATCATCAATGTTTGAAGCGCCAGATGTTGATTGTATCTCGTGGCTAATGTTATTTAGAGTGGTATTAAAACCTCGAGGCATGTCATCTTCTCTTTGGGGAATGTAAGGGTTGCGATAACTATAACAGCTTTGTTTCTCTGCGATTTCTTTTAACTCCATTTCCGAAACTGCGTTATATATTTTACTTTTTATAACCGCTTGGTTATATTCAGAAAATTTTTTAACCGTGGCCGCAATGCTCTTAAAAAATGTTTCTATCTCATCTTCTTTTTTGGTTTCGTTGTGATTTAATA
This sequence comes from Peribatodes rhomboidaria, assembly GCA_911728515.1. Taxonomy (NCBI): domain Eukaryota; kingdom Metazoa; phylum Arthropoda; class Insecta; order Lepidoptera; family Geometridae; genus Peribatodes; species Peribatodes rhomboidaria. The sequence goes on along the minus strand of OU452184.1, from coordinate 2,721,468 downwards.
AATATTTCATTAAAGTTTGAAACTCCCTGGACTACAAATTATAGTCAGTTTTAGAGGGCATGGCCTGCTCTAAAAGACACGCCAACGTCGAGTCACTTAAGAAATCTTTGAAGCAAGCAGTGGCTAAATTTCCCATGGAAACAGTCCGTAAATCTATAGATTCTTGGCCAGACCGACTAAAGGTCTATATCAAAGCCAAAGGTGGTCATTTTGAATGACCACCTGCCTCGGTGGCTCAGTTGGTAGTGAACCTGCTTTCTGAGCTCGGGGGCGTGGGTTCGATTCCCACCTAGGGCAAACATTTATGTGGTGAACATTTGTGTTTGTTCTATGTCTGGATGTTTTTATCTATTTAAGTATGTATTTAAAAATATCTAAGTATGTATATCAGTCTCTGGCAGCCATAGTACAAGCTTTGCTTAGTTTGGGGTCAGGCGACCGTGTGTGACAATGTCCCGAATTTATTTATTATTATTTATTTATTTATCTACATTTGGAAAGGCACTTGAAAGAAACACATGAAATATTCCATGTGACAAACCATTACCAGGTACTAATCATGCAATGCCACATGTATTTGTGGGAGACGAGGCATTTCCATTGAAGACATATTTATTAAGACCATATCCTCGCTCAAATACACGGAGACTATCAGATCCTGAACGGCAATATAATTACCGCTTATCACGAGCTAGAAGAGTTGTTGAAAACGCTTTTGGAATTTTATATCAAAAATTTGCGATTTACAACAAAAATATTAAATTGCATCCAAAGTTTGTAGATAAAGTGGTATTAACAACTTGCATTTTACACAACATGATGAGAACATATAACATTGAGATGAATTTACAGGAGCCGAACAGAACAGAACATGAAATTACAGTTGAATTCGGCGAAGACCGATTGTTAAGTCAATTACCAAATATTAGTGGTGCCCATATGGCTACTGCTTTTAATGTACGTGAAATGTTCAAAACATATTTTCAAACTTCTACCGGACGAGTACCATGGCAGAATTGTAGCTTTTAGCTATATTCATGTTAATTCTTAATGGATATTACAGTTAAATTTTACATTATAATAATCACATAAATTATATTAATCACCACTGTTTTATTTCCCATACATACCTACATACGCGAAAAACATCAGATAAAAAATTAAATAGGAGTAGGTACTTACCAGATTGCTTTAAAGTAATACTTATTTGTTTCCAAGCCTCGTCCTTTTTTATACTATTACTGTATTTAGCGTCACTTAAGTCATATAAATATGGATATTTTCTCACTTCTTCAATAAGTTTCTCCCTTTGCATCGTTATTTTGTGTTTGAATCTAACTTAAAATTTTAAATAAAACATACGCGCAACACAAATGAAATACGCCTTGCGAATGGCAGGAAGGATGGCGGGCGGCGGCACGCAAGTCGCAGGAGAGGGGACAGGGGACGGAGAGACGTAAGCGCGGGGACGATGAGCCGTAAGCGCGGGAATTGCAAGTTCGGAGCCTGTTCTGAGGGGAGGCGATCACGGTACGATTCCGATTAGTGTGCGTTGCAGTAGGGAGTTTCATACAAACCATTCTGAACGACTCGAGGCGATACGGTTACGATCCCTTTCCGATCCTATATGTGTGCTGAGACCTTTATCACGCTAAAATAATTTATGAGAGCACTGTCATGTATTCTAATACACATTTTGTGCAGTTATACCCTGTTTGTATAATGAGATCTTTAATTGCACTTAAAACTTATTTTACCACCTTTTCAACCACAAGAACATCCTTTTATCAACATTGAATTATACATTAATCAGTCTTCAAATGTGTTTATCCCCAATTCACATAAGTTAAATGGCTTAAATTATAAACACTATCTCTTAAACAAAACAATAACTAAACTGCTATTAATATATTGTTATCTAAATCAGAAAAGTACAGAATACTAATAACAATTTTGTAGAATTAAAAAAGTTCACAAGTCTGTAATGTTGTCAGAAACAGGCAAATTAAACCAGAATGCTCGTCTGCTTTCTGGCATTAACGGCAACAGTTTTAATATCATTTCAGCTTTTCTTTCTGCAGTTATTCCACGTGGTTTGTTTTTTGTTTGAAGGTCGGGAAACATTGGGTTTTTTTAATTTTCGTCAGGAGAAAATCTAGCTGAAACAATTCCAAATCATGTCTAATTTTATACTGCAATAGAAAATCTCCTCTTTTTACTTGAACAGCCATTATATCTTTTAGATAAATGCGTGGGTCATGGTTCCGAATTTTATGCTGCGAACTAACATCTTCAAACTCAAAAAAATCACATAATGTCATAACTTTCGTCTCATTTTTTTGGAGTTTGATATTTGTACAGTTTCGATTAAACCGTCAAAGTCGTACAATTTCTTTTTCATCTTCAGGGATTTTTCCACTTGATGGTGAAAGTGGTCTGCAGACATAAAAGTATGTCCGGTTCAAAATATTTGACAGTGAATATGTCTGAAATCCAGCTTGCGAATTAAAAATGATCTGAAAGCTGAAGTTATGTTTTCTTGGTTTCTTCCTGATATGGTCTCATTCCAGACTACAGCATACGGTGCATTTTCGCCGTTACTGGGTCCTAATGGCACAGAGCTTTCATTAAAAGCTATAATTCTTGGGCAAAACATAGCCGTTTTGTATTGGTCCATCCGAGGCAGCATTATAACTTTTTGCAAATCCACGGAGTAGTAAATGCAGTCGCTTAAATCAGATTTGTTCAATTTTACGTTATTTTGATACTCTTCACGACTTATTTCGTATTTAATCCGGTGCTTTTGGTAATTCATACAATGTTCAGTCATTCGAGCCGTTGCATTCACCATTGTCCGTATGCGGCTTATGTAAAGCACATTGCTCACACTCTTCGTGTCCTAAATTCACGAATGAAATACATATCTCTTATATTACTTTTCGATAAGTTTCAAATGAGACTGGTTTATTGGTGCGCAAAACAAGCATCCTCTAGTAGGATATTATTATAAACAATAAGATTTCCAAGAAAACAAATACATGTTGTGAAACAAAACAAAACTTCTGAAAGTTGTGGTGCAGGGGAGGTAACTTGGACAAATACATTGGAAAAATACACACATTACTGATTTGATTTTTAATAATTAACGGATCAAACATGTATTTTTTAATTTTGAATTGATCCCAACAAATCGTTCAATGATTGGGTCGAATCTTGGCTTAAAATAATTCCGATAAATTGGACGGACTCGGTGCTCTTGAGCTGGTACGAGTATGTGCCCTGGAGCTATCCGAAGAACTAGTTTCAAATGAAGCTAAAGGACTCGCGGTGTAGTATCCTCTCGAGCTACAGACAGCATTATTTTCCGAAAAAGTGGATAGGTTTGGTTCAAAGTTGTATCCCCAGGAACTACTAGCAGTTGGGTCTCTCATGTTTGTAGAAAAATCATATTGTCCTATTGATGCATTGTACAAAATATTGTTAATATGATGTTGAGCAGTATTTCTAGCATAACTGTTTTTTATTTGTTTCATTTTCATAGAGACATACTCTCCAAATGCGTCACTTTCATCCCTGCTCTTCCTAGTTTCGTACATGCTTTGTAAAATCTTTACAGCTTCTTGTTTAGTTGTATCTTTTTCTACTTCTGGCCGTCTTCCTTTGCGAAATGGTTTTGGGGTAGCGAACAGTGTGCCCGTAGTTTCGTATTAAGTTACAGTATTTTCTGTTTCGTTTAAACTGATATTATATTCTTTCGTTACCCTGAAAAAATAGAAGTAAACGATAACTTCAAGTTAATTAATCTTCTATTTTTGTTCCAGATACCAACAACAGTATGAACAGATGAGGCGTTGAATAAAATAGTTCGTTCGAAAACCAAATATTTTATTCTCTCTTCTTTTCACAAAATCAAACTTGAAACAACTAGATAATTATCTTCCGTTCTTAATTAAGCACAATCACAACAATATACGTCCAGATTAAAAAGATTCAAAGCGATTCGTCGCAGACTTGGTGCGCTGGCGCCGTCTCGTTTAAAGTGCAAAATCAAGATGGCTGCCTCGCTTCCATAGACACGACGCTCCGCTAGAGTGGCATTGACTATCAATCAAAGTGTCAAGCCACACTTGATGTTGACATGACGGCGCGCCGTCATATTTATAACATGGAAACGTTTTTAACATTTGTGATTAAATGTTTTAATCAGCTGTATTTGTGAAAAACAATCCAGAACTATTTCCAACGCTTGCTGATAATATGATTAGAAATCGTAGAGACAATAACGGCTGCGAAATTTTCCATCAAAAACATCTCTAATGAGAAAAATTCTGGTTGAAAGAAGCTATTATAATATAAATGACCTCCTAAATGACATGACAATATCTTAATATTAATATTTCTTTAGATTTCATGTTTTTGACATTTTATTTTTTATTCTATTTGACATTTAATTTTGTAACACTGACATTGTGAGTTATTAAATATTTTTTAATTTCATTAATTAGGACATTTAATTTTAAGTAACTAGAGTTTTAAGTAACCGTAAAGTTGCCATCTCCAAAATTTGCACGCCTCTTCAGGCATAACATTGAAGAACATATTTTAAATTGTATACCACCAAACGCATGCTTTACCATTGTTATTGCAAATAAAAATATCTTTATCTTTTATCTTTTTATTTTTAAATGTTTACTAACGACTAAACATTTTCTAACGGCAATATTCGCACCTTAACGCTGGGCAAATGGGTTCTAAGAGATTGTTTTGGAAGTGATCCGTTATAAAATTTACGTTTAAGTCGTCGTTCTGAAGGTTTCGGTGCTCGGCGCGTTTGGCCAATGGCAGTGAGTTTACTGCGACCAGGACTTTTGACTTTTATATGTTCTGGCAATTTAAGGGTCATATGCTGTTTGTTAGTAGGCAGTGTCGGAGTACAAGTGGTAGGTAATTCAGAATTAATTACGGGTGAATCTTTATTGGGCAGTGTCGGAGTCGGAGTACAAGTATTAGGTAATTCAAATGAGGAACTAGTGTGTGTTTGAACTACATAAATATTATTATGACCAGCCCAATCCTGCATCAAATTCTAAAGTAAAGCTAGTCTATAACCATATTCAGTAGTTTCTGAAGTTTTCAGAATTTTAAGCAGTGTGTTGCAGACCTGTTAACTATCCAGAAACCTTTAAGTTTCTGGATTTCATCGTAACTGAGAGACTTTAGAGACTGGACTTTATTTGTGAGGGATCGACACATTTCTAAACTTGATAAATAATGAAATTTAGTCCATCTTTGTGGGACTAAAGCTTCTACAAAAACATCTATACCGTACTCTGGCGTATGGCAAATATTAATTCGTAAAAAACTACAATCGCATGGGTCAAGGGTGGTGAGAGCAACTCGGCGAGGCATTATCATTACTGTACAAAGACCTAGACCCGGTCTAACGTCGATCACATTTGTGCCTTGCGAAAATTACGAACCAACCCTTCATAAATCTGACTTACGATCTATTTAAAAGAAAAAAACGTAGCTACTTTTGAAACACGGTCAATAACATTTGAAGGGATATCAGTAGGTATAAGGAGTGTTACGATAAGTAGCATCTTTAAACACAGCAACGTGTAACTTGTCTAGCAGTTTTGTCAATATATCCACTAATCAATTTTAAATTAGAGTAAAACTCATTGTTACGGTACTGGACCGAACAGTAAGCTAAGCTGAGCTGGGGTAGGTGATAAGGGTTGCTAGCTTGCTAGGGGTGAGTGGACCAGCGACCTATGGATTAGCGATCCATAGGTCGCTGGTCATGTGTTACGAAGATAATAAAACAACCGAACCCGGCGAATGTTGAAATTACACTGGTTTATTGCATATGTCACACAAAAGTGGTAACTAGGGCAATGCTAGCTATGCTAAATGCTAGCCAAGTAATATAATAAATAATGTACGTGTGCGTAGCTCGTACACTCGTTTACACTAGCGTATTTTTTGATGGACTGCTTTAGTGTGTAATTTAAGGACTCTAGTCTGTTACTAGTTTCCTAAGTTGTATGTAGATATACCTACGATTAAACATGGTCCAAGAATCGCGACAATTACGCTTAAGTTTTGGAATATTTCATCGTATGCCTCTTCAGTGGTAGCAAAAACCATTCCCACAAATAAAGTTTTGCAATCGCGGTAAGCAGATTTTAATACATTTGAGGAATGTATCAAATTCTTAAAACTTTTAAGACGTGGAACAAAATCAGTTCATGCTTTGCCTGTGGCATGAACTTTTTGAGGGCAGATTACTACTAGATCTTTGTCATGACTGATTTAATTTTTGCACAAGATGGATTATTTTGGACAAAAAAGCTGACAAATGATTCTATCAGTTTGGATTTCTATGCACTAAGATATTCTAAGCTACTGGGACAGAATGATTGTTGGCATCTATTTCCAAAATTATGTACAAAAGCATTCTGCAATTATTAAGGCAGTATGTGCCGTCCACTCCGGACTCACGTCTCCCCTAGCTGGTTCCCCTGGGGGGACGTTAGGATTTCCTAGTACTAGTGTCTCCACTCGGTAAGGGGAGATATTAAAACTAGATTTTATTTATTTTTTGCATTCTCTTGTGCGGGTCTTTACCCAGCTTCGATGCGACGATGTTGTATTTCACCTCATCCCCCTGCTTCTGAGCTGCTAAAATACTCTCTGCTTGAGCGAACCACAATCTCGGCATTTCTATCCAGAATTCAGGTATACGCGATGTCACCGTGATCACTGCTGTCTCATTAGAATCCTGTACAGTATTTTCCATTTTGGCCTTGGGTTCGGTAACGGTGTTTTTTGTCGATGTCTGGAACATCACTGTTTTTTTCGAATTCACTGGAACACTAGATCACATCACGTCGGATCATATCACGTCGGGGTCGCCACTTTCGCTTGCTAGCGTATTACTTCATTGCAGTCTCTCAGGGGTGGATGATTAAAACGTTACTTTCACATTCGATATTATATTTTCCTACGATACTACTATATTGGTGAAGTAGGCAGGGAAGACTGAGCGGTGTGAACGCTCCCCTACATAGTGCGACTTTTGTGACATACAATTCTCACTATCTTACGAAACGGCTATTGTTTCGAAATATAGTGAGACTTGACACGACTCTTAAAGACGTCAAGCGAAGGAGCACGCTTAACGTCGATAGGTAGGTCATTCCACAAAATAACTTCACCAACATCACTAAATGTTATCATATTCGGAATAAAAATTAGTGATGATTTTTTCACATTTATATATTTCACATATTGTTACCGCCAATACATCGTTAGATGATATTTCTTTAACTCATTAGCTGTCCCTTTCTATCTCATGGTAATACAGGTAATTGAGCGATTTCCTATTTCATTCTCCCCCGCCTCTTATCCGCATCCTCCACGTTGCACCGCCCGCAGCGTGGCAGTGTCAATGTCAAGACGCCGCTGACCGCATCTCGGTGTGATCTAATTACTACCGAATAACCGCGAGTACGTTAAATATCTACGTTTTATCAATATATTATGAACCTTTGTTGTGAGTGTCGAGGAGGACAATTTGTGAGTGATTCTGTGCTGGCCAGCCAGGAATATCCAGGACGTGAAGGAGTTCCCGGACGGCAGAAGGTGCGTGGGTTTCCCATTTTCCTTTACCTAATCGCTCATTGCTCTGAAATGCCATGTAATGTTTATTTTGATTTGTAATCGGTGATCCTAGCAAAAAATACAGTCCACTTAAATTAAAATAACGCCATAAAGCCTTAGGGCGCATAACGCATCCCGCAAGCGGTTCAAACATAAATTTTTGGCCGCATCATTTGGTCCTTCTCACTGGATTATATCAAAATTTCATTATTATTGTATCATATCTCAAATCCATTCGAGAACATTCCATACTATTTACTATAAATTCCGACTCGTAACACGTACAAATGTTGCGAGGTCTACCCTCATTTCATTCACATTAAAGTGTTCAATAATTATTTACTAAACCGCTCCGCCTTTACAAGTGTTTGCCTTTAGAGATTTTATAATTACTTTTCCGCCCTTTAGGCACATACATTTATAAGGTTTATTTAGTTTATATACATACACAAAACATTATTTACGTACTCATTTATAACATAACATAATTACTACTTATACCGCGCCCATAAATACTTATTATTTAACCTACACGACACTATTGTTAGTAACTTAATATTTCCGCTTCTTTCGATAAACGACTTTAAGTTGTCCCGCATACCATAGTATTTCGATACTTCATTTAAGTAGGTAACTTCGATAATGCCTCGCGAGGCGAAGGTAGCTTCTCCGTGTAGTCCGCGTTTATCTATACTAGAAGCCAAGCGGAATGCTCTTTATGAACGAATTAATAGGGTTTATGACGAAGCTAAAAATGCTCATATTTCGGAGGAAACTCGAGAATTGTTTCTAAGTTCTTGCATAACGATTGATGATATCCGCGCGAGCTTCCACAAGATTCTCGATAGTTACAATGAGACACTTCTCGAGCTTGACCCCGCAGCTACTCCTTCGTATCAAGGTTATTCCTCTTTCGAAGATCTATATTGCAATATCAAGCAGATCATGTCGAAGTACGCCGCGCCCGCGCCTGAGCATTCCACTTCGCCCGCCAGAGCCAAGCCTAGGCTTCCAAATATTGAACTGGTATCTTTTGATGGTGATATAAAAAACTGGCCATTATTCTACGCTAGTTTTAATGGCACAGTGCACCAAAACACTTCGTTAACAAACGCAGATAAATTATACTATCTAATAGGTAAATTGTCACCGACCGCCCAGTCTTCATTTGCTGGTATAATTCCGAGTGCCGAAAATTATGAAGCGATTTATGAGACTCTTCTCGATAAATATCAAGATGTACGGCTATTAGGTTCCAACTATTTACAAGAAGCGCTAAATCTTAAATTAAATGGTTCCCCGTCTACAGCTAACTTCCAGATCTTTATCGATAAGTTTGTTGTCGCTATCAGCTCACTCAAAGCGTTAAAAATTGACGACTTGTTGGATTTTGTTTTGTTACACATAGCCATGCAGAAGTTTGACACAGAAACTATACGTGCGTTCGAAATGTATTCTCGTGATAAAAAATTGCCTACGCTCGAACAATTTATTGAGTTTATTAAAAAACAGTGTCGCATTTTTGAGAGTACGCAACCTGCCGTAACTAACAGTACAAAGTCTAGTGCAAAACCTCCTGCTAAGACCAACCGCCCGCCAAATCCACAGTCATACGTCACATGTTCGTCTTCTGATAAATGTTCACTGTGTAATTACGCGTCTCATGACCATTATTACAAATGTACCGCGTTCGAAAAACTTTTACCTACTGAACGGTTTAAGTTTATTAAAAATAATAACGCGTGTGTGAACTGCACCAGTCGCACACATAAAGCCGTTAATTGCTCATCTAAATTAAAATGTCGCGTATGTTCTCAGCGACATCATTCTATGCTACATTTTAACAATAATCAACCGCGTTCGGAACCCGCTATGACCTCCTCGGGAACCGCCCATGCGACAACTACGCCACGGGCGCCCGTCCCCACTACGATCGACATCCAGTCGCGTCAGATAACGCAACGCAGCGATCTATCGCTATGCACGACATCCATTGCCGCCTCGCTTCCCGCGCGGACTGAGTCATCGACTGATAAGCGACAGCGCGCAGCAACCTGTACAACGGTGCTGCTAGCTACCGCTCAGGTGATTGTTTACGATGCTAAAAATAGACCGCAAGTTATCCGATGTTTACTCGATAGTGCATCTCAAAGTAATTTCGTAACTTACGAATGTTGTGAGCGGCTTGGATTGTTAAATCGTATGACGCCCTCACACACGGTTGTTAGGGGAATCGGAGGCTCAGAAAAGCAAGTTAAGGGTTCAGTAAATTTAAAAATAAACTCGCTATTTAATTCAAATATTAATTTTAGTCTCCACTCGCTCGTTATCGACCGCATAAGTGATAATCTGCCGTCGGTAGCAGTCGATAAGGGTGCGTTTACACATCTTGAATCGCTCCCGCTCGCCGACAAAGATTTCGCGAGTCCCGGACCAGTCGATTGTTTGGTTGGAGCATCGACTTTCTCGCATCTGCTGCTACCCGGAGTGGTGCATAGCAGTTATAGCAATGTACCGCCCGCGATTCAGACTGTGTTAGGTTTTGTGATTATGGGCTCCGCACCTACGTCACAGATCGTTCACAATAGCTTATCAACAGTATGTTGTTCTGTTGTCCATGACTCAATGGACACGCTCTTCAAGCGATTTTGGGAACTTGAAGAGGTAACCGCGCCGCCCGCTCAAAGTCCGGATGAATTTGAGTGCGAGCAATTCTTCCGCGCTACCACCGTTCGTGATGACAGTGGTAGGTATGTCGTCGCCTTGCCGTTTCGTAATGACGTGAATTTATTAGGCGATTCGTACGCTGCCGCGCATAGGCGACTTAAATGTTTAGAACGAAAGCTCGATGCATCGCTCAAAACCCGCGCTGCCTATAATGATGTAATACGCGATTATATAATTAAGGGCTACCTAAGTCCTGTCGAAATAAATACTGATGACGTCACGCGACCTTCATATACGATTCCACATCACGGTGTGGTACGAGAAGACAAAGCGTCGACTAAGCTTCGCTGCGTTCTAGACGCCAGTTGCAAGTCTTCGTCTGGCCACTCGCTTAACGACCTTCTCCACGCAGGTGCTAATTTACAAGGAGACTTGTTTAGCATCCTTATACGCTTCCGCCTTTTCGAGATAACGCTCTCCGCTGATTGTCGTCAAATGTTTCTTCAAATTGGAGTACGCGAAATAGATCGTAGGTATCAAAGAATTTTATATCGGTTCAGTACGGAGGATCCAGTTACTGTATACGAGTTCAACCGCGTTTGTTTCGGACTAAAATCGAGTCCGTTTCACGCATTGCGCGTTGTTCGCCAACTGATCGCCGATGAAGGTGAGAAGTTTCCCGCCGCAGCCGCTGCTGCTTCTTCATGTCTTTACATGGATGATATTGCCGTCTCTGTTATGGATAGCACGCAAGCTATCACGCTCAGTAATGAGCTGATCAAACTTTTCAAACTGGGTCAGTTTGATCTCGTTAAGTGGACAAGCAATTCTGATGCTGTACTTGCTCACATACCAGACATGCATAAAGAGTCTCACGACAAAATGTTTGACGATTCTGTCTCACATAAAATTCTAGGATTATACTGGGATAGATCATCCGATTGTTTCCGCTTTGTAGTCAACGCTCCAGATGATAAGTGCACTAAACGCACGATATTGTCTGCGATTGCTAGGCTGTGGGACATCATGGGCTTTGTGGCTCCGGCCATTTTGTACGCCAAGCTTCTTATTAAGGAGCTTTGGTTGTCAAAGTGTGACTGGGATGCCGAACCTCCCCCGCGCATCGTTAATGATTGGTTACAATTTTGTAAGGAGCTTCCCTCGCTCAACAAATTGTCCATTTCCCGACATCTGGGTATTGTGGAGAGTTGCGATGTCAACGTCATAGGTTTCGCTGACGCTAGCGAACGAGCATACGGTGGTATGGTTTATCTACAAATCCGCGTAGATTCAAAGTACACTGTGCAACTAGTGTGCGCTAAGTCCAAAGTGTCACCTGTTAAGGTGATTTCTATTGCACGATTGGAACTTTGTGCCGCGGTGTTGTTGTCACAGTTGCTTCGCAAGGTTTTGGATATTATAACCCCGCGTTATGCCGTTAGCAATGTCTTTGCTTTCAGCGATTCCAAAGTTGCGCTTTGTTGGATAAACGCGTCCCCGCATCGTTGGCAGACTTTTGTCGCGAATCGTGTCGTAAAAGTGACAGAAAATATTCCTGCGAGTCGATTCTTCCACGTTTCTGGCTCCGATAATCCCGCGGACTGCTTATCACGTGGTCTTACCCCGGATAAGTTAGTCGACCATCCCTTATGGTTTACTGGACCGCCTTGGATCACACGCGATCCAAGTGAATGGCCCTCAAATAAATCACAAATTGATGAATATGTAGACGCGCCTGAGCAACGGACTCAGGTGCACGTAACGACAAGTCCAGATGACATTCCGCTATACGCGCTCGCCCAACGATTTTCGTCGTATCGTAAGCTATTACGCGCTATCGTTTACGTTTACCGCTTCATGAAAATATTACCCCGTGGTAATTCAATAACTGCCGCAGACTTAGAGTTTGCAGAGAATAAATTAATACGCGCCGTGCAAGATGTCCATTTCTCGCACGATAAATCTAACATAAATAAAAATGAAACTTGTTCGCCCGCTTTGAACAAGCTTAGGCCTTTTCTGGATAGTAACGGTCTTATCCGTGTTGGTGGTCGCTTGTCGAATTCCACCGAGAAATATACGCTTAAGCATCCTTGCATTCTACCGCGCCGCGATCAAGTCGTTGACTTGATTGTTGATCATTATCACCGCATGCACTTGCATGCTGGACCGGAGCTTCTTATGTCTTTATTAAGACACAGATTCTGGATCTTGGCTGCAAGGCGCATCATACGATACCGCATTCACAAGTGCAACGTCTGCTTTAGATCGAAACCGCGTCCGTTATACCCACTCATGGCTGATTTGCCCAGTCACCGCGTCAACCAAGTTGACAAAGCTTTTACACAGACCGGGTGCGATTATGCTGGGCCTCTGCTCTACACACCAGTTCGTGGTCGGGGGGTAAAGAGCCGTAAAGCTTGGTTATGCATCTTTACATGTCTCACGACACGTGCGACCCACATTGAAATTGCTACAGATTTGAGTACTGTCAGTTTCTTAAATGCGTTCAAACGCTTTCTGGCTAGACGCGGGCCTATTAAATGCCTGCATTCGGATAATGGGACCTGTTTCGTTGGAGCACGTTCATATCTTCATGACCTATATAAATTCTTAGATGAATTACGCCCTCACCTGGAGGTAGAGTTTGCCGAAAATCGTATAGAGTTCAAAAATATCCCTCCCGCTTCACCCCACTGGGGAGCGTGTTGGGAAAGTATGGTAAAGATTGTCAAAACTCATTTGTTTAAGGTCATAGGACAACAAATCGTATCGTATGAAGAACTTCTCACTGTCCTCACACAGATAGAAGCTCTTATTAATTCGCGCCCATTGATAACTATGAGTAGTGATCCCGCTGAGCCTTCAGCTCTTACACCGGCTCACTTTTTGCAAACTGTGCCCCTTTCATCGATTCCCGCGGCTGAAGTTAGTTCGACCGATTTACTTCAGAGGCATAACTTAATAGATAGTATAGTACAGTCGTTTTGGAAGCGCTGGCACGCTGAATATTTGCACCAGCTGCAGGTGCGAGCAAAGTGGAATGTTCCTTCTGTTCCCATACAAGAAGGAACGGTAGTCGTTGTCAAAACCGATAATTCTCCACCTTTCGCTTGGCCTTTGGCTGTCGTAGAAAAGGTTTATCCGTCTAAAGACGGCGCTACTCGAGTTGTCACTATAAAAACTGCAAAGGGGAGCTACCTACGTCCGGTAGTTAAATTATGTCCTCTTCCTAACCAATAATTTACAAAATAAATTACACTTAGTTTAAGTATTTTTTCCGCATATTATACAACCGCATATTTACCCGCACACTATCTACTTTATATATTTATCCCGCATTTTTATACATATTATTTGGTTTCTTAAAGGCAACCCTTTAAGGCCGGGGGAAATGTTACCGCCAATACATCGTTAGATGATATTTCTTTAACTCATTAGCTGTCCCTTTCTATCTCATGGTAATACAGGTAATTGAGCGATTTCCTATTTCATTCTCCCCCGCCTCTTATCCGCATCCTCCACGTTGCACCGCCCGCAGCGTGGCAGTGTCAATGTCAAGACGCCGCTGACCGCATCTCGGTGTGATCTAATTACTACCGAATAACCGCGAGTACGTTAAATATCTACGTTTTATCAATATATTATGAACCTTTGTTGTGAGTGTCGAGGAGGACAATTTGTGAGTGATTCTGTGCTGGCCAGCCAGGAATATCCAGGACGTGAAGGAGTTCCCGGACGGCAGAAGGTGCGTGGGTTTCCCATTTTCCTTTACCTAATCGCTCATTGCTCTGAAATGCCATGTAATGTTTATTTTGATTTGTAATCGGTGATCCTAGCAAAAAATACAGTCCACTTAAATTAAAATAACGCCATAAAGCCTTAGGGCGCATAACGCATCCCGCAAGCGGTTCAAACATAAATTTTTGGCCGCATCACATATATTTGCACAGAAAATTATGTTTGTAAGGAACATTATAAAATAATTTAAATTTTCCCAACATTTTTTCAGTAAATTTAGTATTTTTTACAATTTTAATGACACAGAAATCAGTAATTGTAAAAATACCAAAATAGCATATTATGCGTCCCGTGCGAATTTGGTGGTTTGGTGAAATAATAGTCGTGATTCTCCTTCAGTTTCAACTGTCCATATTTTTTGCTGAGATATATGTAGGGGACAGTTTCAGGAGATATCGGTTATCCCTATACCGCATAAAACCGGTATAGGGAAACTTTTCCTCGACCACTCTACACGACAACAATACCGCACTTTTTAACTTCTACGCTAGTGGCGTAGGCTAACTCTCTGATGGCTGCTTTTTCGTATTTAAGACCGTGCTCGGTGGGTAGAGATACAATTTCTTGCCTTTACAAAATTTCTTTAGATAGTTTTTCCGGGTTGGTTGTTTTACATATCATCCCAAAATCTGAGCCATTGAATCTCATCTGTTTCGTTCGTTTCCATATTTTTTGTTGGATCTCGTTTTTATTTCTAATTTCTTTCCCTGCTCATCGCTGAGAGTCAGACTGTCCAAATAGATCTCCTCCATAGCTTTTTATATTGAAAATAGTAACTCTGTACACCGCCATTTTGTTGCTGGCTCGCTGAGCTACTGTATTGGGATTGTTTTCAGGTGGTTAGCAACATAATTATTTGTCAAATTTGTATGGTGTTCTGTGAACATTTCTTTGTTTGTGGCATTTGATCTCAGGTCAAAGGAAGCGTTTTTTTTTTCAATTTTCATCATTTATCTTTAGTTTCGACTGGTCCCCTCTGCATTGCTCTCCAGTATACATTTCCGGCGGCTGATAGAATGCTTGTAGATTTGATGTTGGACTTCATTTTTTTATTTATTGTGAAATCTACTAGTCCACACATTAACACAAGCACATGCTTGCATTGGGAATATGGTCCCATGCCAGCAGCACGCTCACACTGCTTCCAAAATTGAGTTTTTCTCAACCTTTAAATTAACATTGTAAGTTTTTTTTTTTTCATTTCTGAAGCACAGACTGCAGTTACAAACATTGAAATTCTAGAATGTACGGACCGACTCTTCAATAAACAATTACATGTTTATTAAAGAGTACATGTTTATTCAAGAGAATGTACATGTTTTTCTTTAAATTGTTCCTCTCCAATTGTGCTGTAAGCATAAATGTCTGCTTCAATAATAACTGGAAGCACAGAGTCACTGTTGACATCACGGAAATTTTCTGGTCCTGGAACGCTGATGTGGTATACTGAATCTGGATGATTAACTAATCCTCCAAACATTATGTCATAATCCAGTAATCTGAAAGAACACATAAAATAATTAAACTACACATTCTTAATCAAACTTCTTAATCCACCACAGTAGATTAATCTATAAATAGTATAAATCTTTAAATGTCTCTCTCTGTTTGTATATTGACTGTATATACTGACGCAACACCTTTTTTTTCACCATCAGTAAGATAATTTTTCACGAATGGTTTATAGGTCCGGAGCAAAGCGGGGGCGAGTTGCTAGTCTATAACTAGAATACAAAGTTGAGAAAGTCCAATTGATCTAAAAAACACAAGCTTTCACATACACATTGCATCAATTTAGTCTTAAGATCTCAAACAATGCTTGGGACAGATGTGGAACTTGTCTTACATGTCAGCAGCAGCCAGTCAATATGCGTTATACGCAGTCAATACGTGTGTGTGGTTTTACAGTGTGTAGGTACCACGGTATAATATTATACTCCGGTAGGTACTTTCTATAGTTTCATCACTGGCGCCCTTGACATTAGTGTTTAGTCAGATATGTTTAATTTGTGTTTAGTCTGATATGTTTAATTTGTGTTTAGTCTTATATGTTTATTTGGTAAACATACCTTTGACCCAAGACTGCTCTTCTTACCGGAACTTTAAGCATTTTTTTTACATACCTCGGCCTTTAGGCTGGCAAGGGACCATGTGCCGTAGTCCTGAGGCATGATCTTGGGTGAACGTCCAAGCAGCGTCGTTGAAAAGCGCAAAAAAGTAGGTAACTCGAAAATTCCACTCCACGATCGAAAGCGAAAACTGCAACTGCATTGAGTAAACAGATGACAAAACAGAAGAAAACATTTAGGTTTATATTGTCAAATTGATATTTTACAGGTTTGTCAGACCTTTTTAAACGCTACACCATCGCCATATATTTCAAACTTTGAAACTACTGCTTTTTTTTTTAAAAGGCCTATATTTGTGTATGTGAGAATAAATTACAACTCTGGTTTATTTGACCTAACGTAACTGTACCGGTGATGGACAGTATAAGCTTGACAAATCTAGTTAAACATTTACAAAAAAAAAAAGTTGCTGTCCTAATGTAATTAGGGTTATTGATAGTGAGTGTTCAGAAAATTGAGCATTGGTAGTGAAATATACTGAATTAAAAAAAGACTTTCTCTGAACAAAAGTCACGAAAGAAAAGAGGCTCTATATTTTCTAGTCATGGACAGGTCATATACCAGTGATAGCAACCCAGTTAAGGACAGTGTTTCAATATTGGACACCTGGTAATAGACACTTCAAAAAAGAAAACACTGCATGGTAACAGAGGTCTTTGTTCTTATCGACTTAAGCTTATTTAGGTTTAATTTTGTTTTTGTTCGCTTAGGTAGCTGCGACACCTTCCTCAAAGGTACAGTTAGCTTCAGCTCTTCAAGCTCTTTAATACAGGTGCAAAAGTTTCATTTGCCACCATTTCTCCTTTTGTCCCACCTTCCCCCGATAACGTGGACCGTTTTTCCCATTAGTCACCATTTTTCACCTTAACCTCACTTGACCTTTATTAAATTTAAATTTTTTTTTTTTATTCCACCACGTTACAATGTTTTTTACTTAACCTAAATAAAGCTAAATAGGATAAAACCATGATTAACCTACATGAGTCAATTTTAACAACTAACATGCAATTGAAGCTACACTAATCAAACAGACCTAACCTAAATTCCTAACCTAAGAAATTAATCTAACAATCACAACAATGGACACTTGCATTGCTATCCATATCCCCATCAGTCTTAACCTTTCATGATACATGCTGTTGAGGATGTGTTCACTATTTGTTATTTTTTTTTTTTTTTTTTTTTTATGTATAATCGGTCGACGTTTGACCACCAACTCGCCTGATGTTAAGCGACGGTGTGGTCTAAGATGGAGCACGACGACCTATAAGCTACTTATTCACTCTAGCCTTGAAGTTTACTAGAGTGAAGAAGTACAAAGACGGCAGTTGAGTGAGGCGCCACTAGTGCGCTACTGCTCAGACCCGTCTTCGGAACAACTACGTTCCGAACCTACCTACGTCTTCGGAACCTAGTTAAGACGAATCTGACAGGGAAGGGGATGACATTTTGGAGACTTGATCTGAGAGACCAGATACCAGCATAGAATAATTTGGTGATGTCTGTGCCCTCAACCAGGCAGTAGCCCCAGCATTAATCCATGCAGTTATAATACCCTTGTCATCACCCTCCAGCAGCCCCTTCCTTAAAGCAGTCCTCACATCATCATTGTTCATCGGCCCATTGATGGCTGCCTGCACAAATTTTATGCTTGATTCAATATGTGTTGTAATTGGCTCTTGAATCATCATTTTCTTAACATTCGGAGGTTGCAAAGCCATTGATTGCTCAAGATTGAACATGTAACAGAAATCTCTTAATGGGGCTTCTGAATCAGGAGATGACGTATATAATAAGGAAGCTAACATTCCATGTTGGAGAACATGAGGAATTTTACAATACAATACAATACAAAAACTCTTTATTGACACCAAATACAAATAAATCTAAACTAAACACTCAAAAATAAAGGCGCAATGGGCAGTCTTATCGCTTAAGAGAATTTTAGTTGCATCTTTCCCACCAGTCAGTTTATAGCACTCCTGGATAGCCATAAGAGATGCTTTCCCATCAATTTGATGATGTTTGGCTATGGCAAGGGTGATCTGAGGGAAAGTTGATGCAATCCTGCTTAGTGTTATGTCAGTTGATGACAAAACAACCTTTTCCTTTCGTTTTCTTGCTGCTGCCTCTGAGTCATCATCACTTATTATACCATAAGTTACCATTTTAGCACTGATAGCAACTTTTGAATCCTTGCTTATGGTTTTCAGTATCTTGAATAGATTGTTTCCTCTTGTCAAGAAAACAGTGCACAACATGACAACGTCCTCATTTAAATTTGCTTTCTTCTGCAGTGAAAACTGAACCCCTTCAAAGTTGAAGTCGAACGTCTCATTAGATGGTGAGTTCTTGTTATAAGAAGCTGCTCTCTCTGTCAATATCTTTAGAATTGTTAAAATATGCATTACCCATATTGCCTTACACTGCATCAGAGGCAATCTCTCTTAGATCTTGGCTCAAGTGCTGCACTTGTCCATCTACCATTGATTTTAACTCCTTCGATGTTAGGGAAAGTAAATTAGTGGTGATGGACCATTGTGAAGCACCACTACTACTAGCTTCACCTACCCGGCCAGCAGTTGGTTTAGAATCGGCCATGGTAAAGATTCGATGTAATCCACAAACCTAAACGATAGGGAGCTATAGAAGATGCTGCTCAGAGGATATGACCTCACAGTCTTAAAAAGATGCGTTGATTAAGAAGTTTAAACAACAAATGCACTAGTACAGCTAAGATTTCTAAATTGTTATCCAGGTCTATGTGTCGAAACAGTCTACACTCTGTCCAGAAGGCTTGAAATTGTGAAAATTAGTAGAATAATATGATCATACCTGTCATAGAGAAAGTAACCTTGTGGCTATGGCTTTTGAACAAAATAAAGGGGTTACTTGTGAATCCCACTCCGGACTCACGTCTCCCCTAGCTGGTTCCCCTGGGGCGACGTTAGGATTTCCTAGTACTAGTGTCTCCACTCGGTAAGGGGAGATATTAAAACTAGATTTTATTTATTTTTTGCAATCTCTTGTGCTCCCCCGCCTGAAAGTTTAAATAAAACTCAAAATTAAGTATAAACAGAATTTGACTTTTTTAACTTTACTTTAGGTACTTTATTGATTTATTTCGCTTAAAAAAAAATTGACTTTTAACAAAAAACAAATAACGCAGATAAAAATAATTAGCTTAAATTAGCGTAACTTTTCCAAGAAATTACCAACGCTTATTTCTTTATGGATGAGTTGAAGTTGAGTGTTTATAATTAATACATCTCTTTCAGACTGAACTCTTCTCCTCTTACTATTGTGTACTCCATGCTCAAAGTTTATAACCGTCATTTTATTTTCGTCCATATCTTTTTTTAAAGTTGTTAATAATTTTGTGATGGTGACGTAATTTTTATTAATTTGCCTATTTAATTTGGAATGCCAACCCTCGGCGTAATTATTTGTACGATGACGTTGGTCGTAAATGCACCATTCTGATATGCATTCTTCACTTTTTGACCAATTTCTTTCCATATAGTTCATAAATGCTTTAAGTTTGGTCTCATCAAGTTCCTTGCATTGAGATTTAATATACGCCCAACCTTCTTCAATCTCATCTCTAGGTAGTAAAGGAAGAGCGTTACATAAGTCAATAATTCGGTAATATAATTTCGATTTCAGATTCATATTTCGAGCTTTACGACGCAAAGCATTCATAAAATGATAATGACATCTCTTAACCACAACATTGGGGCAAAAATCCTGAAGAGGATTAAAATCTGCATGTATAATTTTTGGATTCCATTCAGGGACTTTAGTCTTTATAATGTCATATAAAATAGAGTAAGATATTTCAGACTTGTCGCTCATTAAAGCGTATAGAAGTGGCACAATATCTGTGGTATTAGATGTACTACCCAAATCTCCGTGCAAGGTTAACAGTTGTGAAAATGGACGCGGGGTGCTTTTAAACGTGCCGTCAATAAAAAATTCTTCCAGTTGTCGTAAAAGTCTTATACCCTCGGCCGAACAAAATACGATAATCCTTCTTTCGGCAATTATGTAGTCGCCTAGCACTAAAGATTCAAATTTTTTGGGAATCTCAACTTCATCAATATTGCTATAAATCAATTTTTTCACGTTTAAAACAGATTTACGTTTTGAGTAAATGGCAGTTTTACTACTTGTATATGACGGTATTTTTGTTAATATATCCAAACCTTGGTCATACAGCGGTTTTACCAATTCTGAAAAAAATTTAGACACAGGTTCTTCTGCACAAGTCGCTGCCTTATTTTTTATCTTGTCCATAGTCAGGGCTACTTCATTTCTAGCTTGATCTGGTAAACACTATTAGGTTTCCTGATATATTATGGTCACCAAATTTTGTCATCTTGCTATCCTATAAATATAAAAAAGAAATAGATCACATTTCCGCTGATTGGAAATACAAAAATAAAATGTTTGTACTTAAATTGTAATGCAGATACTTACATATATGTATCTGTAACAGTTTCAGTACATTTGTATTTTTTTGTTAGCACAAACTCATCTTTTCGCGCCATTAACATAAGTTTTGTGTTTAGTATATTGATACCCGTTATAAATCAAAATTTTTCCACCGTTTCTTTCTATAATTTCCAAATTTTCATCCATGTTTGAACGCAAATTAAATCCAGTAAAATGTGTGAATTCCCCTGAGATGTCATACTCATGGAATTAATGTTATACTATGCACGACTTGACATACCTACTTGACATTGAAAGACATCAGTAATCTCAAGGAGTCTTTATTCTGAGTTTAAAGCATACACATGTAAAGTCAAGTGGCCAGTGATTAATAATTAATAACTGTTTATGTTAGGTATGAGTTATCTCGTGATGGGACTTCTAGAAATTTTGCGTTTAACACTAAGCGTCAAGGGTAATGTTTTCTCTTACCAATGGTGAGACGCTAGTACAAAGAAGTTTTACCGTCCCCCCCAGCGGAGGATACCCCTTACCGAGTGGAGACACTAGTACTAGGAAATCCTAACGTCCCCCCCCTGGGGAACCAGCTAGGGGAGACGTGAGTCCGGAGTGGTGCCGTTTACCAATATGGTATTGGGCTAAATAGGAAACCATTTTCACTTGCTTGCGTATTACTCCATTCGCAGTCTCTCAGGGTGGCAGGGGTGGATGATTAAAACGTTACTTTCACATACACGTTGTATTTTCCTACGATACTACCACAATGCACAGTGTGCGCTGTAGAACAAGCCAGGTGGACAAAAGTCGTAATCAAATTCCCGGAAATGAGTACTATGTACCTGTAAACAAAACCCCCAAACCCCCAATTCCAAGAACTATTTATGTCTAACATTCCATACTAATGAGTCATTGTTTATCAAAGTGAGCTAATGAGGTAAATGTAATTTAAAATATAGGTCAGTTGCATTTTAGCGACACTTTCACTAGCACCTCATTGTGGCAGTTTTTAATTTTGTGGAAAGTTTAGTGATGGATTTCAATTCTGAAGGTATGTATATCAATATTTTATTATTAGAATCTTTTAATGAGCCTTAAAAATCATTAGAGTAGATTATCAACGAAAACACAAAAAAAAACATATTTTTTCTTTGATTTCAAACTTATCGAGTATGGGAAAAGCATGTATCCTCTTGTATCCAGGCTAATTTTTTTATATGTTTTAGCTGCATGACTATAGATTATTGTGACATATATTTTACGTAGCACAAATGAGTACAACTATTTTTTTTTCTCATTTTTGCAGAAAAGCTTCACTCTATTAATAAAATAGAGTTTTTCGAAGAATGGCTTAGACACAAAAAATACGAAAGAAATGATCGTCTATTTGAATTTATTTCGTCTAAGTTTGAGTTTTCTGAAATTTCTGAAGATAGTCAAAGAAACATTAAGATGAAGTTAGCCAGTATTTCTTCAAAAATCGCTTCCAAATGGGTTTCTTCAGGAAAGTCAAGGGAGCGTTTTCTTATCAAGAATAAGTTGTGGCTAGAAGGCGAAGAGTTAGAGTTCTGCGTGCGGTCAATTCAACCGCAACCTTCTACCTCATCCACTGACCACTCTCGACCCGGAAGACCCAAAAAAGACTTCGAAGATTCGTCTTTCAAAACTAAAAAACGTAGACTTGAAGATTTAGTTTACTCGCGGAGTGTTGGCGAATTGATGACTGCTGCAGAAGTAGCTGCACGATCTACTGGACACAAAAACGTGTCCAAAAAGGACGTTGCCAGGGCTATAAAGGACATTGGCAAAAATCCGAGTTCAACAACCCAGTGCTGTGCAGAATAATAGACCACTAAGTAGTGACGAGGCATTAGCCTACTATATAGACTCGACTCGAAGTCGACCACTCACTCCTATAAACAGACTAGGAAATGGACTATGAAGGTCGGGCACCATGTGTTTCCATCATATAATTGCATTGTTAAATCAAAAAAAGCACAAAAGGAGCACATTGTTGTGACACAATCTCGAGCAGAAATTGAGTTACAAGCTTTACTCAACAAAACAGCGGAACGGTGAATAGAAGCTTAGAAAGAAGTTGTCACAAGTGTGTTCCGCAATTCATCATTTACTCTTTTAAGTAAATGGGGTTGTGACGGGAGTTCCGGTCATAGTGCTTACACACAGAGATTTGAGAACAGCGAAGACACTGATGAGTTCCTTTTTGTTTATTCGTTTGTTCCTCTTAGGTTAATCGACGAAGCTAACAATATCATCTCGCAAAATCCTCGTCCATCATCGACGATGTTATCGACCAAATAAATAAAGATTCAGAGAGCACAACACGAGAAAGTGCTCGCGTCAAGCCACGAAAGAGATTTGCTCAATATGTTGATTATAACATCTGATCCTCTGATCAACAGCCTGCGGGAAGTTCCAAAAAAAGTCGAATAAATTGTGTGCGGAGGTCCTAAAGCTCATTATAGCTCCTACTATAGAGCCTCGACTTCCACAGCAACTAAGACCTCCACAAAGTCAGGAAGACTATCTTGTATCGGAATCATCCGATACAGAATCCGATGATTCCGATATTGACAATTAGTTTTAATGTACCTGTAGTGTATTATATTACCTTTTAGTGTTAGTATTTGTAATTTTTGTAAATAATGTAATAGTCTAAGGTTGTACATATAATTAGCGGTAATATTTGTAGAGATTAAGGTAATTGTATTATTATTTCAGTATTTTTTTCTGTTTTATAATAGTGTAAATATAAAATATTTTTTTCTTATACATAAAACTATGTATTTTTTATTTTTTTATTTTATATTATTATAATATATTTTCATGGTTCCGAAACAATGAAAATATAATTTTGTCCACCTGGCTTGTTCTACAGAGAACACTGTGCAATGGTGAAGTAGGCAGGGAAGACTGAGCGGTGTGAATGTGCGCCGCTGCATTTCGCCTACGTTGCATTATTACATTGTAGCGCACACCGCTACATCATCTATGAAAACTGAAAATAAATCAACTGGATTTTGTCATCAATAGCCACACTGAGAAAAAAATACTGGGCCGGCATACTTAAAAAACGTAGCAAAACAGGACAGCTATACGCTTGTAGCCGGCACCATGTCGCTTACGTGGCTTTGATTAAGTAGCCGGCATACTTACATCAAGCTACGTAATTTACCTGACTTTACTACGTACTGTAACCGAAAGTGGGGGAAGTAAAGGATAGCCCACAAATGTTTTCATTTAAATTTATTTTCAAGGAAGGGTCGCCGTTCTCGTCGGTTTGTCTTTGTTACACTTACAAGTAAAACCTTAGCTCAACGTTACCCGAAAGGTGATCTTCCACATAGACGAAGAGCCCGTACTAAACGTCCTCCTATAAAATACCAAACACAAAGCTACAATATTCAACTCATTGTTTCACTAAAATATTCTTACAATATTAAAGTTCGTTAATTTACAATAGGTACTAGGGGTGCGCATAATATTATAAAACAGCTTTACACTTCTCTGGGAACGTAACTGAATCACCTCAACAAAAATCAATAATATCGGGAAAATTTACATTCGCCGGGAAAAAAAATTGATAAAAGGGAAAACCTTAAATTAATATTAAATAAATTCAAATGCGTTCAGAAAGGACGGCAGAATTATTTTGACTCCAAAAGCAAAGGGCGGAAAAAATTTGCCTCCGTCGGGAAAATTCAAAGTAATGCATCAATTGCTTAAATCGCATCTAAACATTGCTACTGAGTTAATTTGACAGTAAAAGCAGTAATCGGCAAAAATAATTTAGTCGGGAAAAAAATATTGATGACCTCGAAATAGTATCAAATAAGTTCAAACACGTTCAGAAATGACAATGGAATTATTTAAACTCCGAAAACAAAGGGCGGCAAAAAATTACCTCAGTCGGGAAAATTCAAAATAATGCAAAACCCAACCAAAATAAGCTAATTGTACCTTTTAATCGTATCAGAACAGTATTAGTGTTAAAATTGAATTCCTGAGCGGCTTGTTAATTATTTCAGAAATCTACCTGGAAACGCTTTAACACAAAAAACAAAATTAAATGTTTTACATCAAGATAACAGTATCAATACTATATAAATTAGGGTAAATACTATATTAATCATTACTGCTGAGAGACCCAGAAACTAAAAAATTGAAAGGTATTAACACTTGTCGAAGAAGTTCAAACATACATTTACTTGCTCGCTACCCTTAATATGACTTTTAGGCTTTTTCCAAATGAATTGACATAATTTTTGGAACTGTTGTGAACAAAAATCTACCATGTATTAAATACTCCAGGCCTTTTAAAACGTTGTAAGACATAAAATCACAACTTCAACTACTACTACTTCAACGCTTATGGAATGCTTCAACAGGAAAAGTAACGCACCACAAAATTTAAGGATTTTGTAACGGAATCAAAAGAAATTCTAGCTCACCAGTTAAGGAAGACGGTTAGGGACACTGTTACACCAAGGCACACGAACACACCAAGGCAGCGGAACGCCGGCCACGGACGCTCAACTCAGACACGAACTATAACCAACAAAAACAACTTTGGTATTGTAAAATCACACAAAAAAACTTTGGCGCGTGATCCCCACGAAGAAGAGATGCTATTTACTCACAATTCAACAGCAACACTTCGACGCCAAACCTCCCATTAGGCAGAGCGCGTTGCCGCCACCTGGAGACTCCTCACTAAAAACCATACGGTATGCGCGGGATGAGAAGCAGCAGGTACATTGTACGTTTTTCTTTACTCCCAGACCAGCATGGAAGTGTGGCAAAATATTCTAATTAGAAATATCGATATCGATGAACAACCCTAGGTTTACGATAAAAATATCGACTACGTGTCACATTACGAATGTACATATACTCGTACGTATTAGTCCGCGCCTCCTTCTTTTAAGCCTCCCCCCGCAAAGTGCGATAGAGGCAACTGCAGCTTGGACTGAAAATACCTATTAAAATTACAAAAAATCATCGATTACGTAGTCCCCTGATTCCTTCTCTAAAACTTAACCAATTTAGGTACTTTTTTTTATTAAAAATTAAAATAGGACTGGAACTGTGTTCCTATACTTTAATTTTTATATTTAGTCTAGTCAAATTTGTTTGCTGGGTGTTTGAATTCAGCGGAAAAACCGGCCATTTTTTTAAGTTTTTGAACGTTTTTTATCTTTTTTAATAATTAATTTATGAAAACAAGGAAACCATAGGGACATGCTAATAGTAACCATAGATACTCAGAAAAATACATGACTCTACCGGTATTATCCATTGAGAAAACAGGGGACTATGTTTGTATGGAAAAACGGCCCTTGTGTTTCATCTTAATGATTTTCTCTTTGTATTTCTATAGAAGAAAACAAACTGTTTTCTTTTTGCGGAAACAACTGGTTGAAGTCGTTCATAAGCTGTGGAAAAGATGTTTAAATTAAAGTCACACATTAATTGGAATTCTGTCACTCTAGTCTGGCAACGAAACAGACAAGTAGTATTATAATTATGTGTGTATTAGCCTATATTTTTCAGTCAGGTATTTTGTTCCCCGTACTTGTTCTCTCTATTTTTTTCGCAAACGCCATCTCGACATGTCGTAACCAGCGCCCCTATTCGGTAATATGAGATGTTAGCTTGGTCACTCTCACTCCTATGACTTTTCAAACGAGATAGACAAAGACTGGCCTTACGTGCGGTATGCATAATTTGTACCTTAATAAGAACAGGTGATTAATAATATTCTTTGTACTTACCAAGGTATATCCTTCTGGTTGTTTTAAAGCCGGGTACTTTAAATTAACTCCACTTTACTGCCCGTCGTACAAATTTTTCAACCTCTGCGTACTTGTTGCTGTCCAACATTCTAAAACTTTTTGATTGAAAAACGTTGTTTCTTAAGAAAGATAGATTTTCGTCGTAGTCGTCAGGTTCTATAAATAAATAAAAAACAAGAATAAAACACTGAATAGGCCCCTAATAAAATAACCAATCAAAAGTACTACTTATAGGTACTAACCATTATGATCACTAGAGGTATTATCATTGGCTACTGATGTGCTTCTTGAAGAACACGATGATGTCGAAGGTTGTCTGCGTGTATTGGCGAGTTCACCACTCTGTCGCAGCTTTCTTCTTCTAGTTATATCAGTTTCGTAGAGCTTGCTGCTTGCTTGCATTCTTTTTTTGCTGCTTCATCTTTTCCAGAAAGGTAAGCTGAATAATATACGACTATGGATTCCCTTGGGAATAGCGCGACTATATCTGAGGCCAGTCTGCTGAATTCTTCCGTAGAGTTGAAGTTAGGCTTATTTTCTAGCCAATAATTAATAACAATCTGGCTCAATTTTCTTCTCGATCCTTCCTTTAAAAGTCCTCCGTCAGACTGGCATTCTTTTATAAGTGCTCTCCCATCTAAACTTTTGTAGTATTGATCTTGGTGTCCATTAGATTCATATTGGAATTACCTACATATTGTACATGGTTTGGATTATTAGAAGTATTAGTTGTTTACATTTACATTAAGGTAGTTTTGAATACCGTCCCTTCAGAAGTAGTTTACAGGTGTTACCTCGGAACAGCGTAGGTAGATGAAGAACGCAGCACGGCGTGGATGAGCCCACGAACGCTTCCGCAGTAGACCTCCGCGGCACAGAGAACCGGCGGCCACTTGGGTGCGCAGGAAATTCCGCTCGCGCCGCTTCGCAGTTGCGTTTTCAAGCACGCAGAAGACACTTTCTCACTTGCGACCGAAAGTACTCGGGATCGCCGCTGTCTGACGCCCGATTCTCTGTGAACAAGCAATTAAACCCTGTTCCCTCCGTTTCAGACATAAGGTCTCAGCACACATATGGGATCGGAAAGGGATCGTAACCGTAACGCCTTTCACCTCGCTGTCAACCAGGCGTCAACCTACCGTATGCACGTAACGAAAGCGTATCAGCAGCGCCTGTACGTCAACTCGGCTACGGCTAGGCGACACCACTTACGCCTCGCCGCCCGCTGGCTGACCTGGTTGGAACCAGATCAGTTTGAATCCAAACGTTAAGTGTAGCGCACGATTATGTCTAGGTTTACAATACGTGAGTTGGCTATCATAGCCATAATACTTGATGAAGAGGAAAAAGAAAATAGCAAGAAAAAAAGGAAAAGATATTGGGTACACAAAATGAATAAAGCAAGGAGTACTGAAGGGGAATTTCGGACTATAAAAAAACATTTGATGGATGATGAAGAGAAATTTTATATTTATTTTCATACGCCGAAATATCTCTTTTATAACATATTGCAGTCTATAGATGAATGTATAAGGAAGAAGAATACAACATTCAGAGAAACAATATCGCCCGAAGAAAAACTAGCTGTAACGTTAAGGTGAGAAATTGCATTTGTTTTTGGAATTTTTAATCTGGTCTACAAAAATATTTGTACAGACGCCAGCACATCAAGCTACCCGAAACTGTCAAATTTTCCCAATCAACTTTGAACCTAATGCTTTAGCGATAAAGTTGAAAAACAATTAAAGAATTTTGACAGATTGTAGTAGGTTGATGTGCTGGCGTCTGTACTATAAAGTGTGTGTGCGTAAGTATTCTTCGTTAGTATTCTATTCTATTCTATTGAATAGAATAGAATAGATACACATTCTACACCATTTATTCTACACCAAATCTGATTTTATTCTACTTTATTGTACACCAAAATTATAACAACTATTTTACAATATTCAAAACGTATGGGTTAGTAACTGCAACTTTTTTTTAGTTTAGGTATAAAAAAAAATCATAAATCACATATTTATTTATCATTCTAAAAGATATTATAAAATCAAAAAATTATGGCAATTTAACAAAAATAGCGCTACAACAAAAATACAATCATTGTATTAATTAAAGAATGTTTGAAGTATTAAGATCGTCAGCATTTGACGTGCCATTTTCTTCTAAGTTTGACATATTAAAATCATCAATGTTTGAAGCGCCAGATGTTGATCGTATCTCGTGGCTAATGTTATTTAGAGTGGTATTATAACCTCGAGGCATGTCATCTTCTCTTTGGGGAATGTAAGGGTTGCGATAACTATAACCACTCCATTTCCGAAACTGCGTTATATATTTTACTTTTTATAACCGCTTGGTTATATTCAGAAATTTTTTTAACCGTTGCCGCAATGCTCTTAAAAAATGTTTCTATCTCATCTTCTTTTTTGGTTTCGTTGTGATTTAATAAATATTTCATTAAAGTTTGTGACGCTGAATTGCTTTCACCTTTTTTTTTTGAAGTTTTGGATGTAACTGAAGATGCAGAAGACTTAGGACACGGCGAAAGTGCAGAAGTTTCCGGTTGTGAGTGTTCTGGAGACTGAATTATGTTTATTGAGTTCTGTGAATCATCATTACCCAAGAAACTGCTAACATCTGAATCGGCATCATAATCAACCGAAGAGATCGTATTTCTTTCTTTGTAATGAGGTACTAAAAAACTCATTTCATCTTCAAAGGTCCACTTTTTCGTCGTCGGGGCTGCCTGACCACTCTTAGTTTTACGCTTCTTCATAGCTCGTCGGTGAGACTCTCTAAGATTTAACCAAGTTTTCTTGCATTCAGATTCTGAAATAAAATAAATCATGGTTAACTATGTCAAGCGCATGTAGTTACATAATATAGGTATGTGTGAAAGGGAGTACGTACACACACACATTCACATAAACATATACACGTATTATATAAATATACATTTATTGTTGCAGGTACTTCATAACTGTATCTACATTTACTAATTTATCATCGAGCTTCCGTTTAGGAGAATCAACTATTCGTTCGATAGTAATAGATGTGTGCAATGCTATAATAAATAAATTAATGCCAATTCATATACCTCAACCAACTACAGCCGCATGGCAAGGAATCGAAGAAGGATTTAAAAATAAATGGAACTTTCCGAATTGCATAGGCGCCATTGACGGCAAACATGTAAATATAATTGCACCTCCCAATAGTGGATCGTTGTTTTTTAACTATAAAAAAACATTTTCTATTGTTTTGTTAGCTATAGTTGATCCTGAATACAGATTCATAGCGGTTGATGTCGGAGCCTATGGAAAAAACAGCGATGGCGGAATCTATTCGTCATCTACATTTGGAAAGGCACTTGAAAGAAAGACATTAAATATTCCATGTGACAAACCATTACCAGGTACTAATCATGCAATGCCACATGTATTTGTGGGAGACGAGGCATTTCCATTGAAGACATATTTATTAAGACCATATCCTCGCTCAAATACACGGAGGCTATCAGATCCTGAACGGCAATATAATTACCGCTTATCACGAGCTAGAAGAGTTGTTGAAAACGCTTTTGGAATTTTATATCAAAAATTTGCGATTTACAACAAAAATATTAAATTGCATCCAAAGTTTGTAGATAAAGTGGTATTAACAACTTGCATTTTACACAACATGATGAGAACATATAACATTGAGATGAATTTACAGGAACCGAACAAAACAGAACATGAAATTACAGTTGAATTCGGCGAAGACCGATTGTTAAGTCAATTACCAAATATTAGTGGTGCCCATATGGCTACTGCTTTTAATGTACGTGAAATGTTCAAAACATATTTTCAAACTTCTACCGGACGAGTACCATGGCAGAATTGTAGCTTTTAGCTAAATTAATGTTAATTCTTAATGGATATTACAGTTAAATTTTACATTATAATAATCACATAAATTATATTAATCACCACTGTTTTATTTCCCATACATACCTACATACGCGAAAAACATCAGATAAAAAATTAAATAGGAGTAGGTACTTACCAGATTGCTTTAAAGTAATACTTATTTGTTTCCAAGCCTCGTCCTTTTTTATACTATTACTGTATTTAGCGTCACTTAAGTCATATAAATATGGATATTTTCTCACTTCTTCAATAAGTTTCTCCCTTTGCATCGTTATTTTGTGTTTGAATCTAACTTAAAATTTTAAATAAAACATACGCGCAACACAAATGAAATACGCCTTGCGAATGGCAGGAAGGATGGCGGGCGGCGGCACGCAAGTCGCAGGAGAGGGGACAGGGGACGGAGAGACGTAAGCGCGGGGACGATGAGCCGTAAGCGCGGGAATTGCAAGTTCGGAGCCTGTTCTGAGGGGAGGCGATCACGGTACGATTCCGATTAGTGTGCGTTGCAGTAGGGAGTTTCATACAAACCATTCTGAACGACTCGAGGCGATACGGTTACGATCCCTTTCCGATCCCATATGTGTGCTGAAACCTTAAATCGCGCCTATTCACCGCTGGGTTCTTCATTTAAAATTGAAAAATAAACATTTGAAAAAGGTACATTGATTGAGTGATCTACTTCTAATACCAAAAACGAATACCTGTCTAATTATGATCCAACTATTAAGGCTAACAGAGTAAAATATCAACACTAATAAATGGTCCATGGAAAATAGCAGTAATTTTTGTGTGATGGCATAAATCTGAACCGGTATTTTACTGTAAAACACCACTTGTTAAATAAATAAAATTAAAGTTATGTATGTATTATGTAATTTTATTTATAATTTATTGCAATGCGATGATCTAGTCTGTCTCTGAAGTAACAGCTATAAAGTGAGCATATTTTGAAGGTATATATCATATAGTTGGTGTGACCACATCAACACCCACTACCTAGCTAAATACATACAATTAAAATTTAATAATTTAATAAATTTAATAATACATTTTTTATTCAAAGTGTATTCTCAAACACAGTTCATTCATCTTCTAAAATACCCTTTTATAAATATTATAAATATTAAAATTATAAATATTATAAATTTTAAGTAAATCCAGTTTAATATGACCTCTAAAGAAGTGGATAGTTGCCAACTATAGCGGATACTAGCCTAACGTTAAAAATGGTTGGGGGGATACTTGCCCAATGTGAGGTTTAGATGCCCGTCTTTTTTTTCCAAATGAAATTATATTAATTTAAAAAGTCCGTTTTTATTGTTAAATACAATCTTTTATTAAGTATTAATTAAAGTTAAATTATAATTATAAAATTATAACAATAATAGACTCCAAAATAGTAAATAAGTGACCAAAATAAAAATGTAATGTTATTATTTATTTTGAAGATAGAACAATAAACAGAATTAGAATTAACTTTGGCATTAGCCTCTATTAAGTAAGTATTCAGTCCTTATAACTTACTGAGATCCTTTATTATGTACTAAGTACTAAGAGAAGTTAAATTATTACCTAATCAACACTTAAAAATACTAAGGTTTTAAATTGTAAGTTAATGAACATGTCATTTTTAATTAAATATTAGTATTTATCTTAAACATTAAAAGTATGGTAATCAACTTTGGCATTAGCATTGATTATCACCAGAAGTCAAGCTTTTCAACTTGCCACATCTCATGCAATGGTTTTTGAGTGTTGAATAACTTTCATGCAACCACATTCGACACATCTGACATTAAATCCAATCTGATTTCGATTTAGTTTTAAGTTATAATTTTCAAAACATTCTACACAATATTCATGAACTGAAACTTCTTTCTTGGTATTTTTATTTTTGAAATAACATTTTTTACTTTTAACATATTTTCAGTGTCTCCAATAGATAATTTGTTGCTCTTTAGTTGCTTTTCCTTTAAATATTTTTGAACTTATAACATTTTCTTCATTTTCATTGCTAGAACTGTAGGTACGAGTTTTTCTTTTCCTTAGAGCCCTTCCTTCAGTCAGTTCAATAAAATCTGTGGTATCTGATTCTGATTCACTGCTAGTAATATAGCAGCTGGTATCTTTTTAATACCGTCTTTTTAAGGTTCGAGAGGATATGCTATATGAATATGGATATGATAAATCCTGATATTCAATATCAAGAAAATTTGTCACCGCCGGGCTTGAATTATAGGGAGTCACCCTTAATTGTTTTCCTAACATAATTTCACTATTTAAAGTAATGCTTAATAGTTTTCCTCCTGCACCATCGCTCTGGGGTATTTCCGAGTTTTCCGGAAATTGATATTAAAAATTTGATTAACGTTTGATCTATTCTGATTAAACCTAGAATAATTATACTTTCGCCTTTGGCAGTACTCAATTGTGTGGCCTTGCGCATACAATACTAATTACAATGCCTACATGATAAGGTTGACGATGGAGACGACTCATTATGAGCACGGTTAACGTGTGGCTTATGGTTATGACCGTTTGTATTGGGGCCACGAACTAACTGCACATTGGAAACTTGATTATGTTGTCGTCTTATGATTCACTGGTACTGTGGTTCTTTCTCTTCCAAATTTTGCAAAACTTCTATTGAACATTTACAGTAGAAATTTTCAAAAGAGTATTTTTACTTCCTCCACTGCAAAATTCATAGTTTCATTCAATGTCAGTGGAGACTTACATCTGACTACAGTTGCAGGATTTAATCCTAATATGAATGAACTGAGGGCCGTATCCTCTGGTCCCGCAATCCTATCTTGCAACTCTGCTAAATCTTTACTAGGTAACTGAATTTTCGTCTGCAATCTTAATATAATACCTATATTAATCTGAGCGATATTCAGTGACGTTTTCGCCATTGCCCTGTCTACAACTTTGTCGGCTAAAATTATTATACTTGTATGTTTTTCTCATGGACTTGTCGATCGAAAGTTGAAATTAGAAAATTACGTGATTCATAAATATTACTAAATTCGCGAAGGCAATATGCCGCTAAAGCTTTTCCTTGTAACTGTTTTAAGATATACTTAAATACAATGGTTTCCTAATCTGGTCAAGCCAATTCCAGTGCATTTTTACAGTTTTTAATAAAACGTGTAAGACTAGACCTATCTCCATTGAATGGTACCACAAACTTTTTCAAAACTGTCAAAGGATCTTTTTCCTGTTGTGTTTGCGAATCCACAAACTGAGTATTGTTCTAGATGTTTTATTTACCTGATAATACAATTACTTAACGCAATTTCCCAAAACATACAAAAACAATTTCCTGGCTGTGTGCTATACAGCTAAATTACAATACCCAAAATCAAAACGTATCAATACAAACAATATTAACCTCATAGTGTTTAAAACAAGAGTGTTAAGTAATTTAGTTTCAACTTACAATTTTACGATGTATAGTGGGTAGAACGAACACTGCACTTAGTTTAATGACTTTTACTCTCGATTTTACACTGAATTTTACTGAAACTTTCGAGACTCGGCGATGAAATAGTTACCGGTCATTATTTCGCAACGTTAGCTATTCTCGAAACTAATTGAACTTGATGAATGTGACACTTTATGATTATGCCAAAATACATATGAAAACTGCCTTTGTTGTCTCACACGATTTAACGTAGCAACATCCTACTTCCGACACCAAAATTGTTAGGACAACACTTTGAAAAGGAATTAATAATGTTGTTGTGGTGTTTATTACATTGCTTAATTTTTATAAAAACAAATATTATTTATTGAACTCACATTACATCAAGTTCCTCTTGAGTTACTGTTGATGGTTCCAATATCGTAGGAAAGTGGCTTGAATTAGATGATTGTGGAACCTAAATCATTAAAATTACAATTGTCAATCATTCAATAAAATTATAATCAAGAAAAATAATTTCTTTGATAAATAAACAGTAAATTATCATCTGCTAAAAGATTTGATGTAATAGAACACTTGAAATTTGACATTAAATTCAAAGAATTTAACTTTAATTTTATTTATAAAGGGTCATCCCTGACATGAGCCGCTGCCTGACCGAAACCCGGTCCTAGAATAGTGACGAACCTGGTTTTGTGGTCTGCCAGCATATTCCCCCTAGGAGGCACACTGCCTTGTCACTGGCATCAGCGCTGATGTTAGCAACTATCTTCTTTAACTTGCCCTTATAGTTGCTGACATATTGCAAGAAAACACATAAAACTATTTAAATGTTACAAGCTTAAGCTTTTAATGAGGTAATTACTTATTATTTTAAAAAAAAGTACAGCACAATACAAGTACAGTAGTGTACAGTGGACCACTCTATTGGGGTTTTTGATGTACCAGAGCCAGTAGCATTGAGCCTGCTGGCCACCTGTCAGAGACGGGCAGACTTCCTCCGTTCCTGGGAAGTATTATTATAGCCACGGGCTAGGGTGGGGTTTCTTCTAAGAACTCGAGTAGTATGTTTCATTGCTCTTTTGAGATCCTCCTAGAGTGCTTTTCCATTCCTGCAGAATAAGAGTAAGTACATACTTTATATTTCTACAGCTATCACTATCACTACATAGTATAGAACAGAGTCGCAACGGATTTGGATGCGGTTTTTTTAAAAAGATAGAGTGATTTAAGAGGAAGGTTTATGTGTATAATACAGGCATAATATAGTTAAAAAATATTGATCATTTTAGAGGTTTCTAATGTTTAAGTTTAAGCTGTATGGGAGGATAGGCGTGCGGGTTGTTCCTCGCTTGTCCTCTCATACGTTGAGGTTGCGGTGGTACAAGTAGAAATGAAAAACAGGTGTTTTTAGAATAACTGCGTCTCAATGAGACGCATAATAAACTCATAGTCATAGTCAGAATAAACTCTTTTTTGGTTGTCTGTCGCGAGCGCGCGAAGTCCAAGTTCTTGGTCAAGAGCCTTGACATGCCCGATGGTGTTGCCATACACAACAATATGTGTCGCTCGGAATCGAACGCCACACCACCCCCCTACGGAGAAGGAGAATCCGTAGAAAAAAAAAGAAAAAAGTTAAAGGTCGAAAGGAACGGCAAAATGCACTCTGCGACCGGAACGAGTCGTATATTGTGTGAGGCAGAAGGAGCTGGTGCAGAAGGCACAGGTGGAATGAGAGGGACACGAACAGGTTCAGTTTGCACTGGTGGAGGCACAGTTATACGTGGTTGTGATGGTGCCGGAACAATTTCACCAGAAATCGAATGTTCGATGAAAGCCGGTTTAACTCTGTCAATTGAGACGTTAGTCTGCTTGCCTTTAACTTCTATCGACAATGTCTTTCCGTCCTCCGATTTGGAAATTATTTTATGAGGGCCGGTATAAGGTGGCTGTAAGGAACGCCGAACCGTGTCATCTCTTAACACGTTCGCGCGCTGTATTTTCTTTTTAAAGGTTTTGATACAGCACTAAAAATCTTCATACAAAGCAGGACCACGGTTGTAACCGTACTGTATTCTGAAATAGCAAAGACTTGTAATGCAGTGTTGGTTCGGCCATAGCCGTTGTGCGGCTATAGCCGTACAGTCAAGTTGGATATAGAATTATTGTTTGTGTTAAGTCAATACGGCCATATCCGTTGTACGGCTACAACCGATCTGTCACATTATTAGAGATATTCATCATTTAATTAACACACTACGGTTATATCCGTTTACGGTTGTACCCGTTCTGTCACATTATACGTTAAATTAGTTATTGCAATAGAACACTACGGTGTAAGCAGTAGGAGAGGTAAATGGTTATGAAAACGGTTTATTTTGTATTTGTTCATGTATTATAATCAAATATGTTGTGAAAACTATTTTATTGAGTCATAGGTAAATGTACACAATTAAAAACAAATGAAATATACCTTTTTTTCTTATATTTATTAAGTAATTATAATCTTATTCTTTAACATAATGAATTACCTAGCCTAAGGATCATTTGTAATCAGTCTGCACTTAAAATTACTTATAAAAAATCAATTTATTACTTATATATATATTATAATCAAACATGGTATGAAAAACTATTTTAATTAGGCATTGATATACATACCCAGTTTAAAATCAAATATTTTTTTACCTTATATTTATCAAGTAACTATAATCCTTTAACCTAATGAATCAGTCTAAAGAATATTGTTTAATCAGTCAGTCAGTTTAAAAATTAAAAAATCAACTCCATAACTACTTCTATCATAAAATGTTCTATTGGGACTCATTTTCATGTCTGGAATTGATACCGGTATGCCACTCTTCAAAACAACCAGGGCAAATAGGAGTTTTTTTTTGGCATCCTTTACACCTGAATCGGGTTTCTTTGCGTTTCTTTTTTTTTGTGCAGACTACAGTTCAAATATTTAAACTTTCTCTTTGCATCGTTTGAGCTAGGGATTTCTTCAGGCCAGTGACCCTTAAATACCTCCGTTGATGATTCTTCAGAAACTGCACTCTTTGCAGTCCTACTGGAGAAAATGCTTCCTTTTCTTATTATATCTCTGCCTGTCAATGAAGGGTCTAGCCCAATCATTTCTTTAATAAGTTTTTCACGGAAACCTAAAAACCCCTTATTTTTACCATCTTAAAAATATTTCTTATGCAAGTAAAAAGCATTGTAGACGGATATATCCAACATATGAAAGAATACCTTCTTATACCCACGAATTGTCTTATTACATTACATTTTGTAAGTGACGGTGCGTTAACTGAGAGGCGCAGGCGGACCTTCAAGTAAATATCTTTGAGAGATGAGACCATTGGATTTTCAATCTGCAGGTCCCAAGGTTTGAATCATTTCGAAGTTAGTGCGTTTTGTAGATTGCTGACAGCTGTAAACGCTGAAGAAAAACATTGTGAGAAAATGGGATACCTGAGAGTTCTTTGTGAAGTTTACTAACTCTCATTGGACCAGCGTTGTGGACACTTACGACTTGTGTGCGGTCTTAAGCTTCTCACAATGAGAAGATGGCTCATATCTCATGGCCCTACTCCAGCCGTAGGACAGTTTGAACCGAACGTGATTTAGGCAAGTACCGAAGAGAATGCAATAGCCACTTAGGTAGTTAGATCTGTGCGAATGGCGGGGGACGCTCGTACCGCGCCGCCCTCGCCCGCGCGCGCGCCGTGACAGCAGCGTGCGGCGGGGGGCGGGGGGCGGCGCGGCTCCTTGCAAGGTCGCGACCGCGCGCAGCTGTGTGCGGCCGTTCACCTCTAGCGTCAGCTGTTAGTCATTTGTATTAGACTGCCGCAAATATATACAGGTGTAAGGAGACCGTTCTCGAAACCGAAACGCCGTTATTAAACTATCTATACACAACCCGAAACCACTAACTATTAGCCATATAACTGTTATTTTAAACTTTTAGAAATTTGCAAACCAGCAATGTAACGCGTTTATATCGCGGGGGTCAATGGTCGGCGCCAGTATCCACCGAAAGTGCGACGACGCACCGCGCGGCGCGCGGTGTGCGACGCGTGTTTCAAGTCGGTAGAAATTATTATCTACTAGGTAGGTAGGTTGAATTCAATCAATCGGTTTAAAATCCTTTACCTAATCGCAGATGTGCGAGATAGGGCTCAAACTCGCACTCCCGATCTTACAAAATCACTTACCTAGTCTGTGTTTTCATTCGCCTTCTGTGTGTTCGCCTTCTGGGTCGGAAGTCGGATTTCGGAAGCGGTCCCGCAAATTAAGGTGCGTTTAGACTAATCACATTAGGTTACCTAATTGAAATCGTTGATAAAATGTGGAAGCAAGGTGTTACGTGCGGTGGCGCGGCGTGGCGATGGGCCCGGGTAACTGCCACACTACATTTTTTTGTGCCATAATTGGCAAACAAACTAACAGGTTGCCTGATGGTAAGTGTTCACCGTTGCCTATGGATACCTTTAATACCAGGGACATCACATCACGCTTCTTACAGAGTAGTCTTATGTAGAGAAAATGCATTAGCATCTCTCACAATCTCGGGGGGAGTCGGGCAGTGTGTGGGACTCCAACACACCCTAGAGTTACAGTCTGCGGTGTTCTGCTTTTGCCTTTTTAATGCAATAATTTAGAAGCTTGATTTTTACAGCTTCAAGATATTGTAGATCTGTTTCATACATGACAGTACGGAATCCTAAAAAGTTAGCTACATTTTTAGTAGGTAAAGAAATAAAATTGAAATTGTAAAGGTAAAGACAGTACATTTTAACTTGTGAAAACAGTGAAAACGCACCCTAAATGTGTTTATGTCTATTACGCACACAAGCGCGTGTCTATCGCGACCGACAAAGAAAGCCGTGCGCGCCGAAGGACAGTGCGATCTTTCGGCGCCGGCCGGCGGCGCGCGGCGGCAGCTTTGGCTTCGTAGGTATAGCGCGAGCGAAAAGGTGAATGTACTGTGCGTGCGTGTCGTCGTGATTTTGAATCCGAGCCAATAAAATCACAATTCACAAGCCTACAAATTCATGTTATGAGAAAGTATTGAAGCTATGTCTTTTTAAATATCTAGGAATTTCAAAGTGAAACATTTTGTAAGTGACGGCGCAGGCGGACCTAGTTGGGTTGGGTTGGAAGTTGAGACCATTGGATTTTTAATCCGCAGGTCCCAAGGTTTGAATCATTTCGAAGTTAGTGCGTATTGTTGATTGCTGACAGCTGTAAACGCTGAAGAAAAACATTGTGCGAAAATGGGATGCCTGAGAGTTCTTTGTGAAGTTTACCAACGAACAACTCATTGGACCAGCGTTGTGGACACTTACGACTTGTGTGCCTTAAGCTTCTCACAATGAGAAGATGGCTCATATCTCATGGCCCATCTCCAGCCGTAGGACAGTTTGAACCGAACGTGATTTAGGCAATTACCGAAGAGAATGCAATAGCCACGTAGGTAGTTAGATCTGTACGAATGGCGGGAGGACGTCTCGTACCGCGCCGCCGCGGCCCGCGCGCGCGCCGAGACGGCGGCGGGCGCGCGGTGGGGGGTGGGGGGCGGGGGCGGCGCGGCTCCTTGCAAGCTCGCGACCGCGCGCAGCTGTGTGCGGGCGTTCACCTCTAGCGTCAGCTGTAGTCATTTGTATTAGATTGCCGTTAAGGTAACTTTTTTTTTCGGTAATTGGTGTTTAAACTAGCTCTTTAAAGCTTGTATAACTTGTGTCGATTTTAAAATATCAGATTTTAAGTTTTAAAAAAATCTTTTTTTCGCGTTTAGTAATCCCCACCACTATTCCCAGTTTTCGTTTTCGAGAGGGGTCCACTAACTCCCTGTATGTAGCTTTGTATATACGGATAGAAAAGATAAGTTTCCTGAACAGACCACGAGATGTCGCTGAGGTTAAGGTAAAAAGTGGTGACTAATGGGAAAAACGGTCCACGTTATCGGGGGAAAGGTGGGACAAAAGGAGAAATGGTGGCAAATGAAACTTTTGGACCTGTATTAAAGAGCTTGAAGAGCTGAAGCTAACTGTACCTTTGAGGAAGGTGTCGCAGCTACCTAAGCGAACAAAAACAAAATTAAACCTGGATAAGCTTAAGTCGATAAGAACAAAGACCTCTGTTACCAAAGACCGTATTATTGTTTATCTGTAAGTTGCTGTGTGAGGACAAAATTAAAAGATTTGTTTTTAAGGTTAAATCAAAATTATTTATTGGTCGGAACCATAATTATGTAAAGTACATGCAGTCTTCTTAAATTTAAAGCGAGTATTCTTACTCTGTAATGACCAGAAGGGTCTTAAGCTTAAAATTCTACAACCTTAATCGTTATAAAGTTAAATACTATTTAATACTATATTTTAACACACTTAAATTAAAGCGAGCCTATTAAAACCAAATCGCTTAGAATGTAGTTATGAAATTACAGCTTCGGTGCTAATACCGTGTGCAATATTAAAGTAATGTAAACAAATGTGATTCTAAACGTTAATTTACAATCAATGCTAGTAAATCGGTAGCTAAGCGATTTACTAGAACAACAAAAGGTATTTCTATTCAAAACTTATGTTCACTAAAGCGCAGATCATACAGTGAAAACGAGGAATGTCTCAAACGTATACACTCTGTCCAGAAGGCTTGAAATTGTGAAAATTAGTAGAATAATATGACCATACCTGTCATAGAAAAAGTGTCCATGTGGACCATTTAGAAGAAAATAAAGGGGTTACTTGTAAATCCATGGATAAGTTGCGTGTGGTACTTGCTCTCACGACGCAGCAGGTACGCTTGCAGGTTAAAATCCGCAAGTGGATACAATGGTGTATGCTTACCGGTAAGCAACGTGGCTGGTGTCCGCAAGTGGGAAGAAAAAATGAATTGCGGTGCAGTTACATCTGCAGGAATCGAGGTGCCGTAGTCGTTGCCAGTTCGTAAGTGGGGAATTGATCAATCCGGGAAGAGGCTATGGACAAAAAAGACGACAGAATCAGAATCACATGTCTTCTTTACCGGGACAATTCTGAGATCAACTTGTAAAATGATTTAGTTTCATTCCATCACAAAATCAAAAATTTTGGGGGCTGAGCTACCCACGTCCGTAGGAGTGTACTCTATTCTGATTCCCTACACGTGGTCCCCGGGTAGTGCTAACCGGGTAGCAAACTCTGGTGGGAGGCTTCGGTCGTGGCTAGTTACCACCCACTGGACCAAGTCATGCCGTGAAATGACCTAGTCGTGTTTCGGGATGTGGTCCGGTGTAACCGTTCCGAAGACGGGTCTGAGCAGTGGCGCACTTGCAGCGCCTCACTCAGCAGCTTCTTCACTCTACAAAACTTCAAGGCTAGAGAGAATAAGTGCCTCATGGGTCGTCGTGCTCCATCTTAGACCACAACGTCGCTTAACATCAGGCGAGTTGGTGGTCAAACGCCGACCTATTCTACATAAAAAAAAAAAAAAAACACACCTTTTACGCCTCTTTCTAAATGCTTCCGCTCTAAGGCAGAAGAAGGTGCGGAGCACTACGTCTCTCAGCAAAAGCTCGTCAAAAAAGAAAGCCACGTCTTTCCACGAGTCTGTCTCGGCCAGAAAAGAAAAAGAATTCAACTCGAGCTATCAAAAAAGAATGCCCTTCAAAAAAGCAAAATCACTCCTGTCACTTTGGAACCGTTTCGACTCACGCATCCACGTATGACGTCACCACACTTAATCCACTACGTCTTGTACGCAAAACTATTTTTATTTACGTTCCATTTTCCCAACAAGGTTATGTAAAATAATCCAGATAGGCTATCTTTTTTTTTTTTGATTTGATTCGTCGGACGGAAACGTGAAACGGATGACAGCAACATGCTAACTGTCACTGTCAGTGTCTAATAACTTACATGACTTCCAAGTCATTGCTCAATACTGTAAATGTAAACAAAATCATATTTGTTATTTAATGTCGAAGACAATTAAATATCAACTAAAAATGCAAAAATTTAATGTTTGAGTGTCGTGCAACGAAAAAATGTATTGTAAGTAAGTAGCTACGCTACAACATTAGACAAACAAACATTATACCTTTAATAGACAATCACATTATGATACAATTTTGGGGTTATAATTTTCTGAAGTTTGTTTATGAATTTTAGGTTGCTTATCAGATGTAAATAACCCATGTAGGTATTATAATATACTCGTATGTAAACGTGTAGTTCTGTTTTCAGATTTATTAAAAGTGTAAATTACATACCAGTCTTTTTTTTCTCATCCTGATTTAAAACTTCATATCCCTCTTCAAGGTATTCACATACTTCTCGCCAACTACTGTCTCGGAGTATTTTATTTTTATATTCCTCGTGAGTTTATCCCACAAGCATGGTTTAGATTCTACCAGTTCAATTAATGTAATTATATCGTATTTAAATGATGACGACGCCATGATGACAACCAAACGTGCGTTTCATCAAATAGTTCCTATGCCGCCATGTTGGCAACAGCGCAAATAAGTGTTGTCAGTATAACCCATTCTGTACTAGCAGAAAATCAGGGAGATCATGTATCTGAGTAGTAGGTCTACGCGCCATAATA
Organism: Peribatodes rhomboidaria; assembly: GCA_911728515.1. Taxonomy (NCBI): domain Eukaryota; kingdom Metazoa; phylum Arthropoda; class Insecta; order Lepidoptera; family Geometridae; genus Peribatodes; species Peribatodes rhomboidaria. Next base: position 2,678,996 of record OU452184.1, on the reverse strand, counting down.
TGACTTTTACGAACTCCTCTTTTTATAACATTTAGTTAAGTATAATTATATTATATTAATGTAAATTATAAACCAGTCCGCTTTCAAAATGTTATCCACATTACAACATGTTATACGATACCGTGGGTGTTATGCGAATAGGATACCATTCACGGCCATGACCGTCGTAAAATTCAACTATTATGAAAGTCTTACAAGACTCGTGTGAAGTCGCGGGAACAGCTAGTTTATATCATTAATAAATTGGAAAGATAGTAGGGAATTTAAAAATAAAGGATCAATGAGTAAAAAAACTAAATGTTACTTGTATTATTTTCGACAGTAGCTGTGTTCATCTAAAATGTCTACATCTGACATCTCATCTTCGCTATCATCAGAAGTATCACTATCATCTCCTACTTCGATTATGAACCTATCCATTTCACTATCTATAGACAGGACATTGGCGTAGTATTTTTCTTCAATTTTTATTACGTGCTCACATTCTTTCCTCCATTCCTCTTCAGTGATTGTCGCAAATGCTTCTTTAGTAATTTGTACTATCTTACTGGCTTCCTGACCCACGTTTTTTTCTGCAATTCGTCTTTTTAATACACTCCATATGAACTCAATGGGATTTAAATCACAATGATAAGGTGGAAGCCTTACCACTTTATGCCCATTCTCTTCCAGCATCACATCTGCTTCATATACAGGTGGCTGTTTGTGTTCTCTAATGATTTCATACAGCTGTGCTTTTATCATCGTAGGCAATTAGGAAAGTCCTTTATTTGTGATCCAAGATTGCATTTCTGACTTAGTACTGGTCATTGTAGGTGCCTTATCGATCTGCACAGTATGGTAGGAGGCATTATCCAAGACAACAATTGACTGTGGAGGCAGATTTGGTATTAATTTTTCTTTAATCCACTTATTAAAATTAACTTTATTCATCTCATCATGATAATCACCTGATTTTGATTGTGATCTAAAAATCAGCTGAGCATTGGGTATAAAGCCCATGGCACCACCTGCGTGAACGATAATCCACCGTGGTTCTTTGGAATCTGAGGATAAAACGCCTTCAACAAACAGCCTTCTTCAGTTTCACTTTGCCAACATTTTCCAGCACAATATGTAGCGTGTATAAATGTCTCGTCTAAATAAACAAGTGGCCGCCGAGTTTCAAGACGATTTTTTCTCAATTCTTACAAGTATCGATGACGCCAAGCGACGATGTCATATCTCTCCATCATAACCTTTCTTTTGGATTTACATTTTTTGAAATAAAATCCCATATTTTTTATAACTCTCCACAAAGTGGTGCGACTCCCTTTATAATCTATGTCATTTCGCATTTCATTCAATAATTTTGTCAATGTAGGCAATTCCTTTCTTACGGCATAAAATTCATGTATTTTATGCCTTATAGCACACCGTTCGAAGTCATCCAGTTCGTGGGTTTTTCGTCGAGGTCCACTTTTGCGCGGTGTTGTAATTTTTTTCGAAGTCGAAGCTGCCACCTCTCCTTCTTTGGTGATTTTCGATACTGTTTTTTTAGATATTCCTAAAACAAAATTCGATATTTATTTATAACTTATATTTTTTAGTTGGTTTGACATCAGTCAAGTGCTTTTGTTCGTAGAAAAACGCACCCAAAAACCACTTTAAAAATAAATTAACTAAATTGAAATTGAAGTAGATACTTTTTTTTCCATTTTATTTCTTTTTGGAGAGATAACTCTAGAAAACGATGTATAAATAGGTATTTCGGACTCTGGCTGCTGTCATTATTTTTATTTACCTTAATTAAAAGGTCGGGAGGAGATAATACAGGGAGTTAGTGGACCCCTCTCGAAAACGAAAACTGGGAATAGTGGTGGGGATTACTAATACAAAGCGACTAAAAAAAACGCGAAAAAAAGACTTTTTTTTTAAACTTAAAATCTGATATTTTAACATCGACACAAGTTATACAAGCTTTAAAAAGCTAGTTTAAACACCAATTACCAAAAAAAAAAAAAATTACCCTAACGGCAGTCTAATACTAAATGCCTAACAGCTGACGCTAGAGGTGAACGCCCGCACACAGCTGCGCGCGGTCGCGACCTAGGTGCCGCGCCGCCCGCGCCCTCCGCTGTCTCGGCGCGCGCGCGGCCCGCGGCGGCGCGTCGTCGCACTTTCCGTAGGTACTGGCGCCGACCATTGACCCCCGCGATATAAACGCGTTACATTGCTGGTTTGCAAATTTCTAAAAGTTTAAAATAACAGTTATATGGCTAATAGTTAGTGGTTTCGGGTTGTGTATAGATAGTATAATAACGGCGTTTCGGCTTCGAGAACGGTCTCCTTACACCCTGTATAAAAGTAATCACAAGAAAATCTATTTGAGTTTAGTATACGATTATGGGCCTAATCAAACTGATGCTGGTAACCCTATTTTACTAACCTGTAATGGCGGCAACCCGAGCTTGGACACATCTTAATGAAATAAGTGGGGCCTCGTTACGTTTTTCTCTTTCACAAAAGTCTTTCACCTTCAACACCACTCTTTCACCACTTTTTAATGTTATAGGCATGATTTTCTCAAGAAATTACAATAAAACCTTGAATAACCTGGATAGACGTCACAGCGTGTTTACACTTTTGACAGACATGGGTGCCAACAAAACGGCATAGGAACTATTTGATGAAACGCACTTCTAGTAAACAAGCTCAAAATGGTCGCCGCGCATCGGGCTCTACGCACACAAGAGACAATTTAGATACACGTATAGCATACATACAAACATTATCGCCCGACGGCTCACGGGCGTCCGATGGTGCCGCCAGCATATAGGTGCCGGCTCCGATATCCGATATCGGGCCGGACAATATGAAAGACAGGTACATATTTCATACATTTTACTTACCTCGATATCGGATCGGCGTCCGACACCGATATCGGATCGGATAATGTGGAAACGCTCTTAAACTACGCGGCACAGGTAAGTTACAGGGAATCCAGTGGTGAATAAGCGCGATTTAGTCTGAAACGGAGGGAACAGGGTTTAATTGCTTGTTCACAGAGAATCGGGCGTCAGAGAGCGCAAGTGAGAGATAATATGTCAATGACAAGTTTCACTGTTGCAAAGTAATAATGAGTGTTTTAATGTTTGAAATAGTGTTCAGCAATGCTGAAAATATTTGTCAATGACAAGATTTACTATTAAAACACAAAAACAAATTGGCAAACAAGGGATAAGGCATGCACAACACAAAAATAAATGTAAAATAAAGTTTTGTAAAAGTTCACCGAGCACCGTGAAATATACTCGTAAAACTTGCTTTTTTAAACTTCTTGATAACGTGCATGCAAATGGGTAAGTGCAATGTACTTCTCGCTGCATACAGTGATTTAGTAGTCAACCTTTACAGAGTGAAGTTGAAATAAAGTCAGTACTTCATAATCACACGGGAGAAAAATGTTAAGCGATGAAGGCGTAGTAATGTTAGTACTTATCGTGTTAATATGCACCACAACCAGGTTAATCCAGCAGAAAACGGGTCCTTGACGCCAAACTATAAGCTTGAGGCTTCACAACGAGTACTTTTAAACTTTTTCGTGTTGTGAAAATGCCGGCATCTTGTAAAAACTTTGTTCGATTCGGGGTCACCAATTATGGGAGGATAGGCGTGCGGGTTGTTCCTAGCTTGTCCTCTCAGTGCTCGTTCACGTTGGAACGCGCGGGCGCGGGCGCGGGTGCGGGCGCGGGCGCGGGTACGTGGCGAACTCATGTTCACATTGGCCGCGAGTAGGGTTGCCAGATCATAATTTGATAAAGGAGGGCAGATGGGTCTAAAAAGGAGGATTTTCTTTAAAAAAGGAGGACTTTCACAATTAAACGATTTTTTTGTATTATTTTATTTTATTTTAATTATATTTAGCTGAGCTGCCAATTTTTACAAGAAGTTCTTGGTGAGTAGAGTAGTTGCAGCGGCATCTACCGGCTGGCACGCACGCTCGTTTGACTTTTGACCACGCTTCAGCATGCAAGCCGCATGTCACGAAATTTTCAATGACATGCTGCAAAAAGGAGGACTTACAGTAGGTGTGGGAGGACGGGAGGACAAAACATGAAAAAGGAGGACATGTCCTCCTTTTGGATACCATCTGGCAAGCCTAGCCGCGAGGCGTTTGCGCGAGTAAGACGTGTTGTCAGAGGTTGAAAACATGGACGACGATCTTTTATTTCTAACCGAAAATTCATACCTAAAGTGGGAGATGGGGATCAAAATTAGAATTGGTGTGCACGAAATTAATAAAGAAAGAGAACGATATAGCGAATTTCATACATTATATTGTAATTTGAGAGAACATCCTACAAGATTTTTTGGATATACCAGGATGACTGTCAACTGTTTTGATTACATACTGGATTCAATAAGGAGTGAGATTTCAAGACAAGACACAATTTTCATAAAAGTATAAAGCCCGAAGAAAGACTATTTGTAACTATAAGGTGAGTTTATAAAATAAAGAATTTTCGTAGTAAATTTTAATTTTATTCACAAAGTTGAATTATATTCGTAAGTATTGTAACCATGATAAGCCTGAGTCCTGACACCATTCATTTCGTTCATAATAACTTCTGTAATTTGGTTTCTAGTACGCAGTTTTTGCATAGGAGTTAATTCTTTCATGTACGGCAACAAACTTTTGAAAAATAACAGATCTTCGCAATCTTTTTCTTGGCTTTCACTGCTCTGCGACAGTTTAATTTGTAATAATTCCAACTTTTTCTTCTCCAATTCCATAAATTCTTGTCTTAGATCCTGTGCACATTTACGTTTGGTGCTCGTATATTGTGTACTTGTAGATGAACCAGCTATTGACTGGGGAGTTGGGGACCGTTCATTATCATTACTGTTTCCATCAGTAGTTTCGTCCAAATTGCCTTCATTTAATTCTGGGGTAACGTCATCTTTTACGAACAGCATCATTTGAAAATATGGCCACATTGAAGTGTTTTGATCAGTACCAGCATCACCAGAATGAGAAACCGGAATTTTCTTTAACTCTTTCATAAATTGGTCCCGGATGTTCTTCCATTTTTTCCTTAAAGCCTTTTCTGTAAAAAAGTAATATTGTTTAGTGTAGATGCCGTATCTAATTGTAGTATATAAGTAATTAGTAGTAGTAACTAGTGTAAATATATAATTATAATATGTTTCAGATATCTCTCCACTGGGTTGGCATTCCGATCTTTGGCTTATAGCTTTCGTATGGGTGTTAGTACAGTGTCTGAGATTGTTTATAGTACCTGTGAAGCTATTTGAAAAAAAAATTTGAATGCCCATATGCCACAGCCATCTGAAGACCAGCTGAAGAATATTTCTTTAGATTTTGAGGAGATGTGGAACTTTCCTAACTGCATTGGTAGTTTGGACGGTAAATATTGTAGAATCAAACGACCTAGAAGATCAGGATCGGCATACTATAACTACAGGCATTATTTCTCTATTGTTTTGCAAGCTGTGGCTGATGCGAAGAAAAGATTTTTAACTATTGAAGTGGGAGGAAGGGGAAAGCAAAGCGACGGCGGTACATTCAACGCCTCGTCTCTGAACTGGTTACTCCAAAGAGGTGCATTTAATATTCCAGGACCAAGAACATTACCCAATTCTAATATTACAGCTCCATATGTTATAGTAGCCGATGAAGCTTATCCTCTTAAAGAGTATCTAATGCGTCCATATCCACAAAAAATTTTGAATCAAGAGAGAGAAAATTTTAATAACAGATTGTCAAGAGCGAGAAAAACCGTGGAGTGTGCATTTGGAATTTTATGCAATAAATGGCGAGTTTTCTTAAAGCCTATTGAAACTGATGTTAAACATGCACGCTTAATTATAAAAACCTCTTGCTTATTGCATAATATTGTAATTGATATAGATGGTTACGATTACGATAGTGAATTAACAACTCAAACTCTGCACCAAAGGCGACAAACTGGAAGAAACAACAATCCATCAAATCGAGCTAAACAAGTTCAGAATCTTTTCACGAAATATTTTTGGGAGAACAATCGTTTAATATATACGTAGTCGTTACTGTAATTTTGTATTTTTTGTAGTGTGTCATAATATTCCTAAATAAAAAGTTTAAAATTACAACCTATACTTATAGGTTATGTGACAATTTTCATTTACTCACCCTCCATTTCTGGAAATAATTCGGCAATTTCCTTCCATAACTTATTAAGAACGTTTCTGTTCATATGATGCGTGTGTTTACTTTGACAAATCGGAGTTCTAGCCTGGACAGCACTAATAAACTATTCTGTATCGAACGACATGATAAAACGTGCTTTCGTTTCTAGCGACAAGTTCAAACTAGTTGAACTTACCTGGCGTCGCGAGTTAATCGTGCGCTCCGCCGCTAGTTCGACGTGAACACACACAAACGTCTCATACGTTTGATATAGCCGCGAGCGCGCCGCGCGCGCTAGTCGCTAGTTGGCCCGCTACTTTCGCCGCACCTGCGTTTTGTACGTGAACACTTGCCTAGTATGCTGTATGTTTGATATTTCGTGACCGCGCCCGCGAGTTAACGTGGACGAGCACTCATACGTTGAGGTTGCGGTGGTACAAGTAGAAATGAAAAACAGGTGTTTTTAGAATAACTGCGTCTCAATGAGATAAACTCTTTTCTGGTTGTCTGTCGCGAGCGCGCGAAGTCCAAGTTCTTGGTCAAGAGCCTTGACATGCCCGATGGTGTTGCCATACACAACAATATGTGTCGCTCGGAATCGAACGCCACAGCTGCATTTAAAGCAAACCGGTTAGGACGTTATCTTTCACCTTTTGCACCTTTTTTTTCATTTTTCACCTTAGTATGACCATATCTACAGCAGAAATAGCACTGGATGGTAGGCAAAAATACTGCTCAACTGGAAAAGAATTATAGCACATGAAGACTCTCCAGGGGAGAACTTGTAAGGGTGCTTCCCTTTTAGGAAGCTTATAAGAAATAAAAAAAAATACCAACTTGACTGTACATTTATTTTAAGTTCACGCACCTGCCTGTCACGTACAAGTTAGTTTCAGTTACAGTTAGGTACTTGTTCCGTACTAAGTTCACTAGGTAGGTACACAATGAAGCTGCAACTTAGTACTTAACAAAACCGCTTAACTCTTACATGTTCAGACGAGAAGCGTCGATGATAAATTAAGAATATTCGCAATGACCAATGACCGTATTTATTTATTGTCAGCTACTTCTTCTGTAATAATGTTTTACTCTTGCAGCAAACGCCGTGAAGTTGTGGCCACAGAAGAAGCTGTGCCTACGTTGCATTAGTGAAAGTCAAAGACGTCAACCCGACGTCGGACGTGGCAGGACGCCAGCCAAAGGGTGGTGTATAAAACTTTTCTGAACTTGAATGAAACGGAGCAGGCCGCCTCGACGAACAGAGCAGTCGGCGTGTCCGTTCTGAGCAGGCCACAGACCGGTGTTACCTCGGAACAGCGTAGGTAGATGAAGAACGCAGCACGGCGTGGATGAGCCCACGAACGCTTCCGCAGCAGACCTCCGCGACACAGAGAACCGGCGGCCACTTGGTGCGCAGGAAATTCTTGGTGCGCATAGCTACATATAGCTACATAGATATGTAGCTATATGTACATATAGCTACATATAGCTACATAGATATGTAGCTATATGTACATATAGCTACATATAGCTACATAGATATGTAGCTATATGTAGCTATGTATATACATAACTAGTATATACATAGCTACAAATATATTATGTAGCTATGTATATATGTACTGTTGTTTTTATTTTCTTTTTTAGAATTGGGTATGGGAACAAAGTAAAATGCGACATTCTGTTACATTAATGTTTATATATTTGCTCACATCTTTTTTTACAACATGTAAATGCTGCGTGTTGAATTTTGTCATTTTCATCAAAGTCAATTCTTCTTCCATACAATATTTTGTTAGTATCTTTGCACCAGTTATACAGAAACAAGTTTATTGTTTTATCCTCTAGATTTTGAATTATTTGCTTATGTGGCTACTGCATTCTATAAAATTATAATCAATTACAATCGAAAATACAGTCTTGATATATTCCCTGATATTTAATTTCGTTCAATTTTTTATAATTATGCTGTTGACCACATCTTGCATATGAGAGAAGCATTTAATTAGGGCCAGTGAGGTAGGGGAACTGAAGGCAAAACGGGACACTTAAGGAAAACTAACATATTTTCAAATTCAATAAAGTTTTATTAAAATAAATTTTTAACCATTGTCCTTAACACTTATCATTCTACTTTACATTAATAATCAGACTTTAAAAAATATCACGCATTAAGAAGATTTTGGATGATTTCCAAAAACTTCTCTTCGGACCATTTTGCCCCCATATGAAGGTATAACGGACCACACTAACGGGTAAAACGGACCCGTCAGAAAATTATACATCTTTTACTCTGGAGTACACCTTTCGCATAAAAACCTCGTATCTTCGTCATTATCTTCTACTCCTGCGCAACTACAATGTGCCCAGAGATGACAAATAGGGCATTGAACCCAACCTTCATTTGATTGGGAAAAAAGATGAGAACAATAAAAACATTAATAAATTAATAATAATAATAATAAATAATATAAATATAATAATAATAATAATAAATAATAATATAATATTAATAAATAATGATAATAATAATAAATAATATAAATAATGTTTGGTGTCCAGGTTAAGATTTTTCTTAACCTTCTTTGCTTCGTTTATGTTCATTGTTGCTTCAAGGTCTTTGCGATACGGCGAAGAAGTTATTACGGCAGTTTTTCCACGTCTAACGTTTTTCCTTTTTGTTGCAGATGTTTTTGGAAAAGGCATTATTAATTTTGGGCTAACAAGGAAAGAACTTTTTTCATCTCGTTTGGAACTTTCAGTTTCGGGAAGATTATTTGCTGGCGATGCTGCTAGAACTTGCGATTGAATATTGTCAGTAGCACTTCCCAACAATGATGGAGATAGAGATACTTGTCTTGATGTAATGCCTTGGAAATTAGACAATTCAGAAGGATTCAGTGACGTGGATGGCTGTGGCTGGCTAGTCATGGCTTCTTGGAGAACAGTTGCAGATAGCTGAGCAGCTCGTGATGTGGACGGCTGTGGTTGGCTAGTCGTCGTTTCTTGGAGATCGGTTACAGTTAGCTGAGCATCTCGTGATGTGGATGGCTGTGGTTGGCTAGTCGTCACTTCTTGGGAGGATGCCTGAGGAGCTCGTGATGTGGATGGCTGTGGCTGGCTGATGATAAGTCTTTCATCGTCTGTGTCACTGTTTTCTAAATCAATATTCGTTGTTGCTGCCAAAAAGTCGCTTTCAGTGAAACGATCACGATTGAGAGGCCAGATGCCAGTGTGTTCATACGCATTGTATGCTGTTGTGGGAGTGGCTGTTTTTTGGAATGCTTGGTTAACGAGCCCTGAAATCTGGAACTGGGTTATGACTTTCCCTCCATTCATTTTTAGCCATTGGTTAGCAGCTTCTGTGTAATATGTAGATAGAGGCTTCATAAACCCCACGTCTAAGGGCTGCAGACGGTGTGTGCAGTGCGGCGGAAATGATAAGATATGTATTCCATGTTCTCGTCCCAAATCAACGATATCCAAATTTTTTACGTGACTAGCATGTCCATCTAGTAAGAGCAAAACAGGGTTTTCACGAGATGCTCTTGAAAACTGAATGAATTTCTTGAACCATTCAGTAAATATGTCCTTTTGTATCCAGCCACTTTCATGACACATTGCCCAAGATCCTCGTGGAGCATTTGTCATTAATTCTTCCTTCATCCTTTTTCGAGGGAAAATGAACAGTGGTGGCATATAAGATCCATCGGCTCCCATGCAAAAAACAACGGTAACTAATTGTCCACTTTCCGCAGATGTCAACAGTCCAACTTGTTTCTTTCCTTTTCTACCAATAATCCGCGGCAAACTTTTTGGCACTGTTGTGATTCCGGTTTCATCAACATTAAAGATTTTGTCCGGCGAAAAATTGTACTTTGCAATCAGGTCGGTGAGCAAATCAAAAAAATTGTTGACTGCAACAGGGTTAAAACCCGCAGCTCTTGCTGCTGAAGTAGCTTGTGGTTTACGTAAACTTAAATCCGCATTTCGCTTCAAGAAGTTTTCAAGCCAATATCTACCAGCCATCTTGGTGACGTGATCAAAATTATGATCCAAGCTATTTTTTTCAGCCAGATCATATGCTAGTTTCCTAAGATCTTTTGTAGTCAGCCCATAGAAACGGCCTTCCATGTCTTTCACATGAGTCGCCAATTCTTTTTCTTGTTCATTGGTAAAGATCTGCTTAAATCTTCCCATTTTTTTTACAACTGCTTTATCTAGATCGTTTGATTCATTGTACAACTCAAAATGTCGTTTAAATGTTGTCTTTGGTACTTTGTAAGTTTCGGCTGCTTTTCTAAACCCCATTTCTTTATTTTTTATTTATTCTATTGCTCTTTTCATATTTTCTGTTGTCCATGACTGCCTATCTGTCTTTCTCTTATATTTACTAACCATCTGAAACAAACATCGTAGCAACTTAAAAAACCTTTTTTTTTTACAAAAACAGTACAACTGACTCAATTTTCGATGTTATTTTACGATTTCTCGTCAAAACAAATTAATTGAATCTAAGCACAAGTAAATAACAACTGTAAACTGTAAAAAACTACAAATAATGAAATTGGAAGTCAAATAAAAACACTTGAAGGTAAAACGGACCCGTGGCCCGGGTCCGTTTGGCCTTTTAGGTACTTTTTTATTCTATGTGAAATTTAGAGGTTACGCTTGCGCCCAATTTTGATACATTTGTCCTTAAGTAACAATAATTCAATGAAGATCGCAATGATATTAAAAAAAACAGCAAGTACTAAACACATCGAAAGTATAGGCAAGCCAAAAAAGATGTTTTTTACATCAAAATATCCAAAAAACTACTTACCGCGCCCAAAATCTGTAGGTACGTATGACAGTCTCGCGGACACTGACCGAGAGCGAAAAGGGAGGAACTCTTTTAGCTACGTAAACCATCAATAGATGGCGTTAGCAGTTTCGAAGTAATCGTAATGTTCCGTTTTGCCCGCAGGGTCCGTTATGCCTTCGGTTCCCTACTGTGATAAGGTGGAGTCATCTTTATGTACATGTTTGTTTTCTGTATCCTTAGAAGAATTTTGATTATTTGTAGGATTCAGAATACTCTTGGATAAAGTTTCAGGCTCTGCTGATTTTCCTTGCGTACTCGTTGGGGCACTTGTAGATGTATATGGGCTTGGATGTGTAATTTCTGGTAATTCTTCATGCACTTGTAAATTACATCCTGTGCCGGCAGACTTACTTGTCTCAAAAATTATTTGTACATCATTTTCAACATTTTGTACTTCCATATCGCGGGTTAAGAACCAATACCGTCTATCTCAATTTAGTGAACTTTACACCAGAAGAAAAAAACATTTTACTGCCACGTATAAAAATTATACTGAAAGTGGTTTGCCAAAATGAAGCATATGAAATACCTAAAATACGATAGTGTCAGTGATACTACCCTAAAATTCGCCCAAATAGAGATAGAATGAGTTAGATGGTATTGGTTTAGTATATATTTAATTAGTCATTGAATATCAAGTAGATAGTCGTTTTTGAAGTACAACAGCAACTATTTTCATAGGAAATAACAACCAACATGACATTGAAAACAATTTATTTAAGTGTAGTATGTGATAAAAAAATACTACGCTTAAATAAAAAAATAAATGAAGAAAAATAAAAAAATTCAAACTGTGCCTGTAATAGTTAAGAGGTATGATAAATCCTTTGGATATTTTTATTTGTTTAATCACAAATGTGGCAATGTGTAATAAAAGTTATGACACTCACTTGGAAGAACTTGTTTCAGCTCTTGTAGGTGTTGATATTTCGAGGCAGATATCGGAATCATGGTGGTACGTAAAGGAAAATAGGACACATCAGGGTTAAATGGCTTATGTCTTTGGGGCAAGTCAAACCAATCTTGGTCGAAATGCAGTTTCACTTGTATAGTATCTTGGCTTTTGTCGTACAGAATGCCTCGTATGTCCGTAACAGTTGGATCGCCGACTTTACGTCCAGGTCTTATTGACTTGTAAAGCCAATTAGATGAGTCAGCATAATTTTTTACAAAATTATGGTCACTATACGTGAGGCATATTTTATTTTTATAGTATTCTTTAATACCCTGTGTAATGTTTTCTTTTTCATTATCTTCATCATTATATAAGATTTTTTTGCATAACTTACATTCAACTTTTAATTTACGCAACACGTATCCCGGAACATAATCTAATTGCGCCCTTATTACTGAATTTTTTCTTTTGTCCTCCAAGCTTATAAATATGCGATCAGAATCTATATCCTCAAAATCTATTTCGGACGTCGGGTTTGACGGTTCAGGTTTTCAAAAAAATAACCTATTTAGTGATTTAAAAACTGTGCAAGTAACAATCACAATTGGACCCTTTGGAATGTATGCTGCTCATTCGATTTATGAGTAGCGAAGCAAAGGCTGCCTCGAAGCCAGCACATGTCGGAGAAACATTTCTGTATCCTGTATCTTTTACAGGATACAGAAATGTTACATAACTTTTCCTAAAATTCAAAGTCAAAGTCAAAATGTTTTTATTCAATTTAGGTATCAAAGATACACTTATGAAGTTATTTAAATAGACTCGACCGCCTTGTTCGGATAAAGAGCCTCTACTCAGAAGAACAGGCAAGAAACTGAGGGGCATTATTTTTTTAAATCTTAATATATATAAATCTCGTGTCACAATGTTTGTCCTCAATGAACTCCTAAACCACTTAACCGATTATAATAAAATTCGCACACCATGTGCAGTTCGATCCAACTTGAGAGATAGGATAGCTCAAAACGCGAACGAAGTCGCGGGGGTGACAGCTAGTAATAAATAAATTACAGTCTCACAAATTTTGGCTTACAACTAGGTAATATCTATAAATACTAGTGGCTTCTAGACGGAAGTGGAAGGCTCCAGACATCTTTATCTTCTAAGTAATTCTTAACCTTATAATACCCTCTTTTCATTAATGTAGTTTTTACATGTGATTTGAATTTTCCCTCAGTGAGCCCTGTTATATTTTTCGGGATTTTATTGTAAAAACGAACGCAGTTGCCTAAAAATGACTTTTTTGACTTAGTCAGTCTAAATCTCGGTACAGCTATCCTATTCTCATTTCTAGTGTTATAATTGTGATAGTCACTGTTCAATTTAAATTTATGTAGATTTTTGCGAACGTGCATAATATCTTCAAAGATATACAAAGAAGGTAAAGTTAATATATTTATTTCTTTAAATAAATCTCTCAATGATTCGCGGAGACCCATTCCGTAGATAGCGCGGACCGCTCGCTTTTACAAAATAAAAATGGCCTGTACTTCAGCAGCTGATCCCCACAGCAAAATGCCATATGACATTATGCCGTGGAAGTAAGCAAAGTAAACCATCCTAGCTGTAGCTATATCCGTCAGTTGCCTAATCTTACGAACCGCATAAGGAGCCGAACTAAGTCTCCCAGACAGAGCATTAATATGTGGACCCCATTGCAGTTTGGAATCAATGCTTATACCCAGGAACACCGTCGCTTTGTTTATGTTAAATTTATCGCCCTCAGGTATTACGTTTGGTTCTACATGTCTAACATCCTGCATGGAAAATTTTAAACACTTAGTTTTTTTTTCATTTAGTAACAAATTGTTCGCAGCGAACCATCTCGAAATAATAGTCAGTACGTTGTTCACATGCACAAGCTCACTATCTTTCCTATCTGTTAAAATAAGAAAAGTTTTGCCTATCTGTAAAAATAAGAGATTTATCATCAGCAACACAATTAAAAAATGAGACGCGAGTGACACCGCAGGGCGCCGCTTGTTTTACAATTTACCGTTGTAACGTTGAAACGAGTAACAATAGGTGCGAGCGAGACACACTATACCGGGCGACGCCCGCGCAGTGGGATGCGCGCGTCGCCAGTCGCCCGTTAGTTACACGTGCGGCTACTCCACGCTACTCTTAGCAACCTTTATTACTCCCGACGGCTACTTTTTATTTACCTAATTTAAACTTTGACATTAAGCCATAAAGCCATATATATTTATACTGTAGTCGGTGGAGGTGACTTATCACCTACAAAATTGTTTTGGTGAAGGATACGAACCCCGCTTTAGGGTAAGTTTTGAATAGCATTGTTTCGTTCGTATAGTTCTTTTCGATTTCCAGCTCATTTAACATATAATTGCCGAATATCACCCCCTTTACTATTGCTAAAGCCATTCAACTATTTCTTGTAGATTGATCGTCAAATTATTACCATTCCAAACTTATTTATTTTGAAAGAAAACTCCGTTCTGGTTGCTCACCACCACGACAATCTCGCCACAGATCGATATTGAGGCACTTTCCTTGGGATGTCTTTGGTCAACCAGATCGGAAGTTGATAACCAAATCGAATGTTTATCGCTTCCAGGGTCCTACCTTCGCAATTAATTCACGCCTACTGCCACCACTCTCGCCTCTGCACATCATCTTCCCGTCTGAGCGCTAGCTAGCCCAGAAGATTCCAGCATCGCCGGGAATCCAGGCACTCCAGGAACGCTAACAGAGCGTCCCAAGACCAGGAGAGTGCTTTTCAGTGGCGAAGTCAGATAGGCCGAATACCCACGACCAAAAACAAAAATTTGTGTGCTCGCCTACATATTTTTAATTTTTAATAATACATGTTGTATTTGTATTACCGAATTTTGATTTCTCAAATCAATAGGTAGGTGACCACCCTCTAAAACAAACCCAGGGAAGACGACGGCGCGGCGTGGCCCGCGTCGTTGTGAAGATGGATGAGGGACCAACGTCCGGCTTGGCTTCAAGCAACGTGTTAGGAGGGCATCGGTGTGCGTTCCTATGGAGATCCCGGTGCCCCTCTGTTAAGCATAGAAGCTGGCTACCGAGGGGGTTTTAGTGGGTCAACCCCCACATAACCCGTATGCACCCCTGCGCAGCCGGGCATCTTTTTGAAGATTTCCCCCCGTCACAAAAAAAAAAAAAAAAGGTAGGTGTCACAATCCATGGCTTCGAATGCAGCCAAAAAAATTTTCCAAATGGTCTTGATTAAAATGCCTCATCCAAACCGACGTCAAACCATGCCGCTTACACAAAATATCCACAAGGTATTCTGTATTCTCAATAGATTGAATCCAATTAGTTAGAGATGGAACACCTACCTGACCTAGTATTATTTTGATTATTAAATTTCATTAATCTCAACACTGTTTTTGATAGACTCCACACCTTCCAGTGGCTTGATTTTGGGGTTACAGCTTGAAGAAGAAGCTTTCAACTTTTTTTTTTTAATTGTCATAATTTCATTGAGGGAATCAAATAAATCGTCGAAGAATATGATGACGTCCGCTGTTTCTTCGCATTCCTTTGGAAGAAGTCACCCCTACACCTGCAATTAACAATATTAAAAAAAATAATAAATAAATAAATAAATAAATTCGGGATACTTCCACACACGGTCGTCTGACCCCAAACTAAGCAAAGCTTGTACTATGGGTGCCAGAGACTGATATACATACTTAGATATTTTTAAATACATACATAAATAGATATTTACACCCAGACATAGAACAAACACTAATGTTCATCACATAAATGTTTGCCCTAGGTGGGGATCGAACCCACGCCCCCAAGCTCAGAAGGCAGGTTCACTACCAACTGAGCCAGCGAGGCAGTCACAAATGGAAACAAAGGCGAGCAAATGTAAACAATACAAAGATATGGATAAAATGAACATATGTATGGAAGAAAATTATTTATTATTGCACACACGGTCACCTGACCTAAGCAAAGCTTGTATGTACCATGGATGCCAGAGACTGATATACTCGTACATACATACATATTTCATTGGTTCACTACCAATTGAGCCACCAAAGCAGACAATAAATTCTGACCAGATAGTCATTCATAATATATGAAATGGTTGTAGACATGGACAAATGACCTATTAAAAAAATATGTTTTATGTATTTTATGCTGCAGGAAAGTTAGCTAGCTAACTTTCCTGCATAAAAACTTGTTAAATATCCCATCATGGCTCCAACTTATTTGCTAAATACTTGTGTAGCACATTTGACTTTCATTTTGTGGATTTTTTTTTGCCACCACATGATTTTCAGTCAGTTTAGGCATAATACGTAGCCCTTTGTAAGTTAGATTTTCATTGTAGAGCTTGATGATGTGCTCCCATTTAGCTGTTTTCGTTTCCTTATCAATAGTGGCTGTTAGAGTTTTATTTAGAAGATTATTCCGTATTCCTTTTATTAGGTGAGGAGGATCATACAATGGAACAACTTCATTTCCATCAACTTCAAATGTTTTGTTTTTGTAATGCTTATTTTCTTTGATGTACTGTGTGCGTGTTTTATTTATTAGATAATTTATGGCACTAACATTTGTTGCGCCCTGATCGCATATCGTTGCCGTTACTTTAAAGCCAATGGCGTTTAAAGATTTTATTATTTGTGTCAATTGCATGGCCATTTCAATTTTTGGTGTACTTCCCGCACAGAAGGAATAGGCAATAGGCTGCTTGTAGTTTTTTTGAATGCATCTTATCATGAACACCAGAGCGTGATCTGCAATTTGTTCTTTCATATTTTCGCCATTATTTACAAAACCAGTAGGTTAGTAGGTAGGTTCAATAATTAATTTGATTTTTTGTTTTTACATGACAGCCGGCGCCTCGGCCGCGACGTCTTCAGCTCACGGAGCCACTAACACTATTGTTAAACTTAATCACCAGATGCAAGCAGTAAAGTACCTACGTCAATAAATTAGCGGATTGGTTAGAAGTTACTCGAGAACAACTTTTTACGATTCACTTTCCATATGTTTGACGAAAAGAAGGAAATTATGGCGGATTTAGGTCTCTATGAAAACTTTTTGGAACACGCATGTGTTTTAGAAAACTTAGATTATCGCCAGCGAAGTGCAAATCTATGAAATATAGAGCTGGCGTTCGAAATGCCAGACTCTGAGTTTGTCGGCTTATTTAGGTTAAATAAAAGTTTGTGTCGTGATCTCATACAAGAGCTGGAACCCTATTTACCCACCGGCCGAAGTGGACTAAGTATTGTCTGTAGGGTAAGTAAAATAATGCCTTTAAATATGTAGTAAATATGTATATTAAGTTTATCGCACCACTACCTAATCTTACGAGTGCATAGTAGGTACCTGTCTACACCTAGGTGCATACAATTACATGTTTTGTAGTATTAGGTGAGGCGCCTCGTGCCTAACTACCTAGGTATATGATTCTTTATTTTTATTTCAGGTTTTAAGTGCATTGAGCTTTTATGCCTCTGGTTCATACCAGAGGTTTATTGGAGCAAGTGCACACCACAAGATGCACCAGATGAGCGTATCAAACTGTGTGAGTGCAGTGCTCTCAATAATAATCATTTCAGAAACAAATATATTCATTTTCCCCAAACACGGGAAGAACGAAATACATAAAACATGGGTAGGTACCTATGTTAAATAGTTTCTATGAAAATCTGAGTTAAGTATGTGGAATATAGACATCTAGGTGGGCTATGCGGTTATCACATGCAGTCCTTCTGGAACCATCAGTTCTTTTTTATTCCCCCGGACAACAAATATGCAAAATTTCATTATGATGGTTTGACTAGTTAATATGTCCTTTTTTGTACCCCAGACAACATGTATGCAAAATTTTATGATAATGGATTGAGTAGTTAAGGCGTGAAAGTGTAACAAAATCACTTTCACATTTGTATTAGTTAGGATTAGAATAAAACATAACATAATAATTAGACCATATAACCTTTCTTTTTTAGGTTTTATCAAAGATTTGGCATGCCTGGAGTACTAGGGTGCATTGATGGGACCCATATTGCAATTGTGAGGCCAGCTGACTTCGAAGAAAGGTTTTTTAACCGGAAGAGGTATCATTAGTTGAATGCTCAAATAGTAAGTAAAAATACAAAATGTTGTTATTATGTTTATAATAGTTATTGTGTTTATTGTAAAAAAAAAAACATGTAGTTTGCACTATGTATCAACTTAATTTTATGCAAATTATAGTTAAATGTATTTACTGTAGGTATTTTACAATTGATTCATGGCCACTACATACTCGTAGGTATGTGATGTGGACATGAACATCTTGAGCATAGATGCAGGTCATAGGGGCGCTAACCATGATTCCTTTATATGGAATCAACATCCGCTGAAAGACCATCTTCAACACATCCACCAGGCTGAAAATGAAAGAGTATGGTTTTTAGGTAAATGCCAATGCATAATTAACTAGCAAAATGTTGAATAGTTTTGCTTGCTTGCAAATATTATTCTATAATGAAGTGTTCTATTTCAGGCGACTCAGCATATCCTTTGAGAGCTACTATGCTTACACCAATAGTGGACACTGAGCCAGAGTCTCCCTGCAGATATTACACCGATCTTGTCACATATACACTGTCGGGTCCGGAATACAGTGGAGCGCTGCATCGGGTTGCTGAAGTCTCGTTGGCGATGTTTGTTAGTGGATAGGAAGCTCCACTATAATCCCACAACAGCTGGCTTCATAACCAATGCTTGTGTGGTGTTACACAATATTGCCAATGCAGCCAGGCTTCCCGAGCCGACTTTATCACCACAAGAGCAGCAGTATGAGGCCTCTATGCAGGTGTACTTACTAATTATACTAAGTAATTTATGTTATTTTGAAAAGATAACATTTGTTACTTTGCATGTAAATATATAGAAAGCAATTCTCAAGATTCTTACACAAGTACAAAGTTTGCTAGCACATAAATACTAATTATATTTGCAGGTAGTGCATAGAAGCCACCCTGAAGGGTCATCAAGGACAAACGGCAGTTTAGCTGCCGGTGAAGCTGCAAGGAATGCCTTGGTTGATCGGCTTTGGGCAGCACGTCGATAATATTATGAAGCATAGTTATTTAATTTAATCAATAGATTCCTATTGAGTATGTTAAAGGGATAAGTAGATATGAAAATAAAGATTTTGCTTATTACTTACCTAATAACATTTTCACCTTTACAAAGAAAAATACTTAAATCGTCATTGTGGTCCAGAATGACAATTTAAGTATTTTTCTGCGGCATCTGCTAGCCGACCCATATTGTTAGCTATGTGTCCCAGATTTTGCCCAATTAAATTTAGAGATTCAGCCTGTGCAGAATCTGCAGCAGCTCTTTGCAGCTCCACCTGCGACAGAATCCGCCGAGCCTCTTCAAGTGGCGCAAGAGGTCGACCTGAAACCATTAATTATTATAATTGATTAAATTGAATAAGTACCATAGACTTGACCAAGTTACAAAAAATATATAATTTAGTTTTGTAAACATTATTTTTATTAGTTATGAGTGACCTGCCCCGGCTTTGGGCTTAAATGTACCTATATTAAAACATCCAAAATAAGTTATCTGGAGTAAAAACAGCATCAATATAATTATTATGTTGGATAGCTTTGGACATCTAAGCACACACACAGATTGACAGTGTGAAGCGACTTTTTTTTAATACACATTATGTACTACTTACTATGTAATTATATGGTGGCATTTATGAGATCAACTTTAAAAGTATTTAGCACTTACTGCGAATTCTTGTTCGGCATTGTCTTCGAGGCATAGGTGGGGCTGCACCACTAGCCGGTGATTGTGCTAGTGGTGAAATTGCCGATGCAGCACCAGTTGGGGGCAGAGTGGGTGAAACTGCAATATCCTGCACAGGCCCATGTTCTATTTCTGAACTGAAAAAGAAAAAATGTTATAGCTATGTACTTAAATGTCCATTCTGAAAAAGCAAACTTATTGATTACTTACTTTGTAAAAAAATTATATTATTTAACTTACATTATATCAAGTTCATCTTGAGTTACTGTTGGTAGTTCCAGTATGGTAGGACAGGGGCTCGAAGAAGATGGTTGTGGAACCTAAATCATTAAAATTACAATTATCAATCAATCAATTAAATAATAATCAAGAAAAATAATTTATTTCTTTGATAAATATTATAACAGTTAATTAACATCTGTTGAAAGATTTGATGTAATAGAATACTTGAAATTACCAGATAAGGAAAAGGGTCAACCCTGACATGAGCCGCTGCCAGACCGAAACCAGGTCCAAGTAAAGCAATGAACCTGGTTTCATGGTCAGACAGCATGCTCCCCCTAGGAGGCCCTCCGCCCGTTCCACTAGCATCAGCATTGATGTCAGCAACTATCTTCTTTACTTTGCCCTTATAGTTGCTGACATACTGCAAGTAAACAAAACAAAACTGTTTAAAAATGTTACAAGCTTAAGTTTTTAATGAGGTAATTATCTATTATTTCGAAAAACTACTTACAATGGACCACTCTTTTGGAGTTTTGGATGTGCCAGAGACGGGCAGACTCCCTCCGTCCCTGGGAAGTATTATTGTAGCCACGGGCTAGGGTAGGGTTTTCTTCTAGGAACTCTAGCAGTATGCTCCTCTGAGACTCTCCTAGAGCGCTTTTCCATTCCTGCAGAATAAGAGTAGGTACTTATTTTATATTTCTACAGCTATTATATTCCTGTTTAGTGTAAAAATTTTGAAAAATAAGCCCAAACGTGACGTAGTTGCCGCCACGCGGGCTGGTGATTTTGATTGCATTATCCCATTTCTACACAAATACCAAACAAATCTATAAAATAACGGTCAAAAACTGTTTATAACTTACCTGTTCATGTTTTATATCACAAACTTTAACAAATCACTGGTAAAATAACGAAAACAACCTCTCGGCACTGAAGTACGCGAAGCAATGGACAGACGCCGGCTCACGCGCGCGATCAGTGTTGCCGTTTTGTAAATGGAAAAAATGCTAGACTTTGGCGGTGATAATGCTAAAAATGTGCTAGATCACATTTTAATATGCTAAAAAAAAATGCCAAATGCCAAGTCTTGTTTAAATGAATAAAAAATGATATTAATTAAAAATGCAGTGCAATTTTAAAGTAGGTACTTATATTTAATCATGAAGATAAATCAAAAAATATTTGTAGATCATCAATATCATCATCGTCGTGAGCTTGTGCTTGTGATGTTGAAGGGCCAACTTCAAAACCAATAGTCATTGGCATCACAATCGACTCTTTAACCCATGTTCACTTTTAAATAATGCAAGTGAACACTCTGCTCTTTGGGTATCAGGTTGAACGTGCACCTTAGGAAAATCTTTTTTTTTTTTTCTTTTTCTCGGATCAATATGTTTCGCATGTTTTGATGTAACGATGTGTTGTTTTAAACAGGATACTTTGGCTATAATGTTGCACTTACAGTATTTGCAGTAAGCTTTGATCGAATCTTCTTTAGCTCGTGTTAGCCAGTGTTTAAACTCGCTCATGTTCTCGATAATGTTGTTAATATTTTGGAGGCATGTTATCTCTCCAGAGTCAATCAAAAACTACTTATTAAGCACACACACAGTACTTAAGCATAAACGTCTATTTTTAAGCTATCACAATACAAGCATCGGTACCAACTTGCACTTGTAAGATCCGAATCCGAATGTAAACAAAATATTTTACTATTCTGTATTCGGGAAAGTCCATATTTCATAACAAAGTTACCATATCCACTAAATACTTTAAAAATATTTTCTATGGGTTTATCAATCTTTTGCACAGAGTAAATAGTACATCAATAGTACTTAAAATTCGAAAGATGCAAAAATTTCAGAAAATGCTAAAATATGCAATATGCTGAAGCTCATTTTTTCATGCCAACAGGTTCAAAAATATTCCATATTTAGCATTAAAAATGCCAAAACGGCAACACTGCGCGCGATAGTACCCAAGTAACGGTAAAATTTCGATACAATTTGTTCGAAAGTGGACTTTAAAGTCACAGTATATTTTATCCTTGTTATTTTTATGAACTGTCTAAGAAGTTAGAAAAGGATAACAGCATGTTTAGCACATAATGGCAAGGCAAATAGAAAACACTTGACGAGCGACCCAAATGGGGTGTCTTGCCAGCTGCGGCCTAAATATTTTAGAACCCACTTGGGTTGTATTGCCAAATGAAGGGCCCTTCCTCTGGCGAGCCGTCATTTTCATTTATGACTCACTTGGCAATTACCCTACACTTAAAAAAAAAAATCGCCGTGTGCTACTAAAATCAAGATTTCTCTTAAGTTTTGTATGAAACCTACATATGAAACTTATATCATTGGAATCATCTTGAATAAAGCTATCAGACTCTAAAATAGATAATAACGTTTTGTTGCCTTATGTACTGACAGTTTCAGCTCCAAAGTAGAGGAAGCGGATTTTTTCTCTTGCACATAACTCAGAAAAAAAACACTATTTTTCAATAACATTATTGCTTTATTTATTTAAGAATACACAAATATACATTATTATTACAAAATACCAGATCTCTCCATATATTGTTTTCACACAATAAGCTTTTAAAAACATGCCTCATAAAATCCGTCCCGAGCGTCTAACAAAATCTAAGGCATGTTTACTATTAAATTCTGAGAAATCTCCAAGGCCAAGTGCCTTGTGTTTTACATCTAACAAAGAGTTCGGTTCATTGACTTATCCCGTACAAAGATTCAGTTATGAGAAGTGTTTAGTTTCATGTTTATGAATCGTGATATGAGACACTCGAAAACGAGTACTTCGCAAGTACTAGGATACTTTCGTTACATACCAAGCTTTATTTCAAAATATTTTTACACTTTCTACTTATCAATGAAGTTAACTTTTGAAAACACATAAAAACAGAACCTGGCCACTTACAAAAAAAGGTCGCAAATCAACAGCAAAAAACAGTCACTTCGCCTATACAAAGGAGCACTGGAGTACTGCATAGTATGGATAAGACTTTTTTACGTTCCATCTACTCGAAAAAAAAAATTGTTCGCATGAATGCGCGAACAAAATAGGTCCACGATTCGAACCACGGAGTGCTCAGTTGTAAATGCAACTCGCGGTCACTCATAAAAAAAATATACTAAAGCGTAAAAAATCAGAATTTATTGATAACTGTTACACTACAGAGTTCAATAAATGTCAAACAATAAAATAATTTATGAATGTCAAAACGATAATTACACATGTCAAATAACACGTCAAAGTTAATAGACACAAACAATCGCCTTCGACGAGATAAATAGGAATAACGGCTCAAATGAATGAAGTGAAATTTGTGAACTGGCTAGTCAGGAAGTCATATAAATGCGAGGACGGCTGAACTGATCTTGATGAAATTTAGAGACGCACGCTGTAGAGATAAAATTTGTGAATCAGGTAGCCGCATAAATGCGAGAGTAACGGCTAAACTGATCTTGATGAAATTTGGAGACACACGTTGTAGAGATAAAATTTATGAATGAAGTAGCCGAATAAATGCGAGAGTAACGGCTGAACTGATTTCAATGTATGAATCAGCTAGTCAGGTAGTCGTATAAATGCGAGAGTAACGGCTGAACTGATTTCAATGTATGAATCAGCTAGTCAGGTAGTCGTATAAATGCGAGAGTAACGGCTGAACTGATTTCAATGTATGAATCAGCTAGTCAGGTAGTCGTATAAATGCGAAAGTAACGGCTGAACGGATTTGGATGAAATTTGCAAACGACACACAACGATTTGTCGAAAACGGAAAAAGATTTGGTACGGGGATGAAAAGACTAACTATGAAGGGCAACGAAACAAGGCGACAAACACACGGCCTTTTCGCAAGCTGCGCAATATGTTGACACCCGCTTCTTGCAAATGGCGCAAATACGCCGTGGCCGTCTAGGTTGTCCAGGCGGCATCGCGTATTCTAGCACGTGATGACGGCGGGCATCAACATACCTGCTAGGCGGGGGTGGAATAACGGCGAAATCCGCCGCGTGTTTGTTAATTAAAGATTTTACTAGGGACATGCGAAAATTACGGTGTGTGCGGGATGGTCTTGTTAAGATAAATGCGTTTAAGACCGACACGTTAAGGAGCCTGCGGAACAATTTTTTGTACTAAATCTTTGTTCGTTTTCTTTCGATGGGGTACATGGGGATACATATTTTGGCTTTTTTGTTTGGAATGAGTTGGTTTATATTTAACCAACCCTTCCATAACAAAAGAGACTCGTCGAGGGCGATGTTTTGGCCTAAATTGTACAGCGATTGAAATTTGCTGTTGAGGTGCGACAAAATAGGCTGAATTTTGTATAACTTTGCTTCACTGGGACTGAGGTTTAGGGCACTCATGGCTGCGGTGTTGCTAAAGTGTAGGCACTTACTGAGCAACTGGAAGCGGCGCAGTGACATCAGTGCCCTAAACCCAGGTGTAATAAATACGTCGTTCGAGACATTCCAGTACTCGTCGATTTTGGACCGGACAACAATACCCATCGCCAGTATGATGGCGAAATACACGTATAATTCACTTACACATGTATCCCGCCAATCATTGATGCGACTATGCGGCTGGAGGGTGTTGCTGTCCATCTGTTTTCTGGCCAAATCCTGCGCGTGCCGGTTTGTCTCGACGACTATGTTGTCCATGATTTGGCGATCCCATATGGCAATGAAACTGTCATATGGGTCACTAAAATTGGACGTTGGACCTATATTGCTGTCGGAAAATATTTCCCTCCTCAATTCAGGTGGAATTGAGGAATCCGGAAACGATTTCCACGCAAAGTCATACAAACCCCGTGGTTGGTGCACGTGCCCCAGAATTTCTAGCTCCTCTTCCGTGGCCTCCGGCACTGGGTCCGTTGGGCCGTCCGCATCTTCCGGTGTTTCCAGCATGGCCTGGAGCACACGCGGAATCGGGCCGACCGGACAGATGCCGTCGTCGTCGTTGCCGCCGCTATCGTCCGATTCTGGTTCGCTGCCTGATTAATCAAACAACTGAATTACCGTCGCCATTAATTATAGGTCGGCAATGCTTTGGGTTTACAATCTGTGCTAGAAGTTAAAATGCATAAAGATACGTACCATAGTTGACCAGAAACTCAATTTCTGCATCCTTTAGCGTACGACGCCGCGACGACACGTTAGACGGCCCAGCTGGACTACCAGTGCTGCCACCAGCACCACATTCTACAAACCTAAAAAAGAAGCAGTTGATATTACATAATATTTCATTCCCTATGGTATAAAGTTAAAAAGCACGTTAAATATGGAAAGTAGCTTACATTGCCGGCGATGGGGGGAAGGCAGGTGACCCCACCTGCGCCACGGGCGAATTAGGTGTCGGGCTGTCGCCAACAACTTCCTCAAACCTAAAAAAAGGCAGATATTAATATTTCATTCCCTAAGATAAAGTTAGTACGTTTAATATAGAAAGTAGTTTACATTGCTGGCGAGGGGGGGAAGGCTGGTGACCCTACCGGACCTTCGGCTGCCGGAGACGACGTCGACGGCTCTGGATCCTAAAAAGTTGGAAAAACATCATAAAATATATCATGGAAATAGCTAACAACATCAAGCATGAATCAGAGTTAAGAACTTACGGGCACCAAGTGCGTCTTTTCTTTGGGTGCAATGGACGTTCTAACGGCGCCCCTATGGGTAGGTCCCCGACCATCACGACGTTCATCCTAAAAACAAAACACAATGACATTTTTTTTTGTAAATAAATATTCGAGATATACAGTCGTTGTATACAGTGTAAGCACTGTGTAAAAAAAAACTTATTTGAACGCTATTTCGTATAGTCATGGTCAACATTTCAACAACAGTCTACACGTGCACGTGTAGCAATCCAAATTTGTAAACAAAAGAACGAATTTCTTAGAAAGTTCGGTATGAATGATGCCGACAGTCGAGTTTATTACGGGCTAGAACAATAATGTGACAAAGTAATGTACACAGCTGCGCAGTTTTTACTAATTTTGGCAACTTTAAAGGTACTTTTTATAACTTAATTTACAAATAGAAATTAATTAAGAAATAAAAACAAATAAAGCTTACTCGTCAATTGCTTGAGGTCGACTTCCACTACCGCCACGGGTACGCACACTTCCTCGCGCTCTACGACCCCCTCGGGAGCGTGCTCGTCTTTGGCTTAATATAAAAAAGCAAAAAAATAAAATAAATACACAACACTACCATAAAAATTAGTGATTAAGCCTAAACAACAAAAACTAAAAAATGTGATTCTCTTGGGCCTCGCCAAAACATTGGCATTCAAAATTAAAAATGTAAAGTTAAAAAAAAATTGTAAGAAGACAGATTATCTTCATATTAGAAACTGATTAGAAATCATGAAATACTTACAAAATAAACTCAGAAAAAACTCAAAAAAAAAAACTGGATTTTATGTTCCGAGAGTCTTAGCCATGCTCTTCCTAAGATGGCCGACCGGTTGACCTTCGGTCGGAATGCGTGAAGAAACATTTTTAAAATGAAATATTTTGTAACATAATGATGGACTTACACTAAAAATTATGCATTACAAAGTATTTATACGACATGGTAATTATATTAAGTGATTCAGTTATTTTAGCGACCATTTTACGAATTTAAGCAGATACGCTAGTGATCCGCAATTAATTCACGACCTGAACATTTTTTTGGGAGATTCACCCAAAGCGACCGTTTTAGACCTCCAGGTCGTCGTTAAAAATCCACGTAACAATTTCAGCGCATCCTTCACTCACGAAAAAAAATCCACTTAAGATTTTGGTTTGCCCTAAATTTCTTGAAATTTATCCCTAAAAATCCCAATTTTTTTTTAAATACCCTGTTTTAGGGTGCATAATTTTATTTATTAAAAAACAAAGTTCTTTTTACGTATTTTAATACTAAAAATCAAACACATGTATTATTTGGAGGTGTCGGAAGCCGAAGCATTACTTCTGCAAGTTTTAGCGGCGCTGACCATAGCGTTAGTTGGCTGCAAAATTGAGCAGTTGTTAGCTAACATTCCTAATTTCGTATGTAGAACTCCGTTGAGGGTTTCATTGGTCAGCCTGTTTCGTTTGTCCGATTTAATATTTTTCAGGATGCTGTATAATCTTTCCACTTCTGTATTTGAAGATGGAACCCCCAATAATAGAGATATTACCACTTCGAGGTTTTCGTATAAAAAATTAAGTATTCATTGTCCCAAGTCTTATTAATAAATTACCGCTGGAGCTAAAAAATAAATTAAATAAAAAAAATTTCAAACAAAAATTAAAGTAATTTTTTCTTACAAAGAACAATAATTAGACGAGAGCATCCTCAATAGGGGTGTAGACAGTAAACGAAATATAATACAAATTATTGTTTTTCTGAGAGTTTATATTATAGAATTACCGAAAATGACATATTTTTACTCATTAAGTTTATTATCTTTTTTATTTTAATTAATAAAAAGTAAATATTTAATCTGTAATATCACGTGATCGCAAACACCAATCACAGCGTGTGACGTCACGATCTTCTAAACATTGTGATATATAAATCATATATGAATAACACGATATTCTAAACATTCTAAACAGTGACATTTTGATGTGAACATAATGATTAGCTTGAACATTTTACTTTTGATTTGATACAAAGAAGAAATTAAGTGAACATTTGTCCCATAAACACAGGGTGTAATTCATTATGGAGTCGGGATATGTAAAAGCAAATAGCTCCAATTTACCAAAAGTAGACATACTGATGGTGGGAAGTTACTTTGCGAGTGATAACAATTTTGTTGCATCGGAGTTTAGGAATGTGAAAACGTCTCTGTAAGTAAACTATTTCCATGTAAACAATATATGTACTATATCTGTGAATAATAAAAACAAATATTTTATTCACGTTCATTTATATAACGATGATTCAATATCTATCACCCTTGTTTTAGGTTAAGTACATAAACTACCTAAGTGTGAGCTCATCACGACTAATATGTACATTTCATTCACTTTCAGTTCCTCCAGGGAGTCTTATGGAGATGATGCCGTTGGTTACGTACAACTTAAACGGGAAGGCACTTTGTGCACTGTAAAATGCCGTGTCTGTCCTGAACACAAAGTTCACGCGAAGCCATATGCAGTAACTGTAGTCATCGAAGAAGGTGATAACGTAGTTCAAAGTGCGCAGTGTCATGATTGTGCTGCATCAGCGGGTGGGTGTAAACATGCAGTCGCATTTTTGATGTGGTTGCATAGGAGGAGCGAGGAACCATCTTGTACACAAGTTGCTTGCTATTGGCAAAAGTCAAAGTTATCGAAAGTTGGCACTTCATTAAAATATATTTTAGCATCTGAGTTAGCCAAAGAAAAACATTCTGGTAATGTGCCAACATTTGACTGTAATGTGTTACTGAAATTTGTACAAGAAGCAAGAAAAAGAAAATTAACAGACTGTGAGGTTGTAAAGTACCAACCTGACTACTCTGTCAATGATGTTGAAAATTTGTCCTTGCATCAACTCGTTTTAAAATATACAGAGCCATGCAGTGAGGCTTTTATAAAAAAGATTCAATTTCTCTCCGATGACCTTATTAAAAAAAAATTGAATTAAACACAAGAAACCAAAATAAGAACAGATTGTGGTATGAGCTAAGATATGCCCGTATAACAGCCTCAAAAGCATATGAAGTAAGTAGATGCAAGACAGCTGAAGGTTCATTGGTTGCTACAATAATGGGTGGTAGGGTGCCCGAGACAGCTGCCATGAAAAGAGGTTGTAGTTTGGAAGAAAAAGTTTTTCAAATTATGCAGGAAATTTTTGGGAAAGAATTAAGTAAATGCGGCCTTTTCATTTCCGAAGATCAGCCTATAATTGCTGGTTCTCCAGATGGCATTTATCAACAAGAATTTATTATTGAAATTAAATGTCCCATAAGTGAAGAAACTTACAACAACTATGTAAAAAATGGTTTACTATCTAAAAAGTGTTATGCTCAAGTACAAGTACAAATGTATGTAACAGGAATAAAAAAATGTTATTTTTGTGTAGCACACTGGGATTTTGAAAAAAATAATGTAATTGAAATTATTAATGTAAGTTTTGACCATGATTATGTTAAAAGTTTAATAAGTAATTTAATAAGTTTTTGGAAAACGAATATATACCCATTGCTAATTAGAGTTGCACAAGGATACACATCTAGTTAATAAGATTATACTATGTAGATATTATATTATGACTAAAACACTTCATTAAACATGTATAATAAAACACAGTCTTTTAATATAACTTTTATTTCTTAATCAGAGAATTTTGTAAATTTATTAGGCCACATGCTATAACTATCACATCATCAAGTCTGCCATTTAATTGACTGTTTACACAAGAATGTAGCTTTAACATCCCAAATTCTCTTAACCGACGTATGACTCTCTCGATGTGGATACGTAAGCTTGCTATTTTTTTGGTCAGCTTGACTTCTGCTTTCGATAATTTGGTACCACTTTCAACACTTGGGGGTCTCACCAATCGAGACCCTACTTGATTTAATAAAACTTCTATATGTTTGAATCCCCGATCAGCCATTACTGTTGAACCACATGGCAAGCAATTTAAAAAGTTGCAGTTTTCCACCAAGCATACATCGCTGACTCTTCCTCCATAACCAGGCGAAATATAATTTACCAAGCCATTAGGAGTGCTTGATATAAGGTACTTTATGGTATTGGCCTTCTTATATTCTGACCATGTCAATGATTGGTGGATGGTTTTTGATGGTTTCTCAATCTCAATTTCTAGGCAATCAATTATGCAGCTTACATTGTAATAATTATGTCTAAAAGATATAGGTAATGTTCTTTTAATAGCAAATTCTTCTAGTTTCACAAGAAAATGCCTCATGAAATTTGCAATTATTGGTATATTTTCCATGAAAATTCTACCTGCATATGATTTTGTTATTGCAAAATCATCACCAAGTTCTAAAAACGTATTGTTTAAGCGAATCTTTTTTAAACACAATGCGCTGCTCTGGAATTCCAGTAGATTCATTTATAAGTTTGATCAAAAAATAACATTTTTTTGGAATACCAATATAAAAAAGTGGGTTTTTCTCAATTTTATTAACAATAACTTTTAAAAATAAATGAGAGTCTTCCTCATTTTTTTGTTTACTATCCTGACAATAGCTGCTATTGTCTGATGGAAGTTGAAGGGAATGTAATGATGGTGATGAGGTACAATGCGATAAAGATGGAGTGTATAAAGAGTGATCACTGTCCGATCCGTCACATTCTCTAAATAACTTTTTTGCATTAAAAAGAGATGGTTTTGCGTTTCGATTTGGTTTTAGTGGGTAAATTTTGAATGGAGATGTAGAAACAGATGAGCTGGATATCTTGATTGGTGAAGTCTGCTTATTCCGCAAATTGAATTCTGTCTGAGTGTATTTGCTTCTATATTTAGATCTGAAGTTAAATTGAACTCCAATGTCGATTTTCTTATCTCCAGTTGGTTGTTTTTGAACTTCTGGAAAAAAAATTAACTCCATTAGACAGACCAGAGTTGGGGACTAAGGCTCAATTATACTCTTTAGCTGTGACTCTTGCTCAGGAACAGAATATGGATGATCACAATGAACCAAAAACAATAAAAAAGTGAAACAAAAAGTAGGTACCCTATCGAAAATGTCTATTAGAAAGCAAGTTCTACTGTAACCTAATGTGTTTTTGAAACAGCACGTATTGTAATCTAATGTTTTCTATGGGACTTTTTCAATAGGGTAACACCTTAGCAGGTACCTGAACTCCCGCTGGGCACTTCACTGCTTTCATCACTTCTTTCAAGTACTACTAAATGTTCTTCTTCCTTTTTTATACATTCTTCAATCAAATATTTTCTTTGCCTTTTAGCAGTTGTAGGTCTACTTAAAACAGATACATGTTTTCTACCTGGTTGACAGTGGAATTTAGTTGGAAAGCAACCTGGTTTCATCCGTATTTGAGACGTTGTACCCATTATGTGATATTCCATAAAGTTTTCCATATCATTTGGCATCTGAAATAACAAAGTACATTGTTCATAACCAGATTTCTAGACCTATAAAGGAAAATAACCTATGACTGTGTCTTCTTCATCAAGTTATCAGTATTTTTGTACGGAACTTCAAGACATTATGTAATAAAATTGTAACAAAATATTACTTACATCAAAATGATCTTCGCATTTTGCGCTGTTAGTGGTTTATCTCTCCTAGCAAGTTGAAACCACTTTTTTCGTATTGCTTTTTGTTTTGGCATGTGCACAAACAGTTTTTGTGGTGTTTTGATTGTAGTATTTTGACACAAAGGCACTGCACAATACTTGTAGAACTTTGAATTCATTTCTATACAGTTTTTATTAGTATACGCATAAAATACACAAATAACTGAATCCGCTTATTACGAAACAATGTTGTTGTTTAGAGGATCGTGACGTCATAGCGACGCCATGACAGAACTTTAGCGTTTTACCGGGAAATTTTACAACGAAATTTAATACGTGGTTTTATAATTTAATAAGGAGTGTATTTATTTTTTATATATTTTTTTTGGTGTAATAAATGTACATCTGTAAAAAAAAAATACTTCCAAAAAATAGTCTACACCCCTATTGTATCGCGACCGCGCTCACTGCGACGGCTGCACAAGTAGGTACTCGTACTTTCATTTGAACTTGGTGAGACATGACGAGCGGCACTAGCCGATACCTACAACAGCTGTTTTGGGTGAGCGCGCGCGCGATGTACGATATAATCATTGTTTCTTTAAGTATTTATATTTTTATTTTATTCTTTAAGTATTTATATAATATTATTACATAATATGGCATATTTAAGCTAAATAAGGGTGAGAACTGTTTGTCCTAGACAAACCGCATTGGTTTTATGGGCATGTTTAGTTTAAGCTGTAGTTGTATTTAAGTTAACAATAATAATTAAAAAAAAAAAAAAAATATTACCTCTGCTGTCTTTCAGGCTTAGTACCTTATTCCCGTAAAGTTCAGCTGGCATTATTTTTATTTGTTCTTCATCATCAACTCCAAAATACTTGGGTTCGATTAGAGCCTGATTTCTCCATTCATTATCAGCTTTTTGCATGTTGCATTTTGCGACTAAAAATCCAAAATGGTCAAATACATCTTTAATAGATTGCTTTTCAAAATTCCGCGCCACCTGAAGATCCACATATTTCAACAAACCAAAAAGCTTCTCGTCTAAATCGAATCGTTTTTGGATCTGCAAAATAATTTCTATATAAAATTCCCGGCAATTTGTATAAAATTTTCCTACCTCTTCTTCTGGAGCTTTCGTCTTTAAATCTTGTAGAATGGCATACGCTCCCAGTCCAACATAAATGCTCTCGTCATTAAGGTGAATTTCTGGTTTGGTTACATCTATTGTCATGAAATGGCTTAGATCTCCAGGGCTGAAATGCTGTTTTTTAATGAAGTTGCACAGAAAACATTGTAACATCTTTCGAATCATCTCAGGCAGCATGTAAAGTTGAGGTGATTTTGATTGAAAGAAGGTATTAAACTCATTTGTTACGGAGAAGACATAACTCATGAAATGTAAAAATGCTTCATTGAATGGGTTATTAAGACTTGTCAGTATGGAATCATTTGTATTAGAGGGATCCTGAAAAACCGCCTCTTTAAAAAATAATTTCAAGGCATCGTATTGTTCTAGTATCCTATCGATACATGCTTGAAGTGACAGCCACCTTGTATTAGCTGCGGTTAGCAATTTATGATGGTTAATGTTCAGAAAATCTTGGAACTGTTTCAGTGATTCGGTTCGTTTCGGGCTCATGTGAAAATATGCTAGTATAATTATTACGGCACAAATCTTCTAAATTCTTAGGCAGTTTGCGAGAAGCATGTGATGTTGCAAGGTGAATAAGGTGGCATGAGCACCCTACAACGACAAGATGTGGAATTTCTTTTTTGAGTAAAGCTTGAACTGAATTGTGTTTTCCCATCATTACATTTGTCGTATCAGAAGTGAATCCAAAAACATGATGAATTGGTACTTCATGTTTTGCAAATATGTCTTTCAATGTATGAAATATTCCCGTTGCTGACCCGTCGATTATATCAATCATATCGAAAAATCTACAATCCACTTTTTTGTAACATGGTTAAAATATGTTATTATTATTGCCAACTGCTTTTTCACAGACGTATCTGTAGTTTCGTCAATTATAATTTTGAAATAGTTTTTCTTCATTATATCTATAACTTCTTGTTTATAGGTGGATCCTGTGACTTGGCGTAAAATATTTGTTGCTTTTTGTTTTCCAAGATGCAAGTCTTCTAAAAAACCGAACAAGACAATACTGAACGGAAACAAGTTTCTCATTAGAGCAATAAAATCATCTATTAAGGAAATAAGCAGGTCATGCTTTGCGAGAAAGCCACACATTTTCAATTCCATTTCTAATGTCTTAGCAGTATGATTTTGATTTTTGCTCAAAAAAGTTGTGATTTTTCCACTTTGTGATATAACTGTCATTTGCTTAGAGTGCTTAGCGCTCGTCTTGTGCCGCAGTAACTCAGACATTCCACACACAACTATTTTCACAATTACATACTTTACAGCAAGCTTTTGTCTCGCTTTTGTCTGATCTCTTTAGCCAAGATTTAAAATCTGAATGCTCTAACCAAGACGTTTTAAATTTTTGCACATATTTTTTACTAACGGCTGACTTGCCTCTTTTATCTTGATCTTGAGAACTTGAAGAAGGTATTTACCACAGAATATGCTCTATTACATAGGTCCAGAAGGATAGTCTTCATACAAAACACGATTTCGAAACGTGTCAAATTTATTTTGGCACCTTAGTAAAACCTTTTTTTCTATACGTGATGAACTTGCCATTAAAAGAGGTTACCCGATTTAGTTGGGTAAATTATATAACGATCAGAGTTTAAAGAAATCACAAGACCGGAAATAAAGTATTAGGCCAGCTTAGGCCAGAGCTAAACTACACACAAAGCCTTACCCAGATCCATTCATGACACTATTCTACAAACTAATATTATAGATTGTATGTAAACCCTAACTAAAATCAGAGTAGATAAAAGGTAAGAATTTAAGTAAAAATCAAGAGTACGAATTTGCTTTCTTGCGAAGGTGCACAGAGCAAATTGTTATAGGGGCGACGAAGTTTTCACTAATTTTCATATTTACTTTGTCGAATTATTTTTGTCCACTGATCGGCTAAACTGGATCCTTAAGAAACCTAAAGTTTATTAAAGGGAAAATATAAAAATACCTTGTGGCACCACTTTTTTCAGCAACTTTTCGCTCTGTTGACATTAAGAATTAATTACAATTATTAGCTTTTTAAAGCACATAAAAATATATTTAAGACTTACGGATGATATGTGACGTTGCCTTTTTTTACTGTTTTGGATATTCTGAAATTTCGGCATAAGTGGACTACACAGTTCACTATATTTATTGGTTAGTGGGGAGACGTAACCGCTACTGGATGACATCGAAGACTGACTAGTGAATTGGTTGACTTTCAATGGTTTGGTTTACTTTTTTTGGAATCATTATTTTTGACCGATTAGGGGTCTTTACTCTATGTCTATGGTATTTACTCACGTTCATCACCATCACCATGGTCTCCCATTTTCGATCATTAAAACACGTACGTAATAAAACTAGTTGCTGTGGTTTCGTTAGCAGCCGTTTGAAAATACAACAAACGACAATGAATATGTATCATTATTTATATTACCAATTTGAGGAATCCCCGAATAGATAGAGACAGAGCATAGAAAAAATAGGGTTACCATATTAAGTTATTTTTACCCTAAAATTCCCTAAATCCCTGTTTCAAAAAAAAGGCCCGAAGTCGTACATGAAATTCATAGTTTCGCCCTAAAATAGAGCGAAATCCCTAAAAGTGGAAACACTGATCGGTAATGCCGGGCGGGCGCTGCCATTTTGATATTTTGTCATTTCAATTGACTTGACTTATGACAGACAAAAATTTTTTTTTTCTTTGGTTGGCCCTCACACGAATGTGTATTGTGTCAGTTCTCTAAAAAATATTTTAAAATTAGTTTGAAAACAATGACGTCTGTTGCTCTGTTTGGTAACTATTATTATCCGCCTGAAATAAATAGGTCAGTAGAATAGAAATAAGGCTGAGGTAAACGTAACGAATGAATTTAATCTGGTAATTGATCGTTTCATATTGTTTTGAGCTACGGCACCGTGGCGGCCATTTCATTAGCCATACAAAATCGAGTCTTCGTTGCGTCTTTGCGACCTGGCTAGTTAGTTCTGCTATCCGCCACATGGTGGCGCTAGAATTATCGATCAGCTAAGAAAATCCAATACTCAAAACACCTGAAAATTTACTTGGTTTGCGTTCAAAAGGGAAAGGCCCGCCTCATGAAATAATGTCCGCCTTTAACGCCTCTTTCATTAGTCCGAAAGTTCATGAAATATAATAAAATGGCAGGACGTGAACGCCCTCTATGCGTGGCTTCGCGGACCATCCCATTTGCAGTGAAAACCTATAGACAGCTCCGCTGCTACCCGCCACTAAGTGTCTAAATCGTTCTAAAAAACACCTAATCTTGAAAAATTCCCAAAAACCTTATCTTTCGCTTGTAAAGTCGAAAATAAACCGTTACAAACTTGGCCATCGAAAGTCAACACGACGGTTTGGGAAAGTTTCCATGAAACAGTCCCATCTACCACCAATTTAAAATTTAATCTTCGGGTTTTAACTATCGGGCCGCATTCATTATCTCCTCATCTGACAACTCTACAGGGATGCCAGGTACAAGCCCTAGAAAAGCCCCATGTTGAAAGATTGAATAAATGCTTTATACCCCTTATTGGCATGGGAGCTGGAAACAATAAAAAAATTCGCAGCCTTAAACGAGTGAAAACACAGAGAGATTTTGTTGCGGCCCACGCTTTTAATGGACCCATCAACAATGCCTTCAAAATCTTTTGAGCGCCCAAAGAGGGAACGCCCAAAAGTGAGGGGGTGTAATGAAGTGCCGGTAGAAGGAGACACCTCAATTTTCTGGACATGAACGACTAATGGCCCATGATCATTTACAACATAGCTCTGACGAGCTACTGGAGATGGAGCTAAAAGTATTTTGACCCGGTAAAGATGAAGAGCAGCTAGTGGAAGCAGCGGTGTTCTGACCCAAGGGCGTTCTGACGCTGATGCAGAGGGAGGAACCAAGCTTGGAAGAGTGACAAGGGAGGGCACAGCCGAGAAAGAACTTAGCGGAGTGACCTGACCAGAATTCCAGAATTCAGAACCTCATTCATCATCCTCGTTCCTCGTCAGCAATTTCGAACTCATCACCAGAAGAGTCTATGGGAGAGCACGCTCTTACATCTCGTTTCAACGCTCTGCGCTTAGACTAGCCGTGGCATTTGTGGACAACCTCTGTGAAAGCACCGGGAGAGGGAGGAATGTTGTAATTGGGAGACCGGTGATCACCCCCTGGATCAGGAGGCTCTTCACCGCCTAACATGGTGGATGAAGGGAACTGCAGATAAAAAGTAAACTATTCAACTACCTACAAAAAAAAAACTAATTACTAGAAATGAAACTAAATAATAAAAATTTACAATTTACTTGGAAAAACTGGACAAATAAATGGGCTAAATGCAGAAACAAATTAAAAAATATAACCAGGTATTTTATCCGATGGTGACACGGCAATGACGATCTATAAAAAAGACTCCTTTCCTAGCTCCTACTCTTCAGCAGGTATCCAAATGATTTTCTTGTTAAGTCATCGGTGTAGGTGACTAGGTACTTAGCTCCGCTCCAACTTTCCCCTTATAGCGGCCGCATACATCGGTGTGGATCAGCTGCAGAGGTTGTGAGGCGCGATGCTTAGCCTCAGCAGGATATGGCTTTGCTACCATCTTCCCCTCCAGACATGGCACGCAGTCCTTCACTTCTTCTCCCTGAAAACACAGCGCATGCACCCTGCAATTCTAACATGATCTGTTTTTCCCAAATGGCTCAGCCGCCTGTGCCATATTTCATACGGTACCTCGGCAGAGTTAACACTGCATCTTGCGCAAGCAAGATCACCGAAGAGTATGCCACAGCACAGTTAAGGGATAAACCAGTGACTTTGAATTTGTACATACAATTAATGTTAGAAACTTTTATCACTGGTTTGCCAGATACTTCATTTTTACAAAAGATAAAATAACCCTGTGAACCAAAATTAATTATAAAATCCTTAGGAACAAGTTTACTTACAGATAGAAGATTGGCCGAGGACTGAGGTACAAGCAATACATTATTCAACATTGTTGTTAATCTTTAACTCAACAGTGCCAGTGCCAACATACTTAAGTATATAATTATCTGTTATCTTAACCTTTCTATCGCATGACACAACATTTGTAAAAACAGTCTTGTCCATACACATGTGTTGAGTGCAGCCACTGTCGATGAACAACTCGTTGCTATTCGTAGCCAAGAATGCCGATGCCATGAAGGTATTATCTTCGTTTTCTTCCTTCTTATTGTTCCAATCTCTCGTCAACTTAAAACATTTATTCTTGTAGTGTCCGGTCTTGAAACAGTAATGATATTTGATATTTTTCTTTGTACGGCTTGATCACAAAAGCGGTTTCAGTTCTTCTTCCGTTTCTGCGATATTCCTCTTGAAGAAGACGGGAACGAACAAGCTCACTTGACAAGCTAGACTTCATACAGGAAGTTTCTAAGTTGGATACTAACGCATCGTATTCAATTGGCAGTCGGGACTGTAAAATTTCAGCTACTTCGCTATCTTCTATGTCTGTCTCTTTGATGTCGGCTAGTTGTTGAACAAAATTCATTATATTCTATATGTATTCGCTCATTGTAGAATGTATGTATACTCTACTTTATGTAACTTACGCAGTAATAGCTCTCGCCGGTACAGACCTTTGACTTCGAATACGGTACATAAAGCTGTCCATGTTTCTTCACTCGTTGATGCGATGAAATACTCGTACAACAATACTGGTAACAATGCGGCTTAACCGTCAGGCAGATTCTTGACAGCGCCCTTTGATCACACGCAGTATCCTTACGCGTATATCCGCGGCGAAGTTTACAAAGACGTCAAAGTTTTAAAGTTTTTATATTTTTAATAACGTCGATATTTGCATCAAATATGCATCTTGATGCAAATAGCAAAAGCATTTGCTTTTTATTGGTTTAAAAAATACTCGGGGCATCTATCCTTATCAAAAAGGATAGTTGCCCTGATTTTCGAGGTATAAGTGCTTCCATACACAATTGTGTGTTTACGTGTATTTAGGTATATTTGGACTTTTTCTGATTGTAGCTTAACCATGCCACGAAAATATATACAAGTCTGCGGTGTCTACTGAGTAGTCCGCGGTGCGAACGACTAGAGGGTTTGAATGGTGGGAGGCCCTATCAAAGTATCTGCGCGAAGTGAATTTAAAGTACTGCCGAATGGAGGGGAGCTCTACATCGCAGTGCAAATCGGAGTTTCGCTGGAACCAGCTGGCTCCGACCGCTCTGCGAATAAATCGATTCTGGACGGCCTGGAGCTCGCCAGGTCGTAGCCAGAAGCTTGGGCGAACACTACGGAGGCGTAGGTCATATGTCATAACGGGGCGGATGCAAATTTTGTACAATATCACCTTATTTCTAAGGGATAGCTTACTACGGTCGTTGAGAAGGGGGGCGAGTCGGCTTAAAAAGATAGCCGCTCGATTTCTAACGGTCTGGATGTGCCTCGAGAAGGTGAGTCGACGATCGAGGGTCACGCCAAGATACTTGGTCAAGTTCACCCAGGGGATGGGCTTATCGTGCAGCATGAGCTGCCGGTAGTGCAAACTCTTCGAACCACTCCATAAATATGTTAGCTACCACTGGAGCTATAGGATATAAAAAAACGCCGTCAACCTGTAGGTAGAAATCCCCTTTCCACACAAAATATCCGCTAGTCAGTGTGTATCGTATCAACTCTATATACTCGATAGGTATAGATACGCATTCTAATAAATAAATTAGATATAATGTTGATAATGTCCTCTATCGGTACATTCGTGAATAACCATACAACGTCAAAACTCACCAATTCCTCATTTTCTGTCAATTGCACCTCTTCTAGTCTAGCAACTGTATAAAATGTGACGAGTCTTTCACAAAGCTAGCCGTTTTTCCTGTAAAAGGGAGTAGCATGTCTGACAGAAAACATATGGTTTTGTATGTCGGTGAGTCTATTTGACTAACAATCGGACGATCGAGGCCACTCGGGTTTATGTATCTTCGGCAACCCGTAGATTTTTGGCGGTGTAGGGTTTAACGGGAGCAACCTATTATACGACTTGTACCCTACCAACCGGGTTACGGCCAGTCTAAATAATATTCTTAAGACTTTGCCTGATGACTTGTATAAATTGTTTCTTTATTAAAAGTACACATCATCTGACAAATTAGTAAAATTAATTTAAAGGAAAGTACGAAGACAAAGCAATAACTTAAACTAACGGACGTTTCAATCAACCAATGTCAATTGTATTATTTTAGTGCGTTCGAAAACTTACAAAATAGTTATTTCCTCATTCAATGGCTAGATTTGATCCTATAAATAATCTAAATTTAATACACCTTTCATCAAAATATTTATAGCCAAAGTACAGAAACTAAACATAATGTAATAATTTGGTAGATAATTAACACAATATTTGTTTTATATACGTGATTCTTAGGTAATAAAATAAACTGAAAATTTCCGGTGTAGATAATTATTTTATGTTTCCGAACGCAAGTTCTCATATGTTTTAGCGAAAGAGAACGAACTAGGAGTTGTATAACGTTACCCTTTTTATATTTTAACGAGGCAGTTGTCGAGTCAGAGAAAAGTTTCGTTCATTATTTTATGAGATAGCGGGTCAAATGCGGCTTTGATTTAATATGGTCACGGTACGAATTTTAGCTAGACAGTTTAGGTACCTGAAGTGAACTGCATCGCGTCTGAATTGTTTGACAAAAGTTCACGGTACGCCCCCAGGGCGCTCATAGTCGTGTGGATCAAGTTAGATTTTTTTAGTTTTGGTGTTACAAGATTTGCGATTCTCCATTTCTAGACCTCTTCCTTCCACTAAGTTCTCGTTGATTTGAAAAATCCTATTTCAAGCGGTTGCGCGTTGCGTTGGGGTAGAGTGATATAAGCATGATCTATTTCTCATGGCAAAATTTGCATATAAATATGCATTTTCAAAGGGTTGGTATGCCCATCAATAAACAAGATTATAGGCAGCTAATGTTGTTTGTGATGAACCAGGGATAAAACAGATTGGCTTTGTACTTACAAAATAGCTCGCCATTCTTTCACCCACTGTCAGATTTTCCAATCGCCCACTCCTTTGACACACTTAATACCACGTCGAACGGAATCTTCTTGTATTTAAAAACAATCAATAAATACACCGTCTGCATTCACGTTGTCTAAAACAGTGAGGCATTCTTTTTGCAGCGGCGTTTATTTGCTGGTAAACACTTTTTTTTCCTTTTTTGACCAAAACTTTGCTTTCCTTGGGTTAAGAAAGAATACACTTTTTTCGAGGTTAAACTCCTAAGAACGGTTTTGCAAAATATCGAAACTCATTAGGCCTCATTATCGAAACTCATTGTCATCACACCTAAATTTCCTAAGCCACTTAAAACCGCTAATAATCCTGAAAAAATGTAAATTAACTAAACGCTATTTTGCGGGCAACATTTTAACTAATTTAGAAATGTCAAATTCAAATTTTTTAAAAGAATGAACAAAATCTCGTAAAATTACTCAATTTAGAAAATTTAGCCAAAATTGCTATTCTCGGACCCACATTTTATGCGATTTTAACTTGTTTAGATCGAATTATAGAAGTATTATAGTAGATAGTAAATAATTCAATAAAGAAATCTACACTATAATGATAGGTAATTTTAATGTGAATAAAAATCTAAAATTTTTAATTCGTGTTCAGAAGTGAATGAATTTTACCTGCCTAACATAGTAGTAAGGAACCTTAAATAATTTAAGAAAACATATAGTATAGCGCGCAGTAATAGTGGCTCGTATATCCCTTTATAAGGCAAAAGCTTCTAAAGGTGATACAATAAAACTATTTATATTTCTAGATATTTCTATTTTTTTATTTATTTTTAAAAAATGAAAAAAAAAATCACTGATACACGGAATTCGAGATTCGACAGTTTGGTTACGTTTGGATTCTGGCAATATAACAAATAGGAATTTGTAATACTTGCATCAAACAGAAAGTAGAATATGCGGAGCCACCATTTTTTACTTCTTCTGCCAACTGAAAAGGTGCTTTTCATCTGATCAAAACGATCGACGCCTCCCATCCTTTTCGTATATTCTTTTATAGCTGCAGGGCACTCAATCACGTTTTTTGCGCCGTCTTTCTGAGTCCTCAAAACACTGGTTTTACCTATTTTTGGATGAAACGCATTAGTCATAACAAGAACCTCTTTGGTGTCTTGCCCGACGACGAAAGCCACGTTGCCCTTTACTCTCCATTTAAACTCTCCTTTTTCCAGTCTCAGTTTACGTTTACCCTTTATAAGTGTGGGCAGATCTTTCCTATGTCTTCGCACAGTTCCAGTTGCGTAGATACCATTTTACCATTTTAGGGTCTCGTCAATGCTCGACACAGCTAGTGACTGAGCGGCATTATTCAGCTGCCTTTAGAGGCAGCTTCCGTTACGCCGCGTCCAAGTGCTGGAACAATATCCCGCCGCCAATAAGGAACCTGCATAGTATAAAAGCTTTTAGATTTAAATTGAAGACATTTATTTTTGAACACCAAAAAGGCGAAGAACAGCTTAGAACGGACACCAGTGCTTTTTAGGTCAATGTTACCCTACATTATTGTTACCTATATTATTATTACTTATAACCTCATTTTTATTTATGTATGTATATATGTATACGCACCTATCTATTTAAAATGTTATTATTCATTATTTTTGTTCTATTAGTCTAATTAATAATATGAATGTATTTAGTTGTACCGTGTCTGACTTGATCCGTGGGTGACGTCACAGCCGGTTCCAACGGAAGACCAGCGCTGGCTGCTACAGCCGGCATTATGCTGAGTTGGAACCGGTTTGTGGCAAAAAACTTTGTTTGTATAGTTTTTAATTTTTATTGTTATTTTTCGTTTATATTTGTTTTTTTTGTACCTATACTTACTT
Source organism: Peribatodes rhomboidaria (assembly GCA_911728515.1). Classification (NCBI taxonomy): domain Eukaryota; kingdom Metazoa; phylum Arthropoda; class Insecta; order Lepidoptera; family Geometridae; genus Peribatodes; species Peribatodes rhomboidaria. The sequence continues at coordinate 2,636,680 of OU452184.1, read as the reverse complement.
GTTTTTTGCTAACAAATAAAAATTGTCTATTGTCTAATTGTCTATTGTCTATTTTCGTACAGATATTGCAGCAACTTATTATTTATTATTATATTGTTATTATTATTATATTGTAATTTCTTAGTAACTTTGATCTTTCACATTTATTCCTATAATTGTTATAGAGCTGACACGGCTGTCTGGTAAATTGCTGACGACTGTTTTGCAACTCACATACCTTTATTTTCATTCCTGCCAACCTCGCAGATAAGTTTGAAATACAGCCGACAAGGTTTGCATTATTTGCTTGCCCGATCGTCGTTGTGTTATTTTTTCTGTAACATTCATAGATTTCGTCTGCTTTTTTGCTTAATTGTTCCAGGCTAAAACCATCTGCAATCGTTAAGATTGCCGTCACAGAAGCAGGCAACTGACGCAACCACAACATCTTAATAGTCTCCTCGTTCACCTTGCTTCTGGATAGACTCTTCATTGTTCTGAGAAGCTGCGATGGCTTCCGATCACCCAATTCTGTTTGTGTTAATAATTTTTCAAATTGCGAACGATCCGAATCTTCATAGCAACTTATCAATCGGTTCTTAATGGCTTGATATTTTTCGGATTCAGGGGGAGTTTCGATAATGTCACAAATTTGCTGCAGCTCATCACTTCCGATTTTGGTTAAAACAAGTTGACACTTCGTCTCTTCCCCCACTTTTTGCAAGCCGATAACTGCTTCGAACTGCATAAAGCAGTACCTTGGCTGATGTCTCCAAAATTCCGGTATCTTTGACATTGTTGAAATTGCCGATACTTCTTCCTGTCCTTGAGTCTGGACCAAAGCTTTGTTCGGGGTAGGCGGCGCCATAATTCCCTGATGGTGATTTGATGACACAAGTGTTCCTCTAACGACGACTTTGTCGGTCAGAAGTCAGGTTCACCACTGTGGAGACCAAGGAAGGAAACAACTTGATCGCTGTATAATTGTCATACTGTAAACTATTACAATCTGTCTTAAATACTAATTTCTTATCTAAACCACGACTCTGAGCTGTGCCGTATCATAGAACGTTCTGAACATCGGATGAGTCGGCACAACTACAAAACCCAGATAATTAAGTAATTTTATAGTGTCGTTAACGCTATTCTTGCATTTCTGATAAGAATCGGCTATACACATCACATCATCTAAATAAAACACTGATTTGTGCCCGCGACGGATAAACCGAACGGCATGCCATTGACCTCGTAAGTTATTGTTTTAATTGAGTTAATCGGTTGGAATTGAAATCTTAAATACTTCCGGTCGGAAGGCCGAATAGGTACGAGAAAAAATGCATCTTTGATATCGATTGTCGCTAGGTACCCATGGCGTGGTATTAATTTGCATGCTGTCCGGTAGTCTTCCATCTTAAAATGTTCGTTATAGATAAGCTTATTAAGTGGTTTTAGGTTGAGTATAAACCGCTTGCTTCCGTCAGGCTTCGGCCTAAGGAACGTCTTAGATATGAATTGACCATTGGTCGGGATACATTTCGAAATAGCACCTATATTTATTAATTTATTTATGGCCTCGGACATTTCTAATTTTTCATTGTGTGAGAAATTATTTTGAGGGATATTAGACTGGCTAACCGACGTTGTAAAATGTATATTAAAACCATTTTTAATCCAGTCGAGAACAACGGCATTATTTGTGACCGTTAATCAATTTTCGTAAGAGTAGGTAAGTCTGCCCGCGTGTACCCGTGCTAATGGCGAGATGGTGCTGGTGCGCGGGGTCTGTCCTGGTAAGTGGCTCGAGGCTGCTGCTGCGCCGGCGCTGAGTACGGACGACGGCCTCGTAATGGCGCTGGCGTCCATTAGGCTCCCCGACCTCCCCAGTACGTCGGGTACCGGGGAGGTGCAGACCAGTTTCCCTGATAAGACGTGGAAGGTCGAGCAGTGGGCTGAGGAGGGGCAAGTTTTGCTGTTTTGTTCGGCTTTTTAATTTGCAGACCTTGCTTTTCGATAGCTTTTGCAGCTTTTATTTGTTCTGCTAAGGACGAACCGAATAAGGTTTCGTCCCTTTCAGAATCGTTAATTATGTGTATAATAGACTTATCCAGGCTGGGTGTGATAAGTTTCACGCGGTTTTGTGTAACTAGGTGATGCGAATCGCATAGTATTCGGCAACCGTTGCTGAGATGCTTCATGGCTTGAGCCTTATCGTCGCTTCTCAGAAGCTTATCTATGCCCCTGTTTATAGCCGTAATTCCCGCGCCGAGTTGTTGTTGCGATGTAACGAGTGTCTTATCACGATTGCGGACCATGTCTGGCACTGCAGCAGATATTTCGGCATTTAAGATTGGAGCTTGTAGGAGTCTAGTCTGGAATTAAGTATTCTTTGATAATTTTATCTTTTTGTTCTTTGGGTAAGCCTTTTTTAAATAAAGGCAGCCACAATTTGATTAAATTGTCATGAATATTTTCGCCGTAGTCGGGAGTGTCGGACATGGTTTCACCAAGAGCTGTTAGAGGTCCGGGTCCACAACGGGATCGGAGCTTGTTGCGATTTCGATAGTTTCCGGACCGGATGTGTCTTCTACGGCTTCCAGTCCAATGGGCACTGGTTCCGAAGGGATTGTGATTTTGGGGACTTCTACAATTAAATACAATTGACAGTTTATGTAAAAGCCCTTTTTTTTATAAAGAGACCAATTGAACTAATGAATTAACTGGAAATAAATCGTATAGCGATTGTGTTAGGTAGGTTCGCAGAGGAACATTACACCTATTTCAGGCTGTATGTATTATCTGCTTATTGTCATCGTTGGAGACTCTTAGTCAACCCCGATGCATAATTTTATTGGAAGTATTATGTTTACGTTTTGGTTTCGAAACTGTCAATGTTATTGACTCGCAGTCAATCCCATGCGTACCAAAACTATAATTTTATAAATCTTTTTTTTCACCAAATAAATGTAACTTGGCTTACCTTCATCTTCCGATGATGTAAATAAAAGGCGATTTTGTTTTTCTTCTATTCTTCTAATTTTCTTTGTGTAATGGTCTATTTTTGCTTGCGCGCTTCTCTTTGGCATGGCTAAGGAATCAGACGTGCGAGAGTTACCGCGCACAAAAGAGGAATGAGTAGACCACAAGATGGCGGTGCTAGGAAGGGTAGGGGGAAATACGTTCAACAACTAACTAAATCGTTTTAAGTCTTTAAAAATTGTGCGAAGTTGCCTAGTAAATAGAGGTACTACAGTTGGTAATTAAATCATATCTGAAGAATGAAGCGATGAATATACAATTGATCTTCTGCCTCAACTGATATTTCATCATCTTTGATGTGCTGAACTTCTGGTATATAATCCGGGTCATCGCCAACATTGTCTACATCGCTGAACTCATGCTCGCTTTCCTCTTCTAGCCACTGTAAGATTTGCTCGTCGTGACTTCTAAAAACTCCAGACGACTATCTTTTAGAGCTACATGCCTCTTGGTTATAACTTGAGTGAGCCATCTAAAACACAAAAAACAAACTAAACTAAAATAAACATTGTTACTGATATGTTGTTTAGGAAACACTATGAATGTATAACAATTAACCTGACGTGGTTGTTTAGTAGACACATACCTTAACGCTGACGTGGTTGACTCGTAGACACTCTCCCTCGGTACACGATGCGTGGGCGTGCTGCGACAGCACCCGGCTCACTAATGCACGCACGAGACCGCGACAGGAAGGTACTGTGAGTGCGGGGTTCCCCTTTTGATAAATACCGATGCTGGAGATGTTTTTCGATTATGCGGTGTCTGTCATACTACCACGTCAGCGTCAGAAGGTTAAATACTATTTAACATATGCTACTACAATATACTATGAATACATGCATATAATTACATTACATAAGATTGATGTAAACCATGAATGTTGATAAACAACAAACATGTTGGCGAGTTCCAAGTCCAGCAGCAGATAGAAGGCTGAAATAATGATAATTTTGCTACATATAATCTTCAAATTCGTCTAATAGAATTTGAAGATCATAATATAATATATGATTACGTATCATATGATTGGCGGTTGGGCTAGCTTGAGCCTCAATGCACTTCTGCTCCAGACACCCGAGACGCGTTTTCAAGCTGTCCATTGGGCTCCCGAACCCCTCAACGACATCCCGAAATCTGTTGAAATTATCTCGCAGCGCAGTAAAGTCGTGCCTAAAAAAGTCCATCACTTCTCGCATAAGTCGCACTTCCTTCAGAATTTCTACGGATACCGATGTACAACCTTCGGGGCTCCGCAGTGGGGCCTCGTAATCTGCTTGTTCTCCTTGTACGGGGTTTTCGGTGTTATCCTTGCGCGGAGTCTGAACCTTACACACAGGGCATAGCCATGCTAGCGAAATTCTAGCATCTTTCGGTATATTCACACACACCTTGTGAAAAAAACCGCCACACTTTCCACCGCATTTAGCGCCCTCTGCCGTTGTCGCGAAACGACAGAGGGCTGCATTTACTGAGCATGATTATCGACAAACTTGGTAAATAAAAACACAGTAAGCTGTGTCACTGCTAGATGGCGTGCTGACGAGGTAACGGGATAGTATTTAACTACTCTTATATCAGCAAGGGAAAAATGGCACGCAGCGTTGATCTAGTAAAATTAATAAAATCTTGAAAATTAGTAAAATCTGTAAAGAAATCTTCTCTAAAAGCTGATGCATTGCGGGACTATGTCTTGCAGGAACACAAAAAGGACACACAATTGCAACTAGATGTCGCACGCGATGGTCCAGCATGTCCGATATGATCGGAGTGTTTATTAAAATAAAAAACTCAGTCTTTAAAAAGTCTTTATAGATATGAGATATATTTTTCCGCAGACGAAATTCGAACAGCTTGAATGTTGTCAAACTAGTTGTTCTGTCCCTGTGCCGACGTGATGCTACTTTACACAGCTGACACAGCATTAAAATTCATGATCAAGAAACTTAATGAACAAAACAGTGTTTTGTTTGAGCTGCAAACTAGCGATGAACTTGAGAAGTCGTATCAAGCAAAGGCGTTTCCTGTTAGCAGGTGTCTTGCACTATTTGCACGATTGGGAAGACACAAGATGACGATGACGATGATACGTTTGCTAAACCCAATGGTGCTGACATACCTAACATTATAATAAACTTATTGCAACAGTTAAAATATCAGCCCAAGCATGCTGAAGTTGTAGCTGATGAGCTAACTCTTCAAGAGCAGCTAAATAAAGAATTGGAAAAATGCAGGAAATGCTCCAAGAATCGGTCTGATTTCGATCTTGCAGGGTTTGTCAAAAATAGAGCAAGCCATGTATGAAAGCGGAGGGTAACGGGGTGTGTACGAGTATCTCACCGAAGCGTACTACTATTTGAAGTGTGTGCTACCAACAAGTGTTGATCGTGAGAGGGCCTTTTCGAATGCTGGGTACTTTTGCAATAAAATAAGAAGTACGCTATCTGATAAAATGTTAGATGCACTTCTATTCTCAAGAACACATTACCAAGAACAGTGGTCTCTTGGAAAAATATGATTATTGTTAATTTAAATAAATTAGTATACGGTACACACTGTACACAGTTGGATTGATCTCGTTTTATAGTCAAATATGAAACCTTTAATAATGTTGTTAAGTTGTTAGTAGTTCGTAATTAAAGAGCTCATGTTTCTAGAAATTGAATAGAATTTTAAGTCGTAATTTCTACGAGCTGTTTCCGGCTTTTTAGATACGATTTGAACCACTCGTGGGCCAAGCCGCGGATATATATAATAAGTCCACCAATATTTCATATCGGACTTTATCATACGCCTTGGTCATATTTAGCAAAACTTCTACCGCATATTTTTTTGGTGCTTGATGAACTTATACACAGTTTTTTTTTTTTTTTTTTTTGGGTGGGAAATCATCTGATGACTTCTCCCGCTCTGGGCTGAGCGGGAGGGCATGTCAGACTTCTACTGACTAAAACCCACCCGTGTTTCTTCCATTGCCTGTGTGCCAGGGCCCCGATATCCCTTTCAAACAACTCGCAACCCTGGCAGAACTTTTACACAGCTGAGGTTGACTTTTTCCTACGAAATTCATTTTGGCAGTCGTCAAAGATATTATATTTTTCACAAAAGGAATACACGCGATTACTCAGCTTTTTCGAATACTTAGGATGCTGTAGGTAACAAAGCTATTGGGCGATAGTTGTTGGTGTCTGTTTTTAAGTTTTTCTTGTGAACAGGTTTAATTATGGATTTTTTAAGCTAATCTGGAAAAACTCCTTCACTAAAAGCTTGGTTAACAAGAAGATAGAATGGAAACGTTAGCTCTTCAGCACACCTTAATAGGATAGGTGGAAGTTCATCAAACCCTATATGAAGATTTAAGAAAATATCCTTCTAAGTGTTTAACTACGCGAGAAGAATGCCAGCATCATCTTTTGATGAATTATTGTGCTTATGTAGCAATGAACTGACAAAACAAGATACAATATTAAGAAAATCCATAGGCCCAGAAGAAAAACTATTTGTGACATTAAGGTAAGCGGTTTAATAAAATACAACTGGAAATAATGTCTGTTGTTACCTACTAGTAAGCATATATGCTTAATATAGAAGAATCATCAGAAATGTTTGTCGCTGCATTCGGAGACTCAGCATAGTCGGATGGGATTTCAGGTTGTTCTCCACAAGTGAAATATCCATGGCTGTGTCAGGCGGTACGCAGCAAACTGCCGTTTTTTTTATTTTTTATTTTTAATATCAGGACACTTACACACACGGTCGTCTGACCCCAAACTAAGCAAAGCTTGTACTATGGCTGCCAGAGACTGATGTAAATACATATATGTATATTTTCAAATACATACTTAAATAGACATTTACACCCAGACATAGAACAAACACAAATGTTTGTCCTAGGTGGGAATTGAACCCACGCCCCCAAGCTCAGAAGGCAGGTTCACTACCAACTGAGCCACCGAGGCAGTCAAAAAAAAAGGAATTACAATTATTACTTAAACTAACTTTTACTAATAATTTAGAAAGTTTAGAACAGAGTCGAGGTACAACTGGAGTAGAACTGAAGTACGGGGATAGATGTGGGAAGGTATATGTATAGGTATAGTAAGGATCAGGGAAGGGATGCTGGGAACTGAACAATCTAATGATTTATTTACTAACACTAAATAAATTAAGCTAACGATAATGATTTTGTTTGTTTACTTAGGGTTAGTCACATAAAGTGTAGTAATTAGCTTATCACTATAATCACTAATGGGGTGCAGAGATCGGATACATAACATCTCCCCTCTTAGAACAAACTCCTCAAAAATTGGACACTCGCACCCCATGCGCGAATGTCCGATTTTTGAGGAGTGCCGTCGGCAAAGGTGATGACTATGGTGTCGTCGGATTCGTCTTCTGACACGGCGACAGACAGACAGAGCGGGAAAGCCACATGAGTTCGTTGCCTTCTTCGGTCGAAGCAGTTGTTGTAGTTGTTGTAGCGGTTGACATACCTACAACACGCACGAAACGCTTTGGTTCCTCATTTCTCATACGGACCGCTAGATTATGGAATACTCTGCCAGACTGTGTGTTCCCTGACACTTATAATCTGGGTGTCTTCAAGTTTCGAGTGAATCGGTTTCTTCTAGGCAAGCGTGCTCCATCGTAGGCCGCATCACTGCTTATCATCAGCCATGTTGGCGGCCAAACGCAAGCCTATTAAGTAATAAAAAAAAAAGGATGCAGCCACTGGAATGTTTCTGTTTTCTCAGGAATGACGTAGAGCAAGGACGACACAGCTTGTAAAGCAGGAAGGAGAGCATTGTTACTCCCAGCATTTAAGTCATAAATGTGAGCTTTGTCGAGTGCTTTTCTAATGAGGAGGCTTCCCAGAAGGCTTTTATTTTCTTGGACTGTACCTTTAAGTCCTCCTTGATTGAATTTAATCCGTCGACTGGAACGTTGTTTATCCGGATTGGTATGAGTTCGGGCTACTTAGGTATATCTTTAGACTTCAAGGCAATTGTCGTCAACGTCAACAACAGTGATGATAGGATGACTTATGTTTTTGATTCTTCATTTGTTGGTGTCAGTACAATGAAGGCTAAGTAGAATTTACAGTTTTCTGGCAACGTGAAAATACCATTTCCTTGTAGAGCGAGGTGTTTTACAGTTTCACCACACTAAAGTGTTGAAGCGGTCTCATTCTGCAGCATGTAGAGCCATTTATTAGGTTGTATTGGCTGAAATACATTTATGTGTGCGGAGAACGTCGTAGTTTCGCAGATTTCAGACAGGGTTCTCGCTGTGTGTATTAAGACTAACATTTCACACGTTGGTCGGGTCTGTAGGTTGTAGATCGGCAGGTTGCAAATCCATTGCAACCAATGCTTCGTGAGCCAATCGCTTTATACGTTGACATGGAGTCCGTCGCAACGTACTGTTGTCTCGTCGGGCTAGTGGCTAGGTATGGTTGCTCAGGTAATAGAGTGGAATAGTAGTACTAGTAGTAATAGTAGATAGTGTTAGGATGTGGTATGGGAATCGAGTAGAGGTGGTATAGAGTAAACTTGACATTCTGGACCAATGGGAAATCCATTATGAAAGTTATTTTATTTTTGTAGATGTAAGACGAAAGGGAGGCGGAGTCTAAGATTTTATGTACATTTTCAAACCTTACGGGAAGAATTAGGCTTTCAGTCCGTAGATGAGTAGTTGAAAGTAATTCTGAGTATAGCCTTTCGACTGAAATAATTGAAGGCTGTACTGCGCCTGATTTGATGAAGAGAATAGCGGTTAAGATGTCGTCTATTTCGGATTCGAGAGTCATGACTGATTCGAGAATTTGGATGGAAATTACTGAAGTTTCCTCGGAAGTTTTCAGGTTGAAAAGAACATTACCTGATGTATTTAAATATTTTTCAATCTAGATTTTGCGGTCTAGATTTTCATGCAGAACAAATTCGTCATAAGATATTTTCTCGATGGTATCGTTGAAATTAGTAATTGTGGACGATATTATTTGAATTTGGACATGGAAAAAAAACTTACTGACCATAAACTATTCGTGTGCTATTTAAGAGGTATGGTGAGGCTTGGCAGCTATCTCGCTCGCCCACGACACTATTATATTCGATTTAAATTATAGAATATATTTTAGATAAATTTTCCTGTTTTGATGACTTGAAAACAGTGTTTTAAGTATTCAGAATTATTTTCACGTTGATATTTATAGTTTTTAACTTACAAAAACGTTAACGTATAAAAAAATACGTGCATTTCACATGAAAATGTTCCGAATACATTGCAACACGGTTTGAAAGTCATCAATACAGAAAAAAATATCAAAAACATATTCTTTAATTTAATATCTAATATGTATAATTGTAAAATTGAAGTAAAAGTAAATTGAAGTTCTTGAGAATTTGGGTTCTCGATTGCTCAGGAATCCTATCGAAACATCCCAATCTGCAACTACAGGCTGGACCGGGTTCATGACTCGATAATTTTAAGATTTTCAACACTTCAGACATACGACTGTGTGACTTTCTCTTTTTGGTAGTCTGATAAACGTAATTTTCATCACAATCACTATTATTATTGCTCATTTTGAGATAAACAACAAAAAATATAATGCACAACGTAAAACTTTTGCAAGGACGCCTATCTGAGAGCTGACATTTGTATGACACAAAAATTAAGATGGCGGACTAAGAGCTCGTTCTTTGTTACAAACGTTGTAATTAGCTCGTTCTAGCGTAGTTTCATGGACAATTGACACCTTTTAACTTGGTATAGAATGTAATGGGCTCGTTTTATTCTAAACTTGGATTTTTTTAAATGAACTTTTATGTGTAGTGAGTCCGTTTTATCCTGTTTTAAATAAAGTGCTCTGATAGGCCATAGAATTATGAAGTAATGGTACCGTTAATTAAAAAAAGGTTAAAATGTTAATGAGCTTTTTTTTTCCTGTGCCCTTCATTTGTTTTTATATTCATTAGTAGGAAGGTAAGTAGGTACCTGTAATTTTAATTCGTAACGGCGCGGCAACTCAACAATCGTGCTTGACTTGTAAGAGTGCTGTATGTAAGACACCATGTCACGCTACGCCTTTTCGTTAGCCAAGCAGCGACCAGCAGTAACGAAATATAAAACTGTAAAGAAAATGTATTATTATGTTAACGGTTTTACTAAACCTCGTCGACCGAGCTAGCAAGAGAAGCGTGTGGCTTCGGCAAATATGTTTCGGATGTCCGGATTTCTGTCTAGCTGTCTTCCTCTACATGTCTCATGTCTCGACTTATTTTGGATCATGGTATGAAATTTTGAAAAAAAAAACTCATCTTTGCTATTTTGAAAATTTTTCAAAAACTGGGTCAACAAAAACAATTTACATAATTATATACTTATCGACCTTGCTCACAAAAATTCACCAGAATCGGTTGAGATTTCCGACCTGTACAGGAGGACAGATTCTCAAGTTGTCTCCGGCCATGTTAGAATCTTATTTATTTGATTAAGAAGTCTTCGAGACACCTGATATGCTCGCATCTGCATCCACTGTACGTACAATCTTGGACGACATGGAGATGTTTATTGTATTCCGCCATTCCTGTGGCTTCGATCTGCAACACTCGTGAAAGTCGTATATGGGTCATAAAAATATTCCTCATTTCCTAAAAATACTTGTTCACGTTTACTAATTCATCAAATAAATGTAATTTAGTTCTGTTTAATTTTTTAATTATAATCAACTAGCTGCGCCCCGCGCTTTCACCCGCGGTCCCATAGGAACTGCCGTACCTCCGTGCTATTTGGGACTCTGAAGGTTATTTGGGAAGATCATATTTTTTTTCTTTAACTGATAATATTTTTAATTCTACTAGTGGTAGGAATGAAAAAATGTAATTTGGCAATACTATAATTGTCTATGACTTTGACAAATGAACGTTTGAGGTTATGTTGACTCACGCGCCGCTGAAAAAACAGGTTTAAGGGTCGGTACACATCTGACGGAAAATGCGTCGAGCGTATCATCGGTCGCGTCTATTCCGTCAAATTAGACCTGCTACATTAGGCGTCTAGTCAGTTTCTGCGTTCAGTATCTACAGAGCGGTTGTGTTGTGTGATATTAAATTTTAAAATGAAGCCCATCGAAATAATAGCTATTTGGGAGGCTCTTGAACAAGATCGTAAAAGGAAACGTCGACATTGGGTGCATCCTTTAAATACTAAAAGAATATCAAGTGGCCAATTTAATTGTCTGTATGCAACTTTAAGAGAGTACCCAACAAGATTTATTCAGTTTTACCGTATGTCCGTAGAATCTTTTGATGAACTCCTTACGATTGTGAAATGTTTCATAACTAAAAATGATACGAAATTTCGATGTGCCATTACTCCAGAAAAAAGACTGACCATTACATTGAGGTAAGAAATTATACAAGAATAGGTATACTGTTATCTTGTATTTATGCGACTACACTGAAACTATTAGGTCCTTACGTATGAAATCAGCGTTTTGTCGTACTGATCAATTTGATCTGAAATATCTCCTCTTTGGTTAAGAATTCGAAATTCAAATTAATAAATTCATTTAGCTGGTTTTTTTTTCTTTGGAATACAGTCATTCATTTGTTATTTTCCTCATTATTTTTTCTTTGGCGTCGCTTATTACCGCGCAATGGAAAACATGAAATATCGGTATATTTACGAGTACGAGTTCTACCGTGGCACCAGTGCTGCAGAAACAGCTCGAAGAATTAATGATGTGTACGGCGCTGGTGTCGCTAAAGACAGCATGGTACTTTTTTGGTTTCAACGTTTTCGTTCTGGAAATTTCGACCTTAAGAACCAACCCCGTGGACGGCCGGAGATCAAAGTGAAAAACGAAGAATTAAAGGCTATTGTGGAAGGGGATCCATCACAAAGCACTTCAGAGATAGCAGCAGTCTTCGGGGTAAGTGACAAAACTGTATTAATCCACTCGAAGCAAATCGGGAAAGTAAAAAAACTCGAACGATGGGTACCTCATGAATTGAGTGAATCGAACTTGCAAACACGGGTCGCCTGCTGTGTTACTTTGCTCAACCGACACAATAATGAAGGGATTTTAAATCGAATCATTACTTGTGATGAAAAGTGGATATTGTACGATAATCGAAAGCGCTCATCGCAATGGCTGAACCCTGGAGACCCAGCCAAATCCTGCCCTAAACGAAAATTGACTCAGAAAAAGTTACTTGTAAGTGTTTGGTGGACTAGCGCCGGTGTCGTTCACTACAGCTTTCTTAAATCTGGCCAAACGATTACGGCAGATATATATTGTCAGCAACTGCAAACCATGAAGGAAGAACTAGCTGTTAAACAACCGAGATTGGTCAATCGCTCTAGGCCACTGCTGCTTCACGACAACGCAAGACCACACACTGCACAACAAACAACCACTAAGTTAGCTGAGCTACAATTGGAATGTCTGCGACATCCACCGTACTCCCCGGACCTTGCTCCAACAGATTACCATTTCTTCCGGAATTTGGACAACTTCTTACAAGGAAAAAAATTCCACTCCGACGCAGCAGTCAAAACCGCCTTCAAAGAGTTTATTGATTCTCGCCCCCATGGTTTTTATAGTAAAGGGATCAATGAACTACCCATAAGATGGCAAAAGTGCTTAGATAACAACGGTGCATACTTTGATTAATTAAATATATTTTACAAAAAAAATCGACTTTTTATTCCTCCCGTAGAAAACGCCAATTTCATACGTAAGGACCTAATATTAAAATGAGACAACTTTACGGATAAAATCGCTGTTTATTTTTAACTTATTTTACATTTTAATATGACGTATCGAACCCGCAGGAGCAGGAGCTTTACGAATGTAGAGTAAGTTTATAATAAACCGCGATTTTATCCGTAAAATTGTCTCAATGGATACAGTGTAACACCTTTTTTTGTGTGTGTTTGCTAAACTTCTTTATTATGTACCATGGAAAGTTATACTTTACTAATAATACCTCTTGTCCTTGACCGGTGAATTAACAAACACTGTTTTCTCATTAGGGCACGAATAATTTCACCTTTTACTAGCCATCTTAAAGACAGATTTTTTAACGTGATGTAGAATCCCAAAGATCCGCAACTTGTCGATCGTGCATTTTCCCAGAGAAGTCAATTTTCTTGGACAGATATCCACAATAGTTTGCAGTTGGTATTCTCACATTTCAGGTTACCTTTTGAAGCCTTTAAAGCTTATTTGGATTATTAAAACCTTTAATTTTCTAATGCATTCACTTAAATAAACATTCCGTTTTGTTTTCCTTTTTGTGAAGTGTCCAAAAGTCAAATAATCAAAGTCATGTATGAACGGCTGTCACCGTCAAAGAGAAGAGGCTAAAGTACTTCTGCCTTATTGGAATCGTTCGTGGTAGGGTGAATCTACTACTTTTTGTACCATAAAGTAGATTTTATTATCTGGATTTTGTATTTTCGGTGTTGGTACACGTTTCCGGGAGTTGTTTTTTCCGGTAGAAAGTGAGTTTCGTTTTAGAAGGTGGGAAGGAAGAACAATCTTGTTTGGGCGGCGCTCGCGCGTCGTTCCCGAGATCAATGTGCTAAAGTTGAAGTCCGTGGCTCGTGTTGTTTGTGGTGTGGCTGTCCTTCGGTGGAGTCCCGGCAGTGATGGTCATCAGCTTTCTTATGTTACTGCAATCTACATCCTCCTTAAACGGAGGTCCTTGGTTGCACTCTAAAGTTTAACCTGATCATTGGTTGCACTCTGAAGTTTAACCTGGTCCTTGGTGCCCGCTAAAGTCTAACTTGGTCTCCGGGTGCACTCCGAAGCCTAACTTGGTGCTCCTTGACTGCACTTCGAAGTCTGAAATTGGTGCTGTTTGGTGTAGCTTCGTGGTGCCTGAAGTACCCAGACACGCGGCCGGAATTTTGGTGTATACTACACCTACCAGGAACACAACTTTATGTATTATTATTACTTCTCCCCGTTTACCGACGTATTTTTCTTTTACTTGCCACCTGTTTGGACTTTTTTTTGGTGGACAACCTGTCGAAACTTATTTTGGTTACTTAACCTTACTTAACCTAACTTAACCTTGCTTCATCTGGGTTATGTGGTGAGGCGAAGCGTTCCTGATAACTTTCCGGTGTACTTTACCTGTATCTTACTGTATTCGGACTTGTTGAAGTAGGACAATTATGCTGTGTTACTCCTAGACCGGTTGGCCACCGTCTGGAGCTTGTGTAGAGCTTAACCTAATTAAGTTGTTATTTTTATTGGTAAGAAATACTGTGTAAGAAATATTGTGTAACCACACTTTTAAGAAGTTGAATGGTTAGCGAGACCGAACGACGGAGAAGCTGGTTCTAAACTACTTGTTACTTATTTCTTAATAAACTTTTGTTCTAAAGGATGTTCTAAACCAACCTGGTTCTAAACTACTTGTTACTTATTTCTTAATAAACTTTTGTTCTAAAGGACATTCTAAACCAACTTGGTTCTAAACTATTTGTTATTAGTGTTTGAAATAAACTTTGGTCCACAACTTTAATTTTTTTTCTGAAGTTTAACTTCCCCCCCCCCTACCTACCCTACAACAAGTAAGTTGTAATAAATAAAATAATTTTGTTTTGTTATTGACATTTGTATTTTAATAATAATGACATGTAGGTATACCTAGGTATACCATGTACCTATATTATAATAATTCAAAAAACTAAAATCAACTAATTTAAAATAAATGTAGGACATTAACTCTGCATTAGTGCTTCAATATCTTCTTCAGTATAAACTCGCGAGGACGCTGATTGTGGTGAGTCAGTATAGTAGTCAGTTGTATAATATCCACTTTGTTCAAACTGAGAAGTCTGTGGCAATGATAAACGATTTTGTTCGTAATTACCTTGATCGGACAGGATATTATATCGTTGCGCTGTACTTGTAACAAATCTATATTTTTTTACCAAATTCATAATATCTAAGCGGAAGTCAAAATTTTGCGCTTCAGACATTTTTTTCATTTGCGGGAGGAGTAACGACAGCAGAAACTGTTTATCTGAGTCATTATCGTCTCGTGGAGATTTCTCCATACTGTTAATTAATGTCCTCTGAAACAGTGTCATACCCTGGGTTTTGCGATTGCCAGGCTTGGAATTGGAACTTGATGATTCCCTTCCAGTCTCTTGTAGTTGGTTCTCTTCACCACTTGTTTCATCAAATTTATCTTCTAAATTACTAGTTGTAGGTCGCATTTCTCTCACCACATCTAAGAAACGAAGCATTTCTACGAATGGCGTCTTCCTCTTCTTTGTAGCAGCTGCACTTCCACTGCGGACATTGGACTCTTTTTTTCTCTCTCTAACATAGTAATCACGGAGATGTTTCCATTTTTTCTGGAGGTCAGCAACTGAAATAAAAAGTGTGCATGATGTTTACAATAAAAACGGAATAATTCTTTGTTTATTAAGTTATGGATTAGGTTATGATTAATTAAGTTTAATTTGTTTCCAGATATAAATCAACCGGAATGTGTTTTAAAACATTATCCCACGACATCCTGGTAGGAGTATCTACAATAGACGGAATAATTAAAGAATGTTGCAAAGTGATATGGATGACGCTGCGAGAAACAGAAATGCCTTGCCCGAATGAAGAAATGTGGTTAAAAATAGCTGATAAATTTTTTGAAAGAACTAATTTTCCAACGTTAAATCAACGTTAGCTCGTCACTGCAAGAAACATTTTTGAAAGAACTAATTTTCCAACGTTAAATCAACGTTAGCTCGTCACTGCAAGAAAACCGACGAATTACAAGGAAGAGCTGGGCGTCCCACATTATTGAAGGACAATCTACCTGGTCCTGACTGGGCACAACATTTTGTGGAAAGACACAAGGATAGGCTGTCTAATTGTTTTGCAGCCAATATTTCATCGGTAAGGGCTAAAACAACCGCCATTGATGTGAACAACTTTTTTGAAAATTTTCTGTCTGTATCTGTGGACGGAGTAAAGCCCGAAAATTTGATAAATTTTGATGAAACCAACCTAACTAACGATCCTGGTTCTAAAAAATATATATTTAAGCGAGGCTGTAAGTATCCTGAACGGATAATTAATAACTCCAAATCAGCAGTCAGTATTATGTTTAGTGGTGCAGCAAATGGCAAGATGCTCCCAATGTACGTCGTCTACAAATCAGAACATTTGTGGGATCAATGGACGATCGGAGGACCAGATAACACTTGCTATAATAGATCAAAAAGCGGATGGTTTGATGGAACTTGTTTTGAAGATTGTTTTTTTTACTGTAGTAATACCTTACTTCAAGAATAAGACAGGGCGCAAAGTTATCGTTGGCGACAATCTGTCATCGCACTTTTCCGTAAATGTTCTTAAAAGCTGTCAAGAAAATGATATAAGATTTGTATGCTTACCTCCACACAGTACCCATTTATTGCAGCCGCTAGACGTGGCATTTTTTGCGCCACTGAAAAGCTACTGGCGTATATTAACGAATTGGAAAACAACTGTAGGCAGGAAGCAGAAGGTCCTGTCTAAAACAGATTTTCCCAAATTACTGTCGAAATTACATAAAAAAAAATTACTGATAATGACACTGCTACAAAAAACATGCAAAGTGGTTTTGAAAAATGTGAATTGTATCCGTTAAACCCTGCTCGTCCAAAATCATGACTACCAGGACAAACGTCAGCCGAAGAAGTAAATAATGTGGTATCGAGTGTGGTGATAGATATTTTGCAAGAAATTCGGGGAGGAAATCAACCCACCACCCAAAATAAAAGAAAAAAGCGATGTCAAGTACAGCCGGGAAAAAGCATAACAGCAGCGGATCTCAAAGACGCAGACAAAAGAGCAAAGAAAGTAAGTAAGAAGAAGTGAAAAAGAACAACAGTTCAGCCAAGTCATCCAGAAATAGAAATAAATGTATACGGCACTGTCAGTAGCGATGTGGAAAATGATAGTCCAGTCCCACTTAAAGATGAACAAAATAATCGGAAACGTGTTTCAAAGACAACTAACAAACAAGCTATCAGATGTGCAAAGAAGTTGAAAATGTCGCGTCGAATTTCATCTACTACTAGTGCAGGGAGCTCTGAAATTGAAATGAGCGTACATAGTGACAGCGCGATATCCCCGACGAGGACTCCGATAGTTGTGCCGTAACACGATCTGTTGATGACCTAGAGGCTAACATTTGGGAAGAAATACTAGTTCGGAGTGATCACGGATCTGACAAGTATACTGATTGTTCTAAAAAAGACGGAGAAACGAAGAACGAGACGAAGGAGACTGGAGACACTAAAGATATAAGAGGAATTTATGAGGAGAAGGATACTGATTGCACTAAAAAAGACGAAGAAGCAAAGAATGAGACGAAGGAAATTTTGCGGGTATGCTGCCAGTGGCGGGCTTCCCACATACTCGTATCTACTCAGGGGTCGGGAGGTAAAAGGTATTCCCTAGACAAACATGCGTGACAGATCACCACGTTCAATCCGCGTGCGGTTTTACACAGCTCAAACGACACCGCAGCTTGCATTTACTTCATGGAGGCTTTTGGTTTGCCGGGCTAGATGAAGCTGAAGGTAAAGGTATCAGGCTAGGTAAACAAAAAAACACCATTTAAAACAGACATGTTGACTATTGCAGAGTGTGAATTATATTTTTGGGAGTTTGAGCTCCTCAGCCTTAGTAGCCTATATCCAGGACGTAAGCTATACTGTGCCAAATTTTATACAGATCCGTTCAGCCATTCTGGCGTGATTGAGTAACAAATATCCATCTAAACTTTCGCATTTATAATATTTATAAGTAATGCTTGCTCATGCCACGGGAAGACTACATTTTAATGGATAAAAAGCAGCCTATGTGCTAATCCAGGATGTCAGCTATCTCCACACTAAGTTTCATTAAAATTGATACAGCCGTTTGAGCGTGAAGACGTAACAAACACACGCACTCACAAACTTTTGCCTTTATAATATTAACTAGCTGCGCCCCGCGGTTTCACCCGCGGTCCCACAGGAACTGTTTATTTTTTCGGGGATAAAAGTATGTCCTTATGTCCTTTTCTATACCCCAGACAACATGTATGCAAAATTTCAAGACGATTGAGTAGTTGAGACGTGAAAGCGTTACAAACATACAAACAAACGAATAAACTCACTTTCGCATTATAATATTAGTTAGGATGTCAGGCGCTCACCGGTCGAGCAAGGTAGATGATGATGACGATGTGTCTGGTGTTCGACACAGGCGAGGAAGAGCTCGGGGAGATGCCAAAAGGGGCTAGTGCTACGGGGGCCGTGGTCTATGAGAGCGTTCCCGTAGTTCCGATATTTTGCGCCGAGGTGGAATACCCAAGGGTTTTTAAGGTTTTTAGGGGTTTTAGCGGGTATGCTGCCTCTGGCGGGCTTCCCACATATCTACCCAGCCTGCTCCCGGGGTCGGTAGGTAAAAGGTATTCCCTAGAAAAACTTGCGTGACAGATCACGTTCAATTCGCGTGCGGTTTTACACAGCTCAAACGACACCGCAGCTTGCATTTTCTTCACGGATGCTTTTGGTTTGCCGGGCTAGACGAAGCTGTAGGTAATAGAAGGTATCAGGCTAGGTAAACAAAAAAATTACCATTTAAAACGGAAATTTTGACTATTGTAGTGTGAATTATAGCCTATGTCCAGGACGTAAGCTATATCTGTGCCAAATTTTATCCAGATCCGTTCAGCCATTCTGGTGATTGAGTAACAAATATCCATCCAAACTTTCGCATTTATAATATTATTTCGGGTTGAAAAGAGTAACAAATTAATATATTTACTCGTAGATTTCTTGCTGAAGAGCTAATGATCCCGTGGGATGCCACGGGAACACTACATTTTTACGGGCTAAAAAGTAGCCTATGTACTAATCCAGGATGTCAGCTATTTCCACACTAAGTTTCATTAAAATTGATCCAGCCGTTTGAGCGTGAAGAAGTAACAAACACACACACTCACTAACTTTCGCCTTTGTAGTAATTTATACTATTGTACTTTATAGTAATTAATTAATATATGTGTTTCCTTGCTCATCCCGCGGGAACACTATATTTTTAGGAAATAATAAGACATTGTAGGGACCTATTTTAAAAAAAGTGCGTTCAAAACGTCAAATTAAATCTACTTTAAAAAGCGTACATGAGTAACATTTTTTTTAAATTCCTTGCTCATCCCACGGGAACACTATATTTTTAAGGGATCAAAAATGTGTATAAAAAAAAATGCGTCCAAAACGTGTAAATCTATAGTGGTTTATACGTTTTAGACGCATTTTTTAGCCCACGCGAACAGTTACATTTTCCGGGATAAAAAGTAGCCTATGTTCTAATCAAGGGTGTCAGCTACTGAATTTTGTCAAAATTGGTCCAGCAGTTTGAGCGCGAAAATGAACGATCACAAACTTTCTCCTTTTTAATATTAGTGTGATCACTATTTTGACTATAATGGCTTACGCATAAGATATAGATATATACCGCGGCGGACTTTTTTGTAGGCCTATTTAAGATGAATATTTCCATCATACATTACACATGTGTAACTCTAGCGGTTTTTCCAGCGCACGCCAGAATAGCTCGCTGATGGTAGATTTTTTCCTACTTACTTCACTCTAATCGTCATATTTTGGACAATTCACACAATATCTTTATAAATTGTAGCCTATGTGTTATTCTGATGTATGAGCTATATTATTGTAAAGTTTAATTAAAATCATCTCCAAAGCTTTTGACTGGGTTTGGCATGACAGTCTTATCAGCAAGCTCACTTCGTTTGGCTTGACCGCTAGGTTTGTTGCGTGGATTTCGGATTTTCTGAGGGGCCGATCCATTCGAGTTGTCGTTGACGGTTGCTCGTCTGATCGAATGAATATAAATGCCGGGGTTCCTCAGGGATCCGTGCTCTCTGCGACACTCTTCCTGGTGCACATTAATGATCTGCTTAAGCCCGGTATCTTTGGGTATGCAGATGACAGCACTGTTGTGGAAAGCAATAAGTCTAGCGCACAGTCTAGTGGGTTTCAAATCCGGTCTCTAAGGGCTGACATGGTCGAGCGCTTGAACTTGTCCCTCCAGGCAGTCTCCAGTTGGGGTGATGCCAACCTGGTCAAGTTCAACGCGGCTAAAACCCAGGCGTGTCTGTTTTCCGCAAAAAGGAGGCCATTCGAACTGGGTCCTACTTTCCGAGGTGTATCCATCCCGATTAATAACAGCCTGGAGCTTTTAGGCGTTTCTTTGACTTCGACCCTCAACTTCGGCTCCTATATTGAGTCTAAGGCTCAATTAGCTGCTAAAAAGCTGGGTATCCTCTCGAAGGTGCGACGGTACTTCACGCCGGAACAGTTGCTGTCATTATATAAGGCACAGGTTCGGTCGTGCATGGAGTACTGTTCGCACCTTTGGAATGGATCGGCCAAGTACCAGCTCGAGGCGTTGGAGTCCATCGAGAAACGTGCGAGGAAGCTCATTGGCAACGACTCCCTTGTCCAGACCAAACTTCAAAGTCTAGATCATCGGCGCAAGGTTGCTGGTCTATCGGTTTTTTATCGGATACATTTCGGTGAGTGTGCATCTGGTTTGCATGACCATATTCTTCCTAGCCCGTTCTTTTATAAAACAACCAAGAGTATGAAAAAGCGGCATCGTTATATGGTCGACAATCGACATACCAACAACACGCACAAAACGCTTTGGTTCTTCTTTTCTTATACTGACCGCTAAAGTGTGGAATACTCTGCCAGAGTGTGTGTTCCCTGACACTTATAATCTGGGTGTCTTCAAGTCTCGAGTGAATCGGTTTCTTCTAGACAAGCGTGCTCCATCGTAGGCCGCATCACTGCTTATCATCAGGCATGTTGACAGCCAAACGCAAGCCTATTAAGTTTAAAAAAAAACCATTCAGTAGTTTTACGTGAAAGAGTAACAAACATCCATCCATACATACAAACTTTCGCGTTTATAATATTAGTAGGATTATTATTGCTGCTGTGTTATTATGTCATCTGCTACACGACTGGAGCCCGGTGTATGGCGACAGGCTCGGCCCCTGTCACATTTGGGACTGAATATCGTCCGGCGAAGTGTGGGTGTTGTACACCTCTGCCAGCCCCCTCGGGAGAAAGGCGTGATGATATGTTTATTTACATTATTATAAATGAACCAAAACAACCAAAAAAGGACCAATTACTTACTCGTACCTACCTAAAACCTATCTAATGTTATTTAAGTAAAAACGAAGAAATTCTTCATACTCGTAATTAACAGGTAAGTAACCTATCTATGATAATAAAAATAAAAATGATTTATATTTTTGTACGTGCTCCACCCCAAACTCCTCACAAAAAAATATCCTGCCAATATTTAACTTTGGGTCTATATTACTTTAAATACAATGCGTTTTTAACAAATTGCTAGTGCCTTGAAAATTCGTAAAACAGACACAACCGTCAACAACGTCTGCCCCCACGCGTCTGCCCGCGTTCGGGTCGCGCGCAGCGATGAGTGGCTTCTTCCCCCTCCTCACCTGCCGTGCGTCGGACCGCCCTTTACTTGAAACTTTTCGTTATATTTTGGTCAATTCACACAATATCTTTATAAATTGTAGCCTATGTGTTATTCTGATGTATAAGCTATATTATTGTAAAGTTTCATTCAAATCCATTCAGTAGTTTTTACGTGAAAGAGTAACAAACATCCATACATCCATACATCCATCCATCCATACATGCAAACATTCGCGTTTATAATATTAGTAGGATGTGTTTCCTTGCTCAGCCCGCGGGAACACTTTATTTTTAAGAAATAATAAGAAATTGTAGGTATTTATAAAAAAATTCGCCCAAAACGTCAAATTAAATCTACTTTAAAAAAGCGTATTTAAGCAACATTTTCGAAGTAGTAAGGATCTGCGCGGCTCACGTCAAATGCCCTCACTATGGGATTGGCGAAATAAAAATAGAATTTGATCCTGAAATTGAACTGGACCATCCTATAAACGTATCGCCACTAGATTTTCCGGCTATATATGATGCACCGACGGCATCAAACTCTCCTGGCATATCAGATAGGCTTACACCTGAAGTGTTTACTTTACACATTACTAAATGTGTAATGTAAATTCATTTTATTTAAACACAGTCGAACTACTCATAATCAAGCAGAACACAAACGCTTAGGAGTTAGCTCTAGATTCCCCAGGTTACGCTCAGGGTTCAACAAGCCGCCCGTGACGACACTGCATAACTCCCTCGGTGCATAATCTATCTATTTTTATTATATCTATTATGAAAGCGTGTGTCGCGTATTGCGATCGCAGAGCAAAGAGACCGCTCGTTCTCACCCCACCATTCTTATCACGAAAAGATAGGTACAATGATGAATATGCCAAAGTCAAAAAGGCATGTATTCTATTCCAAAAGCTATGCAGTCAAATGGAACCAACAGCACAAGACACGCATTGCAAGCAATTTGAGAACCACCTAAACGAACAAGCATCGAAGGTTGAGAAAACTATAGAGTTCTTAACAAAAGTGAACAGAGCCCGAAAGAAGCGAGGATAACTAAGTCAATTTATGATATCGATATTCGGCGTCAATGATGAAGCATAGCGAGATATAGAATCCCGAAACAAAAATCAAGAAAAAGTAATTGAAGCAGCAAATCGTCAGACAAAGTTTATGATCTCGACTATGACACAAAAAATAGTACGGAAGAAAGAGTTAAACAAAGCAAGTCATAGGTTACTTAGCTGGTCAGAATCACTGGTACGCCAAGACAGACCGAAACAGCGTAATATACAAGTCCGCCTAGAGATTACACTTAGTGATTAAATCGAAGAGGTTGTGGATTACTAAGCAGAATTAACAGAGATATATCTGTCCAAAGCATCAGTCTATAGCATATTGACACGAAGTAATGTCCGTGAGATGATAGACACCACCATTAGGTTATCATCAAATCTAAAAATTATCCAGCAATGTTTAATCGATATTAAAATGCAACACATATACAGGTATACGCATACTGTCCTATGCAAGATGTGGCGAAGTATACGTACAACAACTCCAATCCCTAGAAAATGTGAGGATAATAGATCCCAAAGCATAGAAGTGCAGAACAGTTATTAGGGAGTGGATTACAACAAGTAATTACAATGAGCAATATTTTGTTATTAATCAAGAAGACTTCAAAGCTTGTTTACACAGGCTCGGTAATTTCGTTCGTTTTCCTGGAGTGGTGAAGAACATGCTATTAAGGAAAATTGCATTGTTGAACAACTCTTCACCAACCACACGGCGACGAAATGCCCGACAAGAATGATTCGACTAGGAATAAACATTCCGTGGGACAGTTCAATCAATCAAATCAATCAAATATTATTTATTACAACAGTTGACAAATTGAGTTTTACAAATTGATGATCAATATAAAGAACCTTATGTTACACTAGTTATTTTCGCTCAGGTGCCTGTGCTAGGTTAAGAAAACCTGTGTTACAGGCACCTGCGCTTCCTTTCTTAAAGCCAAAATTTACGTCCTAAGTTTAATTGCTATTACATTTATATTTACTATACTTAATTTAATTATAGTTATAGTTGTATATGAAGAAAACACTTAGCTCTTTATTACCACAGGAAGAACGATAAGATCAATAATATGTAATAGTCAAAGTGAAATGGTAGAGATACATTTATTGGCTTTTTATGGTAGGTTAGAAATGGTAAGGTAGTTTGGGTACGTATATCGGGGTACGCTATCAAAGAATAGCCTGCACGGCGAAGGTAGTGAGGTTTCGCGGTTGCTCTCGTAGGTTAGTCAGGCCTTACACAATTAAACCACGGATCGTGAGGGGCTGTGCTAACTGCTGTGTGGCTAGCTCCTGAACATTTGCCTTCATTCCTTCCAACTCCGCCTGATGCCGATAGGTCTCCCGGTACCAGGTTTCCCGTACCTACCTATACAAGTAGGTATATATTAATTTTTTATGGTAGGTTAGGGACGCTAGGGAAGTATGTAGGTATACTTAGTAAAGTAAGTAGAGGGCAGAGTAGGTCCCGTTAGGGCCAGACAGCCATTGCAGTGCTTCAAGCCATGGCTTCGCGTGCTATCAAGGAATAGCCTGCACGGCGACGGTAGACGCAATTAAACCACGATAACAAACTCCAAATATGCGGACGTAAATATCTGATAATACTTAATAATCTATATACAGTGTACGAAAGAGTGTATTCCTATGTCAGGCTTTAAAGTGAACGTTTAGGAATTTAATCAAATCACATTCTTAACTAAATCAGTTTTTGCTTATTTTTTTAAGATTTAATAATCATAGTTTTAAGATAAACCTCATCACAACTGTATAAGTAATATTTTTAAACTGAATTTTCTTGATGGTCGAGTTTGTACAATGTCCCAGTCCTTTTTATTTGTTATGAAAAATTAGAACTTTGGATGTGTTATTTAATTTGGAAAACTTATTTTGTGATTTATTTCTCCACTTGTTTCTGTTAAGTTTTCGACGAATTCTATGTCATATTTCCATGTACCTCTTTGGTAATATCTGACCAGATCACTATCAGTTTTTTTTACTTCATTCTCGTCTTTTTCTTTTACTGTTTCTTCATTGGCTCAATAAGAAAGTAACCACTTTCATTTTCTATGTCAGAGTAATTGTTAATGTGGTCTATTATATCTTCTTCATCAAGGTTTTGGTTTTCAACACTTTTCTTGCATTCTCATTGAATTCTTTGTTTATTGCCTTGCATGTATATCAATGCCATTTGCATATTCACGAAAGAACATCTCGACTATTTTAAGAACCACAGTCAAGTTTTGACCCGTCAAAAAAGACCAAAGTTCGCCAACTTATTGCAACCGCCTGCCAAAAAAAGATCTATACAAACGCAATGTATTTAAAATGTGCATATCAATTTATAACAATATTCCAAATGATTTAGAAATATTAAACGGACTTGATTTCAAAAATTTATTGACTGAGTGGCTTCTCCATAACTGTTTTTATAGCATTAAGGAATTAATAAATTTTGGCGTCAAGATGAAATTATAAGGAGAAATAGTTTACAACATTAAACATTTGCACGTCTGCATGCAGACATGCAAATGATTAAATGATAAACTATAATAATTTTAAGATTTTAAAAGTGAATGTATTAAGCAAATAAACCATTTGATTTGATTATTACTGGACATAAATTTAATGCCATCTGCAAATTTTCATCTTCTAAAATTGAGTCATCGCTGCTGTTTTCATCCAATCCAAAATATTTTAATCTTCGTCATCAGATTCTCTCAAAGAATATATTTCATCATCGTCTTGCTGCAGTTTACGCTTTTCTAAATGTTTTTAGTGTTACATTTTTTCTTTGTTTTTCCTAAAGTCATTGTGTCTGAAATGGATGGTTGTTTGACGTTATTATAGTGACTTGTTTTTGCGCGACTTATATCAAATGTGTTGTCAATACTTGTGACAGCACATGGGCCGCATAAATCAAAATGTTTTTGGTTTTCTGCAGATTTTTTTTATATCTGATAATATTTTCAGAGGTGTTGTTACCTGAGATAGGCTTTTTCTTAAGCCCAAGTAGTCGCACTGCTGATTCTGTTATGAATGATGCCTGGGATTTTCCAGGCATCAATCCAATAACACTCTCAGCAGTTGTATTATACAGCCATGCTTTGTCTGTGCTTCGACAAGTGCCGTGGCTAACAAAACTTGCGTGCGTACCTACAGACGACTCCTTCGAAAATTGTTATGTTACGTTAAACGTTGATTGTTGCAGACACTGCTGACTTTACGTTGGCAGACACGCTGACAGTGTCTTCTGCTGCTGACGCAGACCTCGACTGATTGGCAACGAATGATGACGTCTCCTGTAGACGTGACAAGATGTACTCAGCAGCAAAACTAGACTGAGTGAATGGACCCCAAACAATTAAAACATACACCCTTTTTCTGAACAAAATTTTGGCTCGAATAGTGGCTCTCTTTTGCAAATTGCTTAAAAAATGCAATCTTATGATTTTCGTTACAAAATTGACAATCATTGATAACATTTACATTTTTATCATCATTGACAACGTGATGGGCATGGTGTCGAAAAGTCGATGGTTTGCTGCAAATGAATCTCTTCGGTATAGATTCAGTCAAAAACCGGGCCTCCGTAAACTCCTCGAATTGCGTGAGTTTAGGCATGTCAGTAGAGGCACTGCAGAAGCGAGGCAGCCCAACACCGCCCGGAACGTGTTATTACACTGGACTTGTTTATTATACTGGTTTTATACCTAGGACTGGTTCTCTTGACGCTCTCGCTCAGGTTGCTGCTCGCGGTGTTCGAAACCACAGTTTGCGCATCCACGTGTCCGCCAACCGTCTCGCTCGCACGCGCAGTCATTACCTGCGGCTCAACAATACTTGTATCGCGCAGTTGAGTGAGTTGGAAAGAGAAAGGCCTGTTATTAAAACTAGTATCGGGCGGTAATTTCGTAGGTGCAGAATGACTGTTAATTTGAGTATTTTAGTTGCTGGCGCTGCTTTTATAGGTACATACTGAAGTCCAACGGGACCGCTATTCAGCTCATAGCTATCATCTTGTAAGCATGCACCTCTTCTTTTGTTCACAAACATGCTGTGTGCACTACGGTTATCTATTAAGGATGCATGTCTCATGTGATCTTGTTTAAGGAGTTCAAACATATGTACCGTAACAAATGTTTCTTAAATAGTTTGGACTTGATTTTTTAATCTTGTAATATCCTCTAATAGGCGTGTACAATCGATATGATCAAAACTCACACTCGGCAGTACATGTTCTTACAAGTCCTTTGCAACAAATACTAGGAATATTTCAGAGCTAGCAGACTTCATGAGGCAGATCATGTCATCTAAGTCTCTTGACATTCTCTTCTTCCCATCCTTACGACGTTGCGGAATTTTTTTTTCGCATCCGGTATCAAATCAAAAACCAAAGATTTAGCATTCGCGATGCTATCTACATTAAAAGAAGTCGTAACCAGCTGGTGGATACACCCCTCGTCCATGTAATGTAGTCCAAGACATTTTATAAAAGCGCTAACACTTCGTTGATCACAACGTTGAAATTAGTGCACTTCACTATTGTCGAGTTCATTGTTCTCGCAAGGCAATGAGTCGCCGTATCAACAACATCACGTCCGCGCTCGGTCGAGAACGGTGGGAGACTGTTTTGCTTGCAAATATTATTCTAAAATGAAGTGTTCTATGCAAAAGACGGCTTTACCATAAATGGAATCACAAAAAGTGAACTCATTCGTGATTCACTTTCTGCTAAAGGATATAAACTAATGTGTGTTAATGATGTTATGAATCTGATACTAAAATACTATGAGAATAAGGAAAAAGAAATGATAAAAGAACTTTCAGATATTTGTTCTTCAGGTAACCGGCTAAGTGTGAGTATTGACGAGTGGACAAGCATACGTAACAAACGCTTTTAGTGTTATTTGTCATACTACAGAAACAACACACTATAATTTGGGGTTAGTCTATATACCCGGTAAATGTGGGGCCGTTTAAGGAAGACAAATAGTGGAGGAACGCTTGAAACATTTTGGAGTGAAATTTGAGAGTGATGTTGTTGCCGTAACAAGCGATGGGCCAAACGTAATGAAAAAATTTGGCAGAGAAAGCCCCTGTGAAATGGTTCTATGTGTAAATCATGCCATCCATTTAGCTATTCTTGACACATTTTGCAAAAAACAGTCAGAAATTACAGCTGCTAGGAATGCCTTGCATAACGATGACGAATACAGCAGCTCCGATGAAACCAGCAGCAGCAGCACTGATAACGATGATGAATCTTATATATCTAATGAAGAACCTAAACCACAAATAATTGATGACATAAACAATGTAATGACTGAGACCCGATCGATTATAAGATTTTTCAGAAAGAGTCCTCTAAAATCAATCACACTGCAGAAACATGTAGCCGAATTCGGAGTAGAACTAGTTTTGTTACTCGATATCAGAACTAGATGGAATTCAATGCTGACAATGATTGAACGTTTCTTTAAATTAAAAAATGCAATCAAAAAGGCAGTGATAGATTTAGATAGCTCACAAAAATGGAATGAAGATAATATTACTGTGCTACAAAAACTGCAGATGATATTAACACCAACAAAACTTGCAGTAGAGGCGTTGAGTAGGCAAGATGCCAATTTATTGACTGCAGAGGCTATAATAGACGTATTGCTAAAAAAATTAGAAAGTATCAATGATCCTATGGCCCTCAAATTAGTAGATTCACTTAAGTTGAAAATATCAGAGCGCCGTAATACTTCTCTAATATCGCTGCTAAAATACTTGAACAGCCCTGACAATTTCATGCACAATAAAAGTAACTACTTCATTGATAACAATAAGACATTTTTGATCGGATACGCTGAAAGAGAATATAATCAAAATCAATTAAAGGTATTTCAACAAATGAGGAGGCAAGTGTAGTGGCACTGTCAAAATCTATAGTAAAGAAAGAGTTCTTACTTTTTGAACAGACTGGGAAGAGGTCACCAAATTTAGAATCGATGTACAAAGCATTGCTTTCAGTTAAGCCTACTTTAACTGAAAATGAAAGAGTGTTTTCAATTTTCAAGTTTTCAGGAAATATAGTTAATTAATCTGGTTCAAAGCCAAAGCTAAAAAAAAAACACATTGACATTTACCTTATTCGACAACTACAACAATACGTCATTACAAGTTTTAGTGCAGCGTCAGTATAATGACACTACAATTTTATTTTGATTTTAAATCAGTTTTACGTGAAAATGAGTTACTAAAATGTTCAAATGTTCTCTTAATTAATTATACGCTTAAACTTAAAATTGTGCATATAAAAACAGTGCCTTTGAAAACACAAAAAATGGTGAATAAGTGCTCAACCTTGCCGGTCATCTTGAACATGGCGTCAGACCGGCCGGTATAAATCGCTGCACGATTTGGGCAGGCGCCTACGCCGAGCACCACCCCCGTCGAGTGACACAAACTCTCCCTTTGAAGCTCATCTTAAGGAGTTCAAGAACCATCAGAGATCGTGTTTGGTGTCATCGAAATCGGGAGGAAATTGCATCTGCAGAAGTACCAGCTGCTAGTGTCGGGCACCAGAGAGCACGCAGAGCTACCCAGCAGGTTTCTGGCGCGTACGGAGTGCGGGAAGAGGACACGCAGAACACCAGCGTATAAAATAAGTGTTAGTTAAGGTATTATTTCTGACTTTAAGTTTTTGTTTAAGGTTAAATCCGTTTCTCATTCTTAATCAATCTTCAACATGTCCGACAACAAAAAAAATGGCCTCCTTGACCTCCGACCGTGTCACCTCTGCTAAAGCGAGGACGCTTACCGTCCGATCAGTAGCGTCAACACTTCACAAACGCATCCTCAAAAGAAACATGAAGACCAGCAGGTCGGAGGTGACGCAGACGAAGCAGCCTATCGTAGGTGAGAGTCCAAATATTGCATCGCTTGTGCTCGAAAGAGAACCTCGCACCTCCCAGTCTCTCGACAGCCCCCCGCCACAAACGCAAGCAACCAGTGAAAGTTCGGCTCAATCGACCTCGGTGTCGGAATCTAGCTCGGCATATATGGCGGCGGTGGACAAAGTCGAGAACTGGGAGCAGTACGGGATCTCTCGCCTAAGGACTTTAGGGTCAGTGAGGTGTCTGACAGCGTGTCCGAACTGAGCATCTCGACAGCCCGCAATAAGAGAACAAGCATGCTTGTCACACAGCCCGATGCGAAAAGGGGTCGAGATGGACATGGCCACGAAAGTCGCAAATGACGCGCTGCAGCGTCGGGAAGATGCACTGGAGGCATCAACCAGTGTTAAGCGGGAGATAAAATCGACTGCCATTGAGTGCCTCCAGACACTGTACGAGATCGTTCTTTCCCTTGCTGACTCCAGACACCGTCACATAGCAGCACGCGAACGCGAGCGAACTAGACACGCTTTAGAGCTGTTGGCAGCGGAACGAGAGCACGTCAAAAGGCTCAAAACCAACAGCAAAACCTACACAGGGAGGTGGCCCTAGCCAGAGAAGAAATGGCCGAAATGAGGAAGGAGACGCAGGCCATAAGAGACTGGCAAAGCTTCGAGACGAGGGAGTCACACTTACAAATCAGGGCGACAGCAGAAGCGGTGAAGGCTCTAGTGGCCAGATAAAGGACGCTCCAAGAAACATCGATCTGGACCCTGAGGAGAGACTACATCAGTTTAAAAACTGGAGTAGAAGCTCTTCAGAGGCAAATAGACGAGCTTCGTAGGGAATCACGTTCCGATAAAGAAATGAAAGCTGAGATCCATCAACGGAATACAGAAGCCATGGCAAACCTCCTCTCGACCCCTCCTTGTCCGCCTCCCCAGTATCCGGACTTCAACGAATTCGAAAAAACGCTAAAAGAACATATTCAGAAAAGCGAAACCACCCCTCCACAACCAACACCAGCCCAAATCAATATCGAGGAGCACGAGTTGCCAATAACAGAGCGCCTCGAATCCGGAACGTCGGAGCTGAGAACGATGCGGCAGAAACAATGAACCAGCCCCCACCACCCCTCAGCATCGGAGCAGAGCAATCGCAGGCTGTACTGGGTAAAACACCAACTTATGCCAAGGTAGCCGCTAAGCGGCCCGCGATGAAACCAAATCACACCCTGACTGACGACCTCGAAGACAACAGATCCCACCACCGCCGAGAACCTCATTGACAATATAAGAGTGGCGCTAGACACAAAGACGACCGGAGCAAAGGTTGATCGAGTACACAAAGCCAGAAACAGAAGCGGGAAGCCCACTTATGATAATTAGAGACGTCCTGTCCTACCACAAGGACTCGGAGATAGTGGAGAATCTCCTGGCGCAAAACAAACACCTGCTACAAGAAGTTGATTTGAAGGAAAACACAGTCAGGGTGAGGTACAGGAAGAAGGTGCGAAATCCTAAAGTGTCATAAAGTAAATCCTAGTTAAGGTTAATCTCAGGACCTGCGACAACATCCTGCAGTCTTTCAGGCTAGGAATGAAACTCTTTTAAAAGAGAGGCTTGAGGAAGCGGAAGCCGCCATATACAACAACGTCACTTCCCAGGTCATGAAATCTCGGAGAGTATATGGCAGCCTATAGCGCAGAAAGTGGTTTTGTAGCGCTCGACGAGACAGAAGCGGAGCGAATCGGTAAGCCGTAATACGGGACACTATCGAAGGATCCAATTGTAGTCACCGCCAAGTGCACCAAGATAATGCTGGACGACCGAATCCTAGAGATGGTCAAAACCATCGAAGGGAACCCAGACGTCGACGCAAGTTGGGAAAGCTGGTCGGTACCACCATCGAAGGATCCAATTGTAGTCACCGCCAAGTGCACCAAGATAATGCTGGACGACCGAATCCTAGAGATGGTCAAAACCATCGAAGGGAACCCAGACGTCGACGCAAGTTGGGAAAGCTGGTCGGTACCGGTTCTTTTTTTTTAAATTGTATTAATTTTTCGATAAAATTTTCTTGTAAATTTTTATAGCATTATTTCTGTTAATTTCCTTATTGAATTAGCTTCATAAATCAAATTGTTAAAAGTTTTTTTAGTAGATTTCATTAAATTACTCGTAGGTATGTCGTTAGTTGAAATATCAAATTGTATAACGTTTAAACTAGATTCAAATATCAATTTGTATGAAGTTTTCTAGTAAATGTCAAATTCTAAATTAAGAATACAATAGAAAATTCGTGTTCCTTGATGCACTTAATGCGACGTTAAAGCGGAATTACACTAGATATTAGTTCAAGTAACAATTTTAAAAATTAAAACCGTTTTCATTCATAACTTTTATAAAAACTAGTCTAAAGGTATGATTCCGAAGCCGACCACAGACCATAGCAGCAGACGACACGTCGTCGCGATACTACTGGTTACTATGTATTTCTATGAGTTCCAGTCGATAGCTAGCGGCGTGCAGCGAGCAACACATCGTATTGATAGGAATACATGTATACCTGTGGTATCGCGACTACGTAACGTAAATGATTAAGGATTATGTACCTTGCCGAAATCTCCTTCAGCGATGCACCCACTATGGTTATGAACGGCTGTAAGGTAAATCCCAATTCCTCTAGTTTAGTCTTTCGCCGTTGGATAGCTTTGTCTATTTCAGCTGCACTCATCAAGTGGCAGATGAAACTTTCTAACACTTCATGTTAAGAATGTCACTGTTTCTTGGTTTTACCAGTTTGGACCATTGAAGTCGTCATCAAGAATGGGAGTGCCATAAAAACGACCGTGTTAAGGATCTCATCAGTGTCTGTAAAAGATGCACATGATTGTTATTAGGTCATGCCCGCGACTTTGTATGTGGTACATAAAACCTTCGTGCCAGTGCAAGCAATAAGTTGAAAAATTATAACAGCAATCGGACGAATAGTATGGCAATACATAAGATACGAATAAGCCAAAGAAGGATACACAATCTTCATACATTTTTAAACCAAAAATGATATAGCCGGCCAATTAAATTTATTTTTCATGCATATAGGTAATATTGTTGTATGGAACTTGTGTGTGCAAAGTTTCATAAGAACTGGTTGAGTAAAATAGTTGAAGAAACTGTTGCAAGATTTTAAGGAAACAAAAGAAATATGAAACATATAAGTGAAGCTAAATGAAGTTGTTTAACTAGATGTGTCCCACACTGTTACCCGTAGTTGATAAATAGCTTATGTGCTATTCCAGACTATAATCTATGTATGTCTGTACCAAATTTCATCTAAATCCACTCAGCCATTCAGGCGTGATTGAGTAAAAAACATCCATCCTCCCATGCATCCAGAGCACACAGTAACTCAATCTCAGGGGGGCTATTCCTGCGCGTGAGATGAGATGAGATTTTATCTTGGTCACTCTCAGACCTATGACAATTTAAACTAGAGCAACAAGGACGCAAAATGGTGAGATGAGAATCTCAAATCTCCGAATAGGGTCCCTGATCGTATCACCAACAACGAGATGAAGAAATAAGGCTTTTAAAGTAATTATCTTACCAAATATACACCGCCCAGCTGGTTAAGAGGCTTGGGATTGTTTAGGTATTCATCTACTTTTATTTCAGTCGATGTCAGTTCTGTCGGTCTATTTTTAGCAGTGCCATTCCAGTATCTTTTAACAGTTTCCCATGGATCACAACAATTTTGTAGCCATAGAAGTTTCTCATTAGCATCATCAACTAATGTTTTTAGTTTATCAATTGCTTCTTGGATATTGGTGACATTGTTGTGGTGAGGTGATTCTCTGTTGCTGTTGGTTGATAATTTTCGTTTTGCATACTCCTCAATCACTCCTGATTTTATAAGCTCCCGCCTGCTTTGTCTATAGCAATCTAGTAATTTGTCCTTTGCAGGTTTTTTTTGGTTTGGGTGAGATAGACATATACGGGATGAAATATACAGAAAAGTTTTCTTTCTGATTTTTTTTTTTGGGATTTCGAAGGCGTACTAACAGAGTCGTCGGGATAGAAAGTCCTGGCTAGAAGTTATGCAGTTTGCTGTGGGGATAGAGTGTTGCTTTCGAGAGGTCTTCCTGTCGTACCGAAGATTTCCTGATCACTCTGTAGATCTTATCCCACATGCTTTCTCTTTCCTGATTCGTGCAGAACTCCTTCCAGCTTTCTCGACTTTGTCCTTGTAGTCTTGCCGGGCAATTTGATAGTGCTCGAATACGGACTGGACTCTGTCGGGGGCGGCATTCCGTATCCTTCTCTTTCTTCTGAGTACTTCCTTCTTCTGATTACCAAGCCTTTTAGTGTACCATGGGGGGATCGGATTCCCTATCGAGAGCCTGCTGGTGGTATGGTATGTTCACAGGCTTCATGGATACTTTCGGAGTAGCTCGAGATCATCGATTCCAGCACTTCTGGGCTTTCACATTCACTCACTAACTCCGGCGATATGTTTCTTTCCTCGAGGGAAGTCTTCAGACGTGACATGAAGTCCGACCACTTTGCCTTCTTGGTGTACCTGCGCGTAGTTATGGGTCTCAGACGTTCTAGGGCTTTAACCAGACTTAGGGTGAAGGTAATTGCATTGTGGTCCAATGTCGTAAGACTTCTGTCAACCTGCCAGCCCTCTATTTTCCCCAGAAGTGGCGTGCTGCATACAGTAATGTCTACTATGCTTATGCAGAGTTTGCCTCCTGTGACGATTTTGAAGGTTGGTGTATCGCCAGTGTTGAGAATGTGCAAGCCCATCTCGCAGAAGAACGAGTGAATGGCTTCTCCTCTGTTATTTTCTGATGCGCTTCCCCACCAGTGAGACCAGGCGTTTGCGTCGCCAGCGACTATCAGGTCTTTTGTCGCCAGTTTTTCGCTAAATGCCTTGATTCTGTTCAGATATGGATCGACGTGTTGGTCCCCTTCCAAGTAAATAGAGATCACTCCCAGTCTCGAGCCTTCGCTGGCCAGTAAGACAGCCGCTTCCGTCTCGGTGAACCGTTGCACTTACTGGCCAGAGGCTTATCCAGTGACAGAGATAACTGCAGATGTAATCGCAAAGACCGTATACACAGGATGAATTTCTAGGTTCGGTTGTCCGGACAGAATTAAAACGGATCAAGGACGCCAATTTGAGTCAGAAGTGTTTTGGTCGTTGGCGCGAATTATGGTTAAAGAAAAAATTAGAACACCTCCGTACCACCCCCAAGCTAACGGCATGGTCGAGCGATTTCATAGATCGCTTAAGGCATCACTAATTGCACGAGATAATTGTAAAAATTGGGTGGATGAGTTGACGCCAGTGTTATTGGGGCTACGCACATGTCTCAGGGACGACACGGGAGTCAGTGCAGCGGAAATGGTTTATAGGACCACAATAAAATTACCAGGCGATTATTTTCTTGTATCAAATAAAGAAAAGACATACGAAGAATGTATACAACAAATTAAAAATAACATAGCGAAATTTGCAGCAGTATCGAGACGTAGTTACGACAGAAAGGCGGTATTTGTACATCCAGCATTATCAGATTGTTCGCATGTATTCGTGAGCTGTGATCGGATGAAGAGAAGTTTGACTGCGCCTTACGAGGGACCGTTTAAAGTTGTCAAGAAAACAGACAAATATTTTACGATCAACAACAACAAGAAAACGAACATATCGATAGGTCGATTAAAACCCGCATTCCTAGAGAATGATGAGAAGCACGTACTAAGTAGATCAAATACAACAGCAAATCGGCACGTAGTGGGAAAAAAGGCGTCCACCAAATAGTAATAGGACCGCACGTACGGAAGAATTGCTGACAACGGCAAGGGCACGTCGAGTGCGGCGTCTGGTAGTTCGCTTTGCTTGCGAATAATAAATATATAAACACAATACATTTTATAATTATGTTACAGTCAGCATCGCAATCGCACATCGTGTGAATCATCAACATTTGACGGACTGAATATGGGGAACCAGAGTTCAAAAGACCAGGTTACTTTCAACAACGAAAGTGGGTTGCGACCGGAACATTTGTCAGCGGCGAAGGACGAACTTCTGGACGAAATTCAACAAGTCAAGATGATGGTTTTCGGATGGGTGCAGCGTGGCAGTCGGCAGGTGTGAAGCCGACATGAGACGAAGAAGCTAGAAGAGCCCCGGGGGGGGGGAGGGTGAGTCCTGTGCCGACTCGTCCGATAATCAGCACGTTCTATGATACGGCACAGCTCAGCAGGTTTAGATAAGAAATTAGTATATAACTCAGATCTGAACAAGACAGATTGTAATAGTTTACAGTATGACAATTATATTTATCGTACAGCGATCAAGTTGTTTCCTTCCAAGGGTCTCTACAATTGGCTTCTTCCTGTTTAGACTGCACTGAATGACGCGAGTTCCAGGGTATTGTTTCATTACGCCTCTGTTGCTTATGTAAGGTTCTTGAACAATGGCGACCGAAACTCCCCTTTCTTTTGCGACCTTCAGGAGTTCTGTCGTTGCGTTCTGGGAGCGTTGCAGGTACGCCTGGATGAAACGCAAACCTCCTTCTCTTGTGTTGGACGACTGAGCGTGTTACTGCTGTTAACACACGCCATCTATGGCGAAGTAGCTGCACCATTTTAGTTCCGATTTACGCCACCTCTAAAGTGGCTCCATACGATTCATATAGGGTGTTTGACAGCTAGCGAGTCTCTTTTGCTCTGCGTCGCGATACGCGAC
The DNA here is from genome assembly GCA_911728515.1 of Peribatodes rhomboidaria. NCBI lineage: Eukaryota > Metazoa > Arthropoda > Insecta > Lepidoptera > Geometridae > Peribatodes > Peribatodes rhomboidaria. The sequence continues at coordinate 2,600,382 of OU452184.1, read as the reverse complement.
AGAAGCTCTGTACCTACCGCAATAAACCGATTTCTGTTACAGCTGTTTTTATATTTACTACAAGAATTTACAAGTGGTGACCCCGACGTGCCACGTAAACCCTTGCCCAAATCATCAAACATATTCAGCCTTAGAAATAAAAAAATGCATAAACATCTGCTAAACCAATGTTCAGTTAGACATTGATTAGCAAGTAAATAGCGCTACACAAACGTGTAACTATTGTTTGAGCAATAAAGTGTGAATCGGCATAGGGTATTTACACACATGCTTAACTCTTTTTTCTTTTTCGTCTGGCAACTTTTGGTAAATCCGTTTTCGTCCAAATAGTTTTTTTATAATTATTTTTTAAGAAAGCTCCCTAATTTTTAATATTGCACGTACAATTTACGTTTTAGGAAAGGAACATTAATTGTTGTTTTTTGAATATCTTGTCCAAAATTCGTCGAAATAAACTATTTTAGAGGAAAACATTTTCTTTTGGTTATAGTGGGAGGCTAACAACAAATTTCTGAACGGAACAATCAATGTCAACACTACAATGTGTCTAATGTCACACTACCAACGACAAACGTTTTTATTTTGACAATAGAGAAACATTACACAGTTTCTATCATAGTAACTATGATAGAAACTGTGTAGAATGAGTGTAGATCAGCTGTTATAGTGAAATCCGCCATCTTCACCCCGTACACAGCCGCTAAACAAGGGTACCCCGGCTGTGTAACGAATGTTTATTTTCCTTTGATTTTGTTACATCTGTACACGAACTGTACACAACGTTTAAGTCAAAAATATTTTTATTTTTCAGCTTTTGTGTTACACAATCTGTGCACACATGTTTTAAAACTTTATTTCTAAGGCTGATTGTGTTTAAACCCCTTCATGCAAAATGACATAATAAGAGTAGGAGGTTGACTAGCACTTTCCCCTTATTGTCATGATAAAAAATACCCAATGATATTACATCACACACACCCATTCACAAAGCTGATAATGCAAACCGAACACGTGAGACTTTTTCACGCAGGACCTCAGTTATTATTGTCAACGATAAGAGAACGATTCTGGCCAACACATGGTAAATCTCTCCCTTCTAAAATAGTACATCAATGTGTTACCTGTTTTAGAGTTAAACCTATCACTTATAACCCAATAATGGGAAATCTAACCCCTCAGAGAACCACCCCTTCCCCCCCTTTTCACATTACAAACATCGACTATGGAGGCTATTGAGAGGACGTGGTTACAAGACTTCCAAGTGTTATATCGCAATATTTGTATGTAATGCGACGAAGGCAGTTCACATTGAGTTGGTTACAGGTTTAGAGTCACAAACATTCATAGCCGCGTTACGGAGGTTCATATCCAGACGAGGTAAACCAAGGGAGATGATAAGTGATAATGCTGCTACCTTTTACGGGGCAAATAATGAATTAACTGAACTTCAAAAATTTTTACGCGAGCACTCTAATGAACTTAAATCTATATGTTTGGAAGAGGGCATCAATTTTAGATTTTTAATTCCGTATTCACCTCATCAAGGTGGAATACATGAGGCCGCTATAAAAAGCTGTAAATTTTACCTTAAAAGAGTTTTGGGCCAAGCCCTATTAACTTACGAAGAATTTCTAACTGTATTGACACAAGTAAAAGGGATTCTAAATTCCCGACCATTATATCCATTATCTAATAATGATACCGATTACTCTGTATTAACGCCAGCTCACTTTCTGATTGGTAGGTCGATCACCTCTCTGCCAGACTACGACTACAAAGATGTACCTATTCACAGACTGACCCATTTTCAACAAGTACAACAGCTACAACAAGACTTCTGGAGAAGATGGACCAAGGACTACATCGGGACTCTCCAACAGCGGACGAAGTGGCGAAGCTGCAAAGGGCCTGGCCTCGCTGCTGGAACCCTGGTGCTGGTGAAAGATGACCGTCTGCCACCCTGTCGCTGGAGCATAGAAGAATAGTCAAGACGCACGAGGGACAAGATAACATTACGCGAGTAGCTTCGATCAAAACCAAGAACAAGATTATAAAAGGAGCGTTTAATAATATTTGTCCGTTACCTATTAATAACTAAGTAATTTAGCTAAGTAACCTATGTACTTAGACGATTGTAATGAACCTATTTAGTTTGTTTGTTTTAATGACGCACCAATTATAGGTAGGAAATATAGATATAGGTATAGTAGGTAGTTTATTCTAACCTTGAACCTTATGTTCAACGGAAGTAGGTACCTAGATACCTAAGCTCATAATAGCACAATTAAACAGAACCTACGAGTATGTTCGAAATTTATAAAAATTTTACTATTAAGATCAAAATTTACCTATTTAACCAAATTTGATAGGCAGCTAGTATAATTATGATGTATGTACACTAGTTGTAAACATATACCTAATTGTAAAGACAGAGATACCCGCTAGTTGAACCCGCACCTAATCATATCCAAACCACAACTGCTTAGCTGGCAGCATGTTAACACACGCCATCTATGGCGTAGTAGCTGCACCATTTCAGTTCCGATTTACGCCACCTCTAAAGTGGCTCCATACGATTAATAGAGGGTGTTTGACAGCTAGCGGGTCTCTTTTGCTCTGCGTCGCGATACGCGACACACGCTCTATACCTACCGCAATAAACAGATTTCTGTTACAGCTGTTTTTATATTGTTACGAGCGGGGTTGGATAAAAGGAATGAAACGTCGATGTATCCGAAGATTCACTTTATTCACCAGTTACACAAACACAAACACTGTTACACTACACTAGACACTTGCACTATAACACTCTGTACACTACTCGTACAATTACTTCGATGTTAACACTTTGAACGCGTAATCAAAACTGACTGTCGAGTCGTCGGTCGTCCGCGTATTTATACAATTTAAGATATCCAGAACATCCGATTAAACAATAGCGCAAACACACAAAAAGTTGTTTATCACGCGAAGCCACGCGTTCAATCTAGAACATTCGGATTAAAATAAACACCCATTATTAAATAGATAAAAACATCATAAAAACGGTGCACAATAATTGCTTTCAAGAAAGATTTCTTTTGTTCCGGATTTAACAATGGAACGCGCGGCTCGAGCGGCTACTATTGTCTAATCTGCGTTACCTATCGGTAGTTGTAAACAACATCGCTACAGATTAGCGCATAGTTTCCGCGACTGGCGTAGCAATATTTACTACAAGAATTTACAACTACTTGAGTGCCTTTAGCAGTATGTGATCCGGGACCGCGCTATACCATCCCATTTCGCCTTTTCAGGACACTCGCTGCTGAATGCGTTGTGTGCGAGTTCCCTGCTCGAGCTATTGGGATGTGCGGCTGCGCAATTTCTACACTTCGGTGGCAGACAGGCAGATTGCCTTTGTGTGGCCGAAACCCAGGCATTTGGTGCACTGCACTAAAGGTGAATGGTCTGCAACGGCCTCCTTTGGAGTCCAATGTAGACCTTGCCTGCGTTCTACGAGCTATCTGTAAATGCGAGGCGAGACCTCTGTTTCCTAAACTCGAGGGTGGTGGCCGTGAAAATGATGAACTTGATTGAATTTCCAACTGAGTTTATTGGATTAAGAGTTATCGCTATATAAATATGCTATAGTTGTTGACATTTTCCGTTTTATGATAGTTTTATGAATTACGAAATGACGCCTCGTCCGGCATCTTGAATGACCAATTTACAAGAGAGCGAATGATGAAAAAAAAGTGTTGCCACTATACAAACTATAATTTTACCCAAATCTTAAATGTCCAGTATTGCTGCTATATAAACCAAATAAAATTGAACTGAAATGAAAAATTATGAAACATGTTAAATTTCGATTAACATTTCTCCCCACGCGAGGAAAAGATGAAAGAACTACACTGTTCTTGAATATGATTGACATAGTGATGAATTTACAATTTTTAGTGTAAAAGGAGATAAAAAACAAACGACGATGTCGACGATTCAGAAAAAGTTAGAACTGTCGAATTTACCGAGTCGTGATCACGAACCCCAACCATCAACAAGTACATCGAAAGCACCTGAATCAGATACATTGCTAACAACTCCTTCACCATCTGATGTCGAGAGAATTCCAATAGTAATCAGTGGTGATGGTGAGTTAGAAGAAACCTATGCACCACCTCCAAAAAAAAGGCAACTTTCAATTGTACAATCAATGGAACGAAAATACTCTTATTTGGATGGAGGAAAAGATTATTTGAAACTCTGCAAATGTTTGCTTTATTTTATTTGCGTTGATAAAAGACCGTTTGGCATTGTGAAAGGGCGTGGGTTTAAAAAATTGATGCATCAAGCGTGTCCATCATTTAAAATTCCTCATGTAGATACCCTTAAAGCACAATTCGAACACTTTTATAGTGTAATGCGTTTGAAAGTAGAAAATATATTTGACAATGTAGATCACGTGGCATTAACCTGCGATATTTGGAGTGAGATGATGACTGTTACCAGTTATTTAAGGGTTACTGCTCATTATTTGCAAGAAGACAAACTGGTGTCACGTTGCATAGCTACCGTTGCACTGGATCAGCGTCATACTGGTGATTTTATCGCTGAAAAATTAAAAGAAATTTGTGCAGGTATACACATCAGTTTGGATAAAATAACTGCAGTAGTTACAGACAATGGCTCGAACATGATAGCCGGCATAGCAAATTTTCTAGAAAAGAACAAACATTTATCTTGCTTTGCTCATACAATTAATCTAATCGCTGAATCTGCCATGTCAGTCAATAATTTAGGAGAATTAGTAAACAAGGTACGAAACATTGTAAAATTTTTCAAGAGCAGTGTAATCCTCAGTGACTCTTTACGTCAAAAGCAAACTGGGTCTCAACCTCTCAAACTGATTTTAGACGTGAAGACTCGGTGGAATTCCGTCTATTATATGCTACAGAGATACATTGAATTAGCACCAATAGTTCATCAAATTTTGATGTTAAATACAAAAGCACCACCCACACCATCGGCTGTAGAAATGCAAAATATTAAAACATTGATTTGTATTTTGAAACCGCTGGAGTATGTAACCAAAGAGTTATCAGGTGAACAGTATGTAACCATTAGTAAAATAATTCCGATGGTGAACTGTTTGAAGACGCAGATTAATAATATACCTATGGCTGTAGGTGATGGTGATGATCCCCATGGAAAGGTAATAGATACAGTAAAAAAAGAAATCCTAAAACAGATAGAACGCCGATTCGGACATATTGAAGATAATTATTTGATTGCAATGTCATGTTTGCTAGATCCGAGATTCAAGAATATCCATTTTCAGGACGCTAAAGCTTGTGCAAAGGCAATTTCTTTACTGAGAAGATATATAACAACGTCTCCTAGTGTTATCGGCAGCGATCATGACAGCAACTCTCTTGAAACAACTAAAGATTTTTGGAGTCACCACAAGAAATTAGCTCACACGAAAAAGCGTAGAAAAGTAAAACCAGTTCTTCATCACAGTTTGAAAATAAGGATGAAATAAGCCATTATTTATCTACACAGGTTTCGCCACTTTCTTTGGATCCTCTGAAACAATGGGAAGACATGAAAGTTGTTTTCCCAAAATTATATAAATTGGCACGAGAATTTTTATCGATTCCTGCGACTTCAGTGCCCTCAGAAAGACTGTTTTCGAAAGCTGGAAGTACAATTACTAAAACCCGTAACCGCCTATCGCCAAAAAGGCTCGACAAACTTCTTTTCTTGAGCGATTGTACCGAGGAGGAATGGGATTTATAATATTTTAGATTAAAAAATCGTGGCTTTACTTACAGGTTGTTTTTATTTATCTTATAATTACCACTATACCATACCATTTGTTACTTTTTTATTTTCTCTTACTGTATGAAGGTACAGACGATACTTACTGACTAACATTGACAAACTAACGTATGGCGTAGGCCCTGCCTGAGAAAAGAACTCGATACTTTGAGGTATCGATACTTTTGTGTCGATTCTTTTACGAGTACGATACTTTTTTATCGATACTACTCATGAGTACAGTATCGATATTTTCTATTCGATACCGTGTCCCTACCTGCGGGCAAAACGGAACATTACGATTACTTCGAAACTGCTAACGCCATCTATTGATGGTTTACGTAGCTAAAAGAGTTCCTCCCTTTTCGCTCTCGGTCAGTGTCCGCGAGACTGTCATACGTACCTACAGATTTTGGGCGCGGTAAGTAGTTTTTTGGGTATTTTGATGTAAAAAACATCTTTTTTGGCTTGCCTATACTTTCGATGTGTTTAGTACTTGCTGTTTTTTTTAATATCATGGCGATCTTCATTGAATTATTGTTACTTAAGGACAAATGTATCAAAATTGGGCGCAAGCGTAACCTCTAAATTTCACATAGAATAAAAAAGTACCTAAAAGGCAAAACGGACCCGGGCAAAATGGACCACGGGTCCGTTTTACCTTCAAGTGTTTTTATTTGACTTCCAATTTCATTATTTGTAGTTTAGACGAGAAATCGTAAAATAACATCGAAAATTGAGTCAGTTGTACTGTTTTTGTAAAAAAAAAAGGTTTTTTAAGTTGCTACGATGTTTGTTTCAGATGGTTAGTAAATATAAGAGAAAGACAGATAGGCAGTCATGGACAACAGAAAATATGAAAAGAGCAATAGAATAAATAAAAAATAAAGAAATGGGGTTTAGAAAAGCAGCCGAAACTTACAAAGTACCAAAGACGTTTAAGTGTTAAACGACATTTTGAGTTGTACAATGAATCAAACGATCTAGATAAAGCAGTTGTAAAAAAAATGGGAAGATTTAAGCAGATCTTTACCAATGAACAAGAAAAAGAATTGGCGACTCATGTGAAAGACATGGAAGGCCGTTTCTATGGGCTGACTACAAAAGATCTTAGGAAACTAGCATATGATCTGGCTGAAAAAAATAGCTTGGATCATAATTTTGATCACGTCACCAAGATGGCTGGTAGATATTGGCTTGAAAACTTCTTGAAGCGAAATGCGGATTTAAGTTTACGTAAAACAGAAGCTACTTCAGCAGCAAGAGCTGCGGGTTTTAACCCTGTTGCAGTCAACAATTTTTTTGATTTGCTCACCGACCTGATTGCAAAGTACAATTTTTCGTCGGACAAAATCTTTAATGTTGATGAAACCGGAATCACAACAGTGCCAAAAAGTTTGCCGCGGATTATTGGTAGAAAAGGAAAGAAACAAGTTGGACTGTTGACATCTGCGGAACGTGGACAATTAGTTACCGTTGTTTTTTGCATGGGAGCCGATGGATCTTATATGCCACCACTGTTCATTTTCCCTCGAAAAAGGATGAAGGAAGAATTAATGACAAATGCTCCACGAGGATCTTGGGCAATGTGTCATGAAAGTGGCTGGATACAAAAAGACATATTTACTGAATGGTTCAAAAAATTCATTCAGTTTTCAAGAGCATCTCGTGAAAACCCTGTTTTGCTCTTACTAGATGGACATGCTAGTCACGTAAAAAATTTGGATATCGTTGATTTGGGACGAGAACATGGAATACATATCTTATCATTTCCACCGCTCTGCACACACCGTCTGCAGCCCTTAGACGTGGGGTTTATGAAGCCTCTATCTACATATTACACAGAAGCTGCTAACCAATGGCTAAAAATGAATGGAGGGAAAGTCATAACCCAGTTCCAGATTTCAGGGCTCGTTAACCAAGCATTCCAAAAAACAGCCACTCTCACAACAGCATACAATGCGTATGAACACACTGGCATCTGGCCTCTCAATCGTGATCGTTTCACTGAAAGCGACTTTTTGGCAGCAACAACTACGAATATTGATTTAGATAACAGTGACACAGACGATGAAAGACTTATCATCAGCCAGCCACAGCCATCCACATCACGAGCTCCTCAGGCATCCTCCCAAGAAGTGACGACTAGCCAACCACAGCCATCCACATCACGAGATGCTCAGCTAACTGTAACCGATCTCCAAGAAGCGACGACTAGCCAACCACAGCCGTCCACATCACGAGCTGCTCAGCTATCTGCAACTGTTCTCCAAGAAGCCATGACTAGCCAGCCACAGCCATCCACGTCACTGAATCCTTCTGAATTGTCTAATTTCCAAGGCATTACATCAAGACAAGTATCTCTATCTCCATCATTGTTGGGAAGTGCTACTGACAATATTCAATCGCAAGTTCTAGCAGCATCGCCAGCAAATAATCTTCCCGAAACTGAAAGTTCCAAACGAGATGAAAAAAGTTCTTTCCTTGTTAGCCCAAAATTAATAATGCCTTTTCCAAAAACATCTGTAACAAAAAGGAAAAACGTTAGACGTGGAAAAACTGCCGTAATAACTTCTTCGCCGTATCGCAAAGACCTTGAAGCAACAATGAATATAAACGAAGCAAAGAAGGTTAAGAAAAATCTTAACCTGGACACCAAACAGAAAATTGCTAAAGGAAAGCCAAAAAAGAAAACGCTACCGAGAAAGAGAAATAAGAAAGATTCATCTTCTGACGAAGACACAGAAGACACTGAATGTTTTTATTGTTCTCATCTTTTTTCCCAATCAAATGAAGGTTGGGTTCAATGCCCTATTTGTCATCTCTGGGCACATTGTAGTTGCGCAGGAGTAGAAGATAATGACGAAGATACGAGGTTTTTATGCGAAAGGTATACTCCAGAGTAAAAGATGTATAATTTTCTGACGGGTCCGTTTTACCCGTTAGTGTGGTCCGTTATACCTTCAGTACCTGGATGGCCGAGCTTTGCTCGGTATTTTTTTATTTTTTAATTGTGTTTTTTGGATAATAAACAATTGATTTTAGTCTAACCTCAAAGCAAACACTCATTGACTTCGTGTTACTTAACAACGCCATCTGCTGTTGTGTCGTTAAAGCAATTACTCGTAGTTGCTCACAAAAAATTGTATTATTGTTCGCCAATAGATGTCAGGAAGAGTCATATTTTTCAGTTGAGATTGTTTATCGATAAAACACGAATAAAATTACATTTTCTAAAAATGATTCCTAGCTAGATCGATTTATCGCCCCCGAAACCCCCTATATACTAAATTGTATGAAAATCGTTGGAGCCGATTCCGAGATCCCAATTATATATATATATATATACAAGAATTGCTCATTTAAAGATATAAGATATGGGGGCAAAATGGTCCGAAGAGAAGTTTTTGGAAATCATCCAAAATCTTCTTAATGCGTGATATTTTTTAAAGTCTGATTATTAATGTAAAGTAGAATGATAAGTGTTAAGGACAATGGTTAAAAATTTATTTTAATAAAACTTTATTGAATTTGAATATATGTTAGTTTTCCTTAAGTGTCCCGTTTTGCCTTCAGTTCCCCTAAGTGGTAATCGCGCCTTTACCTGAGATGGATGTTTACCCCCGGACTGATCCTTGTCGGGAGGGAGACCCCTCACCCATGGCCTTCTGCTCTACGGCTATCATGACCACTTTGACCTCGGCGAATCGTGAACGGTAGGTTGTGAGCTCCTCGGATAACTCACTGTCCATACCAATGAGGGACTCGTAATGTGACACAAACTCTTGATAATGTTTGTCAAAGTGCCGCTTAGCTACAGCCGCGGCGATAGATGACTCAGTTTTACATATAGTGTTACTGAAATCTATTAACATCCTATATTTACTTTTAAATTGAATGGCAGGAGACTTCGCCATTTTGACTGACGTACTTTTACACAATTACGAACACAATAAGCTTTAAAATTGATTTGTTTACTCACTTGTTACACATCCATGCACCGCCTAAATCGTCGACCATGCATCGACCTCGATAGCATCGGACGGGCGTAAAGTGGAGACGCTGCAACACGTGCCTGCCGCTGCCAGCTATTGCGACACCGCCGAGTCACGAGGCGCTTCCACGTGCCTCGAAGAGCTGTTCAGCAATTTACGCGACCTCATATATTTTTAAGTTAAATTTATGCACTGTTGTTTCTTGCATCGTGCAACCAACATCTAATTAGACATAAAATTAATTGTAATTTTTATTTTAATTAAAATTAAGTATAAAAGTATTTGCATTTTTTTGCACCCTTCGGCTGTAGCCTTCGTAATTGGCGCAGTCGGTAGGATACTGTTGAAATTAGAGTCAGTGAATTGATCACGGGCACCGGCACAGTATCCGAACCTACAAGAGCTGCAGCAGGAGGAGTATCCGATCATCGATACGCGCAGAAAAACCAGATATGCAAGTGTGAGTACCTAGACTTATCTAGAATTGCTCTCCTTTTTTTTCCCTATAAGTTATCCCTAAAATTCCAAGATTTTCCATCCACGGGAGTCGAGGACCCCTAGGTTAGATAGAATACGTAGATTAGGACGCGTAGACGCGAATAGAAATTTAGACCCGCAAGTAGAAATAGTAGTAGATAGAATGGCTACCGCATTAGTAGACCAGATTTATAAAGCCCTAAGGCTTATCCCGGATTTCGACGGGAACGTCAACGTATTGACCCGCTTTATTCATTTGTGTGACCAGCTTGTAGCGCAGTACATGCAAAATGAAGCCGGTTACGAGCTAAGTAATCTAGCGCTACTTAACGGAATTCTGAACCAGGTTACGGGCCCCGCAGCTCGTACGCGGCAGATACAAATGAATTCGTCGAATACTTGAAGAATTTGCCAAAGAAATCCAAAATGAATACTCCCCTGAAAGAAAGAAGCTTCCCCTGAAAAAGGAATCGTTTTAAGAGATATAACAAAAACACAAATAAATAAAAGAAAAAGAAGACAAGCTGGTACTTCACAACGACAGTCATCTACAATTAAAAAAAAAAGAAACTTGTTTACCAAAGCGACTCAAGCCTGACATCGGAAACTTCTTTTCATGCTGCAGACGACTCCGACTACGAAAATTTTGATAATTACATTTCGTCATGTTTACAAGAACAAGAAGAACAGGAAAACATTGAACAAGAAAACAGATGATGATCGGACTAAGTGATATTAATTTTTATGAGGAAGGTCCTAGACTTCAAGAAAATAGCTGAATAATAGCGAAATTCGCTTCAAAAAAAAGTGTTAAACATTTTATAGGCAATGTTTTATCAACAAATGACCAAATTCCCACGGCGAAATTTGTTCGAAGAGTCAAAAATTCTAAAAGTGATAAGGGAACAGTCTTCACCTACCCTAACATTGAAGATATACTCGTATGTGCTGTACATGATTTAAATGATGTTATTGCAGTATTACCTGATCCCCAAATTTCCCGACGAGGACATTTCATATTTAATTTCGATTTTGATAAGTAAAACATACAATAAGTAAAAATATTATTGCCTACAATCAGACGAACATTTTCACTAATTTTCAATCTTGGTCAGTTCACTTTTTGAATGTTTTCAATATTTTGTATTTTCTTTAAGATTATTTTTAAGCGTTTTTTATGTTTTGAGTTCCTCGGTATGTATGCTCCAAAATATTTTAAAAATTAGACAGTATATTCAAGGCAAACGACATAAATATGGTGTTAAATTATACGTACTTACGGACACAAATGGTATTACGCAAAAAATGCATATGTATTGTGGTTCAAATGATGCAGATTTGCAGGGTAAAGGTCATGCTGATAAAGTTGTAATGATGCTAATGGAAGATTACCTCAACGTAGGACATTCACTGTACATGGATAACTTTTACAATAGTGTCACACTTGCTGAAAATGTATTAGATAATAAAACTTATGTCACGGGTACACTTAGAGCCAATAGATCACGCAATCCGCATAGTGTAGTAAAGTCTAAAATTAGTAAAGGTTCTTGTATTAGTAAATATAATTCACGCGGTTTTATTGTAAGCAATTATAAAGATAAAAGAAATGTTCTCATGATTTCCACAGAACATACTTCAGATTTCACTGAACATACAAACCGATACGGACAAGCCCTTTGTTATATTGAAGTATTACTTTAGGTTTACTAACCTAAAGTAATACTTCAATATAACAAATATATGAAAGGCGTTGATCTAAAAGATCAAATTTTATCGTATTATCCTTGCTATAATAAATCAACCCGGTGGTATAAAAAAATGATTGTACATGTAATACAGACTATGATGTTAAATGCTTTTAAACTTTTTAATGAACATATGAAACTAAATTCCAATGCAACAGCTTATTCCATGTCATTCTACGACTTTAGATTAGATGTTATAAGTTAATTGCTACGAGCTGAAGAACAAACAGAAAGACAAACACCAGCTCGACAAATTAAGACTTCCTCTGGAGGTCATATACATTTACCGGAAGAACTTCCCAAAAATGAAAATGGCAAAACTAAACGGAAAGATTGTCGTCACTGTTTAGAAACGCGACAATTACGAAAGGCCACCTTATTTTACTGTCCTCTTTGCTTAAAAAACCTGGTTTGTGTCTAAATTGCTTCCGTGTATACCATAAGTACTAGTTTTGCCAACAAGGATAATTATTTCAATTGTCTGGATCATTTTAGATTTAACGTAAAATACAGTCTTATTTTCACAGTCTTATCCGATGCATTTGATCTGATTATCATCAACGCCAATCATTTTTAAATTCTCTAGCTCAAGTCATTAACGATCTAAGCCTTTTGTCAGATGTCAGTTTCAAATTTTTTACTTACAGACAATTTTGCAGTTATAAACTTAGCATAATTATTATTAACAACATTATCAATGGATATCAATAATGTGATCCATTTGTGTCCGTAAATTTCAAATTTATTTTTTATGTTCTTTTTGTATTATGTACTTGATTATATTATATTTGTGTTGATTTTATTATATTGTTATCTTTTGTTTCTATTAGTTTATAGACATTTTGTTCAGGTTCGCAGTACTCACAGGAACGCGCGGAGAGTGGAGCCTTCTATCTCTTTCGGAGGCCACGAAATCGCGAAGTGGCTCTTTCGTTATATGATAGTTCATTTTACATAGCTTGATGCGCGGGACAGCCAACAAGATGACATTTTGATATAGTTGATTATATTTGTGTTGATTTTATTGTCTTGTTAACTTTTATTTGTGTTAACACTTTGACTGCTGAGGTGTTTCTCAGAAAATGCCTAAGTAATGCTAATTACACGCCTAGCGTGTACCGCCGCACAGGCGTTCGGTCGAGCAACGCGAGTGCGGCGCTACACGCTAGGCGTGTAAACACGCCTGGCGCGTAAAGCCGCACTGCCGTTGCTCGCGCCGGTGAATTACACACCTGGTGTGTAAGGCCGCACTGGCGGTCGGTCGAGTCAGGCCAGTGCCAAGACACGCGTACAAAATTCGTTTTAAATTAGAGCCTGTAACGCCATGGATAGTAGATATATATACAATTTAAATAAAATTACGCGTTTTAATAAAAAAAAAGCTTTGTTATTTTGTTGGGAGCGGTAGGACTAGCTACACCAAAAAAGGTCTGGCAAATCGATACAGTGTGGTCACGAGGTTATCGATTCCCTAATCTATGGGTGAAAATATGACCGAAATAATTAGAAAGGTTTTGAGATCATATACTTTTTTTATGGTAAAATGTGTATTTTAGTGGCTAATTGTCCTATTTGCTGTCCCCTGGCAGCATATTTATGGCAATGTCAAATTCAACAGTAATGCCAATGTCAAATTGACATTATGTGTAATAGAACAATTTTATCAAACTCATAAAGCGTCATCTTTTTTTTTTTTTGGAACTACTTTTTTTTCTGGTAAACGCCCCATTGGGTTTGTCGAAATAGTCACATGGATCCGGCTCTACATCGTTCCCCGATCGGGGTATGCCTAGAATATATTTGAAATCATCTTTACCATTACTTTGTACCGTGCAGACACAGCTAGAGTAGTTCAAACACCTACCCACTGATATGGGCTTCAGGCAATCAAAAACATTTCTAAAAATCAAAATTTATTTACAATGATTAAGTTTTGGGGAGCTCTACCAACTAGTCTAGTTAGTAGAGCTCCCCATCGATACCGCACCAACGTCTGCCGGCAGCAGCCACCGCTGCCCGCCACTCCTCGTTTTGGCGGAGCATCTGTTCGTAGCTTAACCGCCGGTATTTAATCGCCCGCGGTGCGCTGGGCAATGGGCGCGGCGCCCTGGACAAGCCGGGAGGAGTGCTGGGCGACGGTGGCGGTGTGCTGGGCGAGGGCGGCGGTGTGCTCGGCGAGGGCGGCGGTGTGCTCGGTGAGGGCGGCGGTGTGCTCGGTGAGGGCGGCGGTGTGCTCGGTGAGGGCGGCGGCGCAGGCGGACATTCTGGTTCTTCTTCTTCAGACCTGTAAAATAATAAAGTAACGTTGCATGTTATATGTGGCTATATGGGGTTAAAAAAAATATGAATGGAGAAATAAAATTTCACTACAATTTGCCCAGCTGTTTTGTTGTGTTGAGGTTATAAGCAGACAGAGTTTGTTTGTTAACAACTATATCTGTAGGTAACATTACTCAAATAAACCATGTAGGTATAAATAGATCAAAAGATAGTTACTTACCTATAGCAACAGGGTAGCCAGCGTGCCAGCCACCCGCGCCGCTGGATGCCCGCAATGAGGGGTGTGCTGAAACAAAAATCATTTCTGTAAGCGCATGCTTCCGTCACCAAACTATTTGCAAGCGGAGGTAAATGTAAGGTTAGAATCATTAGCTAGTCACATCACCCAAGCATATTAGTAGCCCCTAATGCCCTGTAAGCATATCAATTCGATGGCATTTAATGATTTTTAGTACAAATCTAATGCCTAAGTAATGTAGCCCAACGAGCTATGGAGAGGGCTATGCTCGGAGTCTCTCTGCGAGATCGAATCAGGAATGAGGAGATCCGTAGACGAACCAAAGTTACCGACATAGCCCAGAGGATTGGCAAGTTGAAATGGCAGTGGGCAGGGCACATAGCACGAAGGACTGATGACCGATGGGGTCGAAAGGTCCTCGAATGGAGACCACGTTCCGGCAAGCGCAGCGTAGGACGTCCACCCACAAGGTGGACAGATGACCTTGTCAAGACCGCAGGATCGCGCTGGATGCAGGCCGCTACCAACCGGTCTTATTAGAGGTCTATGGGGGAGGCCTATGTCCAGCAGTGGACGTCCTATGGCTGATGGATGGATGGATGGATAGTACAAATCTAGCCACTGAAAGACTGCGTTCGACAGTTGCATGCTTTTGTAAAAACAGCCACTTGTTAAATCAGACGCAATCAAGGATAATTTACGCTTCAGATATACTTCTAGCCATTTCTCGTCAAATAAGAAAAGAAATTAGCTTACCGTTCATTTTCCGTTATCATTACAAAGTTAACAAAGTTTCGAAACAGGTGATTTCGCGAGACCAAAAATACAAAATGATATTTTCCAACACTAACACGAGCAATAAGGAAACGATCGATATAGCCATATACCATACTACAATCCCACTCTACATTATGCTTTTGAGTATAGGTGCACTTATTACCATAGCAGTGTACCGACGGCTACAACTTAAATATCTACGAAGCAACAATGAAACTAAAGAAAGCAGCATATATGTGTCACGAAGAATCCATGAAAAGCCATCTCCGAGAAACATCAACCCTGATTGCATAAGGGTGGATAATAGGAGCATCTCAGCAACCATCTCAAGCAAACTCTCCAATAGTTGCTGATCTTCGGGGGGAGGTGTTACACATCCATGCACCGCCTAAATCGTCGACCATGCATCGACCTCGATAGCATCGGACGGGCGTAAAGTGCCGACGCTGCAACACGTGCCTGCCGCTGCCAGCTATTGCGACACCGCCGAGTCACGAGGCGCTTCCACGTGCCTCAAAGCGCTGTTCAGCAATTTACGCGACCTCATATATTTTTAAGTTAAATTTAAGCACTGTTGTTTCTTGCATCGTGCAACCAACATCTAATTAGATAAGTATAAAATTAATTGCAATTTTTATTTTAATTAAAATTAAGTATAAAAGTATTTGCATTTTTTTGCACCCTTCGGCTGTAGCCTTCGTAATTCACTGATTACTTGATAACAATGATAAAAACTGATTAGATTATAAAGGTTGATGTTTGATTGAAAAATAACAGCTGACTGACTTGACACTGACAGATTGATTGAATGAACGAATAATAAATAATAATAATAATATTTTTTTTTTATTTCAAAAAGTACATGGTAAAGATAAAAACTATCAGATACAAACATTTTTTTAGAAACAATAAAATAATTTTGCCTGAACTAGGTAGTCCTGTTTGTCAGGCGATAAATACGGCAAAAAATTAACTTAATATAATCATTGCATACTCACATATTCTAATTCACTAAAATTCTAATTAATTTTAAACTATGAAATAAACTTACTGTAAATTTAAAAATAAACATACAAATTAAACACAAACAAATAACAACTTCTCTGTATCTTCGTAGGACATATTTTGGAGTGCTTTCTGCACTCCAAAATATGTCCTAACTCACTCTGTGAGTTGCTTTTTGAAAAAATTTCTTGTAAAAGCATGCTTTGTTGCTTTTTGAGGGCACACAATATCTATCCGTCTTTTGTTAGTAATGTCAGCGTTGTAAGGAGTAGCTGCGTGCTGCTTTAGTACTATGTTCATTATGAAAAGCTGGCGAACGGTTAATACTTCACAAGATTTGTAGAGAAGGTTAGTAGGAAATAGGAAGGGACGGAAAGTTGACACCTTGAGGATCGCACGTTGAGCTCTCTCGATGGTTAGTAACAATGTTTTCCCTGCTCCACCCCATGCAGTTATACAATAAGATAATATTGATTGACAAAGAGCTATATAAACCTGTCTGATTAATTTTGGATTTGAAATACTGCGTAGCTTTTTAAATACAAATATCATCTTACGAATCCTGTTGCATACCATTTCGATGTGTGGTTTAAACGATAGAGTTTCATCTAATATTATGCCCAAGTATTTTATTTTATTCGTAATTTTAATGACAGGACAGTTAAATTGTATGACACCGGAACCTCTACAATAGTGCGCTACTACTTTAGTGCTAGTTTGAGTTGATGCTGGTTTTCGCATTGAAAATTTAATGAATTTTGTCTTGTCAGCGTTTAGTGTTAGTAGGTTATGTTGAAGACAGCGATTAATAGCGTTGAAGCCGTTTTGCGCATGCTTGTAAACTTCCTCTTCTGATTCAGCCGAAAAAGTAGAGCAGTGTCGTCAGCGTATGATATGACTATGCCATGATCCAAATTTACATTGCAGAGGTCGTTGATATAAATTAAAAAAAGGGAAGGCCCTAATATGCTTCCTTGGGGGATACCGTAGGAAGTGTTTTTCACATCCGCGCTGAAAACACTGTCAATCTTAACGCATTGAGTACGCTCTTCCAAGTAGCTTGCAAAAAGTTTTAACTGGGTACCTCGTACCCCCAGGTTTTCAAGCTTACGCAAAAGGATTGGGATGGATACCGTGTCAAAAGCTTTTGCGAGGTCCAGGAAAATTCCTATAGTGTGGTTACCTTTATCGAGCTCATGAGCTAAGTAGTCGGTTAGATGATGAACAGCATCTGCTGTTGAAATTCCAGGTCTAAATCCAATCTGCTTATCAGATAATATCGATTTATCCTGTAAATAGCCGAGTAACCTATTATTTATAATTTTTTCTAATATTTTAGAAAAAGAGGGCAGTAAGGAAATAGGCCTGTAATTTGTCACTTGATCTTTCCTACCCGATTTGTGTATAGGAATAATAACGGCTTTTTTGAGTCAGTTGGGGAAAATACCCACGGTTAAACATTTTCGGAAGATGTGAATCAAAGGTGAATGATACGGTCCATAGAGAATAATCTTTTGATTTACCTTGAACTTGATGTTTGTCTTGACTTGACGTTCCGAAATTACGCAATGTTCGTAAATGTTGCGTCATCCGACACGGCCCATTACACTTTTTCCACTTTTATTTTTCACAATATGGCGACCGGCCTTTTATTGCAACGTTGAGTGATGACGATCGCCGACAAAGACGCTCCTGCGCCACACGCCGACTTACTCTTGAGTTGATGAATTGTTCCCCTCATGGGTCACCAATGTTTCCTAAACTCGAGGGTGGTGGCCGTGAAATGATGAACTTGATTGAATTTCCAACTGAGTTTATTGGTGTGGTAGCATCCAGAAACTCCTTGTAGTTTCTGCCGATAAACCTTCATGTACTATAATAAGTCACTCTGAAATATAATTTGTATTTTGCTGATTAAAACCAATATTTGAAAGGTTTTATCTTATTTATCCATTTAATCAGCAAAATACGCAATCTGTGTGATGCAATGGAGAAATATTTGCGTCCTGATAAGTTCGACGTTGATCCAGCAGACAGCTCTTCTGCACAGGAATGGGAGCATTGTGTTAGCAACACATACAAATGAATGCAGTCTATGGTCTGCTGTGTGACGTTTTGCGAGCGAACTGTCAAAGGAATGTAGCGAAGGAATGAAGGAGTAGCGCCTGAGTCGCCCGCCCCGCCCAACCGGCACTTTTGGTTGGACCACGGAAGAGGACGGACCTCGTAGTGTTTTTCTTTGGTGTCTTTCTGTCGTATTGATCTTAGTGTCTATTAGATTCATACTGGAATTACCTACATATTGTACATGGTTTGGATTATTAGAAGTATTAGTTGTTTACATTTGCATTAAGGTGGTTTTGAATACCGTCCCTTCAGAAATAGTTTACAATTGGAAAAAAACTTTTGAAACTTTCCTGTCGTGCTGTGCGATTGATGCAAAAGGAAAAGATAACAGTATGAATTTCAACTCATCTAACTGCAAAAATTTTCGCATTTATCAGTGAGTGTTCCAGCTATGCAACTGCTATAAGCACATTAAACAAAATACAATTTTTGCTAGACACATGCTTGCGACAAGAAAGCAGCAGAATGAAGAAGATGTCAACGCATACATACGAGAATTGAAGTTATTGGCTAAAGACAGTGAATTTGGTCAAGTGGATGCGGAAACTAATAAAAAAGACAGTATCAGAGACGCATTTATTGCTGGCATTAAGTCAAACAAGATTAGACAACGGTTGCTTGAAAATCTATCACTAACACTTGATGAATATAATAATAATAATAATACTAGGATTTAGGACTAGGCCATCGACTCCGTAGGGGGGGTGAGGTCATTTCTCACCTGCTTTACATGGATGACCTCAAGCTGTTTGCACCGAAACGCTAAGACTTAATGGAGCTACTAAAAACTACAGAGGTTTTTAGTAGCGCTGTAGTTTTTAGTAGCGCCATTAAGATGGAGTTCGGTGTAGACAAGTGTGCGGTCATGCATGTACAGCGGGGGAAAGTTGTAAATTCACCGAATTTGCAACTTTCTGAGACAATGACTCTCAGATCCCTCTCCGAAGTCGAGACCTACAAATACCTCGGTATGTCGGAGTCGTTGGGTATATCAGTAGTGGACATTAAGAAATCGATAAAGGAGCGCTTCTTTTGTCGCTTGACAAAAGTACTTAATAGTCTTTTGTCGGGCGGCAATAAGATGCGTGCCTTTAACGGTTGGGTGATGCCACTACTGATATACTCCTTTGGCATACTTAGGTGGACTCAGACTGAGCTGGACGCCCTGGATAGAAGGGTCCGTCAACTGCTCACAACACACCGCATGCTACACCCACGGTCGTCTGTTATGAGACTGTACATTCCGCGGAAGTGGGGAGGTCGTGGCATGTTAAATGCCAAGAACCTCCACAACCGCGAAGTGTACAGGCTCCGGAGTTTTTTCCGCAACAACGACTGTGGGATGCATTGCGATGTTGTAGCAGTTGACAAGGGCCTGACGCCGCTCTCCTTGGCAAACGAGAACTGGCGCCAACCATCGGTGCTGAGCACCGAGGACCGCAAGAACGTATGGAAGGGCAAGGAGCTGCATGGGAGGTTCTATCGGGCCTTAACAGGGCCCGATGTAGACCTCCTAGCGTCGGTGAACTGGCTACGCTTCGGTGACCTATTTGGGGAAACCGAGGGTTTTGCCTGTGCGATTGCTGATGAAGTTATCAAGACGAACAACTATCGGAAATATATCCTGAAGGACGGTACGGTCGACATTTGTCGGGCATGCCACCGTCCCGGAGAGTCACTCAGGCATATCATTTCCGGTTGTTCGCATCTTGCTAACGGCGAGTACTTGCACAGGCACAACCAAGTAGCCAGGATCATCCACCAGCAACTTGCCCTTCAATACGGTCTTGTCGAGTCCGAGGTGCCGTACTATAAGTACGCACCAGCGTCAGTTCTCGAGAATGGCCGTGCTTTGCTCTACTGGGACCGCTCTATCATTACGGACAGGACTATTGTTGCCAATAAGCCTGATATCGTGCTGGTCGACCGGTCCCAGCGCCGGGCAGTGCTCGTCGATATCACCATCCCACATGACGAGAACCTCGTGAAGGCCGAGAAGGACAAACTCAGCAAGTACCTTGACTTGGCTCACGAGGTAACCGCCATGTGGGATGTTGACTCGACGATCATTGTCCCGATAGTCGTCACGGTGAACGGTCTCATAGCGAAGAGCCTCGACCAACATCTCAAGAGGCTCTCTTTAGACGGTTGGATCAAGGGCCAGATACAAAAGGCAGTGATCCTAGACACGTGCCGTATTGTCAGGAGGTTCCTCACTCTGCAGCCCTAACCACTGGTAGCTTGGGCCTCGCCCTCGCTATAGCTAAGAACACAAATTTACACAGAACCAAAGCAACAGCTATACTTAAGAATGTTTTAGGAAACACATTTTTAGAAGATATAAATCAAAAATTACGTCCAGAAAAAAAATTCTTTTCATTAATTATGGATGAAACGACGGATCAGAGCTCTTTAAAACAATGCTGTTTTACTGCTGTAATCTATGATGAAAACACCAATCGGGTAGAACATTTGTTTTTGGATATGGTGGAAGTGTCATCAGGAACTGCTGCGGGACTGTATGACTGCTTAAAACAAATGCTTCTAAATAAAAACATACCCATAGAAAACATGGTTGGATTTAGTTCAGACACCACGAACGTAATGGTTGGGGAACATAGTTCCGTTTTTACTCTTCTTAAGAACGATTTACCTCACATTGCTCTAGTGAAATGCTCCTGTCACATGATACACTTATCATCATCGAAAGCTTGCCTCAAATTACCCCGAAATGTTGAAGATTTCTTGCGTTCTGTTGGAGCGCACTTCAGTAGAAGTTCAAAAAGGCAAATGAAATTGAAAGAGTTTCAGGAATTCTTTCAAGTGGAAATACACAAAATTCTCGCGCCAGCTCAGACTCGCTGGCTGCCCCTGAAAGCGTGTGTAGACCGTGTGTTAGAGCAATATATTCCATCAAAGCCTACTTGACAGAAACAGTGTTCACTGATCCATCGAAGACTACCGAAGAAATGCTCATTACAATGAACAACCAATTCACTGTTGTATATTTAGAATTCATGTCTTATGTACTTTCACTGGCAACGAGCTTCAACACCTTGTTTCAATCAGAAACATCCCTTCTTTAAAAATTGAAACCAGAAGTAGAAAATCTTTTGAAAACACTGTGTGCTAATTTCATGAAAATGAGCTACATCAAATCCTGTGCTAATATTTTAAATGCTGACTTCAGAAATCCAACACACTTGCTAGGTTTAGACGAAATATATATTGGATTACAGGCTGGAGAAAGTATGGAAGATTTGAAAAAAGATGAAAATGTACCTCGTGCAGCTATTGCAGATTTCTATAAGACATGCCAAGAATTTTATATGGAATTTACGTCGGACATTATTAAGCGATTTGATTTCGGAGATCCTTTATTTTCTATTATATCTGTTTTAAATCCATTAGAAGCTCAACAGTTTAAAATTAAATCACTGGTGCCTGTACTAAAGCGATTTCCAGTGCTTTATAAATTTGCGACAGCACAAAAATTGGACGATGAGTGGCGAGCTCACGCTATGCTGGATTTTCATCAATATGGGCTTGAAGTTCATGGAGATAACATTGATGCTGAATGTTACTGGGGTAAAGTGTTTTGCATGAAAAACGCTGCAGGAGAATACCTGTTCTCAAACATAAAAATTGTTATTTCATTATTGCTGATTGCCAAATTGCGGATTTTTATCCCCAAATTTGGGGAATTCGATCAGGGTTTTTGGGGATTTGGATGAATTAGCTTTGGCAACCCTGTTCTGTACACGCGACCGGCAACCGGCAACCTCAAAATTTATATTTATTGTAAAATTTATATCAAGAATTATACGCAATTGCCAAAAGTTGGACTGCTTTTATTTGCACCAAAAAATGTCCAAAGACGTTACAGAGTCAAATTACAATCACTTATGTATAGTGTACTGGGACCCTATTCGGAGATTTGATATTTTCATCTCACTTTTTTTCGTCCTTGTTGCTCTCGTTTGAAACGTCATAGGTGTGAGAGTGACCAAGATAAAATCTCATCTCATCTCACGCGCAGGAATAGCCCCCCTGTATCGTTGTTACTGTGCAAGTTTATACAAGTTTTAATTTTTTATTTTGAATTAATGCAGTTTGAAGCAAAACATCGCAATATTAATTGTGGCGCATTCAAGAAAGGTTGGACTGATTCCAGTAGACGCTGTTGTAAGTAGAATTTTATTATTAGGTAATTAGCTTACACCTACTTTAAGATATTACTTTTAGCAACACTGAACACCTATTTGAATTAGTTTCTGATAATGAGTTACCATGAGATACGATTTGTTTCTAGCAATACGCGCACACGTACGAAGATCCATACCCGGCCCCTGAGATATCGATTGAAAAGAAGTATCTATTGTTAAAACGCACGCCTGGATCTCGGCCGGGCGTCACTTCGACGAAATGTTAACAGAAAAAGGAATCCTTAAATAAACTACATACATGGAAAATCGCACGTTATAACAAAGCGACCTGACGAAGCTATTAAATTGATTAAAATGCGGGTGATAGACATAAGCAGTGACTCGAACAAAAATAGTAATGTAGAAAGTGATATTGACTCGAATGTGATGCTTCAAGCTGAGTACATGGCCAATAATCTTAATGACACTATTTTGGCAAAAGCTGAAGGTGTTATTCATAATATTTCAAAAATATGTGTAATACTAAGTTTTTTCTATTTATTAATTATCTATGTAGGTAAGTAGTACTTAAGTATTTCATTTAAATACTCTTAATTTATAATTAATATGTAAAGTTTTTTTTCAATTTCTTGCTATTTTTAAACAGGTAATTAAAACTCTGGAAAGTTAATTCATACATTTTATTAAAAAATCATACCACTTACAAATTAATGAGGTTCATTACAGTGCGACATAAAAGAGTAGAAATTAATTATTCGGGAACTAATACATTACACTTTCTGGCAACACCAGAAAAAAAGTATATGTGCTGTCAGCGGTTAATAGTTTTCCTGCGTTTTTACTTACCGTTGTGTTATTTTTGGATTACAGTCATTCGTGGCGGAGCCCGCGAAATAATAAACAAAGTGTTTATGCGGTGTATGGCTGAGTATCAAGCCGGAAAGATACTAACAAAACTAGACGCCGTATACAAACGGACAGCTGATTTTACTGGTAAGTAACTATAAAAATAAATGTACCAACTTCTAGTGTGAATCAATTTATGTAGGTAATTGATATTTTTATCAATAACAGTGTTTTTTTCAATTGATTTTATTTGTGAGGTTATACGAAGGTAAACAAATACTAGTAGATGTTTATAGCGCGACTGTTGCATTTTGAGCGTTTGCTTCTTTTTCGTGCTGTGAAAAGTACTATCTACCTTTTCAGCAAGAAATAAGCAAGATTTGTAAAGGAAATAATTTACGTTCAATTTATGTGTTGTATGTGAATTATTAGTGTGAAGTGTTGTATGTGAAGTACTAGTGACCAAGTGTGAAAAATGTCCCAAATTATAATTTTTGCTTTTTAACCATATCATAGCTAATACAACCTTCTTTTTTATTGTTTCAGGAGTGTCTGAAAGTACAGTACGTCGGATAGCAAAGCAAGGCATCGAAAGAGGCGGAAACTTTGGGCACTCGCAAAGAGGAAGGTTGCTGCGCAGAATGTTCGTGCAAAAGATATAAAGAAGTTGACGGTTGAAGCATTCGAATCAATAACTGCCGAAGATTGGAAAAGTTGCTGCGAGCATGTAAAAAAAATTTAAAAAGAATATTATGACTATGGAAGAACACTATATAGTGCTATAGACGAATTAGTAATTCGAGTTGGTGGAGACAGTACTGACGATGAGACAGGTAGCAGTAGTGATGAATCAATGTCAGAGTTGAAAACAACAAACTTAAATGCTAGTACATCGCAGGAATCAAGTAATCTCATGGGAGGGGTGGAATACTTGGATTTTGACTTATTAGATCAATAACTTTTCATTTCGTGTCATGTAAATAAAATGATCCATTTAATCTAGCAGAGGTTTATTTATTATGTACTAGCTGCGCCCTGCGGTTTCACCCGCGGTTAAAAAGTATCCTATGTGCTATTCTAGACTACAATCTATCTCTGTGCCAAATTTCATTCAGATCTGTTCAGCCGTTCTGGCGTGAAAGAGTAACAAACATCCATACATACAAACTTTCACGTTTATAATATTATAGTAGGATTAATATTACGATAAGCTAGGTTCATGCTACGACTAGCAGCTGCACTTAGCGATTTACCAACTGAGACCCCTTTAATTAGGCCCTGTCGTAAAATCCATTCTTAGCTGACGTCAACTACGTGTAAATTACTTGGTAAAATAAATAGATTTTGTAGGTGAATTGTTAATTGTGTTTTCACTATAAAAAAAACTCAAAAAACTCACTCGTTAGCCGGTTACATTGGAAGTACAATAAAACATTTAGCGACGTCGATATTTTCCACGCTAGCAAGCTCTGTTTCAAACGGGAGGTTCTCCAAATTCTTAAGGAAGCAAAGCAGAGATGAAGCCAAAAGCACTCATACACACTCACCCCCACTATCCCACAACCCCCCCCCCCCCCTCACACGTCTTCTCACTCACCCTCTCACACACAGGCACCCGCACACTTCAACATATAATTAAATAAGTACCTGGATGGCCGAGCTTTGCTCGGTATTTTATTTTATTTTTTAATTGTGTTTTTTGGATAATAAACAATTGATTTTAGTCTAACCTCAAAGCAAACACTCATTGACTTCGTGTTACTTAACAACGCCATCTGCTGTTGTGTCGTTAAAGCAATTAGTTGCTCACAAAAAATAGTAGTATTATTATTCGCCAATAGATGTCAGGAAGAGTCATATTTTTCAGTTGAGATTGATTATCGATAAAACACGAAGAAAATGATATTTTCTAAAAATGATTCCTAGCTAGATCGATTTATCGCCCCCGAAACCCCCTATATACTAATTTGTATGAAAATCGTTGGAGCCGATTCCGAGATTCCAATTATATATATATATATATAATACAAGCATTGCTCATTTAAAGGTATAAGATATGAAGCGCATTAAAAAATTGTCCAATATTCTACTTTTTAAATGTAAGTACTTATTATGTTTATCATCGTAAAAAAAAATTTTTCTTTTAATATTGATAAGTATTATGTTTATTTAAATTTATTTGGTGATTGTTTTTATTATTTTGTAAATAAAATGTAAATCCGTAATTATCTGTAAGTTTATTTCATGTCATTATTGTGAGCTGTGGATTTTGTTTAAATAAATAAAAATAAAATAAAACTATAATAAACAGTTTGAATATACTCAAGTGAAGTAGTTTTCCCGCACAGATACCCAGACTCACGCCCATAATTTAAATTACAAGCTGTGTCCCGCGATTTCACACGCGGTCCCACAGGAACTCTTAATTTTTTCCGAGATGAAAGATAGTTTGTCTTTTTTTGTACTTCTGACAACGTGTATGCAAAATTTCATGATGATCGGTTGAGTAGTTAGGGCGTTAAATTAAAGCGTAACAAACAAACGAACAGACTCACTTTCGTAACAATAGCATTAGGGTTAGGATTAAAACTCAGTAAAATAAATAAAAATATGTAAGTCTCAAGATTGGTTGCGTCGTACTGACTGTGTTGCCACATGAACGATGGTGGCTCATTTATTTTCAACTCTTTTATGTCGCACTGTACATCATTTTTTAAACACGTTGTTATTTTAGTTATTTTCAAATTCATTCTTTAAATTATTGAAAGTCAGCAATTTACTCCACCATGTACAAGAACAAGCAGACTGCATCCAAAATCTCATCGTAAATTAATCCCTCGACGCGCCTGCGAAATTACCACAATCAATTTATCTAAGGGAGCCGTGGACCAACTGGACGAGAGACATTACGCTGTCTGATGTCTCCTTTCCCCGGCCGACGAAATTAAACTTTTTGCGGACACCAAAGCAATTACAACTGTACAAGGAAGCTACCTTGCTATCATCCCAGTCAGCGGATCGTTGGGCACAGAAAGTTTACCTTCAGCAATAACTACGCCAGAATCGAAGGACAATTGCATACTGACCCTGAATATCATGGAAGTCGCCGTGAACTTTAAAGTAACAAAAACCTCACCGCGGCCACATCTGGAACTGAACTCCATAAATTTGAGAAACTTATAGGACTACCAAGATGAAAATGGAGAAGACGAATCTCAACACGAAGATGCCGAGAATCCTGCAACCCTGTCTCGAGAACCGGCAAGATTTGCTCTTAAAGTTCTCAAATAGTTGCCTTTCTGAAGATGGAGGTATTACGCCATCGAGATTGACATCACCGCTTCTAGGATCGCAAGCCACCGAATTCCTCAAGTGGGCGCTTCGATTCTTCAAACCTCGCGAGTTTCACAATCTTTTGTTTTCATCATCTTTTACCCGGTGTTTAGCCGATGACTCGATGGTCCATTGTATTCCTAACATCGGTTGCTATCGCATATATGCACGAACTTAGTTGTACTTTCATTTTTACTCAATTAAAATAATTATAGTTTTATATTAGGGTTTTCTTGGATCTTACGGCTGCGGCCTACATAATTTGTGTAAAAACAACGGGTGGCTATTCGAGATGTACAACAGAAGAAGATATTGAAGGAGTTTCGGTTGGAGTTGTTTGAGGCATTGTGTCGTACCAACAAGTCTCCTAAGTATTGAGATAGCAAGGACAAGATGAAGGATGAAAGAAGAATCCAAAATCCTACGATCTCCAGGCCAGAAGACAGTGTTCGGTACGATGCATTTGATCATTTTCCAGATTCTGCCGACAAACAGTCCCGCTGCAGGTTTTGCAAACCAGGCAAAACTAAAGTGTATGGCACGAAATGCAATATGCATTTGTGTTTCGCCACAGGCGAAAATAAGAATAACTGTTTACGTGAACTTCATACGTGATGAACATATTCTATGTAAGTAATAAAACAATATTAGTACATACATAGTTTCATTCTTATTATGGCAATGTTATACTTGTAGTGCACACATATATGTACTTTGTATTGTAGTTATTAACGTCATACCCGTAGCACATAAATTTTAGCGAAAACTGTAAATACTAGATTTTTTTTCATTTTTGTAACCCCCCTACAAGTACGATGAAAGAGGGAAAAACTAAATAAACATGAGAAAATTAGTGGAAAACTATGCAAGAAAAACCTTCGAAAAATTGCTGCGAATAGAATTTAAAAGTTACGAGCGGCACGACAAGCTAAACGGTGGCTTTTAAAAAGGAATGCAGAATTAAATAACATTTTATCGGAACGCAGAACAAAATATCGGTTGTCATTCGAAGACGCCGAGTTTTTTAATTCTATAGACACTGTTAACCGCGACTTCCAAAAACGGTTCCTTGGTGTTGAACCCAAAAACACTCGTTATTCACCGTCATTCCTGAAATTTGCTCTATGCTTACATTTTTTTAAGTCCACGAGCTTATTTCCACGTTCGGGAGCAATTTAACACTTGTTTACTGCATCCAAAAACTAATTGGTACCGTTCCGTTGATGAAAGTCTAGGATTCACAAAATAATCTTTCATCAATAAAAAATAATTGAAAGCAAATGTAAGAAAGGAGATAATTTATGTTGCCGTAAGTTTCTATGAAATGGCAATCAGGAAATTTGTGACGTCTTCTGGAGGTGAATTCTTTGGTATAGAACATTGATTCAAGCACAGGTAGTGACGTTGTTCATTTAGCGAAACAATCTTTAGTGTTTATGGCCACTGCCATAAACGATTCATGGAAACTTCCAGTCCAATGTTTTTTTTATTTGACAGTCTGTCTGGCGAACAAAAAGCGGAACTGATAAAGAGCTATGTCCAGTTACTAACACAATCTGGTGTTGAGGTTGTAACAGTTACTTGCGATGGATGCCCTTCTAATTTCACAATGTCTAGAATTTTAGGATGTGAAATTGACTAATAATCTACAAGATTTAAAAACCGATTTCGAAGTCGACGTAGAAGGGGATCAGAAAACAATTATGTTCTATCCTGATCCTCCGTATATACTTAACATTCTGCGCAATATTTTGGGGGACAAAGGAGTAATTTTGAATGACAAACAAGAAGTAAAATTTCAAAAAAAATCTCATCAAAAAATTGCATAATCTACAAGATATAGAAGGATGTGCGCACAATAAATTACGTAAAGCACACACTGATTTTTCTAAACCAATTAGGAAGGTTAAACTTGCGGTGCAAACTTTTAGTAGCTCAGTAGCTGACGCAATCGATTGTTATAGATGTGAGTTTAAATTACCGGAATTTGAGAATTCTGCTTGTACAACAGATTTCGTTAGAAAGGCTTAAAAAACCATTACATAAAAAATGTAAGAATTAAGTTCGGTTTTAAATGATTTGCTAAATTATCTAAATAATTTGAAATTCCTAGATGGCCAAAAAATCAAGAAATCGAATAGAAAGGCTTCAATAATAGGTTTCAGTTGCAATATCCAGAGTCTTTTACTTCTGTATGAATGGTTCGTTGCAACAGGTAATTCATTTTTTTCGCCTTTATATAAACTTTTTTAGCACCATTCGAGCATAATGGCTTCAATAATAATCCGTCTCCTGTGCAGTTTAAGGCAGCATCCAAAAAAGTAGTCGTTTATGGTAAGCTCAAACATGTTGCTACTGGAAACTGCGCACTTTATTAGAAAATATACTCGTACATATTGACTTGATATATTGACATTTGACTGCCTCGGTGGCTCAGTTGGTAGTGAACCTGCCTTCTGAGCTTGGGGGCGTGGGTTCGATTCCCACCTAGGGCAAACATTTATGCGATGAACATTTGTGTTTGTTCTATGTCTGGGTGTTAATATGTATTTAAGTATGTATATAAAATATCTAAGTATGTATATCAGTCTCTGGCAGCCATAGTACAAGCTTTGCTTAGTTTGGGGTCAGGCGACCGTGTGTGGAAATGTCTAAAAAAAAGAATCTTAAAATATATACACAACCAAGATTTGAAAAAAGAAACAACTCCAGTCTTTCCATGCTAAGAGATCTTATTGTAATGGAAGATTCTGAGAGCCATGAATAAAACTCGTAAAATATATCACCTTTCTGATCCTAGAAATATCACAGAATACTCTGAAGACGTAAATGCTTACATAGCAGGGTTTGTAATTACAAAAATATCAAAGACTATAAGATGTGGCAATTGCTTGCAAAGCGTAATTGACGCTGCTAAATCAATAGGGCGATTAATCAGACGAAAAAAAAAATTCCTAATAAAGATGTTGTCGATATACACATATGCTTGCTAACTGAAAAAGGTTTTTAAAAGAAACGTAACAAATCTGTATTTGTAATTGAATTTGTAATTATAGGCGAACAATATCAAAGGCGAGACTACAAGGAAAAAGTCGAAAAAGCTAAAGTGGAAGGCTGGAGGGAGTTCTGTACAAATCAGAAGAAAGAGAGCATGTGGGACAAGATCTACAGAGAGATCAGGAAAACTTCGCCCAGGCAAGAGGACCTACTCCTACGCGATACTGAAGGCAACACTCTGTCCCCACAGCACTCTGCAAAACTACTAGCCCGTACTTTCTATCCTGACGACTCTGTAAGCACAGACCTACCGTGCCATACAGAACTTCGGGAACGAACAGGAGAAATACCGACGGATTTACTGGAAGATGATTCACCATTCATGTCAGAACTGGATTCAGTGATACAAACACTGAACCCGAAAAAGCCTCCGGCACAGACAGGCTTACTGCTGACATTTGCGCCCGCCGCAGCCCTACGATGCGGAAAGAAACCTTTCTTGCGATAGCAAGCAAATGTTTGTCGTTGAGATACTTCCCCAAGCAATGGAAAGTGGCACATGTGATCATTCTACGCAAACCCGGAAAGGAAGATTACACACACCCGAAATCTTACCGTCCTATAGGTCTCCTGTCCGTCCCCGGAAAAACCGTCAAAAAGCTTTTGGTAACCCGACTCCAATGGCATCTCCTCCCAACGATCAGTCAGAAGCAGTACGGGTTCATGCCCCAACGAGAAACCGAGTACGCCTTATATGACCTGGTAGAGCACATAAAAATGGAGTAAACAGTAAAAACATCGTACTCCTAGTCTCCCTGGACATAGGAGGCGCCTTCGACAATGCATGGTGGCCCGCCCTTAGACACCAGTTAGCGAAAAAGAGGTGCCCAACTAACCTCTACGAGTTATGAAGTCGTCGTACCTCCAAGACCGAAAAATCAAGGTCAACTATGCCAGAGCAGCAAGCGAAAGGGAAACTACCAAGGGGTGTGTCCAAGGCTTTATCGGAGGACCTACCTTCTGGAACGTAATCCTGGACACTCGCTGCTGCGACCGCTAGAGGCAGAGGGAGTTTACTGTCAGCCTTCGCCTTCGCAGACGCTGTCGTTCTAGTGTTCACAAGTCAGTCATCGTTAGTCATCGTCAGGTCAATCAAACGTTGGACATGATCGTGGAGCTGGGAAAACGTAATAAGCTCAACTTTGCAGCGCAGAAAACAAATGCAATGCTTTTTAATAACAAATTGAAGTACAATCTCGCAAATCTGGTCACGTAGGGCGTTTAGCTTTGTCTTGTTGAATAAGTCAAGTTACTTGGCCTGCTGATCGATCGAAGGCTCAATTTCAAAGCACACGTAAACGCTCAGTGTAAAAAGGCGGCGAACATATACGAACAGCTAGCGTGCGCTGCGAAAGTGATCTGGGGACTAAACAGTGAGATCACGACAACCATTTACATCGCAGTGGTGGAACCAATCATCATCTATGCCTCGAACTATGGGCGCAGGCGGTAGCCCTAGAGGAAAACAAGTCTCACTTGAACGCACTTCAAAGAGGCTATGCCCAGAAAATCTGCAAATCGTATCGCACTGTTTCTCTCAAGTCAGCACTCACCATATTAGGGCTACTTCCTCTCGACCTGAGAATACGAGAAGCGGCTAACCTGTACAGAGCGAAGCCGAAGTTCTTCCACTGGTTGTGGCGCTACTATCATAGTAGCGCCACAACCAGTTATTATCATCTATAATTGGTTCCAATGAAAATTAGTTCATGAACCAAACCGGTAGCCATGGTCATCTTCCAGAGTCAGAAAAGCGGCTGCAAATGAGCTTTAGAACAAATATTAAATATTTAGCAGCCAGTATAGCCCTTTCCAAATAGTACCTAAACCTCTCCTTGCAAGAATAATGCAATGCATAATAAATAAATTAATAAGAAAATAATGTTTAGATGCATTCATGAAGCCTCGGTCACTTAACGAGCTGCGTAAACGATTGCACAACTGATTTGTTTTGCGTAAAATTTTTGTTATTAATATGTTCTTTTTAGTACGAGTATTTTAATAAATATATGAAAATGTTATTCATTTCAAATATATTTCACAGTCACAAAATGCCAGTTAGAAACGCTGGTGTTGGGAAAATCTCATTGTGGTGTTAGATAATGTTGTTTGGTGTTAGATAATTAAATGAAAAGAGACTTGTTAAACATCCATGCACCACCGCCTAAATCGATGACTACGCATCGACCTCAATAACACCGAACAGGCGTTTACGCGACCACATGCATTTCAAGTTAAATTCCATCACTTTTGTTTCTTGCGGCGAACAATCGTCATCTCCTTAATTATAAAATTAATTGTAATTTTTATTTTAGTTAAAATTTAAAGAATTCGCATTTATTTGTGTCCTTCGGCGGTAGCCTTCATAATTGGCGCAGTCGGTAGGATACTGCTAAAGTTAGAGTCTGTGAATTGATCACGGGTACCGGCATTATCTGAACCTACAAGAGCTGCAGCAGGAGTATCCGAGCACCGATATGCATAATAATATGTGAGTACCTAGGCTAATCTAGAGTTGCTCCCTTTTTTTATTTATCTTTTAAGTGTTCCTTTAATTTCCAAGATTTTCCATCCACGGAAATCGACAACCCCTAGGTTAGATAGGATACATAGATTAGGGCGCGTAGACGCTGATAGAAATTGAGATTCGCACGAAGAATTTAGTAGTGGATAGTATGACTACCGCACTCGTAGACGCTAGCAAGTCGCTAACACAACACCCCTCTTATTGCGTAATTGTCTGTCTCCAACCTATTTTAATAGGGGATAGTAGTGTAATATTGGGCATTCTACCCCACCTGTCACTCGGCGAAACGAAGTTTCGCCCTTCGCGACGACGGTGTGATAGAATGCCCAATATTATACGATCGGCTCGATCTAATTGATCTGTGACTCGTATTCGTTAACCAATACAACCAGCTCAATTAACAAAGTTAGGCTTCTTGTTGATGGTGCGTCAGAATGCTCAATATTATACGTAGAATTTCTTGTTATTGTTCAATGATCTGACAGAGATAGTAGTCAGATTTAGATCATAAATGTTTATGTTATTATTACATTCACTCATTAGCAATCAAACCGCTAAGCGAATTAAACATGAGATTTGTCAAACAACCTCAATCATTGCAGATAAACACAATCTGCGATAATATTTCTAAGATCGGATTTCGCCATGGAGAATTACTACCCAACTCAGTTCGATGTATTATTTGTGGACCGTCAAATTGTGGAAAAACAAATTTACTCATTGGACTTCTTATTCACGAAAATGGTTTAAAATTTCAAAATATTTATGTTTATTCAAAAACTCTGTACCAGCCTAAATATTTATTTTTAGAAAAAGTTTTACAACGTGTGCCCGGTGTTTCACTTCAAAAATACCAAGGAAGTGAAGAAGTCTTAAAAGTTCAAGATGCAAAAC
This sequence comes from Peribatodes rhomboidaria, assembly GCA_911728515.1. Lineage (NCBI taxonomy): Eukaryota > Metazoa > Arthropoda > Insecta > Lepidoptera > Geometridae > Peribatodes > Peribatodes rhomboidaria. The sequence continues at coordinate 2,567,110 of OU452184.1, read as the reverse complement.
CCAACTCCGTGATTATATTTGATGATGTTGCCTGCGAAAATCAGAATAGCATGCGTGATTACTTTGCAATGGGAAGACACAAATACATTGACTGTTTTTATCTAAACCAAACTTACAGTAAGGTTCCTAAACAATTAGTAAGAGATAATGCTAACTTAATAATACTTTTTAAACAAGATGAAATTAATTTGAAACATGTTTATGCATATTTAATACGGCTAAAAGAAATATCGTTTTTGCATGAGCATGAGCACCGGTCAGCACTATCAGGTAAGGTTGGCGCGCATTTACATTCATAGTGTTTTAGTAATGGCTTAGTTTGCTAATTATACAATATCTGTATGACAACCCTAATTATTTTCACTTCGTCGACAATTGATGTGATCGAAATAATTTGCTTAGCTATTATTTTGACTGAATTTAATACGGCTAAAAAGAAATATCGTTTTTGCATTAATGTACCTAATCATTCGTAGTGATTTTTAGTGAATTAACCTCGGTTTTTGCTATATAAGAAGTCATTTTTCGACTTATATATTCGTCAACGAGTCCCAGTCCGCAAGTGTTCCAGTATCTTCAAGAAGTAATCACAGAAGAAGTATCCTGTCTTCGACACCACCTCTGCTGCCTGCCGAGCCTTCAAGAACCAACCGCTGCTACCTCTGCTGCTCGCTGAGCTTTCAAGAGCCAACCGCTGCCTTCGATGCTACCTCTGCTGCTTGCTGAGCCTTCAAAAGCCGACGGTTGCGCCTCCGGTGTTGCCTCTGCTGCTCGCTGAACCTTCAAGAACCAACCGCGTCTCCAGCGAGCTGTCAGCCGAGCCTTCAAAACCTATCTGCGATCCCCTGCAGACGAGTAACCTGTTGGTTACTTACCAGTTCGCTAGAAAATGTGAGTATTTTAAAATGCGTTGCTGTGAAAATAGCAACGCGGTTTCATCTATAATAATATTATAATAATCTTATAGTGTCCTTGGTATGCGTTTAGTGACACGTCGACTGCGTTGGCGGAAGGACGTTCGCTGGACAATTATTTAAGTGCTGCCGTGGCACATTTGTGCCCCACGCGTGAAACTACGGGACTATTGTACGTACAACGGAGGTAAGTTGTTTTAGTTATTTTATGCAATTTATCAATAAGTTTTGGTGTAAAGTCGTTTATAATTTTATTTGTCGTTTTGATTAAATACATATTTTGTTTATTTTAGGTACTACCATAAATAAAAATGGATAGAATGGACTCTCAAATACTTGAGTGGCTTCAGGAGTCTGACGAGGAAGAAGAAGGTGGTGCAGGAGACCTGTTTAGTAGTGAGGATGAAGAAGACCACTGTATAGAAGAGTTACATGACTCTCAGTCAGAGCAAGAAAATGATGAAGAAGACCAGATAGCACGAAATTCTGCAGCCTCAGAAATCACCACCCCCCCCTGCCGCAGTCACTGACGTCAGACAGTTCAGATGACGATGCACCTTTATCTGATTTACGGACCTATAAAACAAAATCAGGTTTTGAGTGGAAGTCTGCACCATTTAGAAACAGCGTTCGAACACAAGCCTCTAACATTCGTACGCGTTTGCGGGCCAAAAAACGAAGCTTTGGCTTGTAAGACTTCAAAATCATGTTTTGATCTGTTTATAGACAATGAGACGATAGACATCATTACAAAATGTACTAACATATACATCGATAAGATAAAAGTAAATTATCAACGACATAGGGATGCAAAAAATACTGATTGTGGCGAAATAACAGCTCTAATTGGAATGCTTGTTATGATGGGTGTTGAAAAAAGTGGAAGAAGAATAATAAAAGACTTTTGGGATAATAAGTATGGAACCGCAGTTGACGCAATCAATCTCACCATGTCACAAAATAGATTTACCTTCTTGCTAAAATGTCTTCGTTTTGATGATGTCAATACCCGAGATAGTCGAAGAGAAACTGACAAACTTGCACCCATTAGACAAATATTCGATATTTTTGTAAAAAACTTGCAAAAATATTACACGCCGAGCGAATATCTCACCCTTGATGAACAGCTTGTGGCATTTAGAGGGCGATGCGGTTTTCGTATGTTTATACCTAATAAACCAGATAAATACGGTTTATAACTGTTTGCCTTAGTAGATGTTCAGTTTCCGTATGCATATAATTTGGAAATATACGCTGGAGTCCAACCCACAGGACCTTTTCAAGTGTCCAATAAGGTGCCAGATATAGGTCATAGGATGCTAAAACCTCTTGAAAATATGGGAAGCAATGTAACTATGGACAACTGGTTCACTAGCATACCATTGCTACTGGAACTAGAAAAAAAGAAGATTACGGCCATAGGAACCCTAAAATCGAACAAACCTGATATTCCGCAAAAATTTAAAACATCTAAAGACAGACCCATCAATGACGCATTGTTCGGTTTCCAGAAGAAGTGCACTTTAGTGTCATATGTGCCAAAACCCAAAAAAGTAGTATTAGTAGCATCTACTATGCACAATGATGATAGGATTGATCCTAATACTGGCGACGCGAGACAACCTGAAATGATTACGGAATATAACAGAACCAAGTGTGGTGTTGACGTATTGGACAAAATATGCAAGCATTTCAGCGTAGCACGAAATAGCCGACGATGGCCGTTGACCATATTTTTTGATATAATAAACATAGCTGGAATAAATGGCATGATAATTGACGCTATGGTCAATCACAATTACAAGCGCATACCTCGACGCAACTACTTGCGTTCTGTTGCTATAGAATACCTAAAACCACAAATGCAACGGAGATTGTATTCTAAAACGATTCCTAGAAATATAAAAGAACGAAGCATGCTATTTTTAGGTATCAATGAAAACACCCCAGGATAACGATATCCCGCGCAAAAGAACCAAGACGGCCAGATGTCATTACTGTGGAAGGGCCAAAGATCGATCGACCAGAACAGCATGCCAAAAATGCTATAAGCCGATATGTAATGAACATAAATATAGTATATGTATCCAGTGCTATGACCAAAATATAAAAAATCTCGACCAGGCACCTAATGACGACTAAAATTATAATTCTTCATTAAGTATGTCTTTTTTTGTTGTTTCCTGAGGTTATGGTAAAAATGTTTTTTTTTATGTTTGAGTGTAAAAGAGTGAAATTTTTTATTTGTATTTTATGCAGCAATAAAGACTGATTACGTATGAAAAAACTTTTTGTTCTTTTTACTATTCCAATAGGAAAAAAAAAATTAATTTCCTTGGGGCACTTTTGAGCCCCGCGCGTGTTATCACGGGATCTCTGAAGGCGCGGGTAACGGAGTGTTAAGTAGCGCGCATTACCATAGCGCATTTTTAAATTTTGCCGCATGCCATTGAAAGAATTGAAGACGTACTTACGGACTTGTTCCTGGAAATTCATTTCGCAGTTCTCCGAATATGCACGCTCTCTCATAGATTTTACAAAAAACGATCGACGCTGACGGGGACGAGGGAAAAGCTTTTAAGGTGTTAAACTCCTTTTTTCGCATCGTCTTTCTACAAGCCCCGTTTTCCGCCAGCTAAATGAGCCTCCATAAAATGAGCCGTTTTTTCTACGCACCAACGCTAGCGCATATTTGCTCTGCTGCCATGCTGATGCAGGGTCCCAGTCTTACGGAGGAATGGCCTATTGAACACGCCAGCAGGTTACCGGCTCTAGCCGAGCGTAATTACCACACTACCGACGTACTGAGGTAGTGACGGATCATCAACCTTTCAAATGACTACTGTCATTGAAGACATGGTCGTAAAGCCCGATAGACAATGAAGAAACTATCTTATAACCTAGAAATCAGATATACCCCCGGCCGTGTTAATGTTGTCGCTGATACGCTGTGTCGCCCTATAACAGATGAGGTGGAGGAGCCTGCCTCTGAGCCTTGCTGCATCTGTCCAGTAGCGGTGGTTCTACCATGACGGGGGCCCGTAGAGATCCGAGAAGCTCAGTTGGTAGACTTAGAAGTTAAAAAGATTATTGATAACTTTGAGGATACCTCTTACCCTGATATCGCGTTGCGATAGACTGAGAGGGGTTACTACTTTTCGCAGGGGGTTCTGTATGGCTGTGATTCCGGCGGAGTCGTAAGAACCGCAGCAGTTGATAGTACCAGAATCTCTTCGCCTAGAGCTGATGGGAGATACATGACGCACCGACTGCGGGTCATCTGTGGGTTGAGAGGACGTTAAGAAAACTAAAGAAAATATTATACTTTAAGAGTATAGAGATTTACGTGACCAATTGAATTTTAAATTGAACTGAACTTAAAGACTTGTAACGAATGTCATAAATACAAGGCTACTAATTTGAAGCCTGCGCTTCTAGAAACTCCGATACCACACCAGCGTTTCGAAATTCTTGCCATGGATTTGTTTGGAAGGCGACCGAGGAGTAAAGTGGATATTTCTCGTGGAAGAAACCGCGAGCCGGTAGGTCGAACTATTCGCGCTGTGCGACTCAACCGCTGCGACGTGTGCAAAGGCGCTGATCGAAGAAGTCTTCTTACACTATGATGGATTACCGCGCGGTGTCATATCCGACAACGGAAGTCAGTTCGTATCAGCGGTGGTACGTTCTAGGGGCTTAGCAGTCCTTGACTTCTGTCTATCATCCTGAGGCCAATCTGGCCAAGCGCAAAAATCGCGCGCTATAACAGCTTTTGCTATCTTGGTAGAACTGAACATGGAAGTTGGACAACCGACCTATGTACTGTTACATTGAGCATGCATTGCTATTTAAAATAAAAACTACATAATTTTTACTTTTAATCGTATCGAATACTCGTAAACAAATAAACCAAAATCTAACAACTAATGACATTGTCATCAGAGTTTTTCTGACGCTGGCATTTGATTTTTTTAACGGAGCTCCGGAACCGTGTTTCAGAAAATAATGAATCGGTTTTCGAGGGACTGCGTTGAGGTCGCATGGAGGTCAGGTGTGGGAGCGACGATTGTTTTTGATTCTAAAATCTACTCTGAACTTAGTATTAAAAAAACCTATTAAAGGTCGCAGACAACCTAAACCGGATATTCTCGTTACTGTTGGTGTTTGAAACCCTACTATTGGGTAAGTTGTGCATTATTAAAAACATAGATTGGGTAGTATTAGTACTTGTTCGTATCTGTTTGGTAATCGTATGTGTACATTGGACTCGAAAGGAGGCCAGAGTCAGATCACTCACCCTTGGTGCTGCAGTGCACCGATTGCCTAGGCTTCGGCTATACTAAAGTGATCAATCAGGAGAGGGAAGAACTATGCAGTCACTGCGGAAGAACCAGCTCTAACCAACAAACTGCAAAGTGTGAGAAACGTTCAACATAGACGTGATTTTCGTGCCTGCCGCTAGATGGCGTACAAACCGGAGGAATTTGACAATGGCGCACTTCACTCTTAATTCAAACTTATTTAACCGGAAGGCGCTGCTTGTCTACAAAACCAACTTTAATTCACTTCCTGTCGCCAAATCTATTCGGACGAGGGAGGCAACATCCGTTTCGGTTGACCAATCGTGGCAAGGCACCGGGGTGTGCTTGGGAAAAACGTGGTCGCGCCATGGCGCGCCACTTTTTGGGCGTGCTCCTTACTTTGCTTCGTGACATCGCATCGGCAGCATCAGGATAAAAGTATAAAGTGGAATAATAAGCCAGATAGGCATAGAAGTTATAAAGTGAATCTATCTGAACTAGTGAATCTAAAAGCTAAGTACTAATATCTAATAAGTTAAGTAATTGTGCGTATGTTTATAAACGTGAATTGCTCATAGCGATTGCTATGATAGTGTTAACAGTTGATTCCTTGTCAGTTTACACGATTTTGGTTACAATAATTGTTTAAAGTTTTGCTAGTATAAAATGCGTTATTAACTTAGTGCCCGTTGGTGATAACTTTAAGTTTGTGATAGTAGATCCTTTGAGTTTTAGTAACAGCATTCTTATAATTTCTCATTTATACATTTTGTGTTTTATAGCACATTATTATACCTGGGGCCTATTAATTATTACTACTATTGACTTAGGTCACATCTTACTATACTATGATTTATGGTTGTGATTATTAGTTTTATGATTATTAATTGCTTATGATTAGTAATTGCTGATAAATAATAAGTGTTATTATGTGGCAGGAATTAATATAAAAGTAAATTATGTTCATTACTACTGGGTGATTTTATTTCTAGTCCTAATGTCTTAACAATTTTCAGAAGTGGGATCACTCTCGGTCACGCAGTTCTGTGTGGTGAGACTCGAAGAGAGAACGAGGCCGAGTTAGAGGAGCTTCATGCAGTCGATCTCCTAGCGACAGTGCATCACGGCGCGAGTCGAGCAGATGGCGGCCGCGACAGCCAGAAGTTCCCGAGCCGCGGGCCTCCTCGACGCCTAACTTCAGGGATTATCCGGATCAATCTGGTAGGATCCATCCAAATCTGTCTAATATAGTAGTGAAAGCTGACATAGTGCCAGAATTCGGTCGTGGAAAAACACTACCCGCTTTATAACGGTTAAAAAAAAAATTAACGATGGTTAACAATGGAACGTAAAAAGCTATAATATGCAAGCTCGATTATCTGGACTGGCAAAATTGTGGCATAATGCGTTAAATTCTTACGAGTTTTCTTGGCATGAATGGAAAAAAAAAAATTTTTTTTTTTGAAGCCTTTCCGCAGGATACAGACTTTGCAGCATTCAGAAAAATGTTAGGAAGAAGAAAATAGCACAATGAGACTATGACTCATTAAGTCATTACGGTTTATTCGAAAACCAAATTTTGCTTTTCTTTTGGTTATCAAATGTGAGGTAGTAGGAGAAAAGCCGTGTCCTGCATTATCGAAGTGTTACCTTTTCACCTTAAAACTTTAGCTAGAGTAGGAAATCGTCGAGGAGAGTTGTTCTCTCAGGATCTCGGCATGAATGATGACAAGCGGTGGTTGCCAGCTTATCCGCAAAGGATTTTTCATCGATTTGCTGATTCAGCCAGATATAGCAGCAGCTGCACCGTTCAAGGACCCAACCGTGCCATACACTCGTTTGAGCTCAATTGTAAATTGTAGTGCTATCTATAATGATAGAAAACCTGTGTCCTGCTGTCTTTGCAACGAATCTGGTCACATTGTTCAATTCTGTTCAAAAATCCTCTGCTAAGCCTGCAACTAGGTGTGGTAACTGCGGGAAAGGCAATCACAAAACTGTTTCTTTAAGAAGGTGAACGTCGTCGAAATTTCGCGGGTAAAGGAGTGCTATTTTAAAGATTTAACTCTTAATGGTTCGAAGGTCACTACTTATATGGGCACGGGGCGCAGATATGAATGTGCTGTAAGATTAGGCGTACTATTGGCCACCTGAGATTTTTTTTTTAGTAAGAGGTTTTAACGGTCTCCCCATAAAAGGTTCGTGGACAAGCGACGGTCTCCGTTGTAATTGATCTAAAATTCGTTGCAGACGTTGTCGTTACTGATGCGCCTCTCAATTTTGCCGACGTTTCTATTGGTCAACCAATTTTTAATAATGAGCAAAACAGGTTCAGTGGTTGGGACTCGAGTTACACTTGAAAGCGTTAAAAGCATCGATTCCGAAATTAGCATGATTGGTACTTTCACAGAACTCGATAAAGTTTAGCTCTTTTCTTTCAGGGATAACGCTATTCTACCTAAGTACTTAATGTACGTGGAGGTTTACAGTGACACTCAACTCGAAAGTCCAGCCGTTATATTTGTCGATTCTCGATTATGTTCTTACAAAAATACTAGATATTCCTGCGTCGGTATTTTGCTCTCCAGTTAAAACTGTGCCAACCACTAACTACTGTGATAGGCCCTTTGCCGATTAAAAAGGGTTCCTTGTTAGCTCGAGTATTTATTTCAGCTGAAGCTGATGACCATGACATGACAGGGACTGAGGGACTGAGGAAAAGACTCTTGATGAGATGCAATCTGTCATCGGTATTGATATCGATAAGGTTAACTGGGGCTCTACTGGTTCTAAGGTCACACAAGAGTTGACCAAATATTTTCAGGAACTCTAGGTTGGTTTTTCGGCAGATACGTTGGAGCTAAGTGCAACAAACAATCTTTAGAGCTCAATTCAGACGGACCTTTTTGTTACAGACCTTAGCGATTGTCGTTTACAGAAAAAGCGATTGTTAGGGAAAAGATTGACATGTTAATAAATGGCATAATTAGAGAATCATCATCAAATTATGCTAGTTCTATAGTTCTAGTTAAAAAGAAATTTTACCGAATTTCAGTTGCTGAAGACTCTATGTATAAAAACTGGTCTTGTCACTCCAGAGGGCCATTTTGAGTTTCAGTGAATGCCTCTTGGTTTGACTAACTCACCGGCAGGTTTTCAGCGACTCATTGACAAAATTTTCGCTTCCCGGCGCTATGACAAGGTACTTCTATATTTTATTTATTTTATTTTATTTTCTTAGGAAAACTTACAGCTAGGTACAAAATTATAAATAGAAGATAGAGACAGAAGGCCAATTACAAGTTTTCACAAATATAAAGGTAAATAGATAAATAACACTTAAAAGACAGACACTCAAGAAATAAAGAAATAAGCTAAATTTAAATTTAAAAGATACACAGAAAAAATAATAATAATAAGAATAAAATTACATTTATAAAACACTTATGGAAAATAACTGTTGTTTACAAGCTGCTTGAATTTAAAATTATATATTATCATATTGACGAAGTATTATTACCTCCTAAGTATTACGGCCTGGATCTTTTAAGATTAACTTTAGAGATCATTAGAGACGCCGGGTTGACTTTAAATTTAGAAAAGTGTTTCTTCCTGCAGGATAAAATCGACTATTTAGGTTACGAGATCAATGCAGACGGAATTAGACCTGGAAGTAAGGAGATTGAAGCTGTAGCAAATTACAAAGAGCCAGGTAATCAACATGAGTTGAGAATGTTTCTTGGTCTGACAAGCTATTTCAGGAAATTCGTTCAGAACTACGCGAACAACAGGCAGCATATGACAAGCTGAAGGAGGTACTAACATCAAGGCCAATACTGTCTCTTTTTCGTAGCGAAGGTGACGTCGAAGTTCATACGGACGCTAGCAGTAAAGGTTTGGCCGGCATTCTTCTGCAAAAACAAGATGGTCATTTCAAACCTATAGTTTATTTCAGTCGTAAAACTAGTAAAGAAGAAGCTATGTATCATTCATATGAACTTAAAGCATTGGCGGTCGTTGAATCCATTAGGAGATTTAGAATAAATTTGTTTGGTAAGAAATTTAAAGTCGTTACAGATTGTGCAGCTGTAAGATATACCTTCTTAAAAATGGATCTAATGCCACGTATAGCGAGATGGTGGCTATCAATTCAGGAGTTTGACATGGAAGTCGAACATAGACCTGGTAAATCACATAGCCACGCAGACGGTCTTAGTCGGTTTCCAGTAGATGCAGCTCCAGTGGTTGACGTAAACGTTCTAGATATCTTTGATTGGATTATATGCCTTCAAAATCAAGATGATAAAATTCGAAAAATCAAAGCTAAGCTTGAGTCCGGTAGCGATGAAGTGTTGAGTAAAGATTACCTGATAAACGATGGCAGACTGTACAAAATTATAAAAGATGGCGTGGAGCGATTGGTAGTACCTAAATATGCAAGGTGGAATGTATTGAGAAAGTATCACGATTGTATAGGGCATCCAGGACTAAAACGCTGCGAGCAGATCATCAGGGAAACATTTTGGTTCGCGGGCATGACAAGGTTCATACGTAAGTACGTTAATGCATGTTTAGATTACCTTTACAAAAGGAGTCAGTACGGGCGCCCCGAAGGAGAACTTCACCCAATACAGAAAGTCCCAAAGCCAATGCACACTGTGCACGTGGACCATTTAGGCCCATTCTGCAAGAGTCGGACAGGTAATAGCTGTTTATTGATGATGGTTGATTCATTTACGAAATTTGTGTGGTCTGTCCCAGTTAAATCCACAAAAAGTCTCGAAGTAACTGCATCGTTGGAAAATGTATTTTGTTCATTTGGTTACCCAAAAAGAATATTTCAGACAGCGGGTCTTGCTTCAAAAGTAATCGTTTCAAGCAATTCTGCTTGGATAACCAAATCAAGCACATCCTCAATGCAGTGGCTTCCCCACGTGCTAATGGTCAGGTTGAAAGATATAATCGGACTTTACTTGATTCGTTAAATACAAGTGTAAAAAAACGAAAGGGAATGGGATATTCGAATTCCAAACGTCACCTGGGGGATGAATAACTACAGGTTAATGTTTAGCGCATCCCAGAGCAGATATCAAGGTATGGGTAGTAATTATTTTGATAGCGAGAGTTCGGCTGAAAAGGTCAAAGAGGCAGCTTCTGCAAATTTGAACAAAACTTCAGAAAACATACGTAAGTATTTCAACGATAAACGCAAGCCGCCAACCAAATACAAAGGATTTACTGTCTTAGTATCGTCTGATTCAATAAAGAGATTCGAAGGCATTCGTTCAGACTCTACCACAGGTGGTAGCAAAGTAGACAGTACTGAAGAGTTAGATTTATTAGAAAGCTAAACCTGATCATAAAGATGACTACGATGAAAATAAAACCAAAATAGTTGATTTATTGAAAGACTAGTTTTATAAGATTGGACTGTGAAGTTAACATGGTGAAGTTAACATGGTGAAGTTAACATGGTGAAGTTAACATGGTGAAGTTAACATGGTGAAGTTAACATGGTGAAGTTAACATGGTGAAGTTAACATGGTGAAGTTAACATGGTGAAGTTAACATGGTGAAGTTAACATGGTGAAGTTAACATGGTGAAGTTAACATGGTGAAGTTAACATGGTGAAGTTAACATGGTGAAGTTAACATGGTGAAGTTAACATGAAGTTAACATGGTGAAGTTAACATGGTGAAGTTAACATGGTGAAGTTAACATGGTGAAGTTAACATGGTGAAGTTAACATGGTGAAGTTAACATGGTCAAATTCTAGAGCTCAAAATACTGTAGTTGTTGTCAAGTTAATGGGCAGAAAAAAAATTATTTGTTGCAAGTTTGATTAACAATGAGACTACGTTAAAAAAAAAATGACTGGTATACTTGTATTACTCCCTTTGCATATTTACCTATTTACAGCATTTCAGTGAGCTTATCAAAATGAATAGGGTGTAGATTTTTTTTTTTTGATGTATGATATGTACCCCATGTTTTCTTTCTTTGCAGAGACGCAAAGATGTCAGGATGGACGAGTGTGAGAAACGTTCAACATAGACGTGATTTTCGTGCCTGCCGCTAGATGGCGTACAAACCGGAGGAATTTGACAATGGCGCACTTCACTCTTAATTCAAACTTATTTAACCGGAAGGCGCTGCTTGTCTACAAAACCAACTTTAATTCACTTCCTGTCGCCAAATCTATTCGGACGAGGGAGGCAACATCCGTTTCGGTTGACCAATCGTGGCAAGGCACCGGGGTGTGCTTGGGAAAAACGTGGTCGCGCCATGGCGCGCCACTTTTTGGGCGCGCTCCTTACTTTGCTTCGTGACATCGCATCGGCAGCATCAGGATAAAAGTATAAAGTGGAATAATAAGCCAGATAGGCATAGAAGTTATAAAGTGAATCTATCTGAACTAGTGAATCTAAAAGCTAAGTACTAATATCTAATAAGTTAAGTAATTGTGCGTATGTTTATAAACGTGAATTGCTCATAGCGATTGCTATGATAGTGTTAACAGTTGATTCCTTGTCAGTTTACACGATTTTGGTTACAATAATTGTTTAAAGTTTTGCTAGTATAAAATGCGTTATTAACTTAGTGCCCGTTGGTGATAACTTTAAGTTTGTGATAGTAGATCCTTTGAGTTTTAGTAACAGCATTCTTATAATTTCTCATTTATACATTTTGTGTTTTATAGCACATTATTATACCTGGGGCCTATTAATTATTACTACTATTGACTTAGGTCACATCTTACTATACTATGATTTATGGTTGTGATTATTAGTTTTATGATTATTAATTGCTTATGATTAGTAATTGCTGATAAATAATAAGTGTTATTATGTGGCAGGAATTAATATAAAAGTAAATTATGTTCATTACTACTGGGTGATTTTATTTCTAGTCCTAATGTCTTAACAAAAGCCAAGTTTGAAAAGAGTCCACAGGACGGTAGCCAAGGGCCATTTACTAGACTAATTAAAATATTTTTTTATAGAAAATGACCTCTAGAACATACGAAAAAAAAAAATAGAAATGGGACATTTGAAGGAGATACAAAATTTACAAAAATAATTTTATTTACCGAATCATAACACAAAAAAGATTACTTGAAGAAGAACATAAACTTCAACTCAGCAAACTAAGTAAAGACTAATTATCTGCTAATATATCTGCTGCTACTGAAAATTTTACATAAAAAAACAGTACATACTCGTATTGTTTTGTTATTTGTTTGGTAAAAAGTAGTAAGCATATTTATGGATTAAATAAAAACTGCTGTTAAAAAGTACTAAAACCTCACTCAGTGCCGAATTTCATCCAGATCCATTTAGTCGTTTTTACATGATTAATATATAATAATTAAATAATAACAAACTTCTTAAAGTCCTTTGGGAACCCCGATACCCACAAACGTTTTTCCGTTTTAATGCCTTGGGTACCTAGGGTACCCAACATGTCAAAATCCAAAAAGCTTTTATTAAAGTGCATTCTCGTCCGGCAATATTTATGTTGTGTCTTCTTGAACCTACAACTAATTTTATACTTGGTTAGTATCAATCTCAGAAATACGTCAAAGAATCACAATCGTTATCAAAGTTTAGTGATGCATTTCAATTCTGAAGGTACGAGTATATCTTAATATTTTCTTATTTTCTAATAAGAAAATATTAAGATATACTTTTAATGTGGTTTAAAAAATATTAGAGTAGATTATCAACGAAAACACAAAAATAATAATTTTTCCTTTGATTTCAAACTTATCGAGTATGGGAAAAGCATGTTTCCTCTTGTATCCAGGCTATTTTTTTATATGTTTTAGCTGCATGACTATAGATTATTGTGACATACATTTTACGTAGCACAAAGAAGTACAACAATTTTTTTTTTCTTTCTTTTTTTTGCAGGAAGGTTCACTCTATTAATAAAATAGAGTTTTTCGAAGAATGGCTTAGGCACGAAAAAGACGAAAGAAATGATCGTGTATTTGAATTTATTTTGTCTAAGTTTGAGTTTCCTGACATTTCTGAAGATAGTCAAAGAGACATTAAGATGAAGTTAGCCAGTATTTCTGCAAAAATCGCTTCCAAATGGGTTTCTTCGGGAAAGTCAAGGGAGCGTTTTCTTATCATTAATAAGTTGTGGCTAAAAGGCGAAAAATTAGAGTTCTGCGTGCGGTCAATTCAACCGCAACCTTCTACCTCATCGACTGACCACTCTCGACCCGGAAAACCCAAATAAGTCTTCGAAGATTCGTCATTCAAAACTAAAAAACGTAGAGTTGAAGATTTAGTTTTCTCGTGGAGTATTGGCGAATTGATGACTGCTGCATAAGTAGCTGCACGATCTACTAGACACAAAGTCAAAGTCAAAATGTTTTTATTCAATTTAGGTATCAAAGATACACTTATGAACGTCAAAGTTATTTAAATAGACTCGACCGCCTTGTTCGGACGAAAAGCCTCTACTCAGAAGAACAGGCAAGAAACTGAGGGGCATTATTTTTTCAAATAATAAATAAATTACAGTCTCACAAATTTTGGCTTACAACTAGGTAATATCTATAAATACTAGTGGCTACTTGGCGGAAGTGGAAGGCTCCAGACATCTTTATCTTCTAAATAATTCTAAATAAACAAAAACGTTGCCAGGGTTTTGAAGGACATTGGCGAAAATCCGACTTCTGCGAGTGTGTGCATTAGCCTTCAACAACCCAGTGCTGTGCAGAATAATAGACCACTAAGTAGTGACGAGGCATTAGCCTATTTCTACAAATACAAATACAAATATCTTTATTAGCCAACCATTTGCACAATACACAAGCACTGTGGACCCCACACTTGGAAAAACCAGCATCGTGGGCGTCCACTTGAACGACACATTAAATTAAAGGCAGACTAAATTATTTTTGAGATATAATCTAAATGTTACACATTTTACAATACAATGTTAAAAAACCAGATTGGGCTAGACTCTAAGTCGACCACTCACTCCTATAAACAGACTAGGAAAGTCTGGCAACACATGTTTCCATCATAAAACTGCATTGTTAACCCTTAATTTGGTATTGTATGCTGTGCCATAAAAACTTTAAAAAAAAAAGTGTCAAAGAAATATTATGATTTCGATATAATTATTATTATTATTTATTCCCATAAACTAGTCACACTTCATGAAAAAAAATGTTTTTGAGTGTTAGAAACACTGGTGGTGTCACCTTTTTTCAAAATGTCTGCCCGAAAGAAGCCGGTTGTGCTCACTAAGGTATTTATTTGTTTTTTTTATTTACTTTTTCTTCGTAAATTTTTTAATAAAACACTAATAATATTATCGTGACATTATAGTAAAGTGTTCACTGCTATAATTTTGGCAATATTTGGGGATATTTGTTGTTTTATTTGAAAATAAAGTTTGTATGCCGTGACATACATTGCCAACTTAGTAATGAATTACTGCATAACGAACCTGTATGTCACATCATACATTGCCACTTGCAGGTTCCATAATTTCACAGAAGAAGAATTGTCGCTAGGCTTTGGAGCTCAAGTAGTCATTGCTTTGTGTAAAAGTATGAATAAAAAAAACAGCTTTTGTATTCTGCGACAATTTCTTTTCATGCCCAGGACTCTTCTACATACTGAGAGAAAACTAAGGCATTTTTGGATTGGGCATCATCAGAAAAAATAGACAGATGCAGTTATACGTACGGAAAAAGAAATGAAGAAAAAGCCTCGAGGAGCTTATGACCAAGCAGTTTGTGACAAAAATCGCCTGGCAGTTGTGCGTTGGAATGACAACAAAGTCGTAACATTGGTTAGTACTTATGTAGATATACTTTTATAGAAGTATATCGATGTTCTCCTGACTGTTTCTGTTAACTCCTCTTTAACCAAGCAACGGATTTTGATGCGATTTTCACCATCAGTTGCGGGTCGCTAGTCTGATAAAACTTTCAAAGTATTATGACGTATACACCTACTCTTGGTTACGAACCAAAGGATCAAGATATTTCGGCAATGTTGTCATAATCGCATTTTATTCCCCAAAATATTATTTTAAATCTTAAGACTTTATTTTTGATTTTATGACTTAAAAAAAAATGATTGGCTATACAACGTGCTGGTTTGAGGTGTAGTAATATTCAAAGGTGTGTATCTGTATAACATTTTGAATCATTTGCCAGAATAACAAAATGCAAATCTAACATTTATTGTTCCATACAAAGTTTAAAAAAACTATTTTTTACAATTATTTTGGAAAGCCCTTAGAGTGATCGCTGACCGCGGCGTTTGTCAAACAACTCAACACGCATGCGATCGTCTTCCCCGTTCTTCAGCCCGCGCCCCGCCGCCGACGGCGGCGCACACGGCTTAAACTTAATTCGTTAAGAAACAATGTTTATTGTTTACGTTACAGTGGAAGTAGGTAGATTTATAAGATATTAGATAGGTATTAAGGTTTTTTTTTTGTATTTCGCTAGTGTTTCACTAATTACTTTGCTAATAACCACATATTAGTACTACACAAAAATGTACGTAGTAGGTTCTTATCTAACCTAATTATTATCCTTCCTTGTCCGAGGGATAACATTGTGATTACTGGTCTTTTGGGGTCACTTTTTCACATAGGTAACACGAAGTTGCGTGTTTTATAACATTCACAACAATCCAAGAACTACCTCAACACAACACACTTATCGCACAGATTACAGAAGAGGTTCGAAGTGCTGTCCTCCCCTCTCAATGCACAACCCCACTCGACGAGACACTGAAGCCATGACATTCCGGAGCATTTCGGGAGCAATCGTGATGAATGCCGGTGTAATACGCGCAACCATTTCCTCCGTGGTATTGCACAGCATACACGGCATTTTTGACGAAACCCCACATAAAAAAGTCCAAAGGCGTCAGGTCCGGAGATCAAGGAGGCCAATGACTGTTGCAGAGGCGACCTTCCACAAAACGTTTACGGTAGACCTCACGCACCGCAAGGCAGTTTCCGCCCGCAGCACCAACACATAAAAACATCATCTCGTAATATTCAGCATTTGAATAAGACATCGTTATAATCTACGCAATGAAACAATAAAGACGGAATTTTATGACTTCACACCGGGATGGATAGAGAGCAACTAGACGAAACTTTAAATTTTTTATAAAATTATTTAATTATATATGATTTATTTAATTATTTTGCGGCTAGTAGGGGTGACCATGAGTTTACATAGTAACGAAACCTTTTCTCATTTTCGTTTTATTTTCGATCGTCGGAGGAAAGTATCAAAAGTTGGTTCGAATTGGTTCTAAAATCAAATCTCTCTGTTTAAAGAGTTCCGAAAACCGTAATGATCATCAAAGTTAAGCAACGGACAATCATCGCCATATTGGCTGATAAATTGACTGATAAATCGGAATCGGCTTAACTCTTTAATACTCACAACGTGCTTGAAATAACAAAATCTTAAACAGCGAAGTGACGAACCCGGTTTTCTAAGCATGTGAGCGTTGGAAAATGTGTGCCATGATAATTAAAAAAAACCAAAAATTACAATAATAACTCGTGATACAACAAGTGTCTTGCTGGCCTACCATGCGCAACGCGACATATTACAAACAGACATATTATGTTTACACATAGTCTTACGTTCTCGCTTGACAAAAAGTGACGAGAAGAATTTTGTCAAACTTGCAAAAATACACTTTAAGACCGAACTCATGGTAGTTCCTTGCCTATTTTGTTTAGAGCACCGCTTGTTGCCGCGGTATGCTTTGGCGGCTCTCTGTGAGCTCTTTGTCTTTTGCCGCCAAATGTATTGATATGTTCGCGAAATGACAAAGAATAATTTTATTATGCAGTATGCACAATTTATCTTTTCACGAGCTTTTATTTTTATTTTCGCATGCATTTTTCGTACCTGTGGTGTCTGTCAGTAATCAATTCTGTCACGTTAAATGCCTACTCTTTGCTTTCCGATTGAACTTAAATGTTTTATGTACTTATGTAAGTTGAGTGACTATGCAACAACCTGGTGCCACCGAGATGATCTGATGATGGAGTTAGGAGGTGGGTAGAGGAACTCTTCAACGGCGAACAGCACAGACTCGAAATTTTGTAAATCTATTTAATTGTAATAGCCCATTCTCAACGCCATCATGACACAGCTGCTACACCCAGGGATGACTTCCGGCAAGGGAACTCTTCAATGGGGAACAGCACGGACTCAAAATTTTGCTAATGCATTTAATGGTAATATCCTGTTCTAAACTCCATCATGATATGGCTGCTAAACCCAGAGTTTTCGTTTCGTTTTCGGCGAGTTTACGTTCACTTTATTCATGTCGTTGACTAGATATGTAACCATTTAAGTATCTAAAAGATATATTGCTTTTGTTTCTGTTTAAAATAGTTCTTAAAATGTATAAAGGGGCATTTACTCTATTCTGTGTTTTGTATAATATTCTTTCTGCGCGCTTAGTAGTCTTTGTCGGCAAGACCGGTCATCAACCGAACAGCTGTTTGTGAGCTTATTAGGGTTGCTGCAAGTCAAATTAACGTAAAAGTTTAAATTGTGATAATTTAAAATCTATCGTATTTAGGATAAGGAGAACTTGCAGGTTTAATTCTAAATCAGTCTCGGCATGTGCTGTTTCAGTATTACTACACCCAAAACCAGCACCTTGTATAGCTGGGGGCACTGTTCACTGTATATCCAAAATCATCAAATGTGAAAAGTGCCTCCATGGCTTACTAGCTGAAGATATCTACGACTTAATACGTACACTGTTTTTACCTGTTAACTTAGTTTCTTTTTATTTTAATTTTTTGTTTAATCTATATTCTGTGCACTGAAACAAATGGCTCTCAGAATGTCGAACAAGATTCTTGGTTGCCTAAATATTGTTTCATACAACTTATGAATGGCTTGCATTGGTTAATGTCAATTAGTTAATGGAACTATTTTAATTTAGTTGATATTTTTGTTGTTAGATAAAAACAAGTATGTTTGTATTTACAAACAAGAAAAAATATTTGTCAATTCAGTCATTACAACCGGTTACTTAGATTAATATACGAGTTTGGATTTATCGATTTGAATGAATTACTTATAACATAGCGTTGAAATTAAACTAGCCTATAGTAGGGTGAAGTGAAACATATGAAAAAAAAATTTGTTGCTCTTTTCAAATCTCCTGTATTATTAATAGGTGACCATATGTAAAAGCTTTATGCATGCAAAAAATCAATGGTCTACGACTTTATTTTCAGGTGGCGCATTGAGATAATAGTTTCAAAAAAACTAATATTTTTACTTATAAGCTTACCCTCAAAAAAGAGTTATTCTAACATGCTTTGCTTACAAATATACTGTTTTTAACTTCGTCTAAGTGTGATCTCGAACGCAAATATAGTATTTTCTTATAAAACTTTAATATAATGGTTTTGAAATAATGCCAACGTTAATTAAATTTTTATAAAAAATGCCTAAAACGCGTAAAGATTTCCGGTGTCCTGTATTTGGTGATCCAATCAAATTCAGTGATAACATGTTACCTACATATTGTGATGTGATTAAACATTACTCATGGATTAGAAACGGAATGTTAGAGTTGAATAATGGAAAGGACCCTTCAGTCAAAGATTTATGTGAAATGATTGCTTCCGATATTGAAGCAATCTGGAGTAAAGCATCTATCCCTACAATTACCCATCAACAAGTCGTGTCCAGACTGATTTTATATTATCAAAAGTACAAGAATGTGAAAAAATTACGTAATGACTCCAAAAAGCAGATACCTATTCTACGATGACTCAATAAATAAGTTGTTTGATATCGCAACATGTAAATGTGTATCCCGAGAACTATGCAAATGTGTGACTAAAGTACCCGTTGCTGAGGAAAACTTCTTAAAAGATCAACGAAATGAGCGCAAAATGTATATTGGTTCTGTGGATAAGGTGACAACTCAATCTATGCAACGTCGTGAAATTAGGAAGCGAAAGTATGAAGAGTTTGTTGCAAAATGTAACGTCACTCCAAGTACATCATCATCTGCCCCAGCTATAGTTTGGACGTCTGACAGTTCTTCTGCTGAAACATCAGATGAGGACGATGAATTTCGTACTGCAGAATTAGTATCTAACCCATCCCTTAAAAAAACTCAACAGATGAGAGATAAGCTGAAAAATCTTGCTACAACGTGCGATAGAACTGGAGTTTCTGATCGATCGGCAGCATTAATTGTAAATGCTGCGTTACTTGAGTTACCAAAGCTAAAAATAGATGCGACAAACTATTATGATTTGATAGAATGGGCGAAAGAGAAGATAACGGAGCCTCCTGTAACAATGAAATACAGCGACTCGGAAATGACTACAAAAATTGCATCTGGAGAAAATTTTTTTGATATTGAGAAGTACCCTTGCCACACTCAAGCAGTCGAAAGGTGTGTCAAACTTGTAACTGAGGCTTCGGCGTCTGTTTGTGGACCCGATGCTAGAGATGGTTTCATTCGTACTAGAATAAAATCCAGGCAAGAAATACCTACTTTCGACACCAAATCTCAGTATTTCCGTCAAAAAGAAGACACTGGGACTTCTGGTACTGAACATTAAAATGTTATTTTTATGGTAATTTAATATAGTTATTCATTGTACTAGTAGTTTTAAGTATAAATTCAGTAAAATATAAAGTATTATTGTCAAAAATAAATGTTTATTCGTAACTCTTTTTTTATCTTATTTTTCTACCTTCATACCTAATGCGCCACCTCAAGATATTGAGTTAGAAGGCTGGTATTTTGCATGAACATTTCCATTACGATGGATCACTGTTTGAGAAACCAGGTAACTTAAAATTCAGAAAAACAAAATTTCACTCCACCCTAGCCTATAGTCTATTTCAACTAGAGAGCGAAAAACGTACGTTCACGTCACGGTACCACGAGAGCACCGAAAACAAACGATGCGTATCGTTATCCAAACATTAATGTATCGTTTCCCTGTCGCTTACGCATTTACCGATTTTCGTGGTACCGGGCGAGGCGAGCGACAAAGTCAATCAGATATTGCAAACCTGTTTTGACATTTTTCGTTAAGATATGGCTGGGGCCACATTCCGCTCTGGAATATGCTTGGATTCGGATTGTTTTAGTGTGCTATTTGACTGTTTGGTTGTTAATTGTTATTTTTTGTTGAGTTAAATTAGTTAGAGTAATTTCGGGTATTATGGCCTAGTCGGCCAATATGGCCTGCATTATTTTCTCCGTAAACAACCAAGATCAGCTGTGTGCGTGTCCTCCATATTGTCGCGCCCCTTCCCTTGACCCCCTCAGTCCCTTGCTACTTTAATTGGAGTCCGCGTGTGTGTAGTGCGAGCGATGATCGAAAATTAATTAATTTGATGTTATTTTTTGGTAAGTTTGACTAATTCCAATTCCACAATTAATTATTGTTTTTATATTGCTAGTGAACAGTTTTTTTAGGTAAACTTCTCATCTATAGTGTGGTGTCACTCTTTTCGCGCATTGTTTACTAGTTTTTAGGTTAGAATTTTATTTGTCGAAAATGTCCTTGTGGCCAATATGGCTCACTAGGTAGGTGACCAATATGGTCTACCAGGCCATATTGGCCTATGCATAATGTAATCTTTCTGCAAGTGAATATTTTTTTCTTTTTAAGGAAATGGCTCCACGAAAACCAATTTCACAAAGAAAACGCCAAACTTGGTGCAAAGCATCAATGAAAAAGGCAATCGAAGATGTGCGAAATAAGAAAATGGGCTCACTAAAAGCCTCCAAACTATATAACGTACCCCGAACAACTTTAAGACGTTTGGCAGCTAAAGTAGATCTACCAGCCGATGTAGCGACTTGTGCGAAATTAGGAAGAAAACCTACATTACCAGAAGAACTAGAGAAACAATTAGTGCGGTATGTGTTAGCAATGGAAGCTAAGTTGTTCGGTTTAGTACGAAAAGATGTCATGAGTTTAGCCTATCAACTGGCAATAAAAAATAATATCACCAATACCTTCTCATCGAAAAATGAAAGCGCCGGTAAAGACTGGCTAAAATCTTTTTTAGAAAGGTACCCGGAACTTTCTTTTCGCCGCCCCACAGGAACTTCATTTGCCAGGGCTAAGAGATTTAATAAAGAAAGTGTGGACCATTTCTTCAATCTTTATGAAAAATTAATGGATGACCACAAGTTTCCCCCAGAAAAAATTTTCAATGTAGACGAGACTGGCATAAGTGTTGTTCCATCCCAAATGCCCCAAGTTCTAAGTCAAAAGGGAAAACGTCAAATTGGTGCTTTAACATCTGCTGAAAGAGGTTCTCTAATAACTTGTGTGATGTGCATGAGCGCTGGAGGTTCATTTGTTCCTCCCATGATTATATTCCCAAGAAAAAGAAGTCATCCACTTCTGATGAAAGGTGCTCCTCCTGGTGCCATACATGAATGTCATCCTTCAGGTTGGATTCAAACCAATTTATTTACAAAGTGGTTTCAACACTTTATTGAACATGTGAAACCTACTGAAGAATCTCCGGTGTTACTTGTTCTAGATGGCCATACAAGTCATACAAGAAATCTGGAGTTGATAGATCTCGCAAGAAAAATCATGTCCACTTACTGTCAATTCCTCCACATTCCAGCCACAAAATACAACCACTGGATAAGTCATTCATGGGACCACTGAAAAAATATATTTCCGATGAAATAAGGTCATGGGTTAGGAACAATTCACGCCCACTAACGCAGTATGATATGATGGAAGTATTTGGACGGGCTTATCTGCGTGCTCAAAGCGGAGAGATAGCTGTCAGTGGTTTTCGTGCAACAGGTTTATATCCTGTTAACAGAAATATTTTTAAAGATCACGACTTTATAGATGTGGATCTATCACCAAATAATCAAGAAAACATCAAACCAGAACCAACCACTTCATCGTCTACTGCTGCAATAGAAAATGTATGTGTTGATACGATACTCCCCATAAGTGAAGCTGGTATGAGTAATGTAATGACTACTGATGAAATCTCTGCTTTAAGAGACCAAAATGAAACTCCGTCTGTACCTTTTGAACAAGTTGCAGTTCCTATTACGACGTCACCACAGCCATCGACTTCAAGAGATCAGAACTTTATAACACCATTCCAAATATCTCCTGTACCAGAAATAACACCTAGAAAAACTACTAACCGAGGCAGAAAGGCTTCTAAGTCGACATTGCTTACTTCTTCCCCATATAAAAATGAATTGCAAGACTCTTTAAAAAAGAAACAAGATAAAATAGAAAAGACTGTGAATAAACGCCAAAAAGGGAAGGGTAAAGGTAAAACTACAAAGCTAAAATCTAAGGAGGTACAAATATCTAGCTCGGAGGACGAAAATGAACCCTTATACAACGACAGTTCTGATGAAAGTCCTGATAGAAGGAATGTTTCTGATGCAAAGTGTTTGTATTGTGAGGATCTCTATTCTATGGATAACAGAGGTGAACCATGGATTCAATGCCTAAGTTGTAAATTATGGGCTCACGAAGAATGCTCAGGAGTGGAAACGGATGTTTTTTTCTGCGAATTTTGCTCTGCAAAGTAGCAGGATTTTGTTTTTGATTTGATTTGTGGCCAATATGACTCACTTCATTTGTGGCCAATATGGCCCTAGGCCATATTGTCCTGCTATGTTTAATTTTTTACGATTATTAAAGATTTTAAAAAGAGTTAATTAAAGTAAATTTCTAAAGATAATAACCTTAAATTTATAATTGTCATATATATAAGTCATGCATTAGAAAAAAAGTTCATGAATTTTATTTGAACGGCGAGGTCCCGACATTAAATAAAATTTTGGAAGCAGTTAATTCTGACGAAATGCTGCCAAATTTTAGCCGTACGGCGCTGTGGCGGTTATTAAAACATTTAAAATTCAAATATCTTAAAAGAAAAAGAAACAGTGCCTGAATCGAGAGACGCGATATTGTATTGTGGCGCATAAAGTACTTGAAAACAATTATGAAGTTTAGAAAAGAACAAAGACCGATATATTATTTGGACGAAACGAGGGTCAATGCAGGTACATATTTTTTGTTTACATATTAATAACGATTCTATAATTTTCCTGTTGAATGTATTTACTTGAATTTATTTTACTGTCGACTTTAAACAACGATTGGCATTAATCTGACATGATTGTGATGTTGTTTGTTAAACGAAAAATTGACATAGGTTTTTTTTTTCAGGACACACTGTAAGTAAAGTTTGGGAAGACACGACTATACAGTCCCCTAAACAAGCTTTTTTGGACGGTCTGTCCCACCGGTGCTAAAAACCCTGTTTCGAAAGGAAACCGGTTAATTGTGCTGCACATAGGAAGTGACAAAGGATTTGTCCCAGAGTCCGAACTTGTGTTTGAATGGAATAGTCAATGAACGCAACCAAATTTGAACAGTGGTTTGAAAAAATGCTTCAGAAACTGGAGTCAAATGCTGTTGTAGTAATGGACAATGCCAGCTACCACTCAAGACGCCAGGAGAAAGTACCAGTAACAAGTTGGAAAAAAATTGAAATTCAAACATGGCTGTCGGCGAAAAAAATTTCATACTGTAGCATCATATTTCTCACGGCCCAAGCCTATTTAATCATTTAAGAAAATATATACCACTTGTCTATGCTTCATCGCTTTAGGGATAGAAAGTTGTCCTCGAAACCTGGATTTCGTAAACTATCGAGCTCTAATCCGATTTTAGTCGATTTAAATAATTTAAATATTTTAAAAATAAACGTTACCTAAATAATTTAACTTAAAATTAATTTAATAACATTACATTCCCATACAACTAAACTAGTTCTATTCCGTTTTAACTTCGGTTTCATCTGAACTACTTATTAATAACATATCTTAATCGATTATTTATAATCGACTTAGTGTTTCGACTTAAACAAAGGTCAGAGGTTTAACCTCTATTGATTTCGTTTGACAGTCGATAATTACGTGGAATTCGTTCTGCCTCTCGCGTCGATTTCCGGGACAAAAATGCCTTTTTGGATGGAGATTTTGGGTGGACGCGGTCGGTGCCTGACCCCGGAGCCTGACCCTGGTTAACCAGATGTGCTAATCATATTTTACTACCACTACAACAATAGTCTAGCACTTTTACAACCCTGAAAAGGTATGTAACCTCACCTTGGTTAAAATGGTCTTTTCCCCATCTTTTAGGCTTTTGTCGAGTCTGGAATAGCTTCCCCTCGGGTCGATGCCCGTGGCGAGGTAAAAATTCCCATGTTTTTCCAATTAAATTCACTAATATTGATAATTATATTTTGATACACACTTCATGTGAAATACCCTTGTAAAACGTTAGCAGACCCGTTGTTCGGTTCTTAAAAGCTCCCCTATGAGTTCCTGCTCGTATTAAAGTATTAATTTCCCCATATTTTCTACCCAAAACTTGTAAAATAATTAAAATACCTTTGACACATAACCTCTAAAATTTTCTACCCATACCACGTTTTTGACTTTCGAAATGGATTCATTTCAGGGTCCTTCTTTTGGCTTAACACTACTACATAATTACTGGATGCTTGCCCAAGTAACCAAGCACCCTCTTCAACTGCGGTTTGTCTGCGAACCCCAGTCTACATATTTCTACCCAACTGTAACGCTGAACTCTGAGGCCTCCGGAATGCCCCCTCCAGTATGGTAATCGGACCGCCCAGGTACCTCGTTATTTCTACACTCCGGGAAGTACCCCTTCGAGTATAATAGCATCTCTTAGAGTATAATCTTATATAAATTTATTACTATAAATTAGTTAACTCACTTAGCTAAGAACTCGACCAAGCGACACCACCGTCTTAAATTATATTTCTAAAATCTATACATTAGACTCTAAATATTTAAGCTTTTCTGTAGGATTGTAAAATAGCAATTTCATAGAAATAAAAAACTGTGTGTAGTGGTAAATTTCTTGGATTGTTTTATTTAGAACTTCATAAAAGACTACCTCACCCCTCGGGGAGGAAAGAACCCTTACAATACGAAGAAAAGGAAACAAAAGTAGAGTTGTTGGAAAAAGTAAAAAATATAAGAAAACATCACGAGCGTTACGTTATTGACGAAATGGCTAAAGCAGTTGATGTGGAGGTATTGAGATACCACTCCATACCACTGTGAATTTAACCCTATTGAATTAATATGGTGTGACGTTGCGTTAGCGTCGTCATATAGAATAAATTAAATTAATTATATATTTGAGACCTTCGGGCGGCCTAGAAACTCTGACATCAAGGCTAGCCACTCGGTCTATACGAAATCTTATAAAAAATCTTTAATAAACCTAAATATTATGCAGAACCTAATGTTCTACGTGCGATTAAAAATGGTTTGCGTAATTTACCGCCACGGCATCACGGAACGCTAGAACGCGATTACTATGAGGTGAACTGTGACCGCTGCACATTCCACGCCGCGCTCGCCGCTGCTGTCGCTAGGCGGATCAGAGCCTATCCACCAGTGCCAGCGCGTGCACGTAACACTCAGTATCATCATTGAAGTACTTAAAAGCAGTGATTTTTCCCTCTAGGGTGAGTTTTCATAATTGTAATTACTAGGTACTAAGTGTACAACTACTCCAGCGCTTTGCCTCTTAATAATCCCTTACATTGTTAACTGTAACCCCGTTGTTCTGCCACGTCTAGCTGACTGTAGTTATAGGGTAGTGTTTTGTGATCGCTGAGTCGGTCGCGGATTCGCCCTGACGATAGATGAGCGTGATAGGCACGCTACCCTATATGGCAGACAGCCCTTCCTGGAGCGACCTGCTAATGCCTGCCTCGTTTCAGGATTCACTGCGGTGCCTACCCCTGAAGCCGCTTCACCTACCGTCGACGGCGAGCCCGAATCTTGGGGCGGCACGAGTGCAGCCCGCAGACTCGCGACCACGCCAGGCCAGTGACTCCAAAATAACTACCCCTTTAAAATTGGTGTGAAAATGCGCGGCCATGCAGTAAAAGCTAATAAACCCTAAACTAAGTATTGAATTGTGGTTTCCCAGTGAGGGGCTAGGATCAGCACTAGGCCACCCCAAACGCCGCAATGGGCAGATGTCAAGGGATACGTATCAAGACAAAATACAACATTCAAGTTAGCGGATGTAAAAAAGCTACTCCATGAAGCGCTAAGCCACATTACCCCCGAAAAATGGCAAAACTGTATAAGCCATGTAAAAAAGGACGAAGAAAAATTAGCCTCATTAGACCAGGAAGTGGATAAAACTGTGGATTCATTTATCATAAACATAACAGGCGAAACATCAGACAGCAGCTCGTCAGACGATAGTAATTCTGATTCAGATTTAATATAATGTCATTTTTTAATTCGTTTTTAATCGTTTCCTTTAAATAGGTAATAATAATTATAAATAGTTTATTTAGCACACACTTAAATCTTAAACTAATTACACCTGTCAATGTCAGATGATTAATTTACTAATGTGGTAGATAGTTACATGAAAAACTTGTTTACAGTTTTGAGTTAAATAGTGATAATAGTAATGATAATTGTTAGGTAAAAACTGAAAACCTGAATTTTGATAGTGACAAAATAGTTGTTAACTATTAAAACAATTTATTGATGCAAAGAAGGTTGGCCTTCCCTGCGCAACACTAAAAGGTCAATGTCCGTTTTTCGCTCTCTAGTTGAAAGAGACTTTAGCTAGTTTTTCCAAACTACCTACATAATTGTCGCAAATAATCTGTAATGTTGATCCTAATTAGACTAATAATTACTCTAAACAATGAGTAGTGGTCAAGTTGACGTATAACATTTGTAAATCCAAACAAGATGTGTGTTTGGTATGAAAATTGCGTTAGGTTAAGTCAAACTAATTATTTAGTCGCCGTGATCATCCTGTAATGTCGATCATAACAAGGGCAATTAATTACATCTAACAATTTTACTTGATCAAGTCAACTTATTACTTTATTTATAACAAATACTAATAGATTAAACCGAACACGGTAATGTTTGAATTAAACTAAATAAATCCCACCCGCCCGCGCGGTTTGGTTATCCAGCTACAAACTGTACTAAGTTAAGTATGTATGTACTTGTACCTACACCCACCAGTCGCAATACTCGCAATCGGGTTGCCACCGCTGATGTATGTTGCCATATCCAGTACACTTGGCTATATTTGGTTAATTTTTGCAACTGAATAATCTCTTCAATAAACACAATTAGAGCATTTACTTATACACGGGAAAAAAAATTGTGAGGTAGCTCCGGTGTCGGTGATGATAACATAGACAAAATTGAGCGTCGTTAAGTAAAAAGCTCCTGATCTGGATCGATTATGTGGCTCAAGATGAACCACGCTTGCCTAGAAGATACTAGGTAATTCACTCGTGACTTAAAAAGCTGCAGATTGTTTTTTTCGGGTAACACAGTCTACTGACTATCTACTGACTGAACCTACTGACAGTAGGTACGTACTAGGTGAAAAGGTTGAAACAAACGTACTTAACAAGCACTTTGTACGAGCCCCTGGGACTTTTACCATGAAGCGGTGGTGCTCTGCCGTATCTCTGCAATGCAATTGCTGTCTAGAATCGTTGCATTGCATTGGGTTATGAATTTTTTCTAAACCGTTTGGGCTATGGGTGAACGAAACATGATCCAAACAAACTTCAGGATTCCTTACAATTCGAGATATTTGATGGTCTTTGTCTCTCTCGTTTGAAAAGTCATAGGAGTGAAAGTGACCAAATCTCATCTCACGCGTGAAGAATAGGGGGCCAGCGGTCTGTTTGAATCACCCACCAGCACTTTAATTTTATTTGTGGTTTTTGGGTTTTTGCAACAGTGGCAACACTATTGAATCGCGCGCGCGGCCGAAACCGGCACATCGCAGAGTCCTGCAGAAGCTTGTTTATAGCTAATAATTGTGTCGATCGGTTCTGCATTTTCATTTTTCTGCAAACCAAGCAACAAATGAAGTGACGTTTACACATCTCGCTTGTTTAAAACTGTCGTTGGATGACTATAGGTATAACGTACCTACTTAGTGTCTGTGCTGTGAAGTTTTGTGAGGTCTGTGAGGTGTGCAATGGATAAAGTAACAGATCTGCTTCGAATTTTGGAACTCCCGGAACTGATTCCTGTGTTTGTAGGTAAGTAATACATAAATTATTTCAATCAAAGAGGTTCATATCATTGATAAAATATCCGTTAGTTCAACTCTCATTGGCGCCATCGAACCAATCCAAACAGCTCGACTCCAAAGAGTGTGCAGGTACCTACCTACTTTGATTATACAGAAACTACTCCAACCGAGTGTCGACGGGCGAATTCATTGGATATCGCGTGTTTTCATTTGCCTAAAACAAATTAATATGTTTCTCAATAGAAATATAGATGAATATGCTATAAAGTTTAAAAACATGACGCTTCGCGTCGCTTCAACACTGGAAGCCATAAGAGTAGGTATAGCATTCCGGTCACGTAACCAACACGTAGTGAAGTCAATCAATGCTTAGGCAAGACCGAAATAAGTGATTTACAAAATACTTACGTAGTTCGAAAGTGATGCGGCTCACTTCACAGCCGCCTGTAGTGGCCGAGCTTAATGTAAGTGCTATATATTATAAGTTAGTAATAAATCATACGTTGATACGAGCAGTCGTGTATTCTTTTACCAAACCCACCGTCCCGCTTCACCTCATGGCGACCCTGCCATGCGCAGGTGCCGCATCGGGTTACAAGTGGTTCCGAGCGGAAAGTGCAACGTAGGACATACCTGTGTGCCTCGGTGCAACAAACTGAGTGATTTTATAGAACTTATATAAAAAAAAAATGTTGAATTGAACCCGTGAATATGTGCAAGTCGACAATTGAGAAAGAAGAAGTTGTGGTAGCACAAACTGCTAATGCTGGAAACGACGCTACTTTAAAATATATCAAAGAACAAATGAATGATATGACAATAATAATCACGGTAATACTAGCTTTAGCGGTATTAACGGTTTTGTACTTCGTGTATAAAAAGTACAAACAAACACACAGAAACTGGATCGATCAACGGCTGAATGCGGGGACGTTGCAGCGTATAAGGGACTCTCTGAGAAGGAGAAACTCACCAGAGTCATAAATTTGGATACAAAAAAAAAAAAAGTATAGCAGGCAGCCGGGAGTAGTTCGAGTCCGATGTGGCAGGCAGCCGGGAGAAGTTCGGGTCCGATGTGGCAGGCAGCTTGGGAGAAGTTCGAACCCGATGTAGCAGGCAGCCCGGAAGTGTAATAAATAGTGTGTAAGAATAAAACGGATGGAAGCGATACTAGAACTATATCAAGCCCTCAAAGAAGAATGTGAAAGTGTTAGGAAATTAGGAAAACGAAGGCAAGACGAATTAGGCCAGAGAAAATTGGTTAAGGTAAACGACCTATACAATAAATATAAATTAATTCTAAGAAATTTAGCATCTACTAGCGTTAAAGGTAATTTAGATACATGCGAGCAAATAGAGACTCTATATAAAAAAATATTAAACTATTACAATCAAGATAGAGAAGAAGAAAAAATGGATAATTTTGATTTTAAAACTGCAAGTTCTTTAATTCCAATAATGGATGGGAAGGAAGAAACGACCGAAAAAATTATCCAAGGCATAGAAATGTAATGTATAGAAATGTACAGTATTTTTTTAACTGCTGATTCAAAATCCCATTTAGTTACATATGTGCTAAAAACTAGACTTTCCAAAAGTGCAAAATTGAAACTAAAGTCTTCTTATGCATCTTGCGAATCGCTGGTAAGCGATATGAAAAAATACCTGCTCCCGAAACTGTCATCGAATTCTTTGTTAACGCAACTTAACAATGTATCCCAAAACGTATTAAGTCAGTCTATACTTCTTTAATAGTCATTACATTATCCAATATGCAGGTGAGCATAGAACATGAAACAATACATGAGAACAATATATCGTCATGCCATTCCCCAAAAGGGTCTGGCAGATTCTGTCTTAAGGTCAGATCTGTATTTAACACCTACACTTCGGTGGACGATGTTTAGTCCCAAATGTGACAGGAACGAGCCTGTCGGTTTACACCGGGCTCCAGTCATGTAGCAGATGACATGCAATAGGCACATATGCTTACACAATTAACAAATTGATGCATGCCGTCAGCTGGGTTCGAACTTGCTCCCTCTGGCTTGAGAGGCGGGCCTGCTGCGGTGAGGTAGCGTGCTAAAATTGGATAGTGTGATGGCTGTCAGACAGTTAGCAATCCATTTTTTTTTCGTATTGCATGGGGATTGCCACGCTAAGTTAGCATACTTCAAATTGAATAGTGTATTGGACGCTTATGTGTACCTACATATACC
The DNA here is from genome assembly GCA_911728515.1 of Peribatodes rhomboidaria. Taxonomy (NCBI): domain Eukaryota; kingdom Metazoa; phylum Arthropoda; class Insecta; order Lepidoptera; family Geometridae; genus Peribatodes; species Peribatodes rhomboidaria. The sequence goes on along the minus strand of OU452184.1, from coordinate 2,536,503 downwards.
TAGGTGCTTTACCTGAGAAGCAATTACAAAATCTGAAATGGTTCTTGCCACATATTGATCACAAATAATTTCTTGGTATGCAACTTTAATTTGTGCTACAGCAAATGTTGTAACAAAAATATAACAACATTTGTTGTTAAGTACCTATAATTAAGGTAGTAGGTAATCCATACTAACACACATTCCATATGAAGTGTGTATGAAGGGCTATAATTGGCTTGTTTTTTTTTCCTGCAGAAAATGAAATTAATCTACAAGCACTGTCAGCATTGACACCAGATACAATCAGAGATCTGATACCAAAAATTGGACCAAGAGTTCTTTTCGACCGGTGCTGGAAAGGGTGGCATATTGAGTTTTGCTCAAGGAAAGTAACACTTTCAGTAAGTCTTAACAGTTGCTAACCTCACAAACAAGATGAGAAAAATAAAATAATAATGGAAAAAGAAGATAGAAAACGTGTAAGGGAAGAAAAATCTCGCGAGAGAAGAAATAATAGGAGCAAAAAGAAAGAAAAAAGACGAAAACACTAAGACTACAAAGAATGAAGCCAAGAACACTACTCTGATTAAAAAAACAAAAAAGGACTGAGATATAGTAAATAGGTACATAGACTTTGGTTATAAGATACTGTTGCTCTCCAAATAAAGACAGTCGTAATCTGGAATTCGAGTGTTTCACTTGTCACCTTTGCATGGCGACCCTGCCAGGTAAATCTCACGATAATCAGCGTCAGCATCCGAAAGTTGTAGAAATGCTAAGCAAACCTAAACACTTCATTGAACTACGGTTCATTAATGAAAAAGAATTAAAACGATATCGTAACCTAAACGAAATAAAATATGAAAATAATGATCTTTGTTACGTATCGTCGAAAAATACTATTTTTATTAATCCAGCGTCTCGATCGCGAATATCGCCAGGCGAATTTGTGAGAGAGCTGGAATGTCTTTGTAAAAAATGCGAAATAGAAGAAATATATTTTATTAAAAATAAAAATAATAATATTTTTATAGAAAAAGTCGCAAGTGAAATACGGAAAATAAAAAAATGGTCCGGGCCACAATTATGTATTTTAAAAGATGTACAAAGAATAGAAGACAACGACGATAAACGTGTAATCATAAATGACTTTCACCTTTTACCGACTAGTGGCCACGCAGGTGTCAAAAGAATGATAAATAATATAAAAAGATACTATTTCTGGACAGGATTAGAAACAGACGTAAAACAATTTGTAGAGAAATGCGATAAATGTCAAAGACAAAAACATTCGTCACATCATATTAAAGAACCTATGACTATTACTACAACTGCTACAATATAACGAATTGGCAAGAACCAACGCAATACTTGACATCTTCTCTCCTAAATTTATTCTGTATGTTAACGTCCTTAAAAATATCCTATTTCATACGCGTCAGGCTCAGACAGGACCTAATCTCTAGTGAATGAGTGAAGTCTGACTGGATTCTTTCTCCGCTCTAATTTAAGTCTATACTCTATATACTCTATACTGAATCAGAGCGGAGAGAGAATTTACTCCATGTTTATCCATATCCATTATTATACATTTGAAAGTCAGACCTATCATATAATTTAATTTGTCGTATATTTGTAGTCTCCTATTTCGTATTTTATACGTCATCATGTATTATATTGTATCATATTGTTTTATATTGTATTATATTGTAACTCAATGATGTACCTAAGTACTTAAAGTGTGTTATTTAAACTTAAGACTTTACTGAACCTATATTGCACACATGTTTTGATTTACAATCCAGATCTTATTTGTGTTTCTGGCGATCCATAAGGATCTATTACTAAGTTCTTTTGATTGTAACTTGTTTTGTGTGTTAAATAAAAAAATAAAAAAACTGCAACATCAGCAATGAATAAAGTATTTTTAGATTTAGTCGGACCTCTTGATAGAGATTATAATAACTACACTTATATATTAACTATACAGTGTGAACTGAGTAAGTATATCGAAGCATATCCACTATTTTCTAAAAATTCGACTGAAGTAGCAAAAAATTTTGTAAACAACTTTATTCTCAGATATGGAATCCCACAGACTATCGCCACTGACAGAGGAACAGAATTTATATCAGCTACAATGAAAGAGGTATGTAAGCTTTTGCATATAAACCAATTACAGTCTACATCATACCATCACCAGAGTATTGGAGCGTTGGAGAACTCACACAAAAATTTAGGTAACTATCTTAGAATACAAACTGAAAATCAATCAAACGCATGGAGTACATGGCTCCCATTTTGGTGTTTTTCATACAACACATCAGTGCACACAGAGACGAAATACACGCCTTTTGAGTTAGTTTTTGGCAAAAAGTGCATTTTACCATCGAATCTAGATACAGGAAAAGTAGATCCTTTGTATAATTTTGATAGTTATCCGCTAGAATTACGTTACAGAATACAAACCTCGCAAAAAGAAGCACGAAATAATTTAATAACTAGTAAAATTAATCGGAAATTGCGATACGATCAAAATATAAATTCTATATCATATAAACCAAATGATTTAATAATGTTAAAAAATGAAATTGGAAATAAGTTCCAACCAATATACTCAGATCCCTATACTGTTGTAAAAGAATGTTCACCAAACGTTGAAATAATTAAAAATAACAAATTGTACACTGTTCATAAAAATAGAACTAAACGTTATGTTCCACCAGTATCATAAAATATCATAAAATATAAATATAATAACGTATTGTATAAGAATAATAATTAGTTTAGCCTAAGAAATCCATATACATACTTTAATTAAGATTAAAATGTAACCAAATATATTACTAGCGTAGCCAATAATTTAATATTATAATCAACTATAAGTACTATGTATTAACCACGTAGGTACATTTAGGAGCTCCATACTAACCCTTAGAATTGTAACAATAAAGGTATCTATAACTAGCATATCCCTATTGTAAAATAAAATAAACTAACATTTATTTTATTTTTCTAATAGCGGTTAAAATGAGATATAGTAAATAGGTACATAGACTTTGGTTATAAGATACTGTTGCTCTCCAAATAAAGACAGTTGTAATCTGGAATTCGAGTGTTTCACTTGTCACCTTTGCAGGACTTAAACTTTGTAGCGATTGAAAAACAATGGGCTGATAACAAACATGACTTATCAGAACTAACAGACTCTAAACCAAATTCCAGTGCCAAACCCATGATACTATCGAATTTACTAGTAAATTCAACAATTTGCAACAAAAACGTACTGACAACTACATATTCAGATATTTCTATTAAAGATATAAAAGTAACAGATGAAATACAGAAGTTTAATTTGGATCAACCGATAAAAAAGGAAAGGATTGCTGAAAGTGCTCCAAAGTTTAAAGAATCCAAGCAAAGATATGTAGTAAAAAAGCAGAGCAAAGCAAAGCAGATATTTCGAGATTGTTGGCGGACAATGACTTTAACTAGGTAGTCGATTTACCTAGACAAATCTAGAATTCTAAGGTGTCAAATATTAAACCATTCCATGCCAATGACTGTAATGTATGCCAATGATTATGGTAAATGTATGTGCCAATGTTTAGATTTAAGTGCCAATGTTTAGATTTAAGTGCCAATTATTATAGTTTGAATTAACATTTAGTTAAATTTTTTTTTTTTTAAGTTGTCCCTTACCTCTTCGACTATAAATCTACTTAATTGTTCAGCAGTTTCCTAACTAATTTTAACAGATGGCAATATTCATAATGAAAAAAAATCCAGGTGAACCGCTTAGGGTGCCAATCATTATAGATCTTACCCTATCACATATTTATTCAAAACCCTTTCTGTTGTGTTGTTTTTTCTTTTGTTGTAAGTTCTTTTGTGTTCTGTTGTTTTGTGTTCATGTAAAGTTGTTTTTTTTTTGTATTATACGTATCGAATTTAATTATCTATTCTTACCCCAATGGCAGGCAGCTAACCTCGTCCAAAAAAAAAAATATTTACGGAGGGGAGACACTTAGACAAACTAAAAGTATTAATTACTCGTACTATGGTACCCTAAAGCATTAGTAGTATAAAAATCATTAAAAATGCAGTAATCATGTGTATCGCACGATGAAAGTAATATACGAGTATATGGGTAGAAGACACTTATACAAACAAAAAGTATTAAAGTGCTATGATAATGGTACCCTAAAGCATCACGTTCTCGAGATCTTTGGATGTAAAGATCACCATTCGAGAACTATGAATATCACTAAAAATGTAGTAATTATGTGTCGCATGATAAACGTAGTATAATAAATAGACAGGAGGCACCTATACAAACAAAAATATTCTTTGCTATGGTCACATGGAGTATTCTGTGGTATGGTGCTATGGCAAAGCGTCACGTTCTCGAGATATTTGGATGTAAAGAAGAGGCCTATGCTCAGCAGTGGGCTATAAGTAACGGGCTTATGATGATGATTTTTTGGCAAATATATATGATGGTAATTTTTTTTTCATGGCAACACTTCCACAGCACACATGTAACAAGAAGTGGCTTCACCTAAATCATACGCCGTGCGCCATCTGATTCTCTAGTTGATCTGAGCAGAATTATCAGACGCCATTACTTTATTAAATTAATAACTTCATGTAAAAGTAAGATATTCATCAAAATAAACCTATGTACATCAAGTGTCCCCCGAAGTTTCATTCAGTCAGTCAGATAAACAGAACGCGCGACGGAGTCGAACGAAACTCATAAAACAGCGCTGGCTTCAGGGGGCCGACGCTAACTCAGAACTCCACATCAGAGCATCAGATTAACTCAGACCAACCAAGTGCGACGGAGCGACAGAAAGAGTTTCGCGCACAGTGAGTGCCAGCCAGTTCTTACTGACAATAAGTATATTACTTGTAATGTTATTTACTTATATGATAGCGATGGCAGCCTAGTTGGAGAAGGTCCGCCTCTCAAGCCAGAGGGAGCGGGTTCGAACCCAGCCGTCGGCACGCACCAATTTGTTCATTGTGTGAACATATGTGCGTATTGTATGTCATCTGCTACACGACTAGAGCCCGGTGTATGGCGACAGGCTCGCCCCGTCACATGTGGGACTAATATCGTCAGGCCAAATGTGGGTGTTGTATTACACCTCTGCCAGCCCCATCGGGAAAGGCGTGACGATATGTTATGTTATTTAAATTATATACCTCCTCTAAGTGTTATAGTTTTTGTAAGTCCCTAAGTTTGTGTCAATAAAGAATTTATTATTATTTTATTATTCTATTTTTTAATTTGTATCTTAATTTTACTTCAGGTCTGAACCTAATAGCGATTATTATCAGGCGATCGCGAGTACCGCGACTATTAAAAACAGCATGTTCAGTTGCAAACCCGCTGCTGTTAACAAGTAACGCAAGCCGCGTGCATCGTCATCCAACTTACCTCCACCGAGGTAAATTGAACTTATACATTTTTTCTTTGTTAGAATTAAATTTTATCTTGTCTTAGCTACCACAGCAAGCTAAGTTAAGAAACTAGGTAAGTACGTAGCTAATGGAGCAATTACACTTGATCGTAAGTCCATATTCGGGAGCACGAAAGATTTTACTCGAATTCGGGCATCCGATGCATTGTTTACATCACCTTGTTTTATTTACGTTCGGTTAACGAAAGATGTTCGAATACGGTCGTAAGCGACTCCGTTCATCTACAATTATTCGTTTGTCCGAATTCCATAGGCAGTCAAATACGAGCTAACCACCACGTGTAAGTACGCCATACGTTAGAGCAAGCTTAGCTTGACAGAATTCTTACTTCGAATTTGAAGAGACTTGGTAATTGGGAATGGTTGTACTAATTAGTTAAACTAAACAAACAGTGAGTTGCCTAGCCTATATAACGTCATAGATCTATATGTTTCTATATTATATCTTTGATAATTAATGATCATATTTCTTGTTTGTTTCAATAAAAAATCGAATACTGATTCCGATATATTCGGTGTTGAAACATAAAATCGTGTATCCGCCTCGACGAACAATAGAGTGGACAACCATTATTTAGCTTTGTATTTCGTGAACCGAGTAGCGAGTGGGTAACAGGAGCGAGTGATGTTCAGCGACTACAGAGGGCGAGTACTACATCGACTGCAAAGTGTACAAGTCAGGGAACACGCGCGCTGTCGACTCCTAGGACCTGTTGAAGAAGGCGCTCGTCCGCATCAAGTTGCAAGCCAACATCGAGTCTCCGCAATGGAATTAAATAATTACAATTATATAATGATTTATTATGCACTGATGCATGTGACGAACTCGATATTTTTCATCTAACTTTGTATAATTGAAAAGAAAATCTTCTATTAAATATGAAAAAAAAAAAATTGTACTAAACAAATATTTAAGTAGTTGACGTTAAATTAAGAAAATATGAGTTATCTTAACAACGCTGTGTACAATGTTTGGATTAGCAAATTTATAATGTTGTTTCCAAATTATTTTATCTGAGTTCATAAGTGTAGTTTGTTAATTATTTTTGTACCTTAAACAATATAAATAAAAAATGAAAATAAAATAAAATTAGAGGAACTGCCTCCTCCACCAACGTCAACACCACCGCCCCGAAAGCGAGGACGCTCTCCGTCCGTACAGTGGCGGCCTCGCTTCACAGGTGAATCCTTAAAAAGACCACCAAAACCAGCAGGTCGGAGGAGTTCCTAACAGGAGAGTGAGCATGCTCATGACTCACGGCCCGAAACACAGGGGTGGAGATGTACCTGGCAACAAAAGTTGCAAACGATGCGCTGGAGCAGCGAGGGAAGGAGGCTCTCGAGGCGTCTGGAAATATCAAACGGGAGATTAAACCGACCGCAATCGAAAGTCTCCAGGCACTCTACGAGATAGTTCTTTCCCTCGCCGATTCCAAACATCGACATATAACATCCTTAGAACGCGAGAGAACAAGACACGCGTCAGAGCTGCTAGCGCCGGAAAGGGCGCACATTAAAGAAACAACAAAGTTACAGCAAACCCTGCTCAAAGAGGTAGCTCAAGCTAGAGAGGAGATGGCAGAAATAAAGAAGGAAATGAAGGCCATCCAAGACTGGCAGAGCTACGAGTATGAGACGAGAGAGCCACACCAGCTTATAAAAAACACCGCAGACGCTGTCAGGAGTCTTAGAAGCAGTAAAGGTAACTCCTTCGAAGTCGACTTAGAGCTTCTGAGAATAGACTAGAAATCGGAAAACCGGAGTTCAGAGGCAGCTCGACGAGCTCAGAAGGGAATCCGACTTGGCCAGAACGAGAACAACCGAGATCCTCCAAGCGAATGCGGATGCACTATAAAACATTATCTCGACTCCACCTCTTCCTCCCCCAGAGTGCTTTTATAAGTTAAAAGTATTATACAAAATTCGACCTTTTTTGAAAGAAGACCTACGTATCCAATTAACAGAATCTCTAATATTATCAAAACTTAACTATGTAGACACAGTTTTTGGTCCTAGGCTATTAGCTAAAACGAACAGTCTAATACAACGGGTTCAGAATGCCTGTGCCCGTTTCTGTTTCGATATTCCGTTTAGGTCGCATGTGACCCCATTTCTAAATAAGCATAAACTGCTCAAAATGTTGCATCGCCGCAAACTCCACCTGGCATGTCTCATGTTTGGCGTCATTAATTACAAATCTCCGACTTATCTGTACGAGAAGTTGTCGTGGAAGTCTGGTAGGCAGCCCGCCCGCCAATGCTCGACGCAGCTCACAACACAGCGGCACAGTTCGGCCGCGTTTAGAGGTAGTTTCCGCTATGCTGCGTCGAAGTGTTGGAACAATATTCCACCGCCAATAAGGAACTTGCATTGTTTAAATAGTTTTAGATCAAAACTTAGGACATTAATTTTCGAACACCAGAAGGGCGAGGAACACCTCAAAAATGACACCAGTTTTTTGTGATTATTATTATTATTTTGGTTAATGTTTTTTTTTATTTTTTGTGTTATACGATGTGATATGTTAGTTATGTTAGTTTTGTGGTATTGTTTTGAATTTTCAGTTTTGTTTGCGTTTTTTAGTGTAAGTAAGTCTTATTTTAATTTAATTGATTCTTTTTGCCGTGCGTTCATATCGCTCGACGTCCGTTCGTGACGTCACCTGCCGGTTCCAACGGAAGACCAGCGCCGGTTGTCTATAGCAGCCGGCATTATGCTGAGTTGGGACCGGTTTGTGGCAAAAACGATGTTATTTTGTTTTTTTTAATCGTCTAATTTTTATTTAATTTATTTTGTATGTTTTTGCTGCAAATAAACATTTGTCTATTGTCAGAGTATCCGGACTCCCCCCTTAAAGAATTAGAAAAAGCGCTTATTGAATTCATTAAATAAAAAGAAAAAGTAGCCCCCGCACCACCCTCCGTCGAAATAAACATAGAGAAGCACGTCCAACCAATAACAGAGCGACTCGAAGCCGTGTCGTCAGACCTCCGGACGATGCGGCAAGAAAAATTAAATCAGCCCCCATCAGTTCCCAGCATCGGCGAAGAGATGTTACAGGCGGATGAGAGCAGATCACCTAAGCCCTCATACGCCAAGGTAGCCGCAAAACCGCCCGCGCTAAAACCTAACCACACACTGATTGTATCGACCTCAAACACGCCGAGCCTACTCCTGCCGAGAACCTTATCGACAGGATAAGAGTGACGCTGGACACGAAGACGACCGTAGCGAAGGTCGACCGAGTACGGAAAGCCAGGAACAGGAAAGTCATCCTGAGCTACGGTACAGAGGAAGACTTGAGCTTAGTGAGACCTCGTGCCCAACAAGACTCGTCTCTCAAAGTGGAGACCGCAAAAGCGGGAAACCCACTCATAATCATAAGAGACGTCCTGTCCTACCACAAGGATCCGGAATTAGTGGAGAACCTCCTCGCATTTATAAATTTCTCGTAGACGCAGGCAAGGTCTATATTGGACTCCTAAGAAGGCCGGTGTCAGACCACTCACCATTAGTGCAGTGTACCAAATGCCTAGGATTCGGCCATACCAAAGCAATCTGCCGTGAGAGGGATGACCTCTGCAGTCATTGCGGAAGACCCCACTCCTGGGCCCAATGCAAGGCAAGAAAAGATCTGCCACCGAAGTGTAGGAAGCCCAACAGCTTGAGCAGGGAGCTCGCTCACAACGCTTTCAGTAACGAGTGTCCTGAAAAGGCGAAATGGGATGGTATAGCGCGGTCCCGGATCTCATACTGCTAAAGGCACTCAAGTAGTAACACACTCAGTCCCCTCGAACACAAGAAAAGCAGGTTTGCGTTTCATCCAGGCAAACTTGCAACGCCCCCAGAACGCAACGACAGAACTCCTGAAGGTCGCAAAAGAAAGGGGTTTCGGTCGCCCTTGTTCAGTTAGCAACAAGGGCGTAATGAAACAATACCTTGGAACTCGTGTCATTCAGTGCAGTCTAAACAGGCAGAAGCCAGTCAAGGCTGTTGTGATTAACTTTGGTGACAAGTTGGAGGTTATCCACGACCCTCAGCTTGTCACCGAGGCGGAAGGGGCTGTCTTACTGGCCAGCGAAGGCTTGAGACTGGGAGCGATCTCTATTTACTTGGAAGGGGAGCAACACGTCGATCCATATCTGAACGGACATGGTCGGAATAATCGATTCAATCGTACGTGAGTAATTCCCGTGTTATAAATCATAATGTGGAACCAGAAAGAGGAATTGAAGCGCGGAGGTTTATTATCAGCACCAGAAATGCAATTCTCATCAAACTATGTTGCAATCGGCACACTTTCTGGCAATATATGTATGTAGTATCCACCCACTCTTTAAAATGTTCGGGTATTTCGCTGGGGCTTATAAATGACAACGCCAGCAAGGACTTCATTTCCAAAGCGAAACCAATATTGATACATTGTATTTATATCTAAACCGATGTTAGAAAAAAAATATTGTAATATTTTTAGCATTTTTTTTATTGAAAATTATTTTTGCTTCTTTTATTATTATATTATTCTAATGAGAAAAATGGTATACTTGAAGAAATGTATTAGTCGTGCGGATGTTTTTCAGATTAATTTTATTGTTTTTTTTTTCAGCCTAGCACGCTTGCGATCCACGAACTCGGAGGTTGGTAGGTCACGTTCCGTGACGCCCAGCTCCGAACTCAACCAAGGGTTTCGCCCGTCAGCAGCCCGCCGCGCTATCCTGATGGGTCTGGCACTAGAGTCTCCGCGTCAACCTTCGTCCTTTTAGAAATACCAAGATTGAGAAGAAATTTCATCCATCCATCCATCCATCAGCCATGGGACGTCCACTGCTGGACATAGGCCTCCCCCATAGATCTCCAATAAGACCGGTTGGTAGCGGCCTGCATCCAGCTCGATCCTGCGGTCTTCACAAGGTCATCTGTCCACCTTGTGGGTGGACGTCCTACGCTGCGCTTGCCGGAACGTGGTCTCCATTCGAGGACCTTTCGACCCCATCGGTCATCAGTCCTTCGTGCTACACCAATGAGAGCTGTATAAAGTAGCTTGTTCTATTCCGGGGTATAAGCTACAACATGCCTACTTCCGTTTTCAACCGTCAGCAAGAATGATCGAAAACAGTATGCTAAAATTGTACATTTTCACAGGTCCTCTGTGGTGGAGAAAGTGGAGGCAATGAACATTTGTGACGAGAAGGACGATTTCGTAGTCAAAAAAGTTGCAGAGTGGATGGCGTGTCAGGCAATTTCCTCACCTACGGCACTTCCTTTTAGCAATGCTGCTAAGGAAATCTCTCTCGACCCTCCGGAAAACTACAAGTCAGCCTAAAAGCGTAGTGAAAGCTTCCTTGGTAGATGCTGATGTTCGTCTGTCATGTTCTGGGATGGCGAGAACATTCAAGCGATTAAACAACGGACACTGATAAATTGACTGATAAATAGCTGCATCTACACCGGACGATTCATCGCGCTCCGATCGCGCGCGGCTTGATCGCGATCCAAATGTGCAGGCGGTGTGGACGTGCCGCGCGCAATCCATGCGCGCGGCGGAGAGCGCGCGCTCACCGCCGCGTGCGATTCATTTGTTGTCGGTTTGTTGGTCACGCTCAAAGGGGCCTCAGTCGCTTGGCGCGTACCCGCCTGCGGGGTCGACACGGGGTTTTAAGTAGGGATTTATAGCCCCGAAATGGATCTACTGAATAAGCACGTCTGATCGAGTGTACATATTTGCTCCGTTTGGGATGGAGACGATGGGTCCACGGGGAACAAACCAAATACAGAGATTCACTGTACAAAAATGGAAAATGAAAAGATGAAGGAGTTGTTACAAACTTTATTAAACAAAGCACTAAAGCAGATAAACATTTTTAAACATTGTTGGACATATTATTAACTATGTATTTACATTACAAAGAGAAACATAAATGTGTAATAAAACTCCTTGAATCAATGGCATTTGGCAGTAATCCCACATGTTCATAGATTTCATTTTCAATTGGACCCTCCTGAATTAAATAGTTCAGATTCTCTTTATCCGGTGTTGGGCGTGTAGGATTGTGGCGCGTGATTTAGGACGTGCAAATAAATATTTATTTTGTCAAAGTCAAAGTATTTTATGCGAATTAATTATGTAGTTGTTAAGTAATTATGGTGGTTGTTACATAAGTTCACAAGATCTTAAAGTTATAATATACATATGTGTCTCATAATGGACCCTATTAGGGTATTGCATTGTCAATGTCATTTTGGCTTTTGACGTAGAAGAAATGTCAAAGCGTGTGATTTTAGCGCGGTTAAATCTTTACTGATTTAAAATAATTAAAAGTTTGTTTGGATTCCAGGATTGTGGCGGATTATTATACCGTGGATAGGACAATGTTATCACTGGATAAAATTAAAAGAGAAAGAAGTGTTAACTTTATATTGGAGGAGCGGGATATTTTGATTTCCCTTGTCTTCTTTAAATATAAAGACACTATTGAAAATAAACAAAGTGATTCTACGACGTGGAAAAAAAAGGAAAATTCATGGGAAATCGTTCAAAACGAGTTTAATGCTCGTTCTGGTGGAGCACCCAGAACAAGTAAGACTCTCCGAATAAAATACGAGGGCCTGAAACGTTCAGTCAGGAAAAAGTCAGCAGCTATACGCTCTGAACTTTATCGTACCGGCGGGGGCAGCAACAATGCGGTGCCACTCGACAGTACAGAAGAAAAAATTAAAAGCTTTATATCATTAAGCACTGACGGCTTGGAGAGTATTTTTGACTTCGATGTGTTACCCCCAAACACAGGAAAGCCAAGGTAAGCTATGCTAAGGTACGCTTATCATGTCTATAATGCTAATATTTTTGCTTGTATAGTAATCAATTCAAAATACATTTTTTACAGGTGACCTGGGAAATGCCTCCACGGAGGAGTTTATTGTAATTCCTGCAGCATTCCTAAAGACAGAGTCAAGCTTTATGGACAACAGGAGTAAGTATTTTCATGTGAGCAATTCTAAAAAGTACACTGCTTAAATGTGTAGTGAAAGACTGAAACATTCTCAGTTTTAATTGCAGTTTGACATTTACCTATTATTTATAACTTATGTTAACAATTACTTTAAATTTAACTAGCTGCGACCCGTGGGTTCACCCACGGTCCCACAGGAACCGTTGATTTTTCCGGGATAAAAAGTACCCTATGTCCTTTTCTGTACCCTAAAGAACATGTATGCAAAATTTTAAGACGATCGGTTGAGTAGTTCAGACGTGAAAGCGTCGTGTTACTTAACAACGCCATCTGCTGTTGTGTCGTTAAAGCAATTAGTTGCTCACAAAAAATAGTATTATTATTCGCCAATAGATGTCAGGAAGAGTCAACGCCTCCTTTTTGTTATTTTTCTTCCAAGTTTATGTTTAAGTTAATTATCGATAAAACACGAATAAAATGACATTTTCTAAAAATGATTCCTAGCTAGATCGATTTATCGCCCCCGAAACCCCCTATATACTAAATTGTATGAAAATCGTTGGAGCCGATTCCGAGATTCCAATTATATATACAAGAATTGCTCATTTAAAGATATAAGATAAATAATTCCCTTTTCAACAGAAGATTCACAGTCGGATGATATTGAGATGCAAGCTCTGTCTGAAACTGTAGAAGTTGAAGAAAATATGGACAATGTCAATGGTATGTATAGTTAATAATTTAATTTAATTTTGTGTGTAACACAATGTAGAGAGGTTTTTTACATTTATACACATAAATACACTAGCTGCAGCATGTGGTGTAACTCATTTTTAAATACTTAGTATCCTATTTGCTATTCCAGATTATAATCTGTTGAAAGTTTATCTACTAATTGGAGAGGAATCTCGAAGTTTGTCATAGATATAAATATGATAAATAGGAAGAGTAGAGATTGGAAACTCGGGCCCGGTGCCTTTCTAGGCGCCACTGGCCCCGGTGGGTGCATAAAACCCGCGCCCGACCATTCTTACTGGGCCCGGTCAATCCGGCCCGGCCCGGCAATCTCTAATGAAGAGTAACATAATGTGTGTCCATGTACAATAATTTCAGGAAAAATTGAAGATACAACCCCGATGAAAAAAACGAAATTGACTCCTTTATCATTCAAGTGGGATGTTACTAGTCGAAGGAATTTAAAAACTAAAAGGCATCCAGCTCTAATGGGTGAGTAATTATGAAAACACTAGGTTACCTATCTGCTCCTTTGTAATTTAATGTTTAAGCACAAGTCTAGTTACAAGGTATTTTTTTTTTCATTACAGCAAATATTCAAAGAAAATCTGATGAATTAACACAAGTTAAATTGGAGTTGGTACAATTGGTACAACTACAAAAAAAACTTTCAAAAAAAGAAATGGCAGAAAAGGTTAAGGAGTCCGAGTTCAGAGAAAAACAGCTACAGTGGCTAGAAGAGGAACACTCATTAAAATTACAGATATTTCAAAAACAACTCGATGATAAAAGTTTTACAAAAAATAAATTTATTTAATTCATATTCATTACAGTCATATTCATTACATATCTTAATAAAAGTCTGTTAATTAAGGGCAAAAAGTACTCCTGCACAAGTCTGCTTCTAGCATCATTTGTGGTTGGCATCTAAAGTTTGTACTACTGCTTCCTCCTGTGTTTGTGGATCAACTTTTGTAAGTTTTAAGTTGAAGTATGTGAAGAAATGGATTTGATGGAAATCCGTAGAAAAGTGGAAGAAACCATGATATTTGATGCAGAATATATTTGTGTTGCAGTTGAAAACAGTAAAATGTGAGCATGGCTATTTGATTTACTCTAATAGTAACTTTCTTAGTATACTTTCTTTATTATTATTTTTTATATTTGTCTTTGTTACAGTTAACGATCATCATCAGATTCAGTGCAAACGGGTCGAGGGAGTCTCAATTAAACGAAGTGCTGATGCAGATAATAGCAACGGTGCCAAGATACCACGTCATTTAGCAGCGTCCACTACTAATGATAACGTACAATGTGATTTATGCAATATATTCGTTAGTAAAAGATATTTCAGAAACCATGTAAAGAGCAATGTGAGTTAGGGATTCAAGAGTTCTGGCTCACCCAAACAAAACGTTCTGGCTCGAGGGTGGCACGCCCGATCAATTGGCGCTATCAGTTTGGTGCTATCTCTTCAGGTTCGCGAGATAGGTTTCAGTTTCAGGATGTCCTGTACCTCAAGCACAAACTTTAAGCGCTTTCGTATCGTTAACGTATCGAGGACTCGATACGATTACGGAGTATGACGATAGTAAGAAGCACGAAGCGCCTTCTATCGACTCTCGAGACCTCGATACGATTACGTTAGTGACGTCATCCTATCGTAAGCAAGGAGGTGCTTGTTCGTTCAAAAACTAAATCGGATATTACCGGTTTTATTATATTTCTTAGAGAAATTTATTTATTGATAACTGAAATCATACCTAATAATGGGTGGTTAAATTGTAAGGGCCGATGTTGAATGTGAACCACACCTAAACGCCAAGTTTTTTTCCGAATTTTATTTGAGATTTCTCTATTTCAGACTTACTCAATTTGAACCATGGAGAGATACACAATCCAACAACGTGTTAAAGTTATCCAGACTTATTATGAAAATGGGCGTTCAAATCAAAATGCATATCGTGCACTTCGTGATTTTTTTGGTCAATTTGGTCGTCCAAATGTGCGTACAATCGCAAAAATCGTGGAAAAATTCGAGCAAACCGGGTCTGTAGAAGATGTGAGAACACCAGTGCATGCTCGTACAGCTCGTACTGCAGAAAATATTGCTGCTGTTCGCGATAGTGTGGCTGAAGAGCCGTCCACCTCAACTCGTCGTCGTGCCCAACAATTGCACCTCTCACGCTCGTCGTTGATGAACATTATGCATAAAGACTTGCATTTACACGCTTACAAGGTGCAATTGGCTCAAGAACTAAAGCCTCTTGACCATTCCAAACGTCGTGAATGGGCAGAATGGTGGCAAGAAATGGCAACAGTGAATGATCAATTTTCGAAGAAAATCATCTTCAGTGATGAGGCACATTTTCACCTCAGTGGATTCGTCAATAAACAGAATTGCCGCATTTGGGCGAATGAGAATCCAAGAGTGATTGTCGAAAAACCAATGCACCCACAAAGAGTGACTGTTTGGTGCGGTTTATGGGCTGGCGGCATCATCGGGCCGTATTTTTTCCAAAATGAGGCAGGTCAGGCAGTTACTGTGAATGGTGTTCGCTATCGTGAGATGATAACGAACTTTTTATGGCCCGAATTGGAAGATATGGATGTGGACGATATGTGGTTTCAGCAGGACGGTGCCACTTGCCACACAGCTAACGAAACAATGGCTCTTTTGCGCAACAAATTCAATGGCCGTGTTATCTCACGTAATGGCGATGTCAATTGGCCTCCAAGATCATGTGATTTGACACCGTTGGACTTTTTTCTTTGGGGTTATTTGAAAGAAAAGGTGTACGTCGATAAGCCAGCAACAATTCAAGAGCTAAAGGATGAGATAATTCGGCACATTAACGGCATAGAACCTCCATTATGCCTCAGGGTCATCGAAAATTTGTACCATCGGATGGAGGTGTGCCGCCGTGGTCGCGGCGCCCATTTGGCCGATATTTTATTCCATACATAATTGAGTAATACCAATATATCATAATAAAATAAAATTACAATAATTTCCTAAATAGTTTGTGTTTTATTCAAAATCAACATCGGCCCTTGAAGTTTAACCACCCGAATAATTAATTAAATAGACATAAATAAAGAAATGCTTTCTCTACTCAAAGAAAATCAAATTTATTTTGACGAAATCATTCAAACAACTTAATATTTCTACGGTTTTTGAACGAGACGACTATTTGGCACTTGACATAAACGACGCCAAACAAAAACAAGGTCAAGTTTATTTACAAAAAATTACAACACGTATCGGACTCTCGAAAACATTAAATTTCAATTGTTTCCTCGCATTAAATATAATAAAATATATCATAAAATGAGAACTAGTTTTATGCAGTACACAACTATGGTGGAGTTCATGGAAAAGCAAGTCCTGGAAGTTTTATTTAACTTATTAATTATGTGCAGTTTTGTGTTTCGTGATGTGAAGTGAAACTGATTGGATCCTTTCTTCCAGAAATGGAGATTTGTCCAAGCCTAGTGGTGGTCCAAGAGGTCGACATTTTGTTCAATTGAAATAAATGGAAAGAGCTGGTAATTAAATTGAACAGTGATGGCACAGGAGACCCTAGGTCGGAGGAAAAATGGCGCAAGGTATGTAGTCTCAAGTGCTTTTTTGCTGTTTGGGGTTCGGGGCACTTAACATACCGTCTCTATGCTTTCGATACTTCATTCTTATATTATGTATTAATTTGCTTGTTTAACCAGCTTTCTTTATTTGTGAAAGGTCTTATCATTTGCAATTTTTTTCTTTGCCTTTTAAGGTGTGGAGTGACTATAAAAATAATTGTAAGAAGAAGTGCGCCAAAATTAATAAGGCCGCTCGTGGCACTGGTGGTGGACCAGCACTTCAATTATCTCTGTCAGACCTTGAGAATAGGGTCATGCAGATAATTGGAGTGCAAGCAGCAACGGGTATGGTGATAGAAGAAGCTGGATTTGATTGGGTTAGAATGGTGTGCATTTTGTATGTGCTGGATCTGTAATGCCTAGTTATTAATATTTTATTATTACTGCAGGGCAACGTGTCTGTGGTAGAAGACGCACCTATCAGAGCCACGTCAAGCTCTCAAGACAATCAACCACGTAAGCCAGTTCCAGTTGAATCCAATTTTTGTGAAGAAGGTAATTATTACAGGCAAATTGCCAATTATTCTTAATATATTGCACCATGTTCAAATAATAACACTAGACAAGTCACAGATCGCCAAAGGATCTATAATTTGATTAGAGTTCCAATCTAAATTGTGAATAAAAAAAAAATTGGTTGCCTGTAAAGTCGGTATACGGGCGAAAGTTTTACGTGACAACGACTTTTTATGTCTGTCTCTCTCGCTCTTAGGCGGGCTAACCTCGCGGGCGTGCCTCTCACTCGCTCTCATTGTGAGCGCATAACGTGAGCGGAGCGTAACGCAGTTTCTTGAAGTGTCACCCGGCAAACCAATTTATAAGACGTTGTCACGTCAAAAACGTAAATTACATTAAAATAAACTTAAGACAATTAATGTCAGATTTAAGTTTGACTCGGTAGTGGCCCAGTAATTAGGGTCCTTGACTAATGTGCCAAGGAGTGTGGGTTCGAGGCTCACCTAGGGCAAGCATTTATGATTGACTTAGGTGTTCACTCTGTTTCTAATACATTTATTTATTTTATTTTATTGGGCCTTTTTCAGATTGGAATACTCCAGGAACTAGCAGTCAGCCAACTGTTGCTCCACCATCACCACCGGAAAAAGAGGAGGTTCCTCTTTTACCACCAGACGCGCCTGTTGAAGAGGAGTGGAGGCCTCCACCACAAAAAATAAATAAAAAGAATAGTGAAAACTTAGTTAAAATACTTCCTGAGTCAGACAAGATTGCAAGAGAGTATGCTAGGGAGCGTGATAGGACATATGAGGAGTTTGAAAGGGAACGGTTGAGGTTAAGAAATGAGGAATTGAGAGTGAGAGAGTGTGAAATGCAAGAAAGAGTACGACAGAGAGATATAGAGCTGCAATTACAAGCTGCATGGATGGAGTTAATGAAAGAGGCCATGAATGCTTTTGTAAGGTATATGGAAAGAAAGTCATAGATGTAATCAATTAATTTAATTAGATTTAAATCATTACTTTTAAAAGTTATAATTTATGAATGCAGTCTGTTAATTCTATCTACTAATATACTTCTTAAAGCTCTGCCTCTAATGAGGTCATCCCCAGTATTATTCTCTTGAAGAACATCTTCAGAGAATGACTGTTGAGGTGGCACATCATTTTCTCTGGTCTCTGGTTCTGGCACATTGAAGTTGAATGCTGAGTTGTGCAGCACACAACAAGCTGTTATTATTTTTGCACATTTTTCGGGTCCATAATGGAGTGTGCGATCTTTGTATAAACAACGCCACCGATTCTTTAAACGTCCAAAAGTATTCTCTATTGTAACCCTAGCCTTTCCATGAATTGTGGTGTATCTGTGAGCAGAGGCATCGTCAAGAATCGGGGTCATTAACCAGGGACGTTGGGGATAACCTGTGAACAAAATACTTAGTAAGTGTTGTAAATAAATAATCATAACCAATAGGTATGAAATACCTACTAGTATTAAATTAAGTTTAAGTATTAGGTCCTTACGTATGAAATCAGCGTTTTGTCGTACTGATCAATTTGATCTGAAATATCTCCTCTTTGGTTAAGAATTCGAAATTCAAATTAATAAATTCATTTAGCTGGTTTTTTTTTCTTTGGAATACAGTCATTCATTTGTTATTTTCCTCATTATTTTTTCTTTGGCGTCGCTTATTACCGCGCAATGGAAAACATGAAATATCGGTATATTTACGAGTACGAGTTCTACCGTGGCACCAGTGCTGCAGAAACAGCTCGAAGAATTAATGATGTGTACGGCGCTGGTGTCGCTAAAGACAGCATGGTACGTTTTTGGTTTCAACGTTTTCGTTCTGGAAATTTCGACCTTAAGAACCAACCCCGTGGACGGCCGGAGATCAAAGTGAAAAACGAAGAATTAAAGGCTATTGTGGAAGCGGATCCATCACAAAGCACGTCAGAGATAGCAGCAGTCTTCGGGGTAAGTGACAAAACTGTATTAATCCACTTGAAGCAAATCGGGAAAGTAAAAAAACTCGAACGATGGGTACCTCATGAATTGAGTGAATCGAACTTGCAAACACGGGTCGCCTGCTGTGTTACTTTGCTCAACCGACACAATAATGAAGGGATTTTAAATCGAATCATTACTTGTGATGAAAAGTGGATATTGTACGATAATCGAAAGCGCTCATCGCAATGGCTGAACCCTGGAGACCCAGCCAAATCCTGCCCTAAACGAAAATTGACTCAGAAAAAGTTACTTGTAAGTGTTTGGTGGACTAGCGCCGGTGTCGTTCACTACAGCTTTCTTAAATCTGGCCAAACGATTACGGCAGATATCTATTGTCAGCAACTGCAAACCATGAAGGAAGAACTAGCTGTTAAACAACCGAGATTGGTCAATCGCTCTAGGCCACTGCTGCTTCACGACAACGCAAGACCACACACTGCACAACAAACAACCACTAAGTTAGCTGAGCTACAATTGGAATGTCTGCGACATCCACCGTACTCCCCGGACCTTGCTCCAACAGAGGTAATATCTATAAATATTAGTGGCTACTTGGCGGAAGTGGAAGGCTCCAGACATCTTTATCTTCTAAATAATTCTTAACCTTATAATATCCTCTTTTCATTAATGTAGTTTTTACATGTGATTTGAATTTTCCCTCGGTGAGCCCTGTTATATTTTTCGGGATTTTATTGTAAAAACTAACGCAGTTGCCTAAAAATTACTTTCTTGACTTAGTCAGTCTAAATCTCTGTACAGCTATCCTATCCTTATTTCTAGTGTTATAATTGTGATAGCCACTGTTCAATTTAAATTTATGTAGATTTTTGCGAACGTGCATAATATTTTCAAAGATATATAAAGAAGGTAAAGTTAAAATATTTATTTCTTTAAATAAATCTCTCAATGATTCACGGGGACCCATTCCGTAGATAGCGCGGACCGCTCGCTTTTGCAAAATAAAAATGGCCTCCACTTCAGCAGCTGATCCCCACAGCAAAATGCCATATGACATTATGCTGTGGAAGTAAGCAAAGTAAACCATCCGAGCTGTAGCTATATCCGTCAGTTGCCTAATCTTGCGAACCGCATAAGCAGCAGAACTAAGTCTCCCAGACAGAGCACTAATATGTGGACCCCATTGCAGTTTGGAATCAATGCTTATACCCAGGAACACCGTCGCCTTGTCTATGTTAAGTGTATCACCCTCAAGCATTACGTTTGGTTCTATATATCTAACATTAGGCATGGAAAACTTTAAACACTTAGTTTTTTTTGCATTTAGTAACAAATTGTTCGCAGCGAACCATCTCGAAATAATAGTCAGTACGTTGTTCACATGCACAAGTTCACTATCTTTCCTATCTGTTCTAAAAATAAGAGATGTATCATCAGCAAATAGAACTATGTCTGTAAGGTCCTTAACCATATACGGCAAATCATTTATATACGCCAAAAATAAGAACGGGCCTAAGATAGAACCTTGTGGTACTCCCATTGTAACTAAAGATCCGGAAGATGTGACGCCATTAATTCCCACTTTTTGTTGTCTATCAGTTAAATATGACTCGACAAGATCTAGAGCGATTCCACGAATTCCGTAGTGGTGTAATTTACGGATCAAGGTGCGGTGTTCTACACAATCAAACGCTTTGGAAAGATCACAAAAGACACCGATGGCATCCTGTGAACTCTCCCAAGCTTCCATCACATGCGTAACTAATCGAACTCCCGCATCTGTTGTTGATCTACTTTTCGTGAAACCGAACTGATTTTCGTTTAATATACTGTGTATGTTAAAGTGACACAACAGTTGATTAAGTATAATCTTTTCAAATATTTTACTCAAAGCCGGAAGCACAGAGATGGGTCTGTAATTCGAGGGATCTGACTTACTACCCGATTTGAAGATAGGGGTAATTTTGCTGTTTTTCATTAAATCGGGAAATGTGCCTCTGTCAATACACATGTTAAATATGACCATGAGGTGTGGTGCAATAGTTTCTATTAAAGACTCTAACACTTTTACTGATAATCCCCATAAATCTTCACTAGATTTAACTCTTAAGCTTTTGAAAGTTTTGATAATTTCAGAGATGGAAGTGTATCTGAACCGAAAGTCTGGTATATCCCGCGAGAAGTGTTCTTTCAGAAAAGCACCTGCATCATCTGGAGACGAGTTAAGCGTTTTGGTGGCATCAAAGGGTATGCTAGAGAAGAAATGTTCAAAAGAGTTGGCTACCGATTTTGCATCAGAAACCGGCTGATTCTCAACTACCAGCGTAAATTCTGAATCCCTCGACTTACTTTTTCCCGTCTCTGTGTTGATGGTCTTCCAGACAGCTTTTATTTTATTATCGGATTTTTGAATTTTATCTTTTATAAACAAAGCTTTAGCGCGAATGCAAACCGACTTAAAAGTTTTCGAGTATTTTCTAACATAGTCATGAAAATCCTTACTAGATGTCAGAGATTTCTTGTTATATAAATCATACATAACATCTCTACTTTTTCGTATACCTCTGGTCGCCCAGTCACTAAACTGTATTTTTTGGTTGAATTGAATCTTCTTCTTTGGACAAATTTCATTAAATTCATTGCTAACTATTTTAAATAATTTTTCATAACTGTCATTAGGGTTATTGACAGAAAAATCAGTTAAAATAAGTTTCGACTCTATGCAATTATTTAGTCGTTTTAACCTACCTTTCGTTAATGGTCTACACTCAACTAAAGATGGTTTCTTTATTTTATCAATTTCAAATTTAATTGCAAGGCCCTTGTGATCTGACCTGACTCCGTTAAAAAGTGATAAATCTTTTGTTTTACAACTTGAGAAAATATTGTCTATGCAAGTAGATGAGGTCTCCGTTACTCTAGTTGGCTCGCAGAAAAGATAGTTTAAATTAAATGCTTTAAATAAAGAAATTAGATTAATTTTATCCGTAGAATTGACTAAAATATCAATATTGAAGTCTCCGCAAACCAAAATAGATCTATTTGATTTAGAAAGTTTCTTTAGTACGCACTCCATTGTTGACATAAAATGATTGAAGTTAGATGCTGGTGGTCGATAAACACATAATATTATGTGCCTGTCCATTTCCGCACAAGCAATTTCACAGACACGTTCAACAGAATAGCCCCTTATGTCAGAGCGTTCCTTATATTTCATGTTATTTTTAAATAGAATAATACAGCCTCCTCCTTCAGCGGATACTCTGTTAAACGCACTGGCCACCTGAAAATTTGTAACATTAAATAGCATTTTATTTGATTTTAACCAAGTTTCAGTGAAACATAAAATATCAAAATTATACTTATCTAATAAAAGTTCTATTTCTAAAATTTTGCCAGAGAAGCGGTTTATGTTTTGATAAAAAAGTGAAATGTCCACACACTTCTCTGTTGTCTCACTTAAAAGTTTAAACTATTGGTCACAGTTATGTTATTAGTACATTTACTAAAAACTGTGACCTTATCTTTGTACTTCGTTATATTTCCTATAACTGAATCAATATTGTAGGCTAACAATGTAGCAATCAAGTGTCTGCATTTCTTAGGACAATACATGCTGTCCTGTGTTAACTTAAAATTATAAATAAATTGATTACTATCAAAAAATAGCAGCTTATCACTATGACGGGAAACTATGTTAAACATTAATGCATTCAAAGAATGGATGTGGTTATTTTGACTTCTAGTCAAAGAGTCTGAGTATGGAAATGCACATAACATTACTTTGAATGCATTTAATTTCAACAGACAAGTTATTCTTGCAATCACTTCTTTCCTGTCTGTACCTAAACTTTGCCCCAGGTAAACCACAACAATTGTACTACTATCTATTTTACAGCTTAATATTTTCTTTTCAATTTGAGCATATGATGCTCCTGGCATGCAGTGGTTTACCACAGAACAACTAACACTGTTGCTCAATAAGGAACCCAAGCCTACACCTATTCTGTCTGAAAAAACTAAGATTTGGTTAATACACTGTACCTCACTCTGCTCCGCCTCTAGGATTAATTTAGGTGAACTAGTAGAACTAGTAGTAAGGGTTGAGGTATCTTTTTGAGGGTGGTTAGAACTCGTCATGAGGTTGTTCTCAGAGTGTAGGGTCACACTCTCTACATTACTATTAACCAGGTCTACTAGCTCAATTGCAGTCTTGTAGTGCTCGCTTAGATGAATTTGAGCAGACTTGTATCCAGAAAAGATATCTTGTAATGTATTTTCTTTCTGGAGCAGGTCAGAGCGAAGTTGCAGTGTATCATTATCATATAATCGCCTAGTAATGTCTAGTTCTTCCATACAGTTTTTTAGTTGCTCTTCTAATGACAATTTATCTTTAATTAAATCTACATTTTTACTGAAATAACACCTTTTTTTCAGTTGTTTTTGACATTTTTTTATGATTTTCTTAACTTTAATATATTTTTTAATTTTGTTGTGACTTTTTAAATGGGTGGTAGTATTATTCATACATTTTTCCTTAGTATGGTCAATGTTTACTATAGGTTTTAAATTCATGCCACCACCTACCAGCTCATCGAATAGGTTCAGTGTGTCGGCTACCTGTTCATCACTTTTTCTGGATTTTAGCACTAATAATTCATTATTACATTTGCTCAACTCTAACTCAAGGTCTTTAATGCGGCTTAAGGCCAATTCATAGGTCTCACCACACTCTCTGAATGATATTATAACATGCTGGAGGTGGTCGCATTGTTCACATGATTCTATATATTTTAGGTGTAGGTCGGATAATTCACTTTTGAGTTCAGTGTTTTTTAAAATTAGTTTGCTCATTTCTACTTCACTATCTTCCCTTTCCTGCAGTAGCTGGGTGTTCAGGTCTCTACAGGCCTTCAAATCAAGGATTGCTGTTTTGAGTTTGTGCTCCATGTCCTTTGCTTTGGCCTGACGGGTCATCATTGTCTTGTCCGTTGGTCCGGAAAAAGAAAAGAAAAGGAAAAATATATATATAAACTCGGGCACAGGCAGCTCTCGTAGTTGTAGTTATAATGTGGTGAATAGTGTTTAGTGTATAGTTGTGTGGTTGTGTCTGCGACAAAGAGTTATGACATCAACTTTGCTTCCACAATATACGTCAAGCAAAGGGAGAAATAACGGACGTCGTCGTTTTGTTATGGACGTTTGTCACAAAAGTGAGCAATGGGTAGGGTTGTGTTGTGAATTGTGTTGTTTTAATAATGTAAATTAACACAAATACTCCCAGGGATTTGCACAGAAACTCCAATTTGTTCACTTGTCCGGTCAGTTTGAATCCGCCCGTTGTGAGAAGAGATTGTGATTCACGAGTCTTTTTTCAGTAAAAACTCTAGTGTATCACATTACCAACAACTTCACTTGGTATTTACACATTTATTACTTTATTTACAGTCTTAAAGTAGTAGATTATTCACTTAAAACAATTATTTTATTAAAATTAAATACGGAGCACAAAATATTGACACTTGTCCCTAGTGTTGCCCGAAGCGAAAAAAAGTCAATTATTAACCTTAAATTTTTAAAAACAAAAATCAGTTTTCGGACTCTAGACACCAAAGAAGTAATATGATTCTTCCAAGCCAAAGCACTGTCTATCATGACACCCAAATATTTGACACAATTGGAACGTTCTATCAAGGTGCAATCACAATTGGCAGCGGCAGCGCCTTTAACACACGAGTGAGCACGTAAAACAAATGGGAGTGATGGTTGACCAGTAATATTGGGAGCAAAAGCAATAAAACTTGTTTTGGCGAGGTTTAAAGTTAATAGATTCGAACTCAACCAATTCATTACCACTTGTAAAGCGTTCTCAGAGAGTTCACGCGCTTCCGACCAAGTACGGCCATGAATGAGAAGGACTGTATCGTCAGCGTATGCTATTAGTTTACAATTTGGGAGCACCAGGCTACATAATCCATTCACATAAACCAAAAACAACGTAGGCCCTAGGACACTTCCCTGTGGAACACCGAAGCAGAGCTTTTTCTCGCTACTCGTGATTCCATCAATAGCGACTTGTTGTGTGCGATTGGTTAGATAGCTACAGAACAAATCTAAAACAATGCCTCTAATGCCAATGTGCTCAAGTTTAGTAAGAAGATTAGGGATAGAGAC
Organism: Peribatodes rhomboidaria; assembly: GCA_911728515.1. Taxonomy (NCBI): domain Eukaryota; kingdom Metazoa; phylum Arthropoda; class Insecta; order Lepidoptera; family Geometridae; genus Peribatodes; species Peribatodes rhomboidaria. Next base: position 2,511,104 of record OU452184.1, on the reverse strand, counting down.
AGTATCAAATGCTTTAGAAAGGTCTAAGAAAATACCTATAGTCTTCAGTCTTTTTTCAAAATTTTTCACTACAGTATCCGAGAGGTCTAAGACAGGGTCTTCTGTAGACTTTCCGCATCTAAATCCGAACTGGTTGTTTGAAAGAATTTTGTTTTCATTTATAAAGTATACTAGGCGCTTGTTAATACGTTTTTCGAAAATTTTGGAGATGACTGTTAGTACAGATATGGGTCTGTAATTTGTGACACTGTCTCTATCACCACTCTTGTAAATAGGATGTACAATGGCTCTTTTCAAGACTTGTGGAAAAATTCCTGTGGTAAAAGAGATGTTAAAAACGTGAGTTAAAATACAATAACACATAATAATAATAGTTACAAGTACACTTCTGGCGGCCTTAATAATAGCTGTTGAGATACCGTCCGCTCCAAGCGCACATTTGTCTTTGAGATTAACAATTACTCGATCAACTTCTTCATAGTCCACACTAAATAAGACCATAGAATTTAAGCATGGTGGACTGGGTGAATCAGCAACTTGAGCAACGGAGGAAGTATTTGTTACCGCATTTGCCTGAATTTTAGAAGACAGATTTTCTCCGACTGATGCAAAGTACGAGTTAACTAGATCGACAGATGAAGAGGGCGTATCTGACAATTTTAATAGATTGTTAGCTGAGTGTGATTTTTGTTGATATTAATAATTAATTAATAATTATTAATAATTAATTTGGTTAATCATACTCCAAGCCTCTTTGGGATCTCTCCTTACCTTCTGAAATTCTTGTTGGTGGTATTCACGTTTTACTCTTTTAAGTAGGTTGTTGCAGAAGGTACGGTATCGAGTGTTAGCAACACGTACAAAATAATGCAGTCTATGGTCTGCTGTGTGACGTTTTGCGAGCGAACAGTCAAAGGAATGAATGAATGAATGTAGCGTAAGGAATGAGTCGAGTCGCCCGCCCCGCCCAACCGGCACTCTTGGCTGGACCACGGAAGAGGACGGATCTCGTATTGATCTTGGTGTCCATTCGATTCTTACTGAAGTTATTTAAACATATTGTACATGGTTTGGATTATTAGAAGTATTAGTTGTTTACATTAAGGTGATTTGAATACCCTCCCTTCGGAAATAGTTTACACGAGTGTATATAAATTTGTTTATTGTATTGTCCGGGTCTTTTTTGAATTTTTTAAAGAGTTTATTATCTCTGTGTCGAATACAACGCAGAAGGCCAGGAGTAATCCATGGCTTGAGTAACCTTTTTTACTGGGGATTTTAACTATGGAGGTATGTTTTTTGACAATAGAAGAAACGATTTGGATTAAAGCTTCAGAAGCTGCATCGGGAATATCGCAAGAAAGAACCGTGGAAAAATCAGTATTATTTAAAGTATTAGCTACTGCTGTTATATCAACACGTTGCAAAGTATGACAGGAGACTTTTTTGTCCAAATGTGAACCACAACTGAATAAAACTGGTGCATGGTCGGTGATGAATGAGTCAAGGACAAGAGTTTTAGCATTAAAAGGAGTACGAGCAATGACGTGATCGAGGCAGTTATTGTCCCTAGTTGGATAACAATGAGCTGGAAGAAGTGCATGAGAGGCAACCAGGTCTAAGTAATTTAGGTACGCTAAAGTTGGTGATATAATGTCATTGAAAAGGTACCAACAAGTGCGACGATATTTGCATTTTGTCGACAATAACATGGATGATGGAGACAAATACTATAAAGTACGTCCAGTTGTAGAGCAAATAAGACAAAATTGATTAAAACAACAAAAAAGGAGACAAAATATAGCATAGATGAAATGATGATAGCATACAAAGGATCTAAGGCAGGCAAAAGAAAATAATATATGAAGGATAAGCCAAATAAATGGGGGTTTAAAAATTATGTACGGGCTGGCATTTCAGGGATAATTTATGATTTTGTGCTTTATGGAGGTGACGATACGTTCCGTTACCACACGTTTACTGAAGAGGAATTGTAATAAAATCAAAGGTACTACATATAATATGAAAAAGTGAGTCTTTGTTCATTTTCTTTGTTTCTTTGTAACGCTTTCACGTCTGAACTACTCAACCGATCGTCTTAAAATTTTGCATACATGTTGTTTAGGGTACAGAAAAGGACATAGGGTACTTTTTATCCCGGAAAAATCAACGGTTCCTGTGGGACCGTGGGTGAAACCACGGGTCGCAGCTAGTGATGAATTAAAGTTTGATAAGTTTCAAAAAACAATGGAATTACCTTTTGTCATATACGCTGATTTTGAATCGTTATTAAAACCAGTACAAACCTGTGATAATAAAACATCAAAATCATACACCAGTGACGTCCAAAAACATGAACCATATAGTTTTGGTTATTATATAAAATGCTCCTTCGATGATAGTTTGTCCAAGTATGAAACATTCAGTGGTTCAAATTGTGCTCAAGTTTTTATGAAGCGCTTGAACGATGACTTAAAAGTAATATGCAGTAAAAATTCTTTTCAAAAGTTCCTAAACCATTATCTGATACAGACAGCAACAAAGTAGCTAATGCAAACATTTGTCACATTTGTGACACCGATTTAAATGGAGAAAAAGTTCTTAGCTTTGATTGGCAAACTGGTGATTTTAGAGGCATCGCACATGAAGTATGTGAAAAAAAGTTTCATGCTCCTCGCTATATTCCAGTATTTCTCCATAATCTTAGTAATTATGACGCACATTTCATTGTCCATGCACTCAATTTAGTCGAAGGAGGAATTGATTTGATTCCCCAAAATAAAGAGAAGTACATATCATTTACAAAACTTATGACTGTCAATCAAGATTTGTAGATTCATTAAAGTTTTTACCATGCAGTCTTGATCAGCTAGCTAAGAACCTTAAAGATGAAGAATTCTTTGAACTCAAAAAGAATTTTCCGGATAAAAACGATTTTGATCGACTTAGAAAAAAAGGTGTTTACCCCTATGAGTTCATGACATCTTACGACACTCTTAATTTAACCAGTTTACCAAATCAAGACCAGTTCTATCAAATTCAAAATTAATTTATTTCAGGCATGACACCCATAATAGCACACATTGTAAATTACATTCGATTTAACCCTTAACTGGTATCGTGGGGGTGGCGCGGCCCCCACGCGTGATATTTTTTGAATTCCTTTAAAACTTTGCATCGTGCGTGGGCGCCATTTTGCGTAATCTCATTACGTCGCGACTCGCGGCGGATGCCGGACGTTCGGCATTGCAGCTTTTACCAGAGCGGTGGTACGTGCATTATGGGGTGCGCTCGGCCCCCACAATACCAGTTACGTAAGTTTTTAGTAAATTTATTAATTCGTGTATTTTACAGTTATATTGTCAAGATGGCGAGGCCATTAAGTGATCAAGTTATAGAAGAAATATTGAACGCGGATTCTGACTCCGAATCTGAATTGAGTGGCTATCCAGAAGAAGATATCAGCGACACCGGTGGAATAAGCGATATTGAGCCGTCACCTACAAACGATTCAGATGGTAGTGAAGACATAAATTCCGAGATTGAAGCATGTTCTTCAGAGAGTGAAAGTGAACCGGTTGCAGGACCGAGTCAGAGGAGTTATTATGGAAAAAACAAATACAAATGGTCTAAAAATCCACCAGCACCTTCACGTACTCGTCAACATAATATCATTAGACAAAGACTTGGATTGATTGGACCAGCAGCGTCTAAAAATAAAATGACTACCAAAGAATCATTTGAGTTGCTCGTAGATGATAATATTATACAAATTATAACAAATTATACGAATGAAAAAATTACAGAGAGCTCAGAAAAGAATTCTGCGGTTGCATTTTGGACAAACCATGTTTCTGAAACTGAGATAAAGGCATTTATTGGTATTTTGCTTTTAGCCGGGGTATTCAAATCTGGACATGAAGATGTAGAATCTTTGTGGGCCACAGATGGAACCGGTCGTGAAATTTTTAGAACGACCATGGCTCTGAAAAGATTTTTGTTTATTTTGGCAAATCTTCGATTTGATGATATTGCATCAAGAGACGAACGAAAAACTGTAGATCGGGCGGCATTGATCTCTGAAGTGTTTCACAAGTTCATAGAAAATTGTCAGAAGAATTACAGCTGTTCTGAATATATAACCATTGACGAAATGCTATGTCTATTCCGAGGCCGATGTTTGTTCCGGGTATACATGAAATCGAAGCCAGCTAAATACGGCATAAAAATATTATGCCTATGTGATGCTAAGACTCATTATTTATATAACGCCTTCATATATACAGGAAAACAGCATGATCGTACCAGTAGACAACAATCCATTCCTACACAATCCGTACTACAATTGGCTTCTCCAGTTTTCAGATCAAACAGAAACATAACAGCAGACAATTGGTTTTCTTCAGTGGAGTTGGTGGATATATTGCTAGAAAAGAATTTGACTTACGTTGGGACATTGAGAAAGAATAAACGTGAAATTCCTCCCGAATTCCAACCACAAAAGCAACGACAACCTGGAACTTCTGTCTTTGGATTTACAGCTAGCACAACATTAGCTTCTTTTGTACCAAAAAAAAAAACAGAGTGTAATTATGATTTCCACAATGCACCATGACCAAACCATCAATGAAACATCAGGAAAACCCGAAATAATTGATTTTTACAATTCTACAAAAGGTGGAGTAGATTCTTTGGATCAAAAGTGTGCCAGTTACTCTGTAGCTCGCAGAACACGTCGTTGGCCAAGTGTAGTGTTTGCTGGAATTCTGAACATTGCTTGTGTGAATAGCTATGTTTTATGGAAGAGTTCAAAATAAGGAACAAAAATGAAACGAAAAACCTACATAAAATCGATTGGGATGGAAATGATAAAATACCATATCATAAATCGGAAAGCTGAGTATTCAAAGTATCCACGAGAACTGAGAGAAAAGATTGATCGCTTTGTAGCGTCTATTACCGTATTTGCAACAAATTCTACGTCTGAAGATGCTGGCAGCTCAAGGCAAAATGTGCTAAAAAGAGGGCGCTGTCACTTATGTGATAGAAAAAAAGACGGAAAATTTGCTACAAAATGTAACAATTGCATGCATTTCATTTGCAAGTTGCATAGTAGCACAAAAACACTATGTACCAATTGTCAAGATTGAACTTAGTTCATCTATAATGTTCCTAAGTCCATGGGATTATATTCCTGTTGTTTTTTTTTTCTAAACGTTGATTAGAAGATTATTTCTTTTTATTTCCAAAGTTTATTGTATTAGAAATAAGAAAACATATATAACTTAGCTTAAGACTCCCAAAGTAATAGCTTTTTTTTTGTTTGTATAATGTAAGAAAAAAAAATTACCAAAAAGTTGCCATTTTTATATGATCTCTTGTAGTAATTAAGTAAAAAGAATTACATTAATAAAAAATGATTGTATCTATAAAACAAGGTTGTTATTTTTTCTTCTTCTTCTTTTTATATAAAACTAAACTGAAATTGTGCACATTTGCATCCTAGAAGCAATTTTGTAATGGGGGCCGCGCGACCCCCACAAAACCAGTTACGTTAGTCAATTTTACGATACCAGTTAAGGGTTAATATTATTACAGGTAATGCGTAAAATTAAAAACTGAACTTATTTATAACAATTGAATAATTATGAATAACAATAAAAAAAAAACAATAATTATATAAACATGTCAATTACAATAAAAAATAAATAAATTAAATTAAATAAATTAAATTATTTCTATATTATTCTAAATTATTTCTATAGTTCGCTCACTGATACTCACATTTCCGATGATGATTACAAACGCGCTCAAGATGTTTGGCAACATTTTGGTTGTCAAAACATGTTGGATTATTCTAACTTATACCTTAAAACTGACGTTTTGTTATTGGCAGATGTTTTTGAGAATTTTCGAAAACTTTGTCTTCAAACTTATGGCTTAGATCCTTCCCACTACTACACAGCTCCAGGTTTAAGTTGGGTTGGGATGCTATGTTAAGACAAAAGTAAAGTTACAGTTGCTGACAGACATTGATCAAATTGCATTTATTAAGGCAGGCATCAGAGGTGGTGTATCTCAATGCAGTAATCGGCATGCTAAAGCCAATAACAAATTTTTAGATGATTTTGATGAGAATGTTTCTGCATCGTTCATAACTTATTTTAATGCAAATAATCTTTATGGTTGGGCTATGTCACAATACTTACCTGAAGGTTTTGAGTGGGTAAGCCCGGAAACAAATTATGAAGTTCCTGATACATCTGAACACGACTTCATTTTAGAAGTTGATTTGGAGTATCCTAAGCAACTTCACGATATGCATTCGGACTTACCGTTGTGCCCAGAAAATATATGTGCTGGAGAATCAAAAGAAAAAAAACGAATACCAAATTTAACAAAAAATAAAAATACATACTTAATTCATCATAGAAATCTCAAACAGTGTCTAGAAATGGGTCTAAAATTAACAAAAATTCATAAAATTTTTAAATTTCGTCAGAGCCCGTGGCTAAAGAGATATATTGATTTGAATACTGAGTTGAGAACCAAAGCAATTTCTGATTTTGAAAAAGACTTTTTAAATTAATGAATAATTCCGTTTTTGGTAAAACGATGGAGAACGTAGAAAAAAGGAACAATGTAAAATTACTCACTCACTGGGAAAATCGTATTAATCGCAAAGTATTAGGTGCGCAAGACTTGATTTCAAAACCCGAATTTAACAGCCTTTCAATTTTTTCGGAGAGCTTAGTATAGTTGCAATACAATTAAAAAAGACTGAAGTATGTTACGATAAGCCGATTTAAATCGGTTTTTCTATTTTGGACATATCAAAAACTTTAATGTATGACTTTCACTATTAATACATGTTGCCAAAGTTTGAAAACAAATGCATATTACTATATACAGATACCGACAGTTTGATATATCAAACATTCACAAATGATTTCTATAAAGATATTAGACCAGATCTAGTTTCGCGATTTGATACCTCCGACTATCCTTCAAATAACAAGTTTGACTATCCAAAAATTAACAAAAAAATTAGGTTCCTTTAAAGATGAAAATAATGGAAATATTGTAAAAGAATTTGTAGGATTAAGATCGAAAATGTATGCAATTCTAACCAAAAATCAATTGACAGCGAAAGCTAAAGGCGTGAATAAATGTGTCACAAAACGCATGACAATGGAAAATTACAAATTATGTCTTTTTAACACACACATCACATATGATACGTACAATGTATCGATGTAAATCCATCACACACACAATTTTCACACAAAAAATTAACAAACTATGTTTGTCATCTAATGATACAAAGCGATTCATTTTATTAAACAAAGTCGACACGTTCGCAGGGGGCATTATAAATTAAGACAATCGATGTAGATTTTATTTTAATACTATTTTTTTAATTCTATTTTAATAAGAGTATTCTATGCATATTGCTCATTGTACATCTAAGTTGTTGATAATGGCCATGATATTTTGTAAATAAATTCTGTGAAAATGTTTCTCATTAGAAATCTTAGTGTAAATATTATATTGTTATTATTAAACTAATTTTTTTTTAAGATACTGATAATATTTGTAAATAAAGTCTATGTAAATGTTTCTCATTGGAAATCTAAGTGTCAAAAAAGTGTAAGTGTGTGAGTTTAAATATTATTAAAATTAAGATATTTAAAAAAAAAGCTTGTGTAAATAGTTCCATAGTCATTAGCTAATTGTTATTTACATGAAATTAATTGTATTTTAATTGTAAGTTGTGTTCACTTGTATCTTGAAATATAAAAAAAATATCTCACAAAAATGTTTTTGTTTACTCTAAGATTCAGATACCTAACCAGGTTATCACTGGGTAGCCATACACATAGACGAACATAGCGTTGGATAATATTTTGATTCATTTGGGCGACCTCCCGCAGGTTTACATAAGGTTTTTCTCAAAAGGAATTGCAGAGTTTGGGACTACAACACCAAAAGAATACAAGATGATTGGACCTCGGTATGTGGCAAGTACTGCTTGGTGTACCTTTACTACAAGTTCCATGGCATGAGCATGTTGGATTTTACAAATACGTTCAAAGAGAAGGAAACCATTGTGAATGATATATTACTATATGAATTGTTCAAAAAGCATTTTAATTAAAGTTCCTAAAAGCATACAAGTTGTTGTTATTTGTAAAGATAATGAGATGGGATTAGGGTGATTAAGAAAAGAACAGAGACCCCACGAGTCGATGCGGTTAGGGTAATTAAGAACAATAGGAGTGAACGCACGCTAATGAGGTCGCCGGATTGAGTAATTAAGAACAATAGAGAATTGAGCCCATGCTAATGAGGGGGTACTGGACATCCTGAAACTGAAACCTATCTCGCTAACCTGAAGAGATAGCACCAAATTGATAGCGCCAATCGATCGGGCGTGCCCATAAACCTTTTTTTTTTATCTTTTTCTAGGCGAAGCCAGAACCACTCTCGAGCCAGAACGTTTTGTTTGGATGAGCCAGAACTCTCGAATCCTTACTACTAATGTGCATTAAAATAATGCATTGAAATCTCATTGTTCTTTAGCAAAAGTGTCAGTCTCAGAGTCGGCCAACGTATCATTTCATATAAACTAAAAAGTAAGGACCAAACTGATCTAACTTTTCAAACACCATCGAATCATTTATAAAAGTCAATCAAAAGGGTTTTCTTTTTGTTAATGAATCACTATGATGATGATGATGTAACCGTATGATCAGAATGCTGGCCTATATCTTACACAAAGGAACGCTGCCCACTGGTAGCGATTTATTAGATTAGGTTATTTTATTTTTAGTTTAGTAACATTGTTATTTAAGGTAAATAAATCACCGTAAAAATAAATTATATTCTACATGCAGATTTTGTCAATTTTGTTAAGAACAAGTCAATCTACGATTCGTTAATTCTTTCAAATGTTTACCCTGCAGTCTCGACCAGTAGCAAAAAAATTAAAAGACGAAGAATTTAATGAACTATTGTAAATGAAACATTCCCTGATACAAACGACTTTAACGGTCTTCGAAAGAAAGGAATTTATCCATATGGATATATGACATCGTTTGAGTCTCTTGAAACTTCTTTCCCAAATAAAATCCAGTTTTATTGTTCTCTTACTAATACTTTTATTTCTGACGAGGACTATAACCGTGCACAAGATGTCTGGCAACACTTTACTTCCAAAAAATGTTAGATTATTCTAATTTGTATCTGAAAACTGATGTTATATTGTTTTGGGACATTTTAAAAACTTTAGAGAATTGTGTATCAAAACTTACGGCTTAGATCCTGCTCACTATTATACTGCTCCAGGTCTAAGTTGGGATGCAATGTTAAAACTAACAAAAATAAGGTTAAAACTACTGACAGATTGATTTTGTAAAGGCCGGTATCAGAAGGTGGTGTATCTCAATGCAGCAATAAACATGCGAAAGCTAACATTAAATATTTGGATGATTTAAATGAAAACTTGTCTTCATCGTATTTAGCATATTCAGATGCAAATAACCTTTACACCATTTGTCTACCGCCACCGTCACCGAGAACAAGATGACGGCGTCGATTTAGCGATACATATATTTGGCCATGTGACCACCGCACGCCCGTCACCTTCACCACATGCAGCGCCGTCATCCCGGCCGCCGATGTTTCGAGTAGTTCGGCGTGACCTCTAGAACTCGGCACGGTTTCATGACGGGCCGATGGGCGGCGATACAAAACACGTTTCTTCTTGTCCACACACTACCATCGCACCGCGCCGTTCGCCCGGTTTTTGTTTTGTCTTACAATTTGTAAAAATGTCTAAGACATTCAAATAAGATATCTACACATTAATTGAAGTTGTAGAGAGTAAAGACTGTTTGTAGGATAAAACAAAGGATGTGTCCAAGGATACAATTTTTGAGAAAAAATAAGTGGCGCGAAGTTTGCGTCTTTTTGGAGCCCAACTTTGAAAATATGGAGCAGAAAAGCAAGGACGAGATTTGTATGTACACATGTTAATTTTGTTATTTAAAATACGTTCTATTAATTTACAAGTTTAGATCTTATTCATCTGCTAAGGTAAAGAGCCTTCTGAGCTTATAAAGTAATCAGCAAAGTTATTTTTCATGTCATTAGCTTCCAAAAAAACGTAAGAATCTGATCAAAGTTAAAATTACTCGGCGCCCACGTATTTGGAAAAAAAAACTTATTTTATCGATAAGCCACACGATTACTCTGGCCACCCAGCACCGGCTGTAATTAGATCACCTATTGAATACTTCCAAGATTATTGTAACGATGATTATTTCGAACACATGTTAGCATGTACAAATATGTATCACATGAGAAAAACTGGCGATATATTAAAAACTTCTAAACAGGAAATGATATGTGCTTTCCATCGACACAACCAATGCAATTTGGGAAATTAGCTCTTTGTTTAGATCTTTCCGTTATTAATAACCATTGCTCAGTGGTAAGTGCTGCCAAATGTTCACCATTCAAAATATTCCATATTTGGTGACAACTTGTCACTATTCTGCTTATACTCGCGGTATTGATACCTAGTTGGTAGGAGTATGACATATCTGTGAAGATATTTCCACTTGTGAGGTATCTGCTAAAAATTAGTTATCAAATTGTTAAATTAGTAAGTGCTGTCATGAGCTAATGGAGTAACATTCGAGACACATTCATGAAGTCGCTTAAAACTAAAACAGAACAAGCCCAAAAAAAAAATACATTCTATAACCTAATATACAGTGATAACCTACAATTTCATCTCAAAACTTTAACACCCGACGAAACTGATTCAAGTATACCATTCCCGTCTCGAAATGGTTCTGAAAATCGTCCCGAAAGCCAACAGTCAACAAGTCACCTCGACCAATCAATACCCTCTCCGTCTACATCGGCTTCTACATCCAGGAAGTCCAGGAATCGAACGGGAACAAAAAGGCTAAATACGGTCGATGCAGAAATATTACAAGCTATACGGGAAACACCCTCGAAATCTGAATTAGTTGATGAGGACCGTGCATTCATGATATCTTTCTTACCAACAGTAAAACAATTGAACGACGATGATAAATTGGAATTTAGAATCGAAGTTATGCAATTGCTTAGCAGATTCAAAAACCGCAGACTTTCAACGTCGTCCAGCACTATCGCTTCAACTACAGATTATGGTAACTTCCACCAAGCTTTTTCAACCCAGCAAACCCATCAGTATTAACCTCAGCACGCGATCCAACAGTTTTCGCCCCAGCCAGAAAACCCACAGTTTTCATCCGAGCCAAAAACCCTACAGATTTCATCCGAGCGACAAACCCCATAGTTTTCATCCGAACAAGAAACCCCACAGATTTTGACCCAGCAAGATACCCAAGTTGTCATACAATCTATCGCTCAATTACACTGGCCTACAAACAAAAATTGTTTTGGTGCAGCTCTGTTCGCATCTGTAGTCGGTAAAGTAGGTAGTATGAACTACATTGCTGGTACTAGATGTCAGCTGACAGCTTTGGTTTACCTACAATTCATTTTTAAATTTTGTATGGTTTTATTGAAAATCAGTCCATGTTATAACTACTTTTATGACATTAATCGTATAAATTTATGATGGCAAGTAATTCAAGAAGTTGCATTAACGATCCTGATATCTTTTGTTACATATGCGGTGAGTATATAATGAAAAATCAACGGAAATCGATTAATGACACGGTAATTCACTTGTATTCTGTATACTTTCTTCCTCATGAACAAGAGCTGCTATGAAAAATGTGACTAGTTTTCTCGTATCAGCTCACAAAATATACCCAAAATCAGGTCTAAAATCTTAGGCACCAAAATGTTAGCGTTAATTGCGTTAATAGCGTTGTGCCAGTGTTAATTTCCCAAGATTTTTCTACAATGTATGTGCATAAGTTATCTTACAATAAATATAGGCCTATTGTACTACTATTAAAATAAATATTAAAACACCACCCACCGAACCAAGCCATGCCGTGAAATGACCTAGTCGTGTTTCTGGATGTAGTCCGGTGTAACCGTTCCGAAGACGGGTCTGAGCAGTAGCGCACTTGTAGCGCCTCACTCAACTGCCGTCTTTGTACTTCTTCACTCTATAGGACTCCAAGGCTAGAGTGAATAAGTGCCTCATAGGTCGTCGTGCTCCATCTTAGACCACAACGTCGCTTTACATCAGGGGAGTGGGTGATGAAACGCCGACCTATTCTATATTTAAAAAAAAAACTTACCTCAACGTTACAGCCAACATTTCAGTTGGTGGTATGCATGCCCTGTAGTTCGTGTTTTGGACACCACAAAACCAAACAACCATTTAGAGGGTATAGTTCTTAAATTTTTAAACAACAAAAAGATTGGAGGGTAGCTTAGTCAGAATACCAAATCAAAGACCCCAGTTGCCCCTACACCTGATTGGGCACACAGTCAAATCTCTGCAAGACCTACATTTAAGCCACGAGGTATTCACATAACTGAATAATTGAATAAACAGAGATTTATTTGGTATATTGTGATATTTTGATATTCGGACCGCACTACCTACTCACAACGAAACTGAACGACGAATGGGGACCCGAGTCTACCTTCCCTACTCTTTACATAGATTTTCTGTATGCCGGGGTCGCATGCCTTGAAACATACATCAAAGCAGTGTGCTCGACTCGTATGCTTCGAAACACACCGCAAAGCATGTCGCGAAGCACACATCAAAGCAGTGTGGCAACTATCAAAAACTTTTTTTTTTTTTTAAATTTATTGGCAACTGGATACAAAGTCCTTCATGCCTAACTTAGTAATAATTTTTCCTTCAGTAACAGATGATGGGATGATGATGATGAGGTGATGATGAAGACGATGAATCCCTCCCCTTTCCCCATTCCAGTAAAGTTATGGATACTTTACTGAAACTTTAAGTGAAGTTTTGTAGAGAACACGAAAAATCGCGTTTCGCGATGTTTGTATAATTTGCCCACACTCGTGCACGTTGACGAACCGGTAAACGTTAATAATCCACCATTATTACACTTTAACACTCGAAGAATCACAAGTTTTATAAAATAATACAAAAACACGACACCATCTTTTCGGTTCCCGCCAAAACTCCACTATCAAAAACTGACGGCTAGGTGTTACCAGTCTAACTTATTCTTTAATCGGAATTAATCGGTAAACGAATACACAAGTTATTTAATCGCCTCACCTCTACTTCCCTTTAATATGTCACTGTCAAAGCCAAGTTTAGGTAGGACTTTAGAATAGTGCCAATCGATTTAAGGGGGGAGGTGGGGGGGAGAGGGTAGGGAGGGAGGGGTAGAACCTTCCCCTAAAGGGGGGAGTTGCGGAAACCCCCCCTTCCAGAGATATGAGCATTTTTGTGTTGCAACATAACCTCACTTTTTTTCGATTTTAGATGTTTATTTTAGGTCTAGTTTAGGTCTTTATAATATTATTTAACAGAATATTTCAGAGCACTTCGCCGGCCGCTGCCGCGGCACGCTCGCTACGCTCGCTCGGCTCGTGCGTTGTTTTTCATGTTCTAACATAACCTAACCAAACCAATTTTTTTCTAGAAGCAATTTCGACATTAGCTAGTTTGGGTCTGTTTCACTTTATTTAACAGAATATTTCAGAGCACTTCGCCGGCCGCTGCCGCGGCACGCTCGCTTCGCTCGCTCGGCTCGTGCGTTGTTTTTCATGTTCTAACATAACCTAACCTAACCAATTTTTTTCTAGAAGCAATTTCGACATTAGCTAGTTTGGGTCTGTTTCACTTTATTTAACAGAATATTTCAGAGCACTTCGCCGGCCGCTGCCGCGGCACGCTCGCTTCGCTCGCTCGGCTCGTGCGTTGTTTTTCATGTTCTAACATAACCTAACCTAACCAATTTTTTTCTAAATGCAATTTCGATGGCAAATGATGTTTTGGCATATGATAATTACGCCTCACAATGATGATAACAAAACACCTAACCTAACGTTACATGACATGACAGCACAGAAAGTGGCGTCTATTACGTTCCTTTTTTACAAGTTTGTTTAGTCATAATAAAAAATAAAAAATTAAAAACTTGGTTATTTTAAATAAAAATAAGGGTTTTTGATAAAGAAAACGTTATTTATAATGAATAATACGATAAACCATATAAATAAATAAAAAATAGCCGTGTTTCTAATTTTTATGTAGTGCGACATGTTTTTCAACTTTCGTAGAACGTATAACGGATCGCTGTTTCGAAACATAGGTTATAAACTGTGAATTTAAGGTTAATTTTTCGATTTTCAATAATTAATATCTCGAAAAGTATAAGTTTCCGCAAGTTAGCACTTTACAGGAAGCCTTCTTATAATAAGACCTATCTGTAAAAAAAAACATGAACCGTGAAATCGATTGGCACTATTCTAAAGTCAAGCCCAAGTTTATCTTTGACACGATTGTGTGAATAGTCAAATTTCTTCGTGAATTTATTAAATTTCAAGTTTTAAACATGCCAAATGATAATTTAAGTTCACCTCAACCTAAAACCAATACATTACGTAATAAATGTGCCTTCCGCAGAACCGATCCAGCGTCCAAGAAGAAATCTTAAACATAAAACCTGCAGTAAAAAGTGTTCTACGGATCTAGCCTGTACCTTTTACTTTTGTTTACAATCTTGTTTCAGTATTGAAGATCCGTTCTGTATTACAGGTAAGTGTATTTTTGTGATATTAAATAGTCTTACATTGCCAACGCATACTTAAAATATTCTTGTATAATTAATACATCTTGTTTCTTCTTTCCAGTAAGTTCTGTCCAGCTCCAGCAATCCGCACAAGAAGATCTTGCTATATGTTTATGGGTTAGGATATAGCAAAGAAATCTATTATGTTACGTAAAAGAAGTTCATACAGATAAATTATGAATTTCCACTCTGTGTGAATACAAAGTCAACAGTTTGTTTGTATGTGTGTCTACTAAACAATATATTTATGGTGTTGAAGTATGGATAATTTCTCATACAATTTTACTTTACAAGAGCACTGTGTTATGTGATTTTGGATCATCACTTATAGTAGACATGTTGCTATATGGATGGAGGGTACAATCTACTAACATCTGGAGCTTTAAGGGCTTCCACACAAAACTGCAAACTCGCATCGCATCGCAAATATCTCCGAACTCGCACGAATGCACCGCAAGAATGTCCGATCTCATTCGTATCGCGAATTCCTGCGATACTAATTATTACGTCAAATTTGATGACGCCCCTTTAGTCCGCTCTGAGACAGCTTTAGGGCTTGTACACAAAACTGCGATGCGACGTCGCACGCATCGCAAAAATCTGCGAGCTCCCTTTACGCATCGCAAGAACTTGCGAATTGATTCGCATCGCGCATTCCTGCGATGTTGCGTCACACTTGTTGACGCCATTTTAGTTCGCTCCGGGACAGCGTGTGGGCAAGACGTGTACTTTAAAAATGACAGAATACGACGTTGATTTTTTAATATCACTGATTGAGGAGCGCCCTGTTCTTTGGGACACTAGTAATGATGATTATAAAAACAAATTCATCAAACAAGATGTTGGAAGGACGTGTGTAAAAGTTTATTTCCAAATTTCGAGGAAAAAGAAAACAATGAAAAAACTAAACTTGGTAAGTACACAAATACATTTATTATGTAAGTATAACTTCTTTTTACTTTTTACTAAAACTACCTACAAATCAAACATTCTATTCATATAAGCACAAAAAATATTCTTTAAATTGTTTACATGTTTAGGCGTCGACAGCGAGTTACTTTAATGTTTTACGATGTGATCCTTTTGTACCTGTTGTATTGACTTAATACCAAGAACGCGAGCAACAATGCAAGTCGCATTGTATATTCTTAAATTTTTTGTAGTTGCCAGCTTAATGCTCCAACTTCACTAGTAAAGTAATCCGAAAATTCGTTTCTAATTATATTTGCACTTACCACCTGACTACCTACATTCAACTCCCTACATTCAACCTGACTACCTACATTCATTTGGTGAAGTGGTTGTAGTTCGGAATCATCTATGATCATTTCAATAGGGGTGTCTAATTCATCACGGTTAATTACAAAGTTATGTAGTATGCAACAAGCCTTAACAATATCTATTGCAAAATCATATGAAACGTTAATGGGCCGGTTAAATATTCGCCACTTATTGGCCAGTATGCCGAAAGTACATTCGACATATCTTCTTGCCCTACTCAAACGGTAGTTGAATACTCTTTGTTTAACAGACAAATGCTTGCCAGAATAAGGACGCATGACATTATTCGAAATAGAAAAAGCTTCGTCTCCGACAAAAACAAATGGAACCGGTTCTTGAAAGCCCGGTAACGGCCTTGATGTTGGTGTAGGCAAATCACCTCTCATCAGTAAGTCGTACAGTTTCGCATTGTGGAAAATAGTGGAATCACTTTCCTTTCCATATGCTCCTATGTCCACATAGATGAATCTGTATTTCGAGTCCACAATAGCCAACAAAACTATTGAATTGTAGCCCTTGTAATTAAAAAAAAGTGATCCACTTTTTGGGGGACTACGAATACGAATATGTTTCCCATCAACGGCTCCAATACAGTTAGGGAAGTTGGCTTTCTTGTCAAAGTCCGCAGCTATTTCTTCAAACAGCTGTTGTGTTATTTTTGGTATGTTTGCATTTAAACAAAATTTCCATATTGCATTACAAACTACTCGTATTATCTTAGCAACTGTACTTATTCCTCGATAATAATCTAACAGCCTTAGAAATAAAATTTAAAAACATGTGTACACACATTGTGTAACACAAAAGCTGAAAAATAAAAATATTTTTGACTTAAACGTTGTGTACAGTTCGTGTACAGATGTAACAAAATCAAAGGAAAATAAACATTCGTTAAACGGCCGGGTACCCTTGTTTAGCGGGTGTGTACGGGGTCAAGATGGCGGATTTCACTATAACAGCTGATCTACACTCAGTAACTATGTTAGAAACTGTGTCATGTTTTTCTATTGTCAAAAAAAAAGTTTTTAGTTGATATTGTTTCTTAAACACATTGTAGTGTTGACATTGATTGTTCCGTTCAGAAATTTGTTGTTAGTCTCCCACTATAACCAAAAGAAAATGTTTTACTCGAAAATAGTTTATTACGACGAATCTTGGACAAGAGATTCAAAAAACAACATAGTTTATTAATATTACTTTCCTAAAACGTAAATTGTACGTGCAATATTAAAAATTAGGGAGCTTTCTTAAAAAATAATCACTAAAAAACTATTTGGACGAAAAAGTTTCTAAACGAATTTACCAAAAGTTGCCAGACGAAAAAGAAAAAAGTGTTAAGCATGTGTGTAAATACCCAATACCGATTCACACTTTATTGCTCAAACAATAGTTACACGTTTGTGTAGCGCTATTTACTGACTACTCAATGTCTAACTGAACATTGGTTTAGCAGATGTTTATGCATTTTTTTATTTCTAAGGCTGTAAATGTATATTTCTGATTTAATTTCCGGTCGCTAGGAATCTGTAACATAAATAGAAAAAAAAAGGATTAATTTATATAACAAACTTGAAAAATAAAGAACACTAACCTAAAACGACATAAACATACATAAATTATTTTAATTTAATTAATTGGTAGACAACGCTTCTAGCGTTAAGTTCGCCTATTGTTCTGTATAATTGGTATTTGATGAATAATAAAGATTAATAAATAAATGAATAAATTAAATATTGTCTATTTTTTTTTGCAGGTAATTCAGTAATACAAAGATGGAGGGGGATTAAGGATACCTTTAATAAATATGAAAAGAAACTCAAAGATGCAAGTAGGTCAGGGTCTGGATCCAAAAATATAAAAGAATACCATCTGTACAAACAATTACAATTTCTTAAGAAAAATTTGCAAAATGAGACCACTACTAGTATAAATGAGTCAGAAAATGAGCAAGATAATCAAGAAGGCCACCAAACACGTTACCAAAGGCAGCCACCAAAAAGAAAGATGGTTAATAATAAATTTGAAGATGATATTGTAAAGATTTTAAAGGAACCTGAGAATAGACACATGTCTTTTTTTAAAGGTATTCTACCATCACTTGAAAGATTAGATGACAATAAAACACTAATCTTTCAGAGCAGAGTTCTTCAAACAGAATTGCATCAACCTCATGGCTACTACTATCCGAATAGCAACTACCAGGGTGGCTATCAAACTCAACATTTTGCGACATCTCAACAAATGCCACTGATACGTCCACAGTCATCTAACATACCAGAGCAAATTGATTCACCCAGTAATGATTTTTCTAACTCAAGCATATTAAGCACACTTTCAACTGAAGAAGACTTTGATTTTTCGTAAATTTTATGGATTGTAATATTTAAAAAACTCTTTTCTCAATAAAAACTAATGTAAACAATTATTGTTTTACTTTACTTACCGGATAGTGAGGCCAATCATTTCCAGAGGCATAACAGGAATTCTCCCCTTGTACGATTGTTTCTGAAGATATGGTGATAATAAACTTAAAAGCTCTTCGAATGAAGATATGCTCATTCTAAAATACTCCAAAAATTTTCGTCGGTTTTCAAAGCTTTATATTTTAGAAGAAAATAGTTTCCATCGGGATTCATAATAGTAATAAATGGATGAACCCAAAATCTTCTTTGTTTCTTTTTCCTGTATCTCCTAAGCAATAATAAAACTGCACATTTTTTTTTACGATCCATGTCACGACCTAGTTTTCAATTCAAATTACGTTTAGTACGGTTAACGGTCGTCGAAGGAATGGTCACCCTGGGAGACGCCTTGCCGCACGAAATCGCATCGCAGCAATTCGTGTCGTAATTTTCTGCGTTGCGAATTCGCATCGCGTCGCATCGCAGTTTTGTGTACAAGCCCTTAGAGTAAGACGCGCGGCGCCTGTGCCGCCTTCTTTTTTTAATATCTTTAATTGAGGAGCGCCCCGTCCTTTGGGACACATTATCTTGCTTATTAAATTTATTTTTAGTAGTTCCCCGTAAAATTAAAATGAATTCCAGAACAAATAACATGCCGTTAAGACACCGCCGTGTTTCTAGAAATACGGCTATACCAGCATCACTGCTCTTAACGTCGAAGCGAATTGATTTTCCGTTGAACATGATTCTCTACATCGCCGACTTCATGTGCTTCCAAGACTACAGAAGCTTTATTCTCTCTTTATCCCAATAACGACGTGAACGATCTCATTCGGAAGAAATTGTGGGGGCTGTCTACTTACAGGACTGAAACCGTGTTCATCAGTGGAAGGTCAATGGTGATCGAGTACAACTTCGACCCCTCGAGAATAAGCCAAGATCGCATACTGGTGATCATCGAATCTTCGTTGCCTATTTTTGGTGGAATTGTGTCGCCAACCATGAACAAATTCACGGGGGTTTCTGAGCTTACGAAATTCGTCAAAATGCACACATAATTTTGTGATCTTGTGTCGATTTTTCGTTTGATCTTCGTATCGTGGTGCTAAGAAGACATATCAAAGGACTCAAAACACTAAAAACATGTAAGTAAAATGTAATACTTTAGCGACAATCATGCCAAACCTTAGCATGACAATTATGGAATAGTATGCAGTAACGTGAAAAGTTAGTTTTCCATAATTGGCATTGTATGCATTACTAGTTATTTTTGGATTCGGCCAGATTTGGGAATGTATGCAGTGAACCATTATTTGATATTTTTTCAGAAAAATGGATCCAAGAAGATTTTACGGGCTTGATATCCCAAGCGAAAGCGAAGATGACGATGAACTAGCGGGGGGTTGATCCTGATGATCAGTCAATCAGATCAACCCAGTGGGAATTCTTCGACGAGACGGAACATTATTATTTATCCTTCGGATTCGGATGAGGATTCTTCGTCAGATGAAGGTGAGCAGGCCTCTGTTGATCCGTTAGCTGCTGGTCCATCGCGTTCGCGGTCTAAACGTAAAAATATACCTGTTCGTTTAAATTGGCAAGACCTTTGTCTTGCCAATTTCTAACTAAACTCTAGATTATAACGCAGCTGATTGCGCCTTTTTGGGAGACCAAAATATTCCTCAAGAACTTAAAGATTTAGATACACCTCTTCAGTTTTTTTTATTATATTTTGACTCCAGAAACCATTGAATACATAACTCAAGAAATGTGTCGTTATTCAGAGCAAACGCGAGGATCGGCATTAGAAATGACAGGCAAAGAATTTGAAAAGTTTACAGGTGTACTAATTTATATGTCTATCATGCATTTTCCCCACTACTCGTCATTACTGGAATACCAGTTCTAGTTTCACCCCAATTAGTAATGTAATGACATGCAATCGCTTCGAAGAACTGAAGAGGTTTATTCATTTTACGAATAATGAGGACACTGTGCCTATAAATGACCCCAATTACGACAAGCTGCAACGAATAAGACCGCTGTTAAATAAGATTCGCGAGAGATTGTTGCGTTTACCAAGGGAAGAGTACTTGGCTATTGACGAACAAGTTATACCAACAAAAGCTAGATCTACTTTAAAAAACTACAACCCTAAAAAGCCACACAAATGGGGATACAAGGCTTTTGTGTTGAGTGGTGCGTCAGGGCTGACATACGATTTTGAGCTCTATGCAGGGGCACAGTCGAATGTTGTTCTAGAAGGCCAACCTGACTTGGGAGTATGCAGTAATGTAGCCATGCGCTTATCAAGCAGTATTCCAGAAAATATGAACTATAAATTGTTCTTTGATAATTGGTACACAAGTTTGCAACTTATGGCTGAATTACATAAAAAAGGTATATTTCCGTTAGGTACTGTAAATCGGAAACGCCTCCCTAACCATGATCTACCAAATGCTGGACAAATGACAAAAAAGGAAGAGGTTTCAGCGTTGAAAAAGTCGTAGAGGTAGAAGACGTAGATATATCCGTGGTAACATGGCTGGATAACAAAGTTGTCAACTTGGCATCAACCTACGTTGGAAAATATCCAGAGGGAGAGTTCAGAGGTTCAACAGAAAGAAAAAAAATTTTCAGACTGTTCCTTGCCCACAAGCTGTGCTTATATATAATCGTTATTTGGGAGGTGTTGACCTTCTAGATTCCATGCTTGGTTATTATCGTATCAAAATGAGGAGCAAGAAGTGGTATCATAAAATATTTTTCCATATGATCGATTTAACATGCGTAAATAGTTGGATTTTGTGGCACACGTTTCCGGAAGTTGTTTTTTCCGGTAGACAGTGAGTTTCGTTTTAGAAGGTTGGAAGAAAGAACAATCTTGTTTCGGCGGCGCTTGCGCGTCGTTCCCGAGATCAATGTGCCAAAGTTGAAGTCCGTGGCTCGTGTTGTTTGGTAAGTTTTGCTGTGAAACATGAAAATAGTGGCGTCTGTGGCGTGCTTGTTGTGTTAGATTTCGTTTGTTGAACCGGAATGTTTTATTATAGTGGTCTGGCTGTCCTTAGGTGGAGTCCCGGCAGTGGTAGTCATCGGCTTTCTTCCTGCTACTGCAATCTACATCCTCCCTAAACGGTATGTAAAGAATATTTAATTTCTATTGTCCAAATATTTCTTCTTGTTTGGTGGCCACGTTTTTGTGAAATGTTTGTCAGAAAAGAACTTCAAGAGCCTCAGTTTGCTGTAAGTATGGTGTTCCATATCCATCTAGTTAAATTAAATAAAGTCCTACTGCTTGTAGTCAAATTAAATACCAATTAAATTGTATGTTCATTGTACTAAATTTCTCCCCGATGCACAGTGTGCGCTGTAGAACAAGCCAGGTGGACAAAAGTCGTAATCAAATTCCCGGAAATGAGTACTATGTACCTGTAAACAAAACCCCCAAACCCCCAATTCCAAGAACTATTTATGTCTAACATTCCATACTAATGAGTCATTGTTTATCAAAGTGAGCTAATGAGGTAAATGTAATTTAAAATATAGGTCAGTTGCATTTTAGCGACACTTTCACTAGCACCTCATTGTGGCAGTTTTTAATTTTGTGGAAAGTTTAGTGATGGATTTCAATTCTGAAGGTATGTATATTAATATTTTATTATTAGAATCTTTTAATGAGCCTTAAAAATCATTAGAATAGATTATCAACGAAAACACAAAAAAAAAACATATTTTTTCTTTGATTTCAAACTTATCGAGTATGGGAAAAGCATGTATCCTCTTGTATCCAGGCTAATTTTTTTATATGTTTTAGCTGCATGACTATAGATTATTGTGACATATATTTTACGTAGCACAAATGAGTACAACTATTTTTTTTTCTCTTTTTTGCAGAAAAGCTTCACTCTATTAATAAAATAGAGTTTTTCGAAGAATGGCTTAGACACGAAAAATACGAAAGAAATGATCGTCTATTTGAATTTATTTCGTCTAAGTTTGAGTTTTCTGAAATTTCTGAAGATAGTCAAAGAGACATTAAGATGAAGTTAGCCAGTATTTCTTCAAAAATCGCTTCCAAATAGGTTTCTTCAGGAAAGTCAAGGGAGCGTTTTCTTATCAAGAATAAGTTGTGGCTAGAAGGCGAAGAGTTAGAGTTCTGCGTGCGGTCAATTCAACCGCAACCTTCTACCTCATCCACTGACCACTCTCGACCCGGAAGACCCAAAAAAGACTTCGAAGATTCGTCTTTCAAAACTAAAAAACGTAGACTTGAAGAATTAGTTTACTCGCGGAGTGTTGGCGAATTGATGACTGCTGCAGAAGTAGCTGCACGATCTACTGGACACAAAAACGTGTCCATAAAGGACGTTGCCAGGGCTATAAAGGACATTGGCAAAAATCCGAGTTCTGCGAGTGTATGCATTAGCCTTCAACAACCCAGTGCTGTGCAGAATAATAGACCACTAAGTAGTGACGAGGCATTAGCCTACTATATAGACTCGACTCGAAGTCGACCACTCACTCCTATAAACAGACTAGGAAATGGACTATGAAGGTCGGGCACCATGTGTTTCCATCATATAATTGCATTGTTAAATCAAAAAAAGCACAAAAGGAGCACATTGTTGTGACACAATCTCGAGCAGAAATTGAGTTACAAGCTTTACTCAACAAAACAGCGGAACGGTTAATAGAAGCTCAGAAAGAAGTTGTCACAAGTGTGTTCCCCAATTCATCATTTACTCTTTTAAGTAAATGGGGTTGTGACGGGAGTTCCGGTCATAGTGCTTACACACAGAGATTTGAGAACAGCGAAGACACTGATGAGTTCCTTTTTGTTTATTCGTTTGTTCCTCTTAGGTTAATCGACGAAGCTAACAATATCATCTCGCAAAATCCTCGTCCATCATCGACGATGTTATCGACCAAATAAATAAAGATTCAGAGAGCACAACACGAGAAAGTGCTCGCGTCAAGCCACGAAAGAGATTTGCTCAATCTGTTGATTATAACATCTGATCCTCTGATCAACAGCCTGCGGGAAGTTCCAAAAAAAGTCGAATAAATTGTGTGCGGAGGTCCTAAAGCTCATTATAGCTCCTACTATAGAGCCTCGACTTCCACAGCAACTAAGACCTCCACAAAGTCAGGAAGACTATCTTGTATCGGAATCATCCGATACAGAATCCGATGATTCCGATATTGACAATTAGTTTTAATGTACCTGTAGTGTATTATATTACCTTTTAGTGTTAGTATTTGTAATTTTTGTAAATAATGTAATAGTCTAAGGTTGTACATATAATTAGCGGTAATATTTGTAGAGATTAAGGTAATTGTATTATTATTTCAGTATTTTTTTCTGTTTTATAATAGTGTAAATATAAAATATTTTTTTCTTATACATAAAACTATGTATTTTTTATTTTTTTTATTTTATACTATTATAATATATTTTCATGGTTCCGAAACAATGAAAATATATTTTTGTCCACCTGGCTTGTTCTACAGAGAACACTGTGCGATGAGTGCTCGCTATGGTTGGTTCATGCTAAATTATAAATTTTATAATTAATTCTGGTGACTGTAAGCCGGACCTATCCATTTTTACCTTTACTATAACTTCCATAATGTAATAAAAGCAATATTTAATTTTCTTGCTGCATCTATACAAAGTTATTAAAACTTTAATCATTTCATTTGCCGATTTAAGATACGTATGAAGTGGTAGTGGTCTGATGGAATATTTATTCCGGTTATCGACAGGAGGTCCTTGGTTGCACTCTGAAGTTTAACCTGGTCCTTGGTGCACTCTAAAGTCTAACCTGGTCCCTGGGTGCACTCCGAAGTCTAACCTGTTTCTTGGTAGCGCTCCAAAGCCTAACATGGTGCTCCTTGACTGCACTCCGAAATTTTATCTTAAATTGGTGCTGTTTGGTGTCGCTTCGTGGTGCCTGAAGTACCCACCCAGACGCGCGGCCGGAATTTTGGTGTGGACTACACCTACCAGGAGCACAACTTTATTTATTATTATTACTTCTTCCCGTTTACCGAAGTGTTTTTCATTTACTCGCCACATATTTGGTCCTTTTCGTGGACGACCTGTCAAAACTTAACTTGATTACTTAACTTACTTAACTTTTTTTTTTTTTTTTTTTACCCAGGGTAAACTTTTTATAGGTACCACCCCGCCTCGGGGGAGGCAAGGTGGTTATGTGGGGGTCTCCGCCCTAGTGGCGGCATACCCACTAAAAACCCTGGGGGGTTTCTTCTCGGCGCCCATGTCTGGGGGCTACGGGAACACTCTTGCACTCGACCGCACAGCCCCGACGACGCTGGTCCCCTAGGACCCTTCCCGTATAGTTAATTCTTCGAGAGCACACGGAAGCACCGCGCGCGCCACCTCAGGGGTTACGCTTGTCGGGCGACGGACCCCCCCGGGTCCGCTGCCCAAGCCCCCTGTTATGGAGGTTGGAGGAGGGCGTGAAAGATCCTCCTCCGCCGCCCGGCTCTCCGGCGGCGCATTGGAAGATCTGACGTGTCCTCTCGTACGCGTTCCGCCGTTTCCTTCTGGAACATTACTTGTTCACAGAAGGAAACTGTCGCCTCCCACGATCTCTCGCAACCGAGCATTGATTTAACCAGTGCTGGTAGCGAGAGATCGCTTCCCACAATTGAGACGAGGACACGTCGCTCATTTGCCCAAGCTGGGCACTCCTCCACGGTGTGCTGCGCCGTGTCCTCGTCGCAGCTACAATGGTGGCACGCGGTCGTCGGTTCCCTTCCGGCTATACGGCACAAGTACTTTCCGAAGCATCCATGCCCGGAAAGCACCTGTACAAGCCGGAAGGTAAGCGAACCGTGTGTCCTGTCCAGCCAGTTCTCGAGGACAGGCCTGACAGCCTCGACGGTCCAGCTTCCAGCTCTAGGTTGGGCTAGTTGTTCCTTCCATTCTTCCAGCATGGACCGACGGGCGTGGATCTTCCACACTTCGACCTCCCTTGGTGCTGGACTTTGTCCACGGTGACGTAGCCCCGTGCGCCATGCGTACATATTTGCATGGACCTCCGCCTCCAAGTCCCAGGGAGGCGACCCAGCCAAAAGACACGCTGCCTCTGTGGATACTGTGCGGTATCCCCTTACCACCCCGATGGCCATAGCCCGCTGCGGTCGCCTTAGAAGGGCAACCGTCCGGTTATCCAGGGCGTCCGCCCATATAGGCGCCCCGTACAGGGCCATGGACCGGACGACTCCGAGATAGAGGCAACGGCTGCTAGCCTTTGGTCCTCCCAGATTAGGCAGTAAACGCCTAAGTGCCCCAGCCGCGCCCATCAACCTGGGGACCAGCCGCGCGAAATGCTCCCTGAAGTTCCACCTGCCATCGAGGTAGAGTCCCAGGTACTTCATGCTGGAGTTCACATCAACACGCGTTCCCCTGATGGAAATGTGGGCACCTCTTGGAGGCGCCCGGCGGGGACCGTGGAAAACCAGGGCCTCCGACTTGTTAAGCGCCACCTTGAGTCCCAGCATCTCTATCCTTCCCACCACCTGCTCCACCGTAACTGTGGCAAGACGGGCAGCCTCCTCGAAGGTCTTGCCCCGGGCAGTCACAAGCGTATCATCTGCATAGCAGGTGACATTTGCGAACGGATTGAGAGCTACTCTCAACACCCAGTCGTATCCGATGTCCCACAAGACTGGCCCCAGAGCCGAGCCCTGTGGCACACCGCACGACATTTTCCACCGCAGAAGTCTTCCTTCTTTCCCTGTGGCCGAGACAAATCTCTCGGAAAGGTAAGCACCAACAATCCGACTGAGGTAGGGTGGCACTTCATGGTACTTTAGTGCCTCCGCTATACAAGCCCATGGCAATGTGTTGAAGGCATTAGCGATGTCAAGGGACACCGCCACCATCACGCCGCCTTGGCTCACCGCCTCGTCCGACAGGGACTTGACTCGGTTGATCGCGTCAATCGTGGACCGACCCGCTCGGAAACCATATTGTTCGTCCGACAGATTTGGACCAACCCTATCAAGGTGCCGGATGAGTCGAGCAGCTATAACGCGCTCAAACAACTTGTCCGCCTCATCCAGCAGAACAATAGGGCGGTACGCAGAGGGACATTCAGCGGGACGCCCGTCTTTCCTCAACAGCACCAGCCTGCCCGTCTTCCACAACTTTGGGAACCGACCCATCTCCAAACAGGTATCCAACAGTCTTCGGAACCGGCTCCCAAGTTCTGTCAGTGCCAGTACCCAGGCCCGACCCGGTATCCCATCTGGTCCCGGGGCTTTGTTCTTAACTTTGAGCTTAAGAACAGCCGCCCAAAGCTCTCCTTCGGAGACCGGTGGTACCTCTTCGACATCAACTTGAGGAGTGCCCTCCCGATGAGCCGCCATTACCGGAGCCTGAAAAGCCGCGCTGTTTGGAAACAGAGCGGTTACAACGTTCTCCAGCAAGCCCGGCTCGAGAGTCTCAGTCAAGGGGGGCGCCCAGGGCCGGATCTTCCGTCTGACTTCTTTATAAGGTCGTCCCCATGGGTCGAGGCTGAGCATCTCTAGCAGCTCGTTATGCGCCCTAGTCTTTGAGTTGCTGATAGCCAATCGCAGGTCCCTCACCCGCTCCCGGTATAGACTTACTTAACTTACGTTATAGGTAACTTACTTAACTTTACTTAACCTAACTTAACCTTACTTCATCTGAGTTATGTTGTGAGGGGAAGCGTTCCAAATAACTTTCTGGTGTACTTTACCTATCTCAACTGTATTCGGACACAGTTGGCCACCGTCTGGAGCTTGTGTAGAGCTTAACCTAATAAAGTTGTTATTTTTGTTTGTAAGAAATACTGTGTAAGGAATATTGTGTAACCATACTTTTATGAAGTAGAATGGTTAGCGAGACCGAACGACGGAGAACCTGGTTCTAAACTACTTGTTACTTAATTCTTAATAAACTTTTGTTCTAAAAGACGTTCTAAATCAACCTGGTTCTAAACTACTTGTTCCTTATTTCTTAATAAACTTTTGTTCTAAAAGACGTTCTAAATCAACCTGGTTCTAAACTACTTGTTACAGATATTCTATTTCACGATGAAGGTTTGATCTTGTTTGTTGTTAGCCGTGCACATGCACATTGAGTTAGTGTGCGTAACCTCGGGATTGCTCAGGCACGATCGCAACGCGGTCCGAGTCACTAGTGTTCTGTGCCCCGCGCAAGATGTCAGCACAAAGTACCGTCAGCAACAGCAAGGCAACTAAACACAGAAAAGTCGTCCACAGTGAGGTAACATTTTTTTTACCTACAACTAATTTCTTGAATTAGGTGAAAGTCACTAATTCCGATTTGTTTTATTTTAGAATCGAAGAATGATAGCTAGCGTTCATCATTTCCTAAAAGAGGAGTTTGAATTTACAAAATCGGTTATGGAGCCTAGCTGCTGCGTACATCTGAGGCCACAGGTGTTTCTCTTTCAACTGTCCAACGGATCTTAAAAGAGGAGAAGGAATTGCCATGCGCTTCCTCAGAGTTTACTTCTCCCATGAAGAAAAGAAGGAAACGAGATAATAAGATAGGAATAGACAATTTCACAGCCGATGTTGTCCGGAGTACGATACATAATTTTAATGTGATCCATAAAGAAATTCCAACGTTGGCAAAATTAAGAACAGTTTTAAATGATAAAAATATCTTTGAAGGTTCGTCAGTTATTGCTGAAATTAGGATACAAGTGGCGTAAAACAGAAAATAACCGTAAAGTTTTGACTGAACGTCATGATATACAGATAGATGTGGCGCCTAAAATATTTTAAGATGATGTCAGAATATCGCTCTCAAGGGCGATCAATTGTCTACAGTGTAGACGGTGTAGACTCTACACCGATGGAGTTATGTTATGTTATGTCCTTTCAACACACGTGCGAAACAACACCAACGGCTACGGACCTTAGTTTTTTAAAGACAAAAGTAGTTTCCTAAGTCTTCCACTTAGAGCTTGAATTTGTTTCGTCCACGAGAGAAGTTCATCTATGTAAATGCCTAGGTACTTAAGTCTAAAACAGATTCTTTCTTTAGGGGCACTCCTAATAGAAACTCTAAATGTGATAATTTTGGTTTTGTCTGCATTCAAGGTTAGGAGATTGTGCTTTAGCCAGTGTGTAACTTTCCTGAGGCCATTTGTCTTTGAACAACTGTCCCTCCAGTCAGTCCCATCAAAGATAATAGCGGTATCATCAGCAAATGCAAACAGTTTTGCATTACACAGATCAGTGCTGCAGAAATCATTTAAATAAATTAGGAAGAGTGTTGGACCTAGTACGCTTCCCTGTGGAACACCAAATGCTATGTCCATGAGATTACTAGTTTGATCAGTGACTTTGACTTTTTGCTTCCTTCCAGTGAGGTATGATTTAAACCATTTTAGAGCTGTACCACGGATACCAATGCTTTCTAGCTTCTTTATTAGGATCTTTCTAGAAATCGTATCGAAAACCTTAGTTATGTCAAGGAAGACACCAATTGTACGACGACCAGAGTCGAGGTTCTTCGATACGTGGTCGTGGTAGTGCGACAACAGCGTCCTCCGTTGCTTTATATTGGTGCACGCGGGAACAAAGGATGGCTTTATTAAAAATGCCTGTTTGGTTTACAAGGCCAACTCAACAGCTGGCGATTACCATTCGAATATGAGCTATGATAATTATATTAAATGGCTCAACGAAAAACTTTTACCCAATTTACCCGAAGGCGCAGTCATTGTCTTAGACAATGCTTCTTATCACAATACACGAGCTGAAATACTACCAACATCGGCAACAAAGAAAGCAGATATGCAGCAATGGCTCAGAGATAAGGGCATAGCATTTGAACAAACTTGCCTTAAATTGGAATTGTACGACACAATTAAAAAACACAAAGATCAACACATAACATACAAAATCGATAACTTTATCAAGACCAAAGGTTTTGATGTAATACGCCTCCCCCCTTATCATCCAGAATTAAATGCGATTGAAAATATTTGGGGAATTGTAAAAAATTATATTGCTTCAAAGAATATTGTGCAAAACATGACATATACAGAACAACTTATCAATGAAAGCTTGAACAAAGTTACTAGCGAAACATGGCATAAAACCTGTAGTCATGTTGAAAAAATTGAAAAGGAATACTTGAAATATGTTGACCTGGATTTTGAGTTTATGATTAATCTGCAAAATGATTCCGATGACAGCGAATCAGAATCCGAAGACGAATATGGCAGTGATTAAAATAGCTAATTATTTCAACTTTGTTTTTTGATCTATTCTTTATTCTTTTTGCTAAATAAAAATTTATGACATGACAACCTGAGTATTTCTAGTAACTTATCATAGTTTATTCCCTTTACATAAAAAATATGTTGTAGGAGCTTAATACTCATTATTTATTAAATCGCAGTAAAAAAAATAAGGCTTAATTTAAAAATGTGTTTCACATATTTTCTTTGCTAACGCTCCTTCAGTTTACACACACAAACGCGCCTGTCTGTATATGTCACTACTACAACCATAGTCAAACCTTCATCGTGAAATAGAAAGTCTGTACTAAATTATTAATAAACGTTGGTTCTAAAAGACCATCTAAATATTTTTTTTTTCTGAACTTTAATTCAGAGAATCAATTCAGTTCAGAGAATCATTCAGTAGATCAGGTCATCCAACAATAAATCTACCCAATTAAAACAGAGCTCCAGATACTCATGGACACTGTTTCTTCCCAGAATGTGGCTTAACAGAGAGATTGACAGTCCCTAATTGGCTGAGAGTTAAACTATTTATATATTTTAAGTTTTATGTGCCAGAAACATGTAGAATATGTAGCTTTCATTTGCACAATAATAATTGGCAACAACTGGAGACCATTCAACAACCCATTTACAGTTTTACGGCGAACTATATAGAAAAATTTGCCACATTTGTAAATGAAATAGTACATTTATTGGACTTTTCAAGAATTGAAACAATGGCTGATGAAACAGTCTACTATTGGATTGGATTGTCAAAAGAACAGTTTACACAGCTTTATTCAGAAGTACCAATATTACATAACAGAAAAATGGAAAAATAGCCATGGCTGCACAATTAATGAAATTGCACACAGGCGACAGCGACCAAAAGAATATCTAAATTCCTAGATATTTCCACGTACAACGTTGATAAGGCTAATAACTGATGCTCGGAAAATACTGAATGAAGATTTCGTCCCTAGGAACTTGGGAATTAATCATATAACCAGTGTTAAAATTGCTTTGAGAATTCTTGTGATTCCTAATGGGTTATTTGGTGGTGATGGAAGACCAATTGTGATAATGGGTGTCACATATTTTTATGTTCAAAAAAGCTCAAATTGTATGTACCAAAAAGAACCATTTGTAATTGTTTGTACAGATGGATATATTATTGATGTGTTGGGCCCATATCCTGCCACAACATCTGATGCCCAAATCCTTCAAAATGCATTCATTGACGAATCTAAGCCTTTGCGGCAATATTTCCAATCTGGATATGTTTTTACTCTGGATAGGCGCTTTAGGGACTTGGTGCCTCTATTGGAAAAGGTTAATTATTCTGCATATAAAGAATGATGGTTCCTATACAATTGAAGTGTGCAGGAATACAGCCAGCAACCTACTAGAAGGTTTTCCTTCAGCTGAAAATGACAAATTATTGCGGGCGAAAATTCAAAGTAGGCACATTAGCCGTAAAATATATTTCGTATACATATATATTATATAAAAATAATGGTAAAGGGAATGGGAAGTGCTGTTAAACTTTATTACTGCAATTGCATTGTGGGCCGAAGGACTTTGGGTTGCTGCGCTCCCGTTATGACCGTCATTTGGTATTTAAGCTAGGCAAGGTACGAAGACAACATAAATCCACCTGCCTAGTTTCTGGATACTGTATTAATTACATATGATTCTGATTATAAATAAACGAGAAATAAAAATAAGCTTGTTTCATTTCAAAACCTCTCCGCGGACCTTGATGTTTTACATGTAGGAAAGAAGTCTTACCAAACCTTTGCTACAAAGTTATTATAATATTTGTTAGCCACTGACATAAGGTACTAGGCCTATGTAATAATTATCTCAAAACTCACTTTTCACTCTAAGCCAAAACCCCCTTCCAAGTGGACATTGCCCTTTCAATTACTTAAAAAAAAAAAAAAAACATGGAGTAGGGGTTGTAGGCAAATAATGTGATTTTTATGAGTTTTGTTGTACATCTGTTTTCCCGATCTGAAACACTACTTAGGGTGCGGCTCCATTGAAGCGGAGACGAGCGGAGCTGAGAGGAGACGTGTGGGGATCGACCAATAATATTACATGAAATCCACATCTCGTCTCCGCTCCGCTTCAATGGAAACAGTCAAGCGGAGACGAGCGGAGTGGAGAGGAGACGTGTGGGGATCGACCAATCATATTACATGAAATCCACATCTCGTCTCCGCTCCGCTTCAATGGAAACAGTCAAGCGGAGACGAGCGGATCGGAGAGGAGACGTGTGGGGATCGACCAATCATATTACATGAAATCCACATCTCGTGTCCGCTCCGATTCAATGGAAATAGTCAAGCGGAGATGAGCGGCGAAGTGACGTGGTAGAAATCGACAATCAAGGGCCCAGAGAGGGGCGAAGCAGAGTGGAGGGGCGGGATTCGAATCGGTTTCGAGCCGCAGTCCGCATAGTCATTTGGACCGCTAGCGTCACCGATACTACACAACTGCGTACGCTTAACAATGGGTGACGAATTGTTCATTGAAAATGTCAAAAAGTACCCATGTTTGTGGAACACTCAACTTACTACTTACAAGTGTAATGAGACGAAGGATGCGGCATGGCAGATAGTGGCGAATGAAACAAGTATTCAGAATGGTAAGTACAATACGTATTTATTTAAATTATAAAATGCTCAGGCGTCGCAAAATACGGGTCTCCTGCCACGGGACTTTACCCTCGTTGTTGAAGTAATCACAAAATATATCTCGGATCCGGTAAATTTCCCTTGTACTTGCATTATTTGTTATCGTCAATGTATTGCTATCCCTCTCGTCTCTTGGTACCGCATCTGCATTTATTTCATTTAAAAAGTTTGGCTGGTTTTCAATCAAATAATTATGTAAAATGCATGTTGCTTTAACAATTTTATCGACAGTATCGACTTGGCATTCAAATTCTCTATGATACACATACCATTTCCTTTTCAACACACCGAATGTCGCCTCTACAATACGACGAGCTCTTGATAGCCTGTAATTAAATATTCTTTTGCTTGCATTCAATTGATCTCTAGGATATGGACGCATTAAATTATAAGACAAGGGAAAAGCTTCGTCCCCAATAAATACGAATGGTACTGGTTCTCCATCTTGAGTTAGTGGTTCAGGTGGTGGTAAATCTAAAGCATTGTTTTGTAGTCGCCTTCCAAATTCGCTATCAGAGAATATTCCTCCATCACTGAACCTCCCCATAGACCCAATATCTGCCATTATTATTTTCCTTCTAGCGTCGGCTACACACATTAAAACGATTGAAAATCTGTGTTTATAATTAAAAAATGAAGACCCTGAATTTTTTGGTGCATTAATGTACACATGTTTGCCGTCCAGCGCACCAGCACAATTCTTGAATTGCCACAAGTCTGCAAAGTCTTTTGCTATTCTATACCAATCATCTTTATTTGGTACTGGCATGTATAACGGCTGCAGCACCTTCCAAATGCAATCACAAACTTCTGGAATAATCTTTGATACAGTACTTTTTCCAATTCTAAAATTTTCTGCAATGGTTGAAAACTTGCTGCCAGTCGCTAAATATCTGTAAATATATTTTACTATATTACTTTCACAAAATAAAGCTTGATTTTCTTTTCTTTCAGTTACCACAGCTAAAGCAAAGTGGAAAAAATTACGCGACAACCACCGCGACGCCATAAAAAGACAAAATTTACGCAAATTTGGTTTTTACGCATCATCTTTCACTACTGAAGCCGTGCGACTATGGAATTCACTCCCAGTTACCATTAGATGTGCTCAATCACTTCATAGTTTTAAAACGCAGGTCAAAGTATTCTACTTTTCCAAACTGGCTCATTAAAGGTAGACTCGATTCCTTTTTACTATCTGTCATATATATTATTATATCTATATATATATATATATATTAGTATGACGGCGCGTGATATCATTGGATAAAGAAAATCAGTTTCCGAGTTGTTAATCGATAGTTTTGATCTGTTGTTTTTGACGATTAATCGATTTGTTTATGGTCATTTAGAGCGGTTAACACCGAATGGAGTTGCGTTTGGGATTTCGGGCGAACGTCATGTCTGTGAGTCAGTGGTTGACAGGACTGGGCTGAAAGCGGTCGCACGCAATGGTCATTCGTAAACCCATTACTCTAAATCGCCAACTATCTTTGTGATCATTCACTAAATAAGTAGTCTAAGTGACTGTATAATTAAAATAGTGAAAAGCCTTCAATGCTGTCCCCTTATTTCAACGTTCCTGAAGTTTGACGCCGACCATAAAATGATAGCGAGTTCACGGATGAGAAATCAGACACAACACCTCGGCCTACTAGATTTTCTCCGTCACCAAAAGTGGAAGGTTACAGCGCGGCGGCCTTTCCTATGTTTCTCCGACATCAATGGGATCAGATGCGACGGCGTGGCTCCTCTTTCCTACATTACCCCGATATCAGGAGTGAGATGTGAAGGCTCGGCTTCCTATTTCTCTATGTTTCCCCGACAAGTATATTTATTGATGTAGGTACTTGTGTATGTTTATGACTATATTTAGGGTAGTTTATTTGTATATTTAGTAATTATTTGTGTAGGTATTAGTATGTATGTTTATTAAAATTCTAAAATTTGTAAGTACATTGCTTAATTATTATTATTTATTTATTTTCTTTAGCACACACCACCGTCCATGCTTAATCTAATGTTTTTATTCCATCCAAAGGTTGTCTGGAAGAGATCGCTCTTAAGCGATAAGACCGCCCATTGCGCCTATATTTTTGAATGTTTAGTTTAGATTTATTTTGTATTTGGTGTCAATAAAGAGTTTTTGTATTGTATTGTATTGTAAAATTGTACTAGAAGTGGTCAGGCAACAAAACAAAAAAAATTATGGAAGTACATATCAAAAACAAATGGAGTTTTTACTGCCGTATATGTGTAACAGAGACCGAACGACGAACTACGAGCAACAAGAAATCAGGAGCCCAGGCACTGACGATACACGAATGTCCGCAGGTACAGAAAATAACTCGAGATCACAAGAAGAGCTGCTATCAGATATAGAAAGTATTGTCAGAACCTACAACTGATAACTCTCAAAATTCGACAACACAAAATGCTGCTCCTTCGCCATCTCATTCATCCCACGCTTCTTCAACAACTACCAATAAAAGAAAAGCTGATGATATTACTGAGCTACTAAAAAAACATCAAGAAAATCACCAGCAATTGATGAAAGAACGAGCTGAAATAAAAGAAATTTTGACAGCACCCGATAGCGTTGACGAAATAGATCATTTTTTTCTTGGAATGGCAAAGAGTGTGAAAAAACTTCCGGCTTATTTGCAACGCCAAGTTAAACGGAACGCAATGAACGCTCTTATGGAAGCCGAGGAAGTAAATGAACAACATTTGTGGACTGCTCCGAATTATGGATACTGCACAAGTACAGATTCAAATACTTCGGCCAATTATTCAAACACGGAAACTTTGCGAAATAAAGAACCAGCTACACCCGATACTAACATAAACAGAAACCTAGATGCCCCAGCCTGACTTACACTTTCCCGCTCGGTTTTATACTGCGTTAAATATAAACAAAATCATGTGTGTCTGTGTCATGATTCTGTAACAATAAATAATTACTAATAAATATTATTACAAGCGTTTTATTCAGTTTCACCTGTCACGCTGTTTATGTGTTGGTTTGTATTACACATCATGAACTTACAAGTCGATTTTCACCTACTTCGAGATGTCAGAGTAACTTGAAATTTGGTATGAGTATGTAGATTTGAAAATGAAAATGCCATCCCATAAAAAAACAACAATGGCCGAAACAATGTTTCCGACCGAAAATATGTAAGAGCGTGGAGTATTTCAAAAAAGCATATCATGGGGACAGTGAAGTTCTGAAATGTTTTTTTTTTACAATTAAATAGTATTCACTTACTTCAGACACAACGCCAACCTTTCTTCACTTCTAATCGATAATCTGCAGTTAGTGTCATTCTTCCTTAAATGAGGTCCAATCAGGCTATGCAATTCATAAAAAGTCTTCCTGGTTACTCTATAAGAACTTTCAAATGTTTCGTCGTCACATGTTTGAAAAAAAGTTTCGAATTCCCCTTGTGTTGAATGATATTTTATGTGTTCTCTCACCCAGAATCTATGGTTTCTCTTAGTGGAGCTCAAGTATTTTGCGGCAATCAAAGCAATGTTCATTGCTTCGATTTCTTCGTCTTCTAGCAATGTTAGATATAAAACTTTTTTTTTACTTAGCACCGACATGACGTGTGCACTCTCCAGATATCAGTTAACTAACTGTAATGTATTGGGTCTCGACTGCTCGTCCCGGCTCGCTATACACCGCTCCGCTCGTCTCCGCCTCAGTGGAATCACTTACCTCTTTTCACAGCTCTGCTCCACTCAGCTCCGCTCGTCTCCGCCTCAGTGGAATCACGTACCTCTTTTCACAGCTCTGCTCCTCTCAGCTCCGCTCGTCTCCGCCTCAATGGAGCCGCAGCCTTAGTCTGTGTTTTCATGTGCCTTCGTAACCAAACAGTATTTTATATTCGTCAGTATTTCACCTAATAATAAATATCGTAAAAAGGATGATCAAATTGTTGATTTTAATAATGGTTTTTGTTATTTTAAAATTTTCTACGTAATAATATATTATTGTTTTTTACAACTAGCTACCTACTAAATCCAGTATTATAAATAATGATGAAATACCTAGTTATGCATCCCCCTGCCCCTACTTGTTTAGATTAAGAGTCGGGAATGCATTAGTCAGCGTCTAGACAGACGCGGCCACACCGCTGCGAGCCGTTATCAGCGCCGAGTTGGCATTCTCGCAGCCGGACCACCGGCCTAGTATTAAGTCTGCCTTTGGGCTCTAGTTTAAGTTTTAAGACATTATATCCGTTGCCTCCAAATCGGCAACAAGTCTTTATTAGTTTTATTTTAGTTTTTAAAAACATATTTAAGTGCTCCCTAAATTTAACTACCTACCTACGTTTCACCAACGTATAATTTTTATTTGTTTCTCTTTAATAAATAAACTCTGCAAAGTTATTTCTGGTCGAGCTAATCATAATTTTTGTTTCAAAACAACCAAGAAAACCTCAAACAAATCAGCTAAAGCAGCATCCGCGTCAAAACTACCCTAGGCTGGCAGCTGGACGGAGGCAGCGACGACAAAGTCCGAAAACGGGCAGAGAGCTTGCATACACAGAGAGAGCATCGCTGTGTCGGCGGGTTGTGGATGGTGTAGGACGGCGCACTATGGGACCAAACGGTGCGTTCCATCTCATAAATCAATAACTTTTTTGTTTCTTGACATTTTGAATTGAAATTTTGTGTATCTATTCTTGGATATCTAAGACATTCGAAAGTTGAAACACCTCTGCTGTACTAACTATATTTATTTAGTAAAAAAATTGCAAAAAAATAAAATTGAAATTTTCTTTCTTAAATTTATTTAAAAACAGCTTAACATAAAAAATACACAAGGAAAGTAATATTTGTTTTTTTTTTGCTTACCTTAGGTTAAATTTAAATTATTAATAAGTTACAAACTACATAATTACAACATATTAAACTATAAAAAGACTTGTGATCACTTGTTATACTATAAATTCTTTAGCTTCGTCAAGTAATTATTTCGGCATCATAATACTTGATCTATTTAGGCTGGATATATAGGGATCAGAAGTATATAACAATATGTGCAGAACGTCTTCAATTGTCGCTGAACTGAAACACCGAGCGTGATGCAGCCTATATTTCTTACAGTCTTTATTTCGAACTTCTTGAGCATCTTCAGATAATTGACCTATTGGCAAAACTGCGAAATGCTCGATTATTTTGGCACCATGTATAAGAATTTTGTGGACTGAAGATGGCATATAGTACCAACTATATTTACTAATATACAACTGTGCAGTCCTCAGTGTATATTCACCAAATTTTATTGCGTCTACAGAAAGTCCCGATGACATGGTTTGCAGAATGACGTATAATCTCTTGATTAACTCTTCATCGATACCCGTGATTTCTGCAGAGCATTGATAGTTTTGGAAAAATTCTTTGTTGTGTTACCATCATTGCTGTTTCCTGCACCTTGATGAGGTTTATCAATGTGTAAACCAAGCAATTCCCGGATAAGCGAGTTTGAATGTGCTTCTTTTTATCTACTTTAATTTTTTTCTGCTCTGGAGTTGATGCAATCCACGTTTCAAATCCTGCATTATAAGAAATATGCATAATCATTTCCATATATCTTATCTTCCCGTCAATCATAGTCATAAACAGCTCATGTCTTATTTGTAAAATAATATTACCTTTAATGGTTGTAAACGTTGAAGTTAACTCATTAATTTTGGCTTCGAGTTCACTTACGACAGCTGTGGTCTTTTGTGGAGTTTCTTTCGCTAATTCCAGAGAGATTGGTCTGCAATATCTAACAGACGAACATGTCGGGTTTTGCCATATAATTGCTTTAGTTTCTTCGTCCACTAGCCTCAATGGTACAAGTGAAACTATAAACATATTAGCGTCCGATATTTGTTCATTTTCTTTAGGTAAAACTTGTTTATACTCGCTTTGTCCCGAGGATCCATCGCAACCCCATTTGCTATACAGTTTAAGACGAGTAAAATTTTTCGATACCGAATCTATCTTTAAAATTCGACAAGCAGTATAATCCAAGAGATCTTGAAGGTTCACTTTGGCACTTATATTTGTAATGGTTATGCTTGACGCCAGAGGATAGCAAGCCTTCTTTACTTCAGCCAAATTATGACATGATGGAAATACAGATAAGTTCTTTTCAACGAACATCCGTCTCAGGTAGGAATATTGAGCCTGGGTTGGATCGGTTTCAATATATATACCTACTTAATACTTCGTCTTTGGTATAGGATGGTACATCACCTGGATTCCGTAAGATATTTCGAAGATTGTTTTTTATCTCCTCTTTTCTGCACTCCTTACTCTACTCCCTACTCACAATCGAAGCTTCATCATTTTCACCCATGGACCGTAAACCTTGTACATAAGCGTTGTGAACATGATCCATTCCATATTTCTGGACTAATTCCATGTTTTTTCGCTTTTTTGTAGTTTCCGAACACTCTTCATAGGGCTTTGGTTGTCTACCGCGATTTCTAGTATTCAAGTCGGAATTTTCGGCTGATGCTGTACTGCACGAGTATATTATATGCTGTATATTTTTTATCATACGTGTGGTTAAAATGTTCACCGCAAAAAAATCTCAGTTGAGAATATTTTATATCGAAATATGCTATTTTATGCCTACTTGTTAAATAATCATAACGCATCTCTTTCGACGTATTTGCATCTAGCTTGAAAAGGCGCAGTAATGACGCAGGTTTTTTTTATTTTTTATTACTACTGAATAGTTAACGAATCTAAAAATGATATTAACTCGACATCGGCAGCTATCGGCAACAAAGAAACCTCAACTTGAAAATCGGAAACACTGAAAATTTTCTTATATCACTTAAAAATATAAAATAAATAAAAAAATCACATTTTAACTAAAAGCATAAACGTATTCATAAACCAAAAATCCTGAGCAATCCAAAAATATATAATACTTATATATTTCTTTGAAGAACTTTTGAAATATCTTATGTTAAACTTCCATAATGAGTAGACTAGTTAATATGAATTATCAAAGTTCAAAGTTTGGGTGCAATTTTATCTACCTAAAACTGATTATTCATTTTTATTAACTATACTATCGTATAGCTCTATCTTCCTAGAATATAATGTAATCAAAACATCTTCAGTGACATGACTTTTGTTCAAACCATTTTTGAGATGGATCGCGCCGTTTGGTCCCATAGTGCGGCGCACCGAGGATTTGGAAGGTAACATATTTTTGGAGCTTCGGCTTTATAATATAAATGATATCAAAAGTGTCTCCAACCAAGATCGTAGGCAGAAGGCGTACTTGACGTTGAAGTGTCGCTGGGACGCTGACGCAGAAGAAGTATAGCTCCTGCGCAAATTCGTTCGTAGGTATATGTAGACAAATTTTGAACGATGGGAAATATTTCGACGACAACAAAACCACCCTTTTTTAACTGTAATTTAGGCATGGCCTTGATTTCTTAATCACGTTTGTTCTAAATTACAGTTAACGTAGTTAACTTTTTTTTTTCTATATTTCGATTCTAGGAAGGCCTATAGCCGGCAGGGCATAGTTGATGATGTCAGATGTTCTAAAACATCTGATAATGCCAGCTTAAGATATTATCTTAATATATATATTATCTTAAGATATTATCTTAAGCTGGCATTACATGTTGGCATAGCTTTTCGGGCCTCAGCCAATGCAATTATAGTAAATTAATACAATGAGAGTGCTAGACATACA
Source organism: Peribatodes rhomboidaria (assembly GCA_911728515.1). Taxonomy (NCBI): domain Eukaryota; kingdom Metazoa; phylum Arthropoda; class Insecta; order Lepidoptera; family Geometridae; genus Peribatodes; species Peribatodes rhomboidaria. Next base: position 2,470,958 of record OU452184.1, on the reverse strand, counting down.
TTTACATATCGGTCAATTGTTTAGGACTATTCTTTACTATATGGTATGGTGGTGGTGAAGCAAAACTAAGTTTTTTTACAGTGAACTAGCCGAGCTAGCTAACCGAGGAGGCCCTTAAAGCTGAATGAGAAAAGAACCTTGCTATAGCTGCATATTTTCTAGCGAAGACGGTGAAAGTTAAGTTAGAGAACTTAAAATTAAAAAAGAAATAGTTACTGCATAATATGTGTAAATAAGTGATTTAATTGATAAATAGATTTATTTTGCTTTTATGTATCAATGTGTTTTTATATAATATTGGACACAATACGGCACATTTTGTGGTAATATAATTAATTAACATACAACGTGCTGGTTTGAGGTGTAGTAATATTCAAAGGTGTGTATCTGTATAACATTTTGAATCATTTGCCAGAGTAACAAAATCCAAATCAAACCTTTATTGTTCCATACAAAGTTTAAAAAACTATTTTTCACAATTATTTTGGACAGCCCTTAGAGCGATCGGTGACCGCGGCGTTTGTCAAACAACACTCAACACGCATGCGATCGTCTTCCCCGTTCTTCAGCCCGCGCCCCGCCGCCGACGGCGGCGCACACGGCTTAAACTTAATTCGTTAAGAAACAATGTTTATTGTTTACGTTACAGTGGAAGTAGGTAGATTTATAAGATGTTAGATAGGTATTAAGGTTTTTTTTGTATTACGCTAGTGTTTCACTAATTACTTTGCTAATAACCACATATTAGTACTACACAAAAATTTACGTAGTAGGTTCTTATCTTACCTAATTATTATCCTTCCTTGTCCGTGAGATAACATTGTGATTACTGCTCTTTTGGGGTCACTTTTTCACATAGGTAACACGAAGTTGCGTGTTTTACAACATTCACAACAATCCAAGAACTACCTCAACACAACACACTTATCGCACAGATCACAGAAGAGGTTCGAAGTGCTGTCCTCTCCTCTCAATGCACAACCCCACTCGACGAGACACTGAAGCCATGACATTCCGGAGCATTTCGGGAGCAATCGTGATGAATGCCAGTGTAATACGCGCAACCATTTCCTCCGTGGTATTGCATAGCACGGCATACACGGCATTTTTGACGAAACCCCACAGAAAAAAGTCCAAAGGCGTCAGGTCCGGAGATCAAGGAGGCAAACGACTGTTGCAGAGGCGACCTTCCGTCCACAAAACATTTACGGTAGATCTCACGCGCCGCAAGGCAGTTTCCGTCCGCAGCACCAACACATTAAAATATCATCTCGTAATTTTCAGCATTTGAATAAGACATCGTATTATAATCTACGCAATGAAACAATAAAGAAGGAATTTTATGACTTCACACCGGGATGGATAGAGAGCAACTAGACGAAACTTTAAAAATTTTATAAAATTATTTTTTGCGGCTAGTAGGGGTGACCATGAGTTTACATAGTAACGAAACCTTTTCTCATTTTCGTTTTATTTTCGACCGTCGGAGGAAAGTATCAAAAGTCTTGGTTTTAAAAATCAAATCTCTCTCTTTAAAGAGTTCCGAAAACCGTAATGATCATCAAAGTTAAACAACGGACAATCATCGCCATATTGGCTGATAAATCGGAATCGGCTTAACTTTTTAATACTCACAACGTGCTTGCAATGTCAAAATCTTAAACTAAAAAAGAATTTAGCTAACAGCGAAGTGACGAACCCGGTTTTCTAAGTATGTGAGCGTTGGAAAATGTGTGCCATGATAATTAAAAAAAACTAAATTACAATAATAACTCGTAATACAACAAGTGTCTTGCTGGCCTACCATGCGCAACGCGCCAAAGGTATGTCGCCTCTTATTATCGAGACAGACATATTATGTTTACACATAGTCTTCTCACGTTCTCGCTTCACAAAAAGTGACGAGAAGAATTTTGTCGAACTTGCATAAATACACTTTAATACCGAACTCATGGTAGTTTCTTGCCTATTTTGTTTAGAGCACCGCTTGTTGCCAATTGTCCCGCGGTACGCTTTGGCGGCTCTCTGTGAGCTCTTTGTCTTTTGCCGACAAATGTTTTGATGTTTTCGCGAAATGGCAAAGAATAATTTACTATGCAGTATGCACAATTTATCTTTTGACGAGCTTTTTATTTTTATTTTCGCATGTACTCGTACCTATGGTGTCTGTCAGTAATCAAATCTTTCACGTTAAATGCCTACTCTTTGGTTTCCGATTGAACTTAAAAGTTTTATGTACTTATGTAAGTTGATTGACTATGCAACAACCTGGTGCCACCGAGATGATCTGATGATGGAGTCAGGAGGTGGGTAGAGGAACTCTTCAACGGCGAAAAGCACAGACTCGAAATTTTGTAAATCTATTTATTTGTAATAGCCTGTTCTCAACGCCATCATGACACAGCTGCTACACCCAGGGCTGACTTCCGGCAAGGGGACTCATCAACGGGGAACAGCACGGACTCAAAATTTTGCTAATGCATTTAATGGTAATAGCCTGTTCTAAACTCCATCATGATATAGCTGCTAAACCCAGGGTTTTCGTTTCGTTTTCGGCGAGTTTACGTTCACTTTATTCATGTCGTTGACTAGATATGTAACCATTTAAGTATCTAAAAGATATCTTGCTTTTGTTTCTGTTTAAAATAGTTCTTAAAATGTATTAAGGGACATTTACTCCATTCTGTGTTTTGTAGGTAAAGATAATATTCTTTCTGCGCACTTAGTAGTCTTTGTCGGCAAGACCGGTCATCAACCGAACAGCTGTTTGTGAGCTTATTAGGGTTGCTGCAGGTCAAATTTACGTAAAAGTTTAAGTTGTGATAATTTAAAATCTATCGTGTTTACGATAAGGAGACCTTGCAGGTTTAATTCTAAATCAGTCTCGGCATGTGCCGTTTCAGTATTACTACACCCAAAACCAGCACGTTGTATATTATTATTATTATAAATAACAAAATAGTAACAATACTATCAAAATATATTTCATAAAATTGGCATAAAGCTTCATAAATTTCAAAAGCCGACGATGTTTATGAGCGTAGGCGCACTACAATCCGAGATACAGTTCTAACTAGTTCGGAGGGTAGGGTGACATGCTTATTTATGTTGCGTGTTTATTTAATATTATTATTCGTATCATATATCACTATTACTTATTTTCAAAATTATATAAATTTATCTATTATATTTACTCAAATAAAAGTTTTTTGTATTAAGTTTAAGTTAAATTAAGCATGTTTACTGTACTATGTTGATTTTAATCAATAAACATTATTATTATTTATATTATATAGTTATAAATACAAGGCTAGGTTAGGTACTTAGAGTCATGTGGGTCAAGTGTGCGCAGCGTCTAAGTGTACGCATACTAAATATCTCGAAAAATATATAGCGCTAAGGTACGGCAACCCCCATTCTCAGTACCCCGCGGGACGTGCTGCGAAGCGCTCGTATTACAGCGTCTGCCCGCGCGACATTTTGGATTGACAGGTAAATGAAGATTTTTGCTAAAATATTTACGATATTTTGTCACATTTGACGCGTAATCTTTTGTAGTCATGATGAAAAATTATGAAAATATGCTTTTTGCTGTCGAGTGCAACATAATATCAAGTTAGTTATTTACCAGTGTTTAAGTTGTTATAATGACGCAATAATCAATGATATTCATACAATCCTGTTTCTATGGTTTGGGTTAAGTGTGCGCGGAAGCCTGTCGTGTAAGTGTGCGCACACTTACCCCGCATGCATTTCTTTGTACATTGTTGCTATGTTTTGTTTCAGCCTACAAATATAACTCAAAATGCCTCGAAATTATCTGAGGAAAGCTCCGGATAGATGCATCGTCACAGATGAACAGCTGGAAGCCGCCAAATTATTAATTTCAAAGGGTGCCAGTAAAAGAAAAGCTGCATCTCAAGTCGGACTTAAGGAAAGAATTCTGCGAAAACGTTTAAAAGCTGGGAAGACTGCAACTAGCATGGGAAGATTTTCTTTGACATTCACCAAGGCGCAAGAGACTGATATATACAACTATATTAAACAAAGTGATGCTCTTTATTATGGTCTCACTATGCAGAACCTCCAGAAGTTAATTTATGAGTATGCTGAAGTAAATAAAATTACGCATAGGTTCAATACATCCTCAAAATTAGCTGGCCCAGACTGGGTATATGGATTTCTCAAAAGGTTCCCTCCCTGAATTGAAATTGCGACAGCCAGTCCCAAATAGTATTGCCAGAGCCATGGGATTCAATAAAACTCAAGTTACAAGATTTTATGATAACTTGCAGAGCCTCTACAACAAACACAAATTTGCACCCAGCCGAATATATAATATGGATGAAAGTGGAGTGAATACTGTACCAAAGAAAATTCCAAAAGCAATTTCAGTGAAAGGAAAAAAAACTGGTGGGCAAAATCGTTTCTGCTTGTAACGGTTCAGAATGTCATCGCCCTTAACAAATCACAAATATTTAATTAAATTATTAACTCAATTAATAAATATAACTTAAAACATTATTTTCTAACTAAACATTCTAATAATAGCTCAAATAGCTATTTAAACTTTTATCATTAACTACCTTATTGAGTTTTCAAAAATTAACTTTATATCGGGAACAATAATACTAAATATTGTTGGATTTCAGAGGTAAACCAAGATAGTATGGCGCGTATAAAATAATGGTTCATGTAATTTTTATGTCTTAATAGAACTATCAAACCTAATTTGGAAACCCTCATAAGTTTTGAAGTCCCCACCCTCAGAAGCCTTGAAGAACTTATTTTATTTAGCTAGCTAAGGGAAGTACAAATGCACGAGACGGGTCGGGGAAGCCCGCATCGGAATTTAACTTTAACAAGTTTAAAGTAACTTTAACAAGTTACCACGGACTTTGAAAGATATTCAAAGTAATCATGTTTTTAAATGTAAGTTAAAGAATTTATTAATTGATAAAGCATACTATTCAATTGACGAATTTCTAAAGGATAAAATGGACAACATATAATTCTTTGACATGTAATTTAATTATTCGCTAAATTAATATTATTTTTGGAATATTTTACAGTGTTAATGTGAGTGTGACATTAAAATTGTTTGACATTATTATTGACATTTTATGACATACTTCTAAAAACAAATTAATATCCGTCATGTCATGTCCGTTGCCCATATAATATTCTATACACTCTGTAATATTATATTTAATGTTATAACTCTCTATACTAACAATGTTATTTTCGCATACCGATAGGTTAAGACATGGCTCAGCTACTTTTAATATTTATTTTTTTTTAATTGTAAAATTTACCCATGTTTTGCGTAATAAATGATTTGATTTGTAATGTGTCAAATGGATCAACCGACGCGACGCTGCAGAGTCTATATAAGGGAGTGGCTGCGAAGATTCAAGGGACAATCGGGGACAGAAACAATGAGAGAGGAAGCTATTCGGCATTAGGTCTTACAGAACGTTTTGGTTATATGCGCATTTCCCTGATTATTAATATATGTCTTAATTTTGTAAAAGTGATGTTTTAAAAGTAATGATAAGTGAGACGGATTCCAGCAGACGCACACAGTCTTGAGGTACCTAATTTAATTAATAATTGTTTCCTGTATTAGCAAGTGAGATGCTAGGATTAATGGTCAAACGCTATTTTGATAAAGTAATTTTCTTTGAATATTGCTGATCGCAATTCAATTCATTAGATAAACAAAGTCTACGATGATGATGAAATATTTTTATTATAACTGTGCTAATTCAATTGGATATCTTTGGGTTAGTTTTTGGGTGTATATCATAACCCAGTTTGTTGATAAAATTAGACAAGCTATATTTTATATTTTAACAGGAAAAGTTGTGCCTGATTTTCATTAACAAAATTATGTGAAATTCTTGCCATGTAAAATTAATTAATTTGATTACAAATAATTAATTCTACGAATACAGGCAAATAAAGCCTTTGTTCTAGGTCTTAATTATCTATATTGGCCAATCGTGTCAGTTAGATCAATACCTCTCATAGAAGATTGGAAAAGTCTGACATACATAGATAATTATTAGGTCCTTACGTATGAAATCAGCGTTTTGTCGTACTGATCAATTTGATCTGAAATATCTCCTCTTTGGTTAAGAATTCGAAATTCAATTTAATAAATTCATTTAGCTGGTTTTTTTTTCTTTGGAATACAGTCATTCATTTGTTATTTTCCTCATTATTTTTTCTTTGGCGTCGCTTATTACCGCGCAATGGAAAACATGAAATATCGGTATATTTACGAGTACGAGTTCTACCGTGGCACCAGTGCTGCAGAAACAGCTCGAAGAATTAATGATGTGTACGGCGCTGGTGTCGCTAAAGACAGCATGGTACGTTTTTGGTTTCAACGTTTTCGTTCTGGAAATTTCGACCTTAAGAACCAACCCCGTGGACGGCCGGAGATCAAAGTGAAAAACGAAGAATTAAAGGCTATTGTGGAAGCGGATCCATCACAAAGCACTTCAGAGATAGCAGCAGTCTTCGGGGTAAGTGACAAAACTGTATTAATCCACTTGAAGCAAATCGGGAAAGTAAAAAAACTCGAACGATGGGTACCTCATGAATTGAGTGAATCGAACTTGCAAACACGGGTCGCCTGCTGTGTTACTTTGCTCAACCGACACAATAATGAAGGGATTTTAAATCGAATCATTACTTGTGATGAAAAGTGGATATTGTACGATAATCGAAAGCGCTCATCGCAATGGCTGAACCCTGGAGACCCAGCCAAATCCTGCCCTAAACGAAAATTGACTCAGAAAAAGTTACTTGTAAGTGTTTGGTGGACTAGCGCCGGTGTCGTTCACTACAGCTTTCTTAAATCTGGCCAAACGATTACGGCAGATATCTATTGTCAGCAACTGCAAACCATGAAGGAAGAACTAGCTGTTAAACAACCGAGATTGGTCAATCGCTCTAGGCCACTGCTGCTTCACGACAACGCAAGACCACACACTGCACAACAAACAACCACTAAGTTAGCTGAGCTACAATTGGAATGTCTGCGACATCCACCGTACTCCCCGGACCTTGCTCCAACAGATTACCATTTCTTCCGGAATTTGGACAACTTCTTACAAGGAAAAAAATTCCACTCCGATGCAGCAGTCCAAACCGCCTTCAAAGAGTTTGTTGATTCTCGCCCCCATGGTTTTTATAGTAAAGGGATCAATGAACTACCCATAAGATGGCAAAAGTGCATAGATAACAACGGTGCATACTTTGATTAATTAAATATATTTTACAAAAAAAAATCGACTTTTTATTCCTCCCGTAGAAAACGCCAATTTCATACGTAAGGACCTAATATTATGTATCTAGGACATTCTTCAGATTAAAGACAATTTTAATGGACAAAATTCAGTCCAAGATTCAAAAGTAATAATGTTAACTTATACCAAAACAATGAATCCCAGAAGCTTGTCTTATTTTATTACTAACTTACCTTTTTAGTAGTTGTACTTCTGATAGTTTACTTATAGTTGTTAGATAACCATTCGAAATTATTTAAAGGTAGGGCTATGATTGAAGTGTACAAATTTCATCTATGTTAAGTTCCTAGGTAAATCGGTAGATTAAAGCGTAGGTAAATAAACTTAGAGGACATCCCAAATTAGGTAACTAAAATCAGAGTTACTGCGACACACGTAGAGTCCTAATTAAATGATCACTTGGCCTTTTTATAATTATACGTTAATATGTTTTAGAATTGGTTTAGGAAACGAAGGGTTTTTCTTGTCTGTTCTTTTCCCTTCGTTAGGTTTTGAACAGACAGTAACAAATGAATTCTTAAAATTTAATTTGCATTACTATGTGTTGTCTTTAATTATGTAAGGTTCCTTACTTCTATGTAGGCAGCTAATATTCATTCACATATGAACATGAATTAGAAATTTAGATTTATTCACATTAAAATCACCTAACATTATAGTGTAGATTTCTTTATTGAATTGTTTACTATCAATGATACTTTAGTCTTTTACTACTTTTAAATCTTTTAACTACAGATACAGAACATGCACATGTCAGAAACATGATACTTAAGATCTTCTTCTTCGTTTATTATCTTTATCTACCCACTTATTCTTTAGGTCATATATGTATATTATTATTGTATTGTATATTTATAATAGTTATTGGTGAGTATTTGGATTTTTATTTACATAATCACTTAGCACTATAAAGTAGGCAACTCTTTAGCTATTCAATTATTATAAGATATATATCAGGGTTTTATCAATTTTGTTTACAGCTAGATTTTGTTATACTAATAACAGTTAACAGTTAGTTCATTGATTTCACTCATAGGCGTACTGATGGCGCTATGATAAGGATTTGTAGAGCACTACGTAAAATTATAGAACTATGCATGCGTTACATGCTAAAAGAGGTGATTGGACAAACAGAAATAGCTCTATTGGTAAATGAGGCCTTCCAAAAAGCAGTTTCGCTTAGCAATGCAGTTTCAGGTTTCAAAGTTTCTGGAATCTGGCCAATAGGCAGAGACATCTTTTCGGAGGAAGATTTCGCGGCAGCGTCTGCAACTGACATGATTCCTGCTCAAAATTTAGAAGAGATGTTGCCAACTACAGCAGCAACTACAGCAGCACAGGAACCTTTCGAAGAATATTCAATTCCATCAGGCGCAGATCATTTGACAAACTTAGCATCCACCTCTTCTACACAGCCAAGACAAGAAGTTTCGGAAGCTGCAGGAACAACTTCACCTTCGATATTACGTAGTCTTTCTATATCAGAGCAAGACTCTTCTTTGCATAACTTTACAGTTACCACATCATTCAGTCAACCTGCACAAGATATGCTGTTGACTATTGGGCATACATTGACATCATGTAACGCTGCCAAGCAAACTCGAAAAAACTTCTTAGAGATCGCTCAATCATTTCCAGTGACAAACACCAGTTCAGCTACCACTGCATCTTCACCAACACCTCTAGTTTCAACCAGCAAAGAATTCATACCATTGTCATCCTTACAAGCTCTACCGAAAGCAATGTCACAAAATCGACGACGAAAAGGCAAAAGGTCAATAGTTGCTAGTTAGAAGCTAAGAAAGAAGAGGAAGAAGAGAAATTAGGCAAAAAGAAAATACGACTAGATTTGAGAGAAAGACTTAAAACTAAGAAAACTAGTACAAAATCATCTGAGACTGCCAAAAAAAAGAATGTTAAAAATAAGACTCTTAAAAAGTCAGAAAAATAACGGAAATGATTATTACTGTCCCTTATGTGGCGAAAAGTATTCTTATCCACCGACTGAAGATTGGATTGAATGTAGCCTTTGTGGAGCCTGGTGGCACAAACAATGCACCAGCTTCGAACACGGCACTTTTATTTTTGATACATGTATGTCGAAGTAACTAAAGATTTTTAAGTTCAAGTTGATCTCATATTTTGGTTTAAGACGATTTTGTTGATTACTTTTAGTAACTATGATGAAAAATGTTATAATTGTAAAATAATATTTTGTATGTTCTGAAATATTTATTTTTTGTTGTTGTGTACACTTACCCACAGTGCTGCGTACACATATCCCGACACTGGGGTAAAAGTTCGCATATAAAAGGGTTTTTGTTTTTTATAGTTTCTTAAAATATAAGCTACTGATAATACTATTGTTGTGTCTAAGTTGATTACAAATAAACAGTCTTACTAAATTAACACAGTTTTGGTTCATTCTACTAAAAATATTCGAGTTTATGAAGCATCAAAGTATAAATGCGCACACTTGACCCACATGACTCTATTGTTCTGTTTTATCTTTCAACTAATCTAATAAATAACACTTATGGTCATGTGCAGTAAATATAACAGTTGCCCAAGTCTTTGTTTAACTACATAGTTTAATCTACTCCTAGCTAGCTCCTACCTACATTTTATTAAGCCATTTCTTAAGAGAATCTTAACTTTATGTGCCCGATGAGTGAATATTCTGCTAGTAGTTTTAAACTAGTTAAGCAAGGATTTGGGCAGTTCTTATACTTAGTGCAAGTGGCCATTATATGTTTTAGCCTAGTCAAAAGTATAACAGAATAGGGGTGTAGCTAGGGTTACCAGTTGAAAAATCAAAAGACCGGAGAAAAGGCCTGATTTCCATGGAAAAGTCCAAAGATTTTATACAGTTTGAGAATCTTCTCAAAAACGTATTATTATTTATCGTTTTATACAAACACTGCGGATCTAGCTTACGCGTTGCAACTTGCACACGCACTCAAAGCGGCGGGGCGGGGGGCGGCAGTGGCACCGCCCGTCGCCCCGGAGCGCGGTTATCGCAGCAGACTGAGCCGCTCGCTCACTCTCACTCAGTCTGTTCGTCTAGCGCCATTGCGAAGGTTGGGCTACGCTGCGATGAGTGTCACCACAGGCGAGCGAGCGAGAATCGGAGCTGCTGGATATGAGTTAAAATGTCTTCAAGTACCAAGCGACCACGATATTTCTGTACATTCACAGATGTTTTACAACAAAGATTTCCGATTATGAAAGATGGTAGACAGCCTATCGAAGTGTTTTGTTCAATTTGTAAGAATTATTTTTCAATTAAGTTCAAGGGAGCTGCCGATATTGCAAAATATAACAAAATAACAAATCCTATCGGAAAAACATAAGAAAAATATTTTATCTGTTTCAAGTAACATCATTTTAAAATCGACTCTTTAGTTCTGGAGTGACAGACAAAAGATCCGCCGCTGAGGCCACTTTAGCTTTTCACACAGTGAAACATCACCAGTCATTTATATCTATGGATTGCTTTTGTTGTGTCATTACACATAATAATTCATAAATTATAACGTCATTAGCTACTCTGCACTGCATGCGGTTTGACCCGCGCTTAAACGTCGATCCACAGTGATGCAAAATGGCTCCGTTTTAAACCTCCGTTTAAAAAACGAAAAGCCATTACTTAATACGGCGATTTTTAAGTTTCGGCACTGTAGTTTTAAAACGTAAATAAATGTTTTTTGAGATGGAGATTCCGATACGCTAACTAATGTGGCGTTAGTACTGCTCACGTAGGGTAAACTCACGCAATTATGTGATAGTCCTAATTTCGTGACAGTCTGTTTCCAAGCTAGTATGTAGTTAAGTGAGACAAATACACATCTTTAATATGAACCGTACGATAGAGAAATAAGTCCTATTTTTCTCTGAAAAAGTTGGTTTAAATCGTGCGGGAGAGATAGTAACAAATGACAGATTTGTCCGCCCGCGCTTAGTTTTGTGCGCTGTGCGGCCATGGAGCATTTGTGTTTACGTAAATTATCAAAAATAAATACTAAATGTGCATAGATTACCACAAAACTTACACAGTTTAGACTTGAATTGATATCGGCTGTCGATGCAGCTTTCAAAATATTTCAAGCGACTGGTGCCTCCTATCCAGACAAATGCATGGATTTGTGGCTTGTGATTCAGATAGGATTTTACAAAATTAAAACAGCTTTTGATAAGCCACACAAGGCCACCAATACATTGTTAAACGACCTCGAATTACTGTAATAATGTACACTTGCTACCACTGTAAAAGAAAACATGAGTCTGTTAAGGAACTAATAATCCACTATAAATTGTATTGCAAAGCTTCGTGTGGTAATTCAGAATTTATTTGTGGAGAAGATGGTTGCTTACGGCATTATTGTTCGGCGTTATCTTTTAAAAAACATTTGTTTAAATTTCATACTTCACAAATGCAATCATCTATAGATTATTCACAATCAAAACGTCCAGGCCCTTCAGTTCCACTATATTTTAATGAAAATCTGGTATCTTTAGTTCCTCCACTATATTCGGAATATATGGATTGCTTACAGTCAGAAAGTGCAGGCCCTTCTTCTTGTAAACACATCGTTTCTGTGAGACGGCGCACAAACTCTGCGTCTTCAAAGCCTTTGCCGGCACGAAGATATCAGACGGTACTCGTAGGGTTGATCCGTAGGTCATCACAGCAGGGCTGAGATTTGTATTCGCGCAGAGGGCGTTCCGTAAGCCGAATAATACGGTGGAAAGTTCGTCGCTCCACCGTGTGCACGTGCCTCTAGCCATGAGTGCGGCCTTCAGCGTGCGGTGCCATCTTTCGATTTTCCCGTTGGATGCAGGATGGTAGGCAGTCGTCTTGATGTGCGCGTCGCCGAACTTCTTCATCAGGACGTCGAAAAGAGATGACTGGAACTGCAGTCCTCGGTCTGTAGTCACGCGAAGAGGGCAACCGAATCTTGCTATCCACCCCTCGTAGAAGGCTTTATCGACTGCTTCTGCGGTAATGTCTCGTACTGGAATCGCCTCGGGCCATTTCGTGCAGCGGTCGATCATAGTGACCAGGTACCGAAACTCGTTCGATATTGGAAGAGGCCCCACTATGTTGAGGTGGATTTGTTCGAATCGAGCCGACTCGCTCGAACATACTATCGCTCTTGTTACGCCCGGAAAGCTTATGTTTTCGAAATGCAAGTTGCGGTTATGCTCATTATTTTTAATTCTTCATCCGTGCCTTGGTCTTCAACTAGTTGTTCGAAGTTGATGCTTGACGTTAGTTGAATTTCTTCAATATTTTCTAGTCGACTCATTGCGTCAACGGCTTGATTTCTCGCTCCATCGATGTACTTGATGTTCGAACAAAACTGACTAACGTAGTGTAGTTGCCGTTCTCGTCTTGGATTGTCGCCACTAGTCAGTGGTTTAGTCAATGCGTATGATAGCGGCTTGTGATCTGTGTAGATCGTTACATCGTTGCCTTCTATGAGTCGTCGCAAGTGTCTCACAGCTGCGTACATAGCTAATAATTCGCGGTCGTACACGCTGTATCTTCGCTGCGTATCGCTCATTGTTTTGGAGAAAAATGCAAGCGTCTTCCAGATATTGTTGACTTTCTGCTGGAAGGGCGTCGAGGCTTCTTCTGTCAACGTCCACTGTATCGGTGTCTTGTCGTTCTTCTTGCTGTTATGCAGGTACTTGTTGAGCTCGTGTTGATGTTCAGCTTGATGTGGTAGGCAGTCACGGTAGAAGTTGACCATGCCTAGAAATCTTCTCAACTCTTGAACTGTCTTCGGTCTCGGGTACTTTCTGATAAATTCGATATGATCTTTTGTTGGTTTAATTCCCTCTGCTGTTACTTCGTAGCCCAGGAACTGTATCTTTTCTTTACCAAATTCGCATTTATCGATATTGAGTGAAATGCCAAATTTGTTCAGACGTTCGAGTACTCCCTGTACGTGTCTTCTGTGAAGTTCTGGATTTTTCGAGTGAATAAGAATATCATCCACGAAACAAATGGCGTGATCGTCGAGTCCTCGCAGTACCTTCGTGCATGAAACGTTGAAACGTTTGGCCCGAGTTGCGTAGGCCAAACGTCATGCAAGTAAACTCGAACAGGCCAAATGGAGTGATGATAACCGTCTTCTCTACGTCTTCTTCTCGATTTGGGATCCAGAAGTAAGCTGTCTTGATATCGAGTTTCGAGAATATGGATTTCTCGTGCAGCTGGTAGGTGAAGTCTTGAATGCGTGGAATCGGGTAACGGTCTGGGACAGTGACGGCGTTCAGTCTACGATAGTCTTCGCACACACGTAGTGAGCCATCTTTTTTGTTGACTACGTGCAGTGGACTAGCCCAGGAACTCTTCGATGGTCTGCATATGCCCATGTCGATCATCTTCTCAAACTCAAGTTTTGCGGCTTGCTGCTTTATACTTGTCTTGAATGTAACCTAGAATCAACTCATAAAAATTAAATTTTAGTTCTATCAGCATAAACCCTCAACCGCACTTTCTGAAAATACTTATTGCAGGCCGTTGAGTATGAAAGGCTGTTTATTTAAACTAAAGAAAGGTGTACCTGGAGATTTCGCCGGAATGACGTTTTCTTTTATATATTTTATAATTATTCTATTTCACTTGAAATAGCCCACCTTTAGTTTACCAGTTTAATATATGTATGTGTTTAATTTGGAATGTAACCTAGAATCAACTCATAAAAATTAAATTTTAGTTCTATCAGCATAAATCCTCAACCGCACATTCTGAAATTACTTATTGCAGGCTGTTGAGTATGAAAGGGTGTTTAATTTATAGCTTATAATCATCATTTTTATGAATACTCAAAGAAAGTCCGTATCTTGAGGTTAATTTAATTTTAAGTCAAATATATCTTGTCAATAGGGTCATTATGTGCCACCTAAAGAAAGTATTGTATGTTCGTAGGCTAAGACAATTATAATGAAAAAATATATTATTTGTAATTTTATTTATATTCATTCTAGACTAGAAATAGAGAAAAAGAAAGATTGTAATAATCAATGTAACGTAGGTAATATGGTATGTATAAGCACTTATCAATCGTATAAGGCTAAATTGTATTGTCGTATAATGCTATGCGTGTTATGGATATTAACTCCTGAAAATGATAAATATGTCAGTGATGATTTTGTTACAATTTAATAAAACATGTTTTACGTATTACTCAGTACAGTTTTTATTTAGTATTACTTGACATTTACAAAAATGCCTGTAGTAACCATATGAATGGCTGATATAATGGCTTTTTTGTCGCATTGCAGCGACAACTGAAACTTTAATTGTATAAATATTTGTTTCATGTCTTTATGTAAATCTTTTATCTTTAAATGAGCAATTCTTGTATATATATATGTATATAATAGGAATCTCGGAATCGGCTCCAACGATTTTCATACAATTTAGTATATAGGGGGTTTCGGGGGCGATAAATCGATCTAGCTAGGAATCATTTTTAGAAAATGTCATTTTACTCGTGTTTTTACCGATAATCAACTTAAACATAAACTTGGAAGAAAAATAACAAAAATATGACTCGTCCTGACATCTATTGGCGAATAATAATACTATTTTTTGTGAGCAACTAATTGCTTTAACGACACAACAGCAGATGGCGTTGTTAAGTAACACGAAGTCAATGAGTATTTGCTTTGAGGTTAGACTAAAATCAATTGTTTATTTTCCAAAAAACACAATTAAAAAAAAATACTGAGCAAAGCTCGGACATCCAGGTACTATTTAATTTATTTGTTGTTGTATTGTTTTGTGCGATCAAATAAATTGTTTGTTTCTTTCTTTCTTATATAATTTTATTAATGAGTTTAGTATTTTATGCTACCAGAACTTGTACGTACGTTAATGAAGTAGCATCTGGTGTACAGTCAAGGCCTTGAACATGTATTTCTGATTTTAATTATGGTTTTAGGAAGTTTTAGGAAGCCATATTTGCATGAAGTTTATTGAAGTTTATTTTAGGAAGCCATATTTGCATAAAACGCGTTGTTCAGTTAAAGTAAATCTATGAAAAACTTTTAGAAAAATTTAATGCTCTCAAATCCTGACTGTTCATCATTTATTTTGTTTTGTAAAATAGACTTTACCTGTTTTTAGCAAATGTATTTAGAGCGCTGGTGAAAATTGTAAATAGCGACCTGTGAACTTTACCCTGGCGGGTTTCATTATTGTGTTCTTTGGCGGCCTCATCCAAGCGCGCGCGTTCAGAGATGTAAAGGCTAGTAATAGTGTTTCATTGTCGGTGACGCTGCTATAACAATGCAACATACTCGTACGTCTCCGAACGCGCGCTCGGACAGAGCCGCCCGCCGCGGCGCCGGCGGCGGGCGGGACTGTCCGAGCCCGGACAGTCCCGCCCCCGATGCATCAAGCGTGTCCATCATTTAAAATTCCTCATGTAGATACCCTTAAAGCACAATTCGAACACTTTTATAGTGTAATGCGTTTGAAAGTAGAAAATATATTTGACAATGTAGATCACGTGGCATTAACCTGCGATATTTGGAGTGAGATAATGACTGTTACCAGTTATTTAGGGGTTACTGCTCATTATTTGCAAGAAGACAAACTGGTGTCACGTTGCATAGCTACCGTTGCACTGGATCAGCGTCATACTGGTGATTTTATCGCTGAAAAATTAAAAGAAATTTGTGCAGGTATACACATCAGTTTGGATAAAATAACTGCAGTAGTTACAGACAATGGCTCGAACATGATAGCCGGCATAGCAAATTTTCTAGAAAAGAAGAAACATTTATCTTGCTTTGCTCATACAATTAATCTAATCGCTGAATCTGCCATGTCAGTCAATAATTTAGGAGAATTAGTAAGCAAGGTACGCAACATTGTAAAATTTTTCAAGAGCAGTGTAATCCTCAGTGACTCTTTACGTCAAAAGCAAACTGGGTCTCAACCTCTCAAACTGATTTTAGACGTGAAGACTCGGTGGAATTCCGTCTATTATATGCTACAGAGATACATTGAATTAACACCAATAGTTCATCAAATTTTGATGTTAAATACAAAAGCACCACCCACACCATCGGCTGTAGAAATGCAAAATATTAAAACATTGATTTGTATTTTGAAACCGCTGGAGTATGTAACCAAAGAGTTATCAGGTGAACAGTATGTAACCATTAGTAAAATAATTCCGATGGTGAACTGTTTGAAGACGCAGATTAATAATATACCTATGGCTGTAGGTGATGGTGATGGTCCCCATGGAAAGGTAATAGATACAGTAAAAAAAGAAATTCTAAAACAGATAGAACGCCGATTCGGACATATAAAAGATAATTATTTGATTGCAATGTCATGTTTGCTAGATCCGAGATTCAAGAATATCCATTTTCAGGACGCTAAAGCTTGTGCAAAGGCAATTTCTTTACTGAGAAGATATATAACAACGTCTCCTAGTGTTATCGGCAGCGATCATGACAGCGATTCCTCTCTTGAAACAACTTACGATTTTTGGAGTCACCACATGAAATTAGCTCACACGAAAAAGCGAAGTAAAACCAGTTCTTCATCACAGTTTGAAAATAAGGATGAAATAAGCCATTATTTATCTACACAGGTTTCGCCACTTTCTTTGGATCCTCTGAAACAATGGGAAGACATGAAAGTTGTTTTCCCAAAATTATATAAATTGGCACGAGAATTTTTATCGATTCCTGCGACTTCAGTGCCCTCAGAAAGATTGTTTTCGAAAGCTGGAAGTACAATTACTAAAACCCGTAACCGCCTATCGCCAAAAAGGCTCGACAAACTTCTTTTCTTGAGCGATTGTACCGAGGAGGAATGGGATTTATAATATTTTAGATTAAAAAATTGTGGCTTTACTTACAGGTTGTTTTTATTTATCTTATAATTACCACTATACCATACCATTTGTTACTTTTTCATTTTCTCTTACTGTATGAAGGTACAGACGATACTTACTGACTAACATTGACAAACTAACGTATGGCGTAGGCCCTGCCTGAGAAAAGAACTCGATACTTTGAGGTATCGATACTTTTGTGTCGATTCTTTTACGAGTACGATACTTTTTTATCGATACTACTCATGAGTACAGTATCGATATTTTCTATTCGATACCGTGTTTCAGGGCGGCGGCGCCGCCCTGAAACGCGCAAAAATGACACCAGCCTCAAAGTAATGTTTTAGGAGTCCATCTAAACACACCTAGCTCTAAATGTATTACACCAGCACATTACGTTATTGCGGCAGTAGCAGTATATAATCTGCCGGCGTACGGATTGTAATTTATATAGCTACTAGCTGTCACCCCGCGACTTCGTTCGCGATTATTATTTATAAATATATATATATTTAAACTATCCTATCTCTCAAGTTGGATCGAACTGCACATGGTGTGCGAATTTTATTATAATCGGTTAAGTGGTTTAGGAGTTCATTGAGGACAAACATTGTGACACGAGATTTATATACATTAAGATAAGATTTGTGTTTGGACCTAGCGACGTTACGTTAATGCGGCAGCAGCAGTATGCAATGTGCTGGAGTACGAATTGTAATGTAAATTATTACGTTTCTGCACCTGGCAATTTTACGATTATGCGGCAGTAGCTGATTTATACAGGGTCAGTAACTGACTACAAATTCGAGGCAAGTCAGTGCTGACCCGAAAAAACCCCTGTTTAAACTGATTTGAAGTCAGTACAGTGGCTTGAAGTCAGCGCTGACTTGAATATTCGGACACGAATATTTTAAAGTCAGTTGGCACCCCCCGCCACCCGCGCACCCCCGCGCCAGCCAAATAAACCCCGTGTAAACAGACAAGTCAGTGCGTGGTTAGTCACTGCCGCTGCGTTGTAGTGACCACGTTTTTTTTCGCTGGCGATAAAAATTACGCGTAAGCTTAGCGAAGACGAAACCTTAAAATTGGTGCAATTATATGGCGAAAACTAGTGCCTTTGGGATATTAAATCCCTAAATTACCGCAATAAAGAAATGCGGTCAACAGCGTTGCAAAATATGGCTCAACAAATGCAAATAGAAGGGCTCACTTCTACTGAAGTAAAAAATAAAATTAAAGCCATAGGGGCTACATATTATTTAGAGCTCGACAAGATACAAAAATCCACCAGATCTGGCGCTAGTCGGAACGTATATGTCCCAAAAGTCAAGTGGTTTCAAGAACTGGACGGCTTTATAAAAAATGCTATTGTAAAAAGGAAAACAATGGTAAGTATTTATTGTAACTTATTTATTTTATTTCCATCCTAGGTACCTATACAAAATTAATGAATTCTATCCAATTGCCATGGCACACTTCCAGCAGTCATAAAGAAGTTCCTATTTAGGTCTCTTTTTTCTTTAGCAGTCATGGAATCTTCTCATCATGGCCTCTTTGTTGTTCTAAAATGCTTGGTAGTGGATTTATTTCCGATTTTCATGTTCCTTCTATTATTTGTCCATCATTGTCCTCTCTGTCTACACAAGTAGATGTTATGTAGGAACTTGAACGCTTTCGCAACCAATTATGCAGGGCACAGGCTGCACAGACAATGGCATCAACTGTGTCCACATGGGTTGGAATTGCTTTTTCGAACACTCGGAATCTAGAAACCAGTATACCAAAAGCATTTTCACTTATGCGCCTTGCACGCGACAACCTACTATTTCGGCAGTACTTAGCTGCGTACCTGGATAGGGTTTTAGTAAATAATTCTTGAGTGGAGATGCTGCATCACCAATTTATACTCATTACTCCATTTGTAGGAAGCAATCCATCTTCCAACCGACGATATAGGTAATGAGGAATTTTTGAAAACACCTTCATCAGAGGCGTTTCCATTCGCTCCAACGTCTACCTATATTTGAAAAACAATAGTCGTGGTCTACAAGTGCTTACAATACTGTACTATTGTTTTTTTATAATTATAAAATTCACTTCCACTATTTGGAGGAGCTTTAATTATAATTAGTGATGTGCCGGATCGCTAAAAATGTATATCCGCGAATACGGATCTGAACACGGATATTTAGTGTCAAGATCCGCGGATACGGATACGGATACGGATCTTTATTTTCTTATTCGATTAGTGTCAGCGCTGGCGACCTTGAAATGATAGTTGACGGTACGCTTGCCGCAACGGCACGCAGGACATGTTTTGACTTGCATTGCGCGGATAGTATTTATTGTTTTGGTTACGGTTTAGTGTGACACTGTGGCGCGTTCATAACGGTTGTGTATTATTTTGATACAAATTATAAATAATGTCTACTAAGAAGTTTTCCAGTGCAATTTGGAAATATTTCGTGTTAGTAAATGATGAATGTGCGAAGTGCAAAATTTGTGATGGAAAATATTCCCGTAAGGGTAAAGGCACGACTTCTTTAAAAAATCATTTACAACGAAAACATTCCGAAGAATATGATTTGTTTTTGAAAGAAGACGCTGCTAAGAAGAGTACCGACGAACCACCACGGCCGGGAACATCTTTGCAAACGGTAAAAAGAGAATTTAAACAAACTTTTTTTGACGAATATATGGAAAAAACTAGAATGTGGGATAATACAAACCCCAAGTCAATCAAAATCGACTATTTGATTGCTGAAATGTTGGCTTTATCAGATTTGCCCTTTCAACATGTAGAACAATTAGGGTTTCGACGATTGATGGATCATATTGTTCCAAACTATGTTCTCAAAGGCAGAAAATATTTTACGGAACTAGTTTGCAGCGAGCTTTTCGAAAAAGTGTCATCAAAAATAAAAAACATGTTACAACAAGATTTTGATAAAGTTTCCTTCACAGCAGATATCTGGTCAGATTCGTCATCAGGAGTGTCATTATTATCTTTAACATGTCATGGCATTACCGCAGACTTTCAACGAAAAAATATCGTTTTGAAAGCAGAAGTTCTTGAAGAACGTCACACCGGAGATTATATTTCAGTAGTATTTCAAAGTATGTTAAAAGAATGGGGAATTCAGAAACAAAATGTGCACTGTATGGTACGAGATGGGGGATCCAATATGAAACGCGCCTGTTCTTTGTCTGAAATACATAATGTCGACTGTACAGCACATCAGTTACATTTGGTGGTTAAAGAGGCTATCAAAAACGTTGATACAATCTCCGTGCTACTCGGAAAATGTAGGAAAATTGCAGGACATTTTAACCATTCCACAATGGCAAAGCAAGAATTAGAAAAAATACAGGTTCGACTCAATCAAAAAGTTTTAAAAGTTTTGCAAGACTCACCGACACGCTGGAATTCCAGCTATCACATGTTAGAAAGACTTGATTGCATCAAAGATTCCCTGTCGCTTTATGCTTCGAATAACAAAATAGAACAATTTAATGCTGATGACTGGACTTTAATTCAAGACTTAGTAAAAGTGCTGAAGCCTCTAGACGACGTAACCAAAACATTGAGCTCTCAGAACTCATGTATATCCGACGTTATTCCTCTAACACGAGCATTGAATAAAATCTATGATGAGATCCAGGAAAGTCTCAATATCAGTGTACCCTCTGTTGTGGATTTTATATCTGCTTTGAAGAATGAATTAAATTATCGTTTTTCTGAAATTGATAAAAATATTTTGTTTCAAATATCAACATTTTTAGACCCACGGTACAAAAATAAATTCTTCAGTGATATTCTCATAAAACAAATAAAAGAAAAATTATGTGCAGATTTAGAAACTGAAGAAAATCTCACAGCTACAACAAGTACTGGGGTTAAACCTACTATTAGAAAAGAACATTCCCAGAGTTTAGATTTAGAGGTATCTATTGCTAATATGTTAGAAAGTGATGATGATGATGAGCAATCCGAAAATCAAATGTCAGATACAAAAGCTAACTTGCTCACAGAATATATGTCAGAAAAAAGATTACCAAGAGATCAAGACCAGTTAAAGTATTGGCAGATTAACAGTAAAAGGTTTGGATGTCTCAGTCACATTGCTCGCACATATTTATGTTATAATTTATAATATGCTTCCCATCGATTGCTCCTTAACATGCAGGGAAATTCCACTTGGTATTGAAACCGTCTTCAATAATTTTCCATTCTTCCTCTCGTTCTGGAATCTGTAAACAAAAAAAATAACTACAACCTAAATACGTATTATCATCAACTAATGATTTATTAAACATTACATTTTATTCTCATTAACAGGATAACTCAGGAACCAGCAACGATGACGCTGAGTTGGGTGAAGCTGAGGGTGAAAATAATGATAATTCTACTGAAACGTCAACTCAAGCCATCCAGACGCCAGTTCGAAATTCTGTGACAGCTCCCAATCAATCTGGGCCTCCGCGATCAAAACGCTCTAAAATATCTCAGATGGCCGCCATGATAAAGGACTTAAAAAGTGTATCAAATGATGTTAATAGGTCACCATCTGAAGAAGAGTCTGACGCTGATATTTTCGGTAAACATGTGGCGGCTCAACTAAAAAACTGTCTGAAGTACAATCTGTTATTGCACAAGAAGAGATCTAAAAAATATTATCGAAAGCAAGATTGGC
Source organism: Peribatodes rhomboidaria (assembly GCA_911728515.1). Classification (NCBI taxonomy): domain Eukaryota; kingdom Metazoa; phylum Arthropoda; class Insecta; order Lepidoptera; family Geometridae; genus Peribatodes; species Peribatodes rhomboidaria. Next base: position 2,449,073 of record OU452184.1, on the reverse strand, counting down.
TGATATACAACAAAAGAAGTATACAGATAATGCACACTCTTCATTCCCTAACTATTTATCCCTAGTCCGGCAGCAACTACAACAAGCAGCACAAGTAGCATGGGATTTTACTCCCTGGAGCCCAACCCAATGACTGCATCAAGCGGTAACACCATAAAATTTTACCCGCCAGAGGTTGCCGAGCCTGCCACTAGCAACAGCTCTTTAGGATTTCATCCTTCCGATCGATCAACGAACCCCACATCATATGTACCTAATGCAATATTGTGTTTTGAAACATCATGTGTACTGTACGGCTTATGGCAATAAAATAAATAATCTCTGAATCATTTGTAAACCCCAGGCAGGTTATTATTACACCCTCAGGTTTGAATTACTTTAATCAATTTATTCAATTTTCTTTAAAACCACTGATTAGGCAACTAAAATATGTAGTAGTAGACAATAAAATTAAATCAATTTACAATTTTTTATTATGATTAAAATAATGTTATAATAATTAAAGTTTTTTAGCATTCTGTATTTTTAATTCCATTAGCTCAAGCTCTTTTTCTCTCATTTTTTCTTTAAAAATATTTTCTTTTATGAGGTCTTCCATTTGTATTTCCTGCATTTTTTTTTGAAGGCTATGTCCATTTCTGCTGCATTTTTTTGTAATTTTACTAACTCGAGTTTAGCTTCCGAAAGGGCAATGAAACTGTCGTTAAGCTGTGGCTTTTTGCATGTGCCAGATCCTGTAACAGACAAAATAAACTGATTAGAATGATTAATCTTACAAAATAAAGTGTATGGTGATTGGTGGCTCATGTAGTAATGTGGTTGTCCCGGGTTTGTAGTCCATACGGAGCAGATTTTTGAATGATATCACCACTGGGTCTCGGTGTTACTTATACATGTGTTTTTTTGTGTATGTTCCGTGGCATTCCCGACACAAGGAAGCTTAGTCGGAATGATGAGTGTAAAGCATAAATTATTTAAAATATTTTACCATTGTGAGAAAGTGCAGGCTCTTTTTTTTTGCGAAGAATGTCCACTCTTGACTTAAGTTGTGGTGTTTTTTCCAGCTCTACAATTGTATCTTGATTATCTGTGAATTAATGCATTTTTTTTTATTAACCTTCTCAATGATATAATGTGTTGCTTGCAACTGACACTGATGCTAAATAGAAATTGAGTAGCAGGTAAGTAGTTTGATGATAAATAATAATATATTACCATTGCAAGGAAGTAGAGGCTCCCCTTTGTTGTCAACAATATTCAGGTCTGTAATAGCTTCCAGATTATCTATAAATGAAAACAATGTTAGTTATCAGGTCCACCAATGCAACAATGTGTAGCAACAAAAACTGTTGCTCGCTAATTAAAAGTGCACAGAGCAAAGAAGATATGTGCTATAATTTTTTTTAATTACTTGTACATTCAAGAAATGATGCTTCTATAGGCACTCTACGTTCAACCAAGGGTAGTGTTTGTTGATACTGCGCCATCAACATACTATCTCCATCATACGTACTGTACATTCCATCCAGTTGTGAACCAATTATTTTTTTTATCCCGGAAAATTCTGAACTTTCATCAGGCATATGAGGACCCCCACCTGAAAACAATTATATGAGACATTCAAAATCCTATAATTTTTGATTTAATTAAATATCAAGACACACACGCTTATATGAAGCGGCAATTAGTTTTGCACAGTATGGATTGCATGCATTATGATAAATACCACATGGATACATTACTATTCCTAACGAATTTTTAGCAAATAGTAAAACTAGGTATATTTTTATAGCTACCTGTTCCCATCACAATTTTTTTCTTTTCTTTGGGTTTCTTTTTTGAGTTGTATAAACCCTTGCTCGCAAAGTTGGGGATCCTTCCAGTTTGATGCTGAGGCGACTTTCTCCCAATCGTCTCCATCTTTCTCAATAGCCCTAATTAGGGATCCTCTCTTTTCTTGATCTAAAATGACATGGAAAACACAATAAATACGATGCTTTATTTAGTAGAGATAACTTAATTAATGGGTAGGTGGTACTCACCGACTAGTAACATTTTTGCATCAGATTGTTGTTTTTTAATTTTACTTTTTATGTTCCTGTAGCAAGCGATTAGATTTTCCGTAGTCCTTGGTTGGCCAACCGAGTTTGCGTTAAATATTTCGGTTATTTTAGTCCAACAAACTTGCATGTCGGCTTGTTTGACGGAGTCGGTCTGCTTGCATTCAATAATGCTGTTGTATGGCTTCATAGCCTCAATGAGCAAAACTTGATCTTCTTTCGTAAAGTTTGGTGCACGAGTTCTTGATTTTACTTTTATAGACATTATTAAAAATCACGGACGAAAACAGCGGAAAACAACACGAGACAGAGTAAAGTGAACACGATTTGTTTACAATCACAATGTCATGTCATTATTTTCTGAGATATCTGACATTGACAAGCAAAAGTTCTTGAATTTACAAGAAATTTCAACGTGCTTGACGATGGTTTGACGAAAAAAATGTTTAGCGCGTCGAACGGATCGCTAGACGTGATTAAGGGTCGCGCTAAAAACGTTTAGTTAAATAGGAGCGGGAAGCGCGTTATGCAAGGCAACCTTAAACGCATTTAGTGCTAAACGTGTTTAGATATTTAAACGTATTTAGCTAAACAAAATTATAGCAGGAATCTTGTGCAAGCGGCCCTAAGAGTTTAAATAAATATATAAATAAGTTTTTAAAACTGCTTTTTAACTGCTACTTTAAGATGGAAACATAACTACAGAAAGTTGTCATGACGCATATTTTTTTGTCCCCGGACAAAAAGAAGACAGAAAATACCTGCGATTTAAATATAACGACATTTTATACGAATTTAACTGTTTACCTTTTGGTTTATCAACGGTGCCGTAAGTTTTCTCGAAATTATTCAAACCAGTCATGGAGCATATACAATCAAAAAAACTTTACGTCAGCTATTTTCTTAGATGATATATCTTGTCCAGGAAGGGGTTATATGGAGTGTCAAGAAAATGTAATATTTTAGTTGTTATTTTTCCAAAATCTTGGTTTAATAATAAATTCCAAAAAGAGTTGCTCAACACCGAACACAGATTGTAAATTTTTAGGTTTCATGTTTTATTCTAAAAATATATGTTACTAAAAATACTAAAATTAGCAGATAACACAAGAGATAGCATTAAGGAACGATTAGAACATGTCAATAAGATAAAAAAACATAAAAAATAAAATCCCTGATATTGCGAGTCTTGACTAAGGTCTTGACCTATATTAAAGTATAGTCGCACAATAAATAATGGTAGGTACTACGGGCAGAAGGTTCACTCTAGAACCAAAGTCATAGGAAGGTATAAAAATTTACTACTCTTTTGACCTTTACGCGAAATTGAAACTTATCGTGTGACACGAGCAATCCGTTATGGATATAACCGTTATAATTCGTTTGGCACCACTGACTCGAAACCGGTTTGATGGCAAGAGCACAGGGTTCCTAGTTACCGATATAATAGGTAAATATAAACAACACTCTCGGCAAAATCTTGAATGACTTTCAAGATTTTGCAAAAAAGATTTTGGCAAAATCTTGAAAGTCATATTGAATTCCTTGTTTTTTTATAGCGAGTTCAACTTGATCATGAAACTAGTATTTAGCTAGCTTCAAATACCAAATTGTATAAAGTTTTGTAATAAATTTCAATTAAAATACCTAGTCCAGAAATTTTTGTCAGAATTATTATGACATCGATAGCGCTATCCTCACATCCGAAGAAACCACTGATAAAAATATAGTACAGAGCATTAATGCTAAGGAACAACTCGAAAGTGCTGGGGAAGAGGAAGTCGAGGAATAACCATTACCAAACGCAAAAGAGGCATTAAAAGCTTCAGAATTGTTATGACGATTTGTTCATACTTCATAGCAATATTGAAAACGATAATAATTTGACTTCTTGTCTTCTATACACAATAATATTAGAAACTGTTTTTACTATAAAATGAAAAACAAAACCAGACAAAAATTACAGAAAAATTACATTAAAAAATTCTTGTTAGAAACAATTTTTATTTTTATTTAATATGTACTATGTTTCTCTATTAAAATACTTGAATACATATTTCTATAAATTGTTCTCGTTATCGTTTTATATTTTGTTATCGTTTTATATTTTGTTATCGTTTTATATAAATTGTGGGTCCATCTCGAGCATTCATGCTCACTATCGAAGGCACCTTCTTGCTTGGCTGGCACATGCGTCATACTCGTGATCGGGTGCTGCTTGCGGGTCGCTGGTCTGCTCGTGGTGTACTCACAATGCAATAAGTGAAAACCTTTAACGTAACCTTGGATTAAGACTTAATAATTAACCCCCCTCTACCTGTATTCCCCTTAAATAATAATTTAAGATTTATGTTAACAAAACCCACGGTCCCCGGAGTCCGTGGAGTGTAATTAAAAAAAAAAAAATACATATTTACATCAAAAGGTTTTTTTTCCACACAACGCAACGCTTTGTATCACGTCCGCTTATTATGACGTGTTTGTTTTCCTTTCGATGGCATTATTAACGGACGAAAAATATAACGGCTCACCGAGGGAAAATTCAAATCACATGTAAAAACTACATTAATGAAAAGAGTGTATTATAAGGTTAACACGTTGAACGCCGTGGAGGTCAACATATAAGCGACACTGTAATAGCCGATAGGGCCAGGAGAAAATCCGTATTTATTTAAAATTTTACACATTGTATTTATTGCATTACCGGTACGGAAATAAGCTAAAACTTAGTTATTGATTACAAAAAAATCATTTTAGGGTTTAAATTTGCTATAATTTGAGTGTCACTCATATGTCGTCCCCCGTGGCCTATGCGAAGAGAAAATCGCATGTCCGTTAGTGGGGGCCGCGCGGGTCACGGTGTCGGGCACCGCCGCCCGCGCGCCCGCACCCGCGTACAGCCCACGAGTTTAAGAGTGTTTATTTCGTTTATTGCGTGTTTAGTGCCACATTGAACGCGATACGCTCACAACGCTATTTGGTTTTTGCTTATTTTATTTATATATATTCATACTGCATTTTTTTTCATATTATAATACAAATACAAATACAAATAATTTATTTCAAAAAAGACAATTACAATTAACCATATCAAAGTTTTATGTACTTAAAGCTTATTTACAAAACGGAAATGGTTACAAAATTGCTTGTGGCCCTGCACTAGGAGACCTGTATCGCAGGGACCGACGTTTATGCAAATACAGAAAGATGATGAATGGTAGTGCGGCTATTAGATATGCGGATATAATATTATTAGTGTAGACTAAACTAGTTACGAGGTGTTTGTGTGTGTGTGTGTGTGTGTGTGTGTGTGTGTGTGTGTGTGTGTGTGTGTGTGTGGCAGCGGAGTAAGTATAACCAGTTATTTAATTATTTTTAATAGTTTTTCTGTATCAACATATGACAGAGAAAGTAGATACTTTGTGACAGATAGCTTGCAATCTCTTGCTGTTTTGTTGCGAATGCCAAGCTGTTTATTTATTCTATTATATATGTAGGGATGTCTAAATTCTGGCTGACGTTGCGCAAAAACAGTCTTTATGCATGGTTCCGGGGCTCGGGGCTGCCTCCTCTTCAAAGGGCCCGAAACAACTTGCAGAGACATTTTCTGATGCACCGCTAGAGTCACCTTTTGAACGTATAACTGACGGACTCGTAATACTCCCGTTTTGGAGTACAGGTCATCGGTTGGATGCCGGTAGGGCAGTTTAAGCATTGCTTTGAGCACTGCTCGTTGTGCCCTTTCGACTTCCAACATGGTGGTGGCTCCAGCTCCTCCCCATACAGTTATACAATATGACAGAACCGATTCGCAAAGAGCAACATAAACCAGGCGTAGAACTTGCTCGTTGGCTGCATTTCGTAGCGCTCCCATGACGTGAATTAGTTTGCGAACTCTTTTCGACAGAGCGGAAATGTGCGCCTTAAAAGATAGCTGTTCGTCAATGTTTATACCTAAGTATTTCGTTGTAGAGGAACGCGATATCGTTGCGCAGGTACAAGCGGTCATAGTGCATTTAGAATGAATTTTCAAGCTGAAGTGCGTACTTGGCTCAGAAACTTTGGTTTTGTGGAAGCAGAGGTATTGCGTTTTACCAAGGTTAAGTGTTAGGAGGTTCCTATCCAACCATTGTTTGACGATTGCCATACCAGCTTCGGCATTCTGGAACGCTGATTCCCACGTATTTCCGTTGAAAAGAGCGACAGTATCATCTGCGTAACAGATGAGGTCAGTATTACTAGGACATGCTGCATGGATATCATTGATGTACAAAATAAAGAATGTTGGACCTAGTACGCTACCTTGGGGAACTCCAAAGTGGATAGGCAGTGTAGTACTTGAGCTATCTCCCAACCTAACGCACTGACTTCTATCACTAAGGTAACTTTGGAACCATTTCAGTGGTAAGCCTCTGATTCCAGCATGTTCAAGTTTCTTGAATAGAATTGCCACTGAAACAGTGTCAAATGCCTTCGCAAGGTCAAGAAAAACACCTATAGTTTTTTGCCCTCTGTCCAAACTAGACGCCACTTTAGTGGTCAGAAGCTTAACAGCATCTTCTGTGGATTTTCCTCGTCTAAATCCATATTGTTGATTTGAGATTAGATTACCCTTTTCCAAATAAGAGATCAGACGTTGGTTTACTATCCTCTCGAGAATTTTGGAGAGTGAGGCCAGAAGGGAGATAGGTCTGTAGTTTTCTGGAGCGCTTTTTAAACCACTTTTGTAAATTGGGGTGACGCTTGCCTGTTTCCATAGGTGTGGATAAGTACCTGTTGATAAGCTTATATTGAAGATATGAGTAAGTGGTGTTAAGATCTCAAATTTTATTGCTTTGATCAGGGCCGGCTTAATACCGTCTAGACCCGGGGCACTGTCTTTTTTTAGCTTGTCGATAATTTTTCCTACTTCCACTTCATCAGTTGGCTGCATGAAAAAAGAGTCACCAGATTGTACTTGGGTACTTATGCAAGTGGTATCAGTGGCTAAGTGTGCTTCAGTTGTGTTCAGGGATTTAAGAACTTTGCTCGCTAGCTGAGAACCAACATTTGCAAAGTACTCGTTGCAGTGATTTACTGAGTCCTGACTACTTGGCTTGCATTTTAAAAGCTCCGAAGCTGATGATGGTTTACTTGGGGTATCGATGATAGTTTTAATAGCTCTCCAAAGTGTTTTGTGGTTATTTTTGTTGGATTCAAGTTCGTTGCATTCATATTCACGCTTGAGCTTATGTAATAGGTTATTACAGAAATTTCTATATCTGAGATATATGAGTTTTCGTAGAGCATCACCTGGATGTTTTTTTAGGTCTAAGTGTAGTTTATCACGCTGTTTTATGCATCGAATTAGACCAGGCGTAATCCATGGCTTTAGGACAAATTGGGATCTACTAAGTCTTTTGCTATGAGTATGTGTATTTACTACCTTACCAATAATTTGGTTAAAATTCGCGACTGCTTCATTGACGTCTTCATTATTAAGTATGCAGGACCAATCAATGTCGTGTAGTTCATTAGTTACCGCCTTATAGTCTGTTATCAAGACAGATCTGCTTCTTGGCTGCGAACGGGTCTGCGTTGACGAGGACATTCCTAAAGCGACTATAGCGTGGTCAGTTATATCTGTTTCAGCAACCACTCCTATAATTTTGTTGGTTTTGGCTCTAATGAAAATGTGGTCCAGACAAGTCTTATCTCTGGTGGGTTTTGTGATTGCAGGTTGCAGGTTCAATTCTGTCATCATACAGAGATATTCACTGGCTGCTTCGTCTAAAGGACTCATAATGTTTATGTTGATATCACCACTCACAATAACCGGGGTATCTCTTTTAGATTCTTCTATTGCATAACTAAGAGAGTTACAGAATTTCTTTACACTTTTAAACGAGGGAGAGCGATATACTGCAAAAATTGAGGCAGTATTGGGTAAATCGATTTGTAAGCAGTCACATTCTTCAATTGCTGGTTGATTTACTGTTGCGTTCCAGCAGTTTTTAATATATACCACTACCCCTCCGGCTTTGTTCTGGACGTCTTTGGTACTGAAGCTATCGTAGCCAGGTATTTGTCCAATTAAGGGGTCGCTACCAAGCCAACATTCTGTAAGGATCACTAGATCTATATTTAGACTGAGACGTTGAAATGCCACTAGGAATTCATCGAAGTTTTTCCTTATGCTCCTTATATTCAGCGCTAGCATTTTAAAATTATATTCATCAGTGATGATTTGGGGACACTTGTCTATCACACCACAAGTCTGACAATCAATAGAGAATGTTTTATCAATATCATTACCAGTATCGAAGTCAATTTTTGTCATAAATAGGATTTGATAGAAAAGTATTTGTGTGTATCTATGTATATAATGATTGCCAGACCAGGCAGACAAATATTTAGTGAGGTGATAGTTGAGAATCTTTTTAATTTCATTAACGTTAGCGACGAACATAATGCGCATTGGTGAGTGGCCTTTTCTAGATTACACGAGACATTATTATGGCGTGAATGAGTGAGTGTGTTTAATGTGTGCGGGATATGGGAGGGTGTGTGTTTGTGTTTAGTTGCTGGTAGTAATTGTATTATGTGTGTGTGAGAGAAATACTTGAAACAAATTTCTAGTTTGCTGCTACTTGTTACATGTGATAAGTGACTAAAATTAAATATTATGGAAATTGATGACTCGAGCTTACAAACAAAAACAAGAAGTATTGTTCTAGAGCTAAATGTGGGGTAGTTCAGCTCTTTACGTAGTTTCAGGTGCCGGAACTGCTTCACGAGCTGGGCCAATGCGCTCGTTGAGGTCGGGTAGCGTTTGAATATGTACTGCTGGCTTTTTCTCAGACTGCCGTGCGTATATGGCTCCATTTCTCGTCCAACAGAATCGAAAGTTATACTGCAGTGCGCGAGCTCTTGCTTCTTTGAAAAGAGCGCGGTTAGCTTTCGTGAGTCTTTCATTGATGTAGAGCTTTTGTGCTGTGTCTTGAGCTACAACTTCGGACGTAAGATTGCGTCGAGTCTTCGCTGATTGAAGAAATTCGTCTCGTTTCGAGCGGCGCAGAAGTTTCACCACGATTGGTCTAGGCATCCACAGTTTGTTCGAGCCTCTGGGTGGGTGTTTGGGGCCAACTCTTGTGACGCTGTCAATGTCGGCAGCATTTAACTCGACGCCTAGTCGCGTTGCCATGACCAGTATAGCGTGATAGAGATTTTCGCTATCGGCCTCTGGAACTCCAGAAATTTCCAGTTCGTTTCGCAGGCTAGTCTGCTCGTGCGTATTCAGTAAAGATTGTAAACTGTTTAGGGATCCCTTGAGCTCAATAATTTCAGCTTCTTGATAAGCAATCTTTTTTTCGTAGGTTGTAATTTTGAGAGGCACGGCTTCAAGTTGGGCCTTTAGAGATTGAACATCTTGTCGAAGCAATGCGATTTCTTTATTTTGCTCTTTTAGTTCACACATTTCTTCCCTGAGCTGCCGTATCTCAGCAATGAGCTGGAGTATTTCTGAATCGGGACCACCGAAGAGAGTTGGAGTCGTCATCTGTCGGCGGTTGCCACGGAGATTGTTGACGCGATCTAATGTGGTATTTCCCCGGTCTAAAGTATTGTATGTAGAGTTGAGTGAACCGGCGGGGCTTCCTATTGGCGTATGTGAGTTATCTCCTTTCGGCCGAGAGCTAGTGCAAAGTGGGCAGGACCAGCGGTCCTTGGCTTCTTGGTTCATGTTGTTAAAAGTTGCAGCTTCTATGCCCAAACATACCAGATCGTAGTTTTCTTGGCAGTTGCAGCACTCTAGAAAGTCTAGAGACTGGATGGGCTTACCGCATCCACTGCATTTAGTCGCCATAGTACAGAGAATTAAAATATAGGTGCAAAAAGAACGATGTGTACTGAGGATTGAACCGGCGCTGTCTTAATACGCAGGTTGATGTCTTAGCCCCTGCGCCACAGAGCCGATAATTGGTATGCCGAAATTACACAACACTTGCTTGGTGTGTGCAACAGGTGTTTGTTGTAGGAGGTGGTCTAAGTCCAAACCTATTGTGTCAACTCACGCGACGAAAAAATAGGGTAGAAAATCACAATGGTTGCAACGATTTCGTCCGTATTTAAGTATTTAACACTGTAATCACCCAGTTTTCGGCACAACAAACACTAAAATAGAGTCACACAACGCTTTCAGAAACTAAATTCACCACTTTCAAAAGGATTTTTTTTTTTTTTTTTTTTTTTTTTTTATGTAGAATAGGTCGGCGTTTGACCACCAACTCGCCTGATGTTAAGCGACTTTAGGATTTGATAACTTTAACTGTCGAAAACGAATTTTTAACGAAGAGCAAAAGGCAATGCGTGTTTACTGATAGCCGCACAGTGGGCGAGTGTTGATAAAGAGAAAGAATAAAGATGGATGATTTCGGAGATTTTGAGATAAGTCAAGAAAACTTATCACACATAGACAATTTAGAAATATATTTACTCAACAACAGTTTTCACGTCGGCTCGGAAGAGGAAGATCTGGATGATCAAACAATTTTCCGTAGTCGTCGCCGTGTAATGGTTTTTGAAAGTGATGAAAGTGAGTTAGACCAGCTACAAATTACTTTGAATACTATGAGTAGTCCGTCGACATCGGCACGTACATGGACGCAACAATTGCTTTCACTGAAATTCCTGGTTTGCCTTTTAATCTCCGCTCTGCTATGATTAACAAGTCGCCATATAATTTTTACTGCCTTTTGGTGTCAGACGAAATTTTTAAGAAAATAGTGTATGATACTAACGAGTTTGCTATACACAAAATAGCCTACTAATGTTGATGAAATGAAAAACTTTTTTAGTTTGATATTATTTATGGAATTGGTAAAGCTTCCTAAAATGAGTGACTATTGGTCCAAGGACGAAATAATAGGACATGCTTTTGCACGAAAAATAATGTCTCGGAACAGGTTTGAACTGTTATTACAAATGTTACACTTTTCTAAAGAAGATGACGCTCACAAGACTGATCGATTACATCGCATTCGAACCCTTCTGGATCTAATGAACGAAAATTTCAAGAATCATTACACTCCTGGCGAAGACCTGTGCATTGATGAGAGTGTCGTACCATTTCGGGGAAGAATTATTTTCAGACAGTACAATAAACAGAAACGACATAAATATGGTGTAAAGGAATTTAAACTATGCACGTTACCTGGATATACCTACAAAATCAGTATTTATGCGGGCAAATAAAATGATCAAGTCAATACTACGCCTGAAAACGTTGAGATGTCGTTGTGCAGTGACCTTTTGAACAAAGGACATACATTATACACTGATAACTGGTACATAAGTGTCAGTTTGGCTAGAAACCTTTTGCAAAATGAAATTCACCTCGGCGTCGGTACAATTCATAAAAACAGGAAAAATCTTCCTAAGGAAGTAATCAATGCTAAATTGAAACGAGGCGAATATATTGCCATGGAGAGTACTGATGGAATAACTCTATTAAAATGGAAAGACAAAAGGGACGTTTACGTTCTTTCTACAAAGCATTCCACCAGCTTTCAATCCGTCACGAAGCGAGGTAAAACCACTTTGAAGCCTAAAATCGTACTAGATTACAACAAGGCGAAAGGAGCCGTGGACTTATCCGACCAGATGGCCGCATATTCGACACCTTTGAGAAAGTCCGTCAAATGGTATAAAAAAGTGGCCATAAATTTGCTTCTAAACACGGCCGTTGTTAATGCTTTAATATTATACAAGACTGTCACTGGGAAAAACATGCAAGTAGTTGAATTCAGGAAACAGATATTGAAGGGTTTATTGTCAAAAAAGGAAGAACAACCAATAGAAACCTTGAGGCCAAGACGTATAAAGCACAAGCTCACGAAAAAAGAAGGCACCGCCAAAAATAATCGTCGTACATGTCAAAATTGTTATAAACATAACATTGAGATAATGGGAAGGGCTTTGGCAAAAAACAAGACCAAAAAGGTGGTTACATTTTGTGAAACTTAACTAAATAAACCATATCTCTGTTACGACTGTTTTCATCAAGTTCATTAGAATAATTTTGTGATGTAAGTTTAAGTTTACCTGGCATTGATCTCAAATTAAGTCTGATTTTGCATGTGGTCCTCGTATAAATAAATATCTAAATGAATATTAGCTAATACTATTTTGTTTTTTATTTAGTACACATATACATATCCTATTTGTAATCAAAATTTATCCAAACTGGTTTCGGCGTTATAGTATAATTGAACGCAATACTATATCATACACAGTTATATTCTCACTACGTTGCAAATATGGCTTAGAAAACTTGTCATATTTTTCTAGGTATTATGTTTACATAAAAACCAACTGAACTGCATTAGTCTACAGGGCCATGGGGGTCACGTTATACCGAGATTTGCTTAGAACATTTGTCCGACGGCTCCATAGACACGTTTAAAATCAACTCCAGCTTGCGGTCACATGGTGTCCCCCGCGGCCCAAATGGAAACACGAAGAAAACGCACTGGCATTCAACGTGTTAAGAATTATTTAGAAGACAAAGATGTCTGGAGACTTCCGCCAAGTAGCCACTAGTATGTATAGATATTACCTAGTTGTAAGCCAAAATTTGTGAGACTAATTTATTTATTATTTTAAAATATAATGCCCCTCAGTTTCTTGCCTGTTCTTCTGAGTAGAGGCTCTTTATCCGAACAAGGCGGTCGAGTCTATTTAAAACGTTGTCGTAAGTCTATCTTTGATACCCAAATTGAATAAAAAAAAAGGGTTGCCTGTAAAGTCGGTATACGGGCGAAAGTTTTACGTGACAACGACTTTTTATGTCTGTCTCTCTCGCTCTTAGGCGGGCTAACCATGCCCGAGTGGAAGGGACGCGTGCCTCTCACTCGCTCTCATTGTGAGCGCATAACGTGAGCGGAGCGTAACGCAGTTTCTTGAAGTGTCACCCGGCAAACCAATTTATAAGACGTTGTCACGTCAAAACATTTTGACTTTGATTCCACTGTTTTTAGTAAGAATTGTACTTAGTAAGTAGGAAGAAAATCATAATAGTATTACGGTTTAATTCAGTAGGGTTTAGCTACTGAATTAAACCGTAATACTATTATGATTTTATGTAAAGGGAATTACTCATACATCATTCATCATTTACATACGGTTAAGAGCCGATTTCACCAGTGAACATAAACGCGATCAGCTCATTTTGAACTTGATTTACGTGATTAACTGAGGTTAAATAGCCATTTTGCATTTCTACCACAAACTAAACGCAGTTACATTTAAACCGAATTCAATTCTGAACGCCCGATTTTGGGCGTTTAGCTCCCTTGATCCTGTTTAAAATTTTAAATTTGTCACTGTGACTAGTTTTTGCGGGCGTCCTTTTTATTGTTTTTTTTTTTTTGTTGATATGATTTCGTTGGTTAAATTTTACTAAAAGACGGAAATGGAAAGAGTATTAGAACTAGCTTTTGTGGAGTGATAAGGATTACTTTGTTCTCCGTCGTCCAAGGTGGAAACGTGAAAGAGAAGAACATTTCGATAGCACGGATGAGCAGTGCATTCAGTTTGCTGAGGAGCAGGGACTGATTCCAGTACAAAAACAGTGTACTTACCACAGACGCCCCATCTCACTGCGCACAGCTGGTGTGCATGGACAATTCGGGGTATTTCGTTGCACAAAGAGCAACTGTCGCAGCAAATCTGTGAGCCGTGCCAGGGGCACTTGGTTTGAAAATGCCCACATTGCCCCTTACATCATTTTACAAATCATGTACATGTTTAGTCAGAATTATACGTACATACAAGTACAAAGAGAGATAGCGCGAGAGAACGAACCCGTAATTTCAACGACCACCATTGCAGATTGGTACTCGTACTGCAGAGAAACAATTGTTGTGTACGAGTTAGAAGATAAAGTGCAATTTAAATTGAAAAGAAGTCCGCTGTAGTGGCAGTGATTTTTAGAACCAGTGAGTTTTAAAACTTTCTATCATTCACAGACTGGTAAAAAAAAATCTGATTGTTAATTTAAGGAATCGTTTGCTACAAAAGCACGCGGAATATATATCTCAGGGCGGTGTTGATGAGGAGCCTCAGCCTTCTGGGTCATCTGGTCGAAGACTCAATTACAATGTGGAAGAGATAAGGTTGGTTAATTCAATTACACTACTCAACACTTAAAAAATATCTGACCCAATTCATATTATTTCATAATAAGCTTGACCAATACAAAAACACTGTATGCATTTTATTTCGATATCACATCTGGTTATAGGGATAAATATTTTTTTATTTTTTTACCTACCTACAAAAGTTAAAATGCGGGTAGTCCGGAAACTTATTACTTTTGCAAATGGAACATAGTGCATTTGTTAGTATATTAACTGACTTCTAAAATGTCGCGAGTGTGTGTTAACAGTCCTGATTTATTTTGCTATATTTGTGGCGAGTTTACGCCGAAATCGAAAAAAAAAACACTTTCTGACTTAATTAAACAGTGCTATCAAGCTTATTTTAACCGTGTCGTAAGGAATCAAGACAAGTCATGGGTTCCTAAAGTGTGCTGCTTAAGATGTTATACATATCTCAATGGTTGGTGTAAGGGAACAACTAAAAAAATGCCATTTGGTACGCCAATGGTGTGGATGGAGCCAACGAATCATGCCGTCGATTGTTATTTTTGTTTAACGCAATTAAAGGGGTTTTCTGAAAAATCAAAACGAAGTATTAAGTATGCCAACGTGCCATCGGTCATAAAACCTCAGCCACATTCTGACGAGTTACCTGTTCCTGAGTGCTCAGTGAATTTAATTCAGACAGTTGAAGTCGACTCGAGTTCGACGGATAGTGAAAATAGCGAGGACCCCCAATATGTCCCAAAATGTGCATCTGAGCCACTTTTATTGAATCAAAGTAGGCTTAATGACTTAATAAGAGAATTAAATTTACCCATTGATAAGGCAGAATTATTGACATCCAGATTACAGCAATGGAATCTATGTGAATCAGATGTGAAGGTATCTTTTTATCGTAAACGACATAGCTCACTGGTTCCGTACTATTCTAAAGAAGATGGCTTAGTTTTTTGCAATGATGTAAATGGATTAATGGCACAGCTTGGGCAAAATCATGTAGCTGCTGAATGGCGTTTATTTATTGATTCCTCAAAAAGTAGCTTGAAAGCAGTATTGTTGCATAATGGAAATGAGTTACCGTCTTTGCCCCTCGCTTATAGTGCTAATTTGAAAGAAACTTATGACGTTATGAAACTTTTATTAGAAAAAATTAAATACAGAGATCATAAATGGCCAGTTTGTGCAGATCTTAAAGTGGTTGCTTTGTTAACAGGCTTGCAGTCAGGCTATACAAAATATTGTTGTTTTCTTTGCGAGTGGGATAGCCGAGCTCGAGCTCAACATTTTATTAAAAAAGATTGGCCATTACGTCACTCTCTAGTAGTGGGCCAGAAAAACGTAAAATTTGAACCATTGGTTGAGCAAGATAAAATTATTTTGCCGGCATTGCACATCAAACTGGGGCTCATAAAAAATTTTGTGAAAAAAAATAAACAAAGAAGGTGCGGCTTTCCAGTTTCTCAAGCAAAAGTTTCCCAAGCTTAGTGACGCGAAAATTAAAGAGGGTGTTTTCGTAGGTCCAGACATAAAAAAGCTGATTCAAGATCCATCTTTTATATCTGCTCTCAATAATATTGAAAAACAAGCATGGAACGCTTTTGTCGATGTCACTAACAATTTCCTTGGTAACAAGAAATCTAAAGATTTTCGCGAAAAAATAAAAGTTTTATTGGACTGCTACTATAAAATGGGATGCAATATGTCACTTAAGTTGCATTTTCTTCACTCGCATTTGGACTTTTTCCCTGAAAATATGGGATCAGTCAGTGACGAACATGGCGAACGCTTTCACCAAGATGTTGTTGCATTTGAAAAGCGATTTCAAGGCAGATGGGAGCCTGCTATGCTCGCGGATTACTGTTGGAGCCTTATTAGAGAGACCCCTGCTACTGAGTACAAGAGAAAAGCCAGCCACTCCAAAAAAACTACGCCATTTCAATTAAAATTAGAATAAAATTATGGAAAATTCGTTATTTCGGACATGGATGTTTATCTGGACATTGAGATGTGATGGTGTGTGTATATTTTTATTACTTTAGTGGCAAGAAATAGTAATCACATAATGCGACCTCAGATAAAATCAAAAGTTGAAAATTTGTTGAGTAGTGTTATTAGTGACAGGTTTGAAGCAGAGCACCCCGTTGGTTAGGTTCGAAACGAGTGACAGATCCGAATCAGAGCACCCCAATTCCACCTAGTCTTGTGGCTGACACTTCTAGTGTTTATAAAAAGAGCACGAGCCAGCTTCAGAGCTTATGGCGGGAGCCCATCCAGAGTAGCTTGGTTTGAAAATGCCCACATTGCTCCTTACATCATTTTTCAAATCATGTACTCGTACATGTTCAGTCAGAATTATACGTACATACAAGTACAAAGAGATATAGCGCGAAAGAACGAACCCGTAATTTCAACGGCCACCATTGCAGATTGGTACTCGTACTGCAGAGAAACAATTGTTGTGTACGATTTAGGAAATAAAGAAGAACAAAATGAAACCGGTGGCCCAGGAAAAAATATCCAAATTGATGAGTCAAAGTTTGGAAAAAGAAAATATAATAGAGGAAGACAGATTGAAGGCCACTGGGTTTTGGGCAAGATTGAAGATGGAAGAGATGATTTGCGATTGGAGGTGTGTCCCGACAATGAACGATCATCAGAAATATTGGTACTACTAATCCAAAAGCATGTTGAGGAAGGCACCGAAATTCATACTGATTTCTGGAGAGCGTATGTTGCCTTCCTCAGGGACACACTCAAAGCATAGAAAGTCATTGGAGGTATTTAAAATGTATGTTCAATAAAAACCAATATTAAGGAAATTTTACGGACTAGTTAATAGAGTAAAAATATCAGGATCGCATGGAGAAGAAATATCACGATCGCATTAAAAGATCCATTCAAAGAATTATTAAAAGCTGTGAAATATGTATGCAAAATAGAATAAAAATAAGTTTTTGATAGTTAATAATGTAGTTTTCATTTTTGGATTCCTCATTACTGACCCTTTTTCTAAGCAAATTCGAAAAGTTAGGTTAGGTTATGAAAATTGTTATATCTCCAAAAGGGGAGTTGCAAATCCATTAATAATAATAATCTTAATAATAGTGCCAATCAAATTAAGGGGAGGGGGGGGGGGGGGGTATACCCCTACCGATCCTACCGATTAACTAAAGTAAGTATAATTTGTTTAAATAAGTGCGGGTATTATTGTAATAGGTACCAGGTAGAATGTAGACTGGTTTTCTTATTTTAAATCACAAACTACACGAACGTCTAAAGGCGCAGTGACACACCACATTGTAAAAACAGGGTATGTTATGACACTGTCAGCGTCTAGGAAGTCTAGACGCTGTCAAAATACATTACGTTAATACAACAAAATGTGACAGAACGCCTTACGGCGTCAACGCCTTGAGACGTTCGTCACATTCCATACAAGCATTAAGCACACTATGTGTCACTTCGCCTGTAGGCAATGTATGGCAGTTAGTAGTGTCTTAATAGCGTAAAGGCAGTTTTACACAGGGTCAGTAACAGTAACTGTCGTCAGTCGTCTGCCGAGTCAGTGCTGACCTGGCACAGCCATCGTATAAATTGATTTCAAGTCAGACAGTAGGGGAGGGGGGGCAAGACGGGGTAGCGGGCATGACGGGGTACCAGGGGTTTTACCGGCGAACCGATCGACCAATCAGAATTGTTTTAGCGCGTGTCGCTGCGCCGCCATGTTGGTGAGAACTTACAAAAAAAAACAGAGGGGAATGGTCGGAAGACAATGTGAAAAAAGCAGTGGATTCGGTTGTAGAAGGAAAAATGGGATACCTGCTGGCAGGAAATACGTTTTCTGTCCCGCAGACAACTTTAAAAAGAAAAGTGGCTATTGCTCGTAGAAATACAATACAATAAAGGAAGTTAGGCCCCAAAAAGCAGGTGTTTTCTAAACACGAAGAGAAGGAGCTTTGCGACTATATCTTGGACATGGAAAGCCGACATTATGGTCTTACCACCAAAGACTTGAAAGCTTTAGCTTACAGATTAGCTGTAAAAGATAATAAACATCCTTTCAACGATGACAAAAAATAAGCTGGTAAGGACTGGGTCCGAATTGTTTTGGAAAGACACCCAGAGCTGTCGATTAGGAAACCAGAAAGCACTTCAGCTGCATGTGCTGCAGGATTCAATAAAGAAATTGTTGGTCAGTGAGGCGGCGCAACACTAGTCGCTCGGTACATCGGAAACCGGTCCAGGCGCCCGCGGCGCGCGAGCTACCAGTCCACCAGTCGACCGACGCCCGCGCCAGTGCTAGATGAACCGCTAACACTCCGGACCTACGCAACTTTGCCTCGCGCGCGCTCATAATTTCCTCCGCATTTTCTCCGGTTTTTCTCGGTCGCTTACGAACACAAACAACGTCAACGCTTTCGGTCTGTGGCAGTGTACCGTTCGCGAATAATTGTAACCTTTAAACGTAGCTAATAAACTTTATTGAGTGGAATCGTGGTTTTTATTCACCGGCGTTCCACAGTCAGTTCTACACTTTTCTTGGCAACGTTTTGGATGAAAATAGACTTACACCGGATCGCATATACAACTGCGATGAAACTGGCGTTTCAGTTGTGCCCAAAACAAAGCCTAAAATTATAGCACAAAAAGGAAGAAAACAAGTGGGTGCCAGTACTTTTGCAGAAAGAGGTACTACCATCACGATGGAAATATATTTCAGTGCCAGTGGTCAATATATGCCACCCCATGATAGTTTTTCCCAGAAAGAGAATGGACCCACAGCTGATGCTGAATGCTACACCTGGTGCTTGGGGTGTTTGTAGTGATATTGGTTGGTGGACTGCAGAATTATTCCTAATGTGGTTCAAAAAGTTCGTGGAATTTAGTGGGGCAACACAGTTGACCGACTTGTGTTGTTATTATTGGATGGACACAGCACCACACGCAAAACATTGATCTGATAAATGAATCTCGATCCTATGGAGTGATTATTTTGTGCTTCCCCCCACATACAACTCACCGTCTTCAGGTTGCTTATTTTTTTGCTAATGTTGCTTACATGAGACCTTTGAGCACGTAATACGATCATCAAATTACACCGTGGCTTCGCAGCAATCCGGGAATTGTTGTTACTGTGCGTCAAGTAGCATAATTTTTTGGAAAAGCCTTCATTCAAGCATCCACGATGTCAACAGCTATTAATGGCTTCAAGAAATGTGGAATTTGGACGTTTGATCCAACAGTCTGCTCTGAAACTGACTTTGCACAAGATGACAGATATTCCACAAACTGACAGATTGTCAGTTACTGAAACACAAACTGAAGCTGTTGGCACACCTAACAGGAGACTGGCTATTGTTTCAACACCCCTGGTGAATACTATGATTATGACACGCATGCCTACGGAAACAAATATCCAATCTGCGCCGGACAATGCCATTGATGCAGCGACGATGTTTCCAAGTTCATCAATCACCGAGCCTGAAATAGAAGCAACTGATGTGCCTGTGGCGAATATGTCTGTAACAGCAACAACAATTGCGTAAAATCCTGTGGATTTGCCACCTTCTGGCGTTGGTACAGATCTTTGCGTTTTTGTGGCGAATAATCCTATAACCTCTGCTGCTACAACACGTGCCACCTTATTGACTTCTGAGCCTGGTTGTTCCACTTGGCTTGATAATAGAGTAATAGACTTGAGGCCTACTACGCCGCCACAGCAATCAACATTTTGTTGTTAGTCCGCAGCAAGTAATGCCCTTTCCAGCAACTCGTAGAACTTCACGCGTAAATAAAAAGCGAGGAAAAACTATTTTCATTACTTCGTCACCCTACAAAAACGATTTGGAAGAGACGGTGAACAAAGATAAACCCTTTGAAGAAGATAAACAAAAGGAACAAGAAATGAGAGAATTAAAGAAAACTCAGAAAAAAGCTGGAGTAAAAAGAGTAGAACAACAATGAAGAAAAAAGTGGCGAAGTCTCCTGCATCACCAGAAAACAGCAACAGTGACACTGATAATACCCCCTGTATGTTTTTGAATTTGAATTTGATTAACACGAGAGTCATTTGTCAATAGAAACATTGAACCTGGCAAAATCTTCCGGCGTAACTGTTCTTACGCTTCCCCCTCACACTACGGCAAGACTACAGCTGTTGGATGTAGGATTGTATGCACCGTTCAAAAGCTATTATAACACTGCTGTTGATTCATGGATGCTATGAAACCCAGGTCAGGCAGTTACTATCTATCATGTAGCTCAATGCGCAGGTGAAGCATATCTAAAAGGAATGACACCAATGAATATTACCCACTCATTTAAAAAATGTGGAATATTTCCTTACGATGAGTCTATATTTACAGAAGATTTTTTGCCAAATTCTGTGACGGACAGACCAGACCCAGGAAAAGGTTGGGAAGAAACTGATGCAGAGATGGAAATACATGATAATTCACCCCCTACTTCCTGCTCTCCTACAATTTTACAGGATGAGTCAATACAGCAAATCCAAGATGTTTTGTTCCAGTCACTAGCAGAATTGTCACAAGAATAATAATAAGGTAACCGCCATGTGGGATGTTGACTCGACGATCATTGTCCCGATAGTCGTCACGGTGAACGGTCTCATAGCGAAGAGCCTCGACCAACATCTCAAGAGGCTCTCGTTAGACGGTTGGATCAAGGGCCAGATACAAAAGGCAGTGATCCTAGACACGTGCCGTATTGTCAGGAGGTTCCTCACTCTGCAGCCCTAACCACCGGTAGCTTGGGCCTCGCCCCGCTGCCGGCGGCACCCTAGTTTTTAAGTTTTTTATAGTATTTGTTTTTTATATTCATTTATTGTAAAAAACTTAGAAATTAAGAAGGCAAATAAATATCTTGGAATAATAATAATAATAAATAATGAATTCGGGACACTTCCACACACGGTCGCCTGACCCCAAACTAAGCAAAGCTTGTACTATGGGTGCCAGAGACTGATATACATACTTAGATATTTTTAAATACATACATAATAATAATAGATATTTTACACCCAGACATAGAACAAACACTAATGTTTATCACATTAATGTATGCCCTGGGTGGGAATCGAACCCACGCCCCCTAGCTCAGAAGGCAGGTTCACTACCAACTGAGCCACGAGGCAGTCACCAACTGAGCAACCAGAATCTAATAATTTGTCTACTATAAACGATTTGCGAGGGGAGTGGGGTAAAACCGTTTGACGCGCGCGGGATGCGGGTTGGCCAATCGCCACGAGCCACTGGTCTGGGTCGCATCGCGTGTTTGCGGTCGAGCAATATTTAAAGTTCGGTGAATCGCTTTTTCGTGCTCGTCGCGCTTTCTGTACCTACTCATTTTGATATTCGCCGAGTAAGTGATGGGCCGAGCACGCAACTTATGTGGTCGTGGGTGCAGAAATTTCGACAAGAGGGAACAATGGTCAACCAAACTCCACCAGGACCAGAAAAGACGCCAGAACATGTTGTTCAAGTTCGACAAGAAATTACGCGTAATAAGCGTATATCGGGGAGAAAGATTGCAGCTTCTACTGGAATAAAAAAAAAAAACAACAGTGCACAGTTTGAAAAATAAATTAAAGCTCAATTCGTATAAATTCAAATCATGCAAGCTCTGAAGGAAGATAACTTTTTTTTACGTGAAACCTTCGCAAAAACAATGTTGGAACGTTTCCGAATAGCCAGAACACTTGGAAACATATTGTTTACAGATGAAGCACATTTTCATACCGATGGCTATGTCAATAAGCAAAACATGATATATTGGAGCTCTGTCTGACAATCCCAGGGAACGTCATCAAAAGCCGTTGCACTGTCCCAAAAAGACTGTGGTGTGCAGTTTCTGCCCAGGGAATAATTGGCCATTGTTTTTTTAACGAGGGAGAAACTGTCACTGCAGTGGTGTATTGCAAATTGATAGACCTGATAGATAGTTCCTGTTGCCGCAACTGCAGCTACTACCCGGGTACAACAATAAAACACTGTTTCAGCAAGACGGTGCCACGCCACACACAGCTAAGGTATATAGAGAAGCTGAAAGCAATTTTTCCGAAAAAATGATCAGCATGTATGGAGACATAACCTGACCTCCTCCCTCACCGTACACGTCGCCATGTGACTTTTTTGCTCCCTCAGTTAATTGCTTCAAAAACAGACTTGACAATTACTTTAAAAAAAAACACACAAATGTAGTAAAGTGAAGTGCACTGAAATAAGACACGCATCAGCTTTAAGCTGCCAGTGTCAACAAAATAATAATAATAATAATAATAGCTTTGTATGCCGGAACACTGATTCTACAGAGTCCAACACCATAAATTCAAAGAAACCGACTACAGTAGCTCCAAAATAGAAGAAAATTATAGAATGGACATACCCGGTGCGTTTTCTCAAAGGGGGGGAATAACCGATCAAATTATTAGCATGGAGAATGTTACACCTCTTACACTATTTCGCCTTTCTTGGACAGAGAATTTACAAGACATTTTATGTTTTCAAACTAACCTTTACGCTACTCAATCTGGGAAGCCTTATAGACCCACCACAACCGAAGAACTTGATGTTTTCATTGCCTTGAACTTGGTGATGGGTATAAAAAAATCAGAGATTACTGGTCTTCAGCACCTGATTTGCATGACAGTTATGTTTCGAAGTTCATAAGCTTCAACAGATTCAGTTGGCTTTTGAATTACTTGCACGTAAATGACAATAGTGTAATGCCCGACAGAAATTGCCCAGATTTTGACAAACTTTATAAAATTAGACCTCTACTTGACATTCTGCAATCTAATTTTCAAACAAACTACATGCCACCAGAAAGAGTTGCGATTGATGAAAGCATGATCAAATTTAAAGGCAGGCACTATATGAAACAATACATGCCAAAAAACCGACTAAACGAGGGTACAAGGCTTGGATGATGTGTGCACAGTCTGGTTATTGCCTTGATTTTGATTTATATACAGGTAAGCAGGGTACTAACGTTGAAACTGACTTAGGTGGTAAAGTTGTCAGGAATTTTTGCGAAAGCTTGAAAGATGAAAATCATAAAGTATATTTTGACAATTACCTACTTCAACAGTTACCCTATGCAAGTAAAATTACGCGAGGACAAAATTTTAGCCTGTGGAACGGTGAATTCAAACAGAAAGTATTTGCCAACGCTAAAAGAAGACAAGAATTTACAAAGAGGCGAACATGATTATCGGATTAGTGACACAAAAGTAAGTTTGCTAAAATGGAAAGACAAGAGATCAGTCTTTATTTTGTCAAACTATCATGATCTGAATGTCGGAAAAGTTAACCGCAGGGAGCGCGATGGTACCAATGTTGAAGTATCCTGTCCAGAAGCCGTGAAAGACTACAACGCGAATATGAATTTTGTTGATAAATTTGATCAACTAAAAGGCACTTATGCTGTTGACAGGAAGTCCCACAAGTGGTGGCACAGGATTTTTTTTCATTTCTTGGATTGTAGTGTTGTCAATGCCTTTTTAATTTATAAGGAACTGCAGTCCTCTTCACGCCCGGACCTAAGCACATTGACCATGAAACAATTCAGGCGAAGCATATACCAGGGTCTACTGGCGCCAGCTTATGTCAGAGACAAACAAAGGTCCGAATCCGTAAATAGCAACCATAGTTCTCTCGCGGCCTCTTCTCCAGGACCTGCATATATAAAAACGCCACAAGCCTACAGTTCCTCAGGAAATTCGTTTAGAATGCAGTCGTCATCAACCTGAGAGAAGCACTTCAAGAAGATGCTGCAAATGTAGCACTAAAATGTCTCCAGTGCGTACTATATGGCAGTGCAATACATGTAAAGTGCCTCTTTGCCTACGCAAAGGAAAAACATGTTTTTCAGATTTTCATAAAATATTTTTACGTTAGTTTTGCCTGCGGGAAAGTTCATTACAATTGATAAAATTAATAAATAATATACAAAATTAATCTGAGTTTGTTTGTATCAATAGTCATGGTGGTTAGTGTTACTAACCACCTCATTCCTCGAAAGCCTTATTACCTAGATTTTTTTTCTTAGTTTCAGTGATATTTTAGTTGTAAATTAAACTAAAACTGAAATAAAAATGTTCAAAATAATCTTAATAAAAAACCGTGACTGAAAGAGTTATGGGCGTGAGTCTGGGTATTTGAGTAGGAAAACCACTTCATTTGAGTATACAGGGTGATTGGAAGTCGGGTGCAAAGCTTTAACGTGAGGCTAGCATAGACCATTTTGACCCTTTTGAGCCATGGTTATCTAAGATGAAGTGTGACTATTATTAGTATTATTATTATTTTGTGTTTTTTGCGAAAAACTCCGAAAATTTATCGTTAATTACTTATAATTTCAAGTTTGAATAGTAAGTAAATAGTTTTTTATTTTATTTAATTAAAGTAATGTTTAAGCAATCTAACAAAACATGAACTAAGCACGAGTCCCATCAGATATTTTTTTCACAGTCACTTGAAGTTCACGACAATTATTACAAATTTAAGAAAACTGTTTTTTAACGGAGGTTAAAAAAATAACAAAAATGTCTTTTTTTGTTCAAACCTTTTTTTAAACATCCTTGGTTATTGTTCTTTCTTTTGATGTAGCATTTACGTGAATATCTTAAAAATTACCAAAATTAAGACCTAAAAACCAAATTAAGGGGGAAAAAAATAATTTTAGACTAATTAAAAATAATTTTAGGCAGACTATTTAAAACAACATTTCATTTGAAATAATTTATTTTTCGTGTTCGAAATGACTACCGCGATTTCTAACACAAGCACGGGCCCTTCTTCTCACTTCTGTTGTAGTAGTTTTCATCATCATCTCGAGCTTCATTGTTTCAAAAGCGGAATTTATTCTTTCTATCAATTCTTCTTTGGTGTTAATTTCTACACTCGTATACACTAGCGCCTTAGCACGACCCCACACGTAAAAGTCCAGCGGGGTCAGATCTGGTGAACGAGCGGGCCAAGGGATCGGTCCACCTCGGCCAATCCAGCTGTCAGGGAAGCAATTATCTAAATATTCCCTTACATTTAATGTCCAATGCGCTGGGCAGCCGTCTTGCTGGAAAATTATTTGTCGCTCTGATTCTAATATCGGGGCACCGGATTCCTCTACAAGCAAAGGAAGATCGTCTATCAGAAATTCTAAATAATTATCGCCATTCAAGGTATCTGGCAAGAAGTGGGGCCCAATCAACGTTTTGCCAATTACTCCGGCCCACACATTTACAGAAAATTTCTTCTGGAACGACACCTGCTTTTTCCAGTGTGGATTGTTACTCTTGTCGGCCCATTGATGGAGATTGTGAAAGTTAGTTATGCCCTCCTTAGAAAATTTGCTTTCGTCTGTCCACAAGATTGACTTCAAGAACCACGCATCTTCAATGTCTCTGTTGAGAAGGAAACGGCAAAATTGAGTCCTTCTGAGGGGATCTTGCTCTTCCAGACCTTGCACACCCCTGCCGTGGAACGGATATTTGTCATTGTGGTGCATCGTACTCCACACCTTCCATTGTGAAATATTTAGATTTCGAGCTACTGCTCTGGTGCTGGTATGAGGATCTGTTTCAAATGCTGCTATAATGGCTTCCTCGGCGTCAGGATTGTGTCTACCTGGATTGACTCCTGGTTCCACACGGTGTATCCCAACTTCAGCTAGCCGACGAAATGTGTTGTAAAACACTGACATTCGGAACCCTGCGATTCGGATAGCGCTCTTGGTACATCCGCCGTGCCAACGATCCATTGCCGTCTGCTCTACCATACATAAAGACGATATCCGCATATTCTTCATTAGAAAAAGTGGCCATGGTCACTTCACAATTTAAAAAATGACATAGGAGCGCACTAAATGTCAACTCAACAAATCACTAGTCCAAAATCAACACGTGCAGGAGCGCTTAGGGCTACAACTGGACACGGTGAATTGTGAATAAACGCGATGAAAATTATGTCTAGACACAGGGGCAGTTGTTACTCGACTAAACTAAGATAAGATGTGATGAGTCCCTTGCTCCCTCAAAATAGTTCTTGATCCTCAATAAGGAAACACCTTGTTGCCTTAGTAATTAAGCCGATTTTGCTGTATGGCCTATTCTTTTAATGGGTGCGCTACCTGAAAAGGTAAATTTTATTGCCGGCGCGTCACACCACGCGCGGTGTCTTTTGTTTGGAGAGTCCTTTGTGCGTTTTATTCTTAGAATTGAACCCAGTCGTCATTTCGCATTCAAAATATTGTTTTTGAGCAAAAATGTTTTTTAATTAGTCTGCCTAAAAATTTAAATTTTCTTCCTCAATTTGGTTTCTAAGGTCTTAATTTTAGTAATTTTTGAGATATTGGCGTAAATGATACATCAAAATACAGAGCAATAACCAAGCATATTTTCAAAAAGGTATGAACATAAAAAGCATTTTTTGTTATTTATTTTTAAAGCTGTCAAAAAACAGTTTTATTTCATTTTTGAAAAATTTGGGTACTTCAAGTGATGGTAAAAAAAAGTCTGATGATACACATGCTTAATGCATATTTTATTAGATTGCTTACACGTTACTTTAATGAAATAAAATGAAAAAGAATTAACTTATTTCTCAAACTGGCCAAAATTGATTATTAACGGTAAATTTTCGGGATTTTCGCCAAAAACCATTAAATAATGGTTAAAAAAAAAATAGTTGCACTTCGTCTAAGACAATCATGGCTCAAAAGGTTCTTAATGGTCTATGCTAGCGTCACGTTAAAGCTTTGCACCCGACTTCCAATCACCCTGTATTTTGAAATGTTTATAATCATAAAAGCTCAAGTGACAATTCACTAATAATGTCTATTAATTTACACAAACAAAAACTATGACAAACAATTTTAACCGGACAAATATCGCGGAGCATAAACACGCGCAATCGTTAGGTAGGAAACACTGCCTCGTCGCTTGACGGCTCGGCGCATCGAGCCGGCCGGCGCACGAGCACCGTTCTGTTCATAAGCGACGAGCGTTTTAAACTCGCCCGGTAAGTACAGGTAAGTATTTAATTGTTTTTATTATTTATTTATTTTATGTATTATATTTATGTGACACCCCACAGAGTTAAGTAGATATTTTAAGTTCTCGTGAAAGCATTTAAAGCAAAATTGAAGGACCTATCTACAGTTCCTAATACACTATGTGATAAATATAAATGCTAATACTTAATTAGGTTTAAAAATGTGCCATATTGTTATTTCAAAAACGTAATGCAACGTTAATTTTGTTTCTTTACTTTCATTATGCAATTACTTAATTGATTGCTTTTTTGGAAAAATATTTCTTTTGTTCTTATGACAACATTAGCATTTGCATAAGCAACATTGTTTTCTTTTTCTATCTGGTATAAAGAAATGATTCCGTACTCTTTTTGGTAATTTTATTACAATATTTCCTGGGTTCTACACAGATTTTAGTCATATGTTAGTCTTCCCCCAAATAAAGAAAAAACTGAATAAGTAGAGAACTGGAACTTATTCCGTTACACATAAAGTTTAAATTTATGTGGCAATTTTTAATGTACTGGTTTTTCTGTCAGAAGTTACAAAAGTATGTTATATTAGAGAACAAAAAATAGTGTTAGTCTTACCCCTATTATTGGGGCAAGACTAGCAGTTCGTGTGGTCTTTAGAATTCCCTAAATAAACCTGATTCTAGTAGGTATACATACTTGCGTGAAAAATCAAAATACTCGTGTAAAAGTGTAAAGAAATCTTAATTTAGTGTA
This sequence comes from Peribatodes rhomboidaria, assembly GCA_911728515.1. Lineage (NCBI taxonomy): Eukaryota > Metazoa > Arthropoda > Insecta > Lepidoptera > Geometridae > Peribatodes > Peribatodes rhomboidaria. The sequence goes on along the minus strand of OU452184.1, from coordinate 2,421,095 downwards.
ATTAGTCATTAACAAGCAAGATGTGAAATTTCAGTGTAAAAACCGATTTTTCATTTCTAGCAATAAACTATGTTAGTCTTACCCCCACCTTACCTTATTAATTATAGGTGCCTATTTCTTTCGACTGTATCTTTTTCAAAGGGTAAGGGATTTAAGGGCGCCGTCACAAAATACTTAATTTATAACTGCGCCGCGGGATAAAAAAGATTGGGAACCACTGCTATAGACTAATAACGAGATCTGAAACAAACCGGACATACAACAAAAGCTTGAGAATAATTCTAGTTTTATTTTGTTTTAGTCAATACAATATTCTTCTTCTGTCAATTTTTACTGACTTCAACAATGGAGCTACATATATGTTTAAATTTTATATTTTATATAAACGAGTAAATAAGCACTTCAATTAAGAGAAAAAAAAATCCTATACAATAACTTGAAAGCCTCCAACAATTCCAACATGAACAAACAACCGACAACCTCGACATATTTAAACAACCGACCGACACAGACAGACACAGAACAGTTGAAAATACCACTCTCGGTCACCCAACACAAACCTAGACTAGCTTGTCAAAAAATAAAGAGTAGGTACATATCCGCTAGAGATGTTAGAAAAAAAATCCTTTCATTTCAATTTGACAGAAGCACTGTGCCACTTTTCATACATTTTCCTATCGTATACGAATCACATGTTTTTTCGCAAATTTTATGTTACAAGAATTTAGTTTATTTCAGAATAATAATAATTGTGTATTTGCTTATAGAGATAAAATAGTTGTATACAGAGTTCCTGTCTCCCAAACTAGGGTGATCCTGTGCTATGGAAGACAGTTATTTCTTCAGTAGAAAAGGTACATTGTGGGACAGTTTGTCAAATTTTCAGTGTTGATGTGAATGGACAAATAGGTAAAACAAAGGAAAATAAACCGGTAGAGGTTTTTTAGGAATATGCACCAAAAACAGAATTTTGGGTCAAAACCAGACAAGTAAATTTTCGATTTCAGAATAATTTTTGCATTTGATGTTTTTTGTCAAAAGCGTGTTCTACTTTTGACTCTGGAATACTCTAAGCATGTCCACAGAATTCATTGAATAACAATGATATGATAAAAAAAATTAAGAGTAGTTCAATATTTGCAAGTGTTAAAAACACCTCATAAAAACTCTTCTGTTCTCATCTGGTATTTTAAGAGGTAGAACACTGGCAGAAGACCGCCAAGCAATGGCATTACACCAACGACAAGAACAATACTCTTAAAATGCGACGAAAAAGATGATCAGCTTCGACAAAGGCAAACATGACTAAAACACCTTTTTTTTATAACACAAAACTAAAAAAAAATTGAAAATTGATAGGCTGTGCTTCCTTCAACAGACAATGAGTCGTTTCAGTAAATATTTTGTGCAAGAATGTAGCTGCAAATGTAACATATTATCACGGCTTTCCCCCAAAGGTGCTGGCAGAGGTGTAATACAACACCAACACTTCACTGAACGATATTCAGTCCCAAATGTGACAGGGGGCGAGCCTGTCGCCATACACCGGGCTCCAGTCCTGTAGCAGATGACATACAATACGCACATATGTTCACACAATAAACAAATTGGTGCGTGCCATCGGCTGAGTTTGAACCCGCTCCTTCTGGTTTGAGAGGCGGGCCTTCTCCAACTAGGCTATCATCGCTTCAAAAGTAAAGAAAGCATAAACAAATAAAATAAAAATATAAAATTGGAAGGTAGTTTCTCCTTGCCCGGTATGCCATGATCACACATACAAATGCATAGATAACACAACAGTAAACCATTGAACTATTTCTAATAAAAAAACATTAAAAGTTAATTTATGCTAATAATAAATAAAACGAAGTGCTGTACACAGCAGCCTTGTCAAGTATAAAACGTTTTTAATTCTTGGCATTTCATACATTACCTACACTTATAAAAGATTGCACTGAAAATATATCAAATATATAGCTTGATATTAAAATTTCTAACCTCTTTACTGATAAACGTTGTATGGCCTCAGACTAGTTCTCTTTAGATCTTTTTGTCTTTGTCGATCAAGGTAAAAACGTAAAGGAAAGCATAAGACAAAACTCTGAATAACTATTCGGAGGCTATACAACGATCATTATTAATTGAAAAAGTCTCTACTATATCTACTATAATCCAGTCACAGTCAACCACTCCACTAGGGTAGTGGTACCAGAAAGATGTCTCCTAAATATCGCGTTTAAAATTAGTGTGATGTTCAAAATCATTAACAATCATAGAAATACTAGTATTAGGTCCTTACGTATGAAATTGGCGTTTTCTACGGGAGGAATAAAAAGTCGATTTTTTTTTGTAAAATATATTTAATTAATCAAAGTATGCACCGTTGTTATCTATGCACTTTTGCCATCTTATGGGTAGTTCATTGATCCCTTTACTATAAAAACCATGGGGGCGAGAATCAACAAACTCTTTGAAGGCGGTTTGGAGTGCTGCATCGGAGTGGAATTTTTTTCCTTGTAAGAAGTTGTCCAAATTCCGGAAGAAATGGTAATCTGTTGGAGCAAGGTCCGGTGAGTACGGTGGATGTCGCAGACATTCCAATTGTAGCTCAGCTAACTTAGTGATTGTTTGTTATGCAGTGTGTGGTCTTGCGTTGTCGTGAAGCAGCAGTGGCCTAGAGCGATTGACCAATCTCGGTTGTTTAACAGCTAGTTCTTCCTTCATGGTTTGCAGTTGCTGACAATAGATATCTGCCGTAATCGTTTGGCCAGATTTAAGAAAGCTGTAGTGAACGACACCGGCGCTAGTCCACCAAACACTTACAAGTAACTTTTTCTGAGTCAATTTTCGTTTAGGGCAGGATTTGGCTGGGTCTCCAGGGTTCAGCCATTGCGATGAGCGCTTTCGATTATCGTACAATATCCACTTTTCATCACAAGTAATGATTCGATTTAAAATCCCTTCATTATTGTGTCGGTTGAGCAAAGTAACACAGCAGGCGACCCGTGTTTGCAAGTTCGATTCACTCAATTCATGAGGTACCCATCGTTCGAGTTTTTTTACTTTCCCGATTTGCTTCAAGTGGATTAATACAGTTTTGTCACTTACCCCGAAGACTGCTGCTATCTCTGAAGTGCTTTGTGATGGATCCGCTTCCACAATAGCCTTTAATCCTTCGTTTTTCACTTTGATCTCCGGCCGTCCACGGGGTTGGTTCTTAAGGTCGAAATTTCCAGAACGAAAACGTTGAAACCAAAAACGTACCATGCTGTCTTTAGCGACACCAGCGCCGTTCACATCATTAATTCTTCGAGCTGTTTCTGCAGCACTGGTGCCACGGTAGAACTCGTACTCGTAAATATACCGATATTTCATGTTTTCCATTGCGCGGTAATAAGCGACGCCAAAGAAAAAATAATGAGGGAAATAACAAATGAATGACTGTATTCCAAAGAAAAAAAAACCAGCTAAATGAATTTATTAATTTGAATTTAGAATTCTTAACCAAAGAGGAGATATTTCAGATCAAATTGATCAGTACGACAAAACGCTGATTTCATACGTAAGGACCTAATATTTCTCGTGGAGAGCAGACCGCATGGGAACCGCAAAGCGTTCTGTAGCGTAGAACATTATTATTTAGGGTTTAAATGCTGATTTGCTACTAGAAACCTTTAACCATACTACATAGTTCTTAACTGGTAGTGTCACGGAAAAAAAAACATTTTCCCATCCCTATTAATGATTCTAATCGTAATGCACTTTACTAGTAGTTACATATTATTACATAAATCTATTTTGCCCCAATGTTGGTTGGGCAAATGCCTCTCTACTCTTGCAATGTCTCTCATTGCTATGGTATTCCAATCTACCCTAATCTAGTAGTACCACTAAAAAACTAAATGAGCCCTGCTACTACCAGTAAGACTAGGCAGTAGGACTACGGCCAAACATGCTAGAAACTACTTAGCTTTCGACACATCTCTATTTTCTATAGGATCAACCATATCAACTGACTCCGGCTTACTAATGTCAATACTCTTCACTTCATTATGGGAGACAGCGTCTGCTTCATTTGTTGTTGCTAGTGTGCTTGTTGCGTCGCTGTTGGTGACATCACTAATACTGGTGACAACGGTAGGTGTGTCGTCACAGATTTTAGTATTTGTGACAACAGTAGGTGTGTCGTCACTGGTGTCAGGTTTTGTGACGCTAGTTTTGTCCTCGCCGTCGTTTTGATTGCTAACGTCATCGTCTTCATCGTCATCACCACCTGAGCACTTTTCACCTGTAACGAATGCTTCGTTATTTATTTGCATTCCACTACTAATGTGACATCTTTGCAATGCAAAAAACGTATGCAAAATTCGTATAGATTTTTCAAAAAAATCGATACCAATTTTACAAAAGCGAGAGATGCAGAAGACAGATGCAGTTAACATCTGTCTGTCTGTTTGTAACGTTTTCACCGTTGAACTTGCAAAGAGATGATTAGCAAGTTGTTGAAAAATATAACATTTCTCATGAAGCAGGTCTAAAGTTACTGTAAATCTCACTGATTGACATTTAATAATTTATCGGTATAATTGGGAAAAAGACGCATTATTATAACTTAGTAGTGGACAACAAATACATGTCGTCACGCATCACCGATATCTTTCCCCCGAGGAGGCTGGCAGAGGTGTAACACAAACCAACCGACAATAGCAGACAACGGCTAGTTCAAAACAACTCAATCACCTGCGTCAATCTCCGGCCGATCATCGCTGGGTTCGAAGGAATGCCCAGCAAGTTTTTCGAGCCACGTCGTCATATTGCCTTCCATTTCACCTTGCACGATGCTGGGGTATATGTGGCTCTGCTTGAACTCCTGAACCGATGGCTCCACCTCGTCCCATGACAGGCTGTCGTGGCTGTCTTTGAATTTGGCGTCGTATCTTTCATAGTGTACCTGGGAAAAAATATAGCTGTTAGCAAAGACTTCATTATGAAACCTGACGTGGTTTTTACATAATATTGTTTTTAGGGATGGGACTTGCTCACGTACGATTTAGTCGACTATTTCGACTTTAGTTTCAATCGCATTCGGCAGTCTTTCTCAAGGCAAGTGCGTGGCTGCATCTCGCATAGCATCCTCAATCATCATTGACTAAATCGTAAGTAATTAAATAAATAAATAAATAATTCATAAAAAATAGCCCTTAGTTTCTTGCCTGTTCTTCTTAGCAATGGCTCTTTTTCCAAACAAGGCGTTTGAGTCTATTATAAAACTTTGACGTTCATAGGCGTATATTTGATACCCAATTGAATAAAAACATTTTGACTTTGATTAAAAACTAAGCCAGGTTGGTGGCCATTTTTTTTTTTTTTTGATATCTCTGTCGCTATCCGGAATTCGAGGAAGTCCTACAAGTATAGCATGTGGGTATCCCCCGCAAACAGCCTTGAAACCAATATAATCCATCTGACGGTTTAATAGACGTATTGACGCTGCGCGAGGAGCTAAACGGCATTGTGTTACTGATTTACTAATGTTTACAACAGAAAATCTCTCGCACACCGCGTCGAGCCCCGTCGGCTAAAGAAAACGGTTCTTGCAATCGAGCTTTAAGTCCTATTGACCATTGAAACAAAAATTAAACCGCCAAAAAAACGTAAAAGCAATAAATAATTAATAACTAAGTTCTTAACTTATGTAGGTGCATAACAAAGTAATTTTAAGTCTTGTTTTCTTACTCTTAGGGTTGGATTTTTTTTTTCTAAATTAATATAAGACCCCCTTTGAAGTATACCCTTTCCAATAAAAACAGATCAAAATCGGACTACTGTGTATTCATCCATAAAAATATATATATTTACACACACATCGACTTGTAAACCTCCTCCGTTTCATCGGTTAAAAAAGAGCCATCATAGGGTAGCTTACCTTATCTAACACAAGTCCAAGACCAGGCGCAGTGGGTATCATGACCTTTTCCTTGCCAAAGGCTCGATCCATGATGGTCGTCTCGGCCAGCCCTCGCAGCACAGCTATCATCAGACCCACCATCTTCCGGATCTGGTGCAGCATGAAACTTTGACCCTGGGGGAAACAGATTGAATGCTATATCAGTTTGGGTTTGACTTGTCTGGATAATAATCTAATGCGATGTTAAAGTCACATTACATGTTTAAAAATTGAACATTAAATTACTGTAATTTTGAAAAATATTATAAATATTATTATTTATGTAGATTTAAGAACATTTTATAAATAGAGATAGGTAGATCTTGGGTAATAATGTAAATCCTACTTCTCTATCTTTACATAGTCGCTTTCCGCCTGTCTGTATACCCGCTTACCCCTCCTAAACCAAGCAATGGATTATGATGTAATTTTAGCCATCAGTTAGATAATTTTGCACTTAAGGTTTATGGGTACCGTGCAAAGCCGGGGCGGGTCGTTAGTACATTATATAGGCGAAAGTTTGAGTGTGTTTGTTTGTTACTTCGTCAAGCTCATCCGAGTTGGACAGATGTGGATGTGGTTTAAACTACTAGCCAGCTTAAGGGTCCCGCGACGCTCTGAAATTTCCATACGCGCTTGTCAAATTGCTTGGAAACTATTTGTCAGATTATAATGAAATTTAGCATGTACAATTAAATGAACTATATCGCCACTCCTATGTTCTTGGTTGTTTTAAAAAACGTTCTCAAGCGAAAATAGAGCTATGAAAAAAATCCGAATTTTTAAGGGGTCACTTTTGACCGATTTATTCAATAGATAGACAAAGCAAATCAAAAATCCCATTACAAAGGGAGCTTCTTAGTTATTTAAGAATGATTACAGAAATGCAAAAGTCATAAAAAAAACTGAAATTGTACTTTGTCACTCTGTAGGTAACTTTAGAGGCACGTCAGTATCATTACTTGCTCTCTTCGCTTGTAGTCTTCTTCTAGACGAAATGGCTATAGAATACCTTACATAAAGGTAGTATTCCACCATATATGTATTTGTATGATATCTGCCGCTGGCTTTATGTCGCTCGCTGCGAAACACATCTCATAAAAATACATACTAAACCAGAAGTGTCGTCGTCCGCTGCTGCCGTCTGCGGTCGGGCGTGGTACTATAAACCACTCTTGTTCATAGAAAAAACTTAATTTAGAATAGCTAAAAAAGAACAGTAAATATATTTCAGAAATTAAGATCATACCTTAACTAACAGGACAGCGAATTCCATATCCGAATGCACAAACACTCTCTCTATACTGAATCCCATCATGTAACGTAACGCGGAAGGGTCTTGGAAATGTCTGTAAAAAATAAAGTCGGTTTACGGACGATAGTTTAACGTGACAACTTCATAACAAAATATTGATGAAATCTTCTCCTCGGACGCATAGGCCAATCGAGTGGAAGAGAGATAGATGTGGCGCAAGCCAATCGTGCCTTTCGCTCGCTCGGTTAGCGCTCTCGCTCTAGCGAGCGTAACAGGACACTCTTACATGCGTGCATTCGGCGTTCATCGATTTATTAGACATTGTCAAGAAATATGTTGTCTGAGGTACAGAAAAGGAATATAGGAATATTTTTTTGAGTAAAAGAATTTTATCTTGTTGGGACTGCAGGCCACAGCTAGTAAATCAAACAAGTTTTTTCTCATACATAAAATTGTAGATCAATTTTTAAGTACTAGTGGGTCTACTACACAGCTGTTTGGAAACAACACACAAACTTACTTTTTCTCCGTAAAGTTATGATAACTTTTAGTGCCCTTGTACATTCCTAGTATCTCATTCACCTTCTTCAATTTCTCCTCACTTAACCTGTACTGTTTTCTCTCTTCCTCCGTCATTAAGCTGGGTTCAAACACGTAAGTGGGAAGAGTATAGCTGTAAGTCCTAGCATTGCATTTTGACTTGGAGTTAAATTTGTTGGTGACCCTTTTGATTCCAAAGACTTTTATGCAATCTGGTAATCTTTTGTTTATCTCTTCTACATTTGCTTCAAGGGCTGAAAGTAAAATGAGAACAGAAATATTATTCACAAGCATGAATAAAAAACACATGGTGTAGCATTCTGGGAGTTGACACCCAAATTAGTCTCTTGTCTTTATCTCTCAAACTTGTTGCAAATTACTTATTTCAGTCTTATATATACCTAGATTGTCATAACTGTGTTACCTTTTTTGTCTCGAAACGCTATACCTGACAGCTGTCGGAATTTATTATTTTACAATGGTCAAAAGTATCATTATTATATTAAAGCAAAAACAAAGAAAAACCTAGCAACACAGCTCAATACATTACAATACAATTTACAATTAAAAAAACATTTTTAAACAGACTTTCCATCATTGGAACTGGACATTGATAAGAACTGGAATAATCTGGAAGATTCTTTCAAATAAAAGAATTTCTGTAGTCAGTTTTTAACTGACTGGCAGAATTGAATTGAAAAACCTCTTTTTTTAAGTCAGTCAAAACTATGAGAAACCTATCAAACTCAGATACACGGTAAATGATAACTTTATGGTGTCCCAATATGGAAAACTATATGGTGAAATAAGGAACTTCTAGGTTTCAGCATGACTATGCCTTCTGTTGTTATATACTTACGTAGTTTGAGAGACACAACCTGCCTGGCTGCAGAGACTCCTTTGTCAGTCCTAGAGCTCCGTTGAAACTGTGTATTTTGTTGGTTTGCAAAGTCTTCTTCCTTTATGTATTTTGCTTCTAGCAATGCTTTCAGTAACTCTTCTTCTATTGTAGGTACACCAGGGTTTCTGATAAACAACAGACAAAATAATTATAATATCAGTACTTCCTTACTAATAAACATTGTATTGCCTCGAAATAGTCAAGTTGTTTTGTCTCTTTCTTTTTTTTAAATATTTAACTCAATAATTGAAAGAGATAAAACACTGACCTCCTTCCTAAATGCTGTATAACCTCCAAATGGTTATACAGTGTTTTGGCAAAGAGAAAGAAAAACTCCAAAACAATGCATAGCTGTTCCCAGGCTACGCAACTTTTATTAGTAAGGGATTAGTGTGTGGTCTTAATTTACTGGTCTGTAATCCAATGAGGACATCCAAACTGCTGACTCGCATTTCATGACTTGTCGGTGGCGAAATGGAATGCGCCGGCAGGCACATACTGCAGCGTCGGCGGTTTACGCCCGACATACAGTCGATGCATTGTTATAAGGGTGTGGTCTACACACGAGTATTATGGCTTTGATTTTTTGAAGCGTTTCACAGCTAAACAGCTGAATGGATTATGATATTTGATAATTAGTTAAAGTATAGGTATATCACAAGGAAGGTATCTGGATAATATCTCTTCTGAATAAACAGGAGCAAATTTGCAGGTTACAGCTATTATTGAACTGAGTAGGACTAGCTCATCTATGCACAGCTTCTCTCACATTTTATACAGCCCTTGGGCACTCAGTAATTGTGAGATTTCTATTGGTAAAATAATTTTTAGAATCAGTACAGTAGTTTCGGAGATTATCATTACCAACCAAAGATGTTGTCATCTTTTTGAAATATTATAGTATAAGTAGGTATAGCAATAAAAATATAACTAAATAGGTACCTTTGCATACCATAATAGTTAACACCAGAGTAACCCAGCAGCATTGCCATCTTTTTTCTTTTTATCCTTTCAAAGGGTATCTTCGGATCCTTTTCTCCATTTTCCATGAGATTTGGGTTTGGTTCATCCCATTTCCGCTTTCCACGCTGCTTATACCTCGTTAGGTGCTTGTTGAGGATTATTTCTGGCTTGTCTTCAGTGCTTGTGTCTGCAGACGCCATGTCCACAGCGGTTATATGTCTTAATTGTATACCTAAAGAAATAATGATTGTATTAGTACTCTACTTGATGCTAACAACTACCTAGATTATAGGTACTTATGGAGATGACGATAAACCGAGGTGGCGTAGGCGAGTGTATGAAACGTACTTTTTGCGAAATATCCTGTTATTGTACTGCAGCTAGAGCTTTGCAAGTTCAGTTTTGATGTAGCGAGGAACTGCTAAATCACATTCTGTCTACATGCACACGAATATTAAAATTGAATATCGATCAGAAATGCGAACCTGAAGCCGGTAAGTAGGTATGAAAAGTGTACAGTAAGATGTTTTTGAGTTGTGGATGCAGTTGCTGGTTGTAATGCACGACGACGACGAAAAATGTATACTGCGCAGTAACTTGCACTAATATCCGAGAGCTCACAGAATTTTTGCTTGCGTTGCGCGACTGCGAGTAGCGTTAGTGGCGGTAGGTCTATCTACCGTTTGCTGGATCGATAAACTTTGCAGACTAATAACGATTGAAAAAGGTTGCGATAAGAGAGAATCAGTAAATTATGAAACAGCCGACTTTACTTAACTAACTGCAAGCTAATAAACGGCAATTAAAGTAGCAAAATACTAGGAATAACAAAAAACATACACCACGATTCACATAACCTCGCTTTTCATTTACCTGATCTAACAGGATGCCTCGGTATATTTTGTTTCAATGTTCTAACAAATAAGCTGAATAATTTTGCTGACATACCTAAAGTTTAATTTAACATATGGATAAATAACACACAAACAGGGTCACAAGTACAGCAGTTCACAGCACGATCAACGCGAAAGAATCCACCATTTTGTTTTCGTTTCTGTCAGTTTTATTCACAGTTGCCATCTAATTGTTGAAATGCTGCCAGCCAATTCTGAATTGCCATGACAAAAACCAAATTATACCACATAGTTTTTAAAACTCCTTTGCCCTAAATCCTATGCATACCAATGGGGCTATTCCTACGCGTGAGATGAGATGAGATTTTTCTTGGTTACTTTCACACCTATGACGTTTCAAACGAGAGCAACAAGAACGAAAAAAAGTGAGATGAAAATCTCAAATCTCCGAATAGGGTCCCTAGACTTTTGTTGTTAAGAGTAAAGTATTCGGAGATTTGAGATTCTCATCTCACCTTTTTTCATCATTGTCGCTCTCGTTTGAAACGTCATAGGTGTGAGAGTGAACAAGATAAAATCTCATCTCATCTCACGTGTAGGAATAGCCCCCCTGAATTGATTTAAGAATTAAGTGTAAGAATTACTTAAAATTTAATTATTTAACTTGAAAAACCTAAATTTTAAACTTCAAGTTAGGGAGCAGGGTGGGGCAGATACCCTACCTTCCCCATTGTGGGTACGCCCAATAACTACGCCCATGCCCTAAATACATTTTTCGTGTATACTTGAACTCGTAACAAAGACAAAGAGATTTTTATATTTATTTGTATTGTCCAGAATAGTACATAAAAAACTTTTCAACCGAATGTGAAACGCAGCTAATACTATATAAACTTAGAGTCCACGATTGTGCGTGCGCTACCACGCTTAGAAACGACAACGTACGAGAGGGCGCGAGTAAACTTAAAAGGGGGCTTTCTGGACAACCAAATGAGGGCGTTTTTTTCTAGATACTTTTGAATGGCCACTTGCACTAAATACAGGAATTGCCTACGTAATATTTGTAGGCAACATGAAGGCAACTTAAAGGCACATAAGATTCTCAAAAGGAATGGCTTAAAGTTCGTGTAAAAAAATGTAGGTAGGAGCTAGCTAGAAGTAGGTAAAACTAGTCAGGCAAAGACTTATGCAATTTGGTTAGACGGTCTAAGTATGCAATTCAACTCTTTAGTGTAAGTGACCTTATGTCACAAATATCCCAAAATCAAAGAAACGTGTTTCGTGACGATAGGGCTGGCAACATTTGTAAAAGGGAAAAGTGGTACTCGAATAGGCAGCCTTGCTAATTACCAAAACCCTAATTAGGCCAAGCGCCGGGGGATTTTTTTTGCAACGTACGGGACCAGGTTTTTTTTTTGGAATATGTGCAGGGGTGTCCCCGGAATGCAAATCCAAGTTGGCGTCGGGGTGGCGCCCCTGCGTCAGCCGCCATTTTGAAAAACGCGTTTTATCGAATATCTCGCGAACCGCGCATTGTACAACAAAAATTGCAGAGATCATCATTGTAGATAATAATATTTCCCATATTTTTTACTCAAAACTTTTTTTTGTATAAAGCATAGGTTTTTAATTATAGCGCTCCAAACTTTTTTCAAAATGGTTTTTATGTGGTTTTTGTTTTTCACAATGGTGGCAACTGAATCGTAGAGCATGAAATTTCCTATAAATTTCTTTGGAAACTTTTTCCCGTAGCATTTATAGTTGAGGAGCTGCAGCTTGGCAAAACTTGCACCTCGTACATTATCAGTGGCAATATTGCTCGTTGTATATGAAAACCATTTGATAACGCATAAAATGGCATAAAGTGTTTAAAAAAATGTCAATACAGCTGTGTACCGAATCAATTGAAATTATAAATCGTGAGGAGAACAAGTAATAAATTTATCGATCTTTATCGTTGCTTAAAACGGTATCATCATATATTATTTATATAGCAAAAACAATAGTACATCACGCTACTCTATATGAATTGTTACAGTTATTGTAATTATTATTATTATTAATTGACGTTACGCTTGTATTATGCTATTGGATATTGTACTATATTATTAAAAAGTAGCGCATTATTTTACGGACCGAGTCTTATTTTTTTCGATGTCGACGGAAGAAGTCATCGCCTTGTGGATCTATCTCTTCTGCCTCCGCCATATCCGAAGGAGACGAAACGAAGGTCGGATCTTCTTCGATTTCGTTTTCGATGGCATCTGATATGTCTGGCACGTTGTCGCATGTTTGGCCACTGCAATTGGAGCAAATAATCGAACATTTGAGACCAGTTTTTCGGCACCCGCAGGCAGCTCCGCAATTTTTGGTGCACTTGCACGAAATTATTTGTAACAAACTCGCCGGTGCGGGAGCCCTAGCAGTTCGAATCGGTTCAAGTCCTTGTGCAGTTCGCTTCCAACCCCATTTTTCAGCGTCGTGATACAATCCAAGCCAAGTTTGAACCTGGTGGTACACTCTGAAAGAATGGTAGCGTGCCGTATCTCGTGTTGGAGGTAGAAGTGATAAATTCAACCTTGTCTTACTCGCCAATTTCCCGAAGCATTTGTAGCGAAGCGAGTTAATAGAGACTTCCAAATCGTCACCTCCATACAGCGCAATAAAAAAACCTTTCTCCGGCGTGAGCAATTATGTTCGGATCAACGTTATTTTCGGTGAATCTCGTTATAATCTCATTTACAGCTCCTAAACTATAAATGCTACGGGAAAAGTTTCCAATGAAATTTATAGGATAGTTCATGTTCTACGATTGATTCAGTTGCCACCATTTTTAATTTATCATTGACCATTAACTCAATATTTAACAAAAACCATATTGAAAAAAGTTTGGAGCGCTATAATTAAAAACCTATGAGTTATACAAAAAAAAAATTCAAGTAAAAAAGATGGGAAATATTATTACTTATCTACAATAATAATATCAGCAATTTTTGTCGTACGATGCGTGATTCGCGAGATATTTGATAAAACGCGTTTTTCAAGATGGCGGCTGACGCAGGGGCGCTACCCCGACGCCAACTTGGATTTACATTCTGGGGACACCCCTGAACATATTCCAAAAAAAAAAAATACCCAGTCCCGTACATTGCATTATGAACATACTTTTTTCACTGCGGCGCTTGGCCCAAATCGATTTTCTTTGATTTCAACTTTCGCTATCAATAATGTTGCAAACGAAAGTATGTAATGTACTTCGAATCGAGAGAGATGAATGAAAAATCGATTTTCAAAAACACCCATGTTTTAAGAGATCGGTAAATAGATAAACTCTTCTTCACCGCACCGCAGAAATAGAACAAAAAGATAACTAGTGTAATCACAGACGACCCAAATCAATCTACAGTAGACCTTTAAATCAAAACTAAAATTTATAATTATCTAAGTACATCTGCAACACGAAGTTGTAGAATTTTTTTAGAACTTTGTTATGTTATAGATTTTAGGAGCATTATTACCAGGCGCATGCTCCAAACTAGCGCATGCGGGATTCAGTAGGCAGACCATTCCACATTTAGTACAAGGCTTATAAATCAGCATGGGTTGACGCAGTGGCATAAAATGAGAGGTGGCAGCTCAGAGCGCCTGGTTGTGCGACCATCCCGTCGCAGAGGTGAAACGCGTGCGAAACTTACACGATACATAACCGTTCTTCTGGCTACATTGCTCGGCGGTGGTGGTTCAGCGCTCCTCTTCCTCGTACCTCTATACGCTGACCCGGCCTTGAGTGCTTTAGCCGCAGATTTTGACCCAGTTCCGGCTGAATGTGTGACTGAAAGACGTGACGACCGCCTCGGATTAGATAACTGCACATGGGCTTCATGCAGAGAAGGTTGTACCAGCGACGCATACAAATGCACTCAGCTCCACGTCAAGTACAAACCATATTCTGAACCATGGCGTCCTGCAGTATTATTTGTCAATATCAAAGGATGCGGCTATCCTCCAATAGTGGACTGTGAAAATTTTACGACTAGTTACGGTTATGTGGGCGCGAGGTACCCATGCTACTGGTCCAGAGCAGACATAAGTGTCGTCGTGCCTCGCTGGTCGCGTGGAGAACAAGTGGCAACTGTGACGAGAACCTTGGCGCTACCGTTGTTTTTATCAGGATGTGCTGGAATCGGCCTATGTGCTCTGCACTGTGAGTGCAGGCCTCGTAGGCGCCGACGCCCCCCACGTCGTCCTCCGCGCCTCCCAACCCTCTCTCCTGATGAAACATCAGTTTACAGATTGCCGTAATTTTAGCAACACTGCAATGTACCTAATACCTATTCCAAAATGCATTCAGACTTCGGAGTGATTTTATTAGAATAAGTACTTGCATTGAACCAATAGCACAAAAAAGAGATAACTTTTATTGATTGCATAATTCATATATTTTAAATACATAAATAATGTAAATAAAAGTGTGTAAATACAAGAATGATTTGTCTTTTAATAAAATAATCACTATTCACGATTAATAAACTATTCGAATACCTATAAGTAATAACATTGATCATGGATACATCACTTTTATCAAAATAGGAAATCAAATCTTACACAAGTTTTCATGCTTAGTGGCAAGCAAGCAGGCAGACCGACTGATGGAAAACAATCTTAATCACCGTCACATTTAAGTCTGCACTCGGGCCCACTAGGAGGCATTATTGTATTGTTAAGTAGGTACCTTATTAGTAAGTTCATAAATTACTTACCTTTTAGTTTTCTTTTGAAGGATTTTGGTCTGTGACATTCTCCCTGAGAATTTAGATTACCTGCGAATTTTGAATTCTCAGTATTTTGTTGAGCACATCTTAGCTATTACTATAAATGCGAAAGTGATTTAGTTAAGTTACGCTTTAACGCCTAGTTAGTTATTGAATTAATTACTCAACCGATCACCACGACATTTTGCCTACACATTGTAGGGGTGCAGAAAAGGACAGGGTACTTTGTATCCCGAAAAAATTAACGGTTTCTGCACAATTGTTCGGAAACGTTTCCGTTCCGATTCTAAAACTTCAAACTCAAATTATTCGAATCTGGGACCCTATTCGGAGATTTAAAATTCTCATCTCACCTTCTTTCGTCCTTGTTGCTCTTATTTAAAACGTCATAGGTGTGAGAGTGACCAAGATAAAATCTCATCTCATCTCACGCGCAGGAATAGCCCCCCTGTCCCTATTCATATTATTTTCCAATCGGATTTATACTCGATTCCCTATTCAAAAATGTACAAAAGTAAATTGAGATTCAAACAATTTGAGTTTGAAATTTGTGGGATCCGGAAACTATTTCCGAATGATTGTGAATAGCATCGCTGTACTACGTGGTGCTGATATTTAGGAGTAAGAAATAAAATACTGTACTAAATAAAGTAGATCGTTTATTAATTGTCTTCTACAGAGACCTTCACAAGAGTACACAAATCAAACATAAACATCATCTTTCAGTCTTCAGTTATCATTATATTTGTAATTTAGGACTTGAGGCTTTATTTAGGCACTACTTAAAAACAAAGAGTAGGTACCTATTTAGCTAAAACAAAACAAAAAAAAATACAGAGTGATTTTTCCAAAATGTTATATTTCTGCCCGATACAGATACAAACCTTTTTACCTAAATAATCAGATAATAAAGAAAATGTTGCCAGCACTAACTAATAATCAAATAAACTGTTACTATAGCTAAAATAAATATGTAGGTACTTACTGAAGTATATTTAACAAAAATCTTAATGCAGGTTAATTAAATAATGTTTAACTTAAAACAGGACATTATATCGGGCTTTTAACAGCTTTTGGGTGTTTATCGTATATTTTATGGAAGTCAAATACAAGGAAGTAACAATCATATTGTAATTTTGTTTTACGTAACAATTTGTTAGTTGACTTTTGCCTCATAAAATCCAGTTAGCTTCCCTAATTTATTTCGCATCTCTTTTCATTTCCTGCACTGAGAAAAGGATGTCACCATCGCAGGGTTGGTAAATTAAGGTTTAGAAAAAGTTACAACAAAATCGATGCTAATATTCTAATGTTGCAAGTTGCAACTTACATTTAAGTGCTAACCAGATTACTCGGTAATGTTGGCGAAATAATAAACTAAAATGTTTTATCAGCTGGTTGTTTTGTTAAAAAAAAATACGATTGTGGCTCCACCACTAAACTATGCAGGTAAGTTTGTCGCATGAAAAATATACGCAAGCTAAGTCCATGATTCTGGTAACATTGTCTTCCAAATAAGATTTACACCCAAATATACATTTTGAAATATAGAAAATTAAATGGAATCTTTAAATTAGTCTAAAACAACAACATGAAAACAATTTAAGATCCCATAAACAGTAATGACCTCGTCTCAAAATTCGGATCCTTTTTGTAACACACTACATAGGTATTTGAATCTATGGTAAAATGACTTCGCTTGGCGGACTTTTCATCTTTATCGCTCTTAAACATGCTGGATCATTCCCTCTCTTACAGAATTAAGATTATTCCGAGGATAATCTCTCTCACTCTAGCACACGCTCAATTATTCTCTCATCTCTCACTCTGATTTCAGCGGAATATTTTTGGATATGTGATAAGAGTCCGTTGTCAGCGCAAGCCTTCAGCATCCAAGTTTTAAGACAAGGAAAGGTTTTACAAAAATCCAAACAATAAATAAAATATAAAACAATCATCACAACCACACGCCATTTTGAACATTTTTAAACAACACAACCGGTCTAGGTCTCTAGTCTTGATTTTGAGATTTAGTTTAAGCTCGATTTACACTGATAGCGTAGCTGGTGGTATAAATATGGCTATATAGCAGCGGGCGACAGAGAACTTTAAATGAGAAAAAAACATACTCGAATTGAGAACCTACTTATTTTTTGTAGTCGGTTAAAAATGGTTGTCTTTAATTTACACAAATAGACAAACTCTTCCAGAAATTATATAAGTTGGATAAAACAATTATTTATAGTACAACTGGAGGTCTGATTGCTAAAGCGATAATTTCCAAGTTTAGTCAGTCTTTGCCAGTCAGTGGCATCTCAGTGTGAATTGAGCCTAAAATTATAGAATTCAATATTGAATAATATCTATTTGATTCAGTGCTCTGAACAATACTTAATATATGTGACTAACGAAGATTATATGAATAAGAAAGCTAGATAATTTTTAAAGTACTGGTAATACATTTTTTATTTCTTAATATCAATTAATATAAGACCTATATACGAGTAAATACCAATACAGTGTAGTGTTCAGACCACTTATCAATGTTACAGTCTTTTAAAACGATTCCATCGACCGATCATGTTTTACAATTGCATTGTCTAAGCTATGTCTAGGCTACTTTTGATAGTGTACAAAAATATAGTAAATCCAAGCGAGCGGAGCATTCGATCGTACAAGTTTACTGCATTACATGCTAGCTCAGCATCGCATTTTGAAGTACAAAAATAGCTAAATAATTTAATTTACGAAGATGCAGGGGTTAGGACCATTTCTCAAAATAACTTCTAAATATTCAAGTAGAAAGCAGGTTACCCGCGCTGGAACCATGACATCTCATTGCCATGATGGTAACGTTTTGTTTTCGACGCTGCGCGAACGCGAATCGTGTCGCTGCACAATAAGGTTCATAATCGCGCAGCATCAAAAACAAACTGCTCGCGCCCATCGGCGCTGGTCCGGTCAGGAAACCACTACACATAGCAAGCGGCTACAAGCAGAGGCCGCGCCTTGTTTCCTTGCAAATAAAGTAGCAAATGGCGTGGCAGGCCACTAGAACTTCTCGGCGCGGGTTCGCGCTGGTTTGGTACAATTTATAAAAATGGCCTACGCCGACCCGCGCCGGTGAACTTAGTGCAGCAGCTAGCTTTCTACTTGAATACGCAAGTGTGAATGTTTATGTTCATTGATAGCCAATTATCTTAGACTCGAAGATAAAATGGCGTATCATGAATAACTATCTACATACATGGTTACGCGTACTCTAAGACTTAGAATACCCATAAGTAGATAGTTATTTATGTTACGTCAATTATCTTCGTCTCTTAGTATATGCTTGCCCACATAAATAGTTATCCACGATTAGCTATCTTAGCGTACGCACATGTACCTACTCATGGACTTATGATTAACCAATTTATGTATTTGATTTTATTTGTGTATTGTTTGTGCACGTAAATAGTTCACGATGACGGACAGCCATGAAGATGACATATTTGTCATACATCAAATGTCACTTTGACATTTTTTGATTTAAAATGTCTTGATGGCGAATTACACTCTAACTAACTTTGAGAGTTGGAAAACATTACACACTTGCATTTCAATTCAATCGATTAAAGTACTGGTCGGCTGCATTTTCGTTGACTGATATTACTCCACCAAACGCTATGGGCCATATGTTCGAATGTCTATCCTTAACATATATTACAAGTTACATGTTATACAGTTCCTTAAATAAGGCAGTCGCCAACGAACACCTGAACGACATTTTGTTATGAACAAGTAAAATTTATTTGAAATCAACTCTTTCTCCCGTTTGCAGTGTTATTGTGGTTTGTTTATGGTTACTACACTAAGATAAATGTCATTATGACATGACATGACAATTTAGTGTGTGTGATAATACTAAGATAAGTTGGTTTTATATCAACCAATTTATCTTAGTGTGCTTGTGCCTATATAGATGTAAGTGTCTACGATAGAACTAACACACTAGCTGCATCTTACACACTAGCACTTTAATAAAATGGGTGAAAGATTGTGACGCAATTTACACTGGGTCAAACATGTTTTTGGCAAAGAATAAATTATTAAAAAAAGGTTCATTTTTGATGTCGTGTAGGTGTTCATTTTACAATTTTATTTTGTGAGCTAAATGTTGAGGCCAGTTTCACAGTTACTAAATCATTGATTACTTTGGCAGTGTTTTTTAGTCTAATAACTTCAGAATCTGCCGTATCGCACATTTCGCGCCATGTGCATGTTTATACATAAGTTAGGAAAGGATAGGTAGCTAATTCTTAAGATTTCTAAGAAAATAATGTATTTAAATAGAAATGTTTGCTTATTTTATGAGATAGATTTTTATGTTAGAACTTCGGGAACTGTTAGGAACCTTTGAAATAATAGTTAATCTGTAGTTATTTTAGTTTCAGTGTTGCTGGCCTCTAATTTGTTTCTAACTAGGTATGTCGAGCACAATACAGAAGTCCGTAGATTACATTCTTTTTTTTACCATTTATTTTCGTATTTTATTCGCACAGCCATTTTAAGCCCTGGCTTAATACGTTTAAAGCTCCGTTTGCCATAAAATTGTAGCTCGAAAGTGGCATGTTCATAAAAATTTAACAAAGTTCATGTAACCAAGGAATAAGGTGTTTGTTGGAATTAAATTGAATAGCGAATTCAATTACTACTTTAAACGATTGAAATAGTTCATATTACAACACTAAAAAGTTCATATTACTAAAGCGGTATTACACTATTTAATTTGCAGTATGCTAACTTACCGAGGCTAATGCCCGTACAATAGAAAAAAAAAACGGATTGTTAACTGTCAAACTGCCAGTCTTAGCTAAATTTCGATGAACATGGCCTCAAGAAAACAGTAGACTAAGTCTGCCGATAAATATTTAGTTAGGACCTTAAGTTGTAATTTGGGATCCACCGTCTTCAATACTAATCAGTAGTGACATAAATTTGAAAACAAATATTACGTACCACTTTTGTTATTTTAAACTGCCCAAATTAAACAAATATTATTAACTTTACAGGAGCTTTAAACACGCCTTCTTTAATTTAACTTCTCAATCGTTAATTATCGTTATTATTGCTAAAAACTATGCTAATATAAATTAACTTTTAGTGTAAACGGGAATAGTAGAAGACATATTTTATTGAGCAAACAAACAACTCAAAATAGTTTAAAAGATTTAAGAAATATAGTTAAGTAAATATAGAAAAAATAAAGACCCAAATATTTTGAGAGTAAATAAGACATTTCAAAATACTTTCGAAAAAGGTATGGAAGTTAATAATATCGTAGGAATAACCGCCAGGCGTAGATGGCAACACAGAAATATAAAAAATAAATAAATTTAAGAACAATTGATATTTCTGCCACGATTTCAGTTTGTCCTCATAATTGATACCCCTTTTCATCTAAGCATACCCTTTCAGATTATGCCATTTTTTTTAAATGTCTATTTCCCATTTACACAAAAAATAGATTAAAGCACAATAAACGAGTTTACAATGCCGATTAAATAATGTTTAACATTATATTGGAATAAACATCTTAACTATTTGATGAAATTCGTCTATACTGGTGGATAACATTATCACAATGACAACTTTAGCTATAGGCTGTGATAGCTGAACACAATCAAATCACATCACACTATCACACTAATATTATAATGGCGAAACTTTGTGAGTGTGTGTGTGTGTATGTTAGTTACTTCTTCATGCTGTAACAGCTAGAACAATTTTGATAAATTTGGTATAGAAATAGCGGACACCCTGGCACCACTGACCAACCTGACACCACGCTGGTTACCTCATAACCTCACCTAACAATTTACCCCATAAAGTCAAGTACTCTCGCGAGAATTTAAGCCGTGAGTAACACTGCGGGGGGCATCTAGTAATGGATAATTGTATAGGTATGGTAACTAACACTGCTCCAGTTTTTAACCACAAAATAAGCTGAGTTTGGACAAGCTGTACGTCATTCCGATCAGCATAGGTATTCACAATCATTCGGAAACGTTTCCGATCGGATTCCAAATAATTTAAACTCAAACTATTCGAATATCAGTCCGTTTTCCAAATGTGGTTCAGTCTTCTGATCGGATTTTTACTCGGAAACCCCTATTCCAAAATTTAGAAAAATAGACAGAGATTAGAACAATTTGAGTTTGACATTTGTGGGATCCGATCGGAAACGTTTCCGAATGATTTTGAATCGAGGGGCCTTAAGTTGATTTCGCTATCAAGCGATTCTATTTCCAAAATCGCTAACCTCGGAACATCAGCTGCTGATAGGACGAAATATGAACTATAGATGTCACGTGATGTTTTTGTCCAATCAGCAACTAGCATTTGAGCCTTATTAGGGCTTGTTTAAGCGTAGTGGAGTTGGTAATCGTGTTGGTAAACATGCCATCCCGCTCGCACGTATGACGCGAGTAGGATGGCGCGCGATGACTGGTACCACCATTCGTACAAAATAAGACCAGGAAACCTATAGGAATATTTGATTCCAGTGTCATTGTTTATCTTTTAGTTTAATTTAAAACAAAGTATTGTATTAAGGCCACCACAGAGTTTTCACACACTCAGTTTTATGCTTCTATGGAATAAAAACTGTAAATTGTGTTCCTCTCGCTCTAACTCTTGTAATACTTCTCTTTCGTACCACTCACGCAATTTTCATTCGAGTAAAATTAAATTATCTGTAGACTCTGTGGTAGTTCTTTTAGTTATTTTGTTGACTGTACAGCATATCACACCCAATTCATATCCACAAACATAGACCTAAAGTCTGCTCTATTATGAGTGTCCAAGAGGTTCAATTTTGTCTGGTTTTTGTCGTTTATTGCAATTTGCCAAAAATGAATTTGAATCTACATTTATTTTAAAACGACTAATGTTCGAGCCTTCTAAAAAAATTAGTAACCCGTAACCAAGTAAAATTAATAGCCCACATTAGACCAAAATTGAAACAAGTGATTAAATTTTAAACCAACTGTTTGGACTTAACGTACAGTTAACTAAATAAACGCCCAGTTAAAGTTCGGTGAGCGTGGACTTTACGTATAAAAATATTTATCAAACAGCATTTTTGCATGCATGGAATTAGTATTCTTATCTTACAAACATGCATTTGCACATGTTTACATTGTCGTTCTTGCTAATGTTATTTTTGTCTGAAATTTGAACCTATCAATCTCAAACCTTTTTGGACACCCATCAAGAGACAGCTCACATAGACTAGATAATAAACAATCAGAGAACAACCTGTGACATCTGCGACGCAAGCCTGTACCGCTTCCGTTCCAACTCCCCACCAGTATCCAAGCCTCGTTTCACACCCATAGACGTAGACGGGACGGACTCCAAACTGGCATCGATCAGCCTTCGAGACCGGCAGTATCTATAATCCGCTGCAGAATCTACCCTCATAGTCTCCACTGTAGCAGGCAAATAGTAATTCTGGCTCACCGATGGCATGTTTGTTTCACTCAAGTCTAATACCGAGTAGTTGGTGTCTGGTCTTCGTTCAACAGGCACATGACGGTAGGAAGGGTCGATAGTTTGGGATGAACAAGTGCTGGCTGGCGAGACTTGGTACGGAGACGCACACGGAGTCAAGTTGGGTGAGGTCCTAGCGCTTCCGTAGCCTTGGTCGATCTCTTCGGTGTCGCGGGATTTCAGCATATTCATCATTCTGGAATGTTAAGTTGGTTTGAATGAGTGTTAGGTTAGGTTGGGTTGTGGGTGTGGTTTGAGTGGAGGGTTCAGTGTGATCGCTTCGGTGGTTTAACCAAATAGGGATGTCGACCGTGAGGGACATCGACCGGAGCTCGTTGGAGCGTCTTTTCGGCCTTTTTGTCATCATTTGAAAGGTTTTAGGGTAACTAAGGAAGTAAAGTAAGCTTATATTGACCTAGTGGATAGCCCTGAAGGTCTACCATGATATTGATTGCCATGGTCGCGCGACCACGACTCGTATCGCCGCGCAATAAGGTTCATGGTCGCGCAGCGTTGATAACAAAACGTAACAATTATGGCTTTAAGATGTCATGGTAGGCTCCCTGGTCTTAGAGCTATTAGCACCAGAAGGCTTTGGACATGACTGGGCGGTCGATGTAAAAACAACCGGGGCTTAGAATTTACAATATAATACAAAACAATACATCTTTATTGCACATCAAAAACACAAAGTAAAACAGCCGGCCACGCCGGCAGCCCCAGCTCCGCGCGCGCGCACGTATGTGTATAACGCAGTGGTTACCTCTGCAGCAGCCTGGCGAGCGGCGCGACGGCGGGCGGGTCGGTGCGCGCGCGCGCGGCGAGCCAGGCGGGCCACGCCGCCAGCCCCAGCTCCGCGCGCGCGCACGTATGTGTATAACGCAGTGGTTACCTCTGCAGCAGCCTGGCGAGCGGCGCGACGGCGGGCGGGTCGGTGCGCGCGCGCGCGGCGAGCCAGGCGGGCCACGCCGCCAGCCCCAGCTCCGCGCGCGCGCACGTATGTGTATAACGCAGTGGTTACCTCTGCAGCAGCCTGGCGAGCGGCGCGACGGCGGGCGGGTCGGTGCGCGCGCGCGCGGCGAGCCAGGCGGGCCACGCCGCCAGCCCCAGCTCCGCGCGCGCGCACGTATGTGTATAACGCAGTGGTTACCTCTGCAGCAGCCTGGCGAGCGGCGCGACGGCGGGCGGGTCGGTGCGCGCGCGCGCGGCGAGCCAGGCGGGCCACGCCGCCAGCCCCAGCTCCGCGCGCGCGCACGTATGTGTATAACGCAGTGGTTACCTCTGCAGCAGCCTGGCGAGCGGCGCGACGGCGGGCGGGTCGGTGCGCGCGCGCGCGGCGAGCCAGGCGGGCCACGCCGCCAGCCCCAGCTCCGCGCGCGCGCACGTATGTGTATAGCGCAGTGGTTACCTCTGCAGCAGCCTGGCGAGCGGCGCGACGGCGGGCGGGTCGGTGCGCGCGCGCGCGGCGAGCCAGGCGGGCCACGCCGCCAGCCCCAGCTCCGCGCGCGCGCACGCCACGCACGCGCACCCCACCTCCACGCTCGCCACCGCCTTCAGCCGCACGTCTGCGGGGGGAACGAGACTCTTTACTTGAACAAGTACCAGCGACTGGGAGAGAAACAAGTGGAAGAGAAACAAGAACCTCTAGTTCAAGAAGTACCAGCCAGTGAGAGAGGAACGAGAATCTCTAGTTAAAGAAGTACCAACGAGTAGGAGAGAAACGAGAATATTTAGTTAGTTAAAGAAAAGTAAAAAACAAGTAACTTTATTAAAAGACAATAAAAAAAGTCGGCTGCAAAGTATTATACCCTAAGTCACTTCCACTATCAAGACGATTCAAATGATACCTCACATTTCTAAATCCATTAAGCTGATTAGGCTGTAGGCCGTGACAGAGAAAACTCATACATACTTAAATACACTCGAAAAACATAACCCTCCTTCTAGCACAGTCGGGTAAAAAACAGACAGCAAAATGTGTACAGAATTAGGTTGCGTTTCCACCAGGGATGTGTTGTTTAGAAACCAATAGAATTGCTTCGTTTATCTAGCCTCGCTCAGACGTAGCGATCCTATTGGTTCTTAACAAACACATCTCTCGTGGAAACGCTGCCTTATTATTGATAATATACGTCCAACCTTTGAGACTTCGTCCTGATGAAGCAAGCTATGAGCAGTGGCTGCCTGTTCGCTAGCCAACTCTGAGTCGCGTATTGGGCAAACTCAATGCTGAGCAAGCATAGCAAACAAAATGCAAATCGACCGCTCACTAATTGAGCCAGCAAGCGATAAGCCGCGAACTGTTCAACTGTACGCGCTGTTTGGACACTCCATTTAAAATATACAGATAGGCTAGTAAGTAGGTAAGTAGGGTGGTTAAGCGGCTTACTATTTGTGTACTTAGGACGAAGCCTTATGGACAAGCTCTTGAGGCTACTTTAGCACATCAAGATTGTTTCAAACCAAAAGTTCAAACTCACCCGACAGAGTCAAATCCAAATATGCCTCCAGCAACTTTGCTCCATCCCTTTTGATCCTCCTCACAAACTTCGGATGCCTAGTAGTGAGGTCAGCGTCCGTGACCACATACTGGGCCAGTAGGGCTGCGAAGGTGACTGGAGTGGGGGCCAGAAGCCTCCACCGCACGTGTTGCCCCACCATCCATTCTAGTTGTCGGAAGGTTTTGCCGCAGAGTTGGACGCCGCTGATCTTGGCAAGCGTTTTGAGGGTGGGCGCTCGACTGATCTTCTCTTCGCTTTTAGCTGGGGAATTTTGTTACACGCATTATTACACTAGTGTCGTAATTACGAAAGTATTACAGCTGTTACTGTGCAGGTACAGGGCGAGTGATGTAGTATTTAACGGAATTTCTTACTGGACCGAATGCAAACCGTGCGCGTGCAGTTTGGTGTGCACCTGTATTGCAAACGAAACGTACTGCACGGACCGGACCGCAACCAAATTTGGTGTGTTTCAGCCCTTAAGCTAAATTACTCAAGGGGTTTTAGTAAAACTTGGTACAGTGTTAGCCTTATGTCCTGAATTTTTTTTTTCAATAAACTGTTTTAGTAGATAATAACTATGTAGTTGCGACCTCAGCAGTGATCGGAACAAGGAAGAAGAAAAAGTAAGTTATTGTAGGGTGAAACTGTGGGGTGCAGCTAGTGCACTCTTTTAAACCAAAAACCTAAGAAGGTTACGCTAAAAGAACAGACTTGTCACTAAAGTAATGACTGCGTTGGCTTCCACCACATAGTCGGAATCAAAGTAGTAATTTTCATGTTTTTTATACCCAAACTTTTACAATATTATAAAAGTGACTCTGTCTGTTTGTTTGTAGGCTTTTCGCGGCTAAACGGCTGAATGGATCTTGATGAAATTCGATAATTAGTTACAGTATGTTACGAAAAAGGTTCTAGGATGCTTTTTTCTGAATGAACGCGAACGAAGTCGCGGATGGATAACACCTGGTAAATTATGTATTTGTATTTGCAAAGTAGTGGTTCGAAACTAGATTACCTGCTAAACTAAGGCAAGCCAACGCGACGTGTGTCAGTCTGTCCGCGCGCAGTCTATGGGCATCCATAAACAGGTCAAGCTGCGCGACTGCAGAGTGAAGCGTGCCGAGCGTGAGCCCCAGCTTCTTGGTGACGTCGCGCAGTTGCTGGACCAGGGTGCCTCGGAACTCCAGCTGGGGAATGAAGGGAATTTGATATATGCCGTAGACTAAATAATTACACTTCATGTGTTACACAATAAAGTGTGACAGCGTCCGGTAAAACTTGCGTGGACGTCGCTCACCCGGGCGAAAACCCGTCGTTTGCGCGCCGACTGTTTGAGTAAAGTTGTGTCCCTTGGTGAACGCGCTCCTAAGCGCAAGAGCTACAAACGCCGCAGTCACTCTCTGCTCATTCTATTTTCAATACACACATGCGAGGGTTTTGGGGGACGCCGTGAAAGTGGCTTTGTTTCTGTCTGTATTCGTGACATTTTCGTGATTTAATTACTGAATTTATTTTTGCTGGGTGCAGACCAAACGCTAATTTAACTTAGTTTAGCTTAGCTCTACATAGATGACGCAGTTTTTGTGAAAACCGCAAACTATGTAAACTAAGCTATCAAGTATGGAAAACTGCGTCAGGTAAGCTAAACTAAGTTAGCTTAGCTTTTGGTCTGCACCCCGCATATGAAGAAACCTGGCGAAGAGTTTAGTTTAAGTCTATAGTAGATATTTTATACTACAGGGCAATAGAAAAACTTAACAAACTGTCAATTTAGTACATTACACAATAACTCGGTAATTTGACCTCATTGGTTCAATTTCCTCATTTGGTGACTAATATGCAGTAACAGATTGAAATTAAGATGAAATATCAATGCTTCTGGTAACAACACTAACATGTTTCATCAGCCAAATTAAGAAATAAAGGGGAACTGTATTTAATATTAAATTATCCTTACCCCTCAGCAATAAGGTTTGAAATTGCGAAATACCTAATATGCCACAAATAATTACACCTACTAGGGCGACTTTCCTGTTTTCTCTTAAACTAGTAGAAAATATGTAGTACACTTAACTACATAAAAAAAAACTACAATAACCATGTTACACCTACACACTGTAAACAAATTCCTGATATGAAATGAATGGACTTGCTCCACACAATATTAGTATATGATAATATGGTCTTTACCATCTTCTCTACAATGATGATGATGAATGATTAAAATCTGCATTAACATCTCATAATGGTTGCAATAAATGTATTGAGTGCAGGTAGCAATCAAGTTCTAAATGAGATCTTGCGAATTTCTTCAGTGTCGCAGTCTGAATGCTTTCATTGTGTGCAGTGCAGCGCCAATGTATCATACACAATACAATCAATGCAGAAGTATTGCTGTGGGGCCGGTGCCGAAGTATAATAACTATCTCCATCCCAAATGCAAAGTAATCTCTCTAAAAGTGCGCCT
Organism: Peribatodes rhomboidaria; assembly: GCA_911728515.1. Taxonomy (NCBI): domain Eukaryota; kingdom Metazoa; phylum Arthropoda; class Insecta; order Lepidoptera; family Geometridae; genus Peribatodes; species Peribatodes rhomboidaria. Next base: position 2,393,356 of record OU452184.1, on the reverse strand, counting down.
ATTTGTCAATTTGTGACATTGACACAATTAGATATTGTTTTTAGGATAGTTTGCAGACTTTATCAATGTTGAATAAACAATAGTGAGGGAAGTATCACTCGTTTGCATGACACAGATATTAGATGTTCCGTGTTAAATGTACAGATGTTGAACCTTGGACTAGCTTTGATGTATTAAATCTGTTGATATTGTTTTGTCTTTGCCCACTTCTTACTATGTTTGTACTGATAATATTGCAAATAAAAATCTTGGTCAATTGCGATCTTTGGTTCAGATAATTTTAACCACCGACCTATGATTCATATATTTGTATATCTAGTCAAAATTTCTTTGTTAATTTATTATTTGACTATCTTATCTCATTACAATTTTAAATTAAATTAACTATTAAGTAAATGTTTGAAAAAATCTCTGATTGCAAGATGAAGCCTGCATACATATAGACGAATCTAAGATACATTGTACATTAAAACTAAACAGGGGGCCTTCTATGATATCTTATTACCATGATGGTTACGTTTTGTTTTGAACACTGCGGGACCATGGACCTTATTATGCAGTGATATGATTTGGGGTCACGCAGGTCCCAGGTCTCTTAGGAATAGAATAGATCACCAAAAAGGTTACTCTTCTGGGCAGTCAAATAAAAACCATTGGCTTACCTGTGGTGATTGAAGGTGGATGGTAGGCTTCTCGGCCTCCTGCTCCAGCAGTGACTGCCAAATGTCTTCATGGTACTCGCACAGGTAGTCATCATCTGTCAGGCCCTGCAAATAATACACAATAAATAAAGAAAAGGATTTTTAAAATTGGCCTTCTGCTGGGTCTGAACCTGCTCTCTCTGACTTGAGAAGTGTCTTCTTCGACTAGGGTATCATTGCTTCACTGTTTACTATCAATAAATGGCAATATTATTATGAAACAAGTGTGAGTCTGACAGCAAATGAGAAATAACAATATTTAAATAATTTCTTATATTACAATGCCACCTGAGGAAATATTATGTACCTCACCAATTATTTGTTTTAAATATATGATGTGAAATAATTTTTTGTTAGTTTTTAGTGTCACTCTGATTTATTGGGTTCTTCATGTTATTTATTTTTATAAAATGCATATAAGTATACCCAACAATAGAATGTCAATCTGATCTTTGTTAATATATTTATTTAGGATATTACATTACATCAGCCACTTCTAAGAGTAGTAATTTAACTGACATTTGAGAAGATAATCTTGAAAATAAGTACTTATGAATTTTATCAGTATTTTCACAATGTTTTCAAAATTATGCGCATAATGAGTATTATTACGCAGAATGGTGTAACAAATTTTGTCTTCATTTTCACAGAGGTTTACTGTATTTGGTGTTGAAAAATGATCTCTTTGACTGTACCTATATTTTAAAATATTTTTTTGTTGGCTTTGGAGATCTGTATACTGTTTTTCTTAGGTCTAGACTGTTTTACATGAAATGTTTGAGCATACAAAGGGGTTTATAACTTAATGCATTGCAATAACTTTTAGTAAATTGACACATGCTGCCTTACATGACTGTCCACTTTGGCTTCCATTTCCACTTTCGGTACGTTTTCTCTGGACGTGTGGCTCCTCACACTGGACAAGTTCAACTTCGATATGTTTAAGGACTCCATTTCTTTTCAATAATGCGGTCAGGAACTTGAAATTATGATGAAAATTTTACACGTCGACCGCCAATGACATTCACCACGTGGAAACAAGTGTCAAATTGAATCGACGAATACTCGTAGGAAATCACTGCTACTAGAGTATTTTAATAGTTTAATCGCTAGCATCACTTGTCTTCTTTTAAAATATCACGGCTTCTCTGAAGAAATATTGCTAGAAATATTTTTTTCTCAAAATTTTATCACATGACACAGCAAGCCCGACTACACCATTTTGGCATTTTGGTTTCGCAAATGGCAAAATTGGCAAATGCCAATTCGACATTGACAGTAGATTTGTTATAAAACTTGTTTTTTTTGGAGCGTCTGTGCTGGATAGCGGCTCCCCGTTTCGTTTGGATAGGTACGATTTTTTTCTTGTCGTCACAGGTAAAAAAATATTATCAATCAGATTGATGAGTGCTTGATGATGCGCATAGTAATACTTCATTAAGTTACATTAAAGAACATAATGTGGAAAAATGTTATATCATATCGGTTTTGAGAAAAATATTGATAAAATTTGGTTTAAATTATTTGTTTTCAGGGAGCAGCATAGTTGTGCCCATATTTGGGCATGTCAAAGTTACGACAAATTTCAGATGCCAACATTGCAAAGAAATTTCATACGTCATTTTTTTGGTAGGCTATGATGAGTAGCGGCTGATTGTGTATTTAGAAATTAATTCAAAAGTACTGAATAATTCGTAGTTTAGTTGTAATCCTACTAGTTTCTAGTTAGTAAACTGTAAGATAAATATGTCTTATTCTAACAGTAAGTGCTCGTTTCAAAACTACTTGTGGAAGCATGCTCGCGATGTTCGTCGACACAATTTTGTTGATAATCCTGTTATTCTACGTTTTCGGTGGTGTTCAGTGATATGAAACGGTGCTTTTATATTTACAGAATATACTTTAGCGGCTTTGCCGAGGACTGCGCGCGGGACGCCCTTGGTTCTCGGCGGTGACCCCAAAGGGAAGAATTTCCTGTATACCAACGGAAACTCTGTTATTATCAGGGATATTGAGAATCCTGCAATAGCAGACGTTTACACAGAGCACTCCTGCCAAGTTAACGTCGCCAAATATTCCCCGAGCGGCTTTTACATTGCATCTGGAGGTAAGGTTAACTTATTACCTTCTTATCAGTAACTATTATTGTGATTAATGAGTCACTGTTTACTAAGATGCAGTGTTAAAATCGAAAATCATATACCAAATAAATGACTCATTTGATCTGTGAATAGTGTGCCATTATTAGTACATTTTGTGTTTTACTAAAATGGCATGAATATTGCCTTTTATGGTCACAAAAGTTAAGTCAATGTGCCTAACTTCGAAAGATTTTATTGACAGATCTATACTTATTAGATTATATGCCTTTGTTATTGCTATCAGTTAGAAAAAGACGTCCATTTTTTTGCAATATTAGCCAAAGTCAATTAAGCCTTGAGAATTAGGCCTCGGTTATACAAATAGTTTTAGTCAATACAAAATATTATCTTCTAATCATTTCATTTCTTAAAGACTTGACAGACTTCTTAAAGATTGCATAGTGAATTAAAAATACAAAGTTAGCAAACCTATGTGGTCTTGTATTATTACTTGATTGTATACTTTATTGACATAGGGGAAATTACAATAACAAACTCATGGAAACTACAGAATCGATGTAAATTTTCCTCATAGTCATTTTAACAGACATTTTAAGCTGCAAAGTACCTACCTATTCCTAGTAATGTTTTTATCTGATAGTGTAATCAAAATTCAGAGGTGTGCCTTGTTTTATATCATATTGACAATAGTAACATTTAAAAGTAGAGCTGTAGTAATTATCATAAGAATCGAAAAATTGCAAACAATCTAATGCCGCTTGTGCATAGCAGTGTTGCATCGCATGTCTGGAAAATTATCTTGAAATAAAAATGGTTGACCTGAGGTATGCAGCATAGAGTGACTTTTTGCATGTCATTCGTTCAGCAAACATGCCGTGCGTGAGGCACTTTTATTATTATTGGTAAATAATAATAAAAATAAAACAAACAACTGTCTGTTTTGGTATCTTTTAAGGTAAGCCCAAATTAAAAATAAAATTGGTAGCAAATCTATCTGTACAAATAATTGGTATTATTAAACAAAGTCTGTCTGTCTCTTTTTCTGTCAGTAAATCCAGTATCTTCTCATCTTGTTGGCTTGATGTGTACCCAGCATTAATTTGTAATTTGTTTTTTTAATTTTTAATTTTAGGCAATAAATACTTTTTATTTATTTGTTAAATCATGCTTAGGTTTTTATTATGGCTCTCAATATCATTTAGATAATTTTGCACTGAAGGTTTATAGGTACAATGCAAAACCGGGGTGGGTCACTAGTTTAATTATGTAATAGACTTAATTCTGGAGGCTTATCTATTGAATTCTTTATCTTAACTTGCTCAATGATTGATGTTCTTGTAACAAAAGCAGCAATAATACAGACAGCTATATTATAGCAAGTAAATACTTCTGGTGGTATCATATAAATGAGTACTCGTTCGCGCCGCCGATTAGTCTGCTGCACACGTACCTCGCTTTCCTTTGACGCTTTACCTCCGCTTCCCTGCCTAGCCTGCCTTGCTTTCCTGCCTTGCCTATCCCGCTTTCCTGCGATTGTTTTTAGGTTCGAACTGTCGAGGTTGCGCGACTCTGAACCTTCTTTCCCGGTGATACGATTCGCGGTCGCGCAACATCGGCGGCTGCACATAAAAATGATATTTCCAAAGTAGCCTAGCTAATAGTAGTTTTTTGTGCCTGTAATTATTGTCTGTAAAGTCAGTGAACTTTGAGTTGGCTGGTGTGATAGAAAATCTGTCAACAAAGGTGATAACTGCCAAACTGATCATTTACAATACTGACTGACTTACAACATTAACCAATTGAAAAGGATTCAGATAGTTGCATATCAGTTTTTGACGCTTAGTTAGCAGAGCAAAACTGATACATGTTAGCCCCCTGACTATTAAACATTGTACCCATGGTCATGGAATAGTAATTCAGTGTTTTGTCTTTTTCATACATATTATATAATCATACATAAATACATATATTTATAAATACATAGAGGTAGGCAGAAACCACTTTTCTCCACTTGCTACGATCCTGGCATACATCTTTCGCTTCTTCCACTTTCATGAGTCTTTTCATACACGCTTGTCGCTTACGGGTACTCTTGTCTTTTTCAATTGAGTTATAAACTAAAAAGAAAGTAGGAAAATAACTAATGTAAACAAAACAATTTCTAAAGGCTCCCACAGACTTCTTGTCTCTTGTATAGCATGTCTGTGTTGAGAAATATTCTGAAAACATTATAAGCCCAAAGATCAGTAATAAAACAAAGCCTTCATAAAAAAACGACAGCTACTCTCCTACACTATTCGAATTCTAGTCATAACTATCAATAAACTAATATGTTTGTTACGCTTTCTCGCCCTAACTACTCAACCAATCAACGTGATACATGAAACTTGAACAATGCATACCTACGTTGTTAGGGGTACAGAATTGTTAATTTTTCCTGTGTTTTTCAATAAAAAAATAACAGTTCCTGTGGGACCGCAGGTGAAGCTGCTGGTCGCAGCTAGTCATGGTCACAAATAAATTATAATAATACATACACAACTTTTCATTCAGAGTCCGTGCAACGTTTATCATCGCGTATTATCAAAACAGCTCGGCATTGTGTAATGGTGCCTAATACCGACCACATTTATTATGATTTCGCGAGAGCGATCTCTGGCGCGCCGCCAGAAGGGAACACTCCAGAATTAAACTCTGTTTCTAGATGTTACAGGCGTTAGGTGTAATATTGAAGCTTCCAGACTTTCCAGTAAAATTGAAAACAAAAATCATAACAAAATAAAAACGTTTCATACTCAAATCTCCTCCCTAGAGTTCCTTGATGAATTCTTTCTTAGAAATTACCAAATAATAATAGTAATAGTAATATAACATATAACAAATTCTCTTACCACATTTGACACTATGGCTAATTAATATTACTTATAAACAGCTATTGTTATAACAGCTTATTACATTAAACGTCATAGAAAAGTCTTGGTATATCTTATTTCTCACAAATGTTATACAAAGGCAAAGTTTGTATGTAAGTATGTTAGGAGCGATCTCATGATAATCAGCTTCGATTTTAAAAGTATTGCATTAATGGTAACTACACAATCACTGCGTTATTACAATTACTACAATTATTACAATTACTACAATTATTACAATTACTACACAATCACTGCGTGACCTATAAGAAGTAAGTCGCGGGCAGATAAAATAGTGCAAAATAAAGTTTGTCACTCATTGGAGCCACTCGGGACTTCGACTCATTGTCAATGGGTGTTCCACGGGTGGACGCCGCGTGGTAAACCAGTGAACTTCGCGTGGTCAATGAGTGGCCCACGAATTTCCCAGTAAAGCGTGAATCACTCGCGGGCGGCGCGTGGTCACCGAGTGGGCCGCTGTCCGCGCGTTGACAGCTTGCACCGAGGCGATCCGGAGATGATGTAGCAAGCGCATATCCATTGAAGTTCACGTATAGAATACCTAACCGCAAGAGACGATATGGGTCGGGTCCCAGGTGGCTCTAATGAGTGTTAAAGGCTCCTTAAAGTGATTTATAAAACGAAAGAGAAAATAAAACGACAGTTGTAATATTACTTCTGAACGCGTTCATTATAAGCCTTGTCTCACTATTACAGACGCATCGGGCAAGGTCCGCATCTGGGACACTGTGAACAAGGAACACATCCTCAAAAATGAGTTCCAACCGATCGGCGGGCCGATCAAAGATATCGCGTGGAGCGCCGACAGCCAGCGCATGGTCGTGGTCGGTGAGGGGAGAGAGAGGTCAGTATACTTATCAGAGGGGAAGGGGGACATCTGTTGTAAGACAACAAGTCCTACAACAGTCATATTAACAAGTAACATTATTAAAAGAAATACAAAAAACGCGGCTGAAAACGTTGTACCTTACGTCACTTCCACTATCAATACGATTCAAATGACACCTCACATGTGGAAATCCATCAAGCTGTTTAGGCTGTAAGGTGTATTAAAGAAACCTCATACATGCACAACATACACTAAAAAAACAAAACCCTCCTTGCGCAGTCGGGTAAAATAAATAAATGAATAAATAATAAATAAATTCGTGACACTTCCACACACGGTCGCCTGACCCCAAACTAAGCAAAGCTGACTATGGCTGCCAGAGACTGATATACATACTTGAATATTTTTAAAACATACTTAATTACATATTAACACCCAGACATAGAACAAACACAAATGTTCATCACATAAATGTTTGCCCTAGGTGGGAATTGAACCCACGCCCCCAAGCTCAGAAAGAATTATGGGGTAATCTTGGGAGCTACTGGAGCAATTAAAAAATGTTTTCATCAATAGAATGCTAATCCATCATGAAATATAAAACCGGCAAGCATTTATCATGAGGTCGTTATAATACGGCATAGAATTGTAACGTAAGTGCTAACCGGTTTTATATTTCATTATTATCAATGCTCTTACAGAAACTTAGTGAAGAAAGCTAATCACTGAAGCCCACTTGCACTAAATGTAAGAATTGCCAAAGTTACTGCTTAACTAGTTTAAGACTACTCCTAGCGAAATATTCGCTAATTGGGCACAAAAAGTTAAGATTCTCGGAATTAAATAAGGTTCGTGTAAAAAAAAATAGGTAGGAGCTAGCTAGGAGTGGATTAAACTAGTTAAGCAAGGAATTAGGCAATTCTTAAATTTGGTGCAAGTGATCATGTGTGTAATACCATTTTTAGCTTTGTTGTGTTGCTTTACACAACTTCTTTGTTTCGTGGTGGCCGCGGCAGATTGCTACTTAATAAAGATAATGTCCTCATGAAAGAGTTACACCATGCATTGTGGATTTTCCTCTGATACGCAGTACCAAGCGTTTTGCTTCTATGTTTCCGTATTGCTAATGATGTTTCCTGGGAGCTATAATCCGGGCCTTTTCAAGGTCAGAGTGAATAGGTATCTTATAAGTCTGAGTGCTTCATCTTTGACTATATCTTTTGCTTACCGCGACAGGCGAGTTATTATTATTCTCTTATTGTTAGTCTTATTCGCGAAAAATATAATAAAAAAGTTACAACCTACTCGCGGACCGAGGACCGATCACTTATCAACCATTTTTGTCACAATAACAATGCTTTTCAAGTGTTAAAAATTTTTACTTATTAATTACTCCCAGATTCGGTCACGTATTCATGGCGGAGACCGGTACGTCTGTCGGTGAGATCAGCGGCCAGTCCAAACCGATCAACTCTGTCGACTTCAGACCGGCGCGTCCGTTCCGTATCGTCACAGCTTCAGAGGACAACACGCTGGCTGTGTTTGAAGGGCCGCCGTTCAAGTTCAAGTGCACTAAGCAGGTCAGTTGTTTAGTGCATGTGCACTTAACAGTTAAAGTATCATAGCCTACATAGATGCCAGACGGGTTATAGTTCTTTAATCAAATACTTTTTAGCTTTATAATACTTTACAGCTTGGTCATTAGCGAACCATAAAAAATATTGAAATAAACATTTGTCCTTTCCTAATAAACGTTGGATAGCCTCGAATTAGTAATTCTGTGTTACTTTCTCAAACAAGTTAAAAATGTAAAAGAAAGACAAAAGTCTGTATAACTATCTTGTAGCTTGTTTATTATTAAGGGGGTTGATGATTTTTGAGATTTAAGTATAGCAGATTTTTTTTTGGTGAGTAATTAATAATGATTGGTGAGTAATAATGGTTGGTAATTAATACCCTCATTAGGGTATTAATTATACATATTTGATAAACACGTATTTTTTGTGTACCGTCTGTTAAGTGCGCAGACATAGCTACATATAAAAAAATTAGTAATATTATTTTTTATATTGTATTACTTAGTTCAAAAACTTGCCAAAATTCTTTTTTGGTAAGATTTTTTTTTGATTAGGAGAAAAATTTAAAAAAAAAAAGGTATAGGAACCGGTAGTGTATTTAAAAATTTTGGTTTTCGTTGACAGGAGCATACTCGCTTCGCTCAGGCAATCCGCTACAGCCCGGACGGGAGTCTCTTTGCCTCCGCCGGCTTCGACGGGAAGATATTCCTGTTTGACGGAGCCACCTCCGAATTGAAGGGAGAGGTAAGCTTATTTTCCTCCTCAAGTTTGGTCTAGCTTGGTTTAGTTAAAACTATCCATAAAATGTGAAGAAATACCAAACAAAAATGTACTTATAAAAAAATCTTACTCAACTCAACACATCACACTTACTACTATCTACTATTATAAATGCGAAAGTTTGTTACTTAATTACGCCAGAACGGCTCAACAGATCAGGATAAAATTCAGCACAGAGATAGATTATACTCCGGAATAGCACATAAGCTATTTTTAACCGCTGGTAATGCCGCGGAGCGCTGTTAGTAAGTTGTAATGCGGAAGTTAGTTTGTAAGTGTGTTTGTTACTTTATCACGCTTAAGCTTATGAACGGATTTTGATGGGAATGGGAAGCTTATACCTTCGATTAACGCAGGATTACATAATTACTACTTGCGAATTCTTTTTGAACTGTGGGTATTAAAGCGGAGCGCAGATACAGATAAAGGTTTCAAGTATATTGACTGTCTTCTGTTTTGATGGATTGAAGATTTAAATCTCTTAACTATTCTTGCAAGCAATGGCAGCCTAGTTGGGAGAAGGCCCGCCTTTCAAGCCAGAGGGAGCTGGTTCGAACTCAGCCGACGGCACGCACCAATTTGTTCGTTGTGTGAACATACGAGTATGTGCGTATTGTATGTCACCTGACTGGAGCCCGGTGTCTAGCGACAAGCTCACCCCCTGTCACATTTGGGATTGAATATCGTCCGGCGAAGTGTGGGTGTTGTATTACACCTCTGCTAGCCCCTTCGGGGGAAAGGCGTGACGATATGTTATATTAGTACTGTACTGTAGCGGAGCGCAGCTTGTAAAAGTAAAGGTTTCAAGTATCAACTGTCTTCTGTTTTGATGAACCAAAGATTCAAATCTCTTAAATGTTCTCAGATAGGGTCCCCAGCTCACAAAGGCGGCGTGTACAGCATATCCTGGTCTCCTGATGGCAAACAGCTGCTCTCCTGTTCCGGAGACAAGACTTGTGCCATCTGGGACATTGAAACTAGGGAACGGACTACACTGTTCAACATGGGCAATGCTGTTGAGAACCAACAGGTTTGTTACAATAATGTTCATCAACAATGCAAACAGAATGTGATAGGTTCATGTGTGTTTGTGTGTGTGTGTGTGTGTGTGTATTTGTATGCCAAATGTCGGGTAAACTTCGAGCCAAAACTAAAACGCAGTGGATGCCAGGTCAAAAACGTACTTGTGGCAGACCAAGAAGCGTTGGGAAATGGAATTATAGCTCAGGACAGTGACAAATAAAAAGAAGGTAGTGGAGGTCTTTGCCTAACATTGGTAAGCTGGCTGGACAGGACCATAATATAATCTTTTTTATTTATTTAAATCTGTGATGGACTAAGTCATAATCAGATGTTTTGGCTTGTTTCATTGTTTTTTAAAGGAGTGTTTCTGGCGATACTCTCCCTCAGCCTCCACAGGTTGAGGTGTCTAGGTTCTAGGCTTCTAGCATATCTGATTATTCTCTCCAACATCTCCAGTTTTCCAACCATTTGTCAATTTTAAACAGATGTGTTTATAGTTGTTCTGGTGGTACATGCAGAATCATCTGCATATGTTGCTGTAACTGCATCTGTATCACACGGTAAATCAACTTTGTATAGTGGGTACAGCACTGGGCCAAATATGAAGCCTTGTGGTACAGACGCCCTAATGTCATACAGGAGGGATATTTTTTCGCCGTCTTTAACCTAGATTATTCTCCAACTATCTTAATATCATATATAAATAACCTAGATTATTCTCTATCTATCCTAATCTATCTTGCACTTACAAACCATGTAGTATGAATTGGGTAATATGCTTTTTAGCTTGTAAAGAAGACCCGTGTGCCAGATTCTGTCGAATGCCTGCTGGAATCCCAAGAAAACCGCAGCACAGTGTTCTTTCTGCTCAAGAAATTGACATATTTTGTTGACATATGGTGTATCTGTTATACTTTGCTGTGATGCTCCCGGAATCCAAATTGATGATCCGGTATAATGGCTTCTACTCCTAAGATTGGCTTTAGTCTTTGTAGGAATATAATATAGTATATTTTTCTATCTCTTTCTCATAGGTCGACTTTTTGGCACTAACGCGTCTGAGGTAAAGTTCTGTGTTTATCTGACATTATAGGTCCCATACGCATGACTCAATTTTGATTCTGTTCTGAATTCCTGTTCAGTCCTGATCACAGTACATCTCCCCAGGTATCCTGCCTGTGGCAAGGCAAGCACCTCATCTCCGTGTCCCTGTCCGGTGTGATCACGTACCTCGACCCCGAGGCGCCGGAGAGCCCGCGGCGCGTGGTGACGGGCCACAACAAGCCCATCACGAGCCTCGCGCCGCTCGCGCCGCGCGCCGTCTACACGGCGAGCCACGACGGCGCTGTCACCTACTGGGACTGCGAGACAGGTACTCACTGGGAACTGTCGCGCCGCGAGGTGACCACAACAAGCCCATCACGAGCCTCGCGCCGCTCGCGCCGCGCGCCGTCTACACGGCGAGCCACGACGGCGCTGTCACCTACTGGGACTGCGAGACAGGTACTCACTGGGAACTGTCGCGCCGCGAGGTGACCACAACAAGCCCATCACGAGCCTCGCGCCGCTCGCGCCGCGCGCCGTCTACACGGCGAGCCACGACGGCGCTGTCACCTACTGGGACTGCGAGACAGGTACTCACTGGGAACTGTCGCGCCGCGAGGTGACCACAACAAGCCCATCACGAGCCTCGCGCCGCTCGCGCCGCGCGCCGTCTACACGGCGAGCCACGACGGCGCTGTCACCTACTGGGACTGCGAGACAGGTACTCACTGGGAACTCTCGCGCCGCGAGGTGACCACAACAAGCCCATCACGAGCCTCGCGCCGCTCGCGCCGCGCGCCGTCTACACGGCGAGCCACGACGGCGCTGTCACCTACTGGGACTGCGAGACAGGTACTCACTGGGAACTGTCGCGCCGCGAGGTGACCACAACAAGCCCATCACGAGCCTCGCGCCGCTCGCGCCGCGCGCCGTCTACACGGCGAGCCACGACGGCGCTGTCACCTACTGGGACTGCGAGACAGGTACTCACTGGGAACTGTCGCGCCGCGAGGTGACCACAACAAGCCCATCACGAGCCTCGCGCCGCTCGCGCCGCGCGCCGTCTACACGGCGAGCCACGACGGCGCTGTCACCTACTGGGACTGCGAGACAGGTACTCACTGGGAACTGTCGCGCCGCGAGGTGACCACAACAAGCCCATCACGAGCCTCGCGCCGCTCGCGCCGCGCGCCGTCTACACGGCGAGCCACGACGGCGCTGTCACCTACTGGGACTGCGAGACAGGTACTCACTGGGAACTCTCGCGCCGCGAGGTGACCACAACAAGCCCATCAACCGACAGAAACAACCCACAACAGCCAACTCTCTCTCTCTGGTCGAAGATCGCGACCACCCTTTTGCTTCACCCAGCGATTTGTCAGTATCCTCCTATTGCTTATTTGTATATTGCTAATTGGACGCAAGCTGTCAGCAGCTAACGAGTTGCTTAGTTAGGACAAAGCCTTAAGGCTAAAACACACCAAATCATAAAGCAGTCCGATCCATATGCGCGCTGTCAATATGTCGTTGTCAACAAGTAGTCTGTGCGTCAAGCAGCTATTGTAAGGGACTGGTTTCGGTGTGACGTCTTTCATAGACATTCATACTTTACTGGTCCTAGCAAACGGGACCGGACTGTATCTGCATTTGGTGTGCTCCAGCCTAGAGCGTTCATTGTGGAAATCATGATCAAAAATGATCCTAACCTATATAAGGTTAGGATCATACACAGATCATAGGGCCTTGTGCCTAGTGCGGGCCGCAGGAATTGGTCGAAAAACTAGTACGTTAAATTAATGACATTATTCCTAAGTTTTTAACTTATTGTGATTATTTTTGAATTTCAGTAATGGAAATAAAACATTGTATCATTGTATGCAGGAAGGCTAGTAGTGATCTAGCAGTGGACGTTCTCTAACTGTGATGATAAATGAATAATATTCGGGACACTTGCACACACGGTCGTCTGACCCCAAACTAAGCAAAGCTTGTACTATGGCGGCCAGAGATTGATAAACATACATTTTTTTAAATACATACTTAAAATCAATTATCATCTAGACATAGAACAAACACAAATGTTCATCACATGAATGTTTGCCCTAGGTGGGAATCGAACCCACGCCCCCTAGCTCAGAAAGCAGGTTCACTACCGACTGAGCCATCGAGGCAGTCAATTCACAAATGATTCCCTAACTCTTGTATTTATTCGTTCTGTTTGTTCCAGGCGAGGGTCGCCACGTCACCGGCACGGGTCACGGAAACCAGGTGAACGGTATGTGCGCAGGCGCAGCCGGCAGTCTGCTCACGATCGGGATCGATGACACGCTGCGGCGGGCCAAGCCGAATGCTGAAGGTAATATAACACAAATTGTACAACGTGCAAAAAAGGTTAGGTGAAAAAATGCCAGCTCAGGAGTACCCGTAACCGACGAGCATGTATGAAGGGACGCATGGCTACTTCCATGCGTCCCTTCATACAGAAGCGAAAGATGTGTGCCAGGATCGTAGCAAGTAGAGAGAAGTGGTCTCTGCCTTCCCCTACGGGAAAAAGGTGTGACTATATGTAATATGTATGCATACAAGGTGCTGTTTTTGCTTGCTTTGTACTAATACACAAAGGTGTTGTTCTACCCGCCAAAGTGTATGACTTTTACAACATAAGTTTGCAAAATTGGAAAGAAAACAATGACTCTATGCAAATTAATAAGTCACGTGATCACTTTTGTATGAAGACTTTAATTTTTTCCTCGATTTATGTAAACTTGTGCTCTAAAACTGGTTTGTTCTGGTTGTTTGTAGAACGACACTCTTAAGTATTACTGTAATAATATAATATTCTACACTATACCAGCACCTCGGATACACATTGTATACATAATGTGAGAAAACTTCATAATGTACACTATGACGTTTTCTTTAAGTTAATTAGCGTAATAGATGAGTATGTTCCAAAAAGAAAAGTAATTGATAAAAACAAATATCCACCGTGGTTTAGCAAAACTTTAGTCAGAATGCTAAGAGAGAAAGAAAAACTGAGAAAACGCTTTAAAAAATACCACAACCCGCGTGATCGTGTTGAATTTGAGATTTCGAGAGACCGCTGTCGTAAACTTTCTGATGCACTTTATGCCGATTATATGGGTAGGATTGAGAGCGATATTGCCAAAAGTCCTCGAGCATTTTGGCGATTCATAAAAGATAAACGTCGGGACCGATCCTCTTTTCCTGCCAAAATGTACATGAATGATGTAACAGCTGACACTGGTTCAGGTATTGCTGATTTATTTGCTGACAATTTTGCGTCAGTATTCCTTAACAAAATTTCTCCTTCTCTGACGCAGTGCACTTCTGTTTTAACAGATAATAATGGAGCAAATAGTATAGGTTCGGTGCATTTTTCTGAGACAGAAATTTTTAAAATTCTTAAATCAGTTGATGCAACTAAGGGTCCGGGACCTGATGGCATTCCTCCGGTTTTTGTCAAGAGATGTGCCACTGCTCTTACTTTGCCCCTAAGTTTGATAATGATCCGGTCGCTTGCTTCTGGACAGTATCCTAGTCAGTGGAAACGAGCTCGTATTGTGCCGCTGCATAAAAAAGGTGACTTATGTGATGTCTCAAACTATAGACCCGTATCCATTCTCTCATGTTTTTCCAAGGCGTTTGAATCTCTTGTTTGCACAGTTATCACCAATCAAACAAAAAATATAATTTCAGAACACCAGCATGGTTTTAAGAAGGGGCGGTCAGTCGAAACGAATTTAGTATCTTTCGTAAACCAGTTGTCAACAGAAATTGACAGAGGACGTGAGATAGATGCAATATACACTGATTTTAGCAGTGCTTTTGATAAAGTTTGCCATCCTATTCTTCTGAACAAGCTCGAGCACATCGGTGTTCACGGTCAATTTCTTAATTGGTTTAAATCTTATCTCGAGGATGGACTTCAATCCGTTGTAATCAACGGCTATGAATCGAAGTTGTATGCAGCTGAATCTGGAGTACCTCAGGGATCGATCCTAGGGCCGGTGCTATTCTCAATATTTATTAATGACATCATTAAACAAATAAAGCACTGTAATTACAGTTTATTTGCAGATGACCTAAAGATATTCAGGGTTGTGAAAACATTAGATGACTCTAAACTGGTACAGAGCGATATTCATAATATTAAGTTGTGGTGTGATCAAAACAAAATGTTCCTAAACTCCAAAAAGTGTTTTTGCATCAAATTTACAAGAAAAAAGAATGTCCGAAGATGTACTTACACACTTGGAGGAATTGGTCTTGAGGAAGTCGATGAAATACGTGACTTGGGAGTTATAATTGATAAGAAGCTAACCTTTAGACCGCACATCGATGCAATAGTAAAAAAGTCTGCTCAAATGATTGGGTTTATAAACCGTAACTCAAAGAGCTTCCGCAGTGTTAACACCAAAAAACTACTATACAATTCACTTGTCCGAAGTCATCTTGAATTTGCTTCTTCTGCTTGGAACCCTCTATACATTTGTCATTCCCAGCGCATCGAGAGCCTACAGCGTTCCTTTACCAGATCACTTGCGTTTTCCAGTAGCGGCATATCTCACAGGATTGACTATAACAGTCGCCTGGCGTTTTTCGAAATGTTTTCGCTTCGAGTGAGACGTAAACAACGCGATTTACATTTTCTGCACAAGGTCATTCACGGTGACATCGACAGCCCATATTTGATTGAAAACGTAAAACTACGCGTGCCGCTTCGTTACCCCAGAAACAAAATAAAAAAGCCTTTAAGTCGTACTTTCTGCCGAACTAATCTTGGTTTAAATTCACCAATGGTGCGCATGTGCTCTTTTTACAATGACGTTAGTAGAAATGTGGATATTTTCTCTGGCTCCTTGAGACATTTCAAGAAGGAAGTTGCCGAAGTGCTAGTTCCGTAGGATAAGTACTTTTTTTTTACTTGTTTTTGTTGTTTTACTTTTTGTACTTTTCCTGAATTTTTAATTTCCATTACTCTCTTTTTTCCATTTTTTTTTTTTTTAAGTGTATTTGTCGTTAGTTAGTTTTTAAATTTAGTCAAGCAAATCATAGAAAATTGTTGTGTATGCCTATAATTGGCGCATGTATCAGGTAGAAACCATGAGAACATTATTTATTGTATGTTTAATATGTGCGCTGTTGGCTTACCTTAATAAATAAATAAATAAATAAAATAAATAAGTTGCGCGGCGATACTATCGTCGGGCGACACTGAAGCCACTGACGGAACTAAACCTTAACATTTACAGTGTTTTACCCGACTGCGTAAGAAGGAGAGTTATGTTTTTTGAGCCTATGAATGTATATTTGTATGTATGTGAGTATGAGGTTTCTTTGACACGCCCTAGAACCTAAACAGCGACGGTACAGACTTGAATCGTCTTGATGGTGTTACTGACATGTGGTACAATATTTCTCAGCTGGATTTTTTGTTTTTTAATAATGTCACTTGTTTCAAGTACTATTTGTAATATTTAAGGGGAAGCCCCGACGTACACGGACGACGCTTTGCCGCTGGGCGCTCAGCCGCGCGGGATGGACCACATCGTAGACGACGACACCACCATCATAGCTACTGTTAAAGAGGTAAACTATTATCAATATATATATATATATACATATATATAAATAAATAAATAAATTTTCACACACGGTCGCCTGACCCCAAACTAAGCAACGCTTGCACTATGGCTGCTAGAGCTAATAGAACTATAAACATATATGTTTTTAAATGCATACATAAATAGATATTAACACCCAGACATAGGAACAAACACAAATATTCATCACATAAATGTTTGCCCTAGGTGGGAATCGAACCCACGCCCCCAAGTTCAACAGGCAGGTTTACTACCAACGAGCCACCGAGGGAGTCACCAACTGAGCTACCGAGGGAGTCAAATTAAATATTGTCCCGCGCCTCCTTCCCCTAAGGGGTTGGTAGAGGTGTATTTCAACACCCACATCTGCGAAAAAACATGAACGTATATTTAGAGCGAACATGAATATTAAAAAAAAATGCCATAGGTGGTAAAAAAGCTAACAGACCGTCTGATGGTAAGCGATCACCGTCGCCTATGGATACCTGTAATAAGAAGGGTATCACAGATACGTTGCTTATCCTTAATGACATTGAGAGCCCTTTTGAAAAACTTCATAACATACCTAACATATCGTCACGCCTTTCCCCCGCGGGGGCTGGCAGAGGTGTAATCCAGCACCCACACTTCGCCGGACGATATTCAGTCTCAAATGTGACAGGGGGCGAGCCTGTCCCCATACACCGGGCTCCAGTCATGTAGTAGATGACATATAATACGCACAAATATTCACACAATGAACAAATTGATACGTGCCGTCGGGTTTGCACTCGGTCCCTCTGGCTTGAGAGGCGGGCCTTCTCCCAACTAGGCTGCCATCGCTAAACATGAAAAACTTCATGCTGTAGTTATTTGTTACTTTAAATCATTATTGGTCTTTAGACGATGTGGCCGCTTTGCAATGTTTTTGGTCCTTAGTAAAATTAAGATTTGTAACTTTGATGTCTTGAATGATATTAGCACAAGAGCTCTAGACAAGTTGTAATCGCTTCCTAGCGATTGTTTCTACAATTGCTAACGCTCAAAGCTGGCTGCTGATTGGACGAGTCGACAATATTATCACGTGACATTTTTAAAGCTGGTATTTCGCTTACAATTGATCTAAGCCTTGTTTTCAAGGTGCCTTTTTGCGTATTGAGACTTTACACCTACATATGTATATCTTATCGAAGTGTATTTTCTAAATGAAACTAAACATATCCAGTTGGTGGTTGTAATCGGTGGCAGCAAGCAGTCGACTCTGCCGATCGACTACGAGCCGACGTGTGTCGCAATCGAACCTAAGTCGCGACATGTCGCTGTCGGAGGTATGTACTCTTTTATAAATCCTTACTAATTATAAAAAACGAAAGTAACGCTGTCTGTTTGTAGGCTTTTCACGCCTAAACGGCTGTACGTATCTTGGTGAAATTTGATAAATAGTTGCAGTATATCACAAGGAACGTTTTTGGATACTTTTTTCTGAAATAAATCTTTTTATCATTAAATTCTGTAAATTAGTAAAAAAATAACGCGCTGCTTACTAAATGCGTCAGACAACATTACAGAATAGTACATTGTTGGTACTAAAATAACAACTGATAACTAAAATTAAAACTCCACTCAAAACCAGCCAGATTTTTTTTATGTTGGACTCTGATCTGATCTGATCTTACAAAGATAAGGTCACAGTTTTTAGTAAATGTACTAATAACATAACTGTGACCAATAGTTTAAACTTTTAAGTGAGACAACAGAGAAGTGTGTGGACATTTCACTTTTTTATCAAACCATAAACCGCTTCTCTGGCAAAATTTTAGAAATAGAACTTTTATTAGATAAGTATAATTTTGATATTTTATGTTTCACTGAAACTTGGTTAAAATCAAATAAAATGCTATTTAATTACAAATTTTCAGGTGGCCAGTGCGTTTAACAGAGTATCCGCTGAAGGAGGAGGCTGTATTATTCTTTTTAAAAATAACATGAAATATAAGGAACGCTCTGACATAAGGGGCTATTCTGTTGAACGTGTCTGTGAAATTGCTTGTGCGGAAATGGACAGGCACATAATATTATGTGTTTATCGACCACCAGCATCTAACTTCAATCATTTTATGTCAACAATGGAGTGCGTACTAAAGAAACTTTCTAAATCAAATAGATCTATTGTGGTTTGCGGAGACTTCAATATAGATATTTTAGTCAATTCTACGGATAAAATTAATCTAATTTCTTTATTTAAAGCATTTAATTTAAACTATCTTTTCTGCGAGCCAACTAGAGTAACGGAGACCTCATCTACTTGCATAGACAATATTTTCTCAAGTTGTAAAACAAAAGATTTATCACTTTTTAACGGAGTCAGGTCAGATCACAAGGGCCTTGCAATTAAATTTGAAATTGATAAAATAAAGAAACCATCTTTAGTTGAGTGTAGACCATTAACGAAAGGTAGGTTAAAACGACTAAATAATTGCATAGAGTCGAAACTTATTTTAACTGATTTTTCTGTCAATAACCCTAATGACAGTTATGAAAAATTATTTAAAATAGTTAGCAATGAATTTAATGAAATTTGTCCAAAGAAGAAGATTCAATTCAACCAAAAAATACAGTTTAGTGACTGGGCGACCAGAGGTATACGAATAAGTAGAGATGTTATGTATGATTTATATAACAAGAAATCTCTGACATCTAGTAAGGATTTTCATGACTATGTTAGAAAATACTCGAAAACTTTTAAGTCGGTTTGCATTCGCGCTAAAGCTTTGTTTATAAAAGATAAAATTCAAAAATCCGATAATAAAATAAAAGCTGTCTGGAAGACCATCAACACAGAGACGGGAAAAAGTAAGTCGAGGGATTCAGAATTTACGCTGGTAGTTGAGAATCAGCCGGTTTCTGATGCAAAATCGGTAGCCAACTCTTTTGAACATTTCTTCTCTAGCATACCCTTTGATGCCACCAAAACGCTTAACTCGTCTCCAGATGATGCAGGTGCTTTTCTAAAAGAACACTTCTCGCGGGATATACCAGACTTTCGGTTCAGATACACTTCCATCTCTGAAATTATCAAAACTTTCAAAAGCTTAAGAGTTAAATCTAGTGAAGATTTATGGGGATTATCAGTAAAAGTGTTAGAGTCTTTAATAGAAACTATTGCACCACACCTCATGGTCATATTTAACATGTGTATTGACAGAGGCACATTTCCCGATTTAATGAAAAACAGCAAAATTACCCCTATCTTCAAATCGGGTAGTAAGTCAGATCCCTCGAATTACAGACCCATCTCTGTGCTTCCGGCTTTGAGTAAAATATTTGAAAAGATTATACTTAATCAACTGTTGTGTCACTTTAACATACACAGTATATTAAACGAAAATCAGTTCGGTTTCACGAAAAGTAGATCAACAACAGATGCGGGAGTTCGATTAGTTACGCATGTGATGGAAGCTTGGGAGAGTTCACAGGATGCCATCGGTGTCTTTTGTGATCTTTCCAAAGCGTTTGATTGTGTAGAACACCGCACCTTGATCCGTAAATTACACCACTACGGAATTCGTGGAATCGCTCTAGATCTTGTCGAGTCATATTTAACTGATAGACAACAAAAAGTGGGAATTAATGGCGTCACATCTTCCGGATCTTTAGTTACAATGGGAGTACCACAAGGTTCTATCTTAGGCCCGTTCTTATTTTTGGCGTATATAAATGATTTGCCGTATATGGTTAAGGACCTTACAGACATAGTTCTATTTGCTGATGATACATCTCTTATTTTTAGAACAGATAGGAAAGATAGTGAACTTGTGCATGTGAACAACGTACTGACTATTATTTCGAGATGGTTCGCTGCGAACAATTTGTTACTAAATGCAAAAAAAACTAAGTGTTTAAAGTTTTCCATGCCTAATGTTAGATATATAGAACCAAACGTAATGCTTGAGGGCGATAAACTTATCATAGACAAGGCGACGGTGTTCCTGGGTATAAGCATTGATTCCAAACTGCAATGGGGTCCACATATTAGTGCTCTGTCTGGGAGACTTAGTTCTGCTGCTTATGCGGTTCGCAAGATTAGGCAACTGACGGATATAGCTACAGCTCGGATGGTTTACTTTGCTTACTTCCACAGCATAATGTCATATGGCATTTTGCTGTGGGGATCAGCTGCTGAAGTGGAGGCCATTTTTATTTTGCAAAAGCGAGCGGTCCGCGCTATCTACGGAATGGGTCCCCGTGAATCATTGAGAGATTTATTGAAAGAAATAAATATTTTAACTTTACCTTCTTTATATATCTTTGAAAATATTATGCACGTTCGCAAAAATCTACATAAATTTAAATTGAACAGTGACTATCACAATTATAACACTAGAAATAAGGATAGGATAGCTGTACAGAGATTTAGACTGACTAAGTCAAGAAAGTCATTTTTAGGCAACTGCGTTAGTTTTTACAATAAAATTCCGAAAAATATAACAGGGCTCACCGAGGGAAAATTCAAATCACATGTAAAAACTACATTAATGAAAAGAGGATATTATAAGGTTAAGAATTATTTAGAAGATAAAGATGTCTGGAGCCTTCCACTTCCGCCAAGTAGCCACTAATATTTATAGATATTACCTAGTTGTAAGCCAAAATTTGTGAGACTAATTTATTTATTATTTGAAAAAATAATGCCCCTCAGTTTCTTGCCTGTTCTTCTGAGTAGAGGCTCTTTATCCGAACAAGGCGGTCGAGTCTATTTAAATAATTTTGACGTTCATAAGTGTATCTTTGATACCTAAATTGAATAAAAACATTTTGACTTGACTTGACTTGACTTGACTTGATCTCTTTGAAATTTGATAATTAGTTACAGTAAATCACGAGGAGGGTTCACGGATACTATTTTCTGAATAAACGCAAACGAAGTTGCGGGCAACAGCTAGTATTAAGATAAAGATAATTTAATTAACGAAAGACACTTACACAGGAACTTAAATACAAAAAGTACAATGTACAAGTACATGGGACAACAAAACTATAGTGACTGTGTAAGACACAGAACTGCTGCACGGTGAGCCCCAAACTAAGCTCGAGGCTTGTAACTTGGGGCTCGGGTGCGAGACAAAATGGGTTTCATATGCGTGTTCCGTCGTTAACACTAATAAGAAAAATGTGTGTGAGTGTGAAAAGTTATGGTGTGTAATGTGTGTGGGAGTGAATGTTTGTGTGTGAGTGTGAGTGTGTGTGCGTGCGTGACTTGATTGCCTGCAATGCTAATCGCGGTATATACTATGGATAAGGTCCTCGGTCTCTACACGAGACAGTTTTAGAAGCCATTCTCTAAGCTTTTTCCTGCAGGCTTTGCCCCGTACAATGCATTGGGCAGATCTCTTGCAAACGTTATTGTACACACATGGCAGAGAGAAGGTAGGAATACGTCTAGCTAGCAGTGAATCGGCTCGAGGTAATTACAAGTATAAATACATCATCACTGCTTGGTCACTAAGTATGATTAATCTGTATGTATATTTCAGGAGCGGACAATAAAGTCCACCTGTACACTCTCGACATCCGCACTCTGACACCCGGCGTGGTACTGACACACCTTGGAGAGGTGACAGATGTCAAATTCAGCCCCGACACGAAGTATCTCGTCGCTACAGATAGCAACAGGAAGGTCATACTATACTCCACTGATGATTACAAGGTAAGGATATTTAAGAAACCCCAGGTTATGCTGACAAATCAATCGACTGACAAAACAACGGCTGACCGAAGAACTTGTCTGACCGATCAACCGACCGAATGGTTCATGGGATTCATTCATTCTAAGTTTCTAAGATAAGATAATTTATTTCCAAAAATACGAATTATTTACATTTTCACAGTTTATACATAAAATAAAAAATCCCTGAAAATAACAAGACAATTCCCAGATATACCTGCGGTCCCACACTAGGCTCAAGGCCCGTAACGTGGAAACCAAGAGGTCGAAAATTGACTAAATTAAAGATGATGTTCGATCTCCGCAAGTTTTAAAGAGGGTAGATGGAAAAAACTCCATCAATACTTAAATACTACTATCGTCGATCGATAGAAGTACTCTGTCGTAGTATCCGAAGCGAACACACGTCGTTCGCGCTCGAGACGCGCGCGCAGGTCTCCGTCTCAGACCTTCATTGAACCCAGTGTCCGTGACTCTGTGCCGCTGTTATACAAAGGACTTTATAGAAACTAGCAGTTGAGGCCGTGCCGAGCTGTTCACCTCATTCACCTGTTCGACTGACGCTGAAATCGATTTGCGGTCGTGGATTTAAGGTTGGTGGAGTGCTTTCATTTGTCCTTTGTGAACTTGCGGGGTTGTTTACCGTTCGAACTGGGGTCTGGACGCACCTCAAATACAGTCCACTTAATATATATTGTGCATATCGTACAGGTGTCCTAGCGAATATCTACAGTTATCAAAGTTTAAATTTAAGTTCTAGTAATTTAAGTTCAAAAGTACAATTTTCCTAATCTAATGTCTGAAGATGCCATACTTTGCTGGGTACTATAATGTAGTCTGCTAGTACATTCTCGACATCCGCACCCTGACATCTGGCATGGAACTGACACACCTTGGAGCGGCGACAGACGTCAAATTCAGCCTGGAATCCAAGAGTCTCGTCATAGTAATCATGCTATTTGAGGTATGCCTCAAATACCATGATTCCTTTAACAACATACCCCACAGATGATTACAAGGAATGGACTCCAAGGTTCACAAATTGAAGAACAAGATAGCTTTGCAACCTTATACTGATCGATCGCCGATTGACTGACTGACTTATCGACCAACCGATCGACCAACCCATTGATTGGTTGACCGACCGACCGACTGACCGAGTAAAATAAAACTTGTTTGAATTTGTGACTGTTTAGTTAAGCGAAGCTGAAGATTTGAGAATTAGTTTTGTAGTCTAATGCTAGTGATTGTTTCCTCCAGCTGGCCCACAACAAGGAATGGGGCTTCCACACGGGCCGCGTGAACTGCGCCGCCTGGAGCCCCGACTCGGCGCGCGTCGCCTCGGGCTCGCTCGACACCGCGCTCATCGTGTGGAGCGTGGCCAGCCCGGGGAAACATGTCGTCATCAAGAGTCAGTATACTAGCTTCTAATAAACTGAGACTCCGCGCGCGTCGCTTCGGGCTCGCTCGACACTAGCAGTGTCTAGTGTGACTCTGAGTCAGTATCACTATCGCCACCTCTAGGTGTATCACACGCTGGGCCCTCAATTCTATTAGTTAATTGTTTAAATTGCCTCAAATTAATACTGTTGTATGCTAGAAATGCTGCAAATGCTGCAAAAATATGTCTGTTTATTCTATGAATTGTCATTCATTAACAAATTTAAACAATTACTTAGTAGAATCAAGGCCAGATTGTTGAGGCAATTCATTAACAATTTATAAACAACTAGCTGTTTTGCCCGCGGCTTCGCTCACGTTTTATAGCCTATGTCAATCAGGAATAATGTAGCTTTCTAATGGTGAAATAATTTTTGAAATCGGACCCAGTAGTTTTTGAGTTAATTCGTTACAAACATACTTACATACAAATCTTTCCTCTTTATAATATTAGTAAAGTATAGATTTGTAAGTAGAATTGGGGGGTTGGTGAAATATTCGCAGACGCGATCTGTCAGATCATGATAAATCTGACTGAATACGGTTAAAAAGTAGTCTCTAATTGTTTATACCTACTATAAATATTGAAATCGTTGAAATTTATTGTACTGTCTAACTATTATGTTGTGTCAAGTAAAAAATCTAATCTCAGTTGCCTAACCTACGAACGCGTTACAATTGCACTTGACTTATCATATTAGGAAGACAAGCGCTGGCTACAGCCGGCATTATGCTAAGTTGGAACCGGTTTTTGGCAAAAAACATTGCGATACCTTAATTCGCACACCAGCCAACTCCATTTGAGTAAATTTTACAGGAGACACTTAAAACGTTATATTTATTTTTTTAGACTACTTATACAAATTTCTAAAGTCCCGTTGGTAGATAATATCGTAAGCTGTAATTTTTAACGATGTGCAATCTTCTAAACAATTTCATTATAATGCTACAGCATTTTTTGTAGTTATCCGTTTTTTTTTCTTTAAAATTAAGTGATTTTGGAGTTGACTTGTTTTCACGAAATATTAATCTATCTAAATCTATCTGAAAATTTACGTGTGTATGCATGTATGTTTGTTCCTTATTAACTCTAAAATAGCTGGATGAATTTTGATGCAATTTTCAGGAACACTTCAGATTTAGCCCAGCGGATAAAAGTTTGGTAGCGATCAGATCAACAGAGCAGGCATAGCTAGTTTTAAATAAAGGTTATTCATCCATCCATCAGCCATAGGACGTCCACTGCTGGACATAGGCCTCCCCCATAGATCCGCAATACGACCGGTTGGTAGCGGCCTGCATCCAGCGCGATCCGGCGGTCTTGACAAAGTCATCCGTCCACCTTGTGGGTGGACGTCCTACGCTGCGCTTGCGTGGTCTCCATTCGAGAACCTTTCGACCCCATCGGTCATAAGTCCTTCGTGCTATGTGCCCTGCCCACTGCCATTTCAACTTGCCAATCTGCTGGGCTATGTCGGTAACTTTGGTTCGTCTACGGATCTCCTCATTCCTGATTCGATCTCGCAGAGAGACTCCGAGCATAGCCCTCTCCATAGCTCGTTGGGCTACTTGAAGCGTATTAATAAGGCCCATAGTAAGAGACCACGTTTCAATGCCATAAGTCACCACTGGTAACACACACTGGTCGAACACTTTCGACTTGAGGCACTGAGGTATGTCGGACGAGAAGATGCTACGCAATTTTCCGAACGCCGCCCAGCCGAGCAAAAAAAAGGTTATTAGTTACTCTTAAACACGTTTTATTCAAAACATGGAGTCAACTGGGGCAAATGCGTCTGTGGGGCAAATAAGTCTTTCGAGAATTACTGACAAACCCTTCACTAATTAGGTAGTTTTATTGCTATTGGAAGAGCACGCATCAAGTAGTTCAATAGATTGACAAGCATTTTCGTTATTAAAGTTAAATGATGGTGTTTGTTCAAGAGATCGCAAACTTAGATTGAGGTTTTCGGTTTCAAGGGTTTCAAGGGAATATGTCTTCAATTGTAACGTTTTCACCTATTTCAAATGGCTTATTCGCATTGAAACATGTTAAATTATTGAGCATATTGTCGATAAACAATTAAAAGCTTGTGTCTTCTTCAACAGGTTTTACATTTTTAAATCTATGTACTTAGCTGTTGTCAAAAGGCAGAAGCAGCAGGTTCAGAAGCTACAGAAGCTAGCCCAACCAAATCGTCGTCGTAGGGTCGTAGGAATTGGTTATTGACAAACAAAACAAAGGATTATTTGTTGCTTCTAGTTCCTGCTGTTCATTTTGAATGCTGATTTGTTATATTTTATATCGCATAACTTGGACATCTGTATAAAAACCTAACATTTTATTTATAAAAGCGAGTCTACGCACAGTTACGAGTAGAAGGTCTAAGACCCATTTAACGTAAAAATATTACCAGAATATTAAATAGTGCAAAAAATAAATTATTTTTTTAAT
Organism: Peribatodes rhomboidaria; assembly: GCA_911728515.1. Taxonomy (NCBI): domain Eukaryota; kingdom Metazoa; phylum Arthropoda; class Insecta; order Lepidoptera; family Geometridae; genus Peribatodes; species Peribatodes rhomboidaria. The sequence goes on along the minus strand of OU452184.1, from coordinate 2,367,141 downwards.
GAAATTATAAGCTTTCTTAAGTTTTAAACAAGTTACAACAACATTGGACAAAACATCAAAATGGTTATCTCCCAATACTAGTGTGAAATGTTATAAAGAAAACCAGCCAACTCCAAGCAAACATAAAATCTTGAGTTAACTGGGTTAATCTTTCATGCATTGTTAAAAAATAAACAAATATTCGTATCTTGTATTAATCTCGAACGGTTTCGCATCACTGTCTTTCTTTTTGCAGCGTTTTACTGATTTTTTTTTCAAAAATCGTGTAGCTGTTGTCGTACTCTGCCGGACGCCATACAAAATGACCAACTTTGAGGAGTTAGCCGTCAAAATCGTAACATTCCAGTGCTCGAGGAGTTGGCTGGTTTTCTAATAGCAGTTTACGCAAATAACTGTAATAATATCGGCGTTGCCGTTTTTGCAAATCACGCCGAATTATTGTTGCTTGCATACAGCATCAAAAACATATTTTTGTCAAAAAGTGGAGTTAGCTGGTTTGCGAATTAAGGTATCGATTGCTAGTTTTTAATTTTTTATTGTTATTATTCGTTTATATTTGTTTTTTCTTGTTTTTTGCTCACAAATAAAAATTGTCCGTTTCCCTTTTAATTCCAGACGCGCATCCCCAGAGCCAGATCACAGGCATCGCGTGGCTGGACGATGAGACTCTTGTATCCGCGGGCCAGGACGCCAACACTCGCGTCTGGACCGTGCCCAAGGCTTGAGCGTGGACGGGGCGCTTTATATACATACACCCGACGATGGTACTGTGGGTGAGATCGGCCGGTCCACTGGGTTGAGGCTTGAGTAGAGCTAGAATAGGATAGTGTTTTTAAAGACTTCGAAAAGGAGGTTCTTAATTGTTTTATTTTTTAATGTTTATTACCGCTTATTTATCCGTTTTTATTTATGAAACAAAAAAAAACTTTAATTTTTATTTGTAAGAATAATATTCTTACTTACAGATTGTTCCCAATTTACTTTCGACAAACGAAATGTAACCTTCTTGCGTAAATATACGGCTTATATTACGTAATAACGATTTTTGCTAGTTCAAAAGTACTAGAAACAATCGTTATGATGTATGCTGTGTAGTGTATACTTATGCAGGAAGGTTCAATTTTGTTTACACTTTCTTTAAAAAACTGCTCGGGGAATCATACAGTACATTTAGTGGTGGGAATTAGTTCCCAACAATTCTTAGTACGTAGTTCATGTACAAGCCCAAATGGTACAAAAAAATCTTGATATTTGACTTCTCTGTTTAACTGCTTAGTCTTGGAAAGTAGCAGACTGATATGTAGTAGCGGAAGTTACTTTGATGTGATAAATAATACCTATTTTGGCTCTATTCAAGTCTTATATTCAGTGAAAAGTTTTTAATGGTAGTATGCATTTTGACTTCAAAAATCTGTATTGTTTCAAGTATTTATTTTTCTTCTTAATTTATAAGGTTTTTTTTACATTGTTATAAATATAAAACAAATATTAATTTTAACAACTTTAAAATTAGACTGTATTTGTCTTAGGTTGCTCTGTTCTTGTGTTCATGAAATTACAATGAATGTGTTAAATCGAAAATAGTTGTAAGATGCTCATTTTTATATTACTTCCTATTGATTTTTTTTTAATATTGCTCAATGAAATTACGGGTTTTTATGAGCGTGTGCTAAACTTTACTAATTTATTACGGTACTAAAAAGGCTACCTCTCCGCTGAAGCTGAGCTGTGCACAATTGACCAACCACGTCGCTCGAAATCTCCGTTTCACTTCAGTGGAAGCATTGTGATTGGTCAATTATGTACCGCACCACTTAGATCCGCGTCAGTGTAAACGTAGCTTAACGGTAGATTTTTTTTAAACTTAAGTGCTTCTTTGTTTTATGCGGCTTTAAAGCATTATTCAATCTTTTTTTTAAAGGTTAAAGTCAAAATGTCGTACTACCCTCAAAAAAAGCTATAAAATAATGCAAAAAGTTATAGAATTTAACTACTTATAAAAAAATGTACTAACATATTTATTTCGCTTCGTTTTAAGTATAAATATCTTAAATTGCTCTCAGTTAGTAGGAAATAACGTTTTTGATTAACAAGAGTGAGTAATATGGGTCATCTTTTTGAAGACTGACTATAATGATACCTATTTTTTGAAAATAGTCTGACAATGTTTGTTAAAATCATGAGCGGTTTCACGCCGAACATATGTACATGTAATCACCATTTATGATCTTATCGCCGATATATTAATTCAGTCCCAAATGTGACAGGAGCAAGCCTGTCGCCATACACCGGGCTCTAATTATGTAGCAAATGTCATCAAATACGCACTAATGCTCACACAATGAACAAAGTGCTGCGATCCTTCGGCTGAGATCGAACCCGCTCCTGGCTTAAGGCGAGCCTTCTCCAACTAGGCTATAATCGCTCGTATTCGTGCGTAGCGTGTTCGTGGGTTTCAGTGGACGTAATCACATACATTTTCGTGCAAAGTGAAGCTAGACACACGTGCTTAGCCTCTCCGTGCGCAGCAGTGGGACTGTGGTATATAGAGCTTTGAGAATATAACTTCCCGTAGCACTACTTAAAGAACTATGTCGTAGGAAAAGGGAACAAATGGAATTCACTCTTCAAAAAGTTTACCCATAAACAAATTGTGATTTATTTTTTTAATGAAAACCAATCATTTTTATACTTAGTATTTCTATGACATAAGAGTGAAAACGCATTTTTATTCTTCATATTGAACTTTAAATTGACATAAAATAATGTCGCTTTAGGCACTTGTCCGATTGCCGGCGATGAGCGTGTAGCGACTAGATCTAGAGACTATAAGAATAGCGACAAGCGAGTTTCCGATAGGTTTGTCGCTGGGCTATATCGAGTGTACAGCTAGTATTGCGACAAACTAGTCGAGCGAGTTCTCACCGGCAGTGTGAATAGTCAGCGATCGACTAATGTGTCTCTTTTATTCACACGGGATCTATATCTGTTGTACGATTCTTGAGCGAGAAAATAGTCGATAGCTACTCGCTTATTATAATTGGCCGGCGATCAGAACTGTCTTAAGAATTGTTAAAAAAACCAAGTGTAAGGAGGTAATAAGTATTATACTATAAATTGCATTGTATTTCGACAGAAGTAAAAGTCCTGCAAAAATGTTTATAAACAGTATTTTTGTACTAATTTCTTATATATTTTGTCCTACATTAATGTTGTTTTTACTAAAATATATGTAACAATATAAATAAATTGTATACACTTGTATAAAATCTTGTCTTTTATTTTTTTGCTATATATTTAGAGGGAGTAAAATACCTGGGGCCCTTTTTTTACGAGTGATATATTATCTTGTCTTTGTCTGTCTCGTTTAAAAAAATCGTAAGAGTGACCAAGATAATATCTCACGCGTTAGAATAGAAAACCTGATTTTTAATGAAAGCTATCTAATATTATGAAAATTCATAAAGGTTAAAATAAAACAACAATTTTGTTACAAACAATAACAATTTAATACAAAACTTAATTGTCTTTTAACTAGTGTCTTTTTTTGCTTTATAACTAACTTACAAATTTATTATTAAAAATTTACTAAAATTTCAACAATGACTAGAATTAAGTAAAATATGTAAAAAATGTCTTTGGTAAACATAATTGAAATATTGAACAAAAGTGTATATTTTGCTACTTAGATAAATGATATAAATAAAGTTGTAAAAGTAATTTGCTAAAGTATTTAATGGACAACATAACTTATAGTGTAGTTAGATAACATTTTTCGAAAAGTTTTTTCAATGAATATTCAAAATTTTCCTAAAGCGTCAGTCTTGTTCTGTTTCTGAAAACTGATCAAAAATTTTGCCAAAAAATGACTATTAACATTACTTACAAATTGCCATGGCCATAATCTAAAAAAAACATTTACAAATGTCAAATGTTATTAAAAAATCTTATACAGGGTGTTACAAAAACCCTTTTGTATCCGCGAGTTTCGCATCCAGTATCGACTGGAGGATGCAATTATGTATTAATGAAATATTGACTATAAAAGATGCTAACACATTGCGAACTCCTAAAAGCGCGAACGCAGCCTCTAATCGCGTTTGTATTATTTGTAAACTTTGTGCAACGTACCATAGTTTCTTAGAATTAAAGCCGCGAAAATATGATACAGATTTGTTAACTTTTTATAAAATTTCCTTTTTTTCTTGCGTTCTGAAACCGGTCATAACTCTTGCTATATGTAATGTGCATTTTGTTTTGGTATTTTTGCATGAATAAGTACATAAAAGTGTGTGTACATGCTCTTCAATTATTTAGCAGGGTTTTTGTAACATGCTGTATAGAGAGAGAAATTCACCTAACTTTTAACGTTATTATTAAAAATAGTGATATGGCTTTGTTAATTTCTTAAAGTAGGAGTAAAGTTAAAAACGAAACAAAACAAAAATAAATATAAGTCATTTCTATATCATAAAGGTAACGTCTTTTTCAACTTGCGACGACTTCTCGGTGGGTGCGAGATACAATTAAAACAGTTGTTCACATAATAGTGTATAACTTTTCCGGTCTTGTTAGGGCCAATACACACAACAGTTTTTTTTATTGTTGACTTATAATTTGGCTTTACGAAATAAATGACTAAGACAGTAGGCTTAATATTAGTTTTGGTAGTTACGTAAACTTTTTTGAGTTTTCGTTTGGCGCTATTGATTTCAATAAAGCGCCCCTGGCGGAAAAGTTAAGGAACTAAGTTAAATGGTGGTTTGACTGACGTACCTACCACGGTTGTTAAACGAAATGTATGAAGCCAAACTGAAACGAAAAAAAATTACGAAAATAAAAAAAAAAACTATCAAAGGGCTAATTCATCGCCTGTTAAAGGTGCTGTCTCATTTTTCATACAGCTTAAAGCATTGCACGTAACAGCTGTGTCTGTTACGTGTAATGCTGTATCTATTACGACAAATGATCTCGCGAACTGTTACGCACAATAAAACCCATCATCTGTGTTAGCCATAAAAATCAGCATTTGTATCTAACAAAATGTGGTAAAAATATTCGTAGAAAAAAAAATCTACCCTCAAAAGTATTCAGGCCTGCTCAACGAAATTGATCAAAGGGCTTGCTAGTGCTTTCAGCCTCACATTTGCAAAAAATATCGTCCTAACCGCCATTAGCGTCAATTACACGCTTCCACGAATTCTATTCTGCCGCCTGCTTATGTCAGACACTCATTCTCATGAGGTCTCCAACGAGAATTATTGAGTGGAGACAATATTGACTCGTCAGAATTAGACCCAAGGACAATGACAGTTTCAAAAAGAGTAAGCCTTGTGAGTGTCACATTTTCAGAGGTGGTTCTACTCAACTAAGTCTGCTGACACACTTGTACTCTTAGTCGGCCGGAGTCGACCGGAGTCCAAGCAACTGCTATATTGGAGCTTCCTTTAAACCTTCTTTTAAAACCGTCATTGTTCTAGGAGTGATTGAATATAGTCGTATGTACATACATGAATCAGGTCAAGCCAAACCAGCTAAATATGTTTCAGTTTGGCTTTATGTGTGGTGGCGTCTAGGACGATACTAGACGCATACTCCCTTACCAACAAACGTTGTACAGCCCTAGAATTGCCAAACAGTGTTTAGTCTTTATAGATCGAGTTCCAAAATTTAAAAGAAAGAAATAACCAAAACACTATTCCGAGGCTATAACGACGTTTATTGCTGAAGGTAACCATTCACCATCCTGCCTTGCAGTCCGCCGTACAGGACTGCAAAGCAGGGTGTAGCTCACACACCATCCTGCCTAGCATCTTGCATGTCGTAGCGGGACGCGATGCAGACTACGACCACATTCACCATCCTGCATTTTTTTTAATGATTGAATGGGCCCACGTTTGACCACAACACACCTGATAGAAAGTGACGATACGGTCCAAGATGGACACGCTTGAGGTGCCTATTCACTCTCGTCTTTAAGAGACCCAGGTTGTATCTATTGCTGGGGACCACCGAGGCAACGAAGTGAATGAAGTGGCGGACTGCAAGGCGGGATGGTGAATAGTTACCTACCTTAACCATAAGGGAGTCAATGTGCGTGCAGAGACAAGTGCGTGTCACACGTCGGTCGCGCCCCGCGCGTGTCGGTAGGCGACGTGCTTGCGCAGCGCGTCCCGCGAGCGGGACACGTGCCCGCACGCGCGGCACGCGTGGCGCCGCCCCGCGTGCGTGTCACACGTCGGTCGCGCCCCGCGCGTGTCGGTAGGCGACGTGCTTGCGCAGCGCGTCCCGCGAGCGGGACACGTGCCCGCACGCGCGGCACGCGTGGCGCCGCCCCGCGTGCGTGTCACACGTCGGTCGCGCCCCGCGCGTGTCGGTAGGCGACGTGCTTGCGCAGCGCGTCCCGCGAGCGGGACACGTGCCCGCACGCGCGGCACGCGTGGCGCCGCCCCGCGTGCGTGTCACACGTCGGTCGCGCCCCGCGCGTGTCGGTAGGCGACGTGCTTGCGCAGCGCGTCCCGCGAGCGGGACACGTGCCCGCACGCGCGGCACGCGTGGCGCCGCCCCGCGTGCGTGTCACACGTCGGTCGCGCCCCGCGCGTGTCGGTAGGCGACGTGCTTGCGCAGCGCGTCCCGCGAGCGGGACACGTGCCCGCACGCGCGGCACGCGTGGCGCCGCCCCGCGTGCGTGTCACACGTCGGTCGCGCCCCGCGCGTGTCGGTAGGCGACGTGCTTGCGCAGCGCGTCCCGCGAGCGGGACACGTGCCCGCACGCGCGGCACGCGTGGCGCCGCCCCGCGTGCGTGTCACACGTCGGTCGCGCCCCGCGCGTGTCGGTAGGCGACGTGCTTGCGCAGCGCGTCCCGCGAGCGGGACACGTGCCCGCACGCGCGGCACGCGTGGCGCCGCCCCGCGTGCGTGTCCATGTGCACGCGCAGGTTGTACTGGTTGCTGAGCACCTTGTTGCAGATGTTGCACACGGAGTTGGCGGGCCGGTACTTGCGGTCGTACGGTGTTGGGGGATCTGTAGGACGATTTCATTGGTGCTAAGCAATAGTTGATAGGCTGAGGACCCCATCGGCTGTCCCAAGTAAGTATAAGTACATCGCTATTATTAATATGCCTTCTAGCAAATTTTTTAAGTTGTTTCTCTCATCATTACAAACGACTTTTACTATGGGACCAACCATTGACCCAGTTGATTTTAACCGACTTCAAAAAAGGAGGAAGTAACAGCTTCGTCAAAACTTCATCGTTTATGAACTGATTTTGATGATTATTTTTTTGAAATACAGAACAGTTTTTAAAATATCAACAAAAGTCTAAAAACTGTTTACGTGGATGACGGGAAGTCGGCACCCTCAGCTTTGCTTTCTATATAGCTATGTCCACACTGTGCCTTTTCATCTTCAATTTTCGTCTTCATCTTTCTATTCATCTTCCGTTTGGCGCTTTCAATAGTTGAATGGGTAAACGAACGCAACGTCAATATGGTCATTTAGTTCAGTCGTAGTTTCTGTCAGCTTTAGGAAACATGTGTGATGAGAATATTTTACTTGGTGGAATAAGTGCGGCTTACTTGGTCATAAGAAATTCCAGAAATAAGAGAACCAAGAGAACTGTCATCGCGCATGCGTTAGGGGCATGCCTCACGTGCGCTGTTGACTGCGCTATGACGCATGCCCTTAATGAACAAAAAAAGGCACAGTGTGGACATAGCTAATTATTGTTTTAGTTTTATCGCCGTTCAATTAACTTTTTGTACGGATCAGCTGATTTTTAGTTAAAAATTGTTTATTAAGATATAGAGAATCAGCTTTAAACATTTTACAAGTAGGTGTATTAAAAATAATGGTGTATAATACAAGAAATCATGAAGTCGCTAAAGATCTGCAGAAACCAGAACTTGATGACATGGATTGGCCTGGCATGTGCTAGACAAAGAAGAGCGGCCAGGCCAAGACACGGTTTGGATCACTGCATCAACAAAATTAGTTTATTGACAGTTTTGAAGGTGGTGATATTATGTCGGATAACTTACCAGGATTAGGTAAAGATGGCGTAACAGTCGGATTCCCAATCTTATGCGTACTATACAAATTCTGCACGATCTGGTCCAGCTTGCTCAGTCTATCCTTCTCGCTTTTCGCCATAAAATCATAGCTGTCTTTGTCTAAGGTCGGTGAGAGGATATCGTCGTATATTTTGGAGCTGTTGGAGTTCTCGTTGAAGATCGGCGTGGTGGGGGCGTCGTGTTTGGTTTCCAGGTTGATTGGGGAGCTGGCTTCGTCGTGGGGGGCTTCGGCTTCTGGGGTGAGGGTCGAGTTCTGGAATTAGAAATAGTTCAAAGTCAAAATGTTCTTTTTCAATTTGGGTATCAAAGATACACTTATGAACGTCAAAGTTGTACGAGTATAACAGATTCGACCGCCTTGTTCGGTAAAAGAGAGCCACTACTCAGAAGAACAGGCAAGAAACTGAAGGGCATTATTTTTCCAAAAAATTATTAGATGAATGTCTCACGAATGTTGGCTTACAACTAGGTAATAGAGGTATTATATCTATGTACTAGTGGCGATTTGGCGGAAGTGGAAGGCTCCAGAAATCTTTGTCTTCTAAATAATTGTTAACCTTATAATGTCCTCTTTTTATTAATGTAGTTTTTACATATATAGTTAATTATTTTTCTGTCCTAGCGTCGTCAAGCTACAAAACTGTTCAGTGGCTAGACCTTGCTTATGTATGCTAAAAAGGAGTTAAAGACCTATAAAGATCATTAGATAATGTGTTGAAGAGGATGGACAAAACAATGCTTTGTGGTAGGCCATTCTGGCCATTCGTAGGCAACGAAATAATAATAATGATACAAGGTGGGGTTAGAATATTACGTTATGGCACACTTCGTTATTACGTTGCCATTACGCTTATACGATAAGACCCCTTCCTGCTTTCTGCCCTCGGAGTACTTTTAAAGTATTTTGTCTTTTTACGATCGGGGTGCAAATTTACAAGATAGGAAAAGACGAAACACTTTTTAATGTTACCTAATATTCCGTGGTTATTCATTGTTTATTACGTAAGGGGTCTAGCTTGCTTTGCTATTCTTCATTCTCTTATTCATATTATTTTGAATCCACAATGTATGCCAAGATGGTAAGGCAGCAATGAATAGCAACTGAACCTCTCTCATACCGTATCTGCGTCAGTGAGTCCAGACACCTTGAGCGTCTGCGCGAGCCGCAGTAGCGAAGGCAGGACCTTCTTGGAAGCGGTCACCTCTCCCGTGTACATGAAGGTGAGAAGTAATCTCAGTTCTGTCGCGTCGCAGCCCAGGACCACGACGAGCGTGTTGTTTTCACCCTCCACTTCCTGGAATTATAGAGGAAGAACGATTGAATAGCGGAAGACTTGGAAATTCACTACGGCGAGTGTGCACAAGAACTGCACGACCTGATCTAGCCATCACCGTTCTTTTATAATTGTACCAGGCGCACCAGTAAGAGACACCCTCTTATGGTGGAAATTCCGCCAAAACGCACTAAGCGTTTCAAGTCAACTTTTCTTGTAAGAACTGCAGAGGTGTGGAACTCGTTGCCTGCGTCGGCTTTCCACCTAAATACAATCCGGGGGTGTTTAAGAGTAAAGTGAATAGGTATCTCCTAGGCAAGCGTGTTGCACCTTCGATCACGTCGACGTTTCCCATCAGGCGAGTCAGTGGTCGAACGCATGCCTAGTTTGTTGTAAAAAAAAAACTAGCTTATTTTCTGAGGCGGTTATCACACTGCCGCCTCATCCCGCTGCGGTGTGCGGAGCGACGGAATTCGCATGGCGCTTCTCCGCATAGAGACGCGGTGTGATTGCCCTACCTTGCCCACCTGTATTTCCTGCGGTATCTGTATTCAAATTGAGATTTTTACAGTAAAAGTTAAAATCCGCATCACTGCACACAGGAGTGGTGTCCGGTGCAGTGTTTTCGCTTTAGGTATACTTACTTATTAAATTAAATTAAATTAAAATATTATTTATTGCATCAAATTACATGTTTTTAACAAGTTACTATTACACTAACTTATTGCTATAATGGTGACGTTAATACATACTCGTAAGTGGAATATTTCCGCTCAGGTGCCTGCGCTAGGTTAGGGAAAAACCTGTGTTACAGGCACCTGCGCTTCCTTTCATAAGGACTTGATAAAATGTCATGGTATTTTAAAATAATATTATCAGAATTGTAAAAATTTAAATTGAAAAATTGAAAATTAAATTAAATTATAAAATGATTAAAGTTTAGCTAGATTACATTACATTACATTAGTTATAAAATTGTACATAAAAACATATTATACGCTTTAGGTATACTTATATTTCCGTTTTAGGTATACTTGTTTGTTTGATTTAAATCTTGGAACGGGTTTTTCGACTACTTCCGCTTCGCCAATGTTTGTGAAACTTTGCTTTGCTCCATTCGGGTTACCCGTTAAAAGGTTTTTCGATAGAATAATTAATTTAAATGCGTGCGGAACAGATAGACCTACAAAAATACTGGGGTTGTAGGAACTCGTATCACGCAGTAACTCACCAAATGGAAAATTTACCTTGAAAAGTTGTGCAAAGTACTGGCTGCATGCTGCTAGCACAAGTCTGTGCGCTTTCACCGAAGTCCCGTTCGCGCTTAAAGTGACGTCACTCAGGGCTCCTGAGCTGAGCATGCGCCCTAGGGCGCCGATCACACTGTTCTACATTTGAAAAGCTGGCGTTATTTTGCGGGTAGGTGCAGCTGTTGTACAGAGCGACCAATTTATCTGTAGACAGTTGGGGAAACGATGACACTAATTTGATCGATCAATTTTGCTTGGATTACACGATGGTGGCGCCCCAGCTTCACTCTAGAGATAAGGTGGTTGCACTGGATTTAACATCCGGCGTCCATTTGTTTGTTTTTTTTTGTTTGTGACGGTTTTACATTTAGCCATTTATTATTTTACATTTAGTACATTTTATTATTTATTTTTATTTTTCGATAAACTATTTTGCTTAATGTACTAATGAGAGATACCTAGATTTAGAATACCTACTTTAATGATAACCGTTTAAATTACTCTTCTATTTCAAAAATAACTTGGTCTATTTTTTACTGTCGGGATGAACGCCGGATGTCGCTAAACAGCTGTTGATCATTAAAAAAATTCAATCTGTGAGTGTGCTATTTTGGCAGTAGGCGATTAGTTAGGTGTTTCATTTAAAGGGTCTACTATGAGATCGGTACTATGCTAAAAAATAATATACTCTACACATACTAACTTAAGGTGGTTCGTTTAACTTATAACGCGAAATTGAAATTATAAGTAGATGTTAATTATCTTTGGGGTGCAAGACCGGGTAGCTAAATTACGGAATAATGGAATTTGCAGTCATCGTATATCATTTCTTACTATGTACCAGAGAGGTCTAATTTATGCATATACAATATAATTATAATTAAATTAACCGATAAACTGTGCGTACAAACGGAGCCTAGACTATTGTTCTCGGTATTTTACAGATACATTTAACTAATAAATATTTGTAAGTAATTGTTTTATTGTTATAGTCTAAGATAATGACTAATTCCATTATCATGTACAATAGCTATACCCAGTCCAGCTCCAAAAACAAAAATAACATGTTTGAAATTTTAATTTCGCGCAATGTGCGAAACGAATCACCTTAACTGTAAAGTTTGTATGATTCTAACTACACATGCAGTACCTACATAATATCAAAATTATCGTATCATTAACAAAATTTGCTCTACTTTATTTTGATCTTAAACAGATACTTACAGATCAAAATAATATTTAAAAAAAAAATTCAAATGCTCATTTTAAAATCAATCTACCAAATACGATTAATATCTTTCAGCCATTTATAAAAAAAAAATAACTTTATCTACGTCCACATTGTAATATTCTACTTTACTTTAATAAAATTAAAACTTTATATCTTAGCCGAGTGTGGTGGGTGTGTCTAATTGATTGTGTGCCTAATATAATCCATAACGTGACAGTTTTATAATAAACACAAGTATACTAAATAACAATAACTGCGTGTGCCAAATAAAAAAAAGTGTTCACAAAAGGGGATGAATGGTGTTCGATACATTGCCTCAAAAGGCTGCAATGCGCTCCGCCGGACATAAATACCAATCGAAATAGGCAAGCAACGTAAGTGCCATTTAGCCTAAAGCTCAAAATTAGTTGTAGGTGTGTAGTTGAAACGTGTACCTGAATAGCCCGTGGGTGTGTACGAAAAAAACAACTACTCACCTACCTGATGATTATGCCAGCGCAGCGAAAACTGCTGAATACCATCCTCATCCATAGCGGCACAAAAAAAATAAAATGACAGGACAAAAGCGCAAAGCAAAAGCTATTGGACTCACTATCGGTTCCACGCACGCACTCCGCAAGACAATAATATTGTTAACAGATCCAGGCTACTTTATTTTAGTCGGTACGCCTGGAAAACCTGTAGCCACCTATTTCTGGAGCTGATCGTATTTATAAATCCAATGACATTCAGTCAGTGACGCGTCTCACATACCAAAACTCATCCAAAAACAGATTTAGTTCGCTCGCCGCGATGATTGCCATTGTTCGGCTATTTGCACTTGATTAACTATCGATTGATTTTACATTTCAATTCGTTTTTTTTTCGCGTCATTAGCCGTTGACTAAAAAAAAAATTCTGCTAAGTTTTTTTTTTTATTAGTCGTTTAGTTTACGCACAAAATATATGCAGTCTAACCGATAGGAAGCTGACAATTGAACTAAAATTACATCTATATCATTGCCTAACTGCTAGTGTCCTGTGTACGTTGCGTATTTAGAACTTACCTACGTTTTATGTGACTTTACCATTCAGTTTAAAAGCTGACATTAAAACTCTTTCGTTCGGAAAGATATCAATGGCTATAGGTTGGGTATGTTGTTTTGCTAGAGCTAACCCAGTTTAGAATTAAAAAAAAAACTTTCCCGCTCAATTTATATTCCAGTAAAAAAAGTTTCGCACTTAGAATTAGATTGGGATTAACTTTGTATGAGTTACCAAAAAAAAAAACTTTAATTTGCTTGCTTCTAGCCAAATAATGGATGCTTTAATGGACGGTACGAACATGGATAATAAATTCATGGAACAATTTGGAGATACAGACGTATTTAATGAAATAAAAAATACCATTGAAAAAGAGTTGTCAAATATGAAGAAAATTGTAAATAGTATTAGTGAACTCCGAGGTATTTATTTCAGTGCTTCCTACTTAATTATTAATTAATTGTGTATCGAGTCGCCTTTCTAAAGCTCATTTCTGACGGTTCTTTTAGAGTGTCGAAATTTATTGCCTGGAACGTTCTAGAAAAAAAGATTGTTCTAAAACTTCGGCGCCTTTTTCCGAGGGAGGCCTGGCGCCTGATTATCATTAAATTATCCTTAACGACTCTTATATTAGTTTTAACTTTATAAAAATCACATCTTTTATTTAAGCTATATTTTGCTAAAGATAAAATTAGTATCTATCTATCGAGAATCTATCTGTAATCTATATTATCTATGTATCCAATCTGTTAGAATCTTTACCTATACTTATACTTAAATAACATTTAAATACGTTTAGGGCCGCATTCTACGAATAAAACGATCTCTATCGTACGATGAATCTCGATTTAAAGCTAGTTTTAAAGTTTTACCGACAGCATAGTAGCTTACTAGTGTTTACTGGTAAAACCAGTTTTAAATTTAGATTCTTGATTGAGCGTCGTTTTAGAATACACTCGTAAGCTAAACTATGCTAATAAATTGATCTGAGGCTTCCGTCAGATCAATTTCAATCCCATTTTTATCAAGAAAGGGCGTCTATTCTCGCGCTTGCTATATCTCTCTAACTCACGGGGTTTTAGACCCCAATAATCGACCGAGTGAGCGTCAACGAGCGAAGCATCTCTGCTGCAGCTTTGGCGAAAATGCTTTCGTATGTCCGTCTGTCCGTCCGGCGTATGTCCGGCTGCCTTCCTCCACAGGTGTAGTTATCGAATCTGCTTACAAAGTTTCACGAGAATCGGTTTAGAAATGCGACAGCCAGACAGATGAAAGCATTTTCGCTGACTAGTATCTATTTTATATGTACCAAATCTGCTCAATATTCACTAAAATTTGCACGTTGTAGTTTTTTTTTCTTTTCGCAGTGGATGCTGCAAACCTAGAGGCGAACCTACTGATGATCATCGATGCTTCGACGTGGCTGCAGATATCTGAACTGACGGGCCTCGGAACCATGGGCTTGGACGTTGGTCTCAACAAAGAAACTGTCCAAATTGTTGAAAATAAATGAAACTTTTAATCTGTACTTTTCGTATCGTACATAAAGCTTTTTGTAAAAATCAATTAATATACTACTAGTGCGTTTGCGAGCTGAAGACCTCGCGAGCAGCGTCTGTTCTCCTCTTCAGGTCGCATTTCTCTACCGATTATCTTGAAAGTTTGTGAATAGGTTCGATAATTTTTTTTTCTATTCAGTTCTTTTGAAAATTATCAAAATAGTGGAAATAAGTATGACTTACTTTTAAAAAAAAATATATGTTTGTGAGTAATTTTACCTGTAGAGGAAGACATCCAGACAGAATTCGGACAGACGCCGGACAAACGATAGCATTTTAAGATTTTAGAAAAAAGCTGAAGCATAAATACATACAAACACACATACATACATGCAGAGGTGTAATACAACACCACACTTCGCTGGACGATATTCATTCCCAAATAGTGACATGGGGCGAGCCTGCCGCTATACACCGGGCTCCAGTCATGTAGCAGATGACATACAATCCACACATATGTTCACACAATTAACAAATTGGTTCGTGCCGTCGGCTGGGTTTGAACCCGCTCCCTCTGGCTTGAGAGGCGGGCCTGCTCTCAACTAGGCTATTATCGCTTAAATAAATAGCATATAAAGCTAACGGTCGCTTCGACTAACTACTAAGTAGGTACGTTAATCTGTTATTCTGTACTATTGTTACTACCTGCGCCCCGCGGTTTCACTCGCGGTTAAAAAGTATCTTAAGTGCTATTCTAGACTATAATCTATCTCGGTTCCAAACTTCATCCAGATCTGTTCAGCCGTTCTGGCGTGAAAAAGTAACAAACATTCATCCATCCATTCTTACAAACTTTCGCGTGTATAATATTAGTGGGATAGTGGGATTTTTTCAACATATACTTAACGGTCGCTAGGAGGTATTGTCGATAAAAAGTACTGCTGGGTGGCCATGCCACTAATAAATCCCTACCGGCAATGCTACGAAATTTTGATCTTGGCAGGACGCTACGCCGTAGAGGCTTCAAACCCGTACAAAGAGGTACGAGCTTTAGAAAAAGAAAACATTGTGATTTTAGTCCCTCAAAAAACGTCCCACAGTTTCTTGCCAGTTCTTGTAGTGGCTCTTTTTCCGAACAAGGCGGTTGAGTCTATTTTATAACTTTGACGTTAACAAGGTTTCTTCAATGATGTCATTTTTCTAAGTCGAAGCTCAATTGAATAAAAACATTTTGACTTTGACTTAGGAAACTCAAAGTCAAAGTCAAAATATTTTTATTCAATTTGGGTATCAAAGATACACTTATGACCGTCAAAGTTTTTTTAAATAGACTCGACCGCCTTATTCGGATAAAGAGCCTCTACTCAGAAGAATAGGCAAGTTACCACCTTCAATATAATACTTCCACGCATAACAAAAAAAACAAGGTTCCAGCAAAAAACTAGCATCCCAGGAGCAAACACATAATGACGTCACTCGTCATCGTTATTCGTCTCTTTCGAACTATTTGCAAATGACTTAATTCGTTCTTGCTTAAGAGGGCCGCGACGTTCTGAAATTTCCATACAAACGCGCTACTCAAATTTCTTGAAAACCGCTTGTCAGATTATGATGAAATTTAGCATGTCCAATTAAATTAACAATTTCTTCGCCCCTATGTTCTTGGTTTTTTTTTTTAAATGTTCTCAAGCGAAAATAGAGTTATGAAAAATATCCGCATTTTTAAGGGGTCAGTTTTGACTGATTTATTCAATAGGTAGAGAAAGCAAATCAAAAATTCCATTACATAGGGAGGTTGTCTACATCATTAGCTGTTAAATGAATCATTAAGACAAGGGAAATTCGTAGATACTTAAGAATGGTTACAGTAGTGCAAAAGTCATTAAAAAAATTGAAATTGCACTTTGTCACTCTGTAGGTAAGTTTAGAGGCTCGTCAGTATCATTACTCGCTCTCTTCATTCGTCTTCTTCTTCTAGACGAAATGGCGATAGAACACCTTAAGCCATTGCGAAGTTAGTCTAGATCGCCTAGGTCGAAATTAGTTAGGTCGCCGGACTCTTAAGCATCGATTGACGTCACTACGTGTTGCCCACGTGACCGGAATGCTATACCTGGCGGAGTATATTTTTGTACCATGCTTCCACGTACATACTCTACTGAAATAATATTTGGTACATAAAATCACGTTAGTACCAAATTTGTGACATAATTTCTTCCTTACAAACCCTATTCAAAGTTTGTGTTCGAATCACGTCATGTTCACGTTACGGACTCAAAAGGCTTGGTAAGTACTAATTACGTTTTTGGTTACCGTTGACAAGTCTGACCTGTCGATAGCAAAAACTAGACTAAAATGTTCAGCGCAGGACACGATTCCTGATTTCATATCAGGCCAGTCTACCATATTACGATACAATACTTAGGCGTTCATGCGAAAACGACGCTCAGTCTTGAATCTCGATTTATATGTACATTAGTTACATTAGAATAAAATAATCCAAAATAATAATAATTAAAATGACAAAAATAAATAATCAAATTAATAGTATACTCACAAAATATAATAATAATAGATATACAATAAAATATTAAAACAAAATTAATTAAATTAAAATTAAAAATTACATTCCATTAGGTACATTAAATCAAGATTATCTTAACCTAAATTTTGGCTGGGACCCGGAATGCTTAATACGGACTTTGGTACAATGCTGCATAATTGGGCAGTCCAGGTCCATGCGCCAGGCGAACAGCTGTCGGTAGCTGTTGGAGCTGCCCCGTACGCGGCGCATCAGAGACGCCACTTGTTTACGCATGATTGCGGTAAACCCGTCTATATGAAACTCCGCAAACATCCCTGATGCGCTACAGTGAGGGGGCAGCCTCATTTTTTTTTTTTTTTTTTTATGTACAATAGGTCGGCGTTTGACCACCTACTCGCCTGATGTTAAGCGACGTTGTGGTCTAAGATGGAGCACGACGACCTATAAGGTACTTATTCACTCTAGCCTTGGACTTTTGTAGAGTGAAGAAGTACAAAGACGGCAGTTGAGTAAGGCGCTACAAGTGCGCTACTGCTCAGACCCGCCCCACTAACTAGCCACTAACTAGCCAGGTAACTAGCCACGGCCGAAGCCTCCCAGGCCCTGAAGGCGTTATTGTATATATATTATGACTATAGGCTTTATAAGACCTCTTGGTATGTTTGACCCATAGGCTGCACGTGTAAAAGGACTGACAAAATGCTCGAAACAGAGTCGTCTTTACTTCTGCAGTACATCGTGCGAACCTACGGGCCAACATGTTCGTCCTGACTGATAATGCCCTGCTCTCCCTCTCCATATCCAAGTCATCTGCGAGCGTATCGGTGACCCAATGGCCCAGATATTTAAATTGTGAGACTCTCTTAAGTACACTGCCGCTTAGTGTGACTGGTGGGACAGTGTCAGTGATTTAAAACTGGTGTTATCATACCTCAAACAGCTTCGAATCAAGATTCATGACTGAGCGTCGTTTTAGCATTAGTAGGTACATCTGTATTATTATGTACAAGTCAAGTACCTATATTATTTTTTATTGTACCTATACACACAACAAAAAATTGTAAGTAGGTAAGTACATTTCAAATCAATAGAACTACTAATTACCTACATTGTTTTTTGATGATTTAGCCTTTTGTTTCGCGTCTGCCGACTATCTATTCGTTTTTATCTCAGTTAATGTCATATCTACTAGCGACCTGCCCTGACTTTGCACGGTACTTAATAAACCTTCCGTGAAAAAGTATACCTAACTAAAGGTGAAAACTGCATTAAAATCAGCTGCGCGGATTAGGAGGCATTAGCGAATATGCAGACTGAAAGACTTCGTTTTATTGGGTGAGTCAGCGTCAGCGAGCGAAGCGTCTATGCTTCAGCTTCGACAAAAAGGCTTCGTATGTCTGGATTTCTGCCCGGTATTATCTTATTCATGAATACCATTTTCAATATAAGTTTATTTTACTTTGCTACATTCCTATTTACTTTGGGAGGAAATGAAAGGAAGGAAAGGAAATAGATGGAAGAATAGCGATAGTATGGAAGAAGTACTGGGGAATGAAAGAAATAACGAAGAGCATAGATATTAATATGCCAATTAAGAGAAAAGTTAATAACGTTGCCATACTACCATCCCTCATATACGGCTGCTAGACTTGGGCTTTAAGGAAAGAGGATGAAAACAAGCTAGCGGTGTGTCAACGAAAAATGGAAAGGAGTATGTTAGGGATAAGGCTGTCGGGCCAAGTAAGGAAAGAATACTGAAATGGAACTGGGCAGGAGAAAGGAGAAATAGAGGAAGACCACATAGACGCTGGGAAGACATCTTCAACCAAAGACTGGGAATAGAGTGGAGAGAAAGAGAAAAGAGAGAGTGGAGGAGAAAAGCACTAGACAGAAAACACTGGACAAGACTGGGGGAGGCCTACGCCAAGGAGGCGACATCTACACATGACTGCATTATCTGACAATGGACATTTATAATTAATTAATTGAAATTAAGTGTAATTGAAATTCATGCCAATCACTTAACTAATTTATTGATGTCAATATTTATGTTTTTCTTTTGCACATAATGTTAAAGTGTTATCTAAAAAAAATGTTTAAAAATGAGTCTGGCACAATAGACTCATAACAGACCTACTCGTACTATCATGAACTGTATACCTTAGATACACGTAACTTCCATGTTTTACTATAAATTAAAAATTAACTTGTTGTTATTAAATGACTTAAATAGGCGAGTTTAGCCTAATAGTTAATTTAAATAGCCATTACTAGCTACATTAATAAACTGTGTCTGTATTGTAAGTGTTTAATTGTTAAGTTAATAAAGAACTTTTTTAAATCAATCTCTATCGCCTTTCTCATTCGATTGTCGTAAAATTTATGTTAGTAGGTTCGACAATTATTCTAAAGTAAGTACAGTTTTTTTTAGTCGCGTCAGATTTAGGTTTTTTTTCATATTTTCCAACTCTTTGTTCAGCAACTAGTTTCTAGAGTAAAATCGTAAGATGATATACAACTGTGTTTTGCTGAACAAAGTCTCCGACTTATGTCGGTGGAACAAAAGCTGACAAAAACATTAAAAAAGAAAAACTAGTTCTAGTCTTTGCTTAGCTCAACTCGTTCATCGCCTGCGGTCGGTCAACTGCGGTAGGCATCGTAAGTTGCGGTGGTACTTTGGCAGGTATCGCCGTAGGACGCGAGGGTGCCGGTGCGTGGTTGTGGCTGCCATTCCCGGGACAGTGCTCTGAGCACGATGCGAGAGGGGTACCTGTGCGTTCAGTAGAGATCTCGGAACCCCTTGACATGCATCGAGGCTGGCCACCAGGTGGTTTTTAGTAGGTAGCCAACAAGGCAACCCCACACTACCCAAGCGCGACCCTCACCTTCCACCTCCCAAAAAAAAAAGGTATCGAAAGTAGATTACTAGTCGCACCTATGCTAGTTAACCCACTCAAACCTATGAATATAGATTACTCCGTAAAATCTAGGCTCCTTTCGGTAAGTTAGCAAAAACTTTAATCCAATCTAGGATTGAACCGAAATTCATGAGAGATTCTACGAGTATGTTAGTGACTTTTACACGATCTTTTGAACTGGCTGTACTGTAAGGTCAAGTCCGTTGAAAAGCCTTTGCTAATACTTAGGTACTTACCATACTGTAACAAGTAGTATTATTAAAAGAAAAACAAAAAAACTCGGCTGCAAAATGTTGTACTCTCTATCAAGACGATTCAAATGACACCTCACATGTCGAAATCCATAAAGCTGTTTAGACTGTGGGCCGTGCCAAAGAAACCTCATACATACATACATACCCACATACACTCGAAAAACATACCCTTGTTCTTGCGCAGTTCTTGCGAAATACGAAATTAGTTGAGTACCTACCTTACCTATTCTTACTTCTAAAAATTTGGAGTTTGGATACATGAAGCCAAAGCCGGGAAAATGTCTTGTTTTTCACTTCGCTTACTAGGTACAAAGTAAAAGTTAAAGTCAAAATGGTTTTTATTCAATTTAGATATCAAAGATACACTTATAAACGTCAAAGTTATTTAAAAAGACTCGACCGCCCTGTTCGGATAAAGAGCCTCTACTCAGAAGAACAGGCAAAAACTGAGGGGCATTATTTTTTTCAAATAATAAATAAATTACAGTCTCACAAATTTTGGCTTACAACTAGGTAAAATCTATAAATACTAGTGGCTACTTGGCGGAAGTGGAAGGCTCCAGACATCTTTATCTTCTAAATAATTCTTAATCTTAAAATACCCTATTTTCATTAATGTAGTTTTTACATGTGATTTGAATTTTCCCTCAGTGAGCCCTGTTATTTGTATTTTTCGGGATTTTACTGTAAAAACAAACGCAATTGCCTAAAAATGACTTATTTGACTTAGTCAGTCTAAATCTCGGTACCGGTACAGCTTTCCTATCCTTATTTCTAGTGTTATTATTGTGATAGTCACAGTTCAATTTAAATTTATGAAGGTACACAAAGTTAGGTAGGTTTATAAAGAAGGTAAAGTTAATAAATTTATTTCTTTAAATAAATCTCTCAATGATTCGCGGGACCCATCCCGTAGATAGCGCGCTTTTGCAACACATACTCCTAGTTCCCCACTAGGTTTCCCTGTTCCATGTTCTTCATTATTTATTTAGTAGAATCGCTTAGTCTCAGCTCTAAGGACCACTACTATTGTTCCCAGTGGTCAAAAACCTGTAGTTCCCGAGAAATAAGTGCACACTTGCATTCAAACAGAATTCAATTCGATTTTAGTCAGTCGAAGCGGAAAGAATTCCGCTTCCAAATGTCATAAAATACCTACAACTCGGCCGGTCGAGCACTACGGAACGCTGTGAGGCAAATAATTCACGATCGCGCTGAACAATGTTACTTTTACAGCTTACATGCACTTTAAAATGAGGACACAAAGGCTAGTTTTCAGTGTAAAAATTGTGCGTAAGTTGGTAGATACCGGCTCCGCCACTCAGCCGCATAGAAAATCCTTTTAAAGAATCGAGCGTCCCCTCTAGGGTCCTAACAGATAAGAGTTGCATTAAACTTGTAGCCGTACTTATTTGTTAAATACTTACAAAGACAAATAGACTGAATTTATGTGAAATAAGTACATATGTACGTTCTTATATTATGGATCAATTATTTCCTGGACGGACCGGGTTCGATTCAAGCCTGACGCGTGCACCAATTTGTTCATTGTGTCAACATTCTGTCATCCGCTACACAACTGGAGCTCGGTGTATGGCGACAGGCTCGCCCCTGTAACATTTAGCGCCGAATATCGTCCGGTGAAGTGTGGGTGTTGTAATACACCTCTGCCAGCTCTTTCGGGGAAATGGTGTGATGATATGTTATGTTTTGCAATTGTTTTCTCTAGGCTAAGGTATTAAATTTTGGGGGCTGAGCTATCTACGTCCGTAGGAGTGTACTCTATTCTGATTCCCTACACCTGGTCCCCGGGTAGTGCTAACCGGGTAGCAAACTCTGGTGGGAGGCTTCGGCCGTGGCTAGTTACCACCCACCGGACCAAGCCATGCCGTGAAATGACCTAGTCGTGTTTCGGGATGTAGTCCGTAACCGTTCCGAAGACGGGTCTGAGCAGTAGCGCCTCACTCAACTGCCGTCTTTGTACTTCTTCACTCTACAAACTTCAAGGCTAGAGTGAAAAAGTATCTTGAGGGTCGTCGTGCTCCATCTTAGACCACAACGTCGCTTAACATCAGAGGAGTTGGTGGTCAAACGTCGACCTATTCTACATAAGGCGGTCGAGTCTATATAAATAACTTTGACGTTCATAAGTGTATCTTTGATACCTAAATTGAGTAAAAACATTTCGACTTTGACTTTGACTTTGATAAAAAAAAAAGCTTTTGGTGTACTAAGTGTAGGTACTAAGCTGAAACCAGGTGTACTTATACTATGAGAGCTACACTGAAAATAAGAAAAAAACTGTCGCTGAGCAAAATTAGGAACTATTTCTAGTATACTTAATGTACCCCTGATCACTCGGATGATCCAGGTGAACAAAGTTTACTAAAAGTGCACTAATGCACCGAGGTGATTAAACTCCGGTGAATTAAGTTTACTACGGGATTTTTTTGAAGTCGATTCCGATCCTAACTAGACATGTTTACCATCTCTGACCTCTTACCATCTTACTTATCGTTTATCCAAACTAGACATGTTTACCATCTCTGACCTCTTACCATCTTACTCGTACTTATCGTTTATCCAAACTAGACATATTTACCATCTCTGACCTTTTACCATCTCTCTTATCGTTTACCATCTCTCTCTCTCTCTCTCTTCAGATCAATATTTAACATTTGAAGAGTTGTGGGCAAACGCCTAGCCTAGCCTGTCAGCTACACAGAAAGTCACAATCCACATTTTAATGTTTAAATCCTCTCTTGTATGAGCCAAGTGGCCTAGTTGTTGCGAAGTTGACGATTGACGACACGACATCTGAAAAGTTTGATTGACACAAAATGCTGGCAGAAACGTCGAAACATTTTTCAACACACTGGACTTTAACAAGATTATTTTTTTTTTAAACGAAAGTACTAACAACCTAATAAAAGAAGAGTTTTGGCGGGAACCGAAAATTAAGATGGTGTCGTGATTTTGTATTATTTTCTAAAACTTGTGATTCTTCGAGTGTTAAAGTGTAATAATGGTGGATTATTAACGTTTATCGGTTCGTCAACGTGCACTAGTGTGAGCAAATGATACAAACATTGCGAAACGCGACTTTTTGTGTTCTCTGCAAAACTTCACTTAAAGTTTCAGTAAAGTATCCATAACTTTACTGGAATGGGGAAAGGGGAGGGATTCATCATCTTCATCATCATAATCATCCCTTCATATGTGAAAATGAATGATTAGTACTTGACACTGGCAAATGCACATGACGTGGGACGCCAAATTCCCCTGAATGGGGGAGAAAGAAAAAAAAATCTAGAAAAAAATCTTCAACGAGCGATTGTCAGAAATATAGAGTGACGGTATAAGTGTAGGATCATACATAATTTTATAAAAATATCTACGGGAAATGGAATGTACGTCATAGTTTATTACTTATCTCATTGACTTCCGGTAGCCGCGCTTAATAGTGCCAATCATTGACCGACCGAGCGTCAGCAAGCGAAGCGTCTCTGCCTCATTCGGCCTGCCTGCCTTCGGCATAAATTATTTCGTATGTCCGTCTGTCCAGCTGTCTTCCTATACAAGTTGCATTTCTCAACCAATCCTCTTCAAATTTTGTGAGTAATGCGACTTCTAGACGAGGTCAGATGCCGGCGGAGAGGTCTTCAGCTTACAAATATTTATAAATATATAGCCTAACTAGTATACTTAATAGGTAAGTAAATTATTTTGTTATTTATTTAAATTCTATAAGGTTTCAATTAATTCCATATTACGAGTAGGTTGGCCTGCGGTAAGAGTAGCCGTTCAAGGGCCGTACTTAAAACAGCGCTCAGTCATGAATCTCGATTTAAGGCTCGGTCATACCACGATTTTCTACCCACAAAAACGTTTACTTTGCTTAGAGTTGAAAATCGTAAATCATATATTGATGGTAAAATGAGATAGCACCTGATCGTCACAACTCTTCATATCAAACTAGGCGCAAAAAAATATGCCAAATTTCATGTAATACCGGGCCTTAATGCATTTGGGGAGCTTCAGATATTACCTCTGCCGTGTGAGCTCGTTTACCAGGTAGCCCTATTCACCCATGTTAAACCTAGATATTTTTCAACGTAGTACACGTACGTAGTCCACAGTACGTTCAATTTACGTATAAATAAAAAGAAGGAAAAACTGGGAACCCTCTCACATCGTCTCGTCAAGTCGAAGAGGTCAGTGTATATTTTAGGGCCGGCGGTCTATAACCGTATACCAACTTCCGTTCAGGATGTGCCTTCTACCGCGTGCTTCAAAACCAAGCTGAGAGCTTGGTTACTAGAAAATATGTTTTATGACATTGAAGCTTATATTAAAATAAGAGATTTTTTAACTATTACTATTTTGTAAAATAAGAGTAATAGCTTTACATAATATTTAATTATTTTACCATACTTAACTGTATATTGACATTAATGAATTATTTTTGTACATGACATAATTATCAATTGTTATTGTTCTGACATTCGTTTTTAATTATAAATATTCAACTGTGATGTATAATTATAGGAGTTATCAATAAATTCTGTTTTCTCATTAAAACTGGTTTTACCATGTACCATGTACCGTGTATTAAAATTGGTTTTACCATGTATCTACGACTGATCGTAGGTTTAGCATGCGAGCTTAAGAAACCCAGACCAAATTGCTTTGCAAATCTAGATACAAAAACTTCCTTCCTTAATATTACCCCCATTTTGGCGAGTCAAATTCAGTAGCATTCCTATCATTTCTAAAAGTAGACCAACATCGTTCACCAGAAAAACGCGAAACACACTCAAAAAGTCCCGAAATAAAGCTTCCCTCAGATAGCGTAAATAACATGTCTCTCGCGAAATTGAAAATTTATACATTTATGCCGTTCGCTGAATAATTCTCTTATTCTTCATGATTACGCTCGCTTCGGACCGAGGCTATGAGCACACACTTCTTTACCTTAATTCTCCGTGTGACAGTCAACGGAAATAATATTTTTGCTAGAACTGGCTTCTCGGACTATATTTTGAAAGTGGATTTAGGACTAGGACTAGCTCCTGAACGAGCTTTGGTAGCTTTTAGTAGCTTTGGTACTGTAGCTAGCCGAAACGAATCCAAGAGTTTTTGGCGGGAACTGAAAAGGTATCGTAATTTTGTATTATTTTCTAAAGTGTTAAAGTGTAAAAATGGTGGATTGATAACCTTTATGGGTTCGTTAACGTGCACGAGTCTTCTTCTTCTTCTTCTTCTTCTTTCTCCTGGCTATTATCCCAATTTATTTGGGGTCAGCCCTCCTAGTATTTTTGCGCCACACCGAACGGTTGTGGGCTGTCTCTATTGTGGTGTTGCTTGCTATCATGTACACAACAGATATTTATATTTCGTCTATGTAATGTATTTGCTAGTTCTTGACTGCGGCCGGTCAGGGAACCTATGTTCCATGTAGCTATGCGCATGTTATTTGCGCTGCGTCCTGGTTCGTCGCTTGCAGGGGACGCCTTAGCATTTTTCGCCTTGGATCGCATCTGACCGTCGCTTGAGGGGGACGCCCTAGCCGTTATACTATTTCTCTTGTGTTGTGCTTTCATACTAGGAGATTGTTTTGTTCTGTTTTAACGTGCACGAGTGTGGGCAAATAATACTAACATTGGTAATCGTGATTTTTCGTGTTCACTACGAAACTCCGCTTAAAGCTTTAGTAGAGTATCCATCACTTTACTGAAATGGGGAAAGGGAAGGGCTTCATCATCGTCATCATCACTCCATCATTTGTAAAAAACTATATTAACTTGACACTGGCAAATGCACAAGGCGTGCGACGCCAGATTACCCTGGATGGGGGAGCAAATAAAAAACTTGTCAAACCAAACCGAAACAACAGCGCGAACAATAACGCACTCACGTTTATTTTAAAGTATGGCCGAGCACATATATAAATATATGAATATATGGTGGCTCGGTGGCTCAGTCGGTAGTGAACCTGCCTTCTGATCTAGGGGGCGTGGGTTCGACCAAGGCTTCGCTTGCCTTTTACTGGGCCCTGTACTACCAGCCTTTCAATCGTGTTCACGTTTCTGAAGATATGCCCTATGATAACGATACACTAACCCCCAATTAACGTTGTTACTAGCAATAAACGTTGTAAAGCCTCAAGATAGTAACACAGTGTTTTGTCCTTTTCGATCGAAATCAAAAACTCATAGGAAATAAATAACCACACTGTAATGTTCATGTACGTAAGTTGTTTTTATAAAAATACGTAGAGTAAAAATATTCACCACATTGTAAGTATTACGTAAGTATATTCCGAGGCTATATTATATACCTACAACGTTTATTGCTAAGGGAGGTCGAGTGACGTAGATGGGTGTCAAATCCCGGAAGAAAACACTAGACCTTGTTTTTAACCCCCGACGTAAAAACGACGGGGTGTTATAAGGTTGACGTGTCTGCGTTTTTTTTTTGTTTGATGAAAATCAGTGTCGGGAGTTTTTAATGTATTCTTTTTTTAATCGTGTCAGTTCCAGTGTGTACATTAGTTCCCCATGTGACAGTTACGGTCTGATAAATACAGGTAACGGGTAATAAGGTGACAGGTAACGAGACATGTCTTTATAACCTGAGTTACGGTGCAGTTTACTATCCTGCGGTTGTGAACTGGGGTTAGTTTGTTGAATCTACGAAAGCTTTATCTTTTCTATCTCACCGTCAAGTTTAATACTAAACTAAGGAATTGGTTTATTTTGGCTTTTCGATTATAGTTAACTACATATATGTATAGCTGCGCTGCGCCCCGCAGATTCACCCGCGGTTCGACAGGAAACGTATTTTTTTTTTCGGGATGAAAGTACTCTATGTCCATTTTTGTACCCCTGGCATCGTGCAAGCAAAATTTTACTATTTCACGATGATCGTTCGAGCAGTTAGGGCGTGAAAGCGTAACAAAAACAAGCTCACTTTTGCATCTACATATTTCCAGTTCCAGCTCACAGAGCCACTAAAATAATATTAGTTAAGATGTGATAATGTTAATTTAGTATGTACTTTGAATCGGGGATTGGTCGAACAAAAATCTAGATCTAGATGGCTTTTTTTCGGATTTATCCCTCGATTCTAGCTATTGGATTAGGCTTGGGGGATACATGGCATATGGCAAACAACTAAGAGTACTAGCTACCACAACACAGGGTATCCTAGCGTGGTACGAGTAGCTAGGGGCTATCAAACACTGTACAATTTTTTTTCGTGTCAAATAAATTTTATATTATTACTCTATGCTACTAGCTAGATTATTTAGTTCTATTTCTATGATAGGTATAAATCAATTGCTACTTAATAAAATTACGTATCACACTTCATAATCAATTTTGAATTTCCAAATTGAGCTGTATGGAATGCGATACATACACAGCAATTTCCCTTAGCTTCCGATCAGCTAATTAGGCCTGCGTTTGGCCGTCATCTCGCCTAATGTTAAGGCTGCGTCTTTATTAAGTAAGCTGCGAGCGGCTGATTGTTTCCCTTCAGCTAGCCACCCCTTATATTTCAAATGGAGTATCCAAACAGCGCGGACAGTGCGCAGTACGCATTCAGTGAGCGGCCGATTCTCATTTGTTTGCTACAGCTCACCGCTTCCTCGCTACTTAGTTAGCCCGATTCGTAATTGAGAACCAGACGGTTGTCAGTCAGCCGGTTACAGATTGCTTAGTTAGGACAAATCCTAAGCCTATTACAGCCTACGATTGAGCATGCTCGCCTACACACTTGCTACAATCACGTTACACGCTTTTTAAAACTAAATGAAAAGCTGAAAACCAGCATCAATTAAAAAGTATATCAGTAAAATCTGAGAGATCCCTCAAACCGCGTTACAAACGTGAAGTTGAGAAACAATTTTACAACATATCTAATTCAAACTCACAACTGCCATAAACTGAACGCGCTGTGGTTAGCACGGATTAGTTCAAGTTAATTTATTTGTGGCAGTGTGTTTTCATGCTACTTCACTTGCGGTGTTTGTCCTGTGATAATGACGAACGAGCCATGACGGAACCTTTAGGTGGCTTCAAACTTCGGACACCGAGGACTATAGCCAATCGCCTTTCGAAGAAGGACATAGTTAAATAGCATACGCAAATTTATTTTTATTAGAAACAAGCTTCACATGAGAATCTGAGGCTTCATGAGGAATCCTTCATGAGGTATCATGAGGCTTCACATGAGAATCACATGAGAACTTGGTAAATAAAAATATGTTGCATTCTACATCTAATTAGGCCCACTTCGCAGGGTAAATTATAGGGGTAAAATTTGGGTTTAACTCAGTTATGAAAATCATTGAAATGTCACTCTTACAATATTGTTTTAACTCAAGGTTAGCTTTTAACTCTTGGTGGAGAAAGACTATTTATCAACTTAATTAAATAAATAATATTCGGGACACTTTCACACTCGATCGTCTGACCCCAAACTAAGCAAAGCTTGCACTATAGCTGCCAGAGGTTGATATACATCCTACTTCCTACTAATATTATAAACGCGAAAGTTTGTAAGAATGGATGGATGGATGGATGTTTGTTACTCTTTCACGCCAGAACGGCTGAACAGATCTGGATGAAATTTGGCACAAAGATAGATTGTAGTCTAGAATAGCACATAGGATACTTTTTAACCGCGGGTGAAACCGCGGAGCGCAGCTAGTACATATATAATTTTCAAATACATACTTAAATAGATAATTAACACCCAAATATAGAACAAACACAAATGTTCATCACATGAATGTTTGCCGTAGGCAGGAATCGAACCCACGCCCTCTAGCTCAGAAGGCAGGTATACTACCGAATAAGCCACCGAGGCAGTTAAACTCTGGTAAGCAGTTCACCCCGAGTCAAAAAGATAACCCGAACTTTTGCAAGCAGCCTTACATTTTCTGAGGTGAGCTTGGAATCCTCTAAGCCATGACCCTTGGACAAACACAAACGTCAAACAAACCGTAGTAGAACAATAGGAAGAGCTATTATACTAGATAGAGAGAAACCCCCTTAGCAATAAACGCTGTATAGCCTAGGAATAGCTGTACAGTGTTTAAAACAAACTTTCTTTTAAATTATGAACTCGGTCAAAAAAGACAAAACACTGTATAACTAATCAGAGGCTATATGAAGTTTATAGTCCTTTCAATTTGACTCGCCGATCTGCTGGCGATTTGGCCGCGAGTGGCGTCCACCATTCTTCTTACGAATTCACCATTTTTCGTTCTTTATGAATCAAAAAAGGACTTTATACCATACAGTAGAATCTGTTTTTCATTTAAATACAATACATGATTGTGAGGAAAGGTTGACGCTACTTGGTAGCGCGCGGGTACCGCGTGGTTCGTTAGGAGGTGCAGGGCTATTCCTACGCGTGAGATGAGATGAGATTTTATCTTGGTCACTCTCACACCTATGACTATTCAAACGCGAGCAACAAGGACGACAAAAGCTGAGATGAAAATCTTAAATCTCCGAATAGGGCCCCTGGTCGGACGGTGATCAGTCATCGGTCAGGTGCAGGTTTGGCGCTGGCCGCACACCGGTCGGGCAACAATCGTGTTCTGAGCTTGTAACTCGATCTAGACCAACGTAGGCAATCGGCTTGCGCCCCCTATGAGCCCGGGTGCCACGCATCCCTTTCACCCCCAGGTAAAGACGGCACTAACTAAATATAAATTAAAAATCACGGAGCCTTAAAACTCAGAAAACTAAGCATACTGAAAATATAACTACCCAAACATTTCCATTTAATCACTATCCTGTGATAGTGTATAGCCAGCTGTATAGCAATACTTACTTCTACTAGTCCTATAAAAAAAGCAAGCAAGCATAAAGTTCGAATAGGCCGAGTGGCTAGCTCTATCATGCATATATGTACGTGTAATTTATCTATAGGCTATATACAAGTAAATACATCTACGTCTATCCCCATCGAACTAATAAAGGTTGAAGTGAGACGTAGACAGAGGTCCTTCATTCGACGTATGGAGATGTCAGATTAACTGTACACCTGATATGTCGGAGTTTAATTTAAGTTGAACGTGCTGGTACTGGCGGCGACGTAATGTTGTTGAACGAACAGAAATGTTTGGTGTTTTAATGTTAGATAAGGGGAAAAGTAAAAAGTTAACAAGTAGGTGAAAATAAAAGTAATAGGTTTATGCATTTTTCTTGTTGGGTTTTTTTTGGATAAAAATTACTTTGTGGTTTTATAAATAAACTTGATATTAAAAAAAAAAACCCACAATGTTTGTACGGTTTGCAAAAAACAAAATAGTTAAAGCTAAGCCCAAAATACATAGTTATATTTAGTATAGTCAAGCTCGTCGGTCGATGTTGTAAATAGGTAGGTACTTACTAGGTAATAAAGGTAAGGTAATAAATCGCGAAAGTAAGTATTTACAATACTTACTTTCGCGATTTGTTTTCTGATTTCTGCGGGTCGAACTTGGACGCGCTTGACACAGATTAGGGATAAAGTACAAGAGAGGCCCAGCAGTGGGTTTGATGTACGATTACAGGCTTATGATGATGACGTTTTTTTTTAAATTAAAAAAAGGGCTTTGTTAGCTTAGCGACTACATCGCCCTCTGAGTAAAAATAGAAACAAAAATAAGAATATAACTTACTAGCTGCGCCCCACGGTTTTACCCGCGGTTAAAAAGTATCCTATGTGCTATTCTAGACTATAATCTATCCCTGTGCCAAATTTCATCCAGATCTGTTCAGCCGTTCTGGCGTGAAAGAGTAACAAACATCCATCCATCCATTCTTACAAACTTTCGCGTTTATAATATTAGTAGGATAGGATTAGAAACCAATTAACCTAAAACTCTTACTTGTTTAAACCTTAATCTACAAATTTGTAAAAAAATATTTAAAGTAGGAATGTTACATTAAATGTAGAAAATCAAGAAAACCATAGGTAACTGTAAACAGAAAATGTTTACGGCTCGCAATCACGTTGTTTTCGTTGAAAGTTAATAGTCAAATTACAGTAATTTATCAGCAATGTGGTAAAAAACTGTAAGGCTGGGGTCAAACGAGAGTATTATTAACCTCCGACTGACTATGACTATGTGTGCGTATGTGTGTGACGTCGTAGCTCCCGAACGGATGAACAGATTTGTATTATTATTTTGTTTGAAAGGTGAATTCGTTGAGAGTGTTCTTATTAGGTTTTATTAAAATCGGTGTCGGGGTTTTATAAAAAAAAATAATTTATTATTTTAGAGTTCCGCGACGCTCTGAATTTTCCATACAAACGCACCTGTCAAATTTTTTGGAAACCATTTGTCAGATTATGACGAAATTTGCATGTATGCATGTGCAACTATGTGAACCATATCTCCGCCCCTATGTTCTTGGTTTTTCTTTTAAATGTCCTGAAAAGAAATGAGAGCTATGTAAAATATCCGCATTTTTAAGGGTTCACTTCTGAATAATTTCTTTAATTGATAGACAAAGCAAATTAAAAATTTCTTTACATAGGGAGGCTTTCTACATAATTAGCTTTAAAATTAATTCATAATGTAAGGGAAATTATTAGTTATTTAAGAATGATTAGAGAAGTGCAAAAGTCATAAAAAATATTGAAATTGCACTTTGTCACTCTGTACATAACTTTAGAGGCTCATCAGTATCTTTACTTGCTCTCTTCGCTCGTCATCTTTTTCTAGACGAAATGGCAATAGAAAACCTTTAGCCCATCTGAAGTTAGTCTAAAGTGGTCGCCGGACCCTTCAGTTGAAAGTCATGTAAAATTGCGCTACATTTGGTTTCTTATGAAAGCCCTGCTTTTGCCACACGGTGGCGCAAAATGTGTTACGAGTTAGATACTTTGTTTACGCGACTCACAACTCAAAAAAATACACGCTTATTTGGCTCTAGCTTACGGCCTATTTTCTTACATCATTTCAATAGTATTTTGTACACGTCTGTCCCTACCCACGGTTAACCCCGTCGCGCCCACGGGACCCGTACATAAGTCGGTGCAGCAACTTATTCTAAAACTTGCCGGCACCTACGTTCCGTTTAAATTTATTATAATTGCTCGGGCACTTCTACAACTATGCCCTAACTTGCTTTAACATGTTCCGATTTGTTTAAACTTGTGTGATGAGTTTTAAATGTGCATTACGTGGAATTACGCGCTGTTTCGAGTTGTCGGTGAAGTTTGATTGAAGTTTCTTTAAAGTGTGGTTGTGAGTTTTGTTGAATTTTGTGTATGAATGGTACTAGATATACCTAAGTTTAGTATGACTTTGTGCTGATAATAAAATTAGTTGATTTGAAAATCTAGCCTTAAAAATGGTTAAAAAGAAATAAGTTTGAGGTGTCTTTCATTGTACTTATCTTTTATTTACCACTCATCTTAAGAACAAATCTTGACGACCATTTTCAAAAAACCTCGACTCACCAACTTCTAAATCATGATAATTATATTTAATTATAATTATATTTAATTATCATGATAATTATATTTAATAATCATGATAATTATATTTAATTATCATGATAATTATATTTAATTATTATGATTTTTTACGAGGACTTAGATTTATTGCAACTAACACCTTATTTTGAATCGAAAAAGCAGGTACTTTCGCGAAAACCACGACCAAACCTGCAAAACGCAGTTTGTCACTAATATCTTTTTAAACGGTCCTTTTCTATTTTTAAACTTTACCTATCAGCCGTAGCATGCAAGTGAAACCCATCTCCATCTCGCACAGCCAATAAAACCGAGTTGTCGTTTAACTTTGTCCCGATACCCGGAAAGTTGGCATCGATCCGGATTTATCCGAGTTATCCGGTGTTTAGGGCGGTGACGGAGGTCGATCACCGGCGGAGATAAGTCACGATCCAATATACTTGTTTGTGGAGCTTTATCTTTGCAATTGTGCTTGCTAATGACTAATAGTGGAGGACACTAATTCATTGCTGAAATTGGTTACGCGAAGGTACCTTTTTGTGTCTTGTCTGAGGACGCAGAAGTATTTTGTAGGCCTTGTCGTGGCTGAGTGCTCAAGTTTTTTTAGTGTAGCTGTGGAACCATTCATTTTGTATCATGGCTGAGGAAGGATATAACTAGGTATATTTTTAGGGTCAGGGCTGAGTATACAAACATATTTGTTGTATCGTGGCTGCATGAGGATCCAACAATATTAATTGTGTCGTGACATAGGACATAAAAATAAAAGCCACATTTGATCGTACAAATAAATAATTGATATGACATAAGATACTGAATACTGAAAGAGAACTAAAAGCATGACTTTTGAAGAGAAGGTCAATTACTTACTTTTTTTAATTTTATTTATTCAACAGAAAGACCAAACGCACATAATTGTAAATAACATACGCAATGAGGTTTATCTTTATACGAGTTTCAGAATTAACCCAACTGTCTATGCTTTATCAAAATGCGTTAAATAATTAAAAAATAATAATGCTTCATAAAATATTTTCACAAGGCTTTTTCGTAGCGGAAATTATGCAATTTTGCCGGGAATGAAGTAAAAAGGTACCTAGCCACAGAGCATGTAGGAAGTAATTAAAAACTCCCTGATTAATATAAAATTTAAAGGTTACTCGTATGTTACATAACTCTGCACCCCTGGTACAGACTCTGGTCTGGGTAAAAATGTTTTCAGCTATTCAAGTTGTGATATATTTTACTATAAATACGTAGGTATACATTAAACGTATTGTTTAAAAGACAAACATAGTCAGTAATTTATTACCAGCAAAAAAAAATTATTTACGATACGGAAATTATGTTATATTAAATTGCTTGTAAAAAGTTTTTTATAAATGCAAGTAAGCATTGCGTTTTATGGTTTCTTGATGCTATTGTAAGCTAAAAAGTAAGGTCGTATATAGCAACTCTGACTAGCATGGGTGCTAGCCAGAGTTGCTTTAAACCATTTGCAACCATTGCTATAGCCAGAGTTACGTTTGCCATAAAAAACGGACGAGGAACTTCTCAGTATCACTAATGTTTCACAAATGTGTTACTGGTAGTCTAGCTGGCACGTCTGTGGAAATGTACGACATGATACTGTTCTGTTCCCCGTCTATTTTTTTTGCTAACGCAGCGTTAATGGTTCAGTTAAGTGTCGGCTATGCTTAAGAGTCCGGCGACCACTTTAGACTAACTTCACATTGGCTTAAGGTATTCTATAGCCATTTCGTCTAAAAGAAGAAGACGAGCGAAGAGAGCGAGTTATGATACTGACGAGCCTCTAAAGTTACCTACAGAGTGACAAAGTGCAATTTCAATTTTCTTTATGCTTTTTGCACTTCTGTAATCATTCTTAAACAACTAAGAATTTCCCTTGTATTATGGATTCATTTAACAGCTAATGATGTAGACAACCTCCCTATGTAATGGAATTTTTGATTTGTTTTGTCTACCTATTGAATAAATCAGTCAAAAGTGACACCTTAAAAATGCGAATATTTTTCATAGCTCTATTTTAGCTTGAGAACGTTTTTAAAAAAAACCAAGAACATAGGGGCGGAGATATTGTTAATTTAATTGTGCATGCTAAATTTCATCATAAGCTGACAAATAGTTTTCAAGAAATTTGAGTAGCGCGTTTGTATGGAAATTTCAGTGCGTCGTGGTCCTCCTAATAAATATTTTTCCCCTGCTCCCCTGGTGTAAGAGTTTTTGGGTTTCTCGGATGCTTTCGAAATGGCTTAGCGGTTGCTCAGTTGTAAATGCCACTCGTGAGCCCAATCGCTGACTCTCCGACTCCGACGACCGTACCATCATTTGCCTAACATCTCATGAGAATAATGTTGATATCAGTAATCAATTAAGGCTGACTTATTAATGAGTACCTACAGTTACGAGTTGACTTCTGTCCTGACAAGTTTACTTGTAATGCTTATTTAGACCCTTCAAACGAGATTCAAAAGTAAGTTAAGCGAGTCCAGTGCGAACTAGCCTTGCGTCTCCCGCGTTCCGCCAACTATGAGCCCTGCTGGCGATCATTTGCTAATGTTTTCACCTCCTTATACGATAACTATGACATCTGCCTTCTCCATTATTTAGTTAAAATGTCTTTTTCCGTCTTCCACGTCTTCTTTTCCCGTCTATACCTTTCACTATATGATGGTCCTCGTTAGTTTGTTATGTCGTACAATGCGCCAAACATCTAGGTACCTATATGTCTTTTAAATATGAATAAGAAGGTAAAGTTTTCATTTCTTGTCCCTCACAGCCGGTCACGATGGAGAAACAAAGGAAACAGAACATTTCCTTTCAGGAAAGTAAATAAAAAAATCGAATTGAAGGCAGGACGTCGCCGCTCGTAAACCTGAGTATTTGACAAACACGTTTCATATAAGAGAGCTAGATGCGACTCTGAGTAAGGTACATCCACCTACCTAAGTACTTAATTATGTATGGATCGCGAGGTGTCACTGTTTTTGATTGAAAAGGGTAGTTTTTCTAAAAAAAGCACATTATGGCAAGTGACATTCGCGTTGAATTACTCTTTTTTTCTCTTCGAACCGTCTTCCAAGTCTTTATTTGTCTAAAAATAAATGGAACGGACTAGGGTCAATTTGAGTAATTAGATTTAAATTCGTTTAAAACATTTGGCGAAGTGTGGGTGTTGTAATACACCTCTGCCAACCCTTTCGGGAAAAGGCGTGATGATATGGAAACATCTCTATTTTTTTTGTATCTGTCTGTTTATATATTTGTCACCTTGTCATGATAGAATAGCTTAGCTAATCTTGATGAAATTCGGTAAGTAAAAAAAAGAGGTTGATAGAGATGTATTACAACATCCACATTTCACTGGCCGATATTCAGTCCCAAAATTAAATGTGACGGGGCGAACCTATCGTAGCACACTAGCCTCGACTATTACACCAAGCAGATTACATTACAAATGAAAACTGTACTCACAAATCAATGAAAAACTTTAAAAATCCCCGACACCACTTTTCATCAACACCGATTTTCATCAAACATAGCTAAGAACACTGCCTGACTAATTCACCTTTCAAAACAAAAAAAAAACAAAACTAAATCAAAATCGGATCATCCGTTCCGAGGCAGACACACACACACACACACACACCCACACACACAGAAACACACATACACAGACACACACTCACAGACATCCACAGACACACGTCATACTTATAACACTCTTCCGTTTTTGCGTCGGGGGTTAGTAAACAAATTGATGCCTGTCCTATTCGGTTCGTGCCTATAAAATATTGAGACACAATATTTCAGAAATTGCTTATAAAAGCTCCTACCAAAAAACTCCACCAACTCTCCCTAAAACAAACGAATCGAATAACACAAAAACAAAATCCATTTTTCAAGCTATAAAACTCTCGTCTCGCCATATTACTGGCGCAGTAAAATATTGCATTCGGTCACATTGTAAGCTTCAGGGTATACCCTGTACGTACCTATTTTATTCCTCAGGGAATACCTCTTTGTACCCATTCGGGAAAGCCGGGAAATTACGATAATCGCGGGATCTACGCGAGTTGCGGCTGTAATCTGTGTTTTCTATCTTTTATATTTAAGTTCTTAAATTTCACGGTTTAGGTTCCGTGGCTTTTGTACAAGTTTAATGTGGTGTTATGGTGGAAGTGTTTATTTCGGAGATTGGTAGAGTTACTATCTAATGCTTAGTTTAGCTTAAGGCCCTGAAAACGTGAAAAAATCAGCTGTTCAATAGAACTCATTAAAATCTAGTGAGTAGTTTCCGAGAAATTTGATAAGTGCGTTTGTATGGTCTTAGACGTTCTTGCAATTCCTAATGAAATATTGTACTGGTAGCTCTGAGTTAGAGACCTCGCAGTTCACGTCTTTCCTCATCTACAGGATGCATTCCTGACCCGTTTCTCGTGATATAAGACTTATTTAAAAAGAAAAAAAAACACCATTTTCGAAAACTGATTCGAAAAATAATCAATGACCCTACTCACAAAATTTCAAGAGAAAAAAATTAAGATTTAAGAAATCCGACCTGTAAAGGGAGACGGAGATCCGGATAGAGATCCGGACAGAATTCGGATATATGAAAGCATTTGAGTCGAAGCTAAAGCATAGACGCTTCGCTCGCCAGCGGTCGCGCGGTCGATTGTGAGACAGAGGATTTTTCGGGACTTTTTTCGTGTAAATATAAAAGATATAAGTTGTTCATATTATAAGCCTCTTTGGCTGCCTCGGTGGCTCAGTTGGCAGTGAACCTGCCTTCTGAGCGTAGGGGCGTGGGTTCGATTCCCACCTAGGGCAAACATTTATGTGATGAACATTGGTGTTTGTTCTATGTCTGGGTGTTAATATCTATTTAAGTACGTATTTAAAAATATCTAAGTATGTATATCAGTCTCTGGCAGCCATAGTACAAGCTTTGCTTAGTTTGGGGTCAGGCAACCGTGTTTGGAAGTGTCCCGAATTTATTTATTATTTTAGGCCAGAAGAAGACAAATTCATAAAGATGAGTACAATGTAAGATGAATAATTAATGCAAGGTGAGCTATTTTTTTTTAAACTACACTCCACGGACTCCGGGGACCGTGACCTTTGTTAACAAAAATCTAAATTATTATTTAAGGGGAATACAGGTAGAGAAGGGTTAGTTATTAAGTCTTAATCTAAGGTACGGTCAGATTTACTTTTTACATTATGAGTACACCACGAGCAGACCAGCGACCCGCAAACAGCACCCGATCACGAGTATGACGAATGTGCCAGCCACGCAATATTACAAAAGGTAACCTATTTTTAATTGTTGTAGTAGCTGCATTTAGTACCGCACCGTTCTGTGTTACCCTGTAGAAATTCTAACGTATCTTGGCGCACATGTAACCGCTCTGCTAAACCCTAGGTATGGGAATCTAACAAATTCTCAGAGCAAGCTGCGTTTAAATTATGCGATCGACGCCGAACAGTGCGACCGGATCTAGGTAACTACAGTGTGAAACATACGTTATGCTTCCAACTAGGAAGTGCATGGATTGCGGCTTCTATGGATTTTGAATCTCAAAATACTTTCTTGTTTGTAGTTTATACTGTTTTTCTGAGTCTGTTTTATACAGTACCTGCATACTACCTGTTAATTTATTTCAGGATATTTATTTTTTTTCATTCTAAGCTTTTTACAATATTCTTCTGTAATTTTTAGCAGCTCTATTATGTTTTGGCGTTTCGATGCAAACAGCTTGAGATAATCCATGCAGATGAGAAATGTTTTATTTTTAAAAGCTTTTCACGTCCCAATGCTAGACTAA
This sequence comes from Peribatodes rhomboidaria, assembly GCA_911728515.1. NCBI lineage: Eukaryota > Metazoa > Arthropoda > Insecta > Lepidoptera > Geometridae > Peribatodes > Peribatodes rhomboidaria. The sequence continues at coordinate 2,328,738 of OU452184.1, read as the reverse complement.
GGCTATACTGTCTTTCCATTAGTCTCTGTCCTGGGCTAGAATTGGCCAGGGGGGCTATTCCTGCGCGTGAGATGAGATGAGATTTTATCTTGGTCACTCTCACATCTATGACGTTTCAAACTAGAGCAACAAGGACGCAAAATGGTGAGATGAGAATCTCAAATCTCCGAATAGGGTCCCTGATCTTCTGATGCTTGTTGAGGCCGTCCCGTCATCTTCCTGAGTCTGACTCAAGTACGTTTTCGATTTGACATCTACTGGGTATGTAAATGTACGTACGCATGTTTATGTTTTTTTTTTTCAAATTATAACGGTTGTAAGATGTAGACGAGATAAATGGTGAAGAATTGTTATCAACTAGCTCGTAATCACACGAACTCACTCACACACAAGCTTAGACTCAGTGATTGTAATAGCGTTTTAAAATCAGACGGATCAGTAGTTCTGGATATTTCCCCGTATTTTACTCATCCAAACTTACATGCTTTAATTCTTTGTAATATTGTTATCCTTAGCAATGAACGTTGTTTAGCCTCGGAATAATTGTGTAAGGCTTTTTTTTCTTTTTTTTTAAATTTTGACTTTGACCGAAAAAGACAAAACACCGTATAAATCTTCTGATGCTATACAATGTTTATATTGCCAAGGGGGATATAATGTATTTGAGATATTATTTCATGTTGATATTCTATGTCCATAAAATAAATGAAAAATAATAAAAAGGTATTTATTGCCAAAACTAAAAAAATAAAAAAGACAAATCATTAAACAAAAATAAATTACAAGCAACAATTTTAGTTTGGTAATTGGGATACTCTCAGCAATGTACTACGGAGGCTGGCCAGCCTACGCAGAGCTGGTTTTCAGAGTATTCCAATGCTCGAACTAAGATGTTAGTCGATATTTGTAATGATAAGAGATTAGACGATATCGGATCACGTCTAGATTGGGATGCGAACAGTTAGTAAGGAAGGTACATTCTTAGGCCTTTGGGATTAGTTTTTGTTTGTGGTCAGGTTTGTTGATCGAAAACTAAGGTCAACTCTGGCCTGGCACAAAAACGTATTAGGGCTCGTAAACTTTCTTGAGCGATGATAGCCTAACCGGAGAAGGTCCGCCTCTCAAGCCAAAGGGAGCGGGTTCGGACCCAGCCGAAGGCATGCACCAATTTGTTCGTTGTGTGAACATTTGCGTATTGTATGTCATCTGCTACATGACTGGAGCCCGGTGTATGGCGACAGGCTCGTCCCCTGTCACATATAGTTTAGAACACTTTTATTTCATTTGTATTTTCTTTTAGTTGAGGCGAGTGGTGGATGTGAGCACCAAGACAAACCATTTGGTTTTTTGGTGCAATACCTAAATATTTTTTTGTACCAAAATTTTAAGAGACAATAAAATAAAAAATAAAAAATATCGTCCGGCTAAGTGTGGGTGTTGTACACCTCTGCCAGCCCCCTCGGGGGAAAGACGTGACGATATGTTATATGGTAACTTTCTTGAGAAGCATGGTGCCGTTGGCAATCTTGTACGCTCCCGCTTGGTTGTATGATGTAAGTAAATTGGTGCAAGAAGGATGGCATGCGATGACACCATTGTTACGCTATTGTCATTACACTTACAAAATAAGGTTCTCTTATCTCTTCAAGTGTTTTCCTCTATGTGTATAAATTGAAAGAAATAAACATCTAGACCCCTAATACTCGTAGATACTAGTAGTTCGCGACGACTTTGCAAACCCTTGATTGATTTTACTCAAGCTTCAACATTGTATTTGCATGAATTACTTGCTTGAAAAATTTCATGAACGTTGAATCAACGTAACTGTGTACAAGTGTCGATTTGTCCCAGTAGACTGTAAAACTGTAGTGCATACCTTATCGCCCAACAATATTATTAAGCTTGACGAAAAATACCAGGAGTTAAGCTGTCATTACATTTTCCAATTTGTAGTTTGCTATAATGAGGTAGCGTCATAATATTGGACAGTGTAATGGCTGTTAAACAATTATGTACACAATCTAAAGCGATCGCACAGGCACTGGGGGGCTATTCCTACGCGTGAGATGAGATGAGATTTTATCGTGGTCACTCTCACACCTATAACGTTTCAAATGAGAGCAACAAGGACGAAAAAATGTGAGATGAAAATCTCAAATCTCCCAATAGGGCCGCTGTAATATCTAAACGTGGTGACAATAGCGAAGAACGTCGTTCTCCGCCGCAGAACGCTGCGTCTGATTGGCCGGAATCCTCGGGAGCTGCGGCCGCGAGCGCTGACTCGACGGTTCTACGCTTGTGGACTTTGGGACAAGTGACAAGCGTGTCAATCCAAAATCAGGCGATCTCGGCGAACTTAAAGACTCTCAGGACCTGTTATAAGAAGAAGAAAAAAAAAAGTTTATTTGTGACCACTACATTTAAAATTAAAAACATTAAGGCAATTGTACAATCTACAAGGTCACAAATCGGCCCCAACTCAGCATAATGCCGGCTGTTAACCGGCGCTGGTCTTCCGTTGGAACCGCTTGGTGATGTCACTGTACAAGCACAGTACACACTACAAGATGATTGTCAAGCCATTGTCCATCACGCGTGAATTAATGCGTTAATTTTAAATTTAAATTCGGTGGCCATACTTGAACGGTCTACGTTCATGATCATTAATATCAACCGGCAATGTTAATGCCGTTGTAAAATTAACGCGACAAGTCGTGGCTACTAACGTCAGACGTCCATCATCGCCATAAAGACTGGCGTTTGTCGATAATGTGGCCGCGACATTAGAGCTTGCGAGTATAAAGGTTCCACAAGACCATGGGGTCGAGAAAGACAGTAGGATTCCTTCTTTTGTGGCCCTATTCGGAGATTTAAGATTTTCATCTCACCTTTTTTCGTCCTGGTTGCTCTCGTTTGAAACGTCAAAGGTGTGAGAATGACCAAGATAAAATCTCATCACATCTCGCGCGTAGGAATAGCCCCTCCTGGGAGATTAACAAATTTTAAAACGCTGTGTGCGTGTGCCTTGTCCCCCGCGTCAACGAATTAGCGAACAATAGGGCGCTGTTTACTTGGAAAGTTTTACCGAATAATGCGCGTTTTATAAAGAGCGCATTTTGTGGAAGTGTCCGTAATTGATGTGCTGACATAATATTACTGCGCACATATTTTTTTACCACTTTCTCGGTGTATTTCTGGCTGGCAATGTTACAATATGCTTCCTTGTTTTGTATTTCGAGCTTGTCCCGTATTTGAGGTAGGTATTGCTCGTGATTTTCTTAAAGTCAAATTTTCCTAGATAAAAAGCATTTGTCATAAAGTTATTTTATGTTTTGAAAACAAGGAAAACAACTTTTTAACGTTATTTTATTTGTAACATAACATAACATACCAGAAATCAGAATCGTTTATTGTTCAACTGTGTGTTATAAAGATCTTAAAATATAATTATAGTATCGTCACGCCTTTTCCCCGAGGCGGCTGATAGAGGTGTAATACAACACCCACACTTTGCCGGACGATATTCAGTCCCAAATGTGACAGGAGCCTGTCGCCATTTATCTGCTACATGACTGGAGCCCGGTGTATGGCGACAGGCTCGCTCCCTGTCACATTTGGGACTGAATATCATCCGGCGAAATGTGGGTGTTGTATTACACCTCTGCCAGCCCCCTCGGGGAAAGGCGTGTTGATATGTTATGTTTCTAGCAAATAGAGGGATAAATTTTATTTTTCTATTTAGGTACCGCAAAATAAATATTTTCCTACCCGCAACACAGTAACTTGGTGGGTTATTTCGGTGTAACGTACGAGGCATCCGCGCCAACCTTAAATTACATTAGTTAACCGGCTCGTTGAGCAGCGGCCGAATAGTTGGCATAGAGGGGAATTACTCGATGGGAAACATACTTACATGGACAAGTTGGACATTAGAAAAATCTGTCTTTACTGTGCACCTTATACACTATTAGATTTCTTTTATTAGGGATAGATTTTGGGAAAAGGTTGTTTTGAGACTTAATGAAAATGTCATTTGTCATGAAAAAGAAGTTGTAATCAAAACCCTTTGATTCTACATTTATTGTGCGAACCTCTTACTTTAAATAGTCTAGACTTCTACTACCCTCTTTAGCAATAAACGTTATATAACTTCAAAATAGCTATACAGTGTATTGTCTTTAAAAAAACCACTGTACATCTCACTATTACGACGCTATACAACATTTATTGCTAAGGAGACCAGAGTGTGAAATGCTCTGCTGAGTAGGTGTTCCTCGATAGTTATAGTCTATTGTATTGGCGATATTGTACCTATTGTGTGGTGAATTCAGTCGTGAGCTAATCGGTTTTTCCAGGCAAGTGTGCGCATCCAGCATCCATTGGATATAGCCATAGTAGGCTGATATCATTCCTAAATATCAGTTATTATCAATAATAAAGTTGTAAGGCTGCTTGTAGACGAGCCATATTTTTATTGCAAAACTGGAACTGCAATATTTTGAGTGATGAGTACAGAAATGTATGACTTTATAGCCGGGCCGGCCATTTAGACACACATTTCTGGCTTGGCTTGTGATGGCCGGGCTAATATCGCTGGTATTGTCAGTATTGTCGGGCCAGTTTTGCAATAAAAATATGCCCCGTCTAGGAGCACCCTTAGGAAATATGATGTACGAAAGCTACCAGTAAGAATTTTTTGGTCAACTAAAAATAGGGCAATGTCGTTCTGTAAGGAAAAAATATGATATTTTTTTGTCTTCATTTATGAAATACTTACAAATATAATGCTGTTTATTATCTAAAGTGCAATGAAGTAGCCAATTAAAGATCGTATAACTTTCGCGCTTGGAAAAGACTTGAGAAAGTTCCCAGTTTCTTTAAAGTTTCCTGCAATTCCTCAGTATTGGTAATTTGAAATAAGTTCTCTTGAAAGAGCTAGAAGTTTTAAGGAAGGTACGAAATATTAAATATTTTAACTTCATTTAGCAACCTACTTGTTATTCATGGTAAAATAATATACTCCGCCAGGTAGTTATAGTATTCAGCAGCATGTAGTGACGTCAATCGATGCTTAAGCAAGACCGAAATAAGTCATTTACATCAAGTTCGAAAGAGACGGATGACCATGACGTCATTACGTATTTTTGAATGCTAGACCTTGTTCTTTTGGATCATGTTATTATTTCTACATTTATTTTCTACTAGCGACCACCACCGACTCTGGATCTCATCGTTTTCAAACTTCACAGGATCATTTGCAGGGATCATATATGAGATTGCCTGAAAATTTAAGTAAAATAACTTTAGCCGCTTTGGAGCCCATATCATACATTGATTTTTATACCTAAAGAAAGAAGATAGATAATTATTTATTATTATGTTATTATAAGGTCGTTGGTTGACCAGAAATGTAAAAATAAAGAAAAATAAATAAATAAATAGATTTTTAATACTGAACATCAACTTGCGGTAACAGCTTATCAAAAAACTGTATACAAGTACACAAACGACGATGATCATCAAACTATCAAGTACTCAAAGTAAACCCTCCTTGCTTGCCTTATTTTACACTTAAAAAAAAAACAACAGCGTAATAAGTTCGAAAAAGACTTGAAAACAAAATGTATTTACATATAATTATGTATTTCTATAATTATATTCGCCTGATGAACCTTAATCAAAGGTATTCATTGATTATTAATTATTATCCATTTATTTTTTATTCTCAACTAGCTATTACCTGCAACTTCAGAAAATAATATCCAAAATTTTCCTCATGATATACTCTAACTAAAAATCAAATTTCATCAAGATCCGCTCAGCTGTTTAGCCGTAAAAAGCCTTCAAACAGACAGACAGAGAGTTAATTTCGATTTTATAATATTACTCGTAGTAGGGATGGATTACTATGATTTAATTAACCTGGCATCCGATCACAGTCATGTGTGAGGCCTTCAAACATCAAGGTAATCCAAGTATCTACTCGTCCTATAATCTCTTATCTCTCATCTCTTGTCCGTTCCGAAGACGGGTCTGAGCAGTAGCGCTCTTGTAGCGCCTCACTCAACTGCCGTCTTTGTACTTCTTCACTCTACAAAACTTCAAGGCTAGAGTGAATAAGTAACTTATAGGTCGTGCTCTATCTTAGACCACAACGTCGCTTAACATCAGGCGAGTTGGTGGTCAAACGCCGACCTATTCTAAATAACAAAAAAAAAAAATAAGAATGTGGGTACTTTATAAGTTTTGAGAAAAAATTTAAGGAAAACAGCAACATTACAGAATGCCCAGTCCCTTCCTAAAACTCTCAAGGTGAGTGGTTCGCATGATCGTCTTAAGGCCCCAATCGATTGAGGATGTATTCCGTGCGCGTACGGACCGTCTGCGAGACCCTTAATATAAATAACGACATTACATCCTATTCTATTAGGGCTGTCAACGCTTGCAGGAAAATGCCTCGGACAATGCTGAGAGGGTTGGAAATGAATTGCTGTCAGGCAGCATCCGTGTTCTTGTGGAAATGAAGATTATGGGCCTGGTTGAGATTCGCTATTTTCCACTTTTCCTGCATTTTTCCTCATAATACATTACTTGTCAAATTTTATCAGGTTTAGGTTACTCGCTTGTTTTGTCGTTCATAAAAATAATAAGAAGATAGAAGAAGAATATAGAGTGATAGTGAAATAGAAAGTCAGTGGGTTTGTGTGTGATATTTTTACATTTTAGGGGAGAACCAAGAGTTTCACACCGCCCTTTAGCATAAAGGTATGATTCCATAGCCTACCACCGAGTACAGAAGAGACGACGTGTCGTAGCGACACTACTGGTTTTTATTGAGTCAACGTGAGCGACACATAACATAGAAATACACAGAAACCAGTAGTGTAACGGCGATACGTCGTTTGTTGTTGTCGTCTACGGTCGGCTATGGAATCATACCTAAACAAATCTTGATGCACCGTGAAATTCTCAAAAGCGGTCATACTTATTAAGTACACTTCATTCCCAAAAAATCTATGGACTAGAATGCTATTAAAACGCCTGAAAACTACAGATAAATCGTGAGGTACAGCTAGCAAGAAATAAACCTCCTTGCGTTCCGTACATTGTCTAATAGTTAAGCCAACTGAAACCCGCAGCGTGCCACCCCTAACAATTCCGGCAATAAGTCGTACCGGAAGTAGGTGTAACTCGTAACCAGTGTAAAAACAAAAGCTAATTAAACTGGGATCCCTATCAGGAGAAGATTTGCAGTTGCTTTCCCCCCGTCGTCGCACCGGGAAAGTAGGGGAGAGAGACTAGTGGACTTGTTTTAAGAACTACAAGTTTGTAGCTATGCGCCGAGTGTGCCATAATACTGTGCAAGACAACTGATTTAACTTTTTTTTTATAAGACGGTTCACGAGACAAACTGTTCGCTCTCCTGATGGTAAGCATCACGCTTGCCCATAACAGTTCAGTGCCACCCGGAATACTAAAACCTGCGCGGCAATTGTCATCTCGCCACCGTGAGATGATTGATTTCTGAGATGTTAAATCACTTTACAAAATACAATACGATACAAAAACTGTGTACAACACCCCCAGGTGTTGTACAACTGTGTACAACACCCCCAGGTGTTGTATTATACCTTTGCCAGCCCTTCGGGGGAAAGGCGTGAACATAAAAGTACTTATTTATGGGTTTTTAAATTAAGGAGTTTGTCTACACATCAAAGTCGTCGACATCCGTCGACTTCAAGCGATCATATAAATAATAAAATGTTGGCGACTGTCTCCGTCTTTAATGTATGGCCTCCCATACCGCTTTCTGTTCAGGTTTTCACAAATTTCGAATTAGTAATAAGACGGATTTTAACCGTTAATTTACCTGAAATCCAAATTTACTTCAGAAAACTGTTTAAATTTTCATAAAAAGCCATTTCAGAGAATTAAAACTAAGCTTAGGTAATAAAGCGATTTTGGAAGAAAGTTAAATACAAGTTTGGTAAGTTTTCTGTATTTATTATTCTATGGATTCGCGGCGTACTTAAAGGTCGCGATTGTACTTACTACGGTGGTATATATTTTGTCAACGTCTGACATAGTCTGACGTAGGTTTTTTCCGAAAGAAATAATTTGCATAAGCTTGTTTGAAAATTGCGAATGGCACTACTGTGCCTTTAGAAAGAAATAAACAAAAAGAAACAATTCATTTGGCCGCACAAAATACTACAACACCAAAAAACAAAATACATAATAAAACCGTAACAGACAATAATAATTATAATAATTTAAATACTTACCTAGAGAGATAAAACAAATGTTTATACGATTAAAGTTTCAGTTGTAGTATTGATGGTTACGTAATTTTTTAATTTTTGGTTTGGCTCTATCATACATTTGAATAAAGCGCCATGGCAAAAAATTAAAGGGATCAAGTTAAATGTATGAAGCCCAACAACAACGAAAAAAAAACTCACATTAAGTCTACTAGTACATTTATTTCTACGAAGGTAATCGATATTGGTAGGGATAAGTGGAAAAATGAGGATGGGGCAGGGGCTGGGTCTGTCCAACAACTGGACTATCAATTTCGCTTTACAGTCCCATAGTCCAGTTTTTTAACCACATATTCCCCTATTATGTATTATGATGATAAAAATAGCGACTATTTGTTATTATTTTGATAGTGTTGTTATTTTATAGTGTCTAACTACATTTATAAGTACCTATCATATATACATCACATTGCACATCCGACTTGGGTTTACTGTTGAGACTATATTTAAATTAAGACCTCTGTACACAGTTCTGCAATAAATTATTCTTATCTTATCTTATATCTTTAAATGAGCAATTCTTGTATATAAATATATATATAATTGGAATCTCGGAATCGGCTACAACGATTTTCATACAATTTAGTATATAGGGGGTTTCGGGGGCGATAGATCGATCTAGCTAGGAATAATTTTTAGAAAATGTGATTTTATTCGTGTTTTATCGATAATCAACTTAAACATAAACTTGGAAGAAAAATAACAAAAAGGAGGCGTTTGAGTAGTCTCAACTGAAAAATATGACTCTTCCTGACATCTATTGGCGAAAAATAATACTATTTTTTGTGCACAATTTAAAAAAAAAAAAAATACCGAGCAAAGCTCGGTCATCCAGGTACTTCTTATATAATAATAAGTAGGTAAACGTTTTATAGGCTCGGAATATATTAGTTAGTGTTTTGTTTTCTTTCCTTTCTTTTTGAAATTGATCGAAAAAGACAAGGGATCTACAAGTTGCGAAGAACGTAATATGGAATACGCCTACGGACAGGCTTCCGTGGTATTTTTATGTATTTTCCACATTGCCTACTTTTTAACCTGCGGCGCAAAAACGACGGGATGTTCTTAACTATGTTTGATGAAAATCGGTGCCGGGGGTATTTTAAATTTAAATTTAATTATTTGTAACGGAGTTGGAAAGAAAACCACCACCAGATGGTGGGTCATGTAACCTTAACATGAAACAAGTATCATCATATTTTTTTTCTCATTCCCAAATTAAGCTGGCTACAGTCTGTATCAAAAGCGAAACTTTTAACTAGATTCCGAGAGATACATGTTCTCGTGCCGCTCACGGCTCTCCCGCGCTTAGATTATCGGATTAACGCTGCTTGCTACAAAACTAATCCCATAAATGGACCATGTGTTTGACGAACAGATACTCGCTAAAAGTTCGTTGCTGCTTGTTTGTGCTTAGGTGGTTCTTACAATGCCACGCATGTGACGGTGTGCGGGACTGCGTTTTTTACATTGAGACATAAGTACTGCGTACTAGAGAAGGTGTTCCAAACAGAAAACGTTACGCAACTTGATGACAGCGAGGCCTGCCGCTGTGGTCTGACAAAACTAAACTTACTAAAATATTAGTCATGTTTTCTAAATAAACTATTAAAATATGCAGTGCTAAATCGCTTAAAGAGGATAGTTCTTTCCCTCCGTACAGACCACACTGCATGCATGTCGAAGCCACACTAATATTGAAGTGCAGTACACTGCTATCAAAAAAGTCAGTGTTGAGATGATGAAATCTAGTACATAAGTAGTATTTTTTATCGGTTGTTAACTTTTTAGCAAAGTTTGTGCTGAAAACACGAGCGTTAGAACACAGGAACGCCTCTACATGCGTGAGATGTAGCTCGTCCCGTGTCGTCGCGCGGCGCGGAGCAGTGTGAAGGCCTGCCTAAATGTGTTCAACCCATTGTGTCGATGTAATGTATTTCATTTTAGGAATATCAGCTATGTTAGAACTCACAATCAGTAATCATATCATCAGCAAATGATCAGCATCAGCAAATGATCACCGCCGTAGCCGAAATAGGCATAGAACGCATCATCAAGTTTTTATTCCAGACAGTTATAATCTAGCCCTCTTAGCAATAAACGTTGTTTACCCTTAGAATTATTGAACAGTGTTTTGACTTTTTCATTCTTTTAAATTTTTCAACTTGATTGAAAAGAGTGTGGAATACTCATTCCTCTTTTACTCTTTTGAGTGTGTTTCCTGACACTTATAATCTGGGTGTCTTCAAGTCTCGAGTGAATCGGTTTCTTCTAGGCAAGCGTGCTCCATCGTAGGTCGCATCATTGCTTATCATAAGGCATGTTGGCGGCCAAATGCAAGCCTATTATTATTATTATTTATTAAGTTATTAAAAAAAAAGACAAAAGACTGTGAAACTGTTCCGAGAATAAACAACGTTTATTGCTAAAGGGGTAGGTATTTTTAAGGCCAGAGTGAATAGGTGTTTTCTAAGTCTGCGAGCTTCATCTTTGACCACATCGTCGCTTAGCATCAGGCGAGTTTGTGATCAAACACGGACTTATTAGCGAAAAAAAAAAAAGAAAAAAAGTCTAATATAACTGCCTCGGTGGCTCAGTTGGTAGTGAACCTGCCTTCTGAGCCTGGGGGCGTAGGTTTCGAATCCCACCTAGGGCAAACATTTATGTGATGAACATTTGTGTTTGTTCTATGTCTGGGTATTATTATTAATATTTATTTAAATATGTATTTAAAAATATATATGTATATAATTATATCAGTCTCTGGCCGCCATAGTACAAGCTTTCTTAGTTTGAGGTCAGACGACAGTGTGTGCAAGAGTCCGATGTAGCAGATGACAATAAATACACACATATCGTCACGCCTTTCCCCCGAGGGGGCTGGCAGAGGTGTAATACAACACCCACATTTCGCCGGACGATATTCAGTCCCAAATGTGACAGGGGGCAAGCCTGTCGCCACACACCGGGCTCCAGTCATATAACAGATAACATACAATACGCACAAATGTTCACACAATGAACAAATTGGTTCATGTCGTCGGCTGGGTTCGAACCCGCTCCCTGTGGTTTGAGACGCGGACCTTCTCCCAACTAGGCTGCCATCGCTTCTTTAGATGACATTAAATAAGCACATATATTTGCACAATGAACAAATTGGTGCGAGCCTTCGGCTGGGATCTAACCCGCTCCCTCTGGCTTGAGAGGCGCGCGTTCTCCTACTTCGCTATCATCGCCAAATTTTTTTAGGTATTATATAATTAGAATATTAGACAAGTAATAGCCAAACCGGACATCATCATCATTTACAGCCTTCTCTTTCCTACTGCCCTATACCCCTCTCTCTCGCTCGCTGTACCATTTGCTTCGTTCCAATGCTGAACTACTAAGTGAAACTAGCTTGAGTTAAACTAATCAATTATGATATAGTGTTGTAGATTATATCAAAATCAAATAGGATATAGGATATAATTATAAACAAAGCCATATATAAATGTAGTAACAGATCTACTTACCCAAAATCTCTATTAACCGTATAAATCCTCTAATTCCTTTCGAAATACCGTATCTCGCAACTCGTGTGAGTCCGAAACGAAGTGCCGCGCCGCGACCGCCCGCAGCCCTATTCCGTTGAATTATGTTTGTTAAAGGTTGAACCGTGTAACAAACGAGCTAGGACACAGGGCGATTCATCGTTGATTGTTCATAGTAATAGGTACGCCTTCGATCTATCTTCAGGAGTTGCGTAAAAAATGGGTAGAACGTGTGTTTTATATGTAGGTTGGCTTTATATAAGACATTTCTTACGGTATCTTATACAATGTACGGTAAAACTTACGATCTGCGTAGCCAAATGATTCGAGTGAATAAAAAAACATCTTGTTTTCGTCTTTTGGTCGCTGTCTGAAGGATCAACACAGTAAACAAATAATTAGGCGATGGCAACCTAGTTCGGAGAAGGCCCGCCTCTCAAGCCAGAGGGAGCGGGTTCGAACTCAGCCGGCGGCACTCACCAATTTGTTCATTGTGTGAACATATGTGCGTATTGTATGTCATCTGCTACATGACTGGAGCCCAGTGTATGGCGACAGGCTCGCCTCCTGTCACATTTGGGACTGAACATCGTCCGACGAAGTGTGGGTGTTGTATTACACCTCTGCCAGCCCCCATGGGGGAAATGCGTGACGATATGTTTATGTTTTTAAACAAATAATCTATCAAACTTTAAATACGACATCCAAATCGCAAACGCTTTGATTCCAATTTTTTTGTACGAAACACACTTAATGTGTGGAGTGCTCTGTCTAAGTGTGTGTTCCCTGATAGTTAAATTCTGACTTCTGGGGCCTTACCATGAACTTTTACAAAAACATCATTGCGCAGGAATGTTTTGTTACATTCCTTAATAACTATTGTTTTGTATTGTTTTGTACCACAAGCATTAAAAACAATAATGTTTTAAAACGTTTTTACTCCTGCTATAGTGATGTAAAAGAATGTACGATGCAAGGTGCCTTTAAACACTCTGTGGTACTTTTGCGTTACGAACTGTCATTATCAGTGTCAATGTCATCTATCAATCATAAAAATCCATTATTTTGGAGTATGGTGTTGCCAGATGTACGATGTCAATCGTAATTATACGATTTTTGGCGTGTAAAAATCGTACAATCGGGGTCGTACAATAGTACGACCGCATAGCGAAATTGTGCCTACAATTTTCTATCGATACAGGGAAATGACACTTGCGATTTTTACAAGTTGCAAGTAAAAACACTACGATTTCTTATTATTTTCTTCCCTAAGAATTTTTATTTTCCTAACCGGCGTACAATCTCTCCTAAGAAACATCTGGCGACACTTGGTTGTGTGAACAATGTCAAAAACGTTTTTTTTTTTGTTTTGTCCCATAGGGCAGGCTAGAGGCAACATAGCCATACCACCTAGTCATCCGTATGTTTGTCATAACATTTTTCATTAAATCTCTGATGAAAATGATATTAAATGAGATGAATCCCGCTCCTCTTTCCCTCTTTCAGTAAAGGCGAGTTTTCGTTTTAGAAAATAATACAAAATCATGACACCATCTTTTCGGTTCCCCTCAAAAACGTAAATTAAATCTACTTAGGATCATGAAGGTAATTAAAATTCAATTGCTGTATACAATTAAAGTTTGTGAAAATTATTTTAGTGATATCTAGAATTTAATGCTTAGAATAATTTGTCACAGCGGCCGCAGAGTCTTAGCGAAGCAGTTCGATATCATGTGAGACTTTTTAAAAACCCACAGTGAAATCGCTGCGGGCTTTAATAGGAGTCTGCAGGCGAAGGCTCACTTTAAGAAGAAACAAGTGCATGAAAAGAAGCGGACTTAGCCAAAATAAAATCTATGTGAAAAAGGGTTGAAATTTATTCTGGAGCCCGTCCGAAGGCGTCCTTCGTAGTACGGAGCTTCTATTATCTGCTTCGAGAAACTCGAAAGTTTCTAAATCATCGGCCATCTTGCTAAATATTACAAATAGAACCTCAGAAACACAGCAAAAACTCACTTATAAATAGAAAAAGTTACACGGAGAGCAACTTTTTAACAATCGTTGTAATTTGTATCATTCCTGCTATTTTGACAGCTCGGCAGGAATACTTTAGAGGTCATGGTACGGTTTTATACAAATGTTCCTTGGATTGAATGAACGAAATCGAGTGACGTCATCAAAACTGCTAAGCGATAACAAAACTTAACAGGAATACTTTTAGGGTGGACATGGTACGAAATTACGAAGTAAGGCTTAATTAATGATGTTTTAAGAGGTTGTGGTAAGCCCCCTGAGCGTCTTCAAGTGTCGAGTTCACCTCAATCTCCATCCATCGTAGGCCACAACATTTCTTAAACATCAGGCGAGATGGCGGCCAAATGCTATTAAATACAAAAATCACTGCGATATCAAAATCAGAAGTATCCGATCCGATCCAAACCCAGAATACAGCCTCTCTGCGAGCCCGTCGGAACTCATTAAATTTTCAGGCGACGCTCGGCGCGCGACTGAGCAAGCGAATTATTAATTAATCGAATACATAATACCCATTTTTCTTAATCCGAAAACGTAGGCACGTTACGCGTGGGATTTTCTAATTAACTACAGATTTAGATTAATTTGGATAAATTATGCATTGGAACCTAGATCATTATTGTTTGTTGTAAAGATCGGATAGAGTGACGAGCAAAAAGAAGCCGATATACTCGTATTTTAGCATTTTGTTTTTTGGTGGTAAAAAATATTCAGTATGAATATTAATTGCTTAGAAGGCAAAGCTGCTTGGAACCTTCAACTTTTGTAAAGTAGCCACTTTTCCTAGTACATTAGAGAAACATATGAAATTACTGCCTCGGTGGCTCAGTTGGTAGTGACCCTGCTTTCTGAGCTTGGGGGCATGGGTTCGATTCCCACCTAGGGCAAGTATTTTTGTGACGAACATTTGTGTTTGCTCTATGTGTTAATTATCTATCTAAGTATGTATTTATTAACATATATGTGCGTATATCAGTCTCTGGCAGCCATAGTACAAGCTTTGCTTAGTTTGGGGTAAGATGACCGTGTGTGCAAAATGTCCGGAATTTATTTATTAATATTTTTTATTTATTACTAATTCTTAGCCAAAGATTGGGAAACAAGCCGTGGACTAAAAAAATTACTTTAATTTTCTTCCTTTTCATCTAGGTGCTGACTAAGTAGTAGGTTCAGGCTAGGTAGTATTTTTTATAATTTTTTTTATTTCATTTCACGAGAGGAACCTACCCACAATATTTCACGAGAAATTCGAAGAAGAAACGAGATTCTGTTGAGAAATGCGACCTGTAGAGGAAGACAGAGATCCGGACATACGAAAGCATTTTTGTCGAACTTGAAGCCTGTCGACTACAGGTCTCTTCAGAACTCTACATTGCTAAATCTTAACTAGCTAAAAGTATTGATGTCCTTGTCTAACACGCAAGCTAAAACAAAGGCAGGTATAGTTTCAGCTTGTTTAAATTTACCATTCTGAATAGGGTTTGATGTATGTTTAATTATGTCGATAAAAAAGGATGATTGTATTCATTGAAATTGAAAATGAACATTTTGATCAGAATTTAATTTTTCATTCCATTTATGTTTGAAAATGAAATGTAATTTATGTGGTGTAGTGTAGTATAAAGCTAGAAATTCACTTTATAATCAAAACTTAATTAAACTTTATTTTGTAATTAGGTACGCTCGCCACGTTAGGGGTATGTATTGGGCTTTAACATGCTCCGTAACTTTCCAAAATACGGTCTGATTTAGAAAAAAAACATAAACAACTTCTCATTGTAAAGCTCCGCAAACCTATCCAATCCCATTTATCCACCGCAACCGCTTACGAAGTATTTCCAAACAATACATTGCGATAAAGACTCCAATCTTCACGCTCGCCTTTCGTGTCTTTCCACACTGGCGATTTGATCGGCGATTTCGCAGCGGGTCGAAATCGCAGCATGCACGCAGTGAACTCACGACGATATCGTCATACCGCGTTTTATCAAACGTCGCGAGATCCCCATATGCTCGCCGCGTGCTTATTTGATTTGATCGGTGAATAATCGCCGATCAAATCGCCAGTGTGAAGCGTCCCTTTCGGGAAAGAAGCGGAGAGGAGAGAGGAGGAACGGGAAAGTCTATACATCTGATTCATGTAAGCCTTTAAATGATCATTGTGTTCAGTCTCGAATGTGGCAATCCTGTTATGGGTTTACGAGTATTAGTTGCTCAGATTTGAAACTGAGATCTCTAAATAGATAAGGAAAATGGCATATGAGATTTCTTAGCTTTAAAAGTAGCTTGATAGATTTTTTTGCAAAAATGTTTACTACTTTGAACATCATCATCATCATCATCATGTCAACCTGGAATACGTCCAGACTCTGGAAATAGGGTCTTTCCCAATGATATTCACAAGGACGGTCTTGCGCTGCCCGCATCCAGCGGCTTCCCGCGATCCTCACCAGGCCTTGTGGGAGGCCTTCCCACGCTGCGTCTTCCAATTCGTGGTCGCCACTCGAGAATCTTTCTGCCCCATCGAACGTCGGTTCTACGAGCGATGTGGCCTGCCCACTGCCACTTCAGTTTGGCAATTCTTCGGTTCATGTCGATTACTTTGGTTCGCCTGCGGATTTCGTCATTCCTGATTCGATCTCGTAGGGAAACTCCGAGCATAGCCCTCTCCATTGCTCCTTGGGTGACCTGGAGCCTTTTTACGAGGCCCATCGTTAGCGTATTTTGAACGAACTAACTTACTTACTTTATAATACTGTCACACTAATCACTTATATTATAAATGCGAAAGTTTGTCCCGTCAGAATGGATGAAAAGATCTGGATGAAACGACGGGGGGATTTCATATCATGGATATGAAAGTTTGTTGTTGAGTAAGAGCTTGATGTCTTTGTAACTTCTTTACGCTAAAAAGGTGAAGTTAACTTTTAGCTTCAACTAGCTTAGCTTAACTGCTTGTATATTACAATATTGAAAGACCTATCAATTATCGTCGAGCAGAAGCACTTTGCTTACTTTTTGTCCTAATCATAAAGAAATATGAAAGAAATACGCAAACGTAAAAGGTATACAAAGACCATTTCACAGAAAGCCCGTGAAGCAAAACGTTAGTATAGCAGAACGGTGGTTATTTCCACTCAGAAGTACATAAAGAAGCTCTCTCTTACAGAGTAATGTAAGCAGAGAGTACAAGTCAGAGATTACAGAGTCCATCATGGGAATGCGGTGGCCAGTGTTTACCCGAACAAGTAACAACTGACGATATTACTTCAATTTCTTCGACGGCTCTTATCTGCGGATGGGGTGACTGACACACGGGTGGACAAATTTGTATACTTGTTGTTTGAGTTACGTGTGATCAGTGTTTTCCATGTGTTTATTTAGTTAGGTCCACTTGCAGAAGTTCGGGTCATCTTTATTGCTCGGAGTTGACTGCTCATCAGCTTAAACCGATAAATCGTCTTATGGCACCATGAGCTAGAAGCTGAGCTAGAGGTAACACAATAATTGAACTTGAACTCTGACTTGATTACTCTACGTTTAAGAATGTACACCTCCGTATCTTCAGGAAGTGGGCTTTACAAGAAAAAATAACAACTTAGGCATAGAGCCAACTAAAAAAACTCGATTTCTGAAAACTTAATCAAAAGTCATTTGTTAGAGATATTTTAGTTGTCTTTTCTTATCACAGTTTTATTATACCATAAAAAAAAACAAATAGTTGCAACTTAAACAATGGGATAAAAGTCACGCTCAATATGTCATTAAGTGGAGAGCTAAAAAATTTCCACAGTCAGCTTCTTTCAAACCCACACTTTGGGACTTTGGAGAAAATGCTGTCCATACGTATGGAAATTCAAAACAAAACACACTTTAAAAAAAACGCCAGTGTAAACGCTAATACTCTTAAACCGACTAAAAGACCTTTAAAACAATTAAACAATTAATTAACTGCATCGGTGTCTCAGTTGGTAGTGAACCTGCCTTCTGAGCCTGGGGGCGTGGGTTCGATTCCCACCTAGGGCAAACATTTATGTGATGAACGTTTGTGTTTGTTCTATGTCTGGGTGTTAATATGTACTTTAAAAAAATGTATGTATATCAGTGTCTGGCCGCCATAGTACAAGCTTTGCTTAGTTTGGGGTCAAATGATAGTGTGTGTAAGTGTGCCAAATATTTATTATTCAGTTTGCTAGTAGGTATAGTGAGCATGTTGCTCACTATACCTACAGTTAATTGTTACCGTCTGCCCCCACGAACGGTGGCAGACGGTAACACCCAATCAGTTCACCAACATGCTCACCGTTTCCCCGCTCCGCGTGTGTCTCAGGCAAGGGTAATCTCAAAGAAGGGATGCGATAGCCGCCCAAGGGATCGGCCGGCAGATATACAGCCACAGCCTCCAGGCTCGAAATATTAACATGCCTACGCTGAATTAGGATGAGGACGATATCGAATGAATGTATGCTTCGAATGTATGTGATGAAAGGAAGCTCTCAGCTTTGAGTGGACTGGTCAGGCTTGATGCTTATTCAAGGCTAATAGGGATATTACATCCATTCATCTGATCTTTAAGGTTGTAGGTAATAGGTAAAGGTAGAAAAGTAAAAAAAGTACTATCGAAATAAGTAACTGGTCTGTGAAGTTGATTGTAGGTCTGCAGGGCTGGCACGCGCTGAAGACAAATTGTCTTTTAGTTTTTATTCTGCGAGAAAGAGACAAATATATTCTTATTCTAGGTTTGTCACATCTAAGTGACAATGTGACAAACTCACCAAGTCCACTTCCGCCAAGTAGCCACTAGCACATAGATATAATATGATATCACCTAAGTCTAAGTGGTTGTAAGCCAACATTGGTGAGACAATTATCTATTTTTTTTTTAAATAATGCCCCTCAGTCTTGCCTTTTCTCCTGAGTAGTAGCTCTCTTTTTCCGTACAAGGCGGTCGAGTCTATTATAAAACTATAGGGCATCTTTGATACCCAAATTGAATAAAAACATTTTGACTTTAAGCGTGAATATAAGTTACGGTAATGAGACATTTTGTCTCCGGCCCGTGCTAGGGGTGCTTTGTTCTTTGCACCGTTATTTTTTATGTACTGGCTATATTTTGAAATCTGTATATCCAAACAACTTTGGGGCCAACCCTTAAATCGCGAAACTAAAATCAGTTGTTCCATACAAAAAGTTAAATGACGGGCGACAAAATGTATGGCTGTATTAACAGGTACCAAAACATTTCAGAGGCTTCCAAAGGCTTTTTCAGAGGCATTTTTTATTTTAGGCGTCCTCAAAATTTTTACACTAGCTAGCTACTCGGCCTATACTTACGAACTTGTTAAGGTTATGTTACGTTACCTTACATAGTTATGTTACCTTACAACCAAACAAGATAAATAAAAAAAAATTGTTACATATTTGTTTTTGTTATAAATTCCCATGTGTTAATGATTTTGAAAACTGATCAATCGGGTCTTCGATTGTATAGTACTAGAGTAGAAACTTCGTTTTATTAATGTACGCAGTGCCCAGATAACTGGACGAGCAAGTAGGAAGCAACAATGATAAAGAAGCAACGTAAGGTTGACAGTTATATCTAAGATTTGAATTGTTATGTTTTTTTTTTAAATTGAATTGAACACAAGATGATTCTCGCTGGCCTTATAAACGCTATTCTATATTATAATTTAGGTTCCTTCTTTCCTAAAACCAGTGTACCTATCTATCAAACGTTTATGCAACGACAGACCACTAAGTAAATTTACCTATTCAAGTTTCCGAGTTAAATTTGATTAATAACTCCCAAGTTAGTCCCTGTTACACCGTTAGCGCAGATCAGGGGAACACAGATAACCAACTTACATTAGTGTTGTTCAGAAATCAGTTTTTTAAATTTTTTTATTTAAAAAATACACTCCACGGACTCCGGGGACCGTGAATTTTGTTAACATACATCTTTAATTATTATTTCCCCTTCAATAATAATTAAAGATTATCAAAATTATTATTATTAGATTAACAAAACATACAGGTAGAGGGGGGTTAGTTATTAATGAAATCAGAGTTTATTGATTACTCCTATAGTTACACGTCACAGATGAATATTTCTAATTAAAAACGAATGTCAGAACAATAACAATTGATAATGATGTCAAATGTCAAATTCTTTTTGGCCTCCACTTTTCGCCCCCATTGGGGGCCAAGAGGAATAAAACCATATTTCTTTTGTGGGTGCCAAGAGAAAACATCAGTTCCTGTTGCCTCCCCACTTTTAGATAAAAATGTCAACCCCAATTATAATCTTAGAATTTCTTTTGCAAATTGAAGCGAGCGTTTGGGTTTGTTAAGGTCCGCTTTCTAAAACTTTGCGAGGCGTTGGAGTCCATCGAGAAACGTGCGAAGAAGCTCATTGGCAACGACTCCCTTGTCCAGGCCAAACTTCAAAGTTTGGATCATCGGCGCAAGGTTGCTAGTCTATCGGTTTTTTATCGGATACATTTCGGGGAGTGTGCATCTGGTTTGCATGACCTTATTCTCCCTAGCCCGTTCTTCTATAAAACAACCAAGAGTTCGAAAAAGCGGCATCGTTTTATGGTTGACATACCTACAACACGCACGAAGCGCTTTGGTTCCTCATTTCTCATACGGACCGCTAGAGTGTGGAATACTCTGCCAGACTGTGTGTTCCCTGACACTTATAGTCTTCAAGTCTCGAGTGAATCGGTTTCTTCTAGGCAAGCGTGCTCCATCGTAGGCCGCATCACTGCTTATCATCAGGCATGTTATGGCGGCCCAACGCAAGCCTATTATGTAATTAAAAAAAAAAAAAAACTTTGTTAAATAACTGTTGTTAGAGTCTTGCATAGCACAGTAGTTGGTTACGAGTATCTCTCATTGTCATCTTTTTGAATCGAAAGTAACTCTGTCTGTTTGTAGGCTTTTCATGGCTTAATGGCTGAACGGATCTTGGTGAAATTTGATAATTAGTTACAGTATATCACGAGGAAGTTTTTGGATACTTTTTTTCTAAATAAAAGCGAACTATGTTGCCGGTAACAGCTAGTCTCCTATAAAATCTATATTAAATAGTTTGATCTGGTGGGAGGCTTCGGCCGTGGCTAGTTACCACCCACCGGACCAAGCCATGCCGTGAAATGACCTAGTCGTGTTTCGGGATGTAGTCCTGTGTAACCGTTCCGAAGACGGCTCTGAGCAGTAGCGCACTTGTAGCGCCTCACTAAACTGCCGTCTTTGTACTTCTTCACTCTACAAAACTTCAAGGCTAGAGTGAATAAGTACCTTATAGGTCGTCGTGCTCCATCTTAAACCACAACGTCGCTTAACATCAGGCGAGTTGGTGGTCAAACGCCGACCTATTCTACATAAAAAAAAGTATAAACGCGAAAGTGAGTTTGTACGTTTGTTTACTTGTTTGTATGTTTGTTATGCTTTCACGCCCTAACTACTCAACCGATCATCATGAAATTTGAAATGAAAGTTGTCAGAGGTAAGTACAGTATAGGATATAGGGTACTAAAGATCCAGAAAAAAAATAGCGGGTACTATGGGACCACGGGTAAAACCGCGGGGCGCAGCTATTTACAAATTAGTTAATTGGGATATCATTAATTTTAATACATACTTAAAAATCAAGGCAGACAAAGACAGGGCCTATTTTAATTTTTTTTTTATCATCATGATGTAAATCTGTAGTTACGTATGCTTCTGCAATTTTTTTTCTCAATAATTAATAAAACAACGTACCCGGAGGAACTGCCGGACAGTTTATTTTAGTGGTTCCCGCTGTCACTTAGGAGTTAAACCTCTGTTTTAACAATCTGTCGTTAAGCTGTCCGCCGTAAACCGACGGGCCATCCATCCAGTTAACCGCTACTGTTTAATTTCACTAACCGTTAACTTTTGGATTGATCGTTCGCGAGATCATAATCATTAATCAGGCGATTAAATTGAGCGTTTATGGTTATGATTTTAATGTTTATTTTTGAAATTAAATGAAAATAAGTGATCAACAAGAATATCCAAATCTGTCGTGATTCGGTAGCAAATTTCTGTTTGGAAGGATTAACCGACATGTAAAAATAACTAATGCTAGCTGCGCCCCGCGGTGTTACCCGCGGTAAAAAGTAGCCTATGTGCTTTTCCAGGTTATAATCTATCTCTGTGTCAAATTTCATCTAGATCCGTTCAGCCGTTCTGGCGTGATTGAGTAACAAACATTCATCCACACATCCATCCAAACTTTCGCATTTATAATGTGAACTGTGATTAGTATGATAATGAAGATTTGTCTTTGATTTCTTCGGAGCACAAAAGTAGTGTATTGTAAGTGGTACGAGTAACATGGAAACATAATTATGTTACTCGTGATACTACCTATGGTACTTCTGGCAGTTCAACGAGTATTTTATTTTTAGCCAGTTGCATTCCCTGTAAAAGAGTTTTCTTGTCGTCAAATGTCCGACCGCCAGCGATAAGCAAGTAGCGAGTAAATAAATACATGTAAAACATTCGTGCATCGTCGAGCGAGTGTTTTACATACTTTTATTTCCTCTCTACATACTTGCTCGTCTCTGCAGGCGGTCAGACAAGTGCCTTAAGCTAACCTTAGATATACCAAAGCTTAAACTAATTATACTTACAGATGAAAAAGTAAAAAAGCATACCAGCATAGTTGGAGAAGATCCGCCTCTCTAGCCAGAGGGAGCGGGCTCGATCCCAGCCGACGGCACGCACCAATTTGTACATTGTGTGAACACATGTGCGTATTGTATGTCATCTGCTAGATGACTGGAGCCCGGTGTATGTCGGTAGGCTTGCCGTCTGTCACATTTGGGACTGAATATCATACGGCGAAGTGTGGGCTTTGTATTACACCTCTGCCAGTTGTTTACGATGTTTTATGAAAAAGTCATTGTTATTAAAAATAAATGTTAATTCAATTAAATCACAAAACAGATATAATATGTAAGTATGTTGCAAAATAAAGCTGCAAAATAAATGAGTAAAAGGCCGGTAGCAAAGCTCGAGTCAAACGACAAAGTGCGCCGGCAAAACTGTAATTACTTACAGTTCCGACCTTATGCACTACACCGGCCTTAGTAAGACTTGGATACGGTAAATATAGAAACAAGTGAGCAAAGGGCAAGGGAACAGAAAGCAGCTATGCTAAAATGAAACTGGGCTGGGCACGTTTGCCGAATGCCTAACGAGCTATGCGCTAAAACCCCGACTGGGTCCCGAAAGTTAAACGGCCGGTAAGCCGATCCAGAAAGAGAAGGAAAAATAAGCTCGACACTCACGAGAAGGATTGGCTCACCAAAGCAAAGGACAGGGAGACCTGGACCCGTAACGTGACATATTATTGCGATAATTTTTAGATTCAGCTGCCGACGCTGCGTGAATGTTAACCTTATTGCGCGGCGATACGATTCGCGGTCGTGCAGCACCAGCGGCTGCATCTAACAATCGTCACAATTAAATGTCAGGTTACGGGGCCTGGAAAGAGGGAAGTGTGTACTCTATTCCGATTCCCTACACGTGGTCCCCGGGTAGCAAACTCTGGTGGGAGGCTTCGGCCGTGGCTAGTTACCACCCACCGGACCAAGCCATGCCGTGAAATGACCTAGTCGTGTTTCGGGATGTAGTCCGTAACCGTTCCGAAGACGGGTCTGAGCAGTAGCGCACTTGTAGCGCCTCACTCAACTGCCGTCTTTGTACTTCTTCACTCTACAAAACTTCAAGGCTAGAGTGAATAAGTAGGTACCTTATAGGTCGTCGTGCTCGAATCCATCTTAGACCACACCGTCGCTTAACATCAGGCGAGTTGGTGGTCAAACGTCGACCTATTCTACATTAAAAAAAAAGTGAGGCCTTTACCTAACAAGGCGGTATAGCAGGCTTATGTAATAAATAAATAATACTAGCGGCTCTGTGAGGTTTAGACCTCGCGGCCGACGTTTCTCTTCCTCTACAGGTCGTAAAAATTTGTGAGCAGGTTTACTAATTATAAAATTTCTTTGCCGAGGTAGTTTTTGGAAATTCTTCAACATTTACAGTACAATATTTTTTTTGCACACCAAAAACTACATGAAACTCTTAAAAACTAAAATACATTTTTCGGCAGTACAAGGGCGACCTTATCGCCTAAAGCGATTTGTCCATTTGTGTTTTGAAAATGAAGACTACATGTCGATAAACGTAGAGAGGAGGGTAAACGTATGTATTTTTTTAAGGCCTTACTCTAGAGCCTGTATTAGGGCAGTCTTTGACTAGATGGATTGATTACACATAGTTGTCGCAAAGTGTAAAATTGATGTACCTATTTGTAAAATTCAGATCGTGTGAACTGGCGTTTAAGACGGCTCTCCGGAAGGACAGCCGGCAAAAGGCAATGCCAGGACAGGACTGCATTTACAATCTGGCAACAGAGGATAAAATGTCCCTTACAAAATAAAACCTAACTACTGGTGTGCTTAAATACCATATCCAGAATACTTCGTGCAGTAGCAAACTTCTCTCAAAGTAACAAGAAAATTAACTAGCAGCTAATTCATTCATTGGCAGAAGACGCAGCGGCTATTATACTAATACTACTGGTGTACTAGTCTTACTGTAGAAAACTGTTAGCTAGTATTTTTTCTTACTAATATGTACTAAAGTTTTATTAAACAAACAAAAATAAAGTATAATTATTATCCAAAAATAAACAATCAACAAAATTGTTAAACAGAGGTTTTGATAAGGTTAGTTTTTTTTTTTAAAGTAGCCTCGCCTCATAAAACCTTTTTGTTTTTTAAATGGTTTTATGTAGCTTTACTCGTATTACTGTTAGTTTATTTCGCGCTTCCTTCAAATCTTGAACAGTTTTTATACCAAACATGTACTAAAGTCTTTTGAAACTTTGCACACATATAAAGCTCTCGTGACCGGACTATACAACATTATATGACTAAAAATAAACCGTTTGACTTAAAAGGTAACTTTATAGTGATACTTGTGCGACCGCAAACCCATCTATGAATTAAAAAAAAACTGCAAAAGAGATGGGCTTTACTGAAAAGTTTCTCAAAATTGTCTTCCCTAAAAGGTCAAACTTATGAAAAGCACTCCGATTTTTCAGGGAATAATCTTACTCAAAGCTTTGAGGTCCATATTAATAAAGAGATCTTTGGTTCGATTTCACTCGAGGTTCCTTCTGAACGGTATCCTTTACAATTCAAAAGTTTTTATCAGAGTGAGCCGTCCCTTATCATTGCCATCAACACAATGCTGAAGCAGTAAGGATCAAATCAATCACTATTACCAAAATGAAATGTACCTCGTTTATGTTGTACGTTGTTACATGTTGTATGTACGTTGTACTTAATGTATGTAAGTTTACAGTAGGTACATTTTTCTAGATGTATTATAGGGTCAAATCACGCAAATGCGTCTTACGAGAATTACTGACAAATCCTTCACAAATTAGGCGCCACCTACATCTTTTTTCTATCTTTAGTTGCAATAATCTGTACAAGATGGCGTTAGTTGCCTAATTTGTGAAGGGTTTGTCAGTACGACGCAATTGCCTCACAGACGCATTTGCCCTAATTGACTCCACATGCAACAACTTATTTCTGGATACATTTAAAACTAGCTAATACAGATCGCTTCAAAAGTAGACCTTACATGTCTCAAAAACTTCTCATCCGCTCATTTCGCTCATATTTAAACTTAAAAATTGTATTCACATGAATACAATTTTACTTGCCTCTAAAGTTTCATGAAAATTAGTTAACGATAAATACTCAAGTTATCATTGAACAAACAAATGCCGAGATGTCCCAGAAAAAATCAAGACCTCGCTTCGATCGGTCTAGTATTATACTTTAGAATCTTTTTAAAAATAATATAGGGTTAACCTAACCTTTTTTTTTTTTTTTTTTTGTTGCCCAGGGAAAACCTTTTATAGGTACCACCCCACCTCGGGGGGGCAGGGTGGTTATGTGGGAGTCTCCGCCACTTGTTGGCGGCATACCCACTAAAAACCCTGGGGGGCTCCATCTTTGCGCCATTGGTCGAGACTACGGGTGCGCTACTGCACTCCTCCGCGGCCCCGACAGCACTGATCTCCCAAGACCTCATCGCGGGAGCTTTTGCTCCGCCCGTCTTGATTACAATGTGTTGTATTACGCCACACATTGTTTATCCTCGGGAATACTTTCATCGGGTGGCGGGCCCCCCCGAGCTCGTCACCCTGTGTTCCCAGTTAAGGAGGTAGCCGGCGTTCATGCGCCAGTCTGCGTCCGCTCCTTCTTTTACGCATGGGGTGGCTTGAGGCGTCATCCTCCCTCATGCGTTCTGCCGTTTCTTTTTGGCCGACAACTTCTTCACAGAAGTGTCGGATCGCATTCCAAGCTGGTTCGCTGCCCGTCATGGCCACCAAAACGGCTGGCAGCGACAGGTCAGCTCCAACCTCAGCCACAAGCTGGGATCGTTCTCTGTCCCACGCTGAGCATGACTCCAGTAACCTAACCTAATAATAATAACCTATAACCTATAATATCCCTTAGTGTGGGATGCCACTTGTGTGGACACACTAGCTCCGTCTCACCTCCCAAGCCGGCGCCGCCGCTGCCAAGGCCGAGAACCTCAAATGGCACAAATATTCGCGGTAGACCGTGTCTACATGTTTGTGCCGTTTGCGGTGGAAACTTTAGGTCCGTGGGGCCCAGCGGCCCTATCTCTCTGCAAGGACCTGGCTAAACGGTTGGTGGAGGCGTCAGGTGTTCAGAATGCTAACATTTTTTCGGCCAGAAATTGAGCATTGCCATCCAGCGTGGCAATGCTGATAGCATTCTGGATACCTTTCCCTCTGCCAACGGCCTTTAAGATTAAAATATAGTTATATGTTTATAACCTTTAAGATTAAAATATAGTTATATTTTATAGAGAGAGGACTGGTTATCTTTGGAGGAGGCCTTCAACTACAGAGGAATTATTACAGAATTATAGTATAATAGCATAGGATTAAGGAAAAACTAACAAGTAAATTTAGGAACCAAACTTAAAAACTTAATAACTTAATCACTAACAAAACTAATAATTACATAAAACTAAACTTAATCAAATAACTTAATGTTTTATAAGCATGTAAGAAATAAAAGGCTTTTTAATTTTTTTATTTTATTTATATGTTTATGCACGTAAAAATGTTCATAATTAGATTATACTTAATGTGTAGTATTTATTATTAAATGTTCTCTGCTAAAATAAAAGAATTCGTTTGGGCTAATAACTATTTTTTTTTCTTTAGTTTCTGGTTTTTGGGTGGCCTTTTGTATTTTCATGGAAATACATTCTACATAAAACACCTATTTGCTCTAGTGCGAACTATCCATACTCCAACTACGCTACGTTCTGGATTGAGTCCCGTACAATATTTAGGAACCGGGATTCAGTGGAATTTCCAACTGATAAAATTAAAGTTGGTACAAAGGCCAACTTCACTGATAGCAGTTTGCTATCGGCTAGTAGTTGGGACCTCGAGACAGATCTTTAACGTCGGTCGCCTCGTTGCTACGGATAAATAGCTTTTTGAGACGCTTTTTAATTGGGTTAAAAATTAATTCAAAATTTAAAAACTCCCGACACTGATTTTCATCAAATTTAGCTAAGAACACATTCGACTAATACACCTTTCAAACAAAAAAAAAACAAAAACAAAATTGGTTCATTCGTTTGGGAGCTACGATACTACTACCTCTAATAACACACTCACACTCACACACACACACACACACACACACACACACACACACACACACAAACACATACACATACACACACATACTCACACAGACCACAGACACGTCAAACTTATAACACCCCGGGGGTGTTATAAGTTTGTTAGGGGTTAAAAAGACGATGTTGTCAATTAGGGTCTATCAACATTTCAACAAAGTTAGGAACTCATTCTGTTTGTTCGACACATTTTCACGGAATGCAAGACTTGATGAATTAGACAATGCGTTTGTAAGGAGACGCAAAAATCATCTCCGAAAATACTAGAAACTAGAAAATTTTACGTAAATCGTGAGAAAAAGTAATGATCTACTTTCTTTTAAATGATATATATGTACTTACCTAATGTTTTAGTTTGTATATTAATTCCGTGTGTAGTAGATTGTTTTGTCAATAATTATACCTAACATTAATTTATAGACAACTAAAAGCGCCACTCTTCTCTGTCTTGAACAAGTTCACGCTTAATGATGATTATACTATGTTATTAGCTGTCACCCGCGACTTCGTTCGCTATTATTCAGAAAATAGTATCCGAAAACCTTGCTCGTGAAATATTGTACCTAATTTTCAAATTTCGTCAAGATCCGTTCAGCCGATAAACCGTGAAAAACCTACAAACAGACAGACAGAGTTACTTTCAATTTTATAATATTACTAGCAGCGCCCTGTGGTTTTACCCGCGGTTTAAATGTAGCCTATGTATCAATCCAGGGTATAAGGTACCTCCATACCAAATTTCATCAAAATCTGTCCATCCGTTTGAGCGTAAAGAAGTAACAAACATACACACTTACACACTCACAAACTTTCGCCGTTATAATATTGTACCTGTATGTGATGTGATGTGATCCTACTAATATAATATTATAAACGCGAAAGTTTGTAAGAATGGATAGATGAATGGATGGATGGATGGATGTTTGTTACTCTTTCACGCCAGAACGGCTGAACAGATCTGGATGAAATTTGGCACAGAGATAGATTATAGTCTAGAATAGCACATAGGATACTTTTTAACCGCGGGTGAAACCGTGGGTTGCAGCTAGTTAATAATATATTAATAGGAATTACAGTACAGTATAGTACGGTATGGTACGGTACGGTACAATACATAGTACGGTACAGTAGGTACAGGACTGTATAGTATAGTATTATAGTATGGAAGTATGGATCGATTGTTAATTTTTGTGTTTTTGGGGGCTGAGCTACCCACCGTAGGAGTGTACTCTATTCTGATTCCCTACGTGGTCCCCGGGTAGTGCTAACCGGGTAGCAAACTCTGGTGGAAGGCTTCGGCCGTGGCTAGTTACCACCCACCGGACCAAGTCGTGCCGTGAAATGATCTAGTCGTGTTTCGGGAGGTAGTCCGGTGTAACCGTTCCGAAGACGGGTCTGAGCAGTAGCGCACTTGTAGCGCCTCACTCAACTGCCGTCTTTGTACTTCTTCACTCTACAAAACTTCAAGGCTAGAGTGAATAAGTACCTTATAGGTCGTCGTGCTCGATCTTAGACCACAACGTCGCTTAACATCAGGCGAGTTGGTGGTCAAACGCCGACCTATTCTAAATAAAAAAATAAAAAACCCTCCTACAACTATATCATAAGTTTCAGATATGTAATAAAATTTCTACGGAGTCTATAGACGCTCCCTAAAGTTCGTACCTCTACTAGGATATCTTCCTCATAATAAGCCGGCCCGCATGGCGTTACCCGGCTATTAATCTGCTGATAAAGGCAGCCATAGCTCTTCACCGACCTTTGTCAGGTTTTATAAGCAATTAGAGGCTTCAGCTCAGCTTTATATTCTCCATTTAGGGTCGAACGTTTCGACTCTATTCGATACCATTGGGATAGGATGGGTAGGAGTGCTCGAAACTCGAAATAAATAGTTACGAAAAAGAGTGAATTGAATAGTTTAAGCTTCCCAATATAATGTACTGCTAAGCATAATATTAGTTTAGCAGTTATTAGGAAGCGATGGCAGCCTAGTTGGGAGAAAGCCCGCCTCTCAAGCCAGAGGGAGCGGGTTCGAACCCAGCCGACGGCACGCACCAATTTGTTCGTTGTGTGAACATATGTGCGTATTGTAAGTCATCTGCTACATGACTGGAGCCCGGTGTATGGCAACAGGCTCGCCCTCAGTCGCATTTGGGACTGAATATCGTCCGGCGAAGTGTGGGTGTTGTATTACACCTCTGCCAGCCCCCTCGGGGGAAAGGCGTGACGATATGTTATGTTAATATTAGTTTAGTTGCCATTGAACTTCTTTAGGTGTTTACATTTTTCTACACTAACGTCTTAACAAAATAAGCCAGAATGTGAGTGAACTGATAATAGTAAAGTTAAAAAATATATATATGAAAAGCACATTAACTAGATACTTTGTGCATTTCCAAGCAGGTACCTTCTTATTTTTAAACTTATCGGGTTCTTTATTCGGATCTCTGTTTTATGAAATAAATCCCTCTTCTTTCCCCATTTCAGTAAAGTAGTAGATATTTTACTGAAACTTCAAGTGAAGTTTTGTAGGTAACACGAAAAGTCGCGTTTCACAATATTAAGAACGCTTTCCTATACTCGTATGTACACGTTAACGGGCCTGAAAAGGTTAATCATCTACAAATATCAGAACCACTCGAAGAAACGCACATTTAAGAAAGAAAAAAAAATAGAAAATTACGGCTCCTATTTCGGGTTACCTGTCAAAAACTCTTGTGCAATTACTTACGTCTAAAATTCACGATGCTAGTTGCGAAGGTAGCTAATTCACAGAACTTAATTTAACATCTACACTAACCATGCAACAACGGTTATATCAAACAATCGACCTCTAATAACTTTAGTTTGGAACTAATTAACTTAATCTGATTAAAATAAACACTTGAATGCATCAGTTAAGACGTTTGCAGTCCTTTAATGGCAAATGTGTCACCTTAACGCTCGGTTACCTAATTTTGATACAAATATGTTATTAAGTCTATGAGCAATTTTATTATTCGTAGGTAGATACCATCTACTAGAAAAAAAGCCCCTAACTTAAAATTATTACATAACTTTACTTTAAAGTAAAGTAAGTTATAAAAATGGACATAATGGAATGGATAGTATAATTAAGTTATAATTAATTATAACTTAATTATAAAAAGTACAAGGGTTTTAGGTTTTATTGTAAATTTCTATTTTAGGCTTTCGTTTAACCGCCATTTTGCCTATTGTTAACGTTAAACAATATTTTTATCTAAAACAAAAATGGTAATTAAAAACAGACAACAATTTTAATAAAAAAATCTCTTAGATTTACTTGAGTAAATCTATATTAATAAATAATAATAATAAATAATCTATTTAAAGAATATTTTCTTAACTTTTTATTTTTGGGGTACCGAAGTAAAGCAAAACCCCGTATAGGTTCACAATGTTTCTCTGTTTCTCCGTTTCTCTGGCTGTTTTTCACAGTTCTTTTAACCTATTTACCACCTCCTCAAGGAGAAGTTCAACATCTTAGTTGGAATTACCCCTAGTGCTTAGCCAAATGGAGTCTAGACTTGAGCAAATGAGCAGTAAAACTCAGGTTTTTATCGACGACCTAAGTGCTCCATGTACTTACTCGTATATGCTTCCTAATAATACCTACTCGTTGTTATAGTATACTAGCTGACCCTGCCAACTTCGTACCGCCTAACAGTCGATTCTATAATTATTTTTTTAGACATCATTTTAATTTTTTCTCTGCGTAAAAACCATCCTCGCACTTCAAGGAATATTCTAAAACAAGGATTCGAGAAATCGGTTCAGCTGTTCTCGAGATTTGCGCTTAGCAACACATTCAGCGATTCATTTTTATATTATAGAAAGAAAGAAGATAATGATGATGGTAATGATGATTAGTAGAATAAGAACAATTATTGCAGAACTGTGTACAAAGGTCTTAAATTAAAATATAGTCCCAACAGTTGACCCAAGTCGGGCGTGCAACATGAAGTATAGTTAAACAGTATAATATATACAACATTATCAAAATAAGAGTAAACAATCGCTATTATTATCATTAAAAAACTCTTTGAGCTCGTAAAACCCTTTATTTAATAGACATATCTACAATTTCCTGGAAAACAGTGCCTCTTGACTCTTGCCATTGGATAAACTAAAAAAAAATAATGATGAGATCGATACAGGATCAGGGCCCCTATTCGGAGATTTGAGATTCTCATCTCATCTTTTTTCATCCTTGTTGCTCTCGTTTCAAACGTCATAGGTGTGAGAGTGACCGAGATAAAATCTCATCTCATCTCACGTGTAGGAATAGCCCCCCAGGTCATTACCAGATCAGGTCTGTCTGATAACTTTTGATGAACAGCTATATTCTTTACATAAAAGGTATATTTATTTAAAACAAAGTCGCTTTCCGCATCTGTCTGTCTCTCCGTCCGTCGCCTAATTAAAAATTTTGTTTATACAAGTTAGAGAAAACAAAAAGATTTAAGGCCCCGTATTACACGAAATCACCAAAAACGAGTATTTTTCTGCGCCTACTTTGGTATGAAGAATTATGATGATCAGGTACAAAAAAATACAGCTGGTAGATGAAACAACCAACCAAAGTTTAACCGAAGAACAATTTGAAAATCATTCTCATTTTAGAAAAAAAATCATAATAAGTATCTTCTTAAAAAAAACTATCGAAACGTAGTACTCTAAATTTTCAGCGATTAGGTACACCACATTTTTTTCGATTATTACATAGCCAGATTAGTTCTCTAAAGTTTAACCGAGCAACTTATTCTTATTTGTGTTCTTGTTACGATTAATACCATTAAAAACGGCAAAAAATGTAATTTTACGCACCGATCTCATTTTACCATCAAATATGTTTTACGATTTTCAACTCTAAATGAAGCGTATTAAGTGAACGTGTGTGTGGGTGAAAAATCGTACTATGACGGCGCCTTAACATCAGGTATATAAAATATATGTAAAAGTATATCCCAATAACGCTTAAGTTTCTTCTTCATAAATTCGAGAGTTCGATCATTAGAGTTGTTACAACAACATGCACAACAATAATTGACCGAGGAACTTTCCAGTTACGTTACCAATTTCTCTGTCGCTAAGCATCTCTGTTTCACTCCAATCATATCCTCCCAAATTGTTCCTCCCTCCCCTCCTCCCGGGGAGGACTCCTCTCGTATCCCCAAAACTCATACATCTAACAGCTTTGCGATATAATTGCGTTATACACCCGCAACACTCCTAATTCCTATTTGCAATTATATTTTGCAATTTAATTTTCCACTTTTGTTACGGCCGTAATGGATTTTAGGGTTTTGGGTTCATATTGATACCGTAATTAGGTGTTTTGAGATAATTGGATGGAGATACGTATGTTAAATTGACCTATTATAGCTGTTACGTAGCATTTTACGGTGGTACTTAAAATTCGTAATGTTTTCAAGAGAAGCCTAGCATGAGCCGTGGAAAAATTGTTTTATCACAGTTTTTATACCGCGAAGAGACAAGCATGCTTATTGTAGCTTTGTCATATCTAAGCGCGAAAAAAAAAGGGGGAATGGATGGTGGAAAAAAAATTGTCTCCGGCCCGTGTTAGCCCTGCAAGTCACGAGTACGTAATCGAGGAGCATATATGAAAAGATTCATAGAAGTAAAAAAAAAAGCGAAAGATGTGTGTGCCAGGATCGTAGCAAGTGGAGAAAAGGGGCATCTACCCCTATAAGGGAAGGACACATGATTGTTTGCATGTATGCATTTTAAATCCAAAAAATACCAAACTTTTAAAAAAGTATTTGAATTTGCTTGTTGCTCACCTCAAAAAGTGAAGAGCATTTTTCTAAAATATTTTTTTTTCAATTTCCTTAACCAGAACAGAAAACATTGGTGATATTTTTAAAACAGTCGTAATTTTATGACCTGATATAATTTTTTTGAACACTCACACAGTTTAATATTTACCTAGAGTAAACATTTGAAAACGTTATGAGCATCTGTTGTCATGTCATGTTATGAATCAGAGTTCTTTCCATTTCTTATTATTTCATTAACATGTCGTCACGCCTTTTCCCCCAAAGAGATTATAGCAGAGGTAAATTACAACACCCACACTTTGCTAAACGGTATTCAGTCTTAAATGTGACAGAAGGCGAGCCTGTCGCCATACACTAGGCACAAGTTACATTATAGCAGATGACATTAAATACGCTAATAATGTGATCACAAATGACCGAATTAGAGCGTGCCTTTGGCTGGGATCGAACCCGCATTCTCTGGCTCCAACTAGGCTATCATCGCTTTTATTGAAGTACACTTTAATTGTTATTTCCTTATTTGCATAGTCCATTCCAACAGTTTCTGATATCCTTGGTGGCCACTGTCCACTTTCCACGCCAAACTATATCAACGGAATAATTGACTTACAGTTTAAATTCCGTTTCCAGACTATGACTTCCCACTTCCTGACTAGGTTGAGTTTAGGGTCGCCAGTCAGTCGGAAGTAAATTTGAAACCTGCGGATAATGTGGAAGTTTGTTTTAGCGCCAGCCCTAGCAGTAGTGGGAGACTATGATGCTAAACGGGTATTTACTCGAACGTCGTGGGGAAGATTTTGTAGATAAGTTGTTAAGTATAAAATAAGAATAAAAAGTTGATTTGATTGGCTTCCCTAGACATGCGGTCCTAAATAAAGGACATACATATGATAGAGGTACAATATGCATGCCTAAAATAAGAAAACAAGAATGCGGATGATCTCCAAATCCCTTCTTGGGCTCCCCTTCTACAGTGAGGTTGTTCCTCTTGGGCACTTCACTTTTCACCCCTACTAGGAGCAAAGAGTGATAAGTTTTTATAAAAGATTTATTTAAATTGAATGTTAGGGTGATTTGATTTGGCTTGCTAACGATTTTTAAAAATCTGATTAATTTCTATATGGACAATCTTTATATTGTCCTAATATTGTAAATGGGAAAGTGAGTTTGTTCGTTTGTTACGCTTTTACCCCTTAACTACTCAACCAATCATCATGAACTTCATGATGGGTACCTACAGAAAAAGACAGGCTACTTTTCACATATACATACATCGTCACGCCTTTCCCCCGAAGGGGCTGGGAGAGGTGTTCAACACCCACACTTCGCCGGGCGATATTCAGTCCCAAATGCGACTGGGGCCAAGCCTTTCGCCATACACTGGGCTCCAGTCATGTAGCAGATGACATTATGTGCATATATACGCAAAAATGTTCACACAATGAACAAACTGATGCGTGCTTTCGGCTGGATTGGAACCAGCTCCCTATGCCTTGAGAGACGAGTCTCCTCCGACTAGACTATACTAGACTATAGAGCTACTTTTCATGACGAAAATATAACGGTTTCTGTGGAACCGCGAACGCAGCTTGTATTAAAATAAACTACATCCAGCTATCTCTTCTAGTGATGCGAAGAGGTATTGATAAGTGTAACATTAGAGGTGAGTATATTGACATCCCTGATGGTTTGAAGAGGTTTTACCACAGATTATCCTGAATAAATAATGTGATATTATAACAGGATGTTTTAGGAATACAACCTTCGATTTATTAGTCACTAGACAGTTTATTTAACATTTTAGTAACGGTTTTAGCAATAGTTGTAAATGTAGCAAGCAAGATAATTTGGCTTGGTCCCTTTCGAACACAAGATTTTTCACTTTTTAATTTTAATACTTTTCCACTCAACACCCAATACTAATTCGGACACTAAATGGAAGTGCGAAAAATTCTTGGGCGACATAAATGAACCGTGATTATTTGCAAGCTTTCATAATATCGGGTATAAAAATTATAAATAATGCTTTCTTAACTGCTAGCTATGTAAAACTGTAACCTAACCTGTAATAACCGTAAAACTGTGTGTGTAATGTAACCTTTTTGTTTATTTACAAAGATACATAAATGTAGAACTGTGACTAAAAGAGTGTGGTAGTTGATAAATCAAAAACCTTACTAATACTAAGCGGCATGATATAGCCTAGGCTCTCAATCGCAGTCAAGGATACAAACTTAAAAAAATTAAAAAAAAACCTCAACACCGATTTTCATCAAACATAGCTACGAATACTTCCGACTAATTCACTTTTAAAACAAAAAAAAAAAAACAAAATCAAAATCAGTTCATCCGCTCGGGAGCTACGATGCCTCAGACACACACACACACACACACACACAACAACTCTTTATTAAAAACATAAAATAATTACAATAGTACTTAAATAAGGCTTAACTAAGTTTTTAATGGGCGGCCTTATCGCTCAAAGCGATCTCTTCCAGGCAATCTGAATGGACAGGAACATTTATATAATAGGGGCCTTGAAAGTTCTAAAACATAATTTTACATGTCACACACACACACGTCAACCTTTTAACACCCTGTCGTTTTCGCGGGGTTAAAATTGGGTTTGTAAGAGGTGTCCAGGAGTTTAAAAGTCCAAGAGTCTACCCTCAGCATTACCATCAGTGGAGTTGTGAAGAGTTTTTCAGCTTCATTCCTCATACAGTTGTGTACATTTTTGACGAAATTGGTAAAGTTCGAAGTAACAAGTAAAAAGTTACTTTTAGTTTGATGGGCCCGTTGAAAAGGTAAACATTTGAAGTTATTTAGGACTGGGAGGTGAATTCTAAACAAAAGCTTTTAAGTTTTAATAAAGCGCTCTTTACTTTCCCAAGTAGGTACGTGATCTACGGTTCCATATTAATATGATTTTACTATTGTTTTAGGTGCTAAAGGACTGTCCTGTAGTACCTAAAACAATAGTATAGGACACTAATAGGAAAATGTTATTGTCAATCTGTCACTCTCAATTTATTCAGGAGATATAAACCCTTGTTTTGGTCTACAAGCTTCATCAGCACACAGATGTCGTGTCTCATTAAAAATCCAAGTCAAAGTTAAAATATTTATTCACTTAAATAGGGTAAGTACATACAGTTTTTCAATATATAATTTAGTTCTGCCTATTTGTCAGATAACCTGACATGTGAATATGTTACAATTAATATAATTGCAATCGAGATGTGATTATGTTACAATTAATATAATTACAATCGAAATATGTCAATCGAAATAATAAATTATTTAAGTTATATCAGTCAATTCAAGTCAAATTTAAAAATTATATTATTTCATTAAATTTATTTAGTTTATCTATAATATTCTAAATTAAATCTTATATTAGGTAACAACATTATTTTAAAAAGTCTTTATTACAATAGAAGCATTTGTCTAATAACCATGTTTTTAATTTTCTCCGAAAGATTCCGTAGGGTAGGTCTTTAAGGGTCGAAGGAAGCTTGTTAAACACAGAGATACACATCGCATAACAATTCTTTCGACATACTGCCAATCGAGGCGGATGCTTGTGAACCAATCTTAGTCCATTCCTAGAACTGGAAGGGTATAAATCCTTGGCAGTGGTATACCAGTCAGGGTGGTTACGCACAAATATTGCTAATTCAAAAATATACATGCAAGCCAGGGTCATAATTCGCAGTTCTTTAAAAATCTCTGGTGGGAGGCTTCGGCCGAGGCTAGTTACCACCCACCGGACCAAGCCATGCCGTAAAATGACCTAGTCGTGTTTCGGGATGTAGTCCGGTGTAACCGTTCCGAAGACGGGTCTGAGCAGTGGCGCACTTGTAGCGCCTCACCCAACTGCCGTCTTTGTACTTCTTCACTCTACAAAACTTCAAGACTAGTGTGAATAAGTACATTATAGGTCGTCGTGCTTCATCTTAGACCACAACGTCGCTTAACATCAGGCTACTTGGTGGTCAAACGCCGACCTATACTACATAAAAAAAAAAAAAAAAAAAATCAGGCTTTTATAGTCGTACCGCATCGACTCTTAACCTTCCATTCAAATTAATCAAATACATTTAAATACATTTGAATCTAAGCCTGATCATTCCGCAATAACGTTGATGACGTTTGCTAAAGTATTTTAGCAAATTTCGTCGTCGTGACACCGACGCGAACACAGAGCGACTGACAGCAAAACAAGGCTCACACCATGGTATAGTAATATACTCCGCCAGGTATAGAATTCCGGTCACTGGGCAACACATAGTGACGTCAATCGATGCTTAAGCGAGACCGAATTAAGCCATTTACAAATAGTTCGAAAGAGACGGATGACAATGACAAGTGACGTCATTATGTGTTTGCTCCTGGAATGCTAGACCTCGTTTTTTTTTGGTTCATGGCTCACACTAGGCTTTGATCTCAACCTTGTTTTCAAGGTGCCGTTTTGGGTATTGAGACTTTACTTCTATGTATATCTGATCGAGTATTACGAAACGTATGTAAGTTAAATCCATATTTTTCTCTCTTTCTTTCTATATATGCTACACTATACGTTTGCTTTTTGTAAAGCACAAAAATTAGAACTATTTACTACTACCGTAAAACGTGATGAATAGGAACGGCAGGGTGAATAGAGACGAAACTAAGACTATTTTCATCAATAAAGATCCTGACAATGTGAAAAAATAAAATGCACCAAATTGTAGTTATTTCATTAATCGATATTTTTATAAATGAACGTATTTCGAAAGTCTAAAAATTTTACGATAAATTCACGTTTTTAGTTTCTATTCACCCTGCCGTTCCTATTCACCCCATGTCATATTGCAACTTCCTTATTCTAAACTAGCTGCGCCCCGCGGTTTTCACCCGCGGTTAGAAAGTATCCTGTACCATGTGCCATTCTAGACTATAATCTATCTCTGTGCCAAATTACAACTAGATATGTTCAGCCGTTCTCGCGTGAAAGAGTAACAAACATCCATCCATCTATCCATCCATTCTTACAAACTTTCGGGTTTATAATATTAGTAGGAAGTAGGAAGTGCCCTTACTGCTAACATTTGCCTGTAATGTAACAATATGACGTTTCTTAACGCGATGTTCTCTGTCGAATTCATATCTGATTGTCAAGAATCTTTCGAAAGATAGATTTATTTAGCAGTGCCCAAGAATAGGTCCTGCAACTTAGTCTAATTCAGTCCAACCCGACCCAGACAGTTTGATATTCAATCTGATATCCAAGAATCGTACCCTCAGTATCTGGGCGGCGATATGGCCATTCAGACAGATAAAGGAGCTTGCACAATGGACTTACTCAATAGATAATTATGAAAGGCACCATAGACAGGTAAGGCGCAGAATAAATATTTACAGATAGACAACAAAGGGGGCGGCGAAGAGTTTTGCTCAACGTTTAAAGCCAAGAGTTTCGTTTGAAGCTAACGACTTTTTAACAGTGCTTATTTAAAAACTACCGCAGAGTGAGATGGACTGAAGAACATTCCTGAGCAAAGCAGAGAGAGAGAGAGTGAGTTCACATATAAATATGTGAAAGACAACAGTAAATTCTGATCACTTTTGCAAGGTTTATAAGGAACATTATAGCCCACCCTGATGCGTCTACTCTATAAAATATAGGTGCACCCCGCGGTTAAAAAGTATCCTCCTATGTACTATTCCAGACTATAATCTATCTCTGTGCCAAATTTCACCCAGATCTGTTCAGTCGTTCTAGAGTGTTTGCGTAACAAACCTCTATCCATACACCCTATCTATCGCATAATGAATTAGAATATTAGTGTCAAGGTCAAGTTAAGGGTCAGGATACACGACGACACTACACTAGCTAGACACTCAACGTCGAGTGTCTACTGTGTGCCGCAGTTTCGTGACAGCTAGTTCACATGAAGTATGTAGCATTGTCGTGTATCCTTACCTTCACAACTTTTTTTCAGCTGTCAGAGCTAAATAAACATTTGGCCACTCGACCTAATTTAAAAAAAAAACTTAAGTTCTTGCTCTTTACTCTACTACTTATAACGAAAAATTCGCTTATTTGGCACAAAAAGTTGAGAGTCTGCTAATGAATGGCTTAAAGTGCGTGAAATTAAAAGGCGCTAGCTAGGAGTAGTTTCAACTAGTTAAGCAAGAACTAAGGCAATTCTTATTTTCAGTGCAAGTGGACATTAGTCCGAGTGGTAAATCAATGCATCTGCCTACCTTTATAATCTGTGGGTGCGATTTATCTATCGACTGACGGCGATCTATAATAAGATCTCGTTTAACGCGGTGAACAGGTAGCTTTATCACAAGTTTTAGACCAAGGTGCTGCTAAAATGACGCTTTAGTTAAAAACACTGAATTTTATAACTTTTGAGATTTTGAAGTGAAAAAAAAAATCTTTGAGGTGATTTTTAAGATCCGGAAATAATTAATAGGTGCTATCATTTTTGCAGACTTTTATGATTTATTAAAAAATAGTATGCATATAGTAGTATAAATTAGTAAGTCATAAAGAGTTGTAAAAGTTAGTAGAATAATTATTTATGTAGATAAATACTTCACTAGTTTAACCTGAAGCTTTCTTCTTATGCTTCTGTAATAAATTAAACAATGCCCGTTCGTTTGACGAGTCGTCTTTAGTAAATTTCATTATTCTAGATTGGTCGTGCCCATTTGTCGTCAAAAAAATAATAACAAGCAACCACTTTAAAGCGAATTTATTTGGAGAGCGATTATAGCCTACTTGATGAAGGCTCACCTCTAAAGCCAAAGGGAGCGGGTTCGATCCCAGTCGAATGCACGAACAATTTGTTAATTATGTGAACATATGTGCGTATTTGTTATCATCTGCTACGTGACTGGAGCCCGGTGTATGGCGAAGGCCCCCTGTCACATTTTGGAAATTAATATCGGCCGGCGAAGCGTAAGTGTTGTAATACGCCTCTGCACAGACCCTTCGGAGCCAACCCCTTGGGGGGAAAGGCGTGACGATAGTACCTATGTTATTAGTTTGGAACAAACTTTTCTCAAACTTTTAACTCAAGCGTCATTTTAACTCCCTTGCCATAGAATAGAGATTTAACTCATTAGCAATTTCGTTCCGGCTAATCACCAATAAGGATTAAGACGCTTAGGGCGGAGATCGTTCAATTAGGCTCTTTTACGCCGGATGTATCGATTTTTAAGGTTTTATTGTTATTATGGACCATAATATGGGACGCATCGGGTTTTGTTTGTTGTTACAAATACGAGTAAATGGGATCAATTAATTCGCGTGTTTGCAAAGATTTGTGATTTGTTGCAGTTTAGGTAAGGTTAACAAAAAAAAACTCTAAATTGACGAAAAGTTTTTATAGTTACAAGGATATTGCCATTGCATCTTGAACGAATAGGTGTGCGAACAGAGCCAGTTACTAAAGGACTTATTTCACCAGAACACGATGCTGGGTGGCGCCACCCAGTCGTGCCACCAACAAAATGTAGCTATGCTACGCATTGCAACAACTTTTATTGAGACAGACGTATGTTTATACATAGCCTTGTCGCGTTCTCGCACGACAAAAAGTGGCGAGAAATTTTTCATCGCGCGCGTATGCTAGGCCTGGAGGTGGGGTACCTACCCTCCGGCTGTATACATCTTGCTAG
Source organism: Peribatodes rhomboidaria (assembly GCA_911728515.1). NCBI lineage: Eukaryota > Metazoa > Arthropoda > Insecta > Lepidoptera > Geometridae > Peribatodes > Peribatodes rhomboidaria. Next base: position 2,287,539 of record OU452184.1, on the reverse strand, counting down.
TGTCGTGACTGGGTGGCGCCACCCACCATGGTGTCCTAATGTGACAGGGCAGCAGTAATTTGAACCAATTTTAGTAATTTTATTCTAGCCACGCATAGTTCAACTTTCTCTTGATGATGATGTTGATAAAAACTAAATACCTAGCAAGTACTGGAAGGAGATAAACTAAGTAGTGCAGTAAAATGATCCTTATTCCACTTGACAGGTTGCTCCAACAAGATGAAAGTAAATGCTGTTCCTTTACCGTCGAAGTGAAAACTTTTCGAAAAAAGTCAAAGAAAAGAACAAAACAAAAGAACGTAACATTTAAGAGAGCAATTATCGAGTGTCCATTTATAATAACTAGTATTTGTGATCAATTTTGTATGGAGACTTGATTTTTTGTTCTTCAATTTAACTAACTGATGTTCCTAAAGAGTTCGCTTTGACGAGCAAAACCAGTGGCGGATCCAGGATTTAAGTTTACAGCTTAGCTGAATGTAAGTTAAACCTAATACAAGTTTTAAGACAACTCTTTAACATTCATTTAATTGTAATAATAATATTATTACAATAAAAAAAATATATATTATATAAAAATAAATAAAAAATAATTAGAAAATATAATAAATAAAAAAATTAAATAAAGTTTTAACATGGTAGCAAAACAAAAAAATACCAAAAATCAGAAGTTTTGTGCTATTGTAGGGTGTGAATTAGATAGTTTGTGAGAAGGGTAGCTTGAGCCCCATAGCCCCTCGCTGGATCTGCTCGTTTAAAGAACAACACCTGAAGTATTAAATCCTACAACCTTTTGAACCGTTCCGAAGAGGGTCTGAGCAGTAGCGCATTTGTAGCGCCTCACTCAACTGCCGTCTTTGTACTTCTTTACTCTACAAAACTTCAAGGCAAGGAATAAGTACCTTTTAGGTGGTCGTGCTCCATCTTAGACCACAACGTCGCTTAACATCAGGCGAGTTAGTGGTCAAACGCCGAACTATTCTACATAAAAAAAAAAAACAGTCTGTATATAACAGTGGGTGGAAAATTGTTAATGATGATTATACTACAAATTAGATAATACACATTTTTAAACCAAGAGCTTAGCTGCTATTCCCAGATACATTAGAGGTAGCCCGCGATCTCGTAATTAGGTTTCCTCCAACTCTTCGTGTTTCCTCACATTGTGCTTCACAAATACACGTTCCTTATATTGTGATAGCATTTATGTAATGCGGTGATATTATTATACTTAGTGCTATTGTGATGGTGGTGTGGTGGAATTAATTGTATATAATTACACTTTTATAAAATTATAATTATGTCTATGTATATATCGTGTCCTAGATCAGATGCCATTGTAGTTTTACACGCATCTGTCGTAACTGTATTGCACTGTCTTTAAAGTCTTATCGACCTAGCGAGCGTTAGCGAGCGAAGCATCTCTGCTTCTGCGACAAAAATCGTTTCGTATGTTCGAATTCCTCTCTGGATAGCCAGTCCAGATCTTTGTCTTCCTGTACAGGTCGCGTTTCTTAACCGATTCATAAAATTTCACGAGAATCGGTTGAGGAATGCGACCTGTAGAGGAAGACAAACGTCGGCCTCGAGGTGTACAGCATACAGAGCCACTAGTGTGTTAAGAGGGCCGCGACGCTCTGAAATTTCCATACAAACGCGCTACTGAAATTTCTTGAAAACCGTTTGTCAGATTATGATGAAATTTAGCATGTACAATTAAATTAACAATATCTCCGCCCCTATGTTCTTAGTTTTTTTTAAAAACGTTCTCAAGCGAAAATAGAGCTATGAAAAATATCCGCATTTTTAAGGGGTCACTTTTGACTGATTTATTCAATAGATAGACAAAGCAAATCAAAAATTCCATTACATAGGGAAGTTGTCTACATCATTAGCTGTTAAATGAATCCATAATACAAGGGAAATTCTTAGTTACTTAAAAATGATTACAGAAGTGCAAAAGTCATAAAAAAATTGAAATAGCACTTTGTCACTCTGTAGGTAAGTTTAAAGGCTTGTCAGTATCATTACTTGCTCTCTTCGCTCGTCTTCTACTTCTAGACGAAATGGCTATAGAATACCTTAAGCCAATGCGGAGTTAGTCTAGGTCGTCTAGGTCGAAGTTAGTTAGGTCGCCGGACTCTTAAGGAGTCTACTCACCAAAGTCGGCGACTCTCCGACACAGCCCGTATGACGTAAGCGACTTGATGTCTATGGCCGCCGAGACGTCAAGAAACAACAAACGAACACAAAATTCTATTCTTCCCCGTTTGATCCTACTGCAGCGCGTTCAGTATGGACATCCGGGGAAAAAACCTGCTGGTCACCGCGGGGGACAAAGCTTAAAAGTGAACGGGAACTATATGCTCTAAAATAGTTACTACTCATAAAGTCAAAAATGCAAAAATGCAAAATCAGCCCCCCTAGATCCGGGCCTGCTACTTACCCCAAAAGCGTTTTAACCGGCCATTACAATATTCAATTTGCAGTATGCTAACTTAGCGTGGCTTAGCCCGTCCAATAGAAAAAAAAAATTGCTAACCGTCTAACAGCCATTACACTATCCAATTTTATCAAGCTAGCTCAGACTAGCTAGCAATAACCGGTTTTGGATAGTCTCAAGTCCGCTCCAGACGAAACAACAACCAAAGAAAAACACTCTTCAAACGTTTATGAAGTAAATCTTAATATATATTAAATCTCGTGTCACAATGTTTGTCCTCAATGAACTCCTAAACCACTTAACCGATTATAATAAAATTCGCACACCATGTGCAGTTCGATCCAACTTGAGAGATAGGATAGCTCATATATATATATATATATATAAATAATAAACGCGAACGAAGTCGCGGGGTGACAGCCACTAAATAAATCCGTCCCCGTTAGGGCCCTAGAGCAAGCCCCTTCTGGGCTGCCAGGGCAATTCGACGCCCCTCCCTCGGCGACAGCCCAAGCCGAGGCCGTACCTCAGAGGTGCCCTTGCGCTCGTCGCCCATAGTTTGTAAGCATTTTTGAGGCCCTGCGCCATCTGCGCTTGCCTAATGCCCGGTACGCTGTCGAGGCCTCAGTGGCCAACAGCATATAGTCATCCATAAAAAAAAAAAAAAAAAAAAAAAAAAAACCACTAAATAAATGATGTCCGGGATCCGCACCTGTATGTATTACATCAGTAGGTATGTACTTGTACTATCTACACCTACACAGCTACATCCCGTAGGCCCTGGCTAATAGAACGACAATAAATCGGCAGATAGGCCCGATTCTATTACGATGTATGGGCCTTGTGTAGTTAGACGACTTAATTTGCGTCGCTCGCTCGTGCTCTGATTTAACTTAACAAGTAAAATGATATTAGACCCAATTCTAAACTGTAAACGATTGGTTTTGCTTCGCTTAAGTGCTGAATTAAAAAATGGATAATTCCTATTTCCTTAAATTTTCTTGCTCATCATTATCCATCGTTTTACAAAAACAACAACTCTTTATTAAAAACGTAAAATAATTACAATAGTACTTAAATAAGGCTTAACTAAGTTTTTAATGGGCGGCCTTATCGCTCAAAGCGATCTCTTCCAGGCAACCTGAATGGACAGGAACATTTATATAAGTTGAGGCCTTGAAAGTTCTAATACATAATTTTATAAGACTTAAAAAATAATAAGATAAAAATAATAAATAAATATACATATATAAAGGTATTCATAAATATATATACAAAATATATTTATATAAATATAATAAAAATACACAAATAAATACTAATAAGTAGACGAAATAAATATAATATAAATACTTTAAAAATGTTTAAATTAAATGTCACTAATATATAAATAAATACACAGTGCGACTTTACACCCAATGCTGATCATAGGTCTCTTTTTTCAGCATGCTATCTTTTTCGGTCCTCATTTAGCCCTCTTATTTTCACTATTATAAACACGGTTTTGAGGTAGATTTTAATATTTAGACTATTATTTTCATCATCATCATCATCTTAGTCGGAAGACGTCCGCCGGTCAACAAAGGCCTCTCCCAGAGACCTTCACGATAGCCGGTCTCGCACTGTCGTATATATCGACTTCCCGCGACTCTCATTAGATCATTGTAAGGGGGTCTGCCCACGTTGCTTCGTTTCGTGAACTGTAATTATGTACAAACACACTGCATAAATAAATAAGTATTTGGGATATTTTTGCACACACGATCGTCTGACCCCAAACTCTGCATAGCATGTACTATGTATGCCAGAGACAGAAACAGATACGTATCTATTATGAACAACATACCTTAATAGATTTTAACTCCCAGACATAGAACAAATACAGTTGTTCATCATTGAATGTTTGCCCTAGGTGGGAATCGAACCCACGCTCCTAAGCTCAGAAGGCAGGTAGGCGGGAAGACACCACCTACTGAGCCACCGACGCAGCCAAGTCAAAATAGCTGTCAAAAAACTGCAAAAATAGCGATTAATTTCCATAAACTGTTCATAAGTAGTAGACTTACAAAAAATTCGAGCAAAGAATGAGCTTAGCAGTACGAATGCAATAAATTAGTAGAAGCAACCATTAGTACAGTCAGCGACACTGGATTAACATAGCGGATCCATTCCTGCTACATTTACCTACGTTACCGACTAAACATAGCTATTATACAAGGAATCATTATTAAAGACAGTAAGAGCTTGTTTAAATGTATTTTACTGTAATCCTACTTTTTATATGTAATACTAGCTGCGCCCCGTGGTGTCACTTGCGGTCAAAAGTGCTATACCAGACTATAATCTATTCTTCTGCCAAATTTCATCCAGATCCGTTCAGCCGTTCTGGCATGATTGAGTAACAAACATCCATATTTTTTTTTGCATTATGTTCTAACTAGCTGCGCTCCGCGGTTTCGCCCGCGTTCCCACAGGAACCGTTACTTTTTCGGGATAAAAAGTACCCCGTGTCCTTTTCTGTATCCCAGACAACGTGTTAGCAAAATTTCATAATGATCGATTGAGTCGTGATTGATTGAGGTCGTGAAAGCGTTACAAACAAACAAACGAACTTTCGCATTTATAATATTAGTTAAGATTAGGATATTAGTGTGACTAGTTTCCTACTGCCTTTTTTTTTGTGACGGGGGGAAAATCTTCAAAAAGATGCCCGGCTGCGTAGGGGTGCATCCGGGTTATGTGGGGGTTGACCCACTAAAACCCCCTCGGTAGCCAGCTTCTATGCTTAACAGAGGGGCACCGGGATCTCCATAGGAACGCACACCGATGCCCTCCTAACACGTTGCTTGAAGCACAATCCCGGACGTTGGTCCCTCATCCATCTTCACAACGACGCGGGCCACGCCGCGCCGTCGTCTTCCCTGGGCTTGTTTAGTTTCCTACTGCCTAGCCTTCGGAAGGAAGAGAGACCTTTGCCCAGCTGTGGGACACTTCAGGCTGAAAATAGAACAAGTGGCTCCGTGAGCTGAAGAACTCGCGGCCGACATCTGCCTCTACAGGTCGTTTTCCTTAAACGATTCTCGTGAAACTTTGGGAGCCGTTCGATATTTATACAGATTTTTTCCAAGTCAGTTTTTGGAAAAGTTTTAAAATTGCGGAGATTCCATTTTTTTTTTGCAGAATTTCAAGAGAATCGGTTAAGAAATGCGAATTGTAGAGGAAGACAGAGATCCTGACGAAATTCGGACATGGGAAAGCATTTTTGTCGAAGCTCAAGCATAGACACTAGGCTCGCTAACGGTCGTTCGGACGATTACTAGCTGCAACTACAATGTCACTCGCGGTTAAAAAGTACCTACTTCATGTCCTTTTCTGTACCCTTGACACGTGTATGAAAAATTTCTATGATCGGTTGAGTTGAGTAGTTCTTCATGAAATTTGGTAGGCAAGTGTGTAGTTCATTACAATACATTTTTTCTTAATTCTCAAATGAAAGTCAAAATTGTCCAAAGGTAATCAGAAATCAGAATTTATTGATATATTCTATAGCTACACGTCACAGTTGAATATCAGAAAATGAAAATGAATATCAGAACAAGATAAAACGGTAATTAACGAAAATTAACCAGGATTAATTAGCCAGGAAGTTAAAAGCGTATTTCCTAGTTTTTCGTATCTTAAACTTTAAGTGATGCTTGTTTGGTGTTCATACACTGTTTTTGTTATTGTTAAGAATTGTATTGTTTTGTTTTGTTTACTAAATTGTTTTTACCTATATTTAACATTTTGTGCGACGACGAACTACCTAGTTTACTTAATACGATGTATTCTCATGTAAGTGATGTAATAATCTTTAATGAGAATAAATGTCTTTAAACCTAAATTATGTCAAATGTAAAAAAAAAAAACTTTAATGTCATAATTCACTTAAGTATAGTTAAAAAATAATTATTATTATATAAAATAATAATAGATAAAAATATCTTATTTTAAAATAAGCTTTAATGTCCTAAAACATATTTTCTAGTAACCAAGCTCTCAGCTTGGTTTTGAAGCACGCGGTAGAAGGCGCATCCGAACGGATAATAGGGATATGAGACTTGCAAAGTTTCGGTTTGAGTTGAACTGTCTATGTGTGGTACGAGTCTACGAGTAGCGACTAGTAGACAAGTAGAGGTAGTACTAGAGTGATGAAATGCTGCTCTGTGCTCTTTTTATAATGACGTTAGTAGTAATGTGGATATTTTCTCTGGCTCCTTGAGACATTTCAAGAAGGAAGTTGCCGAAGTGCTAGTTCTGAAGGATAAGTTACTGAATTTTTGATTTCCCTTACTCTCTTTATTTTTATTTAAGTGTATTTGTTGTTAATTCGTTTTTAAATTTAGTCTTGTACGCAAGCAAATCGTAGAAAAAGTTGTGTATGCCTATAATTTGCGCATGTATCAGATAGAAACCATGATAACATTTATTGTATGTTTGATATGTGCATTGTTGGCTTACCTTAATAAATAGATAAAAATTAAATAAAGGACTCGGGGATAAGGCGTGAAAGGGGAGCAAGGTAGAAGCGGGTGGTAGAGCCCTCCGCGCGCTTCTACTTCGATCCCTGTAACACTTTTCCCCCGCGTCCCTGCATATCTTGGTCTCTTCATCACAGAGAGCCTGATCTAGAATGTATCACAAGCAATCCGCAATAATACACGATATAAATTAATAATACATTTAAGATAAGGGGAATTATTGTAGTGTTATAGCGCAGGAGAAAGGCACGTGCGGGTTTGAATCCTGGGGTGGGGCGCGGCTCCGTTGGCGCACGGCTTTATATCCTTCATACGGTTTTTGTAAACACAGAAATGTGTTTTTAAGTCGATGGGTTTTCGCGACCGATTTTGAAACAGGATTACGGCCAAGATTTTGATCAACATTTTTGGGGGTCAACAGTCACTTAAGATGGTTAAGAAAATATCGCAATCGGTAAACTCACAAAAAATAACACCAAAACGAACATAATGAAATGTTTCCTGAACTACAAAAGTTCATGAAAAATATAATTATGGTCCCTTTAGTCACCCATGCTTCGCAAGGTCATAAAGTAATATGATTAAAAGAAAAACAAAATAACTAGACTACATACTCTAGTCTTAACTTTGTTGAATTCAATCCAAAATTGTTCAAGCCGGCGTGTTAAAGAAACCTCAATGCTTACAACTTATTAAAAAAACAAAACCCTTCTTATTGCGCAGTCGGGTAAAAAGAGATGAGTTTATTTTATTATTTATAATTCATTAACACATTTTGTTTAGATACTTATTTACCTACTTACTAAGATACTTTGTTTCTCGCGTTCTCCACCGCTACGCGATAAGTACATAGATGGATAGGAAGAAAGAGCAAAAATGTCAACTATTATACTTCATTGCAAGCGTTAAGACCTCCATCAAATACCCTTTAAAATAAAAAAAAATATTAGTAAGATCATAAGATCATATATTCTATGGACTACTATGCAAATAGTTATGCGTGGTCATACGTTACAATCAGTGAGTGAACAATCAATCATCCCGTTTTCCTACCCTTAGGGTTGGTTTTTTTTTTCAAATTTATATGGGACCTCCTTGGAAGTATACCCTTTCCAATAAAAAAAGAATTATCAAAATCGGACTACTCTATAAAAAGTTATGCATGATCATACAAAAAAATATATAAATATACGTGTCAACTTGTAAACCTCCTCCGTTTCGTCGGTTTAAATAAAATAATAAAATAAAATAAAAAATGTATTTATTGCCAAAACCTATGAGTTAAAAACACATTAACCCACTTGCTCCTACTGTATCATAAACGATACACCAACATTTTAAAAAAATAGACATTTATGAGGGTAGTTTAACATTTTTCTGGATGTTGTCAGTAGTTCTCAAGACTTTAGTCAGTCATTACAAAGTAATAACTGGGAACTGATATTAATTTTATTAGTGCTAAATAAAGGTTTAATTTCCGGATTATTTCAATGAGGTATTCAAGGTAAGTTCAAAAATATTTTACGTTGATATTTACTATGTGTTATGTAAAAAACCAATACTTGGTTTCTACTGAATTCAAATATAAAAATAAATAAATTATCGTATAATATTTTCTGGGGATTTTTTGCTTTTGTTTCGTCTGTTCCGTAAAAGATACAGTAGGAAAATGTACTACCGTCTGCAATGATTATTTATTTGTTATAGGAATTTAGAAAAACCACTCACACTTTACGAAATTTTCGAGGAAATGGAGCGAAATGATAAAATAAATATTCCAGACTCCATAACAATTATGCCACCGGAAAATTGTAAAGCTAAAGTTACTGCTGAAGACACCGGAGACGAAGACTTCGTATTACTTCTAAATCTGCCCGGTCCCAGGTCAAAGGACCTGCTGAAGTTCAACGGCAGAACTCCTCTGATGATTGATATTCTTTAGCATACATTCCAAACAGCGGCACTTCGACTCACTAGATCAAAGTGTTTCCAGTGGATTTCCTATACAACCGGATATAAATGTCTTTGCTCCTACCTAGACTGATGAACCAATACCATCTTCTTCTAGGAGTATTACAAATCAAGTATTACAAGCCCATACATGGGGAGCTCCAGGGATTTGTTGCAAAATGTGCAGGGTCCAGTCAATAATATAAAACCTATTGATTGCTCTACATGTATATTTGATAATGCAGTCATAGAAATTTTAGTAAAGTATACAAACCTGGACGCGAGACAGAGAAATAAAGGGGACAATGTTCGCCCTACTGGGATGAAATGTTTTATAAGCCATAGGTCATTTAGTGAAATATAGGGCAGATGGATTGTGGTGTGGTTTCTGCCATAAACTTGCCAATATTTATTGCATAAAATGCAATGTAACATTGCTTCCAAACACATTTTCAAAAGATATTATACCCTAAATAAGAACGTTTTGTAAGAAAGTTTAAATTAAAATAATGTAATAAAATAAAATTGAAATATAAAATATTTTTTTTAACCTATTTCCTTATTTATAACATACCCTGTTCGAATCAGGATAGTAAAGGTCATAGCAGTAGATTCTCCTACTGTATCGTTTACGATACGGCATTTTCCGGCTTTCCCTGAAGTGCATTTTTTTTTCAATTATTTTTTACCTATTTCTGGTCCCTTATACGTTATGTATACGAAATTTCAAGTGAATAGTGCAAAAAAAGTTGATTCAGGAGCAAGTGGGTTAAAGAAAAATACTTATATCATTACACCTAAACTAAGTATAATTTAAAAATTTATATAAATTGTTTTGGCAATTGGAGTAGGCTCAGCACTGTTCTGAGTAGACGAGGTCCACGCAGAGCTAGTTTTCAGCCTACCCCGTGCCTAATGCTGGCACAACAGTGGAACCGCGCTCCACATTGAATGCTAAACAAGGCGCCCGATGTAGCTGAGACAGAAGCGAATTATATAGCAATTACTGCTTCACATGCCCCAGCAGGCACATAAACATGAGCTTCGTATTCGACAGGCGTTCTGAGGAAGTCGCAGCTCGGAGATTAACTTCTATAGACTGCATTGCGAGTGTGTTCCGAGAAAAATGGACCAAAGTTTGGTGGAAGGGGTTGTGAGAATTGAGATGAATTAGTCCGCTACGTAAGCGCGACAAATAGAAACACGAATAACGCTAGTGCTATATCTAATTTGCAATACACTGAAGTTGGACTGCAAGCTAATGCGACATATCTGAATAGCGATACACTGAAGTTCAATTGCACGCTAGTGCGATACACTGAAGGTCGACATCCTCATAGTCTAGAGTGACAACATTTAGACTACGGACTAATGTCGAAAGATGATTTGCAATTGCTATATATACATAATTGGATTATTACCTAATTACCTAAGTATTATAAAGCGTTATTACAGGTTCCCTTGCTTTTGGCCTTCACTCTATTATTGATATCGTTTAAAACCTGACACTATCTGATGTCGATTAGTAATGAACCGATTAAAGTAAATGTTTTGTAGTGGTCCTTGAGCGATACACCGCGGAGTCTATAAGGGGTGATCTGCGTAGTAGATAGATCGTACAATGTAGTTGTAAAGTTTTATTGATGACTCGTTATCATCTTATTGTCTAACTCTATTTGGAGTTAAGAACATACGAGTATAGCACGGAAGCAGTTTGTGGCTGCTTCCAAGCTATATTAACTGCCACGGTGGCTCAGTTGGTATAGTGAAACTGCCTTCTGTTATTTATTTATTTATTTATTCATAACACACATTACAGAAATTAATAAAATAGTACAAAATTTTAGTGAACTTAAAACAGATCTATATTAATTTCCAATAGTATGTATCTCTAGGAGCATTTTAATAACAAGTTAACTTATCACTAGCGAGCATAAAACAACAGAATAAAATTAAGTAGTGAGTTGAATATTTAAACATTTTGATTTTAAATTGATTGCTAAATTATTATAGATTAATATTCAGTAAGTAATTAAATGAAATATGAGAAACAAAACAATAAACGTAGAACAGTGTTAAAAGTTAAATCCTAAAATACTTTTTATTTGTCTTTGGAACTGATACAATTTTAGGTAAAAAATATCAATTTGTCTGTTGGAGACGAGGATTTCGTTGTATTGGCGGCTCATTCGGACAATAGGTATAATAGTTAGCAACGCATACAAAAAAAATGCAGTCTATGCTGTGCTGTGTGACGTTTTCCGAGTGAACTGGCAAAGGATGTCAGTGGCGTAGCGCCTGAGTCGCCCGCCCGCCCAACCGGCACTTTTGGCTGGACCACGGAAGAGGACGGATCACGTAATATTTTTCTTTGGTGTCTTTCTGTCGTATTTATCGTGGTGTCCATTCGATTCATACGGAAATTACCCACATATTGCACATGGTTTGGATTATTAGAAGTGTTAGTTGGTTACATTTACATTAAGAATGTTTTGAAAACCTTCACTTCAGAAATAGTTTACACTTCTGAGCTTGGGGGCGTGGGTTCGATTCTCACCTAGGGCAAACATTTATGTGATTAACATATTTTGTGTTTGTTCTGTCTGGGTGTTAATCGACGGAGCGAGCGTTAGCGAGCGAAGCGTCTATTCTTCAGCTTCGACAAAAATGCTTTCGTATGTCCGAATACCCGATGTTAGTCTTCGTGTACAGGTCTAATTTCTTAATCGATTTTTTAAAACTTCATAAGTTGGTTCGATAATGACATTGAACTTTCTTCCCGAGTCAGTTTATAGATTTTTTTCCAGATATTTTGATGCTGTATGTTTCTAAAAGAGCACGTCTGGCTGTTCATAGAGGGGTTCTGGTGCCCACTCTTATGTATGGGAGTGAATGTTGGGTCTGGCAGTAGAAGCATGAAAGTAAATTGAATGCTGTGGAAATGAGAAGTTTGCGAAGTATGGCTGGAGTGAATCTGATGGATAAAATGAAAAACAGCGTCATTAGAAAACGTTGTGGGGTAAAGGTGACGTAGTGAAAAGGATTGAGAAGGGAATGCTTAGATGGTTTGGACACTTTGAGAGGATGGATGAAAGAAGATTGACAAGGCGAGTGTGAACGGCCAAGTTATGGTAAGGGTCGACCTAGGCGAACGTATCTTGACCAAGTCGAAGACGTTTTAAAGAAAGGACAGGTCAGGAGTACCCGTAACCGACGAGCGTGTTTGAAAAGACTCCTGGAAGTTGAAGAAGCGGAAGATGTATGCCAGGATCGTAGCAAGTGGAGGGAAGTGGTCTCTGCCTACCCCTATGAGAAACAGGCGTGACTAAATGTATGTATGTTCCATACGCTTTGATGTGTCAATGATTTTTTTTCCCGTTCTTTTAGTTTTAGTATAAATATAAATACACCCTACATCCAAACATATTAAATACCTTACGTCTTCATAATTGTATGATTAGACTAGAACTCTAGATGTGTAATAATATGTAATACAGTCTGCTCTATGGTGTACTCTGCAAAGTTAGAAGCTCAAAATAAATTATGTAACTAAGTATTCTTAGTTATAAAACCCTATCACATTTTTTGTGATTACCTCCAGCGGACCAATTAGCCGGCCGGCATCTTACCCTTATCTAACATTATGATAACCGCACCAAAAACTTGGTAAGTTTAGAGATGGACGGGAGATCCGGCAAGATATTGTTATCCGACAAAAAATGTGTACATAGTTAAGAAAAACTAAAAAACTCGCTTTCCATTTCCTGGCTCCATCATCAAATCAGGTCCGAAATCTTAAATTACTGTTTTGTTATCCGAAGTACATTTTATTATGAGCTTACTTTCTAAGTTTCATTTTGATACGACCATAAAAAGTAGGTTAAATTGACTTCTTAAATTTTTTTACACTGTCTTTGTTAGTTGGGTGTTGTAATGCACCTCTGCTAAATTATTTAGAAGAAAGGTGTGATGATAATTATGTTATGTTAGTTAGAAGTTACAGCTAATAACGAAGCACGAATAACATAAAATCTTTCAGGTACATTTAGCTTTTAGGTTTCAATACATTTAAAATATTAGTTCAGAAAATGTATCGATTTAATATAATATGCCATCATCATCATCATCATTTCAGCCCGGAAGACTGCTGTCCACTGCTGGCAAAAAGGCCTCTCACAATGATCTACACAACGACCGGTCTTGCGGTTCCCCTGATCCAGCGGCTGTCCACCAGATCGTCAGTCTACCTTGTAGGGAGAGGCCTTTTCTTCTCCATGTAATATGTAAATATCTAGAAATGCGGTAAATACGCTAACCTTGTTTTGAAAATTGGGAAATCAGTTGACTAATAAAATGACGGTTTCAACCTGGAGTTTATTTGTAATACTCGTAGTTTACTTTAGTAAAACCCAACAAACCATGACGTTGTTGATATGAATTTCCTTGTTATTTCGTAGTAGGACATTTTTTAATTAGTTTTATAAAGTCTACTAAATATTAATCAATCTTTGACGCGTCGTTGCATCTTGTGTTTTAAGTAACCTCTCTAGCTAGTGCATCAACAACATGCGATTATTGAATCTCATATGACGCACACAATTAACTGTCAACATGTGTTATATTACTTTTCTATTTACTTAAAAAAGCGTAGAAAGCACTATCATAATCGCGACTAATTTTAGGGTGTGCTCAATTGCAAAAAATGCCAAGATGAATTGTGTTAGAAGAAGACAAAAGTCAAGTCGCACAAGTCCTGATGTTTAAAATGTTATTTATTTAATTCAACGTTCTCAAAATGTTCACTCGAATTCGGCCAACTCTAATTCGAGAAGTCAGAATCTACTCAGAATCTGCCGACTATACTTTCACTGTACTATATTGTCACTGTATATGGTGCGGGTGACATTAGACAAATCGTTTCTTTTCAGCCTTGAAAGTTGCTACAAATCGTAGCAACTTTCAAGGCTAAAACAAATCATGACTTTTAATTTAAGCAGCACCCTAAATATCACATCATAAAAATACGGAATCATCAATAACAACTGTAGTAAATTAAGTAATAAACGCGGTTAAAACAAATAAACGTGGCTGTCATCCGCACCTGCTTCAGTAAATAGAGTATAATTAATAATTAATTCGTAATTCTGTTTATCAATAAATCATTTTTATTCTTATAGTCTCTGTTCTTGTTTGGCCGGATTTTTATGTCCAGCCTCCGCCAATCTCATCTCTATTTAGAGGCTTGAACTTGTCAAATGAGCGACGGATCCTAACGAGAAAAGTTTTTTGATCAGCTCGCCTGATACTGTCGTAATCATAAGTTTGATCGACCGTAAAGATTGAGTTATGTGTGGGCTAATATAAAGTTAGGAACTGTTCAGAGTTAGCTCTTTACGTCAAAGAATGTTTGTAATGAGTTGAATGAGTAAGTAGAAGGCGGCCGATATTTCATGGGAGAATCAAATCGTTGTAGTATACCTGAATACCTATTATTATACTAATTTAAGTAAAATGATGTTGGTGTATAATAATTAGAGTAGAACGCAGCGTGAGAAGGCCTCCTACAAGCTGGACTGACATTCTGATGAAAGCCGTAAGCCGCTGAACGCGGGCAGCGCAAGACCGGTCGTTACTGATGCGAAGATCATTGGTAGAGGCCTTTGTTCAGGGGCCCTATTCGGAAATTTGAGATTTTCATTTCACCTTTTTCGTCCTTGTTGCTCTCGTTTGAAACGGCATACGTGCGAGAGTGACCAAGATAAAATCTTATCTCATCTCACGCGCAGGAATAGCCCTCCAGCAGTAGAGGTCTCCGGTTGAGATTATGATGATGATGAGGTTGAGGTGGATGAGTAAGCCGTTGAGTGAATAAGTTCAAGTAAGTAACGTAAGTATATAAGACTTAAACAATAACTTATTGGTGTACCACAATACTATTTGCTATTGTTGCCTTAGGCTATTGTAAGTGCTGGGAAAATTACTATCACGTCACACTAATATTTATACTTACGCTCGAAATGGCCAGGCTGTTGATACGCAATTGACAACTTGTACCAGCTTTTGTACACATTTAAACAAAAATAATTCTTATAAAATGCAAAAATGTACGATTGATTGTGTAAATGTACTTGTAACTCTTTCACGATGAAACGGCTCGATACAAAGTAAAGCAGGTTTTCATTTTAGTGAAATTGAAATGAAGATACGGGATAAGGATAAAAAATAGCCTATGTGTGTCCAAGATGTATCCTGGATACACTTTAGCCTATATGTGCCCACTGCCTAGGGTATGCCTCACACTGGACATCACTGGACACACATATATAGGCTATTTTTGATCCCGGAAGAATAATTACCCATTAGCTGATAAGGATAGTGGTTGCATTCGTTTGATACGATTCTTCCTTCATCGTCGGACATTCTACACCGTACTTGTCAATTGTCTACTCTAAAAGTCATTCGAAGCAATAAACCACAAAACAGCAACATCCGCACTAATAAATTCCTTTGTCACCACTAACAATAATCAGGAACTCATCATCAGTTCCTCAGATCATATCTCAACTTACGTCAGATCGCGAAAATGTACCATACGACTTTAAACTTTAATTCTACCAAGTCAAAACTTATACTAGCTTGGACTTAAGAGTATTAGCTGGTGATAAAAGAGCTGTAAAATTAAGTAGGTGCGCATGCAAGCCGCGAGCTAACCTTGCCTCGTGTCCAGACTGCTAACTAAGCAGCAGACGAACGGACAAAGACTTCTCGTTTAGGGCAAACACCTTGATGCTCGGCACAGAAATTGAGGAGACCTCAGTTATCCTTCCTTAATCCTTATATCATTAATAATAATATAATATCCTTACTAATATTATAAATGTGAAAGCGTGAATGTTTGTTACGCTTTCACGCAAAAACTACTTGACAAATCATCATGAAACTTTGTACACATATTCTGGGAGTTACTAGAAGTAACATAGGGTACTTTTTATTAAAAGAAATATAATTTTTTTTCAAAAATAAATATTAAATTGTCAACAAATATCAACATTTTGCCACTTTAGCGCCATCTATACTAAACAGATCTGGATGAAATTTGGCACAGAGATAGATTATAGTCTAAAATAGCACATAGGACAGACACTTTTTGACTGCGGGCGAAGCCGCGGGGCGCAGCTAGTATAATATTATAAACGCGAAAGTTTGTAAGAATGGATGGATGGATGTTTGTTACTCTTTCACGCCAGAACGGCTGAACAGATCTGGATGAAAATTGGCACAGAGATAGATTATAGTCTAGAATAGCACATATGATACTTTTTAACCGCGGGTAAAACCGCGGGGCGCAGCTTATTATACCTAAATGCGAAAGTGAGTTTGTTTGTTTAGTTTATATGTTTGTTATGTTTTCACGCCTGAACTATTCAACTGATCAAATGAAAATGAATATGAAATTTTGCATACACGTTGTTACAGATAGGCACAAAAAAGGACATAGCCTTTCATCCCGAAACAATGAACGGTTCCTTTAGGACCGCTATTAAAACTGTGGGTGCAGCTAGTAATTTATAAGGTTAGCATTTCTTAAGTAAGCAGAGCAGTAACCAAGAAAGTGTCTTGTGACTGAGCACCCCTAGTCAGCCACAGGATGCTCGGAGAGTACAAAAATAACCAAGTGCAAGGGATCATGCACGCATAGTCCAAAAACTAGCTATAGTTATGCATACAAATAAGAAAAGATGACAAGCAAAACAATTGTCTTTTTATCCGACTGCGCAAGAAGAAGGGTTTTGGTTTTCGAGTGTATGTATGAGGTTTCTTTGGCAAGCCCTACGCTGAACAGCTTGATGGATTTCGACATGTGAGGTGTCATTTGAATCGTCCTGATAGTGGAAGTGACATAGGTACAAAATTTTGCAGCCAGGTTTTTTTTTCTTCTTTTAATAATGTTACTTGTTGCAATTGCCACTCACGGCACCACCATATCCAAAACTAGGGTGTGTTTATGCTATAAAAATGAAATTACACCTTACATAAAAATTCAAACAAAATGGAGATGAACCAATTTTTAATGAATCGAACCGCTCCGCTAAATGTCGCCATATCCTACCTAAAATGTGCTAATTAAGATCTGCGTGTAAATCACATTAACATAATAGTTGCAATAAATGTTAAATTAGTCAATATTAGTAAACTGGACTTTAAAAAAACTGGGTAGACGACTGAACGGCGCATGCGTAACTCGTAATTCAGCATTACTCCTCGTTATACAATTGTTACTATCTAACATCTTTAATAACTACTACATAATACACAGATTTATATACCGAATAGAATAATACGCTGTTTTCTTTTTAATTAATTAGGTAAGGCTTTAAATTACGCCAGTATCTAGAATCTGGATTCTTTAATGATATATTAGTTTCAGTTCAGGTAACTCACCTTATATACCTACTAGCTAGTTAGTTCGCCTCGAAAAAAGATGTTGCATTGAATCGTAACTTCTCGTTTAAATTCGTTCGTATTGAAACTTAAATAGTGTAAATTTAAAATTTAAAATACCAACTTAAAGTATAAATTTAAAATTAAAAATACCTCCGACACTGATTTTCATCAAACATAGCTAAGAACACTCCCGACTAATTCAACTTTCAAGCAAAAAATACAAAATTAAAATCGGTTCATCCGTTCGGGAGCTCTAATGCCTTAGACATACCCACACACAAACACACACACACACACACACACACACACACACACACACACACACACACACAGTTACGTCAAACTTGTAACACCTCGTCGCTTTTGAGTCGGGGTGTAAACTGTATTTGCATGTAATACTTCCCTGCTTTTAATATAGATTGGATCAATGATCCTCAAGGTATTTCTGGACAAACAATTACTGCCGTCTGCCGTCGTCCGACAAACAACAACAGGTCTGAGAGTGTATTCGGACATCTGTCCGACTATAGTCGGATCATAGCGAGGTCTGAGAGTGTATACACTCTCAGTTCTCGCTCCGCTTGGTCAATACACTCGATGACTTAACCTATGAGTACCTACAATAATACTAGCTGTTACCCGCGACTTCGTTCGCGTTTATTCAGAAAATAGTGTCCAACAAGTAACATTATTAAAAGAAAAACATAAAACCCGTCTGCAAAATGTTGTACCCTATGTCGCTCCACATGTCATCCATACGTACATACATACATACACTTGAAAAACACAACGTGAAATGCTGTAATTATGTGTTATGTACAAAATCTACTTTGGGGTCAACCTTGAAATCGAGAAAAAAAATTACAGCTATTCCATATATTTTGTCGAGATTGATAAACTTTTTGTATGGCACAGCTGATTTGTATTTTCGGGTTGGCTCCGTAGTAAAGTATGTTTATAATGATGAGTACAATGACCCCCTTTCAGCATAGTACACCCTATACTGATAACCCTGTATTAGTTAGGTACATATAGTCACGGCTTTCCCCCGAAGAGGCTGGCACAGGTGTATTACAACACCCACACTTCAGAGGACAATATTTATTTTTTGTTTTTTATGTAGAATAGGTCGGCGTTTGACCACCAACTCGCCTGATGTTAAGCGACGCTGTGATCTAAGATGGAGCACGACGACCTGACTTATTCACTCTAGCCTTGAAGTTTACTAGAGTGAAGAAGTACAAAGACGGCAGTTGAGTGAGGCGCTACAAGTGCGCTACTGCTCAGACCCGTCTTCGGAACGGTTACACCTGACTACATATTTAACGTTATGCTGTGAGTTAGGTAGTAAAAAGTAATTATCTTTTCAAAATGTAATCTAGAAATTTTTCACTCCACAACTCATGGGCCGGGTATCTAGAGCCGCCACAGTAACTACAGTAGGTCTCATCAGCGGTTCATTGATATATCGTTGTTTTGAAGTGTACGGATTTACAAATTGCGGTGGCGATCAGTAGGCGTCCAATCACTGTCGGTGACGTCATCGCTCTGTCAACGGTGCGATTGGGTTGCACGCTATTTATCAAGCGAGAAAAACACAGAATCAGATAAAACCGTAGGGCATATAGCTGTAATAGTAATTATTAAACTTACTAGATCGACATAACTATTTACTTGTAACTCGCTCTTATGGAGAATAATTAGTTATCGTCTTGATTTTGTGAAATAACACTATTTTGTTTGCAAGATAATTCCCTTGACTAAGGCAAAGTTACTATTAAGTACATCATTTCTTAATTTTTTAAAGTCTAAAAACAAGTAAAACTAATATTCAGGTTTAAGGCACACATACATACATACATACATATGTATATAGCACGATTTTTCACCCACACATTTACTTAAGTCGTGTCATTTAGAGTTGGAAATGGTATATTATATTTAACATTAGAAGAATTGTGTTTCTATGCAGAAATACATTTTTTTTGCCGCTTTTATTGTTATTCGTCGTAATAAGAACACAAATAAGAATAGGTTGGTCGGTTAAACTTTAAAGAACTAATCTGGGTATTAAATAATAAAAAAAAATGTGGTGTTATTGCTGAAAATTTAAAGAATTACGTTCCAATCGTTTTTTTAAGAAGATACTTTTTGTGTTTTTTTTTCCAAAATGAGAATGATTTTCATCAGTCAAACATGAACAATGAATGAATGAAAGTTAAACAATGAATGAATTTCTTCAGTTAAACTTTAGTTGGTTGTTTTTTCTATATAGCTGTATTTTTTTGCACCTGGTCTTCATATTTCTTCATATCAAACTAGGCGCAAACAAAATACTTGTTTTTGGTACTTTCGTGTAACACGGTCTTAAATGAAGTATAATACATTATTAAGTAGTATAGGTTTTCTTCTGCTACGCTTATACTGTGGTTGGGACCTACGCGATTGCAATATTAATTGTTTTATTCTCGGATCGCTTTTCTTCGATTCGTTTTCCTGGCACAGCACTATTGTGCTAGCGCCAGCAGCGGGAGTGCGCGCGCGCAGCCCGCTAGACCGCACTAGGTGTTCCAATTTCGATTTTAAACCGCGAAAACTAGTGTTCCAAGTTTGAATTTCTCATTGTCGAAAACAAGTTTGGAGTTGCAGTAACTGTTGATTTTGGTGTTTGTGATAGTTTTAAGGTTTAATGTAAGATGTGTTTTTTGTTATTGCTTGCAGGGAATGGTTTTTAATACTGATAATAGCGAAAGGGTTGGTTTTTCCAACTTATTTGGGTTCAAGAAAAAGACGGGATAAAAAAAAAACCCTTATCAATAAACTTTGTATGCTTATACAGACCAGTTATACAGTGTTGTCTTTTTCTTTCTTTTACAGTTTTGAACTCGATCGAAAAAGACAAAAGACTGTCTAACTATTCCGAGGATATAAGACGTTTATTGCTAGGGGATAAGTATTTGTAAAATTAATGATCATGACTTGAGTTAAAATAATATTTTGATTTCTCATTATTTAATATTGTACCTAGTTCTATCCCTCTACTGACGGTAAAGTATTTACAAGAGTTAATACAATGGAATCTATGTTTTTTACCGGTGGGCGATTCTATTGAAATAATTTTGACGTTCATAAGTGTATCTTTGATACCCAAATTGAAAAAAAAACATTTTGACTTTGACTTACCCGACTGCGCAAGATAGAGGGTTATGTTTTTCGACTGTATGTATGTGGGTATGTATGTATGAGGTTTTTTTGGCACGCCCTACAGCCTAAACAGCTTGATGGATTTCGACATGTGAGGTGTCATTTGAATCGTCTTGATAGCGGAAGTGACATAGGGTACAACATTTTGCAACCGAAAAGTATGTTTTTCTTTTAATGTTACTTGTTTCCTTAACAGAAATTAAACCAATACCAGCACATCATTTCATATTACATGTCATAACTATGCAGTTACCTATTGAATTCAACAGCGATCTGAAGAACAAAGAAATCTACCGTTATACACATAGCGTGTTAATATAGTTTTTAATTGTGCATTTTAATAACGTTTAACGAACGAGGAGATAAGAAAAGATAAAAATTAAAAAATAAATTAAGTAATATACAAAACTAGCGAATCTCCCCGGCTGCGAACGGTAGCTATATAAACCTTTCATGAAAAATTATCTAACTGATGGTGAAAACAGCATCAAAATCGGATGCGTCGTTTAGAAGGAGCTAGCGGATAACAGACGGACAGACGCGGAAAGTTTCCTTATTTTATTGTAGAGAAGATGAGGGTAGCATAAACAAAGTAGACATAAATTCAAAAATCGAACGCAATTCGCCCGCGCAGTTTCCAAGATCGTGGATTCGAAATTCAAAAATGGAACATCGTTTATTGTTTCACCGTTATTCTTTACCGTTATTTGTCCCTTTGAAAATCGAGTACGCGATCCTTTAGATCCTTTTGCTGGTTTTAAATCCGTTTTATTCCAATTTCGAGCTCTATTGCACGGGGATAAGGATGTGATGGTTTTCGTCGGGTTATTTTTTAAGTGGTGCAATTGCATTTAACGAGTAAGTAATAAATACGATTTGACCTCGAATGTTTGTAGAGTAATTAATTGTAAGATTCGGTTTGTTTGTTTACATTTAGTGCGGCGGTGTTGTGGGTTAAGGTGACGTTACTTAGAACTTATTTTCTAGAGACAACTTTGTTTTGCCAAATCTTGAAAACATGTTTAAGTAGAAAGATACTGATGGTCATTGGTTACTAGCTGCGCCCCGCGGTTTCACCCGCGGTTCAAAAGTATCCTATGTGCTATTCTAGACTATAATCTATCTCTGTGCCAAATTTCATCCAGATCTGTTCAGCCGTTCTGGCGAAAAAAAATAAACAAACATCCATCCATCCATCCATCCATTCATCCATCCATCCATCCATTCTTACAAACTTTCGCGTTTATAATATTAGTAGGATAGGCTTTTTGAGCGAGTGAGCCTTAGAGGGAAATGCGACTAGGGGGGCTATTTCTGCGCGTGAGATGAGATGAGATTTTATCTTGGTCACTCTCACACCTATGACGTTTCAAACGAGAGCAACAAGGACGAAAAATTGTGAAATTGAATCTCACTCCGCAAGAATAGCCCTACTGTAGTAGACGTAGACAGCCGGACAGACAGCGCGGCAGACAGACGCTGGACGTACAAAAGCAATTTTGCCGAAGCTCAAGTCGATAACTATCCGAAGACGTTAAACGAAGATAAACCAGTTTTTTTTAAATAATGAAGTACCTAGATGCACAAAATTTTCTAATGCAATTGCTCTTTTAATTATATATTTTTTTTGTTAACTACTTATCGTTTTTTTAATAATAAAAAATTTACTCTGTTCCATACTTTATATTTTGTTAACATATTTTGTTCCTAACTCAACCGGGTCAAAAGTCAAAACTAAAGCCGCCTTGACCCGGCCTATTCAATCAACTATTCGCGAAGGTTGTTTACATAATACCTATTATCGAGGACATTGACCCCCAGCAGTGCGACGACCCCAGTGTTTCGAACATATTTTGCGCACTTTACGTCCAGAATCTTGATATTTATGCTAATTCCACGTCTTAGCACTGCATGTGTTCCAGGCCAGGGATTACCCCTGCAGCCTTCCCTTACCAACTCAACTCAATATTCATTGTTACTCAACTCATTACTCAACTCAATACTCAATATTCATTATTTTACTCAACACTCATTTATTATTTTCATTATAGTACATGCAGTTGTTAAAGGTAAATCACATAAAATTGTATCACATAATGACCCTCACGTATGTCACCTACATGTACCCTGGTATGGCAACATTGTATGCACTGAATTTATTCTGTTAAATATTTGTCGGTTAAGAAATCGGTTTTTAGCGTTTTCATAAATTTGACCTCATCTTCTATGTTTTTAACTTTATGGGTCATTTGTTATATATTTTAGTAGCCATTGGCTTTGAGCCAGATTCATGTATTTTTAATATGAAAGTTAGTTAGTGTTTGCAGTTAAGTATATCAGCAAGTTTTGAGAAAAAAAAGGGGATATTTACGTACAAACTTATAATTCTAAATTATACTTTACTTTGATGGCGTGACAAGTTCAACTCGTACGACAAACTCTGAGACACTAAAATTGAAGGCTTCGTATCCTATGAAAATGTGCGTATGAAAAGAGCGGTTTGAGAAGAAAACCTCGACCAATAGGATCACTTCATTTACACAGCAAAGATCCGATTGGTGGATTTGCCTCGCACACAGCGCATTTTTCTCGCATACCCTCCATCCCCCAACTCTACCAACCAATTGTTTTTAAATTGTCTCAAATTGACAGTGTTGGTATGCCAAAAGTGCCTAATTTCCTAATCCTAACCAATGTTATAAATGCGAAAGTGAGTTTGTTCGTTTGATTGTTTGTTTGTAACGCTTTCACGTCTCAACTACTCAACCGATCATCTTGAAAGTTTGCATACATGTTGTCTGGGGAAAGTACAGAAAAAGCCATAGGGTACTACTTTTTATCCCGAAAAAATGAAACGTTCCTGTGGGACCGCGGGTGAAACGGCGGGGCGCAGTTAGTTGAAAATAAATTTAATAACAATTGCATAGAAGAATACGTGATACGCAAACGAAGACTGGCAGTCTGGAAGGAGTATAAAGAGATGCATTTGCCTCTTAGGACTACAGGCTAAAGTTGAAAATAAGTAAATAAAAATGCTTCTGTTGCCATCATTGCCAAGCGCTGGCCAGCGACCGAAAAAGTTTTGATAGTAGTTCCTTGTTTTGATACTATATTCTCTCCTCCTTAGCAATGAGCGTTGTATACATAATCAAAATATAATAATTACAGTCTTTTTTTTTCTTTTAAATTCTTAAACTCGATCGAAAAAGACAAAAGATTGTGTAACTATTCCGAGGGTATACAACGTTTATTGCTAAGGGGGTCCATGTTTTGAAGTAAATATTCTTTGTCGTAAATCTCAGAGAGATACTGCATTTTGAGATCTTTGTTCCGACTTCAGATCAATCTAGAGGAAAAGATGGAACACTGCGTCATATCTCGCTGAAGCCACTTCTTCTGAAACGTGTGCGCGTGGTAATATTGACATGAAAAACATTTAAAATTGCACGGAAACTAAGATATATACCTATTCTCAAACTCTACGTTAGCCATTTCCGTTCTAATATACAACCTTAGTAGATTTAATAGTTTTTTTGCGTCAATGTGTGCGTGTTGTGTACATTTACGACAGTAGCGTATTTTTTGGATGGTTTTTGGTTTCACCTAAATCATAAGCCGTGCGCCATCTTATTCTCTATGTTAATCTGAGGTTCCGGCAAAACGCATCCAATTTTTGTGGAGAGCGCGGGTTGCGAAGACTATGAGGAAGCGTTCTCATTGGCTAATAGTTCCTAGTATCCAGTGGAAGTTTATTGGTGTAGTTTGACGAATGTTAAGATTACGGAATCTTCAGGGAGTAATCTGTGGTTAGGGGCACTTTAAATTCACACTGTACAGTTACTGTGGTAGTATTTATGAGTATGAGATGATCAGGTTTTCGTGTAGAATTTAAATACTGATTTTCGTTCTTTTTTGAGAATTAAAAGGATCTTACGGGTTTGTTATTCATGAACCTGGTTAATTAATTATTTTTTTAACTGGGTTATTCGAAAAGGACCGATAAGAAACTACATTGTATTGGGAGTTTTAATTACAGCAGCTTTTCCTCGCATTTTGAGTAATGAGTGTGTGCTATGGAAAAGTAGACTTCTTGTACAGATTCGGTATTAATAAATAAATAAATTCAAGATATTTCCACACACGGTCGTCTGACCCTAAACTAAGCAAAGCTAGTACTATGGCGGCCAGAGACTGATATACATACATATATATTTTTAAAAACATACTCAATTAAATAATTAACACTCAGACATAGAAGAAACACAAATGTTCATCACATGAATGTTTGCTCTAGGTGGGAATCGAACCCACAACCCCAAGCTCAGAAGGCAGGTTCACTACCGACTAAGCCAACTATTTAAACTATTTGACTTCGGTATTTATTTTATTTGTGTTTCAAGACAATTTTTTCATAGATCTATTCAAACTAAAAAAATATAGCGTCACAGAATAAATAGCAGTCAGTGCAATGATAACGTCATAGTATTTTGTTATTTTTTGTTTTACCTGTAGGGCAGGCTAGAGCCAACATAACCATACCGCCCAGTCATCCGTATGATGACTTTTTCGTACATGAGTTGTTAAATCTATGATGAAAATTATAGAGGAGAGAGTGATGAAAGATGAGATGAATCCCTCCCCTATTTCTATTTCAGTAAAGCCGTGGATACTTTACTGAAACTTTAGGTCGAGTGTTGTAGAGATCACGAAAAGTAGCATTTCCTAAAGTTTATATCATTCGCCCACACAAAGATTAATAATCCACCATTATTACACTTTAACACTCGAAGAATCACAAGTTTTGGAAAATAATACAAAATTACGACACCATCTTTTCGGTTCCCGCCAAGAAACTCTCGTCATATAATAAGTAAACAGTCAGTACAATGATAGCGCCACAGAATAAATAGCAGTCAGTACGATGATAGTGACACAGAATATATAGCAGTCACTACGTTGATAGTGCCACAGAATAAATGGCAGTCAGTGTGGCACGCTCATCATAACTAAGTCAATGGAACACGCACACATCGCTGGCTCATGCCGCATCGATCAATTTTACTGTTATACCGATGCAGTTTCGATACCTGGTTAAGTGATGGATGGGTTCGATGGATATTTGGGAAGCAACTGACAGTGATTTGGCTTATATTCATTCATTTATTAAGCCACGTATAATATACTAGATACCCGCCTCGATTTCTGTTGACCTGATTCTTACCTAACTTCACAGGCTAATCTGAAGATAGTTATGATCAAAATTTCTCCAGCGTTTTGGAGTAAGAATAGGAGTCTGTCTGTCTCTGAAATCGTAGCTCCCGAACGGATAAACCGATTTTTTTATATTTTTTTTTAAAGGTCTATCAGCCGGGAGTGTTCGTAGTTTGTTCTATGTTTGATCAAAATCGATGTCGGGGGTTCTTTTTTTTTTAATTTTTAATTTGTGTAATGATTGTTCTGTTCACTGATTACTCGTAGACGCCTGAACCGATATGGAAAATTCTTTTTTGTTTCAAAGAGAAACGTACAACGCGCACATAATTATGTTCACACAATGAACAATTTGGTGCGTGCCGTCGGCTGGGATTGAACCCGCGCCCTCCGGTTTGAGAGACGGGCCTTTTCCAAGTAGACTATTATCGCTTACTATATGTTAAATTGATACCAAAATATAATATTTTTTAAAAATGTAACTAAATAATAACTGTTGTCAATCTCTGGTTTTGAATTGAATTTTTTGGATAAAAATTAACCAAACGATGACTTTAAAGTAAAATTGCTGTCAAATTTAGAAAAAAAAAATGAAATTGCAGCTCTTAAGAGTTTAAATAGGACCAATTACATCCGAAGCGGATTCGTAGCAAATACAATACGATAAATAATTCCGTTGTAAATGGCAGGGACGCCTCGGAATTATGACCTTTTGACTAAACCAAACCAAGCTTTGTATCCAGTTATAGCATACTAATTAGGCACGAATAGATAAGTTTAGAAGCAGTGGATAGACGAAACCAGGGATTTCGTGAAATATCTAATTTTACTTTGAACTTTCTAAGAACGTCTGAAATATTTCCCTCCTTTCACTTGGATCCACAGCTGAATCCATTTTTTCTCCTCTTGAATCCACAGGTGAATCCATGGATACTTCGGTTTCCTCTTAAATCCACCGGTGGACTCATGGATACTTTTTTTTCCTCTTAAATCCACCACTTTTTCAGTAATCAGAATTTATTGAGAACTCCTATAGTTGAATATTTACTCGTATATTTAAAAATGAATGTCAAAAAAATATAAGAACAATAATAATTGAAAATTATGTCAAATATCTAATTTCTATTTAAGTATGCAATTCAAAAAATATATATGTAAATGTTAATCAGTCTCCGGCCGCGATAGTACAAGCTTTGCTTATTTTGGGGTCAAAATGTCCTAGATATTTTTTATTTATAAATATTTAAAAAAAATCGTTAATGTCTTTTTACAGTTAAGTATGGCAAAAAATAATTATGTATAGTACAAAATAATAATAGTTCAAAAATCTCTTATTTTAAAATAATCTTCAATGCCTTAAGAAATAATTTTTCTAGTAACCAAGCTCTCAGCTTGGTTTTGAAGCACGCGGTAGAAGGCGCATCCCGAACGGAAGTTGGTATACGGTTAAATACCGCAGGCCCTAAAATATACACTGACCTCTCCGATTTGACGAGACGATGTGTTTACATAACATATCATCACGCTTTTTCTCCTAATGGGATTGGCAGAGGTTTTACATCACCCATACTTCGCCGGACGATATTCAGTCCCTTATCCAAAGGTATATAGCAAAACATTTAGTTAAGTAGCATCGCAAAACGTCTAATCTAATAAGTTGTATGCTTATTAAGCTAAACGTCCATGTAGTAAAATGTCCAACTACCTATCGCCATACACCAAGCAAAAATTATACAGCAGATACCTAACATTAAATCTTCACATACCTATGTTAGCAAATTGACAAAGTGCGTGCCTTCGGCTGCGATAATACAATATTAGATATCCACAGAGTATATAAAAGGAATCACAAAGCAATCTGCTAGTTTGCTACTTAAGATATAAAAAAGGCAGTTAGTAATTTTCTCGTTAGATTAAAATCTTGCAGATTAGATGCAATAAAAATTATCTAATTACGCAATTACATTGTTGTTAAATGATGCTATTGATTGATTAAACGATTGAGTCCACGTGTAACAATTATCAGTCAAGCAGTACTCTAATAAAGTGTGATAAGACATTAAATGAGGCTTGCTTTTTGTCCTATAGGGTAGGTATGTTTCGAAATGGCGGGAAATTTAAATTTGGAACAGTTTTTTTTGTTTTTGGACCGAATAACTTAGTTAAGTAATGATGGAATTGGCGCCAATCGAAGATCTTTCCTAACGATATTTTGCAGAATAAGGAAGAGGCTCTTTCCCAGGGCCTCGATTCTACTATTTTTTTTTTATTATGTAGAATAGGTCGGCGTTTGACCACCAACTCGCCTGATGTTGAGCGACGTTGTGGTCTAAGATGGAGCACGACGACCTATAAGGTACTTATTCACTCTAGCCTTGAAGTTTTGAAGTTTTGTAGAGTGAACACGTACAAAGACGGCAGTTGAGTGAGGCGCTACAAGTGCGCTACTGCTCAGACCCGTCTTCGGAACGGTTACACCGGACTACATCCCGAAACACGACTAGGTCATTTCACTAACGAATTGTTTTAAAATTGTCATTGAATTTCTTGACATTTCTGGCATATAAAAAGTGTCAATATGAAGCAATCAATTAACATTTTTTAAACAATTGGTTAGTCGAATTTTTTTTTTTTACCACACACGGTCGCCTGACCCCAAACTAAGCAAAGCTTGTACTATGGCCGCCAGAGACTGATATACATACTTAGATAGATATTAACACCCAGACATAGAACAAACACTAATATTCATCACATGAATGTTTGCCCTAAGTGGGAATCGAACCCACGCCCCCAAGCTCAGAAGGCAGGTTCACTACCGACTGAGCCACCGAGGCAGTCAACTCAATTCAATTGGAGGGTTGATTGTTCTAATAGGTCATTTAACCGATAAACAGGCGATTGAAGTGTTTATTGACCTTTTTGAGTATTCAGGTGCGTATTTGTAACCGCAAATTCTATTATCATATCGACTCATCCGTAGAATAAAGTCCGATCTGTAGGGTTGATAGTTTTAAGTAGAGGTTAGAGAAGTTGTTGACTTGTGTAACTTTTAAATGGTGAGACTTGACGTTTTGGTTTTTTGGTATGTTGTAACAACGCCTCAGCCTAGTTACATGCTTAGTAGTGTATATTTATTATCAGTTTATTTTACGAGATAGTGAGTTCCATATCAACATAAGACGGTTTATAAGGGAACACCGGAGATCCGTAGTAAACATAATACGTTGTTTTACGGAGATGTCTGAATCAAGTAACGTTCTAAAATAACATGGGTTATTTTTGGTTAGAATTACCTTTTCCTGATAAGTCCTATGTGAATAACCGCCTTCAAATATTTGAACATATTATGACTGTTTATATTATGAATAGGAGATGTAAGTAAATAAAAATAAAATTTATTGATTAAAATCGTTTATATTTTTTTTAAATATCTCGAAATAGGTAACTAACTACTTGATATCATCACTTTGAACAGCATTCACACTATAGCTAGGTTCAGACTTAAAATTAGCAGTCTCAAATACCTATAGATCTATCTACGCACCTATTAGAATAATATAGGAAACGAGCATGAAGAAATGTAAGCTTCGCATCAGTTAAAAAATCAACAATAACAATTTTTAAACAATTTTTAAACAAGATAACACAGTCTTTATATTTTTTCTAACATTAGAGCATCGTGAGTTACATGAGGTTTTATACATAAAAACAATCAAATTGTACGTATACCTAATAACTATGACTTATCGTATCACATCATGGTAACTAGTTAATTTAGACAAGGACTTAAATTACTAACTAAACTACTACTAACTAAAAATACGTCAATATTTATCATAACAAGGGGCAAGACATATATGAAGATATTTAAACTTCGCACTAGTTGCTTATTTAAAAATAAATTATAATAAAATATTAATCAGTCTTACGTAGTGACCTAGACGTGTGAGCACATTACTTGAACTGAAATTATTGAAATCGTACCTAGACAAACATTACATTTGTTTCCATCAGTAGGTAGACATTAATAATTAAGATAGAAAACAAGCAGCAAAAATGCAATGCAAATATTTCTTATTCCGATAGGTCATCATCCGATTCTTCAGAAACAGGAATAGTGATTTGATGTGGCAAAGTATTAAAGTATGAATGATACTCTAAGGGAATAACTTTAGCGCGGCACATATTCATTAAGTCTTTTTATTTTGCAGCGAGAACCATAATAGGTTCAGAATATGCAGGTTTTAGTTCAGTTTGTACCGAGTTCTTCGTGTTGCCACGAATTACTAAAGTGTTATAACCAGGCTGAGTCAGGTCATATTTAAAAAACAATTTGTTGGGATTACTACAGTCTGCATGAAATTCTCGAATGCTAATACAGTTAATCTTCTTGTCCTTGATGTCTTTCATCCAAACTTTATAATTAACAAGTCATTTAAAGTCAAACACGTCCTTCTGTGTTACGTTGCGAACAATATAGGTTTCTTCTTCAATCTTGGCCCCATCTTACTAATAAACGCCATTCATGGGGGGTATAGACAGTTTTGGTACGAGAAGCTCTCTCGTTGACAGAGTGTACACTGTCCCTCTCATTTTGAGTGTGTCCCTTTTGTAAAAACCGGAGTATTATGAATATATTGATTTTTTTTGCGGTATAAACGTACAATGAATATACAAAGCGATTACGATTTTGGCCAGCACAATTGTCTGACCAAAAGCGAAATTATTTGGCCCCTTGCTCAATATTAGCCTGGATAAAGTCAAAGAGGCAACTGCTAACCTCATTTGAGCCACGTTTTGCCACTGCTTCATCCTACATACTTATAGCAAAGGGCTTTTCTTTTTCCCATGTCAAAACCATGAAATTATAAGAAGAAAGATTTCTCCTGTGGTAAAATATGCTTACATTGCCATGAGGACACTGCAATACTTTTTCAAAATCTAACACAGCATTAACCGTGTTTCCATTTGACTCCTCAGCGTCTTTTTTATCTTGACTTCTTAAATGCTTTGCGACCTTCTTATTAATCTGATATTGCTGAAAACCTTATTTTTTTGGTCCGTTGGATTCTTCTTCAATCGGAAAATGTGGCATTCGTCGCACTGATCCTTTTTGGGAATATGAAGAGCAAGATTAAAGTTTGTGTTGACAATGTCCCGATACTGGCGTTCTTTTGTAGCCTTAGGTGTGTATTTATCGGAGTCGAACCATTCAAGATATAATTTGAACATTTCGGCAATGTTTAAGTCTCCATGTAGGTAAAGCTTTTGATTATTTTTGCGAATATAATGCGATTCAACTGGGACAAATGCCCGAACATGGTTACAAAGGCTGATTACTGTACACATTCTCAACAGACATATCAGGCATGACATCAGGTATTGTGCTGTCGAACGTAATGTCCTTGATCCCATCATTTCTTCATGCAGAATTTGTTCCCATATGTCAGTTAGTTGCTGACTGATTTCTTCTGCACCAGGAGGCAAAGGTGACGTTTATTGTGCCATGCCGTTGACATCATCATTCACAACTGAAATACTAAATTATTATGAGTTTTAATACAATCAAATTGATATTAATTAGTATATTGTAAGATAATGTACCTTAGCAATTAATTAAACACATTTTAAATAAATAATCTCAATATTTAAAGATATTTTTAAACGAACAACGTCTTAACTGATTTCATAATCCCAGTAACAACGTCCTATCTAAATATCGAACTAGCAAATCTTGTCACTGATTCCATAGAAAAACGTCCCTTATTCACATGAAACACTTAAAAGCTCAACTGTATTCGTATAAAATAGTCCGAATATTTCATAACACTTCTATTTTTTGCTGTTAAATATTACATTAAGAGTTATTACCCCGTTAATAAGCTTTGCGCGAATCCTATTTTCACACTGAAAATGCGTTTCACTACTTCTTCGTTAAAAAACGTCTTATAAACACATCTATCGCAATCGCAACCATATACTGGGAAAAAAGCATTAAAGACATAATGTTTATTAATATAAGAGTTATTTAATGGAAATCATGAAATGATAAAACTGAAAAATCTTCAACTTAACGGCAATTGCATCTTTCTGCATAATATAAACACTTGGATTTGAAAATGATGAACTTAATTCAGGCTCTTCTGCATAAGAATCTGCTACTTTAGGCATATCCAAAATTTTTCGTGATCGTGGCATGTTTGAAAATTTGTTTTTTCATATAAAATACATGTTAGTTTTTCTTTTTATCAAACCGAAGCGCATGACACAAAAACGTCCTACTTCCAACAGACACCGGCCGGAGTGTCGATCGGACGGGGCGCCCGCGCCTCCCGCTCACCCCGCGCGCTATAGCATGATCACTTCATGCGTTTTTATGCGGAGTTAATGTCAGACAGAACGTTATTCGATTCTATAATTCCGAAACTAATAAAGATACGAAAAATATAAAAATCTACGTCTGTAGAGCTAGTGTTTCTTATCTCGTCTAGCTATTTAACTCTTTTTTGCTCTATGATCACATCAAACTTTATTCTACGGATGAGTCGAACAATACAATAGCCATATAATACGTTCTACCTACAAAACCAAAAAAAAAGTGTTTAAAATTCGAAATTCGCGCCATAAGTGGAACGCTGGCCCTTAAATTTAAAATAATGGTGTTAACCTGTGTGGATAGAATATAATTGATCAGAATTTTCTAATTTGCCAGCATTTCGTAAACTTTAGTAAACTGGATAGTGACTTGAACTCTGATTTTGTTAAAGATATTTAAGATGATCTAAGCGAGTAGAGTTTATTTTGTGAAATAAATAATATTTTCAAGTAAAGAAACCGAGTTCCCATCATCCGAATTGGATTTTGTATAAAAATTGTAAGCATAAATCCTGTCAAATAAAAAAAAAAATCAAATTGCTTCGTAGATAACGGAGACATTTAAATAAATACAACCAAACCTCCTTCTTTTTGAAGTCTGTAAATAAAATAAAACGTCAAGTTTCTAGTATTAAAAAAAAAAACAGAGTTAATAATGAATGGATAATAAAAAAATATTGTACTCGGGCTATGGCGAGTATGGCTTTTCGCTTCTAGTTGCTACTTACCACCTATTTACGTGATATTGTCACTCCATCGAGAGTCAGACTATCAATTCCATTGCTACTGCACGACCTCTAACCTCATAAACTCACGAGATACCAAATAAAAAACAAAATAATTTAAAGTAGAATTTGATGTAAAAACATATCGTCACGCCTTTCTCCCGAAGGGGCTGGCAGAGGTGTAATACAACACCCACACTTCGCCGGACGATATTCAGTCCCAAATGCGACAGAGGGCGAGCCTGTCATACAATACGCACATTTGCTCAAATAATGAACAAATTGGTGCGTGCCGTCCGGCTTGGTTCAAGCCCGCTCATGCACTCTGAATTGAGAGGCGGACCTTCTCCCAACTAGGCTGCCATCGCTTGCCAATTTGATGTAGAGATAGCATTTTTTTGCTTATGCCCTGGATTAACACATACCTACGCAAATTTATAACCCGTGGGTAGCGCCGCATGGCGCATAGTCCTAACTAATATTTTAAACGCGAAAGTGAGTTTGTTTGTTTGTTTGTTTGTAACGCTTTCACGCCCTAACCAATCAACCGATCATCATGAAATTTTGCAAACACGTTGTCTGAGATACTGAAAAGGACATTGGGTACTTTATATCCCGAAAAAATAAACGGTAGTACAGCTAGTAACCCATATTTGCCGTAAAGATGTTCTAGTAACATAATATTGGCTATTCTTTTCGCAGCTCGCTTGTAATCTGCATATTTGAACCGCGTCTGCGCTGACTCACTATAGGTATAGATGCCAGTACCGGACTAAGCGAGCGCGGGGCCCCTAGAATATGTGTAGCAATGTGGGTGTAGGGGGGCCTTTGAATTGTTGGTTTCCTGCCAAAACTCACCATTTACCCTGAAAGCCATGTTTAGTCAGATCGCACATCTACTTTGGGCCGAAGTCTATGATAATAAATAGCTAATGGCGTTTTGTTTTATTTATTTTTGTTAGCGATGATAGCCTAGTCGGAGAAGGCTTGCCTCACAAGCCAGAGAAAGCGGATTCGAACCCAGCCGACCGACGGCACCCACCCATTTGTTCATTATGTAAACATAATAATGTGCGAATTGAATGTCATCTGCTAGACAACTGGAGCCCGGTGTATGGCGACAGGATCGCTCCCTGTCACATTTGAGTCTGAATATCGTCCGGCGAAATGAGGGTGTTGTTCAGCTCTGCCAGTCTTTTCGGGGTAAAGGCGCGACGATATGTTTTGTTTGTTATTGTTTTTCGCGCTAAACACTCACCAAAGCTCGGGGCCCGAAATATTTACAGCCTCCTGCTACGTGACTAGTCCGGCACTGGTAGATACAAAGACGCTCTCCTTTTGTCTCAGCTATTTTTTCATTCATAACTTTCTTTCCTAACCTTAGCCTTGCGACCTCAATTCTTAGGTCGATGACATCCAATTACTATTGTATGCAAATCATATCCATCGTCCAGCATTGAGAACCATGTCATAATAAGAGTTGAAGAACTCAGCTTGATCGGTTGTTGTTTTGTTTGATTTTTTTGATTGGATATGGTTCTCATTTGCTTGGTTCGGTTAATTGCATATTTTGTGGTGGCTTTGGTTTGCGATGACACACTCTGTCTTCGGTTCCGAAATAGGACAGTTTTTGTCCCTTTTCCTCGTTATTGTGTGTCACTCTTGAGTTTGATTGTGGTTAATGATAATGGTATGAATCATTATAATAATTATATAAAGTAGGTATGTGATTCTGCTAAAGAATAGGCACTAAAGGAAATGAATGCACGTTTTCGAGTATGTCACATGAGTGTTCAACGCCCTGATTCATACCATTAAAATTTGTTTATGTGCGTGTGTGTGTTTGTAAGTTACTTCTTCGTGCTTAAACGGTTGGACTGATTGTCGTGAAATTTGGTATGGAGATACCTTATATCCTGGATTAAGTTAAAGGCTACTTTTTAAAATGGTTCTAAGTCCTCAAAAATGAACTTACGACCTCTACATCTTCAATCTAATGCTCTTAGCTGCGGCAAACCAATTTTATGCAAAACCAAAACCGGAAGATTTTGCAAATATTTGACTCAGACATAGTCTTTACATAGTCTAGATCAAAGTCGATTTCTGCCTCTATAATCTCTTGTCTGTATATTCGCTTACTGAACACGCAACGAATTTTGATGTGGTTTTACTGAAGGTTTATAGCTACTGTGTAAAACTGGGGCTCGTCGCTAGTGTTAAAAAAATATTAGAAATGCTCCTCTCAATTAAAAATTACGAACTCAAACTAATTTGTAGTATTTGTTAATTTGAGGTTATTTGTTCTCTTAATAACTTAACTAATAGTTTCTTAGAGAATAATTCGAAGATTATTTTATAGGATTTTTAGGGTTTTGAGATAAAAAATTGTTTGAAGAATTTATTACAAAGAACATTGTAAGGAATGTAAAACAGCGCATAGCTTACTGACTTTTATACTCTATTAAATTTAGCGCGGTGCGAGTGACAGACCTATATATTTATTTCGTTTATTGCTTAATTTACTAGAGTTATTGATGATTCTATATTTTAAAGTAGTGATATTTAGTGCTCATAAAGTTTTAGTGCTTTTTAAGTTATCATGACATGTTAATAACTTTTGAGGGGGAAGTCCGGTGGCCCTATTCGGAGATTTGAGATTCTCATCTCACCTTTTTTCGTCCTTGTTGCTCTCGTTTGAAACGTCATAGGTGTGAGAGTGACCAAGATAAAATCTCATCTCATCTCACGCGCAGGAATAGCCCCCTGATCAGACCAGCACCATCCTACATTGGAAATGGTAAAGCACAATTCAAATTCAGACGTAAAAAGTTTTATCAATTTCAAATATCAAGCCGCGATTCTGATTACCAAGCAGGAAAATGTATCAATCACACTCAATCAACAATTATTACTAATTTTACTATGACAACTGACGTGTTTTTTTCAATTTTGTTATAAATACGCGTAGCTATTCACGTGTTATTGAGTTGGTTCGTGAGTACAGTGTGATTACTTCTCTCAATTATACGTGAGTGCAGCTGCTACTGATTTAAAACTAGTAGTTTGAGCCGAACTGAGACTTGCCGACTAACATATTTCCTCAACACTTTGCTCACATTTGCTTTCGCTTCTGCCTATTTGTCTGTCTGTGGCTTTGTAGCGCTCGAACGGATGAACCGATCTTGGTTATTATTTTTTTGTTTGGAAAATAAATTAGTCGGAAGTGTTCTTAGCTATGTTTGACGAAAATCAATGTTCAAAACAAATCGGTGTCGGGGGATTTTAAATTTTAAATTTATACTTGTTGAATTTAATAATCGTATTTCAATACGATAAATTAAATTGCTGATTAGTAGGTCCATTTCAATTGAATTACTAATCTGCAAAATTTCTTGAAGATTGGAACTCGGTCTATAGTTATTGCCGAAATAAATTTACATAGAAACACTAATAGTATAACTGCGACAGTTTGGATAGATGTATCGAGGGGTGGATGGATGTTTGTTACTCAATCACGTCTAAACAGCTATACGAGTCTGAATTAAATTTGGCACAGAGATAGATTATAGTCTGGAATAGCACATAGGAGACTTTTTAAACAAGGGTGAAACTGTGGGGTATAGCTAGTATTACATTCATATGCCGAGCTGTCCCAGTGGACTCATGAGACTTCTGCTTGACTGGAAAACAAAAAATCATAAATAAATTAGTTTACAACAATCCCTCAAGTGTATTGTCACAGAGTAAACGCCGCGCCGCCTTAAAACCAAGTGACAAACAAACCAATACAATACAGTTTATCTTATCATGAGAATTCCTCCAATCATTCCGCTGTCATAATCTGAATGAATAGCAGTGCAATTATGTACACAGTCGGTAATTAGCGTGCGATGCGGGCCGAAAGTAGGTTCAAAAAACCTATAGCCTAGTGAAGTGGTAGTTCTAGTGCTTGATAAATCTATGGTTAGTAATTAGTTTTGACACTATCTTCCTTTGTTTTTTTCCTAAATCTTAGAATAGAGCCTATATTCTAAGTCTAGGGTCTAAAATAAAACCTACCTAGGTGCTAACCTGTATATATTTATTTAAATTTACTCTGATAAATTAAAATAGGTATGATTGATTTAATTCATGTTTAATGTTTATTTAATATATGTACTTAATAGTTATTTTGGGATTTGTTTTTCTTGTTATTCGGCGAAGTCTGAGTGTTGTAATACCTGTACCTCTGCCAATCCCTCCGGGAAACAAGCGTGACTATTTTTACTAAGTGTTTTCTAATACTTAGTTTATCCCAATTTTATTTAACTTCTCCATTAACTAGGTCAGTAGCGCATTGCTTATTACCAAAATGCCCTTCCTAGATATCGAATTTTTTTTAGGGCAGTAGTTTAATGAAGTCATTAAGGGCTAATATGATTTGTCAAGGCCAAAAGTATCTAGTTACCTACTGATGATATAGTAGAAAAATAAAATAAAATTCTTAAAAATAAAATAAAGTTCATTATAAGAATAACGCAAGATTCCTCGTGTTACCTCCCGAGAGAGGGCCATTGACACCTTATTAAGAAACAGAGCAATTACTCGAGGACCGACCCGTTTGAACGAGGACAAGTATCCGATTTTGAGAAAAATATCTCACAATATGAAAAAGAAATGTTGTTCAAATATAGAACCTACTACTTGTCTGCAAATGTTTAGTTTGCGCAGGATATTAAAGCATAGTTGGATGATTTGTTTTGCTAGTTTGCAGAGCGTTAGCAGAGTTGCGTTCTACTAAAGTTGAAGTTACAAAAGCAATCTATCACAAAACAGGTAATGCAAACAAGAAAAGAAATTATAAAACAAGCTCGAAATAATACAATAACTCGGAACTGACAACACAAATCCTCGCTTTCTAACAACAAAGATAACAACGTTACCTCATCCCTTAGTCATAAGGGGCACGGCCCAGAGTGAAGATAAACAATTTAAAAAACAATTAAACTCGTCACCTTGACCGACCTACTGACCGGGATAGGTGGAAACTGGGCTAACGACGCATAATACCTATCTCAAAATCATTCCAATATTGGCATTTAGTATATACAATGCGGGCTCCTCCGTGCTAGCGGTTGCCCTACTATACCAAAGGTATATAAAAGATACAACTCAGAAGCATCTCCAGTCTCCGCTCGACATTTAAATGAGAGACTTGTGTCCAACTTTCGCGTTTTTATTTTTTTAGAACCGGTCATGGGAGCCTTGCTGTTAGCTGTTGCCGCGTGCTTGGTGGCGGTGCACGCCGATCCACCAGGGAAGCCCAACCTCGGCTGGGGCGAGAGAACTTTCGCCATCATCGAAGTCAACCAGGCGGCCACCGCCTACAACCAGCTCGTCACGAAGAAGGACTCCGCAGATGTCTCCGTAACGTGGAACACTTGGTCCGGTGATCCAGCCGACAAGTCAAGAGTTACCCTTAACGATAAAGAAGTCTGGTCTGGTGCAGGTGGAGCAACCTCTGCTTCCTTCAAGATTAAGAAGGGTGGCAGGTACCAAATGAAAGTGGAGCTTTGCAACAAAGATGGATGCAGCTACAGTGAAGCCACAGAGATCGTCGTAGCAGACACTGATGGCAGCCACTTACCACCACTGGAGTTTTCGATCGGAGAGAAAAACAAGCCGTTCAAGCAGACTTCCGGAAAGGTCATTGGCGCTTACTTTGTGGAATGGGGTGTTTATCCTAGGAAGTTCCCTGTTGACCGTGTGCCTATCCCGAATCTGACCCATCTTCTGTACGGTTTCATCCCAATCTGCGGCGGTGATGGAATCAACGACAGTTTGAAAGAAATTGAAGGCAGCTTCCAAGCTCTGCAGCGTTCTTGTAGCGGACGAGAAGACTTCAAAGTGTCCATCCATGATCCTTGGGCAGCTCTACAGAAGCCGCAGAAAGGCTTATCGTCCTGGAACGAGCCTTACAAGGGCAACTTCGGCCAACTGATGATGTTGAAACAGGCTAAACCCGACTTGAAAATCCTTCCTTCAGTTGGTGGCTGGACACTGGCTGATCCATTCTTCTTTTTCACTGACAAAACAAAGAGAGACAGGTTCGTCGCTTCCGTAAAAGACTTCCTACAGACCTGGAAATTCTTCGACGGAGTCGACATCGACTGGGAATTCCCTGGAGGTAAGGGTGCCAACCCTGACCTGGGTGGTCCAGAAGACGGAAAAATTTACGTGCAACTCATGAAAGAACTCCGCCAAATGCTGAACGAGCTTTCCGCTGAAACTGGCAAGAAATACGAACTGACTTCCGCTATCAGCGCTGGCTGGGACAAGATTCAAGTTGTTGACTACAGCGAGGCGCAAAAATACATGGATCACATCTTCCTCATGAGCTACGACTTCAAGGGAGCCTGGTCAAACGACACCCTCGGACACCAGACTTCTCTATACGCCCCTACGTGGAAGCCTAAGGAGACTTACACCACAGATTTCGGCACTAAATTCCTGCTTGCTCAGGGCGTGAACCCTAAGAAGATTGTCGTTGGTGTAGCTATGTATGGACGAGGCTGGACTGGCGTACACAACTACGAAGGTGATAACCCCTTCACTGGCAACGCTACGGGACCCGTCAAAGGAACATGGCAGGACGGTGTCGTGGACTACAGAGAGATAGCCACTGAAATCGCTCAAGGCAAGTGGGAGTACCACTACGACAGCGTCGCGGAAGCGCCATATGTTTTCAGAAAAGCAACCGGCGACTTGATCACTTACGATGATGCGAGATCTACGATTGCTAAGGGCAAGTACGTGAGGAACAACAAGCTAGGCGGTCTGTTCGCGTGGGAAATAGACGCGGACAATGGAGACATACTCAACGCTATGAACATGGGACTCGGGAACAGCTCGTAAATGCATCGGATTAAATGTAAACTGAAATGTGATCGTAACTGTAAGTTAGGATTAAGCGAGAGGTCTCAAAAGTATAAAAAAATACAAGTTGTACGACTGAATTATTTAATTGATAAGTATTAAAAAAATATAAAATTCACTGTTGTTTCTTAAAATTATATGATACCCTAAACATTAGCAATTAGATTGACGAGTAAGTACACACGTTTTTGCGTTATTTGCCTATGGAGGAAAAGTTTCTTAATATAGATTTATGAGATGACTTTAAAAAGACATTGAAATGAAATACATCATTGTAGTAGAATGTAGGACTGTTTCAAATGCAGGTGAAACCGAAAAGGTAAACCTATAGCCTAAACATCCCTCGGCACCATTCTTGGTACAAAGACAAACAAAATATATCGTGGTTCTTCAATGTTATAGCGACAAAAAACATTTACCACACCACGGTAAATTTTTAAAATAACATATTTAGGTATCTACGTAAATTATAAATTACAATTACAACTATCTAGCTAAGCTATTACTTATTAGGTACCACTTTTATCAGTCCAAACTCTATGAAGAATTAATATTTTAGTAAACTAAGATAAAAATCTATAGATAGAAATGTTGTTAGATAGGTAATCAAATTATATTTTATACTTACAACCAGTGAGTAATACAAAAAAAAAACGTAGTTACTTTTTATTTTAAAATTTCTGTCAGCTTATTTTACGAATTTTGCCTATACCCATGTCTACTAAAATAAAACTTTGTGTTGGACTTGCCTTGAATTGAAACATTGTACAATAGGGTCAATAAATAGATTAATCATTTTTTTACAGTTTTCAGGATAGTGGTGAACGTTCCTTATATAATAATCAAAATAATTAATTCAAAAAATTGTAGTATATAATTATATGCGTTAAATAACTGTAAATTAGAAGAGTCTAAATCTAAATCACTAATCACAAAGGAAGACCCATGAAATTCCGGTGCAGGCATACGTTATGTTATTAACGCAAGACTATGTCAAGAGCGCCCGAATAAGGCAAAAAGATCCACTAAAATTTCTAAAAAAAACTAGTTTTAACTTTTAGTTCTCTAAAAACTCGTAAGTGAATCGAATAGAAATGAATGGTTGCATTGATTTATGGCTGTTGAATGAAACTATGTCAATGGTATAATGACATTTTTATCAAAACAATGTTGGGGCCACGAAATCGATATAACTTCTCATTTTTATATTTTACTTGTATTCGTTTTATTTCCGTTCGATTCTTTTAGTAAGTATTATAATTAATTGGGTATTTACTCGTATATCTAGTTAATTATTGGTAATACCTACATCGAAATAGTAATGATCGAAGTTTACCTATTATTGATTCTGTGGTATTACTACATGTATCAACTAAAACGAGCTAAATCTATTTATTATACTATACACTTATTGTATTATACACTTTAATAATACCTACAGCTAGAGATAAGTGCATGTAAAACCTTATTTTAAGTAAGACTTGATATTTTTCGTTTCTCTACATTTTCAAATTCAACTAGGTGTATGTACATTAATTAAAAACGAAACAAAAAATAATGGAAAAGTAGATAGAGCTACTTTTCCATTATTTTTTGGTGATAGTATCTGTATTCTATGTCTATTTTCATGAACCATTAGTAATTATAATAATTACTCGTACTTTCCATTATGCTTAACTAGCTGCGCCCCGCGGTTTCACCCGCCATTAAAAAGTATCCTATGTGCTATTCTAGACTATAACCTATTCTGTGCCAAATTTCATTCTGATCTGTTCAGGCGTTCTGGCGTGAAAGAGTAACAAACATCCATCCATCCATCCATCCATCCATCCATTCTTACAAACTTTCGCGTTTATAATATTAGTATATATATATTAGTAGGATTTCCATCGATGCTCAGACGATGTTATTGCAGCTATTAACTTGCAATCTTTAAAAAAGCCTAAAAAAATGGCTCATTGAGCTAGCTCTTATGATTTTCATGATTT
Source organism: Peribatodes rhomboidaria (assembly GCA_911728515.1). Taxonomy (NCBI): domain Eukaryota; kingdom Metazoa; phylum Arthropoda; class Insecta; order Lepidoptera; family Geometridae; genus Peribatodes; species Peribatodes rhomboidaria. Next base: position 2,245,760 of record OU452184.1, on the reverse strand, counting down.
TCATGAATCTGAATATGGATAGGATGTCGATCGACAGAACGGACATACTTTCGCATTGCAATTGATACCCGTACAATACGGTGTTTTTTTCTTCATAGATTTGTGTTTGTAGTTTTAAAAACGCCTGCCAAGAACTAAATACATTCAAGCACGCCAGTGAGAAGTAATCGACTTTATTTTACTATCGCGTTTCAACTACTGAGTCCATAGTAAAGTAGAAAAGCCACTATCGTAAAACTGAGTATTACCTACTACCCTGAAACAATGAGTAGTTTATATACCCTCATGTCAAATAACAACCGCAGACTAAGTGTCTGAATATAGAGTGGGTTTTATAGCGTTATGTAGGTGCTCGTTCCGTAGTGATTCATAAAAGTTTGTCATAAAAAACTCTGACGGGGAACGTTTCAGTATCGCTAATGCCTCACAAACGCGTCGCTGGACTACAGTGGGGCTATTCCTACGCGTGAGATGAGATGATATTTTATCTTGGTGACTCTCACACCTATGACTATACAAACGAGAGCAACAAGGACGAAAAATTGTGAGATTGAATCTCACTCTGTAAGAATAGCCCTCCAGGTGCCACGTTTATGAAACGTTAGTGCTACTGAGCCGTTGCTTGTCCGTTTTTTTTAATGACAAACGCAATACCTCGGCTATATATTTTGGTGCAAGCATCGACATTAAAACTGACGTTTCAGGCGATCAAATCGGTAATTTCCGAAAAACAATTGTCGATTTAAAGTATCAGTTTATCGGTTAGTGCTAAGGTTAGATAAATGGCTCTCCAAGGTCTGGTTCTGTGGCTGGGCTCTACACCGTCCGAGTAACGACGATGGCTGATGATACTACAATTTCACCAGTTCACATCAATACAAAATGCTCTTAGAAAATATTTTTCTCAGTCGCGCGTAGAGGTAGACACTAATTTTAGATCTAGCGTAAATATTAATGCGAAAGTTTGTGTAGGAGTGTGTTTGTCCCGACTCAACTTCATATCCGATTTAGGGATTATAGGATGAAATTTTAATGTAGTGTACCTTAACTTAACTGGTTTGACGCAAAGGATATTATACCTTAGTGTTTGTTAAGCCCTTGACAATATAACAAGCAATTTGTTTTTAAAGCAAAACGTGTTCTTTCTAATTTGCAGTGACTGTGCGAAAAACTACTCTATCTATAGATAAGATAATTTATTTTCAAAATTAAGAATTATTTACATTTTCACAATATAGACAAAAATTAAAAAAATCCTGAAAATAAAAATACAATTCCCAGATATACCTGCGGTCCCACACTAGGCTCAAGGCCCGTAACGTGGAAGCCAAGAGGACGAAAATTAACTACATTAAAGAGCCTAGGTGTCCTAGCGAATATCTACAGTTGTTTATCTATCTTCGTAGTCAATACTTTTACCGGATATAATAAACTAGTGGCGCTTCGTGGTGTTACCCGCGTTTAAAAAGTACTCTACGTCCTTTTATGTACCTCAGACAATGTTTGCGCATTTCATTATGATCGGTCGAGTAGAAAGCGTGAAAGCGTAACAAACAAACAAACTTACTCTTAACTTAACTCACTTACTTTCCTCGACACAGGCTTTGCCTAGTGAGGAAACTGATTTTGCAAAAACTCCTCTGCATTTATGTTACTACCAAGTTTTATAATTTATGTGTATTTTACTTATGTGTGTAGTATGTTTATTACATATCGTCACGCCTTTCCCCCGAGGGGGCTGGCAGAGGTGTAATACAACACCCACACTTCGCTGGACGATATTCAGTCCCAAATGTGACAGGGGGCGAGCCTGTCGCCATACACCGGGCTTCAGTCATGTAGCAGATGACATACAATACGCACATATGCTTACACAATGAACAAATTGGTGCGTACCGTCGGCTATGGTCGAACCCGCTCCCTCTGAGAGGCTGTTTATTGCAGCTAATAAACAATTCATTTTATTCTTCTTTAATTTTTCGGTAGGTACATTAATACTAGCTGCACCTCGTGGTTCCACCCACGGTTTCATAGGAACCGTAATTGTTTTCGGAATTAAAGTTACCCTATGTCCTTTTCTGTACCTACCTCTGACAACAAACAGGCGACCGAGTAATCTCACTTTCGAATTAGTGTTTTTTTTTTGGGACATTGTCACACACGGTCGCCTGACCCCAAACTAAGCAAAGCTTGTACTAAGGCTGGCAGAGACTGATATACATACATACCTCGTACATACATAAATAGAAATTAACACCCAGACATAGAACAAACACAAATGTTCATCAAATGAATGTTTGTCCTAGGTGGGAATTGAACCCACGCCCCCAAGCACAGAAGGCAGGCTCACTACCAACTGAGCCACCGAGGCAGGATAAGTTATAGGAGGATATATATAAGGATGGGATGTCTTAGGCGTAGGTAGTGGCGTTTTACCCGGTTCCAGATCGCTGATTCAATGGCTCCGCATGCAACAAGTTTTTACAGCAACCGGTGTGTCAACCCGACTAACGGCACCCTGGTATTGTCAGCAAATGTTCGGTACTCTCGCGACCCGAATCCCAGCTGATTTGAATAATCTTTATTATTCTTTAATCTTTATTTAGAGTACACTCTCAGTAGGTACACGGACACTGTAGCAATTGGACGTTTATTTATTTATTTTATTTTATTTTCTTAGGAAAACTTACAGCTAGGTACAAAATTATAACTAGAAGATAGAGACAGAAGGCCAATTACAAGTTTTCACAAATATAAAGTTAATATATAAGTAACACTTAAAAGACAGACACTCAAGATAAATACACAATAAAGAAATAAGCTAAATTTAAATTTAAAAGAACTTCTTCGTTCTTGGAAATATTGATTTTTCAAACTTTTTTCTGTGGTTTGCGTTATGTTCCCTTTTTTTTAAATATTAAATAGTAAAAGGCTTGCGATAAACCCTATTCATTCCACTTAGTTCCCGAAGTAACAATAATTGGGCATCAAATCGTTTTTTTTTTAAGACGTGGATAGGATTTCATGAAGCCTGACCCTGCGGCTTTACCCGTGTAGACAAATTCTAACGAATAGTACAACCTCTAATAAATATTCTGCAGGCTTGCAAATCTGTATACGTAAAAGCATCCTAATCCTAACCTTCCAACTAATATTATAATTTAAAAAGTAAATGTGTTCATTTATTTGTTTGTTATGCTTTCGCGCCTAACGAGTCATCATAAAATGTTGTATACGCATTTTCAGGGGTACAGGAAAGGACGTACCTGTCATCCCGAAAAAAAATAACGGTTTCTGTGGTACCGCGGGCTAATCCGCGGGGCGTTGCTAGTTTTGTATCTAGCTAGATTCGTTTTTGTATCCTGACCTTTGATCTTGACCTTTGTATCCTAAGTGTTACCTATAAGTTACATATTATAGGCTATATTTTTCAGTCGTGTCAATGCGATAGTTAAACTTTTTTTGTACTCAATAATATTTATTACAGACCTGAGAAGAGCCTAAAATTTCTTGAAACCATAGCTGTTGGAGTAACCGGCAATCTAACCTTTTAACCTAACTGATGCAAGTCAAATTTGCTGTGATAGAGTCGGGCATGTACAGATTAGGTTATTATAATTTCATGTCAAAGGTACTTAGGTGAAATAAGTATTTATTTAAAAAAAAAAACTTGATAATGATCATTCTTCCAAATAAGGAAGTACATCGAAATTCTTAAAAAAAAGTTTAAGACACTTTTATGAAAATGATATTTTTTATTGACTTGACTATTTTTTAGACTAGGTACGAGTATATATTTAACTAGTAGCGTTGTGTGCTGGAGACCTCGGCCGGCATCTGTCTTACTCTACAGGTCGCATTTCTATCATTCATTTTCATTTAAAAAAACTCGCCATTTTGAAAAAAAACACTAAAATAGCATCAACAAAAAAAAATCTATCAAACCGATTCACAAAATTTCAAGAGAATCGGTTAAGAAATGCCACCTGTAGACGAAGACAAAGATCCGGACAGAGATCCAGATATTCGGACATACGAAAGCATTTTTGTCAAAGCTAAAGCATAGACGCTTCGCTCGCTGGCGCTCTCTCGCTCGATTATATCGCTTGAGAAGAAGACAACAAATTTTATTTTTTGTAGTACCTAGTTCTTATAAGTAAATTGTTTGATCATTCTTCCTTAGTCTTAGTACACTGGTCGAGCGGCACACATTTGTCGGTCTTCGTGTCCCTGACAGTGGGCGGGTTGCAGTAACACGAGGAGTAGTCGCAGGAAGTCCCCCGGTCTTGCACAGGTTTGGGCTGGTCACAGGTCGCTTCTGGAACCTTCTGAGTACAGCCGGGTGTGTACGAGTACGTGCCTTCAGGGCATTGTTTGAAACCTTTATAGAGAAGATTGTTGTTTGTTAGGAATTATTGTTGTGTTGTTGGATTAGTAAAGAATTAATTGTCAAGTGTTGTGGTGGAGGTTAAGGCAACTCAGCACGGTCAAACTGAAACGTGCACCTAGCAACAAATTTTTAAATACCTACCTACTTACTACTAAAATTCTTACAGCAAGTAACTGCTCTGTAAATTATCATACATTTAACAGTAAATTTAACAGAAACCAAACAACCATTCTAAAATGTTTCTTATGTGAGAAATATTTTAATAGCCATTAAAATTATTTTACTTATAGCTATTTTATTATTTCTCACATTGTTATTGAACAAGATAAATAACGATATTTAAACAAAAGTATAACATAATTAAAACTTTTGAGTTAGTTGTACTGTCAAGGGAACTAAATGTGTGCCCAAAATATCAAAAGCATCGTCTTAATAAAAGTATTTAGATGGAACAACTGAGTGAAAGCCATATACTACACTATATAATATATCGGTGGCCATTTACCATTGACCACTGGGCAATGTAAACTGTCTTACTTTTATTATAATTTTATTTAAGTATTGCATTTACTCACATCTTCCTTCGACGTAGATGCACCTGCGAGAACGTGGCTTGGTCTCAACCATGGACAGAGTCACGAGTCCTAGCAGACACAATACTAAAAAGGACTTCATTATGATTTACTATATTGGAACGAACTATTCTCAGTATACAATCTCGCAGACGTCTGAGCCGGGACTGATGCACCGAGCTTTTGTAGGTGGTTTTATATCTTCTATTTTATCGAATGTTATGCAAAAAAGTTTACTATAACTATGTAAATTTATATAGTACTCACGTGACCTTTACATTTTGAATTGGTTTAAAAACATCTTCTTGCTGTAGGTACTCACAGATAAGTAACTAATTTCTTGGGATTCGATGTGAATTTCTTTGTAATGCAGTAGCCAGAATAAGAATTCTGTAATATGCTTAGTCTAAATGGTAATTGTAGTGGATGTGTAGGATCAAAAATATCCTAATAATTTCCAATTCTGTTTGGTAATGAGAGGAACAGAGCAATGGATGAAATTTGGCACAGCGATAGATTATGGTTTAGAATAGCACATAGGATACTTTTTAACCGCGGGTGAAACCGCGGGGCGCAGCTAGTATCTCATAATGATTCGGTAACAGACTAAATACTATAGGTAACAAGTTCTTCTACAACTATACATACGGATCTATAGGCAGATACCCTGAATAACCGTACACAACTTCTAAACTTATATTAAACTAAAACTACAAAATATCTGATCACAAAACATTGTTGATTAAATTGTTTATGTGTAATATGAAAGTACATGGAAATATTTATCTGTGATCACTTAGGTCGTCTGATTATTGGGTCATTGGGTGCAGCACATCCTGGCTACAGAAATGATTCGTTGTTTGTGTAAGCCGTTAAGGACTTGTGTGTCCGTAAGGAATTATGTATTCTATAACTTAAATAAATACCTCTTTATGTGTCTAACAGACAGAGGCGGCCTGACAAGGCGGCTGACAGAGCGGCCAGTTGTATTTCATTGCAATGTATGGGAGTCTTCAGACACATTGTACAGATTTTCCCCTGTTAAAGATATTAATTTTTTAGCCTCTTCTTTCAGGCACCGCTTTCGATGCTTTAATTTATTAATTTGGTAAATCTAGCCCGTTCTAGCTTGTCCAGCTAGGCCTTTTCAAAATCCAAGGTGGCAACAATGCTGGCGCTTCAGGCGCCAGGTGGCCGCGGCAGTGTGTTGTTGCTGTGGCTGGAGCTGCGGCTAGCGGTAGGCCGCCTTGTCAGGCCGCCTTGTCAGGCCGCCTCTGTCCGTTTGACGCTTTATGCAGAATTTTATGTCTATGCAAATATAATGTAGTGCCATTTGTAAGTTGCGGCGTGATAAAGAGTAACACATAAAACATACTTCCCTACTTAAAATTGTTGATATTAGTTAGGATAAATATGACCTAGTATATATAGAGTGCAATTGAATTAACAGAATACTTACCGTAGGCTGCTTCTCTGCAGTGTCGAGCTGGGGGGTGGGGCGCCGCCCAATGAAATTATTCCCGAGGATGAACAATGTGTGGCATAATACGACACATTTTAATCAAGTCGGGTGGAGCAAAAGCTCCCGCGATGAGGCCTTGGGAGACCAGTGCTGTCGGGGCCGCGGAGGAGTGCAGCAGCGCGCCCGTAGTCTCGACCAATGGCGCAAAGGTGCAGCACCTTCAGGATGTTTAGTGGGTATGCCGTCATAAGGGCGGAGGCTCCCACCCGAGGCGGGGTGGTACCTATAAAATGTATATTATATATACTGCTTCTCTGCATCAAGCCTACTGAAGAAAGTTGCAAAACTTTTTACAATATACAATACAACGAAATCCTCGTCTCGAACAGACAAATTGACATTTTTTATCTAAAATTGTATCAGTTCCAAAGACAAATAAAGAGTATTTTAGGCTTTAACTTTTAACCACTGTTCTACGTTTATTGTTTTGTTTCTCATATTTCATGTAATACTTACTGAATATTAATTTATAATAATTTAGCAATCAATGTAAAATCAAAATGTTTAAATTTCAACTTATTAATTAATTCATCTAATTCTGTTGTTTTATGCTCGCTAGTGATAAATTTACTTGTTATTAAAATTCTCCTAGACATACTCGTACATAATATTGGAAATTAATAATAATATAGATCTGTTTTAAGTTCACTAAAATTTTGTACTATTTTATTAATTTCTATAATGTGTGTTATGAATAAATAAATAAATTGTTTAAAACCTAAAACGTTAAAGGTAAGAAAAAATAAAATCTAATGTCAATATTTTATTACTGTGCTGTACCTAATCAAATAGTTAAACTACCATACCTACAAGTTTTAATACCTAATAACACATCATAAAAATATGTTCCATTAAAATTTCCACGAAAAGAAATTGTTAAAAAAAAATCGTCGAAAATGATTGAATTGATTTATTTTTGAACTTGATTAATTTTTAGACTATTTAATTGATTTTTGTCACAACATTTTTTTTCGTAGAACTTTCAGAAAGTTAATTGTTAATTATTCTTCCTTAGTCTTAGTACACTGGTCGAGCGGCACACATTTGTCGGTCTTCGTGTCTCTGACGGTGGGCGGATCGCAGTAACAAGCGGAGTAGTCGCAGAGAATCCCCTCTTCTTTTACAGGTTGGGGCTGGTCGCAGGTTGCTTCTGGCAGCTTCTGGCTGCAGCCGGTGGTGTACGCGTGCGTACCTTCAGGGCACTCTTTGTAACCTTTTGAGAGAATATTGTTGTTTGTAAGTGATTGTTGTTGTTTTGACTGTGGTGTTTTTGTTTGTACTGTGATAAATCACACTAATATCATAAATGCAAACGTTTGAATGGATGGATGGATGTTGGATGTTTGTTACTCAAACATGCCTGAATGGATAGACAGATCTGGATGAAATTTGACACAGAGATAGATTATAGTCTGGAATAACGCATAGAATTTTAATTTTAACGCTTTTTAACCGCTGGTGAAACCTTGGGGAGCAGCTAGTAATTAAATAAAACTTAGTTTGATCAATAAATTTTTTGATAATTTGTTTTTAAACCACTTTTTTTAATGGTCTTTTAGTTCTGTTAATTCTTAATACAATGTTTACATAAAACGTCGGTAGATAAGATATAATTCAGGCTTGACCTATTTAATCACAAACTGTTATCAAGTTATTAAGTAGTTTCTTAATGTGTGGAATATTTTTAATTGCTGATAAAGTTATTTTTGGTTACTTTTAACCGACTACAAAAAAGGAGGAGGTTATCAATTCTACTGTTTGTTTTTTTTTTGTTTGGTAGATCATACTTCACGAATGGTTTTTAACCGACGGGAAGTCCGTTTTTTAAGCTTTGCTTTTTTATATTGTTATATCACAGGTTATATAACGATTGAAATCTTTAACTTAGTTGCTTCTTAACAATTGCTTTTACAGCGTTAAGGAATTATTCTATTTTTGAAAAAACTAGATTTTGTGAACAATTTTTAGGTTTATGTTAATTTAAAAAAAACGCTCTATCGATTTCGATTTAATTTAAATAGGACCTGAAAATTACACGCTTTGAAGGAAAAAAACAATTTTTCAAATCGGTTCAGGCGTCTTCGAGTAATCGGGGAACATACATATAAACTTCTCCTTTTTTAAGTTTGTTAAAAATAGCTTACTATAATAAAAATATACGTCTGTTTGCTGCAACATTTTAGGACCGTTTATAATGATGTACCTATTCTTGTAAATAAATAAATGATTTGATTCGATTTGTCAAGTAGGTACATATAATTTTTTTTTCCTATTGACAACCTTCTCCTTTTTTAAGTTTGTTAAAAATAGCTTACTATAATAAAAATATACGTCTGTTTGCTAACTGCAACATTTTAGGAGCGTTTATAATGATGTACCTATTCTTGTAAATAAATAAATGATTTGATTCGATTTGTCAAGTACATACCAGTAGGTACGAGTATATTAATTAAAAAACTATATTCGATGAATGTTTTATTTTTATTCTCTACCACGATATATTCAAGATCCCTTTGTTTACTCACAGTCTAAGGAAAACGTTTAACAGGTAAATCTTGTATTTGTTACTAAGTGATTTTCCTCTCGAGGCCACAGAGGTTTATTGAAACAGAGCTATAAAAACATAAAGTAAGACTAAGCCAACTTAAACCTACGGGTATTTACCTACAACGTGTGAAGTCGTGACCACCGCATTATTAAGTCAAGAAGATCGACTCATTGTCAGCTGAGTTTTTAAAATGTTTTGATTTGATTAATCTTTGATAATTATATTTTTCGGAGGGACTAAAACAATACTATTGAAACGTAGTGAGATAAAACCGGAATAATTATTATTACTATGAAAAATTTGATGAAAACCCCTCTTCCTTTTTTCTTTTAATTTTTTACCCATTTTTTTTGGCTTGTGGTGCCAAACGCACCTTTCTGCTCACAATGGGAAACTACGAGTAGATACGTATTATTTGGTATAGAGCTAGTTTATGTAAGTATTTCGCAAATGAGACCTCGCTACCCCATAATATCTCTTGAATTCCTTGACATGTTTTGCTTATAGGTACGTATTCGAACACTGGAATGATCTGTTGGCCTGCAAAATTTCGTGAAAATCGTATCAACGCTAGTTGTACGTACAAGTTTTCGCCAGACATAATTTTAATAGGCAACTTCAATTACCGAGTTGTTCCAGTCAATTCTAAGAAATCACTTCACTCAATTAATTAAAAATTCAATCAATTAATTCGGATTATCGTATCAAATTTTGTATCTAAGTTAGGTAGGAAGCAAAGTCACGTTTGACTAAGTATGTAATTGATAACTTAACTTTTTATAAACGCTTGCGCGCTCGAATCGATGATAAGGCAGAATGTACTTATTTACTTTTAAAACAATAAGTGTGGCATTTACTTACATCTTCCATTGACGTAGATGCACCCCCGAGAGTGCGTCTCTGGCTCTGTATCAGCCATCGACAAAGCCACCAGTCCTAATAAACAGAGAACTAAGAAGAACTTCATTATGATTAGTTAACTAAAATTGTGTTTTTCTTAGTAAAAAATCTCGTAGGCGACGTCTGAGCCCGGACTGACACACCGAGCTTTAAATAGGTTGTTTTATATCTTCTATTTTATCTAATGTTATGCAAAACTAGTTTACTATAACCATGTAAATAGACATAGTGATGATTTACGTGACCTTTACACCTTGAAATCGTTTAAAAACATCGTTTTGTCGTACTCAGATAAGTAGGTAGGTACATAACTACATACCTATTAAATTCTTGGGATAAGTCAAATTCTAAGTAACGTTATTTTTTAAATAATTACATGTATAAGATACTTCTTACAAGGCAGTAAAATATTTCGGGTGTTTGTATATCTTAGTATTGTTTTTTTGTACATGACCTCTTAGCGCTTTGACCGATTCTAGATTGTGAGTTGTCGTTAGATTCGGTTTTGACTTCGAAGTGTTTCTTTTTTCATAAACATTTTATAAACCTATTATAACTTTGTGTTTTAAAATGTATATATTTTACGAAATTAAATTAATAAAAAAAAAACTATACTGTGAAATGCGAATGTCAGTTTTCCTTCCACTCAACCATTATGTAGCTCCCAATAATAATAAATAGTATCCTATTTTATACCTTGACATTGAAATTACGATTATAGTAAAATATCTGAATGACCTGAATAGATGAATGTAAACCTACTGTATAGGTTGTTATTGATTTGACATAACACCTCTAGTAGGTGGTTTCCTTTTAAGGGGAATTTTTTTAGGCATACTACCACCCGACCCGGGGGTGGGCTGACGGTTATGTGGGAATCCCGCCACTGGCAGTCTCCTCACTAAAAACTCTAGGGTGTTCCATGTCGGAGCTACCTTTCACACACTAACGCGGCCCTTACAGCGCTATCCTCTTAAGGCTCCCATCCTGTTTTCGAGCCTGATCTTCTTGTCGGGAAACCATACGCATAATAATCAACCACCTTTAGCTCAGGGATCAATATAGCTTTACCGTGGTTGCGTAGGCTACGGCTACCAAGCCTCCACACTTCGACAAGGCTACCCTAATACCCTAGTAGAGGGATAGAGTGTTAAAGGTATGAAAAACTAAATAAAAAGAAAACGTAGAATGTCACGTTATTATTTTATTACTGAGTAAAATCAAATAATTTCACTTTCTTTTATTCCTACAAGTTGCTGATGAAGAAGTACTTATGAAAGTATTTATTTTCGTTAATTTTTTTTTTTCCATCAGAATTCAAATTACTTTTTGATGGAGGATCTTTTGTGGAATTTTTATTCTATTAAGTTCTTATTGGACTAGATTACGATTGACTATTTCTGGACACATTTTTTTGTAGAAGCTTTTATTAGTATAATGTCGATCATTCTTCCTGCACATCTTGGTGTTGATTTTCTTCTTCTTTTTCAGTGTTCTTAGTACATTGATCCAGAGGCACGCATTTGCCGGTCTTGGTGTCTCTGACGGTGGGCGAGTTGCAGTAACAATCAGAGTAGTCACAGGTTTCATCCTCCTCCAGCACAGGTTGGGGCTGGTCGCAGGTCGCTTCAGGCATTTTCCGGTTGCACCCAGTGGTATACGAGTGCGTGCCTTTAGGGCATGCTTCGACACCTTTGGAGACAAGATTGTTGTTTGTTAGTGATTGTTGTTGTTTATCGGATTGTGTGTGGCCTCTCCTTTAACCCTTTTTATAGTCTCAATACAATGGGATGAGATGGAATTGGCCTTATAAGTTTGACTAATAGTCGATAAGACCAAAGTCATGGTTCTGGATCGTAAATAAAGGCTGAAAACTCAGTGGAACTCTGAATTTAGAAATTGTTGACTACTTTATTTACCTGGGCTCCAGCATTAGCAATAACGAATCCTGTGTGATTGAAGTCAATAGACAAATTGAAATGGCCAAAATACCATGACTTGGGTCGATAGAATATGGAAGGATCGTAGCATAAGTAGCAAGACGAAAATGACCCGCTAACGTATAGATGCATTTGAAATGTGCTGCTGGCGGAAAGTGTTAAGAAACACGTGAACGGAGCATAGAACCAACCGATTGGTACTTCAGAAACTCAAACTGCAACATGAAATCGCAACTCGGCTTTCGAAGAGGCTTCGGAGAACTTTTGAGTTTTTTTGGTCTCATACCCTTTAAGAACGGTAGAGCAAGTAGATAGAAAGACATAATATGGTCACGCCTCTTCGCTGAGGCGGCTGGCAGAGATGTAATACAACACCCACACTTCGCCGGACGATATTCAATCCCAAATGTGATCCCAGGGAGTGAGCCTGTCGCCATACATCGGGCTCCAGTCATGTAGCAGATGACAAACAAGACGCACACATGTTCACACAATGAGCAAATTGGTGTGTGCCGTCGGCTGGGTTTGAACCCGCTCCCTCTGTCTTGAGAGGCGAGCCTTCTCCAACTAGCCTTTCATAGAGAAAAAGAGACCGAGAGGAGGGAGCACAATGGGCTGGACAAACCTAATCCGCATCATTCTCAACATTAACATCGTCGAGGCGGTTCACGCTGCGGAGAGCCGGAACGGATGGCGAAACATCGTAAAAGAAAAGTTATTTCTATGATGGGTCATGACCCTAAGTATTGGTAAATCGACACATAGAGGAGGAGGAGAATCGCTTCAATACAGGACCTGATGGTTTGTTCTATAACAACTACCTTCAATTTTATGAACTCAGACACGAGGGCTAAATATGAAATTCCTTACTTAAATTATAAAAAAAATATTTAAAGTATTGCATTCACTTACACCTTCCTTCAATGTAGATGCACTCCTCATAGTACTTATCAGCCATCGATAGAGTCACGAGACCTATCATACATAGTACTAAGAAGCACTTCATTTTGATTTTTTACTAAAATTTTAAACTCGTATTATTTTCAATACAAAATCTCGAAGACGTCTGAGTTGAGACTGACCCGTCGAGCATTAAATATGTAGGTTATTTTATTATCTTCTATTTTATCGAATGTCATGCAAAAGAAGGTTACTAAAACTTAGTAAATAATATGATGACTCACGTTACCTTTACACCTTGATTTTTTTGAAAACATCTTATTGTCGTACTCAGATAAGTAATCAAATTGTTGGGTTAAAATGTCAATTTCTGTGTGGTTTCAAAAATATGTAGCTTTTAAACAACTAGCTGCGCCCCGTGGAGATAAGCTGTGGCTAAAAGCAGCTTATGTGTTATTCCAGGGTATTAAAGTTGCCGTACCAATTTGCATCAAAATTCGTCCATCCGTTTGATCGTGAAGAACAAACAAACACACACATAAACTTTTGAATTTATTTTATACTAGCTGCGCCCCGTGGTTTCACCTGCGGTTAAATAGTATCCTATGTGCTATTCTAGACTATAATCTATCTCTGTGCCAAATTTCATCCAGATCTGTTCAGTCGTTCTGGCGTGAAAGAGTAACAAACATCCATCCATCCATCTATCCATCCATTCTTAAAAACTTTCGCGTTTATAATATTAGTAGTAAGTAGGATTTTAGACATATTTATTGTTACGAGCTGGGTTAGGATAAAAGGAATGAAACGTCGATGTATCCGAAGATTCATTTTATTCACCAAGTACACAAATACAAACACTGTTACACTACACTAGACACTTGCATTATAACACTTCTCGTACAATTACTTTGATGTTTAATGAACGCGTAATCAAAACTGACTGTCGAGTCGTCGGTCGTCCGCGTATTTATATAATTTTAAGATATCCAGAACATTCGATTAAACAATAGCGCAAAGACACAAAAAGTTGTTTATCATGCGGAGCCTCGCGTTCAATCTAGAACATTCAGTATAAAAGATTTAAATAAACACCCCATTATTAAATAGATAAAAACATCATAAAAACGGTGCACAATAATTGATTTCCAGAAAGATTTATTTTGTTCCGGATTTTAACAATGGAACGCGCGACTCGAAAGGCTACTATTGTCTAATCTGCGTTACCTTCCGGTAGTTGTTAACAAACATCGCCACAGATTAGCGTATAGTTTCTTCATCGACTGCGACTGGCGTAACAATATTTTTTCTTCCTTGCACAATACCTACTCAAAAAAGTCCCAGAACTTGTCACAAACGCATTCCTAAATGTTTCTAAAACCGACAATAGGTATGATAAGTAAACAAATGAAATAATAATATGAATATAGTTTAAAATCATGATTTCTATCTCTTGGCTCTATTATAAGATCAGCTTCAAATAGCAAATTATAGTTTTATCATACGGATTTCAAAATACATGCAAAGATTAAGGTCCGCATGCTAAAAGGACGCTCAGTTATAAATCTCGATTTAAAATGGTTTTATCATACATAAAAACAGCTTTAAATCGAGATTCATGGCTGAGTGTCGTTTTGGCATACGGGCCTAAAATTGACTTCTTAGTAACAAGCGAATGTAATAAAAGCGTAAGCTAATAAAATAAAATGTCACGTTAATATTTCATTATTTTGCTTTACCAGATAATACAACTACCATCCCTACAAGTTTCTGACAGAAACTTGACTTGATTTAAGACAGTATTTACTTTCGTTAAAAAAAATCTTGATTATATGTTTCTATCTAAATTTCTGAAAAAAAGATTTTAAGGAACTTTGGAGGAATTGATTCCAAGTGAGCTTGACTATTTTTATATTGTTTAATTATTTCTGTAGACAAAAATCTTACGTTTATTTCCAAAAAGTTATTTACTCTATAGTGTCGATTATTCTTCCTGCTCATCTTGGTGTTGATTTTCTTTTTTTATGAGTGTTCTTGGGACACTGGTCGAGCGGCACACATTTGTCGGTCTTCCTGTCTCTGACGGTGGGCGAGTTGCAGTAACAAGCAGAATAATCACAGATAGCTCCCTCCTCCAGCACAGGATGGGGCTGATCGCAGGTCGCTTCCGGCATTATCTGGCTGCAGCCAGTGGTGTACGAGTGCGTCCCTTTAGGGCATCCTTCGACACCTTTGGAGAGAAGATTGTTGTTTGTAAGTAATTGTTGTTGTTGTTGCAAGTTCATATAAGCCAAGTGGCTAGCCCTGATTTCAGAGTTCCTAGGCCGCCCGAAGGCCTCTGACATTGCTTGACGGTTGCTGTTACGGAACAAATACGGTAGCACTCAGTTCCGAATGCCACTTGCGGTCAACTTTCCTAGGACTGACCGGGTCGTCCGTTGCTTGACATCGGTGATCGGTTACGAACACCTAGTCGTGCTACGCTGAGCGCTACAGTTGTGTGTTGTAAGTGGCTAAAACAAGTAGCAATACAATAGACAAACGTTAACCTGATGAAATAAAACAATAACATCAGAAATATTAAACTAGTGGCTCAGTGAGCTGTAGACCTCGCGGCCGACGTTTGTCCTCCTTTACAGGTCGCTTTCCTCAACCGATTCTCGTGAAAATTTGTGAGCATGTTCAATAATTATACAGTTCTTTTTCCGAGTTTTTTTTCTTCAAAATAGCGGAGGTATAATTTAAAGAAAACATTTTCAAACGTTCTCACAAAATTTCTAGAGAATCGGTTAAGAAATGAGACCTGTAGAGGAAGACAGAGACCTGGACAGAAATCCAGACAGAATTCGGACATACGAAAGTATTTTTGTCGAAGCTAAAGCTTATAGACGCTTCGCTCGCTCAAGCTCGCTCGGTCCATTACTAAACTATAATAGTTAACAACTCAACATATCCTCATAACATATCGTCACGCCTTTCCCCCTAACGGTCTGGCAGAGGTGTAATACAACACCCACACTTCGCCGGACGATATTCAGTCCCAAATGTGACAGGGGGCGAGCCTATCGCCATACACCGGGCTCCAGTCATGTAGCAGATGACATACAATACGCGCATATGCTCACACAATGAACAAATTGGTGCGTGCCGTCGGCTGGGTTCGAATCCGCTCCCTCTGGCTTGAGAGGCTTTTGAATATAAATAAAAACAAGTCAATAATATAATTGAATTTACCTTTTTAAAAGTATGATCCATCTTAAAAGCTATAATTTGTATTCAAACCAAAATATTTTTTCGGAGTTTTATTGATATTAAATACAATGTTTTGTAATAAAATAAGATCGATAGATAAATCATAATTGCGGCCTTGACTCATTTAATGACTGATAACAAGTAATAACCGTTAAGTCAATAAATGTGTTATTTATTGTGGAAAATTTTTAAATACTGACAAACTTTTTTGCTTGTTTGTTTTGATCAGTAAAAAAGTTTTTTTCTTAGCAATTGTTGTTAAGTAAGTATAGCGGTAGGGGATTTTATTTAGGGTTATGACAACAAAACTTATTCTTTAAATTAAACTTACACTAATATTTTAAATGCAAAAGTTTGGATGAATAGATTTTTGTTACTTAATCACGCCAAAACGGTTAAACGTATCTGAATGAAATTTAGCTCAGAGATAGATTATAGTCTGGAATAGCACATTTTTGGATACATATTTACCTAAACTACATGAGTTAAGAAGCAGCACTTGACGTGGGAGAAGCGCATTTTTCATCGAAATATCCCGCATTTCCAGGGTCGAAGAATTTTGTATGATTATAGTAAGTATTAGTTTAGAATTTAGTATGCCTTTGAAAATCGTATTTTTTATTTTATTACATACATAAATATCGTCACGCCTTTCCCCTGAGAGGGCTGGCAGAGGTGTAATACAACACCCACACTTCACCGGACGATATTCAGTCCCAAATGTGACTGGGGGCGAGCCAAATAGTTCTATATTTATTCAATCACTTAAATAACAATATAAGCCTAAAATAAACGTAACAAAAATAAAAATCACAAATAATAAACAGAGCTCAATTCAGTATCCGCGGGTAAAGTACCCAAAAGGCTGACAGCGTTACCTCACTGAATAGCAATGGTAGAATGCAATGCAATGCTGAAGATCAGATCAGCGATACTCAAGTTATCGCCTCACAAACAAATGCCGAGATGTCCCGGCACTCTGAGACTTCGATTAGCTGGGTCGATTAAATTATTTATTTTTGGCAGGAATTATAAGTGAATTCTAGGTGAATAATATTCGAATATAAGCTACTATTTATTACATTAATAAGGGCGGGTAACAGTACGGGGCGCAGTATTAGTAATTAAATAAAATAGCTTTTATGGAAAACTTTTACGACCGATTGCAGGCTGAATAGAGTTCTGACAACCAAATTAATTTTAAGGCCTTTGTGTTATGGTGGGGTACTTTGAAAATTGCTCGTATTTTTGTATTATATGCTAAATAAATGATTTGAATTGATTCAAGTACCGGTATAATTTTAAGCCGGACAAAATTTAAAAACATACCTATAATTTCAAATGTCGAGTTGTCCCAGGTAGATTCGGAGTATGTGGGCAGCTGGGTCTACGGATAGCGTCTCATAAGACCGAGGCGTTGTGGTTCCACAAACTGCCGAGAGGAAGGGCTTGTCGATTCGCGTAGGTGACGTTGACGTCCAGGTGGGGCGGTACCTCAAGTACCTTGGCCTCACTCTGGACGGGCGCTGGGACTTCGGGGAGCACTTCAGCCGCACCATCCCCCGGATCCAGAGGGTAGTGGGTGCTCTGCACAGACTGCTACCCAATCTTGGGGGACCCAGGGAGGGCGTGCACCGCCTTTATGCGGGTGTCGTGCGGTCGATGGCCCTCTACGGAGCACCCGTCTGGTCTGCTAGACTGGGTGTTAGTCGCTGTAGGTTGTTATACAATAGACTACAGCGCACTATGGCCATCCGCATCGCGCGTGGATACCGTACGATATCCTTTGAGGCGGCGACCATCCTGGCGCGGTTCCCGCCCTTGGATGTCTTGGCGGAGATGGACGCACGTGTGTACGTTCGTCTCCGACAGGATGACGGGAGCGGAGCCACGCCTGCTGAAGTGCGGGTCCAAGAGCGCCGACGTGCGCTCCGGATGTGGCGCGAGCGGCTCGAGGAGCCACGATGCTCGCGCCAACGCATCGTCTGCGCCATAGCGCCAAACTTCGAAGCCTGGTTGGGGAAGGAGTTCGGTAACGTCACCTATCGACTCACACAGGTACTCACCGGGCACGGTTGCTTCGGTGAGTACCTGAGCAGGATCGGACGCGAATCGACACCACAATGCCACCATTGTGGGTGGGACTTGGATTCCGCGCAGCACACGCTCGAGCAATGCTCAGCGTGGAGCGCGGAGCGCGGAATCCTGGTCAACAGGATCGGGCAGGATCTCTCTCTGCCGAGCGTAGTAGCGGCTATGCTGGCAGATGAGGCAGCGTGGCAGGCCGTAGCCTCTTTCTGCGAGACCGTTATGGTTTAGAAAGAGGCAGCTGAGCGTGATCGGGAGAGGGCCGATCCCGCTCGGAGGAGGCGGCGGCGGGGCGCGAACCCCGTGAGGGGGCGAGTGGTATCCCCTGCCAAACAGGGGACCTTTTGGGTCCGTGGGCAGCTGGAGTGAGGGCTCCGGTTGGTCGTTTACGGATCCCGGGAGGGCGGCGGCACTTTTGGCAGGTGTCGCCGTAGCACGCGAGGGTGCCGGTGCATGGCTGTGGGTGCCATTACACGATGCGAGAGGGGTACCGGTGCGTTCAGTAGAGATCTCGGAACCCCTTGACATGCATCGAGGCTGGCCACCAGGTGGTTTTTAGTGGGTCGCAAACAAGGCAACCCCACACTGCCCAAACGCGACCCTCAATCGTGTTTGGGCGTCTGCTTGCAGATTTTCCACCTCCCAAAAAAAAAGGTACATTCGGAGATTTGAGATTTTCATCTCACCATGTTTCGTCCTTGTTGCTCTCGTTTGAAACGTCGTAGGTGTGAGAGTGAACAAGATAAAATCTCATCTCATCTCATGCGTAGGAATAGCCCCCCAGTTGACTAAGAATTTGCTTCACACAGAATGGAGGATAATAATTGAATAGTAATTATTATGTAACTTTTTGATTATCATTAATCATTACTTTTATTTGAATTTGATGATGACTTAATGGTTAACTTATTTTATAATTTAATTTCTTATTTTAATTTATTTTAATATAATATTAAGGAGGAAAGATGTCGGCCGCGAAGTATTCAGCTCACAGAGCACCTAAAGGCCATGAATGAGTATTGCATTTACTTACATCTTCCTTCGACGTACATATATGCACTCGTCATAGTACATATTTGGACTAGCCACCGACAGAGTCACGAGACCTATCATACATAGTACTAAGAAGCACTTCATTTTCAATTTTACCCGTATTATTTTCAATGCAAAATCTAGCATACGTCTGAGTTGGGACTGACCCGTCGAGCATTAAATAGGTTTTTCATGTCTTTTATTTTATCAAAATTCGAATGCTATGCAAAAAAACTATAATATGATTTAGGAATAACTATTACTATAACTGTTACTATAATATGATTTAGTAACAACTCATTAACATTACCAATTAGTAAAAAGGCTAGGATGTTTATTGACCGGCGAATTAAGCTAGTTGGCTGCGACAAATATTTGCAGTAGGTAAATAAACACCACTTATTTTTTCATATACAAAGACAGAAAAGCAACTATGTACAACGTAAAAACCATGCAGTGTTTTTTGTCAGTAATTGCTGCGCTCTTGAAAGAGCAACAGATAAATATGTTTTCCAATTAATTAACACAATACCTCATATTAGCTGCTTCCCTGCATTCTACCTACCTACCTACTCAAAAATAAATCTAAAAATCGTTATAAATCTAAAAGAATAACTTAATTTTTTTTTAATATAAAATAGGTTTTATAATGTATGTTATATAATTATAATCTAAAAAACAAGCTTTCCACTTCCTGGCTCCATCATCAGATCAGCTCCGAAATAGCAAATTATATAGTTTTGGCATCTAAACTACATTTACATCCAAGGTATCATTTTGAGAAATAGGTTGATTAAAAGTCACTTCTAAAATTGTATTACATAGTTTTTTAGTTAATTATAAATACGAGACAGGGTGTTGATTAATAAAAATAGAATGTCACATTAATGTTTTATTTAATTATTTATTTTCGGGAAAAAAACTTGATAATATTTATCAAACCAAAATAAAAAAAAAACGGAGCTTCTGTGCAATTGATTAATTTCCATTAAGTAATGGAAAAGCTCCGTTTTTTTTCCATTTACCATTTTTTTCCATTACTTAATGGACTCGACTTATTGACAAAAGACAAAAGACTTTAAGACAAAATCTTTTTTTTTTCTTTTTCTTTTCGCAGAAGTTATTAAAAGAAAAGTTTTGATTATTCTTCCTTCTCATGTTTATGTTGCTGTTGATTTTCTTCTTCTGTTTGAGTGTTCTTAGGACACTGGTCCAGCGGCACACATTTGTCGGCCTTCGTGTCCCTGACGGTGGGCGGGTCACAGTAACAGGCGGAGTAGTCGCAGAGAATCCACTTCTCCAGAACAGGTTTGGGCTGGTCACAGGTCGCTTCAGGCATTTTCTGGCCGCAGCCGAGTTCGTACGCGTGCGTATTTTCAGGGCATTCTTTGTAACCTTTTGAGAGAAGATTGTTGTTTGTTAGTGATTGTTGTTGTTTTTAGATTGTGTTGTTGATTACACATAAAATTAATAAATTGTCAAATTTTGTGGTCAGGCTGAGGCAAGTTAGCGATGAAAAACTAGCTTAATAAAATAGAATTAAATTCTTAAAGAAATAAAATGACTCAAATTCTCTTATCGATAGGCAATATAATAATAAAATGTGTGCGTCTGCTTGCAGACTCAATACTGCTTGACACCTGAATTTATTCTATGACCCTATGTATATAAATGATAAAAAATAATATTCGGGACACTTGATGCACACACGGTCGTCTGACCCCAAACTAAACAAAGCTTGTGCTATATACGCTAGGCATTCTTTCAAATAAATGAGTCCATTGCATTTGATTCAAGTTTAAACCAGTAGGTATGTTAATTAAAAATCTACTACTATTTTTATTCTACAGCACGATGACATAATATGCCTTTGTTTACTCACAATCTAAGGAAATCTTTGAACAGGTAAAACTTGTATTCGTTACTAAGTGATATTCCTCGAAGTTATGGAGATTTATAGAAATAAAGCTAAAAAAACATAAAAAGGTAAAGTTATAAGGCAACTATACAAGTACATATCTAACTATAACGTGTGAAGTCGTGACCGACGTATTAAATCACATTAAAAAACTACATTAACGAAAAGAGGATATTATAAGGTTAAGAATTATTTAGAAGATAAAGATGTCTGGAGCCTTCCACTGCCGTCAAGTAGCCACTAGTATTTATAGATATTACCTAGTTGTAAGCCAAAATTTGTGAGACTGTAATTTATTTATTATTTGAAAAAATAATGCCCCTCAGTTTCTTGCCTGTTCTTCTGAGTAGAGGCTCTTTATCCGAACAAGGCGGTCGAGTCTATTTAAATAACTTTGACGTTCATAAGTGTATCTTTGATACCTAAATTGAATAAAAACATTTTGACTTTGACTTTGACTTTAAATTTAGTTACAGGAAGATTTTTCTCATACTCGTAAACATTATTAACTAGTGTATAGAAGCATAGTATTCATACTTAACATTATAACATCGAAAAAGTAACCCTGTGTGTCTGTCTGCTTGTATACTTTTCAAATTTTCGATCAAAGTCGCGAGCTAATATTTTATACACTATAGTAACTCGTGGCATACTTAGACATCGTTACCCCATAGGTAATCTGTACAATTTCATTGCGAATTTCGCTCAACTGTGCAAACATAAAAAATGGATTGGAAGGAGCTTACTTGCCTGCAATTTCGTAAACAAGATATCTTAGGACGAAATTAAAAACATTTAAACGCCAAGTTGTCCCAGCTCTGAGAATTGGTCTACTCGATCAATTAACAAGTATAAATAACAAATTAAAAACCCTCGGACACCGATTTTCATCAAACATGCTAAAACACTCACTAATTGACCCTTTAAACAAAAAAAAAAAAAAAAATCGGTTCATCTTTTCGGGAGCTACGATGCCACAGACAGACAGACTGACACAAACACACACACAAGGACAGAGAGAGAGAGAGAGAGAGAGAGAGACAAATTAAAGTTCAGTAAACAATGAATTTGGCCTATCGTATTTAGTTTTGTATCAAGCTAATATCGGAAGAAAAGACGTGTTCAACTACAGACCTTTTTTTTTGTTTTGCTACGTTAAACTTCTGTTTATATACGCTCGCACCAGAACTCTATCATTATAACAATCAGAATCACGAACGCACATCAATGATGTCATGTAGCAAACATAGTTGTAGAAGATAATTATGTACATTATGTACAGTGTACCTATATGCGGTACAGAATCCATACTAATAGTATAATAAAATCGCGAAAATAACTCTGTATGTCTGTCTGTTCGTAGGCTTCTCACGGCTAAACGGCTGAACGGATCTTGATGAAATTTGACAATTAGTCAATCACGAGTAAGGATTTTGCATACAATTTTTTTAATAAACGCGAACGAAGACGCAGGTAACAACTAGTAAAGAAACAAAAAGGTTCTTTTAATTGCTTGAAGTAATGTGCATCCCCTCTCCTCTCCTAGCTTACTCTAAACCGGCTGGATAATGGAGAGCTAAACAGGTTTCATCTACAAAGTTACTAGCCTAAACCAGGGGGCCTACCATGAAATTTTATTGTCATGATGGCTGCGTTTTGTTTTGAACGCTGCGCGAACGCGAATCGTATCGTTGCACAATAAGGTTCATGATCGCGCAGTGTCGATAACAAAACTTAACCATCGGGGCTATAAGATTTCATAGTAGGCCCCCAGTTCACCTCTCCCTTAACTCTCTTTATCATAGGAAGTATTACATTCGTTTACAAGAGTACTCGTAACCGAGGAGGAACCGTAAATTACTTGTGGAAGTAGAAGAAGCGAAAGATGTATGCCAGGATCGTAGCAAGTCAAGGTCAAAATGTTTTTATTCAATTTAGGTATCAAAGATACACTTATGAACGTCAACGTTTTTATTTAAAAAATCGACCGCCGTGTTCGGATAAAGAGCCTCCACTCAGAAGAACAGGCAAGAAACTGAGGGGCATTATTTTTTCAAAGAATAAATAAATTACAGTCTCTCAAATTTTGGCTTACAACTAGGTAATATCTATAAATACTAGTGGCTACTTGGCGAAAGTGGAAGGCTCCAGACATCTTTGTCTTCTAAATAACAGTTTATGCAATAAAAAAATTAAATATTCTATATTCTATATTCTTAACCTTATAATACCCTCTTTTCATTAATGTAGTTTTTACATGTGATTTGAATTTTCCCTCAGTGAGCCCTGTTATGTGTCCCAAGTGGGGGAGAAGTGGGAGTGGTGGAAGTGTGAGAGGCGTGATTATATGTAGGTATATGCTATGTATGTATTTATTAACTTACATTTTCCCAAAATGTAGATGCACCCCCGAGAGTGCGTCTTTGTATCAGCCAACGACAGAGTCACGAGTCCTAACAGACATAGTACTAAGAAGAACTTCATAATGTTGTTCACTCTCCAAACAAAATCTCGCGGACGTTTGAGCCGGTACTGACCCGGCGTGCTTTGCATAGGTTGTTTTAAATCATCAATTTTTTATCGAGTGTTATGCAAAACAAGTTTACTATACTATGTTTATTATACAAGTTTACTATGTAAATATAGTGGTGACTCACGTTACCTTATATACTTTGAATCGTCAAAGAACATCTTAATGTCTTACTCAAATAAAAACTAAAACTGTTGGGATAATGTTTCAATTTCGGTGTTGTCTCCAAAATAATATAAGATATATTTAAACTAGCTGTTACCCGCCATTTTAATTAAAAAAATAGTCTCCAAACACCTTCCTCATTAATTATTGTGACACATTTTCAAATTTCATGAAGGCCCGTTCATCTGATCTATGAAGTGTGGATTGACATTAACTAATATTGATTAAACAACTTACTCGTAATAAACACTGGGTCGACGCGGAAATTCAAAACTTTGTATTTGCTATACGAGACTGTTAATTTAAAGAAAACATTTCCTACTGACGATTTACTGCGCATTAAGTGCGATGAACTTACAGTTAAACATCACTCCCTAATAAAAGAAAAACGAGTTAACTATTACTCCAATACATATAGTCAAGGGATAATCCGCGACGCATGTGGCGTGTTAATAAACTCTGAGTTAGGTCGCAGTACGCGCGGTAGGGTTGATTTTACGCATCTGATACGAAACGGAGACGGCGTTTGACACGAAAATAGAGGTAGTTGACGCGCTCAACTTGGAGTTCTTGACAGCGGCGGCGAGTTAGTGCGGAGTACCTAATTTTGTCGTAGACCGTAATATTCTATCCAAACGGCAGTATGCATAGCGCAAAGTAGTGTTCGAGTGTTGAGCGCACGCGAGGAGAAACAGCAGGTTGCCGTGCTTTGTTACGATCTATCGCACGCTTTCGACACTGCCGATCACGTTCTCATAGCAACTAAGCTGCGATTTTACGGTATCCGCGATCCAGCTCTGTCCATACTGTCTGAGCTACCCACGTCCGTAGGAGTGTACTCTATTCTGATTCCCTACACGTGGTCCCCGGGTAGTGCTAACCGGGTAGCAAACTCTGGTGGGAGGCTTCGGCCGTGGCTAGTTACCACCCACCGGACCAAGCCATGCCGTGAAATGACCTAGTCGTGTTTCGGGATGTAGTCCGGTGTAACCGTTCCGAAGACGGGTCTGAGCAGTAGCGCACTTGTAGCGCCTCACTCAACTGCCGTCTTTGTACTTCTTCACTCTACAAAACTTCAAGGCTAGAGTGAATAAGTACTAGGTCGTCGTGCTCCATCTTAGACCACAACGTCGTTTAACATCAGGCGAGTTGGTGGTCAAACGCCGACCTAAAAAAAAAAAAAAAGCTCGCAGGTCGTGTTAGGTGACAGAGGTCGCGTCGTATCATCTAAGATGGTGAACGAAATGGGCGTCCCGCAGGGCTCTTGCCTATCTGTCACCTTGTTCAGTCTTCTCCATTACGACCTTCCTGGCGCAGAAATCTACATGTACGCTGACGACGTCGCCACGGTGATCGTAGTGATCAAGTAATTGATTGGTTAGGTGGTTCCCCGGTCGAACGAGCTAGCGTTGAATAAAGATAAGACCTGCTTCCTTGCTTTCAACCTCAACGGCCACTTCAAATTCGTATTCAGTAGCAGTTGGCAATACCGCACTCTGACAGGTTCACATTACGAAACTGCTAGGTTTACACATCGACGGTTTCCGCATTGATGTGGGAAATGCACATAGTATAACTGTGTGGGAAGTTGAGCAGCTCGTATCGCGCTCCGGCGGCTCGCCAGCACCGCCACCCGCGACGTTTTGCGCTCCTGTTACTTCATGACCGTCCACAGTAACATCATGCACGGGCTGGAACTGTGGGGCAGTGCTGCCAATCGTAACAGAGTTTGTCATGCAGAAGTGAGCTATACGTGCCATATACGGGGTTCAGGACGACGACGTCTCGTACGTGGAGCTGTTTCGGGAAGTCCAGATATTGCCTCTACCATGTGAGCTCGTTTACAAGTTAGCCCTCTTCACCCATGCTAACCTAGATATATTTCGACGTAGGGGCGTCCATAGCAGGCTTAATTTGCGTAGTATTAAGAAGAATGACCAACTGTTGACGCCGTCACATCGTCTCGTCAAGTCGGAGAGGTAAGTATATATTTTAGGGCCCGCAATCAAATCGTGAAAGTTACATAGCATAGCGGAGAATCTCACGTAAACTAGAGATTTTAGGGCCGGTTAAGCTTTGGTCAAAGTTAAAGTTAGTTGGTGCAACTCAGCCTTAGAAATCATTTTGTTTTTAAGATTTGTTGATTTAAAATAATTTGTCATCATCAGTTTGCGTTTTACCTGTTTTTATTAAATTAATATTCGGGACATTTTGCACACACGATAATTTGACCCCAAACTAAAGCAAAGCTGACAGACAGAACACACACAAAATATGTTAATCACAAGAATGTTTGCCCTAGGGTGGGAATCGATCCCACGCCCTCAAGCTCAGAAGGTAGGTTCACTACCAACTGAGCCATCGGTAATAGCCTAATAGCTAACTTTACATGTAAGTATGTAGATAAGTTGTTTACACAGAATACGCCATTACATAGGTTTCGAAGGATAGTCTTCATACAAAACACGATTTTGACGTCAAACACGACATGTCAAATTTATTTTGGTCCCTTAATAAAACCTTTTTTTTCTATACGTGATGAACTTGCCATTAAAAAGTGGTTACCCGATTTAGTTGGGTAAATTATACAACGAACAGAGTTATTTCAAAGAAATGACAAAACCGGAAACAAAGTATTAGGCCAGCTTAGGCCAGAGCTAAACTACACATAAAGTCTTACCCAGATCCATTCATGACACTGTACTACAAACTTGTAAATCAAAAATCAAAATAATAATGTTGTATGTAAATCTTAACTAAAATCAGAGTAGGTAATAGGAACGAATTGAAGTAAAAATCAAGAGTACGAATTTTAGTTCAAATCAGTAGTAATCCCTTTAATCTTATTTACACAATATATGTATTTACACATTGTTAATTTTACCCGCCGAGCTTTAAATAGGTTGTTTTATATCTTCTATTTTATCTAATGTTATGCAAAACTAGTTTACTATAACCATGTAAATAGACATAGTGATGATTTACGTGACCTTTACACCTTGAAATCTTTTAAAAACATCGTTTTGTCATACTCAGATAAGTAGGTAGGTACATAACTACATAACTATTAAATTCTTGGGATAAGTTAAATTCTAAGTAGTGTTATTTTTAAAATAATTATATGTATGTATAAGATAATTCTTACAAGGCAGTAAAATATTTCGGGTGTTTGTATATCTTAGTATTATTTTTTGTACATGACCTCTTAGCACTTTGACCGATTCTAGATTGCGAGTTGTCTTTAGATTCGGTTTTGAGTACGGAGTGTTTTTTTTTTCATAAACATTGTATTATAACTACATGTGGGGTGTCACATAAATATAATACATAAAATAAATAAATAAATTAAAATATAAACTAAACTAAACACATAAATAAGTAAATAATAAAAACAAAGAAATACTTACCTGTACTTACCGGGCGAGTTTAAAACGCTCGTCGCTTATGGATAATACGGTGCTCGTGCGCCGGCGTCTCGATGCGCCGAGCCGTCAAGCGACGAGGCAGTGTTTTCCTACCTAACGATTGCGCGTGTTTATGCTCCGCGATATTTGTCCGGTTAAAATTGTTTGTAATAGTTTTTGTTTGTGTAAATTAATAGACATTATTAGTGAATTGTCAATTGAGCTTTTATGATTATAAACATTTCAAAATTAACTAAAGTGAAGTGGTTTTCCTACTCAAATACCCAGACTCACGCCCATAACTGGTGACCCCTCTCATGAACAATAAAGTGTGTAAAGAACGAAATTGAACTTTTAGTGACTTAATAGTGCATATTTTGTGACTGAACAGTGCATATTTCGTTTAATTGAACAGTGCAAATTAAAATTATTGGGTGATACCACAATTTAATGTGGGTATTTGAAAAAATTGTGTGGCCCAAGTCACAAGCTGATAGCGATTTAAAGAAAATATAATTATTTTTTTTCGCTGATTATTATGACGGCACCGAACAAAGATGCGGGACATGTTCCAACTGTCCCCTCCGAATTGTTTAGAGTGGGGATACGAGTCCCCCCTTTCTGGCCAGAAGAACCCGAGATATGGTTCGCTCAAGTCGAAGGGCAATTTGCAGTGTCGAATATTACTTCAGACGTGACGAAGTTCAATTACGTCATTGGCCAACTTGACCACCAGTTTTCAAAGGAAGTAAAGGACATCATAATAACTCCTCCAGCAACTAACAAATATGACAAATTGAAGACAGAGCTTATCAAACGCCTAAGTGCTTCGCGTGAAAAGCAAGTTAAACAACTTCTCATGCACGAAGAGTTAGGAGACCGTCGCCCATCCCAGTTCCTGAGGCATTTAAAAAGTTTAGCAGGACCGACAGTGCCAGAAGACTTTATAAAAACCATTTGGACGAGCAGACTACCACGTAGCGTACAGACGGTGATAGCCGCACAGCCTACGGCATCACTGGAGGTACTGTCCGACTTGGCCGATCGAATCCAAGACATAGCACCTGCCACACCGCAAGTATCAGCCGCATCATATTCATCATCAGCTGCATCCGCACCTGGTTCGATGTTGGAAGCTATGGCCAATGAAATAGCCGAACTTCGCAGGCAGATGAAGACGCTGCTGGATCGTGAACCTCGCGCGCGGACCCGCCAAAGAAGCCGTAGCCACTCTGGAACCAGATCCAACTCCAATCACAGAAAGTTCCCGAATTGTTGGTACCACTGGAAGTTTGGATCAAAAGCGACAAACTGCGTCAAACCTTGCAACTATCAAGCGGAAAACTCTCAGGGCGGTCGGTAATGGCGACAAACGACCGTCCCAACCAGTCTGGTCGCCTATTCGTCGTAGATCGTCGGTCGAAGATGCAATTCCTTGTCGATACAGGAAGCGACGTTTGTGTCTTCCCACGGCGTTCACTACATGAGCGTCGTCCCAAGTCAGATTTTGAACTCTCTGCTGCTAACGGTACATCTATCAGCAGTTACGGATTTACTCACCTGGATTTGGATCTCGGATTACGCCGCGATTTTCCATGGCGTTTCATCGTTGGTGACGTCACTAAGGCAATCATTGGAGCAGACTTTCTGAAGTTCTACAGCCTTCTAGTAGACATTCGCAACCAATGCTTACTAGATAACACGACAACACTCTCCGTCGTATGCGCACCTGCAAACTCGTCGACTGCGATTTCTTCCATCAAGATACCAATCGGCGAGTCTCGTTACGACCAAATCCTGAAGGAATTTCCTGAAATAACAAACCCATCCAGTAAGCCGGCAGAAGTTAAGCACCGTACCGTTCACTTCATAAGGACTACGCCAGGACAACCAGTGTCCTGCAACCCACGCCGCCTAGCACCAGACAAACTAAAAATAGCCAAAGCTGAAATTGAGTCCATGCTGAAGTCAGGTATCGCACGACCATCGGAGAGCTCCTGGGCGTCACCGTTACATCTCGCACCTAAGAAAGAAAACGGATGGCGGCCTTGTGGAGATTACCGAATGCTAAATGCTCGCACCATACCTGATAGATATCCAATTAGACATGTGCATGACTTTACTCACAGTATTTCAGGCTGTAAAATATTTTCAACAATCGACCTCGTCAAAGCTTTCCACCAGATTCCTGTAAATCCTGAAGACATCCACAAGACCGCCATCACGACACCGTTCGGATTATACGAATTTCCATGCATGACGTTCGGATTGCGAAATGCTGGGCAGACGTTCCAACGTTTTGTCGACGAAATGACACGCGGACTGGATTTTGTCTACCCGTACATCGACGATTTTTTGATTTTCTCGAAAAACGAGGGTACCCACGAAGAACACCTTCGTATTCTCTTCACCCGACTAAAGGAACATGGAATCGTCATCAACACTTCAAAGTGCAGCTTTGGCCAGTCGGAAGTCAAATTCCTGGGCTACCACATATCAGCCAATGGAATCAAGCCTCTAGATGAAAAAGTAGAAGCAGTCAAAACGTTTCCACCTCCCAAAACAGTCAAAGAGCTCCGAAGATTCTTGGGGATGCTAAACTTCTACAGAAGATTTATTCCCAACGCTGCTGAAGTCCAAGCGCCACTTCATACTCTCATGACTGGTTCTGTAAAAGGTTCCCACCCTATTAACCTCTGTGGGGATACTCTGAAAGCCTTTGAGAATTGCAAAGAGAGCCTCTGTCGCGCCGCACTTCTTGCGCATCCAGATTGCCAAGGCAAACTAGGCCTTGTCACAGACGCATCAGATACTGCAATTGGTGCTGCCTTACAACAATACCAAGATGGTGACTGGCAGCCGCTTGCCTTCTTTTCACGCAAGTTAAGCCCAGCGCAGAGAAAGTATTCTCCTTACGACAGAGAACTCCTGGCGATTTATGAAGCGTTGAAATACTTCAGACATATGGTCGAAGCGAGAGAATTCACAATTTACACAGACCATAAGCCATTGTGTTTCGCCTTTCATCAGCGCAAGGACAAGTGTTCTCCGAGACAGTTTCGTCATCTGGATTTCATATCCCAATTTACAACAGACTTGAGACACATCTCGGGGAAGGATAACCTAGTCGCTGACACGCTGAGCAGAGTAGAAGAGCTGGAACTGTCAATAGATTTCTCTCAGCTAGCTAAGTCACAGGCATCGGACCCTGAGTTAAAAGACATGCTGGAACGTGGAACATCGTTACGACTACAGAAGGTGAAGATACCTGGAACCCGTGCTGAATTATATTGCGACGTCAGCACACTTATATCAAGACCTTACGTCACAAAGCCTATGCGCAAGCAAGTTTTTGATAGCTTGCACGCATTAAGCCACCCCGGTGCCAACGCAACGATCAAGTTAGTAGCAGAACGCTACGTATGGCCCGGCGTTAAGAAAGACTGCAGAGAGTGGTACGTACGCAAGACGTACATGTCTAGCTTGTCAACGTTCTAAGATAACTAGGCATGTATCCTCCCCTTTAGGAACTTACCAGCTGCCACGTGCACGCTTCATTCACGTGCATATTGATCTCATCGGACCACTTCCAATCTGTAATGGAAATAGATATTGTCTCACCGCCATAGATCGCTTCACTCGGTGGCCTGAGGTAATACCAATCCCTGATGCGACAGCTGAAACGGTAGCAAAAGCCTTACTCACTGAATGGATATCGAGATTTGGATCCCCCGTGGACATAGTAACAGACCGCGGCAGGCAGTTTGAATCTTCGTTGTTCCAACATCTATCCAAAATAGCAGGATTTTATCATAAAAAGACCACTGCATATCATCCAGCATGTAATGGAGTTATAGAGAGATTCCACAGACAGCTGAAAACTGCTATTACCTGTCATGCTACTGAAAACTGGATGGAAGCCTTACCTTTCGTGTTACTCGGCATCCGGAGCGCGTACAAGGAAGATGTCCGAGCGAGCGCTGCAGAACTTGTTTACGGAGAACCGCTACGCTTACCGGGAGAATTCTTTGACCCGCGCACAGCTGGAACAACCGACATTACAGAGTACTCTGCCAGATTACGCTCTTTCGCCAACGATCTGAAACCTTCACCTGCTTCAAGACACGCCAAGCCATCCATATTCATTTTCAAGGACTTACCTACTGCCAGCCATGTTTTCCTGCGAGAAGACGCAGTACGAGCTTCCTTGTCACCAGCATACACAGGTCCACACGCAGTTCTGGAGAGATCTGAAAAAGTATACAAACTGTTAATAAAAGGCAAACCTGTCACAGTATCGGTAGACCGTTTGAAGCCAGCCTACGTATTAGATGACAGCAACAGAACTCCAAACGAATCTCCTGATGACACACCTCCACCTGAAAACATACAAAGAAAAACAAGATCAGGTCGTACAGTAATTTACATTATATTTACGATAGTGATCTGGGAACTGATCACTATCGACCGTAGACACGATCTCTGGAAGGGAGTGATGTGGGGTGTCACATAAATATAATACATAAAATAAATAAATAAATTAAAATATAAACTAAACTAAACACATAAATAAGTAAATAATAAAAACAAAGAAATACTTACCTGTACTTACCGGGCGAGTTTAAAACGCTCGTCGCTTATGGATAATACGGTGCTCGTGCGCCGGCGTCTCGATGCGCCGAGCCGTCAAGCGACGAGGCAGTGTTTTCCTACCTAACGATTGCGCGTGTTTATGCTCCGCGATATTTGTCCGGTTAAAATTGTTTGTCATAGTTTTTGTTTGTGTAAATTAATAGACATTATTAGTGAATTGTCAATTGAGCTTTTATGATTATAAACATTTCAAAATTAACTAAAGTGAAGTGGTTTTCCTACTCAAATACCCAGACTCACGCCCATATACACTATGAAACGCGAATGTCAGTTTTTCCTTCCATTCAACTATTATGTAGCTCCCAATAATAATAAATAGGATAACCTAGCCATTAAAATTACGATTATAGTAAAGTACCTGAATGTCATATAGATGAATGTATACCTACTGTATATGTAGGTTGTTATTGATTTGACATAACACCTCTTGTAGGTTGTTTCCTTTTTGTACCAAGAGGATTTTTTTAGGCATACTACCACCCGACCCGGGGGTGGGCTGACGGTTATGTGGGAATCCCGCCACTGGCAGTCTCCTCACTAAAAACTCTAG
Source organism: Peribatodes rhomboidaria (assembly GCA_911728515.1). NCBI lineage: Eukaryota > Metazoa > Arthropoda > Insecta > Lepidoptera > Geometridae > Peribatodes > Peribatodes rhomboidaria. Next base: position 2,213,396 of record OU452184.1, on the reverse strand, counting down.
GGTGTTCCATGTCGGAGCTACCTTTTACACACTAACGCGGCCCTTACAGCGCTAGCCTCTTAAGGCTGCCATCCTGTTTTCGAGCCTGATCTTCTTGTCGGGAAACCATACACATCATAATCAACCACCTCTACCTCAGGGACCAAGACAGCTTTACCGTGGTTGCGTAGGCTACGGCTACCAAGCCCCCACGCCTCGACTAGGCTACCCTAATACCCTTAGAGGGATAGAGGTTTAAAGGCATGAATAACTAAATAAAAAGAAAACGTAGAATGTCACGATATTATTTTATTACTGAGTATAATCAAATAATTTAACTTCCTTCTATTCCTACAAGTTTCTGATGGAGAAGTACACACGAAAGTATTTACTTACGATAAAAAAAAAATTGAGTAAATTTTTTCCATCAAAATTCAAATTATTTTTTGGTGGAGGAACTTTTGTGGAATTTTTATTCTATTAAGTTCTTATTGGACTAGATTATGATTGACTATTTCACATTTATTTTTATAGAAGCTGTAAATTGTATAGTGTTGATCATTCTTCCTGTACATCTTGGTGTTGATTTTCTTCTTCTTTTTCAGTGTTCTTAGGACACTGGTCCAGCGGCACGCATTTGCCGGTCTTCGTGTCTCTGACGGTGGGCGAGTTGCAGTAACAATCAGAGTAGTCGCAGGTTTCATCCTCCTCCAGCACAGGTTGGGGCTGGTCGCAGGTCGCTTCAGGCATTTTCCGGTTGCACCCAGTGGTATACGAGTGCGTGCCTTTAGGGCATGCTTCGACACCTTTTGAGACAAGATTGTTGTTTGTTAGTGATTGTTGTTGTTTATCGGATTGTGTGTGGCCTCGTCTTTAACCCTTTTTATAGTCTTAATACCATGGGATGGGATGGTATTGGCCCTATAAGTTTGATTATTATTAGTTTGATAATTTAGAAATTGTTAACTACTTTATTTAGAATTTATTTAGGCTCCAGCATTAGCAATAACGGATCCTGTGAGATTGAAGTCCATAGACGAATTGGAATGGCCAAAATACCATGACTTGGGTCGATAGAATATGGAAGGGTCGTAGCATAAGTAGCAAGACGAAAATGTTAAGATACCCGTGAACCGAGCATAGAACTAACCAACTGGTACTTCAGGAGCTCAAACTGCAACATGAAATCGCAACTCGGCTTTCGAAGAGACTTCGGAGACCTTTTGAGTTTTTTTGGTCTCATAACCTTTAAGAACGGTAGAGCAAGTAGAGAGAAAGACACATATGGTGATATTCAGTCCCAAATGTGACAGGGGGTGAGCCTGTCGCCATACATCGGGCTCCAGTCATGTAGCAGATGACAAACAAGACGCACATATGTTCACACAATGAGCAAATTGGTGCGTGCCGTCGGCTGGGTTTGAACTCGCTCCCTCTGTCTTGGGAGGCGAACCTTCACTAACTAGGCAATCATAGAGAAAAAGAGACCGAGAGGAGGGAGCACAATGGGCTGGACAAACCTAATCCGCATCATTCTCAACATTAACATCGTCGAGGCGGTTCACGCTGCGGAGAGCAGGAACAGGTGGCGAAACATCGTAAAAGAAAAGTTATTTCTATGATGGGTCATGACCCTAAGTATTGGGAAATCGACACAAGGAGAAGGAGCAGGATCGCTTCAATACAGGATCTGGTGGTTTGTTCTATAACAACTACCTTCAATTTTATGAACTCAGACACGAGGGCTAAATATGAAATTCCTTACTTAAATTATAAAAACAAATTAAAAGTATTGCATTCACTTACACCTTCCTTCAATGTAGATGCACTCCTCATAGTACTTATCAGCCATCGATAGAGTCACGAGACCTATCATGCATAGTACTAAGAAGCACTTCATTTTGAATCTTTACTAAAATTTAAAACTCGTATTATTTTCAATAAAAAATCTCGCAGACGTCTGAGTTAAGACTGACCCGTCGAGCATTAAATAGGTTATTTTATTATCTTCTATTTTATCGAATGTTATGCAAAAGAAGGTTACTAAAACTTAGTAAATAAAGTAATGACTCACGTGACCTTTACACCTTGATTTTTTTGAATAGGTACATCTTATTGTCGTTCTCAGATAAGTAATCAATTTGTTGGGTTAAAATGTCAATTTCTGTGTGGTTTCAAAAACATGTAGCTTATAAATAACTAGCTGCGCCCCGTGTAGTTACCCGTGTCTAAAAGCAGCTTATGTGTTATTCCAGGGTATTAAAGCTGCCGTACCAATTTGCATCAAAATCCATCCATCCGTTTGAGTGTGAAGAACAAACACACACACAAACGTTTAAATTTATGTTATAAGTAGGGTAAGAAGGATTGGTTTTACCTTGCCTACAATCTCAAATAAAAACTCTAACTCTACAAAGTATTTCGGATGTATGTAAAGCATAATTATATAATAAAACCAAGAGAAGCCGAAAGAGCAGCAGCAGCACCAAAAGAGCAGCAGATGAACATGCTTTTGAATTTATAATGTTAGTTAGGAAAAGAATGACCCTCTTAGTATTAGTATAGGGTTCTAATCAATTGACACAATACCTTCCATTCCATTTATAGGTTATTTCCTTGCATCATACCTACTCAAAACAGTTCCAGAACTTGTCACAAAAGCATACCTCAATGTTTTTAAAACCTGCAATAGGGGTGAAAAGTAAACAAATAGAATAATAATATGAATATAGTTTAAAATTATGATTTATATTTCCTTTCTATCAGCTTCAAATAGCAAATTATAGTTTTATCATACATACGTATTTCATAATTTTTATATTTTTTTTCCGAGTTGCTTTTTTTTTTCAAAATAGCGGAGGTATAATTTAAAGAAAACATTTTCGAACGTTCTCACAAAATTTCTAGAGAATCGGTTAAGAAATGAGACCTGTAGAGGAAGACAGAGATGCGGATAGAAATCCAGACAGAAGTCGGACATACGAAAGCATTTTTGTCGAAGTTAAAGCTTATAGACGCTTCGCTCGATAACGCTTGCTCGGTCCATTACTAAAACTATAATAGTTAACAACTTAACATATCGTCATATCTTATCATCATGCCTTTCCCCCTAAGGGCTGGCAGAGGTGTAATACAACACCCACACTTCGCCGGACGATATTCAGTGCCAAATGTGATAGGGGGCGAGCCTATCGCCATACACCGGGCTCCAGTCATGTAGCAGATGACATACAATACGCACATATGCTCACACAATGAACAAATTGGTGCGTGCCGTCGGCTGGGTTCAAATCCGCTCCCTCTGGCTTGAGAGGCTTTTGAATATAAATAAAAACAAGTCAATAATTGAATTTACCTTTTTAAAAGTATGATCCATCTTAAAAGCTATAATTTGTGTTCAAACCAAAATATTTTTTCGGAGTTTTATTGATATTAAATACAATGTTTTGTAATAAAATAAGATCGATAGATAAATCATATAACAAGTTAGTAATAACCGTTAAGTTAATAAATGTATTATTTATTGTGGAAAAATTTTAAATGCTGACAAATTTTTTTGCTTGTTTGTTTTGATCAGTAGAAAAAGTTTTTTTCTTAGCAATTGTTGTTAAGTAAGTCTAGCGGTAGGGAATTTTATTAGGGTTATGACAACAAACTCTATTGTTTATATTAAACTTACACTAATATTTTAAATGCAAAAGTTTGGATGAATGGATTTTTGTTACTTAATCACGCCAAAACGGTTGAACGTATCTGAATGAAATTTACCTCAGAGATAGATTTTAGTCTGGAATAGCACATTTTTGGATACATATTTACCTAAACTACATGAGTTAAGAAGCAGCACTTTATCTGGGAGAAGCGCATTTTTCATCGAAATATCCCGCATTTCCAGGGTCGAAGAATTTAGTATGATTATAGTAAGTATTAGTTAAGAATTTAGTATGCCTTTGAAAATCGTATTTTTATTTTATCACATACATAAATATCGTCACGCCTTTCCCCCGAGAGGGCTGGCAGAGGTGTAATACAACACCCACAATTCGCCGGATGATATTCAGTCCCAAATGTGACAGGGGGCGAGCCAAATAGTTCTATATTTATTCAATTACTTAAATAACAATATAAACAAAAATAACAAATCACAAATAATAAACAGAGCTCAAGTCAGTATCTGCGGGTAAAGTACCCAAAAGGCTGACATGTCAGTGAACTTAGCATATCATGTCCCAGCATATCATAAATAAAAGTGAGTTCTGTTCGCATGCAGTTGAGTTCTATAGTTCCTGATACTTTTTAGCAATAGTTCTGGTGATTTTACCTGAAAAAAATTAAACTGAAAATATGATATGCCAACTTCCCGTAGCATATCATTTTCTGAAAAACACAGAAAAAAAAATTGTTTTATATTATTTTAGTAGCTTAAGTTAATTTTTATAATATTTTATTAATTTTTATTTTTATTTTATTTTATTTTATTTTTATTTTTATTTTTATTTTAATTTCAATTTTATTTTATCATTTGTATTAATTATTAATTTACGATTACGATTTAGATTAATTATTATGGATTTTTGATCTGAAATAAATATATACAATACAATATACAATACAATATATGCATTCGATTGAGTTAAATAGTTCCTCATACTTTTTAGCGATAGTTCTGTTGATCTAAGATGCCAAAAAAAAAAAAAACAACAACCATGAGAACCAGCATATCATCGACGTAAGTAGCAAAACCGAAAATCTTGAATAAAAAATTACCAGCCTCAGAAGCTGGAACTATCCGGTTTTGAAGAATTGAGCACTGACTCTATCAGATGAAAGCCGAAATATGCCCAGAACTATCCCGTGGACGCTAGCATATCACACCTGAAGAAAAGCATAGGTAATTTGTGAAAAAGCTTTTTCAAAATAATATCGAGCAGCCTTAGACACTGGCTCTAGTCGGATCTGGAAGGATACTTGAGCACTGGAACTATCACAATGAACGAGAAATATGCCCAGGATTCACCCGTGGAAACATGCATATCATCATCGACGTAAGTGACAAAACCAAAAATCATATAAATAAATAATTACCAGCCTCAGAAGCTGGAACTATCCGGTTTTGAAGAATTGAGCACTGACTCTATCAGATGAAAGCCGAAATATGCCCAGAACTATCCCGTGGTTTTGTTTTGGTTTTGTCACTTACGTCGATGACGATATGCATGTTTCCACGGGTGAATCCTGGGCATATTTCTCGTTCATTCTGATAGTTCCAGTGCTGTAGTATCCTTCCAAATCCGACTAGTGCCAGTGTCAAAAGCTGCTCGATTTTATTTTGAAAAGGCTTTTTCACAAATTACCTGTACTTTTCTACAGGTGTGATATGCTAGCCTCCACGGGATAGTTCTGGGCATATTTCGGCTTTCACCTGATAGAGTCAGTGCTCAATTCTTCAAAACCGGATAGTTCCAGCTTCTGAGGCTGGTAATTATTTATTTATAAGATTTTTGGTTTTGTCACTTACGTCGATGACGATATGCATGTTTCCACGGGTGAATCCTGGGCATATTTCTCGTTCATTGTGATAGTTCCAGTGCTGTAGTATCCTTCCAAATCCGACTAGTGCCAGTGTCAAAAGCTGCTCGATTTTATTTTGAAAAGGCTTTTTCACAAATTACCTGTACTTTTCTACAGGTGTGATATGCTAGCCTCCACGGGATAGTTCTGGGCATATTTCGGCTTTCACCTGATAGAGTCAGTGCTCAATTCTTCAAAACCGTATAGTTCCAGCTTCTGAGGCTGGTAATTATTTATTTATATGATTTTTGGTTTTGTCAGTTACGTCGATGACGATATGCATGTTTCCACGGGTGAATCCTGGGCATATTTCTCGTTCATTGTGATAGTTCCAGTGCTGTAGTATCCTTCCAAATCCGACTAGTGCCAGTGTCAAAAGCTGCTCGATTTTATTTTGAAAAGGCTTTTTCACAAATTACCTGTACTTTTCTACAGGTGTGATATGCTAGCCTCCACGGGATAGTTCTGGGCATATTTCGGCTTTCACCTGATAGAGTCAGTGCTCAATTCTTCAAAACCGGATAGTTCCAGCTTCTGAGGCTGGTAATTATTTATTTATATGATTTTTGGTTTTGTCATTTACGTCGATGACGATATGCATGTTTCCACGGGTGAATCCTGGGCATATATCTCGTTCATTGTGATAGTTCCAGTGCTGTAGTATCCTTCCAAATCCGACTAGTGCCAGTGTCAAAAGCTGCTCGATTTTATTTTGAAAAGGCTTTTTCACAAATTACCTGTACTTTTCTACAGGTGTGATATGCTAGCCTCCACGGGATAGTTCTGGGCATATTTCGGCTTTCACCTGATAGAGTCAGTGCTCAATTCTTCAAAACCGGATAGTTCCAGCTTCTGAGGCTGGTAATTATTTATTTATAAGATTTTTGGTTTTGTCACTTACGTCGATGACGATATGCATGTTTCCACGGGTGAATCCTGGGCATATTTCTCGTTCATTCTGATAGTTCCAGTGCTGTAGTATCCTTCCAAATCCGACTAGTGCCAGTGTCAAAAGCTGCTCGATTTTATTTTGAAAAGGCTTTTTCACAAATTACCTGTACTTTTCTACAGGTGTGATATGCTAGAGTCCACGGGATAGTTCTGGGCATAATTCGGCTTTCATCTGATAGAGTCAGTGCTCAATTCTTCAAAACCGTATAGTTCCAGCTTCTGAGGCTGGTAATTATTTATTTATATGATTTTTGGTTTTGTCACTTACGTCGATGACGATATGCATGTTTCCACGGGTGAATCCTGGGCATATTTCTCGTTCATTGTGATAGTTCCAGTGCTGTAGTATCCTTCCAAATCCGACTAGTGCCAGTGTCAAAAGCTGCTCGATTTTATTTTGAAAAGCTTTTTCACAAATTACCTGTACTTTTCTACAGGTGTGATATGCTAGCCTCCACGGGATAGTTCTGGGCATATTTCGGCTTTCACCTGATAGAGTCAGTGCTCAATTCTTCAAAACCGGATAGTTCCAGCTTCTGAGGCTGGTAATTATTTATTTATATGATTTTTGGTTTTGTCATTTACGTCGATGACGATATGCATGTTTCCACGGGTGAATCCTGGGCATATATCTCGTTCATTGTGATAGTTCCAGTGCTGTAGTATCCTTCCAAATCCGACTAGTGCCAGTGTCAAAAGCTGCTCGATTTTATTTTGAAAAGGCTTTTTCACAAATTACCTGTACTTTTCTACAGGTGTGATATGCTAGCCTCCACGGGATAGTTCTGGGCATATTTCGGCTTTCACCTGATAGAGTCAGTGCTCAATTCTTCAAAACCGGATAGTTCCAGCTTCTGAGGCTGGTAATTATTTATTTATATGATTTTTGGTTTTGTCACTTACGTCGATGACGATATGCATGTTTCCACGGGTGAATCCTGGGCATATTTCTCGTTCATTGTGATAGTTCCAGTGCTGTAGTATCCTTCCAAATCCGACTAGTGCCAGTGTCAAAAGCTGCTCGATTTTATTTTGAAAAGTTTTTTCACAAATTACCTGTACTTTTCTACAGGTGTGATATGCTAGCCTCCACGGGATAGTTCTGGGCATATTTCGGCTTTCACCTGATAGAGTCAGTGCTCAATTCTTCAAAACCGGATAGTTCCAGCTTCTGAGGCTGGTAATTATTTATTTATATGATTTTTGGTTTTGTCATTTACGTCGATGACGATATGCATGTTTCCACGGGTGAATCCTGGGCATATATCTCGTTCATTGTGATAGTTCCAGTGCTGTAGTATCCTTCCAAATCCGACTAGTGCCAGTGTCAAAAGCTGCTCGATTTTATTTTGAAAAGGCTTTTTCACAAATTACCTGTACTTTTCTACAGGTGTGATATGCTAGCCTCCACGGGATAGTTCTGGGCATATTTCGGCTTTCACCTGATAGAGTCAGTGCTCAATTCTTCAAAACCGGATAGTTCCAGCTTCTGAGGCTGGTAATTATTTATTTATATGATTTTTGGTTTTGTCACTTACGTCGATGACGATATGCATGTTTCCACGGGTGAATCCTGGGGGGCGATTCAGTTAATCATAGCCGATGCTTAACTGAACCGTTGACGTTGCGTTTGTCAAAAATAAGACGGCTGGTGAACGGCTCAGCATCACTAATGGTTCACAAGCGTGTGAGCTAGAGCTCGACCGCTGCTCCACCCGGTTAAAAACGACTGACGTCACTGCTACGTAGCTAGGATGTTACTGCGGGGCGTTTAACTGGGGCCACCTCAATTCCATAAAATTGTATCTAGCTCTTTGCATCTTAATACAATTGCAATATTACCTACACCAAAGATTTACTATTGTATGTGCTAATTATTTAGTATAAGGCTTTAAGCATACAGACGCAAATCGTGAATAGTTGCGTCTGTATTCGTCTTGTATTCTACGAACAGATTCGCAACAATTCCAGCATCTCGAGTCAATCTGTTTGAAGCTTAAATGATAAATTAGTAGGTTCAAGCATGTACTTAGTAAAAGTACTTACTTATTTTATTTGTATACTTACTGAAAAACTTATTTTCGCATTTTATATCATCATTAGGTATCATCAGCCTATCTAATGTTTGTCCATTCCACTTGACTGCATGCAGGGCGCCTCTAACCTAACCGTAGGGTTAGTAATTAACTTATTCTATGACTCGATGAGTATTTTAAAACCCTATGAACTGGCTTTCCTGTGTTTTCGTTTCGGAATAAATAACAGTACAAGTAGGTAGGTACAGAAGAATCATGCTGACACAGTAAGTATGCGAATTTAAACCTACTCATAGCGTTTACCGATTCTCTTTCTAGAATCGCTAACGCTATAAGACTAGTTGTTGATTGGACGAGTTAACGTGACATTTTTAAAGCTCGTATTTCGTCCGATCACCAGCACCTCTAGCATGCGCGCGCGGCAAAATTCTTCTCGTCACTTTGTCATGTGAGAACGTGACAAGGCTATGTCTAAATATACGTCTGTCTTCGATAAAAAGAGTCAACTTACCGTTGTCGCGTTGCGCATGCTAGGTCTGCTGGTGACGTTAGAGCTTTACTGATTCTAGAAACCGAATCGCTTGGAAACGATTTCAACCTATCAAACATTTAGAAAACATTAGCAATGCCAGAAATTTAAATTATAAATGTTAAAGTTGTCTAGGGCCCTTTGTCACTCAAGTCTGTATTATCGGGTTAATATATTAAGTAAGTCTGTATTATCGAGTTGTGAGAAAGCAAAATATTATAGGTAGTAGAATGCCCTAAAGGTGTAGTGTATAAGTACGTTGTTGTTTAATATGGAGGTAAGTATAAACTAAGTACCTACTATTATTCTTTATTTCGTTTTTTTTATGTATTTGTGCTATGCAGCACTTTTTGGCTTTTCCAGTGACTACTCTTTAATAAAAATCTGCAAAAGAATTACATTTCTACTAGCGTTAGCCCCGCGCCAGGTCCTACGCGCGAGTAACTCTTAGCTGAGTTCCATGCAGAGGGCAAACCTATATTATTGGCGCTGTGTACACCGCAGAGTGCGCTAGGCCTGGAGGGCTATTCCTGCGCGTGAGATGAGATGAAATTTTATTTTGCTCACTCTCACACCTATGACGTTTCCAACGAGAGCAACAAGGACGAAAAAAAGTGAGATGAAAATATCAAATCTCCGAATAGGGCCCCTGGTTTCAGGTCTGCGGATTAAAATGGCTTGATTCAACCACTATCTCAGACATTTTTATCTGAGTAAAAATAAAGCAGACTCATATTGCAGAGGAAGAGGCCCCCTACCCCTATCTTTACCTGAATACATCACTGATTTATTTGACACAAGAACTTCTTTCCCTTAGCGAAAGCGCACACTATGCAACAGCTTGACGACTAAACGCAATGATAGATTGCAGCCGACAACATTCTTACTTTTTGTTCAAAATTCTACGCAGTTGGCATTTGAGTCGCAGAGTGCCAAGAACAGAGTAGTTGGTCATCGGCCACGGACATGGTGCGTGGACATACGGTGCATTTGCGAAGACACGCGCATGCAAGACGATTAGATCCAAACGACAGCTATGCGTCTAGTCGCAGCGACAAGATACGTGCCCGCGCAAGCTGTGAATTTGCGCTGGCACTTATGTTATACCTACTTACTTTTCATTTCTAATGTCATTTTCAAGTATGCTGTCAATTTTGACTGATAAACCCGAAATTTTTCAAATTACATCGAAAGAGCTAAACGTTGCTCATGGATGGCACGTTCTTCTTGTGCAGCTACGGAACGGCATAGGTACACCATGCATGGTATAATAATACACTTCGCCAGATGCAAGACCGACATATGTTATTAACAAATAGTTCGAAAGAGATGGATGACGATGACGAGTGACGTCATTACGTGTTTGCTCCCGGAATGCTAGATCCATGATCCAAAAAAACAAGGTCTAGCATTCCAGGCGCAAACACGTATGACGTCACTCGTCATCGTCACACGTCTCTTTCATACTATTTGTAAATTTCTTATTTCGGCATTGATTGACGTCACCACGACTGGAATGCTACCATGGCTAAATCTTGTTTTCTTTTTTGGATCACGACGTATACAAACTATGTAGAGTAGTTACTACTAAAAATTGATAGTATGCTTAAAATAAGTACGCTGCTTTTTTTCCATGTCAATAACAAATCTAACAGTGACATAAATATGTCTTTTAAGGCCTACCTACAAGTTTAATAAAATGCACAGTTATTTTAAAATTAAGGTTTAAAATTAACGATAAGTATGTATATCTTATACCTTTAAATGAGCAATTCTTGTATATATATATATATATATAATTGGAATCTCGGAATCGGCTCCAACGATTTTCATACAATTTAGTATATAGGGGGTTTCGGGGGCGATAAATCGATCTAGCTAGGAATCATTTTTAGAAAATATCATTTTATTCGGTTTTATCGATAATCAATCTCAACTGAAAAATATGACTCTTCCTGACATCTATTGGCGAATAATAATACTACTATTTTTTGTGAGCAACTAATTGCTTTAACGACACAACAGCAGATGGCGTTGTTAAGTAACACGAAGTCAATGAGTGTTTGCTTTGAGGTTAGACTAAAATCAATTGTTTATTATCCAAAAAAAACAATTAAAAAATAAAAAAAATACCGAGCAAAGCTCGGCCATCCAGGTACTTTTATTATTAAATAGGTACGAGTAAGTATATTAAAAATTAAAATTTACACAATTAACTCACTAAACATACAGTCAAACTTATTAAAACATGTACCTAGCCATAAGTTTCGGAAATATGACCACGATATGACCACTGCCAACCTCTTCGAGGAAAAGGCGTGACGTCCCCCTTCCTTATCAGAGGGCAGGGTGTGGCGATATAACAGACCTATTTTTTTTCTGACGACATGTTACGTTATCTCTTAGGCCACTTAGATCCACCCAGGCTCCGCCGGTAGAGCAAAAGCAATTTTTTCTGCAAACGTGAGTCTGTTAGAACATGAAGCAGTAGTTATTAGTTATTATTGCTTTAGTTATTATTCTGAGGGACTGGTCATTGATAAAGTCAATCAATCATGAAGTTTCAAAGAAGTTTAGCTATCAGGCTATTAGCACGCTATCCGCTATTGGAACCGGCAACGATAAATTATTGGGACGGCCGGTTGCGAAAAAATGCTTAGACCTAACCAAATGGGATGTCAATGTACTTAACAAATTAATATTACAGTAAAGTTGTACTGGTCACAGCTTAATTCTACTAGGTACTGGGCGCTCATAACCGATCACCGATTTTATACAACAGACGACATCGTGAGTTCGAATGGGTGATCGCAAGTGGCATTTACAACAGAGTGCTACTGTAGCTCAGATGGCACGTTAAACCGTAGGTCTCGGCTGTTTGCTCTAGACAAAGTAACAACAATAATAATAAAGCCATGTCAGAAGCCAATATTGCACCGGCTACGGCATTGCAACCACAGACTTTTAAACCGTAATTCAGGTATTTAAATATTTATGGAATCTATGTTGTCTATGACGTGAATGAAAAAGTAGAGTTTGAACGTTCCTCTTTTAACTTGATACTGGCAAATGCACAAGACGTGCGACGCCAAATTCCCCTATGCGGGAGAACAAAAAAAAACGCTACTCTAGTTTCTTTAAAAATAAAACCTACCCATAGATTCAAACGCTTCAGCAACGTGTCACTAACGTGTCACCAACGTGTCACTAACGTGTCACCAACGTGTCACCTACACCAACATACAGAAATAAATCTAATATTCTCTCTCACTCTTAACCTCGCTCTTACCCATTATATGTCCTACTCCCTCATGGTGACGTCAGCCTAGTCTCCTATTCTTGACGCGTGAGATGAGATCTGGTCACCTTCACTCTCGACTTTTCAAGCGAGATAGACAAAGACCAGAAAATAATCTCGAATGGTAGGAATAGGTACCCTGTATACTTACTTTTCTCCTTCACTTGGTTCTATCTTCGACATTGTCTTAAAACAATACCTACTAAAACAATAGTTTAATAGCTTTAAATAATGTCTAAAGTTTAATAAATAGCTCTACATCAACTTATGGTTTATTTGGAAAAACTATGTAAAAACCTATTTATGCTTCTTTCTTTTGCTCATTGTACGTTTCATATTTCTTGCTAAAAATAAAACTAGTACTTTATTTGTTTCTTCCTTTTCTGTTTTTTTCTCCTACATAACCTGAAAACCTGTAAAATAAATAGGTAATTAGAAATCTATTACTATTTTCCATGGACGTATGCTATTTTTCTAGGAACAAATTTTCCTTGCCTATTTGACATAAATCAAGTCAAATTGTTAAAATACATCATACCAAAGAGTATGTAATATAGATACATAATACCAACATGAAAGTTTAATTGATTTACCTATACCTTCTATGATATTGACAAAATGCAACAATATGAACGAAAGTAGATATGTGTTTAGCATAGAATAACGGAATGTAACAAGGAGAGATGAGAGTGGGCACTGGAACAGTTTCTTGGGAATAAACAGTCCTATTTTATATAATAATTTATCATTAGCATTCTCAAAGGTTTAGTGAGAGTAGGAACAAAGTATACTCAGTTGTGGCCCTAGTTAACGTACTATCTCTTTACCACTTTACCTTTACCATTCCATATACCTACGCGGCGCTAATTCGACCGGGCCGACTGATTATAACAAACTCTCTAGGCTGACACAATATGTGCACTTCAGTAATTTACTATAAAAAATTCTTTACTGGATTCACTGGATTACTTATCGGGTTCTGGACTTTTCGCGTCGATGTTTATCCTCTTGTAGAGGACTTGTATTTTTGTTCAATGAGTCACTTGTTTCCTGCAGAAAAATTAGAAGACCACACATTCAACAAAATCACTACTTTGTTTGGCAAAAAAGTAAAAGTTGCGTTACTAATTTTGTATCAATTGCGGACACTCGTGCATTTTAACAAATCGATAAAGGTTATTACACCACCATTATTTTAGTTGAATACTCAAAGAAACACAGTTTAATAAAATAAACAAAAATTGCCTTTTTCTGATTCCCGGCAAAAATACTCAAGTTTTTTTTTAAAAAGCTTTCATGACCATGGAAACAAAATCCTTCAGTACTGTAAGGTGATGATGTAAATAAATTCCGGAGTATTGAAATTTTTGAAGTTCCTTTCAATAAATTATTTCCCGTATATTTGCGTCTCTCAACTGTATAGTGTCGCTTAGTTACTGTGGTTCATCGCGTTGCCGCGTCGCTCGGTCTGAAAATAAATCACGTCACTAGTTGACAATACAGAAAGAGGAAGGCTTTAAACTTAATAAAATTACACAGAATAATTTAAAATTTGGTTGTGAACTAGAAACAATAAAACAATACAATTAGGTATGAATTTAATGTCTTTTTTGTTCTTACCTCTTATTATTACCCGACTGCGCAAGAAAGAGGGTTATGTTTTTTCTAAAGAGTATTGGGGATTACACTAAAAATTCAGAATTCAAACTAAACTTAACGTCTCCAATTCCTAGCAAACCTTTTTCGTTTGCAAATAAATGCTCATGAAAACAACAATTAATAAAATATTATGTTCAAATTTAAATTTATATTAATTTCTTAATCGCGCAGCAGATGGTGTTTTAAAACGCGCATAACTTTAATTTATAACATAAGACCGCAACTTGACAGACTGCAGTTTTCAGGGTTTTTTGGGTTCCGGATACAGTATACTTACACTACCTATCTATAATAGGTAATAGGGGTAATCCGCGATAATTAATATTAAAAAACTTTTAGGGACCTTTAAGAAACTTTTAGCCAGATGGGAGTGGTTTCGATCCCAGCTTACAGCACGCATTAATTTGTTCATTGTGTGAATATTGTGTGCGTATTGTATGTCATCTGCTACATGACCGGAGCCCGTTGTATGGCCACAAGCTCACCCCCAGTCACATTCATAGGACTGAATATCGACCGACGAAGTGTGGGTGTTGTAATATACCTCTGCCATCTCCTTTGGGAGAAAGGTGTGGTGATAATATATGTTCAAAACTTACATTGAAACATTTTTTTTGTTATAAGTAAATAATAAAGCTCGAAATCCATATCATACTTTACTTATAATATTAAACGAAAGTAACTCTATCTGTATTTCTGTCTGTATGTTTGTAGGCTTTTCACGGCTAAAACGGCTGAACAGATCTTTATGAAATTTGAAAATTAGTAACAGTATTTTACGAGGAGGTTATTGGATACTATTTTCTGAATTCTGAAGTCGTGGGTCAGACTATAAAGTATTTGCAAATTGGTTTTCATTAAAAACTAGCTGTTAGCAGTAAATAGTATCCAATAACCTTCCTCGTCAAATGCTGTAACTAATTATCAAATTTCATCAAGATCAGTTTGGCCATTTAGCCGCGAAAAGCCTAAAAACTGGCAGAGCTACTATCGATTTTTTATTTATAATAATATTCGGGACACTTGCAGACACGGTGACACTTGTCGTCTGACCCCAAACTAAGCAAAGTTTGTACTATGGTGGCCAGAGACTGATATACATACATATATTTTTAAATACGCACTTAAATTAAAAATTAACACCCAGACATAGAAAAAACACAAATGTTCATCTAACGAATGTTTGCCCTAGGTGGGAATCGAACTCGCGCCCCCTAGCTTAGAAGGCATGTTCACTACCGACTGATCCATCGAGACAGTGTATAATATCAGTAAGTATGAGCCGTTAGGATATATTTTTTGCAACACAACCCTTACTCATAAAATACCATGTTATTGGCTGTCCCACGTATCGAGATAGGGAGCAGATATTCTATGGTATCAAGCTATGTGTTTCAAACACTATTTTATCAAGCTATTGTGTTTCATACTATGGTGGAAAATTCATTATAATAAGTTGACAACACTGGGCTACAGAAGCTACTGATAAGTAATCACAATACTCATCAAAATCGCAAAAACCAGTTGTTGAAATATTTGAAATTAAATTTTATATGTTTGTGAATGTTTGTATACAATTTTTGGGTTAATTTTTTATATAGTTACTGTTTGACATTTTTCTAAAATTTTTGTATTTTAATTGTGATTCTAATAGTAGTTTGATTTTTGACCATTTGATTGTTATACTATTTATTTTATTGTTGGACATTTTTTTTTTTTTTCTATAGTTATTTATTTTAATTTGATTTAATTTTTAAATAATGAATTCTATAATTTGACTAGGTACTTATATGTAATTATTATTCTTAATTGCTATGTGTAAATTGATTTAATTATTTTTTATTTATTTTTATAATCATTAGCTCATCACATGCCTTGGCATTGCTGTTAGTGTGATAAGTATTTGTCAATAAATGAAATGAAATGAAATGAAATACTACACTATCACTACATAGTATAAAACAAAGTCGCTTTCTCTGTCCCTATCTCTGTCGCTTTGTATGCTTAAATCTTTAAAACTTCGCAACGGAATTTGATGCGGTTTATTTTTAATAGATAGAGTGATTCAAGAGGAAGGTTTATTTGTAAAATAACATCCATTAAATAGTGGATAAATACTGTTATTTTTGAGGTTTCTAATGTGATGTCGTTAATTATCAATTTTTTTTCCGCTTAAATTGCAAACGCAGGCTGAACCCTACGAGATTTATCAAAATAATGTACTCGTACTAATTATTTGTACACATTCAAAAGGTCTACAGAAAACTCCTCGATGGTATACATATGTCTATATCTTATGGATATCCCACAACAACTTTTTTTTGTTTATAATACCCGTGCGAAGCCAGAGCGGGCCGCATGTTTTTATATACAACGTTCACAGTTTTTCTGTAGTGTATTTAGTGTCAGCATTGCATCCGTGCGAAGCCGGGGCGGGTCGCTAGTAATATTATAAAATCGAAAGTTTGTGACTGTGTAAGTGTGTATGTTTGTTACATCTTCACGCTCTAACGGATGGACGCATTTTGATGAAACTTGATAATGAGGTAGCTCATACCCTGGATCACTTTTTAACCGCGAGTAACACCGCGGGGCGCGGCTAGTATTACATAATGTAGATGCAATGGAGTGGCAATATGATTCTGACACTATTTGCCTCGATCGGAGCGCACGTCGCACCATGGAATGACCATGGAATAACCACAGATGAGCGCACCTTTTTTTACTGTTAAGGAGTTTTTGGCGGGAACCGAAAAGATGGTGTCATGAATTTAAATTATTTACTAAAACTTGTGATTCTCCGAGGAATAATAATAGTGGATTATTAACCTTTACCGGTTTGCTATACCTAGTGCATGAGCGTGGGTAAATTAAACAAGCATTATTAAATACTACTTTGCGTGTTTCCTACAAAACTCGGCTTTTTTTTTTTTGTTTGTAGTGGCCTCTGCCCCTTAGGGTTTTGGGGCAATTTTGCCATCAACAGTGGCGGACAGAGGGAGGCGATAGTAATTGATATAAAAAGAAAAGAAGAGAAATAATCCTGGTGAGGTAGATAGTACTATAGAAGAAATGAAAGGAAAAAGAAAAAAAACTATAAGTAGACGAAATTTATTGGACTGAATAAAATTAGCTAATGAAAAAATGATTTTTTTGTTTGGGAATGAGAACAGAGAAGAAATGTGTATTGGAAGAGGAACTTTACAATTAGTGATGGTAGAATAAAGGGATGATTTACTACGAAGTGGGCAGCTAAAAAATATATAATTTACCGAACCAATATCCAAACCACAAGAGCAATTAGGAGAGTCTGCAATTTTGAATTTAAATAATTGAACAGGACTATAGTTGGCCCTTACCTTGAGTTTTGATCGTTAAGAAAACTTTTTTTGTTTTCAGTTTTAGCTCTAAACATTTCAATAGAGCGCTACTGGCGGAAACGTTAAAGAACCACAGACATCCAATACAGTAGTATTTTGTAGACGAAGTCTGTATAAGGAACTAAGTTAAATGTATGGAGCCAAACGAAAACAAAAAAAGTTTTCGCCAACCATCAAAACTCGCGGTAAGCCCACAGCTTTTCTCAGCTGTCGAGATTTTTGTTTTGTATTTGAATGACAACTCATGACAACTGAAGAAAACACCAATAGATTTAATTACTTACAAAAATAATATTTATATATTTAATAGTTTAATAGTTCTTAATAAAGTTATTCCTAATCGTAGAATGTAGTACGTAATTATTTTACAGGGTGAAAGTAAGGAAAGTGACTGGCATCATTCGCACATCTACATGCATGACAGCTTGAATAGCTAAGTACAGACCAGAAACCAAAAAAAAAAGTGTGACACTTTGTTCCCACGAAGGGAACCACCGGAGATTTTCGAGGAAAAACTCCACCAAAATGATAAGTAACTATACATTTCTTCACCTACACCACTCATTCGCACCGCAAATTTTTAGCACATTTCTGCTGGATAGAAAACCTCCCCCTCGCTAGTTTGCCTTACTTCTTGATGGAGGGTCCCGGCTTTTCCAGAGGAACTCATCACACTCCTCAGCACCGCACGTCAACTTTTCCCGGGACAGCTACGTGATGTTGTGTTTAGTCAAATCGGACAAGGGTTGTGTGTGTTATGAAGTTACGGAAGATAAAAGATCTCAGTACGCAGCCAACTTCATTACATTGCTTAGCTTTTAAAAATATCAATTATGTAATGATATTATCATGACAATTATGAAAATGATAATATAATCTTTGCGACTTAAGGCGATTATAAAAGCGAAGTGAGGCAAAAGATATTTTTATGAAAAATAGGAGTAAATGAGGCACTGGTGGCGGTACGAGTGCCTATATCAATAAAGTCAAAGTCACAATGTTTTTATTCAATTTGGGTATCAAAGATATACTTATGAACATCAAAGTTTTATAATAGACTCGACCGCCTTATTCGGAAAAAGAGCCACTACTCAGAAGAACAGGCAAGAAACTAAAGGGCAGTTTTTTTAAAAAATATAAATAGATAACTGTCTCACAAATATTGACTTACAACTAGGTAATACCATTTTATATTTATGTGCTAGTGGCTATTTGGTGGAAATGGAATGTAACTCCTCTGGAAGACAGGTTGGCCGAGATAATGGGCCATGCCATGACGTAGGTCCGTTACCATACGCGCGAATAAGCCAGCGTGGTCCAGGTGGATATTCCATTAATACTGCACGTGCTAATTGACCGAGCCAAGCGAGTTCTCAGAGGCAAGTATCTTGCTTAAATTTTTTTTTTTTAGTTTGAACAAATTAAAAGTAAAAATACATTTTCAAAAACAAGCTTTTTATTTAATGCACTAAAAAGAAATAAATAATCTTTCTTTTCCTATAAAACTTTTACTAATAAAAATAGCTTAGAACGTCATTTCGTCATTAGCTTAGAACGAACACAATTTATATTCTATGTTGCTAGTAAAAGTTTTAAGTAGTAGCAAAAGGTTGTTTTATTCTTTAAACGCATTTAAATAAAAGCTTGTTTTTTTTAAAAAAAAATATTTAATTTTTTTGCTGTTAGTTTTCACTCGACAGGTTTCTTAGTCTGTTTATCTCACTAAACGCAAAATTGTTGCAAGATTGTTTGCCGGTCACATTCAAATTTAACTCGCATTCGTATTCTCATTAAATTCTTTGATTTGAAACCCATATTGTATGAAAGTTTCAAAAGCTTAGTCCGCCAGCTTTAGAAGACCTACATATTGGATTTAGAGTGACGTCACTTTATTTTTCGAGTAATATTCAGCAAGCCCTTTCATTTTATACCCATGTTATTACAAGAGTGAAAGAGATGATAGCCTAGTTGGAGAAGGCCCGCTTCTCAACCCAGAGAGAGCGGGTTGGAACCCAGCCGACGGCACGCACCAATTTGTTCATTGTGTGAACAAATATGCGTATTGTATGTCATCTGCTACATGACTGAAGCCAGGTGTTTGGTTGCCACCAGCCCAGGCTTGCCACATTGGGACTGAATATCATCCGGCGAAATGTGGGTGTTGTATTACACCTCTGCCAGCCCTCTCGGGGGAAAGGCGTGACGATATGTATGTATGAATGTATGTATGTTATACGGGTGCATAGAAAATAACTTGTCCGCCATTGAGGGTGTTCCGCCATCTGGGATTTAGAATGACATCATAATTATAGCTAACCATGCATTTTCATCTAAACTAAACGTGTTTACAAAATTTCAGCTCAATCGGTTCGAGATATCTGCTTCAAAATTGAGTTGCCAGATTCCACCCGAACAAACATAGTTACATACACATATACATACATACATGCATACATACATACATTGCAAATTAAATAAAAGCTTGTTATAATTACAATAAAAATGTAAACTAATAATATCACCCTCACCTGTAGTCTAGTTGGCCACGTTTTAGTACTCATAAACGTGGCCAACTAGACTACAGGTGACACGTGTGTGAAGCGCTAGTGGTACTGACCCGTTGCTCGTCCGATGATTGACTGAGCTGATGCTTAAATGGACCGTTGATGTGCCTATTATCATAAGAAGCAGACGGGCAACAGCTTGGTGCCATCAACGCTTCACAAACGTGTCATGTTTGTGAAGCATTGATGGTACCAAGCTGATACGTTTAAGAGACAGTGGTAATGAGCCGATCCTCGTCTTTTTTACGTCGATTGCTTCGTTCCATCAACGCTTCACAAACGTGTCATGTTTGTGAAGCATTGATGGTACCAAGCTGATACGTTTAGGAGACAGTGGTAATGAGCCGATCCTTGTCCTTTTTACGTCGATTGCTTGGTGCCATCAACGCTTCACAAACGTGTCATGTTTGTGAAGCATTGATGGTACCAAGCTGATACGTTTAAGAGACAGTGATACTGAGCCGATCATCGTCCTCTTTTTTATGGTTAATGCAACATCGATTGTTTGGTGCCATCAACGCTTCACAAACGTGGCATGTTTGTGAAGCATTGATGGTACCAAGCTGGTACGTTTATGAGACAGTGATATTGCCCCGAACCTAATTTTTTTTTAATGGACACTTAAACAAATGACTACTAAAATTTAAATACATACTTAAATAGATATTAACACCCAGACATAGAACAAACACAAAAGTTCATCACATAAATGGTTGCCCCAGGTGGGAATCGAACCCGCGCCCCCGAGCTCAGAAGGCAGGTCCACTACTGACTGAGCCACCGACGCAGTCAAATTCAACGTCGATGGCTCAGTTTAGTAGCGACTGATAGACGAGTTGCTCCCATGCTATGATGATCACTATTATTTGTTACGAGCTGCACCTTGCGGTATTACTTGCGCTCAAAAAGTGACCTATGTATACCTATGTTTAAACCATCTAGGGAACCAACTAAAAAAATATGTACATTTATGAACTAATCCATTTTTTTCTCATATTTCAGATGATCGTTTTCGTTTTATTTAAAATGAAATGATTACACGACTTTCACGAAAATTACCCTAGAAGTGATAACATACGGAGCGACTTCAATAAATACCATAGATTTCGATGTTATTAAAGCTTTTAAAGCAGACAAAACTGAATAAAAACGGAGCAGAAGCTATGAAAAAACGCTAAGGCTGTCGCTTAGGCATGCGAGTTCTGCTAAGCCTAGAGCACAACAATGGAGCGAGTACATAAAAAAAAGACTATAAGTGTGTTATCGATAATATAATGATTGATATTCCTTGCTGCACCTTGCGGTGTTCCTCACGGTTAAAAAGTAACCTATACTGTTAAATGAAAGCTTTATTCGGACTTTGTTATAGCTAGTGAGCTTTGTGATTTATTTATTTAATGTATTAAACAATTTAAAATGTAGATTTTTGGTGTGTGTTAATTTTGTAGGTAGGTGTCCAAATAATATATAGCCTTCTATATACCTTCTATATTCGTGTAAGTAGGTCCTAGGATCCTGAGATAGAAAAAGTAATATTTCCGTCTATTTATTGATCGAGCGAAAGCAAAAGTTGGCATTACCTGTTTGATCGATGACAACTTGAGTATGTCCCTTTGATCAATCCGATTTTTATATGAAATTTTGCATGCAAGTAGTTCGTGCAAACAATTTTTAAGTTCGAATGTGAGACAAAATTGGTCCAGAGGTGCTATTCAGAATCAGATTCGAAAACTTTTCCGATCGGATCCCTACTTTTATACATTTTGGAATAGGGAATCGAGTATAAATGCGATCGGAAGAATGAATTGCGTTTAAAAACTTATGAAAACAGCTAAGATTCGAATAATTTGAGTTTAAAATTTTTGGTATTCAAACGGAAACGTTCCTGAATGATTGTGAATACCTATGCAGGAGTTACGATGAGACGAATTACTACTAGTAGTAGCTGATTCCTAGTCTGTCTAGATCTAGCCTATGTAGCTTAGAAAATTACTGGCACAGAAAACTATGAAGGTACGAGAGCCGTTTCGTTACGTCGCACATCTTAGCGGCACATGAACGGTCAGCGCTTTCGTTTCTTTTTTTGTTTTCGAAGAAGGAATTCGGTTTTGTCACTCAAAATTGACAGACACTTTGTTAATGACAAAGGAACCATATGAATGAATGACGTTGTGCTAAATAAATCAGTGGTGTATTTAGGTACAGTTAGGGGGAGAGGGCTTTTTCTCTATGAGATATAAGTAGGTTCTTGCTTCGTTCTCCATATCAATGTTGAGCTAATTAAATTACAGCACCGAAACGAAGACACTAACCAATAAAGCTAGTTCATAGGTTTAAAACACTGCGAGCATTGTTTTTTTTAAAGATAAAATCCAAAATGAGGTTATCCGTCGTAGAACTAAGACAATTAACCAACATAGCAAAGGTTTAGCAAGTTGAAGTGGCAAATATGAAAATGAAATGGTGGTGCTCGTAGAAAGACCGATATCCGTTATTATTTTAAGAGTGGATACCGAGAATCACCAGACGTAGATTGGAGCACCCTGCCATCGAGTAGAGCGACAAACTGCGCCAAACAGCTGCATAGGTGGACGCTTAAAGCAGAAGATCGTGTCATGTATCGTTCAGTAGAACGCTCACGCTCTGAAATGGATCAACATTAGATATGCCGATGCTCATGATGATACTAAATGTAAAAATAATAGGTTTTCACCACACTAATACCTTTATTAACTACCTACATCCTTGAGATTACTATCTTATAATTTAAACAGCAAATCATAATATAGAAAATCTTTGGTGTAGGTAATATTGCAATTGTAATAAGATGCATCCATCTAGATACAATTTTATGGAATTGAGGTGGCCCCATCTAAACGCCCCGCAGAAACATCCTAGCTACGTAACAGTGACGTCAGTCGTTGTCAGTCGGGTAGAGCAGCGGTCGAGCTCTAGCTCACACGCTTGTGAACCATTAGTGATGCTGAGCCGTTCACCAGCCGTTTTTTTTTTGACAAACGCAACGTCAACGGTTCAGTTAAGCATCGGCTATGATTAACTGAATCGCCCCCCTGGGCATATTTCTCGTTCATTGTGATAGTTCCAGTGCTGTAGTATCCTTCCAAATCCGACTAGTGCCAGTGTCAAAAGCTGCTCGATTTTATTTTGAAAAGGCTTTTTCACAAATTACCTGTACTTTTCTACAGGTGTGATATGCTAGCGTCCACGGGATAGTTCTGGGCATATTTCGGCTTTCATCTGATAGAGTCAGTGCTCAATTCTTCAAAACCGGATAGTTCCAGCTTCTGAGGCTGGTAATTATTTATTTATATGATTTTTGGGTTTGTCACTTACGTCGATGACGATATGCATGTTTCCACGGGTGAGTTCTGGGCATATTTCTCGTTCATTGTGATAGTTCCAGTGCTCAAGTATCCTTCCAGATCCGAATAGAGCCAGTGTCTAAGGCTGCTCGATATTATTTTGAAAAAGCTTTTTCACAAATTACCTATGCTTTTCTACAGGTGTGATATGCTAGCGTCCACGGGATAGTTCTGGGCATATTTCGGCTTTCACCTGATAGAGTCGGTGCTCAATTCTTCAAAACCGGATAGTTCCAGCTTCTGACGCTGGTAATTTTTTATTCAAGATTTTCGGTTTTGCTACTTACGTCGATGATATGCTGGTTCCCATGGTTGTTGTTTTTTTTTTTGGCATCTTAAATCAACAGAACTATCGCTAAAAAGTATGAGGAACTATATAACTCAACCGAATGCATATAAAACAATTTTTTTTTCTGTGTTTTTCAGAAAATGATATGCTACGGGAAGTTGGCATATCATATTTTCAGTTTAATTTTTTTCAGGTAAAATCACCAGAACTATTGCTAAAAAGTATCAGGAACTATAGAACTCAACTGCATGCGAACAGAACTCACTTTTATTTATGATATGCTGGGACATGATATGCTAAGTTCACGCACACAAGGCTGACAGCGTTACTTCGCTGAATAGCAATGCTAGAATGCAATGCAATGCTGAAGATCAGATCAGCGATACTCAAGTTATCGCCTAACAAACAAATGCCGAGATGTCCCGGCACTCTGAGCTGGGTCGATTAAATTATTTATTTTTGGCAGGAATAAGTGAACTCTATGTAAATAATATTCGAATTTAGGCTACTATTTACTACATTAATAAGGGCGGGTAACAGTACGGGGCGCAGTATTAGTAATTAAATTAAATAGCTTTTATGGAAAACTTTTACGACCGATTGTAGGCTGAATAGAGTTTTAACAACCAAACTAATTTTAAGGCCTTTGTATTATGGTGGTACTTTGAAAATTACTCGTATTCTTGTAATAAGCTAAATAAATGATTTGAATTGATTCAAGTACCTACCAGTATAATTTTAGGCCGGGCAAAATTTAAAAACATACCTATAATTTCAAAATATGTCGAGTTGTCCCAGGTAGATTCGGAGATTTGAGATTTTCATCTCACCATGTTTCGTCCTTGTTGCTCTCGTTTGAAACGTCGTAGGTGTGAGAGTGAACAAGATAAAATCTCATCTCATCTCACGCGTAGGAATAGCCCCCCAGTTGACTAAGAATTCGCTTCACACAGAATGGAGGATAATAATTGAATAGTAATTATTATGTAACTTTTTGGTTATCATTAATCATTACTTTTATTTGAATTTGATGATGACTTAATGGTTAACTTATTTTATAATTTAATTTCTTATTTTAATATAATATTAAGGTGGAAAGATTTCGGCCGCGAAGTATTCAGCTCACAGAGCACCTAAAGGCCATGAATGAGTATTACATTTACTTACATCTTCCTTCGACGTACATATATTGTTAGCCTAATAGCCCTTTTTTAGTATTGATGGGTGGCAACACTAGTACGGACAATGTAAACAGACGTGATTAATTTTGCAAGCAGATGCTAATGTGATTAAAGAATCCTTATAAATCGCAGCAGTCCTTGTTTTACTTCTGGGATAAGGTCCTGATCCTTCAATATGCACTCGTCATAGTACATATTTGGACTAGCCACCGACAGAGTCACGAGACCTATCATACATAGTACTAAGAAGCACTTCATTTTCAATTTTACCCGTATTATTTTCAATGCAAAATCTAGCAGACGTCTGAGTTGGGACTGACCCGTCGAGCATTAAATAGGTTTTTCATGTCTTTTATTTTATCGAAATTCGAATGCTATGCAAAAAAACTATAATATGATTTAGGAATAACTATTACTATAACTGTTACTATAATATGATTTAGTAATAACTCATTAACATTAACAATTAGTAAAAAGGCTAGGATGTTTATTGACCGGCGAATTAAGCTAGTTGGCTGCGACAAATATTTGCAGTAGGTAAATAAACACCACTTATTTTTTCATATACAAAGACAGAAAAGCAACTATGTACAACGTAAAAACCATGCAGTGTTCTTTGTCAGTAATTGCTGCGCTCTTGAAAGAGCAACAGATAAATATGTTTTCCAATTAATTAACACAATACCTCATATTAGCTACTTCCCTGCATTCTACCTACCTACCTACTCAAAAATAAATCTAAAAATCGTTATAAATCTAAAAGAATAACTTAATTTTTTTTTAATATAAAATAGGTTTTATAATGTATGTTATATAATTACAATCTAAAAAACAAGCTTCCCACTTCCTGGCTCCATCATCAGATCAGCTCCGAAATAGCAAATAATATAGTTTTGGCATCTAAACTACATTTACATCCAAGGTATCATTTTGAGAAATAGGTTGATTAAAAGTCACTTCTAAAATTGTATTACATAGTTTTTTAGTTAATTATAAATACGAGACAGGGTGTTGATTAATAAAAATAGAATGTCACATTAATGTTTTATTTAATTATTTATTTTCGGGAAAAAAACTTGATAATATTTATCAAACCAAAATAAAAAAAAAACGGAGCTTCTGTGCAATTGATTAATTTCCATTAAGTAATGGAAAAGCTCCGTTTTTTTTCCATTTACCATTTTTTTCCATTACTTAATGGACTCGACTTATTGACAAAAGACAAAAGACTTTAAGACAAAATCTTTTTTTTTTCTTTTTCTTTTCGCAGAAGTTATTAAAAGAAAAGTTTTGATTATTCTTCCTTCTCATGTTTATGTTGCTGTTGATTTTCTTCTTCTGTTTGAGTGTTCTTAGGACACTGGTCCAGCGGCACACATTTGTCGGCCTTCGTATCCCTGACGGTGGGCGGGTCACAGTAACAGGCGGAGTAGTCGCAGAGAATCCCCTTCTCCAGAACAGGTTTGGGCTGGTCACAGGTCGCTTCAGGCATTTTCTGGCCGCAGCCGAGTGCGTACGCGTGCGTATTTTCAGGGCATTCTTTGTAACCTTTTAAGAGAAGATTGTTGTTTGTTAGTGATTGTTGTTGTTTTTAGATTGTGTTGTTGATTACACATAAAATTAATAAATTGTCAAATTTTGTGGTCAGGCTCAGGCAAGTTAGCGATGAAAAACTAGCCTAATAAAATAGAATTAAATTCTTAAAGAAATTAAATGACTCAAATTCTCTTATCGATAGGCAATATAATAATAAAATGTGTGCGTCTGCTTGCAGACTGAATGCTGCTTGACACCTGAATTTATTCTATGACCCTATGTATATAAATGATAAAAAATAATATTCGGGACACTTGATGCACACACGGTCGTCTGACCCCAAACTAAGCAAAGCTTGTGCTACGCTATGTATTCTTTCAAAAAATGAGTTCATAGGATTTGATTCAAGTTTAAACCAGTAGGTATGTTAATTATAACTCTACTACTATTTTTATTACACTAGTCATATTTTTATTCTACAGCACGATGACATAATATGCCTTTGTTTACTCACAAGCTAAGGAAATCATTAAACAGGTAAAACTTGTATTTGTTACTACGAGTAAGTGATATTTCTCGAAGTTATGGAGATTTATTGAAATAAAGCTTTAAAAACATAAAAAGGTAAAGTCATAAGGCAACTATACCAGTACATATCTAACTATAACGTGTGAAGTCGTGACCGACGTATTAAATTTAGTTAGGAAGATTTTTCTTAAACTCGTAAAACATTACTAACTTATGTATAGAAGCATAGTATTCATACTTAACATTATAACATCGAAAAAGTAACCCTGTCTGTCTGCATGTCTGCTTGTATACTTTTCACGGCTGAACGGATCTTGTAGAAATGTGATAATTAGTTACATTATTTCGCGAGAATGGTTTTTGGATTGGATGGTTATTTACTATTTTTTTATAAACGCGAACAAATTCGCGTGTAACAGCTAGTATATTATATACTATTGTAATTCGTGGCATAGATAGACATCGTTACTCAGTTAATCTTTACAATTTCGTGGCGAATTTCGCTCAACTATGCAAACATAAAAAATGGATTGGAAGGAGCTGCCTGCAATCTCGTAAACAAGATATCTTAGGACGAAATTTAAAAACATAGATACATTTAAATGCCAAGTTGTCCCAGCTCTGAGAATCTGTCTACTCGGTCAATAAATAAGTATAAATTAAAAACCCCCCACACCGATTGTCATCAAACATAGCTAAGAACACTCTCCCGCTCACTCACTAATTAACCCTTCAAACAAAAAAAAAACAAAATCAAAATCGGTTCATCCTTTCGGGAGCTACGATTGTTTAATTGTTTAATAACTAAAACGGCAACATGCCAATTACATCAGTTACTTAATTTAAAATAAGTGAATATCACAACAAGTCAATAGTAATAAGTCTCAATAATCAATAACAATAATTCAACATTGAATTGTAAAATAACATAACATGTCAATAATGATACGATAATAAATAAAAAAAAAAAAAAAAAAAAAAAGCATTGGGAGAGGTGAACTGGGGCCACAGACAGACAGACTGACACACACACACACACACACACACACACACACGCACAGAGACACAGAGAGAGAGAGAGAGAGAGAGAGAGAGAGAGAGACACGTCAAACTAATAACACCCCGTCGTTTTTTGCGTCGGGAGTTAAAATTAAAATTGAGTAAACAATTAATTTGGCCCATCGTATTTGGTTTTGTATCAAACCAATATTGGAAGAAAAGACGCGTTCAACTACAGACCCAATGACATATTTTTTTTGCTTTGCAACGTTAAACTTCAGAATTATCTTTTTAAATACGCTCGCGCGCCAGAACTCTATCATTATGACAGTCAGAATCACGAACGCACATCTATGATGTCAATTTTTGAATAAACGTGAACGAAGTCGCGGGTAACAACTAGTAAAGAAACAAAAAGGTATTTTAATTGCTTGAAGTAATGTGCATCCCCTCTCCTCTCCTAGCTTACTCTAAACCGGCTGGATAATGGAGAGCTAAACAGGTTTCATCTACAAAGTTACTAGCCTAAACCAGGGAGCCTACCATGAAATTTTATTGTCATGATGGCTACGTTTTCTTTTCAACGCTGAGCGAGCGCGAATCGTATCGCTGCGCAATAAAGTTCATGATCGCGCGTCGAAAATAAAACGTAACCATCATCGGGGCAATAAGACATCATAGTAGGCCCCAGTTCACCTCTCCCAATGCTCGTTCCTTAACTGTCTTTATTTTTTAAATAATCATACTTAGTATTATATTCGTTTACAAGACTACTCGTAACCGACGTGCGTGTATAAAAATTCTTGTGGAAGCAGAAGAAGCGAAAGATGTATGCCAGGATCGTAGCAAGTCAAAGTCAAAATGTTTTTATTCAATTTAGGTATCAAAGATACACGAACGTCAAAGTTTTTTTAAAAGCCTCTACTCAGAAGGACAGGCAAGAAACTGCGGGCATTATTTTTTCAAAGAATAAATAAATTACAGTCTCTCAAATTTTGGCTTAGAACTAGGTAATATCTATAAATACTAGTGGCTACTTGGCGGAAGCGGAAGGCTCCAGACATCTTTGTCTTCTAAATAATTCTTAACCTTATAATACCCTCTTTTCATTAATGTAGTTTTTACATGTGATTTGAATTTTCCCTCAGTGAGCCCTGTTATGTATCCCAAGTGAGGGAGAAGTGGTCACTGCCTACCAATACGTGTGAGAGGCGTGATTATATGTAGGTATATGCCATGTATTATATATTATGCCATGTATTTATGTTTGTATGTTATTAACTTACATTTTCCCAAAATGTAGATGCACCCCCGAGAGTGCGTCTTTGTGTCAGCCATCGACAGAGTCACGAGTCCTAACAGACATAGTAATAAGAAGCACTTCATAATGATGTTTCAATGTAAGTCGTGTGTTTCTCAAAACAAAATCTCGCAGACGTTTGAGCCGGCACTGACCCGGCGTGCTTTGCAAAGGTTGTTTTATATCATCAATTTTTATCGAGTGTTATGCAAAACAAGTTTACACTATGTACTATGTAAATATAGTGGTGACTCACGTTACCTTATATACTTTGAATCGTCTAAGAATATCTTAATGTCTTACTCAAATAAGCACTAAAACTGTTGGGATAATGTGTCAATTTCGGCATGGTGTTGTCTCCAATATATTATAAGAAATGTTAAAACTATCTAAATAACTAGCTGTTATCCGCGATTTTAATTTAAAAAATAGTGTCCACCTCATGAATTATTGTAACTGATTTTCAAATTTCATGAAGGTCCGTTCAGCTGTTTAGCCGTGAAAAGGTTACAAACAGACAGACAGACAAAGTTACTTTCGATTTTATAATATCATAAATATATAATATACTCGTACTAGCTGCGCCACGCGGTGCTACCCGCGGGTAAAAAGTATACTTTACTGGTATATAATTACATTTTTAAGGGATAAAAATAGCCTATGTGTTAATCCAGGGTGTGAGCTACCTCTATACCAAATTTCATTTAAATTGGTCCAGCCGTTTGAGCATGAAGAACTAACAAACATACACACTAACACACACACTCACAAACTTTCGCCTTTATAATATTAGTGTGAAAATTTATGAAGTGTGGATTGATATTAACCCTTTTTACCCTTTGGTCTTATAGCAACTTTGGACATAATTACAGTTCGAAAAAAAAATTATACCAAAGTATAATATTCATCTCGTATAATGTTAATGTTCATGTCAAACGTTCGACACGAAAAAAGAGATAGTTGACGCGCTCAACTTGGAGTTCGTGACAGCGGCGGCGAGTAAGTGCGGAGTACTTATTTTTGTCGTAGACCGTAATATTCTATCCAAACGGCAGTATGCATTTCGAGCCGGCCGTGCGACCACTTGTACTCGTATGCTTGGTGCGCAAAGTAGTGTTCGAGTGTTGAGCGCGCGTGAGAAGAAACAGCAGGTTGCCGTGCTTTGTTGCGACCTATCGCACGCGTTCGACACTGCCGATCACGGTCGTATAACAAATAAGCTGCGATTTTACGGTTTCCGCAATCCGGCTCTATCCATACTGT
The DNA here is from genome assembly GCA_911728515.1 of Peribatodes rhomboidaria. Taxonomy (NCBI): domain Eukaryota; kingdom Metazoa; phylum Arthropoda; class Insecta; order Lepidoptera; family Geometridae; genus Peribatodes; species Peribatodes rhomboidaria. The sequence continues at coordinate 2,182,950 of OU452184.1, read as the reverse complement.
CCTCTTTCATGTCAAACAGATCGCAGGTCGTGGTAGATGACAGAGGTCGCGTCGTATCCTCTAAGATGGAGAACGAAATGGGCGTCCCGCAGGGCTCCTGCCTATCACCTTGTTCAGTTTTCTCCATAACGACCTTCCTGGCGCCGTCGATGGCGCAGAAATCTACATGTCCGCTGACGACGTCACCGCAGTGATCGCAGTAATCAAGTGATTAATTGGTTGGGTGGTTCTCCTGTCGAAAGGGCTAGCGTTGAATACAGATAAGACCAGCTTCCTTGCTTTAACCTCAACGGCCACTTGACAAATTCGTATTGAGTAGCAGTTGGCAATACCGCACTCTCAGGTTACACTTACTCAGGTTCACATTATGAAACTGCTAGGTTTCCACATCGACGGTTTCCGCATTGATGTGGGAAATTCACATAGAAGAACTGTGTGGGAAGTTAAGCAGCTCGTGTATCGCGCTCCGGTGGCTCACCAGAACCGCTACCCGTGACGTTGTACGCTTCTGTTACTTCATGACCGTCCGCTGTAACATCACGTACGGGCTGGAACTGTGGGGCCGTGCTGCCGATCGTAACAGAGTTTTGTCATGCAGAAGCTATACGTGCCATATACGGGGTTCAAGACGACGACGTCTCGTACGTGGAGCTGTTTCGGGAAGTCCAGGCCTCTACCATGTGAGCTCGTTTACAAGTCAGCCCTCTTCACCCATGCTAACCTAGATATATTTCGACGTAGGGGCGTCCATAGTAGGTTTAATTTGCGTAGCATTAAGAAGAATGACCAACTGCTGACGCCGTCACACCGTCTCGTCAAGTCGGAGAGGTCAGTATATATTTTAGGGCCCGCACTCTATAAACGTATACCAGCTACCATTCGGGATGCACTTTCTACCGAGTACTTCAAAACCAAGCTCAGAGCGCGTCTCGTACGTGGAGCTGTTACGGGAAGTACAGATATTGCCTCTACTATGTGAGCTCGTTTACAAGTTCGCCCTCTCCACCCATGCTAACCTAGATATATTTCGACGTAGGGGCGTCCATAGCTCGTTTAATTTGCGTAATATTAAGAAGAATGACCAACGTCATGTCAACGTCAATGTCAACGTCACACCGTCTCGGCAAGTCGGAGAGGTCAGTATATATTTTAGGGCCCGCAACCTATAACCGTATACCGGCTACCATTCGGAATGCATCTTGCGTGCTTCACAACCGAGCTCAGAACGTAGTTACTAAAATTCATTATATTTTAAAATGAGACTTTTTAAAATTGAAATTATTATTATTATGTTTGTGTAGTTGCTGCTGCCTGCTATGGCGCTTTTTAGCAATTCTGGATTTTTGGTTGCGTTGACGTTAGATTAAACAATTAATCTAAACGTCCCGGATACAAATCCGGGATGTTTAGGGTCCATACTAATGTATGTCAGCCTTCGAAGAGCCTGACATATCTTCTAACCACAGCTACGAGTAGAGTAATACGTCAATGAAGGAAAAAAAGACAATTTTAGATTCTAGAACGGTTTATTCCATCAAAATGCTGCAAAAGTTTTCCTGTCATTTAACATGTGGACCGGAACACCCAGTGATTTTTTCTGAAATTAAAATTACAAATAAAATAATATACAATACTTGTTCATCATATTTGATGAATCTCTATTTTGGTATAATTGCTCAATATTTTGCTGAAAAATCCCCCTACAATAGTATCTTCTACCTATTGTACGATGAAGAAACAATGGATAGTTATAACCCACATACTCCGTTCCGGACACATACCTTAGTTGAATTCAACAATTAACCGGACGCCAGACATACAAAAGGATTTTTACCCAAGCTGAAACGGAGACGCTTCGCTCTCGCTTCGTACTAGCTCCGTCAATAAACAAACAAACTTACTTATTAAACTTATTCTTCCGAAGATTCAGAAAGTCCACACTCTTCGACTGGCACACATCTGTTGCTCTCCAGGTCCCGCACAGTGGGAGGGTTGCAGTAACAAAGGTTTGAGTAGACGCACACTATGTTCCGAATGGGCAGAGGCTTGGGGTCGTAGCAAGTAGGCTCCGGAAGCTGGTGGACACTACATGCTTCGTAGCCCCTGTGCTGTCCTTTTGGACAGCCCGCGGCACCTGTAAATTCGAAAACTTTACTGTAAGCATAGTGAAGAGTTTGAGACAATCAAAGAAACGCTGGCGTGATGACATTGACGCATTCTTGAGACTGGTAGAGCCTAGCGGATAATCGCACGTTCTACATGTGAGATCGAAACAAGTTTGTTTGCGAACATTACCTATCGACAGTTCAATAGTACGATGATTAATAATTATACTTCGAAGCCTTATCCGACCAATGTAACGTTAGTGCGAAAGTTATTACATCGAAAATACATTAAATAAAAGATTTTCTAACTAATGAAATGGGGGAGACCCAGAAGTGTAGGATAAAAAGAACCCAGCGCTTCGCATCCTATTTTTTAATTACAATGCGAGAATATTACAATGTATCTATGTCTTTTATAGTAAGTATATCGTTTTCCCTAGGTAAGCCCATCTTCATCTGCATTTCATACAGGATGAAGTCAATCACAGTTATTTTAAATAATACAAAATAGATACAAACACTTGTATAAATACAAAATGTACCAGGAAAACTGTTTATAATGATAGGTTGCATTTTAATTACTCTAACGATTCCGTCGTGATCTGCAGTTTGCAGTTTGACGTCGTTTATCGTATACTAGCTGCGTTGCGCGTATTCACGCGCTGTTCATAGGAACATTTTTTTTTCAGGATGAAAGGTTCTGGGGGCCTACCCTACATCTTATTGCCATGATCCATAACTAATTGATTGCGATCGCGAAACGTATGGTCGCGCATTAAGGTCCATGGTCGCGCAGAGTCGGAATCAAAACATAACAATCGTGGCTATAACATGTCATGGTAGACTCCCTAGTCATCTTTTTCTGTACCCCAAAAAACGTGTTGGTGTTTATGCGAAGTTTCGTGACGATTGGTAGTGTTGTTCCGGCGAGAAAGCAAAACAAACAACTATTGCAACTGAATATTAATTACAATTAATTAATTAAACTAATTATTTATTTATTAATTAATTCAATGAATTAATCAAATTAATCAATTAATTAATTTGATTAATTAATTGTAATTACAACAAATTAATTGTACAATTACAATTACAATTAATTTGATTAATTATTAAAAAATTAATTGTAATTAATTACAATTAATATTAGGTAAGAATGATCTCCGACTACACAATGGAATTCACTTGTGTATACTAACACAAGTAAATATGTACGTAGAGTAGGTACACGAATGAAAACGGTCAAAATGCAAGTATCAAAATCTTTTAGTAAATGGTCAAGTATTGTACTTACACCCTCCTTTTACATTTGTGCAGTCAGGGTAAAATTTCTTAGCAGCTTCTGACGTCATCAGGCCAAACAAACATATTAACACAATACACTTCATTTTCTCTTTTATTGAGATGACAATTAATAAGTATTTCTAAGTAATGAGAAAGAGATACGCTCGGTTCGATTTCTGGGTACGAACTGCGTACCTAATTGACCAGTTTTTTAATTTTATAAATACTGACTTTTAGTAGTATTATTCCACTCGCTACCTAATATTATGATGATTACTGAGAAATTAACTCGATCTCCTTGTATTTTTTCGACTAAACGGCTGAACATACTTACTTTCTTTTGTTTATTTGTGTGTGTGTGTGTGTGTGTTTGTTACTTCCTCACGATGAAACACAGCGACGGATTGTGATGATATTTGGAATGGAACTTTATACTCTGGGTTTATACATAGGCTACATTTAACATAACATATCGTCACGCCTTTCCCCCTAGGGAGCTGGCAGAAGCATACAACACTCACACTCCATCGGAGGATACTCAGTCCCAAATGTGACAAGGGGCGAGACTGTTGCCATGCACCGGGCTCCAGTCATATAGCAGATGACTTACAATATGCACATATGTTCACACAATGGACAAATTGGTGCGTGCCGTCGGGTGGGTTTAAACCCTCTCCATCTGGCTTAAGAGGCGAGCCTTTTCTAACTATCTTTTCTAACTAGGCTATCATTGCATTTCGAATTTTAGTTGATCTATCTGCTTTTTAACTGCAGGTAAAACTGCGGGCCCAGCATGTATTACATACGGAAGGGCATGGTTTGATGGGAAGATGGAAAATATGCATTGCATTAAAATTACTATAATTAAAATTGCTTGCATTTTATATTGTTTGACATTTTATTTATTATTATCATTGACTTGACCTGTGAGGATAATTTAACTGAATTTAACTAAATTATTTTATATTGCACTTACTTTTCTTTTTTGATAAAGTTTTTTGTTTTTGTTTGACGCCTATTTTGTAATTTTTCACTATTTTATTTCATTATTTTGTTTAAATTCAATTTTATTATTTGTATATTTTTAATTAATAATTTTTTTTTTCGCTCTTAAGTCCTATGCATGCCGTCTCCATTTATAATTATTGTTATAATTTAGTTATTTTAAGTTATATTTTATTGAATTTAATAATGTTTTAGTGTACACAATGTTAATGGACAAATAAATAAAATAAATATTTTTCATCCCAAAAATTGCAAAGGTGAAGTTATTTAAAGTGTCAATTATTAGGGTTCCTTACCAAAATAGTAGAACACCTACGTACCAAGATTTATTATCAAAAGTAGTAAATGTAATAATCACCATATTTTATTGATGCCTACGAATACCATTCATTGGAATTAACTTGTAGAGACTTAGAGTTGTTTTCGAAAAAAAAAAATTGGTTAGTTGGAATATATCCACCCGAAAAAAGGTAGGTAATATTTGACTAAACATGACTGCATAAGTGGTGTAACTATACACTAAATGGCCTATTAGTAATCGTCAAGCCTTTAATTAACCATTAAAAAACAATTACCTATTCACTAGAGCCTATCTAAAAAATAGTCTAAATAGGTACTTACATTAAAATGCAATTAGGAACCTTATAAATAAAAAACTACTTATCTCAAAAGAATAGTCTCACTTTAAATTTCACCTCGTCTAACTTTACATACAATTAACTTCTTTTCAAACTATTTCAAACAAGAAATCTTCACAAAATGAAGATGTTACTCGTGGTTTGTTTGCTGGGCTCGCTGGCGCTGGTGACGGCCGAGACTGTTTTATATCCTCGTGGATGTCTCTATATCATGGGAAGATGTAAGTACTCAATATACTTATTGTACTAGTCGGTCTATGAGCTGAAGACCTGGTGAACAGCGTCTGAATTTCAGATTCACTAGATTCGGTTAAGAAATGCGATCTGTAGATTAAGACAGCCGGACAGATACTCGCTCGGTCGAATATTTTATTACCTACTAGCTGCGCCCCGCGGTCAAAAAGTATCATATGTGCTATTCTAGACTATTATCTATCTCTGTGCCACATTTCATCCAGATCTGTTCAGCCGTTCTGGCGTGAAAGAGTAACAAACATCCATCCATCCATCCATACATACAAACTTTCGCGTTTATAATATTAGTAGGATTTTATAGCGATAGACATACATATACATATAGTCACGCCTGTTTCCCATAGGGGTAGGTAGAGACCACTTCCCTCCACTTGCTACGATCCTGGCATACACCTTTCGCTTCTTCTACTTCCATGAGTCTTTTCATACATGCTCGTCGGTTACGGGTACTCTGTAATTTAATTCTGATTTTTATTTATTTCGCGATTAGTAAAAAAGTCATGTCATCGAGGGAATCGGTTTCTTCTAGACAAGCGTATTTTATTGTAGACTGCAGTGTTGCATTTTTATTAAACTTAATTAAACATATTTAAACTAAACTCTTCTTTATTATTTTTATAATTTAATTAAACATTAATTAAGTTATAAAGAACTATAAAGAAGACAGTTCTTTTTGAAGTGAAACTTCTAATGCAACTTCCAACAAGGTTGCTTTAAACGTTTAACACTCCTGGGGAGGGGGAATAGAAAGAGACAGAGCGAGAGTGAATGCGAGGCACTTGAACGCATTTGCGTAGTAATAAAGATACACAGAAGTTTCTTCCGCGCGGAGGAACACCACGCACTAATTTTTATTTTATTTGTTAAACTTCATTGCTTAACATCGTCCATATAAATATGTATGTATTTGATGCCTTTGTACCAATCACTGATACATAGATAAACAATAGTTAGAGTAACCGATTCAAAACGTAATGCCGGGTTACGTGAGTAATTCCCGTTTTATAAAATAATACTGAGTGAAAACTATGTCAGTTTCCACAATAAAATAAAACTACATTAAAAAGAATGTATCCTAAACCTGAAACAACAAATTTATTACTTAAACGCCTTCATCTTAATTAAGAACAGACTCTCAAGTAAGGTTATCGAATCCACTCAGGCGCTTGGCAACTAATTTTTGTTTTGAGAGCGCATGAGACTGGATATTTTTCGCATTATAACGTGTAGCCTAATGTGTGGTGTTGTTAGATTCGATAGCGATGATAGCCTAGTTGGAGAAGGCCTGTCTCTCAAGCCAGAGGGAGCGGGTTCAAACCCAGCCGACGGCACGCACGAATTTGTCCATTGTGTGAACATGTGTGCGTGTATGTTATATGCTACATGACTGGAGCCCGGTGTATGGCGACAGGCTTGCCCCCTGTCACAATTGGGACTGTATACCGTCCGGTGAAATGTGGGTGATGTATTACCTCTGCCAGCCCCCTAGGGAGAAATACCTAACGATATGTTCTGTTATGTTAGATTCGTCTTAATGTCTAGAGTGATTTGAACAACCAATAAAAACACTTTCGCGGGCGCTCGAGGATGCTCGAGGTAAGAGTCTGATTGCAGCTACAGGCTACATACACCCGAAAACCTTTTGAAACTCTTGTCTTTTTCGGGCAGTTGGGTAAACGTTTTGTTTTATAGATATGATTATTAAGTTAGTAAGTTAGTGTGTATGTATGTGTGTTCGGGTCAAATGGACAATGCAACAATAAGGGACCATGGAGCTGGTCTGATTATGGAGTCGGAAGTTCATAAGAACTCTTCGATAGTTACTAGTTACTGGCCGTGTTTGCGCTTATTGTAATTAGCTCACGGTTCTGCTACTAACTTTATGATACCTCTTACAATCTTGTTCTAAAAAGTACACGGAAAAAAATAATTAGCTGCTGTTACTAAATTTTAGTTGTAGTAGCAAAAATCCTTTCAAACTATAGGGACAGCTAAGTTTTTTGTTAGCGTAGCAAATTGTTTTTAGCTGAACGAATCTAGCTGTTGCAGCTAACAATCTTAACAATACTTAGCAGTAGTTGCTAACAATCTTAACAATAATTAGCAGTAGTTGCAAATATTATTTGCTAATATTTGCTATAGCAGCTAACGATCTTATCTATTTTTAGCTGTGGTCGCTAACAATATTAGTGATAACTACTAACAAGACTTTGCTGCAGCTGACAAGTAATTTAGTTGTGACTGTGAATTGTGTTTGTTACCTGTGCTAAGGGTTTTAGTTGCGAGACCTAATAATTTTATCTGGGGCAGCTAATAAACTTTGAAGCATGAACTATTAGTATTAGTAGTAGCAGCTAAGTTAATTTACTATGCCATCACACCACCGTAGCTACAGCTGACAAGTAGTTTAGTTGTGGCTGTGAATTGTGTTTGTTACCTGTGCTAAGGGTTTTAGTTGCGAGACCTAATATTTTTATCTGGGGCAGCTAATAAACTTTGAAGCATGAACTATTAGTATTAGTAGTAGCAGCTAAGTTAATTTGCTATTCCATCACACCACCGTAGCTACAGCTGACAAGTAGTTTAGTTGTGACTGTGAATTGTGTTTGTTACCTGTGCTAAGGGTTTTAGTTGCGAGACTTAATATTTTTATCTGGGGCAGCTAATATACTTTGAAGCCTGAACTATTAGTATTAGTAGTAGCAGCTAAGTTTATTTGCTATTTCATTACACCACCGTAGCTGCAGCTGATAAGTAGTTTAGCTATGGCTGTGAGTAGTTTGCGGCTCATGCTAATGATTTTAGTGGCGTGTTATTAAGGCTTCTGTCTACATAACGAATGTGACGCGAAGTGGCAGCAGATAAGGCGTGAGACTGTGCAAGTTTTAATATGTACAAGGAAATGTATAAAGCATACGCATGGCACATTTCCTTAAATTACGCACTCAATCTGTCGCCGCGTCGCATCAACGTTCGATGTGCAGAATTGCAGCTTTTAGATCACGCAACTAAATCACTTAGCACAAGTAACAAACAATTCACAGCCACAGCTATACAAACTACTTGACAAATGCAATTTGTGGTGTAATAGAATAGCTAATTAACAGAGCTGTTACTACTTACTACTAATACTTAACAATCATGCTTCAAGTATATATATGTACCTATACACATCGCATATTCGGTGAATAGAAGCTCTAACAAAAAAAAACAATTGTTTATGAAGTTTAATAAATGCTTCTCAAAAATAATTGACAAACAAGTCTGTTGTTAAGTCTATTGTTGTTAAACAAGTAAACAAGTTATTAAACAAGTTGACTGCATTCAGTACAAATATTAATATCCCTCCTCTAATTGATTTTAACTAATAATAAGAACACCACTTCCATTATATACTTAAATTTTTACTTAAGCCTTCAAGGCATGAAATGATTTATAAAAAATGTCAAAGGCTGTAATGTTATTAAATATCAGAAAGCACTCAGAGATTTTGTCTTCATCCGGAGAAACGGCAAACAGCTGGGGCCCAACATTCAGCCCTCGAAACTTTTCTTTTTTAGGTAATGCGACTGGATTTCGGCGGCAGACTGAAAAAAAAAACATATTAAATACATGTACCCAAGTAGTTTGGTTTTATATGGTTTTGACAGCTAAGGTAACAATAAAGCTAACGTTAAAATTTTTCATTATTCCTGAAATGATAATCAACACAGTTTCAAATATTTATAGAATTGTAGCTATAATATACTTACTTTTAAAAATTGCATCAGCCTTTGTGTCCAAACCGGGACGGTCTCCATTGCCGTTTCTTCTTCATGACTATAGCTTTTATAGGAAATAGTGTTGTCATTGCTCTAAACATTTTCACTTTTTTTCCATCTGTAAATAAAAAAAACATAGGTGGGTACTTAATAAATAAATCATCAAAACCATAAAACATTGTTGGCTTTAAATAAAAATAACATAAAACCTAAACGAGACGTGGTTGTGTGCTAACCACACACGGTTTGCCCATTTATAGATTGCTACACATCTCATACCTATCTTCCGAACGAAAGAAGGTATGACTATGCATTTTAGCTCAAATTTTAAAGCATAATTGCTGCCATTGGCAGCAAAATTTTCAAGTCTCTGGGTCATATACTTTCCGAGTTATAAGCTAATACCTAGGTATGTGTAAGCTGAAGTTACGTCACATCAGCTGACACATGTTGAATCAACGAAACTATCAAACGTAGAGTTTTCATTTAAAGGGCCTAAATTAAAGCATGATTGCTGACATGAGCAGCAAAATTTTCAGATTCCTAGACCTCGTAGTTTCCACGTAATAATCAAAAACAGTTTTCGCGCCCAAAAATTCAAATTTTTGCTTAAAAGCGGCGTTGCCGTTCCGTGCGGTACATTATTGCAATTCAATTTGATCTTAGCGCGTATGCTACTCGACCGTGAACCTTATTGGGCAGCGATATGACTCACAGGCGCTCAGCGTCGGCAACAAAACGTAACCAAAACCATCATGGTAGACCCCCTGTACTTTGCGCGCTGATTAACTACTAGCCGATACCAGCTGATTACCGAAAGCCGTGTAACAGATTACCAAATAGTTAGTACACGCGGCGGGCGGCACGGTGCGAAACTCACTTTACGCTTTTATTACTTGTTCTATGCTTTACGGTCGTAGGTCTTTTTGGTTCACAGCGTCTAGTGATTCAAAAGAATAGGCTATTACAACAATAGGTATTGACAATTTCTGACGAAGTGATTTATCTCTTACGTAGAAACTTAGTAAGTAATCCGTGGTAGGTACTACTCGGCGTACTGACATAAAAATATAATGTTTTAAAATAAACGATGTTTATCAGTAAAACTCTGATCGCGAGTACGGAAAAAAAAAACAGGGAGTAGGTTTATACCTACTCCCTGTTTTTTTTTTCGTACTATCACGTAAGTGCCGTGTTATCACGGCACTTAATTAACAAAAATATATAAGTAATAGGTATATACTCGTACCTATTTACATACGCTCGGACTTGTAAACCTCCTCCGTTTCGTCAGTTTCCGTTCAACCGTTTTGGCCTTGGAAACGCTACAAATAGAATAGAGATAGAAGTTAGGTACCTACTATTGTTTTTAATACTTTTTAGGTTTAGGTACCCTTGCCATTGCATACCTTGCATACCTACAATTAGAGATATCTTCTACGCTCATACGTAGGTAAGTAGGTATAGGTATTTCGCTTTTGATGACTGTCTGTATAGCGGCGCGTATACGTTATTTATACGTGTTGCGTTACCGTCAGACAGCAAACATAGTTGACCGAGCGAGCGTTAGCGAGCGAAGCGTCTGTGCTTCTTATGTTCGGATCTGTCTTTTATACAGCTCGCATTTTTTTGAAAAATAAAATCATATTACCTACCTAGATCTCCGCCATTTTGAAAAAAACCGAAACCTGACAGCTAAAAAATTCTGAATCATTATAGAACCTGTTCACAAAATTTCACGAGATTCGGTTGAGAAATGTAGGTAACCAGTAGAAGGACAGACGCCGGCCGGCTCTTCACACTAGGCTGCGTATCATGCACATACGCAACAGAGACGGCAATATCTAGGTACATTTTTCCAGTCGCCTCGAATCGGAGTTGCTAGTTCACTCCGCCGCCGCCGCCACCACTTCGCACCCTACATTAAACCTTGCATATTTATAATGACCAAAACAGAATCAATTAACACATACAGAATCGTTTAAATCACAAATATACTTACTGTATTGTAGTCCTGTTTGATGCATTAAGTTTGTTGCAAAATAGAGTGATACCAGCCGATGGTAGGACCAATGACTGGAGCCGATATATAGTAACAGGATTGCCCCCTGTCAAATTTGGAACTGAATATCGTCCGGTGAAGTATGGGTGTTGTACTACACTGTACACACTTCACACTTGTTGCGCCCAACAATTTTTCTTTCTTTCTAGGAATTACCTGTAAACAGCATAATTATATGTTAGGACTCGACAATTATTAGTGATTTAAAATGCTAAACATCAATTAGAAGTACTTATTGCAATAAGTTATAGTTACTTTCTGCATGTTTTTAAAGTAACAAATATAGTTCGCTGTCCTATTTTCGGCAACAGTTTTTCCAAAAATACTCGGTCAATAGATGTAGGTGATGAGCTTCTATATTTTCATCTGTAAAAGCTTACGTTATTTTTTTGCAACACATGTGTTCTATAGGTAGGTACCTAAGTACTTGTGTTTCGGCCAGGGGTGCTAAGTTCACGCCAGGTTCTACCCGGCCCGGTGTACACCATGCACTGATAAAAGCACTATTAGTTCAATATAAACAATTTAAACTTTTTTAATGCGAAGTTAAAGTTAAATTTTACGTGCGAGCGGACGCGAGTGCGCGGGACAGTCATTCACCGACAAGTCCGACAACTGACTGATTTAGCGCGTGCGATGCTCGCACGCCGAAAGGCCGGGAGTTTACGTCTCCCTCCCCACTCACAGGTATCTCGCGGCTTTGTGGATGCCGCCGGCTTTCGTAGGTATCGTTTTCTATCTATAATGCCTACAGATATCTGGCGTAAACAACTTGCAATATAAAGGCATCAAACTTTTGGCTAATTTACAAGCTTGGCAATAGAAAGATCGCGGTTCTAAAGTGTGAATATGGGCAAAATCGGTACAACTCCATACATCAATTGCGAGATGTCAGTGCGATGCAAACCTGTACAGCCGGCTAGGTTTTTGCAGCATGCCACTTTTCTAACGGAAAATCTTATCAGTAGATAGATTACTGTATCTGGACACGCAAGCACTCATAGTAGGTAGGTATAAAAGCTCATAATAAAATAATGCAATGCAAAGTAGGTACTTACTTACTTTTGAATTTATCTTTGGGCGGCATTGTAGCCCTAGAATTCACTTCTTTTGATTTCCTTTCCACAAATGAAAAATCCTTTTTTTAACACTATAATCACTTTTTCTTCCAATTTTAACGCCGTAACGCAACCAAATTCACGTGAACACACACGTTACGATACGATACGAATTACGAAATGAAATGAAACTTTTTGTAAGTGAATATGTATATATTCATGTATTTTTAGTATTTCAAAATCGCTAAAAAACTTATCTCCACCATTTTGAAAAAAAATTAAAACTGGCTCGACAAATGAATCTATAAATATTTATAAACCTATTTATGTTTTTATCATAACAAAACATAACATATCGTCACGCCTTTCCCTTGAAGGGGCTGGCAGAGGTATAATACAACATCCACACTTCGCTGGACGACAGTCAGTCCCAAGTGTGACAGGGGGCGATCCTTTCGCCATAAACCGGGCTCCAGTCATGTCATCTACCTATGTAGCAGATGACATACAATCCGCACATTGGTGTGAGGTAGGCTTTCTCAAACTAGGTTATCATAGCTTAACATTTTTTTACAAGTATACAATATACCTACCTAGGTAAAGTACCTAATAAGCGTGTTTAGCAAAATCTTAGACATGGATCAGAAGTAGGTACCTATCTACCAATCTATCAAAACCGCGGTAGGTACAGAAAAACGTATTCTGTTCTAGTTAGGTAGGTAAACAAATTGTGTGCGTCTATACGTACTTGTGCCTACGTAGGTAGGTATATGTATGGTACAGTTCCGGCACCTACCAATTATGAATTATTTAGTATTACTAACTTCACAGGTAGGTACATCTAAATGTTGTGTGTCGCACAACTATAGCGATGATGGATATAGGTACTCATTATGTAGGTCCCGCATTAGATAACTACATAAGTCACTTGTCAGGTAGGCACTAATAATGCTCCGAAGTTTACACCATGCATGGCAGACATGAGGCCAGTAATGCTAACAGAATAACATTTCAGAATTTATAAATTCTAAGCCTCGAAGTTTAACGCCTAAGTAGTCTAATTACCTATACCTACCTGTATACCTACTTACTTACCCATGCATAGATATTTTTGTAAGAAAACTAATAAAACCAAAAACAACCGACTGCCTTGGTGGCTCAGTTGGTAGTGAACCTGCCTTTTGAGCTTGTTGGCGTGGGTTCGATTCCCACCTAGGGCAAACATTTATGTAACATTTGTGTCTGTCCTATGTCTGGGTGTTAAAATATATTTAATTATGTATTGAAAAATATCTAAGTACCTAGGTATGTAGGTATACTATGGTAAGACACTAATAACAACTAGTGGCTCTGTGAGCTGTAGACCTCGCGGCCGACATCTGTTTTCCTCTACAGGTTGCATTCCTGAACCGATTCACGTGAAATTTTGTGAGCAGGTTCGATGATTAGACAGATTTTTTTTTTAAATCTATCTAAGTAGTGAGTCTATTAACAAAATTTTAGGAAATTCCGTTTGTATCGGCCTGTGGACGAAGGCCTTTTTTTTAAGCTGAAGCATAGACGCTTTGCTCAAATGCTCGCTTGGTCGATTAAGTAAGGAACAAAAGTAATACAACAAGCACAAAGAAAACAATCAACTTACGTACGCATAAATGCATCTACGTAGGTATGAAATATTCTTGTCTTCATCAATAAAATAATGCTTAATGGTTAGTACCTACCTAAGTTAGGTTATTGTATCTACCTGTATGACGCGGTGACGCGGACTGCCCTCCCGTCGTTTGTGCCCTTGCAACGCGGAAGAAATAAGTACCTACCTACGAAAAGCTCACATCGCGAAGACTTATGAAGATGTACTTAACTAATTTCTCACACTTCTCTCACTACTAGCACACTACTCACACACTAGCCCAGACAGGCTAACATGAGTCGTAGTAGAGCGAGCGAGAGCTTATTTTGCTCTGCTTTCTGTTTTTCTTACGCATTTTCGCTAGTTGAATTTTAGCCGAGTTGGAGAAGGCTTGCTTCTAAACTCAAAAGGAGCCGGTTCAATTTCAGCCAAAAGAGCGCACCGATTTGTTCATTGTGTGAAAATATGTGCGTAGGTATTTAATGTCATCTGCTATATTGTATAACTAGAGCCCGGTGTACAGGCGACAGACCCCTGTCATATTTGCATATGAATATCGTTCGGCGAAGTGTAAGTGTTGTAATACACCTCTGCCAGCCCTTTCGGAGGAAAGGCGTGGCGATGTGTATTTACTATTTAAGATAACCTAGGTACATTCTGAGCTACAATTTCATTTCTTCCAATGGTTACCTACGTGTTTAGGGAGTACGAGTACTTAAATATAATGTGGGAAACAGGCTTAAAAAGTTTATAAGTAAGTAAACACTACCAGGGAGGTGTCACTCAGAAGTTTAGGTACGTTTCGCCAGCGCACTTACTGGTTCTTATCAATATAATTAATATTCAATATCTGGATAAAATTTGGCACAGATATAGCTTACGTCCTGGACATAGGCTACTTTTTCAAGGCTGAGGAGCTCAAACTCCTGCTGCGGGAGCTGCGGGAATGCTTAGATATAACGCTATAGACGACCACGGCCCCCTGAGCGCTAGCCCCTTTGGGCACCTCCCCGAGCCTATGCTCTTCCTCGCCTGTGTCGAACACCAGACAAATCGTCATCATCATCTACCTTGCTCGACCGGTGAGCGCCAGACATCCTAACTAATATTATAAATGCGAAAGTGAGTTTGTTTGTTTGTAACGCTTTCACGTCTCAACTACTCAATCAATCGTTTTGACATTTTGCATACATGTTGTCTGGGGTACTGAAAAGGACATAGGGTACTTCTCGAAAAAATAAACAGTTCCTGTGGGACCGCGGATGAAACCGCGGGGCGCAGCTAGTATCTCATAAAATTTATTTTGGTCGAATAATTAAAGTCTTAGTAGCAGTTACAAATTCAATTACTACTTACTTATTTTTAAAGTAAAACAATTGATACGTTCGGTTACATATAAACGTGGGATAGCTATTTAACTTAGTTGCTACTACTAACTTCTATGCCACTAATTAAATTGCTGCCTTACAAAAAGGAAATTAATCACGCAACTAAGTAGTTTTGTTACAGTATGAAACCAAATTTATAACCACAGTTAAAACTCTTGTGAGGTGCAGCTAAATATTAATTCACTAAGACAGCTATCATACTTTGCTACAACAACATACCTACTAAAACATATCTTCATCATCTTTACATAATGATATGTCTCACACAATGCTATTAGATCACAACATTAGGAACAGCACAAAATATCCCGCTTGCCGTCTAAAATTTCACATACGACATGGAAATAACTGTAATAGAAAAGACTGGTTAATGTAGATAATGTCAATTAGCAATAGCAGGTAAATAATTTATCTGAAAGTAGTTAAAATATTTTGCTCTGATAGCTAATTGAAACATTCGAATTTGTTTTGTTTATATAGATAACAAATTTAGTAAACTCAGTTAAGTAATTTGTAGTAACTGCAACTTGAGTGTGATTCTCCTAGCAAAATTTTATTTTGAATAGTAGCTAAGCAGTCTTTGTCGTAGTCAACAAAACTTTGCCAGTGTTTCGAAGATATTCGGTGCAGCAGCTAAGACATAGGCAGCAAAACAGATTTAGTTGCCACAACTAAACCATTTTTTTCCGTGTAAGATTTTAACAAAAACACTTTCAAAGTCAAAGTCAAAGTCAAAATGTTTTTATCCAATTTAGGTATCAAAGATACACTTATATATGAACGTCAAAAATTTTTAAATAGACTCGACCGCCTTGTTCGGATACAGAGCCACTACTCGGAAGAACAGGCAAGAAACTGAGGGGCATTATTTTTTAAAAGAATAAATAAATTACAGTCTCACAAATTTTGGCTTACAGCTAGGTAATATATATAAATACTAGCTACTTGGCAGAAGTGAAAAGCTCCAGACATCTTTGTCTTCTAAATAATTCTTAACCTTATAATACCCTCTTTTCATTAATGTAGTTTTTACATATGATTTGAATTTTCCCTCAGTGAGCCCTGTTATAGTTTTCGGGATTTTATTGTAAAAACGAACGCAGTTGCCTAAAAATGACTTATTACTTGACTTAGTCAGTCTAAATGTCGGTACATTACCGTACTTGTATACTTGCTAATGAATTCACATATTGCAGGCCAGGAAGAATGTCCTGTAGGGACGCACGCGTACGCCCTGGGTTGCGACTACAGAACTCCTGAGCCCACCTGCGAAGATCCGACTCCAGCGACAGAAGAATACATGATTTGCGATTACTCGGCCTGCTACTGTGACGCCCCCTACGTCAGAGACACAGAGAGCAACACATGCATACCTCTGGACCAATGCCCGAAAAGAATAAACAAGCGTAGTAGTTCTTATTAGTGTCTAGAGTAGCAGCAACTGTTCTAGAGAAGAACATAACTTTTTTATATTAAGGCTGAGTTGCTGCAACTATCTTTAACTATAACGAAAGCTTACCTGGCCTTAAAATATTTGCTAACCAGAGACTTTACGGCTAGTTTCACTTTGGTAGCATTTTTTTACAATAATCAAATCGTGAAAGTTACATAGCATAGCGGAGAATCTCACGTAAACTAGAGATTTTAGGGCCGGTTAAGCTTTGGTCAAAGTTAAAGTTAGTTGGTGCAACTCAGCCTTAGAAATCATTTTGTTTTTAAGATTTGTTGATTTAAAATCATTTGTCATCATCAGTTTGCGTTTTACCTGTTTTTATTAAATTAATATTCGGGACATTTTGCACACACGATAATTTGACCCCAAACTAAAGCAAAGCTGACAGACAGAACACACACAAAATATGTTAATCACAAGAATTTTTGCCCTAGGATGGGAATCGATCCCACGCCCTCAAGCTCAGAAGGTAGGTTCACTACCTACTGAGCCACCGAGGCAGTCTTAAGTCCCATCGGTAATAGTCTTATAGCTGACTTTACATGTAAGTATGTAGATAAGTTGTTTATTAGGGTTCCGTGAGTTCTGTACTAAATTAAGAAACCTTTATAGTTTCGCCTTGTCCGTCTGTCGGTACTGAGTCAGTAAATCATAATAACACATGGTTCAAATGTTAATATGTACGAGTATACACTGTTTTGTTATAGATAACATTTGACAAAAAAAGAATGTTTTTATTCAAAACATAATTATGTAACAACTAAAGTTCACTGAAACTCGTTGAAACGAAATTTTTTGTAACAAGTTTTTACAAATACTATTTCCTAAGTTAAATGTTAACAATACTAAAATGATGAAATAAATAATCATCTTGTTAAATGTTGTTGAAATAAGTAAGTGCGAAAAACAGAACTCTAGTGCCATTGTTTTCGAGTATCTACTTACTATGTGCCATAGCAGTTAACCACATGAATGATTAACAAGAATAATACCGATCGCGAATACAATTAAACAGGTAAATATTTGTATGCTATTCGGCGATAATTACAGTACAATAATTTCCACCAGCGACAAAATTATTTTACTTGTTTTCATTTTTCGAAAACTTGTTTTCTGCGAGTTTTCCCGAACGACCGTTACATCATAATTCATTAATATATGTTCAAGTACGATTGGATGAGAGGATGGGATTATTGGACTATTTATGGTTCGAAAATGGCGAAAGATAAACAAGGTGTATTTAAATTGAGAGAGATTAACCAGAAGTAGTAAAAAATAAAATGTCTCTAAATTTTATCGACACACAAGCATTATCATATCCATACATAATATTTACATATCGTCACTTCATTCCCGCGAAGGGGCTGGAAAAAGTGCAAAGGAAGGAATAACACCCACTCTTCACCGGATGATATTCAGTCCCAGTCCCAAATGTGACAGAGGGCGAGCCTGTCACCGGGTTCTAGTTATAATTATCAGTGAGCATTATCATGAGTACATTTAATTTAATATCAGCTCAGGGGCCTTATTGTGTCACAAAACCAGCTGGCCAATCAACGCGTGCCCTCCTGCTTGCCAAACTTACAATACATACAACCGAGCACGACAGCACACGATTACTATTGCTACCACGCACATAATAAGGTCCAAATTCAGCAGATTTATATCAGAACTCTCCATTGGGGTTCTATATTACCCAGCTGCCGATCAATCTCTCAGTTTACACCTTGTATAATACCTTCTTCTTTTTGAATATTTCCTAAAGCAAACATTTCATTTCCATTCAAAGCAGTTGATTGACGCGCAACAAGCGTTTAATAAACGCCAGGCGCCATCAAAAAGAATATTTTTCTGCGTAGAAACGAGCAGGCGCAGTTTGGTTTCATCAAAGGCACCTTTATTACCGACGTGGCTTGTGACAGATCTACTGATTCACTAGAATATGCTGTGGGTTGGCTTGTTCTACTAGGAGACATTTTATTATACTTGATCTTAGACACGTAAGGTACAGATTATTGCAGCTATGATCGAGTATACTTGAGTTACATGCTATATGAACACTGGCAAAGACAGCAGGATTGACTAATACCGGCTTGACTATCTAGAGCACAGGCAATGGCAGCAAGGATTTACAATACCTACTTTACTCTAGACATATAGAACACAGGCAATGACAGCAAAAATTTACTATACTGACTTGACTCTAGTTATCTAGAATACAGGCAATAACAGCAAAAAAATACTATATCGACTTGACTCTGGACATAGGTATAGAACACAAGCAATGACAGCAAAAGTTGACTATATCGACTTGACTCTAGTCATATCGAACACTGGCAATGACAACAAGGATTGACTATATTGACTTGGCTCTAGACATATAGAACACAGGCAATGCCAGCAAGGATTGACTATACCGACTTGACTCTAGCTATCTAAAACACATGTAATGACTGCAAGGATTGACTATACTCGTACCTACTAGACTCTAGACATCTAGAATACTGGCAACGACAGCAAGGATTGACTATCTCGACTTGACTCTAGACATCTAGAACACTGGCAACGACAGCAAGGATTGACTAGGCTCTAGACATATAGAACACAGGCAATGACAGCAAGGATTGACTATACCGACTTGACTCTAGCTATCTAAAACACATTAATGACAGCAAGCATTGACTATACTTACTTGATTGCCTCTAGACATCTAAAATACTGGTAACTACAGTAAGGATTGACTATATCGACTTGACTTTAGAAATATAGAACACAGGCAATGACAGCAAGGATTGACTATAC
Source organism: Peribatodes rhomboidaria (assembly GCA_911728515.1). Taxonomy (NCBI): domain Eukaryota; kingdom Metazoa; phylum Arthropoda; class Insecta; order Lepidoptera; family Geometridae; genus Peribatodes; species Peribatodes rhomboidaria. The sequence goes on along the minus strand of OU452184.1, from coordinate 2,163,509 downwards.
CAACTTGATGCTACACATCTCGAACACTTAGCAACGTCAACAAGGCTTGACTATAACGACTTGACTCTAGACATATAGAACACAGGCAATGACAGCAAGGATAGACTAAACCGACTTGACTCTAGCTATCTAGAACACTAGACAGCAAGGATCGAGCATATTCTTGCATCTGGGTACGTTCCGATTACGTGAGTACGGTACGAACGCTTTTGGCGCAATTACGCCAAAAGCGTTCTTTGTGTACGTTTGCGTGTGTGAGCAAACACGTGTTTGCTCACACACGCAAACTCATGCGGCTCTAATGACGATTTTGGAATTCGGAACGAGCTCACTAATTGGTTAAATTCGTGATTGAATGCAACAGTATCGTTTCAAGAGATCTTTGCATTATTCTACTCATTTAATCAAGCAATTACACATTGTTGTATTGTATTCTACTTTCGGCATCAAAATCTTTATTTAACAAGATTAATTAAAATTTGATAATGTGTTAATCAAGGGCATAAGCTATATTTTATTGAAATCACATTCAAACTCGTAGAGCCGTTTTAGCGTGAAGAAGCTGTCCACACACACTCACACACACACTTACGAACTGTTTCATTTACTTATAATAAAAATGTCATAAATTACAACGCCTACACACATCTAAATGTCTTTGGATGTTACAGACTTTACACATCACCTCATATATACTGCTTGACTTATAATGTATTTAGATAGATTTTTATATAAATAGTATTTATTAAAGAAAAGCGTTTTTTTACTATAAAGGAAGTCATCATCCTGACAGGTAAGTGTCTCTGGTAGAGTGAGGATGCACTTAACCTTTCTGTATTCTGAGCACTCAATTTACACAAATATGTGTGTGTGACGTAGAGAAAAGACCTAAATTTACTTGCGAAACAGACTAAATACTATATCTGCTTTTATTCCTACTACGTACGATGTAATTCTGTTTGTCAATAAATCATGTTCATGTTTATCTGTTCTTATTCTGTCTTATTTACATCCTAAGGTTGCCTGGAAGATATCGCTTTGGCGATAAGACCGTTACACTAGTTTTGAGCTATTTTTTTTTGTTTTGCCATTTCAAGTTTAAACAATAAAGAGTTTTATCTATCTGTCTAAGGACCACTTGCTAAAGGTCGGGTTATCTTTTTGAATCGCAGTCAACTGCTCATAAGACGTTAAGCTGGTTTATCGTCTTCCGTCACCAAGAGTTAGAAGATAACCTTGAGTTAATTCAATATTAGAGTGACATTTATAACATTCTAACTCGGAGTTAAGCAAGCGCATGCGTTTAAGAATATAGCTTCGTATCTTTTGCAAGTAAGACCCACGGCCCACTTACAAATGATAAGTGTCTATTTTAGGAAGGTATATTTCCTTTATGTTTTTCCCAATAGATAAATTGAAGTGTCACATACACATAAGTTCAATATTACGATGGTATATGCATAGGAAACCCTATTTCGATAGAGCCTGCCCTACGGTCATAGCCTTGTAAGACCCATACATAACCTCTAAGACACCGTTCGGATCTGGGTACACTGAGTTTTGTATATAATTGTGTGAATTCGAATTGTATGTTACAACGGGTAGAGTGTCATTTGAATTCGGATGATTTTAACTGTGGTAAATTACTATCAAGTGTTTTTTTTTAAATGGTCTTCAACATAACCTTATAAACATACGTTATAAACACTTCACACATACTGAAAGCAATGCTTAAAAACTGGTTATAGCATGAGCATATAAAGCATCTTTAGCACTCTTCTGAATGGTAAGTACTAAGTTCGAGTGGTGAGTGGTAATGAGTGGTATAGCAAAAGTAACTAACAAGTAACATTATTAAAAGAAAACCAAAAAACACGGCTGCAAAATGTTGTACCCAATGTCACTTCCACTATCGAGACGATTCAAATGACACCTCACATGTCGAAATCCATGACGCTGTTTAGGCTGTAGGGCCAGCCAAAGAAACCTCATTCATACATACATACATACAAACATACACTATAAAAACATAACCCTCCTTCTTGCGCAGTCGGGTAAAAACAGCATTAAATAAATAAATAAATAAATTAGGACACTTCCACACACGGTCGCCTGACCCCAAACTAAGCAAAGCTTGTATTATGGCTGCCAGAGACTGATATACATACTTAGATATTTTTAAATACATACTTAAATAGATAATAACACCCAGACATAGAACAAACACAAATGTGCATCACACAAATGTTTGCCCTAGGTGGGCATTGAACCCACACCCCCAAGCTCAGAAGGCAGGTTCACTACCAACTGGACCACCGAGGCAGTCAAATTGTCAAAAGTCAAAAGTCTAAAGTCATTGATCTATTAACTAAAGAAAACACCATGTACAAAATACGAGTACGTGAACCCTTTTCACCATTTTGTATTTAATCGATATGCAAACGGCACGCTCGGTACATCCCTAGTAATCCCTACTCTTAGGTCGCAATTCAATAAACATGTCAATAAGTCAAGTAATAATATCCCAAGATGATCCGGGGACGAGTCTGAAATAGTAATGAGGTTTAAGTGTATCGATATATCTATCGAAACTGTGTCAAGTAAGTGTCAAAAGTTTTTTTCAAAAACACTGTGAAAAATATTTTTTCACCGAGCGAGCTTTATGCGTGAGCGAAGCGTCTCTGTTTCAGTTTGAGGAAAAATGCTTTCGTGTGTTCGGATGTCCAGCGCATGTCCGCGTTTGCTCGACTACTGGTCGCATTTCTCAACCGATTTGAGTAAAATTATATGAGCAAATTCAATAATTATCATAAAATTATTTATCACTTTAGCTTTTGAATTTTTTGTAAAATGGCGAATATTTGGGGTTGAATGGGCGATGGGCCTCATAAGAAGGCTCCAGGTCACCCAAAAAGCAATGGAGAGGGCTATACTCGGAGTTTCCCTACGAGATCGAATCAGAAATGACGAAATCCGCAGTCGAACCAAAGTAACTGACATAGCCCGAAGAAGGCCTCCCACAAGGTGGGCTGACGATCTGGTGGGGGTCGCGGGAAGCCGCTGGATGCGGGCAGCGCAGGACCAGTCGTTGTAGAGATCATTGAGGGACACATTTGTCCAGCAGTGGACGTCTTCCGGACTGACATGATAATGATGATGATGGGGTTGAAAACATTAAAAAAACATCATATTTCAGACATTTGGAAATATGCCAAGATATACTCGCGAAGTCTTTAGCTTACAGAACCACTATTTTTAAGTGTTAATCCATTGGTTTGCTTATAAGATAAATAAATAAATAAATAAATTGATTCGAGACACTTCCACACACGGTCGCCTGACCCCAAACTAAGCAAAGCTCTATGGCTGCCAGAGACTGATATACAAACAAAGATATTTTAAAATACATACTTAAATAGATAACACAAATAGTACTGTAACACAGTTAATAAAACTTGGCATTAATATTAATAAGTTGGCTGCACTGCATTGTAGTTGGCAACCATGCGCCGGGAACCTCAAGGGAAATCCGCTGGAAAATTCTAGAAAAAAAAATTGAAATATCGCGATAAATCTGAGTTAGTTTGCTTACGTCAAATGCTGGTTATACATTCATAAGCGGGCCTTGTTTCACGACAGTACTTGGGGAAGCACACAATTGTAAGAACGTACAAACAATAAACTGTTGTAGTTTATGAAAATTGTTTTTGCACTTAGACTACAAGTCATTATCATCAGTTAGAAATACTTGACTATGTAAATTTTGTAGTGATAGTTGTTGTAAAGAGAAAAATATAGAAAAACTAGCATACCTTGGGTCAATGAGTAGGCAAGACACAAATACTTGTAGGTAAGTAATACTTACCTACTTAGGTTTTTTTTTTTACAAGCTCTGCAAGAAACTGGGTATACTTTTATACTAAGTACTACTAAGTATTTGAGATAAAATTAAATACTAAGGCATTTGACTCTTGGGAAATTAAGAAATATTAAAAAAAAAAAGAAGAAACAGTAAACAATATGAATTTTACTTACTTATAACATATTGTCACGCCTTTCCCCCGAGGAGGCTGGCAGAGGTGTAATACAACACCCACACTTCGCCGAACGATATTCAGTCCCAAATGTGACAGGGGGCGAACCTGTCGCCATCCACCGGGCTCCAATCATGTAGCAGACGACATATGTACAATAAGCACATATGTTCACACAATGCACAATTGGTGCGTGCCGTCGGCTGGGTTTGAACCCGCTCCCTCTGGCTTGAGAGGCGGGCCTTCTCCAACTAGGCTATCATCGCTCACTTAAACTCATAAAAAAATATTTATTCGAGTTTTGTGTTGTAACTTTTTTTAAATGCATAATACATGACTTTTTATTTGTTAAATTGTCAGTCAGTGAAACAGGCCCCAGACTGGTCTCGAGATTAACTTAGCTCTAAACTTGTTATAAGACTTGTGGATTAAAAAGTGGATTGTTGAGGCAACACCTCATCGGCGTTACTTCATGCAGCTCTAACGCGTCTGGCTTGTGTTTTTGATTTGAGCTGTTTATACAGTGCACTCTACGTCTAAGCAACTTCATGCAAACAAGCTTAAATGCTATGTAGGTACTTTTATATCTGATATTCCTCTTACACTGAAATTATAAAGAGGAAATATTTGTATATTGGTTTTTTTGTATGTTTGTAACGAATTATCTCAAAAACTACTAGTCCGATTTAAAAAAAATCTTTCACCATTACAAACTTACATTATTCCTGAGTGACATAGGCTATAAGAGCGAACGAAGCCGCGGGAAAAACAGCTAGTCCTACTAATATTATAAACGCGAAAGTTTGTAAGAATGGATGGATGTTTGTTACTCTTTCACGCCAGAACGGCTGAACAGATCTGTATGAAATTTGGCACAGTCAGATAGATTATAGTCTAGAATAGCATATAGGATACTTTTTAACCACGGGTGAAACCGCGGGGCGCAGCTTGTAAGTAACAATGTGACTAGGTACTTAAAACAATACTAAAGTAAAAAGTACTTTTTTAATACCATACCTCGAACCATTTTATAACTTTCTAGTTATAAACATGTTAATCCATACAGGCTGTTAGTTTTAGCTATATTAGGATCCACCAATACATTAGGCTTTATGCTGAAATCCATATCACGATCCATCAATAGGCCAGACTAGGCCTAAAAAATTGAGTGACACAACTCGAAAATACCTATCACGATTCCAATTTAAACTAACAATCCCAAAATCTAGACTGAAAATGCATAGGTCTGGCCCAAATGCAATGGCCATTGTAACATAATAAACTACCAGATAAATTAAAAGAAATAAATAAAGAAAACTGTTTTGAAAATAAATTAAAATGCTTATTAATACATAAATGCTATTATAAATTAGAAGAATATCTCAAAGATAAAAACTTAAATATTAAAGAATAAGCCGGCCCACTCCACATGATATTCCAATACCCTAATAGGGTCCATTATGAGATACTTATGTATATTATAACTTTAAGATCTTGTGAACTTATGTAACAACCACCATTATGAGCAATAAATACTTTGACTTTGACTTTAGGCATCAAACTACATAGGTGTAGGCTGTGTGTATTAAATACCAAGGCAATAAAATTTGACACGATATCCCCAGCTAGCAAGTAAGCAATGGAAATTTCTGGGCTTTAGGTCATCGGAGATAGCGGTCTGACCATTCACACAAAAACTGTAAAACGATCTGGACGGGGGCATCAGAAACTGACTGAAGGTTCTTCTTATTACTCTCTTAGTAGGGGACGTAAGGTTGCTTCAGGGATTCATTTTTTCCGCGGCTGGACGCTGGGGGAACACTTTCCCGGGCATTTGTGAAGGGCACGGCAGAGAGTTGACAGAAATCAGACAGCAGGATAGACGGCGAAGGAGGAGCGTTGTGCTCTACGAATTAGAAGAGCGTAGGCAAAATCCACCTGAGAACAGCTATCCGATTCGACCCATCCGTTCCTTTATTTTTCTGATCCATTCGAATATTTACCTGAATATTTACTCTCTAATCAAAACCGTCTGCGCCCGACAACAAAGTCTACAAGATAAAAAGTCTAAACCACTTCACGTATTGTTCTGTTTGTCTTCATCAGATAAATACAATTTCATCCAATAGGTACTTGGGTCGATCACACTTCTAATAAAAGTGCGAATGTTTGTGGGTCTGTTAACTTGTTCTGCTTGGGACAAAAAAGCTCTAAGTGGCGACCACGAGCAGGAAAGGCAGCGAGGGCTGACAAACTTCAAGGTGATCCAATATGCTACGGGTGAAGGTTACAGTAACCTGCTGGATATTTGATATATGGTATAGCTACGCCTATCGGTTAAAACTTGCGGTTAAAAATGGCTTATTTGCTATTTCAGACTAAAATCTATCCCTTTGTCAAATTTTACCCAGATCCATGCAGCCGTTCTGGTGTTATTGAGTAACAAACATCCATCCTTTAAACTTTCACATGTATGATATTAGTGTTATAATGTGATATACGAGTACGCAGTACAACACCAGCCAGAAAGAAAAAAGGCCAGTTCAGGAGAACCCGTAACCGACGAGCATGTATAAAGGGACTCATGTAGACGAAGCGAAAGATGTGTGCCAGGATCGTAGCAAGTGGAGAGAAGTGATCTCTGCCTACCCCTAAAAAAGCGTGACTATATGCACGTGTAAGTGTATGAAAGACCAGCAAACATGTAAATTTTGACATAAAGATGCCTGGCTTAGTCCAGCAGTGGATGTCTTTTGGCTGAGATATGATAATATAACTGCCTGGCAAAGCATACAGCTAGTATGCAGGGTTATGAATTTATATCTGCCCGTTTGCTTTGTTAGATAATTTTAAATATGATATAAAAAGGAAAGCTTAAAAAACCGACTTCCCGTCAGGCTGTTATCCGTGAAAACAAATTTTAGATTTTAGTTGATATTTTAAAAACTGCTTGACTTATAACGATATACTTATATGGAATTACCTCTAAAGTATGATCTACCGAACAAAAAAATAATGATGAGAATCTATTCACAATTGGCGGAGCATCCGTATCATATACATACAAAAAAAAAATAAAAGAAAAAATTAAATAACATCCAGTCGAATTGAGAGCCTCCTCTCTTTTGGAAGTCGGTTAAAAAAGGATAGGTGAAAGTTTTTTTTAGCTGATTTTTAATGGACTGGTCATTTTGGGTTCACATTCTGTTGTTCCTCCAAAATCGGTTGGGTCCACGTGCGCAACTAGTCCAGATATAAATTATTCATAAGGCCCGGGCTCCGTTCGAGTTCGGGGTTCGGCTCTCAGCCTCTCCGGCACGTCATTAATGTAAACTGTTACGGTAATTACGGATTTCATTATCCGTATCTGTAAGAGCATGGAGGCGAAAAAGGGAGACCATACATAGGTTTAGATAAAGGTATGTAGGTAGATTTGTAGCGTTTAAGTGACGCCGTAATAGTTTAGAAAAATGGATGATAGCCTAGTTGGAGAAGTCAGAGGGAGCGGGTTCTAACCCAGCCGACGCACAGTGTGCGCTGTAGAACAAGCCAGGTGGACAAAAGTCGTAATCAAATTCCCGGAAATGAGTACTATGTACCTGTAAACAAAACCCCCAAACCCCCAATTCCAAGAACTATTTATGTCTAACATTCCATACTAATGAGTCATTGTTTATCAAAGTGAGCTAATGAGGTAAATGTAATTTAAAATATAGGTCAGTTGCATTTTAGCGACACTTTCACTAGCACCTCATTGTGGCAGTTTTTAATTTTGTGGAAAGTTTAGTGATGGATTTCAATTCTGAAGGTATGTATATCAATATTTTATTATTAGAATCTTTTAATGAGCCTTAAAAATCATTAGAGTAGATTATCAACGAAAACACAAAAAAAAACATATTTTTTCTTTGATTTCAAACTTATCGAGTATGGGAAAAGCATGTATCCTCTTGTATCCAGGCTAATTTTTTTATATGTTTTAGCTGCATGACTATAGATTATTGTGACATATATTTTACGTAGCACAAATGAGTACAACTATTTTTTTTTCTCATTTTTGCAGAAAAGCTTCACTCTATTAATAAAATAGAGTTTTTCGAAGAATGGCTTAGACACAAAAAATACGAAAGAAATGATCGTCTATTTGAATTTATTTCGTCTAAGTTTGAGTTTTCTGAAATTTCTGAAGATAGTCAAAGAAACATTAAGATGAAGTTAGCCAGTATTTCTTCAAAAATCGCTTCCAAATGGGTTTCTTCAGGAAAGTCAAGGGAGCGTTTTCTTATCAAGAATAAGTTGTGGCTAGAAGGCGAAGAGTTAGAGTTCTGCGTGCGGTCAATTCAACCGCAACCTTCTACCTCATCCACTGACCACTCTCGACCCGGAAGACCCAAAAAAGACTTCGAAGATTCGTCTTTCAAAACTAAAAAACGTAGACTTGAAGATTTAGTTTACTCGCGGAGTGTTGGCGAATTGATGACTGCTGCAGAAGTAGCTGCACGATCTACTGGACACAAAAACGTGTCCAAAAAGGACGTTGCCAGGGCTATAAAGGACATTGGCAAAAATCCGAGTTCAACAACCCAGTGCTGTGCAGAATAATAGACCACTAAGTAGTGACGAGGCATTAGCCTACTATATAGACTCGACTCGAAGTCGACCACTCACTCCTATAAACAGACTAGGAAATGGACTATGAAGGTCGGGCACCATGTGTTTCCATCATATAATTGCATTGTTAAATCAAAAAAAGCACAAAAGGAGCACATTGTTGTGACACAATCTCGAGCAGAAATTGAGTTACAAGCTTTACTCAACAAAACAGCGGAACGGTGAATAGAAGCTTAGAAAGAAGTTGTCACAAGTGTGTTCCGCAATTCATCATTTACTCTTTTAAGTAAATGGGGTTGTGACGGGAGTTCCGGTCATAGTGCTTACACACAGAGATTTGAGAACAGCGAAGACACTGATGAGTTCCTTTTTGTTTATTCGTTTGTTCCTCTTAGGTTAATCGACGAAGCTAACAATATCATCTCGCAAAATCCTCGTCCATCATCGACGATGTTATCGACCAAATAAATAAAGATTCAGAGAGCACAACACGAGAAAGTGCTCGCGTCAAGCCACGAAAGAGATTTGCTCAATATGTTGATTATAACATCTGATCCTCTGATCAACAGCCTGCGGGAAGTTCCAAAAAAAGTCGAATAAATTGTGTGCGGAGGTCCTAAAGCTCATTATAGCTCCTACTATAGAGCCTCGACTTCCACAGCAACTAAGACCTCCACAAAGTCAGGAAGACTATCTTGTATCGGAATCATCCGATACAGAATCCGATGATTCCGATATTGACAATTAGTTTTAATGTACCTGTAGTGTATTATATTACCTTTTAGTGTTAGTATTTGTAATTTTTGTAAATAATGTAATAGTCTAAGGTTGTACATATAATTAGCGGTAATATTTGTAGAGATTAAGGTAATTGTATTATTATTTCAGTATTTTTTTCTGTTTTATAATAGTGTAAATATAAAATATTTTTTTCTTATCCATAAAACTATGTATTTTTTATTTTTTTTATTTTATATTATTATAATATATTTTCATGGTTCCGAAACAATGAAAATATATTTTTGTCCACCTGGCTTGTTCTACAGAGAACACTGTGCGACGGCACGCACTAACTTGTTTATTGTGTGAACATATGTGTGTATTGTATGTCATCTGGTTTATGACTGCCCGGTGTATGTTGACAGGCTACAGACCGGGATATCTGGCAAAGGGTGGGGTTGTTGTATGACACCTCTGCCAGCCCCCTCGGGAGAAAGGCGTGACGATATGTGTGGGTATTTATCAATAGCCGCACTATTATTAATTATCTGTAATCCTCTGTAATCGCTTCAACACTCGTCCTTGCGAATTTTGCGATACTGGGTTGCTTGTGACCCTGCGCTAGTCATCTCCCGAGTGTAGTATTAAAAGCAACCTTATAATCATGTTTATTTATTTTTATGTTTACATTTATCATGTATGTAAAATGACGAGTACATGACAGGAGCATTCCTAATACTTTGTAATAAATTATTACGAGTGTGACTTAATGACAATGAACTATTCTATTCTATTCTATTTTAGAAAGTTCTTTAGAAATCTTTTTATTATAGTATGGTTATAATAACTCTCTTTGGAAAAAAATTGTTTGTGTTGTGTGTTCATACACTAAAGTAAACTGGGACTACCTCTAGTAAGATGGAAACAACAAATTCTCAAAACAATAAGGTGTAGCAGGATGATAAAATTCTTCATGTCTTTCTCACGCTCGTTTCAAACCCCTATTACCCATCCACTCTGTTTTCTAGAGATAATAGAGATAGAGTCCTACAAGGACAAATAATCTATCCGCTTTGAGAAATTCCTCCAAACTTTATGCTTGACCCAGAAATCGTCGTAATTTTGTTTAAAAACACACCTAAAATCATAACTTCACCGTACCTCGTAACTTCCTTCAATAAATATTTATCGGACCAGTAAGATAACTTTCTTGTTGTTGTAGGATAGCTTTTTATGAATAACAATACACAAATAAACAGTGCAGTGCGGAGTTTCGAATAGCAAGTTGTTTTCTGCTCAAAATCGGCAACAGTCTGTGGGCGGGCTTGAGGGTCTCCAGGACTTGTATAACCGGTAAAAGCGATGGCAGCCTAGTTGGGAGAAGGCCCGCCTCTCAAGCCAGAGGGAGCGGGTTCGAATCCAGCCGACGGCACGCACCAATTTGTTCATTGTGTTAGCATATTTTATGTGCGTATTGTATGTCATCTGCTATATACAATTATACATGACTGGAGCCCGGCGTATGGCGACAGGCTCGCCCCCTGTCACATTTGGGACTGAATATCGTCGGGCGAAGTGTCGGTGTTGTATTACACCTCTGCCAACCTCTTGGGGCGTGACGATATATGTTATGTTGTGAAAAATAATTTAGGTTCCCGGTAGCGCCGAGAACTAAGTTTCAAGGCCCGCGCTAACGTAAAATGATGACGTAGGCATAATTCACTCAATTTATAAAGATTCATATATGTTTGACGCTATAGCGCTAAAATTTAGATGACTCTGTTTACATAAAAATCAGTTTCTTCAATTAACTAAAATCCATACTCTTCAGAGTAACACGGCTGTGAGGCAGGCAATGAAAAAAATAACCGCTTTTCCGCTACAAAAATAAAATAAAAATAAAAAATAGGTACATTAAGATTGTTGAGACAGCATCAGCATTGAGGCAAGAAAAAAAAATACAGGTTCTTACAAAAAGAATTGTCAACTTACGCATGGGTATATCTTTTATCTTATCATTTACCACGCGCTGTGCTGTTTTAACATACTTATTTCTTCATTAGCGAGTGAAGCCCAAATTATTTGATGGATCTCATGTGACCGTAACCCTTTAGTCCATGTTAATATATTTATCTGAGAGCCGCAGGGTGAACTAAACCAACGCTATAATCTTAAACTCTCGTTTTACACCCCGATTTAACCATAACCGACTGGTTACGGAATGACAGTAGGGGAAGTGGCCACAAATGCTTTCACGGTTAGTGTGGTATTGTAATAATTTTAGCTAAGAGAAAGATAGACTGTGTGTTATTTTGTGCACTATACATATGTCACTGAGAAGGAATTTCAAAAATCTACTGGTACAGTATTGAAGCTAAACAAATTGTTATTTTGCGCACTATAGCTAAATTTTCAGCTGAAGGAACTTGAAAAAGTCAACTGGTATAATTTTGAAGCTAAACTAATTCTTGTTTCAAATTTCAACTGCCTTATTAGTTTTTCTAACGAAAAGATACAAGTTGCAGCCAATTAACTGTAGAATAACATTAGTCACTAATAAAGAAATTTCACTCTAAATGTTTTTTATCTCTATTTTACCTCTTGTGCTCTATCAGCTGCTAGCAATCACCTGTTATATAATAGACTGAGTAAGTAGGGTAATCAAATACTCGTATTTTAATTCATAGGTCTGTTTATTGATCCGTAAAACTGGGTACTCAAATAATAATGTTGGTAGTACGTACGTAGGTGTTACTTCAACGTTTAAATTATAAATGCTATCTGCTTTACGGAGGTGTTAACTTCGATATGTTTACAAAGGGGTTAACTCTTTTATTGAAATATTATTACATATTACATTATTACATATTACATCAATCAGGCATAAAAGTTTAAAATATTTGTATTGTTAGGTTTCTGTCATAAGAAAAATATAAAATAACCCTTATAACAATAATTTAATTCCTTTCTTGAGTTTTTTCTTGTTCAGAAATTAAACTGCATGATGGTATACCACCATGCAAATGAGGACTGAGAATGGATGAACACAAGATTGGCAACATTTTCTCATTGTGCTAACTTATAATATAAGAATCAATCAATAGATACCGAAAGCCAATTTTCTCTTTACTATAGCGTCTTCAAGAAAGAAGCCGCCAAGGGAAGAAGAATCTGCCGACAAGAGACTACGATGTGTTTACTTCCTACCACAAATCCAAAAGCCACGCCATCACTTGAGAGCCAGCTACCGTGCCAATCTGGGCGAGGTATAAAAAGTAAACTCCCCTTTTATTCTCTACCAAGCTATCATTTTTTGCATGAGTTGCGTTGATAGAATGTTTAGATAGTCAAACCTATAATAAAAAAAAAACATAAATCACACATATTAAAGTGTGATTTGGTACGAAATCTGTTTCGAAAAAATGGGACCAATCTGTAACTAAGTAAATCTGCATCAAATACAAAAGATACTTTACGTTAGTTTATAAATGACGAAGAAAATCTTATAAAACAAATATTAACGGAATTGAGGACCTCCTTTTTTTAAGACACTTAAAAAACGGAACTTGGAAAGGAAATAAAATTTCACTTACTCCAAAAACAGCGGCAATATCCCTTACTCGACATAGTAAAAGCCATAACCGTAGCCTCCCGCTAGTTATTCCCCGAGGAGACGGAGGACAGTTCTCATAACGGCTACGACAGTCATTATTAGCCTAACATAAATCGATAGGCCTGCCCGATTACAATTTATGGTCCCAGATAGTGGCCATTTTCTAAGGAACATGAGGGCCTTTGGGGCATCGTTCCAGGCGTTTTTCGGGGCCTTTGCTATTTGTGGGTACGGTCGCTGTAGTTTATGGGACATGAGGCTATGAGTTTTGTCTGCGTTGATGTTGTTAATTTATTTAATTGCAAATATAATTTTGCAAGCTACTGAAAACAAGTCTACTTCAGTTTTTCTTTGTATTTTTTATAGCAAGTGCATAAAGTAATTTGAAGACAGTGCCACCGTAAAATTTCTCTATCTGATATTTTTTGAAAAATAACTTTTCCGGGACAAAAACTAGTTGTGAGAAGGTCCGCCTCTCAAGCCAGAGGGAGGGGGTTCGAACCCAGCCGACGGCACGCACCAATTTGTTAATTGTGTGAACATAAATAATAATATGTGCGTATTCTATGTCATCTGCTACATGACTGGAGCCCGGCGTTTGGCGATAGGCTCGCCCCCTGTCACATTTGGGACTGAATATCGTCCGGCGAAATGTGGGTGTTACCTCTGCCAGCCCCCTCGTGGGAAAGGCGTGACGATATGATATGTTAATCCAGGCTATGAGTTAAGTCTATTCCGAATTTCACTTAAATCCGTTGAGCCATTTCTGCGTAACGTGACAAACAAACACACACTCACTCAAAAACTTTCACAAATACAATATTAGTTTGATAATTAAGGGGCCATAAGTGTGCACAGAATCGAGCCAAAAAAACAGAGCAAAAGAGAGGTCTATACTCAGCAGTGTTTTAAAGATGGCTCTGCATAATGATTTTATGAATTATGGATACCTACTACATCTTATGTAGTACGTACCTAACTACTTAATCTTCAACGTTGGATAAAGAATTTCGGGCCAGCTACGGAATCGGCTTCGCCGCTTTATCACGTCCTTAAGTACGAGATAAAAAACATAATTTATTTCAATTTAAATTTACCTTTGCCGTTGGAACCAGGTCACTGTGAGAGCACTTAAATATACTTACTAGCTGAAAAGACGGTAGACGTGGACCTGCGGAGGTATAAGCTACCTTTCAGGCACGGACCGGGCTCAGGCGGGATGCCGTTTCAAAACTGGTTCATAAAATGTAAAAAAGCCACGTGTTTTGAAACCAGCGACGCGGTGCAGATGAACATACAGCGCGGACAAGATTCAGGGGCCTACCATGACATGTTCTTGCGAAGATGGTTGAATTTGTTTTCGACGCTGCGCGACCACGGACCTTATTTCGCGGCGATGCGATTCACGATCATGACAATAAGATGTACATATGTAAGCCGCCAGGCGTGAAAACTGTGAACGCCGCTGCACAGTTTTCACGCCTGGGGGCCTATTGGCCTGAACCTTGTCCGCACCGTATCCTCGCCTTACTTCCTGTCTGTATATTTCAGGCCTATGCTGTGATGATGATGACACTGGAGATGTGTGAGCAAGATGAGTGCTAGGAAAAAACCCACCAATAGAAACACTTCATTCACACAGCGAAGTGATAATATTGGTGGATTTGTTCCTCGTCTATCCCTCATTTTCCTAGCACACCTCTGATGGATACGCACTCAGTCGTGGCTGTCTCTAAAGCTGGCTAGCTCTTTCTGGGTTTAGACTTTAGAACTCATACAGACTTGAGATTTTTTTTAAGGAAGGGGCCAAGTTACCGGTTTACAGGTGCTTTCCATTTTTGAGCGTGTCTAGAAGAGATGAGAATCTCTTCTTTTCGTAAAATGTTATTACGATGCACGGTTTATTTTAGTGACTTTATTTGTGCCATATTTTAAAAAACAGAAAATGTTTATGCTGTATCTGCAACTCATATTATTATTTAGAGGTAAGTAATGAATTGGTCATATCGTGAATTTAATGATGAGCATAAAGTTCTTAATAATTTTGTAATTCTACATTTTGGATTAACGATACGCATATTTTTTAAGTGTACTTACTTTTTTATTACTTTGCTAGGTAGGTTTCTCTTTACTGTAAATCTTATCTTTTATTTTATTTCTCGCTCTATTACAAGTTCGTCTTGCAGAAAACGTTTTGTTCTGACCCGAGTATGACCCAGTAATGTTTCACACTGCGTCAGTTGCTCCTGTAAAATCAAACAGCAGAATGTATACGATTATTCCAGATTCGTATCACGCAGAAATCCACGTGATGGCGCCACGATATACCTATATTCGAGTGCGTCTTCCTTTGATCTCGTTACAGTGGCCAAAGGTCTCGCCGTTTGAAGGTTTTTCAGGAAGGACGTACTAAGGCCGTGGGTTAGGGGGCACGAACATAAATCAAAATACAAAACGAATCAAAAATTTTCTTGACTTGTCTTAAATTCTTGACTGACGAATGATGATTTAATTTTAAGTAAATTGTCTTTACTGGAACTAAGGCAACGTCGCCTTATTATATACTCAGCTTAAGGCTCTATCCTACGTCGTATAGAGCCTTAAGCTTCCTTTATACTCTGCTGAAGGCTCTATTCTACGTAATATAGAGCCTTAAGCTGAGTAGTTACATTACGTTTTTCAGACCACGCGCCCAGGAGTCTACAATAAGGCTAACCGATTAAGTGGTTATTACATTTTTAAAATCAGTAAGACAGTCAACAACATTTATTCAACTACAGTATAGGTAGGTGGCTTTAGCAACCGCTTATAGGCATCAACCAAATCAAATCAAACTGCTTATTCAATTGGGTATCGAAGGAATACTTATTAGGAGTGACGTCACGTACGACTTAGTGGTTGTTTGCGTGGGATACATTTGTTAACTTTAAAAATATAAATCCGAAATAAATAGTCTTGGCAGTAATCTGAATGCGATCTCCTTGGTGTAGTTCAGCTGTGTGAGTGTTTGTGACCAGTAGCATCAAGTGATTATTGATTTAACTGTTAATAATTTGTGACGATCACCTAATTAAAATTTGTCTTTAAAAAAAAAAAAAAAGTGGGTGGATTTATACATAAAACACAAAAAATCTGTACGTAATTTATTTCCGCGCCATCTAGCGATTACGGTCATTACTACAAGCACATACTGGTGACTGGGTTTGGATCTGCCTTTTGTAACAATGTCAAAAAAATGCAACGCATGTGGTCGCTTTGCGAATGCGGCAGAGGGCGTAAAATGCACAAAATGCGTAAATTCTTACCACAAGGCGTGTGTAAAAATTCCGAGTGATAGTAAAATTGCGTCGACATGGCTATGTCCTGAATGTAAGGCACGCACACCTCGTAAAGATAATACTGAAAACCCTGTTCGAGGAGAGCGGGCGGACTATGTCACCGTTCAGGACAGTCCGGAGCAATCGGTGTCCGCTGATTTGGTTAAGGAAATCAGATTGATGCGCCAGGACATGCAAACGTTCCGGGACGATTTCACTGCCTTGCAGGATGGACTTAGCGCGGTCCGTGGCGCGGTCGAGAGCTTTAGCGGAAAGATAAACTGCATGGAGGCGCGTTTGGATAGCCTCGAAAGTAAGTGCGCCGAACTGCAAGCAAGGCCTGATGCGAGTGTTCTGATGTCAACCATAGAGCAGTTGAGGGAGCAGATAAGTGAGCGAGATCAAGAATCATTACGTAACGATGTTGAGATCAGCGGGGTTCCAGAAGAGCAGGGAGAGAATTTAGTGCAGCTTATCAGCATCGTAGCGAGCAAGTTAGGTGTGTCCTGTGAGGAGCGGGATTTTGTTTCGGTGGAGCGGACCGGCGTGCGCCGAGCGCTCTCGCCTCCCGGCTCGCCCTCTGGTGGCGTGTTAGCGGGAGCGCCACCGCGGCCGCGGCCGATAGTGGTGCGCTTGGCGCGCCGGCAGCTGCGTGACGCCATACTCCAGAGTGCGCGTGTGCGCCGCGGCGTTACTACCGAAGGCATGGGACTCGCTGCTATACCGACAAAGTTCTATGTGAATGAGCGCCTCTCAAAGAGCAACAAAATGCTTTTCTTCAAGACGCGTCAGGAAGCCCACGCACACAGCTGGAAGTACGCTTGGACAAAGGACGGGCGGATCTTCGTGCGTCGGGAGACAGGCAAAGCGGCTTTCCGGGTGCGGGTGGAGATGGATCTGAAAAAGATTTTTGGTGGGGATTAGTTGGAGTCACAAATCATTGAGTTTATTTGATATAACAAAATCTGTTTTTACTCGTGATAATAGCCTAAACTATTTAATTTACAATAAGAATAATACATCTCATTTTGTACTAATACTGCTGAACAATAGTGAGTTAGTAAATTGTTTTAGAAAAAAAAAAATTCAAAGTGATGTCATTTAGTGTGATTATATTTTTCTACATAATACCAATTGGTTGTAATTACCTTAGTGTCGGTGAGGACTTACCCATGCGCACTGTTTCTTTGATTTTGAAAATGTTTAATGGCTACTAGAAATCTTAAAGTTGGGCTATACAATGCGGGTTCCCTAGGTACGAACCACGACAACATCATTGCGTCAGTGACTCGGAGTGGCGTAGACATTCTAGCGTTAAACGAGACGTGGGTACAAGCCGGGGAGGAGGGGCGCGCCCCTGCGATTCCGGGTTACCGCCTCACGCACACGCCACGACGTCTCGACGTGCGCGCGCGTGGCGGAGGCGTCGGTTTTTATATCAAGCGCGGAATCACTGTGCGTGCTTGGCGCCACCCAGTGGACCCTCTGCACATTACAGTGGAACAAATGTGGGTCACAATGAACCTCAACGGAAAAAGGCTATTGATAGGCACGGGATATCGTCCTCGCTGGATAAGTGTTGATTTATTCTTTGACGCCATTACTGATTCTATTAGCTCCAGTCCTAAGTTTGACAACCTAATTTTTTTGGGTGATTTTAATATTAATGTTTTAAATACAAATGACAGCTTCACAACCAAATTTCAATATTTCTTATCATGTTTTAACCTGCAACAGGTGGTCAATGAACCGACCCACTTCACTGACACTAGTCAAACATTAATTGATGTGGTTTGCACTGATTTGCGAGTGAATCGAATAAATTTAGGTCTTGTAGGAACTCTCAATGGACATTGCCTAGTGGTGTGCGAGTTCAACATTAAGCGTAAAAAACCTGTTCCTCGTACTATAACATACCGGCCTAAGAAAAATATTTGTATTGACACATTTAATGCTGATCTACAGTCAATAAGATGGGATCTTCTGTCCCAGCTTTCTGATATTAATGAAATGGTGACAGTTTTTAACCACTATTTAATAACAGCATTTGATTGTCATGCACCAGTTACGTCAGTTATCATAAAAGATCGCTCCTACCCCTGGATCACAGATACAATTAAAACTATGATGAGGCTGCGTGATGAGGCAGCAGCGGTTTATCACAGAAGTAAATCGGAAGTTAAGAAAAAATATTACAAAAGCTTAAAATCTTCAGTTACTAAAGCACTTTACCATGAAAAATCAGCTTATTTTAAACAGAATATAAATAATAATTTGAAAAATCCTAAATTACTTTGGAAAAACCTAAAATACAATTTATTACCTACAGATGATACCGAGTTGCCATCTTCCTTTAATGACCCTAACATAATAAATAATCACTTCTTAGATATACCAGGTAGCCAAGAGACTTCAATTTCATATTTGTCGTATTTCGAACATCATAGATTTGGTGATGCAGTTTTTCACATTGAACCAGTCGGCCTTGACCGTCTAATCAAAATAATTAGAAGCCTGAAATCAAATGCTTTAGGATGTGATGCTATTAGTCTAGATATGCTGATAATGACGTTCCCAGATACGATAGATATCATACAATTGCTTATAAATACCTCTATTGGTGCAAAAACATGTCCCGAGATCTGGAAACACGCAATAGTGCGGCCGTTACCCAAAGTTTCGAATCCGGTGGTCTTAAAAGATCTTAGACCCATAAGCATTCTACCGTGTTTGTCTAAGATTTTGGAAAAGGCAGTGTGTATACAGCTAACTGAATTTCTAGAAAAAAATAATATCTTGCCTGAAGCACAGTCTGGGTTTAGAAAGGGTCGCAGTACCTCAACAGCTCTGCTCGATGTCACCGACAACATACTTAAAGCACAAGATGAGGGTATGTGTACTATTTTGGTTCTCTTAGATTTTTCTAGGGCTTTCGATTCTTTCGAAGCTGTACATTGGTTCAACAGCTACCTAACCAATCGTTATCAGTCTGTAAAAATAAATCGTGCGGATGGCTCATCATTATTCTCCGATAAGTTGCCTATACATAGGGGAGTGCCTCAAGGTTCAATTTGTGGGCCTGTGCTTTTTACTTTGTATTCTGCGGATGTAGTAACGCACATAAAAGACTGCCAGTTTCATATATATGCTGATGACATACAGGTGTACATTTCATGCAAGCCAAAAGACATCGATATTGCAATAAATAAACTGAATGTTGACCTTGCGAGAATAGCGGCATGGTCTACAAATAACTGTTTATTACTTAATCCAGACAAGACAAAGTATTTAATATTCGGTACAAAACATAGGCTCAACAATCTCAGCCCAACTACAAACGTCATGCTAATGGGCAAACCAGTAGAGCGTGTGAATGAAGCGAGAAACTTGGGTTTACTTATGGACTGTGAACTGCGTTTTGAAAAGCACATAGCTAATTGTGTCAGTAATTGTTTTTATAAACTTAAAGTTCTGTTTAAATTAAGACCATATTTAAAAGAAGAGTTACGTATTCAACTGACTGAATCATTAATCCTGTCAAAATTAAATTACATGGATACGGTTTTTGGTCCGCGTCTTTTAGTCAAAACGAATAAGCTGGTGCAACGAGTTCAAAATGCTTGCGCACGCTTTTGTTTCGACATTCCGTTGAGGTCACATGTATCACCATTTCTTAATAAGAATCAACTTTTGAAAATGATGCACCGCCGTAAACTCCACTTGGCGTGTCTCATGTTTGGCGTTATGAAATACAAATCTCCTAGTTATCTGTACGAGAAGTTGTCCTGGAAGTCGAGCCGTAACCCTAGTCGCCAATGCTCGACGCAGCTCACAACACAGCGGCACAGTTCGGCTGCTTTTAGAGGTAGCTTCCGTTACGCTGCGTCGAAGTGTTGGAATAACATTCCGCCACCAATTAGGAACCTGCAAAATTTAAACTGTTTTAGGCTTAAACTTAGAATATTTATGTTTATACATCAAAAAGGCGAAGAACTTATGAAAAATGATACAAGTGCCATCTAATCAATAAGTCGACACTTACTTTATTATATAGTCAACCGAATTTCAGAATACTTACCTCATTATTTATCTTTCTGTGTAATTTTCTTTGTAAAATTTTTGTTTATGTTGTTACATTTTAGTTCTAGTTTTAGTTTAGTCTTAGTAGCTCTTGCTCGTGTGTGACGTCACCGCCGGTCGCAACGGAAGACCAGCGCTGGTTGGACACAACCAGTACCATGCTGAGTTGCGGCTGGTTTGTGGCAAAAAGCCAAACTACTGTTTTTACCTGTTTACTTAGTTTATTTTTATTTTTTGTTTAATCTATATTCTGTGTGTATATTAAATTCCGTGTGTTTTTTGCCACAAATAAATGTCTGTCTATGTCTGTCTATGTCTGTCTATTACAAGCGTCAAAGTTAAAAAATGACTCTTTGGACCTTGTTCGGAAAAGGAGCCAGAAGAACTGACAAGACAATCAAATCAACTGGTTCTCATGCCCCGCTTACAGGAACTGAGTCCGTCCCACCCCTCACTTGACTGTGATCCCGACCGCTACGTGTTGCGACCCAAGGTTCGATTCGACAATGGGCCTGTCCCACTTTGCTTACTTCAAAGAATCTGATAAGATGGATACAGAATAAACACTCGAAGGACATGAAGGATCAGGTCAAGTTTTTTTTTTATTTTGTCTGTTATTTATTTTGTTCTAGCTGGAATCCAATATACTTAAATAATGTCTGCCGGTGAGGAAACGTCGATGACCCACGCAGATAAATTTCTTTTCATTGGAGTCCACAACATGAGCGCGACAAACGGAAGTGCGAATAAAGCTAATGTGACAAGTCCGAACTGTGATGCATTGAAGTTTGACTGGCATAATGTCTATGATTTGTAAATTTTTAATCATTATTTTTGGTGAAATTTTCCGCGTTTTTTACATTTTTCACAATAAAATAAAATAAATAAAATTTGCATCATGAAAACTAAAGTAAGATACTTACAATAGTAAGTATCTTACTTTAGTTTTTCACAAGTTTTTTAGTAGTTCACAAGTTTTGCTTAACTTAAAGGCAGTAGCTTTGTTTAACCATTACAGAATGGACTTACTTCACATTTCAACTAATAAATTGAACAAAATGTAATCAAAGCTTTTGGGTCCACGAGTCCAAGGAAAGAAGACTACCAACTACCAAGTGGAAAAGCTACTGGTTATATCTTGTGTTGATTACTGGTTGTTATTTCTACTCCTATATAACCTTAAATCAGGAGGAGTACACAGTGGGTGCCTGTATACGTACAAAGGAGCCGAGCGAGGCTGAAGAAACGCTGGCGTGATGACTTCGACGAGCTCTTGGCGGACCGGTCGAGCCTGGCGCTCTATTCTCACGCGTTAGATATAATATTAGCCACTCTTACTCTAATGAATTTTCAAACGAGAGAGACAGTGACAAGATAACGTCTCACGCGGCAGAATAGAACCCATGGCGAGTGATTACACTGGCTGGAATGAAATGCTCAGAAGTAGGACAATAGGTTAATAAAAAAACCTCAATACTGAATGTGGTTTAAATTCTTCCTTTAAAATCAAAAACCCTAAGAATTCTCAGCCACTTTTTCTACTAACCCACCTGTTTCCTAGGTCGATGAACTGACGTGCGTTCTTCAGCCGTAATTGGGACCCCAAGGGGCTCGTTGGCGGAGGATATTTATTACTCACCAAAGTTAATAGGTAACGAGCGGTTCGACCTCTTAATGAGAATGTTTGCATCCATCTGTTCCGGCTTCTAGAGAGTAAGTTTGGGAGAGGCGGGGAACTTGGCTAAGTTTTAGAAGACTTTTCGTATACTTACTGCTAGCTACTGCTAGCTGCGCTCAGAGGTTTTCCAGTGTTCTTGTACTTACTGAAATAAAAATGAAAATTCGTTATCCCGCCTTGTTTCCTCAGGGTAGATAGATCTCGTGCATTTGAAATACCAAGTGTTACAAGCACAAACGTATTTTTAATATATTTACGTAATTTGCTTCTTCTACTACTTACTTCTTCTCTACATAGTATAAAACAATTTTAGTTTCTTTCCGCGTCTATCCCTCTTTTTGTCTGTATATCCACTAACTGCTTCTTAACGATGCAACAGATTTTGAAGAGGCTTTTACTATCTGTTAGATTTTTTAACGGAGGGTTTTTAGGTACGTGGAAAGTCGGGACGAGTCGCTTAGATCAGGATGAGGAATGTTAAGAAAGTAGTAGTATTTGTATTCGCGATTAGTCAACTTTCCTAAGGTTACATATCCTTTCATTACATTAGCTGACTAATGTAAGCTATACCCAATAGTTCCTATTCAATATTACGCTACGCAGCATTTAGGCGAAGTTTCAAACTATCGCCACCGCTTTCCTTTTACCATTCCGTGCATGCTAAATTATAAATCTGCATTAAACCCAAGTAGTGAAACACCAAATTGAATTCCATCCCCGGGGTGTATTACATGATTTCACTATGAATTCAGCCGCTGTGATTGCAAATTGTAAAACCGCTGCAGGTTGCATGGGCGATATTGGTTCAATATTATTCGACAATTAATGGGTGATATACACAACAAATTATTCGCCAGTTTTTGGAAGTCTAAAGGAGTTGATGACTGGCTCGTTGCACAGTGAGGCGTCAGTCAAATTGACGTGTGTGCGTTGTGCCATGCACTTCGATAGTTGTGTGTTATCAGCCGTTTTCCACTTGTCGGCACGGCCCGGCACGGCACGGCACCGGTGGGATCAAGGCCGCCGTGCAGTTGCAGTCGCCGGTAACTGGACAAGTGTGCCTACAATTTCATACATTTGTTGGCTCACTTCCCAATGTGGGTGAACTATGGAAAGGGCCAATCACAATTTAGGATAGTTCGGAGTGAAGGTCATGGAAAACGGCACTGGTACTGTATGACAATTTATTTTGTAGTTTATTAATTACACCGTGCGACGCGGGTCGCGGTTCCGAGACGACTGCTGGTGGAGGGAGGCATCCAGACAGTCGGTCGTATCATATTTCACTTATGTCGCTACACATTTAAATGTCACTGGATGCCGTGCCGTGTCGGTAAGACGAAAAACGCCTATTCATCATCTTAAGATCAGCCAGAAAACGTCTACTACTGGGCAAAATCTCCCCAATTACCGGTGTCATGCTGCCCGCGTCCAGCGGCTTCCCACGACCTTCACCGGATCATTGGTGCACTGTGTAGAGAACTAGGTATGGGTTATATCTTAACTAAATAAACATTAGGGTTTAAAAATATCGTGCGGCCAATATGAAAACTCTAGCAAATATTGTACTTGCTTTACTACACTTTTAGGCTCTCTTTCAACGAAAGCGTAACAAAAACATTGCTATATGTTCAAAGATTATTCTTAGAAATATGTAGGTATGTACGGTAGGTTTTACGAATTTCTAACTTTATTAACCTAACCTTACGTAATTTATATTTTAAGTATCTGCTGCATGAGTTGAATAAAAGTAGACATATTATAGCACTGACTACGACTAGCTTTTTTGATGATGGGGGTATAGATTTTTAATTTCTATCAAAATGTTAGCATTAGAAAATCTCTAAAATAGGTCAAATGTAACAAGTTGAAATATTTATTTATTTATTAGGGTACCAACATGTTTTACTTACATTAAAACATTCTCATAAAATACATAGGTAACAAAATCAAAAACTAAATGCTAACACAATTATAGGCACCGACTACATGAAAACCTATATTACAGAACAAAACAAAATAAAATTAAAATTTAAAATTATAAAATTTAAAATTAATCGTATAGTCAATTTCTAGGCATCGCAATAACATAATAATAAAGAATAAAATTGTAAAATATATTTCGGAAAGGCGTACTGAACCCAAAAAACTATCTTACTAAAATTCTTACCTTGTAAGTAAGTATATACTTTTTTAACATCCCAAAAAATCCCGATTCAACCCCCATAGGGATGCGACCCGATGAATATTTACAATTTGTCCAATAACACCAATCGGGAACCGAGTCAAGTCTCGATTTATGTCCAAGGCGAGAATAATTGATTTGTATCGAGTCGAAATGGGACGCATATATCAATGGGGAAATCGGGCATGGGATTGCAAATCGAGTCGTCAATGATGCATGAGCTGACTTGTTATGTAAAGATTTTAGGAATAAAATGACAAATTGGGATTGAGCTTTATTGGATAGGGGATTACAGCTAATGAATTTTCTTTATATCTAATAACTAGCGACCCGCCCCGTCTTCGCACGGGTGCAATGCTGATACTAAATACACTACAGAAAAACTGTGAACGTTGTTTAGAAAAACATAGCGGCCCGCTCTGGCTTCGCACGGGTATAAACAAAAAAAAAATATTGTGGGATATCCATAAGAGATAGACATTTACGATCGCTGAGTTTTCTGTAGATCTTTTCAATGTGTACAAATAATTGATCCATTATTTTGATAAATCTCGTACGGTTCAGCCTGCGTTTGCAATGTAAGCGGAAAAACATGAAAATTAACGACATCACATTAGAAACCCCAAAAATAACAGTATTTCTCTGCTATTTAATGGATGTTACTATACATATAAACCTTCCTCTTGAATCACTCTATCTATTAAACAAAACTGCATCAAAATCCGTTGCGTAGTTTTAAAGATTTAAGCATACAAAGGGACATAGGGACAGATAAAGCGACTTTGTTTTATACTATGTATTGATAATGGTAATCATTGGATCTCTTCAAGGCAAGAGTGATTGCTGAATAGGAACCTCATGGGCAAGTGTGCTGCATCTTAGACCGCATCGTCAGTTTCCATCACGTGCGGTTAAACGTAGGGCAACCTGTTCATAAAAAATAAATTCGGGACACTTCCACACACGGTCGCCTGACCCCAAACTAAGCAAAGCTTGTACTATGGCTGCCAGAGACTGATATACATACTTAGATATTTTTAAATACATACTTAAATAGACATTAACACCCAGACATAGAACAAACACCAATGTTCATCACATGAATGTTTGCCCTAGATGGGAATCGAACCCACGCCCCCACGCTCAGAAGGCAGGTTCACTACCAACTGAGCCATCGAGGCAGCCGAAATCCTATTTTAATCCCATAGGCAAAAGAAAGCTCAGTAAGTTGTAGACCTTGTGTCCTCCTCTACATACCGCATTCTTCAACCGATTCGAAGAATTCTGTGAGCAGGTACGATAGTTATAGTTAGTTTTTTTTGTCGACTCAGTTTTTGGGTTTTGTTTTTCAAAATGGAGGAGATATGTCATATATTCACCTTAATAATAATAATCCGTATAATTTTAGAACCTTCTTACAAAATTGCAAGAGAATCGGTAAAGAATGCGACTTGTAGAGAAAAATGAAGATCCAGACAGAATTTGGACAATATACGTAAGGATTTTCGTCGAAGTTGAAGCATAGTCGCTTCACTGGCTCGGTTGATTACGGTCTCACCTGCAGCTTGCCCCTCAATTTCTCCAAATATTTTATCTCTCGGGCGGTCCTCCGAACGCTAATCACCAGAATGCATAATAGTTTTCGTTTTCAAACTTTCACGCTTACGTAAATTTTACTAGATTCCGTACCTTTCTCCTATGACTGATTCGCCATTGAATTGTGTTTATCGACAGGATGATTCATTTATTTCCATTTTCCATTTCCATTTTCCCCAGCAGAATATTTTACCTACGGACCTACTCACTGTGTAGACAATAAAAAATTGTAAAAAAAAAAACGACCTTATAAAAACAATAAGCTATATTTATTCAAATGATCCAACATCGCTCACACTTTACATGAATTAAATATCTAATAATTAAATAATATATTTTCTTAGATTTAAATCAAGAAAACAATGAAAATTCATATCAATATTTACAAGTTTCACGTAACCTAATAAATATATTTTTTACAAACAACTTAAACCTAATTTGATGATTTAAACTCATCGATATGATTCTGGAAGATATTTTTTTTTATAAATTCTATATTTTTTTCTATGAAACTTCGACCAAAATAAAACAAACGGACGAACCTGAGTGGTTGATCATGTTAAGTCAAAATCATTAGACTATATTTCAATTCCTCACATAGGCCTGTTCTTCTGAGTAGAGGCTCTTTATCCGAACAAGACGGTCGAGTCTATTTTAAAAAAACTTTGACGTTCATAAGTGTATCATTGATACCCAAATTGAATAAAAATATGTTGACTTTGACTATACATGCGTATAGTACATTTGTTACAAAAAAGGAAAAGCAAATACAAAATACCTGCTATATGAAAAAAGAACCTTTAAAGACGTGTTGCGCTTCTCACGACCTGAGAAGGAGTGAGACGTAATGTGAGCCCAGAGCCCATTTGATCGGCTTCAAAAGTGCGCTTCTTGTTGGTCCGTCTTTTTATTATACTATGGTCGAAGCCTTAAATATAAACTATAGTTTTAGCTTAATCTTACCATTTGTTGGCATTCTTTGGAATTGTACAATTAATTGTCTTTTATTTACACGTCACTTTCTCCGTATCCTCGTTGCTATCTTTGTGGTACCTGTAAAAGAAAGAAGTATTATTTTCTTTTATTATCACCAATTACTTTTCACTTGCGATGATAGCTTAGCCGGAGAAGGCCCGCCTCTCAAGCCAGAGGGAGCGGGTTCGGACCCAGCCAAACTTTGCACGCACCAATTTGTTCATTGTGTGAACATATGTGCGTATTGTATGTCATCTGCTACATGCTACATGAATGGAGCCCGGTGTATGGCGACAGGCTCGCCCCCTGTTACATTTTGGGACTGAATATCGTCCGGCGAAGTGTGGGTGTTGTACACCTCTGCCAGCCCCCTCGGGGGAAAGGCGTGACGATATGTATGTTACTTTTCGCTTATTGCTGAGTAGGTATAGACAAGTTGCAATGGCTTACAAGCGATACTGTTTCTAGAAATGCTCGTACGCTGGCTTCTAATTGGACGAGATGACGATATCACGTGACTTTCTTAAAGCTCTTATTTCGTCCAATCAGCAGCTGACGTTCGAGCGCTGATTCTAGAACCAGTGGCCCTATTCGGAGATTTGAGATTTTCATATCACTTTTTTTCGTCTTTGTTGCTCTCGTTTAAAACGTCATAGGTGTGAAAGTGACTAAGATAAAATCTCATCTCATCTCACGCGTAGGAATAGCGCCACAGAATTGATTGAAAGCAATTGCAATTTTTTTGTAGTGCCTGAGTCTTGTGTCTCGTCAAACCACCAAGCTGCCTAAATTTCAAATTCTTAATACATAACTTCAATTGTGATTTTTTTGTACATAGACTCAAAAAAAAATACACAAAAAGCCTAGACCAAGGACTGTACTTTAACTCTGTCCTCAAAGAATGAGGCAAGCCTAACTATTTTAATCGGGACAATAAATTTAATTAAAACATGCATAAACCTATACCAAAATTCTAATCTTAAAGCCCGTTGGCAGAGGGAAAGGTGCCCAGAATGCTAGCAGCATTGCCACGCTGGATGGCAATGCTCAATTTCTGGCCGAAATAAATGCCAGCATTCTGAACACCTGACGCCTCCACCAACTGTTTAGCCAGGTCCCTGCAGAGAGATAGGGCCGCTGGGCCCCACGGACCTAAAGACCTAAATATGTTCACACGATGAACAACCAAAATCTAACACCAATGGTATTTGTTTATTTACAAAGCATGTAGGTATCTACGGCTGCCTGTGACTGATGTGAATCGAAAGAAAAAAAATGATATAGGGATATCAAGACATAGGAATGTCATCGCTCTTAAGCTATGTGCAATTTCAGTTTTTACACGTGCTTTAAAATTATTGATCAACAGACAAGTTAAATTTCAAGTTTACTGATACCTAACTTAAGTTAGGTATATTAAATCATTTACGTCCTCATGTTGGCAACTTAAAATGTATTCGGCTTAAAGTTTTAAAATTGGTATGAACTCCTAGCTAGATAACTAGGCTGGCCTGGCCGCACTGGCAAATTGCCCAAAATATTCGTGCTTACAATTAATTTGTACGTTAAAGTGCATTTAATTTTATTGAAACCAAATGAAAATAATGTTTGTGTGATAAATACTGATAATAAAATTTAAATAGGTAGTCCGATAATAGAATTTTGAGCGTCAATTATATTTGTCATTTGTTAACAGTACCTAGATAATATTGTAAACCATGAACCAAATAAACAAGATCTGGGTTTTCGGGAGCCATCAGCTGATGACGTGACTAGCCATCGTCATAGTCTCTTTCGAACTATTTGTAAGTGACTTATTTCGGTTTTGGAAGTCACTGCAAGTTGCCCACGTGACCATTTTTGACTCCGAACGCTTAATTATTATCCATTACATTATTAAACCATATTGCACATAAAACAAACACAATCGAAACAAAGGTTATCGATCTTTTTCTCTACATACTGTACAATAAAGTCGCTTTCCGTCTGTCCCTCTTTTCTATCTGTATATTCGCAAACTCCTCATAAAACACGCAACAGATTTTGATGCGGTCTAAATCAATCGGTCACTACCAGTTAGATGATTTGGTAGGTAAAATTTTATTGTACGAGTATATTATATTGTATATAATTGTAGGGTGGATCCCTATAGTTCTTTTAATAACAACTGCCTGTTAACAACTATGACAGCAGAGGTCTTTAGGCGGCTTAAAAAGTTTGACGCGTCGGTGGTAGACACTCATCATGGTCGTAGGTACGATTTACTCGTTTCTAACTATTACCGCGAACCACGGAATAAACTAGTTTCTGTGAGCTGAAGACCTCGTGGCCGGCGTCTGTCCGGCTGTACAGAACTACAGGAAGTCAGCCGGACAGACGAAAAAAGGAAAAGAAATGGAAAAAAAGGAATGCGATTTTCAACCGAATCTCGTAAAATTTAGTTAGCAGGTTCGATAGTTACACAGAAGAAATACGGCCTGTAGCGTAAGAAAGCTGGACAGACGGCGGACAGACGCCGGATATACTTTTTTTTCTTCTTTATCTTATCTTATATCTATGCGAAATTTTTGCCGAAGCTGGAGCATAGATGCTTCCCTCGCTAACGCTTGCTCGGTTTCTAACCTATATAAATGCTAGTTTCCAGGAACATCTACATGGCTACCACTTTCAATAGTACCTAGTCACCTATTATTGTACAGTCACTAGGGAAAACCAGCGCAATCACCTCTGCGATTACGCGGTCAGCATACGGCCGTTGACGTGCGGATTACGTTGCAGATGCTGATTGGTTGCTCGCTTATCGCCACCATATAGCACCAGTATATAGTCACAGTTTTTTATTTTTAGTCCAGCCTTAGCCGCCTCTCAAGCCAGAGGGAGTGGATTCGAACCCAGCCGACGGCACGCACCAATTTGTTCATTGTGTGAGCATATGTGCGAATTGTATGTCATCTGCTACATGACTGGAGCCCGGTGTATGGCGACAGGCTCGCCCCTTGTCACACTTGGGACAAAAAAATCGTCTGGCGAAGTGTGGGTGTTGTATTACACCTCTGCCAGCCTCCTCGGGGGAAAAGCGTGACGATATTTAGTTACTTCTAATGTCTTACCACGTCATCGTCAGGCTGTGGTGGGAAGTAGGGGGTCTTGTGGATCTCGCTGGGTGCCTCCCTGATGGTGTAGCTTTTATTGTCTGTCGACTCCAGAACCACGCGCGGCGGTTCACTCTCTGTCAAACGAATATTGGAATTAACTATTCATACTTACATATATGTTTCTGTCTAGTTCCTTGAAAGCCTACCACGCAAGCTTCACCACACTTTTAAATGCACAGGCCAGACTTGAACACGGAACACCGCGCGTGTGGTTGGTAGAACTGTACACCGCGCGAACCCCACGACATGGCTTGCGCGATTTTCGACTTGCGTAGGCAATTGCCAGATCGTGTCGTTACCACATGGCTCAGTTAAATACGCACAGTTTAAAGTGTGGTTAAGCTTGTGCGTGTGGTAAGCCTATTAGTTTTATTTTTTCTACTTCATCATTAAAATATAAAATACTAATTGCGCCCCGCAGTTTTACCTGCGGTTAAAAGTAGCATTTGTGCTATTTCGGGCTATAATCTATCCCTTCACAAAACTTTATCTAAATCCGTTCAGCAGTTTTAACATGATTGAGTAACAAATTTCCATACATCATCCTTGGATGGATTTTGGCGTTTATAATATCGGTGTGATCAACGAGAGAATTACTTTGAAGCAGTTGCAATAATATTCTAAAAAAATGTTTTTATATGTAAAATTCCTGCTATACTCCGGTTTTTGATTCGAAGTAATATATGTTAACAAAGAAATGTCATGGTATGTTCACACTCCAAGTATATTAAACATTTTTATGGTAAGTGTAATTTTTAGTGTAATAGTGTAATGAAAATAAAATGTCTTTATATTTTATCTTATCACTAGGAAACCTTTAGCTCTGAGAACTAAGCGTTTAAGGGTTCCGCAACGTATTAAATTTTCCATAAAAACGCGCTTGTCGAATTTCTTGAAAGTTGTTCGTCAGATTGTGATAAAATTTACCATGTATAATTAAATGAATGACATCTTCTTCCCTATGTTCTTGTTTTTTTTATTTTTAAAAAAGTCCTCATGAAAAAATAGAGCTAAGAAAAATATCCGCATTTGAGAAGGGACACTTGTGACTGATTTATTTAATTGATAGACAAAGCAAATCAAAAATCCCTTTACATATGGAGGTTGTCTACACCTTTAGCTTTTAAATCAATCCATAAAGCAAGAGAAATTTTTAGTTTTCCAAGAATGATTAGATAAGTGTGAAAGTCATAAAAAATATTAAAAATTGCAATTTGTCACTCTATTTATAGTTTTAGAGGTTCATAAGTACCTTTACGCTTGTCTTCTCTTTCTAGACGAAATGGCAATACAAAACTTTTAGCCAATGCGAAGTTAGTCTAAAGTGGTTGCCGGACCCTTAAGTCGTCACGAGCACAAAAACCATTTGATTTTATTTGTAGTAGGTACTCCAGCAGGTAAACATACTCAAATTTGTTTTACAAAAACGCATTTCTAATTGTTGATCCGGACCCCGGCTTTGAAGCTTAACATCGTTAAGCAGCTCAGAATAATAACTCACACACAACGGCACACTATATCCGTTGAATCAGAAAATCCGATTTTAAAGCCAAATAATAATTTTATCCGCAATCCATATACAAGGTACTTAAAAATGTGACACACCGGTTGGACGTGAAAACAATTTTTGGCATAAAATTATTTTTGCTGCGATTGCTACTTTTGTCCTGGATTGATTATTATTTTTTCACCACTTTATCTGTACCAATATTTTTATTGCAGTAGTTATAAAATGTGATGTATAATATTTACTGTATTATGTAATATTATGAATATGTTACGCTGTTACGAATGTTAGTTACGCTGTCGCGCTGACACGCCTAAACAAATTTGAGTGAAATTTAAAGCATAGATATAACCTACACATTGGGTTAACAGTCGTACGAACTGACGTGTCAAAGGTTTAATTAACGTTTGCATTAAACTTTTAAACACTTATCGAATTTATAAAAACATCAACCTTATAGGCTCGTCTTGAAATTAACAGCTGAAAATTGAAATTTACACCTCCTGTGGATCAGCGGTTGAAACTGCGAACTTAGATACTAGAATAATAAAACTCACCAGCCTTAGGGTTGAGAATGTCTGGCTTGGTCTCCGGCTTGTCGGCCGCGGGGTAAGCGATGAGGTACCTCCGACCCTGAGCGTCCACCTGCACCACGCTTTGTGAGGGTCGCTTGCTTGACGAGTTGTTGTCGCTTCGTCTGAACGGACACCAAGGGAAAAAAAAACATCATTTAAAGAAGAAGAATACTACAGTTAGACTAAAGATGCTAGAAGAGTTTCTACTCTCCTAGCATCTTTAGGTAAGGTGTCTGGCTTCTGCCAGACACCGTACCGTGAAACTGAGGGAGAGTATTTATTGAAATTAATAAACCACGACGAGTATTTATTGATTTAAATTAAACAATCATGAAAATCCAAAACATCTGGGCCTCGAAACTACTAAGCAATTGTTTTTAAATTGTTAATCAATTGTCAATTTTTGATACTTCTGGCATACGAAAAGTGTCAATTTGAGGCAATTCATTAACAATTTTGAAACAACTGGTTAGTAGAATTGGGGGCCTGTTTATGAGTTTGACGATCGCAGATTTAAAAAGGGAAGTCTTTTTTGAGAGATGGAGGGGTAACAATCGCTCGAAGAACCGACGTTCGCTAGGGCAAAAAGTTTCTTGAGTGATGACCGTGAATCACCAGATGCCGGAAGGTAAAGCATTACCTTGAGAGTTTTATGAGGGTTGCGGAAAGCTGATCTGGGCAGTGCCAAGTCCGTGCAAAGACCGGCCAGCGTGGAATCCTTTGTCAGCAGTTATCAGCAGTTAATGTCTACCAGCTGAGATAATTATGATCACAAAGAGGGGGTATGGTATGGTAAAGACTTTCAATTTACTTTACCTTCGTAAAACGAGAGCCACGATAGCGCCTGCCGCTGTAAGGATGGCAGCTAAAGCGGCAAACGCGGCCGCCACAGGAAACTTGCTTTCAGCTCTGGTTGTGCTCTCTGGTAACGAAAATAATTTGATAACTTTCTGGAAAGATGATTTGGTGAAGCTTGAAACAGAACTAGAACTAGAGTTATTTAAATTTAATTAGAAACCAACAGAAGTGCTAAAACTATTAAATAATTAATAAATGAAATTAAAACCAGGATTGCTAACTTTTATGTGTTACTTAGTAATGTATTTACATTCACGACAAAGGGCAAACCGCAAATTCACTGGCAATGCTAATCATAAGACTTCATCATAAAACTAACCAGCTCTTTTAGCAGTATTCCTAAACGCCAAGTCCCTCAGCATCACAGGATCTGAAGCTCCCTTGGAGTTCCTCGCGACGACTGCCAGTTCCTCCTCCTCAGATAATGTCTCCAGAACTGACCAGCTGATGTTCAGCCACGCTACTAAGTCTAGAGGGAAAAACATAAAACTTGAACTACACGAAGTTTTGTACTTTTGGATAAGTAGAAACAACGCACAATTATTAAAAGAAAAACCAGAACCTTGACTTTAATCCGTAGTCTATAAAATTCTGGATACAAAGACAAACTTAACGACATTACGACAACTTTAAATCTAAATTCCGCAAGCCGTTTAGGACTGCTATACTCTATAGTCCTACAGAATTCGCGGCTTGATGACGCCGTGAAAAAAAAAAGCTCTTTTACGTACAACATACGTCATACACATACCTACTCGAAAAATATAACCTTCCTTCGTGCACAATCGGGTAAAAAGCGAATGTATTTGTCTTTTCACTTTAAATATGCATTATGTAGGTAAATTTGGTTAAAAAAAATGTGTTATAATACACCTCTCCCAGCTCTTTCGGGGAAAAGGTCTGGCTGTATCAACATAACATATAGCCACGCCTTTTCTTGGATGGGACTGGCACCGTCGTAATGCAACACCCACACGATATGTAATATGAAAAAAAAATCTTCAGGATCATAACATGCCCCAAATAAATGCCATAAATGATGTAAATGCTTAGAATACAACCTATATTGTTAATACTATATGATAATAATACCAATATGTCCAGCGCTGGTGTTAACTAAAACCCTGGAGTGTTCCCCAACAGCCTCAAGGGTGAAGTGCTGAGTCAGGCCGCCGTCGTAGCCAGCGACGCAGCGCACTGACAGAGTGGGCTCGCTGTTCTTGAGGAGGCGGGTAGAGGTGCAGTTCCTTGGTGGCGACGGCCGAGCTGGTGGAGAATTCCTCATAAATTTCTCTTTTTACTTTGTTTAAACTTTTAGTTGAACTTTCTCAAGACAGAGTGGTGGTTCTTAGTTTTCAGTAGGAATCCAGGACACTAAATGGGTCGCTACACCAAAAAAGATGATTTTTTTTTTGTTTTATTCAAAGAAATGAGGACCGTCGCTACGTCCTGGACATAAATATTTTTAATTCTAGTTATAGCTTTGGGACACCACGTTATTTATGTTGGACAACAGATAAGTGGATTTGTCAAAATAATCTTATCCTAACTCCTAATGTATAATAAATGTGTAATAATGTGTAATAAATGCTATATACGAGTATGTGAAGTGAGTTTGTTCGTTTGTTTGTAACGCTTTCACGTCTCAACTATCCTACCGATCATCTTGAAATTTTGCATACACGTCGTTGGGGGTACGGGAAAGGACATAGGGTATACCTTTTACATACATACATATGTATAGTCACGCCTGTTTCCCATTGGGGTAGGCAGATACAACTACTCTCCATTTGCTACGATCCTGGCATAATTAGCTTCTTTTACTTCCATGAGTCTTTTCATACACGCTCGACAGTTACTCCTGACTTGGCCTTTCTTTAAAACTTCTTCGATTTGGTGGAGATACGTTCACCTAGTTCGACCCTTACCGACTTGGGCGTTCACACTCGCCTTGTGGATCTGTTTCGTTAATCTTCTTTCATCCATTCTCTCAATGTGTCCAAACCATTCAAGCATTCCTTTCTCAATCCTAAACACTACATCATCTTTCACACCACAATGTTTTCTAATAACGCTGTTTCTTAATGTATCCATCAGTCACTCCAGCTATACTTCGTAAAGTTATACTTATACTACTATACTTTTTATCCCGAAAAAAATAACGATTCGTGTGGGACTGCGAGTGGTACCGCGAGGCGCAGCTAGTTAACCATATAAACAGAAGCAGTTTTATCTTACATGACAGCTTAATTTGAGAAAACTGCTTACTCTAACTAAAACTCTAAACTTTAATTCCTTAGAAGAAAAACCGAAAGAAAATTTAATCCTTAAAATTACAAAATTAAATTATATTAGACAGGTCGCCTGCAAACTATGGGTGCACGTCTCTTTGACAACATCTCTATTTTGCTTCCATTTCACTGTGACCTGGTGAATTTTAGGAAATTCAACGTCCACCGAGTGAGACACAAAAAATAAACTTTGGGTGACATTTTTTGTGCAACATCGAATTTTACAGGGGAAAATGGAAAGGTTTAAAAACTGTCCATTGTGGGCCTGACGTGAAAGTAAAGGATTTATAATAAAGCTTACGATATTGAAGTGTAAGGGAAATTATTTTCGTAAAAATGCTGTTCTTTGACTGTTAATAAAACGTTCCAAACGCAAATCAAACGGCAAAGCTATGTTATTTCACATGTATATTTGTAGTATGTTCATTATGACTGCCTCGGTGGCTCAGTTGGTAGTGAACCTGCTTTCTGAGCTTTGGGGCGTGGGTTCAATTCCCACCTAGGGCAAACATTTATGCGATTAACATTTGTGTTTGTTCTATGTCTGGGTGTTAATATGTATTTAAGTATGTATTTAAAAATATCTAAGTATGTATATCAGTCCTTGGCAGCCATAGTACAAGCTTTGCTTAGTTTGGGGTCAGGCGACCGTGTGTGGAAGTGTCCCGAATTTATTTATTTATTTATTCTGAAGACCTGTCCATTATTAAAAAAAGTTGGATAAAGAAAAAGACTCCTTGAGAAAACAATCATTAAACTCAGAAACCTATTTGGTAGATTCAGCATGTTTGAAAAAATTGAGCTAATCTAAAAACTTTTTCGTTTCCCCTACGCCTAGAAATCCAAGTTCCAACTACATTGCTGACACTATGTTAACTTTGCTGTAAGTGCCAACTGCCGCCGTTCCTTGACATTTCCCGATTCCTTGCCGTTCAATTAGTACAATTTCGTCGTACAAACTTGCCTCTTTAAAAGTTGCACCCCAAATCGTGCCGTTCTAAAATCGGACGCATAAAAAACCGTACGGCAACCGAATGGCTAACTTCAGAAGTTGTAACATAAGTTTACTCGTTAGTCGTTAGGAACTCCGTATATTGGCCCGATCGTGATTTGGGACGTGCAAACTTTGCCCGTATTTTAAATCTAGAATATTCCCCGATCACTTCGGGTGGTGGAATGTTTTAATTAACTTGGCAAATCATTAATTTGCCCGATTTTGGAAGTTCGCGGTTATCTGTTGGCGGTTTGATCAAGTTTGATTCATTGCTTCGATGGGCTTGTGGATTGTTTTTATTGCTTTTTGGGTGAACAGGAAATTAAAATTGGGGGTGAGACAGGCGGTCGTATTTCAAGAAGGGACGTCTGCATGGTTTGCATCGATGATGGCGAGGGAGGTCGGGAAGGATTCAAATGAAACGAGCTTTTTGTTTGGGTTTGAAAAGGGGCAAACGTAACAGTTGATATGTTCATTTAATCATCGGTAACCGATGCTTTAGTAGCAGTGTCTGATATATCTCTAGTTCTTGCCTGTTCTTGCCTGTTCTTCGGAGTAATGGCTCTTTTGCCGAACAAGGCGGTCGAGTCTATTATGAAACTTTGACGTTCATAAGTATATCTTTGATACCCAATTGAATAAAAACATTTTGACTTTGAGTTTGATAGGTTTTAATTTGATTTAGGATTTGATTTGATACTTTGATTGAGGATTTCTCAGCCTCAGATATTTAAAAATCTGCTCTAGGTCTGTCTTTTTGTGTTTTGTGAGATCGGCACTGGAGTTCTTATTAGTGATGGCAAGTTTGTGGCCATTAGTGATTACAGAATAAATAATACACACGATTGAATTTTTTGAACAACACAGGTGTATTCTCTGACGTCAATCTAGCGCGTGGGTAGAGTTTTATTACAGCCCACTCCACTCATGCCCCAAGGCCCACTTGCAGACAATATGGAGTTATATTTTTAAACGCCTCTCTCCTCTGTCCTTTGTCACTTTAATATTGTTTTAAGTCAAGGTTAGCTTCTAACTGTTTTGCCTTTCAAGGCCTCAACTTATATAAATGTTCCTGTCCATTCAGGTTGCCTGGAAGAGATCGCTCTGAGCGATAAGGCCGCCCATTAAAAACTTAGTTAAGCCTTATTTAAGTACTATTGTAATTATTTTATGTTTTTAATAAAGAATTGTTGTTGTTGTTGTTGTTGCTTTAAGGTTAGCTTCTAAAATTACAAGACGATTTGTAAATGTCAAAAAGATAACCCGAGCTAGTGCAAGTGGCCCTTAAGAGTCCGGCGACCGAACTAACTTCGCCCTAGGCGACCTAGACTAACTTTGCATTGGCTTAAGGTATTCTATAGCCATTTCGTCTAGAAGAAGAAGACGAGCGAAGAGAGCGAGTAATGATACTGACGAGGCTCTAAAGTTACCTACAGAGTGTCAAAGTGCAATATCAATATTTTTTATGACTTTTGCACTTCTGTAATCATTCTTAAATAATTAAGAATTTCCCTTGTATTATGGATTAATTTAACAGCTAATGATATAGACAACCTCCCTAATTAATGGAATTTTTGATTTGCTTTGTCTACCTATTGAATAAATCAGTCAAAAGTGCTTAAAAATGCGGATATTTTTCATAGCTCTATTTTCGCTTGAGAACGTTTTTAAAAAAAACTAAGAACATAGGGGTGAAGATATTGTTATTTTAATTGTACATGCTAAATTTCATCATAATCTGACAAACGGTTTTCAAGAAATTTGAGTAGCGCGTTTGTATGGAAATTTCAGAACGTCGCGGCCCTCTTAAACTCTGCTTGCGTTGGCTGCGCTGGTGAACCCTCATTGTTGCAATTCGACCCCCAACTCCTAACTATACTCCTAACTGTAACCGAGTTCATCTAACTTCAAACTAAAAGAAAATATAACAATTTATTTCATATTCTCCACGACAGTGTCGTAATTGATTTTTTAATCAATTTCATTCTAAGTTTCCAGTACAGGGTGAAAATCAATCGTGCAAAAGAAAAAAAATAAGTTAAACGTTCAACCCATTGGTAGCGAAACCTGTGATGGAATTATTCAGTTCGCAATAAAATTAGTAATTTTCAGTACATTTGCAGGTTACTCCGCTGAAACCCCAACACCATCGATCATTCGACAGTAAGGGCGGTTTTACTCGTATGTACTGTATACAGTCTGGAAAAAATCGCAAACATATCGTTACGCCTTTCCCCCGAAGGGGCTGGCAGAGGTGTAATACAACACCCACACTTCGCCAGACGATATTCAGTCCCAAATGTGACAGGGGGCGAGCCTGTCGCCATACACCGGGCTCCAATCATGTAGCAGATGACATACAATAGGCACATATGCTCACACAATGAACAAATTGGTGCGTGCCGTCGGCTGGGTTCGAACCCGCTCCTTCTGGCTTGAGAGGCGGGCGTTCTCCCAACTAGGCTGCCATCGCTTTTTGGAAACAATCGCCCTTAGTGATGAAGCCAGTTGATTCCAGATTCTAATAAGCAATTGTTTTATAATAGTCAATAAATTGTAGACTCTTTACACTTGTGGCGTACAAAAAGTGTCAATTTGAGACAATATAATTGATTCACAATATTATATATTTTATTTCTGGTGTGAACAAGAAAAAAATATAATGAAGTAAATCTATTTTTTAATGTGTTTATGTAAGTAATCAGTTATGTATATGGTGCTCTGGCCGGCTGACAAGTTACCAACACAAATCACGAGGACTCTACGAGCTGTCATACATTATTTTTTAGCTTTTCGTTCTTGAGTGACTGGTGAAATCTGGTGGATCGAGATGGGAATAAGGATATATTTATTGTTTGACTGTGTACAAAAAGATGTTACAAGTTGTAAGTTGTGTATCAATAGTCTGCCCATTTCGAGCAAATGGCATGAGACATGACCATGGGTAACCTTTTCTTTCATGTCGATAAATGGATAACAAAGGTTAAAAAAATAGCTTTCCAGTTTTTAAGATATTCTGCATTGATATCTATGTCAACCCTCATAATTTTTTTGGGTAGTAAAGTCAGACCATTTTGTATCATCCATCCATTAGCCATAGGACGTCCACTGCTAGACATAGGCCTCCCCCATAGATCTCCAATGAGACCGGTTGGTAGCGGCATGCATCCAGCGCCATCCTGCGGTCTTGACAAGGTCCTCCGTCCTCCTTGTGGGTGGACGACCTACGCTGCGCTTGCCGGTACGTGGTCTCCATTCGAGAACCTTTCGACCCCATCGGTCATCAGTGCTATGACCATTCATATTCATTTATTCGACCATTTTGTATGGAGGTCCCATACTGCGTATAAAAGACTACCCGCCACAGATTAGCCTCTAGCTGCCTCCCCCTAGGGCTATAAACTCGATTAAATTCCCTTTTTTACGAGGGCGACTGTACGTGTAAGTAGTTCGCGGGTATTCTGCTTTTTACGGAGTGAAATGCGATGGAGAATTTTTTAAAATTTTTACTTCAATTTTGAACCCTATCTTCGGTTTTTTGTTTTATATTTTCGTAGTTAACCCTCGACGACCCTTGTGCTTTATTAGTTGGAAAGAGTTTAATTAATTTAAATTGGTTTCTCAAATGCTTATGATATTTTTTTAAGCTCAGTTTTGTTTATCGCTATGGTAACGAAATATAACGAAACATTATTGTTTATGAATGGTAAGAGAATTGTTTTTAGCTACAGAGTGTTCCTATGGCCTTACTGGTGCCTTTTGTCAAGGCAATGAAGCAGCCAGCTATTAGTTTTAATAAGTCCGATCCTACTTAGCCCAGCTGTACCCCAATACCACCGCGATACACTTGAGCTAAACGCTATCTAATCTAAAGGCCCTGAGCCACTAGCGCTTAGCTAACGTCCAGTACGCTGGAGACGCCTCTGCGGCTAACAGAATTAGTCAGTTATAAAAAATGAACCGGATATCCTCCTTATAAGATTTCCTCAAATGATACCAAAAACAATAACTATGTATGTAAAACGCATGGTATAATATTACACTCCGCCAGTTATAACATTCCGATCCGATTCCGATGGGCAACAAGTAGTGACGTCAATCGATGCTTAAGCAGGACTGAAACAAGTCTTTTACAAATAGTTCGAAAGAGACGGATGACGATGACGAGTGACGTCATTACGTGTTTGCTCCTGGAATGCTAGACCTTGTTTTTTGAATCACGTTAAAACGTTAGTAGCAGGATCTGTCAGGGTGCTGATAGCGGCGTCACTACAACGACGTACAACGTACCTGCGGGTACTATCTGGAACACACACGGTCGCGTTTGTCGTCCGACCGCGT
Organism: Peribatodes rhomboidaria; assembly: GCA_911728515.1. NCBI lineage: Eukaryota > Metazoa > Arthropoda > Insecta > Lepidoptera > Geometridae > Peribatodes > Peribatodes rhomboidaria. Next base: position 2,122,979 of record OU452184.1, on the reverse strand, counting down.
TAGAGGCGCGACACAGCAGCGCACCGTAGTCGCGCTCACTCGCTGCTCGGTAGCGCAATTCGCTCGCTGTGCCGCCGGTTGATACTACAACGTATAAAAAAATAAAAATAATTTTAAATTAAATTATGACGATGATTTTTTTTTTAATTCATGTTAAAATAATTTAGGGATTTTTGCCAATACTGGCATGCTAATCCCATCATACCCTAAACTATACACTTCAACGAAATCGAGAAAAAAAAACTTAAAAGAAGATCTCGCCGCGCCCACGCAGTGACGATCGGCGGAGACGATCACCGATGCCGAATAGATCAGCGCTCAGGAGCTCGCAGACCATGACGATGATGATGAACATCAAAAAATATGCCAGGCAAATTATATAGCGGTAAATCGGAAACGCAAATGACGCAAGAGTGGCTTTTACATGGGGACTATTCCTGCGCGTGAGATGAAATGAGATTTTATCTTGGTCACTCTCACACCTATGACGTTTCAAACGAGAGCAACAAGGACGAAAAAAGGTGAGATGAAAATCTCAAATCTCCGAATAGGGCCACAGATAGTATCTTTCGCCTAGTATATTTTCTGTATTTACTTTCTGTATATTTTTTGTTTTTACTATTTTAAATTAAGCAATATAGAGAATTGCTAAATTCAAATTAGTAAAAAATGGAGACATTCTGCTAAATAGAATACTTATTTGGCAGATATAAACCTGGTAAAACTTGATATTCTTGTCTAATAGGCAGCAATAACAATGACTACATTTTAGTAAGTATAAATCAGTGAACTAAATCGTTTAGAATTGGCTGTTTGTTTTTCAGGCATTCTAAATCACACAATAATAAGGGATTTTGAAGGGGCAGTTTTTCATACCATATCTAGCGGGTGAGACTTGAAAGCTCTCGCCGCTGTTGTTGAACTGCCAGTAGAAGCTGACCTCCGCCGGGTCGGCGGACACGGCGCAGCGCACGCGGAGCGGCTCGTCGAGTCGCGCGCCGAGCAGCAGAGGCGAGGTAAGCGCGCAGACTGGCGCGTCTGTGTGTAGTCAACATTATTTGTTAGGTGCACTTAAAAAACTCTAGTTTTTCATCTCAACAAAAAAAAATATGCTAAAGTTATTTTGTACAAAATAAAAATTATTTTTGTTAGTTGACACTATTTTTTTTTGGTACTGTGATAGGAGAGCCAATCCTAAGGTTGAGACAAATCACAAAATATTTCTGGCTATCTCTATGTTTTCATGTTTCTTCTAGGGATGCGTGCTTCAACGTAGACCACATTGTTTTCTAGAATAAAATATGACGAAATGGCGATAGAAGCGCAAGCATATCCTTGTATTAAAAAGAAATTGAGGGAATTAAATTTCATTTTTTTATTTTCATTGCAAGTGTGGTACTAATTTTGACCAGTTCAACTATAATTGATTCCAGAATAATGTAGCACTTACACTGCACTCTAAGATACACCGCCTGGCTGCTAGCCTCGCCCATGTCGTTAGCAGCTCTGCAGGTGTACAGACCTCCGTCGAGCTTCGTCACCTTCTGGAGCACCAGCGACTTGGTGCTGATGAACACGCCTGAGGACATGTTCTGGCTTACTTGCAGATCCTGGGGACGAACCAAAATGTGATTATAATAATAATTAGGGTTTTTTTTATTAACATAAATATAACTTCAGTTTAAACTAAATATGCCCTTAAAACCAATGCCGTTTGTCTAGGACAAAAGGTAGGTTAAAAACGTGCATCGCAGAAGTCACAATGCGGTGGTACCGTGACCAAAACCAACAATAATAAATCTCTCAATTTTATGTCACACGATTAATTTTCTTTCACTGGAAGCTTCAATGTATTTCTGCATCTCTGAGTAAACATATTTCAATTTGGAGTCTCGCCTTTATAGTTCTTTTGTCTAGGTGCTAAAGTCGTCTTTGCCGTATTCATTTAAATAATCGTCAAGTTTCCTAGCTCTGCACGTGTTTGAAAAGTTTTTAAAACATCTTTGATCTTTTAAATTCAAAGATGATGAATGCTGTATAAAATATCAATGATTTTCGAAAAGATCAAGCTTCTAAGATGTAAAATAGGAAAGAAAAAAGAATTAGACTTCGATTTATTGATAAAGTTTAGAAGTAAGGATAGAAGAAACACGAGTAGACTCACTCACGTTATGGTACCAGGAAATCCGGTGCTCTTTGGGGTTGGCCTTGATGTTGCATTCGAAGTAGACGTCGTCTCCTTCTTTGATGTCGTTGGGGTTCAGCGTGCTACCCAGGGACATGGTGAGGACAGGCTTGTCTGTGGAATAAAGGGTCATGACGAAAATGAAGCGATTGTGTAGAAGAGGGAGTGAATTCTGAGATGAAAAGTGATAGAGAAGATTGAAGGAGACGTATAGGTACTATTCCGACTCCACTGAAGTGGGATCAGGGTAGGAAGGAAGATGATGATGACAATGAAACTGCGGTCGGTCGTAGTCACGTAATCATCATTGTAAAAATATGGCATTTCTGTGAGAGCGTGGACCGCATGCGGTCATGGGGCGTTGTAATTGCAGACAATTATGAAAAGTGCCATCTACTTTCATTCAGCTCAAAGCCTCAAACAAAAGCATTTATTATGTAATATTTGAAACAATAAACTAATTTCAAATTTCAGTTCAAATTTCGAAAAACAAATTTATCTAAAACATTTTTTCTGATTTTAAGTTAGTTAGGCGTCTAGATAATGCAATAACTGTGGATTTCTGAGTGGTATACAATATTTTGACGTCACTACGGCTCGTAGTAGGTAGTTGGGTACAAACTATAAATGTAGGTAAAAAAATGTTAGGCCTGTGGTACAAACTAACTTACAAACTACGCTCATCCTGAACGAGTCTTCGAGCGCCACCCTCAGCACCGGGTTATCAGCTCGGCACCTGATGACAGCGCTGTCATCCTCCGGCTGCGGCAGCATCGTCAGCCTGCTGACTGTCGTCGTTTCGTTTGTGAACTCGCTGTGCTGTTGGATAGGAATGAGGATTGACATCGGAAATTAGCAAGCAAGCAAGTTCGTATAAGCCGAGTGGCTTCCCTGATGTCAGAGGTTTCTAGGCCACCCGAAGGTCTCTGGCATGGCTTGACAATTGTTTTTATAGAACAAACAACCTGGGCCTACAATTTAACGTGTCATATGAGCATCGATAGCGCTTAGTTACAAACGCCACTCGTGGTCACCCATCCTAGGACTGACCGTCAGGCCTAATATGTGCAACGTGACAAAGGTATGTCGGCCCTTTTATCGAGACAAACGTATGCACATAGCCTTGTCACGTTCTCGCATGACAAAAAGTGACGAGAAGAATTATATCGCGCGCGCATGCTAGGGTGCAGGTCGTCCGTTGCGTAACCGTTGCGATCGGTTACGAAGACCTAGTTGAGTTACCTTAAGAGCTATAAACTGGATTTCTAGAAAGTTCCTAATGTTTATTTCAATTTAGCCATATTTACTTATGACTGAATTAGAGTCAACACATAAGCCTGCGAATACTACGTTGCTAAATCACAACGCGGAAAACTGCAACGCAATCAAAAATGCAATTGAAAATATTAAACTCTGGTTCTCGGTTAATAACATGATGTTAAATGTTGAGAAGACACATGTAATTAACTTTAATCTCGCCACAAATATCAACTCGTACTCTAATGTTAAGGTTAATGAGATGCTGAAAAATTTCAATGTGTCCCTCTCAGAAGAGGTAAAATTTTTGGGTGTATGGCTTGACAAAAAACTGACGTGGACCGCTCATATTGGCACACTAACTAAAAAACTTAGCTCGGCTACATACGCTATAAAAAAGATCAAGGAACTAGCGGGGCCCATAGCAGCAAGAACTGTGTATTTTGCATACTTCCACTCACTCCTAACATATGGAATACTTTTTTGGGGATCTGCTGCAGAATGTCACACCAGAAGAGTATTCATTCTACAGAAACGAGCTGTACGGTATATATTAGGACTTAATAAATTAGACTCTTGTAGAAATGTATTTAGAAAACTAGGCATTATGACAATGACGGGTGAATTTGTATTTCAAGCTGTATTATATGTTCTTGAGAATATGAGTATCATGAAAAGGGCTATTGATTGTTATAAATCTAGTTCGAGAAATAAAAATCGGGTACTGCAACCGCGACGAAGACTTGCGAAAACCTCTAATAGTTTCTACTGTTTGGGAATTGAATTTTATAATAGAATCCCTGACACCATTAAAAATTGTACTAAAATTGACATACTGAAGTTTATAAAAATACAATTAATGGACAAGAGTTACTATAAATTAGCAGATGCTATTGCTGACAAAAAAATATTTATGAATATCTAAATATTTAACCTATTTAATTTAATTTGACGATGCTATTGCAGATCCCTATTTTTATAATTCTCATAATTTATTATAATTAATAATAATAATTAAGTAATGTATAAATATACCTAAGCATAGATTTGGAATTTGATTATAAATATATTGTACAAACTGACGATTCTAAGTGCATATAATTATGTCTAAGGAATAAATGAATTTTGAATTTGAATTTGAATTTTGAATTTGAACGCCAACTGCGATGCGATTTTTCGCGGCTAGGCGTCTCCGTGTCCGTGTCACGGTTCGGATGGCCGATGCCAGTCAATTCAATAGTTTTTACGATGCATTGTGCGTGCTTGGTTATTTCTGCGTTGCGATGATGTTTCGCAATTTTGTGTGTTGTCCGTGATATGGATATACGAGTATATATGGATATATGAATGCTGAAAAAAATCGTACTAGACGGTTTAAAAATATAATCGCCCAATAGGTGTTACGCCTCTTGGAGTTTCATATCTGCACCGTCCATTTTATTTATCAATATATCTTAGACTGATCTGATAGTGCCACCCTTTCCCATAATAAATTACTTGAAACGTGACGTACTAACGACTACTACCGTATATAACGGGTTATAAATTATGGAAATTGATAATAATAGCAACGCAGATTGTGTAACAAATGCCAGAATAGGCTATAAATTCCAGTAGCACCCGGTATTTGGTTACTGATGAAGAAATAAATAAAAAAAACGTGAAAGACTTGGGCTGATGTTGTTTTTTGAATATTTAAACGTAACAACACAACAAATCATCATGCCTTCAGCTGCCCTAAAGGGGTTGGCAGAGGTGTATTACAACATCCACACTTCGCCGGACGATATTCCTGAATGTGACAGGGGGCGAACTTACCTATTTTGTCCGCGGCTTCGCTCGGGTTTCATAGCCTATGTCATTCAGGAATAATGTAGCTTTCTAACGGTAAAAAAATTGTTGAAGTTGAAGTTTTTGAGTTCATTCGTTACAAACATACAAAAATACAATTTTTTCCTCTTTATTATATCACAGCCTTCGAAACAAAAAATTGCATATACACGGCAGTTGGACATTGAGTAGCAAGCAAATAGCGTTACACAAATGTATAACTATTGTTTGAGCAATAAAGTTTGATTAGGTATTGGTTGACACATGTCATGTTTAACACAGTTTTCAGAACTTTTGGTAAATTCGTTTAAAAACTGATTTCGTACGTTCGTTCGTACGTAGTACGATGGAAAAAATAGTTTATAATAATTGTTTTTTAATGAAGCACTAATTATTAAGAGTCCGGCGACCACTTTAGACTAACTTCGCGTTGGCTTAAGGTTTTCCATAGCCATTTCGTCTAGAAGATGACGAGCGAAGAGAGCAAGTAAAGATACTGACGAGCCTTTAAAGTTACCTACAGAGTGACAAAGTGCAATTTTTTTTTACTTTTGCACTTCTCTAATCATTCTTAAATAACAAAGAATGTCCCTTGTATTATGGATTCATTTAAAAGCTAATCATGTAGACAACCTCTCTATGTAAACAAATTTATGATGTGATTTGTCTATCTATTGAATAAATCAGTCAAAAGTGACCCCTTGCAAATGCGGATATTTTTCATAGCTCTATTTTCGCTTGAGAACGTTTTATGAGAAAATCAAGAACATAGGGGCGTAGATATTGTTAATTTCGAAGAAGAAATTCTAATTGGGACGATGCAGAGAAGGTAAATCAGAGTTATTTTGTTATGTACTTCATTGAATTTAATTGTTCATTTTAAATATAAGTAAAAATATATTTTTCGTTTCAGGACCTGAAGGTGACAGCGAGCAATAGAAAAGAGAGAGATACAGCACTCATAAAATGTATGAATTAAAAATGGAACACAGCTCAACATGAAGCGCGGGCACGAGAATACATTTTACGAATAAAAATGTAAAATACAGCTGCTTGAAAAACAATTATTAAAATATAATGAATTAAACTATATGAATTTGGTGTATTTGTTTTTAATCTTTGTATAAATAAGCTCCGAGCTACTTGGTCTTGCCTATTTTCTTGCTGGACTATTTGAATTTGAGAGTTTTCATTGTTCAGGTTAGAGACTCCAATTTCTTCAACCTCTTCGCCCATATCTATAGCAACATTATGGAACATGGCAAGTGCTACTTGCCATGTTCCATAAGTACATATATAGCTTTACATTTTCTAAGCTCACTGTGAACCAAGTTAACAAGCATTGGAACCTTTGTTTCCGAAGACCGAAACATCGTTCGACCGTGTTTCTGGTTAGTATTTGGGAGCCAAATACTGTTGTATCTTTTGGCGTCCTTGGAAAACAAACGTACAAAAGATATTGTGTAAGTGCATACCCAGAATCACCAATAAGATGTCCCACGAACTATCCGGCTTCAAATCTGTCTCGTATCCGACTCTCTGAAAGATTCTGGAATCGTGTGTGCTGCCTCTCCATCGCGCTACAATATCTCTTATTTTTGAATGCATTCGTACGACTTGGACGTTCATTGAACAATATCCTTTTCGACTCACGTTATACTGACGTGATGAGTCGCTAACCTTTTTTATTTTTACAGTCTATTGCCCCGATGGTGCTTCGAATACCACATATTCTTAGAAATCCTACCACGACTTCCTCTTGCTTCTCCAAGCAAGAGGAAGTCTCCTCAAAAATATTTTTATTGCTCAGCTTTCGTGTTACACAATATGTATACACATGTATCAAAACTTTATTTCTTAGGCTGTTCGTGTAGAAGTGTATATGTAGATAATGACATAACACAGCGGTCGGCAACCTTTTGGCAGACAAGGGCCGCACAGTGCCAAAATAAGCAAGTGACGGGCCGCACTTGTTCAAAAATTTTACTATAGGTCTCTATTCATACATGTTTTACCATAGGTATCTATTTATTTATGTATGTATTATTTGATCTCTAAAAATCAATGTTTATCTATCTCTGACAGCTATAGTAAAAGCCTTGCTTAGTTTTGGGGCCAGAGGACCGTGTGCGAAATGTCCCAATTTTTTTATTTATTTATATAACACTAGCGGGCCGCTAGGAAGGGGGCCGAGGGCCGCATGTGGCGCGCGGGCCGCGGGTTGACGACCGCTGACATAACACATCGTCACGCGGCACGCCTTTCCCCCGAAGGGACTCGCAGAAGCAGTGTATTAGAACACCCACACTTCTTCTTCCCACAAGTTATTTATAGAAGATGATGACATGAAATACACAATGCCCTCAAATGAACAAATTACTGCGTGCCTTCGGCTGGGATACAACCCGCTCTCTATCTGGCTTGAGAAGGCGAGTTTTCTTCCAACTAGGTTATCAGCGCTTTCTAAAATCACTTTTACAAGTATTATAAAATAAAATAACAAAAGAAAGCTAAGTTAATAAGGTAAATAAAAATAAAACCTAAGTTATTTATATAGCTAAGCTTAAAAACCGACTTCCCGTCATCCGTGTTTTAGACTTTTGTTGATATTTTCAAAATTGTTTTTTTGATTTCGATTAAATGGGATCACCTCTAAAGTAAGATCTACCAAACAAAAAAAAAAACATTAAAATCGATTTATAATTATCGGAGTAATTTCGTAACATACTTACAAAAAAACATACAGTCGAAAAGAGAACCTTTTCCTTTTTTGAAGTCGGTTAAAATTGAATAAGCTTTCAAAAAATATTTTCTAAAAGAAAAAAATAAGTAGAATCACAGATACAATATCTGAAGGTAGGCTGATTTCAAAGAAGGTGGCATAGTCCCTAGTCCATAGTCCCATAATAGGTTTTCAATTAAGAATTCACAGAAGTTTTAAAATAAACTTTAGTTAGTTTGTAAATTAGGTTAAAGCCAGTTTCTGAGCTTACGCCCAAATAGTTACAGTTATTAGTTATATCTGTGGACAGGAATCCCAGGGCTAGATAATGATATTACATAATCATGATCCGTTGAGAATTATTTGATGAGCCAAGTATACTACTCTGAAGACATGTTTATTCTAAGGACAGAGTACGATGGAAAATTGGTAAATAAGCCTGAAAATCATTAAAGGCTCCGTTTTTAATTTAATTATTACTGAAAAAGAATTTCAATTATTATTTATCTGACAAAGCCTTTACAGCTGCAAAATTATTGACAAGGCCTTTTACAGCCAATAATAATTATGTAAGTTTCTATATTGTATTACCGCTTCATTTAATTTAAAACTTAATGACGTCGTCAAGTGTATATTAGTTTTTCCTTAGACCTGAAATAAATGAATTGAATTCCCTACATAGTACCTATACCTACATAATACAAAGTAACTAAGTAACACAACGTCGCTTTCCGTGTTTGTCTGTCTCTCTGTCTGTATATCCGCTAACTCCTCCTAAACCACGTGGTTTTTATGCAGTTTTTACCATCAGTTAGATAGTTTTTCACAGAAGGTGAATGGGGACCAAGCAAAGCCAGAGGGAGTCGTAAGTATCTTTTAAAATCGGGTAAATATCGGGTCTGGGTCTGGGTGTTAATTGTCAATGTCTATGTGTGTGTTATATTGCATCCGTAACACAAGGTAAAACCTTGTGGGGAGCTCACAGAACATATAATTAATAATATTAGATGCCCCGCGGGCTCTATTAGTAACTATGTGCTATTCCACACTATAATCTATCTCTCTGTGCCTTTGTGCTGTGTTGTGATTATAAATGTTTCTGTATGTGTGTAAAACGTAAAATTGAAATCTATAGCGACTATAATATTAGTGTCAAAAGCTTCAAATACCTAGTAAGTGGCTACAAGTATTATTTATCCGATGACAACATTATACTTCACGCACACAATTGCACGTGCAAAAACGACGTATGTGTAGTGTCTGTGTAACAGGTAATAGTTATATGTAATTATTACCTGTTACACAGACACTCATTTTATGAAATGAGGCTTTTAGTCTTTGGGATTAAGTCGAATATCCGAATGTGCTATCCGAATGTGCGACGCGTTATAATTATTATTTATAGGTAGGTAGTAGGTACTGACCTTTCCTCTAGTGTATCTTCTATTCTCTCTAAACCACGTGATCTGAGCAGGAGGTCTGCTCCCGTGCGAGACGCAGACCAGAGTCATCTCAGCATCAGCTGACATCTGACCTGGCTTGTTGGTGATGGCTACTGACGTCGGACGCACTGTTGGAAGTACAGAAGCATGAGAATGGAGAATGGGAAGCTTTTTAGTCTTGCAGCGGCCATTATTTACCTGAGGTGATGGTGATGACTTGATGAGGGTGGTAGAACTCTCATCATCTTTTGTCTCTGCTCTAGTGTAGGTTGGGAATCGTGTACTTGGCTAGATGACACACCTAATAGTAATGTTTTATTCTTGCTATCTTCTTAACATATATAAATTACGTGTCACGTTGTTTGTCCGCTATAGACTCCTAAACTACTAAACCGATTTCAATCAAATTTGCACAACAGATAGGATAGCTCACACATAATATATAAATAATAAACGCGAACGAAGTCGCCGGGTGACAGCTAGTTATGTTATATTTTTCTAAGAATTTATATTTTATCTTTTGATAGGTTGTCCTCACAGCATGTTAAATACGTATCTGTGGTCATATGTCATGTGTATGCATAATGAAACCGTATCTGTGGCTCTCGTATAAATTTATTTAGCCATGAGCACAGATGCAATTAATCGGACGCTACACAATATTTTTAATAACCATAATCTCTTATTGATTTAGCCAAATGATATAGACATTGAGTTCCAGATTGTTCCCATAGGCACAAGCGAGACACATGAGCGCTAAATTGATACCATAAGCCTGATCTACATTATTGCACCTGTGTGCTCAAATAATCATAGTTAATTATTATGTACATATAATACATCGACAAGAAAAAAAATTGGGACTATTTCGGTGTGTGTGTCCCTTTACAAAAGCGACCCCAATGACTCACAATGCATCTCGACCCGTGCCGTCCTTTCGTGCGGGCTGAGCAGCGGCGTATTAGTCGCTTGGCATCTGATGCTGGTATTCAGCCAGCTCCTCTCAGCTCCTCCGATACTGATTCTGCTGATGATGACTTTCCCATCGTTCTTCAGGATCGTGTGCTCTTCGATCTGCTTGTCGTTGATGAGCCAAGTGAGAGTTGGCCTGGGTCGACCTGGAGGATAAAGAGATCTGGATAAGTTACTCCACGGGTATTTGCAAGTCGTAGATCTTCTTCTGTGTATTGATAATGTAAGACAGTGGTATTTTTAATTGCCTATACTTAGATACAAATAATTATTTGGTAAGTAATCGTTAACATATTGAAACAGACGATGGTAAGGGTTTTGAGAGGAAGAAATGAAGACCCAAAAATATGGCATTGAACTGTTTGAGTCAATTCTAGGATAATTTTAAGATTACCAGTGGCTATAACATTGCTACAAACATTTTTAGAGTCTCCTAATCATGACAGCATCATAACTTCTGTTGTTCTTTTTCCTTCAGAATACGTTAACAGCGAAGTTGAACGGCAATCTTGTCGTAGTAAATCAAGATAGTAGACAAGTCATAAATTATGATGTCACAACACTGAAACTAAAACAGCCACAGTTATTCAGCACTCCATTCCCCGTCTATTCCCCCAAACTCAAAACAAAGCTATCAAAAGAAATTAATATTCACGATTCCATTCAAAACCAAATGTGGCTATGGCTATCGATAACAAAAAAGGTAGGCTTTAAACCAACCACCGGAACTGAAGCGCGCAACTTCAAAGTGCAAAACAAAACTGTTTTCTATTTGAACTGGATTGGGCACCCTCTTTTCGGGGAGTCTAAAACTGCTGACAAAACATTGATAGTACGGTCCTCTGTTCCGGAACAGCCAAATGGTTGAATAATTCTTATTCCTATTCATTCGGATGCCGTGCGAGTGTAAATACTGGAAACATTCGGGTTCATCCAGTTTTTCCGAATCTACATACTCGTAACTTGTTTGTCAACGAATTTTAGAGTATGCTGGTCTGTATTGAACTAGAGTTTTGATATACCAGTTTTCGAGTTAGACCAGCAACACTAGTTAACCAACTTACGTGTACATCCTTATTATATCCTATTTTTCCGACCTTTTATTACATAGAGTTATCGGTATAGGATGTACTAAGCCAAAAGGGGGTCATTGTATTGAACAACCTTTATTAGGGAAACAACACAAAATGTCGAAAAATAATATTTTAAAAGTTTATTGATCAAAAGCAGAAAAGCAGTTACTTTTTTCTCGATTTCAGGGTTGACCTCTTAGTATAGTTTGTTCATAATTATGAGTACAATGACCCCCTTTTGCTCAGTATACCCCTTCCTGATAATCCTGTACAAAAGCGAGCAAACTGTGAACGCGTGTGTGTAAGATTGTTTGTTACTTCACATTGCAATTCCATTCAGGTTGCCTGGAAGAGATCGCTTTGAGCGGTAAGGCCGCCCATTAAAAACTTAGTTAAGCCTTATTTAAGTACTATTGTAATTTTTTTATGTTTTAATACAGAGTTGTTGTTGTTGTTGTTGTTTAAACAGATATACGGATTTCAATTAAATTTGGTATAGAGGCAGCTTATAATCTAAAATAACACTATATACTACTTTTTACAAGCGAGTATCACCTTGGGGTACAGCTAGTAACTAATGAATCCATAACCATACTTACTAATATTATAAAATTGAAAAAGTTACTCTGTATGTCTGTCTTTCTGTCTGTGTTTAGACTTCTCACAGAAAAACGGCTGAACGGATCTTCATAAAATATGATAATTAATAACAGTATTTCACGAGGGAGGTTAATGGATACTATTTTCTGAATAAACGAGAGCAAAGTCGCGGGTAACAGCTAGCATTTATATAAGTAGGTTACACAAAATCGAAGTTTCCAGATCAAGCAGAAAACATTCTCAAAAGACTTTTATCTCCCCTCATAATCAAAAAATCGTTTACAGGTGAAAACGCTAACAAGAATATTAAAATTAACCTAACAGACGAAAAAATAAAAGAGAATTTCGGTTCATCATTACTCATACATCAAAAGGTGGGAGAGAGGCACCACCCCGGAAAGTAAATGAATTATGTATAAGAATGCAAAATTAAGGCATTTTGTCTGGAGGTTGAATCAACGGGGTTTGCAGGGCTCTGTCTCGTCAAGTTTCATTTGCCTTCGAAGAGTAAATTGGAAAAAGTTTGGGGATTAAAATTTTGATGGAGAGTGAGCCACATTACGATCTGTGGGCCGGCGGTTCATTATGTATTGATGATTTTGAGTGACCTACTTTTGGAAAATGTCGCCTGTCCTTTGAACAAAAATAGTTGTTTTGAACATAAAATATGTATGTAGGTTTATTGTCCCATTGGAACTGTTAATTTTGCCGTAATAAAAAGACCCTATGCGTTAATTTAGACTATTTAAACAGAGTATATTGACTGCATCGGTGGCTCATTTGGTAGTGAACCTGCCTGCTGAGCTTGGGGGCGTGGGTTCGATTCCCACCTAGAGCAAACATTTATGCGATGAACATTTGTGTTTGTTCTATGTCTGGGTGTAAATATCTATCTATTTAAGTATGTATTTAAAAATATATATGCATGTATATCAGTCTCTGGCAGCCATAGTACAAGCTTTGCTTAGTTTGGGGTCAGGCGACCGTGTGTGTAAGTGTCCTGATATTTATTTATTTATATTTGTTGCACATTTTACTGAAATTTGTTGAGCCTTCTCAGCGTGAAGAAATATTGATTATATCAAACATACTCTGATTCAGTCACAAATTTTTAGTTTTATAATAATAAAGTATAAACAATATTTGGACTTTAACAGAAGCTTCAGGATTCAAAGTTATTATTAACATAACTTTGAATTCTGAAGCTTCTGCACTAGTTCAAATTAAGTTGCAGAAGCCTCTTTATTTTCTTGTTTGTAACAAAAATGTTTGTCTCGAAAATAATCTGTTATTTCAAGTAAAAACATTTATATTCCGCTTAGAATTACCGTCTCATTACAATTTGAGCTTTCGTTTTATTCGTTTGAATTTTAAGGTATGTTTCCGTTGCGGCGATTGTGGCATGCTATTGCGACAATAACGTGTAATCGCGGTACACGTCTGACAATAAGCGATACTCCGTACTAACGCTGGATGCTATTTTTGGGCATCATAAATCAGAAATCAGAAATTATTGATTTTGATAACTCCTATTGTTACACGTCACTATACTTATGTATCATATAATACTAGCTCTATATCATATACGCATTGAAACCGTTGTTTTTTTTTTCGGAATAAAAGTATTTTATTTCTTTATCTTTACCTGATACTCTGATAACGTCTAAGCAAAATTAAATGAAGATCGGTTAAGTACTTAACGCGTGAAAGCGTAACAAATATACGAACAAACTCACTTTCGCATTTAATAATATTATTTAGGATAAGATTTGGCGCTTTAGAGAATGTACATTTAGAATATGAATGTGATCTATAAAATTAAGGGGAAAAAGCAATGTAGCATTGTATGAAGATAGCTTGTGATGTGACCTACTGGTTCGTTTGTTGTTGATGAGGGAGTCGCCAATTTTCTGTAAAATATACCTGTAAAAAACTTTTTGGCTATCTTTAGAAATAATTTAGTTGTCCTATAAGCCCCCGAGCTCAAAAACACCATTGCCTGTCAAGCGGCAGGTGCGTGAAGTCTAAAACGGGTTGACAACTAATTTGTCGCAATCGTCATTTGGTTTTGCTGTTTTGGAACCGCACCTTAACATTCCCAGAAATGTCTTTATTGGCGTCAAGATAGAAAGAGGCTAATTTGGTTCGAGTTGTTGTTTGAGTCAAACGACTTGAATAATTTCTTTAAAGGTCAATGGTTTTAGTAGAGGGGGATCCTTAGAGAAATTCGAGGTGTTTATGAGTTCTTTATGAGCTAAGAGTGTTTGGAATTACTTTAATGAAAAAGTTTTATCATAATCGACCGAGCAAGCGTTAGCGAGCGAAGCGTCTCTGCCTCAGCTTCGACAAAAATGCCAACAGGCCAACGATATGCTGCGTCTCCTTTTATTTTAGTGAAACGAAACGGGATGCAGCGTATTCTTTGGCATTCATTGGCTTGGTGTGTACCCAGCGTAAAGCGACTCCTGACCAATATTATTTAGAAATGGAACGAAGTTTTTTAGGTGTGGTTCATGAATATAAAATGATCCTTACATAAATATACTATTCTTTCGGTACGGCTACATTAGCGCGATATTCGTGTCGCGTTGTCGCGTGGTTATCGGCGATGTTCTTGTCTACGTTAGCGTTCAACTTGTTGCCTTTCTGCGGAGTTGACGTGAGTGATAATTCGTCCTATACACCGCCGAGTGACAAACTAAACTGGCGAACTAACTAACTAACTTGTCGCGATAGCCCGAATTATCGCCGAAGGCCGCTAATGTAGCCAAACCATTTGAACTAGAAAGTACAACCATTAGAGACTAATTTGACTTGGTTGATTAAAATAAACAACGTTGTTTGAAAAAAAAAACGTTTAAATAAACAAGTATATTTTGTGTTGTTACAGCAACAATCTCCGCCGTACTGGACTATTGGTTCAAGTCCTAGTATTGGCAGACAGGTCACCTTGTCTGGTCTCCATTTCACGTCCCATTTGTGTCCTCGAGCTTGAACGACATCCGAACGATGTTAGATGTCGTCATCGATGTTTATATATAAATATGTACTAAAATAAAACTTCTTAGTATTAGTACTTCGTTGTATTGGAATGAACAACTTGCCTGTAAAAACTCATTGAATTTGGATTAGCCGGACTTAGTCATTGTTAGACAAATATATCTACCTCTAAAGTCACTACAATTTGCAGTACACTAGGTGAGCTAGCGTGCTAAAATTGGATAGTGTAATGGTCACTTAAACATACGATTAGATTGGCCGTACTCCGTCATTGTTAGACAAACAAACAAACTCTAAAGTCATTACATATTCCAATTTGCAGTACACTAGGTGAGCTTGTGTGCTAAAATTTGATAGTGTCATGTCCGCTTAAACATACGAACCTACTCATGCATACAATTTTTGATTTGTCCTTATCAAGTCTGTACACTTGCATTGCGCTTTTTATCCTTAATAATATAAAAAAGTCTCATCCTGTAATTCGTCATACATGTATAAACAATTTTTAGACATCCTCATCCTACCCTAACTTCCTAACTAATATTATAAATGCGAAAGTGAGTTTGTTCATTTGTTTGTTTGTAACGTTTTCACGTCTCAACTTCTCAACCGATCGTCTTGAAATTTTGCATACATGTTGTCTGGGGTACAGAAAAGGACATAGGAACTTTTTATCCCGAAAAAAATTAAGATTCCTGTGGGAACTCGGGGTGCAGCTAGGATGTTCATATTTTAAAAACTGCTTGACCTATTTCGATAAAATTTATATGGGATCACCTCTAAAGTATGATCTACCAAACAAAAAAGAATCATTAAAATCGATTCACAATTGGCAGAGTAATCGCGTGAAATAAACAAAAAAAAAACATACAATCGAATTGAGAACCTCCTCCGTTTTGGAAGTCAGTTAAAAGTATCCTATGGACTTTTTCCGTTGTTACATTTTAGCTTACTTTTTAACATCCTAACTAATATTATAAACGTGAATGTTTGTTCGTGTGTTTTCATTACGAATAAATTAACAGTTCCTACTACCAGACCGCGGGTCAAACCGCGCGGGCATTGCTAGTATAGCTTGTTATTCTTTAACTTGAGTCCGGTGTATGGAGACAGGGTCACTACTTAACGTACATATCGTCAAACCTTTCCCCCGAGGGGGCTGGCAGCAGTGTAATACAACACTCACACTTTGCCGAACGATTTTCAATTCAAAATGTGACAGGGGGCGAGCCTGTCGCCATACACCGGGCTCCAGTCATGTAGCAGATGACATATACAATACACACATATGTTCACACAATAAACAAATTGGTATGTGCCGTCGGCTGGGTTCGAACCCGCTCCCTCTGGCTTGAGAGGTGGGCCTTCTCAAACTAGGCTATCATCGCTTACTTGCTTAAAGGCTTACTTTGCTTCGCAGGGTTACTTCTTATCTAGCCAATCACATGTTTCATGTGTAATTTGAAGAATGTAGATGTATCTTCAGGTCAGGGCCAGATTTAGGGGATGGCAGGCGGGGCTACGGCCCGGGGCCTCCAGAAGAGAGGACCCCCACAAAAATTACTAAAAAAAATTACTTTAATACCTATTTGTATAAATATGACTAGTTAACTCTACTGTTGCCCTAGGGCCTCTACACCTCTAAATCCGGCCCTGATTTAGGTAGCTATGATCTTTAGCTGCCTAAACGGAGAGTTTTCACCTTTTATAAAGTTCTGTCACTTTGTGAAATGATACCCTCGCGCAGTGGACTGCGTACTCACTGTACTCTACTCTAAGGCTCTACACACATAAAATCATTCGAACGCAACGCTTTTATGTGTGTAAATTGAGCGGGGCATCATTATTCGTTTATATTATTGTTTCCGACTGAAGGGCATAATAGCCATGGTAAAAAAAAATTTTGGTATGCAGAGGCGACGGTTAAAGAACTTGTAAGATATTGTGAACTATTGTTTATTGTTTTTGAAGGGAGGGTATTCAAGACAATCTTAATGTTCATGTAAACAACTAATACTTATATTAATCCAAACCATGTACAATATGTGGGTAACAGGGGTATGAATCGAATGGACACCAAGAACAATACGACGTCCGTCCTCTTCCGTGCTCCAGCGAGAAGTGCCGGTAGGCGGGGCGGGCGACTCAGGCGCTACCTACTCACATTCCTTTGACAGTTTGCTCGGAAAACGTCACACAGCAGGGGGGCTATTCCTGTGCGTGAGATGAGATGAGATTTTATCTTGGTCACTCTCACGCCTATGACGTTTCAAACGAGAGCAACAAGGACGAAAACAGGCGAGATGAAAATCTCAAATCTCCGAATAGGGCCCCAGAGCATTCTGCTTTTTAGTATTTATTGCTAAGCGGTAACAGAAGTAGATCATCTGTGAAAATTGCAACTATCTAACTATCACGGTTCATGAGATACAGCCTGGTGACAGACGGATAGACAGCGGAGTCTTAGTAATAAGGTCCCGTTTTAGGCTTTTGATACGGAACCATAAAAAACTAAGGCACTGTTGATTGAAGTTTGTCATTCTATATACTTTAACTTTTTCTACTGTATAAATCAGGCTGTAATAATAATTGTATGTCATCTGCTACATGACTGGGGCCCGGTGTATGGCGACAGGCTCGCCCCCTGTCACATTTGGGACTGAATATCGTCCGGCGAAATGTGGGTGTTGTATTACACCTCTGCCAGCCCCCTCGGGAGAAAGGCGTGACGATATGTTATACCGCGAGCAACACCGCTTGTCGTAGCTAGTTTGAAAGATAAAGGTTCCCATTTACATTTTTCATTCGACACAAAAGCAAACGCTTCGTGTGTCCGAGCCATTACACAAACGTACCTTTTAAACGCTACCTTCTTGTTTCCTCGCAAGTAAAAAACTTAAACGCGTCAGCCGGAAGAAATTCAAAGTAACTCCGTGTTTAAAGTCCCTTTATCTCTCAGGATAAAGACTGGAATTTATTCAGAAACTTGTAGACGCGTTGCGAACAAAGAATTAGCTGGTGAAATATTAATTTACTTACTTACTTCGCTGTTTCTCGTCAGAATATTATAATTACATTTAATAAACAAGTTCTTTGGAAGACGGAGATGCTTAGATTGTTGTTTTAAATTGTATTTAAGGTTTTGTCAAAGTTTTGTGTTTAATAGGTTTGTTTTAATAGCTGTAGCCATAATGTCCGCTGTTAACTTTTAATTTCAGCTTATAAGCTACATATGGATGTAGCTTATAAGCTGAAATTAAAAATTAACAGCGCTCAACCAGATGGACGAATTTGATAAAATTTAGTATGGACTAAATTTTATCAAATTCGTCCATCTGTTTGAGCGTTTGCGCGCACATTCACACAAACAAACTTTCGTCTTTATGATTTAAATATAGGAAGTAAGATTCGTAAGTATTTAAAGCTTTTTTATGCTGAGGCTACATTAGTACGCAATAATTCGTGTCGCGTTGTCGTGCTAAAATTATATCGTCACGCCTTTCCCCCGAGGGGGCTGGCAGAGGTGTAATACAACACCCACATTTCGCCGGACGATATTCAGTCCCAAATGTGACAGGGGCGAGCCTGTCGCCATACAGCGGGCTCCAGTCATGTAGCAGATTATATACAATACGCACATATGTTCACACAATGAACAAATTGGTGCGTGCCGTCGGTTGGGTTCGAACCTGCTCCCTCTGGCTTGAGAGACGGACTTTCTCCCAACTAGGTTGTCATCGTTGTACTGCTAAAATTATCGTTATCGGTTATCGCTGATGTTCTTGTCTACATTAGCGGTCAACTCGTCGCTTTTCTGCGGAGTTGACGTGGGCGATAATTCGCCCGATACATCGCTGAGTGACGAACTAACCGGCCACACTTGTCGCGATGGCCCAAATCATCTTAAGGCAGCTAATGTAGCCGCAGCATTAGATATTTAGATGCTGATTGTAAACCAGTAGTGTCAACTAAATGGCCAAATTTGTTTGTTTACTAAATGACTGAATGATTATCATGACATTTAACAAACAACAACAATTTAACAAAAATATAGAATCAATAAGTTTTCTTAATTTACCATCAAACATATGGATATTCTACTAATATTATAAACGCGAAAGTTTGTAAGAATGGATGGATGGATAGATGTTTGTTACTCTTTCACGCCATAACGGCTGAACAGATCGAGATGTAATTTGGCACAGAGATAGATTATAGTCTAGAATAGCACATAGGATACTTTTAAACCGCGGGGCGCAGCTAGTAAAATAATAATTTCGGATTAAAGGGCAGTTGAAAAATCACGAATTAACTGCCGGCGTGCTTCTAGCACGCTGGCGGATAATTCACGGATAATTCGCGATTTTCATGAAAACATAAAAGAAACTATTCGTAGAGAGCAAAATAAATATTCTAATATATAAATACCTAATGCAGCTCCCAAGAAATAGAAAATTCAACTCGTTAATGAAATTTCTATTTTACTGCATTTCTGCAGTAGTCAGAGAAAGTTTTCATTTGCATTTGACATCCAACGTCTAAACTAGAGGTTTTATAACGTTATAAGTACCTACCTACAAAGAAATCATATTGCAGTGGTTACAGCGAAGAAAATTTCGTTCGTGTCGCAAATAGAATCGACACAAATAGTTAATACTTAAAAAAAAGATTCAAAAAGAAATTGCTATTATAAAATTATGTCTTATTTTCTTCTCCATCTCTACAAAGTAGCTTTCCACACCTGTCTCTCTGTCTGTACATACATACGCTATTCTTATAACTCCTTCTAAAATCACGCTATGGATTTTGAAATACAGTTTACACCATCAGTTAGATAATTTTTCACGGAAGGTTGATGTCTATCCATGCCTATGCTACCTTGCGGATAGCGGAGCCGGGGCGGGTCGATAGTTATTATATTATCGAAACATACCAATATTTTATGAATTTTTACTTATTAGCAACAACCGTCAAGTCATGTCAGAGGCCTTCGGGCGGTCCAAATACTTTGATAGCCAGGACTAGCCACTCAGCCTCAGTCAAACACAAGTTTCAAGGAACTGTCCTGACAAGCAACACTCATTACGTTGCGATTTCGCATATTTTTTACATGTTTTGTTTTTGTCGATGGCAGCCTAGTTGGGAGAATGTCCTCTCAAGCCAGAGGGAGCGGGTTCGAACCCAGCCGACGGCACGCACCAATTTGTTCATTGTGTGAACATTAGGGCGTATTGTATGTCATCTGCTACATGACTGGAACCCGGTGTATGACGACAGGCTGCAGGCAGACGATATTCAGTCCCAAATCACATTTGGGACTGAATATCGTCCGGCGAAATGTGAGTGTTGTACTACACCTCTGCCAGCCCCCTCGGGGGAAAGACGTGACGATATTTTATGTTACGTTTTGTTTTTTATGCTATGCGACCAACCAAGTTTGTAAACATTTTTTTTTACAACAGACTAGGCACGCGTTTGACCACTGACTCGCCTGATGTGAAGCGTCGACGTGATCGAAGGTGTAACACGCTTGCCTAGGAGATTCACAACAAAATTGTAACTATATTTATATTTATGCTATATTTTGCAAAAAAAAACAGACCGGCCGTATGATGGTCCTGTAATTTTGCAGGCAAGCAGTTACAAGCAAATACAATTTTTAAGTTCGAAAATGAGCGAAATCGGATGAGATGCTTTGTAAATATTCGTGGTCTCTGTTCCAACCAAACTATACCAGCTAGTTCAATTTAGCTCCCACAATTACTGAGCAAGTCGGTTCCTTTCTGCGACACAACAAAAGGGGTGGCAGAAAGAACTGAGTGAGTGGTCGGGAAGGGGGGGGAGGGGGTGAGTAAAATCGGAAAACAACTATTAGTGTTACAAATGATGCGTCTGTTGCGACGGCGGGTATTTTTCAAGAAAATGAAGCGGCAAATGTAGGGTTCGCTGTTCGCTGAACAAAAATAATCATATTTACCTTATGTTTATTTTTGTATACCATAAATGACAAACCAGCTGACGGGCTGCCTGTTGGTTATTAGATTTTAGGTGTATGGACGTAATTAAAACACATGATTTAAGGATTAAAATAATGACTATGATTTAGTTTTATTATCCTTACTAGCTGCGCCCCGCGGTTTCACCCGCGGTTAAAAAAGTATCCTATATGCTATTCTAAACTGTAATCTATCTCTGTGCCAAATTTCATCCAGATCTGTTCAGCCGTTCTTGCGTGAAAGAGTAACAAACATCCATACATCCATTCTTACAAACTTTCGCCTTTATAATATTACTAGCTGCGCCCCGCGGTTTCACCCGCTGTTAAAAAGTATCCTATGTGCTATTCTAGACTATAATCTATCTCTGTGCCAAATTTCATCCAGATCCATTCAGCCGTTCTGGCGTGAAAGAGTAACAAACATCCATACATCCATTCTTACAAACTTTCGCGTTTATAATATTAGTAGGAGTAGGATAGTAGGATAGGATTATTACTTCGAAGCGATGCGACTTATTCCTATCACAGGGGCAAAACGAATGAAGGAGAAATGATGGCGGTTGAACGTACTAGTAATCTGTAACTACCCACATTAATTAAAGATTAATTTTTGCAACTATCTACAAATAAACCAACATTGATAGGCTATCACCGTCGACTTTACAAAGGTCGGCAATGTATCCGTGATGCTTCTTGTGTTACAGGAATCAAGTCGATTGTAATCGCTAACCATCATGCGCTCCGTTTGCTTTAGAGTCAACTGGGGCAAATGCATCTGTGGGGCAATAGCGTCTTTCGAGAATTACTAACAAACCCTTCACAAATTAGGCAGCTAACGCCATCTTGTACAAATTATTGCAAGAAGATGTAGGTGGCGCCTAACTAGTTAAAGGTTTGTCAGTAATCCTCGAAAGACGCAATTGCCCCAAAAACACATTAGCCCCAGTTGACCCTAAGTGTGCTAAAATTTGTCATTGAACTTAACAAATAAAAATCTCAAAACACCCTTTTTTAAATAAAGTGTGATGTGACACATCATAGATGGACAGATTGATAGAAATTATTTATATTGCACATTTTTTTTTAAGATTAAATTTAAGCCTACGTTTAAGTACAACACACTTGATGGAAAGAGACGATGAAACTCATTATGATTATATGATACGGGAATTACGTAAGATTATGATTCCCACAAAGCATGAAATAAATCCCATAAAATTACATATGAAAACCATGTCGGTGACGATAAATCTCTTCCTGATTCGGACCAAGTTTTCAACGGTCTTAGATAGAGCATGCTTGCCCATGAGGTGTCTATTGACTCTTGAAGAGACCCAGGTTGTAACTTTAAACGGTGTTCTCTACCTAAACTCTTGTACTCTAAAATCTTGATTGAGGAAATGCGTGAAATGAGTCTAGATATTAAGAATTAAAAAATATGTTTGTATTATATTTTAATGGATGCAACTACGAACCGCTAAGCAATATTAACTTAATCATGTTATCACATAAGCGACAATTGTCTTTGTTGATAATAAAAGTGTTTAAACCTTAAACTTTCCTTTTAGTTTGCTTACTTCCACAGCATAATGTCATATGGCATTTTTCTGCAGGGTTCAGCTGCATGTGGAGTCCATTTTTATTTTGCAAAAGCGAGTGAGTCTACGCTATCTACGAGATGGGTCCCGCGAATCATTGAGAGATTTATTTAAATAATTAAATATATTAACTTTACCTCCTTTGTACATCTTTGAAAATATTTTTTAAGTTCGTAAAAATCTACATAAATTTAAATTGAACTGTGATTTCATAATAATAACACTAGAAATAAGGACAGGATAGCTGTGCCGAGATTTAGACTGACTAAGTCAAACAAGTCATTTTTAGGCAACTGCGTACGTTTTTATAATAAAATCCCGAAAAATATACCAGGGCTCACTGAAGGGAAATTCAAATCACATGTAAAAACTAAATTAGTCCTGGAGCCATCCACCTTCGCCAAGTAACCACTAGTATTATATATTATATAGTGGATATTACTACAAAATTTGTGAGACATTAATTCACTAATTTTTTGAAAAAATAATGCCCCTTAGTTTCTTGCCTGTTCTTCTGAGTAGTGGCTCTTTTTCCGATCAAGGCGATCGAGTTTATTAAAAAACTTTGACGTTCTTTGAATCTAATTGAAAAACATTTTGATTTTGAATTTGAAAAGCTGGGGACTCCACTGACTACAAAATATTTACTAAACCTGCTGTACCTTCCAGTACTACACTTCATAGTTAATGCTAAAAGTGGCTAAATACGTACCTCCCCTAAGTTCGCAGAGTAACGTGAAATTGCCTCCCTCTTCCAAGGGCCCGACGACGCCCGCCACGTCGCGCCCAGCCTCATCGTACAGCAGCAGCTGATGCGGCGGCACTGCGCGAACAAATGTTTATTATAGTTTACTCTTACATTCATGATGAAAATAAATAGTTGAGGAAAAGAAAGAGAGGTAAAAAAATAGAGTTGTTCAAAAAAAAGCCTATAGAGTTTTTTTAGATGATTAATAATAACATATTGAAAATTTAAAAAAAACTCCTGACACCGATCATCCACATCGATTTCCATCAAACATAGCTAAGAAAACTCCCGACTAATTCACCTTTCAAACAAAAAAAACAAAATCAAAATCGGTTCATCCATTCGGCAAAGGTTCGGCAGCTACGATGCCAAAGACAGACACACACACACAGACACGTCAAACCTATAACACCCCGTCATTTATGCGTCGGGGTTTAAAAACAGATTTAGATTGAACAACTAGTACCTAACAGAAATCGAACTAAATACTTAGCAAAAAAAGAAATACACTTTGTATTAAAAAATACTGTAAATTAAATTGCCATTCGGATCATAAAATCAACTTGTTATTCTAAAAATATTATGGCAGAGACAAACACTGAGGTTTGTACAAAATATTTGTTGTATCTTGTACAAATCTATTTTATAGTTTTACTTCAAACACAGCCTCGCGCTAACCCAAATCTTAAAACAAGGATCTACATCATTCAAATCCTTAAAACCTTTAAAATCCACTACCATTTCACCATTAAAAGTACTCCTAAAAGCCTGATTGCATTACCTTTACAAAACAAATAAGTACATACGCAGACCTATGTACAGTCGTCAGCACAAAAGTGCCTGCTGGCTCGACGCTGCCAATCCGACAAAAATCAGCCATAAAAATTGACGTCACGGAAGCGCAGGAAAGTTGGGCCCAACAACCAATCCCGCCAACAAATCTTCTAAAACTTTGCATATCACCAACCGACCGACAAATCAAATCGGCCAACTCCTTTATTCAGAAGGCTTTTGGCCTCAAACGCTCGGGTTCGCTTTGACTAAAACTTAGAGGAAAAATCTGTTCGGGTAGATTAGAAAGGACAGAGAAGGACAAGTTTAGTGAATCGAAAAAATTTAAATACTAAAATAATGCGATTTCTTTATTAAATTACCTGTAGGCAAACAGATTGTTGCCTTAGTATTTAAATACCCAACTAAATATTTTAGCCATAGAAATTCAACGAAAGTTACATTGTTACTAACTTATCCGTTTTTAAAATGTTATAGATAATTTTTGAGTAATCCAATATTAGCTTTACCAATGAGATAATCTGCAAACAAGTTGTAATTTTTTTTCTATTTTATTGACTTTGCTACAAATGCTCTAAACTCAGTATTTATAGCTTTATGTAGCTACAGTACATAAAACTGGTAGAGTTGAAATAATATATTGCCTGCTCTCTGTGGACAAGCGAATCTCATTTCGCTGATTTACACATCAAGAAGTACAGGCGAGTGAATTTTCCATTTAGTTCTTATGCGCGTTCAAACCGCGCATCCAACCAAACGTGAGTTACAACTAAACTCGCTAGGGCAGCAACTTAACTCGCTTCGCTACTAAAAATTCAAATCCCATGTCAAACTTCATTAATGACAAGAGGAAAATATAAGGCTAACAATTATTTAGAAGACAAAGAGGTGTGGCGTCTTTCACTTCCGTCCAGTAGCCACTACCCTCTATATTAGAACATACATAGTATTGAACATAGATATAATTTGATGTTACCGAGTTGTAAGCCAAAACTTTGGAGACAATTTTTAATTTAAAAAAAAAAAGCTCGTTCTTGCCTGTTCTTCTGAGTAGTGACTCTTTTTCCGAACAAGGCAGTCGAGTCTATTGTAAAAATTTGTCGTTCATGTATCGTCGATACGCAATTGAATAAAAGCATTTTGACTTTGACTTGACTATACTTATCGATGTGTAAATCAGCCATTAATTCAAGTTGACCTTCTGTCCTAACATAATTTGCGGTTCAGTGGTCTGCCGCTTAAAGGAAAACTACTCGCTGTTGAATGAAACCTCATTTGCGTTAACAACGCGTTGATTTTATTTACTTGAGTGTGTTAGGTTTAGGCTTTCAGTGGGGCTGGTTTCGAGTTCGTTGCGGTCGAGATGTTTGCTGAAGTATATTAGTTTGTCTTTCACGCTTAGAATAAATATATAGACTAGGAGATCATCTTAACTAAAAGTTTGTTACCCTTTAATCAAGTTATGCTGAATAATCTATGTATAGTCATTCTTCTTTTAAATAAACTATTCTTTAGGAAATGTCACAACATCTTGTACCTACGCAATACGAAAGTAAAGTGCACTGCAATAATAAATGTCACACATCTATAAGCAGTGTTTATATATCAATGTTTTCTGTGCAACACAATTAGTTTTTTATTGTTGGTGCTGCCTAACGTAACGATGGCTAAACGGATGATGTAGAAATAGTTTAATTTCTTGGACTAAGAAAGAAATCAAAATGCTTTTATCTCAGAAGATTTTTTTACTAAAAACCGCTGCGTTTCAAGAACACTTTTTCTGTCGAAGTTCAAGACTGCTTGCTGCTACGTCACTCACCAACCACATTGAGTCTGATCTGGAAGTTCCTCGTAGGCGAGTTCTTGAAGTCCACCCTGCAGCGGTAGACGCCCTCGTCGTCCAGCTGGACCGCCTCCACGTTGAGGGAGGAAGGCCGCGAGATGGTCACGAAGTAGGCTCGTCTCCCGAACGCCATCGGGTCCGACCAGTGCAGGGCTTTGTTGAAGCTCCGGCCGCGGACGTCGAAACTGGCGATGGAGCAACAGTAAAATTTGAAAATAGTAAAAACGAAGCAAAACGCATGGAAATTAAGTCGCTATAATATACACCGTGTATCTGTAACCAACGGACGGTAATGATATTCTAGGATACCATGGTACTGTACTGTATAAAAATTCAGCTGTTCCATACAAAAAGTTCATTGATCATCGACAAAAAGTATGGAACAGCTTTTTTTATTCTCGATTTTCTTGGCCTCATAGTAAATGAGTACAATGATATCCTAGAATATGATCGTCGTTTAGAGATACACCCCAAGTATGTAAAATTGAGACATAAATGACCATTATTGCGAAAAGTAGATATTATTGCAAAATAAATAGATAATTCAAAATTGTTACTTAAACTAATATCTAGAGTAATTACGCTTTGACTTTAAAGCGGAATTACACTAGATATTAGTTCAAGTAACAATTTTGAAGATGAACTTCCGCAAAGTAACGCCTGATTCAATCAACTATCAAATAGATAATTATTTTGTGTCATAAATGTTTGCAACGCTTGATCAGAGGAGGTCAATAATATTTTGTGTCAATTCGCAATAAGACGGAATGCGAAAAAGGTTACGCAATTAATTTTTGGCACGAGGTAGGGTACAACATATCTACACGAAAAACGTGTCCAAAATTGAGTTATAACAATTTAGATACATTTCAGAAATACACAACAATCCAATTTTAACTTTATCTCCATCTAGTAATACCCAATTTATGTTTTAGCACTAGTTAACGGAATTCACAAAAGTTTAGAAATATTTAGGCTTGGCGAGCGGTGTGTGGTTACAGAGAGAAGTAACTCAGGTCATAAATTGTCACCCTAACAAATCTAGTTAACAAAATCCAAAACACTAACTCTCTTACTAATAACGTTGTATAGCATAGAAATAGCTAAGCACTGTTCTGTCTTTTTCTTTCTATACATAATTTTTTTATCTCAATCTAAGAAGACAAAAAATTGCTCCCCTTAAAAAACATTTTTTTTTTTATTGTCCCTTAAATTTTTTGTACAATATAATATTTAAGTGTTGCACCAAATAACCAAATGATTTGTCTTGGTGCTCACATCCACCACTCGCCTCAACTAAAAGAAAATACAAATAAAAGTGTTATACACTAATTCCTAACACCTTGTTTAAAAAGTTTAAAGTAAACTTTGTGGAACCTACAGACAAATTTCTTTTTTAATCTTGGATTTGTGGTATAGACTTAAAATAGTTATACTTACACCTCCTTAGCAATAAACGCTATACAGCCTCGGAATAGTTACACGTTCTTTTATCTCTTTCTTTCTTTTACATTTTTGAACTCGATCGATAAAGGCAAAAGACTGTGTGACTATTTCAAAGATATACAACCTTTATTGCTAAGGAGAACAGTGTTTTGTCTTTTTTGATCGAGTACAAAAATGTAAAAGAAAGAAAAAGACAAAACACTTTAACTTACGAGGTTACACAACGTTTATTGCTAAGGGGGTGTACTTAAGAAGAATAGAATAGAATAGAATATACTTTATTTGCAACAGGAAACAAAAAAAAAACACAACAAAAAAAAAAGACAGAAAAACAGGTTTCCTGCCACTAACCGGCTCCAACTCAGCATAATGCTGGCTAATGGTGGTTAACCAGCGCTGATCCTCCGTTGGAACCGGCGAGTGACGTCAATGTCACAGGCAAGGCAAAAATTAAATCTCAACATATATAAATTACGTGTCACGTTATTTGTCCGCTATAGACTCCTAAACTACTTAACCGATTTCAATAAAAAACATATTTAAACATATCAAAAAGAAGTATAAAGAAAGTATTATTGATATCTTCGAGTACTGCAATGTATTACCTGCAGAACTTAAAGTACACATGTCGTTATTAATAGAACAATATCACAATACTGACCTTCAAATTCCTGTGACACATAAAATAATTACCAGAAAAATTACTCAAAATAAGCTACAAGTACCCAGAGCTCATAATTTCTATGGAAGAAGAAAATTAGCATTCATAATTCCCACCCTGATTAATAGTTTACCTTTAAAAGTGAGAAAGTCCATAAATAGTAAAAACTACAAGAGAATTTATAAAACATATTTTTATAATAATTTAATTAAAATGTAAATAATATATTGTAAAGATTAAAATATAACGCATAAATAAAAATATAAACATCATCATGTATATACATCATGTATACAGCGACTCGTGCACAACTTCATTGTTGTTATTGTGGAAAGAAACGAACAATCATTGAAGACATTTTTTAACCTATAATAACAAACAGGTGCTTACTGGGCAAACTTTTTAAACAATTTAGGAATTTAAGGAATTAGTGTAGAACACTTTTATTTAATTTGTATTTTCTTTTAGTTGAGGCGAGTGGTGGATGTGAGCACCAAGACAAACCATTTGGTTTTTTGGTGCAACACCTAAATATTTTTTTGTACCAAAATTTTAAGAGACAATAAAAAAAAAAAAAAAAAAAATCAAATTTGCACACCGTGTGCAGTTCGAAATGCAGTATATAATAACTAAGTATAAAAGGAAAACGTATTGCGATCAAAGTCGTTTTAGAACACTTATGTATATTTTCACCCGACGGCGCAAGAAAGAGGGTTATGTTTTTCGAGTGTATATATGTATATAGGTGTGTTTGTATGTATGAGGTTACTTTGACACGCTTTACAGCCTAAACAGCTTGATGGATTTCGACATGTGAGTTGTCATATCGTCTTGATAGTGGGAGTGACGTAGGGTACAACATTTTGCAGCCGGGTTTTTCGACTTTCTTTTAATAATTTTACTTGTTTACTAGCTTGTGCTATTCTAGACTATAATCTATATCTGCGCCAAATTTCATCCAGATCTGTTCAGCCGTTCTGGCGTGAAAGAGGAACAAACATCCATCCATCCATCCATTCTTACAAACTTTCGCGTTTATAATATTAGTAAGATAGGATTGAATACAATAGGTACAAGCATATAGGTATTAATGGACTCACGTTATCCGTGCCTCAGGTATAGCTCGGCCCACTTTTTACGCTCATCCATCAAGCCTTTTTTTTCCTGTCGCGGGAGTAACGTAAATAAAATTATTATAGTTTAAAAACTCGCTTTACGAGTAACGGACTGGAAAATCACCAAGTAGAATGTATTAGAATCATTAATAGGCCAAGCTCTAGAGGTTTTTAGAAGCTACTGAAAAGTTCTACTTCGACCTTCTTTCTGGTTTAATCATGGAATCATTTTTACAAGTAATTTCTAACCTACTTTTAATTGTCGTGTCGAA
Organism: Peribatodes rhomboidaria; assembly: GCA_911728515.1. Lineage (NCBI taxonomy): Eukaryota > Metazoa > Arthropoda > Insecta > Lepidoptera > Geometridae > Peribatodes > Peribatodes rhomboidaria. The sequence continues at coordinate 2,093,425 of OU452184.1, read as the reverse complement.
ATGAAACTTTGTGTGTTTGTATAATGAATATTATTATGTTATTATGTAGTTCATATTTAGGAGCTGACTTGATGATGGTAGCCAGGAAGTCAAAAGCGTATTTCCTAGTTTTTCGTTTATTAAACTATAAGTGATGCTAGTTTGGTGTTCAAACACTGTTATTGTTATTGTTAAGAATAGTATTGTGTTGTTTTGTTTACTAAATTGTTTTTACCTATATATTTAAGATTTTGTGTGACGACGAACTACCTAATTTACTTATACGATGTATTCTCATGTAAGTGATGTAAAAATCTTTAAGGAGAAAAAATGTCTTTAAACCTAATCAGCTCGAAGCAAATTCTTGTATAATCATCGGGATTACACATTTATCAAATTAATTAGAATATAAGGGTGCGACGGTACATAATATATAATATCGTCACGCCTTTCTCCTGAAGGAGCTGGCAGAGGTGCACAACACTCACACTTCGCCGAACGATATTCAGTCCAAAATGTAAGAGAGACGGTAAGAAAACCTAAAAATGGACCGCATAAATTAGGTGCTGCACACAATTCATCGTGGTCACAAACAAACGCAACTACTCGCAACAGTGATAATTATTGTTGTCTCGTTCTTGCTATAGTCTCTTGTATACGTCTCTCTATCTTTGTTATTGATACACATAACATAATACTGTCAACGGAGCTGTGTAGTGTCCGTTTGCTTGTAGTAATTGGGTTAACGCGCTGTGTATTAAAGACTAGACTCGTACCGCTTCTTCCTTTTATTATTTCGATGCCTAGAATTAACAATTCGACAGACATAGCCATTTTACATCAACCAAACCGGACTGAGCCAGCGTGATGGATAACAGCCCAATCACCAAAAATATAGGGTATAATATAGGGTAGATAGGTGTCCCTGTAGTGGGACGTGGAAGACCGTGATAATGATGTTGACGAAGCTAAAAGAAGCATGTTAAAAAATAATGTAATAAAATGATAACAGCATTGGTCCTGCGATGCATCCTAGCTCTGTCATCTAGTAAATATCTCGCGCTCCACATAAATAAGTATCACGTCACATTGCGAGGTATTTCCCCTACCTTGGCACATCCCCCTACAATTTATGGCCTCGTCAGGAATACCCTGCGGAGGGACTGTCATAATATGAAGTGTACGACTCATAATATGGAGCGAAGTGGTAATAAGTTAGAATAAGCACGCATAAGCAAGCACATTTCACACTTATTTCGTACTTGTGTTTTGTAAGGTGTTTAAGTTTATTTTGCTGCTAGGTTCATTTGTAGATCGGTGATTTAAGAGGAATGAGTACAAGTCCCTAGACAAATCTAGCAATCGTTTCCAACTTTCCATGCAATTCTGTTTCTAGAATCACTAATGCTCGAACGTCAGCTGCTGGTTAGACGAATTACGAGCTTTTAAAAAGTCACGTGATCATATTTAAATTACTGAAGTTTTTGTCGATTTTTTTATGATATTCTAGAAATTAAATCGCTTGGAAACGGTTCAACTTGTCTATCCCAGAATAGCAGTGTTTTCAATATATTTAAGAATACCAATATGTTGACAAATCTAGACAAACTTAGGATGAAGATAATTATCGAATATATAGGTAAAGATGAAAAAATGTTTTAAGTAAATTAAAATATATTAGCTTCTGCTCGTGGCTTCACCCGCGTGGTCTACAGGAAACGAGGACAATATCAGTCTCGGCTTGAATTTCGATAAACCCTTTCTTAGTGTATTCACAAAGAACACACTCTTCAAATCACATGTGTCCAAGGCCAGTAATTTCATGCGTTGATATATCAGTCAGTCAGTCATCAGGATTTTGAGTTTTATGTGTATTTAGATAGATAGTAAAAATGTTAACTAAGTAAGTACTAAGACAATGATGTAGAAGAAATATTTATAAAAAAGAGGCCTTGGTTTAACGAATGGGACGAGACGTGCTAACATCAGAAAAATAAATCAAATAATCGCCCATTTGTACGAGTTGTAAGGTAATAGATTTTTCTTGTCTTGCATTTACAATCGTTGCACGTCGCACGTCTTTCATTTGAAAAAATATCACAAATACTAAAGGATTGAAGAGGCATATTTTAAATTTTGACTTTGGACACGTTCGACTTGGGGACATGTGCTTGGTTATCTTGTTAGCATGATTTATTGTGCGTGAATATAATATGCCGATAAACTTTTTATAAAGAATTTTTGAATTCTAAATGCCTATATCATTAGGGTCCTCCTAGACGAGACAATTTTTAATGCAATACTGGCCTGACAATCTTGCGACCATGTTTTGAGTGTAGCCACATAGTCATACATTCCTAGCATAGCTGATGATGATGTCCGGGCAACAGTCGGGAATATTGCCAGTATTGTCAGGCCAATATTAAGGTAAAAATATGACCAGTTTAGGAGCATCCTTAGTTGTTGTTCACAGACGACTTTAGCCATACCTAGTTCCATACTTTATCCGTAAATTAAGTAGGTATGCGCTACAACTTAACTATCAGCCCTATTCAGAACAGCTAGTGGCTTTTCTAAACTAGATAAGTAAAACTATTGATGTCCTTGTCTAATACACAGCATTAACAAAGGCAGGCATATTTTTGGCAAGGTCTATTGGTCCTACTACGAAATGAAACTGTCGGGTTTAGGTAGGACTCGCGAGACCGAAGCCGATGGCATTGTAAGAAAGAGCCATATACTCAGTAGCCGTTAAAAAAAACTATGGATGATGATGTTTAAACAAAAAGATCTTTAAATTACTTCAAAAGCTATTTAGTAGAAATAGAAATAATCTAAAAAGCAAAGCATAAAAAACCGACTTCCCATCCTGTAATTCGTCATCCATGTTTGTAAACAATTTTTAGACTTTTGTTGATATTTTAGAAACTGCTTGACCGATTTCGATTAAATTCATATGGAACCACCTCTAAAGTATGATCTCTCAAACAAAAGAAGAATCTTCAAAATTGATTCACCCAGTCAAAAGTTATGAGGTAACAAACTTAAAAACAAACAGTCGAATTGAGAACCTCCTCCTTTTTGGAAGTCGGTTAAAAATAAAGAACTATTTACAAGCTGCGCCCAGCGGTATAACCCGCGGTCCTACGGGAAAAGTAAATTTTTGGGGATAAAAGTCACCCCATGTCCTTTTCTGTACCCCTGACAAAGTGTATGCAAAATTTTACGATGATCGGTTGAGTAGTTAGAGCGGGAAAGCATATCACAAACAAACTTTAAGACAAAACACTTTCGCTTTTCTCGACCGAGCGAGCGTAGCAAGCAAAACGTCTATGCTTCAACTTCGACAAAAATGCTTTCGTATGTTCAGATCTCTGTCTTCCTATATAGGTCCCGATTCTCGAAATAAAAAATCACGAGAATCAATTGAGAAATGCGACATGTAGAGGAAGACAGACGTCCAGACTGACAGACACAATAGACTCCAGCTCACAGAGCCATCAGAGCCATCATCATCATATTAGTTAGAATTAGTAATTAAATTTTATAGTTAAGACGAAATCTATTGAAAAACTGATAAAAATGACAAAAGTTTTTCAAATGGTTCAGCCGTTTACGAATCTCGTAAGCAAGGCGGCCCGACCCCGTTTCCAGCGCGTTCCGATCACGTACAAAAGTCGCTCGTTTTTAAAAAACGCGGCCTTATCTACACCGCTAAATTCGCCACGTATTTATCATGGCACCACAGCAACTGTGACAGTGAAGTAGATTCAGAGATTACACCCTATTTATACCGGAGATTGAAATAAGGATTTTTTATTCGGTGACCCCACCAATAGCGATGATAGCATACTTGGAGAAGATTCGCCTCTCAAGCCAGAGGAGCGAGTTCGATTCCAGTCGAAGGCAGGCATATATTTAATTAGATGCGCCCAGCGGTTAAAACGTAGCCTATGTGTTAATCCAGAGTATAAGCTACCTTCATACCAAATTTTATTAAAATCCGTCTATTCGTTTGAGCGTGAAAACTTAAAAAACAACTCACACACTCACAAACTTTCGCCTTTATAATATTAGTTTTATGTCATCTGTTACATAATTACCCGGTGTATGGCGACAGGCTCGCCCCCTGTCACATTAGGGACTGAATATCGTGCGGCGAAGTGTGGGGATTGTAATACAACTTTGACATCCCCACAGGGGAAAAGGCGTGACGATATGTTATGTTATGAAAATTCACGTGCTCAAATTAATTCAAATTTCTCGAATGCTTAGTTAGTCTTATCTGAATGACCAATTCCATAAATTTCCGATTGTTCGAACGTCCAATACTCAGATCGTTTATTCGATACAAAGTCTATGAATGATGTGAAAAACATCTTAAAACTTTAATACATCATCATCACAGTCATTACGTCTCACTGCAGGGACACCGACTTACCCTACACCGAGGGCAATTGAGCCATTTGTGTTGGAAAAAATGTTTTCATCGCAACATTTCCTACTGAGTATCATTTCTATACAATGCATGTGTGTTTTACCTACATTAGGATACATTTATTTCTAAGATAAAAAACAGTCACAACAATAATAAATTAAAGAAAACAAAGGAACAGAATTGTAAAATGCTACGAAACGAGATTTGGATAAGACATACCTAATATATGTATGTATTATGTACTTATATAATTCTTAACACACATTGAACAAAGTTATTACTTTCTTCTATCAAAGTCAAAGTCAAAGTCAAAATGTTTTTATTCAATTTAGGTATCAAAGATACACTTATGAACGTCAAAGTTATTTAAATAAACTCGACCGCCTTGTTCGGACAAAAAGCCTCTACTCAGAAGAACAGGCAAGTATCTATCTCTTGTCTAGATCAATAGTCGGTAGTGCTTGACTATTATTGTAATGTTTACTTAATTATATTATTATTATATTAATTAAATTAAATATTATAAAATGTAATTCCTTTCCCTACATAGTTATTACAAAGTCGTTTTCCGCTCCGTCTGTCTCTCTGTCTGTATATCCGCTAACTCTTTCTAAGCCATAAACGCAACGGATTTCGATGCGGTTTTCATTAACAGCTAGATAATTTATAGGTATTTTTAGGAAAAAAAGCGACGGTAGCCTAGTCGAAGAAGACTGCCTCTCAAGCCAGAGGGAGCGGGTACGATCCCAACCGACAGCGGTCGTGACATTGTGCGAACGTGACATTGTGCGCCGAGAGGTGATTGAGTTACACCCTTCCATACATTCGCATTTATAATATTGTTGTCCTGTGATAGTGCAGAAGACTGAAACATATGGTTTTGTTATTATTCTCCTTAGAAATTACAAACCAAAAAATGTTATGCTAATACCTATCTATCATTTAATGTATTTCATTCAAACATTTTCATATTTTGCGAAACACTCTTGTAAATCCGGCAATATTCCTAAATCAGAAATATCTACCGAATACATCTCCTTACGTAAAATCTATACGGATCTTATTAGGATTTATGTTATTGAATACCCCTATTGGATGTATTTGTCGCTTAAATATGACCAGTTTCAATGAAATATCGCTGCAATTGGGACGACTGGGTATCGGTTTCATAATTGTATCACATATAGCACAAATGTGAAAGCTATCTGCCTGTTTTGTCATGCCTGGGTGGTTGCAGAATTCATTGAATTCCCGTGGTACTACTACTTAGACTTGATAGTAGCAGGGTTGTGTTTCTCGGTGGTATTCGTAAAATACATTTTCCTGTAACCAGTAAGAGATCACTACTACTGGCTTCGATCAGCTATACATATATAGATATCGTGTCACATTAAAAATCAGGCCTCTATAGTCGCTCCGCATTGACACTTAGCATTCTATTCACAGTAATAAGTGTATAAGTGTATCTTTGATACCTAAATTGAATAAAAACATTTTGACTTTGACTTTGACTTTGACAGTAATCAAATATGTACATAAAACTTCATTTTGAATTCTACCTGTATGATAAATGCGAAAGTTTGTGTGTGTGTGAGTGTGTGTTTGCTTGTTACTTTGCACATTACAAATTAAGATTAAAATTAAATTAAATTTGATACGGAGGTAGCTTAGACTAAATTAATATTTAGCCGCGGGTATCACCGCGGGGCGCAGCCAGTTATGAATAAAAAATGCATTTATTTTTATTTGGACCCTAAAAAACCTAATTTATTTTGACGATGGCTTAATCCGATTTTGGAGATTTTGACAAGGTCCCTATAACCAATACCCTGTGGCCCTATTCGGAGATTTGAGATTTTCATCTCACTTTTTGTCGTCCTTGTTGCTCTCGTTTGAAATGTCATAGGTGTGAGAGTGAGCAAGATAAAATCTCATCTGATCTCAAGCGCAGGAATAGCCCTCCTGGTCCGATGCATTTCATATATTATTATGAATTCCTTCATATTTCGTAATTAGTAGAACACTTCAGACAATTGTATTCTTAGATACAAGAATATGAAAGAGCAATATCGATAAGATCTATAGTGAAGGTCTATCGATATTTTCAGGCTATCGATAGACTCTTATCTATCGATATCGACAACACTATGCAGAACATGACTGAAGGATTTGAAACTTCCATAGCACAAAATGAAAGCTATTAATGACTTGAAATAGTAGGTATCGATAGTATTATTAGAATTAACCTCGGATATTGGTGCGTTATTGATATTGTCGATAGTTTTGAGCTATCGATATTGGTTTATAATATTGTTGTTAGTAAATTATATGACCATTACAAAAATAGTTGACACTTTCCTTCAATAATCCAAATGAGTAATAATATGGACATTGGACATAGATTAATATGGACATCATTAAAATAAAAAAAATATACATGCATGTAAATGTATATTTCATGATTTTTTTAAACAGACAAAGTAATGACAGACACAAATTAATTACAAAATGCGAAAGTAAGTAAAAGTGTGTGTAAGTTTCTTCGTCACACTTAAACGGTAGAGTTTTCATGACATTAAGGATGAATGCAGCAAAATCTACTTTGAATGAACACTAAATTTATTTTGATACCAAAAAAACATAAGCGATCCCTGTAGGATAGCTGATGGAATCGTTTCAGTTCCAGTCATTGAATCACTTTGGTATAATTACATTTGTTAATACACACTTATGAATGTCAAACTAAAGACTAACAAATTATCAACACAAGTTCTCAAAAAGATGTCTTTTAAAACTACCAAAAATCGCGATCTACAGAAATACGCAAACCCAGTATTGAACACATAATACGGTTGTATCGACATAGACAGTACAACGATAATCTTTGATGATCCGATATCGACTATCGATATCTAGCAGATATCGAAATGAAAGCTATTAACGCCTTAAAATAGTAGGTATCGATAGTATTATTAGAATTAACCTCGTAACCTCGTGCGTTATTGAAATTGTCGATAGTTTTGAGCTATTGATAGTTGTTTATTTTTATTAGTAAATGATTGATGACCATTACAAAAATAGTTGACACAATCTATATCTAGCAAATATCGATAGTCACTGATATCGATATATGCTAGACAACACTAGTTCACCAATACCGTACTAAATTGTAACAATACCCTCAATAGCGCTTCCATCAGACCGGAACACAACGGCGCAAACACGCACGTCACGGTTAGTTACCGCGGATCGTGTAACGAACCAAGCCTTCGTGGCGGGATTAGGGCATAATATGCTGTATCTATATAACTCAATCTGTGGTTGGTTAAGTAATTACATATCTCAAGATATTGTAGTTTGGAGTATGACATAGATTAGCATGACGTAGTATACTTACACTATGTTTACTCTAGTCACGGAATAAATAATAGTATTTTATAGTTTACTAACTGTTACCCGTGACTTTGTTCGCGTAATTCTGAAAATAGGATCCAAAACCCTACCTCGTAAATTACTGTAACTAATTATCAAATTTCATTAAAATCCGTTCAGCTGTTTGGCCGTTTAAAGCCTACAAACATGTTACTTTCGATTTTATAATATACTACTCGTAGCTGCGCTCCGCGGTTTCACCCGCGGTCCCAAAGGAACCGTTTATTTTTTGGGATAAAAACACTGAAAAAAATGGTTTAGTTGTGGCAACTAAATCTGTTTTGCTGCCTATGTCTTAGCTGCTGCACCAAATATCTTCGAAACACTGGCAAAGTTTTGTTGACTACGACGAAGACTGCTTAGCTACTATTCAAAATAAAATTTTGCTAGGAGAATCACACTCAAGTTGCAGTTACTGCAAATTACTTAACTGAGTTTACTAAATTTGTTATCTATATAAACAAAACAAATTCGAATGTTTCAATTAGCTATCAGAGCAAAATATTTTAACTACTTTAGGATAAAATATTTACCTGCTATTGCTAATTATTAAGATTGTTAGCAACTACTGCTAAGTATTGTTAAGATTGTTAGCTGCAACAGCTAAATTCGTTCAGCTAAAAACAATTTGCTACGCTAACAAAAAACTTAGCTGTCCCTATAGTTTGAAAGGATATTTGCTACTACAACTAAAATGTAGTTACAGCAGCTAATTTTTTTTTTCCGTGAAGTACGATAGGTCCTTTTCCGTACCTCCGACAACGTGTATGAAAAGTTTCAAGATGATCGGTTGAGTAGTTGAGACGTGAAAGCGTTACAAACAAACTCACTTTCGCATTTATAATATTAGTAAGGATAAAAGTATGGATTACATAGTATAGTATGGAAGTATGGATTCTCAATTATTATAGTCTCGTACGAGTGTGTAATAAAAGTACCTCATAATTAAAAACTTTATAAAAAATAACCTTATGGTTTGTTAGTCCCACAACAATATAACAATCCCATAACAAATACAATTATAAACGACTAGCTGTTGCCCGCAACTGCGTTCGCGTTTATTTAGAAAATAGTATTCATAAACTCTCCTCGTGATATACTGCAACCAATTATCAAATTATGAATAATAATCTGTTACCAAAGAGATCAGAGTCCAATATGTGTAACTCTAGCGGTTATGGCAGCGCATGCAGAATAGCTCGCAAATGGTAGATTTTTTCTTACTTACTTGACACTGATCGTCATATTTTGGACAATTCACATAATATCTTTATAAATTGTAGCCTATATGTTATTCTGATGTATAAGCTATAATATTGTAAAAATTCATTAAAATCCATTCAGTAGTTTTTACGTGAAAGAGTAAGAAACATCCATCCATCCATCCATACATACAACTTTCGCGTTTAAAATATTAGTAGGAGTAGGAAGTAGGATAGTAGAATGTTTAACGAGTAAATTAGACATTTTGTTTTAAACAGGGTTTATTATGTTTTTTTTTTATATTTAAGAATGAGTATTAGTAAAAGATATGGCTCTAAAAAAAAAATTGAGTAACATTAATTTGTCGATTATTATTTGCGATACAACATGGAATTGCCTGGAAGAGATCGCTTTTAGTGTTAAGGCTGCCACTATAGGATAAGTTTTATTATAATGATTCTCTTGTCCTAAGTATAATATTATAAATGCGAAAGTGAGTTTGTTCGTTTGTTTGTTTGTAACGCTTTCAAGTCTCAACTACTCAACTAATCGTCTTGAAATTTTGCATACATGTTGTCTGGGGTACAGAAAAGGACATAGGGTACTTTTTATCCCGAAAAAATATACGGTTCCTGTGGGACCACGGGTGAAACCGCGGGGCGCAGCTAGTTGTTAAAAAAATGGTTACACCCAATATTTGTTTCCTTATTTGGAAATAAGTAAGAATGACTACCGTTTACAAGTTAACGAAACATGATTAGGATCATGTAAAGCACACAAACAAGTGTAACGACCTAAATACAAAACTAATCTACTGCACAAACACATATACAAACAGTATACATATAGAAAAATTCACACCATTTACTCACACATCCACAAACATCACTCTGCATATTCATTCGATTCTCTTTGATCATCCGTCGGGGACTATCACAAAAATAAGAGTAAAATAAACCTTATCTCATTGAAATAGAGTCTGCTGTCAACCCGTCCAGTTGATCTGAGGGTAGATGTGAAAGTTGGCTGAACTTTACGTGATTGAAATAAAGCTCATGTTTGAATAAACGTGTTTGTACAAAATTAATCTGCTACATGAGTGTTTTACATTCGTTATACATGTGGCAACAAATTGCTGTCATGTGGCGCAACAGTAATCGATATAAAGACTAGGAAAAGGTTCTTTTTAATGTTATAAGTAATAAGATTTGAAAAAAGTACGTTTACAAAATAACTATTTCAGGAAGGTGTCGTGTTTAATCATAAATAAATAATTGGAAAATAAACTCTATAACCATGCAGTAAGCTGTAAAAAAATATATAACGTAAAGGACAAATTAAAAAACACTTAGTTAAGCCTTATTTAAGTACTATTGTAATTATTATATGTTTTTAATAAAGAGTTGTTGTTGTTGTTGTTGTTGTCAGGCATTGTTTTTAAAAGAAGTTTGTAACCAAACCGTTTTGTTTGTGGCAAAGAAAATTTGGTAGTTAGTTTTAGTTTGCGTGTATGTTTCTAAGTAAAGTTTATTTTACTAAGGTATCTACAAAATTGATCATACTAATTAGTTAATTTACTTTCATACCAGCATCTCTCCATCCCACATTAAAGACGGAACTGAAAATAATTTTTGTGACGTAAATCGAAATTCAACTTTTGTGTCCCGTGAACCAACTTCATGCCACATGCGTCGCCACAAAGTGGCTCGTGTAAACACGACGTTAGAACGGCGACACGAGTGAGCTTCGTAAATATTTCTATTTCAATTACAAATTTAAATCAAACAGCGTTTACATACGTAATTACAGTTCCAGCATAGGATCACACTTGAGGATTTGCCAGTTTGCTCTAAGCAAGTTAATTTGAGCAAGCATACTGAAATCTAACTTCACGTTGGCTAAAGAGTTTCTATTGCCATTTCATCTAGGAGACTAAGGGCGAAGAGAGAAAGACAAGTTGCTGATGAACTTATCAATGGCAATCGTCTAATTATTTCCTAATAAATAATAGCTTTATTTTATTCATTTATTTAATAATTAATTATCTAGCTCACTTTCCTAAAGGAGGTTTTTGGTTTATTTATTTAATTATGGGCGAGCAGCCTAGGGCTGATGTGCTTACATCAGTGACCCTATTCGGAGATTTGAAATTTTCATCTCACCTTTTTTCGTCCTTGTTGCTCTCGATTGAAACGTCATAGGTGTGAGAGTGACCAAGATAAAATCTCATCTCATCTCACGCGCAGGAATAGCCCCCCAGATTGTGTTGAATTAAAATTGTCCAAATTCACTAAATGTTCACACAAAAATTGTTTTTATTCACATTTAAATGTTTGTCAGAGACATTTGCTTTCAGCCATCAAGGCGGTTCTTAAATGCGTTGATGGATTTAGCAGTGACCACATTCTTAGGCAACAACTTACTATACTTCTATTTATTAAATAAATCAGTCAAAACCTATTAGAACTATTAGAAAGTTGTAGATGTTTTTCATAGCTCAATTTTACAGCTTGATAAAAATTACGGAATCTTTGCAGGAGCCCATTTGATTAGTACATATTTCAAATTTCAAAAAGCGATGATAGCCTAGTCGGGAGAAGGTCCGCCTCACAAGCCAGAGGGAACGGGTTCGAACCCAGCCGACGGCACGCACCAATTTGTTCATTGTATGAGCATATGTGCGCATTGTATGTCATCAATGTCCGTCAATGAAGCCCGGTGTATGGCGACAGGCTCGCCCCCTGTCACATTTGGGAGTGAATATCGTCGGGCGAAGTGTTGGTGTTGTATTACACCTCTGCCAGCTCCTTCGGGGGAAAGGCGTGACGATGTGTATATTTCAAAATTTTGCGAAGTTCATAGCAAGTGCGATTGTATGGAAACAGACCTCCGGGTGGAGGTTTTTAAATGTCACAAGATGTCCAGCCTTGTAACATGAAGCACTGGAAACGTTCAAGGTATGATAATATCCTACTAACATTATAAACGCGAAAGTTTGTAAGAATGGATGGATGGATGGATATTTGTTACTCTTTCACGCCAGAACGGCTGAACAGATCTGGATGAAATTTGGCACAGAGATTGATTTTAGTCTAGAATAGCACATAGGACTTTTTAACCGCGGGGCGCAGCTTCTGTATCATAATTTACAACAATAAAATGGTCATGGTAATATACTCTGTCGCATTCCGAGTAAAAATGGTTACTTGGGCAACACGTCAATCGATGCTTAAGCAAGACAGATATGTCATTTACAAATAGTTCGAAAGAGATGATGACGATGACGAGTGACGTCATTACGTATTGGCTCCCGGAATACTAGACCTGATTTTAAGATCATGTTTTCTGTCACATGTTTGTACAAATGTACAGTAAGCTCTGTCGAAACGTACTACGTTTTCAATTGTAGGTTAAATTGGTTTGAAGCAATGCTGTTTCCATTAACGCTCAACAGAGACGCTGTCCCCATTTTTCAAAATATTTTACATCGAAAACACATCACATATTACGTATACATTTTTGGCAGAAGCTTTTATGCTAGGGATACCTACTGGTGATTTTTGTGAACTGACTGTTACTTATTTTATTCTAACAGCGCCCCGCGGAGTAACTCGCGGCTAAAAAAAAAAGTACCCTATGTCCTTTTCTGTATCCCTAACAACGTGTATACTAAACTCTATGATGATCGGCTGAGTGGGTACTTAAGGCGTGAAAGCGCAACAAACTCACTCACTTTCGCATTTTTATATTAGTTTTAATTGTAAATAGCAGTAAAATTTGACATTGTATTAGGTCCTTACGTATGAAATTGGCGTTTTGTACGGGAGGAATAAAAAGTCGATTTTTTTTTTGTAAAATATATTTAATTAATCAAAGTATGCACCGTTGTTATCTATGCACTTTTGCCATCTTATGGGTAGTTCATTGATCCCTTTACTATAAAAACCATGGGGGCGAGAATCAATAAACTCTTTGAAGGCGGTTTAGACTGCTGCATCGGAGTGGAATTTTTTTCCTTGTAAGAAGTTGTCCAAATTCCGGAAGAAATGGTAATCTGTTGGAGCAAGGTCCAGGAAGTACGGTGGATGTCCCAGACATTCCAATTGTAGCTCAGCTAACTTAGTGGTCGTTTGTTGTGCAGTGTGTGGTCTTGCGTTGTCGTGAAGCAGCAGTGGCCTAGAGCGATTGACCAATCTCGGTTGTTTAACAGCTAGTTCTTCCTTCATGGTTTGCAGTTGCTGACAATAGATATCTGCCGTAATCGTTTGGCCAGATTCAAGAAAGCTGTAGTGAACGACACCGGCGCTAGTCCACCAAACACTTACAAGTAACTTTTTCTGAGTCAATTTTCGTTTAGGGCAGGATTTGGCTGGGTCTCCAGGGTTCAGCCATTGCGATGAGCGCTTTCGATTATCGTACAATATCCACTTTTCATCACAAGTAATGATTCGATTTAAAATCCCTTCATTATTGTGTCGGTTGAGCAAAGTAACACAGCAGGCGACCCGTGTTTGCAAGTTCGATTCACTCAATTCATGAGGTCCGGAGGACCTCATGAATTGAGTTCAGGAGGTCAGGAGGTACCCATCGTTCGACTTTTTTTACTTTCCCGATTTGCTTCAAGTGGATTAATACAGTTTTGTCACTTACCCCGAAGCCTGCTGCTATCTCTGAAGTGCTTTGTGATGGATCCGCTTCCACAATAGCCTTTAATTCTTCGTTTTTCACTTTGATCTCCGGCCGTCCACGGGGTTGGTTCTTAAGGTCCAAATTTCCAGAACGAAAACGTTAAAACCAAAAACGTACCATGCTGTCTTTAGCGACACCAGCGCCGTACACATCATTAATTCTTCGAGCTGTTTCTGCAGCACTGGTGCCACGGTAGAACTCGTACTCGTAAATATACCGATATTTCATGTTTTCCATTGCGCGGTAATAAGCGACGCCAAAGAAAAAATAATGAGGAAAATAACAAATGAATGACTGTATTCCAAAGAAAAAAAAACCAGCTAAATGAATTTATTAATTTGAATTTCGAATTCTTAACCAAAGAGGAGATATTTCAGATCAAATTGATCAGTACGACAAAACGCTAATTTCATACGTAAGGACCTAATATTTCAATCTAACTTCATTTTAGTGAAATAAAATTTTTTTTTTGGTAATTTTACTAGAACACTTGCGCAAATTTTAGCAGATGAGGCATAGCAGCCAAGGTAGCCAGATTAGACATACTTCTATCATACAATACAGAGCTTTCGGGCGGCCTTGAAGCTATGTCGACCACTTGACCTAGTAAATTAGCAGCAGCATAAAGTTTAGTAAGTAGACTTGCCAATTAATTCAATTTAAGATCACAACAATACATGATCTTATAGTTCAATTTTTTTTCCGAACATTTTCCGACAAAGTCTCGTCTGTGATGTTTCAGAAGAATAGATTTTTGGCGAGCTCTTCAACTTGAACATTGAAGAATTATCGACAAAACACTTGTATCTGTTTGATGATACGAGTATGTACGAGAAAAACAATAAAATTGATATTTCATACATTTTTAAGTGTATTTTTTTTCATTAAAAGAACAACTGCTTTTTAAGCTGTTTTTTATTACCGTTTTATGCCTATACAAGTTAACTTAATTGTATCATTATTTTCAGTTTAAATAGAATATTTTAGATAATTCATTATTTTCAGTTCAAAAAACAGATTCTTCAACAACTTCTACTAAACCGATTTCTATGAAACTTTGCACCCACATTGAGTTCCCATGACAATAAAACATTTTCAATTATACAATACAATACAATACAATCCGAAAGATTAAGATTTTCATGTAGTTTTTGGTGCGCAATAAAGATATTTATTGCGCACCAAAAACTACATGAAAATCTTAAAAACTAAAATACATTTTTCGGCAGTACAAGGGCGACCTTATCGCCTAAAGCGATTTCTTCCAGGTAGCCTTTGACTACTTATAATTATTATTTAATTATACAGACACTTAAAGAATTTCAATAATAATTAGTGATTTAGAGCTAATGGTTTCGCGAATGGTCATAGCGTGCGACCGCCCTTAACAGAGTCAAGTGAATCTATCACTGTTAGGAATTACTTTAGCCCGCCGCCATCCCATACGCAACTCCATTCGGTGTTAACCGCTCTAAATTACTATTTAGTCTAACACAAATCGAACAATCGTCAAAAATAACAGATCAATGATACCATCGAATAAAATACTTCAAAATAAATTATAACTCTCAAAATGAACTGATATTCATTACTTAATAATGTCACGCACCGTCATACATACACTAGCTGTTACCTGCGACTTCGTTCGCGTTTATTCACAAAATAGTATCCAGTAACCTTCCTCGATATACTGTAACTATATAATTATCAAAATCCATCAAGATCAAATGTAGAATACCTATGAAAAGCCCACAAACACACAGACAGAGTTCCTTACGATTTTTAACATCAAGTGTAATTAAAATTAATAAATAATTTGTTTTTACATGGTATTGTCTTTGAATTGCGCGGCAACACTGAAGCCAATGCCAATGGCGGAATTAAAACTTGATTGTCATCAGCATAATCGGTTTACTCAGAGTCGGTTTACGTTCTTTAAGTTTCCTCTCAGTATTTTGAGAAGGGCGTTTTGTTTATATACATTACTAGATACAATCTAAATAACTCACAAATGTCGTTTGCTCATAGGCACAGCCGCTGGCGTAGCTTGTAGCTGAATAAACATGAAGGATACAATTTAGTTTCTAGGAGACAGATAATTTCTGCGCGGATGGGTAAATGGGATAGAGTACAAGGGAATTGTCTCAGTTAAGCCGGGGGTACATAACAGGGCTTAAGATGTTGATACGTATTTCTTAAAACTGGGGAAAAGATGTTATCTACTAGATAAAATTTAGCAGATAATCTAGCAGATAAAATGTTCTTCATCTTCTTTTATAAAATTGTGTTGCGAATTTTATAAAACTGTAATTTTTATAAAAGTAAAAAGTAGCTTAGATAATATAATCAGATTCAGATGAGATTTTAAATTTTATTATAAATTCGGGACATTTCTATACACAGTCGCCTGATCCCAAACTAAGCAAAGTTTGTACTATGGCTGCCAGACACGGCTATACATACGAGTACATACATATTTTTAAATACATACACAAATAGATATTTAACACAGACATAGAACAAAGACAATTGTTCATCACATTCATGTTTGCTCTAGATGGGATTTGAACCCACGCTTCCAAACTCAGAAAGCAGGTTCACTACCAACTGAGCCACCGAAGCAGTCAAAAAGGTAAGATGTTTGTATTGTGTTGTATAAAGCTATCATCTTTCCTAATACATCTCAGATTCATTAAGTCGTTTCAGCGTGATTAAAAAAAACAAACATACACCATCACTTTATTTTCATTTACTTTAATTACGTTGGATTTATTATCCTTTTTTTTTTAATGAACATCTGAACTATTAAATTACCTAACTATCAAGTGCATGTGGTGTTGTAATAATTCATAATATTATGTATATCATAATAATATCCAATGTGTCCCCACCTTTACATCTGAAATACTGAAACGCTAGTCCTATTTGTCCTACGCTTCATTAATCTGGTCTACGCGCCTACGCTGTAGCGCTACGATGTAGCTACGCCTACAATCCGTCGCGTAGCTAAGTGCTACGTTTACAGAGCGTAGCAATGTGTACATTACGTAGCTACGTCTAGTATAGATAGCCATCAATGTAGAACGTAGTGTAATGCATCAACATACGAGTACACCAATATTTTTAAAATACTAGCAAAATTTTAAAGAAAAGGGACCAACCCTGAAATCACAAGACAAAAATCAGCTGTTCCATACAAAAACTTTATTAAACGACGACAAACAGCTGATTTTTGTAGTATATTCACTTAATATCAATTCTTATCTAAAACTTGCTATTAAACGAGCTGTACAACCCGAACTGAGAATTAGCGACCTCAAATCTCGACAACCCCTTCACCGATTTAGCTTATATTAAACTTAAAAATAGTAAAAATATTAAATGAACCGGCAAAATTTGTAAATGATACTCCAAATATATACTTAGGTACATACATATGCCGAGTTACCCCAGTAGACTGTAAGACAAGGGGCCCTATTCTTCGAAGTCCAGATGATTTTTGGTCGTTGTCTCTCGTTTAAAAAGTCATACAACTGAGAGTGACCAAGATAACATCTCACGCTTCAAAATAATGGTTTCGCTTGGCCAATAATCTTTGTGCTAGTAATCATAAGTACCTATGTGTGTGTTCTATTAGGGTCCTATGAAAGATAATGCTCCGAAATTATTGTTGACTAGCTGCGCTACGCGTTTTCACCCGCGGTTAAAAAGTATCCTATGTGCTATTCTGGACTATAATCTATCTCTGTGCCAAATTTCATCCAGATCTGTTCAGCCGTTCTGGCGTGAAAGAGTAACAAACATCCATCCATCCATCCATCCATTCTTACAAACTTTCGCGTTTATAATATTAGTAGCATTATAGTAGGATTTTACATTTTCGGAGATTAGATCGATAGGTAGATATACTGTTTTATCGTGCTCACCTGAAACTACAAACGAAAAGAAACTAGTGTGACCACTGGTCGACGTATCGCTTAGAACTAGTAGGCTTGAATTATACAGGCTGGACGAAATGCGAGGATGCGGCGTGGACAAGGCTCAGGCGCGGTGTTCAAAACATGTTCACCTAAAATTTATGAAAGCGACATGCTTTGAAATTATAAACGAGCAAAACGGCCGCTTTACAGTTTCACGCCTAGTTCGTGTCCACGCCGCATTCTCGCGTTACGTCCGACCTGTATAATTCAGGCCTTAGGATGAATTAGGATGATTGTTGTCACTACGTTTCAGACCATTTGATTGGGAGGGTCACATTTTGGTACACAAACTATAATCACTCAGATATGATTTTATTTTATTTTATTTTATTGTACAGGGAAAACAGACGGCTGCTAATTTTACACAGTAGATAAACGATAAGTGTTAACACAAAAGCCAAAGTGTAAGTATGATAACAGATTTTTAACTATAATCTTATTAGCTTTATGTTACAGACCTTTACTTAGGGTTTTATGTAGGTTTTTTCTACTATTTATGTTTGTATCTAGTTTATTTCCATTCTTGTTATTTCGATATTTATGTAACACTTGCTTTCAATTTATTTATCTTACTTATTAGTGAAAACCATCTAGGCTTATTTGTTTTATTTCGCTGTGTACTTTGTTTATTGTTAACAGCTGTTTGTTTTCCTATCAATAAATAAATAATTATAGTTATCAAACAATTAGTATTGCAATCAACGCGACAATGCGGGCAGCATTTGGGTGACAATGCCTACTGATAGTTGTTTGCTAGATTAGATTTTTATTTATATAGGATGGCTTAGTTTGTAAACGATGATAGCCTAGTTGGAGAGGGCTCCCTCTCAAGACAAGCGGGTTCGATCCCAGCCGAAGGCACGCACTAATTTGTACATTGTGTTAACCTATTATGTAGCTATTTAATTTATGTATATGATGTACCAGTTATGTACCAGATTACGGTACATAACTGGAGCCCGCTTTATAGCGACAGGCTCACACCCTGTCACATTTGGGACTGAATATCGTCAGGTGAAGTGTGGGTAATATGCCACTAGAAGTCGTCCTTTCGGGGGAAAGGCGTGACGATTTATGTTGATTATATTTTTTTTAGTTTCGTTTTGTTCAACAAAAAGATATGTCTATCTATTTAATGAAACAAATTCACTATTAAATTAAGTTATCGTTAAATTTCCACGGAAAAAAGATTACCCTCCTTTTGGGCAGTAGGGTATTTGTAGCGAGAAATAGAGGAGAAATAATTCCTCGTCCAATCACTATGCTAATATTTGAGGATCGGGCAATTGGTTTACGGAACCAATATTGGTTATGGCTGTATCGTTCAAATAACTGTTGTTTGAATGAGACTTACGAAAATGAAGATTTCTACAGCTTACTGGAGATGAAGAACTTAATTTTTGTTTGTAATGTTGATACTAAATATTATCATAATATCAAATAAATTTACCAACCAAAATTTGTAAGAAAAAAAAATATGCCCCTCAGATTCTTGTCTGTTTTTCTGAGTAGTGTGGCTCTTTTTTTCGAACATGGCGGTCATTTTTATAACTTTGATGTTTATAAGTGTCTCTTTGACACCCAATTATATAAAGACATTTTGACTTTGACTTAATTATCGTTACTTTGTGACGAGATTTGGTAAGAAAGTGACAAAATAACGAAAATCTATAAAATCTCATAATTGTAAAAATTGAGAGAAAATGAGAAATCTCATTATTGTCTCAATTGATTTACAGATAGATATGGCGAACTTCTAAAAGTGACCCATAGAACCCTAAAGGGTTGCAGAAATTTAAATTCTCATGTATTTTCCCTTTCAAGTATTTTTCAACTGAATGTAAAAGCATCATGAAAACGAGTGAAATAAGAAACTCGAATGCAGAATGTACTCTCCGGATACAAAGACGAAGAGAACAACACCTGGCATTCCCAAATCCAAAGCTGCTTAGTCAGTAGGTTACAAAGGAACAAACAAACATGCTTCGTAGCGGTTCATCCGCCGGCACTCGGCCAATATGGTCCCTCTTTCAATGCAGTCACGTAATTCCGCTTCTCGCTTCCACTCATACCGCGCCACGGAGCCAACGAAGCGTGGAGACATCGACGCGCTCGGGCGGCGGGAGCTGGGACAACTATTTGTGATATAAATGCAAATACCTATGAAGATTTTACTCGGATCTTTAATCCCATGGTATTTCAGAGATATCCTGGTTTTAGAGGTGGATCGACGGTTATTGTTTAGAGCCAATCGCTAAGTAAAAGGTGATTGTTTGTTTTAGTACTGTGAATTAGGTAATGAAGTTGTATTGTGTGTTGTTTTTTGTAGAATTTCATTCATGTCTTACGTGTCGGATACAGGGCCTGTACCATGACATTTTATGACGTTGATTTTAAGGTTTAGCTACGGACGCTGCGCGACCGCGAATCGTATCGCCGCGCAATAAGATTCATGGTCGTACAACGTCGGCGACTGAACCTAAAAATCGTCGCAATAAGATGTACGGTTCCCCAACTAAGATTGACCGTTATTTCGCCTAATGTTGCACGAAGCTTAGGATGGAGCACATTTGTCTAGAAGCAACTGGTTCACTTGTGACTCGAAGAAACTTTGAAGCTTGAGCTAACGTATACCAGATGGTATACGTCACCAATTTCATAATCGTCATCATGACTTACCCGTAACCGCCCATTGCATAGGTATTTCTTCTTGCACGCCACCCTGTGACAATCTCATCCAAGTCTGCCAATTTTTTAGCAATATTTTACTAAAATCGGCTCGCTACCCGCTCACACTAGGACCCCACCCCGTCGTGAACTCAACGAGGCATAGCGAGAGAGTTCCCGCTCTGACGCGTCACCCTAATTGATAATTTATATCGATGTACAGAATTCGGCAGTGCTGGAACGGTATGTGCTGGAGTGACTAGCTAGTTTGCAATTTTATACTATATTTGTTTAAAAATAAGTAGGTTTGAGTTCAATACAAAAATGTCCGTTTAAATAGCAAAATAACTCAACTTTTAAATACCGAGGCACATTTTGGGGTGTCACCCGTGGTTTCACTAATTTAATTCACTGGACGTCCATGGGTAATTTTCCCTCATAGTCCCACTGCACTGGATTGGCACTACGGGTAAAATTTCCAAAATTCATAATCATCAACTCAGGTAAAAGACATCCACTGCACGACAAAGGTTCGCCTCAAGATTCTCCACGAGATGGTCCATAAAACTCAGCTACGAATTATTGCAATGAAATTCAATCAAAAAACGATTTCTCTCTTATAATTTAATTCATAATTTTTTACCAGAAATGGAACGTGAGAGCGACCCATTCGTTGAAATTATATCTGCAATGTAAGACTAGTGCTGCCATCCGTACCTATGTTCATTCTGTTTTAGAATCTGTGTTTAGATTACTGTTTTAGTGTCTGTCAGACGATAAATTTTCTCTGAATCTGATGCTGTTTTATTTTACCATTCTAAGTAAAAAATTGGCAAGAATTAATTTTTTTACAAAATTTTAGCATTTTGCATTTATATTTTTAGTGTTACTAATATGTTATCTCAATTTTTTTTAAATCTCTCATTGGTTGAAATAAAACTTGTTTATTAAGAAGAAACGAAAACGATTTCATAATTAAGTAGGTACTAAACGAAATTCTGTTTCGAAATGTTTTTTATGGAATATGAAGTTATATTGTTATTAAAGGCTTAACTTCAGGTTATTTCCTGTATTTTATAACATAATCATAATATAAGCCTTGAAAGTTCATGATTTAGGTATATTTTGCTTAAATTTATTTATTCCTACCTTGCTTACGATTATCCTTGTAAGGTAAAAACATTTTATAATTTCCATGTGGGCGGTCGGAAGTTATTATTTTTGTAACATCAGATGCCTTCATTAATATTTGATGAATTAATTAACAAACTTTAACTTCTTAAGGATAACCTAAAAATGATTTTAAATTCCTGTCTAATTTTTGAGGGTGATAAAAATAATTTTTACTGGACAGTGGTTTTCTATCAGATTGAAATTATAAATGCAAAAGTTGGTGTGTGTTGAGATGTAGGTTTGATGTGAAGATAGCTCTTTACTTTTTATATACATATCGTCACGCCTTTTCCCCGAGGGGGCTGGCAGAGGTGTATTACAACACCCACACTTCGCCGGACGATATTCAGTCCCAAATGTGACATGGGGCGAGCTTGTCGCCATACACCGGGTTCCAGTCATGTAGCAGATGACATTATAATACGCACATATGTTCATACAATGAACAAATTAGTGCGTGCCGTCGGCTGTGTTTGAACCCGCTCCCTCTGGCTTGAGAGGCGGGCCTCTAACTAGGCTATCATGGCTAAACCTGCAAAATGTTAAAGTTTTAATTTTAAACTTAAAAAAATGATGCCTGCACACCAGCAACGACAGGAGACTTAAACACGACACGAGTGCTATATAAGCAATATTGTCCACTAAGTGGCAATCTAATTGCAATATTTTTCAAATTATACATACTTACCTTTAGTGTCCATTGAATTTTTAGTTTATTTTGTGTTATTATTATTATTGTTGTAGTTTATTGATAGTTTTTGTTATTATCTTTATGTATTTTAATTATTATTATTTTGTAGTGTGTACTGTGTATGTGCTTGTACCGTGACATCACCAAGCGGTTCCAACGGAAGACCAGCGCCGGTTAACAGCCGGCATTATGCTGAGTTGGGGCCGTTTTGTGACCTTGTATATTGTAAAAGTCATTACGTGTCTGCTCCCGGAATGCTACACCTTGTTTTTTTGGATCATGATTGTAATGAATTATTATGACTGTAACTTTACGACAATAAGCTATTCTATTCTAATCTTCTGCAGTAGATGAAAAATGTTTAATAATGACAGGATAGTGAGTGAAACCGCAGGGAGCCGCTAGATAACAAAGCTAAAAGGAAACTGACGAAAAAGTACAATAAACGAAAATAGTATTCTAAATAAATCCATTTTCAACACGGTATTTTTTGACAAACACCAGCGTCACACCCGCCTCCCTCTCTACTACCCACCTGTCATCCAGAAACCAATTGAAACATAAAATATGGAATAAATAAAATATTCAACGGTATCAGTCGCTCGGCGCAAACATTTTAAGCCATTACCACACTGTCGCAGCCGCCCGCGCTTGCTAGCGATTTTTGTTCAACACAATTTCACTGCGATTGGGCCTGAAGTTGGAATCGCTGCCGAGCGATTCTATTTTTACAATTGTTTAAAAGGTTGAAAGTTAGCTGTTGATGGACGAATCGACAATGAGATTAAGTGATATTTCTATAGCTTGTATTTTGTCCAATCAGCAGCCAGCTTTCGAGCGTTCATCTTGTTTTTCCGACTAACTACAACATATGTATCTTCAAGGCCAGAGTGAATAAGTACCTACTAGGTCTTCGTGCTTCATTTTAGGCCACAATGTCATTTCACATCAGGCGAGTTGGTGGTCAAATGTTGACTTATTCCTTTTAAAATAAAAAACAAAGCCTTAGCCATTGTAGATAAAGACTCGAATGCAACTAAGGTCCCTGTTTCGTGTTACGATTTCTCTTACGCGTGTTTTGTTGAGCTGACAAATATCTACTGTTATCTAATTTCAAAGGAGCTTTCATTTATCTCATTTTGTCTCTGGGCTTTAGTCGCTGCTGTGAGATAACGCCAGCTACGAAATCAAAACGGAAAGTTTTTACAGCCAATATGCCCGCGACTGCGACATGATTTCGTTGCCTTCGACCAGTCATCGAGCACGCTACCGAAGCGATGATGTGCTTAAGGCGTTAGTAGAGAAAGCGCAGGCAGTGTCTCATGGCGTTTTAAAAAGTCGGGGCATTTAAAATGTTTTACAGCATTTACCAAATGTTCCATCGCGTTGAACAAATGTTCGATGAGCTAGGAAAATGCGATACTTTATTGAAAATTTTGATTTGCGTAACAGAAAAAAAGTGAGCATAAATGCTATACATATCCAGGAAAAGACACAGAGAGAGTGATATAGGAAGAATTAAAGACGCATTTTGTTGGTGCTAACTTTGATGTGATATGTAGTGTTTTAGTCATAGTCTTAGTCATTTATTTTGTAAAGCCAATTTACAAGTCAAAAATAAAGTTCAAATAATTACATTATTACTAAATGATATGTACATAAAAATTACAATTACTTGCAAGTAATTAAATTAAATTAATTAAAATTAAATTAAAAATCATTTATTTCGGAACCAGTCCATAGTCGTGCACATAATCATATTTTATCATAAATAATCAAAATTAAAATCAAATACATAATTACAAAATAAATGTCACATCAAATCAAAATTAAAAATTAAATCACGAACTTATAATATTCGTCATAGTGATAAAAATTTTGCTCAATAAGCCAGCGTTGTAGCAGGCTCCTAAAACCTAACAGGCTAGGGGCTTCTGTGATGTGTTTTGGTAGGCGGTTATACACATCGGGGCCCATGACATGAGTGAGTTTGGCCGACTTTTCACATCACATTTCAGATCGTTACACTTGACACTAAAATTATAAAATTGAATGCAAGAGTTTGTGAGTTACTATGTTTGTTATTTATTCTCGCTGAAGCGGATCAGCTGATTTACATAAAACTAGTGACCCGCCCCGGCTTCACACGGTTCCTTCTGTAAAACAATATCTAACAGATCCGCATCAAAGCCCGTCGCGTGGTTTAGTGGATTTGTAAGCAGAGAGACACGGAATCTATGTTTATACTATTTTTTACACTACATGTAGAAATAGAGATTAAAAAGATGTAGGTATAGGTCGCGTCAAAAGAACGCTGGCGGTCATATTTAAGTTAATTTGGCGATTTATCGGTCTATTTAGTTGTATGAGGCACCTACCAACAACCACTGTACGAAGTCCGGTCAAATATGTGCAATGATCTGCCGCCGGAGTTTGAGGATGGGTACAGGAGCAAAAGTGGTTTTTTTAAGGTTGCATTGAAGAAGCTAAAGTTGGAAAGAATGACGTCATAAAAATTTAATTGTCAATAAACTGATTTACTATACATATTATTAAAGTTTTAAACTCTTATAGTCAACTTCGTTCTTAAAATGTTTAGGTTTTTTTTTTTTATTTTGAATTTACTGGTTTTTAACAAACTCATTCGTATGAAACCGTATAAAATGTAAATATGAAATGAGAATATATTTCTGTATACAAACTGCTACACAGTTTGGCAGAGTTGTATAATAATGCTTAAGTTTGTTATTGACTTAGATAAATAAAAAAAAAAAAACTTTCAAATTAAAAAAAAAAAATCGGTTCTTCCGTTCGGGACCTATACGATGCCACAGACTCAGGGGTGTTATAAGTTTGACTTGTCTGTGTGTGTGTCACGTCAAACTTATAACACCCCATCGTGTTTTGCGTAGAGGTTAAAAATACTTACAAACGAACAGAACCTTCTCCTTTTTGGAAGTCGGTTAAAAAACAACATTAGACCTAGTACTTGCGTACGCGATTTAACAGCCCCCGTCCATTTTCTTCCAGCGTTCTTTTTACATGACGCAAACTACACCTAGGTATAACTTGAATTAAAAAGTGAATGCTACTTTTTTATCCTGAAAAAAAAAATTACAGCTGAAATCACGACCGTTAAAAGTTATAATTATAGCATACTCTGAAGAGATCATGAGACGTGCGTGTTGTGGCAATAACTTTGAGCTAAGATCAGTAACGAGTTACAAAAGATAAACACAACAACGCCTCTGCAACAAACATGAACATGTTTAACAATATGTTTAACGACTCAACTTCAAACTCTATACATAATTCCAAAATGATAACACACCCGTTTCATTTCCGGGGAGAGATTTTGATTGCTAATATTGTTTTATACTCGCTGCGGCTTGCGGTGTTACCCAGGGATATAAAGTAGTCTATGTGTTAATCCAGGGAATTAGTTACCTCCATACTACATTTCATCAAAATCCGTTCATCCGTTTGAGCGTGAAGAACTAGCAGACACACACAAACACAAACTTTCACCTTTTTAATAAAAGTCGAAGTCGGAAGTAGAATATGATGCTAAGTATCTTCAAGCTGCAATAAAAATATATAGTCTGAATTGTCTGTCAAACAGTCAAAACCGCCTGTACAAATCATCATCATCCGCAGCCTTCTTTATTCCAGTGCTATGTATTAGGCCTCTCTTGTATACTATCTGTTCCAATTCTGAAAAAAAATGCACTGATGGCATTCTTAGAAGTATAATTTAAATCAAAAATATAATTTCTAGACAAAATTAAATATAAATTAGACAATTTAAAAACCCCTGAAGCCGATTTTATTCAAACGTAGCTAAAAACATTGCCAACTAATTCACCTTTCAAAGAAAAAAAATACAAAATCCAAAATCGGTTCATCCGTTTGGAAGCTACGATGCCACACACACACACACACACACACACACACACACACACACACACGAACACACGCACACATGTCAAACTTGTAACACCCGTCGTTTTTCGGGGTTAAAAAATGGACTACAAACAGAAAGCTTCTAAAAGAAACTGAACCGCTACCTGTCGTCACTGGCACCACGCCTCACGGCGAAGGTAACGAGCCGTAAGGGTGCTACGTCACTTGTCTCGCTTGCTTCAATGAAATTTCAATATCCACCCACACAGGCCCACCCCCAAATCACACCCTACCACTCACAACATACGGCCGCTTTTCCCCTGCCCCCACCGAACAGGTTTCTGCAACATATGCCGCCCTGTCAACTATTTTTTGAAGACTTTTTTCCATATGGTTATTTAGATTTCAAGTGCGGCATCAATCTTTTTTTCGTGAAAATATGAGAGGGTTGGACATAAAATATTCGGATATGCCGTAATTCGGTTATAGATTTATTGGATATATGAGGGTAGTCAAATAAAAGTGAATGCGTGGTTTTGTCGATTATCTAGGCGAGATAGATTGTTGGTGCGGAAAATGGTTTAAATTGGTTTTTCCAGGGATGTTCGAAAGAAAAGTGAAAAATAATAAATAATAAATATTCGGGACACTTGAACACACGGTCGTCTGACCCCAAACTAAGCAAAGCTTGTACTATGGCGGCCAGAGACTGATATACATACATATATACTTTTAAATACATACTTAAATAGATATTAACACCCAGACATAGAACAAACACAAATGGTCATCACATGAATGTTTGCCCTAGGTGGGAATCGAACCCACGCCGCCTAGCTCAGAAGCCAGGTTCACTACCGATTGAGCCACCGAGGTTACACTTTCCATCACGTTGTCGCTTCCCATCAAGCGAGACTGTGGTCAAATGCATGGTATAATAATATACTCTGCTAGTTAGAGCATTCAGAAACACATAGTGACGTCAATCGATGCTGAAGCAAGACCGAAATAAGTCATTTACAACGACTTCGAAAGAGACGGATAACGATGACGTCATTGTGTGTTTGCTGAATGCTAGAGCTTGTTTTTTTCATAGTTAAACGTAGCCTAGTCTGATGTAAAAAAAATCGGTGTGGGTGTTAAAAATATTAGCTTAATTTTTTTTTGGGTTGTTTAAAAGCCTGGCTAATAAAAAATCACACTACTTCACACTTCAATAGTTAATAAATAAATGCGAAAATTTGGATGGATAAAGGTTTGTTACTCATTCACACAAGAACGGCTGCACAAACAATACAATACAATATAACATTATTGTACACCAAAAACTACAATGAAAACCTTAAAAAACGTTAAAAGACAAAAATTAAACAGATTAATTATTTTATTATATTTTAACGGATGTGGATGCAATTAACACAGAGATTGATAATCTGGAATAGCCCATAGATAACTTTATAACCGCAAATAACGCCACAGATGCAACTAGTTCGTTATTTAGATAAATAAAGTCTTGGCAGACGGCTACTTGTAAAATTTTATTTAATTTTAACAAGAGGTCCATTCAAAGACTTTATTTTAAAAAATTACAAAGGTTTCTAATTTTTTTTTTGCCAAAATGTATTTTAATATTTTTTATCTACCAAGATTTTTAGATGCATAGACGAAATTGTGCTCATAAAAAATGTTTCCATTTTCCTTAAGAAAGTATTTTTAGTCGTATATTGTCTTTATTTTCACTACATAGTAAAAAACAAAGTCGCTTTCTCTGTCCATAAGTCCCTTTGTATGCTTAAATCTTTAAAACTACTCAACGGATTTTGATGCGGTTTTTTAATAGGTAGAGTGATTCAAGAGGAAGGTTTATATGTATAATAACATCCATTAAATACTGGAGAAGTACTATTATTTTTGAGGTTTCTAATGTGATGTTAGTAGGCTTTACATGTTACGAGTATACCCGTGCGAAGCCAGAGCGGGCCGCTATGTTTTTATATACAACGTTTTTTTGTAGGGTATTTAGTATCAGCATTGCACCCGTGCGAAGCCGGGGCGGGTCGCTAGTTATATTATAAAACGTGAGGGTAAGAGGTGAAACAAACCTTATTATACCTACTGCTCAGAAACGGTAAAGCATCTCCGATTTTATTGTCGCATTTAAATAAAAGCGTGTGACAGAAGTTTTCGAGTTCAGGAAAGTCGTTGGAAGTTAAACGGCTATAAAACAAGTGTCGTTCCGCCCGAGATACACCTAACTTGGCTATAACTTACCGGGTATAAGTCAAGAGCTTACTTACCTTAGAGGCCACTTAAATTTTAGAGGCCACTTAGATTTTTGTAGCGCTCATAGCGTCGATCGACTAGGGGACATAGACAAGTGGCAATCGCTTCCAAGCTTTTCTATTTCTACAATTGCAGCTCCAACGTTGCGTATACTGTGGATTGGACGAACTGACATAAGATCACATGACATTTACAAGTACATAGCTCGTATTTCGTCCAATCAGCATTAGTGATTACAATACAATACAATACAATACAATACATCTTTATTGCACACCAAAAATACAAATTAAAACAAACATAAAGAAAAAAAATTAAACAATAAAATATCATTCGGCAGTACAAGGGCGGCCTTATCGCCTAAAGCGATTTCTTCCAGGCAACCTTTGGATGGACAAGGCAGAACGAAATATGACAAAAAGTGATTGCGGAAATGGATCGCTTACAAAAGAAAGAACCTTATCTAGAGGCCCTGATGCTTACTGATTACCGATAGTAAGCAAGAAACGGTCAGTGCTCAGATGGGTGACCACGGTGTCGTAAAGCTGGACCACCACAACGCACGCAAACCACGCGTATACGAACACGCTACGCACGAATACGAGATTAATGACGTCATAGCTACACGCGTGGCTTGCGTGCCAAACGCGCGACGCGGTGGGCAGCGGCTTTAAACTTAGTGTATCGGTTGATACGTCAAATGGGCTTCGGTTGTTAGTTCTAAAAATAATAAAAATAATAAATTCGGGACACTTCCACACACGGCCGCCTGACCCCAAACTAAGCAAAGCTTGTACTATGGCTGCCAGAGACTGATATACATACTTAGATATCTTTAAATACATACTTAAATAGATATTAACACCCAGACATAGAACAAACACAAATGTTTGCCCTAGGTGGGAATCGAACCCACGCCCTATATCCAGTACTAGACTATAGCCGCGAACACCAGCGCCGATACGCCGTTCCTATTGGTTAAAAGGCCAATAACAACCAATAGAAACACATTGCGTAGTTTGGCGAAAGTAGTCTGGTATAGTCTGATTTAAACTTAAAAACGGCTGTAAAGTGTGCCGCAAGCGAGACATTTCGCTACTGCACGGCGTTTGGTGCCTAACTTCACAGCCGCCATTCAGTTTGAATCGTCTGTACTGGCTTATTACAACTGGCAAACATTGCCTAAAGCCCTTAAGCAACCTAAAACTTGGCAAGCTATTCTGACTATCCGAACTTTCTTTCTTAGATTTTCTGTCATGAATATATTACTGTACTTTTTACGGATAAAAGGTTGGTTAGGTTTTTTTAGGCAAGCGTGGTCCAGCGCTATTAATATCGTTAACATTATTAAAGAAAGAAAGAAATAGAGTTTATTTATGACCACTACATTTAAAATTAAACACATTAAATCAATTTCACTATCTACAAGTTCACAAATCGCCCCCAAAAAAAACAAGTGCCTTTATGCACTAGTAAATTCTGTAATTCCCCTCAGGGGATAGATAGATAGATATATAAACTCTTTATTGTTCACACCACAAATAACAAAACAACAAGAGAAAAAATATAATAAAACTTATTATATAGTGTAACAACTGGCGGCCTCATCACTAAAAGCGATCTCTTCCAGGCAACCTTAATATGGAGAGGATACGAGAAATGAGTATGGCACAGGGTGTGCAAAAATAACAAAAATAAAAATAAGATTGATTAAAAAAAAAAAAACAAACAAACAATACATCATGTGTTATACCTATACACCTACATAAACTATTTAAATAATACTTACATAAAAAGGCAACAAGGGAAAGGCGTAACGATATGTAAGTTCTGTAAATCCAGAAAATTACAGGTAAACCCGCAAAATTCTGCTAGTCAATAAATCTTATCGTCTCATTTCAACACAGCACCAATATTTTACATTCATCGGATTGCAAATTGCGGCCACGCCGATACCGCTCGTCGCCATTTTGGATATTTATTGTAAAAGTAACGCAGTCGGAACCGGAAGTAACACAAGTGGAACTGAGATTCGAACTTTGAAAGTTTTGTTAGTACTATTACTATCGATTTATGTGAACACTTGCTGGTAAATTTTAAAGCTATTTTGGTAGTTTTACGGGCTACGAAGTTTTCCTTCGATTTGTATAGTAAAGTTACGATAAAGTTATGCTTGCCTGCAGTGCCTGTATTGATATGCGCACGCTTGACAAACATCTTGGCTCAAGCAATGGGGTAGGCTGAAAACCTGCTCTGCGTGGACCTCGTCTACTCAGAACAGTGCTGAGCCTACTCCAATTGCCAAAACAATTTATTTAAATTATACTCAGTTTAGATGTAATGATATAAGTACTTTTCTTTAATGTGATATAAACTCATAGGTTTTGGCAATAAATACATTTTTTATTTATTTATTTATATGCAATATACCTAATATTGTTACTTAACCCGATGAGCTACGTGGTTTCACGAGCAAAGCAAAGGTCTCAAATTTTAAGGAGACTAATCGTAATTTTTATGGCAGACACGTATCCTATCTTAATTACAAACGCGAAAGTTTGTGTTGTTTGTTTCTTACTTTTTTTACGCTTAAACGGATGGACGAATTTTAATGAATATTGAGATAGCTTATCCCCTGGATTAACACGTAGGCACACTTTTTGAGCGTGACACCGTGGATTGCAGCTAGTCCATTCTACATTATGTTCGAGCCCCTACTGGCGCCCCGCGCATTTGCAACTTGTTTGTTTGACGATAACTTGAGTAGGATTGATAAGATTTTGATGAAATTTTGCAGGGAAACAGGTTATGCAAATAATTTTGTTAACTACAAATAACATATCGTCACGCCTTTCCACCGAGGGGGCTGGCAGAGGTGTAATACAACACCCACATTTCGCTAGACGATTTTCAGTCCCAAATGTGACAGGGGCCTGTCGCCATACACAAGGCTCCAGTCATGTAGCAGATGACATACAATACGCACATACGTTCACACAATGAACAAATGGGTGCGTGCCATCGGCTAGGTTCGAACTCGCTCCCTCTGGCATGAGAGGCGGACCTTCTCCCAACTAGGATGTCATCGTTTTAAACACAAATTCGCACAAATATAGTGAGGGTTATTCTCAGGCTTGGGGGTCACAGTTAGATGCGTACTACTAGTAGTCTCTGTTGTTTTTCTAAGTGACTCAGGCTGTAAACAAGCATTAAATATACCTAAAAAAGCTATAATGGTCCTAATAGATTCTCATTAGATAACCACAAAAAGTAGTTTGAAAAACCGTTAAAAGTTTTAATGTGCCCATGGGTTTATTGTCAAAACTAAAAGCGTTTAAAGCTATTTAATAAACTGCCAATAAACGAATACTCGTTCGTCGTGAGTTTTGTATTTATTGTGTTTTAAAACGAACACAGAATTCCAACAATCAGACAAACAGGCGGACGGGCGTGTGTGGTTGTTTGTCACGGCTACGACTTTTAGAAAGTATTAGCAGCGCTTAAAATTAGCACACGAGTATGTACTATTCCGGACTATAATCTATCTCTGTTTTAAAAGTTATCTAGAGCCGTTTACTCGTAGTTGTTCTAGCGTGATTCAGTAATAAGCATCCATCCAAACACTCGTTTTTATAACAGCAGAATTAAAAGAAGTAAGAAATAGGATAATACCTATTTTGAAAAATTAGAGGGTTGGCGGAAGGTAAGCCTTTATTAAGGTCTGTGTATTTTGTATGTGTATTAGGCTTAGCCTAGTCGAACTTCGACTGCTTCATAAGGAAGAGATCACGGTTCGATTCCCGGCCGGGTAGATGTTTGAACGATAAATTTAAACATTTTCTTTTGGGTCTAGGTGCATATGATCCAAAAAAACATGGTCTAGCATTATGCAACACATAATGACGTCATCGTCATCCGTCTCTTTCGAACTTGTTGTAAATGACTTATTTCGATCTTGCTTATGCATCGATTGACGTCACTACGTGTTTCTGAATGATATACCTGGCGGAGTTTATTATTATACCATGGTTGTGCATACCTTTGTGTATGTTCCATGGCGTCCCCGACACAGGGAATTCTAGTGGGGAGCTATGAGTGTGAAACGTTATATATTTAGATCGTAGATATAAAAAATCATTACAAATTTTACATACGACACTTTGAATTTCCCATAAGCGCGGTTGTGAAATTTCTTGGAAACCATTTGTCCACCATACACTATGATGAAATTTTGCATGTACAATTAAATAAACTATATTTCCGCTCCTATGTTCTTGGTTTTTTTAAAACAACGACCTCAAAAGAAAATAGAGCTTGAAAAATATCCGCATTTGCAAGGGGTCACTTTTGACTGATTTATTTAATAGATAGACAAAACAAATCAAAAATATTTTTACATAGAGAGGTTCTATATCTGTAGGCTAGGATTAGCGGATGGAGAGGAAGTAAATGGACTCACGTGCAGCAAGCCCTGGGCGAAGTCCTTCGATATGGCTGTTTAGGTCGCAGTTCACTTTCCTTCATCACATTTACAGAATTGCTTTTGATTATGCACTCGCGGCCGCGATTATTTAGATTTTTATCGATTTTGTTTGAACTTTGTTTTTGCGTGTTTCGTCGGTGCGTGTGCGTCGAGAGGAGCGGGGATGGGAACTGTCATTTTTTGTGAATGAGTGAGTGAGTGAGTGAGTGTAACAGATATACTAAATATAATACAGATAAAAAATATAACTTTAACTTAAGTGGCGCGTACAACTCCCCCGGCCTAGAGGTTTCCTCTAGCAAAACTAAGCCAGGTGGCATATAATATTTTCTTATGACTAATGAGCTTCTATTGGTAATATAATGCGTAAGGAGAAAAAACAACTAATTTTACTTATAACTAATGCGTATGCGTATACATTTACTGCAGAGGAAGAGGACATACCCTTACCACTGGACGTACGTAACTACCTGAAGCAGTTCGAACCTTTAGGGTGCGAATGACATTGTCTTTACCCGGATACACATCCTCCACGATACCCAACGGCCAACAAAGAGGGTGCGCGTTATTATCTTGAATAACTACAACTGTACCGAGTTGTATTGGATTGGTTTGCGAGTTCCACTTTTCACGTTGCTGCAGCGAGGTTAAATACTCCTGACTCCAGCGACGCCAAAAGCTTTGGATTATTTTATTTACAAGCTGATATCGAGTTAATCGATTATCAGCCACATTAGTCACGTCTTCAACGGGCAGAAACTTTAGAGGAGTGACATTCAAAAAATGATTTGGTGTAAGCGCGGATATGTCAGACGGATCAGAGCTAAGTGCACACAGCGGTCTACTGTTTAGCAAGCCTTCAATTTGTACCAAGACAGAGTTGAATTCCTCGTAAGTCAGAACTTGAAGGTTTATTATTTTAAAGAGATGAGTCTTCACACAGCGTACACTAATTTCACAGAGACCGTTGAAATGTGGTCCATATGGTGGACTTTGCAAAAATTTTATGCGCTGATCAGCTAATTGTTGACCAATATAATTTTTATGCGATTCAGATTCTAACAAAGTATAAATCTCATTGAGCTTGCGTCGAGCTCCAATGAAGTTGGTGCCCCCGTCGCTATATATTATACCTACAGGCTTCATCTGCAGGAGAGCCTGCAGATGAAGCGGTTAAAAGCAGCGAGGAAGAGATCTGAACTCAAATCAGAGACAAGTTCGAGGTGTAGCGCCTTTGTTGTGAGGCAGCAAAAGATACATATGTATGCCTTTTGACTTTTGACACCTCGACGACGGATATGCGTGATAAAAAAGGGGCCAGCATAATCTACAGATGTAAAAATGAAAGCCTTAGCCTCAGAGACCCGAAAATGAGGGAGATCACCCATTAACGGGTTGTTCGCTTTAGGTTTAAGTCTAAAACATACGTTACATTGGTGTACTCTCTGACGGACTAAGTTTCTAGCCGCCAGAATCCAAAACTTCTGTCGAAGCAGGGAAAGTAATAGGGAAGGACCAGTATGCAGATTGCATACATGAAAATAGTCAACAATAAGCTGCGTGAGTCGATGCTTTGAGGGGAGAACAATCGGATGCTTTTGTCCGTAATCTAGCTGAGAATGAGCCAGGCGACCACCGACACGAATTACGTTTTTGTCGTCAATAAAAGGGTTGAGTTTGATAAGCGCTTTACTAATGCGTTTGTTATTTTTAATTGCGTGGATATCTTGAGCGAAGCAATGGCTTTGTACGTGGCGTATGAGGAATATCTCAGCGATATCTAAATCAAATGGCGTTATTAAGCCGGTTGTACGTAATATCTTAGTGAAGCGTAGTACGTAAACTGTCGCGCGTAGCAACTTTTTGAAACACGACATGCGTTCTATTAATTTGTCAATCAAGTGAGTTTCAGTTGTGTCGATTTCGGCGACAAGAGCTACGGTTTTCTCTTCTAACCTATCTTCTTCGTTCCGTGAGACAACAAAAGGCTTAACAGGCCACTCTGATATAGGGCGAGACGCCCATCG
Source organism: Peribatodes rhomboidaria (assembly GCA_911728515.1). NCBI lineage: Eukaryota > Metazoa > Arthropoda > Insecta > Lepidoptera > Geometridae > Peribatodes > Peribatodes rhomboidaria. The sequence goes on along the minus strand of OU452184.1, from coordinate 2,058,477 downwards.
CGGCGCGTGAAACCAAGTATCTTGATTTAACAAAAGTCTCGGCGTTGTCGGTCGTGATATGATATCAGCTGGGTTCTGGTCACCGCTGACGAAGAACCAGTTAGAAGCTCTGAGCTTAGAGTTAATTTCCGTTATTCTGTTCGCTACGAAAGTATGAAACTTATAAGCGGGCGAATGAATCCATGTCAACGCGACGGTTGAATCAGAAAATGCGTTAATTGAATGTATAGGACAGCGTTGACCTATAACATCCCGTACAGAGTCGATGAGATTAGCTAAGAGCAATGCAGCGCAAAGTTCAAGTCTAGCGAGCGAAACTTTCTTAAGCGGAGCGACGCGTGATTTGGAAGCGATAAGATTTACCAAACCGGGCGAACTCGCATTAGTACCTACGCGGACATACACAGCTGCTCCGTAGCATTTCTCACTAGCGTCGGCGTATCCTAACAATACCACGTGAGAGCCTGCCGTTATACCTATATGACGCGGTATGTTAAGTTTTGATAAGTCTTTCAGTTCGCTTCTGAACTGAGCCCACTTAAGACGAATTGGTTCTGGGACGGGTTGATCCCAGTCCAATTCGCGCTGCCAACACTCTTGTACTAGTAGCTTCATGAAAGCAGTCACGGGGCCTAAAATACCTAGAGGGTCGAAGAGTCGAGCGGTCGCGGAAAGTATTAAGCGCTTTGTACATGTATCGGTTTCATTATCATTTATTTCATAGCGAAAAACATCTTCATTAGGTTGCCACTGCATACCTATAATTTTAGTACTGACTTCGGAGTCTGCGTCAAAGTTTATTAATTGCGGATTTTTATGCGAGTCTGGAATTTTATTCATGAGTTCGGGGCAATTCGAAATCCATTTGACCAATTTGAAACCCCCGGCCATAAACATCCTAACCATTTGATGATAGGTACGTTCGGCTTCAGCCAGCCCATCCATGGAGGAAACGTAATCATCCATGAACATACGGTGTTCTGCCTCTTGCGCGGCGATCGGAAACTTGTCGCGCTCGTCAGACGCGAGCTGTCGCAGTACGCGCATGCTAAGCCAAGCTGAGCTCGAAATTCCAAATGAAACCCGATTGAATTGATAGGTATCGATCGCGGAGTCCGAATCAAAACGAAATAATATGCGTTGAAAGGGTTGGTGACACGGAACGAGCTTGACACAAAAATACATTTTCTCAATGTCTGCCGTCAGAGCGATACTAAATATTCTCAAGTTTATCAAAAGATCAAATATGTTTTGTTGTAAATTCGGTCCCGCGTATAATATATCGTTAAGTGATTTTCCGGAACTCGATAAACAAGATGCGTCTAGTATAATTCGAGTTTTCGAGGTAGTCTTGTCCGGTCTATAAACAGCCCTATGCGGTATATAATATGCGTTATCAACGGGGCATGAGTCATCGTTAGGCAAAGGTACCTTTGATAAGTAGCCACGGTCGATGTAGTCTTGTATAGTAGCGTTGTAGTCGCTGCGTATTTCCGGGTTTGCGTCTAATTTTCTTTCTAAGTTTATTAGCCGACGTTTGGCGGTTGAGTAAGAGTTCCCGAGTTCTAATGCGTCCGATTTAAATGGAAGACTAACCGTGTAAACACCGTTATCGTCACGCGAGTACGTAGATTGGAAAATATTTTCACAAGTCTCGTCATCGGGGCTGAAATGTTTTTTATTCGGAACACTTTCGAGTTCCCAAAAGCGTTGCGTCAAAGTTTCTAATGAAGGCGCGTTCACATTACAAAAGAATGTCTTATCAGTGTTGTTGTTGAGGTGCGAAATAGATAAGCTACAATCCGCGCGACCCATCGCGATGTATCCAAGAGTCGTCTCGACACCTACGACAGAAGACCGCGGCGAGGTAACCTTCTTGCCGCCTAGCAACAATGGAAAGAGTTCATTTCCTAATAGACAGTCCACCTCAGCAGGAATGTGGAACTCGTCGTCTGCCATGGGCAAGTCGTGCAAATGATCTAAGTGTGTCAAGTCTATGGGTGCGTTTGGTAAGTGATCAGTGATAGATTCGATCACTCGAGCGTTAATAGTGTATTTACAACGTTCATCAAAGCGCGAATAAATCACGAAAGAAGCGTGACCTAGCGAAATACTTTGCGATCTACCTATACCTTGAATAGTAGTCGAAGCGGGAATAATTTTTAAGTTGAGTCTTTCACAACAACTTTTAGTTATAAAATGACTCATAGAACCGGTATCTAGAAACAATCGTAGCCTATGACACCTACGATCATCACTGTAGGCATATACAGAGGCAGTTGGTAATAATACGGTAGTATTTTTATTATTGCCCGGCGAAGGTGTCACCGCGGAAAGAGACAAGTTATTTTGTCCCATCTGCGCCTGCATACTTTTTGAGTTATGCACTGGCGCTAAACTCGGCTCAACCACTGAGCGCTCGTGGCTCGTGCCGCCGCTTGAGCTAGGCAGTAGGTACGCGCCACCACCGGCACCGCCGGCGCCGGCGCCGCTCTCACGAGACGATTGTTGCGATTTATGCGTGTTGTTTTGATAGTTTTTGCGAAAGTTATCTAAATGAATGAGCGTGTGATGTTTTCTTTGACAGATCGAACAACGATTTAAAGATTTACAATCATTTACATTGTGAAAACCGAGACAGTTTAGACAAAAGTTATTTTTAGCGACTAATGAATTGCGCGCGTGCGCATTTTGAGATAAGAAATAGCTGCACTTGAAAAGAGCATGTTCTGGATGAGATTTACAAAGGACGCAGTTGCGCGGCGACTGCGATGGATGAGTGAATGAATGGGCTAGCGTTTCAGTGTGCATATTTGAGTTCGCGTTTTCCAAAACGGCGTTGTTGACCACAAAAGTGTGCGTACTTTTCGATTGTTTATTTATTTGCGAATTATTAGTTTTATTTTGGTAATTAGGTTTATTGTTTGCCGATATTGATGAGCGAAGAGAATGAATTTTATTCTGCTCTTTTATAAAATTTTTAAGTTGATCGAATGTAGGTATTTTCTCGCTACGATGCGTTTGTTCGAAGAGTGTAAGTGAATCTTTTTCTAACTTACTGAGCGCGATGTGTGTAATTATAAAGTCCGATAGATCTTTTATTTCTAAACGACGCAAGGCAGCTTCAGCGGAACAAAACTGCTCTAAAAATGCGTCTGAGGACTTTGACGAGAAATGCAACATTTGCTCAAGATACATGGAAGCTTGAACGCGCTCATCTTGGTATTTTTCAATGAGATTATTCCACAAAATGTTATAGTTTTCACCAGTGTTTGGAATTCCCGAACAAATGGACAGAGCCTTGCCCGAGAGTTTACCTACAAGGTACTGGGCTTTTTGAGCTGGGGTCAGCAGAGGGCTATCATGTATCAGACTTTTAAAGTTTTGATAGAATACTGGCCATTTATTCGGACTTCCGTCGAAAGAGGCTAATTCGAGCGGAGGTAATTTTTTACTGAACTCAAATCGGCGACTCTCAGTGTTGGCACTGAGTTGCGTGATCTTTTTTTCTACGGCGATAATATTACAATACAATTCATCGAAGGAGTTAAGTACTTCAAGGGTAGGCTTGGCCTCATCATCTAACTTCATGTAAAGTAAGCTCAAACTGTCAATGACTTCTAAAAAATCAGTTCGAGTTTTCTCCAAAGACTGGACGCGAGATATAAATAATTTTTCATTTACAGGATCGGAAACCTTTAAGCTGAGATCGTATAATTGCTGCACTCTTGCGAACAAAACTTCCTTTTTAGCTTCTAGTAGTACGGTTTGACGTTTTTCTTTATCCGCCATTATGGGAAAATAAGCGTTAGAGTTAGCGTAATAAGTGCGATATTCGCGTGAACGAAATGCGTGGAATTCACTCGAAAAGTGGGGTAGGTAGCGTAACTATCTAAGCGTACGGCGACAAACTTAGCTAAATTATTATCGAAATTAGTAATTTTAAGATAGGCGATTGCGTTGCTTATGCGTAAATATATAAGTACATATATGTGATATAGGTGTGCGTTGCGATGAGATGGATGAATATAGATAGGTATGTATGCGTTTGATGAAATTTGCAACGTTCAAAATGGCGTCTGAATGCAAGAATCTAAAATTTTGATAAAATAAATATGCGTGTATAGTGTTTATGTAAGTGTAAATGCAATGGAATTTTGGAATCCGGGACGTTAGGACCAGAGAAGCTTGTAGGCTAGGATTAGCGGATGGAGAGGAAGTAAATGGACTCACGTGCAGCAAGCCCTGGGCGAAGTCCTTCGATATGGCTGTTTAGGTCGCAGTTCACTTTCCTTCATCACATTTACAGAATTGCTTTTGATTATGCACTCGCGGCCGCGATTATTTAGATTTTTATCGATTTTGTTTGAACTTTGTTTTTGCGTGTTTCGTCGGTGCGTGTGCGTCGAGAGGAGCGGGGATGGGAACTGTCATTTTTTGTGAATGAGTGAGTGAGTGAGTGAGTGTAACAGATATACTAAATATAATACAGATAAAAAATATAACTTTAACTTAAGTGGCGCGTACAATATCATTAGCTTTTAAATTAATCCATAATACAATGGAATGAATTTTTAGTTTTTTGAGAATCATTAGAGAAGTTCAAAAGTCATAAAAAATATTGAAATTGCAATTTGTCACTCTGTAGATAACTTTAGAGGCTCGTCAGTATCTTTACTTGCTCTCTTCGCTCATCGTCTTCTTCTAGACGAAATGGCAATTGAAAACTTTGCCAATGCGAAGTTAAAAATGGTCGCCGGACCCGTAAGTAAGTACCCGATTGCCGGCTTTAGCACTTATTTTTGGTACAATAAGACATACTCAAAATATGTACTATACATAAACTCACAAACTATTCTTTAAAACGCAAATACTCGAATAAAAGTAGCCTTTTATCGGAATATCGGCAGATATTTTGAGTAAAGTCGCAAATATCAGTTTATTCAATTTTAAATCGATTCGTCAATTGATAGGTGCACGGCGTCAAATAATCCGTTTAACGGCGCGGGTCGTTACTGCATCGCTAACGAGGTGCGACGGGCCGCGGGCGTAGCGGCCGTTATGGCAAATATTCGCCGTTACTGGCGGGTTAGAACTTGATCCGCAGTCACTATTAATTAAGTGACATCTAACAATTTATAGTCTATACCAATTTGAGAAAGTGGTAAAGCTTGTAGGTTTGTTTGTAGGAGGTAATCTGTGATTTTAATAATTCTTTTACTAATAGTAACACTATCACTGATGCTGTAAGCTAAGAAGAAATACAAGCAACGCCATAAGCTAGTCTAGAATTGCATTAATACAGAAGGGTAACGAGCATGTCCCTCTGGTGGTAAGACATCCAATGCATGCCATATTATACACATAGGGCAGCGTGCTAAAACGACGCTCAGTCGTGAAGCTCGAGTTTAAAACTGGTTTCAAGTTTGCAAAACTAGTTTAAAATCAAGATTCATAATACAGTATGGACTGAACTGAAAAAGTTAAAGGGCCTAATATTTTTCTCATCAATTTAATTTTTCGATGCTACCTTACTAGTGAAATGTAAGAACTAGTTACTGATAGAGTCATAGTATATCAGGTAATAGGTATATCAGGTGTAATCAGGTAAACTTTTGTGTGTTATGTACACTAGGCAACACATTAACTTTGCAAAATCCCTACAACTATGAAAAGCTACTAGATCTTGTGGATTATTTACGTATAAATAAAAAGCTCATTCCTTAGGTACGCCTTCAGCTTTTTCATGACCTGAAATATACAAGTTTATAGGCCCAAGACCTAATTTCAGAATTTTAGGGCTGCCCATAAAATGTCACTGGATAGGTCATTGTTTTCATTTACCTAGTCTATGTGAAGAAATAAACTATAAAGTTAGGTAATAGTGTCGCTGGATCTTAAGAAATAACCGTAGAGGACTTATAAATTGTTTAGTATAGGTAAGTTGGGATGACATGTTTCAACGACATTGTTTTTGAGTCCAACCCTTTTTATTTACTGAATAAGTTAATGAATACGCGTCTGACTGAATCTTCATTTCTGTGTATTAATTCCATTAAGTTCATTTTAATAAAACTTACTTTGAAAATTACTTGCCCAGGGTAACGAATTGACACTCTATTACTCAGACGGTAGGAAAGCAGTAGACGGAGAAGAAGGCGCAATGAACAGAAGACATATACATAGCAGTGGGTGGGAAACGATTAATAATGATACAGTTCAAATTTTCTAGTTAAGGTCAAGGTTCTAGCTGAAATCGGGAAAAAGGTAACTATTCCACCAAAAATAGCAAAACTCTCTAATAAGAACATACATACATAACATACATATCGTCCTGCCTTTCCCCCGAGGGGCTGGCAGAGGTGTAATGCAACACCCACACTTCGCCGGACGATATTCAGTCCCAAATGTGACAGGGGGCAAGCCTGCTGCCATACACCGTGTTCCAGTCATTGTTTGGGGGCTGAGCTACCCACGTCCGTAGGAGTGTACTCTATTCTGATTCCCTACACGTGGTCCCCGGGTAGTGCTAACCGGGTAGCAAACTCTGGTGGGAGGCTTCGGCCGTGGCTAGTTACCACCCACCGGACCAAGCCATGTCGTGAAATGACCTAGTCGTGTTTCGGGATGTAGTCCGGTGTAACCGTTCCGAAGACGGGTCTGAGCAGTAGCGCACTTGTAGCGCCTCACTCAACTGCCGTCTTTGTACTTCTTCACTCTAAACTTCAAGGCTAGAGTGAATAAGTACCTTATAGGTCGTCGTGCTCCACCTTAGACCACAACGTCGCTTAACATCAGGCGAGTTGGTGGTCAAACGCCGACCTATTTTACATAAAAAAAAAAAAAAAAATGTAGCAGAAGACATACAATACGCACGTATGTTCACACAATGAACAAAGTGGTGCGTGGCGGGCCTTCTCCAAATATAGGCTATAATCGCTAATAAGAAGAAGATGATAATGAAGTTCTTACAGATTCCCTGTGCGTTAGTGAACCCTAATATCCGTTTTACAATGACGCATGCCGTTCCGGTCTTGTATCTGCACCGCAAGTGTGGTACTTTTCAACAAATAAACTTGACAAGTTCGACAAAGACTAAATTTTGTTGACAAAAAATGACAAATTTAATTTAATAAATGCCATTTAGAATTGATCAAACTAATGTTGTCGATCAACAAAACACCGTACTTCAGCAGCCCCGCCCATTTCCTGTATAGATAGTGAAACCAGAACTACCTCTAACCTTAAAGTTACAAGGGGTAAGTCAGTAACGTTACAAAGGATAGCATTCCTAAAGTTTCGAGTATTGTTTACGTAACCCTCAAGTACGAAAACTCACGCTTCCACAAACTTTCTTCTTTATTATATTATCTGAAATATCTGAAATTTACTTAGGACTAGGCCATAGGGCCCTCAAGACGGCTTCGGCCCGGTATGCTAATGTGGAGGGACAAGTGTTGCCCTCAGGGCCGTATTGAACCCTTATTTTGCCTTAGGGGTGGAATTTACACGGCTGTCATGTACAAATTTCCGAGTAAGATAGGGTTGAGATAAATATTCAAATTAGTTTGTTATTGTAATATATTTATTTTAGCCGACTGGCGGTGAAGAATGGTAGTGTTTTTTGGGTATATGTCGGTATCATATTCATATTTTTCATATCTCATCATATTTTCATTGATTCAGTTATGGCTTTTAAAAACTTTGTGGTTTTAATTGGAGAAAAAAAGTTTGATCAAAAACATAAAATTTCTTCCATATTCTATAAACTTCAGGGTGCAAAAACTTCAAAGTTTTTCAGATAAGCAAACTAAAGTACTAAAACGCAACTTTATATGACCCACAACTTAAAATATAGTGCCACAAAATAAAAAACTAAAATGGCACTTAAGAAAACAAAGTTAAAAACAAGTGGCGCAGTAAAGCACCCCTGAGCTACCCCGGCGTATATTTGCGTTGAAGAAAATTAGAGCAAGGAGGGCAGACGTCTTCGTTCCGTCGATATAGCCGTTTAAATTCTTATTCCGCAGTAAAGTTAATTGTGTGGTAGGATAAGGCGTTGTTCATTCATAAGCCTGCGGTTTCGCAGCGTAACGCATGGCTAGCGTGTTAATTGTTCTCATGACATTATAACAAAAGATGCCAAAGCCTTATTCTGTTCAGTAGAAGTGGTAAACATTAGAGATTGGAAAATTAGTGAGCAGTAGTACCGTTTACGATAAAGTTTGACTAGTGGAAGTGGAGTAAATATAAGAATCGCCTAAACCCTTGCTTAACTAGTGTTAAGCTATTCCTAGCGAAATATTTGCTTAGGGGACATAAAGTTAAGATTCTGGTAAGGAATAACTTAGGTTCGTGTAAAAAATAGGTAGGAGCCAGCTAAGAGTAACTTAAACTAGTTAAGCAATGTGGCGAGATGGTGACTGCTAGCGCGACCCCATCTCGCCCCACCTTGGCGAGGGACTGCTCACAGGAGAGAATTTTAGTGGGTTCGATTCCCACATGGGCGTTTTTCAAAAAAGATGTACACGTGACGAACCGGAGTTGATTTTGATTTTTTGAAATTTTTATGTATTTTTTTATCTTATTTGATAACAAGTACTTTAAATTAAGTAAAATTCAAAAATAAATAACAGTATTATGAAACACATCGCGATAATCTTAATTTTTACGTAAGAGTTCACAGGCATTTGCTCCGGTTAGTCACAATAGCAAAAAGTTAATAAAATGAATAATAAGAGTTGTTATTTTAATTTATCTTTATTAATCATTAAATAACTTTAAAATCTTTGAAACACCAAGTCAAAACATAGATAAAACACAATAATTATTGCGTAGCAATAATTTTTCTTTCGAGATCGTCACAGTAGGAACTTTTGACCTTAAAAAGTTTACATTTACATACTTTCTTAATGACAGTCAACTTTAAGGCTAACAAATATTATAAATATACAACATCAGTGTCCTAAACAACCACATATATTAACAAAGAACTAAACATTTATTGAATTGTATTTGTTATTGTCTACATAAAAATTTGGGACAGTGACTATCTGGAATTCTACGAGACTAACTGGAAAAAAATAAGCTATGTTTACACTTAGAGAACTGAGAGAATATTAACTCTTATTTTAATTCTAAAGTTATTTAGTTAAGTACTAGCATAGTATGTGGCCTACATAATTTTATTTTTAACAGTCTTTGTTTACGTTTTTTGATCACAACTTCTTACTATTTTACTAATTTGAATAATAATACCTATAATGCCATTCCAAATAACAACTTACCCTCATGACAAATCAATCAAAACTAAAATTAAATCAAATAAAATAATTTAGTTAGATTAGAACAAAAAACCTGTCGATAGCTTTCTATATTTCAAATTTATCCAAATAAGTTTAGCCGTTTCAAAGATAGTGATGACAAACATACATGTACCAAATTTTATAATAGAATAATTAAAGGATTTTTTTTTTGTACTGTTCGTCAAATATAGCCCCAGCCTAATAGTTCCGGTGCGTCACAAAATGATTCCGTCTATACAATACGTGACGAACCTGACGTGACGAATTGATACCAACTGAACTTTAAACAATAATTTAAGCTGTTGTATTCATTTAACGGCTCCTTGCGATTTGTTATACAATAGTTTAATACCACATTTGTGATTGTATTACGGCAAATAACTTGATAAACTGCTACATACCTCATAAAATCCCGTTGCTATCTGGAACTTCAATTCGCAACCAACGTGTCGCGCCCGCTTTCGTCACAGATCCTGACTACACTGAGATATGTTTCAAAATACCGGTTATACTGCAGTAAAGATTAATATTCGCAAAAACTAAAAATAACCATAGTTTAGGGTAATATTTTGTCTAAGTATTAAAAAATGTATCGTGACTATTGCCGGAATTCCGGTTCGGCCATATTCCTGGGACAACACATAAACAGTATTTTAAGCTAGTTTAAGCTCAATTACGACATTATAGAGCTCTAAATCGTATTTACAAGTTCAACATTTGTCTACAGAATATAAAATAGTGGCGCTATTTAATTCGTGTAAGTTTTTCTGAGACTTGAAAGTTCTAATCATGCAGGTGGGACATGAAGATTTTACACTTTTTTGCCGTTTGTTTTTATAATAAATTAATACTAACGAGTGTTAGGTTGCACATAATAGTAAATTTGGTAACTTAAATATGTATTCATTAAACAAATACGCCGTTTACTCAAGTACGTACATATATAAATTATAAAAACAGAACCAAAGTTTTGGACGCCTTATATTCGCGAATGTACATCTTTTTTGAAAAACGCCCACATACCCCCTTTCGCCACCCCTGCAGCGGAAGGGAAGTGCGAGGGCATTTACCTCCCCCTAAACAACAAAAAAAAAAAGTTAAGCAAGGATATAGGCAATTCTTATACTTAGTGCAAGTGGCCATTATATAGTCTTTAAACTAAGGGTTGTCCACCCTCCTAGTTTTTTCTTGATAACATTATACGTAAACAATGAAAAGGTGCAACTCTAACTTATTAAACCTACACAAGCATACAACTTCACGTCACGATTGCATCTAAATAAGTGAAAAAATATACAAACAGCCTTCATTAAAATTCCTTGTAACATAGCAACGACGAGTTAGCTAGTGTGAATCGGCCCTAACAGAGTCGCTTCAGGAAGTGAGACCGTGACAAGTATGTGAGACATTCAACGCACCCGCGCGTGCCGACACGTTGCTCTGTAGATACTCCTGTACTCAACTCATATCAAGGGGTGAAATGAATACTTAGTGGGACGTGTACTTATTGCATTACCTCATCTTCTAAAGGAAAACTCTGTGTTAATTCTAGATATAGGTAAGTTCCTTTGACAACAAAAATCATCTCAATTCGCTTTTCGGTTGATTGAGAATAAACAGCAAAACAATGAGATGAGAATGAGAAACGTAGGTACACTGTGAAATTATTAGTGCGAATACTAAAACTGCAATATTCTTAGTATTCGCACTAATAATTTTACAGTGTAACTACTAGCTCATCTTAGCTTTCTTCTTACTTTACTTTTTACTTTCTTAGTCTGTACCTAGCACTCAGAAATTGTGGAGCTTACAGTGAAACAATTTATTAAGAACCAGTAGTTTTGAAGCCCTACGTACCATGTTTTACCTCTTCATAATGATAACTCTTATAATATGTAAGGTCAACTGGGGCAAATGCGTCTGTGGGGAAACTGCGTCTTTCGAGAATTACTGACAAACCCTTCATAAATTAGGCAGCTAACGCCATCTAGTACAGAAAGCGAATGGGTCTACAACCGTATAATATTGAACCAGCTAGCATATAAATTGAATAAATGTACTAAGATAAGTTATTAAGGCATAGACATTGTATTAAGGTTAATTAAGATTAGTTAGTAAGAAAAAAAAAAGGGAAAAAGATAACAAAGAAAAAAAAAAGTTATAATATAATAACATTGTGAAAAAAGAAGAAAAAAAAAGCATCATAACCCTGCATAAACAAAAGTAGGGATAACATGCTATAATAAAAAAAGTACAGATTATTGAGAATCAATCGAGCTTACCTGTTAAGTGAAGATTGATGATAATTATTTGAACTTCCTTGAAGAGAGATTACATAGTGTTTTACACATGCAGCACTGCGATCCTGTGGTCACTTTTCACACTATTTTAAAGTTTTTTTTTTTTTTTCATAACCTGGTAACCCTTCCTTTTCCGCCATTCAAGTTTAAAGTCCCCATTTCACAACCTATGGTAACCTTAGTAATGTAATTATTATTACATGTACATGTATTAGGTGTACATCTACCCTTAAAAGTTAGAGTTATTATTAAAACAGTCCCACTATTGCTTAATGAAATATTAAAAATGCTTATTGTATTCAGGGTAGGGAGGGAGGGATTGAGTCACTATGTAATCTCTCTTCAAGGAAGTTCAAATAATTATCATCAATCTTCACTTAACAGGTAAGCTCGATTGATTCTCAATTATTTTCCTTCCTTTCGAGAGATTACATAGTGTTTTACACATGCAGATGTTTAAAGGGTTGTGAAATGTTATTCTCTTTTTGTGAAATCAGTGTATCAAATGTAATTAAAAATACTACTCAAATTTGGATTTAGCTTTTACTTCCCCTTAACATTCAATCTCACCCTATATTATTTCTTACTTACTTATAATTGTAAGTCAACATTTACTTGAAGAATTAAATTAAAGTAACTAACATTAGGTAATGAATACTTGTAGGTATAGTCATTATTATGGCAATTGTTAACCTTAATACCCATCTTCCTTGCAGATAGACCGGGGTCAGTAAGGATCTGCATATTTCACAATTTTGCACATACCTGAGGGTTATAAGTCAGTACACTAATACCTATCTTTTGAGCAGTATTAACGGCCGCATATCTTGCAGAGTGAATAGTAAATACAGATACCTTAAGTATACCCCATTTTTTTGTAATGTCTGAGACTAGCTTTTTTTTTTTTTTTTTTTTTTTAATAATTATTATTATTTTATGTGAATGTCTAGAAAGTACCAACAATTCGTTTATGTTCTGTTCAATATCTAAATAAAGTTTTGTCTAAGTATTCTAACAGGTGTTAATTTTCTCTGGTTTCCTTTGAAAAAAAGGGGGTAACACTAACAGCTGTTATTTCCTCTCAGGACCAGAAGTTTTAACCCGTTGGGTTATATTAATTGTTTTCTTATATACTAATAATACTATCAATTGACATCAATGCTAGCCTTTACACTCTGAGTGAAGTAACAAGTAACTAATTTAAGTGTTAATTGTTAACAATTTACTTAATTAATATAGGGAAAAGTTATTTGTTTAATACAGTGAGTACTTATTTGGATTCCATGGAAAGTTATATTTAGGTTTCAACATTCATATTCTGAATATGCCCTTAGCGGACCATTTGTTCAATACTACCTATTTGAAAACCTCTTATGGTGACAAGGCTGATTTCTGGCAGAGTAACCATATCAGCTAAGAACTACAAAAAATCCAGGGAACGGAGCCATCATAATTACCTATTTCAATACCTTAATTAATACATATTGTAAATAAAGCAAAAAATTATATCATCTTTTAGGCAATAATCATACTGCTTTTATGTAGATATCATATTATAAATAGAGTGAATAATATTTCTGCTGCCAGGGTCAGTTGGGCATGGAGAGGGTGGCAGCTGCTAAATAAGAAATTAACAATTTTTTACATGGATTAAAAGCGATCAGCCAGCAAGTAAACTCTTGAATATTGAGTACCATATCGTCACGCCTTTCCCTCGAGGGGGCTGGCAGAGGTGTAATACAACACCCGCAATTTGCCGGACGATATTAAGTCCCAAATGTCCCCAAAATATTGGGTACCATGCCTGGGAAAGCCTGAAACTATTACTACACCCTCTGCTTTATCTTGAGTGATTTTGTGTAAAGTCTATAGTATCTGACAGAAAAGGCAGGAATCCATAAAACCAATATTTCTCCCAAGAACAAACGAAAGTACTTATCAACCTTATATGCCTCCCAGTCTAGTTTTCATGACCTGAACAGTTTCCATTATTCATTTAACATTGTTGCAAATAGCGTCCCTAGTTATTTTAACTCTCTAGTTTCTTTACTTTAAGTTAAAACTTAGTTCAACCTTATTTAAGTATTTTTGTAATTTTTTATGTTTTTTAATAAAGATCTGTTGTTGTTGTTGCTGTAAACAGCCAGTTACCATCCTGATCCATTCACATTTATTTTACCCCCAATACTTGCTCTAGTCTTGTAAAATTGTATGTGACACTATTATACAAATACCACCTCATTCACACCACTATTGATTCTGAACAAATTTCTACAATTAGGTTTCATGTCTAAAGTAAAAACATTTTTAAGCAAAATAAGCCCGTAACAAACATTTCTAAATAATTGATGTGCATTTTGGATTCCTCATTTTCACTTTCTATTAGCCCCTTAAAAGATCACATATTATTCCCCGTCAGATTAAGGCAAATCAGAAAAAAATCTCACATGAGTAATAATCAAGTCTTATTTTGTTATGTACCTACAAGCATTTGTGATAATTTTTCTCCACCCAGTATACACCAGTTCTTTATATAATTGGGCAGTACCATGTTCATAGTAAAGAAAATTAACTATTTTCATTAGAAAGTGCTAAAAATCTGATTTATAGCCTTTTTACATACATCTATTACATGCTACTACTAGCTACTGCCTGTCTAAATTCCAAATGCCTACAAGATCTGCTAAGTTTTTTAGAAAGATTTATCCTTTGTTTAAACCTTTTCTAGTAGGTATAAAATAATTAGTTGATATTATTTAGACTTGATTATGATGCCCACACATTTCTATTTCTAAACTCTTTCAGATTTGACTTGGTTGTAACCTGCACAAATATTTTCCTATTATCCCGTTAACAAAAGATAAAGTCAGTAGCTTGAATTTATACATAAGAAATAGTCAGGATATTGTAACTTAATGTCCTTGTTTCTTAAATGAGTATTTATTGGTTTCATACCTTACTAAATGGGGCTGTACTACAGCCAAATGGTACAACATTAAACTCATAGAGCTGAATTATTCAAATTGTGAATACTTTTTGTTCTTCAGAATTACCCCCGGAGAAGTATGCATCTTTCATATCAATAAGTAGTTTTCATGAAGTAGTTAAGTGATAAAAATAACATTAAGGGGTGTATACACAGGTCCTCCATCTTAAAGCGGTTAGTTACCCTACATTTATTTATTAACTTTAGATATTAAATAAGTATTTTTTACCATTTTGTAGAGGGATCTAAGAAAATATCATACAACATTGATCTGGATGGGGACCTTATACATAAATCATAGCTTCTATCTCAATTAATTTTGCTGTAATTGATGCAATTAACATAATTTCAATATGCATGTTCAGTTTTATGAGTTACACATGAGAACTATGCCCTGTAAGTAAATTAATTTGTATAGGTAGGTATTTCAATTCTATAAGAAGGATATTAAATCCTCTAACCCACGACAAGGTAGTTAGTTCCAAAATAATGTTCTCTCATTGAAGAATAAAGTAATCTGAGTACCTGAATCCGTTGCAACTGAAGTTGTATTTCTGTTATTGAGTCAGTGTTGGCCTGACTAGTTAAGGCCCACTATGTCCAAATCCTCACAGGCGTAGGTGTTGTAGTTGTGATAGGGCCCCCAACCGTTTAAAGCTGAGATAGTTGGCGCCACAGGCTCTGCTGGTCTTGCATTTAGTTGATTTTGGCTTGCTTGCTAGTCTGTTGACTGCTTTAAGCCTTAGTTCTATTGGAAAGATCCTTGGCCAAGGGTCACTAATCGGATGTTAACACTGTTTGTCTTAGTCTTCTGTTATCATGTTTAGAGCAGAGGAGATGTTGGCTTCTGCTCAGAGACTGGTCACACGCCAGTCGTGCAGCATTAGTAACAGAATTTGAACATTGATGATTTTTCTTCTTTTATTAATATATCCATTGCCTGTCCGAGGCAAGACAGAGGTGCACTGAAGTGTTTCTGTTTAACCTCAGTAATGTTATGTTTTTTACATACATATTCCGATACCTACAACAGCCTTGATTTCTAAGTTTAGCTGTGGTAAAATAGTTGACAATTTGTATCCATCTTTAAGCAATACTATTGTAGATTGGAGGTGCCTGATTCTCATCGTCTGATGAGTGTTCATCTAGGTAGTATTTCGAACACCTCAGAGTCTAGAACATTTTCTGACTGTTCATCTGTATTTGAAGTTTAGTAAATGATAAACTTAAGTTTATATATTTGTATGTATTTGTATAGGTCCGTTTTTTTATCATCTGAAATTATAGTAATTCCTTCGAGAGATGTTTGTACTTACCCATTGCTGATCAGGTAGATATTGGTACATTAGTAATGTATGAAATTATGTTAGCTCTCTGTGTTTACAGGAGTATGCAGCTACCTGATCCTGCTAGGTAATTGGCGTTGTATCCTTATGGGACGCCCTCAATCAGTTCCTGCAAGACTGCAAGTTTATGTGAACTCTCTGTATTTACAGGAGTATGGGTGGATTAGGATTACCTATCCTGCTACATGTAAGGGTATTGGCGTTGTACCCCTCCAGGGCACACTCACGAAACACACTCAATCCCTTGTAGCAACTTGCTTACCAAAGACTCAAGTTTAAGGTTATCTTTGAACACCATTTTCGGTCGAGTGGTTAGCCCCGCCGATCGATTGAGTCCCCGAGGTGGTAAACAATGTATTTTTGTCTTAATGACCTGTATTATCGTCGAATAGGTAGATAAGAATCTCCTTTACCGGCTTAGCGGATAGCACGTGTCCCGGCCTCCGGCGTATTTTCTTATTTTCCATTATAGTAATTCTTCAATTTTTCTATTTCTTCAATCTACTATAAAGTGTTTAACTCTATCTTCGATCTCCTGCTCTGTCCCTTTTCGTTTTCCCATTGTATTTGATGTAAATATTTTTGTCGCGGAAAAAATGTGTATTTCGTGACGCACAAAAACACAGAATGGCGGAAAAGGAAGGGTTACCAGGTTATGAAAAAAAAAAAAAAACTTTAAAATAGTGTGAAAAGTGACCACAGGATCGCAGTGCTGCATGTGTAAAACACTATGTAATCTCTCGAAAGGAAGGAAAATAATTGCAACTAAAGACAGAATAAAAATGTAGGTGGTGCCTAATCTGTGAATGGTTTGTCAGTAATTCTCGAAAGACGCAATTGTCCCACAGACGAATTTGCCCCAGTTAACCTTATACTACTTTCATTGTAGGATGGTGAGGATGACATTAGACAATCGCTCTTTTTCATTCTTAAAAGTTTCCGCGTATTACAAATCATGACTTAAAACAGCACTAAAACTTTAGCGATACTATTTGTCGTCTGCTACATGACTGGAGCCCGGCGTATGCCGACAGGCTCGTCCCCTGTCACATTTGGGACTGAATATCGTCCGGCGAAGTGTGGGTGTTGGACGCCTCTGCCAGCCCCCTCGGGAGACAGGCGTGACGATATGTTATGCTAAAACTTTAGCAGCACCCCAAATATCACTGTACGAAAGTATTGAAACATCAATAACTGTAGAAAACTAAGCAATAAATAAAACTACGTTAAATAGAGTAGGTACTTACACTACACTATAACTGTAGTATATTTTGTCGCAGCTAACTTGCTTAATCAGCCGTTCAATTAACAGCCTAGCCATTTTACTAAATGGCGCAAATCAACTAGCTTTCTGAATGATATTCTGCCGTAGCGTCTAATACAACATTTAATAAACCAATGCTGAGGCCTTTCATAGAATACGGTGATTATTTGCCAAAATTACTATTTGTGACCGAAGAAATGTGATTTGAATTAATTATGATGAACATAAATTCCGAAAATCGGTGAAACAAACCGCAATTCTGATTAACATGATATAATAATAACCTAAAATCTTTTCTACCCGACTCCTTTATCAGGGCAAATCCGACTTGGATTGTGAAGGTTAGCCTTCGTCGTACTTAAATAACTTGGCTAGGCAAGTAGTCAACGTTGTCGATCCAAGTCATTTTGCCTAAGCGTTTGATTGAATAGCTGAATATCATCAGGAAGCTTGTTGAACGGCGCCGGCTAGGCTGTTAATTGAACGGCGAAATTAGTAAGGTGGCTGCGACATGTACAGGGTGTTACAAAGAGCCTGTTGTATCCAGTATCGACTGGACAATGCAATTATGCTACTTTAAATTAAATATTGACTATAATTTTCACTAATCGCGTCGATTTAATTTGTAAACTATTCCGCCGCTAATTTTTTTGATTATAAGCCGCTAGCTAACATATGATGCAGATTTGTTAACAGTGATATAAAATTTCCTTTTTTTCTTCGTAAGAACGAAACTGAACGAACGTTTAAGAAAACTGGTCCTAACTCTTGCTATTTTTAACGTGCATTTTTGTTGGTATTTTTACATGAAAACTTATAAGTGTGTAAACCGCCCATCTATCATCCAACAGGGTTTTCATAACTCACTGTATATTCTTAAATAAAGATTAAGTATAATCTATTACACTTAACAAAACGTTGTATAGCTTCTAAACAGTCACACAGTCTATTGTCTTTTTCTTTCTTATAAAGTTTTAACTCGCTCGGAAAAGACAAAGCACTGTATAACTATTCCGACGCTAACAAAACAACGTTTATTAGTAAGGGCGTAAGTACCACTTTAAAATAATTGTAGTGTAGGTAAATGTGAATAGAGTATAATTATTTATGATATGGTACAAACGAGATGATTACTCAGTAAGACGCGTACTTACGAATATTATGTTACAAGATGCCGTCAGAGAAATCCTACGAAAGTTCGCGCTAAATTCAAGTCTCAATTAGCCGCTAACTGCGAAAGGCACTGTAACACAATATTTCTATTATTTTGCGAGCGTTTTCTAAACAACTTTATGATATTTCATCTTCTGTTTAGATTAAGTAAAATAAATGCTAATCTACAAGGTGTTACAAAAGGGAGTAGTAATACTTAAGGGCATTGTCCTACCCGTAAAAATGAATTATTTTAGGAAATAAGTTTTCTACATTTGAGAGAAAGAAAAACGAGTTGATCACGTGGCAAATTATTTTTCATCTCACAAGCTCGGAAAGGTTATCAAGTTATCATCCGAAATCTGCGCGCAAAAATGCATTTTATCGGCTAGCGTGGAAAGAGTTTTTAAAATTAGAACCTTTCTGTTCAATAATTCTCTAAACTGCCAGTTCACTGAAAATGCATTTTATGTCAGTCCCCCAAACTCATTTTAAGAATAATCGTACTGGCCAGCATGACGACTGCTTTAAATAAAAATTAGTTCTTTTAAAATTATTTCTGGCATCTAGGATTTTGCTCGCTGTAGTGAAGAAATATTGTGTTTCGCTCGGCAGCATAGTTATTCTGCTTCTTTTTGTAACCCTCGCTTCTCTCAGGATTCTATATTCGCTTCGTTCGTGGGTCAACCCTAGTCAGTATTATTCGCTTGCTCAGGTTTCAATATAAGTACTGGCGCCAAAAAATTACTTTGCAGCCTTGCATAACAAATACTATTGGTAGCTTTGGAGACACAAACTTTTTTCCCTAATTTAGCAAACTTGCGTTTTAAGCTATTCACTTTGACGGATATAATAATACCCATATGTATCCTAGAAAGAGAGCTGTCGTGGGAATGAGGGCGCCACTGTATCTAATCCTTTATTTTGTTCGACAAAAAATTGTTTTGTTTATTTTGAGACGTTAGTTCCTGTTTCCGCCACGATAGTTCTCTTTCCGAACAGACTCTACCTACACCCTTTTGAACACCTTGTAAATAGCTTTCTCAGGATTCTATTTGTTTTATTCAGTGCCAGCTGCACCCCGCGGTTTCACCTGCGGTCCTGGGATGAAAAGTACCTTATGTCCTTTTCTGAACCTCTGACAATCTGTTTACAAAAGTCATTTCATGATGATCGGTTCAGTAGTTAAAGCATTACAAACGAACAAACGAACTTTCACATTTATAATATTACTAGCTGTCACCCCGCGACTTCGTTCGCGTTCATTATTTATATTTATATTGAGATTTAAACTATCCTATCTCTCAAGTTGGATCGAACTGCACATGGTGTGCGAATTTTATTATAATCGGTTAAGTGGTTTAGGAGTTCATTGAGGACAAACATTGTGACACGAGATTTATATATATTAAGATATAATTATGTATGTCGTTAGGTTTCTATACTTTTCTTTAGATTCGTAGTTGGCATAACTATTGTGTTGTCTTTTTTATAAATATTGAACTGGGACGTGAAATTACGAATATTAAGTCTTTTGCCAAATTTCTTCTTGGTCTTTTTTGTTTTTTTTTAAGGTTTTGAGTACTTAAAACAGAGTAACAAACAGCGTTTTTTGGTTTTGCAACCATGCGTACTTAATTCACTTAGAATTTAATTTATCTACATTTCAGACTCATTTTAAGATCAACTGCATGCAATAGCCATAGTTTTTAACTTCCGACGCAAAAACGACGGAGAGTTATAAGTTTGACATGTGTGTGTATGTTTGTGTGTGTGCGTGTGTCTGTGCGGCATCGTAGCTCCCGAACGGGTGACCCAATTTTTTTTTTTTTTTGTTTGAAAGGTGAGTTAGTCGGGACTGTTATTAGCTATGTTTGATGATAAATAGGTGTTAATGAAAATCAGTGTCGGTTTTTTTTGAACTTTTACTTGTGTATAATGTCAAACTAAAACGCCGCTTTAATATGTTTTCGTTACTCACCTCTTAAAGTCTAAATTTCCTTCTCCGCACCAAAATTAAGTGAAGCAAGTTGCGTAACTTACAAACAGCAAGTTACGAGCAAGTTAGGAACGCCTCGCGCACTTCATTACGTTGTGTTCCAATAACGAGATTGTTTGCAACTGACAACGGTGGTTTTGGTTGCATACAGCCAGTGTTGGAGCGATATTAAACGTTGCCTTTATGAAAGAACGTTCTTTTTTTTATTTGTACATTAAATGTATTGTAGTTTGCGCAGCGTGGGCAGCCACCTGCGGTGCTGTTAACAACCATTCGGAAACCTTCCCGATCGGATCCCACAAATTTCAAACTATTTTTGTTCGAATCTCAGTCACGTGGACTTTTATAGATTTTAAAAATAGGGAATCGAGTACAAATCCGATTGGAAGAATGAATGACCTTTAAAAACTTATGAATGCGGACGGAGATTCGAGTAATTTGAGTTAATTTTTTTTGGAATCCGAACGGAAACGATTCCTAATGATTGTGAATACTTATGCTGGAGGGTTAATCCTACGCGTGAGATGAGATGAGATTTTATCTTGGTCACTTTCACACCTATGACGTTTCAAACGAGAGCAACAAGGATGAAAAAAGGTGAGATGAAAATCTCAAATCTCCGAATAGGGCCTCTAGTCTGGAGCTCTAGACAAGTTGCGTTCGCACGAACGTCAGCTACTGCATGATTGGACAAAATAGAAGCTCGTCACACAATCTTATTGTCATTTCGTCCAATCAGCGGTTGGCGTACGAGCTTTAGCGGTTGTAAAAAACAGAGTCGCATTTGTTTCGCAAGCTATTGTTTCCTATTTTGGGTTTGGTCCGGGCTAGTCCGAGCTAATAGTGTGAGGTTCGAAAACCGATCGGTGTAGGTAGTATAAAATCCGGTCTTGGGTAAAACATAAAATCCTATCTTTACCCAATTTAAAAGGGGGGGGGGGGGGGTTCTCAATTCGGTTGTATTTTTTAATGCCTTATACCGCAGAACTATCCTTACTAATATTATAAATGTGAAAGCGTGGATGTTTGTTACGCTTTCACGCAAAAACTACTTGACGAATCATCATGAAACTTTGTACACATATTCTGGGAGGTACTAGAAGTAACATAAGATACTTTTAAACCGCGGGTGAAACCGCGGGGTGCAGCTAGTCAATTGTAAATTGATTTGAAGTTTTTTGGTATATTTGAAAGGATACTTATTGGTCTCATTTTTATCAAAATCCAGTTCTGATGACAGGAAGTCAGTTTTTTTTAATTTAATTCTTATATTATTTGACCGAGCGAGCGTTAGCGAGTGAAGTGTGTCTATTTCAGCTTTGGACAAAATGTTTTCGTATCTCTGTCCGTAGTCCGACGGGCATCTTAATTTCCGCGTTTTCTACAGGTCGCTTTTTTAACCTTTTGGAATTTGCATTATGCTAACTTACCGTGGCAGTGCCCGTGCGATAGAAATAAATGCATTCCTGACTGTCTAACTTAACTTAGCAGGCTAGCTCACCTAGCTTACTGCAAATTGAATAATATAATGACTGCTTCAACCGATCTCGTGAAATTTTGTGAGCAGGATCGATAATTAAATAGATTTTTTGTCCAATTCAGTTTTTGGATTTCTTAAAATGGCTATGGAGATTACAGACTCGCGAGCTCTTCAGCTTGCAGAGCTTAGTGTTAAAGTAATCGACTCACCTGTAAAGCGGCTTCCCCCCAGCATGTCTGAACCACAGCACCATGTAGACCCGGTCCTCGTTGGAGTCCGGCTCGATGTCGCAGGGCAGGCTGGCGGTGCGGCCGACCACCGCCTCCACGTCCATCGTCGACACTGGAACAAAGTCGACTGGATCTCAGTTCGATCGGTCTTTTCGTTTGAGGGTTGAAGTAGCTGGTTGCATAAGGCCGGTTGAGGTTGCTCGGGTGCCAGTTGCCCGGTTGCCGGTTGGTTGTTAGCCGGGTTGGTTATGCCCGTACCGGACTATTGCTGCGTACGCCAATGATAGAACCGATGTGCCGTTCCTATTGGTCAAAAAGTCATGGGAATACTTTCGCAGGCGTTAGCGGGGATGGTCTGGTCCGGCCTTTAAATTTCAAAGCAATCTGCCTAAAATATGTTACAGGTGATTACCGATCGTAAGTCTCAGTCCAAGTTTTTTTTTTAAGTCAATAGCAAATCTGCGGTTTTCTTAACAGAAAGCATTATTACCTGGTTAACTTTTGCTAAATTTTGAACGGGGATGCTTCGAAAAATACCCGCTTGTGATCCACGATTCCGCTTTTTTTGCCGAGGCATTAGCCGAGCGGCAATTCAATTTAAACATTATGACTCAAACATACAAATATGACCTTTTATTTATGTTATTTCAGAAATTATTTAAATAGACGCTTCTAATTCTAAAGAACTTGTTTACATTTGCTAGCTTTTAGTTATAAAAACCACTTGGAGCCACTAACTTGGAAAAATTATGCACCTCTTGGTATGAAAAGATTTTTAATTAAAAAGCAAGCGACAGCGTACGTTTTTTATGAGTTAGATAAATAAGGCGATAGACTCAACCTGCACTCGATAAAAAAAGGAAAACATTCCTCAGTATAAAAAGTTTTGAATATCAGGATTGTTTAGTTTTAAGTGTCAATGTCAAATTGTCAGTTATCTTAATATATATAAATCTCGTGTCACAATGTTTGTCCTCAATGAACTCCTAAACCACTTAACCGATTATAATAAAATTCGCACACCATGTGCAGTTCGATCCAACTTGAGAGATAGGATAGTTTAAATATATATACATAAATATATATACATAAATAATAAACGCGAACGAAGTCGCGGGGTGACAGCTAGTTATTTTATATAATTCTTATTAGCCCTGAGCATTTTTTTGTTTTATCAAATCATGGAGATAAATTTGCAGTGCGTTTTGTTACGTTTTTACATAATCATAAATTGTTTTCTTTTTTTTCTTAAGTATCCATTGAAGATTTTTTAAAAGTTTTTTTTATTTTTTTTATGTAAAATAGGTCGTCGTTTGACCACCAACTCGCCTGATGTTAAGCGACGTTGTGGTCTAAGATGGAGCACGACGACCTATGAGGTACTTATTCACTCAAGCCTTGAAGTTCTGTAGAGTGAACAAGTACAAAGACGGCAGCTGAGTGAGGCGCTACAAGTGCGCTACTGCTCAGACCCGTCTTCGGAACGGTTACACCGGACTACATCCCGAAACACGACTAGGTCATTTCACGGCATGGCTTGGTCCGGTGGGTGGTAACTAGCCACGGCCGAAGCCTCCCACCAGAGTTTGCTCCCCGGTTAGCACTGCCCGGGGACTACGTGTAGGGAATTAGAACAGATACATAACAGATACACTCCTACGGACGTGGGTAGCTCAGCCCCCAAAAGTTGCTGTAATAGAGAACTAAGAACCGTTAATTCCAAATGAGATAGCACTCATTCCTTACGGCTTCTCTCATTAGTAAGAGCAGGATGGAAAATTTCAGTGAATGTGGCGCGAAACTTGATTTCGGGTACAATAGTCTGTACCCAGTGGAATTTGACACATTTTTACTCTCGAGTACTAAGTACCCAAAAACAAAATTCGAACGGGATACCCAGTAATTATATTCTGATGCAGCCGTTCTGGCTGTTTTAAATACCAAACCTTGACAATGTACCTTTTTGTTTAATTTTGCAAGGGCGTGCTAATTATTAAACATATCGTCACGCCTTTCCCCTCAGGGGGCTGACATAGGTGTAGTGTAGAGATGCTCGTACTTTGTCGGACGATATTCAGTCCCAAATGTGACAGGTGGCGAGCCTGTCGCTATACACCGGGCTCCAGTCATGTAACATACATAGATGACATACAATACGCACATATGTTCACACAATGAACAACTTGGAGCGTGCCGTCGGCTGGGTTTGAACCCGCTCCCTCTGGCTTGAGAGGCGGGCCTTCTCCAACTAGGCTATCATCGCTACTATAAGAAGTAACAAAAACACACATACACACAAAAACACAATGTAACAAATAAGAATCTATACTTCCTTATTAATGAAGCTATACTTAGATGGCTATTTTTTTCATTTTATTATTTACCGATTCTAAGCAAGCCTTTGCTCGTTTCATAGCCTAAAGCCGTAATTGTATAGCTTTCTATTTTTGAACTTTTGTGAATTTAATTCGGACCAGTAGTGCCCGACATGCCCCTACAAATAAATTTATAAAATTTTCAAACTCACAAAATTAAATGTTACTTACATACAAAAATGTTTAAATTTAAATGTAGCTTATTTCTTTATTGTGTACTTACCATGTGAGTCTGTTTTTTTTTGTGTTACTTATTGATTTACCTATCTATGTACTTGTTAAAATTTATAATTGGCCTTCTGTCTCTATCTTTTTCTATTTATAATTTTATTGTGTATCTAGGTGTAAGTTTTCCTAAGAAAATGTAATGAAATACCTATTTCAACTTATTATAATATTAGTACTTATAAACAAAATAAAACAAAACAGAATTTTCCCTAATAGCTCGGATAGAAGCTGTTTGTAAATATGTCACTAATTAATTAGGTTCCTACCAAAGTATCTTTAACAAAGAAAAACATTAGCACTCTTAATAAGAGACACTAATTAATAATGTTTTCAGCTGAAATTCATGAAAAGATTAAACAGGATCAGACTGAGAGTATCTTCTTGTGAGAGACTCAACAATAATCACAATTCATGGAATTTACTTATAAATGCTAAAGAATTAAAAATTCTTAGTAAAATAAAAATGTTTTCGTGTTTACGTCTGTAACAAAAGTAAACCCTTTTCGGATTTATTTCACCGGAATAAAGCTTACATTGCTCATTCTTTTATAAGTCTTTTACAATAGAGATTTATTTTGTACAGAGAAAGTAATACTTTCACTCCCGGGCTGTTCGGACACCCACCTTATTCACTGATTTTGTACTACAACACGTGTAAATTATGCTAAAAAAACTGTATTATTGTTTTACAAGTTACGCTTCACGGTTTCCCCTCAAAGATACACACGACGCATACCTACAAGATGACACTCCCATCCTATGGGAGTAGAAATCGTACAACACACACTCACTAACGTTTGCATAAAATATATTGACTGCATCGGCGGCTCAGTCGGTAGTGAGCCTTCTGAGCGAGAGGGCGTGGGTTCGATTCCCACCTAAAGCAAACATTCATGTGATGAACATTTGTGTTTGTTCTATGTTTGGGTGTTAATTATATATTTATGTATGTATTTCGAATCATTATATGTATGTATATCAGTCTCTAGCCGTCATAGTACAAGCTTTGCTTAGTTTGGGGTCAGACGACCGTGTGTGAAAGATGTCTAGAATTTTTTATTATTTATTTATTTAACTAATAATAATCATTACTAAATCAGGCGTAGGATGTTATAAAATAAGAAAACGGACCCATAGTATAAATACCTTACCTTGAGACTTTCTGAGAGACACTTGGCCCCTTCGGCCAGTGTCTTTTAGAACTTAAATAGATATATTTAAATAGATATTAACACCCAGACATAGAACAAACACAAGTGTTCATCTCATAAATGTTTGCCCTAGGTGGGAATCGAACCCACGCCCCCAATCTCAGAAGGCAGGTTCACAGGACTGAGCCACTGAGGCAGTCAAGTTAGTCAGTTTTAGTATCATTCTCTGTAATTCTGATATGAGCAATTAAGTTTGCCTCTATCTACACTATTATAAAGAGGTAATGTTTAGGCAAGTTTACACTTATATGGCACGCTTTTTGATCACCACCAGCAGTGCCGTGCCGTGCCGAGCCGGGCCGTGCCGACAAGTGGACAAACGGTCTATCTATACTTACTAAAGTTATGAAATCGAAAGTAACTGTCTGTCTGTCTGTTTGTAGGCTTTTCACGGCTAAACAACTCAACGGATCTTAATGAAATTTAATAATTAGTTACAGTAAATCACAATACAATACATCTTAATTGCACACCAAAATACAAAGTAAAACAAACATAAAGAAAAAATTAAACAATAAAATATCATTCGGCAGTACAAGGGCGGCCTTATCGCCTAATCACGAGGAAGGTTTCTGGATACTATTTTCTGAAACGCTATTGAAGTCATAACGAGAGCGAAGTAGATAGCTACGAATAGTTAGCTAGTGGTCTATCCATCACACTCTAGCACCACTGCTCCTATAAAAATATTACTCGCCCGCATAAAATAAACACTTACAAAGAGGATGTTTTTAGGCCAATTTCTTCACGAAAATCGCCTTATCGCTTATAAGAAGTTGTTTTATCATATTCTCTTTCAATATTTTCTCATCTGTTTATTGAACTGTAGGAATTTTATGGGTCTTTTATTATTTCTTCCTTTTACAAGTGTTTTGTGAAGGTTTCTTAGGAAATGGGGAATAAAGAGATGTACAAGGTTTCTGGGGCACAGGTCTTCTTAACACACGTTTGTCGATTTTTTTGGAAATCTTAATGAAACTTGGGTAAGGCCTCTCCGAAGCCATGCCACTGCCCGATCTTCGGTTTTAATTCCAAGAAAGTTATATTCGGTTTTTAAAATTTCGTAAGGTTCGACAGTGTAAGTTCGTATGAAGCTACGAGTACGTAAGTAAATCCACTATAGATTTGTGAATAAAACGAGTGGTGCGCGAGAAAAGATCCACCAATAGTTCGAGTATCACAATACAATACAATACTAAACTCTTTATTGACACCAAATACAAAGAAATCTAAACTAAACACTCAAAAAAAAGGCCCAAGGGGCGGTATTATCGCTTAATCGAGCGATCTCTTCCAGACAACCTTTGGATGGATTAAAAGCATTATGATTAAGTACGGACGGTATTACTTCACTGACTAAATGAATAGATCCTATTGGTGTTTGTTTTTTCCTTGTACAATGTGCATCGCTCACTTCTTTGTCCATCTCCAGTGGATACGCAGCCTAAGGGTGCTTTTCCACTAGAAGATAAGGATGCGAAGATATCTTGCAAGCAATAAATCAACCACACTAAAGTTAATAAAATAAATTAATGAAGAAGCTAAGTGAGGTATATTCTTATGTCAGTGAGTCTTTTCCTCGTTTTCCTTTCGGTGGAAAAGCGGAGGTGAAATATACGTAAAGCGGTCATTACATTTTTCAATTTGTAGGACGCTAACTGAGCTAGCGTGAGAAAATTGGGTAGTGTAGTGGCTGTTAGACAGTTAGCATTCAATTTTTATTTTCTATTGCACGGGCTTAGCCACGCTAAGTTAGTTAAGCAAATTGGAAAGTGTAATGGCCGCATACGGCGAGGACACGGTTCAGGCGTGAAAAATAAAAAAAACGACGGGGTGTTATAAGTTTGACGTGTCTGTGTGTGTGTGTGTGTGTGTGTGTGTGTGTGTGTGTCTGTCTGTCTGTGGCATCGTAGCTCACGAACGGATGAACCGGTTTGGAATATTTTTTTTTTTTGAAAGGAGAGTTGAAAGAAAATTGAAGGTCGGGGGTGTTCAAAGCTTTGTTTGATGAAAATCGATGTCGGGTTTTTTTTAATTTTTATTTATATATGAACAAGTTTTGAAGCACCGCATCTGAATTTTTTCCGCCTCATCCTAACACGTAATGACGTCATCGTCATCCGTCTCTTTCGAACTTGTTGTAAATGACTTATTTCGGTCTTTCTTAGGCATCGATTGACGTCACATTGTCGCAGTCGCAGTTGTTGTAGTCGCAGTACATTGCTGAGAGTATCCGAATT
Organism: Peribatodes rhomboidaria; assembly: GCA_911728515.1. Lineage (NCBI taxonomy): Eukaryota > Metazoa > Arthropoda > Insecta > Lepidoptera > Geometridae > Peribatodes > Peribatodes rhomboidaria. The sequence continues at coordinate 2,030,361 of OU452184.1, read as the reverse complement.
GCCAAACTAAAATTGTTGCTTGTTATTATTTTTGTTTAGTAAATTATCTTTTTTATTTTTTTAGTTTTGGCAATAAATACCTTATTCTTATTTAAAGTCAAAGTCAAAATGTTTTTCAAAGTCAAAATGTTTTTATTCAATTTAGGTATCAAAGATACACTTATGAACGTCAAAGTTATTTATATAGACTCGACCGCCTTGTTCGGACAAAAAGCCTCTACTTAGAAGAACAGGCAAGAAACTGAGGGGCATTATTTTTTCAAATAATAAATAAATTACAGTCTCACAAATTTTGGCTTACAACTAGGTAATATCTATAAATACTAGTGGCTACTTGACGGAAGTGGAAGGCTCCAGACATCTTTATCTTCTAAATAATTCTTAACCTTATAATATCCTCTTTTCATTAATGTAGTTTTTACATGTGATTTGAATTTTCCCTCGGTGAGCCCTGTTATATTTTTCGGGATTTATTTAGTCACTATGTGTTTCTGAATGCTATACCTGGAGGAGAATATTAATATACATACTATGGCTTGAACCATCCTGGACGTAGTTCGACTAGACCTAGCTGAGTCCTTTAGCGCCTCGTCCACATTCATTATCACCCGTGTCGTGCAGCTCGCGTTTATCACCAAACGTCTTGCTTTAAACTGCAATTTGCACAACATACAGCTATCTCACTCACCGACGTTGACTAATGGACCGTCGGAAGATCCGACGAGGTGTTCCTTTACTGCCTGTATTTGCATGTTAAAATGTAAACTGTGTAATGTTACGGTTGCTTTCAGGAAAAGTTGTTTTTGTTTTTAACTTTTACTGGGGAAGCAAAATATGTAAAACAAGCAACATTATTAAAAGACGACTGAAAAATGTTGTACCCTATGTCACTTCCGCTATCAAAAGGATTCAAATGACACCGCATATGTCGAAATCCATCAAGCTGTTTAGGCTGTAGGCCGTGCCAAAGAAACCTCATACATACATACATACATACACTCGAAAAACATAACCCTCCATCTTGCGCAGTTGGATAAAACTACTAGTAGCAATTATTTGCACGTTCTCGTTGGAAAGTTTGTGAGAATACATAAGTGAGCCTGAAACTCTATTTTGACGCGTAAGATATTTATGTTAGTCACTCTCTCTCTCTGTCTCTCTTATCAAACGAGAGAGACAATGACAAGATAATATCTCTTTTGTGTATAATATTAAAAATATAGGTATAATTGCAATTGATTCAGGATTTTCGCCTTTAAAATCATTGTTATAGTCTCTACTACTACAATGTTTCAAACAGTTGCAAGTCTCGAGATAAACCCAATGCTGGTGTTATCTGGTGGCAGCGTGAAAAGCAATAGTTATTCATTGAACGAGATAAGCTACTACACAATACTCTAAAACTTTACCCTTTTTCCTATGCTCACTCACTCGCTAATAGACAAACTATTCCGTAACTTATAAAAAACCAATTTCATTGATCAAGCGACCGTTAACAAGCAAAGCGTCTCTGCCTCAGCTTCGACAAAAATGCTTTCGTATGCCCGACCGGCCGGCGTCTGTCCGGCTGTTCTACTCAGTCTTCTACATGTCTCACCCGACATTTCTCAACTCAGTGAAATTTTATGAAAACGTTCGAGAATTATTTAGATTTTTTTAGAATGGCGGAGATATGGGGACTCACCTGATGACGTCACTCGTCATAGTCGTCGTCTCTTTCGAATTTGTTATGAATGACTTATTTCGGTCTTGCTTATGCATCGATTCACGTCACTAGGTGTTGCCCACGTGACCATTTTTAAATCGGAACAGGTACCACCAATACCAATCGGAAAATACCTTTCTATTTATTTATTATTATTTAATATTTGCTTATATTCGCAACAAAACTAACATCAAAGAAAGAAATCTCCAAGAAATCGCTTTCAAGAAACTGAAACTGCAAAAGTATCGTGAACTAACGTAACGACTTTTAAATTCAAAATGCAAATATATAAAACACTAAGAACAGACAGACATTCCATTCCGTTCCCGACAGGTAGAATCGAAGGTAAATACAGATTTAATCTCGATGAAGAAACGTTCGAAACTGACCTTTATTCCTTAGAAGCTAGGAGTTAAAACAACAATGCAAAGCTCGAAGATATTCCTGCCAATAAATGCGGGTTACGACAATTTGTTACTGGCGTGACACACGGCGGTTAAGTTTGGTGAACTGTTTGATGCGGAGAGACGATTCAATTTACCTGTCTGGGTTGGAATTGACAGGTGATGTCACAGTCTGCAGAGATCGATTTCATATTTTGTACACGAAATTAATTAAATATTTTACGAACTTATCTTTAACGTGAGTTTGTAAGGTTACTGGTAACTGGTCCTCTCAAAAAACGTATCTTAATTTTTTGTGTGTTGATATACAAATAGATAAATTGGTTGACAACGGGTAAAGCAGAATGAAAGTAGCATACGTAATAAGCGACAATGGAATCAGTGAGAGGGTTTTGTGCATCACACACAGTAAAGTACGTATAGAAACTGTGTCTAACGCTATCTTGAAAAAATATCAATGTATATTGAAATACTTATGATATTACAGTGTAAATTTGCACACATTGTTTTATTTAAATAGTGACCAACAAGCAGACAGCCCGCCTGATGGTAAACGGTAATCGTCGCCAATTAACACCAGTGAACAGTAGTGCTGCTGATGAGTTGCCAACCCGGAAATCAATTTGCGTACACAGTTGTAGGGTGTCTGTGTCTACAAATTTATTTCCAGGTTTTAAAAGGCTCTATGGTTCCACAACACATACACATAACTTAAAATACGGCTCAAAAATATCAATCACATTTCTTTTAAACGAATTAACCAACAAATTCGCGAGCAAATAATCTAAACTCCTGCCCAGTGTGTGGTCTCCGCTATCTCAATCGTTTTAGGTGGAACTCATTTCGGTTCCGGTAAAGTCTCATTCTTATTTTAGTTTTATCGAGTGGGGAAGTGGGTGTATCCATCATTGATAGCCATTAGGTAATGAAACCGATTAAGGGTTGAGCGACGGGGGTGGGGGAAGACGTTATTTATGGGCTCGAAACTGTTGAAAAGTTTCCGGAAAATGTTCAATAGGCGTTTGTTACTGACAAGCCGTGTGCTTGCTCGATTTTGATAGCCTACAAGCTGTGTCCCGTGGTGTTACCCATGGTTGAAAAGTTACCTATGTGTTAATCTACGGTATAAGCTACCTCCATACCAAGTTTCATCAAAATCTGTCTACCCGCTAGAGCGTGAAGAAGACACAAACAAACACACACACCAATTCTCGCCTTTATATTAATAAAAGAAGGACATGCCATGTGCCCGCAGCCTCACTCGATTTTCAAAGCAAATCATGACACTCGGTGATTATGTAGTTTTCTATTAGTGAAATATTTTTTAACCCAGACCAAGGGTGCCTATGCTTACGCGTGAGATTACGCGCGCTTCTGGTCATTATTTGTCTCATTTGATTTCATCTGTCATGGGAGTGGAGAGTGCACAAGACAACATCTTACGCTTCAGAATACGAGGCCACTCCCTACTACTTACCAAACCAAATACCAAAAAATACAAAACAAAATTACCAACCAACCTTAATAGCTCTTTATGATATTAGTACCAAAAATACTTCCTATTACATTATTATTAGTACCTACATTAATAGCGTAAGTAACAATTTTTGACGTCAGAGTTTGAGAGTGTTAGCTAACTATGTGGGCACCAAAAATACCACCATAGTGAATCAACTTCATCTAAGCAACGTGCTCGTTCGCAAGCCACCAACAGGCAAAATGACGACCTAACACAAGCCTAACAACGAATTAAAAAAAAAATAACATTCGAAATCTTTGCTTCCCTGCATGCACGCCACGACACAAACTTGTTAGCTAATCTATTCAACAATGTGTATTATCGCGCCCGATCGCGTTAGAGCATGCATTTCGTACATCGCGAGACGTCTACAGTGCTATCAGTTGCATACTGTTACGGCAGCTTTATGCAAAGGGAATAGTTGGAATCTAGGTCTTTAGGTATTAGCTTGCTAGAGCTGAGTTTAGTCGAAGACAGGTAATTAAATATACTAGTTGCTCTGAGCTGTAGACCTCGAGGCCAACGTCTGTTTTCCTCTACAGGGCGCATTCCTTAACCCATTCTCGTGAAACTTTGTGAACAGGTTCGATAATTACTCAAAAAAAAAAATGAAAAATAAGTCACATGGTATCAGTGGAGTTTATTCTTATATTTTATTTTTGCCATAGGTATACCTACTGGTGGAGTAGTGAACCTTTTTGACGGTGGAGCCGCTCTACATTTTCAACCCTTTAATAATAAACGTCGTATAGCCTCGGAATAGTTGTACAGTGTTTTGTCATTATCATTCTTTAAAAAAATTAACTAGATCGAAAAAGACAAAACAGTAACAATTCTGAGGCTAGACAACGTTTATTAGTAAAGGAATAAGAGTGTACAGCGGCTCCACCGTGAAAAAGGTACACTACTCTACCAGTAGGTATACCTATGGCAAAAATAAAATATAAGAATAAGCTCCACTGATACCAAGATAATCCTCAAAAACCCTTCAATACTAAAACTGGAGTAAAACCCCTTTTTCTCCAAATTAAGCTGAACATTTCGTTTTACATCTTAGCGAGGAAGTGCGAAGCCCGAAGACAATGGCAAAAAAACCCGAGGTGCCAGGACAAACATTGGTTCACAGTTTCGCTTTCTTTTATCCTTCCGAGACTCGATTTCATCCTTAATCCTTCTCCAGACCTTGTGGTGACAAAGAAATTTTTATCTTGACCCAAGAGGCTTACAAAATATAGCATAATACGTACATTTTAAGGTACAATCGTATTTTCTTTTGTGGGTTTATGTTGGGAGAGTAAATAAATAATGTAATACGGTTGTTGTTATGGATAATGTTAGTGGTCTTTGGGCGGTTTGTGGACTGTGACGGTACACTTACTTCTTCTATGTAAACCTTCTTTTACATAAAAGTGCGCTAAGATCTTCGATTTGCAGGTCTAGACCTGCAAATGGAAAGCATGCGCGCGCGACTAAATTATTCTCGTCACTTTTTGTCGCGTGAGAACGTGACAAGGCTATGTGGAAACATACGTCTGTCTCGATAAGAAGAGTCTATACCGTTAAAGAGGACATACCGTTATCGCCTACGTTTCCTTTATCCCACAGCAAAATTATTTATAATATTTATTTATTAGATACTGAAAGAGAACTAGTTATCACAACAGGGTATCCTACCCCGGTAGCCAGCGACTGTCAAATATTGTACAATTTTATGTGACAAAAAAAAATACTTTTTTTTTCCTTTTTCTTTTGCAAATTCTTGTAAAAAGTTTTGAAAAAGCTAGCAAAACACATGTTAGCACACACACACCGCCTTGTGCTGCTAGGGTTTTATGCACACTAGCTACGGATAAACTGTATTTATTATCGTGTAATAAAGAGTTCCAAAACTAAAAAAAAAAGAATTACAAAAAAAAATCTAGCTTATTTACAAGCACAGTGTAGTACCCGAAAGACCTTGTCAAAGTACGTGAATACAAAAAAGTCAATATTACAGTAATCACCTACTTTCCATATTTATTCGATTCGATCATTTAAAATGTCGTGCGCAAATATATTCAATCAAGTTTACTTTTACCTTCCTTCAAGCGGTAAGTAAATTAGGAACGCAAGTCTATGTATAAAAAAGTATATTAGGGAGCATTTACACTGCGCTGTATCGACGGGAGTCATTTAGACTAAGGTGGTATTCTCGCAGCACGCGATATTTTAAGTCATGTTATATTAACACTTCGCTTCCTGTGTGAAATATCGAGTGATATTAAATGCTGCAGATTACTAATATGAATGCTCGCCTAATATATCAAAATAACTGTTACATGAACTAATATCTAGTGTAATTCCGCTTTAACGTCGCATTAAATACATCAAGGAATACGATATTTTTTTTTTTTCTATTTTTTATTTTGAATTTTTAAATTATTTCTCGGCCACGCTCTTGGAGAGACAACACGTCCTGAGGATGCCTCGTGGAGAGACGAAACGCGTGTCGACGAAGTGCTTTAAGGATAGGGATTCTTTTTGGTATATTTTTTTAATTGTATTAATTATTCTTCGATAAAATGTTGCTGTAAATTTCATGACATTATTTCTGTTAAATTCCTTATTGAATTAGCTTCATATATCAAATTGTGTAAAGTTTATTCTATTTTTAAGTTTTCAAAATTAAAAATAGAATAAAAAATCATATTCCTTGATGCGACGATACTTAATGCGACGTTAAAGCGAAATTACACTAGATATTTTATTATTAAAATGCGTCGCGAGACAGCTATATCATCTGTCACATAAACTTGTCTAGCGATTTATCTACTGCGGTATAACATCACTAGCTGCACCCCGCGGTTAAAAAGTGCTATTCTAGACTATAATCTATCTCTGCGCCAAATTTCATCCAGATCTGTTCAGCCGTTCTCGCGTGAAAGAGTAACAAACATCCATCCATCCATTCTCACAATCTTTCGCGTTTATAATATTAGTAGGATGCAGAGCCAGAATAAGGCCCCGGCATAGCGAGGCTCGTTACATTTTACGAGAGCTAAATGGGTGTTCGCTCAGGCAAGAAGCAATGGGAGCTTATTTCGCTGCCGTGCAGTAGTAGTTCTACTACAAGACATACTGGCAGTAAAGATAGGAACGCGGCGGTGACATGCGACAACAATTTGTCGGTTAGGAATCGTTTCCGTTTAGTGCTTTTAGAATTGAACCCGACATCTTTTGTGACGAGACAAATGGTCGGGGCTATAATAAAATGATTGCAGCACTGCTTAGTACCGACTAGTATTAGCGCCGTACAGTGGCCTCGCGACCCTAATGCTGATGTTACATTAGCGCGCGATAATTCGTGTCGCGCTGTCGCGCTAAAATGATCGTTTTCGGTTATCAAATTCAAATTCTTTATTTCAGGCCTTTTACTCATAAACATTGTATTATGGAATATATGTAATTAAATTGAATAAATAGAAAAAATTAAAATTAAAATGAGGTATTAACAATTAAATAAAAATGAACATGAAATTAAAAATGTCAAAAAAAATAAATAAAAAATAAAATAATAATAGTAAAATGTCACAACACAAAATGTCACAACACATAACATCACAAGCGACACATTAGTAGCCTTTCTCCGGCACGGGCACGGAGACATGTCTCTCGCATCGGAGCCGGAGAAAAGGACAGTCAAGCCTGGACGCGATCATCTTTAGGATGATATTGGAGCTGGCCCATACTCTGTGCACCAAGGACGCGGCTCGTGTGCGCACGACCGTGTGGAAGCATGCTGTGTGGCGATGTTTTTGCTTACATTAGCGGTCAACTCGTCGCCTTTCTGCGGAGTTGACGTGGGCGATAATTCGCTCAATACATCGCCGAGTGACGAACTAACCGGCTACACTTGTCGCGATAGCCCGAATTATCGCTGAAGGCCGCAAATGTAGCCGTAGAATACGCGTAATCTTCACAACCCCTTCACAGTAAAAAATCCCTTGGCCAATTTTGGTCGATCTTAAAAACTATATGCTTGCCTGCTTAATTTCATAAAAATCGAATCAACGCTACCTATTGAAGTTATCATTGGACAAATCACATCACACTAATATTTTAACTGCCAAAGTTTGGATGGATGGTTGGATGTTACTCAAGCACGCCAGAACAGCTGACAGAAGCTGGATGTTTGTTATAAAGATAGATACGAGTCTGATTGGAATATAATCTTACTAATGTTATAAAATCGAAAGTAATTCTGTTTGTAGGCTTTTCACGGCTAAACGGCTGATCAGATCTGGATGAAATTAAATAAATAAATAAATTCGGGACACTTCCACACACGGTCGCCTGACACCAAACTAAGCAAAGCTTGTACTGTGGCTGCCAGAGACTGATATACATACTTAGATATTCTTAAATACATACTTAAATAGATAATAAACACCCAGACATAGAACAAACACAAATGTTCATCACATAAATGTTTGCCCTAGGTGGGAATCGAACCCACGCCCCCTAGCTCAGAAGGCAGGTTCACTACCAACTGAGCCACCGAGGCAGTCAATTATAATTAGTAATTAGTAATTTGATAATTAGTTACAGTATTTCACGAGGAAGGTTTTTAGATACTTTTTTGACGTGACAACGTCTTATAATTCGATAGAGCCGGCTGCACGCACGAAAAAATGCGGCGTTACCTTGCTCTGAGGCGTTCCATGTAAGGCTTGAAGTGCAAGCGAGAGCGCGGAACGAGCGACAAAGAAGCACAATCGGCCTTTGCGTTCGGCAGCGTTCGACATCCGTCTCTCTCCTACTTGAGTGAGCACGTTGTCACATTCAACTATCGTCAGTAAACCGACAGACAACCTATTTTTTCTGAATAAACGCGAACAACGTCGTGGGTAACAAGCCAGTAATGATACGCTACTACATATTTAAGCACGGGTACCGCAAGCCACAGCTAGTGCAAATACAAAAACAAATAATTTATTTGGGTATAAAAACATGTGACATTTTCAAATTTGATTCCAGAGGCTCCCAAACTAGTCAGATAAAAATGCCGTAAAAAATTGGATTTATCTAAATTGCCTTGTTCAATTGTTAATGTTTCTTTCTTTTAGTGATATTATATGTAACAATTAGTATATTTTATTATCTATAGGTATTTTAAGTATTAGAATGTTTTATATTATTATGACCTGTATGTTTTTGGAAGTATGATTCAAATAGTTTAAGTAGGTGTATCAACACTCTTATTTTTGTTATTTTTGCACACCCATGTCCCATACTCTTTCATAAGTATCCTCTCCATCCTAAGGTTGCCTGGAAGAGATCGCTCTTAGTGATAAGGCCGCCAGTTGTTACACTACAGTTTAAGATTTTTCTGTTCTTTTGTTTTTGTTATTTCTGGTGTGAATAATAAAGTGTTTATCTATTTATCTATCTGTCAGAGACTGTGTGTCGGGTGCCAGTGGCTTCTTCAAATTAAACAAAATTACCTCCGAATTTTGAACTTAGACTAGTATTTAGATATACGTAAATACACATGCAAACTTGTTTTTTTTTTTAATGTAGTATAGGTTGGCGTTTGACCACCAACTCGCCTGATGTTAAGCGACGTTGTGGTCTAAGATGGAGCCCGACGACCTACTTATACGGTACTTATTCACTCTAGCCTTGAATTTTTGTAGAGTGCAGAAGTACAAAGACGGCAGTTGAGTGCGGCTCTACAAGTGCGCTACTGCTCAGACCCGTCTTCGGAACGGTTACACAGGACTACATACCGAAACACGACTAGGTCATTTCACGGCATGGCTTGGTCCGGTGGGTGGTAACTAGCCACGGCCGAAGCCTTCCACCAGAGTTTGCTACCCGGTTAGCACTACCCGGAGACCACGTGTAGGGAATCAGAATAGAGTAGGTACACTCCTACGGACGTGGGTAGCACAGCCCCCAAAAAAAATTAGCCCGGTGAAATTCGCCTCGGTCGGTCAATACGATAACATTTGACATTGCTAAGGCACGAACTACGTACAAATACGATAGCAATATTTCCTTCAAGGCCCGAACAGGCAGGCCACAAAATATTAAATAATGCAGCGGTCAGATACGGATTTATCCTACGCGGTTAGTGAGGACTCAGGGCGGGGCACGGGGCGATATTACAACGAAATCATTGAATGTACACCTAATAATAAATAAATAATAAAGGTAAATGTACCATACGTTTTTTTGTGCAGGTGCAACAAAAAAGGATCTTTATTCCTCTGAAGATAATGATCTGTTATAGTTTTGGCCGTTGATAGCGATTGACTGTAAGCCTGAACCAACCTGAAGCGAGATGTGGGTAGGAAAGAGCCAATTTGCAGAAATCGAATAGAAAAATAATATAAAAAGTCGACTTCCTGTCATCCATGTAAACAAGTTTTAGACTTTTGTTGCTATTTTAAAAACTGCTTAACCGATTTTGATAAAATTTATATGGGACCACCTCTAAAGTATGATCTACCAAACAAAAAAGAAACATTAAAATCGATTCATAATTGGAAGAGTAATCGAATACGATAACATAGATAAAAAAATTACAAAAAAAATAAACAGTCGAATTGAGAACCAACTTCTTTTTTAAAGTCGGTAGTAAAACACTCGTCATTTATTAAACACAGTTATTGTCTCGAAAAATAAAAGTCAGAAGTAGAAATGACACCAATACAAACAAAAATCTAAAAAAATATTTAAAAGCATTGAAAATCCGTAGTTAATATCCGTGCATGCTTCTGACAGCTCTACTTTCCAAACAAATAGTTCGAGAAATACTCGTAGTTTTGTTTTAGAACTACGACAGTCTCTTTGTGCCCCTGTAACAGGATCCTGCATCCGTCCCTGGCACGCGGCATTAATAATGCCCGCGGCACCGGTCTGCCATTTAATATTGATGGCGCGCCATAGACAACAAATTGGACTAATCAGGTGTGTACCGGCTCCAGTGTACCGTGAATCGACGCGATCACTCGATAAGTGTCTGCGGTAGTTAGCGCTATAAATTCAGCAACTTTTTGTGATGTCTAATTTCCTTATTATGGGACCAGCGACCAGACTAACTTCGCATTGGTTGAAGGTTTTGTATTGCCATTTCGTTTAGAAGATGACGAACGAAGGGAACAAGTAAAGACGCTGATGAGCCTCTTAAGTTATCTACACAGTGACAGAGTGCAATTTTAATATATTTTTTTATTACTTTTGCACTTTTTTAATCATTCTTAATACTATTTTTTTCTTGTATTATAGATTTATTTATAAGCTAAAAGAAAGAAAGAAAGAAACCATTTATTTCACCGCACAAAACACTACAACAACAACAAACAAAATACACAATAAAACATTAACAGACAAAAATAATAACTTCTACATATACTTACATTAAGACATAAATTTATTTAGATGATTAAGTTTCAGTTGTCGCTGGTGTCCAATTTCTTAGCAGCGCTGGTTTTCAGCACTAACCTTCTGAGACGCAAATTATGTAGACAACCTCTCTATGGGATTTTCGATTTGATTTGTCTGTCTGTTAAAATAAATCAGTCGAAAGTGACCCCTTACAAATGAAGATACTTTACAGAGCTCTATTTTCTCATAAGGACGTTTACAAAAACCAAGGACATGGGGTGGAGATTATAGTTCAATTAATTGTATATGTATGGCAAATTTCATCATAGTCTGACAAATGGTTTCCAAGAAATTTGACAAGCGCCTTGGAATGAAAAATCCAGAGCGTCGCGGAACCCTTAAACCAAGTTATTTCTTGTTACTTATCTCTATTTTTTTTAATGAAAAGCTGTTTTGCTGTTTGATGCATGGTTTTGTAGATTTCATAAGAGGAGGATGGAGCTAAATGGAGAATAAAAATAAGGAAGGCCAAACATAGCCACCTACCTATTATTAAGTATACTTTCTTTTAAAATATTATTGACATTATTATTTTGAAAATTGTGACTTGAACTAATATCTAGTATATTTCCGCTTTAACGTCTTCGAGCACTTCGACGACACGTGTTTCGCCTCTACACGAGGCATCCTAAGGACGTGTTGACTCTCCGAGCGCGTGGCCGAAAAGCAGAAGCGAAACACGTGTCGACGAAGTGCTCGAAGACGTTAAAGCGGAAATACACTAGATATTAGTTCAAGTAACAATTTTGAAGATGAACTTCCGCAAAGTAACGCCTGATTCAATCAACTATTTTTATTTTGTTCTGTTATATTTTTAACTCCCGACGCAAAAACAACGGGGTGTTATAAGTCTCACGTGCCTGTGTATGTATGTGTGTCTGAGGCATCGTAGCTCCCGAACGGATGATCCAATTGATTTGTGATCCAATTGTCTAATTGAATTGATTGTTTTTTGTTCTAAGGTGTATTAGTCGGAAGTGTTTTAGCTATGTTTGATGAAAATAACTTATAATCAATTTTCGTTTATCCTTTTTTACTTTGGCTGTAACGCCTTGCTCAAAAGTATTAGGCAACCCATAAAACACGTGCAACCCATAAAATATTGAACATTTAACTAATCTGTTTAACAATAACTTGAGCGGCAATATTAAAAGTGCTATATTCGTGTTATAAATAAGCAAATTGATACAAACGTTTTACATTTTGTTTCAACGACCCAGCCAGCATTAGCGAGCGAAGTGTCTCTGCTTTAGCTTTGACAAAAATGCTTTTGTATGTCATAACCCTGTCTGGATTTCTAACCGGATCTCAGTCTTCTACTACAGGTCGCATTTCCCTTTTTTAAAAAAGAAAAAAATATCTCCGCTATTTAATAGATCGCTTTGAGCGATAAGGCCGCCAATTAAAAACTTAGTTAAGCCTTATTTAAGTACCATTGTAATTATTATATATTTTTAATAAAGAGTTGTTGTTGTTGTTAAAAAAACAAACAACAAAAACTGACTGCAAATAAACCCTGTATAATTATCGAACCTGTTCACAAAATTTCCCAAAAATCGGTTGAGGAAGCCGACCTATAGAGAAGGACAGAGATCCAGTCAGAAATCCAGACAGAATTAAAAAAAAGGAACAAACGAAAGCATTTTTGTCGAAGTATTTAGTATTGTATTAGGAAATAAGATGGCTAAAATAAAAAAATTGGTTTATCGCCCCTTTCCGCCCCCGCCCAAATAAGAACAAGGGCGGACAGCCAGCCTACACAAACTTACTCCAGCCCCTACATTAGAAATCACTTAACTATTCCATTAACTTTATCTGCTATCGCGTTACGAGGTACAATTTTTAATTAAGCATTAATTAAGGCTCGAAAAAAGGGGAAAAGGGGTAAAAAGGGGTATGTTTGCGCGCTAACACCGCCGTTTACCCTCTTTACCCTCTGCAGTGTCTGTAAAAAGTAAATTATTTGCCCCTTTGGAAACATTGCAATTATTTATTCTTTTAGCTAAAGAGGTGAATAAATGGAGAAACAACAATTAGAGTTTTTTTTGTGAACTGAAAGTCTTTAGGTATGACCGCGAGTAATATTTACAGCCGATAGCTGTCACAGTTAAACTAACCTAATCCTAACTAATATATTGTTACGCTAGTCGCAACCGATGAAGAAACTATTCGCTAATCTGTGGACATTTTTACAACTACCGATAGGTAACGCAGATTAGACAATAGTAGCATCGCGCGTAGAATCGCGCGTCCCATTGTTAAAATCCGGAACAAAACAGATCTTCTGGTAAGCAATTGTTGTGCAGCGTTTTTATGATGTTTTCATCTATTGAATAATAGGGTCTTTACTTGAATATTTTGTACTGTCCGAATGTTCTAGATTGAGCGCGTGGTTCCGTGGGATAAACAACTTTTTATGTCCTGGCGCTATTGTTTAATCGAATGTTTTGGATATTTTGAAATTGTAAAAATACGCGGACGACCGACGACTCGAGAGTCAGTTTTGATTAAGTGTTCAAAGTGCTAACATCGAAGTGATTGTACGAGAAGTGTTCAGAGTGCTATAGTGCAAGTGTCTAGTGTAGTGTTTGTGTACTTGGTGAATAAAGTGAATCTTCGGATACATCGACGTTTCATTCCTTTTATCCTAATCCAGCTTGTAACAATATTAAATGCGAAAGTGATTTTGTTAGTTTGTTTGTTACGCTTTCACGGCTTAACTACTCAACCAATCATCATGAAATTTTGCATACAGATTGTCAGAAGTACCTACAGAAAAGGACATAGGGTACTTTTCATCCCGGGAATGAAATAAATAAGTAATTATTCTGGAGATTTTTGAACTAATTCTCTGAACTAACAACAACAACAACAACAACAACAACAACAACTCTTTATTAAAAACATAAAATAATTACAATAGTACTTAAATAAGGCTTAACTAAGTTTTTAATGGGCGGCCTTATCGCTCAAAGCGATCTCTTCCAGGCAACCTGAATGGACAGGAACATTTATAAAAGTTGAGGCCTTGAAAATTCTAATACTAAGTAATACAATAGTAATACATAATTTTACAAGACGTAAAAAATAATAAGATAAAAATAATAAAAATACACAAAATAAATACTAATAAGTAGACGAAATAAATATAATATAAATACTTTAAAAATGTTTAAAAATAAATGTCACTAATATATAAATAAATATTAGTAACTAAAGCTTTAAATTTTCGTCGAAAACACTAGGTTCCATCAACTTGTACTGCTACACAAAACTTTACCAAAAATCATTTAACGTTAACGCTTATTGCTTATTAATCAAGAAATATTCCAATAGACAACTTGTTCTTAAACGAAAGTTTGAATAAATCTTCAATTTTGAGTGAAGTTTTGCAATCTTAGCAACCGTAAATCATACAACAACAACAACAACAACAACTCTTTATTAAAAACATAAAATAATTACAATAGTACTTAAATAAGGCTTAACTAAGTTTTTAATGGGCGGCCTTATCGCTCAAAGCGATCTCTTCCAGGCAACCCATACGTAATAATACCCATACATAACACGGCTTTTAAAATTCAAAATTGAAAAAGTGACTACAACAATCGAATTCTAAGTAATTTCAAACTATCTAGTAATATTTAATTGCATAGTAACATTTTAACTTGCAATTCTTTTAGATTATTTTCGAACACCGCGCTGAAAAGATCCATACTTCCATTCTATAATATGTATTATGAATTCGAAAGTAACCGTCTGTCTGTTTCTAGGGTTATCACAGCTAAACGGCTGAACGGATCTTAATGAAATTTGATAATTAGTTATAGTATTACACGAGAAAGGTTTTTGTATAGTTTTTTCTGAATAAAATTTATGTTTGTATCTAGTTTATTTCCATTCTTGTTATTTCGAAATTTATGTAACACTTTCTTTCAATTTATTTATCTTACTTATTAATGAAAACCATCTAGGCTTATTTGTTTTATTTCGCTGTGTACTTTTTTTATTGTTAACAGCTGTTTGATTTCATATTAATAAATAAATACTGAAATAAAATATATAAAATAGTTTGTCTCTTTCATTTCAAAGGAGATGAAAGAGACTCGTGCTCTAGAATTCGGTCGTTTAGTCAAATACACGGTCTACACGGTATTAAAGATTTTTAGTTCTTCAGACGTGAAGCCAGGCGGATGTTAGTCTCTAGGCGCTGAGCAAATCATCTGCCAATGCAGTTTTAGCCTTAGGATCAGCGCACACCGGCCGACGAGTAAACGGATCTTAAAATCAATGAATATTTTGTTTATTCAATCAAAATCCTAGGTACTTCCTACTTATTCATACTATACTATTTAATATTATAAAATTGAAAGTAACTCTGTCTGTTTGTCTGTTTGAAGGATTTTCACAGTTTAGCGGCTGAAAGGATTTTAATGAAACTTAATAATTACTAACAGTATATCAACAAGAAGTTACAAGGAAAGTTTTTGGATACAATTATCCTACTAATATTATAAACGCGAAACTTTGTATGTATGGATCGATGGATGGATGGATGTTTGTTACTCTTTCACGCCAGAACGGCTGAACAGATTTGGATGAAATTTGGCACAGAGATAGATTATAGATTATAATCTAGAATAGCACATAAGATACCGCGGTACGATTTATAACCGCGGGTGAAACCGCGGGGCGCAGCTTGTCTAAATATAAACGCCAACGAAGTCGTACGTAAGAGCTAGTAATTATTACAAATGTAAAAGTGTGTACGTACACACAGAGTGTAACTATTTGTTTGTTACTTAAAACGCTCAAACGGATAGAAAGATCTTGACAAAATTTAGTATGGAGGTAGCTTATACACTCGCAAGAAAAATCGCAGAGCGCAGCTAGGAAGAAATATTTTTGTATGCTCGAAGACTAACCACTAATAATGATTATTTTTATGTTTTTTTTTTGGGCTTACTAAGTGCCAAGAAAAACATACAGTTGAATTGAGAACCTTTTGCAACCTTTTTGGAAGTCGGTTAAAAATAAAATCCCTGCTTTCCGCCGATATGCGATGACGCTTAGACTAGCTATGCCACAATACAGTCGCTGCACAAAGTCCAAAAGGCGAACAAAGCAAGCAATTTCAGTTCAAAACATTTTTACCGCATTTTTCTTTGAGAACTCAACTCGTTTCCTTCCTGAACCGCTGCACAATAACCATGCCAACAATGATCAGGGGCTTTATTCTGGCACGTTCGATAATATGTCAGTCTCACTCATTCGCATGGGTGTTCTAATGAGAGAGACAGTGACGGGGATTTTGTCGCACGCGGCAGAATAGGGTTCCAGGTACCTTCATGTACAATATTGGAACCTGTTGGTTTTGGATTACAGAACCTGGTTTCGATAGTTTCGACCTTTACATTGTACTTACGTACTACCATTGCGTAAATTCGCACTATGTATTTATTTATATATTAGTGACATTTATTTTTAAAGTATTTACGTAATATAATTATTTCGTCTACTTATTAGTATTTATTTATTTATTATTATTATTTTTATGATTTATAGATACATAATATATTATTAATATCGTATTATTTTTTACGTCTTGCACAATTATGTTTTTACGACATTCAAGGCCTCTATTTATATGAATGTTCCTGTCCATACAGGTTGCCTGGAAGAGATCGCTTTGAGCGATAAGGCCGCCCATTAAAAACTTAGTTTAGCCTTATTTAAGGACTATTGTAATTATTTTAATGTTTTTAATAAAGAGTTGTTGTATTGTATTGTATTGTACCATGGTATAATGATATACTCCGCCAGGTATAGCATCCCGGTCACGTGGGCAACACGTAGTGACGTCAATCGATGCTTAAGCAAGACGGAAATAAATCATTTACAAATAGTTCGAAAGAGACGGATGACGATGACGAGTGACGTCATTACGTGTTTGCTCCTGGAATGCTAGACCTTATTTTTTTGGATCATGCGTACTACTTGCTAAAATAGTAACTCGCCTCAAACTAAAATCTTGATTTTTTTTTTTTAATTTATTGGCAACTGGATACAAAGTCCTCAATGCCTAACTTAGTAATATTTTTTCCTTCAGTAACAGATGATGGGATGATGATGATAAGGTGATGATGAAGACGATGAATCCCTCCCCTTTCCCCATTCCAGTAAAGTTATGGATACTTTACTGAAACTTTAAGTGAAGTTTTGTAGAAACACGAAAAATCGCGTTTCGCAATGTTTGTATCATTGGCCCACACTCGTGCACGTTGACGAACCGGTAAACGATAACAATCCACCATTATTACACTTTAACACTCGAAGAATCACAAGTTTTAGAAAATAATACAAAAACACGACACCATCTTTTCGGTTCCCGCCAAAACTCCCACTGAAATCTTGATATTTTTTTTATTAATTTATTCATGACCATGGATACTCGTCCTTCAGTCGGATTCTTAGTAATATTTTTTCCTTCAGTAACAGATGATGGGATGATGATGATGAGGTGATGATGAAGACGATGAATCCCTCCCCTTTTCCCATTCCAGTAAAGTTATGGATACTTTACTGAAACTTTAAGTGAAGTTTTGTAGAGAACACGAAAAATCGCGTTTCGCGATGTTTGTATCATTTGCCCACACTCGTGCACGTTGACGAACCGGTAAACGTTAATAATCCACCATTATTACAATTTAACACTCGAAGAATCACAAGTTTTAGAAAATAATACAAAAACACGACACCATCTTTTCAGTTCCCGCCAAAAACCTCACTGAAATCTTGATTTTTTTTTTTTTTTAATTATTCATGACCATGGATACTCGTCCTTCAGTCGGATTCTTAGTAATAATTTTTCCTTCAGTAACAGATGATGGGATGATGATGATGAGGTGATGATGAATCCCTCCCCTTTCCACATTCCAGTAAAGTTATGGATACTTTACTGAAACTTTAAGTGAAGTTTTGTAGAGAACACGAAAAATCGCGTTTCGCGATGTTTGTATCATTTGCCCACACTCGTGCACGTTGACGAACCGGTAAACGTTAATAATCCACCATTATTACACTTTAACAGTCGAAGAATCACAAGTTTTAGAAAATAATACAAAAACACGACACCATCTTTTCGGTTCCCGCCAAAACTCCCTGAAATCTTGAGTTGAGATAGGGTTGCCATCCGTCCTGGTTTACCCGGATTTGTCCTAGTTTAGACGGCATCCGGGGAGCGTCCGGGCCGGCTTCATTTGTAGTCCAAGTTTAAAAATGTAGTCTTACCCCCTTAGCAATAATCGTTGTATAGCCTCGGAATAGCTATACAGTCGTTTGTCTTTTCTTTTAAATTTTAGGACTACATTGAAAAAGACAAAGCACTGTAAAACTATTCCAAGGCTGTACAACGTTTATTGCTAAAGGGGTTAAATTCTAACATATTATTAAAACAATTAGTAACAAACTGTAATAAGAGTCTGTTTTTTAGGTACATTTAAAATGAATCTCCAAAATGAACCTCTGCCAGCCCCCTCGGGGGAAAGGCGTGACGATATGTTATGTTTTTGGCTGGCAGAGGTGTAATTCAACACCCACACTTCTCCGGATGATATTCAGTCCCAAATGTGACAAGGGGCGAGCCTGTCGCCATACACCGGGCTCCAGTCGTGTAGCAAACATACAATACGCACATATTTTATGTTTCTCCAGATCTGTTTAAAGATGCCGGAGTTCAGAGCTAGCAAATATTTGAAAAAAATACAACCGTATATTCTTGATTAGATTGTAATAATCTTCCTCCTTTTTTGGTAAACAGTAAAAAAAAAGTCCGAATATGAAACAAATTGGTTGTGGATATAGAGTAACGAGGTCTCAGTTCGAAGCGAACGACTAGTTTACGAGGTATTGTTGGCATCGCAACACAGTACGAGCTGTGAGGAGCCTTTCGATCGGCTGCACCTCCGATACCGACCCCTGAAGCTAGAACTTTGAATAATGGAAGTGGTAGTTGGATGATTAAGAATTGTGCATTGAGGTACCTACAGAGTCACCCGAACCCCAAGATACAAGCCTAGAGCTTAGTTTGAGACTCACTGCCAACCTCTATAATAATAAAAGCCTTTATTCGCTGACCTTTTTAACTTACATGCTATTTTAATCAAACAATACTATTCTTAAATGGAATTTATATAGCAAACAATAATAATTTACTAGCAACCAGTTTGGTCAGGTTGTCTGTCGACATAGGCCTCCCCCAATTGTTTCCACGTCTCTCTATCCTTGGCAGACCTGTCTGCCAACCTCTATAGCTTAGTACTAAACAATAAATATATTAAAAATAATAGTAAGTCAAAGTCAAAATGTTTTTATTCAATTTGGGTATCAAAGATACACTTATGAGCGTCAAAGTTTTTTTTTTATATAGACTCTACCGCCTTGTTCGGATAAAGAGCCTCTACTCAGAAGAACAGGCAAGAAACTTAGGGGCATAATATTTTCAGTTGTTATACTCGTAGTAGGTACTATTTTAAGTTAACCTTTGTCTGTAAGTATTTACTTTTCTCTTTTTTTTTAAATAAATATTTGATTTGAGTCACAATCTCTAAGTAACAAATCGTCACGCTTTTCCCTCGAAGGGGCTGGAAGAGGTGTACAACACGTACACTTCGCCGGACGACATTAAACCCCAAATGTAATAGGGGGCGAGCCTGGTGGTAGATGCCAATAAATACGCACATATACATATGTTCACACAATGAACAACTTGGTGCGTGCCTTCAGCTGGGTGCGAACACGCTCCCTCTGGCTTGAGAGGCGAGTCTTCTTCTTTCTTCGTTCTTCTTCTTTGTAAACAGCGGTTCAAAATCGCCAAGCATCGTTATTCGTACCTAGACATCATTTATATTAAGGACCTATAAGCACAATACCACATTAGGTCCAAATTTAGACGTTATGTCGCCACTGTCGCTAGTATTTTTCGGACCGTTTCTTACCGCCCACTCTAGCATCGTGCGGCGTTGTAGTCGGATCGTTGTTGCCTTACTACTAACCAAAACGTCGACTTATAATATGGATATTTTGTCGATTCCGTTTTTGGGTTCATTTCAAAATGGCGGATAAAATAAAATGGTGGTTGAAGAGGTAATAACATATTTCAGCCATGTCGAAAATGCAAAGAAAGACTAGCGAGGTTTTCAGCTCACAGAGCCACAAATTTAGCTATTTTCTGTTAAAATTCCTGAGTAGTTGTTTATTCATACCAACCACACAGGTTGGTTACCATAACTTTTCACACTCACACACACATCTCTCTCACTAGTGTGAACGATGGAACACGCACAGAAACCCATTTTGTCTCGCACCCGAGCCCCAAGTTACAAGCCTCGAGCTTAGCTTGGGGCTCATCGTCATCGCGTCACAGCTATTCCGTGTCTTACACAGTCATTATAGTTTGTTATCCCAAGTATAGTATTTAAGTTCCTGTGTAAGTTTCTTTCGTTAATAAATTATCTTTATCTTTATTCCGGATTTCTTTGCCGTCATCAGATCTAGAGTGGCATCCTTCTGGGCTGGGTTGAGATGTTCGAAGAAAGGCATACTGCAATGCCTGGGGGACTACCTTGGTTGCTCGATTTTTAAATCATGGATGACAGTGCACCAGAGCGCGAATCGGAAATAAGACTGATATATATTTTATATGGCACAAATTTATGTTGGAATTGTTTACACAATTTTACTTTTGTACTTTTATAAATTATGTTTAGATGTTTAATGTATGGGTAAATAAAATAAAAAATATTATTATTAATTATCTTTATTCTGTTCATATCCAGTGAAGCAACCTCCGTGTGTTCAGGTCGAGCTCGGTCGGCGCGGTACAAATGCTAAATGATCTCGCTTGAGCCATATCGATGTAGAACAGAGATGGAATATACGGCTCTACAGCTAGAGCTATTCTTATACAGGGTTACACAGAACGGGGTGCTTAGCTAAAAGGTCAGTGTACTTAGGTATATTTTTTTTAGTAAAAAAATTACTTGAAACAAAATCGAATCGACATTTGTAGAGTAGTGAGCTTCCCTGGAAAAGATCGCTTTTAGCGTCAAGGTCTCCAGTTACTACACAAATTTTAAGTTTCGTTTGTTCTTTTGATGGTGCAGAGACATGGACGCGTACACAGGAGGCTGTGCACAAAATGCAAGTATCACAAAGAGCCATGGAGCGCGCCATGCTCGGCATCAAGCTACAAGACCCAGTGAGAAATGTCGAGATCCGACGTCGCGCCAAGGTTCGTGACATCGGGATGTTGATCACGAAACTCAAATGGAGCTGGGCAGGACATGTTGCCAAGCAGCACTCTGCCTGGCAACATGTCCTGGCAGCTGGACTAAAATGTTGACGCATTGGTGGCCGCATATCGGCAAACGAAGCGTTGGTCGTAATTATAATACGATATTGTAAATGTCGCGGGTCGAACCTGGACAAGATTGGCACGGGGGCCCTATTCGGAGATTTGATATTTTCATCTCACTTTTTTTCGTCCTTGTTGCTCTCGTTTGAAACGTGTGAGAGTGACCAAGATAAAATCTCATCTCATCTCACGCGCAGGAATAGCCCTCCAGGACCGAGAGGAGTGGCGTACGAGAAGAGAGGCCTATGCTCAGCAGTGGGCGGTTACGGGCTGATGACGATGATGATGATGATTGTTCTTTTGAATTTATTCTTGCTTGTGTGAACAATATATAAAAGGGTAGGTATCTGAGTAGTAGGTAGTATTGGAACAACTAATTTTCATTCCCAATTTCTGTATCTGTCCATAATGAAAGACGCTATTCTTAATAATGATTCCAATAAGCTCCTTTTGGTTTAGTATCTAACACCTTTCCGTGTAACCTTGCATTTTGTATTGAAGTGTATATCTCTACAACACGCTGAGGAAAACCTGTCTTACTTTACACGGGCAGAAAACCAGGTAAATAAATATAGAAAAACTAGAGCACAGTTTCTCAAACTGGGGTACGCGAACCCCCAGAGTTTCGCCAGTAATCAGTGTTCACGACAAGGTTTATCACGTTTGTCTGTGTGAGTCGATAGCAACGATACTGTTAATCATCGTTTTTTATGACTATATTGGCTTTTACTTGAATGTAAAAAAACCTTAATTTAATAAAACCAAAGATTATCCATGGATTCTTGGTTGATCCCTCATACATGTCAGGCATCTATTCTATCATTATTATTATGTGTTTTCAGTTTTAATATTATACAACATTCAGCATTATCGTAGAAATTAAACATAATTACATTTTATTTTAAATTTGTCATACACATACAATAACGCACACACCCAGACGTCTGCAAACTCCTTAAAATAAATATTTTTAAGGAGTTTGCAGACGTCTGGGTGAATTAATAGGAGTACATGGAAAAATAGGTTTGAGAAACCTTTGACTATATATTCTTTCTAATATTATAAAATTGAAAGTAACTCTGTCTGTCTGTTTGTATGCTTTTCAAAGCTAAACGGCTGAACGGATCTTGATGAAATTTGGTAAAAACTTACAGATACCATTTTCTGAGTAAACGTAAAACGAAATTGCGGGTAACAGCTAGCTGGTAATTATAAGTAAATTTTCTATCCACTAGTTATAACTTTATTTTACTACACGCTCTTTTTACCAGCAGGATCGGCTAAACTGGCAGTATTTTAACTAAATTTACCGTAGGTGCATGAGACGGGTTACGGTGCGCTACAGCAAATTCGGCTAAATACGCTCCCGTATGCTAATATCCTTTGCATGCTATTTTTTGCCATGTTTTAGCTTTGAAGTTGGGATTTTGTTGAAAAAACTACTGTACATATTAAGTAGAGACAGTTTTAATATAATCAGTAAGGTTGCGTTTACACTGAGCAGAGTGGTGTATAATTGACCAATCATACATATCATAATTACATATCGTCACGCCTTTCCCCCGAGGGGGCTGGCAGAGATGTAATACAACACCCATGCTTCGCCGGACGATATTCAGTCCCAAACGTGACAGGGGGCGAGCCTGTCGCAATACACCGGGATCCAGTCATGTAGCAGATGACATACAATACGCACATTTTGACAAATTTTGGTGCATTCAATAAGGAACTCTGGTTTGCTTAACTGTGGTTCGATTAGGTATTCATGTAGTGCGGTGTCCCACAGGGCTGGGTTTTAGGACCTGTCCTGTTGAACATCGTTCACGACTGGGTGCTCCGGGGTACTAACATACAGAGCATACAGAGCAGAGAGACGGCGATCTTGTCCACTGCAGGTGTGGCGCAAGTAGTTGACCGCATACGAAGGCTGGGATTACAGGTGGCTCTTAACAAATCTGAGGCTCTGTTCTTTCAAAGACCTCGGAATGCGCCACCAGCCGGGGTGGAGCTAGTTGTGGGGGTGCTTTCATCGCTGAACGACTGGCTTGGGACGATGAAGTCCCTGGGGCTCGTCCTCGACGGCCGATGGAAATTTCGGGAGCACTTCCAACACCTCATTCCGAGGATCATAAAAGCTGCGTCAGCCCTTGGAATGTTGCTACCTAATGTCAGCGGACCCAGCGTTGCCTGTCGCCACCTACACATAAGGGTCGTGAGATCCATGGCTTTCTACGACGCCCCGATCTAGGCAGTACCTCTGGATGCTCATAACATGAAGCTTCTGCTGAGGCTACAGCGGGTCATGACTATCCGAGCGATGAGAGGGTACCGAATAGTTTCTTTTGAAAGGGCATGCGCTCTCGCAGGCACTTCGAATTAAAGTTTTATGATGACAATTACGTTTTAATTCTGGAATCCACAACACATAGTGCGTCATTCAATTGCGTTCCACTAAGCTATCATTATTCGCAAACTTTTTTCAAAGGCTTTTGTATTTTTAATTTCGACAAATTCATGATAGTCTACGTAACTCGTCAAAGAGTGTAATGAAAAATGTAAAGGTATTCGACTTTTTCATGTGTGTGTTATTGTGTATTGAAATAAAAGGCTTGTCATCGCTTTTCAGGGTTCCGTGCCCAAATGGTAGAACAGGACCGTATTACTAAGTCTCCGCTGTCTATCCGTCTGTCACTAGACTGTATCTCATGAACCGTGATAGTTAGACAGTTGAAAGTTTCGCAGATGATGTATTTCTGTTGCCGCTTAGCAGCAAATACTAAAAACCAGAATAAAATTAATGTTTAAGGGGGCTACCATACAACAGACATGATTTTTTTTTGCCGTTTTTATAGATAACTAGCTGCGCCATGCTGTTTCACCCGCGATCCCTCAGGGTCCGTAAATTTATTCGGGATAAAAAAATACCCTATGCCCTTTTCCGTACCCCCGACAACGTGTATGCAAAATTACATGATGATTGGTTGAGTAGTTGAAGCGTGAAAGCATTACAAATAAACAAACGAACGAACAAACTCACTTTCGCATTTATATTAGTTAGGATGGCACGGAACCCTTCGTAAGCGAGTCCGACTCACACTTGGCTGGTTTTTAGCTTTTTGGTATTGAATAGCATTGTTTCCAGACAACGCCAGCGGAAATTGAAACAAAGAATCGACTGAAAGAACTATAGGTATGATACTCGTATCCTGTTCCATGGTATGATAATATACTTCGCCACGTATAGCATTCCGGTCACGTGGGCAACACGTAGTGACGTCAATCAATGCTTAAGCAAGACCGAAATAAGTCATTTAGAAATAGTGCGATAGAGACGGATGACGATACGAGTGACGTCATTACGTGTTTGCTCCCGGAATGCAATACCTTGTTTTTTTTTTGGATCATGTCGTGTAACATGTCTATATGACAAAAGTACTTTCCTTTAAATCAAATCATTTATCTTATACCTTGAAATGAGCAATTCTTGTATATATATATATATATAATTGGAATCTCGGAATCGGCTCCAACGATTTTCATACAATTTAGTATATAGGGGGTTTCGGGGGCGATAAATCGATCTAGCTAGGACTCATTTCTAGAAAATGTCATTTTATTCGTGTTTTATCGATAATCAATCTCAACTGAAAAATATGACTCTTCCTGACATCTATTGGCGAATAATAATACTATTTTTTGTGAGCAACTAATTGCTTTAACGACACAACAGCAGATGGCGTTGTTAAGTAACACGAAGTCAATGAGTGTTTGCTTTGAGGTTAGACTAAAATCAATTGTTTATTTTCCAAAAAACACAATTAAAAAATTAAAAAAAATACCGAGCAAAGCTCGGCCATCCAGGTACTTTGCATTTATATAACATACACTAGCTGTCACCCCGCGACTTCGTTCGCGTTTATTATTTATATGTATATATATATATATGTGTGTGAGCTATCCTATCTGTTAAGTTAGATCGAACTGCACACGGTGTGCAAATTTGATTGAAATCGGTTAAGTAGTTTAGGAGTCTATAGCGGACAAACAACGTGACACGTAATTTATAAATATTAAGAAGAAGAAGAAAGATAACAAAACATGTCGTCACGCCTTTCCACCGAAAGGACTGGCAGAGGTATACAACACCCACACTTCGCTGGACGATATTCAATTCTAAATGTGAAAAAAGGCGAGCTTGTCGCCAATTATATAAAGGTTTTAAAATCAAATTTTGAGATGCTGAATTAACTTTCAAGACCAAAATTTGTACAAATTTATAATGCTTTTTTTTAACCGAATTTAAATAGGTGGAGGTTCTCGAGTTCGGTTGTTTTATTTTTTAATTAAGCTTTTTAGCACAAGCTCCGATATTTACAAACTGATTTTGATAATTATTTTTTATTGAAAGTATAGTTCAGGATTCAAGATATTTTATTTGCAACCATACAGTACAAGATGTAAAAAAAATATAAGTACATAGTCCAATGGACACTGTCGGGCTCTGCAAGTTTTGGTAGTTACAGATTGCTGCCAATTTTTACAATATCATTTTGACGGGAAGTTGAGTTTTTTACTTTAAGGTTATTCAAGCTTTCCCACTAAATCATAGCCATGTAGCCACCAAAAATCAGTTTTATTGTTCACTCTAGAAATTACAAAATAATAAAAAATCTAAATTACCACATGGAATTCTTTAACAAAAGAATTCCAAAATAGTTTAATTGTTGTTGTTTAATAATAACTAAAACGGCAACATGCCATTCTGGTTTGCATGACCTTATTCTCCCTAGCCCGTTCTTCTATAAAACAACCCAGAGCACAAAAAAGCAGCATCGTTTTATGGTTGACATACGAGTACCTACAACACGCACGAAACGCTTTGGTTCCTCATTTCTCATACGGACCGCTAGAGTGTGGAATACTCTGCCAGAGTGTGTGTTCCCTGACACTTATAATCTGGGTGTCTTCAAGTCTCGAGTGAATCGGTTTCTTCTAGGCAAGCGTGCTCCATCGTAGGCCGCATCACATCACAATCAGGCATATTGGCGGCCAAACGCAAACCTATTAAGTAATAAAAATAAATTACATTAGTAAATTTAGAATAAGAGAATATCACAACAAATCAATAATAAGAAGTCAATTCAACATTGAATTGTAAAATAACATTTTAACAATAAATTATTATCAAAAAATAAAATAATTTTAAAATATTAAATGTCAAATAGTAAGTAAACATAGTAAGCGACGTAAATCAGCAGTTCCTGAATAAAGCCAGTCTCGCTTCTCGCTTCCTTTACTTTGCATTCAGGTCGGTTTTCCTTGCTGCGGCTGCAAGCAGACTGTGGTCGCTGCAGCTGAAGGTGCGCGAATTTACTACCTTTTGATTGCATGTAAGGCAGCATCTTCACGGGCGATAATCGCGTTAGTTTTTTTTATTTTTTATTTATTTATTTATCTAACTTAATAACATACATACATATGTATTAAAATACAGCTCTGCCAAACTGCGTAGCAGTTTGTAGGCAGATATACTCTCATTTCATAATTACATAATATTGTGGTTACAACAAAGCATCATGAGGTTACATACGAATGAGTTTGTTAAAAACCAATGAATTAAAAATTATTATAAAAACTTTAACATGTTAAGAATGAAGTTGAGAATGAAGTTGACTGCAAGAGTTTAAAACCTTAATACTATGTATTGTAAAGCAGTTTGTTGACAATTTAATTAGAATTAGTTCATAGTTTGTATAAGTTTGTCCGTCTGCTGTCGGATACCTATTTAATTTGGATGTGGCAGCCTGCAGCATGTTATAAAAAAGTAGATGTTATATGAGTTTTTAAACGTTTTGTTTGCGTTCTTGTTTTTTTTTTCAATGTAAAGTCACAAGTTGCCGCCAACATATTTCATACTAGACTGACTATTTCATAACAGCAAAATTATGACTACTTAGAACTTAACTCATCATCATCTTAAAAACTTAAATAAGACTAAACTGACAAATTTAAAACGAACTGTACTTAACTAACAATTACTTTAATACTTAAATGAATACCTAATGAAAATAACCTTGTTGAGGTTATTTTCATTCAATTGTTTTTGTCTGATTATTTTTATCATTAAGTATATTATGTATTTAATAATACGCATTTCGGTGTCCTGTTCTACAAGAACTGTAAGTATATTTTTCCGACATAAAAAGCCTATTAAGTATTTAAACATAAATACAATAAGTGAGTGCTTATACATATGTATATTGTGTTTTTTGTAAAATAATAATAATGTAGGGATTATGGGGGATTACCGCCAGTATTGATGCAAAAACTGGTTTCGTTTTCATTCGGCTCCCTACATGTAACCTATGTAGTTTCTTAACGTTTCCGCCAGGGGCGCTTAATTAAAATGTGTGGAGCCAAACGAAAACGAAAAGAATTTTCGTAACGATCAAAACTCATGGTTAAAGGCCCTGGGTTGTACACATTCACACTTCTCTGAATACAAACAAAAGACTAACATACTCATGCGCTTACCAATACATTAACTTTCGCATTTATAAAATGAGTAAGTACATACCTATGATTAGCTATAAGGTCCACTAACAGAAGATACGGAGTGAAATTCTTAAGCTCAGGGTTAATTGACTCCGGATTAAAAGATTTTAATTTTACTAGCTTCTAACTCTAAGGCAGGAAATCTAAAACGACAGTCATGAATCTCGATTTAAAACTGTTTTTAAGTGTTATCAAACCAGTTTTAAATCGAGATTCAAGACTGAGCGTCGTTTTAGTACGTGGGCATTAGTGACGCAAGACGATTTATCAGTTTAATCTCTGATGAGTAGTTAATTCCACTTTAATTTTAAAAAGATGTATAACCCGAGCAAATGTCCTTAGTCTCTCAGTCGCACTTAGGATTTCCTGACAGCACTTAGGCGCCAGTATCTTTTAATCAGAAAAAATTTGAAAGAAATCATGAAAAATTACAGCTATCCCATTACAGCAAAAAGGAAACTCCTTGACATTTGCGTCCTCCCTTGTTTATCATATGGGTGTCAGACTTGGGCAAAGTCTCAGAAAAATTTACAAAAACTAAGAACATGCCAACGAAGTATGGAGAGAAGCATACTAAGCCTAAAACTCTTAGACAGGATCCGAGCCACTGACATAAGAAAAAGGACTAAAGGATGTAATAGTAAGGACAAAGCTATTGAAATGGAAATGGACTGGACACATGCTAAGGGAAAAAACTGCAAAGTGGACTAGGGCAGTGACCGAATGGACACCCAGATTACCCACAAAGAGGAAAAGAGGTGCACAAGCTCGAAGATGGACAGATGAAATAAGAGCACTAGCAGGGCCATTGTGGACAAGAATCGCTAGAGACAGAAACGAATGGAGAAGACTGGAGGAGGCCTTTGCGTCTCGCGACGCTCTGAGCAAAGACGACATCATAGATTTATTATAAAATCTCAGACTCTCAGATTAGACTCAGACAATAAAGGCTTAATAATAATAATAATAATCTTCTAATCAAAATACCCAACTACCAAAGTCAAAGTCAAAATGTTTTTATTCAATTTAGGTATCAAAGATACACTTATGAACGTAAAAGTTTTTTTTTTAAATAGACTCGACCGCCTTGTTCAGATGAAAAGCCTCAGAAGAACAGGCTAGAAACTGAAGGGCATTATTTTTTTAAAGATTAAATAAATTACATTACATTATCGCGACAAGCGTTCAGTATTTCCTGTATCAAGGAAATCGCAAAGCGTGCACACGAGCTGATAATGTTTCCTTCGTGCGGTTTCTTCGCGCTGCCAACATAAAAGCACATTACAGCCCGGGGAACATGTTCTAGAGTGTAGCATGTTTTGCGAAATCAAACTTGTGGTTTTTCTCGAAACTTCGGCTGCTAACGATCGTTACTGTCGGGATTTAATGCGGGATCAAGTTTTTAATGATAAAACAAAATCTTCACTTTTCTACGCTTTGTACGATACCTATTTACAGTATTTAGGTACTATTTAGACTTCTATTTATATAAATTCTACTGGCTGCAGCCAATGGCGCTGCGGAACTGCTTTTTTTTCGGGTAGAAGCGTGCGCTATGTCCTTTTCTGTACCCCTTGACAACGTGTATGCAAAATTTCAAGATGATCAGTTGAGTAGTTAAGAGTCCGGCGACCACTTTAGACTAACTTCGCATTGGCTTAAGGTATTCTATAGCCATTTTGTCTAAAAGAAGAAGACGAGCGAAGAGAGCGAGTGATGATACTGACGAGCCTCTAAAGTTACCTACAGAGTGTCAAAGTGCAATATCAATTTTTTTTATATCTTTTGCACTTCTGTAATAATTCTTAAATAACTAAGAAATTCCCTTGTATTATGGATTCATTTAACAGCTAATGATGTAGACAACCTCCCTGTAATGGAATTTTTGATTTGCTTTGTCTACCTATTGAATAAATCAGTCAAAAGTGACCCCTTAAAAATGCGGATATTTTTCATAGCTCTATTTTCGCTTGAGAACGTTTTTTTTTAAAAAAAAAACAAGAACATAGGGGCGGAGATATTGTTAATTTAATTGTACATGCTAAATTTCATCATAATCTGACAAATGGTTTTCAAGAAATTTGAGTAGCGCGTTTGTATGGAAATTTCAGAGCGTCGCGGCTCTTAATGCGTGAAAGCGTAACTAAGAAACAAACGAACAAACTCACTTTTGCATTTATAATATTACTTATATTAAGATTGTTTTACGTGTAACGATTGGAGTTTTCAAAAATATTTAGTTTTTTTACTAATCTATTCCCACTTACTAATAAATATTGTATAGTCTCGGAATAGTTATACAGTGTTTTGTCTTTTACGGTTGAGTTTTAAAATGTAAAGGAAAGAAAAAGACAAATCACTGTAAGTACCTAATAACTAATCCAAGAGTGTACAACGTTTATTATTAAAGGAGGACTTAGAACAATAGAACAATATTATGAGCCTTTTTGAGAGAGAACAATGATATGTGCGATGATAGCCTAGTTGGAGAAGGCCCGGTTCTCAAGCCAGAGGGAGCGGGTTCAAACCCAGCCGAAGGCACGCACCAATTTGTTCATTGTGTGAGAATAATATGTGCGTATTGTATGTCATCTGCTACATGACCGGAGCCCGTTGTATGGCGACAGGCTCGCCCCCTGTCACATTTGGGACTGAATATTGGGAGTATCGGGTAATAGTGGGTGTTGTATTACACCTCTGTCAGCCCCCTCGGGGGAAAGGCGTGACGAAATATGAACTTCTTCTAGACTGATATTGTGAGCCCTATACAGATCGATACATTTCTAAACCTGAATTATTAGCTAAAAGTATTGATGTCCTTGTTATTATATGATATATGTTATTATATAACTCAGCAATGACAAAGACAGGTTTATTTTTAGCTTTTGTGATCTAGCATTCTGAATAGAGGTACATTTTGTAGGGTAATCTCCGATCCGATTAAAAAAAATCTTTTATCAGATACACATACATACAAAAGTACACAATCACTCAGTATTATAGATTACGAAATATGAGCCAAGCCGCGTGACGATAGCTAGTGCATCACTTAAATAGAGGCATGTTTAACGATTTAATTAATTAATACTAATAGGTTATTTATACGCAGCAAGGTGATGGAAATTAATTAACATGACGTGTTGGAAACTCAGATCAACCTAGAGGAAAAGATGAAACACTGCGTTATATCTCGCTGAAGCCACTTCTTTTTAAACGTGTGCGCATGGTAATGTTGCCATAAAAATCATTTACAATTGCACGAAAACTAATATTAATTCCCAAACTCTACGTTAGCCATTTCCGTTCCAATATACAATCTTAGTAGATTTAATATTCTAAAACTGCACATTTTTGTAAGAGTTTAATGTTACGGCCTTTTCAAAATTGCTTTTAAAAAAACTGCACAGTTTTTAAAAAGAACCTCAAAATGTAGTCCTGGTCACACTTTTATAATGGGTTAAAAATAGGTTTATACGTTTTACCACACCCTATGCGATCACAGCGTAGCTCGGCAAGGTGTGACACGGTCAGTCTTAGGATGGGTGACCGCGGGTGGCATTTACTGAGCGCTACCGTGGCTCAGATGATACGATGACCTATTCTACATAAAAAAAACTGTAGGCCCTGTGGGGCTATTCCTACGCGTGAGATGAGATGAGATTTTATCTTGGTCACTCTCGCACCTACGACGTTTCAAACGAGAGCAACAAGGACGAGAAATGGTGAGATGAAAATCTCAAATCTCCGAATAGGGCCCCTGGTTGTTTGTTCTAAAGCAACAATCGTCAAACCATGCTTATGGTAACTCCGACATTGGGACTAGCCACTCGGTACACGAACTTGCTTGCTGTAACCTCTTTTTTTTTGCGTCAGCGGGTATAAAGAAGACCTAGCTACATTCACAAAATTCAACACAAAAGTCACATTGACAAAATCGATAAGACGTTCTAAAGATTATCTAATTTGGGGAATCCCGATAAGTGACCAAGTTGAGACGTAGTCTAAAAATGTCTTTGTAAGCTATGCTTCAGTTTAAATTTGGACGAACGAAGCGTCTCTTAATCGATCTTGTTACGTTATTAGTTCGGTTTCATTTTGTCGCTGGGATTTAAATTCACAGAAGTATTTTTCGGATTGCGTGGAGTCAATTGTACGGAAGACTAACATTACGGCGAGCATCGGCTGCGTCACCGAAGACCATCAAGGAATACAATCTGCAGATGGCCATCAGAGATCGGAACGCGGTGGTGATGGAGGCTCTGAGTCGGGCGGAGGCCATGATTTTATGTCAATAAAAATTGTA
The DNA here is from genome assembly GCA_911728515.1 of Peribatodes rhomboidaria. Lineage (NCBI taxonomy): Eukaryota > Metazoa > Arthropoda > Insecta > Lepidoptera > Geometridae > Peribatodes > Peribatodes rhomboidaria. Next base: position 1,998,030 of record OU452184.1, on the reverse strand, counting down.
ATCATTTCGCGTTTTATAGATATTGTGGGTCCATCTCGAGCATTCATGCTCACTAGCGAAGGCACCTTCTTGCGGCGGCGTCGTGTGTCGGGTCGTTCTCTTCCCTCAAAAATGGTTGAGGAGAGCGATGGCTGGCACATGCGTCATACTTGTGATCGGGTGCTGCTTGCGGGTCGCTGGTCTGCTCGTGGTGTACTCACAATGTAATAAGTAAATCTGATAACCTTTAACCTAACTTTAGATTAAGGCTTAATAACTAACCCCTCTCTACATGTATTCCCCTTAATTAATAATTAAGATTTATGTTAACAAAGGTCACGGTCCCCGGAGTCCGTGGAGTGTAATTATTTAATTATTAATAATTAATTATTAATAATAATTAATTATTAATAATTAAATAATTACACTCCACGGACTCCGGAATAATAATTAATAATTATTATTTTAAATTAAAATAAAAAAAGACTAACATTAAGTCCTACTTGCTTCGGGTGTCCGCGAAGCACAAGAGCGCTCCTCTTCTTATGATTTCTGGCTCAAGCGGCTTATCTTCTGTGTTACTGGGAAGTGGTCAGGCCAGAAAAATCGTCACGCCTTTCTCCCAAAGGGGCTGGCAGAGGTGTAATACAACACCCACACTACGCCGGACGATTATCAGTTCCAAATGTGACAGGGGGCGAGCCTGTCACCATACACCCGGTTCCAGCCAGCAGATGACTTACAATACGTATATATGTTCACACAATGAACCAATTAGTACATGCCGGCGGCTGGGTTTGAACACGCTCCCTCTCTCATCGCTCTATATTATCGCAATATTTTATAAACTATTCATAATACGTGTAAGTTAGTCTGTAAGGTATTTATAAATATGATAGCTTAGTCGTCTGAAAAAAAATTATAACAACTATTATTATACAAATCAAATCCAATGTGTTTATTCAATTTTTACCTGACTGCGTAAGAAGGAGGGTTTTGTTTTTGAAGTGTATGTTTGTATGTAAGTATGTGTGTATGTATGAGGTTTCTTTGGCACAGCCTAAACAGCGTGATGTATTTCGACATGTGAGGTGTCATTTGAATCGTCTTGATAGTGGAAGTGACATAGGGTACAACATAAATATGGGTGCAAACATATGCAGTTGGGTTCTTTGTTTTTGTTTTAATAAAGTAACTTGTTTATCTACGAGTAAGATTACACTTTATGAATGTCAGAATTTAAAAAAATTACTGCACCACCTTGTTCGAAAACAAAAACTACAGGCACCCAGAAAAACAGGCAAGAAACTGAGGGGTATACTTTTATAAGCATTTATTTCATCCTACTAATATTATAAACGCGAAAGTTTGTAAGAATAGATGTATGGATGTTTGTTACTCTTTCACGCCAGAACGGCTTAATGGATCTGGATGAAATTTGGCACAGAGATAGATTATAGTCTAGAATTGCACATAGGATACTTTTTAACAGCGGGTGAAACCGCGGGGCGCAGCTAGTAATACATACATACCCCACCTCTAGATCCCAAAATGTAGTCATACTTCCACCTCGAGCTAAGTGGTTTGCCTCCTTCCAGACGAAAATCTTTAGGGGATTGTTGCTGAAAAATTATGACTTGGGTTGGGTATCTTCAAGGCCAGAATGAGGTAAGCGTAAGTCTTTTCAGATCTATGTGCTCAATATTTAACAAATACTCCAGTTTCGTTAAATTTATGCGTGTTGTCTTTATTGTTCCTTTATACTTATTTTTCTCGTGATAAAAAGTATTAGGTTACTTTTTACCTGTACACCTGACACCGTGGATGCAAAACTTCATGATAATCAGTTGTTAAGGCGTGAAAGCTTAAGCAATAGCAAATAAACTCTCTTTTGCTTTTATAATATTTGTTTTGCCTGGAGCCCGGTGTATGGCGACAGGCTCGCCCCCTGTCACATTTGGGACTGAATATCGCTCAGCGAAGTGTGGGTGTTGTCTCAGCCACACACTTCTGCCAGCCCCCAGGTGTGACGATGTTATGTAATATTGGTTTGAACTAGGATTAGGAAGGATAAAGTATTTTGTAAAAATTAAGAGTTGAGAAAATTAAGTTAACTGTTAATTTTCTCAACTCTTAATTTTTACAGTTTTTGTGTTTTGAGTTGCAATAAAACATTTACCAACGTAATATTTCTTTCATAATTCAATCTTCGATTTTTCTTTAGCATAATTCCATTCTTTATTAAATACAAAAATAAAGTTAGAGGAAACCGAAGTTCGCAAATCGTAACAGCTGCTATCGATTCTTTGCAAAAATAAAACAAAAGTTCAAACATAACTTCTTCAAATTTCGTAGCGTGTTTTGAAAACAATTAATGATGGAGATATTTTATATTTAGATGAGAGGAAAATAACATCATATTATAGACGAATGATATTTAGAAGACAAAGATGTCTGGAGCCTTCCACTACCTTCAAGTAGCCACGAGTACAATAGATGTTACCTAGTTGTAAGCAAAAATTTGTGAGACAGTAATTTATTTATTTTTTTGAAAAAAATAGTGCCTCTCAGTTTCTTGACTGTTCTTCTGAGTAGTGGCTCTTTTTCCGAACAAGGCGGTCGATTCTATTATAAAACTTTGACGTTCATAAGTGTATCTTTGATAACCAATTGAATTAAAACATTTCGAGTTTGATTTTGGCTTTGAATGAAAGCCCTTATTAAGCCCGGTATTACAATCACCGAAATTTATATTGATTGCAATACCCGAACAAGTATTTTGTTTGCACCTAATTTGATATGAAGAATTATGATGCAGGTGCAAAAAAATACAGCTGGTAGAAAAAACAACCAAAATCAGTTTAATCGAAGTAGAATTTGGAAAATCATTCTTATTTTGGAAAAAACAAAAAGACTATCTCTAGACTCTACAAAAACTATTTGAACGTAATTCTCTAAATTTTCAGCGATTACACCACAATTTTTTTCGATTATTAAATAACCAGATTCGTTTTCTAAAGTTTAACCGTGCAACTTATTCTTATTTGTGTTCGTATTACGATTAATACCAATAAAAACGGCAAAAAATTGCAGTTTTAGGCTCCGATCTCATTTTACCATCAAATATGATGATCGATTTTCAACTCTAAACGAAGCTGCTTAACTAATGTGTGGGTACACTGAGAAAAAAAATAGGTCACGGATACTTAAGATTTAACGTAATATTACGTTTTTGTCGGACAACGTAACACCTTAGGTAAAAACAACAGAGTGCACTTGTTTTTACAAATTAGGTTATTTTAAACTTTACCTAGTAAGGTAAATATTACCTACTGATGCTAGCAGAATAGTACTCAGTTAAAATTACCTACTTGTTAGTTTGTCCGACGTAAACCTAATATTAGGTAAAACCAAAACACCTAATAATAGTTTACTTATAGTTTGCATTGAACGTTAAAAATACCTTTTGAGTATTTAGAAACCAAATTGTTTTCGGTTACAATTACATAGTTCTTAGTTTACGTGTACCTATAAAGTAAGTAGTTGTTACTTACTAGGTTGGTAGTGTGTACTTGTAACCTTATAAATAAGTGTACGTATAAATATGCAGTACGTTACAGCAATTACGTCATTAGGCTTTAGGAACCTAGCAACTAGATTCTGGTGACGTACTGTGTACGTGGTTAGCACCTAATACGTGCTGTGATAAAACCTATTCGGCAGGTGTCCATACCCTTTTCAGTAAGCAGAATTACCTGTATGTGTAGGTGCAAGAAACGCAATTTAGTAGGTAGTATTTAACTATTTATTTTGTTGTGACAATACAGTTGATAGGTATCAGTAAATTAATGCGCACACGTACAGATACGTAATATCTTCATAATAATACCTACTCTGTAGGTGTAATATACCTATGTTGTGCGTATTGGTTACCTTGTTATTAAGCTTGTAGTTAAATAGTTAATGCGTTATAGTAACCAGTCCTTAGGTCGAAGTAATCTAATTATAAGTTTTCGGTAATGTTCTGTGTATGTATTAAATACCTAATATATGCTTTAATTTTACTGGTCTGCTCCTATTAGTACGTTAGGGTTACCTAATTAAGGGTGTAAGGTACGTAATATAGTAGGTTAGTAACCAGTCCTTAGGTTGTAGTAAACTAATTTTAAGTTTTCGGTAATGCTTTGTGTATGTATTAAATACCTAATATTTGCTTTAATTTTACTGGTCTGCTCCTATTAGTACGTTAGGGTTACCTAATTGAGGGTGTAAGGTACGTAATATAGTAGGTAGTAGTAACTATTTAATTGGTTGTACTAATACAGTTAACAGTCAACGGTAATGTACTGTGTACGTATTAGGTACGCAATGTGTACATTGATAATACCCACTGGATAGGTTAATGTGCATTTGATGCGTAGTGGTGCCCTGATCAATAAGTGTGCGGTTAAAGAGTAGTACGTTATAGTAATCATCTATTAGGTTGTAGTCACTTAATTCTTCGTTTGCAGTAAACCAACTTTGTAGGTATTAGATAATAGATATACCTAATAAATACCTACTTGACAAGTGTAATAAACCTAGTCAGTAGGTTATTGTTAGCTCTATGATAGGTATAAACTAACAACCAGAATTGTGGTAGAAATGATATTGATCAGGACGTCTTAGACGGCCGCTTTGAATGATTCACCAAATGAATTGAATTCACCAAAATTTCATTTTTCAGTCACTTTACTGACATTTTGGTGAATTCAATTCATTTGGTGGATTACTCAAAGCGGCCGTCTTACGACCCGCAGGTAATGAGAATATGTAGTACATTTTGGAAATGACAGTTAATAGACAAGTTAATTAGTCACATATACTCGTAATTGTCAAAAAACTGTCACCATTAAAATACACTACACTTTATCTGATCAATACGAATTCTACTTAATACTGACTATTTCCCAATATACCCATCATAGAGAAACCCAACAATAACCCATTTTATAAGTATGTATATTACATTCGTCAAGCAAATCTCACCTACGTATTTACCAGATAGTATATCTACTATTTAACATCTTCAACTTTTCTTTACAAAAAACTGCTAAATTACTGCAACTTATAACTAACGCACACTGGATTTCTGATTTACATATTTACAAATATGCACACTTATTGATCAAAATTAGCTTCTAATAACAGTTCCCGAGACTAGGTATTCGTAGGTACTAATATCTCTACTACTTACTATATTTAACAGTCCATTCACACTCACGTCGACTCGAAGCGCATTTCAACGAAACTAAATGATTTTTTTTATACAGAGATTAAAAATCTCTATTTCATAGTCATATAGCAAAAATTTGGAACTATTTTTAAAATTGGAGAATTTTACTTAAACCATTTGATGTGCAATTGTGCATCGCTTCGACTCTGCGTCAGAGTGCATCGACCTTTAATAAAATAATTCAAAATCAAAACTTATAGATAAAATCAAATTTTATTTTTTAACTTTCAACATTTATAATTTACAATTGGTAAATAACGCAAACTGTACCCCTTATTATGAACAACTTAAGTATGGTTCCAACACTGAAATCTCAAAAATATCAGCTGTTCTATAGATTTCTCGAGTGGCAATGAACTTTTTGTGTAGAAGAGCTGATTTTTTCTCCGCGATTTCACAGAAATAAGTTGTTTATGATAAGAAGTACGATTTGGGAATATGCTAAGCAAATGAAATTAATAAAAACAGTTTTTTTTATCATTTCTAAGACATTGAGACGTTAGTCTGTATGAAGAAAAAATATTTCCGTTGCAAAATCAACGTGTACAATCACCACCAGAGCTAGTGTTTTTTTTTTAAATAAGCTATTTAAATTAGTACTAAACTTATCGAGTGTATCAGGGCATGTAACAAATAAAATGTATGTATAATGTAATTTCAATTTTGTTGATTGTTACATGTTACAATTAGGCGATTGAATTTCTCATTGTAATGTAATTTCTGTTGTTTGGTAAATGTGTGAGAGTGTTTGGGCGAACAAACAACAAATTGTTTAATTTTAAATAGGATACATTACAAGTTTCTTCGACTTCATAAGCATGTAAATGAGTATCAAAAAAATTTGTATTGTATTTAAAACAAATGGCAAAAAATTCACTTGTATCTTGTTTTAGGTAAATATTCCCAAGTCTAACAAAGAAAGGATAGTTGAAATCTTCATTATTTAAATTTGTACAAATAACGTCATTTGTGCGATAGGTAAAGCTATTGTATTTTACATACTTTACTGAATATAGAATTGTGTTACTCGATAAATTAAATTTTGCTGTAAGAGATGCGTTTTCAGTTTTAGTTAGCGGATGTAATTTGCTATATTCAAATTTACTTGGCAAAGTATTCAGAAAAAGAAAGTGGCTTAAATGCAGCTGCATTTTGTGACTAATCGTTTTACAGATATTGATACGGTTGGCACTTGCTCTTGCTATAATTTTCCCAATGCGATGTTTAGATTCATAGCGCATTGACCATAGATGTGATAATGGTCCAAATTTCTGCATCATGCTAGGGTAATGAACCAAATGATGAAACTTTGGTTGCAATCCCCTTCCAGAAAGCTCCATATATAAGGAATTAAAATCGGATATCAAATATTTAAGAATTGAACAAAGCTTTGGATAAACAGCATCAGTCATAACAATGTCTATTATTCCACGTAACGTAACGTACAATGCATAAAAATCATCATTAGCTGGAACTTTATACCCGACCAACAAAGAAAAATATGTTACAAAAACAAAACATTCGCTCGATGAGAACCTCCAATATACAGAGTTGGACTGCCTAGTTAGAGATGGTGGTTTAGAGTCTGTATCATTTCCATAATTAAACTCTGCTATACGTCTGTTTAAGAAATCTAAAGTGAAATAACCTTTCTCCAGAAGTCCATTTATTATCAAAATCATAGCATACCCACAAACACCTTCAAATAAATCGTGCATACAATCGACAGCAATTTGTTGAAAAATATTGAAGTTATTAACTAAAAGCCAAACGCTTCTTTCCTTAACTCCTGTAAGTGTAGGATTGTCAGTCAACAAATCTCTTTCATAATTGTCCATGTTTCTAAACAAGTTTTGATCTTCGTAAACCTGTGCCGATGTTATTTCTTTAGTAGCCCTGCATACTCTACATGGATAGTTTGCTCTAAAACTTTCTACAAACCCTAGCATAGAATGCAACCCCAAATTGTCACCAAGAATAGCTCCCAACTGCAGCTTCACAATGCCTTTGTAAAGAGGTATATCTATAGTAATTCCTACATCTGAAATGAAATTCAACTCCTCAATTAATGCTTTAAAAACTCTCTGGTTCCCATGTAAACTACGATCTGAGGAATGAAAAAGAAGTGCTAAAAATATATATTTCAGCTGAGAAGCCCAGTGCGGAGGAAAAGAAGCTAATGCAACATAAATTGCACCTAACTTATGTACGCCCGCACGACTGCCCAAAGGGTTCCCTGTTTCATAATCGTCAAAAAAAATAAGTATTGGATATACTTTAATATCAACAGCACTGTTTGCATTCCGCCAAGCTTCTCCTTGTGTGAAGTTAATTATATTTGAGTGACGGGAACAATCTACTATGTATTGATCCATTTCGTTCATTAATCCGGGAATAGATAATACTTTTTGAAAAACTTGTCTTAACGGCACTAACTGAGCAGTGGAAGGAATGATATTAGGATCACCTCCTCTCCTTCTTACTTCTAATCTATCTCCTACCACTATAGACTTAGGGGGAATAAAAGTACCCAATTCCGTAAAAAACATTTGTCTTTTGTATACTGTACTAAACTGGCTTGTACTATGTTTTACAGTAGCCGTGAAGCGGTCTATCAATTTCTTCATAACTTCATTTTCAGAATCATCAGTGCCAACATAATTAAGCTCTATACCCTCTTGTTCTAGTGCACGAGTAAGGCTATTAGCAACAAAATCGTTTAGTTCGCGAAAAAAAATCTGTGTTGTCTTTTTTGTTATGGCAGGGTCAGAGTTAAGTAAACTTGAGATATGCGCTAACCGATTTATAAGCATGTCTTGAGGCTGTAAAAACTCAACGTTATCGCTTTGGTAAGAAGATGAAGTTTCATAACCAGAATGATTGGGTTGCAGTATTGGGGCCATAGAATTGCTCGATTCTTGTGAACATTCAGAATGACATCTCAAGATGTGTTTTCGTAAAGTGTTGGAATCATCAAATGAGCGAAAGCAATCAAATTCCCCGCAACACAATCCTACGTTATTTGTTGGAATATCAGAGCAAGGTAATCTTAAATGTGCCATAAGTTGTGATAAAATGTTAAATTTTGATTTACAATAGTAACACGTCAGCATTTTGAATGGACTATCATTTAAATTTCACATTTAAGTAATGAATCAAGAGATTCAAGGACTTGTTTCACACTTACAATGGTTTTATCTGTTGGCAAGTTAATGTTGAACATTTTTTGAATCAGCAGCCAAACATGTTCACATTCTAATGGGTAATGTAAGTCAAAAGCAAAAAAGACTTTAAAACACAATTGTACGGCGTCTATGATGTTGTTGAAAGAATACAACGGTTCGTCAACGTACACATAAGCAGTTGTTACATCCTTCCACGTTTTTCCAATTGCGATTACCAACGGTTGTAGTTTCCGGTTTTTGACTTTCAATGATTGTCTTCGCTTTTCAAGTGTTTCCTGCGATTCAGCTAAAGTAGGCGCTAAGAGAATAAACGCTTGAGCTGATTCCGCCCTTGACGCTCTGCCACCGCGGGAACTTATCTTTCCACCACTCGAGAACAAGTACGGCAGTAGCAGCAATGAAGCCGTTATTCCGCAAGTTTCACTATCTGTAAAAAAGAAAGAAAAGAAATGTTGTTTTTTTTTTCAAATTACATATATTCCAAATTCGAAATGAGATCAGAAATAAATATGAGTACATTTATGTTTGTATTTACGAGTTTTATGATTTGTGATGCATAATTATAATCAATTAATTAACTTTTAGCTACATTGCTTTATAACGTGTCTTTGGCACATGTCGTCGTTGCCTGTAAATTGTATTGGCATTTAGATTGAGAGATTGACATGTGTTAGTAGTGAATGTAATAATGTTTGAAATGTTGGTATCCTATTAAATAAATGACGTTATATTAAATAACACAGAGAATTAAAAAAAACCTCTGAACTATTATTATCTAATTATTTATAAGAAATATGATTTCATCATCATCGGCTCGAAGACATCCACTGTTGAAAATAAGCCACCTCCACCTGTCGCCGGTCCACCCTAGAAATATTATTTGTAAAAAAATATACTTCACCTGGAACTAAGAGTTCAAAAATCTTGTTGACATTTTCCCTTTGTGACTTATCGCGGAAGTTCGATGCTTTTTCACGACCCAGTTGGATTATAGACTTATGGTATTGCTTGAACTTTTCAGCCACAGAAATTTCGATAACCGGCGGAGTGCATAATTTGCAGTCAATATCTATCTGAAAGTAATTAAAAATCATTTTATATCGCAATAGCCACGTGAGAAGCCAATAAAAACGTATGTGTAAAGGGGCCAAGTTCAGCCCAAGAAAGCAAACTAAAAAGAATACCAATTGCTCTGCTATGTTCTGGTTCTTTAATGTCTGAAATCGTTGAATGTATGCTTCGGTACTCGCTGTAGATAATATTTCCGAACGGTACTCTCGAGTTTTTTTCCATGAATTTTTTAGATATTCTGTTATTTCAGGGCCTTGAAAGTCTTCAACTATTTTTAATATAGAGTTTTTCTCTGCGTCTGATTCAGGTCCTGTTATTGAAAACATTCATAAAATGTAAGATAAGAAGAAGATGAAGTGTATAATTATTATCTAGTCTAGTAGTATTTAGTAAGAAATTATTTATGTTTGATGCAGAAGTACTAGGTTAGAATAATACAATGAGCTTGAGTCGAGAAAGCCATCATCAAGAAAATGTAATGTATAAAGGCACTCCCTAATTCTCTTGACTTCCTACCACCTTTGTTTCGACCACCTACCACCATCAGGCTAGCTGCAATCAAAAACCTGGCCTCTCAGTAGTAGAGAAAAAAAAACAGACATACCTGACTCTGAACTTCCGGCATCTGTTGATGACGATGATTGCTTCCTTCTGGCGAAAGGGATTGAATTTGTATCTCGGAGAGTTTTCCGGTAATTATTCCATCTGTCCCAGAGACAACCATAATATCTTCTTACTGTAGAGGGAAGACTCCGTCCACTGACATTACCAGCTGATGAAGCTGGCACAGTATAAAAATAGAAGGTAATATCATCTTCTGGAAATATTTTGATAGCCAACTCTGCCCACTCTTGAATTTGTGCTGGTTTGAGTACTCCTCCAGGTGTATTGTTCACAAGGTACACTATTATAAGTCGAGCCACACTGCTTCGTTCCGCTTTAGTCAATTTTTTCTTCTTTAATAAATGTCTCAAACCTAAATCTGCCTGTATGAGATCATATAGCGGACTATTTTCTTTCCTGAAAATCAGTAAAAATTAGTTGGTTTGAAAAACAATTTTATTTTGCGGTTGAAACGTAACATTTGTATTTTCGTTGAGATTTAATACACTTTATACACTTACTTTTCACATGTCACTTCTTTGAACACATCTTTGAAAGCTTCCTCTATATCTATCGACACGTTTGATAAATTTGTATCATATGTAGAAGGAGTTAAAAATAACTCTTCAGTAGTCGCTGACGCTGTACATTTACTGATATTCTGAAATAAAAAATAACTTAATATTTATATGTGCAACAAAAGAACAAAGTTTATTATGATCGTGATTCTAAGGAAGCCTACACACCAAGTCGCCTACAGCCGCCGACACGATGTCGGCGGCTATATTTCTAGACGTCGCCGTCCATATTTCAAAAGAAATCAAGCCTCACACTTCATGTCGCCGGGCTGTGTCGGCGGGCTGCCGCCTTTGGTGTGTGGACTCCGTTTAAGGTCAAACCAAACCGGAGCGTTCAACCTGCATCCGCGATCGGCGTGCACGATGCGTCCATACATTCATAGGACGTGTTAATGTGAACACGTGCCTACAAATTCTTAAAGAACGTCTGATCGACAGACAGACAAAAATTTCAAAAACCGGGATGGGCCGCTAGTATGTTAATATATTTCATGAGAAGCAAATAATAATATAGGTATCTACTTAAGTACTTACATCTAAGTTTCGTTCTTCTTTTAGCTTATTTTTCCATTCTCCCAATTTTACACGGAATTTAGCCCGTAGTCCAATGCTTGGAATTAGTAAAATTAAATCATTTTCTATCAAATGTTCTAGGACGGACAAATCTATATTTTCCGCTGAAAATCACAAATAATAATATGAACAGAAAGAAAATAAAACCCCGAATGCAAAATACCGGGTGTAAGGAGACCGTTCTCGAAGCCGAAACGCCGTTATTATACTATCTATACACAACCCGAAACCACTAACTATTAGCCATATAACTGTTATTTTAAACTTTTAGAAATTTGCAAACCAGCAATGTAACGCGTTTATATCGCGGGGGTCAATGGTCGGCGCCAGTACCTACGGAAAGTGCGACGACGCGCCGCCGCGGGCCGCGCGCGCGCCGAGACAGCGGAGGGCGCGGGCGGCGCGGCACCTAGGTCGCGACCGCGCGCAGCTGTGTGCGGGCGTTCACCTCTAGCGTCAGCTGTCTAGCGCTGTTAGGCATTTAGTATTAGACTGCCGTTAGGGTAAATTTTTTTTTTTTTTGGTAATTGGTGTTTAAACTAGCTTTTTAAAGCTTGTATAACTTGTGTCGATGTTAAAATATCAGATTTTAAGTTTAAAAAAAAAGTCTTTTTTTCGCGTTTTTTTTAGTCGCTTTGTATTAGTAATCCCCACCACTATTCCCAGTTTTCGTTTTCGAGAACGGTCTCCTTACACCCGGTATACTCATGCCACTCACGAAATAAGGTAAAATCTAACGACACTTCGTACCTACATGAAAATCGGTCAAGCCATTTAGACTCAGATCATACCTAGTACCTACCTACTCAATTCCTCAATTTTGTGCTCAATTCCGTCATTGGCTTCACTGTCGCTGCGCAAATTCAAAGAAAATGTCATTTAGGTATACAGATTTGTATACTTAAGTAACATAATTTATGTTTATGTAGGTAAGTAGGTAGGTACATTTTCTTTGAATTTGTGTAGCGTCACTAAAACCACCGTGAAACCTGCAAAATGTTAGTTTAAGCACGTTATATCACTTTGACTTGTTAGATTTTTGACGCAGTTTGCTGTTAGGCCATCTTAAAATACCTAGGCTAAGTAGGTAGGTACTTATGACGACTGTAGCGCATCATCGTAAACTGAACAGACAAATTAGTTAAGCACACACTGGACAACATCACATATGACTTATGTACCTAGTTAGTATTCCACTCAATGCAACCCATGCAACAGAAACACTAATAGATCAAAACATACACAAATAGGTAGATATGTACGAGACACCATTCAATAACGTTGGCCGGTCATCCAGGCGGGCGTTGCGTGTAGGGGAGGTACCTCTTGATGGTAATCATTCCTTGAGTTTCTTTGAGCTTCCAGCTAGCTCTAAATGCCAATAAAAAACAAATGTTTCCAAAAATTAAATTTCATTATGTAAGTACCTATGTAGGTAGAAACTAGTATTTCCACCTAAAGCAGTAACCAGTACCTAATAACCAGTGCATTTACCTAACATACGGTTATCGTAAAATACGGGTACGTAAAAATGTCAAAATTTGAGTAGGTACCTAAGAATAATGGCATATTGCGTTTTACATGGGCAATTAAATACTTTCTTAGTGTTATCTATATACCTACTTACTATATTTTACACACTATCGAAGATAGGTATATAATTATGCGAGACCGAGACAGGAAGAGACGCGTGCGGCAGAGGCGCGAATGCTGCGCCGCTTCCCGTGATCAAGCAACTCACAAATAAATGACTAAGATCTATTTAACACTTGCTAATAACGATAATAACTTGATAATACGACTATCAAAACATCCCATTGTAATCTACACAGTACTTATTACTTCGAAAAACAGTTTATAGTTATAACGTACCGAACCGATAACTAGTGCAATTTACCTAATTTACGGTTATCGTAAAATACGGATTAGGTACCTATAGGAGAAAATTGTAGTGTGTAAGAAGAACTAAGAATGTTAGCATGTCGCGTTTTAGATACACCTATTTTGAATCAGGCTAAAAGGCCTATTACACCATTCGTTATTCAGACAGTCTTACTGAGATTCAGCATAGTGTAATAGGTACGAGCAAGCAAACATGTCTGTCTTACCTAGAGCGAGACAGAACCGACCAAATGGGCTATGAAAGAAAGAACAGACTTTAAGACTGTCTTAGTAAGATTGTCTGATTATCGAATGGTGTAATAAGCGCTTAAGTCTATCAAATATTAAAAATTATAATAGGAGCTGTGGTGAGGCGAGCCACAAGTAGCCACAGAGGCGACAAGCAAGACCTAAGTAGGTAGGGTACATTTGATTAAATATCGTTTTAGTTTTAGAATAATAATCACTTACCAGTAAATTTATCAATGGTTTCTTGTGGTACTTCCCATTCTTTCAATAATGCCTCCATATTTTTGCACGCACTATATTTAAGTATAACACGGTTTTTACTCACAGAACAGTAGAGAATGGCGGCGGGCGGGCGTCTGGCTGCGGGTGCGACGCCTGTACAGTGGGCGGGCGGCGGCGGGCAGCACTTTTTTTTAATAATTTCATGGCCATGGATACAAAGTCCTTTAACCGCAAACTTCAATATTTTGTTTCTTATTAATGATGATTATGATTAGAGAGCGGGTGATGATGAATGAGATGAATCCCTCCCTTTTTTTCAATTCAGTAAAGCCGTGGACACTACTAAAACTTTAAGTCGAGTTTTGTAGAGAATACGAAAAGTCACATTTCACAATGTTTGTATCATTTGCCCACACTTGCGCATGTTAAAAAACCGGTAAGTACCTATATACCTATGCATCCGCATTTTTATATGGTGACAATGGTGTTTTACAAAAAAATCGGCTAAGTGCGAGCCGGACTCGCGCACCAAGGGTTCCGTACATACCTATTAATAACATAGTGTAAATAAAAAAAATTAATATCAGTAAAAGTTAGTAGGTAGTTAGGTTTAGATAACAATTTTAATTTTGTAGTTGAAATGTATGGCCTTCCATACGATCAAACTTCAAAACTATCTTTATATTCGTTTTTTGTCAAATATTTACAAATTCACAATTTTCGTAATTTTCCCTTTAGTTGTGTTATAAGACCTTGCTTCATGCCAAATTTCATGATTCTAGGACAACGGAAAGTACCCCATAGGTTTTGAGTTTTCCTTCGGAAATGCCAAATTAAGCAGCAGAAACGGCTGTATCTTTTCATTGGGTGGACATAGACGTTTGTATTTTTTCACAGCCGCAAGGCACCGTGGATCTGCGTATTTGATATAAATTTCAGCTTAATACCTGCACGCGTTCTTGAGAAAAAGGGTCTTGACAGACAGACAGACAGACGGACAACGAAGTGATCCTATAAGGGTTCCGTTTTTCTTGAAATGAAACTGTAAAAAGTGTCAAGAGCTAGGTAAAAATAAAAAAAAATGTACAAAATTGAATTTTTATATTGGAGATTTAGATCTATGCCTTACTAATTATGATTGTGCAAAGTTTCATGCATATCTTATTTTCTACCTTAGTAATAATTTACAGAAGTTAAAAGGTTCGAAAGGATTAGGACGGACAAATATAATCTAAGTATGGGCGGACACAACGATCTTATAAGGGTTCCTTGTATGTGATGTGCTATGTTGTGTTCCCTATGGATTCCTAAACGACTGGACCGATTTTGACGACTTTCACTGGTAGATAGACATGATAATCCGAGGCTTACGGTGGTAATGGTTTCTTCAACCTCTTCGGTTGAAGAAACGATTTACCCTGTAAAAAGGTAAATATGTCTTATCATTATGTAAATGGTACCCTGGGTAGGTGATAATCGTGTGATATTACTTAATATTGTGTTATTTTTACCTAAGTTTGTCTTGCACTTTTAACCTTGTGTCTTAGGTTCTCACTATAATTACCTTTAATTACGTCTGTTTTACCTAATAGTACGGTTAATTATTGATATATTGCGATATTTTGCGATAACCTAAGAAAAGTGTAAATGTATATTAAGTATTTTCTACATCATCTTAAGTACTTGCGACCTAAACTAAGCTTAATAAAACCTAATGCTTATGTTTAGTTACCTACACGTAGGTAATTATTGAATGTTAGTGAAATGAAATTGATTTGGCCTAATTTGGGTGTTTTAATGGATCATAATAATAGATTCCTGTGCCCATTGATACTAATAGTTGAATAACATAATAAATAACATAATGAAAAACAACTCGGTAACATTTACCAAGTAAAAAGGTGAATATACGTTACCATTACGTAAATGCTGCAGATCATCCTACCTAAGCAAATAGGTATGTCCTGGATAGGTGAAATTAATCGTGTGGTATTACAGAATAGCGTTATTGTAACCTAATCCGGTTTGCACTTTTACCTTGTTCTTTAGGTTTTAGCTACTATGACCTATCACATGGCTGTTTTAAACGAGTAATAAGGTTAATTATAAATACGTTGCTTAATTTACGATAACCTAAGAAAAATGTAAATGTAATAGGTATTGTCTACCCTATTTACAAGTTGTTGCGACCCAAAATTAGTTTCTAGAAACCTAATGTGGTAGTTAATTGTACGTTATTATTTATGTAAAGGGCAATTAAATTAAATCTACATAATATTAGGTGTTTTCAATCTATCTGTAATCATATAGTGTTAAATTTACGTAATGTGATAAGTTTAACTTAACTGTATAATTAGGTACCGGCTCTTTAACGTAATAATTAAGTAAAAAAAATGGGTATCTTTTACGTAAAGTAGGTTAAAAAGAACTAATATATGTCAGTACCAAGCGCTCTAGGTTGACTTTACCCAACTGAAGGTAAAAATATTTACCTATACTAGGTTTAATGAAACTAAGTTAGGCTATATCAAACTATTTTTTGTATTACCAACACTATTAGGTTTGCATTTACCTATTTTTTTTCTCAGTGTAGATAATCGTGGAATGACTGAGCCTTAAGGAGGTAAGAATAGGGTCCGAGAAGAATCGCGTACGAAGTCGCAGTGAACAGCTAGATAACTCTTTGTTATTACTTTTCTACTTATTATAAATTATACACTTAGATACATTAGACTTAACGATGTAAACCTAACAGCTGGCGGCTTTGTCGTTGAATGCGGTCTAGTTCAGGCCGATTATTATACACTATACATAGTTGGCTAATAATAGTTAAGTACAGGATGTTACTATAATAGATAGATTTGTTATACAGGGTTATAGGTAGGTAACTCACCAAAAATCTCTTAAGGGTACATTCATATCGTCGTCAATATAAACAATTTCACAATATAGCCCTGTAAAATTCTAAGGGATTTAATTGATAGATTTATACTTACTAAATTTATAGTTATGTCTATGTTATTGCTGCTTAAATATAATTATGTATGTACATATATCAGTCTCCGGCAAGCATAATACTTTGCATAGTTTGGGGTCAGACGACCGTGTGTGAAAAATGTCCTTTTTTTTAATTAGATAAAATAATAATTCAAGCAAGTTTAGTCAATTTAATTAAACACTAGAATTGGGCCAAAAAAGTGCAAACGTTAATAAAACGAGTTTTTTTATTAGTAGATAAGGCTGCGTTTGCCATCATATCGCCTGATGTTAAGTAATAAAGATAATACAATGCACGCTTGCCTTGAAGAAACCGATTTAGTCGAGATTTGAAGACACTCTCTTCCCTATCTCTTCTTCTGTACATAATATAGGGGTACAAATTACTGTTGCTCCCGACTAATTCTACTTTCATTAGATTTAAAATCAAAGTCGCTTACCGCGACTGCCCCCTCCTGTCAGTATTTCCGCCACCTTCTCCTAAACCATCAGTTAGATAATTTTCACGGCAGGTATATAGAGCTATACCTTGCAAAGCCGAACTGGATCGCTAGTAGATTACAACCAGAATTCTGAAACATTTCGTTCGTCTAAGCTACAAAAGAATACAATCCACATTTATTTTGTCTGCAATACTGGTGACTCCGATACAGTAGCTTGCTCGGGGCCGGAAGCGGGACAGATATTACTGCCTGGAATTGCATTAGACATGTCCCGGCATTACGTATTCAAAGATGTCGCCTTTAGGGATAACATTGTGTCGATAGAAAAAAATATCGATAGTTATACCTAGCAGCGTACCGCCATGCACCCCTAGCATGCGCGCGCGACAAAATTCTTCTCGTCACTTTTTGTCATGCGAGAACGTGACAAGGCTATGTGTATACATACGTCTGTCTCGATAAAAAGAGTCGACACGCCTTTGTCGCGTCGCGTATGCTAGGCCTGCTGGGCATTACTCTATAACTAAACTAACACATTAACCTATTCAAAAAAATATCGATTAGTACTCGTTTCGTTAGATATGAGATTTTGTGTGATTGCTCGTTTTGTATTCAATACTTATCTGATGTTTTGAGACGGTGTATTCTGACGCTCGGAATATGATTAGTGGCGTTTAGATAAGATCTCGATGTCTTAGTGATAAGGTCGTCTACTGCTTAGCGTACGATTTATTAAGTCATTAATGTTTATGTCTTTGTATGAAATACCTAAGATTTTTTTTAAATTAATATACTTCCTTGTTATTTATTACTCGTGCCTTTACCTAGGTAAAGTTATGATAAGAAACTCTAATTTATATTTGTTTTTACCGACCGACCGAGCGTAGTGTAGCGTGTAGCTTTTATGCTTTAGCTTCGACAAAAATGCTTTCGTATGTCCAAATGCTGGATCTCTGCCACTAGTTTACGAGTAGGTACTTACTGAATATTCAACGCTGAAACAAAACAGCCTTTCTTATATTATGATTTTATGAAACGGGAATTACTCACGTACAATTAAGCTGATAATTCCGACCTTAGTTTCAAACCGCATTCGACGGTCTTTATCAGAGCGAGTGTGTGCGACGTGTACGTAAGTAATTCCAGTTTCATAAAATCGTAATGTTTGAAAACCGCGTCAGTTTCCAAAATAAAGCCTTTCTTATACTTTTTCGATATCGATACTAAAATTAATATACTTTTCCCATCCCTATTAAGTAGGTGCACTGTTCCCAGTGTATGTGCTAATGCGAGACACGATGCAGCTGTTTACCAACAACGAGGAATTAAGTACTTTTTAATTTTGTTTTAGGTTGAATTAAACTGTTGAAACGCTTGTAATCTCAGTGGAGCTTAAACTGTTTCTTGTAACATGAGTTTGTTGACACTTTGAATTACTTTTAAATTACTTATCTGTGTGCATTGAGCATGGAAGCAACACAGCTGAGCATCTTGAGAAGATTTCCCCTTCGTCTAGAGGAAACGAAACAAAATCGAAGCAGGGACCCTTTGCAGGGTCCAAATTCGAAGCAGGGATTTGAGATTTTCATCTCATTTTTGTTCGTCCTTGTTGCTCTAGTTTGAAACGTCATAGGTGTGAGAGTGACCAAGATAAAATCTCATCTCATCTCACCATCAGGAATAGCCCCCCAGAGGCGGACTTTAGGCCGACTGACCGTGTCCAATCGTGGACACAAGCATTGATAAGAACAAAAAATTTGGCTGGAGAGATGTCCCCGAACAGGGACATCGATCATCTTGATTAGTTTCGTAATTTTCGAGGTAAAACGGTCAAAATGAAAAAGAAAGAGGCAGCTGGTACCACATAGGCTATGAGTACTTAAATGTCTAGAGAGTTCCGTACTGTTTATGAACGAAAAGTGACAGGCCGACTAGGGTTGCGTCATACATTTTGTTCATTTATAACCTAACAGTGGGCTGTTAATTTTGGCCCGTGCAATGTTTTTTCAGTTCACCTGGACATATCATTTATCAAAGCACATGGGCCAAGACTGCTAGTCCCCCTTTTCCTTTAGTACATCTCTGTTTTAATGTATCCCACATGTTGGGCACACAAAAAAAGTTACTGGCACTCCAAATTTTGCAAACTATGTTAGCGGCAAGTCAAACAGAAACGACGTAAAACAAGGACGCGTTGCGGATGGAGCGGAGAAATGTCCACACCCTGTCTTCTCTGTATGGCTTAATTATTAAGTTAAGTGTGTTTGTGTGTGTGAGTGTGTGTGTGTGTGTGAATGTGTGCGCGTGTGTGTGTGTGTGTGTGTGTGTGTGTGTGTGTGTGTATGTGTGTGTGTGTAGCATCGTAGCTCTCGAACGGATGAACCGATTTTATTTTCTTTTTGTTTGAAAGATGAATTAGTCGGGAGTGTTCTTATATAGCTATGTTTGATAAAAATCAGTGTCGGGGGTTTTTCTAATTTTTTATTGTACTTATTACTACGTCCAATATTGGCAGATTTTCCTCGATTCGTTACCCATATAAATGAGACTAATATGTATTGCGACTCTTCTACACATTTTGTATGAAGGTATATTGAAGAGATGCCGCGTCTACGTCTCCTCCATGGCTCGTTCTCGTCTTACGTCTTTTCTGTCTGGCTGGCGCCTGAATATAGTTACTTACAATAGGTAAGTCAGGGCTTCCTTAATCAATTAAAATCTCAGACGTTCCCAAGGTTAATTGTACAAAACGTACCTGAGAGACCGGGGCCTTAAGTAATTACATTAGTTTGTAATTGATTCCTATTTCGAAGCAATTTTCTAACAATTTCGTTCAAATGATGCGAACAGAATTGTCAAATTCGACTAAGTATAAAATGTTGGTTTGGGAGTTTTTTTCTACTAGTGGGTCCAGGCGTGATCCAAAAAAGTAATGACGTCATCGACATCCGTCTCTTTCGAACTTGTTGTAAATGACTTATTTCGATCTTGCTTAAGCATCGATTGACGTCACTACATGCTGCTGAATGCTATACCTGGCGGAGCATATTATTATACCATGAATAGAATAGAATAACTCATTTGTCGTATCCTCTTCATCGTAAGGTTGCCTGGAAGAGATCGCTTTTAGTGATAAGGCCGCCAGTTGTTACACTATTTAATAAGTTTTATCATTATTTTTCTCTTGTTGTTTTGTTATCTGTGGTGATAACAATAAAGAGTTTATCTATCTATCTAATATTTTTTATTGTCATTAAGTAACAGTTCCTTAACAATTTTAGCTAAAAAACTAATTAAGGATGCTCATATAATGGACTCGTCAAAAGGTAATTACAAAAGCTTTTGGTAATATTATTAAAGTCTTGTGTCTCCCTCAAAAAAAGACAACGACAATATTGCGCGGGTATCCAGACTATGTTTCCGGGAAGACCATAGGTCCAGGAAGACTTCTTGATAGGTAAGACTCAGGCTATACAAATAAGGATACGTAAATACTTGGCTTAATTTTTGTAAGTGTTCTGGTCGTTGCAATTAAGATAGGTAATTTTATTATAGTCGCTACAAATCTACCTATTTTCTTAGTAAGGCCTAGCAGTTATCTATGCTTAATGTATAAATGAAATGTAACTGCATAAAATACGAGTATGTATAATACGATGGGGAGGCTATCCACCAAAACACAGGTGTTAATACACATAGTTTGGTTGCCAATGGCTATGGCTGCACAAATTGTTGTATTTTTCTAGTATTATAAAATGATTTTGATTTAAAACTAATGTTTTTAAAAAGGTGTTTTTTTTTGTGGGGGCTGAGCTACCCACGTCCGTAGGAGTGTACTCTATTTAGATTCCCTACACGTGGTCCCCGGGTAGTGCTAACCGGGTAGCAAACTCTGGTGGGAGGCTTCGGCCGTGGCTAGTTACCACCCACCGGACCAAGCCATGCCGTGAAATGACCTAGTCGTGTTTCGGGATGTAGTCCGGTGTAACCGTTCCGAAGACGGGTCTGAGCAGTAGCGCACTTGTAGCGCCTCACTCAACTGCCGTCTTTGTACTTCTTCACTCAACAAAACTTCAAGGCTATAGTGAATAAGTACCTCATAGGTCGTCGTGCTCCATCTTAGACCACAACGTCGCTTAACATCAGGCGAGTTGGTGGTTAAACGTCGACCTATTCTACATGAAAAAAAAAAAGGTAAGTTTATATGTTTGTATGTAAGAGGTAATAGGTAATCTCCGGAGTTACTGGTCCGACAAAAAAAGTCTTTCAATGAGCGCCATAAGCTATGAAACGAACGAAGCCACGGGTGGACAGCTATTAGGCGCAACACACACTGCACCGGACATCGCTCCGGTGTGCGGTGATGCGGATTTTAACTTTGACTGTAATTTCTTGATCTGTATACAAAAAACGCAGGGTATACACTGACACCGCGTCTCCGCAGAGAAGCGCCATGCTAATTTCGTCGCTCTGCAGCGGCACTGTGGTGGCAGTGTGAAATCCGCCTTGGCTAGTTTACAAAGCGAGTGACCATCTGAGCCACGCTAGAGCACAGATGTAAATAATAAATAATAATAAAATATCAGGACACTTCGACACACGGTCGTCTGACCCCAAACTAAGCAAAGCTTGTACCTACTATGGCTGCCAGAGACTGATATAAATACATATATATTTTTAAATACATACATAGATAGATATTTACACCCAGACATAGAACAAACACAAATGTTCATCGCATAAATGTTTGCCCTAGGTGGGAATCGAACCCACGCCCCCAAGCTCAGAAGGCAGGTTCACTACCAACTGAGCCACCGAGGCAGTCATAATGTTTCCGGACAGCCATTAGACTGACAACTATAAGACTGACTGTGATGAAGTAGGACCTATCTATAGCAGAGTACTCACTGGGCCGTGGAGCACGCAATGTAGCAGATACTGTATCCAGTGAGTACGTTGGTGTGAGTCTCGCAGCAGGCTCGCGTACACGTACACTCACTCACGAGCCGTACGCCGCGCCGTACAAGTCGGTGGACAAATACGTCATCGCCCACTTACATACACACGCACACACTACACGAGTGCGCAGGCACGCTAGACGGCGAGGGCTCGGTGCGGCGCTCGCAGTCAAAGACGCGAGCCGCTCACCGATAGCATTCACACATACATACATTCCGTGATTTGTAGCCAGCGATAAATCTGGTGTATTGGTACGCGTGTGAATGGTGGGCTTTATTACGGTAGCAGTAGCAGTATTCAGCTTATTGAAACTATGCCAGACGTGGTATTTGGAGTTTGCTAGTCACAAAGTCTAATTCGAACTTCTCCAGCCCTGGTACCTATTTATGGTTGAGCTAGTACAAGTCAGTCAGTACAGTATTTGGATCCACCTACCTCTTAACCTATCCTCTACCTTTGACAAATTCTCATTGGCTTGAAACTAGTCGTAGAGTGACAGTCGCTTCATGGTTAAATCGGTGAAAGGGTACTCAAGAATCTGAATCGATGTAGGGTTCGGATATTTTATAGGTACTAGATGTACGAACCTTTTCTGGGAGAAGGGCAACTTTCCAACAGATAGGTAAGTTTTTTGTTACCGATTTTGTTTTTACCCATCGACATGAAAAAATCTCGATGTTCTTACCTCATTAACCACCAAA
Source organism: Peribatodes rhomboidaria (assembly GCA_911728515.1). Lineage (NCBI taxonomy): Eukaryota > Metazoa > Arthropoda > Insecta > Lepidoptera > Geometridae > Peribatodes > Peribatodes rhomboidaria. Next base: position 1,975,314 of record OU452184.1, on the reverse strand, counting down.
GTGTCTTAAATTTATATCCTGAACGTGATTAAATAAATAGGCTTTTTTACATATATTTTTATAGGAGTGGCCTAGCCCTCTTGTCGGAGGTTTTAAGCCACCTGAAGACCTCTGATATGCCAAGGCAGTCGTTGTTAGGAAGACAACCAGGCCTTACAATTTTGTCATCATCCGATCCAATAATGCAAAAATTTGGATGGATGTATGAATGGATGTTTGTTACTCGATCACGCTAGAACGGCTGAACGGATCTGGACGAAATTTAGTACATGGATAGAATATAGTCTGGACTAAAATATACGATATTTTTTAATGGCGGGTAAAACCGCGGGTAGCAGTTAATGGTTAGTAAAAAAATGAAAAATAAACACTGCAAAAAACATTGATTTATGAAACGGGAATTACTCACGTACGATTCAGTCGATTATTCCGACTATAGTTTCAACCGCATTCGGCGGTCTATATCAAGGCGAGGCGCGCGCGCGGCTGAATCTCGCATAGCACTACATAGTTCCCGTTTCATAAATCATAATGTGTGAAAACCACGTCAGTTTCCATAATAAAACTGCAAAAAAAATATGAAAAAACAGTCGAGGTAACCCATCCTGTTAACACCAACCATCTGTTTTTCCGACTCACTACAACCTAGGTATCTTCAAGGCCAGAGTGAATAAGTACCTACTAGGTCTTCGTGCTTCATCTTAGGCCACAATGTCGCTTCACATCAGGCGAGTTGGTGGTCAAATCTTGACCTATTTTTAATAAAAAAAATCCTAAAACTAACAGCGTCGTCCATTGCTTAACGACAGGTCGAACTCTTTATGAGAGCGCTGCCGAGAAGGTAGGTACTTGATATTTGCCCAGATTGTCCCTGATTCCACGGAGCGCGGTGAGCCGTGCTCAATATCCGGCGCGGACAAATTGCCCCGGGTCTCCCGCGGCCATCGGCGGCCGGGACAAAGGATGTTTACTTCAATACTAATCGCGTGTGCTAACTGCTTTCACCCTTAAATCTGTGACCTAAGGTAGCCTTGGCAACTAACTAGTTTTATATAAGCTTTAGCAACTTTAACGTTGAAAGTGTAGAAGGTTTTTTTTTTCGTGTCTGAGTCGAATTTGGTTGGGTTAGTAGGTTTTATTGCATTTTTATGTCTGCTTTGTGCACAGACATCCAATACAGTAGCAGACCAAACATGAATTGCTAGTTATTATACAAATAGATGATCAGTTTATCCTTTTTATTCCTCAGTAACAATTCAGTAATGGTATCTCCTTCATTTACCTGTTGCAACAAGGTCTCACACATAGACAAAATACCATCCGTAGCCGACTGTGTGAACTTGGCACCCGACCTTTTGTTGTGAACTTTTTTTTTGAAAAAAAATTTTTTTTTATAATTTAATTAATAGATTTCGGTAAGTATAAGATAGTAGTGATGTTAACTTTTTAAGTAGTAGTGCCAAAAAAATAAAAAAAGCCATGCATGTATAGCTAGGGATGGTTGTCATGACGACAGCACGTGAAAGTTCGGTTGGTTTGATGACATTTATTTTAGTGACAAAATTTTGCTTTTTTTGATGATTTTATTGCAAGAAAATCGGTGAACATGGCAAAGTGCAGTGCATACCGGCGTGAAAGTGCCTCATATAGCAAATCATCCATTGGATTTTCTTTTTATCGGTTTGATAGTTACATTTTTGCTCTTAGAATTCCATTCGTTTTTTCCCAGGAATTTATATAAATGTTCAAACCATACGGTTTCTTTCGCGGATAATCTATCTTAGATGCTATTCTAGGTGGTGTGTTTTCATACTACGCTGATAAACACCTAATGTTTGGTCTGCTACTGTATTGGATGTCTGTGGATTTGTGTTTGTGATTTGACAAAAAAATAAAAATGTCAAAAAACCCCGACACCGATTTTCATCAACATCGATTTTCATTAAGCATTCAGGGAGGACACTCCCAACTAATTCACCTTTCAAACAAAAAAAGAACAAAATCAGTTCATCCGTTCGGGAGCTACGAACTACGATGCCACAGACAGACACACACATACACACAAGCACACACATACCGACACGTCAAGCTTATAACACCCCGTTGTTTTTGCGTCGGGGGTTAAAAATAACAAGATGCAATGTATCCATATAATCCATAAAAATCCATAATAATTAATCTAAATCGTAATCGTAAATTAATAATTAATAACAAAAAAAAAAATTAATACCAATGATAAAATAAAATTGAAATAAAGTTGTAAGAACCTTTTGAGTTTTTTTTTACATTTTTAGTTACTTACAAATTCTTTGAAACTAATTTTAACTGTTTTTTAAGTTTCTATAATCTCGTAAAATCACTTCCCCCGGTGGTGGCTCATTTGGTAGTGAACCTACATTCTGCGGTTGGAGCCGTGGTTTCAACTCACACCTAGAGCAAACATTCATGAGATGAACATTTATGTTTGTTCAATGATTGGGTGTTAATTGATCCATTTAAGTATGTAAAATATATAGCTATACATGAATATCAGTATCTCGCTGCCATAGTAGAAGATTTGCTTAGTTAGGGGTCCCAGCTAACAGCACGCACCAATTTGTTCATTGTGTGAACATATGTGCGTATTGTATGTCATCTGCTACATGACTGGAGCCCGGATGTATGACAACAGGATCGCCCCCTGTCACATTTGGGACTGAATATCGTCCGGCGAAATGTGGGTGTTGTATTACACCTCTGCCAGCCCCCTCGGAGGAAAGGCGTGACGATATGTTATGTATGTCATCTGCTACATGACTGGAGCCCGGTGTATGACGACAGGGTCGCCCCCTGTCACACTTGGGACTGATTATCGTCCGGCAAAGTGTGGGTGTTGTATTACACCTCTGCCAGCCTTCGGGGGAAAGGCGTGACGATATGTTATGTTATGAAATTAATTCTCTACTAGTTGCGCCCTGCGGTTTCACCAGCGGTTGAAAAGTATCCTATGTGCTGTTATGCTATATGTAAATGAACTGGCGTTCAGTAAGATGAAAAAAAAATCATCAAATCATCATCACATCATCATCATACCCAACCAAGTACTTTTAAGAAAGATAATAATGCTACCTCTGTAAAAATATCAAATAAAAAAAACTTATACTTGAAATAATCTCCACACTATAGCGATATATACATTTGGGTTGGTCGATAATCGACACCCATAATAGATACTTACCTACAAGCAACGGAACTCAGAGTATTTGCGCAGATTTGTCCATCAGCGCCACCGTCGGGGCAGCGACGAGTATTCAATATCCGGTATATACAAATTGCTTTCCGTGACACAGTAAAATAATAACCTCTTTGTTACAGGGACTGACACAAACTAGATTAAGATCTAAGGCTTTAAGGGAGGGCTTCTTGTTATCATTATCAGCCCACCGGCCACCCACTTCTGGGCATAGACGTCTGTTTACTTCAAACTTCCCGGACCTTCAAACTTCAACCTTCTTTCCTGGATCAAATTAGCGTAGTAACGCTAATTTGGTCCAGGTACGACGTTCCAGGGGGGCTATTCCTGCGCGTGAGATGAAATGAGATTTTATCTTGGTCCCTCTCACACCTATGACGTTTCAAACGAGAGCAACAAGGACGAAAAAAGGTGAGAGGAAAATTTCAAATCTCAGGGCCACAGTTTAGAAATTTAATCGCTGAAAGCGATTTTTAACCCCTAACGCAAAAACAACGGGGTGGTATATGTTAGTGACACATTTTCGACATTTCTGATGTACTTGTCTCGGGTGGACCCGACTATGTCAGGAGCCGACGTGCACAAGTTTGTGCAGAACCGACTGGGAGTAAAGGCGCCGGTGGTAGCGATGCAGCGCCTGGAGTCAACTGTACGTGAGACTTATTTCAAGTCTTACTTACTACGGGTTCCAGTGAAACACAAGGCAGCTCTACTCTCGACTGAGTTCTGGCCAAAAGGGTTAGTGTTCCGGCGCTACTGGGAGGCCGCACAGGGAGCAAAAGCCCAGAAGATTTAGTTAATTTTATTGATGTTATTTATATGTATGTTAGTCTGTAAGGTATTTATTTTCTATGGGCCTCTGTAACTTGCATTGTATGCAAGTTATATTGCCTGAAATAAATGGATTATTATTATTATTAGTGGGATTAGACGTGCCTGTGTGCCTACGTGTTTGTGTGTGTGTCTTCGTTGTTGTTTTTTTTTTTGTTTGAAAGGTGAATTAGTGACGAGTAAGACACTATGCGATACTTACAGTCCAATTCTAGCTTAAAACAAAACGTGTAAATAGTTTTTTATGAAATTCTAATCTTAGAGTAACTTTCGGATATACAGACATTACTATGAGCGCTTGAACGCACAGGGTACAAAAGAAACTGGCAGCTGTCAAGTCAATGTACTGAGAAAGATAGTACTTAGCATATAATAATAATAATAATAATAATAATAATAATAAAGTTTATTTTATTCCAAGTTTCAAAATACAGATACATACTTCTGGGGACTCCTTTTAAGCTAATAAAGCTTGTGCTAAGAGCCCCCGCTCTTTCTTATTATAGTACATCATTTATTTACAGGGCGTGAATGCGTGAGTATGTGTGTGTGTGTGTGTGTGTGTGTGTGTGTGTGTGTGTGTGTGTGTGTGTGTGAGAGAGAGAGAAAGCGAATTTATAACAGACTTTATAACATGACTATTTTTTTTTTTCAAAGCACAGTTAGTATTAATTTTAAAACCGATTTTAAAATTTTCAATTTTTTTATTTTATTTTTATAACTTGAGCAACATTTCAGTTTCATTGTAGTTTAGTGGCTTTAACCACTCTGTGAAACATTTTTTACATTCGTAAAATCTTTTAGGATATAAATCTAAAACTTTGTTTGCTTTGTTGTATAAATTAGCCGAACGTACATTAAATTGCTTGCGAGCAAATTCAGTTTTGCATTTAGGAACCATCGCAACTGACACCTTTCTTCTTTTTGATGGTTTTTGAACACCAGCATCGAATGGTAGAGTTTTATGTTTTTTAAGAACTAAGTAAACAAGATAAAGTTTTCTAACCGAGAGCAAATTACTTATTCGATAGATATCTTCGGTGGAGTACCTGATATTTTTAAAATACATTACTTTAATCAAAGCTCGTTGAGCTCGTTCAGCTGCAATAAATTTTGTTTTTGAAGCTCCCCCCCAGATTGGAATACAATATATTAAGATGGATTGTGCCAGAGCCACATATATTTCATTTAATAGGTTCCTAGGTGACTGACTGTTTTTTTGAGGGACAACATGTCTAAGTGATCTAAAGATCCATATCAGTTTCCTTACTCTATTAGATACTTGCTCTAAATGTTCATACCATGTGAGTCTGTAATCTATTATCACCCCCAGATACTTAGTATTTGACATCTTGTGGATACTAGGACATCCACAGTTTGTCTTATCGGTAGTATCGCATTCATGAACTCTTAAGTCAAATTCTGCAGTTGGTTGAGTACGGTTATTGATACTAAAACATATGTAGTTGGTTTTGGAAGTGTTTAGTGTTAGAAGGTTAGATTTGAGCCAACAAGCAACTTGAGTCATACCAGTTTCAGCAATGGTTTTTACCGCTTCCCAGGATTTTCCTGAGAAAACAATAGCTGTATCATCAGCATAAGAAAATAGATTGGCATCCTTGAGTGATAAATTATATAGATCATTAATATATATTAAAAATAATGTAGGACCTAAAACACTTCCCTGTGGAACACCATACGTCACATCCACGTCATCACTAAGGGTTTGCCCCACCTTAACTCTCTGCTTTCTATTGGATAAGTAATCTATAAAAAGTCTTAAGGGTATTTCTCTAATTCCAATACTTTCCAGCTTATTCACAAGGATCGAGATAGATACCGTGTCAAACGCTTTTTTAAGGTCAAGAAACACTGCTAAACTTTTATTTCCTTTATCAAGTTGGTGTATTACAAGAGATGTTAAGGCAGATATTGCGTCTTCCGTAGATTTACCTTTTCTAAACCCAAATTGCATAGGAGACAAAATATTGAATGAATTTAAATAATTAAGTAGTCTAGAGTTCAGTACTTTTTCTAAGATTTTTGATATTGCTGGCAATACAGATATAGGTCGATAATTGTTTATATCACTACTGTCTCCACCCTTATGAACCGGAGTTATTAATGCCTGTTTTAAAGGACTTATATACTTACTTAAGGGTTGTGAATAAGGGGTAAAGTGGGAAGATCATCACATCAATATTATACATGCGAAAAAGTTTGGATGGATGTTTGTTACTCAATCACACCTAAATATTTAACATGAAAAATATCGACTCTCTGCGCGATACCTTCACGGAACACAAGTTCCTAACGTTTACCCGTAAATACATTTACGAAATTTGTTTGTTTGTAAAGTAAAATCGTAGTGATTTCCTCAACTCCTCAAGCAGAGCTGACGTTCTAAGATCTAAATATAAAATAACATTTTAATTCCTCAAGAAAATAACGCTTTTGATTGATAAAAAATCATACTATGCAGCTATAAAAATTTACAACAATTTGCCCTCTGACATAAAGACTCTAGAAGGGGCACTGTTTTCCGTGAAATTGACGAAATGGCTATTAACAAAAGGGTTTTACGATTTAAAAGAGTTTTTAATGATAAAAATAGCGATTATTTACTCTTATTTTGATAGTGTTGTTTATTTCATATTGTTCAACTACATTTATAAGTACAATGTGATGTACATAGCATCACATTGCACACTCGACTTGGGTCTACTGTTGAGACTATATTTAAATTAAATTCTGCAATGAATGATTCTTATTCTTATGCTAAAGACATCAGAATGAAATTCGGAATACGGATAGATTATAGTCTGGAATATAGCTCATGGGCTACTTTTTATCTGTAGGTAAATACCGCACGCGCAACTAGTAATAACTACTACATGGTAACTGTAATAACTAGTAATTGTATCGCGACCGCGCTCACTGCGACGGCTGCACAGGTAGGTACCTACTCGTACTTTCACTTGAACTTGGTGAGACATGACGAGCGGCACTAGCCGATACCTACAACAGCTGTTTTGGGTGAGCGCGCGCGCGTATGTACGATATAATCATTGTTTCTTTATGTATTTATATTTAGTTAGTTTCTTTAAGTATTTATATTTTTATTTTATTCTTTAAGTATTTATATTATTACATAATATGGCATATTTAAGCTAAATAAGGGTGAGAACTGTTTCTCCTAGACAAACCGCATTGGTTTTATGGGCATGTTTAGTTTAAGCTGTAGTTGTATTTAAGTTAACAATATAATAAAAATAAAAAAAAAGTAAAGGAATATTTTTGATGCAGACTTTGACATTGCAAATTGTAAAAAAAGCTACAGTACACAGCTATTTGTTTCACACGCAGGTGAAATGCTTTAAAACCCCAGTCACGAAGGGTGGCTGGTGTCAACTAACGATAGACGCAACTCACACGTTTCGTACGTCATTTCCGCCGCTAGTCACAGGTGGCAACTGACAGCTGACAGCGTGGAGAATAGTACAGAGGTGGCAGTATTATGTACCCATCTAAAACTAGTGATTTCAACATTGATAAAAATAGCTTATTTTCGTTACTAACGCTAATCTAGGGCCAGCCATCTACCCCCTTGTCAATAAACGATGTAAAGTCTCGGAATAATCATATAGGGACAACTGGGGTAAATTCGTCTGTGGGGCAATTGCGTCTTTCGAGAATCACTGACAAACCCTTCACAAATTAGGCAACTAACGCCATCTTGTACAGATTATTGCAACTAAAGATGTAAAAAAAAGATGTAGGTGGCTTAATTTGTGAGAGGTTTGTCAGTAATTCTCGAAAGACGCAATTGCCTCTCAGACGCATTTGTCCCAGTTGACCTTTTGATTTACATTTATATGTATACTTAAATACTTTTTATAATAGTTTTACAGTGTTTTGTCTTTTTCGATCGAGTTCGTAAAATTTGAAAGAGAGTAAAAGATAAAACATTGTAGGTATACTCGTAGCTATTTTGAGACTATTCAACGTTTATTATTAAGGGGGCTAATGATGTGCTTTAGGAGTCTTACTTCTACTAGAACCAGTTCTTAATCCATACTGGGGGCTATATCCTGGCGCTCGCGATTTTACCTCGATCTCTGTCTCTCTAGTAAGATAAATCATTAGAGTGAAATTGAGTCTAGAGCTTCAGGTTTCTCCCCCTCGAGGATGCCCGCTTTATCGTGGCGGAGGCCTTGTTGCTGTGGTCTGGGCAGCTACAATGAAGCTAAGAGGAATCCGAGCGGGACGCCCACGTTAGAGCGGTCCAAGAGTGTAGATTGCGAGCTATATGAGCAGCACTGCAACTGAGGCAGGCTGCTATGTCGTTGTTCGTACGCACCGCAGCTGAGGGCCGGAAGCTGCGGAGGGAGAGGAGCGCCGTTACCACGGTGCACTGCTCTCCCTACCTTCCTAACTTCTCTACCTTTCCCTAGGTTCAAAAAAGGCCCCAGGTATGTTCGTGCCAACATTGTTAGATACTAGTCGCTACGAGACTTCTGAGCCTTGAACATCGACGTAAAGTGACGTGTTTGGCTATTTTCTACAGGCTGCATTTCGGCGAGTGTGCGTTGGAACTGTATGACCTAATCTCTTCTTCCCCTTTTTACAGCAGAACAAGTCGGAAAACGCATACGTACCATCCCTACTTAGTCGGTGACATTCCAACAACTCGTACCTACTAAACGATTTGCCTCCACCTTTCTGATACGAACCGCTAGGGAATGGAACACCTTGCCATCGTCTGTATCCCGACTAACTACAACCTGGGTATCTTCAAGGCTAGAGTGAATAAGTACCTTCTAGGTCGTCGTGCTCCATCTTAGGCCACAAAGTCGCCAAACTGGTGGTCAAAAGTCGACCCATTCCACATAAAAAAAAAACGACCACTCCAGTTAGATAGGTATTCAAGTTGGTAAAGAACTATAACGAACATTACTCCCAAAATGTCTGACCCCAACCAACAAGCAGGTGAGCAACTTTACCGAGCACGTTGTTTAGTGCCCATAAATAACTTTGTTACCAACTAACTGCAAAAATACAAAGAAAAAGCTCCCAAAACTTCCCAAATCCGTGTCTCCAAATCACGCCGGATTCTTTAACCACACACGCAACGGCAACTCAAACACAATTAAACAACTCGATTGCGCCCTGAATATTGTATGAAACCGATCGACACAGTGTAGAGAATCCAGAACAACCATGCTAAGTGTGTTCTAAAATTCCTTCTCTTAATTGCGAACACCTTTTGAACGGCTAATATTTACGGAGAAAATATTTCCATGCCGTGCAGATGGCATACTGCCGTTCTTAAAGTATACTTTAAGAAATAAAAACAAAGCAATATTTTAACTAGTTGCAACCGGTTTCCCACGCGGTCATACGGGATCAGTTAATTTTTCTACAAAAGAAAAAAAAGTGCAAGTGTTTTTGTATAATTTCACACGCTTAGATCGGTTAAGTAATTAAATCGTAAAAAACAAACAAACTCGCATTTATAATATTAGTTATTATGAAGTTATGATTATGATGATTTGTAAGCAATTTAAATATATTAGTAGGACGTTTTATGTCAACTATAGTAGACTAGTTTTAAAGAGCTTAGTCTTCGATCAATGGGTATAATTGATCGAAGAGCTTAGTAGTGTTTGTCAAGTATTGATGACATTAGCGGTCAAAACGTTAAGGCAGACTGGCAGTTGGGCCGCCAGTGGCCGCAGACCGCGTCTGTTTGGGAGACGCCTAAAGTGTACAAAAAAGGAAATAGTGCATTGTTCCACTATTTTATTCCCATTGGTGCACTGAATAAGTATAATCTTCGTACTAATTAGGCTAAATGGGCGCACTCACGCCAAAATAACTTGGCTAATTGCAAGCAGAATATTGCTTGCTATTACCATGCAAACGTTCAGAAAAATGGGTACGCGAGATGTACAAAACATTTAATCTAGTAACTCTGTGAGCTGTAGATCTCGCGGCCAACGTCTCCACTCTTTTGCAAGTCGCATTCCTCAACAGATTCTCATGAAATTTTGTAAGCAGGTTCAATAATCATACAAAGTTATTGAATCTACACACAAAATTTCAAGAGAATCGGTTAAGAAATGCTATTTTGGTCGAAGCTGAAGCAAAGACGCTTCGTTCGCTGACGCTCGCTCGGTCGATAAAATACGTAAACAGGACAAGAACGTGGCAGGAGCGTGACATTACACATTACTAATAAATAAATAAATTAATTCGGGACATTTCCACACACGGTCGCCTGACCCCAAACTAAGCAAAGCTTGTACTATGGCTGCCAAAGACTGATAGACATACTTAGATATTTTTAAATACATACATAAATACATATTAACACCCAGACATAGAACAAACACAAATGTTCATCACATAAATGTTTGCCCTAGATGGGAATCGAACCCACGCCCCCAAGCTCAGAAGGCAGGTTCACTACCAACTGAGCCACCGAGGCAGTCAAGTTCTAATACTAGTACCGTTTTAGGCTTTTTATAACGCATTCCGCATAACGCATAACGCATTTTATAACGCGTTACGCTATCTGGCAAAATTCACCCCACTTTGATTTCAAATTTATTTCCTAATATTCTAAATCCACGAAACTGCCGGAAGTGCCTCACTGTAATTTTCCCCTGTGACATCGTTTTCCATGACATTTTGATAATCTTTTCAACACCGTACCTGTGCCCTTTGCCTGGTTTATTTATTTAGCTTTTTGTGGGGTTCCGTAGAACTATTGTTGTGTCTGGCATTATGGGCAACTGACGAATTTAGAAAAGATATTTTTTCTCTATTTTTTTTTTGACATGAATTTATTTACCCGACTGCGCAAGAAGGAGGGGTATGTTTTTCGAGTGTATGTATTTTTTTTTTTTATGTATAATATCGGCATTTGACCACCAACTCGCCTGATGTTAAGCGACGTTGTGGTCTAAGATGGAGCACGACGACCTATAAGGTACTTATTCACTCTAGCCTTGAAGTTTACTAGAGTAAAGAAGTACAAAGACGGCAGTTGAGTGAGGCGCTACAAGTGCGCTACTGCTCAGACCCGTCTTCGGATCGGATGTATAAATGTATGAGGTTTATTTGGCACGCCCTACAGCCTAAACAGCTTGATGGATTTCGACATGTGAGGTGTCATTTGTATCGTCTTGATCGTGAATATGATCTAGGGTACAAAATTTTGCAGCCGAATTTTTGTTTTTCTTTCAATAATGTTACTGGTTTGACAATAAAAATTAATCGCCCAAATGAATGACGAGCATAACTTGCGAATGACTGCACATTTAGAATGTCAAAATAATGTTTAGACAAATCATTGTTGTTTCATTATCATCATTATCGGCATTCATCTCTGCTGGAAGACGTCCACTGCTGGATAAAGACATCCTTCAATGGTCTTCAACTTCGGGCAGTTCTCGCGCTACCCGCAATCAGCGGCTCTCTGCGACGCCCACCAGCTTGCCAGATCTCGTCAGTTGCTTGAAATACTACTTATTTATTAGACACTAGTGACCCACCCCGGCTTCGGCACATAAAAATCTTCCGTGAAAAATTATCTAACTGATGATGAAAGCCGCATCAAAATTGCGTGTTAGGAGTTAGCAGATTCAGACGCGGAAAGCGACTTTGTTTTATACCATGTGATAGATAGATAGATAAACTCTTTATTGTTCACACCACAAATTACAAAACAACAAGAGAAAAATTATAATAAAACTTAATAAATAGTGTAACAACTGGCGGCCTTACCACTAAAAGCGATCTCTTCCAGGCTACCTTAGGATGGAGAGGATACGACAAATGAGTATGGGACAGGGTGTGCAAAAACAACAAAAAAACATAAGATTGATTAAAAAAAAAAAACAAACAAACAAACAAAACATCATGTGTTATACCTATACACCTAAATAAACTATTTAAATAATACTTACATAAACATACATGTCATAATAATATAATACATTCTAATACTTAAAATACCTATAGTTCATTAAATATAAAAATACCTATAGTCATTAAATATATGTGGAGATAGAGATAGAGAACAGAAGAGTAACCCAAATTGATTTTTTCAAATCACGCTAGAAAAGTCAAATTAAAATAGGTGAAATGAAGAGTAGACATAGGATGAGCGGTTCTAGCTCACTTAAGGATTACATCGTGGAAGAAAGTGCCCTCAGGTTTGGAACTAGCTCTCATACCTACGACATCTTATTATAACACTTGCTTTATAAGCGTAGAATACATTGCATAATTTATGATCAGCATGTACAGATCAGATTTGACTGCCTCGGTGGTTGCGAACCTGCCTTCTGAAACAGGGGGTGTGGGTTCGATTCCCATCTAGGGAAAACATTCATGTTATGAAAATTTGTGAATGTTCTATGTCTGAGTGTCAATTATATATTTAAGTATGTATTTAAAAATAACTAAACTACATTGTATTGTATTGACTAGGTACTAATTAGTTTTTCAAACCTTTTTGTTTCTTTGGTTTTCGTACAGCGTTTTAAATTGGCTTTACTACTATTATTAGGGTCGACAAAAATATACAAATTTTAAAAATATATAAATAGCAAATAAATATAAGTTTAGCAAGTGGAGAGAAATGGTCTCTGCCTACCCCTATGGGGAAGAGGCGTGAATATATGGATGCACATATGTATATCAGTCTCTGGCCACCATAGTACAAGCTTTGCTTAGTTTGGGGTCAGACGACCGTGCGTACAAGTGTCGATTATTATATTATACTATATACGGCCCTGTCAAAACACTTGAACTGACTATCAACAAACACACCAATTTAAAAAAAAAATGTACACACAAAATTTTTGTCTCCTACACAATATAACAAAGTAATCCATCTTTAGTATTAAAATTAAACATCAAAGCTATGACAAAGCACCTTGAGGCACTCTCAAGCATCTTCAAATAAACATTTCAACCTTAAGCATTTAAAGATAATTTATCATCCAACGTACTTACTCCCCGAGCATAAACTTCACATCAAAGCAAATTCACAAACAAGTAATGGTCCTATTTTAGTCTGTGGTCCCACTATCGTCCCTCAAGGTCTGCTCTGCAAAAACTGTCATCATTTAACATAATTAAAGCACAAAAACATAACCTCGGGTGGGTAGGGTTACCATGTTGTATTGTTGGTGTGCCATGGCTAACTTACTACTGGCCATATAAAAGCCTAAAGGCCTACTTTCTTGTTCAATTAGATTTTAGTTCGGACTAGCTGCGCACCACGGTTCTACTCGTGGTTATAAACTAGCCTATGTACGAGTATTACCGCCATATCAAATTTCAACAAAATCCTTTAATCCGATTGAGTGAGAACAAGTAACAAACACACAGAGAAACTTTCGCGCTTATCATATAACTATCTTCGCCCCGCGGATATACCCGCGGTTAAAAAATTGCCTGCTATTTCCGACTACATTAGATCTCTGTGCCAAAACTTCATTCAGATCCGTTCAGCCGTTCTGGCGTGATTGAGTGACAAACAGCCATCTAAGCAAACTTTTGCACTTATAATAATTAGTGTGATTAAGTAAGAGGGATAATTATACCTATAGTTCTGCGGTGAATTTACTTGTAGTTTCTGCGATGGAACTAATAGAGTGTAACAAGAATGTAGTTGAATGTAGATAAATGTGTTAGAATGTAAAGATTTGTATCGCGATAATAATCGTGTGCCATCTCGCTCGCGCGTATGACGCGAATAGTTGGCACAAGTGAAACAGCACACGACGATACTTGCCACCATGCTTCCACAATAAAGCCTCTGCTTATCTTAGAACATAATATCAAAATCCTTTCAAGTCTTTCTGGAGTTTAGAACAACTGCGTTTTGTCTTTTTTTCTCTTTAAAATATTAAGCTCGATCGATAAAGACAAAAGACGGAGTAACAATTGCTAAGCTACTCCACATTTATGAAAAAGGTGGAGAGTATACTCACTGTTAAACCAGCTCCGTTGGTTTTGTAATTCAGAAGCGACGTCGTGCGAAATGGCAGAAACCACATTTGCACTGCACCCGAGTGTCGGTTCAAACGGCACTACTCTTACAGTCTGTTTATATGTAACACTGAATTTTGCTGACAAATCTACAAATAGTGGCTTAAACGTTGGATTAAGCCTGTAAGTTTAAATCCATGAAAGCACTTGAGCGTTTGTTGAAGGAGAATGTTTAAAGGAAATTAAAGTACGGCTGTGGCACTTTTTAGTAATCGCTTGACACTCGCTGACAATCGCTAGTCACTTACCAACCATAACCTATACTCTACCCCTTTATCTGATCACAGATATTCTGGCGGCCTCGTATCAGGTTCAATTTAAATTCCAAGGGGCTTACCGCGACTTTTGATTGTTAATGAAAATATTTTGTTGTCGTTTGGCTCCATATATTTAGCCTAGTTCCATAATGTTTCCGCCAGGTGCGCTTTATTGAAATATATAGAGCCAAACAATGTCATCATCAATCAGACCAAAGAAATACACTGCTGAACAAAAGCTTCTTCCAAGACAGACCAACTGTCAACATTCTGATCTTTACTTAAAAATCTTCTTTCGCTTCCATTCAATGTCAAGGCAGTTGGACTCAAAGTCAAAGTCAAAGTCAAAATGTTTTTATTCAATTTAGGTATCAAAGATACACTTATGAACGTCAAAGTTATTTATATATATTCAGCTCTGCGTAGGCTGGCCAGCCTCCGCAGTACATTGCTGAGAGTTTGCCAATTGCCAAACTAAAATTGTTGCTTGTTATGTATTTTTGTTTAATGATTTGTCTTTTTTATTTTTTTAGTTTTGGCAATAAATACCTTTTTTATTTATTTTATTTATTTATTTATATAGACTCGACCGCCTTGTTCGGACAAAAAGCCTCTACTCAGAAGAACAGGCAAGAAATTGAGGGGCAGGACTAGTGGGTTAGCGCACATCATTTCAGCCCGGGATACGTCCACTGCTGGACAAAGACCTTTCCAATCTTTACAACGGCCGGTCTAGCGCAGTATCCAGCGGGTTCCCGTGACCCTCACCAGATCGTCAGATCGTCAGATCTTATCTTGGAGGCCTTGGAGGCCTTGGAAGCCTTCCGACGCACGTTTTAGCGCACATGTAACCATTGAACTATATTATTTATCAATACATATAACCATTTAAATACATCTCTTTCTCTACTCATTTTCAGATGAGATAAGTAAAACCAAGTATTAAGAGATTGAACACCCAGCTTTATATCTCTACTTTCAGTAACGAAAATAGTCAGAAGTCTGTCTGTAATGAAAATAGTAGAAAGGTCTAGAAGACAGATTATTTTCTTCTTGTTAACCGTTGGATACTCGTAACCTTGTCCGTAATTCTGCCAAATCATGAACACCCTCGGTACAAGTCACCTTATGGGCATTTGGCATGTCAAGCCGGAATGGCCTGCCCTCTGGCAATTGAAGTTTCTAGGTTAATGCCTCAGATGGACGAGTACTTAGTTAAATTAGCTTTGAGATGCGGACAAGGGAAGCAGCGTAGTTTTTGTCAAACCTTTAGATCTAATTTAGGTACCTTCGAATTGAGGTTGAGCAACTAAAATGTTTTGTCTTGGTAAGAGGAAATTGGTTTACGGAGAAACGAGGAAAGTTTTTATCTTTGAGCTTGAATTTAACGAAAATAAGATTGTTCTAGATTATTTTTAAGCGTCCGCTTCTTTATTATTTTGGCATATTTTTGTACAGCGATATTAGGTACTTATCCTGGTTTAAGGGAAGATTATTGGAGACTAGCTGCGCCGCACGGTTGCACGTGGTATCCTAGACAGTATTTTACGTAGTATGACAGTAAGTACAGACAGTAATTTCTTGTTATTATACACGTAGTACACCTACCTTTTGGTAGGTGTACTATTTACTGTATTGTTATATTTTTACATTACAATTAAATAGAAAACTAATATCTATAACAAAACATAACATATGTTTCGTCACGCCTTTCCTCCGAAGGGGCTGGCAGAGGTGTAATACAACACCTATACTTTGCCGGATGATATTCTGTCCCAAGTGCAACAGGGGCGAGTCTGTCGCCACACCGGGTTCCAGTTATGTAGCAGATGACGTATTATACAATACGCACATATGTTCACACAATGACCAAATTGGTGCGTGCCGTCGGCTGGGTTTTAACCCGCTCTCTCTCTGGCTTGAAAGGCTGGCCTTCTCCCAACTAGGCTGCCATCGCTTCTTATAACACAAAAGTATTGTTACACATATGTTGACACAATGAACAAATTGGTGCGTGCTGTCGGCTGTGTTTGAACTCGCTCTCTCTGGCTTGAGAGGCGGACCTTCTCCAACTAGGCTATCATCGCTTTTATTACCTCTATACTGTACTATAATATACTATTATCTATCCTCTGATGATATCCTCTCAATGTGGACGCACCTTTAACGAGCAAATTAATACCTTTCGTTTATCGAACTAAGCTAACATTTGTCGGCCACCTGACTCGATGCAAAAACGCGATGCCGTCGAATATTCGCCATACTTTAACATCAAAACACTAATTAGGTGTGTTAAGGATTCATGAATGTATAGAAAAAACTGACGCACAGAACATTGCACAACTGTACTGCATGCGATGTGTAAAAAAGATGGACTGCATAGGATTACAACAACAACCATTTCTCTATTTCATAAATAAACCTACCTCGGTGAAACCTACATCGCATTCCACCGTTTCTCAACATGCAAAGCCAACGCCCCCGCCAGCCTACTTCGCCCCCGGAATCAGTTTGACCCCGCCACACGTCGGCACATTAAAATCACGGCGCGGAGTCGAACATGCCCCACCACGTATCGCGCCATAAAGATAAAGCAAGAGGGGTGTGAGCCGCTCGCAATTATTTATTTCGATGCTAGGGCGTAAGTTAGAGGCAATAATGTAAATAAGATTCTCTTTGTACAAGGTAATGAGTTTTTAAACTTACAAGTAGGCAATGCAAGAATAATCGCTACGCTACAGGAATAGGAAGTTATTTTGGATAAATAAAGCATTATAATTTAAAACCAAAGAACCAAAACAAATAATAAAATTGCATTTACTGTTATCAAAGTTTGAAGCGAATGAAAACTACACTACTTTACTAACAACTGTTTCATAAATATATTTTTTTAATTCTTTACCATTAACTCTTTTCCAACAGCTCGCAAAGAACTGCCTTGCACTGCGAACTACACATATAAAGATTCTCCAATAAAACTTAGAAACTTTAACTCCTATATTTTTATAATAAAATAAAACAAAAATATAAAATATTTTTATACTTAGTTAAGCCACTAAACTTTTCTGTCCAGTTTTGCGAGAAAAAGCCCGTTTTACTCTTTCTCGCTGTAGGTACTTATAAAACACAAGTATTAGAAATACAAAAGTTGGTGATTTTGTAGATCAAACGGACAGACAGATTTGTATGAGATTCGGAACGACGGAAACATATTTCCTCGGTTATTTATAGCATATTGAAACTATTTATTATAATAATAATAATATAATAATAATAATATTTATTTCCTAAAAAGTGTACAATTAATCTTATATAATATTATTAAGGCTAGCTTAATGAGTTTTGGTCAAAGTCTACTGTTGCCGAACTAGGCTTTATGCCTGTGTTTCGGCGTACAGTGCCCTCCCCACAGGGATTGTGGTCACCATTATTAGCCTATTCAGTTTTATATTATTTATTAACTGCGGGAAACACGGGGGGGGGGGGGCACAGCTAGTAGTTATTGCCAAATGTTTTCAAATTCACTTTTCTCAGCATTTCTTCAAAATCACAATCCCGCTTACAACCATATCTTGCACCAAACCCATAAGTGCCGGAAAAAAGCGAACGGTAAATTTGAGGTCATAAATTACGTTTACATTCTTATCTTCCCGCGTATATTTGTTTACATCGTCTGAAAGGGGCTGATTTACAGCGAACAAGTTTGAGAACCAGGTGGGTAATTAATATTTTGAATATTGTAATGCTAGGGAGAAACTAAGGGTGAAAGTGAATAATGATTAGAGATCGGATATTCGGATACATATTTACCTGCCAAAAGTTAACAGAGGATGAAAGCGGTTTCTAATTTTCCTGTTTTTTTTTTTTTATTTTGACTAACTGCACCCGCGGTTTTGCATGCGTTTAAAAAGTAACCTAAGTTAACATGCTTGAAATGGTATAATTATTAATTAAAATTAAGTAGGTACTTATCTCCACATTTTTTATCAAAATCCATCCATCCATTTGGGCGTAATGTAGTAGTAAACCAACACACACACACACACACACACACTATTTTTTGCATTTATTACATCTCACTTTTTTGGGTTAGTTTAAAAAGCATAAAATCTTGCTTCTCCTTGAAGTAAAACAACAAGTGACCATGTCAGGGTCTTTAAGGTAAGCATTCAACATCCTGCTTAGCATCCTTCATGTACATCCTGCACGTCATTGCCGCTATTTGCAGGATGAGTGTTGTCGCATCCTGCATTGCCTCCATCCTACCTATCATCCTGCACGTATGGTATGTCATGGTATAATGCTCGTAATATACTCTGCCAGGTATGGCATTCCGGTCACGTGGGCTACACGTAGTGACGTCAATCGATGCTTAAGCAAGACCGAAATAAGTCATTTACAAATAGTGCGAAAAAGACGGATAACGATGACGAGTGACGTCATAAGTGTTTGCTCCTGGAATGCTTCTGTTTTTTGGATCATGTGGTGTGTTCTAGACCGCCTAATGTACATAGCTTACATTAGGCGGTCTAGAACTTTGACACTAGAGCTAACAACATAGCTTCTACAAACACGAGTTAGAAACTATAAGCCCTCTTGGTAGACAAAGAAAACATCCGACAGAGAGGAGAGAAAAAGTAACATTCCTTGCTTTCAGTATCAAGCTTTTTCTATTTTTCCTTTATCGCCATTGTCTTCATCGGTACAGCTATTGTAGTTGTTTCGAAATCCAATCTTTTTCTATTGCCAGAGAATACTACGCTCTATTTCTAAGTAGATAACAATTATAAATAGCACTGGCTGTGTTGAGGGGTTTTGCCTATATTTTGTAAAGGTTTCAATTGTCACGAAACGCCACAGCTGGAGAGTCGTGCTGAAATTTGGTGAACGAACTGCGCTTGCAACAAAAAAACAACACAAAAATATCCTACTAATATTATAAACGCGAAAGTTTGTATGTTTGGATGAATGGATGAACAGAAATGATGATGAAATTTGGCATAGAGATAGATTATAGTCTAGAATAGCACATAGGATACTTTTGAACCGCGGGTGAAACCGCGGGGCGCAGCTAGTTTACAATAATTTTCCGACGTAGTGGTCCGAATAGTTTCTTATCTCGACTGACACGCACTTGACATTTTTTCAGATATAGCTCTATAACTCGACGAAATGAAAGTCAAAGTCAAAATGTTTTTATTCTATTCGAGTTTCAAAGATACACTCATGAACGTCAATATGCAAATGAATATATAATGCTATAGTTAATGTGTGTCGTTAATGGCTGAACATTAATTTTAAATCTTATAACCTTATTTAACCCATTGACATGCAAATAAAATGATTTGATTTGATACAACAATACAATACAATATAATTATCTTTATTGCACACCAAAAACTACATGAAAATCTTAAAAACTAAAATACATTTTTCGGCAGTACAAGGGCGACCTTATCGCCTAAAGCGATTTCTTCCAGGTAACCTTTGGATGGACAGATTGATTTGATTGTTTTTTTTTTTTTTTTTTTTTAGATTAAATTATAACTTACTCGTATATCTACAAGTGGCTATGTTAGCTGTAGACCTCGCGGCCGACGTCTGTCCTGCTCGAAATGTCGCATTCCTCAACCTCAACCTAACGGAGACATTATTTTTTTCCAAAAAAACAACAACACTTCTCCGCCATTTTGAAAAAAATACAAAAACTAAATTTTAAGAAATCCGTATTGTAAGTTCAATAATCCGAAATTATTGAACTTACAAAATTTGAAGAGAGTCTGTTAAGAAATGCGACCTGTACATGAAGACAGAGATCTGGACATACGAAACCATTTTGACGTGACAACGTCTTATAAGCCTAACATATTAAGAACTAAACATCTGATCAGTTGTACAATCAAACGGCTTCCCTTTTTCTTAATTATAAAATTAACGGCCTGACTACACTAACGCCGCCCTCGCGAGCATTACGCGCGTCATAATTCGTCGCTTACCGCTCCGCAAGATGTCAACACACGCTTAATAAAACGTTTGTAATACCCCGCAGTGTAACGCAGAGATGCTGGGTAGAGCATCAAAAGTATAGCGCGCGCCAACTGCATAACATGACATATCGTCACGCCTTTCCCCGAGGGGGCTGGCAGAGGTGGCAGAGAGAGAAACAACACCCACACATCGCCGGACGTTATTCAGTCCCAAATGTGTCAGGAGGCGAGCCTGTTGCCATCACCGGGCTCCAATCATGTGGCAGATGACATACAATACGCACATGAACAAAGTGGTGCGTGCCGTCGGCTGGGTTTTGAACCCGCTTCCCCTGGCTTGAGAGGCGGGCCTTCTCCAACTAGGCTTTCATTGCTATACCCAACTAACTAGAACTAAATGACGTTGAAATGAAAATT
Organism: Peribatodes rhomboidaria; assembly: GCA_911728515.1. Lineage (NCBI taxonomy): Eukaryota > Metazoa > Arthropoda > Insecta > Lepidoptera > Geometridae > Peribatodes > Peribatodes rhomboidaria. The sequence goes on along the minus strand of OU452184.1, from coordinate 1,954,522 downwards.
ATTAATTATTATTAAATACATATGATCCAAATTACATGAATTATTATGAATGAATTATGAATTATTATTAATTCCATGATCTAAAAAAAGAGGTGTAGCATTCCGGGGGCCAACACGCAATGACGTCACTTGTCATCGTCTCTTTCGCACTATTTGTAAATTACATATTTCGGTCTTGCTTAAGCATCGAATGACGTCACTACGTATTGCCCACGTGATCATTTTTGACTCGGAATACTGAACCTGGCTAAGTAAATTATTATACCATGATTAATTACTCGTGAGTATCCGTATTAACAATAAGTATCTTCGATAAACTAAATAATTTTTAATTAAATTTACTAACGTAAATACTTATTGTTAAAACTGGCACGAGTAGGTAATTAATGTATTTTTGATACGATATTAAGTTCTTGTTATTTGGCGCTATAAGGGCAATTTTATCAAACTAAGTTCAGCCAACGGTTCATGTAAGTTTGAAGAGCTAATTTCTATAGCTAGCTTTTTAATTTCTATAGCTAGCTTTGTCTAGCTATAGAAATTAAAAACTTTTGCAGTCAAGAAAGTTTTTTTTAGCTTTAAAACGCTTAAGATTGGTAGATTCACACTTTGTTTGAGAAAACACAATAATTTTTAGTAACAGTGACAGCTGCAATGGCATCATTAATCTGACACGTGAAATTCTGCTGTGTGACACATTATACAGAGTTTGACTTCAATAGTCTCTTTCGTTAAGCTCGACTCGTTTATCTCAGCCATAACTATACACATCTGACTTAAGTTAATCTCCTGTCCTACTGCATTCCGCTGTACAGACATACAGTTTTATTGTTATTATTAGTAGATATTTCTGTATTCCGACATGCGGAGGCCGTTTTCCAAAGTCCGCAGGAGGAATCGCCTTATTTATTTTATTGGAATTCCTTGTGAGAAAGGATTTCCAGTACCCATAAGCTTACACATGCGGCAGTTTCTTAAGTGCTGGCTGCTCGGAATATGCCCCATTGGGCGCGAGGCTTAAAATAGGACGGAGAGGAATAATTCCTTTAAAGATGGCATTGGGAACGAAATTGGTTGGTGGGTTTACGGAAGCGGATGTGGATACGTTTTGTTTTATTGTATTGTTCGTATTGTGGAATGGTAATACAGTTTCTGTGCCAGGCTATGGAGTGTCATTTTCAAATTTTATTGGAAACAAGCTAATGCTTATGGCTTTGTTTGTACGCGTATGTATATTTTGACAATTTTTGTTTGCGGTTAAAAAACAGGAAGTACAAAAAAACAAATTTTAAATAATATTATAAACGCGAAAGTTTGTATGTATGGATGGATGGATGGATGGATGGATGGATGGATGTTTGTTACTCTTTCACGCCAGAACGGCTAAACAGATATGGATGAAATTTGGCTCAGATGTAGATTATAGTGTAGAATAGCACATAGGGTACTTTTTAACCGCGGGTGAAACCGCGGGGCGCAGCTAGTTTTAAATAATTGTAGATAATGTTACGACTGCTTAGGCAAGTTTCTTTATTCAAGTTTTTTTTTTTTGTAAATTATAAATCATATTTTTGATTTATTTTATTTATTTATTTATAGACAAAAACGAATACATTAGTTATATTTATCTCACACCCGTTGAATGAATTATCAAAGAAAATATTTAAAAAAAAAACTAAAAATATAAATAATACATTTTTGAGGACACTGCAGTAAGTAACATAGCTAAACATAACGTTTACCAGTACGCGAGTGAAATAGACCGTAGAAAATAATTTAAAGTAAGTATCAAAAACACAGTAGGTACAAAATGATAAATAAAAAATATAAACCAGACAGAAAAAAAGATTTTTGCCACAAACCAATCCCAACTCAGCACATAGTGTCGGGTGTAAACACTAAACAACCGGCGCTGGTCTTCCGTTTATTAACCGGCGCAGCTGGGGTTAGCTAGATATAGTCATTTGATCACCAAAGTTGTAAATAAATCTCTCTATAGGTAAAACATAACATATCGCTACACCTTTCCCCCGAAGAGGCTGACAGCGGTGTAATATAACAACACCCACACATCGCCGGAAAAACCCTTGCTCATAAAACTCATTCTTACTCAAAAATACGTTTTACCTTGATATTTTCTGAATAACACCGCCACAATACTTAGTGAATGCGATGTCGATGTCAATCAGTATCACCACAAAATGGTGATTGACTGAACGATGAAATATTAACAGAAAATGCGCTAAAATACCCGCAAAATGGGGAGAGCTCTGTAAAAGGGTAGGGAAATGTGGGTAAATGGTCGGTCTTAATTGACAGTCTTTGCGTAGCTATAGGCAAGGAGTGGACGTAAAATATCTTTTTTTTTACATGTAGAGTAGGTCGGCGTTTGACCACCAACTCGCCTGATGTTAAGCGACGTTGTGGTCTAAGATGGAGCACGACGACCTATATGGTACTTATTCACTATAGCCTTGGAGTTTTGTAGAGTAAAGAAGTACAAAGACGGCAGTTGAGTGAAACGCTACAAGTGCGCTACTGCTCAGAGCCGTCTTCGGAACGGTTACACCGGACTACATCCCGAAACACGATTAGGGCATGGCTTGGTCCGGTGAGTGGGTGGGTGGTGGTGTCTGCACTTATTTTAAAAATGGCACTGTTAGTAAGTTTGTCATCTTCAGAACTCCTGCAGGCTTAGCATGCGCAACGCGACAAAGATATGTCGACCCTTTTTACCGAGACAGACGTATGTATGCACATAGCCTTGTCACGTTCTCGCATGACAAAAAGTGACGAGAAGGATTATATCGCGCGCGCATGCTAGGGGTGCAGGTTCTATTTGTATGTATGTGGGTATGTATGTATGTATGAGGTTTCTTTGGCACGTCCTAAAGCGTAAACAGCTTGATGTATTTCGACATGTGAGGTGTCATTTGAATCGTCTTGATAGTGGAAGTGACATACTCGTAGGATAAACATTTAGCCGGAAATGTGAGCAAAACCGTGGACAGATGAGCTAGACAAAGCAATAATACACAATCACACTATCCTTCCTATCCTACACTAATATTATAAATGCGAAAGTGAGTTTGCTCGTTTGTTTGTTTGTTTGTAATACTTTCACGCCTTATCTTATCAACCGATAATCACGAAATTTTGACACGTTGTCTGGGGTACAGAAAAGGACATAGGGTACTTCTTATCCCGAAAAAAAAATCGATTAATGTGGGAACGCGGGTGAAACCGCGGGGCACAAACAGCTAGTAATAATATTATAAATGCGAAAAATTCGATGGATGGATGCATGTTTGTTACTCAATCATACCGGAACGGCTGAACTTATCAGAATAAAATTTGGCATACAGACAGATTATAGTCTGGAATAGCACATAGTCTAGTTTTTAACAGCTAGTACACCGGGGGGCGCAACTAGCTTTATATTTTGCTATAGTTCTTGCTTGATTTAAATCGCCGTAATTTGCTCTATTCGTCTCACGAAATAGGATTTTTAAAATTAACATATAATATACATATCGTCACGCCTTTCCCCCGAGGGGGCTCGCAATGGTGTAATACAAAATCCACACTTCGCCGGACGATATTAAGTCCCAAACGTGATAGGCGAGCCTGTCGCCCGGGCTCCAGTCAGCAGATGTAGCAGATGACATACAAAAAATAAAAGTAAACAAAATATCTCAATTAGAACCTTATGAATCTGTCACATCCAAAAAAATCCATTTCTGTGTTAATAAATAGTCGTCTGGTCTCAGTAAAGAAGAGAAATAATAATTAAGGTTGTCAATTCAAATCTCAGTATCTCTTGTTTAGTTTTCTAACTAATTTATTATTCAGTACTTGGGCTTATTTACTCTTATTTTACAGGAAAATTGTAAGCCGAATTTTTTACTACCAGCTGAATGAAAGCCTTTCTTCAAATCAGAGTGATTTTGACAGACTTCTCCTTAAAATGTCTGTTTATTAAATGTTTTATGAAGTCGGGAATTTAAGAAAAGTTTTTAAGTGGCAGATTTAAAATTTTTGATTCTAACTCAATAATATAAACGCGAAAGTGAGTTCATTTGTGTTTGCTTTCACGCCTTAATCAATAGCCGACGAGAAAATTTGAAATTACAGAAAAGGACATAGGGTACTTTGCAGATGCGGGTAACATCACTTAACACAGCGGGGCGCAGCTAGTTTCCCTAGAATTTTCGTGTTCTTACTCGACTGCTCAAGAAGGATGGTAATGTTTTTCGAGTATGTTTAAAAGCATCAAGTAGATAGACAGAAAACTTTTACAATTAGTAACAAACAAAAATATAAAATTAAGAGCATTTTTGTACAATGAAAAAACACAGAAATATAGCTAAGAGTTTTAATACCTTAAGTATACCTTTTAAGGCATCTTTATGTAGGAATGCTTTTAAAACTAAAATTTATACTAATGGAACGTTCGACTGGCCGCATAGTCATAAGGCGATTTCCACATTGCATTGTGCCACGCCAAGATGCGCGCGACTCGCGATGTCGAGCCAAATCGTGCGCGGAAAGGTGTAGTCACGGCTGCTGTACACGCTGGTGGAACACAGCGACACAGGCCGAGTACGAGTGTGTACATGGTGCCCTCTTTCGCTCTCGGAAGCGTGTTGAGCGTGTCGAGCCTCTACCCGACGAGGGGCACGCGAGGCGACGAGACGAGCGTGTACAGCCGCCATCAATGTGTTTCTATATAGTCTGAGATACTTTGGCACAACGTCGGCCTAATTTACATTGCCGGCGAGTCTAGGAGAATTTAACGATATTGCACAGAGTAAAATGAGTTTTATCTCAATTGTGTAACGTAAAATTCAATTCGAATTCAAAATCATTTATTTTAAAGGCGATGATGATAGCCTAGCTGGAGAAGGCCCGCGTCCCAAGACAGGGAGAGCAGGTTCAAACCCAGCCGACGGCACGCACCAATTTATTCATTGTGTGAACATATGTGCGTATTGTATGTCATCTACTACATGACTGGAGCCCGGTGTATGGCGACAGGCTCGCCCCCTGTCACATTTGGGACTGAATATCGTTTGGCGAAGTGTGGGTGTTGTATTACACCTCTGCCAGCCCCCTCGGGGGAAAGGCGTGACGATATATATGTTTATGTTATTTTAGACAAAGTCAATATTTACAAAATTAATCACAAAAATAATCATCCATTTGATAACATAAAGTAATAAAAAAGAAGTGAAATCGAAAGATCGCACTTATTTCCAAGCGTTGTAAAAAAGGCCTTAAAAAAACACGCTACCTCGCATCGTCACATGGCAAAAAGCAGTGTGAGAATCGCCTAAAAAGTCAATATGAGAACAACAAAGGCTCGTTGGCTCAAATCTTATAACGAATATCAAGTATCATCGCACAAGCGTCTCTGCTTCAGCTTTGACAAAAATGCTGTCGTATGTCCAATTTCTATCAGGATCTCTGTCCGCATCTTTAATTTCATACACGGTATCGGCAAAAAACACAACAACAACAACAACAACTCTTTATCAAAAACATTAAATAATTACAATAGTACTTAAATAAGGCTTAACTAAGTTTTTAATGGGCGGCCTTATCTCTCAAAGCGATTTCTTCCAGGCAACCTGTATGGACACACCTGCATAATTATCAAATCGACCTGTAGAGAAGCACAAACGTCGACCGCGAGTTATACAGCTCTCAGAACTACTAGTTTAATTATCAATGGCTATATGCTTGCTTAATCATACTGTTTTTATTCCATCCAAAGGTTGTCTGGAAGAGATCGCTCTTAAGCGATAAGACCGCCCATTAAAAATTTATTTTTGAGTGTTTAGTTTAGATTTATTTATCAATCAACAAATTGTTATTGTTTTGTCTATTTGTTGTTTATTATTTGTTGTTGTTGTTTATTGACACCATAACAACTCAATAATCGTTGTTGTTGTTGTTGTTGTTTATTGACACCATAACAACATAGTAATGTTGTTGTTATGGTGTCAATAAACAACAACAACAACAACAAATAGATAAAACAACAACAATTTGTTGATTGATAAATAAATCTAAACTAAACACTCAAAAATATAGGTTCAATGGGCGGACTTATCGCTTAAGAACTATCTCTTCCAGAACTACCTTTGTTTATTGACAATAAACAACAACAACAAATAGACAAAACAATAACAATAAGTAATGGATACAGTTAAGCATAGTTAGTCCAAGCGCCATTTTCGTTTTTTTGGGAAATTACATAAACGCGTTTTTATTGGCAGGAGGTTTGCATTTGTATCGTCTGAAAGTAAATCTATTTATATCGAAGCTTCTATTTGTAATTTAACATATTACAAGAAAAAAACACAAAATAAGTATTTATTTTGGAAGATATAGCTAAAATGCACTTGGACTCTCAATAAATATGATGTTCTCATTTTGCAAAACGAGTCCAAGGGCCATAAATAGCTAAAAATGCACGTGAACTCGCAACAATATGCTGTTCTCATTTTGCAAAACGAGTCCAAGGGACATTAATGTCCATTTCCTATCGATTAAATAAAAAATATAATTTTTTCCATACTTGCTTAGCATCATAAATTGGTAGATGATAATGAGGACTGAGAAAAATAAATGAAAAGCTATGAAAATGGCATGTCTGCAATATTACAGACAGGATAATATCAACTAATATTAATATTAACTATAATATTAACATAGACGGACAGATGTTTGATGAGAACATATCGAGTAAGATAGAGTAGGTAGATACTAAATCTACTCTAGACATGATCTGGATCAAAATCTAAATGACCATTAAAACCTTCAATATAATCATCAATCGTGTCGTCTGAAATCATTTTTTTTATAAAATGACATAGCGTTTAAATCTTCCATTTTTTTTCTGAAACAGGCTTTCCTGTAGCCCAAAGCGTTACCATTTATTTAAAACATTAGTGTCCTCTTCTACCTTTTTTCTCTCTCTACATCAATTTCTACGCTTTCTTCCTCTTCTACACTTGTCTCGACATTTATTTAATGCATGATCTTTTTTTAGGCCTCCATCAGGTCACTTAGAGAGCAGCTTTTGTGGCACTGAGGGCAGGACATTGGATGTCCCATGGTTTGTGTTGCGTCGCAGCCACACTCGTGAGAACCCGTGTCAGGGAACCCCCACTTGCTCATGTTGAACTTGCAGCGAAGTCTGTTTAGCGAGTTCCACGTGGGCTACGTCAAGTCGTTGCCTGGGGGGAGTTCCTCTGCCGGTTTTACGAACTCTTGTGATGGTGCGCACCTTTCCAGCCACAGTTTGTAGCAGGACTCTCGGGGATGGGTGGGTAACGCCTTTGTGGAACTGAGAAAACCTTTGCGACCCTTGAGGCGGTTGACCGGGGGGTAAAAAACTGTAGAGTGGGTGTCTTGGGTTTTGTTCTTGCTTATATTTTTAGTAGAGCAATCGACAGCTCTGCGGAATTTTAGGGGAACAATGCCGGCAAGAGGGTAAAAAGATTTTAGGGGGTGGGTTTCAAGCAGCCAGTTATTTTCTGCATGTTTCATTGAGTGCAACATCTACTTCCTTAGCATGGGAGGAACGGTGTCACACTGGACACGCGTATTTCCCAGCTGAGAAACTGGTGCTAGCCTGGATGTGCGCAGTACTTGAGGTGAGGTGCCTCATGAGGTGGAAATGAGGCGGGAGAGTAAATTGTTCCTGGTAACTTTTAATTTTGTTTTCATACAGTGCTGTTTGTAAGTCAGTGGCCTGTCATGTTTTACTCTTAGGTTGGTTGGGCTGTAACAGTGCTTTATAGCGATGTCTCGCCAGGATATGTAGAGTGAGCGTCCGCCTTGACGGTTTCGGAGATGGAAGGCGCATGACTGGATCTTGGACGGATTTGGTCGTTAGCTATTCTCGTCGTAGTATTTCCTGATGTCTTCCAGGGGGCTCCTGTTAGTATCATCTCATTTTATTCTTATTATTATTCGAGGTGAGGGCGTTAAGTCCTGCACTGATCGCAGTCCCACTTGGGGTGTTTTGTGCATTTCCCCCTGCCAGCACTTACCCGAGCCAACCCAACTCCTTAAAATACCGGAGTGAAGCTCTGGGGCGCTGGCATAGTTGCTCCAGTGGCGTAGATAGTAATCAAATAATATACCTTTGCCGCTGCTGAGTCATTTCTAATTGTGGCGGCAGGGAGAGAAGGAAGTGAGTAGTTAACTTCAACTATTTTTATGCATCACAAGCCTATGCGACAAATGCTTGGATTATTGGGTTACGTTTGGAATCAAACTTACGTTTCTAGTTCTGCAAAACTAGTCCAAGTAACAAACAATTGTCGCGTGGACTACTTATGCATAACACTACGTCGTTTGGGCTTGTAATGTATAAATGGAAATGTGTTTTCTTATTATACAATTTGGTTGTTATTTTTAAATTGGTTATTGGACTTGTGTTGCGTATCGAAATATACCATTTGCTATAGAAGGCGCTTGGACGGGGTATCAAAAAATACCACTTAAGAGTTCAACTGCTACAAGAGTGCTTTTTCTATGGCTAAATTATGCCCTAAGGATTACAAAAATGCAAAAAAATCAAAAAATGGAATTTGGCGCTTGGACTCGTTATGCTTAACTGTATCCAGTTAACAGTATGGTAAGTTTTTGTATTGCGTTGTATTGTATACTGGCTATTACAGCTAATACTAAAAGTGTCTCGCGTCACATCGGGCTATTCGTCTCCCGTTTCATATAACGGCGTGCATGTGGCGCAGTATTGTAGACGTGACTGCCGCTCTGCAAGGGCAATAAGGCCCAGGCGAGGTTATTTTTATATAATACACACACTTTTGGGAAATACCTGTATATTGCTCAACAATATTCGTTGAGTGCTAACGCTCAAAGTTTGAGCGAAAGTAGATAAATCTGTTTGTAGTATTTTCACAGGTAGCCAGCTAACGGATCTTAGGCCTGTTTAAATGAAGATTCATGTCTGAGCGTCGTTTTAGCGTACGGGCCTTAATTAAGTTTGATAATGAGTAACAATGTGCTACTGATGGTCTTGGAATACTTTTTTGGGTATACATACGCGATAACATATCCTAGCGAACGGAGACGTGGTCCTAAAACAAGTACAGTAATAAACAAAAATAAATAAAATGTAAACAATAAATAAATATAAATAAAATTAAACTGATTTATAAACAAAAAAAAACACACTAAAAAGCGTTACTCACTTCTCTTTTTTAAGTACAGCCTACCAAACAAAAAAAAAACAATCTTTTCTTTAAAATCAAAACATAATTGACAGAGTAATTACGTAAACTTATCTACTTACAAAAAAAAGCAACGTACAGTCAAATTGACTATCCTTCTACTTAACCGACTTCCTATTCAGAAGTCAGTTAAAAACTAACCAACAAAAGCTTTCGTAAAGTACTTAGTGGCAAAACAAGCACTATTTCACAATCTTACGTTCAAAATACAAAGTCGAACAAACAGCGGAGTAGTCCAGCTCAAACAAGGATAATATAAAGCCGCTAAGCAAACGTGGACTATGCACTACGTCATGAAGTACGTCGTAATGTACCGTATTGTATGGCACTGGACGGGACAGGGCTGCATTTCCACCGAGGCGAAGTTGAGCGGAGCGGTGCAACATGTCCGAGGATTCTTAGCGAGGGATGTGTTTGTAAGAACCATTGGAAATCAATAGTTTGTTTTTACATTTATTTTTAAGTATTCATATTATTCTAAAGTTTTGACATTTTACTTACATTTTATTGACATTCCTAGTCATTTTACTCTTTATGATTATGTTAGAAATTTACTGTACGATTATTTTTTATTGTATTTTTAATTTTTTATCTGTAACATAAAAGATTAAAATTTTTTTTTGATATGTTTAAATTTTTATAAATTTTCCTTTGTTTCTTGCGTTCTTAAACCGGTCATAACTCTTGCTATCTTTTATGTGCTTTTTAAAAATTATTTTTACATTAATACTTATAAATGTGTGTACAAGCCCTTTATTTGTACAACATGGTTTTTGTAACATGCTGTATGGTCATTGTCAGTTATTTATTTCGTAGTCAATTTACATGTCAAATTATGTAAATAATTATGAATAATAGCTCCGCTGCTCCGTCTTCCTCGTACGTCTCCGGTGTATATGCAGCCTTATAGTCGTAAAGAACCCTAGACAAGCTCTATAAAAACCTATCTAGTCGGACATGCAGCTTACTGCAAAGAATAATTGAGTTTACCTATAGCTTACTAGTTGCGCCTCACGGTGTCACCCGCGTGTAAAATTTAGTATATGTGTTAATCTAGCTAGAGTGTAAGCTATCTCCATACCGAATTTCATCAAAATCCATATATAGGTTTTAGTGTGAACAAGTAACAAACAAAGAGACAAATACACACACACAGTAAGACACAAACTTTCGCATTTACGAGTACAATTAAAACACTTAAGGTAACCTTTAATAAATCAGCCTCGACTGGGCAGCGTTCGGAAAATTGCGTAGCATCTTCTCGTCCGACATACCTCAGTGCCTCAAGTCGAAAGTGTTCGACCAGTGTGTGTTACCAGTGATGACTTATGGCACTGAAACGTGGTCTCTCACTATGGGTCTTATAAATAAACTTCTAGTAGCCCAGCGAGCTATGGAGAGGACTATACTCGGAGTCTCTCTGCGAGATCGAATCAGGAATGAGGAGATCCGTAGACGAACCAAAGTTACCGACATAGCCCAGCGGATTGGCAAGTTGAAATGGCAGTTGGCAGGGCACATAGCACGAAGGACTGATGACCGATGGGGTCGAAAGGTTCTCGAATGGAGACCCCGTACCGGCAAGCGCAGCGTAGGACGTCCACACACAAGGTGGACAGATGACCTTGTCAAGACCGCAGGATCGCGCTGGATGCAGGCCGGTACCAACCGGTCTTATTGGAGATCTATGGGGGAGGCCTATGTCCAGCAGTGGACGTTCTATGGCTGATGGATGGAACCTTTAATAATAGGTACCTACATCAGTGGCGTATTTGCAGTCTTGGAAGCCCTAATACTACTTGACTGCAAATACGCGTACATATGTCCTGTTCAATTCTTATTCAATTCAAAACGTCCCCCCCCCCCTCTCTGGTTAACTGATCCATAAAGATTACTGATCAAATTATCTTCAAAAATCAAAAATATAGTCCTTGGGAAAGTAGTGTTATTAACCCCCGGTATGCAAGTCCGACTCGCACTCCTCCGTATATTTTGGCCGCCCTTAAAATCTGGGCGCCCTAGGCCCGAGCCTACCGAGTCTTAGGGGAAATCCTATACATAAAATAGGAAAATAGGATACATTGGTTACTTTTTATCCCAAAAAATTAAAAAAATCTATAACATAGCGAAAGAAACCGCGAGGCGCAGCGAGTCGATCATAATTTCCTAAACAGTTTTCCTGAAAGCTTCCAAGCAAATAGACATGCGATTCAAAATACTTCCAAAAAAAAAACTCCCAGAGCTAATCTTCGGTCTCGGCTTTCAAAGAAATCCGTTTGAAACGAGAACACTCTGTATAGGGACGAGTATGGAATAAACGTGGAATGTTACGGAATTGAAGACTTGAGCCTTATTCAAATAATACAGCGGCTTTTATACATCCGTTAGCAAATTTGACTGTTTTTTTTATGCCATAGGTGACAAACAAGACGGGCCACCTGATGGTAAGCGACCACCGTCACCTATGAACACCTGTAGCCCCAGGGGCATCACAGATCCGTTGCCGACCCTTAAAGACTCTATTGACAGTCCTTTTGAAGAACCCCATGTTGTAGTTACTCGAAAATACTGCAGGAGGGAGCTCATTCCACAGATTGCAGGTGTGTAGCAAAAAAGATCGCTCATAACGCAGTGTGCGAATTCCACCGATCGCTTTTTGTTTAGTTTACGTTTGGTATACTTGTGAAAATTAATAGACCAATGTGCACTGAAACTTGACAGGTGACATTTTTAACCGTCTGTTTTTAACAGCTATTCAATAAGTTACATGTCAGCAATGGACGGTTAAACAAGTAATTGATGCCATGTAAAATTTTGGTGAACATATGCGAGGGGAGTTGTCAAAAACGGATGATTAAAAATTTAATTGTATGGTCAACCCGATTCTCTTTATATTTGCCTAGATTGAAAAATGATTTTTTTAGTTGTTCAGCGAAGAACTAAATCAGGTCTGCTACTACCAGAAAGACTAGAACCCGTAAGAATTAAAAACAAGTATACATAAAAATTAAAGAAACTCCCGAAACTGATTTTCATAAACACTGACTTTCAACAAACATAGATAAGAACACGCCCGATTAACACACCTTACAAACAAAATCAATATTGTTTTATCCATTCGAGAGCTGCGATGCCACAGACAGACAGACAGACAGACAGACAGACAGACAGACAGACAGACACACACACACAGATACTCACACAAACACACACACACACAAACACACACACACACACATACACACGTTAAACGTATAACACTATGTCATTTTTGCGTCGGAGGTTAGTTAAAAAAAAATTTATCACATCTTTAGCTAAGGCCACCAACATTTAACCAAAATGTAACATGGCGGTTATTTGTTTAAACATCAAAAATAGCGGTTAAAAATTTAACATAAATATTCACCGTGTCAAGTTTCGATATAGATTTCGATGATATCCTTAATTTATAAATGAGCTATAAATTACAAAACGATGATAGCCTAGTCAGAGAAGGCCCACCTCTCAAGTCAGAGGGAGCGGGCTCGATCCCAGCCGAAGGCATGCGTCAATTTTTACATTGTATAAACAAACGTGCGTATTTAATGTCATCTGCTACATAACTGGAGTCCGGTGTTTGGCGAGAGCCTCATATTTAGAACTGAATATCGTCTATCAAAGTGTGGGTGTTGTAATACACCTCTGCCAGCCCCTTCGAGGAAAAGGCGGGACGATATCTATAATATGCATACAAACTTATTTATTTATTTCTTCTCAATACAACACCACAATCTAAGAATTTCATTTCTCGCACTGTCCAGCGAAAATCTGTGGATATTTCTCGGATTTCTCGGATCACTGTGTGGGTAGATAATATGTTTCTAGAGATTTGGGATTTCGGGACGAAACGCTTCGTGCTAGAGCCGAAAACCTTTTTGCACCATAAATTATTGAGATAAGAAATGTCTTTGGGAATTCGGCGACAATATTCTGTGAGTACATAAAACAGTTTTCTGACTGACATACTGTCGCGGTTGACTTTTGACTCCTGTAATACAGACAGTAACAAACCATTTACTGACTTAGACCTGACAAGACCTGCATGACTACTTAATTAATATTTGAGTATTGAGTGTTGAGTAGACATTACTAGCTTCGTTCTACGGGTTTGCTCGAGGATAATGGCGAGGAAGTGTTATCCCAATCCTCAGACCTGATTCTAGCTAATATTAAAAAAGCGAAAGTGAGTCTGTTTGTTGCTTTGTTAAGCTTTTATCCTCTAACTACTCAACCGATCACCATACAACTTTGCCAACACGTTTTTAGAGGTTTAAAAAAACCTTTCATTCCGAAAATCTTAACGGTTCCTGTTGAGCAGCGGGCAAAACCGCGGGGTGCAGTTAGTAGTCATAAGTATAAAAGAACGCTTGCTTTGGCATTGTTCTGAATTCACACTTAAACTCTAGCATTTAGAGTTGTGATTTGTTCGAATTAACCTGGTAGGCTAATTTAAAACTACTTTTAAAATGAATAAAACCCAAACACCATATTACACTAGAAAATCTAATAAGTACAAACTATACAAACTAGTACTACGGCTATCCTTCGCCTGGCTAATATTCTTGTATTGTAGGTACACGAGTCACGCATAGCCGCAGGTCGAAGCTAGTTTTTACTTATTCAACGATCAGCTACCCAATCTAGTCAAAAAACTTTTCTTTTCGTAAATATTTTCACTGTACCTATACTTTTCTCTTACAATAAGTAAAAAAAATCTCAAGTTGTTCACTAACTACTTTTTTATTTTTTTGGTCCCCACTTTCACCAGAGGCAAACACCTACATTTCTAAATACATACTCGTACCTACTCTACAACATTCAATTAAAAAAATTACTTGAGAAACAGTTCTTTGTTACGCAAGGCTGCATAGTTGTTTTTTGGCGCAAGTTATTGTATTGAATACTGAGAAAGCGAGGAATTCTAGGATTCTATAGAACTAGCTGCGCCTCGCGGTTTCACCCGCTGTTAAAAAGTATCCTATGTGCTATTCTAGACTATAATATATCTCTGTGCCAAATTTCATCCAGATCTGTTTAGCCGTTCTGACGTGAAAGAGTAACAAACATCCATCCATATCCATCCATCCATTTTTACAAACTTTCGCGTTTATAATATTAGTAGGATAGTATCTTGAGCGTAGCGAGGGTTTCAAAAGTACCAGACGCCGAATAACTTTGCTGCCGAGCGAAATACAAGTTTTCACCTCACTACAGCGAGGAAAATTATGTATTTTTACCCGACTGCGCAAAAAAGAGGGTTGTGTTTTTCAAGTGTTATATGGTGTGTATATGTACGTGTATGTACGGCATGGCAAGGCCTACAGCCTAAACAGCTTGATGTATTTCGACATGCGAGCTGTCATTTGAATCGTCTTGATAGCGGAAGTGGCATAGGGTACAACATTTTGCAGCCGGGTTTTTGTTTTTCCTTTAATAATGTTATTACTATTACATCCTTTATTTCTGTGGCTGGAATCAAGTCAAGAAGTTTTAGACTAGGTAAGCTTCTGTCCATGATGATCGGTTGATTAGTTAAGGCGTGAAAGCGTTACAAACAAACAAACGAACAAACTGACTTTCGCATTTATAATATTAGTTAGGATTAGGATAACCACTACTATAGTATATTCCAAAACAGGCAAAAGTACAGGTATAAATCATATTTTATATGAATGTAAGGCCAAGGTCGATTGAGTCTTCCTTAACAAGGGTTTTCACTTCTAGGACTTACTTCCACTGTAATATAAACTTTGCTACTATTATCTTAGAGTGCTTTTTTATTACTTGCTGAAGGTTAGAAAACTTAAACTGCTAACAAAAAGCAAGACAACGCTCTGTTAAATTATAACTTTATTTACAGGAAATTTTAAACGATGCAAGTTTTGAACACAGTTTTACTCGTAATTTTTCCCTGCACTTTTATCACCTACTTGTTTTAATTTTTTTTACATTTTCTAAATTATAATGACCTTTTTTTTTTATTCTTGATATCCAATCATGTAGTCTTTTTTCTAAAATAAAAACAGCTCAAAATGTCGCTAATGTGTAAAGTTTTGTTTGACTGTGATGATTGTTTACATAGGATGTATATAAAAAGAAACAAAGTAGTATAATTATGGTTGACAACAACTTTATTCATTGCTCTCTATTTACATTTACGCTACTTACATCTTCCCCTTTTTTATCTTTATATTTAGTCTTATCTCTCTCTCACTCTCGTCATGTCATCTGCCTCAGTCACTTGCTAATCGTCTCTTATTTTTAAGAAATATTATGGCAATGGTCATCGTGTGCCTTTATGCCCGCTCGTATGGCATGAGCAAGTTAGTGCAAGCGAGATAACAAATGGCCATTCTACACAGCTTACAAAATTAAACCTCTGGCCCGAATTCGACCCGCGATTTTGACTATTCTTCAACCCGTTTTGCCACCCACCATTTTTAAATAAGCTACTCCCAATAAACATATCACTACGCCTGTCCCCCAATGGGGCTGGCAGAAGTGTAATACAACTCACACACTTTACCAGACGATATTCAGTCCCAAATGACAGAGGGCGAGCCTGTCGCCACACACCGGGCTCCAGTCTCGTAGCTGATGACATACAATACGCCCTTAATGTTCACACAATGAACAAAATTCGTAATTTAAATGTCAAACAAAATTACAACAGTTAGCCACAGCCGATATTCACGCTCAAACGGTTTTCCATTATAATGAACCGAAAATTGCAAACCCAGTGAATAAAACCAAAAAAGTTAGAACCCGCGAAACCGAAAACTAATCAAGGCGAACATTTTTCGGTCTAAAGCCGAAAGTTAGCCAATCTCCCGTCCCTAGCCATTCATACGGAAACCCTGCAGCGTATAAGATCGTCGAGTTACCGCGATCACTAGCCTTTGAACCGCGTCTGTATCCGTATTCAGAATATTCGTATCAGCTTTATTTGCTGTCAAAACAACTTAGTGATAGCTATATTTTGGGAAGAGAACTCTTTGCATAGTTTTACGAAGATTTTCGGATTTGACTAACATTTCATTGAAAATTTCGAGATTTTTATTTGAGACTAGCTTGACTAAGGTTTCACCCACGTCCCACAGGAACCGTTTTTTTTTCGGGATACTATCTTAATTTTTTCTTTCATAAGATCCTTCTCCTGGGCAAAATAAAACACAACAAAAAAAAATTGCGAAAATGTTCCATCTGTTCACGCGTGATGCGATGACCAAGGGAAATAGTAATTCATTTTTATATGTAGAGATCGCGTTATTATTACAAATGTAAGTACTTAGGTACCTAATTGATTGCGTTTGTGTGCTCAAGATTCTTAAACAATTGTTGTTTGTGGATTGTGGTTTCAGTCTTTCGTCGTTCTCATGGTCAAGGTAAACTAATGTTAAAGAAATTTCGATTTCTGACGATATTTTACTATGGCAAATGTTGTCTGAAAATAATATTTTTAGGTCCTATATATTATCCAGGATCCAGATGTACGTGATCCTTTTTTGCTAACTCCTGTATTTTCAAAAATAAACCATGTCGATGCCGATCATATGCCTTAAACACAAATATACATGCACCAGATTTTGCTTCTCCCCGTTACTAATTAAAGTTGTGAAGCCTCGGATTAGTTTTACAGTGTTTTGTCTTTTTGGAAAAAAAAAGTCAAAACATTTTTATACAATAATTTGAAATAAAAAAAAGACAAATAACTTTAACTATTCCGGGGCTATACATCGTTTATTAGTAAGTGTTTATTATGTCTTCTGCCGCCACATACACCGTGCGGCTGCCCAGGAGAGCTATTCTTACAAGTCGAGATAATATTTGGTCACTGTCTCTCTCGTTTGAAAAGTCACTGGAGTGAGTGACCAAGATTACATCGCATGCCTCGGAACAGGGGCCAAATACCGACCAACTACTACTCACCCTGTACACATTACCTAAAATAGTGGTCTTCGTTAACTCCAGCTCCCAAAAGAGCTCTTCCAACCGTTAATGTCTACCGCACGGTTCAGCGCGCCCTTAGAAATGGCTTAAGTTTTATCAAAATTAGTTACGAGTTAGAAAATTGTTATTAACTTACTGAAGCACGAGTATATTGGGCTATTTCGCTAGATAAAGATAACCTGAATGATAGATGAAAGGGTGGAGGTGAAGTTAGAGCTTTAGAGGTCGCCCTTCTTTGTTTGAACTTTAGATGACATCATTTGTATGCTATAGCTTCTTAACACGGCAATCCATCCATATCCATACTAATATTATAAAATCGAACGGAACTCTATTGGCCTGTCTGTTTCTGTTGCCTGTCTGTTTGTAGGGTTTTCACGGCTAATCGGATCTTGATGCAATTAGTTGATTGACAAAATAATAGGCAGAAAAAAACATGAACTCATGTGACAGATTGAAAATACTCAATAATTTATTGCTTTCATTATGGTACATGCAGTTCTAATAGGTAAATAATCACTTATCGTTACGTCTCACATAAAATTGTCAAACGCTGCTCGTCTTTTAGTTTCCTAACTCAAATTTGCAATAAACAAGTGGTAACATGTTACGTGATACCTACCTAATTGTTGTTGTCAAAATATCATCTTATTTAGACAGATTACGACACAAAATCATGCAGATTTCCGGCCTTCTCATAACCCTATGATTTATGTATGAAATTCATACATATCTGGCGGTCCGTCGCAAAACAATGGGACCTCGAAGAGGCCTTAATTTATGCAAAGTTCCTACCCCAACAGCTAAGCGAGAAGATAATATTCAAGTGTCCAACGGTGGTCCGACAACGGACATAGCCCGATTTGCATACAACACCACCTTCTCAAATGTTGGGAGAAACTTACATAATGTGCGATCTGCATATTTTACGGTTCTTGTTGTTTTAGAGGCGGTTGAAGAGCACTTTTGGCAGGCTGCATGCGGGCGGAAAGAATAGCTTTGCTATGTTTTTCACCTTAACACCTTAACACATACGGGGGTTTTAGGAAAAAATAACCAAATAAATAAGGAAATAAGGATTTTCGTTGAAACGGATAAACATCGTGAGGAAACTGACATGTCCTTTTTTTTGTGATGGGGGAAATCTTCGAAAAGATGCCCGGCTGCTTTGGGGTGCATCCGAGTTATATGGGGGATGACCCACTAAACCCCCTCGGTGGCCAGCCTCTGTGCTTGACAGAGGGCACCAGGATCTCCATAGGAACGCACCGCTGCCCCCTAGCACGTTGCTTGAAGCGCCTATCCCGGACGTTGGTCCCTCATCCCTCTTCACAACAACGCGAACAACAAGACTATTTAATACTATTTTTCGCAATAAACGCAAACGAAGTCGTGGATAAAAGCTAGTATGTTACATAATACTAGGTAATTAAGTAAATTGTGAAATAAGATTTTTGATTAGGTATCTCTAATTATTATTTCACACAATGTTTAACCGTCTACGAATCATTTTCTTCCTACGTAACTGATCAAATATTAAAAATTATGTTCACATAATGCCCTGAAACTGTTCTGAGAAATTTTAATTTTATAATAACCAACTGTAAGTTAAGGCACTCTTAGATGAGTCCTAATTTTTTTATTTTAAGTGTGGCCCGGCCTCATATTCTTACGTTTCTAGCATGGCTGACTGGTTACTGTCTGCAATATTGCACGCCTAAAAGCGCACTAAGCACTTTATAGTACAAAATAAATTATGTACCTACCTAGTAAGTAATAGTTTCTAGAAGAATGGTTTATTTAAAAATTGATCGTTGGTAAAATCCATCCAAAAAATGTAACAAATCGGCCCAAGTGATAGGAGAACAGAAATCTCCTAGACAGGCGTGTCCCATCTTCGAAAACGTCCTCGCTTCCTACCAGACGAAATTGTAGTCGCCAAGTACCATGGATTAAAAAAAAAGTTTTCATCCCGCGAGAAACAAACTTATCCGAATTCTAGCTTTGTCACATCTAAGCGCGGATAAAAACAGTGAAAAGGCAATTAGTCTCCGGCCCGTGCCAGCCCTGCTGATGCAGCTTACGATGGAGCACGCTTGCCTAGGAGAAACCGAATCACTCGAGACTTGAAGACCATCCACCACCGTACCATTCCTACTTAGACCACATACCACCAACTCGTGCTAAACGGTTTGCCTCTAATACGAACTGCTAGGGAATGGAACACCTTGCCATCGTCTGTATTCCAGACTAACGACAACCTGGGTATCTTCAAGGCTAGAGTGAATAAGTACTTTCTAGGTCTTCGTGCTCCATCTCAGACCACAACGTCACTTAACATCAGGTAAGTTGGTGGCTAGACGTCGACCTATTTCATTAAAAAAAAAAGATACCCAGACTATAAACTACCGAATAACGCCCAAATTGCCCAACACCATCATCATCATCATTACTTAACCATTTGACACCTACTACTGAATGGAATATATCTTTAAAACACGACATTCTTTCCGCTCTGTGCTGTGCTGTGCCAGTCTCATAAAGAAATAGCTTGATCATTAAAAACTGTTTACAGGCATCGAACAAAATATGGCAAAACAATGCTAATGAAGGAGCGCGGCTTTTATAAACTATCCTCTCGTATAAAAAATGTCAACTTATTTCACGCAAGAATATCGCTCATATCAAGAAAAAAATAGTTCGACATATTATATTATATTATCGAAGACAGATCCCTATCTTGAATAAAGAAATGCGTGAAATGAATTTGGAATCTTAAGAATTTTTTAATTTTTATTTTTATTTTATACTAATATAAATATGTATTTAAATATTTTAATGGGTGCGACTACGAACACTAAGCAATATTAACTCAAACATGTTATTATTTTCACATAAGCGACAATTGTCTTTGTTGATAATAAAAAGTCTTTAAACCTTTACAAAATTAGTTCGTTTAATTGACGTCAAAATCGTATTGCCACATCGATAGAGAAATAGCTAAGCCAGCTACAATTGACACAGTGACATATCTACAGCTGTCCGACACTCCGATATCGGAACATGTGACGTCCCCCAGCGTTTTGCTACGACTACTTCATTGGGGGCGCCACCGTCACAGTTCCCGAATAAAACTGGCAGCTACTCGTGGAAAATTTTAGTTCTCTCATTTAGGTAACCATAGAGATAAGTTGGTGTTGTATTATCTTATATTATGTGCCCCTGGGCTTTGGAATCGGCCTCTAATTTGGGCACCAGTGGCAACGGTCGGGAAAATTATGTGTCTGGGACGAGACGTATTTTAGGTACTAAGTACAGGGTGACTGGTTGAACACTTTAGATATTCTAGGTTATCATAGTACTCATCATTATGAACAACTTTTATTATGGGACTAACCCAGAATTCGCGAAAAAAAAAACAGCTGTTCCATACATTTTGTCGAGTGTTATTGACATTTTTCTATGGAACAGCTGATTTTTTTTTCGCGATTTCCGCGTTGGTCCATAATAAAAGTTGTTCATAATGATGAGTACTATGATAATCCAGAATATCTAAAGTGTTCAACCAGTCACCCTGTATATAAATTAGATATCTAAGTGTGGTATAATTTATTTAATATAGCAACACTAATTTGTATAATATACATATGAGAAAGGTTATGATTGTGTCTGTTTGTTCTCTTTTAATTGGTGAAAGCTGAACAGAATTGGATGTGACGAAATAATGTTGGATAGATACTGAAACAATAGTTTGGCTAGTTATTGTTATTCCTTATATGCTATCTAATGTATAAATGTATGGCATAAAGATAAAAAAAGGGTACAGATACCTCGTGCCAAATGGACTGAGACAAAAGTTCACAGACCCTACCTACGGCCATCTGATTAGGGCTTGCAAGCATTTTTTAAATTGTAACTTAATCAATTTGGCGCGAACTACAGTTACATAAAGTTCACACCAAATCGATAGTATAATATTTTTCTATAATTCTACTATAAATAGTAGACAATGTTTTTAAAAATGCTTATTCTACTGCAGAAAACCTTTTCAAGGCATTGTCGAACTTTATTATTTTAAACGAAGTGAAATGCTGGAAAATAGGGTTGTCAGGTGAAAGTGGAAGACCAAGCTGAGTGGCTACCCGAGAGAAATCTAAAGTAGCCGGATGGACTAGAATAAAGTCGTCACTAAAAATAACTCTTATAGCTTCCACTGCCAAAGATACGAGCTCACAACTTCTTATTTAACCTTTTTTTGTGGTCTTCCCCAATTTAATTATGTTGTAGTAGTGTACTGTGTATGTGCCTGTACTGTGACATCATCAAACGGATCCAACGAAAGATCAGCGCTGTTAACAGCCGGCATTATGCAGAGTTGGGGCCGATTTGTAACTTT
Organism: Peribatodes rhomboidaria; assembly: GCA_911728515.1. Classification (NCBI taxonomy): domain Eukaryota; kingdom Metazoa; phylum Arthropoda; class Insecta; order Lepidoptera; family Geometridae; genus Peribatodes; species Peribatodes rhomboidaria. The sequence goes on along the minus strand of OU452184.1, from coordinate 1,932,865 downwards.
GTAACATTTAGTTTTCTCGTAGTGATTTTTAAAACGTTGCTGGTCACAAAATTAGCGTTTAATTTTCAAATGTTCAAAAAGGTCTTTCGTTTGTCCGAATTCTGTCTAGATCTCTGTCTTTGTCTATAGGTCGCATTTCTGAACCGATTCTCTTGAAATTTTGTGAGTAAGATCAATAATTATATATTTTTTTGTCGAGTCAGTTTTTGGAAATTATGATTGTTGATTGAATCAGGCGTTACTTTGCGGAAATTCATCTTCAAAATTGTTACTTGAACTAATATCTAGTGTAATTCCGCTTTAACGTCGCATTAAGTTCATCAAGGAATATGATTTTTTTATTCTATTCTTAATTTTGAAATTAATTTAATGAAATTTACTAGAAACTTTATACAAATTGATATTTGAATCTAATTTTAAACGTTATACAATTTGATATTTCAACTAACGAATTTAACAGGCCTAAATTAATGGAATCTAGTAAAAACTTTGTACAATTTGATATATGAAGCTTATTCAATAAGGAATTTAACAGAAATAATTTTGTATCGAAAAATTAATACAATAAATTAAAAAATTATACAATAAAAAATAATAAATATACAATAAAAATCCCTATTCTTCGAGCACTTCGTCGACACGTGTTTCGCCTCTCCACGAGGCATCTTCAGGACGTGTTGACTCTCCGAGCGCGTGACCGAGAATTGTATTAATTGGTTGTAGATTTTTTCCAAAAAAAAAACATATCCGTCATTTTGAAAATAATTCAAAAACTCGGCAAAAAAACGGTATAGTTATTAAACGAACAAAATTTCACGAGAATCGGTTGAGGAATGCGACATATAGAGGAGGAAAGACGTTGGCCGCGAGGTCTCCAGCTCACAGAGGCACAAACTTTTTTTTTTTAATTTTTCCAAGCCAGCACTGTCAAGCCTGTCTTAGACTTCCCAAATTGTTCACTACCAATCATTACAAACATTGAAACTATTATGCAGACACTAGACAGACACACTTTAATAACTACTACAGCATTGCGAGCAGCGACAGTATTTGTGAAACAACAAACTATAATCTACATTCAGTAAACATTTTATTTACTCCCTCAGCAATTGAGAAATATATACGATTCAGACGGTTGCAGACATCTGAAGTTAGCAAGCTAACTCGTAGTTGCGAAGATTCGCTTTAGTATTCATTGGTTGTAGATATTCGATGCCCTGGGGTGCAGACCTACAGCCCGGCGCTCGAACTCAATCGGACCTATCTGCTGATCTGGACTATTCGATTAAAATAGTTGGGTACTAGTTTATTTCGTTATTTTGTCTAAGACTTACTTATTTTATTTATTTATTTTATTATATTCGGAAAACATACAGTGTTATGTACCAAGATTACTTATAAATTAAATAGTTATACACCATTTATTTGTTTTCGCATATTGAAACAATTTTTTTTTGTTATGCTCATGACAGAAGAGAAACGTTATTATTACAACAAAAAAAAAACAACTACTTACATTAAACTAACACAGTCAGGGAGACACACAAAACCAGTTTTTAGCTATCTTTTGTCTAATTGAGTTCAGGGATGTGTTGAACAGGTCAAAGTCGGGAAAGTCGACCAGTTTGTTTACGGAGTTAGATGCTCTTAAAAAGAAAGAGTTTCGCCTGTATTTAGTCATACTACGGGGTACATGTAAGGATTTAGGATGTCTTGTAGCTATTCTAGGGACGTTTAAATTTATGTTAGAGAGGAGATGTGGAGAGTCAACATGACTTTGCGCTATTTTAGATAAAAATAAGATATCAGCTATTTTTCGTCTCTCACGAAGTGGTAGCATATGATGTCTCCTGCATCTCGCCTCATAATCATTGTCATATTTTTTGCACTTGTATTGGAGGTATCTAACAAATCTACGCTGGATTGATTCTAGTCTGTTAATATATATATCATACTGAGGGTTCCAAATTTGAGAGCAATACTCGAGTGTGCTACGAACATAACTACAATATAGCGTTTTAATAACTTTGAGATTAGTAAATTGGGAACAGGATCTTTTGATTACGCCCTTACTAATAAACTGTGGTTAGTCTCACACAATGAGAGCGATGATAGCCTAGCCGGAGAAGGCATGCCTTTCAAGCCAGAGGGAGCGGATTCGGATCCAGCCGACGGCACGCACCAATTTGTTCATTGTGCTGAACATATGACATATAGTATGTCATCTGCTACATGACTGGAGCCCGGTGTATGGCGATAGGCTCGCCCCCTGTCACATTTGGGACTGAATATCGTCCGGCGAAATGTGGGGGTTGTACACCTCTGCAAGCCCCTCGGGCAAAGGCATGACGATATGTTTATGTAGTCTCACACAGCTGTACCTACACTGTCTTACTTCAGTTCATCCAGATCCGTTCAGCCGTTCTGCCGTGATGGAGTGACAGTGTTACTAGACAGGTCATATTTTTACTGTAACTCTGGCCAGGCAAAACTGGCAATATTGCCGACTGTAGCCCGGCCATCATCAGCCATGCTAGAAATGTATGACAATTATATTTCGATCATATTAGACATAGTTGGAGAAGGCCTGCCTCTCAAGCCAGACGGAGCGAGTTCGAACCCAGCCGACGGCACACACCAATTTGTTCATTGTGTGAACATATGTGCGTATTGTATGTCACCTGCTACATGAATGGAGCCGGTGTATGGCGACAGGCTCGCCTCCTGTCACATTTGGGACTGAATATCGTCCGGCGAAGTGTGGGTGTTGTATTACACCTCTGCCAGCCCCCTCGGGGGAAAGGCGTGACAATATATTAGATATAGAATTGTATTGTTTGACATTTGTTGAACTGTGCCGTGTCAATCAATAAATTCTGATTTCTGATTCCTGACTTTATGGCCGAGCCACACTCAAAATTTGACGGGCCAGTATTGCCGAAAAATATGCACCTTCAAACATCCATCCAAACTTTCGCATTTATATGTTAGTGTGATAATCTTTGATCTCACTCATAATCTAAATTCTAGCTAGCTCATTTCACTTTTCCTGTTAAATCTTATGGCAGAAATACAGCAACAATTATAATTACCTTCCTCAAAAAAGCAATATTTTATCCATAAGAGATAAAAGCTACCAGTTCGTGGCTTGCATATTAATCTCCTTCCGTTTCTCTGTTCAAACACATTTGCAGCGAGTGGCAGTAAACAAAACGCGTATTTCTATTATGAGTGTACATAAAGATGTTATTTCGGCGAGCTAAGTTCGACTCGCATTCGGCGATCGTCGCGTTTTATTTCATCACTTAATAAGCTACACAACTACGGTTAAGACACATGTTTTATATATCTACTGCTTTCACATATGTGTCTGGCTAATAGCTGTTACTAGCAGCTTTTTTATTGACTAATGCTGTTGGCCACTGAGGCTTCTACAGCGTTCCGGGCGTTAGGCAAGTGGAGATGACGCAGCGCCTAAAGCAACGCCCTGATTTTTCCATACCAACGCGCTTCTCAAATTTCTTGAAAACCATTTGTCAGATTGTAATGAAATTTGGCATGTGCAATTAAATTAACTATATTTCCGCCCCTATGTTCTTAGTTGTTTAAAAACGTTCTCAAGATAATATAGAGCTATAATAATTTGTAAGGGGTCACTTTTGACTGATTTATTTAATAGATAGGCAAAACAAATCAAAAATCCCTTTGCATAGGTTTGCTTTTAAATTAATTCCTAATACAAGGGAAAATTGTAGTTATTTAAGAATGATTAGAGAAGTACAAAAGTTTAAAAAAATATATTTGAATAAAAAAAAATGCACTTTGTCACTCCGTACTTAACTTAAGAGGCTCGTCAGTATCTTTACTTGCTCTCTTCGCTCGTCCTCCTTTTCTAGACGAAATAGCAATAGAAAACCTTTAGCCAATGTTTAAAATGGTCACCGTGCCCTTAAGATTGCTTAGAAGCTATGGGCAACTAGCACAAGGGCATCTCTACGGTACGGACCTCGGAATGGGCTGTCGCCGGGTCCTCCTCAGTTTCTTGCCTGTCTTCCAAACAAGGCGGTCGAGCCATTGGAAAAAAAACAATTTTTAACTTTGACTTCAACTGTCCCTATTAGGGCCCTAGAGCAAACCCCTTCTGGGCTGCCAGGGCAATTTGATGCCTCTCCCTCGGCGACAGCCCAAACCAGCATAGTCATTTAAAAAAGCAGCTTATATACAGACTTAAAAATAAACAGACTCGGAAAGCACCTTTGCTTTTTTACTATTTAAAGATAGAGAAGAAATAACGAAGAGATGGACAAAAGAAAAGTATAGATGTACACACGTCTTCAATACGGTTTTAGTAGCGGAGTAAAATATTTATAACAGTCTTTATCCTGGGGCTGCTGAATAGTTTTTGTGTTGTACATTCAGTCGTAAAAGATGTTGAAATATGTTTGAGTATTTTGTCAAATTATAATTTAACACGTTTCCCGCAGATTTTACTAAAAAAATTCTCGTATTGTTTCGGAAAATAAAGAAATAGGTTTAGGTTTACTTTACGTGCATAAATGACTTAAGGCGTTCTTGAATTGCTCTCACAATCCTTGGCACACATGCAGACTGCCCGCTTGATGGTAAACGGTAACCGCCGGCTCTCGACACCTGCAACACTAGCGGTGTTGTTGATGCGTTGCCAAACCGAAAAGGAATTTGTTGACACCCTTATAACGCTTCATGTTGTAAGTTATATTATTTTACTTTTTACTTATATTATAAAGGCTTTTTTTCATAACTTAATAGGCTTGCGTTTGGTCGCCAACAAACCTGATGGTAAGCAGTGATGCGGCCTACGATGGAGCACGCTTGCCTAGAAGAAACCGATTCACTCGAGACTTGAAGACACCCAGATTAAAAGTGTCAGGGAACACACTCTGGCAGAGTATTCCACACTCTAAAGTTTATGTGTGTGTACGTGTAATTTTTTGTTAATTCTTAAGTTAACAAGGGATGTAGAGTATAGGCTATTTTTTAAACGCTGGTATATACACACCTTACATAGCGAGGCGCCATTAGTCTAATATAGTAACGAAAACAATTCCTAGTTGTAAAAACAATAAGTAACCAGAAATAAAAATGTAAGCTGACTGCCTTGGTGGCTCAGTTAGAAGTGACCCTACCTTGTAAGCTCAGGGGCGTGGGTTCGATTCCCACCTGGGGCAAACATTTATGTGATGAGCATTAGTGTTTCTTTTATGTCTGGGTCTTAAATATCTATTTTAAAATATATATGTATGTATATCAGTCTCTGGCAGCCATAGTACAAGCTTTGCTTAGTTTGGGGTAAGACAACCGTGTGTGGAAAATGTCCCGTATTAATTAATTAATTTATTAAAATTAAAACCTGCATTTAAAACACGTAAAGTTTCAAATCTGCCCAATCATTTCCACAAAGCCATTTCAAAACTTTTCCATTCCAAGTATCCATGCTTATTACAAAACAAAAAAACGAATTCTTACATCGTTCCATTTTTTAGACGCAGTAAAATCACATTTATTTTAAATGTCTAGACCATTCCAAGTAATTACTAAGAGTAAGTAAAACGTGGCGAGGGAAACTGGCTTAAACTGAAAACTTTACGGTTCGGACGTCCAATATATGTCAGTTATTCAAACTAGCGTACGAGCTTATCGGATCTTAGAAGAGCATGCAAAAGCTTTTTAAGGCTGCTTTTCCACTAAGGAATAAGCCATGATCTAAAACAAGTAAATTATTAAAAGATAAACAAAATCCCGGCTGCAAAATATTGTACCCTATGTCACTTCCACTATTAATACGATCCAAATGTCACCTCACATGTCGAAATCCATCAAGCTGCTTAGGCTGTAGGGCGTGCCAAAGAAACCTCATACATACATACATACATAGATACATACAACAAGCAATGTCAGAGGCTATGAGGCAGCCTAGAAACTCTGACATCAGGGCTATCATACATATATACACACATATATACATACTTACATACCCTCGAAAAACATAAGCCTCCTTCTTGCGCAGTCGGATAAGCTACGTACATCATCGCCGTCGTCTCTCTCGAACTTGTTCTAAATTACTTATTTCGGTCTTGCTTATGGATCGATTGACGTCACAACGTGTTGGACCGCATAAATTAGGAGCTGCACACAATTCACCGTAGTCTCAAACAAACACAACCAGTCGAAACGGTGATCATTATTGTTGTCTCGTTCTCGCTATAGTCTCTCGTACGTCTCTCTATCTTTGTTATTGATACACGTAACATACTCGTAATACTGTCAACGGAGCTGTGTAGTGTCCGTTTGCCTGTAGTTATATTGGGTCCACGCACTGTGTACTAGAAATTAGACTCGTGCCGCTTCTTCTTTATATTATTTCGATGGTAGCGACAAAAAAATCACCAATATAATTACGTTTTTTTTTTTTTAACTTTAGCGATCTCATTGGTGAAGTATGTTCTAGCTACACACGCTCGCACCCATCATCTATTGGTGGAAAAGCATCCTTACAGCTGTACGAGAGTAGACCTTTGAAAATATCACTAGCTTTCATGCTGGGAAAAGTTGAGGAAAAAAAACTGGATCAAGAGCAATGAATTCAGACGTGATGTTCGTAATATTACTAAATTATTTAATTATTTTTTAATAATCTACGTATCCAGAGTTCCTGAGTCATAAAAGTCTGTGTAAAATAAAAGGTTAGAGATAAAACATTTTTAATACAGTTTTTTTTTGTTTTTTTATACAATGCTGGACAAAGGAGTTCCTAAATTTTTCCAATTGTGTCTGCTCTGGGGCAGCAACAAGTTTTTTTTTTTTTATTGTGACTGTTGACCCTGCTGGACAAAGATCTCTTTTAATTCCCTTCAATAATTTTACTTATTACAATATTTGAGAAAATTGCCTTGTTACTAACAAGTGTTCAGGTTTTGGCAAGTAAATATTTCTGATTTCTAAAGTATTTTTTCAGTATGGTTACACATACATACTCACACATATACAACGTGCTGGTTTTGAGTATAGTAATACTTATAGGTGTTGTTTTACCCGACAAAGTAAACCACTTTTAAAACATAAGTTTGCAAAAGCGAAAAAAAAATCGAATCTCCATACAAAACAGCTATTAATGATTTTGTATGAAGACTTAATTTTTTTTTTCTCAAATTTTGCGAACTTGTGTTCTAAAAGTTGATTACTTTGTCGGGTAAAACAACACCCTCAAGTATTATTACACCCGAAACCAGGACGTTGTTTACATTATATGTGTGTATATTTAAGCTATACGTAGGTAGGTGGGATATAAAACTTAGAAATAATCACAACCTTTAGTAATAGTTGGGATGCGACTATCTGTGTACTCAGGCTGATCTGAAATCTGCTAGAGACTACTTTAGACATGCTTATGCAGTTTACCAAGTATGAAACTGTAAACTTAAGTATGAAATTCAGATTCAACCAAATATAGACCATGTTTACCAAGGTTTTGCATGCTAATGATTTATCCTTCTATTCAACTTTATATTGTTAACATTTAACCTGTTTAATCAATTGTAACACATAAAAATGTAATAGCATTTTTCAAAATAGAGTCTTTAGCCTTTTCTGCAATGATACATGCAGCCTATGATAGAGCACGTACGAGTATGTCTTAAAAAGAAACCGAACGAATACAGGTTGATTTTGAATTAATTGGTTTGCTTGAACATTTAATTGTACAAGTCATTAAAAGTAACTTTCACTATAGGTCAGCTCTGTTGCCGTAAAAGAAACAGCTTTTCAATAGAAAAATGTCATTCACCCGAAACAAAACATATGGAACAGCTGTTTTTTCGTGTTAGCAGAGTTGACCCATAATAAAAGTTACTTATAATTATGAGTACAATGAAAATCTGGAAGCATGTGAATGAATTCAAAATCACCCTGTATAACAATCAGGGAACACCCGTTCAGGCAAACCATTCCCATTCTAAGGCGCTGGTCAGACAGAAACAATGTAGAAGAAGAGAACGAGGCACGGACGGAACGGAGACATCCTTACAAAACGAGAAGCGTCGCGTCCGCGTCCGGTCTGCGCCCTGTCTTCGCTGTATGTGTTGCATCGCCCCTCTTCTATACATTTTGTATAAAAGTACCTTGAAGGGACGCTGCATCTGCGTCCCGTCCGAAACTCGTCATCGTCCTACGTTCTCTCTGTCTGGTTTGCCGTTAGCAGTTAAATATGATCATGACGAATGAATGAACCAAAAGCGTCCAAAATCAAAGCTTCTTCGCCGTTTTTTGGTACTGAGATAGACATGCATAAGAGTGACAATCCTGCCTAGTTCAGGATAGGTATTCAGAATCATTTCACCGTTTGGATTCCAACAATTGTAAACGTGATTCATTGTTCCGATCGGATTTATACTCGATTCCCTATTCCAAAATGTATAAAAGTAGACTAAGATTCGAAAAATTTGAGTTTGAAATTTGTGGGATCCGATCGGAAACGTTTCCGAATTATTGTGAATAGTACCGCATATATATGGCTGAGACGGATAAGAAATGTCAATCTCTGAGATTTGGCCCCTTTTCTGACGCGGCATCTTGGTCTCTCTCCTACGACTTTTTAAACGACCACAATGACAGGAAATTTAAACGCGTAAGAGTAAACAGCAGAACAGAAAACTTGGTAAAGCAATGTCCGCGAGCAAGCTCGCCACTCAGCCCGCTTCTATGTCCATTAAACATTAACAGTTTGTACTGGCGCCTTCAATTATGACAAAATATTGCCCCCGCGGGGTTAATTCCGTAAAGTACGATTCTAACTCTGGCGCCGGCTTTGTCACGATTTCATATTTTTAGTTTACGACTTCCAATACTCATTGTGGCAACCGGAACTTGCGATTTTGGTTTTATATTAAATTTCTTGGGAAAATTAATGGTTTTGTTTCTCAAATGGGCTTTTGGAATGTAATGGTTTTGTTTATTTGTTTTTTTGTTTGTTTATTTATTTGTTGAAGAAACAATGCGATGTGGTAAAGTATGATTTTTTTCTGATGATTTTAGTTACTTATTTTTAAGCAAAATGCTTGATGATTTTTCAGCATTGATTATGCTCTAAAAGGTTTATTAAAAACTGATAAAACATATTTACTCAGATACTTACTATATAATTATGTGATAGTATTTTAGGTACATATTTTAATACACATCAGTTACCCACGCTATCGTTTTTAAATGGGTTATTTCCAAAGTGCTTAGGTACATTAGTATATTGTTTGGTTTATTTGACTTCCCCTGACTCTGCAGCAACTGTTCACAAACTTTGCAGTAAAATCTTTCATTTTCACCTGTCACAAGCCATTTATCACTTAACTTTTCCGAGAGCTTTTGAAACCAATGAAATATTTCAGGTTTATTTTCATAGGTACATCGTGAAACGAATTGAGTTAGAATTTCTGTTGGATACATTTTTAGGCTATTTTAAAACCTGGAGCCCTAGAGACAGGTTGCATTCGCTTCCAAGCGATTCAATTAATCGATCTCGAACGTTAACTGCTAATATGTTAAACCTTAGGGATCTTATGCCCCATTGACACGATACAATTTGAAAAGTCAATCAGATTTATCATTCTCAAGGTCTTACTTGGATATCATATTTTCTATCCAAAACACGACTACATACAATTCGATTGACAATCTAGTCAATATGGTCGTAAAATTTTGTCGTGTGGATGAGACATAAGGTCTCTAAGGATCATCCTCATTTGTATCGCGACCGTTCTCACTGCGACGGCTGCACAAGTAGGTACTTACACTTGAACTTGGTGAGACATGACGAGCGGCAGTAGCCGACACCTACAACAGCTGTTTTGTGTGAGCGCGCGCGCGATGTGCGACAAATCATTGTTACCTTAAGTATTTTATATTTAGGCATAAAATGGCATACTTAAGCTAATTAAGGGTGAGAACTGTTTGTCCTAGACAAACCGCATTGGTTTTAAGGGCATGTTTAGTTTTAACTGTAATTACATTTTTGTTACTAAAAATATAAATAAAAAAAGGTTTTTTAATATATTAGCAGTTAACGTTCGAGCGTTAACTAAAGTAAGTAGCGTAATCGTTAGCGTAAAGCTTTAAGCTTTGCTTGGTCTACTATCTATGTACATTAGCAGCTCTCACCTCCATTTTATCCATTATTCCACCCCGTGGTTCACCAAAACGCAGACACTATAACCCGCGTTATTTCCTTTGTGAATTTCCCTTTTCTTTCGCAGTCAAAACTTTAACATAGCTAAAGCTGAAGCCAGGGAAGCCTTCACAAATGCAGTGAACCAGCGACTTCATGACGCTGCGTTGAATTTTAAATTGGATTCAGGAGTCGGGTCGGATGGTAAATATCACGTGCAGGACTTTTGCTGAATTTTGTGATTCTGAACTATAATAGGCTAGGTTTCAAGGTTGAATATGATATTACCTAGTTGTAAGCCATTTGTGAGACAGTCATTAATTTATTTTTTGAAGAAAAAAAACTGCCCTTCAATTTCTTGCTGATTTGTTCTTATGAGTAGTGGCTCTTTTTCCGAACAAGGCGGTCGAGTCTGTTATAAAACTTTGACGTTCATCCTAATCTTAACTAGTATTATAAATAGTTGATTGAATGTGTGTTCCTTGATGTACTTAATGCGACGTTAAAGCGGAATTACACTAGATATTAGTTCAAGTAACAATTTTAGTATTATAAATGCGAAAGTGAGTGTGTTTGCTTGTTTGTAACACTTTCACGTCTCAACTATTCAACCGATCGTCTTGAAATTTTGTATACACGTTGTCTGGGGTACAGAAAAGGACATAGGATACTTTTTATCCCGAAAAAATTAACAATTCTTGTTGAACCGCGGGTGAAACAGAGGGCGCAGCTAGTTAGAGTTAAGTAGGTACGAGTATATCGATGTCTTCTGATTAAAGAAAAAAAAAACATTATAACATTTTACTCAAAAGTTATGACGTGCCGTCATAATGCCCTATTGAATTTATAACATAATATATCGTCACGTTTTTTCCCTGGAAGGGCTGGCAGAGGTGTAGGTACAACACCCACACTTAGCCGGACGATATTCAGGTCCCAAATGTGACAGGGGGCGAGCCTGTCGCCATACACCGGGATCCAGTCATATAATTATATTAAAGCAGATGATATACAATATGTTCACACAATGAACAAATCGGTGCGTGCCGTCGCCTAAGATCGAACTCGCTCCCTCTGGCTTGCGAGTCGAGCCTTCTCCCGACTAGGCTGTCATCGCTTTTCTATTCTGTCGCTATTGCATTTACGGACACCTAAATCGTCTGTCCGTTACTTTATCAGGATTACACGATTAAATATAACTAGGTACATTATTACAACGTTCATCCTCTTTTTCTCGGAAAACTGCAGGAATAATTACTAGAAAATTGCGCTCCGAAGATTAACTCCTCAGGTTAACTCATAAAGTCATAAATAACAGTTCAGGGCTCTACAGCCTGATTAAAGATAATTTACATTCAAATAGCTTAACTACTTAAACTTCAACAGCTAAACATTCTGATCGGCTTTCGTAAGTTCACCTTGAAGGAAGTTGAAGTGAAATTAGTTCCACAAAGGCTTCATTGTATCTTCTATACACGGTTGGGGGTTGGTGGCGATGGAACTGATACCAATGAGGTTTACCTTGAATTTGACGGTATTTTGGTTAGAGTTAGACGGTTATAATCACGGACCCACGTTTTTTTGCTTTTAATCTATGAAATGAAATGAAATTGTTTTTATTCCGGATCGTTACATCCATATTAAGTACAAGCTGCGCCTCGCGGTTTCACCCGCGATTAGAAAGTATCCTATGTGCTATTCTAGACAATAATCTATCTCTGTGTCAAATTTCATCCAGATCTGTTCAGCCGTTCTGGCGTGAAAGAGTAACAAACATCCTTCCATCCATCCATCCATTCTTACAAACTTTTGCGTTTATAATATTAGTAGGATAGGATATATATTTTTTTACAACAGACTAGGCATGCGTTTGACCACTCACACGCCTGATGGGAAACGTCGACGTGATCGATGGTGTAACACGCTTACCTAGGAGATACCTATTCACTTTACGCTTAAACACCCCCGGATTGTATTTAGGTGGAAAGACAGACGCAGGCAAGCATTTCCACATCTCTGCAGTTCTTACAAGAAAAGTTGACTTGAAACGCTTAGTGCGTTTTGGTGGAATTTCCACCATAAGAGGGTGTCTCTTACTGGTGCTCCTGGTACAATTATAAAAGAACGTTGATGGCTGGATCAGGTCGTGCAGTTCTTGTGCACACTCGCCGTAGTGTATTCTGTAGAATACCGATAAGTATAAAATAAATTAAATAAATAATTAATAAAATAGAAAAGTTAGAAAATAAATAACAATAGTGAATTTAGTTATAGGCTTGTGGTACGTCCTCCACATCCGGTGTGTACTGTGGTCTTAGTCGACGTCGAAAGACGCAACATTGGGAGCCCTTGACAAGGTGGATTGACGATCTATGACGGTCACGATACGACGTTCCGCTGGATGCGGGAAGAACAATATCTGAGGCCTTTGTAGCTGTCATGATATAATAATATACTCCGCCAGGTATATCATTTAGAAACACGTAGTGACGTAGTGTCAATCGATGTTTGAGCAAGACCGAAATAAATCAACAAGTTCGAAAGAGACGGATGAAGATGATGTCACTACGTGTTTGCAAATGAAAGACCTTGTTTTTTTTAATCATGAAAGCTGTAAATGTTTTTCGTCTACCATGATGACGATGAGTAAAAACTATGATAATTTAGGGCTTACCTACATAATGACAAAAATGAATTTTACTAAAAAACGATTAAGTTGAAACAATTCATATTCAATTTGCCAAGAAACTATAACATTTATTACAGCGGGGATGAAATATTTTTTATACCGGAAAATAAAGAAAACTGAGGAAAACCAGCTAATCAATACACCGTTTTCCTTAAACGAAATCGGCTTAAAATTTGAAACCGGAAATACTTTCCTATATTTTTATACGCAACAGATTTGAAACACCGGAAACACGTGCTCCCCCGGGCCCCACCCCCTTCGCTCCTGATTTGTTACAGTATCGTTTTGCAATCGCCCCCTCGAGTACGGGCTTTAATCGACCATTGGAAATATGTAAAAATACTTATGAATACATTTCTTCTGGCGCCAAATGTTGAGAGCTCATTTTTTTCGTTTTTTTTTCCAGTGGTTTAACCTATTTGCTTTTTAAGATCGAGTGGAATCACTTATCTTTAAGCAAATACCTTGTTCCTATTTGTAGGAATTTGTATCAATCCAGAGCAAGGACAATAGAATTCGTTTAGAACAATAGAATTCTTTTTATGTCAGCTATACACCCGAGATATACAGAGACAGAAAGTGTAATAAAAATATCCTCTAGTTGTAACTTGCCCGCACTTCGTCTAGTGTTTTGTGCTAGAGTAAAAAAACTTACGTTTGGCTTACGAGGAGAGAGGAGTTAACAAGTACTTTTGTTACACTATGCATCATTAGGCACATAATATTAGCTACAAAAGTTATAAAACGAACTCACCCAGATCTTCATTCTGCTCCGTAAAACCAAAATGGCCGATGGCAATATCCAGGAACACTGCAAACACCAGCAACCGCCAAGCGACGCCGCCGCCAAAATCCGCCATTTTGTTTTCACTTGTACACCGCCATTTTGTGAACGTCTCACATTTTTAGTTTATTTTACTGGCATGTTTGATTGTTTGATGGTTTGGAGTACCTGAAAAAGAGTTAAATTATGTTAAATTGCTGCTCTTTTATCCTAGTCATATGGTGTGAAGGTAACTCTTTCCTTCAAGTCTGTTTGCCCTTTTTAACAATACACGACAAATAGGACCAATTTCAATGAAATTTTGCAGTGAATGTGTAGTATGCTTTTTTCATTAAAAAAAATATATTCAAAAATGGATCTTAATTTGTCCAAATTACTCCGAACCATGGGACCAACAGAAACGAAATGTTACGACTATACATACAACGTGTTGTTTTGCTTTCCCGCGGAATGTGTAGAAGTAGTTCTACTCCACCAGTAGAGCACAAAATAAATATACTATGGGGCAATATTGAAATCGGAAAAAAAGCAGCTGTTCCATTCATTTTATCGATGATCAACGAATTTTTTGCATGGAACAGCTGTTTATTTTTCTCGATTTCAAGGTTTCCCCATAGTTTATTCGTGTTCTGCTAGTGGAGTGTAACTACCTCTACAAATTCCGCGGGAATGCAAAGCAACACGTTGTATTACTAAAAAAAACTACAGAAATAAATACTTTTCTGATAGGCCTGTCAAATAAAATAATCAGCAGTTTATACCCCACCTCACAGATGCACAGTAAATCGAATCAATCCGGCCACTATCCTTCCGTAGTGGACAATATTCGACAATGCAAACACCCTGCTGCCGGGCCGCGATACGCGCATTTACATACACCAAGCTGTACTCCCGTTAATCTGCCGTAAGCGAGCAAAAACCTACCGAATGCCAGTAGGGACAACACTACGATGATCTTTTGGGAACAAGTGGGTCTGATAAAAAAATCAAAAACCCGACTGCACACCTATCTAGAGACACTTAGGATTTTACGACGAACATAACGATACCTTAACTGTCGAAATCCATCCAACCGCTTGTAAGATACAAGGTCCGTAATAAAGAAAGTTACAAACATACAAGATATATGTACCTACGCCTGAAAAACATAACCCTGCCTGGCAATCGGTGAAAAACGAAGAATCGTGAGAAAGGTATGGCAAGCTGATAAGGCCTAGGGATAGCATGGCTTAGCTTGGCTCTAAAAGCTAAGGCTTAATAAAAAGTAATAGCTTAATAATTTAAAGTTTTGTTCATCTGGTTATTATCATAAAGTTGACCCTGCCCAAGATGTCGAAATAAATAAACATACATACATATCGTCACGCCTTTCCCCCGAGGGGGCTGGCAGAGCTGTAATACACCACCCACACTTCGCCGGACGAAATTAAGTCCCAAATGTGACAGGGGACAAGCCTGTCGCCATACACCGGGCTCCAGTCATGTAGCAGATGACATATAATACGCACAAATGTTCACACAATGAACAAATTGGTGCGTGCCATTGGCTGTGAAAATGTGTGAAAACCACGTCAGTTTCCATAATATCTTTACTTGCTGTAGTGTGTTACATTGAGCCGGTTCCACACTAAAATGTAGGTCGCTGTAACAGCTCACTTGGCATCACTCAGGTAATTTGGGGAAAAAAACGCTTTTGTGGCGCTAAGCGCGAAATTATTGTGGAATTATGGTAAGTTCGCATTGTGAATGTACAATTTAGGAGCGGTAATGAATGAAGGCTTATGGCCGCAGGTGGGGGTTCAGATTTCATTAGCTTTTTTGCGTAGAATCGCGAACACCGAGTTGACTAGCGTGAGGTTGTGAAACCGGTAGTGAATCGCGGAATGATTAATTAATTATCCAACAGGGTTTTCGTAGCTTCCCGTATAAGTCGAGACGAAGCCTAAGCAGTATTAAAAAGTTAAAGGCGCTGACCAGACAAAAAAGACGTAAGGCGCGGACGAGGCGCGGACGTCTGTCTGTCTTGCGGCTTGCCCCAAAGAAGACGAAATTAGAAAAAAGTGAGAGTTTGAATTTCCTTACAAAGAGTTTAATCATACACATATGTTTTAAAAAGTTTATGTTCAAAGTTTTTAGTTAAATTAGTAAAGATTTAGTTTTACACTGCGTGGTGTTGCCATTCCTTTAATTAGCAGTTTCGTTTTATTTTGACGTGAAGCAGTGAACTATGTTAACGACATCGTCAAGACGCGGCCATGTTTGCTGCAGATGGAACACGTTTATAGGACGTCGTTATGCGACAGAGCGACATTGTAGCCTAAATCTAAGGGCTCATTACGGTTGGCCGCGCTTGGCTTGACAGGAAGAGGGTCAATGGTCGTAGA
This sequence comes from Peribatodes rhomboidaria, assembly GCA_911728515.1. NCBI lineage: Eukaryota > Metazoa > Arthropoda > Insecta > Lepidoptera > Geometridae > Peribatodes > Peribatodes rhomboidaria. The sequence goes on along the minus strand of OU452184.1, from coordinate 1,916,816 downwards.
GCAACATGAGGTCAGGCGACAATTATGAATGCTAATATTTAGGTTTGGGTGCTTTGATACCTATCTACCCTTCTACACTAGTATTATGAGGGTTTGTAGGAGGGAGCGGGTTCGATCCCAGCCGAAGGCACGCAGCAATTTGTTAATTTGTGAACATAGGTATGTGCCTATCTAATGTCACCTGCTACATGAGTGGGACTGGCCCGGTGTATGGCGACAGGCTCGTTCTTCGTTTTAACGTTTTTAAAAAGAGAGTCTACATATTTATTTTCGGGTTGGCAGCGCATCAACAGCACCACTTGTGTCGTGTCCACAGGCGGCGGTTACCGTTTACCATCAGGCGGGCCGTCTGCTCGTTTGCCTTGTTTGGGACATTTTTGCAGACACGGTCATCCAAACCTAAACTAAGCAAAGCTTCTATTTCCAGAGAATGACATACATACAAGACAATTCAAATCAATTCCTAAGGTGGGAATCGAACCCATGCTCCAAGCTCAAAAGGCAGCTTCACTATCAATTGAGCGATCAAGGCAGTCGTGTAAGGCTGTGATGAAGATGTCAACATCCTGATGACAGCAGTAGTTTCAAATATTTTCGTAGACGGTTATATGTACAACTACTCGTCTGATTTTTAAAATTGTTACACTAGTAAAATAAATAAATAATAATAAAATAAATAAATTCGGGACACTTCCACACACGGTCGCCTGACCCCAAACTAAGCAAAGCTTGTACTATGGGATATATGCCAGGGACTGATATACATACTTAGATATTTTTAAATACATACTTAAATACATATTTACACCCAGACATAGAACAAACACAAATGTTCATCGCATAAATGTTTGCCCTAGGTGGGAATCGAACCCACGCCCCGAAGCTCAGAAGGCAGGTTCACTACCAACTGAGCCACCAAGGCAGTCAATAAAAAAGCTACATATCACCTTATGCCATAAGCTTTGAAACCCTGGGCACATAGATAATAGGTAATAAAGGTATATGAAATTGAATGTAGCTATATTTGTCCCTTAGGTACGCATAAACCATTTATCTAATTGATTCGGAAGTTTCCAGAAGCGAGGCCGAAGACAGACCGAGGTCGGTACCGAGCCGGCGGCTCCAAAACCAAAGGCTGACCAACTCAGCACCCGGTACGAAGTCGCAGTCATCAACTAGTCCATAATCCTAACTAATATAAAAAAAATATAAAAAATATTATAAATGCGAATGTGAGTTTGTTCGTTCGTTTGTTTGTTTGTTTGTTTGTAACGCTTTCACGCCCTAACTAATCAACAGTTCATCATGAAATTTTGCATACACGTTGTCGAGGGTAGAGAAAAGGACATGGTATACTTTTTATCCCGAAAAATAAACGGTTCCTGTGGGACCGCGGGCAAACCGCGGGGCGCAGCTAGTAATATCATGCAATCGAAAGGAACTCTGTCTGAGTGTAGGCTTTTCACAACTAAACGGCTGAACGGATCTTGATGAAATTTGATAATGAGGTTTTTTGGATACAATTTTCTGAATAAGTGAGGGTACCAGCTAGAAGCAAATAAAATGTTTAAGTATAGGAGTACACCTTTCTGTGCGTACAGTGTAGAGCGCATTACTTTTTTAACAGACATTAAATATATGATTATAAACTGAAAGTCATAAGACTAAAATACTAATACTATCTGCAATTTATTTAATCATGTGCTCCATCCAATTACAATGAAATGAAAAATACATAAATTAGCTGTGAAAATAAATGAGAAACATAAGAACCCAAATAACTATTTTATATTGTCTCATCTAAACTTTTTCTCCTAACCCTACCCTGAAATATTTACAACTAGCTGCGCCCCGCTGTTTCACCCGCAGTTAAAGAGTATCCTATGTGCTATTCTAGACTATAATCTATCTCTGTGGCAAATTTCATCCAAATCTGTTCAGCCGTTCTGGCGTGAAAGAGTAACAAATATTCATCCATCTATCCATCCATCTAACAAACTTTCGCGTTTATAATATTAGTAGGATTCCATTTTCAGAATGAATTTCGCTACTGTCTACGCTATACGGCGTCATGTCAGTCAGAAAATTCTTGTTAATTTTGAATATTTAATGTGACTTGGCGTCCCTCAAAGGATTTTGGCAAGGCGCTAAATAACAGACAACCCAGCACATAAACTACAGAACAAAAACACCAATACCTTTTCATATTTAAATGTCTTCATACCCTCATTGTTCTCATACAGTTAATTTAATTTTACACCCTCTGCCACATTTCACGGCATCATAAAACCCGGACAACTAAAAAGTACACATAATGACCCGTTTTGGCACTACATTGTCAGTGGCACTTCGGTACAATATTTCATGTTTATTGTCCTTACGACTGCAGTCTGCTCATAATGTGGCCGGAGCGGTATCGGGCGATCTTTTTATGGCTCGAATCTAGTGTTTTTGCATAAAACTGGACGAATATATTGAAGGTGACTTTGTTATCACGAAATTGGGATGGAGTTTGATTAATTTTTGAAAATTTAGGTAAGTGACGTATTCTGTATCTGTACTTCTCTGATTTCTACATTCTTCTCTATCTCCACATAGTATAAAACAAAGTCGCTCTCCGCTGCAGTCTGTCTCTCTCTGTCTACTAACTCCTCCTAAATCACGCAACGGATTTTGATGCGGTTTTCACCATCAGTTAGATGATTTTACGCGAAGGATTTAAAGGTATCGTGCGAAGCCGGGACGGGTTGCTAATAAAATATGAATCTAAACATACTTAATTACATAATTAAGCACAATATTCCGGTCGAACCGGTCCGGTGCAGAATCTTTATATGCTAATATTTTTTTCGTACAGCGTTTTTTCGGCCAATCGTGCCTAAGGATTCAAGAGTTCAAGAGTTATTCCATGAACTGTTCGGGACTCATCTTCAGAGATCTTGATAAAATTTGATAATAGTTACAGTACATCACGAAGAAAGATTTTGGATACTTTTTTCTGAATAAACGCGAACGAAGTCGAGGGTTACACCTAGTTTACTATACGAGTATGACATAATAGCTAGTTTTTTTTTTAAAAAAAACCGAACTTTTTTTCCAGTCTAATATTATAAAGAGGTAACATTTGTAAGTTTGTTTGTTAAGGGTGTTTTCTCCGATATTGGTCCGATCGGAAAAACTCTTTTACTAATACTTAAAGCCACAATTACTTTATGAAATACTCGTGGGCTTTACAAAATGCGAGCTAAGTCACAGACTAGAGAGCGGAATAAAAAAAATACTGTACCTGTATGAAATTTATTTATTTAGATATAAATACCAACAGTTTACACTTTAGACATTAAAAAAGAAAACACTAAATAACAGAGTTCTGAAGTGAAAACCTAGTAAGTATACTCGTAGGTATTTACAACATTATTTTTCTAATACTAAAAAATGAAATCTGGTGAAACCGCGGCTCGCCGCTAGTAGGTTCATATTTTCTCGAGAGCAGCAACTAATACACTCAGCTTCCTAGTTTTCTTAGTTTCACCCATGTTAAAGAGAAGTCCGAAACTTCTCGTTCAGTAAATCCAAGCCAAATTCAAAAGTAGGTAATTACTTCTTGCTGCCTGATTATATAGACTGGGGGTCTACTATGACATCTTGTTACGACGATGGTTACGTTTTGATTTCGACGCTGCGCTACTGCAAATCGTATAGCCACCATTGAGGTATAAGTACTACGTACTAGAAAAGCTGTTCTATCCAAAAAACGTTACGCAACTTGATGACAGCGGTTCCTGCCCGCGTGGCTTGACTGTAGGTTTGCTGCAGCGCTAAAATATTCGTTATGTCGTCTAAACAAACGTTTAAAACATGCAGTAGCAGTTTTCTTGCTCCGTACACAACCACATGGCGTGCGCTTCGAAGCCACACTGATGTTAGATGTACGGATTGCAGTACAGTGCAGTGCAGTGGACGAAAGTCAATGCAGTACTCGGCGATATATATTGCACATCGACCTTTGGAAAGAGACTTCACCTTCGTAGAGCGTTATCTCTGTCGCACAATAAACGAAACTGTCGTATGAAAGAGATAACGCTCTACGAAGCCGAGTCTCTTTTAAAAATTGGTTGTGCAATATTTATCGCCGGGTACTATACTCGGATGACGAAATCTATATACAGCATCTTACAAAACCCTGTTGTATAATTGAAGAGCATGTATAAACACTTGTTGGCGGCTTTTATTCTAAGAAAGTAGCAGCACGACGCGAACAGTTTACAAACAAAATTGACGCAATTAGTGGCTGCGTTCGCGCTTTAAGGATGGCTAAGTGCGATGTGTGCTCAAAATTTTGAAAGTAAATATTCAATTTAACGTAGCATAATTGCATCCTCCAGTCGATACTGGATGCGCTCCTTATTTCTTCTTTTAGTATATAGTTTTCTTTATTTTTGAAAATTGTTCGAAAATAATACTTATATTTAGATTAAATTAATTTAACTCTTGTAAAAATCTTCGGACGAGGGCGTTGACATCTGCGACTCAGTTTTAAACTTTGCAGGTGTCATCGATACTCACCTTTGTAATACCTAGTAAAATAAACTTATTCTAAATTTATTTCTCGCGGATACAACAGGGTTTTTGAAACAGCCTGTATATCGAAGTACATATACCTATTTCGAAGATCACGGCGTCGTAAATAAATAATAGATATCAGGACACTTACACACACGGTCGTCTGACCCCAAACTAAGCAAAGCTTGTACTATGGCTGCCAGAGACTGATATAAATACATATACTCGTATATATTTAAATACATACTTAAATAGATATTTACACCCAGACATAGAACAAACACAAATGTTCATCGCATAAATGTTTGCCCTAGGTAATAAAAATAATAAAAATAAATAAATATCAGGACACTTACACACACGGTCGCCTGACCCCAAACTAAGCAAAGCTTGTACTATGGCTGCCAGAGACTGATATACATGCATATATATTTTTAAATGCATACTTAAATAGATATTTACACCCAGACATAAGACAAACACAAATGTTCATCGCATAAATATTTGCCCTAGGTGGGAATCGAACCCACGCCCCCAAGCTCAGAAGGCAGGTTCACTACCAACTGAGCCACCGAGGCAGTCAAATCAAATCAAACCAAAGTCATAAAACGTAGCCATCATGGCACCAGGTAAATTCATAAAAGCAAGTATAACTAATGGAAAAGTGTGTGTGTGTGCAAATGTTGGTTTGCACTCAATCTTGTGAAGCAAAACGGATTTTGATAAGTTCAGTGTCAAGTGTGTAGACACTACACTTTTGATATAATTAGCCTACTTGCAAAAAAAACGGAAAAAATCTTAAACGCAGCGTCAACTCAGATCTAAAATCTTATAACTGCTAATCTAATATTGTGTTAACTCACCTTGAGTAACACTATAACCGTGTCTGTGCTGCATCCTCGCCTTGCGACTGGTTTGTATAATGCGCGGCTTAAGCAGCCATTACATAATCCAATTTGCAGTACGCTAGGTAAGCTAGCGTACTAAATTTGAAAGAATGAAAGAAAAAGAGTTTATTTATGACCACTACATTTAAAATTAAAAACATTTGGTCAATTGTAGTCAATTGTGACCTAGGAGATATCCTAGGTCACTAATCGGCCCCAACTCAGCATGTTAACCGGCGCTGGTCTTCCGTTGGAAGCACACACACAAATTTAGATAATGACAGTTAGACAGCAATCCAATTTATTTCCATCTCCCGGGCACTGCCACGCTATATTAGCATACAGCAAATTGGAAAATGATCGCTTTACTTTTGACGGCGCAAGGCGATTTGTCAGCCCAATTATCGACCAAGCAAGCGAAGCGTCTCTGCTTCAGCTTTGACAAAAATACTTGCCTATGTCCGATTTCTGTCCGGATCTCTGTCCAGATTTTTATCCGGATCTTTGTCTTCCTTTTTTTTTTTATGCAGAATAGGTCAGTATCGACTGGAGGTCGCATTTCTTTACCGATTCTCTTGAATTTTTGTGAGTAGGTTTAGGTTTAGTAGTAATTATGTAAAATGTTTTTATCGAGACGGTTATTGGAAATTAAAAAAAAAAATCTTACCTCCGCCATTTTGAAAAATATCCAAAAACGGACTGGGCAAAAAAAATCCTGTATAATTATCGAACCTGCTCACAAAATTTCACGACAATCGGTTGAGTAATGATACCTGTATAAGAGGACAAACGTCGGCCACAAGGTCAAACGCTCACAGAGCCATTCGCGGTCGAGTCTATTTAAAAAACTTTGACGTTCATAAGATATCTTTGATACCTAAATTGATTAAAAACATTTTGACTTTGACTAGTATTTACTTTTTTTTTTACTTAATAGGCTTGCGTTTGGCCGCCAACACGCCTGATGATAAGCAGTGATGCGGCCTACGATGGAGCACGCTTGCCTAGAAGAAACCGATTCACTCGAGACTTGAACACACCCAGATTATAAGTGTCAGGGAGGGAACACACACTCTGGCAGAGTTTTTCAAAGTCAAAGTCAAGTCAAAGTCAAAATGTTCTTATTCAATTTAGGTATCAAAGATACACTTATGAACGTAAAAGTTATTTAAATAGACTCGACCGCCTCGTTCGGATAAAGAACCTCTACTCAGAAGAACAGGCAAGAAACTGAGGGGCATTATTTTTTCAAAATAATAAATAAATTACAGTCTCACAAATTTTAGCTTACAACTAGGTAATATCTATAAATACTAGTAGCTACTTGGCGAAAGTGGAAGGCTCCAGACATCTTTATCTTCTAAGTATTCTACGTTACGCAATAAGCAGTTAACTCCGAGTTAAAACATAACCCGTGGTGGCCCTAAACAAGTAGCAGCGATCCCGCACACTCTACCCACGGGTTACGGTAATACAGATTAGCCTGCGTGGAATAATTCCCGGTATAAATTATGAACATCTACGCTAATTTTTAAAGAGGTAAACCTTGTAAGTTTTAATGTTTGGCCTGGTCCGATTTTATAAATAATTTAAAAATACAAATTGCTTTATTGTTTTCAAAGTCAAAGTCAAAATGTTTTTATTCAATTTAAGTATCAAAGATACACTTATGAACGTCAAAGTTATTTATATAGACTCGACCGCCTTGTTCGGACAAAAAACCTCTACTCAGAAGAACAGGCAAGAAACTGAGGGGCATTATTTTTTTTCAAATATAAATATATATAAATAAATTACAGTCTCACAAATTTTGGCTTACAACTAGGTAATATCTATAAATACTAGTGGCTACTTGACGGAAGTGGAAGGCTCCAGACATCTTTATCTTCTAAATAATTCTTAACCTTATAATATCCTCAAAAATATTTTAAAAGTTAGATCTAAAAATTACAATATTAAAAGTACCTACTTACATATATTTGGTTTACAACTTAGAACTGAATATTAATACAAGTAAGTATACTAATATTACACTGGCCTACACTCATTTTGGTGCCTAAGATTTTAGACCTGATTTTGGGTATATTTTGTGAGCAGATACGAGAAAACTAGTCACATTTTTCATAGCAGCTCTTGTTAATGAGGAAGAAAGTATACAGAATACAAGTGAATTACCGTGTCATTAATCGGTTTCCGTAAATTTTTCATTATATACTCACCGCATATGTAACAAAACATATCATGATCGTTAATGCAACTTCTTGAATTACTTGCCATTATAAATGTCATAAAAGTAGTTATAACATGGACTGATTTTGAATAAAACCATACAAAATTAAAATAAGAATTGTAGGTAACCCAGAGCTGTCAGCTGACATCTAGTAGCAGCAATGTAGTTCATACTACCTACTTTACCGACTACAGGTGCGAACAGAGCTGCACCAAAACAAAAAAAAATTGTAGGCCAGTGTTATTAACCCTGCCCTCGGAACTAGTAAAAACTGATTTCACTAATTAATAAATCTACTCTGACTTAGAATGCCATAAACTATAAAACGAGAGCAAAATCGGGATAGATAAGCTAGTATTTAATCATCCGGGTGAAGCGTCTATGCTTGACCTTCGACAAAAATGCGTTCGTATGTCCGGATCTCTATCTTCCTCTGCAGGTCGCATTCCTCAACCTATTCTCGTGAAATTTTGTGAGCAAGTTAAAAAAAAATCGGATCACTTTCACACACGGTCGCCTGACCCCAAACTAAGCAAAGCTTGTACTATGGCTGCCAGAGACTGATATACATACTTAGATATTTTTAAATACATACTTAAATAGAAAATAGATATTAACACCCAGACATAGAACAAACACAAATGAATGTTATTCACATGAATGTTTGCCCTAGGTGGGAATCGAACCCACGCCCCCAAGCTCAGAAGGCAGGTTCACTACCAACTGAGCCACCGAGGCAGTCTCAAGTCCGCAGTCCGACCGAGGCAGTCGAGTTCAATTATAATGTAGAATTTTATTGAGCCTGCTCACAAAATGTCACGAGATTCGGTTCAGGAATGCAGCCTGTACAGAAGGACAGACGTCGGCCGCGAGGTCTACAGCCCATAGAGCCACTAATGTTATAATTGCGAAAGTTGGCGAGTAAGTGAGAGGTGTGTATGTACGTTTGTTACTGCACGCTCTAAAAAGGCTCAACGGATTTTAGTGAGGAACTTCTGGATCAACACAAGCTACTTTTTTACCCGACTGCGCAAGAAGGAGGATTATGTTTTTTAACATTGGAATAGAGGGTAGACGCAGCTAGCCAGTAATACCTGATTCCATCATCTGACTTATCTCCATAGAGGTCATCGATGCAGACATTCCATCCATATGTTCTATCCATATATATCCATTGCAGCTTCAATAAAGTCCGTACGAAGCGCTTTCAGAACTCCTCCATAATAAGAACTGCCAAGGTGGAACACACTTCCTGCCTTGGTGTTCCCCAGCAATAGTTACAACCTGGGTCTCTTCCAGACAAGAGTGAAAAGGCACCTCATGGGCAAGCGTGCTCTATCTTAGACCACATCATTACTTTCCATCAGGAGCATTTGTGGTCAAACGTAGGCCCGTTCAATCATAAAAACTCTTGAATGCTCTGATGTTCAATATAAATCCTTTATGCATACATTTTCCCCAAAACGTACCCTAGTAATGCATGCCCAAGCAACATTTACATCAGGTAAGTTATCTCCTATTCCCACGCCCCCAAAAACGTTGGTTATCCCCAAACATCCGAGTAGCCTTAAGGAAAATAGTTTTCCGCGTTCCCATATCATACTTTTCCTGAGAAAAGTTGAAGAGCTGAGGGATACAAAAATAACACTAATATTATAGGTTTGTCATTATCCATACATATCGTCACGCCTTTCCCCCGAGGAGGCTGGCAGAGGTGTCATACAACACCCTCACTTCGCCGGACGATATTCAGTCCCAAATGTGACAGGGGGTGAGCCTGTCGCCATACACCGGGTTCCAGTCATGTAGCAGATGACATACAATACACATATGCTCACATAATGAACAAATTGGTGCGTGCCGTTGGCTGGGATCGAACACTCTCCCTCTGGCTTGAGAGGCGGGCCTTCTCCCAACTAGGCTGCCAAAATATTTCTGCCGTTAGAACGAACGTCGTCATCCCGGGCGGAACCGCCCCGATAACCTTTGCCGGATAAATGCGACTCAAGGCTGTCAAAGTTCAAAGACATGACACTTAACACTGAGTTCGAGTACACAAAATGAATAACAGTGGGTCCCAAACTAGGCGAAGCCTGTATTTTAGGCGCCCAGTGATACTGTTTGCCAAATACAATTTCCGTGCTTGTTAGTAGACATATTTACGCATTCCTATAATTATCTACATTATTTAGGCAAAACGATAATAAAACTAAAAGAGTTGCCAAAGTTTATCCTTGTAATGTCAGTTTGTCGTGAACAGATCGTCCCCTGTCTCCCTGCCTGACAATAATGCTGCTGGCCAAGCAATATCCCGTCGTATACTTGGTCCTCACATTCAGTGCAATCTCCTGGGGCTTGCGAGGAGTTACCTGCCTAAAGAGGTATTATTTTTGGAAAATATTGGCTCGTGTAGTCAGATTTTAGGTTTTTCCTTTTGTTCTCATAAAGCCAGTCTTGAAAGTTTTTAGTGTCAGACGTCTTCAAATTTGATGGTTAAATGCTAACTGTAGAACAACTCACCTAACCAAAGCCGAATCGTGTTTAAGGGGGCTTCTATACAACAAACGATTTGTATTATTGATTTCTTTCCTGTTTTTTTAAATAAGGATTGTACGGAACCCTTCATGCGCGGGTCTGATTTGGACTTGGCTGGTTTTTTTTTTCTTTTTTTTTGGCCGCTAACTCGCCTGATGTTAAGCAATGATGTGGCCTACGATAGAGGCCTAGAAGACATCCCTTCACTCGAGATCAAGAAAACACCCAGCATATAAATATAGAGAACCCACCGACTCAAACACTCTATTTAGATTTTTAGGATTTAGAGGATATTAGGATTTAGAGCCGTTTTCTAAAACGACGTTTAGTCATGAATCTTTGTTTAGAACTGGTTTTACTCTACTAAAAACTGATTCTAAATCAAGATTCATGATTTAGCGTGGTTTTAGAAGGGCCGAATTGTAAAACGACGTTCAATCATGAATCTTGATTTAAAACTAGTTTTTAGTAGAGTTAACTAGTACAGTCGACTGTACTATGAAACATCGAATTTACTAGGAAAAAGAACGTGACTTGGCCAGGCGATTGGTGGAGGCGTCGGGTGTCCAGAATGCTGGCTTTTACTTCACACAGAAGCTGAGCATTGCCATTCAACGTGGCAATGCCGCCAGCATTCTGGGGACCTCTCCTTCCACTAATGGTCTTTTAGTCAAATTTTTTAGGTTCTACTTAGTTATATTAAGTTTTTAGTTAGTGATTTAAGATTTGTATAAATTTCTGTTTTTTTAAAGTTGTGTACAAATAAATAGTTCTCCGCGACAAATAATGTTTTTACGAAAATGTCCAATGTAATGTACACTACACTGAAAGTTAGCAATCCCAAATCGCGTTAGTCAGAAAATACATCAAGTCAAATCGCGTTAATCCGAAAGCCCTAAACTGGCCTGCTATTAGAGTGTTTTTTGTTGAAGGGCTGAACATTTTACCTAAAGTCATATTAATAATAAAACTTTATTTCAGACTCAGGGATCCATCATACACTGTCACAAATAACATAAAATAGCACACTAACAGTAAAAGAAAAAATTAAAAAAGAAGAATATTGAAATTAATAATGTTAGGTGGCAATAGCCAGCCGTTGTCGGTACGATGCAGACCGCAGCAGGCGGTCTGCCAGGCTCCTAATAATGCAGTTTTTCCACTTGTCGACCCTGGACATGAATGAGGCGATCCACTTGCGCTGAATTGCGTTGAATATATGTTCGCATCGAAGAACATATATTTTCTATGCTAACGTGACGATTAATGACGGTATAGTTAAATGGCCGCGTTTTGTAAAGTACAGGTAAATTCATATTTTTTTTAATTTACATGCTGGATTTGACCACAACTGAATTTTACAGCAATAACAATATTTCATGATTGTCTCGAACTGCACAGCGCACACATTTCGCCACAAATTTGCTCACCGAACCGTACTAGTTACTATTCGTGTATATTTTAACGAAAATTTGTGCGTCGACAGTAATAAGTTAAAATCTGCGGTCAACGGAATAATTTTCGCAGAATAACGCAATTAACTGAAATATTTGGAAACATGAATTCGAGTTTAGGTGGTTCGTCATTCTGTTACTTCGTGTAAGATGTTTAATTTTATTTTTATTGGTGATTTTTTTTTTTTATAAATGTACCTAAATAAATTTACACCAATAAATGAAATGTTTGCCAGTACCACTTTCTCTACTAGTTTTCTCTACCAGACAAATCCTGTCCTAACTAATATTATACTCATAATGTTTTTATTCCATTGAAAGGTTGTCTGGAAGAGCTCGCTCTTAAGCGATAAGACCGCCCATTGCGCCTATATTTTTGAGTGTTTAGTTTAGATTTATTTTGTATTTGTATTGTTTACCTACCCATTTGTGATAGTGAGTTTGATCATTTGCTTGTTTGTTTGTTTATTACGTTTTCACGTCTTAACTACTCAACCGATCATGGTGACATTTTGCAAACACGTTGTCAGAGGTTCAGAAAAGTATATAGTGTACTTTTTAACCCAAAAAACATAACGATTCCTGCTGTTTCAAGCTAGTATAATAATATAAGATGTCCATAGTCATACTATCACACTAATATTATAAAAGTAAAAGTTTGGATGAATGGATGTTTGTTACCCAATCACGCCAAAACGGCTGCTAGGGTATGGATGAAATTTGGAAAAACGATAGATTATAGTCTAGAATAGCACGGTACTCTTTAACCAAGGGTGAAACCACGGCGCACAGCTAATGTTGCATAATTTTATTTAAACATATCACTGTCGGTAGGGCCAAATTTTTAATATAATAAAAATAATCTTTACCCGTACAAATGTCTTTCGTTCAACATTGTTCTACCAAATTGTTTAATGTATAATTTTTACCAAAAATAAAATAAGACATTCCAAAAAAGACACGTATTCAACGAATGGAATAATTAATCCTATCAAAATGATTAATCGAACTAAACATTTCCATAAATAATTCAATAAAGAACTTTTGCACCGGAAATAACATTCATTCTAGACAATGAGAACTTTCCAACTTTCAATAATTCAAAATCACCTAAAACCCTTTACCTCGGCTATTGTAAGTGTCACACAAACGATAGGAAAATCCGATAAATTATTAATTAGTTTCTAAAGGTCAAAAAACTAATTTCAATTTGTACCTGACGTGTTCAATCATCGTTACTAAAAGAAGGCAAAACTCACCGTCTGCCCTTAAGCCAACCACCACACTCTCCAAAATTATCCAACAATAAAAATCACTCGATAAAATCTCACAAGCAATGTCATTAATTCACTTTTCAAAAGTATCGTAAATATTACGGGAAAATGCGGGAGAAAGCGTCCTCCCCTCACGACGGACGAGTGCGCACTGAAATGATATAAACCTTCTTGCACCTCTACACGCTACCGTAGTATTATCCGACCTATTTGAATTTTCTCCTGAACTTTCTCTGTTCTTCTTTTATTTAGGCTTTTCTATTCAGTCGGATAATGCTGTAGAACTTTTTCTAGCTCGTTAGGAGTGTAAACAAGCGCTGAAAAATTTCTAGCTTATTTCTCGTAATGCAGGGTATGTAGGCTACCTAGGATACCTAGGCAATGCTCACTTGTGACTTTTATGCAGGCCAAGATTAAAGGAGATCAGGTTCATTTGATTTTACATTTAAATAGACAAGCTTTAAGAAAAAGCTTTATTCCATTAAAGCTCTTCAGGTTTAATCTAAATGCACTCAGTTATAAGAATATTTTTATATGCGAATGTTTTTGTTGCTTTTATAAAATTGGAGTAGAAATTCGTGTACGGTTACACATTTTATTAACGGGCATGGCTCTGTGGAAATGTGTGTACATCAACTCTACGTACTGTTTACTCAGTTTTGTGAACGTTATTTTTACTATCGAAATCCTTTGCAAGTATTAGGAATACTTACTGCCATGAATACCTCTTTTATTTTTACTCTATCACACTATCTACATAGTATTAAACTAAGTCGCTTTCCGCGTTTGTCTGCATAGAAGCTAACTCATCCAAAAGCACGCAACGGATTTTGATGCGATTTTCACTATCAGTGAGATATTTTTTACGGAAGGAATGTTGTTTTAATGAAATTCATTTATAATTATATATAATTTTCAAAAATTCATATATAATTAGTTAATATGTCATCTGCTACATAACTGGAGCCCGGTGTTTGCCGACAGGCTCGCCCCCTGTCACATTTGGGACTTACTAATAAACAAATAAAATAAAATAAAATAAAAAAAGCCTTTTTTACTTTTAAATTTATTTCTAAGGTTACAAACAACATACTTGTAATAGTTTATATTTGTTAACAAGAACCCTCTGACCCTGAAAGCCTCCTCCAGAGATGACCAGTACGACGATATTAAGTTGAGACGTAATATCGATATTAGGTTGAGACTTAATATCGTGAGTCTTAATAGCACATAGGCTACTTTTTAACTGCAGGTGAAACCGCGTGGCGCAGCTATACATACAGCTAGTATTTCATATACATTTCTTTGCGATTTTCACCAATCGAACATAACCTAAAGCTTAGACACACTCAATACTTATTTGGCTAAAAATAAACCAACAATCAAATGTGAGTCGTAACATATAAAAAACGCTTTGACCGCACGCACGGGCCCACACTGACTGTCTATAACGTTTGAAATTCTGCTGTACCATACCCAAAATAGGATTCAATGTCAGTCAACAAACTAAACAACGTTTATAACGCAAATTCCAGCATAATCTTACAAAAAAAGTTATTACGACATCGTCTCTTCCCACGACAACAATACTTACAAGAATAGATCCATTGAACACATCGTCACGCCTTTCCCCGAAGGGGCTGGCAGAGGTGTACAACACCCACACTTCGCCGGACGATATTCAGTCCCGAATGTGACTTGGGGCGAGCCTGTCGCCATACACCGGGCTCCAGTTATGTAGCAAATGACATTAATTTCGCACATATGTTCACACAATGAACAAATTGGTGCGTGCCTTCGGCTGGCTCCGAACCTGCTCTCTCTTGCTTGAGAGGCGAGTCTTCTCCGACTAGGCTATCATCGCTTCCTCCATTGAAACGCAACCAAAAATAAAGCACAAAAAGCTCCCTAAAACTCGGATAAGTAGCTCATTTTCTTCTAAATTTCGAACAGACACACTTCCAGCCAGCAATTTGTTTAAAAGCTCATAAAAAGTTACATTTATATAGACGACTTTCCTCATGCTGCTAATCTTTAGAGATGTGCAGATTCCCTCAATTAGCCATCTTAGCTAATGAGAGCTAGCGGACCGTCAAATTGTCTGCCAAGTTAAAAATAATGAACTTTACTGAGAAAACTCCGGATACTTTGAGGGTTCCGTAGATTTATCACAGCTGTTTGTATTTTTGTGCCGATTCTTTTTTTTTTATCTTATATCTTTAAATGAGCAATTCTTGTATATATATATATATATAATTGGAATCTCGGAATCGGCTCCAACGATTTTCATACAATTTAGTATTTAGGGGGTTTCGGGGGGCGATAAATCGATCTAGCTAGGAATCATTTTTAGAAAATGTCATTTTATTCGTGTTTTATCGATAATCAACTTAAACAAACTTGGAAGAAAAATAACAAAAAGGAGGCGGAAAAATATGACTTCCTGACATCTACAATACAATACAATACAATATATCTTTATTGCACACCAAAAACTACATGAAAATCTTAAAAACTAAAATACATTTTTCGGCAGTACAAGGGCGACCTTATCGCCTAAAGCGATTTCTTCCAGGTAACCTTTGGATGGACAGGAACTTACAGAAATACGAAAAGGCGAATTGGCGAATAATAATACTATTTTTTGTGAGCAACTAATTGCTTTAACGACACAACAGCAGATGGCGTTGTTAAGTAACACGAAGTCAATGAGTGTTTGCTTTGAGGTTAGACTAAAATCAAAGGTACTACATAAACGAGTAATATGAAAAAGTGAGTCTTTGTTCATTTTCTTTGTTTCTTTGTAACGCTTTCACGTCTGAACTACTCAACCGATCGTCTTAAAATTTTGCATACATGTTGTTTAGGGTACAGAAAAGGACAAAGGGTACTTTTTATCCCGGAAAAATCAACGGTTCCTGTGGGACCGTGGGTGAAACCACGGGTCGCAGCTAGTAATTATTAAATATACCCGTTTAACTGTTATATTATTTCAGCTCTGAAACTTCTATCTGTGTATTATATGAATACACAGGTAGCGGTTATCGTGACGTTCTTTCATGAAGTTGATATGCGGGTCCATTATCTGGTTACGGAACCCTAACAAAGAGCGACGACCTACCAGTACCTTAGAACAGTACGATTTTGAATTTCCCTAGTTCACACTTTATAATAGGGATGTGGACACGAAGTTAAGAATTAATGCCGGAAAGAAAATAAATTTTAAGCCGGAACCAGGCTGTTGCCGCGAACGCCTGCGAAAGCGCCGGTACGCCGTTCCTATTGGTCAAAAAGCTTTTTACAACCAATAGGAACATTTTCCATTTTTTTTAATACATTTTGTAGCTCAAGCCAGAGAGAGCGGGTTCGATACCAGCCGACGCCACGCACCAATTTGTTTATGTGCGTATTGTATGTCATCTGCTACATGACTGGAGCCCGGTGTATGGCGACAGGCTCGCCCCTGTCACATTTGGGACTGAATATCGTCCGGCAAAGTGTGGGTGTTGTATTACACCTCTACCAGCCACTTCACGGGAAAGGCGTGACGAAATGTTCTATGAGGAACAATTTCGCGGGGGTTCGCAGCAATAGTCTGGTTCCAGCTTTAAATGACATAAATCTTATGCCTACGAGGCAAAAGAAGCGTTTTATGGATAATGTTGACTAAAGCGAAACCGAGGCGTTCAGTAATATGTATTACCTACCTGAGTTTATCAACTCCTAATTGTCGCCAAAGTGAATAATGATTTTTCTTAAACATAGCCCGTGATTTGCACAGAAATGTAAATTCAAATCAAATATCCTTATTCAATTGGCTATTGAAAATACCCAATCTAATAATCTGAAATCATCAATTACGTGATCAATTACGTAAGCAAGATACATTTATGACCGTCAAAGTAACAAAAATGACTCCATCAACTTGATCGAAAAATGAGCCATTACTTGGAAGAACAGGAAAGAAACTGAGAATTATTTGTGAAAGAAAATATCCAATTTGTTTTGATAATTTTTTCTATTAACTGTACCGACACCACCTAAGTGGACAAGGCAAGATGACGATGATGGTTTTTGATGATGATCTTAGCTATCTTTTTAGCTTGAAGAAATAACAGACTCATCCATACTTTGTTTTTTTTTTTAATGTACAATAGAATAGGTCGGCGTTTGACCACCAACTCGCCTGATGTTAAGCGACGTTGTAGTCTAAGATGGAGCACGACGACCTATTAGGTACTTATTCACTCTAGCCTTGAAGTTTTGTAGAGTGTGTTATTAATAAATGTTAAATTATCCCAAAATTATTATTTAACATACATATCGTCACGCCTTTCCCCCGAGGGGGCTGGCAGAGGTGTAATACAACACACACATTTCGCCGGACGATATTCAGTCCCAAACGTGACAGGAGGCGAGCTTGTCGCCATACACCGTGCTCCAGTCATGTAGCAGATGACATACAATACGCACATGAACAAACCCACATTTCGCCGGACGATATTCAGTCCCAAATGTGACAGGAGGCGAGCCTGTCGCCATACACCGGGCTCCAGTCATGTAGCAGATGACATACAATACGCACATAAACAAATTGGTGCGTGCAGTCGGCTGGGTTCGAACCCGCTCCCTCTGGCCTCAAGCCAGACCTTCACCCAACTAGGCTGCTATCGCCATTTTTATTTAACAAGTAACATTATTAAAAGAAAAATAAAAAACTTTGCTGCAGAATGTTGTACCCTATGTCACTTCCACTATCAAGACGATTCAAATGACAGCTCACATGTCGAAATCCATGAAGCTTTTTATGCTGTAGGGCATGCCAAAGAAACCTCATACATAATTACACTTGAAAAACATAACCCTTCTTCTAGCGCAGTTGGGTAAAAAAAAGAGAATATAGCCTATTTGGAGTAGGCTTGCCTCTCTCAGCATTCAGAGGGACCGGGTTCGATCCCAGCCGAAGACACGCATCAATTTGTTCATTGTGTAACGTGTAACGTGCGTATTAATGACATCTGTCATAACTAGAGCCCGGTGTATGGTGGGTGACAGGCTCGCTCTTGTCACATTTTGGAATGAATATCGTCCGACGCAGTATGGATGTTATAATGCCAGCCCCTTCGGCGGAAATGCATAACATATCATAACATATTATGAAATATGATATATCATACATATTACAATACATACATATTATAATACGATATGTCATAACATATCATAACATATTATGATATGATTTCTCTACTAGCTGCGCCCTGCGGTTTCGCCCGCGATTAAAAAGTACCCTATGTGCTATTCTAGACTATAATCTATTTCTGTGCCAAATTTCATCCGGATCTGTTCAGCCGTTCTGGCGTGAAATAGTAACAAACATCCATCCATTCTTCAAAATATAATTTAATATTTATGCGTTTATAATATACTAACTGCGCCCCGCGGTTTCACTCGCGGTTAAGAAGTATCCTATGTGTTATTCTAGACTATAATCTATCTCTGTGCCAAATTTCATCCAGATCTGTTCAGCCGTACTGGCGTGAAAGAGTAACAAACATCCATACATCCATTCTTACAAACTTTCGCGTTTATTATATTAGTAGGATTCTAATATTATATAAACGCGAAAGATTGTTCGCGTTTATAATATTAGTAGGAGTATCTGAATAGTTGCCGGTAGTCCCATCCCCTCTTCCCAGCATTACAGCTAGTGTATCTGCATGCAGTAATTGGAAGTGAATGTGAGGGAGATCTTCACAGGTTCGACGATATTTCTAACGAAATCGAACGACGCGACGCGAATTTCAACTTTGATTGGTAAAGTCCGTCGGAAATGTGCAAGTACATTTTTGGAGCTGTATTGCGTTATTTCGCTTCTGTGTTCGAAGATATTAAATCGTATTGCTGTTCTAGTTATTACTAACGTTGGCTTAGATTTTTATATAATAACTGGCTTCGCCCCGCGGTTTCACCCGCGGTTAAAAGTATCCTATGTGCTATTCTAGACTTTGATCTATCTCTGTGCCAAATTTCATCCAGATCTGTTCAGCCGTTCTGGCGTGAAAGAGTAACAAACATCCATCCATTCTTACAAACTTTCGCGTTTATAATATTAGAAGGACTAGCTGTTGCCCGTAACATTGTTCGCTTTTATTCAGAAAATAGTATTCATGAACCCTCCTCGACAAATATTGTAAATTATTGTCAAATTGTGAATAACTAGTTGTTTTACCCGCGGCTTCGCTCACGTTTTATAGCCTATGTCACTCAGGAATAATGTAGCTATCTAATGGTGAAAGAATTCTTGAAATCGGACCAGTAGTTTTTGAGTTAATTCGATACAAACATGCTTACATGCAAATCTCTCCTCTTCATAATATTAGTATGGATAATCCGTTACCAAAGAGATCTGAGTGCAACATAAAAAAAATACTGGCTGGTTTTGAGCTGAGTTTTAATTTTAGTAGTCAGTTGTTATTTTAGTACCAAGTACCTATATTCTGTGATGTTGTCTAACGCATTTGGTAAGCGGCGCGTTATTTTTTTATTAATTAACAGAATTTCATGACAAAAGATTTATTTATTTAGAAAAAAGGATCAAAAAACCTTCCTTGTGACATACTGCAACTATTCATCAAATTTCATCAAGATAGGTTCAGCCGTTTAGCCGTGAAAAGCCTACAAACAGACAGAGAGACAGACAGATATACTTTCTATTTTATAATTATTAGGAAGTATATAAAAAGCAAACTTAAAAACCGACTTCCCGTCATCCATGTAAAACGTTTTAGACCTTTGTTGATATTTAAGAAACTGCTTGGCCGATTTCGATAAAGTTATTTGATGTGAAATAGATTTTTTTAATTGGTTCATAATTGGCGATAATATCGATCAACATACACAAAAAAAAAACAGTCGAACATAGAACCCCCTCCTTTGTTATGAGTCGATTAAACACTATCCTACTTCTCTTCTGTTTCATAAAACAAAATCCTTTTCCGCGTCTCTCTCTGTCTATATATCCGGCAGAGGTGTAATAAAACACACACATTTCGCCGGACGATATTCAGTTCCAGGGGGCGAACATATCGCCACACACCGAGCTCCAGTCATGTAGCAGATGACATAAGATACAATACGCACATATGTTCACACAATGAATAAAATGGTGCATGCCGTCGGCTGGGTTTGAATCCGCTCCCTCTGGCTTGAGAGGCGAGCCTTCTCCAACTAGGCTATCATCACTCCTCCTATTACTACATCTATCAAATATTAGGAGCAGGCCAGCCAACTTACACAAGTCAAATTATTACACCGCAAACACATTGTAGCGATCGTTATAACTTGTCGGTGCTTAAATTAAGGGCTCGCAACTTGGAACAGATTTCAAGTGGCTTTGTTCAACTTAGAAGTTGTGCTTAGCAGCGGTTAATTAAATGTGGACATCGATTATAGTTCGATATTGGTGGTTAGGTGCTGGGAACGATGTAATCTTCTCTTTAATGCTATAGAGAGAGTGAGAAACAAGACTATATATACTATATTTTTTTTCTCTGTGTTTGTTAAATCCGTACTTACTACTCGACTACCATCTTAGTTCGAGCATTGGGATACTCTGAAAACCAGCTCTGCGTAGGCTGGCCAGCCTCCGTAGTACATTGCTCATACATGCTCGTAGTACATACCCCAATTGCGAAACTAAAATTGTTGCTTGTTATGTATTTTTGTTTAATGATTTGTCTTTTTTATTTTTTTAGTTATGGCAAAAAAACCTTTTTATTTATTTATTTTATTTATTTAAGAAAAAGGCTGAATACTTGAATAGGGCTAAGAGTGTGTTCAACTTTTACTATAGAATAAAAATAAGAATCATTTATTGCAGAACTGTGTACAAAGGTCTTAAGAGTCCGGCAACCATTTTAGACTAACTTCGCATTGGCTTAAGGTTTTCCATAGCTATTTCGTCTAGAAGAAGATGACGAGCGAAGAGACCAAGTAAAGATACTGACGAGCCTTTAAAGTTACCTACAGAGTGACAAAGTGCAATTTTTTTAAGACTTTTGCACTTCTCTTATCATTCTCAAATAACCAAGAATGTCCCTTGTATTATGGATTTATTTAAAAGCTAATGATGTAGACAACCTCCCTATGTAAAGGGATTTTTGATTTGCTTTGTTTATCTATTGAATAAATCAGTCAAATGTGACCCCTTACAAATGCGGATATTTTTCTTAGCTCCATTTTCGCTTGAAACGTTTGTAAAAAACCAAAAACATAGGGGCGAAGATATTGTTAATTTAATTGTACATGCTAAATTTCATCATAATCTGACAAATGGTTTTCAAGAAATTTGAGAAGCGCTTTTGTATGAAAATTTCAGAGCGTCGCGGGACTCTTAATTTAAATATAGTCACCAAGCGTTTCAAGTCAACTTTTCTTGTAAGAACTGCAGAGATGTGGAACTCGTTGCCTGCGTCTGTCTTTCCACCTAAATACAATCCGGGGGTGTTTAAGAGTAAAGTGAATAGGTATCTCCTAGGCAAGTGTGTTACACCTCGATCACGTCGACGCTTCCCATCAAGTCGACGTGCAATATGAGGTACTTATAAATGTAGTTTAGCAGAATAAAATAAACAACACTATCAAAATAAGAGTGAATAATAATCGCTATTTTTATTATTAAAATGGGACCAAACCTCAAATCGCCATACAATACAATACATCTTTATTGCTCACCAAAAATACAAAGAAATAAAGAAACTTAAAGAAAAATAAGTAAAATTATTAAAAGAAAAACAAAAAACCCGACTTTAAAATGTCCCCTATGTACTTCCTATCAAGACGATTCAAATGATACCTGACATGTCGAAATCCATTTAGCCTGTAGGTCGTGCCAAAGAATCCTTAAACATACACTCGAAAAACATAACCCTTCTTGCGCAGTCGGGTAAAAATATTCGGCAGGGCAACAGCGGCCTTATCGCCTAACGAGATTTGTAGCAGGTAACCTTAGGATGAGCAATTTATGAGATGTTCCAAAAAAAAACTGATATTATTTTACTTTTTTTTTTTTTTTTTTTTTTTTTATGTACAATTAGTCGGCGTTTGACCACCAACTCGCCTGATGTTAAGTGACGTTGTGGTCTAAGATGGAGCACGACGACCTATAAGGTACTTATTCACTCTAGCCTTGAAGTTTTGTAGAGCGAAGACGTACAAAGATGGCAGCTGAGTGAGGCACGACAAGTGCGCTATTGATCAGACCCGGCTTCGGTCGGTTCGGACTTAATTTTCATTCCTTTTTTTACACGGTTTTTTCGTTTTTTTAGTTGTCCGAGCAAAAGCGAAACGCGAGCAAAAGCGATTTTGATCAATCATAGCTAAGAACAACACCCAACCAACAAATTTACCTTTCAAAGAAAAAAAACAAAATCAAAATCGGTCCATCCATTCGAAAGCTATTTAAGGTACCACAGCAGGGGGGCTATTCTTGCGCGTGAGATGAGATGAGATTTTATCTTGGTCACTCTCACACCTATGACGTTTTAAACGACAGCAACAAGGAGGAAAAAAGGTGAGATGAAAATCTCAAATCTCCGAACAGGGTCCCAGAAACACACACACATACACAGAGAGAAGGAGAGAGAGAGAGAGAGAGACACGTCTAACCTATAACACGTTTTTGCGTCGAGGGTTAAAACTAAGTCTACCTAAACAACAAAAAAATCTAGTTTTTGTTTTTGGTGTAATAACATTTTTAGTCGACAAAAATGATTATTATTAATTTTGAGCGGCTTCCGTGTACAGGAACCGATCTGACCGAGATATGCAAATGTTTTGTTGTAAAACGTCGGTCTATTCGGGGCTACAGTCCGACCAACTTATTGTTAAATTCAAAGCGGAGCCACTGTCGCATTTTTAAAGAAAATTGTCAAACGCTCGTTAAAATTTTTTAGTTCCACCATCTTTGAAAATAAATTGGTTGTAGTGTAAATGAAATGGACCTTATTTCAAGGTAATGTTTTATGACAGTTTATCCATAAATGTCTAATTTTTCGTGTAATTCTGAAAATTATGACCAAGCTTTTTAAATAATTCACACTTTTACTCTAGATTAGATATCTAGATGTCTAAGCAACACGGAAGTGCATGAGATCCATCTGCAATTTGTACCGTCAAAGAAGAAATAGAAAGGTCTACCATATAACATATCGTCACGCCTTTCCCTCAAAGAGGCTGGCAGAGGTGTACAACACCCACACTTCGCCGGAAGATATTCTGACCCAAATGTGACAGAGGGCGAGACTGTCGCCTTACACCGGGCTCCAGTCATGTAGCAGATGACATACAATACGCACATATGCTCACACAATGAACAAATTGGTGCGTGCCGTCGGCTGAGTTTGAACCCGCTCCCATGCAGCGATGGCAGCCTAGTTGGGAGAAGGCCAGCCTCTCAACATTTTAAACCAAAAATTATACAGTTCTTTGAGTCCAACTCTTTTTATTTACTGAATGAATTTATGAATATGCGACTAACTGAATCTTCATTCTTGAATATTGATTAAATTATATTAAGAGTAATCATTTAAAAAATGTTATGTACACATTTAATCTGTAATTGACCTGCCCAGTGTGACATTTTGTTATAAGGCCAATAAAGCATTATATTACACTCTATTACTCTAAAAAAACACACTTTTGATGAGCAAGGCACACTGTCCACTCTCGCGTCATTTGACGCATGATCCAAAAAAACAAGGTCTAGCACTCCAGGAGCAAACACGTAATGACGTCACTCGTCATCGTCATCTGTCTCTTTCGAACTATTTGTAAATGACTTATTTCGGTCTTGCTTAAGCATCGATTGACGTCACTACGTGCTGCCCACGTGACCGGAATGCTAAACCTGGCGGAATATATTACTGTACCTTGATTTGACGAATGCATGACAACATATAAACGAGATTCCTATCTTATACCTTTAAATGAGCAATTCTTGTATATATATATATATATATAATTGGAATCTCGGAATCGGCTCCAACGATTTTCATACAAATTAGTATATAGGGGGTTTCGGGGGCGATAAATCGATCTAGCTAGGAATCATTTTTAGAAAATATCATTTTATTCGTGTTTTATCGATAATCAATCTCAACTGAAAAATATGACTCTTCCTGACATCTATTGGCGAATAATAATACTACTATTTTTTGTGAGCAACTAATTGCTTTAACGACACAACAGCAGATGGCGTTGTTAAGTAACACGAAGTCAATGAGTGTTTGCTTTGAGGTTAGACTAAAATCAATTGTTTATTATCCAAAAAACACAATTAAAAAATAAAAAAAAATACCGAGCAAAGCTCGGCCATCCAGGTACTAATAATTTATGATGGCTAACCCCATACAAACAGTTAGCCGTTCACAGCTTGATTATTTAGGACGAAGCCTTTTATTTTAAGGAAACATACCTTAGAATCCTAACTAATATTATAAATGCGAAAGTGAGCTTGTTCGCTTGTTTGTTTGTAACGCTTTCACGCCCTAACTAATTAACCTATCATCATGAAATTTTGCATACACGTTGTCTGGGGTACAGAAAAGGACATAGGGTACTTTTTATCCCGAAAAAATAAACAGTTTCTGTGGGACCGCGGGTGAAACCGCGGGGCGCCGCTAGTCTATACTTTACATTAATCTATAACATATAGCTTTATATTAAAATCTATCCTCATAATATGATATTTTAGTGGACCATCATAGCTCAATTGATATATTTAATTTTAAGTTAGCCAAATTTAAGCATGATATCTGGACTATTTTAGGTTAAAAATTAGCGTTAATTACTTCTTCTTCTTTTTATCAGTAAGACCTATTGTAACAGTTTAACAATTTCCTTTCCACCTAAATCATGATATGTACACTAAGCTGATTCGAAAATTTGTTCATGCTATGTGCACATGTTTAGGAATATGGTCTAGAACCAAACCATTTTGTTCTATATATTTTTCTAATTATGATTGTATTCTGTTTTGTGTGCTTAAATAAATAAATAAAAATAAAATAATATTTTTCAGTTACTTTTTTTTAAATTACAGCAAACTAGAAATAGCTTTACATAAATACACTACCAGCGTTCGATGGAAAGAATTTCAATTACACTTTCCACCTGCATTCGTTTACAATCCAAGTCGCAAATACGAACAGGCTTGGTATTTATAACATACTAGCTGCGCCCCGCGGTGCTTCCCGCGATCGAAAAGTATCCTTTGTGCTATTCTAGATAATAATCTATCTCTGTGCCAAAATTCATCCAGATCTGTTTAGCTGTTCTGGCGTGAAAAAGTAACAAACCATCCATCCATCCATTCTAACAAACTTTCGCGTTTATAATATTGGTGTAGATGACCTTTAAATATACTGTATGTCTGCAATTGACCAAGCTGTTGAAGACACATCATAATCGAAGATCTTTCTAACACAGTTCGACAATGAAAAAATCTGATTCTGAATTAAACTAAGAGTGGTATATTATCGGAGCAATGAGAGCGATTAGGTATAGGAAAAGAGAAATCCTACCTATCGTCCCGGAACTCCTTCACGTCCTAGATATTCCTGGCTGATCAGCACAGAATCACAAACTCACAAACTGTCCTCTCCGAAACTCACGAAGAGAAAAGATTTGTATTTTTGTATGTTTGTACCCAAACTCAAAAAAATTCGATTAAAAAAAATATTTCACCATTAGAAAGCATTATCCCTGAGTGGCTATGAAACGCGAGCCAAGCCGCAGGCAAAAGAGTTAGTATCAAATAACAAAACTTGTAAAAAAATACATCATGACAAAGTTCCATAATTATTAACTCTGCGTTTAAGAATTTAACTCCGTATCCTCTGCAAGTGGGTGTAATATGTACAATAGTTAGCCACGCCGGTTCTCTCCTGCGACAGCTCCAGAACCGATATATTTATTTACCCAACAGCAGGAAAGCTAAATGAGGAAGTGTGGTGATAACAACTGAGGTTTATTTTAGAAACAAATGTTTTCTTCGACGCCACGTGGGGAGGGATACGGAAGTACAACTGTGGAGACAAGTTTTAGAAATTATGAATAATTTCTTCTGAAAAAAAATGCGACTAAAGTCTCCATTAAAAGATTAATATACATGTATATTTTTCTATAAACTACTTGATGACACTCCCTATATCATTTAAAATGCATTTAAAAAATATATTGAAAAGCCATTACAGTACTCGGCGAAATTTATTGCACATCAACCTTTGGAAAGAGAATTCACCTTCGTAGAGCGTTATCTCTGTCGCACACTAAACGAAACTGTCGTACGAAAGAGATAACGCTCTACGAAGCCGAGTCTTTTCCAAAAGTCGATGTGCAATATTTATCGCCGGGTACTGTACCAGGGTACAACGAATGCCGCATGAAGCAAAGACGACTCAGCAATCAGCAAGCAGACAGTCAGCCGCTCACAGTTTGCTTCCTCGGGTTGACATGGTCCACTTCCTAACTTTGTCCATTTCCAAAGTCATACTCTCCTAAAACGTCCCTTTACTTAGTTGTCATCCTTAAAATCCCAATTCGTTCACTTCCTAGAGTCTTTCTCTTGTTTTGTCAACCTTCAAATACGAAGCCAAACACTCCTTTCACCGAATGTATCTACACCGATGTGTAGAACAAGGCGCCTTAGTATCGCCTCAAGCAATAAACATCATTGTCAACGACTGTACATTGACAGAAAACGTGTCAATAAATTTTATTACGCAACCGAAACCAAAATTAACATTTTCTGAAACTATTTATGTTTTGTATGCGTTATAAAAACTAACGTTGCCGTGCTAAAAATGGGTTTTACTAATTAGAGAGTTTCCTGTCACGAAACTGGGCTAGCAAGTTGTTTTACAAGATTTAAGTAACTTGCAATCACACTCTTATAAAAGAAAGTTTAGATGGATGTTTGTTGCTCAATCACGTCAAATCGGCTGAACGGACCTGGATGAAATTTGGCATAGAGATAGATTATAGTTTGGAATCGCACATCGAATACTTTTTAACCGCGGGTGAAACCACGCGCAGCTATTGTTTGTATTATGCTGTCCATCTCATTGGCGATTTTTTTTTCCCCGATGCATAAACGACGGGGTGATATAAGTTTGACGTGTCTGTGTGCGTGTGCGTGCGTGTGTGTGTGTGTGTGTGTGTGTGTGTGTGTGTGTGTGTATGTGTGTTGTGGCATTTGCTCCCGAACGGATGAACTGATTTTGATTTCGTTTTTTTTTTGTTTGAAAGGTGAATTAGTCGGAAGTGTTTTAAGCTATGTTTGATGAAAAACGGTGATGATAAAATTCGGGCGTTTTTTAAATTTTTAATTTATACTTGTTTATTTTTAAAAAAACGCTGAATTGTGTGCGCGAGAAAGAAATAACGCCCGTTCAACGCTCTTATAGATGACCTCTTACAGTTTATACCAAAAGGAAACCAAAACACTTATCTATCTTAAAAAATCTAGATGCGGCGTAACCAACTTAATAAAATTGAATTTTAGCTACTATACTAAAAATGTTACAGTCGGGCGCTCTTATCGCATCTTAAGCTGTTTATTAGAACCGAAATTGCTTCAGAAATTTTCTTAGCTCTGATAATTTTTATTGACACCCTCCCCTAGAATATGAAAGGCGCCGTTAAGAGCTCTCGCAACATTTTATCCTTTTCTCTCCAACCTTTTCAGGCTGGTGTGTGAAAGGGATGGCAGATCTTGAAGAAGATTTAGTAGAGTAGTCATGAAAATGTGGAATGTTTTTTATTTCAGTACATTTTTTATCGTAGCAATATAATTATTGGTTATTTTAAAAATTGTGAATTTAATTTGTTTTTTTTTTTCTAATAGGTACAATACAATACAACTTTATTGCACACCAAAAATTACATGAAAAACTAAAATACATTTTTCGGCAGTACAAGGGCGACATTATCGCCTAAAGCGATTTCTTCCAGGTAACCTTTGGTTGGACAGGAACTTAGAGAAATACGAAAAGAGTAGGTGGTGTACATAAAACAAAATTAAAATTAAATAGTTATAATAATAATAAGTCCTTAAATAAGTAACCAAAAATATATTAAAATATATGAATAATTTTAAATAAATATTATAACATATCAATACAAATATAAAATTTATCATTAGTAAGCGTACCGAATTAACAAAGAGCGAAATAATGCTTAAAAACGAGATTTATAAAAATGGGCAGTGATTGGGCCTGTCTGATGCCACCAGGCAGCTCATTCCACATCTGGACAGCTTGCATAGGCTAGGTGGTAGCTTGCTAGGTGTGTAGTGTAGTGGGCTGAGTGGTCGACTCTAGCGTCAGGCCGCTAGTAGCCTTCTGTTGTAGGTACCTATACCCATTCCCGTTCATGGTCACCCATCTAAAAACTGACCTTATGGTTATTTTCTGTCTTAAGATAGCTTTTACGTAATGTAGCGCAATCCAACTTACTACTTTTTTTTATCGCGCAGAAGTCTGCGTATGGTCTCTGACACAACTTGCCTGTAGAGAAATACTGTAGATTTTAAAGAGAAAAGCTTGTGTGTGTGTTTTTACCCGACTGCGCAAGAAAGATGCCTGTTCTTCTGAATAGAGGCTCTTTATTTTTCCGAACAAGGCGGACGAGTCTATTTAAAAAAAAAACTCTGACGTTCATATGTGTATCTTTGATACCCAAATTGAATAAAAACATTTTGACTTTGACTTTGAGGGTTTTGTTTTTCGAGTGTATGTATGTATGTATGGCCTAGACGGCCTGGAGCCTAAACAGCTTGATGGATTTCGACATGCAGGGTGTCATTTGAATTGTCTTGATAGCGGATGTGATATGTACAATGTTTTTCAGCCGGGTTTTTGTTTTTCTTTTAATAATGTGACTTGTTTGTTACTCACGCTCAAACGGATCAACGGATTTTATGAAATTCGGAGCGGAGATAGATACTTAGCTAGTCAATAATAACATACTAGCTGCGACCCGTGGTTTCACCCACGGTCCCACAGGAACCGTTGATTTTTCCGGGATAAAAAGTACCCTATGTCCTTTTCTGTACCCTAAACAACATGTATGCAAAATTTTAAGACGATCGGTTGAGTAGTTCAGACGTGAAAGCGTTACAAAGAAACATGAATGTAGAAAAAAAGAAAATGAACAAAGACTCACTTTTTCATATTATATGTAGTACCTTTGATTTTAGTCTAACCTCAAAGCAAACACTCATTGACTTCGTGTTACTTAACAACGCCATCTGCTGTTGTATCGTTAAAGCAATTAGTTGCTCAAAAAAAAATAGTATTATTATTCGCCAATAGATGTCAGGAAGAGTCATATTTTTCAGTTGAGACTACTCAAACGCCTCCTTTTTGTTATTTTTCTTCCAAGTTTATGTTTAAGTTGATTATCGATAAAACACTAATAAAATGACATTTTCTAAAAATGATTCCTAGCTAGATCGATTTATCGCCCCCGAAACCCCCTATATACTAAATTGTATGAAAATCGTTGGAGCCGATTCCGAGATTCCAATTATATATACAAGAATTGCTCATAGATAAGCGCTATTTATTTAACCTATAGAAAGAATCTTTCGCGATTTACATATTTCTCTCTCTCTCTGTGTCTGATCTGTTTCCTTCTATGTCTATCTCTTACTGACTATGTATTCCATATGGTTGTGTGGGTCACCTTTCCTTACTTTTTCCTCCACTCCTCTCTAAAACTTTCTATGATCTTTTGATTAGGTTTCTATTGATGAGGCTCTCGGGCGGGCTAGAAACTCTGACATCAGGACTAGCCACTCGGCCTAAACGAACTAGCTTGCTATGATCTGTGACTAACAGTCTCACCGAAATGATCTTCTGAATCCTTACATTCCCAATATTATCTCATTTATTCCCATATTTATATTTCTTCTATCTGACCTAAATCTCAAAGGAAAAAATGTAATCCGTTATTCTCAACTAGAAAACAGACACACGCCAAAAAATCTAATTCTAGTTCCCAAAAACCTAACACAAATATGAAAAATACCGGCCAAGTGCGAATCGAACTCGCACACGAAGGGTTCCATGCCATCTATCTAATCTAATCTAAGTATAATATAAAAATGAATCGCTGAATGTGTTGCTAAGCGCAAATCTCGATAACATCTGAACCGATTTCGCTAATCCTTTTTTTTGAATATTCCTTGAAGTAGGAAGATGGTTATTTACGCAGAGAAAAAATTAGAAAACTGCCTAAAAAAATTTAAGAATCAACTGTTAGGCGGTACGAAGTTCGCAAGGTCAGCTAGTTATTTATATAAACGGCAAAAAAACATGTTTGTTGTATGGGAGCCCTCTTTAATATTTATTTCATTATGTTTTTTTTTTATTTAAAAATTACAGGGGGTTAGTTATTAAGTCTTAATCTAAAGTTAGGTTAAAGGTTATCAGATTTACTTATTGCATTGTGAGTACACCACGAGCAGACCAGCGACCCGCAAGCAGCACCCGATCACGAGTATGACGCATGTGCCAGCCATCGCTCTCCTCAACCATATTTGAGGGAAGAGAACGCCCCGACACACGACGCCGCCGCAAGAAGGTGTCTTCGATAGTTAGCATGAATGCTCGAGATGGACTCACAAGTTCTATAAAACGCGAAATTATTACAATTCTTATTAACATAACATCATGGCCTCCTCCCGACTCAGAGCCTCCATCACCACCGCGTTCCGATCTCTGATGGCCATCTGCAGGTTATATTCCTTGATGGTCTTCGGTGATGCAGCCGATGCTCGCCGTAAAAACCGGCTGATGGCATTGTCTTCATTATGTTTCTAAGTTGTATTTGTTGTTACAGCGGCAACAAAAATACATCATCTGTAAAAATTTCAACCGTCTAACTACACTGAGAAAAAAATGCTACGTAAATCATGAGACGCGCTGCGTACGTCTGGACAAAAACATACCACTCGTACGCTTGTAAGCGCCTTCATGTTGCGTACGTAACAAGCATTACGTAGCCCGCTTCATGACAACTGTCATGATGCGAATTGGTGTTCTATACTTATCGTATTGACGCGGGTACATTACAGCTTGGAACCGCATACGTATGGATTGATGTTCCATACTTATCGTATTGACGGGGGTACATTACAGCTTGGAACCGCATACGTATGATACGGGTGTCTAGTACGTATGGATTGATGTTCCATACTTATCGTATTGACGGGGGTACATTGCAGCTTGGAACCGCATACGTATGATAGGGGTGTCTAGTACATATAGATTTATGTTTGGTAGTTATTGTAACGATGTGGGTACAATACAGCTTGGAACCGCATACGTATGATACGGGTGTCTAATACACACGGCATTATGTTTCATACTTATTGTAATGACGCGGTTACATTAGAGCTTGGAACCGCATAGGTGTTATAATGGTTCCTCGTACGTATGAACTTGTTTTTGATATTTATCGTAATGGAGCGGCTACATTAGAGCTTGGAACCACATACGTATTATACTGGCGTCTTGTACGTATGAATCGGTGTTTGATACGTAACGTAATGACGCGGGTACTACAAATTTTGGAACTACATAAGTATTCTACTGGTGTCGTGTACGTTTGGATTGGTGTTTGATACTTATCATAAATACTCGGTTACATTAGAGCTAAGAACCTCATACGTACTTTACTGGTGTCTCGTATATGCGGGTTGATGTCAGATACTTATTGAAATGACGCGGGTACATGACAGCTTGGAACTTCATGCGTTTGATATTAGTGTTTCGTACGTACACCTTGGTGTTTGATACATAACGTAATGGTACTGCTTTATTACAGTTTGATACTCCATACGAATGTACTGGTGTCTCTTACGCAACCTAATACGATTGCTACATTACAACTTGGCACGCCATACATATACCGGTTGTTCATCTAGACGACAGACATATTCTAGGATATCATAGTACTTATCATATGAAAAAGTTTTACTAAAGGACCAACCCTAAAATTCCAAAGCAAAAATTTACTGTTTCAAACATTTTGTCCAAAGTCAATGAATTTTTCTAAGGAACAGTAGATTTTTTTCGAGATTTCAGGGTGGGCCCTATAGTAAATGTTGTAAATGATGAGTACGATAATATCCCAGAATATGTATGTCATCAACATGAACACATGGTATACGTGCGCCGCGCCTAGTTGTAATGTTGCATTCCTATTGGTTGCGTATGAGAAACCAGTATATTCGCATGGAGTGTCAAACTGTAATAAAGCATTACGTTACGTTTCAAACACCAAGGTGTGCGTACGAAACACTAGTATCAAACGTGTGAGGATCCAAGCTGTCATGTATCCGTGACATAATGATAAGTATCTGAAACACAAAATAAGATTTCATTTAAATAGCATCGTGATTTAGTCTGTAACATTAAAATAAACTCGTTTATAAACAGTTAGATAGATACGAACAAGTAGTACTCTTACACAGCAAAACCAATTAACATCACACTAACTGGAATTATTAAGCACTCAATATCGTAAGCCTAAATGTCTGGCTATAATAAAAATAAAAATTAAATTATATTATTAAAGGATTTATTCATAGAAAGCCATCACAGATCTCAGCTCTCGAGGGTTTCCAAGCTGGCTGGTCCTTGAGCTTGCGTGCTGGTGATATATTGATGACAAATGGCAACAGCATCAATCTGCAAAATTTGAATAACATCAATTTAGCCCATGTATTTCCATAATCGATCAATATTACCTAATTAAATATTTATATATTATCGTCTCGCCTTTGCCCAAAGGGACTCGCAGAGGTGTATTACAACATCTACACTTTGCTGGACAATATTCAGTTCGAAATTTGACAAGGGACAAGCCAGTAACATCCATCGGGCTCAATTTATATAGCAGATGACATTAAGTCGAATACGCTCCCGCTAGATTGAGAGGCGAGCGTTCTCCAACTAGGCTATCACCACTTTTTACTGTCAGTTATACCATTATACATTTTTAAATAGTAATATAATTAAAGCTTTATTTGGTCTGACTGCCAATTACAGTACGTATGTTTAATTATAAATCATGTATTAACGTACCATCTGCGACTGCGAATCTCTGGTAGTCAAGACATCTTGTTTTTTCAGGGTTATAGTCGAGAATAGGCTGTCGTCATTGCTCGGGTGCATACGACGAAACTCTTGCAACAGCTGTAAATAAAGAACATGTTGGTCTGTTATGGTGGTTTATTTTATATTAATTATAATATCATTAAAAAACCGACTTCCCGTCATCCCAATAGCATTTTGTAAACAATTACCTCCTCTGTAGTATAATTTACAAAAAAAAAAGAACCATTTAAATCGATTCATAATTGGCAGAGTAATCACGTAACATACACACAAAATCATACAGCCTTTTTGGAAGTCGGTTAAAAAGAAGTAACAACTAAATACATCTTCAGTCATATCACAAAGAGGTAAAGATTTTGACTTTGTTTGTTGTGGGTTAATATCCAGAACTACTGGTCCGATTCAAAACTTAAAATATTCTTTCACCAATACAAAGCTACACTATTCCTGAGTAACATAAATATGACATTGCTTACTCAGTGGGCAAAGCTACAAGAAGCTCGCAGATGTGTGAAGCCAGGTGATAGAATTCCTCGGATTTCCCGGATTTTTCCATACGGTTGTTAGGTTATTAGCCGACTAAGTTTCTTCCGTCAGTAGCATTTGTGTCCTCGTCAGTCTTCACGTAAAATTGCTCTCCAGAAGACCATCTTAGTTTGCCTGAAATATAATAAAACTAGTGTGTAACGTGCACAGTAAAATTGTAAACTACTTTAAGCTACACTCTTTATCAAACACCACTATAATATATTACGAGTTCATATGGTACTGTACTACAAAGTTCAGTAAAGTATGTGGTACTTTTTTGTATTCTAAAACTGACAATTAAATATACTCTAAAAAAGTGGTTATCAATTCTACACATATGTGATAGTTAGGTTAGCTAGGCTAGCTAGGCTGTAGGCTGTGACCATAGATCGCACACTAACGTCGTTTTCATAGTACTACAAAGATTTTTACGTAGGTACGTACACGCTTGATTTAATAAATAAACTTACCTTTAAATACAAGATCGTCGCATCCCACGCGTTTTAAAACTCCTGCTATACTGTGACTGTCCGTGTCTGCGCCTGCGTCTGGCAGTTTTTTAAAACTTGAAGTTGTAAAGACACAATGCAGGAACGATACGAGTAGGTAGCTGCTTTTCTAATTCGTTTCAAAGTTAATTCATAAATTAATTTAATCCGACACAAATTGACAACACTCACAACATTATCTGAACATACAATCATGTCATTAATTTACCACAGGAAAACACTATAAACTCTCACTCGTAGTAATTTGTTTGACCGTTCACGACTCGTTCACTACACAAGACTAGTGTTGCCACCATGGTTTTCGAAAAGAGGCAGTCGGACAAGCTAGAAAGAGCTAGATTTAGCAAATTTTACCATATAAAAGGGTGCTAGAAAGGGTTAAAAATATAATTACAAATCATAGGGTTAAACATAGTTTATTTGAAACTTAGTTTTTTTTTTTCAAATTTTATAAAAAAAAAAATTATAAGAATAAGGTAAAATTTCGACTGGAGTCAAGACGGAACAGATCAGTTTTGCCGCTCAGACAAAAAGAAGTCGCCAAAAATATGCAAATTTAGCTAATGTCGCAATTTTTTTTTCATGATATTTCATTACTAAAGACGAATTATTGACCAAGCAAAGCGAGATCTCAGAATCTACTGAGACCGTTTATAGGCCATGTTACTACCGGCTGTCTTACTAGTACCTAATAAGTATGTAAAATGTGTTTTTCCTCTGAAAAGATTTTGTCGTTGCACGCCTTGTTCATTTGCCAATAAAATTTATTTTAATTATTTTCCCACCCAGCGATGATATCTCAATGGATGGAGCGTTCAGCTGGTTTATGATTAGTATGACGTGGGTTCAAACTTCGACTCCCAACGATGAGCTTGAGAATTTCATGTCTTGCAATACATTACCGTGTCACCATTTTTTTTTAATTTCCCTTCATTTTTTAATTTTTCAGTAATGGCAAACAAATTTTATGCATTCAGAATCATTGAGATATCTAGCTGATATCTAAATAATCTAAAAAAATGCCAAAAACTGCCAAAGAAAAGCCAAATTGGCAACACCGCAAACGTGATAAAACAGGCTCCCGCCAAACAAGACTTACTCCTCCTACGTACAAAATGCAAGCGCATATTTATGTACGTAGTCGCAAACAAGGATAGTACCTACCCCGATTACGGATACTGTTGCGGGCTACGTACAATAGTTAATCACAAACAACGTGAGTACTCCGAATACATATATACGTTGGTGGTTACTATACGTAGACTCACAAACAAAATCAATACCTACCACGTCGCAAAAAGGTCCCGTTTCTGCTGACATGGTCACGAGTTGCGATGTTGCCGCACTTTTAGATGCTTAGACCTGAGTATTTATCAATCAGAGTATGCAGATTTTATTGAAAGTCCCCGTTAACGTGTAAATAAATACACCAAACAGAGTATAATTTGGGCTCCGAAAATCCTACACGGCAGAGCGTGCGGTGGAGCGCGGGAATGAGGCACGGGACTGTTTACCTAGGTATTAGGGATTTGTCTGAGGTTGTGGTGCATCTGTGATTTATGTTCTTATCTGATAATAATTATGAACTAATATTTGCAATTATTAACAGAGGCTATTTTAGTTTTACCGAGAACTCGAGTTTTACCGAGTACTTACTTACTTATTGCTTTGCTTGGAATAGGTACCTACCTACCTACCTACCTATTGTCAGTTTGCATATTCAATTGAGAGGTAGTGAGAGCACTTACAATGTTTCTTTCTAAAGAAAAATAGGTAGGTAAATATGTCATTTGTTTCGTGTAGGCCACGAGGACAAAGCCTCGGACAGAAGATCATCTGTAATGATGTAGATGGGAGAACACAAAAATATAAATTTAGACTCCGACATAGATACCTATACCTACCTACTGTTATAGCACCACAAACACAACCATCCCAACAGAAAAAGTTGAGGCATAGGTACTTAAAAATATTTTCATATGACCTACCTATTTCTTTTGTTAATGTGCCGAGCGAGCGTAAACGAGCAAAGCGTCTCTGCTTCAGCTTCGACAAAAATGCTTTTGTATGTCCGATTTTTGTCCGGATCTTTGTCTTCCAGTAGTACCGGTCACATTTTTTAAGCGATTCTCTTGACATAGTGGGAGTACGTTCGATAATTACGAGTATATAGTGTTTCTGTTGAGGCAGTTTTTAGGAGTTATGAAAGATTTCCCGCAGGTCTTACAATTCTTATTTCCCATGGCCATTACAAGCTGGTTGAAATCATCTTAAGGAACCTTTAAACTGTCAATGCTTATAATAATGACTGTAACTTTTTCGAAAAGATACTTTACTGCAACTAAAGATAAAATATTGTAATGATAGCTGTGTAGGTACAAACCCAAATTCTATCCAATGGAGTGGACCAGAACAAGACATTTGGTTGCCATCAGCTTCATCGACGACTCAAAAATATCAATTCTTTAATGGAACCCAGAACCCATTAGAATCCCCTAAAATACTTTTTTTTAATGTTAAATGTGTCGTTGCCATTGTAAATCGAACATCGACTTTAACAATATCGGGACTGCGTAGTATGTATGCTACCGCATACTTACAATAAGTAATACCACACAAGGGCAGTATACCGAATACTTATAATGTCGCCGCTTATGTACCTACTATGTATTGCAGTACAGGAACAGTATCGTGGTTATGTATAAATGCGGCCGCGTCCGTACATTTTGTAATCTTATGCAAAAACGATACACCGGGTACTTACGGTGTAGCTGTTTACGCCCTATAAGTAGTCCCGCACAAGGGCAGTACGCCAAATACGTTTAATGTAGCAGCTTACGTACTATAATGATATAGGTGTTAAAATGTGTGTGTGTGTGTGTGTGTGTGTGTGTGTGTGTGTGTGTGGTGTATAGAATTATGACATATCTTCACGCCTTTCTCTCGAGGAGGCTGGCAGAGGTGTACAACACCCACACTTCGCCGGACGATATTCAGTCCCAAATGTGACTGGGGGCGAGCCTGTTGCCATACACCGGGCTCCAGTCGTGTAGCAGATGACATATACGCATATAGTACGCACATATGTTCACACAATGAACAAATTGGTGCGTGCCTTTGGCTGGGTCCGAACCCGCTCCCTCTGGCTTGAGAGGCGGGCCTTCTCCGGCTAGGCTATACTCGCTTTTATATAATTATGAACTAGGCGTATTCTATGCAAAATCCAAACGTTATTTATTACGGATTATTTTATCTAGTTACGTCCGACCAATATGTATAATCCAGTCATGAGTAACAGGAGACGCTATCTTGTAAGCACATAGTGAATTTACATTTTAAACATAATAAGCGATTAACGCTTATTATGTTTAAAATGTAGCCGCGTACTTGTGTACGAGGTTATCAAGCCGGATACGTAAATTCCTGTAGGAACACCATTAAGAATGATGCGGCATCCTTGTACGAGCTTCACTGAGTGACCGTTCTCGAGATGTATGACTCTTACTTGCGCATCAGTATGTATCTTCTTTAGTAAGTATGCAACAACTAAATAACCTATGCAGTTCACGTAGTACGTATAAAATTGCAAGCTACGTGGTAATGGGCTTACGGAGAGCTACGTATACGTATCATTTTTTTCTCAGTGTATCGCGGCTCATGAGATACAGCCTGATGACAGACGGACAGACGGACGGACGGACAGCGGAGACTTAGTAATAGGGTCCTGTTTTACCCGTTGCGTACGGAACCCTAAAAACCAAGACAATAAACGCCAAGACGGAGAAGCAAAACTAAGAGTAAACGTATTCACAAGGCGTTCAAAAAATTTATGTGCCCCTCGTAACTCACTGAGAACCATTGAGTGAGCATAAAGGAAAGTTGTAGCAAGTCCTGAGAAAGTAGCCTTTGTTTGATCTTTGGGCGAAATATTTTGGGTAAATTTTAATGTTGCCTAAAGAAGTTTTAAGACATAGCAAGGAGGTTTTTTCTTGGTGACGTGTATTGATTTTTAAGGTGTCAAAAGGAATGTTAGCGTAACTGTGGTTTTTCTGCGCGTGAGATGTACTTATTTTTCTAATCAGTTTCCATCTTTACTTTAGCTAAAATATGAAAAATTAATAGTTTTTTTAAAGTCGATCTACTAAGGCCGTATTCAGAAATGGCTCTTGGTCATAAATCTCGATTTAAAACTGTTTTTATATATGTGTGCTAAAACCAGCTTTAAATCGAGATTCAAGACTGACCTGGTTTAAGCATGCGGGCCCTAGTGTCGTAAATCGTTTGCCGCTCTAGAGTGATGTCAAACTTCAGTGTGTCGCACTAGCGTGTAGTCGAACTTTTGTATATCGCAGTTTGGATTTGTCGCACTAGCGTTATTCGCACTTCTATTTGTGTCAATCACCTAATTTGACTTTTTTTTTACTAGTTCACTAAACATGACCACTAGCCGTTTAATAATAGGTTTACCTAGGTGTATGGTAGACTTTGGTGAGACATGACAAGCGGCACTAGCCAATACCTACAACAGCTGTTTTGGGTAAGCGAGCGCGCGATGTGCAATAAATCATTGTTACCTTAAGTATATATATTTAGGCATAATATGGCATACTTAAGCTATTTAAGGGTGAGAACTGTTTGTCCTAAACAAACCCCATTGGTTTTAATGTTTAGTTTTAACATTTATGTTAATTAGAAAAAATAAAATAAAAAAATATCTTTGAAAACCTGGCTTTCTTAGCGCAGCAACCCAAACCACGTCCAAGCCTTTGTTACTAAACTTCCAACCTTACTAATAACCAGATAGCCTCGGAATAGATATACCTACAGTGTTTTGCTTTTTTCTTTCTTTTTAACTCCCAACGCAAAAACTAAGGGGTGTTATAAGTTTGACGTGTCTGTGTGTGTATGTGTGTGGTCTGTGGCATCGTAGCTCCTGAACGGATGAACCGATTTTGTTTTTGGTTTTTTTTTTGTTCGAAAGGTGAATTAGTCGGGGGTGTTCTTAGGTACGTTTGATGAAAAGCGGTGTTGATGAAATCAGTGGTTTTTAAATTTTTTTTATATATACTTGTAAAAACGGTGTTAATAAAAATCGAGTTTTTTTTATTTTTTAATTTATTCTTGTAAACATTTGGCTCGGATGTCACTCTAAATTGTAGGCCCCGGTTATTTGTTCGATAACAACAACAGCGAAGCCGCGTCAGAGGCTTTCGAGCGGCCTAGAAACTCTTACATCTGAACTAGCCACTCAGCCTATACGAACTTACTAGCTTTTTTTTAATTTTTAACTCGATCGTAAAAAAACAAAACATTGTATAACTTCGAGGCTATTCAAGGTTTGTTAGGACGGGGGTAAGAAGCTCCACTCTACATAATACATCTATTAATGATATTCAAGGCCAGCACCCGCCCGATCGTTTCGTTAAAATAAAACACTTGTTTACCCAAATCGATCGATCAGCCGAACAGAAAGTTCCATCGCTCATATACCCACAAAATAGAAAACATAACGTACACAATTAGCGGATGATTTTCCGTACTTCGACGCGTATTCACAGGGGGATGCTAAATGATCGATGGGCGGCAGCCCAGTGCTGTGGGCGGCAGAGGCAGTTCGCTCTAGTTACCGCGGACACAGAATATATGATAGTGATTGTGGCGCAATGGAATGGCGAATGGCGGTCTGTTTATGTATTGAAAGATCCCTTTGCAGAACTAAGGCTGGATCTTCACTGGACTTATACTTGTACAACGATAATTAAATTATCGAATCCCATATAACATACCCAACAGTTATCATTCCAATGTCTCGAGCTATCATGTTATATTAATTTAATTTTGCTTTAATAATTTCTTAATAATAAGAAATTATTTTGATATTTATAACAATAAAAAACTTAGATGCACAAAGTTCTAAGATATTCAAAAAGTTATCGTGTATTTAATTTTGTTTAAAAATTTAGCAAAGCAATTAATCGTGATACCATGCAACTTAACAAATAATTGCTCTAAATGGTTAACTTAAAAAAATCTCGTTCTTAATTGATAAAATAAGATACTGCACAATGTGGTAGCATGACTAATGTAGCCTAAGATTTTACTAAGTAAAGAGTTTTCTTATTTATTATTTTAAATAAAACTCATACTAAGCCATACCTACTTACCACTATTTTATACACCTTTGACAAAAGTTATGAGCTCAACAACTAAAAACAAAACTATAATTCCACCCTCACAATCTCGTTCATGGCACAGTCGTTATTTTCGTTTCATAAAAGCCAAGCTTTTAACGCTACAAAAGAAGTGAGCCATTGCGCCAAGCGCCGCGGAAGCAGCGGGGCGGCAAACGGTGCAGTTTGGACACCCTGTATAAACAACAGAAAATTAATTTCAATTTATAGCGCTCCGGTTTTACCACTATTCGGAAGGAAGGTTTTATCTCTGTAGTGGAAATAAAACTTCCTAACGTTATGTGATACTAAATGTGCCGTGAGATGTTACGAGTGTTCTACATTTTTGCGGTTTAAAGTTAAACGAAATCGATGAAAAAGCGATGATAGCCTAGTCGGAGAAGACTCGCCTCTCAAGCTAGAGGGAGCGGGTTCGGACCCAGCCGAAAGCACGCACCAATTTGTTCATTGAGTGAACATACCTATGTGTGTATTTTATGTCATCTACTACGCAACTAGAGCCAGATGTATGGCGAAAGGCTCGCCCCCTGTCACATTTGGGACTGAGTATCATCCGGTGCAGTGTGGGTGCTATACATCCCTGCCAAATAGTAAATTGTTTTTAACAATACATTGTTAAATGCTCAAATAAAAGAAAAAAATCATCTCTTGTGCAATCGATGGTTGCACAAGAGATGATTTTTTTTCTTTTATTTGAGCGTGCAATAGATGGTTTTTCCCGAGTTTAATATTCCGCTCTTCATTTCGAATGTGAGAAAACTGAAAATTTGAAGAAGAAGAAAACCCAAAACATTTCCTGCATACGCATAATATTTTACGAGTAAATTTTACACGCCAAAGATATGATAACTCTATGCACGGTTTTCTTCGTCTCATTCAATACTTTACAATAGTCCAATACAATAGGTTTTGTGTAGTAACATATTACAGTATCTATTGACAGTACAGTACACAGTACAGTACACAGTAACAGTACACAGTACAGTACACAGTACAGTACACAGTACAGTACACAGTACAGTACACAGTACAGTACACAGTACAGTACACAGTACAGTACACAGTACAGTACACAGTACAGTACACAGTACAGTACACAGTACAGTACACAGTACAGTACACAGTACAGTACACAGTACAGTACACAGTACAGTACACAGTACCTCGTTTCACTTGGTGGTGCTTGAATACTAAAGTGCAACTTTCGATTGAATTCTTGGTGGTGGATATGGACCACTCTCAGAGGATGAGTAATAATAACGCATTTCCGTCTCTTGCACGTTTTAATAAAATCAAAACAATTTTTTCGTCCGAACGAGCGTTACCGAGCGAAAATTTCTTCTTCTATCTATCTTCTCCTACAGGTCGCAGTTCTTAACCGATTCTCTCGAAATTTTGTGAGTAGGTGACTGCCTCGGTGGCTCAGGCGGTAGTGAACCTGCTTCCTGAGCTGGGGGCGTGGGTTCGATTCCCACCCAGTGCAAACATTCATGTGATGAACATTTTTGTTTGTTATATGTCTGGGTGTTAATATCTATTTAAGTATGTAATTAAAAGTATATATGTATGTATATCAGTCTCTGGCCGCCATAGTACAAGCTTTGCTTAGTTTAGGCTCACACGACCGTGTGTTCAAGTATCCCGAATATTTAATTATTTATTTTGTAGAGACAGCTTTTGGGAAATTTTAAAAAGGCAAGTCGAAAAATTCCAAAAACTGACTTGGCAAAAATAATCTGTATAATTAAAGAACTTGCTCACAAAATTTTACGAGAATCGCTTGAGGAATGCGACCTGTACCTAGGGGAGAAGTGAGGACAGACGCCGGCTGCGAGGTCTACAGCCCACAGAGGGACTAATACTACACACACAGAGTTACTAGTTATTTCTATTCTAATGATTTCCAAGCAATTTAGATGTGTCACGTTTTTTGTCAACGACAGACATCGTTAGCGTACAGCGATGACATCAGCGCTTGTCAAGTATTGGTAGTAACATTACTTATAAATACAAAATAATACTATATAACTTTATTGCACACCAAAAACTACATTAGAAAATCTCAAAAAACGAATTCAATTTAATCGGTAGTACAAAGGCGACCAGCATAGGTATTTACAATCATTCGAAAACGTTTCCGTTCGGATTTCAAAAATTTTAAACTCTAATTATTTTAATCTGAGTCCATAATAAGTTTTTAAACGTTATTCATTCTTCTGATCGAATTTATACTCGTTTCCCTATTCCAAAATTTATAAAAGTAGACCGAGATTCGAACAATTTGAGTTTTAAATTTGTGGGATCCGATCGGAAACGTTTCCGAATGATTGTGAATAACACCGCTTATAGCCTAAAGCGATTTCTTCAAAGTAATATTTCATGTCAAAAACGATTATTAAATTAAAACATAAATAAAGCTCTAATCCCAAAGAAATTTCAAATCGATTTAATGTAGTGATGTTTTCGAAAACTATTAATCATC
This sequence comes from Peribatodes rhomboidaria, assembly GCA_911728515.1. Lineage (NCBI taxonomy): Eukaryota > Metazoa > Arthropoda > Insecta > Lepidoptera > Geometridae > Peribatodes > Peribatodes rhomboidaria. The sequence goes on along the minus strand of OU452184.1, from coordinate 1,873,974 downwards.
ATCATCTTCATGGCAGCTCAGAAGACGTCCACTGCTGGACAAAGGCCTCCCCCAATTATCTCCACAAGGACGGTCCTGCGCTGCATCCAGCAGCGGCTCCCCGCAACCCTCACCAGATCGTCAGTCCACCTTGCGGGAGGCCTTCCCATGCTGCGTCTTCCGGTTCATGGTCACCACTCGCGAATCTTTCTGCCCCATCGGCCGTCGGTTCTACGAGCGATGTGCCCTGTACACCGTCACTTCAGTTTGGCAATTCTTCGGGCTATACCCAAAAATGATAACTCTATTGAAACTCACATGATTATGTCAGTTCTCATCCGCGACAGACAGGCCTAAACAAACCCCCACAAGCGTCAGTTCCCATGTTTTCCTTATCATTTTTCTCCATTAGACCAGTTAAAAGATTTATCCTTTATTTTCACGGAACGGCCGAACAGGTAAAACATACACGGCAGCTAAAACTACATTCCGTATGCCAGAAATGAAACTAGGAAAGCGTGGAGAATACTTGCAGAGAGACAGCTCCTGTAGATCCATTGCGGTAAACTACTGCTAGTGTGAGCTGTAGACCTCGCGACTGACGTCTGTCCTCGCATTTTCTCTCTCTCTCTCCTCTCAACCGATACTCTAGAAATTTTGTGAGCCGGTTCGGTTTTTTTTTTAATGTAGAATAATAGGTCGGCGATTGACCACCAACTCGCCTGATGTTAAGCGACGTTGTGGTCTAAGACGGAACACGATGTCCTAAAAGGTACTTATTCACTCTAGCCTTGAAGTTTTGTAGAGTGAAGAAGTACAAAGACGGCAGTTGAGTGAGGCGCTACAAGTGCGCTACTGCTCAGACCCGTCTTCGGAACGGTTACACTGGACTACATCCCGAAACACGACTAGGTCATTTCACGGCTTGGCTTGGTCCGGTGGGTGGTAACTAGCCACGGCCGAAGCCTCCCACCAGCGTTTGCTACCCGGTTAGCACTACCCGGGGACCACATGTAGGGAATCAGAATAAAGTACACTCCTACGGACGTGGGTAGCTCAGCCCCCAATACAATACAATACAAAAACTCTTTATTGACACCAAATACAACATAAATCAATAATATAGGCGCAAAGGGCGGTCTTATCGCTTAAGAGCGGTCTCTTTCAGACAACCTTTGGATGGAATAAAAACATTCCGATAAGCATGGACGGTGGTGTGTGCTAAAGAAAAAAAAAATAGTAAAAAAAAAAATACTTACAAATTTGAGAACAATAATAAACTTACATAACCTACATAAATAATTTTACTAAATTAACCAATTTATTAAACGATATTGATATCTGTAGAGGAAGACAAAGATCTGGACAGAGTTCTGGCATACGTAAACATTATTGTCGAAGCTGACGCAGAGACGCTTCACTCGCTAACGCTCACGCGGTCAATTAGGCAAAAGTTTGTGTGAGTGCGTGTGTTTGTTTGTTACTTCTTCACGCTCAAACGGGTGGACAGATTTTGATGAAATTTGGTGTGGAGGTAGCTAATATGCTAGATCTAGATCGTAGATGGGCTACGAGGCAAAAGTAACCAAACTGCAACCCCTCCCGATGGTTAACTGATTGATCAGGGCTCACCAAGGGAAAATTCAAATCACATGTAAAAACTACATACATTAATGAAAAGAGGATATTACAAGGTTAAGAATTATTTAGAAGATAAAGATGTTTGGAGCCTTCAAATTCCGTCAAATAGCCACTAGTATTTATAGATATTACCTAGTTGTAAGCCAAAATTTGTGAGACTGTAATTTATTTATTATTTGAAAAAATATGCCCCTCAGTTTCTTGCCTGTTCTTCTGAGTAGAGGCTCTTTATCCGAACAAGGCGGTCGAGTCTATTTAAATAACTTTGACGTTCATAAGTGTATCTTTGATACCTAAATTGAATAAAAACATTTTGACTTTGACAAAAGTCAAAGTCAACATGTTTTTATTCAATTTGATCTTGATTGACTTTGATCCATATAGATTACTGACCACAATCAGTAAAAACGTAGTGCAAATACTCGTATGTGAGAGTATTAATAGTTTATTAAGGAAAATACAATCTTATATGAGACCAACTATCGTGTACCGTTTACATCCCACAGACATCTAATTCTCTTTTTCGCTTACATAGACCCCTTGTAGGTCGTCGTCGACCCCTGGGGGTCGATATAGAGCGCTTTGGGAATCACTGCGCTAGATTAACACATAGTTTTATATAGATAATTAATATAAATAAATAAAATATAAAACAGAAATTGAGTTCTTGTTTATAACTTAGATGTAACTTAAATTACATAATTTTATATTCTAATAATACTTGCTCTAGGATTTAAAAAAAAAATCATTATACATGTAACAGTTAAATTAAGAAACAGCAAAGTACTTTATGTTAAAACTTTAGCTTTTGTCAAATTTAAATACCACATTTTATTTTTTCTTTGAGAATTAGCACAAAATTAGTAAGTATTGTATACATAGGATACTTTTAACCGCGGCGCGGGTGAAACCGCGGGGCGCAGCTACTATACAATAAAATAAAAATAAAAACTAAATAAACAATCCAAAATTAATTTTTTTCAATCCTATCCCATTATCTAGCCTATGGAGCTGGAATCTGGGTCCAGCTAGTTCGAATTTTCTCATTTATCCTATCTCTAATGGCCAGAGATATATTGCTAGTGATACAACTCTATGTGCGGTCGGGAAATATAATTAGGAATCGTGAGAACTCTGATTAGATCCAGGCGAGATCTAGGTCTTGTTTGATCTAGGTTTTGTCTAGGAATAGAATTCTAGCTAAAAACGTGAATTTCGAAAGGTGAATAGGTATGTAGGTTAGATAGTTGAGAGTGTTCTTAGCTATGTTTGAAGGAAATCGGTTAAAAGTTAAAATAATAAAAATGTCACTCGATTAAAAAAATCGCGCATTCAATGTTTTCTTTTAGCTATTTTTACGAATACTTTCCGAATTTTCGCAGTTGAATCATTTGTTAAATCGTTTTAAAATGCCTGAATGATTTTGTTTTCAGTTTCACAGGGCTATAGCATGAATGTGTTAAAGGCTAATTAATTGAATTTGCTTTAAAACAAGTTAGGTTTTTGCAACGGTAAAATAATCGTTATTTTATTGTAAAATTAAAAGGGTTTATGAAATCCTCGTCAATACTAAAATAATGTTTATTTTATCCACTTCATGCATCAAACGGTTGTATAGAAGAGTTCGCTATTAGCGATAAGGCAACTGCTTGTGGCATTAGCTTATAAATAAAAAAAACCCACAATCATAAGTGGCTGAGAACACTCCCGATGAAGTCACCTTTTAGATGAAAAAACTGAATCAAAATAGGTCTATTCGATGCCACAGACAGATACACAGATACACAGACAGATAATATGTTAAACGTATCACACTAAAGTCAAAGTCAAAGTCAAAATGTTTTTATTCAATTTAGGTATCAAAGATACACTTATGAACGTAAAGAGAGCGAAAAAAAAACGTATAAAAAGCCTCTACTCAGAAGAATAGGCAAGAAACAGAGGTGCTTAATTTTTTCAAATAATAAATAAATTACAGTCTCACAAATTTTGGCTTACAACTAGGTAATATCTATAAATCTAGTGGCTACTTGACGGAAGTGGAAGGCTTCAGACATCTTTATCTTCTAAATAATTCTTAACCTTATAATACCCTCTTTTCATTAATGTAGTTTTTACATGTGATCACTCCTCTACTTCTCACACTCCTCTACTTCTTAGTCGTGGGTTAAAAATATTTTGCTATTAGTGGCTCTTTGAGTTGTAGACTTCTCTGTTGCTCTGTCTCATCCTCTTCAGGTCGCATTCTCAACCGATTCTTGTGAAAATTTGTGAGCAGGTTCGATAATTATACAGATTATATAACAGAGTCAGTTAAAAAAAAATTGAACCTCTCACAAAAATCCAAGAGAATCGGCCGAAGAGAAAAGTGACCGGTAGAGGAAGACAGCTGGACAGACTGACGCGGGACAGACGCCGGACAGGCGAAATTCCCGTTAATAAGTAGTGTGATATTAGCCTTAAACTTACCGAGCTTCTGCTATTTTTAGAACTAGATTGGAGCATTAATTCATTTTGCCTATTTCTGTGTAACTATACATGTGGTAGGACTGGATTCAGAAGAGAAATGGATAGGGAGATAGACAATTTCCTTACGATGTTTGACAGTGTAACCGCGGGTGAAACCGCGGGGCGCATCTTGTACAATAATAATACAATATAATATGTTTATTTTGTGGAAAAGTCTTTGCCTTAACATTAATTGCCGGTGAGCCCCAAACTAGGCGTACAAGCCTGTGTGTTGGGACTCTGGGATATCTATCAGTTTTATTTTTATTTTATTGTATAGTAGCTGCGCCCCGCGGTTTCACCCGCGCCGCGGTTATAAAGTATCCTATGTGCTATTCTAGACTATAATCTATCTCTGTGCCAAATTTCATCCAGATCTGTTCAGCCATTCTGGCGTGAACGAGTAACAAACATCCATCCATCCATTCTTACAAACTTTCTCGTTTATAATACGAGTATTAGTAGGAAGTAGGATAGGATATAAACATAAAACAAAATACAATCATTACAAAGTACTATAAAGAAGAAAAAGCCACAACTCAATCATACTCCAAGGCATGTGTAAATACATAATTAGTAGCAGACAAAATGAAAATATAAAATAAACTACGAGTATAACAGGAATTAATTACATGTTTATACTAAACTATACTAAAAGACAAAAGAGAAAAACTGAAATGTTTTAAATTTAATTTAAAGTTAATTAAATTGAATTAAAAAATTAAAACTGAAATTAAATTAACTAAGAATCTAGTTGGAGGTATTTGGTATAAAAAAAATTACAGTCTTACTGAAGTGTGATAGTTTAGAAGTAAAATTGTCAATTGCATTTTTATTACTCGTAATAATGCAATCATTGTACTGACGAACCATCCTAACTAGCGGGTTAAAATAGGAAATATTGTTTATATGAGTTTGCAAAGCAAAAAGATTAATTATATTTGACCTGCGATCAGTACGAGTATACTTTTTATTGAAATTTTTAGAATTTTGATTGGTAAATTTTACATCGCTCCACTTCGCTCCTTTCCTCTCCGCTCCAGTGGACAAGCAACCTCACAGTCCACAAATCAGTTCCTGAGGTGTGATTCGAATACATAAATATTTGTAGTATTTTTTTTATTTTATTAAGTTTTCTGACGGCCACTCGACGTCCTGGGAAATCAAGATATAAATGGGACAGCCTTTGACTACCGCTCGATTCAGCTGCTGTTGTGAATATTCACTGGCTTACGATAAACTTATTTCCCTTTACTAACGTTGAATAGTCTCGAAATAGTTGTTCCGCGTTTTGTATCTTTCTTTCTTTGAAATTTTTGAAATCAATTTAAAAAGACTAAACTCTGTGTAACACTTCTGACGCTATACAACATTTATTGCTAAAAGAGGCTAATAAATATTTGTTTATGCGCGATGAGTCCCGACAAATAATTTAAAAACATTAATAATAATTCTTATGCTCCGTTCATAATTTCTGGTTTAAGAAGTGAGCAAACACGTAATGACGTCACTAGTCATTGTCATCGGTCTCTTTCGAACTATTTGTAAATTACTTATTTCGACATCGATTGACGTCAGCACGTGTTGGCCACTTGACCGGAATGCTTATACCTGGCGGAGTATTTTATAAACCACGGTTTAAACAATAAAGAGTTTATCTATCTATCTTTTTTTATTGTCCAACTTCACCGCACATTCGTGGGTAGGACCGTATTCGTACACTGCGGCGTTCACCGTAACCGCAGCGCAGTGATAGTGATTGAAGGTATAACATTCATTCCACGGCCAATTTCGCACATGACAAGTGTGCCATTATGCCCAATGAAAGCAATTCGATGCCATATATGGGGGAAAGGAAATTGAAGGCTGGGGTCAGGGTGGGGTCAAACTTACAGGGATGTAAAGTTTGTTTATTACTTACTAGCTAACGTCCTCGGCTACAACCGCTATCCTACAAGAACTATAATTATCTAATGGTTAGTAATAAGTACCTAATATATGTACTTTTATTGCTTCTCTGTACAGACCCACAGATTTCTGTACATAAAGATTTTTTATCAAATATATGTGTTTCAGACTAATATTATAAAGGCGAATCGTTATGAGTTTGTTTGTTTGTTACTTCTGTACACTCAAACAATTAGACTGATTTGGATGAAATTTGGTGTAGAGATAGCTCATACCCTGAAACACATAGAATCTATGTATAATAGCTACCTCCAAACCAAACTTTATTGTGTGTGTAAATCAAAACTGTCACGTATAATTTCGGATTTTAAAAACATAAATGCATTGTTGTTTGTTTGTCCGATCTAAGAATATCACCACCCCAGCCCCAGGTTTGAGCAGGGTTCCCACATAACCACCCGGTTATGTGGTGAATCCCGATCCCGTCACTGGTGGCATTACTACTAAAAACCCTAGGGTGTTCTACCGTGGCGCAAAATACGACCGCGACTCTGACATCACCAGCCCCTTCGGACACCTCCTTGCGCTCTGTCCCTCTCCATATGACGACGTGATGATTGGTTTTATTGGAACTTACTTTTTTTTATGTACAATATAGGTCTGCGTTTGACCACCAACTCGCCTGATGTTAAGCGACGTTGTGGTCTAAGATGGAGCACGAATACCTATAAGGTACTTATTCGCTCTAGCCTTGATGTTTTGTAGAGTGAAGAAGTACAAAGACGGCAGTTGAGTGAGGCGCTATAAGTGCGCTATTGCTCTGATCCGTCTTCGGAACGGTTACACCGGACTATATCCCGAAACACAACTAGGTCATTTCACGGCATAGCTTGGTCCGGTGGGTGTTAACTAGCCCGGCCGAAGCCTCGCACCAGAGTAAACATATATACTTAACATAGTCTTTAACTTAATATAATCGCTTAAGTTCTATTATTGTATACTAGCTACGCCCCGCGCTTTCACCCGCGGTTCCACAGGAACCGTTTATTTTTTCAGGATAAAAAGCACCCTATGTCCTTTCTGTACCCCAGACAACGTGTATGCAAAATTTCATTATGATCGGTTGATAAGTTAGGGCGTGAAAGTGTAACAAACAAACAAACTCACTTTCGCATTTATAATATTAGTTAGGAATGTAAAAGTGTGGAGTAATAAAATATTTTTAAAAAAATGTTTTTTCAGAACCCGCTCCTCTACCATCTCCGCCGTCACTCGCGCCACGCCCGCAGGCATTTGTTTGTACGTTTGTCGAAGGAAATGAAACAACCCGCCGACAGACGGACCGCAGTTTAGTGAATCTACATGAAATTGAAATAGTTTTATGCTGGCCCTAGTATTTTATCGATGAAAGGATTTCTGTTTATACTACTGTGTATTCTATTGCAACATTTCGAGTTTAGTTTAGTTAGGTACTTATCATGTGAATAGCTTGTATAGACTATTTTTTGTGTAGGTAACAGCTAATTACTATTAATAGTTTCTCTATTTTTTTAACCGACTGCGTACGAAGGGTTTTGTTTTCCGAGTGTATGTTTGTAAATTGGTTTGTAATCTTAATATATATAAGTTACGTGTCACGTTGTTTGTCCGCTAGACTCCTAAACTACTTAACCGATTTCAATCAAATTTGCACACCGTGTGCAGTTCGATCTAACTTAACAGATAGGATAGCTCACATATATATAATATATATAAATAATAAACGCGAACGAAGTCGCGGGGTGACAGCTAGTTACTTAATATGTTTGGATGAGGTTTCCTTGGCACGCCCTACAGCTTCAACAGCTTGATGTATTTCGACATGTGAGGTGTTATTTGAATCGTCTTGATAGTGGAAGTGTCATAGGGTACAACATTTTGCAGGCGGGTTTTTGTTTTGTTTCAATAATGTAATTTGTTTTTCTTTATCTTCTCTTCTTTTTTTATATTTATTGTTAATCACTACTGCATTTAATTTTTTTTTCCATACGCCTAAGAAGTATAACTTCTAACCCGTGTACATAACACACACACACACATACCGCGCGGACTGCTCCTACGACTCGTGCCATTAATCTGCTCAACGATCTCATTGCTCAGGGACCAGATTTCGATATTTTTTTCTAAAATACAATGCAATGACTTGCGCCTGTTTTAGTTTTTTAAGTAATAATATTAACAAATTCTAATTTTAATTAATTTAATAATTTATAGTTAGTATATAATTTATGAATTGTATTAATTTATATTGTATTGGCTTGCTGTGCGCGTTGGCTTCGCTGTAAGCACAGTAAGCATTTAAAAAATAAAATAAAATAAAATAAATAAATAAAATAAGTACACACACTCTTTTTTAATAATAATCATGTCTTTGCACTTTTGGAAAAATGTGTGAAAGATGGAAGTCCGAGATCCAGACAGAATTCGGACATACGAAAGTATTTGAAGCTGAGGCAAAGAGGCTTCGCTCGCTAACGTTTGCTCGGCTGGTTAAAAAGTTTGTACGTGTGTGTTTGTTATATGTTACTTCTTCACGCTTAAACGGGTTGGCGGATTTTGATAAAATTTGGTATGGAGGTAGGTATGTCCTTTTTTTTTACCTTGGGAAAATCCTTTATGGGTACCACCAACAGCCCGGTAGGTATGTCCTGGAATAACATGTGGGCGACTTAGCTAATGTGTATATATATACTTGGAACAATATTATAGTGGTGTTAAATCCGACTAAACTACAACCTTTTTTCCAAAAAAATTCCAAAAGATTTCCAGTTAATTCACATGTTTAGTGGCCTTATGGAGTAGTTCTGTGCGAGAGGTGGATGGTTAATATCCCTCATAATTCTACTGACAGACGCTGGACGCCGCGATGCGATGGCGACACAGTGCAGACTGTGGCAGTAGGACATCTAGCAACCTTGCAGGTTTGTAAATGACGCTGTTCAGATACCTACGTCATTGGACGCAACAGGATTTTAAAAAAAAACTCAGTTCATGGGATAATATTTGTTTAATTAAATAATTTGAGTGAGTGGCGTACGAGAAGAGAGGCCTATGCTCAGCAATAGGTGATTACGGATTGATGATGATGATGATGATGAATATTAAAAAAAAAAAAACAATTCCTGTCATAACAACTTTCTTAGCGCCACATAGTAACGCTACAAACCTTTTTATTTTACTTACCTTGCCTACACCCTCATTCTCCTCATCTTTTTTATGAATACTCATTCATAAAAAAACTACTATCTGAAACATTTTGAACGAAAGTTACATTTACTACATAGGTATATTTATTTAGATATATTTTGCAGTTTGGAGGAGCATCCAAATCAAAGCGAAACCATACGACTACTCGTCCAAAGGCCAGAAGTATACTGCTTGTCTACAAGGTCTAGCATTGAGCAAACACATAATGACGTCATCGTCATACGTCTCTTTCGAACTTGTCTTAAATGACTTCTTTTAGTCTTGCTTAGAGCATCGATTGACGTCACTACGTGTTGCTGAATGCTATACCTGGCGGAGTAATCAAGTTTAGGTGGATTAAATTGATCACAGCAGGGAATCAAATCAAATATTTTTATTAAATTGCGCATCAAAAATACACTTATAAACGTCAAAGTTATATAAGTTACTCTACCATCTTCTTCGGACAAAGAGCCACTATTCAGAAGGAATTTTTCCCTCTACGTCGCTTCCCACGACGTCTCTCTGCGCCTATACATTAGTCCCATACAACGCTTCCCACTACGCCGCTCTCCGCCTACTAGGCTGTCCCGTAACGTTGCTTCTTCACTTAAGGGGCTAAACTCTAGCAGAAAATGTTAGAATCCTAAATTGTATGATATTACTAAGGAGCCAGAAGTAGAAGAACAGTCAACAAACCGAGAGACATATTTTTTCAAAAACCTGTTTCACAATCTTTGGCTTAGAACTAGGTATATCTTTGGCTTACAACTTAGAAACCAGCAGGCCTTGCAGACGCAGGGCGATAACGTTATTTCGACTTATTTTTGAGACAGACGTATGATTACACATAGCCTTGTCACGTTCTCGTAAGACAAAAAGTGACGAGAAGAATTTTGTCGCGCGCGCATTATATTAGGCTTGGACTAGAAACCAAAACCATAAGTATATAAATTCGGAACACTTCCACACACGGCCGCCTGGCCCCAAACTAAGCAAAGCTTGTACTATGCCTGCCAGACTGATATACATACTTAGATATTTTTAATACATACTTAAATACATATTAACACCCAGACATAGAACAAACACAAATGTTCATCACATAAATGTTTGCTCTAGGTGGGAATCGAACCCACGCCCCCAAGCTCAGAAGGCAGTTTCACTATCAACTGAGCCACAGAGGCAGTCAATGAAGCTATCCAACTGTATGTAACAGTACTGTGTCGGTAATGAGGCCACTATATCAGTAGGTTTAACTCGCGTCCAGCTTAGTTATGAGGGTAGAAATGTAGCCGTTAAAAACGTCGGACATTCCTGGGAAATAGCTTACTTATTTGCCTACTTTTCGCAATTTTGGCTAGGCACTTACTTAATTTATTTTTATTGCTTACATATTTTCACATTTATTATTGCTCTCTAATCCTACTTCCTACTAATATTATAAACGCGAAAGTTTGTTAGAATGGATGGATGGGTGGATGTTTGTCTTTCACGCCAGAACGGCTGAACAGATCTGGATGAAATTTGGCACAGAGATAGATTATAGTCTAGCACATAGGATACTTTTTTACCGCAGCTGGTATAAAGATAATTCTGATGCAGATAGATAAATTCCTTCACCACGTCGCCTTAGATCGAAAGACGAAACTAAACGCTCTTACCGACAAAAGAAACCGCGCTAGTGTTACCTCAGTTCAGCTGATCTGAGTGACAAGAAATATTCTATCATCATCACTATCCTTCCTACTAATATTATAAACGCGAAAGTTTGCAAGAATGGATGGATGGATGGATGTTTAATACTCTTTCACGCCAGAATGGCTGAACAGATCTGGATGAAATTTGGCACAGAGATAGATTATAGTCTAGAATAGCATTTAGGATATTTAGGATTTTTAACTGCGGGTGAAATCGCGGGGCTCAGCTAGTCCTTAAATAAAAACAAAAACGGCGAAAAGAGAATTGGTTTCCGGCCCATGTTATAGCTCTGCTGGTGGCGCTGGTGGCGGTGGTGGTGGTGTGACCTCTCTTGCTGTATTATCTGTCCGTGCGTGTCAATCACGTCTAAAGCCAACAAGCAAGACAAGGATACGGTGAAGACAAGGCTCAGATGCTTTAAAAATTCTATGAATGAATACTATGAATGCGAAAGTGAGTTTGTTCGTTTTTTTGTTTGTTTGTAACGCTTTCACGCCCTAACTTTTCACACGATCATCATGAAATTTCGCATACACGTTGTCTGGGGTACAGAAAAGGACACAGTGTACTTTTAATCCCGAAAAAGTAATTGGTTCCTGTGGGACCGCGGGTGAAACCGCGAGGCGCATGCAGCTAGTTTATTGATAACTAATGAAAAAGAGGCGCAATGCCGTTTCAAAACTTATTTATATAGAATGAATGAAAACGACGTGTTCTTTAGTTACATTATGTATACACAAGCGACACAGTTTTTACTAAGATCGACCCTCGATTTTGACTATTTTTCGTTGACCCTTTTCACGGCCGCTGGTGACCAACACTTTGCATAATATCTTGCCTTACAAACATATTTCACTATACAAAGAAAACAAACAATATAATTATACATTATGATTTATAAAACGGGAATTACTCACCTACGATTTAGTCGACTATTCCGACTATATGTAGTTTAGATGAAGACCGCCGGATGCGGTTGAAACTATAGTCGGAATAATTGACTAAATCTTACGTGAGTAATTCCCGTTTTATAAATCATAATAATTATATTGTTTGTTTTCTTTGTATAGTGAAATATGTTTGTAAGGCAAGATATTATGCAGAGTGTTGGTCACCAGCGGCGGGCGGTGAAATGGGTCAAAGAAAAATAGTCAAAACCGAAGGTCGATCTCTGTAAAAACTGTGTGTGAGTGTTGTACTTCATTGTTGTACCCACACCAGCGTTGTACTTCATTATCGGCTTAACAAAAATCTATATACCATATAACATAACATATCGTCACGCCTTTCCCCGAGGGGGCTGGCAGAGGTATAACACAACACCCACACTTCGCCGGACGATATTCAGTCCCAAATGTGACAGGGGGCGAGCCTGTCGCCATACACCGGGCTCCAGTCATGTAGCAGATGACATACAATACGCACATATTATGTTCACACAATGAACAAATTGGTGCGTGCCGTCGGCTGGGTCTAAATCTATATACCAGTCTGAAACAAACCCTTCGTCGCACGGTCGCAAATCGAGTGCGATTCGACAATAGCCTTTCATGGCTCCCAAGGCTGCCACTACCGAATTAAAACTACATTCGTATTCAAAGGCGGCTGGCAAGTTTTACAGCCGCGTTTAAATCAATCCCCTAGAAAGTTGGGCGTAAAGTAAAACCGCGAGAACGGAATACCTTAGTGAGCGTTACGCTGAGCGACTCTATGATAAAACAACAAATTAAACAAATGAGAAGGGTAAAAAATAGTTTAGAGGCGGAGGTTTAGAGGGTCTGAGCAGTGGCGCACTTGTAGCGCCTCACTCAACTGCCGTCTTTGTACTTCTTCACTCTAGTAAACTTCAGGGCTAGAGTGAATAAGTACCTTCTAGGTCGTCGTGCTCCATCTTAGACCACAACGTCGCTTAACATCAGGCGAGTTGGTGGTCAAACGCCGACTATTATAAATAAAAAAAAAAAAAAAATATGAATTCCTCGGTGATGGATACATATTTCTGCCTTTTGGGGTAGAAACTTTGGGCCCTTGAGGTCCAAGCGCATGGTTGCTTTTTTTTTTAAGTTGAATAGGTCGGCGTTTGACCACCAACTCGCCTGATGTTAAGCAACGTTGTGGTCTAAGATGGAGCACGATGACCTATAAGGTACATATTCACTCTAGCATTGAAGTTTACTAGAGTGAAGAAGTACAAAGACGGCAGTTGAGTGAGGCGCTACAAGTGCGCTACTGCTCAGAGCCGTCTTCGGAACGGTTACACCGGACTACATCCCGAAACACGACTAGGTCATTTCACGGCATGGCTTGGTCCGGTGGGTGGTAACTAGCCACGGCCGAAGCCTTCCACCAGAGTTTGCTCCCCGGTTAGCACTACCCGGGGACCACGTGTAGGGAATCAAAATACAGTACACTCCTACGGACGTGGGCAGCTCAGCCCCCAAATGCTCCATGCTCTTCAATGAGCTGTCAAAGCGTCTGATAGAGAGAACAAACGACCAACGGGCTGGTGACCTCGGTCAGCGAATTAGCTTTGCACGTTGCAGTGAGGTAACGTTCCCAGCCTTTTGGATACTGTACCCGCGGATACTGATTTGAGCTCTGTTTATTATTTGTAATTTGTTATTTATGTTAAAAGGCTTAAATTGTTATTCTCAAATATTTTTTACTTTTTTTAAAATAAAAATGTGTTTCCAAGTAATTTATGAATACACTAATTGTTAAAAAGGTTCAGGATTCCTCGTTTGAAATAAAACGACTGGGCTTGGGGTGTAAACTCTTTTTTTTTTTTTTAACACACAAAACAAATTACAATCTAAGAGAACTTGGTTATAGATCCTAATGGATCGCCAGAAACACAGATAAGATCTGGATTGTAACTCATAACATGTGTGCAATATAGGTTCAGTAAAGGTCTCAAGTTTAGGTATAAATCTGAATATATATACTTTCGATAACTAAGGGCCGTATTTCAAAACGACGATCAGTCATGAATTCTTATTTAAAACCGGTTTTACCTTACATAAAACGCTTTTGGCATGCGGGCATTAGTCTGTATCATTTGACACAACCAAACGTATGTGAGTTTCTGGGGTGTAGGTACAAGTACAATCTATCATACAATATCTAAGTATGTATATCAGTCTCTGGCAGCCATAGTACAAGCTTTGCTTAGTTTGGGGTCAGGCGACCGAGTGTGGAAGTGTCCCGAATTTATTTATTTATTTATTGAGAACTTTGTATACGATAACTTTACTCGACACCAATAGTTTTAAGTATTTTTGGTCAAGGTCATCTGTCCACCTTGTGGGTGGACAGATGACCTTGTGGGTGGACAGATGACCTTGTCAAGACCGCAGGATCGCGCTGGATGCAGGCCGCTACCAACCGGTCTTATTGGAGATCTATGGGGGAGGCCTATGTCCAGCAATGGACGTCCTATGGCTGATGGATGGATGATTTTTGGTCAATTAGAGAGTCTCAAGAGTAATTTATGAGAGAGTCTTAAGATTTCTTTCAATTTATTTATTTATAGAAATAAATTAAAATAATATTTTATTTTAATTTATTTCAACAAAATAATTATTATAAAAATTTAATAGTCTCTATCTTATTTTGTGTCTTTAGTATAAATAATAAATTGAACCGCCACTGATATCTTATCTATAGCACTTATATCTATCGGCCCCCACACATAAAATATTGAGGCAGACAGTAATACAATTATTACCGTTTGCCACTGCGTGTAGTGCCACGGTGGCAGACGGTAAATATTATGTCCCAACCGTCCCGCGTCTCTCCAACCATTTTTCCTGACGAAAGAACGCTCATATAATAAATCGCCCGTGGAGACGCTCCCTAAATGTAAACAAATCAAGGACATCGGCTATTTTAGATTCGAAAGGGGTGTGTTGTGGTTTCTTTGGAATTCGTAATAATGGAGGATTAGATTCAATGGTTTTCAATTTTGTATAGGTGTGCCCGCTTACCTGTTTGTTGAAAATTTAGGAATTCTTCAAGTTGCCTAGCTTTTGCTAGTGCCTTCGTCCACGTAACACATAATAGCCGGTCAAGTGTGAGTCGCATTTACGCTCTGAGGGTTCTGTACAACCACGCATACATATTTTTTTGTTACTTGTATTTATTTGCCAAAATATGAAAACGTATTTTTATAATTTGAAAATATGTCCATATACTTAACTAAACAAATATTTTAGCCACTCAACTGTCGTTACGTATACGTAATTACTCAACGTATACGTGCTAAAACAATCTTTATGTCAATGTATCAAAAGTTTCTATTTCTTAAATGACATATCTGACCAACTCTTCCGCACTAGCAGTATGTACCTACCCTCATTTACTCTGCGACAGTACAAACAAATTAACGTTATTCAATTAACGCTCTCGAAAACTAACCAAAGCTGCCGTTAGATAACAGCACTGTCGATAGAACGCATTCATTAATTTAACAGCCGCTACTGATAGACGATCTAGGGCTGTCAAAATGCGTTAAAAAAAGAAAAAAAATCCTCGAGCTGTAATCAAAAATACAAAAAATATAATCAATAGAACTATAAACAAACTAACTTACTTAAACTAACCACTTTTTGTTAACTGAGTAAGAAACAAAATTCTATCAAGTTTTATGTACAATACAATAATAATAATAATCCATTTATTTCAGGCAATATAACTTGCATACAATGCAAGTTACAGAGGCCCATAGAAAATAAATACCTTACAGACTAACATACTCATAAATGAAATTAATAAAATTAACTATGTATTTTGGGCTTTTGCTCTCTGTGCGGCCTCCCAGTAGCGCCGGAACACTAGCCCAATACAATACAATACAATACAACAACTCTTTATTAAAAACAAAATAATTACAATAGTACTTAAATAAGGCTTAACTACGTTTTTAATAATAATAATAATAATAATCCATTTATTTCAGGCAATATAACTTGCATACAATGCAAGTTACAGAGGCCCATAGAAAATAAATACCTTACAGACTAGCATACATATAAATGAAATTAATAAAATTAACTACGTCTTCTGGGCTTTTGCTCCCTGTGCGGCCTCCCAGTAGCGCCGGAACACTAGCCCTTTTGGCCAGAACTCAGGTGAGAGTAGTGCTGCCTTGTGTTTCGCTGGAACCCGTAGTAAGTAAGACTTGAAATAAGTCTCACGTACAGTTGACTCCAGGCGCTGCATCGCTATCACCGGCGCCTCTACTCCTAGTCGGTTCTGCACAAACTTGTGCACGTCGGCTCCTGATGTAGTAATGGGCAGCCTTATTGCTCAAAGCGATCTCTTCTAGGCAACCTGAATGTAACTAGCAGCGCCCCGCAGTTTCACCCTCAAGAACCTTTTTCTGTTTTTTTTTTTCAGGATGGATGTTACCCTGTGGCCTTGTCTGCCCTGACAACATGTCTTTATTTTTTTGGGCTGAAACGTACGCTAGCGGTACCTTGTCCTTTTCTGTACCTCTGACAACTTATATGCAATTTCATGATGACCGGTTGAGTAATTAAGGCGCCGGGCGGTATTCAGTCCCAAATGTGACAGGGGGCGAGCCTGTCGCCATACACCGGGTTCCAGTCATGTAGCAGATGACATACAATACGCACATTTGCTCACACAATGAACAAATTGGTGCGTGCCGTCGGCTGGTTTCGAACCCGCTCCCTTTGGCTTGAGGGGCGGACCTTCTCCCAACTAGACTGCCATCGCTTTAAAATTAACTATCAAGTTAATAATTATGAGTTATGACCAGCAATTTGTTAGTTATATAGTTTATGGATAGATGAATCCATAAACTATATAACTTCAAAAGAATGAGAAATTCAACTTGAAAGAGAAATTCACAATACACAAAGCTAAAATCAAAACATTAGTCTACACCAACCCTATTCAGTTGTACCTATTTGCAAACGTAATTGTGTAACAATTAATGGCTACATATCCGGTCGACTCGGCTGCTCACTGGTTAATACTGGTTATAACCAGCTGTGATCCAGTCAAAACACGAAATAACTAGCTGCAACCTGGTCAGAACGCATAATAGCCGGTGGAAATTGAGTTTACGTCACCATGAAATGGTAATGCGATCTGTGCATTGTCACTCCGTGAAATCGAGATTTAGTAAACACGAATGCTAAAATAGGCTTTGAATAGTTTGATTAAGAGGACACGTGAACAGACGTCTATCGGTCTGTTTACGTCTGTACCTCAGATCAATATAAAGGAAAAGATGGAACACTGCGTTAAATCTGGCTGAAGCCACTTCTTTTTCAATGTGTGTGCGTGGTAATGTTGCCATGGAAAACATTTACAATGGCATGAAAACTAATATTAATTCCCAAACTCTACGTTTAGCCATTTCAGTTCCAATATACTACCTTAGTAGATTTAATATTCTAAAACTGCACATATTTGTAAGAGTTTAATGTTACAGCTTTTTCAAAATTGACTTATAAAAAAACTGCACGTTTTTAAAAAGAACCTCAAAATGTAGTCCTGGCCACACTTTTATAATGCACTATGTAAATTATACCATAGAGCAATGTGCATAATGTCAAGGTAAGAATGATCAAGCGAGTAGCGTAGTTTTTTGCGTCAATGTGTGAGTGTTGTGTACCTATCCGACAGTAGCGTAGTTTTTGGGTGGTTTTTGGCTTCACTTAGATCATACGCCGTGTGCCATCCTATTCTCTAGGTTGATCTGAGGTCTGTACAAATTGACGGTCTACACAAAATATTGTACGCTCGACACGGGTCCAGTCTGAGGGCCTACCATGGCATCTTTATGGCACGACTAGCTGCGCCCCGCGGTTTCACCCGCGGGTAAAAAGTATCCTATGTGCTATTCTAGACTATAATCTATCTCTGTACCAAATTTCATCCAGATCTGTTCAGCCATTCTGGCGTGAAAGAGTAACAAACATCCATCCATCCATCCATTCTTGCAAACTTTCGCGTTTACATTATTAGTAGGATAGTTACGTTTTGTTTTCGACGCTGCGCGACCATGAACCTTATCGCGCAGAGATACGAATCGCGTTCGCGCAGCGTTGAAAACAAAACGTAACCATGGCAAGAAGATGTCATTAGTAGACCTCCAGGTCCACAGTTTTACTTAATTATAAGATACTAGCTGTTAGCCGCGGCTTCGCGTTTATTCGGAAAATAGTATCCAAAAACCTTCCTCGTGATTTCCTAAGTATAATTTATCACCAAATTTCATCAAGATCCTTTCAGCCGTGAAAACCTACAAACAGACAGACATACAGAGTTACTTTCGATTTCTTTATGGTGTGGATTTTGTACAGTGTTGCGGTAAACGATTTTTTATTATGACTAGATCCTCCCCGCGGTGTGCCGCGGCTGAAAAGTAGCCTATGTGCTATATCATAGTATAGTCTATGTCTGTAGCAAATTTCATCCAGATCTGTTAAGCCGTTCTGGCGTGATTGAGTACCTAGCAAACGTCCGTCCTTCCAAATCTCGCACCTTTTATATGTGTGATTATGATAACACGGTAAAAATATTGTGGATATTTTTTTACTACGGAACCCTAAAAAGAAGAATTATATTTTCAGGGAAATTGTGTATTTTTTGTTCAACATATTATAGATTCTAAATTCTTGAGCTCATTTTGATTCACAAGTATACTTTTAATTTATTCAAATAAAATCAGAACTAATTTCAGATTGAATTTATCTAGTCTGAATAAATAACTACTAAATATTAATTTAAAATCCGTAATAACATCGTAAAAGAGCTGAACAAGAACCGCAAAATTCTAATCAAATTTGCAAATTTTTATGGAAGCACGTAAAAACAAAATGTACTATAAGACACCAAGTTTAGGACAATATCAAGAAAAAAAATTAGAAAACTATAAATAGTGTTTACATACTAGTTGCACCCCGCCGTGTTACCCGCGGCTAAAAACCCTTAATTCCAGGTGTCAGCTACTTCCATACCAAATTTTATGAAAATCCGTCCATCCGTTTGAGCGCGAAGAAGTAAAAATCAAACTCACATTCAAACTTTCGCTTTTGTAATTTATGTGTTTATGTTTATGATTAATTAACATACAGAAAGTTGTATTATATAATGTAAACTATTTCTGGAGGGAGGGTATTTAAAACAACCTTGAGTAAATGCAAACAACTAATACTTCTAATAATCCAAACCATACTACTCCTACTAATATTATAAACGCGAAAGTTTGTAAGAATGGATGGATGGATAGATGGATGTTTGTTCCTCTTTCACGCCAGAACGACTGAACAAATATGGATGAAATTTGGCACAGAGATAGATTATAGTCAAGAATAGCACATAGAATACTTTTTAACCTCGGGTGAAACCGTGGGGCGCAGCTAGTGTACAATATGTGGGTAATTTCAGTATGAATGGAATGGACACCAAGATCAATACGACAGAAAGACACCAAAGAAAAACAATATGAGATCCATCTTCTACCATGCTCCAGTGAAAAGTGCCGGTTGGGCGGGGCGGGCGACTCAGGCGCTACTCCACTGACATTCCTTTGACAGTTCGCTCGGAAAACGTCACACAGCAGTGGGGCTATTCCTACGCGTGAGATGAGATGAGATATTATCTTGGTCACTCTCACACCTACGACGTTTCAAACGAGAGCAACAAGGACGAAAAATGGTGAGATGAAAATCTCAAATCTCCGAATAGGGCCCCAGAGCACAGACAGCATTTTTTTGTATGTGTTGCTAACAATAAAGAAGAAAGACATATAATACACGGTGTTCACGGTAGGTATTGCTAAAGTTATTCCAAAACCAACTGCTAGCAATATCACAAACATTATACAATACGTAGGTCCATATCGTAGCAACATTACAATACCTGTTTTACATATAAATTGTCTGAATACAACCTGGGGTAATTACAGCGTAGAGGCGCCTTCATAAATATTCTTTATGGCTGCCAAATTCGTGTAATAGCCGGACACGACGCGATTTACCCAACAAGTCTGTGTTGGCTGTTGTTATACACGGTTAATAGTAGAATCCTAGCCCTAGGCTAGCCCTCTGACATCGAGGCTAGCCACTCGGCCTTAACGAATTTGCTTGCATTTTCCTAGTTAAAGTTGGTGGGCAACTGGGCATCAGAGTTAGAATCTTTTACTTTACCCATCCCGAAAATACTTACTATTTCTGTATTGCTTCAATCTACAGTTTACACAGCCTAATTTTTTGTATCCCTTGAACATTTTAAGAGGATCGCGACGCTCTGAAATTTCCATATAACGCGCTTCTCAAATTTCTTGAAAACCATTTGTCAGATTATGATGAAATTTAGCATGTACAATTAAATTAACAATATCTCCGCCCCTATGTTCTTGGTTGTTTTTAAAACACGTTCTCAAGCAAAAGTAGAGCTATGAAATTTATAACTGAGAGACTAATTTATTCAATAGAGAATTTATTCAAAGCAAATCAAAAATACCTTTACATAGGGAGGTTGTCTACATCATTAGCTTTTTTTTATCCAATAATTATCAATAAATCCAAAAATTAATCCATAATACAAGGGACATTCTTAGCTATTTAAGAATGATTAGAGAAGTGCAAAAGTTTAAAAAAAAATGAATTATACTTTGTCACTCTGTAGGTAACGTTAAAGGCTCGTTCAGTATCTTTACTTGCTCTCTTCGCTCGTCATCTTCTAAATATATAGTAGACTAAATGGTTATGGAAAACCTCAAGCCAATGCGAAGTTAGTCCAAAGTGGTCGCCGGACTCTTAAAGTCTTATGCTTGTTCAAATCCGATCTTACCAAAAGAAATGCCTTATTGAGAGTAGTGTTAATATTTTAAGACTCTTAAAGTAAGGCTTGCACGAATCTGTTTGACGAAGGCCGCATATGGCCTGGATGCACTTTTTCTGTGCCTTCTAAGCTTGAATTCTTTAGAAGCGGTTCTTGATAAGGCAGCCAGTTCAAAGAATATTGCCGTCCAGCAGGCCTACCATGCACGCTGCGACAAAATGTCCACTCTTATTATCGAGACAGACGTATATTCACACGTAGCATTGTCACGTTCTAGCACGACAAAAATTGATAAGGAGATTTTGGCAAAGTTGTACATGTTTATTTTTAACAGAGGAAAAAGGAGGAGGTTCTCAATTCGACTGTATGTTTTCTTTTGTATGTATGTTACCCGAATATTAATTATGAAACGATTTTAATGATTGTATTTATTTTTTTGGTTGGGTAGATCATACTTTAGAGGTGGTCCCATTTAAATTGTATCGAAATCGGTCGAGCAGTTTTTAAAGTATCAACAAAAGCTAAAAATTGTTTACATGGATGCTGGGAAGTCGGTTTTTAACCTTTGATTTTTATATACTAATGTAAAAACCTTAAAAATTTTGAAGATATTACAGACCGGCGGGAAAACTCTTTTTTTGCGAGCCACTGTGGAACCCAGGCGAAATTAATATTATCGTATGTACTGTGTATGTATGTGTGTAACACTAATGTGAAGTGACGACATGTGTGTGTTGACTGTGTCTGTGTTCGATTCCCACCTAGGGCAAACATTTATGTATGTGATGAATATTTGTGTTTGTTCTATGTCTGGGTGTTAATATCTATTTATGTATGCATTTAAAAACATATATGTATATATATCAGTCTCTAGCAGCCACAGTACAAGCTTTGCTTAGTTTGGGTTCAGGCGATCGTGTGTGAAATGTCCCGAATTTAAGTGTGTATATTTACAATCAAACTTATTTATCGAAGTGACAAGCATTAATATACGTTGATCAAACACCATCATTGACCCAAAAGCCTTATCTATAGGTTATCTACTGCTTTCGATCACAAAGAAATAGCCGCTATTTATAGATTGATCGTGGACATAAATACTGGGACAGGCCCGTATAGGTTGCCTAACGACCGTAACCACCTGCTTGGTTCAGACTAGCTCACAAACGTGGCTATACTGAGGTTTGTGCCCGGTTTTATTTATAAATTAATTAATATCTTTAATGAGCTGTCAAAGCGTCTGATAGAGAGAACAAATGACCAACGGGCTGGTGCTTACCTCGGTCAGCGAATTAGCATTGCTATTCAGCGAGGTAACGTTGCCAGTCTTTTGGGTACTTTACCCGCGGGTATACTGACTTGAGCTCTGTTTATTATTTGCAATTTGTTATTTTTTGTAATTAATTAATAAATAAATAAATTCGGGACACTGCCACATACGGTTGCCTGACCCCACACTAAGCAAAGCTTGTACCTACTATGGCTGCCAGAGACTGATATACATTCTTAGATGTTTTTAAATACATACTTAAATATATATTAACAGCCAGACTAGAACAAACACAGATGTTCATCACATAAATGTTTGCCCTAGGTGGGAATCGAACCCACACCCCTTAGCTCAGAAGGTAGGTCCACTACCAACTGAGCCACTGAGGCAGTCAAATTTACTTTAACTTTGTGAAATTCAGTTCTTAATGAAGACTGCCTCAGGTACTTCATAACCACAATATCGCCCAGTAGTAGTCAAACTTACTAACTTGGAATAGAAACTGGTTAACAACTGAGCACTGTAAGTTGCCTTGCTATGGAATTATTTGTCTGTTGTCTATAGATATTGAAGAAGAGAATAAGAATTAGTTAAGTTTGATTTTTTTCTTCTTCTTTCTATAAATCTATATGTAGTATACTAAAAACACCGGTATTTGTCTACTAGCTGCGCCCCGCGGTGATACCCGCGATTAAAAAGTAGCATAAAATTTTCTATTTCAGACTGTACTGTAGTCTGTCTCTAAATCTCATCCAGATCCGTTCAGCCGTTCTGGCGTGATTGAGTAACAATCATCTATCCATCCATTCATCCAATTTTTTAGCATTTATAATATTAGTGTGATATTTGACGTATGATTAATGACAAAATGCTATTAATTGTAAAATTACTATGCTAAACCCTATTACATACAGTTGATTGAAAATTGTTACTTGAACTAATATCTAGTGTAATTCCGCTTTAACGTCGCATTAAGTACATCAAGGAATATGAATTTTCTATTCTATTCTTAATTTAGAAAATTTTATAAAATTAATTTAATGACATTTACTAGAAAACTTAATACAAATTGATATTTGAATCTAATTTAAACGTTATTACGATGTAATAGGGAGTGTTCTGTGGCTATATGCCATACGGGCATACATCTATCAAAATGTATACATTTGCAGAAACCCTGTCCTCCACAAAGCAAGCTTGCTCGATTCATTGGAGATTAGGCTGGCGCACACTGACACGCATGACCGGCTCGCCTTTATCCGATTAGAGCAGTGTGCGCCGCCCTAACCGCTGGAGATCGTACGAATAGCTGGCACCTGGAAATTTACTCGCAGATCTAGGCCCTACATTCTTGACGCTCCAGATGAGATCTGGTTATTTTCAATATGATTTTTCAAACTTTTCAAACGAGAGAGACGAAGACCAGACAATATCTCGAACTGTATATAGGAAAAAAATAGGGCCCAAGCTATGAACTGCAATCATAATGGTATCCGTGATGATTTCGATATTAAGGTTGATCACGTACCATCAGGCCGCGCCGGTCTGCTTTTTGCTATCTATGGATAAAAAAAAAACAATGAAATTATATAAATATATATTTTTTTTGTATTACACCTCTGCCAGCCCCCTCGGGGGAAAGACGTGACGATATGTTATGGATAAAAAAAAACAACTCTAAAATACACCTATTTACAGGGTGTTACAAAAACGGAACAGGAAAAAAATCCGTGAGTCGCCCATCCAGTATTGACTGGAGGTTGTAATAATGTCAGTTTTAATAAATTTTGAATTTAAAAAAAATCGCACACATTACTTTAGCTTCGGTTTTCTTTGTGAGTTTGGCGCATCGCGCCGCTACTCCTTGAAAAATGCCACAAATGTTTTTTTTTCTTGCTTCTTTAAACTGGTCACTCTTGTTATTTTAACTGTCCATTTCGTTTGAACTTTTATGAGTTTGAGTACATTTCCCTTCAATAATATAACAGGTTTTTTGGAACATGCTGTATAAGAACCTTATGTATCTAATCGAACGAACCACAAAATAAGTAAGTTGAAACTAAAATATTCATGTCATAATAACAGAGTTTCATAAGTTTTATAATAAAGTAAGATAAATTTAACAGTTTTTTCAATCGCTAAATACTAACATCGTCAATCTTCCTTCAATTTACGTCACTGTACCGTTTAAAAGCAAATGATATATCTAGTGATGTCTAATAGCCCATTCAAATAGGCTGCCTATTAAGTATCGAAGGTATTCGATAGTGTTGTACACAGTGTAAAAAAACTGAGAAGGGGTAAGCACGATTTTTTTGTATTATTACAAATTAGTCCGCTTTTGACCACCGATCATAGCCTAGTTGGAGAAGGCACGCCTCTCAAGCCAGATCCGGGAGCGGGTTCAAACCCAGCTGACGGCACGCACCAATTTGTTTATTGTGGGAACATTTGTGCGTGTTGTATGTCATCTGCTACATGACTGATGCCCGGTGTGTGGCGACAGGCTCGCCCCCTTGGGACTCAGTATCGTCCAGCGAAGTGTAGGTGTTGTATTACACCTCTCCCAGCCCCCT
Source organism: Peribatodes rhomboidaria (assembly GCA_911728515.1). NCBI lineage: Eukaryota > Metazoa > Arthropoda > Insecta > Lepidoptera > Geometridae > Peribatodes > Peribatodes rhomboidaria. The sequence goes on along the minus strand of OU452184.1, from coordinate 1,849,344 downwards.
CTAGAGAAAGGCGTGACGATATGTTATGTAGTAGTAAAGGCCGTTGAGTAGTTAAGGCGTGAAAGCATAACAAACATACAAACGAACAATCAAACAAGCTAACTTCCGCATTTATAATAATGGTTAGGATTAGCGGCGCTCCGCTTTGCTACCTGAGGTTAGTGAGTAAAAAGAACTTTATAAGATAATCCGGGGTATAAGCTATCTCCGTTTCAAATTGCATCAAAATTCGTCCTACTGTTTGAACGTGAGCGAGCGCTGAAGAAGTAGCGAACGAACACACTCAAACTTTCGTATCTTTACATAGTAAATAAAAAACGCTTCACGTATCTATCTGTCTCTTTATTATCCGCTAACTCCTCCTCAACCACTTAACGGTTTTTGATGTGATTTTCACCATCAGCTAGATAATTGTTCACGGAAGGTATATAGGTGCCGTGCAAATCCGGGGCAGTTCGCTAGTTTACAATACAAGTAGGACTAGCTGAACTCAAACTAATTTTTAAATCTTTTTGTACAGAGCAGCATTAATGGATTTCTAATTCCGTTTATCGGTTGCTTCATCTGTCTAGCCGTCGGTGCCGGTCTGGCTGTCCGTACATAGTTGTTCTACTGCGGTCCTGTGTAGTGAAGGCCGGTGTTCGACACGGCATAAATAATCCATGAGCCGATGCACACCTGCGCACGCCTGGTGGTTATACTGGATCGGAACTACCAGTTTTTTTTACCAAAAGCAGAGCTGAATGCAGGAGTTTGTTTTGGAAAGAGCTTGACACGGCTGGAGGTAGGATTTTTCAAGTAAAACATTAAAATAAAAAACAAATACCAAATAAGTAGCAAATAAAGTTTAAATAACTGCCCAAGTACGAGTCGGGCTCGCGCACGGAGGGCTCCGTACCATTATCGATAAAAACGGCAAAAAAATCACGTTTGTTGTACGGTAGCCCCCTTAATTGTTATTTTCTGTTTTTTTAGGATTCGTTGTTATAGCGGCAACAGAAATACATCATCTGTGATCATTTCAACTGTCTAATAACTATCACGGTTCATGAGATACAGCCTGGTGACAGACGGATGGACAGCAGAGTCTTAGTAATAAGGTAAAGTATCCTTTGGGTACGGAACCCTAAAATACAACATTTTGAAGTAAAGTGGACCTTTTAACTATTGTTGTGGTTTGTTTTAACTTGATAGTTTTGGGGGTTTTGGAGAAAAGGCATAGAAGTAATGTATGTTTGCTTGTTTAATTATTACGCTAAAACGCCACAACATAATTATGAAGGTAGCTGACCCTAAGCCCAAATAGATAACTTTAACGGCGCAGGCGGCGGCCGATTCCGAGCGTTTTGGACCTAACTTCACGTCGCTTGTTCTTGTAAAATGAGGTAGAATAATTAACTTCGATGAACAGATGCTTGCTCGTGTAGTTATAGAAATAAATAAATTACTACTTAATAATTTGTTAAGGTCAATAATTTATAGATGGTAATAGTTGTAAGGTTAGGAAGTTTTAAGATAGTTTAGTTTAAATACTCCGAATACCGTGGACAGCACATCGGACTAACGTATCTAAGTATATTGAAACAACTCAAGGTCACAACTAGACTCTCTACCATCTGTCTTAGACGGGTTCTTGAGTACTTTGGCCTCATTGCTAGAAAACAAAGCGACAACTGATATGTTAAAATCCAAAAATATATTTTTAAATGTTCTGCGGTTAAAGTTTACCAAAAAATTTGTTGTTAACAAAAATGTTTTAGTGATGTATCTATAGTTTTTAATGTGTTGCCATGCTCCATTTCTCCCTGCGCGCCTGCAATCGATCCGCTCATTACCGCCGAAATCACCTGCATTTAGCTGGTGTTGCCATGCGCGGCACGTCACAACGAACAGCGCACTTTTAATGCAACTCTCGAAAACGCGTTATGTACTGTTGAGAATGTTTTTCAACTGGCACTGTTTTTTTATTTAATAAATGCTTGATCCGAAAATAAGATAATAATGATGCAATTTCGCGTAGCACGTCGTAGAGATTCTACGGATGTAGCAATGCTACGAAATTCTCGTAGCAAACGTAGCTCGCAGGCTCGTCTACGAAATGCCACGTAAGCAAAGCGTTTCTTGTCTTGCTTCTAGATTATAATTAACTTACCTCCTTACTAATAAAAGTTGGATAGCCTCGTAATAGTTACATAGTGCTTTGTCTTTTTCTGTCTTTAAAATTTTTAACTAGTTCGAAAAAGACAAAACATTGTATGTATGCATTGTTGTGTAACTATTCCGAGGCTATACAACGTTTATTAGCATGAGGGTTAGAAGCAAGTTTATACTGTAGTGACGTTATAGTAGATAACTAAGTCTAACCCGCCGAGTGGCTTACGCACAGTATGTGTGCTTAAGAGGTACGACATACGAAAATCAACTCTATGATGCAGAAATAAGGTTGATCTTTTTTTTTTTTAAATCAAGGTCATTTTTTGGACATGCGATAGGCAATACAGCATTCCGCAAGCGTTATATGCGGGTGGAACTCCATTTTGAAGCAGATAACTTCAACCGAATGAGCTGACATTTTGTGTACACGTTTAGTTTGGTTGACCATGCATGATAAGTTGTGTGACGTCATTCTAAATCCAATATGGCCGAACACCCAAAATAGCGCTCAAGTTATTTTTAATGCACTTCTACAATATGACTATCAAATGAAAGGACTTGCTGAGAGTAGCTCGAAAAATATTTTTTTTAGCATATTTTTCCAAAGTTCGTTTAAAAAAAACATTCTCAAACAAAAAACTTATTTTTCGCGGATCGCGCGCTATGGTGCCGCTCGACGGGTAGAGTCATAGCGCCTGATGTGGTATATGATGGAGCTCGCTTGCTTAGAACAATCCGACACACTTGCGACATCCAGATTATACCTATCAATTAACGCCCACTCGCACTCAGGCAGAACAGTCTACAATTGAGCGGTTCACACAACAACATCGAATTCAAAGCGACTCGACACAATCGCTCGTGTAAACCGCGCCTCAGCATTGCTTATTCCAACAGCTAAACAATAATTGTCCCACAATGCACGACATATTAAGGGCAGCACACCTGCCGTATCTCAATCCTGTCATTGTGCCATCGACTGTACCATCTTATGTCATTTGTGCCGATCCTTTGTGGGAGAGATGCCGTATGGGGCACAGACGGCGCGAAATTATTTCTCTTTGTTAGGTTGGATGGGACGTCGAGATAAATATTAGAAAGAAGATTTTGTTGTTGAGAAAATTCAGATTTTTCTCTAGATTACTGGGTTGTTGTCATATTTAATCTGTGGCGGGAGAAATTCAGATGCTTGGGATTTTGTGTACATTTTATTATTATAGGCTAAATATAAAATTGCCTAAGTCGTTGCTTAACTAATTTAATCTACTCCTAGCTAGGCTCCTACGTATTTATTTACACGATTCTTAAGACATTTCTTAAGAGAATTTTAGCTGTATGTGCTCGACAGCTAATATTTCGTTAGGAGTTACACAACTTCAAGGCTAGAGTGAAAAAGTACCTTATAGGTCGTCGTCTTCCATTGGACCACAACGTCGCTTAACATCAGGCGAGTTGGTGGTCAAACGCCGACCTATTCTACAATAAAAAAAACTTATACACCACCAAAAACATTAATGGCAAGTGGCCATTCATGTTTTTGGTGTGACAGACGTTCGGACGCGGTACTCCAGATACTAAATGAAACATGGCTTAGACATTACTTCTCAGATTTTCACAAATACAACAACATATCGGCACGCCTGTCCCCAGAAGGGGCTGGCAGAGGTGTAATACACCCACACTTAGCCGGACGGTATTCAGTCCCAAATGTGACAGGGGGCGAGCCTGTCGCCACACCGGGCTCCAGTTATGTAACAGATGACATACAATACGCATTAATGTTGTTCACACAATGAACAAAGTGGTGCGTGCCGTCGAACCCGCTCCCTCTGGCTTGAGAGGCGACCCTTCTCCCAACTACGCTATCATTGATTTTCTTTTCTTTTCATAAAAACAAATGTACGTAACGTAATTTAACGTAAAGACTGAGGAAAGCCTGGTGATCTGATTTTTTCTTTTTTGTAAAGCGCAAAGTATTTATAAAGTGGATTTATGGATTCCCAAAGTTCTATAAACTAAATACTTCAACATTAGGGCCAGTCATTCAGCCACACGAACTTACTTCAGGCCACTTGCTAGCTTGGGTTATCTTTTTAACTCGGACTGCTCATCAGAGGTTAAATTGATAAACCGTGTCTCTAAAAATTACGCAAAATTAGAGTGATATTTAAAACACATTCTCTGGGTTAGTTACCCCTTTGTTTAAAAATTGCATTCCGTATCTCAAAGCTAAATCTTAAAATAAAATTATTTTAATTTAAGTTTTATTGTAATTATTTTATGTAGCCGTGGGTTTTAGTTTTAGACCTACATTTTGGTTCTTACCAAGAGTTTGGCTGATTTTAGTAGACTTATAGCTAGACTTAAAATATATCTGAAACAGACGCTGGTCCACGATCAATTTTAACACAAATAAGCACAAGAAAGTGTTTAGTTCGCTCCCACGTACAAGAAAGTACATAAAAGCCCGAGAAATCATCCAAAAGATGTTTTCCATTTGCGTTATGGCCGCCATAACTGGTTGCAGTTACAGTACTCACGCAATTAGCAGTTACGGACCGGGGGTGCTATTCTGGGGCACTCGAGACCATCCCGGTCACTGTCTGTTTCGACAGAAAGTACGCGAGAGTGAGTGTCAGTAAAATAATGTCGAGTGTAAGAGAATTGGGCCCAGCGCTCGGGGGGCAGTTACGCTAATGTCGAGTTTCGACTTTGGACGAACTCGGCGGTTTATTGGCCTTGCCTTATCTTGACTGGTCTTTCCTTGAAGGCTTATGGCGTTTGTATGGTGTTAACCCAAAATAAACCTAATTATTATTACCAGCTCAATTAACGAAACAAATCTAAACGAAGCGGCGATAATCATGTTATCGCACTCGCATAATTACACGATATTGCTCGTGCGAGTGAGATGACATGATAAGCCCCTTTTCGCTTGGATTAATTTATTTTTGATGCAGCTAATGGTTTGTTGAAGCGGCTCATAGTAGATGTCGACTAGTTCACGTTTCAATCCAATTGTGGCATACTTGCCGATGCCCCGACATTTAATAATATGATAATACATAATAATAAATACATTTAACAATTCTCTATCTTGATAAGTCGGGTAATTTTTTTTGTTTGTTTGTAGACTTACGATGCAAATATCGGAAAGCGGTGAATGAAACGACCGCCGCCGGCGCACGTCTCCAAAACCGATAGATGTAAAGGACAGGGGCTTAGAGACATGATGGTCTAAGTTTTATTTTCCACGCTGTGCGATCGTATCGCCGCGCAATAAGGTCTATGGTCGCTCAGCGTCGAAAACAAACCATAACAATCATGTTAATAAGATTCCATGGTAGGCTCCGAAGTGAATCACCGCGCAGCGCTCTCGCTCTCGCAACACCCGGCTTTCGAGTACGAGAGTGTAACAAAACACTCCGGAGGCAAACACGTAATGACGTCACTCGTCATCGTCATCCATCTGTTTCGAACTATTTGTAATTTACTTATTTTTATATAAGTGATGATAGCTTATTTATAGATAGCCTATAGTAGTATTTAAGTGTGGCTTCGACACGCACGCAGTGTGGTTGTGTACGGAGCGAGAACACTGCAACCTAGCGCTGCATATTTTAATAATTTCGTTAGACGACATAACGGATGTTTTAGCGCTGTTTTATACCTTCTGTCACACCACGCGGGCAGGCGACTTTTATCGCGTGACGTTTTTTGTTTGGAACAGCTACATACAGGGAGTTAGTGGACCCCTCTCGAAAACGAAAACTGGGAATAGTGGTGGGGATTACTAATACAAAGCGACTAAAAAAAACGCGAAAATAAGACTTTTTTTTAAACTTAAAATCTGATATTTTAACATCGACACAAGTTATACAAGCTTTAAAAAGCTAGTTTAAACACCAATTACCAAAAAAAAAAAAATTTACCCTAACGGCAGTCTAATACTAAATGCCTAACAGCTGACACTAGAGGTGAACGCCCGCACACAGCTGCGCGCGGTCGCGACCTAGGTGCCGCGCCGCCCGCGCCCTCCGCTGTCTCGGCGCGCGCGCGGCCCGCGGCGGCGCGTCGTCGCACTTTCCGTAGGTACTGGCGCCGACCATTGACCCCCGCGATATAAACGCGTTACATTGCTGGTTTGCAAATTTCTAAAAGTTTAAAATAACAGTTATATGACTAATAGTTAGTGGTTTCGGGTTGTGTATAGATAGTATAATAACGGCGTTTCGGCTTCGAGAACGGTCTCCTTACACCCTGTATATCTCAACTAGCTGTGCCCCGCGGTTTTACCCGCGGTTAAAAAGTATCCTATGTGCTATTCTAGACTAAAATCTATCTCTGTGCCAAATTTCATCCAGATCTGTTCAGCCGTTCTGGCGTGAAAGAGTAACAAACATTCATCCATCCATACTTACTAACATTCGCGTTAAAATATTAGTATCTCAATGGTTTTGGATCTGGGTGCTGTTCAGTGGCATATCTCCGACAAAAGTAATCCTAGTGGGGAGCTCTAAGTGTGAAACGTTACTTATTTATGATATGTACCCACAGTGAAGGAAAATGAGCGAACATCGTACTACCCTCATTTTTTCCATCTACAGTCACGTAATCGTATTTGCAGCGAGATTAAGCGGGCCACAGATTGTGTGCCAGTTACTATGGATCCCAGACCACTTTTAATCTCCGCTGGCCGCGAGCATGATTAATGGTGACCAGACAAACAAATGTAGGAGGGAGAGGGAGGGAGGGTAGAAAATGGCAGGTTCCTATAAATGAATGTTAACTTTTGATCTCATCTTCTCTCTTCTTCTCTTTTCTGGTGTTTACTAAGACTGTGGCGGATCTACACAACTTCGCCTGAATAAAACTCCGTGGGTTCGATTTGAATGGACTGTATTTCCTCTTTCGGTACAATTGTGCTTACTTGCTATCGCTTCTTACTTGCTATTGCTTCTTACTTTCTATTGCTTCTTACTTGTTTTATTTTTAGGCCGAAAAATTGGAAAAATACTGAACTAAGTTTCATACAAAACGCTCTACTGATATTACAATTTTACGTCGACTATTAGTACCTACATAGGTTAACAAGCTAACGTGGGTACTGTAGTCAATCACAGCGCACTCGCGCGCTCAGTACTTTGGTTTGTTTACATTCATTGAGAGAGAGAGATAGAAAGCTACGTGACTCTAATATTTAATTTACAATTTTTAATAGCAAGGCTGCGCCCTCCGCGCTTGCCTTACGTCCAGTACGCTGTAGAGGCCTCAGCGTCTTTCACAAAAAAAAAAAAATAGCAAGGCAAATTCGTCCGCAACAAAGACAGTGCAGCCAATTCTAAAAGATTTAGTTGAAATAATAACTTACTAGTGACAGGCTCTGTGAGCCTGTGACTAGTAAGTTATTTTAATAGTTATACTATACTAGTACTAGTAAGTTATTATAATAATAGTAAATTATTATATAGAGAGTGTGGAGACCTTGCGGCCGGCGCTTGTCCTCCTCTACAAGTCGCATTCCTCAACAGATTGTCGTGAAACTTTGTGAGCAGAGTCGACAAAATTTCTAAAAAATTACTTGACATAAAAATCTGTTTAATTATCGAACCTACTCACAAAATTTTAAAAGAACCAGTTAAGTAATGTGAGCCGTAGAGGAAGACAAAGATCCAGACAAAATTCGGACATACGAAAGTATTTTTGTCAAAGCTAAAGCAGAGACGCTTCGCTCGCGCGCGCTCGATCGATTAAAATATAGCTGCTTTAGTATAGCCTTAGTAATTTTAAAAAGTTTATGGCCTTCAGAATTGTATCTAATGTAGACTTACAATGAAATAATCCAAATAAAATCTTAAAATATCTAAACTATTCGCTGCTTCTCTCACTAAAGTAGGTAATTATCCTACAAAAAACGTTATTTTTTCAAATAAAAAAGAGCTTAGGTATGCTAATTTTTGCTGCTAATCCAGCTTGATCCGGGTGCATGCTAATTTTTGCTGCTAATCCAGACTAATCCGGGTGTATGCTCATTTTTGCTATTAATCCATGCTAATCCACGGCGTAGGCTACCTTCATACCAAAATTACATCCAAATCCTTTCAACCATTTTTCCGTGACAAACTTAACAACAAACTATCACATTTACAAATTTTGTAAAAAAAACAAGATCATTCAAAGATCTACTGAGTCAGGAATCGATCCTGAAGCACCTACACTCAGACAGACACTCAACCAAGCCTTTTAAAGATCCACACACGATCCCATATATTTTTTACCCTGACCTATTTCTCCTTTGAAAAGGCCGAGGTAAGCTGCCGATTGATCCGCCAACAAATCAGAGAGCCCCGGTCACCTCTCGACATCTGTCGAACGGCCCAAGAAGCGATGGGTCGCCGCGATACGACGCGGGGATTTGTGGACCATTTATAGCTAAGGGTGGGATAGCTAGGGAATGCTACTCATACTAGTTTCACAGAACCAATACTTATATCAGTACTACTTCTTAAACTAGTACTACATCTCAAACTAGTATTAGTGCCTAAACTAGTACTGGTGCCTAAACTAGTACTGGTGGTCAAACTAGTACTAGTACTTAAACTAGTACTAAATAATAATAAATAATTACGGGACACTTTCACACGGTCGCCTGACCCCAAACTAAGCAAATCTTGTACTATGGCTGCCAGTGACTGACATACATACTTAGATATTTTTAAATATTTACTTAAATAGATATTTACACACAGACATAGAACAAACAGAAATGTTCATCACATAAATATTTGCCCTAGGTGGGAATCGAACCCACGCCACCAAGCTCAGAAGGCAGGTTCACTACCAACTGAGCCACCGAGGCAGTCGGTAGTCGTTCCTTAACTATTACTAGTTCCTTAACTATTACTAGTGCTTAAACTAGTACTAGTTCCTTAACTAGTACTACTTCTTAAACTAGTACTAGTGCCAAAACGAATACTAGTGCCTAAACTATTACTAAAGCTTAAACTAGTACTGGTTCCTTAACTATGACTAGTTCTTAAACTACCACTAGTTCCTAAACAAGTACAAGTTAGTAGTATCAATGTTAGTATTCGTACTGTGAAAGTAGTAAGTATAGTATTATGTGTTCGCATCGATGGCTACACAGTGAGAGCGATTGGGAGTCAAAACGTTTTAAATCGAATAAATAAATAATAATAATAAATAAATTCGGGACACTTCCACACACGGTCGCCTGACCCCAAACTAAGCAAAGCTTGTACTATGGCTGCCAGAGACTGATATACATACTTAGATATTTTTAAATACACACATAAATACATATTAACACCCAGACATAGAACAAACACAAATGTTCATCACATTAATGTTTGCTCTAGGTGGGAATCGAACCCACGCCCCCAAGCTCAGAAGGTAGGTTCACTACCAACTCGGCCACTGAGGCAGTCATAGGGCAAATATTACGTAAGTACAAAAAACTTAAAAGTACTTTAATATTTACCATGACAAATTAATCAAAAGAAAAATTGCACACTTATTGCATAGCATCAGTTTTATAGGTACCTAATTGGTACAGGTAGTTTAATAGGTATCTGATTTCTTTATAAGTTTACTTTGAGCAGTAGGTATAAATTTACATTTACTTTCAATGTGTACTATTTTTGAAAAGGTATTTTTAACGTTTCAAAACTTTATCAAGATTAGTTCACTTACCATTTTATCATAAAATAATTACAAGTACATTACGAGTACTAGAGTAATAATTAGAGAATTACACTTTACCACAAGACCATTTAAATAAATCACCATAAATATTACCATTCGCTGTATCTGTATTATCCTTTTATTAACCGACTTCCAAAAAGGAGGAGGAATTTAACTGTAATTTTTTTGTATGGATGTTACTCAATTACTCCGCAAATTGTGAATCGATCTTAATAATTCTATTTTTGTTTGGTAGATCATACTTTAGAGGTCTCATAGAATTTTTTTTTCGAAATCGGTCAAGCAGTTTAGAAAATATCAACAAAAGTCTAAACATTGTGCAAATAGATGACGGAAGTCGGTTCTTAAAGCTTTATTTTTATATTATTTTGTAACATTAAGTGCGAACAACAAACAAACATATCGTCACGCCTTTCCCCCGAGGAGGCTGGCAGAGGTGTAATACAACACCCACATTTCGCCGCACGATATTCAGTCCCAAATGTGACAGGGGGCGAGCCTGTCGCCATACACCGGGCTCCAGTCATGGAGCAGATGACATACAATACGCACATATGTTCACACAATGAACAAATTGGTGCGTGCCGTCGGCTGGGTTCGAACCCGCTCCCTCTGGCCTGAGAGGCGGACCTTCTCCCAACTAGGCTGTCATCGCTTTTTTACGATAAACAATAAAGAGCTAGTCTATCTATCTATCATTCGAATATTAGCTTGAGGTTATGAGGCTATAATTTATTAAAACGTTAAAAGATATGTTGATCAAAAAATGTTTTTATACTCTAGACGAATTCTTAACTGACAAAAATATGTACATAATAGAATAAATCCAGTCCGAACAATGTCAAAGTCAAAATGTTTTTATTCAATTTAGGTATCAAAGCTACACTTATGAACGTAAAAGTTATTTAAATAGACTCGACCGCCTTGTTCGGATAAAAAGCCTCTACTCAGAAGAACAGGCAAGAAACTGAGGGGCATTATTTTTTCAAATAATAAATAAATTACAGTCTCACAAATTTTGGCTTGCAACTAGGTAATATCTATAAATACTAGTGGCTACTTGACGGAAGTGGAAGGCTCCAGACATCTTTATCTTCTATATAATTCTTAACCTCATAATATCCTCTTTTCATTAATGTAGTTTTTACATGCGATTTGAATTTTCCCTCGGTGAGCCCTGTTATATTTTTCGGAATTTTATTGTAAAAACGAATGCAGTTGCCTAAAAATAGAAATGTTGCCATACCCTATCAGGGTCATTATGTGATACAATTTTATGTAATTTACCTTTAAGCAATAAATTATTGAGTGTTGAGTATTGAGTTACCAAAGTATCTAGTATCAAATACTAAGGACGGCGTCTCACTCAATATTCAAAGTACTTTCACCCTCTACATTTATAGTGGCCGGGCCCCAGAGACCGTCGCTTTATGAGGCCCGTTATGAGAAGTGTTATGAAATGTGATGATTTGTGCTTCAATGTAATATTGGGGGCGCGGGGCCCAATGTCAACTCTATAACTGGTAGATTACTAGGTTTTTATCTAGGGTCAACTGGGGCAAATGCGTCTGTGGGGTAATTGCGTCTTTCAAGGATTACTGAAGTCAAAGTCAAAGTCAAAATGTTTTTATTCAATTTAGGTATCAAAGATACACTTATGAACGTCAAAGTTATTTAAATAGACTCGACCGCCTTGTTCGGACAAAAAGCCTCTACTCAGAAGAACAGGCAAGAAACTGAGGGGCATTATTTTTTCAAATAATAAATAAATTACAGTCTCACAAATTTTGGCTTACAACTAGGTAATATCTATAAATACTAGTGGCTACTTGACGGAAGTGGAAGGCTCCAGACATCTTTATCTTCTATATAAGTCTTAACCTTATAATATCCTCTTTTCATTAATGTAGTTTTTACATGTGATTTGAATTTTCCCTCGGTGAGCCCTGTTAAAACCTTACTGACAAACTTAAAAAGCAAAATAAAATCAAAGTAAAATAAAAAAATGAATCATCCATATCAGTGATCCGTTTTTGCATGACTGCGTAAACATGTATAAAATAAAAATTAGCTATGTTTTATAAGTAAACATATAAAACATAGCTAAGAACACTACCGACTTATTCACCTTTGTAACATATCGTCGTCACGCTCTCCGCCAAGGGGGCTGGCAAAGGTGTAATACCCCACTTCGCCGGACGATATTCAGTCCCAAATGTGACAGGGGGCGAGCCTGTCGCCATACACCAGGCTCCAGTCATGTAGCAGATTACATACAAAAATAAAAAAACAAAGTCAAAGTCAAAGTCAAAATGTTTTTATTCAATTTAGGTATCAAAGATACACTTATGAAACGCTGATGACATCGAAGACGATGCCATCAGCCGGTTTTTACGGCGAGCATCGGCTGCGTCACCGAAGACCATCAAGGATCAACCTGCAGATGGCCATCAGAGATCGAAACGCGGTGGTAATGGAGGCTCTGGGTCGGAAGGAGGCCATGATGTTATGACAATAAGAATTGTAATAATTTCGCGTTTTATAGAAATTGTGGGTACATCTCGAGCATTCATGCTCACTATCGAAGACCTTCTTGCGGCGGCGTCGTGTGTCGAGTCGTTCTCTTCCCTCTAATATGGTTGAGGAGAGCGATGGCTGGCACATGCGTTATACTCGTGATCGGTGCTGCTTGCGGGTCGCTGGTCTGCTCGTGGTGTACTCACAACGTAATAAGTAAATCTGATAACCGTTAACCTAACCTTAGATTGAGACTTAATAACTAACCCCTCTCTACCTGTATTCCCTTTAAATAATAATTTAGATTTTTGTTAACAAAAGTCACGGTGTAATAATTTAAAAATAAAAAATTGGTTCATCCGATCGGGTGCTACGATGCCACATACTCGTACATACTTTCACACTTTCACATTTATTTCTACATGCATACTTTCACATTTATAATAAAAATAGGATTAACAGTAGTACAAACAATACATCTGATTAATGAATCCGTAATCCGATTTGCAAACATAAATCTATCGTCTTCCGCCTCAGGTTTCAGCTCTTGATCGATTGATTGTCAATACGAACTCCGCACATTTAAATATTCCAAAACGAAGACAAATAGCGCCAAACAGCGCTCGCGTGACGATAGGGATGCCTCGATATCGATAGATTTGCGAAATCGACTGTCGATGTTATTTTATTTTTTCCTTATCGTCCCGCCTTTCCCCCGAGGGGGCTGGCAGAGGTGTTATACAACACCCACACTTCGCCGGACGATACTCAGTCCCAAATGTGATAGAGGGCGAGTCTGTCGCCATAAACCGGGCTCCAGTCATGTTGCAAATGACATATAATACGCACATTTGCTTGCACAATGATCAAATTGGTGCGTGCCGTTGGCTGAGTTCGAATCCGCTCCCTCTGGCTTGAGAGGCGGGCCTTCTCTAAACTAGGCTGCCATCGCTGTTAATTTTTTCACGGTAATAATTGTAATGTCGTGTTGTAATAATTGATCTAATATTTTACTAGGTGGTACCTGTGGTTTCAACCGTTTCGGGATAACAACCCTATGTCCTTTTCTGTACTCCTGACAACATGTATTCACGTTGATCGGTTCAGTAGTTAAGGTGTGAATCCTTAACACACAAACAACGAACAAACTCACTTTATAATATTAGTTAGAGGTTAGGATTCGATTCTATGTATGTTTGTTTTTTGTATCTCAAACATTTTTCTTGTGTTTCCTTTCTTTCTTCTAATTGTATTTGGGCTTATGCCATTTTAGTGGCACTTCTGGATAGGCTGTGGATGTGTTCAATTCTGCAAAGAAGGTGAATACTTATGTGAATTCGTACTTGTAGCTTGTAACAAAGCTAGCTTAAGATAAATTTCAAGTGCTAAATTGCGGTTGATGTAATCTTAAATATTTTATTCAGAAAGCTGCCAATATCTGTCAAAACTGGGTCACTCGATTCTACTCTATCGATAAATAATCGACTAGGTATTGATAAAAGGGATCATCGAGCTTTACAAGCGTTTAATCGCCGCGATTATGATGATAGTGGCATTTTCTGCCTGGTTTGATGCGATGTAGAGGCGACATAACACAAATAATAATGTGAGGTTTATAAATATTCGTACCTGTGTAGCTAGGTATTTATTATGTACGTTTGAACGGATTTAGTGTAATATTGGTTGCAAAATTGTTGAACAGATTTGATAAGTTATTTTATTGATAACTAGCGACCCGCCCTGGCTCTGCGCGGTACCTATAAACTTTTCTTGAATGATCTTACTAATGGTGCAAACCGCATCAAAATACGTTGCGTGATTTACGAGGAGTAAGCGGAAATACAAACAATGTTTAACTATAAAAAAACAATATTTTATACTACGACTATGTAGACAGGAGATAGGCAAAAAAATGAAATTTTCATTACGAAACATTAGGACGTAGTTTTTCATTCAAAAAAAGTCAAAATATTTTTATTAAATTTGGGAATCAAAGATACACTTATGAACGTCAAAGTTTTTTTAAAAATAAACTCGTACTCCTTGTTCGTATAAAGAGCCTCTACACAGAACAACAGGCAAGAAACTGAGGGGCATTATTTTTTCAAAGAATAAATAAATTACATTCTCACAAATTTTGGCTTACAACTAGGTAAGATCTAAACATACTAGTGGCTACTTGGCGGAAGTGGAAGGCTTCAGACATCTTTGTCTTCTAAATAAGTCTTAACCATATAATACCCTCTTTTCATTAGTGTAGTTTTTACATGGGATTTGATTTTTCCTTCAGTGGGCCCTGTTATATTTTTCGGGATTATATTGTAAAAACGAACGCATAGTTGCCTTAAAATGACTTATTTGACTTAGTCAGTCTAAATCTTGGTACAGCTATCCTTTCCTTATTTCCAGTGTTATTGTTATTGTTGACCGTCAAGTGATTGACTACAGCTCAAATATAATATGACCATGTTAGTAAAATATTATAAATACATCTATTATAGATACGGAAGAGTGGGGTCTTCTAACACAGGTGTTTTATACTTACCAGAAGGCCCCAACCGTTTTTTGTGTAAATCATATTGGTTACATAAACAAAAACATTTTCATTTTTCATTTTCATCTGAGCTGGAGTGGTAACTAGCTCCCAACTAGTTTCTCGTCCACGATTTGCGTCAAACCGTAATTACTAATTTAACTTAGTATTTACCTATTCAAGTAAATATAAGCTGTATTTTATCAGAAATAGGGAACTGAATTCAAGTTAATCACATTTTGGAAGTTAATCATTAGCCGTTGTTGGCGAACTAATTAGGTGGGTAATTTTGTTGCGATAGCGTAAAACTAATGTTAATCATGCTTTGCTTGGATAATCGGGGGTTATAGGGATGGAAGGGAATGAAAGCGGGATGGGAGAGAGACAGGAAAAAGATCGAAAAAACAGGGCCTAAAATGACATTTTAATACCATGATGGTTAGGTTTTCTTTTCGACGCTGCGGGACCATGGACCTTATTTCGTGGCGATACGATTCGCGGTCGCACAGCGTCGAAAACAAAACGTAACCAGCATGCCTATAAGATATCATGGCTCCCAGGTCTAGAAACTTGCGTGACAGGTTTCTTGTAAGCATACGGAGACACAGGTAACAGCTAACACTAGTTAGGTGTGTATTTACGTTATAACACTTTACAAAAAGTCGGGCTGAGGTACAGGGCTGGGGCCGATGAAACTAAGTCATTCTTAGTCTGTCTAAGCCATTCTTACTAAGTACTCATTTTTAAATATTTTATTACTCAATTCAATTTTAAATATTGGAAATTAGTTATACCGTGTAGGGGTAAATATGCAGCTTTACTGACTAGTGATCGCAATTTATATCATTTTGATATTTCAAGTATGCTTTTGTCACAATGAAGCCGATTCCAAATGCCACTATAGGCAACAGGTAACATTACACTACACAAAAGAAAAACAAAAACCCGGCTGCAAAATGTTGTACCTATCACTATCAAGACGATTCAAATGACACCTCACATGTCAAAATACATCAAGCTGTCTAAGCTGTAAGCCGTGCCAAAAAAACCGCATACATACACACATACACTCGAAAAACATAACCCTCCTTCTTGCGCAGTCGCGTAATAAGGTCGCGGTTCGTTCCCATTTCAACATACAAGTTTCAACACACGTGAGTTTCGATAAAAAAATATAAATCAAAGACGTGTCGCATCCCTATTGCCGCTAGAACCAATCCATCTGATCCTCTGTTGTCAATATGAGTTATTGGCTGCCTTTTTTCAATCAGCTAACATGATTTTCATTAGGAAAATTTGGAAATACAATACCGTGACCGCTTTATACCATGTTTGTTTTTGGAACCGTGACGGGATTCGGTGTTGAGTGTTTGAGATTTTGTAAAATTTTATTGATAAATATTTTATAGATTTTTTTTAACACGCATCGTTCAAAAATACCGTATACGAGTAGACTGAAACCGGATCGACAATTTTGCTGTGGGCGCGGGATGCGGTCAGAGCAAGACCGGTCTTCTGGATATCCCTTGGAGAGGCTGTTGTTCAGCAGTTCACATGAAAAGGTCACAAGGGTGACACGCACTTACGTCAAACGATTCATAAGCAAGAACAGAATTATTGAATGGGAAACAGAAAAACCCAACTGCATAATGTAGTCTGACACTCCGGATAAAATTATACCTAATTAAAATGTTGTAGGTACCCTAAGTCACTATCATTATCAAGACGATTCACATGGCACCTCACATGTCGAAATCCGTTTAGCTGTTTAGGCTGTAGAGCGGGCCAAAGAAACTTCATACATGCATACCCACACACACACACACATACATACACACATATATACATACATACATACATACACTAGAAAAATATAACCCTCCTTCTTGCGCAGTCCAGTAATAAGTAATGTACGAGTACATCAAGTTCGAGAGAGAGAGCTAACGATGACGTATTATGTATTCGGGTGTCAACACCCGGAACGCTTGACTTTGTTTTTAGGGTTCCGTACTCAAAAAGGTAAATAGAAACCCTCATGATGAGACTCCGATGTCTGTCTGTCTTTTTGTATGTCAGCACCGATTATTTTTGATCACAGGGTTACGCATGATCCAAAAAAACAACGTCTAAAATTCCGGGAGCAAACACACAATGACGTCACTCGTCATCCGTCTCTTTCCAACTATTTGTAAATGACTTCATTCGATCTTGCATAAGCATCGATGGACGTCACTATGTGTTGCTCACATGACCGGAATGCGATACCGTGCGGAGTATATTATTATACCATGGGGTTACGTACTATTCCCTTTCACTCTGTTCCTCACCTTCCCTTCCCTCAACTATTTCATCTTCACCAATGCACAATGGTAATTCACCATCTCTGTCACCCGTCAAGCGAATGCGTTTGATCCCATTTTCTTCCGAACATAGTGGAAGTCGCAAACTGAAAAAGAGGAAAGTTTCTATTCAGTAAGCCCGATTGTCTAAGTTGGGAAGTCGAGGGATTTAAAGAAATGCGAATATTATAATTAAGTGGGGAACCATCAATCATGGCGCGCCATCTGTCGGCCGCCAGAGAGTTGAAGAGTCTAATGCATAGAGGGTTACTTACTTACCTGTATTTAGAAACAATATATCGTCACGTCTTTTCCCCCGAGGGGGCTGGCAGAGGTGTAATACAATTCCCACATTTCGCCGGACGATATTCAGTCCCAAATGTGACAGGGGGCGAACCTGTCACCATACACCGGGCTCCAGTCATGTAGCAGATGACATACAATACGCACATGTGTTCACACAATGAACAAATTGGTGCGTGCGGTCGGCTGGGTTCGAACCCGCTTCCTCTGGCTTGAGAGGCGGACCTTCTCCCAACTGGGCTGCCATCGCTTATTAAATATTTTTTTAGAAAGCATTTATTAATAGTCAAAGTGGCGCTACGACATTGTTCATTAGGTTTGTCTTGTTGTCTTTGTAAGCAGTCTTAGGTCACATTTTAAAGTACGTTCGTTTTTTTTACGAACTTTAATGCTTATTCCACACCGACGCGGTCGACCGCGACAACGTAGCTATAATATGTTGCATCTCGCTCTATCTGTCTGTGATTTCTTTAAAGCTAGATCTCTGTATCTGTATAGTATATCTATGTTACCGCGTCGTCCGCGTACCGGTGTGGAATCAGCGCTGCTAAGTAAACTATCTACTTATTGCAACATTTTATAACAATCGTCAAGTTAACATCTGAAAATCCTAAAAATGTATCTAATGTAACGTTTTTGTCTTGATCAATAAAAAGTACTTATTACGTTTTACCTAATAATTAAGCGAAAATTAGCGTAACAGTAGCTTACGGAAATTGTTGAACTAAAAAAACATGCAGTCGAATTGAGAACCTCCTCCTTTTTAAGTCGTTTAAAGGGCATTTGATTGTGTAGGTAAGTAACTCTCTAGATAGTTATAGTTTAAAAACATTGCGACAAAACTACAATAAAATAAAAAACTAGAATAGTAAAATCGTGTCAAATTAGCTAACTAAAGCCTATATTTAACAGAACCGTTGCGGGTTTTTTTTTTTTTTATGTAGAATAGGTCGGCGTTTGACCACCAACTTGCCTGATGTTAAGCGACGTTGTGGTCTAAGATGGAGCACGACGGCCTAAAAGATCCTTATTCACTCTAGCCTTGAAGTTTTGTAGAGTGAACAAGTACAAAGACGGCAGTTGAGTGAGGCGCTACAAGATTGGTTAGGCCTACGTTTGACCACAACATATCTGAAAGTGACGATGTGGTCTAAGACGAAGCACGCCGGCCCACGAGGTGCCTTTCCACTCTTGTCAACCTCAACGGTCTCTGTTAAGCATCGGCTAAATCACGCGGAATCAGTCAGAAGTCAGTTTCCCTGGTACATTCTATAGATAGAAGCCCGGTCTACACACCCACGACTCCTGTCGGCAGATGTATTCAGGCAATTGGTTATACTTGCAAAAGTTCAGGTGGCTCGGGCATTTACTTACCGGCATTCACCTATATTTTTATATGAACTGATGTACTTACAATTGTATTTTTATATTGTTATGAATCCGTTTGTCACCCCAACATATGTATAATGTGCATCTAACGAATAACTAGGAAAATTAGTCATAATGTGTAAATTAACAACTAAATCAAGCGCTTTCGTGGCTATGAGAAATGAAGACCTAGAAAATGCTAGCTAGCAAGCTGCTAGCTGAAATGAGTAGATAATTATATTAACAGAATATTTTTCGAGTCAGTTTTTGAAACTTTCTTAAAATGGCATATAAATGGTTTTCAACGCAAAAAAAGTATTGAAATGCAATATGAGAAATGCAGCCTGTAGAGGAAGACAGTCGGACAGACGAGGAAGCTGAAACAGAGATACTTCGCTCTCTAACGCTCGCTCGGTCTATTAATAGTTAAAAAGTACGAAAATATGTTGATACGAAAGAATGTTGTACAACATGTTAATCAAG
Source organism: Peribatodes rhomboidaria (assembly GCA_911728515.1). Taxonomy (NCBI): domain Eukaryota; kingdom Metazoa; phylum Arthropoda; class Insecta; order Lepidoptera; family Geometridae; genus Peribatodes; species Peribatodes rhomboidaria. Next base: position 1,829,922 of record OU452184.1, on the reverse strand, counting down.
TCGGTTCATCGGCTATCTTGTAAACGAAGATACCTAACACAACGCTACGAATTTAGACTTATAACACGCCTTCGTGTCGGGGATTAAAACTAGCCTAGCTTCATAGAGTAAGTATCGACTTCTACTTCAGCTTTAAGAAGGTAAAAACAACAATTCTAAATCAATATATATATATTATCTAAAATAGGTCGACGTTTGACCACCAACTCGCCTGATGTTAAGCGACATTGTGGTCTAAGATGGAGCACGACGACCTAGAAGGCACTTATTCACTCTAGCCTTGAATATATCCAGGTTATAGTTAGTCGGGAATACAGACGATGGCAGGGTGTTCCCCATACCCTAGCGGTTCGTATTAGAACTTTCGTTCGTTTCGGTTCGTGCATTCGACATAAACATTCGACGGAAAATTCCGAATATTAAATACCTATCATTATAATCCAATAAAATAACAGCCCAAATCACGATCACCAAAAACAAACATCAGAAATATTCAAAACACCTCGGAACATTCAAAATTGAGAATTATAAATTATTCCTGTCATTACCTACAATTGTTTCCAAAGATCCCTTAATAATAATTTATTTTGCCCTACAAAGGGCACGAACTCGGGATGGCAGGAAATTCGTCAAGACTCGAGAATAACTTGATTTCGTTTAATCTTATTTTCGGAATTAATTACTGGCCTAACAGCTCGGAACGGGCTTCTTTTATTTCATTAAAATATGAATTGGGTTTTAAATATGATTGTGCTGTCTCGTGGTTGTACTTGTGGCTTTACTTGTATCTACACGGTTTCTTACAGTTAAGCCACCTTCTTGCGGCGGCGTCGTGTGTCGGGTCGTTCTCTTCCCTCAAATATGGTTGAGTCCCCGGAGTCCGTGGAGTGTAATTTTTTAATTAAAAAAAATAAAGTTAAGCCACTAAATTCAACGAATACTACTAAACTTTAGTGGAATAACAAAATAATTATGTGAAACGCTTATGGTTGTAACGACATTGACGATGTATACGAAGAGCAACATCTTCACATCAAATAATAATAATAAAATTTTATTTTAAAAATTGTAAATAAGTAGTAGAAATAAGATACTGGTGAAGGATACTGACAAATCGCTGGGTGAAGGAATATGGTGGTCGCGATCTTCAGCCATGAAAGATCTCCCAGAGAAAGAGTAAAAATAAAACTACCAGATACAAATATTTTAGGACAATAATAAACAATCGTTATTAATTAAATTTAATCATAAATAATGTTAATTCAAATCAACAAAAGAGGAACAATATAACAATTTTAAAGTTTTAAAACAAAGTCGCTTTCCACGTGTGTCTGTCTCTCTGTCTAATTTTTCCGCTAACTCTTAAACCACGCAACGGATCTTGATCCTGTCACCATCAGTAAGGTAATTGTTATCAGTTATTCTTTTCTACATAAGCGGTCAACTCGTCGCCTTTCTGCAGAGTCGACGTGGGCGATTATTCGCTAGATACATCGCCGAGTGACGAACTAACCGGCTAAAGTGGTCACGAGCCCGAATTATCGCTGAAGGCCACTAACGTAGCCTTCATTTTAGAAAATCCAAATTCCACATTCAATTTTGAACTGTACCGACCACATCCAAAAAACAAAACCCCATAAAACACTTAAGTCTTTAAAAAGAGTTCTAAGGGCGCGTCACAATTTCTCAAGTTCCCCTATAAGGTGTAAGCCCATTACTCCACCCCTTGCTTTAAATAAGCTACCGCCAGATGGCGCTCGAATTTCCGTGTTTTATTAAAAAAAGTCCTGTTGACCTGGAAGTTTAGGGTACGCGTTTTAGTGGCACTGCTCAAAATGAGCAGGATTTAATGGTAATGAAATACAAATGGCCTGGGGAGACGACTTTTTAACGCCTGGCGACGCAGATATTTGAAATTATGGATTTTGGAAAAAGTACAAAAAAGTGTCCTGAATTTAAAAAAATAAAGAATACGCGTCAACGTTTGTAAACCTCCTTCGTTTCGTCGGTTTAAAAATATAGGTATCTATCTGTACATAGTATAAACCAAAGTTGCTTTCCGCGTCTGTGTAGGTGTATCCGCCAACTCCTACTAAATCATGCAGAGGATTTAGATGCCGTTTTCACCATCAGTTGGATAATTATAATTATTCACGAAAGGTTTATAAGTACTTATATACTTAGTAAGGTGTATAAGGTACCGTGCGAAGCCGGTCGCTAGTATGATATAATTATAAAAAAACTTAAATACTTACACTAAATAGTTAATTGATTGATTACCTAATTTAAATCTTATGTCGTTATTTTAGTGCATAACGTAGCTTGCAGTACTTGTAGTTTGAAAGCACAGATTAACCTAAAATAGGTTAATTACTAACATTTTGGCACGAGAAAGCTTCGTCTTATGGCGGCTGACTTCACTGGCGACTAACGTAATAGTTAGCAAGTCGCAGTGAGCTTTGGTACGAAGCAAAGATACGCCAGTCACGGCGAACGGATCGCTATAAGCACCTTGACTAGAGGCTCGCAGGCGCAGCAAACGCAATTCAAAGGGTTTGCGAAAAAGCCGACGTGCTCGCGGCTCGGCTCGGCGATTTGTTACGCAAACTCTGTACGCTACGACGAAACGCTTATGCTTGTCTCTGGCCTTAGGCGTGAACGCCGCACGCTATAACATTAAATGCTTCATGTAAAATTTTTGTTAATTTTAGGATCTTTGTCTACTTCTCCCTCGTTTATGCGCCAAATTTGCCAATACACTACTCGCTCTCTTGCGTCGTGGCGTGCTCTAGCATAAATCATAGTACCTACACTCGGACAGCTTCAACGCTCACCCGCCATCCATAGTTTTAAACATCTTCGCTTAGCTCTTGTTTTTTCGCCAGTGTTTAATTTTGCAGACTGGAGAAAAATCTTACAGCCTAAGAAAAAGTGCTTAATGCGTTTTCATAAATATTACTTTCCTGAGTTGACAGCGGACTCCAAATGAGTCTGGCCTCTGACTGATACACAGATATTTCTTTAGTTCCCGTCAGTTTTTTGCCTGTTCTTCTGAGTAGTGGCTCTTTTTCCGAACAAGGCGGTCGAGTCTATTACGAGTATAGAACTTTGACGTTCATAAGCGTATCTTTGACACCCAAATTGAATAAAAACATTTTGACTTTGACTTTGACTAATATATACTTTTTTTTTATTACTTAATAGGCTTGCGTTTGGCCACCAACATGCCTGATGATAAGCAGTGATGCGACCTACGATGGAGCACGCTTGCCTAGAAGAAACCGATTCACTCGAGACACCCACTTGAAGACACCCAGATTATAAGTATCAGGGAACACACACTCTGGCAGAGTATTCCACACTCTAGCGGTCCGTATGAGAAATGAGGAACCAAAGCGTTTCGTGCGTGTTGTTGGTATGTCGACCATTAAACGATGCCGCTTAAATTAGGCTTTTTTAATATCTTTAGTTACAATCATCTGTACTAGACGGCGTTAGTTGCCTAATTTGTGAAGAATTTATCAGTATTTTTTTTTACTACAAACTAGGTATGCGTTTGACCACTGACTCGCCTAATGGGAAGCGTGGCGACGTGATTGTGACACGCTTGCCTAGGAGATACCTATTCACTTAACTCTTAAACAATAAATCCGGGGGGGATTGTATTTAGGTGGAAAGACAGACACAGGCAACGAGTTCCACACCTCTGCAGTTCTTACAAGAAAAGTTGACTTGAAACGCTTAGTGCGTTTTGGCGGAATTTCCACCATAAGAGGGTGTCTCATACTGGTAATTCTCACCGAACAGGTTATTACATTATATTATTACAGAATTATTGGTTACAGTAATTCGCGAAGGACGCAATTGCCCCACGGAAGCATTGTACCAGTTGTACCCTACTTGTTCCAAAACGTCTTGAATTTGATCCTGATACGTTTCCTAAACCTGCCAACCTAATACCTGTGTAAAATTCTACTTTTATGCACGTACTCAAGTCCCACACGTTCCTTATACATGTATGTATGAACACTTGTAACATGCGTCGAAATCTGAATGAATACACATAATTAGGTCCGTGAATGGCTGTTGAAACACGAGAGGTTGAGTGGCCCGAATACGAGAGTCGGCTGTTTAACATTACTTGTGTTGCCGAAAACATGTAAAAGTACTTTTAATGCTGAAATTTCTTGTGAAAAAAAGGCCTAAAAACGCAAAGTAAATAGCTGTTCTATATGTTTTTCTATCACATAAAAAAATTTCAAACTTGATAGAATAACAATCACATTTGTAAGTATGTACATATATCAGTCTCTGGCATCCATAGTACAAGCTTAGCTTAGTTTGGGGTCAGGCGACCGTGTGTGGAAGTGCCCCGAATTTATTTATTTGGCTTTGCGTTATCATCTACCTCTTTTTAAGAAACGTTGTATAGCCTCAGCATAGTTATACAGTGTTTAGATTTTTAACTCGGTCGAAAAAGACTAAACACTGCATAATTATTTTGTATCATCTCATCGTGTACTTTTCATTAATGACGAAATCTTTTTTAAATGGAACTACTGTTTTTTGCGATTTCATTATTGATCTTATATTACAAGTACATTTATAAATTAAAAATATTTAAAAAAAACTTGAAACTGATTTTCATCAACAGCAATTTTCATCAAACATTATTAGACTCCCGACTAATTCACTTTTCAAACACAGGCAGACACACTCATACAGACTTATAACACCCCGTCGACAGTCATACAGACAGTCCGTCATACAGACTTATAACAACACGTCAAACTTATAACACCCCGTCGTTTTTTCGTTGTGGGTTAAAAAGTTAGTCATAACTCATAAAGATGATACAATGCCTACTAAGATGATTACTAGACTATGTTCGTCGTTTATAGAAGCACCCAAATTTACCCAAAACAAATTGTAGAATGGTTGATTATAGTTCTGGTTCTTAAATATTATCGTTTCGTCGAACAATAATTCTACTTATAAGTACGTTCTACAATAAAAACTAGAAACCTCTATACATCAACGTCAAAAGCACAATAAAAATAAAAGCCGCAATAAAAACAGTTTCCAGCGTTTTAATCTCACAAGATTAACGCTTAGTGTGCGGCGACCCTTCAATTATAGCCTTACAAGGTGAGCCAGAGGCGGAGTTAGGACGGGGGGTCAAAATACCTCTAAAACAAGTCTGTAAGACCACTTTATGAACTGGTTGGGGGCTTTCGAATCTCCTAGAAGGAATGTAGGATCCAGAAGCGTTTACGTATTTTTAGAAACGTTTATGTATTTTAAAAAACGTTTAAGGCAAATTGTTGTATTACTTATTTTTAAAATTTAGTAATGCTAACTTTTAAACTCGATTCTACATTGTAGAGTCGTCTATCGTCGTCGTCATCTCTATTACCTACAATAAAAACACACTGCAATGCAAAAAGGACAAAGAAAATAATACGAGCGATAACTCCAGTTTGATTGGGTATAATAAACAAGTAAAATATGATATTAAAAAGTCTTTTAAACTAAAAATAAAAAATGTACAATAAAATACATGCTTTGGTACAAATTATTTGCAAGTCAAAAAGACCCGCCTACTGTTACCAAATAAATATCCATACAAGCAGCAATGATGATTATCCTTGTTGCTGATTATCATATACTCATGCGGTGTGGATGCACTGCAATCGAACTGGCTTGCCTACAAAGAATTAAATAACAAAAACAAAGAAGAAAAAAACGACCCCCTTTTACCATCCTAAATACGTCCCCAATTTAGAAGCTCTTACGATGTTCAGTGTGCGTCGAGCCTTTAGGTAGGCCTCTTTACTTGTGAATATTTAAGGAAGTTTTCAGAGAAAAATAGCAGGTAAAGTGACGCTAGGGGCCGCGCGTGGGCTATTTTGTCACATCTTTAGGCTTGTTAATTATTCTGTAGGATAAAACCTTGTGTGGGGTAGGCTAATGTAGCACGCCGTAACTAAACTCTGTCTAATGGCCAACTATTATAATTTGAGTTTAATTTTGGTGATTTTAGCTAGCGTACTTTTAGCTAGCGTCCGTTTTGATGTGTGTTTCTGTATTTTGTTGTACTGTTTAATCAATGTGTAAATGGCTCGGCTGCCTATCTTCTATTTTTTTTTTACTCAATTTTTATTTCTAAAAATTTCTGATATTTTTGATCGCGGACAATAAAAATGTTAAAGCTTGGGAGACGGTGATCTCTACACACAGAATAACTAATAGTATACTACAAAACAACAAAAAAATAAAAAAACAAGGTCAAGCGTTCAGCAAACACTTAATGACGTCATCGTCATTCGTCTCTTTCGAACTTGTAGTAAATGACTTATTTCAGTCTTGCTTAAGCATCGATTGACATCACTACGTGTTTCTGAATGCTATACCTGGCGGAGTATATTATTATACCATGGTTCTACTGAAGCGGCAGGCTTTAGGGGATTGGGAAACCTCCCAAAACGTTACATTTAGAGCAAAACAAATCTTCTACTGGGCAAGTCAAATTCTTCAATACACACATACTCACTCACCTTTTTCTTCCGTGTAGGCTTTCCCGGCACTTGTATCTCTAAACTGGTCTAGGTTGCATATCGCACCAAAAACTTTTATCGGATCGCGGAGCACTTGAAGTTGTTCATGATCCAAAAAAAAACATATAGTATACAAGCCGTTTCGGAGGAGTATGGTAACTAACATTGTGACACGAGAATTTTTTAATATATAGAAACTAGTTAGGGACTAGCCGCGCCCCGCGGTTTCACCTGCGGTTAAAAAGTATCCTATGTGCTATTCTACACTATAATCTATCTCTGTGCCAAATTTCACCCAGATCTGTTCAGCCATTCTGGCGTGAAAGAATAACAAACAAACATCCATCCATCCATCCATCCATTCTTGCAAACTTTCGCGTTTATAATATTAGTAGGATTAATATACTATGGAGTTGTTGAAGTTCAAAATTTGAATGGCAGTGATAAGAGATGGGACCTTTTTTTGGTCAAATGCACGCCTTGTGCATTTGCCAGATGGCACACCTTTTCTATGGATAGCTTTTCTCCGCAGTCCGCGGATATCGTATTGAAGTAGTCGATTAAAGTGAGCCTGTTAGTAAGGCTTATGCAAGTGTGTAAAGACACACTTGCGATAATTCGATTGCTTTTTGAAGATTAATTTGAAGTCTATGCTCTGAATGCAACGTTAGGAATGTAGGTACTTGATGGTACAACTACCTATAGGTAAGTAAAGATAAAAAAAATTTAATAATAGGTACTTATTAAATTTCTTTTACCCTTACTAATAAACGTTGTATAGCCTCTAACTGAATAGATAATGCGTTTTGTCTTTGAAAAAATTAAAGAAATAAAAGACATACTTACACTATACGAGTCCGTTTATACATATATTCTGAAGTATGTTCCGAAGCTTCAAAACGTTTACTAGTAAAGTGTAACTGCTCGTTTACCGATTGTACGATCTTGGAATTCTTTATAGATACTATATTAATACCTACTTTTTGTTCGAATATTGAATTAAATCAGTCAGAGTACCCATTACCCCCACGAGTCTAGATAGAGTTCCGTACTGCGTACGAAAAGTGACAGGCCAACTTTTTAATACTAGTGTGCGTGACAAGTTTGTACGTCTTTTACTCACAGACCTAAGATTTTTTTGTGCTTTTACTAGAGTTCCGTCATACATTTTGTTCACTTACAGAGTTTTCATTTTGGAAGCTGGCTTTTAACTTTTTAGCCCATGCAATGTTTTTCAGTCCATCTAGGCATATAATTTATCAAAGACACTACCCATACAGGGGGTATCAACCTATGAATTGTTTTATGTACCTTGTACCTATCAAATGTATTTTTCGATTTTTTTTTACACGTAATATATTTAACAGATAATGAAATGTGGCTGCTATAGTTTCGCCAAATAGCCTCCTTTCCTTACACACCGCAGGCCTTCGATTAAGAGTCCAGAAGCCGCGTCGTTATTTTCACTTTCCCCTTTATAGCCACAATAAATAACATTAGGTTTATGATGCGTATAAAAAAAATACTAAAATATCCCGAGCACACGGTACGGGGCTGAATTTTTAATTTTCCCGCGTTATTTAGGAGCAAAGAGTATTTCGGTGTATGATTATGTTGGCAGTACGTGTATAGGTACAATACCTACGTCATGTGAGTATTTGAAGTAAGTATTTAAAATGTGGTACGATAAATGATGTTTTTGTAATGATTTCGTGAATATGGATACTATGTTCTTCAGTTGGAACTTGAAAGCTTTATTAATAAATATCTTGTTATTTATGATGATGATGATGAGGGAGAGGGCGATGATAAAATAAATGAGATGAACCCGTGCCAGGATGTTGCCATACACCTACTTAGCTTAAACATGGTCAACAATAATTATCAAGTACTTACCGTTCGATAAATTATTTTTTTGCAATATTTAGTGTCCGTATTTTGTGGCAATTTTAAATGATGCTGCCTTGTTTACCCAAGTAAAAAAGTATTAGATGGTCATGTAGATCGTACTATTTTAGCTGCTTGAATACAAACGAAGTAGAAACGAATTTTTTCGACAATCATAAGTTGTTATTTCTTTTTGATTTAATCATGACTGCTCTACTAATTTTTTTAACGTCCCTTCCAACTGGTACTAAATTAGAGACTCGGGTGTTGGTTAGTGCAAGTTTAAAGAAATATAGTTTCTTGGATATAAAAGCTACCCAAATTCATTAATACATTAATAAGGCTGCCTCGGTGGCTCAGTTAGTAGTGAACCTGCTTTCTGAGCTTGGTGGCATGGGTTCGATTCCTACCTACGGCAAACATACATGTGATGAACATTAGATTTTATTCTATCACTGGGTGTTAATATCTATTTAAGTATGTATTTAAAAATATATGTGTATGTATGTATATCAGTCTCCAGCAGCTATGGCACCAGCTTTGCTTAGCTTAGGGTCAGGCGACATATGCATAAAATTTACTTTATCTTAGTAGGTACCTATAAAAACCAGATTTGACTTCGGTTTTCAATTTATGATCAACGTGAAAATATACGTATAATTTTAGTAAAGGCGGTAAAAGTATGTCACAAAGCCAGCAATGCACCAGTAGGTAATTAATATAAGTACGAATTAACTCCTCTCTTTACTCCACCTACACTAAACCTATTAAAAGTAAAAGCATCATTTCGCATTCGGAAATATTCTTAACATTTCCCGCCCTATTGCGTGGAAAAAGGCTTTCCGAGTAACCATAAAATTAACCATCTGTGTCGAAACTACTAAGTACTGGCAACACAAATTTTACGAAACAACTTCTAAGACAAAAAGCCAGTAGCAAAACTTTTAAAAAGTAAAAACCGAAACTCCCGCCCAAATTTCGAAGAAAACAAAAACGTTCCGAACCATCGAGTTCCAAACTCAAAAATCCTTAATACTTTTTTAATTGGCGCCGATTTCACGCATCTGGGCTTAGAGCTTCACCTACTTCTGAACTCTACCAACTTAATTATGAAAGACAATTAGGAATATTTTACAAAAACCTCTGAGGGAACATCCAAGCCAAATTTACCTTTAACGCCTTACAAATAAAGACTTAACAAACCGCCGAGATGGTTGTTAAAGTACGTAATCATCGTATTAAGAAATTTCGACCATAATAGCTTTTGCTTTTAAGAAATTATTTCCTATGATTTTAAACGTAATTGAGGGACTTTAGAAAATAAAGATGTCTGGATTTTTTGAAGCATAGACGTGATCTTTTTGATTATTATTTTATGGAAAAGTTTTTATTTATGCACACGTGTCTAGGTGCCGAGTATACTAGTGACGATTCTAATTAATATCACACTAAGGGTCTACCACTCCATACTTTATTACTAAATGATTCTGACCAGACCAAAGTCATAATTTCCATTTGAATTTGTGATAAACCCTTGAAATATTTCTTATTCGAATAACATAAGTAATGTACTTACTTACAAAAATAGAATACGTAATAACATAACATAACGTCACGCCTTTCCCCCGAAGGCCCGAATGAGCTAGCAGTGTATTTGACATCCACACTTCGTCGGATGAAAGCGATGGCAGCCTAGTTAGGAGAAGGCCCACCTCTTAAGCCAGAGAGAGAGGGTTCGAACCCAGCCGACAGCACGCACAAATTTGTTCATTGTGTGAACATATGTGCGTATTGTATATCATCTGCTACATGACTGGAGCCCGGTGTATGGCGACAGGCTCACCCCCTGTCACATTTGGGACTGAATATCGTCCGGCGAAGTGTGGGTGTTGTATTACACCTCTGCCAGCCCCCTCGGGGGAAAGGCGTGACGATATATATGTATGTACTTCGCTGGACGATTTTCAGTCCCAAATGTGACAGAGGGTAAGTCTGTCCCCTTATACGGGGCTCCAGTTATGTAGCAGATGACATTAAATACGCCATTATGTTCACACAATGAACAAATAGGTGCATGCCTTCGACAGGGATCGAGACGCTCCTTCTGGCTTGAGAGACACAAACTCTTCACAAAATAAGCAACTAACGCCATCTAGGATAGTATATACTACTAAACTAAACTATAGTACTAAAGATAGAAAAAAGATGTAGGCGGTGCCTAATTTGTGAAGGGTTTGTCAGTAATTCTCGAAAGACGCAATTGTCCCTTTGACCCTAGATAATTAAAAAATCAATTTATTTTTAATTTATAAAAAATAAATCGTTAAAACGTATATGTGATTCAGTTGATTGCCTCGGTGGCTCTGTTGGTTTGGTAGTAACCTGCCTTCTGAGCTTGAGGGCGAGGGTTCGATTCTCGCCTAGGGCAAACATTTATGTGATGAACATTTGTGGTTGTTCTATTTCTGGGTGTTATTATCTATTTAGGTATGTGTATTTAAACTTATATGTATGTTTATCAGTCTCTGGAAGCCATTTTACGGCTTTTCTTAGTTTGGGGTCAGACGACCGAGTGTGTAAGTGTTCCGGTTATTTATTTTAGTTTACTGAAATGAAAATGAATGAAATGAAATGAAAATATATTTATTGCCAAAGAAAAAAAAACACAATAGAAATAATTAGTTACAATAGTTAGATACATACGGTGGCAAAGGGTGTAAGCTCAGCACTGAGCTGCGTAAACCAGATCGGTTTATGCAAGGCTGATTTTCAGCTTACCCCTAGACTCGAATTAAGATGTTAGTCGAGGGTATAGTCATGCGAGTGTTCACTTTATACATTATTTCGAAAAATTACAGCAAGTTCTTTAATTATGTCATATTGAGTACGTATGTAAATGTTGTCAGCAGTGATGTGTGTGAATTTAGGTATGTGTGCAAATGTGTGTGTGTTTGTTTGTGAGTGTGTGTGTGTGTGTGTGTGCGTGTATGTGAGAAAGTGTAACTGTGAGGATTGTATGGTGGTATTGTCATGTGAGTTTAAAGGTTGCTTTAAAATTATTTTCAAGCCGATCCAGTAGCAAGACTAATTCATTACTACTATTAATACTAATTCCTTTAAAGCTTACCTATATCCATGATATAATAATATACTCCGCCAGGTATAGCATTCCGGTCATGTGGGCAACACGTAGTGACGTCAATCGATGCTTAAGCAGGACCGAAATAAGTCATTTACAAATAGTGCGAAAGAGAGGATGACGATGGCGAGTGACGTCATTACGTGTTTGCTCAGGGAATACTAAACCTTGTTTTTTTGGATCTTAACCTATGTATAAGAAAATCAAATTTGGCAACCTTAGCGTTAACTATTTCTAGAACAATATAAAGGTGCGCCCACACCAGCGAGACAGAGATTGCGAAGCTGGAGCTACTGCTAACTGAACTTGATGTGATGTCGTTTTGAGGTCGCGTAGGTGTGAATTGGCGCCATGAGATCAATCCGCTGCGGCCGGGCGCCGCCGCCGGGTGGCTGCACGTCTGTTGTTCTGGCTTCGCAGTCGCTACTGGTCGCGCAAATGTGTCTGGATTCAATAATTACGATGTCACCATACACCATACGCTACTATTAAGTCTCACTCCGCTGTTGCACCTGCTATATTTCAAAAACTTGGTAGTAACATATTTCCTATTCTCTTGAAATTTTGTGAGTTGGTTCGATAATTTGATACCTACTTTTAATTAAAAATAAATTTCACGAGAATCGGTTGAGGAATGCGACTTGTAGAGGAGACAGACGTCGACCGCGAGGTCTACAGCTCATAGAGCCACTTAGTGATAACGTCATGCGATGTTCATGCAGTCCTTTCGTATCCTGAGCTACCCACGTCCGTAGGAGTGTACTCTATTCTGATTCCCTACACGTGGTCCCCGGGTAGTGCTAACCGGGTAGCAAACTCTGGTGGGAGGCTTCGGCCGTGGCTAGTTACCACCCACCGGACCAAGCCATGCCGTGGAATGACCTAGGCGTGTTTCGGGATGTAGTCCGGTGTAACCGTTCCCAAGACGGGTCTGAGCAGTAGTGCACTTGTAGCGCCTTTTTTTTTTTTTTTTTTTTTTTTTTTCACCTTGGGAAAATCCTTTATGGATACCACCAACAGCCCCGGGGCGGGCACAGAGTGGTTATGTGGGAATCCCGCCACTGACGGTCTACCCACTAAAAACCCAAGGGTGTTCCACCTCGACGCAAAATGTCGGGACAACGGGAACTACTCTCACACACGACCGCGGCCCCGACAGCGCCAGCCCCTGCGGGCACCTCCTCGAGCCTACGCTCTTCCTCACCATGACGATGTATCGAACACTAAACACATCGTCATCCTCCACCTCGGGGACCAACTCAGCCGATGGGCGCGAAACAGCACCCGTGTCTAACGCCCTTGGTCCCTATGCGACGGGTCAGGTAAGTGGCCCCGCCGCCTGCCACTTTGGCTGCAGAGGGCACTCAGAATGGAGCGCCGTTGCACCACATTCGAGTTCCCCCACTGCCCCACCTCGACCGCACCACATTCACGTAGCCTCCTTTAAAACCTACGAAGGATCCCACCCAGCTAGCGGCCCTCAGCCACTCCAGCGGGGACACCGGGAGGTGCCACCCCACAGCTAGCAGTCCTAAGCCACTCCAGCAGAGACTTCCCGACCCAAAGGATGTCTCCCACAGCTAGCGGTCCTAGGCCACTCCAGCGGGCGACACACCGGGGCCCCCCTCAGCTAGCAGCCTCAAGCAGGCCACTCCAACGTGGTCCCCAACGAGGTCTTCCAGAGTCCTACGCGGAATGCAGGAACGGCCACGCCTCGTCCGCCTCTCACACCGGCCACGGAGGACAGTAAGAGTGGTGTAACACCACACCGTGCTCTTCTTCCTCAGCAGCCCCATCCCGTCGAGGCCGCGGCAGGCAGAGAAAAACGCCCTTCCTCCCGCGGTCTCCACCCCTCGGCTGCAGTGCCACCCAATCCACACTGCAGCCCACCTCAGTTACGGCAGTGCCGCAACATACCTTGGCCGCTTTTACTACAAAGGCTTTCAGGAGAAAGCCCCGAGAAAAGCAGCCCCACCTCGGATTCCTCTTGGCTTCACCGTGGCTGATCAGGCCACGGCTACTGAGCCCCCCCGCCACGACAAGGCGGAAACCCTCGGGGGAGCACTTATAGCGCCTTACTCAACTGCCGTCTTTGTACTTCTTCACTCTAGTAAACTTCAAGGCTAGAGTGAATAAGTACCTTCTAGGTCGTCGTGCTCCATCTTAGACCACAACGTCGCTTAACATCAGGCAAGTTGGTGGTCAAACGCCGACCTTATTCTACATTAAAAAAAAAAAATTAACAATATTAGACACATCTGCGCAATTTTTTCATATTCTCAGCTAAATCTTTTACGGCTGTATATTTCCTTATATCTGCAGCTATTTAGGGTAAACGACTGGCACAAATTTAATTTTATCTGATTGTGGCGCCCCGGGGGGGCGGTAGCGGTCGGAGTCTCGTGTTGGTATGATTATCTTGTAAGTAGGTATTCTTGCTAGATTCCCGGGGAAAATGGTGCATTAGGAGGGGAAATCTAAGATCTTACTTCATAAGAGCAAATTCTTAAAAAAAAAATTACGACAAGTTTGACTAGATTAGCGATCGAATTGTATCGTGTGGATAGAAATTGAGATCCGAGGTACGGGACCAACCAATGACTTGAGATTGGTCAATCTGATTGGCTAATCAAATTGTGTCGTGTGGAAGAGGTTTTAAGTTAAACGGTTTCAAACACAGACTGTTATCATAGTTAAAAAAACGATGATAGCCTAGTTGGAGAAGCCCCACCTCTCAAGCCAGAGGGAGCTGGTTCGAACCCAGCCGACGGCACGCACCAATTTGTTCATTGTGTGAATTGTGTAATCTGCTACATGAGTGGAGCCCGGGGTATCGCGACAGGCTCGCCCCTGTCACATTTGGGACTGAATATCGTCCGGCGAAGTGTGGGTGTTGTAATACACCTCTGCCCGCCCCTTCGGGGGAAAGGCGTGACGATCTGTTATGCTTATCGTTGTTGTATTTTCAACATATCATTAAGCATTTCCCCCGAGGGGGCTGGCAGAGGTGTAATACAACGCCCACACTACGCCGAACGATATTCAGTCTCAAATGTAACAGAGGGCTAGCCTCTCGCATACACCGGGCTCCAGTTACGTAGCAGATGACATTAAATACGTTGTTTTTCCAAGGGAAATAAATGTGTGTGCAAACTAGAAAGTTTTATACGAATCGGTGTAGTAAAAATAGTTGATAAAACTGTTGTAAGATTTGAAACAAAGATAGTAATGATCAATCATTGACCATTGACTTCGTTCAACTCGGTTAATTATTATTATCATACAGAATTGGCAGAGAACGCTAAATTTCTAAATTTTAACAAGCTAAAAATATACCATTCTTTGTAAAGACAAGGTCATCGATACTTGTAGCTAGTTATAGTATTAGTTTTAGATTTGGCAATTTAGCGTTCTGACTAGAGCCTTATGACCAAATATTTCTCGAGATATTTTAACACGCCCACCTTTTCTTGCAAAACCTTTTTTCTTATTTTGATGAAGCTTAATTTTTATTTCTATGCGACATGAGGACAATAAACATAACTTTCCAAAAAACACGATCGAAACATCGTATTATTTTACAACCGCGGTATCTTTCCATTCTTCCGTACGACGAACAACTTTTCCGTCAAGTTCAGTGAGAGCGCCACTGTCGCATTTTCTAAACAATATTGAGAGTTGTCTTTAGATTTTTTTAGTTTTATTTTTTGGTCGCTTGTACAGAGTAAGTTGGTTGTGGTTACTTTTTGTCTCTAGGGAGCTTATAAGCGCTGCGACAGAACGTGCCGGGTCGGGCGCGGGGTTCGCGGTGTCGGTTACCGTCGTTGGTAAAGTATGGTTCTTATAGTAGTCTCTGAGGTATTAAAAAAAATTTAAGCAATGATAGCTGAGTAAAGTCAGATGCAGCCGGTCAGTCTCAGAATGTAAGTTCACATCCCATATTGGGAGTCTGCACCGTCTCTTTTCTGGAAGTTTTTTTTTTTTTATCTAAATGATTTTAAGCCTTTAGTCGCTTTTAGTCGTGCGATTATGCCAGCCTCGTTTTCCATCATAATATACTTACCTACTACTGTATAATAAAAATATGTGTGTTTGTACGTCATCTGCTACATGACTGGAGCCCGGTGTATAGCGCCAGACTCGGCCCCTGTCACATTTAGACTGAATATGGTCCGGCGAAGTGTGGGTGTTGTATTACACCTCTGCCAGCCCTCTCGGGGGAACGGCGTGACGATTTGTTAAGTGTATATTAAAATGGGTCTGGAGTCCTTTCTTAAAGCCAATTCTCCCGAGACCATGGCAAACAAGGACCTCGCCGTAACACACATGGGTGCAGCCAGGATGCCATGGAACATGCCAACATCTCGAGGGTTTATGCCATGTTCACTCAACATACCCGCTCTCATAGACTCGCTCCGCTCACACTCCAGCAAGAAGTGCGAAACATCTTGTACCTACACAGTTTCACAATAAAAAATATTCTTTTTTATTCTATTCTATTCTTCCAAGCTTCCGCACAGTGAGCAGGCACGCGACTCAGTTCTGTCCGTAAGATGTTCGAAGTTGTTAAGTGGCATGTGACCGGAGCGAAGTCTGTGCGCTTCGCTGAAAAACCGACAGTCGGCCCTATCGGCGACTTTCACGAGCACGATCACGGGCGCGAGCACAAGCAGCCTGTTCACACGCTTGCGCCCGTACCCGCGCCCTTTGAATGCATTGAACGTGAGCTGCTGAACGCAGCACACCATGGCGCACAATAGGTACTAAAGGCTGCAACACACCACATCCAGTTGCAGTCCGTTCCGTATGCGTGCTGTCGTTAACAACGAGCAGGGACCCTATTCGGAGATTTGAGATTTTCATCTCACTTATTCTCGTCCTTTTTGCTCTCGTTTGAAACGTCATAGGTGTGAGAGTGACCAAGATAAAATCTCATCTCATCTCACGCGCAGGAATAGCCCCCCAGTCCGTACGTCACGCAGCTACTGCACACTGACTGGAAAGGAACTGCTTTCGGTCAGACATCGTTACGTTAATTCTGCAGAAGTGTTTAGTTTTCGAGTTGTTTAACAATTTTGTGAAAAAATGAAAATTAAAATGTTTGCTGAACGAATGTAACGGAGTCCGTCGACCTAACTAACTTCGACCTAGGCGACCTAGACTAACTTCGCATTGGCTTAAGGTATTTTATAGCCATTTCGTCTAGAAGAAGAAGACGAGCGAAGAGAGCGAGTAATGAACTTACCTACAGAGTGACAAAGTGCAATTTCAATTTTTTTTATGACTTTTGCACTTCTGGAATCATTCTTAAGTAACTTAGAATTTCCCTTGTATTATGGATTCATTTAACAGCTAATGATGTAGACAACCTCCCTATGTAATGGAATTTATGATTTGCTTTGTCTACCTATTGAATAAATCAGTCAAAAGTGACCCCTTAAAAATGCGGATATTTTTCATACCTACCTCTATTTTCGCTTGAGAACGTTTTTTAAAAAAACCAAGAGTTTAGGGGCGGAGATTTGGTTAATTTAATTGTAAATGCTAAATTTCATCATAATCTGACAAATGGTTTTCAAGAAATTTGAGTAGCGCGTTTGTATGGAAATTTCCGAGCGTCGCGGCCCTTTTAACCTAAAATGAGTAGAAAGACCCATGCGAATGGAAACGGTCTGGATTCCAAACACTGTAGAATTAATTTCATTAGTAAAAGACATTTTCTACAATGAAAGCAAATATTTACACGGCAGGTCGCTGACCGAATCTTGCTTCAAACTATCAAAATCTTAAATAGATGATGTTGAGATACTTCCATATTTATTTATTATCCTATCCATAGACCAATCAATTTTTATGAGTACTGGAAACTGATCAGTTTGTTCGCCGCTTGCCCCCTTTCTGATGTATTCTACTATTTCTAGCCATACATAGAAATTCATCGCAAACCGGACCGGAACTCCTGCATATGGTGTGCTCCAGCCTTTACTCTCTATTCTATGACATAGGGATGGCTTGGCGGTTGTTTTAGGATGTTTTATACCGACTATAGTATAACAAAAAAGCGGGGCCTACAATTTAACGTGTCAACCGAACTACGGTAGCGTTTACGGTATCTATGTCAGGCTTTAGATGGCTGAATCAGGGAAAATAATAATGTAAAGCTATAATGTAACAACTGGCGGCCTTATCACTTAAAGCGATATCCTCTAGGCAATCTTAGGAACAACGGTAAGTACGCCATTGAAACTAAAGAAGTCTTGCTTTATTGATCCGAAGAAAACTGATTTAAGAGGAAGTGTTAAAATTACTGCTAAGAAATAAAAACTCGAAGTAGAATTGTTTTTATTTATGTTTTATGATTAATGCTTGTTTCCAGTTTTACGGGATAAAAGAGGAGGAAGGGGAGGGGATGGGGCGTAATGTTTGTGTTCTGCTGTTTAACTTTATACCTAGCAAAAAAATATGGAGTTTAAAAGTTGGTGGTGGAAAATATGTTCTTTAGGAAAAACTTAAGTTTATATGATTCCGGCAGAAATACGCTGACGTTAAGGGGCATGGTATGATAGCTGTCTCGCTCGCTCGTGACACTATTATCTAATACTAGCTGCGCCCCGCGGTTTCACCCGCGGTTAAAAAGTATCCTATGTGCTATTCAAGACTCTATCTCTGTGCCAAATTCCATCTAGATCTGTTCAGCCGTTCTGGTGTGAAAGAGTAACAAACATCCATCCATCCATACATACAAACTTTCGCGTTTATAATATTAGTAGGATTAGATTAAAATGAAGAATGTATTTTTGATAAATTATCCTTATTGATGACTTGGAAACTGTGTTACAATATTTCAACATGAAAATTATTCTGAACACTTTGTAACACTGTTCTCAAGTCATCGATGCAGGAAATTTTACCAAAAATATATTCTATATTTTTTTATCTAATATAATAGTGTCCCAGTCCTTTTTTTATTCAGTGATTAATTTTAATCAAGTTTGCTTTTTTTATAGTGTTGTTAAATTGCCAGCTAATTCGAATCTTACAATATATCAGGTAAGGTCAACTGGGGCAAATGTGTCTGTGGGACAATTGCGTCTTTCGAGAATTACTGACAAACCTTTCACAGCTTGCCCCGTTCAGCTGCCCCGTCTAGACTCTAGCTACAGTCATTAAAACTCGTTTATTGCATCGAAATTTTATTTGTGTTGTTTTTCCAAGCTTTTGTAAGTTTTATCTCGATTTTTATTTATTTTTGTTTTTTATATTAATGTAGAATGTATGATTAATTTTTCTTTTTCAGGGTCGCAAGTTTTGATAGTTTACGATAACTATTTTCGTTTTCGTTTGCCTCTATATATTTAACCTAGTTCCTTAACGTTTCCGCCAGGGGCGCTTTATTGAATTTTAAGGAGACAAACGAAAACGAATAAAGTTTTCGTAACGATCAAAACTAATGTTATGGGTGCTGTTGTTTTGATTCGGAAACACTACAGTGTTTCTGAATCATTTCCCTTCTGAGCTTGGGGGCGTGGGTTCGATTCCCACCTAGGGCAAACATTTGTGTTTGTTCTATGTCTGGGTGTTACCTATTATCCATTTAAGTATGTATTTAAAAATATCTAAGTATGTATATCAGTCTCTGGCAGCCATAGTACAAGCTTTGCTTAGTTTGGGGTCAGGCGACCGTGTGTGACAATGCCCCGAATTTATTATTATTTATTTATTTTTATTGCATTGTTTAAATTTATATAGAGCTTGATGTTTTGTATTTAATGTGTAGACACACATGTCTATGGATCAGAGTTATCCGAAAAAAAGTTTTATTAATATGATTATAACTGCAACTTGATATACAGTGGATACTGACTCAAAAAATGTAGGACAGTTCAGAAAAAAAAATAACATGTTTAATTTATTGTGATGTCCTATTATCGATACTAATTGCGTGAATAAAATTAACGCACTATTTTTATTTATTTATTTTTATTTATTTATTTATTCTCATTACACTTACTCTTACAGGATTAACCTATTTTTTTTTTTTTTAATTACATAATAGGCTTGCGTTTGGCCACCAACATGCCTGATGATAAGCAGTGATGCGGCCTACGATGGAGCACACTTGCCTAGAAGAAACCGATTCACTCGAGACTTGAAGACACCCAGATTATAAGTGTTTAATAAGTGTATACAACGTGCTGGTTTTGGGTGTAGTAATACTGAAACGGCACATGCCGAGACTGATTTAAAATTATACCTGCAAGGTCTCCTTGTCCTGAATACGATAGATTTTAGGTTATCACAACTTAAACTTTTACGTAAATTTGACCTGCAGCAACCCTAATAAGCTCACAAACAGCTGTTCGGTTGATGACCGGTCTTGCCGACAAAGACTACTAAGTGCGCAGAAAGAATATTATCTTTACCTACAAAACACAGAATTTAGTAAATGTCCCTTTTTTTAAGAACTATTTTAAACAGAAACAAAAGCAAGATATCTTTTAGATACTTAAATGGTTACATAGGTACATATCTAGTCAACGACATGAATAAAGTGAACGTAATCTCGCCGAAAACGAAACGAAAACCCTGAGTTTAGCAGCCATATCATGATGGAGTTACAACAGGCTATTACCATTAAATGCATTAGCAAAATTTTGAGTCCGTGCTGTTCCCCGTTGAAGAGTCCCCTTGCCGGAAGTCATCCCTGGGTGTAGCAGCTGTGTCATGATGGCGTTGAGAACAGGCTATTACAATTAAATAGATTTACAAAATTTCGAGTCTGTGCTGTTCGCCGTTGAAGAGTTCCTCTACCCACCTCCTGACTCCATCATCTCCATCAGATCATCTCGGTGGCACCAGGTTGTTGCATAGTCACTCAACTTACAAAAGTACATAAAACATTTAAGTTCAATCGGAAACCAAAGAGTAGGCATTTAACGTGAAAGATTTAATTAAGTACTGACGGACACCCTATGTACATGCGAAAATAAAAATAAAAGCTCGTCAAAAGATAAATTGTGCATACTACATAATAAAATTATTCTTTGCCATTTCGCGAAAACATCAAAACATTTGTCGGCAAAAGACAAAGAGCTCACAGAGAGCCGCCAAAGCGTACCGCGGGACAATTGGCAACAAGCGGTGCTCTAAACAAAATAGGCAAGGAACTACCATGAGTTCGGTATTAAAGTGTATTTATGCAAGTTCGACAAAATTCTTCTCGTCACTTTTTGTCAAGCGAGAACGTGAGAAGACTATGTGTAAACATAATATGTCTGTCTCGATAATAAGAGGCGACATACCTTTGGCGCGTTGCGCATGGTAGGCCAGCAAGACACTTGTTGTATTACGAGTTATTATTGTAATTTTAGTTTTTTTTTAATTATCATGGCACACATTTTCCAACGCTCACATGCTTAGAAAACCGGATTCGTCACTTCGCTGTTAGCAAAATTCTTTATTTGGTTTAAGATTTTGACATTTCAAGCACGTTGTGAGTATTAAAAAGTTAAGCCGATTCCGATTTATCAGCCAATATGTCGATGATTGTCCGTTGTTTAACTTTGATGATCATTACGGTTTTCGGAACTCTTTAAACAGAGAGATTTGATTTTTAGAACCAAGACTTTTGATACTTTCCTCCGACGGTCGAAAATAAAACGAGAAAAGAGAAAAAATGAGAAAAGGTTTCGATACTATGTAAACTCATGGTTACCCCTACTAGCCGCAAAAAATAATTTAATAAAAATTTTAAAGTTTCGTCTAGTTGCTCTCTATCCATCCCGGTGTGAAGTCATAAAATTCCTTCTTTATTGTTTGATTGCGTAAATTATAATACGATGTCATATTCAAATGCTGAATATTACGAGATGATATTTTAATGTGTTGGTGCTGCGGTCGGAAACTGCCTTGCGGCGCGTGAGGTCTACCGTAAACGTTTTGTGGACGGAAGGTCGCCTCTGCAACAGTCGGTTGCCTCCTCGATCTCCGGACCGACGCCTTTGGACTTTTTTCTGTGGGGTTTCGTCAAAAATGCCGTGTATGCCGTGCTATGCAATTTCACGGAGGAAATGGTTGCGCGTATTACACCGGCATTCATCACGATTGCTCCCGAAATGCTCCGGAATGTCATGGCTTCAGTGTCTCGTCGAGTGGGGTTGTGCATTGAGAGGGGAGGACAGCACTTCGAACCTCTTCTGTGATCTGTGCGATAAGTGTGTTGTGGTAGTTCTTGGATTGTTGTGAATGTTGTAAAACACGCAACTTCGTGTTACCTATGTGAAAAAGTGACCCCAAAAGAGCAGTAATCACAATGTTAACTCACGGACAAGGAAGGATAATAATTGGGTAAGATAAGAACCTATTAAGTACGTACATTTTTGTGTAGTACTAATATGTGGTTATTAGCAAAGTAATTAGTGAAACACTAGCGAAATACAAAAAAAAACCTTAATACCTATCTAACATCTTATAAATCTACCTACTTCCACTGCAACGTAAACAATAAACATTGTTTCTTAGCGAATTAAGTTTAAGCCGTGTGCGCCGGCCGCCGCCGTCGGCGGCGGGGCGCGGGCTGAAGAACGGGGAAGACGATCGCATGCGTGTTGAGTGTTGTTTGACAAACGCCGCGGTCAGCGATCGCTTTAAGGGCTGTCCAAAATAATTGTAAAAAATAGTTTTTTAAACTTAGTATGGAACAATAAAGGTTTGATTTGGATTTTGTTATTCTGGCAAATGATTCAAAATGTTATACAGATACACACCTTTGAATATTACTACACCTCAAACCAGCACGTTGTATAATATAAGTGTAATATAAGTGTAATATAATATAAGTGTATTATAAGCGTTTCGTGCGTGTTGTAGGTATGTCAACCATAAAACGATGCCGCTTTTTCGTACTCTAATACAAATAGAGTAGTCAACATCACATTAGGTACTACCAAAACATTAAAAATTAGTTTACAAAGTTAAGATTTACATTAACTACATTAAGAATACCCTGTAACACCTGTGTTGTGTATTCTCTAAGCCTTTCAAAGGATTCGAAACGAGTAATTTACCCCTGTTTTTTACGAATATTAAAAAGATTTTCGTACTCATTAAATTGTTCTTTTCCCAATTTGAGATCGTAATATGGCATGTCATTAATGATGATGATTGTCGCAGAGTCCCGTCGCCATAATACGCCACTCAAAATGCTTTATCGAAAAGTTAGCGAACTTGTTAAAAACATATAAAACTGAGATGACGAGCGCCGAGTTTAACATCTGTTTTGATTACAGGCCCTCGAGAATAGGCTTCAATTTACTCTCTGTCGTAAAATAGAAACTACCCTCAATACAAGATATATCTTGGAAAGTAAATCGTATCTTAAGAAATACATCAGGTACGTCTACCTACTGATTAAGTGATTTTTTAATTTACCT
Source organism: Peribatodes rhomboidaria (assembly GCA_911728515.1). Lineage (NCBI taxonomy): Eukaryota > Metazoa > Arthropoda > Insecta > Lepidoptera > Geometridae > Peribatodes > Peribatodes rhomboidaria. The sequence goes on along the minus strand of OU452184.1, from coordinate 1,806,907 downwards.
ACCTACTTAATTTTAATGCACAAATCAAATATCCTAGTAAATTGAATTCGAATTAGGATTGAGTGAATGAAACGTGTATATTAGTTTTCAAATTAAGAATGTTAAAAAAATTGATTGAATCAGGCGTTACTTAGCGGAAGTTGATCGGATAGTTTAATCAAACTTTGTAAAGTTTTATTGTAAATTTCATTAGATTGGTTGTGTGAACATAATTATGTGCAGATTGTATGTCATCTGCTACATGACTGGAGCCCGGTGTATGGCGACAGGCTCGCCCCCTGTCGCATTTGGGATTGCATATCGTGCGGCGAAGTGTGGGTGTTGTAATACACCTCTGCCAGCCCTCTCTGGGGAAAGGCGTGACGATATGTTTCAGCTCTGTTTTCAGATTAGCTTTTAATATCAAATCGTATAAAATTTTCTAGTGAATTTCATTAGTATTTGGAACCCATATTCCTTGGCGTACTTAATGCGACGTTAGAGCGGAAATACATTAGAGATTTGTACATATATACAACAGTTGTGATTGAAAAAGTTTCCCATTTATGTATTTTTCGTTCTTTTTATCATGAAAGTATCTCATTTATACCCCGCAACCCTCTCCCTCTTATCGTGTTCATTTGTAGGCCGATGAGAGTCACATCTCCCTCCACCGTCCCCGCTACGCCTGTTCTATTCCGCGATAGCCTCACAGACTATAAAATCTGTACTCAAACTCCAAACAGCGGGTTAATGCGACATCGAACGACAAATCCCTATTTGATGTGCTTTTAATATTTTCTGTAAGCCATTAAGCTTTTAACAAGTTAACGAGGTTATGCCGCCATCTTGATTTAGGAGCTGTCAAATGACGCCACGCCTTGTAATTGTTTAAAATGGCGTTGATTGGAACGACGTTGAGATGATGAGAGATTTAAATATTGTTTAGCTTAGGTTTTGATGGCCATTTCAAGTTTTATTAAGTACTTCACAACAAGTTTAGTGTTAACTTCCCTTGACTTACTTACTTATGTAGATGTTTTGGAGCTACCTGATGCTTGATTTATTCTGTGGATAATATTGGTAGTCAAGTGTCAATTTTGTGTCAGTTTCCTACGCACGATTTCATTAAAAACAAACATTAAAACTATAAATTTGTCCGGCAACAGTTTGAGCTTTGAGCGCATTTGATGCAACTGACTCAAGTCTTATTATTGCAGCGTGACGTTATTCATCAACGTTTTAAAATAGAGCTGTGTTGTTATTTCTGATTTCAAAAATCTCCAGGAGATAACCAAAACCGTATCCTAATATAGGTACTACCTCAAGAAGGTTAATGTTTTTCGTAGTCAGTCTGTACAATGGCTGGACGTTGCCATAGCAACCTTTTACCAAACAAAACACGGTTATTTCGATTCAGTTGTCATCTGGTTTAAATTTATTTTGTGATTAGGTAAATCACCAACAAGTTATGAAAAATGTCAAAACATAAAGTAGGTGGAGTGTGGGAAGACAAAGAAGTGTTGTTTGATTTGCCTTTCACGTAAGTACCTATTCATAATGTCAAGGCCGAATTTACCTAATAAGTAATGAATTTCTTTTTGCCTTATTTTCTTTTTAAATCTTGATTTTTGGTAATTTCTTTCCTAAATATAGTATATATGTAGTATCATAATAGCGAAAGTGACTTTGTTTGTAACGCTTTCAAGCTCTAACTACTCAAGCGATTTTAATGAAATTTGCATCGATACACGTTGTAAGGGACACAGAAAAAATTATAGCATACTTTTAATCCCGAATAATTGACTATTCCTGTAGGACCGCGGGTGAAACCGCGGGGCGCAGCCACTCTTTAAATATTTAATTTATTGACAAAAGAAAGAAAAATAAAAATGCTTTAAGTAGCTTGTGTGATAAGAGAATGGTTCACAATCTCTGATCAGCCGGCCGAATGATCAATTAACTTTAATCTCCATCCATTTGGCACGGACTACTCAACTGATTTCTAAAACTGTTTCTTTAAGCAATCTCTAGTGTATTTCCGCTCTAACGTCGCATTAAGTACGCCATGGAATATGGGTTCCAATTACTATTAAGCTAAGCTGAGTTTTTTTTTTTTTTTCGAAAACTAAACTAAATAGGTAAATCCAAATTGTGTAAAGTTTTTTTTTTAGTAAATTTCATCAATTTAGTACTTACAGAATTTTCGTAATTAAAAAAAAAACTAAATTCAAATTGTGGAAAGTGTTGAGTAGTTCAGAATTTACCAAATTAAAAAAAAATCTCAGGTTATCTTAATAGTAATTGAAACCCATATTCCTTGACGTACTTAATGCGACGTTAGAGCGGAAATACTCTAGAGGTTTGGTTAAATTAACAGTTTTGAAGACAAACTTTTGCAAAGTAACGCCTTATTCAATCAACTGACTTCCTAACAGCTAATAGCGATCTCAACACCTCCAGGTACCTAAAGCTCCGTCCAGGTGAAAAGATCTTCGACCGGATAGAACCCATAGAAGACACCAAGGGAAACAGCGGCACCAAAGGGCGCATGGTGGTCACCAACCTCAGGATCATATGGCACTCGCTGGCATCGCCCAGGATCAACTTGTGTTAGTAAAAATGTTGCTCTTAAGTTAAGAATATATAAGTTCGGAAGGGTTAGATAGAATGGATTGATATTCTATCAAACTATATTGATATTCTATCAATCTATCTGATCAGAAGGGTTTGATATAATAGATTGATATTCTATCAAACCCTTTCGAACTTATATTGTAAACGCGAATGTGAGTTTGTTCGTCTGTTACGCTTTCACGCCGTAACTTGTACTCAAGCGATCATCATGACATTTTGCGTACATGTGTCACAACTTGTATGCAAAATTTTATGGTACGGCACGACTATGTATTTTCCCGCCCCGTCCGGCGCGGGCCTCATCCCGTTCGAGATCCCGTCGCGTATATTTTACTGCCGCGTACTTTTGTATGTAACGACAAAAATTGCCCCGTTCCGTCCGGGCTGAGTAAAATCCCGTCACGTATGCAGGGCCCCTGTGACCTTCGTTAGGGAACTAAGGCGTAACAGTAGTGAATTCTTTGCTGCCTGATAGGATTGATAGTGATCTATCCACAACTGTTACTGTTGCGGACAAGAAGAAAAACACGTAGAAAAACACGTAGATACTTTATTCATTTGCAATGTATGAAAATCAGTACTTAGCCTAGGTCAGAGCGAGGCCGATTGTCCATCTCGCTCTTTAGGGAACCTAGTATAAATATACTTAAAGGTATTTAAGTAGCGCGGGCGCCATTTTGTTTTCATTCGTGCGCCGACTTCTGAACATGTAACACCTATACTATAAGAACATAAAATAAATGCAAAATTGTCAAGAGGGAAGATTTTATTACTCAAGAACCTGAGATCCCTTACAAAGCTGGTCCTTCACTGCCGAATACAAGAACGAACAAGAAAAGTCGGCGCCTTTTCACTACAACCACTAGCGCAAGAATACGAGTACGAGGGGCCCACTGAGCGCGTCTCTTTCGCTCGTGGGACGAAGAGGAGTACCACACGCTCTGACCGTGAGTGTGGTGAATCTCCACCAGCAGGAAGATCGTCGGAAACAGCGACCGCACGCTCCGAACGCGCGTGCGGTGCGATCAACGGCTAGGGCTGCGTTATACTTTGCCCGAGCCGGTTTCCTGTTCCTGCTCAAAAGAGAAGGCCGAGCCAAGGCTCGAAGATCACCCAACGGTGCGACTGCTTCGGGTCGTCGGGTGAAAAAAGAAGATCACCCAACGGTGCGACTGCTTCGGGTCGTCGGGTGAAAACAGAAAATCACCGAACGGTGCGACGGGTTGGCGAACTCCAGCCTGCACGAGCGTCGGGACCGGCACGAGCGTCGGGACCTGCGCGAGCGTCGGGACACAGGATAGCGTTAAGTTTGGGTAACTAGAGTAGGCAGGTAGGGACGTAGGGCAGTGAAGTGTCGAAGATCAAGATGCCGACGACTCGAAGCAAAGCCGCCGAAGAGGCGGATCTTCGCGTGTACGTCGACTACCCCGCGTCGCCGTCCACCGCCCCGCCGCGTCCGCTTGCGCACGCGGCGCCCGCACCTGTTCCCGATCTGCCCTCCACGACGAGACTTGTGACTACGAGCTCCGCGATGCCGCTCGCGACCACTGCTACGGGTGAGGCGGACCGAGCGCCGTCCGTCCGATCACAGCACTCCGCCATCAGCATCAGCGCGAGAATCCGCCGCGCGGAGATTGAAGCAGAGGAAAGGCTGGTGCAAATACAGAGAAAAGATTTGCAGATACAAGCCAGTCTCATTAAGAAAAAACTGGCCGCCGACATCGAAACGATACGAGAGGAGTCGGACCGAGGAAGCGAATGTGAAGCGATATTAGAAAATAGTCGCCGTGTCAGTGAGTGGGTGGAAAACGTGCAAACAGTGCCGAACCAAGCCGCATTAACTGCGCACAGACGCGCATCGCCCCACCGCGCATCGTCACCACAAAAAGCAGCGCCGCGCGAACGCGGCATCGATCGATTGGCCGACGCGCTAGAAAAAATGGCACGAGGCAACCGTTACAGAAGACCGCCTGACCTGCCGCCGTTCAGCGGAGCCCCAGGAGAGTGGCTACCGTTCAAGGCCGCCGTCGGAGAGGCCACCACTGTCTACGGGATCCCGTCGAGCGAGAACCTCGCCAGGCTACGCGCGTGCCTCAAAGGTGAAGCACGGCAGTGCGTCGTCGCGCTACTATACACCGCAACGGAGCCATCGGCGATAATGTCCACGCTCGAACAACGCTACGGACGGCCAGAAATTATTATCGACCAAGCATTCGATGAACTAAGAAAACTGCCGCGCATAGGAACGACAGCGGCCGAACTTAACAACTTCGCAATTAAGTTGCAAAATATAGTGACAGTGATAGCGTGCCTCGATGAAAAGGGTTATCTACAGAACCCGATGTTAGTGCGAAACATTACGGAGAAAATGAGTGAGCACTTAAGAGCGCGATGGTGTGATTATGCCGAAGAACACACGTCCCGAAAAGAGGCAGAGATCACAACACTGTCACGATTCTTCATGAGAGAAGCCGAGCGCGCAGTCCGCCACTGCTACACCGCCTCAGCGACGTCCGCCCAGTCAAGACCGACGGGCGCGCCTGCGCAGCGACAAACGCAACGAACAACACGAGCCAACGTCTACACTACGAGTGACACGCCGGGAAAAAATAAGTGTTATTGCTGCGGAGGAGAGCACGTCACGACTCAGTGCGGAAAATTAAAGGAAATGTCCACGGAGGACCGGTGGCGCTGGGCCAAGGAAACGAAAATATGTTTTTTATGTATCAACAATAAACACCGACGTTTTTCGTGCAAAGCAAAGAGATGCGGAGTAGAGGAGTGCAGAATGTCGCATCATGCGTTGTTACACTCACCAAAAAGACAAGGGGAGAAGAGCCCCTCCCCGGGTGAGGATTCTGCCATCACAGCGTCCGCACAAGTACGAGCAGATCGAGGCGTCCTGCTAAAGGTATGTCCGGTGACTGTGAAGGGACCCGCAGGCGAAATGGAAACGTTCGGCCTGATGGATGAAGGGTCGACCATTAGCCTCATCGACCAAGAACTGGCAGACCGCATCGGAGCCCGAGGACCCGCACGACCGCTCAACATCTACGGTGTAACGTCGAGCCAAAGGGAAGCAAGTAGCCGAGCCGTGGAAATAGAAATAAAGGGAAGGCAAGAAAAGGACTACCACGCTATCCGAGCACGCACCGTAGAGCGCCTAGAGCTTGGAAGTCAGTCGGTGCCTCGAGAGCTACTCGACCAACCACATCTGCAGAACCTGCGCGCCGAGAACGTCTGCTACTCAAACGCCACGCCGCGCATTCTGATCGGAGCCGACAACTGGCACCTGATAGTGTCACGAGAGTTGCTCACCGGGAAGAGAACGCAGCCAGCAGCATCCCGAACGGAGATTGGGTGGGTACTGCACGGGACTGCACCATGGAGCACGCTCGTGGCACGCGAGGAGCGCGCGCTGCACATCCGAACAATGCAGGAAAAAGAGCTGCACAACGACGAGCTGCACGACCTGGTGAAAGCTCACTTCGAATTAGATGCGATCGGGATCTCAAACAAACCAAAGCCGGTTGCTGCCAATGAACGAGCGGTAGAAATATTCAACCGGACGGTGAGAAGAACCGAAGGTCATTACGAGGTGGGGCTGCCATGGCGCACCGATAACGTACACCTGCCACCGAACTATGGCATGGCTATGCAACGCTTGAAAGGAATCGAGCGAAAAATGGATAGATCACCGGAGTTCAAGAAATCTTACACCGGAGAAATAAATAAATTAATCGAAAAGGGATATGCAATAAAATGCAACACCGAGCACAGCGAGGATCCTAGGATGTGGTACCTCCCACATTTCGCAGTCACCAACCCAAACAAGCCAGGAAAAATCCGTCTAGTATTTGACTCAGCGGCACGAGCAAATGGAACATGCATGAACGATGCGCTACTGGACGGCCCGGATCTACTGAGCAGTTTGAACGGCATACTTTATCGCTTCCGAGAACGACCGGTTGCGATAACAGCTGACATCGGCGAAATGTTTCTGAGAATAAAAATAAGAAAAGAAGACCGAGCCGTGCAACATTTCTTGTGGCGCGACTCAGAACGAGCGCGACCGCCGGATACGTACGAGATGGCGTCGATGATCTTCGGCGCCAGAAGCTCACCGTTCCTGGCGCACAGCGTGCGCAACAAAAATGCGGAAGAACACCGCGACACACACCCGCTGGCCTACGCCCCGATAACCACCTGTCACTACATGGATGACTGGGTGCAGAGCTTCGACGACGAGGACACAGCGGCCGAGACGATTCGAGAAGTCACCGAGGTGCACCGGAAAGCAGGATTTGAGCTCGCAGGATGGAGCTCGAACCGGCCTCAGCTACTAAGGGGAGTAGGTAGCGCCGAACGAGCTACTACTCCCAAGAAATTCGGTGCAAACGGAAACGAATACGGAAAAACCCTAGGTCTCAAATGGATCGCTGCCACGGATGAGCTCGCCTTCAACACCGAGATGCCGAGGATACCGCAGGAGGTAAAATCCGGCGCGCGCACACCTACGAAAAGGGAGGCGCTAGGGGCCGTCATGTCCGTCTTCGACCCGTCCGGACAAATCTCGCCGTACGTCATCTCGGCCAAAGTGATATTGCAGAGCTTGTGGCGCCACGCATTGTCATGGGACGACCCGTTACCACCGGAGGAGGCAACGAGCTTCGCTGAATGGATCCGCGATTTGGAGTATATTGAAAAACTGCGACTCCCGCGCTGCTATAGCTTGAGACCTGCTGAAGACCGACAACTGCATATATTTTGCGACGCCAGCGAGCAAGCCTACGCAGCGGCGGCTTATTGGAGGTATTCGTATAGCGATGAAAACGTACACCTCACTTTAATCGCCGGAAAAGCGAAAGTGGCGCCAATGAAGCCGCAAAGCATACCGCGCATGGAACTACAGGCGAATCTGATCGGCGCGAGACTAGCGTCGGAAATAAAGAAAGAACACGGATATACAGGGCGCGTCGTGTATTGGAGCGACTCGAAAACGGCGCTTCACTGGATACGAAACGATTCAACACGCTACACGCCATATGTCGCGCACCGCCTCGGCGAGATCGCAGAGCTGACAGCTGTCGACGAGTGGAGATGGACGCCGACCGCATACAACGTCGCCGACGATGCGACGCGCGCAGGCAACACCCAGCTGAGAAGCACGGACCGCTGGTTCACAGGCCCGCCCTTCTTGAGAGCTCCAGAGGACCGCTGGCCGAAAGAGGAAACAAGAAAAATAGACGAGGCCGAGGTTCTCACTATAAGAACTACAGAACGGACGCCAATCGTTGACTTCGAACGATTCTCGTCCTACAAGCGTCTGCTACGAACAATGGCGAAAGTTCTACACTTTATCGATAAATGTAGAAAACGCAGCAGCGCGACCGATGTAGAATATATATGACGGCGCGAGATATCATTGGATAAAGAAAATCAGTTTGAGAGTTGTTAATCGATAGTTTTAATCTGTGGTTTATGACGATTAATCGATTTGTTTATGGTCATTTAGAGCGGTTAACACCGAATGGAGTTGCGTTTGGGATTTCGGGCGAACGTCATGTCTGTCAGTCAGTGTTTGACAGGACTGGGCTGAAAGCGGTCGCACGCAATGGTCATTCGTAAACCCATTACTCTAAATCGCCAATCATCTTTGTGATCATTCACTAAATAAGTAGTCTAAGTGACTGTAAAATTAAATTAGTGAAAAGCCTTCAATGCTGTCCCCTTATTTCAACGTTCCTGAAGTTTGACGCCCACCATAGATACCCGTGATGACGAGTTCACGGATGAGAAATTAGACACGACACCGCGGCCTACTAGATTTTCCCCGTCATCAAAAGGGGAAGGTCACAGCGAGGCGGCCTTTCCTATGTTTCTCCGACATCAGACGTGAGATCAGATGCGAAGGCTCGGCTCCCTATTCCTACATTACCCCGACATCAGAAATGGGATGAGAGATACTTCGGCTTCCTTTCCCTGATTTCTCCGACATCAGAAGTGGGATAAGACCAATGCCCACAGTTAACAAGATGAGTGCTGAAGATGATGACGAGGACCACCGCTCTCTTTCCCCGATATCAAAATTGGGATATGAATAACGTCCACAGCAACAAGATATGGCTCCGTCTTGGCTACAATTGTGCAATGATCTGGAAGCGAAGTGGCATAGCAACAGATGGCCGATAGGGTCGCCCCTACGTGTTATTATTGTGGAGTGTGCGGACTGTTTCTTCGTGGTGCATGAACGGCAGCAGGGCGGCAATGAGAGAGTGAGCATCGAGTAGACGTCTGCATCATCTCGACGGCGTTTGATTACATCTAGTCTATGCTATGTGACGCAACTAACAAACAACGAGAGACGAAGGATAGCAGTACCGAACAAAACGTCGACGCCTACGTGTTACTACTGCAACGAGGTTACATCGCCACTCGTTGATCGAAAAAGGGCACCAAAATTAGCAGCAGCAACGTGCGAGATCCGGTCAATGCCTGGAGGGCTATTCTTACAACTCGAGATTCCATCATACCTCAAAAAAAAAAAATGGCTGAATTCGAGATGCCTTATTCTGTACGCTGAGATCGAGATAATCTCGATGGCTAGGGCGCGAGATGTCACGAGTAGTGGAGGCAGTGGAGACTTCCAGGAATCGAGATCGAGATGAGATGAAAATCTCCTATCTACGAATTGGGCCCCTGCACTATGAAGCAGCCATGGATCACCTACGAGTAGCAATTGAATCTGGTGAGAAGTTTTCATTTTGTTTGATATTCGTACACGTTGTATGTCAGAGTGCTATTTTCTATTGGAGTTGCTTAAAGTTTGAAAATACCCACAAACAGTTTAGTCATACTGCCGCTTGCGGCACATGTGAGTCATGCAGTTAATAGATAACTTACTAAGTTTCAATGCTTTTGGTAAAACTAAGCCTGAAGGGCAGTAGCCGGTAGGACAGTAGCCTGTGTAGTAATAGCCTGTGTGGCAATAGCCTGTGTGGCACTAGCCTGTGTGGCACTAATCTGCAAGGTACTATCCTATGTGGCTCTAGCCTGTGTGGCAAGCCTGTATAGAAATAGCCTGTGTGGCAAGCCTGTGTGGCCAGCCTGTGTAGCAAACGTGTGTGGCAAGCCTGTGTGACAAGCCTGTGTGGCAATCCTGTGTGGCAAGTCTTTGTTGCAACCCTACTTTTGTTGAATTATAGTCTGAGTGACGACCTAGCCTGTGTGGTGAGCCTATGTAGTAAATTCCTCCCGGTGTAACATCATAGTACGAGTTACGACCTAGCCTGTGTGGCAAGTCTAAGTGACAACTTTAATTGCATGTTATTCATTTGAAATTGGACACAGCAGTTTTCATAAGTCCAAACCGAGTATGTGCACCGTCATTGGATTTTCAATGTGGCTTGATTAAATTTTTGGAACATTGGATGTAAAATTAATAAGTTAGTTTTAGCCTCGATTATTCGATTGGTCCCAATACAATTTATTTTACTGAAAGTCAAGTTGCTTATTTCAATTATCATGACAATTTATGGGGATAGGTAACGAATATGAAGTTACTGTTGGAAGAGTCGATTATACTCTGGTACGATGTTTATGGTTGGTAGAATTGGGTTTAACTGTGTTTTGTGTTTTTCTGTAACTGTGATCGCTTTTTGTGAAATTGTGGAGGTAGATTTGAGACGGTCAGAATGACCGAGCGTTAAGTGGTTACTTGAGCACTTTTATGATTGTCCACAGATGATGAGATGAACTATTCACCCGAGGACGTGTGAAAATGCAGGATGGCCGTGACGGCGCGAGATATCATTGGATAAAGAAAATCAGTTTGAGAGTTGTTAATCGATAGTTTTAATCTGTGGTTTATGACGATTAATCGATTTGTTTATGGTCATTTAGAGCGGTTAACACCGAATGGAGTTGCGTTTGGGATTTCGGGCGAACGTCATGTCTGTCAGTCAGTGTTTGACAGGACTGGGCTGAAAGCGGTCGCACGCAATGGTCATTCGTAAACCCATTACTCTAAATCGCCAATCATCTTTGTGATCATTCACTAAATAAGTAGTCTAAGTGACTGTAAAATTAAATTAGTGAAAAGCCTTCAATGCTGTCCCCTTATTTCAACGTTCCTGAAGTTTGACGCCCACCATAGATACCCGTGATGACGAGTTCACGGATGAGAAATTAGACACGACACCGCGGCCTACTAGATTTTCCCCGTCATCAAAAGGGGAAGGTCACAGCGAGGCGGCCTTTCCTATGTTTCTCCGACATCAGACGTGAGATCAGATGCGAAGGCTCGGCTCCCTATTCCTACATTACCCCGACATCAGAAATGGGATGAGAGATACTTCGGCTTCCTTTCCCTGATTTCTCCGACATATACTTAAAAGCGAACGAGTACTACTGCAACAGGCGCAAGCGGAGGCGTTTCCCGAGGAAATAAAAAGGCTGCGCGCCGGAAGAATTGTCGCCAGAACGAGCCGACTTATTAAGCTGGACCCGGTGTACGCCGAGGACGGGGTGCTGCGCCTGCGCGGACGCATAAACGCCGCGCCCGTAACCGAGGAAACGAAGTCGCCCCCGCTCCTCGACGCCCGACACGCGCTGACACGCCTGCTAATACGACACGAACATGAACAAAATGGCCACATCGGCAGAGAGCATGTGGTGAATAATATGCGACAGAGATATTGGATTCTTCACCTGCGACCGACGGTGAGAAAAATAATTCAACTATGTACGTGGTGCAGCATACGAAGGAGACCGCCCGCCACGCCGGTCAAAGGAAATCTACCGAAGGAGCGCCTCGATGCATACACGCGGCCGTTCGCGCGCTGCGGCTTGGACGGATTCGGCCCGATGTGGGTGACTATAGGACGCCGCAGGGAAAAAAGGTGGGGACTATTATTCACCTGTTTGGTTACCCGCGCGGTGCACATCGAGCTACTGGCCAGTCTAAGCACGGACTCCGCGATTATGGCCATTCGTCGCATGGCAGCAAGGAGAGGTTTTCCGATTTCCTTCCATAGCGATAACGGGACTAATTTTCACGGAAGCGAGGTGGAAATGAAGAGGGCATATGAAGAATGGTTGCCGTGCCTGAAGGAGTTTACCTCGATTAGAAAAATCGAGTGGCGTTATATCGACCTGTGAGGCGGCTTATTGTCCTCCCGATTGATGGCGGCTGCGAAGAACTACGCCGAGGGGAGGATGTTGGGAACAAGAAGAAAAACACGTAGAAAAACACGTAGATACTTTATTCATTTGCAATGTATGAAAATCAGTACTTAGCCTAGGTCAGAGCGAGGCCGATTGTCCATCTCGCTCTTTAGGGAACCTAGTATAAATATACTTAAAGGTATTTAAGTAGCGCGGGCGCCATTTTGTTTTCATTCGTGCGCCGACTTCTGAACATGTAACACCTATACTATAAGAACATAAAATAAATGCAAAATTGTCAAGAGGGAAGATTTTATTACTCAAGAACCTGAGATCCCTTACAGTTACTTTAACTAATCTCTAATGTATTTCCGCTCTAACGTCGCATTAAGTACGTCAAGAAGCAAAGTAACGCCTGATTCAATTAACTAGTGATCTATCCTTTTGCAGCGATTGGTCTGAGCTGCATAATCTCAACGTCGACGAAGGTGGTGAACTCAGGGCTCCGAGGGAGCACGCAGGCGCTGTGCGCGCTCGCTGGCTACAGGAGCAACCGATACGAGTTTGTCTTCACCAACCTAGCGCCCAACTGTGTGAGGCATTATACTTCGGTCGTGGGGGTTCACAAGTAAGGTCCTTCTTGGGGGCTTATCACGAGTTTGATGGAACTATCAAAAAAGTTGATAAGAAAAAAGTTTTCCTTATAGCTTTAACGAAAAGGGTTTTCATTCACGTTTGGCTCCATACATTTAACCTAATAGCTGTTCCAAAACGTTAATAAACTAGGCTAAATGCCTAGTTTCTTGACGTTTTCGCCAGGTGCGCTATATTGCTATGTTTGGAGCCAAACGAAAACGAAGAAAAAATATTTAAGAGTGCTGATCGGCCCGGTGCATCTCCGTTTGTGTATCGAATCTGCGTACTGACTCTGACTGTAAAGTATTGTCTCTCTCGGTAATGAATTTGTATAAATGCGGTACAGAAACAAAACCGTATCGAGCCGGTCAGGACGGAGCCTAAGCGTATGTATGTGAATTAAGCATTCTCGTGAATGATCGTGAATGTAGCGAATGTTCTTTTGTATGGGGAACACTCCGTTAAATCTCAGGGGACTTACCATGACTTTTAATCGTTCCAAAAACTTTTTTTGTTTTCGTTTGGCTCCATTCAATAAAGCGCACCTGGCGGTAACTTTAAGAAACTAAGCTAACTGTATGGAGGTAACCCATAGAGGTAAACGAAGACGAAAAAGTTTTTGTTAACTATCAAAACACGCGGTAAGCCCCCTTTCAGTCTGCACGAAATAGAGAGCGAGCGTTTTGTACGACATCAACTAGATCAGGCAACAACTATAGAATATAACCCAGCCATGTCACGCCCACCCATGTACAACACGTTTTACATGACATGGCTTCGTATGCTCGTGCTGTACTTGCTTTGGCTGTACAAATTTGGGCCGGACAACATTTTTACAGGCGTTTATGCACGACTTAATTGTGTATAGCACGTTTTACGTGTACATGGCATCGTATACTTGTTATATACAAGACATGTCAGACAAAACGTAGTCGGACATTGTTTGTTGATCATAACATGTCGTGGGTACAATATACATATACCCGAAATACGTAACGAAACAGGATACATATCTATATACGTGTTGTTCTACTTTTCTACACCCTCTTCAGCAATAAACGAACAATAGGCTCGAAGTAGCCATTAATTGTTTGGTCATTTTTGATCGAATTCAAAATTTAAACGAAAGAAAACCAATTGCGAGTCGGACTCGCGCACGAAGCGCCCGTGCCGTTATCTATTAAAAATGGCAAAAAAACAAGTTTGTTGTATGGGAGCCCTTTAAATATTTATTTTATTATATTTTTTAGTATTTGTTGTTATAGCGGCAACAGAAATACATCATCTGTAAAAATTTCAGTAGTCTGACTATCACGGTTCATGAGATACAGCCTGGTGACGTATACGTTTGTATGTAAGGGGTATTTTAAAAATTAGGACGTACTCGTACCTAAGGTCTTAATAATTTTGGTATTTTTGTAAATCGTTGCAGGGCCTACGCGAGCTCACGACTGTACCGAGACATCAAGTTGAGAAGCGCAATAATACACAACAAGCAGCTCCGAATGCTCCCTCTTGAGAAGGTATTTTTAAGTTAAGTTCATTCATTCACTGTACTTACACTAAAAATGAACTACTTAAATTCTTTACAACATATAAATGACTCTTAATAAAATTATAAGTGACTCTGGATTCTAAACTGCTCTTCAGACAACATAGAAAGAACATCTCTACCAAAGCCATGAAAGACTCGAGAAGAGATTCACGAAAGACTTTAAAATTCTCTATTGTTCATTAGTACATAGTCAACTCGAATATGCTTCACAAGTTTGGATAAATATATATAACACATTCTTCAAATAAGATATTGAGCCCTGACTATTACTCCTCTAAGTTTAGCGTCTCGTAGAAACAGTCTTCAGCTGTATATTCCACGTTATGAAACGAAGTATCGTAAAACTCGTTCTTTATCCGCACACTTATTAAATTCAACCGGAACTATTCAGCAAACTTTGACTTATTTATGTTATTAAACATGTTAATAGTTATAAATTCATTTAGTTAATGTTAGTATTTGTATAAGGTATTTAATTAATTATGTATTTTTAGAGGGCTCTTTACTTGCAACTATTTAAGTGAAAACTTTTTTGGCTTATGTGTTAAATAAAATAAATATGTACTCGTAGTTATGAAGAATCCAATCAGTCAATGAGTTTATAAATGCGATTCCATTTAACATTAATTCGACCCAGGTATTTTGGAGTCACCTAAAACCTAGGTACCTGCTGGCCTAGCATGCACGCCGCGCCAAATTTAGTCAACTATTTTTATCGAGACAGGCGTATATTTACACGTAGCCTTGTCACGTTCCCACGCAACAAAAAATTGTGAGAATGTTTTATTGCGGCGCGCATGTTTTTTTTTTTAATCTTGTTTATTTTTGGGGACTTTTGTTTACAACATGTCAGTCCCATTGTATTAGCAAAATTATTAATTACGTAATGGAAACAGAGAAAACATCGCAAATAAAGTAGAATATAAGTACATACATAAAGAATCACTTGAGGTGACTCACGGCGCGCATGCGAAGCCCTTAGGGCGTAAATGTGCCATTTTAAATTTACCTTATATTAGGTAATTATGCTGATGCTAAAATTTAATTATTGTTTTAGATAAGCCTCAATGAACAAGGCATCTGGAATTTATCAAGTGATTCGGGCAATTTGGGGACCCTCCTGGTTTCAAATGTTCGCGTGGTGTGGTATGCGGACGTCAACGAAGGTTTCAACGTTTCTATGCCTTACATTACCATTGAAAGCGTACGTAACTTAGAACATTTAGAACAAAAAAAGTTCAAAATAAATTACTTATACCTTCTTAGTAAAACCTTCTTGAATAAACTTAAGAATATAAAGTACTCAGTAAAAGGTATCATTCACCATCCTGTCTTGCAGTACTGCTTGCAAGACTGCGAAGCAGGATGTAGCTCACACACCATCCTGCCTATCATCCTGCACGTACATACGATGGACGGGTCGTTGCCGGACGCGGTGCAGGATGCGACAACATTCACCATCCTGCATGAAGCGGAAATGACGGGCAGGTATTACGTGCAGGATACTAGGCAAGATGGTCACCAGCGGTGCTTTTCACAATCATTCGGAAACGTGTTGTTAAATGTTATGATTTCCTCCCATTTCCCATAAGCAGTGGATACTATAATGTAACTTTAATTCGAAATTTGAAAAGAACACGAAAAATCGCGTTTTCTAATTTTTGTATCATTTTCCCACACTCGTTGACGTTAAGGAATCGGCCATTACAGCATCCAATTTGCAGTATGCTAACTTAGCGTGGCTAAACCCGTGCAATAGAAAAAAAATCAAATAGCCATTACACTATCCAATTTTAGGACGCTAGCTCAGCTAGTTAAGTCTTTAACAATCGAAGAATCACAAGTTTTAAAAAATAATACATTCGGTTCCCGCCAAAAACTTGAAACGGTTCAAACGGATTTTTTTATAATGATTTCATAGCCATGGGTACTATGTTCTTCAGCTAAAAAATAAAAAATAAAACAGTGTTGTCATGGTATAAAAAACTATTCTCCCTACTTATTTGGCAGTAGATTCCGATCCGAAAAAGTAAATATTATTAAGTATAATTATTTTACAGATTTCTATACGTGATTCAAAGTTTGGCGAGGCCCTAGTTTTCGTTGTACGCCAGTCATGTGGAGGCTACGTTCTTGGATTCAGAGCCGATCCACAAGATAGACTCCGACCTCTACTATCAGAGCTGCAAGCCTTGCATCAAGCTTACACTGAGAAACCCATATTCGGAATCGAGATGAATTGGGATAGCGAGGTAATTTTGATTATTATTATGACTGTAATCCTCGACATCTCGAAACGAAGTAAAACGAAACCTTTTTAGATTAAAAAATCTATTGTTTTCGATGGAGCAGTTCGAGAATAGATACTGAAGTACTAGAGAATGATCTCAGATAGCCGTGGAGTCAAATGAAACATAAAAACAGTATATTAAAATATATTATTTTTAATAATAATTCTGTGGAGCAATTTGCGAATGAAAGTATGAAGCTCTTATCTTTTTTAAACAAAAGAATGGAGTACTTTGGAAATAACCCTTCTTGTTGCCATTAGCGGTGAACTCCTTTCTGCCATTGACGTGGGCGATAATTCGCACGATACATCGTCGAGTGACGAACTAACCGGCTACACTTGTCGCGATAGCCCGAATTATCGCCGAATTGTAGCCGATTGTAGCCATTAGAATTAGGAAAAGGATGGATTAGAATTCCTGGTACCAGTTTGTTTTACTTGATAACGATTTATTTAGCTAAATGGACGGTTTTGTTTCTAGGCTACAAAACCAGTGACTGATGATATAGAAGAGTTAGAAGAAGTTGGTGAGCCACGAGGTGAAATGGGACCAAACTTATACTTGGCCTCACAACTGGCTCAAAATAAAAGTGAAACTGAAGCACTACCGGTGTATAGTCCCTATATAGGACTTGCTATTGAACCCATAAAAGAAGGATTTACATTGAAAAGTCTGTTTGAAGTTCAAACGTCAACCTGAATTTTAATTATAAAAAATTGTTATAACTATATTTTATCGGGTTTTTATTACATATCTAACGATAAGTATCTAAAAAAAATTCTTAATCTTTAAACCTTTAAAACTGACTTTTAGTAGTATTTGGAAAACATGGGAATGGCAATTCCGCGCCCAAAAGCAAACGACAGCAGGGACCCTATTCGGAGATTTGAGATTTTCATCTCACCTATACTCGTCCTTGTTGCTCTCGTTTGAAACGTCATAGGTGTGAGAGTGACCAAGATAAAATCTCATCTCATCTCACGCACAGGAATAGCCCCCCAGCAGCTAGACGACACTACTATTTTCTATTATTGAAGTGAAACTTCTAATGCGACTTCCAACAAGGTTGCGTTAAACGTTTATCGCTCCTGGGGAGAGGGAATAGAAAGAGACAGAGCGAGAGTGAATGCGTGGCACTCGAACGCATGAGCGTAGTATACCTACTTGTTACAGGGGGGCTATTCCTGCGCGTGAGATGAGATGAGATTTTATCTTGGTCACTCTCACACCTATGACGTTTCAAACGAGAGCAACAAGGACGAAAAAAAGTGAGATGAAAATCTCAAATCTCCGAATAGGGCCACAGGACAGCGCGAGCGTTAGCAACGAGTAGCGTCCAAAATTCCAACTCAAGAGGGAGAGACAAACAAATATATACCGAAGTTTCACTTCTTCTGCGCGGAGGGACTCCACGCACTATTTTTTTGTATGAGATACGATCCGCAGCGAGCTACAAGACACGTGCATGCAAACGACACGTCGCGTCACCCGACACGACCGCAGACCAGTGAATGAGTGAGAGAGTGAGTGCTGCGACAGATCGAGCGACAACACGTCAAATTTGTTTGTTTCCATTGTAAAAAAATTGTAATTTCTCTTAAGCTGGGAAAGATACCTTTGGTTGAATGAAACTAGATTATAGCTTTCTTTTCTATCAGACAAGTAGTTACGCCCAATGTCGAGGTGACACCTTAAAAACCAAGACTAGGAAACGTTCAGAGGGAAGCATGAAGCGCAATTCATATAACGAAATTAAACTCTGGGTATAATTTCGTTAGACAACACTGATGTTTTGAACATTTATTTTCTGACCGCGACCCTGTGTCATTGTGGGTCCCTGTTTTGAACGACATGTTTTGTCCGACATGTTTTGTACAGAACAGTTATATGAGGACATGCACACGTAAAACTGTGCTGTACATAATGTTGCTGTGCCTCTGCATAATCTAGTCTAATATAAGCCTGTACAAATTTTGTCTGGCCCAACTTTGGACAGTCAGAGTATGTAGGTAAAACACGAACATACGAACTCTTGTCACATAAACCGTGCATACGGCGGGGCTGTACCCATTGCCGGACATAACTGATGTCGTACAAAACGTTTTCCCGTCACTGTCACATGCAGCATTGCCAGCATGTTATTTTTTAACATATTACGTTATTTTTGACACTTCTCAAGTTACCTCCATGTTACACGACTCAAAATGTTACTTTTAGAACTTTAAAACATCGCTATATTTTGAATTTATGTTTATTTATATTCTTTAAGCACTCATGTTTGTTCAGTTTGTCATTATTTTGTATTGTAGTTTTGTGTTGTGATTACTTTTACTAGTTTCGTTTTCCACACAAAAAAAATGTGTTTTCGTTTGTAACTCGTTTATGTTACTTTTCTCTTGAAAATGTTACTCTTTGAGCTGTCTCCTGTTACATTTGACTATCGGCAACTGGCAGCACTGGTCGTGTGTATTTTCGAAAGGTTTTCGAAAGTTTTTGTTTTCCTGTCCCTGCATAATACTCTTTGTCTTAGAAGAAATATTCTAAATAATTTATTTGGAAGATACTGTATTTGATTAGATAGATCTGTTCCTGTATTACTATTTAACAAAGTAATTAATCGTCCAAAAGCACAGATTGCACTTCGCTGCAACATTGATGACTTTTAAAAACTACTGAGTTTTGGCGGGAACCGAAAAGATGGTGTCGTGTTTTTGTATTATTTTCTAAAACTTGTGATTCTTCGAGTGTTAAATTGTAATAATGGTGGATTATTAACGTTTACCGGTTCGTCAACGTGCACGAGTGTGGGCAAATGATACAAACATCGCGAAACGCGATTTTTCGTGTTCTCTACAAAACTTCACTTAAAGTTTCAGTAAAGTATCCATAACTTTACTGGAATGGGAAAAGGGGAGGGATTCATCGTCTTCATCATCACCTCATCATCATCATCTCATCATCTGTTACTGAAGGAAAAAATATTACTAAGAATCCGACTGAAGGACGAGTATCCATGGTCATGAATAAATTAATAAAAAAAAAAAAATTAAAAACTACTTGCTGTTCTACAACGATTTAGACAGGCTCGTAATTTCCAGAATCATTCAATGATAATACAGAAACGACGTGTAATCGCTTATTTACTCTGTTAACCTAAGTAACTGAAAAAGAAACAATGAATAAAGAGAACAAGAGTGCTGCTGGACTGGTATGTACTTTGTTCTTCTACTACGTTGTACACATTTGCCAAGTTAATGGTTGTGTTGTTACACGGTGCCTCTCGCTGTCGACGTTCTTCCTAGGGCTGCTGCTCGTCTCCCAATTCTTATCCATTACTAGCAACTATCTGCACTTGCAAAAAGCACTGTGAAATGTAGAGACAGGGTTCTTCACATGTGTGTGTTGTCAGTTAAAGTGACAATAAATAAATAAATTCTATATTCTTTCTATAACTTATGCATAATTAGCAGGTCAAATTTTGACTACACCACGCTTCTTACTAAAACATAGTTTTGACCTGTAACAAAGAGATCTTATTTCAAATATTTCAGCGTCGGTCAGCGATTGTTGAGAGGATACGACTCAGAGAAGAATGGTCGGAGTTGAAAGGACGCGAGTCTCATCCCAATGCGAGACAAAAGAACAATGTATTGACCAAGAAACAGACTAATGTGAAGATAGCTAGTGGCGTTAAGAATGTAACAAACAGTGACAGAAGCCGGAAGGTATTAAAATCTAATTATATTAGAGTTTCATCTTAACTGAGGCTTTGCTATACTATATCTACAAAACCTTGTTATATTTATCTAGTATTCAAATTCTAAAATAATATTTGCTGGCAGTAAAATTTTATCAACAATATTAATGAAGAAATCTGAATGTTGTTCGGAAAAGTGTGGGTGTTGCAATGTTGAAATACACCTCTGCCAACTCCTTCAGGGAATGGCGTGACAAAATATTATTTAACAATGAAGATGATCAGTGCCCTGTCAATTAAATGTTAGAAGCATTTTTGCTTTGAACATTTGATAACCAGGGTCCTTATTATTATTTGAGATGGGGGCAATAATTCTTGCACTGACATCTTGCTTGGGCGGTATTGTACGTAGAACAGAGCCCTAATCAGTGGTACTCAAATAATTGTCAGAAACATACAAATGGCTCATTCTCCCAGTAGACAGAGAGCTATGCTTTGCATACTTAATAACCTAACTTATATCTATTGCCTACTTGCTGCTGGAGTACCAGCACCAGCCTCAATAACCAAGAGTTATCCACAATTTCCAGCCCAGCGCTAGAAATACACAGCAAACGGAGAATGCCCTGTGTGGTGTAGTAGCACTAGTAGAGGTTGGGGCGGAGAGCCGCGCGCTGCCGCTACGGGCCGCCCTGACGGCTCTAGGAGCCAGCGTGCTGCCAGCCTGGAGTCCGCTCGTCACGCATCTTGTATGGAGTCAAGGTAACTTCAATAGCCATTGGAGAATGCTCTATGTGATGTAATACTTATTTCTTTTTAAAAATACATATCTAAGCAATAAAATAAAGATAACATAGCTTGTTTTTTGTCTATTACATTAAGGCAGAGACTGACTAATAACGTTTCGTATTACATATTGTGTTCGCGTATCGAGTATGCGACAGTTCGCAAGTCGCGGCGCGCCTTAATACGAAACGACCTTTTAGAAATAAACACTGTATGTGTAAACTAAATAGACTACTATCACTACTTCGACTAAAAATGAGTTATGTATAGAATTAAACAACAGGCATAAATTATTTTTGATATGGCTAGGTGTGGTGTGAAATATATCGAAATATTTGCAAACCCAGGCGGGTGCCGCTCGACGCGCGCGCGCGGGCGCGCCCTGGCCTGCCGCCTGGTGTCCCCGCTGTGGGTGGAGGCCTGCGCCGCCGCCTCGCGCCGCCTGCCCGAGCAGGCCTTCCCCGCCGCCGCGCGCCCCTCCGACCTGCCCTCGCCCAGGACACTCACCCGCCTGCTTGTAAGTGACTACCTTCCCCGCCGCCGCGCGCCCCTCCGACCTGCCCTCGCCCAGGACACTCTCCCGCCTGCTTGTAAGTGACTACCTTCCCCGCCGCCGCGCGCCCCTCCGACCTGCCCTCGCCCAGGACACTCTCCCGCCTGCTTGTAAGTGACTACCTTCCCCGCCGCCGCGCGCCCCTCCGACCTGCCCTCGCCCAGGACACTCTCCCGCCTGCTTGTAAGTGACTACCTTCCCCGCCGCCGCGCGCCCCCTCCGACCTGCCCTCGCCCAGGACACTCACCCGCCTGCTTGTAAGTGACTACCTTCCCCGCCGCCGCGCGCCCCTCCGATCTGCCCTCGCCCAGGACACTCACCCGCCTGCTTGTAAGTGACTACCTTCCCCGCCGCCGCGCGCCCCTCCGACCTGCCCTCGCCCAGGACACTCACCCGCCTGCTTGTAAGTGACTACCTTCCCCGCCGCCGCGCGCCCCTCCGACCTGCCCTCGCCCAGGACACTCACCCGCCTGCTTGTAAGTGACTACCTACCCCGCCGCCGCGCGCCCCTCCGACCTGCCCTCGCCCAGGACACTCACCCGCCTGCTTGTAAGTGACTACCTTCCCCGCCGCCGCGCGCCCCTCCGACCTGCCCTCGCCCAGGACACTCACCCGCCTGCTTGTAAGTGACTACCTTCCCCGCCGCCGCGCGCCCCTCCGACCTGCCCTCGCCCAGGACACTCTCCCGCCTGCTTGTAAGTGACTACCTTCCCCGCCGCCGCGCGCCCATTATTGTGTATTTTCATACACACGCTCGTCGATTACGGGTACTCCTGATCTAGCCATTCTTTAGAACGTCTTCGATTTGGTCAAGATACGTTCGCCTAAGTAGATTGACCATTCACCCTCGCCTTGTAAGTCTGTTTCGTCAATCTCGTTTCATCCATTCGCTCAACGTGTCCAAACCATCTAAGCATCCCTTTCTCAATCTTTACAAAACATCCTCTATCACACCACAAACAACTTCTTAGCAAGTAACTACCTCTACGAATCTTAGCAAAAAAAACCCTGAAATGGCAAAAAAAATCATCTGTTCATCAATGGTACTTAAGTAATCGTCGAAAAAACAAATACTGAGTTGTTTCAGTAAACTCTGAGAACTCGATTTGTTCCGTTAATAATGTTCTTCCATCTTTTCCAATCTCACTGGTATAAAAGATTCCATTTATTTTTCACCACATTACATCAAATACAGGTCAAAATTCCAAACCACAATTTACCAACAGTTTACTAAATTTCCAGAAAAAGGCTGAAATGGAAAACATACCACTAGCAGACTTACTGTCAGACAGTACCGATGAGAACCAGAAGCAGCTTCGACTGAGGATGTCCAGCGAGACGGAACAAGACACCAGCGTCACGGACACGTCGCGAGATACGTCGAGGGATACATCGAACGACAAATCCAGAGAAACATCGAACGATAAAGTTGGTAAGTGCCTAAACAAGCAGCGGGGCTCTACATTTCACTCACAGCGAGAAATTAGAATTTTAAACAGTGTTTTATGTTTTGGAGTTAGACCGGGTAACTATTGTACGTGATAATGGAATTTGCTGTTATCTTAGAATATTCTTTTCATCATTTACTGATATATTTGACAAATATGCACCGGAATACCCATGTAAGCATAACGTGTAAGCTTAAAATATCAGTTTCTCGGTTAATTTGCTTATTAATTAATTATTAAATAAATAAAATATTAGGTAGTAAATCATCTACGATGGCCGCAAATTCCATGATTACTTAATTTTGGTACCTGGTCTAACTCCGAAATCAAATAACTGTTTGAAATTTAAATTTCGCACCGCGTATGAGACATATCACCTCAAGTGACAAAAGCTTCGCCTCAAGCGCCTGTAGCAGGGGAGCAATTTAGGAGCAATTTAGGAGGAATGTTGGAGCAATTTAGGAGTTGTCTCCTACACATATACCTGCCATTCAGTAAGAGAGTAAACGTCTCTCTGAACACACGCTTTATTATCGAAACCTCAAAGGATCGGTATAGCCTTGGCTTTTCCACGATGTTACCGCAATAAAAAAGAGAAGGAGATACTGGGTACAAAAACGAAGCGTTGGTTTTTAAATACTTTTTTTGTCCTACATGTGTGCGAGTCTTTAAACACTTCTATCACTTGAACTGAGCAAACTTCTCGCGCTTTATCGTTAATTGTGAGCAAAACACATTCACTTAGCGTGGCAGTAATCAACGTATTTCTAAATACATACGTTGATTTCTAAATACGTTGTTCTTTTTTTTGGGGCTGTGCTACCCACGTCCATAGGAGTGTACTCTATTTTGATTCCCTACACGTGGTCCCTGGGTAGTGGGAGGTTCTCTGTTCTCTGGTGGGAGGCTTTGGCCGTGGCTAGTTACCACCCACCGGACCAAGCCATGCCGTGAAATGACCTAGTCGTGTTTCGGGATGTAGTCCGGTGTAACCGTTCCGAAGACGGGTCTGAGCAGTAGCGCACTTGTAGCGCCTCACTCAACTGCCGTCTTTGTACTTCTTCACTCTACAAAACTTCAAGGCTAGAGTGAATTAGTACCTTATAGGTCCATCTTAGATCACAACGTCGCTTAACATTAGGCGAGTTGGTGGTCAAACGCCGAACTATTCTACATTAAAAAAAAAATGACACAATTCGCTCTTCACACGTGCCGGTGGCAGGGAGGACTTAGGGAGCTAGGAAGGGCTCGCGTTCCTGCCGCCCTGCAGCAGGGCCGACCTAGACAATCGCCTCTGCCTACACACAACACAATCAAGGAGACAATTCGACTCAAACTCCTGCTCCTTTAAATAGCCCTCTGAAATTGCTCCTGCTGCAGGCAAATGAGTAGCCAGCTTTAGCTGATTATGACCAAACGTTAACATATGAACACAGAATACTCCCCATTAAGTGCCTATGTATAAAATTGTATGAGGGCAAATCTTCGATTAATTATACCCGGGTATATTTACTATTGATCGAAGGGGATAATAGACTAGACTGCGATGCCAAAATCCGCAAAAAAAGTATTGTCAAAATAAAACTTCAAAACTTAAAATAATTACACTAATATTCTGAGCTTCAAAACGACTAGACTTCAAAAAATAAAAACTCAAAAAAAGTCATCAAAGACAGTCAATGCTAAAGACAAATCACTAAAAAATAATTAAAAGTTGAAAACCAAAAAAAAGAAGAATAATTAAAATGATGTCTTATTATTGTGGTAAAAAGTATAGCCGATACTAGGTAGGTGTAGTAGTCTATCGAAATAATATATATTTGACCGAAGTATTAGCCTGAACCACATAACTAGCAGTTTTCCTCTAATTGTGACCTCGAGACCTCATATGTCCACAACCTCTGGACCGAACTGGCCCACAATCGAACCTAAAAATTATTTTTGCATGAACTATCAGCAGGAGAATGTTCATGAAGGTCGGATCAACGGTCCTCAAGGGTTTGTCCCAGTAGACCCTGAGACCTCTCTTTAATTCGGCCAGAAGCGATGTGTGACTTCAAGTCTCGAGTGAATTGATTTCTGCTAGGCACTAGCATGATCCGAAAAAACAAGGTCAAGCATTCAGCAAGCACGTAATAACGTCATCGTCATCCGTCTCTTTCGAACTTGTTGTAAATTACTTATTTCTGTCTTGCTTAAGCGTCGATTGACGTCACTACGTGTTGCTGAATGCTTATTATACCATGGGCACTAGCAGATCCAGGCCTCAAGAGTAAGGCCTAGTTTACACAGTGCGAGCTGCTGACCAGACAGTAGACAGCTACTCGGCTTGTCTAATCGTACGCCAATAGCTCGGCTCGCCTTTACTGTCTACACGATAGTAGTAGCTGCTGCCCAGTCTTGTGAGTACCGCGATGTCGAGTGAACGTGTTAAAATAAAAAAAACTGTGATACGCTCTATGACAACAATATTATGTCAAGAATTGGAAAATATATATAAAATTTAAAAAAAAGAGCGGAAGAAAAGGGTTTGGATTAGAGAATGGATGGCTAGAAGATCCTTAAGGGATACAATTACCATTTTTAACGAGCTTTCCCATGAAGACCCACAAGAATATAGAGCAGTGGTGAGAGTGACACCTGAACAAGTTGCTGTCAGGCGAGTATGCAAGTGAAAACAAAAAATCTTGAAGTAACTCGGATGCTAGCTACTGTCCAACTCGCACGTGCGAATTACTCGTAAGCGACGTCCAAACAGTGCGAGTCACTGCAGTGCAGCTACTCGGCAGGCTGACTCGTACGCCAGCTCGCACTGTGTAAACTAGGCTTAAGCAGCTCAGGCCAAAAATTATCTAATTGACACTCCATTATAGTCAAAAATGTCTATTGTTTGGTGCTGTTGTGTTTATCTAGCTTGATGAAGGTTACCATCAGCTATTTCAAGCCTCCTTAACCAAAATGTTACTGACTCTAACAAGGCTTACTTTCATCGGAATCAAACATAACATAACGTCACGCCTTTCCCCCGAGGGGGCTGGCAGAGGTGTAATGCAATACCCACACTTCGCCGGACGATATTCAGTCCCAATGTGACAGGGGGCGAGCCTGTCGCCATACACCGGGTTCCAGTCGTGTAGCTGATGACATACAAAACGCGCATATGTTCACACAATGAACAAATTGGTGCGTGCCGTCTGCTGGGTTCGAACCCGCTCCCTCTGGCTTGAGAAGCAGGCCTTCTCCAACTAGGCTGTCATCGCTTGTAGACTTGTCACGGCTATACGGCTGAACGGATCTTGTTGAATTTTGATAATTAGTTAAATATTTTTCAGGAGGTTTTTGGAAACTATTTTTTTTAAAAACGCGAACAAAGTAGCTGGAAACTGCTAAAATAACGGCAAAAAAATGTTTGTTGTATGGGAGCCCCCTTAAATATTTTATTTTATTCTGTTTTTTAAGTATTTGTTGTTATAGCGGCAGCAGAAATACATCATCAACACACAACATCTACTATCTAACTATCGCGGTTCATGAGATACAGCCTGGTGACTGACGAACAACGGAGTCTTAGTAATAGGACCCTGTTTTACCCTTCAGGTACTGAAGCCTAAAAATCAGGCCTGTTTAGTGGTACTGGTTCGAACACTATGTATGTTCACCAACATTCTATTAAAAATAATCAAATACACATCTACATATAACTTCATTTGAATCTAAGCCTTATCATTCCACAATAGAGTTGATAACATTTACTTAAGTGTTTTTACCACTTTTAGGCATCGTGACACCGACGCGATCACAGAGCGACTGACAGCGAAACAAGGCTTACACTTGATCTAAGCCTGGTTTTCAAGGTGCTATTTTCCGTATTGAGACTTTACATCTATGTATATCTGATCGAAGCTACCCTATTATAAAACCCTGGACTATGATCCAAAAAACAAGGTCTAGCATTCAGCAAACACAAAATGACGTCATAGTCATCTGTCTCTTTCGAACTTGTTGTAAATGACTTATTTATGTCTTGCTCAAGCGTCGATTGACGTCACAACGTGCTTCTGAATGCTATACCTGGCGAAGTAAATTATTATACCATGCCCTGGACTAACCACTGTTTCTAGGCAAGCGTGCTCCATCGTAGGCTGCATCATTGATTAGCATCAGGTTATATGGCGGCCTAACACAAGCTTGTTAATAAAAAAAACTTATCTCCATTGCTTTAAGGTACAAAATCGCGAGACAAGCCACAGCGAGCGATACCAACGCGATCAGAAGCTGCACCATCCAAGTCGCGACGGAAACTGTTCACACAAAGGGAGGCTGACGAGGAAGAGAGTGACGATTCTGGTCAGTTCAATTTAGACTGTATAATAAAACAGCTTTAGGTTTAGAATCGGGAATAAAAACGGCGCTGTTATACTTAGATGTTGTTCAGTAAATAGGTTTTGACTGAAGTAGAATTTGACTGCTTCGGTGGCTCAGTTGGTAGTCTTCTATAATCCAGGGCAGAAAAAAAAACGTTTTAACAAACTATGTAGATGTTCTTTGACACTGTACGTTGTCAGCCTGAACGGTTTTATAAAAATCCGTTCACACGTTTGGGCGTGAAGAAATAACAAACAACCACACACACAAACTTTCGAATTTAAGGAATTTAAGCAGGACTAGCTGCGCTCCGCGGTGTTACCCGCGGTCAATAGTTTGCCTGGATTCAGAGAATACATTTCTTTATATTTTTTCGATTTCAGATGAAAATACACCAATCCCCAAGACAAGGAAACCATCGTACAAGCCAACTGTGAAAGTTAAACCAAAGAACACAACGATGCAAGTAGATAAAAGAGAGTTGGCGCGCGCCGAGCGACTCGCTAAGAGAATCATCACCGGGGTACACGGTCAGACGACGCACAAGGAGGATACTCCTAGGATCGTGAGTATACTACACATAGATAGTAGACAAGAGAGAGCTGAAGGTTAGCAAGGAGACTCATCACCGAGATACACGGTCAGACGACGCAGAGGGAGGATACTGTTAGGATCGTGAGTATACTACACATAGATAGTAGACAAGAGAGAGCTGAAGGTTAGTAAGGAGACTAATCACTGAGGTACGCGGTCAGACGACGCACAGGGAGGATACTCCTAGGACCGTGAGTATACTACTCATAGATAGTAGACGAGAGAGCTGAAGGTTAGCAAGGAGACTCATCACCGAGGTACGCAGTCAGACGACGCACAAGGAGGATACTCCTAGGATCGTTAGTATACTACACATAGATAGTAGACGAGAGAGCTGAAGGTTAGCAAAGAGACTCATCACCGAGATACACGGTCAGACGACGCACAGGGAGGATACTTCTAGGATCGTGAGTATACTACACATAGATAGTAGACAAGAGAGAGCTGAAGGTTAGTAAGGAGACTAATCACTGAGGTACGCGGTCAGACGACGCACAAGGAGGATACTCCTAGGACCGTTAGTATACTACACATAGATAGTAGACGAGAGAGCTGAAGGTTAGCAAGGAGACTCATCACTGAGGTACGCGGTCAGACGACACACAGGGAGGATATTCCTAGGATCGTTACTATACTACACATAGATAGTAGACGAGAGAGCTGAAGGTTAGCAAGGAGACGCACAGGGAGGATACTGCTAGGATCGTGAGTATACTACTCATAGATAATACACAAGAGAGAGCTGAAGGTTAGTAAGGAGACTAATCACTGAGGTACGCGGTCAGACGACGCACAAGGAGGATACTCCTAGGACCGGTAGTATACTACACATAGATAGTAGACGAGAGAGCTGAAGGTTAGCAAGGAGACGCACAGGGAGGATACTGCTAGGATCGTGAGTATACTACTCATAGATAGTAGACAAGAGAGAGCTGAAGGTTAGTTAGGAAACTCATCACCGAGGTACACGGTCAGACGACGCACAGGGAGGATACTGCTAGGATCGTGAGTATACTTCACACACTTATTTGGCATGGCTAGGCGTATCCTTAAACTAGCCAATGGGAACACTGCGTCACAACCCGCACTTCCATTTAACTGCATATTTGTGGATACAAATATTTCGCAATGCAAGATCTGTAGAAGTATTCTATGGTCATATTCACATGCCGACTAACGGCTAAATAGCAGAACTAAATATAAAATATCTAAGGGCGCTCCTAGACGTTTTTACTGCAAGACTGGCCCGGCAATACTGACAATATTGCCATCTATAGCCCGGCCATCATCAGCCATGCTAGAAATGTATGACTTCATGGCCGAGCCACACTCAAAGTATTGTGGAGCCTTGTTTTTTATTCTTTAGGCAATAAATTTAATTTCGTTTGGTCAAAATCCTACGTTTCCTTTGCAGGTTTTAACGGGCATGTCCAGGAGCGAGCGTCGCATTGTCTCAGAAGCAGTGAGGTCGCTCGGCGGCAGGATACAGGCGGCGGTAGACAAGAGGACTACGCACGTGCTGGTCGGCAGCTTCCTGCATGATGACGAGTTTAATAAGACATGCGCAGGTTGGGACACATAGATAAATTACACTGTGTGAAACATGCTTTAACGGCTACACAATTTAATAAGACCTGCTCAGGTTGGGGCACATAGATAAACTACACTATGTGAATCCTGCTTTGACCGCTACACAATTTGGTGAAACATACTCTAGCCGGTTTAGTCTGAAGCGGTCAGATCCTTCGGCTGTTGAATACGGGGCTCCGTAGCAAAGAGGACTATACACGTGCTGGTCGGCAGTTTTCTTCACGATGACGAGTTTAATAAAACATGCGCAGGTTGGGATACATAGATAAACTACACTATGTGAAACATGCTTTAACGGCTACACAATTTAAAAAGACCTGCGCAGGTTTGGATACATGAGAATAACTACACTATGCGAAACATGCTTTAACCGGTACACAATTTGATAAGACCTGCGCAGGTTGGGACACAGATAAACTACACAATGTGAAACATGCTTTAACCGGTACACAATTTGATAAGACCTGCGCAGGTTGGGACACAGATAAACTACACAATGTGAAACATGCTTTAACCGCTACAAACATACTTAATTTAACCGCTTTAGTCTGAAGCGTTGAGATCCTTGGGCGGTTGAATACAGGGTTCCGTAGACAAGAGGACTACACACGTGCTGGTCGGCAGCTTTCTTCACGATGACGAGTTTAATAAGACAGGCGCAGGTATCTATACATAGATAAACTACACAGTGTGAAACATGCTTTGATCGGTTTAGTCTAGATTAACTGCGTCCCGTCGGTCCCACGGTTTTAACCCCTTTTTTTTCACCTTGAGAAAATCCTTAATGGATACTACCAACAGCCCGGGTGCGGGCACAGAGTGGTTATGTGGGAATCCCGCAACTGACGGCCTATCCACTAAAAATCCAAGGGTGTTCCACCTCGGCGCAAAATGTCGGGGCTACGGGACCGCTGTCGTACTCTTCCGCAGCCCCGAGAGCGCCAGCCCCTTCGAGCACCTCCTCGAGCTTGCGCTCTCTCCCTCTCGATGACGATGTGTCGAACACCAGACACATCGTCATCATCCACCTCCTCGGGGACCAATTTGCCCGTGGACGCCAGACAGCACCCGTGTCTAGGCGCCCATGGTCCCCATGCGACGGGTCAGATTAGTGGCCCCGCCGCCTGCCATGTCGGCCGCAGAGGATAGGGAGAGCGGCAACGAAACACCGACACGCCTCTTCCTCTGCGGCCCCACCGCGTCCGCCATCGAACGGTAGCGACCCCGTTTGGGCCGCGGAAGATAGGGAAAGTGGCAACGACACACCAACAGTCCTCTCCCGCCGCGGCCCCCAGCCTTCGGTTGCAGTGTCGCCCATGCGACACTGCACCCCATCTCAGTTGTGGGTCTGTATGTGCAATACAGACCCACACCCTACTTAGGCCGCTTCCAAATGGGCTTTGGGCTAAAAGCCCCAAGAAGCGGCCCCACCTCGGATTGCTCTTGGCTTCACCGTGGTTGCCGAAGCCACGGCTACTGAGCCCCCCCGCCACGACAAGGCGGGAACCCGCGGGGGAGACGGTTTTAACCCTGGACTAACGCAAAGGTTAGTTTTTAACGGCGGGGCTCCAAACATACCATACCGTGCCATACCAAATTTCAACAAAATCCGTCCGTCCGGCTGTTATTAAGTGTCCACGCGAGCCACGATTAATCACTCCGTTTTCGCCATTTCCACCACTAAAGTGATAGATGCTGAAACTTCAACAAGTGAAGTTTTGTAGTGACAAATGTGATAACTATCGTCACGCCTTTCCTCTGAAGGGGCTTGCAGATGTGTATTACAGCACCCACACTTCGTCGAACGATATTCAGTCCCAAATGTGACAGGGGGCGAGTCTGTCGCCATACACCGGGCTCCAGTCATGTATTTTATATTTATTTTATTCGGTTTATTTTTATATTTTATACTTTGAGCTGTTTATATTAGGCGGTCACCAATAACCGAAATATATTATAGTATACTTCACCCAGTGTCTATTACTTCAAAGAACAACTGCACGAAAATATCCTTTCAACGGGGGGGCTATTCCTGCGCGTGAGATGAGATGAGATTTTATCTTGGTCACTCTCACACCTATGACGTTTCAAACTAGAGCAACAAGGACGCAAAATGGTGAGATGAGAATCTCAAATCTCCGAATAGGGTCCCCGTACATATGTTGGTACAATGAATAAATTGATGTTTTGGTGTTGGTGCGTTTTGACTTTCACTTATAGCTATTGGCGTCATAACTAAATGATTTGTGTGTATGTTTGTTTGTACTTTTCAGATGTACCCTCACCCCCAACCGAGCCACCGCCGAACCCTAAGCACCGTACACTGAGCGCTCTGTGCGGCGCAGTGCGCGGGTGCCGCGTGCTGCGCGCGCAGTGGGCGCTGCGCGCGCGCAGCCGCGGGGGCTGGCCGCACCACGCGGGGTACGAAGTGCCGCATCTCAAGAAGATCTCTGAGGTACACACTACATACTACAGGGGTCTTAATAATTATTGTTTTGCAATCACCATTTCATCATTCAATCATCAGAAGTGTTGTAGTTAAACGATGGTATGCTAACATAACATATCGTCACGCCTTTCCCCCGAGGGGGCTGGCAGAGGTGTAATACAACACCCACACTTCGCCGGACGATATTCTGTCCCAAATGTGACAGGGGGCGAGCCTGTCGCCATACACCGGGCTCCAGTCATGTAGCAGATGACATACAATACGCACATATGCTCACACAATGAACAAATCGGTGCGTGCCGTCGGCTGGGTTCGAACCCGCTCCCTCTGGCTTGAGAGGAGGACCTTCTCCCAACAAGGCTGCCATCGCTTTTTTTCACCACACTTTTTTTGGTCATCACTTATAAAATCAACAATAGTGCCAGCTCGCAAAGTAAACATAACATTATCTTATTTCTAATCTGTGTATTACAGAAGGCCCGCCTGGAAAGGTCAGCGTGGGGCAAGCAGCGTTCGGAGTACGCGTACGACGTGTTCTGTGGGATGCGCGTGAGTGCGGGCTTCGGGGCGGAGCAGCGGGGCGCGGCGCTGCTGCTTCTGCGCCTGTGCGGGGCCGTGCTGCTGGACGGAGGTACTATAAAATCAAAGTCAAAGTCAAAATGTTTTTATTCAATTTATTTTATTTTTACATTTCAGGTCAACCAACGACCTTACAATAACAGAATAGTAAATTTAATTTAATTACTAAAAAAGTCATTTAGAGGGAGACACTTCTAAGAAATATAGTAGAAAAAAAGGAATTGACGCACAAATAGAATGATTAAATAAATAGAATTGAAGTAGACGTAACAAAAAAAATGAAATAATAAACAACGCAAAATAGTAATTTTTGAAAAAAGAGTGAACTAAAAATAAAAATTTTATATAAAGATAAATATGTAGATAGATAAAGCATAGTATCAGTACTCACTAACAAAAAGAAAATACAGGAAATTTATTTGTATTTAGGTATCAAAGATACACTTATGAACGTCAAAGTTATTTAAATAGACTCGACCGCCTTGTTCGGACAACTACTCCCTCCTACTACTCAACTACTACTACTCAATACTCAATTACTATTTAACTACTGTAGACTACTACTAAATTTTGAGGGTTTGCGTGACCGCCTCCCACTTTCTTCTCTATCATCATCATCATCAGCCCGTAACCGCCCACTGCTGAGCATAGGCCTCTCTTCTCGTACGCCACTCATCCCGGTCCTGAGCCAATCTTGTCCAGGTTCGACCCGCGACATTTACAATATCGTCGACCCAGCGTGCTGAAGCCCGACCAACGCTTCCCTTGCCGATATGCGATCTTCTCTATCACGATGCGCCAAATTTAGACTACTAACATATCGTCACGCCTTTCCCCCGAGGGGGCTGGCAGAGGTGTAATACAACACCCACACTTCGCCGGACGATATTCAGTCCCAAATGTGACAGGGCGCGAGGCTGTCGCCATACCCCGGGATCCAGTCTTATAGCAGATGGCATATATTTAGATTAGACTACTAGTCCATACTAGTATAGCTCGCGTCACGTAAAAAGAACGCTTTCGGTCAAGCTGCTGATTTAGCCATTTATAGGTCTATTTGGTATCTACCAACAGCCAATATATGATGCCCTATACTTTTAAACCAAACCTACCTACCTACTACTAACCAAATTAGTCACAGTATAATTATCATGAGGAAGGTTTTTGCATGTACCATTTTCTTAATAAACACGAACAAGGTTAGGGGTAACAGATAGTATTATAAAATAAATACCTGGATGACCGAGCTTTCCTCGGTATTTTTTTTTTTTTTTTTTTGTTTTTTGGAAAATAAACAATTGATTTTAGTCTAACCTCAAAGCAAACACTCAATGACTTCGTGTTACTTAACAACGCCATCTGCTGTTGTGTCGTTAAAGCAATTAGTTGCTCACAAAAAATAGTATTATTATTCGCCAATAGATGTCAGGAAGAGTCATATTTTTCAGTTGAGACTACTCAAACGCCTCCTTTTTGTTATTTTTCTTCCAAGTTTATGTTTAAGTTGATTATCGATAAAACACGAATAAAATGACATTTTCTAAAAATGATTCCTAGCTAGATCGATTTATCGCCCCCGAAACCCCCATATATACTAAATTGTATGAAAATCGTTGGAGCCGATTCCGAGATTCCAATTATATAGGTATATATACTCGTATATATATATACAAGAATTGCTCATATAAAGATATAAGATGGTATCGCTTGGACCCGTGCAGGGATCCTGGCGCTCGCTATTCTCTCTCTGTCTCTCTCTCTTGCTCTCCCTTTGACGCCTTACTCTGTGCCCCTGTACCGCGCGGGTAAGGACTCTTTAAGCGGTTTTACCCACTGTCCTGGAACCGCAATTTTTCGAGTTAAAGCAACCCTAGTGTTAATCCAGGGTTTAAGCTATCTCGGTTCCGAATTTCATCCAAATCCGTTCAGCTGTTTGAACGTGAAGTAACAAATACTTTCACATTCATAATATTAGTGTGATGAATTATGCGATTGAATTTTCCGGTATAGAAAACACAATCTTTATTTTTGGTTACCTTTTGACAGAACACTGCAGCAGACGAGCACGAACACAGTTCGGCGTTCTCACACAAAATGGTGCTCAAACACAAAATGGCGCTCAAACACAAAATGGCGCTCAAACACAAAATGGCGTCCTGACACAAAATGGCGGCCGCCGCGACGCGTCCCAGTACTACGTCACACCGCGACCTGACTGCGAGTATGACGTCAGAATCGGCTGCGAGGAAGGTGACGTCACGTCTAAATGGGTGTTCGACAGTGTAGCGGCGGGGCGCATGCGCAACACCCGGCGGTACCTCGTGCTCGATGAGATCTGTGCTCAAATGGAGAGGATTGGATGCTGAATGGAAAAATACCGGAAACTTATAAAATACCTGACCAAATATCGCGGACCGTATAAATACGTAACTGGCTGATACATACGACGGTGTGACAAAATGGCGGCTTATCACAAAATGGCGGCCTGTCAAAAAATGGCGGTTCCACTGCTACGTCACACAAGTCCCGACTGCGATTATGACGTCAGAATCGGCTGCGTGTATAGTGACGTCACGTCTAAATGGGTGTTTGACAGTGTGGCGGTGGGGGTACCTTGTTGCCGATGAGATATTTGCCTCAAATGGAGAAACTTAGATGCTGAATGTGTAACTGTAGTTCTAAAATGACTGACTAAATGTCGCAGATCGTATTAATACGACAGAAAACAACTAGCTGATACAAAATGCGGGCATGCGCGACACGACTCAGAATCTTATATCGGATATGATTATTTCTCAAATGGAACGGGTTGGGTTGATGACCTTATCAGCATGCTACGTTTTTTCCATAGAAGTTTAGCATAACTTCTATTACACAACTTTTATTATAAATACATCCTACTGTTATAATAAATTCTATCGAAAATACGTAGTACAAGTCTTAAAGAACAATCAATGAAAATGGAACAACGTCCCCTATTGGGCGGAAATAGCAACTCAATTTTTATTCATTTTGGGTTATACATATAGACGTTTTTCGTTAAAAATTATGACGATTATTATAAAATTCCGAGGATTAGACAAACGTAAATTTTTTTGTACAGTTCCCTTAGCGTGTTGTCTTATTGCGATGATTTTAGGTTCAGCCGCCGAAGCTGCGCGACCATGAACCTTATTGCACGGCGATACGGTTCGCGGTCGCTCAGCGTTGGTGGCTAAAAACAATTGAATTAATTAAAAAAAAATACAAAATCAGAAAAGTATTTTTTGATTAATGTATTTGATCAAGGATATGGTACAGATGTACAAACTTATTGTGTATTTATGTATACAAATATAAACCTTTTTTAATTGAACCAAGCTTTTTAAAAATAGTATTTTACTGTTTTTTGTTTCTTGATTAAAATTAACTGAGATTTTTTCTCTCATTTGTTCGACGATCGTCGAAGTCGAGAGAAATAAATCACAAAGGAATCGGACTAGTGAGAACAAACCGCTGTTCTGCGTAGAAGAGATCTAATTGGCTGACTTCAGCTTACCCCATTCCTTGATTTATAGTGTTCGAACGTGTTCGTCTATGAACATAACTAGCTGCGCCCCGCGGTTTCACCCGCGGTTAAAAATTCCTATGTGCTATTCTAGACTAAAATCTATCTCTGTGCCAAATTTCGTCCAGATCTGTTCAGCCGTTATGGCGTGAAAGAGTAACAAACATCCATCCATCCATTCTTACAAACTTTCGCATTTATAATATTAGTAGGATAATCATCGCAATAAGATGTCACTGTACATCTTACCATGTAAGTTAGCTTACCATGAATTTTAACTTTTTTTTTGTTTCCGTTTGGCTCCATACATTTTAATAAAGCGCCCCTGCTGGAAACCTTAAGGAACTAAGCTAAATGTATGGAGCCAAACAAAAACGAAACAAGATAGATAGATAAAAATTAGATTGTTCACACCAGAAAAACAAAACAAAATAACAGAAAAATCTTAAACTGTAGTGTAACAACTGGCGGCCTTATCACTAAGAGCGATCTCTTCCAGGCAACAACAACTTAACAAGTAACTTTATTAAAAGAAAAACAAAAAACCCGGCTGCAAAATATTGTACCTCGACAAACAAAACGCTCCTTCTTGCGCAGTCGCGTAAAAAGTGTTCATCCATAAAAAAACTATAAAAACTCGATGTAAATAGCTAGATCGATATAACTTATTTAATTTACCTAAGCATTAAGTTTAAATGTTTTATTTCTTATTTATAAGTTGATTCACCTTTTTGTTATACAAAATCAAATTGGAAAAATAAATAATTATTTTACCTATTTACTTCTTTATTTGTGACATTTAATTTCTCTGTGGTCTACGCTATTCTCACCCCGACGCGGCGAACCGCGGTAGCGAAGCGATACTACACAGATAGAGATGCAGCTTTAGGGAAATCACAGACAGCGAAATGTTACATACGTAAACTTCACTAGCGCGTGGGCGTACCGCCGCGTCGGTGTGGAAAAGGCGTTAAGTTAAGCTCGGAAAGATATGCCTCCACCACACACCGGCGATACACAGAAGTCAACGACAAACTGTTGTTAAATCCTTGTCATATATGGACACGCCGCACACTGAAGCCGTCGGCGCCCGCAAACAGTCGCCTAACTTCAGTTAGAGTAGTCAGACGTCCAAGCTTATGTAGACTCGTCCCTGGTGACTCGTCTACGCGCTTTTAAGATAATCACTCGTTATAGCGTCCCGGGACCCGACATGCACGGCCTCGACTCGTGCAGTTAGGTCTTCTTTGTATGAACTTCTATAGATATGCGCTCACTACATAAACTCCGGATCGCCTCGGTGTCAACGCGCGGACAGCGAGTGTGCCACTCGGTGACCACGCGCCGCCCGCGAGTGGTTCACGCGAGGACAAGTGACAATCGCTGACAGACTACTTGGAAATTCGTTGACCACGCGGCGTTTACACGAACTACCCGTTGACCACGAGTCGAGGCGGTCCCGAATCGCTCCAATGGTCATATTCCAATTTGAAGTACGCTAGCGTGCTAAAATTGAACAGTGTAATGGCTGTTAGACAGTAAGCAAATGTCAGTGAACTTAGCATATCATGTCCCAGCATATCATAAATAAAAGTGAGTTCTGTTCGCATGCAGTTGAGTTCTATAGTTCCTGATACTTTTTAGCAATAGTTCTGGTGATTTTACCTGAAAAAAATTAAACTGAAAATATGATATGCCAACTTCCCGTAGCATATCATTTTCTGAAAAACACAGAAAAAAAAATTGTTTCATATGCATTCGATTGAGTTATATAGTTCCTCATACTTTTTAGCGATAGTTCTGTTGATCTAAGATGCCAAAAAAAAAAAACAACAACCATGGGAACCAGCATATCATCGACGTAAGTAGCAAAACCGAAAATCTTGAATAAAAAATTACCAGCCTCAGAAGCTGGAACTATCCGGTTTTGAAGAATTGAGCACTGACTCTATCAGGTGAAAGCCGAAATATGCCCAGAACTATCCCGTGGAGGCTAGCATATCACACCTGTAGAAAAGTATAGGTAATTTGTGAAAAAGCCTTTTCAAAATAAAATCGAGCAGCTTTTGATACTGGCACTAGTCGGATTTGGAAGGATACTGGAGCACTGGAACTATCACAACGAACGAGAAATATGCCCAGGATTCACCCGTGGAAACATGCATATCATCATCGACGTAAGTGACAAAATCAAAAATCATATAAATAAATAATTATTAGCCTCAGAAGCTGGAACTATCCGGTTTTGAAGAATTGAGCACTGACTCTATCAGGTGAAAGCCGAAATATGCCCAGAACTATCCCGTGGAGGCTAGCATATCACACCTGTAGAAAAGTGCAGGTAATTTGTGAAAAAGCCTTTTCAAAATAAAATCGAGCAGCTTTTGACACTGGCACTAGTCGGATTTGGAAGGATACTGGAGCACTGGAACTATCACAACGAACGAGAAATATGCCCAGGATTCACCCGTGGAAACATGCATATCATCATCGACGTAAGTGACAAACCCGAAAATCATATAAATAAATAATTACCAGCCTCAGAAGCTGGAACTATCCGGTTTTGAAGAATTGAGCACTGACTCTATCAGGTGAAAGCCGAAATATGCCCAGAACTATCCCGTGGAGGCTAGCATATCACACCTGTAGAAAAGTGCAGGTAATTTGTGAAAAAGCCTTTTCAAAATAAAATCGAGCAGCTTTTGACACTGGCACTAGTCGGATTTGGAAGGATACTGGAGCACTGGAACTATCACAACGAACGAGAAATATGCCCAGGATTCACCCGTGGAAACATGCATATCATCATCGACGTAAGTGACAAACCCGAAAATCATATAAATAAATAATTACCAGCCTCAGAAGCTGGAACTATCCGGTTTTGAAGAATTGAGCACTGACTCTATCAGGTGAAAGCCGAAATATGCCCAGAACTATCCCGTGGAGGCTAGCATATCACACCTGTAGAAAAGTGCAGGTAATTTGTGAAAAAGCCTTTTCAAAATAAAATCGAGCAGCTTTTGACACTGGCACTAGTCGGATTTGGAAGGATACTGGAGCACTGGAACTATCACAACGAACGAGAAATATGCCCAGGATTCACCCGTGGAAACATGCATATCATCATCGACGTAAGTGACAAAATCAAAAATCATATAAATAAATAATTATTAGCCTCAGAAGCTGGAACTATCCGGTTTTGAAGAATTGAGCACTGACTCTATCAGGTGAAAGCCGAAATATGCCCAGAACTATCCCGTGGAGGCTAGCATATCACACCTGTAGAAAAGTGCAGGTAATTTGTGAAAAAGCCTTTTCAAAATAAAATCGAGCAGCATTTGACACTGGCACTAGTCGAATTTGGAAGGATACTAGAGCACTGGAACTATCACAATGAACGAGAAATATGCCCAGGATTCACCCGTGGAAACATGCATATCATCATCGACGTAAGTGACAAAATCAAAAATCATATAAATAAATAATTATTAGCCTCAGAAGCTGGAACTATCCGGTTTTGAAGAATTGAGCACTGACTCTATCAGGTGAAAGCCGAAATATGCCCAGAACTATCCCGTGGAGGCTAGCATATCACACCTGTAGAAAAGTGCAGGTAATTTGTGAAAAAGCCTTTTCAAAATAAAATCGAGCAGCTTTTGACACTGGCACTAGTCGGATTTGGAAGGATACTGGAGCACTGGAACTATCACAACGAATGAGAAATATGCCCAGGATTCACCCGTGGAAACATGCATATCATCATCGACGTAAGTGACAAAATCAAAAATCACATAAATAAATAATTATTAGCCTCAGAAGCTGGAACTATCCGGTTTTGAAGAATTGAGCACTGACTCTATCAGGTGAAAGCCGAAATATGCCCAGAACTATCCCGTGGAGGCTAGCATATCACACCTGTAGAAAAGTGCAGGTAATTTGTGAAAAAGCCTTTTCAAAATAAAATCGAGCAGCTTTTGACACTGGCACTAGTCGGATTTGGAAGGATACTGGAGCACTGGAACTATCACAACGAACGAGAAATATGCCCAGGATTCACCCGTGGAAACATGCATATCATCATCGACGTAAGTGACAAAATCAAAAATCACATAAATAAATAATTATTAGCCTCAGAAGCTGGAACTATCCGGTTTTGAAGAATTGAGCACTGACTCTATCAGGTGAAAGCCGAAATATGCCCAGAACTATCCCGTGGAGGCTAGCATATCACACCTGTAGAAAAGTGCAGGTAATTTGTGAAAAAGCCTTTTCAAAATAAAATCGAGCAGCTTTTGACACTGGCACTAGTCGGATTTGGAAGGATACTGGAGCACTGGAACTATCACAACGAACGAGAAATATGCCCAGGATTCACCCGTGGAAACATGCATATCATCATCGACGTAAGTGACAAAATCAAAAATCATATAAATAAATAATTATTAGCCTCAGAAGCTGGAACTATCCGGTTTTGAAGAATTGAGCACTGACTCTATCAGGTGAAAGCCGAAATATGCCCAGAACTATCCCGTGGAGGCTAGCATATCACACCTGTAGAAAAGTGCAGGTAATTTGTGAAAAAGCCTTTTCAAAATAAAATCGAGCAGCTTTTGACACTGGCACTAGTCGGATTTGGAAGGATACTGGAGCACTGGAACTATCACAACGAACGAGAAATATGCCCAGGATTCACCCGTGGAAACATGCATATCATCATCGACGTAAGTGACAAACCCGAAAATCATATAAATAAATAATTACCAGCCTCAGAAGCTGGAACTATCCGGTTTTGAAGAATTGAGCACTGACTCTATCAGGTGAAAGCCGAAATATGCCCAGAACTATCCCGTGGAGGCTAGCATATCACACCTGTAGAAAAGTATAGGTAATTTGTGAAAAAGCCTTTTCAAAATAAAATCGAGCAGCATTTGACACTGGCACTAGTCGGATTTGGAAGGATACTAGAGCACTGGAACTATCACAATGAACGAGAAATATGCCCAGGATTCACCCGTGGAAACATGCATATCATCATCGACGTAAGTGACAAAATCAAAAATCATATAAATAAATAATTATTAGCCTCAGAAGCTGGAACTATCCGGTTTTGAAGAATTGAGCACTGACTCTATCAGGTGAAAGCCGAAATATGCCCAGAACTATCCCGTGGAGGCTAGCATATCACACCTGTAGAAAAGTATAGGTAATTTGTGAAAAAGCCTTTTCAAAATAAAATCGAGCAGCTTTTGACACTGGCACTAGTCGGATTTGGAAGGATACTGGAGCACTGGAACTATCACAACGAACGAGAAATATGCCCAGGATTCACCCGTGGAAACATGCATATCATCATCGACGTAAGTGACAAAATCAAAAATCATATAAATAAATAATTATTAGCCTCAGAAGCTGGAACTATCCGGTTTTGAAGAATTGAGCACTGACTCTATCAGGTGAAAGCCGAAATATGCCCAGAACTATCCCGTGGAGGCTAGCATATCACACCTGTAGAAAAGTGCAGGTAATTTGTGAAAAAGCCTTTTCAAAATAAAATCGAGCAGCTTTTGACACTGGCACTAGTCGGATTTGGAAGGATACTGGAGCACTGGAACTATCACAACGAAAGAGAAATATGCCCAGGATTCACCCGTGGAAACATGCATATCATCATCGACGTAAGTGACAAAATCAAAAATCATATAAATAAATAATTATTAGCCTCAGAAGCTGGAACTATCCGGTTTTGAAGAATTGAGCACTGACTCTATCAGGTGAAAGCCGAAATATGCCCAGAACTATCCCGTGGAGGCTAGCATATCACACCTGTAGAAAAGTGCAGGTAATTTGTGAAAAAGCCTTTTCAAAATAAAATCGAGCAGCTTTTGACACTGGCACTAGTCGGATTTGGAAGGATACTGGAGCACTGGAACTATCACAACGAAAGAGAAATATGCCCAGGATTCACCCGTGGAAACATGCATATCATCATCGACGTAAGTGACAAAATCAAAAATCATATAAATAAATAATTATTAGCCTCAGAAGCTGGAACTATCCGGTTTTGAAGAATTGAGCACTGACTCTATCAGGTGAAAGCCGAAATATGCCCAGAACTATCCCGTGGAGGCTAGCATATCACACCTGTAGAAAAGTGCAGGTAATTTGTGAAAAAGCCTTTTCAAAATAAAATCGAGCAGCTTTTGACACTGGCACTAGTCGGATTTGGAAGGATACTGGAGCACTGGAACTATCACAACGAACGAGAAATATGCCCAGGATTCACCCGTGGAAACATGCATATCATCATCGACGTAAGTGACAAAATCAAAAATCATATAAATAAATAATTATTAGCCTCAGAAGCTGGAACTATCCGGTTTTGAAGAATTGAGCACTGACTCTATCAGGTGAAAGCCGAAATATGCCCAGAACT
Organism: Peribatodes rhomboidaria; assembly: GCA_911728515.1. Lineage (NCBI taxonomy): Eukaryota > Metazoa > Arthropoda > Insecta > Lepidoptera > Geometridae > Peribatodes > Peribatodes rhomboidaria. The sequence continues at coordinate 1,764,603 of OU452184.1, read as the reverse complement.
ATCCCGTGGAGGCTAGCATATCACACCTGTAGAAAAGTGCAGGTAATTTGTGAAAAAGCCTTTTCAAAATAAAATCGAGCAGCTTTTGACACTGGCACTAGTCGGATTTGGAAGGATACTGGAGCACTGGAACTATCACAACGAACGAGAAATATGCCCAGGATTCACCCGTGGAAACATGCATATCATCATCGACGTAAGTGACAAAATCAAAAATCATATAAATAAATAATTATTAGCCTCAGAAGCTGGAACTATCCGGTTTTGAAGAATTGAGCACTGACTCTATCAGGTGAAAGCCGAAATATGCCCAGAACTATCCCGTGGAGGCTAGCATATCACACCTGTAGAAAAGTGCAGGTAATTTGTGAAAAAGCCTTTTCAAAATAAAATCGAGCAGCTTTTGACACTGGCACTAGTCGGATTTGGAAGGATACTGGAGCACTGGAACTATCACAACGAACGAGAAATATGCCCAGGATTCACCCGTGGAAACATGCATATCATCATCGACGTAAGTGACAAACCCGAAAATCATATAAATAAATAATTACCAGCCTCAGAAGCTGGAACTATCCGGTTTTGAAGAATTGAGCACTGACTCTATCAGGTGAAAGCCGAAATATGCCCAGAACTATCCCGTGGAGGCTAGCATATCACACCTGTAGAAAAGTATAGGTAATTTGTGAAAAAGCCTTTTCAAAATAAAATCGAGCAGCATTTGACACTGGCACTAGTCGGATTTGGAAGGATACTAGAGCACTGGAACTATCACAATGAACGAGAAATATGCCCAGGATTCACCCGTGGAAACATGCATATCATCATCGACGTAAGTGACAAAATCAAAAATCATATAAATAAATAATTATTAGCCTCAGAAGCTGGAACTATCCGGTTTTGAAGAATTGAGCACTGACTCTATCAGGTGAAAGCCGAAATATGCCCAGAACTATCCCGTGGAGGCTAGCATATCACACCTGTAGAAAAGTGCAGGTAATTTGTGAAAAAGCCTTTTCAAAATAAAATCGAGCAGCTTTTGACACTGGCACTAGTCGGATTTGGAAGGATACTACAACTCTGGAACTATCAGAATGAACGAGAAATATGCCCAGGATTCACCCGTGGAAACATGCATATCATCATCGACGTAAGTGACAAAACCAAAAATCATATAAATAAATAATTACCAGCCTCAGAAGCTGGAACTATCCGGTTTTGAAGAATTGAGCACTGACTCTATCAGGTGAAAGCCGAAATATGCCCAGAACTATCCCGTGGAGGCTAGCATATCACACCTGTAGAAAAGTACAGATAATTTGTGAAAAAGCCTTTTCAAAATAAAATCTTTGGTTCAAAATAAGATTTGGTTATATATAATTTTCTCAAATAATTTTGCAATAATGCACAGTTTAGATATTGGCCTATAATTAACCACTTCGGTTTTCGAACCTTTTTTATGAATTGGTGAGACAAATGCTGACTTCCAGATTTGAGGGACTATGCCATCAGATATTGATTTGGAAAAAAGTAGTGAAATTGGCACGCAGATGGACTCGGAGCAACCAGTAAGAAATACTGGACTGACATCATCTGGTCCCGCTGACTTAGATGCGTCTAAGCCTGATAGCAGCTTCGAAACTTCAGATTCACGAATAACAATACTATTGATATCATAGGCTTAATCAGATTCGTGTGAAATTGGTGGATCGTCGCACTCTTCACCAGCCAGGAAGGTCGAATAGAAACACTCGGAGAACATTTCGCATATAGATTCGCCGGTTGTTGCCGTGGAGCCTTTGTACGTGATACAAGTAGGAATACCACTCGAGTTTTGAGAGGGTTTTTTAATGTACGACCAAAACTGTTTTGGGTGTTTTTCAATACCATTTTCTACAAGTGTCATAAAATTTTGATAACATTGGTTCTCTAGTAATTGAGCTCTTTTACTCGTACGTAGCAGCGTAAAGGTGTCAAAGTCCGATTTCATGCCATAGTTTTTATATTTCCTAAAAAACTTATACTTTTCTTTAATAACTTTAATGAGCGCTGGAGTAAACCACTTAGGGTAGGAATTATTTCGAACCAATTTCCTAGGAATAAACTCCATTTTGAGCTCATTAATAAACGAATAGAAAAAATTCACGGATCCCTCGAGAGACCTTGATGAAAATTCACTTATCCAATTTATCTCTGATATTCTTAAATTTATTGATCTATAGTTCCCTTTATTGTATAAATACTTAAAAAATGACTTGGATTCCAAAAGTTCAAGTTGCGCAAAATTAACATCAATCAAGATAGCTTTATGATTAGGGTCCAATGGCACCAAGGGGTCAAAGTTTTCAGTTACAACTAATTCATCATTCGACCAGACTAAATCTAGAAATCTACCAAAGTTGTTGCATATGCCATTGTATTGATGAAAATCGTGGGTGTTCATATCGTCGATTAACAAAGTTTCTATTGTACTTGAGTACGTAGGCAAAAAATGCAAGCCGGAGCTTGGTGACCAACTAATGTTCGTAAGGTTGAAATCACCTATTATAATAAATTTGTCCGTGGGATACGTGATCAACAAGTCATTTAATTTAGATAAATAATTTTCAAGCTGTTGGTTAAATGAGAATCCTAGGTTTTGATTGCAAAGGTATAGGCAACTTACAAGTATATTCATGAAAGACTTATTTTTTAACCTAATGCCGATAGTGACCCATATATCTTCAGCGCTAGACTGGAATGTACTCTGCGAAATAGCATGTAAATCTTTACGCACCGCTATCAGAACACCACCACTATATTTTTGTTTAGTAAGGTTATAATCGCGATCACGACGCCACACAACATACCTATTGTCGAACAACTCGGACGTTGATACTCCCTCCGGCAGCCAAGATTCAGTTAACAATATAATATCGTTTGCACATAAACATAGATTGCGATAGAAAATAGATGTTTTGGTACGAAGTCCTCTGACATTTTGATAATATATATTTAACTTGCCTATGGTTGTACTATCCATTATCTACTGAACATAGAAATACTCTAGAAATATTATAAGACAGCACTGATATGTGACATACAAAACAAACCATTCCTGAGAAAATTATTATCTCAAAACGATATTTGTTAGGACAAAGCAGGCTAATACAAACACGGGCGAGCTTAGCATTTATGCATTCTAAGTGAGTTCGAGCAAAATAAGTGATCGTGCCCGGTAGCAGGGCGCGCGACCGACTGGCGTTAGAACAATAGCTAGAGATAAGGCGAGCGGCAGCGGTTGAAGCAGGGGTTACAAACACTCCCCCGAGGGTTCCCGCCTTGTCGTGGCGAAGGGGCTCAGTAGCCGTGGCTTCGGCAACCACGGTGAAGCCAAGAGGAATCCGAGGTGGGGCCGCTTCTTGGGGCTTTTAGCTCCAAAACCCACATGGAAGCGGCCTAAGTAGGGTGTGGGTCTGTATGGGCAGACCCACAACTGAGACGGGGTGCAGTGTCGCATGTGCAACACTGCAACCGAAGGCTGGGGGCCGCGGCGGCAGAGGACTGTTGGTGTGTCGTTGCCACTTTCCCTACCTTCCGCGGCCCAAACGGGGTCGCTACCGTTTGATGGCGGACGCGGTGGGGCCGCAGAGGAAGAGGCGTGTTGGTGTATCGTTGCCGCTCTCCCTATCCTCTGCGGCCCAAGTGGCAGGCGGCGGGGCCACTCATCTGACCCGTCGCATGGGGACCATGGGCGCCTAGACACAGGTGCTGTCTGGCGCCCACGGGCAAATTGGTCCCCGAGGAAGGTGGATGATGACGATGTGTCTGGTGTTCGATACATCGTCATCGAGGGGAAGAGAGCGTAAGCTCGAGGAGGTGCCCGAAAGGGCTAGCGCTGTCGGGGCCGCGGAAGAGTACGATAGTCCCCTTAGCCCCGACAATATGCGCCGAGGTGGAACACCCTTGGGTTTTTAGTGGGTAGGCCGTCAGTGGCGGGATTCCCATATATGATAACATAACCACTCTGTGCCCGCACCCGGGCTGTTGGTGGTATCCATAAGGATTTTCTCAAGGTAAAAAACAACGGGAACACTCTCACACACGACCGCGGCCCCGACAGCGCCAGCCCCTGCGGGCCCCTCCTCGAGCCTACGCTCTTCTTCACCATGACAATGTATCGAACACTAAACACATCGTCATCATCCACCTAGGGGATGATGACGAATAGATAGGCTAACATATCCTAACATAACCTAACCTTTTTTCTTTTTTTTTGTCCCAGGGAAAATCTTTTATAGGTACCACCATGCCCCGAGGGGAGCAGTGTGGTGATGTGGGAGTCTCCGCCCTAGTGGTGGCATACCCACTAAAAACCCTGGGGGTGTTCCTCCTTTGCGTCATTAGTCAGGGCCGCGGGTGCGCTCCCGAACTCTTCCGCAGCCCCAGCAGCGCTGGTCTCCGGAGACCTCTTCTCGGGGAGCTTTTGCTCCATTCGCCCTTGTTAACGATGTGTGGAAACACCTCACAAACATCACAGTGTCTAAGGCTGCTCGATTTTATTTTGAAAAGGCTTTTTCACAAATTACCTGTGCTTTTCTACAGGTGTGATATGCTAGCGTCCACGGGATAGTTTTGGGCATATTTCGGCTTTCACCTGATAGAGTCAGTGCTCAATTCTTCAAAACCGGATAGTTCCAGCTTCTGAGGCTAATAATTATTTATTTATATGATTTTTGATTTTGTCACTTACGTCGATGATGATATGCATGTTTCCACGGGTGAATCCTGGGCATATTTCTCGTTCGTTGTGATAGTTCCAGTGCTCCAGTATCCTTCCAAATCCGACTAGTGCCAGTGTCAAATGCTGCTCGATTTTATTTTGAAAAGGCTTTTTCACAAATTACCTATACTTTTCTACAGGTGTGATATGCTAGCCTCCACGGGATAGTTCTGGGCATATTTCGGCTTTCACCTGATAGAGTCAGTGCTCAATTCTTCAAAACCGGATAGTTCCAGCTTCTGAGGCTAATAATTATTTATTTATATGATTTTTGATTTTGTCACTTACGTCGATGATGATATGCATGTTTCCACGGGTGAATCCTGGGCATATTTCTCGTTCGTTGTGATAGTTCCAGTGCTCCAGTATCCTTCCAAATCCGACTAGTGCCAGTGTCAAAAGCTGCTCGATTTTATTTTGAAAAGGCTTTTTCACAAATTACCTGCACTTTTCTACAGGTGTGATATGCTAGCCTCCACGGGATAGTTCTGGGCATATTTCGGCTTTCACCTGATAGAGTCAGTGCTCAATTCTTCAAAACCGGATAGTTCCAGCTTCTGAGGCTAATAATTATTTATTTATATGATTTTTGATTTTGTCACTTACGTCGATGATGATATGCATGTTTCCACGGGTGAATCCTGGGCATATTTCTCGTTCGTTGTGATAGTTCCAGTGCTCCAGTATCCTTCCAAATCCGACTAGTGCCAGTGTCAAAAGCTGCTCGATTTTATTTTGAAAAGGCTTTTTCACAAATTACCTGCACTTTTCTACAGGTGTGATATGCTAGCCTCCACGGGATAGTTCTGGGCATATTTCGGCTTTCACCTGATAGAGTCAGTGCTCAATTCTTCAAAACCGGATAGTTCCAGCTTCTGAGGCTGGTAATTATTTATTTATATGATTTTCGGGTTTGTCACTTACATCGATGATGATATGCATGTTTCCACGGGTGAATCCTGGGCATATTTCTCGTTCGTTGTGATAGTTCCAGTGCTCCAGTATCCTTCCAAATCCGACTAGTGCCAGTGTCAAAAGCTGCTCGATTTTATTTTGAAAAGGCTTTTTCACAAATTACCTGCACTTTTCTACAGGTGTGATATGCTAGCCTCCACGGGATAGTTCTGGGCATATTTCGGCTTTCACCTGATAGAGTCAGTGCTCAATTCTTCAAAACCGGATAGTTCCAGCTTCTGAGGCTGGTAATTATTTATTTATATGATTTTTGGTTTTGTCACTTACGTCGATGATGATATGCATGTTTCCACGGGTGAATCCTGGGCATATTTCTCGTTCGTTGTGATAGTTCCAGTGCTCCAGTATCCTTCCAAATCCGACTAGTGCCAGTATCAAAAGCTGCTCGATTTTATTTTGAAAAGGCTTTTTCACAAATTACCTATACTTTTCTACAGGTGTGATATGCTAGCCTCCACGGGATAGTTCTGGGCATATTTCGGCTTTCACCTGATAGAGTCAGTGCTCAATTCTTCAAAACCGGATAGTTCCAGCTTCTGAGGCTGGTAATTTTTTATTCAAGATTTTCGGTTTTGCTACTTACGTCGATGATGATATGCATGTTTCCACGGGTGAATCCTGGGCATATTTCTCGTTCGTTGTGATAGTTCCAGTGCTCCAGTATCCTTCCAAATCCGACTAGTGCCAGTGTCAAAAGCTGCTCGATTTTATTTTGAAAAGGCTTTTTCACAAATTACCTGCACTTTTCTACAGGTGTGATATGCTAGCCTCCACGGGATAGTTCTGGGCATATTTCGGCTTTCACCTGATAGAGTCAGTGCTCAATTCTTCAAAACCGGATAGTTCCAGCTTCTGAGGCTAATAATTATTTATTTATATGATTTTTGATTTTGTCACTTACGTCGATGATGATATGCATGTTTCCACGGGTGAATCCTGGGCATATTTCTCGTTCATTGTGATAGTTCCAGTGCTCTAGTATCCTTCCAAATCCGACTAGTGCCAGTGTCAAATGCTGCTCGATTTTATTTTGAAAAGGCTTTTTCACAAATTACCTGCACTTTTCTACAGGTGTGATATGCTAGCCTCCACGGGATAGTTCTGGGCATATTTCGGCTTTCACCTGATAGAGTCAGTGCTCAATTCTTCAAAACCGGATAGTTCCAGCTTCTGAGGCTAATAATTATTTATTTATGTGATTTTTGATTTTGTCACTTACGTCGATGATGATATGCATGTTTCCACGGGTGAATCCTGGGCATATTTCTCGTTCGTTGTGATAGTTCCAGTGCTCCAGTATCCTTCCAAATCCGACTAGTGCCAGTGTCAAAAGCTGCTCGATTTTATTTTGAAAAGGCTTTTTCACAAATTACCTGCACTTTTCTACAGGTGTGATATGCTAGCCTCCACGGGATAGTTCTGGGCATATTTCGGCTTTCACCTGATAGAGTCAGTGCTCAATTCTTCAAAACCGGATAGTTCCAGCTTCTGAGGCTAATAATTATTTATTTATATGATTTTTGATTTTGTCACTTACGTCGATGATGATATGCATGTTTCCACGGGTGAATCCTGGGCATATTTCTCGTTCATTGTGATAGTTCCAGTGCTCTAGTATCCTTCCAAATCCGACTAGTGCCAGTGTCAAATGCTGCTCGATTTTATTTTGAAAAGGCTTTTTCACAAATTACCTGCACTTTTCTACAGGTGTGATATGCTAGCCTCCACGGGATAGTTCTGGGCATATTTCGGCTTTCACCTGATAGAGTCAGTGCTCAATTCTTCAAAACCGGATAGTTCCAGCTTCTGAGGCTAATAATTATTTATTTATGTGATTTTTGATTTTGTCACTTACGTCGATGATGATATGCATGTTTCCACGGGTGAATCCTGGGCATATTTCTCGTTCGTTGTGATAGTTCCAGTGCTCCAGTATCCTTCCAAATCCGACTAGTGCCAGTGTCAAAAGCTGCTCGATTTTATTTTGAAAAGGCTTTTTCACAAATTACCTGCACTTTTCTACAGGTGTGATATGCTAGCCTCCACGGGATAGTTCTGGGCATATTTCGGCTTTCACCTGATAGAGTCAGTGCTCAATTCTTCAAAACCGGATAGTTCCAGCTTCTGAGGCTAATAATTATTTATTTATATGATTTTTGATTTTGTCACTTACGTCGATGATGATATGCATGTTTCCACGGGTGAATCCTGGGCATATTTCTCGTTCATTGTGATAGTTCCAGTGCTCTAGTATCCTTCCAAATCCGACTAGTGCCAGTGTCAAATGCTGCTCGATTTTATTTTGAAAAGGCTTTTTCACAAATTACCTGCACTTTTCTACAGGTGTGATATGCTAGCCTCCACGGGATAGTTCTGGGCATATTTCGGCTTTCACCTGATAGAGTCAGTGCTCAATTCTTCAAAACCGGATAGTTCCAGCTTCTGAGGCTAATAATTATTTATTTATATGATTTTTGATTTTGTCACTTACGTCGATGATGATATGCATGTTTCCACGGGTGAATCCTGGGCATATTTCTCGTTCGTTGTGATAGTTCCAGTGCTCAAGTATCCTTCCAGATCCGACTAGAGCCAGTGTCTAAGGCTGCTCGATATTATTTTGAAAAAGCTTTTTCACAAATTACCTATGCTTTTTACAGGTGTGATATGCTAGCGTCCACGGGATAGTTCTGGGCATATTTCGGCTTTCACCTGATAGAGTCAGTGCTCAATTCTTCAAAACCGGATAGTTCCAGCTTCTGAGGCTGGTAATTTTTTATTCAAGATTTTCGGTTTTGCTACTTACGTCGATGATATGCTGGTTCCCATGGTTGTTGTTTTTTTTTTTTGGCATCTTAGATCAACAGAACTATCGCTAAAAAGTATGAGGAACTATATAACTCAATCGAATGCATATAAAACAATTTTTTTTTCTGTGTTTTTCAGAAAATGATATGCTACGGGAAGTTGGCATATCATATTTTCAGTTTAATTTTTTTCAGGTAAAATCACCAGAACTATTGCTAAAAAGTATCAGGAACTATAGAACTCAACTGCATGCGAACAGAACTCACTTTTATTTATGATATGCTGGGACATGATATGCTAAGTTCACGCACACCAGTAAGCAATCCATTGTTTTTCTTTTGCACGGGCTTAGCCACGCTAAGTTAGCATACTGCAGATTGAAAAGTGTAATGGCTTGAATCGTCTCGACTAGATGCGACCAATCAGGGGGGCTATTCTTACACGTGAGATGAGATGAGATTTTATCTTGGTCACTCTCACACCTATGACGTTTCAAATAAGAGCAACAAGGACGAAAAAAGGTGAGATGCAAATCTCAAATCTCCGAATAGGGCCCCTGTAACGGTTAATAGAGCGCCTCTTTGAAGTGCCTTTCCAGTGTAGTGCATTATTGGCGAACAATTTTTTTGCATTGAATTAACTAGGCCTACTAGCTCATCTTACCGCGGTTTCACTCGCGGTTCACAGCTTATTATAATTTTCTATCACAGTAGTAGACATTTGACCCTTCTTCAGCAAAAAAAGTGCCTTTTCCTTTTCCTCGTTTGTTCCTACCTACCCATGTCGTCATGACGAGCGAATTAACTCATGTGCGTCATGCTTGATAATAAGTAAACGGTAAAGAATAAAGAAAATACAGTGGCTTTAACTATATAACTAGTGCCTCTCTGAGCTGCAGATCTCGCGGCCGGCGTTTCTCTTATACAGGAGAACAAACGCCGGCCGGCCGGTATTGGGAGTTAGCGGATCAGTATACAGACAGACAGGCGCACGCGGAAAGCGACTTTGTTTTATACTAGATACAAGCTGCGCCCCGCGGTTTCACCCGCGGTTAAAAAGTGTGCTATTCTAGATTATACTCTATCTCTGTGCCAAATTTCATCCAGATCTGTTCAACCGTTCTGGCGTGAAAGAGTAACAAACATCCATCCATCCATCCATTCTTTCACGTTTATAATATTAGTAGGATAGTAGCGGCTTTTTAACAACAAGCTACCCTCTCATATAAAAAATGTCAACTCATTTCACGCATTCAAGAAAAAAATAGCTCGACATATTATGGAAGACAGATCCCTATCTTGAATAAGGAAATGCGTGAAATGAGTTTGAAACCTTAAGAATTTTTAAATTTTAATTTTATACTAATATAAATAAGTTTATAAATACTTTAATGGATGCGACTACGAACGCTAAGCTATATTTAACTAAACCATGTTATCACATAAGCGACAAATTGTCTTTGTTGATAATAAAAAGTCTTTAAACCTAAACCTATATCCCGGGACAGTGCTCTGAGCACGATGCGAGAGGGGTACCGGTGCGTTCAGTGGAGATCTCGGAACCCCTTGACATGCATCGAGGCTGGCCACCAGGTGGTTTTTAGTGGGTCGCAAACAAGGCAACCCCACACTGCCCAAACGCGACCCTCAATCGTGTTTGGGCGTCTGCTTGCAGACTTTCCAGCTGCCAAAAAAAAAAAAAAAGGATAGTAGGATATATAAAACAAAGAAGAGATAGGTCTGCAGACGGACTCCATATAGTGTGGTCTTTAGATAGAATCCCATACTTTACTGGTCCTTACAAACTGTGTCTGCACTGGACCAAACTGGAACCGGGTTTGGTGTGCTCCAGGCTTTACGCCTCCTGCGGTGCTATTCACTATCATTCGGAAACGTTTCGGATCGGATCCAAGAAATTTCAAACTCAAATTGTTCGAATCTCAGTCTACTTTTATACATTTTGGAATAGGGAATCAAGTATAAATCCGATCATAAGTAATCACGTTTAAAAACTTATGCATATACCTAGACTAAGATTTCAATTTATTAGGTTTAATTTTTTTTTAATCCGAACGGAAACGTTTCCGAATGGTTGTGGATAAGCCGTGCTGAAGGCCTCTAATATGGCTGGACGATTGCTAAATATTACTTAGATAGGGTCAACTAGGGCAAATACGTCTTTCGAGAATCACTGACAAGCTCTTCACAAATTAGGCAACCAACGCCATCTTGTACAGATTAGTGCAACTAAAGATAGAAAAAAGATGAAGGTGCGCCTAATTTGTGAAGGGTTTGTCAGTAATTCTCGAAAGACGCAATTGCCCCATTTGACCATTTACAGTTGGCTATATGACAAATAACCGGGACATGAGCGGGGTCTGCGGTCTCAGTCTATAATAATTAAAGTATATAAAGCATCATCCAGCTTCCGAGGGCCTGGCCGCGGTAGCGATCTGTCTGTTATAAATAGGTAGGTAAGTAAGTACTATAAAACTAAATAATGCTTAGATTTTATAAAATAAAACAAATTAGGTAGGTGTGCAATCATTTATTAGGTACATTCTTATGCAAAACACAGAAATCAGTAGAGCTCAAGTCACGTTTTATCTTATATCTTTAAATGAGCAATTCTTGTATATATATATATATATATATATAATTGGAATCTCGGAATCGGCTCTAACGATTTTCATACAATTTAGTGTATAGGGGGTTTCGGGGGCGATAAATCGATCTAGCTAGAAATCATTTTTAGAAAATGTCATTTTATTCGTGTTTTATCGATAATCAACTTAAACATAAACTTGGAAGAAAAATAACAAAAAGGAGGCGTTTGAGTAGTCTCAACTGAAAAATATGACTCTTCCTGACATCTATTGGCGAATAATAATACTATTTTTTGTGAGCAACTAATTGCTTTAATGACACAACAGCAGATGGCGTTGTTAAGTAACACGATGTCAATGAGTGTTTGCTTTGAGGTTAGACTAAAATCAATTGTTTATTTTCAAAAAAAAAACAATTAAAAAAAAAATACCGAGCAAAGCTCGGTCATCCAGGTAGGTACTTAGATATTTAGACGGGCCATATTTTTACGGTAAAACTGGCTAAATTGTGACAATATTTTAAGTGTGGCCCATCCATTTCTAGCATGACTGATGATGGCCAGGACACAGTCTGCATTATTGCCGGTATTGTAGTTAAAAATATGCCCAGTCCAAAACCGGCCTAAAAAGAATTTTTCAATTTTCTGTTCAGTATTAGTTTCTCTTAAAAGTTTCTTTTAATTGTCAGTGTTGGCTAAGCTGCAGCGAAGCTTTTGAGTGATCGTAAAATAAATGAATGAATGAATGAACTTATAGGGTCACGTCAAGTAAACACACAGTAGTGGAATATCGTACCAAGACAGAAAGCTTAGACGCCAAAATGTAATGTAAAATGTAAGTATGTATGTTACTTCAATATAATTAAGAAGAGTGGGTTAATGGTTGTTAACTTTACATGGTAACAAACTTATAAATTATCGTCATAGAGGTCAATAATTAAATAAACAATGAACAAAAAACTCATGACACTTTTTAGTTTGATTAAAAAAGTTGGATACGATTTTTAGTACTATTTACGAGTTATAAAATTGTTGTCACATGTCAATTTATTTTAGTCATGTCTGAACAAAATCATTGTTTATTTTAAACCTCAGTGTACTAATGCTCGATCGATTGTGGTATCGATCAACAAACTTAAGAAAGTAGGTATATTATGGTAAGTAAACCATAATTTAAAAATGGCATGACATCTAATTTTCTTAATTATGTATAATTTGTAAACTAATTAGATACCTGACGCTTTCTTATCATCCTTCCATAGGTATTTTATTTACTTTAATCTAAAATATAACAAAAATATACGTTTTTTGAGTACTGTACCAGCAGAGTAGCGCATGTTAATGTTACATAACAATAATTATGCTCGTAATGCTTTGCCTAACGCTTTTACTGTAGCAAGCTTGCGAGGATGGGGAGCCAGGCCTTGACACGGAACCACCAGACCGTGCTGTTTCACTTTTAATAACAAATGCAGTGCAATTAAATAATTATCATCACAAGCTTTGTTTACATTTCTTTTTAAGTTACGGGGGGAACTCGTGCAGTTTTCGCGTGTTAACTAAACTAGGTTTTAGGTACCTAAGTATTCTAGAGCAAAATTATTATATCAAACTAAAATTTTACAACTCGTGCTGGCTTTCTTCTTGATCTTTATTTTCTTAACAAAAAAAAAGTTTTGCTATAATTATTTAAATAAGAAAACCTTTTAGTTTTAAATATGTAAACAAATTAGTTAAAAAACGAGAACTACAGACCGTACAATTTTAATTATATTGATTCATCATAATACTATCAGGCGATTAATAACTACATGATTATAATTTGTAATAAATTAAAATTAAATCAGCAGCACAGGTTAAATTGACTAATTCAAGCCAATTTAATTAATAAAACATTAAAATAACGATCAAAACGGGAGAGAGAACTTGTTTGTGTCATTTGTGCCGACTGCTATCTGATTTACCTGCAAAAGTGAAATGAAAGCTTTTACTAATAATACATTTTTTTTTTTTCATCTGAAAATAGAAACATCAGAAACAAGAAACAACATCATATTAAGTATTTTCTATTGTTTAACGTTTTTTTTTTTTAATGGCAAGTGAATAAGCTTTTGATTTAGGTGATTCGTTTCACTTATTTCACGAAATTTTAAGTATATATTTTTTTTTTAGCTGGTCCGGCAAATTAATGGAATTTGAGATTATGTTAGACTATTGTTTTACGTATTGTTGTTAGACTATCTCGTTATTCTACAGATATATTTAACAAATGTGCACCTCATAATACTATACTGCAATAAGAAGGTAAGTTTGCAAGTATTGCAAATTAATTGTTTAAAATCTCTACAAAATATCGCAACAAATGATTTACGTTGGTTGCAAATATCATTATTACCTAAGCTACCTGGACTCAGTCTAGCGCCAAAAAGAAAATACATAGCGTAACAAATCACTCTAAAACATGTGGTACCCTAAAATAACATACAACTTGAAGAGAAGCTAGGTACTAAATTCTTTTCGATTTAAACTTAAAAACGGTTAACGTTCAAAGCTCGCACCCCACCTTTCATTGAATGCATAGTTCGTGAGCTCGAAGGGTTGACATTGAATTCGAAGGCATCAGGCGTGGCGGCTCAACCGACAAACTGCACAGGTGGTCGGAAGTACGTCGTAGGTAGGTACGTCTAGCCGGTACATCTCTCGGGTAAACTGGGTCTTGGGAACTTTGCTGAGAATAAAACAAAATTACACACACACGAAACACGAACCAATGCAAAATTTTACGTCTTCCTCTTTTGTTTTAAACACTGAACGAAGTTGTATGTGGGGAAATTTAGGAGCTCTAGGTAATGTTGGAATTGGATTCGATAACATTTTTAGCATAACACTTTTTAGGGGCTAAAAATCTAGTTATTTTGAGTAGTCAAAACCTCACAACCGCGTTGTCATCTTACAGGTTTACAACTTTACACAAACGGCATGTGCGTGGCTGAGAGCAGTCAGAGAGTGAAATCTTGACAGCTTCAACTCTACTTTTTAAATAATTATTTTAACTCTACTTTTTAAACTACTTTCTACTTCTTCTACTTTCTTCTTTTTAATTATTTTAACTCTACTTTTTTTAGAGTTAGGTAAGTACGTGCTTCCTGGATCCGCCAATGTCGTGACAGCCCTTGGACATCATCCTGCTACAATCTGTAAAATCAAAACATCAAGAGTCTTACAATAATTTCACTGACTACGATTATAGACAGACAAAGGAAATCATTATAACTCTTGTACTTTACACAATGATAGATTGAAAAGATAATAAAAGCAGAGGATTAGTTTACATAGCAGGGCAAGTAGAATAAAACAATTCATAGAAAATTAATTTCTAAATGGCGCCCTTTCAATATTTTTGTACCTGCAAGCTGGTCGGTGGCAGAAACAAAAGGTTTTATGGATTGCTATACCGAAAATATCTTTTGCCTCGTCCTTGACGGCTTCTGAGAAGTGGTCCCTTGCTCAGGGCCGAATGCCGGAGCTTTGTGAATGTGGATTTACAATTTTACATCCTTCCTTCGGCTTACCTTGGTTTCCTATTTTAAATGGTTTCGTTTTTTCATTTTACTCTTATCTGTATTGTTGTTACCTTATGGCTATGCCTTATGGGTAGGCCTTATACTGCAGTAGGTATTATTTGACTGCAATGTGGGCACTCATTTTACTTGATTTTTTTCAACTGTTAGTTTACGAAAATTCCCAATAATTAGTAGTCTTAATTTTGTTCTTATTCTTCAATCTTAATTTAATAATTTAAGAATATCAATAATGTTCATTGTGCACTTACTAAGAAATGTCTTTCCAAAACCAAGGAAAAAAATTTTTAAATATATTTCTTTAATTTTAGTATATGGGACACAAACATTTTTAATACTTACTAATCTTACTATTTAATTTGAAACAATGGAACAACCAAATTGTCACTGTATTATATTTAAAGCATCATTCATATCGGATTATACCATGCATAAAATATAAATCCATTGGTCGTGCATCAGCTGTTACAAATTATACACTTTACTTAAATTAACATAACTAGCTTAACTAATTTAATAAACAAACATAACAGGTAATGCCATTTAAATTAACATAAATCTGCATTACAAACTTAATTTTTTTTTCTTCTATTTAACCAACATAAGTGGTATGAAAGTAAGGTTAGATTATGTTACAACAGCAACTTTATTTTTATTTATTTGGATCATAATATGTATTTCAAAAATATTTTTAAGTTTGTTAGCCCAGATTACATACGATGTTTTTAGTGCCTTCTAATTTTAGGGGATATTACGCCAGGATCGGAAACTTATGTTTACTTAAAAATTTAATCTGTTCTTTGTTAGTCAATAGTAATTTCCTTACAAAAATGGCTAGACAATCGAAATCAAAATA
Organism: Peribatodes rhomboidaria; assembly: GCA_911728515.1. Classification (NCBI taxonomy): domain Eukaryota; kingdom Metazoa; phylum Arthropoda; class Insecta; order Lepidoptera; family Geometridae; genus Peribatodes; species Peribatodes rhomboidaria. Next base: position 1,749,017 of record OU452184.1, on the reverse strand, counting down.
CTTATTAAATACTAGCCTCAGATCAACCTAGAGAATAAGATGGCGCACGGCGTATGATTTAGGTGAAGCCAAAAACCATCAAAAACTATGCTACTGTCGTATATGTACACAACACGCACACATTGACGCAAAAAAACTACGCTACTGGCTTGGTCATTCTTACCTCGACATTATGTGCATTGCTTTATGGTATAATTTCGTGTACAAAAATATACATAGCGCATTATAAAAGTGTGGTCAAGACTACATTTTGAGGTTCTTTTTAACAACTGTGCAGTTTTTTTCAAGTCAATTTTGAAAAGCCGTAACATTAACAAATATGTGCAGTTTTAGAATTTTAAATCAACTAAGGTTGTATATTGGAACGGAAATGGGTAGAGTTAGGGAATAAATCTTAATTTCCGTGCAATTGTAAATGTTTATCATGGCAACATTACCACGCGCACACGTTTTCAAAAGAAGTGGCTTCAGCGAGATATAACGCAGTGTTCCATCTTTTCCTCTCGATTGATCTGAGATACTAGCTCAATTTCCCGCGACTTCACTCACGTTTTCTAGCCTAAGGCAGGGGTGATTGTGAGTGAAATGTGTACCTTTCGATTAGTGAAAGAATGATTCAATTCAGACAAGTAGTTTAGGAGATTATTTCTACAAACAAACTTTATCTTTTATAATGTTATAAATTAGTGTTTGTGTAGTAGATAAAAACAAAAATACAAACATAACAACTACCAAAAATTATTCTACTTCATAAACCCAACAAATACTCGGTTACAGCATACGAGTACGTACGGTCCACTAATCATCTCAAACGCAGCCCATAAGAAGCTCAGTTAGAACCCTGTCAAAATAACACTTTACACCAGCCAAACCAATGACAAAGAAATTATTTGAAATTATTATTACGAGAAGATTCCTTCCAGTTGATTTGATAAACTTTACCGTGCGTATTGAAATGTTAGGACTTTAGGAGTGGTTAGTAAAATAATGTTTAATAAACAAGATAGACAGTAGATGTAATTAAAACATGCCAATTTTACCTTAGTTACCTACTATTCAAAGAAGATTCATAAAATGTAGAGTTATAGAATAAAACAGTGTACGTAGGCGAATGCACAAGTAGTCATACATGAGCAAAATTACTATAGGTACCATACCTAAATAAAGTAATTTTCTAAAACTAGGAACTACATATTTTTATAACGATTTGAGGTAAGTATTATATTATTTATTTCAAATTATAAAACGAGTATTAAACATCATCTTGGCAAACCATTGATGAGTATGTAACCAAAATTTTACTGTACGAGTCTATGTAATGTTAATTCTATGTTTGTGATATGAATTTGTTGTGTATGTTTACTTACTAAAACAACACATTCTACATTTGACAGTTCTAAAACTGTTACCAGTTTCGGACTTCATCAAAAGACGCGGATAATTTTCGTAGGTAGGTACTGTCAGATTAGTTAGTGGTGACACAGAATGGACACCAATGATGTTTATTGTTAGAAGCAGCAGGTTAATTAAAAAAAACTTAAACTCTCTTAGTTTATTGCTCAGTTTGTGCAACATCAGGCAGTTTTGACCCTGTTCATTTTGCCGTTTCGTAATAATCATTTTTGTCCCTTTAGATAAATGAATAAGGTCGTGATTCATTCCGGAATCTTCACTCCCCCCTCATAGTGAATATTATTGTACTTATCCATTATTTTCTTAAGGAAAATCTATATTTAGGCTTTATATTTACAGTTTACTATTACGTAATTAAATATTGTTTTCCTTTAATCACAATAATTATTTTAAAAGGTGACGTTTTCCAATTCAAACTATTTTGAATACTATAAACACTACTTACTACACAGCTAGTAGGAGAACTACTACGAGTATTTACTGTGCAGCTTTTGAATTTAGTTTAATCGCACTAAGTTTCAGTAAAATAGGCATCAATTCAATTGTTTACTTACTAAACTAATCTAGGCTAAAATGATCTGACTTTTTGTTGTGAAATTTTACTAATTTTGAAATAACTATTAAGTATTAATTAGTTCGTGAAAGTCTGATAACAAAAGTAAAATGCAGCATTTAGCAATTTAATACATGCAATGATATGATACACAATAAGGGTGACTAAGTACCTACCTTGACTAAATTGAGGCACCTTAAATTAAACTGTATACATACGTGGCACAATGAGCTTGAATTGATTTTACAAAATAAAACATTGTTTAGACGGCTGGCTAGGTTAATACAAAAAGTAGGTTGGTTTGTTTGTTTTAAAGCCAAACTAGGTATGCGAGTACCGCAATTCGTGAGAGCCCAATGACAGCTGGAGCCATGTAGCGATTTAAATCATAACGGTTATGTCCACGATTTCTCAAGTTGGCCAGTGAATCATCTTTCCGCTTGATTCACGACGTACTCCTGCATATCTATGCATAGGTGTCCACTATCTACAGATAAGCGTAGCTTGCTTTACATAAAAAGCGTCGTTAAGAGTGTTGGAATAAAGTAATAAGTAGAATTAAACGTTCTGTTATAGATTACGGCTGCTTTAAAAATAACCTTATAGAATTTGTTATGGCACTTTGCAATGCCTAAGAAAAAACTAACCTCTCTCAACCTTTTGGGTTACCTATATATGACTTGGTATTTGCTTTGCGTAATCATTATTTATCACTAACTACCTATTTGAGATAGGTTAGATACATTAGTGATATTTGGATCTGCCGATGCCCGTGGCTGGATTTTAAATATCATTATTATTAGGTAAGTACATTTATAACATACTATACATACGCAACTAAATACATTGTTATCTATACTAGAGTATAATAAGAGCGTTGTTAAGTGCGTTGAAATGTTATAAAATAAACTAATTAACTGATAGATAATGACTCTAAGCGGATTCCTAAAAATGTACCCACTATTTTTTATACATGAATGTAAAATAGGTATAATTGTCTTTATCGATTTAAATTTACGAAAAGAGTTGAACAGACATAGGTATTATGTTGATATGTAGTTGTATTATTTTATTACTACACTATTTTTAGTGGTCCATTAAGTTAAGCTGAGATCACATAAAGGCAAGTTCGTGTAGCGTTACAGCATGGCTGTAGCATGGCATGCTGTATAAATATGGCGTGTATCTAGTAACATGCTAGTAAAACTTGATATTGTGGACATGCGTGCGACAACTTCAAGAATTGAAGTAACTCATAAAAAAATTACATTATCTTAATATATATAAATCTCGTGTCACAATGTTTGTCCTCAATGAACTCCTAAACCACTTAACCGATTATGATAAAATTCGCACACCATGTGCAGTTCGATCCAACTTGAGAGATAGGATACTTTTTAACCGCGTGTGAAACCGCGGAGCGCAGCTAGTAAAATATAAAACACTTTACAGCCATTTCCTATGACAACAATAGACAACCAACACCAAAATCTAAAATCTTGAAATGCTAGAATGATAACTGTATGGTATAATATAAATGATAACAAGCGATGGGATACATGAATTAGGTAGGTGTATGACACGCTGAGTGCATGATGGATAGATAGATAAACATTTTATTGTTCACACCAGAAATAACAAAACAAAAGAACAGAAAAATCTTAAACTGTAGTGTAACAACTGGCGGCTTTATCACTAAGAGCGATCTCTTCCAGGCAACCTTGGAGTGACCACCATGGTGAGTGGATGGGCAACAGAGTGCAGAGAGTAGGTGGAATCATGCAACATGCTGCACTTTTTCGCCGCTGTTTACCACGTACCTACCACACGAGGTGGCCATCATTTGCAAGTTATTATAGTGAAGTTTTGTGGCATTGAAATATACAATCCATTATAGGTAGCAAGCAGTTCTGTTATACCTAATTGTAGCATGTTACCTTTCTTACCTAGAACTATAGCATGCTGTTTTGTGGCATGCTTCAAAGCCTCAAGATGTTGTCTCGGTGTAAATTTATCTTAAAGGTCGTAAAAATGTAAAAACCAGTTTGCAAACTAGAATTTGTCTCCAAATCGTTTTTATGAACAAAATTAGCAAGTTCGTGCATCGAAAATGATATAATTGATAAATAATAATGTAATAACCGAATCAAATGTAACTGTTTCCAAAAATTACCGTCTAAAAACCGTAATGTCGTTGACACAGTTATTTTTCCACTTATGTATTTTGTTCATCTTTATCCATAAGCACGGTTCTTGTTAGCGTTGACGTCAATTTATTTGTGTTAAGTATTTTTTTTAATGAAAAATTAAGACTGAAATTGTTGCACCTATTTATTAATTCATGTAATTAGCTCAGATCAATCTTTCTCTAGGTTGATCTGAGGTAATTAGACGTAACTAGGTATATTGAAAATAAGGCGCAGTTTCTGAAAATAAATGTAGGTCATTTTACTGCTCTAAAAGGTTGTGGTGCAAAGAATAGACAACTTAGCATTAAGTTTTAGTTTTTTTTGGTGTCGAGCTCAGATAAACCTAGAGGAAAAGATGGAACTCTGCGTTATACCTACCTATCTCGTTGAAGCCACTTATTTTTCAATGTGTGTGCGTAGTAATGTTGCCATGAAAAACATTTACAATTGCACGAAAACTAATATTAATTCCTAAACTCTACGTTAGCCTATTCCGTTCCAATCTACAACCTTAGTAGATTTAATATTTTAAAACTGCACATAGGTATTTGTAAGAGTTTAATGTTACGGGATTTTCAAAATTGACTTGTAAAAAAAATGCAGTTTTTAAAAAAAACCTCAATATGTAGTCCTGGCCACACTTGGCACTATGCATATTTATGTACACGAAATTACCTATACCATAAACCAATGAGAACATAATGTCGAGGTAAGAATGACCAAGCGAGTAGCGTTAGTTTTTTGCGTCAATGTGTGAGTATTGTGTACATATAAGTACCTATACGACAGTAGCGTAGTTTTTGGATGGTTTTTGGCTTCACTTAGATCATACCTACGCCGTGCGCTATCTTATTCTCTAGGTTGATCTGAGGTGTCGAGTACAAAATAAAGCTACAATATCACTTTACTTTTAACATTGGTTGATGCCGATTTTATATTTTTGTAGGTACCGTACCTTTATTGATTGTTTGTAGGTACATACTACAACAGATCATAGGTACCGTCTAGGTATCGTCTAGGTATTTAACTGCAAAACGAACTAAAATTGAATAAGTAACGACATTTTCACTTTGAACTAAATTTAATTTAAGTAGGTACCTAGCTAGGTATAGGTACTTGGCCAGAACCGGTGCAAAATCATGAATTATTTCGAAATTCTTACTACCTACTTAAAATAAACGAAATAGGTAGGTACCTAATTAGTCATGTTTCAAAATTACTTTGTTTTTCTATGTACCTACCTACCTATAGGTAGGTTTATCATCCTGCCGCAAATGACATTAAAAAAAAATTTCACGAAATTAAAAACCGCGTTCATTTTTGGTTAGTTTACCCTAACATAGTGAATAAATGAATGAACGAATACCAAACAGAAATAGCATCGAAATAGCTAATCAGCTGTTTTAGACGCGAATTCTAATTTCAAAACTCGTTTTGCTCTTGCTGGTTTTTTGACGAATTTCTCGCTTCACATTCTCCCAGCGAATGTGTTGTCCTTCATTGGTTCGATACATGGTCGAATCTCGATGGTCGCTATAGGTACCTACGTGGTTATAGGTATACTTTGCACGGTATGTACCAGATTTACGTGAAACCGGTCTGTGCAATGGGCTCTGTCTACACGGTTCACCCGATCAGCCGCGACCCGACGTAAACTTTCTTACGAAATGATTCACTTACCCGACGACTTTCTAGTGATCTATTATCTCAGCACGAGAAAAGAAACACTTAATAAAATCTATGATGACCTACCTTAGACGAAAAGCTGGTTTTAGTTAAGTAATTTTAATGTGCATAGTGAAGTTTGGATATTCTTCTGTCTTCTGCGTGTTTTTGAAGGATACAGTGACCACAGGCAGGCCGGGATTGGTGCAATTTGATACACAAGACACAAGGGTTACACCGAATCGCGTCCTATGCATGGTGACCGGAGCGCAGTGAACGACCGCGGGCGCCGACGGCCAGCTAACGGGACCGCGCGCCGTGGATGCTGAGCCTCCGAGTAGCGGTGCCGGGCCCGCTTGGATAGGCCGGGACTGGTGCAATATCGCACTACAACCGAATATAGCGCCAGTCACCGCCCAGCCACACGGGCCGAGAACAAAGGACGCGCCGCTCCTGTGCCGCGCCCGCGACGCTCCACGCTGCCACTCGCTTCACGAATCGACACGCGAGCCCGACGGAATGTCGCGCGTAATTTTAAACGAACGCGAACGAGCTCCTCGCTCGGCGGCCGGCGAGGGAATAAGGCGCGAGGCGCGGGGCGCGTCGCTCGCGCAGCTGTCGCGCCGTCTCCCCCCCGCGCGCCTCTCGCTCCCGCACACCCGCACGCCCTTTATCGTTCTGGGAAGTGGTTCCTGAACTTCCCGACTGGGTTGTCAGCACGGAAAAAAATCCACACATTTTGGGTAAATGGCGTTTATCGTTTTGAAAGTAGCAATCCTTGACACGTTTCTCGACGTGTCTGCGAACGTAATCAGTGACGCATAGTTCTAGCTTTTCCAGCGCTTTGGTCTCGAAGTTCGTGGCGACTCGTTGGTTATCCTTGTAATATCATGTAGGTCGCGTTAGCCATGAATGGAATAAATTACGTACCTACTTTTTTTTATTAAATAAAGTTAAGGATTAAGAAATATAAATAGCAATCCAAAAAGACAATGCAATTTGGATCTTCATAGGTATTAAAATAATCGAATATCAATAACAGGACAAAATAATCAAATTGGGTGCTCTGTGTGTATAAAACTGTTTCTTCCTCTCAACCTGTGAGTATTTTCCTTCATCTTTACATTTTATTAAATTAACATACCTACTGGCTCTACTTGTAAACCTTAGTCAATGTTTACAAGCCTTTAAGTCTCCAAAGTCTAACATTGGGCCTCGCTCACTCTTCAAAAAAGAAAATAAGATTTGATGGAGAATAAATACCTCCCTACCTGGCAGCCTTTCGATATACAACGATCGAGCCGTCCATCCCTGCTACCTGCGTATGCGCAGCTCGAAATGGCGGGATTCGGCATCGTACAGCGGCTAACTTAGCCATATAAGTGGCCAAATGGCTCAACTAAAAAAAATCAAAAGATGATTGTCAGTTTTGGTCGAACAATACGTTAGTGGCGCCCTCACTCATTTTAACAGATAAGTCGGTATTGCTCTACGAAAAATCCCACGATTATGTCGCCACGAGCCATGTGGTAATAATTCACACTAGGACACGACCAAAGAAAGACACATGACATTCTGACGTCACAGTTCATTGGTCACATAATCACTGTTTCATATTGATTCAGTGTATTTTTTTGGTCCTCATTCTGCTTAACAAACAAAGGCGTTTAATTGTAATACACACATTTAAGAAACACCATAAATAATTATGCATTTTATTTTTCTATATTTAATGAAGTAAGGTGGTATATTCAAGCAATGAAGTAAATAATAATAAATAGAGAAAAGGTTATTTCTATATTAGTAACAGAAAAAATCATTCCTAAAACCTACTTAGTAAAAACATTCACATAATATTAATTCAGCTCGACTAAAACTTAATTGCAAAGTTCTTACAAAATGGTGTGTAAGTTTACCTTTATTCGAAAAGAAATTCATCCACACAAAAAATGGGACAGAATCGTTGTTATCTAACATTGTTACTATGCTGTCATCCATGGGCTTTTGGGCTTCGAAAAAAGCTACAACATGGGAAATCCCAGGATGAATTTCAATTGAATGCAGAATTTCATCATTTAGTTGCAAAAAAATAAGCAATGGTAACAAAAAAGCTCAATAATAGCAACGGTAAGCAATATAGACTTTGATGAATAAATCTACATTATTTTCTAAACAAACATTTAATATCCTAAAATTATTTTGTTGATCGTCTTAACAAATGACTGTTAACTGCCAAATCCATGCCACACACATGTTACGATTGGTTATAATTTTATTTTGACTCCGAATAAATATTATATTATTCAAGTTAAAAATAATGTCTACTAAATAAAACTAAAAAATAATTCTCTACATACTCGTAGTATAAAAAGTCACTTTCCGCGTCTCTCTTTGTTTCTGTCTGTATATCTGCTCTGTATAACTCTTCATAAACTATGCAACGGATTTTGACGGTTTCCACATTATGTCAGGTAATTTTTCACGGAAAGTCTATAGATATCGTGCGAAGTAATATAATCGAAATTATTCTAAACGAATATTAATCAAAATGTAAAATTGCCACCTTGAACTCGAGTTTTAATTCTTAGCTTATTTCTGTCAATTTTATTAATTTTTTTCACACAACAAATGAAACAATTGAAACAGCAAATTTTTGAAAAAAAATGTTGAATTTTTATTTTTATTTTGAAAACATATATAAAAATTCAAAATTTTTTTTCAAAAATTTGTTATGTTTCTTAATTATTTAAAACATTGTTTATAGATTTGTATAGAACTCGATGTTTTGTATTAAATGTGTATGTATGTCTAAGGATCATAGTTATCAGAAATAAAGTTTTATTATTATTTAACCTAAACAAAAGGTTTGAGGTCAAAAGTAATTGAAAATACTCTTGAAAATAGTTAACATCTGAATTATTTACAGATACGGATTATAAAACCATACGTTAGTTTATCACGTGCGTCTACTACTTTTTACGATCATTTAGAAATGCTGTTAGCATCGTAAGTGTTATTGGCCAAGACGCATCAATTATAATACAGTTATATACCAGTACCTTTTTATTATTTCTAGTTATTACTATGACTTTACGGATAACTTATAATTTATTTCTCGCTCTGAAATTATAAGTCGCTAACGTTCTTTGAAGATATGCAAGCTTACCAGCTTTAATTTGTTTTACAGGCAATTAGGTAACTCTTGCGATAGCATTATTTTTGCAGTAAAAACAAATATTTAGTTCTTAATCTTGAAGCTATAATAAACAGACACACAGACAGTTTTAGTTTAATAATTTATTTTAATTAGCTGAAGAAAGGTATGAAGCGTTTGTTATTTCCAAACACTTTTGTTGGAAATGAATTTAATTAGTAATAAAAAAAAACTACGAAGTATAGAGAATAAGATAAGAAGACTTATAGTTTACTAGCTGTTACCCGCGACTTGGTTCTAGTTTATTCAGAAAAAATTGTATCCAATGCCTTCATGCTATATTGTAACTAATAATCAAATTTTATCAAGCCGTAAAAAGCCTACAAACAGACAAACATACAGAGTTACTTTCGATTTTACAATATTGGATTAGATTGAAAGTATTAAATGGATAAATAAATAGAAGAAGCATGCTTGACGAGAATTTTGTACATCTTGTACATTTGAAATGTATTTAGATAGACTACACTACTACTACAACTATCAGAGACGGAAAAGTAAGAGGAAGAAAGTAAAGATGAATAGAAAACTAAGGACAACTTTCCTAAATGGAACAAAAGAGAGAGCAAATTTCATCTTACATAAACGCTTTACTGACAAAAGCGACGTCTACAAAATTTTGAAATTTTAATTCATTAAATCAAAAGTAACAGGATAACTTGTTTAGACCTGCATGTACAAGACAGCCAGTCGGGTACCAAAATTTAAAAAAAAAATTGTTCATTGAAAATGGTTGAGGCAGCTAATTTATTCAGGTAACATTTGTAGGACAAAGATTAAAAGACCATAGACAACTATAAACTTTTGTTTTGCATAGTATATTCGGAGTTTCGGACCCAAGACTAAAAGGTGCCGATTTTTTGCCGACACATCGCGAAATTAGTTCGATTTTGGCACAAAAAGAAAATCTTTCTCAAAAAACAAAGAAACTAAACCTTATTTCGTAACAGTAAGATTCAAAATCAACAAAACAAGCTTAAATTAAGGAACACAGGCCTCGAAAGCGTTTCCGAGAAAAATATAAAACTGTTCTTTAGAATTTTTGTGCACAAGGCTTGTAGGAACTATTGTTATATTCAATGGTAGGATTATGTTAGTAAGACCAATATACTTTTAGAGTTGAGTGGTGGAGCCACTGGCGTATGTTTCAAAAAGAGCTTGAAGCTTGCTTGGAAAAAAAAACAGTTCTATAAATTTAGCCAACTTCTCAAATAAGTTGGTTGTAATATAAAAGTGCAAAGTTACGGGTGTTTGATTAACTTGACACCCGTAACTTAGCAACTATTACTGAACTGTGTATTTGCTTATTTTGTTTGTTTCCTGTGGTCATTTTTGTTTTCGAGGAAATCGCTCTTTGAATTCTGGCAACTGCCGCTTGCATACTAATTATCATGTATTCTATGACAATCGCAATGCAAGTTATTTTTATGAAAAGATAGTATTTTGACCTTTTTACTTTTCAACATAACGTAACATATCGTCAGTCGTCACGTTTTTCCCCGAAGGGGCTGGCAGAGGTGGCAACACCCACACTTTGTCGGACTATATTCAGTCCCAAATGTGACAGGGGGCGAGCCTGTCGCCATACACCGGGCTCCAGTAATGTAGCAGATGACATATAATACGCACATATGTTCACTTTTCAAAAGAACGGTTAAGCCGATCTATGTACGAGTATTTAGCAAAGTAATAGATTGATGTGCAGAATCAGGTACCTATATACCACTTACCTAGTAAAAATAGTACTTACCTATATTCTTTTAAAATAAAATAAAACCAACTTCGTAAAACCAACGTAAAAAAATAGGATCAATCTGTACGTAGAGCTAAAATAATTGAAGAATTAATTAATTCAAATTAAAAAAAATACTTTAAAATCGGTTCATAATTACTTAACTGTGTTACGGTAACAAACATTTAAAAAAGAAACAAAAAAATCATCGGGATTGAGAACCTCTACCTTTTTGGAGTCGTTTAAAAAATAATGTCAGAGATTATTTTCAAACTTTAAAAAATATTGAGGAGCCCTGACAAAAAAAATGCGGTCAATCCGCCGGGAAACTACTTGTGAGTTAAGTAAGTACCTACCTACATAATATGCATAGTATCCGCGTATACTTAGAACTACAGTAGTTTGATAATAAAATTTCTGAAAAAACATTGCACGCGTCAAGAGAAATAAGAGCCAGCTGTTAGGTCCTAAATGAAGAAAACGCAACCCTAGTAAAGACGTACATAACACGTACAGTACTTTAGAAAAGTTGGCCTGTCACTTTTCGGGAATAGACAGTACGGAACTCTTTTTGGACATTTATGTACTCTTAATAGACAATTTGTCTACGTTACAACTACCTAGGTACCAACAACATAGAGACTTGCTTATTTCTGCAATCCGCACCAATCTTATTTTTGCGCTGATGCGGCAGTCACGCACTCTAAATCTAAACATCCTTATCCTAATCCTATGCGCCAGTGCATGTTATTTCTACTACTGACTACGCGGGCAACCATACGTCAAGGTATACCTAGCTAATTAGCTACACTACGGAGCTAGGCAGTTTGCTTATAAGTAAGTATAAAAGGTAGATTATAAATCTAATAGGTAGGTACTAAACTTAGAGTCTATTCCGGTTATAGCGTCTCTTCAGCATTCCATTTATATTTAAAAACTTCAAAAGACGTACAATTTCCATTCATAAACGAAAACTAGCCTCATCATCTACAGTGCAAATTTAAACAGAACGCCACCTCGATTCATCACGCTGTCATCTTAAAATCACACTAAAATCAATCATGCCAACCTTATAGAGTAAAAAAAAACAAAAGCAGAGAGCTTTTGTTTTTTTTTTATGAAAAGGTGGCAAAGGTGGTGCGCGACATAATGCCAGCACGCGCCTGCCAGCTGCGAGTGCATCTGCCGCTGCACCCCCGCGCCCTCTGGTCATCCTGTCTTGTCACATCTGGGCCAATATGTAGATAAATATTTATTGATAACCTCAGATGAGTCTGATAGCATCGGAAATGAGAAGCTTTAAAGTTTTGGTAACTAACTATCGAAAACAGACGGTTAAAAAATCACATTTTCAAATTCCGATGTGTTTTCAAATTTACAGATAGTTATGTAATCAACGTTATTAATTTCCAAATTCAGAAGCTACGAAAAATAAAAGACTACTAATATCTACACTAATAAAGACAAAATAACAGAACCTAAAGCTAATGGCTAATGGCTCTGTGACTTTGCGGCCGGCGTCTGTCCACCTCTACAGGTTGCATTTTTCAACAGAATCTCGTGAAACTTTGTGAGTTTTTCGGAGAACAATCCGGTTGTTTTTCCAGACAGTTTTTGTTTTTTTTTTCGAAAACGCGGAGATTATTTTAATTAAACAGCTTTCCGGATATAGTATTAAATAATCCGGATAAATCAAAGGATTTTTGTTTAATCGGAAGCCTAGACGCTTCGCTCGCTAGCATTACTGGGTCCATAAAGTTAAATTAAATATTCTAATTCAAACTGCTTTAAACTTTCTACGAGGCAGCTGAAGTTCATAAAATGTACTCATCTACGTCGCGATGGAAAAGAAATATTATCAACTGGTATTAAGAAAATGATAGCACAATAAAATAATTACGAAGCTTGATCACCATCGTATAGAGTCCCATTTTAACTTTACACCTGTTCCCTTCACTTCGTAAAAACAGTAACATGTTCATTTTTACACCGCCCCATAATCGCGAATCGCGATCGTCTGCCAGCGTGCGATTGCGACGGATTTTACAGAAATGAAAAATATGGCTTAAATTTTGTAACTTTTTGCGAAAAAATAGAAAAATGTAGGGAATAAAAATAAATTTCTAATAGGTACTTGCAAATTGTCACGCCTTTCCCCCGAAGGGGCTGGCAGAGGTGGAACCTAAGCTTCGCCGGACGATTTTCGGTCCCAAATGTGACAGCGGGCCCGTCGCCATACACCGGGCTCACAGAGTTTATATGATCTGTGACCGGGCTTCAGTTCTAAAGCACACATATTATTAGGTTAATACAATGAACAAATTAGTGCGTACCTTCGGCTGGGATGGAACTCACTCCTTCTGGCTTGAGAGCGGGCGGGCCTTCTCCAACTAGGCTACCAGAGCAAATTTTAAAATTTGTATGCAAATATTATTTAGGGACGACTAATTTAATATTTAATTTTTACAATTGCATGTAACGCACTAACGTGGTAAAAAGTCAGTGCATTGGATACAAATTGATTGGTTACATGTTGCAATTTATTTTATTGTTTTTATTTCAATGACTTATACTTATTAATTTTAATTACTAGGTAACAGGTGGCCAATCGTTTTCTACGATATCAAAAAGCAATAACCATCGGACACATAAATCAGGCATAAAATCCATCACTAGCGCTACAGCCCGACTTTGCAGGTACCAATCTGCGCTCGCAGCTGCCCCGACAGATGTGTAAGTACTCTACCTGCCTACAGTTCGTTATAAGTATGTTTGCGGCATATGTTAGACAGGAATCAGGATTGTACCGGAGCAAATTGAAGCGACTTTAAATTCGATTTTGAACTGAGTAATAACACATGTCATAATTGTGCTTTTTTCGTAAGTAGCTCTCGAAAGTTTTTGCTCTACCTAAATACACTTTTCATGTTGGTGGTTATTAAATAAACAAAAAATATTTACCTACTTATTTCGTTAGAAAATATACAATTACACAACAGTCATAAAAATCTACAATGTCGCCACGAAATAAAATAATACCTACCCAAGTATTTTTAACAATAAATAAGCTGTTAAAACCTTAAATACCTATGTTAAGGTTTTTTTAAGCACACAGCTTAAAAACAAATGGTTCTAGTTCTCTATTCATACAATTCGAGATATTTCCTGTTCGAAAAGTCTTAGGAGTAAAAGTAACCAGATCTCATCTCACGGGTCAAGAATAGCCCTCCTGATTCCAAGAAGTCTTCAAAATATTTCTTTCAGACAATCTCAAGACAATTTTCAAGAAGCTTATAAAAGGGCCGATTGTTTTCCACAAGTTTTCTTGATTGCAATTTATGTGACTTCTTTCCCCCGAAGTTTCACAGCACACAGCAAGTTTCATTCCTCACATCCTGGCGGCGGCACGTGGCCCGGCGCGGCATAGCGCGGCTCAACGTAACGGTCGCCCCGGTTGGGACCGGTCGCCGATACCCCGTGAATTATAACATCACCGACATTACCGTAATGCTGCAGTGATAACAGATGCCTTGATTAGCTTTCTGCAGCTTTGCAGAGGCTATCAAAATAAACTGTCAAAAGTTTTGTAGAAGCGCTCGTATTGTTGGACTTCCAAAAGTTCTGGAGCTTATTAAAATGTAAAATGTGACATTACTGGGCTTAGTTGATGCTTTAATTTTTTGCGGTAAGGATTATCGGTATGCATTTAATATTTTTTTCTCTAAATTACTACTATTACATTGGGATGTTTGTGAGAAGTTCTCGTTGGAGAAATAACTGTTGTGAACTCAGTTCAAACTTTACAAGAAAGGAACCAAGTATATTAGCTATTTAGCTCTACCTCTATTCAAAACTACCTACTCGTACTTAGTATCTTGCCTAATCAAACGTTTAGCTCATATATATATATGTATGTAGAGTACAATCCTGAATGAAATGACTCAGTGTTTACATAGTAAGTGCCTATCTTGAGGCCACTCCAGACAGGGTCAAATATCAAAAAGTTTCACGGCGGCCGCTGCTGGCACAGAGTAACAAAACGAAAGGGAACCTCAAACCATGGCATGTAAGTGATTTATTGCATTATTTGATAAATAGAACCTACTTCAGTTTTCTTCTTCTTTGGATCTTTGGATAGCTTTGACAGAATGGACGAGATTGGCGCTGGACCAGGGACCCTATTCGGAGATTTGAGATTTTCATCTCACTTTTTCTCGTCCTTGTTGTTCTCGTTTGAAACGTCATAGGTGTGAGAGTGACAAAAGATAAAATCTCATCTCATCTCACGCGCAGGAATAGCCCCCCTGAGTCAGCGGTGAAGAAAGGAGGCCGATTCTCAGCTGTGGGCGATTACAGGCTGATGATGATGAAGATGATGATGACATAAACTGATGCTATTTTTGAGCTGGTAATTAATTAAGCTTTGTAAAAAGCCGAACAAGGAACTAAAATATAAATTAAGCGACTAAAACTATAATGAACGCTGCTTTCTTAATGATTGATCCCAACCTAAATTATGACTATAAGTCGATGATCAACGATGACTTTCAAAAACCATAAGTACCATCAACTACCAAGTTGAGCGTGAGATTGGGACTAATCAATCAATAGATATCGCAGGTTTTGGCCAGCGATACAAGATGGCATCTGCCTCGGGCGTATTAGGGTGCGTATTCACCAGAAAAGTGCGAGGGAGATGAGCGGCGCGCGAGGAAAAAACTACCGATAGGATCACTTCGCCGTGTAAATGAAGTAATCCTCTATCGAACTGCTGATCTTTCTCACATATCTTAGGTGGATGCACGGCCTTATAGGGCCTCTAGCTTAACAATCGATCGGGTTTCAAGCTTCAGAAATGTTACGTGCTCATCTAATCAGCAGGTAACGTAGTGGGATTGTAGAATTGGAATCACGTGGCTAATTGGCTATAGGCCCTGGTTCCGATGAGCACTGCAGTTTGTTGGGTAATATTGTTCACTTCGCTGTGCGTAAATAAAGTGATTTTATTAGTGACTAGCTGTTACCCGCGAGTTAGCTCGCGTTTCAGAATATAGTATCCAAAACCTTCCTCGTGATATAGGTAAGTACTGCTACTAATTATTAAATTTCACTAAGATCCGTTAATTTAGCCGTTTCTGCCTTCTGAGTTCGAGGGGCGTGGGTTCGATTCCCACATAGGGCAAACATTCATGCGATGGACATTTGTGGTTGTTCTATGTCTGGGTGTTAATATCTATTTAAGTATGTATTTAAAAATATATATGTATTAAATCAGTCTCTGGTAGCTATAGTACAAATTTGGGGTCAGACGACCGTGTGTGCAAGTGTTTATCATAATAATTATTTTTAGACGTAAAAGAACCGAGAAAGACAGACAGAGTTATTTTATAATAAGTGTGGATTTTTTTCTCGCGTTCCTGTTACCACTCATCTTCCTCGCCGACCTCTAGTGAATACGCAGCTTTACTGTTCCCAATGAGCTCTGCAGTTTGTTGGTAATATTGTTCCGTTATACTTACTCGTATGGAAGCAATTTGTACAAGTTTGGTAATTTCGGCGTCTCAGTATGGAACCTACGTCATGGCGGTTTGGGCAAGGTATGAGATGCTATTTAGATCGGGTTATGGACTTTGGACATCTCAGGTGGTTCGTCCACCAGACAAATCTGGGCGTTCGTTACTTATCTCTATAGGTCAAAAATGTCCACATTTTTGTTTAATTTTGTTTATAACCGTAACTGTGTTATAAATTAAATCCATTTAAATAGACAAACTCTTTATTACTCACACCAGGAGTAACAAAGACAAAAAAAACAGTCGCATTGAGGACCTCCTCCTCTTTGGAAGTGAGTTAAAAAAAAATAACTTCACTTAGAACTATAACGTAACAGGTTAACATTTAAGGAGTTTACGTACCTATTTACTTTGTTACTAGGTACTCGATTTTAACCAAATAAGAACGATTTTTTACTAAGTTTTTTACGTTTTCCTACTAGTTATCTTATACTGTGTACCTCAAACCTTCCAATTAAAGTGTTAGCCAAACATAACTGTAGCCAAAGCGTATACAAAACTTAACGTAAACAGACGCGATACGGTACCAGAGGTGGTCGCGTTATTAGTATTATTTTAAGCTAATATATTCACAACTAGCTGCGCCCTGCGGTTTCACCCGCGGTTAAAACGTCCTATGTGCTATTCTAGACTATAGAAAATTTCATCCAGATCTGTTCAGCCGTTCTGGCGTGAAAGAGTAACAAACATCCATCCATCCATTCTCACAAACTTTCGCGTTTATAATATTAGTAGGACTAAGCTCTGCCGTGATTCTGATGACGCGATAAATTGTAGGTTGGTTGTGGCGTGAAATTGTGTTAGAGCTTATCTTTGCAGACTAATGAGATCCAGCATAGTTCACAGTCAATCGTAGACGTTTCTGTTTGGATTTCAATTTCAAACACAAACTATGTATTCGAATCTCAGTTCGTTTTCATAAGTTTTAAACGTGATTAATTCTTCCGATCGAATTTATACACGATTCCCTATTACATTTATAAAAGTAGACTGAGATTCAAACAATTTGAGTTCGAAATTTGGGGGATCCGATCGTAAACGTTTCCGAATTATTGTAAATAGCACCGCACAAATGATAATGCATCTGAATACAATCGGAAATAACATCAGACACCAACAGAAATCTAAAATATTAGTAAGAAAATGTGTGTAAATAGAAATATACATGATTTACTTAGTTAGAGGTTAAATACATTAAATAGACATTGACATAAATTTGCTACGGTTCGTCTGCTATCATAATTTGGGGTCAACTTATCTGCAGCAGTAGGTAACTATCTTAATATTTGCCACTTACGGAATGTTTAAAATGAAACCTACCTATTGTAAACAAATTAATTGGAAAATCTTATGCTAACAAATTATTGTAATAAATGAAAATAAATTATTGTTTTAGGTTTTCTTACTTAACTACAAATCCCTTACTAATAACCTTTGTATAGCCGCTCTCGGAATAGTTATAGTGTTTTGTCTTTTTCGATCGAGTTAAATATGAAAACACAAGCGGTTTCACCCGCGGTTAAAAAGTATATCCTATGTGCTATTCGAGGCTGTAATCTATCTCTGTGCCAAATTTCATCCAGATCTGTTCACTGTTCAGCCGTTCTGGCGTGAAAGAGTAACAAACATCCATCCATACATCCATTCTTACAAACTTTCGCGTTTATAATATTAGTAGGATAAACATTTATAGTCACGCCTTTCCCCTGATGGGGCTAGTAGAGATGTAATACAACACCCACACTTAAATAATAAATACATTAAAATAAGGATCAAAAACTAAAAAAAAAAAATGTCAAGAGTAAAATGTAGCAATAATACAATTTCTTACACATGTTACTATGGTTTTGTAGCATATTTCATATTATTTTACTTTTTTACATATTTATTATTTTTTTTAAAAAATATAAAAGTTTTGACTACTTTTTTTTCCAAATATGGTGGTAGAGTCATTTTTATAACTTTGACATTCGGTGTGTGTAGATATTTGATTAGATTTTTTATTTCCTAGTGCCTCTTCTGAGAGGCATGAGACATACCGTCTCACCAGCATATTCCTTAAACGGAATTACGGAGTAACTACTTGTCAAGATTTTAAAAAGATAAGATAGTTACCCGGTCCCCGGAAACGCATAATAAAGCATAAAAGCCCTTACTTTTTACCATACAAACGATTCTCAGAAAAAGCGCAGGTACACCATTTACTGCTATTGTGGCCTTTCAGAATCATTTTTGTCTACAATCACTTGTAAGCCGAACTTTCTGGAACTTTACTTATAATAATCCAAAGAAAGATGATTTATATCCAAACTGCAAAGACCATGCTGTAACCTCAGATCAACTAGAATATCAGATGGCGCACGGCGTATGATGTAGGTGAAGCCACTTCTTGTTACATGTGTGTTGTGGAAGTGTTGCCATGAAAAAAAAAATTACCCTGAGTATTGTAGTTTTCTAACGTAAGTATCCGCATTCCACTGAATTCATGTAATAGTTCCCAGGTTAATTAATCAAATGTTTGCCAAATATCAATTGCCAAAAAATCATCATCATACCTTAATCATAATACCTAAACTGGACGACAGTTTTGAAATAAAGATTTTTTAAATTATTCAACGGAAGGCAATATAGTAGACTTAGTATTAGGGTTCTGGTAGCACCCCTTGAGTATGGAACCATAATACGTAATCAGAAAAAAAAAATTATACGCGTTGAATTGAAAACAACTTTTCGTTGGTAAAAAATTAAAACTTACCCTGATGGGATACGCAGTCCTTTTCAGACGGCGAAGGCCAAGCTTGGTCAGGTAAAAGTCTCTTTCATTAAAATGGTCTGAAAAGACAACATCTCTTTTTGATGGTTGCCATTTTTGATCATTTCGACTTTTTTGTATGGCAACCACCCATTCTTTGAATGTCGCTTTTTCAATCTTAATTGGGAACCTAAAAAAGTCTTAGGATTTAAAATAATATTTTGGAGAAAAAAATGCGATTATGACAACACTGCACGACATTCCACAAATTCATGTAATGTCATTGTCAAGTTCTAAAATGGCATTATGGACTTTGTATCCAGTTGCCAATAATAATAAAAAAGCACTATGTAAATATAGGTATCCGAAATTATAACCTAAAACAATGCTGTTTACTATTTAATGAGATGTTATTAACAATACTTACACATTTCTTTTTCACTTTCGTGTAGTTAGTGCAGTGTTTCACAGCACATGACGGCATCGTTCCAGAATTTTTTTGTATGTTCTCAGCGTGACGTCCAGGTTAGTACTGACGAAGCGAGTAGCGTAGTTTTTTTGCGTCAATGTGTGAGTGTTGTGTACATATACGACAGTAGCGTAGTTTTTGGATGGTTCTTGGCTTCACCTAAATCAAACGCCGTGCGCCATCTGATATTCTAGTTGATCTGAGGCTGTAACTATAATACTTATTTAAAAAAACTGTTAAGTATGAAAATATTTTAATGATACGAAAAATGTTAAAATGAGCTAAATCCTCGAAACGTATGAAGTCTAAAATATGACGCGATTCTATTTGATTATTTTTTTCTTTCTGTTGTCAGCTTGTCACTTGCAATGAAAAAATTACACAGAAAATACTAGCGTTTTCCCTAGTTTCAAGAGTTTCCCGCAGCAAAGCGCTGCAGTCGCATTTTTGTTTCATATTTGAAAACTTATTTATTTTCTTATACCTATATCAGCCATACAATAAAGGGAATATATTTTTTGAGAGGTGAGTTTGATTAACAAATAAACGTTTATAGAATCACCTATTCAAATACAGTTTAGTTGGGCTCTGCAATGGTAGACATAACAACAGAACTATGTTCATTGGTGACTCAACTTTTAAAGAAATACGAGATTGAAATAAGGATTCAATCGTGTCTAGGCAGTCTTTTGATTGAATAAGCGCTCTACTTGCGCTCGGGCAGCTTTGCACAAAAGATCCTGCCTGTTTGAACTTCAGAATTTTTTTTATTTGGCTCTGGAATTTTAGGGTTCAGTCTTTAATAATTGAGAGAAAACGGCTTGGAGTGGATTTAGTGCATTTGCAATTTCTCCAAATGTCGTGTTATTTTTTCTTTTTTGGGTTAGTATTCCGCAAGTTACCTTTTATTTTTTTCTCAGAAGCCGATCCGATTTTAACAAAGTTGATTAAAATACCTACTTTAGACGTTTCTTTTTTGTTATTTTTTTAACAGAGTTCAAACAGGAGAAGGCTCTCAGTTCAGTTGTATTTTTTTGTGTTATGTTTGTTACCGTATGACTCCGTTATTATATGACCCGATTTAAAAAAAATCTTTTTTTGTTTAAAAGAATATGCTTACAGATTGGTCCCATTTTTACAAAATAAAAATCGGATGACGAGATGTCACTTTTTTTTTATTTCAAAAGATTTTTCATTAAAAATTCTGGAATGCGTCCTAAAATAATTCACTTGACATGACTTGTACCAGTGTGGCATTTGTACTTTTTTTTATACAGGCCCCTGCAATCTTCCGGCCTCTCACCATTCATCCTACTCCCAGGTAAGTACCGCGGTATCACCGGCAGGCCGGCGCTAGTACAAAGAGCTGGTACTCCGCCATATTCTGTGGCCTCGTTTGAATGCGTGCAGGTGTGCGAGCGAGCTTCCTCGGCCCAGCCATGAGCCAGCTGTGAGCTGAGATGCTTGCAGGAAACTGTGGGGCTATTCCTACGCGTGAGATGAGATGAGATTTTATCTTGCTCACTTTCACACCTATGACGTTTCAAACGAGAGCAACAAGGACGAAAAAAAGTGAGATGAAAATCTTCAATCTCCGAATAGGGTCCCTGGGGGCCTACGACGTCTTATTGCCATGATGTTATGACGCTGCGTGACTATGAACTTTATTGCGCAGCGATACGATTTGTGGTCGCTCAGCGTCGACAACAAAAGTGGTAATAGGATGGATAGGATAACTACTGGTAATAGGATGTCATGGTAGGCCCCGTGGACTGTGGCTTGGGATACGATAGTTTTCGACTTATGTCATTGCTAATAAATGATACCTACTTACTTAGTAACGAGTATATGTTATCCATCTTGCATATATCTACATGATAGGTACTAATACGTACACGCAGAAGGTAGGTTATATAAACGCAGACGACACATGATAGGTTTAGATCATGGACAATTCTACTTTTATGCACGAGGGTACGAATTTGTGCCCATGTTACTACTGCGAAGACAACCGATCTGTTGACAACACGAGCTGTAGTAATAAAAATGATAGCTGATGTAAAGAAAAATGTCTGTTAATTGCATGTCTATCCATTTGTTACGTTTTTATAGCTGAAACGATTTTTATAAAATTAACGAAGAAGTAGTGCCTACCTATGTATCGGAGGTACATACTTTCAATTTCTAGTATTTTTGCGTTATAAAAAGAAGGGACTAGTGATGAGAACACGAAAAGAAAATACTTGTGATACACAAAATAAGTTGAGAACACTGCAACACTATGCAGCTATCTACAGATCAATGATATAAAATTCTGCGTCAAAGCTTGAATAAACTATTATTATTTCCATAGGATCAAATTCCCCGCTACTAAACTAAAATACGCCAGTCATATTTTATCCATTCACAAACAAATAATTCCATTACACCCAAATCAGGCGCTTGTTTGCAATGAAGTCGCCCAGCGCACGCGTTGGTGATTCATTGCCAAGGGTACGATGGTGCAAGGGTGCAGGGTGGCCTTGATAACCACATTTTGGCAAAAGGGTCGATGTAGAGTTTTATATTTGATGGGGAGAATGGCTTATTCGAAAGATGTTGAAGTTTCCCGAAGCTTTTTATGTCGTTTGAACCTTTGAACCCTACCTCTAGTTCCTTTTGAGTCCACAGAAAAAATCAATCGAAATTTGAAGTGGCTTGTACGTAGAGTAAAATATGGATGGACTCGCTTGTAACATAAGACTAGTGCCTCTGTGAGCTGTAGATCTCACGGCCGACGTTTGTCCTACCTCCTCCATAGGGCGCATTCCTCGACCGTTTTTTTATTATTACTATTTTGAAAAAAATCCAAAAACTGACTCGACTCAACTCGAGGTAATTATTGAATCTACTCCCAAAATTTCAAGAAAATCGGTTAAGAAATACGACCTGTAGAGCAAGACAGAGATCCGGTCAGAGATCCAGACAGAATCCGGACATCCGAAAGCATTTTTGTTGAAGCAGAGACGCTTCGCTCGCTAACGATCCCTCGGTCGGTTAGGTGCGTCTAAAAAAAACCCGAATGCACACCTATCCAAGGGCACTCGGGTTTTTAGAATACAACTAAAATCCCTACAGCCGCTTGGAAGATCTTCTTCTTAGTCGGCATCTTCATTGCTGAAGGTCGTGCCTAGTTTGATTGAGTGCACGCGATGCACTATGCTCTTCCACGAGTTTCTGTCTTCGGCGGTTTTAATCGCTTCAGGTATTGCCAGGCCCGTGAGCGTCCTTATTAGGTCTGACCAACGGGTAGGTGAGCGCCCACGTGGTCTTTTCTCGTCGACCTGACCAACTACCATCAGCTTTTCCAGGCTGTCAGGATTCCGACGAGCGATGTGTCCGAAATATTTGAGTATCCGCTGAGAGCAGATAGCGGACAGCCTTAGAAGATTGGAAGATACGAGGTAATAAAGAAATTTACATACAAACAAGATAATACGCGCGAAAAACATAACCATTCCAGGCAGTCGGGTAAAAATAGACTATGGAATAGACAAACCACTCCTTGAGCAGTCAAAAGTTACAAAGAAAACACTTGTTTAGAGCATGCAGAAGAATTGAGCCTTTTCAATAGATGTTTCTTCCCGGCGTTTCCAGTAAAATTTTACAGAAATAAACTAACTTATTACAGTAGTGGACTGACAAAGTTAAAAAAATGTGTATTGGCATGTAAGTACAGGTACCTACCTACATATTTTTATGCTTTTGTACGATTCGCTGGTCGCAATTCAATCACACTAATATTATAAATACGAGAATTTCGATGGATGAAAGAATGTTTGTTACGCAATCTCGCCAGAACGGCTGAACGGATCTGGATGAAATTTGGTACAGATATAGAATAGTTTGTAGGCCGCGAGTAACGCCGCGGGGCTCAACTAGAACTTGTAAATAGTAGTAAGTGTTAATTACTGATTTTGACGATTTGAAACGTCAGTTTAAATGTCAGTACGCGCACCCCTGGCGGCCAATAAAGTTAAAAAAAATTATTGCCACAAGTAACATCTATCTATGATACTCAGTACTCCTACTGAGGTATTTCTAATACGTTTCTCAGAGTGGCAAGTAAGCACAATGTTGCAACGTACGTAGGCGGCATATTTCATTACGCGGTCGCCAGACTAAATAACTATTCGCTTACAGGCGGGTACAGTTACGGCCATTCATTTCACTCAACTTGCTGACGAATGCTGGCTGCTGCAGCGCTGACGCGTCGATTGATGACGTTGACTATTTGTTATCATACTTGAGATGGTGACTACACATTTAATAGATAGTACCTGGATGACCGAGCTTTGCTCGGTATTTTTTTTTTTTTAATTGTGTTTTTTGGAAAATAAACAATTGATTTTAGTCTAACCTCAAAGCAAACACTCATTGACTTCGTGTTACTTAACAACGCCATCTGCTGTTGTGTCGTTAAAGCAATTAGTTGCTCACAAAAATTAGTATTATTATTCGCCAATCCTGACATCTGTCAGGAAGAATCATATTTTTCAGTCGAGACTACTCAAACGCCTCCTTTTTGTTATTTTTCTTCCAAGTTTATGTTTAAGTTGATTATCGATAAAACACGAATAAAATGGCATTTTCTAAAAATGATTCCTAGCTAGATCGATTTATCGCCCCCGAAACCCCCACTATACTAAATTGTATGAAAATCGTTGGAGCCGATTCCGAGATTCCAATTATATATATATATATATATATACAAGAATTGCTCATTTAAAGATATAAGATTATTGATTGACATTTTGTGTTACTGAATTTTGACATTTTGTCTCTAAGTATGTTTTAAGTTTTGACACTTTGAGAATTGTGTAGTGTAACCTAATTTAATTTTCGATTTGTAAGTATGAGTACTATTAATTGTTATCATATACTTTATTTTTCTAATTTTCATGTGAGATAGATGTAATTGATAAGATGGTCGTTTTTATCTCAATAAACAAATTTAATTTAAAATTTTATTTTATTATCTACGGATTATAAATAGGTACTAGCTGCGTCCCACGGGACCTTTACCCTGATGGGACTGGCAGAGGTGTAACACCCACACTTCGCCAGACGATATTCAGTTCCAAATGTGACAGGGGGCGAGCCTGTTGCCATACACCGGGCTCCAGTTATGTAGCAGATGACGTTATCAATACGCACTATGATTTTAATGAACCGGTGTTACCTGATGCGGTCAAAATGTAGGCTAGGTACGAGTATGTGCTATTCCAGATTATAATCTGAGCTAAATTTCATCTAAATGGCGATGGCAGCCTAGTTGGGAGAAGGTCCGCCTCTCAAGCCAGAAGGAGCGGGTTCGAACCCAGCCGACGGCACGCACCAATTTGTTCATTGTGTGAACATATGTGCGTATTGTATTAGGTCCTTACGTATGAAATTGGCGTTTTGTCGTACTGATCAATTTGATCTGAAATATCTCCTCTTTGGTTAAGAATTCGAAATTCAAATTAATAAATTCATTTAGCTGGTTTTTTTTTCTTTGGAATACAGTCATTCATTTGTTATTTTCCTCATTATTTTTTCTTTGGCGTCGCTTATTACCGCGCAATGGAAAACATGAAATATCGGTATATTTACGAGTACGAGTTCTACCGTGGCACCAGTGCTGCAGAAACAGCTCGAAGAATTAATGATGTGTACGGCGCTGGTGTCGCTAAAGATAGCATGGTACGTTTTTGGTTTCAACGTTTTCGTTCTGGAAATTTCGACCTTAAGAACCAACCCCGTGGACGGCCGGAGATCAAAGTGAAAAACGAAGAATTAAAGGCTATTGTGGAAGCGGATCCATCACAAAGCACTTCAGAGATAGCAGCAGGCTTCGGGGTAAGTGACAAAACTGTATTAATCCACTTGAAGCAAATCGGGAAAGTAAAAAAACTCGAACGATGGGTACCTCATGAATTGAGTGAATCGAACTTGCAAACACGGGTCGCCTGTTGTGTTACTTTGCTCAACCGACACAATAATGAAGGGATTTTAAATCGAATCATTACTTGTGATGAAAAGTGGATATTGTACGATAATCGAAAGCGCTCATCGCAATGGCTGAACCCTGGATACCCAGCCAAATCCTGCCCTAAACGAAAATTGACTCAGAAAAAGTTACTTGTAAGTGTTTGGTGGACTAGCGCCGGTGTCGTTCACTACAGCTTTCTTAAATCTGGCCAAACGATTACGGCAAATATCTATTGTCAGCAACTGCAAACCATGAAGGACGAACTAGCTGTTAAACAACCGAGATTGGTCAATCGCTCTAGGCCACTGCTGCTTTACGACAACGCAAGACCACACACTGCATAACAAACAACCACTAAGTTAGCTGAGCTACAATTGGAATGTCTGCGACATCCACCGTACTCCCCGGACCTTGCTCCAACAGATTACCATTTCTTCCGGAATTTGGAAAACTTCTTACAAGGAAAAAAATTCCACTCCGATGCAGCAGTCCAAACCGCCTTCAAAGAGTTTATTGATTCTCGCCCCCATGGTTTTTATAGTAAAGGGATCAATGAACTACCCATAAGATGGCAAAAGTGCATAGATAACAACGGTGCATACTTTGATTAATTAAATATATTTTACAAAAAAAAAACGACTTTTTATTCCTCCCGTACAAAACGCCAATTTCATACGTAAGGACCTAATATATCATCTGCTACATGACTGGAGCCCGGTGTATGGCGACAGGCTCGCCCCTGTCATATTTGGGACTGAATATCGTCCGCCGAAATGTGGGTGTTGTATTACACCTCTGCCAGCCCCCTCGGGGGAAAGGCGTGATGATATATGTAAATTTCATCTCGATCCGTTCCGCCGTTCTGGGGTAGTTGAACATACAAGCATCCATCCATCCATCCATCCGAACTTTCACATTTATCGACCTAGCGAGCGTCTATGCTTCAGGTTCGACAAAAAAGCTTTCATGTGTCCGAAATCTGTCCGGATCGTTGTCTTCCCTCTACAGACCGCATTTCTTAACCGATTCTCCTGAAATTAAATCAGTAGGTTTAATAATGAAACAGATTTTTTTGTCTGTTTGTTGTTGTTTTGCCTGCTTGTTTGAAAAAAAATCATATCTCCGCCATTTTGAAAGAAATCCAAAAAACTATCTACAGAAAAGCATCTGGTCAATTATTGAACCTACAGCTCACAGAGTCACTAAAATATTAGAGTTATAGCTATTCTAAGGGTAAGCGCACACCGCGCGGCGGACGAAAGAGGGCACCAGTTTTTTATTACTGAGTCAAAGTCAAAGTCAAAGTCAAAATGTTTTTATTCAATTTAGGTATCAAAGATACACTTATGAACGTCAAAGTTATTTAAATAGACTCGACCGCCTTGTTCGGATAAAAAGCCTCTACTCAGAAGAACAGGCAAGAAACTGAGGGGCATTATTTTTTCAAATAATAAATAAATTAGTCTGACAAATTTTGGCTTACAACTAGGTAATATCTATAAATATTAGTGGCTACTTGGCGGAAGTGGAAGGCTCCAGACATCTTTATCTTCTAAATAATTCTTAACCTTATAATATCCTCTTTTCATTAATGTAGTTTTTACATGTGATTTGAATTTTCCCTCGGTGAGCCCTGTTATATTTTTCGGGATTTTATTGTAAAAACTAACGCAGTTGCCTAAAAATGACTTTCTTGACTTAGTCAGTCTAAATCTCTGTACAGCTATCCTATCCTTATTTCTAGTGTTATAATTGTGATAGTCACTGTTCAAATTGTAGATTTTTGCGAACGTGCATAATATTTTCAAAGATATATAAAGAAGGTAAAGTTAAAATATTTATTTCTTTAAATAAATCTCTCAATGATTCACGGGGACCCATTCCGTAGATAGCGCGGACCGCTCGCTTTTGCAAAATAAAAATGGCCTCCACTTCAGCAGCTGATCCCCACAGCAAAATGCCATATGACATTATGCTGTGGAAGTAAGCAAAGTAAACCATCCGAGCTGTAGCTATATCCGTCAGTTGCCTAATGTTGCGAACCGCATAAGCAGCAGAACTAAGTCTCCCAGACAGAGCACTAATATGTGGACCCCATTGCAGTTTGGAATCAATGCTTATACCCAGGAACACCGTCGCCTTGTCTATGTTAAGTTTATCGCCCTCAAGCATTACGTTTGGTTCTATATATCTAACATTAGGCATGGAAAACTTTAAACACTTAGTTTTTTTTGCATTTAGTAACAAATTGTTCGCAGCGAACCATCTCGAAATAATAGTCAGTACGTTGTTCACATGCACAAGTTCACTATCTTTCCTATCTGTTCTAAAAATAAGAGATGTATCATCAGCAAATAGAACTATGTCTGTAAGGTCCTTAACCATATACGGCAAATCATTTATATACGCCAAAAATAAGAACGGGCCTAAGATAGAACCTTGTGGTACTCCCATTGTAACTAAAGATCCGGAAGATGTGACGCCATTAATTCCCACTTTTTGTTGTCTATCAGTTAAATATGACTCGACAAGATCTAGAGCGATTCCACGAATTCCGTAGTGGTGTAATTTACGGATCAAGGTGCGGTGTTCTACACAATCAAACGCTTTGGAAAGATCACAAAAGACACCGATGGCATCCTGTGAACTCTCCCAAGCTTCCATCACATGCGTAACTAATCGAACTCCCGCATCTGTTGTTGATCTACTTTTCGTGAAACCGAACTGATTTTCGTTTAATATACTGTGTATGTTAAAGTGACACAACAGTTGATTAAGTATAATCTTTTCAAATATTTTACTCAAAGCCGGAAGCACAGAGATGGGTCTGTAATTCGAGGGATCTGACTTACTACCCGATTTGAAGATAGGGGTAATTTTGCTGTTTTTCATTAAATCGGGAAATGTGCCTCTGTCAATACACATGTTAAATATGACCATGAGGTGTGGTGCAATAGTTTCTATTAAAGACTCTAACACTTTTACTGATAATCCCCATAAATCTTCACTAGATTTAACTCTTAAGCTTTTGAAAGTTTTGATAATTTCAGAGATGGAAGTGTATCTGAACCGAAAGTCTGGTATATCCCGCGAGAAGTGTTCTTTTAGAAAAGCACCTGCATCATCTGGAGACGAGTTAAGCGTTTTGGTGGCATCAAAGGGTATGCTAGAGAAGAAATGTTCAAAAGAGTTGGCTACCGATTTTGCATCAGAAACCGGCTGATTCTCAACTACCAGCGTAAATTCTGAATCCCTCGACTTACTTTTTCCCGTCTCTGTGTTGATGGTCTTCCAGACAGCTTTTATTTTATTATCGGATTTTTGAATTTTATCTTTTATAAACAAAGCTTTAGCGCGAATGCAAACCGACTTAAAAGTTTTCGAGTATTTTCTAACATAGTCATGAAAATCCTTACTAGATGTCAGAGATTTCTTGTTATATAAATCATACATAACATCTCTACTTTTTCGTATACCTCTGGTCGCCCAGTCACTAAACTGTATTTTTTGGTTGAATTGAATCTTCTTCTTTGGACAAATTTCATTAAATTCATTGCTAACTATTTTAAATAATTTTTCATAACTGTCATTAGGGTTATTGACAGAAAAATCAGTTAAAATAAGTTTCGACTCTATGCAATTATTTAGTCGTTTTAACCTACCTTTCGTTAATGGTCTACACTCAACTAAAGATGGTTTCTTTGTTTTATCAATTTCAAATTTAATTGCAAGGCCCTTGTGATCTGACCTGACTCCGTTAAAAAGTGATAAATCTTTTGTTTTACAACTTGAGAAAATATTGTCCATGCAAGTAGATGAGGTCTCCGTTACTCTAGTTGGCTCGCAGAAAAGATAGTTTAAATTAAATGCTTTAAATAAAGAAATTAGATTAATTTTATCCGTAGAATTGACTAAAATATCTATATTGAAGTCTCCGCAAACCAAAATAGATCTATTTGATTTAGAAAGTTTCTTTAGTACGCACTCCATTGTTGACATAAAATGATTGAAGTTAGATGCTGGTGGTCGATAAACACATAATATTATGTGCCTGTCCATTTCCGCACAAGCAATTTCACAGACACGTTCAACAGAATAGCCCCTTATGTCAGAGCGTTCCTTATATTTCATGTTATTTTTAAAAAGAATAATACAGCCTCCTCCTTCAGCGGATACTCTGTTAAACGCACTGGCCACCTGAAAATTTGTAACATTAAATAGCATTTTATTTGATTTTAACCAAGTTTCAGTGAAACATAAAATATCAAAATTATACTTATCTAATAAAAGTTCTATTTCTAAAATTTTGCCAGAGAAGCGGTTTATGTTTTGAAAAGTGAAATGTCCACACACTTCTCTGTTGTCTCACTTAAAAGTTTAAACTATTGGTCACAGTTATGTTATTAGTACATTTACTAAAAACTGTGACCTTATCTTTGTACTTCGTTAAATTTCCTATAACTGAATCAATATTGTAGGCTAACAATGTAGCAATCAAGTGTCTGCATTTCTTAGGACAATACATGCTGTCCTGTGTTAACTTAAAATTATAAATAAATTGATTACTATCAAAAAATAGCAGCTTATCACTATGACGGGAAACTATGTTAAACATTAATGCATTCAAAGAATGGATGTGGTTATTTTGACTTCTAGTCAAAGAGTCTGAGTATGGAAATGCACATAACACTACTTTGAATGCATTTAATTTCAACAGACAAGTTATTCTTGCAATCACTTCTTTCCTGTCTGTACCTAAACTTTGCCCCAGGTAAACCACAACAATTGTACTACTATCTATTTTACAGCTTAATATTTTCTTTTCAATTTGAGCATATGATGCTCCTGGCATGCAGTGGTTTACCACAGAACAACTAACACTGTTGCTCAATAAGGAACCTAAGCCTACACCTATTCTGTCTGAAAAAACTAAGATTTGGTTAATAGACTGTACCTCACTCTGCTCCGCCTCTAGGATTAATTTGGGTGAACTAGTAGAACTAGTAGTAAGGGTTGAGGTATCTTTTTGAGGGTGGTTAGAACCCGTCATGAGGTTGTTCTCAGAGTGTAGGGTCACACTCTCTACATTACTATTAACCAGGTCTACTAGCTCAATTGCAGTCTTGTAGTGCTCGCTTAGATGAATTTGAGCAGACTTGTATCCAGAAAAGATATCTTGTAATGTATTTTCTTTCTGGAGCAGGTCAGAGCGAAGTTGCAGTGTATCATTATCATATAATCGCCTAGTAATGTCTAGTTCTTCCATACAGTTTTTTAGTTGCTCTTCTAATGACAATTTATCTTTAATTAAATCTACATTTTTACTGAAATAACACCTTTTTTTCAGTTGTTTTTGACATTTTTTTATGATTTTCTTAACTTTAATATATTTTTTAATTTTGTTGTGACTTTTTAAATGGGTGGTAGTATTATTCATACATTTTTCCTTAGTATGGTCAATGTTTACTATAGGTTTTAAATTCATGCCACCACCTACCAGCTCATCGAATAGGTTCAGTGTGTCGGCTACCTGTTCATCACTTTTTCTGGATTTTAGCACTAATAATTTATTATTACATTTGCTCAACTCTAACTCAAGGTCTTTAATGCGGCTTAAGGCCAATTCATAGGTCTCACCACACTCTCTGAATGATATTATAACATGCTGGAGGTGGTCGCATTGTTCACATGATTCTATATATTTTAGGTGTAGGTCGGATAATTCACTTTTGAGTTCAGTGTTTTTTAAAATTAGTTTGCTCATTTCTACTTCACTATCTTCCCTTTCCTGCAGTAGCTGGGTGTTCAGGTCTCTACAGGCCTTCAAATCAAGGATTGCTGTTTTGAGTTTGTGCTCCATGTCCTTTGCTTTGGCCTGACGGGTCATCATTGTCTTGTCCGTTGGTCCGGAAAAAGAAAAGAAAAGGAAAAATATATATATAAACTCGGGCACAGGCAGCTCTCGTAGTTGTAGTTATAATGTGGTGAATAGTGTTTAGTGTATAGTTGTGTGGTTGTGTCTGCGACAAAGAGTTATGACATCGACTTTGGACAACAAGGGAGAAATAACGGACGTCGTCGTTTTGTTAGGGACGTTTGTCACAAAAGTGAGCAATGGGTAGGGTTGTGTTGTGAATTGTGTTGTTTTAATAATGTAAATTAACACAAATACTCCCAGGGATTTGCACAGAAATTCCAATTTGTTCACTTGTCCGGTCAGTTTGAATCCGCCCGTTGTGAGAAAAGACGTCAGATTCACGAGTCTTTTTTCAGTAAAAACTCTAGTGCATCACATTACCAACAACTTCACTTGGTATTTACACATTTATTACTTTATTTACAGTCTTAAAGTAGTAGATTATTCACTTAAAACAATTATTTTATTAAAGTAACTGAATATTATTCTATCGTGTAGTAAAAAAGTTAGTACCTACTTACCATGTAACTACTTACCTATGTATATTAATAAATAATAATAATAAATATTCGGGACACTTGAACACACGGTCGTCTGACCCCAAACTAAGCAAAGCTTGTACTATGGCGGCCAGAGATTGATATATATACTTTTAAATACATACTTAAATAGATATTAACACTCAGACATAAAACAAACACTAATGTTCATCACATGAATGATTGCCCTAGGTGGGAATCGAACCCACGCCCCCTAGATCAGAAGGCAGGTTCACTACCGACTCAGCCACCGAGGCAGTCATGTATAATGTATTAATATAGTAGAACCTGTGGTAGAACTTAGAAGCGGATATTTTAAGAACTTAAGAATAAAATAGCGATCAAATCGAACATAACGAATCAAATATCATACAGAATCTGCGATTACAGCGCTAGGCCACCTGTACGGTAAGTGAAATACTGGCTAAATTGTTGTTAGCTATGGCTAGGCTATTAAAAAATATGAAACATATAGATTTGCAAGCTGGTCCATCATTTTGATTTTTAAAAGTTTTGGTCAGTTTCAGCTAGATAAAACCGTAAGTTTTTCTTGTTGCACAGCACCGGTCATAGATCGCCAAAGAGATCTCTTCACCACCATGACCGCTACCATAGACAAATTATGTATTACAATTTTTTTGTACCCGCCATCATTTTCTGCCCTATCCTTATCTACCTACGACGCTACGAGATTATCATACCACATCCATCCAACCGTCAAATCTGCAAATTATAATCCTTTACAAACGCCAAACAAGCAAACTACCGTTACATTGCATTATTGCCGCACGTGTACACAACCAAATCATCACCTGACGTGACCTTGGACCCCTGTCCTTGAATCCGAAGGGTCCGAGGGCTCTGTAGTAACTACTAATTACGCTGTACTTAGAGCTTCAATGTCGCGGCCGTTAAAGTTCGACCAACATGAACAGTTGGCTAAATGGCAGAACTAAAAATGTGCACCCAGTTCGCCTGTTTGCTGCAGAATACGATAGTGGCTCCTCAACTCGATTCCAGGGATAACTAGGTCGGATGTGAAGAGAATGAATATTTAAAGCCAGCGGTCCGGAAACGCTCCCCTGCGCCAATCCGCGCGAATTTACATCTGAGCTGTGAGAGCGAGGGACGGTTGAGGTTTCCCATTTAACAAACTGGTCTGGGCGGTTCCTCCGTGGGTCCTTTTCATCCTGTATCGTATAAAATAAGTACTTACTAGTCTACATGCGAGGGCTATTCATTTATTTTTGTCCCATTGTAGAGTTTGCAAACAGCTACGCAGTACGCTATAATTATTGTCCAAACATGTTCTGATTCTTGGCATTTAGTAAATATCTTAGGTAGGTAGGAACAAAAGCTATAGCGGTCAATAAGCATTGGTGGACCAGTTGTGTACTTCAGTTTCGTTTTAGACGAAATTTTGTACACTCGTCTACTCAACGCCCTTGCCGCGAGAGTAAACTTGCACAAATGTGTGCGTAACTTCAGCTTCCTCATAGGTGATAGAATAATTTTACCTATGCCAATATTTAAAGCATAATAGCTGCAATCAAATATCCCAGTCTTAGTTTAGCTGCCACAAGAACTTCGTTAATATGAGCCATTTACTATGTGTCAGCTGGAGTGACACAACCTCAGCTCGCACATCCAGTACAGGCAAACCAGTGAGGTTAGGGTTTTGGACAATAGCTAGAAAATTAAAGCATAATAGCTGCACAAGGTAGGAAAAATCTGAACGATGCTACTCAAAACATGTAGAAGCTATGATCAAAAAACTGTGTGTAAGCTGGTGTTGTGTCACTTCAGCTACTCATCTCATATCTTCCAAACGAAAGAAGGTATGACTATGCATTTTAGCTCAAATTTTAAAGCATAATTGCTGCCATTGGCAGCAAAATTTTCAAGTCTCTGGGTTATATACTTTCCGAGTTATAAGCTAATACCTATGTGTAAGCTGAAGTTACATCACATCAGCTGACACATGTTGAATCGACGAAACTATCAAACGTAGAGTTTTCATTTAAAGGGCAAAAATTAAAGCATAATTGCTGCCATAGGCAGCAAAATTTTCAGATTCCTAGACCTCGTAGTTTCCACGTAATAATCAAAAAACAGTTTTCGCGCCAAAAAATTCAAATTTTTGCTTAAAAGCGGCGTTGCCGTTCCGTGCGGTACATTATTGCAATTCAATTGGATCTTAGCGCGCATAGTGTTAAAAGTCATTTTAACTTGTGTTCAAAATTCTTTTAGTTTTGTTTAGACTGAGAGCCCCTGAACCATATGGAACTAAGAATGCACCTGTAAAATTTGAAGGCAGATTCTTATGAACTTAAACAACGACGAAGGTTATTGGTTTTGGCGTGGCTTGTTCTCTGTAATTTGGCTAACAAAAAACGACTGAGAGCCGCTGAACTATATGAAACTAGGTATGTATGTTATTTTAAAGATAGATTCTTATGAACTTAGAAGACGAGATAACTAGACTAGGAGCTCCCTGGTCTTCTGATTCTTCATGGAACAACTGAAATAACACTGAAGTAGTTATCGAATACAGATACTTACCTACTTACAGGCTATGGAAACTGACGTGGTTTTCACACATTATGATTTTATGTAACGGGAATCACTTACTTATGCGGTTGAAACAATAGTCGGAATACGAGTAATTCCCGTATCATAAAATCAAAGTACTTACAGACTATTAAAATACATTTTACTCTCTCTTACCCACACATTAAACATTTATCTTCTTGATTGAATCAGGCGTTACTTTGCGGAAGTTCATCTTCAAACTTGTTAAACACCTACACTACTTACTTACACTAGATATTGTCCAAGTAACAAATTTATCTTCTTTACTATACAGTGGTTTGTCTTTCTTCTTTATTTTAATTTTTTAATTTTTAAATTAGTAAATGTACTAGATGGCACGCGAAGGGTGTAGCGGGGTGGTGGAGCAAAAAAACTGGTTCGCCATGCCACTGTCTACCTCGCGCCTGTGACGTCAAGCAGCCATTATCTGTCGCGCGACGTCTTTTGTTAGCCAAATTACAGAGAACAAGCCACGCCAAAACCAATAACCTTCGTCGATGTTTAAGTTCATAAGAATCTGCCTTCAAATTTTACAGGTGCATTCTTAGTTCCATATGGTTCAGGGGCTCTCAGTCTAAACAAAACTAAAAGAATTTTGAACACAAATTAAAATGACTTTTAACACTATGCGCGCTAAGATCAAATTGAATTGCAATAATGTACCGCACGGAACGGCAACGCCGCTTTTAAGCAAAAATTTGAATTTTTTGGCGCGAAAACTGTTTTTTGATTATTACGTGGAAACTACGAGGTCTAGGAATCTGAAAATTTTGCTGCCTATGGCAGCAATTATGCTTTAATTTTTGCCCTTTAAATGAAAACTCTACGTTTAATAGTTTCGTCGATTCAACATGTGTCAGCTGATGTGATGTAACTTCAGCTTACACATAGGTATTAGCTTATAACTCGGAAAGTATATAACCCAGAGACTTGAAAATTTTGCTGCCAATGGCAGCAATTATGCTTTAAAATTTGAGCTAAAATGCATAGTCATACCTTCTTTCGTTTGGAAGATATGAGATGAGTAGCTGAAGTGACACAACACCAGCTTACACACAGTTTTTTGATCATAGCTTCTACATGTTTTGAGTAGCATCGTTCAGATTTTTCCTACCTTGTGCAGCTATTATGCTTTAATTTTCTAGCTATTGTCCAAAACCCTAACCTCACTGGTTTGCCTGTACTGGATGTGCGAGCTGAGGTTGTGTCACTCCAGCTGACACATAGTAAATGGCTCATATTAACGAAGTTCTTGTGGCAGCTAAACTAAGACTGGGATATTTGATTGCAGCTATTATGCTTTAAATATTGGCATAGGTAAAATTATTCTATCGCCTATGAGGAAGCTGAAGTTACGGACACCAAAAAATTGTGCTTGTTTCGAAAATCATCTTACCAACAAATGTACTTATAACTAACAAAGTGAAGTTTACTGTCTACTCCATGTGTTTCCATGGATCTTAGTAAAGTAGTCAAATGAAAAAAAAAGTTATCATAACGATCAAAACTCATGGTAAGAGTACAGTAGGGCTTGTTCACAACCATTCGGAAACGTTTCCGTTCGGATTTAAAAAAAAATTAAACCTAAATTATTTGAATCTCAGTCTATATTCATAAGTTTTTATACGTTATTAATTCTTCCGAGAGAAATTCGGCTGAGATTCGAACATTTTGAGTTTGAAATTTCTGGTATCCGATCGGAATCGTTTCCGAATGATTGTGAATAATGGAATTTGTGAATAAAAATGTACATGGACATCCACAAAGGACCTTTCAATAAGCTATACCTTACCACGAGTTTTGATAGGTAACGAAAACTTTTTGCGTTTTTGTTTGACTCCATACATTTAGCCTCCATTCCTTAACATTTCTGCCAGGTGCGCTTCATTGAAATGTATGCAGCCAAAAGAAAACGGAAAAAGCTTTCGTAATTACCAAAGCTCGTGGTACAAATTCATAGTACCTGGATGGCCGAGCTTTGCTCGGTATTTTTTTTATTTTTTAATTGTGTTTTTTGGATAATAAACAATTGATTTTAGTCTAACCTCAAAGCAAACACTCATTGACTTCGTGTTACTTAACA
Organism: Peribatodes rhomboidaria; assembly: GCA_911728515.1. Lineage (NCBI taxonomy): Eukaryota > Metazoa > Arthropoda > Insecta > Lepidoptera > Geometridae > Peribatodes > Peribatodes rhomboidaria. The sequence continues at coordinate 1,712,313 of OU452184.1, read as the reverse complement.
ACGCCATCTGCTGTTGTGTCGTTAAAGCAATTAGTTGCTCACAAAAAATAGTAGTATTATTATTCGCCAATAGATGTCAGGAAGAGTCATATTTTTCAGTTGAGATTGATTATCGATAAAACACGAATAAAATGATATTTTCTAAAAATGATTCCTAGCTAGATCGATTTATCGCCCCCGAAACCCCCTATATACTAATTTGTATGAAAATCGTTGGAGCCGATTCCGAGATTCCAATTATATATATATATATATACAAGAATTGCTCATTTAAAGGTATAAGATAATTATATCGAAAGAGGACCTCTCCTCTTTTGAATGGCGGCTAACTGTCAAGCCTCTTCAGAGAGCACGACGCGACCTAAAAACTCCAGCAGGGCTGGCCCCTCGGGATAAACGAGCACTAAAGATTTGAAAATACAACGACGATACAATGACACTGTAAGGACCACAGACCTAATTTTCTTTTTGCTATACAAAGGAAACAAAAACGAAAAAAGTTTGCGTAACTACCAAAACTCAGGGTACTATAATTACTCGTATATAGGTACATTCGAATATTTAAATCTGAATAACTTCAATTTCTTTACCTTACATCATCTTACAATATAAACCGGTTCATGAAATAATAAAGGAAAGGGAACCAAAATACCTATGTCTTTTTGAGAGCCAGGCCTTGGGCTCTTTTGTGTTCACTTCTTTGTTAAGTTACACGTGGAGAATTTGAGAGTTCAGCACCTGGATTTGTTGTAGGTATTCAGTTATGCGAAAAATGACCGTTAAAGCTTTTTAACATGCAAATTTTTTTTTTTAATAGGGTGTAACATATCTCTGTATTGGACCAGAGATCATAATATTATAGTCGGTTGATCTGTGTATAACACACTAATATTTTAAATGCGACATTTTGGATGGATGATGGAAATTTGGCAGAGATTGTGGTCTAGCACAGAATGGCACATAGGCGGCTACTGTTTTACTGCGCGTAAAACATAAACACGCACATATTTCTTTCAAGATAATATAAAAAGCATATCATATGTATATCGTCACGCCTTTCCCCCGAGGCGGCTGGCAGAGGTGTCATACAACACCCACACTTCGCCGGCCGATATTCAGTCCCAAATGTGACAGGGGGCGAGCCTGTCGCCATACACCGGGCTCCAGTCATGTAGCAGATGACATACAATACGCACATTTGCTCACACAATGAATAAATTGGTGCGTGCCGTCGGCTGGGTTCGAACCCGCTCCCTCTGGCTTGAGAGGTGGGCTTTTTCCCAACTAAGCTGCCATCGCTGCTGCTAACAAAGCTTATAGCAAAGCTAAAAACCGACTTCCCATTCTATAATTCGTCATCCATGTTATTTAGACTTTAGTTGATATTTAAAAACTGCTTGACAGATTTCGATTAAATTTAGCTGGTCCCATAACCAGCTCTAAAGTATGATCTAAGTATCAAACAAAAACAAAAATTTTAATCGATTCACAATTTACGGAGTAATCGCGTAACATAAGTACATTAAAAAAAAACATACCTGAGTCGAATTGAGAACCTCAACTTTTTAGGAAGTCGGTTAAAATGTGTGCTCAAAGATGCATGAACTCATCATGTCGAGAAATGTCATGCGTAAATAGAACTAACACGGAATAAAAGTTTTGTTTTTTCCCCTTGTTATCGGCCAAACGATTCTCAATGAGATTTGGCGTGGACTTGTGGAGGACAGCTTCTCTTTATATTTTCATTCACTGTAGATACTTTTTACTATGGTTTCGACCGAGCGAGCGAACCGTTTATGCTTCAGCTTCTGCAAAACGCTTATCTATATATATATATATATAAACGCTTATATAAATATATATATATATAGATATCCGCACATAAACAACTTACGTTTGTTTATGCGCGGATATCTTCCTCCACATCGCATTTGTCAACCGATTCTCTTGAAATTTTGTGAGTGGGGGAGCTTAGACGATTAATTTAGTCGAGTCAGTTTTTGAACATTTTTCAAAATGGTGGATATGATTTTTACGTAAAAAAAAAAAACATCTCTGCCATTCTGAAGAAATGTTAGGTCTTCAACTAGCCTAGTCTGTAAAAAATGCAAGTCTGCTGGGCCTACACTTTTTTTGCTAAACTCGATCTGACATTTAGGCTTCGTCCTAAATAAGTAAACTGACCGGCTGATAGTTTGTCGTCCTGAGCCACCCTATATATTTTAAATGGAGTGTCCGGAAAGTGCGTACCGGCGTATCACTTAATGACGAACGGCTGGTTTGCATTTGTCACAGCTACAACTCGCTACTTACTCTACATTGAGTTTATCCATTACGCGACTCAAGTCAGCTAGCGGACCACCAGTCGCTCAGTTTGCTTTAATCAGGACGAAGCTTTAGTTCTATTTGCTTACCTATGTATTAAAAATATTGGTCGGAAAGAAATAAGAATATGCACGAATCCCTAAATATATCAGTTTTTTTTGTTGGGTAAGCTAATGTCGTTGTTTTTAATTCCAGCCAGTTTTCCTCGCTGATTTTTTTTCTTGGCATGCCTGCTAAATTATTTCTTTCAAGATATTGCAGTCATGAATGTTCCATAACACTCGCCTGGATTTCTGTTCACATTTGTCATCTAAAAACAAACCTACATAACATGTAGGTTTATAATAAGTAAATAATAGTGAATATTATTAAAAATCAAACATTAAAACAAAAATCGTGTGTGTTACCACCGTTTATTGGAATTTTACTAAAAAAATTGAATAAAAAATATTGTATTTCATCAACATGTTACTTTAGAAATGAATAATATACAGTTGTAGAAAACATTATGCTGTCCTTGTCGCCCTACCGTGCGGTTAACAATTATTGTATTTATTATTAATTATTACACTAGGTTAATAATGAGCGACTCTTGGGTTTGCTTCACAGGTTACCCTTTACAGATACCGAATTTTAAGAGATCTTTGTTCTGTCAAAGTCGGGTAGAAAGCGCGTATTGCGAGAATTTCAAAAAAGCGTTCTCATTGGTCGACTCAAGCTTAAACTTTGAATTATTGATTGATTGATTGATTGACCTTAGCTTGATTTTGACTTTAAATTTACTCGTGCCTACAAATCGATGAGAATGACTTTTGTAGGCGTTGTATGCAGTCCGGTATCTGTAGAGAGTGGCCTGTTTTGGTTAGACGCCGTCCGTTTACAGGTATATAATATTGCTGGGAGTGAGGCGAGACTAGCCGACCTACTGTGGAATGAATTAAGCGAACACAGTTTACTCCTTTTATTTTACGTCTGCTGTGTATCTGTGCGAAATAAAAAAACCTCCAATAGGATCACATCATTTGCACAGCGAAGTGATGCTATTGGTTAGTTTTTTCTTTGCACTGTTCCGATTGGATACACAGTATAAACCTTGTTTAGTTAAAACGTGTCTTAACGATCACGCTGAGAAGCAAAAACGCAAAAAAACGCTTCAGCTATTGGTCCGACTGTTGTACCATTGACTAAACTGAGTTTGAAAGCCTAAAATGATTGCCATCCTTTTCTCTCACATTGAAATGAAAAGGGACGCAGCTAATTTTAATCCCTTCAGACTAGTTTAAAGAGTACAACAGACTATCCAGGGTTTATAAAACGTCTGTTTGTTTTTCTTCAAATTTCAACAACTTTAGTATATTTTCTAAAATACCTTAGAAAGTCTAAGATATATTTTTTAAATTACATCTTCTAGCAGATTACATTACTTTCACGTCAATATGAGGTATTTTAGTTTACGTTAGCACGGGTAAAAAAACAACACTCATGGTGTTTATAACCAGTAACTGTATTTCAGTTATTTACCAATTATAAATGCCAAGCCTACTTTACAATACGTGCAAGTAAACGAGCGAAGCCGCGGGGCTACGTCAGTGCGAGACGAATCAACGGATTGCACAACTACCACCTATAGATAACGCATTGAGACTTGTGCAGCCATCTAAAATTGTGAAGAGTAAAAGCTTTCAGATTGGTTCTACTTTTTCCATCTTAGTCACGCCTAGCAACTACTGCAAGCAATATTTACTGTTTATAATCGAAGCGTGCGCTGCAATCGTCTCGCGCGAAATCTATAAGAGGTAATCCGCGACAGATTGATACAATCTACAAAATTATGCGAGATATTCGTCACAGACACAATTTGCCAACATTACAATTAGGGGTCTTCAAGTTTCACAATTTATATTTTGAGACTAAATTGTAGAGTTTTTGGAGAAACTTGGGTTTTTGTTCGACGGATGAGCCGTCAATACTGTTGGTCATTACATAGTGATATGATAATATATACGTAGCGGCTTTTCAGTTAGTCAACGGGACCAAGTTTCGTACTTAAGGTAATAATTAATAGTCACTCGCTTGCTACCGATGTGCTAACTAAAAACCCACGATACAAGATACTGTTCATGATCAAACAAAAACACTCTTATTTCATAGAAAACAAACATAATTTTGATCTCCAAGCTCCAAAAACTCATTTGTTAAGTGTATATTATTGTAGAGAAACAGAGCTGTCTAACGATGATTTTTACATCAATTACATGATAGCGAGGTTAGTTTCGGAGCGAGCCACTAGTTTGATATGGTTGAACGCGTGGTGCGCTACTATTTCATGAATTATTTAAGACTGCGTTTCTACAGAGGCGGAGCAAAACGGAGCTCAGCGGTGCATGCACTAACCACAAGGCTCGAAATTTTCGCTCCGCTCATTGTGATCGGTCACTTCAAGCTCCACTCCGCTCAGCTCCGCTACAGTGGAAACGCAGTCGTAATGTTGTAGATATCACTGCTTGGAAGGTGTGACGTCACCGCAGGTCAGTGCTCGGTTTCTCAGTAGGAGCCGTGTTCGCTGTCTCGGCTCAGTCCCGTGTAAGGCGTGCGCGGGGTGGAGCGGACGGCGCGGTGTGTCAGTCTCACTCGCTGCTCTTAAACTAATCTTCTTCCTCTCCGCTCTCCGATTCTAGAAGGAATGGACGAAAACTTAGTAAACCAGTTCTTAATATATAATTGATGACAGTGTGTGACTATAATTTTTATTTCAAAGCATTAAACAAAAATGAAAATAATAGAATGTGTGAAATACTAAAATAAGATGCAGTTGTTGTTTACATTTACATTTGGGAAAAATCGCGAATGAAACTGAGGCGCAGCTTGTTATATTCCTGACCGTTGTCACAAGTGAGTCTTACTAAGTTTGGGGTCAGACGACTATGTGTGCAAAAATGTCCGGAACATTATCTCGAATTTTACTAACAACATATTAATTCGGTAATGTATTAGTAATTGTGAGAAGTGTACGAGTGTTACTGTAAAGTGGCGAGTTATATCGAACTGTAATAAATGCAGGTCGAGGTAACCACTTGTTACTCTAGCAAACCGTGACATCGATTCGTCCATGGTGAAACGATCGGGCTTTTGGAATGCAAATTAATCAAACAAAAATAATGTAAAAATATTGTGCTTTGAGAAATTAAGTAATGATGATAAAACAACTATGGTGGTTCAGATGGATGGAGCGAAAAGTTCATTGACCTGTCCTATTTCCATTTAGGCCTAATTAAATAAAAAAGTTTTTATTGCCTATAATTAAAAAAACAAATTACAAATTAATGCTGGGTACACACACATCAAGCCAACGAACGCCAACGCACGGGCAGCGTCCCGTTTCGTTTCAATAAAATAAAACGAGACGTAGCACATCGCCGGCCCTCGCCGGCCTTGGTCTAATAATCATCATGGCAATAAGATGTCCTGGTAGGTCACCTGATACCCTCAGAGGAAGGTAGGAGATGTTCCAGCAGCACCAGCCAGGACCTTGGCTTCACGAGCATCGAACTTACCTTCCTCGGCGCTCTGCAGCCACTCGACGAACTTCTTCATCTGGTCCAGGAACATCATCTTGCCCTTGCTGGAGTTGGGCTCGCGGTACCACTTGAGGATCACCTCCTCGGAGAGTACGTTGGTCTTGTACAGCATCAGCACCAGCTTGCTGAACGCGCGCATGAACGACATGTTCTCGTAGCAGTATTCTTGCACCTGCCGAAGGGAAACTCATGTAAACTGTGTTTGAGAAAAATCAGCTCTGCATGGACCTCTTCTATGCAGAACATAGCTGAGCCTACTCCAATTGCCAAAACAATTTTATCATTACACTTGTTAGAAGTATAATGTTATATGTGTACTTATGGTTTTCTTTCTTGTGTTGTAAAGTTATAGGTTTAAGCAATAAAAAAAGTAAAGGAACAACTCATGATCATTTTTTATGCGTGATTTCGGAAAAAAGGCAGTGATGTTTGGGACGAGTTGATATCAATTGTGTAAAAAAAATAATTAAGTAAAAATATTTGACTAGCGTGGTATAACAAGTTTCTTCTCAGAAATAAAGCTGTCACCATCTCGCAGCCCGCTGTGAACGAAAATGCAGGCTAATCCATACATGATCGATATTACTAAAAGCTATTAAAAACCTTGAAGAGCTTCTTTGCATGCAAAAAATTCTATCCCAAAAATAATCATGATGATTGCAAGATGAACCTTTCAAAGAGGGGGAAGATGTTCACGCCACACTTTAGTGATCTGTTTAATTGCTTTTTTGTTTAGCATGTGTGTAGTGCGCCTATTGAGCCTCCTGCATTGTTTGATACAGTCGGCGTAAGTCCGCACACTACTGTAGCACAACTTCGACACCGGATCGTTCATACAGACTCGACCGGCTCTAATGGTGTGCATATTGAATGTAGCTATCCTATTTACATTAAAAGTAGAAGTTGTAAACTGTGACTTCGCGATGCTTATATCTTGAGTCGCAGTCGATAGTTTTCAAGAATTTTTATCCTCTTTGTAAAAGAGAAAACAGTAGCGTCCGAGTTTTTAAACCACTCGATAGAAATTCACAGATGGACCACTTTTTGGTAGAGATAAAAACGACGTTTGTACCAGTGAACATACCTTAGTAAGCAAAGCGATCTCCGCCTTAGCAGACTGCGCAAACGCAGCCAGCAGCGGAGTGTAGTGCCGCAAGTGCTTAGCCGCTTGTTCGGCCAATAGCTCTTCCTTCTTATTCCACTCGCCACGCGACATCACGCACTGCCAAATCTATAGAAAACGGGTCCCGTGAGTCACACTTTTCTTACAATTTACATGTTTTTAAGTCAGTTAAGTCTTCAACCTTTTGTAAGGTTGAAGGTGGTAGTCAGACTGCCATGTCGTCATTACAGCGAGGTTAGGTCGAGGAAGCGCCGGTTGTCCGAAAGACTCGGCCGCGCAACGCTTCGCAAGACCACACCACGTGTTACGACTCGTCATCAAGTTTCATCATGTTAACACTTTTAAAATCGCTAATGATTATTACGCTATGCTGGACTGATGGTGATGAGGTCATTATCAATTAACATGGCCTATTGTTTTCCATGCTTAGATTCTAGTAATAATGAAAAAAAAAACAGATGGGAAACTGTTTTAAATAAGTAGTATGAACCAATCCGCAATAGATAAAACTGAGCACATTAGTAACATTGACATTAGTTAAGTTTATTTTCTTGTTGAAAACATATATTATATATTAGCGGCGTATTGTAGTAGTTTGTAATCTTTGATACCGCTTAAGTGAGTCTTTCACCCGCGTGGTAAAGGGCGGCGGGCCGCTTGCTCGATCTACTGTCTATATCTATCTTGACTAAGGCGTCAAAGGAAAGAGAGGTCGAGCAAGATGGAGCAAGGTCGAAGCGCGCGGCGGGGTGCACTGACGCTCCCTCTAGCTCGCTCTCCAGTAAGATCCTCAAATGTAACCTTAAAAAAATAATATGTAAATACTAACGATGCCGACGATCTCGTGCTCCGGTATGGAGTGCTTGACGGCCATGTCGCGCAGCTCCGTGATGAGGTCGCGCACGGGCCGCTCCTCCGCCAGCTCGTCCAGCAGCGCCGTCGTCAGCTCGCGCCGCGCCTCCTGCGGACGAAGGAGAGGTTGAAACTTGTGCTTCAGAGGATAGAGTTCAAAGTGCAGCGGGCAAGAGTTATGGTCAGCTCGGGACGGTGCTCCCAAGTTAAGGGAGGTTGATACTTGTGTATAGAATTAGGTGCAAAACACAGCAGGCAGTAGCTCACGACAGATTTGCTGAGGGGATCCAGACTTGCAGGCCAGAAATCACTATTCAATATACAGTAGGAAAGAGTTATAGCAAAAAATAAGTCGCGATGGGTTTTCTGTAGGGTGGGGGGTTGAGATTTGGAGCAGTCAAAAACAGAATGGACAAGAGTATTAGCAGAAAGTGGCTGAGAATTTTGATTGTAAAGTTTGGCTGTATTAGAAAAGTAGTCAATACAAACCTAGCTTTAAAGTCAAGTAGTACAAAAATCTATAGTAGGGCCTTTTTAGTTTTTATTACTTGGAACCTATAAAAAAGAAGTGTGGACGGACTATACTAACTAAAAAAAAAATTTTTTGATCAAATTCTAAAGGTGGTGACTGACTGAAGCTAAACCGTACGAGATTATTTTGACGTAACAGTTCCCCGTATAGTAGATTCGACTTGTTGAATTTATACGCGAACACGATATGCTACGAAGAAACGTTTTCTGTGCTGAGTAGAAAAAAAAATGTTGAATCTTTGTAGCCACTACAAGCTACTGTAAACTACATAGCTACAAGACTTTTTATTTTAGAATAAACACGCGGTAAATCTGCACACGGATTGTGTAGAAATTCCTGTTCCATTCCATTACTAAAGTCAGTAAATACTTTTGTGTCGATGGCAATGAGAAGGTAAAAAGTGTAAAGTGGCGAGTTATATCGAACTGCAATCAATGTGACAGACCGAGTAAACCACTTATTACTCTAGCAAACCGTGACATCGAATCGTCTATAGCAGAATCGTTCGGGCTTTTGGAATGCATATCAAAGTTTCATTAAAGTAAAATATCTACCAAATGAAATGACGGAGGATTATTGCCCTATCATGGTACGCACGCACTCGGTCACAGAGAGAGAGAGAGAGAGAGAGAGAGAGAGAGAGAGAGAGAGAGAGGGGGAGAGAGAGGGAGAGAGAGAGAGGGAGAGAGAGAGAGGGAGAGAGAGAGAGGGAGAGAGAGAGAGAGAGAGGGAGAGAGAGAGAGAGAGAGAGAGAGAGGGATGGAGAGAGAGAGAGAGAGAGGGATGGAGAGAGAGAGGGAGAGGGAGAGAGAGGGGGAGAGAGAGAGAGAGAATAGGCAACGAGGTGCAGTGCTGTGGTGTGTTGTGTTACCTGCGAGGCCTGAGCGCGGTGCAGGCGCAGCAGCTCGGCGAGCCCGCGCGACGCGAACGAGGCCGCCAGCACGTCCTCGCTGCGCCGGTTCAGCGGGAGGAACTCCAGCAGCCTGCGGGGACACATCATTAGCACAACGAAAGGATTGACACACTTCACATTACTCACTAAAATATCAACATAGGTACAACACACAAAAAATTTCGTGTTTCGGGATGTAGTCCGGTGTAACCGTTCCGAAGACGGGTCTGAGCAGTAGCGCACTTGTAGCGCCTCACTCAACTGCCGTCTTTGTACTTCTTCACTCTGCAAAACTTCAAGGCTAGAGTGAATAAGTACCTTATAGGTCGTCGTGCTCCATCTTGGACCACAACGTCGCTTAACATCAGTCGACTTGGTGGTCAAACGCCGACCTATTCTACATTAAAAAAAAACATATATCGTCACGCGTTTCCCCCGAAGGGGCTGGCAGAGGTGTTTAAAACCCACACTTCGCCAGACATTTTTTAATCCCAAATGGATTTGGGTTGGATGATTTACAGACCCAAACACAATATAATTATGTTGTATGGCCTTGGACTAGTTTTACAGTCTTCTTTTTCTTTCTTTTACATTTTTGAACTCGATCGAAAAAGAAAACACTGTATAGCTATTCTGATGCTATACAATGTTTACTGCTAAGGGGGTAATTGTCCACACATTTTGGACCTAGAACCTTGAGCTCTTTAGCCCCCAGTGGAGCCGCTACTTATCAGTAAATCAGCTTTCAAAACGAAGATGACAGTAATTTTTATTGTTTTAAAAGCAAACTCGCGTAAAAGACGAAGGTTTAAAAAAAGGAACAAGTGTAAACAAAGTGTAATAAATAACAAAATGTAGCGTCACTAATGACCCTGTCACGTACAAAACGCGAAGGGCCAGTACATGACGCGTTGCTCTGGCCTGTAATGAGAGAGTAACAAGTCCACTATCGAAACTTGCCTCGTATCGTTACGGGCCATTAAAATAAATGTGTTATTTAATTTTCAGTATTAACTAGGAGGTTGTCGTGAAACTTAGTTTCAATACTGTGCATTAGAACAGCGGTCGGCAACCTTTTGTGAGCCAAGGGCCACACACTGGCAAAATGACGTAGTGGTGAGCTGCACTTGTTTATAGTTGCCGATTCACCCGCTAAGCGCTACTTTTGACTGCTTGCTCGTGTGAACTTTGTACGTTATTATTTATTTAGGCTTTAATTTAAATAGTTCAAATAGTCGCGGGCCGCATGTGAGGCCGCGGGTTGCCAACCGCTGCACTAACTAATAGTTGTTTGTCGAGCGTCATAATGTCTAGATTCCCAAAGCAAAAGCTGTAGAGAGTTGTAGAGCGCTATAACATCTAAAAACAGATGCTTAGAGCGGCAAAATATCTCGAAACAAACGTTTAGAACCCCAATATAGCCCGAAACAGGCGCGTAAACAGTTGTACAGTTGACGCGTTGAGCGCGGTGACCTCACTCGACCTCCACCACGAAGTTCAGCGCCATAACACCCATAACATACGACGCTTGAGCACTAAACACCCCGAAACATTTACTTAGAACGCAATAACATCCCAAAACAGACGCTTAGAGCGCCAGAACATCCCAAACAGAAACAGACGCGTAAACAGGCGTAGGGCCACTTACTTGCCCTCGAGTTGTCCCTTCTTGAGCGCGGTGACGAGCGAGGTGACGCCCCGCTCGGCCTTCACGGTGCAGAACACCTCCAGCACGAAGTCCAGCGCCAGGTTGTCCTTCAGCAGGTGCTCGTTCACCAGCACCAGCAGCACCGACGGCGGCACGCAGCCGTTGCCTGCGGACACGGGTCGCGTGTTACATGGTACTTGTTACATATGGTGGACTTGGTCAGAGGCTTTTGGAGGGTTTGAAATTATTGTAACTACATAAATATGTATGTTTTATTTTGAGTTTTATGTGACCTGTAGTCCAACAGCTCGGAGAACTTTAAGGATGAAATCTCTTTAGATTCGTATATAGATTATGGGCAATCAATATTTTAAATATAAGGAAGATTTCATTGTCCTCAGGGGAGCAACTGATCAAAGTCAAATGTCTATTCAAATGGGGTATCGAAGATACATTCATGAATGTCAAAGTTATAAAAATAATTCTACCCAAAAGAACAGGCAAGAACCTGAAAGAATTTATTTTTCAATCGACACTCGACGCTCACTACAGACAACGAAAGATTTTATGAGATCAAATATGCTAGAATGTTAGAGAATATTATTATATAATGTTATAAAATTTTCCACAACCAATGTATTCGTATTTTCAATAAAAACTATCACTTTAGTAAAATTGTTGATTTGAGTAAAATAGTTCTAGTGTAAATGTTGTGTGGTTATCTACAGTGCCGGTATAGTGATACAGCCAGCCGCTCGTGTAAACACACTCTAATATGGCACACGTTCGACACCGGAGCGTTCATGACGACTCGACCCGGCTCTAATCGAGTGCCACTAGATACTAGATAGATAGACAAGGGGTGGTTCAAATGACAGTCAAAGGAGACAGAAAATTGAGAGTCCCATTTGGTTTCACATACATGCATATCATTAGGTCTTTACCCCCGAGAGGGTTGGCAGAGGTGTATAACAACAATCACACTTAACCAGATGATATTCGGTAACAAATGTAAGAGGGGCTGTATTGCACGTTTTGATGCCAATTAAGGTGCATCTAGGTTCCAAGCATGTGATGTGAAGTAAGCTTTATAAATCCGAACTTTTAAATATTTTTAGAGATTGTCCTCTACTCACCGATCCACAGTGCCGTCATACGAGCGAGTTTGATGCGTTGCTCAGTGTCAAATCCTTTCAGATACACCAACACCTGTCGAGAAAACAAAGCTTTTCTCAATTTATATGCTCTGAAAAATATTTCTAACTAGTAGTTCGCCTCGAACTGAGACCTCGCATATGTTCACAAACCCTCGTCCAATTTAGCTTTATCCAAAATTCTATTGAGATAAACTAAATGTCTGCAAAATTTTATGAATTGAAACAACAATACTCAAGTTATCGTCAAACAAACTAATACAGAGATGTCTTTTTTTATGTACAATAATAGGTCGACGTTTGACCACCAACTCGCTTGATGTTAAGCGACGCGACGTTGTGGTCTAAGATGGAGCACGACGACCTATAAGGTACTTATTCACTCTAGCCTTGAAGTTTTGTAGAGTGAAGAAGTACAAAGACGGCAGTTGAGTGAGGCGCTACAAGTGCGCTACTGCTCAGACCCGTCTTCGAACGGCAGAACGGTCCTAGCAGAATCTTGAAACTGCACTTCGCTCGCTCAACGAAGTAGCAACCTTATCAGTATAATTGCTTCTTGCAGCCAGAACAAGATGAAACCAAGGCACACATAACGCAAGCCCATCAATGCCTAGAAGCTGCCAATTGATTGAAACCACAAATATCTCGGCACTAACAATTTACATCTCAATGGTAAACATTCCAGCAAGCCTTAAATATTGAGGCCAATGCCGTAGCCAGTTGGCGCGGTTCCCAGCCTTGATCTATAAGTTACACGATATGGGCCAATGGAAATAGGTCGACATTATAGTGCCACCTTTTACCTTGGAACTTAAATGTCAAAAGAAATTAAATAGTTTCTATTGAACAACTAAATTATTGTTTAATTTATTCACCCTTGAAAGTTCGCGGCTAAAAAATTAGGTAAAGGTACGCGTTGGATATTGGATTGGGTTGGGTGACACCAAGATTTGATTAAACATAGAAATAATATAGGAAATCTCGTAGAAACATAAAAGATTTTTGGATAAGTAGACATTTATGTATATTGAGATGTAAAGCATTACTTTTTAGTGCCAATATTTTATTTAAATATGGATAAAAACAATTTTTGTGTGAATATTTATTAAATTTGGACAATTTTAATTTAACACAGTGTGATACCTCTATAAGCACATCAGACATAGGCTGCTCCCTTATCCTATTAATATTGTAAACGCGAAAGTTTGTAAGAATGGATGGATGTTTGTCACTCTTTCACGCCAGAACGGCTGAACAGATCTGGATGAAATTTGGCTCAGAGATAGATTATAATCTTGAATAGCACATAGGATACATTTAACCGGGGCGCAGCTAGTAATAAAATAAATAAATAACACAAATAAGTTAAAAAGACTCACCTTTTTCATCTCTTCTTCAAACATCTTCTCCAGGTACTTGTACCGACGCATCAGCTTCACAAATACCTGTAAAACGTGATGCAGTCAAAAACCAATACGACTTAGTTCAAACTCTGTGATAATTGTGTGGCGTCAGAAATAATTGAACGAGAAAGGGTTTCTCAACATTTTGGTTTCAGGACTCTAGCCATGTTTTTCATCATTTGAAATTTGCACTATGCCTCGGTCGTTAGGCTATTCATGATTGAGCCACCTGTGACATCACAAATGCAAGTAACTAAATTTTCTATAGAAAGTCACTCACGCACTTTATTTTTGTTTTCAAAATACTTTTAATACGTTGACAGATACCCAAATTTACCTCAATGTTTTTTTCTAAAGAAGGTTTGCAAAACTACAGATAGATTCACAGATAGATGCTGCATTTTTGGATTTTAGTTCTGTTCCACCCCAAAATTACATTGATACAGTATAGTCGTGGGTTCTAGAGTTTTGAGATTGAGATAAATGCTCCCAGTGGCTCTGAAGGTCACGCTTGGCAAATCCAGCAATGAACCATAAAAAGTTATAAATTTATAGGTGACTTTGCCGATGTGTAGTGTGCCATAGTGCGCTTCTTGAAACTTTAGATGGTAGGTATTCTCAACCTCACCTGTTCGAAGTTGCGCATCGTCTCCATGTCTTCGTTCGCCGCAAAGATGCACATGCTCGTTTTCGGCGACTCGCCATCCATGGACACGCCACCGCCGGGAACTGCACACACACATACACGAGTTATACACGGGCGAGCGTGGGGAGGAGTGTCGGGTGTGTTTTGGGCAGTCAGATATGAACGAACGAGTGTGTCAACACGAGTGGTCAGGACTCTAGCCTAAGTTTTTCATCATGTTAGTTTTTAATTGTATTAACCCAAGATGACGATACTTGAGTGTTGCTAGCGGTGATGCTCTTGAACGTATCGCTAACGAGAGACTTCACTAACGAGAAACCTCTCTGTCTAGTCATTAGCAGGGTTCCTGTCACAATTAACGTCGCTAGCACAAGATACCGCCACATCAACGCCCACTAGTGAAGAAACCGGCAGCCTCTAACCTTACCAGCAGCGCTAGCATGAGCCGTGGACCAATTCTCTTTCCACCGTTATCATACCGCAAGAAAGAGACAAACATACTCATGTGAAATACTCTGCCAGAGTGTGTGTCTGACACTTATAATCTGGGTGTGTTCAAGTCTCAAGTAAATCGGTTTCTTCTAGGCAAGCGTGCTCCATCGCAGGCCGCTTCACTGCTTATCATCAGGCATGTTGGCGGCCAAACGCAAGCCTATTAAGTAATTAAAAACAACATATCCGTATTCCAACTTTGTCGCTTCTAAGCGCGGATAAAAACGGTAGAAAGACTTGTCTCCGGTCCGTGCTGGCTCTGCAGCGCAGGTTCAGCCGCGTCAAGTATCGCTAGTAAGGCTCCCACTGAACCTACTACACTGAACTCTCGATACAGAAGTCTCTTCGTCTCTGTGTGCTGTATCAGGGTCGGTAGCGGTACTCACGCAGAAGGCCTCCCGCGATGAGCACGTCGAAGATGACCTCTCCATAGCGGCGGTAGTCGAGCTTGGAGCCCGCCGCGTCTAGATACTTGTAGGCCGCGTCGAGGTCGCCGCCGGCGCGCTCGAGACCCTGCACGAGAGCGTCGCGGAACCCGTTAGGGTCGTACTTCTCTTTCTCATCTGGAAAAGAAACATTTAAATAAAATTAATAAATAAGTTCGGGACACTTTCACACTCGGTCGTCTGACCCCAAACTAAGCAAAGCTATGCTAAACTATGGCTGCCAGAGACTGATACACATACTTAAGATATTTTTATTTACATACTCAAATAGATATTAACACCCAGACATAAAACAAACACTAATGTCATCACATGAATGTTTGCCCTAGGTGGAAATCGAACCCACGCCCCCAAGCTCAGACGGTAGGATCACTACCAACTGAACCACCGCGGCAGTCTAATTACAATACAATTTACAATAAAATTTCCAATGTTATTTTACACTAGACTGCACCTGTCCCCCTTTCCTGCAACCACCCTGCTAACCAAATGGTTAGCTCTAACATCAAAGTTTGAAAGCTACTCAAACACTGAATCACGGGAACTGTTAAAACCAAATGTCTAGCGCCAACATCAGAGTTAGAACTTTAGAAGGCCGCTCAAAGATTTTAGATCAAAGATGAGCTCACAATTGTATGTAAAAAACTTAATAGCATCAATCAAATAACGATAAAACTGTCTAAAAGTTTAGATTTTCAATAGATTAGGAAGAGACAAGATTACGTAAGAAATCTATAATCTCGATTGTATGTGTAGTTTTTCGGAAATAGATTTCTTATTAGTAACGACTAGAAGACACTGGTAGTCTTCCGTGGTTATTGTACGTAATAAGGAACACGGCACTGTTTTAGTTTATCATTTTGCACACGCCATAAAAGCTGTTGTTTGTACTAACAAGCAGATATTGATGTTGGAGATGAGATGTCCGTGATTTATAAGTACAGTAGACAATGCAAATCATTACACCTAACTGGAGCTACGGCTAGCTATAACAAAGCAATGATTTTATTTAATTGTTTTTTAAATTATATTTTCCTAGCTGCGACGCGCGATGCCACAGGAATTTTTCTTTTTCGGGATGAAAGGCTTTATATCCTTTACAGTAGTACCCTAGACACCGTGCATGCAACATTTCATGATAACTAACTTACTATTATAGTCACTGTTCAACTATGTTAAACCACCTATTGTATTGGTTTTCTCAAAATCTAAATCATATTCAAAATGTATAATTATTTGACGTATGACCGCGTTATGTATCACAGAAAGAGACAAGTAATACTTAGAAAAGGGATGAAGAAGGCTGTGGATGATGACAAACAGAATCTGTCTATCCTTACTAATATTATAAATGTGAAAGCGTGGATGTTTGTTACGCTTTCACGCAAAAACTACTTGACGAATCATCATGAAATTTGTACACATATTCTGGGATGTACTACAAGTAACATAGGATAATTTTTAACCGCGGGGTGCAGCTAGTCTGATATAAATTTTGTAAGTGAAATTTCGTGAAGAATCGAACAATACATTGCGTCATTGCGTGTTTTAAAACGTTTGTCCTCAGATTTGTTTCACTTGGATACATTATCTCGGTACAATATCTGATTTACATTACACAAGATATTGTATCGCTGCCTTTTACATTATACAACGATGTCAATCGTCATTGTAGGCATTCACTGATAACAAACGTATACATTGAATTGTTTATTTAAAAAATGCTTTATTTCCATAGTGGAAGATATGATTATTTTACGATGTATGTGGTAGTTATTGTACAACATGACGAACTTAAATATGAACTTGAGTGTGAATGGCTATGATGAAGTGCGTGAAAGAGGATTTTTTTTAATGTACAATAGATCGGTGTTTGACCACCAACTCGCCTGATGTTAAGCGACGTTGTGGTCTAAGATGGAGCACGACGACCTATAAGGTACTTATTCACTCTAGCCTTGAAGTTTCGTAGAGTGAAGAAGTACAACGACAGTTGAGTGAGGCGCTACAAGTGCGCTACTGCTCAGACCCGTCTTCGGATATGAATGAGAAGGGAGCAAATTCTTAGATTTCGAGTGATAGGGATGAATGGAGAAAATGTACAGACTGTACCGACCTCACTTAAGTAGGATAAGGCTAGGCAGAAGATGATAACGAACTTTTATAGTCCTGGTTCATATTTAGGTTTTTTTCAACAAGTAATATTTGTTTTAAGGTAAGAAAAACAAAATATGAACTCGACTGCAAAATGTAGACTCTGACCACCGCCTCGACACAAAATGAATAACACCACCTCGCAACCCAAAATCGGTTACCTCTTTTGAACGGCTCGTGATATAAGAACACTCACACTTAGACACGCTAGAAAAACATCACCTTCCTAGGTAGGTGTGTGAAAATCAGCACATGCCACGTTTAGCGTCGCCAAGGGCAGTCTTGTGACCGCCGCTGTCGTCACAGATTGACGCAAGCCGGCGGCGCCTACAAACAATAACACGACGAAGACGCGAGAAGTATTATTGTTTGCATTCGGCAGATATATCCCGCGACGTGATTCGATTTTGATTCAATACTCGTCGAGGGGGGAGAGTGATTCGACCTGACCTTCTAGGATCAAAGTTTAATGACAAACGAATTTACTATGCTAAGGCTCAGATGAACCTAGAGAATAAGATGGCGCACGGCGTATGATCTAAGTGAAGCCAAAAACCATCCAAAAACTACGCTACTGTCGTATAGGTACAGAACACTCACACATTGACGCAAAAAAACTATGCTACTCGCTTGGTCATTATTACCTCGACATTATGTGCATTGGTTTATGGTATAATTTCGTGTACATAAATTTACATAGTGCATTATAAAAGTGTGGCAAGGCTACACTTTGAGGTTCTTTTTAAAAACTGTGCAGTTTTTAACAAGTCAATTTTGAAAAAGCCGTAACATTAAACTCTTACAAACATGTGCAGTTTTAAAATATTAAATCTCCTAAGGTTGTATATTGGAACGGAAATGGCTAACGTAGAGATTGGGAATTAACATTAGTTTTCCTGCAAATGTAAATGTTTTTCATGGCAACATTACCACGCACACACATTGAAAAAGAAGTGGCTTCAGCGAGATATAACGCAGTGTTCCATCTTTACCTCTAGGTTGATCTGAGTGCTAAGGTTGTCTGTCAGATATCGCTTTTAACGATAAGGTCGTCGTAACACTAGTGTCAAACGTTGTTTTACTTCCTACTAATATTTTAAACGCTAAAGTTTGTAAGAATGGCTGGATGGATGTTTGTTACTCTTTCACGCCAGAACGGCTGAACAGATCTAGATGAAATTTGGCACAGAGATAGATTATAGTCTAGAATAGCACATAGAATACTTTTTAACTGCGGGTGAAACCGCGGGGTGCAGCTTGTTTATTATATTTCTCGTGTGAATAATAACAAGTTATTCTAGCTAATCTATTTCGTTTTTAAAGATGAAAGGATTTCGATCGGATGGCGGAATGTTGAATCAATATTTGCTTTCTGCGAATTATTAATGAAGTTGCCGTGAGGTGCCAGATTGGTGCTTATCTTCCCAGAGTGACGTAAACACCCTGTGACAAATTAAGTCGCAAGGCAACTAACTTCGCAATCCAATGTTGGCCACACCCATCAAATCAAATCAGCGTAAATGGTACTGCGTTACGCTATGTTCCAAATGTCTTAATATCACAGACCTTAATGATATACCTAGTCGTCAAAAGGTTTCAACTTGACCGAAAGAAAATTCTAGAAAAAAAAGAGCGTAATCATCATGGAACCATAGCTATAGCGTCCAGTTTTAATGTTACTTGCGTTACCCCCATCCAATACAGACTAAAGGAAATCTATTGGTTAGGTCATTTAGTCGAGCTAAGTCGCTAGGATATTGATAATGAAGGTTTTCCTAATGTTTTCTTTTTGAGTCGAAAATTTAAAAGAAAGAAATAGGCAAAATACTAGGAGTAAATTATTCCGAGGCCATACGATGTTTATTAGGAAAAGGGGTTACAAAAAAAAGGAATTTGGTATGGATGTATATTTTTAGAAATATACTAATGTTATCAACCAGTGGCTTCGTTGACCGACTGGTAATCCCAATTGGCTTCACGACTCAAAAGTCTCAAAACATAACCCTCCTTTTTGCTTCGCTGTAGTTGGGTAAGAGGAAGTAAATCTAAAGCAACAAAATGATGTCGATACAAGCTACCGCTCAGAAAATATGGCCACAACTCAAGTTGTTGTTAAAAGATCAATAACACAAACCACATTACATCGTCCGTCGTTATAATTGCATTACCGATTCAAGTAGGTACTACCATCTCACGAAAACAGAAGTCATAACAAGCACTAGCGGATTCAGGTGAGGAGGTGGGACCCCCCTAATGTATCTAATTCACACTACAAATAAACCGAAAATTACGAAAATATTATCTGTTGTACATGATTAAAAATATATTGTTTCATCTCACACATCTGTTTTTTTAGTTCTTTTTATCATAAAAAGTTGTCCTCAGCTAAGTAAAACAAAATCTTGGCTTGAAATCAAAACCAAAATCTAGTCAGCTAAATAAAGCCCTTCCAAACCAAAATCTTTTAAGTCAAGCCCCTTCAAACCAAAATATTTTAAGTCAAGCCTTTCCACACCAAAATCTTTTAAGTGAATCCCCTCCAAAACAAAATCTTGTCAGCTAAGTCAAGTCCCCCTTGCCCAAGTCTTGTCAGCTAAGTCAAACCCCTCCAAAGCTAAATCCTGGATCCTCCACTGATAAAGTTATTTCAGAGTTAGCGTGGGCGCGACTAACGCAGCCTCCGAGGCCGATCGGCTCTCCTTGGGATAACTTATTTGTGTTAAAGTTTGTTAATATAACCGGGTGAAGTAAATACAACTAGATTATGAGCTTGGGTTGAGATGAGGAAATTCTAAGATTGTTATACCTATTTACATTATCAAAATTTCATAGAGAACAGAGGCCCTTTTTCTACTAACCAATTGTTTATAAATTGTTAATGAACTACCTCAAATTGACACTTCTTGTATGCCAGAAGTGAAAAAAGTAGACAATTCATTAACAATTGAACAACATATGGTTAGTAGGATCGATAGATAAATAAGCTCTTTATTGTTCGACCTAGAAATTACAAAACAAATAGATATAAACGCTCGGCTTTATTAAAACTATGTAACTATTGAAGGCCTTATCGCTAAGAGATCAATTCCAGGCCAGATTAACAGATAATCTCTTTCCTTTTAAGTTGAAGGTTGGAGGGTTTCAAGGGATATTTAAGTCCGAATTTTGTCATGTGTCCAATGTCATTCGATATTTTTTAGTTTTACGTTTTTTTATTTATTTATTTCTTTTAAGTAGTTACAGTTTATACGTAAACAAACATGCCCCTAAACACCAATACGGTTTTAGAATTTTCTGAATTCGTTGGATATACAGTCAATTTTCAAAGTCAAAATTAAACCGCACACGGTTTTATTTTCTGGCGCCCTAAGAACTCCCTGTTAGAAACCGTTATTAATAATAACAAAAACCCTATTCTTACGCGTGATATCTCAAGATATAAGATAGATATATTCCACGATAATATCTCACGGATAGTAATACCCCTATTATTATCCGTACTCGTACAAACAACTCCTGGGGGGCTCCTAGCCCCCGCCAGGAGCCCTATTTTTACGAGCCGAGATATTTTTTGGTCATTGTCTCTCTCGTTTGAAAATTCATAGGAGCGAGAGTGACCAAGAAACATCCCACGCGTCAAGAATAGAGGGCCAGGGTTAGCCACTCGGCCAAACTTTACCTAATTCTCGACTCCCTGCCACTGGCTAATTTGTCGCCAATCGAAGCGTGACCTGGCGCTTCCTTGTAGCTTGTTAGCAACAAAAACTACTGTATTAGGCTTGTAATAAGTAGTTTGTTGCTTTTTATTACTGGCTAGCAGCGTACGACTCTTTTACCTGCGATTTTTCAATGATTTTCTAGATCTATCATATAGTCAGAGATGAATAACGTTGTATTGAATTTAATTAATTGTTTTCAAAGATTGACATTGTAACATGACATGATATTTATGACCATTTAAATTTAATTACCCACCTACTATTTCCTAACTTTTGCACGCTCCTTGATTTTCTTTGAGTTTGATTGGCTTTCAGGCCTCAACTACTCAATCGATCATTAAAATTTGCATACATGATGTCAGGGATACAGAAAAGGACATAGGGCACCTTTTATCCCGAAAAATTAACGGTTCCTGTAAGGACTGCGGGTGAAACCGCAGGGCGCAACTAATTATCAATAAAAAATTGCAAACTTGCCGACAGCAAACTGCAGCCTCTGAACCAAAGACGAATCTAACGACACATCGCAATTCAAAATCGGTCAACGCACTTAGGAGGTAAATTAAAAATAGGAGCATACAAACACACATACAACCGCAAAATATTACCTTCCATGTACTAGGGGGAGCCAAATCCACTAAAACTCCTTGTCTCCCCTAAGAGAGCCTTGTAGGGGAGCCAACACACCGTAACATTCTATTTAGAAGCAGTGAAAGGCTGCCATTCCATTGTCTATTCTGACAATGGCATTGACTTAAGTTTCTCATTAAAGAGTTTGATAATGCTGATAACACTTATCAGTGCCACAGTTTGGAGATAACTGGATACCTTATTTGGTAATTAATTTTGACTCACGTGTCTGGCCAGAATTATTTTTGAATTTGTACCAAAACAGGAAATAATCACTATAATTATATAGGTACCTATTACTCATAGTATATTAATTGGTTATGCATAGTAATTATTGCTTAAGCCGTGGTAATGACTGTTTTACAAGGAGTCACAATACCATAGCATGTGAATCACCTTAAAAATATTTATTAAATACAATAATTAGTAGATAAACTGATTCACATGAGAAAATATTAGTCTATTTTATTAGCTTTTCAAATATATTTTTAAAAATTTTATTTAAAGAAAAGAAGAAACTGAGTTCCATTATGTAATTACTTTTGTGGCAAATTGTATCAATATCAGTTCAGTCATCAGCACATGATGAGATAATAAGGCAACAAAGAGACAGGTCCTTTCACTTAAAAGAGATTTATTTTTAAAAATAATTTCTCATTGAAACCTAACTTTATTTTGCAAACAAATGAATATTTTTAGCACAATCACAGTAAGCAATTCTTGTAAATAAACCATAATATTGTTTACCACACAATTTGGTTAGTTATTCAGTTTAACATGTTTTCTGCATAAACATGTCATTTTACATCTAACATTGACGACTACTTAGAATACTTAAATATTATTCTTGAAATTTCCATAGTGGTATAACAGGAAATTGTGGATAAATAAAATAACTCTCTATTGGTTTAACTTGCTGGAATAACATCAGTGTGACTGAATGGGGAAAAAACATTGTGTGATTAAATAGGGAACAATAACCCCTAAAATAGTGTTTAATTACATTGGAAAAGATTTTGAATATGGATATAAGGCATAAGTAATAGAGCAATGTTAATAAACATGTGATTAAAAATATGATTAAATTTTCATTGCGCGTAAAAGTGTGATTTAATGAAAAAAAAAACCTTAATTAGCCAAAATAACCTTGCATCAGTGTGACCAATGACTTTGAACAAGTGTAACTTGATAGGGAAAAGTCTTTAGTAACAACTGACTGTCTCTTTACTTTAGCAAATAAAATAATGTGTCTGTTTTATGACCTTGAATCATACTTTAAAATAAGATATAATTAATTTTATATAGTGATAGTTATATTATTATTAAGTGTGCAAATTATCTTGTTAATATTAATTAATTATTTAACAAACATACACATTCACAAAATTTCGCCTTTATAATTTAGAGTGAAGATTAAATAAATTAAACAATTTAAATTGAAAAACTTAAGCCCTAATTCCTTTGTGCATTATTTTCAAATCAAATCACATCAACAAATGTGATGATGTAGAAACATTTTTATTCACTATTGGCTTGTATTTGATTGCTATGTCATCTGATGCTAAAGTTCCGCTACTGTAGGATAGTGTATGAAGCTGTACCATATCTAGTTAATAAGGTATGCCTGCACTGGGACAAGCTCCAACTTAAGTACTCACTCAGACATTAATGTACTGCTGTATTCACAAACATTACTTTTGTATTTGCTAAGTACAACCTTTCTCAGTGCAGACATGACAGCTGCAATACGTTTTGTGTACTCTGTATGTTTGAGCACTCATAGTTATCATTGTGAATATGCAGAGTCTAGCCTAGATACAAACTAGACAGCTAATCTGCTTAGTTATTAAACTTAAGTTGTAAGGTCATGACAGAAATCATTAAACAGCAATCAGTGGCTATAAATTATACCTACACATTTCTATTCTGAAGATAATCAAAATAGGTTATTGACCATTTAGAAGGATAACTGTATTTTACAGTTAGTATGGTGAGTGTGTGTTTAGAAGTTTTTGCAACTAAATTGAGGGCATACTTGTGGACTGTTTGGTGTTTCCAGTTTTGACACAGTTCTATTGTTTGTTTAGATTGTGCAATAGTTAGAGAATAATGATAAAACTGAGGTTAGTATGGATAGGGTTTAGTTTAATTGTACTGGCAGGTTATATTACTTGATTAACAATGGTTAAGAGGGAATAAAAACCAGAAGTTTAATCATGTTAACCATGAACTGGAAATACATGCCATGTGTTTTTAAAAGTAATTTTTGTTTGCAAATTCTAAGGTTGTAGATGAAATAATATTGTAACACAAACATGCAATGATGCAGTGAGCAAGGATAAGACAGCTAGCACTGAAGCATAATTTATGTGTGACCTACTTATTCAATACCATTTAGCAGCCAAGAGAAAACTGTACAATGTCTCCTCGCCTTGTACCTACATGGTCAAGGTGAGATGGTGCATTAAATTTTACATGTTTACTCACAAAATTGAATTTGGCTTACCTCTTTTTCTGGTCTTGATCCGTTGACCCGATAATACTGGTTTTTCTACCTTCTGACTCATACAATTTATCGCTGAAAAGAAAAACACGTGGCAATTAATAAAAGAAAGGTGCCCGTTATAAGGTCATCGGCCGCGCTCGCCACGCAACCCCGGCGGGACTCGGCCCTTCGCCCCGCAATGGCGTCCGCACGCGCTTCACTTACTCAAAGTGTGGCAAAACCTCAGAATGCGGGGCTCCGGAACTTTGATTCCTTAGGCCAACAAAGGATCACCTGGTTTGTGACTCAGCGAGAACTTACGAGAAGCCTTTTTACACAATCACAATTTTCGGGGCACGGAAACGAGTGTGCGCAAAACTATGTGCTCCGCCAGATACTTACGTATTGACAGGTTATGTAGGAGCCTTTTACTCCTTTTACGAGTTCTCTACGACTGCGCCTGTTCAGAAAAGAAAGAAACGCCGCGACGGTCTCTATTCCCCTGTGGCTAGAGACAACGTGTATGGAGTCGCCGGATGTCCGGTTTGGCTGAGGCGATCGATTCAAATCTGCTGGTGCAAAATTTTTTCTTCGAATGTTTTTAATATTTTCTAGCACGATGACTCAAGATTCCTTTTTTTAACAAAAGAAACTCTCTAAAAAACTCAAATTTTGAAGGTGCAAGCGAGCGGGGAAGACAAAGAAGATAATAGATAAATTATACAATACTTTTTTATCTCTCACAAATGCTCCTAATTTAACTATCAATAATAATATATATAATTTTAAGCACCACACAATAAATTTGATTAGTCTACAAGCACTTTAGTAAAAAATTACAATAAGATTGTAAAGTATTTGACTAAAAATGGTCATAAAACAAAACACCATAGACAGTTTTTTTTACTCATACACGTGTCAACTCATTTGCTCAAGCCATGTCAAGCAATCACCTCAAGCAAAGGTTTATTCATTCTGTGTGACATTGACATTAGTAAATTATGACAGCCTAAAAAAATTTACAAATGAAAGAGACAGCTGAAAAATCCTCAATTTTAGGTTATGTTGTTGTGGTCTAGCAAAGTGTAAAATCTACTAGATTTTAAAATTTATAATTCAGAAATATGCCACTTTAAAGCCATACGTTGAGGTAGTTTTGTGTATTTTTCTTTTTAGGTGAACTTCAATGCTAAGAGCTTTTTGAGGTCCTGAACCATGGCTAATTCACTACTTTCGAAGGTACGTATTTATAATTGTTATCAGCTGAAAAGTACACCATAATTCGCCAAGAAAACTTCCTTGCCCATCTATTCAGTTCATCCAATTATAAGTTTTAAATTTGGAAATAAAGGATATAATAGTTATAACAAAAAACTTTGCTTTTCCTAGATGGGGATGCTACGCCTAGCCCCTACATCTATCTACGCCCAGTCGTCCCGTACGACCACCTCCAAACACTGGGACCCCAAGTTCAAGAAACTGCGAGCTCAGAAATTCATAAAGTTTGACCTTCCTGACTTAAACGAAAATGTTGATAAAATGCCATCGGAGAAAATCAGACAGAAGATGCGGGAGCGAGGGTTAATGCCTGCGAGACCGTGGATGGAAAGGCCTTTCTTTATTTCTGCTACTGGTATGGGCAGATGTGGTTTTTCGTTGGAAATTATAATATCTATTTATTTAAGTACTTGCCTTGACCTCATTCACAAATATTGGAATAGGGACTATGATTTAACCCTTTTTGAAAACGAAATTTTCACAGTTGTAACTGTGAAATTTTCGTTATGCATGCTCACTTCACCTTTGCCATCTTTTGGGGCGCCAAATGGATACAACCACTGGGCGGCCAACATGATTTTAATTTGATTCACAATAAGTTTGATGGCCCTGTGTTTGTGTCTTTATAACTTGCAAAATGACACACCAATTCAAAGCATAATGCAGCTAGCAGGTGGCTTGCAAGCATCACATTTACCAGAACTGGACGAGCCATAAACTTTTTTTGTTTGTTTTTATTTTATCTTCAATCAGTCCCCAGACTTTGAGTAGATTTGATGTTTTATTTTTGTTGTGCGGAGTTGGTCTCCCATTTGAAACTTCTCTTCTATTGCCTTTGTTATGTGTTTTTGTTTGTTAACTGTCAAAGATGTTTTGTTTCTTGAGTCTTTTCGGGTATGCTGTCATAACCAATCTTCACTCTCTCTGTTAAGCAATGCTTTTTCAGCTAGAGAAGTTCAAATGATTTTGTAACTTAATTATTTTTTTGGTTTTTAGGTGGAGTTTTCGAGCCCTATGTCCCACCGGAAGGCGACGGCAAGGCGTCCCTGGTTTCACCTGCGCGCGCCAAGCAAGCCGTGCAACTCATCGAAAAGAAGTCCAAATCCATGATGGCCATACGCAAAGTTAAAACATTTGATGAAGAGTTTGATACCAAAGAGTTCTGTAGCAAAGCTCAAGACATTTACATTAAGGCCCATGAAAGCTTGGCTAATAATGATAAACATGCGCTTAGGTAAGCTCAAATTAACTTATAAGTACCTGGATGACCGAGCTTTGCTCGGTATTTTTTTTTTTTTTATTGTGTTTTTTGGAAAATAAACAATTGATTTTAGTTTAACCTCAAAGCAAACACTCATTGACTTCGTGTTACTTAACAACGCCATCTGCTGTTGTGTCGTTAAAGCAATTAGTTGCTCACAAAAAATAGTATTATTATTCGCCAATAGATGTCAGGAAGAGTCAGAATATTTTTCAGTTGAGACTACTCAAACGCCTGCTTTTTGTTATTTTTCTTCCAAGTTTATGTTTAAGTTGATTATCGATAAAACACGAATAAAATGACTTTTTCTAAAAATGAATCCTAGCTAGATCGATTTATCGCCCCCGAAACCCCCTATATACTAAATTGTATGAAAATCGTTGGAGCCGATTCCGAGATTCCAATTATATATATATATGTATAAATATACAAGAATTGCTCATTTAAAGATATAAGATTAAAGATATAAGATATGTTTCAATCATTCCTAATAAGGTACTGTGTAGTTGTCAAAAATTAATAAGTAGTCGCAGCTCAATTGTAACAGGTCTAAGTGTGAAAAATGCTATATGCACAGTATATACAGTCATTCTATACATTACTAAAGTTACTGTTAAAAAATATTATTTTGCATCCTTGTCTGTCCATAGTAGTTATTCATTTCTTTGTAAAGATTTCAAAATAACATTAAAAAAGTAATCTTGAGAACCACTGTAAAAATTAAAATAAATATTCCTCGA
Source organism: Peribatodes rhomboidaria (assembly GCA_911728515.1). Taxonomy (NCBI): domain Eukaryota; kingdom Metazoa; phylum Arthropoda; class Insecta; order Lepidoptera; family Geometridae; genus Peribatodes; species Peribatodes rhomboidaria. The sequence continues at coordinate 1,684,955 of OU452184.1, read as the reverse complement.
AAAGAAAGCACAAGTAACCCTGACTCGCATTAGTTTGAGCCGAGTATTAGGCACTTGTCCGACCGCGGACGAGTCAGCGACAAACTATCGACTATTTTCTCGCTCAAGAAGCGTACAATTGAGTACAGATCCAGTGTGAATAAAAGAGACACAATATCATTAATATGTGATCGCTGACTGTTCACACCGCTGGCGAGAAATTGCTGGACTAGTTTGTCGCCGAGCGAGTCTCGCCCGGCGAGTGGATAATGCTCGCTCGGCATACAGTCGCTATATCTCGTCCCTGCGATAAACTATAAACTAGCTTCTCGCTGGTCGCCAACTAGTTTCTAGCTCTACTTGCTACTCGCTAATCGCCGGCGATCGGACATCTGCCTCAGGTGTTCCAACAAAATATTGTATCTTACGGTGAAGGAAAACATGGTGAGGAAACTGACATGTCCTAGAATTGTTAATTCGAAACCCTTATTACATCCACCAACCCGCACTGAGCCAGCGTGGTGAATAATGGTTCAATCACCCTCGATGTAGGGTAGGTCGGTGTCCCTGCAGTGGGACGTTAAAGACTGTAATGATGATGATAGTGATTGTATTTCAGGGAATACGTAACAGAGAAGGCGTACCCCGAGTTCCGTCACAACGCGCACCTGAAGACGATCCGCTGGCGGTTCCTGGAGTCGCTGGAGCCGCCGCGCGTCGTGCACGCGCGCTGCACCGACGTCATCAGCAAGGAGAATATTTATGGACAGGTTCGTTTGACTGCTGACGCTGACGCTTGAAGCTGACGAATGCAACTCAAATTTCGCGACCTAAAATACGCAGCTCACGACTGAAAAAATTGCGTCCAGACCTGCTCCAGACTTCTCGATCTTTGCCGCGCACGGCGTCTGCGCGTAAATACCTATTTCGCTACGGCTTTAGTGTTCATTCATAAATATTTGACAAATATGTAAATAGTGTTCACAAATAGATACTGTATTACATATAGATACTACGAGTACACACACACCATCTGTTTTACCAGGCACATAACAAACTTAGGTTTATTAATGGGAGTAGCCACTGGCTACCGAAACACAGTTTTCACTAGTTCGGAGTCAGTGGATTCACATCATATGTTGTACTTATTGTTCGTGCCAAAATAAAAATATTTGATTTGATACAAGTCCTTTGTTCCATTCCAAAGACACTAAAGTTTAAGAAAAGCGCAGGTTGCGGGAACTAAGCCAATGCATTCCTATTGCCTATATGAAGATACACCACCTACATGTACCTAGCAATGAACTAATGAGCGTCAATTTTGATTAGTGGTTTGTCTGACCAATGCATAGTGATTGGCCCGCTAAGATAGTCTTAAGTTCAGAATCTTTAAGGTCGGAACCAGACTATAGCCGCAAAGATTGCACATCAGAGGAGAGAGTGGCGCAACTCTGTTACTAGGGCTGTCACTAAGTTTGAAGAAAAGCTCCTACAAGATCTAGATGCAAAGCGCCTTATCATCAAGACCTGTCCGAAGCCTTCCTATACTTACACATACAATCTCAACGGTCAGTTGTACTGTGCGCCCTGCAACCGGACCTTTAAAACTAAATTTGGGTTTGCGAGCCACATCCGTGCTCACAACCGTATCTAGCCAGGTTCGCCATTGACGGATACGTCAAGGAGGACTTCACTTCATAGCCGCAACCGCCCGCTAAAGCGCCAATACGTCTTTCCTTAGGTCAAAAAGCTTTTAACAACCAATAGGAACACTTTCGTGGGCGCTCGCGGTAAAAGTCTGGTTCAGACTTAAGATGCAATGTTCGGAAATTAAACATTTGTAGCCAGAAGTTTAAGGTCATCTGTACCATTTCTTTTTCTCAGATCACAGTCCGCTTCCACACAAAACAGCAGCTCGCCGTCTACGATCGCTTCGGGCGTCTACTGCACGGCTCAGAAATACTCGCCAAAGACGTTCTCGAGTACATCGTCTTTGAGAAACACCTCTCAAATCTGTACGGCGTCTGGAGAATACACGCGAAGATCATACCTGACTGGGCGCCGCCTAAAGACCCGTCCAAATTGACTACCATAATGCCTGAGCCGGAACGGAAGAAGCCGGAGTTGACTGCGGTAGCGGAGAAGGGTGAAGAAGTACCGGCGGTTGAAGCTAAATGAAGATAGCTTGTTAATGAATCCTATTGCCTCTTATGCATAAATCCTCTATTAAAATATGTTGTTAAAAATCAAATTGTTAAATATTACGCGCGGTGCGGTACCTCTATACGGCAGCGCGTTGACAGATAATTTTGTAGGAAAGATGAACTAATACAGCATTTATGTATAAGAGAAGAAATTGTATAGTTTAGCTTTAGGAAGTTAGGAAATAAAGTTTAGCTTGATTTTTTTTTTCTATTTTATTCAAAACCAGCTAAAACGCGCGGCTTTACACGTAACACACACAAAATGCGTTTTTTTCGGAATGAAAGGTACTCTATCTCCTTTACCATACCCCTGACAACGTGTATGCAAAATTTGATGACGATTGTTTGAGTAGTTGAGGAGCGAAGGCGTAACAAATAAATAGATCATATTCGCATTTATAATATTAGTCAGGGCCCTAACCATAAGTCTTGATCGTTACGAAAACGTTTTTCGTTTTTGTTTAGCTTCATACATTTTAATAAAGCGCCCCTGGCGGAAACTTTAAGACACTAGGTTAAATGTATGTAGCCAAACAAAAATTTAAAAAAAATCATTAACTATCAAAACTCGCGGTAAGACCCCAGAGTGCAAGTATAGCTGAGTCATGTAGTATCTCCCACTTTTCGCGTCATCCAGTTTTCGGGGAAAATCCTTATCCTTCTTTGTGATAAAATCCATCTTACCAGTTTTCATCAAATTTAATCAAGCTGCTTATTCGTGCGATCGTGAAAATTACTTGAATTTTAGAACAGCTGTGTCTTTGTTATATTATTATTGACTAGCGACCCGCCCCGGCTTCGCACGGGTGCAATGCTGATACTAAATACACTACAGAAAAACTGTGAACGTTGTATACAAAAACATAGCGCGCGGCCCGCTCTGGCTTTGCCCGGGTATAAACAAAAATATGTTATTGTGGGATATCCATAAGAGATAGACATATACCTACCATCGCGGAGTTTTCTGTGGACCTTTTCAATGTGTACAAATAATTAGTACATTAAATTAATATTTCAATCTCGTAGGGTTCAGCCTGCGTTTGCAATGTAAGCGGAAAAAAAATATAATTAACGACATCACATTAGAAACCTCAAAAATAACATTATTTCTCCACTATTTAATGGATGTTATTATACATATAAACCTTCCTCTTGAATCACTCTATCTATTAAAAAAACCGCATCAAAATCCGTTGCGTAGTTTTAAAGATTTAAGCATACAAAGGGACATAGGGACAGAGAAAGCGACTTTGTTTTATCCTATGTACCTAGTGATGATAGCCTAGTTGGAGAAGGCCTGCCTCTCAAGCCAGAGGGAGCGGGTTCAAACCCAGCCGACGGCACGCACCGATTTATTCATTGTGTGAACATATGTGCGTATTGTATGTCATCTGCTACATGACTGCAGCCCGGTGTATGGCGACAGGCTCGCCCCCTGTCATATTTTGGGACTGAATATCTTTACCTCTGCCAGCCCCCTCAAGGGAAAGGCATGATGATATGTGTCTTTGTTAGCTCGATTTGGCACGCACTGGAGTGCCTCCATATTATACTTTAGCATGTAGATAGCCTCAGTGCGTTGCCTTGCGTCCGTCGCCGCATCGGATCAACGCATTGGATGGCAAACCAGTGATGCGACGTCACCACGCCAGAGGGCGACGCACAGCGTCGTAGCGCAGCGTCTCAGAGTAGATCGGAAGAAACGAACACTGTCCGTCGTCGCACCGGCGCGGATCTCCGACAATACAGCGCAATACCTTCCCCCGCTTTGTATTTCGTTTGTCGAGATACTGAAACGTCGCGTGCGACGAAACAACGCATAATGTATCATGTGACCATAAGTAAATGTAAAACTACGCAGCGTTGGCGCTGCGATGTTCAACGCAACGCAACGCACTATTATCTGCGCCCTGTAGTTTAATCAGCGATATTCGAGTTTTCCTAAATTTTCCGGCAAAGTAACAAAAGTAAGTTCAGTGTTGGGATTTGAGATCCCCATTGATTTGGGATATACACTCCAAACGCAGCCAATCAAACCTATCATCAGAATACTACCATACTTTTGTAATTGTTCAACTAGTTGAATAAAAAGTTACGTAATAAGGCGCTTATCACACTTCACAATATATATAATTTAAAAATGCGAAAGTTTGGATGAATGTCTGATTCAGTCACGCCCGAACGGCTAAACTGATCCGTATGAAATGTGGCACAGAGATAGATTATAATCTGGAATGGCACATAGGACTTTTTAACCGCGGAGCGCAGCTAGTAAAAAATAAAACGATAAAATCTTCACAACTTATTTTTATTTGCGATAAATCAATACTCTTAGAGCATGACCGCGTTACAATAAATAGTTACAGACTATTCGCAACCTTATACCTATACATATTATTATGTTACATTAGTGTTAGTGATTTCACAAACAAATATTACAATAAGTAATAATCAATGCTCGAATTTATTCACTTTACATCTTACAGTGCATATTTTCATACATTTTTAAATGAACAAGCGTAATTGTGCTAAGCGTTTTATCATACAAAATAACACGTAGGTACGTAAATTACGAGTCAATTTTAAATAGCCAAATTTTATTTAAAATGTGTACGCAATCGTTACATGTAACAAAGTATACAGTTAGTTTCTTTGTAGGTTTCCTATTATGTAAGTAGAATGACGAAAGGCAACTATTGTCTATTTACTGTAGCGTGGTGCGGGTACCAGCTGCATTTATTTATTATTTTACTTGCATTTAATGCTAAACTTATGAATGATTTCGTAGTTTAGTGTTGTGATATTTAGGATGCTGCTGAAGTTTTCAGTCAAGGTTTGTATTGTAAATCACCTTACAAGGGTGGAAAGGAACGATTTGTCTAATATCACCCGCACCACCTTACAATGGAAATAGTATAATTCTCTCCGGCCACTTAGATCCACCGCCAGACTCCACCAGGGGAGCAACAGCTATAAGATTTTTCTCGCTCTTGAATCTACCAGTGGATCTATAGAAATTTTCTCTTCCTTTAAAATCTTTCTAAAGATATTCACCAATCATTCTGCGAGAAAGTTAAGAACTATAATTCGATGGTGCCATGTTTGATTGCAATTAGAATATCTAAAAAGGAACCAACTGTACGTTTCTATTAAAATTACACTGATCGCTTTATCAGGTCCTAGGCTAGTCTATAAAGGCGTTTTGTTAGTGCAGTCTTATCAACTATGGAAGGCACCAAAGTTTACATTCAACAATACATATTCACTGTACATTACGATTAACTAGCTAAAAACTGGATTTATATAATTAAAATTCAGTCACTCCATTACATTACAGGAATGATTGTCAAATGGCAATAATTTTGTACGCTATAAATATTGAGATTTTGTACAAGAGCCATTGAAGCTATTTAGATGTTATTTGACTTAAATTTCTAATAAATCGAGACAATGTTCATCTACATTGTTGCTGTCCTTTTCACTCTCATTTCTATTTCTAAGAAAAAAGTCATTATATCCGTCTCTCTTACACGACTATCGGTGCAGGTAATAAGTGATTTTAAAAAGAGCCTTTCTGTCTTAAATTGTAACACTACATCCATCTTTTTCATCATGGAAAGGGCGATTTTCAGGGTTCCGTACAAGAGCTAAATAGGAATCATCTGCTACATAACTGGAGCCCGGTGTACGGTTAACAGGCTCGCCCCTATCACATTCGGGACTGAATGCCGTCCGGCGAAGTCTGGGCGTTGTAACACACCTCCGCCAGCCTCTTCGAGGAATAGCTTGACGATGATTATGTAATCCGAAGTTCCATTCGAAGTCAAATGCAGGTTGATAGTTGGCAACACTCGTGCTTTTAGCACAGGATTGTGATCTATCAGACGACAGTGGGGGCGGGCCGGTGCGTGGGCTTGGGCGGCAGCGGGGGCGGCGTGCGCGGCGCGGGGGGCGGCGGGCCGGGGGGCGGCGGGCCGGGGGGCTCCTTGCACTGTCTCTGGCGCTGCGTCTCGCGGAGGTTCTCCAGGAAATCTGCGGAAGGAATTGGAGGGGTTAATTGTTTATTCGTTATGTTAACATTTTGGTAAGTTAAGAAATGGTTTATGCCGATAGTTTTTGGATATCCGGATTCGCTACTGTGCGTCTGGTAATGCGTTAACAAGAGATAAGTTCCTGGTTGATTTTCATTTGATACCAATCGCTGATCGAGCTTTCCCAAGACAAAATTGAAATTCACACCATTTTGAAAATCAAAACAAATCAAAACTTTCTTATTTGGAAGAATATTGAATAAAAGACTATGTATCAAATAAATATTCTACCTCTAATCGACAATGAATAATTTAAAAAGATTTTTGGGGTACTAAATGATTAATAGAGATGACCGTACAAGTACAGCTAGTAAGTAAATAATTCTAAAGAGTTACTAACCAGGTGGATGGTGATGCAGCGGCGGGCCGGGCCTCAGCGCGGCCCTCACCCGCCCCCCTCCGTTGACAGCTCCCGCCGCCCCCACCGCCGTCCCCACTCCCGCCGCCCCCGCTCCCGCCGCCCCCAGGCCGTTGGAGCTGACGCTGGCTGCGCCTGAGGTGCTGTTGCTGCGACTACTCGTCGTGCTGTTGCTCTGGAAGAGGGGAGATTGGTTTGTTAGTTTACTTTGCTGCAAATAAACATTCAAGAATTCTATAATTATTTCATGATAGTAATTGGATTGATACTTTTGTGATCAAGTTATTTTTTTTAGTAAGCATATCTACTACTATTTATATTTTTTTTTTTTTTGTAATTTTTTGTCCATCCATTTTTTGGATTTGAGATTCGTCGCAATAGTGCGTTTAATAATTCGTCGTGCGGTCTTTAAAAGACTTTGACTATATCGGGGAAAACTAGTCAGGCAGTAACATACCACACGCGCGGCGACAGTGGTTAATTCAGGATTACTGATTTGGCGGGCTTGACATTTAAAAAAAATACATTTTGACTTTGACTTTTTTTTAGGAAGGCTATTTTTAGGAAGGCTATTTTTAGCTGTGTTAGTGTGGCAAAAAGTGAAGTAGTCTCAGTCTCCAATAATGCTAAAGAAGCCGTCGCAGTATTCACCTGTTCGCAAGCATCGTCCGGTCGCAGCGCCACGTCGCTCATGGAGTCTCCGTCCGAGTCCCCGGCGCGGCTCTCGGCGCGGCTCTCCGCCTCCACCACCTGCAGCCGGCACCCGTCCAGCTCCTGCAGGCAACCACGCTGTTACAACATGCTCTACTGCTCACATTACACCTTCATCGAGAGCGGGACAACTGGCCTGTTGTATGCGTAGCAGGCCAGTGCTATGGTCACAAGTAAGACAGTTACGTACAGTTCTGTCACAGAAACACGCAAATGAAATAAAAAGACAATGATATATAAATAGGAGGTAGCAGATGACACTGTTTCATGTACACCATGGTCACAGATGACAGTTTAGTGTACACTATGGTGACGCCCGGGCGCAGCACGGTGTACACAGCGGTCAGTAGTGTACTCGCCTGCATGAGAGTGTCGGGGTGCACGAGCGCCCCGCGCAGCAGCACGTGGCGGGCGCGCGGCAGGCGGTAGCGCTGCAGCACGGGCCGCAGCACGTGGCGCAGCACGGTGTACACAGCGGTCAGTAGTGTACTCGCCTGCATGAGAGTGTCGGGGTGCACGAGCGCCCCGCGCAGCAGCACGTGGCGGGCGCGCGGCAGGCGGTAGCGCTGCAGCACGGGCCGCAGCACGTGGCGCAGCACGGTGTACACAGCGGTCAGTAGTGTACTCGCCTGCATGAGAGTGTCGGGGTGCACGAGCGCCCCGCGCAGCAGCACGTGGCGGGCGCGCGGCAGGCGGTAGCGCTGCAGCACGGGCCGCAGCACGTGGCGCAGCACGGTGTACACAGCGGTCAGTAGTGTACTCGCCTGCATGAGAGTGTCGGGGTGCACGAGCGCCCCGCGCAGCAGCACGTGGCGGGCGCGCGGCAGGCGGTAGCGCTGCAGCACGGGCCGCAGCACGTGGCGCAGCACGGTGTACACAGCGGTCAGTAGTGTACTCGCCTGCATGAGAGTGTCGGGGTGCACGAGCGCCCCGCGCAGCAGCACGTGGCGGGCGCGCGGCAGGCGGTAGCGCTGCAGCACGGGCCGCAGCACGTGGCGCAGCACGGTGTACACAGCGGTCAGTAGTGTACTCGCCTGCATGAGAGTGTCGGGGTGCACGAGCGCCCCGCGCAGCAGCACGTGGCGGGCGCGCGGCAGGCGGTAGCGCTGCAGCACGGGCCGCAGCACGTGGCGCAGCACGGTGTACACAGCGGTCAGTAGTGTACTCGCCTGCATGAGAGTGTCGGGGTGCACGAGCGCCCCGCGCAGCAGCACGTGGCGGGCGCGCGGCAGGCGGTAGCGCTGCAGCACGGGCCGCAGCACGTGGCGCAGCACGGTGTACACAGCGGTCAGTAGTGTACTCGCCTGCATGAGAGTGTCGGGGTGCACGAGCGCCCCGCGCAGCAGCACGTGGCGGGCGCGCGGCAGGCGGTAGCGCTGCAGCACGGGCCGCAGCACGTGGCGCAGGCGGCGCGCGGCGCGGCAGCGCACGGCCACGCAGCGCGCGCCGACCTCGAAGCGCACGACGCAGCGCCGCTCCACCACCACCTCGCGCCCGCCCAGCACTGTCGACGGGGACTGCACGTCGATCGACGACGGCTCGCCCTGGGGACAAAACAACGATGATGGTTATAGATGGGTTTCAATGTTGTAACAATAGTACAGTGTCCTGGCCATGTCTTCGCTAAAAGATATAATTGACGCCAAAGAGTCGAAGTAGTCACAAAAGTATCGATTATCCTCGCTAATGTCCATAGTAGTCACAAAAGTATCTATTATCCTCGGTAATGTACATAGTTGTCACAAAAGTGTCGATTGTTCTCGCTAGTGTATATAGTGGTCACAAATGTGTCGATTGTCCTCGCTAGTGTACACAGTAGTCACAAATGTGTCGATTGTCCTCGCTAGTGTACATAGTAGTCACAAAAGTGGCGATTGTTCTCGCTAGTGTACTTAGTAGTCACAAAAGTGTTTGTTATATATTTTGTTAGATACTTCTTGTTTAAAATGCTGAAATTCCCAAGGTACATTTCCCGAGGACTCAACCCGTTTGACCAAGCTACAACTAAGAGACAAAATCACAACACAAAGCAATTTTTTTCAATTCCTACCTGTGCAGGTTCCTTCAGCATCACATCGTACGTGTTGCAAGTTAGGTTCCTCCTCTGCAGCAGTCTGTCAACCAGTCGTGCGACCGACACAGTCGCCTCCACACCGACCACTGACGTGGCGCCGTCCGGTAACACGACGCGGCAGAGGAGAGGGCCTGGCGCTGCTTGACTTGATTTTACGACCTGAGGGGAGAAATAGTATGTTAAATACCTAGATACAAAACTATTTCTGACACACTTTGGACACTCTTTCTGAATTAATACCATTTGACTGAAATCAAAATCAAATCTAATGTCTTTAAGACCAGACAAGACCTTTAAGAGTCTCTCTCTCTCTCTCTCTCTTACACACACACACACACTCTCTGGCTATCTTTCAATATTTTTTGTCTATCTATCTCTGTCTTATCCTCCTTGGTAAGTAAGGAAGGCTGTTCGGCTTTCCTTACCTACCAAGTTTCCAAAACTAAAAAAAGGCTACCTCAATCTCAAATTGTAAACGTAAACGAAATGTACGAATAAAGTACACAGTTCAGTTGAAAACAAAGTTTGCGATAAATATCTTACAACCGCTCCATTTTACACAGAAACTTTCCTACTCTAAAATCAATGTTACAATCGTCTTCTTAGCAAACAAGAGCGCAGGAAACGTCCGCCGCTAACAAAACAATCACAAACAAGATAGTCACGATGAGCAACATTCAATCACTACTTCAGTTCATTGTTTTAGTTTAGTTCAATAAATCGCTGTATTTGTTTGGTTCGTGTTTGCTCTCAAATTCAAAACAAATATTTGAGAATAGTTATCGTGATTTTCCTTGGATATCTATTCAAAACTAAGTCAGTTAACTGCAGACAATTCAAAACCATGTCGCAATACATATTTTCGCTTTTCTTTGGAATAAGGCAACGTTTTGAATAAAACTGACTGTGCTAAGGTTCTAAGAAAAATGTTTCAAATAGTTTTCATTCACATGGCTATGCAAATAATTACTTTATTTATACACAGATACTAGATTACCACAGATTTCACAACATGGAATCAGATTGTGTAGGTTCAACACAGAAATATAAGATAATTTATTGTACGACTTATTTTTTTATTCTACCACTTTCGTGTTGATTTATGATGTGATCTAATTATTGTGTTTGTCTTTGATAAAATAAAGATGACAACGTAATAATTATATGAATTGGGCTTAATTATTCTGACAGGTTAAAAGTGATGCTCGGAAATAATCAGTAATGTTCAGTTAAATTAGTACAGTACAGTGACATTCAATTGTTGACTGTTTCAAACGTACAGTGATGTCCAGTGATGCATGATAAACATCACTGTAGATCACTTATTAATATTCACTTAGGGAGCCTTTTTTTATTCAACAAACATATTCAGTGATGTTTTGTCATACCTATTTAATTACATACAGTTATATTCAGTGACATACAGTGACGTTAAGTTAGTTACACACAGCGATGTTTGAGACACAAAGTGACATTTTGTTACACAGTGATGTTCAGTGACATAAGAGTGATATTCAGTGACACAGTAATTTTCAGTGACAAAAAGTGACGTGAAGTTGTAGTAATGTTTAGTGAGACAGTAATATTCAGTGATACACAGCGAGATTGTGATGTGACACAGAGTGATGTCCAGTGACACAGTGATGTACTCACGTCAGTGACAGGCGCGGGGTCCTGTGAGTTGAGTCTGTCGCGCGAGGCGTGCCGCATCTTCCACGGCAGTAGGGACGAGCCGCCGCTGCGGCGACGGTCTGAGGCGTTGCTTGCTGACTTTTTTAACTACAACAAAAAAGAGCAGCTGTTGAAATTAGGAAACGAGAAATAATTAATAATAACGCTTTATTAACGAAAGCGTACAATCTACCAAATTAAACTAAAGTCTACATCGGCATCGGCGGTCTACGACTCTACAAATCGGCATTTGTTTGTCCCACGACAAACAACAGACACAGTAACTAGTGGCATTGCTTGAGGTCTCTGAAATAACGTTGAATGACAAAGGTTCAGTGATAGCGTTGCTTCCCAAAAGGTGGACCAATGATCAAGAATCGCAGCAAACCGCTGGATGAGACAGTTCTTTATGGAGATCATTGGAGGAAGTCTTTTTCCAGTGAGTGAGAGCAGTGATGTGTTGTTAGTGATGAGTGATGTGACGTTAGTGATGAGTGTATAGTGTATAGGTACCTTGGTGGGTGTAGTGTCGTTGTTCTCGTGCTGCGCGTAGGGCGAGGGCAGGCCGCGCAGGTCTGCGCGCGCGCACTCCGCGTGCTCCGGCGAGCGCAGGAAGCGAGGGTAGCTGTCGAACTTCATCACGTTGAATATCTGCTTCTGAGCCTGGGAGGGACAAAGAGATAGCTTACACTTAACTGACTTCATATAAAAAACAATTTTATATCTATAAACTGTTCCTGCAGAGTTAGGATAGTCTAAGTGTGCTGTGGTCATACTTGAAACAGTCGAAGTACACTATGGTCACACTTGAGATGGTTAATGTACAATGTGGTCATAAATAAGACATTAAATGTTAACAGTGCGAAAGATGAGACCGCGTATATGTTTATTGTAGTCACAGCCCACGGGTAAGACAATATACATAGTCTGTGGTCACAAGTGCGACGTGAGTGTTTACAGTCCCACAGACGAGACAGTGTATATAAATGGTGGTCAAACTTGAGTCAGTTAAAATACACTATGGTCACTGATGATAGAGTCCGTGTATATCGCAAGTTGTACCTGCAGGAAGAGGTCAGCAGACGGTGGGTCGTGATAAAGCCCGAGGGCGGCGGCTCGGCGCGCGGCCGCGTCCACATTCACTGGCTCAGACGCTTTCTCATCTAAATGTCGCGCCCAGATCTCGTTGGCCAGGGACGCGCGCCGACTGCCGTCTTCAACTGAGCTGTACAGCTCGCACGCGCGCCAGAACCTGAACATCAAGGAAAAGATAGGTTCAGTCGTTGCGATATTGTTATAAAGTATGACGGTTGGATATAAAAGTTCACGAGATAGTGATCAAAATTCAGATTAGTATGGAAAAAAAAATAATCTGTGTAAAGCACCCACTAGGCTAGGAAGGTCGTCAAATAATTAGGAAATTAAGTGTTTTAAAACAGCTCTGTTACAAGTATGTATGTGCATATGCTGTGGTCAAACTTAAGACAATAGAAGTGGGCTGCGGTCACTCTTGAAACAGTTTATGTACACTGTGGTCACTAAAAGCATTATTTTAACTTCGAATCGGTGTATGTTTGATGATGACAACAATACCTAAACGAGAGTTTTCGAAGCAGTAAGTTGTTCTAAATTCGACGTCGGTGTTGCCATTCAAGAGCCGTCCTAAGGTTCGTAGTTCGTACCGTAGGTTCTCTGAAGCGAACTCCTTGGTGAGGAAGTGTGTGAACGCTGCCGTGCCCGCGGGGTCAGCCAGGAGCTGCTCGAGGCCGAGTGACCAGCGCGCCACGTTCGAGCTGCCGCCGTTGGCGCCCGACGACACGGGGGAAGAACCCTCGCTCATTTGCTGGAAAAGAGACGATTTTCTGTTAACATTTGGGACACCCGACCTGCCTTCTAATCTAAGCTTTGATTCCCACATAGGACAAACGTCCATGTAATGAACATTTGTGTTTGTTCTATATCTGGGTGTTGTTAATTTCTATTTACTTCATATGTTATAAGTAAGTATTTAAAAACATATATAGTACTAGCTGCGCCCCGAGGTTTTACCCGCGGTTAAAAAGTATTTAAAAAGTGTGCCATGTGCTATTCTAGACTATAATCTAGCTCTGTGCAAAATTTCACCCAGATCTGTTCAGCCGTTCTAGCGTGAAAGAGTAACAAACATCCATCCATCCATCCATTCATTCTTACAAACTTTCGCGTTTATAATATTAGTAGGATATAATATTAGTAGGATGTATATCAGTCTCAGGCAGCCATAGTTCTAGCTTTGCTCAGTTTGATGTCAGACCGTGTGTACAAAATGTCCCGACTTTATTTATTTATTTTCCAACGCTAGATTTTAATAAATTACTGCAGTTATTGAAATATTTCCTTTCAACGTTAAATTATGTCACAGAATCGCTACAAACTTGAAATAACGTCAGCGTTGTAGAGTGCAGCGCGCAATCATTACACTACCTAATATTGCAAACGGGAAAATAACTCTGTCTGTACATCTGACTATGTATCTTTTAACGTACATCTGAGCTGGCTTGCTACTGGGGAGTCCCTCGGTGTGTTTAACAACTGCGTAGATCGTCGGATAGTACCGTAATGTGAAGCGTACCTTGTTGTACATGTTGCGATGGTCGTGGTGTCGGTAGGAGCTGCCGGCGCCGCTGCCCGTCGTCCACCGCCGGAACGGTGACGATTGCTCGCTCTGTTGACAAAAGGAAAACACAGGTTAACAAAGATCGTCAATGAAACGGCAGGCTATACTCGTAGTAGACAATTTTCAGGTACTTCTTAGGTTGTATCATCTCTTTTTAGGATAAAAAAAGGCTTGGAAATATTTCATTATTGCTTTCTTCAGCTCTTACGGCTTTTTAAATTTTTCGAGAAAAAAGAAATAGTACAGTTTGGTAATATTGGGATCAAAAATTTGATTTATAGTCACTATCGGGAACCACGAATGATACTACGTTATGATAGAGTAGAGGCCATTATCTGAGAAAATGAACTTAAACGAGATAATCAGTATCAGACAAATCTAAGTAATTAATGAAACTTGAATACCCGATGCTTGGAACTCAAATGTATTAATAGTCATCCGGAGTAGCGTTACTGCGGAAACAAACATATTTAATAAGTATATTATACACTTCAGTTATATTAAATACTTCAGTTATAAATAGAACGATTAGGGAAGAATACTTTAGGCACCTAACCAATGGTCCAGAAGGTCATTATATGATTTACGCGTCAATGTAAAAACCCAACGATTTGAGATCGCTCCTTTTTTGACCAAAGACTACGTACTTCGTAGTAGATAGCTTTAGTCTAATAACATTCGATGATTTAACAGCGTTTTCAGCTTGCGTCTTTGGGCACGCACTTTATGACTTTTGCTTACTTGTTTCTTTTAGACTTTGTGGCTTTGTTAACGGCAGTGAAAGAAAAATTGCCGTCGAAAGATGAAGAAGAAAACAAACTGATGAAAAGATTAGTTCGGAAGTACAAGAAAACTAAGATACTAGTCACATTAAAGATCAGGTACACAGAACAGTTATTTGCAAACTTACAGCTTTCGATACGAAATCGATGTAAAAATCCAATGAGGAACACATACCTACAACGTTTAAACAAAACTCACTCTACAAACTCCAATACGCACAAATCACTGTTCGGTATAAATCACAATAGACAGATTCACCGACCACAAAACTATTTCAATATTTAGAACAAGAAACTGTCAACCGCAAGACCGCCCTCGACAAAGGATAAATGGCTACTGAAGCTGTAACATACATATATGTATTTACTCACTACTGCACTCGTCATGACTAAACATACACAGATACTCTCTGTCCGTGTGTTTGTCCATGTCGGGAAACGGAATTTGACAGACGCGATGTTTGGACGGAAAGCGCATATCATGTGGTCGGCGCAAGAGCACGAGGTAAGCATGGATCTCGATTACGAAGAATTTTGTGTTTGCCGAGTCTATCTATTGCTAGTGTAATTAAAGCAATTAAATTTGTAGAGTATTTATTGTGTCGAGACCATTTTTAAGGCCGAAGAGATAACGTTCAGTACATAACAATTTGAGACATGCAATTTGAGATGGAACATACGATAAAATTTTGTATTTCTTTCACTTTTTGAATATAAAACGAAGATTGTTTAGTAAAATTAAGATTTGCAAGAGTTTTTCTTTTCTATAGAATTAATTACTTAAAGAAGAGTATGACAGAGATCACATATATGACACATGCTATACTTTATATTTCTGTGAAGAAGTTATTTAAAATGGTGTCAACTAAACATACCTAATAAGAGTCACACATAAGATCACACCATATACATATGTATAATGTATACAACTGTTTATTGATGTACAGTGATTAAGGCTGAACAGTTACTCATCACACTAGCAGTTTTTTTTTGTAACTACGCAACATACACGCAGGAAGAAACTTTAAGTTTTGAGAGCTTCATTCATAACTCTTTATTCATATAAAATGAACGCGTTGAGTGTGGGTTGTACAACCGTCACAACAAATACGGTAGTATAGTTTCGAACACTGGCGTCAGATAGTTTTCCTCTTCGAAAGCTTTGTGTATTTTTCAGAATGTTGCATTCTTGATTCGGGTCAGAGGATACAACAATTGATGTTCAATAGAATCGCGTGAATCATGATATTATTTATAAATACCTCGCGGTTTTGATATTACGAGTACCTACCTACATTATTCGTTAGGATTTTGCGCAATGTTGTCGGTTTTTACAAAGGATGCATTTTTATTAGTACGCTGTATACTAAGTAGGCCAATACGTTATGAAAAATTTAAATGTAAAACTAATTTTACAATCAAATTTAATTATTTTATTGCATTCGATGTTAGAATGAGGTACAGAATAAAGTTAGGTCACGTCCTAACTGTGAGCGGCTGAATGTTTGCGGTTGTTACTTGTTTCAGTTTGCAGCGTATCGCTTGCTGACGAGCGGCTGATTCGCATTTTGTTTGCTACAGTTCACCGCTTTCTCAACATTGTGTTTGCGTAATATTATACGCAAGTCAGAGTCTGCCAGCGGACAGTCAGCGGCTCACAGTTTGCTTAAGCAGGACGAAGCCTTAGACATATAATAGTGTTAAGGTTTCTTTTATCACCTGTTCTATCGTAGTTTCTCCAATATACCAAACCACCATCTTAATCACTGTACTAGTAAAAAAAATTACAAATAAAAGTTGTAGTAGAAAACTTGAAACTGCCAGTCATATATTTTAATAAATAAGACGGCTCCCGAAGCACATAATTGCAATTGTTCTACAACACACACGGATAATTGTATCGAATACGGACAAAAGTTTTATGAAATCGACAACGGGAATGGCCTGTGCGAAGTCCGCAACGAAACTGGGAGTACTCGGTCGTTGGTTGGCAGACCGACGCACACACACAATACCAAATTATAATAACAACAATGCACACTCCAAACAAACAGTTTCCTGTCAGTGTGGTGCAAGAACGAGCTATTTGCTTGCAAAACAATAGTGGCAATACATTTCTTATTATCAGATAAAAGAAACCGGAACTATATCGAGATACTAAAATAGAAACAAGACCCAGGTAACTTGCTTGAGGAACTCCAAAGTCTATTCAAAAGTAGGCATATCATTCAAAAAAAAAATCTTTAGAATTTTGACCTCAAGACCAAAAAGATCAAAAGCATTTAAAATAATCCTATCGTGGTGATAAAGAGGTCAAATTTTGTTGTAAACATTTTATACGACACAGTCTAAAGCGGTGCCCAAACCGCTGGCGCCTAAGGCTTCGCCGCAGAGGAAAATACATTGATTCAAGCGACAGGGCTGACGCTCCACGAACATGAGCAGCCATAACAGGATAGTTTTATCGCGATCATGTGCAATTATTCTGTATTGTTATGGTAACTCGGGGACAATCCATGCGTATACAGAAGGGTTCGAGAGTTCGACTTGAATGAAAGAGTATCGGAAAAACCTTCAGCATGGTTTAAAATACATATAAGGAAATCATGGCACTCAAAAATGTTAGTAAAACTTAAAATTAATTAGGGTTATTTTATCTCTCAATTTCATACAAGCTAAGTGATCCAAATCCCAGGAACTCTACACAGATAATTACTTGCTTTACATTACATTTATTTGTTTTATTTTTTAAATAAATAAATTCTAAAAAATAAATAAATAGCATAACAAAAATGTTCAATGAAGAATCAAATAAATTCAGATATTCCTGGACCTAAACTACTCATCCCAAAAAATGTGAGTACTTGATCTATTTCTATGAACTGCATACCTTCCCACTGACGTAAGACATTTTATAACTGTTCAAAATCTATTTGAGGGCTGACGATCTCCAAAATATTCCATTGAGTGTTAGTAAACTAATACATCTTGAAAGGATTATCTCAAAGCCGGAATCGGGATAGCAAATATTCTAATATTAATATTGTGCGTTATCTTGTTGATCGCATCGTAAATATAAACTGGCATCTGGCCTTTCCAGAGCATGCAAAAACATTTCTTCCAAAAACAAAAACATTCTCTCTTAATAATAACGAGATTATGAAGGTCGTGTTATAAAAATTTAATGAACATATAAGAAAGACCGTAACAGTGGATATTAAATATAGGTCAGTAATACAGATTCATACATATAATGGGTTGTTCTTGTTATGGATGTGACTCATGTCGATAATGCAGTCAACTCACATGAATGAGCGGTCATTTGTCTATCAATCATAAGAAATTATACAACTTATGTGTATCATCGTTGTACTCATTTAATTAAGGCGGGAGGGATGAGGATAAAAAACAGGATAGCAAAAGATGGAGCGCTAAAGAGAGACATGTATATTAGGGTGGAGTGAAACATATGAAAAAAAAATTTGTTGCTCTTTTCAAATCTCCTGTATTATTAATAGGTGACCATATGTAAAAGCTTTATGCATGCAAAAAATCAATGGTCTACGACTTTATTTTCAGGTGGCGCATTGAGATAATAGTTTCAAAAAAACTAATATTTTTACTTATAAGCTTACCCTCAAAAAAGAGTTATTCTAACATGCTTTGCTTACAAATATACTGTTTTTAACTTCGTCTAAGTGTGATCTCGAACGCAAATATAGTATTTTCTTATAAAACTTTAATATATGGTTTTGAAATAATGCCAACGTTAAGTAAATTTTTATAAAAAATGCCTAAAACGCGTAAAGATTTCCGGTGTCCTGTATTTGGTGATCCAATCAAATTCAGTGATAACATGTTACCTACATATTGTGATGTGATTAAACATTACTTATGGATTAGAAACGAAATGTTAGAGTTGAATAATGGAAAGGACCCTTCAGTCAAAGATTTATGTGAAATTATTGCTTCCGATATTGAAGCAATCTGGAGTAAAGCATCTATCCCTACAATTACCCATCAACAAGTCGTGTCCAGACTGATTTTATATTATCAAAAGTACAAGAATGTGAAAAAATTACGTAATGACTCCAAAAAGCAGATATTCTACGATTACTCAATAAATAAGTTGTTTGATATCACAACATGTAAATGTGTTTGCCGAGAACTATGCAAATGTGTGACTAAAGTACCCGTTGCTGAGGAAAACTTCTTAAAAGATCAACGAAATGAGCGCAAAATGTATATTGGTTCTGTGGATAAGGTGACAACTCAATCTATGCAACGTCGTGAAATTAGGAAGCGAAAGTATGAAGAGTTTGTTGCAAAATGTAACGTCACTCCAAGTACATCATCATCTGCCCCAGCTATAGTTTGGACGTCTGACAGTTCTTCTGCTGAAACATCAGATGAGGACGATGAATTTCGTACTGCAGAATTAGTATCTAACCCATCCCTTAAAAAAACTCAACAGATGAGAGATAAGCTGAAAAATCTTGCTACAACGTGCGATAGAACTGGAGTTTCTGATCGATCGGCAGCATTAATTGTAAATGCTGCGTTACTTGACTTAAATGTTATCAGTACTGAGGACTCATCAAAAGTAGTAGACCGAAGCAAAATACGCAGAGAACGGCAGAAGATTCGTAAAGAATTGCAATCTATAGAAAAACACGAACCTTTAACGGCTATTTATTTTGATGGTCGTAAGGACAAAACTTTGACTATAACTAAGGCTAATAATATATCCCAAAGGAAGATTATAGTTGAAGAACATATCTCAATCATATCAGAACCTAATTCTGAATACATCGGTCATCTTTCTATTGATTCGGGTAAAGCGGCTGATATTGAGAAACATATTGTCGACTTTCTTGAAAACAAATATGAATTTCGTTCTTCTTTGGTGGCAATTGGATGCGATGGTACTGCTGTTAATACTGGTCCGAAAAATGGAGTCATTGTTTTATTAGAAAAACATCTGAAGCGCCCTTTGCAATGGTTTGTGTGCTTGTTACATGCAAATGAATTACCACTTCGTCATTTGTTCTCCAGTCTCGACGGTAAAACTACAGGCCCCAATACTTTTTCTGGCAGGTTAGGAAAACAGCTTGATAAGTGTCTTGAATTAAAAATAGAAACATTCGAACCCATCTCCACCGAATTGCCGGATCTGGATATTGATTTGTTGAGCACCGATCAAAAATACCTTTATCAGATATGTTCTGCTATTTCTTTTGGTACAGTTCCACCAAACTTAGCTAACAAAGACCCAGGAAAACTAGCCCATTCTCGATGGTTAACTTGTGCTAACAGGATTCTTCGCTTGTATATTGGCACAGCTAAACCGACAAATAATTTGAAAGAACTGGCCACTTTCATCATGAAAGTTTACGCACCAAATTGGTTTGATATCAAGTCAAAATCCTCTTGTAAATTTGGTCCGATTCACATCTTTAATATGGTCAAAAGAAGTATGTATTTGCGAGATGACTTAAAAAGTGTTGTCTTAAATACTATTCAAAGGAATGCTTTCTTCATGCACCCAGAAAATCTATTGCTGGCTATGTTACAAGATGATAATCAACAAGTACGAGAGCTGGCTCTTCAGAGAGTTTTAAAGGCAAGAAAAGAGTCCAAAGGCAAGAAAGTTCGTGAATTCCAGTTACCAAAGCTAAAAATAGATGCGACAAACTATTATGATTTGATAGAATGGGCGAAAGAGAAGATAACGGAACCTCCTGTAACAATGAAATACAGCGACTCGGAAATGACTACAAAAATTGCATCTGGAGAATTTTTTTTTGATATTGAGAAGTACCCTTGCCACACTCAAGCAGTCGAAAGGTGTGTCAAACTTGTAACTGAGGCTTCGGCGTCTGTTTGTGGACCCGATGCTAGAGATGGTTTCATTCGTACTAGAATAAAATCCAGGCAAGAAATACCTACTTTCGACACCAAATCTCAGTATTTCCGTCAAAAAGAAGACACTGGGACTTCTGGTACTGAACATTAAAATGTTATTTTTATGGTAATTTAATATAGTTATTCATTGTACTAGTAGTTTTAAGTATAAATTCAGTAAAATATAAAGTATTGTTGTCAAAAATAAATGTTTATTCGTAACTCTTTTTTTATCTTATTTTTCTACCTTCATACCTAATGCGCCACCTCAAGATATTGAGTTAGAAGGCTGGTATTTTGCATGAACATTTCCATTACGATGGATCACTGTTTGAGAAACCAGGTAACTTAAAATTCAGAAGAACAAAATTTCACTCCACCCTAATTGTATATTATCAGCAGTGGCTAGGAAATAGTTGATGATGATAATTAATTAATTATACGGATCATCAGTTGCATTAATTTTTATAATCGAAAGTCATGATTTATTTATTATACGAGTACGTGTTAATTTATAACTCAAAGCTCGATAACGCAAATCAGAATTAAAGTGTATTCGAAAAAAAAACACAAAGTAATGAACAATTTAGATTTGATAAAAAACTGCACAAAATCCAGTTTTACTTATTACATAAACATAAAAAGCAATCAAATTAGAAGAACAGAATTTAAAGTACCTAAGATAAAGCCGACAAAGTGAACTACAAGTAATTGAATACAATTTACAGTTCAATAATGATTATTAATTATGATTACAGTACTCATAAATAATAATATGAAGATAACTTTATCGCTCATATTTAATGTTTGAGAGAAAAGATACGCTTTCATATAATGTACTAGCCGCGACTCGCGGTTTCACCCGCGGATAAAAAACCATTCCAGACTAAAATCTATATCTGTGCCAAATTTCATCCAGATCCGTTCAGCCGTTCTGGCGTGTTTGAGTAACAAACATCTATACATCTATACATCCAGACATTAATCCAAACTTTCGCATTTATAATACTAGTGAGATTACAAACCGTGACTCGAAACCATTACACCGGGTTTATTATTAATAAATCGATAACTACATAGCATGTCATTTTAAAGCAATAAAATAAATAAAACACGATTATTGATCGTGTTGAAAAAATAGAAAGTGTAGAGCTAGCAAGAAACACACGTAGCATAATATGTTGTTAATTAAAAACACGTAACACCTCAAGCACCGGAAGGCCTACAAGAGAAGCTTGATATGAAGAATAAGAAAGTAAATATTTATGTACATTATAACTGAGACGTCGAACTGCAGGTATGCATGCAGCATTTTTTAAAGTGAATTTGTGACAGTGGTCCCATTCCAATCCAAACACATGTATTCTAGCTAAGCAAACCCCAGTGTGGGACGACTTTCCTAAATCAGCGTTCGAAAAAGCTAATCGAGATATTAGCTCCAATGCTACAAAACGGTTGTAGATGTAGAACTAACTATGTATTAGCTTGTACAATATAGCAATGTATAATACACAACTGTATAAACACTCGAGATCATCCTACGCACGTCCAAGCTTGTTTTCCCCATTGTATTCATATCTGCCATAATCGCCGGGGAGATATTCCGCATGATAAGTGGAATGGCAATTTTGCTTTCATCTACCACTCGATGACAAGCGCAAACATTCGTGAGCTATGAGAGATAATCTAAAAGCAATTAGCCGGTTATTGTGCCTATTTCGGACGAGGAAAACTAGAATAAGGAAGGATGAGTTCAGATTCGTGTTAGTAAAAAGTACCTAATCCCATACGTAGAGAGTCGATATTTAGTTCCGAGAAATTAGGGATAATAACTAATAATTTTACAGAAAGCATCATCTTAGTGTAAATACTTGTAAAGTATCACGATTAGTCTCTCAATTAATATTGAGACGAATTAGTATTTAGAGATATCACTGCAAACACAAAAGTATTCGACCAAATGAATTCACATTTTAACAAATTTAGAATTTCAAGATAATGGGATCAGCTGAACTAAAACATTCGAGTTCATCCTTGTCTAAATATTTTAGAGATTAATCAAGAGTTAAGAACGTGAAAATCGACAGATATATACACAGATCGTAAAGATAATGTAAACACGGTAAATATCCGAGGAATGCACATCAATAAAGATAAATCTACTTACAATCGTCCTCAACTTAGCGACGAATCTCTCCAACGCGTCTGTAGGCATCGCTTAATCAGCGACGCTCCTACAGTCTTAGTCACTAACACAAATTAAAGTCTCAAAACCGAATTTTCACGTAAATTTATATTTTATATTATTTCGTAAACGTTTAGCTGCTTGAGCCGCGTCCGTTCTCTTCTAGAGACGCGAGAGAACTGATACGTTTGGTTTGAGGATCGGAACAGGTTGCGCGAGGCTCGTGGGCGTTTAATTAGGTGTTATCAGGTGCGTTATCAGTGCAGCGGCACGAGCCGGCGGCGTGACCGCCCCGCGACCACCCTGACGAATGGAAAGGTCACGCTGAGACGCCAGCTGATGTAAACTTACGATCTGACATGATTTTAACGACTGCATGCCGTCATTAGACGTCAGTAGACATCTGGCATGCATATTTAATTAGAAATAGATATTACAACGGTTTTTTTGGTTAGCTAGCAACTTTCGACTAGCGACCCGTCCTGGCTTCGCGATGTGCCTGTTAACCTTCCGTAAAAAAAATGTCTAATAGATGGTAAAAACCGCATGAAAATCCTATACTTTAGCAGGAGTTAGCGGATGTACAGACAGAAAGACAGACATACGCGGTAAAATACTTTGTTTTATACTATGCAGAGATAATGCGTGACGCCGACAAAAAATAGTTATAAATTTAAACAATGTAAAAGAATAGCCAAAATGCGTTGGCGCATGTTTACAATCACAACTTACATTTCCAGCTGAACAGGTTTTGCTCTCTCACGCCGCCGGTAAATGCCAAAGAAAGGTAAAAAGTCTGACATACGCACAGACACACTTTTCTAGATATACCATTCGTACGATGCATTGTTTGAATACCTTATTGAAAGTTGTAGGCATTGTAAAAAAGAACACAACGGAGAATTCCACTGCAGATTAAGCTGACATGTATATCGATGATAAGATGGAATGGAGGTACGAGATTTGTGTTACTGAGAATATAGATTTATTTACGGAATTGAAATATTTATTTATGAACTTTATTAGAATAATATTATGGTACATAAACGTTAACAGATTACTATCACTGCAGTTGGAAAATCCAGAAATATAAAATAAATAACAAACAAAAATGTTTGATCCAAACAATAACATAATAAAATATCTTCACACCTTTCCTCCGAAGGAGCTGGTAGAAGTGTACTACAACACCCACATTTCGCCAGACGAAATTCAGTCCCAAATGTGACAAGGAGACAAGCCTATCGCCATACACCGGGCTCTAGTTATATAGCAGATGACATTAAATACACACACATTTTCAGAAATTAAGATATAGGCGCGTGACTTCGGCAATTTAATTTAATTTTTTAAGCAAATTCGTTTAGAATTTGGGTTTGCTTTTGGAGATAAATGGATGCAGTTACAGAGTGGTGGTGGTAACGTGAAGCAATCGCCGGGCAAACCTCCAAAAAGAAACTGTACATTGTATATAAATATATAGCTTAAGTATATGATTGCTCATCAAATCCCCGAAACCTTAAATGGCCCGAAGATCAAACAAACGTGAAAACTGGTAACTGAGATAGTTTGCTAAACTCCTAACCCATTAAGTAATAGACCAGCAGTAAACACAATCTGGTTCCGAAAACTAAATGGAAAAGTAGCCTACTTTTCCAGAAACTTCAAAAGTAACCTTATAACGAACAGATTTAGGTTCCCATTTGCCACAACAAGGAAGCAAATATTATTTAGGGATGAACTAGAGCAGCGGTGTGATGTGAGTCAGTTTATAATTTTTAGTTCATTCAACCGCACCGTCGGGTCGCACGATTAGTCTATCAATAAAGGAAATGAAGCCAGGTAATTCAGTACAGTGCATTGAAATTAAAACAAACTTATCTACTCTGAATAATTTTTGTGGACTTTACTTTCTTTAATCTAAGAATTGTGGGGTTATTGCTGAGATTATAACCATTATCGTGTTCGATGTTGCGATTAGTTTTATGATCAGTCGCGTTTTGTGTTTACTTTATATTGACCGGAATAAAAGGCCTTTAAAAAGGTTGCAAATCCTGTTTATTTGTACTCATATTCAGACAAATATGATTATATACAAATATATAATCATTGGAATAAGGTTAGGTTAGTTTGTGTTAGATTTGGAACTCATTTCATCCTTATTAACGCAATCAAAACTCTCCATTTCCATTATTGCAACATTTCCACTTTATTAAAATATTCGTTAAACTCAAACTTTAATTAAATGACTAAACTGAGAAAACCCGCTTTATACTCGTAAATTGATATCTGTTTGTTAAAGTCTTAGTGAAGTTTATTTAACAAGACTTCCATTATCACAGCCACGTGGCTAGAAATGAGTTGTAAGGGTACATAAGCATACTGATGTGGCAAATTCAATAGCCCCCTTCAGAATCAGTATCAATATGCAATCCGATGAAGTTTGGAGTCTGAATTGATACTGTAATCCAAGAGCAAAATGTAAATAATAATTAGGCAAGATGCTTTTTTTTTATTCAGTACAGAAACAGTATACCTTAGAAAGTTAGCAGTGACAGGAAGCGTAAATCTGGAGATAGAACTGAGTAACATGCCTTTGGCAGAAGCATGTGAACAGCAGTGGATTGGTATGGACTGACTGAATATTAAGGTAAACGGACTTTCAGGTCATGTGACCTAGAATTATTTATTTACAAAAAACAATGTAACAAACTTTTCCAAGCCGATCCATCAGGAAACACAGAAGAATGTCAATAATTGTATTTATCTTGTGACAAGCCGGCACATATCTATTTTATTTATCAACAGAATCACGGCAATCGTGTTCCAAATCACCAAAATGGACACGGCAGTGGAAAAGAGCCAGATAAATCACCACCTCTATAATTTAAGTGTCTACATCTTTAAATAGAAGACAGAAATACAGAGTTGGAAATATATGATAAGCAGAGATAAAATCCGAGATTTCTATTAATATTTCTCTTATTTGCAGTACCTAATAAATGGCGAGGTTCTTATTTACTTGGAACAGATAAAACTGGATATTACAGCTATTAAGGTGTCGGGGAATTTGTCGCCTGTAAGAAAATGTCGCTATTGCGTAATGTCATGAAAGTTCATATTAATAGAAAGCGTCTTACAAAATGATTTATTGTTGAAATTAGAACAGTTTCTTTAACAAATTTCTAGTGTATTTCTGTTGATCTGGAATTTACAATTTAGTCGTACTTGTACTACTATTTCTCATTTGACTGTGCCTTTTGTACCCTGGGTTCTACCCTTGTGGGATGTTAGCCAGTTTCATGACTTGTCAGTCTGTAACTTCATTAGAGAAGAGTTTTATTACAAAATTTAGCAAAATAAAGCTGAGGCAATCTGGTTATAGTTTCTGTAGGCATTAGCCTACAGAAACTATAACCAGATTGCCGTGTCAGTTTACTGTGTCCTACCTTTTCTGCGATCTCATTCGATAATTCGTTTCACAATGTTTTGTCTTTCGTTACTTAACAATTTGTTCACCAGAACGAATATTGGCTCAAAGCATTTTTTGGTTTTAGAGTAAACCTACTTTTTATTATCACGATAAATTTATACCACTTTTGATAAAAAGCAGATGTTGTAACTCACACACGAAAAGAAAACGCATGTTCATCGCAACATCAACAAATATTAAATCTATGCAAACTGTCTGAATTGCGGGTATTAAGCGTTAATCGGGCGGTTTTTTTTGTGTAAGACTGTGTATATTTACTTGCATTACTTTTTGTGTAAGACTGTGTATATTTACTTGCATTACTTTCTAGGACGCTTGTTTTCATTCGTGTCAAGGTGATTTAGAGAATTTATGATGGAAGATTTTTTTTTTTTTTTTTTTTTTATCTAGAATAGGTCGACGTTTGACCACCAACTCGCCTGATGTTAAGCGACATTGTGGTCTAAGATGGAGCACGACGACCTAGAAGGTACTTATTCACTCTAGCCTTGAAGATACCCAGGTTATAGTTAGTCGGGAATACAGACGATGGCAAGGTGTTCCACACCCTAGCGGTTCGTATTAGGAAGGTGGAGGCAAACCGTTTAGTACGAGTTGGTGGAATGTCGACTAAGTAGGGATGGTATGTATGCGTTTTCCGACTTGTTCTGTTGTAAAAAGGGGAAGAAGGGATTAGGTCATGCAGTTCCAACGCACATTCACCGAAATTGAGGCGTTTAGGATTTTTGGGGTCAGAATCTAGAAAGAAATGACTCACGCAAAGATTTTAATGGAATAGAACAAATATGAAATCACGTTCATACCATGTATACTATACTACTGGTCATGGCGAGTTTTTTTTTTCTAAGTTAGTTAAAGCATCAGTTGAAGAGGAAGCGCTGACATGATAAGTTTGAAACGTTCTTGGCAGACTGGTTGAAATCTGGCGTCTGGATAATCTGGAATGAGGTGGGGAGACCTTTTCTCTGGAGTGGGATAGTGTGAGCTGACAAAAATGATCAGGAGCGTAAGGAGAGTAACTGTAGGGTTAAAGACTCCTTCTTATAGCTTTATACCTCTAAGTGGGTGCGGCACAGCACAGTCCGCTATGAGATGGAGATACAATACGCTGCGATGGAGTGAAATCAAAACTCCATAAAATTATAATTGCTCCATAAGGCTTATGGAGCAAAATGCTAACAGGTACTTTTTTCAACACTAAAAGATGATTTACCCATGATATAATAATATACTCCGCCAGGTATAGCATTCAGCAACACACAGTGACGTCAATCAATGCTTAAGTAAGACCGAAATAAGTAATTGTAATTGTAGTCCCGTTCGTCTCTTAAGGTCAATGCTGAAAATCAGCGCTGGGAAGAAATTTTCAGCATTATAGCTGAGCATTGACCTTTTTTGACGTACTGGACACTACAGGGACAGCACTGTTTTCGTTAATTTGTGTATTGGTATTAAGTATTGTCACCGTCTTTGTAGTGTCTTGTGTGTCAAAATAAATGTATCTTTCTATCTTTCTTTCTAATTTACAAAAAGTTCTAAAGAGACGGATGACGACGACGTCATTACGTGTTTGCTAAATGCTAGACCTTGTTTTTTCTGGAACATGGATTTACCTATCATTTCAGGAACTTATTTGGCACATGTTTGTTGCTTATCTATTTAATCAAAGGGGTTTCCCCAAAATGTTAGCAGTGAGAGCAATAATGCAAGCTGCAATTGAGTTGATTAGGTTTCCTTATTAAAGAAAGAATTTCTTAGTAACATGAAGTAGAGAGTAATTGTCATTCTTAAATATACTTTTAAGACGTAATAACGAGCTGAACTTAATTCGTTAATCGTAACCGCAATGTTCAGTGGAAATGATTGAATAAAGTCACGTATACAATACGAACTACTACGAAACGAAATAACTAGAAGCACTACATACTAAAAGCTTGGAACTCAAGATAATCCTAACTAATATTACAAATGCGAAAGTGAGTTTGTTCCTTTGTTTGTTTGTTACGTTTTCACGCCTTGCTACTTAGCCGATTATCATGAAATTTTTGCATTCACGTTGCAAGGGGTACAAAAAAGGACACAGTTTTTATCCCAAAAAAAAAACAGATCCCGGCTAAAATAGCGTTGGCGCAGCTAATACAGTATAGTAATATGTAGAGGTGTACACTCACAAATCGGAATCTTAAAAAATGGATTCATAAATTGTATTCAGGTTGTTTTAACTTTATGTTAATAATTTCTTCATATTTAGGATATCATTATACATAGAGAGGAAATCATGCTGTCATACACATGCAAATGCGAAAGTTCAAAACTCTCTACTCAATCCATATGCAGACATGCAGAAATGTAAGTACATAGATACAGAATGTACAATACATTATGTAACAGTACGTAGAATGAAGAGATAAGAATTTAAGACCTATTTAAACAGGCATGGAAGACATGAAACGTTGGTTTAAAACGGTTTCAGTTTTTCCGATAGTGTCGGTACTTAACAGTACTAACTGTTAAGTAACGACAATCTGAATCTTAATCTGAAATCTTAGCTAGAATAAGCAGTCCAAAATCAAGCTTTAAAAAAGCCAGAATCACTAACCTGAGAGTCGAACTCAATCAATTCTTATCCAATCTAAGATCTGTTCAAAAACTTTCACCGCTACAAAATTGTAATTTCACTCGCGATTACTACACTTTCTGTAATTTGTTCCGTGTACCGTGTACCTCGGTCGCCGGGTCTCGTCCAACTGAGTATACAATGGCACACCTACGTCACGATGGGATCGTTAGAACCGGCGCCGATGGGACGGGCGACAGCGGTTCATTACAACCTCTTATAACTTTATAAAGGCTAGTTTGTATAGACGAGCGGCTAGCCCTAATGCTAGTTACTAGGCCGTCTGAAGGCCTGTGATATACTTCGTGGTTTTTCTTACAAGGTAAAGAACCGAGGCCTACAATTGGTAGTGTCATGCTTCCATAACTTGTAAATACAGAAAAACAACCCACCTAGATTCGCATCCTGCTCCTTTGTCGTAGAACCTGAGAGATTTGAATAGCTAGGATTCCGGAGTCCTGTCATGGCGTTACAATTGTTATAGACTTAACACAAAGATTATCTAATGACATGGAATTGACGTATCATCCGAATCTGCAGTCAATCAATTTTGTCTACTTTTTATGTCAGGACAGACGTAAATTCACACGTAGCCTTGTCACGTTCGCACACGACAAAAATTGATGATACAATGTTGTGCTGGTCCATGTCCAACATATGAAGTCAGTTGCGCTGCTATTGAGCTGCAAGTCGCTTAACTTTAGCAACTTTGTACCAGCTATTCGAGCTAAGCATTAATGCTTATTACATCACGATTACTTAAGCCCCTTGCAGAAGATACAGAGTTTCTTACACGCAGGGTTAATTGACTTAGAGTCAAAATGTTATGTCACTCAAGTATTGCGTTAACTCTAATTTAGTTTTTAACTCTTGGCGCAAGACGATTTATCAGTTTAAGCTCTGACTGGCAGTTAACTCCGAGTTACAAAGATAACCTGAGCTTCTGCAAGTAGCCCTTAATATGTCGCGAGCAGCTCTACGCCATTGTCTGCTGTTACGACAAGCGAAAAGTCCGCTCCCGCCCGTCAGATACACCTTTACCTGTTCCGTGAAGTTCCCACACAATTTTGTTCGAAACAATAAGTACGAAGCCGGTAATTTAACACAAATAGCTTTAATTACAAAGAAAAACGTGGTCGTTATGTGGACATGGACACGAGGTAGTAAACTGGAATCACTCAACTTCACTCAACATCATGTACACGTGTAAGCGTGTTACCCCTTCTATCGTAGCTTTAGATCAAATTATGTCTTACTAGCTGCGCCCCGCAGTTAAAAAGTATCCTATGTGTTATTCTAGACTATAATCTATCTCTGTGCCAAATTTCATCTAGATCTGTTCAGCCGATCTGGCATAAAAGAGTAACAAACATCCATCCATCCATTCTTACAAACTTTCGCGTTTATAATATTAGTAGGATTTGATGTTGTCTAAAGTAGCCCGATGAGAAAAAGAAAACAGTATCATTATGACCTCTACGCAACAGTAAACAACTTTTCAACAACATAATCACGTCGTTAAACCCGGAAAACTGATTACTCCCGGCGGATTTCGCATAACATTTGAAGCTTACCACACGTCAGTTAAAACAGGTCAATAAAAATCACCTCATTCATACATTCATCAACTCATTGTAAAACGCGGCTAGGCTAGCCTTGAGATATCCAATGGGAACGCTTTTTTTCATTCCTGCAGCCCGCTAATTTCTCATGCATTAGTAAGGTTTAAACAGAATGATATTTCGTAAAGCGGTATCTATAGGGAGAAACCTGTGATCAGAAAGCACCAATTCCCGTCCCGTGATACGCATGCGTCATTATGAAATCATTTTATTGTGATAGCTCTGGCGCCGCGTTTTCCCGACGGCTACGCACATGACGTCACAAATCACAATACGCATCTGAGTCCGATAGTACAGTAATAACATTATTTCGCGAATTGTGATATTAATAACTGCATTGATGTCACGGCCAAAACGTGGAGTTGGTTCGGTTGCTGATAAATCGAATAGAGATACCATTAAAAACTCATTCCCGATTATGTTTCCCGATACGTGCGACGTTCATCAATCAATATTAACGATAAATGTACTATTTTCTAGTATGTGACGCAATACGCTACGCCAACGCCTACACGCTACGTATTGGACTATGATAGTTTAACTTACTAAGGCTCTAAACCTTTTTCATAAAAGGTGTTCTTTCAACCACGAGGCTGACGACGCGAAGAGGGAAAACACATTTTCTGCAATAACATGGTTTTTGAACGTTTGTGAATATGAGCGTCTCTTCTTAGTCATAATTTTATAATTTAGCAATTTTTTAACATGTGATATAACTTTTTACTAACGCACCGTTCTCTTTATTTTCCTACGGCTACGCTGTGAGTCGGGGTCTTGCTACGAAATTCTCCGAAGGCTACGCGCTGACGTCACATGCTACGACGCCTACGTGCCCCGTATTCGTAGGCACGAGATAGTTACAGATGGTCTAGTTTTCTAGGGCTGTCTCGTCTATGTTATCTGTATGGCCCACATCCGAATATTGTACTTACGAGTGTATAGCACTGATAATGCCTATGTAATCACCAAGATAGTACATAATCACTAATCAAAAGCTTTTCAAACCGGAACATATGACGTCATGATTTTTGATGAACTCGTTTTGTGTCAAAAGTATAATGACTTGCTTGGAACTTGTCTAACCAACGCACAGTGTTCTCTGTAGAACAAGCCAGGTGGACAAAAATATATTTTCATTGTTTCGGAACCATGAAAATATATTATAATAATATAAAATAAAAAAAATAAAAAATACATAGTTTTATGTATAAGAAAAAAATATTTTATATTTACACTATTATAAAACAGAAAAAAATACTGAAATAATAATACAATTACCTTAATCTCTACAAATATTACCGCTAATTATATGTACAACCTTAGACTATTACATTATTTACAAAAATTACAAATACTAACACTAAAAGGTAATATAATACACTACAGGTACATTAAAACTAATTGTCAATATCGGAATCATCGGATTCTGTATCGGATGATTCCGATACAAGATAGTCTTCCTGACTTTGTGGAGGTCTTAGTTGCTGTGGAAGTCGAGGCTCTATAGTAGGAGCTATAATGAGCTTTAGGACCTCCGCACACAATTTATTCGACTTTTTTTGGAACTTCTCGCAGGCTGTTGATCAGAGGATCAGATGTTATAATCAACATATTGAGCAAATCTCTTTCGTGGCTTGACGCGAGCACTTTCTCGTGTTGTGCTCTCTGAATCTTTATTTATTTGGTCGATAACATCGTCGATGATGGACGAGGATTTTGCGAGATGATATTGTTAGCTTCGTCGATTAACCTAAGAGGAACAAACGAATAAACAAAAAGGAACTCATCAGTGTCTTCGCTGTTCTCAAATCTCTGTGTGTAAGCACTATGACCGGAACTCCCGTCACAACCCCATTTACTTAAAAGAGTAAATGATGAATTGGGGAACACACTTGTGACAACTTCTTTCTGAGCTTCTATTCACCGTTCCGCTGTTTTGTTGAGTAAAGCTTGTAACTCAATTTCTGCTCGAGATTGTGTTACAACAATGTGCTCCTTTTGTGCTTTTTTTGATTTAACAATGCAATTATATGATGGAAACACATGGTGCCCGACCTTCATAGTCCATTTCCTAGTCTGTTTATAGGAGTGAGTGGTCGACTTCGAGTCGAGTCTATATAGTAGGCTAATGCCTCGTCACTACTTAGTGGTCTATTATTCTGCACAGCACTGGGTTGTTGAAGGCTAATGCATACACTCGCAGAACTCGGATTTTTGCCAATGTCCTTTATAGCCCTGACAACGTCCTTTTTGGACACGTTTTTGTGTCCAGTAGATCGTGCAGCTACTTCTGCAGCAGTCATCAATTCGCCAACACTCCGCGAGTAAACTAAATCTTCAAGTCTACGTTTTTTAGTTTTGAAAGACGAATCTTCGAAGTCTTTTTTGGGTCTTCCGGGTCGAGAGTGGTCAGTGGATGAGGTAGAAGGTTGCGGTTGAATTGACCGCACGCAGAACTCTAACTCTTCGCCTTCTAGCCACAACTTATTCTTGGTAAGAAAACGCTCCCTTGACTTTCCTGAAGCAACCCATTTGGAAGCGATTTTTGAAGAAATACTGGCTAACTTCATCTTAATGTCTCTTTGACTATCTTCAGAAATTTCAGAAAACTCAAACTTAGACAAAATAAATTCAAATAGACGATCATTTCTTTCGTATTTTTCGTGTCTAAGCCATTCTTCGAAAAACTCTATTTTATTAATAGAGTGAAGCTTTTCTGCAAAAAAGAGAAAAAAAAATAGTTGTACTCATTTGTGCTACGTAAAATATATGTCACAATAATCTATAGTCATGCAGCTAAAACATATAAAAAAATTAGCCTGGATACAAGAGGATACATGCTTTTCCCATACTCGATAAGTTTGAAATCAAAGAAAAAATATGTTTTTTTTTGTGTTTTCGTTGATAATCTACTCTAATGATTTTTAAGGCTCATTAAAAGATTCTAATAATAAAATATTATTATACATACCTTCAGAATTGAAATCCATCACTAAACTTTCCACAAAATTAAAAACTGCCACAATGAGGTGCTAGTGAAAGTGTCGCTAAAATGCAACTGACCTATATTTTAAATTACATTTACCTCATTAGCTCACTTTGATAAACAATGACTCATTAGTATGGAATGTTAGACATAAATAGTTCTTGGAATTGGGGGTTTGGGGGTTTTGTTTACAGGTACATAGTACTCATTTCCGGGAATTTGATTACGACTTTTGTCCACCTGGCTTGTTCTACAGCGCACACTGTGCAACGGTTGCTTGGAAGAGATCGCTCTTAGCGGGAAGGCCGTCACTTGTTACAATAGTTTACAAAATAATCAGATTTATAATTAAAACATTGTAGTGTTCACAATGAAGATTGTTTATATCTATGTATCTAATAAGAATATTCAAATAATCTTCAAAACACTTCTAAGGACAGACACAACTCCGTCTTAATTTTTACTGAAATAGATATCTACACCGACAGTCTATAACCTCGCGGCGACGAATTTACAGCAAAATCTTCAAGGATGTTCCTGGTTAAAATACTATACTAAATTATTTTCTTCTTTAGAACAAAAATAGTTTACTGTTGTGACATTTGACTGACATAATCAAATATTTGGAGGATATCACGAGAACAGCTCCAGAAGGTCGGTCGTTGGTCTTTTTAATAATTAAAACTGTTAATTTAGTAAACTATGGAAAACTGTTCAACACTATTTATTTGCAAGATAAAACATGGCAATATCCTGTTATTATTTCTGCATTAACATTCATCTTATACTTTTCGATTATTTCTTTAAGAAAAAACCCTTCAATCGAGTGTTAAAAATATTTTTATGATAAAACTGATCGAGAGTCTCAAGAGTGTTTATTAATTTAGTTTTTTAATGAACATTGTGCGCTCATAAAAAACAAAACTTTTTTGCACACCTTGTAGCCACTAACGTTATTTAGATCTGTGCCAAATTTCTAAATACTAGCTTTTATACTTTCTGAGATAATCGGCGATGACAAACATGACAGACATCGGAGTCTCTCCATAAGAAAGAGGGGGTTATTTCCATTTTGGAACGGAACCCTAAAAAGTAGCTTAAAAATATAAATTTTATCGATGCTAGAGTAGCTGTGATAGACCCCAAAAAAGGCCTACAGCTAGCATCTCTTATCATCACTATCGCGCGTATCAAATTCTGATGTTTGTACGAGTGGCTAAATTAATACCTTCCTGATCGAGTGGTCGATAAGGCAGCTTATACACTGATGTTGTCTTATTAGACCAAAGCACTTCGAAAAAAAACAATATTGAGTACGTAGACTTATTTAGCGAAGTCGAAAAATGATTTTTAAAATAATAATTAAAAGTTAATTACAAGTAGTTTAATGTTGTTTAGTGGTTGAATACAGACTAACTTATAAACTAAAGTTTACTCTACTCGCTACTGACTCCACCGAGACTTGCAATCTCAGCGCATTTTCGGGTTGAATTTTTTTGCGATGTATCTATGTACCGACGCACTGATGTTATTGCGCGTAGGCCTTTGTTAGACTAGCGTTCAATGTAAGTTAAGTATTGAGGTACAACTGACTGGAGCTAGCGGCAAAACTACGTATTCGCAACTGATCATGAAGGTAACATTAAATACGTCAATTCTATACGCAGAGACAAGATACTCGAATTGACATAGTCTGTATGTACACAGCTGTCTTACTACTCGGTTTCCACGAATCGATAGTCAACAAGCGCACGCGCCACAATGCTAGACCACATTTGATCAAACAACCGATACACCAATTAACGACTAAACACACAATTTACGTGTATTTGTCTGTGTTTTGAATTAATCTGTGTGAGGTCAAATTATTGCGAATAATATTTTTGCAAAATGCACACACGTCACGAGACTTCTTTCTTCTTGATAGTACAGGGTTGGTTTTATAGTAAGTTCTTCATAATGACGACTACGTGGCCTCCTTTCAACTAAGCGCACCCGTTCCTTTATTACTCGTGTCCTCTATACTTCCTTAGTATGCTTACCCAAAACTTATACGTTTATTGAGCCCTAATCCGGTTAATCCAGATCTGTCTGGATAAGACGTCATCAATACTTGTCGTTTAAACCACAGGCGGTCGAACTGACAGAATTAATTTACCATAAGCTAGATCTAACAAATCGTGATTTCGTACTTGCAATGCAAATCGTAGACGTCGCATTTCGCTCTATTTTCGTCCTAAGGCTGCGTTTCCACTGTACATGTGCGAGGAAATTAGCTATGAGCGGTGCGTGAGGACAAAAAACTGCTATAGGACCACTTCGCTGAGTAAACGAAGTGATCTTATTGGTGGATAATGGGAACATGACACTATAGGAAGTGGACGAATTAGAATTTGAAGGAACAAGTTTTCGAACTTAGGAAAAGGACGTTGTAGGAATGGACTAATAAAGAAGTGGACACGTTGTAAATGGAGCAAGTTAGGAAGTGGACTTAGCCGACTGGAGGAGATCTTTTTTTCGCGCACCACTCATCTTCTTCGCACATCTCCGGTTTGAGTGGATGCCCAGCCTAAGTCTAGGTCCATAAGACGTGTATTTATCCTAGTGATTTGTACAAATCAGTCCTTCAAATAAAGCTGTTAGCAGTTTACCGCCTTGTTATATGATAATCGTGCTCTAGTTCAGATTTCGACGCAGTTTCGGCGCTCTACGTAGCCTGTTCAAATTGTGTGATAATTGCTTTTATATTTTTAGATGTGGAATTTGGACTAGCAAATAAGCAAATGTGAAAAATACATTTTTAAGAAGACATGAACAGAAGGGAAAAACTCATGAAAAGCGATAGGGACAAAAGGGAAAAACGTACAACACTTTACTCACATATGTGCCGACCACAGATCATCCGACTATACATTTGCAGGGAAAACAGTGAGAGAAGATAATCTATTGTTTAGTGTCAATACATAGTTTGGTATTGTATTGTATAATAGAAATAGCATTCACCAGTTGCAATTACAGTAAAAATTATTTGGAATTATTCGTCTTTTCTAAAAGGTCTTACGCCGATTTCTGGGATCCTGTCCGTAGGTACAGACTAGTGTAATGACAAGGAGTCAAGGTCCCTAAATCGGACTGCTGACTAGTTACGACCTATGCTTCAGGCAGGGACACGAAAGACAGGGTCCGAGAAATCGAGTAATGTCAAAAGCAATTGAAGTAGGTACACGATCAGCGAAATGGCTACACACGTGATAGCAACTATCATGTTATCTGTACGAACGGTAGCTGAGTGCATTCCTTGAATGTGCTTACCGTACTTACATCTACCGTTATCTGTCGATGTACTCACATTGATAGCGCCGCAGCCTTCAACATTGTATGCGCTAACGGGTCTCACTGTTACTCTACAGTTCGATAAACGACACGAATACGATGGGAGGCTGAGAATGAGAATCTATGAACATATCTGTTAAACAGCCACAGAATAAATAATAGTAACACACCAGCGTGTACATAGTTTTACTATGTTGTTATTTTTAATTATTGATAGGCTTGCGATTGGCCGCAATCTCGCCCAAAGTAAGCAATAAGTCTATACGATGGTGCACGCTTACCTAGAAGAAACTGGTTTACTCACGTCTTGAATGACGACCAGATTAAAATATTACTATCGGCGAACACTCACTCAGGCAGTGATTTTGAGCATTTTAAACTCTAGCGGTTCGCACAATGTAAGTGGACTCAAGTATTAAACATTAACAATTACCATGTTACATAACATCGTGTCTAACAAACCTTTAATAGCATAAGATTAAAACAATTAATTAACATAGTAGGATCAGAGTTAAATGTAGTCCTACAAGTTTCAACGATAAAATTGGTTTATTCGCTCAATGTTCGAAGAGCAAAATGTTCAAGGAGCTGTTACATTGCGCTTTATAGAGGACAATGTTCTTAACATTGTAAACAACTTGTAAATTGCCATCACTTCTCGATCTCACGAAGTCTTCAGCGTGGGATGGGTAAATGGAAGATACCGTCGATCAATGCAACTAATTATGTTTTTGCCGCAAAATCTATTCCCAAGGGAAAGGAATAGAACTGCCTTCTCCCCATTTGTTATAAGGCTGGTAGAAACTACAAACAACTTGATATAAAGCCTGGAGATTTTATAGGCTCGTTTTGTAAATATTTTTCGGGGATCCTTTAGAGGCCTTCAGGCGGCTAACAGGCTCTGACAGGGCTAGCTACTTGGCCAATACGAAGTTACCTTATTTGAGTTAGAAAACGACTTGTTTACGGTCTGATGGAGAAGCGATTGAGCGCGCTTGTCTTAAAGATACCAGATTCTTTGATGCGACATGCAAACTTGACTTGGGCATTAAAACAAAAGTTAATAATATTCAATTAAGCGTGCACAGAGCAGTTTTCCAAGAAATTCAAATGAAAGCAGATTCAATGACGGCATTGATATGCATCAATGTCGATAGTTGGTGGCGACCGATGCAAATATGGTCACACTCGTACCGAAGTAATTGGATGAAAGAATCTTTTGCATCTGATCTCTCTACTTTGCCTTTCTGATCGTCGAAAGGGAAATATTTAGCATTCTTGATAAATGCTATATTCAATTCAATTCAATTTATTTAATTCAGAATTCCAAGTCCATATAAGTACAGATTACATTACAATAAAATAAAATGATACAAAATAATAATACAATAAGATGTCAAATATAAAAATATAGAAAATCAAATATAGAAAATCAATTGGGACATCTTAAGTCTTTAGCATAGCATACTTCACATGAAAACTATTAACATACTCGTAGCTGTATACTATGTTACCTGCGATCTAGAGATTTCCTACATTTGCCGTGGTAAAATGTCTTGTTTCCGTTTTTAGCAAACTTAATCAAGATGGATTTAGCCGTAAAGTCGTTAAAAAGGTACTAATGACACAAATAGAAAGAAATACGAGTATGTATTGTAACTTTTGTATTTATGCTGCGCCTATATAGTAGTAGGGTGTAGCGTTTAAATCGAATAAAGTGTGAAGTAAGTATTTATGATAAGATTGCGCCTCGCGGAATTTCCCGCGGGTAAAAAGTAGCCTATGTACGAGTATGTGCCAATCCAGCCTGAAATCTATCTCTGTGCCAAACTTCATTCTGATCCGTTCAGCTGCTCTGGCGTGATTGTTTAACAAACATATATCCAACCATTCAAACTTTCGCATTTATAATTAGTGTGATGAAAAGGCTAACCACCTCTGGAAACTTTTAGTTGATCCGTGGCATGAGCTTGTTCTAGATCACAGACATATAATACAGGTTTCTCAGAAGAAGAAGGTTTCTGGAGAACTGATTCTTTGTATCGGAAGCCAGGACTGCGTCATTGCGCTAAGTAAAATAGTTTTAGTTAGTGTGAGGTATGATAATTTGATCATTGTCAACCGATATCAACTATGATCACTAAATCAATCATGATGATCAGTCTTGACACAAAGCCTCCGATTGTGGCTATCTTGAACAATAAACTTACGAGCATATAACACTATTCGATATCTCGATAGTTTGACGAGTGTCTTACTCGTGCCGCGGCCGTGTTTCTTTGAGTACGAGTATGATTAGAAATCGATAATTTAGGAAACGAATTAAGATTAAAGTAAGCTGTTTAATTTGAACATAACATATCGTCACGTCTTTCCCCCGAGGAGGCTGGCAGAGGTGTAATACAACACTCACATTTCGCCGGAAGATATTCAGTCCCAAATGTTACAGGGGGCGAGCCTGTCGCCATACACCGGGCTCCAGTCATGTAACAGATGACATAAAATACGCACATATGTTCACACAAGAACAAATTGGTGCGTGCCGTCGGCTGGGTTTGAACCTGCTCCCTCTGACTTGAGAGGTGAACCTTCTCCTAACTAGGCTGCGGTCGCTTTAATTTGAAATGTAAGTCATTGTATTAAGCTAACATAAAATGGAATACTGATGAATGGACTATAAACTGTAAATCCCGCTTCTGAATTCACTAAACTATCACGCATATGCGAGATCAAAATTTATAATCAAATTTTAATGACATTGAAAATGCATTTTTATCATTTCTTCACCTCGCGTTATCGCATATCTATTTGACATAGATTATAATATTAAATTTAAAGCCGTTCTTAATCATTATCTATTAGCAATCATTATTATTGTATCAGGTTATACTCGTATGTATAAGCGAAAGTTTGCAAGTGACTAATTATATTTTGTTACTTACTCACGTTTAAACTGCGAACGGATTTGAGTGAAATTTGGAACGGATAAATACATAAAACATACTGTATGGTTGCAAATAAAATATCTTGAATCTGCATAGCTTATAAATACGCTACACTAACACAAATCCTACTATTAACCGACGAAACGGAGGTTTACAAGTCGACGCGTATTTA
Source organism: Peribatodes rhomboidaria (assembly GCA_911728515.1). Classification (NCBI taxonomy): domain Eukaryota; kingdom Metazoa; phylum Arthropoda; class Insecta; order Lepidoptera; family Geometridae; genus Peribatodes; species Peribatodes rhomboidaria. The sequence goes on along the minus strand of OU452184.1, from coordinate 1,645,172 downwards.
GAATAGACATATTTTACTTTTTTAGGTATGATAATTTTTAACTTTTTACAGAGTATCTAGTTCGATTTTGAATTTATTTTTTTCCCGGAAAAACAACAGTTCCTGTAATGCCGCGGCCAGTACACAGATTGATGTCTGGGAGCAAAGATATCAGTCTTTGAACACAGTTGATATTGTTGCCAATGTGTCACACAGTAATAAGGTTCAATATTGGCCATTTCAACTTGAAGTCAACCTGGACCCAAAGTTAAAGCAATGTAAGGCCGCGGCATAAGACAGCGAATTAAGCCGCTATGCACTGTTAGTGATCAACATAAAGTACCTAGCATACAGGGTGTTACAAAAACCCTGCTATATCCGCGAGATGCACACCCAATATCGACTAGCATAGGACGCAATTATGCTAGTTCAAATTAAATATTGACTATAAAAAAATTGCACACACATCGCGCTCCGCCCTTCTAAAAGCGTAAACGCAGCCACTGATCGCGTCGGTTTTATTTGTAAGCTATTCGCGTCGTGCCGCTACTTTTCTAGAATAAAAACCGCCAACAAACGATACAGATTTGTTACCATTTTTGTAAAATTTCCTGTTTTTCTTGTGTTCTTAAACCGTACTAAGTAACGTATAAGTCTTGCTTTTTACGTGTTTTTGTATGAATAAGTGTAAGCATGCCTTCAATTATATAACAGGGTTTTTAAAACATGCTCTATTTGCCTATATTGCTTCAAAAACAAATTGTACCTGCCAAATATAATCTTGTAGGATGGTTCTGAAGTATTGTACTGAAACCTTGAACAAACCGGATGAAACTAGAAAACTACGTGTCGTAGATTGACTTATATTATAATGCGCGCTATCGGGAAAGCACATCGCAAATATGAGAAGGAAATACGTGCTCACGATATCGAAACAACGCTTCATCATTTCAACATATACTATACTCTACGCAAAGCAGAAATAAACTCTTGTAAATATTCAACTTTTCCCTAAACACGATAAAATCTGGGAAATACATGATTTACAAGAGTTTCAGCAGGTCAAAAGATCGATCTGGGAACAGTGCAATGTAAATAAACTTCTATAAATCCGGAGAGTATTAGCATTACCACCAGCCAGGCCTGGGTAGGAATGGCCTCAATTCTCCAAATGAAACCTCAGAATTTTGTCAAGTATGTATATCTTAATAAGGGTGTTCCTATGCGGGCCATTTTTACTGCAATACTGGCCTGCAGAAAAACCCTTTATAGGCCCACTACCGGCGCTAGGGTGGGGCCGCTTTTGGCAATATTGCCTAAGGTAGCCCGGCCATCATCAACCATGCTAGAAATGTATGACTATATTAAGATATGCAAAGTCTCCGATCGAGAAGAACTACTAGTTCTTAAAATAAATAAAATAATGTCACAATATCGCAGAAATAAATTAAAACGTTTGCCAAAGATAGGAGTAATATCGCCTTGAACCTAACCTAGACAGCGTGCAGCCACTCTCGACCAAGGCCGTTACATAAATAATTATATAGAACTCGATCAATTATAAATCATATATTCACATTATCGGTTATATGTATACGACAAGCTTGCAACATTCTACTAATTTAGCTCCTAGCTCCTAATCTTAACTAATATTATAAATGCGAAAGTGAGTTTGTTTGTTTGTTAGTTACGCTTTCACGCTTTGAATACTGAATCGACTGTCATGAAATTTTGCATACACGTTGTCCGGGGTAAAGAAAAGGACATAAGGTACTATTTATCTCCAAGAAATTAACGATTTCTGTAGGACCGCGGGGCGCAGCTAGTTCCAAATAAATTTGAATGTTTGTTTTACTTGTTCTCGTTTTAACGGATCAAAGGATTTGTATGAGGGTAGCTTATTCCCAGTGGTAACACATGGCTACAGACGAGGCGCAACTAGTGTACAACTTCGTAACTAGTGTAAAACTCTTATATGCAGAACTCCTTAAATAGCCACTCACATAATTATCATAACGAGACCGGTTATAAAATGTATAACTCTGTTTATAGAGTGATCGATCACCAATCATCTACGCAGGGTTACGGACCATATGGCTGCGGTCGTGTGAACTGGACCACGGGCCACGCCCATGGGACACTTGTCCTTATCACTAGACGACTCGTCGCACTACGTAGATAAGAGCTGAGAAGGAGCTTAGGGACGTCGCTGATAACAGGTCAATCTTTATGACAGCGCCGCTGTTTTGTAAATTATCCTTATGAAACATTATTGAAGTATTTCAATCTTTGTCGGATGTACTGACGTGGCGTTTGGGGTGTATACGTTGAATCTGCCACGGTACTAGAAATCATGATGGGTGTGTAGAAAATGTTTGTCAAACCAATGTTTGGTATTATTTATTTTATTATTTTATAAGTTTGGGTTTAATCCCCATCTTTGCTGATGTGACGCAATGGTGCCTACGATGGAGTACGCTTGCCTGGAAGAAACCAATTCACTTCAGACTTGAAGACGCCCTAAATACAATCTAAACTAGTATTATAAATAGGAAAGATTTGTATTTTTGTATGTTTGTAATGAACAAACTAAAAAATACAAACTACTACACCGATTTCAAAAAATATTTCACCAATTTTAAACTACATTATTAGCGAGTAGCATTTGTTATACTTGTGCGAAGCCGGAGCAGGTCGCTAGTAGTTTTAAAAATTATCAAATGTACTAAAAAAATACGATAAAAGCAAAAACTTTAAAATAAAATATCAAACATTAGGCAAACATCCAAGTAGATAACACCAGAGGAAAATAACACAAGCCCGTAGAGTAAAAAAAGTTAAAAAAAAAACAAAATCGTAGAGAATATCATCACAAACAATGTAGCCAGAAGAGATAGTTAAAAACGTTATCAGTCCATTAATATCAATTGGATAAACATTCGCAAACAATTTGAAACAATGAATTTAATAATCACACACGATTTTGATCTTTATAACAGAGAATCTGGAATAGAAATCAGCTTGCATCGATACAGACAGAGGTGGAGTAACGTTCAATTGATTTAACCTTCTTTATATTAAAAAGAGAGATAAGGTACAGTGCTCAGTCGAGATAATGGAAGCCAATGCATTTGGTTTCGTTCCGTAATGGAGATGACCTCAATGAATACACTGTTCCAGAAAAATTAACAGCTTTTGATGATTTTACTTGAAAACGTTTACTTTAACGTTCCAACTAAGACATGTTTATGCTTTACCCGCGTGAGGTTGTATTATCTAGAAAATGTTTTTAAGATTGTAGTGTCTAATAATGTAGAGAATCTTATTTAACAAAGTCCGATGAGAACAGCTATAATTTGCCGTCTCGTTTTTCCGCAAGTCATTTTACGTCAGTGAGAAGTTGACAGCTGTTCATAACTTAGATTAGCTTATAATAAGTAAGAAGGGATAAGGAATAATCCCACAACCAATTCCAAGCAAATTTTCAACCAAATCCGCTCAAAAGTACCAAATGTTTAGCAATAACAAACACTTGATGGTGTTCTAGGAACTTTTATTGATTTCAAAGTAGAAAGAAATGCTAACATACCAAGTATCAATTCTTGTTAAAACAAATAAACAATAATAAAGCCGATTGCTGAACGCAATTCTTGTAACAGTCGACGCGATTAATTCGCTCATTCTCCCGAACACCCTAACAATAACTTCGAAGAATTTCGTGAATCATGTTCAATTAAAAGGATAAATAGGATGGACTGCAGCGACAACATTTAGCATTGGATGAGGAAGTAGGTCGTGTATTTTAAAAGCAATTGTAATATCTGCATAATCATACTTCAAATGGATTACATACTTCTACTTCGTGCTCCATCACGTCACTTCACGTCAGGTGAGTTGGGATTAAACCTATTCTATCAAAACATATTACCGCAACCATAGCTTCTATTGTATGAATGACATGTATTTAAAAAGACGATAAAATATTATATTTATTTCCTTTAAAGAAAAGGACAAAAGTTTGCATTATCATATTTTGATTGAAGGGGCAGATAGGAAATAGTTTAGCGCTTAGTCAGAATTTAACAATAGCTTCTATATTAGTAAATCAATTTAAAAGTCGATACATCCATCTAGTCAGTATTTATTACAACTATTAAAGTCTGAATGCTTTTCAGACTCAGAGATTAATAGATTGATGTCGGCTGCTCAACCGCATATTAGCTGAAGGCATATAGTCTGGAATCAATTAAATAATAATAATAATAAAATGTGTCAAATAATAATGATAAATTAAGTTGCTAATAAATTATATGATCCAATAGCTGTAGATATAGACGAAGTAAGCGCCAAACTGCAGGGTTTAAACAAAATCGTATTATTTCCCAGTAGTAATATCAACAGAACTGCGTAACAGGAGAAGTGGGCGGAAACTAAATGTAGCAGTAAAAAGGGTAGGTATTTTAAGTCTCGATTGAATCGAGTTTTTTTTCTATAAAAATCACTCTTATCGAAAACCGCATTGCTGGCGAGACGAGATGGCGATATAACGCGAGCCTATCAACAAATAAAAAATTTTACGAAAAAATGCAAGTAAACTCAAGCATAAAGAGTGTAATGAATTATATAATGTTATAATAAATAGTTCAATGGTAATAAAACACATGACTGTAGGATTTAGCCATTTCCGCTCATAATGTTAGATAAGGATCGGATTATAGATAATGCTAAAAATAAATTGACTAGGTTTCAAACGTCACAATTTTTTTACAACTATTATAAACTGAATGCTATTTTTATGTCCGTATTTTGTTTTAAGCGATAGCAGAATAGCACCAAGCCTGGAAATGACTCCACTGACACTCTTGCCAACGCTCATAAATTTAATTATAAATGAATTAATGAAGAAAAATAAATTCGAATTTTAAGACAGGTACGGCGGGAACGATATGTTCTATACAACCACAGTTTGTCATCGGGATTTTAATAACGCATGACAAATTAAAGGGCCATGGGTCACCATGCCAAGCCAAAATTAAGGAACGACTTGGACATCTTGGGACATAGTTATGAGGTTAGAAACAATGGAGGTGTGATGCGAATAACAACGAGTGGGCAGTCTAAATTGGCGGCACTGACGCAGGCGCTTACCCTTGACCTGATAACTGCAGGACAGGAGCGCAGGAAATACTGGCTGACAAGCGAAATGATATAAATTAAACGGAAAATAATTCTCAGTGTCAGGAGCTAAAAATATGTGCTGAACTCAAGCTAATTTCCTCAAATCATAAAACCTCAAATGAGACATTTATTTGCAGACTTAAAAAGGTGTGTCATTAAATAACACAGAACTGTGTTTAAATTTAGATTCTGTGTAAAGAAGGATTAAACCATTGTTTAATGAAGCTACTGAAGAATTTAAACACCGGTAGTGTAATCAAAAGGGCTTTGGCCCTGGCCAATATAAGAGGAAAGGATATTGGAGTGTAGATAAATGACAACCTTGAGACAGTTGTTGAATTCTTATTGAATGATAAAAGCCGAGAAAAACAATGCAACAAAGTATAAGCTTCCTATCACACTAAGACTAATATCATAAATGCGTAAGTTTGGATGGATGTACGGATGTCTTTTATACAACCACACCAGAACAGCAGAAAGGATCTGGATGACATTTGGCACAGAGATAGATTATAGTCTGAAATAGCACATAGGATACTTTAAACCTCGGATGAACCCGCGAGGCGCAATTAGTATGATTTGAAAAATTTTTTGACTAATAGACAACGCCATGACTGATCGCTTATGCTCTACAGACATTAAAATGGTATTGTTACAAAGAAGTGGTGACAGTTTAACCACAATTGCAATTGTATTAGTAGCCATTAGCATTTTGAAAACGTTTTCAGTCGAAATGTTAGGAATACAAAATAACCATAGCGACACTTATTAGTTAATTTACTTTAAATATGGTAATTACCTGTTTTTAAACGGACGTAAGTAGTACAATTATATCTTAAAATGTTTTGTACATATTTTAAAAGTTTTTGACTATATTGAGGGAATAATGATGTAGGAATGTAATTATCAAACCTGATGCTTGGTGGTAATGGCCAACTTTTGAGGGTATAGCTCCTGGAGCCGCTGGCAGAAATGCGCAGCACTGGTCGCGAGCCGAGCCATGTCTGCTACGAAACCCGTCTCTTGTTAAATGTTTTAATGCACCACAGTTAGTGATAAATCACAAGTCTTTTCTGAACCAGTCTCTAGACATTAATCTGCACGCACTATATGATTTTATTTAGATTCATATTGTAAAAGCAGTTCTTTATTTTTTTAAAGTACGTGACTTTAAGTTCAATCACTGAAACAGACACTAGTGATGGTTTAAAGGTCACCACAATACACATTGTCTATGTCATCACTGAACAATGTAGAGAACACGTAGTCCTGAAAGTTACATTAGCAATGGCTTCTAGTTATCTTACAGCTATCCACGTCACAGATCTTCAGCCACGTGTCAGATAGCACTAATCCACGATTACACGAACGTCCCACGACTTGACGTCCCCAATGTTTATCTCTAGTGTTATTCACTTGTTTATTTATAGCATGGCAACATTGAATTCTGGAGACTAGAGTAACTCGCGGAAGCTAGATGAATTCCAGTGGAACCGAAATTAGAAACGGGAGTTATTCGATTTTCGAAGCCGGGAGCGAATTTGCAATGTTTGTAAGACGTGCGCTATGGTGCCCGGTAGCGGATCGACTGAGCTGAGCGCATCCATACAAATGCTTGAGTACATTAAAAGACAAGCACGATAAGTAGTCGTGGAAAGCCAATGTTCAGCAGTTAACACTTTTGGCTACGTGTGCGATACTTGACCTCCCACGGTATTTACATACAATTTAGAAGCGATTATGGTAAGACAAATTGAGATACTTTATCTGATACTGAGAATGCATACCTACAATATGTCGCTATGAAGATAATATATGATGATGCTGTTTGGATGAATCATGAATGCGTCTGCGTTTCAAGTTTTAGAGCTAGAAAGCTTTTGAGGTCTAGAGTAGGAAATTCGGGACGTTTTGCACACACGGTCGCCTGACCCCAAACTAAGCAGAGAAACTAGCAGACTGCTATACATTTATGTATATTTTAAATACATACTTACTCGTAAATAGATATTAACGCCCGCAGGTACAAATGTTCATCACACATATATGTTTGCCCTAGGTGGAAGTCGAACTCACGCCCTCAAGCTCAGAAGGCTGGTTAACTACCAACTAAGCCACTGAGGCAGTCGCTTAAGAAGGCAGATATTATACTGCTATCCTACCAATACTGAGAAATATTATTTAGCCGGAAGAGCTAATAAAAGTTGATATTAATGCCTAAAAACCTTCTGCCATAATTATATTTAGAAAGCACTAGAAGTTTCGCTGATTGGCTTTGATATGATAACAATCAATACACCGGAAATTGAAGCTTTGGTTAATCCTCTATTTGATAAAGACATCCATAAAACTCAAACCCTCATAAAAATTTAAATTTATTTATTATTAGTTTTAAGATAATTCTTTGTCCAGAATAGCTAAAAATACTTTTATCGTAAAAATATATCAGCCATTTTGTTCTTGTGTAAATACTTATTGTCGTGAACTAGATTCGATATGATAATAGTGAGGGTACCGGAAAATGTGGCTTTATTAAATCCGCTTTACGACAAGATATTTATATAATCCTTTAAATTAAAAACGGACTTCTAATCAGAACTGGATATTGACAGTGGGACCAATCTGTTACAAAACCGCTCGACTGATTTCGATAAGATTTAAATGGACCACCTGGGAAGTATAACTTTTAAAAATACAAAACCTACAAATCGGCTCAGGCTTCTTCTATTAATCGGAGAACATGCATTAAAAAAAAGATTCCGACGAATTAAGAACCTCCTCCTAATATCGGTTAAAATAACCGAAATTTATATTTTACGTACGAGTATATACATAGGTTAATCACCCGAGTACTAATATCCTAGAACAATTCATTGTCAGACAATCCAAAAATACATTTATAGAAAATGTTTGACATCTGCTACTTGTTTACATGGCACACAGCATTGCGGTGTGCGGAGCTACGGAAATTCGCATGGCGCTTCTCCGCACAGAGATTGTGTTATACCCTGCTGATTTTGTACACAAATGGAGATTCTACAGTCAAAGTTAAAATCCGCATCACCGCATACCGGAGTAATGTGTTTTGCGCCTTACAGTCAGACACTTTATAGTCATGTGGTCATATCTTAAAGGTCGAGTGTAAAGTACCTGATAAAACAGAAAAACATTATTCGATATTTTTGGAGTTCTCGGAATGATCAACAGCAGATGGCTTTCCGTGGAATTTAATAAGGATCCAAATACAGGAGTTATTTATAGACACATATCATGCATTATCAACGTTTATATATGTAGGTACTTTTACTAATACTTTGGTAGAAGCGACTGAGATAGAATCCAATTAGACTTAAGAAATACAAGACACAAGCAAATCTAGTAAAAGACAATGCTATAGGATAAAGGATGAATAGAGACCAAATCCAAAAGAACCCTATTCGTGGGAGGCACAACAGTCCAAGACAAGGATAACGAAGATCGGGAGGTTGATAACTAAACCATGGCTGCCTTTTTAACAGACTTCAAAAGGAAAAGGTTCTTAATTCGGTTGAATTCTTCTTACTGCATAATTCCGTTATTTATTAACCGATTTTAATTATATTTTTTTTATTTCAAAGGATATACTCGTACTTACAGATTGGTCCCATTTTCACAAAATCCAATTCGTATGACGGCAAGCCTTTTTTAGTTTATTTTAAAATATTATAAAAGTTCCGCCTTAAGAAAAGTGCTATGATAAATAACAGTGTTAAGAATGAGTTCATCCCAAAAAAAAAATCCCGATTCTCCATAAAAAAAAATCCCGAGACTGGCAAATTGGCTTAATATCCCTGTTCTCAGATCTTTAGTCGTCGAATTAAAGTCAAAGTAGAATGTATTTATTCAAAATATAACGGCAAATGACACTACCACCAAAAAAGAGCCACTCAGGAAAACAGGCAAGAAACTGAGGGGCAATATCTTCTAAATTATCTTAGCTAACCTTAAATTTTCTTCGGTAATAATTAGTAATGTTATAAATTCGTCTACGGATTATGTACGCTCCTCGAGAGCGTTCAATGCACGCTTTACGGCTGAATAGTTCCGAATGACCGTAACAACATAACAACCGATACTGTTATGTAAGATGTTGTAACACTCCTCTTCCGCTAATTCTGCGCGCTGATTTGGGAATTGAAACAAAAGCGTGCTTCTTTCGCGCTCGATTTAGCTTGCTTAGATTTGGGATACAAAGACTTGTTTAAAACACGAAGTTTAATGGTCTATTGCAAGATTGCTTTACAAAACAGTGACCGAACCGAATCGCTCCGGTTAGAAAAATAACTATTATAATGAATTCAGGACATTATTTACACACGGCCCGACCTCAAACTGAGCGTAGATACTACGGCTGAAAGAAACCATCCATATATTTTTTGAAGTGAAACTTCTAATGCGACTTCCAACAAGGTTGCGTTAAAAGTTTAACGCTCCTGGGGAGGGGGAATAGAAAGAGACAGAACGAGCGTGAATGCGTGCGTGGCACTCGAACGCATGCTCGAATAAGAAAGATACACAGAAGTTTCACTTCTGCCGCGCGGAGGGACACCAAGCAATTTTTTTTTCCACGGGCCTTGAACCTAGTGTGGGCTAAAAGATATCTGGGAATTGTCTCTGTTATTTTCAGTGCTGTTTATAATTCTTGTTAAAATGTAAATATTTCGTATTTTTGGAAATAAATTATCTTATCTTTCTTAAATACGTACATTATTGAAGAAGATGGAAAACAAAAGATGCAGAAGTTATATGTTCGAGGTAGAACTTTTTTGGGAAGTCTTAGTATTAGCGGATAGTATAGATAAAATCGTTCTTTGCGTGAGATATGCATTAGGAAAATAAACAAAAAAATAAAGATAATCCAAGATGACGGTGCTCGTTTTCTTAAGGCCCGGTATTATCAGGAAACAACGAAAACAAGTATTTTGTTTGCGCCTAGTTTGATATGAAGAATTGTGATGATCAGATAAAAAAAATACAGCTGGTAGAAAAAACAACCAACAGTTTAACCGGAGTAGAATTTTGAAAATCTATTGATTTTGAAAAAAAAATATATATATCTTTTAAAAAAATGTTTGAGCGTGTTTTTCTAAATTTTCAGCGATAACAACACATTTTTTTATTACCAAATAGTTCTCTAAAGTTTAACCGAGTAACAATAAGTTACTCGGTTAAACTTTAGAGAACTATTACTAATAATTGTTCTTGTTACAATGAATACTAATATTTTTATTAGTATATTCATTAATATTTTTATTAATATTTTTATTAGTATATAAACGGCAAGATCTCATTTTACCATCGAATATGATATACGATTTTCAACTTTAAATGAAGCCGCTTAAGTGACGTGTATGCTGGTAGAAAATCGATATGACCGAGCCTTACACAAAAACAAAGCGAAAAACCTTAAACAATGTAAATTGTACCCATATCGCGATTAGTTCTGCTATTTAAGACAAACGCTATATTTCCATACGAGGAAAGTATGCCGGCAACACGGTACGTTGAACTGATTCACAGCATTTTTCACAATAAGGATACTAATTGTCTGAGCGAAGCGAAGGTCTGAGAGTCTAGTGGGTCAAATGAACGCTAGTACGATTGTATGTTAGTTCGACGATATCGATAATCTCGATGAAAATAAAAAAAAACCCCGACACTGATTTCTAACAACTCAGATTTTTTTTTTTTTTTTCATTGAACATAGCTAAGAATACTCCTGACTAATTCACCTAACAAACAAAAAAAACAAAATCAAAATCGGTTAATCCGTTTGGAAGCTACGATGCCACACACACCCACCCACACACACCCACCCACACACACACCACCACACACAAACACACACACGTTTTTGCGTGGGGGGTTAAAAATAGGCTAGTAGTTTATGTAAATACATATGTATACTTGTACTTAAGGTTTCAGTAAGTAAGAGTAAGATAGAAATCCACCAAATGCCTAGGGCTTGATCGACCAAAGGCTTAGGGGTCGCGACGCCACAGTTTAGAGCGAACATTTAGTATGAAAGAATTCAACTTCAGTTTCTGAGCGAAGATAAATTTATAAGCAAATATTCATTTGACTATGATGTTTGTTTTGCTGAATCGGTGCATTCGATAACAAGCTCGTGGATCTACAAAATTATATCCTTACTGGGACCCCTTCATGGTAGTCTTATCATCTACGTACAAATGCTCTATCACAAAAGGATATCACCAAATACGCGTGCAGCGTCAGTACGCAAAGTATCCATAGCCTTTATCTATAAATACTTAGTTGATCTCCATATTATTGTATGTTTTTCTGTGTTGTTAGCTTAGGATTCAGTTAGGTGGATGGGGAAACGTAAGTGTTACGGCCAATAAGGAAAATGGAGCGAAATAACTGATGTTATTTGTAGGTGCGCGTGACCAACATTGCAGTATTTACAATACAAATACTTTTAAGGTGGGATGCACAATTTTGATAGCGTTATTAGTAAGCAAAATAATGGGTTTGAAGTTTTGAACATTCGACGGTCCTGAAGAACAGTTAAATGATATTTATAAGGCCTGTTTAAATATACTAATGTTAGAAAAATGTGTTTTGTCTCATTTTCTCGTATTACGCCTTATGTAAGCGAAAAGGTGACAACAGTTTATTATATAGTTCTCGAATGAAAGGGAATGGTACAACATTGAATTGTGTTCTTACAGCTCTCTGTTGCGATTAATTTTTCCAACGAAAATCGAACACCACAACACTGGCATATTTTATGACTGATGCGTAATACGTGAGCATGTAAAACCGTTTTTAATAACCTCCACAGTACGCAGTGTACACACAAACACAGTACACGCTCCTATTTAAGAGGCCCCGCGGAAAATTCTGTTCCCCACACACACATGCGGACTCCGAGCTTATTCCGGACGAAACCCCATCCGTCCTAACTAAGTGTAAATTAGGACAAGTCTGCTAACTACATTATCGAGGAGCATCGGTCACGAGCGGTGAGATGAGCCGCCAGTTAGCACGACGTCGCGGTGCTGGTGAAAATTGGTGTGTTTGTCAACTGTGGAGCATGCGCGGGCTGCATGAGGTGCGACGAAATGTATTTTAGAACTGGGACGTCACTTTGTAGATTTAGGAAGTTTTTTTGTGGCAAACAGAGAAGAATATTGAGATCAAAATACTTAGACGGCGTTTTGAAGCTTTGAGATGATTTTTGACATAACATAAGATTCGACAGATCGTTACTCCTTCCTCCGGAGGCGAAGAGGCTGGCAGAGGCGTAATACAACACTCACACTTTGCCGGACGATATTCAGTCCCAAAATGTGACAGGGGCTGAGCCTGCCGCTTTACACCGAGCTCCAGTCATGTAGCAGATGCAGTGCAGACAAAGTGGTGCGTGCCGTCGGCTAGGATCGAACCCGCTCACTTTGGCTGGATAGGCGGGCCTTCTCCAACTAAGCTATCTATGAGATGATTTTTACGGCAATTTATATTAATCTTGATGACCTTTAAGATACGGGGAATCACACAAATTAAGTTCTTGAGACAAGAGACCAAGGTACAAAATCCTGGCAGTGTTCGTTTGAATGACAATAAGGGTACTTTTCCAGTAAATCTTGTAACCTATAGTATGTAGTATGTAGCAGGTAGATTATGTCAGAGACCTACGTAGTTAGCGAAAGTCTTCTAAAATAAACAGTTGAACAAAAGCCTAGGTCGCAAAAGCTCAATCACTATGCAAAAAACGTATCCGCGTAAACAACAGCGACCAAGGCGTCACATGTCACTTGCTACCTTATATAGCAGTAGTTAATGCTTCCTGCGATATTAACTACTGTTTATGTTTCCGCTACTGTTCTAAAGACCAGGAAAGATGATGAGAAAACGTATAGGACATCAACATCTGCTTACCCCTTTTCAACTCAGGTGGAGTCGGTACAGTGTGAACGCTTCATTCATTCATCTCTAATACATGTCTTAACAGAAGTCTCTCCCTTTTCATTCATGTCCCCTTTTACGCATTTCATCCATACTTTTCACGGTCGATCTATACCACTATTGCCATTTACACTTAAGTAAAAACGGATGGGACATCCATACTATATACTTAAAATAATATTACAAAATCAAAAGTACCTCTGTCTGTCTGTTTGTAGGCTTTTTATGGCTAAGCGACTGAACAGATCTTGATGAATTTTGATAAATAATTAGCTACAGTATTTAACGAGAAAAGTTTTTGATCCTATTTTCTGTATGAAGTCGCGGGTAAGAGCTTTGTTAAATAAATTAGGGTGGTATTTTTAAGTAAGGCAGCACTTGAGTTCGGCTTGCTATCATAGCGCTGGAGTACGTATACTTACTATGTTCATTCTGAGCCGGAGATCGGGTCTAGTGGCGGTCCTTGGGAGAATCCTATGCTTAGATAGATATATACTTTTCAGCAGTAGTGTACCATTGAGCTAATGATCATGATTAGAGATGAAATATTCAGATACATATTTACCTACTTCTTGGATTAAGTAGAATAGCATACTTCGTTCATGAAAAAATCCCGTGTTAATTGAAATTGAAGCATTTATTATTATGAAGTATTTAATAATAATTTAAGTTACCTAATTCATAAAAAAATTCAATACCTCAAATTATGTTTTATGATCAATGTCGTTAGGACATTTATGAGCATGTTCATTTCATTACCCATGAGTGGGATAGAACTATAATATAATATTATCCTAATTATAATATTATTTACTTTGTTATTGTAACCAGACGCGACGTTACGTAGTGTTTTGTAACGCACGTGCAAGAGTAATGGTTATTCTTATTAATTATTATCAATATGACGGTATTTGCATTTCGTGATAATCTTAAATTAGGCTATTTAAGGTGTTCACGAAGTTGTACGTGCGGATGCAGACTAATGGCCTCTTGCACTAAATATAAGAAAGTCCTTGCTTAACTAGTTTTGAACTACTCCTACCGACATATTCGCTCATCGGGTAGATAAAATTAGATTGTTCCAAAGAATGGCTTCAGGTCCTTATATATTTTTTAGTAGGAGTAGATTAAACTATGTACTTAGTTGAATGTTTCATTCTTATTTTATTTCTGACATTGGCATTGTTGACACTTGTTGATTTAATTATTATTTTTTTATTTTCATTTATACAATTTAGTTTGACATGTTTGATTTTTATATTTATTTTTGTTGTGATTTTTTGGTGTTTAATTTTATCTCTCATTATTTTATTTTCTTTTAATTATAATTTTGGCATATTTTGTTTTCTGACATTTCATAAGTGTACTCTGATGTGAAACCTATTTGAAATAAATATTTAGTTTGTAGTTTGTAATTACTGGGGTGAAGAACAGAGACTCGAAGGCCCTTACTGATAAACGTTGTCTAGCCTCAGAGTAGTAATAGTTTTGTCTTTATCTGTCTTTTACATTTTGAACTCGATTGAAAAAGTCAAAACACTGTATAACTATTCCGAGATTATCCAACGTTTATTAGTAAGGAGGATCTAATCTAAGTTACATAATCCATGGTTTAATTTAAAATGATGACGTATTTAAATAACTAGTAAAACAAGAATGTGTACTTCGAAATGGCGTAGCGGACTTTTATATTAGTTTTCATTCATGTTAGAATTTTTTGTGTAAATTAGAAGCAGAAAAAACTTGTTCCATAGCAGGAAAATGAATCATGTTTTTTTTGTACGAACCGTCATTAAGTATTATTGTAACGTTTTGCTATTAAGATGCTTTAGACAAGATGCAATCGATTGCAAGCGATTCTGTTTTTTAAAATCGCCGACGGTCCAACGCTAGCCGCCGATAGAACGTGTTGACAATAATGATCACGTGACATTTCAAGCGATGATAGCTTAGTTGGAAGCCAGTCTTAAGCCAGAGGGAGTGGGTTCGAACCCAGCCGACGGTACGCGCTAATTTGTTCATTGTGTGAACATATATGTGCGTATTGTATGTCATCTGCTACATGAATGGAGCCTGGTGTATGGCAACAAGCTCACCCCGTGTCACATTTGGGACTGATTATCGTCCGGCGACGTGTAGGTGTTGTATGACACCTCTGCCAGCCTCTTAGGAAAGGCGTGACGATATGTGACATTTTTAAAGCTCGTATTTCGTCCAATCAACAGCTAGCGTTGGAGCGTTGGCGATTTTAAAAAACAGAGTCGCTTGCAAGCTATTGCATATTGTTTAGCCCCTGGGTAGCATTTATAAGCTAATGGATTATCATCTGCCCAAAATATTGTCACACATTAATGATTATAAATATAATCTTTTCTAATTAATTACGTTTACATCCCAAACGCACAACGACGGATTCGGGGATCCAATTTACGACGTTCGAACCAAATACCGGATGTTACCAAATCAGTGACATTAACGACCTTGGGCGGAAGTTAACGATCTATACGTCGCTATCTCCGCGGGATTGGTGGAGATTAGAGACGCGGGATTAACACTGGAAGGTGAGTTAAGGTGAACGCACAATCTTACACATAGCCGCGCCGTCTTTCATATCAACTACTTACTAAGCTGTGATAAATTGACACAGCTTCTTAAGTAGTTAGTATGATATCTGGTGATTGTGGCGCGGATAGGTGTGCGTTCATGCTTAATGCAATACTTATGTATCGAATAGCAAAAAAGTCGAGCTGAGTGATTGCGACAGAAAAGAAAATTCACAGCATAAGTACTGCGATGTTTGTGTCCGTTTGAATGATCAAAAAAACTAAAATTCAAGATTAACTGCTAGTGCAATGACCTAGACTGGGACTCGGTTTTCGGACACTAGACCCTGCTACAAGTGCTAAACTAATGGATAACATGTCATAACATATCGTCACGTCGTTTCATCCGAAGGGATTGGCAGAGAGAGGAAGGAGAGTATATATAGGGGTGGTGTATTAGGTCTACACTACACGCATTCCGCGGGACGTTGTTTAGACCCAAATGTGGCAGGGGGCGAGCCTGTAGCTATACACCCGGCACAACCGCGTGCAAGGTATGTAGCAGATGACATTAATTAGTGCATATTTTGAGAAATAAGAGATGTTCATACCCATGTCCTGTATTTTGAACTGAGACAACGATTCCGACAGTTCTTACCTGAAAAGAGACAAAATCAATATTAAGAATAGGAAATATAAAATGCCACAAAAGAAATGACTTCATCAACAAAGTAGTCAGATATCAAAATCGAAAGAGCGACACAGATTATTCGTTAAATCAAGTATAATATGTAAGATAGACTTTCTATAATTAGTTTAGAATTACAGTAATTCAATTAAAATAAACCAAACTTTTCATTATGTTTTGCTTACGAAAGTGAACTAAATAGGATCAATTGATCAATTCCTTCATAAATTTAAATTATAGTGTAATATGCCATTCTCACATGTAAATGCTACAGGATAATCTTAACTGCAAAAGGTAAACGCCTCTGTAAACACATTTGTTCCCAGCTTTTTATAATTCACACACAACGTAAATAGATTTACATGGCAACACAGTAAACCTTGTAAACGTTGACAGATCACATTTAATTTAACAATTTATTTATTTAGCTCATTATTTTGATAATAGCTTCGTGACTTGTTAGATGAGCTACGAATAACAGAGCACCTACGTCTTACACATTGGATTATAAAGAGGTGTGTAAAAATCAAGGTGAAAATCAGGAGACAAGATCCTGCTTTGGTCACGAGTTGTGATACAATTCATTGTTAGAGCCTGCTTGTCCACTGGACGTAGCGCTTGGGCGTCTCCCATTGATTATATCGCTTAGATACCCTGCGTCTGTCTTTCCATCCAAATACAATTCAGGGATTTTCAGAAGTGAAGTGAATAGGAGTCTCCTAGGCAAACGTTACACCTTCGATCACGTCGACGCTTCCTATTAGGCGAGTCAATGGTCAAACGCATGCCTAGTCAGTTGTAAAAAAAAACTCTTTATGACCGCTCTGGTCGACTTGGGCCAATTCCTAACTTGTCTACTTCTACAACGTTCTTTGCCTTTAACTCAAACCAAAGCAACATTTGCTCAACATTTAAATACCCACCAAACAAATTTGCGAAAAGCGCAAGTTGCAGGCACTAATTGAGCTAAGCTACAAGCGCTCCGCAGAATCGATTTGAGTCGTACTAATTAGTACATGGTGTCAGCTAGCTTTGGCCTACGTGACTCTAATCAGCCTGCATCGTCCGAATCGGTCCTGTAACGAGGCATTGTGCTCCAGTGACGTGGGCAGGCTCGATTGACAATCGATGAAATCAACACGCGAATGTGTTTGGCGAACGTGAGCCCTACTTACGGATACGGAAAGGCAGTTAGGAACAAAGGGTAGAAATGTCTTTTATTTTTCTAATTCTTAAGATAGCAGGAAGAAAGATTAGAAAGCTCTTTGTAGCATTTTTTTTACCAGGGCTATTTGTTTTGTAGAAAGTTAGAAAAAAATCGGTAGATCGAAGTAGATCTGTGGAGTATGCTTGGATAAAATCCAGTAAAGCGACTTAGCCAAAACGAATTCTGGGTTACTCATCATCATTATCTTCATCTGGTGTCTCTCCAATATTGGAGATTGGTCATCAGTTCAGTAAAATTTTCTTTAGATAAGCTGTAAACAGCGGAAAGTACTTACAGTAAGTAATTACAAAATTCTATGATCAGACAGTCTTGGAAAGGTGCAAATTAATTAAATCGTACCGTCAACATGTAGCGTTTGATGTGTAAATTGTGTAATCGTAAGTAATTTTAGTTTGATCTCTATTTTGTTCTGCGTACTCATATCTGATGAAGATGAAAACGAAAGCTTTCAGGCGGCCAAACCCAAGCGAATATAAACCTCCATGGGGTACAGGTATTCTTGGCACATATCTGAATCTTTTCCAGACTGTTCATAAGACAACTGCGCAAAATATCAAAGCTACTCAACACAGTAGATGATCCGCAGGTGTTTAAGACCGAAAATATTAATGTAGTTAGTCACCCTCCCTTTTAAGACCACTGCGTTATTTGCATTGACGCAACTTTGCCACTCCATTTTAGACTCTGGGTTTTTTGAATCAACGTTTGTCATCATTTCATTTTTGAGCTAGCTCTTTGGCGACTTTTGAATACATTAGTATAGCTGATTGTATTACTGAGGTCCATATATTACGAAAAATAAATGGGGAAAGCTGCAGACCCTGTGAAACAGTAATTTAGGAGAAATCTAGAACGACATACGCTAACATATTGATACTGATAATGACTAGAACACTAAAATAATATCATTTGTGAATTCCTTGTTTTCTCATGAAGCAGTAGAGACTTGTTAGGCTTGTGTTTGACTGCGAGTTGCGACCTCGCTGGTTATGCGGTCTACGAGAAAGCGCACTTGTGACTAGAAGAAACCGCCTCGCGGCTCGAAGTACCTACCAGATTATAACTATCGGAGAACACCCATTATTCTATTACTTTTTATCTACACTCAAGCAGTATTTTATCTACTCTTCAGTTAGATGTTTACTCAGCGACCTCTAACTTCGGCAGGCAGATATTAATGTTTTGTGTTCTGTATTTGTAATTTACATATTTAATTTCATATTAAGTGATCTTTTGTTCAACAGTAAATTGACAAAATATTTCTATTTCAACCCTCGTCTCACATATTATTTAGATTTTAACGCATTCACAATGATACGACAAATCTAGATATCCATTGACGAAACTAAATAACTATTATTCTCTAATTCTAGACTTATACAAAAAACTTGTACGTTATAAGTTAACAATTGGCAGCGGTCTCACGTCAAACGTTTACGTGAGCTAGCGTAGTTTAATATAATCGTCCGTGATTGACGTACAAGCCCTGCTATACTATACAGTCTATACAATAAATGTAGAATATATTAATACTCGTAAGTTCTGAAGACTAGCTAGCAGTTGAGTGCATAGACAAGTTAATGATGGATAAGAGACAAATTATTATTATCGGCGATGGGTAAAGGTGTGGTCCCATTGTAGCGATTAGGGAAGCGAAGTTACAGATTCAATTCTAACGACTATCTAAATCTATCAGAACATTATAAGGTAAGGTAATTGAGTAAAGCCTGTAACGATATTAGGATTAAAAAGTATTTTGAGTTTTTCTTTGCGTTAACGTTTTTATACTTTATAAAGTCGCACAAAACGTTTGAAAATCAACCTAGTGATTCAGAACGGGA
This sequence comes from Peribatodes rhomboidaria, assembly GCA_911728515.1. Lineage (NCBI taxonomy): Eukaryota > Metazoa > Arthropoda > Insecta > Lepidoptera > Geometridae > Peribatodes > Peribatodes rhomboidaria. Next base: position 1,625,744 of record OU452184.1, on the reverse strand, counting down.
CATAGAACATAGAAACTACCATCGACAGAATAAGCTACACTTACGAAAAGACTAAAAAATAGAAGTAAAAGAATACGGGCTGAAAATGATGAGTAACGTACGAAGAATGGTCATGAAGTACGTACGAAGCGATTTCAGAACTTCTTCTTCATAAGACTTTTTAAGGAGTGGACTTTTTAACGCACTTCCTGTCTCGGTATCTCCCAGTAGTAGTGACAACCTGGGGATCTTCAAGACATGAGTGAATAGGCACCTCATGGGCTAGCAAGCTCGATCTTAGACCGCATCGTCACTTTCCATCAGGTGAGTTGCGGTCAAGCGTATCTTACGTTTGACCGCGTTTGAATCTAATCTTAAAAAAAGATCACGAAGTAAGGGAGACAAAAATTGATTAAAGGAAGCGAAATGGAACCGCTATCCGCCAACAAAACGACCCCACCTTACAACATGCACAGTAGCGCAATTCTCACAACGCGATCCCCATGCTCTAAACACTGTAATTCTGTAAACCAAGACTTTTCCCACAAAGATATTAACGCATAAAAAACTCGCGCATTTACAGCAGATTACTATCACGTTGCAGGATAATTACTAAAATATGCGTTTGCCTTTAACGATGCGAAAAAAATTAATCGATCTGAGAACGATTAAAGATCTATTTTTAAAATTAGCTTTTAATGCAATACTAGCTGCGCCCTTGGTTTCACCCGCAGTAAAAAAGTATCCTATGTGCCATACCAGACTATAATCTATCCCTGTACCAAATGTCTTCCAGATCCGTTCAACCTTTCTGGCCTGATTGAGTAACAAACAGACATCCATTCAAACTTACGAGTTTATAATATTAGTGTGATGTGATAGTGTGTTGTTTGCAATAACATATTTTTTTTAAATGGAACCTATTAATAGTCAATTTTATACCTGCCAGTACCATGTTTACGAATATTTAACATGCGATTATTTAATTAACCATCTATATATAGGTATATATTGTTGGTATTTAACTTCACGAACAATTGGTTAAAAATATTGTCGCCTCATCATGTTTTGTTGAACTTTGGTCTCATTGTTTTACACAACATTTTTTGCTCTACGTACACTTTACATAAAATATTCAGTATACTAGATACCGGTTTACTATTCATCACGATTACAAGCACAATAGACGCACGTATGTATGTATGTACGTACTGTACAGGCTGCAATAAAAGACATTAAAAGATTTCGAATTTCGAGATCGGACTAACGATCGTTAACTAGAGGCCAAAAAACGTCCAAGAGAGAATAAGTTGGTTGCGAAAAGAATGTTAAAAAGAAAAATTGGTGACGTCGAACAGCTGTTTCCCATACTACAAGTAGAGTTACGAGATTGATGAGCAACCTTCGATCAGTTATACACTGATGTCAAGTCTCAATACGAAAAATGGAATCGTGAAAACTAGGCTTAGATCAAGTTTAAGCAAGCTGCCACCGAGCTAGCCAGTCGGCCTATACAAACCTACTTACTTTTTAAATAGATTACTTCCACTTGAAAGTTAAATCTGTCAATCCCTGACTGTACCGTCGTGGATATGCGCACGCGCATCAATATGCCATCACCGTTCAGGCTGGACGTGACGCACGCGCCATCAATGGTAGACTGGCGACATGGCGATTACTGACCGAAGATAGCTTCATTCCGTATAATGAGTAGGGTTACCAACTTTTTGGACAAAAAATATAGCAAGTATATTATGTGTTAAATTGTTGTTGTTAAGTTATTTGGCGATGATAGCCTAGTCGAAATGAGGCACGCCCTACAGCCTAAACTACTAGATGTATTTCGACATGTGAGGTGTCATTTTTTTTTTTTTACAACTGACTAGGCATGCGTTTGACCACTGACTCGCCTGATGGGAAGCGTCGATGTGATCGAAGGTGTAACACGCTTGCCTAGGAGATATCTATTCACTTTACTCTTAAACACCCCCGGATTGTATTTAGGTGGAAAGACAGACACAGGCAACGAGTTCCACACCTCTGCAGTTCTTACAAAAAAAGTTGACTTGAAACGCTTAGTGCGTTTTAGCGGAATTTCCACCATGAGAGGAAATTTTAAATTTGAAACATCTTGATAATGGAAGTGACATATGGTACATTTTGCAGCCGGGTTTTAGTTTTTCCTTTGAGTAATGTTACTAGTTTAACAGTATGCTTGACAACCCTAGTAATGAGTCAGGACTGTCAGGACAGTGTTTTAACATATCGTCACGCCTTTCCCCCGAGGGGGCTGGCAGAGGTGTCCGAGGGAGATAACACCCACACTTCGCCGGACGATATTCAGTTCCAAATGATGCGTTTTATGGAGTTCAAATACCATTTGAACGAAGTGGATAGTGCGCAAGCGAAAGCTTGACCAATTATCTTATCTACAATCGGTTAGCGCTTAACAGTTTATATTATCAAAAACCACGCTTATTAAGATGTAAAAGAGAAATCTGAAAACTTTGACCAAAAACCACTATTCATTATCCTGTTCTAATCGTGTCCAGGCTTGACCTGCGATGTACATCACACTATCCTACTAATATTATAAACGCGAACGTTTGTAAGAATGGATGGATGGATGGATAGATGTTTGTTACTCTTTAGAACGGCTGAACAGATCTGGATGAAATTTGGCACAGAGATAGATTATAGTCTAGTAGCACATAGGACACTTTTTAACCGCGGGTGAAACGGCGGGGTGCAGCTAAGTATATTATAAAGGCGAAAGTTTGTGTGTAAGTGTGTATGTTTGTAAAAATATAATCTGCACGAAATCTACACGAGTTGATGATAACATTGCCAAATTACCTGCTGTGCGGTGCTACTTGATACTACGAATGCGCGCGTCATTCAAGACACCACCGGTTCGCACGGTGTGGTTAATAAAACATAAGGATGTATCTTTGTAAACAAACACACAATTACTTCTGGATTTTCCAGAAAGCTTCATGCAAATAATATAATCAGTTACTTTGTAAATAAAATACGTTTTATACCGAAGAAAATCATTTTAGTGTTTGAATATTTGATTAAACTAAATCAGTGCAGAGCTTGTTTTATTTTCCAACTTGCGTAACGCAGTGAACGCGTAAACCCAAGCAACGATTTCAAACGATCGATGACACAATAGTATGTAAACCGAAACGGCATTGAAATCGGAACTAAACAGGTATTGATGGGTTTAATAAACCGTATTACGTGACCCAGCCTTTTATTTCTTAGAACCTTTCAATAAATTATAGTTCTGCTTACTATGGTTTCGAATATCGTTTCTATGAAAGGGCTTTTATGACCTCAAGCACGTTGAAGACCGTATTCTTTCCATTGCAAAAACTGGTAACCTTAGAACTACTTTATGATTCCCACTTCTGATCCTTATTTTACGATTTCAAAAGCTGACGTTTCCAACTGAACTTCTTAACTGAGGTGAGGAAATAGACGCCACCAAGATGAGTCCCGAAGAGGAAGATATCCATCACGTCATCACGTTCCCACCGGACTATATCAGATGAGGGTGCTAAGAGGCCGCCGATGTGAGTCGGGCTGCCCCTCGCACCCTCCAATTGCCCTGGGGTCAGCATCCCCTAGCAACCAGCTTGGGCAAGACTTGAGGTTCACACCTCGAAGTCGAAACCTTACATCCCCCAAGAGAAGGATAAATAACCCTGAACGAATGAATGAACTTTCAACGACACAACGATTATTTTACCCGACGTCATAAAATTAGGCCAGCTTCCTTTTTAGCGTGAAACATAATCATATTGTTACACAAAATGGGCCGTAATTGACATGCTCAAAGCAAACACAGCAAAATGACCTAACAAAGGTTTGGCGACAAAAGCTGCAATGTTTCGCATGCAGTTCATATTTCATGTTAATATGGAGCTCACGGATGTAGACCACTTTGTTCACCGTTCGACCTGAGCAAATGTCGACATCTATGCGATGTGCTAATCAAACGTTGCGCTTTTGTCTGTATGAAAACAGCAAAAAAACTCGAGCTGTCTAAATGGAGATGTCAGAATGAGCGATAGGTCTGTTTCTCACGCCATACATACATTTTAGAGCCACCTATCTGCCTTAAAGAAATATAATAAACTATTATAGGTACTATCTTCCAAATAATTTGAATTTAAGTAATATAGAATTTTTACCTTAGGATTTTAGAAATAAGTAAATCACAGAACTAGGAAATAATTATTGTATTGACATTTATAAATACTGAACTGAGCTGTGTATTACTATTGGAGTTGCCAATAAATTCTAATTCCTGATTTCGACTGGCCTGAGCTACTGGCATTGAACGCACAACGCAATACGGGACCTCTTGAAATTTTGTCTACTACTTTTCAAAGTCAAATAATATGAAGATGACAAATCATGATGATGAAATTATAGCATAAATTACATACTTCCTATGTTTATGTTTACAAATAACGTATTATTGTATTAGCTATTATTGGTCACTGATAACAGCTTTGTCATATCACTATCATAACTGAAAAAGATTGCAATTTTAGGATATAAATTTGTTATGACTTTGTGAGTCGTTTCTAATAATCCCTCGATGAGTCTACCAAATCCATTACGGTCAATCAGCTAACATGATGATGAGGGTGTTTTTATGAAACTGACTGTGATTTTAGATACCGTTGCGTATTATCGGAAACGGATGAGTAAACCACTCGAGTAAAGGTCAGATTCTATGAAGTTCATTATCAGGACATATTCAGGATGAGTGGGGATTAATGACTTATTAACTGTAAGCTTTTGATACTTCCTGTTGCTTCCATATACTGCTGATTTATATTATATGGATTGATACTGTCAGATAAGTTTATATTTAAAAAAAATGTCTATCAACATTAATGATAAGCGAGCAATTTTGAATTTACGCAAAATGTATGTATCTCTGTTTCGCTTCACCCAATTTTTAAAGTCATTTAGCTGTTGTATCTTTATTCATACGGCAACTAATTTTATTTTACGTTAGCAATGTTTGGCATCCCTTCCAACAGAGTTAAAGACATTGTTCAGCAAAACACATTAGCATAACTTTTTCTAATTTACACACCATTGCTCTGTGATGAATGACAAACTGACAATGCTAACATTAATAGCGAACATTGTAGTCCGAATGCATTTTCAGGGCAAATTATCTGAAAACTTCAATTTAGCATCTGTCTTGTTTGTTTGCATTGTCCCATACTACATTACTTTTAAACTGCTTATAAAGTCCACTTGTCCAGTGCGAAGGTCAAGAACTTCACACAGTATGGAGAACAGTTCTATAATTTACATAAAGCCTCAGGTATAGTAGGGTCGTGATAGACTACCACCTGAGGGTGGTCACCTGCCGTGACGGAGCAGGTGCAGCGCCACCTGTGACCTGGGACGATGTTAACGGAATTCATGAATTTGTTACGGGGTCTTAGAGTAATAGACTATCTTTGAAGCCAGCAAATCGTGGTTTTTTAGAATAAATAATGGAACAATATCTTATGTAAAAGAAAAAATGAAAAATGCAGAGATATAGAGAGGCAGAATAAGGATGATAATAATATACCTATCCAACACTAAGTAAAATTAATTCTTTACCCGACTGCGCAAGAAGGAGGGTTATGTTTTTCGAGTGTATGTGTGTATGTTTTACGGCCTACAGCCTAAACAGTTCGATGGATTTCGATATTTGCGGTGTCATTTGAATCATCTTGATAATAGAAGTAGTATAGGGTACAATATTTTGCAGTTGGGCTTTTTGTTTTTCTTGTTAAAGTATTTAATTGAAATTAGTTTCGGTCTTGGCGCCTGTGAGCAAGATACATTGCTGATGCGGTGTGGGCGCCTCACTAAAACTGTATTATAAGATCTAATGTAATCTAGATCAGTTATGCTAATAGCTACTATTAATCATGATAAAATTTACATTAAATGTGTCTGAAGTTTTAATATTTTTTGACGAGCAGATAAAGCAGCTAACAAAATTTAACAAAAGGTTTCAAAAATCAACAAACTTCAACTGATATCAAATCAAGATGACAAAAATGAGCAACAAGATATAAATAAAACCAATCTCCCACCTTTAGGGTTATCTTAAACAAAAAGCAAAGCAAACGACTCAAACAAAAACCTTTAAAAATAAACCAGGTCCAAGCAAACATTGGCTAACGCAAACGATAAAGAAGTTTATAACCCTCATAAAGAACCTGTACACGCTATTAGAGCAACATACTGACGCCATGATTGATTATGATAACATTAACGTACACGATAGTATCCGTGATTACAACAAATATTCCATTGTCAAGGCTGATAACGTTCGGGAGCTCGCTGTATCCAGTTAGTTATCTAGAGATTAAAACTATTGTTAGGTCATTTCTGCACGAGCAATACTCCGAATAGGTCTAAGCGACAGATGGACCTTGACAGGTATCAAGATGTTGAAACTGCAAGTCAACGCTTCCACTTGAAATAAGATATAAACAGTAGATAGATGGTCAGGTGATAAAATGACGTAAACCGTTTGTAGATTACGATCAGACCAAACCTTCGAATTTTAACAGCAAATCAATGCGAAAATTCGAGATCACAAGAAGAGTAATTACCAGAATCAGCAAAACGGAGAGAAAATAAACAAAAACATATGATTGATGTTGGTTTCAAACAAACTAATCGAATAAACATACCAAAAGTTACATTGGAAGTTGTAAATCGTATATTCGTGATCATCGAATGTCGTTGCGATTTCCGTTATGTCCGGTCGGTGGCGCGTTCGTAAACAAAAATATCCTTGCCGGGTTTAAGATTAAACTGGTGAATCAGAATTGGAAACCTGCACATACAGATTGTGATATATTAGTAGAAGTATACAAACATTAGTATGCAGATTGCTGGCTTATTTAGGTACCGGAAGCAAATAAACACTGTTGACTTTGATAAAAATTAGGAAGGACAATTCATTTCTCGCATTTTAGGACAAAGAAAAAATATTTAGGGAAATATAAAAAGAACTGTCCATTGAAATCTCCAAAAGTTGAAAAGCATCAGGCAATGTTGCAGTCAAGTAGAAACCTTGACCAGGTTTGAAATTAAAGAGGAAAGCCAACCAGGGTCGGACTGAGCTGGAACGGCCCGGGTGGCTCCCCGCAAGCCAGGGGCCCGATACGGGGTGTAGCTTCCAATCTACTTACCGTCTGACTTGCGGTAGGCCCCGCAAGCCAAGTCCGAGGGGGGCCCGCGCCGGCTGGGGCCCGGGTGGCAAATGCCACCCTGACTATATGGCCAGTCTGACCCTGAAGCCAACTTAAAACCTGAGTTTTCTAAGAAAGCGTTAAGAACGTTTCTTAGCGAAATTCTCTGAATTGGATCCACTAGCGATTGCTTCATACTCTTGTAGTTTATAACAGTGTTAATTACAGTTCCGAGTATTACTGAGCATTTGAGAAATTGTAATAGTTTTTCCATTTGCTATTTCCACAAAAATTATATGCGCGATTGGTTTTTTTGTTTGTTTAGATTTTCATCACTCAATAAAGCACAGATTCAAAGGATTTCTCGATGGACTTATCATTTTTTTCTTAACCAGAATTCTCAACAAAGAAAAAAACTAGGAATTATGACGTGATCAGTTGGTTTCAACAATATAATGTAATGATATAAAAACATTGTCTAAAATTACAATTGATCATGGCATACAATAAAGTTCTTAAGCCCGTACAAGACTATTGTCGTGAAAACCCGCGACAGCGCCGACACGCCGCGGTTCCTATTGGTCCAAAGCCATATAAACCAATAGGAACACTTGTGGACATTCGCGGTAATAGTCTGGTACGGCCTTTAGGTTTTTTCCTCTGTTCATTTTACATGGTTTCGTAAACCATATGCTTAAATTACGGGTTAATGAACATGCTTACACAAGGAAAAACACATATACAACGAGCAATGCTAGTTTACTTTTAAGATTACTTAACCGCGAAGTTCTCACGGTTAATTGGGAAGAATAGCTGAACAGTCCACGTTAACGATCAATAGCGGAATACTGTTAATTATGTGGATGTTGGTATTCGAGGATATTCAGGGCATATCATTAGTAAGAAAGTAGAACAGCAATAGTATCACCGACATCCCTTCACCTTTAAACATATTTGTCATTTTTAAAGGATGTGGTCTTAACGGTTTTTAAAGAAGGAAGTCTTGGAAACTTGTGTGGTTTCCAAAACCAAACAGACCCGTACAGCATTTAATCGATTATTTAACCTAAAACAAAACAACAAAAAAGATAAAAGCTGCTGTAACAAGTAAAAAATACATTTGATGAAGATGTAATCAGATACGATATTATGCATCTGATGACATCTTCATTAATCATCGCAACAATCACAACAAAACGAAACAGATGCAACGAACCGTTTTTATAGCATTCGGCTTGCGCGCGCGCAGCGACATGTACGCGCGGTCCATCGCCGCCACCGCACCGTTCGTCCCACACAACATCACTGGTCACTGCACTCGCAAAAAAGACCAAAACAGACTGCCTTTTCAATGACGTTCTATTTTCAAAATTTCGATTTCCATGTGTGCTCGAGGAAGCGTCGGTTGGTACTGCGCGAGCGCCGGTGTCGCCCCTCCCCCGGTAGCACTATTTTCGGAGCCCTGTTGTCCCCTCGACACAGTCGAGCGGGTCGCAGTGGGCCGAGTCGAGTGGAGCCTTCAACTGACTCACGTTGAATCACAGGATGTGTAAGTGGGTGGAAAGGGGCTGATGGTATGATTTGACTCTTCCTGAGGTTAATTGAATTTAAAATGGTCAGTCTCTTTTCGGTTTTACGGTTGTCAATTTCAAACGCTTATAGATCAACCAGATTTCGGAAAACTCAAAACCAATTTAAATCATTTAAAACAGAAAAAAATTATAGACATTTGAATACAAGGTAAGCCAATCAGATTACTAATAACGTTAATACTACGTTAATACGTTAATACGTTTAATAACCCTTGAACACATACAATAATAAAAAAAAGATTTAGGTAAAGTGTAAGGTTAGGTTGACTTTATCCACTAGATTAGTTAAGCTATGCGAAATGCCTGAGTTTGGAGCAATTACGCCATATGCGTCCCTCCGTATATGGAAGTAGGCGACATTCTATGTACTATCCATTCATTAAAACGAGCACAGAATATTGAACTCTAATTTAAAGTGATAGGACCCGAAATCATACCTTGTATAATACCAGCCAAATCAGAATCAAGATAAGTTAATATGAACCTTGTTTCCGAGACAACAAGGCATTTGAAAGATATGAGTTGTAGCGATGGTAATACAGTAGCTCAAGACAGTTAAAGTAGTTCTTATTTTAAAGACTATACGGTGTATTATTAAAGTAAAGAAAGTACTGCAGGTAACGTAGTCCAGTCACATGGTGTTGCGATAGCTTTCACATATGCATCCAGTGTAGTCAATGAAATAGTTCAACGTACTGGACCCCTATTCTTGACGTTTGATATCCTTGTTGGTCACTTTCACTCCTATGACTTTTGAAACGAGAGAGACAGTGACAAAAATATTGCTCGACCTGTAAGAATAGCCCTCCAAGTGTGATAAGGTGTTGGTCAACTTTTAACAGGTCTGTAAAAGGCGCTGTCCTTATTAGGTGTGAAGCAATTAAAACTGCTTCCTATAGTAAAACCCTTTGAACGGTTTCAAAAGCCTACAACAATGATACGTGAATGTGGAAAATACCGATACCCATTCAAAATAGAAATATTACTTCTATTATTCTGTTACTGAATCGTGTATATCCTCTGAATCAATTAAAATTATTAAGATCACTGGAAGTGTTATTTACTAAATATAGCTATTTACAATCATCACTATAGTGCATATAATATCTTGTTTGTTAACGATTCGTCATAAATATAGTCATGAACAATAAATAATCTTATGTCATTTAGAAGAAAAAGACTAATTGTACCAAGCATGGAGTCTTTATTTTTTATTTACAATATCAACAACGTGATTGTTTAAAAAACTAGCTGCAACGCGGCGCTTAACATGGTTAAAAAGTTGTCTATGTGCAACCAGATCCAGATCAGAACCAGAAGTTTCATCCAGATCCGTTTAACCGTTCTGGCGTGACTAAGTAAAAAACATCCATCCTTTTAATATTTATATCTTACTAGCTGCGCCCCGCGGTTTCACCCGCAGTTAAAAAGTATCCTATGTGCTTTTCTAGGCTATAATCTATCTCTGTGCCAAATTTCATCCAGATCTGTTCAGCCGTTCTGGCGTGAAAGAGTAACATCCATCCATCCATCCATCCATTCTTACAAACATTCACGTTTATAATATTAGTAGGATAGGATAAGGATATATTATAATTATATATATTTTATACATGTATATGTATTTTATCGCATTTATAATATAATATAAGTTAGGTTAGCGCTCAGTGATTGTGTAGTATTCTGTTTGTGAAAGAATTTAAAAAATAAAATCAGTAGTGCCGGAAATAACTCCCTGCATACTAATTGTTTTGTACCTCTTCATAATTTTATTGTAGATCATGTATGTTTTTACTTGGCCAACGGCCTAATTTGCTAAAGAAAGCAAACATACATCCTAATTCATAAGTGCATCATTGTTAAAACAATTGGTAGCAGCAACAGCATTGAATGCAGTGGCATTATCCCATTGAACAATTCCTGCGCGGGGTCGACGGCTGAACGTGGGAACTGGAGAGTGAGGATGATTCAGTGCTTTGTTTAGTGACGCTGGAGGTCAGGGAGGTCAGTGTGGAAACTTTAGGAGCTTGTTTATTGTTGAGATCGAGATCGGATCGCGGTTGAATATTTCTGATATTCTAGCCGTTTTGAAGATTTTTTTTCTTGTCGTGCCTTTCCCCTGAAGGGGCTGGCAGAGGTGTATTACAACACCAACAATTCGCCGGAATATATTCAGTCCCAAATGTGACGGGGGCGAGCCTGTCGCCATACACCGGGCTCCAGCTAGCAGATAACTTTAAATGCGCATTATGCTCATATAATGTACAAATTGGCCTTCAGTTGGGATCGAAATCGCGTCTGGCTTGAGAGGCGAACCTTCTCCAACTATTGGCTATCATTGCTCGAAAAAGCATATCCGATGAAATTGCGAGAATTTAGCCTTTCTCTCTCTCTCTCTCTCTCTCTCTCTCTCTCTCACTTCCCGACTATTTATCCCACATGGTGGTGGATCAGCCTTCTTTAGTAATCTTTTCCACATAGCTCTATCCTCGACATCGTTTTCTGTAAATTTCACACTTTCTCATCTTTGTGGAACTTTAGCCTATTTTGTCTTTAGAAATGGTCATTCCACTTGCATGCAACAATCGTCTAATAAATGACATGTCCTGATAGGCATCCCTTAATAGGTCGTCTCATCTCAAGTCGTGGAGCAATTGGGCCGGTCACGCGTCGGCGACAATAGCCGGCTTCCGGTCAACAGAACAATTTGTCTTTTTCTCGTGCCGTCTGAGCTTGATTGGTATCGTCTTTTTTGCTGGGGTAAACACCGTGATTGTTTCCTGTTTAGGACAATTTGTTGCGTGGAAATGTGATTACGTTTTCGGGGATTTACTTTGTTTGTTTATCTCTACTGTTGTTACTATCATGCTTTGTTGTAAGTATTTCAAACCAGTGCTATATGTTTATAAATATCTTCAAGTCGAGCATGTTCTCGTAGAGGAAATCGCTAACAAGTTATTACAAAACGCCAGCCAATTATTTAAAAAAAAACATTGCAAGTCGAGCTTCGATTGGGTTTAAACAAATCATGCTAAAATCTTTTGCATCAAGCATCTTCAGTCTTCTTCATTTTTTGTTAAATTATCGACATAAAACCTATACACACCGCAAGTTTACAATACCTGCACTAGAGAAAGTGTCTACCTCCACTGCACTTCCTATTTAACCATTGAACTACCATAAAACATCACCGCACGGTTAAGCACTGCAATAAAAGAGCAGTTAAGAGGCTAGTATAGTTCTGAAGATGGGCGTAGGGTCCTTAAGTACCGGATATGGGTCTGGTATTTAGGCGAGGTTATTACTCTTTGTGAGTTGTCAAGTTCTTTAGTTTGGGTGTCGATTTTCAGATCCATCAACTCGTGTGTTGTGTGAAAGTGCTCAACAGCTAAATTCAAGTTTTTGGATTATGATTGGCTGTTCTGATTACAAGTACCTATAACTATTGATTTCGGACTGTTGGACCTTAATCGTTGCTTAGTTTCTAGTATGATTTCAATCAAGTCTACAGTTACTATTTTAGGACTTCTCTTCGTAACAACGAGTGAATTCAAATAGTAGGCGAGCGCAGTTTAGAGAGCGCCTTAATTGGCTCCGATTAAAGTTTATTAAAGGCCTTAATTGGCCGATTGTCGGCGGTGGAAGCTGGCAACACTGAAATGTCACAAACACATTAACGGGGGAAATTATATCGCGTTTAATTATGTTCTTCTCAGTACTAGGAAATTGCACCTATTAGAGTCGGCACTCAACTTTTTAATTTGCGAGAATTAAGATTCACGGTAGTAAGAAAAAGAAAGAGTATAATTCTACGTCAGTTAAAACGAGAGAAAAGAGATACAATTCCGTCGACTAAAGATTATTTTCTTTGTAGGCTATTAAGCTAACTATGAGATACAATGATACTACTAAGGCAAAGTAGAATGAGAACTAGTCGACACATTCAGGCCAATTATCTACCTATGTAGGTAGAGTTCCACGATATTAATTATTTATGCTATGAAGAAAACTGGGATAGATAAATCAGAGAACGAGGACACGGTAGGAAAGCTAGATCAAGTTTGTAAGTTAAAAGTAAAAACAACCGTGTCATGTTCTGAAATCAGATTGAGGCAGGGTCGAACACTAGCCTATTGTGAACTTAGAAAACAAAGAAGTCACTAATAAACATTGCATGCCAATAATAGCAAGTCTGGCATGCAACGAACCATAAATGCTTAATTAAGAAACTAATAAAATAACTTCAATCGAACCGACGCCAATCAGTAATCCGTGTAAAATCCGCCAACTAAAGCTGGACATCTTCATGTCTCGGCGACGTTAACTTTTTATACGCTCAATAAACATGCTAAGGATGCAGAGCGATAAACATCCGACATGAAAGACGCGCAATTCTTCAATACAGACGTAATTGCGGCTTTTACCCGCCGTAATTTGGGTCCACAGTTCCAGAGCTATAGTACACTGGAGTTTCGCGATCTATTTGTCGAGACGGGTCGGTCGGAGAAGATAGCGAACAACCGCAGAGCTGCGAAATTTTTCAAAGTAAAACTAGTGGCTTTGTTAGCTGTAGACCTCGCTTTTTCAATATTTTTTTTTCATTTAAAAAAAAAACCGACTCGACAAAAAAAAAATCTATGCAATTTTCGAACTCACAAAAAATTAAAAGAATCGGTTAAGAAATGCGACCTGTAAAGGAAGACAAAGATACAGAACTCCAGACAGAATTCGGACATATGAAAGCATTTTTCAAGCTGAAGCAGAGACGCTTCGTTCGCTAACGCTAGCTCGGTCGATTAGTATCCACGCTTACTGTCTCAGTTGTTTATTAAATCTGCTTGCGACTGATTTTGTTTACGGCTGCTGCTGCCTGTTGCTAGTGGCGCTAGGCTAAGAGCAACAGGCGGCAGACGCGGCTAAAACCACTACAAACAGCGGCCGTAAACAGAAGCAGTTACAAGCAGATTTATTACACAAAGGATGCTGCTATCGTCTAATACCTATGTCTCAAAGTGGCAGCGCAGTTCTTTGTCGCGGAATCCAGCCCCTATGTAGACTGAGACCTCGTCCTTCAATGTCTTGTTAAAAATAAGATCGCAAATCGACAGTGTGGTAAAGCCTTAACATGCCAGTCGCAACTACATGCAGTATATGGATTCCGGTTGATGTTCACAGGGATCGCTGGCACTGTTCAATTGCAGAGCGGTTTGGGCTTCTGGGTCATCGATACATTAATCTTTGTCAAAGCTATTACTCTTTATACTTGCGTTGGGATGATGGATGAATACTGCTGATGATGTGCTTTTCGCACCGTATGCTATTTATTTTTGCTATTCAATAATAGGCTTGTGTTTGGCTGCCATTTCTCCTGTTCAGCAATGAAATCAAAGTCAAAATGTCCTTATTCAATTGCGTTTCGAAGATACACTTATGATGCGGCCAACCAACGTTGGAGCACGCCGCTGTTGATTTTATATGTATAGAACGTTTAGTTTATCGTTTATCAGATCGTCTTCTCTTATCTTTTAAGTTTACTTCATCTTTTTTCTGAACACCAAGATAATATAATATGACACCTACTCGAGCAAATCTCGCATAGAAACGAAGCACCATGTAAAGATGTCCAGCTGCGATACTCCGATCGATCACCGACACCGCTCTGCCGAGATTGATTATCAACATTCCAGTGAGACGACGAAGCAGACAAAGCCGGCAACGGGAGCCGTGCGTAGAATACGAGCCGCCCAATTTGTCGACGATGTTACATCAATGGAGCCGACATGAGTAATTGCGTATAGGTTATTGCGTATGGCACGGCGTAGAGAAGTCGTGATATGTGCGTGAGAGGCATACGAGATTTACTTTTTGCAAAATAATTGTTAGGTCTGTTTTTTCAACAAATCTCTAGTGTATTTCCGCTTCAACGTCGAGTATACGCTGTAGATGTTTCAATCTATAAAACGCGCCTCATTACAAAATATTTAAAATGAAGTCAAAGTAAAATGTCCTTATTCAATTGGGTATCGAAGATACGCTTATGATACCCTATGTCACTTATATACACTTATATAAGTGTTTACTGATAAAAAAAAAACTAAAAAAAAAATTTGTTTTTCAAGTAATTTTATCGCATAAAAAACATCGATGAAGATGCCTCGGAGCGACAATATATCGTGTGCTCTTGTTTATTGTACAGGCGCATAGCGACATGTGAAGCTCCCAACCATACTACTACCAATCTACTGCGTCAAGCATACAGCGTACATGTGGTATTCAAAGTATAATAGGCAAAAATCAATAGACAAAATTCTCAACGAAATGTGTCAGTGAAACAAAGTTCTAAGCTAAAACTCCAAGGAGATAGACATATTTTTCAAAGATCCCATAACTTGTGAAGTTATCAATTTTAGAGAGAAGACTTCGTTTAATTACGACTTAGTTTACAAGTCAGACTGACAAGGTTCGAAGTTCTGTGGTCAGGTGTAGTGACTACGAATTACAGTGGGCGATGACGGGCTGATAAAGATAATAATGACTATACGCTGGGATTTTCAAACCCTACCTAATCACCTGAAATACTACTTGTGATGGCTACAAGAGGAGTGATGAGCACAGACAGTTCTGTTTAGACTTGGCATCACGTCGGTGCTGACTCACACAGCTGGCGCCAACGTCACGTCCTGGAAACATCAGTTACGTTTAAATAAAAACATTTTAAGATCGGTACAATTCCGTTATCTGTTTTTCATCAACCAATTCCGCCACGTTTGTTTGCGATTCTCAAGCATCAATACGTTGTGTTCGCGGTTGAAATATACTCGTATACTTGTCTTTTTTGATGCATGTTTTTGGCAAATCGAAGAATTGTCCCACAATTCATAAACAAGCAAGTTTAGTACATAATTATTTTACTTATTGTAGTTGATGTTTGAGTTTTTCCTAATATTATTCGAGAGCTGAGCAGCTTATCTAGAGTAATAGTTCAGCTGGCTGAGCTGAAAGGGACAGGTAATACATGTAATTTCTATGTATGTAGAATAATAGATAGATATTATATGCACATGTTCATATATTACCTGTCACGTAACAGGTATAAAACATTTAAGATCTATGTATAATAATAGATAGATATCTTATGTATATTACCTGTCACGTAACTCGTTGAATAAGATGATCGAACATGAATAATAATTGTAGGTAAGATACAAGAGAGAAACAAAAACCAACTCAATTGTTGCTCTAATTTAAACATAAGGACTCGATTAGACCTCAGACTCAACCAGAAATAGCAGAGATTATAATAATCATCATTCCAGTCGAAAAACGTGCACTGCTGGGCAAAGGCCTCTCCCCATGATCTCCACAACGACCGGTCTTGCGCTGCCCTATCCAGCAACTCGTCGCGACCCTCACCAGATCGTCTTACCAAAAGATTGCAACACGTGAAGAATATTTTTATAGTCAAATGATCGCAGTAGTATTTATACTCAGCTAATGACTAATATCGCTATATTACTATTTACAATAACATGGAGTACTCGTATACGATACTGAGTCACGGAGCGCGCATCCGCGGGGATGTTTGTTGAAAGTCGAGTTATTTAGTTGTTAATACATAATATTGTTGTTTGATATACTCTAGCTGGAAGCGGAAATATTAGGTCAAAAACATTAGTCATTTTGATTTCTACTCGAAACCGATGTATTATTAATACTCTCTCTCTCTCTCTGTCCCCCGACTATGCATCCCCATCATGATGGTGGAATAGGGATTCTTTACGTATCTCATCCACTTTGCACGATACTGGAACATATTATGGTTTATATAGGACTCTATTAAAAAAGCAAGTGTTGTAGTGTGTAAGTTTTCAGGGTCAATTTATACTACTAATGTGAATTAATATTAACATTCTTGGCACTACTTATAAAGTCACACTCAAACATACATGCAGTTCTTTTATAAAAATATCTTTTATAATTTAGTAAAAAGAACGGTCTGTAAACATTAATATTTTAAAATAGATAAAACATTTAAGGGCAAACCAGACAGAAGGACGTAAGACGAGGACGAGACACGGACGGGACGCGGCGTCGCTTTAATGTACTTTCATATACATTGTACAGAAGCGACGCGACGCAACACATACATACTCGTATTATGTAGAGAAGACGGGGCGCGGACGCGACACTTATCGTTTCGTATTGAAGGTGCTACGTCTCCACTCCGCCCATATCTCATCCTCGTCTTTCGTCTTTTCTGTCTGGCCAGCGCCTAACGCATGCAATAATACAACGGAAAGCATTTTCCACCAAAGACACCGCGTGGTTGAAACTAGGTTACCTAATACCTATTCCCAGTACTATACTAGTAGATACCGATGCAAGTTGAGTCAACTTCAGTCTTGACACATTTATGGAAACCACAAGTGATGTGCCAAGCGGAGTTGTGTCATACGATGGGCTTGGAAGAACACTGGCGTGGATAATGGAACGCTTGGAAATATACGTTTTAGTTTAACTAAACAGCATTACGTACCTTTTTAGTGATATAATGAAAAATAATAGTGATCTCAGTTATTGTCCTATTTGTAATTGTTCGTTGATTCATTCAAATCGACGCGGCGACGATGGACTCTTTTTTATAAGACTTTTAAAAAGGAGGAGGTTGCCATTTATAACCAGTTTATTTTTTATTTATTAATTCTTTTTATTTAAACGAATTGGGACACGAATATACCTACGTACTAGCTGCGCCCCGCGGTGTCACCCGCGGTTAAAAAGCCAAATGTCATCCAAATCCGTTCAGCCGTTCTGGCGTGAAAGAGTAACAAACATCCATCCATCCATCCATCCATCCATCCATTCTTACAAACTTTCGAGAATAATATTAGTAGGATATTCGTTTTTCATACGTATAGCCATTTTTCAAAATCCAGCTCTGAATACGGGAAGTCAAAAATAGAAAGTTTAAATAAGTACATAAATAGTTGTTCATCCCGAAATGACACCTCGCGTCTCCTGTATCGAATATTTGTTTATTTTTGAAGTACAACAAAACAAGTGTTTAAAAGTTGTACTAATAAGGACTCGTGTGTAATAATAGGACCATTTTTTCGACTCTATTCCCTCTCTACAAAATTAAATGTAAATGACTTCATCTGAAGTTTACTAGCAGGAAACGGTAAGCCACATATCTGTACTCAGTGGTCGGTGAAAAGCCGTAACTCCCTGAGCACTCATTGCCCGTTTTCCCGCACGGTAAGGCACGGCACGGCACGGCCCGATAAGGCGCCGGTTGGTTTTTTTTTAATGTAGAATAGGTCGGCGTTTGACGACCAACTCGCCTGATGTTAAGCGACGTTGTGGTCTAAGATGGAGCACGACGACCTATAAGGTACTTATTCACTCTAGCCTTGAAGTTTTGTAGAGTGAAGAAGTACAAAGACGGCAGTTGAGTGAGGCGCTACAAGTGCGCTACTGCTCAGACCCGTCTTCGGAACGGTTACACCGGACTACATCCCGAAACACGAGTAGGTCATTTCACGGCATGGCTTGGTCCGGTGGGTGGTAACTAGCCACGGCCGAAGCCTCCCACCGGAGTAGAAAGGTAAAGGGTGCTATACATTTATGCGTCCCAGCTGCCATGCCGTGCCGTACCGGGCCGGGAAATGGAAAAGCGCCTATTAGGCTCCATAAAACATGCTAATGGTGGTCCATTCGATACAGTTTGCAGTTTACATAATATGCGGTAAGGGTTGGCCCAAACCAAACAGACGTCAGATAAATGAAGTTCCTTAGTGATAATACAATTTTAGGATGTCATTAAGCCAAGTTCCGGCTTCCCTGTTTCCTGAGTTTTATAATCTCGGCCTATTCGAGGCCAGAGTGAATATCTTCTAAATCTGCGTGCTTCATTTTCGACCACATCGGTGTTTACCAACAGGCGAGTAGGTGGTCAAACGCGGACCTGTCCGCAGAAAAGAGTTAACAGGTCAAAAATCACCACCAATTTTTTTTTTTTAATTTTGAAAAATCAAACTTCACTTAAAATGAAGAAAAGACGTTATAGTATATAGTCTTAATAGATAAAGTTATCGATATACTTAGCTTAAATATAAAACAGCTTTAAATCGAGATTAATGGCTGAGCGTCGTTTTAGCATGCGGGCCTAAGTATATCGATAACTTTAACTATTAAGACTATTTACTACCGACTATATACTGCCTTAGATATTTATTTAGAGAAGAAACTAAAACGGATCAATCAGAAAGTAAAGAGCGCGATTTTTAGAGTAGGTAATCGTGGCAACCCTAGTCCCGTAGCGAATCGGAAGACTATAACTTGCCTTAACACCGCTAGAAAGAGAACTGTATCGCACGTGTAGGGGGCAAAGCCCTGCAACGGTGCATGCGAGATGGCGATATGGGGGTGTGTGGTAGAGGGAAGGGGACAGGTGTCGGGAGACTGCGGTACTTCTGCCTGTAAACACGGGGGTCTTGATAAGAACTGGATAGGTGGTTCTACTTTATAATTATAACGAAAATACATTTACAAGGCATTTTTCAAACGCACCTAATACAATCTTTTAATAGTTTATTTCAATTTTCATACCTAAAAAAGATTTTTAAGACTAGTCAGTGACGAATCGAGCAAGTTGTACACCTGATGGAAAGCGCCACGTTTGCGCTACAATAGCTAAACTTACGCTAACCTAAGCTAACTTTTTTTCGCACGTTCATGAGTTAGTTCTACTAAATAAGGCACTACATTATTTTCCGTATCCTTATTATGGAGTTGTTTAAATTCCTAATGTCCTGTTTCTTCACTGGAAACGTTTCCCTTCAAAGCGGAACAAGTAAGGTTTGCATGCTACTACGGATAATTAAACCACAAAATTGAACAAACTTCTTTACAACAAGTATGAATTATAAAAATTAAACTCTAGACACAGATTTTCATCAAACATAGCTTTTTTTTTTTTTTTTGGGTGGGAAATCATCAGATGACTTCTCCCGCTCTGGGCTGAGCGGGAGGGCATGTCAGACTTCTACTGACTAAAACCCACCCGTGTTCCTTCCATTGCCTGTGTGCCAGGGCCCCGATATCCCTTTCAAACAACTCGCAACCCTGGCAGGCATTGGCCCCAGCGGACCCCGTCAGTTGGTGCTGACGTCTCTTTGAGGCGCGCGTGGAACACAACGCGCCGTCGACCCGGGCCTGGTCCTTGTCGGACGGCGAGCTACCCATCGCTCACCGTCCGCAGGCTCGCGTCTACGGTGGCCGGAAGTCACTTTGTGACTCCCGACGCCCGGGGCGTCTCCTGCGGCGACTAAGGGCGTGAGGGCGTGAACCCTGCCTCACCCTCACACGTTCCGCCTCCTCTTTAGCGAGCATTACTGCTTCGCAGAAGGAGGTGACGGCCTCCCATGCACTCTCGCTCCGAACCATGGCCTGAACCAGGGCCGGACGCGAGAGGTCGCTGCTGCCGATCGCCTCCGTGAGGACACGGCGGTGCTCCGCCCAGGCCGGGCAGACCTCCACCGTATGTTCCACCGTCATCAAACATAGCTACGAGTAAGAACACTCCCGACTAATTCACCTTTCAAATAAAAACAAAATATGTAAAACAAAATCGGTTTATCCGTTCGGGAACTACGATGCCGGCCGGATACAGGCAGACAGACAGACAGACACATCAAACTACCACCATATAACACCAGCTAAAATGACGATTCGGTCTTTAGAATCAAGGGGGTTCACCGACTTGTGACTACAGCTTACTAAATGCTTACAATCCGTCACGCCAAGCCCATTGAACACTAACAAGTGGTAAACTAAGGAAAATCACTGAGAATTAGCAGAAATATTAATTACAACTGACAATAGATACGCATGAAACCAAGAACCATTACTAGTAGCTAAAGAATTTCGCACGCGTTTTTACAAATACAACAATTCATCTTAATTGGTCAAGCTTGTTGTAGGACGAGTTGACGAACTAGTCATACGTAAGACAGGTTTTACAGAACTAATTACATATTAATTTAAACAAACTAACTGCGCGCCTACGAAAATCTTGACAATAACGTTTTTCTACCATTTCATCATACTAATATTATAAGTACTGCTGTGTTACTGTTCACTAATAAATGGCTGGACTGATTTCTAATAAACAGTTATAAATAGTGCACAACAAAATAATTAGTGAGGAAGGTCATAAGATATTATTATATCCCTAAACGTGCCAAATATTCTAGAAAACTTCGTAAAAAAATCGTTGCTATACTCTATTAAAGATAGCTTGATCTCTGCGACAGTTGTCTGCAAAATCACGCCTATGAAGTCCTGAATTATACTTTTTTGTTGGTTGATAATGATCTCTTATTTAATTCCTTTAGTCGTCGACTAAACAATATTTTCTCTGTACGATTCAAGCAGTACTGACTAAATAAAATAAAATTTCGTTTTCTTACAGGTTTATTGTGTACTAGCTCTTTTGCCAGCGGCGTCGCTCGCGTTTCATAGCCTATGTCACTCAGGATTAATGTAGCTAATGGTAAAAGAGTTTTTGAAATCGGATTATCGTAGTTTTAGAGTTTATTCCTTACAAACATAGAAAAATACAAACATATCCTCTTTTAATATTAGTGTAGAATACAAAACTGTATGCACATATATATTTGACTGACTCGGTGGCCGAGTTGGTAGTGAACCTACCTTCTGAGCTTGGGGGCGTGGGTTCGATTCCCACCTAGAGCAAACATAAATGTGATGAACATTTGTGTTTGTTCTATGTCTGGGTGTTAATATGTATTTATGTATGTATTTAAAAATATCTAAGTATGAATATCAGTCTCTGGCAGCCATAGTACAAGCTTTGCTTAGTTTGGGGTCAAGCGACCGTGTGTGGAAGTGTCCCGAATTTATTTATTTATTTATTTATATAAGTAGGTTTAATTTTTTTAATCTCCCTTCTAAAAAAACGAACACGACAAGTAGGTCCATTTTCCGATTTTCCCACAGTTGTATAAATAGCATCTCGTCGATGGAAAGCTACCTACGAGTCTATAATTAGAACACAATGTGCAGGAAAACATCGCGGAAACGGCTCCGACAGCGAGTCAACACACGGGGAATGACAATCGAAATCGATTGAAAACAGCACTTGGAACACCATCGGCACAATCGATTCGATTCGATTCTGATTACGTGCTGAACTTGAGTACTAGTTACTTTATTTTAATTAAATATTAGCTTTGCCTTGGCTAAACAACTAGTGACCCTATGAGCTGATGACCTCGCGAGTCTTTCCCTCCCATATCTCCGCCATTTCGAAAATATCCAAAAACTGTTACCGAATAAATGTGTATATTATCGATCTAAAGAAACTATGTCATGTGTAAAATACCTATCATGAAATGAGAAAAAAAATGAAACATACCTAATACATAGGCCTGCAGGAACCTATGTCATATGGGTAACATACGTAACACATAGGCCTATAGGAACCTAAGCCTTACGTGTAACATACCTAACACATAGGCCTATTGGAACCTATGTCATTTGTGTAACATAACACAGGCCTATAAGAACCTATGTCATAAGTGTAACATTCTACATATGCCTACGTGTAGGATTAGAATTTGTCGAAATATCGATTGCGTGACCGTAATGTATGGTCTCGCGAGTCTCGCTTGTAATAAGTTAACGAGTTCAATTGGATTCGAATAAGTGATGCGGGCGGGTCATGCTCGACCAGATCCTTGTCTGTATGGATAAGTTGTAACTTTAGGCATGATCTAAAAAAACAAGGTTTACCGTTCTGGGAATTGACACCCAGCTATGTCATTCATCATCGTTTAACTCTCGAACTTGTTGTAAATCACTTATTTCGGTCTTGATTTTAGATAAATTGACGTAAGTGCGTGTCACCACAAAGAACCCACGTGACCTTTTTTTCGCTATACCTGGCGGAGTATATTATTATACCATGACTTTAGTAGCACGACGATAATGGGTTTAAAAGATATTGTGCGGTATTGAAGGTGGTACAAAAAAGAAACGTAAACAAAGATCGCTAATATCCGCACCGCTCCTGTTTGAAAGAGAGCATGAGACGCACAAACAAACTTAATTATTTTCAAAGGACAACGATCGCTATTGTTTAGTAAACTAGTCCATTTCCATTTGGTCCAACTTTGCATTTCCAAATAGTTTCTAGAACTCGGAACGTATCAAAGTAACCTAATTCAGAAATAACTGTGCATCAGTCCGAGTAACCCGATTTAGTCGTGGCTTGAAGTTCTGTTATTTTAGCCTACTTTTCATAGACATACTTGTAGTCCCGAAAATGTGTCGTTCACTTGTTTAGGAAACAGAAATGAGAGTTTATTGACAACTCCAATACGTAGACGTATGAATGTTGACCCATTTATGTTTGGTGCATAATATAGTGCGAGCTAGGTATATGGGTCGAACCTGGGGCCCCTTTTTTATGTCGTAGGTAACAATCAAGCTAACAGGCTGCCTGATGGTCAGCGATCACCGTCACGTATACCTGTAATACCAGGGGCACCACAGATACGTTGCCGACCCTTAAGGACTCTATTGACAGCCCATTTCAAGAACCCCAAGTTGTAGTTACTCGGAAATACTGTAGGAGGGAGCTCATTCCACAGGTAGTCGGTGTGCGGCAAAAAAGAGCAGTGGAATAATAAGGCTGTAGATGATGATGATAGGTTAGTTAAAGCTAAGAAGCAGGGCCGCCATGCCAAAATTTTTACGTACAATAAATTACCAAATCGTATAACCGAACTAGATAATAACCAATTTAGACAGACGCATTTCATTCATTTCATACATTTCTTTCAAAGCAACCCCTTTTACAATTTAAGTGACTATGTAGGTATGGACATTTGAGTTCTCGGAATCCTTATTTTTGTACCGAAATCAAACGGAACAGGTTTTGACATAATAATTTATTAACTTTCTTTATTAGCGAACAATTATACGAGTATGTTATTTTTTTTTTTTAACACTTTACCTGATTTTAAGATATTTTTGTAAAAATATTGAATGTAAATTATGGTCAATAAATACATACCTATTTCTGATTCTAATTCTGATAGTTTAATAGTCCGACAAGAGTGTTTCGTAGTAAAATGTCAAGTTGGTAATCAATTGTGGGTTTGACTGATCATGACTTGATGACGTTGTAGGTCCACACTCACACCAATCGCGGATGCAGTCGGAATGAAAACGTCGCGTGGCTTGCAAAGAGAGCGATCCATAGAGAATAAGATGACGATATCACGATCAGCTAGTTTACAATGATCTCACGATTTCAATCAATATCGTCACGTCGTTAAACTTAACACAATTCAAAGTAGCCCAAAGTTTCCATAACAGCTCCCGATGTTTACCAAACTCCCGCCCTGACACTACCGCGTCTACCGAGTCCATTCAAAGTGATTTATGTATGGGTTTGTATGGGTTGTGAGTCTGTAGGTATGGCTGTCTAAAATAGCCCGTGACTGGATAAGGAGCTATTTTCGTATGTTGTTTTTATGGGAGCTATTTTTCCTTGAGATACCGCGGTTGTAGAGTAAGAAAGCACAGATGATATATTCTGGATACACTTTTGAGCTTTTACACAACAAATACAGCTTAACTGGTTTTGTTTACATTTGGTAATCTAGAAATTCGAAAAAGTTAAAGAAACATGCTCTTTATGCCCCTAAATTTCCTGTATGAATATTATTTTTCAAAATTGCAGAGTTAACCTTCTGCCTGTTTCTAGTCTAAGCCACATCTGTGAAGGTAGCCTATATTGCTGTAGGTGACATTGTTTAGTTGGGTGTTTGTGAGCATTTATAATCTCATTGTAGTGTCGTTCGGAGATCATCTCATCCTTTTTCAGGCCCCTCACTGCAGTACCATGTAGGTCAGGTTATGGTTTAACGTAAGGGCGTTCCTAGACGAGCCAGCATATTTTCAATGCAAAACTGGCAATATTGCCGACTGTAGCCACGCCATCATCACCTCCGCTAGAAATATATGACAATATGGCCGGGTAACACTCAAAATATTGCCGGGCCAGCATTGTCAGGCCCACAGATCATACAACCTTGTTTGTATGATCTGTGGTCAGGCCAGTATTGCAGTAAAAAGAGTCTAGGAGCGCCCTAACAGGCATTGAGAGGGTTACAGCTAATTTCGGGCTTCCTGTTAAGGTACATATACTTCATTAAGATAATATCATTAAAATATACAAGTACTGAATTAAAATATTACTGATTAAAATATACGGTACGAGTAAGAAAAATGTAGTATGACAGTTAATTTACTTTTAACGAGCAACTTTTAACAAATTAAGATTTTAGTCCAAACAAGTGTTTATTTATGAAAACAGATTTAAATACAAAGAGTTATGTGTTAACGACACGAAACCTAGTTACGTTCAAAATGAGATATTTTGTAATTCCGACATAATTGCACAAACAGGATACTGTTAACTAATTAGTTATAAAATAACAAGGTAAGTATTTGTTAATAAAATAAGATGGAAATATTCTAACGGGGTAAGTAATTATTAGTAGCAGTTCGACGGAAACTAAAATGTCCGCGGGCCATTAGCGCAAATGAGTTTCCCTATTTTGATTATAATTTAACGGAGAGCGATAGCAGCCTAGTTGAGAGAAGGCCCGCCTCTCAAGCCAGAGGGAGCGGGTTCGAACCCAGCCGACGGCATGCAACAAATTTGTTCATTGTGTGAGCATATGTGCGTATTATATGTCATCTGCTACATGACTGGAGCCCGGTGTATGGCGACAGGCTCGCCTCCTGTCACATTTGGGACTGAATATCGTCCGGCGAAGTGTGGGTGTTGTGTTACACCTCTGTCAGCCCCTTCGGGGTAAAGGCGTCACGATATGTTTAACGGTTAAATTTTGTTAAATTAGATTTTCAAATGATTATTTCGTTCCATAAGATAAAGAAAGGGATGCTTAGATGGTTTGGACACATTGAGAGAATGAATGAAAAAAGATTGACGAAACAGATTTACAAGGCGAGTGTGATTGGTCATCAAGTCGGCAAAGGGCGACCTAGGGAAACGTATCAGGATCAAATCCAAGACGTTTTGAAACAAACCCAGGTCAGGAGTACGCGTAACCGACGAGCATGTATGAAGGGGCTCGTGAAAGTAGAAGGAACGAAAGATGTGTGCCAGGATCGTAACAAGTGGAGAGAAGTGGGCTCTGCCTACCTCTAAGGGAAA
Source organism: Peribatodes rhomboidaria (assembly GCA_911728515.1). Taxonomy (NCBI): domain Eukaryota; kingdom Metazoa; phylum Arthropoda; class Insecta; order Lepidoptera; family Geometridae; genus Peribatodes; species Peribatodes rhomboidaria. The sequence continues at coordinate 1,599,657 of OU452184.1, read as the reverse complement.
AAGGCGTGACTACATGTGTATGTATGTATTTCGTTACACTGGAAAAGTAGAAATGTAGATGTGACCTTAAATGACGGGAAGTCTGTTTAATAAACAGACTTCAGCTGTACTTTTTTATACTTACTTAGACCTAGTTGTTTTTTGCAGTAATAAAGTTTTTTTTTCATTTTATCTAGTATTGGAAGCTGGGGCGCTGGTATTAACAGACTTCAAAGAAGTAGGAGGTTCTTAATTCATCATTATGTTTTTTTTGTTAACTTGTAACTTTTTGTTGTTCACACCAGCAATTACAAACAAAAACATTAACACTTAGAATAACAAATGGCGGCCTTATCACATAAAGTGATCTATTCCCGGCAACCTAAGCTGAATAAACTTTGTTGTATAACGACGTATGGCAATCATGTTCGTTGCGATAACTATCGCAACATCACATTTGAAAGTCGCATTAAGTGTAATTACCCATTTTAATTAATTATCCGAACATAATTAGCCACATTTCAACGGAAGCAAACTAAGTATGGCAAGCGACTCACCATCAAGTTATCCACAGAGTTGTACCCGCATATCACATATCCCATAACACGATTAGCCATTTTCCGTTCACCAAGCACACTTAACAACACACTGTATAAGGAAGACACGTGTCAATCACCACACTCTACAAACACCATGTATGCAATCGAGGAATAAAAAAGTCAACAAATCAGGCATCGTTAGAAAGAGAAAGCACTATCAATGCAATTAAAGTTTAATTGATGTAATTTTCCTCCTTCACAACTACTTTGAACTCTATTCCGTTTTGTTAAAGTCGATATCACTGTCGCACTATTTGTAGTACTCACTACGTATAAGATCACGAAACGTAATTTTCAGTTTGTAAATTAAAAGAGCGTTAAGTGCGTACGTCTGTCATAGACGGCGGGCGAGGAGTGACTGATTGGGTCGGTCGTTGGTAGCAAGCACTCCCGGTTACAAGTGGCAAGAAGCAGAGGTACTGCATACTGCATGGGATCGCACAGTATTTGTTTAGACTGTAAAGTCTACGCATAGGAGTATAAGGCATAGTGTTATGGCATACCGTAGTAAACAAACATGCCATATCAGAGGCCTAACAGCGGCCTAAGATGCTCAGAGACCTTCAGAATGCTTGACACAAGAACTTGACACTCGGTCTGTACGAGTTCTGCTCAAGCATGTATTTTCACAAAATCCAGTAATGAGACAAGTAGCTAGCCTAGTGGTTATGCCTGGCCTGGTCGTGACAAGATCCAGAGTCACTTGGCTCTAAAACGACTGATCGGATTTCTGCAAAACTTGGTATGGTTGGCTTAGGTGGAAAACAAATCGATATGTCTATCTCAAAGTTTTCTCTTGTTTATGTTTTTGTTATTGTGATGAAACTCTAGTATTGTTTCTCTCTCTCGCTTTCAAAGTCAAAGTGCCCTTATTTAATCGGGTATCGAAGATATGTACACTTATGAAGGTCATCGTTATAAAAATGACCTTACCGCCTCGTTAAAAAAAGAGCCACTACTCAGAATAACAGGCAAGAAAATGAGGGGCATATTTTTTCAACAATCAAAAAATCTCTAAAACTCTCAATAATCTTTTCCGGAATTTATATGTCACGTCAGCCTTCCTCACTTCTCCACTTCCCTATAGCCTATACATCGCCTTATGTGACTACACTCTCTCATATAATTTTGCAATACATTTTCTATTGTATATTCTGCGGTATGTAAATGCAAATGGTTGTTGCCACATGTGCCTGTTCCAGAGCTTGCGTTCATTTCGAGTGGCCATTACATGATCGGAGCGGGAGAGAACAACGTTCCGTTTCAACGAGGAAGGGCGCACGGTCGATGATTAATGACTTCCTTGATTGTCAAGGCAATTAATTGGTACTGACTATGCTTTTGGTTTAGTACTAAGTAACTTTGTTGGCGAAGCGTCCCAAGTCTTGTCCTGGCCGCATAAAAACATGCGCGCGCGACAAAGTTCTGCTTGTCACTTTTTGTCGTGTGAGAACGTGACAAGGCTATGTGTAAACATACTTCTCTCTCGATAAAAAGAGTCGACATACCGTTGTCGCGTTGCGTATGCTGGCTGTAAGCCTGGCTTCCGATACTAACCCGTTGTCCTAGGTGGGCGACCAACGCGACGTGATGCGTCGTACGTAACGCGACCAATTCTTCACGCGACGTGTGTCTTATAGCATAAAACACAAATTCGCACTTCATCGCGTCTCGTTGCGGATTGATTTGTGCGGCCACCCACGATAGTTTGGGGATAGCGACTGTTTGATATTTCCGCAAAGCGTCGCCTCGCTTGTCGCGTTGGCGTTGGTCGCTCATGTAGGACCACGGGTAATAAGCGCCTTGTCGATATCGAAAGACCTCTGGGAACCTTCAGTCGATGCCTGGCATGAACTTTGGTTTGGTATGTTTAAAAAATTGACTAGGAACTGGGGCTCTATTCTTATAAATGTAAATCGAAATATTTTTTGGTCATTGTCTCTTTCGTTTGAAAATTCATAGGGGAGTGGCCAAGATAAACATCTCACGCGTCAAAAGACGAGGCCCGGGACCGGCCGGCTTGAGGCGATAATGATAGGTGATAAAATGCAAGATCAAAAATCGATCAAATAGCGAGAAAAGTAGCTTAATTGCGAGATTAAACATTGTATTACATAGATCCAGCGCCTTTATTATAGACGTTCGTTTGTGATTCTGATTCTAAACTGTGATTCTGAGTCGAGTGCGAGCGGGAGTGCACGATGCAAGCAGGTTGACGTGAACGGGATAGCATGTGACCACTATCACAATCCTGATAACGATCATGTGCTACAAATATGAAAAAATATGCCCCTTAATGTGCCTGTTCTTCTTGGTAGTGTCTCTCTTGGATTAGATTTAATCGATTTATTTTTTTAACATTTGATTTGATCAACTACATAATTAGCCGATCGTTATGTTACGGGCAATTTGAAAAGTCTGGTTCCTCTGAGTAATAAAATAAAGAAATAAATTATATTTAAAATAAATAAAAAAGCCGGTCTGTATGCGCAAAACGACTTGGAGCTACTTGGCTAGCCTGTTCATTTAAGTAGGGGAGGTTACGGGTTGTTATAAAAAATAACCACGAAGGCTAAGGCGGGAACTCCGCTTTGCTTCGCTCCCGCTTTAGCCTTCTAACCTAACCAATCAAAGTCGAATTTGCTCTGATAGAGGAGTTGGGCAGGAGAGACGCTCTAGGTCTAATGACCGTTCCATTTCAATACTGCCCGGTTAATCATGTTGCCCTTAACATATACATACATCCGTATAGCTTTCACACGTTGCCTTATTTGGAAAAATTTGACATGATCTAATATGTTGACAGCTTTACTATGTCGTTTGTAACACTATGTTGCTAAGTGACTGAAAAGTTACGACTCATTGCGTTATTTCAGCATATAAGTACAAATTACGTACGATATTAAACATAAAGTGGACGAGATTGGCTGCAGTAGTAACACCAAGAGAAAAAGGTGTTAGAGTCATTTTTTTGGCTTTGAAGTTCATAAGTCATCAATACCCAAATGAATGAAGATCATTTGATTTGATGACGATCTAAGTTAAAGTTGTACTTGTATCTACTACAAAAAGCTTAAAGTCAAGCTAAGATTGTATTTAAGTATGTTAGTCTGTAAGAGCGATAATAGCCTAGTTGGAGAAGGCCCGCCTCTCAAGCCAGAGGGAGCGGGTTCAAACCCAGCCGACGGCACGCACCTATTTCTTCATCGTGTCAACAAATGTGCGTATTGTATGTATGTCATTTGCTACATGACTGGAGCCCGGTGAATGGCGACAGGTTCGCCCCCTATCACATTTGGGACTGAATATCCTCCGGCGAAGTGTGTGTGTTGTATTACACCTCTGCCCCCTCAGGGGAAATGCGTGACGATATGTTATGCTATGAAGTCTGTAAGGTATTCATTCCTATGGTCCTCTGTATCTTGCATTGCATACAATTCATATAATATAATAATAAATATACAATTTATATTGCCTGAAATAAATGGATATATTATTATTATTATAAAAAGCAAGCAAATCAAGCCCCGAAAATAAATAACGTTGACAGATTAATGTTATCCAGGAGCGAGCAAGGTTATCGGACTTCCTATAAACATTGGGTCATTCATACACTGATACGCGGCGTCGGCTGACCTCGCTTTAACTGTCTTCAAATATTTGCCGATAACAGGCCCCTAATGTTAAATGCTTGGGGTACAGTTCTGTCGAAAAACACATTGATTGGCACTCTACAGAAAAAAAAGTTTCCATTTACTGAGCAAAACATGTATTTTTTTTCTTCAAATTATCTCCTTTACTGTAGTGTAGAGGCGCGAAAGTTACTGTCTGTCTGTTTGTTTGTGGTATCTATCATGAAGAACAGAGCTTGTGGAAAGGAGTTACTGTAGACAGTTACCTAGGTATACCTCAATGATGGACGTAGAAAACGTTTTCGAAATAACAGTTTACAGTAGGTATAGGTACGCATGTGATAGCAAGCAATGCTAACTATCACATAAAACCAATACCAGGGCCATACGAAAATGTCGAAATTATGATGAACTATGAAAACCGATAATAATTAGACTGACCAAAGTACAAAAACAAGGTATCTGCAACAAGATCTGCACGTTCAATAAACTGCCACATAGCATTAGTAATTTACACGCTCAACATTTTAAAATTAAAATTAAACAGTTCTTTGAGACCAACCCTTTTTATTCACTGAATGAATTTATGAATATGCGACTGACTGAATCTTCATTCTTAAAAAATCATTAAATTAGAATAAATTTTATTAAACACTAGCTGCGCCCTGCGGTTTCACCCGCGGTTAAAAAGTATCCTATGTGCTATTCTAGACTATAATCTATCTCTGTGCCAAATTTCATCCAGATCTGTTCAGCCGTTCTGGCGTGAAAGAGTAACAAACATCCATACATCCATCCATACATACAAACTTTCGCGTTTATAATATTAGTAGGATTTAAAAAATATTATGTACACATTTAAAAATCTGTAATTGACTTGCTCAGTGTAACGTTTTGTTATAAGGCCAATAAAGCACACATATGTTCAACCGATCGAGCGTTAGCGAGTTTGCGATGTTTTTTGTACGGATGGACGTCTTCCTCCATAGATCGCATTTCTTAAAAACTGATTAGAGTAATGGACTTATCGAACCTGCTCTAAAGGTTTCACGAGAATCTCATGAGAAATGCGATCTGTACAGGAGGATAGACGCCGGCCGCGATATCATCACCTCACAGAGCCACTACTTCATTATACTAGGCTTACGTTTACCCGCCATCCCGCCTACTAAACAGCAATGGAGCACGCTTCCCTAAAAGAAACCGATTCACTCGAGACCTCAGATCAACCTAGAGAATGAGATGGCGCACGGCGTATGATCTAAGTGAAGCCAAAAACCATCAAAAAACTACGCTACTGTCGTATAGGTACACAACACTCACACATTGACGCAAAAAACTACGCTACTCGCTTGGTCATTCTTACCTCGACCTTATGAAAATGGGTTTATGGTATAATTTCGTGTACTTAAATATACATAGTGCATTATAAAAGTGTGGCCATGACTACATTTTGAGGTTCTTTTGCAACTTGCAAAAACTGTGCAGATTTTTACAAACCAAATTTGAAAAAGCTTTAACACTAAACTCTTACAAATATGTGCAGTTTTAGAATATTAAATCTACTAAGGTTGTATATTGGAACGGAAATGGCTAACGTAGAGTTTGGGAATAAATCTTAGTTTCCGTGCAATTGTAAATGTTTTTAATGGCAACATTACCACGCGCACACGCTTAAAAAGAAGTGGCTTCAGCGAGATATAACGTAGTGTTCCATCTTTTCCTCTAGATTGATCTGAGCTCGAGACATGAAAACAATATTTTCGCAGATTAGGTAACAGTTACTGCGTCTCAGAGAAGCTATGTCAAAGCCCGCGGCTGTACCTTCCTCTATCGTACGCCATCTCAGCCGTCCCAGCATTAATTACAAGCGAGTTAACGACCGCGAGTACGCCATTGTGCCGGCGCGGCAGACCATGTTTCCTTGTCATTCTTCGACGCGTTCCTGAATGTTACTAATACTAACGGCAGAAAACCTCCGTGAATACATTCACTTTTCTTTTTTATGTAATCGGCCGAGCGAGCGTTAGCGAACGAAGCGTCTTTACTGCAGGTTCGACAACAATGCTTTCGTATGTACGGATCTGCGTCTTCGTCTACAGGTCACATTGCTCAACTGATTTTCGTAAAGTTTTGTGAGCAGGTTCGATAATTATAAAGATTTTTCGCGAGTCAGTTTCTGATATTTTTGACGTGACAAGAGCCGGCTGCACGCACGAAAAAACATGACTCATGCGGCGTTACCTCGTTCTGAGGCGTTCCATGTAAGGCTTGAAGTGCAAGCGAGAGCGCGGAACGAGCTTTCACAATCCTTTGCGTTCGGCAGCGTTCGACATCCGTCTCTCTCCTACTTGAGTGAGCACGTTGTCACGTTCAACTATCGTCAGTAAACCGACTTTACAGGCAACTAATTTTTTAAATTGTGGAAATCCTCCATGTCGAGAGGACACGACCTGTAAATGAGGACAGACGCTTGTCGCGCGGTCTCCAGCTCACAGAGTCACTATAGACGCAGGCTAGCTGCGAGATCTAGACAGCTCACAGAGAAGTAATATTAATTATTATAATATAATAATATTTTATAGTTAAAATTTAAGTAATTATAGTTTCTTATGCACTCATTGTTATTGTAGGATATACATATATATATATTTAATCATTTGTAACTTGTCTATGTTAGCTTTTTTCCTTTTTTTGTAACATCTTTATGTCGACAGAGGATCATTATATGTATAAAAACTTTTTGCTAACAGGATTCCTCGACACAGGCTTTGCCTAGTGAGGAAACTGTTGTTCATTTACCTCTTTTTTTTTTAAACTCCTCTGCATGTTATGTTACTACCAAGTTTTATATTTTATGTGTATTTTTCTTATGTGTAGTATGTATATTGCAGCTAATAAACATTTTCATTTTCATTTTCAATAATATAATATAATAATAATATAAATAAGTAATATTAATTATTATAATATTACTTCTCTGTGAGCTGTCTAGATCTCGCGGCTATATAGCGTCTGTCCTGGGGGCTTACCACAACCTCTTAAAACATCATTAATTAAGCCTTACTTCGTAGTTTCGTACCATGACCACCCTAAAAGTATTCCTGTTAAGTTTTGTTATCGCTTAGCAGTTTTGATGACGTCACTCGATTTCGTTCATTCAATCCAAGGAACATTTGTTTAAAAACCGTACCATGACCTCTAAAGTATTCCTGCCGAGCTGTCAAAATAGCAGGAATGATACAAATTACAAGGATTGTTAAAAAGTTGCTCTCCGTGTAACTTTTTCTATATAGAAGTGAGTTTTTGCTGTGTTTCTGAGGTTCTATTTGTAATATTTAGCAAGATGGCCGATGATTTGGAAACTTTAGAGTTTCTCGAAGCAGATAATAGAAGCTCCGTACTACAAAGGACGCCTTCGGACGGGCTCCAGAATAAATTTCAACCCATTTTCACATAGATTTTTATTGGCTAAGTCAGCTCCTTTTGATGCACTTGCTTCTTCTTAGAGTGAGCCTTCGCCTGCAGACTCCTATTAAAGCCCGCAGCGATTTCACTGTGGGTTTTTAAAAAGTTTCACATGATATCGAACTGCTTCGCTGAGACTCTGCGGCCGCTGTGACAAATTATTCTAAGCATTAAATTCTATAAATATCACCAAAATAATTTTCACAAACTTTAATTGGATACAGCAATTGAATTTTAATTTACCTTCATGATCATAGGTAGATTTAATTTACGTTTTTGAGGGGAACCGAAAAGATGGTGTCATGATTTTGTATTATTTTCTAAAACGAAAACTCGCCTTTACTGAAAGAGGGAAAGAGGAGCGAGATTTATCTCATTTATCTTCATCAGAGATTTAATGAAAAATGTTATGACAAACATACGGAAGACTATGGTAGTATGGCTATGTTGCCTCTAGCCTGCCCTATGAGACAAAACAAAAAAAAATCGTTTTTGACATTGTTCATTTTTTTTTTTTTTTAATTATTCATGACCATGGATACTCGTCCTTCAGTCGGATTCTTAGTAATATTTTTTTCCTTCAGTAACAGATGATGGGATGATGATGATGAGGTGATGATGAAGACGATGAATCCCTCCCCTTTCCCCATTCCAGTAAAGTTATGGATACTTTACTGAAACTTTAAGTGAAGTTTTGTAGAGAACACGAAAAATCGCGTTTCGCGATGTTTGTATCATTTGCCCACACTCGTGCACGTTGACGAACCGGTAAACGTTAATAATCCACCATTATTACACTTTAACACTCGAAGAATCACAAGTTTTAGAAAATAATACAAAAACACGACACCATCTTTTCGGTTCCCGCCAAAACTCCTGACATTGTTCATTTTTTTTTTTTTTAATTATTCATGACCATGGATACTCGTCCTTCAGTCGGATTCTTAGTAATAATTTTCCTTCAGTAACAGATGATGGGATGATGATGATGAGGTGATGATGAAGACGATGAATCCCTCCCCTTTCCCCATTCCAGTAAAGTTATGGATACTTTACTGAAACTTTAAGTGAAGTTTTGTAGAGAACACGAAAAATCGCGTTTCGCGATGTTTGTATCATTTGCCCACACTCGTGCACGTTGACGAACCGGTAAACGATAATAATCCACCATTATTACACTTTAACACTCGAAGAATCACAAGTTTTAGAAAATAATACAAAAACACGACACCATCTTTTCGGTTCCCGCCAAAACTCCCCTGACATTGTTCATACAACCAAGTGTCGCCAGATGTTTCGAGCGATTGTACGCGGGTGAGGAAAATAAAAATTCTTAAGGAAGAAAATAATAAGAAATCATAGTGTTTTTACTTGCAACTTGTAAAAACCGTAAGTGTAATTTCCCTGTATCGATAGGATATTGTAGGCACGATTTCGCTATGCAGTCGTACTATTGTACGACCCCGATTGTACGATTTTTACATGGCAAAAATCGTATAATTACAATTGACATCGTACATCTGGCAACACCATACTCCAAAATACGCAAAAGTACCACAGAGTGTATAAAAACACTTGTTTCGTACATTCTTTTGATATCACTGTAGCAGGAGTAAAAACGTTTTAAAACAGTAGTGTTTTCAATGCTTGTGGTATGATACAAAACAATACTTAATAAGGAATGTAACAAAACGTTCCTGCGCAATGATGTTTTTGTAAAAGTTCATGGTAAGCCCCCTGTAGAGGGAGACAGCCGGACCGAAATCCGGACATACGTAAACAATTTTGCCTTAGCTGATGCAGACGATTTGCTAACACTCGATCGGTCGATAATCGTTTAACTGAGGCAAATGTTGTTACAAAATAACAACACTGGCCAGTGTTGTTATTTTGTACTATTAGGAGATTTGAGATTCTCATCTCACATTTTATCGTCCTTGTTGCTCTCATTTGAAACGTCATAGGTGTGAGAGTGACCAAGATAAAATCTCATCTCATCTCACGCGCAGGAATAGCCCCCCTGTATCTTAAATACCTTACACACTTACATAAGTTCATCATTACAGGGGGCTTACCATGAACTTTTACAAAAACATCATTGCGCAGGAACGTTTTGTTACATTCCTTAATAAGTATTGTTTTGTATCATACCACAAGCATTGAAAACAATAATGTTTTAAAACGTTTTTACTCCTGCTACAGTGATGTCAAAAGAATGTACGATACAAGTGCCTTTATACACTCTGTGGTACTTTTGCGTATTTTGGAGTATGGTGTTGCCAGATGTACGATGTCAATCGTAATTATACGATTTTTGCCATGTAAAAATCGTACAATCGGGGTCGTACAATAGTACGACCGCATAGCGAAATCGTGCCTACAATATCCTATCGATACAGGGAAATTACACTTACGGTTTTTACAAGTTGCAAGTAAAAACACTATGATTTCTTATTATTTTCTTCCCTAAGAATTTTTATTTTCCTCACCCGCGTACAATCGCTCCTAAGAAACATCTGGCGACACTTGGTTGTATGAACAATGTCAAAAACGATTTTTTTTGTTTTGTCTCATAGGGCAGGCTAGAGGCAACATAGCCATACCACCATAGTCTTCCGTATGTTTGTCATAACATTTTTCATTAAATCTCTGATGAAGATGATGATAAATGAGATAAATCTCGCTCCTCTTTCCCTCTTTCAGTAAAGGCGAGTTTTCGTTTTAGAAAATAATACAAAATCATGACACCATCTTTTCGGTTCCCCTCAAAAACGTAAATTAAATCTACCTATGATCATGAAGGTAAATTAAAATTCAATTGCTGTATACAATTAAAGTTTGTGATTTTTTTTTTTGTGATATCTAGAATTTAATGCTTAGAATAATTTGTCACAGAGGCCGCAGAGTCTCAGCGAAGCAGTTCGATATCATGTGAGACTTTTTAAAAACCCACAGTGAAATCGCTGCGGGCTTTAATAGGAGTCTGCAGGCGAAGGCTCACTCTAAGAAGTAAGAATTGCATCAAAAGGAGCGGACTTAGCCAAAAAAAAATCTATGTGAAAAAGGGTTGAAATTTATTCTGGAACCCGTCCGAAGGCGTCCTTCGTAGTACACGGAGTTAAAAAAAAAGTTACACGGAGAGCAACTTTTTAACAATCGTTGTAATTTGTATCATTCCTGCTATTTTGACAGCTCGGCAGGAATACTTTAGAGGTCGTGGTACGGTTTTTATACAAATGTTCCTTGGATTGAATGAACGAAATCGAGTGACGTCATCAAAACTGCTAAGCGATATCAAAACTTAACAGGAATACTTTTAGGGTGGTCATGGTACGAAATTACGAAGTAAGGCTTAATTAATGATGTTTTAAGAGGTTGTGGTAAGCCCCCAGTATAATAAAATTAAATGAAAATATATTAGCTGGGATTTCCTGCCTGTGTCGCTTCCCAGTAATAATAATTATAATCCTACTAATATTTTAACGCGAAAGTTTGTAAGAATGGATGGATGGATAGATGAATGTTTGTTACTCTTTCATGCCAGAACGGCTGAACAGATCTGGATGAAATTTGGCATATAGATAGATTATAGTCTAGAATAGCACATAGGATACTTTTTAACCGCGGGTGAAACCGCGGGTCGCAGCTTGTATTAAATAATATTAAATTACATCGTAAGTAGATTTAGATTATTCATAACTGTGGTCTGGAAGAGATTACTCTTAAAGATAAGATCGCTTCTTGTGCTTTTCTCTATTGTTTTCGTGGGTTTTATTAGTGTCAATAAATTGTTATTGTAATAATTATATGCTATTGTATTGTATCCTTATTTCTTACTAGCTAGAACTAAACATTAATAATTCATAGAAATTATCTTCTAAGAAATTTTGTTCTCGTTTTTTTTTCGTATTCCATCGTATTGTATCCTTACCTTACTAGCTAGTTTAATCAATAACCTCCTTATTAATAAAAAGTTAATCTCGGAATAGTATAAAGTTCTATCTTTTTCGATTAAACTAAAAATTTTAAAAAAAAAAGGTATGACTTGGTTGTATAACTTTTCCGAGGCTATACAACGATTATTAGTAAGAGGGTAAGTCGATAGTTAATCTAAACTCCGTTGAATACGGCACGGATAAAATTAAATGTAAATTTACGAGAATCTAATAATTGTATAACTTCACTTTTCTGCGACATTTTCGTAATGCAATAAAGCAATCGGTAGCTACCTACCTATATGAGATAAAAAAAAAATATTTTTTTTCGAGTTTTTTACCTATTCAGTTACTCAGAACCGCGTGTGAATTAACCCCCATTTGATCCAATGTCTACAATTTTGATAGTTATTAGAATGTGACATTACATTTTATAAAAATCTAGCTAGGTGTATGGGTACGTGAAGCGCTCACTATCAGGCGAGCAACATGTCCGACGTCATTGCAATTCCAGGAGGTCTATTCTGGCACGTGCGATGTTACGTCGTTGACTCTTACTCCCATGACTTTTCTAACGACACAGACAGGGACAGCGGTATTATCGAACGCGCCAGAATACAGCTACAGTTGTCATAAAAATTAATGTCGTGTCCTTGTTACCACCGCAATGATATAAACATGTGCGAGCAATATTAAACTTTATATCATCTTAACACAATAATCCGAGATCAGGGGCAATGCAGTAAACAGAAATTCGCGTGTTTATCTGTCTGTTACAGAGAATGAGGTCGCGAGGGTTGTACTCAGGGTGGGGGTGGGTGAGCAGGTCAGTTACCCCGGACATAAAAACTGATTGATTTTAGTGTCTTTAGGGAAGAGCTTTTGTTGTCATAAGAAATTCTGCTTTTATATCATTGCGTAATTAGATTTCATTAAAATCACAGAAGACAATATAGGGCTGAGCTGAGATGCACATATCAACATCTAGGTCCGTGTGTTCTCGGACAAAATCTGGTGTAGATAATCAAACCAAGCTTTATAATTGTCTGCGTGTATGCTTTGCAAATAACCCTATCTAATATTATAAATGCAAAAGTGAGTTTGTTTGTTTATTTTGTTTGTTTGTAACGCTTTCACGTCTTAACTACTCAACCGATCGTCTTAAAATTTTGCATACACGTTGTCTGGGGTGCAGAAAAGGACATAGAGTATTTTTCCTCCCGAAAAAATTACGGTTCCTGTGGGCCCGCGGGTGTAGCATTTTCTTTACATTACACTATTTTTATAATTTTTACATTACACTACATAAATGAAAATAAGTGGCTCTGTGAGTTGTAGACCTCGCGGCCGACGTCTGTCCTCCTCACAGATCACAGAATATCTCTATGGTCCTTCTCTACAGGTCGCATTTCTCAACCAGTTCTCGTTAAATTTTGTGAGCACTCATGAAATTTCAAGGGAATCGGGACCTTCAGATGAAGACGTCTGGACAGAAATTGGTACAAATAGAAAAATAATGCTATTCCTTTGAGAACTAAATAATTATTTTGAAGTCCAGACGGCATTTTTATATTTTCTTACTACATAAAAACAGTTCTTACAATATAAGCAATGACAAGATAATTTTAAATTCTCCGATTGATAACGAGCTCTGTTCTCGATTTAGTTGGATTTAGGTCAAATGCTAAGGACGTACCAAGGTTGGGGGCAGCATAGAATATTAGATGCGCCTGTAATTATGGCCTTGTATTATGGTGTTGGAATAAATTTATTAATTGACCCAATTATTGTTCAGTTCGCAAAACTAATTCAAACTTACGGTAAACATCCGGCTGATAACATCGCAATTATATATTTGACACAAGTAATAATTGCTGCTTGATTTATTAATAGTTACAGCAGTGATAAGGTATAATTAATAATAGGAACTGTGTTTCACTTTAATAAACATTTTGGTGGATCCATTTAATTTATTTTAAAGTTTATATTTAACGGTATTTTTAACGATACTTCTTTTGGTATCATCAGAAGTGGCAACTATGTTTTTACGCTTAATTTTGTTTTAATAACTGCCCCGAAATCCTACATCCCTTTCTACGTCCCTGTGCTCTCGTGTCCCAATAAGCTAGCCAAGACTGAACTGTACCCAGATGTGACAACGTTTATCAATCGCAGTTTTTTTGCGTCTGCTGGTGGACCAATTTACTAATTGGTCCATTTACTTCACAAACTTTTCTGTTCAGCTGATAGATTTGATCGTGGTTTAGAAAATACTTTCATTTGTCTAAAGCAGTATTTTCCAAGCTACTTGTCACTGCTGAGTCGTGACTGGCCAGTGGTTCGCTTGAGAAAATATTAGGTAGACCCTGAAAAAGCATCCTTGCATCATCCATGTACTGTGTGTCCTTCTCATTGAAAATTCAATCTGATCCCGGGATCGGGAGAGACCAAAAATAGCACTCCGTTATTTTGAGTGAGTCCCGAATATGGAAATTTTTGTTATGTAGGTCACGGTCCAGTCAACTTTATTCACTACTGTTCTACAGAGTGTTACTAAAACCTTGTTATATGCGCAAGGTGCGCATCCCGTATACCAAATGTTGATTCTGAAAACCACGACGCTCCACCCTCCTAAAAGCGCAAACGACGCCACTAATCGCGTTGGTTTTATTTGTAAACTATTCATGTCGTGCAGTTAATTTCTTAGAATAATAGAAAGCCGCCAATAGATACGATACAGATTTGATATGATACAGATTTGTTAACATTTTTGTAATCCTACTAATATTATAAACGCGAAAGTTTGTAAGAATGGATGGATGGATGGATGGATGGATGTTTGTTACTCTTTCACGCCAGAACGGCTGAACAGATCGGGATGAAATTTGGCACAGAGATAGATTATAGTTTAGAATAGCACATAGGATACTTCTTAACTGCGGGTGAAACCGCGGGGCGCAGCTAGTATTTGATATTTTTCTTGCGTTCTTAAACCGGTCATAGTTCTTTCTATATTTTTAACGTGCACTTTTTTGATTAATTTTTCATGAATACTCATAAAAGTGTGTAAATGCCCTTCAATTATCCAACAAGGGTGTTGTAACATGCTAGCTATGTTTGTGCGATGTAGTAGCTGATTATTACGTTTATGTGTACTACTAGTACGTGTTATTATGGTCGAGTTTCCTTACACAGAGAGACCTGAAACTGGGCCACGACCTCGATAGTCAAGCTCTGATTCTCATTCAATCGAGTTCTATTAAATATCAATGTATGATCGAGTGCCTCGGTGGCTCAGTTGGTACTGAGCATGCTTTCTGAGCTTGGGGGCGTGGGTTCGGTTCCTAGAGCACTCTTATGTGTGTGTACTATTTGTGTTTGTTCTATGATTGGATGTTAGTATTTAAATACTTATTTAAAAATACATAGATGTACTTATGTATATCAAATCAAATGTCTTTAGTCAATTGGGTATAGCAGATACACATATTTTTTTAATACAATGTTTTCCCTACTTTTTATTATGCAGGGTTATGAAGTTTTTTTTTTTTTACAATGTTATATAACTTTTTTTTTGTTCTTTGTTATCTTTTTCCCTCGCATTTTTATCGCAGATACACATAAAAACGTCAAACTTATAAAAATGACTCTCCCGCCTTGTTCGGAAAAAGAGCCACTACCCAGAAGAACAGACAAGAAACTGAGGGGTTGATCTCTGGTAGCCATAGTACAAGCTTTGCTTGGTTTGGGGTCAGATGTCCCGATTTTTTAGTTGAGTTTGATGTGTTTAGTTCGAATTATAATGATGATGACGGAGAACGAGGTAAAGTATTAAGTTAATAAAAAAATCTCAAATAGATTTAAATGTCTAAAATAAACTAGATCCAAGATAAATTGATTGGGTAACTTAAAAGTGGTAGATATTAGAGGCTATTAGAGGCTAGCCAAGAGGGCATTAAAAGAATTTACTTAAAGAGGGCTCTTAAAGACTCGCTACTTTAGTTGGCAGTATTCGTAGAATTAACATAATATAACATATCGTCACAGCTTTCCCACGAGGGAGCTAGCAGAGGTGTAATACAACACCCACACTTCACCGGACGATATTCAGTCCCAAATGTGACAGGAGGTGAGCCTGTCGCCATACATCGGGCTCCAGTCATGTAGCGATGACATACAATACGCACATGTTCACACAAGGAACAAATTGGTGCGTGCCGTCGGCTGGGTTTGAACCCGCTCTTTCTGGCTTGATGCGGGCCTTCTCCAACAAGGCTATCATCGCTTTTATTATAGAATTAACGATGTTTAGAAAACGTGTATTTATGTACTAAGTGCAGTATAACACACTGATTGCCTAATAATTATCAGCCTGATTACATCAATCATGCATCACCTGCCTTGGCCAATAGAGTAGAAAACTGGCGTTACCTAACTGGGTAATTTAGGGTAATTTTTCAAGTAATCAACTATAATCAGTTGCCACTTATAAACTTAGCCTATACCACTTTTTCATGTCAAAAAAGTTTACTTAATCACCATCATTATCACCCCCGTAAGGCCATTTTCCCGTCATGCGGTTTGCCCTTCGAGGCCGCGTGGGATTTGCAAGCCTAGCATGTACGCGACAAAATATCGTCGACTCTTTTTATCGAGACAGACGTACATTAACACGTAGCCTTGTCACGTTCTCACACGACAAAAATTAGAGATTTTGTTGCGGCGTGATTGCTATAAAGGCCTGTTGGTCCGTGATTACCCGCCTCCTATCATCACAAACATGTTTTTACAAGACACGGGCTACACGCACGCGAAACGCGAAGTACGCATGCAAACAACCCGCGCGCGTGGTTTGCGCATACGTGCTATTAACACACGTGCTGATCTGCGGTGCTATTCACGACCACTCGGAAACGTTTCCGATCGGATCCCACATATTTCAAACTCAAATTGTTCGGATCTCAGTGTACTTTTATAAATTTCTGGAATAAGAAATCGAGTTTAAATCCGATCGGAAGAATGAATCACGTTTAAAAACTTATGAATGCGGACTGAGACTCGAGTAATTTGAGTTTAAAATTTTTAGAATCCGATCGGAAACGATTCCGAATGATTGTGAATACCTAGGACCCTATTCGGAGATTTGAGATTTTCATCTCACTTTTTTTCGTCCTTGTTGCTCTCGTTTGAAACGTCATAGGTGTGAGAGTGACCAAGATAAAATCTCATCTCATCTCACGCGCAGGAATAGCCCCCCTATGCACTTCCGCACGCGGGTGGCATGACACTAAACGGTCCTTTAATCACCGCTGAGTGAGCCGAACGAATGTTAGACATGCCTTAAACATTTCATGTTATTTCCGACTAGTTAGGTAACAACTATGACTATACTTTCCAATAAGCCTGTTGAAGCCACCTACTTGATCTCAATAATGAATTTTACGTTATCAGTGACTACAAAGACGGTATCATGTTGTATGCTAAATATTAGATTTCTTGTAAGATCTGCACTGTGTACTCTCAAGTTTTAATACCCAGCAATTATTCCACCATCCACCGTTCACACCGCCGTAAAGCCATTAAACTTATCTGTAAGGCTATGCTCACACGGTATTGCGCACGTTAGGGCTCTATCACATCTATCTAGCGATTTTCGAGCGATTTCTAAGCGAGGCGATTGCGCGGCGTGATTACTAGCTACTACTAGTGACAATTATCTTCCTGAATAATATTAATTCGTTGAATCGAATACAATATTTAATATACTGGCTGACTGATGCTTAGGCCATTCATACAATAGGGTGATTATTTGTCAAAATTACTATTATTGACCGAAGAAATGTGTTTTGAATGAATTATGATAAAAATGAAATACGAGAATCCGTGAAATGAACTGCAATTCTGATTAACACGAAATTATAATAACCTAAAAACTCTTCTGTCCCGATTCCTTTATCAGGGAAAATCTGACTTAGAATGGTTAGGTTAGAAGGCTAAAGCGGGAGCGAAGCGAAGCGGAGCTTCGGCCTTAGCCTTCGAATAATGTACTTAAATGACTTGTCTAGGCAAGTAGTTATTTTGCCTTGCCGTTCGATTGAATGGCTGAATATCATCAGGAAGCAAGTTGAACAACGCCGTTTACTAAAAAGGCTAGGCTATTAATTGAACGGCGAACTAAGCTCGTTGGCTGCGACATACAATACGATTCACATAACACCTCACGTGTCGAAATACATCAAGCTGTTTAGGCTGTAGGACGTGATAAAGAAACCTCATACATACATTCCCACATACATAGTCTAAAAACATAACCCTCCTTCTTGCGCAGTCGGGTAAAAACGTGCAGTACAATACCGTGTGAGCCTTTTTTTTACCAGGGAAAATCTTTTATAGGTACCACCCTACCCCGGGTGGAGCAGTGTGGTGATGTGGGAGTCTCCGCCCTAGTGGCGGCATACCCACTAAAAACCCTGGGGTGTTCCTCCTTTGCGCTTAACACCGTGTGAGCCTAGCCTAACACCTACAGCTGTAAGTAACGAAACGCTATTACAGCTATAACCGAACGCAACAGCGGTCAGCCACATGTTTTATGGTTAACTACCGAAATAAATGGTAATTAAAAACTTTCAGTGTTACTCTTGTTTTAATGCTGACTATTTTAGACGGTGTTTGGTGCGACCACAAAATTTACGGGGAAATGTAAGTTACTAGCTTTCTGCTCGCGGCTTCGCTCACTTTTCGTGCATCACAGTCTATGGCACTTAAGGGTGGTGTAGCTTGATATTTTTGAAAAATAATGATTAATTTGGACTGGCAGCTCTAGCCATTACCCAATACATACGAACTTTACTTCTTTGTAAAATGCTAGAGACCCGTTCTGGCTTTTGTGCCTATGAATCTTTTGTTAAAAAATTTCTAACTGATAGTGAAAACCGCATCCAAATCCGTTTAGGAGGGTTAGCGGATACTCAGACAGAAAGAGGTACAGTCGCAGAAAGCGACTTTGTTTTATATCATGTAAAGATAAAGTAAGTAAATAAAGTATTGTATTGTATTGAGAAATGTAAAAAATAAAGTCGCTGATTTCCGAAACAAGTATGAATTGAAATTTTTAAAAATCCTTAACACCGATTTTCATCCAACATAGCTCAGAACACTCCCGACTTTCCCTTTCAAACAAAAAAAATATTCAAACTTGTTATTTGGACAATATCTAGTGTAATTCCGCTTTAACGTCGCATTAAGTACATCGAGGAACATGAATTTTTTATTCTAATTTTGAAATTTTTTCAAAAAACTAATTTAATGAAATTTACTAGAAAATTATACAAATTGATATTTGAATCTAATTTTAAACGTTATACAATGTAATATTTCAACAAACCCGAAAAAATAAAAAAGTGCTCGAAGAACAGGGATTTTTTATTGCTTTTTAAATTTTAATGTTTTCAGGTACATTCATTATTTCTTTTTTTTTTTCAGGTTTGTTTAATTCTTTTTAATTTTTTCTTTTTTTTTTTTTTTTCAGGTACATTCATTAATTTTTAATTTTTTCGGGTTTGTTGAAATATTACATTGTATAACGTTTAAAATTAGATTCAAATATCAATTTGTATAATTTTCTAGTAAATTTCATTAAATTAGTTTTTTGAAAAAATTTCAAAATTAGAATAAAAAATTCATGTTCCTCGATGTACTTAATGCGACGTTAAATCGGAATTACACTAGATATTGTCCAAATAACAAGTTTGAAGATGAACTTCCGCAAAGTAACGCCTGATTCAATCAACTATCAAAAAAAAAAATTGGTTCATCCGTTCGAGAGCTACGATGCCACACACACAGACACGTCAAAGCTATGACACCCCGTTGTTTGACACACATTGTATACTCTAATATTTCTGTGTTTTTTGCCATAAATAAATGTCTGTCTATGTCTATGTAATACACCTAGCTACGTAGCAATCGTCAAGCTACCGACTATGTCGTAAAACCCACTAAAATTACACAACTCCAACGATCTGTACAAACAAACAGTCTCACGACCCTACCCTTATCAATTCTATATTTAGACTAAACCAATTCTGAACGTCCTTACATGTGAGTCACAAGACTATTTTGAAACGCGGCAACTATGATACACAGATAATTTATGACGGACTAGTTTCTCTGCTGAGATAAACAGATATTTTTATAGATAAATAACTGTGTTACTGGAAAATTGAAGTGTATCTTAAAACTTCCAGAAATACCTGGATGTAAGTACGTAGTATTA
Organism: Peribatodes rhomboidaria; assembly: GCA_911728515.1. Taxonomy (NCBI): domain Eukaryota; kingdom Metazoa; phylum Arthropoda; class Insecta; order Lepidoptera; family Geometridae; genus Peribatodes; species Peribatodes rhomboidaria. The sequence continues at coordinate 1,579,769 of OU452184.1, read as the reverse complement.
AGTAGTGTAAGTAGTAAATTACCAGAGATGGATCTAGGATGGCTTGCTCCAAACGACCACCACCAAAACAATCACCAGTAGTCAGTGGCGGGGCAAGACCTAAATTTGATGTGGGCAAGACGGATTTCGCGAGGCCCTATGGCTTCTATGCCCTATGGAGGTTCTATGGCGACCTGAAGACAAATTTTGTAAAATAATAAATACGAAACAAAACAATTAACACGGCTAAGTTTTTATTCATACAAATACAAATAAGATTAATATTCATGAAAAATTAATTTAAATCGTTTTTTTATTTTATTCTCGCTTTAAAGCAATGCTTAAAAATTTTTGAGGAGCGAGGCCCCTTGTACCGCGAGGCCGTAGGCGGTGGCCCACGTCGCCCACGCCTGACGCCGCCTCTGCCAGTGGTGGTCGTTAGGACAAAGATTTTTTTTTGTCCCAACTACCGCCAGTGGAGCTAGTTGGGTCATAAAAATAATCATTATTTTTAAAGTTTTGTCATTATAACATAACATATTGTTACGCCTTTCCCTCGATGGTGCTGGCAGATGTGAAATACAATACACAGACTTCGCCGGACGATATTCAGTCCCAAACGTGACATGGAGCGAGCCTGTCGCCATACACTCTGTAATACGCCGTCGGCTGGTTGAGAACCCCTCTGGCTTGAGAAGCAGGCCTTCTCCAACTAGGCTCTCATCGTTTTTTTTTTTTGCAATTTCGCGACATATGCCTCTTAATAAATGGCTTCTTGTCCTCATGGTCGTCGTGGTAAATGTTCTTATAATTAGGCTAGTACAATGACTTTTCAGCTTGAAATAAAATCTATCTAAATAAGATCCATTAGCACGGAGTTATTTTTGCCAGCGTGTCATACAACGTGACAATTTTATTTACAACCGTAAATAACACTCTAAAAGCAAAAGTGAGTTTGTTTGTTTGTTACGCTTTAACGCTCAACCAATCATTAGATATTTTACATACACGTTGTCAGGGTGCAGAAAATGACATAGGGTACCTTTCATACCGAAAAAATAACGGTTTCTGTGGGACCGCGGGGCACAGCTGGTGTTGTTATAAAGTTTTTGCAAAGAATATGTGAGTGTAACATCTAAATAGGCAAGTAAAGTTAACGGTCCGGCGACCAGTTTGGACTAACTTCGGATTGGCTAAAGGTTTTCTCTTGCCATTTCCCCTAGACAAAGACGACGAGCGAAGACAGCAAGTCAGGATACTGACGAGCCTCTAAAAATATTTACAGAGTGTCAAATGCAATTTCAATAATTTTTAATGACTTTTACTTACACGTCTTGAATCATTCTTAATAAACTAAAAATGTCCCTTATGTTATTTTTAATTTAAAAGCTAATGATGTTTACAACCTCCCTATGTGGGTATAGGGATTTTCGATTTAAATAAATCAGTCAAAGGTGACCCCTTCCAAATGCGGATATTTTTCATAGCCCTTTTTTCACTTGAGGACGTTTTTAAAAAAAAAACTAAAGAGATAGGGGCGGAGATTAAATGAACTATTCATTTAATTTTACTTGCCAAATTTCATCATATTCTGACAAATGGTTTCCAAGAAGAAATTGACAAAGAATTTGACAAGCGCGTTTATATGGAAAATTCAGAGCGTCGCGGAACCCTGAAGTGTTAAGTTAGTTCTAGTATTTCTTCTAATTCGAATTGTACATAACTAAATTATTTTCGGCTAAGTACTTATTTTCCTATACGTGCACAAAATAATATGAATTGCCATAAAAAAATCTTCGAAATAAAATATCACTATTACATCCGAGACACTTCGCACCGAGTGGGAAGTTTCCATCCAAAGCCAGCCTGAAAAACATCGTTTCCTATTTTCCTACGCGAGTTAAATAATAGTCAATGACAAAACTTTGTATACCGCTGATACGTGAGCTCTGGTCGTGGTAGACTAGTTACGATGCCATAAATTGGTTGTGTAAAGCATTTATAATGGCGTTATAGGACACCTTGTGAATGGAAATATTTATAAAACTGTGTTTGTGTTTTTTGAGATGTAAAAGTCGTAAATATGCCGTAGTAATGATTCATTTTTTCAAAATTCAAATCGCATGTAAAAACTACATTACATGAATGAAATGAGGGTATTATAAGGTTAAGACTTATTAGGAAGACAAAGACGTCTGGAGCCTTTCACTTCCGCCAAGTAGCCACTAGTATGTATAGATATTACCTAGTTGTAAGCCAAAATTTGTGAGACAGTAATTTATTTATTCTTTGAAAAAGTAATGCCCCTCAGTTTCTTGACTGTTCTACTGAGTAGAGGCTCTTTTTCCGAACATGCGGTCGAGTCTATTTAAATAACTTTGACGTTCATAAGTGTAGCTTTAATAGCTAAATTGAATGAAAACATTTTGACTTTGACACTTTAAAAGTCAAAAGCTTTTCTTCTACGGGTACATTAACGTCCGCTTGGGCGCGTATAGTAAAGCTAGTATTTCAAATTCTATCATAATCCTATCTTAACTAGTATAATCCTAAGTTTGTTCGTTTGTTGTAGCGCTTTCACGCCTACTCAGCCGGTCATCATAAATGTAGACACGTCAGAAGTACATTTTCAAAGAACATTTTCATTTTTAATTAAAATGTTCATTTCAATTGGACATTTTCAATGAAAAGTACCCTAGAATCAAGTATAAATTAAAAAGTTAAAAAACCACCGACATGATTTTCATCAAACATAGCTAAAACACTAGTCGGGGGAGTTCTTATAGCTATGTTTGATTCACCTTTCAAATAAAAAAATAAACTCATAATCGGTTCATCCGTTCAGGAGCTACAATGCCACACACACACACACACACACACACACACACACACACACACACACACAAACACGCGCGCGCGCGCGCGCGCGCGCATACACACACACACGTCAAACTAACTATATAAACTGTAAGTTTTGTGAAATTGATATAAATAAATAAATAAATGAACTAACACTCCATCTTTTTTGCGTCAGGGGTTAAAAAATAATGGTTAATGCATGCAGTCGTGCTGGCCAATGCGATTATTCTAAGGTTCGAACTTTCAAAACTCTTTCCACGCTAGCGGATAAAATGCGCTTTTGCACTCGGATTTCCATTGATGAACAGTACTTCCGAGCTTGTGAGGTGAAAGTATTTTTTCATTCATTCACGTGTTGTAGGGCGGCAGCCATAGTGTGAAAGACCCTCATCTTGCAATGAGCCTATCCACCATCATCTTTCCCACGGAAGATCTCGAAACAATACTAAAAGTCTACATTTAAAACACATCAAACGATTCCTCGCAACTAATAATGGTCTATGTTTACAATGTTCTCGCAAAGTTGTTTTTCAGAACCGAGAATACAATCTCTATATTTTGTTGTCTCAACACAATGTTTTCAACAGGTTGTTGATTTGCTGCGCAGAACTGTTGCAAATATTATTCCGGTCGATTTCATAACGGCAACTTTGTTGGTCTGTTTACTGGTTAATATAGAATTGTATATTTATGTAATGTAAAACAGTTAATCTTGAATACGGTAAACGCACTGTTAGCTTTGCTTCTAACTTTTCACGTTTAGCATTTTTCCGGAAGAGGATGGCAGGGGTGTATTACAACACCCACACTTCGCCGAACGATATTCAGCCCGAAATGTGTCAGAGAGCGAGCTTGTTGACATACACCGGGCACAACTTATATAGCAGATGTCATTAAATACAATTATATTATATTCACACAATGAACTTCTTCGGCTGGAATCGAACCCGCATCCTTTAACTTGAGAGGCGATTAAATTAATTAATTAACATGATTAGGCCATTCAAGTTAAGCGAATTCAAATTTTGAATTTATTGAATGCTCGTCTGCGTTTCAACCTTTACAAAAAAACCAATAAAAGAATCTCTGTATGTCAAAACAGTAATTACGTATAAATATGTCAAATAAGAAATAAATACTTAATTAGGTAAACAATTGTACACATACTTAATTTATCAAATAACATTAGTTTAAAAGCCTCCCACTGCTGCATGTAGGGCTCCACCCCCTTTGCGCCAGTGTACGTATCTCGGGTGCTAATTTAATCCACGCGACACATGCTAGCGTGGTCACTAATCCGTCTACGTTTTATTTCATTTTGCATAGCGAAGGTTCCTAGCCTCATATTCAAGTTACAAACTAGATAACGGTTCTAGCTAATCGTAACTCAACTCCCGTAACACAATATCGTGAAGATAAGCAGTAATAAAGGAAGTCGTCCGCTGACCGTTGATAGTTGACGTCAGGTGGGAACCAACTGTCCAACGGCCGAATTGTACAATCAGATCCAAACTAGTTTTTAAGTTATTTTTTAAATACCAAAATACATTCGCGTCATCATGTTTGCTTGCTAAGAATATTGAGAAAGTTATGTTTAGATGGTTTGGACACATTGAGATAATGGATGAAAGGAGATTGACGAAACAGACTTACGAGGCGAGTGTGAATGGTCAAGTCGGTAAGGGGCGACGTAGGCAAACGTATCTCGACTAAATCGAAGATGTTTTAAAGAAAGGACAGGTCAAGTATACCCGTAACCGACGAACGTGAATGAAAAGACTCATGGTAGTAGAAGAAGCGAAATATATATGCCAGAATCGTAGCAAGTTGGAGAGAAGTGGTCTCTGCTTACCCATAGGGGAAAGAGGTGTGACTATTTGCATGTTTGTTTGCTTGTCTAGGCTGAGTGGCTCACCCAAAATTTAAAAAACATTAATAAAAGCGCGCGAACGTACAGGGTACAGATAATAAAAGTATAATTAAAAATGCAGAACAAGTAGAAATTTTGGTGGAAATTCCGCCAAAACGCACTAAGCGTTTCAAGTCAACTTTTCTTGTAAGAACTGCAGAGGTGTGGAACTCGTTGCCTGCGTCTGTCTTTCCACCTAAATACAATCCGGGGGTGTTTAAGAGTAAAGTGAATAGGTATCTCCTAGGCAAGCGTGTTACACCTTCGATCACGGCAACGCTTCCCATCAGGCGAGTCAGTGGTCAAACGCATGCCTAGTTTGTTATAAAAAAAAAGTAATAATATTTTAAAAAAAACCTGGCTACCAGTGTCACTTCCACTATCAAGATGATTCAAATGACACCTCACATGTCGAAATATATCAAGCTGTTTAGGCTGTAGAACGTGCCAAAGAAACCTCATACATACATACCCACATATATACATACACTCACTCGAAAACATAACCCTCCTTCTTGTGCAGTCGGGTAAAAACTATCAAAACCGACTGCAAAACGTAGCGTCTCTTGCTGGCTTGTACTTGTCCCAATCGACGTTCAAGTTAAGCCACAGATAACAACATAATTATTACAGATTTGTCAATATAATTATTTTAGGAGAAAATAAGCCTATATTTTCAGTACACTAAGACCAACCGTATATTACAACGCATTTTAGAGTACGATGCTAATCCGTAAAAATAGACTACAGTTTTATAGGTTACCTATTATTAAATAAGGTGTCCATTAAATTTGCATAAGTTATGGGTAAGTATAAAGAAGATAAGCGAAGAATGCTGAATACAGACCAGTGAGTGGACAGTGCCCATTGAGACACGCATTCCTTTGCCTTGATCCAAATGTTACCAGCTGATGAGAAGCTTAGGATGCTGGTAGATTATATTTTGAGCGTTAGCCGGCCCTATAGTCATACATTTCTAGAATGGCTCATGATGTCCGAGCTACAGTCGGCAATATTGCCAGCATTGCCGGGCCAGTATCGCAGTAAAAATATAGCCCGTCTAGAAGCACACTAAAGAGTGATTGTTTAATCTATGATGTGTGTTCTGTGGTCTAGTACTTTTGATAATTTATTTACATGTAAATATATAATCAAATGAAAGAAAAATGAAACATCTGAACACAGAGAGAACGTTCATTCGGGTTTGACGCCGTGTCGAAATAATAGAAGGGGTATTTTTTATTTGATTTCAGCAAAGCCTTATGAACATAGAGTGAAAAAAAATTAAGCATTCACTCGAGCATTCATCGTCTTATGTCACCATATATTACACTAGCGACACATCTGTATCTTACGCTAGCGGCTAACCTGCGTGTCTCTGAAGTCCGTATCTTACGCAAGCGACTCGCCTGCGTATCTCTAAGGTCCGTATCTGACGCTAGCGATCAACTTGCGTATCTCTAAGCTCTGTATCTTACGCTAGCGGCTAACCTGCGTGTCTCTGAAGTCCGTATCTTACGCATGCGACTAGCCTGCGTATCTCTAAGGTCCGTATCTGACGCTAGCGATCAACTTGCGTATCTCTAAGCTCTGTTTCTTACGCTAGCGACTAACCTGCGTGTCTCTAAGGTCCGTATCTTACGCTAGCGACTAACCTGCGTATCGCTAAGGTCCGTATCTTACGCTAGCGACTAACCTGCGTGTCTCTAAGATCCGTAATTTACGCTAGCGACTAACCTGCGTGTCTCTAAGGTCCGGCTCGCTGGCCGCGGCAGGCAGCTCCCTCTCCCCGCACTCCCCGCGCCCCTCCCCCGCGCCGCATACGTCCCCCGCGCTCGCACTGATCGCTCGCCGTCTCGCTTCCTTCTTCTCTTTATCCTTGCCTGTTAGGATGTTCTTGGTCTTCGATAGGAGATTGAGAGGTTTCATTGATTTGCGGACCTGGAATGTAGAGATAAGGTTAACTTTTACATCATCATCATAGTCTTTTCACGTCCCACTGTAAGGCCATCGACCTACGTCCGACCTGACCGACCTACCCGACCGACCTACGTGGACGTAGGTCCAGCGTGATGTAGCTGACTCAGTGCGGGTTGGTGGATGTCACTTTTCTTTCGAATTATTCTTCTAGTACATGTCGGTTTCCTCAAGATATTTTTCGTTAACGTAAGAGCATGTGTCAAATTTAAATGCACGTGAACTTCTCTTCAAGAGAAAAGTTCATTGGTGCACGGCCAGGATCAAACCCACGACGTCCTGATCAGAAGGCGCGATCCATCCCGCTTAGCCAAAACTCGGCTATAATTTTCACATTCATGATATAATGTCATGCCTTTTTCTTCTCTCCACTTGCTACGATCCAGGCATATAACTTTTGTACATGCTTTTATATCTAACGGGACTTTTCGCGCATTTTAACTATGTAGGTTAAAGTTCTCGAAATTTCGAGCGTGTTCCGTTTTTTAAGACAGTTAACCTTTTACAAAATTAAATTTGTACTTGATGTAAATCAACAACAAATCTGCTCATAGTCTGGGGACTGATTGCAGATAGAAGCAAAACATTAAAAAAAAAATACTTTATGTAAATCACACTTCACAACACTACATAACATTGCTTGTAACCTGTTTAGAAAAATACACATGCAGGGCCAGCATGAGCGTTAGACAAATTGTCATTCCACAGTTTTTTTCCCGCGAGAAAGAAACAAATATATCCGTATTCTAGCTTTGTCACATGTAAGCGCGAATAAAAACGGTGGAAAGAAAATTTGTCTTCTTTCCGTGCTAGCTGAAACTGATCTCGATGTTTTGTGCTTACGGGCACGGATTTAGGGCATTTTCCGGAATCGTAAAAATAAATAGTGAAGTGCAGCTGATTGATTAAATTAACACAAAATAACCAGAAACAAAGAAAAACATGGAAATATTACCAGAACTATAACTACGGTTATCGTAGTCATTGTTAAATAACAACTGTCACAAAAGTGTATTTAATTTGAACACACGGACAAATTAACACCAATGAGAGTAATTAACGGGTCGTTGGCACTTTAATACACCAATTTATTTTAAATCAAGGCCCAAGGATGTTGGTAATAATCAACAAATTTCAAGGCTTCGTCACAAAGTTTTAGTGCGCGTGTGGCATAGATAGAAAAAAATCGAGATAAGTTGGAAAGAGATATTTCGCCGATTCAAATTCCATTGTAAAGAGAACGATTATTAGAAATTTTATTGTGAGGCCCTTCGTACACAATGCTACTCAAGTCTTTGAAACCCGAAAACTTCAGTCGCTGGCGACGCGTGTCAGTGTATAATCCTCTAGGAATTTGTATTGCTGTAGTCGCTGGGAAACCAAAATCGTCGGACATCGAAGATTTGCGTAGCGTTGTGTACGAAGGACCTAAGTGTTAATATACTAACCTTGCATTTAATAGTCGCAGGATGTACAAACGTATCTTTATCCTCTTTAGGTGGGTCTCTAAGGCCCAGCACAAGCATATCGTCCAGCGACGCTTGCATGTGTCTTCTCAGCGCGGGGCGCGCCTCCTCGTGACTCCGCGACGAGTACATCGACACCGTGTCCACACTAGCCTTGCTCGTACCGCCCGATACGACCGTCGCGTTCTCTACAGACTCGTTGGACTGCCAGTCAGGCGGTTGCCGTCTCGTTTCCTCGTAAATCTCAACAGAATTAAACGTCTCCGCCACTTGATCTATCTCCAAATCCATGTCCAGCTGCGGTGGTATGAACTCGTAGTGATGACCCTCGTTCTCCGTGTAAACCTGGTCGTAGACGACGCCGTTCGCATAACGAGAGCTGGACGGGATGTTGCCGTATATGTTGTTGTAGTTGTAACCGTCCTCTTCGTTTCTAGGACTCAAGTGGCGGATGGGCATGTCGTTGGCGTTGAGGATCACGTCGTCCATGTTTAACGGCCGCCCCTGGCCGCCGAAGCCGTCCACGACAGGCGTAGTGTTGGATAGGAAGGAACCATCGGCTTCGAAGCTACTGCATCCGACCAAGCCTAGCGGCCGCCGCGGCATCTCCTGTCTGAATCTGTTCGGGGGCGGCTGTACACCGGCGAATTCGACGACTAGAATCCGATCAGCTATGTTTCTTCCGTCATTGTGGAACCCGATTCCTGAATCGCTGTTGCTGGAGGTCGTAGTAATCTCGCTGTGATTGCTCGGCTGAGGGGAGTTGGCGATGAAATCTGGAGGATCCATCCTGTCCTCGTGTCGACACGGGCGTCTGTCGCGCGGCACTCTAAACGCTTGAACTGCTCGATTGCATCGCGAAAAGTTCCCGATCGCCGGACTGTCTCCTTTTAAAGCGAGTTTCGATATTTGCTGGAGATTCGGACTGGAACATTCTTCAGCTGGTAAGGAGTACATTCCTCGTATGACGCCAACGACGTATTCCGCTGATGGCGGGAATTCTAAGCATCTCTCCGCGACGGGATCTCTAGTGCAAGCGATTTGGAACTCTCTCGCTCTAGTTATATGAGCTTCATGCTCCGCCATTCGCGGATCAACAGCAAATACATGGCAGCTGTGTGAGGCTTCCGCCTCTGACGTTTCAGCAGACGTGACTAGCCCAAAATATCTTCGATCAGCGTCAGAGCCGCAACCGGCGTATATAATTCTTTCGCGCGGGTATTGCGCTAAGACTTGTCCTGACGGACGTCGAAGGATGAGCGAGTTGGGTAGAACAGAGAGGAGCACCGGTGCAGCTGATCGTCTTTCCTGTCGTAATTTCCTGACAGCGGTTCTGACGTTTCCAGGGGCAGCGTTAGGTGCTGCTTGGGGCGTTTCGATAGTGCCCAGGTAGCCGACGACAGCGCGGCATTCTAGACGCGCGACGTGGCTGGGAGTCAGCTGCGCTCGACTTAAGTTTTGAAGGATCTCGTTGACTCCTGAAGTGCTGGGTGCTGCATGGCAGCCTGGAATGTTAATAACGAAACAAATGTAGTATTTAATTATTGTTAATTACTTTTACACTTAAAGTGTGGGATTCAAACAAATATTGCATAACAGCCGTGTTAACGTCAGAGTGATTTGTGGGCTACTTTACTTATATCTCTAGTGTTAGAAGGTGGTAGTGAATGGTGATACAGTGTTATGTGCACAAGGTCACTCATGATTATGGTGCATGATTCCTAACGAAACAAACTAGGAAATTGACTTCTGCAAGGAAATCTTATTATTATTTGCATCTGAGAAAATTACAGTGAGCACTTTTGAGTACATTGTAGCCTAAAATATACCGGCCAAATGTAAGGCGTTGATACAACGCAGACACGATTCGGCGTGCCTGCGCCGCGTCACTTGTGATTCTAAACACGTCACTTTCATACATTTTGTAATAAACAAGTTTTGATGCGGCACCGCACCTGAATCTTGTCCCATATCCTCGCCTTAGGTCCGGCCTTTATATTCCAGGCATTATAGGTATAGCAGCAAGCTGCACATGTTCCAGAACCACATACAATAAATTGTAACAAATTCTTGCCAGCCCAAACTGCACTGTATTGGTGAACAGTATTCACGCTTATGAAACATGACTTCAAATCAACCTTTACACATAGTGAATTCAAACGAAAACAGTAGCTAATGATGGTTTTACTATCATATAACTACATAAGCAATATGTATCGACAGACACACTGCCCTAAAGGAGGTAAATATATTTTATGTTTCATCTTTGTCTTACATATTGAAATTAAACAAGATGCATGAAATTAAATTGCTGGCAGACAAGAATACATAAAAATACATTTTTATGAGAACAAAAATAAGACTATAATTGTATGATGATCCACTGACATTTATTTACTTTTTTGCTCAGTTTACTTACTGTATGAAAAGAATTAAAAAAATGAATGAAAATGTATCCTGCCTCGCTTGTGTGCCACATCAAAATGATATCCATCAATTTTTCGAGACAAGCGTATGACACATAGCCTTCCAACAAAAAAAGTCTCACACAATAAAATGATGAGAAGATTTCGCTGGGAAACTATCATTATCTTTTTCTGAAGGGATAATTAATGGTTTTTGGAGTCTGTTTGGTTACCAGAAAATTTAAAAACACAAGACCAAAGTTTGTAGAATGATTTGGAACCAGTTAAGCAAAATAGATTTAACCCATTTTTATTTTTTTCAAAATTGTTTACTTTCATATTTTTTTTATTTTAATTCACCCTTTGTTGTTAGTATGTATTTTTATGTATCTTGATTTAAAAAAAAAGGTTGTTTCAATCTATTTTGCCCAAATCACTTTATTATGAGAGAGATGTAGTGAGTGGCTATGTGAGTGTATTACATACAAAAGCAAATACAACCAAAACAGTGGCAGTGATTCTCATTTATTACCAAATCCCCACATACCTATGTAAATAAATATGTCCTTTAGCCATCTGTAATAAAATAGAAGTAAATATTAAGCAACAAACTGCAATAAATAACTTATAGCAATAAATACTTCTTAATTTATAAAAAAATTTCAGCAGAGTTAAGAATTTATTGACTTGGTCTAGTTATTGTTACTGGTTTCTAAGGCTTGACGAGAAACTACTAGGCATTTGGTTATTGATATCCTTAAACCAAGTTAATATTTGTTCATGGTATTTAATATTGACCCAAAACAACCAGATACCAAACAAAGCTAGATCTTGTTACTTGTAAACAAAAATAATGACCTTACCAGGGTGGTGCTGCAAGGGCTGCGGTCTCCGCCGCGGCGGCGGGTGGCGCCTCCTCGTCCTGGCTCTTTCGTCGGGCTCAGTGTCCTCTGTGTCGGTCGGCGGCGCGTCCCTGGGCGACACACTGAGCGCTATAGCCCCCGGCGCTGCTGCGACTAGACGAGCGACTGAAGCGTGCGGTGCTCGGGCTACATTCGCACCGTCAACGGCCAGCAACGCGTCCCCAGCTCGTAGCCCAGCTCGCTCCGCTGGCCCTCCTGAAGCCACCGCAGACACAACACAGGGCCGCTGACCGGCTATAGTAAACCCGAACCCTCCAACGCCTCTAGCCACCACCAGCCGACGTTCCGTAGTCCGCGCTATTACAGCCCTACGACGTCTCCTCCTCTGCTGCTGAGGCACCATCGCAGAGCTTTTTAGAACTTGATCGTCTTGAGACACTTCTACAAACAGGTTTTTCTAACGGACACTGCACATTTTGCAATTTGATGAATGAAGGATGAAAGATGTAGTGGTGCACAAGCGGAAATAGGAGACTTAGAAGCAAATTTCGCGCAGAAAACTGGTAAAACTAGAAATAAAGAAAGTTTCGAGGTCTCTAACAACTGACATTTAGAAAGTTTGATTTTTTCAATGTTTTTGATGCATTCACAATTTTTTGACACAATTCAGGCAATAAAAAAAAACATTATTTGTTTGTCAATGTCAAGTGTCAAAAAGTAAAACCATCAATTAATTTTTTTACTGTCAGTGTCAATCATGTGGTCATGGTCGGTCAGTGTTGTGATTGTACGTGCAAAAGTGTGCATGCCCACGTTGTTTTGTTTTTATTTTGTAATTTTTAATTTTATCACCAAAACAACCAAATAACTTATTGAAAACAGATAAAATACCAGCACACACGATGGCGGTAAGTTAAACAAAAAAAAAACATCTATCACTAAAACATTTCTCACAAAAATCAAACCTAACCACAATACCAACTTTTAACCGTATTTCCACAATATTTTACAGAAAAAAGGCAAAGCGAAGATTAGTAAAGTAAAGAGGAACAACCAAACAACTAACAAGATGAAGAAGCAGGGTAAAATGAAGCTGCAGAGGCACCGAACGAAGGGGCCAAAGAATAAGCAGCCCGTGATGCCCCAAGTGGAGTACGAGAGTGAAAGTGACTCTGCTTCAGGAGAAGAGTGGGCTGACATGTTAGATGAGGAAGAGCAGAAGTATATCATGAGTCGGCTGGCCAAACAGCCGCAGCTCCTCTCCAATGTTCCAGAGAAGGATCCTGAGCAAAACCGGTAAGATACGCTCTATCGTCATTAAATCAAAGATAAACAAACTAATCACACTAATTTACTAGTAGCTCTGTGAGCTATAGAGCTCGAGGTCTACATACGTCTGTCCTCTAGTCATTCCTCAACAGATTCTCGTAAAATTTTGTGAGCAGGTTTGATAATTCATTAGGTACAAGAAGACAGACATCCAGACAGAAACTTGCTCGGTCGAAAAATCCAAAAGTTTGTTGGTTTGTTACACCTACATGCTGAAGTAGCCTAAAAAATAATAATTCTACAGTGGCACAAAACGCAAAAAAGTGAAGAAAGAAAAACCTTTAAAGAAGACAGCGACTCCTGGCAGCGACAGCAGTGCAGAGTCTGATGGTTCCGTCAGTGATATAGAAGAGAAATATGAGCAGGAGCAAGCCGACCGGCCAGCTAAGAAGATGAGACCGCTACTGCCTATTAAAACTAGACAAGGGCTATTAGAACAGGCTGTGGAAGTTGAAGGTAAACTAATTAGTGTTAAGTAAAAAAAAAAATGCTGTGCTTGGTTAGGTACCTACTATTCAAATAACAGTTTTTTTTAACACATTTTACTTTGTCCTAAGATTATTACAGTACAGTATGTATTTAAATAAGAATTGTAGTTAAAGTTTCTGTTGTTAATTCAATGGTAGTGTAACAATGCTATGAGGTGACTATGCAACTATTCATATGTCGCCGCCAACAAGCTTAATTAGCCGTTCAATGAATAGCCTAGCCTTTTTACTAAACGGCGCCGTTCAACTAGCTTCCTGAATTATATTCTAGCGTCGTCGTCTAAACATCTAATACAATGTTAAATAAACTGGTTGGCTGTTGCTCAATCCATTCATACAATATGGAGGCTATTAATTGAACGGCTAAACATGGCTAGGCTGTTAATTGAAGAGCTGATTAAGCAAGTTAGCTGCAACACATACATAACCAGTAAATGTTATTGTAACCTCTCTTCACAATCTGCGATCATAGACAATTATCTACAAGCATTATTGTGTGGAGGGCTTACTCGTTAATAATCGCCGATTATATTCGAGGCATTTACTATACTCGCAACGTCGTACTACGAAAATCCCGATAATATCATTTTAAAAATGGTTTATAATTTTCGCGATAATCCCAATAGTAGGTAGTACAAATGGTTTATAACGGTATCATTATTATTACGGTTTATAATCTACAGGCCAAAAACTAAACTAATTTAAAAAGCTAATCTTACTAAAATTATAAACGCGAAAGTTTGTAAGAATGGATGGATGGATGGATGTTTGTTTCTCTTTCACGCCAGAACGGCTGAACAGATCTAGATGAAATTTTGCACAGAGATAGATTATAGTCTAGAATAGCACACAATAGAATAGCGTACTTTTTAACCGCGGATGAAACCGCGGGGCGCAGCTAGTCTAGTATAAAAAAGCCTTGTGTTCTTTATGTATTGCAAAAACAAAGGAAGTAAGTATTCAACTTTCCAATTGAATACCACTGACCTTTCAAATTATTTATTCCATAGAAACAGAGTCAGAACCAGAAGATGAGGACCCCAAACCCAAACCGCCAAAGCAAGACACAGAAGACTCGGACAAAGAGTCTGACTCTGGCACGGAAGCCACAGAACAGGAAAGTGCCCCAGAGGAAGGGACGGTCAGCGCGGTGCAGCTGCTGGCGGCGCGGAGGGATAAACTGGCGCACGACAAACTGAGAATTGGGGCGCTCTGCTCCTCGCTGCTTGAGAGTCCAGAGAAAAAGGTAACATACTGAATTGACTCTTAACAAACTATAAGCGTTGATTGGGAAAGGCAGTCCCATAACTATGTACCAGTTAAGTGTGCCCTCGCCTGCGCGGTTGAGGGACACGGGGGCGGCGTCAAAAGGGAGCGAGGTAGAAGCGGGCAGCGAGCTGCACTCTCCTACTTAGCTTTCCTTTGACGCTTTCTACGCCCCTGAACTGCGCAGGCGAAGCTTATTTAGGCACCACAATAGGATACTTCTAATTTGCTACACCAACTGTCCCTCTCTGGTGGGGCATAGTATTATGTTAAAAAATTTAAAGGCGACTTCGCCCCGCTAACCCTGAATACTCTTAGCATGTACGAGTATGTTGTTCACAAAACATGATGACCAAGCAAACTGCGGTCTCAGAGTCTACTATAATATCTTGGGATTTATTTGTTAGACGATAACTTGAGAATCGTTAATCCAATATTCATAAGTTTTTGCAGACAAGTAGTTCATGCAAATACAATTTTCAAGCTCGAATATGAGCAAAATCGGACGAGATTTAATGGAGATAAGTAAGATAAGAACTACTAGCTACTAATATTATGTTGCAGCTAAAAAACTTGTTCCCGATCTTATACTTGATGGAGGAGCGTTTGAAAGACGGAGCATTGAACCTGCACTCGATCCGTAAGCTCGCTACTCTCTCCGCCTACGAGGTCTTCAAAGACATTCTACCGGACTACATGTTACGGCATCAGGATTACTCCAATATTAAATGTGAGTATAAACTACTTTGATTCAGATTTAGCTTAACCTATGCCGGATTAGCCATGTAGCAGGAGACAGCAAATACGGGCCTGCGCGAAAAACAAACTACAAACAAGTAACATTATTAGAGGAAAAACGAAACCTCGGCTGCAAAATGTTGTACTCTATTTCACTTCCACTATCAAGACGATTCTAATGACACCCTCACATGTCGAAATACATCAAGCTGTTTAGGCTGTAGGCCGTGCCAAAGAAACCTCATACATAAATAAGTTCCAAGCCATGTTACTTCAACAGTACAGTCGCTAATTTCGACCGTTAGCTGCTGATTGTACGAGACGACAATATGATCACATGATATTTAAATCTATCTTTTGTCTATTCATAAATTAATAAAAATGAGTCGCCAAAATGTAAGTACGTGCTTATATGAAGCGATGATAGCCTAGTCGGAGAAGGCCCGCCGCTCAAGCCAGAAGAAGCAGGTGCAAACCCAGCCGACGGCACGCACCAGTTTGTTCATTGTGTGAACATATGTTTGTATTTTATGTCATTTGTTACATGACTGGAGCCCAGCGTATGGTGACAGGCTCGCCCCCTGTTACATATGGGACTGAATATCGTCCGGCGAAGTATGGGTGTTGTATCACATCTCTCCCAGCCTCCTCGAGGGAAAGGCGTGACGATTTGATCTTTCAATATCCTAAATCGAAAATTCCGCTCAATTTTAGTGTTGGTTTCCAGTAAAAAAGGACACGTTGACGCTGTACAAGTACGAGAAGGAACTGCTGGAGTTTTACAAGCGTTATTTGCAGCGGCTGGAAAAGGCGGCCGGCGTCTTACGGAGAAAGAAAGGAGACACAAGGTTACTCACATTTTTTTTTACATCTGTAAAAAACTGAAATGTTATTCGAGTATGTAATATTTAACTTGTTTTATGGACATTTGTAGACTAGATTACTACTATTTATGGACTACATTACATTACTAGTAACATTTGAAAAACGAATTGTTGGGAGGGGGAGTAATGTTAACAAACACAGGGGTTATCAGGAAAGGGTTTTATGCGACCATTCATGGACATTCAGGGACATTTATGCGATGAACATTTGTGTTTGTTCTATGTCTGGGTGTTAATTATGTATTTAAGTATGTATTTAAAAATATCTAAGTATGTATATCAGTCCCTGGCAGCCATAGTACAAGCTTTGCTTAGTTTGGGGTCAGGCGACCGTGTGTGGAAGTGTCCAGAATTTATTTATTTATTTTTATTTAGGAAGCACTAAGCCGAAATTCATTATGAACAACTTTTACTGACAACCTGAAATCAAGAAAAAAATAACAGCTGTTTATACATTTTGTCGAAGTACAATGAACTTTTTGGAACAGGATTTTGGGGGGTTATTTAAGGGGGTCATTGTACTAGTTATGAGTACAATGACCCCTTTTTGACTTAGTACACCATAAACCGATAACCCTGTGAAACATTTAGGGCGGCTTTAAAAAACTATCGCGAATGTCAGTTGCGTCACTCGGAAAGGAGGGAGGAGGCTAAGAGGCTCAAGCTCTTTCCCCCAATCCACTTATTTTGTATTTCAGTGATCCTATTGCTGGATTTTTCTTCGCTACACTCATTAACTCAATCATTTAAAACAAAACTGATACACCACGTCGCTACCGCGCTCCCGCCTTGACACTTCATCATGACCAAGACTAAAGACTATCAGATCAATACAACATTATGATAATCGTCTTAAGTTTTTCAAAATGCATACCCTGCGCGACAGGCGAAGGATCCGTGATCTAACGTTTCTTCATAAAGTGATCCATGGATTCTTTGACTGTCCATCTATCTTGAAAGAAATTTGTTTGCATGTCCCTTGCTTCTATCCTAGACACAGAATTTCTCGAATTTTATGTTGGCGTCAAATCGTTAGAACTATTTGATACTCAACTTTCCCACGCGAAGGTTATGTCGCACTCATAATAAAATCACAGGTACACACACATAAAATAATTCATGCAAAAATACCAAAAAAAAACACACGTTAAAAATAGCAAGAGTTATGACCGGTCTAAGTAGGCAAGAAAAAAAGGAAATTTTACAGAAATGTTAACAAATCTGTATCATATGTTGGCGGCTTTTATTCTGAGAAAAATAGTGACACGACGCAAATAGTTTATAAATAAAACCGACGCAATTAGTGTCTGCGTTTGCACTTTTAGGAGGTCGGAGTGCGATGTGTGTTAAAACTTTTTACAGTCAATATTTAAAGTCCAGTCGATACTGGATGCACACCTTGCAGATACAACAGGGTTTTTGTAACACCCTGTAAATAAATACAACTTTTCCAATCCCCAGAAAGCCAGACCCCTCCGCTATCAGCCTAGCGCTGGTGTCGCTGCAGTGCATGAGCGGGCTGCTCGTGTGTCGGCCCAACTTCAACTACTCCACCAACATCGCGCAGAGCCTCGTGCCCTTCCTGGACTGCCGCGAGCAGCGCGCCCGGGAGATAGTCACGGAGGCCTGTGTTTCTGTCTTCGGGGAGGATAGGAAGGGAGAGATCACGCTCACTGTGAGTGTTCATGATAGTTAAAAGCGACGATAGTCTAGTTGGAGAAGGCCCGCCTCTCAAGCCAGAGGGAGTGGGTTCGAACCTAGCCGACGGCACGCACCAATTTGTTTGTTGTGTGAACATATGTGCGTTTTGTATGTCATCTGCTACATGACTGGTGCCCGGTGTATATGTCACATTTGAGACTGACTATCAGCCGGCGAAGTGTGGGTGCCATCCCCTTCAAGGGTGTGTGCTTTTGGCTGGGTCCAAACCTGCTCTCTCTCTGGCTTGAGAGGCGAGCCTCCTCCGATTAGGCTACCATCCCTAGTATTACTTTCACTCCACCATAATATTCTACATACATATTTGCATACTTATTCGTGTCCGACCCACAAAAAAAAACACAATCTCACACCCAAAGTGTTTATTCGACCATATTTTTAACCCCCGACACAAAAACAACGGGGTGTTATAAGTTTTACGTGTCGCTTTGTGTGAGTGTGTCTGTGTGTGTTTGTGGGTGTGTTTCTGTGGTATCATAGCTTTCGAACGGATAAAGCGATTTCGTTTCGTTTTTTTTTTTGTTTGAAGGTGATTTAGTCGAGTGTTCTTAGCTATGTTTGGTGAAAATCGGTGTCGGGGATTTTATTTTTTAAATGTTAATGTAATACCACTATACTTATATGTAAAGTGTTATATAAGTACTTATGAGATTTTTTTTTCTTCTCTTCCGTCCCGACTGGTCCGCCTAATTTTCCCTCTTCCCCAGGTGGTCCGCCTTATAAACCAGCTCGCCAAGCGTTGCGGCGAGCGCCTCCACCCCGAGGCGCTAACCTGCCTGCTCGCGCTGCGTATACGGGACATCGACATGGACGCTGAGGGAACTGTCTCTAGGAAACGGAAGCAGGAAGAGAAACACAAGAAACGGATCGTCAACCTGTCCAAGAAGGAGAAGAAAGTTAGTGTTAGGACTAAGGATAGTTTTTGGAAATTAAATTGGGCTGTCTATCATCTGAAATGGGTTTTGATGTAAGGTTTTGAAGAAAAAACGGACTACCCGTCATTCAAAAGTAAAAATGGGTCACATAAAAGTCCACCAATGGATTTTTATAATGGAGTTTTCGATACACCTACAGTTCTAAAAAATCCACGTTGCAAAAAATCATGGATTAATATAGTGGACATAAAATTGCAAAAAGATCCAGCGAAAGATATAAAGATATGTATATCCACTGTGAATATCACTGTAAATATATGTATGTACAGTTACATTTATCTTTTCAAATACATTTTTTTTTATCGATTCATTGAATAAATAAACTACTCCTATTTTGAAGTTGGGTAAAAAAGGGACCAATGTAAAAGTTACTCGTACATCTTTACAAATAAAAAATACTATTAGTAAAATACTATTACTAAGTATTTTCGAAATCGATTATATGAAAAGAGTTCCGAAGTAATAAACAATTATTAACAACTAGGGCCTACCCACTTACAATATTGCGATAAAATTTTAAGTGCGCAACGGCCGTATAGTCATTTCTAGCATAGCTGATGACAGCATATCTCTATATAGAGACAGCATACATCTATATAGAGCCAGTATTGCAAGAAAAATAGGGCCCTAGGAGCGCCCTAAGTAGAGTATTCACTTTGGCTATTCACTAAGTAGAATATTCACAAAAATATGGCATCTAAGAGCAACCTAAGAAGTATTCACTTTGACATCCTCCTCTCATTCTAGCGAGCAAAGAAACTGAAAGAAGTAGAGAAGGAGCTGCTGGAGACTCAAGCGCAGGAGAGCGACCTCTCGCGCCGGAAGCACCTCACGGAAGTGACCAAAACCGTTTTCCACATCTACTTCCGGTTGTTGAAGACCGCTCCGAGGTCCAGGCTTCTCGCCGCCGCGCTCAACGGACTCGCCAAGTAAACTAATATTTAATTATGTAACTTAACCATCACTTTCTAAACCACTAAATTCACTACATATTTAACATTAGACTTCTTTTACATTGTTAGTCTCAATTCCGTTAGCAACTCGATAAACGAAACTTGGTGTTATCGCTGTCTTGAACTAATAGAAACAGATAGCATGGTTTTTAGTGCTGTCAACTAGTTATAGCGATGGCAGCCTAGTTGAGAGGTCCGCCTCTCAAGCCAGAGAGAGCGGGTTCGAACCCAGCCGACGGCACACACTATTTTGTTCATTGTGTGATCATATGTGCGTATTGTATGTCATCTGCTACTAACTGGAGCCCAGTGTATGGCGACAGGCTCGCCCCCTGTCACATTTGGGACTGAATACCATCCGGCGGAGAGTGGGTGTTGTATTACACCTCTGCCAGCCGAAAGGCGTGACGATATGTTATGTTATGTCAACTAGTTCAAGCCACATTTACAATCCAACTGTTTTCAGTCGGCACCTGCTCACTACCAGGCTAAACTTGTATGGAAAACTAATTTCCGATTTATTTGACAGCTCTCAAATTGCTGCCGTCTCTTTCTTGTGTTTTTATATTCATAGAAAACAGTGATAGAACTAAGTTTCGTTTAATGAGTAAACAGCAGAATCAAGGCCTTTGTTGGTTTCAGATGAAGCTAATCAAATTGGTTAAAAATGTGGGTACGCCCGTGATATCGCCCTATGAGTATCTCGCAGGCACCTCACGCTTTTTGATTGGCTGCACAAAATGTTTATGACGTAGCGTGTGGTCCTCTTCATTCATTCACGGTTTTTGGTTGGCTGCACAAAAAGTTTATGACGTAGCTTTTAGTCCTAATCATTCATTCACAATTTGAGAGCGTTGTTCTTGTCGGTGGGATAGTGCCCTCAGTCAGTGATCTTCTGCTAGTTTTTGATCTCTTTTTGCGACTCCACCCTATGCGGGTTCTACACGGGTGACTTTCACAGTGAAAATCGACCGTTTGAATGGCAATTCGACTAGGTCACAGATCACAGCCCCAAAATAGGATAGGGCCTGCACGGCGACTGGTGACTTGAATCGACCGTCAAAATGGTCAGTCGCAGGCGATCGCCCGCCGCATGAACGTCTTTGAAGGTGTTCAAAATTTGGAGGTATTTTGCTTATGGAGAAGCCACTGGCTCCCGACACACAGTCTCTGACTAGTTTGGGCGCCTCTGGAATCAAATTTGAAATTGTCACACGTTTTTTATACTTAAATTATTTGTTTGTTTGTTTTAGGGTTTATTACCCAAAAAGTAAAACGGGACTATCTTAATTATTATTATTTAAGGGGAATACAGGTAGACGGTTAGTTGTTTAGTTTGAATCTAAGGTTAGGTTAAAGGTTATCACTTATTGCTACATTGTGAGAACAACACGAGCAGACCAGTAACCCGCAAGTAGCACCCGATCACGAGTATGACGCATGTGCCAGCAATCGCTCTCCTCAACCATTTTTGAGGGAAGAGAACGACCCGAAACACGACGCCGCCGCAAAAAGGTGCCTTCGATAGTGAGCATAAATGCTCGATATGTTCCCACTATTTCTATGAATACGCGAAATTATTACAATTATTATTATTATTGTTACATCATGGCCTCCTCCCTTCCCAAAGCCTCCATCACCGCCGCGATCCGATTTCTGAAAGCCATCTGCAGGTTATATTCCTTGATGGTCTTCGCTGACGCAGCCGATGCTTGCCGTAGAAACCAGCTGATGGCATCGTCTTCGATGCCATCGGCGTAGTTGGTGAAGGTCCGGGGTGCCGCGTGATATTGTGACGACTGCGTGCGACACACTCTCATGAAGCTAAATTTTGGGCTTGGTCTTAATAGCGATAACTGACTCGTACGTTAGCCCCTGAGCTTCGTAGATGGTTCGTGACCCTGCGCCTCTCCCATACCATTGACTTTTGAGGATCCCCTTTTCTTCCTGCGTGTGCACTAAGAAAAGGTGTTGAGGAGGGTGGCGGGAATTTGTGCTCCCTTGAATCTTTTTTGCTCAACGAACTTAATACGAGAAGCCGAGGAATAAATACCCGGAATATTTCCCTCAGCGCTTACGCGACGTTCTTTGGGTTCTGTGTGTGCAAAGCAACTCCTGGCTGATTTTTGTGACCAGGTTTGGGCGATGGTACCTTTCGAAGAGATTTTTATCTGTCAATAAAAGATTGATATCTCCGATGAGGACAAGTTCACCAGCACCAGACAATCGTGCAACCATTACTATGGCTCCAAAATTATTCATGAGCGCTTCGTCTACCAGAAGGCGGTTGAAACTCTCTCTGCCAAAACCATTTACGAGAGAAGAAGACATGGTTCGCACCCTGGATTTCACTAGGTCTCCGATACGGTGCGATAGGTACGCTCTCTGAGATCTTTTGCTGCCTCTTTTGTTGTGGTTTATGGCGTTCCTGTCCTTATCGAAGTGACTGATCACCCATGTTGTCTTGCTACACCCTGGCACCCCGTTGACCCATTGTATCTTTGGTACCGACCAGCTTTCCCAACTTGCGTCGACGTCTGGGTTCCCTTCGATGGTTTTGGCCATCTCTAGAATTCTGTCGTCCAGCATCATCTTGGCGGTGACTACAATTGGATCCTTCGATGGTGCCCCGTATTTCGGCTTACCTATTCGCTCCGCCTCTGTCTTGTCCAGCGCTACAAAACCACTTTCTGCGCTATACGTGTATATCAAGTTTCAACTCTTACAATTATTCCAAACATAAATAGATATGTACTTAAAATCTCGTATTAACTTCCAGGTTCACCCACGTGATCAACTTGGAGTACTACTCGGACCTCGTGGCCATACTGGCGCGGCTGCTCACCGACTCGCAGGTGGCGGCGCGCGAGCGCATGCTGTGCGTGCGCACCGTGCTGGCCGTGCTGGCGGGCGCCGGGGACGCGCTCAACGTGGACCCCGACACCTTCCACAACCACGCCTACGCCAACATGCTCAATGCGCATGCCGGTATGTACACGTGCATACAAGCGTGGGCCAAACCGCAAGTCAGCTTATGACGTTGTGATGTATGAGATATCCTACTGATATTATAAACGCGAAAGTTTGTATGTATGGATGGATGGATGGATGTTTGTTACTCTTTCACGCCAGAACGGCTGAATAGATATGAATGAAATTTGGCACAGAGATAGATTATAGTCTAGAATAGCACATAGGATACTTTTTAACCGCGGGTGAAACCGCAGGGCGCAGCTAGTATGGGAATAATAATTGG
Organism: Peribatodes rhomboidaria; assembly: GCA_911728515.1. Classification (NCBI taxonomy): domain Eukaryota; kingdom Metazoa; phylum Arthropoda; class Insecta; order Lepidoptera; family Geometridae; genus Peribatodes; species Peribatodes rhomboidaria. The sequence continues at coordinate 1,556,743 of OU452184.1, read as the reverse complement.
GATATATGGGATAGGTATGGAAAATGACACACAAGACGTGACGTGCGTTGTTGCGCAGCGCTGCACAACATAGTGCGTTTGGTGTGTCATTTCAAGCAAGTGCATAAGTTGGTTAATGTGTTTAGTTGTTAGCTTTGTTTGTAAATGTTTACTAATTTTCTATACGCGGTGACCTATAATTGACTTCATGTGTTTATTTTTAGTTTATTCATTTAAGTATAAGCTGTTGGTTACCCAAATGTGTATCAATAGAATTAATAAGCAAGCAAGTTCGTATAGACCGAGTGCCTAGATGCTAGAGTTTTTAGGCCGCCCGATGGCCTATGACGTGGCTTGACGATTGTTGTCACAGAACAAACAACCAGAGCCTACTATTTAACGTGTCATCCGAGCCATGGGTACATGTAAGCGTAGGTCAAGACGGATGCAGCACAGCGCAGCGTAGCTTATGACGTTGTAATGTATGATACTAGCTGCGGTATCTGCGACTTCGTTCACGTTTATTCAGAAAATAGTATCCAATAACCTTCTTCGTGATATACTCGAACTATTTTGTCACCGATAATAGCAAAGCGTTCGATAAAATTGATCACGCTTTGCTGCTCGACAAGCATCGATCTGCTGGTATTCACGGCAATTTATTCAGATGGTACTCCTACTACATTGAACGTCGATACCAAGATGTGGTGCTGAATGGTCTCATATCATCTTGGATAGATATTTTCTCGGGTGTGCCCCAAGGGTCACTCGTAGGTCCTCTGCTTTTTATTATCTTCGCTAATGATTTAAGTCATGTTTCTTACATTCTACGTTTTACCTTTCTGCTGGTAACATAAAAATTCTAAAGTCTATTAGTACTCCCGCTGATTTTGCCAATTTCCAAGAAGATCTTTCCAGATTTAGTGAATGCTGTTACTCCAATAAGATCTTAATGATAATACAATTTTCGTTTTTGTTTTTAGTCATTCTAAAGTCTATTAGTACTCCCGCTGATTTTGCCAATCTCCAAGAAAATCTTTCCAGATTTAGTGAAAACTGTTACTCCAATAAGATCTTAATGATAATACAATTTTCGTTTTTGTTTTTAGTCATTCTAAAGTCTATTAGTACTCCCGCTGATTTTGCCAATCTCCAAGAAAATCTTTCCAGATTTAGTGAAAACTATTACTCCAATAAGATCTTAATGACAATACAATTTTAGTTTTTGTTTTATTTATTTTATTTTATTTTATTTTATTTGGATGACCAAACAGCCTGGTTAAACGTAAAAACATACAAAGAAATTAACAGATAGGCCAAATACAGGTCACCACTTGTAAGTACAACAATAGTGCTAGCGCGCAAAGGAAACATAACATATACACTGGAAGATCAGAGAATAAATAAATAAAATATTTTTTTTTTTTTTTGTCTTCTATTTCACTGCGATCTGTCACCACTGGGACATTTAACAGTGGGTTGGGTTGGTTGGTGACTGTCATGCTCGGCATGCGACCTATGTCGCAGCCTACTTTACATCATTGGTCTATAATTGTGTCTTGGGGCATCTTCCGTTTCAATCTGCGGGTAGTTTGATTATCCATCATCAGGACATTAGCAAATAAAATAATAATACAAAAAATACGAATAAGATAAATAATAATAAAAACCTACCACACAAAACAAAGTTTTGTATGTATTCCCCAGGTAAAACGCACGAAGACTCCTTGATCCTCCTGGGCGCGGTGTCGGCGATCTGCGCGCGCGCGCGGCGCGTGCCGGGCGCGGTGCTGGCCGCCTTCGGCAAGCGCACCGCCACGCTCGCCACGCAGCTGCAACACAACGGCGCGCTCGCCTGCCTGGCGCTGCTCCACCAGATGTCGCAGGTTGCTTGACCCACAGGCAGGCAGGAGCAGTTACAGTCGCTGAGCCACCTGCGAGCGGCTGACTGTCTGCTGGCTGACTGCCGCCCGCTTTCACTAACAACCGCTAAATCCTACTAATATTATAATCGCGAAAGTTTGTATGGATGGATGGATGTTTGTTACTCTTTCACGCCAGAACGGTTGAACGGATGTGAATGAAATTTGACACAGAGATAGATTATAGTCTAGAATAGCACATAGGATACTTTTTGACCGCGGGTGAAACCGCAGGGCGCAGCTAGTTTATTATACATCTACAATCTTCCCGCTTTAGCAATAAACGTTGTGTAGTCTCGGTATATTAAACAGTGTTTTCTTTTTTTAAAGAGTTCAAACATGTAAAAGAACAAGTAATATTCATTTTAGAAAAAACTCGACTGCAAAATATTGTACCTTATGTCATTTCACTATCAAGTGGTTGACTGCCTCGGTGGCTCAGTTGGTAGTGAACCTGCCTTCTGAGCTTGAGGGCGTGGGTTCGATTCTCACCTAGGGCAAACATTTATGTGATGAACGTTTGTGTTTGTTCTATGTTTGGGTGTAAAATGTATTTAAGTATGTATTTAAAAATATCTAAGTATGTATATCAGTCCCTGGCAGCCATAGTACAAGCTTTGCTTAGTTTGGGATCAGGCGACCGCGTGTGGAAGTGTCCTGAATTAATTTATTATTATTTATAACGACATAAAGTACAATCGTCTTGAGAATGCAAGTGATAGGGTACTACATTTTACATTCAGGTTTTCTGTTTCTTTTAATAATGTTACTCGTCTCTTTTAAATAAATAACATTTTATTTATTTCCCTTTTCTCTCAACTTCCAGCACAGCAAAGCCGTGTCGTCCCTCCTCGAGTGCGACGTGGAGCCGGCGGGCTCGGGCGCGCACGCCCCGCAGCTCCCGTCCCCGGCGCACTGCAACGCGCACGCGGCGCGCGCGCACGAGCTGTGTGCGCTGCGCGCGCACTACCACCCCACCGTGCGCGCCGCTGCGGCCGCCGTGGCCAAGATGACCGCGCCGCAGGAGCTTAACAAGCTGTGAGTTGGCTCTAATCCTACTTAAATATGTATTAGCGATGATAGCCTAGTTTGAGAAGGCCCGCCTCAAGCCATAGGGAGCAGGTTCAAGCCCAGCCGAAAGCACCAATTTGTTCATTGTGTGAACTTACGTGCGTATTGGATAACATCTGCTACGTGACTGGTGCCAGATTTCTGGCGACAGACTCGCCCCCTGTCATGTTTGGGACTGAATATCGTCCGGCGAAGTGTGGGTGTTATATTACACCTCTGCCAGCCCCTTCAGGGAAAAGGCGTGACGCATTATTATGTATGTTACAAAATGTGTATGATGGATAGAACATGCCCTTAAAAGGATGTTAATTGATTGCCAGTACCCCTGTATAGTATGATTATAAGAATAAGAATAAAATAATAAAGAATAAAAATGGTTTATTGACAAACACAACATAATTAAATTATACACAGTTGATTACAGAATATATAAACAGATAAAAGTGTTTGGCAATAGGAGTGAGCTCAGCGTTGTACTGTGCAAACAAGTTACAATGATTATAATGTTACTGTTGTTGTTTCCCAGGTCCCCAGTGGAGATATTCGAGCAGTTCGACGGGTCGCGCATGTCGTTCCGGCCGGCCGTGCCCCCGCCGCGCGCCGCCGCCCGCCCTACCACCGCCCGCCCCCGCCCCGCCGCCGCCCGCCCCGCGCCGAGGCATGCGTGGGCGCAGCCCGACCTGCAGCTGCTCTGCGAGAGCGTCGAGACTCGCGTCGACATGACTGTCGATTTAAATTTTATTGACAGATGATGATTGATGAAACAAGTTTTATGAAGAAGAAGAAATAAAGTTTTATTAGTTACTTATGTATTGTTTTTGTTTAACATAAAGTCACAATCTAGACACTGTCGCGTCAATGACTTTTGAGAGATGATTATCATAGGTTATATGAAAGAGACGAAATAAAGTTCTATAAGTTCCTTCTTTCCGTCTTTTTTTTTAACTTAAACTTAGAATCTACGATGATCTCTATTCTGAACGAGATTTTGTTGACAGATCTGTCACGGTAACGTAGCGATACTATAGACAGAAATGCAGTCATGGGGAAATCACAGACAGATACGAGCGAGACGTAACATATTTTTTACCTATAATCTTGCATGATGTTAGCAGTGATGCGGCTTACGATGGAGCACGCTTGCCTAGAACCACCTGAGTATACATCGCTACAAAACCGCGGTTCGCCGCGTCGGTGTGGAAGGTAACCTAAGTTGCAATAAAGAATAAATTATTTACCGAAATCTCAGATTAACCTAGAGGAAAAGATTTAACACTGCGTTATATCTGAAGCCACTCCTTTTTTAATGTGTGTGCGTGGTAATGTTGCCATGAAAAACATTTACAATTGCACGAAAACTAATATTAATTCCTAAACTCTACGTTAGCCATTTCCGTTCCAATAAACAACCTTAGATTTAATATTTTAAAACTGCACATATTTGTAAGAGTTTAATGTTACGGGTTTTTCAAAATTGACTTGTAAAAAAACTGCACAGTTTATAAAAAGAACCTCAAAATGTAGTCCTGCCCACACTTTTATAATGCACTATGCATTTTTATGTACACGAAATTATACCATAAACCAATGCAGATAATGTCGAGGTAAGTGCGCCATCTTATTCTCTAGATTGATCTGAGTCCGAAATCAAACCCGATCTCAACTTTATATGTAGTATGGTATGGTATGTATGTATGTATGTAGTATGGTATAGAGGTAAGAGATGAGGAAGAGATGATATTGAGGTAGCTTAGGTTTTATGAATACTAAATAAAAATCTAGTTACTTAATTAGTTTTTTAATTATTACATTTATTTCCTCGACATCTTAACAAATTCAACAAATCTATTTCACACTTTAGGAGCTAGAATTTTCTTGTTACTTTCACTTTGCATGTAATTTGCAGCACCTTAATGAACTGAAGTCATCAACATTTTCAACAAAACCATTGGGATCGTCCATTAATTACGTTTAGCCATTGGGAGATTGAACCAAATCTCACCAGGGTGAGATTTTTGTGATTCGACCGGGGGGTCAAATAAGTGATTATTTGACCCCCCGGTCGAACCACAAAAATCCACAGAAAAAATGGACGAGCCCATTCTACTGGGTAACATTAGGTAGGGCAAAATGTAAGTCCCTTTTTTTGTTTTTCCGTAATCATTGATTTGGAGTCAGATATCTTTCCTTGAGTTGCTTGACAGCGTCGACAACTAATTTGACTCTCTTCTCTCGCTCCCTCTGGTACTCCTCTTCAGTTTCTACGCGTAGTTTCTCTATATACTCTCTCATCTCGGCCAGCTTAGTGCACCATCTGAAAAACCGATTAGGAGGTCAGTCCGAAGGATAACGTTGATGGATTAACGCCCATTATGTCTCAAAAAACACGTTGGTTAGGGGCTAAAGTTAGGTATTGTATTATAGACTTGTTTTTAACGTAATTTTTAAGCACATTTATTCGGACAAAAAATAGTATTTTTGTCAAATTGATATAATAATGTTGCACCATATATCACTTCCACTATCATGATAATTTAAATGACACCTCACATGTCTAAATCCATCAAGCAGTTTAGGCTGTAGGGCGTGCTAACCTCATACATACATACATACATACACTCGAAAAACATAACCCTCCTTCTTGCGCAGTCGGGTAAAAACACTCACTCAGCATCCTGTTTCTCCCAGAACTCCAGCTCCTTCTCTTTCTTATCGAACTCGTCCTGCTTCCGCGCGTACTCCTCCAGCCTCGCGTTGATCTCCCTCAGGTCGGCGGCCCAGGCGGCGGCCTCGGCGGCCTCGCGCTCCGACTCGGCCTCGATGGCCTGCTGCTCGCTCTCGTTGGAGGCTTTCATTTCGGCTATCTTAGCGCGGGTCTCGTCCTGAGTTAGATGATTTCGTAAGTTTTAGTCTCGTGATTTTAATATACTCGACTGCCCCGTGGGTTCGATTCCCACCTAGGGCAAACATTCATGTGATTATGTATTTGTTCTATGTTTGGGTGATAATATCTATTTAAGTGTGTATTTAAAAATATATATATGTGTGTGTATAACAGTCTCTGTCGGTTTAGCACAAGCTTTGCTTAGTTTGGGGTCAGACGACTGTGTGTGAAAATTTCTCGAATTGTTTATTTAGTATTGACTTACTAAACAAACAAACTATTTGTTTATTGCGCCAATAGTGTTTATGAGACAGTGTGACGAGACGAACATGTTGCTTAATAAAAAGCTTTTTTTTGTAAGCTTCACGCTTAGCCTAACAGTTACAGATCAATATCAAAATGTTTGACTAAAAAAACTTTGTCAAAATAATTGAACGAGCGAAATTGAGGTACTTGTAAATAAATAAATAAAATAAATTGAGGTAATTGTACTGGGACTGGGACAAATCGACATTAGTTTGTCCGACGAAAGAATCGACGTTGGCGTCGATTCGATCTTTACGCAATTTGTTATTGAGTTCGAATGTGAGTTAAATCGCTTCAGAGGTTGTGACTCATGTATGCCTGTGTAATCAACATACCAGTAGCGCAGCGCGCTCCCTCGCCAGCTTGCTCCTGCTCCGCGCGCGGCCCGCGCGCTGGCCGGCGAGCGAGGCGGCGCACTCCCGCAGCGTGTGTAGAGTGTCAACATACCAGTAGCGCAGCGCGCTCCCTCGCCAGCTTGCTCCTGCTCCGCGCGCGGCCCGCGCGCTGGCCGGCGAGCGAGGCGGCGCACTCCCGCAGCGTGTGTAGAGTGTCAACATACCAGTAGCGCAGCGCGCTCCCTCGCCAGCTTGCTCCTGCTCCGCGCGCGGCCCGCGCGCTGGCCGGCGAGCGAGGCGGCGCACTCCCGCAGCGTGTGTAGAGTGTCAACATACCAGTAGCGCAGCGCGCTCCCTCGCCAGCTTGCTCCTGCTCCGCGCGCGGCCCGCGCGCTGGCCGGCGAGCGAGGCGGCGCACTCCCGCAGCGTGTGTAGAGTGTCAACATACCAGTAGCGCAGCGCGCTCCCTCGCCAGCTTGCTCCTGCTCCGCGCGCGGCCCGCGCGCTGGCCGGCGAGCGAGGCGGCGCACTCCCGCAGCGTGTGTAGAGTGTCAACATACCAGTAGCGCAGCGCGCTCCCTCGCCAGCTTGCTCCTGCTCCGCGCGCGGCCCGCGCGCTGGCCGGCGAGCGAGGCGGCGCACTCCCGCAGCGTGTGTAGAGTGTCAACATACCAGTAGCGCAGCGCGCTCCCTCGCCAGCTTGCTCCTGCTCCGCGCGCGGCCCGCGCGCTGGCCGGCGAGCGAGGCGGCGCACTCCCGCAGCGTGTGTAGAGTGTCAACATACCAGTAGCGCAGCGCGCTCCCTCGCCAGCTTGCTCCTGCTCCGCGCGCGGCCCGCGCGCTGGCCGGCGAGCGAGGCGGCGCACTCCCGCAGCGTGTGTAGAGTGTCAACATACCAGTAGCGCAGCGCGCTCCCTCGCCAGCTTGCTCCTGCTCCGCGCGCGGCCCGCGCGCTGGCCGGCGAGCGAGGCGGCGCACTCCCGCAGCGTGTGTAGAGTGTCAACATACCAGTAGCGCAGCGCGCTCCCTCGCCAGCTTGCTCCTGCTCCGCGCGCGGCCCGCGCGCTGGCCGGCGAGCGAGGCGGCGCACTCCCGCAGCGTGTGTAGAGTGTCAACATACCAGTAGCGCAGCGCGCTCCCTCGCCAGCTTGCTCCTGCTCCGCGCGCGGCCCGCGCGCTGGCCGGCGAGCGAGGCGGCGCACTCCCGCAGCGTGTGTAGAGTGTCAACATACCAGTAGCGCAGCGCGCTCCCTCGCCAGCTTGCTCCTGCTCCGCGCGCGGCCCGCGCGCTGGCCGGCGAGCGAGGCGGCGCACTCCCGCAGCGTGTGTAGAGTGTCAACATACCAGTAGCGCAGCGCGCTCCCTCGCCAGCTTGCTCCTGCTCCGCGCGCGGCCCGCGCGCTGGCCGGCGAGCGAGGCGGCGCACTCCCGCAGCGTGTGTAGAGTGTCAACATACCAGTAGCGCAGCGCGCTCCCTCGCCAGCTTGCTCCTGCTCCGCGCGCGGCCCGCGCGCTGGCCGGCGAGCGAGGCGGCGCACTCCCGCAGCGTGTCGAGCGCGCGCGCCGCCAGGACCGAGCACTCCGCCGACATCAGCTCCCTGAGGTACACAAGACAGATAGATAGATAGATGGAAGATACAGAAGAAGAAGACCCTGCTACACACTCGATGAGTATCGCGATATTTTTAAGATCACGGTTTCATCGACTGTGTAGTACAGTGTATCGACGGATCGTGATACTGACAATCGGATTTTTAAAAATCCGGAAATCCACGATTTTTATTTTACTTTTTTCAATCGTTTTTAGCGCTGAAATGGGTATTTTGATCTAGCAGCACTGGTCTACATAACATGATCTACCTGCGTATGAAATTTTCAGGCCGAATGACGCGATTTCATTTTGCTATACAATCGAGCTTGTAATAGCTGCCATTAAAAAAGGAACCATTGCAATTGATCAATTAGGCACCGACAAGCTTCTTCTCAGTGGAAACTTCCCTTAGCGGGTGATGCTGAGTACCCCTAGATTCGCCGAAACTTTGTTCCGAAAATTGTTGGGCATAATTTTATTTCGTGGTATTGCGTTTGGCATAAGGTTCTTCTTGCAGACTAACTCACTAATATGACGTTCAAATTTTAACTGCTCGTCAAAAATTTGTCCTATGTCATACTTCATGGGCGCGCTCAATCACCTCACCATCATTCTTTGATATAGGTTTTGATAGAGCAATATTTAGGGTTTGGTGTTAAGAACCTAGAATCATAAACTTAGTTTTCTTAGCATTCAACAAGAATGAGTTAATCGACGCGCAAGCCTGAATTCTTTCAAGATCTTGATTAACTAAAAGTTCAGCTGCACGAACATCACCAGGTTTATCATAACATATCGTCACGTCTTTCCCCCGAGGGGGCTGGCAGAGGTGTAATACAACACCCACACTTCGCCGGACGATATTCAGTCCCAAATATGACAGGGGGCGAGCCTGTCACCATACACCGGCCTCTAGTAATGCAGCAGATGACATACAATACGCACATATGTTCACACAATGAACAAATTGGTGGGCTCAAGCGAAAAATATATTTAGATAGATAGACAGATAAACTCTTTATTGTTCACACCACAAATAACAAAACAACAAGAGAAAAATTATAATAAAACTTATCATATAGTGTAACAACTAGCGGCCGTATCACTAAAAGCGATCTCTTCCAGGCAACCTTAGGATGGAGAGGATACGACAAATGGATATCATCTGCATATTTGTAAAATAAACAGAATAAATAATAAAAGGCCTAAAATAGAGCCTTGGGGCACACTTCTAGCTAAGTCCCGTAGGCTTGAGCGTAACACCTCTCCATCATATTTTTTAATTTCGACGAATCGAGCCCGCTAGCTAAGGAGCCCAACCAATTTATAACACCTGACTCAAAACCATAAAAATGTAACTTTGATAAGAGTAGAGGAACGTTTAAGTAATCAAAGGCACGGGAAAAATCCAGTAGCACTAAAATAGTACCGATCCTGCGAAGCTAATACATTATCAATTTCATCTAGTAGAGCCGTGCTGGATTCTCTAAATTTCCTGAAGCAAGACTGCATATCAAGTAATATCTGTAATCTTTCGAGGTACTGTAATACACTACTTTTTCCAGTGCTTTAGAAAGGCATGGAAGAAGACTAATTGGACGCAAATCCTTCAATACAAGGGGATCTGATACTTTTGGTATTGGTATGACTTTGGCGGTTTTCCAAAGTGTAGGGAACACTCCAGTGACTAGAGATTTGTTAACGATACCTGCATGTGATTGTTTCGAGGCTTTGAGGTAACATCAGGTTAATCATGTCTAGCGATATACCATCTACTCCTAAAGCATTAGTTTTTATTTGTTTAAGATAGTTTAATAAAGTAACAGAACTGACTGTTTTCAAAACAAACTAAAAATAAAGTAAACTAAATTTAATTAAATTCAAAATAAGTCATAGTGGCGATAGCTACATTCAAATGACCCGGTATATTTAGAAAAATATCATTAATTGCATTGGGATTGTCAAATTGTTATCCAATATGTCAGTAGAGCTTGGTGGCAAAACTTTATTCTTTAGATTATCCCACAATAATTTAGTCTTCTTTATGTAACTGTTTATGTGTTGACTAAAATAAGCTGTCTTCTAAGCATGCAACGCAAGAGACACCTGTTTCTTTAAGTCTTTATAGTAGGCTTTATGACTGTCTAGCTTCGTTAAGATCATCATTTGCTTGAAAGTATCAGTAAGCCAGGGATGTGGCTTATCTCTTATGGCTACTGTCTTTGTAGGCGCGTGTAAATCGAATACAAAACAAAACAACTTTATTGCTATGCCAGTCACGGAAACTATGCGCTAATCTGTGGCGATGTTGTTTACAACTACCGATAGGTAACGCAGATTAGACAATAGTAGCCGCTCGAGCCGCGCGTTCCATTGTTAAATCCGGAACAAAAGAAATCTTTCTGGAAAGCAATTATTGTGCACCGTTTTTATGATGTTTTTATCTATTTCATAATGGGGTGTTTATTTGAATCCGAATGTTCTAGATTGAACGCGTGGCTCCGCGTGATAAACAACTTTTTGTGTGTTTGCACTATTGTTTAATCGGATGTTCTGGATATCTTAAATTGTATAAATACGCGGACGACCGACGACTCGGGGGTCAGTTTTGATTAAGCGTTCGAAGTGCTAACATCTAAGTGATTGTACGAGTAGTGTTCCAAGCGATATAGTGCAAGTGTCTAGTGTAGTGTAACAGTGTTTGTGTGTGTATTTGGTGAATAAAGTGAATCTTCGGATACATCGACGTTTCATTCCTTTTATTCTAACCCAGCTTGTAACATTATTAAATTCCTTTACCATACTGTCAACATTATCACCAGCGCTAATCGAACCCCATCTGATGGTTTCTAAATGCAAGGCAAAATTGTTTTTTTTTTTTATCTAGAATAGGTCGACGTTTGACCACCAACTCGCCTGATGTTAAGCGACATTGTGGTCTAAGATGGAGCACGACGACCTAGAAGGCAAAATTGTCCAGTGAAATATCCTGTAAAGGTCTATACATAATACACTTAGGAGGTGTCTTAGACTTTTTGAAGCTAAATTCACAAGTTATAAAGTTCCACATTCGGACTACGAGCACGGAGGTTAGTACAAACCACATCAATAAATCAATCAACAATCATTTCGCGGTTTTAAAGAAATTGTGGGTACATCTCGAGCATTCATGCTCACTATCGAAGGCACCTTCTTGCGGCGGCGTCGTGTGTCGGGTCGTTTTCTTCCCTCAAATATGGTTGAGGAGAGCGATGGCTGGCACATGCGTCATACTCGTGATCGGGTGCTGCTTGCGGGTCGCTGGTCTGCTCGTGGTGTACTCACAATGTAGCAATAAGTGATAACCTTCAACCTAACCTTAGATTAAGACTTCACAACTGACCCCCCTCTACCTGGTTTTCCCTTAGTAATACTAAGATACCAGGAGCCCTATTCGGAGATTTGAGATTTTCATCTCACCTTTTTTCGTCCTTGTTGCTCTCGTTTGAAACGTCATATAAAATAAAATCTAATATCACGCGCACGAATAGTCCCCCAGTGAGCAAAAGTCACGGTCCCCGGAGTCCGTGAAGTGTAATTTTTTAACAAAAAAAAATGGTATCTTACTTCTCGTCGATGGCGAGGCTGGCGAGGTGCGGCAGACTGGCCGACAGCCTCAGCAGCCCCTGCTTGTACTGCACGCACGCGTCCAGTGTCTTCTTCTGCCACAGAGCCAGCTCCGTCTCTTTACTCGTCACCATCTGCAATCAAATATTTATTAAATACTAGCCGCGCCCCGCGATTTCACCCGCGGTCCCACAGGAACCGTTATTTTTTTCAGAATGAAAGATAACTACGACCAGGAAGATAACCAACTGACAACAATTGGTGGTACTGACGTTACAAATCGACTAAATCGACAAATTTGTATGGATATTATCTATTCAGTCTAGAAACTTCTTATGTCTTTTTCTGTACCTTTGACAATGTGTATGTAAATTTTTATTATGATCGGTTAAGTAAATAAGACGTGAAAACTTAACAAAGATACAAACAAACTCTGTTACGCATTTATAATACAAGTTAGGATGCTATCTTCTGTGTAGGATGGTGCGGGTGAGATTGAAGAAATCGCATCCTTTCCCAGGCACGGACAAGTCGGACAATGCTTGGTTCGCTAACTGTGATTTAGGGTACCTTAGCTATATCGTCGAGCAGCGTCCTCTTCGAGTCTTGCACTCGTGTGGCGTAGTCTACTTCGTCCAACAGACGCGCGCGCTCAGATACAGACATCACTTGGTTTGCTAACTCCTCGTCGAGTTGTTGGTTCTCCGCACTGGAAGTAAGATTTATCTTTTATTGAGCAAGTTAGTTCAGTAAACAAAGACATGTTATAATTTATTTAACAGAAGGTGGTTTGATGGTATAGTACTAAACTAATGATGATAATTATGATATTTGACGACCTTCCAAGCCTAGTCGGAATGCGGCTGCTTATAAGCAGGAGGAAAGGGTTCGATTCAAAGCCCGTCAGATATTTGAATGATGAATTTAAATATCTGTTTTGGGTCTGGGTGTTAGTTGTCCATCTTTGTGTGTGTTTCATGGTATCCCCGACACAGGGAAGTGGGGAGCTGTGACAGTGAAACGGTTAGTTATTTACTTATTATTATGAGCCCCGCGCCGCGCATCAGACTAGTTAGAGGGTCAAACGGATGCCTAGTCTGTTGTTTATTTATTTATTTATAGGAGAACCAACAGCTACTTAAATTAAAATATACAATAAAAAAAATATTCTTACTTGGCGCGCTCAATTTCCAGCTCCACCTGCGCTAGTTTCTCCTTGTTGTCCCGGTCGGCGGCCCTCAGCGCGTCCATGTCAGCGCGCGTGGCGGCGCGGGTGGCCCGGATGGCCTTCAGGCTGGCCTGCAGCGCTTCATAGCGAGCTTCCCGCCGAGCCTCTTCAGCGCGGGCGGCCGCTTCGCTCTCGTCTTCTAGCCGGGCTTCTAACTCTGAACAAGAATAATTACACTAGTTTTATAAGGTAAGGTGAAATTATTTTTTCTTTTAAAATTGATAAGTGTTTATTAAGTAAGATTATTTCAATTTATTTAGAGATTGTTATTATTATTTTTATTTAAAATGTAAATCCGTTATTAGCTGTAAGTTTATCTGTAAGCTTATTTTATGTTTTATTGAGAGCTGTGGAATTTATTAAAATAAATAAAAAAGTTTGGATGGATGTTTATTACTCATTCACGCCAGAAGCCCTATTCTGGCGTAAAAGATATTATCTTGGTCACTTTCACTCACATGATTTTTTTAACGAGAGTGACGCAGACAGGAGACATTACTGCACGAGCGAGAATAAGGCCCCTGAACGTCTGAACAGAGCAGGGATGAAATTTGGCACAGAGATAGATTATAGTCTGGATTATAGCACATAGGATACTCTTTACCCGCTGGGTGCAGCTAGTAATGTTTATAATTAAAGTACAGCCATAGTACTAACTTTGATTAGTTTCGGGTCAGACGACTGTGCGTGCAAGAGTCCCGGATTTTTATTTATTATTATTAATTTAAATTAAAAAAAAAACAAGCTCCTGCCTCCATCATCAGATCAGTTCTGAAATACCAAATTTAAAACACATTTTCGGTCTATTTTTAGTAAACATTGTTGGGTTGCTGGTTGATAGATTGTTTGGTTGAATGGTTGGTCGGTGGTTATGGGTGGGTTGGTTGGATGGTTTATAATCATAAAGTAAATGGTAAAATCATACCTCTAATATCTTGCTGGAGCGCTATCACTTTTTCCTCGTTATCACCGAGCAACTCTTTCAAGTTGAACAGATACTCCGCTTTCAAATCCTCAAACTGAGGATTGGGCTCCTGAAACCTGGAGAAATCAAACTACATGCACTATTTTCAGAATGCACACGCAAAATTGCTAAGTCCTTGTCTAATACGCAGCAGTGACAAAGGCAAGTATATTTTTAGCTTTTTCCCATTTAGGAATTTAGTGTACTGAATAGGGCCTTATGACTATGTGAACAAGCATAAGTATTGATGATTGATGATGATTGCTCATGATTTATTGGATACAATGTAACAAGCTAGTACATACAGCCTACTTTAAAACCGACTTCAAAAAAGGAGGAGGTTCTCAATTCGTCTGTATGTTTTTTTTATGCTTGTTGAGCGATTACTCCGCCAATTTTGAGTCGATTTTAATATATTTTTTTTTTGTTAGATCACAATTTACAGGTCACATAGTTTTTATCGAATTCGGTGAAGCAGTTTTTAATTACCATTAAGTCAACAAAAAGTAAACAAAAATATCAACAAAAGTCTAAAAAGTTGTTTACATGAATGACGGGAAGTCGTTTTTTTATAAGCTGTGCTTTTTTTATGGTGCGTGCCTTCGACTGGTTCCGAACCCACTCCCTCTGGTTTGAGAGGCGGCCCTACTCGGACTAGGCTATCATCGCTATAGTGTAATATAATGCAATAGTAAAATGATTATTTATTACCGGAACCAACTCTTGTAGAGATATTCTCGCCGCAGACGCGCCAGTTCACCCTTGTCTATATACATCCACTCATCAGATACTTGCATCTCCTGGGAAATGGACATTCAATCAAATATCATCATGTTAAATAAAGTCATGTTAAAATTAATGTGTATTTAATTGTGTATGGGTGCTGGCTAAGGCCTAATTTACATTGCCAGTGACTCGAGGAGAATTTAACGAAATTGTGCACAGTGAAATGTCAAAAAAATTAAATGGCTTTATTCAATTGGGTATCGAAGATTCCCTTGTGAACCTCAAAGTTAAAAGAATTACTCTACGGATAAAAAGGTACTACCCACAAGAACAAAGCAAGAAACTGGTGGAATAATGAGCTTTATGTCAATTGTGTAACGTACAAAATACGGGTCAAAATCGAAGGTCGCACGCGTTACATATGGTTAAATTCTTCTCGAATCGCCAGCAATATAAGCCTAAGGGCTCGTTAACGGAGACGCCAAGCGTTGCGAGGCACGTGTAGCTTCGCGTCACAATCAAAAAGTGAAAAAAAAACAAGTAGGTATACTACTTGTTTTTTTTTTATTACGTAAAATTTCATGTATCAGACTAATTAAGAAATTAGTTAATTAGTTATGCCCCTCAGTTTCTTGCTTGTTCTTCTAAGGGAACGTACCCATACTACGTGACCATTTCATACAATTTTTAACCCTCTTCCCGGGAGGGAAACAGATGTTCACCGTACAGAATTCACCGAGGGTCCCCCCTCGGTGAACATCTGTACTCTACATGTATATGTATTTAAATCGTTTTTTGCAAATAAAACATTAAAAAATCGTATCCCCCCCCCCCCCCTAAATAAGTCACGTAGTATGGGTACGTTCCATAAGTAGCCACTACTATTTTTTCTTTCTTTTTCTGAACAAGGCGGTTGAGTCATTTTTATAACTACATATGACGTTCATAAATTATCTTCGATATCCAATTGGATAAGTATCTTCAATTTGCAATTGAATAAGTATCTTCGATACCCAATTGAATAAAGACATTTTGACTTGAATTGATCGCACTCACAACATGGTTGGCCATATCCAGCAAGTATGACACGAGCGCGAGAGCTTGAGGGAATGCATGCAGCGTGTTCACCGCCTTCAGCCACGACTTGGAGACTGTTCCAGGGTACAGCAGCCGCTTCGATATACCCTGGAGCTGTGGACAAGATAATGATAAACATCGTTTATTTCTATACATGATAACAAAACTTTTGTAACAAAAGTGTAGTATAAATTGTAGAATTTTGACACCCCCTAACAATTAGAACTCTTTTTTTTTTACGTAGAATAGGTCGGCATTTGACCACCAACTCGCCTGATGTTAAGCGACGTTGTGGTCTAAGATGGAGTACGACGACCTATAAGGTACCTATAACTCTATCCCACTAGCGATATTTGATTAATTTCAAAGCGAAGTGATAGACGACGCAATGACACCGCGGGCGCGTAGCCACATTTTACACACAGTGATCGTCACAGCCTGTCACATGTGGGACTGAATATCTGGAGCCCGGAGCCCGGTGTATGGTGACAGACTCGCCCCCTGTCACATGTGGGACTGAATATCTGGAGCCCGGTGTATGGTGACAGGCTCGCCCCCTGTCACATGTGGGACTGAATATCTGGAGCCCGGTGTATGGTGACAGGCTCGCCCCCTGTCACATGTGGGACTGAATATCTGGGGCCCGGTGTATGGTGACAGGCTCGCCCCCTGTCACATGTGGGACTGAATATCTGGAGCCCGGTGTATGATGACAGGCTTGCCCCCTGTCACATGTGGCACTGAATATCTGGAGCCCGGTGTATGGTGACAGGCTCGCCCCCTGTCACATGTGGGACTGAATATCTGGAGCCCGGTGTATGGTGTCAGGCTCGCCCCCTGTCATATGTGGGACTGAATATCTGGAGCCCGGTGTATGGTGACAGGCTCGCCCCCTGTCACATGTGGGACTGAATATCGTTCGCCGAAATGTGGATGTTGTATTACACCTCTGCCAGCCCCCTCGGGAGAAAGGCGTATAAGATAGTCACAGTAATAGTTAGTACATTGCGACATTTTGTATTGTGCGACATTGTGTCGCGGTGTCTCACTGCGCCTCGCTTTGGAATCCCTTGTAGTGTGATACAGCCCTTATTACTAAGAACACTCTCAATGAAGTCACCTATTTGGGCCCTAGCAAAGTTGGATTTACTTCTAAGCGATTTTATTTTTACAATCGCTAATGAACGATCGGAGGAAATACGATCTTTTAAACTGTCATGTTCATTGAGTTTAGCATAAAATAGAATAACTTTACTGACATCAAATAAGATATTTAATTAGACATTCAAATAGAGGATCAATATAGCTTATAATAATGAGTAACATGTTCCGACAACCTGTAATTTTTTTAGGGTTCCTATAACGGTAAAACGGGACCCTATTAGGAGTCCCCTGCCCGTCCGTCTGTCTGTACTCATGGCTGTATCTTTAACTGTGTCAGTTAGAAAGTTGAAATTGTCACAGATGATGTATTTCTGTTGCCGCTGCAACAACAAATGCAAAAATACAGAACAATATTTTTTTTTTTTTTTTTTTTTTTTTTTTAAATATATTTATCTATCTGCAATCAGCCCGAAAGCCATAATCAGATTTCTTGTATTGGAAATTGGATTTGAGATATGCACATCCTGTGATATGTCATCTCATATTTTTCTACTTTAGATTGTGGCTAATCGCGATCTTTTCAGCCGGTAAAAGGAGTCGCTGGTGTTCAGTAGCGATGCAGCTAAGTGGTTTCTGTGCAATCTAAGTCTTTGTTTATAGGCCTTGGTTGACTTTTCTATTTCCTCTTTGATGGTACAAATTTGCAGATACTCATGCACTTCCGTGTTCCGTATATACCATGGGGCATTGCACGCAGTCTTTAATGCTTTATTCTGGAAGCGCTGGAGGATTTCAATATTTGAATGGCTTGCTGATCCCCAGAGCTGTATGCCGTATGTCCATACCGGTTTTAGGATGCATTTGTATATGAGAAGTTTGTTTTCCAGGCTTAGTGCTGATTGTCTGCCCAATAACCAGTACATATCTATGAACTTTTTGTTTGCCTGTTCCCTTTTCATCTTTATGTGATCTCGCCAGGTTAGTCGTCTGTCCAGGTGCATACCCAGATATTTGACTGTTGTATGTTGTGGTAAGACATTTCCATCAAGTGTCACAGGTGGACAGTCTCCTCTTCTTAGCGTAAACGTTATATGAACCGATTTTGCAGGACTAGCTCTTATTCTCCATGCCTTCAACCAAGTTCCAATTTTGTCCAGGTGTTCTTGTAATTTAACTGTTGCTATATTAGGATCTTTATTGCAGGAGAGGACTGCAGTGTCGTCTGCATAAGTTGCAGTTACCACTTCTTCTGCAACAGGTAAATCAGCAGTATATATCGTATATAGTACAGGTCCTAGCACCGAACCCTGAGGTACTCCTGCTTCTATTTGGCATATAGATGAGTGACAATCTCCGCACTTGACCTGGAACACTCTCTGTTGCAAGTAGGACTTCAGAAGCATGTACGCAGTGTTTGGCAGGTGAAGCTTTAGCTTATACAGGAGGCCCTTATGCCACACACGATCAAAGGCCTGCTGTATATCTAGGAAAACAGCAGAGCAGTATTCCTTCTTCTCTAGTGTCTGTCGTATTGTGTGACCTACTCGGTGTATTTGCTCTGTTGTTCCATGATGTGCACGAAAACCGAATTGGTGGTCTGGTATCACATTATGTTCTTGGAGGACTGGGATTAGGCGCCGAAGTATCAGTTTCTCGAGAACTTTTGACATCAATGGTAGAAGACTTATTGGTCTGTACGATGTGACTTCCGTGGGAGGCTTTCCTGGTTTGGCAATCATGTGTATAGAGGACACTTTCCACAGTTTTGGAAAGTATTGTAGCCTCAGTACAGCATTGAAGAGGATTGTCAGCAGTACTATTCCTTTTTTTGGTAGCTGTTTAAGGACTTCCGCTGTTATAAGGTCAAATCCAGGTGCTTTTTTTTGCTTTAAGTGTACTATAGTATTTCTGACTTCTGTTGGTGTGGCTAATCTTAATGGTAAGGACATTTGCTGGTCCCTGTTTAAGACTTCATTAATTTCTTCTTCTGTGTCCATTGCATTCGCTTCGTTGGGCTTGAACACTTCTTTTAGAAATTCGGCAAATAACTCTGCCTTGTCTGCAGGTTTCCTTGACCAGTTACCATCATGTTGTCTTAGTGGAGGCAAGTGTTCTATCGGTTTTTTTAGAGATTTGGTAATTTTCCAAAGTGAATAATCCTCTGCTTTGTACGGTGATAGTGTATTTAGCTTGTCTTGAAGGGTGCTATTCTCGTTGTCTCTGAGTGTTTTTTTGAGATCTTTCTGTACTTTGTTGAGTGCCTTTTTATCTTGTCGATTCCTGTTAGTTTGCCACCGACGTCTGAGCTTCCTTTTCAGAGCTATCATCTCTTGTACTTCTAGGGTAGTGTCCTTGTTTTGTGATTTTAGCTCTACATAGGGAGTTGATAGCCAGGCTGCTTTTTGAATTAGGTTGGTCGAATACCACGTAGCATTTTCTATATCGTCTTCTGTTTTAAGGGGTATACACAGATTAGTATTTTCTTCGATGTAGTCTCGGAAGGCTTGCCAATCAGTTTTGTGGTTGTACAGAGTCTCCCGAGGTTCTATCAAGATGATTTCGGTGCTTACTGTGCATACCACGGGTGTGTGATCGGAGGAGCCATCCAGGCAAGATTCCACTTTTGTGTAGAGCCCTGAGACTCCCTTAGTGACGAAAAAGTCTATTAGATCCGGGGTTTTATTAGGGTCGGTTGGCCAATAGGTTGGTTCTCCTGTGGAAATTACATGTAGTATGTTACTTTCGATGGATTTTTTTAGTTCTCGGCCTCTTGTCGTGGTCAGTCGAGAGCCCCAAAATATGTTTTTGGAGTTCCAATCGCCCCCTGATATATATCTGTTGCCAAGAGTGTGGAAAAAGTCAGTAAACATTTGTTTGTCTATTCGATGACGTGGTGGGCAGTATACGGCAGCCACATTCAATGGTCCTAGCCAGTCATCTATTGATATTATAGCAGCCTGTATATGTGGTTGTATAAAATGAGATAGGATATGGTGCCTTATGTTGTCTCTGATTATTATGGCAGCTCCAGCATGTGATGTCCCATCTGGATGGTTGGCATAGTATATATTGTATCCAGTGATTTTAATGACTCTTTGGTCAGTCATATGTGTTTCGGAGATCAGAAGAACGTCTATTTTGTTGTGATTTATGAATAGTTCAACTTCTTGCTTATTCGGAGATAGGCCATTTATATTCCATGTAGCAATTCTCAGGAATTTCATTTCTTTTGCTGGGCTATGAGCGTCGTTAGAAGGCCCATTAGGGTGCCTATTTGTTGTATGAGAATATCTATCTTCTCTGATTGTTTTATTATTATTTTCTCTAATGAGTTTGTTGGCTGAGATTGTGTGTTCTCTGTTTTTCTATTCCAGCATCCATTATTCGCTGCGTTGGATATATTTTCGAGCGGTTGTGAGGTATTTATTTCCTGGATGTGTGAGGGCTGTTGTCTAGGATGCCTGCTGGGTTGTAGTAGAGGAAAGTCGATTTGAGAAAGGGTGGGAAAAGTTGGTTTTGTGGATTGCTTTGTGTTTGAGAGGTCTTTCTTGTGTATTGGATGTACCATTTTTCGTGCTCTGATCTCTTTATACACTTGACAGCCCTTATAATTAGCTGGGTGGTCGCCATGACAGAGAGCACAGATGGCTGGCGTGTTCCTATCTTTTTTTGGGCATTCTGTTGTTTTATGCCCTTTGGCACATTTGACACACCTGTAGGGGCGCATGCAGTTATTTTTTGTGTGTCCATATTGTTGAGAACAATATTTAAAGATAAATACTCGTATGTAAAGGAGCTCCCATACGATAAACGTGATTTTTTGAACTAGCCCTTGCCCGGTTGTTCAGGCGTACCTTGGCGACATAGTTGTCGGTGTCGAGCTTGGCGTCCCGCGTGAGCGCGGCGAGCAGCGCGCCCGTCACCTGCACGAAGCGCGCGATGGTGAGCGGCCGGATCAGCGCCAGCGCGCCGCCGCCGCCGCCGCCGCCGCCTCCGCGCGCCGCCAGCCCCTCCTGCACGCGCGCGTACTCCGCGCGCTGCCACGCCGCGTTCGAGATGGGCCTGCAGTTCGTTTTTTTATTTGTTTACAAGACAAAGATGTCTGGAACCTTCCACTTCCGCCAAGTAGCCCCTAGTATTTGTAGATATAACCTAGTTGTGAGCCAAAATTTGTGAGACTGTAATCTATTTATTATTTGAAAAAATAATGCCCCTCAGTTTCTTGCCCGTTCTTCTCAGTAGAGGCTCTTTATCCGAACGAGGCGGTCGAGTCTATTTAAACAAAAACTTTGACGTTCATTAGTGTATCTTTGGTACCCAAATTGAATAAAAACATTTTGACTTTGACTTTGTATCACTTGTTATTATTAAAGTGAAACTTCTAATGCGACTTCCGACAAGGTTGCGTTAAACGTTTAACGCTCCTGGGAAGGGGGAATAGAAAAAGACGAGCGAGAGTGAATGCGTGCCACTCGAACGCATGCGCGTAGTATACCTATACCTGTTACAGGTCCGCCCGAGCGTTAGCAACGAGTAACAATATTCAAACGCAAGAGGGAGCGGGATAGAAAGATCCGCACCATTTTTTTTCTTTGTTTGTTTAGCTGGGCGTTTTCCGCACTTAGCCACTTGATTGGGCCATTGTGCGTGGAGTGCCATGGACCTGGTGTATCACTTGCTATTATTATTTGTTGAGACTGGCAGCTTTTAGGCTCGGTCATTCCACGATTATCTACCAACACATATGTTTTTACATTACCCGCTTTGTTAAGAGTTGAAAACATAAATCATATTTGATGGTAATCCAAGCTTAAAAATACTTTTTTTACCGTTTTTTTTGGTATTAATCGTAACAAGAACACAAAAAATTAAGTTGCTTGGTTAAGCTTTAGACAACTAATCTGGCTATTTAACAATCGAAAAAAAATGTGGCGTAATCGCTGAAAATTTATAGAACTACATTTCGATAGGTTTTTTACTTTGTGAGTATTTTTTTTTTTCTCTAAAATGTGAATGATTTTCATAATTGTACTTTGGTTAAACTTTAGTTGGTTGTTTCTTCTACCAGCTGTATTTTTTTGCACCTGATCATCATAATTCTTCATATCAAACTAGGTGCAAAAAAATACTTGTTTTTGGTGATTTCATGTAATACGGGACCTTAAGCTGATGCATGTCTTCTTTCAGTGCACTATTATTTAGGGTTTTTTAAATAATTGTTAAGTCTGTTTTTGAAGCAGTTAACTGAAGGGGCATTTGGCAAAATGCGTTTTTTGAGTTTGCTTGAGTGTGGCTGTGAAAAAGGGAATGTCCCCTCAAGTGTTTGTTCTCGCACTGGATGAGACGGTCTCAGGACTGGAAGAGATGCCACTCTAAAGAGCATACCCAGCATTGCTAATGATGATGATAGAGAGGCGGGTGATGGTTTGGGACTGAAACTAATGGGATAAGCATTCTTATTCATGCATACGAAGTTGCAGGCATCAGCTAGTAGAAGATATGACTATTTAGTCATCTTTTTTACAGCAAAAAGGAATCTGTGTCAATCAAGTGTTTAGGTCTATAATGTGAAAAAAAAACGGTAAGTTGGTGACTCACCGTTGATCTTTTACTGTAACAAATGCTAGTGCCCTCTCGAGTGATGTTTGCCAGCTACGTGCACCTCGTTCTCCTGATGGTGTTCTCTGTATAAAGGCATATTATTGTTAGATCATTATGCAAGTCAACTTGCAGAAACCAGAACTCAAAATTCAATTACTAAAAATAAAAGATATTTCTTACCACAGGAGTTATGGTAGGCCTTGAATACTGACTGGAGCGGAGCGGGGTCATGGAAGACTGGCCAAACCTGTTGTCACCTTGTTGCGAACGGGAGCGCTGCACATACATACATAAATATTAATTACATGTCTCTCTCTGAATAGATAGGTAGTCACCCAAAATTGCAAATACAGAATACAGTCAAAACCGTTTATGGCGACATCGTTTAGAACAACATACCGGTTAAATTGACCAAACTCAAAGGTCCTGGCTGAATGTTTTACGACATTGTTTACTACGACATACCGCATTAAGCGACCACATTTGGTTAATATTTTCGGAGAATTATATCTGTAGAACGACCGGCTCAGCTGTATCGTAAACAATTTGAATAGGTAACTGTATCCACATCTGGCACAGTATAATAGTCAATGGCTATTATCGTAAAAGTAAACAAAGTTTAGGGTCTTTTGTAATTCTTAGAAACAAAGCACATGCATGCCATAGCCTCAAGGCCCGCTTCGTCATATCTCTTAAGTCATTTTGTTACTTATCTTTACACAAGACGCACCAAAACATATTGTTGAGTTAACTGTGAAAATTGTAACATGTCGCAAAAAAGGAAACAAATCAATATCGAAGAAAAATCGAGTATTACATACGTTTGTATTGAAGTAAACAAAATGCGGTTTAATTTCCTACATAAATATACATATGTATTATCTTTCCTATTACCTAATACCTGTCACCGGATGTTACAACTATCAGTTTTTACGACTCAATATGAGTAGTCCCTTCGATGTCGTTATAACAGATTTTGACTGTACTATTGCAATTAATTCCAGCAGTATTCTGTATATTTTTTTTAGATGCATGCAATATTATCTCCATCCCTGTCCCTCTTATTAGAAAAATCTTGATAATGAGAGTGATCAATAAAATAATGCATGCACCAGAATAAGATCCCTAGGACTGATCACTCCCATTTCAAATAAGAATGATGGGAGTGATTTCCAATCATACATTCTTATTCAGTCAGAAATATTATATCTAGAACCACCTTCATTTGAGGATATGACAGTAATCAGTACCTATATGAATTACCTACCCTATTAGTTGGTAACTTAGTAGCGGAAGTTTCCCGGCTCAGCCGTCCCCCGAACGTAGAGCGCGGTGGGTCGGCGCTGCTAGACCGGTGCCCAGCGACGCTGGACTGACGAGCCTCCGACGAGTGACGGTCGATGGAGCCCGGACGACGGGGCTTCGGGAGCAATGACGGCTTGCCTTCCAACCTACCAACGTAAAGATGCTAATCAAAACTAAGAAACCGTAGCAGTTGGCAAAATAGTGTTATTGGATCGCTAAAAATATAATAATTATCAACATGTAGCTAGCGAGAGTACTTCGATGTTAAGATTTTTAACTGATTTATCACTCACCTCGATTTCCGCAGACCGGCAGGCTGCCCTGAGGCAATCCGCGAAGGCAGCATTGTTCAATTTGTTCGTATTTTTTTCAATATACTATTACGAATTCACGATTTTTACGATTCATTCGACTCTGAACAAATCAAAACAAACAAAACGGGTGTTGTAGTTTAAAATTTTAAAATTAAATGACATTGACGTCTAACGGCTATAGTTCTACCAACAAAACAAAAATCTTTTTTTTTTTTTTTTTTTTTTTTTTTTAATAGTGGCTTCTGCCCCTTAGGATTTTGGGGCAATTTTGCCATCAACAGTGAGGGAGGTGATAGTAAAAAGTTAATATAATAGAAAAGAAGAGAAATAATTCTGGTGTAGTAGATGGTACTATAGAAGAAATGAAAGGAAAAAGAAAGAAAAAGCTAAAGACGGATGTTATTGGACTGAATGAAATTAGCTAATGCAAAAATGATTTTTTTGTTTGGGAAAGAGAGCAGAGAAGAAATGTGTATTGGAAGCGGAACTTTACACTTAGTGATGGTAGAATAAAGGGATGATTTACTACGAAGAGGGCAGCTAAAAAATATATGATTTACCGAACCAATATCCAAACCACAAGAGCAATTAGGAGAGTCTGCAATTTTGAATTTAAATAATTGAACAGGACTACAAACATGACCTAGTCTTAAACGAATTAATACTGATGTAACAAATTTAGGAAAAGAACGATGTTTAAAAAACCACGGCCGAGAGACAACAAGTGGCTGAATAGATGAATATTTATATTTATGCACTTCCCAATCTCGGTTCCAGTCTGATTGCAACCAAGTCGATGGAACACAAAGAATATCCTGTCCATGATTAACATAGTGCGTATTGTTACCGGACGAGGTGGCACACTTTGCAAAAGCGTCCACCCTTTCATTACCAACAATACCATTATGACCAGGAATCCAAGCCAGAACAACCTGAATGTTAGAGCAAAAGCATGAATAAAGTACATGTTTTATTTTACAAATTATGGAATTCCTAACGCAATTGCGGAATGGGTTAGATGATACAGCTTGAAGAGCACTTAAACAATCAGAAAAAATTACAGAGTGGTTAATATTATGCTCTGAGATAAAAGAGAGACAACTTAAAATAGCAACACATTCACCCGTAAAAGCAGAAGCCTCAACGGGTAATTTGTGTTTCATAACATGGTCAGAATTGAGATGAACGAAAGCGGCACCAACAAAATCTCCATTAGATTTAGAAGCGTCTGTAAAAAACAGGTTCCAGCCAGGCCACTTTTCTGCCACTATTTTTGAAAACTTTATATTAGCGTCAGGAGTACTTTTATCAAGTCCAATATTCAGAAAAACTGTTGGAGAAAAACAAATAGCACTAAAGGAAATAGAGTATAAAGGCATAAAGTCTAATTGAAAAAGAGGTGCATCAAAATCACTCAAACGAGATAAGCTTTTAACCAAGGGCGGCTTATCCTTTTTCAGCCAATATGAAGTATCTAGAGACTCAGACAAAGCCTGAAGTTTGGGTAATAAGGGATGAGAACTTATTTGAGCTGTCCGGAATAGAAAACGATCAGCCAAATATTGCCTCATCAGATACAAAGGAGGATCAGCACTCTCAACTAAGACAGCTTGCCTAGGCGAAGATTTCATAGCCCCAAGAACCACACGCAGCGCTTTAACTTGGATGTCATCCAGACGGCGAAGAAGAGCTTTACCACATGGTGGGAGAAGAAAAGTACCAAAATCTAAAACACTACGAATCAACGCATTATAAACTAGCTTTTGGGTATAAGGATGACCACCCCACCAAACACCAGACAAAGCTTTCATCACATTAATACTTTTTTCACATTTCCTGACAATATAATCAATGTGAGATTTTCTACTTAGATTAAAATCTAAATACAAGCCAAGGAATTTAGTACTTTCAACTAACGGGATACTATCGCCGCAGTAATCAATAACAACTTGTGGCATTGATCTTCTGCGACAAAATACCATGGCACAACTTTTACTCGCAGAAATTTCGAGACCATGCTGACTTAGCCAGTTACTAAGACCATCAATACAATTATTAATGGCAGCAACAGCATCGTCGACATTCTTGTTAGTACTATAAATACAAATATCATCCGCATATTGCAAAATTTTACATTCTTCATTTAAAACCTTCCATAAATCATGCGTATACAAGTTAAATAAGATAGGACTCCAAACTGAGCCTTGGGGTAAACCTTTAAAAACTCTTCTAGTAGCTTTGATTTGGCCATCTAACCTAAGAGAGATTTTACGCTCAGTTAAAAAGTTACAGATAAACTGAACCATAACCCACGGAACAGATAATTGTAGAAGTTTGATCCTGAGAACTGAAATTAACACATTGTCATATGCCCCTGCAATATCCAGAAAACACGCCACAACTGAATGATTTTTTGAAAACGCTATTTGAATGTCGGTGTAAAGAATGGAATGACTATCAGTTATACTCTTCCCTTTTCGAAATCCAAACTGTGTAGGCGGAAGAAGCAGACTTGATTCTACGAACCAATCCAGTCTATTTTTAACTAAATGCTCAGTAATTTTACAGAGAACAGAAGATAGAGCAATCGGCCTATATGAAGACCAACACTCCGGATCCTTACCTGGTTTCAAAATAGGAAGGACAATCTGGTCCTTCCAAGAAATCGGTAAAAAAACATACAATTTATCATACCTAGAAAATAACCGAGGGTATTATCTTTTGCCTTGGTCAAAAAAGAATAAGGGATACCATCAATACCAGGGGAAGAATCAGTTAAGCCTCCCAGGATAATCTTAAGCTCAGAAAGAGAAAAGGCAGTAGCGAGAGGATTAGACGAATTTGAGATGCAATATTTAATTGGAAGTTCTGTAAAAAAAGGAACAAAGGGAGGAGCTAATTTATCGATAAATTTAGGAAACCAGGATGTGACATTAGTAGAGGGGGAAGGCAAGAAATTTTTGCTAGATCGAAATTTTCTAAGATTAGCCCACACAATTGAAGAATGAGTAGAGGGAGACATAGACTCACAAAACGTACGCCAACCAAGACGCTTCTTGTTAGATAGCATACGCTTACACTTGGCATCCGCCTTCTTATAACTAATAAAGTTATCTAATGTCATAGAGTTGGAAAAAACACACTCAGCTCTTTTCCTATCTTTTACTACACTAGAACACTCTGCGTCCCACCACGGGCAGGGGGGGAGGTTATTAGAAATCCTTTTAAGAGGGATAAACTTGTCAGCTGCTGAATGCAAGGAAAAAACAAAACTATCATAGCATTGTTCCAAATTATCTTTGGAAACAACAGGTAAATGATCAATTTGATCACTAACAAACTGTGAAAATTTATCCCAGTCAGCTTTTTCCAAACGAAATTTTTGGAGAGGCAGGGAGGCAACACGTGGAGCAAGAGAAGGAAATGAAATGGATATTGGGAAGTGATCACTGCCATATGAAAGATTATGTACACTCCAAGACAGCAGTGGAGCTAGGCTAAATGAACAAAAGGATAGGTCAACTGCAGATGAAGCTCGAAGAGGAGAATCCCTTCTAGTTGCCCGTCCATCATTAAGCAGCAATAAGTTTTCGTCTTCCATTATATCAGCTAAATCAAGACCAGGACCATTACACGAAACACTGCCCCACGACGTGTGATGTGAATTAAAATCACCGACAACCAGCATAGGGTGAGGAAGACAGCGGATAAGGAGCTTAATATTAGCAACTATTTGAGAAGAAGGATGTGGAACATAAATATTCAAAATCGAAAAATCAGGTAGCTTAGCTGCAACAGCGTATATACCTGGAAACGTTGGCAAAGAGATACGGGAATATTTAAGTATATTATTTATGAGGATAGCAGCACCATCCCAACCATCCTGCCTATCATGCCTAAGGCAAGCAAAGCCAGGAAAGTACAGTGTGGAGCTTGGCTTAAGCCATGTTTCCGTAATTGCAAAACAAATTGGTTTAAATTTATTTATCAAATGAATTTTTATTATTTACACTTCTAGCATTCCATTGAAGAATTTGATCCATTAGACAGAAGTGAAATGAGTGAATTTAAGTTAAAAGCAGCGTTGGACGGTGAAGGGGCAGAAAGGGAATTAGTAGCGGGGGAAGGATTAAGAAGAGAGGACAGAAGATTTAGAAGTTTGAGAAGCTCAGAAATAATAGATTGAACAGATGGAGACTCGAAGGATTTGTTAGGTTTAAGGGCACAGCCATTAGGAGCGGCTGCAACAAAGTCACCCCCTGCAATGTTAGCGTGAGCTAAATGATCGTACCCAAAAGAGGGAGCAAGAGAACCAACAGGCTTATTTTTTTTACCTCTGTATGACACTCGGGAAGGCTCCACAGTAACATGCTTGTTTGAACCCGTAAGCTGAGAGGGAAAAGCAGAAGATGTCGGAGAAGAAGAAGTCACTTCTGCATATGACATTCTCGACGAGGGGTGAAGTTTCGAAGCCTCAGCATATGATAAGACATTTTGTGTCATTGTTTTTTTTATAGAGACCTGGCGAGACATTTCAGGGCAAATTTTGTTTGTAGCGAAGTGACCACCTTGGCACCAGACACATTTGGCGCTCTCCGGCTCAACATTGCACGAGTCTCCTGGATGGTTTAAACTGCATTTAAAACAAACTGGTTTTGACCTACATTGGACCTTAGTATGGCCATACCTACAGCACGAATAGCATTGGATGGTAGGCAAAATATACTGTTCAACTGGGAACGAGTTATAACACATGAAGACTTTCGACGGGAGAATTTGGCCATCGAAAGTCAACACGACCGTTTGGGAAGGTTTCCACGAGACAGTCCCATCTACAACCAATTTAAAATTTAGTCTCCGGGTTTTAACTATCGGGCCGCACTCTTGGGGAACCCGCATTTCTCTAATCAACTCCTCATCAGATAACTCCACAGGGATGCCACGTACAAGCCCTAGGCGAGTAATGTTGAAAGAGGGAATAAAAGCTTTATATCCCTTATTGGCGAGAGAGGTGGAATCAATGAAAGAATTCGCAGCCTTATATGAGTGAAAACTCAGAGAGATTTTGTTACGGCCTACGCTTTTAATAGACCCATCAATGATACCTTCAAATTCTCTTGAGCGGCCAAAGAGAAAACGCCCAAAAGTGACAGGGTGTAATGAAGTGCCGGCAGAAGGAGACACCTCCGTTTTCTGTACATGAACGACAAATGGCCCATGATCATTTATGACATAGCTCT
The DNA here is from genome assembly GCA_911728515.1 of Peribatodes rhomboidaria. Classification (NCBI taxonomy): domain Eukaryota; kingdom Metazoa; phylum Arthropoda; class Insecta; order Lepidoptera; family Geometridae; genus Peribatodes; species Peribatodes rhomboidaria. The sequence continues at coordinate 1,527,490 of OU452184.1, read as the reverse complement.
GACGAGCTACTGGAGTTGGAGCAACTTTTTGACCCGGGGGTAAAGAAGAAGAGGAGCTAGTAGAAGCAGCGGACTTCTGACCCAAGGGCAGAGATGCTGATGCAGAGGGAGGAACCGAGCTTGGAAGAGAGACTAGGGAGGGCACAGCCGAGAAAGAACTTGGAGGAGTGACCTGACCAGAATTCAAAACCTCATCGTCAGCAATTTTGAACTCATCACTAGAAGAGTCTATGGGAGAGCACGCTCTTAAATCCCGTTTCAATGCTCTGCGCTTGGACTGGCCGTGGCTTCTATGGACAACCTCTGTGAAAGCACCGGGAGAGGGAGGAATGTTGTAGTCGGGAGACCGGTGACCACCCCCTGGATCAGGAGGCTCCTCACCACCTAACATGGTGAATGAAGAGAACTACAGATAAAAGGAAATTATTCAACTACCTACAATGACACTAATTACTAAAAATGAAACTAAAAAATTAAAATTAACAATTTATGAAAACTGAACAAAAAAATGGGCTAAATGGGGAAACAAATTGAAAAATATAACCAGGTATTTTGGTTGATTTAGGAGTCCAATGATGACACGGCAATGACGAACTTTATAAAGAAAAAAATCCAGGAATCCAGGAAATATGGAATTACTACACTGAACTCAGGATTATTCTGCAGAAAACTAATTTTTTTACAAATTAATTGCAAAAAATCAACCTCCCTTCAAAGTTGTCCACAAAAAATCTTGTTGATGCGTTCCAAAATGTATTGACTGGCCGCGGTCCGAATTAATCTAACAGCGTATGACTCGATAAAAATAATATATTCCAGAGTAAATAATTTTGAAAATTTTAATAGAAGAGAGTGAGAGTGATAAATAGATAGTTATACAAAGGTTGGAGATCTATATGCACTCTTACATAGATTGAAATCCGCTACAAGTACAAGTTTTATCTTAATTTTAGAACGTCTTCGTTCAAAATTCTCATCGTTTCTGAAACATACTGTGGGAACGCTGGATCCAAAAGACAAAGCTTGACAAATTTTTCATAGTCACGAGGCAAGGGAATTGAAATTCCTGGTTCTGAAAAAAAAATAGGTGAACAGTAAAAAAATCTAGTTTTAGATACGACAGTAAAATTGTAAACAACGTGTATCTTACCTTTAGTGTCTAACGCGTGCTTAAAAATGTCATTTATACTGCGATACTTTACAGTAATTGCATTTTTTGACTCCAAACCACCATAGCTCATAACAGGAAAATGCTCCCTTAATGTTTGTAAGCACTGCGCTACGTCTGCTTTTATTTTAAATCTCAGTTTTCGTACCTAAAATGATGCAAGAAAAGCGAAAATAAATCAACATGTATAGTAATGTACCTACATAATACACATGCTTAAAAGCTTTCGACTTTTATTCTGACTTTGAAGATGTTATACTTACTTCTTGACCTGACATGCTGAGAATTAGGATCATAACATCATCTTTGAAAATCCCTTTTACTTTGCTGTTCATGTTAATTGACTCCAGTAGTTTTGTGTCCGACATAAGCATCAGTTGGTCGTAATACATACGAAGAGTGGTTTTGGTAGGGCTTGATTCATACTTGGTCCAGTTGGTCCCTTTCCATACCATTAATTTATCAATCGGAGTGCTACACTGATCTACAAGTTTCATTAAATTAAACCATGCAAATAAATGAAATGCAGTACGAAGTAGGTCAAGTTATACGAGGTAATACCTGCATTAACAGAGCAGGTATCTACCAATTAATGTAGTTAAGTTCCTAATTTGTAAGAAACAAATTTAATTGTACGATTTTTTAATTAATTAAACTCACGCACTTTTCATTATCAGATTCACAGTTTTTTAAGTTTCTTTCTCTGTTTCGTCGAGTTTTACTCGAGACGAGCGTTCGTTAATAAGAATAAGAAATTATTGTTGATAGTGGGGTTAATTGGGGTTGTAGATAATTGTTTTGTTTTCCCCCGCTTTTCAAGCTTCTGAATTTTATTTGTAGAACACAATTTTTATAACGCCATAAAAATGTGCTGTCAAAACTTTTTGTGAAGTCAGTGTCACTTTGACATGTTTAATTCATGACTTCATGTTTGTTTTGATGTGGTGGCTTGGCTTGGAAATTTAAATATTTGTTAAAAAAATATTCGTTCGTAATAATTATTATAACGATATTATATTAAGTATTTAGTACTTACCATGGCTGCAGGAACATACTATTTCGTAATTGTCGGACACTCTGATAATCCGATATTCGAAATGGACTTCATACCACCCACAAAAGAAGTAAAGGTAGGTATCTACCGCATATTTCCTTTTCCAATATTTTTCATTCAGTAAATCTTTTCCTATGGCTATAATGTCTTGTATTATAGCATAAATATCTCAACTAAAACTCTGCTTGAAACATATGCATTTTTAGACATCTGGCTCCAGTTTCTAAACAATCTTTATTCACTAATTTTCCCGTTTTTCAGAAAGAGGACAACAGACACCTAAACCAATTCATTGCTCATGCGGCTCTAGACTTAGTAGACGAACACATGTGGAAAGTTACAAATACTTATCTCAAGTCAGTAGATAAATTTAACCAATGGTTTGTCTCAGCTTTCGTTACGGCTAGTCAAGTAAGTAAACCATTTTGTTTAAATGCCCTTTGTTCTATGGATGAACTGTTAAAAAGGGATAAAAAATAATTTGTTTGGATTTTCCTTACAGATGAGATACATCATGGTTCATGACTCCCGGAATGAGGATGGCATAAAGAATTTCTTCACAGATGTTTATGAGGCATACATAAAACTAATATTGAATCCTTTCTATAAAGAAAACACTGTTATTACACTGCCTGCTTTTGAAAAAAAGGTCCAGTTCCTTGGCAAGAAGTACCTCACATGACTTGCTAGATTAACACTGATTTTATTACAATGTGATGTAGCTTCTACTGAATGTAGCTAAAAGTTTAACTATAGTTGTCTTATTTCTTTTTCAAGTAAAAGAGACAAACAAGACATACCAACAGCCTCTTATCCATTTTTATTATAAGCTGTATCACATTGCAATTTCATTGTAAATAATTTAGCTGGTTTAAGGTCATCAGAGAAACTAATTCAATGTGGTGCTAAGCACAGTCATGTTGTCTTACTCATACAATATACTAGTGTAAATGAGAGGATATGTTTATCATTGCTTCTATTAGATTAGTTTCTTTCATGGCACTCAAAAAGTAACTAAAGTTATAGGGTTGATAAAATATTATGTAATCTAAATGTATATTATACTTGTTTATTTATTTGTAATTATAATTTTAGATGTACATTAAAGTTTTCTTATTTTAATGCTTTAAACTCAGTGTAATACAAAGCTACTGAGATGTTGTCTAAGTTAAATTAATCATAATTGAGTAAGAGTTAATTAAATGGTAATAACAGAGTTAAAATAATAGCTTAAAATAGAACTTAAATTACTACAATTATTTCAGAAACACTCTTATTAGTTGAAAATACTTTAATAGGGATCTGGCAGCCCTAGGTCGTCATCCGATAAACTGTCAACTGAGTAGTCTGCAAAAGAGAAATAGGTAAATAACTTTCTAGATTAATCCACTAAATTAATTTTTTATTTACACTAGATTATTTTACTGCAAGCGGAGTGGGCTTATAGGCCCTATAGTAGATGGCCCTAAAATCAAGACCAATTTTAGGACCAGTCACTCAGCCATACGAACCTCGCTCAGGTCTCAGTGGTAGATGTGCATTACACATTGTGCATTTTGATACAGCAGTTTTACAGAAAGTACAAGCCAAAAGTAGAGAATCATCATCATGGACTTAAATCTTCACAACAGAATAAAGGAAAAAAGACAATGATGGATGGTGCAACTTGATTAATGAATATTCAATTCAAAACCTTGGTTTCTGAATTAAAACCATGCTGTTTTTGTTGTGGCATGTATTTTAGTTCTCTCATTCAAAATCTGCCCCAACTAGATTGTTTAGGCTTAGCGGGCAGCTGAATTAAATGAATAGCTTGAAAAGCATGGTTACCAAACAAGTCATCATTATCAGAGGCCATTTCCATGCTGTATTGGTGGATCTGTGGCGGTGGCGTGCGGCACACTGGAGCCTCATCAGTCAACTTGAATACGGATTCAAACATATCACAGTAGGTATCTGAAAAAATTCAATATCTGTAAGAACAGTGATCTAACATAAAGCTTATGAACATTATTATTAAAATATTTGAACTATAAATAAAAAAGTTGATACTTTTTGGAACAACATAAGCATTAACAAAGATTTTAAATCATATGTGCAAGTACCCTCATTTTTTTAACAATAGTAAAATAAAAATACCAAATCTCGGTGGAGGCTTCGTGAACTCAATTTCTTCAATATCAATGCCTTCATCATTCTCTTCAGTGTATATCATTGCGCTAGCTTTCACAACCTTCGGAGAGAATATTTGTCTAGCTGGAGTGCTCTGAAGAGCCTTGGTGGCATTGGATAGGAAAGACTTTTTGAACTCCCCAGGTTTGCCAGCTTTCTTTGTAGGCTCATTAGGCTTTATGGGGCCTTCTGAGCCTATCTTTCCCATGTTTTCTATAAATACACATAAGTAAGTAATATTTAGTCTTTAATTTTGGCGCAAACAAAAAACATAAAATTAGCTACTTCGTAACAGACAAGGTATTTGCTAAATTGAAATTAGTGGTAATAAAAAAAAGAAAACTTACCTTTGGACAACGGTTGCCGCAATACATTTCTTGCTGATTTTTTTGTGGTATTCTCGCCAAATACATCAAACAGAAGTAGAGTATCAGCCATATTAGTTTTTTTCACATCAAATTAGATATATGACTTTGTCGCATGGAGCGATGCAATTTAGATTTCGAAGTTAGCTTTCTAGTAATTGTTGATTTCGCCAAAGAAATGCGTAACACAAAGATTTTCAAAAACCAACGGATTACGAAAAGTCAAATTAAGGAATGGCTCTGCGCGTGCTTTTTTTTTTTTTTTTTAATTATTCATGACCATGGATACTCGTCCTTCAGTCGGATTCTTAGTAATAATTTTTCCTTCAGTAACAGATGATGGGATGATGATGATGAGGTGATGATGAAGACGATGAATCCCTCCCCTTTCCCCATTCCAGTAAAGTTATGGATACTTTACTGAAACTTTAAGTGAAGTTTTGTAGAGAACACGAAAAATCGCGTTTCGCGATGTTTGTATCATTTGCCCACACTCGTGCACGTTGACGAACCGGTAAACGTTAATAATCCACCATTATTACAATTTAACACTCGAAGAATCACAAGTTTTAGAAAATAATACAAAAACACGACACCATCTTTTCGGTTCCCGCCAAAACTTTCCTCTGCGCGTGCACGGTTTTAGTGTGACCAGGATTTGATTATTAAATATCGCTCGGGGGCCCTCGTATTTACATCGTAATTTTACCCATCTGTCCTTCCGAATCTTGTCGTAAAAAAATGTTTCTATTTTAGTTCTACTCTTTTACCAATTTGTATGACCTTCGTTTAACACATAGCTTACTCGTCAACATTGTAAGTGTGCAATGTAGTTGCACATTGCAAGTGTATTTGTGAAATAATATGATGCACGAATCTTGCTAAACTAGACGAGTCTTGTAAAAATTACAAATTCCTGCACTGGTATTACTGAGTAGGACTGCAGTCATTTGGCATAGACATTGTTGATAAATTTGACGGTAAAATCAAATACGAAATTGGACGAATGCTTGTCATCTCACGCTTGATAAGGTTCAGTACTTAATTCAATAAAGTTGAAGTCACTATCAAATACAAGCATAAACATCACATCGGCCGAATTATTATTAGTGTGCAAGATTCTTTTAGTTAATTTTTAAGTGTAGTCATCAATTACTATATTTCGTGAGCTATAACTCGCAATGTTGTTATTAAGAACCATAGGGGCCTGTTACCCGATCGACAACCGCGTCACGACTTTGGTGGTTTACTGTCATGGATATTTAGAGTTTTTATTTAGTTTAGTTACCCTGACTACCGTGTTGTTGATAGGTTGACATGTAGCGTCAAGAGAATAAAAGAAAATGTAATTTCGTAAAATAATTGTTTAATTAATAAACGCTTAATATAAAACTAATGTGCACACTGCAGCTAACTCGACTAGTTATACTACATCACATTTACTCTTTACAACTAATCTCGACACAGCTATATGTCACCGGCCAAGGTCGCTTCTGACGGGCCCGTAATTGTTGATCGTGTAACATGCAGTCAGACATGCACTAAATATTTTCGGTTTTTCATAATTTATACAGCAGTTGCCTTCTTGTTTTAATTCAATTTAAATAAACACGGTTATCTGACAGATAGACTACCATTCAATTACATAGTGACAAGTGTATCAAACAACGTTGTAATCGTATTATCTTTCACACCACAGGCCGCACAGTCGCGAAATTTTAAAGTTGCCTTCCCGTTACCTACGGAATCCTAAAAAAATATAACCTTGCTTGATTTGTGTGTTGTGTGTGCTGTGTGTGTATCTTCAATTCTTCAAAATACTTGTTGTTTTAATTTTTAGTTTGAGTTCTTTCGTGTTTGACTAGAACAAAAGTTTATGGAAATTGATTAGCTCTCTCGTTAGAGAAACTATATTCCTTGCTGACTCTAGCTCTATGTTATATTTTGAAACGAAAACAGTGTTTTTCAGGCTTCAAACATAAGTATTATGTCTGATGAAAAACCGTCTAGGCCGAACGGGTCGGGCACCGATCCTATGCAGAGACTCGCTTCTCTAAAGCCAGTGCGCGATTTATCGCTTGGCGCTGCAAAGTCAAATAAAAAGGTATTTTTGCCTAATTTGAATGTAGCCAGGAATAAGAGTAAGGGGTAAGTAAGTCTATTTAATTAAATCTTTAAAAACTGACGTGTGTATGGATGTTCCTTTTAATTTTACATTTTTTTCAAACATTTTTCTTTTTAATGAAATTTTCAGGCTATGTACAAATTAGTGAAGTTTGGTAGCGGTTAGAATTATATAAATCAGGGTGGGTTGTTGGTTATGAATATACTTGTAACTAAAATGTAAATGTCCGTCATTGCTAGTGCTAGGCTCTCTCAAGTTTGAAAAATATTAAATATATCGAGACACTTGTATACACGACCGTCTGACCCTAAACTAAGCAAAGCTTGCATTGCACTATGGCTGCCAGAGACTGTATACATACATAGATATTTTTAATAACATACTTTAATAGAGACTTGATTGTGCTTACTTAAATAGATATTAACACCCAGACATAGTACAAACACAAATGTCACTTCTTCTTCACATAAATGTTTGCTTTAGGTGTGAATTAATCCCACACCCTCAAGCTCAGAAGGCAGGTTCACTACCAAGTCACTGAGGCTGTCAATCAAAGTCAATTCTAGGAAATGTATAAACAAGATCAAATCATTATTCATACTTTAAGAAACTAAAATAGTTTTTGACACCTCACACGAAACAGAGGGGTGTTGGTTAATGTGTGTATCTGTGTCCATCTGTGGCATCATAACTTCTAATCCGATAAACCAACATTGTGTATTAGTTTTTTTTCTTTATTAAGATGACTTCATTGAGAGTATTCTTGGTTGTATTGTTGTTGGGGTTGTTTTAAATTGTACAATTTATGCTTGTATAACCTACACAATAATCACTACTGAACCTAAGAATTATTTTTGTAGATCCAGCACATCACACAGTGCGGGATCAAGGAAAGAAGAAAGGAACAAGCGAGATAGAAAGAATGACAAGAATAAAAACTTCCATGGCCCCAATGTCATCAAGTCTAGTGGAATTTTTTCAGAAGGTAAATTTCTTTCAACAAATAAACATCTTTTAACCAAAGCTAAGTATTACAAGTTCCCTGCCTGTAAAATGAATCATTTGTATAGGTAATAAATTAATACTTATGCCATGCTGTCTTTAACTCATTTAATATTCACACAAATATTTTAGACAAGTTTATTACATATTCTTGAGGCCAATTTTAAAATTTTTGAGTGTTGTTAAAAAAAATTTCATGCATTTCATGAGAGTATCTTTTGTTATATTTTTTAAAACCACTAGTTCACACCCATGTTAACTCATTTATTTGCCCACTATCTGCCCCCCAGTGGTTTCACCCGCTATTAAGAAAAATATTATAAGTGTTATCCTACACTATAATTTATGCCAAACTTCATCCAGATCCATTTAGCCGTTTTGGCGTGATTGCGTAACAAACTTTCATCCAAATTTTTGCATTAGGCAAACAAATTCAAGGTGATCTCTTCATATTTCAGGCGTGGGCAATGTGGAGCGGCGCGCCGGCCGGGTCTCGTTCGGTCGCGAGGCGGAGGCCAAGCCCGTCCTGCAGAAACCCACCATAAGGGTTAGGGACTTCATCAAGGTTTGAATTTTTTGACGTGACAACGTCTAATATGAATTAATGAACGCAAGCTGCACGCACGAAAAAGAATGACTCATTGTCTCGGTACGCTCGGTCGATCGGAGCGAGAGCGCTACACGAGCGAGCGAAAGGCACGACCGGCTTGAGCGTTCAGCTTGCGTCGCATATTTCTCTCTTCCATTCGATTGGCCTATGCGTCTGAGGAGAAGATTTTATCGATGTTTTGTCATGACGTTGTCACGTTAAACTATCGTCTGTAAACCGACTTTACAGGCAACCAATTTTTAATTTATCACTAGCTGTCACCCCGCGACTTCGTTCGCGTTTATTATTTATATATATATTAAGATTTAAACTATCCTATCTCTCAAGTTGAATCGAACTGCACATGGTGTGCGAATTTTATTATAATCGGTTAAGTGGTTTAGGAGTTCATTGAGGACAAACATTGTGACACGAGATTTATATATAATAAGATAAACAAAAATCACAGTGTAAAAATCCATACATCCTTTAATATTTCGCGTATAATGCCGCTTACGTCCAGACAGCAATGGATACTCTCACCAGACAACTCGGGATTGTAATCCACAGCGCGCGGTCCGCGCTACTTCGTAAGTTGCGTGGAATTGGCTAGCCCTAAATTTCGGCTACCAGGTAACTAACGCGGCCGATGTATGCTAGCCGGTAGCGCGTTACCCGCGTCTCGCTCCGCACATCCGGCACGACTGCTTTGTCTCTAGACGGTTTCGTCGAAAAACTGTATGGATTTATTAGCTTTGATATTAGTTGTAAGTTTTTAACTGCAAGTTTTAAAAGCTTAGGCCCCACCTCCACGAGCGAGTGCATCGCGACGATAAGGGGGTCGAGTCATTGGTATTATTTTTTTTAACTTTAACTTTAACCGTCCCAATTATGGCCCTAGAGCAAGCCCCTTCTGGGTTGCCAGGGCAATTCGACGCCGCTCTCTCGGCGACAGCCGAAGCCGAGGCCGTACCTTAGAGGTACCCATGCGCTCGTCGCCCATAGCTGTAAGCATTATTTAAGGCCCCGCGTCATCTGCGTCATGCATCAGTCTTGCCTAATGCCTGGTATGCTGTCGAAGCCTCAGTGGCCAACAGCATAGAGTAAAAAAAAAAGTGTCTTCTTACGGCAATATTTATCGAATGTTTGCAATGTTTATAAGTAACTGAATGCGAGCAAAATGTCAACGTATCGTTGCACACCTGGCGCCACACGCAGTGCGAGTGCGCTGTGAAATCTTGTCTTTCACCCCTTGTTCCTAGCTCAACAGTTTTTTTTTTTTTACAACGGATGATTTATTCATGCGTTTGACCACTGACTCGCCTGAGAACCGAACTGTTCAGTCAGCGCGATCACGCGGCGATTCCGTTACTAATCGCGTTGATACGCGGTAGAAAAGCGGACTCGCGCGACACACTCGCTCATAGAGATTGGGCCTTAATTAGGCCAACAAAAAAAAAATAATTAAGTAAGTACATGTCATTTCTTCATCATTTCAACCGGAAGACGTCCACTGACAATTTTGATGATTAAAATTCAGAGTTGTCATGAGTTGTATGCTAGTATAAACTAGCGACCCGGTTTCGCATGGTTCCTATAAACCTTCCGAAAAAAATTATCTAACTGATGGTAAAAATCACATCAAAATTCGTCGCGTGGTTAAGGACGAGTAAGCGGATGTACGGACAATGAGACAGACAAACGTGGAAAGCGACTTTGTTTGCCATCTACACTAATATTGTAAAGAGGAAAGATTTGTATGTTTGTAATGAATAAACTCAAAAACTATTGGTGCGATTTCAAAAACTCTTTTAACATTAGAAAGCTACATTATACTTGCCTAGGCTGTGGAACGCGAGCGAAGTTGCGGGCAAAAGAACTATAGAAAAAATAAAATGTATGTAGGGATAGAAATTGGAAAGGACTACAGGACAGAGGTAATAATTTTTCTGTCCCCAGATTAAAAGTTGCTTAGAAATGACAATTTTAACTTCTAGATAGACAAAGAGCTTGAGGATCAGAAGATTCGCTCTGCGATGGGCGAGGGAGGTCTCAACAACGGCTTAGAAGACGGCCCTAGTGTTGACTTTAAGAAAGTCACAGAAAGAGACGCACCGATCAAGCTGCCCATGGGAGATGATAGCAAATGTAAGAAATCATATAATTAAATTGCTTTTTAATATATAAATCTTTATGTAGTTGCACTAGAAGAGTTTTCTAGGTTTATAAGTTTTATTTACCTCACTGCACAAAAGGAGGATAATGATTTTTGTATGGATGTTTATTAGCATGTCAGTATGTATGATTGTCTGTAAAATAGTATTTGTTAAGTAAGTCAAGTATTACAACATGGCCACTATGGCTAGCTCAAATATGCAAGGCAAAGTCCTTGATTCCAAAGCTGAGCGCAATATTATAAACCTAGATGGATAATTTGGGTGTAGAATTGTTTATTGAATATCAGCCCAAAGTATGTCTGTTATCCATGTAAAAGATCATCGCTGTCATCTAATAAAAGATTAAAATCAATATATTCAATAATTTCACGGCATTAAAAAGTCTGTGACCGCATTTGCGAAATTTTTTTTTTTTTTTTTTTTTTTAATGTAGAATAGGTCGGCGTTTGACCACCAACTCGACTGATGTTAAGCGACGTTGTGGTCTAAGGTGGAGCACGACGACCTATAAGGTACTTATTCACTCTAGCCTTGAAGTTTAGAGTGAAGAAGTACAAAGACGGCAGTTGAGTGAGGCGCTACAAGTGCGCTACTGCTCAGACCCGTCTTCGGAACGGTTACACCGGACTACATCCCGAAACACGACTAGGTCATTTCACGGCATGGCTTGGTCCGGTGGGTGATAACTAGCCACGGCCGAAGCCTCCCACCAGAGTTTGCTACCCGGTTAGCACTACCCGGGGACCACGTGTAGGGAATCAGAATTGAGTACACTCCTACGGACGTGGGTAGCTCAGCCCCAAAAATCTGAGTAGCTCAACCTTCGATTACATAGATTTCAAGTCTGATAAGAATTCAGGCCTCTGTAGTGGCACCGCACCGACACTTAACGATCTATTAAAAATAATCAAATAAATAACTTCATTTGAATCTAAGCCTTATCATTCCGCAATAACGCTCACATTTGCTAATGTGTTTTTAGCACATTCAGGCGTCGTGACACCGACGCGATCACAGAGCGACTGACAGCGAAACAAGGCTTAAACTCAATCTAAGCCTTGTTTTCAAGGTGCCATTTTTCGTATTGAGACTTGAATCTATGTATATCAGTGTGGTAGTGTATTTAGTGTGTTATGTGTTTAGTAACAGCATGCTTAACGAACATTCCACGCAGGTTGGTCTGAGCCCACGCCTGCAGTGAAGGTTAAGGAGGAGGTCGTCGTGAAGTCTGAGCCGGAGGACTTCGAGCACTTCAGTAAGACACTAAACTGTTCACTTTGCAGCTCCTGGAAACTGAGCGAACTATTTCGCTTAGTCGAGTGGAGCGGCCATAGCAGTTAATGTTGGATTTTTTCGATGCATTTTTTTGTGTACTCGAAATTCCTGTTGAATTTAACCTTTTTGCAGTGCTGTAACTAGCCTTTCATGCGCCTAGTTTGAACTTGTTTATAGTCTACTTACTATGCATGACCCAAAACTTAGTCTTTTTGAGAAAAATGTGCCTGTCAGTTTCTTGCCTGCCCTTCTGTGGTGGCTCCTTTGCGAATAAGGCAGTGAAGTCATTTTAATATATTTGACGTTCATAAGTGTATCTTCGATACCCAACTGAATAATTGCCATTATCATTACATTTTGTTTCCGACGCTGCGCGACCATGAGCCCTATTGAGCGGGGAAACGATTCACGGTCGTACAGCAGCGGAAACATAACGTAACCATTTAAATAAAATGTCACGTACGGGCCCCGATCATTTTTGCAATCCTCTAAGGTCTGCACCCTCTGTGCCTGTCCACCAATCACTATCCAAGTTACGGCACTGTGCATACGGTGTGTCTAAAGGCGTTCGCGAAAACTCACAAGGATGTGCAGTATAGTATAGTGTGGGTACTGTCCATGCAACGGGCTAATTTTGCACATGTTTGTTAGCGGTGGGTCGCTGGACGCACGCGACGGACGGCGCGAGTTTTAGCGGACGCCCTAATAACAGTTCTTTATTACGCTTCATTTCAAAGCTCAACACAATGCGATTGATTGATAACCACTCCATTCAGATATCCACCTTACCTCAAAGTAGATATTACAATGAATAACATTACTCTAGTTGGCTTGATAATTACAAATCTTACAAGTCGTATGAGTACGCCTATCCTATTTATTTAAATTAGTCATCTTTATTTCATTTAGTTTAGTATACATATAGAATTTTCAAAGCCTATTTTAAATTATGCAATACTCCGCTTCACAAAACAACAACTATATTAATGCAATAGAGCGCAATTTGAATTCATATACAACGTGTTGCTTCGCATTCCCGCTGAATTTGTAGAGGTAGTTACACTGCACTGGCAGACCACGAATAAACTATAGTGCAACCTTGAAATGGAAAAAAAAACAGCTGTGCCATACAAAAATTCGTTGATCGTCGACAAAACGTATAGAACAGGGGGGCTATTCCTGCGCGTGAGATGAGATGATATTTTATCTTGGTCACTCTCACACCTATGAAGTTTCAAACGAGAGCAACAAGGACGAAGAAAAGTGAGATGAAAATCTTAAGTCTCCGAATAGGGCCACAGTTGATTTTGTTTTCGATTTCAAGGTTGCCCAATCGTTCATTCGTGCTCTCCTATTGCAGTAGAACTACCTTTACAAATTCGGTGGGAATGCAAAGCAACACGTTGTATATAGATATCAGAAGGAATGAGGCTTCAATAGCATTTTTGTTTATCATTGTGTTGAATTAAAGGAGAAGGGATAACCGGGCTGTACTATACCGGGTGTAAGGAGACCGTTCTCGAAAACGAAAACTGGGAATAGTGGTGGGGATTACTAATACAAAGCGACTAAAAAAAACGCAAAAAAAAGACTTTTTTTTTAAACTTAAAATCTGATATTTTAACATCGACACAAGTTATACAAGCTTTAAAAAGCTAGTTTAAACACCAATTACCAAAAAAAAAAAAAATGTACCCTAACGGCAGTCTAATACTAAATGCCTAACAGCTGACGCTAGAGGTGAACGCCCGCACACAGCTGCGCGCGGTCGCGAGCTAGGTGCCGCGCCGCCCGCGCCCTCCGCTGTCTCGGCGCGCGCGCGGCCCGCGGCGGCGCGTCGTCGCACTTTCCGTAGGTACTGGCGCCGACCATTGACCCCCGCGATATAAACGCGTTACATTGCTGGTTTGCAAATTTCTAAAAGTTTAAAATAACAGTTATATGGCTAATAGTTAGTGGTTTCGGGTTGTGTATAGATAGTATAATAACGGCGTTTCGGCTTCGAGAACGGTCTCCTTACACCCGGTATACTTCTTGCTAAGCTTTTACCTCCACGATTAAGCGCCAGTCATACAGTATAGCCAATTTTGTTGTAGCGAGTAAAGACAAGTCAGTGCCGGTGGGCGTGAAGCGAGAGCCGCGCGCCGAGACAGAAGTCGTCAACCTAATCAACACGAAAGAAGCCACGCTTATACTCTTGCAGGTAATATTAAAATCATTTATTAGCACTGAAGCTACATGTTCAATCGAGTATTTAGATTAAGGTGTATGGTAAGGCTTGGCAACTGTCTAGCTCGCTCGCGACACTAATAAATAAATCCTACTAATATTATAAACGCGAAAGTTTGTAAGAATGGATGGATGGATGTTTGTTACTCTTTCACGCCAGAATGGCTGAATAGAACTGGATGAAATTTGGCACAGAGATATATTATAGTCTAGAATAGCACATAGGGTACATTTTAACAGCTGGTGAAACCGCGGGGCGCAGCTAGTTACATATAAAATTAAAGAATATCATAAAAGCGAAAGTTGCGAAGTGTGAGAATGTGTGTATGTTACTTCTTCACGCTCAAACGGATGGAAGGATTTTGATGGTATGGAGGTAGCTTATACCTCGGATGAACACGTTACTTTGAAACCGCGGGGCGCTATTTTTTCAAATTTGTCTCTATCAATGCACTGAAAACAATATTATAAAATCTTCAGAATAATTATCACGTTGATTTTTATAGCTTTACTTAGAAAAATGCAACCACGTAAAAAAATACGTGTTTACGTTCTCTGACCCATTATAAATATCATCGTGAAAAATATTTTGAATTGTATCACGGTTTTAAAGTCATAAATTCAAGAAATTATTTTTTAAAATACATTCTATAATGTTATATCTAATATAATAACGTCGCAAGCGAGCGAGACAGCTGCCAATCCTTACCATACTCCTTAAGCTCGTGAATATTGGAAGCGAAACTTGTGAGTTGTTTACTGAACACGTGCCCGCTCAGTTGCCGGACACGCTGCCCGGGCGGGGCGGGGGGCGGGAGGAGGACGCGCCGCGCCGCCGGGGGGTCAAGGAGGAACCCGCCACCTCCACGGAAACTACCGACGAGAAACCGGTCAGTTCTAATTACTTTATTTTTATTTTTAACCGACTTAAAAAAAATAGGAGGATCTCAATTCAACTGTAGTTTTTTTTCGTATGTATGTGTACATGCACTTCACGCTCACTCTCCCACACCCACGTTTTATACATACACTTACCCACACACATCTCCACACAAATAAACACTCACTTGCGGGGTCTTCTAACACAGTTATTTAATACTTACCGGAAGGCCCCAACCTGTTTTTGTAAATTTTTTTTTTCATTTTCTTATTACGCGATTACTCCGCGAATTATGAATCGATTTTAATATTTATTTTTTTGTTTGGTAGATCATACTCTAGTGGTGGTCCCATATACATTTCTGTCTCGAAATGGTTAAACTAGTTTTTAAAATATCAACAAAAGTCTAAAAACTGACATGGATGACCTGAAGTTGATTTTTTTAGGCTTTGCTTTTTAATATTATATTACTTTTGTCTTCTTACCCCCGAATACAGTTCAACAGGGCTAGCAAGGGCCGGAGACAAAATGTCTCTTTACAGTTTTTATCCCGCGAGAAAGAGACAAACATATCCGTATTCTAGCTTTGTCACATCTAAGCGCGGAAAAAAACGGTGGAAAGACAATTTCCCTCCGGCCCGTGCTGGCCCTGCAGGACTAAACTACTAGGGGTTTCTTAATATACTTAATGTTAGTTAAATACTGCTTTTTTATTCTTCTACGAATTATTTAACCTACATAATAAAATTGTTATTATAAATGCTACTTACGCTATATCAATTTACAATTTAGTAGTATTTTGTATTAGTTCTAATAACTTAGTTTTATTTTTTTATTATTATCGGGGATGCCATGTAACAGAGAGACATGGAAAACTAACACCTAGACTCAAAACAGATATTAAAATTCACAGTATTTCTTAGTAACCAGTATCATAATTATAACGAAGATTTTTCTTCTGCCGTTAAGATTACTAACTGGTTAAGAGTCTCCGGTGTCGTACGCGGCCGCCGGCATTCAGACATCTGCCCAGCCGGGAATCGAACTCGGGACCTCCTGCTTATAACGTAGCCGAATTGCGACTAGGCTAGGAAGGTTGTCAAAAAAAGTAATTGTAAATAAATCTTCAGTTTATTCTGTTTTTTTCACTAATAAATACTGTCTTGAAACAACCAACAAGAATAATAGAAACCTCATGGGCAAGCGTCGTTTTTCTTTTGACTCTTGACTTGAAGAGACTCGGGTTGTAACTATTACTGAGGAACACCGTTATTAGGGAGTTTTGAAAACGCTTTGTGCGGAGTTGTTTATGTTCGGTGTATGCGCAGGCGGACAGTCGCTGCTACCTGTCGGGGCTGGAGGAGGGCCGCGTGGGCTCGCTGCGCACGCACCGCTCCGGCAGGGTCACGCTGCTGCTCGGGGACACTGTCTTCGAGGTTCTTACACATTTTACTCTACCATTACCAATTTCTGAATCTGTGGTACTGATACTAAATCAACCATTCTATGATTAAAATAAACACAAATTTTTCTTGTTCATAAATATATTTTTTTAAATTAATATTCCAGGTGAACACGGGCACAAAGGCAGCGTTCCACCAAGAAGTGATGTCTGTGTCATGCGACGCACAGTCGCGCTCCGCCGCGCTGGTGTCGCTCGGCCCACTGCGACACAAGCTCACCGTCGTGCCACATTGGGAGACCATGTTTCATGATCTGGCCATGTAGCTATGTGATCAATCTGGGGCTGGTATGGCCATGGAGCTGCAAACTAGCTAATGTAGAGCTCTGGCCAATCGGCAAAGGCAGCGGTCCACCAAGTAGTGATGGCTGTGTCATGCGACGCGCCGGCGCGTTTCGCCCAGACCACTGTGGCACAAGCTCAATGTGGTGTCCCAATGTGCCATATTGGGAGACCATGTGACCATGATCTGGCCAGACCGGCCATGTAGCTATGTGGTCAATCTGGGCCTGTTGTAGCCATGAAGCTACAAACTAGCCAATGTTGAGCTGCCATGAGGATTGACCAGTTTAGAACTGTATGACTAATATGGCCATGTAGCTAGGTGCAACTACTCAATCTAGCAATGGTATGGCCATATAGCTAGGCTATTCTGGCAAGCATTGAGAGTGCTGAAGCACTAAGCTACTATTCTAGAGCTGTTGTTGCCTTATGACAGCCAGTAAGGAAGGGCCTTATCCAGTAAAGGAGAGGAGTGTGCATGTGCATAGCACATTGATCGCAGGGTGCAGTTTTATTGTAGCCAAGTTATTTAGAAGTTGTTATAATGTAAATAGTAAGTAGACATTTTGATAATAAATTACTGTAATAATTAACTTCATAATCTCTTTATTTTGTCACTATCTATTTCACATTCTTGATCAGGGCTGAGCTGAAGTAACTTACACCTTATACGATGAAGATTTACTTACATTTTCTTGTCTAAGTTATCTGGCTCCATTGTTTGATTTTTCCTAGTTATTTATATATAGTAAGCTGCGAGACAAACAAGCTGCTTGTCTGATGGTAAGTGACATGCTTGCCCAAAATGATTCAGTATCAGAATATTAAAATCCTGGGTGGCAATACTGGCAATGTACTGTATTCATCACCCTGAGATCTTAGAATTTTATTCTCTTTGTAACCAGTAATTTATTTAGATTGCCCTTTAATCCAGAACACAGTAATGTTTGAACACTACTGCTTGGCAGTTAAATGAATGGCAAAGGCAAAGTTATAATAATACTCAAGAAATCTTAGCAAAAACTTTACTATGGTACCTAAATATTTACAACAGACAATGTTAATATTTGACTAAGCCGAAACAGTGCTATCTTCCTTGGGTGGTATGGTCGAAGAATCTCGCCCTTGAAATAAGTTGCCTTTTAGGTCAATAGCGTAGTTGTAGTCTGTGGGGTTTGAGAGGGCTTGGTCAATGGCTGCATCAAGGGTCTCGGGGGTGATGAAGGTTTTGGCCAGTTCCTGAAATAAACATATATGTATGTTATGAAATTATCTAACATTTATTTTAAAACATTTTTTTTTTGGTATAGAATCATCCTCATTTAACCACCAACTCGCCTGATGTGAAGTGATGTTTAGTTATTTAATACTAATAGTAAATTTTATCATGGTAGTTACAAAAGTAAAAAATGTGGACTGCAGAAAATTTGAGGCATACATAAAAACAAGTTTGAATTCTTCACCAGTTAAGATTTTGCTATCCCTGCCTACTATAAATTTTACATGTTATTTTTACATAAAATCATACCGTTTCTCGTTTGACCGCTTCAGAAGCTTTTTCAATCTTTAATTTCAATTTCTGGTCCTTTTTTATTATTTTTCGTAGAACATAGTCTTCCATGGCTTGTACTTCTACTTTCCTCCTCTCCTCACGTTCGGCCGCCACCTGCTTGTTCCACTCTTCATTAAGCTGGACACATCGCTCCCATTCCTCAGCCTCCAGCTTCATAGACATTTCAGAACTTGCGCTCTCAGTGGTCAACTTTTCTTTCACCATTTCTGAGTAATAAAACTTTTTTATTGCGCGCATTTGTGTATGGTAGTTGTTATTAAGACGTAGGAGCTCTACTCGCTCCTCTTCGGTGACTTCTGGGCGCTTTGGAATGCGAAAAATCTTGCTTTTCGCAACGGGTACCCATCGCGGTTTTCTGTGAGCTCCGGCTGTTTGTGTAAGTAGCGGAAGGAAAGGCTTTGAAAGCGCGTTTCGACAAATCATATTAAAGGCTAGTTCTAGATAATTATTTCCAAAAGAGTTCTTTTGCTCTTGTTTATTTTAGAAAAACATAACCTTAAAACTGTTTTCTGAGTCTTTTTTTTCGTTTTACCTCGTAGGGCAGGCTAGAGCCAACATGGTCATACTGCCTAGTCATCCGTTTGTTTTGCGTACTTTAGTTAAGCCTATGATGAAGATGATGCAGGAGATGGTGATGATAGATGAGATGAATCTCTCCTCTTTTCTCATTTCAGTAAAGCCGTGGATTACTGAAAATGTAAGTTTTGTGGAGTAGCATTTCTTTATGTTGGAAATGCTAGGTACTTTCTCATGTTTATATTATTACTCGTGCACGTTATCAAACCGGTAAAGGTTAAGAATCCACGTTTATTACATTTTAATTAC
Source organism: Peribatodes rhomboidaria (assembly GCA_911728515.1). Classification (NCBI taxonomy): domain Eukaryota; kingdom Metazoa; phylum Arthropoda; class Insecta; order Lepidoptera; family Geometridae; genus Peribatodes; species Peribatodes rhomboidaria. Next base: position 1,508,312 of record OU452184.1, on the reverse strand, counting down.
CAATCGAAGAATCACAAGTTTTGTAAATTATTTATCTAATTAAAATCACGATATCATCTTTTCAGCTAGCCGCCAAAACCCTTATATGTTTTTGACAGTGACTGTAAAAATTAGAGTGTGAAAAAAAAGTTGAGAAAACGAGTATTGTGTCAATGTCAAAAAAATTGCCGATCGGAATCTGGAGCGGACTTTTGTTTACTAATTTTTCAATAATTTAATTATTCAAAACAATCTCGATCAATGTTAAATATATTAAAAAATGATTAAAATATCTGCGTTGAACGATGAGTCAGAAGAAGAGAGTGGCTCCGAAGAAGATGTTACCAGAGAAGCGTTGGAACAGATCGCTCTGCAGCAATATTCAAAAGCACTCGATCTTCAAAAAAAAGGGAACCTGAAAGATGCCACTCAGCTCCTCAAAGATCTACTGGACACCGAACTGCTCTATGAAGTCCAGAAACCCGGTCTAGGTGAGAAAGCGGTCGGGCCGTTGTTCAATCTTAAGTACTTGTGCTTTAAAAACTTAGCTTCGATGTTGGCGGCAGCGGATGACATCGACGCCGCTATAGAGTCTTACTGCGCTGCGTCAGAGCTTGATGACACTGATGTGACACTCTGGCACCGGTTAGGGCTGCTCTGCATGCGAGCCAAGCGCTACGAAATGGCGCTACACGCTTTCCAGAGAGGTGCAGACCGCAACCCCCGTCATTGGCCCTGTCTCGACAAGATCGTTACGCTCCTCCTAGGCCTTGACTACAAGGAGGAATGCATCTCTATTATCTATGATACCTTACAACTGGATCCTGGCTATTTACGAGGGCTAGCATATCGAAAACACATCTTTTCAGATTTTCCGTACATTAGAGACTTTATGAAATATCTAAATCCTATCTATGAATGGAATGAAAATGAGGATGAACCTATAGATAAGGAGAGCGCTGAAAAGTTGGTAAAAGAGGCATCAGATATCCATGAGGAGTTTATTGAACAGCAGAAAGCTGAACAGTTCAAATACAAACTGCCTGATTTAAAACTAAAGAAGCCTATTAGTGAGTTTACTTGGCAGTCTGTAGGGGATTCTCTAGTTCACATGCATCACTACATGACAGAAAATTTCTACAGTCACGCTTGTTTTATTGAGCTAATCTACGAAAAACTCGAAAAAGAAGCACCAATGGAGGTCTGCGAAGATGTTAAACAATCAGAAGTAGAAGTTGTAGAAGTTACAGATAATGAAATTAAAGAAAACAACATAGAAACTGAAAAAGATCCAGAGAATATAGAAAAAGTGGAGAATGAGTTGAATGAGAACAACACGTCGGATAAAGATAAAGCTGTTACTGATACAGAAAAATGTGAAAGTGATGTAGAAATGATGCCCCCGGAAACTGTTGAGATAAGAGCAGAAAGTGATGGAAAAATGAATGAAAATCAACCAGAGCCAAAGAAAAAAGCAGTGGTGAGGCGTCGGGGAAGTGACTTGAGTTTTCTACAGCAATGGGAATGGTGCAACAAACGTCGATCTGGTCGTAAAAAGCCTGTGAATAGGCAGGATCGACTCGATGATAATATTTATGACACTCTCCGGAGAATGGTGCCACCATGCTTGTCTCCAGAGCTGATCCAAAAAAAAGAAAACCAAGCTAGAGCCACATCTCCCGATATCAAAGATTTAGACAAACTGTTCGATGAAAAACAACCAGAAACTGAGATAAAAGAAAACGATGAATATTTTGGCATGGAACCTGAGCAGAAAGACGTAAAACAGTTTATAAATAAATATTCCGAGACCAAAAAGGATATAATTGAAATGCTGAAGGAATATTTGAGTATTTTAGCTGCAAAATGGAGTATAAAATGGCCTGAGGGACTAGCTTCAACCTTTATTGCAGCAAACAAGTGCTTTAATAATCACATTGATGTGCCAACTTGCACAGACGCTAACAAAGAAGAGTTGATTCACTACGCCACTGTCAATATTTTAGTAGAAGAGTTTTCCATTAATCAAAAGTTTAATATAGAATCAGAAGAAAAAGAACCTCACGAGTTATGTGTAGTAGATACAATAGGAATCATCCTCTACTTAAAACCCCACATTTTTACCGGCATTGAATGCCTTGAACTAATTCTACGGCAACTTTGGGCTAAAATGCACATTCATATCTTGAACAAAAACGAAGATTTCGCTTTAGACTGCTTGTATCAACTTCTATGTGAATTTGAGGCCATGGGAGAGTACCAAGAAGCATACAAACTGGAATTAGTAAACTTCACATTTAAACCCACAGTAAATGAAGCTGAAACGTTAGCAAACATAAAATTTTTGGAGAGAAACAAAAAACTCGCGACAGTCATGGATTTGTTTGATAAAGGTAGCTATGATGAGGTTCTATCAATCATAATAGATTCTTTTGAGCATTTCAAGACAATGGCTAGGAATCAAGAGGAAGAGATGTCTCTAGACTTTGCAGTCCAACTATCTCTTATATTGGATACTTACTGGGCTTTAGACGATGTTAACAACTGTTTTAAATGGTCCCTTGTTTGCTTGCATGAAGCCCTTAAACATTATTTCAGGTACACAAGTGGTTCTCCAGATTATGACAAGTGGACACTAACCGTTGTTAAAGTACTTTGTTGTATGGAACATATTCTTACAACTGAAGGTCTAACATGTCTGGATTCTGTTTCATCAAAAGAGCTGAGCCAAGGCTTAGAAGATCTCATTAGAATTATTGGGCATCAAGTAGAAACCAGCGCCTCAGATATGCCATTTGGTACTATCATTCCTTGGGTTGTAATGCACTATATTTTGCAAAGGGAAGAAGACAAAGGAAGGGTTACTATTGATAAAGATAAAGACTGTGATGAAATTCCTAATCCCTTGCTGATTCTTTTTATTGCTCATGAACAGCTGGGAAATAGAGGGTGGTGCTGCAAATCTGACGGGAAACTTCTTTATTTTATTTTAGACACAGTTGTCCCTCGTCTGAGATCACCAGCTCTTTCTAAGTGCTTGGAACAGGTGTGTCAGTGCATGGAGCAATGTGTTTTCTGTCTTTATGGTCATCCAGGAAAAAAGAACAAGCTATACAAATATCTAGTTGATCATAATGTTCCGCCTCGTGAGTTGAATTGGGAGAGAGCGCAGCAAGTGTATGAAATATTCAGACCTCTTGAAGAGCCGGAGTTGGAAGGAAAAATATCCGGGATCTCAGCAGATACAGAAGTATTGTTCCGACGAATTTTGGCTCAGTTGCCGGTCGAATATGACCCACAAAAATATGTTGCCAGCATCAAACATTACATCAAAGGTACTGAAGACAAATTGCCGATTGTGCCACCTTTACTGCCTTTTAAAATGAAAGATATTTACTTCTTGCTCGGAGATTACTACTTTAAAAAAGAAGACGGAAAGCTGGCTGTGAAATATAACATATTAGATGTAGTCGTGAACAACGATCGATTAAAATCCTGGGCCGAGATCTCCCTGGCCAAGGCTCTCAATTTAGAAAGAATACTACATTCCTGCAAGAACCTTAATAACGAAAGAGAGTTCCTGAACCCTGCCAAGTCTATTATAAGATGTTTCAAACGAGCTTTGGAGTTGGATCCCAACCATTGCACCATGTGGATCGAATACGGGATGTTCGTGTATACAGTTCACTCGTTCTGTTCGCGACTACTGAAACAAGCAAGCGAGTCTTTGAGCATGGAAGATTTCGAAGCACTAGAGAAACAGAAAGAAGACATGTTAGACACAACACAAAAATGTTTCATGACTGTCCTCAATGATCTCAACACCAGTAACGATGGCGATAAGTCTAACGAAGACTCCTGGTTGCATTACTACATGCTAGGAAAAGTAGCCGAAAAGCGTAACAAGCCACCATCCGTCTATTTAGATTATTATATGAAAGGTGTGAAGAGTTTACAAGAAGCCGACGCGACTTATCCCACGAAAATCAACTACAGCACCCCTTCCAACTTATGTGTTGAAGTATTGGAGTTGCATTACAGAATGCATGCGTCCATACTAAAATACATCGAGCAACACGAGAATAAACCGATACCGAATTCCGTGGGGAAAGTTTTTACGTACTGCATAGAAGAATGGAAGAACGGACCTTACATGAAGAAGCCTAAAAAAGATACCGTTACTGAAGTAGAAGTTGTTAGCGCAACAAGAACTGAAGAGCCCGTTCAAGCAGCGAACATCTTGAAGAGGTCTATCAGTGATGTTGGAGAGGAAGAAACGCACGAAGCCAAGCTATTGAAACTGGAAACTGCAGCTGCCAAAGTGCGGAGATCAGCTTCATATGACACTGAAAGACTTGTTCCTAAAGAAACAGTTCAAGCGGAAATTAAAGAACCTACTAAAATACTTGCTACACCCTTAAAAGAAAAGCCGGATGATTCAACAGCTCCCAAACCAGATGAAATTAAACCAAGTGAAGTCGTTAGTAAAAGCCAAGAAAACCAGTCAATCGACAAAATTGAGACTATTGAAAAACCACCTGAGGAAAAAGAGGACAAACCCAAGACTGAAAGTGATAAGAAAGATAAAGAAGACAGCTCTAGTAGCGCGTCATCTTCTTCGTCATCAGAATCTAGTTCTAGCGATTCGTCTTCAAGCAGCAGTGATTCGAGCAGAGATAGTGTGGTGTCCACAAGTTCTAACAACGCTAAGCCATTAACAGACGAGGAGATCTTGAAAATTGTCGGAGCTTGCTTAGATGCTTTAGAAGATTGCGCTAGTAGATTCCCAGCCCATTACAAAGCCATATACAGAGTAGCTCACTACCACTTCTATTACAAAAAGGGCAAAGACATAGAAAGATGTCGTGATCTCATGTTGACAAATTTTGCGGCTAGATCCGGTCAGAAGCTGGCTGGGTTGTTCAGCGAGCGAAAGCCTTCAAATTTCTTTAACAATATATGGAAAATACCGCAAGCGGAGGTGGACAGGGCAGGGGGTTTCGCGTTTCACATGAGCCGAGCTGTGCTTCTAACAATGGAAATATTAAAAGAGATCGATGATCACAAAACCTTATTAGACTTAAGTTTACAACTGCAACGAATTCCGGAGCTCGATAAGAAGTATTTGCGCGACTCAGATAGAGAGGAATTATCCCAGCAAGCGTTCTCTCTTTGCGTGCAGTCGTTAAAGGGACAATTGACTAAATTCGGTCAGCAGCCAGACTTAAAGAAAAATAACGTAGAACAGCAAGCTCTCAAGAGTCTAATGCTCGATATCTACAGGGCATATCAAAGAGCTCAGAAGCAGCCCAACTCCAAGCAGTTCACCAACTTGCTGATTGAAGGCTACAAGCTACTCCACACGGAGCCGGGCACGGAAACCATGTCGCACCAGTACTTTGTTGATCAAAGCATGAAGTTCTGCCAGAGACACATACAGCAGTTGAAGTATGAAGCCACACTCGCGAGTTTGGATAAGAGCCAGACCGCTCAGAAGAAGCAGGTGGCGAAACAACCTGTAGAGGTTCCAAAACCGGCACCGCCTACCGTGATTCCAACCACGAAAGCTGACCCCAAACCGTCGACGTCAACGTCCACGTCTACAGCCTTCCCTGGCCTGCCTAAGATGTCTCCTCAGGAAATGAGTGCCGCTTTCCAGAACTACCTTCCGGTAATGAACGACCCCGCGCAGCAGACTGCCGCCCTATTATCTTACCTGAGCGGCATGAGCGCCTACGCCGGCATTCCTTCCTTCCAAAAATCATTGCAGTCGACTATTCAGAGTTCTTACCAAAACTCTTTCCAAGCCGAGTTCTACAGACAGTTTTTGGGGCAAACCTTAGCATCGTATCTACCGCCGCCACCAAAGAAGCAAAAGAGAGCTCCGAAGGCCCCCAGCGCGCCGCGACCGCCCGTACCCCAGATGAAGCCATCGAAATCTTTTACATCCATAACGAAGGCAACTTCTACTCCTGTGATAACGAGTCTTCAGAAGTCGACGTCTGCGCCGTTGATCCAAAAGCCTTCGAATTTAGCTCCCAGCATGGGGACTGTATTGCCGAGTCTACCCGCATCGCTCGCCGCCAATTTGACTTCTTACGGAGCACCACATTCATCCCACTCGAGCGTTCACACGTCCTTGCCGAGTCAAGCACACATGTCTTCCGCGTCTACTGTGAGCGCCGCTATTCACACAAAGCCTCCGTTGCCGCACCAACAAGTGAGTCCCGGGAAAACGCTCCAGGAGAAATTAGCAGAGCGACAGAAGCACATGCCTTCCAAGTCTCATGAAATTTCCGATCGACACAAACACCCCTCAAAATCGAGTCAAGAAATCAATGCGTCAATAAGCAAGCTTCCTTCCTCGCTTACAATCACGAAGACTTCTGCCTCGAAACAAGCAGCTGCTTCCAAGAAGCCTGAAGCCAAGAAGTCATTATCCTTCAGCCAGCCCAAACCTCTTCCTAAGCCAATATCTTCTGATGAGGTGATTGTCCTAGATGATGATTAAAATGTATTTAACCTCGTTATTATTTAATTCGTGTGATAATCATATCTATTGTAGGTTAAAATTGTATTGCTGAGAATAAAAAATGCTTTAATCAGATTAATGTATTTTTATTTTATTTTAATTAAATTACAAATATTAATTTAATATAATTATAATATTTACAATTTATACATTAGATGCAATACAAATGCAATTTTTGCACACTTAACTAGTTAAAGTATCAGCATGCAGTCTGCTGGGTTTATGTGAATTAAGCCTTAGTATTTGTATTAGGGCGCTTTCACATTAGACGGCAAAACCGCATAGGAAAACAGCCGCTCATATTCGCGCGACTAACATAAAAAAAAATCCAAGTACCACGACTAGGGATCATGTAATATCCGATAACACTAAATTACAACTAAATAACACTAATATTATTAGTGTTAACACTAACACTAATATTACTAGAGGCTCTGTGATTTGAAGACCTCGCGGCCGGCGTCTGTCCGGGTGTCCTCTTCTACAGATCGCATTCCTTAACCGATTCTCGCGAAACTCGGAGCAGGTTCGATAATTATACTGATTTTTCGTCGTCAGTTTTCGAAAAAAATTCGAAAGGGATATGATTGCTCACAAAGTTTCTATAGATTCAGTTACGAAATACATGTAGAGGAAGACAATTCCGGACAAACGAAAACATTTTTGTCGAAGCTAAAGCTAAATATAAATGCGAAAGTTTGGATGGATAGAAGTTTGTTCCTCAATCACACCAGAACTGATCTGAATGTTATTTGGCACAGAAATAAATTATAGTCTGGAATAGCCCCCACCCATAGGCTACTTTTGAACCGCTGCGCTGGCGCATCTAGCACTGCCTCGCGATCCAGCCGCTAATGTTGGAGCGCGAAGCATTGTATTTAGTTTGAAGGTCGCCTTTTTATTTACATGGGGGCTGGCAGAGGTGTAATACAACGCCCACACTTCGCCGGACGATATTCAGTCCCAAATGTGACAGGGGGCGAGCCTGTCGCCAAACACCGGGCTTCATTCATGTAGCAGGTGACATACAATACGCACATACATATTATGTTCACACAATGAATGGATTGGTGCGTGCCTTCTGCTGAGTTTGAACCCGCTCCCTCTGGCTTGAGCGGCGGGCCTTCTCCAACTAGGCTATAATCGCCTTTTAAATAAGTCCATAAATCCATTGCACCAGTCTTAAAAACTATCATAATAACTTGTAGGGCGATATTGCTTTCTTCAAATTGCATGCCAGCATGCCACTTTCCATGCTACCAGCCATGCGCTCCATGCCGGTACTGATAAAACGCGATCATGGCTCTACTGAGGTTGGCATTCACGATAAGACTAATAGTGTAGATGATTACGAGGAACGGCAGCGGGAACATAATCACCCTCGCGTTGTGGAGGTGCGGCATGTCTGGAATTAAAAACATTTTTTTTTGTTAAAAAAAATCATGAAGTATTTAAAAAAAAAAACTACAATTAAAAAAAATCAGCGAACAAACAAAAAACTAGTATAAATTCAAAATTCAAAAACCCACGATTTTTATCAAACATAGGTAAGAACACTCCCGACTAATTAACCTTTCAAACAAAAAAAAACAATTAAAATCGGTTAATCCGTTCGGGAGCTACGATGCCACAGGCAGACACACACAGATACGTCAAACTTATAACACCCCGTCGTTTTTGCGTCGAGGGTTAAAAATATATGCAGACGACGATAAAACCTTCTGTTCAACATTCCCTTACACAATTTCAAATATGTAAGTGTGTTGAGTGTGTGTATGCACGCATACACACACTCAACACACTTACTAGGAAAATTGTACTTATAACTTAAATTGCTAATACTTAAATTCAATTTTGATAACTGTAGATATTCGCTAGGACACCTCTTTAATGTAATAAATTTTCGTCCTCTTGGTTGCCACGTTACGGGCCTTGAGCCTAGTGTGGGACCGCAGGTATATCTGGGAATTGTCTTTAATTTTCAGGGATTTTTAAATCTTTGTATAAACTTGTATTTAATATTTGTATAAACTTGTGTTAAAATGTAATAATTCATATTTTTGGAAATAAATTATCTTATCTTATCTTGTTAGAAGTCGGTTATATAATAAATTAAGATGTTAATATAACAAGATTACTCACTATTATATCCGAGGAATGTGATGTATAAGTAGTAGGTGACGGCGGCCAGCCAAAAGCTGTTTGAGACGAAGCATGATATGAATCCTCCTTGACCCAAAAGATCTAAAAATAAAAAAAAAGGTATTTTAAAGAGAATGATGAAGTGAGAAATCTTGAGAATGAGTCTTCAACTATAGGTATGCTGAAAGATGTTTTGCAGATGCAGTCCTAATTCTCAGGAGGCCGCAGAAGTGGAACAGGGACGAGGGGTTGCATCCCCTCCAATTTTATTATTTAGTACCTCTTAAGCCGGAGCCGAAGATTGTAGCAAGGGTGTGACTAGTTCCTCCCCCTCTCCCCCCATCATGGACTACTTCCGCAGTCCCTGCTAATCCTAACTAATATTATAAACGTGAAAGCAAAGGACAATGAGAAAAAATAAATGGACGTTGGTCCAAACGCCCGCAGGGTTGACACTATCGCCAATCTGTAGGTAAGGTTTATACGTTTTCGCATAATAAATCTCGCTGAATTCGAACCCAAAGTTTTGGAGATATTTTCTATTTTAGTTGTGACTTAATAAACCTTGTGAAAGGAATGCTTTAGTAACTTAATACATATTTCATGTTTAAAGTTAAAGTTAATACAAGAGAAAAACTGAAGCCATCTACATAATATTTACCCACCCACCCACTGCACCCACCTGCATAATGGGTCCAGAGATTCATCACGTCATCGTGATTTGCGACGTCACCATGAAGGTTTTGCCTAACATGTTTGATAATACATTCATATTTTACTATTCTTAACAATAAAATATATCGATTTTGAAAAGCGATCATAGCCTAGTGAAAAAGGCTCGCCTCTCAAGCCAGGGGGAGCGGTCGATCCCAGCCGACGGCACGTTCCAATTTGTTCATTGTGTGAACATAAGTGCGTATTTAATGCTGCATAACCAGATCCGGGTGTATAGCGAGAGGCTCGCCCCTGTCACATTTGGGACTGAATATCATCCAGCGAAGTGTTTGCGGGTGTTTCCTATACTCACTTGTGAATAATACAATTTGGACACAATGCAGCAGCGACAGCGGAGGGAAGAACGCATTAATGTGGACGTCGAATGCGTAGCCCCACTCCACGTCGGGGCCCAGGGGGTCCCTCCTTAAATACTTATTGCTTATGTACCTGAAAAATGCAAATAAAACTTTTTAGAGAAGAATCCATACATCTCACTAAAACCTACTTAACTAATGGCTCTACAGTTCGCAAACGATTCTTGTGAATCTTTGTGAGTGGGTACGATAATTATGTTTTTTTTTCGTCGTGTCAATTTTTGGAAATTATTCAGAATTGCGCAAAAAAACTCCGCCCTCTTGAACAATTTCAAAAGAATCGGTTAAGAAATGCGACCTTTATAGGAAGACAGATACGTGCTACGGCAAAACTTGCCACATGCAAGTGCCACCGCCGGCTGACTCCGTATACGAGCAGCCGGAGACCTCACTCAAGCCGCTCACGGAACCTAAAGAGGGACCTTTTCGGTCCGTAAGCGGCTTCTTCTTTACCACTCGCCCCCTCACGGGGAAGACAGATGGCAGCCGTTGTTCGCGCCCCGCCGCCGCCTCCTCCAAGCGGGATAGGCCCTCTCCCGATTACGCTCAGCTGCCTTTTTCTAGACCATAACGGTCTTACATTAAGAAGCTACGGCCTGCCACGCCGCCTCTTCTGCCAGCATAGCTGCTACTATGCTCGGCAGAGAGAGAGATCCTGCCCGATCCTTTTGACCAGTATTCCGCGCATTGCTCGAGCGTGTGTTGCGCGGAATACAAGTTCCACCCACAATGTGGCATTGTGGTGTCGATTCGCGTCCGGTCCTGCTCAAGTACTCACCGAAGCAACCGTGCCCGGCGAGTACCTGTGTACCGCAGCCGGCCCGTGCTAGCCCTGCAGGAACTGTATTTTATTAGGGTTCCGTATCCAAATGGTAAAACGGGACCCTATTCCTAAGACTCCCCTGTCCGTCCGTCTGTCACCAGGCTGTATCTCATGAATCGTGATAGACAGTTGAAATTTTCACAGATGATGTATTTCTGTTGCCCCTATGACAACAAATACTAAAAAGCAGAATAAAACAAATATTTGAAGGCTCCCATACAACAAAAGTGTTTTTTTATCCGTTTTAATAGATAATGGTACAGAACCCTTCGTGCGCGAGTCTGAAGACCGTGAGTGCAAAAGTGTCCCGAATGAAATAATAAAGGGATGATGAAGAAGAATATAATGGCTGGTATTACACGAAATCAACGAAAACAAGTTTTTTTTTGCGCCTAGTTTTATAATAAAGAGTTGTGATGATCAGGTGCAAAAAAATACAGCTGGTAGAAAAAAACAACCAAAATCAGTTTAACTGAAGTAGAATTGTGATAATCATTCTCATTGTAAAAAAAAAAATCACAAAAAGTCATTGTCTTAAAAAACTGTTTGCGCGTAGTTCTCTAAATTTTCAGCGATTACAACACATTTTTTTTTTTCGATTTTTTATTAGCCAGATTAGTTCTTTAAAGTTAAACCGAATAACTTATTCTTATTTTTTTGGGGGCTGAGCTACCCACGTCCGTAGGAGTGTACTCCATTCTGATTCCCTACACGTGGTCCCCGGGTAGTGCTAACCGGGTAGCAAACTCTGGTGGGAGGCTTCGGCCGTGGCTAGTTACCACCCACCGGACCAAGCCATGCCGTGAAATGACCTAGTCGTGTTTCGGGATGTAGTCCGGTGTAACCGTTCCGAAAACGGGTCTGAGCAGTAGCGCGCTTGTAGCGCCTCACTCAACTGCCGTCTTTGTACTTCTTCACTCTACAAAACTTCAATGCTAGAGTGAATAAGTACCCTATAGATCGTCGTGCTCTATCTTAGACCACAACGTCGCTTAACATCAGGCGAGTTGGTGGTCAAACGCCGACCTATTTTACATTAAAAAAAAAAAAAAATATTTGTGTTCTTATTACGATTAATAGCAATAAAAACGGCAAAAAAAATCAACGCGCCGATCATTTTACCATCAAATATGATTTACGATTTTCAACTCTAATTGAAGCGTCATAAGTAAACGGTGTGTGTTTGTTAGAAAATCGTGGTATGACCGCGTCTTAAAAAGGCCTAGATTCCTAATAGAAGTACAAAATTATTGTTTTTAGCTTATAACTTTAGTACATACCAGAATATGGTAGAAACTAGGATGCCAGTCCCGATGAAGTCAACAAAAACGACGAATATTGTTAGTACTGCGATCTGCGTTGCGTCGCGCATGCCCATCGCGAGACCGAAGCATATCGACGACACTGAAACATTTAAACACATACAACTATTATCTTTTAAATTTTAATTTAGTTTTATGTACACCACCTACCCTTTTCGTATTTCTGTAAGTTCCTGTCCATCCAAAGGTTACCTGGAAGAAATCGCTTTAGGCGATAAGGTCGCCCTTGTACTGCCGAAAAATGTATTTTAGTTTTTAAGATTTTTATGTAGTTTTTGGTGTGCAATAAAGATATATTGTATTGTATTGTACCTTTAGCAATAAACATTGTAAAGCCTCTAAATAGTTATGCAGTATTTTATTTGACATGTTTAAATAATAATTGATTGTTTTTATTAAAATTCATAATTGTTTAATTGTTATAAATAAGAAGTCGTCAGTTTTAAATTTTACGCTTTACCTACAATTATACTAAATCTAATGTAATATGATATAATTTACAATGTGTGCTATTATGGGTGTCATGCCTGAAATAAATTAATTTTGGGGTTTTATTTCTTTCTTTTGAATTTTTGAACTCATTCGAAAAAGACAAAATACTTTGTAGCTATTCTGAGGCTATACAAAGTTTATTGCTATGGGGGAATAATTGAATTTGACTAGTGACCTTTGATAAACGATATGTCTAGAATTCTAGATGGACTGATAAAACATTGCATGCATTCAAAAATAGCTAAAAATTGTTAGCTCCCAAATAGACAAAAGTATGATGAAATTTTCTTCTTTAAACCTTCTTCATCTTCAATACAATCTTTTCAATGTAAGAAAAAAATATTAATCTTGGACCTACATCATATATCCCTTGGCTACATTTTAGTAAAAAAAAAACTGAACTGTATCATTTTATATTATAAAGTGCTTTTATCATATTTGAACAATGCCTGCTTTTTAGCTAACTTTATGCTATGTACATCCTACCATATAAGTATTACTACTTTATTCATTCATTATATTTAGAGTTCAATTTATATTAATAGCCTTTAAATCTAGTCTTGTAAGCAAGCAAACTTTGTAACAAACTGGCACATGTATCACCATGAAACCATGACAAGATGTGTTGTATTTTTGATATGTGCGCATTTGCTTACCTCAATTAACAAATTAATTAATAACAGTTAAAATATTGCTGATTTGTAAGCAAATATAACTACATTCTAAAGTAGTTTGCAATAACTCACCAAGCATCCAGACACTGAGCAGAACGAGGAATGCCGGGTCGTCCCGAGCAAACTGAGATTTTGTGTCTGAAATGTTAATAATGAAGAACTTATAAGCTGTTATGATGTTTTCCTAGACGCTTTCGGCCACTGGCTTATGGAGCTGTCCTTAAGGTAAAAAATAATTTTTCAATCTTTTTAGATAATTCTAAGTAAATAGTTTTGAAAAATGTTTACACCATTAAATAAGATTTTATTGCAATAGACAAATTATTTGTAGAAAAAAACAATAAATATGTACATATTAAGTTATCTATTGTGTAATCCTACTTAAATTATAAATGTTACAATGCTTCATAGTACAAGCTTTGCTTAGTTTGGGGTCAGACAACTATGTGTGTATAAATGTCCTGAATGTTTATTTATTTACTATTGTTTATTTACTGATAAAGTGTTTTTATGTATTTGTTTCTTCTTCATGCTCAACTGGAATCAATGGTTTCAGATGAAATTCAGAATGGAAATGGCTTATCCCGTGGATTAGCACATAGGTACCGCAGGTAACATCAGGCAGGGTGCAGCTGATAAATAATAAAACCAATTTGATGGTATAGGTAGTCAGTTTTTGTTGGTATTCAGCTGGCTAGTAACCTCTCTCTGAAAACTATAACCTTATAATTTGTTCCAGCCCTAAGTTCCAGCAGTTTTCAACTCAGGCTAGCCAGGTATGATACTCATCTATGATACAGTGATCTATGATCACTGTTGATCAATATCATGTGAACTGTAGCAAAATGCCTAAAGTCTGTAAACCCATACAATAACACAAGAGAATAATACATGTTTTTACAGAAATGTCACAATTATTAATATTAGTTCGGCACTGAATGGTGAGGTAGGTGATGATTTTAAGAGGGAATATTTGTATTTTCATTTATTAATTTTTGTAACTATAAAGCTTCAGCTTCACTACAGAACACCACAAAGAGGAGGGGAGGCCTCTGAGACACCAGTGGGACAGTTTAGGCTCAAATAACAACAATAACTACGAAAGTTAAAGGACTTACGCTTTCTATAATTGAAGTTCCTAAATACTTTTTGTGGTGACACAAACAGATAGAGCATTTGCCAGGCCGCAAATTCAAAGTCCATTTGATTGAATTTGAACAACCTTTTCAGGTATTTATATCGCTTGACTGAGGCGCTGGCTGTCGTGGGCTGGTAGTTCGCAGGAGCTGGCAAGGGAGACGTACTCCGGGGATAGTTACTCAGACTTGGAGTAGGAGATGTCGAGTACTTCATCTTGATAACCTATTTTCCTCGTTGTATAAACTACACTAGCTTTGGCACTCGGTAAATCGACATTTATTAATCAGGAATATATTATGTCGTATTTACGTGGTACATAGGTTAGTAGTTAAAATAATTAAAACATTTCTATTGGTTGAAACTGAAATGAAATGAATCACGTAAATACGTCAAATTGAGTGACATGACATTAATGACATGACAGACAATAAAACGTCAATATGATGATGTGACTTTGACGAAGTAACTTGATGCTTACGTTTCGTTGCGATTCGAAAATTCGCAACATTTTTTGGCGGGAATCGTAAAATCGGTCGCATGTTTTTGTTGTATTTTGCAGTATAGCTTGTGATACTTCAAGTGTTGAAGTGTAATAATAGTGAGTTATTAACTTTTACCGGTTTGATAACGTGTGCGAGTGTGGGTAAATGATTTAATTTTTTTTTAATTGACTTCAGGTGATGCTAGTTTTCGTGTTCCCTAAAAAACTCGACCCTAAGTTTCAGTATCCACGGCTTTACTGAAACGAGGAAAGAGGAGGGATTCATTGCATGTATATTCACCCTCTTCCTCATCGTCTTCATCATAGATTTAGCGACTAATGTCATGCGACACGGATAACTAGACGGTATGGCCATGTTGGCTCTAGCCTGCCCTGTGGAGGAAACAATACATTCCAAAATTTGGCGCCAAGTCAATGACACAATCAATAGGATTTTTGGAATCATTTTAAGTTTGTAGTTTGTCGTGTTTGACGCTACAATAAATCGCTACAATAATGTTCTTGGTTTTTTTAGAAAACGTTCTCAAGCGAAAATAGAGCTATGTAAAATTTCCGCATTTGTAAGGGGTCATTTTTGACTGATTTATTCAATAGATAGACAAAGCAAATCAAAAATCCCTTTACTTAGGGAGATTGTCTACATCATTAGCTTTCAAATGAATCCATAATACAAGGGACATTCTTACTTATTTATGAATGGTTAGAGAAGTGCAAAAGTCATAAAAAAATAATTAAATTCTACTTTGTCACTCTTTAGGTAACTTTAAAGGCTTGTCAGTATCTTTACTTGCTATCATCGCTCGTCATTTTCTTCTAGACGAAATGGTTATGGAAAACCTTAAGCCAATGCGAAGTTAGTCTAAAGTGGTCGCCGTACTCTTAAGGAATTCAGTCAAATTCTGTCAAATGAAAACAAATAAAAACTCATACGTAGGCCCTTCGTACGTAGACAACGCTACGCAAGTCTTCGATACCCGACGGTTTTGGTCTTCAAGCGTCTACTGCAAAACACATTCGTAGAGGTTTGCACACAGCGCGTAGATAGTGCGTGTAGATTTTCTTTAACTATTTAGAAAATGAGCATCGAGTACAGTTGAGAATGAGTGATAGACATGTCTACTTAACATAACTGTGGGGGCTGTAATTTTTTTAACCGACCTTAAAAAAGGAGGAAGTATGTACTCAATTCGACTGTAAGTTTTTGAAGTGAAACTTCTAATGCGACTTCCAATAAGGTTGCGTTAAACGTTTAACGATCCTAGGGAGAGGGAATAGAAAGAGATAGAGCGAGATTGAATACGTGGCACTCGAACGCATGCGCGTAGTATACCTGTTACAGGCCAGCGCGATCGTTAGCAACAAGTAGCGTCCAATATTCCAACGCAAGAGGGAGAGAGAAAGAAAGATAAACAGAAGTTTCACTTCTTCCGCGCACAGGGACTCCACGCACTATTTTTTTTTGTTGTATGTCACGCGATATTTACTCCACCAATTGTGAATCAATTTTAATGATTACTTTTTTGTTTGGCAGATTATACTTTAGAGCTGGTCCCATAAGAATGTTATCGAAGTCGGTCAATTTTTTAAAATATCAAGAAAACCTAGAAATTGTTTACATGGATGACGGAAAATCGATTTTTTTAACTTTGCTTTTGTACAAAACGACAGGTTTTCGTCTGATTATTATTAGATAAAATTGATTGATTGATGACCTTTTGATAATATCATTCAGGAGCGATTCCATGTGATGCGTGACACCGTGTTGGTTGGCACAACGGTTACGATACTTGTCGCATAGTCTCGTGTGTATTATGCTAGAATAATATACTCCGCCAGGTATAACATTCAGCGACACGTAGTGACGTCAACCGATGCTTAAGCAAGATCAAAATAAGCTATTTACAACAAGTTTGAAAGAGACGGATGACGATGACGGCATTATGTGTTTGCTGAGTGCTAGACTTTGTTTCTTTTGGATCATGAAACATGGTGTCCATTAAGATATCTATCTGTCTCTATCATACTCGCCTGAGGGTAGCCTAGATATGTGTGGAAAATAACAACAATAGAGTAGTTAATTATTGTAGGTATTTATTACAAATAAGCTTATTATAAATAGTCAGTTCCTTATCTTAATCACAAAATAATGGTTATTTATCTAAAAACTAACATTTATTCATTGCCATCATTAATAAATACTTCTTTTTTTTTAACATAGAGCACCTAAGTAGGTAGGTATGGCATTAATCTTACAGCTACAATGGTAACTGATATAATGAAGAACGGTATCGTGAAAGTTTCTCAAAAATGTGCTAGATTCACATAATAAGATCAAGGAATAAATAAGAGATTTGAAATAACGATGCTATCTTCAAAGGTGTTTTAAAAAAATATGTTGTCAAAGGGACTTGACATTAATATAACCTCCACCTCCATGGATAAACGTTTGCCAATCACAAGTCTGCGCGACCGGAAATAAGTGACTACCTCCCAAATTGCTTTACCGATTTTGCGCGGTTTCGTTTAGATTCGGTAGTGTCATAGGCAACATTTTGCCCTCGAGTTTGGGAAATTGGTTATGGACTTTTGATTCTATTTCTTGGACCAGTCGATCCTTTAACATTTTTAAGAGTATTACACACCGCTTTTTGGTGGAACTATTAGAATTTTTGAATACCTACTGTTGTTCCTACTAGGTTCCTCTAACTAGTTGAACCAGTAAGATTTTCAAGTAATGACCCCACTTTCACGATGAAACTGTCTCAGTTGGCTTGTTTGAATAGCTTGATGATGATAGGTGAGGCAGTCTTTTATTTATTTTTACGAAATTCAGCCTGGATTTCTCAAAGAGAAAGTTGTTCAAGGTTAGTTGAGTAGATTCTGCGCCAACCATTGGTCATACTTGGTGACCCTGGTGTAGACCCCCGGGTACCCTGGCTCCCCGCACTTGTTACCGAAGGACACGACACCGATCTGCGTCCAGCGACCGTCCACCTGCAGCATCAGGGGGCCGCCGGAGTCACCCTGTAGGACAAGAAGATATTTTAGCACAATATTTTGAATAAGGTTAGGATTAGAACAGTTAAAAAATTAATCTCATCTCATCTCACTAATAAGGTGCTGCTTTTGGGTGTAGTTATACTTAAAGGTGTTATTCTGCCCTTCAAAGTGAACTACTTTGAAAAATTCGAGGAAATAATATATTTTAAGTTTTCACACAAAATTGATCACATGATTGGTGTTGTATGGAGACTCGATTATTTTTCTTTAGAAAGTTCAAAAGTTATTTACTTTGACGGGCAGCACAACACTCTTAAATAAAAGTATTATACAGCACCTTGTATAGTAAATGCGAAAGTTTGGATAGATGGATGTGTATTATTCAATCACGCCAGAACGGCTGAACGGATCTGGTTGATATTCAGCACAGAGATAGATTATAGTTGGAATGACAGATAGGCTACTTTATAACCTCGGGTAACACCGCAGGGCGCAACTAGTACTGGTAGTC
This sequence comes from Peribatodes rhomboidaria, assembly GCA_911728515.1. Taxonomy (NCBI): domain Eukaryota; kingdom Metazoa; phylum Arthropoda; class Insecta; order Lepidoptera; family Geometridae; genus Peribatodes; species Peribatodes rhomboidaria. Next base: position 1,490,104 of record OU452184.1, on the reverse strand, counting down.
AATATTCACCTGGCAAGCGTCAACGCCTCCCCTCGCGTACCCGGCACAGAGGAAGGTGTCCGTGATGGGCTGGAAGTAAGCCTTGTCGCACTCCTGGTTCCTCCAGACGGGCAGGCGCGCCTCCAGCTGCTTGGAGCTCTCTCCGCCGCCGTAGCGCGTCGTGCCCCAGCCCACCACGGTGGCCAGCGAGCGCTCGAAGCTGCGCTGCAGCTGCTCGCCTTGTGGCAGGCAGATGGGGATCACGTACTTCGATTTCTGGATGTTTTCTGGAAGAGGTAGATAAGGTAACTAAGCTTGCTCATCATTTTAGTTTGTTTTGTTCGTTTTTTTAATGTTTTCAAGTACATTGTCGTCTGCCTGTCCCTCGAAGGGGCTGGCAGAGGTGTATTACAACACCTACACTTCGCCGGACGAAATGCAATCCCAAAAGTGACAGGGGGAGAGCCTGTCGCACCACACCACTTAGCAGGAGGACTATTCCTACACGTGAGATTTTTACTTATGACTAAGTAAAAATCTCATCTCATCTATGACCATTTAAACGAGAGGCACAAGGACGAAAAATGGTAAGATTGAATCTTACTCTCCAACAGATGACATACAATACGCACATCATGTCACAGCACGTCGGCTGGGATCGAACCCAGAACTTGTCTTGAGAAGCAGTTTTCAAAAAATGTGTTGAAAATGGTGCTTGTGCCACAATTATTAAAATAAGTTATTTAAGCTTTGATTTTATTTTTTTGATTTTGTTTGAATTTAATTATATTCTACATATTATGTTTATGGGTAAAAAAAGGCCTGAAATAAAGAAATTTGAAATTTGAATTTGATCATTCCATTTTTTATTTTGACACTGTTAGTTTAGCTCAATTTTAGCTAAATTGAAATAAAAGTATGAGGTGAGGTAAGATAACTAAATATATTTGACTTGAAAAGACCAAAAAATATCTTAAAAAAATAAAAATAAAAATATCCCATAAAAATATCCTATTTCATACAGACAGGACCTAATCTCTAGTGGATGAGTGAAGTCTGACTGCTCCCCAGCAGACAGACTTTACCTACTTGCTTTGAGTGTTATTATTCAGAGTGAGGACTCTGAGTAGTGATACTCATAGCTTACAATTAATGATCTTGTGCCACAGCTGGAGTGGATTCTTTCTCCGCTCTAATTTAAGTCTATACTTGAAGCGGAGAGGAGGAGACTTGAAGAGAATTTACTCCATGTTTATCCATATCCATTATTATACATTTGAAAGTCTGACCTATCATTTAATTTAATTTGTCGTATATTTGTAGTCTCCTATTTCGTATTTTATACGTCATCATGTATTATATTGTAACATATTGTTTTATATTGTATCATATTGTATTATATTGTAATTCAATTATGTATGTACCTAAGTACTTAAAGTGTGTCATTTAAACTTAAGACTTTACTGAAGCTATAATGCACACATGTTTTGATTTACAATCCAGGGGGCTTACCATGAACTTTTACAAAAACATCATTGCGCAGGAACGTTTTGTTACATTCCTTAATAAGTATTGTTTTGTATCATACCACAAGCTTTGAAAACAATAATGTTTTAAAACGTTTTTACTCCTGCTACAGTGACGTGAAAGAATGTACGATACAAGTGCATGTATACACTCTGTGGTACTTTTGCGTATTTTGGAGTATGGTGTTGCCAGATGTACGATGTCAATCGTAATTATACGATTTTTGCCATGTAAAAATCGTACAATCGGGGTCGTACAATAGTACGACCGCATAGCGAAATCGTGCTACAATATCCTATCGATACAGGGAAATTACACTTACGGTTTTTACAAGTTGCAAGTAAAAACACTATGATTTCTTATTATTTTCTTCCCTAAGAATTTTTATTTTCCTCACCCGCGTACAATCGCTCCTAAGAAACATCTGGCGACACTTGGTTGTATGAAAATGTCAAAAACTATTTTTTTTTTGTTTTGTCTCATAGGGCAGGCTAGAGGCAACATAGCCATACCACCATAGACTTCTGGATGTTTGTCATAACATTTTTCATTAAATCTCTGATGAAGATGATGATAAATGAGATAAATCTCGCTCCTCTTTCCCTCTTTCAGTAAAGGCGAGTTTTCGTTTTAGAAAATAATACAAAATCATGACACCATCTTTTCGGTTCCCCTCAAAAACGTAAATTAAATCTACCTATGATCATGAAGGTAAGTAAATTAAAATTCAATTGCTGTATCCAATTAAAGTTTGTGAAAATTATTTTGGTGATATCTAGAATTTAATGCTTAGAATAATTTGTCACAGCGGCCGCAGAGTCTCAGCGAAGCAGTTCGATATCATGTGAGACTTTTTAAAAACCCACAGTGAAATCGCTGCGGGCTTTAATAGGAGTCTGCAGGCGAAGGCTCACTCTAAGAAGAAGCAAGTGCATCAAAAGGAGCTGACTTAGCCAACAAAAAATCTATGTGAAAATGGGTTGACATTTATTCTGGAGCCCGTCCGAAGGCGTCCTTCGTAGTACGGAGCTTCTATTATCTGCTTCGAGAAACTCGAAAGTTTCCAAATTATCGGCCATCTTGCTAAATATTACAAATAGAACCTCAGAAACACAGCAAAAACTCACATATAAATAGAAAAAGTTACACGGAGAGCAACTTTTTAACAATCGTTGTAATTTGTATCATTCCTGCTATTTTGACAGCTCGGCAGGAATACTTTAGAGGTCGTAGTACGGTTTTTAAACAAATGTTCCTTGGATTGAATGAACGAAATCGAGTGACGTCATCAAAACTGATAAGCGTTAACAAAACTTAACAGGAATACTTTTAGGGTGGTCATGGTACGAAATTACGAAGTAAGGCTTAATTAATGATGTTTTAAGAGGTTGTGGTAAGCCCCCAGATCTTATTTGTGTTTCTGGCGATCCATTAGGATCTATTACTAAGTTCTTTTGATTGTAACTTGTTTTGTGTGTTAAATAAATAAATAAAAAAAAATAAAAAATCGATCACTCGAACCTCCTCACTGAGATTTCAAAAAGGAATTATGGTAAAGTCCATATTTTTTGTTGTCCTTACTTAAGTACCTATGTATAGAGTTTACTATGTTTGTGTAGCTTCACCCTAAGCACTTGCTTGATGGAATGAAACTCTCTGGGACCCTATTCGGAGATTTGAGATTTTCATCTCACTATTTTTCGTCCTTGTTGCTCTCGTATGAAACGTCGTAAGTGTGAGAGTGACCAAGATAAAACCACATCTCATCTCATCAGGAATAGCCCCCCTGATCATATTGATAATATCTCAGGCAGGTACTATTTAACCAGCTTTTGAGGCATTACCTTGGTCATTAATTGTCTCTCACGTTTGAAAAGTCATAAAAGTGAGACTAGTAGTAAGTATGACTATAAAATATCTCATGCGTAAGATTAGAGCCCCAGTTCCACGAGACTACTCTATTGGAACTGGATGGAGTTGCCTTATCGCCTGCGTATTTTTTTCTACCGAAACGGTTAGTTTTCAGCACGTGTCTCACTTACCCGCCAGCACCAGCACAGCGATGTCATTGTAAAACCCGACTCGTGAGAACTGCTCGTGCGCTCTGACAGCTGCGACGCGCACCGTCACCGGCCGCGAGGGCTCGTCGTCGCGGGACAGGTCCACGTCGCCGAGACGGACCGTGAACTGACGTGGAGGGAACCTGGGGCAGAAGAGAAGATAGGTATATAGGGTAATATTTGTTGGTGTTTTTGTGGGAGAGTATGTAGTGGAGCGACTACCCTATATGTATCACTCTCACTAATTATGTATTACTATTGCTGACTCCAAAATGTGGTAAATGAAAACCCTTTCACGATACGACTACTTTACTGCGATGTTGGCTTAGGACTAATACAATAGCGTGTGATTCAGTGTGACCAGATTAAATTTTACGAAAATACCGAGGCACCTCGAAAAAATACTGAAATATACCGACTTACTTATGACAGATATACCAATAGAAATACTGATTTTCTTAACACGTTTTATTTATTCATACTCACAATAAATGTTAGAGTTATATTTTAACATCCTTTTCGAAGGATTAAAATTTACACAACCTCCTTCATCCTTAACACCTTGCTTTGTTTTTAAAATAGGTAGCTGACACATTTTTGTTTATAAACCTGTTTCTTTGGTCCGTTTTTATTAAATTTATCTGTGAAAATATGCGCTCACATGCAGCATTCGACACCGGTATACATAGAAGAGATTTACTAAAACTAGTTATATTTTTGTATTTTAACATGCCATCACTGTTAGAAATTTTCCCAACTTCCACCCAAAATTGTTCACACGAGATGGGTGAGCCAGTGCTGGAAGATTGTAACAAATCACTTACTTCGCGATCAAACTTTAGGGTTCTATATTCTTCGTCAATTAACTGCATTTGTTCTGGCTGTACTTCGCATGGGAAAGTTTCTATCACATTTCGTAAACTGCGAAATTCTTTATGCACGGCAGTGTGTGGGTCAAGAAATTTCAGTTCTCGAAAAACTGGATTTTCAAAAGGCAAACGTGATTTCAATTGCGTGCTCAACTCAATTAAAAATGATTGGCACCCTCTGAAAAACTCAGCAATCTGTTCTTTCATGTTAACATTGTCTCTGTGTTTGATTAATTCTTGGCCTACTTGAATGCCTAAGTACATATCTTTCAATGGCAAATAATTGAGAATCAATCGAGCTTACCTGTTAAGTGAAGATTGATGATAATTATTTGAACTTCCTTGAAGAGAGATTACATAGTGTTTTACACATGCAGCACTGCGATCCTGTGGTCACTATTCACACTATTTTAAAGTTTTTTTTTTTTTTTCATAACCTGGTAACCCTTCCTATTCCGCCATTCAAGTTTAAAGTCCCCATTTCACAACCTATGGAAACCTTAGTAATGTAATTATTATTACATGTACATGTATTATGTGTACATCTACCCTTAAAAGTTAGAGTTATTATTAAAACAGTCCCACTATTGCTTAATGAAATATTAAAAATGCTTATTGTATTCAGGGTAGGGAGGGAGGGATTGAGTCACTATGTAATCTCTCTTCAAGGAAGTTCAAATAATTATCATCAATCTTCACTTAACAGGTAAGCTCGATTGATTCTCAATTATTTTCCTTCCTTTCGAGAGATTACATAGTGTTTTACACATGCAGATGTTTAAAGGGTTGTGAAATGTTATTCTCTTTTTGTGAAATCAGTGTATCAAATGTAATTAAAAATACTACTCAAATTTGGATTTAGCTTTTACTTCCCCTTAACATTCAATCTCACCCTATATTATTTCTTACTTACTTATAATTGTAAGTCAACATTTACTTGAAGAATTAAATTAAAGTAACTAACATTATGTAATGAATACTTGTAGGTATAGTCATTATTATGGCAATTGTTAACCTTAATACCCATCTTCCTTGCAGATAGACCGGGGTCAGTAAGGATCTGCATATGTCACAATTTTGCACATACCTGAGGGTTTTATGTCAGTACACTAATACCTATCTTATGAGCAGTACTAACTGCCGCATATCTTGCAGAGTGAATAGTAAATACAGATACCTTAAGTATACCCCATTTTTTTGTAATGTCTGAGACTAGCTTTTTTTTTTTTTTTTTTTTTTTTTAATAATTATTATTATTTTATGTGAATGTCTAGTACCAACAATTCGTTTATGTTCTGTTCAATATCTAAATAAAGTTTTGTCTAAGTATTCTAACAGGTGTTAAGTTTCTCTGGTTTCCTTTGAAAAAAAGGGGGTAACACTAACAGCTGTTATTTCCTCTCAGGACCAGAAGTTTTAACCCGTTGGGTTATATTAATTGTTTTCTTAAATACTAATAATACTATCAATTGACATCAATGCTAGCCTTTACACTCTGTGTGAAGTAACAAGTAACTAATTTAAGTGTTAATTGTTAACAATTTACTTAATTAATATAGGGAAAAGTTATTTGTTTAATACAGTGAGTACTTATTTGGATTCCATGGAAAGTTATATTTAGGTTTCAACATTCATATTCTGAATATGCCCTTAGCGGACCATTTGTTCAATACTACCTATTTGAAAACCTCTTATGGTGACAAGGCTGATTTCTGGCAGAGTAACCATATCAGCTAAGAACTACAAAAAATCCAGGGAACGGAGCCATCATAATTACCTATTTCAATACCTTAATTAATACATATTGTAAATAAAGCAAAAAATTATATCATCTTTTAGGCAATAATCATACTGCTTTTATGTAGATATCATATTATATATAGAGTGAATAATATTTCTGCTGCCGGGGTAAGTTGGGCATGGAGAGGGTGGCAGCTGCTAAATAAGAAATTAACAATCTTTTACATGGATTAAAAGCGATCAGCCAGCAAGTAAACTCTTGAATATTGAGTACCATATCGTCACGCCTTTCCCTCGAGGGTGCTGGCAGAGGTGTAATACAACACCCGCAATTTGCCGGACGATATTAAGTCCCAAATGTCCCCAAAATATTGGGTACCATGCCTGGGAAAGCCTGAAACTATTACTACACCCTCTGCTTTATCTTGGATGATTTTGTGTAAAGTTATAGTATCTGACAGAAAAGGCAGGAATCCATAAAACCAATATTTCTCCCAAGAACAAACGAAAGTACTTATCAACCTTATATGCCTCCCGGTCTAGTTTTCATGACCTGAACAGTTTCCATTATTCATTTAACATTGTTGCAAATAGCGTCCCTAGTTATTTTATCTCTCTAGTTTCTTTACTTTAAGTTAAAACTTAGTTCAACCTTATTTAAGTATTATTATATTTTTTTATGTTTTTTAATAAAGATCTGTTGTTGTTGTTGCTGTAAACAGCCAGTTACCATCCTGATCCATTCACATTTATTTTACCCCCAATACTTGCTCTAGTCTTGTAAAATTGTATGTGACACTATTATACAAATACCACCTTATTCACACCACTATTGATTCTGAACAAATTTCTACAATTAGGTTTCATGTCTAAAGTAAAAACATTTTTAAGCAAAATAAGCCCGTAACAAACATTTCTAAATAATTGATGTGCATTTTGGATTCCTCATTTTCACTTTCTATTAGCCCCTTAAAAGATCACATATTATTCCCCGTCAGATTAAGGCAAATCAGAAAAAAATCTCACATGAGTAATAATCAAGTCTTATTTTGTTATGTACCTACAAGCATTTGTGATAATTTTTCTCCACCCAGTACACACCAGTTCTTTATATAATTGGGCAGTATTATGTTCATAGTAAAGAAAATTAACCATTTTCATTAGAAAGTGCTAAAAATCTGATTTATAGCCTTTTTACATACATCTATTACATGCTACTACTAGCTACTGCCTGTCTAAATTCCAAATGCCTACAAGATCTGCTAAGTTTTTTAGAAAGATCTATCCTTTGTTTAAACCTTTTCTAGTAGGTATAAAATAATTAGTTGATATTATTTAGACTTGATTATGATGCCCACACAATTCTATTTCTAAACTCTTTCAGATTTGACTTGGTTGTAACCTGCACAAATATTTTCCTATTATCCCGTTAACAAAAGATAAAGTCAGTAGCTTGAATTTATACATAGGAAATAGTCAGGATATTGTAACTTAATGTCCTTGTTTCTTAAATGAGTATTTATTGGTTTCATACCTTACTAAATGGGGCTGTACTACAGCCAAATGGTACAACATTAAACTCATAGAGCTGAATTATTCAAATTGTGAATACTTTTTGTTCTTCAGAATTACCCCCGGAGAAGTATGCATCTTTCATATCAATAAGTAGTTTTCATGAAGTAGTTAAGTGATAAAAATAACATTAAGGGGTGTATACACAGGTCCTCCATCTTAAAGCGGTTAGTTACCATACATTTATTTATTAACTTTAGATATTAAATAAGTATTTTTTACCATTTTGTAGAGGGATCTAAGAAAATATCATACAAAATTGATCTGGATGGGGACCTTATACATAAATCATAGCTTCTATCTCAATTAATTTTGCTGTAATTGATGCAATTAACATAATTTCAATATGCATGTTCAGTTTTATGAGTTACACATGAGAACTATGCCCTGTAAGTAAATTAATTTGTATAGGTAGGTATTTCAATTCTATAAGAAGGATATTAAATCCTCTAACCCACGACAAGGTAGTTAGTTCCAAAATAATGTTCTCTCATTGAAGAATAAAGTAATCTGAGTACCTGATTCCGTTACAACTGAAGTTGTATTCCTGTTATTGAGTCAGTGTTGGCCTGACTAGTTAAGGCCCACTATGTCCAAATCCTCACAGGCGTAGGTGTTGTAGTTGTGATAGGGCCCCCAACCGTTTAAAGCTGAGATAGTTGGCGCCACAGGCTCTGCTGGTCTTGCATTTAGTTGATTTTGGCTTGCTTGCTAGTCTGTTGACTGCTTTAAGCCTTAGTTCTATTGGAAAGATCCTTGGCCAAGGGTCACTAATCGGATGTTAACACTGTTTGTCTTAGTCTTCTGTTATCATGTTTAGAGCAGAGGAGCTGTTGGCTTCTGCTCAGAGACTGGTCACACGCCAGTCGTGCAGCATTAGTAACAGAATTTGAACATTGATGATTTTTCTTCTTTTATTAATATATCCATTGCCTGTCCGAGGCAAGACAGAGGTGCACTGAAGTGTTTCTGTTTAACCTCAGTAATGTTATGTTTTTTACATACATATTCCGATACCTACAACAGCCTTGATTTCTAAGTTTAGCTGTGTAAAATAGTTGACAATTTGTATCCATCTTTATGCAATACTATTGTAGATTGGAGGTGCCTGATTCTCATCGTCTGATGAGTGTTCATCTAGGTAGTATTTCGAACACCTCAGAGTCTAGAACATTTTCTGACTGTTCATCTGTATTTGAAGTTTAGTAAATGATAAACTTAAGTTTATATATTTGTATGTATTTGTATAGGTCCGTTTTTTTATCATCTGAAATTATAGTAATTCCTTCGAGAGATGTTTGTACTTACCCATTGCTGATCAGGTAGATATTGGTACATTAGTAATGTATGAAATTATGTTAGCTCTCTGTGTTTACAGGAGTATGCAGCTACCTGATCCTGCTAGGTAATTGGCGTTGTATCCTTATGGAACGCCCTCAATCAGTTCCTGCAAGACTGCAAGTTTATGTGAACTCTCTGTATTTACAGGAGTATGGGTGGATTAGGATTACCTATCCTGCTACATGTAAGGGTATTGGCGTTGTACCCCTCCAGGGCACACTCACGAAACACACTCAATCCCTTGTAGCAACTTGCTTACCAAAGACTCAAGTTTAAGGTTATCTTTGAACACCATTTTCGGTCGAGTGGTTAGCCCCGCCGATCGATTGAGTCCCCGAGGTGGTAAACAATGTATTTTTATCTTAATGACCTGTATTATCGTCGAATAGGTAGATAAGAATCTCCTTTGCCGGCTTAGCGGATAGCACGCGCACGTGTCCCGGCCTCCGGCGTATTTTCTTATTTTCCATTATAGTAATTCTTCAATTCTTCTATTTCTTCAATCTACTATAAAGTGTTTAACTCTATCTTCGATCTCCTGATCTGTCCCTTTTCATTTTCCCATTGTATTTGATGTAAATATTTTTGTCGCGGAAAAAATGTGTATTTCGTGACGCACAAAAACACAGAATGGCGGAATAGGAAGGGTTACCAGGTTATGAAAAAAAAAAAAAAACTTTAAAATAGTGTGAATAGTGACCACAGGATCGCAGTGCTGCATGTGTAAAACACTATGTAATCTCTCGAAAGGAAGGAAAATAATTTACATTAGACTTTGGGTCTAACGTAAATACATTGTCCGTACGTTTGATGTAATTAGCTTTCATGAAGCAACCCAAAATCGACAAGTACATACTAGATGCATCATCATACAGTCTATCAATGCACGGATAATCGCCTTGAAAAATTATGTTAAATTTGTTTACAATCGGCAAAATGTAGTCCAAAAAGTAAAAGTACAATTTGTTTGTATCAGTGGTAAAAGAATTAAATAAAAATTCTGATGACATATTGCGATCACTCAAGTATTGGTCTTGAAAAAACAATTGCAATGCCCTCCACTGCTCAATTATTCTACTAATACAGGCATGAAGTGAAAGCCACCTTATGTCGTAATGACGCAAAATTCTGTGATTTTCAGTGTCTGTGAAATTTTGGAACTCAGCAAATTCTCTTTGACGCTTGCTGCTTTGAGAAAAATATCCATATACTTCTTTTACTATTTGTTCTAAATTTCTAGGCAGTATTTTACAGGCGTGGCTAACACTTAATGCTGCAGAGTGACAAACACATTATAAGAAAAAGCACTTTGGGTTTACTTCTTTAATTTTTGCAACAATGCCAGAATGTTGACCAAACATCACATTCGTAGTATCAGCAGCGGATCCTATTACGTCTTTTATTTCTAAACCTAATTCGGATAATTTTGATGACAACGAATTAAATAAATGACCTGCGGTTTCACCACTTAAATCAACTAAATCAAGGAATTTGGTTTGTACAGTACATTTAGTTTCAGAGAAGTATTTAACTACTATTGCCAATACTTTGACTGTTGCAACATCTGTACTCTCATCGATTATAATTGAATATACTGGTTTACCTGAAGGAGACGCAGTACCAAGTATGTCTTCAATCATATCTTTTTCGAAATTGGGTCCTAAAACATTATAAGTTAAAGCGGCTGCTTTGGTTCTCTTGCAGGAAAATTCTTTCGCAATATCGGAATCGGTAAAACACTTCACTAGAACATCACTAAGATGGTCCATAGCTCTAAATGAGATGTTGTGTTCCGACAGAAAACTGCATAAACGCAGCTCAGCTTTCTTGACTTCGTCTTTCAGTGGGGCCTTTTTTAAAAATGTGTCAACCTGAAAATTTAAAAAATACTTGGTTGCTTAGTTTTTTTTATAACAGCGCCGCATTTCATAGCTGTTACCTAACTGATTTTGAGAAACAAAACTAGGATGATTAACTTTAATTTAAAATATATCCAAACTCCTTGAACTAGGTAAGTAAAGCGAGTTACCTTTGACTGTCCTTTATATTTTATCAAGTTCGATTTATGCTTTTCAGTATGTGCATGCTGTTTTATAGACGCTAATCTACTTTGCAGTTTCGCATTGCATGCTTTGCAAAATGCGGTGAATTCGTCATCTTTATAACGTGAAAGCCACGAAGAAAATTCCGGAATTTGTTCCCACTTAGCTAAATAACTTTGCTGAAAACTAGACATGCTGTCCGGATGAATGCAACTAAGTAAATAAAAATAACAATAATCGCGTTCTATTTATATGATGACAAAAACATCACCTATTTTGGGGAAATTCCCGAATTATCGAAAGAAAGTCCTCAAAGATTAAGTCGAATGCAGAAGAGACAATCATTTCACTTAACCGTATTAGACGATTTGATACTAGTAATAAAGTATCTTTTAACTTTAACTACTACTTATTTATGCAACTGAAAACTTAAAAACTAGACGTTATTTTGAAAATTATAGATAAACTAGCGGCCCGTCCCAAATTCGTCCGGGTAGACTGATATTCATGAAACACAACGAATTTGAATGTATGCAATCTGGAAATTACGCTCTATCTAATAGTGCAAACCGCATTAAAATCGGTCCAGCAGTTGTAAAGTTTTGGCGAACATACATTCTGCAAGTCTGATTAATACTATGTATTGATTGATAATTGGATATGTAGTATGACAATACTACAACGCCGGCACTGGCCGTCTTTCTTGTCATATCTGTAGCTTACTCATCTTTGCTCTTAGATAACATGTATAAGTATAAACTAAATCCGGGAAAGTCCCCAATGTTCGCGTTTCGGGGAATTCCGCAAACATTGTCGCAAAGACGATCACTCACTACGGTGTTGCCATAACTTCAACCAAAATATACCCAAAAATACTGACTGCCAGCAATATACCTGAAAATATACTGATGTTCGGAAAAATCGCTGAAATATACTGAAAAAGTATTAAAATACTGAATCTGGTCACACTGGTGTGATTAAATCTATGCTTAACTATAGCTATAGGTACGTTACTCATAGATCGCGTATCGCGTTACACTTGTGGTGTGATGTAGGTAGGTAATGTAGGTATGTAGCCCTACAGGTAGATTAAACTGTTTACGTCTCCGAAATGGACCGCGAACTGCTGAAGAGGAAACCTGGGGTAGAAGAGAAGATAGGTAGATTAAACTGTCTGCGAGATGGACCGTGAACTGTCGAGGTGAACCTAGGTTAGGTTGGAAAGATGATTCTAATTACGTAAGTCTTTCCGAAGAAACATAGCAGCATCTCCGCAGCATGCAGCATAATATTTTGGAACAGTTTTTCACGTTTTCTTAATGCGTTGTCTTTTCTCGGTGAGCGTTTACCTAGCACTAGCTGAGACCCGCAGTTCTACCTGCGGTTAAACAGTAGTCTATTAAACTGTGCTATTCTAGACTATAATCTATCACTGTGCCAAATTTTATTCAAATCCGACTAGCTGTTTTGGTGTGATTGAGTAATAAACATCCATCCATATATTATATCCATCCAAACTAGCATTTAAAATATTAGTGTCATATCAATTAGTTCATCATCTTCTTCAAGTTCGGACATCAGCAAGCTAAAATTACTAAAGTTAGCTGAAATAAATAATGATATCAAGCTGCGAAAAAATAATAAAAATGCCATAAAAATTAATAAAAAATCATTCCAAAAAAAAAAAACGTTGTTTTTTACATTTTAAAATGTGTTTAAAAAAAATCATAATAAGAAAAAAAGACGTACTCGTATCTCTCTCTACACGTGTCTCAACTTTATAAAACACGTGTCAAATTATTTATTAGCCACTTGTAGAGACACGTGTTTTAAAAAATAATAATAAGGAAAAAAAGATTATTTTTATGGATCACTTGTAGAGAAACGTGTTTAAAAAAATTAGGATTTTTTAAAATTTTAATAAAACACGCGTCTTTTGTGTGACCCACAAGTGACATAAGTATATACGAGTATGTACATATATCACTTGTAGAGACACGTGTTTTATTATTGTCCTAAACCACAACGATAGCTTTCCTGGAAATTCATTGTGTCAGACACATTGTGTGGCCCGCATATTATATGTACTGAAAAACTCGTGGGCCTTAGAACAGTAAATTCTTCTATTAATAGTAGTAGATAGGTCTGCTTCCGAATGTCGTTAGCCATCAATGTAAATTAGTATTGGCTGCAGATCAAGTCGCAGTGAAACTACTTACGGCCTCTGCTTGGAGTCCCTCGTGCAGTGAGCGGCGGTCAGCACGTGTCGCTTGTTGACCAGCGTGCCTCCGCACCAGAACTCCCTTCGCTTGCTGCCGTGCAGGTAGATGGCGGCCATCCAGGGCCAGGCGCCGGGCTTGGCCTCTGTTCCGCCCACGATGCGACCGCCTTCGTCTTCCTTTTGACCACATTCTGGAATTAGACAGTTGTAAGCGTGAGATTTTGGACTTATAGGTCTTCAAAGTTTGGGTTTTATCTTATGTACGAGTACGCGATTTCTCAGTTGGCCTGTCAGGAGCGAGCCTGAGGTACTTAAGTATTGCGTTATTAGAAAGCGCCAACATATAAAACCGTAACCGAGACCACTCGCTTGCTCCCGACGTACTAATTATAAAGACAACGGACAAGATAAAATATTCTGAACCTGCATTAGGTTTGCTACTTAGTAGATAGACAAATGAGCTAGATAATATCAATTTCGTTTTCAAATAAGCAATACAAGGCATGAAGCGGGTATCATACTTATAATCTACGACCACTAACAATTATTTCAATACATACATACCGTCACGCATTTACCCCGACGGGGCTGGAAGAGGTGTACAATACCCACACTTCGCCGGACGACATGCAATCCCAAATGTGACAGGGGGCGAGCCTTTCGCCATGCACCGGGCTCCAGTTACGTAGAAGATGACAATAAAACTAACTAATGAGATATAGTTACTAACTAATGAGATATAGTTACTCGTCTAAAGTTTATTGTCTAGTTTTCTTAAAATATAATTTTACCTTCAGGATCCACGATATTGGAGTAGTTGTTGATGACTGGCGGAGCTACTGTGTAGAAGGTTGTGGTCCTGGTTGGGCGCGGGGTAGTCGGCTGCGGACGAGGGGTGGTCTCTAGCGTCGTGACTGGGGGCGGTCTCTTGGTGGTCGTAGGGCTTGGGGCAGGCTTGGGTCTCTTCGTGGTCAATACTAGAACAGCTGAAGGCCTTTTCGTTGTTGCTGGTTTTGGCTTCTGCGTTGTGACAGGAACTAGGTAGGTCGGTTTTTGAGTCGTGGCTACTATTGGCCGTTCTACTGGGGACGTGGTTGTGACGATCGCATCTCTTGGACAGCAGACTCCTGGCACGAACAAATCTTTGAAGCAAAGTGATTCTCGTAGAGCTACCAAGTTTAATAGCAATTGAGGACAGTTTCTCAAATCTTCACAGACGCCATCTTGCCCGTCTGGAGTCGTGCAAATCTTTTCATCGTTTCTATCTACTTCAAACGTTGCTATTTTGGTGATTGGTGCATCAGGTAGCACTTTCGGCAAGGCTTTCTTTACAAAGGGGGCGATTTTGTCTGTCACATTCCTTCCTAAGACGTTTTTACTGATAGTGTAGAAAGCTTGCGGTAGGTGTTTTAAATTAGGGTTGTTTTCGTTGTCTTCGTCCTCATCATTAACCATATCGACCAGGTAATGCCCAACTGTGTTAATAGCTCCTAGAGTTTCAGATATTTTTGTAAAAGCTGAGTCTGATAGGAGTCTTCCATCACTGGTGAGGTGAGTTTCTGATGGTATGTGATCAAAAGACGATCTCCCATCGTAGTTCTGTGGGAATTGTTGCTCATTTTGAGGAGGTCCAGACCCGAATGGCCCCGTGTTGTAGCTGACTGGTTGATTTACGTATTGTGCACTCATTGATGGCTGATTCAAGTACTGTGCATCCTCAGAAGGATGGTTAATATAAGGTGTGCTAAGGTAATCTGGAGATCTTTTCCTGGGTGCTGGAAACTGGTGCCATGGCTGATTGCTCTGCTGCAGATGTGGACTGGGCCAATTACTCGATGGGTGGGTGAAACTGGCTGGAATTTGAAATTGACTTTAGAATAATATTATGTAATAGAAAAAATAGAGATGACGTTGAGTTGAATGATGCGTACCTACCCGGATGATGCACGGGATACTGGCATCTTGTGTTTGATGACAGTAGCAGGATTCCTGAAACAAACATATTTGATATTTAGAAAACTTATTTAACGCAGGTTTAGATAAAGTATATATTGATAAAGTTGTACGACTTCGCTCTTTGAATTGAATGCAAAGTAGGTACTTAGGGCCGCATGCTAAAACGACCCTTAGTCATGGATCTCAATATTAAACTGTTTTTTAATGGTAAAACCAGTTGTAGATAAATCGAGATTCACGGCTTATCGTCGTTTTAGCATGCAGCCCTTCTAAATTCCACATTTTTTTTACCTACTCGTATTTAGTTATAATTGAACAGCATTAACAAAACAGTTTTTACTCATATAAACATAACCACGTAAAAAAATTACGTGTTTACGTTTCTCTGAGCACTCATTATAAATGTCAATATGAAAAATATTCTGAATACTTCGTAATGCTGTTTTCAATGTATTGATAAGGGCAAATTTATCAAAAATACAATTTATAATTTACCTATATCTAATACTAGCTGCGCCCTGCGGTTTTACCCGCGGTTAAAAGTATCGTATGTGCTATTCTAAACTATAATCTATCTCTGTGCCAAATTTCATCCATATCTGTTCAGCCATTCTGGCGTGAAAGAGTAACAAACATCCATCCATCCATCCATCCATTCTTACAAACTTTCGCATTTATAATATTAGTAGGAAGTAGGATAGGATAGGATAATAGCGAGCAAGACAGCCTGCCGTGCCTTAAAAAAAATTACACTCCACGGAATTCCGGAACTGTGGCTTTTGTTATCTGCATGGTATCTTAATTATTTTTATTTAAGGGTAAAACAGGTAGAGGAGGGTTAGTTGTCAGAGTTAGTAAGTGTGCCATTTTGGTTTGTGCGTGTTTCAGACATTCACTAAAATTATTTAACTACAATCTTTATATAGCTTCGTACGAATTAAAGTATTGTATTTACCTACTAATACATAGGTACTTAGTGAGAATTCCATAAGTAAAAGCGAGCTAAAATTAAATCTCAATTCAAACTTCAAAAAGACATTCGCTGAACAGTTTCAAAGCGTTACGAAATTCGCAAATAAATATTTATTTATTCCGCTGGATAAGCAATTGGGCAACCAAGTTTCCAAATTCTTATTAGGATGGGCTATTTTTGGGCAGAATAACAACGCCCACGTATATTCCATCCTTGTTAGTTGCGAAAATAAGAGAAAGTGTATTTTAGTCGTATTTTTGGCTGGGGAGCAGGTAAATGAATTAGTTAGGTAGGTCTGTGAGCTGTTATTCCTGCATATCGTCCAGCGTTTATCCGAAAGAGCAGAAGTGTATTACAACACCCACACTTTACCTAACGATGAATAATAGATAGCCCAGGCTCAGATAAATAATAGATATCCCTTTAAATAGAACTACCTGTCAAAGGTAGGATTGGAAATAGTTTTCTTATTTTAAACTACAATTGATGCTTGTTTGGTGTTCATACACTGTTTTTACTATTGTTCAGAATTGCAGTGTTTTGATTTTCTTATTTTTAAATTTTTGTGGGACGACAAACTACCTACCTATTTTACTTACTACGATGTATTCTCATGTAAGTGATATAATAATTCCTGAGAATAAATGTCTTTAAACTTAATAACGCCTTCTCAAAACGCAAGCCACAAATTCGCTGTGTGCATGATTACTTGCCTTGTCACGCACACAGACGCAAAAATAATGTGGTATGTAGGTAAGTCCCCCATTAAAACTTTGATAATTGGTTGATGTTAAAATCTATTCCTTCTTTGATTTAAGAAGGATAAGCTCATTATTGCCTTTACGTAGCGTCGTACGGTGCAATTTTTGCCACCAATTCGCGAGTGTACATGGTTTCTACAGGTGTATTTCTAAGATACGGCCACGCATCCAAAGTGCCTAGGTAGACGCTTCAATCATCAATGTCAAAAAAGGCTGATGACATCATTAAAGAAATAAATCTAAAAGAATTAGCGTTAATCAAGTCTTCTCATTAGCACTAGCAATATATCTTGTGAGATGACATAATTAGCTCCACTTCCAAATTCACTTCCAAAACCATGAATCATACTTTAAAATTTTCTGAACCGTTTGTTTAAATTCAAAATTGAGTTGGTAGTTCTTAATTTAGGTTAGGAATATCTGAATTCTAAGTTTCAAAGTTCTCGAGTTCGTTCCTAAGTTTCTAGAATTATTGTTCTTAATTTAAAAGCATTTTATCGGACCACGTCTGATCACTCTGACTCTTTGCAAACTGCAAAATGCTACAAAAAGTAACTTCATTCGTTTTGTAGCAATCCATTAAATCGATGTTATTCGACGAATTGAAATCGAGTTGAATCATTTGAAGTTGTTTATTTACGTTTTACTAATTGATTTAAAATTGTCTGTGTAAGAGCATAGCTTACATAAGCAATCAAGAAAAGAGAACATAACAGATTAATAATGGCTCATGACGAATTGAGATAATTCGAACAAAAAGTATCTATGTTGCTAGTGATGGGGTAAATCTAAATCTATACCGAAGAGAACTGAAGAAAATTGGCTTTTATTTCTAAGCAACTTTTATCAATCAAATTTATTTTAATATTATATTTTAGCAATTTAATTTTAGCAAAATAAGATAGGTAGGTATATAATGTGTCCGGATACAACGTCCAAATAGAGTCGTAAATGGACACAATTCCAATATCCTAACCAGGTGGTAGAGTTATTTTTAAAACTTTGACGTTCTGTGATAATATCGATACCCATAAAATAATTAGTTAAAGTATTAGAAAAAGAATGTTGTAAATACCTATAATAGGTTTTCACTTCAGAACTCTGTTATTTAGTGTTTTCTTTTTTTTTAATGTCTAAAGTGTAAACTGTTGGTATTTCTACCTAAATAAATAAATAAATAAAATAGATACCTAATTAAATCAAGACATTTGATTTCATAGAAAGGAATTTGGACTTTGATGAGACAACGTTTTGCATTTCGCTGGTTTCATAAATGGCTAAAGTAAAAAGGGAAGGTAGATTTATAAATTAGAGATACGACATTAATGATTATCCTATGCGCGGTTAAGTTGATGCGCCAGACCTAAATGACCAGCTCTGTCGTCTGTATGTTCCCGACGGCTACCTTCGGTTTCGGGAACTTAAACTGTTTGCTGTGCGCTGGTGTAGGACGGTAGCCCATAGGATGTCTCCGATACTGCGATCCCTTGTCACTTTCAATGCTCTCCTTGACGCTAATCCAAAATGCAATAAACATATTTGACGGTACTTGGAATGACATGATACAGATTTTGACATATTGTGAGGTGACTTCGAAAAGCGCTGCAAACACGTTTCACTAACATTAATAAGAATTAGGTACTTAAGTAAGCTATGTATTTTCACTGAAATTTTTGAATTGTAATTTGTAATGTAATCTTGTGTCTTTTATTAGTGTAATATTTTGATTTTTGACATTTTATTGACATTGATTATTGCTATTAATGTATCATTAGTGTAATTCGTTTTGTCGGTGCTAATTTGAAATAAATAAATAAAAATATTTAAAGACATACCTACATATAACTATAATCAATTACTCTGCAATTCATTTTTATTTATAAATATTCAACTTTTACGTGTAACTATAGGAGTTATCAATAAATTCTGATTTCCGATTTCTGAAGTGTTAGGAAGGTCTTAAATACCTACTCGTACCTATCCGGCTAAAACAAGAGCTGACCAGAGTGACCAGCCTGCACTACCACCAATTATGATAAAATGAAAGAGAAAATTGATCGACTAATAATGCATTCGGAGAAAACCGTTTTGGTCTTATTTGTCGAGATGGGCATTAAATATTGGCCAAAGCTTTCGTGCGGGCATTAAATTTGTTTGCGCAACAAATACAGTAACTTTAGAGAAAAAAAAAGTTTACGAGTTTTTTGAACTTTAAGGTTTCGTTTGGTTTAATTGTTTTTGGCAGGAAACGTGACTTGTTGCTGGATCTTTTATTTATGGTCTTTGAGATGTGCTAATTAATGTAAGGGTCTGTATATTTCTAATGAAGGCAACATTATTTAAAAGCTCAATGTTTACTTATTCCATTTAGCTGTGGTCGCGAAAATTTACGTACCTAACTACCCTAAGAGCCACTTGCAGAAGCTCGGGTTATCTTTTTAACTCGGAGTTAAAAGATAATTGCTCATCAGGATAAACTAATAAATCGTCTTGCTTACACCACTAAGAGCAAGAAGCTAACAATGAGTTTACACAATTGACATTTATGACATTTTAACTCTGACTTAATTAGTCCAGCGTTTAAGAGTTTAACACCGTATCTTCTGCAAATTGCAAAGAAAAGCGATGGCAGCCTAGTTGGGAGAAAGCCCGCCTCTCAAGCTAGAGGGAGCGGGTTCGAACCCAGCCGCAATTTGTTCAGTATGTGAACATAAATGTGCGTATTGTATGTCATCTGCTACATGATTGGAGCCCGGTGTAGACGACAGGCTCGCCCCTGTCACATTTGGGACTGAATATCGTCCGGCGAAGTGCGGTTGTTGTATTACACCTCTGCCAGCCCCTTCGGGGGAAAGGCGTGACGATATGTTTATGATCTGCAAGTTGGCCTAAGTGAATATTTGCGATAGGTAAATCCATATGGCGACAGTTTGTGAAAGTTACATACTTACGACAAACCTTATGTCAGATCCACAGGTAAATGTCAGAGCCATCTGCTTCCTATATTTGGAATGGAAAAAAACAAACAATAAGATAATCTCACTATGTAACATGTCCGTTTCGGTGACTCAGTAATCGCTAGAAAGTAAAGTAACTAAGTAGGTGGGTATGCTACCTTTTCTTCTTGCTTCTTTGAACGCGCTTACGCAACAATGCGAGGTCCATCTCATTCGGGCTGCATAGTAACTGCTGCATGGTCTGTGATGTGGGTTTTTTTCTGACAGACCTTGGCTTCTTTATGTAACATTGACTGGTTCGGTTCAAGATGAATGGCCTTGAAGACTTTCATCATTAGCTATTCATTGAGGATCTGCCTTCTTTCGTTTCATTGTGTCATTTGCCATCTCTTTAAATATGCTCTTTTGTCGCTAAATAAGGGTCCACAACCTTCTGCTTCCATCGTGAGATCAGCAATAATAGTATGGTAAGTACCTACTATAATCTAAAGTACTCGTTAGCATGTATGGGTAGCTTTAAGAGTACAGATGAGTCAGAAAATAAGAAGTTGCTGAAAAATGAACTACTTAAGAAAAAACCGGAAGTACCTACTTGTATTGATTATTTTGTAATTATCTACTTCTTAATATTTGTTGATGGACAAATGATAGTAGGTACAAGTTACTATTAAACTAGAACGGTGCTTGTGAAATAAGAACCTGTAATGAATAGCTACAGGATATGGCAGCTATTTGAGCTGTGTTACACATTATATGCTGTAACTCCAATATTTCATAAGCACCGATGCGTTGGAAAACCCGTCTCGTTACGCTGCATATCGATGAGTAACGAAGGTCGGCTGGCGACCTGGATTGAACGCTAAATAAACTTCTAGAGTGAACTGATGACTTCGAAATTGAAAGTGTTTGATTTGGGGTCTGAAGAAGTTCAATAACATTAGAACTGATCACTTGCCAAGATTTACGGGGAGTTAAAGTTTCAAGCTAGATTTTAAAAATTAAAATTTTTTGTTCCCATATTTCATGACCCAAATTATATAAGTTAATAACTACTTCACCGTGAGAAGCCAAATTCAGCCAGTCAGTCCATAGCCAAAATTAATTTCGCGCGCGCACTGGCATTGAACAATGCAATATGGCGTCGGTTACATAAATGCGCGGGAACATGACATCACAGCTTTCACTCGATCGCGGTCAATGAGCCAGTGGTCCAGCTGGCGGAATTTGCATGCTTATCCGTTAGATAAGTAGGACATACTGAAAGAACTAAGTAAACGGTTGTAAAACACTAGGAAAGTCCGTGATGCTTTGTTTTTCGAAATTGGACTAAGTAATAATGACGTTTATGCGGGTAGTAATGTAAATGAAAGGATGTGTGCGTTATTATTAACTCGATGCCTAACTAACTACGATACCTACTAATTTTCTTCTGTAATAGTCAGAGAACAATCATTAAAAGTCTTAATGAATCATAAAGCATTTTTAGACACGACGTCCCAAAAATTATAATGAGTCACAGTTGGATGCCTTGTAGTCTAGGTGAAAACAATGAATCATCATAATTTTGAATAAATTTCGTCTCATCTCCGGAACTTTTATCAATTAGGTACTTCCTTAGCACATAAACAAAGGTACTTAAATAATATTATGAATAATTGAATACTATCCATTAAGTAGGTAATATTAATAGAATTCGCAATAACCAGATTGTAAAGTTCAAAATAATACCAAAAGACATTGAAAAGGAAAGTGGAGAAATTGGGGCTAATCCTTCTAAAACCTTGCAAAGGAACTGGCCAGACAGACTGTTTATCTGTAGTGTTTAAATCTTCATTAGAGGAATTTCTCGGAAAGACCTTCACTGGTGCTGGAGTCGCCTTCCGATATCCGATCGCGTCGACTGGTGACCCACAAAGCCAGCCAACTGTGAACTCTAGATTTGTCGTTAGATCTCGTGTTTTTAAATAATTTGAGATCTTTTTTAAAATTAGAATGCGAAAGTTGAGAGTGAGGGAGATACAGTCATAACTGTGGGTTTTTAGTTCTTCAACGTCTGGATCATCTCAACAGATTTTGATAATTTGGTGTATTTACTTAAAGTTTTTTGGCAAATAGCTGATAGGTTACCTATACCCTGGATAACCCCAAACTACTTTTTATTTCGAAAAAGTTAGTTTTTGTAGAATATAGGAGAGTTAAGGAGTGAAATCGCGGGGTACCTACTGCTCAGCAATCTCAATCTCAGCTCAAATGTGGATCAACATGTGGAGCCTAGTGGAAGGAAGGAAATTTATGAGTGTGATAAGCTGCACCGCACTGTGTTAGCCGAAGTCATAAAGTAACCTATGTGGCAATCTAGGATAAAAGCCACCACCAATTTTCATCAAAATAAGTCCATCCGTTTGAAAGTGAAGAAATAACAAAGACACAAACTTTTGCCTCTATAATATAAGCGGTAGGAGTAGGATCGCATAAAATAACGTTTGTCAACAATTTTCCCCAAGTCTCTTCACCTCCCTTCCCTAGAAGTACCTAGCTTAACCTGTCCTGCTATGTAAATTTCGGGACACCCTTTCTACTCGTCTAAGCTAGTATTTGTATATTTGGGTAGATACAGGCATTGTAATTCGTAACCGATTTTCCGCCTTCTAAGCATAATGTTTGAGTAAGTAGGTACGGCTGCCCTCAATAGTGATGCGCTGCATCCGCGACCTATCGAGGCTGTCTGTGGCAACCGCTTATGTCAAACGCAGCGCGTCCGTCTGTCACAATGCAAGATGCGTCATCTTTACACACGTAATGTTGTTTTGATCAGCTCAGTTGTTTGTTGTGGTTCCGGAACCCAACCATTGTTCCGATTTCAATTGAGATTGGGAAATTGTGTCATAGAGTGCTATGATTTGTTATTTATCAACCTACTAAGCTGCAAGCCTGTAACAAACATCAATGGGTCATGGAACTCGGCGAAGTACTTTTAATATTCTTTAATATACCCCTGCCAGCCCCTTCGGGAGAAAGGCGTGACGACGTGCGTGTGTGTGCGTGTATGTGTGTGTGATAACAGATAAAATTGATCTAATTAATCGAACCCGGGACCTCCTGCGTATAAAGCAGCTAAATTCCACACACATGATACATTTAATTAATATTTATTTTAACCATGTTTTGCGTAATAAATGATTTGATTTTATTTGAAGAACTTTTACTTCCAAAAAATCCACGTAAAACAACGTTTATGTTGATTTATTTTTTAAAGACATTTGGTCTAAACATGATTATCGGTGTCATTTCGCCAAATCCGTCGGTATCGGCAAAGGAAGCGAAAGCGTTGGAAAGTGTTTTCTTTGCGCAAAGCTGGAATCCGAGCGCGCGACGCGACCGTCATGCTTGTGGACGTTCTTTTGTCTTTGATTAGATGAGGCGGCTCTCTACATTATATTTAAAGACTGACAGCGGAAAATAAGACAGAAATTATTTAACCGTCTAGATTATAGATACTCGTATTAACTGGCACATTTTTTGATGATTCAATTTTATTCAGGATGTTTATGAAAAAAAATAAGTTTTTTATTTTTTTTCATAAACATATAATAAGAGATGATTGGAAGAACGTTTTAACTGTACTGACCCCACTCAAATTAGATAAGGATAGGAAATATGATGAAAAAAAGCCCTATTGACCTCTTCACCTATGAAAGTGTCATTATAATGATGATGACTAAGAAAACAATTGCATAATATATCGTCACTCCGAAGCGGTTAGTAGAGGTGTATTACAACACCCACACTTCGCCGGACGATATTCAGCCCTAAAAGAAGCGAGCCTGTTGCGATAGTTATCTAGCAGATAACATAAAATACGTACGTCGTGTACCTATATGTTCACACAATCAACAAAATTGGTGCAAGTATTTAGCTGGTCGAACCCGCTCCCTCTGGCTTGAGAGGCGAGCCTTCTCCAACTAGGCTATCGCTATCATTGACTCTCAAAACAATTGACTCTCCTTTTGTTGATTCAGAAGAATTTTAGACTTTTTCGTATATTGTCAAACATATGTTGTTACGTGTGTCGGGAGAGCCCAACTATGCAATCAGGTCAGACCGGGTGAAACTTTAGAAGTACCTAAGTAATTAATAACTATGAAGTTTCCACGCTGTGCCGGAAACTCACGTTTGCCATTTAACAGCAAATAAACTACAGTTTAACTACAGTTCACAAGAGAAAGATAATCGACGTGCTAATTTTAACATTGGATATTTTAGCACGCGAGCGTTGAAAAAACGCAAAAGACGGAACAAAAAATATCGAAAAGTATGGAGTTATTTTCCCATTGATTTATTAAGCAACATAAACAATAAATCGAAAACAACACTAACAATTATTCGTTCGTTACCCCTCGCGTGCAGTCCCGATCTTCCGTAATCGATATAATCAAACCGATCGCCCATACATTCCATAAAATTATCTCAAACGAAAACATCGATAAAAACATGCATAAAAAAGCACACTTGACAGCATCACTTTGAGAAATTCATGTCGATTGTTAAAAAATAATCGATTACTCGCATGATCGATCGCCGTAACAATCGTGTAACGATTACGATGTATCGATTGTAATACGTGTTTTATGTAATATTCTTATTATATCATTTATTGTTAATTTAAGCCAAGGTCGAAAAACATTTCTTATCACCTCAGTTTCTTGTCTGTTATTCTGGGTATTGGCTCTTTTATACCGAACAAGGTGTAGGTGGACTGGAATAGTCATTCTCATAACTTTGATGGCCCTGAAGCGAACTTCGATACCCAATTGAATTAAGAAAAAAAAGACATGACAGAAGACAGAAAGAAGATTGATTTGATTTGAGGTTTGAGAAATGTATTGGTTTTAGAATTCATTTTATACTATCGCACTTAATATTTTTGGTACCCAAGTATTTACTAAAAGATGCTGATCAAAGTATCGTATGAAATGACAATGTCGAACTTCCTCTAGGTTGATCTGAGTGTCGAACATGATAATTATCATCTTTTACTTCCGTAAGTTCGACCGTTTACTTCCGTTTTTGTAACGTAAAGAGCTTTCTTTTTTAATAAAAATTTTTATCTTTACTTTAGTACTTGTACCTATTACATTTTCTTATTTACAAAATTCTTCATTGCTATTTTTGAAACTTTTTTTTAAAATAATCTTTTAGATGTGACAAAAACTCAAATTTATTGGTGATTTTAATTTTATTTTAAATTGTTTCCACAGCATGGAATTTGTTGTATTCTTCTTGATTAGATCACATCATATTATTAACGAGGGCTAACCCCTTGCGTAGTTTTTTTTATCTCTGAAGGTTTTTTATGTCGTCTTCATTATTCAAAACAATAAATTCAGTTCTTACTAAGTACTTAGTTTATTATTACTATAGTATACTTACTACTATACTTAGTTCGTAATAAGTAATTCGTACTTTACATACTTACTGTATTTTAATTTTAGATGTAGGTATAAAAAATATAATCGACGCTGACATACAGGCAGACAGACATAGTACATCAGAGTCTCACCGTAAGGGTTCCTTTTTACCATTTTGGTATGGAACCCTAAGAACGATATAGCCAAGGTAATTTTTACAGTTTAGACTTGGGACCATAAACTTTAAATTTTTCTATAAGTATCTACCAAGGAACTATATTTAAGAGATTATCGTGGTCACTCTCTCTTATGACTTTTCAAACAAGAGAGACAATGACAAGAACTTCACGCGTCCGAATAGGTCCCTAGGTATGGTGTGTCTCGGTAACCTAAATTAGGTCACCAAAATAAAACTGAGATACCTAGATCTATCTGAACTGGCTAAAAAATCTGCAGCTAGTCAGTCTGTTCAACCCACTTTGTAAACAATGGGTAAAATGTTCTGTATGCGGTTAGTTTACGGCTTGGAAAATCTCTAGGCCATTGTTACGGGAAAATCAGTGCAAGAGTGTCGATTTCCAATAGTTGTGTAGACTTGAGCTAGTGCAGCAAGAGCTTTGAGGCTGAGGATATAGGTACTCATAAGTAAATTTAAGACCTTACCACCTTAGAGTGCGATGGCAGCCTAAGAAGTCCCGCCTCTCAAGCCAGAGGGAGCGGCTTCGAACCCAGCCGATGGCACGCACCTATTTGTTCATTGTGTGAGCAACTGAGTACGAGTATATGTGCGTATTGTATGTCATCTGCTACATGACTGGAGCCTGGTATGGCGACAGGCTCGTCCCCTGTCACATTTGTGACTGAATATCGTCCGGCGAAGTGTGGGCGTTGTATTACACCTCTGTCAGCCCCGCTCGGGGGAAAGGCGTGACGATATGTATTAATATTTTTTTTTATTGTCGGTTAGTACCAATAATGTTGGGCACAGTCTTGTCAATAATGTCAATCTTCTTTCCAATTACGATTTTGAGCTTTTTCGATTCACCTAGGTAAGTATTATAAAAGGTTTAATTAACACAATAGGTTTAATTATTACACATAGAATGCGCGTTTAATTAAGTGTGCATTCTAAAAAACTATTAGGTTCTTGTGTAATTCGGTAGTATTAGGTTTGGCCGCCATCTCGCCTGGAGCCCTATTCCTATGAGTCGAGATATTTTTTTGTCTTTGTCTCTCTCATTTGAAAAGTCATAGGAGTGAGAGTGACCAAGAAACATCTCGAGCGTCAAGATTAGGGGGCCTGTTATGCGGCCTACAATTAATCTACCTAACCAACAGTTAATTAGTGTAAATTATATTCAATGCAAAAAAAAGTTTATTTATGTATGCCTACCCACAATCTCTGTATTTTATTGCTGAAGCAAGCAATACAATAAAATAGGTACTATTTAATGCTACTTTACAGCCCGTGCTCATAATAGCGGAAATTCGAAGGTAGTTTCTAACATTATCTAATAATTTAAGCTTGATTATGAAGCTTGTAGCCAGAGTATCGGTTCCTTGATTACAGTTCCTGATCTATAAAATACGGGATGCTTCAATAAAATACATATTTAGTTTACTGGTGTCTTACAACGACTGCTTGAATCATATTTTGTAGAATGGGTAGAGAGAAAGGTTCTCTATCTCCTCTCCACATAGTATAAATTACAAGTCTCTTTCCGCGTCTATCCCTCTGATGTCTGTGTGTATATTCGCTAACGTGTGCTAAACCACGCATTCGATTTTGATGTGGTTTTCACCATCAGTTATATATTTTTCCACGGAACGTTTTAAAGTATACCATGCGAAGCTGGAGCGGGCCGCTAGTTTTGTATAAAATAATTAATTAATTATTTTACTAAAACAAATTATAATAAGTTACTTGACGGTAGAATGAAAATTGTATTAATTAGAATATGTTGTTATTTGTGCTCTGGTTTTTCGAGCTAGTGCCTTAGAATTGGGTATAGAAGATACACTTATGAACGTCAAAGTTATTAAACGACTCTACCACCTCGTTTGGAAAAAGAGCCAGAACTTAATTTATGTAAATTTACTATTTTTATCCAACCTCTTGTTATTTATGTATACTTATATTCCTTGCACATATTTTGATTAATGATTGAATTCCAATTTTGATTTTAATAGCCTTCTAATCATACGATAGTGTTGGTGATGCGTGCCTCATTTATACGTAATTCACGCTTAACGAACCGTTAAACA
This sequence comes from Peribatodes rhomboidaria, assembly GCA_911728515.1. NCBI lineage: Eukaryota > Metazoa > Arthropoda > Insecta > Lepidoptera > Geometridae > Peribatodes > Peribatodes rhomboidaria. The sequence goes on along the minus strand of OU452184.1, from coordinate 1,462,433 downwards.
CCATTTCATGTTAATATCGGTTCAATGTTACTTTCGACCAGCAAAAAAAAAAAACAATAAAAAAAGTACTCACCGAAGACAGTCAAAGATCGCTTCCCGATTCGGCCAGTATCCGCCATAATACTGCTCTAATGTTACGTCACACCACTTTCACTGCTACACCGCCGCACAACACTTATGAAACCTCGGCCGCTGCACTCAAGTTCAACGTACCGAAAAAAAAAATTAAAAAAAGAAGCAAAAAGGGTTTACTTTTTTTTAAGTTGACGCTTAACTTTTTTTAGGCGCGAAGGTTTTGGCGGGAGATTTTGGGATGACCGTCGTGCGCGCGCAATGGACGCGCGGCCAGTGAATCTGGCGCCGCGTCGCGATCTGTTTTTACTTTCTGCGCTGTCACCAGTGGGGAGCGACGTTGGATCGTCCTCCGATTGCGACAGGAGGCTGGGAATGACGCGACAGATGGGTGAAGGCTTTAGAATACGAGCTCATTAGCTTCGCTTGTTGCAAATATGATTTACAGATGAAGACAATGGACACGTTTCTAGTCTGCATCTCTGTGTCAACACAATGTTGAGCTGTCTGGCCTGACGACGGCGCCTGAATTCTTATCCAACCTAATGATGATGTATAAAAGGGCAGTTAACAAGAGATGTAATAAATGATTGACTTTTAAAATCAATCGTTCAAGTGACATAGAGAGAGCTGATTTAACTGCTGTAAAAAATAAATAAAGACTGGGAAAGTATCTACTATCCATTATTATGTGAACTAGAATAATAAAGGCCCCAATATTGATCCTTGTGGCATCCCTACACCTACTCGCTACGAAATCGCTTTAGGCGATAAGGTCACCCTTGTACTGCCGAAAAATGTATTTTAGTTTTTAAGTTTTTCATGTAGTTTTTGGTGTGTAATAAAGATATATAGTATTGTATTGTATAATCCGTTGATAAGTACCTTCCATATTATCCCTCAAACGATAAATTATAATATTTCACGGATACTTATTACTTATGCTCATGCATTAATGGGTAGGTACGTACAATAATAACGTAATTTTATAAATAGCGCATAAAATTGACGACACAATTAAAATTGAATGATTCGGACAGTTCACAGGCTTATTGGGTAAAAAAATCAAATCATAAAGATTTCATCTTATTAGTTACAAGATACAGTTCCAGTAGAGTTACAGATTACAAGATATACTTACTCATAAAAACCAACAAATAATTACAAACGAGCAAGAGCATTCCTTTTTAAAGTTTTGCCGTTTCTATATTGCGCCAAACAGTTCCTGAATTGGGGTCGCTTACACAAAGATGACATTTTATGGTCTGTATGCTTAATATTCTATGGTGCACGTCCAAACGGGACTAAAATTATGTGTCTAGCCAAGTTAACAAGATAACCAGTCGTTTAGTAAATATTTAGTGAGTTAGCGGAAAATATGGCCGGCAAGTCTATTGGCATGTTCTATTTGTTTTGTTAAATTCTCCTCCTCCTCGTGTTTGGCTTAAAAGCCATTTTTCTGGTGCTATTTGAAAGCAAAATCTACGAAAAAAAATTACACGAATCAATTTGTTAAAATAACTTGTTGATATTTGTTAACTTTTTTTAGGAATTTTGCGTTTAATTGGAACATTACCTATTCGTGTTTCGGGATGTAGTCCAGTGTAACCGCGAAGACGGGTCTGAGCAGTATAAAGCGCCTCACTCAACTGCCGTCTTTGTACTTCTACAAAACTTCAAGTCTTTCACTCTATACGAAAAAGTACCTTATAGGTAGTCGTGCTCCATCTTAGACCACAACGTCGCTTAACATCAGGAGAGTTGGTGGTCAAACGCCGACGTATTACGTATTCTACATATAAAAAAACCGAGTTAAGTGAAGTCTTAGAGTCTCCTGGGACATACCGGCATTTGCTTGTTCGACGAGATCTTGAGTAGGTACTGTTGATACAAAGCTTCGTAAAGTATTGCAGGCAGAATAGAATGAATAGAATTTTTAAATTCGAGAGTGAAAATGGACGAGGAGCTATATGATAGAGGAGATATGCGGTGTCCGGTCGAGGCGAACTACTTGGCTAAGTAGATAAATGGATAAACTCTTAGTAAAATTGTTCATATCAGATATAACAATAAAAAAAAAAACATAAATATACCACTTAAACTTTAGTGTAACAACAGGTAGCCTTATCACTAAAAGCGATATCTTCCAGGCAACCTTAGGATAGGAAGGAAACGACAAAGTGCTAGTATTAATCCACACATCCACACTAATATTATAAAATCGAAAAAGTAGCTCTGTCTGTCTGTATGTAAGCTTTTCACGGCTTAACGTCCGAAATCTTGATGATATTTGATAATTTGTTACAGTATATCACAAGGAAAGTTTTTGAATACTATTTTCTGCATAAACGCGAACGAAGTCGCGGATAACAGCTAGTTAAAAATAAAATTAGAGCACTTAGTCAACTTTGTCAAGTAGCATTAACAGCTTGTTTTCTTGCTACATTAATGTTAGATAATTAATATTATGCAATGAACTTGACTCCTCCGTGACACGGTGCCGGATCTTCAAGAGCTGATTGTGTTTTGAAATGTCTCAGAATGGGTCGACGGAAGTTTTGCAAGTTGGTTTTTACATATGACTAGTTTAGTAAAAAAGCTTTTTCCTCTTTGACTTGGTTGTTATTTATGTCAATGTCAGATATTGATGACTACCTTATGGGTCGGGTGACCACTTTAGACTAACTTTGCTTTGGCTAAAGGTTTGCTATTGCCATTTCGTCTAGAAGAAGACGACGAGCGAAGAGAGCAAGTAAAGATACTGATAATTTCAATATTGTTTTATGACTTATGTACTTCTCTAATTATTTTGAAATAACCAAAAATTTCCCTTGTAGTGTTATGGATTAATTTTACAGCGAATAATGTACAGACAACCTCCCTGTAAAGGAGCTTTTGATTTGCTTTGTCTATCTATTAAATAAATCAGTCAAAAGTGACCTCTTACCAAGTGCGGATATTTTTCATAGCTCTATTTTGTTTTAACGACGTATGTTTAAAAAAAACCAAGAACATAGGGCCGGAGATATAGTTAATTTAATTGTACAATCCAAATTTCATCATAATCTAACAAATGGTTTCCAAGAAATTCGAAAAGCGCGTTTGTATGGAAAATTCAGAGCGTCGCGGATCCCTTAAAGTATAAGGAATAAAACCTGGTTACTTGAGTAGGTACCCAACTACTTAGGTGTTTCCTTGTTAATAATACTCCCTACTTTGTATTATAAATGCGAAAGTTTGTTTGTCTGTTTGTTACTTCTGCACGCTCAAACGGATGGACGGATTTTTATGAAATTTTGTACGGAGAGAGCTTATACTCTAGATTACCACTTAGGCTACTTTTCAATCGCGGGTATCACTGTACGCAGCTATATGGCATTTAAAAAATCTTAGAGACTATACTGTAACCTTCTTAGCAATAAACGTTGTATAGCCTGGGAATAGTATACCAGAGACATGACTGTTACTACATAGTCTTTTTCGTCCCTTTATATTATTAACTCGATCGTTAAAAGCTGCATAACTATTTCTTGGCTATTTAACGTTTATTGCTAAGTGGTAAGTGATTACAAGTCGAACGAAGTCGAACAGAAAGCACGTGTCTAACGTTCAAATACTACCTAACTTGGAACAATGAATTCAGATTCCAATTAAGTTTCACTTTCCTTTGCATTGCGCACGTTTATAAAGTCGTTTTCTCGAGTGGACCTGCAGGCAGGAAATATTTTGTAGGAGGCTTGAATATTCTGAAGGGAGGGAAATCGAGATTAAGTCGATAATATTAGTGTTCCAATTTAAGTTGATTTTGAAATGCTACATTAATGATTAGACACAGTGTGACAGGGGAGCAATATAGATATCCTTACTAACTAAAAATCGAAAGAAATCTGTCTGTCTGTTTGTAGGCTTTTCACAGCTAAACGGCTGAGCGTATCTTGATGAAATTTCATAAATAGTTGCAGTATGTCGCGCTAAAAAGAATATTTTTTTCATTTGAGACCCGCATTGTAGGACTGCATTAAAAAAATAACTACCTAGTCCACCATCTTGAGTGTTCCGCCATATTGGATTTAGGATGACGTCACACAACTAACTATGCATTGTCATCCAAACTAAACGTGTTTACAAAATTTCAGCTCAATCGGTTGAAGATATCTGCTCCAAAATTGGGTAGCAAGATTTCACCGGAACAAACAAAGTTACATACATTACACTGCAAGTTATATAAAAGCTTGTAATAAAAAACAAGGTCTAGGATTCCAGGAGCAAACATCTCTTTGAAACTATTTGTTTGACTTATATCGGTCTTGCTTAAGCATCGATTGACGTCACAACGACCCACGCAGCCCACGTGACCGGCACGCTATACCTGGAGGAGTATATCTAATCTATAGAAGGCACGGCAGTGTCCCCGCCAAGTCGAGTTTACAAAGGCACAGCCGTAGAATGTTTTTCTCGAAGCTATTTAGGCAATTTTCAACACAATGTAACTTTGTTGTGGATAAAGCTAGAAGTAGCATTTTTAGAGACAAAGAGGGGTTATTATTTCTAGATAAATTTCCAAATTTTATTCAATTTGAGGCATTACCTTATGAATTACTGCAAGTCAAAGCTTCTTAATTTTGTCACTGAAACACTCACTCACTGACAGATCGTCATAAGGTAGTTTTAGAAGAGTTACAACCTCCAAATTTTGGACACAAATAGTGTTTTATCCTTCCTACTATATAATATTATAAACGCGAAAGTTTGTATGTATGGATGGATGGATGGATGGATGGATGTTTGTTACTCTTTCACGCCAGAACGGCTGAACAGATCTGGATGAAATTTGGTACAGAGATAGATTATAGTCTAGAATAGCATAGGATACTTTGTAACCGCGGGTGAAACCGCGCGGCGCAGCTAGTTTAGTCTATAAAGCACGGAAAAAATTAAACGTACCCCAATTTCAAGTCAAGTCAAGTCAATTTCAAGTCAAGTCAAGTTTCCTAGTTATAGAAACTGCATAAATAAGTTTTAAATCCTGTACACAGATATGTGATTACAGAGTTATATTGACAATTCAAACTAATTCTGTGGTATTTCTGGCAGACGTAAATAAAGTTAAGTTAATTTTGCAGTTCAAACAAATATTTGCTATTTTTATTTTTAAAAGTGTTTATCTAACTGGCCGTGTTAGTTAGTTTGTACCTATGTATGTTTGTATCGATCGAATCTTGGAAACTAAATTAGAATCATTTCTTGTCGTTATATTGGGGTCATATTTGGTATTGGCACCTACTTGCGTATCTTTAGTGACAAATCAATGCGATTATGGAGCGATTGCCGAGTCAATCAATGTATTTTAAAATAATTTTATTTTGATAAACGCTTCAATAGCCAGGTAGAGAATAAATTCACTGACTTGGTTTTAGATTAGATCTTAAAGCTTTTTTACGAGACTTGAACGTTTTACATGTAATGTTTTTGATAGGTTATTATACCGTGGCTTCAACCAAGATCTTTTAAGCACATTTTTATTCGCAGCATTTCTCTCTTTTCATCTCAATTCTCAATCGAATCGAAGGCTTTTGAACTCCTACGAAATGTGAATAGCAAATTCCATATCAGGAACACGTAGCACTAGCAATGAGTTGAATGTGAAAGATTGTTTGTATGGTTTAACTGACGGCTAAAAGATGCGAAATATGGGGTTGAAATATAATAAATTTATATTAAGAGGGTCAATTCCGTCATTAGATTCAGTACCAGCGACAATGAAGCCAATGAGGGAATGTACATTTTTTAAATGTTCGTGGTTTTAGGCTTTGTTTCAGGAGTATTTTTATTTTTATTTTTTACAGAATTGAATAGGGACAGAACAAATAGGAATACTTTACGTCAATTACACACAGCTTTCGCTATTATTGTACCTAACATTAAGACCCCATACTAATAAACGTTGTATAACCTCGGAATAGTAGCACAGTGTTTTATTTTTTATTTTTCTCATATTCTTAATCAACAAAAACATAATTACAAACATATTTATAGGTTATTTAACGTGTATCAACCGATCGTAGCGCCTCTGCTACGGCTTCGACAAAAATGGTTTCGTATGTCCGATTTCTGTCCGAAGCTTTGTCTTCCTCGACAGATCGCATTTCTTAACCGATTCTCTTGAAATTTTGTGAGTAAAATTCTGGTTACAAAATTTCTCGAGAATCGGTTGAGGAATGCGACCTCTACAAGAGAACAAACGTCGGCCGCGAGTTCTACAGCTCACAGAGAGTTAGTAAAGGGGCATCTGAAGTAACTTAATAAACTTTAGGCAAGTTTTTAATAAATAAATAATAAATTCGGGACATTGTCACACTCGGTCGCCTGACCCCAAACTAAGCAAAGCTGACTATGACTGTCAGAGACTGATATACATACATAAATATTTTTGAATACATACATAAAAAGATATTAACAACCAGACATAGAACAAACACAAATGTTCATCACATGAGTGTTTGCCCTAGGTGGGAATTGAACCCACGCCCCCAAGCTCAGAAGGCAGGTTCACTACCAACTGAGCCACCGAGGCAGTTAAACGATAGCTTAGCTTTAATTTCTGCTTCTTTTCATCAACTGCACTGGAACCCGGGTGAAACCGCCAGGCACTTCTAGTTGCTCAAAAGGAACGCCACGCGCCGTAGGAATTTTTAACAGGGCATTATTACAGACTACACGTGGCTACACAATGCCCCGCTCTCCCCTTTGAATATAGACTGCCTAACAAAAGCCGGATGGAACCCTTTTGACGCATCCGTAGAGGAAATTTATCGTTTTTCATTTCATTTTTGTATAAGTTTATGAAACGACGAAAGAGCTTTCAGAATATTTTCCAACCTCAAGTTTATCAGATGAAGGTAGACGTGCGGTAATGGACGTGGCTTAACTATACTTTGATATCTTGACAGGGGAGAAATATTCATGAGGTATCTATATTCTAGGTGACTTCAGAATAAAGAAAATAACTAAATATACATATTTCATTTTTATAGTATTTAATAATTAATTAATTGTATATCATCTGCTACATGACTGGAGCCGGGTGTATGGCGACAGGCTCGCCCCCTGTCATGCACATTTGGGACTGAATATCGTCCGGCGAAGTGAGGGTGTTGTATTACATCTCTGCCAGCCCCTTCAGGGGAAAGGCGTGACGATATGTTATTTAACATCCCACTGCAGGGACACCAACCTACCTTACGCCGAGGGTGATTGAACCGATATCCACCACGCTGGCTCAGTGCGTGTTGGTAGATGTCACATGTCCGCACACACACAACACATATTATGTTGACTAGGTAAGTAAGTACATAGACAAAAACATAGTTACAATACAACATTTGTTCTACTTTTGCAAAGATATTCCAATCGACCGGGGGCCAACCAATAGCTACGGAGTAAGGTGTATGGCCTATGGTTTAGTAGGAGTTATTAGCGGATAAACAGATAGATAGAGGGAAAGACGCTGAAATCAACTTAATTTTAAACTATGTTTTTTTTTAATGCCAAACTATGTAAAATTAGCAAACAAGCTAACGGGCCGCCTGATAGTATCAGCGTTACCTATAGGATATTAGGATATATATATATAGGATACCTATAATACAAGGGGCATCACAAATACGTTGCCAACCTCTAAGGACTCTATTGACAGCCCTTTTGAAGAACCCCATGTTTTGGTTACTCGGAAATACTGCAGGAGGGAGCTCATTCCACAGATTGCAGGTGTGCGTTAAAAAATGTCGCATGAAACGCACAGTGTGCGATTTCCACCGATCGATAAAATGTGGTCCACTCAGGCGGTGGCGGCTGGTGTGATGATGATAATTATAACCGTGACGCAGGCATCAGTTGGGTAAAAAATTCGCAACACTCCTCGTTGTAAATGCTATATAAAATACAAAGAGACCCAACGTCTCTGCGCATAAGTTTGGAAAACCTGTGTTAGGAGAGACCGCTCTCCTAACACAGGTTTTCCAAACTTAACAGGAGAGACCAACCCCTGTAATTTACCAGATTAAGAAATAAAAAATTTTGAATTTGAATTTGATACTGAGCTAGGTACTCAGTAAGCTTGGGATCGTCGACAATTCTGACAGCTCTACGCTGTAATGCATGCTTTGAGTGGCTCAAGCTGATACTTGGGTGCTTCGTTCTAAAGATTACTCATGGGAGCAGTAGTCCATATGAGGTCGGACTTGTGCTTTATAAAGCAAAAGTCTTTGTCTTGACGTGAAGTACCACTTCGCCTTATTAAGCACACCAATTTTCTTTGCGGCAACCATAACCTTACTCGCAATATGACCATGGAACTGTACATTCACAGAAATGACAACTCCTATGATACCAATGCTTTCTGGAACCTTGAGGGGAGTGTTCTGAAAGCGAGGAACTACAAAAAGGGACTTATTTGCAGTGAACGCGCAAAAATGCGATTTTGTTGGATTGAACTGAACTAATTTCAGTTCACCCCAATCCAACAAATACTCGTATGCATTGTGAATTGTAATTTTTCCCAATCCGAAAAATAACAATGCAAATTGCTCGAAAGCAATACGTCATTGATGTGGAGAAGGAAGAGCAATAACACAGAACCCTGCGGGACGCCAGCGTTGATAGACATACTGTCAGAGCAAGAACCGACTTAATACTCCTATTAGATAGGGAGCTGGCAACCCAACCCCTCAGAAAGGCCGTAAGACGGTAGCTTGGATAAAAGTGCCCTGGGCCAGACCCTATACTATATATATATAGACTATGTTTATATAGACTACTGGACTTGGACATTGGACTGTACTATATGTTATTTATAATACAACTAGCTGTGCCCCACGGTTTCACCCGCGTCCCACAGGAACCGTTATTTTTTTTCGGGATAATATCTTTTTTTTCTTTCATAAGATCCTTCTCCTGGCAATAATAAACACAACAAAAAAAAAATAGCGAAAATGTTCCATCTGTTAATGATAATTATAATACTCGGGACACTTGCACACACGGTCGTTTGACACCAAACTTAGCAACTTGTACTATGGCGGCCAGAGACTGATATATCTACACATATGTAAATAATTTTTATAATTTTATTTTTATAGCGATGATAGCCTAGTTGGAGAAAAACCACCTCTCAAGCCAAAGGGAGCGGGTTCGAACCCAGCCGACGCGACGGCACGCACCAATTTGTTCATTGTATGAACATATGTGCGCATTGTATGTCATCTGCTACATGACTGGAGCCCGGTGTATGGTGACAGGCTCGCCCCCTGTCACATTTGGTACTGTTGCATTACACTTCTACCAGCCCCTTCGGGGGAAAGGCGTGACGATATGTTTTTCTAATGTTATATGTTTAAAATTTTTAAATACATACTTACTCGTATATAGATCCTTAACATCCAGACACAAAACAAGCACCGATGTCCATCACACGAATGCTTGCCCTAGGTGGAATCGAATTTATTTAATAAATTTAAACGGGTTGAGGCTAGGGGGCGCTCATGTCATAGACAGTTGAAATAACTCATTGCATAATCCAGCCCGGCTTCGTACCTCTAGTAGCGTAATAGTTCGACCACGTCATTCGTCGTCGTAATTGGACAGAACTAGACTCTACCTATAGATGTAATAGACTCTACCTATTGATGTAAAGCCTGCATGACCTACACAGAAGTGAGTTAAGGCGATGGTACAACACGACGCGTCGCTTTCATATATTTTGGACGAACTAGTTTTGAAGCGGCGCCGCACAAGTGAAAAAATATAAAAAGAAGGTACTTTATGACTGACTTGATGATGTTTATGACTGGGTAGTTTATTTGTATACCTATTTAGTAATTATTTATGTAGGTATTAGTATGTAGTTTATTATAATTCTCAAATTAGTAAGTTTACTTGGGTTATTTTCAGATTACTCCAAGAAAAGGTTAACCTTAATTATTATTATTTTTCTTTAGCACACACCACCGTCCATGCTTAATCATAATGTTTTTATTCCATCCAAAGGTTGTCTGGAAGAGATCGCTCTTAAGCGATAAGACCGCCCATTGCACCTTTATTTTTGAGTGTTTAGTTTAGATTTATTTGTATTTGGTGTCAATAAAGAGTTTTTGGTATTGTATTGTTGTATTGTACTTTAATAAAAAATACAAGCAAGAGCACGTGTCATTTTTTTATTTATCCTACTAATATTATAAACACAAAAGTTTGTATGTATGGATGGATGGATGGATGTTTGTTACTCTTTCACGCCAGAACGGCTGAACAGATCTGGATGAAATTTGGCACAGAGATATATTATAGTCTAGAATAGCACATAGGATACTTTTTAACCGCGGGTAAAACCGCGGGGCGCAGCTAGTTAATAATAATATACGGTGATGGAAAACATCGTGAGGAACCCAACATGTCCTAGAAGAATCATTCTTGGCATGTGAGGTCCACCAACCCGCAGTGAGCCAGCGTGGCGGATAACGGCTCAACCACCCTTTACGTAGGGTGGGTCGGTGTCCCTGCAGTGGGACGTTAAAGATTAGGTACTGATGACTGCAGTGTCAGGTTAGGGGCAACTCGCCAACTAAACACTCCTATAAGCGAGACGAGGCTCCACAAATTTCGTATGGAATATGGATCGATTCATCCAGTGCTTGATATTTTGCTGGTGTCTGCGCAAATGAATCCTTAGGCTGGGTATACACCGGAGATTGTGCTTGAAAAATGAGTAGTGCGAAAATCTACCAATAGGATCACTTCATTTACACAGCGAAGATATGATTTTTTTTCTTTGCGCATTCTTCGTACATCTTCAGTGAATACGCACCCTTCAGCGAGTTTTGGACCTATTTCCATCGTGATATGGATGTGGTGTGCACTCGATAAGAGGCTCAAAGTGTCGTTTGAAGTCTGATTTCAAAGGAAGCCGGATGTAGGGCCGGAATGAGGCCTGAGAGGGTTACTAGTTGCCACTCAGAAGTAGGTTCTTTAGGCACGTTTGAGAAGCCTTATAAAGAGAAAATTGGTAGGCATGTAAAGGAAGAAAGAAAGCACTTGAAAATCAATTTAAGTTCCTTGTATAAAAAACTTATTCTAAAAACAATATAATTTACAAGTAGGTACATAAGTAAGTGTTCAGGAAAATCAAGTTACTTGATTTGCCAATTTTGTCACTCTTTCCTCTTGTCTCTCAGGAAAGAGTGACAAAACTGGAACATTTTTATTTTTAGCTTGAAATATGCTCTTTATAGGTTACCAGTAAATAGGTATAGGTGTAACCAATTATTATTGTTTTTGGCAGAAATATGCTCTATTTCTTAGGAAAGAGAGACCAGTGACGATTTTCAAGTTTTGTCACAATTATTGGTTGTTATGCTTAAGTTCACCAAAATTTAACATGGTGATTATTTGTTTAACCGTCTACTGGGAGGCTATTCGTACGCGTGAGATGAGATTTTATCTTGGTCACTCTCACACCTACGACTATTCAAACGAGAGCAACAAGGACGAGAAAAGGTGAGATGAAAATCTCAAATCTCGGTATAGGGCCTCTGTTCACGTGTAGCTTATTGAATAGCTGTCAAAAACAGATGGCTAAAAATGTAATCACCTTGTTACGCTTCAGCGCACTTTGACGTGCAGCTCATTGAGTAGCTGTCAAAAACAGACGCTTAAAAATTTAATAACCTTCTTATGCTTCGGTGCGCTTTAGTCTTGGCCGTTTATAATAATTTTGAAAAAATGCCAAGAAGTCCAATCCGGGCAGGGCATGTCCACCACTGGCTTGTTATTATTTTCACAGGAGAGCTATGATCAAACACCTGTCATTAAAACATAAAAACTGGCCAAGTGCGACTCGGACTCGCGTATTACGAAGGGTACCATAATCTATAAAAACGGCAAAATAATCACGTCTGTTGTATGGCAGCCCCCTTAAATATTTATTGTATTTTGTTTTTTTAGTATTTGTTGTTGTAGCGGCAACATAAATACATTATCTGTAAAAATTTCAACTGTCTAACTATCACAGTTCATGAGATACAGCTTGGTGACAGACGGACGGACGGACAGTGGAATCTTAGTAACAGGATCCCGTTTTACCCTTTGGGTACGGAACCCTAAAAAGAGCTACTCTCGCTTGAAATCAAATCAAATCAAATGTCTTTATTCAATTGAGTGTCAAAGATACACTTATGAACAAAGTTTTAATTACTCTACCACCTTGCTTGCAAAAAGAGCCACTATTCAGAAGAACAGGCATAGGATAAAGGGCATTAAAAAAAAACACAACTTTTGGCTTAGAACCAATAACATCCCAGTGAGCAACTTATATGTCTCATATGGTCTAGTGGCTGCTTGACGAAAGTCGAAGGTTTCAAGCATCTTTGTCAACATTAATAATGTAGAGTCCGGTACTCTGTGTGCAATATTAAAGGCAGCCTTATTTGTTCAGCCATCAAATCTGTGTCGAAAACATCCTGTAGCTCTATAAATAGTATGCTATCACAGTTGCCAGGTGGTTCACAAATAAGGAGCACCTTCTACATGACGTCGATGGTGACGACGATGCCTCCGAGTTGGACGATATTCATTGCTGTGCTGATTTTCATTAATTGTAATGGAAAATGGGTGAAGTGCTTTGCAATTCAATTTATATTGTTTAATCAGATTAGTGATTCTAATTAACTTTTGTCAAAATGATTGATTATTAAGACTTTGCGCTACCAAATCATTGTTTCTTTGTCTCGCTGTTAGGAAATTGTGTAGGTATTTTGGTCCAGCCAGCAATCTATACTAGTCTATCCTTTCAGTAATAGCGTGAGTCCGTCATCCCGGGCGGGATGCTGCGCGATCCGTCGATCGATATCCTGGCTGCGCCGCCCGCCCAGGCTCAGTCTCACCGCGCCCGCCCAAGTCACTCACACACAAAATTTTAAAAATCTCAATAAGAAAAAATAGAGAAAAAGTGACATTTGGGTGTAAGATTCTTTTTCGAATCAAGCGATCGTGCGGGTATTTTTGAAAAGGATCCGTTTGACTCCGGATTTTTTGGAGAATGGGCGTTTGCTGAGTAAGTTCTATTTTTAGATCGATTTTTTTACAGATATAATGCTCCGAATTATCATATTGTGACTTAAACCTATCTAACTGAAGTTATATGTCATTAAAACAATAGTCTATAGGCATTTTAAATGATTTTTATAGCACCATATGGAACCTTAATGACCTAGATATCAATTGTACTGGCGATCCGGATCAACGACATCTTGCGATGCAATTGGGGCAGCTGTTTAGTCGCTAGAATGTTACAAAAGAACAGACAGGCATACATCTGAAGAAAAAAAAACTTCTCAGGCAGTCGGCTGAAAAAGAATTAAATAAAAATAACAAGTGCAAGGTCATGCTCATGATATGGTTCCGTAGCTCTACGTTAAAAATCATTAAGACTTTGAAGTCCTTAAATTTTTAAAGTGCTTTCTAATAGTATTAGGTACAGATTTTTCCAAAACTTCCTGTGGTTTTCCTCTTTTTACCGACACGTAGCAAATTAAACTTTTTTTTTTCACATATTCCCCTGACCATAATTATAACGATATATCCCTAATGAAAATTGATTTTATTTATAAAATTTGGAAAATATCCTTACTGTGATTGCGCGGTTGCGCACGATGACGTATTGTATTTGTACCCCCGCCCCACCCCTTAGCCGGCGCGCGCCGTTGTCCGCCCCTTCAACGTGACAGTATACCTACATAGAATGTAGATCATCTGTCACGTTTTCACAGGATAATGATAAAAAGAAGATAAATATATGGCGAGATACGCGTGCTAAGGCTGGTGTTCCTAAAGCTCAACAAATGATCAATAGAACACACACCTCTTTACTAATAAACGTTGTATAGTCTCGCTGAATAGTTAGATAGTGTTTTGTCTTCTTCTTTGTTTAAATTTTTGAACTCGACAAAGCACAGCTAAGCTATTCAAAACAAAGCTATTCAAAATGCAAAGCTATTCTTAAACAGCTATACAATACAATATATATTAGGAAGAGGGACACTACTTAACATTTTAGTTTGGCAATTGAGTTTAAAAAGGCGGTCCTGGACTACAAAACAATCAAACAATGGTCAACTTGTATCTAAATACAGCTAAGTGTCAATTACGCTGAGAGGCAACATTTTTACGTATTTAAGTTAACAAAGAAATTTTAAAATTTATCAAACCAATCATTAAGGGGGGGAAGTGTCTAACGAGTGTCTGAGTAAAGTGTGACACTCAAGCCACTTGCACTGAATCCAGGAATTGCGTAAGTCCTTGCCTATCTAGCTTAATCTACTCCTAGCGAAATGTTGGCTTATCGGGCACATACAGTTAAGATTCTTCTAAGAAATGGCTTAAGGTTAATGCAAAAAAATTTTGGTTGGAGCTATCCAGGAGTAGTTTAAACTAGTTAAACATGGACTTAGGTAATTCGTAAATTCAATGCATACATAACATATCGTCACGCCTTTCCCCCGATGGGGCATTCAATGCAAGCGGCCATTACTAGCACTGCACCCCTATATACCATGCGTTTTGGCAGCTACGAAAACTTTTTTCGTTTCTATTTGGCTCAACACATTTCAGCAAAGCGCCCCTGGCCGAAACGTTTAGGAAATAAGTAAAATTTAAGGAGCCAGACAAAAAAAAGTTAAAATCAAAACTCGTGGTACAGGAGCCTTTGTAAAGTAAGCTGTAACTAGGGCAACGCCAGCTCTGCCCGGGCACAGCGCTCAGGCTGTGGAGGGGCGCGAATATTCCAGGACTCAGTTTTAGGTCAGGCATAGGTCAAGCAAAGGCCAGTTATTTATAGCTACAAATTCTAGAATTCATTGGAATATGGCTACTGTAGTGAGACTTTATATCAAGGACGAAGTGCTCTACTCATCCAATAGCTGAAAGGAATCGCTCTTTGCGATAAGTCTTCTATCATCATTATCATAATTTCAGCCCGGGAGACGTCCACTGCTGAACGATGGCCTCCCCCAATGATACCCAATGACCCCAATGGCCCAAGTTTTATGTGCCCACCTCTAATGTTGTTTTTTGTGGTGTCATAATAAAGTGTCATTGTTCTGTTTTTATTTTAAGGGTGCCGCGACGCTCTGAATTTTCCATACAAACGCGCTTGTCAAATTTTTTGCTAACTATTTGATAACTAGGTGTGATTATGATGAAATTTGGCATGTACAGTTAATGAACTATCTCTGTCCCCATGTTCTTGATTTTTTTTTTAAAAAAACGTCCTTAAGACAAAATAGAGCTACGAAAATATCCGCATTTGTAAGGGGTCACTTTTGACTGATTTATTTAATAGACAGACAAAGCAAATTAAAAAATCCCTTTACATAGGGAGCTGGTCTATATCATTAGGTTTTCAATTCATCCATAATACAAGGGTCATTTTTAGTTGTGTAAGAATGATTAGAGAAGTGAAAGAGTCCTAAAAAATTGCACGTTGTCACTCTGTAGATAACTTTAGAGGCTCGTCAGTATTATTACTTGGTCTGTTCGCTCATCGTCTTCTTCTAATAACGAAATGGCAATAGAAAACTTTTAGCTAATGCGAAGTTAGTCTAAAGTGGTTGGCGGACTCTTAATTATCTACAACCTCTTTTTTCAATTTAAAGTAAGTACAGTTTTCAAGGTTAAGTAGTTTGGGAGCCTTTAGTTAACTGAGAAATACTACGCAGCACACACAGCATAAATCATGAACAATAAAAAAATAAAATTACTTAAATGAAATCAATTAAAAACAAAATTAATTTACATATCGTCACGCATTTCCCCCGAGGGGGCTGGCAGAAGTGTAATACAACACCCACACTTCGCCGGACGATATTCAGCCCGAAATGCCAGGGGGTGAGCCTGTCGCCATACACCGGGCTCCAGTCATATAGCAGATGACATAAAATACACACATATATTCACACAATGAACTAATTCGTGCGTGCCGTCAGCTGGGTTTGAACCCGCTCCCTCTGGCTTGAGAGGCGGGCCTTCTCTAACTAGGCTGTCATCTAACCAAACTAAACTCAAACTAAAAAAATAATAAACAAAACGATAATCCAAAATTCGGATTCCTACAAACTCCATAACACTAAAACCCAAAGTCCTGCTACACAAAATGCCTAGCTAATCTACCCATCAGTCAGTTGCGTAAAGTGCTTCCCGATACCATCTCCGATACTCAGCCGAGACAGCTCGAGAGCTTTTAGTCTTCACAAATGTATCTGTCTGATCAAATCAAAGCTCACTCCACGCACTCCAGGAATGGAATATCTAGTTTAAAATATTAGTTCCCGATGAGTAGGATCGCTCGATGCGATTCGAGACCTAAATGGCAAAACAATATGTGTCATTTTATTAGTGATTTACCTCTTTAGTGTTTATTACCTCTGATTGTGTTTGTAAAGTTTCTGATCCTATTTCCCAAGGTAAATAAGACGATTTAGTAGATGATTTAGATTTAGTAGTTATTTAGTGAACTTTCATATACAAAGGGACTGTAACAGTTTACCGAATTGAAGTGCTTGCGAAAAGCCGGTACGCGTGGTGATGACGGAACTGGCATTTATAAAAAAGCGCTCACAGCGAAGCCACGAAGCTGATCTATTCAAATCATGGCATCAACAAAGAGCAGTAGGTACAATCAATGCAACGTTCACAATGAGACCTCCCCCACCACTGTTCAAGTAACGAATTCTCAAAACCGGGTTGTTACTTATGCCCTACCATAGCCCTACAAGAAACCCTTTAATTTTTTAAACATCAATTTTATTACTTACTTACTTGCATTTATTGTGCTGGTTTCAAAATTTTGCTCAAACACATTGTAAGTACAATTTTCTTACATTTTCTTGGTCAATAAATAATCTAATCAATTTAAAAAAGTAAATTTTGAAGCAATCATTCTGCTACTCTATAACGTGAAAGGATCTTGTTAGCCACGTATTACCTCATTATAATCCTTAATTATTTTAAAATACTTTATTACACATTTGTCCGGAGAATCGTTAAATATGCATCTCAGGTGTGGAATCCTCAATATGCGGTATATTTGGATAGAATCGAAAGAATCCAACTTAAATTTATAAAGTACCTTTGTTTCCGTTCTAAAATGCCTTTTAAGACACGTGACTACGATGATCATTGCAAAAGATTTTATTTCCTCCTCCTATCAAAAAGACGCTATATCGCCGATCTAATCTTTTTACTAAAAATAACCTCTTTCGATTGATTGCCCAGATTTACTTAGTAAAATTTCCATCTCCCTAGATTCATTCGATTTAACGTCCCCATTTCTACTCCCGTCGTCGGAGCAAGGTACAGACGGAACTCATTTCTCTGGCGAGCTGGCGACCAATTCAATAAATTGTGCAAGCTAAGTGACTTCGACCTATTCGGTACGAGCGTTAATTCGGCCAAGCAGCGGCTGAGCAGATCCTACTTTACATGTGACGTTACTGTGTAGTTAGTAATTAGCTTTGTAATTTGTTTACATATGTTATTCTTTTTTTGTTACAACTTTCTGTTAAGTAGCTTTATTCTAAATTGTGTACCACCATTAACATACTTGCGTTCTGACTTTATTTTTATTTTGACATCTTATAATATTTCTGACATTTATACCACTATTTTTATTTTATAATTGAATTACAATATTTTAATTTCGATAAAGTTTTATATTTTTAAATTATGTATAATTTAAATTATATACAATCAATCAATTTCTAATATTGCTAATGTAACTGGTTTTTAATCGTGTTAGTAATAATAAATAAATAAATGTTCATGATCAGAGTTGCTAAGGCTGTCGCTTATCGTTAGAATCTTTAATTAGCTCTCTAATGCTATAAGTTAATCATAAGATGTTTTAGCTGTTGCTTTCCCTTAGGATAAATAAATAAATAAAAAATAATGTGCTATTATACCCGAGTCCACCGTTTTATATCAGCTAATTAGTTAAATAAAGATCCCGTAATAAGTCAAATAAAAGTGATATAAACGATTACTCAACAAGGTACAAAATATTTCACTAATTAGAGCTATAAAAATAGAGTTATTGTAAGAAAGGAGCAAAATTGTGGAATAATTATTAAGTAAAAAAAGAACTGGATACAATTTAGAGCATTGATTGCAATATAACTGCAGTTACTCTATTAATTGATGGAGTTAAAAGTCTCTCGTTGCAATTAAATCAACAAAATAGATTCAAATTATGTCGTTTTGCTAACATTTATACTTTAGGATTGTTTCAAGTGTCTGTACTTTTCATATGAAGTCAAAGTCAAAGTCAAAATGTTTTTATTCATAAATTATATATCTATAGAAATAAATTTACACTAGTAATCACATCATATCAAAGGCATATCAATCAGTCATAAAATATGCCTCTGCAATTATTACCAATTCAATATCTGTAATGTTATTTGTCCCATAAATAAAATTTTCAAAAGGGTTATCGCGGTAATTCGCCGGTCGTCCAACAGTCGTCGTTCAACCACCGCCGGGGTCGGACGGTTCAAACGTCTCGCGGTTAAAAAGTTAAACCGGAGTTGAGTTAAAATAGTTGTTTAGACTTATCAAATGTGCAATTGTGCATGAAGACACTTGGCAAGCTTCGTAGTTGCATAGTTTATTAATAAATTTAAAGAGTACCAGTGCTGCGAGGAGTTTCATTCTGGACTAAAGGGACTTATTTATCTGCAGGTGATTCTAAGCATTTTATAAACACAAGAAAATACAATTAAATTATAGTTATATTTCCATTAGTGAATAAACAAGTTTGTATTATTTGTTGTCAAATAAAAAAGAAGTTGTTGGAGGTTTACACTTAGGTAAGTTTATTTTGATTTGATTAAAAGCTTTATAAATTAAAATTGTATTTTAGATTTTCAGAAAATATAATTTAATTCAATGCAACTTTAAGTACCTAAGTGTATATAGTTGACCTTTGTAATAAATTAATAATAAAAACGTGAATGTCACTGTAGATCAAATATTATACCATGTTCCTCGTGTGTGATGGTCAGTGGTATAGTGAATTATGCGTTCATGTTGCAGTACTGAATACATAGCAGTTTACAAGCCTTTAATTTAATTGAAAAAAAAAATAAGTAGCTTTAGTAGTAAAAGAAAAAAAGGGACTTGTGAGCTGTGCTTCTCTACAGATCGCATTTCTCAACAGAGAATTTCAAAACGTTGACCTCCGCCATTATAAAAATTTTCTACAAACTGTCTCTACTAGAAATCTAAGTAAGTAGGTATATAATTATGGAACCTGCATAAAAAAACATCACGAGAATCGGTTGAAAAATGCGACTTGTAGAAAGACAGCCGGACTGACGCTGGATGGACATAATATGGAAAGAATGCATTTTCGCCGACACTGAAGCAGAGATACCTACTTCGCTCTATGACGCTCGCTCGATTAAAGATAAAAAAAAACCTTAACGTGTTAGAAATTTAATTAGTAGTTTTGGTGATCCGTGAGTGACAGTGTGGTAGGTAACTGTCTGAATAGTAATTCTAAACATATTGTTTCTTAAACTTACGTTTTGTTGTCTGGCGTCAGGCCAGCTGTTAAATATTTCAACTTCTTTTCAGTACTTTTTACCCGCCTCCAGTAATTTTGTATGTCTTGTATCTATGATTTATACTTAAAGAGATATTTTTAATGATTTTGAAAGATTTATGTTTTAGTAGAAAGATAAATGAATCAATACCTAAATTTTCTTCATCTCTACATAGCATACAACAAAGTCTCTTTTCGCGTCTGTCTCTCTTTCTGCCTGTAAACCAATCTGCTATATTCTCCTCATTTTAATGCGGCTTTCACCATCCGCTAGATAATTTTTAGGGTTCCATACCCAACGGGTAATACGGGACCCATTACTAAGACTCCGCTGTCCGTCCGTCTGTCACCAGGCTCTATCTCATGAACCGTGATAGTTAGAAAGTTGGAATTTTCACAGATGATGTATTTCTGTTGCCGCTATATCAACAAATACTAAAGAACAGAATCAAATAAATGTTTTAGGGGGTTCCCATACAACAAATACTTTTTGTTTTTTGCTGTTTTTATAGATACTGTATGAAACACTTCGTGCGCGAGTCCGCCTCGCACTTGTCCGGTTTTTTAACTGAAGGTTTATAGATACCGTGCAAAGCCGGGGCTGGTCGCTAGTTTTAGATGACTCTTACAGCCAGCTGCAGAAACGAACTTTAACTATAAAAGCTGTCATTAAATACTTATCTGCTATTAACTTGTAGCTGAAAGCAAAATGGACTCGGTTTTATTGGTTCTTTCATTTTAAATAAAGAATGTATAACGAGGCATCTTTGTCTGTCATTTTTTGGAGGTAATTAACTGTTAATTACAGTAAATTATTTTAATTGTATTCTGGGACACAAAGGAAACCGGGGAAAACAATTGGTCGAGAACCAAGGTGTTCCTACTTCGGATGTGAAGAACATTATATGAAAGCTACATGCATGCTAAGTTTCAGCCTTTCTGCAAGCGTTCGGACAACATCTCAATTTTCATCATTCTAATGCTGAACTAAATGGAACATTATCTTATGTTTAATTTGTTTTGTGCAACATCATTAAAATAAAATTAGGCTCTTTCGAACATTTTAGACTAATTTCGCATTAGCTAAAGCTTTCTATTGCGATTTCGTCTAGAAAACGACGACCGAAGAGAACAAATCAAGATACTAATGAGCCTCTAAAGTTATCTACAGAGCGACAAATTGCAATTTCAATCATTATTATGACTTTCGCACTTGTCTAATCATTCTTAAGTAGCTGAAATTGTATTATGGATTCATTATAAAATAATGATATAGGCAAAGTCGCTGAAGAAAGAGACGTTTGATTTACTTTGTCTATTTATTTTATTTTTTTATTATTTGGAAAACAAACAGTGTCATTAAATTTGAAAATAGATTGTCCAATTTACTATCTATCTATTAAATAAATCAGTCCAAAGTGACCCCTTACAAATGCGGATATTTCTCATAGATAGACTCTGGAGGACATTTAAAATAAAAGCAAGACCAGAGAGAAGGAGATGTAGCCCATGTAATTGCTCATGGCAAATTTCATCTCAATCTGATCAATAGTGTCAAAGAAATTCGATAAGCGCGTTTGTATAGAAAATGATTCATGTTTTACATTACGTAACTAGCTGCTCCCCGCAGTTTCACCCGCGGTTAAAAGGTATCATATGTGCTATTCCAAACTAATCTACTAAATCTTTGTGAAAAATTTAACCACATTCATTCAGCCGTTCTGTCGTGATTGAGTAGGTTGCAAACATCCATCCATTCATACTTTCGCATTATAATTTTAGTGTGATTGGTATGAATGTTTGTCTTTCTGCACCTAGGAGTAAAACTGCTATTTTATTGATTTATCCGTGTCGTCGATCAAGCGACCAATCAAAATCCAGCTGACACTTCAATCTCCGGCGTACCATAAGTCCACATCCGTCGCCATTTCCCATTTCCGCAGAGTAGCAGCAAAATCAATTTCCACTCGCATCGGGAAAACATTTACGGGTTTATTGGAAATGTCCCCATTTATTTTTGGTTTTCTATTTTCGAACTTAGCGTTTATTTTTAGTTGTTCCTCGATACCAGATATCCTCGATATCAGCTAAGAAGAGGTATCTATGAGACCTTACAGGGTCAGGTAGGGTATATATTTTGGAATCCTGCCACTGGCTGCCTACCCACTAAAAACCCGAGGGGATTCCACCTCGGCGCAAAATATAGGAGCTATGAGAACGTTCTCGCACATGACCGTGGCCAGCGTCAGCCTTTTTGGGGACCTCCTCGAGGCTACGGTCTTCCTCTCCATGTGAATGTGTCGAACACCAGACACATTGATGAGACCTGTACCTAAGCCCAGCTGTGTCAGCTCTACCGGTCAGTTTGAGGCTTCGACCAAAATAAAATAAATAGACGGGCCTAAGCCTTTAAGGGTCCGGCGACCACTAACTTCACATTGGCTAAAGGTTTTGTATTGCCATTTCGTCTAAAAGAAGATGACGAGCGAAGGGAGCAAGTAAAGATACTGACGAGCCTCAAAAAATTATCTACAGAGAGAAAAAATGTAATTTCAATTGCATGTTGTCGCAATTTTTTATGACTTTTGCACTTCTCTATTCATTCTTAAATAACTGAAAATTTCCCTTGGATTATGGATTAATATAAAAGCTAATGATGTAGACAACCTTCCTATGTAAAGGGATTTTTTATCTGCTTTGTCTATCTACTAAATACAGTCAAAAGTGACCCCTTACAAATACGGATATTTTTCATAGCTGTGTTTTCTTTTACGGACGTTTTTTTAAAAAAAAAACAAGAACGTAGGGGCATAGACCCCTATGCCCCTAGGTCATTTAATTGTACATGCCAAATTTTGACATTATTTGATGAATGGCTTCCAAGATATTTGACAAGCGCGTTTGTATGGAAAATTTGGAGCGTCGCGGGACTCTTAATTGAGTTCAGTCAAATTAAGTCAAAACCATCAGAGTCATCATCAGACCTTAAATACCAAATTATGACCGTGTATGTATGTATATGTATGCATATAGTAAACATTTGTGACCCACCAACCCAAAACAATTATAGCGTAAACAAATTACTTACTAAGTAAAAAGAACCCCTAATGAAACGTTGCGCTTACGTCCTGAGGAGTGAGACGTAATCTGAGCCCGCAGCCCATTTCGACTTCAAATATACGCTTTAGATGGGCTCGTCCTTTCACTTAATTGTGATCGAAGGTTAATAAGAGGTATTTTATTATTTGGCCTCTGCCTAGCTACATAGACAAAACCGTGTAATCCTACTAATATTATAAACGCGAAAGTTTGTAAGAATGGATGGATGGATGGATGTTTGTTACTCTTTTACGCCACAACGGCTGAACAGATCTGGATGAAATTTGGCAGAGAGATAGATTGTAGTGTAGAATAGCACATAGGACACTTTTTGAACCGCGGGTGAAACCGCGGGGCGCAGCTAGTAGTCAATAAATTTAGTAACGGTGTCGTTTACCACGAGTATAGTTAGTAACAAGTAGGTAGGTAAATTTAGCATGATCTTGACTATTTTCCGAACGCAAAGTTATACTCGTACTAGTTTAAAAAAATAAGAAAAAACTAGGATAAACAGTGAGGAAACCCGCAGGTTACATCTAGTAAACTAGTTTAGGGGTACCTAAGTAAACCATATTTCCATTTCCCGAGTTTAATGCGTTGCCTTCCGGCGTTGTCGATCCAAAATGGCGGCGTCGCACCCACAATTCAATTTTCGCGTGCCCCTGTCGCTCAGGAACTGGGCAAATGTTTGCTTGGGAAACTTGTGGAAATATAGTTTAACTAACGAACCGTGGTATAGTGTTTCTGGTTGCTGGTTTAGGTTTTAGCTGGCTATTTTATCCGGTGTAAAAAGTAACCCTCTGTCAGCCTCTTCGGGGAAAAGGCGTGACGTTACGAGTATGTTACTCGTATGTAAAAAGTACCCTAGGTAAGTAAGTATCTACTTATGTGATTTTTTAATGGATCTCAGCTAATTCCATATCAAATTCCATATCTATTGAACAGTATTGTATTAAACAGTTTCAGATGTGAAGAGGTAACAAGCATAATAAATAGTAACAACACACCTTCTCACTCATAAACTTTCGTATTTATATTGTACTAGCTGCGCCCTGCAGTTTCACCCGCGGTTAAAAAATCCTATGTGCTATTCTAGACTTTAATCTGTCTCTGTGCTAAATTTCATCCAGATCTGTTCAGCCGTTCTGGCGTGAAAGAGTAACAAATATACATCCATCCATCTATTCTTACAAACTTTCGCGTTTATAATATTAGTAGGACTAGCTCTTTTGCCCGCGGCTTCGCTCGCGTTACATAGCCTATGTCACGGTAATGTGCCTATGGTAAAATCTTTTTTGAAATCGGACCAGTAGTTTTTGAGTTTATTCGTTACAAACATCCAAAAATACAAATCTTTTCTCTTTACAATGTTATTGTAGTTGTAGATACTGTTTTACTTAGATTCATTTAGTTTTTTGCGTAGAACTTTTCTACGTGTATGGTTTTTGCATGGATCAAAATGTCACGTAGGTAACATGCGCTTGCGTCAATCGATGCATAAGTAAGACTGGAATAAGTAATTTACAAAAAGATGCAGGGAAACGATGACGATACACTTAGAGTGATTTATTGCTGACTGCCTCGGTGGCTCAGTTGGTAGTGAACCTGCCTTCTGAGCTTGGGGGCGTGGGTTCGATTCCCACTCAGGGCAAACATTTATGCGATGAATATTTGTGTTTGTTCTATGTCTGGGTGTTAATATCTATTTAAGTATATATTATATTTAAAAATATCTAAGTATGTATATCAGTCTCTGGCAGCCATAGTACAAGCTTTGCTTAGTTTGGGGTCAGGCGACCGTGTGTGGAAGTGTCCCGAATTTATTTATATTATTTTATTTTATTTCAAATGCTTACTGTGATATAGTTGAGTGGCACCTAACAGACTTTGTTATATGGATCCAACGTTTCTGTGCCTAAAAACCGGTCAAGTGCGAATTCTCGGCGTACCGAGGGTTCCGTGCAAACATGTAGGTATTCATGAGGAAAGGGGTAGTAAGTTTAAAAAGTATAAAAAATATTTTAATTTTTTAATATTAAGTAACTAAAAATTTATGCTTTTCGCAATTTTTTTTCTTTATCTGTGCTACAAGTCGTTGCTGCGTACCAAATTTCAAGATTCTGAGTTCACGGAAAGTACTCTGTAGGTTTTGATTACCCTGCAAGTGTCGAAAATTTGCAGCATAAACGGCTGTATCTTTTGATTGCGTTAGCTTAGAAGTTTTTTTCACAGTTCCAAGGGACAGTAGACTTGAGTACTTGATATGAATTTTCCTCCACGTGTTCTTGAGAAAAAGGGTCTTGATAGACAGACGAACAAAAAAGTGATCCTAAAAGGGTTCCGTTTTTTCCTTTTGAGGTACGAAACCCTGAAAGTCATTAAAAAATCATTAAGAAATTTAGGTCGACTTTAACCAAAGCTCACTTATTACTTAACAAGTCGATTAAATATTCAACTACGTACCATTAATTATTCCTACAGCCAAACGTCATGGTCAACCGTAACCTTCAATATTTATGAATAGACATTAATGTTATGACAATTGATTTCCTCGGCTCCCCCAATTGGCAGTAGAATTGTTTTCCATTCATACGGGGTGACGACCCCAAACTAAATGGACCTATAGATAAAATAACGATAGGTATTCTTAGGGTTGAAGGTCCGCAGGCCAGACGAAAGCTTTCAATACAGCCCCGTAGTTTGAGAACGTTGGCGTTTTTTTTAGTCTGGGTGATTGAATGCGTACTTAGCTACAGCTATGTAAGTCTAGACGGGTTTAGGTATGTCTATATACTAACTAAAATACATACCTTAGTCTTGATCGAAGACTTAAGTACATAAAAACTTATTTTTTTTTTAAATTTGTTTCTTTTTGAATTTGAATCATGATGGAATGAAATTTATTAACTCTAGTAATTAATTAGTCAATAAATTATTTGATTGTTTTCGAATCGAATCAACGAGTATGGCGACGGATTATATTTTCGATGTAGAAATTGACTTAAAAATATGGAAGTACATTGTACATAGGTACGAGCTACGAACACAAAACCTCTTCCTTTTTTGGAATCAGTATAAAATATGAAACACAACAACATTTTAAATGACATTATTGTAAACCCATCATCAAAGTAAAATCATTTTACCTCTAATTTTTATCTATTTTCTATAAGTAAAAACCTACTCATTTATTTATTTTCGTTTTTGTTGATGTGTTATAGTAGAGGGTATGATGCTATAAGCATGCGCTAGGATTTGCGAAAGTCCACAAATATTTTTTACAAGAATAAAAAAAAGAAACAAATTAATGGCATATGCTTACCTTCTCCACATTCTCTCAATTACAGTACTTATGGGGTATAATTAAAAACTTGTCACAGCTACTTACTATTTAAATTACCTACTTTCAAAAAATTGCGTCTCAAACTTCACCAATCTTTAAAATAGTCCTGAAAACTTAAGCCCCCTCCAAACCAACCCGAGTACTGTTAAGTGGCCGACGGCAAATAGCCAGCGGAGCTATTAACTTCCACCTTTGAGTTTATAATTACTTTCTTTCGTGAAACTTCTTTGAAAGGTCTTTTGAGAAACGATTTAGTGTAAGTGTTTAATTGTTGTGGCCTCGCTGGGTCATTGTTGGAGGAGTGACTGAAAAATCACGTCTTTATTAACTTTAGGCGGTTTTGGGCTCCTGTTTTTATGAAAAGTTTGCAAACAATTTGCTTGAAACAAACAATACAATTATTTCTATTGTGTTTTTTTTACTTTGGCAATGAATATATTTTCATTTGATTTGATTTCATTTCATTTCATTTCATTTCATTTCATTTCATTTCATTTCATTTCATTTCATTTCATTTCATTTCATTTCATTTCATTTCATTTCATTTCATTTCATTTCATTTCATTTCATTTCATTTCATTTCATTTCATTTCATTTCATTTCATTTCATTTCATTTCATTTCATTTCATTTCATTTCATTTCATTTCATTTCATTTCATTTCATTTCATTTCATTTCATTTCATTTCATTTCATTTCATTTCATTTCATTTCATTTCATTTCATTTCATTTCATTTCATTTCATTTCATTTCATTTCATTTCATTTCATTTCATTTCACTTCATTTCATTTCATTTCATAGTGGTAGTTAGTTAAATAAATATTTCTTACTATCTGTGCCGAGCGGTTTTATTCAGTATCATACAAAAACCGACAGTTTTTTACTGTTTTAAAAAGTAATCCATGTGTTAATTCAGAGTACAGTTAGTAGAGAACCTATACAGTTACATACTAAATCAGTTTGAATCTTTCATAGCTAAATCACAAACAAACACACAACAAACAAACAATAACACTTTCTTTATTCACAAATTTTCACATTTATAACATTAGTGTCATTTATGTTGGAGGCGAGTTTCGTAGCAGGCTTCGTAGACACAGCTACGCATCGTAGCACAAGCCTACGCTTAGAAGCTTCGGTGTTTTAATTTTACAAGATATTTGAGTCACTTCCAGATGTACGAGAAATCTTATTGCCTTTGACGTAGGTTGAAAATATATGAGGTAGCGATATTACGACATGACAGGGGGTTCAATAAAAAAAAGTTGAAGCCTTTACATCTAGTGAACATAAAGCAAACGCCACCGTGCCCACCAGTGTCTAGAACAATTAATTTGTCACGAGTAATAGCAAACAAGTTCTTGGGTTCTAGACTAGTTGTATCTATTACTATATATAAGTTGTGATTCTTTTTCTAAAATGCTAATGCTCGAATGCTAGCTGTTTTTAATTTTGGAATCGGCTTCAGTCTCCCGCGATACAGTCTGGCCCTAGTGCGGGGACTTTTGTCAATGTGTATATTGTGTTGATTGGTTAACTAGCTACGCCCTGTGGTTTTATCCGCGGTAAAAAGTAGCCTATGTGTTAATCCAGGGTATAAGCTATACCAAATTTCATCGAAATCTGTCCGTCGGTTTGAGCGTGAAGAAGTAACAAACATACACACTTACACACTCTCAAACTTTCGCCTTATAATATTACTAGTGTGACTAGCTGCGCCCCGCAGTTTCACCCGCGGTCCCACAGGAACCGTTGATTTTTTTGGGATAAAAAGTACCCTATGTCCTTTTTTGTACTCCAGACAACATGTATGCAAAATTTTAAGACGATCGGTTGAGTAGTTGAGACGTGAAAGCGTTACAAACAAACAAACGAACAAACTAACTTTTACATTTTAGTTAGATTATTAGTAAGATTAGTGTGATAAATATTTTTGTATTTGTATATGTTTGGACGAGCTGACAATATGATCACTTGACATTTCTAAAGCTCGTAATTCGTTCAGTCAGCAGCTGACGTTCGAACTTTGGCGATTCTAGAAACAGAATCTCTGGGAAACGATTGCAACTAATCTAGGGCTTCTTATTTCTTAAACTAGGAAGCGCAAATTCCCAAGTCAAAGGTTCCGTAGATACCTATTTAAGTATTTAGGTACCTATTTGGATATTTGAGACCTAATTTAAAACTAATTTGGGTGCTTTTTATTTATTTTTCTTTAATTTATCCTGCGAACTTCTTATGATAAGTAATTATTCAGCCGTAATTGCCGTCCAGATCGCGGTACACACGCGAACGTTAAATCGCTGTTCATTTGCATAATCACGCATAATTCCACTTTATTTCCTGACATTTGTTTACATAAAGCTCTTTTATTTTGATGATAGCTTTTTATGCGTTAGGACATGTTATACATACATACTTTAGTAACGTCTTAATTAACAATAGCATTTGAAAATGTGCCAATACTGGTTGAATCTGGCGACTAATCGCACGGTGTGGAATGAGATGCACTTTAGCAGGACTAGCATGCCTAGGTATGCACGCCGCGACAAAATTCTGTCGCCTCTTTTTATCGAGACAGACGTATTGATACATAGCCTTGTCACGTTCTCACACGACAAAAAATTATGAGAAGATTTTGTCGCGGTGAGCATGCTAGGGCTGCAGGAGTCAGATAATACAATAAAAACAATTGAAATATTGTGCTAGAAGAATCTAACAATGTGTATAGGTTGCCCCGATTGAGTGCTATTTCACCCCTTACTATTTATACATATAGTCATACTAGCTGTCACCCCGCGACTTCGTTCGCGTTTTGAGCTATCCTATCTCACAAGTTGGATCGAACTGCACATGGTGTGCGAATTTTATTATAATCGGTTAAGTGGTTTAGGAGTTCATTGAGGACAAACATTGTGACACGAGATTTATATATATTAAGATTTATATACGTTATATGGCCTAACAAAGTTTTGCTTACATTATTCTATATTTTTTGATCAAGTTAAACATTTAAAAGAAAGAAAAACACTGTTTAGCTTATGCAAGATTTATTATTATGAGTGTTAACTATTATCTTTGATCACACCGTCATTTAACATCATGATTTATGAGTTAGGTAAAGTCAGAGAAACGACTGTTTATCAATAGCTATCTAGCTTTTCATCCACAACCATAGCCTAGGTTGTCAATAAAAACAATAGTCAAGCATAGTCTGCCAACCGTAGGTATCATCAGCATTACAGTCTGTTACGTCCCACTGCAGGGCCACCGACCTACACTACGTGGAGGGTGATTAAGCCGTTATCCACCACGTTAGCTCAGTGCGCGCTGGTGGATGTCATATGTCCGAGAATTACACCATAAGTATACCCAATTGAATTCGAACCAAATCCACTTTGAAATTCAATTGGCCAATTGGTATTTAGGTTATGTGCATTACGGTCGAACACAGCGCTCAATTATGCAGGAGAAGGCGACGTGGCCGGGAAATGTCAGTCCGCCCTTTGGATTCAAATAGCCTCGTTTATTCAGGCTATACTCGGAAAATTACTTCTAGGATACTAAATGAAAATAAACATGAATCCCCTTAGCCATAAACGTTGCATAGCCTCGAAATAGTTATACAGTGCTTTGTCTATTTGTTTCTTTTACATTTTTAACTCGATAGAAGAAGGTAAAACACTGTGTAACTATTCCGAGGCTAAATTAACGTTTATTGCTAAGGGGATATTACTTAAAACATATGAGATTTTTAATACGTTTTGCCCATTTTACTAAAATATGTGACATTTTTAAAATGTTTTTCCCATTTTACTTTTTCAGATTTGTAACATTATTCGTAGCAATTTCATTGTTAATGTTATTTTCCAAAACTATTATTTAGTTATTTTTTAAACGTTGAACAAACTGAGTGGCTGACTGTCCACAGGCTGACTCTAAGTCACGTATTGGGCAAACTTAATGTTGAACACGTGACGAACTGTAGCAAACAAAATGCGAATGAGCCGCTTGTCAGGAAGCGCAAACGGAATACGCGCGTACTCAGTACGCGCTCGGCGCTGTTAGGACACGCCATTTAAAATATGTCGAGTGGCAAACTGGAGGCAAACAGTCAGCCGCTCAAATTTTGCTCAGCTTGCCGAACATAGCCTTATATTGAACACTTGGCAATTTAAAGTAATACTTATTTGTTTGTTTCAGTTGAACGATGGCTCTACTCCAGCCGTCGTGCGCTCTGCTACTACT
Organism: Peribatodes rhomboidaria; assembly: GCA_911728515.1. NCBI lineage: Eukaryota > Metazoa > Arthropoda > Insecta > Lepidoptera > Geometridae > Peribatodes > Peribatodes rhomboidaria. The sequence continues at coordinate 1,432,022 of OU452184.1, read as the reverse complement.
GCTCGCCTGCTTTACCCACTATTCAGAGTGAGTATTTACCACTTCACCTCTAGGATGTAGGACCGACGATCTGGTGAGGGTCGCAAAAAGCTGCCGGATGTGAGCAGCGCCAGACCAGCCTGAAGTGGAGATCATTGAGGAAAGCCCTTGTCTAGCAATGGACACTTATTTGTATTTAATTTATTTAGGTAAAATAAAGACCTTAATTTATGCTTTATTATTGAAACCGTGGATACTTTTAGAAAAGTAGAGAAAAAATGTTGCTGTGACAGTGTTTCTAAGGCGAAAATTATACAGACCGGACGCAAGAAACGGCACAGACAAGGTTTAGCGGTGCCGTTTTAAAACATGTTCATATAAAATGCACGAAAGCGCCGTGTTCTCAATTGTACACAAGCGATGTAGCACGTCTGCCGATTCATGCTTGCCGCGTCTGGACCGTGTCTGCACCGCGTCTTCGCTTTACGTCTGATCTGTATAATTCACGCCCAATGGAGATGTGACTTACGATTAGGAATAGTATAGTAGGAATGTCAGCTGTTGTGACGCAAATAGCTAAGAATCTCGTACTAGAATACTAAAATATCTCCGACTTCATACCTTGCTGCATCGAGACACGGTCAATGTCCAGTTTATTGCTACGACATGATAAAGAGTCATATTTTTGATCTTTTGCCAAATTATATTCTAAATATACCTACTTACCTGACTTGTTTACGCAATTGTGTTTTAACAGATTTTATGACAGATTACAGATTAAAAAAAATGTGAATGAGCTTGAGCTTCAGTGAGATGGAAAAATAGTATTACATAAGACAGTTTTTATTTCAGAGTAGGTTATCGGTTAGTTAGACTGTATGCAAGACCCATAGACTTGCTTTTTTGACCACCTGATAGTGGAACATTTTGCTAGATGGACCTTTAGCTAATTAGTCATTCAGCTCATTCAGCTCAGAAAGCTCAGAGCTTTCGACCGGAAAAGTTTAATTTACTTTAATCTACCGTATCGTGTCTTTCTTATATGAATATCAGGTACCAGGCTTAACTCAGGCCCGTCCTCGTTGCGTTTCCTATGCCTACTATGGTTGGTTTCGATGACATAAAAATGCGTCATAATCACGGAGGGCATTTTGTATTTCGTCATTATGCGTCGATAGGGGATGGCACCTACTTCACAGATATGGAAACAACTCGAAACTAATTGATATCTAAGCTTTTTCAAATTTAAATTAATGTAAGTATTCAAATGTTGGCCATTATCTACAATTGACAGATTAATGTGAGCTCTACATAATTATGTAGGTAATATTCTAAAGAGTATTCTGTGCTCTACATCAACATCAAAGTCTTTGGGGTGTGCAATTTATAGTAGGTACAATAGGCACATAATAAAATCAAAATATTATCCCTTTTCGAACACAACAGATGCATGAACGGTGGCAAGATCAACTTCAGGGAGAAGGAGAAGCAGATCCTCGACCAGATCCTGGGCCCGGGGCGGTACGACGCCAGGATCCGACCCTCGGGCATCAACGGCACTGGTAGGTGGACCGCACTCGCTCGCTTTCATGACACTATTTTATAATGTCTATGGCTGTTGGCCACTGAGGCCTCTACAAGGCGTCAGGCAAGCGCAGATAGCGCAGGGCCTTAAGATTACTTCAAAACTGTGGGCGACTAGTGCAAGGGCACCTCTACGATACGGACCCTGGGGCTGTCACTGGGGAGGAAGAGTCGAATTGTCCTGGCAACCCAGAAAGGGTTTGCTCTTGGGCCCTATTTGATTGAACTGGTTGGTTATTTGGAGAATTTGTTTGAACTGGTTGATTATTAGGAGATGGCACTCTATAACAGGCACTTTGAGACGTCAAAATAGCACACCAGTCTACTGTACGCTACGGACACGGCATGTTGCGCGGGTGAGGTTTTACGTTTAGAAAAATATGTAATTACTCGTCATTAGAACTGGATTTTGATTAAAAAAATAGGGACCAATCTGTAATTGAGGAAAAAAAAAAGAATTTTCTAAATTCATTATTTTTATAAATGACGGAGTTCTGAGGTAACAAACATTTTAAAAAGTTCAACTGAACTAAGAAACATATAACCTAAACCACCTTCTTTTTGAAGTTGGTAAAAATTTGTTATTTATTACCTAAAAAAATTGCCATTGCGCTTTCGCTTAAAAACTTTGGTTCCCATAGCGCTATAACAACCGGCAAAATTAAAAGTTTGTTTAACATTTTACTTTCCTATTGTTTATCACAAACTTCGAAAGACCTGCGTCATGTCAATATCTCTGGATGAGTATTGATCATAAAGTAACCATAATCACCTCGGGGACTTGATTCGCCCACTCCCAACAAAAGTCGAAGAGTCGTCTATTTTAAAATTGTATTTTTGCCTTGACCAAAATAAAGTTTGTCGTTTGTGTGATGATAACTTTATAGATTCAATCGCTAGAACTCAGGTTTTTCATATAAAAAGATTTATAGAAATGCCAAAAAAGATCATAAAGGTCGTGTATGATATTTATTGCTACGTGAGTTTGTAAAAATAATTCGTTGAGATACAATTTGGATAAGCTTTACAGCTCCATTTATTTATGGATTTATTCATGTTAGAATTATTTTACAATTAGATGAAAAGCTCAATGCTATAATTACCCGCAGACCTCAGACTGTCTATCTATGCCCAGAGTTTGGTCAGCCTGACCTGACCAAACTTGTTAGTGATTGAAGGCAATTTCAGCCGGTACTGAATCGCTGGAATGCGTATTTGCATTTATTATCTCTTCATGAATACAGATTAAGAAGCCGACCAAACTATCAGCCGATAGAAACTGCAGTCTGCATGGTCTCTAAAATATAGGTACTCAATTTCTAAGGTTTTCTAGCGTTTCCAAATCAAATGAAATTGTATTAAACTTAATCCTGCTAATATTATAAACGCGAAAGTTTGTAAGAATAGATGGATGGATGGATGGATGGATGTTTGTTACTCTTTCACGCCAGAACGGCTGAACAGATCTGGATGAAATTTGGCACAGAGATAGATTATAGTCTAGAATAGCACATAGTTTTTAACGGGTGAAACCGCGGGGCGCAGCTAGTACTATTTAATCTTGAAACATGTTTACTACACGTAAAGCGACGTAATTCAATTTATTTTCAGGCTTATCATTAACTTAGTTACAACCTTGATGGAATCTAATATCGCGTGCGTTTTGAGATAAGATATAAAAATAATGTAGAAGCTTTTTAAAACGAATTCTGGCTCACTTACTTCTTACACTATTAAAAAAGCTAAAGCTTGCGAGTTTTTTTATGTGGATAGTTTGTTTCTTCATGTTTAAACGTCTGAACGGATTTGCATGAAATCTGGTCTGGAGGTAGCACAGCACACACATACCTTGGAATACAAACATAATTTTTTTTGCTTCGCAAACTTTAAAATAGCGCTTTTTACATTTATCCTGTAAATTGAAACAGTTCTTGTGGGACAAACCGCGATTCAAAGTACAAAACAAGTAACATTATTAAGAGAAAAACAAAAACCCGGCTGCAAAATGTTGTACCCTATTTCATTTTCACTATCAAGACGATTCAAATGACACTTCACATGTCGAAATACATCAAGCTGTTTTATGTACGGCGTGTCAAAGAAACCTGATACATACTTACATACACTCGAAAAACATAACCCTCCTTCTTGCGCAGTCGGGTAATGAGAATCTTCACATCTACTATCCTGCCGTAGTGATGAGGCGTATTTTAGTATAGCCAATAAAAAAGAAATTTTCCTAAAAGGTTTTCTCATGCTCCATTTAGCCAGTGTCGGAACGCATTAGTTCACGATGTTTAAGGAACGAAAACATCTACCTGTACATAGTAGGTATGTATAAGTACTATGTAGAAATATTATGTACGGAGGAGAGGTAGACAGAATTTTCGATAGAGGTTGTTTCTTTTCTCGTATAGCATAAAATTTACCAATGCAGCGTTGCGGTGCGCTATATGTAGGTTAACAGCATGGTATAATAATATTCTCCGCCAGGTACGAGTATAGCAATCCGAGCCAAAAATTGTCATTTTCAATCGATGTACAGGCAAGACCGAAATATGTCATTTACAAATAGTTCAGTGACGATGACGAGTGACGTCATTAGGTACGTGTTTGCGTCTGGAATCCTAGACCTTGTTTTTTTTTTGATCATGGTTAACACTACGCCCCGCAATTTTTTACGCAGTTTAAAAATTATCCTGTATGCCATACCAAAGTATAACCTATCTCTGTGCCAAATTTAATCCGTCAGCCAGAGCCGTCCAGCCGTTCTAGTATGATTGACTAACAAACATCCACCTATCTATCCAAACTTTCGCATTCATGATATTAGTGAGATATAGGGTTATTCGATGGGTATGTGCATAATATATTTAAAGAAAAATGAAGTGTAGGTAATGTTAATTTATTTTAGTAAGCAGACAAAATAAACCTGATTTTCATAAATTATTTTAAATGTTCTACCATAATACGAAAATCCTTACCAAGTTTAAGGCGAAGTGCGCCCTCATTTGAAAACCGTAAAAGACTTAAGTGCAGTACAATACATTCTGCAAGTCTGTCTTGCCCTCTGTAGTTAAACCGGAAATTGCCAATCTAGATGTGCGATTCTAAAACGCTTTTGAGATGCGAATTGAAAAATTGCTCACCCGAGGAGAATTTAAGAGATACTTCTTTCAATTTAGTGTTGTAAAGGATCAGTTCTTAGCTACAATGGGAAGCTTCCTGTTTTTGATTTATGACTCGTTTTCATGGAAATTATCCTCTAGAATCGTTGGTAGAAAAATTGTTATAGGCAAGAAAGTGTTTACAATTATTTATTTAGTTATCTCTCAATTTTTCGACCTAAAATAAATAAACAATTTAATGAATAACTATTTAATAAACCCTGCAGGATAAAAATTAAGGGAAATTTATTAAAAAGAAATGACATCACGAAGTCTTTTGTTTCAAATTTAATTGACTAATATTACAAAATATTACATTACAATATAATACAATTCATCTTTATTGCACACCAAAAATACAAAGTAAAACAAACATAAAGAAAATATTAAAGAATAAAATATCAATCGGCAGTACAAGGGCAGCCTGATCGCCTAAACCGATTTCTTCCAGGCAACCTTTGGATGGACAGGACAGAACGAAATATGACAACATTATGGGTAGCAATTATTTTCCGGTAGTAAGTAGGTACCTATTTTGTGATAATGTTCGGGTATTTACCTAAGTATGGGCCTAAGGCCCATAATAGTTTTTTTTATAAAATTAATAACGATAAATCATATGACTATGATTCTATCAACAACCGAGTAATCAATAGCACTGGCATCAGGCTGATTCAGCAGATATTCGAATGCTTTCGAATCGACTGTATCCGAAAAACAACTTGACTTTTGATTTCGAATCATGTTTCCGTGCGGGAGACGAAATGCGAATCATATTCGATTGTGGATTAAACTACGGCAATCTTTGGGTTTTTACGAAGAAGAAGACATCTATGATCTCCTTATCTTTCTTAAGGAGACATTTGGAACTTGACGAATAATGTTACATTTAGTAGAAATTCGAAGAATTGGTAGATATTGTAAAATTTGAAAATTAAGTAAACGTGATATTTTAATAAAAAATGTTATTTTTGGATTGAGCTAGCTTATTTCCTTAGGCTAGGGCCCATCCTAGACCGTTAACCCGGCCCCAGGAAGGGCAGAGTGGCCTTCTGTTTCTTTCATTGGTCTTTCGTTCGACAAAGAAATGCACCAAGTACAGACTGACATCCCTAATTTCGGACGCTGGTAAAGTCATGCTGCATATTTTAAATAAGATACTCCAAGCGTGCCTATCGCGACATATAGCACCAGAGCAGGCAGGATTCGTGACGGGAAGGGGCACCCGCGAACAAATACTTATACTGCATCAAATCAGAGAAAAGGCCAGATAATTTTAACTCCAATACTCGCAAGGCATTAGGCACAGTCGTATGCGAGAAGCTTTGAAAAATTCTATCAGTAATGAGAGCCCCACATCATCTCATTCACCTGATAAAGCAACTCTATGAAGAGGGAACCGCAGCTGTTCTTGTGAATGATGTTCTTTCGGACGAGTTTTACACTGCGTCGGGCCTTAGGCCTTTCTGTCGCCACTGCTGTTTAACATCTATACGGAGCATATAATGCGAATTGTCCTTGAATGATGGAACAAAGGCATCTCTGTAGGTGGTCGGTTGATAAATAATCTCCGTTACTCTGATGACACTGCTCTTCTTGCTCAGAGTAAAGAAGATATGGAAAGTGTCCTAACTCGTTTATAAGTTACCAATCTCCATTTCGGACTTGGGGAAGATTTGAGGGACAGAAGATTAACCATAAACCATTATGCAGACAAAACCATAATGCAGACAAAACCATTTCACCACCACATCATCACAAGATGCCGAGATGGACTAGCCACTAAAAAGACAGGACCAAGACGAGACAGGACATTTCGATTTCGAAGGAATTCTGAATTTTCAAGAAAACTGACTGACGACGTGCTACGTATTTGACTTCAGACTTGAGTAGCCTGCCACCCGCAATCGACGCCACGTTGGTGTCACCCGCTTCATGAGAGCTATCCTGCAGTTGAGCGAAGAGGTTGCAGGCATCCGGAAGAAGTTCGAAGAATCGTATCGAAATGTCGCTGACCTGACCTCAATATGGAGCTACTGAACCCGCACTCAAAGTCATGGACCATTCCTGTTGTATTTGTCACGGGTGGAATCTAATTACATCAGTAACTGAAGTGTGCGGTTTTGTGAAGCATAGGTTGAAAGAAGAGCTGCCGGTGGTGGAGATGCCATGCCTGGATTCTGTGCGTAAGACTGACTTCAAGTCTTTCTTGCTCAGGGTTTCTGCAAATCACAAGGCAGCGATCCTCCTGCTAATATTCAGGTCGTAGGGGTACCTAACCTTGGGCCTGAACATAGGCAAGAGGATCGTGTCTGGGAGCCGGCACAGTAAGCAAAATCGCATATGAAATTTTATTGTTTAATATGATTTGTATGTTTGTCTGTTAGGTATTTATAATATGGGTCTGTGTTGTTGTTTGTAACATCCAGTTTTGAAATAAACGATAAATATGTATTTTTTTATCTGTTTATTATATAGTTTGTGCTCTCATGTACCCTACATATGTATTAAAAGTACCGTATGTGTTATTTTAGACTAAAATCTAAAAATCTATCTCTGTGCCAAATTTCATACAGATTTGTTGAGCCATTCTGGCATGATTAAGTAACAAACCATCCATGAATAAAAAAAAAATCGCATTTATATTATACACATTCCTAAATGTGTGCAAATCATTTAATAAATCTTTTTATTTTTCATTTTTTACTTAGGTATGTTATTTGACTGAAAAGGATGATGATTTAGGGTAGAAATTGACTATATCTATATTTTAACCGCTTTTTGAATGGCATCCGCGAGCAATTAGCTGTCGGAAACCTTCAAATTGTTTCCGAAGACGAACGAGTTTTCGAAGACAATCGTCGAATACATTTGAATATCGTATTGCTGAATAAGCCCGAGGTTTAAAATTATTGGCATCGAATTATTATGAACTGACAGCTTTTACTAGTATTTTAAAAGCAAAAATATAAAGTAGATAAATTACCACGATATAAGTAATAACTACGTTTTGGTACTTTCATTTTTATAAAGACTAGCTTACAAACGAGAAAAATAAGAAGATGAAAGTATCAAAGAAATAAAAAAGGGACAAAAGTTGTACAAGGAGTGTTCAGTTAGTACTACAATTAAAGGAGTTTATGGGCTTAAGTTTAGTTAGACCTGAAAAGTGCTTAATCAAAATTACTTAGCTAAAGTTTCTACCTACAAAGGTGTGTGTTACACCAGCCTGAATACCACCAGACTTGTCTCAATTCTCATCTCATTATTCATGAAAACGGATTACCCGAGACAAGTACAATGTAAACAACATTAATATTAATGTTGTCTCGACTCGTCCGTTGGCGGCTTCACGCGGCGTTCAGCTGCGACAGTAGCTGGCATGACGTACTGGCACCAGTTCAAACGAGGCTTGAAACTGAAAATTTAGATGATTGAAAAATAATTGATACTTACCATAGTTTGTAATTGATACCATAATTTGTATGAATGAAACCGTATTATTTAGTGGTATTCTATCGGTTCTCGGAAATATTTGTTTTCAAACTTTTAATTCCTCCACTTTTTTTCATTTAATACTAATTCATAACTTTTCGACTAATATTTGGGGAAAAAATTACATGTTTTGAAGGGTTAATGATTGGTGATCACGCAAAGATAAAAAGCATAGCAGTGGCCCTATTCGGAGATTTGAGACTTTCATCTCATTTTTTTTCGTCCTTGTTGCTCTCGTTTGAAACGTCATGGCTGTGGGAGTGACCAAGATAAAATCTCATCTCATCTCACGCGCAGGAATAGCCCCCCAGATATTAAAAAAAATAGAATCAGAGAAAAGGGCGTCGACTAGAAGGAACTAATTAGAGTGGAGTGAAGGGAACTAGGGTCAAAGGAGAACTTGAATGTGAAACGCCACAGCTGCTATCATCTATTTTACTTTATATCCTTTAACTTTACCCAGTTAGCAATAAATGTTGTATAGCCGCGAAATAGTTAATAATAAATAATAACATATCGTCAGGCCTTTCCCCGAGGGGGCTGGCAGAGGTGTAATACAACACCCATATTTCGCCGGACGATATTCAGTCCCAAATGTGACAGGGGGCGAGCCTGTCGCCATACACCGGGCTCCAGTCATGTAGCAGATGACATACAAATATAAATAGTTATATAGTGTTTTATCTATTTCTTTCTTTAAATTTTTTGACTTAATCGAAAATTACAAAAGACTGTAACTCTTCCGAGGCTAAAAAAAACTTTTTGTAGACACGTAAAATGAAGTAACGTAACAATAATAATAGTAACCTTTCTAAACCATTACCGACAACTCTTTCAGTCGTCTAACCGTCTCACAAAATGCGAATTTCTGAAGATAAATAGAAAATCGTCAAATATTCCAACTGCTGGCGAGTGGCCAAGATAAATTACCGCGTCCGTCTATATCTGTTTCCTTGTCTGAGTCTAAACAATTCAAGCTGACTAACGATGCGATAATTGATTCGCAAATGGCTTCATTGATTAGGTCTAGGTTTTCAAATTAGTCGAACAATTCGGTGACCTAAATATTGCTAATTAACTGAAGTATTAGTAAGTAAACTGAAGTATTAGTGAAGTATAAATTGGGATTTCTAAATGTGTATAATATGGACTTAGTCTGAAGTAAATGATTAAATTAATATTCGGGAGAATTTTGCACATCACGGCCGCCTGACCCCAAATTAAGCAAACCTGCTATGGCTGTCAGAGACTGATATACAAATATATATTAACAAATAAATGCATACATAAATTGGAACAAACACAAATGTTCATCACATGAATGTTGGGCATCGATGGGACTCAAACCCACGCCCCCAAGCTCAAAAGGCAGGTTTACTACCAACTGAGTCAACGAGCAGTCGATTATTATTACTAGGTACTAGTGAAGCTCAAAATTCTTTGTTATGTAACAACGAACGATACCACGATTCAGTCGGTTTAATTGACCCAGCGACGCGAGGTCTTACAGTCTACTGGGACATTTTGGCTTTTTTTTTGTTCGACGATAATTTGAGATTCGTTAATCCAATCTTCATGAAACTTTGCAGGCAAGTAGTTCATGCAAATAAAATGTTTAGGTTCAAATATTAGGAAAATCGGACGAGAAGTTATGAAGACATGCGAGGTGGAGAAGGAGATATGCTGGTATGATTTGATTTTTGAAATAGTTCGTTTTTTGAAATTAGCATCCGACCAACATTTTCGAGCTAATTCAGCCTGGGATCACGATATTGTTAGTCCTGGTTCAGATTCAGATTCTGTATTGCCAGAAGCCGTCCAGTACACATGATGTTTCAAAACACAATGTTATTCAACGGGTCCCGTCGGGCACAGCAACTTAGATGAGAGGCATTCCTAGATGCGGAGAAATCGTCTCAAGCGGTTTAAAGGTTTTAAATGCTCTGAACCTTAACTCTACGTAGGCAAATACATACATTACATTACAGCTGATATCTTACAAACATTTATACATGTGTGTATCTGTGTATACTCTACCCATTGTAAAGCAAGAATTAAGCACCACGAAGTACGGCTACGATCAATCATCAATTTAAACGGAGCGGCACGACACGTGAGGCGCCTGACAAGGCGTGGGTGTTGGGGGACTTTACTCCAAAATGGCTTCGATATAGCCGGTCCATTTATCACTTTCACTGCTATGATATAGAGTTATCAATAGCCAAGACGTATAGTAGTAGGGTTGATTTGTTACTTTATATTTTCATTTATGATAAGAGGCCAGACGTAGTAGTCTTCACTTATAAATTTGGTGAAAATTCTTTGCAAATATTTTCTTCTTCTTTCAATCACGTGTTTGTTTATTTTACTTATGATAGGTTTTTTGCTTTTGCATTATCTCATATTTTCTTATAAGTACCTGAAACATGTTCAGGTACGACATGCACGAACTTTTCTAACATAATTATTTTTCAATAGCTTGATTATATTTTGTTTTTTGATTGCATTAACTGGCTCCTTAATTTTCGTTTTCACTATTTGAAGCTTTGGAATAAAGTTTAGTATGTCTTAAGGGTCTCTTTCAACACACATATTTAACAACTGGCATTATCACATTGAGATTTACTACCATATCTACTTTACTTATGTAGTGAGCAAACTTAACCAATAGTGTGACTATGACTCTGGTGTTATAAGAAAAATGATTTGGATTTGTGGCTTGCTTATTATAATGGCTTTTATGAAGGACATAAACTGTTTGTGAAATTTGTCCTTCCCACCAGATGGACCCGCCATAGTTAATATAAACACGTTTGTTCGGCAAATAACCACCATCAGCGACATTAAGATGGTTAGTAACGGTAGGACGACGAGAATGTAAGAACTATTTCTGCTATTAGATAGTTTCAGCTACAATTTAAAAGATTTCTTAGTGTTTTGTTTGTTTTATGTTGTTTGCCTGAGCGTGGTAGACCAATACACAAATGACTTGGAGAACAATATTTTACAGAAGTGTTCACTGTTTAATCCCAGGACTTATTAATTAACGGTTACTCAAAAGCCTCATGTGGTGAGGTGAGTGAGCTATAGCTGTTCAGAAAAATTCTATTAAATATTGTTCGAAGCTAAAGTCTTGTTTTTTAATTGTCAGATAAATTTTATCTATTACACAAATTTGTCAATTTGACAGATTCGAACACAAAAGCTGTCACATTGACAAATTCGATCTTATTTAGAACTTATCTGCGATTTCAAAAATAAGCCTCGTTTCTGTATTTTATGTTGTATCCTTTTCCCATTTAATTGTTCCCGCTTGTGAAGTATTTCAATTCCAAGTTCAAATCTAAATGTGTATTTGCAGAAATAACTGTTTTGAATAATATAACAGATGTTTTGTAATTGTTTCTAACGTCTAAATCCGCATGAGTGCGGGCATTGCGATAATAAACTTTTGTAACATGTTTACTTTCAGACAATGTGTTAAGAGCTTAGACAATACATTTTTCTTTTTATCACTCGTATAAATACTTATGTTATTAGGTTATCGTGTATTTTTGAGAATGACAGCTAGCATTATATTCATACTCTACTTGAGATACGTACCTGTTCAAAGAATCATATCTAACAGCAAGCTTAACCAACCAACGACGTTATTGGATGCATAGAAATTTTAAATTTAAAAACTTTTACCATTAAACTATTGATTCGTTTGTACTTTCTGCACTAAAGCGCTCATGAAAAGTTTTAAAACCAAAGTAAAGTTTATCATTAACATGCAGACAATGCAGTGTTATTAAAAAGTCGATATAAGTTTACAATCACGCGATATATACCGGACATGGTGACATTAGCACGCAACAATCAATTCGTTTGACACCGATCTCTTTGTTAACGAAAATGGACATAAGTCACGATAGCATTCACTTAATGGTTAACCTATTGAACCGTTGTATAAAAATGTCTATAAAACATTTAATATACATTAAAAAAAATACAACACACACTAGCTTGTTCATTATTTTAACAGAACTATTAAAAGTTATGGAAGAAGGCAGATGTTCGCAATAAAATAGAGTCAAAGTAGTAATAACTTCTTATAAAGCTTTTTAAAGTACCTACTCTCTTTATAAACAGTTTAAATAAATGAAAATCCGAGTAGCTTGCTTTCGTTTCTCACAAATTGCTAATTTCCGGCTTACGTCACGATCCATTCAAGATTCCTTGCTCTTCGTGATGCTCCAGAGCCGCGTGACTTACCCTCTGCCTCGTGACTTGCTTTTCGAACCCGTGACTTGCCAACTTTACTTCATCCCCTTTTATTAAATTGTGACGTAACTATGCTGAAAGACACCATTAGGGTTTTAGAAACAAGGAAATGTTGCGTGCGAAATCGAGATGTAGATAATTATTTAATTGAACTTATATTAGTTGTTAACTGAACAATAATGACTTAAGTAAATTCATTACAGAATTTACATGCTTCTATATAAAACATGTTAGGTTGGTTACATTGAACTTCTTCTGATCAAAAATCATTTTTATTTATTTCTTGATACAATTTTTGCTCTTGTTACACTAACACAAATTCCCATCAACAGGTCTATTTAACTTTATTTGCCAGTTTACTTTAAACCCCGACGTCTGTTGAGTGATCAGTATGCTTCATTTTAGCCACAATTTCTATTTGTGTTCCTTTTGACTTTTGATCATTATGTGAGCATCCATCGACACATTTAATACCAAAATTTTCAGGTTAAAAGGTGAGTCGTTCATAAACCGAACGTTTTTCAAAATTTCAGAATGACAACACACGGCGGCTAAATTTTAGTCTCTATTGATTAAGTTAGGGCTAGCTCTCAATATCCCGATAATGATCCGTGATTTTGCTTGGTACTTAGATGGGCCGGCGGTAGTGAGCGTCAATATATTTGTCCGAAGTATATCAAAGATCGATGACGTCACAATGGTAAGTCTGACAGACTGGACCGTATCCTAGTCATTGTTACAGTATGCGTTTTAATCTAAAATTAAACAACCGCGGTCATGACAAGTCAAATGAATGGGCAACTCTCTCCCGATTGAGTGACGAGGAGCGATTTACCCGAACCTCTATGTGTATATTTCTTTTTATAATTTACTTTCCTTTCAAATTTCTTTACTTCCTTTTTGGTGTCGACGACCAAAATCGTTTTTAGATTCGCGTCTAAATCTAATGAGATTTTTATAAGGCCGCTGCGGTGAAACATGCTTTTCTGTCACCTCGAACCGACCCCCAATTGGAAAGTTTTAATTACCTATGATAGCTATTGGTGTTAGTTGTTTTACTTTAAGATCTAGCTCGTTGTATCTATGATTTGACCCTGATTCGGCATTAGCTTCTTGTGGTATGATGGTCTGTTCTGTAAATGGTTCATTAGCTGAAGCATCCGTTCATTTCTTATTCTTTTCAACACCTGACATTTCATCTAGTTGCGGGACGACCGTTCCAGTCTCATAAACTATTTAACCTAAGGAGTTGTGATGATGAAAACGGTTAATAAAGTTTAAAATATTGTTTTTTGTCACTAAGGCAATGCGCCAACGTTAGCCCGCGTCAACCTCTATCTACGTTCTATCAGCAAAATAGATGATTATCATATGGTGAGTGATGGGACTTGCAGTAATAATACCAGATATATATAACACATATTTAATTATAAACCGAGTTTATTTACTTACTTGCGGACATTTTGTCGCTTTCTTTATAGCTGTAAATAAACCTTGTTTGTAATAAAATTTGCAGAAAAGTTATTTGGCAATCCGTATTTGCACTTTGCTGAAAATTTGCCGCTGTCGTTTTTTATTGTTTATAATTATTATTTGTTTCCGTATTTGGGTTTGGTTTTTATAGTTATTTCTGTGATTCGTTTATTTTGTCATCTGTTTTTATCCCCAACTAACTAATAACGTACTCCAGCGGTGCGGCGCCGCCTTCAAACTGTTCCTATTCTTCTTTTCCTCTAATTATTCCAAAAATTTACAGACTGTTACTTTTTTGTACTATTTCATATTTGTTATATTAATTTTCGTTTTGTCTTGTTCTATGTAAAAGAGATGATTGAAATCGAGGCGTTCCTCTGTACAGACACTAATGGATTGGCACAATAAGTAGTTAGCACCAAAATTACGAGCAAATTTAAACGCTTCGGTACCGACTGCACAATGTATGCCGTCAATACGATTTCTAACAATTGGCTTAACGAGCGCACTTACAATATCTTCAATCGGTATCACTACAGCGATCTCGAATCGTACAATATCGATCACGCTTCTATTCTAGTGTAAGCAAACCTAGGAGACCGCGGCCCGCACCCGAGCCACTCACCACATTCTTTTAATTTTATGTCTCATTATTTTCGAATCATGCTTCTTATTTTTCTTTCACGCATTTACTATAAGAAGGAGATTACCTACTATAAAAACTATTTTGGTCGTGTACTTTGTATAACGTTGTTACTGTCTTGTTCATGTGAATTTGTGTTGTGTAATGATACGGGGTTATCGCCGCGCCCGCACTCGCCTCGCGCTTGGACCGGTCGCTGTCCCTACGCAATAACCCGACACCCGACTGACCACAGCTAGACCTCTGTAGTCAAGTAACTGATCGAATGCATGAAGGTAACAAGCATTCCTTCGACGAATGCTGTCGACGGTGAGTTGGTGAGGCTTCGCTTCTAATGCATGAGTCGCCTGAACTTTTCGAAAGCTAACTTTTGGATTTGAACATGTCTGTCGCTAGTCGGGCGAACTGTGGACCAAGTGCGTTTGCTACACAGTTCCACAGATCGTTAGATGACACGGCGGGCCTAGGTGGAGTTGGTTTCTTAATAAGTGCTAAATAGTGAGAGATGAAAAAGATAGGGTTGCTTTTTCCCGGCTATGGATCGGGATGGGCAACAACATTAACTTTTGTACGATCTAAGACGTCACGGTCGTCTGCAAAGGGCCTCGCCTCGACTGGCACCTCGCCAACTCCACCACTATAATGATGCGCTCCCATCTATCAACGTCTCCTGTAGATAACATCTTTGTGAAACATTACCGTTATAATCTGTGTCACGCATTTGTGTAGAATGAACATAAATTACGTGAGAACATGAATGTGAATTTTACGTCAAACTGCCTTCTATTTAATCATGTTACATCGTTTTAATTGGAGAGAAGTTATAATTCTGTTGATTCATCTTGAAAACGAGTAGTCATTTTTCATGATTAAACAGAGCTGACTTTTTGTAACACAGTAAATTTGTTCTTGGTCCCAGACTGTTCGCACGGGATCTTTTCACAGACACTATAACGTTACAGTGTGGTCTTAGTTGCTTTGTAAATTAAATAGAGCCTGCTTCTGCAAAACATGTTAGTGTTGATGATCCAAAAGTTACCGTTCGACCGCATGTTGTTTGGATCATTTCTTAGAAGCTGTAAATGTGACTTTAATTCATTTGACTTGCTGTTGGTGTCGAGGGGTCTCATTGCCTTCATATCGAGTTAACTGACGAGAGAACCTTCGACAACACTCCTCCCTAGCGTACCTAATAAAGTATAACTAATTGTATTTGTGTCAATATGGCCTTGGTCGTTGATGAAATCTAAACATAATAATCACACATTTCATAACACGCCAATCACGAACAAAACGGAACAACATCATTTTCAACAACAAACAACATTTTTGACCAAGGCATTACAAAACCAACAGTCGTCAAGTATTGCTTTTTAGAAGTCAAAAGTAGAAATAGACACATTCACGACATTAGCTGAGATTTCATGCTACAAGGTGAGCCTGTAAGTAATTTTAAGTTTCATCAATGGCCTAGTATCATAAAATTCTTTGATGACATAGTAGTTGAGATTAGTCAATCAAATGAGTTGACAGCAATCACCAAAATCACGATTGGCACTAAGAAACACGATTAGCAATATATTGGCACAAATGTAAATTCACACCGTGTAAGCTTTGTGACGTTGAGTGTACATATTCAAAGAATTAGTCAGCTTATGCGGTCATTTGTTAGAAATAAATGACATATATTAATGATCGAACGCTTAATAGAAGCACTGATCTTAAAATGATTTAGAATTCAAATTTAGCATATCAAACTGATTGAAACATTGAAATATTGTCTTAAAATTGTTCCTAATCTTTAATTTTTTTATCTACCTATGTGTGTGTTGAAAAGCTTTGTGGGACAATATTTCAGTGGACAATTTGTGAAAGCGGTTTCTTTAATGAAAATAAAATGTTTTCAGGAATATTCTGTTCAACTGACGTTCAGAGAGCAGTGGCTAGATGAGAGGCTGAAATTCAACAATTTAGGAGGTAATATCCGAAGTTACTAACGGTTAACGGGACTCACAATTTATTACTTACTATTGATTTTTTTTAAAGTTAGGATCACACTTCACGAAAAAGACACTGAATATATGTACTTATTACTATTGCAATCAATAAATAGTATTCTTAGGCATATTTAAAAAAGGAAGGTCTTATAAAATCGTCTAAATCCAGGTCGCCTTAAGTACCTGACTCTGACGGAAGCTAACAGGGTGTGGATGCCGGACTTGTTCTTCTCAAACGAGAAAGAAGGCCATTTCCACAACATCATCATGCCGAATGTGTAAGTCATACTTCTTCACTTAACAATATTTTCTATTAGTCGTTCATATAAAGTCGTTTCCTAAAGTAGTATTGCTGGTATTTTTTGTAAGTAGGTTTCCCTATTAAGCGCTACACGCCCGACATGAGTCCACTGTTGAAGCTTCACATTTTACTTTATGATCTGAATCTTATCTCAATAAACGTTCTGATTTCGAATTTTATTATTTACTTATTCTTGATTTTTTGATAAAATTAAGATTGTTATCGGTTAATCTTGATTTCTTTCTTTCAAAATTTAGCATTTTTTTAAAATTGGTTGTCTGTAAAGTCAAAAACTCAAAGTACAGACGATAGTTTAACGTGACAACGTCATGACAAAACATTGATGAAATCTTCTCCTCGGACGCCTAGGCCAATCGAGTGGAAAAGAGATAGATGCGGCGCAAGTCGATCGTGCCTTTCGCTCCCTCGTGTAGCGCTCTCGCTCCGATCGACTGAGCGTAACGGGACAATGAATCATCCTTTTTCGTGCGTGCACCCGGCGTACATTGATTTATTGGACGTTGTCACGTCAAAATGACTGGGTGTGCTATTGAAAAATTTTATCGGATATTTTTTTAGCTTATAATGTAACTGTTATTTTAAACTCATTTTAGTTTTCAGACCTTTCTATTAGACGGAGAGGTAGAGCATCAAAAATGTTAATAATTTCAAAACCAAACTTTCCGTAAAAGCAAAAGGTATTGAAATACTACTTATAAAACGATTTTAAAATAATCGTTAAATTATTAGCTGGAAAGTTATTAGAGAAAAAAAATTACACACCCAGTCTATTTATTTAAAAAAAAGCTGAACTGTATGAGCGTGAAAGCAAAAACAATCGATAACGCTCTTAATTATCAATGGTCGTATCTCATGACATTCCAAAGGCTTCTCTCATTCTTTTATCTGTCTTTATTGTTTTGCTCCTATCTACAGAACAATCTAAGGGAGTATTATTATTACCCAGGTACATCCGGATCTTCCCGAACGGCAACGTGCTGTACAGCATCCGAATCTCTCTGACGCTGTCCTGCCCCATGAACCTGAAGCTGTACCCGCTCGACAAGCAGACCTGCTCGCTCAGAATGGCCAGCTGTAAGTCGTTATAAACTAATGCAACTGTTGTAAGTCTTAATATCATAATCCTGTGCATATCTCTTAACCTGGTCGTTCTGTTTGTCATTCTGTCCTATAATTTTTTGATATTTCGAATCCTTTCTTTATGAGTGTTACAGTTACAGGTGTTACCACAACAATCATGTCGATCGACGTCGATTGTTCCATTCTTTCATTGATTATTGATATCTATCGATCGATAATCGATAGGTTTGGAATGGTGACACCTTTACCTACCTAGAACAAATCTCTGAGAACTATTTTACTTATTTCAACATTTCAGTTTAGATCAGTTTTGTGAGCGTTTATAAATAGAGTTGCAGTTACTATGCTATTTCTAAAACTGTATTTATTTGCATATTCCTTTTATTCATTTTCATAATTTGATGGTAGATTGACAGAGTTTGTTTGTAGTAGCAGAACATGTGGGTTACACAGGTTTTAAACAGCTATTTGGCTCGTGTACCGTAAACGAATCGTAACACTCCTGTCATGTAGATGGCTGGACGACCGACGACCTGGTGTTCCTGTGGAAGGAAGGAGACCCAGTCCAGGTGGTGAAGAACTTACACCTACCACGCTTCACACTCGAAAAGTTCCTTACAGACTACTGTAATAGCAAGACTAACACTGGTAAGATATGCTTATTTTTAAATAGAAGTTTTGGACAGTGCTAAGTTGTTTGATCAATCTGATTACTGGAAAACAATCACCAAATGTATAGGATATATTAAAATAAGTTTACTGATAACGAGCACAATGCGTTTTAAAACAGTACTGCAGCATGTATTGTGGTGTCCTGAGGAGGCGGATGATGACAATGTTTCTCGTTTTCCGACACATCGCCATTGAGAGGGGGAAGCGCAAGCTTGAAGAGGTGCCTGAAAGGACTGGCGCTGTCAGGGCCGCGAAAGAGTGCGAAAGCGTCCGCGTAGCCCCCACATTTTACGCCGAGGTGGCCTAGAATTTTCCAGTGGCAGTATTCTCACAAATCCACCCTGCCTGCCCCCGGAGCCGGTGGTGGAACCCATAAAAGGTTTTCCCTAGGACAAAAAAGCAGCTATCGTGGTATTGTTTTTTTGCTAATTGATGGATACTCTATCTATACTCAAGTAGGTCAACTCGAGTGCTGTAATAAACTCATAAACTACCAAGATCAATATGATGGATCCTGAAAAAACTATGTATAAATGTAATGTTTTATAAATATACCTATCTTCTTATATTTTCTCTGCACAGGTGAATACAGCTGCCTCAAAGTGGATTTGCTTTTCAAGCGCGAGTTCAGCTACTACCTCATCCAGATTTACATTCCATGCTGCATGCTCGTCATCGTCTCCTGGGTATCCTTCTGGCTTGACCAGGGGGCTGTCCCTGCCAGGGTATCTCTGGGTAAGATGGCATGGCTCAAGATATCGATGTTGTGTTTAAGTTTAAGGCTTGAAGTTTTGATGATTGACCTCTTTTTATTGTCTTATCTTCGAAATGTAGTCTTGGAAGATTTTGCCTGAGATTACTTTAAAAGCTACTAAATACATGACGATAAGAAAAGGTCCTATTTCAAACTGTGTAACTTGTTTGGTGACTCCTGGTGTGCCAGAGATCGTTTATATGTAACCTTGTCCAGATTTTCAAATGGTGACAAACGATTTCTTGTAATACAAACAGATAGGGGGGCATTGCATGTTCGTTGTATACATATTCATAACGCTTCGCAAGTCTTGGTTGTACAAGATCACCAGTACCATGCACCATACATAGTTGTTCTATGTTTATCTAAATTAACTAATATTATGTGTCTTTCCTAAACTAACCCCTTTGTCTGCGCACAGTATTAATCTGACTAAATATGCGCACTAATCTACATAAATAATTATGTTATAAAGGACCTGAAAGTCCTCAATCTTAATCAATGTGCTAAATTATTGAAGATGCCTAACGCTTACCCAAAGCTTCTTTTATGTTCTTCTGGCCAGTCAGAAGCTGCCTCGTTCAGGGGAACAGCTGTGCCTGCTAGAGTCTAACGACTAACCAATAAGCCTGTGAATGTAGAATTGGTTCCGTTAAGTTCTGTAATGACTAACAATAAATTGTGCTCCGACTTATCTAAACATTTGATGCTCACAGGAGTAACAACCCTCCTCACGATGGCCACCCAATCATCAGGCATCAACGCCTCTCTGCCCCCCGTCTCGTATACCAAGGCCATCGACGTTTGGACGGGGGTGTGTCTGACCTTCGTCTTCGGCGCACTGTTGGAGTTCGCTTTGGTCAACTACGCCTCCCGATCTGACATGCACAGGTACGAATGCGCGCCTCTCGTTCACAGGTGTCTTGACTCTCCTCACGATGGCCACGCAGTCGTCGAGCATCAACGCCTCTCTGCCGCCGGTGTCCTACACGAAGGGCATCGACGTGTGGACGGGCACTTGCCTCACCTTCGTGTTCGGAGCCTTGCTGGAGTTTGCGCTGGTTAACTATGCCTCTCGCTCTGACGCGCACAGGTATGTACGCATGCACCTTGTCATCCATAGGAGCTTGCTACTGGAATACCGATGCTAGTTCGAGATCGAGCACCTTGCCTTAGACAGAGCTAGATAGTATTGACGTGTGGAACCTCTTCAAGATGAAAATACCCATTAGCTCAGTGCTAAAAGTTAGTAGCACTAACCAAGATTACTAACTATTTTTTTCTTATTAGTAATTAAATATTTACTACAGCACACACTTGGCACGTCGGAAGCACTTGAGTTACGCTTTAGTTTGCTCCCAACGTAATATATCAATTATCGTGTTTGACTGTACGTACCTACTTAGTTGTCCTTTAGAACTTATGCTGCGAATTAGATCATTGATATTGAAGAAACCTCTTTCTTCCCCGCAATTCACTTTTTTCTTCACATTTGTTTTATTTTCTCTTCTATAAAATATATCTTATTCTCACCGAATTTCTTTCATAGTCTTTAGACTTTAGACCCATTGTCTGTCAAGTTTTAATCAAGCTTGCCATATTCATTTTTGACCATATCTTCCATTGCTATCCTCTATCCGATGTTTTCCCGGAATTGAAACTCCACCTACCTATATTTGGTCCATAGAGAGAACATGAAGAAGGCTCGTCGCGAGATGGAAGCCGCCAACCTGGATGCGGCTTCGGACCTGCTGGACACGGACAGTAACGCTACCTTTGCTATGGTGAGATCGCGTTCAAAACGGGAATAGAACTTTACGTAGACAGCTGGAATTTTTATATTGCAGTTCGTTTATTTGTGTGTTAATTTGTCTAAAAGTTGGAAGTAGGTAGGTAGTTAGTTTCAATTTAGTTTTTTTTATTGACTTCGCTGTTGATGTGTCGAAGTTATTTTTGCAAGTGCGTTGTTGTGAAGTTACATTTTTAGATAGTTCCTGTGTTTGTAGTTATCATTCTTTTAGTTAGAACATTGGTTATTTTGACAATGTTAGTCGAATGTATGTTACTTGAGTATCGTGCGTATCCAAAATACAGAAAATCGTAATAAAGACTGATTTAGATTTCGTATCTGCTATGTAGTTTCTGTCAACAAGTTTATGGTAACTATTAGTTAATAATCTGTTGAAATAGGTATTTTTTTTTATGGAAAGTTTTGTCTGACAAATTATTTTACATTTTATGTATTATCTAATGTAAAATCAATACTTATTGATGTAATTTAAAAATTGTTGGCAAAAGTAAAAACTAAACAATAAATTGACTGCAATAAAGTTCCAATCAACCTGGATGACCGTCCAAAATGCTGTGCTCCCTTCCGGCCTGACTTGCCTGCAACTGCAGAAACCACTGATGCGCGGCGGCGGCGACCCGAAGATGCGGCAGTGCGAGGTCCACATGGAGCCCCCGAGAAAGAACTGCTGCCGCCTCTGGATGTCCAAGTTCCCTACTCGCTCCAAGAGGATAGACGTCATTTCCAGGATCACCTTCCCGCTAGTCTTTGCGCTCTTCAACCTCGCTTACTGGTGAGTTTACAAAATTTAAAATCACCTCATTATCACTACTACACAGTATCTAAAACTATCGAAGGTGTCCTGATTTGTTAGTCACTAGAGATTGGTTAAAGTATCAGTTTTGAAGATGAACTTCCGCAAAGTAACGCCTGATTCAATCAACTATTTCTTTATTTCAGGCCATTTTTTTTTACCCATAAACATTTTAATATTTGTAAAATAAAATAAAATCACTAACTAACAACACAATTACACGAAAGTCTAATTACAATTAAATTTAAATGAGGTTTAAACTATTAAATTGAAGTTTTAAATTTGAAGTTTGAAGAATTGAAGTTATTAATTTAAACTATTAAAAGTTGTTCATGATTATTGTGAGAATTATTTAGCTCGGTCGGATCTACACCTCACAATCGCTTGTGACCGCAGGTCTACGTACTTGTTCCGCGACGAGGACGAGGAGAAGTGATTCTCTGCGGAGGCGGACAGCGCGGCGGCCCCCGCGCGGCTCGCCGCCGCCGTCCTCGCGCCCTACGTGCTCTTCGCGCTGCTCTACTGCTCCTGCCTGCGCCCCACGCACGCCCCGCTCCCCTCGCGCCGCTCCCACCTCCCCCGCCTCGCCCGCCTCAGCCGCAAGGGCTCCGCTCCTGTTCGTGCACACGTTTAGGATTCACCTCTCACCTAAGCCTCTCTGCGTCTTTCTGCTGACTTTCCGCGAGACCTGCTTTCTTACATTTACTTTTTTTATCTTTCTTATATGTTTCGTTACTTTATTTCTGTCTTTCAAATACTCCTCACATTTTTTTTCAAACTTTCCAGCTCCTTACGTCACCATCTGATTTTTACTACGTTATATTAATTTGTCGTATGTGATTTTATTACTACTATTTCATCTTTATCTGTCAATGTATACATCGATGGTCTGTATCTTTGCCACTGCCTAATAATAAGCTATAAAGTTCTAACTACTTCGCCTAAATTGAAACAGCTCTACTTTTTTCTCTCAGCAATAGAGCCAAACCTGTGGGGCGTTTAGATAAAGGGCTAGTTAATGGTATATTATTCATCATATTGTCTTAAGTAATGTAGGTAATGTTAAATTAGACGCACCATGTTTACATCCCATATTCAAAATTTTAACGCACAAGAGCACGATATGCTCAAAAGCGATAGAAATCATGCTCATCCCATTTCATAATAAAGATTTGGAAAATGTATTTGATAAGGTACACATGAAATGTTTTTATAGTACCTTCTAACATGCATCGCAAAGAATAAAAATAAGTGTATTAGACGATCTGTAACTACTTTAATATTTAACTAAACGTCGTATATGAATGTCGAAATAAAATAGCCGTGAAAATCCAAAAAAAATATTTAAACCTTTTTGATTTACCACAAGAACTAAGTACTTATATCTTTTATTCTTCATGCAAACCATAGATATTTATTATTTTACACGCCTTTTTATGACCGATTACAATAATTCCATCACAGTGTAATGTTAAATCACTAACTAATTTCACTATTCGCTTAAACAAATCAGCTGAAACTATTACTTCCAATAAAATTTTGGATAACTTTACTTACTAAAGATGTGTTTGGATACGATTGTTAGCCTAAGCTGTATGTCGTTACAAATAGTAACCTACCTACTTACAATGGATATTAAGTGTATGTATGTCGTACTCAAAATTTAGGGAATAGTGGTAAGTACTGATTTTAAATAGGAATGAAATTGAAGAAACGTTGAAACGTGATGTTAGGAAATGAGGGGTGTTAGGTCTGGTAAAGAAATGTTACATCTAATGATATTTTGGTTTAATACATTATTACATGTGAACTGGATGTTATCTCTTAGAAATAGACTTCAATATTATTTAGTAATTAGGGATATCTACGAAAAACATTTACTCGGTGTAACACGGCCTACAGTTTTGTAGGAATCATTTTATCCATAATTTAAGGATTCGTCTTTAAGACAAATGGAATTTATGCACATTAATCATATTTAATGTAGTATTAGGTAAGAGTTATTAGAAATGTGAAAATTAATGTTGTTAGAGTCATTGTATCTCACCATTGATTTCTCTGTTTCTATCTTAAACGCGTAGTCAAAATCATTTTACAATCCTTTTAGATGTATTTTCAGTTGTTTGTAGCAAATTTTGTACGAGCGTTTTATACGTATGGGCTTTTAAAATTATAATGAAAAAAAAACATTTTCACTGCTTTACCAGTTTGCTTTTTATCTTACGTTTTAAATTGAGACGATGTATTCATTTGCAGCGTGTTCAACGGTGGACATCAACCATCATTTGTCATTTTACTAAAATATTATACGTAGGTAAGCGTGTTAATAAAAAGGCAACTTCTACACCTGTGTCGCTCACTGTACAGCTGTATGTATAACTATTATCCTTGTATTTAACTAAGTATGTTAATTTTATCTCAATTGTATGCATTGTTTCACTAAACACCCATGTTTCTATATGATCTCTATGCGTCACTGTGACTGTATCATAAACTTTAATATCACTAAAGCTGTGTTCGTTGTCAGATACGTTAGCGATACAATGTCCTATAACGATTTATTTTGAAACTGCGTTTTTATCAACGATTTCGTTTCCACTTCAATTCTTGCTCATTTCTCTATCTCCGTCCTTAATTTCCGGCGAACTTTTAGGTTATTGTGAAAGATTGGGACAATAGTTTTAAAGTAGCTAATAATTAACTTCATCGATCAGTATTTATAGATGTCTTACGTATTCTTGGGCTGTGAAATGGAGTATGTCACCTTTTAGACTACCAAACGCAATTGAAATTTTAAAAAGGCATTGTGAACAACACCTTTCAGACGTCACCGAATCTCGCCATTCCATCCGACGTCTCCAGAGCTGGAATGAGCTCGTTTTTATTCGTTCGCTCATTGTAACGTCAATTAAAATAACATCGTTTACATATCGATATACGATAATGTTTTGGAATATGCGACGTTGACGATATGAAGCCCTTTTTGATTCCTGTACGTCAACACAATCAGGCTATCGAATGGTTATAATTTTTGGAATTTCCATAAGTAGTTGAATGTTGTGACTTAAAATTACAGGATCTATTACATAAATGTATTATCAGTGTCTAATTGTCTATGTCTGAAAGGATTTTAATAAACGTATACCCATCTGTATATGTGTTTTATTTATTAATGCCCCGCCTGTAGTTTTACAGGTATTTCACAGGAATAAAGGTCTTCAAGGCTAGAGTGAATAAGTACTACTAGGTCGTCGTGCTCCATCTTAGACCACAACGTCGCTTAACATCAGGCGAGTTGGTGGTCAAACGCCGACCTATTCTACATAAAAAAAAAGATAAAAAATAGTATATAGGTTATTTCAGGCGTAAACTACACACACAATTGGGTGAGCAATTTCAGCTTGAAGAACTAACAAATATCAAACATACACTCACTTACAAACTTTACCATAAAAGTGAGCAAGTTTATAGGTCAAATGGCTAACCCTAGTGTTAGAGTATTTATTTAGATTGGTATTTATTAGTGTGGTTGTGATTGTTTATTAGTAAAACTACAAATTAATTCTTGTCGATAATATATTTGTAACTTAGAAGCTTAAGTGTCTCCTATTTTAGACTTTTTACGTAGGGACATAAAATATAAAATTTAAATTGAAAATATTCAACTTAGAAGTAAAAAGAGTACAAAAGTATCGTTGAAAATGAATTAATACATGTTCATGTGTTAGGACTTAGTCTCAACAGAATTCAAGCATTATATAATGTTTCTTCTGTTTTTTTTTCGTATAAATAGGTAATTACCTAAAATAGTTTATTTGAATTTTGATACATAACAAATGTGCTTATAAATGCTTTAAATAAACATACAGTTACACACACAGTTAGTTACATGTATAAACTTAATTAAATTAAAACAATGCAATAAGTAAAATAAAGTACCAAAACCTAGTACCACACGTAAAACGTAGTAACATTGTACATTTTGAACTACATATTTTAATAGTTTATTAAACTATTGATATGATGTTATATTTTATTCTTGGTTTAACATAATTTGCTACAAAAAATATAGACTGGTCAGAAGACGCAGGAAGATGGGGTTATATTAGTTCTTCCCTTCTGTTTGGCAAGCTAGGAACTTCTCGGCTTCTCTCTGAAACAAATTGAAAAGAAAGATCTTGAATACTGAAAAGGATAAACATTTAACAACCACTACCGAGAGGCTAGTAAAGACCGCACTGTCTCTGATCTCACTCTATGTCAATGACAAAGATAAATAGCCAGAACACTGTCTGTACATAATATTTCTAAGAGCTAGTTACCAAAGTACCGAAGTAAGGACCTACTTTTAATATTTTTTGAAGAGTTTTTAAAGGTCGGCAACGTACTCGTATATCAGTAACGTCTGCGGCATAGTTACCCCACTCATGGTTAACCTAAAGACGGCGGTGTATGCTTCACCACTTACCACCAAGACAAGTGCTTGCTTATTTCTTATCTATCTAGGTATACCTAGGTATCTAGAGGTAAAGTTTTATTTTCATTCTATGTTCGCGCTTGCCCGCCATCTCGCCTCATGTGGCCTACGGTGGAGCACGCTTGCCTAAGAGGAAACGATTCACTTAAGACTTTATTTAACTGTTAACACCACCACTCACCACTCAGGTAGATGTTTCTATGTAACCTCGAAAACTGTTGGTCCGATTTCTAAAAAAATGTCACTAATAGTACACAATCATCGAGAGCGAAAGTCTACATGTTTATTTGTTACTTCTTCACGCTGAAATGCATGGTTGGATTTTGATGTTATTTGGTATGGACATATCCTACATCACATCGGCCAATTTTTAATAACATGTGACACAGCGGTGCGCAACAGACTATAGTCCATACTTACTAATAAAGATAAGGAGATAAAGAGAAGATCAAGAGGTAAGATTTGTGAGTTTGTTTGTCGGGGGTAATATCCGAAACTACAGGACCGATACTAAAAATTCTTTTACTACTTGAAAGCTTCCAAGTAGTAATGTAGTGTATGTATGTAATGTAGTGAATTTTTAGACCGATTCTAAAAATTTTTAGTATCGGTCCTGTAGTTTCGGATATTACCCCCGACAAACAAACTCACTTAAACAAATTTTTAGAATCGGTCCTGTAGTTTCGGATATTATCCCTGAATACCATAGGGAATGCGAGCAAATCCGTGGGCGAAAAGCTAGTACTGTATAAAATAGTTGTGGTTATTTACCTGTATGAGTTTGTAAATGGCGTAGATCCCCTCCTCGCTGACGCAGTCGCTGTCGGAGCGCACGGAGCGCTTCCCGTTGCCCCAGTCCGTGCTGAAGGTGAGCTGAGCTTCCGACACCAGCAGCAGCGCCGCCAGCACCAGCCCCAGGAGGAACACGCGGCACATGGCTGTCGGGGAAGGTGAAAGTAAAATAATCGCTATGATAAAAAAAGCGCAGTACATAAAAAGAGACGAGTCAGTAATTTTTTAATGATAAAATAGCGTTTGAACGCAAATTACCAACTCCGCGTTTCTACTAACTAATTGTTTTTTTAATTGCCTCAAATTAACTCTTTGAATATCAAAGTATCAAAAGTGGTCGATTTCTAACAATTTAATTAAAACCCATAGTGTATACCTAATGGAAAGTGATGATGCTGTCTAATATGGAGCACGCTTGCCTATTCACTTTTGTATTGATGAGAACTAGGGTGCTACCACAAAATTGGCAATTTCCATTCAAATTTGTCATATTAGTCGATTTGAATCGTCAGTTTCGATGTCCGTGTTCGCATCTCATGTCGTAATTACTACAACTAACTATTTATTAATTGGTATTTAATTTTTTTCTCAGCTTTTTAAGAAACCGTTATTAAAGCTAAGGAATCCTCAGTTTCGGCGTGTCCGTCAATTTGTTTCGAAATTTCAAATTTCGAATCGATAATTATGACAACCTTTTGAAATATTCCGAGTCTAAAAAGTTTTTGATTTTGTGCGTAGAGTATAAGGAGGTTTTGTGTCGAGAAGACTGTTTTCTGTTGCGTTAATTACATTTTGAAATTTAAAACTGATTGACCGAGTTAACTTTCTATCAACAAAAAAGTCTGATAAAATAAGTTAAAAATAAATACGTTCCATAGAAAGCCACAAAAACATCTTTCCACGTGGAATCATTGTTTGTTCATAAATAAACTTAGGTCGAACTCAATCTTTTAGCGTACTGCGTATCACGACTACTTGAAAATCTATTTTTAGAGAGAGGCAGGTAGGAGGCTCCAGGAAAGATAATTGGGTCAATATCTGAGAATACGGCATTTATTGGTAAAGGTAAAGTGAGGAGGAGAAAAGGGAGTGAGGTGAGGGGGGAAATGAGGCGAGAAGAGGAAAAACACATTAGTAACGGTGTCTGCCAGATCGATGGATTTTCAAGTACATAAGTGTTTTTACTGTATTTTTGATTTTAATTCACAGTATTTTTTAAATAACTGGAAAAACTTAAGGCTTTAGCTTGGCGCTTGGAAAATGTTTCATGTACCTACTTAGCTAAAAGGGATAAATAGGAAAGGATCTGAATAGATTATTTTAAAATAGCACTGTGATGTAAGCTGATGATAAATTAGGAAGAAATAGGCGTATCTACTAGATAAACGTGTAACAAAATGATAAAAAAATTTATTAAAAACGTAAACCAAAGTAAAAATAAGTAAAACTGAAAATTATATAAAAACTTACTCAAAACTGTTTTAATAGACCTTCTTGACACCAAAAAAATCAGTTTGTATTTCGGATTTTATTTTTTATTTATTTTTATGTGATCTTCAGATCCTTTTTCACAAAGATCGAGATAACAACTGAACAGCACATGACAGGCATTGTTCTTTTATAGGCAGATCTAATTGAGCTGTATTTTCACAGGTTTCAGGCAAATCAAATGAAACCCCGAAGATAATGAAAAACTGCCCACTAATGTGGAAAACAACGGAGATTGTCCACGCAGCTTTTGAACTTCATTAAAAGTTCAAAATTGAATTAGAAACTTGCTTTTAGCAAATGTTTTTTACATAAGTACTTACCTAACTTCTTAACCTACTAATATTAGCCTATTAAACAGTCGGCATTATGCTGAGTTGGGGCCAATTTGTGACTTTACGTAGGGATTATAAGATTAGTCTTTGTGATTTTAAAAACGTTCGTTGGTCACAAATAAACTTCTTTCTTTTGTCCTACGATAGTTATTTTTGTATTATAATACCTTATTCAAATAGAAAAAACATGCTCGTAGCGCCTGTAGCGTAGCTTTGCTACGAATTTATTTAATTACTTATGAAATCAATTTCTTGTATCCCCAGCGTAGCTTTCGTTGCCTTACTACATACATTCTTATTCAATTGTAAAATTGTTTGTTGTTGCTCGTCCCTCGAGCCAGATGGAGCGGACTTGATCCCAGTTGAAGATTCCAATTTGTTTATTAAGTAAACATAATATTTGCGTATTTAATGTCGTCTGCTATATAACTGAAGCCCGGTGTATGACGATAGGCTCGTCCCCTGTCATATTTGGGACAAAATATCGTTGAAATGTGAGTTTTACAATACATCTCTGCCAGCCCCATTGGAGGAAAGGCGTGACGATATGTGTGTTTATTTGCAGAGATATGGAACTCGTTGCCTGCGCCTGATACAATCCAGGGATGTTCAAGAGAAAAGTGAATAGGTATCTCCTAGGCAACCATGTTACACCGTCGATCATGTCGTCGCTTCCCATCAAGCGAGTCAGTGATCAAACAAATGTCTAGTCCGATGTAAAAAAAAAAAAGAAAAAAATGTTGATAATGACTGTAGCATAACGTAGCTTTGCAACGAATTTACTTAGCTACAGCTAAAATTGCTCGTAGCGTCAGCGTAGCTTTCGTTGCTTTGCTACGAATACTCTTACATAATGTAAATTTGTTCGTAGCGTCTGTAGCATACCATCGTAGCTTTGTTACGGATTTACATACCTATCCACTGGGAAATTTATGCGTAGGTAGCGGCTGTTCATCGCGTAGCTTCGCTACGAATCGATTTTTTTCAATTATTGGTTAACTCGGAGATCAACTTACTTGCTAACTCTCTGCCAAGTTTTGTATAGGGTGTTGCGGTTCAATCGTCGGACTACGAAGTTCACAAAACTATGAGCCTATAAAGCATAGCAGCACTCGGATACATTATAATTTCCAGCGTTTTACAATTTGTTTAATTAAAAGTTAGGCCTACGCTTTGACCACCACTCTTATTATTTAGGTACCTACTTCACATTTCCAATCATGAAACTTACTTTTTCTATTGACGTGGAACGGTGGTACATGACGACAATATGCTGATGAGAGCACTCTTTTGGCTTCAGCAATTGACCACCAACCATATACCTACCCTCATGCCTGTAGTATGCATGCCGAGTGGTATAAAAGCCCCTGCAGCCCTCAGCACGGCATCACACACCCTCCACCTTCGACGGTAACCTCCTCGCCCTCTCGAAAAACACCGTTAAGGTAAGAACAGAAAGCACTTAACAGTTATCTACTATCCTTTTTACATTACAAATGCGGAAACTTGTGTGTGTGTTTCTGTGACTTCTTCACACTCAAACGGGGGGACGAATTTTGATCAAATTTGGTATACAAATAAAAATTTACTTATTATTAAACCCCATTGCACCATATGCGAACACTGTGGACCCCGCACTTGGAAAACCCAGTATCGCGGGCGTCCACTTGAACGACTTTACATCAAGTTTATAGCAGACTAATAACAAAATAAATTATAGAAATTTAAAGACAATTACAAATTTAAAATCAAATATGGTATGAAGGTAGGTATACCATAGCATAACACCACTACTACTAGACTACTATTGCAGATGATATCGATGAGTGCAGCTAGTACCCAGTTTAAAAATTAATGTTCATTTTAGTTTTAGCTTTACAGTAATACTTGTTACTTTTTTACAGAACCTCTAGTAAGATGTACAAGGTGTTGTTCTGCTTGCTGGCGTGCCTGGTGCTGCTCAGCTCGGCGCAGCTCACGTTCACGTCGAGCTGGGGCGGCAAGCGCGCCGCCATCGCTGGCTCCCTCAACTGCAGGAACGACGACGCCGTCGCTGCCGTTTATAAACTTATTCAGGTAATAAAATAGCCAATTTTTTATACAACCGACCAATCGTTATCGTGCGAATCGTCTATGCTTCATATTTGGCAAAAATGCTTTCGTAAGCCCGGCGTCTGTCCGGCTGTTCTCCACAGGTCCCATTTCTAAACCGATTCTCGTAAAATTTTGGGATTTAGTTCGATAATTACAACACTAATTCATTTCATTTATTAGGTCCGTAAGTAAACATACACTTATAACGTCATATTTTACAATAGTTATTTTATAGATACAGTTTAAATTATTAGCGGCTATAATGCCTTGTCAACTTTAAAAACCTGAAAAGAGGCCTTGTCATTGAAAATAAAATATTACTTTATCCTAAAAAAACGTGTGAAATTCTAAATACGGTGTTGTCCGAAAATTGTTGAGCGTCACTCCAAAATCGCATTTTCGTGTAATTTTTAAGCTAAGCCTTTTTATTTAAGGCTGTATTTAATCTAAACTCAGCCTCTCTAATCTAAAATTTTATTGGGGCGATTTTTTCAAGCAGGTACATAAAGCTTGTCGAGTTTTGGTCATACAGTCGACTCTCGTTAATTCAAACTTGCGATAATTCGAACATCTCTATAATTTAAAGTTATCATGAGTTCCCTACAAAATATCTTTTTATTTCCAAGTGAATAAAAATGTATTCACTTGGTAATTCCAACGAAAAAATCATTGCTATACAACAAAACGACGCGTTAATTCGAACTCAACGGCGTCCAACACTCGACAATTCAAAGTTGCTTGCAAAAAAAACGTGCTTGCTTTGCAAAAATGTGCTTTAAAGCAAACCAGTATAACAGAGTTCTTTCGAAAGATTAATTAATTCACATTATTAATACATCTATGTACATGAATGGACCTCTGAACTTTTGTTATTGTTACAGAATAGCAGTTAATAAATAGTAATTGATCAACACTTAACAATTTGAAGTTTTATTTATTTTCTCTCAAAAATTTCGAACCATTTGATGTTTCAAACACTCGATAATTCGTAATATTTTTAAGAGTCTCTCGAGTTTCGAATTAACGAGAGCCGATTGTATTTCCGTTCAGAAGGTTGAGCGAGATTGCCAATAAAATATTGAAAGGCGTTCGAATACAAATAATAAATTTGTGGACCCAGTAGACTTCTATTTAATTTTATTCATGTACCTACCTGTTCTTCTAGTTTTTCTCAGAACAAAGTAAATAATTTCACCTGACATTTAATGAAAATGGAAATTTTCTTGATTGCTTTTCAGAATGAAGCCGAAAAACTGCTGTTTTGCCAGAAACCTTGAAGGAGTTGCCACGAAAATTAAGTTCCACAAACGACGTCTGCTTTACGTATTCTAATTAACGAAGTTGTTTTTGTTATGAACACTTAATTAAAAGTTAATAATATGTATGGAATTTTAGGAGCTTTTAATAAAAAAGATGATTGATATTTATTCTTGTCTTTTAATTATTTATTACCTAGTTGTATACAGACAGTATGAAGACAGGCTAGGCGACTGACCACATCATAGCTCATCTAACGTTCAGGGGCCCTATTCGGAGATTTGAGATTTTCATCTCACCTTCATTCGTCCTTGTTGCTCATTTTTGAAACGTCATAGGTGTGAGAGTGACCAAGATAAAATCTCATCTCATCTCACGCGCAGGAATAGCCCCCCTGGCCGAAGATGCTAATAGTACAACTTTGTAACCAACTGTAGGTTTATCATAGTAACCTAGGTTGTCTAGGTGCCTGTGGCGCCTTACACAACACAGACAGCCGGACAGACGCCGGACATACGAAAGCATTTTTGCGCCGAAGCTAAAGCATTAGACTCTACGCTCGCTCGGTCGAAAAAATCTTTTAGAGTGATAGTTTCGTAATCAATTGTATTTATTTATTTATTTAGGTAGAAATACCAACAGTTTACATTTTAGACATTAATAAAGAAAACAATTAAGTACTTAATAACAGACTTCTGAAATGAAAACCTATTTATAGGTATTTACAACATTCTTATTCTAATACTTTAACTAATTATTGTACATGTTCACAAATTATTCATCTAATTATTAGAATTTCTACATTTATTTGCCAAAGTTATTGTAAGTATGGTAGGTTTGTTTTTAGTAAGTTGGAGAAACAAAATTAATAAAATATACTTATATTACAAATTAAATTTAATTAAATTTACACCGAAGATGATATAACACATTTTACTTATTAGAAAGCAGTTATTATTAGCTTATTAGATTGTAGCTAGGCTTCTGAGTGTACCTAATAGGTGCGTTCCACAGAATTCTCATTTTGATACCTAGGTATTTTATTGTAGGTCTTTGGTGGAGTCCAGATTCCAGATAAAATATTGATTTCACTCTAATTATTATCAGTGCCACTGTTGCCAGTGATCTTCAGCAAAAAGGTCGCTAAATGAAAGTTCTTTTAGTTATGACCTACCAGATGAGATGGTTCAGAGTTATACCTACTTATGTGCCTATCTAAAATATAAATTTAAATCTCTAAATCTTAAGTAAGATAGACCTTTGAGTAGGACTAACTACTCTACTTTAACACAAAACGGTTAGGATTTAGGTATAAAGATTGATACTTCAGTTTTTATTTTACGTACCTACTTATTCATTTCCAATGTGGCCAAAAAAGTAGGTGTAAAGGTCGCCACACATTAGATCATATCAGAACGTCGCCGCAGAGACCCCGAAGACTACCGTTGGCCGCCGGCGCGGGAACCCTAAGGCTGCGTTTCCATTGAGGCGGAGCTGAGCGGAGCGGTTCCTAGCTGACCAATCACAACGCTCTAAATCTCCGCTCCACTTTAGTGGACGCAATGTGATTGGTCAATTACGCACCGCTCCGCTCAGCTCCGCTTCAGTAGAACCGCACCTTTAACCACGCGTCGCAGGCGGTGTGTTATCTCGCCGTCCGCGAGTTGCCAGCTTGCTGTCACCGCGAACTTGGATTTCTATGCGCGCGGTGACAGAAATAAAGCGAATTGAAGCGATGATAGCCTAGTCGGAGAAGGCTCGCTCCTCAAGCCAGAGGGAGCGGGTTCGGACCCAGCCGAAGGCACGCATCAATTTGTTATTTGCGTGAACATAACTAAGTGCGTATTTAATTTCATCTGCAACATTACTGAAGCCCGGTTATGTATGGATTGCGCTCTGTCACATGTGTACACCTTTCTCAGCCTTTCATGACGATATGTTATGGTGACAGAAATTCAGTATTATGTGCTTCCTACATATTATAAGGGATTTGTGATTAAAGTTGAACACACCTAGGACTCGGCGCGCTGTAAGTACGCGGTCCGCTCGCTTGAAGTGCGCCGGCCGGCTGTCAGTCGCGTTGTTTGGTCGGCAGCGGCACTGCTAGCTCGCCGCCCGTTGGTTTTATAAATTATCAGTTGGGGGCTGAGCTACCCACGTCCGTAGGAGTGTACTCTATTCTGTTTCCCTACACGTGGTCCCCGGGTAGTGCTAACCGGGTAGCAAACTCTGGTGGGAGGCTTCGGCCGTGGCTAGTTACCACCCACCGGACCAAGCCATGCCGTGAAATGACCTAGTTGTGTTTCGGGATGTAGTCCGGTGTAACCGTTCCGAAGATGGGTCTGAGCAGTAGCGCACTTGTAGCGCCTCGCTCAACTGCCGTCTTTGTACTTCTTCACTCAACAAAACTTCAAGGCTATAGTGAAAAAGTACCTTATAGGTCGTCGTGCTCCATCTTAGACCACAACGTCGCTTAACATCAGGCGAGTTGGTGGTCAAACGCCGACCTATTCTATATAAAAAAAAAAAAAAAAAAAAAAAAAAAAATGAAATATATTATACCTACGCGATACGATTAAGGCTCGATCATACCACGATTTTGCACCCACACACACACGTTTACTTAAGCCACTTCATTTAGAGTTGAAAATCGTAAATCCTGATAGTAAAACGAAATCGGCGCGTAATATTATTTTTTTTTGCCGTTTTTATTGGTATTTAAGAACACAAATAAAAAAAAGTTACTCGGTAACTTTAGAAACCTGATCTGGCTATATTTTAATAATCGAAAAAAAATGTGTTGTAAATGCTGAAAATTCGTTGAGCACGATTCGTTCCGGCCATACTGTTCGACATACGAAAGGAAGCCATATTGTTCCAAAAGGAAGTGATTTTCTCACAGTAATTAAGAAAACTTAGTAAATTAATTTCGGAATTAAAAACAAACCATTATTAAACTCCCAAAGTCTAAGTAAGCCATTCCCGTTTCAAGATACAACCTTAGTCGAATAGCATAGTGTTATTAGTTAGTTAGCCTAGTAGCAATGTGGGCATGTTGTGTAAATTTATATAACAGTAGTGTAGTTTTTAATTCACCTAAATGATTTGCTGTGTTCAATCCTTTCTTTCAATTGATTTACTCCTCACTATTTACTTAAGCTGGAAGAGAAGTATAATTTGAATTTGTAGATTGAAGGGAAATAAACAACAACTTAGTAGTGTCATACAATTTATTTCATACAGCCTGTCAAGTACAAAATCCAGTCATACAATTCAATACATAAACTTTTTATTATCATGGTCATACAATAAGTTGTAATTTTCTATGATGCAGATGGGGACAGCACTTGTGAGACTCCGCTGGTGTCCAGAGACATCCTGCTGGCTCCGGGAGGGGGGTCATCCTCATCCAGAGCTTCTCGCATCCGCCTCTTGTATATCTCACTATCAGGATTATTTTCTTGATTCCTACATCTGTCCAGCTTCTTTTCGATAAGCCTGACTCTTTCCCGAGCGGGACTCTCAACCATTTTAACTAGAGACCGGATTTTTCTTACTGCTTCTATCAGAATTGCAAGTTTGTCTTGACCGGCATCTCGGAATAACATGTCTGTTACGTAGCTGTCTAGATTTTCCTGTTCTTTACTTGCTGCATGCAAGACAGCAGCTAAAGCTATCTGTGAGGGTGCATATAGTAGACATGCATCAGTCAGGAACACTTTTTCTAAAAATTCATCAATTCCCATTCGGAGACGCTCGGGGTTAGCCAGTGAGCAACGAGTCTTTATATCAATAAGAAAGCCTTCGACCGGCCGGAAAGGGTTATGGATCGTCAAGTGGTAATTTAATTGTTGCATCAGTAAAAGTTCGTTGTTTAGTATGATGTCCGAGGCCTTGTCACGATCTCCTTTGATATTAGCCACAAATTGCCCGATAGACACGTTAAACTCTTCAACTTTACACGCTAAATACACACAAGTAGCCAGAATCTCCTTCGGATGGTAGTCCATGGACGAGTTGTAAAGATAGAACCGTTTGAAATAATGAAAGGCCGTACCGACGACTCCTTTAGGCATGGGCGGGCTGAATCTTTTACAGAACTCTTTCAAGTGGAGCTCATACTGCTTTAGTAGCTGTCTCTCTTCATCGGGAGATAGGAAGAAGTTGTAGCGTTGATATTCGTCGATGTGGGTACCGTGTCTTGATATGTACGATAAGTTGTGCTTCTCTCGATGGCGACCAAGTTCATTTTCTTCACTAAACGTCCAGAACTTTCTTTGGGTGCTTGAGGAAAACATTTCACATGATTTTATTTAAAGTAGCCTTTTTTCAGATTGCGTTCATTTTATCTAACTTGGCGAAAAGAAAACGTTTTTTGTTTTGTAACTTTTGCAAAACGGACAACTTCTTTTTTGTAGCTAGTGTGACCATCAACAAAGAGAATTTAAATACGGGGGATCAATCAAATGACAATTTTAGGCTAAAACTATGAATGTTCGGAGTTGAGAAACGTACGGCAGTCCAACAGACATCCGAATGAATTCCGAATTATAGAACTAGAGATCTAATGAAGTGGGAAAAGGAGAGAAATTCATCATCATGATCATCACTTTTCCGCTTTTTTAAAAGGTTCATTTTTGTTCTGACTTTGACTGACGCTGTTATGACTTGGTTTATCCATGGTCATAAAATTAAAAAAAACAATTAAAGACACTTGACATTTGACACTGACAGTCAAGACAATTGGTCATACCATGTGGAAGGGAGGGACGAGGGAGGGAACTGGTAACACTGACTCACTGAGAGTGAGGTTTGATTTGATTTGAGTTTGTGTGCTTTTAGTTTCGATATCGACTGTTCTGTTGTAAAAATTGATAAATTAAGTATTTTATAATTGTAGCGGCATTATTTTTTATTGAAAAAGCAATGTCACGAGCAAGTGATAGGCCTAACCAGGCCCAGACTTACAAATTAGTAGTGGTTGGCGGTGGCGGTGTCGGAAAAAGTGCTATCACTATTCAGTTCATTCAGGTATCTATTGCCGTATTTAAACCAATTTCACCTTTACTACTATCACAGCCACACCTTTAGCTATCTTTGTAATTTAATTCTCTGCGTGTGTTGTAAAAAAAATATCCTAAACCACTATAACTTTCCCGCGATGTGTTCATTCTTAAAAATAGTTTGTAAGACGATTGTCAAGGCCTATGGAAGGCTAAGACGCCTACGGTCTCGCATCTGGCGCTAAAAGACCTTTTTCCCCTTTCAGAGTTATTTCGTGACGGATTATGACCCCACTATCGAGGATAGTTACACAAAACAATGTGTCATTGATGATATACCAGCTAAATTGGACAGTAAGTATGAGGTTTGCAGT
This sequence comes from Peribatodes rhomboidaria, assembly GCA_911728515.1. Lineage (NCBI taxonomy): Eukaryota > Metazoa > Arthropoda > Insecta > Lepidoptera > Geometridae > Peribatodes > Peribatodes rhomboidaria. The sequence continues at coordinate 1,394,167 of OU452184.1, read as the reverse complement.
TGTTTTTAATAGTAAACAAGGCTTGAGTGTCTGTAGGTGTGGAATGTGGCACATCCTACTTATGTAGGCTGAGTTAACCCTGATATAAGTCAATAAACAATGACTGATCAACACTTGTATCAAAAGCTAATCTGCATCAGATGATTTTATGATGTCTCCTATTCTCATACAAAAATCACCAAAGACTTTTATACAGGGCTATCAGAAAAGGATGTACTAAGCCTCATCATCATTATTGTCATTGTACTCATAATTATGAACAACTTTTACTATGGAGACAACTCTGAAATTATGAGAAAAAAAATCAGCTGTTCCTTATAAAAAGTTAACTGATTGTCAAAAAAAAAGGTATGGAATAGCAGATTTTCTTTTCTGATTACAAAATAAAATAACAATAAAATAACCTCCTTTCCACTCCTCAACCTTTTCTGATAACCCTGTAGTTAGTTTTTATTAAGTAGTTAATTTAAGTAGTTATTTTAAGTTTAATTAGTAGGTAATGCACAAGTTTGTGTTAATATGTAAGTAGTTGACTACTGAGGTTACTTCTATTGATTTTGATAAAACTATGTTCAAAACTTAGTTCACAAAATGAGCTAAGGGTACCAGACTGTTTTAAAAATTATATTCAGAGAGCTGAATGGACATTATGGCTTTCTCACTCAAACAATTCAGCGTTTTTAAAGATACAAAATTACTGGGTGAGCATTTGAAAATTGTTTTAGAAAAACTATTTATCTTACAATATAATAGTTATTTAAAGTATTTTTAGTTTTCATACCTTTCTCTAAGACAGAGAAAAAGATCATCAAGAAATTGTTCGATGATATTTTTCTCTGTTCTGTATGAAAACTAAAATTAGTCTAAAATAACCATTATATGTATTATTAGCTAAATAGTTAACCTATAACCATTTTCAATTGCTTAAACAATCATTTTTCATTATTAAAAATGCTGTATTGTGTGAAAGCAATAACACCATGTTTAATGCTCTTAACAAATACACAGAGCATTATTAGTTTTTCAACAAACTCTTATTAGCTCTACTTGTGACTCACAAATAATTATAAAATCTCAAAACTAAATTTAAACCTGCTTCTAAAACCATCAAATTGAAATGATACTTTGTATGTATGCAGTTCAAATGAAAAAAACTATAATTAAATTTGATATTCCGATAGTATCTCATAATAGTGTTAAAAACCTCAAAACAAACTGTATTAAATTTATACTTTGATAATTATAGTCTGACTTTGATTTGGAAGGTTTTGAGCACCAATATTTTTACAGTCTTGGACACGGCTGGCCAGGAAGAGTTCAGTGCGATGAGGGAACAGTACATGCGCTCTGGCGAAGGCTTTCTCCTTGTCTTCTCGGTGGCAGACCATGCAAGCTTCGATGAGCTATACAAGTTCCACAAGCAGATCCTCCGCGTTAAAGACCGGGATGAGTTCCCTATGCTCATAGTCGGAAACAAGGCAGATTTGGATTTGCAGAGAGTTGTAAGTATATTTACTTATTTATTTATTTATACATATTTGGGTTACTAACAGCTTATTAATAAAATGAATAAACTTCAAACAATGCCACATACAAATAAATCCTGATATAAATAGAGATCAGATATTCGAATATGTAATTACCTAAAGTTTGCTTTTTCTGCCAAAAGGGTATGGAAGCACCTTTTAATCTTCTCAGGCATTTTTTAGACATTTTACTGGCTGGAAGTGAATCCGATTTTCAAAGTTAGCATACTATCCACAACTAACACAAATTTGTTATTCCAAGCATCAAGGGGGTTTTAAATTTTAAATGATGTGTTCTTCATACTTTTCAACCCTTGAGGTTAAGGTAAATACATGTACCTGAATATTCAATCTTTTGTTATAAACCTTTACATTAGATTTATGTAAAGAAAAAGGCTGAGTCAGGTTTGAGGTCTACTGGCAATTTTTGTAAGGATGCAATTTTAAAGTGGAAAAGTTTTAAAAACTATTTCCTTATTTGGTAAATAAATATCATATTTATTTGGTAATCAATTACCTTTGTGTCATATAGCCTAGTTGGTCTTTATTAAAAAGGAAAAAGTACCTAAGAGGAACATTTTTTTTTAATGAAAAGTGAAACGGAATAACAGAAATAAAACAAAAAAACTAATACTTAGTTCAATAAGTTAAAAACGAATACTTAGTTTTTAACTTATTGAATAGTTAAGTTTGGATGGATCCTAAACTTAATACATGTGGCTATAGTTATCCCGTAGTATTTTTCAAGGAAATCCAGTAAACCCGCAAACGAGTCACGCCTATACGTCATCTGCATTAGATCAAATGAAGGAACTTAAACTTTTCTACTGTCACCCATGAGATTTGTTTAGCAAATGTGTTGGTGGCTCCCTTACCAACTCCACTCATGATGTTGTAGGATCCTACTAACCGCCTAGTTCCTGCCTATAGCGTAATGACGTATTGGGACTTATAATAATGTGTATAATTCCAATAATAAGATTTATGAATGAAAACACCACTTATGAGTTTGGTTTTACAAATAAGGAAAACGCAAATTGACTGTTGCTTACCTAATTGTTGGCGGGAAAACTAGGATAGGTAAGCATAGAACAATGCAGGACCAGACATTTAAAAAATATATGTTTTTTTGATTTCTGACGTCATAACGTGGCATATGACGTTAGAGATACAATACAATAGGAAAGCCGTGTAGGCGATGCGTCACAGGAACAAAGAAACAGACACACAAGTAGGTACTTTACGCATCTTCCATAGTCTAGGCTTAAAACAAAACCGCTTTCCGCGTCTGTCTGTATGTAGTCCCCGAGACGGGCTTTTAAAGAGAAACACTTTGTCCTGATCGCTCACAACAGTTTTTATTGTTTTTCACTTAATTTAACACCTTTCTACTTCTCTTAATATTTTTAAACATTTAATCCCGCTTTCACTAAACTCTTACAATCGCCATCTTTTCATCGTCTTAGCCTCTCTCTCACAAAAAACCTCTCGCTCTTTTCCACATGTATTCCTCCCGCTCACTCGTATAACGCTCTTTCATTCTTTTACTCATCTTAGCATACTATTCCTGTCTTGCTCACTTGCATAACGCTCTTTCACCCTCCTACATGTGAATGCGCTAATTCCACGCAATTTTCACCATCAGTTTGACGATTTTTCACGAAAAGTGTATAGGTACCGTTCGAAGCCGGGGCGGGTCGCTAGATTATAATATTAGTGACATAAATATACGCTATGAAATAACACTGGTGGCAATTGATCCAATTTGTGTTTGCGCCTTGTTGAATTAATTAAATGTTCCCAATGTCAAATACGTGGCCACGCCTGCGTCTAATGTTTACTTTTAATGTTTTAATTATTTTTAACAGTTTAAAACACAGACCTAAGATTTTTTTTGCTTCGCAAAAGACCAACGAAGCGTGGGACAGAGAAGTCTCCATCGAAATGTAAACTCCACAAGAGAGAAAGAGGTCGCCTACAAATAAAATGTTAGTCAATTTTTCTTTTGTCATTAATGACAGCGCGCCACCTGGGAACACGCGAAAATTCCTATGATTTATATTTTTACTAAAATAATTATAAATAGACTCAAAAGAGAGCAATTGTAACTAAATGCAGTTATGTTATCTTGTGAGTAAAGCAATTGTGATGTGAATCCAAGATGTAACCCACAAAATTTGTCGTTTCATGGGTAAATATGAAAATTCCATTGTGATGTTTTTGTCTAAATTTTGTCTAAAACATAACATAAATTGGTTCCAAAAACCGATTTACCAGCGGTATGTTGTTGTCGTTTCTTCGTAACATCTATATTTCCTAGACGAAAGCAGAATTGGTGATGAAATTCAGCATTAAAATATTAGTTAGTTTACGCTCGATTTTCACTAGAGATGGATAAAAAGATGACGTCATTATTATCGATAGTTTTTAGCAAAGTTCATTAGGTAGGCGATGGGTGCAATACATAAACAAAGCATACATTTTTGAATCAATGCCATCAAAAGTAAATTGACATTCTTCTGAGTTTGTACTGAATGATGAGGTGTAAAACATTTTTGTATTATAATATATAAGTATGTACCTTCAATTTCTGATCATCATTTTTAATTCAATTTACACATTTTGGGTGTCTTACATCCAAGTCTAATTTAATTATATTTAATTAAATTAAATAATATCTATGTAAATTATAAATAAATGTACAAAATCCTAATCCTAATCCGTATACGAGTAAATTTGGTCAAGGGTCACAATTCGAAGCGAATTACTAGGATAGTATTATGTTGATCTTATTATTTACTTTTCTTATGTTAATTTAGATACATGGTGACACTGATATCTAACTCTTCCGCCTAGCTTAACACCCGTTTAGTGATTAATATTCATTTTAGCTCAGCAGCGGTATTACTTGGAACAAAAAACAACTCAATTGGTATGCGAAAGATTATTTTTATCGACAAGCACCCGGAGGACCATTTTTGGTCAATCGATAAATTAATAAGTACTTTTCACAACACTAATTTACTCACGCATGCGCAAATGTTTTTTTGTATCACTATAGAATTGTCACTGTCGATCTTTTACATCCTAGATCTGTGGTTTAAAATGCAAGATCTTCTTGTTAAATGTTTTTTGCAAAAACCTGATTCATTTGTCAACACCTTTGAAGTATTGAAGTAATTAAAGCAATTTAAATGGAATTTAAAATGAGACGGTACTCAATTAGCGGGCTTACTAATGGTTTCTAAGATTGAAAAACGTCATTTGTTTTAACTTCTACGCAGTACACAGTTTATCAGTCGCACCTCAGGGCCGCATTCTAAAACGACACTCAGTTATGAATTTCGATTTAAAACTAGTTTTTAGTAGAGGAAAACTAGTTTCAAATCGAGACTTATGACTGAGTGTCGTTTTAGAATGCGGCCCTTATAGACATAAACTATCATGAATAGGTCGTCTCCATTAATCGCGTGATGTTCTTGGCTACTTTTTATACCTGTGAGCTTATAAGACATGTGCTCTGTATAGGTATCTCTGGAAGAGGCGCAGGCGCTGGCCCGCCAGCTGAAGGTTCCGTACATCGAGTGCAGCGCGAAGGCGCGCATGAACGTCGACCAGGCCTTCCACGAGCTCGTCAGGTTAGTGCAGCAACAAGAACAACAACTACTCATCAACAACTTCGTCATACCATCATCAATACAGCGTCATCATCTTTTTCATCCACGAGAACAATAATTGACCGCAATGAGTCGCCAGTAAGCCGACTCAATTATTTTTCTTTATAATTATTACAAAACTAATTATAACAAAAGTATTATAATAAAACAATAAAAAACATTATTATTATTATTACAAAAATCATCAATTCATTGAACACTAGTATTTTGTGTAAAGTAATGAATTGATGAATTTTCGTGATATCCCATTAGTTTTTGTAAAATAATATGTAGCATCTAAAAAATAAAGACGATGCAATGTTGCAAAATTCGAAAGAATAATAATCGAGTCTTCATACAAAATAACTTTATTTTATTTATTTCGTTTAATCAACAGCGTTATGTAAATAACTAATCACGTGATCAATATTCTATGGAGACGATTTAATTTTTCAATCTGAGACAGTCGTTTACTTTGAAGGGTAGATAATATTTATATTTACTACCTACACTCAAAAACAGCACCTTGTACCTACTATGTGTCACTTAAAAATCGGCTTCCTTAACACAGGTTTTAAACTTAACAGGACATTCCTGTTTGGCCTCTCCTGTTTTAAAACCTGTAATTGTAACATGTAACTTGCAATATGATGGAAATAACGATTTCTTGTGAAGAATATGTTTATTTTTTAGGCTAGTGCGGCGGTTCCAGGAAGCGGAGCGCGTGAACGTGAAGGCCGACTACCGCGCCGGCAAGAAGAAGAAGTGCACCATCTTGTAACGGCCGCTGCCCGACGGATACTGATTTGCGCCTTTCGATACATTTGACACATTTTATGACGGGTGGCTTTATTATCGACAGATTTACGACAGGTGGCTTTACTAAAGACCGACTTTTTGACAGGTGGCGTTATAAGAGACCTATTTTTGACAGGTGGCTTTACTAAAGACCGATTTTTTGACAGGTGGCTTTATTATCGACAGATTTTTTGAGAAATAGTTGTTTCCACGGTTTTGTAACAATTTTATAAGTGTAGCTCAATTAAGTTAACGTGATGGGTCACTAGGAACTGTATAAACCTGGGGCCCTATTCGGAGATTTGAGATTTTCATCTCACTATTTTTCATCCTTGTTGCTCTCGTTTGAAACGTAAAAGGCGTGAGAGTGACCAAGATAAAATCTCATCTCATCTCACGCGTAGGAATAGCCCTCCAGATCTTAGAGAAGTCAGAGATCATGGTATAATAATATACTCCGCAAGGGGCCTACCATGACATCTTAAGATCCAAGATTGTTACGTTTTGTTTTCGACGCTGCGCGACCGCGAGTCGTATCGCCGTGCAATAAGGTCCATGGTCGTGCAGTGTCGAAAACCAAACGTAAGTATTATGGCAATAACATGTCATGGTAAGCCCCCAGGTTTAGCGATCCAAGAAAAAAAGGTCAGGGTGACACGTACTTAGGTCAATCGATGCTTAAGCAAGACCGGACTAAGTAATTTGCAATAAGTTCGAGAGAGACGATGACCTGTGACGTAGTTAGGTGTCAACTTACGGAACGTCAGGCCTTGCCTTTTGGATCATGTCTGAGATGAATAGGGAAGGGGAGAGAAAGAGATGATTTATTCGTGACTTCCTTTTAGCTGACAACTGCTTGGCAAAACGAGTAGTGCTTTAGGAATTTCAATTCGCATTTGGAAAAAGTGAACTAGGTAATTCGTAACTTTAAAATTTAAATTTTGACATTTCCAAGTGACTCATTGTTACGATTGAGCTATAAACATAGAAATATTCGTCTTTTTGGCGATGATCGAAGGTTTTTAAACAATGTTTCCACGTACACAAGAAATAAGAATTAAATTCACAATTGTTCCATTAAGATGAAATTTATATACTTTTCTTGTAATTTATTATTACGCTAAGATATTTATTTTTTTCTTAAACTTTTTTAGTTTCTTAAGCATTACTTTAATTATTTTGTTGTTGATAAAAAATATATGAAATATACTCATGTTTTTATAGGAAGAATCGTTGTGACTTATATTTCTGTAATTATTTGGAGGTTTTAAAAGGAAAATAATATTGAATGACAGTGGTTCTCTTGATGTAAAAACTACGGTTTTTCAATTAAACTTTATCACTCTTATGCATAAACACTGGATAAGCTAATTTGCAGCCTAATTCTAACTCACTGGTAATAGGAATCGGCTTCGTTTTTGACAGACTTCAAAAATGGAGGAGGTTATCAATTCGGCTGTTTTTTTTTTATGTTTGCTACCGCGTAACTTTTTACTTATACCAGTTTAGAAAAGTCGTTATTTGTTTGATCCCATTTTTTCAAAATTCAGTCCTGATGACGGGAAGTCTGTTTTCTTATTTTGAACAAGCGACACGCTCCGGCATTGCACGGCATACTATAAACCTTCAGTGAAAAATTATCTAGCTAATGGTGAAAATCGCACCAAAATCCGTTGCATTAGGAACACTTAGCGGAAATACAAAAAAAAAACGCAAAAAGCGACTTCGTTTTATACTATGTAGAAGAAGAGAAGATTAAAAAAAAGTTAAAGCTTGAAGTGTCGAAATGATGCCGATTTCGGTCGCCAGCCAGTTGGAAAGGTTGCATATCCACCGGAAATGTAAGCGAAAAATAAGCGTTGCACGAGGAACACATCCTATCTTATGAAGGGTCACTTCATACGCAGCAATGCTATTGGTGTGTTTTATCACGCTCGTTTAGCTCGCACAGCTCCCTGAAGCTCCCTCTCCCTCAGAAAATTTACAGATAATTTCATAGCTCAAACAACATAACGAGGGTTTATGTATAAATATATAAGTTGAATAGAAATTTGTACACCTATTAAATGTCTAACTACCGCATATCTATCCTAGACTCTTTTTTAAGTGCCATATGAGTATCAATTTGTATTCATAAAAAATTAACCAATAACACAGCAATCCCCTAGATTTGTTAAAACAATACGTAAAATTATACATTTCGACTTTGTGCGTCAGTGAATCAGACTTCTTTTACAACATTCAGATAATTATTATGTTGTTCATGTAACAATCATATACTTAGGTGTTATGTAAATATGTTTCTAAAACAACACACACATGCCAATATGTTTATTGTATGTTTATCTGGGTTGAACAGCAAACCTTGAAAAATTTAATCAATTGAATAGAAACTCAGTTTTTTTTGGTGTGACCCGAAATGTAACGCATAAGTTTTAAAAAAAATGGTGCTGATTTTTCTAGGTTTATAACTCTGGAAGTATATTTCTTTCCTTTTTACTCTTTAGGGCATTATAGTTCTAATAAGATGACCCGCTCATGAGGGACAAAAATTGCTATGGGATACAAGACTTCTAAAATGACTGGACATAAAATCATAACAAATAAATTTTAGATTGCAGTGGTTTTGAAATAAGTTTCTATCAAAGGCGCACTTTGACTTATCTGGTCAACTTTTGTATTAGAAGTTAAACCAAATACTAATTGTGTAAAAATGTTCAATGTGCTTGTATCATTTGAAACTAGTATGTGCTATGGTATTTACTATCATAGCTTAAAATAAGCAAAATGATAACGTTTTTTTTTTGGAAAAATTAAGTATGTATGTATACTGTTTATGTATAGTAATTAAAATAAACAACTAATGAGATTTTTTTTGTTATTTGCTACATAGCACAGAAAAAAATATCAAAAGATATAAAATGATGATAATTAAAAAAAAAATTAATTAATTATACAATAAACGAATTATGTATATAAAACGCATACGGCTTAGTTCTGTTTGGGGTCTTAGCTGCCCTATACAGGTACTTTAATAGGTTTAGGTCAATTTTGTACGTTAATTTACTGAGAGACGCTATTTTTGTATTGCAATATTGATTTCTACTGTTTTTAGGCATTTGCTAAGCGCACAACCTGACCAATATAACTTGAGCCTCCTTAATAGTTGAATCTGAAGGGTTTCTATATAGCTTCTGTTATTTTTCTTCTGGTGCGTGCAATTTTTTTTCCGTCACTATCTCTCACGTTACCGAAGTAATGCGAGTGAGTGTGACGGAGGTAATATCGCTCGCGGAAAATAGTTCCCCTGATCTGCTATAATGCAAAAAGGATGGCTGGAAAAGAATATAATAGAAATAAAAGAGGCCTTATCTGCTTGTCTCAGTTCCTCTCATGAAATTCTAATCTAGCTATCCCTGTCGCACAATACCAATTATAGCAGATCTGGCGTCAGTCAATGCCGTGTAAATTCGAGGTGTCAAGTTATATTTGTCGGTTTAATCTGCACTAGGGGAGTTTTGATACAAGGTTTACAATGATTTTTATATCAATTTTAGCTTATGAAGAATAATATTTATTATCGAGGTACATTTTTAAAATAATTATTTAACTTGCTTCCGTTACGTTACTAATTATTTAAAATGTTTCCAAACAATTTTCTAATGAATAGCTTTTGGTCACAAAATTCTACCAACTCAATTAAGTACCACCTACTTAGCTAACAAATAAATACAATCTTGAACAATTTAATCGGTCATACTCATTTTTATTTATAAAATAAATATATTATAAATATTGGTCAATGTAAAAGATAAATATGTGCTGAGTCGGTTTCAAACTATGTATTCTAAAAACTCAAGTTAACTTTAAAATTAATGATTTAGTTGGTAGAAATACATCTTAGCCTTTTAAACAACTTCGACTTGACAACGGGCAGGAATACGCGATAAAAATGTTTGGAAACAAAACTTATTTATACCAAGTATACAATGTAAAGTCGCTTACAGTATTTGTTGTGTTGTGACTCTATTGTAACTTAGATGTAATCACTAAAATATGTAACTTACTGTACTACAGACGTGTTCTGCCAAAACTAAGTTTAAAAAAAACACCCAACATCACAGCATTATCTTTTGTTCTTTTGTAATCGTTTTAAAGCTGTGTGTTTTTTAATGTCGTCTTCCCACTCATACTGAGACCATGGCCAAAATTCACCAAGCACTACCAAGGCTATTAAACTAAAAAAAATTTGACAACTCCAAAAAGGTTAATGTCAAAAATGTCTGTTTAATTTTGGTGATTATGAGCTAGGGAATTATAAGAATTGTAACCAACGAAAAATTATACATATGAAAAAGAGGACAAGCTCCGATTTTGTATAGTCATATGCTTTATATGTAGTTGTAAGGTTGTTGTTGTTTTTTGTTGTGCTTATTAAGTGGGTATAGGAGCTTGAAATATATCAGACAGTGAAATCAGAAATTTTGACTTTGTACTGATTTCTTTGGCCTCACAGCTTCAATTGCTTGGTTGTTCTTTTCAGATTACCTGTATTTTGAAGAAGAAAAACCTAGCCTCAATCCCAATCATGATTATTTTCTAAACGTATGGCAATGGTCATCGCGTGTCATCTCGCTCGCGTCTTACGTGTGAGCGAAAAGGCGCACGATGACCATTGCCACTAGGTCTATAAAATAAAGGGGCTGGTCCAAATTATAAAACTCAATTTAAAACTAAATTGGGGTTACGTTGACATGGCTGGGTTTGACAGCTCTACGTGACTTGGTATAAAATTTGAGGATACGCTTAATGTCACAAAACCAACCATCAGTTAATTGTGGGTTATTTGTGTAAATAGTTAAGGGTGTTTACTTCAAACGCTCAGAGTGTATTTAAAGCTGTTAGTCTGCCAAATAATGTGTAAAATAAATCTAGACCTAGTTGCCCAACCTCAGGCCCGCAAGCCAAATTTTGGCCAATAAATCTAATAAAATATTTATTAGCTTATAAACCTCTTTAGAGGTCACTTTGACGTTTTTAATCCAAATGAACAATGTTATACGGAACTAAAACTTATTTAAATAGGTGATCCGACTGCAATGAAATTGAAATAATGGCCCACCTCCAGAATTGGTTGAGTAGTGTTGTCCCAGAACTAGCGGGATTAGGCCAATTTGAATGTTCATTATTTATACATACCGTAAATAATTACTGTAGTATACTTTACTATATCGCGAGTGTTTGTCATAAATTATTATGAATCATGTTAAAACAAATGATCACGTTTTCTAATTTGGGTTAATTTGTTAAAAAAAATGGTTTACGGAGTCCACACACCAAATTCGCCGACACGCCAACACACCCTGGCGACTTGATGACGCCAGCTTTATGTCTTGACGTCGCCGTCGTCGACAGCTTGATTTCTTTTGGAATAAAGCCGACGTCATCAAGTCGCCGAGCTGTGTCGGCGAATCAGTGGCTGGTCTGTAGAATTTTTTAGACTTTAGAGCTTTGAAGTTTACGTGTTATTTTATTTCAATGTTTGGGAAAAAAATAACGTACCATTAAAAAAACTCGATCTTGAAACGTAAGAAAAAATTGCGTTGATTTTATGTGATAGTGTCTTTATGACAAACCTCGCCGACCACCGTTGGTGCAATAATCTAAAGAAAGCTTTAACTAGAGCGGTATATGCTCAGTAACTTACTAAACGGAGAACTGTTATCCAACTAATATTGTATTTGTATAATAAACACAATGTAACATGATGTGCTGTTTTATTGTTGAGTTTTATATTTATCTAGGGAATAGGCAAAAATAATATTTATAACTAATATTATGTTTGTCTAGTTTCGGCGCGGTTTGGCCAATTACCAATGGCCATATCCGTCATATCGGCCATTGTTAGCCGAACTACAGAGAACAAGTTACGAAAATAACATTTAACGTTTTCCGGTTGAAAGTACGAAAACGCTGGTACTTTCGACGGAAACGAAAATGCACTCTCAAATATGTATATAGCTTCCAGTTACGGTCAAGTTATTTAATAGCTTCAACATTTTTTAAGTAGCGTTCAGATCGAGATCGTTCAGATTTTTGCTGCCATGTGCAGCTATTATGTTTTAATTTTCTAGAAATTGTCCAAAACTTTAACCTCACTGTTTTGTCTGTTCTGGACGAGCGAGCTAAGGTTATGTCACTCCAGCTAACACATAGTAAATTTCTCTCAAAAACCAAGTTCGTGTGGCAGCTAAACTAAGACTAGGAGACTTGATTGCAGCTATTATGCCCTAAATATTGGCATAGGTAGAATTATTCTATAACATATGAGGAAGCTGTAATTACGCACACACCAAAAAACCTTTCATCCTGAAAAAAAGGAATACTATCAATATCACATCCTGCTGTCTATAGTTTCTTTTTCTACGGTTTCGATTTTGAGCAAGGAATCTATAGGAGGTAATCTGTACAAATAAAAGCGGATATAACATTGATTTATCGTTTTATTAAGTTAATAATTACAAGTGTACATTCTACTGGTTTAGTTCTTGGCGGCGAGCGCGGACAGGTCCGCGATGCAGCGGTCCAGGGTCTGCTTTTCTTGGTCGGGGGTGATGGCCTGAACAATTCAACAAAAGTGTTTAATATAATGGAATTTGTATAATTAACACTAAGTTTGAAACAAGCGATGATAGCCTATTAAAAGGGTGCGGGTTCAATCCCACCAGTATTAGGCACGCACTAATTTGTTTATTGTGTAAACATGTGTGCGTTTTAAATGTGCTATGTGCATGACTGGAGCCCGGTGTATGGCGATAGGCTCGCCCCTTGTCACATTTGGGACTGAATTTCGTTCGAAGTGTGGGTGTTGTACTACGCCTCTGCCAGCCTCTTCGGGGTAAGGCGTGTGATAATATTATGTGATCTACAGTCTGAACGGGCCGCGCAAATATGTACTACCTAGGCTTAAATGTTAAGTTTGAAAGATTGAACACGTCAGCCATACCTTGGTGACGTTGGCGACGATCCAGGAAACCATGTTCTTCTGCGCGAGACGGCGCTCCACGTTGGTCTTCTCCAGCTGGTAGTCCAGCCGGCGCTTCACCTGGAACCGGCGACGAGTTTAGACAATTTTACAATAAGCTGAATCACAACTGGGATCTGAAACTCTAGGCTCTGAAACTCGAAACTCTTAAAAAGTATATTTATTTTGTAGAAAGTAAATATGGAATCAAAATTACATAAACTGGATCTTTATTAGCTTGCTATTAAACTCTACAGCGCTTCACCAAAGTCAGCATTTATTTTCAACAAGAACCATCTGATCAGAAACATTTTAGTTCATTATTAATACTCTAAAGCGCCTTAACACAATCTTATAGTATGTTACCAAGCATAGCACTGCCCTTAGACGTTGAGCATTACTTAAACCATCAACCGTTATTAAAAATCGTTACTCAGTGATGGTGGTAATCATTAACGAGTCTCGAGTGTGGCAGTAAGCTTTAAAGTGCGTTACTAAACCTTATAGCGCGTCACGAAGCCTTATAACGCGTCACTAAACCTAATAGCGCGTCACTAAACCTTTAATTTTGCGTCACTACACTTTATCGCGCGTCACTAAACTTTATAGCCAGTCACCAGACATTCTATCCTCGCACCTCAGTGTAAGTGTTCATGAGACGCTCCCGGTAGGCCGCCTCCAGCTGCAGCAGGACGTTCTCCTTCTTGGCCTGGATGAGCAGTTCCTGTCCGGCAGCGCGCCACTGCGCCTTTTTCTCTTCTTCAATGGCATTTTGCAGGTCCTTTATGGATTGCTCTCGTTCTTCATTGTAGGACTTCTCTACGGCCTGGAAGTTGGAGGAATGAGTGAGTTATGTAGTTGCATGGAATAATTATATACCCGGCCAGGTTTTGCGTACCGAAACAAAAAATACAAGGTAACTTGGGTGACTAGCAGTAACGTCAATCAATGCATAAGCAAGACCGAAACTAGTCATTTACAACAAATACGAAAGAGAGAATGACGAGTGACGTAGTCGTGTGTTAACTCCGAAAACGCTTTTTTTTGGATCATGATTGTAACTGCTTAATTTGACTGATATGGTACAGTAGTAGCTTAATATCTGCTTTGTGAGCAGGTTTCAGGTTCGATTTCCAGCTTACATTTCACAGGTTAATTTGATATATCTACTCCCGACGGCGACCGATTTGGGAGCACGGTGTATGAAGAGAGAAGTGAAGTGATCGAAGAGTAAGGGCTTTTATTGCTTTTTTATTGTATATTTTTATGATTTTATTTAATTTTTAATCAAATTGTACAAGGTGTTCTAGTAAGTTTCATTAGTAATTGGAACCCAAATTCCTTGGCGTATTTGATGCGACTTTAGAGAGGAAATACACTAGAGATTTGTATATAAAACAGTTTTGAAGATGAACTTCCGCAAAGTAACGCCCGATTCAATGAACTGTGTAAAGCATTATTAATGTTTGTAAAAACTGTGCTTACATCGACTTCCTTGTCCAACCAAGCAGCGACCGGTGGTCCAGCCTTCTTGGTGGCGATGTAAACCATCACCAGCAGGGACAGGCCGGTGAAATATTCATGTTCAATAACATATATTTCCTTACTGAAAAGGTATGTCCAGAGTCCCACTCCGAATGTGTATGGGCCGGTCACTCCGGTCTTGGAGTGGAAAAATGTGAACCTGGAATGAGAGATTGGGGCTATTGATGATAATGAAATGTTGCCAGCTATTTTATTTATTTAAACACAAAACAGAGTACAGTCAAATACAAAGTAGTAAATAGAAGAAAAAAAGACAGAGCTGGACCGTACTCCAAAACTTGTGGAAATACATAGTTAGTGGCAGACAATAGTTAAATAAGTATAGAATAAACTATAATAGTTAATAAATACATTTTTAAATACTAAAATAAAAAACATAAGAGAAATATGAAATAAAATATAAAGTAAAATGTTTTAAATTTAATTTAAAAGTAAATTCAAATTAAATTTAAATCAATTTAAATTCAAAGTAAAACTTAAAATTAAGCAAAAAAGATATTTGATTTAAAAAAAAAAAATACTAAGCATCTGGTTGGACGTATTTGGTATAAAAAATGTCTTTTAGTGATTCACTGAAGACTGATAGACTAGAGGTAAAAATATCAATTTCATTTTTATTATTAATGCAATCATTATACTGACGAGCCATCCTGACTAATGTTTAATGTTATTATATATTATTATTTAATTAATGTTATTTATAATGTTTTGTACAATCACCTAGTATACTCTACCTACAGTCATGTAGGTCGAGTATATGGTCATATGTTAAACGCAAGTTGTTTCATGTCATCATCATCTACTATATAACTGGAACCCGGTGTGGCGTGGCGACAGGCTCACCCCCTGTCACATTTGGGACTGAATATCTTCCGGCGAAATTTGAGTGTTGTACACCTCTACCAGCACCTTCGAGGGGAAGGCGTGACGATATGTTATTCAAGTCGTAAATTTTTATTATGAGCCACGTCGTAGGATTACCACACGACTACGCCACGTGCCACGATGCAATGTTGCATTGTGTGGTCCTTAGTGCAAGAGCCGCTGGAATATGTTGTATGCTTACCATTCCTCGGGAAGGAAGCCGAGCCGCACCTTGCCGGGCTCTGCGGCGCGCACTGGCCGTGGGAAGTTGACCTCGTCGCGTGCGCCGGAGTCAGTCGCCGAGCCGCGCGCCGCCAGCGCTGTGGCGGCGGACTGTCGGGCTAGGGCTGGAGATCATCATCATCATGTTATTGGCAACTACTGGTTTATGGATACTATTTACTGTATAAATGTGAACGAAGTCGCGAGTAACCCTAGTATATAAAGCCGGGGTACAGTTATAATAACTAGCAGATGTCCAGGGCATAGCTATCTCGGTTTCGAATTTCGTCCAAATCCATTGGATCCATTTGAGCAGTAACAAACAAACACACAAACTTTTTTTATTATACAGAGTAGGAAAATAGGATGATGGCAGTTGACCCAAAGTCAAAGTCAAAATGTTTTTATTCAATTTAGGTATCAAAGACACACTTGTGAATGTCAAACTCAGCAAAGCAAAGTCTCAGAGTCTACTGGGATACTTCAGCATTTGTTTGTCCAACAATAAGTTTACTGTTGATTCAATCATCATTTTAATTGAAATTTTGCAGACATGTAATTTATTGTAATTATTGTTGACACTGGCAGCTTTAAGCTGATGCACAACTTATTTCAGTGCACTAATATTTGTTTAATTTAAAATAATTGTTGGGTGTTTCAACAGAATGTTTGAGCTTGTAAATGAGCGAATAAATCGGATGAGAGATTGTGGTGACATGTGAAGTCTCAGTTCGAGGCGAACTACTGATGATTAATTTGAGGCAATATAACTATCTGCTGTAAGCTACAATGACAGTTTCTACACCTACTTAATTGTAGCTCAGGTTTGAGCACAAACTCATAGCTTTTCTGCATTTGTTTTCTCCTCTCTGCACGATTCTTAGTAAAAAGTGAATGAAAGAGACCCAACGAAATCAAGCCTTAATGTAAAATCACCATTTTATTCAGCCTTGGGCTAAAAGAGAGACAGTATAGATGTTCAAGATAAAAATAATAATCCACCAGCTTTAACAGCAAAGGACTCGTGCTAATGCCACAAGAATAAAAATTGCACTATTTATCTACCTACATTTATATTGCCATCAACATGCTTAGAGTTAATATTGTTTTATTAATCTCTACTCAGTATAAAACAAAGTCGATTTCCGCATCCATCTGCCTCTCTGCCTGTGATCGACTAACTTCTCCTAAACCACACTATCATTTAAATAAATAATTACTTACAGAAGGGTGGTTATAGGTACCTTGTGAACCTAGGGTGGGTCAATAGTGTATAATAATGATAAAATATCAGTACTTAACTCAATAGTTTGTAGAGTGGTTACATTAATTATAAAAACTATCTAAACCTAAAACCAATACTTTATTTGCAAAGATTTAAAATGATCTTTTTTACCAAATGTAGTTTACAAAATAATATAGTCTTCTATACAGTACTTACAGAAAGATTTGAATGTCAATGTTGATACCAAATAATAAATGAGAGGATAAAATAATACTGGGAAAATAAAATCATATAGGATCTGCCATTATCAGCTGTAAGTTTAGAGGTTAGTTACCATTTTTTTCTGTATTTTAATTTTTTCTATAACATTTTAACAATAACCTTTCGTTATATATATCTACCCATAACGGAAGTACTGATTTTAGGGTAGTTATTGACAAAAGTGCTAGACGCAAGTGCAGAAACACCCGTCAAATTTAGTGATTACATAAACCTCTGTAACACTCAGGGTTAAGGTTAAAACTCCGCTTCTAACACCAGTTCTCACCACTTGTATATTTAAACCGGTAATTAATACGTACCTGAACGCAAAGCTACGCGTGATAGCATTTTGAAAAGCACAACTTTAAATATATTTTACGATTATTCGACAGCCCCGGAAAATGTACTTTTCGCTAGGGTTGTCCTTACTCAACAACACAGAACACAAATCATTCAACAAACCGAATCGATTAACTTGGTGTGACGTTCTATTCGATTTAAAGAAAATTGAAAGCTTGAATCAAAATCTTGAATCATACGCTTTATTTTAGTGTGATAATAAATAAAGATAAGTTTAAAGTACACTTAATATTTACGATAAAAATCATGTTCTCAAACATGGCAGAATTTTTTTATCGCATCAATTTTTTAGGTAAACCTTGTGATTGGTTTTGAACTGATTGCCACACTTGTGACCTAGGTATCTCTTCCCTTACATTCTATTGATCGCAAATTGCGCAGATTTGCGCGGTGCTTTTTTGTGTGAGGATTTACGCTCTCCTATAAAATCGGAGTTTAAATTCAGTTTACTTCATCATGGCTAATATTAGTTATGCGATCTGGAAGCGTATGGTTAGTTTAATTTTAATGGCTGTTTCTGTTTTTTACTGCGCTGCAGTAAATTGCACCTACTATTTTTAGAAATAAGTATAGCTTACGAAAAGAAAACAGAGCGTCCGATACTTCGCATTATATCTCTGAAACTTTCAATATTATATATTTATTATATATATATTATTATATTATATACCAATTTGTAATTTTTATGCAAAATAATTGTTTTCCACTAATTTTGTCGGATTCTGACAATTAATTTTTAAACGAATATTCGTCGAATTTTCGTTCAGTAATGATCTAATGACATCATGACAGCTCAAGGTCGATGAGTTGAGCTGTCAAAAGGTCAAATAGTGTTTTAGCCACAGTCCGAAATTTACCAACAGCGCCATTGTCGGCCAATGCCAATAGCTATTTAAAAATCAAAATGGCGAAACGGAGTGCGGTTAGATGAAGTGACACTTGGCCGCACCTAGCTAGCTAAGAGAAATTTAATATGGGTGTCTGGCAGCGAAAAAAAATGTTGTGCCGGAACTACTGGGACATAATACACGAAAATAAATAAGTACCTATTTTTTGAACTAGATCATTTTCCTCAACAATTTTATTGTTTCGTTTAAGACATTGACGTCAATGGCGTTGTTAAAATAATTCGGACCACACCCAAATTGTTGATGCGAAATGCGAATAGAATATCAACACAAGACAAGGACGAAATCACTAAAGTGAATTTGTGTTGATATTGATAGCAGAACAAAGTGGTTTTCTATGGTTATTGTAAAAAATATTAATAATTTTCCACAATGGGAATATTTACGTCCTGCTGTAGACCTTCAGCAACAGATGTGCCAACTCCCGACATCGTAAGTTGCAAAGAAAATCAGTCATTATCTTTTCTATTTTCTAATAGACACGTTCACTAATATCCACTTTTCCCAATGTCAGTGTTCTTGTCTCTCAATCTTTATGAAATACTTCCCAGACTGCATGAATTTATTTTTTCTACTACTCAGATTGTCTCAAATGAATAGTTCTGGGTATGAATTTTTGTACCTCTTGCACTTTACTTTCCTCCCACGGAATAGGTGTAAGTACATAATTATGTATGTATCTAAAAATTCTAGCGCAGCAATATATTGCATATTATATTCTTTATTCTTTCGAGTTGTAAAGACTTGTTGCTTTCAATATAATTAAACACGATTGTTATGAATGTACAGGAAGATCTTACCAACTTAATGGTAAAAATCAAATTAATGGTACGCAAGTTGTTATTAAACAAAATGCATAGAAAACATCTATTTTTCTATATACATATTCTAAGAACTTTGGATAGTCTTTTATCTTAGTCCATAATCTAAGCAACTCTACTAGAACCCTATCTTTAGAGTGACACCTCAAAAAATGATATCACTACAGTATTTATGCTGGCCCGCTCTGGTTTATAAATATTGATGTAATGTAAATATAGGTGTCTTCAAGCCTGTGGTCAATAGTTTTTAGGCAAGTGTGCACCATCATTGATTGCATTACAAAACAGTGCAAAACTCATCATATTTCCATTTATCTCTTTTTTATTTACAGGCATAATTATAGACAAACAGATATTAGACAAACTATATAAAAAAAAAAAATTCCAGGAAACACGTCGCAGGCAGCAGGTAGAGGCTGCTGAGCGGCGCGTAGCTCAGCAAGCTGCTCGAGGAGTCAAGGACCCGGAACGTGTGAGGCGCGCTCAGCAGCTGGCCGAGGAGATTGAGAAACAGGAACAAGAGATGAACAAGGCTGGTGGCCCTAATCTGAGGGTAGGTAAACTGAAAAACTAAGAAGTGACTGGGTCTGACTATGGGATTTACAGTCATAAAACGAATGGTTGTAATGTAATACTACATTATTAAAACAGTTTGTTGTAAAAAGAAAAGATTAAATTGATGACTGCCTTGGTGGCTCAGTTGGTAGTGGAACCTGCCTTCTGTGCTTAGGAGTTTGGGTTAAGTTATTACCTACGGCAAACATTGATGTGATGAACATTTGTGTTTGTTGTAAGCCTGGGTGTTAGAATCTATTTAAGTATATATTTTATTATTAGTGTATATAGTGTAAATATAAGTAAATGTTTATTTATAAAAGACATATGTATGTATATCAGTCCCTGGCAGCCATAGTATAAGCTTTTCTTAGTTTGGAGTCAGGGGACAGTGTGTGAAAAACGTCCCCACTTTATTTATTTATAAATTGTACTAAGCCATCAATAAATTTTAGTAAGTAAAAGAAAGCAACAAATAACATGAAATGTCTTTCCATCTCTAACATACAATTTTTGAATATTATGTTCCAGTGGACGTCCAACTGAGATCAGGCCGATGCTGCAGCTGGAAGCAGCCAGCAGCGGCAGCCGCAGCAACAGCTTCAGCCACAGCCACCACCTGATCCGCCTAAACCTGGTGACCGATTCAAATATATAAACTGAATAAAGCCATTATGGATTAATCCAGCATGTATTGAGACCTATAATCAAAATTCTACTTAGTCATTATGTAATAGGGCCCGAATTAGTCCATGTTGTAATTAATTTTAACAATAGTGTTCAAAGTGTTTCATCTTTTAATATGGCCCTATAAATTACCTTCGACAACAAAGTCCTTTCACCTAAATACAAGCTAATGTATGCTTTTCATGTGCTTTTTAAGTCTTAATTATTATTTGAAATGTCTGCTGTTTATATTTTGTTGTTAATATAAATGTTAAAAGACTTTGATGTTTACGAATTCTTTATTAGGAAATCAATATTTGCTGTTGATGATGATGTTGGTTGTGAAGATAAATAAGGCTTAGTTTACACTGAGCTTTAATCTACTCGAAGCGCCAAAGAATGCTACTGCATTCCGAGCTGGGCGCATTTAAGCGCCTCTTGCTCGGTGGCGTGGCATTTTCATTGCTATTACAACAAAGTAAGGTTCGATTGGCGCTAATTCTCGTTGTGAATTGAGCCTTAATTCGTAGTCGGTGTTGGGAAATTAACTTAGGAGAGGTAAAGCACTTATGTTGTAAGTTTTAAGTTGTTTTGTATATTTGTCACTTGCCTGCTATTGCGCTGTACATAATAATAATTTAGTTAAGTATACACAGAATATTGATGATTATGTTATTTTATTTATTTGAAAATTATTCAGTGTATTTTACTGAAATAGGCATCACTATGAAATTGCTTAGAAATAGTAAAAAATAGCAATACTGATTTAGCAATTATGATTTTAGCACAGAATGCTTCCCTATTACATATATGTCTATGAATTTTAGATATTTTAATCAACAATTTTATCTTGTGTTAGTTGATTCTCTACACTCTGTACTTACCTACTTATTAAAATATTCGACACTTGATAAACTATTGTACCAATCTATTTGTAGTAGAGTAGATATATGTATATTTTTGTAAAGTTTTTAAATGTTCTAAAATCTTATATTTTCTAAACAAAAATATCAAGTACGTAGGTAGATTTTATCATTGATGATCGTCTATCGCAACAATAATGGTGTCTATGTAATTTTTATTTTAAATATGTATTTTGCTATTAAAATTATCTACTCACAGTGAAAAACGGTAGCAAATATTTATGGTATTTTCTATATTTATCGATGTATGTATGTTAATTTTTAACCAACTCTCTGTGTTAAATGTCTAAGTATACTGTTAATAAATATAAATGTCTAATAGCATGATATCTTTTTGTTTCATTCTATGATTAGTACCTATGTAAGATCATAGTTAGGAACATGTCAGGTCAGGTTAGGAGTACCCGCATCCGGCGGGTTCCCGCCTTGTCGTGGCGGGGGGGCTCAGTAGCCGTGGCTTCGGCGACCACGGTGAAGCCAAGAGGAATCCGAGGTGGGGCCGCCTCTTGGGGCTTTCAACCCAAAGCCCACATGGAAGCGGCCTAAGTAGGGTGTGGGTCTGTATGAGCAGACCCACAACTGAGGCTGGGTGCAGTGCCGCATGAGCGACACTGCAACCGAAGGCTGGGGGCCGCGGCAGGAGAGGACTGTTGGTGTGTTGTTGCCACTTTCCTTACCTTGCGCGGCCCAAACGGGGTCGCCACCGTTTTGATGGCGGACGCGGTGGGGTCGCAGAGGAAGAGGCGTGTCGGTGTATCGTTGCCGCTCTCCCTATCCTCTGCGGCCGAAGTGGCAGGCGGCGGGGCCACTCATCTGACCCGTCGCATGGGGACCAGGGGCGCCTAGGCACGGGTGCTGGCTGGCGCCCACGGGCGCATGGTCCTCGAGGAGGTGGATGATGACGATGTGTCTGGGACCTTATTCGGAGATTTGAGATTTTCATCTCACCTTTTTTCGTCCTTGTTGCTCTCGTTTGAAACGTCATAGGTGTGAGAGGGGAAAAGATAAAATCACATCTCATCTCACGAGCAGGAATAGCCCCCCTGGTGTTCGACACATCGTCATCGAGAGGGAGAGAGCGCAAGCTTGAGGAGTTGCCCGAAGGGGCTGGCGCTGTCGGGGCTACGGAAGAGCCCGAAAGCGTCCCCGTAGCCCCGACATTATGCGCCGAGGTGGAACACCCTTGGGTTTTTAGTGGGTAGGCCGCCAGTGGCGGAATTCCCACATAACCACTCTGTGCCCGCACCCGGGGCTGTTGGTGGTATCCATAAAGGATTTTCCCAAGGTGGAAATTAAAAAATATTAGGAGTACCCGTAGCCAACGAGCATGTATGAATGGACTCATGGAAGTAGAAGAAGCGAAAGATGTGTGCAAGGAACGTAGCAAGTGGAGAGAAGTGGTCCCTAACGGATGAAACGATTTTGATTTTGTATTTTTTTGTTTGTTTGCAAGGCGAGTGTTCTTAGCCATGTTTGATGGAAATTATGTATAAGTTGATGAACATCAGTGTCGGGGGTTTTTTAATTTCTTTTATAGGTACTTGTGCATATTTTTAACTAGTTAACATAATTTAGTTTGGATAGTTTGCGGTCTGCACACAAGTATGGAAAACTTCGGCAGCTATAGGTACGACCTAAGCTAAACTTTGTTAGCTTAGCTTTTAGTCTATATCCCCACAAAGAGGCCACATACAAAGTACAAATATTAAATAAAGTACAATTAATTTCTAAAGTAAGTAAGTACAAATGATGGATTTTTTGATTTGCTTTGTCTACCTATTGAATAAATCAGTCAAAAGTGACCCCGTAAAAATGCGAATATTTTTCATAGCTCTATTTTCGCTTGAGAACGTTTTTAAAAAAAACCAAGCTATGTTCTTGTTTTTTTTGGGCGGAGACATTGTTAATTTAATTGTACATGCTAAATTTCATCATAATCTGACAAATGGTTTTCAAGAAATTTGAGTACCGTTGCGGCCCTCTTAATATTATTTTGTAACTATTTTTGTACAGGAAATTCTGTTTAAGTGAGATTTTGTATTTGTATCAAAGATTTTATTAAAATCCGAAATCCTTACCTTTTCTCGTCAGGGTCAAGGATTTAGTTCTTATAAATTGCGTGAAACGAAACGCTCTAAGCTATCACATGTTTTTGACGGGCCGTCAAATAATTTTCAGCTGTTACTGTCAAAATTCCGCGTCGGCGCCGACGGCGTTGCTAACTCGTTGTTGTGATTATTTTTAAGTTTTATCAAGTTTTATTACATAAAAGCAATAATGACTGAAGGCGAAGCTGGCGATAAGAAGGTAATAAATAGTTTTATCTACAAACCAAGTGTGTTCACTGAGACCTATCGACTTATCTTACGCTAATGGTGCTATCCGTATTTATTTATCTTTCTTGACCTTCTCACCGCTTAGAGGTCACTAAATAAGCAAATAAAGATTATTATTCTCTTAATTATACCTAATTATCATTCTGTACGTATTTTTCCATGCGGGAGCTGGGTTACAGTCGCTCATGATGATGAGCATATCTACAGGAAAAGTAGAAAACAATAGTTTTTTAAACCCATTATTAAGTACACAAAAGTTCGTCTGGCCTAATGCCAAACGATATATAAAACTAGTTTGTGTAGCTAAAAATAATACATTGCAAAACAGGAAGTACCAAAGTATCACATATTTTAATCTTACAACCAGCCCAGTGTTATAAGGGAGTACTCTTTGCTTATCAGTAAACACTATAAAGAACTAGAAAAAAATCTTTCTAAGACAGATAGCTAAATTTACAATATTATGACCTGCCAAAAAATAACTAACCCTGCTTAGTGTTATTATAATGTAAAAAAAAAGAAGTAAAAACTCATAATTTTATGATTAATTTGGTTCCTAAGCAGGAATTATAAAAAAGGAACCAATGTTAGCAAGCATAATGGCTTTTACCCATGATTATGGTCAAGCGCAAGTCATACTGTACACACACCATGCTAAGAAAACCTCTGACCGCTGTAGTACATTGTAAAAAGCTAAAAATGTACTAGGTGGTGTCTATTTATTTGCTACAATTCAATGCTAAAAAAGAAGTTAACAAAAGAGATCAGAATTTACATTTTGCGGCAGCTGTCAGATATTTAGGCCAGTAAAATTTGCCATATTTTTTGGTCAACCTTGCACTAAATTTCCAATCCATTTTTTTATTTAAAAGGTTTAGAGTCACTTACTGAGCATAAAAGCACAATATGCTGACAGATCCAGGTGGAGCTTGAACAGAGCTTTTTGGCCGAAATCTGGGAAACTATGCACTTTAAGGCAAAAGTTGTTGAGATCATTATTGGAGAAAATAACATTTCACATCTTTTATTTCATAGAATCTTTTTTGGAAATCTTACCATTTGTAATTCTAATTTTTAATAACTGGTTTTTCTATCTCGGCCAATCTTGTGTAAAAAAGGAAAATTGATTCATATAATGGGCCATGATTTTATGCTCAGTAAGTGTCCGTAACCCTTAGTAAAAATTGGATTGGAAATTTAGTGCGAGGTTAAATTTTATGTTTACTGGCATAAATTTTCTTAGCACTGCTCCTTCAACTAAATATAGTTTATTGCCAAAATGGGAAAATTCTTATTAAACTACCACTTTAATGAAAAAGGCACATCTAACATTCTTTAACCAAGCTAATTAGGAAACTATGTTTTTATATCATTTTAATATGAAATAAAAATATTAAAAATTAAATTAAACAATAAATTAAAAATAGTATTACATATTTAATTGTTTGTGAGTTTTTTATGTAATAAAATTGCATTTAAAAAATATACACACATTTTTTTGAGCCTTTTTTGTTACAATGGGAGAATATTTAAAAGAAAAACCAAACTATGCTATTAGTATGTTTGCAGCTTGAGTCTATAGTTCTGCACTAACTATGTATGAAGCTATGTTGAACACTTTCAGGCTGATAACACGCGCCTGAGGCCGGCGGTAAGCTTCCTTCCACATACTATATTTATTTATGTATTGACTAACTTTTATTAACATTCTTAGATTACCTAGCCTAGTTATTAATTAATAATTATGTTGATTTATTTATTTAGTGCAAACTTTACTAACCTAATATTATTATTCATCATCAACTTTAAAACATTCTGTTACATTTTAGTTTAAATTTTTTTTAAATAAATATAAATTTTTAATGGTTTTCAATAAATGTTTCTGAGTTTTCTGTAAAACTCGTTTATGAAATTATGAATATAGGTATGTAGTTTTTTATGTATTAATGCAGCAAAATGTATTTGGTAATGCTAGAATATGGGCCCCAAGAGACAGGCCTAGCCGAGTTTGGGGCTCGCTACACAAATTCTCAGGTGTATTACATCTAAGTGTCTTTTTGTCTTTTTTTTTCTTGTTAATCTGATGTAAACCTAATCTAACGTTAAATAAAGGGTATAGATTCTGTTGTACTATTTTTAAAAGTTAAAATTGCTGTTCTTTTGAAAAAGGAAAGGCTTGGAAGGGATGTATGTAACACAATATTATTCAGAAACATTAAGTATATTTGAATAAGAAGCTCCTCCTTTTCCGAAATTAGTTAAAAATTACTTTCATCTCTTGTTCGCTTATGACACTTTTCATTAGTAAGAAGTTAACAGACCACTTTACGACCTAAGAGCGTTGAACGGGCGTTATTGCTTTCTCCCTCGCACTATTCAGCGTTTTTAATAATGAAATTGAATGAGTGTGTAATTGAAAAATGTTTTATACATAACTATTTACTTAGCTAATTTAATATAATGTTTTTTTAAAATTCATTTTAGTGTTTATACCTTTTTCTTAAGCATAGTGATTTTATTATTAAAAACGCTGAATTGTGTGATTGAGAGAGCAATAACGCCTGTTTAAGGCTCCTAATATTGTTTCTGCATAGGATGACTAGTTTAATTTTTTCTACCTATTTTTTTCTTTAACTAACATGTTTTAACTAATGCATGCGGTTTGTAGATTAATATGGTATGAGGTAAACAGCTGCTTATCAATACTTTAACTATAGGGTCAACTGGGGCAAATGCGTCTGCGAGGCAATTGCGTCTTTCGAACAAACTGTCACAAATCAGGCGCCACCTACATCTTTTTTCTATCTTTAGTTGCAATAATCTGTACAAGATGGCGTTAGTTGCCTAATATGTGAAGAGTTTGTCAGTTTTCTAGAAAGACGCAATTGCCCCTCAGACGCATTTGCCCCAGTTGACCCTACATGGTAATTGATAATAACTACAAAGGTCGATAACCTCGTAGTTAAATGTGAAAATAGTTACTAGCTTTATTACGCTTAGTAAACTATTACACATACAAATAAAAGTAAGTATGTTATAGATAAAACTATTTCTTTGTCTAACTATTTAACAGTTTTAGTGCTGAAACAAAATGTTTTGTTAGAGGCAAGTGATTATTTAGTTATGTACTCTACATATGTAAAAAGGTACTTGCTTTGTTTTAGGAATTTAGGGTAAAGCCACAGTCCTATCTAAAATAAAATCCGTAGTCAATTCACAGCGCGTTGTCAGCACGGTAAAATATATCGGTAAAGTATTAAAATCTAATCTAACACGAGTATGGCGCGCAGTCACTTCCATTCCAGCACAGAATTTGAACTTTATTAAAAGCTGCCGTCTAGGTCTGAATCGGTCCTTAATATAAAAAAATCTGATGAAAAAAATGTTTAGGTGTTCCTTTTCAGCTTGCCAACTCTCTCTTCCAGACTAAGTATTCCACATGGTGGTGGGTGGGTCAGTCTTCCTCACCTTCCCTTCACTTCGCTCTACCTTGGACATACCGTCTGCAACCTTACACTCTTTTGTATTTTAGCGCTACATTTTCCTACCTCAGGATTTAGTTAGCCATCTTTTCATAAATATCGATAACAATATAGCGAGATACAATGCAAATGGTCAAGTCGGTAAGGCCGGACCTAGGTGACTGTATCCCGACCAAATCGTAGACGTTTTTAAGAAAGGCTAGCAGGCCTAGCATGCGAAACATGACATAGGTACGACGACTCTTTTTATCGAGACACACGTATGTATACACATAGCCTTGTCACGTTCTTGCATGACCAAAAGTGCCGAGAAGAATTTTGTCGGTCGCGCATGCTAGGATAGGAGTGCAGGTCAAGAGTGCCCGTAATCGACGAACGTGTATGGAACGATTCATGGATGTACTCTTAGAAGAAGCGAAAGTTGTGTGCCAGGATCGTAGCAAGTGGAGAGAAGTGGTTTCCGCCTACCCCTACGTGAAGGATCGAGGCATGACTATATGTACTCGTACATATAGGATGTAAATGTAACGTAATAACGAGTGAAAAGCTAAATCATTACGGAAGGCAATATATCGCATTTAATTATCAAGTTATCAACATCTGACTAGGAGTTTTCGAAAAAATACAAGTGCGTTTGTACGGAGAATGGAAATATTACAGCTCTATTTGCTTCTGTTAATGATTACTTTTTATCTTTCCAGACATCATATTATCAATCATGATTGATGTTACGACAAGGCAATGATTGCGAAATATAATCCACAATTTACACAAGTAATGCTTTGCTAGTTTTTAACTAATCTGCGTTTTTGTGGGCACGTACCTTTGATCAACTACAGTTGGCTGAAGGCTTACATTATTATTTCGTCATGCTATTAAATGAAATGACACACCTCCCGGAATACTCGTCATATATTATCGCTAGGTGCATGATGCAAATTTTGGAAGTCATTGTGACGGTAACGCGTTTCGCTACTTAACTTACCTACTCATAAATTAACATTATCGTGATCTTATTTATACGTCTGGGATCTAAATATAGGTACTTGCATAGGTAAGTTTGGCTGTTTATCTGAAGAAACTATAGTCATCAAAGGTAGGCTATGCACTGGCAATGCGTCTGGTATAAATATGATATATTGTGCGTTAACAGTATTCCAAGGGTTTACTTCTGGCTTTACCGATATGTACATGAATGTTGGTAAGTATAATTATAGTTTGGTATAAAATACTGTTCAAGTGATCACAGTTTACGTTTTACGTGCTTGTACGAAAATAACTGACAGTTTTTTTTACGAGCAGGGGCTGAACTAATATAAATAAATAAGGACGGATTAAAGAATAATAATAAAATAAGAATAAAGAATAAAAATAAAATAAAAATAAAGAATATTAAAAAAATAATAAGAAATTAAAACAGATTAAATGTTATTGCTAATAAAGAACATTTATTTAATCTGTTTTAATCCTCTCTCTTACAGTTGTTAAAGATTAATTTCGAAAATATGTAACTTAGAAAAGATTATAGTTATCATAAGGCTGCTTACTGGCCTAACGTGTCTAGTCATAGATGATTGTTAACGCTAGTAGGTAACAGACCAATAATTTAAAAAAAGTGAAGAAATAATCGATAATTTTACATCATCATAATTATCCTATACGCGTTGATGGTCAAGCGCGAACTTATAAACCTATAACTATATAACTATAATCTGGTAGGTAACAATCGGTTCAGAGACCATCACACGATAGCTTATCGGTGTCGGGTCGTATTTATATTATTGACAATTCGCTCCCGCAGTAGTCGCACGCCGCCATTTGACGCTGAGCGCGGCATCTCCCGCCACAACGTGTGACAGTGCAGTGACAGATAATTTTTTTATAAATTTTCTTGTGGTTTTTCCCCTGGATTTTATTTAGCCATGGACGTACTGAGCAGGGTAATTTTCCTTTCATTTTAGTGATTTTGAATGTATTATTAACCGACTTCATAAAAGAGAGGGTATTTGGTTTTATTATGTTTGTTACCATAACAATCCGTCATTTAAAACCAATTTAGGAATTTTATTTGATTTTATTCGAAAAGATGCAATGTACTTCCAGGTTGGTCCGGTTTTAATTAAATTTTCATTCTAATCACGAGAAGTAGGATATTTTTTTTAATGTTAGAAAATTAGTTTTAAAAAAAATCACATCCTTTAAAGTAGTGGTCCAGTTACCAGTACTTAGGGTCACTATATACTTTTTAGATGCATTTTTTTGATCTGGAATCATCTTACGTACGTAAGGTCAGGAAGGCTGATAAACTAATTTATGCTTTATTTATTTATTTGTTTGTAAATGCCTTATATGTAACTATTACAAGATACATTAATTGATGTATTTACGTCCGTCTGCCGTTCATCACGCGGACTGCGTACACAATGATACATGATTATTATTTTAATTCAGTCTCATTAAGTCCTTAGGAATGTCATTGAAATTGATTTTGACAGTAACGATTTTTAGAGTAGATTTTTAAACTAAAGTTAATTTATTTATTTACTAGATATGTTTATTAGTAGATAGTTTTAGTTTAAAAAGTAGACATTTATTTTATTTATTAATTATCATATACTTATAAAAACAGTAACTCGTCCTGCTTATTTCGGCATTCGGTTACAAAATATTTTGTAGTAAGAAAAAAAATTTATAAAAAAAAAAGTTAGTTATTAATTTTTGTAGAACACACATTATAATGTATGTATGTTTAATCTATAAAACCTTCTAAATACCTAGTAACTGTAGTACCTATAGTTTTACAAGTTTTATTGTTTGAACTTTTGTAAACTGTACTTTATTTATTTATGACTATTCACTTCAAGTAGCACATGCCTATATAGGCATATATGTATAGAGTCAACTGGGGCAAATGTGTCTATGGGGCAATTGCGTCTTTCGAGAATTACTGACAAACCCTTCACAAATAAGGCACCAAGTACATCTTTTTTCTATCTTTAGTCCTCATTTCTCATACGGACCACTAGAGTGTGGAATACTCTGCCAGAGTGTGTGTTCTCTGACACTTATAATCTTGGTGTCTTCAAGTCTCGAGTGAATCGCTTTCTTCTAGGCATGCGTGGTCCATCGTAGGCCGCATCATCACTGCTTATCATCAGGCATGTTGGCGGCCAAACGCAAGCCTATTAATAATAATAATTAATATAAATAATAATAATTAATAATAATCATTAATAATCAATAATAATAATTAATTTAAATAATAATCGATAATAATAAAAGTATATATAAGTAAATTTAATTACAGTAAATAATAATAACTACATTCTCATGCAAATTGAAGTACTTACAACGTGCATTGTTTTTTTAATTGTTTTTTCTCGTTATTCTCATGACGTTAATTAAAATTAAATTAATAATTAATTAATTGGGTACCTTTATTACTCGGGTTGGGTAGTAAAATATAGGTAAATAAGCAATTTATGAAAGAGGGTTAAATACACTTACTTTAATACTTATTAATATTTTTCAGAAATAATAGGGACTTATTTGCTAATTATTACCTACAAAACAACCTGTTTCTTAAATACTAGCCGAGTCATTTCGGTACAGAGATATCCAGGACTCCGCGGGTGACACGGCGGGCGCAGCTAGTTACCTATTACTTAAAATAATCATTATACATAATATCATGTTATTATTACAACAGTAGTTCATCTGCCCGCGGCTTCGCTCGGGTTTCGCTTAATAAATAGCCAATTTAACTCAGCAATAATTGTAAAAATAAATAATTCAGAAATATTTTAATAATAAGAAAATAATTTTTAAAATCAGACTTTAGTATAAGTTTGAAAATTACCGCCTACTACATACAAACTTACTTCTTTATAACTAATTAATGATAAAAAAAATACAGTCCAGATCCATCAAATTAATAACATGCTGAACTAATAATACTGATAAAATAAAAATAATAGAATAGAAACGAACAAAATTGAGAGACTTCCCTGAATAAGATCAGAATACAATATACATAAATAAAGTTTAGAATACAATATAAATAATTGAAAACTAGATAGATAACATGACATAATGTATTATATAGAGGTGTATTACAACACCTACACTTTGCCAGGCGATATTCAGTCCCCAAAGAGACAGACGAGCGTGTAGATATACACCGAGCTCACAAATTATAGAAAACAGGAAAATTATAAAAATCAGAAATATTATAGAAAACAGGAATATTAGTGTTGATCTAGCTTAGTAGTTCTCTAGTGGAATGAAGTGGGGGTAACAGTGTAGTTCAAATGTCTAATGATTAGGTGATAAACGCGTGTACCTAACAGTTTCGTAACGACGCACAGACACGTATGTAAAACAAGTGCGCAGTTCATTGATGTGGACTCAACCTTGCCACCTCGCACTGTTGTATATTCTGTGACACTCCAGTGGTCAGACAGATAGACATATACAATACACACGTAGAAATAGATCATAGACTGGCTTTAGGGCTGCCATTACAATTACACAAGCGTAGGTTATTTTAAAAAATAACCAAGAATTGTCTTGATCAAATCATTTTTGAAAAAAAAATTTATTCAATATCGTTTTATCTGTTTAAGAGCTTCAATGTCACACGACTTATAACAAACCCCTATTTGCGTCGTTGGTTAAAATTAAAAATATGTTTTAAAAATAATTCTGGGTGGCACTGTATTGTATACCTAATAAGCAAGCGTGACGCTTACCATCAGGTCGGCGACTAGCTCGTCTCCTATTAGTCAGGGCCCTTACCATAAGTTTTCGATCGTTACATTTTTAGTTTTCGTTTGGCTCCATACATTTCAATAAAGCGCCCCTGGCGGAAACGTCAACTAGCGGAACTAAGTTAAATGGATGGAGCCAACCGCAAACGAAAAAAGTTTTCGTTAACTATCAAAACTCGCGGTAAGCCTCCAGTTGCTAAATAAAAATAGATATAAATATTTTTTTATTTTTTTCAACCCTGTGTTAAATCGATAGCGATCGTCTTAATTGATGTCCAATTTGTCGTATTGTTTGGTCTGTGGACGCCGCAACTGGGTCAATTGACCGCAAACACACTAATGGTGCGACTACACTAGCGCGCGATAATTATTGTCACGTTGTCCACGTTGTCACGCTAAAATCATCGTTATCGGTTATTGGCGGTGTTCTTGTCTACATGAGCTGTCAACTCGTCCTCTTTCTGCGGAATTGACGTGGGCGATAATTCGCCCGATTCGACGAACCGGCTACACTTGTCGCGATAGCCCGAATTATCGCCGAAGGCCGCTAATGTAGTCGCACCATAAAACGATGGAAGTTACATACTGTAGAGTTTCAGCCAACATTAAAAAAAAAAGTAATAGTTCGTTAAACATAGCTTGATTGGCGGGACAGCCATCAACATGACATATTTGTCATACATCATATGTCATTTTGACATTTTATGTCATCTTGATGGCTGTCCTGCGAATCAAGCTATGTTTAACGAACTTTAGGTAATTTCTTTGCTTCTTGGGAGCGCAGCGAGCTCTCCGACTCTGTAGGGACAGCATCTGTACGTAATCAGCATTTGTACGTAATTGCGTACGTATATGTATGTTGTTTTATACTCGAGTATGTAAGATTGTAAGCCAATCTTTATGATGCACTCAAGTGTTTAATTTCAAAATATTTTTTTAAGATTAAAGATTAATGATTACCTACTTATTAGGTATACGAGTAAAAACTTGTTTATAATCATTTGAAATGGAAGTTAAAACAAAAAAAAGGACAATTGTTTCTTCATAAATTAATCTGACTTAAATAAAATTAAAATTCGTAAACATCTTCTTAATTTAACTACTAATATTATTAAAAGAAGCAAAATATTGTCACTTCCAGTATCAGGGCGATTCAAATCACACCTCACATGTCGAAATCCATCAAGCTGTTTGGGCTGTAGACCGTGCCAAAGAAACTTCATACACACATACATACTTACATACATGCACTCGAATAACATAAACCTCCTTCTTGCGCAGTCGGGAAAATAAATAAACGATAAATTAAGATACGGTCCTCTAAAGATAATTCAAAGTATAAAAATTACAAACGCGTCTGACATATAATCTTATACCTTTAAATGAGCAATTCTTGTATATATATATATATATAATTGGAATCTCGGAATCGGCTCCAACGATTTTCATACAAATTAGTAAA
Source organism: Peribatodes rhomboidaria (assembly GCA_911728515.1). Lineage (NCBI taxonomy): Eukaryota > Metazoa > Arthropoda > Insecta > Lepidoptera > Geometridae > Peribatodes > Peribatodes rhomboidaria. The sequence goes on along the minus strand of OU452184.1, from coordinate 1,360,764 downwards.
TAGGGGGTTTCGGGGGCGATAAATCGATCTAGCTAGGAATCATTTTTAGAAAATATAATTTTATTCGTGTTTTATCGATAATCAATCTCAACTGAAAAATATGACTCTTCCTGACATCTATTGGCGAATAATAATACTACTATTTTTTGTGAGCAAGTAATTGCTTTAACGACACAACAGCAGATGGCGTTGTTAAGTAACACGAAGTCAATGAGTGTTTGCTTTGAGGTTAGACTAAAATCAATTGTTTATTATCCAAAAAACACAATTAAAAAATAAAAAAAAATACCGAGCAAAGCTCGGCCATCCAGGTACTATTATTTTATACTCGTAGTACTACCTAATTATAATAAAAATAAAATGTAAGATGGACTTAAGTAATTAATTGCAGAAAAAGTGGAACGGAAATCCAATTGGAACAATTGTCAATTTTTAATTCATTCTTGTTTTTTATATTTTTTACTTCATAAATAGGTAAGAAGAACACTTGCATTGCTCACATTGCACCTGCTCACACTATCATAAAATACCCGTTAATTCTGCCGGATTCAGAAGTAGCCTTTATGTTAGTTCAAAGATTTTTTATGCTACCTCCATACGAGGAATTTCATTCAAATCTGATGATCCCTTTCAACTTAAATATGTTATTCACGAAAACTATCATTCGCTAACTCACAAAAGTTACATATATGTGATCGTCTGCTATTAAAGTTCATAAATAAATAAACAATCTTCTAAAATAAAAACCGACTAAATTAAATCAAAACTAGATTTTGAAAAAAAAATTAGACTAATCTACAAGTTTCCTTTCAAATAGGTTAAATTGAATTATTCAAATCGGTTTATAAATGACGGAGTAATGCAGTAACAAACATAAAAAAATACAACCGAATTGAGAACCTCCTTTTTTTGAAATCGGTAATATCCTTGAGTAAATATTTTGCATGCCCTATTATTAGGCTTTATCTTACCACAGATCGTGTTTGTCTACACGTACGATTGTAAAGATACGATAAATGCTGAATCATTTTTAACTGATAAAATGACAAAAGATATGCAACAAAATAATATCAAAATTAAGTAATATCATGAATAGAAAATGAGTATAGTATAGTACGTGATACGAAAGATGAGACTTGACAAACCACGTGGTTTGACTTTGGTTGGTTTTATTTTAAGGTTTGGATTGAAACATTCCTGAAATATTGAATATACTTATTATTGAAATATTTCCCCACCACTGACGCTCGTGAAGTCTCATCTCTCGTGACACGTATTATAAAGGGTCCAGTGGCCCTATTCGAAGATTTGAGATTTTCATCTCACCTTTTTTCGTCCTTGTTGCTCTCGTTTGAAACGTCATAGGTGTGAGAGTGAGCAAGATAAAATCTCATCTCGTCTCACGCGCAGGAAAAGCCCTTCAGAAGGGCTATTCTTGACCCGTGAAATGAGATGTGGTCGCTTTCACTCTTAAGACTTTTCAAACAAGAAAGACAAGGACCGGAAAATATCTCGAATTCTAGGAATAGAAACCCTGCGACTCTATTCTGACGCGTAAGATAACTATCTAAGTCACTCTCAGTCTTATGACATTTTCAACGAGAGAGACAATAACCAGATAATATCTCCTCTATCGTCAGAATAAGGCCCCAGCTCGTTGGCAGATATTTAAGAAACACCAGAACGCCAGTGATGTATCATCTTCACCATCATCAAAATCATCGCATAGGCCTCTCTTGTCTGCACGCCGCTCATTCCGGCCCTGCGCCTATCTTCGCGGGACAAAATGTCTCATATTTGTTTGTTTATCAACGCTTTACGTCACACAAAATACTATAACTATTAAATGAAGACATGGATAAAAATACAACCGATGGTTCAGGCGCCATGATAAAATAATCTACGTTCGAATGTTATCTAACTAAATATAAATTATACATACCCACCTGATTCTCAGTCGATAGAGGGCCGCGGAGAGTGACGCACGTGCGTTCGTTTTTGGTTTAGTTCCTAAATTTTAGCGAGACTTTTTTTGTTGTTTTTTTGATATTTTGTTGTTTAATTTTGTGCAATGACTGTTGGAGCGCCCGGAAGTGAATTAATGCGATCTTGGGTATGTTATGGAAGTTTTTTTTGTGTTATTTTCAGTTTAGAATTTATTTGTTTTATAATGAAGGTACTTCACGTAACCTTTTTTTTGTTAGTGGAATTTTGCGTCGTGCGTTAAAATTGACATTTTTTACGCAGTTAGACGTACTTAATAATATTTTATTCTTCAATGTTTAATTATTGTTTGCTAGTTTTTTTTACTTCAAATACTGCGGGGTATCTTGTTTTTAGGGTTCCGTTTGAAAATAGTAAAAAGTAATACATGTTTATCGATAAAGCTATCGTTAGCGAGCGAAGCGTCTCTGCTTCAGGTTCGACAAAAATGCCGAATACGACAATGTGTCCTAATTCTGTCTGGATCATTGTCTTCCTCAACAGGTCGCATTTCTTACCGAACCAGTAAAGGAGGACAAACGTCGGCCGCGAGGTCTCCGCTCACAGACCACTAGTATTATTATTTACTAGCTACGCCCCGCGGTTTCACCTGCGGTTAAAAAGTATCCTATGTGCTATTCTAGACTATAATCTATCTCTGTGCCAAATTTCATCCAGATCTGTTCAGCCGTTCTGGCGTGAAAGAGTAACAAACATCCATCCATCCATCCATACATACAAACTTTCGCGTTTATAATATTAAGTAGGATAGTAGGATATGTCAATAAGTATACCATTTATTATTCTTCAAATCTTGACATTTCCTCATTCTTCCCGATTTTTTATGTGTGCCATGACAGGATTCATAAGATTAAAATATTTTAAGATTTTCAAATGAAACTATCCGTCTCTAACATTATTACTTTATCATGCGTCAATTAAAAAGTTTGACTGTATGTGGTCAGCATTTCCTGAAAAATTGAAAATCGAAAATACCTACCTACTTCTCACCTTGCTACTACCACAGAATAAATAATAGTACTACCTACATTCGAGTTCAGGTTGAGAATTATTGATTCATAACCACTGTAACTACCCACTTTTTTATTTCTACTAAATAACCTCGAAATGTTTCAAATAATAATCCAGAGCGTCATAGTAATCTGAACGCCATAATTTATATATTATCGGGCCTATTGTTATCGTTTATTATCTATCTATCGATTCCATAATCATTATCGACTTTTATAAGGATACTAGCTGCGCTCCGCGGTTTCACACGCGGTTAAAAAGTAGGTATCCTATCTCTCAAGTTGGATCGAACTGCACATGGTGTGCGAATTTTATTATAATCGGTTAAGTGGTTTAGGAGTTCATTGAGGACAAACATTGTGACACGAGATTTATATATATTAAGATAAGATGAATGAAAAGTTGATGGTTATACGGCTGTCACCAAATATATGAGTGTCCTTGACCGTTGGCTGAAACAATCGACTTACAAGTCGATTGTTTCAGTCACGTGGAGTTTTCAAAGTTTAACCTGTTATTTACTTTCTTTTTTATAATATACTAGCTGTCATCCCAAGACTTCGTTCGCGTTTATCCTACTAATAATATAAACGCGAAAGTTTGTATGTATGGATGGATGGATGTATGGCGTTGCTGTTAGTGTGTTAAGTAATTGTCAATAAATGAAATGAAATGAAATGAAATGAAATGGATGTTTGTTACTCTTTCACGGAAGAACCAAATTTCATCCAGATCTGTTCAGCCGTTCTGGCGTGAAAGAGTAAAATATCCATCCATCCATTCTTACAAACTTTCGTGTTTATAATATTAGTAGGAAGTAGGATAAACAGTTGCGCCCCGCGGATTCACCCGCGGTTCCACGCAGAAACCGTTATTTGTTCGGGATAGAAAGTATCTTATGTTCTTTTCTGTAACCCTGACAATGTGTATCCAAATTTCATTATGATCGGTTGAAGCGTAACAAATAAATAAACAAAATCACCTTCGCTTTTATAAATTGAAAAAAAAAAAAAGAAGCTGGGGCGGCTTCGCTTCAAAGCGGATTCATATATCACTAGCTATTACCCGCGACTTCGTTCGCGTTTATTCAGAAAAAAGTATCCTAAAACCTTCCTCCTAATTTAATGTAAGTAATTATCTTTCACCAAGATCCGTTTAGCCGTAAAAAGCCTACAGACAGACAGAGTTACTTTCGATTTTTTAACATTAGTAAGTACTATAGATTATAAATGCGAATAGATATTTGTGTGATTGTTTGTCACTCAAACGCTCAAACATATAGACGGGTTTAGTATAATTTCGGTACGAAGACAGCTTAAATCTGGATTGACATTTACGTGTTAAGAGGGCCGCGACGCTCTGAAATTTCCATACAAACGCGTTACTCAAATTTCTCGAAAACCATTTGTCAGATATGATGAAATTTAGCATGTAAGTACAATTAAATTAACAATATCTCAGCCCCTATGTTCTTAGTTTTTTTAAAAAACGTTCTCAAGCTGGACTAGAGCTATGAAAAATTACCGCATTTTTAAGGGGTTTCTTTTGACTGATTTATTTAATAGGTAGACAAAGCAAATCAAAACTTCCATTACATACGGAGGTTGTCTACATCATTAGCTGTTAAATGAATCCATAATACAAGGGAAACTCTTAGTTATTTAAGAATGATTACAGAAGTGCAAAAGTCATAAAAAAAATTGAAATTGCACTTTGTCACTCTGTAGGTAAGTTTAGAGGCTCGTCAGTATCATTACTCGCTCTCTTCGCTCGTCTTCTTCTTCTAGACGAAATGGCTATAGAATACCTTAAGCCAATGCGAAGTTAGTCTAGGTCGCCTAGGTCGAAGTTAGTTAGGTCGCCGGACTCTTAATAGCGGGTAACGCCACGGAGAGCAGCTAGCACGCCTATGGAAACTTGCATGTTAATTTACTTAGTTTTAGCTAGTCACGCTTGCTATTACATCATGTGACAAAATAAGTAGCAGCCGTAATATATAAACACAAGTACGTATACATGTGTATACGAATTTGTAAGTCATTGAAGACGAAATATGACTGCATCATGATTAAATGATAACAGGATTGTAATCAGTGTAGATATATAACGATTAGCTATGGTAGGAATATATAGCCAAGTCATTAATAAAGTAGAATAGTAGATAATATGGTACTGGAGTAGGTATCATTATTATCATACAAGTGTAAACTAGCGGCTCTGCGAAAACGTAAAAGACATATCTCTGCGATGTTGAAAAAAGTCCAATAACTGAATCGCCAAAAAATATCGAACCTACTAGCAAAAATTTTATGAGAAATGGGACAGCACAGAGCCGGACGTCCGGACATACGGAAGCATTTTTGCCCAAGCTGAAAAATAGGCGTTTCGCTCGCGCTTCGTGCTCGCTTGGTCAATCATCACACTATGGCTTCTCACTAGTATTCCCTTTTCGGAAATGTAAATTTCTCATAAAACACACAAATACCAACTATCCCAAACCTAACTTAACATTATAAACGCAACACTGAGTTTGTTTGAAACGCTTTTACGCCTTTACTATATACGCAACCCATCATCGGGAAGTTTTTCATACACGTTGTCAAGGGTACAAAAAAAGCTGAGGGTACCTTTCATCCAAAAAAAAATACTGTTTTTCGAGGGATAGAAAAATAACTTAACAATTCCGAAAAAATAACTTAACAATTCAGAAAAAATAACGATGCTAGTCAGACAGCGGGTGAAACCGCGAGCCCATTATATTATAAAAAATATATTTACGCTATCACACTAATATTATAAGTGCGAAAGTTTGGATGGATGCATGAATGAATGTTTGTTACTGAATCACGCCAGAACGGCTGAACGGATCTGAATGAAATTTGGCACAGAGACAGATAGCCTGGAATAGTACATAGGATATACTAAAATATACTTTTCAACCGCGGGTGACACCGCGGGGTGCAGCTAGCTGTACTATATACGGAAATCTTCACTGGTGTTGATGATTGCTCTGTCCAAACTAACGCCTAGTCATGGCAAGTAGACATATCTTCAAGGTTAACAAGCATGCCTTAGGATGTGTGTTTTATAGTATTGATTCTTGTAAATACAACTAGGTAATTATTATAATAAAACTGGTTAACTGGTATATTAGATGTGGCTTTATTTAAATATTTTAAATATAAGTAAAAACGTCTAAATTTAGGTTGGTAAGTAAATGATGACCATGGCTGTGGGTGTGAAGACGAAAGTAACCTTTCTAGTAGATATGGGATGTTTATTTATTTTTGAACAGCGAGATAAATATAATAAAGAGATAATCCACCTTACTAATAAACATTTTATCGCCTAAGAAAAGGTATACAGTGCTTTGTCTATTTCTTTCTTTTACATTTTTGAATTCGATGGAAGAAGACGTATCGTCACGCCTTTCCCCCAACAAAGAGCCCCGAGGAGGCTGGCAGAGGTGTAATACAACATCTACACGTCGCGGGACGATATTTAGTCCCAAATGTGACAGGGGTCGAGCCTGTCGCCATCCACCGGGCTCCATTCAAGTAGCAGATGACATACATACAATAAACACATTTTTTCACAATGAACAAATTGGTACGTGCCATCGGCTGGCTTTGAACCCGCTCCCTCTGGCTCGAGAAGCGGGCCTATGAAAGAAGACAAAATATGTTAAAACTTACGAGGATATACAGTGTTTATTAGTAAGAGAGAATGAAGTTAACAAACTCGGCGACGACTCGCCGCAAGATTTTAGTCGAAAAAATACATTTTGGGTTTTAAATACATTTATTATTTTTAAATACATTTTCAAAATGAACGTCCAAGTGCGCAAGCGCAGGTCGTAGTTAAATTAAACAAATATTATGGAAGTTACATATTACTGAATACTGGAACCTATAAATAAAAATAATTGAATTATTTTATTTCTTCTTCTCTCGTTCCCTTATTGATGAGAATCGCGAAGACCAGTCTCCATTGCGAGCGGTCATATAGGAGTGGACCGCATGGTGCATGCTGTAGCTCACCGCTTTTTTTATTGCTTCAGACTATCTTGTAGACACCTTACTTAATCACGTCTGCTGTCCACTTTGCCTTAAATAAATCTGCAGATCTCAGATGATGCCTAGACCCTAGTTATAATGTTCTAGGTTTCCTTAATTAAATTAAAAAAAATATATATTACACGATAGTAATATACTCCTAGTTCAATGCTTAGCTCGTGTACATAATATTTTAGCAGTACTAGACAGTATATTTAGTTGGTTTTGCAAGTACTTTTTAGCTTATTCAAAACTTTTTACGTATAATTTACGAGGAGAAAAAAAGGTACCGTAAAAAAGGTAAAAATTGGCTAATATTTACCCTAATCTCCTCCAGATCCGCAGCCACCAGCGTACTCCGTCAGGGTCTCGCGACTTCAAGGAGGCCACCAAGCGCGATGCTCTCGCACGCCTCTTGGTCGAGCTGGAGCGCCTCCAGGCCTCCGCCCCCGAGAACCGGCGTCCGCTCATCGAGAAGGAGTACAGGGGCTTCAAGAATCTCTTTAGCAGATTCCTCGCTGAACGTAAGTACATAAAGACCGCTAAAGCGGTCCGCAAGCCTAGCGTACACCCCGCGACAAAATGTAGTCGACATTTTTTTATCGAGACAGACGTATATGTACACGTAGCTTTGTCTCGTTCTCGCACGATAAATGTTGATGAGAAGATGCAGCATGCTAGACCTGCCAGTCTATAGGTAGTATCAATAGCTAGTATCTTTAGCGATGCATCACGTTGCCGTAGCATGGCGGTGCTGCTACATCGTGTTGCCGTAGCATGGCGGTGCTGCTACAACGTGTTGCCGTAGCATCGCGGTACTGCTACATCGCGTTGCCGTAGCATGGCGGTGTTGCAATACTTAGCGTAGACTGTACATAATATAGCGGTGATTAAAGCGGTCCTGCAACATAACGCAATTTGCTTCAAATGTGTGTGTGACGTAATTATGCTAGGTACTAGGACTCAAGGAAAAGTAAATCTTGATAATTTAAAATACTCAGTACACGTAAATTGCTATGAAATCAATCGTGTCGCGTGAAATTGATTAGAATCGATGGTTTAACAATCAAATGAAAATTAGCGATTGGTATTTATTACAAGTTCGACACGAAATGATGCACGAGCTTTGAGTATTGTAAATATAATAATAATAATAATAATAATAATAATAAATTTTATTGCTTTTCTGTTAGGCTTATAGGTACAGAGATCTTATGATATTATAATACGAAAAATTTAGATTTTAAACAGAAGACATATTTGAGGTGCAAAAAAAAAAAAACAATGATGTACCTTAGTGGAACCCTGTCCCCCACACTAGGTTAACCTGTGTCGTGAGGTCACAGTTTTCAACTCTGGGCATGATCGTTTTCCCCGCAGAGGTGAACTTATGCTTGGAACTTATGATATGCTTAATAATAACAATTACTTAAAGGTACTTACAAAAATTTAAACAAACAAAAGTGCTCCATGGATAATCACTAAGATCTTCATCAATCGTGTGTGTGTGTGTGTGTTTGTGTGTGTGCGTGTGGGTGTGTATTGACTGAGAGGGTGATTTTATGAAGAGGGGAGTATGTACGAGTGCATGTGTAAGTGTGTGTGTGTATGATAGTTAAAGTGTATATTCTGTGTTACTGTGGTTTTTGGTGTGTTTGTTGGTTGTGTGGAGTGGCGGCATGTTAGAATAATTCTTCAGTTAATCAGGCAAAAAAAGAAGAAAAAACTATCGAGAGTTACTATCAGCCATTTGCAATTTGAATATCTAAGGTTAATAGATTAATCGTGATTTCCTTATTGTATGATAGTAGGTAATACTCCAGTTCCAGTTAGGTGACATTAACTAAGTATACTTAATAAATTATTGTGTTTGTGTTGATCATTTGAGAATTTTGAGCAAACTCTCTGTTGATTTGTAGTCAAGTTGTATTAGGTAGTCTGTTAAGGTTTTATTGCAAGCGTTACGATTTAATCTTAGGATAGGTTTAAGTTTACTTATGCGGTTGTATATAGCAGGACCTAGTCCAATAAATGATTTCCGTACGTAACTTGTACGAGCTTTTATGTTTTTAAAAATAATGTCTGATCTTCTTTTTGACTTTGACTTTTCTAATATTTCTTTGTTAACCTTTGAATGTTGTCGCAGTAAGATAAGTTTTATAAATAGCTGTCTTACAGTTAGTAACTTGGTCTCCTGGTACAGAGCTTCAGTGGAAAAGCGCCGGGGTTTAAAAAACATAACTTTGAGCAGTGCTCTTTGTGCTATTTCTAAATGAATCAGGTGAGTGGCGGCAGCTGCTCCCCATATTGTAATACAATAGGTGATTATTGACTGTGCCAGAGCATAATACACTGTCTGGAGGATGTCTGGAGATAGAATATGTCTTAGCTTTTTAAAAACGTAAATTAGTTTTCTGGCTTTTCCTGCTAGTGTTCTGACGTGCTCGTCCCATCGTAGGTGTTTATCAAGATGTATTCCCAAATATTTGATAGACTCGGTAAATTCAAGAGGAGAACAGAGGCATTGGTGATTGCTGCAATTTGGATCGTGGATTTTCAATGTGAGAAGAGATTTTGGTTGAGTTGTGGAGTTTATAGTGTAAGTCATGTACTTCGTTTTTGAGATATTTATTGTTAGTAAGTTACTTCTGAGCCAGTTTGCAACCTTGTGAAGTCCTTTATTGGCCAGGGCTTGGGCTTCATTCCAGGAATTGCCCTCGAATACTAGCACAGTGTCATCCGCGTAGGTATAAACTTTTCCCCCTTCAATATCTAAGTCACATAAGTCATTAATATATATCAGGAAGAGTGTGGGGCCAAGGATGCTGCCCTGTGGCACACCAAACTTAACGTTGGCCTCATCACTCAGATTGTCTTTTATTTTAATCACCTGAGTCCTGTCGTAGAGGTAACTAGCAAACCACTGAAGCGGGACTCCTCGGAAAAATAAAACATCAATTACCTAATTGAGTTTAATTAAATTCAATAACATTCTTTTTGTGGCTTGCCTGGTCAATAAATGAATAATAGTATTTTTTTAAAGCAAGATTATACGAAACTATACTAACTAAAACTACAAAGAGTAACGAAGTTTGTATGTTTGTAGGGTGTAATCCCCGTTTTCGAAAAATCTTGCTCTAATAGAAAATTAAACAACCGCTACGTGATCTAAGTAGCAGGCAGATAAACTAGACTACCTTTGCCACAAGGTTTGTCGGTCTGATTGTAACTAACCAAGTATAGTAACTATAGCAAAAAAGCGTAAAATATGTTCGTCGTATAAAAAAAAACTATTTCCTCAACAGAGGGCCCCTCGGTAACATGGGAGAAGATCGAGAAGCTCCCCGAAGGCGCTGTGATCGACTACACCTCCCTCCCCACCCCCACCACCGACAACATCCACCATATGCTCGACAAGCTCGTCGTGGTGAAGCTCAACGGTGGCCTCGGGACCTCCATGGGGTGCAAAGGCCCCAAGTCAGTCATACAAGTCAGGAACGAGCTAACATTCTTGGATTTGACTGTACAGCAGATTGAAGTAAGAATCTTTACATTATACTAGCAGACCCGGCCACGCGTTGCTGTGGCTAAGGTTTTTATTGTATTACATAGTAGTAATAAAATAATATAAATTGAGATGTGAGCTATCCTATCTGTTAAGTTAGATCAAACTGCACACGGTGTGCAAATTTGATTGAAATCGGTTAAGTAGTTTAGGAGTCTAGCGGACAAACAACGTGACACGTAATTTATATATATTAAGATTAGGTACGAGTACACTTGTGATGTAAACATTATGGACAACATCCACCACATGCTCAACAAGCTCGTGGTGGTGAAGGTCAGGAACGAGCTAACATTCTTAGATTTGACTGTCCAGTACATTAGTAAGAATCTTTATAGATAGCATTCTGAGTTTATCCTATTATAATATTATAAACGCGAAAGTTTGTAAAAATGGATGGATGGATGTATGTTTGTTACTCTTTCACGCCAGAACGGCTGAACAGATCTGGATAAAATTTGGCACAGAGATAGATTATAGTCTAGAATAGCACATAAGATACTTATTAACCGCGGGTAAAACCGCGAGGCGCAGCTAGTTTATTTAATAAGATGCATACTTAATGGACGAAAATGATGTTAGGGCCAAATCACTTAGGAACATACAATACGACGTCGCATCACCATGCAACCATCACCATCTTGATGTCTTGTCTCGATGCCATGTCGTGTCCTGCAAATCTAGGATGTGACTCATAATAAAAATTCGCAACACGATGTCGTATCGTACGATGGACGAACGATGCCACGTCGTGTTTGAATGTGTCACGTGGTATAGAGATTTGCAGTTACTTTAATAAGAGATGACATGATCAAACGAGGTGTTAAAGAGTCGTTTTTATAATTTTGACGTTTATTAGTGTGTCCTCGATATCCAATTGGAGAAAGACTTTTGAACATGACTCTCCTGTGACATTTACCAAGCCAAACCAGTATAACGGCATCCAAATCATAAAAGGACGGAGATGTTCCTTTTGCTAACGTTTGATTCTCATTTCTTCAGCACCTGAACAAAACCTACAAATGCAACGTCCCCCTGGTCCTGATGAACTCGTTCAACACCGACGAGGACACCCAGAAGGTGATTCGCAAGTACCAGGGCCTGAAGCTGGACATCCACACCTTCAACCAGTCCTGCCACCCGAGGATCAACCGCGAGTCGCTACTTCCGGTCGCCAAGACGGCAGATACGCATGAGGATATAGAAGCGTGAGTTTGGATATTAGTTCACTCTTCTTACTAATAGATGGCGCTACAACAACTTGATACCGACGTCTTCGTGCTCCTTCCATACTTCCATCTTAGGCAATTAACACCACTCCCTTACCATCACTTAACATTAGGCGAGTTGGTGGTTAAACGTCGACCTATCCTAAATAATATTTTCCTACCCGCACTCATCCGATTATCATGAAATTTTGCACCCACGTTGTCAGGGAGACAGAAGATAGGGCGGTTTGTCTTTTCCTGAAAAAACAAACTCTCCGTGGGACCTAGGGGCTATTCCTGCGCGTGAGATGAGATGAGATTTTATCTTGGTCACTCTCACACCTATGACATTTCAAACGAGAGCAACAAGAACGAAAAAAAGGTGAGATGAACATCTCAAATCTCTGAATAGGGCCACTGGGATGAAACCGCGGGAGCAGCAGTCAAGGGGCAGTTCTGTATAAAGATAAGAGCTAGAAAAAGCGTGTTGTTCCCAGGTGGTACCCGCCCGGTCACGGCGACTTCTACGAGTCGTTCCACAACTCCGGCCTGCTGCAGCGCTTCATCCGCGAGGGCCGCACCTACTGCTTCATCAGCAACATCGACAACCTCGGCGCCACCGTCGACATGAACATACTCAACCTGCTGCTCAACCCGCACCCGCAGGTACATTCATTCGCACATTGATACACACACACTCATACACACGAACCGCTAGGGAATGGAACACCTTGCCATCGTCTGTATTCCCGACTAACTACAACCTGGGTATCTTCAAGGCTAGAGTGAATAAATATCCTCTAGGTCGTCGCGCTCCATCTTAGACTACAACGTCGCCTAACGTCAGGCGGGTTGGTAAAAGTCGACCTATTCTACAGAAAAAAAAAAGTACTAACACACACGTGCACAAATACTCAACTTGCTGTACTGCTTAACCTGCACCAGCAGGTACACACACACATAGGAATGTGTGTGTGTGTGTGTGTATAGTGCTATATAGCAAGTTGAGTATGTGTGCACGAGTATGTAGGAACATACTCGTGCACACATACTCAACTTGCTGTTCAACCTGCACCCGCAGCTATATACACACGCACCAACAAACTCAAACACATACAAACACACTTACATACATAGTCAACCAGCTGCTCAACCCGCCTCTGTAGGTACGCACATACTTAAATACAGAAACAGAAAGCGATATACGGACGACGTACGTACACTTACACATTATACACGTATGTGTGTGTGTACACACAGAGATACAAATACATAAACACAACCACACAAGCACGGACACACGAATAAACGAATACATCATTGAAAACAGCATATTGTCATATGACAAAATACAGAGTTTGTTACACCCAACAACCTGTTGTTGTTGGGTGCATTTGATACTAATGCTGAAAATAATGTTGCTGAGAGAACAGTAAAATGAGTTGTATTGTTTCCAGCGTTCGAGCTCGGAGTTCGTAATGGAAGTGACGGACAAGACTCGCGCCGACGTGAAGGGAGGAACTCTCATACAGTACGAGGACAAACTTCGTCTGCTCGAAATCGCTCAAGTCCCGCGGGAACACGTCGACGACTTCAAATCCGTCTCCCAGTTCAAATTCTTCAACACAAACAACCTCTGGGCGAAGCTCGACGCGATTCAACGCGTAGTTGACCAGGGATCCTTGAATATGGAGATCATAGTCAACAATAAGACGCTCTCTGATGGCTTGAACGTTATACAGCTGGAAACGGCTGTGGGAGCCGCCATGAAATGCTTTGAAGGCGGAATCGGAGTCAACGTACCCAGAAGTCGGTTCTTACCCGTCAAAAAGACATCAGATCTGCTATTAGTGATGTCTAACTTGTACAGTCTATCGCATGGATCGCTAGTGATGTCCCCACAGAGAATGTTTCCGTCAACTCCGTTGGTTAAGTTGGGGGATAACCACTTCGCGAAGGTGAAGGAGTATCTGAACAGGTTCGCGACGATACCCGATCTGATCGAGCTGGACCATCTGACCGTGTCGGGGGATGTAACTTTCGGAAGGGGAGTGGCTTTGAAGGTGAGTTAATTTAAAATAAAACTGTGTAGTAAAATAAGCGATGCTAGCCCAGTTGGAGAAGGCCCGCCTCTCAAGCCAGAGGGAGCGGGTTCGAACCCAGCCGAAGGCACGCACCAATTTGTTCATTGTGTGAGCCATATGCTCACACAATGAACAAATGCGTATTGTATGTCATCTGCTACATGATTGGAGCCCGGTGTATGGCGACAGGCTCGCCCCCTGTCACATTTGGGCTTCAATATCGTCCGGCGAAGTGTGGGTGTTGCTACGCCTAGGCTAGCCCCCTCGGGGTAAAAGCGTGACGATATATGAATAAAATAAAACCGACAGTCAACATCAATGACATTCATCATTCATCAGTTAATTTTAACTTACAAAAAAATCCCCCTTTTGTTGAAGAAATTTCAAAAAGCTTTAAAGTAATTTTTTTAAAGTAATTTAAACATAACTTGTAGAAAATATAAATGATAAAAAAAATTCGACTGTCTCGATGGCTCAGTTAGTAGTGAAGCCTTTCGGAGCTTGGGGGCGTGGGTTCGATTCCCACCTGGGGCAAACATTTATGTGATGAACGTTTGTGTTTGTTCTATGTCTGGGTATTAATATGTATTTAAGTATATATTTAAAAATATCTAAGTATGTATATCAGTCTGGCAGCCATAGTACAAGCTTTGCTTAGTTTGGTGTCAGGCGACCGTGAGTGGATGTGTCCCGAATTTATTATTTATTATTATTATTTATTACAACAATGTTATTTCTTCACCAGGGCACGGTGATAATAATAGCGAACCACGGCGACCGTATCGACATCCCGTCCGGAGCCGTGCTCGAGAACAAGATCGTGTCGGGCAACCTGCGCATTCTCGACCACTAACGACGTGCACACTAATGTCGAGTAACCTGCGCATGTTTGACCACTAGCGACATTCAAAGTTGTGTCGAGAAACCTACGCAACTTTGATCACTAACGACGTGCGCACATTGATTGGTTAAGCTGCGTATTCTTGATCACTAGCGTAGTGCCAACATGTGTCGAGCAATCTGCGCAAACTCAACCACTAAGGACATGCCGACATGCTCAGAAATATGTAGTATCCTGCGCAGGATACTAGATATTTCTGCGCATAAACATGCGCATGTTTGACCACAAGTAGCATGTAAGCTAGCGGCGTGCACACATCTGTCGGACAACCTGCGCATTCTCGACCACTAGCCTGTCGTCTGTAGTCTTAAACTTGAAAAAACAAAAATAGGAAATAAGTACAAATACAATGAAATTGAATTAGATGTTACGTAAAGCATGTTTATTGTTAAAATAGTCGCCAACTTCGATCGCGGTATGAACGAGGAAACTACGTTAAATAATCTATTTTTACAATACAATACAACAAAATTGTTAGGCTGTATTCAGAAAGCTAAATCTATTCTAGCTAAAAGCATTGATGTCCTTGTCTAATACGTAGCAATAACCCAGAGATCTGGTCAAATGTTAGTCACCTCAAATTATTGTCTAAGTATGTTTTTTTTCCCTTTTTATTATTGTATCTTTAATTTTGTCAACACAAAGGGATTGAAATGTTGCACTCAAAGGTCCCAAACACTATTAGAAGACTTGAAAATAGACAGGTTCGTTTTTAGTTAGTTCAGATTTGGCAATTTGGCGCCCTTAGTCCGTTAGGCGGCCATTACACCATTCAATTTGCAGTATGCTGACTTAGTGTGGCTAAGCCCGTGCAATAGGAAAAAAATGGATTGCTGACTATCTAACAGCCGTTACACTATCCAATTTTAGCACGCTAGCTCACCTAGCATACTGCCAATTGCAAAATGTAACGACCGCCTTAGGTCTTATGGCCTTTTTTTATTGTATGTAAACCGAAAATACATATAAAATACGTAGTTTTCTTAGTTGATACCGAAACGTAAGTTAAAAAACCTCATGTATTTGAAATTGTTTCACCGTCGTGCTGCCTAACTATTAATTAGTGAATAAGTAGTTTCAAAGTAGATTAGAAAATCGTTACTGAAATGTATAAAAAATAACTAAACCGCGTGTTCAACTTATCTGCAGAGGCAGATAAATTATAATACATTTTCCCCCTTACTTAATATAGTTGTATATTGTCTACCTTCAAAATAGTTTTACCGTGTTTTGTTTCAAACATAGCTAATAGACACATACTCACACACACACACACACGTCAAACTTAACAGCCTGTCGTTTTGCATCAGGGGTTAAAAACACTGTAAAACTATTCCGGGGCTATGCAACCTTTATTAGTAACGGGTTGACTTTTTCCGGCGTAAGTATTTGTACTTATGTAAATACGATAGTGGCGCTCTCTGCTCTGCAAACAAGTTGATAACACTTTAAAGAAAAGAACGGTATGTTTAAAGTAAATTGTATGGTGTAGTTGGTAACGTGGGGGACAGGCCGCAGGGATCGCGGGATCGAATCCTGCCGTCTTGTTTTTCATTTTTTAAATGTGTTGAAATTTAGAAATAGCAAAAGAAATTACGTAGAAAACTAAAAGTAACCAACGTAATGTTCTTTAGTTGTATTTAGTTTAACGCTTACTAAAGTACATTTTCTAAAAATAAGTAAGAAAGAAAAAAGTGTTTTTATTTTTAAACCAAAAAATGGCTAAATTGGCTCTATGTTTTTTGTTATATTTTTTATATTTAAACTTTTTATTATTATTTCGCTGTGAATCATGTTCATTTTTTTTAAAATTTTTAGCTGTTATATTTTCTTAAAATAGGGCGTAGTCAAGCAATAAATAAAATAATGTATTACATCGTAATAAATATTATTTGTTTATACTGATAAATAAAAACCCAGTGTCACACGAGAATGCACAGATAAAAAAAATAGGTTATTTAATAAGAGGAAAGTATAAAATTGTTTTTATCTTTTTCTTGCATATTAAAACAGAAAGAGACTCAGATAGTATGTTATATATTTTTATAGCCACGTCAGTTTGGTACAGTTTGTCGTCGTTTGACGTCAATCTTCCTGTTAACAACACAGTTGCTAAAAAAGATAATTCTAAACGAATTTATTTTGTAACAAATAAAAATTATAGATATATTACTAGAGGGTTGAATAGTGTAGATGTGGAAGTGAAGAAAAATGCCATTTGGTCAAATGTTAAATAAAAATATTTATTACAAATTTACTTAACTTATTTTTTATTTTGTAGCCCTAGAATAAATAACCATTTACCTTATTTATAACTTATAACTAATTTAGTGGATAAACACTGCTTGTTTTCTGAAGATGGTGATTACGCTCGGAGCGGGGAAAAAATTGCAGAGGTTTTTTGCAAAGGGGGGTTTTATTAAATGGAGACTAAAAATAGGGTTAAAAGTTTCGTTTGTGGCAAAAACCCGCAAATTTCTTGTTTTTGGTCTTTTTGTACTTGCTGTGTTATTTTGTTTCTTTTTTTTGCAACAAACAAATTATTGTCCATTGTCGTTGTGTGGAGTTCGTTGGTTCCCGCTTCTCATTCTCTACAGCCAAGAACGTAGTCCCCATCTGTAGATATTTATTCTATATCTGTATTATTCATGAGCTCAGCATCTAAATATATTTCAACATATAAAACTACATGAGCAAAAGGGGGTGAACTAGGATCAGAATCGATCTGTCCTACTAATATTATAAAAGCGAAAGTTTGTAAGAATGGATGGATGGATGTTTGTTACTCTTTCACGCCAGAACGGCTGAACAGATCTGGATGAAATTTGGCACAGAGATAGATTATAGTCTAGAATAGCACATGAGACTTTTTAACCGCAGGTGAAACCGCGGGGCGCAGCTAGTAAGAAATAATTTAAAAGAAGTAGTTTTATACATTCCTGTTTTAATTTAAAACAGTTAAGTTATACTATCTTTTGGGAGTAGTTTCACGGCAAGTAAGAAAAGTCCGCAGTGTGGTGCTCATACTCATATAAATATAAATATATACTCCTTTACTAATAAACGTTGTATAGCCGCGAGTCTTTTCGATAGAGTTAGAAATGTAAAAGAATGAATAGACAATATAAATCACTAGGTCAATTCCGAGGCTATTGAACATATTTTATTAAAAAGGAGAACAGTGTTTAAACTTTCTATTATTTTCGTAGTTCAGACAAAATCAGTGTTTAAAGGGGCGGTCTGTGTTATACCAGAACCGACAGTCTATCATTCAGTGGTTTTGATGGAATTAATTTGTATTTTTTTATTAATTTATTTACACATTAAAATATACAGAATTAACACTTATAGCGTTTTACATATTTACAACGTATTCTAATTTCAAAGCCAGCGCTAGTCTACAGCTCAGTGGTAAGTATGGCGGGGCGATGCGCTGAAGATTCGCCAGCGTGCTGACGGCCGCCGAGCACAGCCATTCACGATGCACCTGCAGGCCGAGCATCGCGCCGAAAATCATCGGCTTTTGTCGTGTGAGAACGTGACAAGGCATGACATGTGTAAATAGAAATCTGTCTTGATGAAAAGACCTGACAAATTAATGTCGCGAGGTGCATGCTAGGCCTGCTGGGACCCTCCGAGTAGTCTACAGCTCAGTGGTAGGTATGGCGGGCGCGGTGCGCGCGCGGGCCGCCAGCAGGCTGACGGCCGCCGAGCACAGCGCCAGCACAGCGCTGCAGCTCGGCACCAGCCACAGCCACTCGTGATGCAGCACGCAGCGCGCTTCCGAGTAGTACAAGCACGATACGTCTGGAAATATTCAAATATTATTATAGATACCGGAAAACCAGATTTTAAGTTAGAGCAGTAGGTATTAAAATTTCCTGGGCAGGACATGGAAATGTATTCTTAAGGGCCGGCGCTCGTAGGCGCGATACGTGCGGCGGAGCCTCCCGAGCATCCCGAGCATCCCGAGCATCCCGAGAGACGACGCAACGAGCCGCAGCAATCCTCGGCATCACGTGCGAACCTTTCTTTTTTTAGGTTGGCAGTTTCGGAATAGTAGTTGCAGTACTTTGTTATTTTCTTTCTTTTATATTAATAAACTCGACCGATTAATCCTACGGTTGGTCTAAGCGTGCCGCGCCCCGTTTTGTCTGTGAGCGCCGGACCTAACACAGCGTTCAATTATTGAAAGCAAGGTTTCTTTCTGCGTTAAATCGCTATTCGTTTATCCGACCACAACTTGACCTACCCATCTTTATGACATATTGTTCTGATCTTTATGACATTTTGCAGATAAAACATTCCTGCAAATTTAATTTGTAAGTTCGAATAGCATTTAGATCAATCCCGGAGTTGTGGAGAATATATGCAGAATAGAGATGTGTTGTCGCGTGATCGCAGGCGAACCACTCTAGCTAGGTTGTTACGTACAGCTGAGCGACATGTAGACGAGGTGCCCCAGCAGGCCGGCGAGCAGCGCCACGGCGGAGAAGGAGGCCGCCAGCGCGACCGGCTTGTCCGCGCGCCGCACCGCGCGCACCACCACCATGCCTTGCATCAGGAACGACGACGCTGCAACAACGTCACGTACTCAATCGAAATGAAAATACACAGACGCAAATAGAACCTTCTTCATTCTTAAACGGGTTAAATAGACAGGTAGTGATGATGTTGATCAGCGTGGTAGCTTGCGTACCTCGTCTGAACGGACATGGATTGGGTCGACGATTTTGCTATATTGCTGGACCTTTGATCAGATATATGATCGAAGCGCTGGATGGATGGGCGGAATTAGCCCATGATTAGTAAGTAAGGCAAATGGCATTGCAATAGGAATTAGGTTAAATTTGGCACACATGCTTTTACGGTAAAGGATAGCATGGTGAAGAAACTAGCATATCCAAGAATGAATAATTCGAAAGACATCCGCCAATAGGCACGGAGCCAGCGTGTTAGGTAACAGCTCCATCATCCTCGATTAAGGATAGCTCGGTATCCGAATAAGTAGAACATCAAAGACTGTGAAAAAGATCATTGTCAGATGTAATGATGATGATTAAAATAAGACGAGCAACTCACCGGCGACGGCTAAGAAGACGGTGTATATGACCTGGTAGGCGGAGAAGGTCGTGCGGCACCTGTCGATGGAGCACGCGCCGCGCGCCGCCTGCTGGGACCCGCACGAGCAGTTCGAGAACAGGCTGGAAGGGAAGAGAGGTGTCATTGAAAGTCTCTCTTAGAAGAGCCGTGCATTCAATTCCCTTCTTTCTCCTTTCAGAAAAAGTCTAAAACGCATCACATCGATCCATATATTTAGTAGAAGATAATTTTCTCGTACTAAGTGGTTGGCTTCCGCCTTCTTATTTCGAATTTTGATATGGGGACGAATACCTTGCCTCCGTCTTCATTTTCTGCTAATTATAACTTTGGTAACTCAAGGCACGAGTGAATGAGTACCTTCTAGAGCTTCGTGCACAATTTTACGTCACTACGTTGCTTTACATCAGCGAATTGGTCAAACATCGACCTAGATTCTGAACTCATATTAAAAAAAAAAAATTATCCATCCGTTAGTCAAGGAAACGTCACTGTCCTTCAGGCGCTGGCCAGACAGAAAAGACAAGACGAAGACGAGACACGGACGGAGCAGAGATATTAATCGTTGGGTCCGCGTCCCGTCTTCTATGTATTGTGTCGTGTCGCGTCACTTTTCCATACATTTTATATGAAAGTAGGTAAAAAAGGAAGATTGATCGATATTTTTTTATGTAAAAGGTCATTTTACATCAAAAGGACACCGCATTTTCGTGTCGCGTCCGTGTCATGTCTCCATCTAAGTACGCCTTTTCTGTCTGGCCAGCGCCTCAGATTATAGAGCAATGGCGTCGATCTGTTGTCGAGTTTACATTTTTAATTGTCGTAGTATTCTGGTTATTTATAGATGTTAAGTGCCTACCAACCCAAGTCTTTATCAATGAACTCACGGGAAGCCGTTGAGATCCCGCACCTCTCGGCAGCCTGCGTGGCACGGCGAGAAGAACGTCGTAGAAGAGTCCAGCCCGCACACTGGGCTGAACCCGTACCGAGGAGAGTCACACCTGGAAATGATAGATTGTTAAAAATGTTGAAATGCAACAGTCGATCAACTTACCGTTGACAGACGGATCGCTCTCAAACCATTTGAGAACATGATAATGTTTGTATGTACATATTTAGTGTCATCTGCTATAGTTATAAGTTCTGCCCGGTGTATGGGGACAGGCTTGCCCCCCTGTCACATTCGGGAATGCATTTTGTCCAGCGAAGTATTTGTATTTATTTCTGTTTGTAATATACTTACTTCCGTCAACCCCTTCTTCGAAAAGATGTGACGATATGAATACTACCCTCAATCTCTTCTTACGTTCAGTGTAGTCCTTACCCGCATTGCATACTATAAGCTGCACGCACTGCTCTCCTGCGCCCTCAATCTCATCGACCAAGCGAGCGAAACGTTTATGTTTTAGCTTCGAAAATGCTTTCGGATGTCCAATCTCTGTCCGGATCTCTATCCCGATCTTTGTCTTCCATTTTCTTTCCAGTCTTTCCATTTAGGTCGCATTCCTTAACCGATTCTTTTGAAATTTCGTGAGTGGGTTAGCTAATTACATAGTTTTTTTTTGTCGAAGCAATTTTTTGGAAGTTTTTTAAATTGACGGAGATATGTGTTTTTTTTTCAGGAAGATAAACTGCGGCCCCGAGGTCTACATCTACTATAATAACTACCACTACTGTAACTACTAGTATAAATTATGTTGTGTGAAGTAATTGTAGTAATCTCACCCGCACTGCATGCTGCAGGCCGGCTGCACGTACTGCTCCCCCGCGCCCGCGACGGGCCCCAGGTCGCAGCCGAGCGCGGCGATGACGGCCAGCAGCACGGCCACGACGGCCGCCACCACGCCGCCCACCTTGGACGCCGTGTTGGCCTTCACGCCGTCGCTGCGCCGGACGGAGAACCGCACGCGGAAGATCTGGACGGGGACACATGGGTTACCAGAAGTTTATCATCAACCATTGAATTGATATTTAAGAAATGCACCTGTACTTGTGTAGAGTGCACCTCTTAAAGATTCAATTTTAATAGCAAAAAAAGCAGAAAGGGGGCTAGGTGAAAAATGAAGAAAATTAGAATGAAAATATGAAATAAGAAAAAAAAAAGAAAGATGGTAAGAAAAAGTAGAAAAGACGTTTTAGGAATAGAAGAACTTCTATTTAGAGCCAGTGCCTTACGATACTGATACTGCATAATTAACACTAGCGATAAACATATAGGCTGGCAGTCCACTTCTGTAATAGGAAGTTTACAAAATCTTACCATAACAAAGAAGATGATGACGAGGGAGCGGAAGATGTCGGACAGCGCGCGCGACGAGCGTGGGTCCTGTCTGTACGCCTCCACGTGGAACCGAGCCTGGGGACAAACAGATGGTGCTGATATACTAGTTTATATAAAAACTCTCAGCACTTACGGTGACATCACTTACTCGTAGCTATTCATTAGAACTTTTGGAAAAGCAAATTAATTTGTAACATGAAAAAACATTAGTGTCATAATAAGCAGCAGTAGATTTAATAAATCCATAATTTAGGTAGGTAGGTACTCCTACATCTGAGTGGCATTGTTTAAGAGATAATTTTTGTGCCCAAAATAGTTTCTTTTTTCAAAATTAGCCTCATCTGTTGCCTAGGTACAATGGAGTTAATGAAGCACGGTTGCCTAGAAGAATTCGATTCACACGACACTTTAAAATACCCAGATTAACTATCGCGAAGAACTTGACGTCTGATCAGCCTATAAGACAATTATCGTCAGGATTTCCTATCTTCGTACCTGTACATAAGCTCTGTCATAGTGCACGAACCCAAAGACGGCGGTGGTGAGGAGAGCGATCGCTATTGTCTGTAGAACCACCACCTTGTTGCGGGCCACGCGGTCCATGGAGGGGAAGTAGCCTGGAGAAGAAGTGTGGATTAGAAGGGAATTTTGGAAGAAAACATATCAAACATAATAATTATGGTCACCCCTTTCCCTCGAAGGAGCTAGCAGAGATGTATAACTACAGCCACACTTCGCCAAGCTTTACACTTTGGAAGAGAACGTGAATGTAAAACGGTTGAACTTAAGTTTTAAATGGAGAATCTAATCTATCTATCTGATTATTAGCGACGATGTTTTCGAAGTTTCGCGATTTCAGCGTTTTTCAGTAAAACTAAGTATCGAAGAATATGACAAAAAGTTGTGTGCAACAAATATTTTTTTATAAATTATAGCTTTGTTCAAAGCTATTTGAAAAGTTTGATAAGAGATTCAAACTGACCTAGCAAATTCTACCTACATGGTCTAAAACAATTGTATAAGTGGAACAAACATTTTATTTAAATCATAGGCTTGAAAGTTGATCCGAACCAAGAAGAGGTCGATATTTTAATTAATCACCAATTATATAAGAACCCTCCAATGGTAAAATCTTACTTCCACTTGTAGTCCTCTCCTGCTCATCTTCAGGGAACTCTTTCATCTGCGTGGGGAACAGCGTGAAGAGAATACAGAACATGAGAGTTAGACAACAGAGCGAGAGGTGAGACTTCCACCAGTCCTCGCCAAGGGAGCTGGGCTGCAGCCAGCCCTGCCCGCTTAGCCCCAGCGACAGCCGGATGGAGATCAGGATCCCTAGGAAGAAATAGAGGTCGTGAAAACAAAACAACAGTTCGTTCGTTCAGATGAATTACCACAATCAATAATCAAGAAATTCGTTCTCGCTTCAACTGCCGTTATTTATTCACTACTCATTTTTTATAGTTCTTCTTATTTCTTACTTTCTTACCATAAAAGTACGGTCCATTCTGCGGTTCATGGTCATCCAAGTAAGTGAACCCGTGCGCCCAGATGCTGAGCTTGGTGAGGGCGCACAAGATGGCGGAGGCGATGAGGAAGGCCATTCTGACCGTCTTCCTGGTATCCTCTGATGATGTGTCTCTGAACGTGATTATGGGCTCACCGCCGCAGAGCTCTGCAAATAAATGGTCAACTATAAAGTAGATTCCTTAGTAGAAGGAACGTAGGAACTAAAGCTGAGTTACACCATGATCCAATAAAACAAGGTCTAGCATGCAGCAAACACGTAATGACGTCAACATCATCCGTCTCGTTCGAACTTGTTGTAAATGACATATTACGGTCTTGCTTAAGCATTGGTTGACGTCACTATATGTTGCTTGTATACCTGGCGGAGCTATGGACCTATGGAGTGTTTCTGTGAACCATTGACATATTCTAGGATATCATTAGACTCGTCATTATGATCAACTTTTACTATGGGGCGAAGCACCAAATCGGAAAAAAAAAATTGTCCATCCAAAAAGTTCATTGGATGTCGACAAAGTGTATAGAACAGCTGTAAGTTGATAAATTACTGGAAGTTGGTCTTAATGATGAGTACAATGATAATAATATGTATAAATAATATTCGAGACACTTGCACACACGGTCGTCAGACCCCAAACTAAGCAAAGCTTGTACTATGGCGGCCAGAGCCTGATAAACATACATTTATTGTTTTTTGAAATACATACATACTTTTATAGTTATCTAGCTGTCACCCCGCGACTTCGTTCGCGTTTATTATTTATATATATCTATATATGTGAGCTATCCTATCTGTTTAGTTAGGTCGAACTTCACACGGTGTGCAAATTTGATTGAAATCGGTTAAGTAGTTAGGAGTCTAGCGGACAAACAACGTGACACGTAATTTATATATATTAAGATTAACACACAGACATAGAACATCCATCCTTCATGACATAAATGTTTGCCCTGGATGAGAATCGAGCCCACGCCTTCTAGCTCATAAGGCAGGTTCACTACCGACTGAGCTACCGATGCAGTCTGATGAATGATATCCTAGAATATGTCCGTCGTTTATAAAAACACTCCGTATATACTAACCAACATACGGGCTTCGGTCTTCCGTGAACGGCACGAACAGCACCAGGAAGCCCGAAAGGGCGGTGACGCCGAGCCACGCCGAGAGCGCAAAGTTCCTCTTGTGGCCTCCCCACCAGCCGATCAGGCTTCCTACCAAGAACTCTATGCCGGCGGCTGGTATGATCACCCAATCTGGAATATGCGTTCACAAAATGTTTACATAGTACATATGTTCACAAATCGTTTAAATACATGTTTGAAAAACGTTTTGGTTTAGAAACGTTTCGTCAATGTGTACGAGGTAATCTAAACCACAGCGGAAGCTCTGTTTGTTCCGCCATGGTCTAGATTACTTCGTTGGTGATTGTCTTTCTCCATAAAAAAGTCATGGAAGAACAACAAAATTACTTCGGTGCGTACGAAACCGGAGACTCGTAATCAGTTACGGCAGAAGAAAAAATATTCTTCGTTAAACGATAGAGGTTAATAAGAAATACGATTTTGCTTAACACGATAAAATGTCAGAGATAATCATCGGACCAGACCTTCGAGCAACACGGGACTTCCGCCCGAAGAACCAGACCGAAAACACCAGAATATGCTGTCAGATTGAACTATGGATTAGTGTGGAGAAGTGTGGAATATGTGACCTTCTGTGCACACACTTCACACTAAATACACACACCAAATATTGTTAATGCGAAAGTTGAGTTTGCGTTATTACTCAATCACGCTAGAACAGCTGAACAGATTGGGATGAAATTTGGGCCAGACATAGATTGTAGTCTGGAATAGCACGTAGGTAGGCACTTTTTAACCGTGTGCAGCCATATTCTAGTACCTAATTCATACCTTCAGCATAGGCAGGAGTCAGCCCTCCCCCGTGGTCCCGCCGCAGCAGGAGGAAGACGTTGGTCTCCAGCAGGATTGTGATGAGCAGCGCCCCCTGCAGGAACAGATCGAACCTCGCCAGCGTCAGGATGTACGTGCGGAGGAAGTACCAGAGCTTCATCAGCACTGGGGAAAAAAAAACTGGGTAGAAGGTAATGTAAGGTAATCAATAAAAATGTAGTTAGTATGTAAAGATATATAATTAGATATTTAATTACTTGTGTTAAAACTAGTCAAGTATTGAGTTTGATAGATCTAATACTGTGTAAGATTTGATGGTGCCTATACCTATTTGTAAGATTATAAAATACTTAAACCTATTTTGCAGCGCGATTACTTCCTTCATACTTGTAATTAGTCTAAGCACTAAGCAGCACTGTAAATTGACAGCGAAATAAATGAATAAATAATAATCATTAAGTCAAGCACAGGTTGTTAAAAATAACACCACAGGCCAGAGGCGGCGTAAGGCGTGGGCGACGTGGGCCACCGCCTACGGCCTCGCGGTACAAGGGGCCTCGCGCCTCAAAAATTTTTAAGCATTGCTTTAAAGCGAGAATAAAATAAAAACGATTTATATTAATTTTTCATTAATATTAATCTTATTTGTATTTTTATGAATAAAAACTTGGCAGTGTTAATTGTTTTGTTTCGTTTTTATTATTTTATAAAATCTGTCTTCAGGTCGCCATTGAACGGGGCCTCGCGAAATCCGTCTTGCCCACATCAAATTTAGGTCTTGCCCCGCCACTGCCACAGGCCCATATTACAAATACTTACAGACTTAATTTACCTACATTTATTAAAATTAAATGAACGAGTTGAACATAATGCTATTGTGCTTCTATCTATTGTTATATTTACTACTATAATAAGAGACGAACAAAGCTTTTGTAGAGCAAAGCACGATTTTAAAAGGGTGTATGTAGATTGAAGCGTTCTTTTCCTAGTCTGAGATCGAATCCTGTGCGGAGATATTACTCTCTTTAATTCTTTTCTTGTTTGTTTCGCCCGTTTTCACTAACAACCCCTAAATTTAAGGGAACACCTAAGTCCATCCATACGACATACGTATAGACCTAGGTGTTGCCTAAATTTAGGGGTTGTTGGTGAAAACGGTCGCCAGTGTACCACTAAAGAGAAAATAAGAGGACGGATCAGTCTGCTGGAGTCTGTAGTCCAAAGATTCACTAATTTGTATTTATAATCCGCGGCAGCCGCGGTGGCTTAGTTGGTGAACCTAGCTGGCTAGTGAACCTGCCTTCTGAGCTTGGGGGCATGGGTTCGATTCCCACCCAGGACAAACATTCATGTGATGGACATTTGTGTTTGTTCTACGTCTGGGTGTTAATATCTATTTTAGTATGGATTTAAAAATATCTAAGTATGTATATCAGTCTCTGGCAGCCATAGTACAAGCTTTGCTTAATTTGGGGTCAGGCGACCGTGTGTGGAAGTGTCCTGAATTTATTTATTTATTTACTATACATACGAGTGCGTTATATTTTATATGTACTATATTTTACAACGTGTTGCTTTGCGTTCGCGTCGAATTTGTAGAGGTAGCTATACTCCACTAGGAGCTCGTGCTCTGCTAGTGGCAGTGGTAGTAGTAGTTATTAGGTAGGCTCTGGTAGTGGTAGGTAGTGGTGGTGATAACTACCTCTACAAATTCGGCAGGAATGCAAAGCAACACGTTGTAGAGATATACAATAGGTAGACGACTAGAAATATATAATTTATTAATTCGTTCATGGTTTTTTTCAAGTTCGTTTTTTCAAGTTCAAGGTTTTTTCGTTCAAGTTTCCAACATTCCTGCGTCCTAGAGCATTGACATTAAAAAGGGGTTTTTTATTTTATCCATGAAGGTTTGTAGGTCTAGGTATAACGTATTTTGGTATTTATCTTTCCCTTATCAAAGAATTTGATTAATGTTATGTTATATCGATAATTCTATGTAACAAATTGTTTGTATGCCAATTTTATCTTTTAGCTCTTTAGATAAGGTTTAGGATTTAATGTCATTAGTGTTTTGTTACTGTGGTGTTTTCAGGGTCGGACTGGTCATAGTCAGGGTGGCATTTGCCAGCCGGGCCCCGGCCGGCGCGGGCCTCCTCGCACTTGGCTTGAGGGAGCTTGCCGCAAGCCAGACGGTTAGTGGGTTAGGGGGCTACACCCCGTCTCGAGCCCCTGGCTTGTAGGGAGCCACCCGGGCCCTTCCGGCTCATTCCGACCCTGGGTGTCATGTTATTGTAGCTCGGCCATCATCAGCCATGCTAGAAATGTTTGACTATTGTATATGGCCGGGCCACACTCAACATTTTGGTACAATATTGATGGGCCAATATTGCGGTCAAAATATGACCCGTCTAGGAGCACCCTTAGGACACTTCATGAAAAATCATAACCCCTTCTTCTGACCGTAGTCGAGTAAAAACACTAATCTAAGGAAACTCGTCAAGCCACTTATTCGGTTAGTCACATAAGAACAGACATATATAAAAACTTACGCAGGCCCGAAAAACATTACTCTTCTGTTAGGCAGTCATACTTGACTGCATAAAAGAAGAGTAATGTTTTTCGGGCCAATGGAATAAAAGGACAATGTTTTCCTAATTAAATCTAAAAGGATCCAAGACTTTTATTAAAAGTGACATACCAAACTTTTATCCCAAAAAAATTAAACCTGATTCTATCACGCGAGTCAAACCACAGTGCTTGACTAGGTAATTTGTAAGGTGTGTATTAACTTTAATTAGTTTATAGGACTTACCTCCATTTTCACGTAACACGGTCATCTTGAGATATCTTTTAAGAATTAATGTTATTATACACATAGGAAAACACAACACAAAAAACTTCACAAAATTTCACTTTCTGTTCTTTCCTTCATAATCACATAAAGATTTAATAAATTAATTCAGTCATAACTGCATCACACATTTAAATTAACTAGTACCTAACTTTATTATTTAGGTACCTATAGCAATAATTATAAAAAATAGAAACTTATTTTGATTGTATTAACTTTCACTGAATGCACTTTGTTCACGTCCAACTTTAAAAGTATGTTTTTCTCCAAAGTATTATTTATTTTTATTTTTTTACATGTCGACACGTATGTATTGATCTAAAATCCACGTGCTGTATGAGTAATAAGTAAAACAGAGTGTTATCTATTGTTATCAGTGCCATCTATTATGTACGTCGATCAGATATGAGTCGGTGTGGGTGAATACAATCACGGTTATTGGCCATTATAAGGAAAAAAATAATATATAAAATCGTCACGCTTTTCCCCGAAGGGGCTTGCAAAGGTGTACAACACCCATACTTCGCCGGACGATATTCAGTTCCAAATGTGACAGAGGGCGAGCCTGTCGCCATACACCGGGCTCCAGTTATGTAGCAGATGACAATAAAAAAACCAAAAACAAAAAAAAATGCAGCAGAAAAATTGTTTATTAGAATAGTTTCTAAAGACTTCTAAATACTTAGAAAAATAGGATGGCTATAAACTTCTTGGTACAGGATGCTCCATTTATTTGATGATAACATGGAAAAGAAAATGTTTGAACATTGTTGTTGTTTGAGCTTGATTCTATTAATTTATACAGGTTGTGCTTTTCAGCTTTCTTTTATTAAAAAATTAGATAAACTTACGGGGTGTTTATAAAAAAATAGATGCACCTAGAGCAGCGGTCGGCAACCCGCGGCCCGCGGGCCACATGCTGCCCTCGGCCCGCGGCCTTGCGGCCCGCGAGTGTTTTGTAAATCAATAAATAAATCGGAACATTTCGCTCACACGGTCGTCGGGCCCCAAACTAAGCAAGACTTTTACTATGGCTGCTAGAGACAGATAAACATTGATTTTAGAGATAAAATAATACCTACATAAATAAATAGATACCTATAGTAAAATGAGTATATTTAGAAAAACAATAGAAAATTTTTGAACAAGTGCGGCCCGTCACTTGCTTATTTTGGCACTGTGCGGCCTTTGCCTGCCAAAAGGTTGCCGACCGCTGCCTAGAGCAAAGTATAGTAGATAGTAAAAGTATTTTCATTGACGCACGTTTTGTTTATCGCAAATGAATGCAAATTAATACCCAAATAATTTATCTATTCTGTATAATCCCTAATCACGTGTTGTAATTATCTAGCTTTGATTATCCAATCAATTATCCACACTTATAATTATCTTAATTATTCAATATCACACTTCTTACTCCGTACAATCCGCTTGGGGTTGGATAAAATTATTAATTCGAGTAAGTACCTTTACCTACCTTTTCCAGCAGAGCTAGCTCGGGCCGGAGAAAAATTGCCTTTCACCGTTTTAATCAAGTTTAGATGTGACAAAGTTAGAATACAGATATGTCTGTCTCTTTCCCGCGGAATAAAAACTGAAGAAGGACAATTTGTCCCGTGACAAAACTCAAAAGATATTATGAAGAGTACTAAGATTATGACGAGGAAAAATTTCTATCTTTGTAACGTATACGCTCCAAAACTACTGGTCCGACTTCAAAACTTCTTTCACCTCTAGAAAGTTACATTGTTCCTAAATGACGTAGGATAAGAAACGCTAGCGAAGCCATGGGCAAAAGAGCTAGTATTTAATCCTCGCGGTCAGTCTGTTCCCCACTACGGTCGCATATCTCAACCAATTCTCGTGAAAAATTTTGAGAAGGTTCGATAATAAACAGTTTTTTTGGCTCAGTTTTTTAAAGTTTTTCAAAATTGCGGAGTTAGGTTTTTTATGAGATCCGGACAGAATTTGAACATACGAAACATTTTGTCGAAGCTAAAGCGAACGAAAGCGAACACATTGCACGCTCGGTCGATAAAGGGCCTTATAAAACCTTTGTGGTAATTGTGGCATATCAAGAATACCGCAAGGCGCAGCTAGGTATATTATATACACATATAACTCAGGGTGTTTCTTTAAACGACGGACAAATTCTAGTATATAATTGTACTCATCACTATGTTATGTTATGGCCAACTTTTATCATAGAACCAACAATGAAATACCAGCAGCTCAATAAAAAAGTTTCATTAAAGTTCGACAAAATGTGTGATTTTCCTAGAATATAGACGTTTATTATTAATGTTTCCAAACATTCATTTCATGTCCAATGTGAAAAGCCAAAACACACGGTCTTTACATCCATCCATCAGCCATAGGACGTCCACTGCTGGACATAGGCCTCCCCCATAGATCTCCAATAAGACCGGTTGGTAGCGGCCTGCATCCAGCGCGATCCTGCGGTCTTGACAAGGTCATCTGTCCACCTTGTGTGTGGACGTCCTACGCTGCGCTTGCCGGAACGTGGTCTCCATTCGAGGACCTTTCGACCCCATCGGTCATCAGTCCTTCGTGCTATGTGCCCTGCCCACTGACATTTCAACTTGCCAATCCGCTGGGCTAATTTACACCAGGCTTGAATAAAACAAGTTAAAATATTGTTAAAATGTATTTTTTTTTTCTCTAAAGTAAAAATATACTTCTCACTATTTTTTAATATGTATTTTGACATGATGTAGGTAGATAAGCACATGTTTTGGTATAACTTACCGTAGATAATAATTAATTTCTTTAATTGGCGTAGGTATAATTACTGGGATATTATGAAACATTTACCTACATTTGAAACAATTAGTTTACGTAAACTTAAAATTACTAAAAGTAGTGAAAAATGTTCTTTGTAAGTTTTTTTTATTTCGACATTTAAAATCTTTTCTGTGACATTTTAAATCTATTTGATCGAAGATGCCCCACTACAAAAGTTGGACATGAGAAGTAAAAAAAACAATAAAAATATTATCATAAGTAGGTATTTAGCCTAAATTAACAAACTTAACACAATAAATAGTCTAAATGAGAGCTTTTAACTAGTTTAGTTATAATACCTTGTTTGTCATTGATATATCAACACCTAAACGCAAAGAGGTCTTGTATTACAGCACTGGGTTAAATAATACATACATTTATTTTATTTCTCTAGTGGTACATTGTTTTAAAAGAATATTTTCCTAGCGTTAATCTCCCAAGCGAACATTCTTACCAGCGAACATTCTCTTGGGTGAACTTAGAAATTTAAGAAAGTTATTGGAGGAAGAACGCATGGTTTTGGTAAGGCATAGGTCACGTCACGACACGTCGACTCTGTTGAATAATTGTCTTAACTAAACTACATTTGTTTTACTTATTAAAATTATACGGGAAGTACTCAGCGACTCGTGCCATTTGAGTCGGTTACTCCGAATATAGTTTAAACACCATTTGGCGGTCTTTTTTAAGGCGCGTACGAATGTACGCGCGAAGGTGCGTATCGCTTTGCACAAATGCATTTTTTTTTAAAATATTTGTTACCTTTTTTAACATACTGTAGTGAGAAGAAACCCAGATAGTTATAGTTCTGCCAAATTATGTAGTTTAGTTTAATGAGCAGTAAAACAGAATCGCCATAATCTCTCAACTTATCTCCAAATCCAGATCTAAATGCCAGTCAGTCAGATAATCTTTAAACGACTGAGTTAAGTCACTCGAGTAAACATTGTTCTAACTGAATATTTTTATTCGCGAACATTTTTTCAAGTGACATTTTCAATAGATCGTGAATCACTGGAAAACAAATAAAATTATACAAAAAATAAATGTTTAGATATAGAATACCTACCTACGGTCTTACTCAGACACATCAAATAGGCGTGTGGGCCTATTACGTTGCGTTACGTTATTTGTTACGTTTTCGAGATTATTTTTGAGTTTATAACTCAGAACTTCAAAAGTTGAGAAAATACTTTCTAGCGTTAAGCTAAGCGACGCCTAGCCTAGCCTAGCTCTGCCTAGCCTATTATGAAATAACATATTGTTCTATCTCCTACTCTCCGTCGCGCCGGTGATCTTCTCTTCAAGCCAAGGGATGAAGTGCGTGACGCGAGTGTATACTCCTGGGAAGCCAGCTTCCGCGCACTTTTTGCCGTATGAGACCACGCCGATCTGGTACATGGGCGCTGTTTGGGCTTGGCTGTTGTACTGCGGGGGAAATAAAAACACTGGTTAGAGCTGCGTTGATGAAAAACTGACGTCCCAGAGTGAGCGTGCCTCGACAGATAAGTGTCAAGTCAGCACTAGAAGTAACCAGGCGCACCAATCAGAGACACCCTCTAATTGTGGAAATTCCGTCTAAGCGTACTAAGAGTTTCAAATCCACTTTTCTTATAGGAAGTGCAGAGATGTGGAACTCGTTGCTTGCGTCTATTTTTTCCACCCAAATACAATCCTGGGATGTTCAAGAAAAAAGTGATTTAAAAGGCAAACACACGTTTGCCTATTGCATGTCCGTTGCCCAAATGACATTATTGTTATACTCGTAATACTCAGTTGCCCTCTCTGTACATTGATAATGTTATTTTCGCATGCCGATAGGTTAAGACATGGCTAAGGTACTTTGAATATTTATTTTTTAAAATTTGTAAAATTTACCCATGTTTTGCGAAATAAATGATTTGATTTGATTTGATTAGGAGATCCTAGGCAAACGTGCGTGTTACACCTTTGATCACGTCGCTTCCCATCAGGCGAGTCTGTGGTTAGGCGTATGCTACGATGTAAAAAAAACATTCCTGAACATGAACAATTATGAACATGAAAAACACACAAACAGATACGTGAAACTTATAGCGGCCCGTCGTTTTTAAAAACTTGTGTTTATTTTAACCACAGGGGTTAAAATCATCGTTTGTTTTTCTGTGGAAGCTTGCTCTATCTGATTGCGGACTGTTGATATGACCTTCATTAAAATTTCGAAGGCAACGTTTGTGCAAAAACAATTTATATTTAGGTACACTTAGATAAGTTCTGTCTGATACGAGCAATATCGGTCAAGGAATTGAGTTGAGGAGATATAAGGGTCGCGAGGTCACATTTTAGGCATAAATAAACCATTATTATACCTAAATAATCTTTAAAGTGTCTAGTAAATAGGGTTAAATGGTTAAACAGTAAAGTGTTTACGATAGGCTGTATGAGCGGCCCCGCACTGCCCCCTGGCAGGCGTCTTTGCGCCCTTGAACCTGTGAAGTTAGTAAGTACCTACCTTCTCACGATAGGCTGCATGGCCGGGCCTCTACTGTTCCCTAGCAGGCATCCTTGCCCCCTTGAACTTTTAAAGCTAGTAAATACTTACGACAGGCTGCAGCCCCCCAATGCGTCCTTAGCAGGCGTCCTTGGCCCTAAACCATAAAACCTAGTAAAGTACTCACGACAGGCTGCATGAGCGGCCCCCCACTGTCTCCTTGATAGGCGTCCTTGGCCTCGAACCATAAAAGCTAATAAAGTACTTACGACAGGCTGCATGAGTGGCCCCCCACTATCTCCCTGACAGGCGTCCTTTCCTCCCTTCTTGAAGCCAGCGCAGAGCACGCGCTCGTCGATCTGTTGCGCCTTGTACTGCTTGTACGCCTCCACGCAGAACTCGTTGGACACCACGGGCAGCTGTAAGACTTGCAGGTGCGTCGCTGATGGACCTCCTGGAAAAAGAATAACATCGGTTTTTAAATTTGAATTTTGAAAATAGGTTTGTGTTCGGGCGCCAACTCCCCCTTGTGTTAAGCAATGATGATGGAGCACGCTTTGTTATAATCTTAGCCCTTAATTAGGCGCATGCATGGTGAAAAAAAATGTTAAGAAATAAGGCAGTGCTTTTAAAGCTAGCCTCCCCGCGAGGTGTGCAAAATGCAAATCTATCGCGGGCAGAAAGCCAACGCGTATACGCAGTTACGCACGTGTCGCATTAGGTACCTATACCTAATCTAGTTTATTTATACTACACAAGAATCGGTTTCTTCTAAGCGTGCTCCATTGTTGGCCGTAGCAGATGGCGGCCGAATGGAAGCCTATTGTCGAATGAAAAAAGACCAGCTGGTTCACCTTAGATAGATGAAGGTCAAGAGACAATCGTGACACAGTGGAAGCTCCGCTAGCGTAGCTTCTTTACGATGACGTGTTAATTTGTAGATCACGGTTGTACACTTTTATATTTGGAGTCACACACATGACATACCACATATATTCTGTTAGATCACATGCATTATGATATTTAGCCATAAGCAGAGTTCCCAGCAGGCAGTAGACTGGACAGGGCAGCCGGTCAAGTCGGAAGTGAATCGGCGAAGTATAATTATTGAATCTAATCAATCGCCACTGCCTATGTATATATAGACATAATGTACAGTATGAGATAACTTACGGAACTCGGTGTCTCCCCAGCCGGCGATGATGGGGTTGTACCTCTCGAAGGTCATGGAGCGGAGAGACTGCGCGCGAGGGAGGCAGATCGGCTTGATCAGGTCTGGAAAGAATTAGGTTTACGAAGGTATTGATTAATTGGTTTACTAAGTGGTTGGAAAAGCTTATTGTTTTACACTGTTTTTTTAATGATTGTGCGAAAAATATATGTTGTACGTTACATTTAGACATGCCCACGTATCTCATTACTAATAAACGTTGTATAACCTCGGAATAGTTACTAGTGGCTTTCTGGGCTGTATACCTCGCGGCTGTTGCCTGTCTTCCTCTACAGGTCGTATTCCTTAACCGATTCTCGTGAAATTTTGTGAGCAGGATCGCTCACTATACAGATTTTTTTCTGTATAATTCGGACATACGAAAGCATTTTTGTCAAAGCTGAAGCATAGACGCTTCGCTCGCTAACGATCGCTCGGTATATAAATTGTTTCAACTTTTTCGAGAGTTAAAAATTTTAAAGAAAGACAAAGCATTGTAAATCTATTCCGAGGCTATACCTATATAAAAAGTTTATTAAAAGGAGGAAGGTGGTTTGGTTAGGTTTGCAAAAGCCTAACTTTTGAAAAGAGTTTCGACTGACCAGTGAAAGTGACTTCTGTCTTAAGCACAAGTATCGCAATGTCGCTGGTGAAGGCCTTGGGATTGTAGAGCTCGTGCTTGATCTTCTCCTTGATGAGGACGTCCACCGGGGTCGCGCCCTCGTCCTCGCGCGCCAGGTCCAGCTCGCCCAGGCGGACCAGGTAGCTAGAACAAAGGCAGACGATAGAGAAACTCTTTCTTGTTTACAAATAAGTACCTAGTTACACAAAAAAAAGTCACACAACACAGAAATAGTTTACAAATGCCGAGTTAGCCCTGGTGGTTAGGGGTATACTTCCCACGATGTCAGTGTTTACATAAAAATTGTAATACGAACTAGAGACAATATATTATTACTTGTGGCTATATTATGAGCTGCAGACCTGGCCGGCGTCTGTCCGGCTGTCCTCCTGTACAGGTCTCTCCTCTACAAAATACTACGAAAATTATCTAAAATCTATTTATCTATGCTTACAAAATTTCAAGAGAATCGGTTGAGACATGAAATCTATTCCTGCGACCTGTAAAACACAACTGGAGAGACGCCGAACGATTAGAAAGAATTTTTGGCGAAGCTGACGCATAGACGCTTCGCTCGCTGCAGGTCGCTCGCTCAGTCGATAATGCAAAAAAACTATTAAAACATCTAATAACTTTATGGCTAAGGGCGATCTCTTGTAGGCAGAAGGAGAAAATATTTAAATAGCGCGAAATAGGTTGACCTTCAAAGTTAGCTAGACCTAATATTAAATTAATCCCTGTCCAGATTTTTTTCATATCTCATTTGCTGGGGGGCTATTCCTGCGCGTGAGATGAGATGAGATTTTATCTTGGTCACTCTCACACCTATGATGTTTCAAACAAGAGCAACAAGGATGAAGAAAGATGAGATGAAAATTTCAAATCTCCGAATAGGGTCCCTGGTCAAAAGTTGCATATTGTAGGGCCGCGCCTAGCCTCCAAAAGTATTATATAAAGGTCCAGTAGTTGTGTAGAAATGATATCTGACTAAACCCAAAATTTCACTACTGACCATTTCAATAAACCATGACCAAAATTCGTTGAATAACATAAATTTTCATTTTAAGATAACTTGAGTGCATAAGAGCGGTCGTAGCAAGAATCCCGCAGATAAAGTGATAATTATAGAAACAATAGGTATTTTATTTGCCCAGATGATAAATAGTAAGATGCGCGCTAAACCGGTTATGTTGATGATGTGATTGAGAGCTCGCGGTCAATCTTGCTAAGACCTAAAAACTCTAAAAGTTTTCCATTGACTGCTCGTAGGTGAAGTACGTACAAGTGATTTCCGCCCAGGCAACGACCTTCGGATGCTTCCGCATTTTTTCAAGAAAAATTGTTTCTATGTTAAATCACATACCATTAACTCCTAGCATAGTAATACAATTTCTGTGGATAAATGGGAAAGCGTTGTTTTGGTTGGTTGTTCGTGGAGCTGTAATTTACGCGGAGGATTTTATTGGATATTTGTTTGCTGATGTGATGACTGGATGCCAATTTATTTATGCCTTAGATTTCTGTGATAGAAGATTTTAACAACATTTGTGATAGACTGTGTATGTTGGTGGTTAAAGATCTAAATCCACCAAAATGAGTAAGTATATAGCACCTTAGCTGTGAGTCTAGTCAGCTCTTCAACCAAACCGTACTCCATTGACTTTAAATCGTAGTTAATGTAAAGCCTTTACTTGGAACCGATGTTCGTTTTTTGTCCTTCAAGGATTCTTGAACTGTAAGTACTTTATTTGTTGTTCCCAAAAACGATAAAGCCGTTTTTTTGTAGAGTAATTTGTTAAAAACCTTGCAAAATTGTTAGTAATTATCAGTATATTTTTTATTGGCTTTACTAAATCGATGTGGTGAGTTAGATGTTTTTCAAAAATATAGTTTTGTACAATATTTTATGATGATATTTTTATTTTTGTGTGGCGTTTGAAAACAACTTTTTATCCGCTGTTTAGCGTCAGTGTGATTAGAGATGTAACCCTGGATTGGAATGAGAACTAGCTATCAAATATTCTAAAGCGAACATCGGTCTTCAGACAGAAGGCAGACACAAATTTAGTAGGTAGTTAGGTACTATTTTCCCCCATTCAGGGGAATTTGACGTCGCACATGCACTTGCTAGTTACGAGTATTTAGGTCTCTCTTTTATAGTTTTGTCACAGTGATGATGATAAGGTGATGATGGATTATAAAAAGTGTCGGCGCGCACCGGCGGACGTCAGACGGGATATGTGTATCAATAAAAATAAACCATCGAATTCTCGTAAATTTTAAAGCTTGAACCAATTTTTAATCTCGATGCATCATGGTAGAATTTCCTTATAAATTTTTAATTATGAATATTTAATGCCTTCCCTCGCCGTCCACTGATTCGAGCTAGCTAGCTGATTTGCCAGTTATCTAAAGTTTAGTAAACATTGCATTGATAGGCGAACGAATATAACAAGCATACCCAGGTAGGTGATATAATATTGATCTAGCATCCTTCATGGCGTTTTATTGTATTTAATTGTAAAGTTATTGACAGCGGCAGTTGTAATCACAATTTAAACGGCCATTTGTCCAATAATGACGGGCTCGTGATTGTTAGATATTTATGGTGGACACCTATAATTATTACCAACAGTAAATATGGGGAATCCATGTCGTTTACTGCTCGGGCCATTACTGCAGGATTCATTTAAAATGAAATGCAGTTGTCACGTGGCGATAATATGCAGTGTGTGTACCTACGTACCCAATCGTAATTGTTAAAGTGAAACAATGATGTAAAATGTCATATTGAAAATTAAGTACTTACGATGTTTTAGTGTACATAAAATAACTTTGCAATACAATACATTATTAACCTTACAAAGTCTCCACGATGTAGACAAAGGTTAGACAAAGCTTAAAACTCGTATGTAAATTTATGTATCTTACTCATAATTTAATAACTTTTACCATGGATGAACCAACCCCAGGATCACGAATATAGTCAACGGAGACAGGCCACTGAGGGGGAAACGCATAAGGCGCAAATTATATAGCTCAAAATTTAAGCGACGACGTATTATGAATTATACACAAGCGACGCGGCGCAGGCACGTCGCTTCACAGTTTTCACACCTAAACCGTGTTCGCGCCGCTTTTCGCCTTACATCCTCCCTGTATATTGTGCCTTCGAGTTCCCTACTTTATTACGGAATCCTTAAACGGCAAATTAGATTGAAAGTCATTGAAGTAGAGTTGTTCAAGTTTGTAGAAAACCGTGGACGATTATTTTTTTTGGGTTTGTAGGAAGCTGTCTGTAATTTGTGCTTGGTTAAAAATAACTTTGCTTATTCTAAGCTACTCTATCCCACATAAGTAATAAATAAGTACAAAAAAGAGGTCAAGACGCAACCAACGCATCAAATTACAAAATAACTTGTACCAACGCATCTAATTTTATTACAAAATAACTTGTACCAAATAAAAAAACAGATATGCAGTGACTATACCATACGAGGTAGCAGTGACGCGTGACAGGCAGGGTCAACGTGTCCACATTCAGTGGCCAGACGAACTGTCCAACCGGATCGTAACGACGGATAATTAGATATCCTAGACGTAGATTTAAATGCTACCTACTTATAATATAAAAGCGAAAGTTTGTTTGTGTGTGTGTTCGTTTGGTACTTAACACTCAACAGATGGACGGCTTTTAATGAAATTTAGTATGGAGGCAGCTCATGTCCTGGATTAGCACATGGGCTTCTGTTTAACCGCGGGTAACACCGGGGGCGCAGCTGGTATTTACTTACATATTTACTTATTACGTACTTTAGAACTATCTATTTACTTATTACGATGTATTATTATGTAAGTGATTTAATCTTCAATGAGATTAAATAAATGTCTTGTAGCTTACTATAAACCTAACTTTTAATTATAACATTTTGTAAGGAAAAGATTAAAATTTCAATCGGAGATCGGTGAAAATCGGTTGAGATTATATTGGGACAGGCTGTTAGGTAATTTGAATGGATCGGCGATATTTCAGTCATATAAAGTTCTTAGCTAGCATTTGGTATCCAGTCCGTCAGACGCTGGTTACTAGGACCTTAGAGTGCCACGACTGGACTGCCATACTGGCTGACGATACGGACATCATCAGACAACTGCGTCAACTAAATACAACTTTCTACTTTAAAGAGTTTCAGCCATCTTCAAAGTGTAGGATCGAGATTCGAGCTAAGTTGGGAGCTTTTATCCCATCTTAGTCATTAGTCTTATCATCTTAGTCAATGGTCTTATCATTAGTCTTGCCATAGTGGCAAACAAGCAGATGGGCCGCCTGATGGTGAGCGATACTGTTGTCTATTGATACTTGAAACACCGGAGCTATCACGAGCCCGTTGTCTAAACGATTTGCGTTCAGATACCAAGTGATTTATTCTTTTGAGGAGTGAAGTATTATTTTCAGCGGACTTAAAAGGCGAGATTGTCAATTCTGCTTTTATTCAATTTAGTTACTTCAGAACTCGGTCATTTATTAACCAACTAACTGCACCCCGCGGTTTCACCCGCGGTTAAAAAGTATCCTATGTGCTATTCTAGACTATAATCTATCTCTGTGCCAAACTTCATCCAGATCTGTTCAGCCGTCTGGCGTGAAAGAGTAACAAACATCCATCCATTCTTACAAACTTTCGTTTATAATATTAGTAGGAAGTAGGATTTTAAAAATTCTTTTTTACTTGAAAGTGTATACTCTCAGATTGGTCCCGTTTTCAAATCCTGTCTAATAATGGTAAGTCGATTTTTTAGATTTCTTAGATACTTTTTTTTTCAATGTCTTATTATGGTTATTAAGTGGGATGATGGTAATGATAGTCAAGTCTAATCTGTTGTAATCATTATCTTGAGAGTAGTTATGCGTCAAGCGTCATTAGCACGCCCACGTACGAGTACCTACTATAGCGTGTATTAAACCAGTGATTGCATTCTAAATTATTTTAGTTCCGTGTAATGACATCTGACGGATGTGTTTTTTAAGTAGTACAGGGACATTTATTAAATTTTTAATTAATAATAACTGTAGACGTGTAAAGACAGAGAAACGAGCAGACTGGGAACTGCTTGCAAAGTTTAAAACTATTACCCGCTGGTTGCTAATTCACAACCATAGAGCGCGGAATTACCTAAAAAATAATAGAAATAAGTAATTTTTAATAATATTGAATAATTCAATTAAGAAGAAGTGCACAACACCCACACTTTGCCGGACGATATGCAGTCCCAAATGGAAAAGGGTCCCAAATGGCGATCCTGTCGCCAAAATCCGGGCTCCAGTTATATAGCAGATGACATTAAAACACACATACGAGTAGATATTAGGTCCACACAATGAACAAATTGGTGCGTGCCTTCAGCTGGGATCGAACCCGTCTCCTCTGACTTGAGAGGGGCCTTCTTTTACTAGGCTATCATCGCTTTAAGGGTTTTAAATAGATAATAATAACTCACAGATCGTTCTCGTGGTTGTGTATGCAGTGGGCGGCGGTGAGCACGTGCCGCGCGGAGACCAGCGAGCCGCCGCACAGCCACCTGGTGTCCGCGCCGCGCTGGTACCCGAGCAGCGCCATCCACGGGAACGCACCTGGGGACAACGGGATTACCAGCATGCAGAAAACTTTAACGGAAATTTGACAAGCGTTTTCACTGTCACGTTTCGCAAAAAATATATACGTAAGTCGCTGTTATCCGTGACTTCGTTCTCGTTTATTCAGAAAATAAAGTATCGTAAAACTTTCCTCGTAATATACTGTACCTAAATAACAAATTTTATCAAAATCCTTTCAACCGTTTAGCCGTCAAAAGCCTAGAAACAGACAGAGCTACTTTCAATTTTATAAAAAGTAAGGATTCATAAAAGTCAGTATGGAAATACTTAGGGAAGTATTGTAAGTGATTGATTCATACCTTGATAACTTAACTAGAAACAACTCAGCGCATCTTAATTTCTTACTTAGAAATTACCTACGGACAATAATTTGGATACTGATAACCTAGTTACATAAACGAATACGCTACTGTAGTTTATTCTATTTTATCTCGATTATATTCAAGACGCAGCGTGGGAAGACGTCACAAGGTGGACTGGCAATCTGGTGAGCGTCGCGGGAAGCTGCTGGATGCGGGCATTATAGGACCGATCGTAGTGGAGATCATTGGGAAAGGCAGGAGTCCAACAGTAGACGTCATCCGAGCTGACATAATGATGATGATACTTACCAAGCTTAGCATTTTCTCCTCCAACGACTCTTCCCAGCGAGCTGTTGCTGACGCCGCAGACCGGGGGCTCCGGTAGCGTCGCATAGTCTCCACTGTCGCCGGTGTTCTTCGGGCTCGCGGTGGGTGTTGGGGCGGGCGCGGGGGTGGTCGTGGTGGTCGTCGTGGTAGTGGTCGTCGTGGTGGTGGGCGGGATGGTGGGCAGGCCTTGCGCTGGGCAGCACACCTGATGATGGGTTTGAAAAATTAATATTGTAATAAACTAGTAGTGTGTCTCGAATGGAGGCCGTGCATATCTCCACAACCCTAACCCGATGTAGCTCATATAAGAAATTCATCTAAGGTAAATTACTTGCCAGCAAAATTTTATGAAGATCGCATTATTTGATACGCAAGTTATCGTCGGACAAACAAATGCTGTGTTGTTCCAGTGTCTCAGACTGAGATATAGCTATTCGCTTCGCTTGATCAATAATTAAATAAAATTAATGTAGATTTTAAATTTAATGTTAAAGCGTTCTCCATAGTACATTTTTAGGAAGGCTAGTACGTAGCGGCACGCACCAACTTGTTCATTGTGCGAGCATATAATAAATAATAATAAAATAATAATAATAATAATGGGAGAATGGCCGTGCTTTGCTCTACTGGGACCGCTCTATCATCACGGACAGGACTATTGTTGCCAATAAGTCTGATATCGTGCTGGTCGACCGGTCCCAGCGCCGGGCAGTGCTCGTCGATATCACCATCCCACATGACGAGAACCTCGTGAAGGCCGAGAAGGACAAACTCAGCAAGTACCTTGACTTGGCTCACGAGGTAACCGCCATGTGGGATGTTGACTCGACGATCATTGTCCCGATAGTCGTCACGGTAAACGGTCTCATAGCGAAGAGCCTCGACCAACATCTCAAGAGGCTCTCGTTAGACGGTTGGATCAAGGGCCAGATACAAAAGGCAGTGATCCTAGACACGTGCCGTATTGTCAGGAGGTTCCTCACTCTGCAGCCCTAACCACCGGTAGCTTGGGCCTCGCCCTGCTGCCGGTGGCACCCTAGTTTTTAAGTTTTTTATAATATTTGTTTTTATATTCATTTATATTATTGTAAAAATTAAGAAATAAAATAAATATATTGGAATAATAATAATATAAATTATGTGCGTATTGTTTGTCATCTGCTACAAGACTGGAGCCCTTGTATGGCGACAGGCTCGCCCCTTGTCACATTTGGGACTGAATATCGTCCGACGAAGTCTGGGTATTGTATTACACGTCTGTCAGCCCCCTCGGGGGAAAGGCGTGACGATATATATGTAGTACGTAATATTTCGCTTAAAAACACATGGCCAAGCTGCACTTGAGTGTAATCGTAATATAATGTGAATCAAGGTCAGTGTTGTACTCTTTCGCATTACTCTGCAATTTTTGGCACATTTTGATAAAATCGAACAAAGGACAAATTGATTATAGCATCGGGCTGCATAAATCCACGTTACTATGCTACTTTTGGTGAGTACACAGTGGCGTAGGTAGTATCAATTGTTTTAAGGGATTATCAATTAATTAAGTCTTATCAACGTAAAACCGCCGAGTACGTGTTGTCAAAAGCTCTATTTGTGAAACAGAGACCAGCTTATCTCAAGAACTACGTAATATTTTTAGGACCTTGAGAACAGCTTAAGATCTTCAAATATACCTTAGATCTCCGTACCTTAGGATTATTTCCCTCGAACCCACAATGCGCTTGTCTCAGCATCCTGGCCACGGCTGGGTTGGTCCTGGACTCCTGCAGCACGTTGATGAACGGCTGGCAGCTGTAAAGGCTGATGCAGCTGCCCAGGTCTCCGTCGATCGTGGTGCAGGGCTGGCCTGGAGAACACCGGTTAGAAATAAAAACCTACACGAGA
Source organism: Peribatodes rhomboidaria (assembly GCA_911728515.1). Taxonomy (NCBI): domain Eukaryota; kingdom Metazoa; phylum Arthropoda; class Insecta; order Lepidoptera; family Geometridae; genus Peribatodes; species Peribatodes rhomboidaria. Next base: position 1,316,978 of record OU452184.1, on the reverse strand, counting down.
ATAAAGTATGAGCAAACATGATAAATTTATTAAATGAACATTAGATTCTTAAAAATCAATGACGTTTTGATTAGCATGGCAGTTACCATCAGGCCAAAAACCTGCTCGTTGCGTAGTCGTTTATATATTCATATATATCATAGTTAAATAACAATAGCTTAAAAATATCCTTTTTTTGTGCAACATTGGGTTAACCAAAAAAATATTATTTTTGCAGTTTTTTGAACTTTCGAACCGGATTCAGAGATTTGTTAAAGGCGGGTTTTTAGTATCCAAGCCACATCAAGTTAGCTAACCGCAAAGACATATGTTAGATTGACATTGTGTTTTATTGTTATTCACAAAGGCACGTAGAAACAGGTTTTGAGAATCACAAAATATACCTCTTTAGAAGTAATAGGGAAGTTCAAGATAGAATTCTTTGGATAGTGTTCTCTGAGTAGAGTTAAGAATAGATTTGTAGGAGATCCCAGCAATGTATTAATTGCTCGAGCAACTTGCTGGAAGTCACTTGCAGCTCAAGCTAAAATGAAGTTGTCTGAATTGTTTAGCTTACCTAAGAATTAGAATTGACTATCGAAACGGAACTTCTGTAATATTTCATTAATTAAATAGTATTATTTTTCCTTAAAAAAAAACTTTTTACGAATGTAGACAGATCTAGAATAAGTAATTTTTGCTTAATCAAAAAGCTTAGCTTGACATGATGGATAGATCGGGAACATATTTAGGAATCAGACTAACGAATCGAATGTTCCATTTAAATCTAAAATTAATACAATTAGTTATGTAAAACTAAATGTAAATTGTATGTAAACAAAACCTCCCAGTTTGAACGCACTATGACCTAAGCGATGACCGCAACCTTGGGCTGTCATAGTAACTACGTAGTGAGCTGTGACGGAGGCGTCGTTAGAATTATTATGATTGAGGAAACGAAGCGATGATATTTCCCAAGTTGTATTGTATTATCTACTTGATGTGAGTTTGGTGATTTACATAAGATTTTATAACTACAAAAATCTACTCGTTTATTAGAATATTCTTCATTTTCATTGTATAAGTCACAATAATAACGATATTGCAAACAGTTAACACGTTGAATGTTGTCACTCAACAGGTTTACTTGTACATTGTTAGGTACAGTGCAGTCAATGTCGCGAGAGGTCATGCTCACTACAATGACTCAACTTTTTACGAGTTTGAGATCGTTATTTGGAACTTTTCAGTTAGGAAATCTCAGAAACAATATTTTGTCCTTATCCTAGAAGTGGGGTCAACTTAGTAGTCCTTTCTCTACTTGTTTTAAATCACTTTTAGTTACCTAGATTAATTATTAGTTATCATCTTATTCACCTCACTGTCTGAAATTTGGCCTTTTACATATCAACCGCATACATATCAACACTTGATTCCCGTCGTTGCTGTAATCGCTAATATTCATGAGATATTATTTTTACGGGCAATTACATTTAATTGAATAAAATACAGGCATCTTAACACTACATAAATTTACTTGGCCTACCTACTGCATACAAAGTAATGCAGCTGTATTTACCTGTAGATTGTTAAAGTCTGAAAATGATTCAAAAGTTGTCAGTATGTTGACTGAATCCTTCAGAAATCAGGGTTCGGAAGATCGTCTTCAAATCTGAATCGTAAAAGTATTTCTAGTTGTAATTGTGCAACGTTGTACTAATGTGAGAATTAATATTTGTTTTTTTTTATTTAAGTAAAAGGATTCAAAGGATAGAAACTGTGCTTCTCAATCTATTCTTGCAAAATTAAATAGAGATACTCCTTATTCCGATTTGACTTTATTAGTAAGAAAATGAAAATAAAAGAATAATTACTGAAGACAGGTGCTGGTTGGAAGTTGAAATTGTTCCTGGACTCGGTGTCTGGGAACGACACAGGTTTAGTTGTCTCCGTCGTCGTCGGTAACGGACCTGGTGTCGCTGGTTGAGTGGGCTCCACCTTGGCTGGAGTACTGTTGTCTTCGAAATTCACGGGGTCATTAGGAGCGTCGACTTGAGAGTCTGGGATAGCATTGGGATCAACGGGATTGTTATAATTGTCAACAAAGAGTACAGCCTGTCCGTTTTGGGGTTGAGTTTGATCAGGAGTGCTGTTGGGGTCAACAGGGTTGTTATAATTGTCCACGAAGAGTACTGACTGTCCGTTCTGGGGTTGGGTTTGATCAGGAGTGCTGTTGGGGTCAACAGGGTTGTTATAGTTGTCAACGAAGAGCACAGCCTGTCCGTTCTGGGGTTGACTTTGACCGTCATTGGCTTGCCCTGTCTGTCCTTGGTTACCTTGTTCTGTAAATTGGCCTTGATTACCTTGCTCTACATATTGGCCTTGATTGCCTTGCCCCGTAAATTGCCCTTGGTTGTCCTGCCCTGTGGACTGCCCTTGGTTTCCTTGCCCAGTGAATCCTTGGTTACCTGGCGCTTCTTGTGGGAAATTAGTTGGGAAGGCGACAGGTCTCTGGGCGATGTCGTTCGGGGAAGAGTACTGGTTGCCCTGATTACCCTGGTAACCTTGGTTAACCGGATTACCCTGGTAGCCCTGGTTACCCTGGTAGTCCTGGTTTCCCTGGTTCACATCGTTAGTTATAGGACGGTTGCCCCGGTTGCGGTTAGGACGTAAGAAACCGGATATAGTATCTCGTACCCGGTTCGGCAATAAAGTGAAGGGAGCTTGTCTGGGCTCTTCTCTTCTTTGGAAGAAACCTGTTGAAATAAACAATGTTAAATAGAACTATTAATAAAACTTTTACAAATGTAAAACTAGTTCTTTAGGGCTTTACGACGAATATCGAGAGAGAAATCAAGAATCAATGCCAATCATGGCAGAATTAAGATTCGAGCCAGGCTTATCAATCATAGACTCGAAATGTGAGGTTAACTACTTGATTGTTTGGTGATATGAGAGTTTTATTTTATTAACCCTGTTTATAAAAATAATAAATATTATAATACAAAAAGCCAAGATTAAAAAACTGACTTTCCGTCATTCATGTAAACAAATTTTAGACTTTTGTTGATATTTAAAAACTACTTGATCGGTTTGATTAAATTCATATGGGACAACCTCAGAAGTAAAAAAATAAATCGGTTCACTATTTGTGAAAATATAGAAAAACATACACAAAAATACATACAAACGAACATAGAACCTCCTCCTTTTTGGAAGTCGGTTATGAAACTAGTTTGTTATTAATCTAACTAAGTCGTTAAATTGATTTTTATCGTATAGTTTTTGGTTACTTAATTAGTGTTTTGTAGCTAAGTAGGTATACCTTTTGGTTCGTGATAATAGGTATTATTAAAATACTTATAGGTAGGTATGTGTTATTACTGCACAAAATACAGTCATCATGCATTAAATTCAGATATTGAATGCAAATATTCTGGGAAACACCTAATAAGCCAATTTTATAAATTTTTCACATATATTTAATATGAGGAAAATACGAAAATACATGTGGTCGGGGCATCACCTAGGCTAGGCCGGATTTTCCGGATCTGAAGCGATAGTTCCGGAATATTTCGCTAATGACAGTTTAAGCTGTTGATTGCGGCTGGTTTGGTCGTACAAAAAGTTCAACGTTCGATGATTTGCGTATACTAACTAAGTGCCAACATACTGGCTTATTAGGTAACTACTATTAACAATGGAGTTAACATTGAAAATTTTTCAAGGGCATCGAATTGGTTCCTACGATTATGTGATTTTTATTGTTTATAATACGTAGGGAATCCTTAAAGTGTCTAATGTATTTGTTTGTACTTACCTATTTTATAAATATATCTACCTACTTACCTATCTATATATATTATTTAGTTATAGGTACCTAATTATAATGTATGGTATTGTACCTAATTATACGGTAATTAATTTTACGGTAATAAACCTAATTGTATTGTATTGTACCTAATTAAACAGTGGCTTTCTTTTCCTAAAGAAATCTAAATTTCCTTTTGTAATATTTTGTTTGATTTATTTTTTATTTTGATATTTATCTATTATTCTGTAGGTATTTGACAAAAGTTTATAGATAAAGGTGTTTAGGGATTCTCAAAAGACGTATTCTTATATAATGTACAGGGTGTAGCTTAGGGTACTAGCTGAAAATTAGTTTAAGCAATGTAGTTCTATGTACATATTTGTAATTCATATCATCATCATTGACTGTTTTCCATTCATATTGTTTATGGCTATTGTTGGTAAGAAAACAGATATTTTTACTTGTGTCAAAGCATAATTCTTGCTAAGAAATATCTATTCGCAGCCCTTTTCAGGTTCCGTACCAAAATGGTAAAAAGGCCCGATATGACTACCTGTATATCTGTCTGTATGCAACGCCAACGAACACAGAAACAATAAAAGCAAAAGACTTGAAATTTGGTACAGCTCTAGATAACGTTAGTGGCTACAAGACTAGGTGTGGTTTTTTCTTTCACAGCTGGCATATAGGCTTCTCTCTCGCTCTTGCTTCTGTCCTGTGTCAATCTACTATTACACTATTGTATAATCGACTGAGCGACCGTCAGCGAGCGAAGCGTCTTTCAGCTTTGACAAAAAGGCTTTCGTACGTCCTATTTCTGTCCGGATCTCTGTCCGGACTTTTGTTTACAGGGGGGCTATTCCTGCGCGTGAGATGAGATTTTATCTTGGTCACTCTCACACCTATGACGTTTCAAACGAGAGCAACAAGGACGAAAAAAGGTGAGATGGAAATCTCAAATCTCCGAATAGGGTCCCAGGTCCGTTTGTGCAATTTTTTCAAAATGGCGGAGATATGTTGTATAAAAAATTTCATCACTCCTCTCCACCATATTAATTTTTTTTTAAATTGCCTGGACAAAAAAAATCTCTAGGTATAATTATCAAACCTGCTTACAAGCTTTCACAAGGATCGGTTGAGGAATGCTACCTGTAGAGGAGTACAAACGTCGGCCGTGAGCTCTACAGTTCACAGAGCCAGTGTGCGTTTGTTTGTTTGATACTTTTTTATGTTCAAACAGATCGACGGATTTGAATGAAATTCAGAATGAAGATAACTCATGACTTGGATTAAGTACATTTAAACCACATACGCATAAACTTTTTTAAACTCAGGTAAAATTGTGAGGCGCAGCTAGTTTTTACTTGACTAATAAACTATAATTTATTCAGCATAATAATTTAATTATAATTTGTTCGTTTACAAACTAAATTTTGAACTTTAACTCTCAAACGTCACGATATTACATCAACTCATCGAAGCAGTAATAATCGAGTTCCTCATACAGCGTGTCAAGGAAAAGACCTTCATTTTTGTTGACACTCTCATCTTACAGATACGGCGACCCATTAATACATACAGGGTGTTTCAATAACTACTCTCATCATAAATTGTCCGAAAAATATTTCCTACTAACTTTTGTTAATGGTTAATTGAGGACAATATTGTGATTAGATTTAAGTAAATTGTGTGTAAATTTATTTTTTATTAAAAAAAAGTAATTTGATAAAAAAATTACTTATTTAATTTTTTTGTTAATGCCAAAGCAAATCTAGTTCTCGTATTGGGATAAATAAAATTATACAATGTCTGCTAATTAAAAACACATAATTATATACTCTACTCTATAGTGTAAGTTTAATAAATAAATAATTAAAATATATGTCGTCCCGTGTTACCTCCGAAGGGGCTGGCAGAGCTGTATTACAACACCCACACTTTGCCGAACGATATTCAGTCTCAAAGACTCAAATTTGACAGGGGGTGAGCCTGACGCCATACACCGGGCACCAGTCATGTAGCAGTTGACATTAAAAACGCACCTATGTTCACACAATGAAGAAATAGCGTGCCTTGGGCTGGGATCGAACCCCATAGCTACAATATCTTGGGGATATCAATATCATTGTCATTGTTTGCTTACCCAAATAAATTAAAAAAAATAAAAATATCAATGAGCTTTGGGGCGTGCGTGGGTTCGATTCCCACTTATGGCAAACACTCATATGATGAGCATTTGTGTTTGTTCTATGTCTGGGTGGTTCATCAGTCTCTGGCAGCCATAGTACAAGCTTTGCTTAGTTTGGGGTCAGACGACCAAGTGCAAGTGTCTCGAATATTATTTATTATTTATCTGGATACTGATGCAATAATTCTAATTGTTAATTTACTTATGCAGTGTTTTGTATTAAACCATATCGGTTATATCATATTTTCGTAATTCGGACATTATCATAACGACATGTGCATGTCCATCTGTTATTACTTATTAGAGATAAGCAAGTCGGCTTGTAAACTATTTATCTTGTATTTGTAACCTTTTGACTCTAGGTATAAAACACGGTACTTTTTTACTAAGGTAGAGTAGAGGTAAATAATTTAGTAGTTAATTTACTCGTGCACACATTGTTCGACTTCAATAGTTTTTATCGTGTACTATTTTTAATTGATTGTGAAAATTCTAATAAGTAAGAAATATCAAATAAGCACTTTATTTCAAACTAGCTACGCCCCGCTTTTTTACCCGCGGTTAAAAAGTGCTATTCTAGACTATAATCTTTCTCTGTGCCAAACTTCATCCAGATCTGTTCAGCTGTTCTGGCGTGAAAGAGTAACAAACATCCATCCATCCATCCATCCATCCATCCATCCATCCATTCTTACAAACTTTCGCGTGTATAATATTAGTAGGATAGGATTTTATTTTTTTGTTATAGTTAGAGCTTATGTAAGTATAAAATATAATAGCATTTAGGTAATTTTCATTGCAAAAGAGACAGAGTGGTATTTTACCACTTTATAGCTTTATTTATACCACTAGAAAGACTAGAAAGATTTTACGACTTTGACGTTCATAAGTGTATCTTCGATACTTCATTGAATAAACACATTTTGACTTTGACCAATTAACAAAATAAGTCTCTAAAATCATGGAGCTAACCATTAGAGATCCTTACCCTATCTACTAGGGTAACCCTAAAGTAACAGATACAATTATCTCTTAGAAATGAATTTAACCTGCGCAAGAGCAGAACGAATGAAGGTTTTGGACTCGCGGGTGGTCTCAATTAAGGGTGTTTTTATACTACCGCGATGCCGGGGAATACACTGATAGCATTCCATTTTGAAATTGCTTAAACCATTTTGAATCTCAATTTTGTATTTATTAGAGTTTCGAAAAATAATTTTAATCAATACTTAGGCAGGCAAACATAAAAAAATCTTTTAATTTCACATAAGCTTACAGTAGCCGTTATTGACGGTAAGCTCAACATGGATCACAAAAAATGTGCCCTACTACACAAAATTCCAAACAACTTACCAAACTGACACAACCCCAGTTGCACAAACACTAAAAAGCACAGAACCACACAAAAAGGCCGCGCCATTTTCACACAACACAAGTCACACCAATGCTAATCGATTACTTTAAAATTAGAAATACCGGTTTGTTTTTTATGAAAAATTCACATCGGTACTTCTTTCGTACCAGTTTTAGTAGTTAGTAAATTGTAAAGTCGATATTTCGTGGGTAGAGCGTGGATAGTCCGCGGCGACTGAGCGGTCAAGGCGCGCCGGACACAATATATAGTAATCTTGTGATAGAAGGCAATCGAGCTGTGTCATGATCCTAGCTGGACGGAACTGTGAGACGAGATGAAAAGCCCAGATTTTGACGCACAAAAAAGTTTTGTTGACTTTTTAGAAGTGCGTAGTTGGCAGGCACGTGCGTACTAACAACTTTTGTTCTAATTTTAGAATGGTTGTTAAGTAGGTTGTACGTTACATGCTAGCGACCCGCCCCAGCTTCACGGTACTTAGAAACTTTTCGTGAAAAATTGCGAAATTGAAGATGAAAACAGCATCAAAGTCATGGCGTCCATTCCATTGCGTGAAAGATTGGCATCTTTGCCAAATAGAAGCGGAAAGTGACTTTGTTTTATACTAGGTATATGCAAGGCAGTGAAGATATAGAGATTTTTTAGACATGGAGGATCATACCAAAAAACTTTTTACAAATTCCTTACCTGCTCGTAATTTTCCAGTTTTTTTCTTCCTTCCAATCCTAGTCTTCTTTACCACCACTTTATATTTATTGTTCACAGCATACCCCTGTCCCGCGGCGTATCCATAGCTAACGTTACTGTTTACATCATAAATGTTACCCTTTTTGAAGCTGGGGTATCCTTGCCCACCGTACGAACCTTGAACACCGTATACGGGGTACTTTGGTGTGCCAACGCTTAGGTAGCTGTGGCCACCGGGGTAACTATGACCCCCGTAGCTCGGGTAACCGTGACCACCGCCGTAACTGTGCCCATAGCCAGGAGAAACAGCCCCATGACTTGGATAAAAGTATTGATAGCAAGTTTTACTCGGTTTCTTGGTGCTGTACACAACGTAGTGTTGACACGGGGAGTCGTAGCCGTGGTCATGTGGGCTGTGGTGGCCCTCATACCCGTGGTGACCCTCGTGCTTGTGGTCATGACCGTACAAATTCTGAAACAACGCGTCCAAAGCTTCGTAGTATTCTGGAGATTGAGTCGGAGAAGGAGGTTTGTATATGAAAGGAGTTTTTAAACATTTGTTTTGATTTTGGGCCAATATTAGTAGCACAGGAAAACTCTGTATTAGACCACATATTGTGCTTTCTTGGATAGTCATTTTGAAACACGAAATTTCCGAAATAAATAAATAATTTTGTCCCGTATTATTTATTTATTTGTCTCCAGTCTACTTTAGTACAACAACTGATGAAAACTGAATCAAATTTGTCGGAAAATGTAGGTTATCGATAGAATCAGTTATTTTCATGTTGCAACATGAAATTGGGTTTTTTGGTTTGCTTCATAATATTATCGAATCAATCTGCATGAGATGATGTTGCAGATAATTCTGTAATGGTAAACGAGCAACATTGTGAAATTGTTAATAATCTCGTGACCTTCACATATGAGCTTATTTTAATGAGTATAAATAATATGTATTCGGATCATTTACCTCTGATGCGCATTGTAAAAATACCTACATGACAATGCACCATTGTCAACATTGTGATGTGAGGTTCTTCATATGGTTGCTAATTAATTTTAATTTGCCTATTAGGTCAGGATGTGACTAAAGCTAGCATAGCCAGTTACTTAGTTATATCATCGACCGAGCGACCGATAGCGAGCGAAGCGTCTATGCTCTAGTTTTGACAAAAATGTTTTCGTATGTCCGATTTCTGTCCGGATCTCCATCCAGGGGCCCTATTCGGAGATTTGAGATTTTCATCTCACCATTTTTCATCCTTGTTGCTCTCGTTTGAAACGTCGTAGGTGTGAGAGTGACCAAGATAAAATCTCATCTCATCTCACGCGTAGGAATAGCCCCACAGACCTCTGTCCAGTTCTTTGTTTTCCTCTACAAACGCATTTCTTAACCGATTCTCTTGAAATTTTGTCATTTTATTCGATTATTTAAATGAAATCATATCTCCACTAGTAGACTAAATGGTTAAACATATTTAAAACTAGCTGCGCCCGCGGTTTCACCAGCAGTCCCACAACAACCGTTATTTATTTCGGGATGATAGGTGCCCTATGTCCTTTCGGACGTGTATGCATATTTCATGATGATCGATTGTGTAGTTGGCGTGAAAGCGTAACAAACAAACAAATAAACACACGAACAAACTCACTTTCGCATTTATAATATTAGTTAGGATTAGGGTTGCTTATTTTTTACCATTTTGCTAATAATTGGTGATGAGATTATTGGTATCCACTTACGCAGGTACGTGTTATATATAGTCTTAATTTACACCAAGCTTCTTACCCTATTTTGTTAGAAATAATTAAAATGGATCCGTTATTTAGGTTATTTTACCGCATATTTCTAGGACCCCCGCGTTGAACATGCCATTGGGTTAGTTTAGCTTTGGTTGGCTTAATGCATGAGGTGCACTCAACCTGAGTTGATGAGGATATCAACTCAGGTTGAGTGCACCTTATAGAACCTGGGGCCCTATTCGGAGATTTGAGATTTTCATCTCACTTTTCTTCGTCCTTGTTGCTCTCGTTTGAAACGTCATAGGTGTGAGAGTGACCAAGATAAAATCTCATCTCATCTCACGTGTAGGAATAGCCCCCCGGGTATCTTGCCAAGATTGTCCCCCTTAACAATAAATATATCTATCTATGTAGGTAAATAAGTCATCAATAGTTATTAGTTAACTATCTTTACTGCCATTGTCTTTCTAGCCAGTTTCCTCATGCCCTTGTGACCGGAAGATAAATGATAGTTACGCTTGTAAGGATAAAAACGCGGGAGATGTAGTGCAACGAACTTTTAATGTCCAACTGGTTTGCGTCTGCAACTTACCCTGAGCTTTACCTTATCGAATTCAAGGCTGTTATCTACTTTTAGGTATAACAAACTACCTACTATCCAGGGGGAAGCCTAAGGGGCTCAAGTGCCCCCAAAAGTATCTAATTGACACTCTATACCTAGTAGTCTAAAAGGTATTTTTTTATTGTTTTTGTGTTTGCCTGCCTTGATAACATTTTTTAAGATAAAGGTTACCCTCAGCTAGGTCAAACCCCTTCCTTAACCAAAATCTATCTTGATATGACTTACATTCACCCTAATCAAGCCAAAGGCGAAAATCTTGGGTCCTCCACTGTCTACTATCATGTACCATCTGTGACAGCTCTACGCTACGGCCAACGAGATTAATGTACGTACTATGCGCTAGAGGAGCTGTTCCAAATAAAAAACGTTACGCAACATGATGAAGTGCAACTCTCCCACCGTGGGCTGACCGCAGGTTTGCTGCAGCGTTTAATTGCTAATTAACTTCCGTCCAGGGCCCTCACCGCGATTTCTGATAGTTAACGATAACGTATTTAGCCTGGTTCCTTAACGTTTCTGCCAGATGCGCTTTACTGAAATGTATGGAGATAAAAGAAAAAAGTTTTTGCAACAATCAAAACTCGTGGTAAGCACACTTTGATTCCAGTATTTAAGCGTCGCTCCGTACACAAGCACACTGCATGCGTGTTAGACCACACTAATGCAAGGTACAAGGATTGCAGTGCACTGGAGTGGACGAAAGATTGTGTTCGGATGATGAGATCTAGTACGTAGTACATTTATATCGATGGCCACGACGATGTTCTACGGTGGAAATGTACAATTTTGTATAACTTAGTTGAAAAAAAAAACAAACTGATCCTTCCTAATTGTTATTAGTTCGATATGAGTGAATTAAATATTATGTGGAAAATAATAAGGGAAAACCGAGGTGAAAGATGCTAATGTACAAATACGAGTAAATATCTACATAAGTCTAAAAAACACTTAGAATTTTTTTACGATTCGTAGGTACACATGCTTTTAACCCGTTGAGCGTTTTACGATCACACCTTGTCAAGTGGACACTAAGTAGTTTTATAACTTAACTAGTGACTCGCCCCGGCTTCACACGGACCTATATATAAATCTTCTGTAAAAAATATCTAACTGAAATCTGTTGCGTAGTTTATGAGGAGTTTTTGCACGGTACCTATAAACAGTTTGAACTACAGATCATTATATCTCTGTGGTATAAACCTTCCGTCAAAAATACCTAATGATGGTAAAAACCGCATCAAAATACGTTGCGACATAGCGAGATACAGATAGCCGAAACGCTTTGGTTCCTCATTTCTTATACGGACCACTACAGTGTGGAATACTCTGCCAGAGTGTGTTTCCTGACACTTATAGTCTGGATGTCTTCAAGTCTCGAGTGAATCGGTTTCTTCTAGGCAAGCGTGCTCCATCGTAGGCCGCATCACTGCTTATCATCAGGCATGTTGGCGGCCAAACGCAAGCCTATTAAGCAATAAAAGAAAAGTCATTTATGTAAATGCGAAAAACAACTTTGTTGTACTAAGTCTTACCCGTGAATTTGTTTGCGTTCATTTAGAAAATAGTCTGCAAAAACCTTCCTCGTGAAATACTTGGTAGATAGGGAAGGTAGGTAACTAATTTTCGAATTTCATCAAGATCTGTTCAATAATTTAGCCGCGAAAAGCCTACAAACAGACAGACAGAGTTACTTTTGATTTTATCGACCAAGTGAGCGTTAGCGAGCGAAGCGTCTATGCTTCAACTTCGACAAACATGCGTTCGTATGTTCGGATTCGATATGTATCTCTGTCTTCCTCTCAGGTCGCATTTTTAACCAATTCTCTAGAAATTTTGTGAGTAGGCTTAAAGAATTTTCGAAAAACTGGCTGGACAAAAAGAATCTGAATAATTATCGAACCAGCCTACAAGAGGTCACAAGAATCGGTTGAGAAATGCAACCTGTAGAGGAGAACAGACGCGTCGGCCGTGAGGTATCTAGCTCATAGAGCCACTAGTAATACTCGTATTAGTTTTTTTTTTGTATGATTGAATGGGCCCACGTTTGACCACAACACACCTGATGGAAAGTGAGGATGCGGTCTAAGATGGAGCACGCTTGCCCATGAGATGCCTATTCACTCTTGTCTTGAAGAGACCCAGGTTGCATCCATTGCTGGGGAACACCGAGGCAGGAAGCGCGTTCCACTCCTTGGCAGTATGGATGTAGAGAAGATAGAGAAATAAAAATATTAAAAGTGCGAAAGAGCTGACGACTGTCTATAGTCCACTTTATGCGCGTCAGTATTTCCGATGCGTAAAATATTTTCCTTGACAAACGAACATGGCTAAGTTAAAAATAATAAGCTCTGTTGCTCACGCATCTAGCAAGTATTTGGTTCAAGAGCACCCAGCTCATAATAATTAGCGTAAGTGAAGGTACGAGGGAAACCCGTGTGGTGTGTGATGTAATGTGATGAGGAGGAAGATCGGAAGGACCGTTCAAAGTCCGATTCTTATTAGATGCTTATGTAAACAAACAGTACCTGGATGGCCGAGCTTTGCTCGGTATTTTTTTTTATTTTTTAATTGTGTTTTTTGGATAATAAACAATTGATTTTAGTCTAACCTCAAAGCAAACACTCATTGACTTCGTGTTACTTAACAACGACATCTGCTGTTGTGTCGTTAAAGCAATTAGTTGCCCACAAAAAATAGTAGTATTATTATTCGCCAATAGATGTCAGGAAGAGTCATATTTTTCAGTTGAGATTGATTATCGATAAAACACGAATAAAATGATATTTTCTAAAAACCCCCTATATACTAATTCGTATGAAAATCGTTGGAGCCGATTCCGAGATTCCAATTATATATATATATATATATACAAGAATTGCTCATTTAAAGGTATAAGATATGATGGTCAGATGGTCAGGCATCATCTACCGCATTCCTTTTTTAAGTAGTTTCACATTAAGTTCCCCACTAGAATACCCTGTGTCGGGGATGCCAAGGAAAACACGCAAGACCAAAACAACTAACACCCAGATCCAGAACAGATATTTAAATTCAGCATTCAAACATCTTGCCCGGCCGAGAATCGAACCCGGGACTTCTTTCCAGTCGAATTCCGACTAGGCTAGGAGGGTCGTCCAAATCCTTGTCCTACAGCTGCTGAGTATAACCTATGATTACTTATACGTCTAGAGAGAGAGAGTTCCATACTGTGTATAAACGAAAAGAGGCAGGCCAACTTTTTATACTAGTGTGTAGACAGGTACGTCTTTTACTAGGGTTGCGTCATACATTTTGTTCCTAACAGTAAGCTGTTATTTTTTTGGCCCGTACAATGTTTTTTCAGTCCCTCTGGACATATCATTTATCGAAGAGTTTATATAGTATTGCTATGTCATCTGCCTATACCTACACCAAGTCAATCGAAATCCATCAAGCTGTCAAGGCAGTAGGGCGTGCCAAAGAAACCTCATGCAAACATACATACATACATACACTCGAAAAACATAACCCTCCTTGCGCAGTCGCGTAAAAATAAACAGATTGTGCAATTTGTAGGTACACGTAATATTGTTCATTCATTCACTCCTTCATTCTGACCGAACGCTAGATCTAATGACGTCACTCGCTAGGTCACCAGTGACATTGACCTCCGAAATCTCCGAAGCCATGATCATTTTATTCGGAACGTCACAAGGTCTCTACGTCACCAAGATCCGTCTGCCATACCGGTAATATTACTTCCGTTTCACGGCGGATTGCCGGACATAATGACAATATGTGTTACCAATAGGGGGAAGCCAGCCGTATTTACCGAGAAGTATTTGCAAGGTCGTTTATACATTATCAATATTAATTTATGTTACAAGAACAGTCATAGATTTAGTGGCAGTTACTACGGTACCAACACTTAGCAGTTTGGCTTATATGGTCTGCAGGGCTTTACGGGTTAGTCATGACAGCTTTCCTATTTGTTTTGATTTATAACTACTAATTGTAAGTGTTAAATACAAACTATATTAGTAATATAACGTTGGAAAGCCTTGGGATAATTATACAGTGTCGATCGAATAAGACTATGTAACTATTCCGAGGCTATACAAGGTTTATTCATTCAGTTATTGATTCAGTTATAGGAAATATAACGAAGTACAAAGATAAGGTCACAGTTTTTAGTAAATGTACTAATAATATAACTGTGACCAATAGTTTAAACTTTTAAGTGAGACAACAGAGAAGTGTGTGGACATTTCACTTTTTTATCAAAACATAAACCGCTTCTCTGGCAAAATTTTAGAAATAGAACTTTTATTAGATAAGTATAATTTTGATATTTTATGTTTCACTGAAACTTGGTTAAAATCAAATAAAATGCTATTTAATGTTACAAATTTTCAGGTGGCCAGTGCGTTTAACAGAGTATCCGCTGAAGGAGGAGGCTGTATTATTCTTTTTAAAAATAACATGAAATATAAGGAACGCTCTGACATAAGGGGCTATTCTGTTGAACGTGTCTGTGAAATTGCTTGTGCGGAAATGGACAGGCACATAATATTATGTGTTTATCGACCACCAGCATCTAACTTCAATCATTTTATGTCAACAATGGAGTGCGTACTAAAGAAACTTTCTAAATCAAATAGATCTATTTTGGTTTGCGGAGACTTCAATATAGATATTTTAGTCAATTCTACGGATAAAATTAATCTAATTTCTTTATTTAAAGCATTTAATTTAAACTATCTTTTCTGCGAGCCAACTAGAGTAACGGAGACCTCATCTACTTGCATAGACAATATTTTCTCAAGTTGTAAAACAAAAGATTTATCACTTTTTAACGGAGTCAGGTCAGATCACAAGGGCCTTGCAATTAAATTTGAAATTGATAAAATAAAGAAACCATCTTTAGTTGAGTGTAGACCATTAACGAAAGGTAGGTTAAAACGACTAAATAATTGCATAGAGTCGAAACTTATTTTAACTGATTTTTCTGTCAATAACCCTAATGACAGTTATGAAAAATTATTTAAAATAGTTAGCAATGAATTTAATGAAATTTGTCCAAAGAAGAAGATTCAATTCAACCAAAAAATACAGTTTAGTGACTGGGCGACCAGAGGTATACGAAAAAGTAGAGATGTTATGTATGATTTATATAACAAGAAATCTCTGACATCTAGTAAGGATTTTCATGACTATGTTAGAAAATACTCGAAAACTTTTAAGTCGGTTTGCATTCGCGCTAAAGCTTTGTTTATAAAAGATAAAATTAAAAAATCCGATAATAAAATAAAAGCTGTCTGGAAGACCATCAACACAGAGACGGGAAAAAGTAAGTCGAGGGATTCAGAATTTACGCTGGTAGTTGAGAATCAGCCGGTTTCTGATGCAAAATCGGTAGCCAACTCTTTTGAACATTTCTTCTCTAGCATACCCTTTGATGCCACCAAAACGCTTAACTCGTCTCCAGATGATGCAGGTGCTTTTCTAAAAGAACACTACTCGCGGGATATACCAGACTTTCGGTTCAGATACACTTCCATCTCTGAAATTATCAAAACTTTCAAAAGCCTAAGAGTTAAATCTAGTGAAGATTTATGGGGATTATCAGTAAAAGTGTTAGAGTCTTTAATAGAAACTATTGCACCACACCTCATGGTCATATTTAACATGTGTATTGACAGAGGCACATTTCCCGATTTAATGAAAAACAGCAAAATTACCCCTATCTTCAAATCGGGTAGTAAGTCAGATCCCTCGAATTACAGACCCATCTCTGTGCTTCCGGCTTTGAGTAAAATATTTGAAAAGATTATACTTAATCAACTGTTGTGTCACTTTAACATACACAGTATATTAAACGAAAATCAGTTCGGTTTCACGAAAAGTAGATCAACAACAGATGCGGGAGTTCGATTAGTTACGCATGTGATGGAAGCTTGGGAGAGTTCACAGGATGCCATCGGTGTCTTTTGTGATCTTTCCAAAGCGTTTGATTGTGTAGAACACCGCACCTTGATCCGTAAATTACACCACTACGGAATTCGTGGAATCGCTCTAGATCTTGTCGAGTCATATTTAACTGATAGACAACAAAAAGTGGGAATTAATGGCGTCACATCTTCCGGATCTTTAGTTACAATGGGAGTACCACAAGGTTCTATCTTAGGCCCGTTCTTATTTTTGGCGTATATAAATGATTTGCCGTATATGGTTAAGGACCTTACAGACATAGTTCTATTTGCTGATGATACATCTCTTATTTTTAGAACAGATAGGAAAGATAGTGAACTTGTGCATGTGAACAACGTACTGACTATTATTTCGAGATGGTTCGCTGCGAACAATTTGTTACTAAATGCAAAAAAAACTAAGTGTTTAAAGTTTTCCATGCCTAATGTTAGATATATAGAACCAAACGTAATGCTTGAGGGCGATAAACTTAACATAGACAAGGCGACGGTGTTCCTGGGTATAAGCATTGATTCCAAACTGCAATGGGGTCCACATATTAGTGCTCTGTCTGGGAGACTTAGTTCTGCTGCTTATGCGGTTCGCAAGATTAGGCAACTGACGGATATAGCTACAGCTCGGATGGTTTACTTTGCTTACTTCCACAGCATAATGTCATATGGCATTTTGCTGTGGGGATCAGCTGCTGAAGTGGAGGCCATTTTTATTTTGCAAAAGCGAGCGGTCCGCGCTATCTACGGAATGGGTCCCCGTGAATCATTGAGAGATTTATTTAAAGAAATAAATATTTTAACTTTACCTTCTTTATATATCTTTGAAAATATTATGCACGTTCGCAAAAATCTACATAAATTTAAATTGAACAGTGACTATCACAATTATAACACTAGAAATAAGGATAGGATAGCTGTACAGAGATTTAGACTGACTAAGTCAAGAAAGTCATTTTTAGGAAACTGCGTTAGTTTTTACAATAAAATCCCGAAAAATATAACAGGGCTCACCGAGGGAAAATTCAAATCACATGTAAAAACTACATTAATGAAAAGAGGATATTATAAGGTTAAGAATTATTTAGAAGATAAAGATGTCTGGAGCCTTCCACTTCCGCCAAGTGGCCACTAGTATTTATAGATATTACCTAGTTGTAAGCCAAAATTTGTGAGACTAATTTATTTATTATTTGAAAAAATAATGCCCCTCAGTTTCTTGCCTGTTCTTCTGAGTAGAGGCTTTTTATCCGAACAAGGCGGTCGAGTCTATTTAAATAACTTTGACGTTCATAAGTGTATCTTTGATACCTAAATTGAATAAAAACATTTTGACTTTGACTTTGATTGCTAAAGAGTAGTGTTCGAGAATCGCTCTCATTACATTACATGCAATAGGTGTCTACTGCCTACAATATTAAACCGGATTAGATAAAGCTCTAGGGTGGCTCTAGGGTGGAACCTTTTTGGGGGCTGAGCTACCCACGTCCGTAGGAGTGTTCTCTATTCTGATTCCCTACACGTGGTCCCCGGGTAGTGCTAACCGGGTAGCAAACTCTGGTGGGAGGCTTCGGCGGTGGCTAGTTACCACCCACCGGACCAAGCCTTGCCGTAAAATGACCTAGTCGTGTTTCGGGATGTCTTTGTACTTCTTCACTCTACAAAACTTCAAGGCTAGAGTGAATAAGTACCTTAATAAATGTAGGTCGTCGTGCTCCATCTTAGACCACAACGTCGCTTAACATCAGGCGAGTTGGTGGTCAAACGCCGACCTATTATACATAAAAATATTTAAAAAAAAACTGGACAATATTAGCATTGGATGGGACTATAGTGGAGTACATTAGAGGCCTATGCTCGGAAGTGAGCAATTACGAGCTGAAAATGATAATGATGGTAAAAGAGGTTCCTTAAAGGGAACCAACTGATTTGGTTTGCTGATGATGAAATAATTGAACTTATATGTAATACATAGTCCTGTATTACATTACAAAGTCTTGCGCGACATCATTCACCCTAATCAGCCACCTTAGACGAAAAAAGCTTAGAAAACTATCTCTCACGAATTCCCGCAAAATTTACCTCCTACCGTTCTCACTAGCAGTTTTATCCTGCCTAATAAATTCGTCATCTGTGCCAACTACTGCCACCTCAAGCCACTATTAAATTACCAACTCTTAAAAGCGTGCCTTCAAGGTTTCTTGTACACTAATCCATTTAGAATTCACCGCTGACTGCGTCAGTTAGTATAGTATGAATCAGTTGATTAATTGCACCCAGTTTTGGTTTATTTCGTTCTTGTTGACAGTTGACAAGTCATGTTTCTGGTTTCCTTTAAGTTCTTGGTCAATAGAAACGTGTAGTGGTCATTTCCACACGCGTTATAAATAATCCTAGATAGTTTCCACCACAAATTAACGAATGCATGCCGGGGTTTATTTTTTCAAGAATATGACAATAATCGGAGAAATAAATATATTTATATAGAGGCAAGATACCAAATTTTAATTCTTACTAATACAATCGAAATATACTTAGTTTTACTGTTATTTAAAATAATATAATGAACTTAAGACTTTCCTTGTTATTTTATCCATCGACAAGTATTCACGGAGCCTTCTCATTAATCTGCAGATCGCTGATTTGCCGGCAGTATGAGGAAAATAATTTTATCCTGGACTTAGTCAAAGGGCAGCGGGAAAAGGGATACAAAAAAGAAATAGATACTATACTTAAGTATAGCTTTTTAAATTATGATAAACTACTGCGCCCCGCGGTTTCACCCGCGGTTAAAAAGTATCCTATGTGCTATTCTAGACTACAATCTATCTCTATGCCAATTTCATCCAGATCTGTTCAGCCGTTCTGGCGTGAATGAGCAACAACAAACCATCCATCCATTCTAAAAAAAATAATAAGATAGATAGACACTAGGAATAGACGGCATAAAAAAATACACTTATTTTCGGCCTGTGGTCCGTCTTCTTTCTTTTCTGGGCCTGACTAGAACTCGCCTCGAGCGGAGAGCTCGCTTAGATTCATCACTCCTCGTCTGACTTCGCTCCTAAATTAAAAATTGTATTTCCATGAACTTGAATGAAATTAAATCTTCATGAAATTGAAAAAATGAAATGAATCTGAAGATTGGGTCAACCATACTCAAGATATCGTCGGACAAACAAATGCCTAGATGTCCCAGTGGACTCTGAGATCTCGCTTCGCTCTGTTAATTAGAGGGCTATGGGTATAGTAGTTGGGAAACTACTAATTTTGTAGTAGTAGGTACGAGTACATAACTAATTGCTAAAGTAAGCTTTATTATTTCGGGTTGTTCCTCTTCGGCCGACTTCTTGCCCACAGGGGGCCAAGAGGAAAAAAACTTCATCTTTACCTGTTGGCCCCTACTTTTAGTTTTTTTTTTTTCAATTTTAATAAAGGTACTACTTGCGTTAAACAAATAAACTAACTATTCTAGAATCAGTTCCCCAGTTGCGACACACCGACACTGCACTCTACCGGACATTTCACAACGTTTCCAGTTAAATATCGCAATTCCGATCATATTTTGAGTCATATTATGTTATTTATTATGCCTACCGACGCCTGAGCATTGGCATGCAGCGGTCATTTCTCTTTGGAAGGTCGTAACGTGTCTGAAATGTCTGTCTGCCTGCACCTACCTACTCTCGAACTAGTTTTTTTCATGTTCATGTAAAAAGGGATTCCCAGCACAATGGCCCTAACAGTAGGTATAGACTAATTATAAATATAATTACCATAATAGTAACACGAAAAAAAAAATTAACTTGTAAATGTTATCTACAAATAAGTGCGATCACACATTAAGACGGCCGCGGCGCTCTGAAATTTCCATACAAACGCGCTTCTAAAATTTCTTGAAAACCATTTGTCAGATTATGATGAAGTTTAGCATGTACAATTAAATTAACAATATCTCCGCCCCTATGTTCTTGGTTTTTTTTTAAAACGTTCTTAAGCTAAAATAGAGCTATGAAAAATATCCGCATTTTTAAGGGGTCACTTTTGACTGATTTATTCAATAGGTAGACAAAGCAAATAAAAAATTCCTTTACATAGGGAGATTGTCTACATCATTAGCTGTTATATGAGTCCACAATACAAGGGAAATTCTTAGTTATTTAAGAATGATAACAGAATTGCAAAAGCCATAAAAAAAAATTAAATTGCACTTTGTCACTCTGTAGGTAAGTTTTGAGGCTCGTCAGTTTCATTACGCTCTCTTCGCTCGTCTTCTTCTTCTAGACGAAATGGCTATAGAATACATTAAGCCAATGCGAAGTTAGTCTAAAGTGGTCGCCGGACTCTTAACACACATACAATAATTCTTGCAAAGTGTTTAGTTCTCCTAGCGCTATAATAGCGCTACGTAGCGTAGTGTTCTATTATCGTGTGTTAAGAGTCCGGGGACACGGGCAGTCTGCTGGGGGCCTACCATGATATCTTATTGCCATGATGGTAACGTTTTGCTTTGGACGCTGCACGACCATAAATCCTATCGTCGCGCAATAAGGTCGATGGTCGCGCAGCATATAATATGTTACCATTATAATATGTCATGGTAGGCCCCCTGATGGATGACCGCGGATGATATTTGATGCTGAGCGCTACCTTCCAGCTTATTGTCCTATGACAACAACCATGTCAGAGGCCTTCAGACCTTTTAAAACCTCTGAGATGGCCACTCGACCGATAAAAACTTACTTTTTTTATTTCAAATGCATTTGAGGAGCATAGTGTTTATTTATTTCTCACTAGCTGCGCCCCGCGGTGTCACCCGCGGTTAAAAAGTATCCTATGTGCTATTCTATACTATCTATCACTGTGCCAAATTTCATCCAGATTTATTCAGCCGTTCTGGCGTGAAAGGGTAACAAACATCCATCCATCCATCCATCCATACATGCAAACTTTCGCGTTTATAATATTAGTAGGATTATATCAATTCAAGTATACAGCGAGCTGATTTTGGGTGTGGTAATACTTAAAGGTGTTGAACCCGTCAAAGTGAATAACTTTAAGAACATAAGTTTTTAAAATTCGAAAGAAAAATAATCGAGTCTTCATCCGATGAAAAAAACAATCAAGTCGATTGTTTTTTTCTCGTATTTTTCAAACTTATGTTATAAAAGTTGATCACTTTGACAGGTAGAAAAACACCTTTATGTATTACGTTGTATACATAAGGCTACTGAATGGTAGAGAGTAGGTACGGTAGAGCTACTTGCAGAAGCTCGGACTATCTTTTTAACTCCTAAATTGGAGTTAACTGCGCGTCAGAGGTTAAACTGATTAGTCGTCTTGCGCCACCAAAAGTTATAGAAGCCAACCTTTTTTTTCCTAGGGATAACCTTTTATAGGTTTCACCACCGACCGGGAGGGCAGTGTTGCTTATGTGGAAATCCCGCCACTGGTGGCCCACTAAAAACCCTTCGAGTACCTATGAATGTCATTATGACATATACATAATTCATCAAAGTATAAAACCCTAGGGTGTTGTTCTGTTCCACCTCGGCGCAAGATGTAAATAGCACCTAACCTTGAGTTAAGGTAATTTTAAGGGGTCACTTTTGACTGATTTACTTTATAGACAGACAAAGCAAATCAAAAATTACTTTGCATAGGGAGGTTGTTAACATCATTAGCTTTTAAAATAATTCATAATACAAGGTTAATTCTTAGTTATTTAAAAATTATTAGAGAAGTGTGAAAGTCATAAAAAATATGCAAATTGCAATTTGTCACTCTGTGGATAACTTTATAGGCTTGTCAGTATCTTTCCTTGCTCTCTTTGCTCGACGTCTCCTTCTAGACGAAATTGCAATAGATTTTTTTAGCTAATGCAAAGTTAGTCTATATAAAGTGGTCGCCGGACCTTTAACACGATATTATAAATAGTGACATGACATTAAAATATATTAACTCTGAGCTAATTAACACTGCCTTTAAGAACCTAACTCCGTATCTTCTGCACTGCAGTGGGCCATAATGGGTTTTTCATGACATAATTGTTATTATTCTGATCCCGGTCGCTGCCGGATGGTAGACACAAATACATACGTACATGTCTCGCACTGACCTCATTGCAGTTGCTCTTGAATTTTCAATCAGTTTTACAAACTGGTAGATGAATCTTTATTTCGAATCTCTAGGCTAGGTGACTCAGTTTAACCAGAATTAAGTGAAATCACATCAATTTTAATGTACTGTGTAAATGCATCAAGGATATTTGGCATTAGGCACGTACGCATGTGTTTATTTTACGTTCAGTGAGCTTTGAAACGGTGGATGAATTTTAATGAGTGTACACCGTACGTATTATATTCCCTCCTTTTAAGTAGGTATTTAAGCATATCCAATTCGCGATGATAGCCTATTCGTGTCTCTCAAGCCAGAGCGTGCTAGTTCGATCCCAGCTGAAGGCACGCACCAATTTGTTTATATGTGAACATAATTACGTACCTATTTCATGTATAACTTTTGTCTATGTAGGTATGGCGACAAGCTCACGCCCTTTCACATTTAAGATTGAATGAATATCATCCGGCTAAATGAAGGTGTTGTAATACATCCTTAGGGCTTATGTTGTTGAAGTTGCTGGCAATGATGGAACCAGAATTTTCGTTTGGGAGGGGAGGGTTGGCTACTGGGGGTAGATACAGCTATGCTCTAGCTATAGTTAAGTGGGTAGACTTTATCGAGGTAAACATCATTAGGTTAGGTATTTCATGTGTTACCTAGGTATAGGTACATCTACAAGTTTTAACACTTGCGTAGTTTTGTATGCATAAAATAAAGTAATCACATTTGTATAAACAATGTCATTTAATCTTCTCCATGCAAATACATTATGGCTCGCAAGGTTTATTTAAATTACTAAGTAACTCTATTTATATGTATGTACAACTTATAGGTAGGTACAGGACATACGTACATTTGGAAAATTAAATACATTGTAGGTAGAGTCATCTGGAGCGTCTATGGGGCAATAGCTTCATTACTGACAAACCCTTTACAAATTAGGCAACTAACGCCATCTTGTACAGATTATTGCAACTAAAGATAAAAAAGATGTAGGTGCGCCTAATTTGTGAAGGGTTTGTTAGTAATTCTCGAAAGACGCAATTGCCCTACAGACGCATTTGCCTCAGTAGACCCTATATTAGCAGCCAAAGGTAAAGTTGAATAAAACACTCAAGAGTTCTTGTTCACATAGACATATAATATGTTACAGAAGAATGTAGTAATGTTTAAGGGTATTGGTCTACCCGTCAAAGTGAACAACTTTAAAAACACAAATACCTAGCGAAATTTGAAAAAAAAAAGGATTTAGAATAGAATAGAATAGAATATAATTTATTTGCAACAGGAAACATAGGAGAAAAAAAAAATACATAACAAAAAATAAAGACAGAAAAGAAAAAACAGGTTTCCTGCCACAAACCGGCTCCAACTCAGCATAATGCTGGCTAATGGTGGTTAACCAGCGCTGATCTTCCGTTGGAACCGGCGAGTGACGTCACACACGATTTCTAACATCGTCCCCGGCTGATAATTATTGATCTCGTGACTAGTTATTTTGGATGGAGACTCGATATTTTTTTAATCTAAATTAATAAATAAAATTGTGTTCTAAAAGTTGTTCACTTTGACGAGTAAATTTAGGTATTAAGGTTTTTTAGGTGTGGGGCCGAAGTAAATAACTTTGTTAGGGGCAGCGCAGAACTGTGCCTACCTTTTTAAACTTAAAAACCCTACATTTTGAGCTCTGAGTTACCAGGGTGGGCAGATGCCCTAGATTGCCCCAATTTAGGCCCTTTGTCTGCACCCTTCTGTAACACATTGCATTTTAGCAATTTACTGCGTTAGGAAACGCGCGAGTCTTCATCCTGCTTAAGCAAACTGTGAGCGGCTGACTGTCCGCTGGCTGACCCTGAGTCGCGCATTGGGCAAACTCAATATTAAGCAAGCGGCGAACTGCGCACAAAATGCGAATCAGCTGCTCGTCAGCTAGCGATACGCTGCAAACTGACACGACATTTTAAATATATGTAGGTATAGGGGTGCAAACTGGAGGCAGACAGTCAGCGGCTCAAAGTTTGCTAAATTAGGAGGAAACCTTAGTACATTTCAAATAGTTCCGATTCAATAAGGTGCTTACAAGTATATTGGTCATCGAAATAATTTAAGGAAGAAACGGCACGAGTCTCATTTCTAGTACACAGCGCGTGGACCTAATATAACTACAAGCAAACGGACACTACACAGCTCCGTTGACAGTATTATGTTACGCGCATATAACAAAGAAGAGAGACGTGCAAGAGACTATAGCGAGAACGAGACAACAATAATTATCACCGTTTCGACTGGTTGTGTTTGTTTGTGACTACGATGAATTGTGTGCAGCACCTAATGTATGCGGTCCATTTTTAGGTTTTCGTACCGTTTCTCCCTTATATTTGATCGAAGTATACAGCGAAGAATATAGTCGCACGGAACATATAGAACTAAATACTCAATGTGTGTTGGATTTATTTAAATATTGAATAAACAGATGATGTACTTGCTTCTGTAGGTATTTATTATTATCTAACTATATGCATATATTTACAGAGTGAATAGTACGACAAAATGTCAACAAATATAATATAATAATAATAGCCAACTAAGTAGGTACTTAGTACTTACTTAAGTTTTGGTCAAATTTAACGACATCTATAATAGTTTTAAGGAAACTCATTAGCACACACCATACAACCAGGGGGGCTATTCCTGCGCGTGAGATGAGATGAGATTTTATCTTGGTTACTCTCACACCTATGACGTTTCAAAAGTGAGCAACAAGGACGATGGAAGGTGAGATGAAAATCTCAAATCTCCGAATAGGGCCGCAGTACATAGATAGATATTACCTACGAAAATAATAGGTGCGTTCAAAAAGCCGTAAAGTAAAATAAGCTTTCTAGCGCGATCTAGTGATTCTTTATCTTTGCTCCTAATACAGATGTTGTTAAATTCAACAATACAAAAAAGTTAGTAAGTTTAAGTTAAAGCAGTAAAATTAGTACATTGACTACACTAGAAGGCATATTATGGCTTTACTTACACTAACTACGATATTATATTTACAAGTTCATAAATAATGTTTTTGGTGGAATGTATTTTACAATTTACAATCTATATTTTCAATTATAATTTAAGGATACTTTACTACATAAACAAATCATTGTTCACAAAGTTCGTTTAATAAAGATTTTAGAAGACCTTTTCTAGCATTTGACTTATTTATATTTTTCAATGGTTTTATTTGTAATAACATTTGAAAAGGGTTCAATACTCGTTACACAAAAACCATTACAAAAACTGGACGAGTTAAACATTCCCATTCGTCACCACGTTGACAAAGTCTGGGGTGACCAGCGGGAACAACCGCTTTTCGGGCATAGTTCAGTTTATAGTTTGAGTCACTCTTGGTTCTTTAGTATGTCCTTGTCTGTTGGAGTGGTTCCTGGTTAACCGTGTGGTGTATCAGTTTCGCTCGTGTAATGCATTAAATGCAATCCACTGCTTCTCCATTCAGCACCAAATGATGCTAGTCGTGTAGCAGAGCTGCTGTCTCTACCACTTGCAGATAATAGGTAAGGCCTTCGCTTTTACTGCTTCTTAGACAATTTCCTTGTCAGTTAGAGTGGTTGCCGGTGGGATGTTGTATGAGATGTCGGTGTGCCGTGAGCACTCAATGCCTATAGTAATGTGTTTGAAATGATGCCAGGATTCTGTTTCTATCGCTTGCCGACTGTAGTGTTCGCTCTTACGGCTTCCTGTGCCAATACCTATAACCGGTATCCTCGTCAGTTGGAGTGGTTACAGGCGGTGTGATGTGCTAAGATGTGTCAGTGTGGCGTGAGTAATGTACTCACTGCAGTCCACCCACTCAACTCCAGTAATGTGTGTAATGTGTAGCGACGATGCTGTCTCTTCCACTCGCAGAGGATGCTCTTTGCTCTTAATGTTTCTTGTATCAATGTAACTTATCGTCGTCAGTTGAAGTTATTTACGGTTTGTCGATGTGGCGCGTACAATTAAACTACTGCTGCTCCATAAACTCAGTAATGCTTTCTGTAATGTGTAGGTAGTTCAGCTGTCTCAACCAATCGCTGGTGGAAGTTTTTGCTCCAACGGCTTCTTATATAACATAACATCACACCTTTCCCCCGAAGGTGATGGCAGAAGCGTATTACACTTCCCTGGGCGATATTCAGTCCCAAATGTGGCAGGGGGAGCCTGTCGCTAAACACCGGGCTCCAGCCCTTCCTTCTGAGCTTGGGGGCGTGGGTTCGATTCCCACCTAGGGCAAACATTTATGCGATGAACATTTGTGTTTGTTCTATGTCTGGGTGTTAATATGTATTTAAGTATGTATTTAAAAATATCTAAGTATGTATATCAGTCTCTGGCAGCCATAGCACAAGCTTTGCTTAGTTTGGGGTCAGGCGACCGTGTGTGGAAGTGTCCCGAATTTATTATTATTATTATTATTAACGGCTTTTTGCACTAATGTAACTCTTCAGTTGGAGTGGTTCTTGTCTCCGCTCCCAACACTTGGTGCACCAACGTCGTCGTCAGTTGGAGTGGTTCCGTGCGGGGTGCGGGTGGTGCGGGTGGTGCGGGTGGTGCGGCGCGAGCGGCGCGTGCAGCGCGGGGTTGGCCACCGCAATGATGCTGTCCCCGCGCGCCGCCACCACCTGCGGCCGGGACTCTTCCACCTCCTGCAGTATTGCACACATGACCAAATGGAACAAACGGAAGGCGCAGCGTGGGCTGGCTCCCTATAAGGTGAAGCCAGCCCCCGCTGCATCTTCAGCATAGGATGGACTGACGATTTGCACTTTGACTTTAGACTTTGACTGTGAAGTTTGCATAAAGAAAATGGATCAGAGCAGCGGAAGACAATTGTCCAGCGCTTCAGGTCTTCAAACTGAGATAATGATGAGCAAATTGGTAACCAACTATGATTCGTAAATAGGCACCAACCAAAAGGTTGTCTGGATGAGATCGCTTTTAGCGATAAAGCCGTTCAGTTATTATCTTTTTAATTTGTTATTTCTGGTGAATAGTAAAAGTTTATCTATCTATCTAACCAAAGAAATCTAAATCTAAATGGGCTGAAAATG
The DNA here is from genome assembly GCA_911728515.1 of Peribatodes rhomboidaria. NCBI lineage: Eukaryota > Metazoa > Arthropoda > Insecta > Lepidoptera > Geometridae > Peribatodes > Peribatodes rhomboidaria. The sequence continues at coordinate 1,289,397 of OU452184.1, read as the reverse complement.
TGTGAGCAAAATGTGCTCTCATGCACCTAATGTGCTTTTATTCCAGTTGTACCTGGAATACAAGCACATTAGGCGCGTGCTTTTCCTTCTTTAGGGAGAACTATGGTTGAAGGGGTTGGCCTATTAGATCTTAATTGTCACTGAAGTAGTTTGATAGGCATGTGTTATATGTTACATGAAGTGTATGTATACTGTAGTACTGACCGGCGGCGGCGTGCTGGTGCTGGAGTAGGAGCAGCGCGAGTCTGCGTCGTCGCTCTCCGCCTTCACCGCCCACCAGCTGCCGTAACCAGGGGTCTTATTACAACACAGGCTAATTACTTTAAGGATTAGGCTTTCCACTGAAATATGAGCGGTGCGAGAATGTGTAGGGAAAAAACACAAGACAGGTCGCAAATATGCTATTCTCTTACAATTTATACCGCCATTTGATCATAAAATAATTTGAAACAAAAATCTGAGCATACCTTGGTGGACGCCCATGATACAAGTGCGGGATCCACAGTGTTTTTAGATGGGTATGGTTTGTCAATAAAGATATCTATCTTTATAATATTAGTAGGATGAAGATCCTACTCCTACTAATATTATAAACGCGCAAGTTTGTAGGAATGGATGGATGGATGTTTGTTACTCTTTCACGCCAGAACGGCTGAAAGATCTGGATGAAATTTGGCACAGAGATAGATTATAGTCTAGAATAGCACATAGGATACTTTTTAACCGCGGGTGAAACCGTGGGGCGCAGCTAGTTACATATAATTATGTCTCCTCATGGTTTAATACTATGAAGAGCTATAGAAACTAGGTTGTGATTGTCTTAGATAGTGTTGGTAGTTTTTGAGGTCGATAATAGAGAGTCGTCAACGTATACAGAGGATTTTTAAATAATTTTCTAATAAATATAACATAACTCACCCGTGGTTAGAATTGCTCCGGGCTGCGTCCGGGCTGACTCTCACCCCATTATCTTCGCCGTCCTGTGGAGTACGCCATAAACACGTAAGCATAGTTATACAATTATATATACTTAATATTCGATTATTATTTATTGCAATATTATGTAAGCATGCAGATCTTAAATAAGGCGTTTTATTAGTATGCAAATGACCCAGCTGGCATTCGTCTTTTTCGTATTAAATGTTGTTTATTTTTTTGCTTCCAAGCTAGCCCAGTTGTAGGTATTATAGGCAGAGCGTGCTGTCTTTTTTTAAATGAAAAGTATAGGATATATAGTTATTAACTTATTTACTTCAATAACATTCTATGCACTTCTAAAACACTTCGTCAAAATAATTTCAAAAAAAATCGAGCCTAAAATTTTTTGCATGATTCAAATAATTGAAAAACAAAGTAAATAAATGAAAAAAGTATAATAAATGAGAAAAAGGAAAAGAAAGTAAGAAGAATAGGTACATGCAAAAAGATAAATTAGGAAATAATCCACTTACCAACAGAAATGCCCGCGAATCTAAAGCAAAGAGCTACAGAGCGTGAGTTAGAATTTGCGAAGGCGTTCGATTGAGTTGCTCATGCTTACCTTTGTGTTAGCAACTAAAAACAAGAGGCATAAATATCTGCATTCTACATAGAAATAAAAAGAACATTAGGCATATACCGAAATAAATTTAGGAATCTTATAAGAGTTTCAATTAACGTATTGGTGTGCCACAAGGGTGCGTTTTAGGGTTGCAAAGATTTATTATTAGAATTACTTGTTAGAAACTAAAATGTGTCCTTAAAAACATTCTAGTAAGAAAATGTGAACTGCAAAAATTTTAAATGCAATAAGTATCTTTTTTTACGATGAGACGATTAGACGAGATAAACGCTACAAGAGTGTTGTATTTTTTAACTTATTAATGGTGTAGATAGAGTTTGATCACATTTTTTTTTTATTTGAGATTCAAATTGTTAATCTTTTGTCATACTTTCATAAAAACTTTCCGAAAAATATGTTTTGGCAGAGAAATTTGTTTTACAAGACTTGTTTAGTTGTCTAGTAAACTTTAAAAACCAGATCCTGACGAAGTAGTACGAGATTAATTAAAATCCTGCTTGTTGGTAAAAGGAGTCTACACACCAAAAGCAGCAGCCCGCAGAAACAGACCGCCGACATGACGTTTTTCTTTTTAAATATGATCACCGACCTCAAGAAACATAACCACCGATATCACGTCAGCGGCTGTCATCGACTCTGGTGTGTAGACTGCCTTAGTTGGATCTTTCTAGACTCCGATTACTATTTAGTTAGCCCAGCAGCAAATGTGAAGAGCCAGAACTAGTGTTGGCAGTTGCTAGACATGCATGGTGGCTGGTGACTGGTGACTGGTGACTGGTGACTGGTGACACACCGCGCGCTACGACCACTTGCGAATCTAGCGATTCATAAGATTGATAGCGATTGATAATAAGTTCTGATTGCAGTAAGACCGCTTAGAACTGAATTGTAATTCGGTTGTAACAGTGTTTTAATGGAATGGTGTTAATTGGTTTAGTATCAGGCAGATCCCTTTTAGCTCCGAATAGTAGTTAGTCAAAATGCAGTGGGACCCTATGGTTATGTACGAGGTGCAGGGAGCCAGTTGGTGGGTTATTCCTTTTAGCCCCCACTTTTCGCCCTCACTGGAGGCCAAGAGAAATAAAGCTTCCTCTTGTCCCCTACTTGTTTTTAGTGGGGGCCAAGAGAAAAATGGTTTTTATTGGTTTAGTCCCAGGTTGATCCCTTTAAGCTCCGACTACTGGTTAGTCCATATGCGATAGGACCTATGGTTTTGTTACGCAGTGGGTGCAAGGTGCTAGCAGAGAGTGAGGTCTACATGCGTGGCGACCTGCCGCGGCCGCTTCACGGGGGTCTCGTCCTCGTCCCGGTCGCGCTCCTCGGCGGACGCTGCCGGGGGGAGGCTGCAATCAAACAGAACGGGGAGTTTAATATATTTCAAAACAACTCTATATCATCACTAGATGCGCCCTGCGATTTCACCCGCGGTTAAAAAGTATCCTATGTGTTATTGTAGACTATAATCTATCTCTGTGCCAAATTTCATCCAGATCTGTTCAGCCGTTCTGGCGTGAAAGAGTAACAAACATCCATCCATACTTACAAACTTTCGCGTTTATAATATTAGTAGGAAGTAGGATATCAGTTTCTTACTTAAGACTCGGTCATCCCACGATTATCTACCCACACATACGTTTACTTAAGCCGTTTCATTAAGAGTTTCATTTCATATTTGATGGTAAAATAAGATCGGTGCCTAGTTTTTTTTTGCCGTTTTATTGGTATTCATCGTAATAAGAACACAAATAAGAATAACTTGCCCGGTTAAACTTTAGAGAACTAATCTGGCTATTTCTAAATTTCAATTTCATCCAAAAAAATGTGGTGTAATTGTGAAAATTTAGAGAACTACGCGCAAACAGTATTTTAGAAGATACTTTTTGTGATTTTTTCAAAATTTTTCAAACTAATAAATTAATTTTGGTTCTTTCTTCATGGTCCTTCTGGTTCTTTCAAAAAAAAAAATAGCTGTATTTTTTTGCACCTGATCATCACAATTCTTCATATCAAACTAGGCACAAACAAAATACTTGTTAAAATACTTTGATCTACATCTTGATCATGATTCTTGTTTTCTTGATTCTTCACATTCAAACGGATAGACGGATTTTGAGGTAACGTAACTGCCTCGGTGGCTCAGTTGGTACTGAACCTGCCTTCTGGGCTTGGGGGCGTGGGTTCGATTCCTACCTAGGGCAAACATTTATGTGATGAACATTAGTGTTTGTTCTATGTCTGGGTGTTAATATCTATTTAAGTATATCGGTATTGAAAAATATCTAAGTATGTAAATCAGTCTCTGGCAACCAAAGTACAAGCTTTGCTTAATTTGGTGTCAGGCGACCGTGTGTAAAAGTGTCCCGAATTTATTTATTTATTGTCTGAGAAGCTTTGAATGATGAGTATTTCAATTTGATTATGGCCACTTGAATTTAAAAATGCCTACGTCCTTGCTTAACTATTATAATCTACTCCTAGCGAAATATGTATTCGCAGAACGGTTAAGATCAAGTTAAGAGTCTCCTAAGGAATGACTTCAAATTCGTGCAAGAAAATGTATCTAGGAGATAGCTTGGAGTAGTTTATACTAGATGAGCAACGATTTAGGCAATTCTTATATTCAGTGCAAGTATGTAGCGAAGAAGCGAGCGAGCTCTAAGGAAGAATCAAGAAACAAGGAGAGAAGGAGGAAAGTAAGACGGAGGAAGGAGAGAGGTAGGAGGGTAAGGAGGAGGAAGGAGAAAAAGAGGAGAGTAAGGAAAAGGAGATTTGTGTCTAAATATTGTTTTCTAGTTAGTAGCACCGACCCGTGTTTAGAGTAGTGCAGGCCGGCGCGGCGCACGAGCTGGCGCGCCAGCGGGAACAGCTCGTCGCGCCGCGTCAGCAGCGCCGGCACGCAGCGGCAGATCTGCGCCGCCGCCTCGTTCACCATCACCTGGAAATATCACACGAATGTCTCCTTTATTTCAAGTCCAAGTTAGAAAACAATCTAATCTTATCGTGGGAAGGCGATCCGATGATCCATGAGGGTCGCGAGAAGCCACTGGATGTGAGTAGCGTTAGATTGATCGTTGTGGAGATCATCGGGGAGGCCTTTGTCCAATATTGGACGGCTTCTGGCTGAGATGATAACGAAAATGACAGAAAGCAACATTCTTAAGCTTTTTTTTGTCTTCTCACCTCATGTAGCGTCAACGGCTTCTCCGGCTTCCTCTTACAGTCAAACCTCCCGTATATCGCCGCGTACTTCCTGATCTCCTCCATCCTCCTAGGATCCGTCTCCGGCATCAGCATCACCAGCTCCAGATCCTTGCACATCTTCTTTTTAGTGTTCTGCGGCTTCGGCTCCAGCTGAGGTAGGTGCTTGCTCAGCTTCTCAGCTGCAGCCGATAGCTTGTGCACGTGAACGTCTAGAAGGACTGGAGTCAGCTGGACCGGTGATGTTACTGATGATGGGCTGGACCCGGCCGATGCTGGAGGACAGGCGCTTTGGGGGGAGAAGGATCTCGATGCTGTGGAAGTAACTGGAGCGGCCGGGGCAGGAGATGAAGGTAAAACTATCTTGGAAAAGGTGGTACTTTGGTGGACAGGGCTGGCATTTGGTGCTGATGCTGTGGAACCACAGCTGTTATCGGGAGCGCCAGGAGAAGGACTGTACATAGGTCTACTTTCAGGCGACGCGACCGGCCGCGGGAGGGAGACGTTGGGGAGTGGCGGGGGAATGTTTATCAGTCTTTGGTTGCATTGGACGAAGGGGTTCTCTGATTTACAGAGGTTGGGGACGATGGGAATCTGGAAGAGGGCTGGGTTGTTGACCCATTCTTGCAGGGCCTTTTGCAGGCGTCGCACGTGGAGAGGCTTGGAAGCCATGCCGACCAAGGCCATGATCTCGAGGAACTCCTCTTCACCCGCGTCGCATAGTTGCTGGACGTCGTCGCCGCCTGTGGAGAAGTCAGCCTTAAGCTATAGTACCTAGTTTGGTTAGTACTTGTTTAGGAATGTCTGATTTTCATACAGCGTTTTTCGTTATGTGAAAGCTGATTGCGGTTTTTAAACTTTTTTATCTAATTTCATAACTCATTAGCAATTTATATCAATGAGAAGTTCAGTTTAGTTTTTGATTTCTGATACCATCTAATGGATAATTAAAATGTGCTGTTCCTGACTCTACCATACGAGTTTCCTAACATACATTTCAACATTATTAAAAGGCTGTCTAACGAAAAAAGTTAATTTTCATAACTACAAAGTATCAGACAATAGCATCATAAAATTATTCAACCAGCAATCCAAGATCCCTCTCTAAGTCCAGAAGGTTCTCAAACCAAAAAAGCCACCATTGTCTACAATACGAGTATCCGAGCTATCGTTCATTAATATACAGAACTTTCTTGCACGACGTCCTCATTTCTTCCCATTCAAAAAACGTGTGATAACCAGAAAAAATACCAACTCACACTTTTAATTTAGACAAATATGCAAATAACTTACGTGACCATTTTGCGAAGGGGATGACGAAAAAAAAACAAAAGGATCACATGGACCGACCAAACCCTTCCTTAGCCAGCGTAAGCGGCATTAAAAAGTATATTTAAAAAAATAATTTGCATGTCTCGTCGATCCGTCTGCGAGTTGGCGCGTTTTTTACCGCGTCTATGGAAATTTGTTTTTTCTTTGATGAGAATATGTTTTTTTCTTGTGTTCCTGTGATTATGATGTGAGTTGGTTCAAGGTGTGCGCTTGATTATGTAAATAATGAGTTTTTTGTTTCGTTTCTTCTAGCATGAACTCTACACAATGAAGATCAACAAGATCACACACCTAGAGGGGATATATCTACGTAGCTAAATTATTGAGAGATAGAAATAGAGTTGCTATCAAACACTAACACATTTTGTCGAATTAACAAAAATGCTATCATTGTGAATTCACCCACTTATTTGTGAAAAGTGACTTCGTCGGTTTTGTTAATTTTTACAGCTTTTTTGGTTTTCAGCTAAGAACACTAGATGGCATTTTGGATGACGCAATATTTAACATAAAGCATGTGTTCTCTTTTCGGGTGCCTACCCATGAGTGGGTGAGAGGGTGCTGGCCAGCTTCTTCGCGGTGTACCAATATGGCAGGGGCACTATTCGGAGTTTGTTGCTCTTGTTTGAAACTTCATATAGGTGTGACATTGACATCTCCGAATAGGGCCCCAGTTCGATATGTCAAGTCAAGGATAAATACATTTTAAGTCTATGAGCCAAATAGTTTGTTACATTCTATTTTTAAATCTGTATGGCTTGTCTAATCACTTTGATTTTTTAGTTACTAGCTGCGCCCCGCGATTTCACCCGCGGTTAAAAAGTATTAAATGTGCTATTCTAGACTATAATCTATCTCTGTGCCAAATTTCATCCAGATCTGTTCAGCCGTTCTGGCGTGAAAGAGTAACAAACATCCATCCATCCATTCTTACAAACTTTCGCGTTTAAAATATTAATAGGATAGTAATAATTATTTGGTTATATAAATGGCTTTAGTTACCCATTTCGAGCAGCGTGTCGTAGTACGCGAGCAGCGAGGCGCGCTGCATGACGCGGTACAGCTGCAGCTCCGCCTCGTTGGACGGCGCCGACGTCACCACCACTGCAACCATAGACAAACATTGTCAACCATGGAGGATAGTATAAATATGAAATCAAAGGGAACGACCGAGGCTTTATGTCTTGTTTATCACCAGTGTTGGTGGTGAAAACTAGGAATAGATGATGTAAGTATGTACTTAATTCAATTTGAAACTGTCTTACGGCAATGTTAGGGGATTAACGATTTTTCATAGATAGTTTATGTGTGTACTTTGTAACGAAAATTTGCAACTGTTTAAAAACGAAGATTGTGTAGGACGTTGATGAATGATTATCGAGATACTCGGATAACGCGCATCCGGTATAAAATAAGACAGGTAGATAATCGTTCAATTTTAAAAGACTCAAAATAAAACTCAATTCACCACATCCCAGACAGCTGTTGTTAACTCTTTAAAAAACCTAAAAGCTCCATCAAAACAGCTCGGAGTTTCTGGAAAGCCTATAAAACCCGATGATTTGCGTGCGCCGAACAATTTAGAGCCATATAAAATCGCGTGAGGAGAAGCGCAAACAAAAAACTAACCCCTTTTAAACAACCCTAGTTATTACCGAAAAGAATCGTTCCGACCGTTAGCAGACGAAAAAATGTATGAAAAGGTTTTACATAAAAGGGTTCCAACCTCTTTGTTAGAAAGGAACTCGTTCGCGCCAATGCGACCCGCGCGCGGGAAATAATATCGATCGGGACTGTCAGTTTAAAAAAATGTTGCCACCCTTAGAAACGTGCACTATTGGGTTTTGTGCCGTAAAAAAATGTGGGGTGGGTTAAACTCCACCCCAAGCGCAGGTAGAAAAAGTTTACATGCAACAAAAAAAAAATGAACAAAAAAAAGGGTCATGTACAGCTATGGTCGTAAGTAAATAATGTTTGCCTGTAAACACACAACAACAATGAGGTTCTCTCCATAATAGTTTTATAATATTTTATGTCAAATTATCTATTCATTGTATAAGTACGAGTATACTATAAAATACTCCTATTTTAAGACATAGAATATAAAGATGACAAAGAAAATACGACTAATAACAACTGTTGATACCTATGACTTAGATTAGCCCATTCAGCTCTAACTAAGTACTTAATATTTCTTCTTATTAAATAATTATAGCCATTCAAACGTACAAACTTCGATACCATAAATATCAGATTAGACCTACACCCGTGCCGGTGCTTTGATTTAGAAACAAAAAAACAGTTTCATCTTTGCAAACAAGCAAAAAACAAGGCCATGAGAAAGTTTTCGCTAAAGTTAACCCTACGACTATAATTACTGTGTTCGAAAAAAACTGTTTCTCACTGAGCACGATGTCCAAAAAATAAATTAACATAATCTTCTTGGCCATAAAAAATCGCCACAGATGTATGCAAATTATATTAACTTTGGATAGGGGTGGCGGAGCGGTCGCGGCCAGACAGTACTTTGTCTTTTTCTTTATAAATGTGTTTTTTTTTTCTCTTAAAAAGTGGTCACGTAAGACATCTGCATAATTCGTATTTGTTAGAAGTTAATTTTATGCAACTCTCACGATGCGATGGTTTAAAGACTTTTTTTGCTGTCTAGATAAAAAAAATAGGTCTTGAGAACTAGAGTTTTGAGATGTGCCTTTATTGTTGCTTTGTGTATGAAAGAGGTTTGAGTTTTTTGTCGATTTTTTTTAGTGAACGTTTCTACAAACATGTTTTAATGAGCATGCATATTTATTAGGTAATTTATTTTTATCTAATATATTTTAATAAAGTAGAAATACGAATGCAAACAATTGAACAATTTAAAAAAAATATTATAATCGTAATAAATTACCTTTCAATTATTCGGGTAGGTAATACGATTACGGTCGATAAGTCACAAAAAACATAAATTTGGTAAAAACGAAATTCACAAAAAAAAGAAAAGAGGTAACATAAAAAGCAAAGTATTAAACCCGATTTCCTATCATTGATGCAAAACAAATTTTTAGACTTTTGTTGACATTTTAAAAACCGCTGGACCGATTTCGATAAAGTTTATAATTATATAGGACTACCTCTGAAGTATGATCTACCAAACAAAAATAAAATCGATTCATAATCGGCGGAGTAATCTTGTAACATACATACAAAAAAAACACACAGATGAATTGAGACCTCCACCTTTTTTGAAGTCGGTTAATTTTTTTTTTACGTTTTTAGTAGTTAGAGTAAATACCAACACGAGTAGGTTTATTGACAAACTAGCTGTGCCTCGCGGTTTCACCCGCGGCCCCACAGAAACTGCATTTTTTTTCGGATAAAAAGTACCCTATGTCCTTTTTTGTGACCCAGATAATGTGTATGCTACATTTCATGACGATCCGTTGAGTAGCTAGGGCGTGAAAGCGTCACAAACAAACAACCTCACTTTCGCATTTACAATATTAGTTAGGATAATTTTCTAATATCTATGTAATACAAACTATGTAACTATGTGTAATGTTTATATGTCAATCCAGTTTTATCACTTTAAAAAAAATAAGGGAAAACCCTATACCTCTTGGAAAAGTAATTAAAACACATACCTACAAATTGTATCCAATTAAACAACATTGATTACGCGATATATAAGTATGAGACAAACCTGTTTTAAGCTAATTGCAACAACTACAACTTTATAGAAGTCGCTAAATAAGAACAAAGTAACAATTAGGTAGACAATTACCTGCGTAAGTGGCCAGAGCTGGTAGAGCTACATATTTTACAGGTAACTAGCTGCGCTCCGCGGTTTCACCCGCGGTCCCGCAAAAACCGTTTATTTTTTTGGGATATAAAGTACCCATGTCCTTTTCTATACCCCTGACAACGTGTTTGCAAAATTTCAAGACTTTCGGTTGAGTAGTTAAGACGTGAAAGCGTTTCAAACAAACAAACAAACTCAATTTATAATATTAGTTAGGATTATAATCACATAAACAAGCTCTATCGGGTATCAGATTATTAATTTGAATTACAACAAACATCCTCATAATTACCTACTCGCTTACCACATCATACAAAACACGTGCATTCACTACCGTGCGAAAATTGCAACTAATTCAAATTTCGAATACGATCGTAATTAGCGGGCCCGAAATGCCAAGACATCCTTTCAATAAAAATCTCCCTTGTCTATGCCAGCGCATTTGAATGAGGCGTAATCTTACTTTCTTTGCGGATAAACAAAAACATCCTTTTGTCGCGATCGAAATTTGAATAAGTTTGTGGAACAAAACCGCTTCTTTATTTGAAAAAAAGGCGCTAATGATAGTGCTGGGTAGAAGACAAGGCGTAGGGATGTGCTCTCGCATGCGATTACGTATTTTTAGCACCTTGTGATTGATATGCGTAATAGTGTCGCGTTTGTGAATATTAATGAGCCTTTTGTGCAGGTTACTAACGATGGTGACAAAAGTTAGCTGTTTTTGTTAAGCTTCCGTGCGAATTCCTGGCACGTTTTGTGGCACAGGAATAATAAAACCAAAAGCAACAAACCGACAAACTTTTTACCAACACCTTTCTGTTGCTTAAAAAAATCAAAGTCCTTTCATTGTCTTAACCTTAATAACAGGCAATCAAAAAACTCATAAAATCCTAATCCCGCGACTTCCTGCGTCACAAAAAACGGCCACAAAAGACAATGACTGGTCGATTTACATACGAGATTACAGAAAAAAGAATTAGGTACTTTTTTTTTCTTTTCGGCCTGATTCTTTTTATTCTGATCGAAAGTGAGATTCAGAGGCAGGTGCTTGACCCAAAAGCTTTTTCTAGTAATTAATCAGTGCCGCATCTGTTTAGTAATTACTGCCGTTTGAAGGGTTAATCAAATATAATAAAGAAATTAGAACGCTGACCGACATGTGCAACGTTTTTGTTTGACGTGCAGGCTTGATTGAAGCCATCATATTTATAAGGTAAAAAATAATAAATTAAAAACTTAATTATACCCTAAGCTAAGTTAGTCTTAGTCGAAAGATTATTCGATTACGCAGCACACGAAACAGTTTTAGGTATTACGCATTATTAAATACGAAAACATGGTCTTCAGTAATTATTTATTCAGATTGGTTGGTATTTATATTTTTCTACACTCTCAAATAAACATAAGATCCTTCCTGCTAATATTATAAATATACACAAGTGAGTTTGTTCGTTTGTTTGTTATGATTTCACGCTCTTCAATCAATCGTCCTTAAATTTTGCAAATACGTTGTCCGTACAGAAAAGGACACAGGCGCCTTTGATCCCGAAAAGTTAACGTTTCTGTCTGTGGGAAGACGGGTGAAACCGTGGGGCACAGCTAGTCATTTATACATAGCAGATACAATAGTTAAGTAAATAAAAATCTTGGTTTTAAAAAATCATTCCTAAAACAGAGAAATTTGGCTGTCAAGATTTTTTTCAATTACCCAACAAAATTGGTACAAAAACGGAATAAATCGTAACACAGGGCTTTCGCCTAGGGCGCCACTTATACCTTTTACACGTGTTGCCTTTGTTAAAACGTCTAATTGATATCTTCGCCCGCGGTCCCGTGGTTAGCACCTAGCGAACGCTTTTAATTTTACTCGAAAAAAACATGGGCCGAAAATGTTAACGCCGTTTTTTGACCACCGGCTGCGGTGGGGTTAGAATTGATGTTCTTGGTTAGGGTTGGCGAGTGGAACGTTTGTGATGACGTCGTAATGTGATGTGTCTGTGATGTAAGTAGCTTTAATTTTAAGTGAAAAATAAGAATAATGTATCCTCTAAGAGTAATTTTTATTTTATTCGCAAGCGCAAAATAGACTTCGAAAGAAAAGATTAGATAATTAAAAATTTTAGATTGATGCTTTAAAAATTATGTCACGTCTGAAATGATTTTTCTTTTCAAAAACGAGTTCTTACCGGTATTTTTATACATTTATGAGACAGTGCTATTATAATGAGCTGCTTTACAAAAGCGTTGCCTTAAGAACATAGATCCAAAATGGTTTTGACAATTTTACTACATACATCATAAAGTTGTGTGTTACATAGACCTCTGCCAGCCCCTTTCGGGGGAAAGGCGGGACGAAATGCTATAAGTTGATAAGTTATCTTATTTAATTTTTTATTATAATATAAAAAACCTTTCTAAGATATCTTTCTCTTTCTCTCTTCTCCTTTTTTTCTTCTCTCTTTTCTATCTCTCTTTTTCTTTTTTTTATTTAGATATCTGGGATATCTTAAAAAGTTTTTTTCAATTCATGAGCTATTTGACTATCACAAGGACTTTGAATTTCTATAACTAAACGTTGAAGGTTAAACCAAATTCTGGTAGTGCCATACCTTAATGTCCAAAAAGTATAATGTCTCCAAAAAAGATTTACTTAATGTAGTACTAAACAGCTCCGTGGTGACAGCCCTACGAGCCCCGGGGTCGCTCGCTGCCATCTGTCAGTCAACGGCGACTCCTCGCTCAACCCTTCAACGTCCTCGTGTTTACATTGCTGCTACGTTTGACATACATTTTAGTACTTACAGCGTTTTGTATTACATTTTTACGATTAATTTTTGCATGTTCTAAACTTAAATTCATGGTTATACACTACTAAGTACCCATTATAAATCCGAAAGATTGTGAGTGAGAAAAGGGTGTCTGTTTCTTCTTCGAGCTGAATCGGCTTCACAGATTTGAGTGAAGTTAGAAATGAAAATTACAAATAAATCAACAAAACTATTTTTCAAGGGAAAATGTTCTATTAGGAAATATAAAATGAAAATCTAAAGCATTAGTCAGCGACAGCCGTGATTAACGATTGTGCGTTGGATATAAAGCTTTTTCAAAACAATGAAAGCCATTTCAAACCAGAATTTACCATCTGAATCAGATAATCCTCTATCAAAGCCCATTTATTATTCATTCCTCAGTTATAACTCTATTTTTTGTAAGCGATGAGACTCACAACTGTCCACTGCGCCCCCATTTAATTTTTTATCGGACCTCCATACACTCCTCACTTTTTCTCTATGGTCATGTTTAACGTTCTCACGGAAGAGGCTGAATGGACTGCGGGTGTCGTAGCCAAATCGAGGCTCCAAGAAAAAACACGGAAGGGTTGCCAGTATTCAAATTATTAGTTTGTTTACGCAAGCCGTAAGGTGCATTTGGTGGGAATAAAATGACCCCAAGTTAAAAATGATTTTTTGAACTTCCGGGAAGATGTTTGGGCAAATGAGAGGATGTGGACGGACAAAAACTAGTAAAGTATTCAATATGCATATTGACTGGACCACGGGTGTAAAGTTACTGAGATTTGTTTGAATAGATTTGAAGTATCAGAGGGCTGTTGTTGGGGAACGAAGGGGTTCTTTTGAGATTTGTTTGTTACAATTAAACGGTCACAGGCAATGGCAGATGATGGTTTTATATTAAACTATATCTGAATCCCGTGGTGTTACTTGCGGTTGAAAAGTAGTCTATGTGTTAATCCTGGGTGTAAGCTACCTTTGTTTCGAATTTCACTCAAATCCGTCGATTACTTTGAGAGTGATGAAGTAGAAGTTTATAACAAATAAAAAAAATGCCAACTTACATTACAAAAAAAAAAACTAACTAATATCTTAGGCAACGCTGTGAGCAAAGCAACAGATTTGATAATTATAATTTATCATGGCCCCTTCTTATTTATTAAGTTCATAATCATAATAATAACGTAAGTATTGACACAAAAATACATTAATCTAAAGAAACACTTACATAATTGATTTGTTTTATTTTACGCACGTTTGCTTGTCTTTCATAAAAAAACCTGATACATTCTCTACAATTTCCTTTATTAAATTCTCCGAAGCTCATTCTCACGTTTGGATCATTACGAGTTTTTTGAATCCACTCCCATGCATACAGGTGGCTCGTAAAAAAGTTATAAACCATAGACTATGAAGCAATGTGGGTTCCCGCGTTTTTCATCGAAGTTTTTTTTTTCTTCTATTTAGTGCATCTACAGTGAAGTGTGAGTCAAGCAAAATTTATTCTCAAAGGTAATACATACATATCTACTATTACCTACCTACTTATCTAAGAATATACTTAGGATAAATAAATAATGTGCTCTACGGAATGATAATTATGCTGATTGCTGCGAAAATCAGAAATTTAAAGCAAAAAACTTTAAAAATGTACTTAACCTTAAAAATAATTTAATACTTTCTACAATTATAGCAGTACCTTCCAGCTGTGGCTTGCGCAACAACAATCAAGAGACTAAATTAACTAAAGCCTTATAGAAAGAAAACATATATCCATAAAAACCACAACCTTAAGGTGTCCAGGATATATCCTCACCATTACATTTCAATAAAAAAATAATGCTCGAAATACTATTTAACAACCGAACTTACAATAAAATTAAAAATAATGACGAATGCACCGACACATGTCACTTCCGATGCGTCAGCCACTAAAATCTGTTAACCCTTTAAAAAACGGCGGCCGGTCGAGACGTCCCAGATCAAATTGACAATTAAAAAGAAATAAAACAAATCTTTGTTGGCCAGGAAACGAACAACTGTCGATTATTTTACTTTTTTAAATATATTTTTTTAAACAACAGGTGGCAAAGGCTGTTATTGTTGACTAATGCTCACCGAGCTAGAGAAAGCGTGACAAATATAAAAGTCAAAACATGTGTTGCCATGCGGTGGTTAATTAATTAGAAATTGAAAGTTTACCCTTTCCTTTTAAACTCCTTCCCGGCAGAGCTAATAAATAAACGTGTCTTTTCAAAAAAACTTAGTATTAATCATTAGCCTATTTAATTAACACCACCGTAGAGGTGCATGCCCTGCTGCGTGTTTTATTACTGTTTTTGTTGATTTCAACAAACTTTGTAAGATCATAGTAAACCAATGATTGATGTGGCAGGTAGGTCGTGAATAAAATATAAATAAAGTTTATTCGATCTCCCAACATATTTACTAATTATTAGATGTTTATTACTATCGATTAAATTTTTTTAATCATATTTATTTACTCGAAATTAAACATAATGCACATGGCAGTACTTAGAAACAAATAAAAAGTGCTAGCGTGAAGAAGCAGTACAATGTTTATTGGCTTTACAATTTTCCATTAAACCCATATCACTTTCATCACCTGTCTTCAAAATAAACAATCATTCAAAATCAATCCAGCTCAACAAAAGTTCGGTGACCTCTGTCTTGATTTGCTAACCCAATAGATCCTATGCATCTAAAAATAAACCATAAATCCATTGATATAAACTTTAAAATCTGACAAACTTTTTTAATTTTCGAAAAAAAAAATATGTTCAATATTTTAAAATAATATTTGAACCCTAATTCCTTAAAATAAGGTTAAGAATGCGTATTGCTTTTTGTGTACGGAAACATCTGCCGGCAGATGTGGGGTAGGATAGATCATATCGTACCTGTCCAGCGTCACAAATCAGACGCGACGTACGGAAGGGTTGGATGTTAGAAGATAGGTCGCCTTATCACTGAACTTGGTACTTGGTACAATGCAATTAAGTTCAATAAAAATCCGAAATTTCAAAGGTTGTCTGGAAAGATCGCTTTTAAGCTATAAGACCGCCCGTTGCGCTTTTATGTTTTTGAATTTTCAGTTTAGTTTTATATGGTATCTATTTGGTGTCATTAAAGAGTTTTGTACTGTATTGTGAAATTCAAATTTAAAGGAATAAAATTAAATATGAGTACTTAGGTATTCCTACTATTATCTACATAAGTATTTTGAAAACAAATCTTGATAAACCCATAAAGAAAAAGTCACTGAAATGAGCGTACTTTTTAAAAACTTAACCATTAAAAAGCCTTTTAATTACTCTACCCAAAAACCAGCGCCCAAATTGACCGACCATTCAAAACCCTGATCATTCAGCAATCAGCATGCTACAGTCTTATTTCGCCCACAAAAAGCCCACAGATGTGATCAACACACCTGGTAATGATCATAGCGGACTCGTAACCCACTTTCAACGCGCAAAAAGGTTAACAATCACAATATTATGTGTCCGCAAAAACTTGCGTATTGGTATTGCCAACTATGTAGTAACTAGATAGTTGCAACGTGAATATGTTTACACTTTGGTATAGTCTATAGACGGTATCTCCCTTTTTTTGCTCCCTCATCCAGGGGGATTTGGCGTCGCACATCTTGTGTATTTGCCAGTGTAGTATCTCCCTTACTAATAAACGATGAATAGCCCGGAATAATTCAGTGTTTTGTCTTTTTTTTTTAACTCGATCGTAAATACAAAACGCTGTATAATTATTCCGAGGCTATAAAACGTAGTAGTTGTAAGGGAGCAAATGTTTGCTTTTCTAACCTACTCTAGAATAAGCGCATGTTAAGTACTTATATATATTTTCTCGGAATAAAAGTAAGTAAGTACTTATTTGTTTTTTTTTTTTAAGTAATAGGTATACTGTGTAAGTAGTAAACCTAACCTGGATACATTATTTATTTGTAAGTACTCAGTTAAGTATTTATACAAATGTTCAAGAGTTAATTTAAACTACCGAGCGACTCTACATTTTTTAATGTTGAATCTGTAGACGTGTTTTTCGTAACCTTAATTGCAAAACAAAGGCAACGAATGGATTTTTTTCAAAGTGTGAACTTTTCAAGTAACAAGCTTTTTAAAGGCAATGTAAAAAAGTGAAGTCAGTCCTTATTAAGCTTACTAGCAAGCAGTATGTGGTTAATTTAAAAAGGTTGGCATTTAACAAGAAAGTAATTCATAAATGTTTCTGTTAATTTTAATGAGCGCTGCCTAGATACATAGTTATGATAACATGGATTTAAGTCCAAGTAGCACTTGATACGTGATATTGATTGTGTTTGTGCGTGTTTTATGTGTCTAAATACTTAGATGGGAATTAAAGGGATTATAATTTCAATTATGTACCTACTTAGTCACAAGAAATTATCAAAAGTAAATAAAGTATACATAAATAATGACGTCGATAGTAACTGGTTTTTTTTAGTTTAATATTTAAGTAAGTACTTACCTAACTTTGGAAAGTGACTTTCGCACTCCATTTAATTTGGACTCGAAAAATATAAGATAATTACAATAAAACTTAAATACTACTAATATTACCTTAATACTTAGTACCTACTTACTTACTTCCAAAAAAATTTTCGTTGAGAAGTAAGAATATTCTTTATAAAAAAGTTCATAGAGTAGACTAGGGTAACTTTTTCTGCTCAACCTGATTTAGGGTTGGCCAGAGGACGGCGGCGCGGCCGCGCAAAAATAGCCTCGCGTCAAAAAACGCAGATAAGCGAGCAAAAATAAACATCCCGTCGCGCGATTCGGCGCTAGCCGCTTATTATAAATAATTAATGATTCCGTCCGCTCTTATGCACGATAAAATGCCATTACGGTTTTCATCGGGGACTTGCAAAAAATGTCGAAAACCGCCGCAGTCCGAACCCGTCCCGGCAAAAAAATATGCTTAAAAGAGTGCGCTGGCATCGCTGAAATTCCCGCGCTTCTTACCGCCGCCCGGTCATTTGACTCTGGCCATTATCTGCGGAATTAACGCGGGAAAAAAACACCGATTCGATAAAGGTATATTCGCGTCGTCGCCGACCTTTTTTGCAATATAAATAAAGAGTATATGGCCGGGGGCGGCGGTAATGGCGTCAAACGCGATAAACGCTGCACTCATGAAAATTCAGCGCTGCATTATATACGGACCGCTGAAAAACCGAGGCCCCATTCCTCAAGATATTTCATCACAACTTAGACTGGCTGGAAATAAAAAATTATCATCGCCGCTGCAGTTAAGTTAATGTATTTTTATGCGACAAAAAAGGTTGTTATTATCCGAGTTCCGTTCCATTCGAATGTGGCAAGCGGTGCGTTAATATCAGAAATGACAGATGCGTCATTCCAAGCAACGGTCCTATTTGGACAGTAGCTGAGACAAAAAAACTGAACAATTAAAGATGCTTTGCATATCCATGCGGTAAAATTAAGCCGATTCAAGAATAGGAAGTACGAGTATGAAAGCCAAAAAGGTAAAGGATAAAAAACGTTTAGCTGTGTTTTCGAATTCATCTTAGCGTAACTGAATGTTCTTTATTTGAATTGAATGAGGTTGCATTGTCCTGATGGGGGTGTCAGGCAAGATAACGTTCATTCTTAAAATTAGCGGCCAGTACTCAGCTGAATTCACCTACAGACTTACTGTTTACAAAAACATCCCCAAATATTTGTTTCCTACATTTAACCAGCTAGACCGTTTGTTTAGAGAATTTGCCTATCCTGACAATATAAAAAAATATAGGCACAAAGGAGTAAAGAGAACACGGAATATATTTAGAAAATACTCGTAATAATATTTTGTAGGGCTAACAAAAAAACTATTTGTAGCTACTTCTACTCACTTAAAGTTAATTACTGTTTTAAGTATATTTCTACCTATAAGTACGTAAGTAGGTAAGTATAATATATTAAGTTTTAGTTTTTTGGAAAGTACTTATTTTAATTGTGAAAACTGACGTGGTTTTCACACATTATAATTTATGATGAAACGGGAATTACTCACGTACGATTTAGTCGATTATTACGACTATAGTTTAAACCGCATTCGGCGGTCTTTATCAAGGCGAGTGCGCGCGAGTGTGTACTTATTTTTATTGTTTTTCCTTTTACGAAGTATTTTCAATAATAGTTTCATTTTTTACCAACCAAAAACTTTCGCAGGAACTCCTTTAAATTAAACATATTATTGTCCTAGATATTTAACAACGTTTGTAAATTTTGAGGCATTTACAGCGGAGCGCTACCGTGTGTCCGATGACACGTTAAATTGTGTATAACCTGCTGTGTAACCCTAAAAAAACAAAACCTTGTCAGAGCCAAGCCGGAGACAAAGTAAAAACTGTATCATGCCAGGCTGAAGGCCTGGCATGATACAGGCTTCAGGCGGCCTAAAAACACTGACCCTAGAGCTAGCACTAGGCCTACACCAACTAACTTTTTCCAACGTCTGTTCCATGACTCACAAAATTAATTAAAAGTAAAAGGAAACGCAAATGTGCGGCACAAGTTCATACTTCACGTTAAAAAGAGGCATACATTTGTATTTTTAAAAGAAACGCGATATAACGCACACGGCTCGCCACGAAAATTGGCGGGAATCTCCATAATATGCAGATTTTATAACAACAAACTGTAAAAAAATGAGTTATACCGCTTTAGCCGCATAATGCAGAAAATAACACTCCTTCAACAACGGTGGTTAAGTAACCTGACTTATTTTACTGAGGATATTTTTCTTGAATAAAAACTTTGATAAACTTTTTTTGTAAAGCAAAATCGTAGTGAGTTATTCAACTCTTTAAGCAGAGCTGACGTTCTATCTATAGATCTAAATATAAAAATAACATATTAAGTCCTCAAGCAAATTTTATTATTTTACAAATATTCATACTTTGCAGCTATAAAAATTTACAACAATTTGCCCTCTGACATTAAGGCTCTAGAAGGGACACTGTTTTCCAGGAAATTGAAGAAATGGCTGTTAACAAAATGGTTTTCCAATTTGAAAGAGTTTTCTAATGATTAAAATCATTAGAAAACTCTTTCAAATTGGAATAGCGATTATTTACTTTTATTTTGTTTATTTTATATTATTTTATTTTATGTACCTATAAGTAAACCTGTAAGTACATCACATTGCACACCCGACTTGGTCCTACTGTTGAGACTATGTTTAAATGAAGACCTTTGTACACAGTTCTGCAATAAATTATTCTAATTCTTAAAAATGAAATGTCCAGATAGACTAAAAAACATTAACAATAACAGCCAACTGTTAGGTTCTGAATGGGCAAAATGTATGACGCAACCCTAGTAAAAGATGTATCTGTCACGCACACTAGTATAAAAAAGTTGGCCTGTCACTTTTCGATCATATACAGTTCGGAACTCTCTCTAGACATTTAAGTACTCATAGGGTTTATATAATAGTAAGTGTTCTAAAGTTGTCCTCATGATGGTCTGTTTTTTTTTGCATAAACTTTTCAAAATTAGCTTGGTCGTTTTGTCGTAAGTCAATTAATAGATAGATAGGTTCCATAAAACGGGTACTAAGTTGAAAGGAGCTCATTGTATTTCCAACAAATACAATTTCTACTTCGCAAACCACTCTGTGTGGAATGACTAGATTAGGTAAGTAAGTACATTATTACTAATTTTTGCTAAGTCGGTTAATTAAGCGTGTTTTTACCCGACTGCGCAAGAAGAAGGGTTATGTTTTTCAAGTATGTTTGTATGTGAGTATGAGGTTTCTTTGACACGCCCTACAGCCTAAACAGCTTCATGGATTTCGTCATGTGAGGTGTCATTTGAATCTTCTTGATAGCGGAAGTGACATAGGGTACAACACTTTGCAGCCGGGTTTTTGTTTAAAAAATGTTACTTACTTCTTGAAATAATTTTTATTTTTTTGTTATGATTAAGAAATATTTACTCTTACATCTGTCGTGTCATTTTATCTGGTGGTTCTAAATAAATGAAAAAAAAAGCGCTACGCTTCGATCGTTGTGCGTGCGGGATCTACAAGGGGTAAGCTGCGGGCTCCAGCAAGTCTGCGAGGTAAAAACTGTGTTCAAAATAAACGTAATAATGCACTGCCTTATTGGGGATCCGCGGGCTTCGTAAGAAAACACGGCCGCCTCACTAATTTTTTACTTACTTACTTGCTAAATACTTGTTACAAAAATGTGTCCTTCTTCATAATGCTTTTTTGAAATCTATACTTTGTTAGCAATAAAATGTGAGATCTTTTTTATCCGACTGCGGAAAGAGGGTTATATTTTTTGAGTGTATGTTTGTATTTGAGTATGGATGTATGAGGTTTCTTTGGCAAGGCCTACAGCCTAAACAGCTTGATGTATTTCGACATGTGAGGTGTCATTTGAATTGTCTTGATAGTGGATGTGAAATAGGGTACAACATTTTGCAGCCGGGTTTTTTTTTTAAATAATGTTTTTGTTTTATTGGGGAAACGTATGAGTGTAACAGTGCCGAAAAAACTAAGTACATAAACTGAACAAAACTATACCTATACACCAATTAAACACTTCCGCGTCTGCGGTATTTTAACATATTGACTGCCTCGGTGGCTCAGTTGGTAGTGAACCTACCTTCTGAGCTTGAGGGCGTGGGTTCGATTCCCACCTAGGGTAAACATTTATGTGATGAACATTTGTGTTTGTTCTATGTCTGGGTGTCAATATTTATTTAAGTATGAATTTAAAAATATCTAAGTACCTATGTAAATCAGTCTCTGGCAGACATAGCACAAGCTTTGCTTAGTTTGGGGTCAGGCAACCGTGTGTGGAAGTGTACCGAATTTATTTATTTATTATTAAAAACTAGATGTCTTGCCCACGGTTTCGCTCGCGTTTTAAAGTCTACATTACTCAGGAATAATGTAGCTTTCAAATATTATGAAGGCGAAAGTTTGTGAGTGTGTGTGTTAGTGTGTATGTTTGTTACTTCTTCACGCTCAAATGGATGGACGGATTTTGATGAAATTTGGTATGGAGGTAGCTTATACCCTGGATTAACACATAGTTTTTTCGTTACAAACACACAAAGATACAAAATCACAAATCTTTCCTCTGTATAATGTATAAGTGTAGATGAAGCCATTATGTAAGTAGGTACATACTTAAGTAGGTAGTGTAAGGCTTATTAGTAAGTACTTTTTCTACTTATAAAATGTACTTTTATCGTTACTTCTTGTTTCCTAAAAGAAAGGAAATAACTACCTACGATTTCCAGAAAAAAGTGTGTACGTATTTTAGGCTGAGTTGGCGAGACGAAGGCTCTGACTTTTGACGTCAGGGTACTGAGGCCCTGAAGACTTTTGAATGGCTCTGAGGAGTAGCATGACATCGTACTGCCATGATGGTCACGTTTACGTTTTCTTTTTACGTTTTGTTGTCGACGCTGCGGGACTGCGGTTCGTATCACCGCAGTAAGGTTCATGGTTGTTTATTTTTGTTAACCTAATCCTACCCATTTATAATATTACAAGCTGCGCCTCGCGGTTAAAAAGTATCCTATGTGCTATTTTATACTCTATCTTTGTGCCAAATTTCATCCAGATCTGTTCAGCCGTTTTGGCGTGAAAGAATAACAAACATCCATCCATCCATCTATTCTTACAAACTTTCGCGTTTATATTATTAGTAGGAAGTAGGATATAAAAGCGAAAGTGAGTTTATTTGTTATACTTTCACGCCTTAAGGCCACGTCTTCCACGACATCACCAAAAAAAAGTATTTTGTTTGCGCCTAATTTGATACGAAGAATTGTGATGATCAGGTGCAAAAAAATACAGCTGGTAGAAGAAACAACCAACTAAAGTTTAACCGAAAAACAACTCAGAAATCATTCTCATTTTGGAAAAAAAATCCCAAAATGTATCTTCAAAAAACTATCGAAACATCCATATTTAGTTCTTAAAATTTTCAGGGATTACATCACATTTTTTTTCGACTATTAAATAGCCAGATTAGTTCTCTACAGTCTAACCGAGCAACTTATTCTTATTTGTGTTCTTATTACGACTAATACCAAGAAAAACGGCTAAAAAAGTATTTCTAGGCGCCGATCTCAGTTTACCATCAAATATGATATCCGATTTTCAACTCTAAAAGAAGCGGCTGAAGTAAACGTGTGTGTGAGTGAAAAATCATGCTATGAAGGCGCCTTAACTACACAACCGATCAAAATGAAATTTTGCTTACACGTTGTCAGGGGATACAGAAAAGAACATAGGGTACCATTCATCCCGAAAAGTTAATTTTCCGTGAGGCTACGGGCGGAACCGCGAGACGTAGCTAGTGACATAGGTTTT
Organism: Peribatodes rhomboidaria; assembly: GCA_911728515.1. Taxonomy (NCBI): domain Eukaryota; kingdom Metazoa; phylum Arthropoda; class Insecta; order Lepidoptera; family Geometridae; genus Peribatodes; species Peribatodes rhomboidaria. The sequence continues at coordinate 1,266,314 of OU452184.1, read as the reverse complement.
TCTATTTCTCACTCTCGACTTTTCAATCACACTAACATTATTAATGCGAAAGTTTAGATAGATGTATGATGGATGTCATCAATATGACTAAATCACGCCAGAACAGCTGAACGGATCTGGATGAAAATTGGCACAAAGATAGACTATAGTCTGGAATAGCAGCGGTCATTACATTATCCAATTTGCAGTACGCTAGGTGCTAAATAGCTAACTAGCCTGTTAAATTTGGATGGTGTTTAATGGCAGTGAGACAGTTGGCAATCCGATTTGTTTCTATCCCACGGACACTGTCACGATAAGTTAGCACACTGTAAATTGGATGATGTATTGACAGCTATACTTATGATACTTTTTAACCGCGAGTAAAACCGCGGGACGCAGCTGGCTACATATATTATAGGCTACTTTCTTATAATGAACGTTACTGGGTATATTATGTATCTGATCATTTTAAGCGAGAGCAAGTGGTTTCTTGTCAAGATCTTTTTACAGAATTACTGATAGTGAACTCAAGATGTCCTGATAAAGGTCTTAATTAGGTTAACACTAGCTGTGCAGTTTTAATTAGTATTTTAAACTGCTGTATTAATAAACAGTGCTACCATTTCAGTGCTTCAAAATGCTAAAACTCGAAATGGTGTATAATTATTTAATATAATACATTAGTGTTCTTGTTGTTTATGTGTAGGTCACTATGTGTAGGTTTTCGAATAAAAACAAAATTTATAAGGAGGAGGTTTATAAGTGGAAGCGTATATATTTTTTGCTCAACAGATGTTTGTCTTTTTTGTAGTAAGACGGTTTGTTTTTCAAAGAGATAAAGTACTTGTTTCAAAATAAAATGGAAGTTAAGGTAGCAATAAATATTGCACTATTGTATTGCGTTGCAAATTTATAATGCAGCTACGAGTACACTCATTCAGTGTGTTACAAACTTTGTAAATGGCTTTCAGATAATATAATATACATTAGCAACAAAATGGGTCCAAAATACCCACCGTAGGTAGGTAATACATTTATTGGTAATACATTTCTTTCCAAAAATACAGCACATAAGCTAATTAGTAATAGATTTGTACAGAGAAGAACCCAGAAAAGGTAACCTATAATTCCATACTAATAATTAAAAAAAATCGAAAGCATCTGTCTGTCTGGGATTTCACGGATTTCAGCTGAACAGATCTTAATGAAATTTGTTATTTCTTTAAAATTTTCACAAGAAAGGTTTTAGAATAAGTACTTTTTTCTGAATAAATGAGAACAAAGTGGCGGGTAATAGCTAGTAAGTAACATTTATTTATCGACCGAGGGAACGTTAGCGAGCGAAGCGTCTCTGCTTCAGCTTCGACTACAATGTTTTCGTATGTCTGAATTTCTGACCGGATTTCATTTCATATCTCTGTCTTTCTGTAGCAGGTTCAATAATTTTACAGATATTTTTAGTTGAGTCAGTATTAATAATTTGTTCAAAAGAAATAAAATCATAATAGGTATATTACTTATCTCCGTTTTTATGTCCGTCCTGTTGTAAAAAAAATAAAATCGCTCCTCTAATTTTATTACGAGTCTGTATATTTTTCTCATTGCGATTTTGTTAAAAATGTAGTTAATTTTATTATAAGTTCACCAAAATACATTTAAAATGCTTTTTTTACTAAACAATATAATGTTCGGCAGTATAAGATTCGCTTCAGTAGATGTCTCTAGGCAACCTTTGTCTGGACTGAAGAAATTTACAAACCAATCTATATTTTCTTTACAAAATAATTTAAACACTTTAATATTTATGTTAAACCAAACAATGTTTAAGTCCCGTCAATCCAACTCCGTTCGTTTTTCATCCGACTAACTATTCTCGGGACGAGTTTTTGCTCCGACTGTGAGCGCACTTTTTCCGTATTTTCCACGGTTTTTCCGAGCGCCACACACTCGCGCTTTTTATGTAGGTCCGATCGAGATACGACGGACGGGCGGGTTTGATACTTGAATGCTTAGTTTTTTACATGATAAAAAAACAAGGTTTCGGGAGTTGACTATGTCATTGTCTCTCTCGATGTTGTGAATTACTTACTCTGGTCTTCCAATGCAAAATTAGCAACATTATTGTAATAACGTATTCTTTTGTTTAAACTTAATAGTACTCAGTCCTCTTCACTTATTCATTATGGAATCGGCTATAGTCTCCCGCGATACAGGCTGGCCCTAGTGCGGGGACTATTGCTAAACTTTGTATTGTGTAATGAGGTTATTAAATATTTTTGTATTTTATATTTGTAGGTAAGTAGGAAGCTAATAGGTAGGTGAAACCAGAACTAAGAGATAGAACAGACTTATCGTAGAGTAAGAAGATACCTCACCGAAATTATACCAAAAGATTCGTAATTAAGCGATATACTTTTAACTTGTTTGTTTATTTTTTATTATTTTCCATGTTAGCAATAAAATTCAGAACATAATATAGACGCTAAAAACCTGCTTCTTATTATTATTTTTTTTTAATTTTAACAGCATTCCAATTTCCATTTGCGAAAGTATCAAGACCGCGCGGTGAAGCATCAAGAACCGGAGCAGAGAAGCTGTGCAAAAACTGCCAGAGACAAAGCGAGCGAGCGAGGAAAAACGCAAATTGCGCAGTAACGGGTTCGATTCCCAGCGAGGGAGTTTTCTTTCAGCAATCGTTTTTGTAGAGGGCGGGATGGGAGATAATCTTACTGTGGCAGCAATGTTATTTTATTATTTAAAAATGATTATATAAAAAATCATACTTTTATTACAATTAGGAAAGTTTGTGACTTTGTGTGTTATGTTGGTTAGGTACTTCTTTACGGTCAAACGGATAGACGGATGTGGATGACATTCGGAACGGAGATAACTAAATCTATTGATAAGTGATACGTCCAGATGGACTGAAAAAACATTGCACGGACCAAAAAAGTAGCAGCCAACTCTGTTAGGTTCTAAATGAACAAAATGTGTGACGCAACCCTAGTAAAAGATGTATTTATCACGCACAGTAGTATAAAAAAGTTGGCCTGTCACTTTGGTCAGCGATGATGGCCTAGTTGGAGAAAACCCGCCTCTCAAGCCAGAAGGAGCGAGTTCAAACCCAGCCGACGACACGCACCAATTTGTTAATTGAACTTATGTACGTATTATATGTCATCTGCTACATGGCTGGAGCCCGGTGTATGGCGACAGGCTGGCCCCGTGTCACATTTGGGACTGAATATCGTCCGGCGAAGTGTGGGTGTTGTATTACACCTCTGCCAGCCCCTTCAGGGGAAAGGCGTGACGATATGTTATGTTATGTCTCTTTTGTTCATAAACAGTACGGAACTCTCTCTAGACACAAAAGTACTAACTACTCATACATTAGCAAACTATTTTTCAACCGCAAGTAAAACTGCGGGGCGCTGCAAGTAACAGGAAAAATAATATTGTCTATTAGCTGTGCTCTGCAATTTCACCCGCGGTCCCTCAGTATGGCCGTTAATTTTTTCGAGATTAAAAATATGTACCCTATGTCCTTTTCCGTATACCCCCGACGACGTGTATGCAAAATTTCATGATGACCGGTTGAGACGTGAAAGCGTTACAAACAAACGAACAAACTCATTTCCGCATTTATAATATTAGTTAGGATTAGGAAGAATAGGATTCTGAGAAATTTCTGTAAATTTCTGAAACTTTATGCGAAAGAATTTGCTTGTAGAAGTCCGTTCTGCAAGTTTTTATACAAGTCTTGTTATGTTTTTGGTGACTTACTGGTTCCATTCACATTCCTTCCAATAATCTTATTGGACCCATTCGGCGGCAGGGGTGCGGGGGTGTGCTGCGCGGGGGGAGCGCTCCGTCCCGTTTCCTCGCCCGGGCTCTCCATATCGCTCCTCTCGCTCGCGCACATCAACTCTCATAAGACACTGAAAACTTCACAATGAACTGGCAACTTTCAGTTTCGCGCCAAAGTAATAAAAAAGTTACATTTTTTTAAAGTAATTATGTAGTTATTTTTTTGTCAGTCCGTAAAATTAAAGTTTATGAAGTAAAAAGTATTTTTTATAAATAAAAACGTTTCGTTTCACGTAATATTTTCGCGGTATAATGTGGTTAGTGCGGCCGGGACGTGTGCGGGTTGACGCGCGCGTCGCGACTGCCGCCGGAGCCCTAGGCCTGCAGCTGCATCGCCCCGCCCACCCCAGGCCCCTCCACGTGGCCCCACGCTTTCCTTGCCCTCGTACATAAAAAACGATATAAACGTGCCATTAACGAGTGCTGAGTCTGTGTGGGTAAGAAAGGGTTCGGAACGAAACTTGGGGTCGGCGAGACTTTTTATTAATTTTAAATCGGTCTTGGTCTTATCGATCGCTGTGCGTTTCACAGGAACAGATTCGTTTGGTTTTATATTCAGAAAATATCCAGTTTCCTTGAAACAGTGAAAAGTTTATCAAAAGAGAAGGTTTTTTTTTCTGAACTTGACATGGGTAGATTTCACTAAACAACAAACAATTTGATGATGTTTATTGTAGTGTAATGAGTAGTAGAGCTAAATCTATAACGATAAAGTCCTTGGCCTTAACAAAAGAATTATACGATAAAAAAAACATGAAGGGAAAGTTGTTTTTTTAACATTATTATTTATTTTTCTGTCTTAAATTAATTATAAGTACCTATAAGCGATGAATAAAATTAAACTATCATAATTCCTACTTAAGGCCCGGTATTACACGAAACCAACGAAAACAAGTATTTTGTTTGCGCCTAGTTTGGTATGAAGAATTGCGATGATCAGCAGCAAAAAAATACAGCTGGTAGAAAAAACAACCAAAAGGTTTAACCGAAGAACAATTTTGTAAATCATTCTCATTTTGGAAAAAAATTAGCAAAAAGTATTTTCTTAAAAAAACTATCGGAAGGTAGTTTTCTAAATTTAATAGGCAGAATAGTTTTCTAAAGTCTAACCCAGCAACTTATTCTTATTTGTGTTCTTATTACGATTAATACCAAAAAAACGCCTAGAACATGTATTTCTAGGCCCCAATCTCATTTTAGCATCAAATATGAAATACGATTTTCAACTCTAAATGAAGCGGCTAAAGTAAACGTATGTGATGTGTGGGTAGATAATCGTGGAATGGCCGAGCCTTAATAGGTACTTCCTACTTATATTTTTACTTTTATTAATTTTCTAAAGGCAAAATTCACTTAATTTACTATTACTTACTTCTTTATGCCCAACGGATTTTTTTTGATTAAAATTTTGGTTTGGAAGTAACTGAAACCCTGGAATGAACACAATCTACATGTTAATCGGAGATTTGAGATTTTCATCTCACCTTTTTTCGTCCTTGTAGCTCTCGTTTGAAACGTCATAGGTATGAGAGTGACCAAGATAAAATCTCATCTCATCTCACGCGTGGGAATAGCTCACCCCCATTCTCTGGTATGCGAGATGTCAAAGACTTATTACTCCACTAGAACTGCACACTAACCTAACCCCTTACCAATAAACGCTGTATAGCGTCGGAATAGTAATCAGTGTTTTGTCTTTTTCGATAAAGTTCAAAAATGTAAAAGAAAGTAAAAGACAAAACACTGTAAAACTATTCCTAGACTATGCAACGTTTATTAGTAAGAGAGTAAGTTTACATGTCACGCAATATCTTTAGTTTTTTGCTAAAAACGCTTTATTAACCCATATTCGTTGAAGGCTAAGTTTTTGCCGCGCCGGTCGGCTCGTTTAAAGCTTTTTACGTCTTCCAAGAACGTCGAATTAAGCTTTCGCAATGATTACCATTTTTAATTCGATTTCGGCACGAAACCGATCGCTGGGAGGTTTTTGCGTGAAAAGGAACGTTGTTAAGTATAGGTAGATAACGGTAGGTATATCTAACGGAAATGCGCTAAAAGTTTTTTTTTTTTTTACTGTCACATCTACTTAACATTTTTTATTTAAAAAACAGGATAATTACAACAAAACTTAAATAAGACTAAACTAAAAAATTTAAAATAACAATTACTTTAAATTTTTTTAAAAATCTTATTCTAATAAACCGCTGCCGGCTGTAGGCTACGTCCCAAAATGCTGGCCGCATTGCCCCGTTGGATTGCGATACTGGGACCCTATTCGGAGATTTGAGATTTTCATCTCACCTTTTTTCGTCCTTGTTGCTCTCATTTGAAACGTCATAGGTGTGAGAGTGACCAAGATAAAATCTCATCTCATCTCACGCTCAGGAATAGCCCTCCTGTGGCCCTATTCGGAGATTTGAGATTCTCATCTCATCTTTTTTCATCCTTCTTGCTCTCGTTTGAAACGTCATAGGTGTGAGAGTGACCAAGATAAAATCTCATCTCATCTCACGCGCAGGAATAGCCCCCCTGATCCTTTGGGCAAAGTGCCGGCCAGCATTTTGGTCACGGCATCTACATAGTCTTCGGATGACTGAACGCAGATGGCATTTACTACTAAGAGCGCTACTGTGGCTCAAATGACATGTTAAATTGTAGGCAATATTGAACAAGCAACCGGAGCTTGTTCAATGACAACAATCGTCAAACCATGTCAGAGGCCCTCAGGCGGCCTAGGAACTCTGGCATCACGACTCGTCATATACGAACTTGCTTGCTTTTTTTACCCGACTTCGCAAGAACGAGGGTTGTGTTTTTTGAGTGAAAATATGTATGTAAGTTTGTATGTATGTATGTACATAATATATGTGTGTATGTATGTATGTGGAAATATATGTGTGTGTATAAGGTTTCTTTGGCTTTGGTTCATTTGAATCATCTTGATAGAGGAAAAGACAGAGGGTACAACATTTTGCAGCTGGGTTTTTGTTTTGCTTTTAATAATGTTACTTGTTAATTAAGTAAATAGCTGTATGAATGGATAGAATGTCAATAGGAATGAGTAGCGAGCGTTAGCGAGCGAAGCGTCTATGCTTCAGCTTCGACAAAAATGCTTTCGTATGTCTGGATTCTGTCCGGATCTTCGCTTCCTCTACAGATCACATTTCTTAACCGATTATCTTGAATTTTTGTACGTAAGTTAAATTTTTTTTAAAGAATTTCTGTCTAGTCAGTTTTTGGAAATTTTAGATTTCAACTACTTAAGCCTTGAATATTCGCCAAATGCGTCTATTCAACTCGTAATAGTGAAGAAGCTACGGACCCTACCGATATGAAAAAAATATCACCAATAAGATCATTCTGTTACCTATTAATTAGTCTAATTAAAATATTATATTACTTACTAGATTGCGAGTAAAAAAATATTAAATGAACGTTGTTTTCGTTCTCATGGCGTGCAATACCGTGCTTACGGAGATTACGTTACTATATATTTTTACACCTTCGGATAGGAAATTAAAAATATGATTGATCGTTCTTTTACCATATTTTTAGAGCTAAAATTGAGTTAGTTTAGTAATATTTTGTGTTATTTTGAAGTATTTCGTCAGATCACGTGACCACTGACACCCGCGAGCTCCTTTGCGGGGGACGGGCCAGTCGGCGCCAGCGCCTCACGAAGGAAGGACGTACTCGCCTTGCCGAAAAATATTTTCGCATTTTTTTTCTATTTGTACGTAAATCATCAATTAAACAGTGCTTAATTATCCAGAGCCAATCAAAAAAAGTAGTTTTTCAAGACATTTGATAAGTTTTTAGTGACTTTACTACTAGTGAAAATATTTGGACAATAATTGATCGCGTTGTGAGTAGAGGGTACAGAAGGTTGATCCGATGAAAATGGGAGATGTCACCAAGGCAGCTAGGCGTAACAAAAAAATTGGACTCCAACTAGGTAGCTAAGTGGTAAGTACCTACCTACCTATTAATATTTAATTACCACATAAATATTTTTACCCGTTTGTTCTTATTGTGTAGACTGAAGTGACTAACCCTAGTGTCTGAGTTTTTAGTGGCATATGATTCGGTCTGACGTTTGTTTTCCTGATAAAAATACTTAATAGAAAACTACAGACGTGTCCTCCGACCTATGTTAACTCTCAGGGCTTCACCGTCCATTACACCTTATTGCGATGATTGTTGGATTTAGCCGCCGACGCTGTGCGACCATGAACCTTATTTTGCTGTGATACGAGCCGCGGTCGCGCAGCGTCGTGCTGTACTACAATCATCACGCCACGGCACGGGCCCCATTGTACATGTTGCTCATGATAATTATCCAAGTGCAAGACTTGTCAGAACTGTGTTTTTTTTCTTGTTATATACAAATGTACCTATATGTGTCATATTAGTACATTGCACAGGGTTATCGGTATAGGGTGTACTAAGCCAAACGGGGGTCATTGTACTCTTCATTATAAACAACGATTACTTTTTAAACTTTTTTATTTGTAAATTAAATCGGGGAAAAAAGCATCTGCTTACATTTTGTCGACGATCGATGAGCTTTTTGTATGAAACAGCTGTTTTTTTTCTCGTGATTTCATTTGATTCAATTATTCACAAAAATTATACTAAGGTCAATATACCTAAGCCATTTCAAATTGAAGCTGTGGCATACTTGCTGATGCCCCAACACCTAGTTAATAACATGGAAATGGGGAGTATTCTATAGTTAATAATAATAAATAATCCTTCTTGAACAATCGGGTAAAAATAAAATAATGATAATTATTATGTGTACTTACGATGTCAATATCAGAAAGCGGTCGTTGCGTGCGAACGGTGTAAATGACTAATACTATTTTTTGTTTTTGGTATAGCACATTTCCTAAACTAACCTACCTAAACTAGAAACAATCACATTTTTATGTTATAGCTGACCAACCACGGTCCGCAATACATTATTATTTTTAGCAGTGTAGTGAGCATATTTTTCTAACTTATCCTGGTTTGTTAACCGACTTCAAAAATTAGGACGCACTCAATTATTACATTGTATAAATTTTACTAAATGTTTGTTGCAGCATAACTTCGTCATTTATTTTTTATTTGAAAGAATATGCTTACTAACACTCTGATCAGTCACTTTGAATAAAGTATTTTTTTGTAAAAAATAGTATTTAATACAAAAATTCAAGCATTTGCATTCAGAAAGTAGTGTTCCGAGTTATGGCCATTGAATTCGAAAGAAAAGTTATTACATTTTCTTACAACAATAACCGAGCGAGAGATCGTTAGCGAGCGTAGCGTCTATGCTTCAGATTCGACGAAAATGCTTTCGTATTTCCGAATTCCGTCTGGATTTCTGTCCGGATCTTTGCCCAGACCTGTCTTAATCTACAGGTCGCATTTCTTAACCTATTCTCTTGAAACTTTGTGAGTAAGTCCGATATTTAAAAAGAATTTTCTTGCCTAGGCGGTTATTGGAAATTTTTCAATATGGCAGAGATGTGATTTAAAAAAGGATATATCTGCATAATTGGAAAATTTCCAAAAAACTTTTTGATCCGAGTCAAAACAAAAATTGATATAATTGTCAAACCTGCTCACAAAATTTCACGAGAATCGGTTGAGGAGTGTGACCTGTAGAGGAGGACAAATACAAATACAAATAATTTATTTGGGTATAAAATACATGTGACAATTTCAAATCGGACAGACATCGGTCACGAGATCTCCAGCTCAAAGAGTCACTATTGTATGTATTGTTATTTATTTATATTTATTAAATACAACAATTTCTTTGGTAACTGATACCAAACTGCATCTAGTCTTAATAGTTATTTTAATCTAGTCTCTATTGCATGAAGACTAGAATAGTAATATATTTTAAATTGGGATTATAAATTGGTAATTGTTTTATATTTTATGGTATCATGGAAAGAGACAAACGAGACGCTTTGAGTAATATGAATATTGTGTAATTAATATCTTTAAATTGCTCTATTTCATTTTTTCAGAAACAGAGATCAACGAAATTATCAAAGTTTAAACACAAGCGTTCAGCCAACAAAAAATGCGAGTACTGAACTAAGGTGAGTTAAAAGACATTTAACATCTTATATTATTAGGGTGACAAGCATAGTGCATAGTCAGAGCTATGCCAAGTGGAAATGCTATTGCTAAAGTTATCGTATGTCCGGCGTCCAGCGTCTGATTGCACGGATGTCCGATTGTTTTCCTCTACAGATCGCATTTCTCAACCGATATTTGTGAAATTTTGTAAATTTAGGTTTTATTTAAAATAGCGGAGATATGTAATTTGTGAGACGTTGCTCATAGAGCCACTACTTATAATCAGAGTGGCGCTGAACTGCTATGGGCATGCGTGACATTCACTTAGCGAGCGCGAAGCGCGAGTGAAGAACTTCCGTTTCAGTACTAAAAACTTATCCTATATTTTTATCTACAGATGCCTAGTTCAAAATCATCCGAAGGTTATCAGAGCATCCGAGGAACAGGGACTTTTTCACCTTCGAATAAACTGGTAATCATTTTTTTTTGTGTACACAATGTACATAAATAAATTATTGATACGAGCGTTGGGACTTAGTATGGTTGCAAATTAATTATTATTTAATATTGTTTTTAGGAACAACAATATCAGTCTTCATTGCCGAATCTCATCGTCGAAGAAGAAGCAGAACAAGAACAGAAAGACAAAAGTTATTGGCGTATTATAAATTCTCTCGTATTATAAATTAGCTTCTTCTTCGTAAAATTTAAGGAAATATCAAGACACAATGGATTTGGTTGCGCCAAACAATCGATAGACTTGATTGGAGAAAAGCAAACAGGTCTTGCTTCTAAATTCACCTTTTCGTGAATAAAGAGTAACAATAGTAAATTATGTACCGAGGGCACAAAGCAGTGCTTTACGTCGCGGGCGGCTTATTGTACCTTGAGCGTAACGAGGGAATCTAGAGTTAACTCCCGAGCGCAGCAAGGGAAGATGAGTCCTGAGGGCAGCGAGGGGTTCAAGCCGCCCAAGACAAAAACACTGCTTTATCCTAGAAGCGAATCCTCTTCTAAAAATACTGTCTAATATTATACTCTCTCATAACTAATAAAAAGGTACTAGTAAGGTACAGTCTTTTATTTTAAATTTCGTGCAGCTCGTGGAGCACGTGCTCGTATTTTTTTCTTGGTAGCTAGTTCAATTTTCAAATAAACTCTTCTTACAGTGCTTATTTTGAGTTTTCATTCAATGTTAATCTCTTTGCTTGGAAACTCCCAACTGCAAGCTTCGCTCGAATTTATGTTTCATCTATAAAACCAACATTTGATTTTCATGTGTTTAGATTCATTCAGATTAAGGATGTGTTAATCTGAGCGATTACTGCCTTCAAAGCATTTGATTTATTGATATTTTTTGATTCTCGGTTTATTTTGATTATTTTTTTGGTGTTTGCTAAAATCTAAGCACTATACATGTATTTCAGCTACAAAAGGTTTTTCAATATCCAATCTAAGACCCCTTTAGTCCAGCTAGAGAGGATTTTTTTACTATATTAACTACTAGCTGTTGCTCACGATTTCGTACGCGTAGATAAAAAAAAGCTCGTTCCGTTAGTTTCTTGTATTTGTCATTCACAGGTCCCACTTCGAACCTGCACCCTTCTCTCTACCATCATCATATTGCCAGACCATGGTACGGGCAACAGTTATCTAGTTGGCATTGGCAATTGTCTTTATACTGGGTTTGGCTGGCACTGACCGATTAAAACGTCACGCTCAGACAGGTGTCTATGGCAAGGGTAGCGGGTAGGTAAGCCGTTAACTCGGCCTCCAAGCTAAATCTAATAGGTAGCCAAGTCTAATATGGAGTAGATAGTTACAATTTGTGTAGTAAGTAGGTTATATACTTGTTGGTAATAGGTAGAAGTACTAGGAGTTACTCGTACTATGCCAAATATTTCAGTCTGAATGTTTAGTAGGAATTACCTACTACTCGGAACCAGCCAAGCCAAGTAGGTAGTATATAGATACTATGTATATGTAGTAATTAGGTAGATACTTGTAAGTAGTATCCTTCTTCTTCTACCTATAAGACTTGGCTGGCACCGACTTCAAATAGATGGGTAGCGCTTATAATAATTATATTAATTAATATTAGTGCTTATTTGTGGTTTGGAAGTCGCTTTAATTTTGTTACAATGATCACTTAAAACATCTTCTAACTTGACTTTTATTGAAAATCAGTTTACTAAAAATAATTAAGTAAACAAAATTAAGTCAAAGTGTAGTTTTTTATATCGTAAATTATGACACTTTTGTGCTAAGATCATTACACTCGAGGCGGTATTATAGCGCGAGCCGTATGCGAGCACACTAATGGAGCCAATAGTGTAAATTATTAACGCACACGCGTTTCATGTGACGTTTTTCATCACACATGCGAGGGGAAAAAACACAGACTTGCATTAGTCAATACATTTTTCTGAAAATGTATGCGCATTTTGCTGCTTTTCCACTTATCAAAATTTTACTAGGCATAATAATAAAGCGAGTACTTTGTTTAAATTATCATACCTAATTAATTGTCAATATTTTGTGTTAGCAACACATACAAAAGAATGCAGTCTATGGTCTGCTGTGTGACGTTTTGCGAGCGAACTGTCAAAGGAATGTATTGAATGAATGAATGAATGTAGCGTAAGGAATGAAGGAGTAGCGCCTGAGTCGCCCGCCCCGTCCAACCGGCACTTCTCGCTGGGGCACGGAAGAGGACGGACCTAGTAGTGTTTTACTTGGGTGTCTTTCTGTAGTATTGATCTTGGTGTCCATTAGATTCATAGTGGAATTACCTACATATTGTACATGGTTTGGATTATTAGAAGTATTAGTTGTTTACATTTACGTTAAGGTGGTTTTGAATACCGTCTCTTCAGAAATAGTTTACATTTGATAAAAAAAATAATGTTTATTTACTGTTATTACGTAGTTATGATACTTTAAATCAAGAATTTAAGAAAAGTAAAAAAAAACTCTTGTTGATTTATTTTAAAAAAAGTCTAGTTTAGTTACTAGTGCGATAATGGTAAAGTAACAGCACACGTGCTTAATAGCTCGGATTATGAGCTAAAACTGATGTAATAAAGTCCTTTTTACGAGTGAGAGTGATGAAAAAGATATTAAACACAAACGCGTTTTTAACTTCGAGTAGGAACATAATTATCAGCAAAATCAGGCAAGAAACTATCGAGATAATAATGAGGTTGTAAGTTCTAGGTCCACTATGTTTTGAATCATTTTAGTCATTTTTATACTACCTGCTGATTATGTAAAACAGATTAGTACTACCAACTCGTAGAATACATTTTTTAAGCGGGCCGTCGATTGAACAGCTCTGCTAGTCCTAGTAAATATGTTTTTTGTTATGAGATTTTTGAAATGTTGTAAGCATTGGTTTAGGATAGGTTGAGTAATTTATCCCTGGTACCGGAGTTCTTAGGATGCCCATCAGGAGCCCTATTCTTACGAAAGATATTTTCTGATCAATGTCTCTCTCGTTTTAAAAATCATAGTGAGAGTGACCAAGAAACATCTCACGCGTCAAGAATAGCCCTCCAGGGCCATTCTTACGATATTATATTATTTCCCCTATTCCTACGCACGAGATATTTTTTGGTCAATGTCTCTCTCGTTTGAAAAATCATAAAAGTGAGAGGGACCAAGATAATATCTCACACTTCAGAGAGTCCGTGGTCTACGATTGTTTTTTTTAGATTTTACACGCACGACCAAAGGGAATCAAAACCTTTAGATGCGGGATATTTGTGAGTACATACTTAATCTACCTATACTTATAAACAAACTACCGCGCTCATGCTGCTTATAAGGCTCAACTTTAAAACGCCGTTGGCTTCAAATAATTTAGTAAAAAAACATTACAATAAAGCATAACATCACAGAGGGCTTTCATTTTTAGGCAAAAATATTTTTTTCACGGTGTTTCGTCTGAATTTGTTTGTCTTTGAGAAATGCTAGCTCAATGTTCAAAAGCTTCGAGCGTTGATCACTAGAGGCGCTAAAACCAGCTGAGCGCCGAATGCCAAATGTCATTGGCGCATCTTAACCCCTTAAATAATTATATTACTAGTGGCTCTGTAAGTCAAAATGACGGAATTTTTTTTTTTTTTTTTTCAAAAAATCTCCGGCATTTTGACTCACTGAACTCACAGAGCTCAAAGTTTATTTATTTATAGTTGCGTGAGATAATCGTTATTATTAAGTAATATTTTATCGACTCGTAGGTACCTTTTCACCGGAATAGCCTATGAAATTATGGCCTGATACCATAATTTTACCAAGCAATGAGTCTCACTAAAATATCTACCAAACTATGACATTTTTTATATAAATGCAACTGCAAATTAATCTATATACCAAGAAACTTTCTAAACGTAAACTAAAAAAAAACTATAAAAACTAGTTCTGGGAACGTAGCTGTCACCGTAGCTGCCTCTACGCCGCGCTGTAGCAATTACTCTCTACGGATTCTACGAGTAATTGTCTTGAAATGATTACGTAATAATTCTATGTAAGTTAATATAATTAGTAGGTAAGTACGGGATAAAAATGACTATACGGTGTAAGTAAATATCGTAAAAATTGTAGAGGTAAATTAAGAAACGTAAGTAACTCACATATAAGTAACTTCAATTGTAATTTCAAAAACTTCTAATCTGATCATAAAAAATCTTGTACTGTGAAAGCTACTCGTTCCTAGAATTTTTGTGTATGCCTAAGGTGAAACTTTACTACGTCAAAAGAAAGATCAGCGGTAGTAAGGTTCACAGATATAATAGTAGTCTTAGGTTCACAACTCCAAATAAAAAAACAAGTTTTAATACCATTCCATAAACAACCAGGATAACATAACTAAAAGTAAATCTCAGAGAACTTTCATCAGTTCCCTTGCGAACGTCGAAGGTCGCCACGAAAGTTTTCCCATATGCTTTCAAAACTGCAGCTAAATATGACACAAACTGGAATAATTAAGTCACATGCAGCGGTATGTCGCAGATGTGCGCGGAATGGACAGCGAGGCGAGAGGCGTGTGAACGAAGGTGTAGTATAGTGCTTTGGTATAATCTGTGATAGGCGCGGGCTGCCGACTTAGCGAGAAATTTATGAAGAGCTGGCAACATTTTCCTTTCAAAAATTTGACATCTTTTTGTTTTTTTTTTTACTATGGATTCCACTGACTTCCAAAACAGTAGACTTATATTGTATTGGAAGTCTGATTGATTCTTTTTTTAACCTTGTCACTCGCTACCGGATCCGAAATCAAATCGGATTCTTTTTTGTCGCATTTTCTTATGGGAGAATGAAGCAGGGACCATGATAATCCATACGTACTTGCCTTCTTTAAAAATAAATTAAGGAAAGAGAGGAAAGGGATCTAACTAAATCCCAATAGGATTCTCATAAGTGCTAAAAGGATAAAAATTACACTTCCAATTGGATGATGTGTAGACGATTACTTTTTGGAAATCCTTAAAATAAATCATACGATTTCTACTTTGTTTGCATTTTCCGGCGGAGTTTATTATTATGCCATGCAATTTCCGGGATACAAAGTTTTATATTGTCATTTGTTAACGGAAAAAGTAAGTTTCAGAAAATCTTAGCAAGCTTTTCCACGCTCAACCCGCCATTTTTCTAGCCTAACTTTTTCTTTAAATAATATCCGACGGACGCTTATGGCAGTGTCAGTTTTTCTCGCACGGTGAAAGGTTGGCACAGAGCTGGATCGCTAGAAATATGTCGATATGATGATAAACTAACGGCTCGCTGTGGGAACCTGTGCGCTATGCTTTTTGCTCTGAAAAACTGGGAGAGAGTTGCGGCTGGCCAATCGCACGGTGTGGGAAAAATTTCGTTTCTACATTCCTCTAAGTATATCTTAACCGTGTCGTGGCGCTAGTTTGTAGATGACCAAGTACTGTTACAATTCATATTTACGTTTAAAATTAGTTTTTTGTATTATTTTTACCTATGCATGCCTTATATGTCTTCTGACCCCGTGTTATGACTCGAGTAAA
This sequence comes from Peribatodes rhomboidaria, assembly GCA_911728515.1. Classification (NCBI taxonomy): domain Eukaryota; kingdom Metazoa; phylum Arthropoda; class Insecta; order Lepidoptera; family Geometridae; genus Peribatodes; species Peribatodes rhomboidaria. Next base: position 1,250,352 of record OU452184.1, on the reverse strand, counting down.
ACAAATGTCCAAAAATTTACACATCTAATTATTTTTGCACTAATAACTCATTAATTCCGAATCGATTGCTTTTTCCATTGTTCAATGTTATTGTCCCGATGCGATGTATCGATCAGTGAAGACGATTCAATATTAATATTATTACCATTAAGTCGTGTCATAAAAAATTTCATTAAACTTAAACGCCCATTCGCCAAACAAGAATTTCATCTGTTAAGTTTTTACACGACATCAATTTTTGGAACGCGACCATCATTTCGAATGGTTGCCGCGCGAAAAACTACAAGATGGCGGTCGGCGAGCGGACGATGCAAATAGCGCGCGGGAAAAAGATCCCGATGGGTAAAAAGTTAAAGGAACTCATAGTATTTCATCGACGTCGCCAGTTATTGAGCGAGGTTGGTGTTTTTGCCTGGATTCCCGCGGCTGCGCTAGTTTTTGCCCAGACTCCGAGTCTGGGAAGAGTTCGCAGGCAGCACTCGGCAAAAACCGAACGAGGGCCGCCATAACGCCAACCGGCGCAAAAAGTTTGCGACATACGGATAGAATTAATGCGGCGACTCTTTAATTTTCTTCAAGAAAGCGCGGGAGGAAATGGTGCTGGGTAATGAGTGCTGCCAGACGCAAAAACTGTCTGTATAATGACGTTCCTCATTTAACCAGTTTATTTTTCTTAGTGCCGGTAAAAAGCAAGATGTTGGAATCCCGAGCGCTGGTTCTTATAAGACGCTCTGCGCTGTGTTTTGTCTATTAAGATGCCTGCTGTATTATTAATGCATCGTTTTTATTTTACAAGTGAGCGGCATACATTAAGTAAATGCCTGCATTATATTAAAACCAACTGCGCCCCGCGGATTTACTCGTCAGTTTTCTCGCATTTTCCTAAATATATTTTATTTAGTTTTATTATTGTCCTAGTATGTATCGTGAATTCGAGATCCAGGCTACCGTCTGCGCCTTGTGAAACTTTGTCAAGATTGGTTGCAATGAAAACATAGCAAACGGACAGACAGACCTGACAAGATGACCGTTACATTCGCAATTGGAAAATAACTAGTACCTAAGTTGTTTGCTTCGAACCGACACCTAACATATCTCCACAACTCCTGGTCAAACTCAAAAAAAATATTTATCCATGCATACTATAATCCTAACTTCCTAACTAATATTAAAAATGCGAAAGTTTGTTTGTTTATTTGTAACGCTCTCACGTCTCAACTCAGCCGATCGTCTTGAAATTTTGCATACACGTTGCTCGTACCACTGCGTAGCTCCTCCATCCATTGGAATTTGGCATCGCACGTCTTGTGCATTTGCCAGTGTCAAGTTAAATCTTATATCTTTAAATGAGCAATTCTTGTATATATATATATATATAATTGGAATCTCGGAATCGGCTCCAACGATTTTCATACAATTTAGTATATAGGCGGTTTTGGGGGCGATAAATCGATCTAGCTAGGAATCATTTTTAGAAAATGTCATTTTATTCGTGTTTTATCGCTAATCAACTTAAACATAAACTTGGAAGAAAAATAACAAAAATATGACTCGTCCTGACATCTATTGGCGAATAATAATACTATTTTTTGTGAGCAACTAATTGCTTTAACGACACAACAGCAGATGGCGTTATTAAGTAACACGAAGTCAATGAGTGTTATCAATGTGAGGTTAGACTAAAATCAATTGTTTATTTTCCAAAAAACACAATAAAAAAAAAAAATACCGAGCAAAGCTCGGACATCCAGGTACTATTTTTTACAGATGATGGAGTGGTGATGATAACCTTATCATTCATCAGGAGGGCTTCATCATCGTCATCATCAGGTGACGGGGATGAATCCTTCGCATTTCCCCATTTCAGTAAAGTGAGGGATACTTTGCTGAAACTTTAAGTGGAGTTTTATAGAGAACACGAAAAGTCAAGTTTCGCAATGTTTGCATTATTTGCCCACACTCGTGCACGTTAACGAACCGATAAAGGTTAATAATTCGACTATTATTACACTTTAGTGATCGATGAATCACAATATTTTGAAAATAATACAAATTTACGACAACATTTTTTCGATTCCCGCCAAAAAACCCGGTGACGTCGTTACCTAGTACGTGCTTGCTCCCGGTATACTAGACCTTGTTTTTAACCCCCGACGCAAAAACAACGGGATGTTATAAGTTTGACGTGTCTGTGTGTGTGTGTATGTGTGTGTGTGAGTGTTTCTGCCTGTGGCATCGTAGTTCCCGAGCGGATGAACCGATTTTGATTTTGTTTTTCTTTGTTTGAAAGACGAATTAGTCTGAGTGTTCTTAGCTGTTTGATGAAAATCGGTGTCGGGTTTTTTTTTTAATTTGGATCATTGTTTGAATGTTTTTTGAATCATGGTTTTGGTTTCTGTGGTGGTCGGGAGAGAAAAAATCTCTGCATCTCATGTCCAGCACACAATTTTTTTTTTAACTTAAAACTCTATGCGTTTGATGATCTATTCAACGTGACATTGGCTGAGTTCAAAAGTATCTATTTTCGTAAGAACCATAAACCAAGAGTTAAAGATTATTTATCTCTTTATTGTTAACATAGATTATATTATTGTTAGCATGTTAACATCGGATAACAAAAATAAAAGTATATCACTCTTAGCACTATAGTACTTATAACAACTGGTGGCCTCACTTACCACTAAGAGGGTTATCTTCCAGTCAAAATTATAATTTGTGCGATCAGCTATTAATAGAGAAGCTATCACATGGAACGGTCATGTTCCATTTTGTTAAGAATTTGAATTGAAGTTTACTACAGCGCTAAAACAATAATAAGTCATATAACCGTACAGCAAAACACGCAGCGCTAGAAAACTACAAAGCTTAAAGCGACGATAAATGACGCAATATGACAACCTCAGCGGTTTGATATTATGTTTAAATTAAATTAAATTTTTAAATGATTTTCTAATTATTTATCGATGGAATTTCGTATCGCAGCACATACGGAATATTTATGGCGTTTTTGGTTTGAGCAGTTTGCTATGGTATTTGTCACAGGCAGTAAAAAGATAAAAGGCAACATTAATCGATATCTTTATTTCCTTGACAGCTACAAGACAAAAGTTTAAAAACGTAAATAAGGTATTTCTTGTTCCTAGTATAAAAATAAATGAGACATCAAATGGACACTAATTATTACCATAAGCTTTCAGTAATTAATTACACGTATTAAAATCCAAGGAAGTGACTCGCCAACCCAACGTCAGGATGACGCGTCACCTTGAATGTTTCATTTATTATTTAACTATAGCTGGGCACTAATTGTCTCCTAATGGGCATCAAATAGAAGCTAAAAAAATAATAATTAACTAACATTACAACGCTAGATACGATTAAAGACTGACTTGCCATTCGGACGCACACAAGTGACTACATTTTGGGGAACTAAAAAAACACTCATTCTACGAGTATGTCCATCAAGTAAAACTGTGTCCCTACTAGAGAGTCTCGTCCATCCAACATAAGCTGGGCGATCAGTCCAGTCAGGCCGCAGCTTTACGTCAGTCTACACCCAGAAATTTAAAACAATCAACTTTTCTTCCTTGTTTGATTTTTTCGCTGACTACGGTCACGTGGGCACCATGTTCTTATTGTTTTTGCCCCGTAGGGCAGGTTCTAGCCAACATGGCCATACCACCATACCTACATCCGTATATTTTGCGTTCCTATGTACTCTAGTCGTTAAATCTATGATGAAGATGATGGAGGAGAGGGTGATGATGGTTGAGATGAATCCCTATTCTTTCCCTTTTCCCCATTTCAGTAAAGCTGTGGATACTTTACTTCGTGAATACTAAACTTCAAGTCGAGTTTTGTAAAGAACACGAAAAGTTGAATTTTCTGTTTATATAATTTGCCCACTCTCGTGCGCGTTATCGAACTGGTTAAGGTTAATAAAATCCACATAATACTTTAACACTCGAAGAATCACAAGTTTTAGAAAATAATACAAAATCCGGACACCTTCACTTCCCGGTTCCCGCCAGAACTCCCTGCCAACTGCGTGAATTGAAACGTATACCATAGACAAAAGTAGAAAGCACCAGTGTTGCAATATACGAAAGTAAAATATTTGATATTAATATACGGCTTCCTATTCATGGCTACACAGGGATCAATTCTGTACTGTTTTCCTAATTTTTTTTATAAATATGTAATTTGTTTCGCAAAAATTTCGAACTTTTTTTTTGTTTATGGTACTAGACCGTTTGCGTTTATTTATTTTGTACTATTTTTCTCGTTATTTAACTGAATAAAAATGTTTAGCGAAAATTCACTTTTAACCATCGAAATCGACGGTTGTCTAATTGCAACCAAGCATTTTAGCTTATACTTCACGCTAAAATGTTCAAAACGGCTGAGTTTTGCCATGATTCTTATTCACCTATGGCTGTTTCAAGATTTAAAAAAGATTGTTTTTCCACTAATGTTTTGATCGGCGAAGTTGCACTCTCCGGGCCTATTTTCTGAACCTTCCATGAACAGGATGCTTTATATTGAGGGAGTCAGAGTGACTTTGACAACACTGACACTCGTTTTTTTTAACTTGCAACACTTGTCTTTTTACAAATTTTGAGGTTTTTTTGGCGGGAACCGAAAAGATGGTGTCGTGTTTTTGTATTATTTTCTAAAACTTGTGATTCTTCGAGTGTTAAATTGTAATAATGGTGGATTATTAACGTTTACCGGTTCGTCAACGTGCACGAGTGTGGGCAAATGATACAAACATCGCGAAACGCGATTTTTCGTGTTCTCTACAAAACTTCACTTAAAGTTTCAGTAAAGTATCCATAACTTTACTGGAATGGGAAAAGGGGAGGGATTCATCGTCTTCATCATCATCACCTCATCATCATCATTCCATCATCTGTTACTGAAGGAAAAATTATTACTAAGAATCCGACTGAAGGACGAGTATCCATGGTCATGAATAAATTAATAAAAAAAAATACAAATTTTGAATTTTGTTTGAAGTCAACGACTGCTCAACGTTCGAATTTGTGACGAAAAACATTGACGATTTTTGTGACTAATTCCACAAAAACAACATTGCAGTGGTATTTTTGTGATTCCGTGGTGTGTTATATGTGTGTCTATTTAAAATGACGTCCGAAAAAGGATGTAGAAAGGACAAAAATCAAAACATCCAAGTGTTTGTGCGATTGAGGTAAACTTAACACATTATTCTGTTTCCTTTTCTATTTTTCACTAATTTAGGCTATTCAAAACCTCAAGAAAAATGTTATGATTCAAACAAAAACCAGTAACTAAAATTATAATTAGGTATTATCACAAAAATGTTAAATCAAATACATTTTCTTTAACAGACCCACGCCTAACCGTGACTCACATGAATTTTATTAAAAACCTACTCTAAATACCTAGCTGTAATATAAATGTAAAAAAACAAAAAATCGTGTCGATAAATCCAATTTCCTCTTATACATCCTTTCGCAGTGTAAGCATTCATATCTGGGTCATTTCAAGTATGAAGGACTGTCCAGCAGTGTTTTTAAATTGAATGTCCAATTTAATGTAAAACTATCGTAAACTTACCTAGTAAGCCGCATGTTGACGTAAATTATATCGTGTTTATTTCTGTTAGGGTTAGGTTAGTCCTATTTTGTGTACCTGTTTGTTTTTAAAAACACAGTTATTCATTAAAATTTATTCGATCCTATTCTAAGAGAAGATTCAATAAAATTCTTTCTGCCATATAGTCTATATGTTTAAAATAATTAATCTATGTATTTAAAATTAAATATACGGATGGCAGGGTACCTAGGTACATAGAACTGTATAACTTAATTTATGATACAACAAAGTTCAGATTAAATCTGTTCCAAAGTTCAAAGTTAACGAAAACTACAGTACTAAGAGAATAGTCTGATTCTCATATGACTCCTAAACTAACAAGTATGTAACAGAGAGCTACAGTTCAGTTGTGTATTTGACAACAAGTTAAAGGATTATATTAAAAGAAAATAGTTTATCCCTGCGCAAAGATCCAGAGACAGACCTAAGACAAGGTTAGAAGATGTAGTGCTAAAGCATTCATGAGACAGTGTGAGGCCACAGACAATGTTGATAAAAGAAAAACATAGAGGATGCTTTCCCCTCCACCATGTGGGATACACAATTGGAAATAAAGAATTCAGAGCACAATGAAAAACCCCTAAAAGCTTTTTTTTCCGCACAATACACCCCAAACAGGATGTCAGTGCACAACTTATCACCATCTCAAAATCTGTAAAAAAGCTGTATTTATCGAAATTGCCTTGATTGTTTTATTAATCAGTGTTGTATGTATGTATTAATTAGTATATTTTATTAACTATAGGTATTTTAAGTACTAGAATGTATTATATTAGTATGATGTACTTTTATGTAAGTTTCATGTAAATAGTTTATGTAGGTGTATAGGTATAATACTCGATGTTTTGTTGTTTCTTTGTATCAATCTTATGTTTATTTTAGTTATTTTTGCACACCCTGTCCCATACTCATTTGTCGTATCCTCTCCATCCTAAGGTTGCCTGGAAGAGATCGCTTTTAGTGATAAGGCCGCCAGTTGTTACACTATTTAATAAGTTTTATCATTATTTTTCTCTTGTTGTTTTGTTAGCTGTGGTGTGAACAATAAAGAGTTTATCTATCTATCTATCTATCTATCATCTCAAATAAGAAGTCTTTTTGAATGAGTTTTTTTTGTCATTTGCATGCTAACTCTAAATCTGTAATTTCAGGCCCCTGAACCAGAGGGAGCGTGACATCAAGTCCCTCGGAGTGATCGAGGTGCTCCACAACCGTGAGGTGGTGGTCCGCCAGTCACAGCAGAGCTCATACACTAAAAAATTCACATTTGACAGAGCTTTCGGTCCCAATGTCAAACAGGTATGCTTTTAATATGTGGAATTAATTATGTTTTGCTGATACACTGGGTCCTACTCAGAATGCTAAATTGCAAAGTCACAAAGTAGCTAAAAGTAGTGATGTCCTTGTCTAATACAGCAATAACAAAGGCAGCTATATTTATAGCTAGCTTAGATTTAGCAATTTAGCACCCTTAATAGGGTCTGATATGGTATGAAATATTGTTTTGTTATTTTTTTTTACATTAATTAGTGATACTTAGAGAAGAAGCCATTGCTTTCCAATTCACAGCATTTATTTCAAAGACAATGACAGTCATAGCCTAAGAAGAACAATGTATTAGGCCAAGGCAGATTCAACTCAAAAATACAATACAATACAAAAACTCTTTATTGACACCAAATACAAAATAAATCTAAACTAAACGCTCAAAAATATAGGCGCAATGGGCGGTCTTATCGCTTAAGAGCGATCTTTTCCAGACAACCTTTGGATGGAATAAAAACATTATGTGTAAACCTGGATGGTGGTGTGTGCTAAAGAAAAGGTGGTGTAAAAATTGTTGTTGAATAAATTTGACTCTCTACACTTGCTATGATCCTGACACACATACTTTGCTACTTCCATGAGTTTAAAATAAATGCTTTACAGTTAAGAGTTAATATAGTTAAAGCTTGAGTCAGATTTGACTCAAGCAATGAATTATAGGTTTAATATCAGTTTGTATTTGTAAAACACTTATTAAGTTGTTATCCCATCCAGGTGGAAGTATACCAGGAAGTGGTGAGCCCCCTGATTGAGGAGGTGCTGGCGGGGTACAACTGCACCGTGTTCGCGTACGGACAGACTGGCACGGGCAAGACTCACACCATGGTTGGGGAAAACACCAGCGATGACACTAACTGGCAGAATGTAGGTTTCATTAGTACATAAATATCAAGCCAGCAGATCTGTCTTGCTGTTGATGTAAAACTTCTAAATCTACCAATATACAATGGATGTAAACAAGTAGAAAGCAGGTTTACCCACGCTGATCTGCTTGCGCTTATCGGCACGGATCTCGCAGGTAACCACTACACAAAGCAAGCATGGGCTGCGCATAGTCTTCTTGCAAATAAAGTTACAAATGGCTTGGCAGCCCACTAGCACTGTACGGAGCATATTGGAACTTCTTGGTGCAGATCGGCGCGGGTTCTTGTTGGTTCAGCGCAAAGTATGGAGATTAGTGTGTAGATAGAGATTAGTATGGAGATAGTGCGCAGACCCGCGCCGACAAGCGCGGGTAACCTGCTTTCTACTTGTATACACCCTAACTGATTTAAATTGTAAAAATATTGGACACTAATTTATGTCTTTTTGATTTATGAGGATAATTTCTGAATTTTTTAAATAAGTTTAAGCCTTTTGGGAAAGGGTACTTTTATGTCCAACCTAATGAGTTCAAAAATGACAGTGATCATTCCCCCATTTCTTATATCTAGTATTTGCATACTCTCAGGACCCCCTGGCCGGCATCATCCCCCGAGCACTCTCCCAACTCTTTGATGAGCTCCGGATCTCTAACACGGAACACACTGTCCGAGTCTCCTACCTGGAGCTCTACAACGAGGAGCTGTTTGACCTGCTCTCCAACTCTGAGGACAACTCCAAGCTCAGGATCTACGAGGATGTGACCAGGAAGGGCTCCAATATTGTTAATGGGCTGGAGGAGATTACAGTAAGTAACATTAGGGTGTTACCATACTAATCGATCAATCGTCGATCGTTTGATGCCAGTGATCAATTGGTTTGGTAGCTTTGGCTGATCGACGGATAACGGGCGATAAAATATTTATCGACTGCTGATTGATGCCATCTATCGACGTTGATCGATCTGTGTGGCAGCTCTAGCTGATCGACAGATCGGTATCTTCTAAAATATAGTCAGAAGAGGATATGTTGTTGTTGGAATCGATCGCATTCGATTGATTGGTGTGGTTGAATACCCTTTAACATATCTGGGGCTGTACCAAGACGTCTTATTGCCATAATGGTTAAGTTTTGTTTTCTATGCTGCGCCACCATGAACCTTGTTGCGTGGCGATACGATTCGCCGTCGCGCAGTGTCGGCAACAAAACGTAACCATCATGGCAATGAGATGTCGAAGTAGGCCAGTAGGTAAGTATCTGCATGCTCTGTGTGCTCTATCCATGTGAAGCTTTGTGAGAATGTCTTTAAAAAGATAAAAATAACATATGAAAATACTCTATTTTGTAAACAGGTGAATCTAAATGACTATGGTTTATGTCTGTTCTGCCTGAATCTAAATATGTACATATGCATGTGAGCAATAACTGAACACTATTCCAGATATTAAAAATGTAATAAAATTTATGTTTTTTTTGACCGAGCGAGCGTTAGCGAGCAAAGCTTCTATGCGTCAGCATCGACAAAAATGCTTTCGTATGTCCGAATATTCGTATGTTCTGTCTTCCCCTACATGTCGCTTATATAAACCGATTAAAAAAAAGAAACACATCCGCCATTTTGAAAAATTTCCAAAAACTGAATCGACTAAACAATTCTATATTATTATCGAACCTACTCACGAAATTTCATGAAAATCGGTTTGTGAATGCGATCTAAAGAGGAGGACAGATGTAGCCCGTCCTAACTCGAACTAACACTTCTAGGAAACTACTACTAATACATTACTAGATAATATTATGATTTGACTAGCTGCTACCCGCGGTTTAAATTCCCCTAAGAATACTTCATTGTTCGGGACAAAAGTTAGTCTATACCAAATTTTATCAAATTTGGTCCAGCCGTTTGCGCGTGAAGAAGTAACAAACAAATACACTTACAAACTTTCACATTTATAATATTTGTGTATTTGGACAGGTATCTAACAAAAACGAAGTTTACAAAATAATGGCGCAGGGACAAGAGAGGAAGAGAGTCGCCTCCACGCTCATGAATGCGCAATCCAGGTAAATACAATCAAAAATGATACAGTAAATATTTCAATTACAACCCTTCAAAAATAATGTTTTTATATTTGAATTGCAGTAACCACCTCAAAACAATGTCTGACAGTAAACTGTTGAATATATTGTGAGTTTACAACATTATTTGATTTTGAATATGTTTCCTCTTTTTGTAAATATATTTTTTGGAAAAAGATTTTTAGAATAAAAAAAATCTGTTTTAGGGTTGGTTTCTGCAATTTGATTAAAATATGTTTTGAGGAAGCATATTCTTCAAAGAAAGCAGAAGTATTTTTGGTTTCATATGTGGAATAGTTCATGATTACGTTAATAATTTGTTTAGTGAAGAACTGCACCGCTGTATATATGTACAATGCTTGTGTACAACACAACTAAATACATTCTTAGTAAAAACTTAATATCTGATGGTATATCCAAATAACATTAGTATTTTATTATGGAAACTTGACGTGGTTTTCACACATTATGATTTAAAACACGGGAATTACTCATGTACGATTCAGTCGATTATTCCGACTATAGTTTCAACCGCATTCGGCGGTCTTCATCAGGGCGAGTGCGCGCGCGCGGCTGCGTCTCGCATAGCACTGTCGACTAATACTGAGGAATAATCGACTGAATCGTACGTGAGTAATTCCCGTGTTTTAAATCATAACATTCGTATTTGTTTAGTTGTTAGAATCTCAAGCATCTAGTAGTATCCATAACTAAGCTATGCAATATCTTACATAATATTACGTAAGTATATATATATTTTTTGTAATACAGGAAACGAATCTCGTCAATTATGACAAATAAGAAATTGAAGTCCAGCCATGTCCCTCTCTTAAGGATTTCCTAAGTACAGCACTAGTAGGCCTACCACATTCACCAACTTCCCCACACTTTTAACTGCTTCTGCCAGGCTTAAAGACGAGACACCGCGTGTTTGGTTGGTAAAACTGTACACCGCGCAAACTCCACGGCTGGCTGGCTCCACGGCATGGCTGCGCGATTTTACTTGACTACGCAAGCCCGGCCTGCGCGTACTTGTTTGTGCGTGTGGTTGGGCGTTCAGTGTTCAAGCTGCAGTCAGAGTCTCCAGACTGTTAATTTTTTCCCCATTTTGGGGAAAAATATCAAGATTGTAAAGATTGTAAATCTGTAAAATAATGTACCTAATTGATAAAAAAAAAAAAAAAATGTTCCCAGGAAGTTTACTAGCTACCGCCACTCAGGGTATCCTACCGCGGTGGCTAGTGACCCTAATTAAAATTTCCTTTTTATTTGTAATTTTTTTTAAAATGATTGTAATGTGTATTCAATGTAGCCAGAAATAAATTATCTTATCTTATCTTATTGTGAAAGTTTTGGGAAACCATGTACAATTTAAAAATGTTGCAAAAAAATAGTATCATTTTGGGGAATCTTTCAGTCGATTTATACGGGAATTAACTTTTAACGGCCATTTTTTTTTGTCCACTTTGATCTTTTCAGCTTAGACTTTTGTATTTTCTTCTTTTCACAAGCAAAAAAACTTAATAAGTAAATAATTCTTCATTGGACAACATTGTTTCTACGCCGACGACTTCGACAAGGCCTGCGCGTACATAACTGCACGTACTCAACTGAACCGATCGTGTCATTACCACACGGCTTAGTTAAGTACGCACAGTTAAAAGTGTGGTGAAGTTGGTGCATGTGGTAGGCCTATAACAATACATTTATTTTCTAGTTCAGTTTTAAAGGCATATAGGTAAAGAAGATTCTAGATGCGGATGGGTATAGTATGTGTATGTGCGCTAACCTTTATCCCGATTTGGTCAGACAACAATTTTCTGCCTAAGACTACCAATAAGTCAGGTGGAATTAGCTAGAAAGTATTTGGCGGATGAATCTGACTCAGGCAGTTAAATTCGTACCGTTTCCAGCCGCTCGCACACGGTGTTCACGATCGTGGTGCACATGAAGGAGAACAGCCCCGAGGGTGAGGAGCTCGTCAAGATCGGGAAACTGAATCTGGTGGACCTGGCCGGCTCGGAAAATATCAGCAAGGTATGTACGATGGGTTCTGACTTATTTGGCAATGAGACGTTAAAAATGAGAACGCCCTGCGTCGTAACCCGCTGGCAAAAAGTAACCTATGGGCTATTCCAGACTATATAATCTATCTCCGTGCCAAAATTCATTTAGATCCATTCAGCCGTTCTGGTGTGAATGAGTAACAAACATCGATCCATTCAAACTTTGTAATTTTTTATATTTATAGCATAAAAAAAATTGAATTTTACAGCCAAGTCACTCCCACAAAAATATCTTTAGAATTAGATAATACTTGAACCAAATAAAAGATAAAGATAAAGATATTTTTATTTGCAATAACAATGGTATAGCATGCATGGTGTAGCATGTCCCTCCCTTAAGGATTTCCAACTATATAAAGTAAATAAATTAACTTTATTATGTACCAATCCAAACTTTGATCACAGATTTAAACATTTTAATTTTAATTAATATGACAACAACTGCCCTTTTTATTTTAGCACAAAAATGAGGATATTGTTATGTTTGTTATTCTTATTTGATATGAGGCGATAAGTCTTACTCTGACGTCCCGACGTATTGTGCATATCCCCCCAACAGCACCTACCCAAGCCAACCCAACTTCTTGAAGTACCGGAGGATATGTGTATTAATTGAATGTTTGTGTGTGTGTTGTAATCGATTATAAGGCTATCATCGATTACAACACACACACACACAAAAATTTGGTGAAGACTCGCCTCTCGAGCCAGAAGATGCGGGTACAATCCCAACCGAAGGCACGTACCTATTTGTTCATTGTGTGAACATAATTATGTGCGTATTGTATATCATCTGCTACATGACTGGAGCCCGGTGTATGGCGACAAGCTCGCCCTTTGTCACATTTGGTACTGAATATCGTCCGGCGAAGTGTAGGTGTTGTATACCTCTTCCAGTCCCTTTTTGGGAAAGGCGTGACGATATGTTATGTGTATGTTGAAGGCGGGTTCAGACAACCCGGGCAAGAAGGAGCGCGCGCGCGAGTGCGTCAACATCAACCAGTCGCTGCTGACGCTCGGCCGCGTCATCACGGCGCTCGTCGAGAAACATCCGCACATACCTTACAGGTGGGTTACACACCTTTCCTCTTCATCATTATGTCAGCCCGGAAGACATCCACTGCTGAATAAAACCCTTCCCCAAAAATCTCCACAATGTCAGGTCTTATGTTCAGAATCAGAATCAGAAATATATATGTTGCCCTTTTCCTAAGTCAAAGTCAAAATGTTTTTATTCAATTTGGGTATCAAAGATACACTTATGAACGTCAAAGTTTTTTAAATAGACTCGACCGCCTTGTTCGGATAAAGCTCTACTCAGAAGAAAAGGCAAGAAACTGAGGGGCAATATTTTTTCAAAGAATAAATAAGTTAGTCTCACAAATTTTGGCTTACAACTAGGTAATAAGTATCTATACATACTAGTGGCTACTTGGCGGAAGTGGAAGGCTCCAGACACGCTATCCTACTGCAGTGGCCAGTGTTGTGTATTTAGACACGGTCACTGACAGTGTTACCCTACTGCACTAGAAAGAAGGTTGAACACCAGAACGAGTATGTTTAGACTTTATAGTTGCTTTTATGTAGGCTTAGTATGTTCTAGTCATCTCTGTGTATCTCAATTTATCAGTGTTAACTTCCCGCCTGAAAATACTATTGTAATAAGTATTTATGAAAAATATTTTTATCCAAGAAACTTAACTAAATGTAAACTAACGACAACACATAGTTAATAACATGAATCTTAAAAAACATATTAAACAAGGATACTAAAGCGGCCATTATATTATCCAACTTGCAAAACGCTAGGGGAGCTAGCATGCTAAATTTGTATTTGTGTAATGGATTGTGTTGTGTGGATGGCTTTTCGTTTCCGGCTGTCTAACAGTTCGCTGCGTAAAGAGAAGTCTCGTAATTTTAATTCCAAAAAAGTGTTCAAAGTGCACCACAAGACACGGCATATCACAAATTTACACAGTGGAAGCTCACTAAATCGGATTAAACAGTGATCACAAACAATCTCGAGGAGAGAAGACTGGAAAATACGTGAGAAAGCTAAGACGTATTTTGAGGTTGGAATCCATTTTGGCGGCCATATCACTTTGATTGATCCAGATTGATTGAATTGAGTGATCACTTGACACATTTGACAGTGACATACCGCTCTCAACTATTGACATCTGACATTCAGTTGCTACCAACATACTAATAATTTACGAGTCTAAGCTGTTTGCGATCAATAATGGATCCTCAATTTCAACTACTTTGGAATAAAATGAAGGAGGAAATGAACCAACAAACAGCTGCTATAACTCAAAATATGGCTACAACTATGGATGAAAAATTAAAACCTCTTATAGAAGACATAGCTGGCCTAAAACTAGAGGTTGAAACTTTGAAAAACAAAACTCAACACTTGGAAAGACAATCAAGGAAAAACAATCTAATAATTCATGGGGTCCAAGAAACCGAAACAAATTTCTCCGATTTACTGAATAGTGTCATCACAGCCCTGAACACGGTTAGTCAGAAAGCAGACATAGACCCTTGGGACAGATGGGAGATGAGCAACATTCAAAGAATAGGAAAGAAAAACAATGGTAAAACGAGACCCATATGTGTGACGCTAACCTTGTATTGGCGGAAAATTGAACTCTTAAGAAATAAAAAATATCTACCAGAAAAAATCTACATAACCGAAGACTATCCCAAAGATGTTTTAATAAAAAGAAAAGAATTAAAAAACAAATTACAAGAAGAGATAGAAAAAGGAAAGGAAGGATTCATCTCGTACGATCGATTAATAATTAGAGAAAAAATAGACAAGAGGAAGCGGTCGCCCACACCAAACGCCGAGACTAAGAAGGTTATCAACAAGCCTAAAATGAGTAGAGTCAACCAATTCGACAAAACGAGATCGTTCTCGTTTAGCGGCACAAGCAGTAAGAATTAGCAATTACAACACACCAGCTGCAAACGAAAAACTAAAACGTCACAAACAAAAACTAACAAACCAACAAAGAAAGGTCCCACCCAGGCTGGTCACCTTGGGACGTCAGACCATCACCCTCTAGAAGACGAACAGCAAGCATTTACACCTGAATACTCATCAAATACATCAAAAAGAAACAAAAATAAACTAACAATAGCAACCCTTAATGCAAGAACACTCCGAACAGACGACAGACTAGCGGAACTGGAACATGCACTAGAAGTTATAAACTGGGACATTATAGGGCTAAGCGAAACTAGGCGACTAGGTGAAGAAGTGAGAGAGTATAATGACTATATCTTCTACTATAAAGGAGAAACTAAGGGACTACATGGTGTAGGATTCATTGTCAAAAAACATCTAAAGAAGTCCATCATACAATTTACAAGCAAATCAGAAAGAATTGCCATCCTAGACTTGACTCTTCAAAACAGTAAAGAACCCTGGTCTATAATACAAATATATGCGCCCACAGAGCAAGCAAGTGAAGAGGAGAAGAACATTTTTTACACATCATTGCAAGAAACTATTGAAGAAGCAAACAAAAACAAGATTGTGATGGGAGACTTCAATAGTCAAATAGGTAACCAACAAGATGGAGAAATCAACACCATTGGTCTTTTTAGCCAAGGCAAGCGAAATAAAAATGGACAAAAACTCGTCGACCTCGCTTTAGAATGCAACTTAAGAATAATGAACACATACTACAAGAAAGATTTAAAAAGAAGATGGACATGGATCTCACCAGATGGGAGATATAGAAATGAAATAGACTTCATCCTAACCAACACCCCCGGTCTCTTTAATGATGTTGGTATAGTCAATCGACTGAACTTTAGTACAAATCACAGGATGGTCAGAGCCACTCTAGAAATTTCCAAAAAAAGTAAAACAAGGAAACACATAAGGAACACAACAGATCAACTAGCTATCCCGATTCCAGACAGCATCTGTAATGCAGTTAAAGGAAAAATAGAGAAAACTGAAATAAGCGATTCGGTTCAAGAAAAATACAACAAACTAGAAACAATTTTAACAAACATAGGAAAAGAACTGACTAGCATAACAAATAACACCAAAAAAGATAAAATAGGGAATGAAGCCAGAACTCTGATACAAGACAGGAAAGAACTGTTTACCGATAGGAAAAACAACATTAAAAAGATAGAAACCTTAAGTAAAAGAATTACAGCAAGTATACGAAAGCACAAGAAAGAAACTCGTCTTAATAAAATCCAGTCAGAAATTGAAAAAACAGGAGGACTAAAAAGAGCACTGAAAAAACTTAGGGATCACTCTTCGTGGGTACCGAAAATGAAGGGAAAAAATAAAGATAAAAAAGAATATGTAGCAACAAAAAGAACATTGATTAGCAAAATTGCTACAGACTTCTACAAAAATCTGTATAGCTCACCGGAAGTATCAGAAATAGTGAAAAACTCAAACGAAGAAGAAGAAATCCCACACATACTAGAAAGTGAAACCAGAAAAGCCCTGCTATCACAAAAAAATTATAAAGCCCCCGGTGAAGATAGAATATCCAATGAATTACTAAAAGGAACACTAGATGTAATACTTAAACCACTAACTAGCCTATTTAATGAGATCCTTGACAGTGAAATTATTCCAGAACAGTGGACGAAGTCGACCATAATTTTGATACACAAAAAGGGAGATAAAGATAAAATAGATAATTATAGACCAATAAGTCTAATGACAAATTTATACAAAATATTTTCAAAAATTATCTTAGGCAGGCTCACTAAACAACTAGACGAAGAACAACCACGGGAACAGGCGGGTTTCAGAGCTGACTACTCAACAGTTGACCACATACTTGTGGTAAAACAAATTGTAGAAAAATATAACGAATACAAAAAACCATACTATATTTCCTTTGTCGACTACAACAAAGCGTTCGATTCCTTGTCTCATAGCTACATATATAAAGCCTTATCAAATCAAGGAATAGAAAATAAATACATCAGAATTATAAAAGAAATATATAGTAACAGCACTGCAAAAGTACAATTGGAAAGAATTGGAGAAGAATTTAAAATCCAAAAGGGGGTCAGGCAAGGGGACCCTCTGTCCCCCAAACTTTTTTCAGCTGTGCTAGAGGAAATTTTCAGAAATCTAGATTGGGAGAGGTTAGGAATAAATATAAATGGATGTAAACTAACTCACCTAAGATTTGCGGACGACCTGGTGCTGTTTGCCGAAGATCCTGACACTCTACAAGGAATGCTTAAAGTACTAGCAACAGAGAGCAGAAAAGCAGGTCTCACAATGAATACCTCCAAGACAAAGGTTATGACAAATAGGCAGAAACAAAACATTGAAGTAAGCAACCAAGTGATAGAATATGTGGACGAATATGTGTATTTGGGACAAATAATCGCACCAAACTCACAGATGGATAAAGAACTGCAAAGACGAGTAAACAACACCTGGGCCAGATACTGGTCACTAAAAGAGATCCTGAAAAATAAAGAAATCCCAATGCCAGCCAAGCGAAAAGTGTTCAACATGTGTATTCTACCAATACTTACTTACGGATGCCAAACCTGGAGCCTAACAAAAGCTCACAGCCAGAAACTTAAGGTATGCCAACAAGGGATGGAGAGAAGCATGTTACACATTAAGCTGAAGGATAAGTGGAGACTGACCAAAATTAGAAAGGCGACAGGAGTAACAGATGTCTCAAGGAAGATCAAAAGACTAAAATGGCGGTGGACGGGACATGTGATCAGATCCTCTAAGGAAAAATGGACCAAAGAGGTCATGTCCTGGTACCCCAGAAATGGGAAAAGATCAAGGGGACGACCACAGAGAAGGTGGGAGGACGATCTGCCAAAAGGATGGCGCAGAATAGCCATAGATAGAGAGGAGTGGCGACATCTAGAGGAGGCCTATGTCCAGAAAGGACAACCTGATTCTGAAGCTGGTGTTATTTGAAATTATAGATTAAGTATTTTTATTTTATTTTATTTTTTGTAACAACAGAAATTTGTAAAAAAAAACTAAAAATCAGTGAATAAAGGCTATTTTTATTTTTATTTTATTTTTTAATGGATTGTGTATAGGCAGTTAGACAGTTTACAATCCAATCTAGTGCAATCACATGGGCACTGCCACACTAAGTGTGTTAGTTAGCTTCACTAAATTGAATGGTGTAAACATAATTTTAACTTTTCTTCCCAGAGAGTCGAAGCTAACCCGCATTCTCCAAGAATCCCTGGGCGGTCGAACCAAAACCTCCATCATAGCAACAATTTCTCCGGGACACAAGGACCTAGAGGAGACCATGAGTACACTGGACTACGCCAACCGAGCCAAGAACATACAGAATAAGCCCGAGGTCAACCAGAAGATGACCAAGAAGGCCATCCTGAGGCAGTATGCAGAGGAGATTGACAGGCTCAAGAAGGATCTGCAGGCGGCCAGGGATAAAAATGGTGAGGAGTAAAGTTGTACCGCTTAAATGACTCGTCCCCGCGGGGGTAAAGCGTCAAAGGAGAGGAGCGCGCGGTTGACGGCTGTTCCTACTTCGATCCTTACTCATACTAGCTATTATTCAAATGAACAGGAAAGAAAAGTAGCAGACTTTTTCAAAACGAATACACATAGAAATTTAAATTACAGAAAATAAAACCCAAAAAATCTCGCTAAAGTATTTTTGGGTCCGTAACATTGACTCCCTAAAATGTTGAATATGTAGAAATGAATATAAAAATTCTAATCTATGAAAACAATAATATTCGGGACACTTACACACACAAACTAACTCACATAATGTTACTTCCCACTATGAATGCTAAATTTTCAGAATATTAAACTATGAAATCTATAATCACATCTTTTTCAACCAAAAACTGTTACTCTTGAAACTGTTACACATAGCCGAAAATAGAACCTCCATTTTGGAAGTCAGTTAAAAACGGGTTATTTTTCTCCACCAGGCGTATTCCTCTCAAATGAGACGTACACAGAAATTACTCTGCGCCAAGAGGAACAGCGCAAAGAGATCCAAGAGCTGCTCCTCAGAAAGAGAGCCATGGAGGAAGAGAAGGAGAAGACGGAGAGCATCTTCACAGACCTTCACAAGACGCTGGAGGACAGAGCGAGGGAGCTGCAAGAGGCTCGGAGGAAGCTGACCGAGACCAACACTCGGCTCATTAATACTCATAATGTAAGTTAATATGGATTTTTAAGAGATATAAAGTATTTTGCATAAGGGTAACTTAACAATTTATCACGTTATTTGTTATATTTGTTACACTGTAATTGATTTTTATTTATTTACTCAAGATACACTATTTACTGACCCCACATAAGTGGGATAAGGGTAGGAAGAAGAAGGAGACTTAAGATGCATGTGTACATTATAGCACTCGTAACAGATCCACTTTGAAACCACAGCCATGCTATAAATATACATAGAATTGTGACACTGCTATTGGACACTTTAATAAAATACTCAACAATTAATCATTTATGATCACATGTAATAAAAAAATACCAATATCAATGAAACACAAAGATACCATTATTAAATTAATGTGCCAACACTAAAAAATGACGTTGGTCATCTGTTGTCAAATTTTGAAACTTGTGGCGAGCGCTCACTTTGGTCTTAAGCTTGTGAAGTCAGTTCAACGAGCATAATATTAACATCACGTGAAATTAAAAGTAAATTCTATAACTATTAAGTAAACTTTTCAATATAACACCCCCAGATGCTCCGGAGCACCCAGCTTCAGGCCGAGGAGCGAGCCTACCTAGTGGAGAAGCACCAGAGCACGGAGGCGAGCCTGAGCCAGCAGGCGCGCGAGCTGCTCGCCGCCGCCGACGCCGCCGTCAGCCACGTGCGCGGGCTGCACGACTCTGTGGAGCGACGCAGGTCCCTACCGACACTAGCCTCCTAGCGCCCACCGCCGGAGCACGGAGGCGAGCCCGAGCCAGCAGACCGGGACACGGGGCGAGCCTGACGGCCTTATTCAATTTGTGGCGTTCTGTGAACGCACCTTTACTCTAAGCCTGTTTGTCTACGGGTCGCGCGCACACCCCTAGTTGAATCGAAACATTGGACTGGCGTCTCATCCCTAGTTAGAGAGAACACACACGACTAGCGGCGAGCGTGCACGATGTTTGTTTGGGACTGATTGTACACTTTGGATAATAACGGACGCTGCTCTCATTTATTGTCCTGCTACCGAGTGAGGGCCTAAAACGAGAGGAACATCGGGGTTCTTGTTGAAGATCCCGATCCCACAAATAGTATACAATATGTTAGTAACACATATACACGAAGGTATCATAGAGGTACAAAGCCTACCGTCAGCAACAAAAGACGTGACAAATACCCAGTACCCAGATACAAGTCTGCTCTTTCATGGAGACTTCTTTCATGCTTAGGTCACAATTTAAAATAAACAATTTTCATTCACACAAACTAAAAGCAACCATTTACGAGTGGCTTCAACGGTATGATTACAAATCTTTAGAAACCATACTAATGAAAGTGAACTAAAGTCAACCATGGATTCATGTATGAATAACTCACTCAAATAACCAAACTCACATCATACAATCATCATATCATACAATTTCATCGTCATTCAACACACGCTGCCACTACATGAACTCATAAATCTTCGCACACGTACAACCTTACTCACACCACACTTAAACTACACCCTAAATAACTGAACACATCAATAATTGTAAACATAAATATATTTATGTATGTATCTACTATGTATTTCTCATACTGTAACGCACCTATTCAATGACAGAAATAGTACTTTTAAATTGTAATGTGTACCTAGTTTTGGGAAGGCACTGGCTGCTGCAACACAGCTCACGCTACGGCAGCAGACAGGGTCCTAATTTAAAATTGTGTAAATGTAATGAAACAAATAAACATTTTGTATTTGTATTGTATTTTGTACATACGTCTGTGGGCAGGAGCGTGGAGTCCCGCAACCTGCAGGCGACGCTCTCGTTCCGCGAGCAGGCGGCGGCGGCGCGCGCGCAGCTGGGCGCGGCGGCGCGCGCGCGCCAGCGGGCGCTGCTGGACGCCGTGGCCGCCATGCACAGCGCTTTAGGTACACACTTTTTCACCACTCATGGGGCTAATACTGACGACGCGTCTCCATTGAAACGGAGCGGTGCGTGAATTGACCAATTGCAATGCTGCCACTGAAGCGGAACGATATCAGGCATTGTGATTGATTCCGCTCCGCTAGTCTCTGCTCTAGGCTGTCATTCTAATAGGGCGGAGCGAAGCTCAGCGGTGCATAAATTGGCCAATCACAATGCTTCCACTTTAATAACGAGATGATTTCGAATATTGTCATTGGTAATTTCATGTACCACTAAGCCCCACTCCAATAGAAACGCATCCCAATGCTTTTTGGTGCTATTTGATTGTTTCCTAATTCCTTATCTATATCACATGCTATGACGATCGAATGAATCTGTACCTCATTATAATATTAGCATAGATTTGTGGCAATCCTTCAGTCGAAATTAGAATATTTTTGACCATAAATAAGACTTTGAAAGCAATGGTTTAATTATCTGTGCAGAGAACTTCACGTCGACGAGTGCAGACACGCTTCAAAATAACAAGATCACGCTCGACCGGCTCGCGGCAGATATCACACTGTTGACGGACGAGGTAACTACCCACATCTAACTAATAATTCTTGTCTTAAATTATGAGCGACTAACTGCGCCCCGCGGTTAAAAAGTATCCTATGTAGTATTCTAGACTATAATCTATCTGTTCAGCCGTTCTGGCGTGAAAGAGTAATAAACATCCATCCATCCATCCATTCTGACAAACTTTCGCGTTTATAATAATAGTAGGATGATAACCTAGTTAAAGAACCCAGCCGAAAGCGCGCACCAATGTGTTCATTGTGTGTACATATGTACGTATTTAATGCCATCTGCTACGTAATTGGAGCCCGGTGTATAGCGACAGGCTCGCCCCCTGTCACATTTAGGACTGAATACCGTTCGGCGTAGTGTGGGTTTTGTATTACACCTCTGCTAGCTCCTTCCTAAATATATGTTATGTTATGTCTTTAATTATAAAATATAACTAGCTGTTACCCGCAACTTCGGTTGCGTTTATTCAGAAATAGTATCAAAAAACCATCCTCGTAATATACTGTAACTAGTTATCAAATTTCATCAAGATCCGTTTAGCCGTAAAAAGCCTACAAATGGAAAGACAAAGTTACGACTTGGTCGATTTCCCGATGTGGTCCTTCACGATGCTCACATTATTCCAGATTAAGTCCCTCACGAACGAGAGCCAGCAGTCCTTGGTGTCGGCGTGCGAGTCTCACCGGGCGCTGGTGCAGAGCGCCTTGGACCGGCGCCAGGCGAGTGTGGAGGCCGCCTTCACGTGTCTGCTGCAGGGAGTGGCGGGCTGCGTTCTCGCCGCGCAGAATGACAACTTGCCGGAGAACGTCGCTAGCTTTGTGAACCAGTGGGTGAGTAAGGGTTCAATTAGGTTAAACTAGCTGCGTCTCACGGTTTCACCCGCGGCCCATAGGAACTGTTATTTTTTTCGGAATGAAAGAGTAGAGTACTCTTTCACTAGAGTACATAGTTTCATAGAGTATTCTTTCTACTATTTAGAGTTTTATTAATTCAATTCATCAATTTATATCCATATCTATTATTCTATTAATTATTAATGTAGTGCAATTTATGACAATAATAATGTGCCTGCTACTCTTATTATTAAATTTAAACCTGTATGAGTCTATGGTACTTGATGAATAAATGATTTATTATTTTTATTACTAGCTTGAAATAATATACTGTTGCATACAAGTCGTCCGGGATACAGAAAAGGATAAAAGGTACCTTTCAGTAGACCTACAAAAGTATTCAATCTGAAATGTTACATTCTATTACAGATATGCCCCCATAGCAATAAACGTTGATTAGCCTCGAAATAGTTATACAGTGAAATAGTGTAATAGTAATAGTTAGTCTTTTTCGATCGAGTTAAAAATTTGAAAGTATGTAAAAAATAAGTGTATTATAACTATTATTATTATTATATAAGTATTATTATAACTAATTCGAGGCTATAGAACGTTTATTGCTAAGATATGATATTTAATTATGTTTATTATGTAAAAAAAAAACAAGACCAAAATCGGTACATCCGTTCGGGAGCTACGATGCTACAGACACACACACACACACACACACACACTCATAGTCAGACACGTAAAACTTATATGTATCAGTTTTTGGCAGCCACAAGTACAAGTTTTGGTTAGCTTGGCATCAGACGACGGTGTGCGCAATAATGTTGCAAATATGAATATGTATGTAACTCCACAGCACGCTGGCGCCGCCGCTCGCATAGAGTCCTTGCGGCGTACTCACAGCGAGTTCAGCCGGAAGTTGTGCGCGAGCGAGACGGCGCGCGGCCGGGCGGGCGGCGCCCAGCGCGCGGGCAGGCGCGGCCGCGGGGCGCAGCGAGTGCTCGACCTCGGCGAGGGTATCGTGGTGAGTGTCGCTAGCTTTCTTCTACCCGACTGCGCAATGTTATGTATGCATAGTTTATAATACTACCCTATATATGTATATCAGTCTCTGGCAGCCATAGTACAAGCTTTGCTTAGTTTGGGGTCAGGCGACCGTGTGTGCAAGTGTCCCGAAATTATTTATTTATTTATATTTAAGTTTTATATCTGCATATCGGCTACCTACCTTAAGGGTCCCGCGACGCTCTGAATTTTCCATGCAAACGCGCTTGTAAAATTTCTTGGTAACCATTTGTCAGATTATGATGAAATCTGGCATGTACAATTAAATGAATTATATCTACACTCCTATGTTCTTGTTTTTTTAAAAAATACGTCCTCAAGATCAAATAGAGCTATGGAAAATAACGGCATTTGAAAGGGGTCACTTTTGACAGATTTATTTAATAGGTAGACAAAGCAAATCGAAAATCGTTTTACATAGGAAGATTGCATACATCATTAGCTTTTAAATAAATGCATAATAAAATGGAAATTTTTTGGTTGTTTCTGGATTATTACAGGAGTGCAAAAGTCATAAAAAATAAATGAAATTGTACTTTGTCACTCTGTAGACAACTTTAGAGGCTCGTCAGTATCTGTACTTGCTCTCTTCGCTCGTCGTTTTCTTCTAAACGAAATGGCAATAGAAAACCTTTAGCCAATGGGAAATTAGTCTAAAGCGGTCGCCGGACTCATAAGTATGTAAAATGAATGCCAGTTTCGATACAATGGCCATTTTAATAAGCATGGCGTGCTTCCTTAATTCCTAGATTAAACACGCAAGGAGGGTTTCGCATGTCTGGCGCAGTATATTATTTATTGTCTCTCAGGGTGGGAAGGGTAGATGATTAAAGCTTTGGTTTCACATACTGATATGTTTCCATAATGATGCAACAAATGGTGTATCTGTAGCAAATCCTCTAGAATAATAGTAAAAAAAAACGGCTAGAAATAAGTTTTGAAATAAAATAAAGCAGTTTATTTCAGAAATTCTATATTTTAACAGGTGGCTCTAATAATGTGAGCCACCACTGTATGTATGTGGGTATGTATGAGTATGTATGTATGTATGACGTTTCTTTGGCAAGCCCCACAGCTAAACAAAACTTGACGGTTTAGAAATATGAGGTGTCGTTTGAACCGTCTTGATAGTGGAAGTGACATAGGCTACGAAATTTTGCAGCCGGGTTTTTTGTTTTTCTTTTAAATAATGTTGCTTGTTTATTGTAGAAAATAGAAGAAGAAAAAGCCGAAATCCTAGCACGTTTGGCTCAACAACAGACCGACATAGAAACCGAGCGGCGCGAGACTGAAGTCAGACTCAACGAGTGGGTGGAGGAGGAGAGGCGCCTCTTTGAAGAGAGGCTGCGCGCGCACGTGCAGAGGGAGACGGCTGCCATGGAGACCAGGTGATGAGATTCTCCCTCTAACACACACACACACACACCATACACACACATCACACACACACACACACAATGTACTAAGAGATTGATTCAACAAATTTAATATCAATAGAGCGTGCTTAATAATCAGATCTCAAATAGTTAAACAATTACTATTGAATATAATTAATAAATAATTTGTTATAAATTCATTATAAATTAGAAATAGCAAACATTTTGAAATACCAAATGAAAAAATATTAACCACTGAAGACGTGTCGCGCATTTTACGTCCTAAGAAGGAGACGGAAGACATACTACTATGGCTACGTTAGACGTAATGTGAGCCTGTAGCCCATTTGAATGCTTTCAAAATTACTTTTCTGGTGATTCTGTCCTTTCATTTTATTTTGATCGTAAGTCCAAGCCATCACCCCTTGAATATTACATACATTGAACATATGTCTGCTTTACTAGGTAGTATATTTTAATATAATGTATTTATAAATCAACATGAACTCTACCACCCCATCACCACCAACTCTCCTGATGTAAAGCGACTTGTTTTATATACACTTGCACACACGGTCGTCTGACCCCAAATTAAGCAAAGCTTGTACTATGGCGGCCAAAGACTGATATACATACAAATGTATATATATTCAAATACATACTTAAATAGATAATTAACACCCTGACATAGAACAAACACAACTGTTAATCGCATGAATGTATGCCCTAGGTGGGAATCGAACCCACGCCCCCTAGCTCAGAAGGCAAGTTCACTACCGACTGAGCCACCGAGGCAGTCACGTTGAAATACATAGAATCTGAGATGTTAATCGATGGATGGTCATTGTACAGATTATCTAAGAAAGCTGAGGAGATAGAGAGCGAGCGGTCTCGGCTGGAGGCGCGCGCGGGCCGCGAGCTGTCCGCGCGCCGCGCGCTGCTCGCCGCCGAGCAGGCCGAGCTGCAGCGAGCTGAGGATGAAGAGCAGGCGGAGGGCGCGGCCGCCGCCGTGACCAGGGAAGCTCTGGAATGCTACAGCCACGAGTTTGACAACGGTACGCGCTCAGCACATTAAAACATCTTTCATCAGTAGCGGATCTGGTGGGGGCTACGAGTAAGGGACTGCAACACTCTCCAAAAGTATCTAATTCACACTCTACCATAGTCGAAAATATAAAGGTTCACCCTTAATCTTAACTACTTTGGGATAAAGCCTACTGTCAACTAAGTTAAACCCCTTTTAATATCTCTTATCATCATTGTATCACTACCTCAATCGGAAGACTTCCACGGGTTCACGCAGAGTGACCAATTGCAATTTAATTTTTTTTTTAAATCATTCTTAAATTATTAAGAATGTTCCTTGTATTATGGATTAATATAAAAGCTAATGATGTAGACATGAAAATGACCTCCCTATGTAAAGGGATTTTTGATTTGCTTAGTCTATCTATTAAATAAAACAGTCAAAAGTGACCCCTGCGTAAAGTAAAAACATGCGGATATTTTGATAGCTCTATTTTTTCTTCAGGACGTTTATTTATTTATTTTTTAAACAAGAATATAGGGGCGGAGATATAGTTCATTTAATTGTACATGCCATACACAATCTGACGAATAGTTTCCAAGAAATTTGGCAAGCGCGTTTGTATGGAATATTCAGAGTGTCGCGGAACCCTTAAGCTTTGCTTTTTATATTATTGGTTAGTACGAACTGTTTTACTCACTGCTGTTATCACCAGGGAAACCGCATGACATGAAAAAGACCCTTAGGGGAGAAATCGAGTACAAAAGTAAGTAACGAGCGTGTGTTCCCAGGAACGGCTGCGATCAGCTCGGACATGGAGGCTCTGCCGCTGGCGCTGGTGGGCGAGGCGCGGCGCCTGCACCACGACTTGCTGCGCGCGCTGCGGAGCGCAGAGGAACAGATACAGGTACCTTCTACCCCACTGCGCAACAAGGAGGGTTATGTTTTCCGAGTGTGTGTATGTGGGTATGGATGAATGAGGTTTCTTTGGTCCGAGCTACAGCCTCAACAGCTTGATGGATTTCGATGGATTTGGAAGTGTCATTTGAATCGCCTTGATGGCGAAAGTGACAGGGTACACATTTTTGCAGCCAAGTTTTTTGTTTCTTCTTTTAATAATGTTTACTTGTTTATGAAGTCGCTGCTACATGGCCTCGGTTCTATTAAGCAATTGTTTTTAAATTGTTAATGGATTGTCTGTTTTGGACACTTCTGGCATACAAACAGTGTCATTGACTTGACATGCTGGTTAAGTTTGTAATGTTCCGTCCGTCCATCAAACACCAAGGCTGGTTTGGCTATCACACATTACCCGGCTGCATTCTTTACCAGCTTAGTATCCTGCGAATATTATTTTTGTTTAGAGGGGGATACACAAAATAAGGGTTGATCTCTAGAATTAAAGCTCTGATTTTCGATCAGATATACACAGATGTCAAGTCTCAATACGAAAAAAGAGCCTCTTGAAAACTAGGCTTAGATGAAGTGTAATCCTTGTTTCTCAGTCAGTTGCTCTGTGTCACGACGGCTAAAAGTGCTAATCAACGTTATTGCAGAATGATAAGGCTTAGATTTTAATGAAGTTATAAAAAAATATTTGAAGATTTTAAAATAGAACGGTAAGTGTCGATGCTGTGCCTTTATGATTTTTAATAAAACACGACATCATACATATCTGATCGAATGCACTAATTTAAAAAAAACTATCACTAATAACACAATCAATAAGTGCAATAGGATTTGAAATGTGAGCGAAACCGCGGGCAGATGAGCTAGTTTTTAATAATTCTGTACTTGCAGACGGACACAAAGGCAGTAGCGACTCAGGATTCAGAAGCCAGCGAGCAGTTCCTGGCGGAAACGGAAACGGCGAGAGAGAACCTCGTGAGGGACAGCCGGCAGGCTTCTGACACCGTACTTGCACGTATAGAGGTAAATCTAAACAGATAAATAAGCTTTTTCCATACATTTTTAGTTTCGTACCATAACGCATATAGGATACAAAAGAGTCAGAATCTTTATGTAACAACAGTCAAAAATCGTTCGAGCGTCGTTATCCTACTAATATTATAAACGCGAAAGTTTGGAAGAATGGATGGATGGATGTTTGTTACTCTTTCACGCCAGAACGGCTGAACAGATCTGGATGAAATTTGGCATAGAGATAGATTATAGTTTAGAATAGCACATAGGATACTTTTTAACCGCGGGTGTAACCGTGTGGCATAGCTAGTCGTTTATATAGTTGCAATGCCACATTTGCTCCAATTTAGACGCTGTTTTATTCTGTGCAGTTTATATCTGTGTTATTCAGGCAGTTTGATTTTGCCTGGCGGTGGCTTTGTAATAGGATCGCGGTTGACTTACTACTGATCAAATAGTCTGCGCGATGCTTAGTGTGCGCCGACTTTTGGTGGGACATTTTTGTTGCACGTTTGTGACTCTTTAGTATTACTTCTCAATGCCTTCATGGCGCGATTTCGATGAGCGTGTTTGCGTTTGATATTGCTTATAATAACTGCACCAAGTTGTAATAACACACAATGCACTGTGTGAGGAACTGTAACTATTTATAAAAACAATTTAAGAACAAGTTTTGTGTGACTCAAAATAAAGAAAATACACCATATTTTATTATGGAAACTGACGTGGTTTTCACACATTATAATTTATGTAACGGGAATCACTCACATACGATTTAGTCGATTATTCCGACTATAGTTTCAACCGCATTCGGCGGTCTTCACCAAGGCGAGTGCGCGCGCGCGGCTGCGTCTCGCATAGCGCTCAGTGCTATGCAAGACGCAGCCTACAAAAAACACTATACATACATATATATTTTTTGTAAGCCAAAAAATAAAACTGAACTCATTTAAAACAAACGTCCCCGGCAGGCTATGAACAGTACAACAGCGAGCACGCTGTGCTCCGTGTCGTGTTCGGTGGAGGCGCTGGCTCGCGGCGCTCGCCATCACGCGGCCGGACACGGCAGCGCGGCGCAGGACGTGACGTCACACGCGGCCGCGCTGGAGGCCGAGCTGCGCGGGGCCGTGGAGCGGCTCGCAGACCTCGAGCGCCGGTACCTCAGCGACGAGTACAAGCCGTACTCGCCCACCGGTCAGTCTCTACCCTTTTTTAAAGGCTACACGGGCCATATTTTTACTACAATACTCAAATTCAAATTCAAAATAATTTATTTGCAGAAATATAGGTACATGTATAGGTAAGAATCGCTACCGGCTTGCATGACGCATCACTGCTTTTTCCATCCTCGTCAACACAACAGCTAGACTGCTTCTCGTTATCATTATGGTATTTAATAAAAATACAGGCCGGCAATACTGGCAATTTGCCGGCTGAATCCAGGCCACTATTTGTTGTGTTAGAAATGTATAACATATGGCCGAACCACACTCAAAATATTGCCGGGCGAGTATTGCAGTGAAAATATAGTGTAAGTATTTTGTAGAACCAACTACCGTATTCCATGTAGATATTTAAAGTTGCATGTATGTGACAGGCGCAACACCTCAACGATCTTCGTACCGCTACCCGCGAGCGCTGGCCGCCACCTCGCCGCACGAGAAACTGCTCGAGCGGTACCGAGCGCAGCGAGGGAACATGGAGGATGACGTGAGTACACTATACATACATACACATCCTAGTGACTACACTATACGTACACATACTAGTGAATATGTCGCCGCCAACTAGCTTAATCAGCCGTTCATTTCACAGCCTAGTTTAATTTACTAAACGACGCCGTTTAACGTCTTCCTGAATTATATTCAGCCATTCAATCAAAAGACTGGGCAAAATGGCTGGGATCGACAACGTTGACTACTTGCCTAGCCAAGTAATTTATGTAGGAGAGGTTACGGGTTGTTTTAAAAAAATCGGATTTGCTAAAGAAGTCAGACAGAAGATTTTTCAGGTTATTACATTTTTATGTTAATCAGAATTGCGGTTCGTTTCACGAATTTTCAGATTTTATTTTTCTCATAACTAATGTAAAACACATTTCTTCGGACAAAAATAGTTATTTTGGCAAAAAATCACCCTATATATGAATGGCCTGAGCATCAGTCAGCCGGTTTATTAAATGTATTCGACTCAACGGCTGAATGTCATTCAGGAAGCTAGTTAAAAGGCGCCATTTAGTAAAATGGCTAGGCTGTTAATTGAACGGCTGATTAAGCAAGTTGGCTGCGACAAATACGACAAATGCGACGGCTGCGCGTCTCGGGACTTTTCATCCCGAAAAAATTAACACATCCTGATGAATTGCGGGCAAAAACTACGCGACGCAGGTAGTTGAAAATATACAGTAGATATTTTTTTATTTTGTGAACAAAAAACAAGTAAACAAAAAAATATTAACTGCTGGAACTATCAACTGTTGGAAATATAGTGTTAGTATTACTTGAGAGGGCCGCGACGCTCTGAAATTCCCATACAAACGCGCTACTCAAATTTCTTGAAAACCATTTGTCAGATTATGATGAAATTTAGCAAGTACAATTAAATTAACAATATCTCCGCGCCTATGTTCTTGATTTTTTTTTTAAAACGTTCTCAAGCTAAAATAGAGCTATGAAAAATATCCGTATTTTTAAGGGATCATTTTTGACTGATTTATTCAATAGGTAGACAAAGCCAATCAAAAATTCCATTACATAGGGAGGTTGTCTACATCATTAGCTGTTAAATGAATCCATAATACAAGGGACATTCTTAGTTATTTAAGAATGATTACAGAAGTGTAAAAGTCATAAAAAAATTGAAATTGTACTTTGTCACTCTGTAGGTAAGTTTAGAGGCTCGTCAGTATCATCACTCGCTCTCTTCGCTCGTCTTCTTCTTCTAGACGAATTGGCTATAGAATACCTTAAACCAATGCGAAGTTAGTCTAGGTCGAAGTTAATTAGGTCGCCGGACTCTTAATAAATGAATACGTTCCCCCAGGAGTGCATAGTGGTGGAGTCGGACACGGAGTCCCGGCAGACGAGCGACGGCGAGTCGTCCCTGTCCGAGGACTCGGCCGTGTTCGCGGCGCCCTCGCCCCCCGCGCTCCCCGCGCCCCCCGCACCCCGCTCCACCCTGAAGCCCCCGCAAGAGATCAATCACAACGGTGGGGGGATTGTCAAGTGCACCAGTGAGAGCGACATCTACAATCTGAAACGGGTAACCTATAATTAATACGCGATCTTACCACATTTTTTTTAATTTTTTTTTTATAGAATAGGTCGGCGTTTGACCACTAACTCGCCCGATGTTAAGCGACGTTGTGGTCTAAGATGGAGCACGATGACCTATAAGGTACATATTCACTCTAGCCTTGAAGTTTTGTAGAGTGAAAAAGTACAAAGACGGCAATTGAGTGAGGCGCTACAAGTGCGCTACTGCTCAGACCCGTCTTCGGAACGTGACTCTTCACCGGCATACGCGTTTCATTTCATTTAGAGTTGAAAATCGGATGAGATCGGCGCCTAGAATTAAATTTTCTTCTTTCTAGAATTTCTTTTTCTTCTTGAACAACAGTTTTTAACTGTCGACGCAAAAACGACGGGATGTTATAAGTTTGACATGTGTGCGTGTGTTTAGGGCATC
This sequence comes from Peribatodes rhomboidaria, assembly GCA_911728515.1. NCBI lineage: Eukaryota > Metazoa > Arthropoda > Insecta > Lepidoptera > Geometridae > Peribatodes > Peribatodes rhomboidaria. The sequence goes on along the minus strand of OU452184.1, from coordinate 1,218,787 downwards.
GTAGCCCCCGAACGAATTAATCGATGTAATATAGATGTTTTTTTTTTTTTAAATCGAATTAGTGGGAAGTGTTCTAAGCTTGTCGGGGTTTTTTTTTAAATCCTTAATGTGATTCCAAAGATGTTAGACGAACACATAGGAAATGACGAAACGACTCACGATGCCTTTTTCCTTCCACGCGATTTGCGTACGAACTCCGTTTATTATAGGCTGAGGTTCGCCCTAACATCAAGACTGTGTTGGTACCTGTGCCTGAATTGAACGATTATTAATATTAAAGTACTGAGAAAAGTCGTACTTAGCATATACCTAAATAATGTTGGTGAATAAGGGGGAGGATTTCGAGACTTGCTCCCTAAAAAGATTTCTCTTTAAAAATGCATTATCTCTAAAAAAGTTTTCTCTCTAAAAAGGTATTCTCTTTAAAAAAAGAAGACAAAGATGTCTGGAGCCTTCCACTTCCGCCAAGTAGCCACTAGTATTTATAGATATTACCTAGTTGTAAGCCAAAATTTGTGAGACTGTAATTTATTTATTCTTTGAAATAATAATGCCCCTCAGTTACTTGCCTGTTCTTCTGAGTGCTCTTTAACCGAACAAGGCGGTCGAGTCTATTTAAAAAAACGTGGACGTTCATAAGCGTATCTTTGATACCCAAATTGAATAAAAACATTTTGACTTTGACTTTGAAGAAGGTGTTCTCTCCCCCTCAGAGCCAGCAGCAGCAGGGCAAAGAGAACGCGGAGCGCTGCATGAGCACCAGCTACGGCAAGCCTTCCAAGCTGCGCGCGCCCTCCTCGCACAAGAAACCGCTCGTCGACAGAAACGGAGCCAACTGACACACGCCGCCATCTACACACATGTACGCATGACCCAAAAGAACAAGGTCTAGGATTCCGGGAGCAAAGACGTAATGACGTCCCTCGTCATCCGTCTCTTTCGAACTACTTGTAAATGACTTATTTCGGTCTCGCTTAAACATCGATTGACGTCACTACGTGTAGCCCGCGTGACCGGAATGGTATACCTGGCGGAGTATATTATTATACCATACATGTAGGTACTTACTGCAACTAGTATTGTATACTAGTAAATGTGGAAAACAAGTATCACTAGTAAACAAGTTTTGAGGTAAACGGTTTTTATTTTGTATATTCAGAACGCTAATTCTAAACTAGGTAAAAGTATTGATTTGACTGCCTCGATGGCTCAGTTGGTAGTTAACCTGCTTTCTGAGGTTGGGGGCGTGGGTTCAATTCCCAACTAGGGCAAACGTCAATTTAAGCATGTGTTTAAAAATATGTATATATCTCAGTCCCTGGTAGCCATAGGTTTGCTTAGTTTGGGGTCAGACGACCGTCTGTGCAAATGTGTCTCGAATGTTTATGATGTGTCAAATTCGCACCAAATAACAAAGACAGGCGTATGTTTAGCTAGTTTAAATTTAGCAAGTTAGCGTTCTGAAAAAGGCCTGATCTTTAAGACTTCTAAACGTTATAATAATTATATCTTCAAAACATTATAACCATCGCATTGAGTTGTGTACGACTTTACCTATAGTGGTTATAGTAAGTATTATAATAGCTTTTTTAATATTATAATAACTTTTTCAATTTTCTACTCTGATTTTGCCCTGGAAATGAATGTTGAATGAATGTAAAATATGCTTTAGAGAATTTAAAGCCAATATGATTAGATCAGTTTGAACTGATCTAAAAAAGCGTACCGCCATCGCACCAGAGAACTGAAGCAGTTTGAAATTAATTGACGGATTGACTGATCAAGCATCCGCAGCGCAAACTGAGTTCATATTCAGATTTGTCAAAACGACAATAATGCACATTTTGCAATTGTGTTTGCTTTGTAACTATGAGGAAAATATGGATTTGGCCGTCAGTTCATGTCTGTAAAAATAGAACGAAAAAGATATAAATACTGACTAATTAATACAGTTTGATATTTATCTACATTTTGTAGCCTACGCTACGGGGTAGCTAAACTGAGATTTACATAAAATAAATTTGCCCTGTATAATTTATAAAAAAGGAAACAGTTCAACAAATTAATTGTCTTGATACCAACAGATTTAGAATAAAAATATAGTCACAAGTTGTTTAGGGTTCCGTACCCATAGGGTAAAACGGGTCCCTATTACTAAGACTCCGCTATCCGTCCGGCTGTCTGTCTGTCCGTCTGTCACCAGGCTATATCTCATGAACCGTGACAGTTAGACAGTTGAATTTTTTACCGATGATGTATTTCTGTTGCCGCTACAACAACAAATATTCAAAAACTGAATAAAATAAATATTTAAGGGGGCCCATACAACAGACATGTTTTTTTTGCCGTTTTTATAGATAACGATACGAGACCCTTCGTGCGCAAGTCTGACTCGCACTTGGCCGGTTTTTAATATCTTTAGAAATCAGAATTGATTCTGATTTTCGCGTCACGTTTAAATTTAGAACAAGCGAAGCCAGGGCAGGTCGCTAGTAAATTATATATTGTAGAATACTTTAGTATATAAGTTGCTTATATTATAGCTTTATCAATTATTTCGAATATACTTATAGTTTGAAAATTAGGTTCCAAAATTATATTATTCTCCTTAACTGAATGGGGGCTATCCGTGTTAAATACCACCGATATTTTGATGTACGGTGTAGCTTCAATTTAGCACATTTGATTTGATCACTAGAATAGTGTTATAACATTTTACTTTATACTTTTTTGCTTCTTCTTTAGTAAATTCAAAAGTTTCTTCTTCTTCAAATGCGACATTTTGTTTTAGAAGTAAAAAATAGAATATTATAGAACTAATTCTTACTTTTTTTTACTCAGCGCTGTTGTCTTGACAAAGAACTTCTAGTTTTATATGGATATATAGAATAATCTTATTACTATATTTCTCAACATCTATAGCTAGACCAATTAATGTGTGTTGAACTATATTTTATAAAATAAAATAATTTAAGTTAATTATGTTTTATTTTAGGAAATAACTTACATCTTTACTCTATATATTTATTTATTTAAGTGGTTCAGAAATATAGGAAAAGGTGATAAAGGTTGAAATTAACATAAAAGTATTTTTAAAGTTTTTATTAGCAAACAGACATAAAAGTACTTTACACAAGAGTATTTTAAAAATAGTTCAGAGCGACTTCGATAGAAATTAAAAACAGCCCCAACTGAAACCATGTGTTACTTAGAATGACTTAAAATTCGACACAGCACTCTTAATGGAGCTGTCTTAGCTGGAAAATCGCGTTCGTGCAAATTCTTATATAATTTGACATATTTTTTTGCACTGAAATGCGGACAATTGATTTTTTAAAACTATGTTATTTGAATCATTAATCAATCAGTTTACTGTGAGTGGGCACATTTCTTGTGGGGCGGTATGTTTCGGTAAGCTCTATCGTGACACAGACCATACATAACCATATGACCATAATTATAACAGATCGATAACATTTTCAATTTAATCGTGAAATACAATTTAAAGTGGAATATTTGGCTGCATGCGCAAGAGCTGGATACAGATTATTTACTAAGCGTCTTACAATTATTTACGCAGTCTAAACAAGTATTTTTTTGATTCTAGCTTTTTAAACGTTTTGTTATTTATAACATTTCCATCGAAGTCTCCCCAAACCAAGTCTCGTCTATTTACAAACTCTCCACAAAGAGAGCGAGAAATACCTAAATTATAATTTGACATACAATTATGGCTCCAAAATAAACGAAAAAATACATAAACTTATGTATTTAAACTCCATAGCCTTTCGTTCTATAACATATAGCTTATAACTAGGTGTGTATGTATAAATAACAGTTATTGTTTGGTTTTGGTTCTAAAAACTAAAAATATATAAATAATCCCCATTATAAATGCCTGATTTCTATATCTTATTAGAAATTGAGTTTGCTGTTTTTTTTTTTTGAATATTGAAAAATAATATAGAAAACAAAATGGTGGGAAGTACGTATAAATGCCGACGTAAAATGATAAAACCTATAATAAATTAACCTTAACTAAGTATAAGAAATATTTCTATTTACATTTTGATGTTGTGCCGATCAAATATTAAGTGGAGCGATTCTGTTGCGCCATGATCCATACTAAGCTAAAGTTGACTAAAACTTCAAAAGCCTTCTCTTGCTCACATATTGAATGAAATTCAAAACAGCAATAATTTTAGTTAATGTAGAAAGTGAACGACAGAATCAGCACCAAATTATAATTTAATAATTAAAATCAACATAACTTAAAGGCTATATCGAAAGCGATAAAGCTTTTCGAATACTGTGATTCTGTGATATGCATCGAATTTTCATAAATCGAATCAAATATTAATAGTACAAATAATTTAAATAAGTTAATATAAATTAGTTGAATTAGAACTGAAAGCTAATTTTAAAAATAAAGCGTTTTTTGGAAGGTCAAGAAAATCAAATAGCTAAAATAATATTGCTCATATGACACTCAAAAATTCATAATCTGCAACTATGTACATTCAATGAACTATCAAGCAAAGTTACAAAAAAGTGGATCTTAAAGATAAATTGTTCCATTCCAAAATAATCATTGAGCAATAAATAATGTATAAAAGACATAAAAAAATCATATATCTTGACTCTTCTCTCACGATACAGACTTCCCAAAAGTGTAAACAAACATGGGCTACTGGTAGTTTACGTTACGATTGGTTACCGAACAGCACCTAAGCTAAATAAAACTCGCGGTAAGCCTCCAGTATGCTTATTTTGATAGTTACGTAAACTTTTTTCGATTATATTTGGCTCCATACATTTCAATAAAGCGCCTCTCTCCGAAACGTTAAGGAGCTAAATGAAATGTATGAAGCCAAATGAAAACGATAAAACTTAGCATTACTATCTAAACTCTTAATAGGCCTAAGCATGTTTTGTTTACATTTTTGGATATTAGACGAAGACAAAACAAAACTCATCCGATCTCAAATTTTAAAAACAAACAGACATCCTGTTCTACAAACAAATCTATAAATAATAAATCTATTTTACAAAGAGTGTTCAGCTCAAGCGCATCAACAAAACTTGTATGTGTGTGCGACATTTACGAGTAAGTCATTCATTCTAAACTCTGAACTCTCAACACTCTGCATCTGAATACATGCTCCAACATTCACATCACCAAAAGATATGTGACCAACAAGTATTGACGAGTCTCAGAAGTCTGAATCCGATTAAATTTCCAAAAGGCCTAGTGCAGGCGGAGACAAACTGTCTTTCTACCGTTATTATTCGCGCTTAAATGTGACAAAGCTAGAATATGGATATGTTTGTCTCTTTCTCGCGGGAAAAAGACGGTGGAAAGATAAATTGTCTCTAGCTCGTGCTGCAGGTACGACTGTGTTAGTCGTGCAACTTGTGCAGTGATTTCAGTTTTTGAATCACTTGTAATTCAGAGAGGGATAGTGATGAATGGAGGAAATGGACATACTATAGCTGTACGAACCCTACATGAGTACATATGTGATAAGGTAGGAAGATGAGAATAATATGATATGACCTAAAAAATCTTGAAGTTTTTAACGATGACTTGAAGTACCTGTTTAAATTTCAATAATTTACCATTTTTTACTTCAAGCTACCTCCGTGTATGTCTGTCATGCACGTGTTGTGCAACTTGGGCAGTCTATTTTGATTAGGAGTTGACTTCGAGTTGCGTAGAAGTGATCTGTTTTTCGGATTCGTAAAGATTGATATATTGTTTTGATCTCATAGTTTCGGATTCAGAATGTTTCCTACGACTGTGAATAGTGTGAATGAGGTCTGGATATCGTGACCGATCGTGTGCACGGTCCCGCTATAGGTTGTTGACGGATATGATCTGGTTGATCCAGCCGATGAAGGCGGAGACCTTGCTGTAGACGCCGGGCACGTCCTGGCGGCCGCAGCCGAAGCCCCAGGACACGAGCCCCACCAGCTCGTAGAAGCCGTCGTCCTGGCACACCAGGGGGCCGCCGCCGTCGCCCTGCAACGAAACAATTACAGTTATCTGTGTGTGTCTGTGTGTGTGAGCACGTGTGTGACGGCACGCACCAATTTGTTAATTGTGTGAACATACTCGTATGTGCGTATTGTATGTCATCTGCTACATGACTGGAGCCCGGTGTATGGCGACAGGCCTGTTGCTATACACCGGGTACACACGGCGACTCACATATGAGACTGAATATCGCCCGGCGAAGTGTGGGTGCTGTACACCTCTGCCAGCCCCTTCGGGGGAAAGTTGCCTAGTTGTTAGCACGAGTTCTAAGCAAGGGATCCCAGGTTCGTTTCCCGGGCGGACAGAAATTTAAACGATGAATTTAAAATATCTGTTCTCTGTCCCGGTGTTGTTCATGTCTCTGTGTGCATCAGGACATTCCCGAAACGGAAATTTAGTGGGGAGCCGTGAGTGTGAAGCGTTACCAATAATGGCAATAATAAAAAATCCGTTAGATATCTTAGCTAAAACATACATCTCAAATAAAATGCGAACGATCTATGTATGAATCGTATTACTGTTTGCTTTGTTAAAGTCGGATCCACATTATTTACACGAACGCCTAAGAACGCCGTTTTCACCAATAGGAACTGTGAATAGGCGCTTCCGTGGGTGTTCGCGGCTGTAGCGTAAAGCCGGCGTCACAATAAATAATGAAGTACCTGACAAGCGTCGTTCCCCTCCTCTCCGCCGGCGCAGAAGGAGCTGGCGGGCAGGATGAAGATCTTCTCCGTGACCGCGTTCACTTTGCGGATGCACTCCGCGTCGCTCACGATGGGCAGCTCCGCCTCGCGCACGCGCAGGGGGATCGGCCCGGCTGCGGGGATAGGCTGTTATCAGTACTACCACAGAATAAACAATAGTGTACTACTCTTTTCCATGATCCAAAAAAGCAAGATCGAACATTTCAGGAGCTTACGCCCGATTACGTCACTCGTCATCGTATCTTTTTGTTGCCGTAACTGTTGTATTTACTTATTCCGGTCTTGCACGGCTGGACAAATGCCTCCCCCAATGATTTTCTGCGCAAAGCTTGATACAAATCAGTGTATTATATTATAAGCGGCTGGTTTCAATAGTGTACGGCTTTGTTTGCTTATTTAAAGTACCTATATCCAATTATCGATGACAATGCACAGTGACTTAAAATACCTTCATTTAACCGTCATAGAATGTAATCAGCTAAGGAGTATATGCTTCGACTTACTCTCCCCCATATAACCGTAGCCGGTGACGGTGCAGCGCTTGCCGGGCGCGTGGCTGACGTCGCGCGCCGGCAGGCACACCAGGCACACGCCTTCCTTCAGCTCCACCTGGGAAATGAATCGGGAATGAGCTAGATTATCCAACAACTTTGGTTCTTACACTTATCTTCATTATCTTCTTATTCTATTCTATTCTATTCTTAGAATATATTAGAATATTTAAACGTTAAGTAATTGGTTTGACTTGAATAAGTTTATATTTTTTAAGTTAAAGTAAACAAAAACATGAGTAAGTTTTTCAAACAGGCTATGCGGACACGGTAGACAGGGCCCGAGAAATTGCGTAATTTAACGTAATAGGCATTTCAAGCGAATACATAGCCTTTTAATGAACTATAAACGACATCGAAATAAAATAAAGTATAAACGAGGTTTTTTTCTGATTATGAAAGGTAGATTGGAAGGTAGAAAGGTAGAGGGTTACCTTCCCGGCCAGCTTGAGCAGCGCGATGTCGTTGTCGAGCGTCTGGCTGTTGTGGTTGTGGTGGATGTAGGTGGTGAGCACCTTGAGCGTCTGCGCGCCCGGCGAGCCGTACTTGCGCGTCAGGTCGTGGTCGCCCACGCGCACGTACGTCGTCTCCTGCAGCCGGACCATGCTGGGGACAACACAATATAAATGGCTGGGGACACGAAGGGCTACATTCAATATCTTGTGCTTCACGAGTAAAAGTGTTCCGTAAGTGAGTAGATTATGTAGAGGGCTACTTCTTGACATAACACACATCAGACACACTCACAATTAAAAAGAAACAGAGATAAACAGAATTGAGTACGCGACGATCGTCTGTTGAGTGAAGGCCGATCTCGGTGGAATAACTAGAGCTACTGCAGTTCAATCTTTTTGAAGACTGCGCTAGATAAATCGTTACTTACTTCGTGACAAAATACGCGGCGATTTCTGCGGTTGTTTATCACTGGCATACAAAATGTGCAGCGGGGAGCATGGGTTGTTACTCGCACGGCCACACATTGCGCGGGTCGGTACTCACTTGGTGACGCAGTGCGCGGCGGTGAGCACCCACTGCGTGCCGATGAGCGCGGCGCCGCACAGGTACTGGTTGTTCTGGTTGATGAGCGCCACCTGCCAGCACCACTCGCCGCGCTCGCCGTCCTCGCCGCCCATGACGCGCCCCAGCCGCCGCGACGACCGCCCCGTCGTGCCTGCAGGACACGCGGCTTCAGAAAGGCCCAAATCTTAGTGTTGTGTCATAAGACCTATAACACAACACTATGCACCAATGCGCTGGACAGATCAAATCCACACCACTCTGAGTGGTGTGGATTCATTTTCCACATGGATTGGTTCAACGTCGCCGAAGCAGTCCACGCTGCGAAGTCTTGGAGTCATGGAATCTGTTGCAGACGCAACAGATTTCATGATGGGTCACGAACCCCAGTATTGGGGAAAAGATGCAAGGGGGATCATTTATATACTTCATCTAGCTATACTTATATTAATCTATCACCAGCTACGTGCTCGCAAATAAAATAGTTTGAATTTGACTTAACTAACTTCAAATAAAGAACATTCGGAAAGACGACGCCATAATATCAACGCGTGCGCGTACGAGTTGACCAATCATCGCAACTGGGACAGGTGACGTAGGTAAATATATCACTATTTAAATGGTCTTTATCGTCTATTCGTACAAGTCGAGATATATTCTCGTCATTGTCTCTCTCGTTTGAAAAGTCATGGTAGTGAGAGTGACGAAGATAACATCTCACGCTTCAGAATAGGGAGCCTGGGGGGCTATTCTTACTAGTCGAAATATTTTTTTTGTCATTGTCTCTCTATTTAAAAATCATAGGAGTGAGAGTAACCAAGATAACATCTCATGCGTCAAAATAGGGGCCAGATAGGTTTCACAATTCCTACCTTTAACGCCGCAGACGTATCTGTTGTACTTCTCGGGAGACTTCGTGGAATAGTTCATGCCGTAGTCCGGCTCGTACGTCACTGGAAAATAAATTTATTAAATAATTACTTATAGTTAGTACTAGTACTAATCTATAGTTGAAATCAATTAACAACTATAAAATGTACACACAAACTTTCCCGTTAAAATAAACTAGCTGCGCCCCGCGGTTTCACGCGCGGTCCCGGAGAAACCGTTGAGTGGATTAGATAGGGCGTGAAAGCATTGTAAACAATCAAAAAAACTCACTTTCGCATTTATAATATTAATGTTATTGTTAAGAAAATTAGGGTAGTTAGGGTTAGGATAAGTAAGATACTCACAGACGGGAGTAGTGTGCGGCAGCAGCGGCGTGGTGTAGGGCGTGTAGTGCGAGAGCTTGTCCTGCGCGGGCGGCGGCGCGGGCGTGGCGGGCTCGGGCCGGCCGCCCGTCGCCTCCTGCACCTTCGACTTGGGCGCGCAACACTGCGTGCCGGCCTTCTTGCATTTGAACACGTCCGTTATTTCTGCGTTATCTGGATGATACAATGTAATTAGTACATAAGTGTATGTAAGTAGTACAAAAAAATATTGACTACTAGTTGCGCTCCGCGGTTAAAAAATATCTGATGTGTTATTCCAAACTATAATCTATCTCGGTGCTAAATTTCATTCAGATCCGTTGAGACGACCTGGCGTGATTGAGTACCAAACAAACATCCATCTATACAGACATCCATCTAAGTAAACTTTTATAACAAATCGTGACGCCTTTCCCCCGAGGGGGCAGGCAGAGGTGTAATACAACACCCACACTTCGCCAAACGATATTCAGTCCCAAATGTGACTGGGGGCGAACCTGTCGCCATACACCGGGCTCCAGTCATGTAGCAGATGACATACAATACGGACATAGGTATAGATATGTTTACACAATGAACAAATTAGTGCGTGCCGTCGGCTGGGTTCGAACCCGCTTCCTCTGGCTTGAGAGGAAAGCCTTCTGCAACTAAGCTTTCATCGCTTTTTGTATACTTTCGCATTTATAATATTAGTGTACATGGCTGCTTTTGTCTAATTTGCCCAGTTTATTTGATCAGATCACTCTTCGTCAAATCAACCATCTTTCGTTGGGTACGGTTTTCTAGCTGTAGTTTAGAATATTATTTTGATTCCATGGCTTAGCGTACATAGGGCACGGAAATGCGTTTTTAGTGTGGTGTTGTGTGTGTAGCGAGGAAATAATCCACCAATAGGATTACTTCGTTGTGTAAATAAAGTGTTTTTATGTTAATTGGTGGGTTTTCTGGTGGAAAGACAACCTGATGTTAAAAATGCTACGCTTTCGCACCAGAGATGGCCGAAGATGAGTAACGAGGGATTCATTTGTTAAGAACCAATAGAATCTCTTTATTTACCTAGCCTCGCTCAGATGAAGCGATTCTCTTGGTTCCTAACAAACACATCCTTGCACATCCTAGCACATCTCTGGTTTAAACGCAGCCTTAAACTGAAGTAGACTTACGGAAGCAAGTGAAGGTGGAGAGCAGCGGCACGATGCAGGAGCCGGGACAGTCGGGGCGCGGGTCCACGGGCGGCGCCGGCGTCGTCGTGGTGGTCGTCGTGGCCTTGCGGGGCGGGACGCTGTGGGCCGCGAGGGGGTTAGTCTGCGTGTCCACTGGAGATGAGCGGTGCGCGAGGAAAAAGCCAACCAATAGAGGATAACTTCATTTACACATGATAGATGATGAAGTGATTCCATTGGTGGATTTTACCTCGCACAGAGCTTGCAAATCTCCAGTGGATATGCACGTAGCCTCATATCAGATGAAACTGATATGAGATCACTATCGATTGATTTGGAAGTATTGAGGTTGTTGAGGGTAGATTACATAAATAGCTGTGTCGGTCACACATGTCCGTACCTCTGGCGGCTTAATTTCTGTCGAAAAATATGCTGGACATATTCAATTGTGAATCAATGTCAGTAAAGTGCATGCCACATTTATATTCTCTTTGCATGCCACTTCCCTCAGGTGTAAATGGAGACAGCATTTTTCATACTTTTTTTCCATGAAAAACATATAAAATATGTATTTTGTAATTGGAACATATTAACAATGGGTACTACTTTCCACACATGCTGAGTAAAACAGACTAATTTTCAATAATTCAACTTTGGGCAAGACTCGTAAATCTTACTTGGAGTTGTCGCAGCAGAAGGAAGCGCTGAGCTTGCACTGCGTGTTGTGTACGCGGACGGCGGGCGGCTTGCAGAACGCAGCCATGATGTGGTGCATGCAGTACCCGCGGCAGCGCGGCAGCGGCGGCTGGAGGGAGACCAGTCGATTCATTAGTTGGAATAGGCTTTACCTAATATCTATATACCATGCATATATGCTATGCATTCTTTTCCTTGGAATATATGCCATTTAATTATATTCTATGATCATCTTCAGTCTTTGGCTACAGTTTCGCCCAGTTTACATTTTGGTACTGAATTTCGTCCCTTCGGCAAAAGGTGTGACGATATGATATATATTCTAAGAAGAATTGTTGGACATGCGACATCTCTGAGTGCCTCAATCACCCTTGCCGTAGGGTAGGTTGGTGTCTCTCCTACTAAAATACTGTAATGGTGAAAACTCCTAGTACCTAAAATACTGTACCTAATGGTGATGATGCTCATATGTATTATGAAGAGATAAAGTTTGGATGTAAGGGAAAAATCTCCGGAACAACTTAAATTAACTATTAAAAAAAAACTTTACTAGTAGAAAGTTATAAAATTACTGAGTGTTATAGGGTATGAAAGGAGAGCGAGTCACGAGTAGATGAGCTAGTCACTATAGATGGATATAAACATTCTTTATTGTTCACTCTAGAAACTACAAAACAAATAGATAACGCTAAATAAAAATAGTGTAACAACTGGCGGCCTTATCGCTAAGAGTGATTCCATTCAGACAATGTTACATTTTATTTATTATTTTAATTACAAGCATCGTCAGAAAAAAAAAATTGAGATGATTTTGTGCTTTTGTGGCGTACCGGAGGTTTCGGTGTGGTGGTCCTGCTGGGAGGCCTTCTAGTGGAGGTCTTCTCGTTCATGCAGCAGGTGCCCTCGTCGGGGCAGTAGGCCCCCTGGTCCACGTTCTCGCAGAGGATGGAGAACAGCCCCGACATGCACTCGCCGCGGCACTTGCGGGTGGGTTTGGACTCGATCGAGTTCAGCCAGCTTACGGGCTGTGGAAGAAACAAATACTTAGTCAGAGAAATCAGAGAAGTCTTTCAGACCTTGTTATTTATTGTAATAGTTATACGTCTCGCTTAAGCATGTTTCAAATTTATTTTAATTTTTTCGCAGATTTTTCAGCAACTTCGATGTCGCCTTTAAAATAAAGCATAATAATTGTGTTCTATTTCCCAGATGAGCACTAACTTATTGGACCACCATGTGCTCAAAAATGCACTATAACCATAGAGATCAAAGTATACGTAAATCTAAAACGTGGTATAACGACATGACCGCACAGATCCGTAGGTCTCAGATTAGAAACCACCTCTTGCGCTACGCTGGTCCCCGAAAACTGCTTCAAAATCAAATCAAAATCAAAATCATTTTATTTGGAAGAATATTGTCATAAGGTCTAGTACAGTAATAATAGTATCAAATATTCTACCTAATAAGGTGTCCAAATGTTTTAGTAATTAAAATTAACCATTGTAGGTCATGGGTACATAAATTTTGTGTTTTAAAAAGTCATCTAATAACATTTGTCAATTAGAAATTTAAATAATTTGTATTTTAAACTATTATAATTAATTTCCTTAAAGCTATCAGGTAATTTATTATAAATGGTGATGGCCATGCAATATACATTTTTACTATGCACTCGTAAGTACTCTTTGTTCTGGAACCAGTAATCTATGCTTACGTCGTTGTTGTCTATCCCTTCCAGGTGCGTCTTTATTCAATGGGAATTGCGTGTGATTTCGTCTTACAAAAATACACATTTCATAAATGTAAAGGCAAGGCAATGGCAAAATATTACATTACTTAAACAGAGGCTTGCATGGTTCGAGAAAAGAAAGCTTGAAGTAAGTCCAAGTTTTCAACAGCTTATGATAACTTACCGCCTTTGTAGTGGTGGGTCTTGTCGTGGGGCGGGGCGTGGTAGTCTCCGCCTTGGTCTCGGTGAGGCAGCACGAGCCCTCATCGGGGCAGTGCGCGTCCTTGTCCACGTTGTCACAGAGCAGCGAGAACAGCCCTCCGATGCAGTCGCCTCGACACTTGTGTCCGCGCTTCGGGCGAGGCGTCGTTGTAGCCAGCTGGAATTATAACGTCAATCTCAGTACATTTATTGCAACGTTAAGATAAGATTTCAAAGTGACGATGATGCTTGGCTCGAACTTGCTCGAAACAGAGGATGAGAGCGCTTTTCATGTCAGTAGTTCTCAGTATCCAACGACTGGACACGGTTTGAGTAACAGCGCCAACAAAGCAGCAGTACTTGTTATCATCTTGCATGCAGGTCTTAATTAGCACATTTTTGATTTGTAATAATTACAAAGTGATCCTGCTTGCATGCTAATAACCAACTTCAGAACATGAGAAGGTTCCCAAATCAACATTTTTAAATGTTATTTTTACAAAAACTTTTGTCCTCCTATCTTATTGCTCCTGATGGTGCTTCAAAACTGTATTTTTTTTTCACATCGGACTAAGTTTGGTTTGACTTCTACCTCTTCTGATGGTAAATGATGATGTAATTGAGCATGTGAACTTGTATAAGAGAAACCTAATCACCTTTTTCTGAAACTAAATTTTTGTTAGTTAAAAGAGGACTAGACCTTAATAGGTTCGCCTTATTGTAAATATAGATCTGCTAATTCAAATCTATGTTCTAAAATTATACAGACTATTTCTAAAACAACTTCAAAGTAGTCACCGCCCACTACCCTGTCCCCAGCCCACTTACAGCGGTAGTTGGCTTCTTGGTCGAATGCTTCTTCTCGTTGGGTATGACGAGGTCGGGCGAGGGCCGGCCCGCGTACTTGTCGCGCGACACGCAGCACACCATGCCGGGCACGCACAGGTCGCGCGACGTCAGGTACGCGTCGCAGTACTGCGTCAGGTGCGAGAATACGCACGTGTCGGGGCAAGCGATGTTGCCTGGAAGCGAAACAAGGCACTTACTTATAAATGCAAATACTTTATTCGTAACTCCAATAATTACATGTGAGTACCTACTAACAAACTACACGCCTGTTGTCAACGCTGCGCGACTACGAATCGTATCGCCACGCATCAAGGTTCATGGTCGCGCAGCGTCAAAACTAAACGTGATAGGTGATAGGTGAAACATGTAGCTCGAACATAGCGAAACACAAAACTAAAACCTTTTTTTTTCCAAGATTAAAATATGAATTATTTCTCTATTGGTTAATACAATGAACAAATTACCTCCAAAATCTGTACAAGCCATAAAATAGATTAAGTCATACGAGCTAAGTCAGCCCTCACAGTCAATACTTAGTCAAATGTGTAAGTAATTACCTAAAGTTACAAATACAATTTAACGTATTTACAAATTCAAAAAACACACCATGTGTTAAACTAGTCTACAGATCTATCTAGTAAAGTTATTCCTAATAGGTAATGAGTGTACCTAATAATTACCACTTTTTTTGTAATTGTCTGGCAAGCTGGTGGTGGTCTCCTGGTCCTCCTCCTCCTCTTCTTCTTCCTCTTCAGACTCGGGGGTGGTGTACGGACGCCGCGTCGACGGCTCCGTCTCATTGCCTGGAATAGACACGCTTACGATATAAATTCCGACAATAAACATAACACGCAACATATCGTCACGCCTTCTCCCCCAAAGCGCTGGCAGAGATGTACAACACCCACACTTCGATGGGATGATATTGAAGTCAGGCGCAGGGATTTGTATCACATTCCAAACCAAGCTTTCGATTGGAAGCTATAATATCGGCGCAACCGTGACCGTTGTGCTATTTTGCTCCTTGGTCATTGTGCGCGTTGGACATTTTGCTCTTTGGACAATTAGTAACCGTTTGTCATTTTGCTCTTTTGACATTACGTGCCTAAACCATTGAAGTAACACATATTTTCTATGCGTGCATGGATGTATAGCTAATAGTCAATATGTGCATTCAAACGCTCATAGTAATGTTCGTGAATACGGGGTTGTGTGTCGTGAGCGAAGTAACACATGCCAGCGTCTGTTGAAAGTGACCCACTCTATCTACTGGTAACTAGTGGCTCTGTGGGCGGAAGACCTCGCGACCGGCTATTATGGCTAGCTAAAACATATTTTGACGTAACAAAACCTCATCTCAGCCTTATAAAGTCTATGAATCGATAAAAAAATCCATAATTATAAGTATCGAACCTCACAAAAATAGCACCTCATAAAAAGCATAGACGCTTCGTTCGCTAGCGCCCGCTCGGTCGCCTGACCAGCTGGCTAAGTTAGTTGTACTCACTCTGAGGGTCGTCAGCGCAGCACTTCATGTTGGCGCTGGGGCAGGTGACGTCCTCCAGCACCTGCGGGCACATCATGGAGGCGAGCGAGTTCATGCACACGCCCGGGCAGTCCTTCGACTCCGCCTGCTGGTCCAGCGTGTCGAGCAGACCTGCAGGACAGACGAAGAACCACTGTTAATACATATTTTTTGATGAAATAGGTCGACGTTTGCCCTGATGGAAAGCGATGAGAAGCAAAGTTTTTTTATGACAAGGATAATTAGTGACTTTTAAATTGACTTAGAGTTATAAGTAGGTAAATAATTTAAATTTGATGTTGTGACCTAAGATGGAGCGCGTCGGCCTAGAAAGTACTTTTTCACTTTTGCCTAGACAATACCCAGGTAGCAGTTGGAAATAAAACCAGAGGCAATATAACTCACCACTCTATAACTTATTGCATAAACAAAAAAAAACAATTTGGAGCCTAAGAATCAATTCAAGAATTTTAGATTAGCGCCGAATCGAAAATGGACAGATAGGTTCAAATACCAACTGAGGCTCTGGTTATTTTTTTCGTCAGTGAGGCCAATGTAAAAGTTTCATCAATTTTGACCCGATCTAGACTTTTAGAAACCTTTGATAAAGAAATCCTTAGTTTAAATAAAAATAAATGATTAGTGTCAAAAATATACACATTAGTACAAAAATACTACTTATACTCGTATTATAAACCCGGTAGTTACTTGTTTATGCTTGAATGGAATGACGAATTGGATTGGATGAAATTAAGAATGGAAATAGTACATAGGTACATAGTCTTACTTTTCGACCACAGGTAACACCGCAGGCGCAGCTAGTTATTAATAGGAAAACGAGCGAAAATAAAAAGGAAATTTTAGTTTGCCTCAAACCGGCCTAACTCTGCTTATTGCTGGCCCTAGACAACTGTCACTGGTCTCCAGCTCGAGCATGTTCTAACAGCGCTTATAAATGTTACCATGTTGATCTAACTCGCTGGGTAATAATGCAATAAAGCATCGTGTGACGTCACGCGCGTCATCGGCGACTTTCGCGCGGCCATCGACCCACGAAAGGAAAGCCCGCCCGACCGGCGGACAAGTGGACACCCTACTCGATATGCATACACCTCGTCTAGCTGCCGATGGACGCACGTGTTCAACATTATTTTTGAAACTAGACAGGTGTATAACACCCACATTTCGCCGGATGATATTCAGTCCCAAATGTGACAGGGAGCGAGCCTGTTGCCATACACTGGGCTCCAGTTTTGTAGCTCTTCAAACTATTAGGAAACCAATTCCCTCAATCGTTTTATAAGTTAGAATTTATTCTTTAAATTAAACTAGGTTGTTTTTAAAAAAAGTAGGAATATTAAAAAAAAAAAAACAAGAAAAAGACAAAAGACTGTAACATTTTGTCATGTTAGTCCTAACACCATCTACCGCAATCCACTTTCCAAGACACCTCAAAAACCACATTCGGTCAAGCCCTTGAAGCGGTAGGTCAAAACAAAGAAACATGTTTCATTTTATATTGCACTAGCTGTCACCCCGCGACTTCGTTCGCGTTTATTATTTAAATATAAATATGTGAGCTATCCTATCTGTTAAGTTAGATCGAACTGCACACGGTGTGCAAATTTGGTTGAAATT
This sequence comes from Peribatodes rhomboidaria, assembly GCA_911728515.1. Taxonomy (NCBI): domain Eukaryota; kingdom Metazoa; phylum Arthropoda; class Insecta; order Lepidoptera; family Geometridae; genus Peribatodes; species Peribatodes rhomboidaria. The sequence continues at coordinate 1,201,421 of OU452184.1, read as the reverse complement.
GGTTAAGTAGTTTAGGAGTCTATAGCGGACAAACAACGTGACACGTAATTTTTATATACATATTAAGAAGAAGATATGATTTGGTGCCAAGAAATAATTTTTGGATTGTATTGTATATACACACCCAAAAAAACATTATCCTCCTTCTATTTAGTCGCGTAAAGGCAAAACAAATCGAAATTACATCCCGTATTAAAGACTTACAGCGTTACTACACACAAATTAACAACTCCATTCAAAAAAATCCTCTACAGCAAAAGACATCAACGTGCACCTTGCTACGGCGAATATATTGTTTGTCATTGCGAGGTAAGTATTACAAATTCGTTTCGGAGTGACATAGAGTATTTTTTAGCTAGTTTTATTTCACACTAGCTGCGCCCCGCGGTTTCACCCGCGGTTAAAAAGTATCATATGTGCTATTCTAGACTATAATCTATCTCTGTGCCAAATTTCATTCAAATCTGTTCAGCCGTTCTGGCGTGAAAGAGTAACAAACATCCATTCTTACAAACTTTCACGTTTATAATATTAAGTAGGATAGGATTTTAGTTTGAAAACTAACTGCTCATAATTACGCCGACGGTCGATAAAGACAATCGTTAACATCTTGTCATTTCTTATTGTTAATTGTGTTAGGGCGTTCCTAGACAGGTCATGTTTTCACCGCATTTTTTTATTTTATTTTTTATGTACAATAGGTGGGCGTTTGACTACCAACTCGCCTGATGTTAAGCGACGTTGTGGTCTAAGATGGAGCACGACGACCTATAAGGTACTTATTCACTCTAGCCTTGAATTTTTGTAGAGTAAAGAAGTACAAAGACGGCAGTTGAGTGAAGCGCTACAAGTGCGCTACTTGCTCAGACCCGTCTTCGGAACGGTTACACCGGGCTACATCCCGAAACACGACTAGGTCATTTCACGGCATGGCTTGGTCCGGTGGGTGGTAACTAGCCACGGCCGAAGCCTCCCACCAGAGTTTGCTACCCGGTTAGCACTACCCGGGGACCACGTGTAGGGAATCAGAATAAAGTACACTCCTACGGACGTGGCTGGACCAGCAATATTTTGAGTGTGGCTGAGCCATTTATTCATACATTTCTAACATAGCTAATGATGGCCGGGCCACAGTCGGCAGTCTTCTTCTTTCTATAATATAAAAATGAATCGCTGAGTGTGTTGCTAAGCTCAAATCTCGAATACAGCTGAACCGATTTGCTAATTCTTTTGTTTAGAATATTCCTTAAAGTACGAGGATGGTTATTACGTAGAGAAAAAGTAAAAAAAAATGCCTAAAAAAAAGAGACGGTACGAAGTTTGCCGGGTCAGCTAGTATTGCAATAAAAATATGACCCGTCTAGAAGCGCCTTTATTAATTGATAATTTATTTTCCTCAAATTTATTTTTCGTCATAATCATCATCTACCCACCCTTATCCCACTCTGGGATCGGTATAGTATGTACATTTCCTCCGTTTGTGCCTATCGTCATCTCAGCATTCATGTCCTCTTTCACGCAGCTCATCCGTACTTTAATCCTCGTACTTCTCATAATATCAGAGACCAAGCCACAACTTGCGCAAAAATTAGTCAGTCATACTTAATATTACCGCCTCATCAATACAATAAATGTGTCCAATTGACCTGTCCATCTATTTCAATAGCGGCTTGAGCCGAAGATGAAAGATGTGTGTCGGACAGTAATGATGATGATAATTAATGGTTTTTATTAAGGACTGGGGTAGTACACGTTAGTAGGCAATGAGGTTTTAGTATCAGGGTCAGAGTGAGACCTATTAGTACTTTAATATATGGAATATACAAGACATGAATACCATGTGTAATTGCTATCTTTGTAGTTTCAACTATGTATGTAGGTACTACTGTACTTTTTCTGTTAGTTTTTTGTTTAGTTTACTAGAGTCCGCCGTTTTGTTTGGACATTTCTTTTCACAATCTATGACAACATATTCTCTGATCTCTCTCGTTTAAAAAGTAGGAGTGAGAGACACCAAGTTAACATCTCACGCGTCAGAATAGGGCCTCAGGTACGAATCACGATTTTTAAAACCAAAACTTCGATCTTGTTCCACAAAAAACATACACATGAACACAGAACGGAGAAGCTCTTTGGAAGTCGGTAATTAAATATCTGTCTCCATTCAACACACTAAAATACTCACTCATTCGTCGCCATTCAAGACGCCGCCGTCAATGCAAATAGGCTAGTAAAGTTTCAGTTACCGCGGCGGCGCGGCGAGTGTAATTAGACCCGAGTCGTATGCGCATGTACTTTCGTTTTCGGCGCTGGTCGATTTCTCCGCGTTAGGTCATCGAGTAACGGTGCGGCGAGCGGAGTTAGCGGGGTTAGGGTGAGGCCTGAACTTAAAACCAGACTGAGGCCAGAGGAGCTCGGCGCGGGCGCAGATACTGCGTCATCGCACTTCTTACAAATACGTGCATAAAAGTATGCAACTACAGTTTTAATTTCAGATGCTAGAGTAGTCAGACTGTCTGTCAAGAGCAGCAGTGGATGTTTCAGATTTTTTTTTAAATTTTAGTAAAGTAATTGATTTAGAATTTACTATTATTTTTATTCCTGTCCATCCCAACAGGTATCAAAAATGTATTCATTTGCTGCTGAAACTATTTGCTAGACAGCCGACAAAAAATTGCTTTTGGTAATAAAGTCGCGTAATGTAGTAATGTGTAATGTAGTAATGTTTTTCGTTCCTGACTCTTTTGGAGGTATATTGCATGAGATATATGGAGGTATATTGCTGATTTCGTGCATGATGGCACTTTTGGGTAGGTGTTTTTCGAGTGTGGCATATCGGGACTCGTGTATAGCGGAACAAATCTGTTTATTTTTCTTTAAGATATTTTTATGGACTGTTTTTAGTTTTTTTGTCGCTTTAATTTTATTGATAGGTAGAGCATGCCAGTGCTGGGGCCAATTATTTAAAAAGGAAATACACCAATAGGTTCATTCAGCGTTTCAGAAACGGCTGGTAGTAAAATACGAAAAAGAATGATTCAGTCAATCAGCTAGAGTTATACCGTAGCTCTTATCGGTGGAGTACTTTCAAAGCTTGACCGTTTTTATGCCATACGTGGCAAACAAGCTAACGGGCCGTCTGATGGTAAGTGATCACTGTCGCCTATGAATACCTGCAGGGCCAGCATGACCCATAGACAATTCTTTCCACAGTTTTTATCCCGCGAGAAAGAGAGAAACATATCCGTATTCTAGCTTCGTCGCATCTAAGCGTGGAAAACGGTAGAAACTAAATTTTGTCCCCGGTCGTGTTAGCCCTTCTGTAATACCAGAGGCGTCAGAAATACGTTGCCGAACCGTAAGGACCGTCTTTAAAACATGGTCAAGTGTTATCCCCTTTTTTCCTGCTTTATTCCACGCCGTCCGAGAGTATACAGTCCGATGGCCAGACCGAACCGTCCAAACAGCCTAGCTAACGGCACTGCTAGGCCGGAATGCGGACCGCCGCGCGGTGCGGTAATCGGGCCCAATGTGCCCCGGCAAGGTCGCGGACGACCTCAGCCGCGAATTTGGGTGACGCCAGGCTATTGACCTCATTGTCATTGAACAGTTGCTGGAATAGCTTTCGCAGCTGTACGCCGGTTTTCCGTTTTCTGAAAATATGTCGAAGGTGTTCTAAAAGACTGTCAGATCTTAGAGATCTCAGACTGAAGTCAGATCGACTAAGAACTGTTGTTGACAGTGACATGAATTACGTTTTTTTTTATCCAATCTTGAAAAATTAATTTCTTTATCAGACAAAAATATCCACAATCTAATACTATGCTAATTGTATCCTTACATATAATACTTCGATTGATCGTTGTTAATCACATAAATTCAATTCAATTAATGGAACCACACTTAATTTTATGCTTTGACAGAAACGTTTTCATTATATAAATGAAAGTTTGTAACCAAGTTCAAGTAAGTAGTGACTCAAAATTATCGACTCATTCCATGTCCCTGATTGTTTTCGTTTGACGTTCGAACCTACCCTAAACAGCACGCATCCTCTCGGCGCGGAATGCGGCCGTAACGGACACCGAGCGCGCGCCACCGGCTAGCCGCGAGTAGCTAGCAGCGAGCGGCTAGCATAGCAGCCGGCTGCTTCAATCAAATGGCTTTTTTCCACTTCCCAGGATGGCTCGGCCCGTCCCAACACGGTACGGTACCGCCGGGGGATCAAGAGCGCTGTGCTGGTGCCGTCGCCGGTAGGAGCGCCATACATTAATGTTATACTCCGCCAATGACATTATTGTTATACTCGTAATACTCAGTTGCCCTCTCTGTACATTGACAATGTTATTTTCGCATGCCGGTAGGTTAAGACATGGCTCAGCTACTTTGAATATTTATTTTTTAAAATTTGTAAAATTTACCCATGTTTTGCGAAATAAATGATTTGATTTGATACATTTTCATTCATTTATGCGTCCTAAGCTACCGTGCCGTGCCGTGCCGGGAAGTGGAAAAACGCCTAATGGTATGTGATGTGGCCCCACACGCGGCCGATCGATCACTCAAGTCGACACAGCAGACGAGGCTCAGCTGTACGACTCCTCGTATAGTGCGTCGTATAACGTGTAGTGTTTTGTAATATACTGAGCTACTTATCATGTTTTATGACTATCGAAACACACCACATCGAATGACACCTCAATCAATCATCACACGGATTAATTAAAATCTTTGTAGCATTAAGTAGCAAACTTGAATACTTTACATTTGTGATTGTATCGTATGCCTGCGTACGTTGCACAATAATTATATTATGATATAATTATATCATAAGTTTTTTTTTGTTTTAAATCTTACTTGCTTTTTAGTTTAGATAAATGTTAATTTTAAAATAATGTACTGTATGTTAAATACAATTTACAATATTGATGCAAATCCAATGTCATAAACATGCTCAGCATTTTTCTGTGTAACAACAGATTTTTTCATAATTTAGGCGTTGCTTGGTCTGAAGAGCAAAAGTTACTTATATTGAATGTTGTAATGTTGAACGTGAAGCGTTCTAAATCTCGTGCATTATTAGTAAATTGTTATATTGTACGTAGGTATTAATTCACTTTCAGCGCGTGCGCAGTCGCTTGCGATGATTTCACCGAGAGCGGACGAACTCAGGGGCGTTTCTGAGGTTTTCAGGTCGTTTAATATGACTTTCTTTTGACAAACATGCCAAGAGAAAGAGGTTGCTCTAGCAACGACAGCTATCGTAATTAAAAGTTTTAATTTTAATTGTCTATTTTTTTTTACTTAATGGACTTTCTAAATAAAAGTTAGGAGAAATACGACATACTCAATACTGTTCTGTATTGGCTTTACTGTCTCTATCATTTCGCGAAATTGCAAAAAAACGATTATTTAAAAAAATAGTACTTATCGTCTGAATCCGTCCCAGAGTTTAAAACGCAACATGTTCCAAATCCAACAATTGCTACAAATGACATGACACGCCATGATAATGTTTGATGATGCGTTATCATGTAACACGACATGTAAGTTAATTGCTGATTGCATGTTTTTCATAAATTGCTCTATGTCATGTAATCCAATACCTTAAATTGCTCTATGATTTGTCTACATAGTCATTGACAAGAATAAAATAAAACGTACAGTCATATACAGTCGAAACGAGGTCTCACTGTCTACCGGGATAACTCGGCACTTGTTTGTATCGTTGATCTGACCTTCATAAAATTTTGCAGACATGTAGTTTGTCTCAATAGAATATAAGACTTGTATCATGAGCTAAATCGAACGAGGGGTTGTGGAGATCTGCGAGGTCTTCGTTCGAGGCCAACTACCAGTTTTGTATACGGTACACTATAAATATAGGTACCTAGGTATTAGAATAATAGAAATATTATATTATAAATCTTCTTCTTAGTCGTTTACACTCTTGTCAGAGCGGTCAGGGTGGTGGCTCGCTTCACAAGTCGTCGCCATTCGTCACGTATAGCAGCCTTTCTTGTGTTTATGGAGCCGTTAAGTGCAGCCCTTATTTGATCAGTCCACCGTAATGGTGATCTGCCGCGTGGTCTCGTCCCCTCAATTTTGCCCTGCACCACAAGGCGCTCTATGGAGTCGTGGCCGCGTCGCGATACGGCTATGGATGGCTATGGATATGGATATTATAAATACATATATATAAATCGTCACGCAGTTTCTCCGAAGGGGCTGGCAGAGGTGTACAACACTTTGCCGGACGATATTCAGTCCCAAATGTGACAGGGGGCGAGCCTGTTGCCATACACCGGGTTCCAGTTATGTAGCAGATGATATTAAATACGCACTTATGTTTACACAATCAACAAATTGGTGCGTGCCTTCGGCTGGGTCCGAAAGCGCTCTTTCTCTGGCTTGAGAGGCGGGCCTTCTCCGACTAGGCTATCATGGTTGATTCATAAGACAAAATGTTGGGACTACTCATATCAACATCAGTCCCGGTGATAAAAACTATGGAATTATAAAACCTAAATTTAATTACATAACCTTTACATCTAAACCCAACACTACTTACTACAATATTGGCACAACGACTCAAACCGTGTTTTGGCCTCCGATGTACCAAGAAACGCCCACCCTTCTCTGTTTTGAGCATAAACCAAAAAAACGTAAGTCATTTTTTGAAAGTGAATTTAGTTCATTAAATACAAGGAAGAAAACGTTCTCGACTTGACCTTGGCGTACTTTATGATTTCATTTCGTATTTCGTAACAATATTTCTCAAACTCTGTGATGATTCATATTTCCTGCATACTTCCTTTAGACAGTTATGAGTCAGGTCATGAAGAAAGCTCTGCTCAAAGTCTGGGCTTTACGTAACCATTTCAATTTCAGAGCCTGTTTTGTAATCATAAATAAGTTATGAGTTTAAAAATTCGGATACTTTAATTAGTAACTCTCAGTTATTGATTAAAGCAAAATACAAAAGTATATTTTTATTAGTCACGTAAATTCAAATCATAAATAAATTCATGGCAATACAAGTAAGTAAAAGTTAAAAATATAAAAAAAACCCCGACACTGATTTACATTAAACATAGCTAAGAACTCTTCCAACTAATTCACTTTAAAAACAAAATCAAAATTGGTTCATCCGTTTGGCATATACAGATATATGTAGATAGATATATAGATAGATTTGAGATATACGATGCCACAGACAGATACACAGAGACTACAAGCTTGTAATACCCCGTCGTATTTGCATCGGAGATTAGAAATACAATGATAAGTAATCTAAATATCAAGTAATTTAGCCCTGACCGTTCCCGTTGCATTAGTGCCCATAACACAGCGTTACCTCGTTGAATGACAAACGCTAACCTTTGCACCAGAAACGCAAGCGTATCTTCTGCATTACGCTCTTTGTATCTAGAGCTAGTCTTCAGTTTTGTTTTCACTGTAATCCTGTGCCCTAACTCGCCAACAAGTTTTTTGTCATTCGATCCCCAACAACCCATGGTCTCAATGGTGATGGGCACGAAGAAGCAGTGAGGCTCCATCGTAGAGTACTTCTGCCTCTTACTAATTAAGTATTCAAATATTTATGATGTGTATTTAGGTATAATTTTGCAAAAAAATGTCTCAATATAAAGTACTTGTTGAGGTATTTAGATCGGTCTATTATCAGGGAAATCTTAAAATGATATAAAAACAATAACGATAATTGTTTTGTTGGCTTTAACGTACAATAATTTAAGAGTAAGTTTTTGTGCTGTTTAGTGTACATTTTTACGTTTTGTATTAGGTAAGCGCATATTTTGTAAACCACTAAAATAGGGAGACAAACTTCTTTGTTTTGAATACTGACAATCAAAAATCAATCGTATTTTCTACTGAAAAGTGGTTAATTATATGTACATTCAAACTGTTTCAGTGTGGCATCTATTTGCAATAGTTGCATACTTATTGTTTTCTACATTTTTCTTCCAAGCTCGACACGGTTTCCTTTTTGCTTTGCTTTTTACATCACAATGACAACTTCAGTGAGATATTACTCAACACTTCGCGCTCAATATGACATTCATCTTTCAATAAAGACGGGCAGGAAAAAGTAAAAGTCTCGTATAATCGTACATTTTATGGAAAACTATGTGTTTATTATTGCCACTTATGGCCGTAACAGCTAATCTGATTTGGATGAAATTTGGCTTGTATGCAGCTACGTAGCTTATACTTTGAATGAATATTTCGCGTGTCTCTAGGCTTATTTATAGTCTATCAGGGCGGCAGGGGTAGATGATTGAAACTTATTTGCACTTGTTTGCACAGTACAACGCTGAGCTTACTCCTATTGCCAAACACTTTTATCTGTTTAATATATTTTGTAATCAACTGTGTATAAGTTAATTCTGTTGTTTGTCAATAAATTATTTTTATTCTTATTCTTATTTTTCACATGAATTATATTTCTAATATTCTTTTCATCACAACAACATCAATAGAGTAGGCAGGGAAGACTGAGCAGTGTGGATGTGCGCTGCTGCATTTTTCCTACATTGCACTATTACATTGTAGCGCATATTGCTACAAACACATTAGAATACTCTTTATTCTGTAAAATAAACAGTTTCTATAGTATATCTATAGTCTGTACGAGTACATGTCTTACTTTGTATCAAAGTTAAGAGAAAGTCTTCCAGACGCGGCGACGCCTCTACTCAATATTTAATTATTTATCAAGGTACTGGTTTTTTCTGAACAAGCGGCGCGGCCACACATGGTCGAGTCGTGAACGGGCCGGCTCGTGGTGGTTTGTCTACTCTTTGTGTATCTGATGCAAGTGTTTCATGGGTTGGGTGATGGTTTAATTATTGCTATTAGAATTAATACTATAATTTTAGGAGAGTTAAGAAAAAAGCACAATATTAGTGCTTTTTAAGTGAGTGTTTCTTTCTTTTACGATTATTATCGTTGCTGGCATATCGAGTAAATCGAGTTCCACTGCAGGGCGAAGGCTGGTAAAATTAAGATAATGTTCGCTTTAAACCTAACAAACCAAACCAAAAAAAAAGTTTTAATTCTATTTTCATTTAGTAAAAATTAATAGAAAATTTATTATGTTTAGTAACTTCTCTAGTAGCCAGTCTTTACATTTGATTTAAAAATGAAGAGCCGCTAAATTTAATTTAGCGTAGCTATATCGTGTGCGCAGCGCGTTGGAGTCTTTTGTTCGAACAACTCAAAGAACGGCGAACTGAGACATATTCCATATTTCAAAAACTTCTGAGCCGATTATGCTCATATTCAAGTTGAAACATTGTATTGCAATGAACTGCTAGCCTACAAAATTTCATGAAGATTGGATGAACCGTACTCTAGCTATCGGCAGACAAACAAACAAACAGATGCAGATACATTAACATAAATAGAAATGCTGTGTTGTCCACTCTACACTCTGTGTTGTACACAGTATACTATAAGAACTCGCTACCCTTGGTCCATAAGATCTACCTTCAAAGTGTGCCTTCTTGTAGAAGAAGGTAGCTTCTATAATCTGGTAATTCTACCTTCAGTGATTTCCAGCGGAAGGCCGCGGCCCAAGGCCAGCCCGTGCGGCGGAGCGGCGCACGCGCAAACACTAACGGAGCTCGCGCCGTTACCGGCACATATACCGCTGACGCCGACGGACCATCATCACTTCACTATAGTTTCATTCAAATGAATTGAAAGAAAAATTACCGTTTTTGCATAATAATAATAATTTTAGTGATAAATTATAAACCCTGATCAGATAATCGAAAAGCCAATGACCTTTTGTCTTAACCCACATTTAGGCTTCAAATTGGCCTCAGTAAAGAGGAATAAGACAAAGGTCAATGAAGTATTTCCTTATTCAATCTGAATATAGTAACTAACTATTGAAGTGTGTAGGCTTTGATTTGGAGGGAGACCTATTGTAGAAAAAGTAGGTATCTTTTTTTTTCAGAGCCCATCCATCAATTACAAATGAACTAGTACAGATAGTAATTACAATAGTCTGTACTATAAATGGCCTTACTCGCCTAATTTATGAAGGGTTTGTCAGTAATTCTCGAAAGACGCAATTGCCCTACAGACACATTTATACCAGTTGACCTTATATGTATAGGTAAATAGATAGATACTTTTTATTACACGTACACATGAACGTAGAACGTTCATGCACGTACATTATACGTTGGAAATATAAACAACGGTAAAACTATTAAGATATAATATTTATTTCAAATTCAAATAGAGCATATCTCGATTATTATATTATGTATTATTCTTCCAAAGCATAGATATTTTTCTTTTACGTGATTAAATACTTGACATGTTTAAAAATTAGATAGAGTTTTATGTGAGTCTTGACCACTATTTCCAAAATAGTGCAAAGTCATAAAATACTACGTGATCGGCGCGCGGCGTAGCGCACGTGAGCGCGTTTATGTCTTTTAGTCGGTGTATATAGTATTCTACAGCGGGGTTCCTAAACTTTTAAGTTACGGAACACCCACTCAATTCCTTTTGTTTCATGGAACCCCATGTCAAATGGTTACAAATAGAAGACACTATAATTTAAATAACAAGTAAAATTAAAAGAAAAACAAAAAACCGGGCTGCAAAATGTTGTACCCTATGTCACTTCCACTATCAAGACGATTCAAATGACACCTCACATGTCGAAATACATGAAACTGTTTAGGCCGTAGGCCGTGCTAAGGCATATACATCCAAACACTCAAAAAACATAACCCTCCGTCTTGCGCAGTCGGGTAAAAACAAAAAAAAATACCTACCACCTACTAATCAATACCTACTGACATAACAGTACTTAATGCGTTATTTTTTAACACATTTTTTTTGGGACATTTCAAACACGGTCGCCTGACCCCAAACTAAGCAAAGCCTGTACTATGGCTGCCAGAGACTGATATACATACTCAGATATTTTTTAAATACATACTTAAATAGAAACTAACACCCAGACATAGAACAAACACAAATGCTTATCACATAAATGTTTGCCCTAGGTTTGAATCGAACCCACGCCCCCAAGCTCAGAAGGCAGGTTCATTACCAACTGAGCCACCGAGGCAGTCCAAATACTATATTTTATAATAATAATTGTACCTAACTGTGATATTATATAACAGCAGTTTTTTTTGTTTTTGGAACTCTGGTGACTTTTCCTCATAACATTCCACGTGCTAACTCAACATAAAGAAAACTGGAGTAAATTGGGAGAGAAAAATTACTCTATTTCTACATGTATTTTTCGACAAAAAATATATTCGACTTAAGCACCTTTTGAACGGCGGCCGGTTCGCAACCCCTTTCCACCGGCACTCGCGGCGACCGCTCTGACTCAGTGCAATTTTCACCGGAAATAACTCTCGTCATCATTCATTAGCCACTCTGTGCCGCTGGATAATTTATAGACATGTGTGTCGCCGGGCGGCGCGCGGTGCTGATTAGTCGCTAGAAAATATTTGCATACCAGCTACGCCTCGCGGTTTCACCCGCGGCTAAAAAGATACCTTTGCTTTAAACCAGAGCTTACGCTGTCGCCATACCGATAAGATAACATAGTTTGAGCGTGAAGAAGTAACAATACATACTAACAGTAACAAACATTAACACACACATACTTTCGCTTTTGTGATACGAGTATACTATAGCAACCGTAATTTTTTTCGGGATGAAGTACCCAATGTCCTTTCCTGTACCCCTGACAACGTGTATGCAAAACTTTATGTTGATCAGTTGAGTAGTGAAGGCGTGAAAGCGTAACAAACAAACGAACAAACTGACTTTCGCATTTATCGACCGAGCAAGCGTCAACGAGCGAAGCGTCTATGCTTTAGCTTCGGCAAAACTGTTTTCCTATGTCCGAATTCTGTCCGGATTTCCTTCCGGATTCCGGATGTAAATAATAAAATTTTGTATAATTATCAAACATGGCTACAAAATTTCAATTTTATTGGTTGAGTAATGCGACTTGTAGAGAAGGACAGATGTCAGCCGCGATGTCTCCAGCTCACAGAGTCACTAGTAATATTAGTTAGAGTTTGCATATTTTTTCCTTATGTTTAAAACTAAGCTTTAATCCTACTAATATTATAAACGCGAAAGTTTGTAAGAATGGATGTTTGTTACTCTTTCACGTAAAAACTACTGAATGGATTTTAATGAAACTTTACAATAATATAGCTTATACATCAGAATAACACATAGGCTACAATTTATAAAGATATTGTGTGAATTGACCAAAATATAACGAAGTTTCAAGTAAAGGGCGGTCCGACGCACGGCAGGTGAGGAGGGGGAAGAAGTCACTCATCGCTGCGCGCGACCCGAACGCGGGCAGACGCGTGGGGGCAGACGTTGTTGACGGTTGTGTCTGTTTTACGAATTTTCAAGGCACTAGCAATTTGTTAAAAACGCATTGTATTTAAAGTAATATAGACCCAAAGTTAAATATTGGCAGGATATTTTTTTGTGAGGAGTTTGGGGTGGAGCACGTACAAAAATATACATCATTTTTATTTTTATTATCATAGATAGGTTACTTACCTGTTAGTTACGAGTATGAAGAATTTCTTCGTTTTTACTTAAATAACATTAGATAGGTTTTAGGTAGGTAAGTAATTGGTCCTTTTTTGGTTGTTTTGGTTCATTTATAATAATGTAAATAAACATATCATCACGCCTTTCTCCCGAGGGGGCTGGCAGAGGTGTACAACACCCACACTTCGCCGGACGATATTCAGTCCCAAATGTGACAGGGGGCGAGCCTGTCGCCATACACCGGGCTCCAGTCATGTAGCAGATGACATAATAACACAGCAGCAATAATAATCCTACTAATATTATAAACGCGAATGTTTGTATGTTTGGATGGATGTTTGTTACTCTTTCACGTAAAACTACTGAATGGATTTTTTTTTTAAACTTAATAGGCTTGCGTTTGGCCAGTACTCCATGCACGACAGAACCTGTGCCTTAATGACAGCAACTGTTCCGGCGTGAAGTACCGTCGCACCTTCGAGAGGATACCCAGCTTTTTAGCAGCTAATTGAGCCTTAGACTCAATATAGGAGCCGAAGTTGAGGGTCGAAGTCAAAGAAACGCCTTAAAGCTCCAGGCTGTTATTAATCGGGATGGATACACCTCGAAAAGTAGGACCCAGTTCGAATGGCCTCCTTTTTGCGGAAAACAGACACGCCTGGGTTTTAGCCGCGTTGAACTTGACCAGGTTGGCATCACCCCAACTGGAGACTGCCTGGAGGGACAAGTTCAAGCGCTCGAACATGTCAGCCCTTAGAGACCGGATTTGAGACCCTCTAGACTGTGCGCTAGACTTATTGCTTTCCACAACAGTGCTGTCATCTGCATACCCAAAGATACCGGGCTTAAGCAGATCATTAATGTGCACCAGGAAGAGTGTCGCAGAGAGCACGGATCCCTGAGGAACCCCGGCATTTATATTCATTCGATCAGACGAGCAACCGTCAACGACAACTCGAATGGATCGGCCCCTCAGAAAATCCGAAATCCACGCAACAAACCTAGCGGTCAAGCCAAACGAAGTGAGCTTGCTGATAAGACTGTCATGCCAAACCCTGTCAAAAGCTTTGGAGATGATTTTAATTAAACTTTACAATAATATAGCTTATATATCAGAATAACACATAGGCTACAATTTATAAAGATATTGTGTGAATTGTCCAAAATATGACGATTAGAGTCAAGTAAGTAGGAAAAAATCTACCATCGGCGAGCTATTCTGGCGTGCGCTGGAAAAACCGCTAGAGTTACGAGTACACATGTGTAATGTATGATGGAAATATTCATCTTAAATAGGCCTACAAAAAAGTCCGCCGCGGTATAAATCTATATCTTATGCGTAAGCCATTATAGTGATCACACTAATATTAAAAAGGACAAAGTTTGTGATCGTTCATCTTCGCGCTCAAACTGCTGGACCAATTTTGACAAAATTCAGTATAGAAGTAGCTGACACCCTTGATTAGAACATAGGCTACTTTTTATCCCGGAAAATTTAACTGTTCGCGTGGGCTAAAAAATGCGTCTAAAACGTATAAACCACTATAGATTTACACGGTTTGGACGCATTTTTGTTTTTTATACACATTTTTTGATCCCTTAAAATATAGTGTTCCCGTGGGATGAGCAAGGAATTTAAAAAAAGTGTTACTCATATACGCTTTTTTAAAGTAGATTTAATTTGACGTTTTGAACGCACTTTTTCATAAATAGGTACCAACAATTTCTTATTATTTCCTAAAAATATAGTGTTCCCGCGGGATGAGCAAGGAAACACGTATATTAATTAATTACTATAAAGTACAATAGTATTAATTACTATAAAGGCGAAAGTTTGTGAGTGTGTGTGTTTGTTACTTCTTCACGCTCAAACGGCTGGATCAATTTTAATGAAACTTAGTGTGGAAATAGCTGACATCCTGGATTAGTACATAGGCTACTTTTTATCCCGTAAAAATATAGTGTTCCCGTGGCATCCCACGGGATCATCAGCTCTTCAGCAAGAAATCTAAATATATGAATTTGTTACTCTTTTAAACCCGAAATAATATTATAAATGCGAAAGTTTGGATGGATATTTGTTACTCAATCACGCCAGAATGGCTGAACGGATCTGGATAAAATTTGGCACAGATATAGCTCACGTCCTGGACATAGGCTATAATTCACACTCAACAATAGTCAAAATTTCCGTTTTAAATGGTAATGTTTTTGTTTACCTAGCCTGATACCTTCTATTACCTTCAGCTTCGTCTAGCCCGGCAAACCAAAAGCATCCGTGAAGTAAATGCAAGCTGCGGTGTCGTTTGAGCTGTGTAAAACCGCACGCGAATTGAACGTGGTGATCTGTCACGTAAGTTTTTCTAGGGAATAGGTACCTTTTACCTACTGACCCCGGGGGCAGGCTGGGTAGATATGTGGGAAGCTCGCCAGAGGCAGCATACCCGCTAAAACCCCTAAAAACCTTAAAAACCCTAGGGTATTCCACCTCGGCGCAAAATATCGGAGCTACGGGAACGCTCTCATAGACGACCACGGCCCCCGCAGCGCTAGCCCCTTTGGGCACCTCCCCGAGCTCTTCCTCGCCTGTGTCGAACACCAGACACATCGTCATCATCATCTACCTTGCTCGACCGGTGAGCGCCTGACATCCTAACTAATATTATAATGCGAAAGTGAGTTTATTCGTTTGTTTGTATGTTTGTAACGCTTTCACGTCTCAACTACTCAATCGTCTTGAAATTTTGCATTCATGTTGTCTGGGGTACAGAAAAGGACATAGGAACATACTTTTATTCCCGAAAAAATAAACAGTTCCTGTGGGACCGCGGGTGAAACCGCGGGGCGCAGCTAGTAATACTCTAAAACAAGTTGCATGAAAACTCGCATACTTTTTCTTTACTATTACTCTTCATACTCGGTATATATTTCATACTCGGTACTTTATCTAGCTTTTTAACTAACGCAAACGTTTAAATTAAAAGCCATTTAAGCTCAATTGCACCAACTAACTTGAACTGCAACTGTACGCTTTGATTATTGTAAAAAACACTATGAAAGCGTACCAAAGCGTAACCAGCCGTAAAAATCTTTGGTTTCCAGAGATTTTACGGCTGGTTACGCTTACTTACGGTTATGGTTAAAGTTGGTGTAACTCAGCCTTAGAAATTTGATCTTAAGATCAATCTAAAAGAGAGTCCTATCCTGCTTGTAACGTGGTGGAAAAAAAAAAAATAAAAAAATTTAATTTAATATTTAATATTTAATATTTAATATTTAATAAAGGTAAAAGTTAGGTTGAGGTGAAAAGTGGTCCACGTTATCGGGGGGGAGATGGGACAAAAGGAGAAATGGTGGCAAATGAAACTTTTGCACCTGTATTAAAGAGCTTGAAGAGCTGAAGCTAACTGTACCTTTGAGGAAGGTGTCGCAGCTACCTAAGCGAACAAAAACAAAATTAAACCTGGATAAGCTTAAGTCGATAAGAACAAAGACCTCTGTTACCAAAGACCGTATTGTTGTTTATCTGTGAGTTGCTGTGTGAGAACAAAATTAAAAGATTTGTTTTTAAGGTTAAATCAAAACTATTTATTGGTCGGAACCATAATTACTTAAAGTACATGCAATTTTCTTAAATTTAAAGCGAGTATTCTTACTCTGTAATGACCAGAAGGGTCTTAAGCTTAAAATTCTACAACCTTAATCGTTATAGAGTTAAATACTATTTAATACTATATTTTAACACACTTAAATTGAAGCGAACCTATTAAAACCAAATCGCTTAGAATGTAGTTATGAAATTACAGCTCTGGTGCTAATACTGTCTGTAATATTAAAGTAATATAAACTAATGTGATTCTAAATGTTAATTCACAATCAATGCTAGTAAATCGGTAGCTAAGCGATTTACTAGAACAACAAAAGGTATTTCTATTCAAAACTTATGTTCACTAAAGCGCAGATCATACAGTGAAAACGAGGACTGTCTCATACGTCTACACTCTGTCCAGAAGGCTTGAAATTGTGAAAATTAGTAGAATAATATGACCATACCTGTCATAGAGAAAGTAACCTTGTGGCTATGACTTTTGAACAAAATAAAGGGGTTACTTGTGAATCCATGGATAAGTTGCGTGTGGTACTTGCTTTCACGACGCAGCAGGTACGCTTGGAGGTTAACATCCGCAAGTGGATACAATGGTGTATGC
Organism: Peribatodes rhomboidaria; assembly: GCA_911728515.1. Lineage (NCBI taxonomy): Eukaryota > Metazoa > Arthropoda > Insecta > Lepidoptera > Geometridae > Peribatodes > Peribatodes rhomboidaria. Next base: position 1,184,622 of record OU452184.1, on the reverse strand, counting down.
TTGCCGGTAAGCAACGTGGCTTGGGTCCGCAAGTGGGAAGAAAAAAAATGACATGCAGTGCAGTTACATCTGCAGGAATCGGGGTGCCGTAGTCGTTGCCAGTTCGTCAGTGGGGAATTGATCAATCCGGGCAGAAGAGGCTATGGACAAAAAGACGACAGAATCAGAATCACGTTTCTTCTTTATCGGGAAAATTCTGAGATCAACTTTTATCACAACAATTTGAAATGATTGTTTCATTCCATCACAAAACTAACCTTTTACGCCTCTTTCTAAATGCTTCTGCCCTAAGGCAGACGAAGTTCCGGAGCACCATGTCTTTCACCTTGTCTGTCTCGACCAGAAAAGACCAGAAAACTCAACTCGAGCTATCACAATAGAATGCCCTTCAAAAAAGCAAAATCATTCTGTCACTTTGGAACCGTTTCGACTCACGCATCCACGTATGACGTCACCACACTTAATCCAATACGTCTTGTACGCAAAACTATTTTTATTTACGTTTCATTTTCCCAACAAGGTTATGTAAAATAATCCAGATAAAAAATAGATAGAAAATAGATAATTTTATTCTCCTATCTTTTTTTTTTTTATTATTTGACTTGATCCGTCGGACGGAAATGTGAAACGGATGACAGCAACATGCTAACTGTCACTGTCAGTGTCTAATAACTTACATGACTTCAAAGTCATTGCTCAATAACGTAAATAAAAACAAAATCATATTTGTTATTTAATGTCGAAGACAATTAAATATCAACTAAAAATGCAAAAATGAATGTTTAAGTGTCGTGCAACTAAAAAATGTATTGTAAGTAAGTAGCTACGCTACAATACCCCCGTTTTCGGAAAAAGAGGTTAACGTAGTTAACCGTAAAAAACAGCAGGAGCAACCGGAAAAAAAAAGAAAGACGATTAACTGCACTGCCGCAACAAAAAATATGGCAAAAAGCCATACCTCCGAAAACGAAGAAAAAATTGTTAGCAGACAATTTCTGTTATAAATCTAACTCGCGGATCGATTAGATTGACAACACTTTTTTAAGACTAGTATTTATCGTTCTTTCATCACCAGTCGTTACTATTTATTAATGTTATCCACGCAAATCCTTTCACTCTGCAAATTTCATCTTATTCTCTACTGTCGATACCCTTTTCACACGACTTTTCATAGCAATCTCTCATTCTGTCCACTACCATTCTCACACATTCATCTCTTCAAACCAAGAAATCCTCATTCACTAAATTCAACCTAATCTGCCGTAAAGTAAAATTAAAATCTAAGAAAATTGGCTTGCTTATACCAAGTTACACCACTTCAAACAATGTGCTACTAATGTCCAAAAATTTAAGATATATAGCTAAATACGAAGAAAATCCTTCGCGTGGAATTCACCAATTGAACCTTATCCCTATTGCCTATCGTGACATCATCAATGGAAGCGAGTAAATCCTTCAAAATAGCATGGAATGTACCGTCCATGATAATTTCTCGACCTGTTGCAAGGAAATAATGGGTATATTCCGTGGCTAAATTAACGATACTGTTTAGAAAAAGTTGGATTTGCTAAAGGTAATTAACAACTAAATAATAATTATTAAATTTGCGTTGCGGATTATGTGTAGTGGCGTGTGCGTGAGACGTGGTTGTCGCATAAGTAGAGTGACCCTGTGTTGGAAACGAAACAGCTGTCACTAAATGTTCAGAAATAAAATTTGGATTCAAGCGTCGTTGTGTGTTAAGCGTATCAATTGGAATATGAACTTCCCGTTGTCCCGCAGGACTCAAATGTACATGTGGAGTACCAACTGAAGACACATGTCGAGAACGGGTGGGTGAGACAAACGTGGCCTCATCATCGGAGAGTGTTCCAGAATTAACTGACATGTTTCAATTCTAAATTTGAGAAATTTTAGACAGAGAGTGTAGTTTAACACAATAGCAGGTGTAATAATCTATAAATCGTTCTTAAACTTAAAACAATTCACCGTTAAATTGCTTAAAAACTAAATTTTCAAAATGATTTTGTAATTAATAATTTTGCCTTCACAAAACAACTCCAAATACTAAAAAAATTCGGGCGCCATTGTAACGTGGTGGAAAAAAAAAAATAATGAATTTAATTTAATATTTATTATTTTTTTTTTATCCAAGGGTCCAGGGTTCATGTCCCTGTTCGGGCGCCATTGTAACGTGGTGGAAAAAAAAAAAATAAAAAAATTTAATTTAATATTTAATATTTAATATTTAATAAAGGTAAAAGTTAGGTTGAGGTGAAAAGTGGTCCACGTTATCGGGGGGGAGATGGGACAAAAGGAGAAATGGTGGCAAATGAAACTTTTGCACCTGTATTAAAGAGCTTGAAGAGCTGAAGCTAACTGTACCTTTGAGGAAGGTGTCGCAGCTACCTAAGCGAACAAAAACAAAATTAAACCTGGATAAGCTTAAGTCGATAAGAACAAAGACCTCTGTTACCAAAGACCGTATTGTTGTTTATCTGTGAGTTGCTGTGTGAGAACAAAATTAAAAGATTTGTTTTTAAGGTTAAATCAAAACTATTTATTGGTCGGAACCATAATTACTTAAAGTACATGCAATTTTCTTAAATTTAAAGCGAGTATTCTTACTCTGTAATGACCAGAAGGGTCTTAAGCTTAAAATTCTACAACCTTAATCGTTATAGAGTTAAATACTATTTAATACTATATTTTAACACACTTAAATTGAAGCGAACCTATTAAAACCAAATCGCTTAGAATGTAGTTATGAAATTACAGCTCTGGTGCTAATACTGTCTGTAATATTAAAGTAATATAAACTAATGTGATTCTAAATGTTAATTCACAATCAATGCTAGTAAATCGGTAGCTAAGCGATTTACTAGAACAACAAAAGGTATTTCTATTCAAAACTTATGTTCACTAAAGCGCAGATCATACAGTGAAAACGAGGACTGTCTCATACGTCTACACTCTGTCCAGAAGGCTTGAAATTGTGAAAATTAGTAGAATAATATGACCATACCTGTCATAGAGAAAGTAACCTTGTGGCTATGACTTTTGAACAAAATAAAGGGGTTACTTGTGAATCCATGGATAAGTTGCGTGTGGTACTTGCTTTCACGACGCAGCAGGTACGCTTGGAGGTTAACATCCGCAAGTGGATACAATGGTGTATGCTTGCCGGTAAGCAACGTGGCTTGGGTCCGCAAGTGGGAAGAAAAAAAATGACATGCAGTGCAGTTACATCTGCAGGAATCGGGGTGCCGTAGTCGTTGCCAGTTCGTCAGTGGGGAATTGATCAATCCGGGCAGAAGAGGCTATGGACAAAAAGACGACAGAATCAGAATCACGTTTCTTCTTTATCGGGAAAATTCTGAGATCAACTTTTATCACAACAATTTGAAATGATTGTTTCATTCCATCACAAAACTAACCTTTTACGCCTCTTTCTAAATGCTTCTGCCCTAAGGCAGACGAAGTTCCGGAGCACCATGTCTTTCACCTTGTCTGTCTCGACCAGAAAAGACCAGAAAACTCAACTCGAGCTATCACAATAGAATGCCCTTCAAAAAAGCAAAATCATTCTGTCACTTTGGAACCGTTTCGACTCACGCATCCACGTATGACGTCACCACACTTAATCCAATACGTCTTGTACGCAAAACTATTTTTATTTACGTTTCATTTTCCCAACAAGGTTATGTAAAATAATCCAGATAAAAAATAGATAGAAAATAGATAATTTTATTCTCCTATCTTTTTTTTTTTTATTATTTGACTTGATCCGTCGGACGGAAATGTGAAACGGATGACAGCAACATGCTAACTGTCACTGTCAGTGTCTAATAACTTACATGACTTCAAAGTCATTGCTCAATAACGTAAATAAAAACAAAATCATATTTGTTATTTAATGTCGAAGACAATTAAATATCAACTAAAAATGCAAAAATGAATGTTTAAGTGTCGTGCAACTAAAAAATGTATTGTAAGTAAGTAGCTACGCTACATGCTTTAGCTTTTTTGAGCAAACAAATTATATCCGTAGGTGTTTCTCAACAATTCATTTTTTTTTTTTCTAAAAATTTAAATTCTGATATTACAAATTAGTTTTTCATCATAGCAAGTGTTTTAAAATATTAAGCCAGAATTAAAAAGGCAAACTCTTCTTCTGCATCAAGATTTAACCCACGTATGAAAAAAACATGAACTCTGTACAATGTACTAGTGTCTATCAATGTTAATGTTACAAATATAAACCTGGAATCACTTGCCACAAAGCAAACTATGAATCTTTGTGCATGTACGAAGCTATTTCGTTCACCCGCCACAAGCTAACAGCTCGTTTCGTCCACTTTTCTACTAATTGTCATAACATTGTCGATGTTCTTTATTTTTTGTTAAATTGCCGCCACTTCATACGCCACAGACGAAGTGAAACTGAATACGAGAGACAGGCGTCATGAATAAAACAAACTGTATTACGTCTCAAGTCTTAAACTATGGTCATAGTGAAAGTTCATGTCCTAGGCATTGTTGCTACCTGCCAGTGCCGCCGGAAAGTACTCGGGTGCATGTGCTTATCACCGGCTCAACAGAGAATACAGTATGCACGCCCCATTTTTAGCTCCCGATGAAGAACAGAGAAGTGTTATGTAGAGGCAATTTTAACGGGCTTAGATGGCAACGGCAAGCCAAAAACTCACCTAGAATTTGTAAGGTGAGTCAGCCACTCCACAAGTGATTTGGCAGGGGTCCATTCTGGCAGTATCTGTAGAGTTGGCAAGTTTTAACTTGTCATTACATAACATATCATCAAGCCTTTTACCCCAAAGGGGTTGGCAGGACAGAGGTGTATTTCAATACCCACACTTTGTCGACGATGTTATCCCAAATGTGACAGACAATTATATAATACAATATGGGTATAATTGATCGAAGTATAAAGCAGATGATATTACAATTATTAAATACGTGCACATGGGTGCGAACATGGACATTGAAACTAACGTTTCAAGTCGACTAAATTGACAAATTTGTAAGGAAATTATCGATTTAGTCGATTTGAAACATCTGGGGGCTTACCATGAACTTTTACAAAAACATCATTGCGCAGGAACGTTTTGTTACATTCCTTAATAAGTATTGTTTTGTATCATACCACAAGCATTGAAAACAATAATGTTCTAAAACGTTTTTACTCCTGCTACAGTGATGTGAAAAGAATGTACGATAGACACTCTGTGGTACTTTTGCGTTACGAACTGTCATTATCAGTGTCAATGTCATCTATCAATCATATAAATCCAGTATTTTGGAGTATGGTGTTGCCAGATGTATATATGTCAATCGTAATTATACGATTTTTGCCGTGTAAAAATCGGACAATCGGGGTCGTACAATAGTACGACCGCATAGCGAAATCGTGCCTACAATATCCTATCGATACAGGGAAATTACACTTACGGTTTCCACAAGTTGCAAGTAAAAACACTACGATTTCTATTTATTTTCTTCCCTAAGAATTTTTATTTTCCTCACCGGCGTACAATCGCTCATATGAAACATCTGGCGACACTTGGTTGTTTGAACATTGTCAAAAATGTATTTTTTTTTGTTTTGTCCCATAGGGCAGGCTAGAGGCAATATAGCCATACCACCTAGTCATCCGTATGTTTGTCATAACATTTTTCATTAAATCTCTGATGAAGATGATGATAAATGAGATAAATCCCGCTCCTCTTTCCCTCTTTCAGTAAAGGCGAGTTTTCGTTTTAGAAAATAAAACAAAATCATGACACCATCTTTTCGGTTCCCCTCAAAAAGACAAAAACGTAAATTAAATCTACCTATGATCATGAAGATAAATTAAAATTCAATTGCTGTTTACAATTAAAATTTGTGAAAATTATTTTGGTGATATCTAGAATTTAATGCTTAGAATAATTTGTCACAGCTGCCGCAGTCTCAGCGAAGCAGTTCGATATCGTGTGAGACTTTTTAAAAACCCACAGTGAAATCGCTGCGGGCTTTAATAGGAGTCTGCAGGCGAAGGCTCATTCTAAGAAGAAACAAGTGCATCAAAAGGAGCGGACTTAGCTAAAAAAAATCTATGTGAAAAAGGGTTGAAATTTATTCTGGAGCCCGTCTGAAGGCGTCCTTCGTAGTACGGAGCTTCTGTTTCAAGAAACTCGAAGTTTCCAAATCATCGGCCATCTTGCTAAATATTACAAATAGAACCTCAGAAACACAGCAAAAACTCACTAATAAATAGAAAAAGTTACACGGAGAGTAACTTTTTAACAATCGTTGTAATTTGTATCATTCCTGCTATTTTGACAGCTCGGCAGGAATACTTTAGAGGTCATGGTACGGTTTTTAATCAAATGTTCCTTGGATTGAATGAACGAAATCGAGTGACGTCATCAAAACTGCTAAGCGATTTCAAAACTTAACAGGAATACTTTTAGGGTGGTCATGGTACGAAATTACGAAGTAAGGCTTAATTAATGATGTTTTAAGAGGTCATGGTAAGCCCCCTGTTCAAATGTCCGTGCTCGCACCGCATATGTTCACAAATAATAAAATTGGTTCGTGCCTTTAGCTAGGATCAAACTCGTAACTCTCTTGCTTTCAGTTGAAAGAAGGCTTACTTGCCTCTCAAGCAGGATGGTTGCTAGTTAGCAGCTATCGCCTATACCTATACAATTATAGATATATAAGTTTATCGTCTGTATCTAAGTTTTTTTAACGCGAATAAAGTCCGCGTTTGACCACCAAGTTTGACCTAAGTGTCTGTCTGCGGCATTGTAATTCCCAAGCGGAAAAACCAATTGTGGTTAATTATTCTATGTGGTTTAATGAACAGTTTAAAATATAATATCGATGAGTGACAGCCACAAGATTCGAGCTTAAATACAATCCGGGTTTAGGTAAAATCCCCAAATGCGGATACACTTTAGGTAAAGAAGAATTAAGTAATTAACTACTTTCGTTTGTACGTACACATTTGACTTTATCGGGACTTTCGTTAAACCCGATAAGTTGATAAGTCGTTATTGATCCAAACATTTAATGAGATATTTTTCCAATTATTCGATGTGAAAATGTTAAACTGCGTGTCAGTGTAAACGGGCAAACCAACACGCCAACGCTTTCATTAAATATTCAACTAGTAATTTACTAATCAACCAATACAAATATCAATCACTAAAAGAAACACTTGTCAAGTTATAATAATAGACATTGTATTGTAACTGTATTTATTTTCCCCCTTACTAATAAACGTAGAATAACCTCGGAATAGTTATACAATGTTTTGTCTTTTTATTTCTTTTAGATTTTTAACTTAATTAAAAAAAGAGAAAACACTGTAAATGTGATGATTGCGAGGGATTTGATTGGATCCCGGGTTGTGTTTTAAATAATCGCGGATCGAATTGCCCCGATTGGTGCATGACCGTGGAAGATGACAGCAAGAGAAGGATATTATAAAGTACTGGCTGCGGCTCGCGGTTTCACCCGCGGTTAAAAAGTATCCGATGTGCTATTATAATATAGACTATAATCTATCTCTGTGCCAAATTTTATCCAGATATGTTCAGCCGTTCTGGTGTGAAAGAGTCACAAACATCCATCCATCCATCCATCCATTCTTACAAACTGTCGCGTTTATAACATTAGTAGGGTAGGATGCAGTGAGATGAAGAAAGCTGTGGATAAATACAATGCATTTAACTTGGTTGCACCTACATTTAATACACTATACCTAACATACTAGACGAATTGATGGTTCAGCCATTTTTTTCTGTTTTTTAGAGAAATTCTGAGTTTCGCCAATGAATTTTCATAGTTAGAGAAGAGGTTTTTTATATTTTAAACTAGCTGCGCCCCGCGGTTTCACCCGCGGTTAAAAAGTGTATCCTATGTGCTATTCTAGACTATAACCTATCTCTGTGCCAAATTTCATCCAGATATGTTCAGCCGTTCTGGCGTGAAAGAGTAACAAACATCCATCCATCCATCCATCTATTCTTACAAACGTTCGCCTTTATAATATTAGTAGGATATCGTCATCTCTCCACATGCGGTTTAGGATACCCCTTAAATCTTCAGATGTCAAGCATCAAGCAAGCAGGATGCAAATTCTTAATTTATTTCTTTTAATTATTTGAACTTAAAATTTTGCTTTTACAATATCAGATCAACAGATCAGACCAGATCAGACGCTTAATAAAATCAAATTGATAAAAAAATACATTTTAATAGAATAACACGAAGAATTCATTATTTATTAACTTTAATCATTTTATGTTTAATACAACCTTTATTTGACTTAAGAATTCATTAATGATCAATTTTAATCATTTTATTTCTCTGACGGTCGTAACAAATACATTATTGAAAAACAAATGATCACTATCATCATTAATGAACGAACGGTACGCTCTCCGTTCCCATTTTTCCACAGATTTGTCAAATATTTCTCAATAATACTGTTAACCGATAATATAAACAGCCTATACATGATGCTAGCCGATTTTACGGGCGTTGAACTCGAAACCTATCATTACCATCTACCATACTGTGTTTGTCACCTACCCAGTGGCTGATTTACCTAACAGCAGGGCTAGCGCGGGCTGCGGACAAATTGTCTTTCGACCGTTTTTATCCGCGCTCAGGTTTTTTTTGCCCGTAGGGCAGGCTAAAACCATCATGGCCATACTGCCTTGCCATCCGTTTAATTTTTTGTACATGAGTTTCTAAATCTAAGATGATGATGGTAAAGAAGAGGGTGATGAATGATGAGATGAATCCCTCCCCTTTTCCCATTTCAGTATAGCCGTAAATACTTTACTGAAACTTTAAGTCGAGGTTTGTAGAAAATACGAAAAGTAGCATTTCCTAATGTTTGTATCATTTGCCCACACTCGTGCACGCTATCGAACCGGCAAAGGTTAATAATCCAATTATTACACTTGAACACTCGAAGAATCACAAGTTTTAGATAATAATAAGTACCCGCCAAAAAAAAGAAAAACACCGCGTTCAGATGTGACAAAGCTAGAATGATATGTTTGTCTTTTTCTCGTGAGATAAAAACGGTGGAAAGGTAATTTGTCTCCTGCCCGTGCTAGCCCTGCAGCTAGATAAGTAGGCTTGAGCTTAGGGCGGCAGGTTTTAGAGGCAGCAAATTTAGGGGGTTCGATTTTTTATAATACTTCTCACTATTTATAAAAAACTAGCTGCGCCCTCCGTTTAACCAGCGGTCCCACGGGAACCGGTATTTTTTTAGGGATGACAAGTATCATATATTTTTCTGAACCTGGCAACCTGTATGGCAGTATTTCACAATGGTCGATTAAGTAATTAAGGCGTGAAAGCGTAACAAACAAACAAACACGAACTTATTCATATTTATCATATTGGTTAGGATTTAGGAACTAACAATAATTGTAGAATTTGTCCTCACAAAAAAATTAACAACTTATAAGTACTAAACTTATTGACAAATGTGGTAATCCTCCAATATGTCTTATTTTATAGCCCACTAATCATCATGTTATTTTGTCACAGATTTGTTCAAGAAACAGTTTTCAACTTATAATGTTTTTTCACTTCTCTTGCTCATAAAGTCCGTCATTGTAGCGTACCAGGGGGGCTATTCCTGCGCGTGAGATGAGATGAGATTTTATCTTGGTCACTCTCACACCTATGACAATTTAAACTAGAGCAACAAGGACGCAAAATGGTGAGATGAGAATCTCAAATCTCCGAATAGGGTCCCAGAGCGAAGGTAAAATAGCACGCGTTGTGACTAATAGAAGAAATTGGCGCGAAATCTTCAGATTTTTTGTTTAAATACAAATTGAATTTGGTGACCGAAATATATTTGTAATATTTATTTATTATATTTGTAAGTAATATTGGATTGGATTATTTTATTTTCTCGCAATCGAAGCTAAAAGCACTGTGTGTTAGTATAACAACCTATTTCTGGTGATAAAAATGTATAAGTACCTACTTATTTACCTTGTTGCACTTGTTTATTGTGACTCTACGTTTCGACCAGTTGAAGAATTTTAACTTACGCTCTCCTTTAGTGATTTCACAAAATGTAGATTGTAGAGTCATTATGACATGTACAAAATAAGCTGCAAAACTTTCAATTGTATCAAACTAAGTTTATGGATTAAAAAAATGTTTTTAAACTTAATTACTTAATAGTTTTTCTGAAAGATTTTGTGATGACGTAATTAATTATTTCCCCAGTAGAATGAACTTTACGAAAAGTCAATGAGCCGTGATAATATATTATATACCTAGTAAGTAGGTACATTAGAAGGTGTTTACTTTCTGAAATTGGAATTAGACTTTACGGAATTGACTAAAAGCGGTTGAGGTAAAAGCATTAACATGCTTTTGAGTGACGAAACGAGCAGATTTTAGCCTAATAGTAGCGCCATATTTGCCTTTTTCTTAAACCATCACTTACAACTTTTATATCGATGTCTTAGGTCATCAATCACGTCATACACTGTTGTATGGTAGACATTGCATTTACCGATAAGGCCGCATATTGCATATTTCCTCAATAAGCGTTCTCTTGGTATCATATTTGCCTTTTGCGACTTTCTACGACGACTACAACACACTTGCGTGAATGAGACAATCAGGTCATTTCCCTGATGGTATGCGCCCATAAATCCGTGACTGAAACCGCCACCAGTTTTAAAATGCAAATGCGAGTCCAAAAGCGGCACCGCCGTTCGGCCACGTAGCTTCTATTCTTAACACACTGACCCAAAAACGCGCCTTATCTACACAGACTACTTACTCGTGAAGAACGAGCCCACTGAGTACAGGTCGTCCTGACAGCGCGCCGGGGACGCCAGGAGCAGCAGCAAAATCACTGGCACTGTCATGGTGGCACTGTCAACTGTCAACCGTCACTCACTGTCCAGCGGTCGGCATCGCGTGCGCGGCTCGCGAGCTCAGCAGTCGCACTGCCGGGGAAAGAAGAAAGGTGTTTGGGTGCGCGCGCGCCGGACCAAAGATTGCGAACGGATGGGAAAGTTGCCTCATGCTGAACGTCTTCGCTGATGCTTTGGACTGTTGGCGTATGAATCACTTTGTCGAGGATCTACCTTCTCTAAACTCTACACCTGTGCTCTGTAGTGCAGTCAATGGTACTGCATTTAGCTGCCTTTAAATCAGCTATTTTACCATACGATATCGTACGCTGAGTTCAAAAGCTCTAACGAAAAATAAACATCACTCATATGTAATAAACCACTCTGAGCATGCCACTATCTTCAATCATTAGTTAAGCTGATTTGAGCAAATAAATCCGGTGGGAAATGAAGAAAATTAAAATCTTTCTCTTGGTAGACTTACTTGTTAGCAAGCTCCGAAAAGTTTAAAATAATCAAATCGCTGAAGCTGAAACAAAGAATATTTATTACCAACTAATTAAGCTGTCATGATAGCTTTCTTCTTAGGCCCGATTTCACCAGTGAATATAAACGCGATTAGCTCATTTTAAACTTGGTTTACGTGAAAAACTGAGGTTAAACAGTCATTTTGCATTTCACTAAACTTAGTTTAATAAATCTCGATTAAAAGCATAAATGGTGAATTCGGCCCTTAATAAAAAGAAAATAGAGAGCGTTCTGCTCACTAATCTTTGCCCAATAAGCACCACTTAACGGCATACAGGTTTACAACTCCTGATCAGTTCTGCCCGGCTACTTACAAGAACTGTCGTGACTCGTCTAATTCTATCGCCACTCGTCGCTAGCTGAACTACTGGACTTGGTACTTACTGATAAACTATCTTCCAGACTAATTTTACTATCTAATATTGAAATAAACTGTTCATAAAAAGTAAGTGCGTAACTAAAGGGAGTGGAGCTTCGGTATCGAAGTACTTATAGTCAGGTGTTTCATTTAAAAAAAAGTAGGATTTCCCATTAATTTGAGTTGGTTTGTGGTATTCGTTGGTTGATTGAGTTAGTAATTCACTGGTTGATTAAGTTGGTTTAAGTAATTCCTATAACTGTGTTCGATTCTGTGGTTACCAGTTTGAGTTTCCTCTCTATAAAACGTAACAAGTTCTAACTCTAATGAATGGACCGGTGGTTGTTAACACCGTTAGAAATCGAAAAAGCAATCTTATAAAAAATTAAAGCTTACCTACACCAATCTGTCTGATCGTCTCTACCTCTGTAATCTATTAAATAAGACAATATTTTATTTATTCCCTATATAGATATATAATATTACCTTTTTTAAACTTTTGAAACAAAAAAAATCTTAAAGTTTTAAGTTTATTGCAGTAAGTAAACCTAATAAAGTCAAAAAAGCTTCTAGCCTTTCATTAAATTGTTTTCTTTTGCCAATTAATGAACCCAAATTTTTACTCGAAAATAAGAAGGATTTAAGTCAACTTAGCCGACCTAGCACGCGAGATCACATTTCGGAGTAAACCGCTAGTATTTTCTTGTCGTCACCTACCAACAAAAGCATGAGTGTGCCCACGATGAGGCGAGGTGGGGAAATCTGTTTATTTTTCTGTAATTTTTGACTGCAACCATAAATTTTCTTGCATGAAACCCCCAAATGTTGAAATTCTCCTTTTTCTGGAAGCATAAAATAAATTGATAACGAAATTGTAGCTAGATTAAGACTGAACCTTCGTTTAGTATTGACATATAAAGATCAGTAAGTAAATGAACAGCCTTTTTAAATTCATATTATGTACTTGTCCAGCACATTTACTTTAGCCACACCCCTGAAAAAAATCTGAGTACGCCAATGAACAGGTGGCAGGTTATGAACCAACCACTTGTCCAGCTCTACAGCCTCTAGACAGCTGTCAATCGCTGTATCGACCCATGATTTAAAAAAACTAGGTCTAGCGTTTCGGGAGCCAACACGGAATGACGTGTTGTTTGTACTATTTGTGAATGACTTATATCGGTCTTGCTTAAGCATCGATTGACGTCACTACGTGTTGCCCAGGTGACCATTTTTGACTCGGAATGCTACACCTGGCGGAGTATATTATTATATTATGTACCTACATGTACATGTATCGACCTAGTGGTGCGCTGCCCTCGTTGTAATGTGGGTAAAGTGCCTGCGGTGACCTCCATGCGCCTCAATTGCTACCGACAGCCATGGCAGGTGGCCAAACTTGGCTTCAGTAGGTATCTAAGTATAGTAATCTACCTATCTGCTGCGGTACGGTATTATTATCGCTAATATTCGGTTCTATGTTAGCTTCCTATGTAGAGCGCGGTCTGTCGATATCCTTATACAGGGCTAGGTACTACAAGAATAATGTACTAAGTCGAAAACAAACATAAATACGATCATTAGTACCTACATATAATAATTCCGGTCAAGTTTTTACTATGAGTATGAGACGAACTAAGAAATAGCGACACTACAGAATGAAGATTGTCATAGGGAATCTTTGATCTTTGAGGGTGACCGAGAATGGTAATAGTGTTTTGTAATGTGAATTAGCTCTCAAGTAAGACTGCCGAAACCTACTTTTTGTAATCATAATCATAATAAGTCCATAATCGCTCCCTGATGAGCATAAGCCTCTCTTCTTGAAGTGTTGACTCAATGGGTATCGAAGAAACACATAAGAATTTTAAAGATTTAAAAATGACTTTACCACCGTGTTTGGAAAAAGAGCCACGACACTCACTTATCCAGCTGGCCCAGCATGCACAACGCGACAACGGCATGTCAATTATTTTTATCGAGACAGACGTATGCTTACACATAGCCTTGTCACGTTCTCGCATGACAAAAAGTGACGAGAAGAGTAATATCGCGCGCGCATGCTAGGGGTGCAGCTCTTGTAGCAATTACGTCCCGACCCGCGATGTTGATATAGGTACAACATCGGTCGACCCCACGAGCTGGTGGTTTTTGTCATTGCTTGGTAACAATTGTCAATATAATTGATATATATGATACAAACAAACTAGACATATTTCTCCACGGTAAACATAGTTGTATGAATGTCGAACGGTACCGCGCCGCCAGCGAGCCAGCGGGCAGCGGGTAGCGGGTTCTATTCCCGGCCGACCAGTTCCGCCGGCGACGTAACGAGATAGCGATCGTTTAGAAACGCTCGCGAGTTAATTGAAGCATTACTGCGCCTGCGCTTCTATTGGTGACGTTTCCTTTAAAGTACCTGTTGTAAGATCTGTGTTAATATCAATATGATAGTCAGTGGAAATAATGTAGCATCTATGGAAATGTGTCACTCCCGGCCATTGTGATTCAAGATGAATGTCTTTTTCAAAATTAAACGCTGTTCCAAATGATTGTATTATTATTTAAAACAGTACTTGCCATCTTCGAAAAATATATCTACACTCGATTTTTGGCTAATACTTTCTAAATGTAGCGATTATATCCTAGTTGGAGAAGGCCCGCCTCTCAAGCCAGAGGGAGCGGATTCAAACCAAGCCAATTTGTTCATTGTGTGAACATAATTATGTGCGTATTGTATGTCATCTGCTACATGACTGGAGCCCGGTGTATGGCGACAGGCTCGGCCCCTGTCACATTTGGGACTACATATCGTTCGGCGAAGTGTGGGTGTTGTACTACACCTCTGCCAGCCCCTCGGGGACGGTAAGGGGGACGATAAGTATATGTATATACTTTCTACATGCATGGTTAGGGGACTAGACTTGTGAGGGAGAGCCAAGGCCGAGTACCGCCGCGCACGAAGCCGCGGGCATCAACTAGTATTATCGACCGAGCGCAGCGTCTATGCCTCAGCTTCGGCAAAAACGCTTTTGTATGTCCGGCTGTCTTCCTCTACCATTCGCATTTCTCAGACGATTCTCTTGATACTATTTTAGTAAGTTTAAAAATTATATAAAATTTCATTTGTCAAATCAGTTTTTGAAAAAACTCTTCAGAAAAAGGTCCTCAATTCACGAAGCTAGTAGTAAATTTCAGTTAAAATCAATGGTAGGTGCATAGGAGAGAGGACAAAACAAACCATGGTTAGTTAATTTCTTAGCATTTATTAAAAAATATTTAACTTTTTCTCTTTTCGTCACTTAAGTCACATTAATCTAAATTTTATTTACATTTGTTTCCAACGTGTTCCTAATTAAACGAAATGACTTGAGCTTACAAAATCTACATTTTTCCTTTAAATCTATGTTACAAGTAACGAAATAACATTAGCCTGCGCAGACGAGAAACTTCGGTCAAGTCTTTTTCTTTTTAGGCTGAGAATTTAACTCAGAATTTGCCATCTGATAGTCTAACTTATATTCTCGGCCTTAGAACCTTTCTTTTCAACAGCTCACGCTCTGGCTTCTGTCGAGGCGGACTGTCGTCTGCGCAGGCTTTTAGTACCTAAAACATAAAATAACCAGACACAATTCATACCGACGTGGTACGGCGTAACAATGTGCGGTTTCAATGCAAAGGTATACATATTTAAGAATACCTACATTCATAATAATAACATAAAAACAAGGCTCGAATTTGTCTAAAGCCACCAAGGGACCTATGACATCGCATGTGCATGATAGTTATGTCTTGTTTTCGACACTGCGCGACCATGAACCTTATTGCGCAGTGATACGATTCGCAGTCGCTCAGAGTCAAACAACAAAACGTAACCAACATGAAGATGTCATAGTAGGCCCTGAGACTTGCCCCGGGAACGCTCGCTAAAGTGTTCCTATTGGATGTTAAAAACTTTTCGACCAATAGGAACAGCTCATCGGCTCTTTCGCGGCAACAGTCTGGTTCGGGCTTTACGGACAAACGCAATCCCTTACATGATACTAGTAACACAAAAATAACTGTACAAGGCTGGTATCAGTTTCATAAATAAAATGCTGCACCGATCTTGATGATTTGAAGTAGTGTACATTATGGGGACGCAGAACATTTTTTAACAGGTTTTTATTAGCTTCTTTTGCAACTAACTTACAATGCAATAAAATTTTAAAATACCATTTTCCTACTTCAAACTGTAGTATAGAAATAAAAAACGATGTACTATGTAGTTCAAATGACCAACCTATAGTTTCTTTATTACGGAGCTGGGGTTGTACCATGACATCTTATTGCCATGATAGTTACGTTTTGTTTGCGACGCTGCGCGAACGCGACTCGTATCACTCCGCAATAAGGTTCATGGTCGCGCAACGTCGAAAACAACACGTAACCCATACACGGAGCCATGCGGAGGATGCGTTTTTTTAGTTTTTTTTTTTTGACACATTATTCACGAATTTTGATAAAAAGTAGAGACACCTGACACGGTCGAGATTAGTTGTCTCTCTCTCACTAGACATGTTTACTGAGCAGTCATTTACGGTTAACACCGAACGGGCCGGCACAACGCATTTTGCAAGGCGTTAATAATAGATTGTTTAATAATGAATGACAGCCATCATTGCATACGAGATGGTTTGGCGCACGGGGGAAGAGGGCGCCTCATTGCGTGTGCGCATTAGATGGTTTCTCCAGAAGTAAGTAGTCGATTTTCATTTCGAATGAGTAAACTGGAAATTGGTATCACGCTGGAAGTTTAGAGCGTCTACGATGGTCTAGATTTGGAAGTCAAATTTACACAGCTTGGAATCTGGGGCCCTTTTCTTACTAGAGAGATTTTTTTGTCATAGTCTCTCTAGTTTGAAAACTCATTCCTATGAGAGTGACAAGGAACATCTCACGCCTCAGAACAGATACCTGGTTGGATCAGCGCGCAAGCCGAGGCAGTCGGTCGCCTTCTTGCTCAACTTTCATGCTAATATGACCATCTATAACATTACGTTTTAATTTTCTATAACACACCGGAAATGCGCTACGCTGCAGTCCGATCGGTGTAAATCATACCTAACAATTTATACTGACCGCGCCAGAATAAGGGCCCAGCGGCCTTGATAATCATGTAAAATTGTACTTAATTATTTACATTTCGTAATATCACTATGTATTTATAAACAAGTACCCTGCAGTTTTTGTGAACTATGGATTCAACAACGCGCTAAATACACATTCAAAACAGCAAAAAAAACAATGGTGCTTCCAGACGGTAAGCACGCCCTACCGTTGCGCATTTGAACAATGACTAAAGATGGTCCTAAACGGGCCATAACTTTACTAAAATATTGGCCCGGCAATATAGCCGACTGTAGCCCGGACATCATCAGCCAATCTAAAATGTATTACTAAATGACCGGAACACACTCAAAATAATCAGCAGTGAAAATATAGCCCGTCTAGAAGCACCCTAACCAAGGTAGGTCCTATAACAAAATGGCTGATATTTGTGAATTATCTCCTAAGTAACAACAATTTCCGAAGTACACTTTTAATTGTATTTTTTTAGATCTTTTTTATTTTTTTTAATACTTTAGCAGACAACCAGACTTACCCGATGATGGTAAGCGATCACTGGCGCCTGGATGCCTGTAAGCGTTGAAGCATTACGTATACGTTGCCGACTTTCAATACTATCAACAATTCAACAGCTCTTTTAAAAAAACTGTACTTTCAAAAATCTTTAAGAGCTTAGTTATTAATTTAAAAGTACTTGCATTTACAACAAAAAAAAAACGATGGGTCGACTTATAATATAGGTCTTATCTTATTGTATCAGTCTATTGTTCCGAGATAACATTCTAAGACCATGTCTCAACTAAACGATTAGTCCGACAGCCCTCTGCAGATTACTAGCCCCTCAGAACATCAACTTGAAATGTCTGGCAGCAAGTTGGAACATTTATGGAGAGCTGTTCGTACAATTTGCAATGGAAATTGGCTGAAACCCTGACGAAATCATGACACCTTTAGCTACTAGCTTTAGGGTGTTCAACTTGCATAACTTAATTTCCAAACTCATAGCATCATAATTATTGTCCGGCAGACATTTCAAGATAATATTCTGTGATGTTGGTAATCAGCTGTCAGCTCACGGACTATACAACATACATACAATAGTTGTTAGGCACTAATCAGAAAAACTAAGCAATCAGTTATTCGTAAAATCTGTAAAACTAACAATATTTTACAACAAAAAACAACTTACAATAATACAATGAGAGTGAATGTCTCCGATCTAAAGGTGCTCGTAGACGGGGCAATATTGCGACAATATTTTGAGTGTTGCCCGGTCATAGTTATACCAGCATGGCTGATGATGGCTGGGCCAGTATGGCCGGGCCAGCATTGCGGTGAAAATATGGCCTGTCTAGGAGCACCCTTATGTTTTGCATAATACTAGTCGAGAAGTTTACAAGTTAGTGGATTAAACATTTCTAAAGTTACATTTTAAAATGTTTTATAACTTAAAAATGTTCTTAAAAAAGGTTGACTACAACTAGCTGCGCCCCGCGGTTTCACCCGCGGTCCTACAGAATTGTATTTTTTTTTTTAATGTCTTTTTCTACAGCCCTTACAATATGTATATGCAAAATTTAATGATGTTGGGTTGAGTGGTTGGTGTGAAAGCGTAACAAGCAAATAAACAAAGAAACTATTTCGCATTTATAATATTAGTTGCTACGATTTAAGTTAAGCCAGAAAAAAACATTAGTAATTAACTATTACCCGCAACTTCGATCGTGTTTATGTAGAAAATAGTATCCAATAACTTCTTCGTGATATTCTGTAACTAATTATCAAATTTCATCAAGATCCGTTCAGCCGTTTAGCCGTGAAAAGTCTAAAAGCCATAGTTACTTTCAAATTTAAAACATTGGTATGATTTTCAAGCAAATTTGAAATTAGACCAAGACAGTGTCGAGCGGCGTTGGGGCATGCTATACTAGGCGTAAACAAATAAGATCATTCAGACGAACTGAAAGCTCTAACACCAGGGCTAGCCACACGGCCTATACGAACTTACTTTTTTCAACATCTTTATTATTCTGATTCCGATGATACCTTGAATTTTAACGTTTCAATTTCATAGCAACACAATTATAATTCAAGCAATAATGCCATTTGATAAAATACGTTATTTTAATGACAATCATTTTCATTGGTCGAAAATAAAACTCCATCCTTATCCCGCATTCGGGCGTGTCCTTGAAAACGACGAATGCAAGTACATCGGTCGATATACAGCATACGGGTATCCTCCACAAGCACCTTTACAACCAATGTAATCCATCGGTCGGTTCTTATAGGTTGGATCAGCGCTGCGCGGGAGCAAAATGACATCGTTTTACTGATTTACAAATGTTTTTACTCGTGGAATCGTATCGAGAAATGCGTAAACAGAAAACCTGTCGCAGGCGGGACCTTCCGACCATTTAAAAAGAGCCACTATAGGTACATAATCACTCAATCAAATTTTATGTTGTCTCGCTTTCTCATGCGACACTTCTCATCTATTAGAAAGAGATCATTATATAATTTCGTAGCATGCCACAACGCCACGCGCCGTGGTGGGTCGCCTTGGTGTAATCGCAGCTTTAGTTAAGAGACATGTAAAATTATCATTTTGATGTATTTTTTTTTTGTTATAACATACATGTAAGTACGTAAAACTAAAAAAATCGGTCGTATGTATTCGTTTTTTCGTCATTACATAAAGTAAAACTAAAAATTATCGTAGCTGTCTCAAAAATTAGACGCAAATTTTGTACACCAGATTATAAAAACTCTTAATATTAATCGTTTCACTGTTAGTTCACTTTACACTAAATATTTGAGTGTTTTTGGCTTCAAATCACTTTACGGGTTGCCAGTTGCAGCTTTTTTACTTTAAGGTGGAGGTAAAAAGAGCATTCGTGCGAATGTTACATGACCAGCGAAACTGCACTATGTCAGCAGCTCAGCAAACGCAATTTATGAATTACATCCCGCTTTTGACAAGGTGAGTTGATCAATTTTTATCTGCACGCGCGATCAACTAGTTTTATAATCTTGGCGTCTAGTAAAAAAACGTCGTTACAGTTACAAAAGTATGTACACTCAAGTCTACGAGCATTTTATAACCCATTATACAAAGTCGATTAAGTTCGCGAGTGTCGTAGTGATAACATTTTTACTTCAAAATCTCATCGCTCATCTCAGTGTCTCTATCCCGTTCGCACAAACCTACTTGCACTATGTGCGGTCCTACTCGCACTAATTCACTATTGCAATTGAATCACGAACGAACCATCTATAAAAAAGGCTCACGCTCTTTCCTTCCTATGGTTCGTGCTACGTGGATTGAGGGAACAGTTCATTGACCTTTATCCTGTTCGCGTTTTGCTTCATGTGAATTGAGACAAGAGTTCATTGATACTTCGACCATCTGATCACGTTCTTGAAGCATTTACCACACAAATTATTTTATTATGCAATAATATTCGCTGCAAACATGCTAATTTTTGTTTGAATCTCTTTATCACAAAGTTTAGTGTTCCACACTCCACCGTAACCAGCAAGTTGTCCACTATTCAAAGTCCATAGCATGTCTCATGTACTCGTCGAGTTCCTTGTCCAGCGCTGCTTTAGTACCCATCATATACTGGTCGAGCTGAGCATCTAGTTCTGCCTTCGTAGGGACGGGCTTTGGAGTCTGGGAGCGCAGCGGTCCTCCTGGAAATTATGAATTTGGATGTAATGGGTAATCTCTACAAGAATTTGTGGGTAATCTCTAGAACTGGCCCAGTTTTAAGTACACAAGTCGAAAGCCGGTCTGCCCGCGCTTATCGGCGCTGGTCCGCCCAAGTAACAGCTATACTATATCCTGCTTTCTACTTGTATATTGCCCTGATAGGAAGCTACACAATCACTGAGCATCAAAGGCTATAAAATACAAACTAAGCCGAAGTCAGATGAGCTAGTTAATAGCATGTGCTAGTAAGACCTTGGAAAGACCTGGGCAACAGAGACTGCCTAGCGGGGAAACAGACCTTGGAGAGACCTGGGCAACAGAGACTGCCTAGCAGGGAAACAGACCTTGGAGAGACCTGGGCAACAGAGACTGCCTAGCGGTGAAACAGACCTTGAAGAGACCTGGGCAACAGAGACTGCCTAGCGAGGAAACAGACCTTGGAGAGACCTGGGCAACAGAGACTGCCTAGCGGTGAAACAGACCTTGGGGAGACCTGGGCAACAGAGACTGCCTAGCGGTAAAACAGACCTTGGGGAGACCTGGGCAACAGAGGCTGCCTAGCTGTGAAACAGACCTTGGAGAGACTTGGGCAACAGAGACTGCCTAGCCATGAAACAGACCTTGGAGAGACCTGGGCAAGACAGACTACCTACAGTGAAGCAAACATTCACAAGATGAAAATTTGTGTTTATTCTCTCAGGGTGTTAATATCTTAGTTTTGTAGTTCAAAATATATACGAATATGTATACATATTAGTATATGGCAGCCATAGCACAAGCGTTGCTTAGGTTTGGGGTCAAACGACCGTGCAAAATGTCCTGAATATTACTAATTAAAAATATTTATTTAATTTTTTTTTAAAGTAACCTCTCCCTCTGCCCCGGGCGCGGCCCCGCGCTGGCCCCCAGCCCCGCGCGCGCCCCCGCGCCTGTCCGCGAGCCGCCGGCGCCGCGCTCCGCCTCGCGCCGCGCCGACCGGAGCCCCGCGCCGGCCTGCCTTCCGCCGGCTCTGTCATCCTGTTCACTCGACCGAGGTGGACTCTACCCCTGAAATAATTTCACACGTTTGAAAGACCCCAACAATTGCAACTAAGAAGAACACGCAATGAAGTCAGCAATCAGACAAAAAGTATTGGTTTATGCGTCTTGGAAATATGATACTGGACAGACACACAGATAGACACATTGACCTTACAGCACCCCTCTGTTATTGCGTTAGGAGTTAAATATTACGACCGCAATAGAATCCCAAATGCAAAAATTCAAAACATATTAGAGAATTATTAAGTAACTAGCTGTCACCCCACAACTTCGTTCGCGTTTATTATTTATATATATATACAGGGTGTAAGGAGACCGTTCTCGAAGCCGAAACGCCGTTATTATACTATCTATACACAACCCGAAACCACTAACTATTAGCCATATAACTGTTATTTTAAACTTTTAGAAATTTGCAAACCAGCAATGTAACGCGTTTATATCGCGGGGGTCAATGGTCGGCGCCAGTACCTACGGAAAGTGCGACGACGCGCCGCCGCGGGCCGCGCGCGCGCCGAGACAGCGGAGGGCGCGGGCGGCGCGGCACCTAGGTCGCGACCGCGCGCAGCTGTGTGCGGGCGTTCACCTCTAGCGTCAGCTGTTAGGCATTTAGTATTAGACTGCCGTTAGGGTAATTTTTTTTTTTTTTTGGTAATTGGTGTTTGAACTAGCTTTTTAAAGCTTGTATAACTTGTGTCGATGTTAAAATATCAGATTTTAAGTTTAAAAAAAAGTCTTTTTTTCGCGTTTTTTTTAGTCGCTTTGTATTAGTAATCCCCACCACTATTTCCAGTTTTCGTTTTCGAGAGGGGTCCACTAACTCCCTGTATGTGAGCTATCCAATCTGTTAAGTTAGATCGAACTGCACACGGTGTGCAATTTGATTGAAATCGGTTAAGTAGTTTAGGAGTCTATAGCGGAATATATTAAGATTGTATTTCTCAATAATCTACATCAATGTCTACTATTATTTCTTGATTCCATAGTCAGAATACCTAGACATAGTGTAGCACTGATTAGAAAATCAGTTGATCACATGCCAGAAAATTATTGTAACATCCCAGAGGAGGTTAGAATATTTTTTTTTTTTTAATTTGCACCAGAGTAACCACGTAATTATACTTCTTACTATTGAGCTGCTTTGTCATTTGTGCAATATTGCTCTGGACTTGCAAAAAAGAGTTCCATAACATACATATGTATAGTTTTCATGGCGGCAGAATAGGTACTAGCTGTCTACTGGTGTAATGTTAATTATTGAGAGGTATAGCATTCCGGTCACGTGGGCAACACGTAGTGACATCATTTGATGCTTATGCAAGACCGACATATGTCATTTACAAACAGTTCGAAAAAGACAGATGACGTTGATGGTTGACTTCATTTCGTGTTTGCTCCTGGAATGTTAGGCCTTGTTCTTTGGATCATGATTAGTGTTACCTAAGTCCCCGGCCCCGCCCCCGGCCCCTCGGGCCGCCCCGCGCCCGTCGCGGCGTCACGTCTCCTCGCAGCCAGTACCCGCGCGGCGCACTCTGCACGCTCCGCACTGAGCCATTCACGCTGCCTGCGTAGTTGCTGTAATGAACATACATTTCATTTTTTAATTTTCTTTAGCACACACCTGCGTCCATGCTTGATCATGTTTTTATTCCATCTAAAGGTTGCCTCGAAGAGATTGCATTTAAGCAATGAATTTAGTTTTATGTTATTTTTGGTGTCACTAAAGAGTTTTGTTTTGGGTATGATGTTTGAATGATGTTCCAAAAATCAATCTATTTCTTTCTAACATGTAGAGTGTTTGCACTTTTGTCTCACTTGTACTGTTTACAATTTACTGAAACAGTGCTCTATTGTTTCTATTGAACTATCATGGAGCTTGGATGATATTTTGTACTGATTTTTAATTTGTTACTCTACTAAATAAGCTAGAGATCCACACGAACCTTTCATACTGTTAATAAAAACAGTCAATAAATTAATTATCTTTTAAACTGTAAATCAGATATTTTATTCCACTTGCCAACATATGATTCATTTGAGGAGAATTTAGAGAGGGTTTCTTTT
Organism: Peribatodes rhomboidaria; assembly: GCA_911728515.1. Classification (NCBI taxonomy): domain Eukaryota; kingdom Metazoa; phylum Arthropoda; class Insecta; order Lepidoptera; family Geometridae; genus Peribatodes; species Peribatodes rhomboidaria. The sequence goes on along the minus strand of OU452184.1, from coordinate 1,160,891 downwards.
TCAACAGATGCTGAGTCTCAGATGAGAAAAATCTACCAATAAGATCACTGTGAACTAAAAAAATAAAAGACAAAGTAATTAATCCTTGGTGCATTTTCTTCCTCACTTAACATCCTCGCACGGCTCATCTTTTGCTAAAAAGGCACCCTTAGCCCTGTTCTGCCATCTTGGAAGGGTGTATTAAATGCATCGATATCTGCCAGCACCTACCAAAGCCATCCCAGCATGGTGAGGTTCTAAGTTCATCATTGCCTGTTCCCATGACATACATTACCTCATATGCATTACTTGACAAATATTGCTCTATATTTTGATGAAAGTGAAAGACAAGAGATAAACTGAATAATTGATTTGAGTTAATTTTGCATGTTCAATAATAACAATCATTTCATTCATTTGCATTTATTTTTAATTCACAGTAATCTGTGATTTCAGTGTTTACCTCAGGTTACTATTGGAGCGTCTCCATCTCTGGTCTTTGCTAGACTGGTTGACAAATCCAAAGCTGTTAGAGCGCTCTCTCCGAAGGCCCGGCATACTCCGTACACTACCCTCGCTGCCGTATCTGCGGAGGTTCCCTCGCCCTCTACCTCTGCTAGCAAAGGGTATATCAGGGTTGGGCTGTAATTAACAATTATGTTTTTTTATTATGCCACTGCAATGAAATTATTCTTGCTATAAAATTTGAAAGTTCAACATCCAGGAGAGCTGAGAAAAGAGATTGTTTACAAAGGTAGGTGAGAGGAAAACGAATTATTTACCCTTTGAGCTTGGTTGAGTTGTTGAACGATGGCTTCAATCAACGTCGAGTTAGTCCTGCCGTTTCCTCGCGCTCTCGGAGCCCGACCCCGCAGAGGGTTCGTTTTCCCGCGGCGAAACACCGCCTGCTGCGCGAGTAGAGTGAATCGCTCGTCCATAGTCATGCCGGTGTTGTGCAAACCGTGCAATTTCTCTACTTCTGTCATGGCAAACGTAAAAACGGCGCGCGGGTACAACAGCGGTAACCTAACCTACACATAAACTGAACGTTCAGAACTAGCCTTTGCTTGGGACGTAGTATTTTACGATAGAATATATCTAACTACCGTCACTTTAGAAAGAGTCTAAGAAATGTAAATAATTATAAAATTAATAATAAATAAATGAAAACAAAATATTTCCCAATGACGCTCGGCTCAAATTTTTTTCTTCGTCGCTCTTTTTTTTTTTTATTAATTTTTCATGACCATGGATACTCGTCCTTCAGTCGGATTCTTAGTAATAATTTTTCCTTCAGTAACAGATGATGGGATGATGATGATGAGGTGATGATGATGAAGACGATGAATCCCTCCCCTTTTCCCATTCCAGTAAAGTTATGGATACTTTACTGAAACTTTAAGTGAAGTTTTGTAGAGAACACGAAAAATCGCGTTTCGCGATGTTTGTATCATTTGCCCACACTCGTGCACGTTAACGAACCGGTAAACGTTAATAATCCACCATTATTACAATTTAACACTCGAAGAATCACAAGTTTTAGAAAATAATACAAAAACACGACACCATCTTTTCGGTTCCCGCCAAAACTCTCCTCTTCGTCGCTCAAGTAATCAGTGTTGCCATTTCAGTTATTTGTCAACTTTCAGGCCGTGAACCGGGAATATACGCACGTCAAATTATTTCTATCATCTGGCTACCGGATGGATCGGACGGACTATCGACGAAAATACGATAATTTATGACAAGATATATTTATATATTTATAAGTTGTATCGGATTATCAGACGACATCTAGGACGGCATACAGTACAGGTGTGATTTATCGGCGAAGGGTTTATAATTAAAATTCAAAATTCTGTTCTGCGTTTTTGGTAGGAACCAAAAAGATAGTGTCTTGATTATTATTTTTCCAAAACTTGTGATTCTTCGAATGTTGAAGTTGAATAATGGTTGATTATTATCCTTTACCGATTCGATAACATACACGGGTGTGGGCAAATTATACAAACATTAGGAAACGGTACTTTTCGTGTTCTCTTCAAAACTCAACTTAAAGTTTCAGTAAAGTATCCACGGCTTTACTGAAATGGGGAAAGGGGAGGGATTCATCTCTCATCACCCTCTCCTCTATGATCTTTTTCATATATTTAACAACTTATGTACACATAACATCCGGAAGACTAGGCGGTATAGTCATGTTGTCTCTAGCCTGACCTACTGGGCAAAACCTTAAAGAAAAACGAAGAAGTTCTGACTGACTGACTGACTAACATTAACAACGCACAGCCTTTCGATTGGTGGAACATCCATCTGTCCAAGGATATACAACGTGCTGGTTTTAGGTGTAGTAATATTTCAGGGTGCTGTTCTACCCGCCAAAGTGAAAAACTCTTAGAACATAAGTTTTTTAAATTCTAATGAAAAATATCCGAGTCTCCATACAAAATAATTAGTCCCGTGATAAATTTTGTATGAAAAAATTTTTTTCCTCAAATTTTGCAAACTGATGTTCTAAAAATGGTTCACTTTGACGGGTAGGAACAATACCCTTAAGTGTTACGTCACCCAAAACCAGCACCCTGTATATCTATGTATCCTTGATAATAACCAGTGGACCCAAAACTGTTTAAAATCCTTATATGCAGCTAAATGCACAGTACTAGACATTGAAACAACAAACCCTAAAATGAAATGTTACGAGAATTAGAATGAATGATTATTTCAGGTTTTAAATGAGAGTTTTACATTATTAATGAAACTTATGAGATAAACTCAATTCTATTTTGTTAGGGAAGGATTTCTCGTACTTCGATGAAAATCTGTTTTTCAAGGTTTGTAAAATACCTAAGGCCTCTACTGGAAGAGGCAACGACAAAAAATATCTCGACTTGTAAGAACACTCCTCCCTGCAGCTGATATTCAGTGTTTAAGTTTATCTATGATACCCAAATTGAATAATAACATTTTGACTTTGACTTTATCGGTACACCAATTGATACCCCTAGCGCGACGTACAAATCCGTACAATGTGCAAATGCCATGGCAATGACCATGCTGTACATTATTGGTGACGTATATTATAATATTAATGCTTAGCGCTTACCGGTGGGAACACTGGGAACTAGGGGAATGTTTATTTTACAAAAATTTCACAACAATTTCAAAAGAAATATGAATGAGAAGTGATTTAGAATAATACAACATGATTCATAGACATAAAAGATACTTAGGAGTGACAAAAAGTGTAAGTTATAAGGAGTTACAACGTAAAAGGAGTTTGTTTTGGTCGTCGTGGGTTACATAAGGCGAAACTTCGCTACCATGGTGCTGAATTCGTTTATAAGCCGATGCGGCGAGGAGGCGCGAGTCATTTCGATCCAGCGTACGATGTCGGAGGTGGCTAACGGTACTCCCGTGGACGATACATCATTTTCCGAGATGGACGCGTGCTATGAGACTTTCGACAAAGATGGGTACGTTTTCATGGAAATTCCCCTGAAATACTACATCATAACCTGAACAGTCATCATAAAACTATTATCTACTGCATGACACACATACCTAATATCACGATTGTATTGAGACTTTTATACATAGATCAAAGTTATTAGAAGTTTTAGTTCATCGGTCAGCTTTTATTTTTTCCATTTTTAATTAATTATGTTACTCTTCAGTTAACTATTGTTTATTCATGAACCTTGGCTGAAGTTGTCCTTGCCCTCTGTTACTACTATACAACCAACAATATGATACTTAACTTGTAATAAATATTTGTATTTAAAGTTGAGGTACAGTTTTAGTTGCTAAAATACAAGAAATTAATTTTTTTTTTTAACAGTAACTTAAGTACTGCTTAGTACTGGTCATAAGCTAATCCAACCCATCTAAATCCACAGAGCTCATTTAGCATGAAATTAAAAGTTTTTAAAAGAATCTTGATTTATGCACCTAATAAATCAGAGTCACTGTTATTCGCTTTAATTTTATTATCTACCTACAATTTTTTTTAGGTAACATTTAATTATAAAAGTTGTGAAACTTTTACAACTAGGTATTTTGACTATAAAAATTTTATGTAGTTTTTGTGGTCATTTATCTTAGACATGGAATATAGAGTAGCTTCTGCTAAACATAAGTTAATTTACTATTATTTGCGTAAAATAACTGTTTGAAACTGTGTAGCACTGAAATTGAATAAATTGAGAATAAATTGAGCCTTGATTGGCCTTTAATTAAATGAATAACCGCCAGCGCTTTAGAGAAGCCTGGGCAGAGAAGGCAAAATTTCAATAGAGCCAGGCAGGCACAAGCAGCAAAGCGTGCCACTATAGCTATTTATATTAGCACATGTGTCCCCAGAGATGGCAAGCTGAACCTCGTGGAGTTCCGTCTGATCTGCAAGGCGCTGTTCCGCAACGACAAGGGACACATCTACCCGCTATCCGAGGAGCGCGCGCGGCACATCTTCCAGGTCTTCGACAAGAATGGAGACGGGTTCATTGATAAGGAAGAGTTTACGTTTTGCTGGAACCATTGGATTAAAGTGGTAAGAGCTTAAATTATCAACTTCTGTAAAGCCTGGTCCATATTATTGCCGTGAACGACCGCTAAAGTCGTTTTCGGAAAATTCGAACGTCGAATAGGCGTCTTAGCAAAGCAATTTATTAACTACTACAAACTATTGGCTACTAACTATAGACCGAAAACAGCTTCAGCGGAAGTTTGCAGCAATATTGTGGATCAGGGTTAATAAAAACACGATGAGATTTTACGGCCCACTCTTGCTTCCCGATCCTTGCGGAGGTGCAGGTTTGGGCATAGTTTCATAGTTTTATTCAAAAATTTATATAAAAAAAAAAATAACTAAAAAAACCATGATGATCATGATCATAAGCTATAAGGGTTTTGACAGTTATGTTCTTAAACTGTAACAAACCTTACAATTGCTAGCCCACATAAGCAGTGAGCTAAACTAACTTTTGTCAAAAAATTCGCAGTAAGTATTATATTAGGTCCTTACGTATGAAATTAGCGTTTTGTCGTACTGATCAATTTGATCTGAAATATCTCCTAGTTGGTTAAGAATTCGAAATTCAAATTAATAAATTCATTTAGCTGGTTTTTTTTTCTTTGGAATACAGTCATTCATTTGTTATTTTCCTCATTATTTTTTCTTTGGCGTCGCTTATTACCGCGCAATGGAAAACATGAAATATCGGTATATTTACGAGTACGAGTTCTACCGTGGCACCAGTGCTGCAGAAACAGCTCGAAGAATTAATGATGTGTACGGCGCTGGTGTCGCTAAAGACAGCACGGTACGTTTTTGGTTTCAACGTTTTCGTTCTGGAAATTTCGACCTTAAGAACCAACCCCGTGGACGGCCGGAGATCAAAGTGAAAAACGAAGAATTAAAGGCTATTGTGGAAGCGGATCCATCACAAAGCACTTCAGAGATAGCAGCAGGCGTCGGGGTAAGTGACAAAACTGTATTAATCCACTTTAAGCAGATCGCGAAAGTAAAAAAACTCGAACGATGGGTACCTCATGAATTGAGTGAATCGAACTTGCAAACACGGGTCGCCTGCTGTGTTACTTTGCTCAACCGACACAATAATGAAGGGATTTTAAATCGAATCATTACTTGTGATGAAAAGTGGATATTGTACGATAATCAAAAGCGCTCATCGCAATGGCTGAACCCTGGAGACCCAGCCAAATCCTGCCCTAAACGAAAATTGACTCAGAAAAAGTTACTTGTAAGTGTTTGGTGGACTAGCGCCGGTGTCGTTCACTACAGCTTTCTTAAATCTGGCCAAACGATTACGGCAGATATCTATTGTCAGCAACTGCAAACCATGAAGGAAGAACTAGCTGTTAAACAACCGAGATTGGTCAATCGCTCTAGGCCACTGCTGCTTCACGACAACGCAAGACCACACACTGCACAACAAACAACCACTAAGTTAGCTGAGCTACAATTGGAATGTCTGCGACATCCACCGTACTCCCCGGACCTTGCTCCAACAGATTACCATTTCTTCCGGAATTTGGACAACTTCTTACAAGGAAAAAAATTCCACTCCGATGCAGCAGTCCAAACCGCCTTCAAAGAGTTTATTGATTCTCGCCCCCATGGTTTTTATAGTAAAGGGATCAATGAACTACCCATAAGATGGCAAAAGTGCATAGATAACAACGGTGCATACTTTGATTAATTAAATATATTAGGTCCTTACGTATGAAATTGGCGTTTTGTACGGGAGGAATAAAAAGTCGATTTTTTTTTTTTGTAAAATATATTTAATTAATCAAAGTATGCACCGTTGTTATCTATGCACTTTTGCCATCTTAAGGTCGAAATTTCCAGAACGACAACGTTGAAACCAAAAACGTACCATGCTGTCTTTAGCGACACCAGCGCCGTACACATCATTAATTCTTCGAGCTGTTTCTGCAGCACTGGTGCCACGGTAGAACTCGTACTCGTAAATATACCGATATTTCATGTTTTCCATTGCGCGGTAATAAGCGACGCCAAAGAAAAAATAATGAGGAAAATAACAAATGAATGACTGTATTCCAAAGAAAAAAAAACCAGCTAAATGAATTTATTAATTTGAATTTCGAATTCTTAACCAAAGAGGAGATATTTCAGATTAAATTGATCAGTACGACAAAACGCTGATTTCATACGTAAGGACCTAATATTTTACAAAAAAAAATCGACTTTTTATTCCTCCCGTACAAAACGCCAATTTCATACGTAAGGACCTAATAGATGTAGTAAAATTTTATAGATAAACACTTTATAGTTTTTAACAGAAGTAGAAGGAAATATTAGTTGAGTGCTTAGCGCTCGGTTTTTTGACAGGAAAAGAGTGTTTGAGGAAAAAATCCAATGCACAATAGAGCTAACGTCATTATTGATTATTATTAGACCTAGCAGTTTCTATAGTTTTCCTAAGAAAGCTATTTTGTAAAGATACCTGTAGTTTTGTTTTTATAGGTACCTACTTATTAAAATACTATTAATGACGGAATCGATTGATTGATTAACATTCTTGAAAATGATCAATTTAACTTTTTTATAAACATTTTAACACCAAACCAAAACATGCTGTACAACTCAATGTAATGTAACATTTGCTAGAATGCTCGTTAGATGTAAATGCTGAAGCTTACCGCGCAACACCTCCTTTGGCCGTAACGCAAGAGAGTTGTCCACAAGGTGTTTTGCTGCCCTTGTTTATGGAAATACATAACAACGTTCCTGCGAAAGCGTTTATTGTTTCCCACTGCTTGTGGTCAACACGAAACGCTACTTCGCCTAGCATGCGCAACGCGACAAAGGTATTTCGACTCCTTTTATCGAGACACGTATGTATGCCCTATGCACATAGACTTGTCCAGTTCTCGCATGACAAAAAGTGACTAGAAGAATTAGGTCACACGCGCATGCTGGGGTAGAGGGACCCGGTCTCTCCACCACCGAGTCCTGACGCCGTCCGTTGTTGCAGATCGTGCGGCCAGTGAGTGCCTTCCTTATCGTGGACGTCCAGAACGACTTCATCTCGGGCACGCTCAACATCAGCAAGTGCAACGCGCAGCAGGACGGCAGCGAGGTCAGTCACACACCTACTGACAGACGAACAACTAATGAACACACTAGACACCATCAAGCTAGACTAGACAATCTAGACCATCAAGACTAGGTCACCACCTATGCATGGGTCCTAAAATCCTCGTACACCATCTGCATAGATGTGTGCGGTCCTATGATCCCGGCATCCCCATTCTATGCATGGTTGCGTTCCTATGATCCTGGTATTCCCATTCTAAGCATAGGTGCGTTGTTCGTTCCTATGGCGATTCCGGTCTCCTCTGTCGAACAAACTAACAGTATAAAAATTCATCTTCGAAACTAGATCGACAGGACGGACAAAGGCTGGTCGCTGAAGGAGTTTTAGGGGTATATTATAAGCCTTACTTAACCCGGATGTACCCCAACTGAGTATCTTTTCTCCTTATCACCAAAAAAAGGCTGCCACCGAGAAGTCTCTGCTGGCTGAACTCCGCACCGCTATAGCTGCTCTTGCCTCCGCGCGGCTCAGCGGGCTACGATGCAATACAACTCTTCTAGTTCTTACTTTTGTTATCACTATTTCCAATAAAGCAGTGCGGAAATAATTTAGATTAGATTACGAGCAATGCGATAGGTCTATTCTTCCAACGTCCAAACGTAAGCGCAGCCATAGGCCTGAATCATACAGACCGGACGCAAGTACATACGGCGACAAGGTTCAGGTGCGCTTCTAAACTTGTTCATTCATATAAAATGTATAAAAGGCGAGTTATACACAAGCGACGCGGCGGCGCAGGCTTTCACGTCGCTTCATCGCTTTCACGCTGAACCGTGTCCGCGCCGCATTCTCGCCTTACGCTCAGCCTGTATAACTTGAGCCTTAGAACAATAAGACAGTAGAAGCGACACACCCATGATAATCAAGTAGCCGGAACTATGCCGAAATCGCTAGTGTGTGATATATAGCAAAAATAAAATTGTCAGTCATGGTTATGCTAATATCTATGTGCCCAATACCAAAAAATAACAAACAGTAGCATAATCGTAGATGTAGTAATATTTCACGAAATAGATATCGGCTATCTATGGGGAAATCTAGATAAACATAAAGCCTGTATGTGTTATGAATATGTACCACGAGATGCGTGTTATCTGCCTTGACCGGTTTAGAAAAACAAAAAAAAAACATTCAATCAAAATCCATTTACATTTTTAATGTCGCGACTTCTAGGCATCTCGCGGTTGCATCTGCTATTCAATTTTTGTTTTTAATTTACAAAATACCTAGTCAAGGTATAAATAATAACACTAGCTGCGCCCCGCGGTTTCACCCGCGGTTAAAAAGTATCCTATGTGCTATTCTAGACTACAATCTATCTCTGTGCCAAATTTCATCCAGATCTATTCAGCCGTTCTGGCGTGAAAGAGTAACAAACATCCATCCATCTATCCATCTATACATACAAACTTTCGCGTTTAAAATATTAGTAGGATAGGATTCTGTATGAATCTCAGTCAGATACATAGTTAGTCTATGCAAGTTAAATGACAGGACTCATTTACATGAGAAAGCCTTCACAATAAGAAAGAAAAAGAAGTGCCTATAATAGCATATGTGGTTATCCAAGGTCTTAGCTACACCATATCAAATTTCATCCAAAACGGCTAAGTCGATTCGGCGTGAAGAAGTAACAAAAATACACACTCACTTGAAACATTTTGTATTACATAAATACGCATATCTACATATATCATATACACATAGGTATATTAGTGTGATACCTATAAGTATACTCATCCAAGGGATAAAACCGCGAGTGCAATATGTAGCTAGTAGCAAGGTATATCTAATCATGTACTATTCTTCTCTACATAGTATACAACCAAGTAATTTTCCGCGTCTGTCTGTATCTCCGTCTGTATATCCTCATCCTCCTCAAAACCGATTTTATTGCGGTTATTTAATGACTGCCTCGGTGGCTCAGTTGGTAGAGAACCTGCCTTTTGAGCTTGGGGGCGTGGGTTCAATTCCCATCTAGGGCAAACATTTATGTGATGAACATTTGTGTTTGTTCTATGTCTGGATGTAAATATCTATTTAAGTCTGTATTTAAATATACATATAATAATCTCTGGCAGCCATAGTACAAGCTTTGCTTAGTTTGGGGTCAGACGGCCGTGTGTGCAAGTGTCCTGATATTTATTTTCGCCATCAGTTGTTAATTTTTCACGGAAGGTTTATTGGTAGGTACCGTGCAAAGCCGGGGCGAGTCGTTAGCGTATTATGATAATTCATTTAACTCCAAAGGTGACTTGGATTACAATACAACAGACTTTCAAATTTTGACTCATTATTTGCCAACTGATGAATAGACATTTATCATCATTGAATGACGCAGCTTTTAAAATTTACGCACCTGCGTCCACAATAACCATATCACGATTGAACGTGTTTAGTACGATTTGTAGTAGTCTGATAGCTTATTAGATTACAGAGGTATTGTTGTGATCTGTTACTTGTATGGCGACAGATAGATGAGTTAAATAGTTAGATAGATGAGTTGGTTTGGATAGATGAGTGTAATCTAGAACCTTGGTAAGACAACTAAGAACTAAGGAATTTAAGAAATAAGGAATAAACTTCTAAATCTTCCTTAATCTTACTTTGAAATATGAAAACCTAAGAGCTTACTGATAAACTTGCTAGGAAATCTAAAAAGTTAGGTTTATAACTCCTAAGAACTTAGGAACCTACCTGTAATCTTGCAAGAAAACTGAACTAAAAAACCTGCCCATAAAGTTGCAAGGAAAACTAAGACCTGCGCGTCATCTTGCTATTAAACCTTAAAACCAAAAAAAAAACAAAAAAATAATAATAATAATTTTATACAAAACTACCTAAACCTTGACCCAAAAACCCTCAACCCTTACCATCCTTTCTGCTCAGACTAACCGAAATCGACAGCCAACACCATCACGAACCCAGGCCAGCGACAAGCCCTCTAGTTTACTGCTAGTGCTTACAATAGCGTCGTATAGAGACTAGTTTACTGCTAGCTTAGACCGCTGAGACGTTGATAGAGCCACCGCTATTTGGTATTTGTTGGATGTAAGCAGGTACAGTTGAAGACTGAAGTTGTTAGAGTTTAATATGTAGGTCAATAGTACATCTAGCTCTTGGCACCGAATTAGTTTCGTAATGATTAGTGTGTGTTCCTACTTTTAATAGTTAAAAACGCTCAAAAATGAAAAACTTACTAAAAATAAACAATAAATAAATAAATACCAAATAAATATACAAATTAAAAACCTTACAATTTGACAAAAACTAAATATAAAAATTAAAAATTTGAAGTCAATTTAGACAAAGTGAAAATTAGTTGCAGTAGGTTGTTTGTTGTCATGTTAGGGGTAAATAGTAATGTTACTATGATACTACTAAAACTGGTTTTTACTAAAAGAATACTTCAATATCCCCTATACTAGTAAAACTTACATTTCCGACATTTCCCTCCAACTGTACCTATACAGTTCCCACAATAGTTCGTGATTGAGCCCAATATCTCGACGATTTGCATAACAGTGCGTATTGCCGCATAGCCTATCGAAAAATAATACAAACGACGTACTCACTACTCAAGCAAGGGGGTATTTTCGGACCACCGTTGTATAGAATGTATAATGACCTTGCATCGATTATATTTGCTCGTCCTAAACATTTCGCTTAACTGCAGCGTTTAGCTTTTTGCGCGTTATATTCCATTTTCATTGAAGTAGGGCAAAATTTGGTGGTTTGAATAAAAGTCTCCTTATAATTTTACTTGTAGTATTTATTGCTCTGGTGTTCCATGTCAAAATTATCATCAAATTCAACCGATAATATTAGTAATAAATGTAAAAAAATATAAATAAAACTGGTCAACGAAACGATATTTTGGATATACCATGAACTAGCTGCGCCCAGCGGTCCCCCGAGAGCCGTTATTTTTTTCGGGATGAAAAGTATTCTGTCATTTTCTGAACTCCTGGCAACATGTTTGCAACATTTCATAATGATCGGTTGAGTAGTTAGAGTGTGAAAGCGTAACAAACTTACTCTCGTTTGTATAATATTAGTTAGGATGGTTCAACGAAAAAGACAAGCAACGATTTTCGTCTAGCTATGTGCATTGCATGTTGTTAGTTCACAGAAACCTCTTAACCATGGAATTGGCTTCGTAAAAAACTTCCATTTTCCCGTTTTACATGCCAACTTTAGCCTCAATATTTAATCACCCGCCCCATCTGAACATGAAACTTCTTTCGTCAGCTAATATTGTCTTTACCATAATACTAAAGGTCAAGTACAAGTTAATAAAAAGCTCCATGTACACGAGGCACTGCGATTACGTGATCACATGGAAGACATGAAAATATTAATTACCGTCTGGGATATTCATTTTGACAGACAGACGTTGTTAAATTGTCTTAATAGATCCATCCTGTTTTAGAAGCTTTAATGATTAATTGTGTACTTATTGTTTCGCACACACTGGTGCCGTGACCAGGATTCTACGTGCTTGAAATGCTTAAAGTGGTCCTGTTCATTTTATAATAGTATATGCATACTCCGCCAGGTATAGCATTCCGGTCACGTGGGCAACACGTAGTGACGTCAATCAATGCTTTAAGCAAGACCGAAATAAGTCATATTCAAATAGTGTGAAAGAGACGGATGACGATGACGAGTGATGCCTTACGTGTTTGCGCCTGGAATGCTAGACCTTGTTTTTTTTGGATCATGCTCTAGTCAATCGCTAAAAGCTGCAGCATAATGTGTTAGTGGTTTCGAAATATATTTTATCACTCTTTGATACTTCCATTTGGGGAACTTACATATACATCCATCCACATTTTAAAATGTCCATCAGCTTACGTCTTCTTTCTTTTGGCTCTTTCTTTTCCTAAAACAAGGTGTTTTGTGAAAGGAAAAAAAGGTGTGCATGCTAATGATGATGAAACATCATTATCATCTCCGAACCTGCGCCTGATTTGGACTCCTTTTGATTCTGCTTATTTTCTCGTAATTTATACAATCTCATGAATAATAGGTCTATCATTAAAAAAATCGTACATCCTTAGTTAAAATGCACCTTAACTTTTTTGACTTGATAGAATACAAACTTACTTAATCCTTTTTAATGTGTATTAAATTTTGCCAACCAATGTGCGTGTCCCAAAAAGTCAGGACGTCCGCCTTTCGACTTTAGCCTAATCAGTCGTACACCGTGGTTGTCACTCCCTATCAATCTATATCATGTTATCTGGCAAAGGGCACGCTCTCCATGGCTATCGATCAAACAGACATGACTTACCGTCCACACATCACTCGCGTCTGTGTGTGTCGCCGGTATGTATGTGTATGGGTCTATAGAACATCATGTTCTACAAAAGCCTTCGACAAGTATGATTTCGTATTATAGACAGTTTTACGAAGTAATCCAGCAGAGTTTTTCGGGCAGGCTAATCATGAAGCGCGAGGTCGTTTCAGCTATACGCTTAAAATAATTTAGAATGACATTACGTACAGAAGAGTAAATAATGTAAATGATAATACCAGTACCAATCTAGAACTAACTAAAACCTACTTAAAATGTTTATTTTATCTCTTTTCAACTATAGAAAAAATGCATCAAGTGACCATCAAAGACGAGATAATAATGACATACTGATGAATCTACTGATATGATGATGATGTCATACTGATGAATCTACTTGGAATCTACAAAATTTTGAAAAGTTTGTGTAAGTTGACGAAACAGCTGACAAAGGCCATTCTATGACGGTTTGACTAAAGAAAATAACCGCAGTGAAAATTAATAAATCCTATAAATTTATTTGTTTGCTGTTTGTTCGTAACGCTTTCACGTCTCAACTACTCAACCGATCGTCTTAAAATTTTGCATAGGTACAATTTTTTATGTCTAGGATACAGAAAATGACATAGGGTACTTTTGGAACTTTTGGTACCCGGAAAAATCAACGGTTCTTGTGGGACCGCGGGTGAAACCGCGGGGCGCAGCTAGTAATAAAATAAATACATTTGGAACATTGTTGCACATACACATTGTCGTCCGACCCCAAACTAACCAAAGCTTATACTATGGCTGCCAGAGACTACTATACATTCATATATATTTTCAATGTGTTTGTTCGAATGAACACCATTGTTCTGCGACTTCTGCGCTTAATGACAAATGAGCCGTCCTTTCAATGCTTCATATCTGTGTCGATACGCCCAGTCACGGCCCTTAGTCGCAAAGGACATGAATGGCGGGCGAACCTGCTGTGAAGGGCTTTGGCTGGGCTTCACGTGAGCGTAGAGCGTGGTACGGATTAACACCTCCAACGGGTTTTTATCTAATCTAACGCGACTAATAAAAGGCTGTGAAATTTTAAACGCCGTTTAAAATTTAAAATAGGTCGTGAAAAGGTGAAAGGAGGAAATGAAATTGTAATTTTTTAATCTAATTAAACTGATTTTAAAAACTCCTGTATACGCTTGATAATTTTTAGCCGATCGAATTAATGAATTTCTAAAGGATAATATTGACATATAATTCTTTGACATTTTAATTCTCTTATTCGATAACATAAGTAATATTATTTTTGGATTCTTAAACAATGCGTGATAAGTTATTTTGTTTGATTTGATTTTACTAAATATACGTTAAACAGAAGTAAAAAAATAGAACGTAGAAATGATCATTCACTACCATGTCCCTTTCATTACTTGTCGTCACGAGCCTGTGTCATACTAACAATGACACTCTAGTCACTAATTTTACAACCAACATGCTCACAAAATCATGTACTTTCACGACTGCATGATTATAATGCAACAAAACAAGGTAGAATTTGTTTGTAAAGAGAAGGTACTAGATACAGGTACGTACCTATTATGTTTTAGTAGGTATACAACCGTGGGACTGTCCCTAGCTAATTCTTATTCATACTATCAGTCAGTCTGTTGTTTGTTACGTACAACTGTTGATACGTCATGTAAATCGGAATTTGATTAGGAATATATTTTGCGGGTAGGTAAACATTGCTTGCAGATTTTCGATACGCGATTTCGAATCAGCCAACTCGCCGTTGATAGGCGGAACAAAGCCTGTATTTCCGGTTCTAATAACAATCTGTAGGCAGGTTTATTTTGCATAGTTATATCGTGTAGTGAATATGTTAATCAAAAAGGTTTATTAACACTCTGACTTTTTCTTTTTCTTCAAAATTCAATCAACCTGCGTCAGATTTAGTTTCGCCTAGATTTCAAATTTTCCAATCAAACACTTCCTATGGTCCAAACTCTAAGCCATGATTAGCAGTTTTGGTATTATTTAATGACATAACATCCAATCATTTACATCTTTAAATAATATGTACATAGATAGACTCTATTTTTTACACAGGAAATACCTAATATTGTATGAATAGCATGACTAAGTAACAGCTTACTTAACTGTTCTTAGCATTTAAATTTGTATATCATCATAGGCTATAATGCCATGCCGTCGCGGGCACCATATCTTACGACACCTCAGTAATATTATTTGACAGCCATAAATGCAGTAACTCATCGCTCTGATGCGACAAGCTAGCGTTTTCGCGCTGCCAATGGCGCATTCAAAAGTAAATCGCACGCTAAATCGCAGTCAATACGGTTAAACTGCTCATAATTTAAGGCGTAAACGTAGTTCAAAACTTTATTTTGCAAAAAAGTCAGTATGATACATAATAGTGGTTTTAAGTTAATCAAATTGCTTGTAAACGTTTTCAAACTAAAAAATCACTTTTCAAACTTCACAACTAGCTTTCGTTTGCAAACTAAACCAATTAATCAAGCTTGAAGTTTAATAAGCCTCTTGAAAACTGCCAAAAGTAGGTAAATGAAGCGGTACGCCGCTGATTGCATGATACGGACCTACTAGCTTACCTGTGCAGTTGGTCAAATCATGAAACTAAAATGTTCCTTGGATGTCCATTCGGTTTTGGTTGGAAAATGTGATGGTGGCTCCCTCATTCGATTGTAAAGATAACTTGGTCGTTCTATACCTCTGCAGTGGGCTAAGATTGATGAAGGAAGTTTCTTGGTTCGTGGAAGCTCACGAAAAGGTTGTGCCGACTGCATTACCTTGTTATCTTTGCCTTGTCTTGATTTTGGCGCTGAGCCAGGTCTCTATCGATTTTGAACTATTTCGAATGCGCTTTAAAGCTCGGATTGCATAAATAGGGTATTGAATACTTTTTGAACCGATTTCCTTTAAAATAATGTTGATTTCGGATAATGAGATTGTGGGCTAACAGGAAAATAAGTGGTCCTAAAATAGACCCTTGCGGTACTCCGGAAGCTTCTGAACGGTTTCAGCAGTCTTTACTTATAGTTCACATACTTCTATGTATCAAATTATAGAGACAATTAATATAATGATCAAAATCAAATCAAATCTCTTTATTCAATTCTTTGTATCGAAGATACACTAATAAACGTCAAAGTGTTAAAAATCACTCTACCACCTTGTTCGTAAAAAGTGCCACTACCCAGAAGAACAGGCAAGACTCTAAGGGGAATATTTCATTCATTTATTTTATTGAATTAAATTTAAAACCTTTCAATACTTCATTTCTAGAATATTTTTAACCGGCTTCATAAAAATAAAAGGTTCTCATTTGTCAGAATCTTTTTTTTTGTAGTTTGATTACTCGAAGATGCCTGATGCGATTTGGAAAGTTCTTTTCCTTTTTTTGTAGGGTATACTTTATAGCGGTACCCTACAAAAACTTTTTTTTAAACGTTTTTTAACGAAATCGGTCGAGCAGTTTTTTTACAACATCCAAATCGGACAATGGGAAGTCGTTTTATTTTTAATTTCAAAGATTATATCATAACCATCCAAGTCAAAGGCGTCTCCAAAGTCTTTTACACAAGTAAATAAAACGCTGCCATAACATGAATCAATCTAATTAACGTTCGTTTAAATTCGTTACCGCAAAGCGGAAACCTCAAATGGAAACCCTAAACCGAACAAAAGAACTAAAAATAGAACCTCAAATAAAGGGAAAGCACGAGAACTGCATTGGCGCGAAATTAAACTGGCTGTCAGAACGAACAGCTCGAAATGTTAGCAGGTGTTCCTCAGGGTAAAGTTCGCGAGTTCACACCTATCGGCAATTAGGCTATCGAAACACGCGGCAGGCACCGCGTGGCACCATCGCACACCGAAATTGCCTGTTCTAAAATTGCCGTTTTTTCTATCTCAATTGTTTGAACTAGCATGACTTGATGTGCCGGTAATAGGTTGATGGGTATCGGGGTCGGAGCTTTTTTAAGTGATTAAATGTTTTCTCTTTTTACTTATTTGTTTAGGTCTATTTAGGTTACTTGTATCAAAGTGGCTTGCGAAGACTGGGTCGCTTTTCTATGACTATGCTCAAACTTGTTCTATGCAATTTCTATCCAATTAGTATTTGAGAGCATAATTTTTGGTCGCTGAAGTACTGGAGTCTTAAGAGAGTGAGAGAGTTTCTTTTGAAATAACTAAATAGTACAATGACTTAAAACTTTTGTCCTCAGACTTTTCGAAACTTGTTATTTCATTATCGTTTACTTTTGCTCAATCACCTTACTTTACGCTAGTCGCGTAACAATAATCATTGTTAACCATTTACCATAATTCAGCGTGTTCTAATGCCATACAAAACATAGCCTTGATTAATTTAATGAAACGGTTCAGTGGAAACCAATCCCATTTGCTGACAATGGGGCGGACGGAAATTGCGACAATTCGTGTTATGGCGTCTAATTTTACTTGTATTCTAGTCATTGATCATTCAAGCTAGAGTTAGGTAGACTAGAATCAGGTATGTACCTAGTCAGCGTTATGAAAAATTACATTGAAACATTTGCGAAGTTAGACAAATTGTTAGCAGTGAATTTCCTAAAATAAAACGAATCAGACAGACCGCGGTCGGTAACCAGCGGCTGCATGCGGTGCGGCCCTTAGCCCTCTTCCTTGCGACGCGAAACTTTTTACAAGTGAAAGTCTTGTTAATAAATAGTTTCGAGCTAGACGTAGCTAGAGTAGCGCTGAGCGCGTGTGTCGGCATCCTGACGATTTGGTAGTTCATCTTTCAATCGTCGACATTATATAGATAGATAGTGCGGCCTGTCTCCACCTCATTTTGTCACTGTGGCCCTTGCCTGCCAAAAAGTAGCCAACAGCTGTGATAGGCCTTTGGTAGTGGGCGTAGTTCTCAAATACTAGCCCTTGACAATGCTCACTTTGTGTACATGTTGAGATTTCTTAAAGCCCAGCATTTTGGTCAAATGTTTCGTCAACCAGACGTAGCAAATATAGTAATAGTTTTTTTAACAATCTTCAGAATTCGATAGCACATATAATGTAGTACGAATCTCGTAATATTGCCTACTATAACTCCTACAATGAACAATCAATTTCCAGAACAGACGACGTTTGGCTTATGTCAACCTTACCTACCGATTTATAGCAACTGGTACCTTGTAAAGAATAGCTTTTCTAGAAGTACAGTAATTTCAGTAAGGATATCAAGATGCGTCTTCTATCGGTAGGTACCGCGAGAAGCCAGGGCGTGTTTATCATAAATCTTAAAGAGACTGCAAAACGATATCGGTTTGTATTCCAAAATCCAGCCCAAAATGCTTTGAAGCTATTTGCTTTATTGTGATAACGATAATAATTAAAATGTAGATAGTGTATAAAATAGGCTGGCTGAGCATTATTTTCTCTGATATAATCTTTGTAATCTCAGTGGTTTTTACGTAAAAAATAACCCAATTTGAAGTGGGTTGGGATGGGCACGTCTGTCGCATGTCTGATGATCTCTGGGCCAAAAGTACCACTCAGTGGGTGCCAGATCGAAGTCGAACTTGCGGCAGACCCAGGAAGCAATGGCGGAACGACCTCGACAAGCGCCGGAGGGAGAGGTCAATTGTAGCTCAAGATAGAGACAAATGGCCTTGGCCTTTGCCCAACATTGGGACAGCACAGGTTCATATAAATAATAACTATAATTCTATTGATATCTCACTAATATTTTAAATGCGAAAGTTGGGATGGATGTATTGATGGATGGGAGTTTGTTTTTCAATCACGCCAGAACAGATGAACGGATTTGGATAAGATTTGGCACAGAGGTAGATTATAGCACATATGCTACTTATTAACCGCAAGTACCACCGCGGGGCGCAACTAGAGATAATATTCTTTTCGTTTTTTGTCGCAGTAACGTCACTAATACTGAGTAACGACGACACGAGACTTTATGATACAGATTTTGCTAACACAAAACAAGCAGTTCATTTCCAGCTGTGTCAAGTCACGCCACGACCAAATAATTCCGTACAGCTAGCAAATAAATAAATAATAGTGTTCAGTTGGCACGCCCATACTGATTTATGGGGTAGCGATTGGACGGTGACGTTTCGTACAATTTTCTCGGTTTGAGGTCTACTGGGTTTTAGTATCGGCGTAAAAAACTGCAGATTACGATTTACTTACCATATTATTAATACAATTTTTAGAAATGTCACAAACTAAACCTAGATAGGTACTTCTCAAGGAAATTGTAATTTATATTCAGTATTCGTAAATTATCGCATCGTGTCTGCAACCGGTACTCTGGGATCAGAAACAATGGTGAATACTCGATTTGCTCTGGCTTGCTCGACTTGGTCCTGGCGCACCTTTGGAGGTATTGGACTGAAGTGGTGGCCTTAAAATAAATAAAGACGTACCTTAGTACGTTTGGGCGGGAGCTGTAAATATTGCAGGTCGAATAAGCATGGCTAGCATGGGCCTTTGTCTTTCCACCGTTTTTATCAGCGCCTAGATGTGGCAAAGCTAGAAAACGGATATTTTGTCTCTTTCTCGCTGGATAAGACAATTTGCCTCCGGCCTGTGCTAGGCCTGCTGGAAGAGATTTGCACGTGCGAGACAGACTCATGCTGAGCTGTATAGGCTATTACAGGTTATTACAGGTAGGGTAATGATATATGATGTTTGTTCCCCAGGTGGTGGAGCCCATCAACCGCCTGCTGGACACCGTATCCTTCGACAGCGTGTTCTATTCGCTAGACTGGCACCCCCCGGACCACGTCTCCTTCATAGACAATGTGCACATGAGAGAGCTGCACCCTTCCAGCCCGGTGAGTGCCGCTGGAGAATTGCCCTGCCACCGTGTTTGTTTCCAGCTCACTACAACCTATCTATAGGGTATCTCTAGATAGGCCAGATACAAGCCAGAGTGAAGTAAGTACCTTGTCTTCGTGGCCATCTTAACTACGACGATGCTTAGGTCAGGCGAGTTAGTAACCAAACTTCAACCTATTCTACATAACAAAATTATCGGCGGTGGTTTATGATTTTTTTATCAGACCCAGTTGTGTAAGTTCCACTTAAAACCGATATTGCACAAGTACAGCTCGCTTGCTCCAGGAATGCCAACCGACAATCCTTGTACTATATCTTTAATAGTGAGATTTGTCCCTCCCTAACGTCACAGATCACCGAGTACTTAATAGTATCGATAAAAATTATTTAATTTCGCTCTTGACCTTGAAGCGTCGGAGTGGATTTACGACTGGGTCGGGCATGCGACGCTCGGGCCGTGTTTGCACGGGACAGTGGCTGGGATAGTGCTGGAGGCAAGATGCCAACTGGGACCCTGGACAAGTTGCAATCGCTTCGAAGCGGTTCTGTTTCTAGGGTTGCTAACGCTCGAACGTAAGCTGCTGATTGGACGAGTTGACAATACGATCACGTGACATTTTTAAAACTCGTATTTCGTCCAATCGGCAGCTAGTTCGATCACTAGCGATTCTAAAAACAGAATCGCTTGGAAGCTATTGCAACTTCTCTAGGGCCGCTGGCATGCCATATGCCACCAGGGGCCTAGCGCGGATGTCGATCTGTGACCCAGACCCTGAACAGATATTTAAGTTCATCATATAAACACTTAAAATTTCTTTAAAAAAAAACTCTTTAAAGTTTTGTTACGTTTCTTGTTGTATTGTAATATAATTGACCGAGCAAAGCGAGGTCTCAGAATCTACTGGGACAACTCGGCATTGGATTGCCCGACGATAACTTGAGTCTTTGATGTTCATGAAATTTCCCAGACATGTAGTTTGAAGTTTTTGTGGAACTTGTGGAGATACGCGAGGTCTCCGTTCGAGGCGAACTACTTGTGTTTGTAACCCATCTCTTCCCGTGTGTAGGTGTCCGCGGACAAGGCGCAGGCGTACGACACCGTAGTGTTCGCGGGCCCGCCGCCCATGAAGCAGCGCCTGTGGCCGCGCCACTGCGTGCAGGACACCTGGGGCGCCGAGCTGCACTCGCAGCTCAAGGTACCTGCGTACATCACTATACGTCATCATCATTGTCTTCAGTCTTATAGATTTCCGCCGCAGCGACATCGACCTACCCTCAATCGCGAGCGCTTGAGCCCATTACCCATCACGCTAGCGCAGTGTTGATTAAAAAAATATAAATTAGACAATGAATGTAAATGTTTTTTTTTTTTCAGATAGTGGAGGGTGCGATCAAGGTGTACAAGGGCACTAACCCCGACGTTGACTCTTACTCCGTGTTTTGGGACAACAAGAAACTGACGGACACCTCGCTCAGCACGCAGCTGCGCATGCGCGGCGCCACCGACATCTACATCTGCGGGCTCGCCTACGACGTCTGCGTCGGTGGGTGCCGTTACCATTACATCACCATCTAATTGCATTAACATTACTATTAAATACCAATACAATACGTTGAAATTTCCATTACATAGCCCTTACATTGTGTTTACGAACGGCACAAATTGAGTTCCCGTGACAATTCAACATTATGATACGCGATTGTGATTTAAACCGTTCACATACCCATATTTTTTTCTAATTTGTATTTAAATATGTAATTAATGAAAATACAAAATATTTTTTTTTTTGTTAAGTACATAAATAATTATGTGTATATTTGCAGGAGCGACAATAGCGGACGCGCTGGCGATCGGCTACCGCGCCATACTGATAGAGGACGCGTCGCGCGGCGTCGACCTCGCCGACATAGAGAAGACCAAGGCCACCATACTCAACAACAACGGGGTCATCGTCAACTCCGACCAGGTCGGTTACACTGCCGCGGAACAGTGTAAAGTGTGCCCGTAGCCCCATACAAATGGCGCAAAGTCCAGCGTTTTTAGTGAGAAAGGCCTTCGAACACATACGCAGATCGAAGGGGAAGGCTAACAATCGCCACTATGGCGAAGGCTTTCCATATAACAGGGTTTGGGTAAAGAAGTAGGTTTACTTACACTGTAGAGGGCAGGGGGTGTAGAGAGTGACGTCGCAATGTCACTCTCTAAGTGCGTAATGTCTTAATAGCCCTCAAGCCAGGAACAAATTTGGTCCGTCGTTTCCTCCCGGACGAAATCTTGTACAATGGTTAATATAGATTTATCATGAAGCCTAGTGGTCGTCCGCAGCTAATCCATTGGTGGGTTTAGCAGCAGGAGCCTCCAAAACGTAAAAAAATCGTCATTTCCTCCCGATTTAAAATAGTGTCATAAAGCTTACCCAATCTTAAAGCGAAAAAAAAACCAGCTGGCTGTATCGCGGTGGAAAGATCGTCAGCTGATGCCCTAAAGATGGCAACGCAGCAGCTTCTATCGCTTATTTAATTGAATCAACTGACGTAATTTTTCATACTGCTAGCTTTTTACAAGCTTTCATTTAACCTGCCTTGGTTCGTACATATGTATGAATGTTTGTATGGATGAAATGTTTGAAATAGTAACACCTGTGTCGCAGATCACAGCCATGGTGGAGGGCCGCGACCGCCGGCCCGAGCTGGGCTACAAGCTCGCCATGGAGCTCAAGAACGCGCTGCACGAGGACTAGCGACCGCGCCACACTAGCAACTACGTTACATGCCTCTACAGACGCACACACCTCCGATAGCATAAGTTACCATGTAATGTGCCTGACGCTTACACTATTTTACTTTTGCCGCGAAATAAGCAATGTGCCTAGAGCTTCGACCAGATCGAAGGCCTATAAAAAATTCGCGATGTAGGATGCCGGAGTGAAGTAAATTTACCGACAGAGTCTGATTCTGTATTAGGGGTTATCTACCGCGCGCAGTGGGGAGGAATACAGCAAAAGGACCTGGGTTACAAAGATCGCTGCGTTCAGGTCGCATCGCGCTCTGTGGGTAAAAAAAGTATTTTGCTTAAGACAAGTGGTGTTGCAAGGAACATTTTATTGAATCAAAACGGGGGAAAAGGGGGCTATATGCAGCTAAATTACAACTTAGCAAGACGATGTTGGGCTACCATGTGAACAACACAGTGGCGCCCTCATTATTTTCTACTCTCTTTTTGTCTCTGTTCTCTCTCTCTTTCTCTTTCCTCCGGCCTCTTAGATCGAATCCTATTAGTTATGTAATCTGCAGTTAATACAGTACTAAATATGACCGCGATAAATTAAGAAGCTAAAAATTTTCCAAGCTAAATAGCAACACGTATTCCAAATGCTTATAGGTTTTAAGAGCAAAGGGTATGACGGTAAGAAATGTAGGTTTGTACGGGAAATGAATTATAGAATAAGGAAAAATTAAGGTGATGGATTTGACAATGAAATTCATGCATTGGGTTGGTTCATAGATTTACCAAAACGTGGATGTTGGGGCTGATATCAAATTCACGAAAAATTGTTTTGAGTGAACTTTGAAAAGTGCACTTACTTACAGTAAAGCTGATTAAAAAAACAATGTTGAACTTACTTTACATGCATTTTAGTGAACGAACTTGGGTGATTACATTTTTAACCGCCTGTTTTTTACAGCTATTCAATAAGCTGTACGTCAACAATGGATAGTTAAAGAAATAATTGACAACTAATTTTTTTTTTTTTTTGATAAACATAGGCCTTAGAAGTTTAGAGCAGCTTACGTGATAGTTACTACAATTATGTATTATATTGTCTACCTCTATTTCAAGTATTTTTCAAAAACATTGTTAAAATTATCAGAAATCCACGTGTTTGTAAATCTATGGGTTGATCGCTTAATTTTTCGAAAACATACAAAGAAGTACAAAGTATAGATCTTAGTGAAAAAGTTAAAATAAAAAACCGCTTTAGACAATTTAAAGAATCCTCACAATATAATGTTAAAATCATGACACTGATTTATGTAACAAGTACTTAATATTTTTAATACTATTTATTTATTAATAAGCTTTATTTTATTGACAGGAAATCCTATTGATTTGTTTTGTTCTATGTTAGATTTACAAATGTGAAGTCTTGTACTTAAAGTTTTCTGAAAGTTACAAACGATGAGATAATATGTCCTATTCAGAACGCTCAGTTGTTATATCTAAACAAGCTAAAAGTATTGATGTCCTTGCCTAATACGCAACAACAATAAAGACATATTTAAAAAAAAAGCGATGATAGCCTAGTTGGAGAAGGCCCGCCTCATGCCAGAGGGAGCGGGTTCAAACCTAGCCGACGGCACGCACCAATTGTTCATTATGAGAACGTATGTGCGTATTGTATGTCATCTGCCACATAATTGGAGCCAGGTAATGGCGACAGGCTCGCCCCCTGTCACATTTGGGACTGAATATCGTCGTGTTGTATTACACCTCTGCCAACCCCTCGGGGAAAGGCGTGTCGATATGTTGTTATGTTATATTTTCAGATAGTTTACGATTCAGCAATTTAGCGTTCTCAATATGTATTTCAGAATATGTATTTTCCATTTTAGTATGTTTGAATAAGTGTGCTTCTAGACGGGCCATATTTTAACTGCAACACTGGCAATATTGCCGACTGTAGCCCGGCCATCATCAGCCATGCTAGAAATGTATGACTATGGCCGGGCCACACTCAGATTATTGTCGCAATATTGCCGAGTCAGTATTCCTGTAAAATATATACTATAACCCGTCCACGAGCACCCTAAGAACCATACGTTTACTCCAGTCAAATATAGTTATAGTTTAGTTCACACGGTACTTCAGAATCCCTATCATGGTCTACTAATAGTAATAGTTAGATGTAAGTTTAGAAGTCCCTAGGTTTGGATTGCACTCTACAAGCACCTAAAGTCCTAATTAGACATTCCTATAGTAATAAAAATAGTTATCGGGTAGGTAGCCGTAAGTTCGGTGTTTAGGAACTAAGAAACTATGCCCGAGTCCTGGAAGGACGCTTGTAGCTCTATTTATTTTTGTGTAGTCCTTGCGTGTGAGTCAGATTGTGAAACATTGAATTCAAAGGGCGTTTAAATTCCTCCATGTAGTCAACCCTTGACTGTTTCTCAGGGTTTGATACGGTCTTCGTAAATTGTTTTGAAATAAAGGGTGGAGGTCATCGGAATCATTTGCTTGTGATTACAGGTCAGATACGATCATTATATTAGTGATAGAGGTGAACTGAGCATTACACTTTGTAACATTAGTGGTGAGAAGAGCCGAGAGTAAATAGAAGCTTGGCAGTGTTACATTACTAGCGAATGCTCGTCAGTCAGTCAGGCCGTATTGTAACATAATGCTCAAAATCTGATCTTGTATTGTAACATCAGGCGAATGCTTCCGGTGAGGAACACTAAACGTTCACATTGTGTCGTGCTGCTCTGCTGCTTAATTAATTAAGAGGCTTGTTGGACTGCAGCAGAGACTCACTTTGATTTAAATCAAAGTGATCAAAACCGAGTGTGGCACCACGGCAGCTGTCTTATTTCCATTATTTTTTGAAAAGACACAAGTTACAGTGCTTTCATTATATCCAATCCACGTGGGACTGTTGCACAGTGCGACACGATACAATGAACGTGGACAAAAGCTGCCCTCTTTTTTTAACTCCTAAAGTTAAAAAGAGACGGTAACAACGCCTTCCCAGGCCACTGTATTCAAGCTGCTGGTTTATCTGACTTGTTGTGATGTTCGGAACCGTTGCATTTAGATGTGATAGCTTATCTTAGTTCATCTTTATTTGGTGTAATAAATGCACTTTAATTTATTGAACTGCCGTTTTTTATTTTTATTGGCGAAGTAGAATCTATTCGCCATTTTCCCGATTGTAAACAGCTAAAAACCCCGAATTAGGAATACCTTTTCTCATCTATGCTATACCACCGTTTTGGCCATAGCTTATAAAATAAAAAACAACATGTAAAATAGTGATTTATTTAAAACGATCCTTATGTCTACAACGCTAGTTTTATTACAAAACCTATGTTAATGACTAAATTAATGAGAATGACATACAAAATCGGGTGAGTTAAAAATATTCAATAGCAATTAAGTACAAAATTATAATGAAATAATACAGTTACAAAACCAAACAAAGTTTAACTTTGTTATATGTGTATATGTATGTCTTTGGTAGGTACGCCTACAATCCCATCCGACAACTAAAACGAACCGGAACTTTATTCTGACGCGTAAGTTATTATCTTGGTCACTTTCACACAAGACTTCGAAAAAAGAGACTGGCCAGCAGGGCTATTCACAACCATTCGAAAACGTTTCCGTTCGGATTTAAAAAAAATTAAACCTAAATTATTCGAATCTCAGTCTATATACATAAGTTTTTAAACGTGATTAATTCTACCAATCGGATTTATACTTCATTCCCTATAACAATATGTATAAAAGTAGACTGAGCTTCGAACAATTTGAGTTTGAAATTTCTGGGATCCGATCGGAAACGTTTCCGAATGGTTGTGAATAGCCCTGCAGAAAATATCTCACGCGTCTGAATCTCGGTTAACCGTATGCCCCAGCCAGATGACACTATGTTGTATCATTTGCACCATTGAAATAATGGGCCCCCGGGGCTCGTACCGTGACATCTTATTGCGATTATTAGTATGCTGCTACATTAGCGCGCGATAATTCATGTCGCGTTGTGGCGCTTAAAGCATCGTTTTCGGTTATCGGCGATGGTCTTGTCTTTAGCGGATCAACTCGTCGCCTTTCTGCGGAGTTGACGTAGGCGATAATTCACCCGAGGGCGTTTCCTCGTGGCCTAACTAGGTTGCCAAACTAATTTGGCTATGAGGAATCCGATACATCGCCGAGTGACGGTCCTAACTGGCTACACTTGTCGCGATATCATTATCGCCGAAGATAACATCTCACGCGTCAAAAAGGGGACAATGCCTTTAAACAGATTTCGTCACACGATCCTTATTTTTTTCAATATTTTCAATTGATCTGGGGGGCTATTCCTGCGCGTGAGATGAGATGAGATTTTATCTTGGTCACTCTCACACCTATGACGTTTCAAACGAGAGCAACAAGGACGAAACGGGATGAGATGAAAATCTCAAATCTCCGAATAGGGCCACTGTTCGTAACAGGTATTTCTGGCAGTTAGAAAATACCGCGGCACTTGCGCTCATAGCTGAGTAGGCATACCCAGGGTGGGCATATTTGTTCATTGTGTGAACGTATGTGCGTATTGTGTATGGTGACAGTCTCGCCCCGTCACATTTAGTGTGGGTGTTTGTATTACACCTGCCAGCCCCTTCGGAGTAAAGGCGTGACAGTATGTTTCAAACATTACAAAGCTATTAAGTATGCCCGAATAAAATTATAGTGAAAAGGACGTCGCAATTCGTGTGGTATTGTTAAAATGGGAATCCCCGCAAAAGTTGTACTTGCTTTGAGGGCGGTCGTACGCATTCGCGAACTAATTACTCTAAATCGCCAAATATTGTTGTAACCCTTCACTAACTAAGCAATCTAAATGTCTGCAATATTAAAATATTGTAAAGTCAACACCGCAGTCCCCTTATTTCAACGTTCCTGAAGTCTTAACGCCCACCATAGATAACGGATAGAGAGGTACTAGTGATAACGGATCAGAAATCAGACACGACCCCTCGGCCTTCCCCGACAAGTATAAAATAACGTAAACCAGAGAATGCCACGAGTTGAATTTGCAACTATAATATCAATTTTAATCTTAGATTTAACTATAAATATTACCTTGTGAATTGATAAAATATATAAGTTTCTATCAACTGAATTGAGAACATTCTCCTTTTTTTTTAATCAGCTATAATGCGATTTTACATGCATATAGATAACATTATTGGGACAACACACTTTGTACACTACTGTTTAGGATTATCCAAAACATATGACAAACGATAAGATTGTGTTCTCATAACCTACATTAATTATATAAGGACGGTTATAATCACTTTAATTTTTCATAATTAGAATTATTTTAGTGCAGGCACAATTTTGGAGCAAATATCTCCTATTGACATAATAAAACTAAAAAACCTCTTTACATAAGTGACGTTGGAACTGCGCATTCTATTTGTATGGCGCTGAAATTATATTAAAGCCGCAAGAGGGCTTACAACAACAATTTTTACAAATTTCTGACAAACATATCACATCATCTTTGGGATTTTTTAAATATAATTAAGTATACATACTTTTACTGTATGTTATGATTAATCATTAAAATTTTGATCAAATTACTATACTGAGTGTATCTAGGATATCTTTGTACTCAAAAGGGACCAACACTGAAATATAATTTAAAAAAATAGCTGTTCCATACATTTTGTTGACAATCAATGATCCTTCTGTATGGAACAGCTGATAATTTTTTCGCGATTTATAGGTTCCCCTCACAGAAGAGTTGGTCATAATCATGAGTATAATGATATCCTACAATTAGTCCGTTGTTCAGAGATGCACCCTCAAATTTTTTGTAATTTTGAATAAATTGCTCATTTTGCTGGCCAAATACCATAATTTAATACATTGTACAAGCCATTAGCAATATTAAGATAAAACAAATATTTTGTCATGTTAATTATATTTATGTATACCTCTATTTACCATTTAAGAAGCTGAGGATTTTTCTCCCTAAAAAGGTCCTAAAAACTTCTCACCACAAAGGATGACAGTTACAACATTGAGTGAACTCAGTCTCTTGAGAGCATTGGTCATAAATCATAACTCTGTCAGAGAATCCCAGGGGTAGCTTTGCTTAAGGGTTTGTGTTGGCATTTCAGGCAGCTGTGATACTCGAAAGCACCTGTCTCCCCAGCTTCTCTGCTATGAAGTCAATGATAGTGAACACCAACTCTCGCCGACTGGCTGAACAGGCCATGAGAATGTCAACAGCTCGGATGTAGTCAGTAGAATCCAGTCGACGAAGGTAGTTGAATATGATGAACAGTAGCTCTTTTAGCTTCTCTTTGATGGTGTGCCAGATCTCACGGAGAGATACTACCGCTGGAAGAAGTACATGTTTTCTTAACAACTTTGATGGATTTGGATACACACTAATGGTACAGACCAAGAACACTTGCACTAAATCTAACATAAGAATTGTTTGCGCTCCCCTGAGTTATGTTTATGCCAACAGGTCGGCAGTACAAGACATACCTCCATCTCAAAAGACAATGTCACTTACTTGAAACTCCAAGTCCAGTGGCGCCTCCGACACCAGCCCCGATAGCAGCACCGAGCCTGCCCCCCGCAAATCCCCCAACTAGCCCCCCAGCCACAGCCATAACGCTTGTCAGCACCGCCGTTTCACGGTCCCACACTATCTCTATTCGGAAAGCATCCGCTGGAAAGAATAACTGATTACAGTTTTCTTTCAGGAAGATAATGCTAGTATGCTAGATAATTTATTAATAATGCTATGCACCGTTTCGTGAAAAGGGAAATTAAATAAACAGTAGCCTTGATTAATAGAGCAAACGCTACGGAAAGAACCAAAACAAACAAGTACACTCTACACAATTTGGAATCCAAAATAAACTTACCAATTTGTAGCAATACCTGTTCCATACAGCTAGGATCAAACCTTACTTCTGCTGCGTAAAATGGCTGAAGTTCAGACATATTTGGTAAAATATATTCGCTAGACGCGTCCAGTTGAATCAAAGGAATAGAAATAAATATGTTTGGCAAGAAAACAAAATTACAGTAAACAACTTCGCTTCGAGCTTCGGGCTTCGACAATCGAGTTTGACTTTGATTTGGGACCCTATTCGGAGATTTGAGATTTTCATCTCACTTACTTACGTTCTTGTTACTCTCGTTTGAAACGTCATAGGTGTGAGAGTAACAGAGATAAAATCTCATCTCATCTCACGCGCAGGAATAGCCCCCTTGGTTCCATGACTTTGACATTAACTTTGTCAAAATTGTTGTGATGGCAAATCTTAACATGCAATGAGATGTCATGTCACATGTCAACATAATTTGATGATATTACTTCTAAGGTACGGGGACAGGGGCTTATGAAACGCTTCTAACCTTTGTATCAAAATGCCTGAACGATGCCATACTGTATAATGTTAAAAATACATTTTTCATATATTGCCTCAGATTTGAAACACCTAAGACGCAAAATGCATGCATGGCAGTTTGGCAGTAAACTACTTTATACTGTGTGCGTAACTACAGCTTCCTCTTAGGTGATAGAATAATAATTCTACTTATGCCAATATTTAAAGCCTAGTAGCTGCAATCAAATATCCCAGTCTAAGTTTAGCTGCCACAAGAACTTCGTTAAATATGACTTAATATGGGCCATTTTTGCCAGTACAGGCAAACCAGTGAGGTAAGCCCCTGCTCTTGGTTTTTTTAAAAAACGTTCTCAAGGTAACATAGAGCTATGAAAAATTTCCGCATTTGTAAGGGGTCATTTTTGACTAATTTATTCAATAGATAGACAAAGCAAATCAAAAATTCCTTTACATAGGGAGGTTGTATAAATATCATTAGCTATCTGAGAAACACCTCAGCAGTCAGTGTTAAATGACTCCATAATACCTACAAGGGACATTTTTAGTTATTTAAG
The DNA here is from genome assembly GCA_911728515.1 of Peribatodes rhomboidaria. NCBI lineage: Eukaryota > Metazoa > Arthropoda > Insecta > Lepidoptera > Geometridae > Peribatodes > Peribatodes rhomboidaria. The sequence goes on along the minus strand of OU452184.1, from coordinate 1,130,394 downwards.
AATGATTAGAGAAGTGCCAAAATCATAAAAAAAAATCCACTTTGTCACTCTTTAGGTAACTTTAAAGGCTCGTCAATTACTTGCTCTCTTCGCACATCATCTTCTTCTAGACGAAATGGTTATGGAAAACCTTAAGCCAATGCGAAGTTAGTCTTAAGTGGTCGCCGGACTCTTAAATGTCCGTGCTTGCACCCCTGGTCTTTTGGAAACGTGACTTGACTTCTACGCAGTGCAGGTCGCAGCAGTATTAAAATAAAACCACCTTGAACATTTGCATTAGTTATTTATTTTCATTTCTCAACCGTAAAATAGGAATCAATTATCATCTTTCTCATAATTATTATCTTTCTTGGTTTAACCACATTAATACAATGTTAAATAATTTTAGCTTCTAGTTAAAACTAAGCACAATACTTAATACTATTTAAAATGGTTATAGCTAAGAGTCAAAACATAAAAGTTAAAATAAAATTGCATTTTTGATGAGCCATAAATAACTTTTTAGTTGCATTAATATTAATAATTTTTTTTTTAAATTAAGGCTACTTGCACAGAAATTCACAATCTGTTATAATACGAGTATTGTAAATAACTAACCTACCTAATTAAAATTATATTAATAACTTTTAAATTATGTTTTTAAAACTGTTGCCTATAAATCATATTTATTGAGCTATACAACTGCATTTATGGCTCAGTTGGTACTGAACCTGCCTTCTGAGCTTGGGGGTGTGGGTTCGATTCCCACCTAGGGCAAAACATTTATGTGATGAACATTTGTGTTTGTCTTATGTCTGGGTGTTAATATCTATTTAGTATGTATTTAAAAATATCTAAGTATGTTTATCAGTCTCTGACAGCCATAGTACAAGCTTTGTTTAGATTGGGGTCTGGCAACAGTGTGTGGAAGTGTCCCAAATTTATTGTTATTATTTTATTATACCTATATTAACATGGTCTATAAATCTATATTTACTATAGTATATACAATTTCCACTCAATATTCTAATTTTAAAACTATATTATATGAAAGCTTGAAGTATTGTAATATTTTGACCATCTCATTTGACAAATACAAAAATTCTTATTTTCTGCTATGTACCTTCTATATTAAACTTACATCAAACATCTAGGCAGCAGCAATACTGGACAATATCTTTTTTCCCAAGGCACTAGAAGCAGTTTCTAGCACTAGCATAGCAAGCTGTGTGGAGGCACCGCTGGGACCTGCCAGCAACATGGCGGCTCGCTTGTAGTCTTCAATGCCCATGCCAGCTAGGTAGTCGTATACCATATCAAACAGATCATCCAGCTTGGCCTTAATGTCTTGCCAGATGTCACGCATGGAGACCGCTGCAACAATTGTACACTGATATTAAAATTGAAAAGTATCAAGTCAGTTCTTTTTATTTTGACTCAATTGGATCAGGGATGATGGATATTACATGAAGTTTTTATTGATTGATGATTTTGCTGTTAGAAGAAAAACATTTTTATTTGACATTTTAAAATGAAGGTAGTCATAGAAAAGTTTATGAACAACCTAGCTCTGCTTCTCTTTTTCCCTTTGTAGATACTTATTTATTCTAACTAGACCAATATCCATCAATATCAAATAGAGGGCATAAAAGCTTGTTTCTTACCAACAATGCCAAGTCCGCATGCGCCGCCGATGGCCCCGCCGACTGCTGCGCCGACTTTCCCGCCATAATGGCGGCCAAGGAGTCCACCAGCTATTGTCAGCCCTGTAGCCACCACCAAAGCGCCTTTCGCGCGGCTGTCGCTCATAATTACGCGGAAATCGAACTTATCACTGATTGTGAGAATTATATTTTCAATAGATATCGGGTCGAATGGTAATGCGCAGGAGTTGGCTCTCGAACACACTTCGTACTCCTCATCCGATCCCAAATCAGAATAATAATCCGTACTCATGGTGTTTAAATTTTATAGAGCGAGAATGGGAAACGACTGCCTGGCGCTAATGCAAAAGCTTTGTACTTTGTAAGCCGCAGACACAGAGTAGAGTTGAGAAGTAATGGAGAAGTTAAAATTAGTGGCTGGCTATTGGTAGTTCGTACTGATGTTTTTTTTGTTTTGCCCGTAGGGCAAGCTAAAGCCAACATGACCATACCGTCTTGTCATCCGTTTGATTTTTTTATGCATGAGTTGTTGAATCTAATGAGTGATGCAAGATGAGATAAATCCCTCCCATATTCCCATTCTAATAAAGCCGTGGATACTTTACTAAAACTTTAAGTTGAGTTTTGTAGAGAACACGAAAAGTAGCATTTGCTAATGTTTGTATCATTTGCCCACACTCGTGCACGTTAACGACACTCGCCTGTTTCTTCTTTCAGGAGAAGAGAACATTAACTCATTGCAGTCACGCTGGATCAATGGAACAAATGGCTTAATGTATAAAGTCATAATAAAATTGTTGTTGCTTGTTTCAAAAACATTTATAAATCAAAACTTATTTGCTTTTTAGTGCCGATTTGTTATTTTTAAAGTCGGGTTACATATTTGTGAAACTAGATTTTATTGTACTTATCCTGGAAATAGCTTATTAAATATACTGGAGCTTGTCCAATTCGATGGGGGAGGCAAAAGCGAACACTACTGAAGCGTACGTCATGACGGGGTGGATTCACATTTTGTAAATAGTCACCTTATTCCTAAGGGACAATTTACTCCGTGTGCCCAGGAGGTGGTGGAGTCGACGTAGAAAGAAGGCCGCTCGGTTCTGGACTATCTGGATGTGTTTCGAGAAGTTGAGTCGTCACGAGGGTCACGCCAAGGTACTTGGTGCAGGTAGCCCATGGGATGGGCTGACCGTGAAGCACGAGTTGCTCCCGGTTGAAGGGCTTGGTGGGGTGAAAGTACATAGATGCACTTTTGTCTAGAAGGCTATCGCGACGTCGACCAAGACCGCTAGGGTCCCCGGGGGCTTGGGGGAGGTGGTGGAGCCACAAGGTTTCCGATTGAAACCTTCTAGGACGTAGTCCGTGATGCGGTGTAATTGTTGGACGCAAGAATGTCTGGGCCTAAAATCAAACTGCTCGTCTGGGAGAATGTGATTCTCCATGACATGGGACCAGATGCGCTTCAGAAGGATGCGCTCGTGAATCTTCCCAATAGAACTGAGAAGACTGATAGGAGTGTAGGCAGGGGTCGAGGGAAGATGCAGTTGGTAATGGCGGCGTTGAAGATGCTTACTAGGAGATGGATAAGGGCAATGGGCAAAGGGCAAGAGTTTGAGCACTCTGTTGGTGATACCATCAGCACCTGGGGACTTCTTGGCGTGGAGGTCCTTGATGATCGACTCAACTTCCGAAGCCGTGACTGGCTCAAGAGAAGCGAGGGGAGGGAGATCGGGTCATGTCAGGGGGGGGGGGGGCACGGATGACGTCTTGTCAGATTTCAGAAATCGCACCAGTAAGCCAGATGAGTTGGTTCAATCTCTGAAAGAAGTTTCTCCCACCTCTGATTACGAAGTTCACGTATCGTAATATCGCATAGTAACTCTGTTCTCTTCGGTGGGAGTCCAATCGTAAGCCCTAATGGCAGAGTGTTTCGCTCTCAATAGCTCCCTCACGTCCTCGGGAAGGGCCCAGCGGTGGTGGCCCTCGACTGGGACCTGTCTCGAGGAGCTGCCAATGGCGGTGTGAAGGTGACTATTGAGAGCGTCGAGGGAGAGGGAGACATCATCGGGGGTGACGATAACGTCGGGAATTCGGTCTAGGTCGGGTGAATTGGTTTCCTTTAGGCTCTCGCCTAAAAGCTTCCAATTCACTACAGTCCTAGTCGGGGGGGGGGGGGTACTGATGGCTGAGTCGGGGCCCAGAGACATCAGAACCGGTCGGTGGTCAGAGTCAAGCTCGTGTAGCACTTCTAACGAGCGTAGCTAGAGCGCTATGCCTTTTGGCAGTGCTATGTCGATTATGTCTGGCCTAAGGTCAATGTTGAAGGGGAAATGAGTCGGGGAGGACGGGGGAATGACGTCAAAGACGGTGAAGATCTCTCACCGACATGAGAGGGTTAGTTGCGTGTTAGTGGCGTTACAGCCCCACATGGTGTGCTTGCTGTTGAAGTCGCCCGCCAGAATGACGGCGCTTCTGAGGGAGAGAAGTGAACCGAGATCACTTCTGAGGAGAGGTTTGTTACGAGAGTGGTAACAAGAAGCAATGATGACGGACTGATGGCCCGTCATCGAGAGACAGCAACAGGAAGCCTCCAGGTTCGTGAGAGGAGGAGTGTCGATGGGAATGCAGTGGAGAGACCTTTTGTAATAGATCAGGGTACCGCCCCCGCGGGCGGTAGTCCTGTCATTACGAACCAGAGCTTAGTTTGCGACCCTAGGGTCCCTCATGCTCGGTTTTCGAAAGGTCTCGCACACTAATATGACGTCGACCTGATGGGTCGTGAGGAAGTCGTGGATGAGGGGACGTGTGTTCCCCGAGGAGAGGCTGTTGGCATTGTAAAATGCCAACGTCAACTTCGTTGTTGTACTATCCATGACAGTTACAACGAAAGGACGCGGGGAGTGAAGCGTTTCATAGCGCGGAAGAAATCACCGTGAGCCACCATGACGTCCAGGAGATTACCAGGGCGTTCACGGACGAGTTGAGCCACCTCGTGGACCTTGTCGAGATCGAAAGCCGAGACGATCTCAGTGAGAAGGAGGAGGTCCACCTTGAGGCGGGGCCTTGGGCGGGCTGGCGGGGCGTGGGAGCCATGGACGGGGGGATTGGGCGGCTCGGGGTAGGGGGGCTGCGCCGGGTGAGACACCGGTGTCTGGAGCAGGGATGGAGGCTTCGACCAAGCGTTGGTCAAGGGACGGGGCGCGTCGATAAATTTCGGCGCAGCGGGGGCGGGTGCGGGAGCTTGGCACCGGTGCCTTGGGACCGGGGAGGGTTGCGGGAAGGAGGGGTCCTTTTCGACCCAGCTGCGGCCTTCGGGGCTTTAGGGCAACCGCGATAATTCGCAGTGAGCCCTTGCGTCCCACAGAGGACGCAGCTAGGCGGAGAGGATCCCCCTTTGTTCGCTTCATGCTGCAGTGGCATGGTCACCCGCGCATTTCCGGCAGCGGAAAGCCGCTTCGCAAAAACGAGCGGCGTGGCCATACCGGCCTGAGGGGCCGCCGCTATCAGTGCAGCAGTGCTGTGCGGCTGCAGTGGCTACCGGGTGACGTACGAAATCATCATACGCACCCGAATTCGAAGGGACTGGAGGTCTTCACGCGTTGATACCTATACTTTTACTGTTAAAATCGATTATTGAAGTAGTTTTTATAAACGCGGTGGATTCGTGAGTCTTATACCTTGGCAGAGGGGAATGGTCTTACGAGGCTCGTCCTTTGGTTAAACGGTCTAAGATTTAAACTTATTGAGGTAGAATATATCGTGTGATGTGATTTCTTTCAGTAATATTTATTTACATTTCTATTTTGCAGCGCCCTTACAGGGTATTTGTACTTGTAATTAGTAAGCACTAAGCAGCACTGTATATTGGCAATAAATAAATTAAATAAATTTATGTCGTGGCTAAGAAATGATCCACAAGATGGTTCTGGTGTGCAGTATGAGGATACACGATATACGGGACATAGACGGAAGATATACGGATTTTACACGAATGACTAGGTGGTATGGCCATGTCGGCTTTAGCCTGCCCTAGGGGGTAAAACAAAAAAAAAACCAGCTACATAGAGATGTGAACCGAATACAATTTCATACACCGGTTTTAAGCATAATCTTAAAAAAAACAACAGTTTTTTCAGGCTTTTTCAATTTTTTTTGCAAAATCTGCTTTCAATAAATAATGCCCCAAGGTCACTGGCCTTAGCACAAAGGGAATAGAAATCACCAAAACAGAAATTTTTCATAGGATATATGCGAGGGCACAGTTATCTTGCAAGGTAAACATTTTGAAGGGCATTTGTGGGTGACCGTGCAATTAAACTACTAAAATACAATAAAAAAATACTCAAGTAAAAGTAAATTTTTAGTGTAAGATACATAGCCGATCTACGGTGTCATCCAGCAGCCAGCTACTACGTGACGAGAGGAACATATCCAGACGTGGAGAACACCCTCTCAGAAGGTACAGAAGTCGCCGGTACCGACAGATATTTAAAGGTCCCGAGTGCGTATTAGCAGTCCGAAAGGTGCCGGCGTTTTCTGTGTGACTTTATCAGAATCCATTTCCAAATACATTCGCAGGATGTTTACTTTAAAGACTGTTACATAATTATGGGACGTGTCCGACGCATTTGTAAGAAGTCAAGTATACCTTGCTTGTTTGTTAACTTGTTTTCCTTCTGTAGATAATGTCGGGCCGGAGAGCGGGGTCTCATAAATTTAATTTAAAAAAACTAAAATCAATTTTTTTTATTAAAAAAACGGTTTAGGTTCTTGTAAGAACCGTTTTTACCGGTTTTTTCAAACTGGTTTACATCTCTACTACATACAGGTACACAACACACAACACATTTCAACACAATCAATCATAAATAATCAATACTTTTAGAAGAGAAATATGAGAATTTAATCACTACGTTTCAATTGAGAAGAGATATCCATCAAGAAATAGTAGTTGAAAGAAAGATCCACCGAACTGAAAAATAAAAATGAAAGAAGAAAACGAAAATGCTCCGAAATTATCGATACCAGAGCGGCTCGCTATTGAAAGACAACTTCTCCGCGAGGAAAAATTTATTGTTTATGCTCTGAAGTGTATCAAAGAAGAACGGCATGCACTACAGGTTCGTAACGTAACTTCTAATAACCTCAGGTTTGAAGCTTGTAGCCGGTGCTACATCTCATTCTATTTATTTCAGAGAGAGTGGGGTGACTTAAACAGCGCACTAAAAGAACTTATGCTAATGGGTATGTATATTGTTCGAAGCCAAAGTTTCGATCCTATGTATTAGGAAGTATTCTGTGGCTTGAATTTGAGTTTTATGATTTCGTATTTATAACTTTTCTCTTGGCTGAAATCTCAACTAGATGTCTCATTGCATCTATAAACATCAAATATTTGCGTTTTGTTATTATTTTTATTCATCTTATTCTGCTACCCACTTCGGCTTTGCATGGTACCTATAATCCTTCTGTGGAAATTATTCAACTGATGGTGAAAATTGCATCAAAATCCAATATATGGTTTAGGAGTTAGCGGAAATACAGACAGAGAGATGTGCAGATAAGGATAGCAACTTTGTTTCATACTATGTAGAGATGAGATGAAGTTAATTTATCTGTTTAGTGTATCAGCCATGGCATAAAAAGTAATTTTTTAAATTATTATTTTTTGCTATTTAAAACAACAACAAAGCATAGGAAAGAGAAGTCTCCATCGTTATGAAAACTCCAAGAGAGAAAGAGGTGGACAAAAAATTATATTTGGGTCCCTCTTTGTTGTCATGAAACAAATGACAAGGTAGCCTTACAGAGTCACAGAGTTACCTCTATGATTAATGTTTTAATTTATTTAGAATTATATTCACACTTATTTCCTGAAAAACTTAGATCATAGATTAGATGTATCTTGTCAGCAATCTCCCATTCCATCGCACCAAGTATCTGCACACCCCAACAGTCTTCTCTACCACTCCTTTCAACCAACAAGGTCCTCTGCTGTAGTTCCTAAAATACATGTGCAATTGCCCCAGATTATGGCACCATAATGCAAGGTAGACGTCACATAAGAGTGGTACGATGTGAGTCATGTGAGCACTGCCTGCTGGTTTGCTACTTTTCCTAGCATATATAAGGCTTAAGAGTTACTGCCTAGTTTGGAGCAAACTGATTCTGCTTGCTGTTCCCAATTTAAATCAGAATCAACAAAAAGTCATAGAAATTTAGGAACTGAAACCTCTTTAATGTCATTATTTAGGTAACTTATTTTAGATGTTAATTGTTTAAATTTGTTAAATTACATTATACAAGTTTTTATTACATGTCAACCATTGAATATTTTTTTTAATGCTAAATTTATTTCTTCTGGTTCTATAAGCTTACCACTATTACCTACAAAAAATGCTTAGCTATCATCGGCGAATAGAACCATTGGATGATCAATAGCTTCGGGTAAATCGTTGATGTAAGAGATAAAGCACAATGGACCAACAATACTTCCTTGTGGGACGCCACAACTTACTAAACTTGGTGAAGACAAATTAATCATTTCACTTTTCGATTTTGGACATATTTGCGCAATTTGTGTCTGCTGAATACGATCAGATAGGTATGACTTTATTAAAGTCCAAGCGTTTCCCCTTACACCATATGCCTCGAATTTTTCAATTAAAATATCATGATCGACGTAGTTGAAGGCTTTAGTTAAGTCCATAAACATAGCATACACGGGAACTTTCTTATCGCGTGCTGTAATTACGGTTTGTGCTCCTGGCTAAAACTTTGGCTTTTAACTATGCCATCATGGTTCATGTGTAGCTCATTCAGTAAATATGATCGCATTTTCTCTGGCATGACCACTCGACTGGCCCATAAAATGCGGTCACTATGCACTGACAGTTCGTCTCTTATCTGCCAAAATGCTTGGTAATACTTGGTGGTTGAAGGCCACCCACCCATTTCTGATCCAATAAAAAAATTTAGACAATATTTTTATCTTTCTTTGTCAGTTGAGCTTCTTCATTAGCAGTAAAGTTAGTCTCACAGGAGTGTCTTCTATTAACTGCACTCCAGAATATTCTTCTTCCATCTCTGATCTAGATTCTTTTGATAGCCAGCAACTCAATGCATCAGCATTTCCCAACTTCTTGCCTTCTACATTCTGGATCTCGTAATCATATGAGTTTAATAACAGTGCCCATCGCAACATTCTAAGGGATATAATGTTTGAAATAGGTTTCCCCGGTTCAAATATTCCCGACATTGGTCTGTGATCAGTTATAATGAGCACTTTCCGTCCACTGATATACTGGTGAAATTATTTCAATCCAAAAATTATTGCTGCAGCTTCCTTGTCTATTTGTGCATTATTCCGTTCATGAACATTCATAGTCTTCGATGCCAACATTATCGGTCGCACTGTTCAATCTTCCATCTCATGTTCTAACACTGCCCCGAGCCTATACTCCGAGGCATCACATGACATTATCAGTTTCCTTTTATTATCATAGTGTACCAAGGTATCTTCATTAGATAGCATTGCTTTTAACCTTCCAAAAGCTTATTGACATCTCTTATTCCAGGTCCTGGTAGCTCCTTCCTCTAAAAACTTGTACAATGGTTTGGCCATTGGAGCCTTATAGAAAATCTATCATAGAAATTCAAAAGGCCTAGAAATGCTTGAAGCTCATTTACATTTTTGGGTGCTGATGTTTTTTCTCTGTAGCAACTTCTCTTTAGTGGGATGGATTCGTAATTCATCAATCACAAACCCTAAAAATTATACCCAAATGCACATTTCCCTTTGTTCACTCTGAGACCCGCTTCCTGTAATGTTTCCAATACCAATTCCAATCTTGCATTATGTGTCTGAAGATCACTCCCACTTATGACTATGTCATCTAGCAGGACAGCTGTACCCGGAGTTCCAGCAAGCAATGAAGACATTAACTCCAAAAGCCAACCGTTTCACTTTATATTATAGTCCTTTTGGAGTGTTCAGAGTAAGCAAATTTGATATCTTGTCATTACCACGTAGCTGTGTATATGCGTGTACCAAATCAATTTTTCAACCAGCAAAAGCTTCATTAAGTTCAGGTAGTGGGCATTGGGTGTGTATCTGTATTTGTTTCTTCATTTACGTAGAGCGGTAATCTCCACATAACTGTACTTTGCCATTTGGTTTCGGTGTAATATTTATCACAGGTCCTGTATATTTTCGCAGTCCTGATTTAAAAACTCGCTTGTATTTTTTGATTAACTGCTTTATTTGTTCCACAAACCGAGCTTGTATCGCTCCCTCTTGTTATCAATATCTTCATAATATGATTCATGTTTTTATATTTTACCTCTACTGAAACCTGTCCCAGCAATGACAACTTTTCATCTGTATATGACTTCAATCAATCCTAATCAATGAGTGCGGGTGTGTTTTCGTTAATGATTGTTTAGGAGCAGCCGGAATCTACTTCCATCAGTAGTTCTGTATCATTCAGCATCACTTTAATTTGAAATAGCTTTACCTTATCTTGTCTAACACTATTAAGACCTCACCTCATACAATCCAATACAATCAGAATTGTGTTTTGACTGTTTGGCTTTCACCATATATGCTGCCTTTGTGTGTCCTCTCTTTCTTTCCGCAGTGTCGACATTTGCTCCAACAGAATCTACATTCTTCTTTATGCTGTCTGCCACAGCGAAAACAATCAAAATTATCGAATTCTTTCATACCTTTTCTGCTAGTTACCTTGTTAATCTTCATAGGCACCTAAATATTTTGCATGATGCCGCTCGTGCTAGGGCTGGACTGCACTATAACATAAAAAAAAAACAAACAAATTTATTTACTATTCCATTCAAGTTTACAACGTTTTTACAATATATATGTACATTTCACATGATACTAATTACCAGTTTTACCAATTTTCCATGGAACAGGGCGACTGTATCGTCCGCATAGCAGATAAGTTCTGGATCTGTAGAAAATGTTGCGTGGATGTCGTTTATATACAGAATGAAAAAAGTTGGGCCGAGTACGCTACCTTGTGGTACTCCAAAATTAGTAGGAAGTGTTTCGCTCGTTCCGCCACCAATTCTTACATACTGGCGTCTTTGACCAAGGTAACTCCGAAACCAATCCAGTTCCAATCCTCTGATTCCATAACGTTCTAATTTTTATTAGTATTGTCACTGAAACGGTGTCAAAAGCCTTGGCGAGGTCTAAAACACCAATCGTTTTTTGACCTTTGTCCAAACTAGTCGCTATTGTGTTCAACAATTCTTAACTTCAACATACTGCACCTTCTGTTGACTGGCCTCGTCTAAAACCAAATTAATTACCTGAGATAAGGTTAATTTCTCTACAAATGTTACTAGGCGTTGGTTTTCAATCTTTTCTAGCAGTATGGACAACGAAATTAACCGCGAAATTGGTCTGTAAGGTCTGTGTTGAATATGTCTGTCTGTATGTCTTAATATCTCTGTCTTTATGGCCTTGATCAAAGCTGGCTTAGTCCCATCTGGCTCTGGAGCACTGTCATTTTTTAACTTGTCAAAAAGTTTTGCTACCTCGAATTCGTCTGTAGGTTGAAAGAGTTAGAGGTAAATGAAACGCAATGAAATGCATCACAGTTTGTTTCTGCTGACAGTTGTTCTTCTATTTATTTTATTATTTATTTATTATTTATTAGCATCTATGTTAGCCGTTTCATGTGTCAATGACATCCCACAAGGCTGCTCCCATGTTAATGTACAGTAGCAATTTCTTCTAAATTTCCTTATCCTTTATGCCAATTTATCCCTTAAAGTACGATTCAAATTTGTGAAATTGCAATGAATGCTTAATTTCCTCAATTGACCAATGTAATCTCTCATTTTCTCACATTCCTCCTGATTTTCTGGTATCTTATCTTATAATATCATATAAGATTCCATAATTTCATTCAGTTTTGAGTGGAAATGGTTTTCCAAAATGGTGACTAACTAACCTCACTTATCTTCTTTGGAGAAAGTAAAGAAATAAACGAGCCATGTACTATAAATCAGGACCGCAAACCGCAAGACAATTCGCTTTCTTCTTTCATCCTCTACTATTTTCTCTGCTTTCATACAATAACAATATTTCTATATAATTTTTCCAACACCCACATGCCACATCAAACTCATTGAATTTTATACCCATAGTTGCTATGTTAGTTTACGGAACATATACCTTAGGAATAAAGAGCTTTTACTGTTACTTCAAACATTAAGTTAACTATATTTCAATACATTATATTATTATCAGATGTTTTAAATTACATTGATTTAAAGCTTTTTACAGACCGCCGCGGCGGTTAGTGATACCGACACAGACAGATACAGACAGAGATGCGGTTATAGTGTAACCACAGACAGAGAGCTAGATGCAACATAGTATCGGCGCTATGTTACCGCGTACCCTCGCGTCGGTCTGGATTCATCATAATTTACCGACGCTTCCTTGTGGTCATACTAGTTTGTCATACCAGTATGACCGCGGGGATAAACATCCAAATTTCGATATGAGCATCGTCACACTGAAATCTTAACACTTAGCTTAGCAGTCATATAGTTGTTTCTATCATTATGTTTGACTCAGCAGCAGAACAAGAAAACAACTCAACTATTGTTATGCAATTTTGTTTATCGAGAAAATCCCGGAGGAGTATTTATAATATGTGGGTAGTCTTCACAACGCTAATTTACAAATGCATGCGCAAATGTTTTTTTTTTATCGTTATCAAATTGTCATAGGCCAGCTTTTACATCCTACATTTACATTATTTACTAATGGCTTATTATGTTTTTCTAAAGATAAAAAGAACAAAAACCAGGAGGCAGCATCAACGTCTATGGACTACTCCGTGTCTGGAGCACCATCCACATCAGCCGACTCACTGATTAATGATGACATCGGGTCGAGTTTCGACAATGAAGCCAGCAGCCAAGTGGAGTTGAACCTGACTGTTCCAACACACACACACAACTTTTATGGTAAAAAACTAGCTAAGGCATAGATTCTGTTTTACTATTCTATTTCTAAACAGAATAGACATCCCTAAAATTTTTGCTCCAATTTTCTTACATATTGGAATGAAAAAAGACAATTAGAAAGATAATTTTAGAGAAGTGTTTGATTACCGCTGTTGAGGCGGAGAAACGTAGAAAACACTCGAAGTTGAAACACCTCAGGATATTTGGTGTGTAGGCCGCCAGTGGCGGGATTCCAACATAACCCCCTGCTCCTGTGGGGTCCGTAGTGGTATCCTCAATAGTTATTTGTTATGCAAGCCTGCAAAGTTAATTTTTGGCGTGTGTACTTGTATTGAAACCTTCAGGTTTCAACGTTCACGTAGCGAGGGTTCCTAAGGTACGAGACGCCGAATAACTTTTCACCTCACTACACACTACAGCAAAGAAAATGATGTTTTTTAATGCAGCTGTGTTAGCCAGTGCGATTATTCTAAGGTTAGATTTTTAAAAACTTTCTACTCTCGCGCAAATGCACTTTTGCGCACTCGGGTTTCGAATGAGTTCCTCTGTTTACAGAGGAGCTCATGAGATGAAAAGGATATTGTCTGTGTAAAAAAAGGTGTTTGAGTAGGAACCACTCACAAGACGATGGTTTCCTCACAGTGGTTTCCTCCACAAGCAGCTTGGTATCCAAACACACAACACTGCAATATGAGACCAAAAGTTACCAAACCTTGCACTATCATGTTTACCTTGCATCACAGAGTTATCAGTCATTACTCTTTTAATTACAGATCCATTGCCTGTAGAAGAATTTGAAGATATCGAGGAAGACCTTCAGGTTGATATGGGCATGTTGATGAACGAATAAAGAATGCCTTCTGGATGGAAAGTAAAATTCTAGACACAGACTAAATAAAGAACAAATAAATATTCGGGACTTTTTGCACACACGATCGCCTGACCCCAAACCAAGCAAAACTTGTACCACGGAATCCATAATAGTATTTAGGCATAAAAATTCACCTACTCTTTTGACTGTTACGCGAAATTGAAACTTATCCTGTGACGCGAGCGTTCATAATCCGTTCAGCACCGCTGACTCGAAACCGGTTTGATGGTAAGAAAGAGCACGGGGTTCTCACTTGCCAATATACCTATAAGTAAACTAGCTGTTGCTCGCGACTTCGTACGCGTGAATAAGAAAACTCGTCCCGATAGTTTCTTGTGTTTGTCTGTCACGGTTCCCGCTCGGAACCTTCACCCATCTTGTTACGTCATATTTCCAAGTCGATGGTACGGGCAACAATTTGGCAACAGTCGATGGCACGGGTTGTAGGTATTTCACTTACTATCACTTTTCATTTTCACTTCAATTGCAGACGGGTGTCTATGGCGGGGGTAGCGGGTACGCCATCAGCCTCTATAATACCTGAACTCGGCCTCCACCAGCACTTCACTCCAGAACTCGTCCAATGGATGTCCATGATGACTCGTGCGCTCGGTAGCCTCGGCTCTCTCTGCGCTGCCTGCTTGTCCGACTCGCCGGAACTCCAGGCGGTGGTGGAGTATGTTTGCCAAGTCGAGGGCCTATTCGGTACTGAGTACTGACTGACTGCTGCACTGTGCAGGCCAAAGGGCAATGTTAGAACAATCAATGCCATGGGTAGGACACGCTTTGTAGTTTTTTACTATTGCTCAATATTATGAAAAACCGGCCTAGTGCGAGTCAGACTTTTGCACGAAGGATTCCGTACCATTATCTATAAAACGGCAAAGAAATCACTGGAGCCCCTGTAAATTGCTGCTTTTCCCCTAGGTATTTGGATGCCCTGTATGTGTCTTATTTGTTTGTACCTGGTTTGTTAAATCTGTTTGTTTAGTGGATAATCTCGAAGACCATCTCAGTTTGAGCGTTGGGATATTCTGAAAACCAGCTTCAGCTTACGCAGCAGGTACATCGCTGAGAATATCCCAATTGCCCAACTAAAAAAATATGCTGTTGTTTTTATCCTGCGTACAGACCAAAGCCAACGAAGGCAGAGGATATGCTGCGTCTCGTTTTATTTTATTGAAACGAAACGCGACGCAGCGCATTCTTTGGCATTCGTTGGCTTGGTGTGTACCCAGCATACATTTATTTTAATTTTTGGCAATAAATACTTTTTGTTATTTTATTTCTTTTTTATTAAATATTTATTTTATACTGGTTTTTATTATTTGTAATTATAGCGGCAACAAAAATACATAATATTAGGTCCTTACGTATGAAATTGGCGTTTTGTACGGGAGGAATAAAAAGTCGATTTTTTTTTGTAAAATATATTTAATTAATCAAAGTATGCACCGTTGTTATCTATGCACTTTTGCCATCTTATGGGTAGTTCATTGCCTTTGATCCCTTTACTATAAAAACCATGGGGGCGAGAATCAATAAACTCTTTGAAGGCGGTTTGGACTGCTGCATCGGAGTGGAATTTTTTTTCTTGTAAGAAGTTGTCCAAATTCCGGAAGAAATGGTAATCTGTTGGAGCAAGGTCCGGGGAGTACGGTGGATGTCGCAGACATTCCAATTGTAGCTCAGCTGACTTAGTGGTTGTTTGTTGTGCAGTGTGTGGTCTTGCGTTGTCGTGAAGCAGCAGTGGCCTAGAGCGATTGACCAATCTCGGTTGTTTAACAGCTAGTTCTTCCTTCATGGTTTGCAGTTGCTGACAATAGATTTATTTCTTAAATCTGCCGTAATCGTTTGGCCAGATTTAAGAAAGCTGTAGTGAACGACACCGGCGCTAGTCCACCAAACACTTACAAGTAACTTTTTCTGAGTCAATTTTCGTTTAGAGCAGGATTTGGCTGGGTCTCCAGGGTTCAGCCATTGCGATGAGCGCTTTCGATTATCGTACAATATCCACTTTTCATCACAAGTAATGATTCGATTTAAAATCCCTTCATTATTGTGTCGGTTGAGCAAAGTAACACAGCAGGTTTTTGCAACCCGTGTTTGCAAGTTCGATTCACTCAATTCATGAGGTACCCATCGTTCGAGTTTTTTTACTTTCCCGATTTGCTTCAAGTGGATTAATACAGTTTTGTCACTTACCCCGAAGACTGCTGCTATCTCTGAAGTGCTTTGTGATGGATCCGCTTCCACAATAGCCTTTAATTCTTCGTTTTTCACTTTGATCTCCGGCCGTCCACGGGGTTGGTTCTTAAGGTCGAAATTTCCAGAACGAAAACGTTGAAACCAAAAACGTACCATGCTGTCTTTAGCGACACCAGCGCCGTACACATCATTAATTCTTCGAGCTGTTTCTGCAGCACTGGTGCCACGGTAGAACTCGTACTCGTAAATATACCGATATTTCATGTTTTCCATTGCGCGGTAATAAGCGACGCCAAAGAAAAAATAATGAGGAAAATAACAAATGAATGACTGTATTCCAAAGAAAAAAAAACCAGCTAAATGAATTTATTAATTTGAATTTCGAATTCTTAACCAAAGAGGAGATATTTCAGATCAAATTGATCAGTACGACAAAACGCTGATTTCATACGTAAGGACCTAATACTTACTAGCTGTCACCCCGCGACTTCGTTCGCGTTTATCTATCTATCTATCTATAATATATATAAATCTCGTGTCACAATGTTTGTCCTCAATGAACTCCTAAACCACTTAACCGATTATAATAAAATTCGCACACCATGTGCAGTTCGATCCAACTTGAGAGATAGGATACTTTTTAACCGCGTGTGAAACCGCGGAGCGCAGCTAGTTATTTTACATATTTGTCTATACTTACCTACCTACATATTTGGCTTGGTTAGGTACGTTTGTAAAGTTTAATTATCAATGTGTACCTGGTGGCGTAGGGTGGACAGTTATGATAGGTATGAAATGAACATTATTTCTGTGCGTAGGAGCCAGTTGAAATGGCTTCTTCTTAGCAGAAAACAGATCCTACACGTAGGTTTTAGTCGCGTTGAACCTTACCGGTTGAATTACACAACTTCACGCGAAGCAAAACCTCATGGAATATAAACATTTTTACATAGACATACATAACATATCGTCACGCCTTTCCCCCGAAAGAGCTGGCAGAGGTGTTAA
The DNA here is from genome assembly GCA_911728515.1 of Peribatodes rhomboidaria. Classification (NCBI taxonomy): domain Eukaryota; kingdom Metazoa; phylum Arthropoda; class Insecta; order Lepidoptera; family Geometridae; genus Peribatodes; species Peribatodes rhomboidaria. The sequence continues at coordinate 1,113,651 of OU452184.1, read as the reverse complement.
TACAATACCCACACTTCTGGACGGTATTCAGTCCCAAATGTGACAGGGGGTGAGCCTGTCGCCATACACCAGGCTCCAGTCATGTAGCAGATGACATACAATACGCACATTTGTTCATACAATGAACAAATTGGTGCGTGCCGTCCCGTCGGCTGGGTTCGAACTCGCTCCCTCTGGGTTGACAGGCGGGCCTTCTCCTACTAGGCTATCATCGCTTCTTTAATTATACTTTCTTCATTAAACATTTTTAGATTGTAAATAATAGGGAATTTTTAGAATTTTGGAGTGTAAATAATACTCAAAAGCATTATTAACAAAGAATTTAATAAAGTTTGTCTTACATTTAGATTTACATCGAAACATGCTTGTGTTTTATGTCTATGTACATACCTTCATACAACAGATAACAAAAACTTATTCTCTAAGTCTAAAACCAATAACTCTTTCAGTGCACAAAATTGTAATAGATACACAAACAACTTTAAAATAAAATGAATAAAATATAAGTCATAGTTTCCTTTGTAAAACAAAAACACATTTTGAAAATTTCGAAACTAGTAAAATAAATGTACACCGATATCTTGCAATACTAGGAATTTTCAAAATAACCTACACATTGCAATTTGATAGTTACAATTCCCGATATACACTGAACATATAAAGTAACAACAAATAAAAACAAATTCTGCTTCACATAATCGTAAATATACAGCACCCAACAAGAAATATGGCACTCACTAATTACACCAAAGAATATCATTAATATTCTAATTAGGTTGTGTAATCTGGTGGCAAAATAAAATTAAAACAGATTTATTTATGTTATAAATACTTGCACTGCACCCTGTGGTTACACACGGTGACGTGCAACCGGTTCTTCATTCAAAAACTAGTTTACGTTATTCCAGAATATAAGCTACCACCATACCAAATTTTATTTAAATCCGTCAAGCCGTAGTAACAAACATATATTGGCGTGGTTTCAATTAATTTCTGCCTGATCAACATGCCATATGAGTTGTCAGGCACTGAAATATTTTCCATTCAAATTCCTAATAAAAAGTAAGACTATTGTAAAATGTGATTATAGAAATATAACCATAATTTTGGGCCTTATCAGTTATTTATATTCGACAGTCCAAACATTTTCAGTCTTTCATTCAATACAATAATTTCATACGACGTTCACACTGTGTCACTATAATAAGTTAGCTAAGTATATCTAAGTGAAAAGCTAGTTTGTACGAGCTTCTCTGGTAGGTATATCTACGTTTAAAACTACCTCGAGGTTACTTTGTCGCATAACAAGTAAAGGGCTTATTACACCATGCGGTCTGTACTCTGGCTGTCTATTAGGTAGCGTAGTGCATTATATAACAGATAGACAGATAGTCACAACGGCCCCCTATTCTAGCGCGTGAAATGTTATCTTGGTCATTTTCACTCCCTCTCTCTCTTATGACTTTTCAAACGAGAGAGACAATGATTAGAAAACGGCGCGCAAGAATAGGGGCCAGATGGCCAGGCAATCAATCGCATACGACATATAGTTTGGTGTGATAAGCACCTAAAAAGAAAATCTTAAGTAGTCCTCACATGACATTTTAGTCTTTTGAAAGTAATAATTTATTAAAAGAAAAGTGATGAGATTTTTACTCGAATCCTAAAATAAATAAAAATAAGATTTAGTTAATACTCATAAACCAAATTCACAACAAACAACTGATTATGCGACAAAATCGAAACAAAAACGATTCTAAAGTGTTTCAAACACATTAGAACGCACTCCATGGAGCACAGATAATGGAAGTATGAATGAACGACTATATAACGACAATGCTGTTTTGTACGGTCGTAAGTCCTAGAGTCTATGATCCAACTATAGTACCTAGACATTATTACAAAAATACGAAGTTACTACTACACTTGTTGCAGGTACACAAAACATATTTTAGCACAGATCTCTTACCAGTGTGTAAAGCCGCTGGTCCACCGCGGCGCACGAAGAAGCTACGCACGTGTCGAGCTTTGCTTAGCAAGAAAATGTGTGATAACGTCCACTGCAACCCACGAACACGCTACGCATGGATACGAGAATAATGACGTCATTGCTACGGTGGCTTGCGTGACTAATGCACTGCGGTGGGTCAGCGGCTTTAGAATTTATGATTGCAGTACAGATGTTGAACTTATTATAGGTATTTCGAATATAGTTTTGGATTACCAGCTGATAGTAAGTTTTAGAAGCATGTAGGCGATACAGAAACTCATCTCATTTGTCAATTTGCAAAGTTTTCTGAAGGATACTGCAATTGAATTTGAGACAAGTGAGAAATATTATATACAACCGGCGCGCGTATACTTATACAAAAAATAATCTGATTAAAGTAATATATTGACAGAAATCGATTTACTTATACAATTTTGGATATGGTATAAATAGTTGTCATTTGTTGGGATGAAGATTCACCAGAGTTATGCAGAGCTAAGCCGAGGCTAGGTTCAATCTCTAAATAGTATGCAAGAAAGTTTGTCTGTCTGTGTATCCGTAACTTTTGCACCACGCAACGGATTTTGATGCGGTTTTCACCAACAGCTAGATAATTTTTCACGGAAGGTTTATAGTTATAGGTACCGTGCGAACCAGGGCCGGTCGTTAGTTCTAAATAAAAAAGCACGATTCAAACAATGAAACTTGATTTCATAAAATTAACTTAGCCTAGCTCCACACAGCTTTGATGTTCTTTTAGTTTTAGTCGCGTCAAAAATGTTGAATACTTACGAACACTGACCATTTGATCCAAGCGTATCTTGATCATCAATTTCAGAACAAAAAAAAAACAGTCTAATTGAGAATCTCCTTTGGAAACCTTTTTGGAAGTCGGTTAAAAATAGACTCGCTAGACAGCACTATTTAGCAATACAAAATGACAACAATCTGAGTTATAGTATCCCTCTTACTAGTTCAAAAGTTCCATTTCGGACACGGTGTCCGAAAATCTTGTGTCCGAAATGGGACTAAGTCTAATAAACGTTATATAGCCTTGAAACAGTTATGGTGTTCCGTCTTTTTCTTTCTTTTACACTTTTAACTCGATCGTAAAAGACAAAACACTGTGTAACTATTCCGAGGCTGTACAATGTTTATTAGTAAGGGGTATGAATTTATGCAAACCATTTAACATGTCTTTTTTTGTGTTTGTGTTCTTGTTACGTAAATAAAATTTCTGATACGGAATATTCAAATTTCTCTACATCATGTTGAATAAGTTTAATATATTAATAATCACAACGAATATTAAGTTTAACTCGCTTCTTACAACGTTTTTAAAACTAATGCACTGAACTGTCGTACGCACTGTGTTTATTCTGCTTAAATGAGTTCTATTCCAACTCCACCGGCAGACTGTCGGCAAAAACACACTGTGGATAGTCATCGTTTCTGAGGTTTTTAAACAGCACAAGGAACTACTTAGAGATCCTTTGTCGCTTGTTTTTCGTATAGGACAATCCGTTTGCAATTTTCGTAGTGACGTATAACGCCTAAATTTGACAACTTATATTTGGCAAAAATGTCAAAAATCCATTAGACGAATTTTGTGAGTGGTGTACCAAATAATGCAACGGAGTACACGGTTGCGTTCGTTTGCAAGTCTGGAGGGTAACTTCACGATTTTGCATAAACATCCAACGGGTTCCGCACGCAGTGTCTGTAGAACGTTCCGCCACGATGACGAAAAACTGCGTTTAATTCGACTCGCTGATCCGCTACGGTTTTCACGTCTGGTAATTTAGTGAAATGGCATCACAACCGGACAAACCTCGTAACTTGGCAGTCCTAGGGTCGGTTGCTGGTACATGTAAGCTGCAGGCGGGGGCGGGCGGATCACGCGAGGCGCGGCGCGGGCACGGAGGTGTAGAACAGGATGTAGGCGGCGCTCGACTTCACCTCGCTCGGGGAGATCTCCGACACCACGTGGTCGTCGTATTTGAACCATCTGCGGAAGGTACTCGCTTTTAATATAAGAACAATTATACAGGGTGTTACAAAAACCCTGTAGTATCCGCGAGATGCGCACCCAGTGTCGACTGGAGGATTCAATTAAATAAAATATTCACTCGTAAACATTTTGAATACACATCGCGCTCCGCTCTCCTAAAAGTGCGAACGCAGCTACTAATCGCGTTGATTTTACTTATAAACTATTCGCGTCGTGCTGCTACTTTTTAAAATACAAGCCGCCAATTATGTTACAGATTTGTTAACATTTTTGTAAAATTTCCCTTTTTTCTTGCGTTCTTAAAACAGTCACAACTCTTGCTATTTTTAACGTGCATTTTTTTTGGTAGTTTTGAATGAATACTTATAAGTGTGTGTCCATGCCCTTCAATTATACAACAGGGATTTTGTAACATGCTGTATATAATAAATAGGTCGACATTTGACCACCAACTCGCCTGATGTAGTGACGATGCAGTCTAAGATGGAGCACGCTTGCCCATGAGATGCCTATTCACTCTTGTCTTCAAAATATCCTTCGTAATATTGTAGTGTTATTCTCGGCTAATTCACTGATTATAATTTTTGTAACGATCTTTAATGATTTTATACCTGGGCCAGATCAAGTTAGCCCAAAATTTAGGTAGAAATTTCTGTATCTCAGACAACGTGTTTGCAAAATTTCAAGACGATCGGTTGAATTGAGACGTGAAAGCGTTACAAACAAACGAACAAACCCACTTTTGCATTTATAATATTAGTTAGTATTCCCAACTTTCGTACGAATTTTCTCAAATTACTCTATGCGAATTATTGTAACCTTGTATGTCTTTTTCGACCGGACTAGTATGTACACCAACGTTCTATTAAAAATAATCAAACACTTATGTAACTTCATTCGAATCTAAGCCTTATTGTTCCGCAATAACGTTGATGAATGTTTTTACCAAATTTAGGCGTCGTGACCCCGACGCGATCAGAGATTGACAGACATCATCTGACTAGCGACTGACAGCGAAACAAGGCTTATACTTGATCTAAGCCTAGTTTTAAAGAAGCCATTTTGCGTATTGAGACTTGACATCTAAGTCTATCTGATGAAACGGTCACAAGGCGTTTCCCACTTTTTATTACGCAGGGTTTGTATCTCTTTTTTTTTTTTTACAATAATACATTAAATTTTACTATAGAAACTGACTTGGTTTTCACACAATTCGTGGTTTGCGCACTCGCCTCGATAAAGACCGCCGAATGCGGTTGAAACTATAGTCGGACTAATCGACTAAATCGTTCGTAAGTAATTCCCGTTTCATAAATCATAATACATGTTTTTTTTTCTTCCCCCTATCATATTTTATAGGTCACAAGTTAGCCCGCGGCGAGTGAGCGACACTGACTTGCCGTAGACGCTGGACTTGCAGTAGGCGGTGTAGTGGCCGCCCTCCATGGAGCCGTAGTGGTTGGACACGGCGTAGAGGCGGTACTGCGCGCCGCCCGCCACCGCGAAGTGCCGCATCTCCAGCTCCTCCAGCGGGAAGTCGATGTACGTCTGTTTCTTTCTGCAGCGAGATGAATACGTTCATATAATTTCACTACTAGCTGCGCCCCGCGGTTATAAAGTAGCTTATGTATTATCCAGAGTATAAACTACCCCCATACCATATTTCATGAAAATCTGTCCACCGGTTTGAGCTTGAAGAAGTAACAAACATACAAACTCAAAAACTTTCGCTTTTATAAAATTTGTGTGATCATAGCCCTCACTAGGGTTGCCTCTGTCGGGAATGTACGTACAAAGACATGGAGAGTTGACAGTTAATCCCGGCTAGTGTCACCTGCAGCACTAGGCTAGTGTCACTTGTAAGTCTAGGCTATTGTTACCTGCAAGCGTAAGCTAGTGTCATCTGCAAATCTAGGCTAGTGTCGCCTGCAAGACTAAACTAGTGTCACCTACAAGTCTAAGCTAGTGTCACCTGCAAGCCTAAGGTAGTGTCGCCTGCAAGTATAGGCTAGTGTCACCTGCAAGTCTAGGCTCGTGTCGCCTGTAAGTCCAGGCTAGTGTCGCTTGCAAGTCTAGGCTAGTGCCGCCTGCAAGTCCAGGCTAGTGTCGCCTGCAAGTCCAGAATAGTGTCACCTGCAAGCGTAGGCTAGCGTCACCTGTAAGCGTTGCAGACGTAGTCCTCGGGGTGCAGGAAGAAGCGCTTGAAGTGCACGACGAGCACGGGCGGCAGGCGCGAGATGTCCAGCTTCTTGACGGCGTCGCGCGCCGTGCGGCACGCGGGGCAGTGCCAGCCCGGGACCGTCTCGCCGTTCAGGTACAGCTTCAGGCAGTCCTGAGGGCGGGAGAACGGGGCTAGTACACGCGGACGATTTCCACGGGCTGTGGCCGGTGATTCAACCATAAAGCCCTGAACAAGCTATGCCCTGAATTAGGCCCTGGATTTGCTTTATCAGACACTGAAGACTACATCCACTACAACTATAGCACTGTTACCCAATTTGATTACCAACCCAATATACGATTGCGAACAGATCGCACGCGTCTCACACTTTAAGAAATGCTGTACTATATAATTCTGGAGTCGACCGTTAGTCTGGTTGCGCTGCTCAGTACTCACACTGAGCGTGCAGCGCTGTGCGTTGGCCGGCAGCTCCAGCGACAGGTTGGAGAAGGGCTCGTAGGTGACGCTCTGCTTGCCGCACACGGTGCAGCGCACAGTGGACCGGATCTGTCCGTAGAACAGCTGCAGGATGAAGCTCTCCTTGGACTTGGTGTACTCGTGCCACGCCTTCTCGGCCGGCGGGAGGCTGTCCTGTCGGGCGATGGGGCGGTGTGAGAGAGTGATCAGAGATACGACTGTTGATAGGTAAATAACTTGTGCCCGGTGTGTACCGGCTACCATTCGGGATGCACCTTCTAACGCGTGCTTCAAAACCAAGCTCTGAGCTTGGTTACTAGATAATCTGTTAGGATTATTATTTTATACTAGCTGCGCCCCGCGGTTTCACCCGCGGTTAAAAAGAATTCTATGTTCTATTCTAGACTATAATCTATCTCTGTGCCAAATTTCATCCATATCTGTTCAGCCGTTCTGGAGTGAAAGAGTAACAAACTTCCAATCATCCATTCTTACAAACTCGCGTATATAATATTAGTAGGATAATGATAGTTGTATTATTAATAGAAGTGCAATTAATTTTGTTGACATTAATGATTTATTTCTGATTTGACATTTATAAACTCTTGTATTGTTTGACATTTGTTAAACTGTGATTTTATGATTTATGGGGACTTATAGTTCGGCAAAGCGTGGATGTTATAATACACTGAACCCTTTGGGGGAAAAGACGTGACGATATGTTATATTATGGAGAACTGGTGGTAAGGATAGGAGGATTAAGGTAAGACGTTCATGGATCGATTTGATCGTTGTTGTGGCGTGAGATTGGCTGGGAAGACAAATCATGATCATGATTTTGATTTTAAAAAAAGGGAAAGAACATCTAAATCCTAATCTCACTCCTATAGGCCGCATTGTAACAATCTTGGAGTTTAGATTATTTGTACCCTGCATTGTGAGAAGTTCCGCATTTAACCCACCAGCATTTACCAGACCCAACCCAGTTCCATAAAGAACCGGAGCGAGCCTTTGATTCTATGGTAGAAGTGAAGAAGTGGTGATACCTTGTTGTGGTTGTGCGGGCTGGGCACCTGCAGGTCCTGGTGCAGCCAGTCCATGAGGATGGTGAGGAACTCGTGCGAGTCTTGCTGCTCGCTGCCCTTGAACGCGCGCTGGTGCTTGCCCACTTCGTTCTGGAACATACCACATAACTGGGACTTCGCCGCTTTGGCTTTGCATCAGGCTACTTGGCGGTAAAACTCGACCTATCGACACACTACACTAATATTGTAAAGAAGACGTTTTTATTTTTGTATGTTTGTTACGAAAAAACTCAAAGACGATTGGTCCAATTTTAAAAATTCTTTCACAATTAGATACATTATCCCTGAGTGGGCATAGGCTATAAAATACAAGCGAAGAATAGCCATAAATATAGGCGAAGAACAGCCTATAATGAACGGAGTCAGTACGAAGCCCGCTCCGCTCCCAGTAAAAGGCGTGCATTAAAAAAAAATTAAAGTCAGACACTTAGCAATATACATTGTATAGCCTTGGAATAGTAATACATACAGTTTTGTCTTTTTCGGTCGAGGTCAATAATTTAAAAAGCGATGAGAGGCTAGTTGGAGAGGGCCCGCCCCTCATTCCAGAGGATGCTGGTTTGATCTCAGCCTACGGCCAATTTACCAATTTTACCAATTTGTTCATTGTGTGAACATATGTGCGTATTGTATGTCATCTGCTACATGACTAGAGCCCGGTGTATGGCGCCAGGCTCGCCCCGTCACATTTGAGACTGAATATCGTTCGGCGAAGAGTGAGTGTGGTATTACACCTCTGCGAGCCCCTTCGGAGGAAAAGCGTGACGATATGACGATATGTGCAATAATTTAAATGAAAGAAAAAGACAAATCACTGTATAACTATTCCGAAGCTATACAAAGTTTATTGGTAAAGGGGAGTGTGTAAAACTGATTATTTGCCGGAGATGTGCGAATTTCTCGTCGCGCACCGTCGTCGGTGGACACCCAGCCTAAAGGCATGTAAACGTCCGTGTGCTCACCCGCAGGTCCCTGGCGGCGATGAACCGGTACTGTCCGGACCAGAGCGCGCGCACCACCGCCGCCACCTCCTCCGCCACGCAGCCGCGCGTCGCCGCCGACCTGACGACACAATATTTCAACTTGCGTGTATAAAGAACCCATACAAATTTTATCACCGTTAGAAGAAGTTGTATTGTCAACCGCATATCGGGCTTCCCACCACCTCCCATGGTCCTTCCAACCTTTCGGTTATAAGGACCGAAACTGTGAGCCTGCTGGCTTCCGCCAGACTGCTCTACAAAATGTGTCCCTCTCTACTCCTTTATCACTCTCCCCCTTCTGGGGCTGTATGATGGCACAAACGACTTCCGTCGTCGCGCAGGTCCCGTGTCTTGTACGCAGAGCGTACGGCGTGCCACCTGTGCGCGAATTCTCACAGCCACCCGAAACTGGTCGCGTCGCGTACGAGATCCGCGTAGTAGACTGGGCCCGCCTCAAGGCGGGACATATCGGGCCTGTAGGCCAAACTTACCAGATGGTAGGCCCTACAGGTTCCGTACCGTGACATTTTATTGCGATGATTTTTGCTTTTAGCCACTAACGCCGCGCGACCGCGAATCGTATCGCCGGGCATTAAGATTCATGGTCGCGCAGCGTCGGTGGCTTAAAATAAAAATCATCGCAATAAAGTGAGGAAGGAGTAGCAGGAGACAGGACAAGAGAGAAGGAAGGAGGACAGCATGAAGGAGGAGAACAGCACGAACTTGCAACTCAACAACTGGGCAATAAAAGTTTTGACCCACGAAGAGTGGGAGGAGGATAGAGAGGAAGGAATGGGTTGAAAATGAAAATAATAATTTACTTCTCTGTTTACCTGTTAATGTCTCCTAGATACTGCTTGTTGCAGAAGTAAGCGACGAGTATAGCGGTGTTGTTGAGACACTGGATGATCGAGTTCATGTAGCAAGTGTTGCCGAGGTTCTTGAGGCCGGTGAGACCGCGACCCTATAACCACACGCATCGGTATTATATTATATTCCATTTTGCTCACCTGGTTGATCTTGGGTTAACACAGTGGAATATACCGGAAACGGTAGATAGGTAAGATTCATTGGAAATATTTACCTGATTGTGAGCGTCACATCGTCCACCACGAATCCTTTGCTTACAACTATTTCCAACCAACAAAAATCTAAGTAAGAAATGCGATATTCACTAAAATTTGCGACATGAATTCAGACATGAATTAATCTAATTTAGTTCTAAAGTCGTTGTCAGCCCATATTTAAATTATAAAACATCCACATTATAAAACATACATGTTCTTTATTTTTTACCAGAATCCGAAAAACGCGCGGATTTTCAGTCAAGTTTCAAGGGACGACGATTAAAGAAGTGATCCTTTTCTGTCAGTTTCCTTCATTTGATCATTACAAGAATAAATTATATCATTTTGAGTAATTCCGCTTGTATGCGCTAAGTGGCAGGTACATGCACTAGATTCGACCGTGACCGTGGCCGTCGATCGGCGGACGGACGGTCGTAAGACGTATGGTATTGTTGACCTATAATTATAATGCAGGCAACCCTCTCGCCGATCGATCCAAGTTTATTTAGAACTTACGACGTTACTGAGGGAAAATATGGTCTATTTTTTAATGACACAAAATAGGTTTACCCTTGAGCACAACCTAGCAGTTTGTTCACTTAAGATTTAAAGACACCCATATTGCAAAATTTCTTTTTGTTCTTGTTTTCGATGGGGTTTTGTGATACTACGGCTACTTATGTAGCCGGTCAGTTCGGCGATGTATCGGGCAAATTATCGCCTACGTCAACTCCGCAGAAAGGCGACGAGTTGACCGCTAATGTAGACAAGAACATCGCCAATAACCGATAACGATGATTTTAACGCGACAACGCGATACGAATTATCGCGCGCTAATGTAGCCGTAGCATGAATAATACTATTTTGTTATTCAAATAAAATTTTACTGTACTTATTAATTGATTAATTAAATATAAAACTTACCCGTCGGAAAAGCCAAACGATGTGGTTCTGCGAGTATTTGAGCCTGACCTTGACCTTAAGCACCATGTTAGCTGCGTCCAGAGGGACGCATCGCTGCTCGTACCGCAGTATCTTGGTCACCGACCTGACCGCGCGGTCACTCAGATCTACGCTTGCTGCTTCGACGACAATCTTGGGAGTTATCCTCAGCAACACTGACAGTGGTTAGGACGAAGGTTGGCCAGTGGCCTGATCTTAGGGTCAGTTAGATAGACGGACAGTGCTTGGTTGGCAATCTTAGGACTTTCCTTCTTTTATCTTGCAGAGACCAGCTTGAGAGCGTTCTTTTGAGACACCTGACCTTGGAATAAGGTGGACGTTTAGTTACTTGTGCTGTCAGGGTTTTTATGGCTGTAGATTGGTAGCCTTTAGTAGATCGTTTTTGGTAGATATTATTAACCGAACATTAGGTTAGTCAGATCGGGACATATTATGTAGTACTGCGATTGCAACATTAGGAGCTTTTTAAATAAGCTTCTTCACTTTCAGAGTGTTGTTATGAGTTTTCTAGTAGTTAAGTAGGATGTTCCATATTTTTATTTTATTTCAATAGCGTCTTTGGCCCTTCTTCTTCTTGTGTTCTGTGTATTTTATAAGTATACCATACTTGTTTTTGTAATTAAAACTGCTAATTAAAGTAAAAAAATCTCTGTACGTTTGAGCACTTGCAGCACCCCTTAAAAATTACTAATATTTTAAATTTATGTTAAATTCCACCTTATCTACACCTGCACTTCATACCTCCTAGGCTTGGTGTATTTCGACAATGGAAACACCAGTACAATCAGCACGACTAAATACAACATGAATACGGTCGATAACACTCTGGCGAACATTTGGTGTTTTGTTTACAAACACTAGCGGGACTCGTGGGGGTTGCGTCGCGAATTTGAACTTTGTTTGACAGACACAATGGGCCGGGAGCACGGTTCTGGCGCGACTGCTCACGTGTCGGCGTGGCAGGTGCCGGCGGGCGGATTGGGGTGGCTGTAGGGTGACGATCATTTAGTTCCTTCGTACCTGTCTTATTACAGTCTTTTACTTTAACTTTCGGTATATGACTCTTGTGAAGATGCTTAACATCTCCGCCAATGTCATGTCGTTACCAATAGACCATGGACCGCAAAGACTTGATACGTTTCAGAACTTTATTTGACCGCCGAATATGATTTGCAGTTTGTCTTCTGTTTTAGTCTTTATCGATGTTGTGAAATACATCAAGAACTTCTCTGACAGCGGTATAGCCACGAACGATTTTAGTTTAAATAAAGCTTGGTGTACTAAATATTGCTGTTGCATTTACTGTCGTTGTTTAAAATACTTGAACTTGCCCAATTCTTCCTGCCCAAAAAGAGTATTTTTGAGCAAATATTACTCAACCTACCGCAACAGTGAGAAGGGAAACCTTTTTCCTAGTAGTGGGATACAATATTTCATGGTCATAGTACAAGATCATAACGTCATGAATCGGGGTGCGTGTCACTGTCACGACACCGCCGCGACACCTAATGGCGTCAGGTCTGTTCTACAGGGAGAAAAGATGACAACAATTGTAAAGCAGCCAGCATTTAGTTTTTTTTTTAGTTCAAAAAATGGTTGAACAGAATAATCAATACTAACCGATTGCTTTAAACTGGCTGAAAGTACTGGGCGCTTAAATAGGGACTTAATTTTAGTATGATGAAATAGTAATTTAAGAAATTGATACGTAGTAGAAATTACTATACTGCAACGAATTAGGTACTTTAGACATCGACTCTTCAAGGATAATTGAAGCCGATTACTTAAATTTAATTTAAAAAGCTTTCTTAATGTCAGCAAGGAAAAGGTACACTAAGGAAATTTTTTTTGGGGAAAAACCAAGTCACAATTATATATTTAGGTAGTTATGTATTTATAGGCTTGTGACTAACTTAACTTTGTTTTAGAAGTATCCATTCGTATATTACAGGGCCGCTCATGTCGGAGATGAAGTCGAGCTAAGTCAAAATGTCTTTATTCAATCGTTATTCAAATACCACAATGAACGTTAAAGTTATTAAAATGTTTCTACCACCTTGTTCAAAAAAGAGCGACTACTCAGAAAAACAGGCGAGAAATTGGGGGACATGTCTGTGGACATATCGGTACATATTAAATACACTATTATACAACTTTGTAGTAGGTAGTTCTGTGGACATACAAAAGTAATGGTACTGTTTGTTTTGAATAGTTGAAGGGTGTGTAGCAAAAATTTCGTCGCGGTCTCAAGTTACATGTCAATTTATTTAGGGTTAATACTCCCTGGCTTTTCATTTTTAATTAGTTCTTCGTAACAAGTTCACTAATTGCCAGGCCATTGTATTGCCTGCAACGAGCGCCATTTATACAACCCGAGGGTGTTTTGCAGCAAATCAAAAGGTTGAACTATAATATTATTTTTAATAACTAAGTATTAAATTTATACTTCTCATTTTATTGGCGAGTCTCTCTTTACCCGACTGCTCAAAAGGAAGATATTGTTTTTTGGGTATCCTATCCTACTAATATTATAAACGCGAAAGTTTGTAAGAATGGATGGATGGATGTTTGTTACTCTTTCACGCCAGAACGGCTGAACAGATCTGGATGAAATTTGGCACAGAGACAGATTATAGTCTAGAATACATAGGATACTTTTTAACCGCGGGGCGCAGTTAGTATGTAAATATTGCAATTTGTAAGTATGACTGTTGCTATGTAATCTATCGTTTTAACAAGCTTGACTGATTTTTGTATTGCAAGGCGTCTGTGTGCACTTTGAGCAACTACCGACGCTGTTTCTATTCAATCTCCTGCGACCAAGTGAGGACACTAAACGAAAAGGACATCAGGGGGCTTCCTGCGAGTTTTTATAGTTACAAAAACTCTTTTCGTTTGGCTCCATACATTTAACATAATTCCATAAGGTGTGTGGTTAGGTAAAATTATAGAATGTATTTTTAGTAAATTTGCAATTATCAATGCATTGAAAACAGTATTACAAAGTATTCAGAATAATTTTCATGATTATGGAAGATAGGATAAGTTTTTTATAAGGCATGATCTTCTTTTATCCATTCCATATATTGTACTATCAACTATTATTCTTCTAAAAATAAAACGAAACTGAAGCAATTTTCAGCTACATTGTTTTATTTGTAAAGCAAAGTATTAGTTGTCCTCAAGTCTGGAGAGTAATGGTTCGCTTGGCAACGCTGCTGTCGGGTGAATGACCAGACAGGCAATCAATCCTGGGACATGCAACATACATACTGCCAACACTAGGGAGGTTCGGGGCTGAATGCCAAGTCAAATTGAGAGTAATCTTTCCACCAGAAGATTGGCGATGCGCAAATGTTTAGCGAAGAATAATCCACCGAAAGGATCACTTCAAAAATTACATATTGGCATGCTTTTCCCTCGAGGGGGCTAGTAAAGATAGCAGAAGTTTCTTGTCTGTTCTTCTGGGTAGTGGCTCTTTTCCTAAACAGGGTGGTTGAGTCATTTTTATAACTTTAACGTTCATAAGTGTATCTTCGATACCCAATTGAATACAGACATTTTGACTTTGTGGTGTATTACAAAACCCACATTTCGATCCCTTCATTACCTGTTGTCCTACGTGAGCGACAAACGACAGCGCGACGAGATGCGGAAATATCAAACAGCAGCTGTACATCCACTATGTCCTGTACCTACTGTTCACGTAGGCCACAATAATAAAAACATCGGGACATTTTTCGCACACGGCGGCCTGACCCAAACTAATCAAAGCGTGTACTATGGCTGCCAGACTAAATATACATATTATGTATATACAATTTAAATACATATTTAACACCTCGACCTAGAACAAACACAAATGTTTGCCCTAGATGAGAATCGAATCCAAGCCCCCAAGCTGAGGAGGCAGGTTCACTATAAAACTCCGAGCAGTCAGCGTACAACGACTACTTGATATGTTCGCGTCGCGTCGCGTCGCCTTGCCACGTTTGTCGTACACCTATGACAACGGGTTAAGGCCCGATATTACAAGAAATCAACGAAAACAAGAAATTTTGTTTGCGCCTAGTTTGATATAAAGAATTGTGATGATCAGGTACAAAAAAAATACAGCTTATAGAAAAAACAACCATCTAACGCTAATCTCATTTTACCATCAAATATGATATACGATTTTCAACTCTGAATGAAGCGGCTTAAGTAAACGTGTGTGTGGGTAAATAATCGTGATATAAGTAGATAAAATAAAAATAGTGATCTTAAGGCTCGGTAGCCTTAAGGTAATTTATTTATTTTACAAGCTGCGCCCCGCGGTTTCACCCGCGGTTAAAAAGCATCCTATGTGCTATTCTAGACTATAATCTATCTCTGTGCCAAATTTCATTCAAATCTGTTCAGGCGTTCTGGCGTGAAAGAGTAACAAACATCCATACATCCATCCATCCAAACATACAAACTTTCGCGTTTATAATATTAGTAGGATTTGCTTCACTGATCCTCAAATCTCGCTACACATCCCTGCACCGCTAATTGTTGTCTGGTGGAAAGGCAGCCTTACGGGTGTAGTGCTATGGAAGTTCAGAGGTGCCAAGTTAGGCTTTAGAGGTTAGTTTAGGGATTGTAGATGAAACAGGCTATATGTATCAATATATGCTATATATGCTTGACTGCCTCGGTGGCTCAGTTGGTAGTGAACCTGCCTTCTGAGCGTGGGTTCGATTCCCACCTAGGACAAACATTCATGTGATAAATATTAGTGTTTGTTCTATGTCTGGGTGTTAATACCTATTTAAGTATGTATTTAAAAATATCTAAGTATGAATATCAGTCTCTGGCAGCCATAGTACAAGCTTTGCTTAGTTTGGTGTCAGGCGACTGTGTGTGGAAGTGTCCCGAATTTATTATTATTTATTATCTTAGGCTCATTCATGAAGAATATAGTTGACTGATCTATACCTACTAGAATATAGCTGTTTTTGCTATTGCCGCCTACGTACATACTACGTC
Source organism: Peribatodes rhomboidaria (assembly GCA_911728515.1). Lineage (NCBI taxonomy): Eukaryota > Metazoa > Arthropoda > Insecta > Lepidoptera > Geometridae > Peribatodes > Peribatodes rhomboidaria. Next base: position 1,097,904 of record OU452184.1, on the reverse strand, counting down.
ACGCATTAAGGAGAGAGAAGGGGTCATTGAAGTGTGACATTGTATATTGAGGGGTGGGGGAAGTCATGCGAGCACCTGTGACAAGGACGAGCAAATCACGAAATTCTTGTGACGTCAATTATGGATGGCACCCTATTAAAAACAAGGACATGTATATTTTTTGGCAAGGTTATCAGACGAGTCAATAAGTCTTAAGAATTTGGCCTATATTTAGGTAATGAAAATTTAGTCTTATATTATATTATATTAGTTTCCATACCGAGTTCAAATATTAGAATATTTTTTAGTACATATTTTTACAAACCTCCGGCCAAGTGCGAGTCGAACTCGCGCACGAAGGGTTCCGTATCGTCATTACCCATAAAAACGGCATAAAATCATATTTGTTGTATGGGAGCCCCTTTTTATATTTATTTTATTCCGTTTCTTAGTAATTTGCTGTTTTAGCGGCAACAATAATACACTATCTGTGAAAATTTCAACTGTCTAACTATCACGGTTCATGACATACAGCCTGGTGACAGACGGACAGACAGACACACAGACGGACGGACAGCGGAGTCTTAGTAATGGGGGTCCCATTTTACCCTTTGAGTGAAACCCTAAAAACCAAGTAAAACCAATGGTAGTAGCTAGCATCTAAACATTAGCCTTTGTCTGTCTGCGCAAAGTCATTCTAGCGCTCTAAATGTGACCTTGTCATGTAGCGGCAATAGCATTTAATAGCACTATGCACAATTACAGTTACAGACAGCTTACATCCGAGCTGTTGGCTTGAAAACCAGACAGCTGAAATAATGCTGGAATATATAAAAATGCTGCCTAATCTACACGAGGACACGATTGCATTAGTAAAATAGATGTTTACATAATTATGTATGTACTTACCTAATATTATTTTCGTATGTTTGGAGAGAGACATGGCAGAGTGAGAGAGGCTTTGCAAACATTGGGACAAAATCCCACTTATATTATAAATGCATAAGTTTGGATAGATATAAGAATGGATTTTTGTAAATCAATCACGCCAAAACAGCTGAACGGATCTGGATAAAATATTGCACAGAGATAGGCACAGACATAGGATACTCTTTAACCGCGGATAACATCCGCGGGGCGCTGCTAGTAGGCCGATATAGTTATGTTAGTATGGGATAATCTTCGGAAACTAATACTCCGATATTCAAATCATTTAACTAATAGAAAGTTACAAAATCACTTAGTGGCATTGCCTATGAAACACGAGCGAAGCCGCGGGCAGGTGCTAGAGCACCTGCCCGCGGCTTCGCTCGTGTACTTATTTTAATTTTATTATTATAATACGAATGTTTGATAATTTATTTTTCATTGCAAAAAAATGTCTCGTAGCTATCCTCCATTACGAGTATATCCAACTAATATAAAAAATGTCTCGTAGCTATCCTCCATTACGAGTATATCCAACTAATATAAAAAATGTCTCGTAGCTATCCTCCATTACGAGTATATCCAACTAATATAAAAAATGTCTCGTAGCTATCCTCCATTACGAGTATATCCAACTAATATAAAAAATGTCTCGTAGCTATCCTCCATTACGAGTATATCCAACTAATATAAAAAATGTCTCGTAGCTATCCTCCATTACGAGTATATCCAACTAATATAAAAAATGTCTCGTAGCTATCCTCCATTACGAGTATATCCAACTAATATAAAAAATGTCTCGTAGCTATCCTCCATTACGAGTATATCCAACTAATATAAAAAATGTCTCGTAGCTATCCTCCATTACGAGTATATCCAACTAATATAAAAAATGTCTCGTAGCTATCCTCCATTACGAGTATATCCAACTAATATTAAAAATGCGAAAGCGAGTTTTTTCGTTTGTTTGTTTACTTGTTACGCTATCACGCTTTAACTACTCAACCGATCGAACCGTGAGTATAAAGATCTACACTTTCTTTGGTCGCCGAACTAAGCTATAGGTAAGCTATAAACATGAACTTTTCAATCTGTGAGTAATCTGAGCCATAGATCTCTGCCAAAGATTCAAGACGGGCTCCACCGCGGCCTTCAGCGCCGCCCTTGACATTTCGCGACCGGCCACACCGCGCAACTTCAGTACAACGGTACCCAAGCTTCTGTATTATTCCACTTATTGCACCCGGGTGATATTACCCAGGTGAACAAGGTGACATAGACCTTTGTATTTCATCATCATCATTTCAGCCGGAAGACGTTCACTGCTGGACAATGGCCTCCCCCAATGAACTCCACCGGTCTAGCGCTGCCCGCATCCAGCGGCTTGCCGCGGCCCTCACCACCTCGCCTTTGTATATGGGGTTCCGTATTCAAATTAGGCGTGTCATGATTTTGCAATAGCCTCATTCTATTTTGGTTTAGTAACTAGTTTATCGTCAGTCTTTAAGTCGCCTAAAGCCTGCGATATTGCCTAGCATAACTTTGAAAAACAACTTTTTTTAAATAATAATTAAATAGGTTCTTTTTGTTTAACCTTCATTGAGCCACTCTTGGAAAGATGTCTTTCGAAGGATCAACTCATGGAAGATCCGTCTGTGAATCACAATTATTGTTTTTTCAGGTATAAGACTGAACAGCTATCAAGAACAACTATCAGAACAGCTATGCTAACTCGAAAGAATCTTTGTACTCATTTGAACAAGGTTAACTTAATTGACGATGTGTCTGGTGTTCGACACATCGTCGTCGAGAGGAACAGCTTGGGCTCGAGGAGGTGCCCTAAGGGGCTGCCGCTGTCGGGGCCGCGGTCGCGTGCTGGCGTTCCCGTAGCCCCGAGAATTTGCGCCGAGTTCGAACACCCTTAGGTTCTTAGTGGGTAGGCCGCGAGTGGCGATACTCCCATATATCCTTTAGCCCGCCCCCAAGGCCAGGGGTAAAACCTAAAAAAGGTTTACCCTAGGCTAAAAAAGAGCTCAATTCGTGCTAACAAAATGTAATTGTTCACGGTACATGGTTCTTTCACTGTTTCGAACTATACTGTCCCTAGAGCGCGGAAACGTCAAATTACACCCCGTCTCGAGGGGGGAGGGTTGGAGTGGGGTGAAAACGATTATTATTTTAATAGGAGACGGCTCGCGGCCTTTTTATTGTACAGCTGATTAATGGACTGGCTGGGCTCGGTTATTTTTGGCACGAAATATGGAAATGCGGCTGTAAAACTGAAACACGTAAGGTGTTATTCTTTACTACTTTTGGAATGTTTAGTAATATGGATAATTAAGTATGAAAGTGATTCAATAACTTGGAATACGTTAAAAAGTTAAAGATGCTATATCTTTAAAGAACCAATAAGTCAACTTTAGAATCAGTTACGACTTTTCCTAAAAATATCTAATGTCGTCCTCGCGATGCAAACGGCAAAATTTCATTTCAGCCGGGTAGTCGTGGAATGGCAATAGACAGACGGACGTATTTGACTGATTTTCTCTGTGATAAAAATTTAAATCTATTAGTTGGTAAACGTTTCATTTGAGAACAACAGTTTACATAATGTCCTGTGTATGTTTTGAATGCGAAACACCGGGTTCAAAGTCAAGGCGTGAGCTATTTTGCAATAATACTAATTTCGACCCGCGCCGGTACCTGCAGCTAAAAAGTACTCTATTCTGTGCCCCTAGCAATGAGTTTGCAAAATTTCATGACGATCGTTTGAGTAATCAAGGCGCAAAAGCGTAACAAACAAACAAACTCTCTTTCGCATTTGTAACATAAGTTATGTTTGGAGTAATTACGCAACAAACATTAACATTCACGCCCAATGTTCAAAGGAAACCCATCAAACGCAAGGAACACCAATGTTAATACACAAACTGATTAGCAGTAATGTTTCTGTTACGTACGTTGATTAGGGCAGGCGGGGGCGGCGCAGGGCGGATTAGCGCATGCAGTGGGATTCTCCGCCTTGACTGCGCGCGTCATGCACACGCAATACTAGTTAGTATTGCGTGTGCATGACGCGCGCAATACTAGTTAGTATTGCGTGTGCATCAATAAATAATTAAAGTACATTTGACGTCACGTAACACGCATTTGTCACTGATTGATTAAAATCTATCTTTTCTTGACGTGACGAGACGATGTATCCGAACTGCACACGCTTAGGGTGTCTTTCCACCAACACTGAAGTAAATCTACACTAATATTATAAAGAGAGAAGAAGATTTGTATTTGTTTGTAACGAATGAACTCAAAAATTACTGGTCCGATTTCAAAAATTCTTTCACCGTCAGAAAGCTACATTATCTCTAAGGCTAGACTCTCTTATAGGCTATACGACGCGATTGAAGCCATGGGCAAAAAAAGCTAGTATTAAATAAATAAACGATTATGAAACACGTCGGGTGGAACCAAAACGCGCGGTCCACGAAAATCTATTTTTCAAAAAACAACCTTCGCTTGCGCAGTGTAGCGTTGCTTATAGCATGTCCGGAAAATTACCTTGAATTTCAAAAATCAAAAAAGATCGCCTTTATGTATAGCGTTGTTAGTTGCAGCATAGAATTGCTTTTCGCATGTCGTTCCTTGAACACCTGGGGTTCGAATGGCATTTGGCTGGTGAAGGCTATAGGTTGGTTTTTCCTAGCTAAACATCCTTGCACGCATGGCTTGGCAGATCCTTAACGCAAGCAAGAACTCGTAATTTTTGGGACAGTTTTCCCGTATATTTTTCATGGCAGTATCGCCATTTTTGGTGGAGGTCTTTGCCCAGCAGTGGAAGTCTTTCGGCTAAGATGAGGATGATGATGTATGAGTGCGAATACGTCAACTATTTCAGCATGCACTCGCGTCACCACACAAACGTGCTTAAGCACGAGCGCGTACGATCCCCTGTAATCCGTACTTAGCGCCGAAAAGCAAACAATCGTTGGTCGCGTGCGCGCGAACGTGACTGAGACGACACGGGTGAGCCTAAACACGCGCCAAAACATATACATAATGTCATAGACAAGGAAAAATTGTTTTTCTTTTGTTCTTAGAAAAATAATAATTAATAATAATAATAATAATTTCTGGACACTTCCACACACGGTCGCCTGACCCCAAACTAAGCGAAGCTTGTACTATGGCTGCCAGAGACTGATATACATACTTGTATATTTTTGAATACATATTTAAATACATACATATTAACACCCAGACATAGAACAAACACAAATGTTCATCACATAAATGTTTGCCCTAGGTGGGAATCGAACCCACGCCCCCAAGCTCAGAAGGCAGGTTCACTACCACCTGAGCCACCGAAGCAGTCAAACATAACATATAATAACATAGGCATATTGTATGGAACAGGTGATTTTTTTCCGAAATTTTGGGTTGCCTCCATAGTAAAAGTTGTTCATAATTATAAGTACAATGACCCCCTTTGACTCAGTATACCCTATACCGATAACCCTGTATTCCTACTAGCAATATTTTTAAGGGTGATTTTGTACATCATAACAAACTATTTTTACCATTGGACCAACCCTGCAATAGCAAAACAGAAATCAGCTATTTCATACAAAAAAAATATTGAACGGCGACGTAAAAATGTATGGAACAGCTGATTTTTGTTTTGCGATCTCAGGGTTGGCCCCATGCTAAAAGATGTTTGTTATGATGTAGAGATAAAGCCTTAAAAAATATGCTACTAAACAACGTGCTGGTTTTGGGTGTAGTAATACTTCAGGGTGTTGTTCTAGCCATCAACGTGAACAACTTTTAAAACATAAGTTTTAAAATTCGAAAGAAAAATAACCGCGAGTCTCCATACAAAGTAACTAGTAACGTGATCAATTTTGTATGAGGAATTTTTTTTTTTCCCTCGAACTTTGCAAACTTACCTACGTTCTAAAAGTTGTTCATTTTGACGGGTTGAAGTTACTACTATTATAGTAGAAGTTACTTTTATTTATTTTTTATTTAATTTATTTAAACACAAAACAGAGTACAGTCAAATACAAAGTAGTAAATAGAAGAAAAAAAGACAGAGCTGGACCGTACTCCAAAACTTGTGAAAATACATAGTTAGTGGCAGACAAAAGTTAAATAATTATAGAATAAACTATAATAGTTAATAAATAAATTTTTAAAAACTAAAATAAAAAACATGAGAAGAAATATGAAATAAAATATAAAGTAAAATGTTTTAAATTTAATTTAAAGTAAATCCAAATAAAATTTAAATCAATTTAAATTCAAAGTAAAACTTAAAATTAAGCAAAAAAGATATTTGATTTAAAAAAAATACTAAGCATCTGGTTGGACGTATTTGGCATAAAAAATGTTTTTTATTGATTTACTGAAGACTGATAGACTAGAGGTAAAAATATCAATTTCATTTTTATTATTAATGCAATCATTATACTTTATTATTAAGTTATTATTTTTTACTCATAAGTATTACTTCACCCAATACCAGCACCCTCTATTAAAAATAGCGGCGTTATTCTGCCGTTCTTACAAAGACTGCAGTAGTGTTAGAAGTTTGAACAACATTCCTGCCCTCTAAAAAAAATATAAATAATGATAATCCACTTATTTCAAGCAATATAACTTGCACACAGAGGCCCATAGAAAATAAATACTTTACAGACTAACATCCATATAAATAAGGTTAATAAGAAATAGAGTTAATATTGAGATATAAGTCGTAAAGCTGTACAGCACTTCTGGTTTTTGTAAATGGCATTTTTTTTTTAATTGTCTGAAATATCAGTACAGTATTATTTTATAACTAGCTGATGCCGGCTACTTCATACTCGGTGCGGTGAAGCCTCGCAAATAGTTCAATTCAATTCAATCGGATGAATGCGTTAAGAAAGACAAATAAGAAGACAAACAATCATTTTAATCCTATCAATGACCTACAATGCGAAAGTGAGTTCGTTTGCTTGTTGGTACGCTTTCACTACTCACCCGATTATCATGATTATAACCCGACTGCGCAAGAAGCAGGGTTATGTTTTTCGCGTATGTGTGTAAGTATATTTTTATTATGTATGTATAAGGTTTCTTTGGGTCGCCCTACATCAGCTTGATGGATTTCGACATTTTATTTTTATTTTATTTGTTAAACAAAATCCACAGCCCTTAGTTAAATACAATAATTCTTAAAAATGTGACTTAAGGCCAATTACGGATTTACATTATTTAAGTTTTTGGTAAAACATACAGTCGCTCATGTGAATAATAATAACATAACATGTGAGGTGTCTTTTCAATCGTCTTGATAGTGTACATACGGTACAATAATTTGCAGCCGGGTTTTATATTTTGCTTTTAATAATTATACTTATGGTCAGGGGTACAGAAAAGAACATAGAGTGATTTCGTCTAGAAAACATTAACAGTTCCCGCGGGACAGCAGGTAAACCTGTGTGGCGGAGCTAGTTTTATACAAAGAGAGAAAATAGGTAATAAAAATAATAATAATAAATTCAGGACACATCCACGCTCGGTCGCCTGACCCGAAACTAAGCAAAGCTTGCACTATGGCTGCCAGGGACTGATAAACACACTTAGATATTTTTAAATACATCCTTAAATACATATTAACACCCAGACAGAACAAACACAAATGTTCATCACATAATTGTTTGCCCTAGGTGAGAATCGAACTCACGCCCCCAAGCTCAGAAGGCAGGTTCACTACCAACTGAGCCACCGAGGCAATCAAAATGTATTCATACTTTTTTTTAAAGATTTGTTACTAATTGCCAACAAATTAAGAAGGTTAACTAATATATCATGCCTATCAGTTTCTAAACGTGCGAGCGCGCGTGACTCGCCGGGAGCCGTGGGGCTTCGCACTTGTTTACGCCAATATTGGTTATATTGGTACAATCTGCTTATTGATATTTCCGTGGTTTTCGAATGTCTCTTATGATTATGAGCTGGTGTTTGAGCTGTTTACATAATTAGATGTTGGGAAATATTTGGATGTTTACTGGAGAAATCGGTCCACGAACACAGCAAATAGAATAGGTTGCAGAGACAATGGTGGGCAAACAAAATAAGCCTAATGTTTTTGTTGAATGTATAAGCATTTTAGAGATTTGTATAAAAAAGTGTTATGGGCTGACGAACGACGACTTAGAACATATACTTAAAATTAGGCAAGTTATATAATTCCATACTGATTCTTAAACTAGAATTGGTTTCACGACGTTTTTCCTAGAGAGTGGTGTATTGTACTCACGACGTCCCCCGCGTCAGGCCCTTTGGAGTTCGGTACTCACGACGTCCCCAGCGCCAGGTCCTGTGGAGTGGTGTATGGTACTCACGACGTCCCCCGCGCCAGGTCCTGTGGAGTGGTGTATGGTACTCACGACGTCCCCCGCGCCAGGTCCTGTGGAGTGGTGTATGGTACTCACGACGTCCCCCGCGCCAGGTCCTGTGGAGTGGTGTATGGTACTCACGACGTCCCCCGCGCCAGGTCCTGTGGAGTGGTGTATGGTACTCACGACGTCCCCCGCGCCAGGTCCTGTGGAGTGGTGTATGGTACTCACGACGTCCCCCGCGCCAGGTCCTGTGGAGTGGTGTATGGTACTCACGACGTCCCCCGCGCCAGGTCCTGTGGAGTGGTGTATGGTACTCACGACGTCCCCCCAGACGGGCTGGAAGTCCCGGTCCCGGCGCAGGTCGGCGGGCGGCGCGGGCGGGGGCTTGGTGCTGCGGTCGAACACGGGCGGCGCCGCCTCCTCCTCGTCCGACGACACCTGGGGGACACGGGACATGTGTACTCTGTACATGCGGAAGCGGTCATTAAATATTCCAATTTGCAGTACGCTAAAATTGGATAGTGTGATTGATGGCTGTTAGACAGCTAGTAATTCATTTTTTTTTATATTGGCCACTTGGCCATGCCACTTAGCATACTGCAAATTGGACAGGGTTAGCATACTGCAAGTTGGACATTGTAATGGCAGCTTTAGAGACAGTTAAGGATGGCATGTAGCGGTTCAAGATCGGTACTGCTTGAAAATATCACATACCTGATTTTGTTCTTATACTCACACAAAAAAGAATACAATACTTTGTACCAGAATAATCAAACAATCCTTTGTACTTGGTTGATGTATACCTGCGTAGGGTACATATGTACGGTTGATGTCTGCTTGGATAGGGTAAGTAAATTAACATCAAGAGAATTGGTGGTCAAACGCCGACCTATTCTACATAAAAAAAAATGCGTGTGTAGTGTAGAGTCGATGACGTATGCGTATGCAGGGTTGGTGTATGTCCAGACAACATCATCGTGAAGCGCAAGGTTGGAGGCCGGAGTCCAATAGGGCTCTAGCGCTGTCGGAGCCGCGGAAGCGTCTGAAAGCGTTCCCGTACCCCGACATTTAGTGCCGAGATTGGACACTCTAGAGTTTTTAGTGGGTGGGACTCCAATATAAAGGGGCAGTGGTAGAATCCATAAAGGATTCCCTGAATTTTAAAAAAAATGTGTAGTGTATGCCTGTGTAGTAATGATGTATATGGCTGTGGCTAACCTTGGCAATATTGGGCGAGGAGTGCGAGCGGGACAGCGACGTGGCGCCGGGGCTGTCCCCCGGGGACACCATGTAAGTGTCCCCGCCGTCCTCATCCTGGGAACAAAGTTAATTTTAACATACATACTTAAATTTTCATGTGGTCTACGATTATTGTTTCTATAGACCAGCACAGCAGCGTTTTTTCTATCAATGAAAATATGCCTCTCAGTTTTTTGCCTGTTCTTCTGGGTGGTAGCTCTTTTTGTAACACTCATTAACGAGGTAATATATAAACGAAAAAGTACTCCCTGAGATAGTCTTTACTAGTTCCGTGGACAGGGTAAATAATATTATCTTACTGAAAATATTGTAGTTCTAAGATAAGTGCATGGTAGATACATATATTTAAGTAGGTACTTTTAACATTGCAATTTAAGATCAATTTGTTGAACTATTATGTTTCAAATTGTAATATTGACATTCATAAGTGTATCTTCGACACCCAATTGGATAAATACATTTGATTGAATTTGAAGAGAGACGAAGAGCGGCAAGTTCTTAAATAACCTTCTGCTACTTGTTTTTCACCAATGACATTGTACAGGGTTGTCGGTATAGGGTGTACTTAATCGAAAGGGTACGATTGTATCATTATGACAAGATTATGACAACTTTTACTATGGAGCCAGCCCAAAATCTGACTGCTCAAAACAATCAGCTGTTCCATACAAAAAGTTCGCTGATCGTCGACAAAATGTATTGAATAGCTGTTATTTTCTCGATTTCAAGGTTAACTCCATAGTAAAAGTTGTAGGTACATAAGGATGAGTACAATGACCCCCTTTCGGCTTAGTACACCCTTTCCTGATAACCCCGTGTAAGTCATTTATAATTTGTTTTTCATTGCGCTGATTTTTTTAACAAGTTCTAGAAAAGAATAGAAACAAGTTGTTTGCTTACCTTGTCGAAAACGGGTTTCCGTTTCCCGCGCGCTTCATTCAGTTTCCTCTTGCGTTCGGTCTCTAGCGCCTCCCGGGTCCTGACAGAAAGAGGGCTCATTGTAAATGTAATTGGTAGTGACATAATAATAGATTAAAAATGAAATTATAAATAAAGACAAAGTGTTGTGTTACTATTCAGTGTCTCTCATTCGTTAGTACTCCTGGCAGAGAGGTCGTGGTCATCAGTTAGGCTGGTGACTCACTTCACAATTTGTCACCTATTGCAGCTTATCTTGTGCACATATTGATGGGACCATCACATCAAGTGTAGCATTTATTTGATCGGTCCATCGTAACGATGATCTGTGGTATCGTTCCCTAAACTTTCCCTGCTTCACAGGGCGTTCTATGGAGTTATCATCGCGATACAAGCACAAAGAAGGTAAGGATACGAGACTATACAACGTTTATTGCTAATGGGCTAGATTCGTGCAGCGTCTCTATATAATTATGTATTACGTACAGGATCTCATCATCCGAAGACAAACTTTCGTCCACTCCAGAGTACTGAAATCCTTGCACCTTGCATTAGTGTGGTCCCGACACGCGTGCAGTGTAGTTGTGTACGGAGCGGCGCTAATTTACTGGAGTCAAAGTGTGAACCTGGACGGACGTAAATTAACAATAAGACAACGCTGCAGCAAACTTGCGGTCGTCTCACGGTGGGCAGCCCCTCCACTTCAGTAAGTTGCGTAACGTTCTTTGTTTGGATCAGCTGCTCTAGTACGTGGCACATTAACCTCGTTGGTCTCGCAGTTCTCCAACCGTCCCGGGCTCCAGGGCTCCGCGCTCCTACCTGTCGAGTCTGTCTCTCTGCGCGTGCACGTGCGCGATCCTCTCGCGCTGCGCCGCGAGGGCCCCGTCGTTGTGCCGCGGGGCCCCGGGCGAGGCCTCCGCCGCGGGGCCCTCCGCGAGCCGCGCCGCCTCCTCGCGCTCACGACGCTGGTACTCTTCCAGCTGCTCTCGGAGCGACATGTTCTCCAGTTCCTGTCGAAAGCAAGCTTATTTTTCAGACACATATACGTACAGAAATGTGGATGGACAGAAATGTGGACAGAAATTGCCGTGCGACTGCGACCTAGAATAGAATCCACTTTTTATCTTCCCGGGGGAGACGTAAGAAAAAGGACACCGGTGACGGATTTCTCACCAACAAATGCATTCCCAAAGAGGGTCAGTATCTTACAACCTAAGCCAAATCTTTTACAGTACTTAAGTATGATATCAGTGAGTGAACTGGAAACATACGTTTTGTACCGACCCCACCTAAATAGGGTAATGATCACCATTGCGACACTAATTTAATACTTGTTTATCCGGATAAAAAAATACTCCAAACTTTTCGAACCTAAACACACTATTTCTATGTAACACCCCAATAACAGGTAAATACAGCATGTTTTTTTGCTAAATTAGACTTTCACTACTACGTAATGCTATTTAATTCGTGCTTTACAGATAAAAAAAGAAACTTATTTTCTTTGTATATTTCATGAATATACAAAGAATTAGCTGTCCAATAGACACTGGCATGAAAATGGACAATACACCCCAAGTAGTATAGTCGTCACATGATCGTCAGTGTGCGCCGACCCTAAAGGGCTTCACACACGGCAGCTGTAATATAAAGATGTACATTATAGCACGATACATCTCATTACATCTTTCCATAGAAATAGTCAGGAATGCTGTCGTGTGTATTTTGGCTTCTTCGTAAAACCCCGAGATGTAATGTACATTAATATACATTATAACTGCCGTGTGAAGAGCTTAAGAACTAGCAGTGCAGTACTGACCATGTCGTATCTCTTGTTCTCGAGCTGCATAAGCTGCGAGGTGATCTCCTGTTCCCGCAGCTCGTACTTGGCGCGGAGAGACTCCTCCTGGGACTCGTCGTGCTGCCGACGGACCTTCTTCCAGTCCTGGGGGAAACAACACAGACATCAGTCGACCCATTATATAGCAGCGGATATGCTGCGTTTGTAGTTTTAAATGTATTGCTCATAAAAAAAAAACTTTTTTTCTTTCTTTCTTCTTTCATTCATAGAGCTAATATCGAGCATTTGACGCAAATGTCGACAAACATGCATAAAAAATAAACATCAGACGAACATATCCTCTCTTTTTAAGTCGGTTTATAACATTAACTTAAAATCGAGCTAATCAAGCCAGCAAGTTTGCTTTGAATGTCAAAATTAAAGCGATTTTAATTAATAATTATAATTTAAAATTCTCGTCGAAAAGATTCTCCTAAGTAGTCTCAGAGCATTTAACAACACTTTACATGACTTTAATGTAAAGTGTGTTGTGCGTAAGACAATAGTGCAACGCAACAAATTAAAGCGAGCCGCTCGGAGTCGCGCGACCATCAATTTTAACCTGCATTTGCACGTTACACGATTGCCATAAAGCTCATTTACCATGCGTAACACTGTTAAATACTCCTCGGTTCGCTGACAATATTAATCAAGCCTAACACCACACACAGGTCACCGTCATATAATTTGTCGGTGGTGAAGAGTGAGTGAGTGAGTGAGTTACCTTCTCAGCCTCGATGCGCTGCATCTCGAGCGTGAGCGAAGTATCTGCGATGCGCTCCTGCTCCTTTAATATGAGCTGCATGTCGCGAGAACGCTCCTCGTACACTTGCAGCGCCGCGGCCTGCAACCGGAGAAATATAGTCACTAGGGCTCGAGGGATAACGACCATCACGTTTGTAGACGACTCTCCAGCAGGCCTAGCACACGCAACGCGACAACAGTATGTCCACTCTTGTTACCGAGACAGACTCGTGTTTACACATAGCCTTGTCACGTTTTCGCACGACAAAAAGTGTCTAGAAGAATTTTGTCGCGCGCGCATTCCGTTAGGGTAGGTAAGCGTAAGGAAAACGCAGAGTTATGGAACATCACATGTCTACAGATGATTCTCCAGGTAAAGAAAAGCATATAGTCGAAGACGCATGTCGTGGCTCGAGCGGACAAGAATAAAGGCGCTGGCCCACCGCGGCGCACGTTTGACACGGCCACGCGGCGCATTTTAGTTACGTGGCTTCGTTGGTTTTACAACGTGGGTCTACGTTTCCACTGCAACACACGCTATACACAACTATGTACACCTGTAGCGCAGTACAGTTTTAAATCATATGCCAGGCGTCGCTTCCCTGCCCGTCTCACTTCTCGCAGTGAAGCCACGCCGTTCTCGTGTCCCGTGCATGGCGGTGAGATGCGTGGGCTTATTCGGGCAAGCCACGCGCGTAGCAATGACGTCATGAATCTCATATTAATGCGTAGCCTCTCCGTGCGCCGCGGTGGGCTAGCGCTGTACAAAGATAGATTCATAAGGCGACTGTCAATTTAACCACTAATAACCACTAATGGAGAAGAACTAAAAGAAGACGTACACGATTCCTAGTTTTTAAGATGTTTCTGTAAGGGAGTGGAGCAGTCGACATTTCATTTTGGTATGAAGCCGCCGAGATCAATGCATCATACTAATAACAAAATGTCGGCGGCTGTCGGCTACATTGGTGTGGAGACTCTCTAGATGAGTGACTTGACTGTAATTTTCAATTTAATAATGGTTAATAACTTTCGATTTCTGATTGAAAAATAAAACCTATTAACTTACTAGTGTACAAAAATAACCAAGTCCATTACCTCACTAGTGTACAAACGGAACCTATTACCATACTAGTGTACAAAAGAAAGCAGTTATTTTACCTTACTGGTGTACAAAAGGAACCTATTACCTTACTAGTCCGATCAACAATAGGTTCTCCGGGGCGGCGCGCGGGAGCGGAGGCAGGCGCAGGTGCAGGGGAAATCTCCGTCCATTGTGGGTAATGGATCTCATCTGGAATATGGACGTATTTTGTAACTATTCTTAGTTATAATTTCAAAATATTAATCTAAATTTCTAATTTTTAATTAGATGTTTAAAAACCCCCGACACCGATTTCATCAACACCGATTTTCATCAAATATAGCAAGAACACTCCCGACTAATTCACCTTTCAAACAAAAAAACAGACAGACAGGGTCTGTGTGTGTGTCTGCCACAGACAGGCACACACACACAGATCCAGACACGTCAAAGTTATAACACCCCGTCGTTTTTGCGTCGGAGGTTAAAAATCAGGACACTTTAAGAAAAAAGGAGGCAACATACATAGGGCGGAAAATCTATACTAAATAATTAGATTAGACCATTTGTACTTTGGAATCGACATGCATCTTGATTCGAAGCTTAGCCCAGCTAGCCTTATGCCCACTTGCACTGAATTTAAGAATTACCTCAGTCCTTGATAACTAATTTTAAACTACTCCTGGCTAAATATTCGCACATTAAGATAAGAGACTTCTAAGGAATAGCTTAAGGTTTGTGCAAAAAAAATGTAGGAGGACATAGCTAGAAGTAGTTTGAACTAGTTAAGTAAGATCTTAGGCTATTCTTATAGATTTATAAGTAAGATCTTAGGCTATTCTTATAGATTTATAGATAGATAAACACTTTATTGTTCACACCAGAAATAACAAAACAAAAGAACATAAAAATCTTAAACTGTAGTGTAACAACTGGCAGCCTTATCACTAAGAGCGATCTCTTCCAGACAACCTTAGGATGGAGAGGATACTTAAGAAAGAGTACGGGACATGGGTGTGCAAAAATTAACAAAAGTAAGAGTGTTGATTCACCTACTTAAACTATTTGAATTATACTTACATAAACATACATGTCATACTAACACATATAATACATTCCAATACTTAAAATACCTATAGATAATAAAATATACTAATTGTTACATATTATCTACTCATCACTAAAAGAAAGTAACATTAACAACAACAACAACATTAACATCAACAAGGCAATTTAGATAAATACAATTTTTTACGGCATCCTTAAACGTAGCAAGCGAGGGAGCAACTTCTTATACTCAGTGCAAGTGGGCATTACATTACTCTTTCAGACACTAGGACCGACACCTACCCAACATGTCATCTAGCATTTCGTTGGTCCGCGGCGGCGTCACGCCGGGGTTGGTCGTGAACGAAGGGTAGCGGAGCAGCCAGTCCTCGTAGCCTCCCTTCAAGGCGAGTGGCTGGCGCGAGTAGTGCACTTTGATGTCCCACTGGAATTATTAACATTTATTTATATATATTGGCCAAGTACATACTATAATACACAAATATGTATTGTATTGTTGATTTGGTAGTCACAAGTATGATCTATTTACAAGCTGTTCATCATGTAAACGAATATTGTGAGCTTATTTTGTTGTCAGTGTTCAACCCGCACTTTAGAGTAATCAGGTCACTCCAGTAGTGTACCTTAAGCAGTATAGTCTTGAGGAGGTAGAGAGTCTTCCCCGGGATGACAGCTGCGCTGTTCCAGTCTAGGAGCACGATGAGGTCCATGCTGGCGCGCTGGGCCCACACCGGGCGGGAATCAGCTGGCAAGTTCTGCTCCAGGACATTAGCAGATTGACTGTAATGTGACAATGTTCAAGAATTAAGCACTACAAACAGTATTTTAGGCACTGTGCTGCTTTATAGGTTAATCCTGTTTTGTGGCATTGGGGAAAACACTCCAATAATTGTACTATTTGGCTTCAGCTTGAGGCTTAATCTATTTTGCAACGACAGTGCCGCCGGCAATACCAATTTTACTCCATTCACTACTTTCATCTTGGTACTGATACAGTTATAGCCATACCCAGGTGAGATACACTCCTCGGGCACGCTGATGCAAGCAGGGTGGCTGATGTGGGACTCCACAAAGTCCTTCCCCGGCCGAGCATCCAGGACCATCACCTTCAGCTTGCCACTCTTCAGGACCTGGTACAAGTTCTCACTGCTTATGATCACTTCATCTGCATCTGTTCAGGGATAAAGATTGTGGTTACAAATGTATCATATCAACTGGATGAATTAGTAAGTACCATCTGCGCCCCGCAGTTACACCTGCTGTTGCAAAGGTACATTTAATTTTGTTGGGATAAAAAGTTCCCAATATCTTTTTCTGTACCCCTGACAATGTGCATGCAAAATTTTATGATGATCAGTTGAGTAGTTAAGGTGTGAAAGTGTATCAAATAAATAAATGAACAAACTCACTTTCACATTTATAATATTAGATGGATAGGAGTAGCTGCGCCGCATGGTTACAAAGATTAAATCTTTTTTGTTCATTTGACTTAGAAAAGAAGCACACATCATTCTATAAAACTTTAGACCAAACTGAAGTTGTAAAATTATCTTGTTCAGAGTGTGACATATTTAAGTGCAAGGATTATTTTCCAGTAGGTATCCTAGCTATTTTATAACCAACCTGGAAGCCCAATTAGTTGTGGAGGTTCAATGACAGTGACATTTTCCATGGCCTTCTTACGACTCTCCTCCATTTTAGCCTTAACCAGCTCATTTTCTTGGATGTCATTGATCCGTTTCACCTTCTGTTCATTTTCATATCTGTAACATGGGCAGGTCTTTTTCTTACATAAAAAGAAACAATTTCTATACATAAATATATAAGGAACGCAGAAGTGCCTCAATATGGGATTATTGATATATTTAGGGTTAATGGGGTACACAAACTACAAACAAAATTATTTGTTAGTAATTAATCCTCTAAATCTAAATTTACTCCACTTTTCCTTAATAATCATTGGGTATCTTATATCTTTAAATGAGCAATTCTTGTATATTTATAATTGGAATCTCGGAATCGGCTCCAACGATTTTCATACAATTTAGTATATAAGGGGGTCAAAGTCAAAGTCAAAATGTTTTTATTCAATTTAGGTATCAAAGATACACTTATGAACGTCAAAGTTATTTAAATAGACTCGACCGCCTTGTTCGGATAAAAAGCCTCTACTCAGAAGAACAGGCAAGAAACTGAGGGGCATTATTTTTTCAAATAATAAACAAATTTTGGCTTACAACTAGGTAATATCTATAAATATTAGTGGCTACTTGGCGGAAGTGGAAGGCTCCAGACATCTTTATCTTCTAAATAATTCTTAACCTTATAATATCCTCTTTTCATTAATGTAGTTTTTACATGTGATTTGAATTTTCCCTCGGTGAGCCCTGTTATATTTTTCGGGATTTTATTGTAAAAACTAACGCAGTTGCCTAAAAATGACTTTCTTGACTTAGTCAGTCTAAATCTCTGTACAGCTATCCTATCCTTATTTCTAGTGTTATAATTGTGATAGTCACTGTTCAATTTAAATTTATGTAGATTTTTGCGAACGTGCATAATATTTTCAAAGATATATAAAGAAGGTAAAGTTAAAATATTTATTTCTTTAAATAAATCTCTCAATGATTCACGGGGACCCATTCCGTAGATAGCGCGGACCGCTCGCTTTTGCAAAATAAAAATGGCCTCCACTTCAGCAGCTGATCCCCACAGCAAAATGCCATATGACATTATGCTGTGGAAGTAAGCAAAGTAAACCATCCGAGCTGTAGCTATATCCGTCAGTTGCCTAATCTTGCGAACCGCATAAGCAGCAGAACTAAGTCTCCCAGACAGAGCACTAATATGTGGACCCCATTGCAGTTTGGAATCAATGCTTATACCCAGGAACACCGTCGCCTTGTCTATGTTAAGTTTATCGCCCTCAAGCATTACGTTTGGTTCTATATATCTAACATTAGGCATGGAAAACTTTAAACACTTAGTTTTTTTTGCATTTAGTAACAAATTGTTCGCAGCGAACCATCTCGAAATAATAGTCAGTACGTTGTTCACATGCACAAGTTCACTATCTTTCCTATCTGTTCTAAAAATAAGAGATGTATCATCAGCAAATAGAACTATGTCTGTAAGGTCCTTAACCATATACGGCAAATCATTTATATACGCCAAAAATAAGAACGGGCCTAAGATAGAACCTTGTGGTACTCCCATTGTAACTAAAGATCCGGAAGATGTGACGCCATTAATTCCCACTTTTTGTTGTCTATCAGTTAAATATGACTCGACAAGATCTAGAGCGATTCCACGAATTCCGTAGTGGTGTAATTTACGGATCAAGGTGCGGTGTTCTACACAATCAAACGCTTTGGAAAGATCACAAAAGACACCGATGGCATCCTGTGAACTCTCCCAAGCTTCCATCACATGCGTAACTAATCGAACTCCCGCATCTGTTGTTGATCTACTTTTCGTGAAACCGAACTGATTTTCGTTTAATATACTGTGTATGTTAAAGTGACACAACAGTTGATTAAGTATAATCTTTTCAAATATTTTACTCAAAGCCGGTTTCGGTTCAAAGCTCAAAGGGTTTCGGGGGCGATAAATTGATCTAGCTAGGAATCATTTTTAGAAAATGTCATTTTATTCGTGTTTTATCGATAATCAACTTAAACATAAACTTGGAAGAAAAATAACAAAAAGGAGGCGTTTGAGTAGTCTCAACTGAAAAATATGACTCTTCCTGACATCTATTGGCGAATAATAATACTATTTTTTGTGAGCAACTAATTGCTTTAACGACACAACAGCAGATGGCGTTGTTAAGTAACACGAAGTCAATGAGTGTTTGCTTTGAGGTTAGACTAAAATCAATTGTTTATTTTCCAAAAAACACAATTAAAAAAAAAAATACCGAGCAAAGCTCGGTCATCCAGGTACTTGTAATTATAATACATAATAAGGCTGATTTGCCAAATGAAGCTCCTACTAATACTCAGTGGTAGGAAACTTTGTAATTGAACAAAAATGTTTTGCAACCTATCTCGTTATTATGTTACAAACAGAAGACATGAAAGTACCCAGTAACAAAAAACTGGTAGAAAATGTATTATTGTCTGTCGAGTTGTTTTTATTTGTTACATGTTTATGAAAGGTGTGATTCAACTTTAGTTTACAAAAGTAGTTTTTTACTGTACAAAATCAGTTATTCACACATGATTTTAAGTATAATTTAAGGAAGTGGCGAGGAGCCAGGAGCAACTTAACGGAATGATATAGCAGCACTGGAAATTATGTTTTTTTTTGTTATGCTTCTGTTCTGGCAGTTGTTTTGATCTGGTTTAAAATTAATTTTTGGCAATATTGATGATAATTAGTTTCAATATTGTGTTCTATGCGTTGGGTTGAGATTTCTCCTGTGCCAAATAAATTTTGTGAAACATTTAAATTGTTTATTCCCAAGACAAACATAAATATGTACATATAGTAAGTAAATGATGATTACAAAATGTATGAAGTTCATTCCCGAAACAGAGACTCATTTTGTGTGTTTTATTATTATTATTATTATGTTTATGTTGTTTTCTAAGTAATTGATGTATAATTTGCAGCAGTTTGGGCTTCTGAAGTGTCAGAGAAGTGCTCACCGAACTTGTGAAATATGTGGCATTACTGAAGCACATGTAAAGAGTCCCCATTTTTTTGCAAACTATCCATTGGAACAAAACCGGTGATTGACAAAGCTTATTCATGTTTGAGAGCCTGTAAGGCTTTACCTTGCAGCCTAAGAGCCGCAGTTGCATGGTGCGTGTGATAAATAGTGTGATTCTAAGTTTTGTTTAAAAGTTTTTAAATAAATGTACATTTTAATTAGAAATTGATTTAATAATTGTTTTTTATTCTATTTCAAATCCACTACCAATTTAAACTACCCATAGTTAGGTAGGCTAGGATACTGCAGTAACTGTAAGTAAGTCCTCGGTATACATAATATTATTTATACCATGGGTTCCTCACTATTCATCCAGTCACCATTTTGACGGTTCATTTCTGTAGGTGACAGTCAGTGGAAAATGTTAGGTTTTAGAATGTTGTTCTACCATCGCCTCTTCCCCCATATTTATAGTCTCTCTGCTAAAACTGTTGATTTTAGTTCATAACAATTGACATCAAATGTGATTCTAACAAGTTGGATTACAGGGATTTAAATGTGTTACTATTATAAAATAAATAAATGAAAAATGTTTATGAATGCCAGGTTCAAACCCACATCCCTCAATTGATAATATATCACTCACATAACTCTGCTAATGTTGCTTTGTTTAATGGGCCGAATATAAGCATTACTTATTATTTCACTCAACATAAACAGAGAAATCAAATCTGCTATCTTTGTCTAATGTTAACCACATGCATTTGATATACTTGACATTCTAGTAGCTAGTAGTAGTAGCTGCTGTTTGCATTGTAACATAACACACACAGAGATATACTGCGTGTGTGTAGGATTTTTAACTTAAACTTTTGTGCCCTTACTGTACTTACTGCTCCAAAATCTATAGTTGTGGATATCTTTTACTATTATTCATACCTGCCTTTTTAAGTTTTATCTCACCTGTCAATCAAGCTATTTTTGAGTTTCTCAGCCGCATCAATAGCCTTGGTTGGGTTCTTTGCACCGAGCATGTTACTGTAGTATGATTTGTCCTTTAAGTATTCCTTGTCCTTG
This sequence comes from Peribatodes rhomboidaria, assembly GCA_911728515.1. NCBI lineage: Eukaryota > Metazoa > Arthropoda > Insecta > Lepidoptera > Geometridae > Peribatodes > Peribatodes rhomboidaria. The sequence continues at coordinate 1,076,965 of OU452184.1, read as the reverse complement.
CTGATGTAAGAGATGACGCGGAGGTACTTCATGTAATACACGTACGAGTACTCCTCATCGCCCTTCGCCCGATTCTCCTCAGCGTTCTCGAATAGCTTCTGCGCCGTTTTGCATAACCTGGATAATCGAAAGCGTCGACACACAGTTCAGTTTTAGAAACCTTACATGCGGAATAATTCTTGGAAGAATGTACTCACATCGTAGTTCTCGCAGATTTTAGCTTCAGGTCGGGAACATTGTACAATTTGTCCAAATCTTCGATGCATTTTCCAAGGTGAAGCTGTACTCTTCTCGTTTCCGTCATCGTGGGAATTTGCCTTGCGCTCGCCGATTGTTCGAAGTAAAATCGTGAGTGAGAGTCTCAAAGACCTCCGTGCACTACATTTGGTACGAGAATTGCTAGGATTAACGTAAAATTTCACTGCAAACAATAAAATCACTACACCAATCTGAAAATGTCATGTTTTTACTTGGCAGATTTTGACAATTGCTGTTTTTTTAATAGCGATTTCACGACCATGGATACTTAGGTTCTTCAGCCGAAAATATTTAATTTAAATTTTATTATGAGTCTCTAGAGGTGGAAAATTAGATCTCTCCCATATTTTCTGTATTAAATTTTTTAGTAAAGCAGTGGGTGTTTTACCAATACCATTAGACAGTCTACACATGTCCCATAAAGTGCGAAACTGCGAAACCGGGTGAAAAATTGTCCTAGCACGGTGCATCAGAAACGATATTACTCGGTTGATTTCAGTTTCAAATTCACAATAGTTGCAAATGTGACAAGTGTTAAAAAAATTTAATGTATGGAAAGTGGCGACATCTCCTGAATGCACATTCCTATGTTAATATTTCTCCCATCCGTGATAGATGGCGCTAACGACGGCAATTCAATATTGCTTTGTATGCTTTACGAAAACTATTACTCCGAAAATAGTAGATTTTGGTTTTATTATATTGTAGTGGACTGTATTCCACTCTGTTACAATTAAAAACTTCCATTTTAATTAATATTACAAGGATACTGCACTTGGATATTACGCTTTTGTTGTGTTAAGCTGTCATTACGTTTTCCAATTTGTAGTTTGCTATAATGAAGTAGCGTCATAATATTGGACAGTGTAATGGCTGTTAGACAATTAGGTACACAATCTAGAGCGATCGCACAGGCACTGCTTCGCATAGTTACCTAGTGACTCTAGTGTGCCAGCATGTCAGTGAACTTAGCATATCATGTCCCAGCATATCATAAATAAAAGTGAGTTCTGTTCGCATACAGTTAAGTTCTATAGTTCCTGATACTTTTTAGCAATAGTTCTGGTGATTTTACCTGAAAAAAATTAAACTGAAAATATGCCAACTTCCCGTAGCATATCATTTTCTGAAAAACACAGAAAAAAATTGTTTCATATGCATTCCGTTGAGATACATAGTTCCTCATACTTTTTAGCGATAGTTCTGTTTATCTAAGATGCCAAAAAAAAAAAACAAATCATTGAAAAAAACTTGAAAAATAGAAAATCCTTCTAAAAATTAAAACTGAGCACCCAAAAACGCTGTAAATAACCATTTTCAAGGACTGAGCATTGGAACTATCACAATGAACGAGAAATATGCCCAGGATTCACCCGTGGAAACATGCATATCATCATCGACGTAAGTGACAAAACCAAAAATCATATAAATAAATAATTACCAGCCTCAGAAGCTGGAACTATCCGGTTTTGAAGAATTGAGCACTGACTCTATCAGGTGAAAGCCGAAATATGCCCAGAACTATCCCGTGGAGGCTAGCATATCACACCTGTAGAAAAGTACAGGTAATTAGTGAAAAAGCCTTTTCAAAATAAAATCGAGCAGCTTTTGACACTGGCACTAGTCGGATTTGGAAGGATACTACAGCACTGGAACTATAGCTCCATATAGTTCCAGTGCTGTAGTATCCTTCCAAATCCGACTAGTGCCAGTGTCAAAAGCTGCTCGATTTTATTTTGAAAAGGCTTTTTCACTAATTACCTGTACTTTTCTACAGGTGTGATATGCTAGCCTCCACGGGATAGTTCTGGGCATATTTCGGCTTTCACCTGATAGAGTCAGTGCTCAATTCTTCAAAACCGGATAGTTCCAGCTTCTGAGGTCGCTTGAATTTTTTATTCAAGATTTTCGGTTTTGCACTTACGTCGATGATATGCTGGTTCCCATGGGTGAGTGCTGGGCATATTTCGCGTTATTTGTCATAGTTCCAATGCTCAGTCCTTGAAAATGGTTATTTACAGCGTTTTTGGGTGCTCAGTTTTAATTTTTAGAAGGATTTTCTATTTTTCAAGTTTTTTTTCAATGATTTGTTTTTTTTTTTTTGGCATCATAGATCAACAGAACTATCGCTAAAAAGTATGAGGAACTTTAGAACTCAACCGAATGCATATGAAACAATTTTTTTTTCTGTTTTTCAGAAAATGATATGCTACGGGAAGTTGGCATATCATATTTTCAGTTTAATTTTTTTCAGGTAAAATCACCAGAACTATTGCTAAAAAGTATCAGGAACTATAGAACTCAACTACATGCGAACAGAACTCACTTTTATTTATGATATGCTGGGACGTGATATGCTAAGTTCACGCACACTGTGCCAGCTAGTTTCAAAAATTGGATGGTGTAATGGCATCTAGCGTGCTTGACACTTGAGAGCCACGGTCCCGCTTTTTTTTTGCTGAGGCGTTACCCGCGAGTCAGCGATTTCGGCGCGCCGTGCGTGTTGCGGGCGGCCGTTCATTTCAACGTAATTAAGGGTCCCGCGACGCTATGAAATTTCCATACAAATGCGCTTCTCAAATTTCTTGGAAACCATTTGTCAGATTATGATGAAATTTAGCATGTAAAACTATATCTCCGCCCTTATGTTCTTGGTTATTTTTAAAAACGTCCTCAAGAGAAAATAGCTATGAAAAATATCCGCATTTTTAGGGGTCACTTTTGACTGATTTATTCAATAGGTAGACAAAGCAAATCAAAAATCCCTTTATATAGGAGGTTGTCTACATCATTAGCTGTTAAATGAATCCATAATACAAGGGAAACTCTTAGTTATTTAAGAATGATTATTTACAGAAGAGCAAAAGTCATAAAAAAAATTGAAATTCTACTTTGTCACTCTGTAGGTAACTTTAAGGGCTCGTTAGTGTCATTACTCGCTCTCTTCGCTCGTCTTCTTCTAGACGAACCGGCTATAAAAATCGACGAAATCGGTCGATTCGACTTGCTGCAGTGAAAATAGTGTGCGATCGATCTTTCTTCGTGTTTTCGGTTTGTATGCGAGTAAATGGATCTCAGCGGTGCTATTCACAATCATTCGGAAACGTTTCCGATCGGATCCTAGAAATTTCAAACCCAAATTGTTTGAATCTCAGTCTACTTTTATACAATTTGGAATAGGGAATCAAGTATAAATTCGATCGGAAGAATTAATCACGTTTAAACACTTATGAATATCGACTGAGATTCTAACAATTTAGGTTTAAAAATTTTAATATCCGAACAGAAACGTTTCCAAATGGCACAACCATTTGGAACAGGGGGGCTATTCCTGTGCGTGAGATGAGATGAGATTTTATCTTGGTCACTCTCACACCTATGACGATTTAAATAAGAACAACAAGGATGAAAGAAGGTGAGATGAGAATTTCAAATCTCCGAATAGGGTTCCAGCCCTGTAGAACTTAGTAGAATTTACGGAGTGTTTGAATAAAGTGACTGCGGTTACAGAAAACACGGAGGTTTCGGCTGTGTTTATTTTAGGCGATTTTAATGCGAGCCCGTCAGAGTTGTTTGGTATAGAGCTAGCCAAGTTTTGTAAATACCTATACAAGGATGGGTGTAGGTCGGAGCGGGAACCGTGACAGACAAACACAAGAAACTAACGGGACGAGTTTTCTTATCCATGCGTACGAAGTCGCGAGCAACAGCTAGTTTTACCTACATATTGGTAAATGGGAATCCCGTGCTCTTGCCGTCAAACCGGTTTCGAGTCAGCGGTGCCAAACGGATTTTGAGCGCTCGCGTCACATTAAGTTTCAATTTCGCGTAACAGTCAAAAGAGTAGGTGAACTTTTATATGTACCTAAACTGGAATTTTTTACTAGAGTGAACCTTCTGTACCTACTACTATTATTTATTCTGTGGTACAAGCTTTGTTTAGTTTGGGGTCAGGCGGTCGTGTGTGCAAAAAGACCCGAATATTTTTTAATTTTTTATTTATTCTGCGTCTACAATTCTACTTTCTACTCCTCAAGGCATTCTTTATTCGTTCATCGACATGCCCATATCAAGGTCTTCCTCGATATCTTCAGATTCTTCTGCAGGCAATGGATCTGTAAAAAAATTATTATGACTGATAATTCTGTGATACAAGGTTATACATGTCAAAGTCAAAGTCAAAATGTTTTTATTCAATTTAGGTATCAAAGATACACATATGAACGTCAAAGTTATTTAAATTGACTCGAGTTCGACCGCCTTGTTCGGACAAAAAGCCTCTACTCAGAAGAACAGGCAAGAAACTGAGGGGCATTATTTTTTCAAATAATAAATAAATTACAGTCTCACAAATTTTGGCTTACAACTAGGTAATATCTATAAATACTAGTGGCTACTTGGCGGAAGTGGAAGGCTCCAGACATCTTTATCTTCTAAATAATTCTTAACCTTCTATTATCCTCTTTTCATTAATGTAGTTTTTACATGTGATTTGAATTTTCCCTCGGTGAGCCCTGTTATATTTTTCGGGATTTTATTGTAAAAACTAACGCAGTTGCCTAAAAATGACTTTTTTGACTTATTAATCAGTCTAAATCTCGGTACAGCTATCCTATCCTTATTTCTAGTGTTATAATTGTGATAGTCACTGTTCAATTTAAATTTATGTAGATTTTTGCGAACGTGCATAATATTTTCAAAGATATACAAAGAAGGTAAAGTTAATATATTTATTTCTTTAAATAAATCTCTCAATGATTCACGGGGACCCATTCCGTAGATAGCGCGGACCGCTCGCTTTTGCAAAATAAAAATGGCCTCTACTTCAGCAGCTGATCCCCACAGCAAAATGCCATTTGACATTAGGCTGTGGAAGTAAGCAAAGTAAACCATCCGAGCTGTAGTTAAATCCGTCAGTTGCCTAATCTTGCGAACCGCATAAGCAGCAGAACTAAGTCTCCCAGACAGAGCACTAATATGTGGACCCCATTGCAGTTTGGAATCAATGCTTATACCCAGGAACACCGTCGCCTTGTCTATGTTAAGTTTATCGCCCTCAAGCATTACGTTTGGTTCTATATATCTAACATTAGGCATGGAAAACTTTAAACACTTAGTTTTTTTTGCATTTAGTAACAAATTGTTCGCAGCGAACCATCTCGAAATAATAGTCAGTACGTTGTTCACATGCACAAGTTCACTATCTTTCCTATCTGTTCTAAAAATAAGAGATGTATCATCAGCAAATATAACTATGTCTGTAAGGTCCTTAACCATGTACGGCAAATCATTTATATACGCTTAAAATAAGAACGGGCCTAAGATAGAACCTTGTGGTACTCCCATTGTAACTAAAGATCCGGAAGATGTGACGCCATTAATTCCCACTTTTTGTTGTCTATCAGTTAAATATGACTCGACAAGATCTAGAGCGATTCCACGAATTCCGTAGTGGTGTAATTTATGGATCAAGGTGCAGTGTTCTACACAATCAAACGCTTTGGAAAGTTCACAAAAGACACCGATGGCATCCTGTGAACTCTCTCAAGCTTCCATAAATATGTTCCATGATAGTACAAGGTTTGGTAACTTTTGATCTCATATTGCAGGGTGTTGTGTGTTTGGATACTAAGCTGCTTGTGGAGGAAACCACTGTGAGGAGACCATCGCTTTGTGAGTAGTTCCTACTCAAACACCTTTTTTACACAGGCAATATCATTTTCACCTCACGAGCTCGGAAACATTCTGTTAATCATTCGTAACCCGAGTGCAAAAGTGCATTTTATGGGCAAGGTTGGAAAGAGTTTTTAAAATTCGAACCTTAGGATAATCGCACTGGCTAACATAACCACATGAAAAAAAACCATTTTATTTGCTGAATTCAGGTGAAAAGTTGAATGTTTCGCTCGGCAGCAAAGTTATTTGGCGTCTCGTATCTTTACAAGGTTTCAATACAAGTACTCACGCCAATAAATTTGCAGGCTTGCATAACAAATAACTATTGAGGATACCACTACGGGCCTCACAGGAGCAGGGGGTTATGTTGGAATCCCGCCACTGGAGGCCTACACACCAAATATCCTGAGGTGTTTCAACTTGAGTTGTTTGAGAGCGTTTTCGAACGTTTCTCCACCTTCACAGCGGTAATCAAACACCTCTCTAAAATATTACTCAACTCTATTAAATAACTCTAATTATCTTTTAATTGTCTTATTTCATTCCAATCAGTTAGAAAATTGTAGCAACAATTTTAGGGATGTCTATTTATTTTAGAAAAAAAAAAACAAAAGTAAAACATAATTTATGACTTGGCTAGTTTTTTACCATAAATGTTGTGTGTGTGTGTTGAAACAGTCAGGTTCAACTCCACTTGGCTGCTGGCTTCATTGTCCAAACTCGACCCGATGCCATCATTAATCAGTGAGTCGGCTGACGCGGATGGTGCTCCAGACACAGAGTAGTCCATGGATGTTGATGCTGCCTCATGATTTTCGTTCTCTGGAGAGATACATATTAAGCTATTAGTAAATATTATTAATGTAGGATTTGTAAGCTGGCCTGTGACAATTTGATAACAATATAAAAAAAACATCTGTGCATGCATTTGTAAATTAGTGTTGTGAAGACTACCAACAATTTTATCGATTGACCATAAATAGTCGTCCGGGATTTTCTCGATAAACATAATTGCATAGCAATAGTTGAGTTGTTTTCTTGTTCCAAGTAACACTGCTGCTGAGTTTAATAGAATAATAAAAACCAGCCAAGTGCGAGTCGGACTCGCGCACCGCGGGTTCCGTACAAACATGTTCTTAAGCAAAGGGGTAGTAAGTTGAAAAATATGTTCTTAAGCAAAGGGGTAGTAAGTTGAAATCTTAATATATATAAATTACGTGTCATGTGGTTTGTCCGCTATAGACTCCTAAACTACATAACCGATTTCAATCAAATTTGCACACCGTGTGCAATCCGATCTAATTTAACAGATAGGATAGCTCACATATTTATATTTATATAAATAATAAACGCGAACGAAGTCGCAGGGTGACAGCTAGTTATTATAAATATTTTTATTACATGATGTAGCAAAAAATTTATGCTTTTCGCAATTTTTACAATAAGATGTTGCTTTATTCCAAATTTTAAGATTCAGAGTTCACGGGAAGTACCCTGTAGATTTTGATTCCCTTGCGAGTCTCAATTTTTTTTAGCATTAATGGCTGTATCTTTTAATTGCATTGGCATTGATAATTTACAGAGCTCCAAGGAACAGTAGCCCTGAGTATTTGATATGAATTTCAGCTTGATACCACCACATGTTCCTGAGAAAAATGGACAGATAGCCAGACAGATAGACAACAATGTTTTTTCATTTTAATGTATGGAACCTTAAAAACCACTTTATGACTGCTAAGCTAAGCAAAAGAGTTAAGATTTCAGTGTGACCACAATTATGTCGAAATTTATGACATTTTTGTCATATGGCATGATTAATTAAATGTATGACATTTTTGTCATACATTAACAATTAAGCGCCGGTAAATTACGCTAAATCCAGACCGACGTGGCGGTAACGAAGCGCCGATACTATGTTGCATCTCACTCTCCGTCTGTGATTTCTCTATAACTGCATCTTTGTGTGTACAGTATACACATAGTAAACTACCTCGGCAGTTAGTGAGTAAGGTGATGTTGCTACAATACCTTACCCACTAACTGTCGAATCAGTCTGCAAATAGGGTTAAATCAATGTATTATGATACATCTAATAATATAATGTATTTAAGTATATTTAGAGCAATGTTTGAAGTACTTTTATTAGACTCCGTGGGGTTACCTTGTCATTCGTGACATAACAAAGAGGGAACCAAATGTCATTTTTTGTTGATCTCTTTCTCTCTTGGAGACTTCTCTTTTCTTTGCTTCGTTGTTCTTTTCAAAGCAAAAAATTATAATTTTAACATAGTTAATATTAAAATTATAATTTTTTGCCTTGGCTGATCCACAAGCAAATAAATTAATTATATCTCATCTCCACATAACTAGTATGAAACAAAATCGCTTTCCTTATCTGCCTGTATATCCGCTAACTCCTAAACCACATAATGGATGTTGGCGCAGGTTTCACCATCATTTGGATAATTTTTCATGGAAGGATAGGTACCATGTGAAGCCAAAGTGGGTAGCAGAATAAGACTAATATTAATCATTAAAAAAACCGCAGATCTAAGGATGCAATGAGATATCTAGTTTTCAGCTGAGAGAAAAGTAATAAATACGAAATCTAAAAGCACAAATGGAAGAAAAAGAATAGGTAGGTACTTCCTTAAACATAGCATCGAAGCTTCAGCTTCGAGCAATATACATACCCGAACGCAAAAGTTCTTGTAATACGCTGTATAATTCACCCCATTCTTTCTGAAATAAATAGAATGAGATGTAGTACCGGCTTCTTAGGGCTTCAAACCGGAGGATAAATAACGTTACGAACCTGTAGTGCATACCGTTCTTCTCTGACGCACTTCATAGCTTTTACAATTAGTTTTCCCTCATGAATAAGCTGTTGTTTTTCAAGAGCAAGCCGCTGCGCTGCCGAAATCTCCGGAACATTTTCTTTTTTCTCTTTTATCATTATTATTCAGTTTGATGGATTTTCCTTCAAGTACTACTTCCAACGCTAGTGGCGGATTATTGATCATTTTTTTTTTTTTATTAATTTATTCATGACCATGGATACTCGTCCTTCAGTCGGATTCTTAGTAATAATTTTTCCTTCAGTAACAGATGATGGGATGATGATGATGAGGTGATGATGATGAAGACGATGAATCCCTCCCCTTTTCCCATTCCAGTAAAGTTATGGATACTTTACTGAAACTTTAAGTGAAGTTTTGTAGAGAACACGAAAAATCGCGTTTCGCGATGTTTGTATCATTTGCCCACACTCGTGCACGTTGACGAACCGGTAAACGTTAATAATCCACCATTATTACAATTTAACACTCGAAGAATCACAAGTTTTAGAAAATAATACAAAAACACGACACCATCTTTTCGGTTCCCGCCAAAAAAACTCCGGATTATTGATCTCTCCTAGTCTCCTCCCTCTCCTCGTACAAAGAGAATTTACTCCTCTCAATAATTTTTTTTTTTATTGCCAGTCGGGTTTTGGGGCAATCTTGCCATCAACCGTGAGGGAAGCGGTAGTTATTGATAAGAAAAGCCAGATGATAGTTCCTCGGACGGGCGTTATTGCACTACAAGGAATTTTACTGTCCGGTAGTCCGATTATTTGGGGCGAACCCGATTAGCGGATGATTTGTTTTGCCCGTAGGGCAGGCTAAAGCCAACATGGCCACAAGGTGGTATTTTACTGAAACTTTAAGTCGTTAACTTTAAGTGAGTATTACTTAATGTTTGTATCATTTGCCCACACTCGAGCACGTTAACGAACCGGTATAGGTTAATAATCCACAATTATTACACTTTAACACTCGAAGAATCACAAGTTTAAGAAAATAATACAAAATCACGACACCATTTTTTCGGTTCCCGCCAAAAACTCTTTTTTGGCTTGATGTCACTGTTCATCTGTTTCTCTTGCTCGACCCCTCTCTTGTTTGTGCAGCACCATAGATAGCACTACTAGCATCAGCCTATTCGGAGATTTGAGATTCTCATCTCACCATTTTGCGTCCTTGTTGCTCTAGTTTAAAATGTCATAGGTGTGAGAGTGACCAAGATAAAATCTCATCTCATCTCACGCGCAGGAATAGCCCCCCAGATACCTCGGGGTAACGATTGACGAAAACCTGTCATTTATACAACACATTACTGAATTGTCTTCTCGCAAGCTGAAGTTGACTTCTGAATAATAGTGAGAATTTCATATTCTCACTTGCTTTGCGTTCGTAGCTCCTATTTCTGTGCATTGTCTGTGATTAGATTTTTCTGCCGTTTTTAATAGATAGTAGTCATCTGTCTGGTTCTCCGTAGAGGCAGTAAGTCCCTCTAACTCGGTTTTTAATGTCTCGTAGTTGTTGGTATAAGAACGGTGATACCCGACTGCATGTCGTTTAATAATTTACAGGCATTGTCCATCATATTATGTAGGTACATATATTTAATATAGCATATTATTTATCTTATAAAAGAGCAATAGGTAGAACTATCAAATGCAAATTTACAAGTAAGTTTTGCTTGGGTTATTGTTGGGAAAAAGGCCTCTGCCCCGTGACCCCTGTTGGGTCACCGTACCCTATGAATGTAGATTCACACTATGTCTATGAACACATAAAGCAGAATATCCATGAGAAACACTTTAATGCAATATTATTAGATATTACATTACAAACAAACACAATAATCACTAAAACTCTTAGAAAAACATTATAATAAAAATTTTCACTTCTTGACAAGTATGCTGCTAATTGTCAACACGCAAATTTTTCACAATTCCAAAATCAGTTGCCTTTTTGAATCCTCATTCAAAAAACCAACCAGCCTGTGTTACTGACATGAGGTTACATATTGTGCAGTAGCAACTCTTTGCTTCAACACTCCTCCTTAACCTAATGTCCATTCAAACATCTTGCATGCTTCTCAAACACACATACCCATACTCCTCACACACCACACAAACTTCCCCCTTGGAAGTGGTTTTGTTAAAACATCTGCAACCATGCATGCTGTCTCCTTGTACTTCAGTATCACAAAATTATTCACAATTGCCTCACGCACAAAGTGGTATCTAACGTCTACATGTTTGGTACGTTGGTGGTGTACTGGGTTCTTTGCCATAGCGATGGCAGACTGACTGTCAGAGTAGATGGTTATGGCTTCATCCAACCTATAGACCCGTCGATCTGATACTTCTGCTAAAAATCTTCGCAGAAATATTGCTTCTCTTACAGCTTCTGATACCGATACGTATTCAGCCTCTGCTGTGCTAAGAGCAATAGTTCGTTGTTTAGTGCTCTGCCACGAAACAGCTCCTCCCTGAATAAGGAACACTGAGCCAGAGTATGAATGACGGTCACTATCTCCTGCATAGTCAGCATCAGCGAAGGCCTCCATCACTTCTTGCGGTTTTCTTCCCGTGTAATATCTCAACCCATGACTTATTGTCCCTTTGAGATATCTCAACACACGTTTGGCGGCGACCCAGTGTTGTTCCTCGTAACACTCATTGAATTGACTCAAGTAGTTAACTACATGAGCTATGTCTGGCCTTGTACAAACTGCTAAGTACATAAGAGACCCCATCAATGCTCTATATGGAATCCTTTCATCTGGTTTTCTGTCATGTGAAGGCTTCTCTAGCCTTTGACCTGGCACTGCAGGTGTGACTACCGGTTTGCAGTCTTCCATATTGTACGCCTTTAAAATCTTATCTACATATTTCTCCTGGTGTAGCTTAATCCCAGTAGCATCTTGCACAATATGAATTCCTAACATTAATTCAGCTTTCCCGAGGTCTTTCATTTCGAAACTGGACATCAATTCGCTCTTGACCTTAAGCATCTCTTGCTTGTTATTCCAGAAGATTAAAATGTCATCTACGTACACAGCAATGATGATTATTTTGCCATCCTGTGTGCGCATGTAGACACATGGTTCATTTTCTGATCTCTTAAACTTTAGCCTTGTGAGCTGAGAATGCAGCTTTGCATTCCATGCTCGCGGAGCTTGCTTAAGTCCATACAGTGCTTTATGTAAAAGACAGACGTGATCTTCTTTACCTTTTACTTCCAAACCCTCTGGTTGTTTCATGTACACGACTTCATGTAAATCACCATTTAAGAATGCCGTTTTTACGTCCATTTGGTCAATTTTTAGTTCTTCTCTGGCTGCTAAAGCTATCAGTGCTCTTAAAGAACCATGTCTGATCACTGGTGCAAACGTCTCGAGGTAATCAATGCCTCTACGTTGGCTAAAACCTCTTGCGACCAGTCGAGCCTTGTAGCGCGTTATTCCCCCCGCCTCTTCTTTGATTCGAAATAACCATTTCGAATCAACGATATTGCTCGATTTCGGTGGCTTCACCAGCGTCCAAGTATCATTCTTTCTCAGCGCATTCATCTCCTCCTCAATCGCGATTCTCCACTTCTCCTTATCACTACTTGATAGAGCTTCACTGACAGTTAAGGGCACATCACTTTGAAGTGCTTGATATGTCACGTGATCCGGAAATTCTCTAGGTTTTCTTTCACGCAATGGGTATCGTCTTTCTCTTTGTTGTTCTGGTTCTGGTAACAGTTGTTCGACCTCTTCGGTTGATTCCGACTGCATATCCTCTATTTCCTCTTCATCTCTTCCATCAACAGACTCCCATTCATCATTACTTTCTACTTGATTTTGGTTTGAATCTTCTGCAGCTATTTCTCTTACTGTCTCGTTATGTTCTTCTTTATTTTCACTTCTTGACAAGTATGCTGCTAATTGTCAACACGCAAATTTTTCACAATTCCAAAATCAGTTGTCTTTTTGAATCCTCATTCAAAAAACCAACCAGCCTGTGTTACTGACATGAGGTTACATATTGTGCAGTAGCAACTCTTTGCTTCAACAGTTATGATCGCAAAAAGGAGTCACAGGAAATAAAACAGCGGACTATCTAGCCAATACAATTATTAAACTTGCTGATACTATACCTGACCACGGGATCGGTGCTGATTATTCTATTCCTTTTACGGATGTAATAACTCTCATAAAGCAACGATTGTGTCAGTCAAAGGGAAGAAATTCCTATGATCAAACAGAAGTGTGAACAAAGGTACTACTTACTTGGTATGCTAATTTAGATGTTCAAGTTAATGCCACGCCTTGGTTTTTTAAGGGTAATATTCTTTAACAAAAAAAAAATCCGCTGTACTTAAGTCGTATGCGTTATGGATTTTTACTTATTTCGTCGTAAAATGGCTATTTCGCCAAATTGCAAATACTGTTTGTCGATTCTCTCGATCATACATTTTTTGTGTGTCCATCCTTTGGCATTCAGTGTCTTGTGCTAATGGATGAACTCCTCGAACTTAATGATAATTATTCTACATTGGTCCCGCATTGCATTTAATAGTTGCTTATGAACGCGTTATTATATTTTTGTTTGTTCAGGTTTATTACCTACAGTGTTCATGAAATGTAGTTAATTAGATGAAATAGTTTGCATAATGTTGCAAATTGACGCTGACATTTTTCTCCTTTTTAGTTTTTTGCTCCTAAAACAATGATTTATAAAAAGGAAGAAGGCGGTATGGCCACGTTGGCTTTAGCTTGCCCAAAAGAGCGAAATAAAACAAAAAAGATGTTGTTTGACAGTCTGACGTCTGACGGCTTCTTTTTGAAGTTTAAGAAAGAAAGGGAAGATTTGAATTTTGAAATCATTGCAAATTCAACTCTATTGCATGTGCCTTAACAATCTATTATAGCTCTTAATGTAATGGAATAAGTTTGTGTAGTAGTCATGAAATGTATTGATATTTGTTTGTTTTCTGCAGTCGGGTCAAGCAAATAGCGCACTAAACCGCAGGCAGCGAGCGAAGCGAAGCGCAAGTTTTCAATACATGCGCAGTGAATTCTTCCTGAATTTCCCTGGTCGATCGCAATTTTCCATTTAGTTTTTCAGCTGATCACGCTTTCTTCGGGCGCACATCAGTATCTCCGCGTCGCGGGTCATGTGCGAAACTGTAGCACCGTTGTGAAATCGCTGTGTGATTGTGTTGTGTATTAGAATAGCTAGTGCCTGTGAAAATGTTTTCGGGACTCACAAATCAGGTCAGTTCGTGGATGGGAGCGGCTAAGGGTGAGCCACAAGATGAGGAAGTCCCTACCCCCACAAAGGAAGCCACGGGCGAGTCAGCAGCCCCCGTTGCGGAGGGTGAGAAACAAAGGTAAATCTCTTTGTTTACATTCTACACCACACAAATCTTTCATTATACGCATTCCCTAAAAAAATCGATAATGGAAAATATTTCACTTTCGGGATGGGTAAACTAAAAACTAACGAAAGGCTCATTTTGAAGGTATCTTGTAGTTTTTTAATGCATCAATAAAGAATTTAGGATTGAAAGAGGTGCAAAGTATTATAGTACAAACCAAAAATGAAAATCTAAGTAGGAACTGTATGATGCAACATTAAAGTTTGCCTCCTAAATCACTGGAACATTAAAATGCATTTCTCATTACTGCATCACACACATAGTACACACATACATACACACTTAGTACAAGTACACATCATACTTACCCAGAAGAGCTCATCTAAAAAAATATACTTTTCAATCAATAAAATAAAAACCTTATGTAACATGAATATGATTTGTTTGATTTGATCGATTGAGAAATATAGGTAAAACCCAAGCTTCACTTATATTAATACCTTCTCTATTATAGAAGCATTAAAAATGGAAAGGGAATAAAAAAAATTGGGAAATGAAATTGTGAGACTTAGCAATTATAATCATAAAGGAGGTGGTTTAAAAATGTATGAAGGTTGACCACACCTTTATAAAATTTGAATAGTTATTTTAACATTCCACTAAGTACTGGGTGTAGGTTTATCAACACTAAAGATTTCAGTTATCTTTTCAATTTCAATTAGCAAAAAGAATTGATTTTTACCTATTTCAACATAGGTACCTACAATATATTTCAATACTTACCTATTATTTCTTAACATAGTTTATGACTGTCTCATCTACAATAATTATACTAATAATACCTACTAACTTTGTTCAGCAGTCCCACAAAACCTGGCAGCAAGCTAGACCTGATCACCAACGTAAAGTCGCAAATGACTGGGTGGCTCGGCTCTGGCATTCCAATCCCTGGCCTCCGGAAAAACGAAGCAGCACCAGCTGAGCCAGAGCCTGTTCCTGTAGAGCCGGCTGAAGTAGCTGAACCAAAAGAAGGGAAGGATGACGATGATAATTCTAGGTATAATAGGTACGAGGGGTTTGGCAGAAGTAATGAGTTGTGAATTTGTTTTAATGGCTTTTTGTATGGTGTGTGCAGTTTTCAATTGAATTTGTGTAACATTTATTTAAAATTTCTCAAGATATTTCTAACAGCAACTTTTATGATGAAGCAGTTTTTAAGTCATAATCATCACCTTCAGACAACCAAATTGAGAAGAAATAATATGGATGTACATTGTTTGGGATAATAGGATTTGTGTGTTTGTATGTAGGTTTCTAGTTTCTTTCAAAATGGCTGGACTGATTTTGATGCAGATTTTTGTGGTAATCAACTTTAATTCAAGTTATGAGCTATACTACTTGATCACAACTTGAACCACAGTATGAATGAATACACTAATAAAACTAATAGAAATGGCTTTTTACAATATTAATAAATATTTATATAACAACCAACAAGGGTGAACAAGGGCTTCAATAGTAATGTAGGTAAGTTTAACAATTAAGTGCGGTTTGTCAGTGGTAGTAAATGAATTAAAGTAGGTAACCAATTTTTTTTTGGAAGTTATAGAAAAAAAACTCAATAATTAAAACACTTCTATACCTTTTAAGGATTAAATAGTAAAGTGTGCCGGCTGCATATTTACCTGCAACAAATTACTTTTCAAATAAGTACTTTGACATAAAATTACATTGAAAACTGCACTTTCCACCAAATAGCTGGTCATGCTTTATTTTGAAACAAAGTATTTTAACTGGACAAAATACTGCCTCTGAATCAATCTACACAATTTTTATTTTAGCAGCAATGAGCACCAATTTATATACATATTATGCAATGCTTCGTCACTATCATAGCTTTTAATTTTATGCACATAATTAATGTCATGCCTTTGCACATTTAATGCCTTCAGATACCAAATAGGCATTTATAGCTGGATTCACACTTCAGTATGGTGTAAATATGGGCAGTGAAAAATTGGACTCATAAGCGTCGAAAACTACATCAATATGCAGCACTTAGGGCATAATACACTAGCGCCCAGCCCGCTGCATGTGCGGAGCGACGGGAACTCGCACGGCGCTTCTCTGCACGGAGACGCAGTGTCAAGTGTTACATTTTACAGTCAAAGTAAAAACCTGCATAGATGCACACCGGGTACCAGTGTTCGGTGCAGTGTGTTTTCCACCTTTAGCCTATCATTCACATGCAAGCTAATTCGCTGGACTTGTCGTTGGCGACAAATCTGCATGTGAATGCTAACGAACGAACCACGAAGTTTGTCTACGGATCTGTCGTCAACGACAAACCTGTCTGGGCTTACGATCTTACATACCTAGCCAGAAAGCACGCCATTAACGACAATCGCGCTTTGCGACACGATGACGACTGCTTCAAAGATAAAAATTAAATTCCTACACAGGTAAAATAAAAAATGCAAATAAAATCAGTGATAAATATTTTAATTCACTGATTTTCTACTATAAACAGTAGTTTTTTTAATGGAAGTACTGCATCATGTTAGTAGGATTTGTCTTGAAAGCTAAAGAGGTTAAGAAGACGTTTTGTTTTGGGTGCAAATTAGAAATTGACGCTATTACAGGGATTACTCGTGCATGGCACTTAGTATCAGAATTAAAAAAAAAAACATTGAATAGTTTAAGGCCCGCATGCTAAAACCACGCTCAGTCTTGAATATCGATTTAAAACTGGTTTTATCAGTATAAAAACAATTTAAAACCGAGCAAGCGCCGTTTAACTCTAAAATACCTGAATACAGCCCTTATACTCTAAAACACGTAATTCGCGAATTTGTTTCAGCGGGATAATTATTTTTTATACTATCTACATCCTACACACACATCTTAAATACCAGGAAATATTCTAATTTCACCTTTTCAACTTGCGACTACTTTATTCCTCATACACTACACTTCAATAAATCTTAGTTGCACAAGCTTTTGTATGCAAACTCATTTATTCTGCGCAAACCCCATTTTTTATTTTTCATTGTTGTGCATTCTTTGTTGTACTTATTGTATACTCTATTTATATTACCGACTCTAGAACAGTTTAGCATTCATCGATTGAATAGTAAACACAGTAAAATGGTAACGAGTTTGCAAACTCTGTAACAAATTGCATTTTTATCCATGTTCATTGTGAAATAGATATCTCAATAAAATCAATACCTAGTCTTCATAAACATTCTGTAGTTTACAAAAACTACAGACCCTTTTGAAGGTCTGTGCCATTTTTACAGTTTCTTGTCCTTTTGATGAGTCAATCCATTATTTACTATCCAAAGAGCTTCAGTAATGGAGATATCTAAGAGAATCTATAAAAGATAGACAAAAACGTCAAACGCTGAAAATACTATTTAAATCTGTCGGTATTTTCTAAACCCATTGTACAAACAAATCTACTTTTCCTTTATCTGCATTTTCTTTATGAACAGTTTCTTAGATCTCTTTGAAGTAAGGAATCCGTCGGTGTTTAATGCATTAGTGTTTTTTTTACCCGGTTCCGCAAGTAAGGAGGGTTTTCGGAGAGAGCCCCCTCTCTCTTGGGGTTGGTTTTTTCTTTATTTCTGTTAAACGTGATTTTCCGTCGATAGTGCGACCGGCGGCGCGGACAGCCGGCCAGCCTCCACCGGCGGAACACCCACCGAGGAACAGCCTGCAGGAGTTGGCAACGGTAAGTCACTAACTCACCAGATTGGCACCACCATAAAACCCTAACCATGTTCTACCTAAGCCGCGCTGGACATTTTGAGTACCAAAAGCTGAATGAAACCATTTTCTTTGTCACCTTAGCATACAGGGCCATCGTCCATAGAACTATTTTCCAACTCCTTTATCTCTTTATGTTATGTAAACAGGCTAGCTAGTTGTTTAGCTAGCTACATTTTTATTGTTTCGCTATTACAGAGGTATTTTGTTTATTTTTTGTTGCGTTTGTTGTAGTTTTTTTGCTAAATGTTTTCAGGTGATCAGAGTAAAAAGTTTTTCTCTGTGGACGCTATCGAAGTTCCGGACGTGCAAGAGTGTTAGTATTATTTTATTTACCGCTTTTTAGTTAACTTTTTAACATTTTTTGTTCATTACTTATGTCTATGGCTTAAGAAAAATGTTTTCTAAAGCAGTTTTCTGAGACTCATTTATATTCTTTTAAGAAATTTACAGGAAGCCATACCATCGTTGCCTGATAATTTTAAGTTTCGTTTACTGACTTTAATTAGTACTCAAGACAGTAAACGAAAGTGTCATTAAATATAATGATAATCACACTAATTATTATAATTCTTGTGAAATTTTGTACGTAATTGCGGGGCGGAGTACAAATTCTGTCGCCCTTATACTTCATGTTCCATAAAAAACCTGAAAAAGTTCACCTACTGCCATTTTAAAACAACGACTTCTATTGTTTACGAGCGAAAGTTAGCGAGCGAAGCGTCTATGGTTCAGCTTTAAAAAATGCTTCGTATGTCCGGCGTCTGTCCGGCTGTCTTCCTTTACATGCCTCCTGTAGAGAAGGGCAGCTGGACAGACGTCGGCCGCAAAATCTTCAGCTCACCGAGCCACTAGTTATTATTTACATAACTTAGCCTACACCGTCCCATTGAAAAGCAAAGGACTTCCTATTCTCGAATTGATATTGATCAGTAATTTCGAAGACTTATAATGTTGTATCTTTCCCCAGTGACCACCAAAGCGGTGGCTGGCGCCAAGTCTCTGGGCAACTTCTTATACTCGGCCGTCAACAAGGCGGGCGCCAAAGTCAGCGAGGCGAGCGCCAAAATCAAGGAGACTGTCGAGAAAAACGTATGTATTTGCCTTTACTTTAGCCATTTCACTTGGATTTTGTCTAACTTGTACGCTTATGGGTTCTATTCTATTCTAATTTCTAGGTATCTCATTTAAAAAAAAAAAACAACCATAAATTGATTATCAATCGAAGAACAACTAAGGAAACCGTGGCCCAGACTCCAAAGATTTTACTGGGATCTCCTTTAAATTTACCAATGACTTAAAATAATAATTATTCAATCCAGATACAAAAAGTTGAAAATAGGAGCCTTTATTGTATTTGAATGATAATAATTGTGTTATCTCACTTTTAAACTATATCGCTACATGCTGACCCCCACATCTAGTGGGGACTTCAGTGGGGTCATGAACAAGCCCACCCGTCCAGTCCACATTAATGGCTTACAATCCCGGGGCCATATTTTCATTAATGACCCACTCAGGGCCCGTGTTTGTCCATTAAGTTTTATTGCGGGCCTTAACCGAACGGCGTTAGTTGACCTTGCTAGTGGTGGCACTTACACTATGGCCATTGTTTCAATGTGCCGCGGTGATTGCGCTGTGTTGTGTCTCTTGACCGAGCGAGCGTTAGCTTTTTTTTTTTAAACTTAATAGGCCTTCGTTTGGCCGTCAACATGCCTGATGATAAGCAGTGATGCGGCCTACGATGGAGCACGCTTGCCTAGAAGAAACCGATTCACTCGAGACTTGAAGACACCCAGATTAAAAGTGTCAGGGAACACACACTCTGGCAGAGTATTCCACACTCTAGAGGTCCGTATGAGAAAAGAAGAACCAAAGCGTTTTGTGCGTGTTGTTGGTATGCTCAGCTTCGGCAAAAATGGTTTCGTATGTCCAGTCTCTGTCTGGCTGTCCTCCTTTACAAATCGCAATTTTCAACCGATTCTCGTGAATTGTTGTAAACAAGTTCGAGAATTAAATAGTTTTTTTTTGTTGATTCAGGTTTTGGAAATTTTCAAAATGGCGCAGATATGTTTTCTTTACGTTTTTCCGAGGTTCTCGGCTCACATTACTTTACTGTACTGCACACAATACTTTAGTACTTTACTGTACACTAGTACTTTACCTTACTTGTGTATTGACAAGTCTGTCTAAGGTACTATAGGACTCAGAAACCACAGGGTAGTTCGATGTGATGTGAATAATCCTGAAAATACTTTCTAATGCTGCTTCAGCCGTCTCGAAATATTTGCATAAGAGTGTGTATGATGCTGATGAATGAAGATTGTTACATTTTGACGTTGTTACGGATTGAGAGTTACAATATTTTTTTAAAGTAGGAAAGTGGGTACTAGTTTAGAAATTAACACATTGGCTACGTTTGTACATACGTCACGTCTATATATATGTATAGTCACGTCTTTTTCCCGTAGCGGTAGGCAGCAGGGTCGGACTGGCCATATAGTCAGGTTGGCATTTGCCAGCCGGGCTTCAGAATCCCCTCGGACTTGGCTGCGGGGCTTGTCGCAAGCCAGACCGTAGATTCAGACCCGTCTTCGGAACGGTTACACCGGACTACATCCCGAAACACGACTAGGTCATTTCACGGCATGGCTTGGTCCGGTGGGTGGTAACTAGCCACGGCCGAAGCCTCCCACCAGAGTTTGCTACCCGGTAGGCAGAGACCAATTCTCACCAGTTGCTACAATTCTGACACACATCTTTCACTTCTTTTACATCCATGGCTCTTTTCATACATGCTCGTCGTTACGGGGTCTCTTGACAGGCCTTTCTTCACATTTGTTCCTAATACAATCTTGGGATGTTCAAGAGAAATGTGAAGACGCTCCTAGGCAAACGTGTTACACCTTCGATCATGCGTCACTTCCCATCAGGCGAGTCTGTGGTCAAACGTGTGCCTAGTCCAATGTAAAAAAGTGCGGTTCTTGTAGCATAGCAGGTGAAACCGCGAAGCACAGCTAGACAGTCAAAAGGTCTTTCCCGTAATGATCCGGACCGCGTACAGGCAGACAGGGCGAGATGAAACTTTTGATTGGATTATATCGTGCGACGACTCGCAATTTACACGGCTGCCTTGCGGTCGGTATTACTTTCTGATGGCTCGGTTCAAAGTGTAGAAAAAGTTGAGTCGAGTTGAGTGGGGGAGCTATCATCGTACTTTTCGAACAGAATCAGCAGCTACTCGTCAACAATGTTTAGTTCCTTTATTTTGCCAACTGCAGGATTGGTTATGTAGAAAACGTTAAGTTTGGTTTTGTCTGCTTAAAGATACTAAAGCGGTGTTTAGGATAAATAAAAACTGGCCAAGTGCGAGTCGGACTCGCGTATGAAGGGTTCCGTACCATTATCTATCAAAACGGCAAAAAAAACACGTCTGTTGTATAGGAGCCCTCTAAAAATATTTTATTCTGTTTTTAGTATTTGTTATTATAGCGGCAACAGACATACATCATCTGTGAAAATTTCGACTGCCTAACTATTACAGTTCATGAGATACAGCCTAATGACAGACAGACTGACGGACAACAAAGTCTTAGTAATAAGGTTCCGTTTAACCCCTTTGGGTACCGAACCCTAAAAAAATATTGAAAAAAGAAGCTGTAAGGTTTTATGTTTGATTATTAGTTTTTGTTCTCGTTTATCGTATTTTAAATATGTGCTAGTTTTCCTAAATAAGATAGAAGTAGAGTTCCAAGAAACTCATTAAAAAGTTCAACCAAGGAAAATCACCTTGCGCAACAGTTTTGGTCTTCTTGCCCCTGCATTTCCGTAATATAATCTAGTGCAAATAAGATTGTGCTGCCTCTCCCGGGGAACCTTTTACGGGACAAATTTAAAGTTCCGCCTCGGCTGGGAGTGGATAGATGAAGTTGCGATGTCCATTAGTGTAATGTTACTTGGTGGAACTCATTTAGTTTTCTAGTTTCATGCTTTTAAAAAGTCTAATGGAAATAGTACGTAGATACTATTACGTACTTTATTCATTCAGTCAAATTCATTCATTCAGGAATAAAGGAAGGGCTATAGTTAATGGATGAATTAATGATTGAACTAATAATCAAACAGGGGAAAAGAGAGACTAACTTTTGTATCTGTCTGACTAACAACCAAACTGGGTGTGAGAAACCCGTGTTTTAGGAGTTAGTCCTTCCATAGAGTAAATGCTAAAAGATATGTACATTTTTGTTTGTCTTAGAAATGTAAAATTGTATAGTTGGGTAAATTGATCAAAAAAATTCTGTATTAGTTGAAATGAATTCAAGGACATTTCGGTTTCCTCGCGATGCTTTACTTCACCGTAAGAGCTCGTGACAAACATTCAAAAGACATGTGACATTCACCAACCTGCACTGAGCAAACGTGGTTGATAATGGTACAATCAGCCTTTGATGTAGGGTAGGGTCGGTGTGCAGTACGATGTAAATGACTGTAATCATGAAAATGAGTTGACTTTGTGTATTTCCAACATTCTTATAGATCCTTATAAACAGCTGTGTCAAAGAATAACCCGAAGCCACCCCACCAGAACAACACTTTAATTTCCCCGCAGTTGAAAAGCCAAAGCCCCAAGTATGGCCTTACGAGAGCCGAGAGTGAGACCACCATTTTGGCGCCCCGCCAGCTGAATTGGGGCAAGCGTAATGCGGAGTATGACGTAAGGGTGGGTTTGGCTCCGAGCGGACGCAGTAGGGACTTCTTTGCAGTTGAGGCAGAAGTGACACTAGACACAAATGAGGTGATGGCCGAAAAGGGTGTCGGAATACATCGTCTGTAGTCGCAAGCAGATTTTAACGGATTTCTCAATAAATTTTTTTAAGTAAAATTTTTGATCCACATAATTTGATGAAACTTGGCAATTTTGAATAGGCTAAGTATATAAATGACCTTCTCTTTTGCCCGCGGCTTCGCTCGCGTTTCACTGACTAAATCACTCAGGGATTATGCAGGTTTCTAATGGTGAAAGATTTTTTGAAATCGGACCGGTAGTTTTTGAGTTTATACGCTACAAAGATACAAATATTGCAGAAATGTAGATTTTTTATTTCAATATCAAATCAAATGATTTATTCAATTGGATATTGAAGATACACTTATAAACGTCAAATTTATAAAAATGACTCTTCCACTTGTTAGGAAGAACTCCCAAAAATAGAGCCATTTAAATATTCCTCATTTATAAGGCGTTACTCTTTCTCTGGACCAATTTTTATAATAAACAGACTGAATAGATCTACGCCACTATTGAATAAAGGAATAGCTGTAATGCAACCTCGCATTATGGGGTGGTACATAAGCTTCATTAGTAGCACGGATGCCCTGGGAGTAGACAATCTCGATGCGATAGGCTTCATTAGTTATTGGAAGTATGGTGAGGGAAGTCCTCCCTCCCCTCTTCCCCCACCATATGGAAGGGGGAGGGATGGCGAGGGGAGGGGGAGTGGCTTGTATAGATCGATAGCGTCAATACCGATCTGTCTGGGTACAGATGTCATCGGCCAATTGTATAGCTTTCCGTAAAACAAAACTGCTCTGGTTTTCAAAATGGCTGGCTGTTACTACGATTCGGCTGATTCTGTAATTCGGCTGCGACATATAAATATCGAGCTGCATTTACTCGCTATTCTACAGGAGCCTTAATTTTTTCCAACATTCCCTAAAAAGTAGCAGATTATAATATATTTTTTAACTGAAGTCTGCTAGGATAGCGATACCTAGCCGAATTAGGACTCTACTAAGCGGCAATTAGGTCTACAATTATTTTGGCATCCGACTAACATATAATCTAACTATAACTTATAATCGGGTATCGAAGATACACTTCGAACGAGTTTATAAAAATTACTCTACCGCCTAGTTCGGAAAAATCAGCCACTACCCAGAAGAACAGGGAAGAAACTGAGGGAATATATTTTTAATAACTTTCACAATCTTTGGCTTTGAGTTAATCTCTCTCTTTCTCTCTGGTTGATTCTTCATGGCTGAAGATCGCGACCACCATTTTCCTTCAACCAGCGATTTTTCAGCCTCCTCTACTTGTTCCGGTCTGTAGCCATTCGCATTCGTTTAAATTAAAAACATCACATAATATTTGCCTTGTGTACTAGTGGCTACCTGAAGAAGTTGAAGGTTTGTCTTGTCTTCTAAATAATTATTAACTTCAAAATATGCTAAGTAATAACTTCTTATTAAAGTAGTTTTCACATCGTAATTTGAATTTTCCTTCAGTGACCTCCGGTGTATCTTTGGGAAAAATATTATAAAAGCGAACGCAATTGCCTTAAAAGGAATTAAATATTTGTTCTAGTTAGTCTATTTGGTACTCGTAATTATACCTATTCATGTCTAGTTAATTTATGCTAATCACAAGCTATATTCATCCCTCGGACGCGGACGGTCAAAAGAGCTGCCTTTGAAATTCCGGCCGCGCCCACACGCCCCGCACGGAATTTTAAACTTTATCTTCATTTCAAAAATGTTGGATTACATTATCTCGGTGAAAAGCTTTTAATCCTAGAAACAAAACAGTGAAATAAAGTAGTTCCCATGGTAATGCGCCCCATAGCCTAAAAGTTATGCGCTATAAAAGATTCGCAACAAAGAGTGGTTCGGGAGCACCGTTCGCCCCCTTCACCCCATGACCTATGGACAAAGACAGCCGGGACTCGTAACTAGACCATGCTTCATGTTTTTCTTGCTAACCAAGGACGTTTTTTTATTTAACCTCATTGAAGCCTACAAAGGAAAGTGTTATGGCGTTTTCGTTCCAACATCATTGTCACGAACTGAGAATTTCTGATTTAATAGCTGTAACAACTTTAATACATTTCAACTAAATATGAACAAAAGATAAGCGTGACACGAATGATAAGAAATCTATTTTAATTCATGAGGGACTGGACTGGTTAGATCAATAGATAGGTCATTAGACATTAGAGTGTAGTCTTTTGTGTTATCGAGCGTTAAAACTTTTGAGAGATAAATTCTACGCTGGGAGAAAAAAGAAGAAGCAGTAAATTCTCAACCCGCGCTACGATGCTCTGCGCCCCGCCTCGCGACAATTCTTCTAGCATGTCAAATCCCTATATTCGTCCAAGTCTGCCCACGGCTAGTCCTTTGGTAAGAAGGTCAACAGCTCAATCGAGCGCCGCCGTGGGGTCTGGTGCCTAAAGATAACGCTCGATGGACGGCGGCCGGGATTAAATATTCAGGGGCTTTATACCAACGGACACGGTTTAATTTTTCACGGCTCGTTGTCTGTGTGTGTTGTCTGTTGGACCCTTTACTTTTCTTTTGTTCTAATACACGTTAGTTATATTCCTGTCCGTCTACCTATTGCTGTATGTTCACGGGACTTTTTATGCTGACCTTTTTGTAAATGATTTAGGTACAAAAATAAAACGTATGGTGCATAACTGGACCCGGTGTATGGGGACAGACTCGAGTCACCTTTGGGACTTATTATTGTCTGGCGCAGTGTTAAATATGAAAAGTTTTATCCTTTTTGTATTTTACTTTGGACATTTCACATGTATGAAGAGACTTATGGACGCAGAAGAAGCGAAAGATGTGGATCATAGCAAGTGGAGAGAAGTAGTCTCTGCCTACCGCTACGGGAAAAAGGCGTGACTGTATGCATGTATGTTTTGACATTTATCCCACTACCTAAATGATTTTAAAATTTGCTCTCTGTAAAAGTATTGTTTTTCCATCATATAGCTCTTTAAACTAAGGAACTAATTCTGATCCCACTTCTAAGATTGCAGTTTAGAGTCTGGTCATCTATAAATAAATTAACTAATATTCAAGCCGGTCGTAACCCAATCTATGCAATAAAGTACTTCGTCAAAACTTATCTCGTGTGTTAGATATCTTCGTTCGTATTCTCGTTAGCTAACGAGAAATCGAACGCGCGAGTTGAGACAAAGCAGATTTAGGTAGAGATGGTATCAAATTAGGGCAGTAATTAGAGACTATTTTTGAAATGAGTTAATGAAAAGGACTCAATGGGCCCGTTTAAACATGTATCAGTCTCACTAGCCCGCGGGGCTGCTCACACGTTTTACCACTTGCCCCATATTAAACACGTTATTGTGATAGCTGTAATTAATACAGTTAATAGCAGATCGGTCACGCTATCGGAGCATTGCCCTAATAGCCCTTCGGTCTACTGTGCAGGCCGACCAACTTTTGTGTATGGTCGTCCAAAGGAAGGAACTAACATTTATCATGTACATTTGTTTTAGAAAATACAATAGTGGCTCCTGCAATCATTTTTACTTATCAGTCGGTCAAGTTTAATAAGCATAACGAAGCAATGTTTCAATTGAACTATTGTGCCTATAGTTAATTAGGTGTAGCTTATTCTATGGACCGAACTCCTAGAAATACTTGCAATCTTTATTAATAGCGCCCGCTAGTATGAACTCGGAGTAAAGTTTATAATAATTGGCCGAGATTCTTAAGCATTTAACTTTAGCATTAAACTTGTATAAATAGGTATACATACATTAATTCATGAATTATTATTCCGGCCAATGAAATCATTTAAACCCTCATGAATGCAGCTCATGCAAATTTTAGAGAAATACATTTACTATTTAGATTTTAGTCAGTCATTTACGAAATTGGAAACAATCAATGAAATATTCGAAACATTGCTGTATTAAAAATCTCTTAACCTTGATGTTGGACTGGGATACCATTCACTGGGAGTTGACAGGTGGAAGGCTGACAATTGAACTTGACTGGATAAAACCCTTCGTTTTTCTTACCTATGTGATGATGTGTGATCGGCTCATCGGCTGTCTAGTTATACCAATGGGGAACTTTATTAATAACCTTCTAATAAAAAATACAACAAGATTAATATTCACATTGGCTTCGAATATTGAAAACGAAAGCAATATTCGAATCGAGAACGTGACGAGAATCTGCAATTTGAGTCCTTCCGCTTCTTGAACTAATTCCCGATAACATTTTGGGAAGTAATTACTTAACTTGGGCCTAACTTCGGGTGACTTCGCACCGATACCGATCGTCTCCTTTGTCCCACTTCGGAGCTTAGAAAAGTTCCAAAACTCCATTTGGAACATTATAAACGGACACGGCGTTTAATATTCTCTTTCATTAGTCGGAAAAATACGGTCAATTATAAATGTTCACCGCGACCTTTTCCCGCATTATTAATTTTTGATTCGTCAGTAAATTTGCCTTGGGACTCGTTTTTTTAAATGTGCATTGTTTTTTTCTAAAGTTTTCCTTGTTCCTCTTTGAGTTGGTTAATTTAAATGGCTGCTTTAGAGGAATTATTATTATCTACAAAATTTGTGAGAGTACCTATGTAAAAATACAGTAATGTGCCGGCAGCTAAAATCCAAGTAAATGTTTTTTTAATTCGATTTCTACGCTAAGCTTATTTTTGCGCTCGGCATAATCCCTTTATTTTTGCACGTCTGTGCGGGACTTGCATCATTGTCAAGTTTTTTTTTAGTTTAGTTGTTGCACATGATTTAAAACCTAATTTTTATCTGAATCTTTCCGAAAAATCTTCCCAACGAAAACTATGACCACACCACGTTGGGCGCCAGGATCAAACATCTGCTATATTTCAACGTCGCTCAGCTAAACGGCTTACCGGCTTAGCCTCGAGGCGATAATGGATTGTATTACCTGCCCGGTCAACTAACATTTTAGCTAGAAAACCGGGCTCAGGTGGGTAAGATAGAATTAAGATTGGTCGGGGACCGGAGGATCCCTTACCCATTTTGAGTAACGAAACTTGACAATGAATAGATGTCAAGGTGAAAGGTTCTGTAGGTGTTTATTTGGAGTGATCCAAGTCAAGGTACACGAAAAACCCATTTATAGTTCCTGTAAATGTAAAGGATGTTAACATTCTTTGGATTCATATTGTTCCAGCAACCAATACATAGGTTTCCGAATCGCTGCCATCTTGCTTGCTTGTCTAAGAATAACAACCCAAAGGAAATGAAGTAATCTCTGCGGACCGCTAAAATGTCACAAGGGTAATTTTTTTGTAGGATTATATTCTTTCACACCAACACGTTGGGCGCGAATCATAACCTATCCCAAAGTCATCTATTGAATATTATAATTTTATTTATAGCTTAATCGCTTTCAACTTTGCTTTTTTTGTAGCTACAACAAAAAAACTACCTACCTTCTATCTGGCAAAAATGTCCTGTATTTCTCATAAAGTCCTTCTAAAACGTGAGCCATAAGAGATAATTTAGGATCACCTGCCCTCATGCGAGCAGGCTTGGGCGCAGATGGCTCTAGAAAGTCTAGATAGGATCACAGTGAGCCGACGCGAAGTTCGGACTAAGCTGTCATGTGCATGCTGTCATACCGTTATTCTTTCCCTGCTTGGGATAAGAACGGATGGTGCCTTTGTATTTTGCATCGTGGATAGGTCTCCGTTAATTCAGAAACGTCTAGGCCGGTTCAGGTTTTTCAGGTTACTGTATTTGTTAGCGTAAAATTGATTGAATAATGAAGACTTTAAATTCGTAGCATACGTCGTAGCTTTTCGACTGAGTAGTTAATTCATTTTTCCCCTCATCTAGTATATCCTGTCTCCCAAAACCTGATTACCCAAAAAAGATCATCCAATAACTTTCTAATTTATCATCTTTCGTTGTAAATTGCCCTAAATATTGGCGCAGTACATTTTAACACCTCAAGGTTACCCAGTAAATTGGAAGCGAAGGCAGGGATTTCGTTATCGTGTGAAAATATCTTTCCATCTCATTTCGACAGACATAAATTGTGGCTTCAGATTTAATGCTTTTCTGTATTAGATTCTGAGGAAAGCATTTCTTTTTATAAGATTGCTGGAATCTGGTGAAGATTTATGATGATTTTGAGGTGCTGATTAACCTGACGTACGTATTTAATGTCATCTGCTACGTATCTGGAGCCCGGTGTATGGCGATAGGCTCGCCCCCTGTCACATTTGGGACTGATTATCGTCCGGCGAGGTGCGGGTGGTGTACACCTCTGCGCTTTTGGGGGAAAGGCGTGACAAAATGTAATGTTACATAATTAACCTAATCTTTTGGTGGAATTTGAGCTAACTAAAAGTCGTAGCTAACTTACACGACCACGCTCCAACACCGCACCCGTACAAGCGAAAGGTAAGCGAAACGTCAGCTACCGAGCGGTACGAAGGCGAAGCGCGCTGTCTGCTAATTTGTGTTGTCAATGTAAAGTATGTCTACATTGTCTACAGAGGACACCCTGAAGCTCAAACTTCAATGAACATCATTTTGCCGTGTGGGAGCGGTGTTGTATAAGTCGGCTACGACCTTTAATGCTCACACGACAAGTATTTGATCAAACAGCTCCCTTCTAGCTTAAATAAGACTTGTCGAGAAAAAGACTATTTCGTTGTTCCCTTGTCGTCTAGCCAAATAAACATCATCCTTTCGAAGAACAGATTTTTTCGAACTTTCGGTGTCGTGATCGACTGTACACTCACCGACATTTCAGTTTGTCAGCGCCTCTACGCTTTATTCGAGATAATGATGCAATTTGTTCATATGGTGTAGTGAATCATGTTTGAGCAATATAGTCCTTATTGCGCTTCAAATAGCAGAGACAATAGATTCCTCGCCTCATTGACTATCCGTGTCACCGACTGAGAACATCTTAAAACTTTTAAGTAGTCTCGTGTTCTCGAAGAGTCTCGGCCAATTAGTACCGTTCAATACCGTCGTCGCCAGTAATAAATGGCGCGATGTTACTTCCCGCTGCTAACTTGATAACTTATGGAGCGACCTTCGTCACAGGACCTTCGATTAGAAGCAACTTTTCTCCAAGAGGTAATACTGAGGAAATGAGTCGGAAGTTCGAAATGTCTTGATAATGTATATTTATTGACCGAGCGAGCGGCGTAACTAAATCGTCTCTGATTCAGTTTCGGCGTAAATGTTTTCGTATGGCCGGCGTCTGTCAGGCTGCTCTCCTCTACATGTTGCATTTCTCAACAGATTCGCGTGAAATTTTGTGAGCTGGGCCTTAGACAAATTGCAATCGCTTCCAAGCGATTCCGTTCCTAGAATCACTAACGCTCAAATGCTAGCTGCGGATTAGACGAGTATTACGTCCAATCAGCAGCTGACGTTGCAGTGATGAGGCTGGGCCCCAGGTTCAATATTTATATGGAATGTTTATATAGAGATATTTTTGCGTTTTCGCGAGGTTTTCAGCTCGGAGAAATACTAGTTTAGTAAATTGACTGTCAGTTGTATATTCACATTTTGTACAGTCTATTCACGTAGTTTTCTTACATTGAACGTAATAAATCAGGGGGAAATAGGCCTAGGGTAGAAGAAATGGTTTATTGCCATGAATGTACAGTCAATGGCATATAAACCACCTCTAAACACTGTTTATATTTAGACTACTATTTTGTATACTACGTTTGCGTTTTATCTAACAGGTAATGTGTACTATGTACCTACAAACTTTGCTTATGCATATTCATAAAATCCTGCGGCAAATAGTCTTATACAGCACATAATTTGGTGACGGTTATTCGGTACTGCTTTAGCTATGTAACAAGCTAACCTCTTGAAACTATTTTAGATTGTCCTCCTTGTGAACAGGCCATATTTTCATTGGATCTTGACAGCAGCCCAATAAAACATAAAGGCTTTATCTGATGTTCAAATAAATCACAACTTGTTGGGCTTGTT
Organism: Peribatodes rhomboidaria; assembly: GCA_911728515.1. NCBI lineage: Eukaryota > Metazoa > Arthropoda > Insecta > Lepidoptera > Geometridae > Peribatodes > Peribatodes rhomboidaria. The sequence continues at coordinate 1,046,280 of OU452184.1, read as the reverse complement.
GTCCTCGCGGACCCTAATTCCAACATATCAGACTGTCAACAGCAACAATATATTATTTCGGGAAAAGAAAGAGGTGACAAAAATGCCAAGTATTATTCCAGTGTTCTCATAAGGTGCCCCGGATGGGGTACCTACGTGACAGAAGGTCGGAACACTTGGAATTGGCACAGTATAGTCATGTTTGGAACCCCTATTTGTCAGCTGCCATTTTCGGTTTCATCTTGCCGTATATTTTCGGAGTAAATTGTGTTAGATACGAACACTGTACTTGTGTTGACACAGATAAGCCAGAAATAGGTTGGTGAATTTTTTATATGAAATTTTGTGTCCTATTATTGAATTTTCCCAACTCGCAGAATTTGCTCGAATCCCCGAGGAAGTTACTGCCAAAACTTTGTTGGCGCACGTATCTCGAGGAGATGAAGAACTATGGCACATTTGCGTCAGTTTGCATTTGAAATATGTAGTTTTCCGTACTTCAATACTTATTCTTGGCAGTCTTTACTCTCTTTTTTGTTCTGTTTTAATCGTTACCTTTTTTATAATTTAATGCCTTCGAAGTAGCTTCTGCTTATTAATTTCCGTTCGTTCCCGTTTAATTAGGTCACTATTCGTTTCTATTTTTCACAAAGGGCGAAGGTTATTTCTCTAGAGGAGTTTTTCGTATTTCATTCTCAATTAATTTCTCTTTGCTCTATTTAAGTTCTTTCATTATATTCTTCTTTGTTCGCAAGCGTCTGTACGGGGTTACAGATTGTTCTCTGTTATTTATTGCTTTTTTATAATCATGAATTTTCTAAAGTAAATCTTTGTAAATCTTTATCGTAAAGTTGTTTACGTTGTTTTATTTTGGTGTTTCTTAAAATAATATCAATTTGATTGGTTCCATTGGCTCTAGTATTTTTTATGTCGATATGTACTGGAAGAATAGCTTATTATTTTTCTCTCTTACATCACTGAACTACTGAAGTTTGAGGTCGAAAAATAAACAAGATAAGAGTGGAGAAAATGAGTTTTTAGAAACATGATAAGTATCCGTTTCAGAAAAAAAATTGTCTGTACACAAAGATAAAGTTAATGAAAATTTAGGTCGTAATTTACTCACCCGAAAACAAAAACCACTCGCTTATCTTAATAATCGTCCAGTATGGAGCAGAATAACAAATTAAAAGTTCTTCCTACAGAAAGCTTGAAGCTAATTCAGTAATATATCTACGGGGTAAGTTTGGGCGCCTGTTAACTTGTACGGGGATTGAGTACACGCGAAGATGCGATTTAAGACAATGGAAATTGATATTGCCACGGTATCGTAGAGTTGATGTTCTATCATAGAGCTAAACTGCTGTGGCACACGTCATGGAGTTTCGAGCAAGTTTAATTTGAAAGAAGTTAAATGGAATGTGACTAGCAGTTTGATTTTTGAACTGCTGGTTTTTGCATTAAGTTCAGTACTTAACTTCTTTTGTAACAGGATGTCGATGGCTTACATTTATAGTTTTTTTAATGTATGTAGATATCATCATTAGATCTTTTACAAAGTTATGAAACATAAGGTCAGCTAATATTTTTTTAATGTCTAAATTACGTTTTCTAATCTCTATTTTCTCTTCTCTACGTAATGTAAAACAAAGTCGCTTTCCGCGTCTGTCTGTATATCCGCTAACTCCTAAACCACGCATAACACGGATCTGATGCGGTTTCCACCATCAGTTATATAATATTTCACGGAAGGTTAATAGCTACTGTGCGAAGCCGGGGCGGGTCGCTAGTACATAATATAAAACCTAATAAACTTCTATAATAAGTAGAAGTTAAACCCAGACGTCTTTGAATTGTAAAGTTTGTTATATAAATTTGTTATTGAGAAATGGAAAATTATTTATAACTGTAATATTTCGTTGAACACAAATATTAATTAACATCATAGCGCTTGGGACGCAAATTGAAATAGGACTGAAATGAAAATTAAAGCTCCCTTCAAGGAAACACAAATAACCTGAGAAATCACTGTTAATGAAATATTATGAATTCATTTCGGATCCTTTACAATATAAATATGAACCTTACCAACGCAAACATGATCATATTTATTGCTTGAACGTTATTATAATTTGTGGAGAATATCATGCGGAATAATATTGTATTTTCTATGGAAAATTTCTGTTTTTGGACAGTTGTAGAGCGCATTTCGACATCAGTACAGAAGAGCGATAGTTATGGCCCAAGCAGCCACTCGAGAAACTACGGTTGTGGTATCTGTCACGTGGAGAATCATTACAACTCTACTCCTAATGTAGCCTCATGACGTTAATAGTTCCAGTAAAGTCAGAAATGCGGCCTTAGGGTCTCAAAGACCCGTCTCGGTATACCCATGATCCAAAAAAACGAGGTCTAGCATTCAACAAACACATAATGAAGTCATCGTCATTCGTATCTTTCGAACTTGTAAATTACATATTTCGGTCTTGCTTAAGCATCGATTGACGTCACTACGTGTTGCTGAATATCCATACCTGGCGTAGTAAATTATTATACCATACCTATACCAATACCTATTAAGGAAGTTCAACGTGAACCTCCGAAATCGCTGTTGGAAAAATAAAAAACATACTTTATTTCCAAGAAATAAGATAAAATATTCATTGATACATTAAATTCGTGTCTTCCGTCGGTTTGCGCTGATCCACCACTTCTAAGGAACACTATTGACACGAACGAAATTGTATTTTTAGAGCAGCATAAAGATTTTCGATTCGAAAATATCTCAATTCCCGATCACGAATCAAAGCTCAGTGGAGCGCGCAATCACGCGCGCATATTGAGCGCAGATGCGGGTAGAACGATATTACGACACAGATTATTTGATATTACTCTCCTTATTTTATTGCTTCAATAAATGGTAACATGTGCTTCGTGCGAGTGCGACGTAGGATTAAAGTGGTTACGAGAGTAACACAGACAAACAATCTCGACTGTTCTAAGATTGGTACCCAAAAATTATACCTAATCAATATATCACAAGTGTAAAGTACCTATTCTCGGGCCCTGTCAATGTTGTCCCTGCCTGTAGCAGGGAGGTTGTAATCTAGGGGCCCTGACTCCCTGTCTTATTACGTTAACCTGTCCCTGCGGGGAGGGCCCCAGAAATCGCGCAATGTTATAGGCATTTTATCCTCGCAGTATATCGATTAGGAACTTTTTGACTGATTTTAGAACAGTCGATATTGTTTCTTTCTGCTGCTCTCGTTTAATTTCGTATAGTCATTAAAAGTAGTTTAATAGAATTTTTGGGTTGAAATGGGCTTTCTCATTTTTGCACGACACCTTTCGTCAGCAAGAAATAGACAAAAAAAAGAGGTAGCGTAAATTACGAATGTTTGGTATTAATGTAAAGGTTAAGGAAAATAGTACGGTTAGCTAAGGTTTCGTGGCAAACGTCAGTTTCACACAAGGGCTTTGCAAAAAATCAAAACTCTATGAATATTAATCATTGTTTCAGCAACGTGGGCGTTAATTACAACCTTATTTATGGGTTGATAGGGGTGTTTTTTTGCTTTACCTCATCAAGGAGGCTTGGCGCCGAATCTAATTATGTAATTACTAAGGATTCATTTATACAAACATTTTGACAACTTAATTACATTCCTTTTCTCGTTTTCATACAAATAGCTCTATTACAGTGCGACTAAATTATTGAAGAGTTGCGTGGGGGAGGCACCGTCGCAGTTTCTGAATGAAATTTATAGCGTCTCTTGGAAAATTTAAATTCTGTCATTTTGCCAACTCCACAGATAAGTTGGCGAGCTCGTTTACTGTTAAAACTGGTACTTAAAGAAAATTGGATTTCTTTACCGACCCATAGATAGAATATGTAATGTAGGTATCGAATTATACCAACATACTCTCTTTCCAGTGATTTCAAAGGATCGGAATTAATAACTGCGATTCGTTCCATTCCGCTTGTTTCCGACTGTCCACCACACACACACACACACACACACACACACACACACACACACACACACACACACACACACACACACACACACACACACACACACACACACACACACACAAACACACACACACACACACACACACACACACACACACATAGAGGTTGGATCCCTATCAGGCCAGTGTGCAACATAATCGACTTTATCGAAAACTCTTTGGAAACGTTTCCATTTAATCTATAATGAGTTTGAGCGAATTGGAACACTTCTGTACTGGTACGTTATTAACCCATCGCGCCGCTGCAGTACATAAAGCCATAATGAGTTTTCATTTTGCTAGCACTGATCAATACATTACGTATTCATCTTTTCGCTTACAAGTATGCGTATGTGCGAGAGAGTCAGAATGTCTTTTCATAAGACTCACTGAATATCGTCATGTCGATTTTTGATTCGAGTGGCTTTTCGCCTTCTTTTCACAGACGGAAGTGATGTCGGCTTTAATCCTTTGTCTCCCTCGGTAACCACGTTCTTTGTGTGTATGTGTGTGTATAGCTCGCACAAGGTTTAACGCGTAAGGTTTATCGTCAAACCTGTTCTACTTTTAAACTATTTTGTTACATTTTTGCGCGCAACTCTTTCGATTATCGTCTTATCTCTCTCTTTCGTCAACGAGACATATATTTTAAGTTACAACAGTTTAAGTGAAACCAAGATAAACGTTTTAGGTTTCAATGGAAGGAGGTTGGTGCGTTATAAGAGAGGGACGACATGTTTCAATTATTCATCTAGAATTTTCTAGGGGTAGCTTTTGCGGAGTTGCGTAACCGAAATCGATAGCAGAGTCAACGAACTCCTGGCTCGACGGCGGAGAGCCGGCAGAGAGTCAGGATGTTAGGGCTGCACAGTCCTGACATTGTCAAAAACTGTAAAGTAGTATAAACCATGGTATAATAATATACTCCGCCAGGTGCAGCATTCCGAGTCAAAAATGCATGATCACGTGGGCAACACGTAGTGACGTCAATTGTTGTGCAAGGCCAAAATAAGTCAAATGACTTACTTATAACAAGTTCGAAAGAGACGGATGACGATGACGAGTGACGTCATCACGTGTTGGCTCCCGGAACGCTTGTTTTTTTGGATTATGGTATAAACCTGTAACGACAACTAACTCTCGTACGCGTGACGAACTTCGGCTCTTTGTAACGGGACAATTTAAGGATTCTTCCCATACTCAATTGCACAAACTTCTAAATCGGTTTAGTCAAGAATTTGTGAAATAATAATTCAACAGAAACATCGTAAACCCGCAAAACAATCTTCTTCTTTAGCCAATCGTTAGCCTCACATGGAAACTAACAAGCAGTTGGCAGAGTTGTATAATAATGTATATGTTTGTTATTAACTTATCTAAAGAAATAAATAAGAAATAAAAAATCTCAGAAAATGGAAATAAACTTAGCATTCGTTATTATGGAACCTTGTACGACTAACCCAAATTCTACGGTCCATACTGTTTTATTTCAAAGAAAAATCTGAACAGAACCAATAGACCAAAGCAATTCAGACGGTCGGCAACCCTAGCCCGGCTGGCAGTTTTGGCGACAACAACCTCGGAAACCCATAAAAACTTGAAGGAAGCACCAAGTTTTACAACTGACGCAGCCGGAAAATAACGATATGAGAGAGATAAACCGAGGAGTGGCCTTTATGGGCGATATAAGATTGAACCTTTTAAAAAAGCTGTATAGGAAAATGTTATACTCGTAGTAAGATGAAGGAACTGACACGGATCAGCAAATCTAACATCATGGCCTATACTAAGTACTAAGCAATGTTTTTAAACATATCGTTACGCCTTTCCCCTGATAGGGCTGGCAGAGGTGTAATACAACACCCACATTTCGCCGGACGATATTCAGTCCCAAATGTGACAGGGGGCGAGCCTGTCGCCATACACCGGGCTCCAGTCATGTAGCAGGTGACATACAATACGCACATATGTTCTCACAATTAACAAATTCTCGTCGGCTGGGTTCGAACCCGCTCCCTCTGGCTTGAGAGGCGGACCTTCTCCCAACTAGGCTGCCATCACTAATAATTTGTTATCGTAATGTTTTTAAATTCTTAGTTAATCTACTTCTGACTTATAAAAAGTATGAATTTGAGATAATTCTTTAACAACATAAAACAATCGGTTAGTAAAATCCATGGCCAGGTAATGTATGTATGTGTATATTTATTTCAGATCAAAAATCCATAATAATTAATCTAAATCGTAATCGTAAATTAATAATTAATACCAATAATAAAATAAAATTGAAATAAAAATAAAATTGATAAAGTATTATAAAAATTAACTTAATTGTAATATCATGCGCTCGTAGTTTTATGTTCAATTTTGCAGTTTCTCTTCCTATTCCACGTGCATTAAGTGCAATGAATCCTTCCACATGGTTGATAAATTATTATTGCCTGGCTGTGTGGTCTAGTAAAGTCTCCTAGGAACTCAAGGTACTAAACAGACATTTTCCATTTTTTTTTCTAACTAAGTATAAATATAAATTAGAATACCAAAATATACGTAAACGTCGCTCTGTTTTTTAATTTGTTGCCCTCGATACGATCCGTTGAACTCACGTGCTAATTTATAATTCTAATTTTTTTAACACCGTGTACAAATGTTATCAAAAGCTATTAAAGTTATCTAGATCTCATTCCAACACTCTATCTTATATCTTTAAATGAGCAATTCTTGTATATATATATATACTAGCTGTCAACCCGCGACTTCGTTCGCGTTTAATTAGCAATAAATTAAAATTGCGACTATAATTTGAGATTTAAACTATCCTATCTCTCAAGTTGGATCGAACTGCACATGGTGTGCGAATTTTATTATAATCGGTTAAGTGGTTTAGGAGTTCATTGAGGACAAACATTGTGACACGAGATTTATATATATTAAGATATCATTGGAATCTCGGAATCGGCTCCAACGATTTTCATACAATTTAGTATACAGGGGGTTTCGGGGGCGATAAATCGATCTAGCTAGGAATAATTTTTAGAAAATGTCAATTTTTTTCGTGTTTTATCGATAATCAACTTAAACATAAACTTGGAAGAAAAATAACAAAAAGGAGGCGTTTGAGTAGTCTCAACTGAAAAATATGACTCTTCCTGACATCTATTGGCGAATAATAATACTATTTTTTGTGAGCAACTAATTGCTTTAACGACACAACAGCAGATGGCGTTGTTAAGTAACACGAAGTCAATGAGTGTTTGTTTTGAGGTTAGACTAAAATCAATTGTTTATTTTCCAAAAAACACAATAAAAAAAAAAAATACCGAGCAAAGCTCGGACATCCAGGTACTTTTCTTTAATCACGAAAAGTCAGCGGTAAATTTATTGCCTAACAATCTTAACTAAGGCAAATTTCTTAATAAAACAGACGAATTTACTCAATTTCCCTGATTTCAAAGATTCCATTCGCAATAACCCTCATCCAAAAGCTCTGAAATTCATATTGTATTCTACCCTCTTTGCTCGCAGTTGCCGACCAATTTATCTGTACAGTTAGCCAAATTATGGAACTACCAACTTTCTACGGACGGCTGCCAGTTTAATTCAGGAAATACAAAGGTGGCTCCATCATTCAACTCTGTAGATAAGTTTGTCGTAGGCACTGTATAGACAAACGAACTGTACGCAATCCGAAACGGAACAATCCTTAATTGGTTTAGGGCTTATGTTACGTTTGCCTTGAATCAACAATGAAAACGGTTTTGGGTTCATTCTTCTGTGATTTGGGTGGCTTTTTTTTGCTGTAGTTCTCATTCGTAGCTTCTAGCCATTTTTGAGAAGGATAGTTTTCGGTACTTTGATCACGATAAAAATAATCCTTGTTTCCATATCACTGTAATTTCACAAGGATCAAATATTCAAATATTTTTTTTTATCAAATATTTTTTATTTTGGCACAAACAATAAGTACAACATATGATGTGAATCCACTGACTCCGAACTAGAGAAAACTGTGTTTCTGTAGCCAGTGGCTACTCCCATTAATAAACCTAAGTTTGTTATGTGCCTGGAAAAACAGATGGTGTGTGTGTGTGTTTGTGTTTGTGTGTGTGTGTGCACGCGGGCTAGTATGTCGATGTAATGATCTTAAATAAATAAAATATATTTATATGTTATAGATAGATGCATTTGCATTGCTTATATTACATTTTACATGTATTTATAGTTACCTAAATTTTAAAAACTTTCAGTTGTAGCAATTAATTAATGGGGGTTCGTAAAGAGATTCTCTGTATTGTCGTAATTAAAGTTCTTTAGAATATCAATTACTTTTAGCCTGCATTGAAAAAAGTTAAGAGCGGGCATTGAATCGTCAGGGCAAATTTTGTTGTACAGGAAGGGACCTAGGTAGGATATATAAACAGCTCTTGCGCCAAGGTTGCCTTTAATCAACCTTCAACGTTTATCCCTTTAATCCGCATACTGGTGTTTGCTTTCCATAGCTTTACAGTAAGCTGACTCTGCTAAATGTTCCGTGTTTTCTACCTGTGCTACAGCCTTGCAATGCCCTTGCAATGTTGACACTGCTCGTGACCCAGTCCTAGATACTGGTCGCTTGTATGTGGATAATCCCTTTCGATCAAGGCAATATGTTCCTCCATGACTGTTGATTCGATGAATATGAAATGACAAGCTATTTTTGTGTAGCATTCACTAAATAGTTCTTTGCTTGGCAAAGTCATTTATTTAGTCTACTTGTTTTGGCTTATCAGTATGTCAGTAATGTATTTACTGTACCGTGTCTGTGTGTTCTGTACCGTGTGTATATTAATGTCAGTTCTTCTAAATGTACCGATAATAGCTTAGTTAGAGGAGGCTCGCCACTCAAGCCAGAAAGAGCGGGTTCGATCCCAGCCGAAGGCACATACGAATTTGTTCATTTTGTGAACAAATGTGCGTATGTCATCTACTACATAACGGAAGTATAGCGATAGGATGTATGGCGATAGGCTCGCCCCCTTTCACATTTGGGGCCAAATATTGTCCGGCGAAGTGTGGGTGTTGTAATACATCTCTGTCATCTCCTTTGGGGAAAGACGAAACGATAGGTATGCTAAATGTAGATAGATAGATAAACTCTTTATTGTTCACACCACAGATAACAAAACAACAAGAGAAAAATAATGATAAAACTTATTAAATAGTGTAACAAGTGGCGGCCTTATCATTAAAGGCGATCTCTTCCAGGCAACCGTAGATTGCCTAAATTGCCTTATAAATCAATATCTTCATGTCTATCATTCAATATCTATCAATCATGCCAATCCTCCAATGAATCTTAGTAATTTCTCGTTTTCTTTGACCATAGCTACCTCTTGCCAAATGAAATTCCTCGGTGCACTATTCTTTTGTGAGCCGCTCCTTAGACTAGCACAAAGCAAAACATCGTCCGTTCTAGCGCCTTCTCCCTCGTGTCCTATTGATTTTGTGAGAATGAGAAACCTATGAGAATAAAGACTGCGATCCTAGAACAGAATGTAGATAATGTGTAATAGGTTAGCTATAGATCCTGTTTTCAATTGGTTTACTTTACGTCTATTAGAGTAGTGTAGATTCTTCGTCTTTCCGAAAAGAGATTTGTGTTCTAGGATTTCATCTAGGATCTTTATAAGTACAGCATGAGTTTGCTTATGTTTGATGTTTGACTGTTTAATGAAAAGTTTTCTAGCTATTATTGGAATCATTTCGCGTTTTGTTTTTATGTTAACAAAAAAGATAACCTGGTCTACGGTCCGCGCTCGCTGATCCCTATTGATCCCGCTTCGTCCCTCTACCGGTGAGCCCGTAATATTGGAACTTGTCCGGTAAGCGCCGTGCCGTGCTGAATGATCAACAACCATCGTCAGATATTGATGATTCGGACGTAGATGGTTTTTGAGAAGAATATTATGCAGCGAAAACTTTTATGGAGTAATTGTCTTATTTCGTTTCAGCTACTTTTGGTATTAACTCATTGTGTTAGCATAGAGACTCCAAGTAGATTTGGTCTATCAAAGAACGCTATTAAGGCAAGTCAAGTCTAGATTTTAGTTTTAAGCTGTTTCCTGAACTCATAAAATAAATTTATAAAGTCCAAATTCTAGAAGAAATATTATGGCAGAATCACCATAAAGTTCTGATAAAGCGATTTAAATGAGGCTTCCACATTGATGCCAGACAATGCAGCCAATAAAATGCTAGTATGGTCGGCTGAAACTGTTATTGCTCAATGAAAGATGGAGGTTAATGTCTGTAATTGTATTTAGTCTGGAGGCTGTTGAAACATTGCCAATCTCTATTGTCCTCCAGACACAGTAATGCTTCACGACTACTAACTCGAAGATTTAGATCTTCTAAACGAAAGATTGATTATTACATAATCCGTAAACCGCAACCCAAGGGGATGATTCGCGAAAGTCCCAAAGAAGCAAACATCAAACAAGACTTGTGAGCACGTGCACACCTTCAACTTAACGTCTTGACGCGTAACGAGCTGACAAATCACAGGCCTGGCCGTACCTAACGGCTATCAAATTAAAATTAAACTCTGCGCTCCGATTGGTCCGCGCCGGGAGAGAGAACGGGGTGGCGCGGAGAGCGAGCCGCGATCAATACGAGACTAGTTACGTAACGCAGCGGCGGTACCTCCGTGCCATTATCGACGCAGTTCCCCACATTCCCGAGTGTATAAAGACCATTTTCGCTCGGCGTCGCGACGTCTGCCATCCAGGCTATATGACGCCACGGTCCTACTTCCGACACAAGTTTAGGGAGTTGCGCGTCAGATAGATCAGCTTACAATGTAGTTCCTATAAAGTTTGCAAACTCATCGCGCTGCAATGCAATTTTAGTCAGAACCATGAATATTAAAAGGGGAATTAAAGCACTGTGTTTGCCAGTCCAAGTTTGGAGTTTCCATTTGAATTGGAAATTCGATTTGTATTAGCGAAATTGTCTTTTAAATATCTTTCTCTTTTAAAAATATAAAAGACTGTTTCATTATTTTCTATAGTAATATACACACTATAGATATATACACAATTTAGATTCTGTAAAAACGACGTTCTGAGCTCTTACATCATCGATCGTTCCACAAAAGCCGGGACCGTCTCGGGGACCTTTTCTATCGAAGCCCTGATTCATCATTTCTCCGGCTCAAAAGCTTAACGAAAGAGCCTCATTGAAATCCCTCAACGTATAATCTACGGATTTGGAAGTTCTGCCGCCGTGTCATCAGCATGAGTTTTATTTTTACTTTCTGCATGTTTCTATGAAATTTGAGTTTGAAAGTCATTCATGCTGTGGAGCTCCTTTTTGTAGTCGTGATCTTTTGTGAAAAACTAGTTCTTAATGTCGTTTTTATATGTTTTTCCTGTTTGTGGAATCGCGATTTTCGCAGTCGGTTAGTGTTGTCAAGAATCAAGCGAGCTCTTTGTGCGGTTAAATTGCTCACTCGGTTGCCGAGGAAAATGTTTTGATACTCGTAGAGAGAGTACCAGTAGTCGATAGTTTGTAATCTGTTTTTTCGGGAGCTCATGTTTTTCTTATTTATTATAAGAAATATAGAACTGTCCTGTCTGGAAATTGCGATAGACATTTTTGTATTTAGGAGAGTCTATATGGATTTATATGAAGAGGATTATAATTTAATGATTCTTTTGTATTTGATTACCGGGGTGGGTGCCGTGGGCGTATTAATGGTGGGTGTGTTGATCCACGGCATATTGATCAAGTAAATATATTACTGTTTGTTTTGGATCTCAGAATATTCGGATCTGTTTCATGTAGGAGGATAATTGAGTTACATCGTTTGAAGCGGCACAGATATATCCGAAACCCCTAAAGCAAACATATAAACGCTTGCAAACGTTGACAACAATGTTAAAGTCAGAAAATTTGAATATCCTGGTTATAAATCACAATTTAGGCTAAAGGTTGGTACTGCTGAGATTGATTTATTATGCCAGGCCGGTTTAACTTTCCCGAGTCCGAAACGATGAGTAATCGTGAAATGGCCCAAAACAGCCATTTGTATTTATTCAACGGAGATTACTGAATTTAGATAACTCGACACAATAATAAAGTTAAATAAAAAAGTTAAATAAAAAAGTTAAATAAAAGTGTGTGAGTGTGGGTGTGGGTGTGTGTGTTTGTTACTTCATCACATTCACACGGATGGACGGATTATGAAATTTGGTGTGAAGATAGCTTATATCTTAGGTTAACAGATAGGCTACTTTTGAACCGCGGCCAACACCACAGGGCGTGACTAGTACTTACTTAATAATAAATAAGAGGTGCAGAAAATTAGGTTCATCTGTCATCTATAATTTGAGCCTTGTGAGGTTTTTTTTACAACAGACTAGGCATGCGTTTGACCACTGACTCGCCTGATGGGAAGCGTCGACGTGATCGAAGGTGTAACACGCTTGCCTAGGAGATACCTATTCACTTTACTCTTAAACACCCCCGGATTGTATTTAGGTGGAAAGACAGACACAGGTAACGAGTTCCACACCTCTGCAGTTCTTACAAAAAAAGTTGACTTGAAACGCTTAGTGCGTTTTAGCGGAATTTCCACCATAAGAGGTTGTCTTTTACTGGTGCGCCTGGTACAATTATAAAAGAACGGCGATAGCTGGATCAGGTCGCTCAAATAATAGTTTAATACAGTCCATGGTAATCCATACTAAAAATATAATATCGAAAGTAACTGTCTGTCTATCTGTCTGTTTGTAGGCTTTTCACGGCTAAACGGCTGAAGGGATTTTGATGAAATTTGGTAATTAGGTGCATTATTTCACGGGGAAGGTTTCTGGATACTATTTTCTGAATAAACGCAAAGTCGCAGGTAACAGCTAGTATACAATAAACCATTCACAGAGAATGACCTGAATATTACAGAGTAAAATAAACTGAACAGCTAGCATGAAATAAACCTAAAACTTAGCCTAGGTTCAATAGCGATTCATAAATATTTAATAACATAAATAAATACTAATAGAGAAAGCAAAAATAAAAATCTAGACTCGAGAACAGAATTTATTGAATCGAGAAAAATATCGTTCGGTTCGGAGAAAAAATATAGGAACGCTTATAAATGAAGTCATGAAAGATCTTTCTCTCTTTAAGTAAAATTTATTCCTGGTTTGTTGTTTCTTGTCGTTTCTGTTTTATAATCCCGGCTTCGCACTGTACCTATACATAACCTTCTGTGGAAAATTATCTAACTGATAGTGAAGACCGCATCAAAATTAGTTGCGTGGTTTAAGAGTCCGGCGACCTAACTATTTTTGACCCAGGCGACCTAGACTATCTTCGCATTGGCTTAAGGTATTCTATAGCCATTTCGTCTAGAAGAAGAAGACAAGTGAAGAGAGCGAGTAATGATACTGACGAGCCTCTAAACTTACCTACAGAGTGACAAAGTGCAATTTCAATTTTTTATTATGATTTTTGCACTACTGTAATCATTCCTAGGTGACTAAGAATTTCCCTTGTATTATTGATTCATTTAACAGCTAATGATGTAGACAACCTCCCTATGTAATGGAATTTTTGATTTGCTTTGTCTACCTATTGAAAAAAATCAGTCAAAAGTGACCCCTTAAAATGCGGATATTTTTCATAGCTCTATTTTCGCTTAAGAACGTTTTTAAAAAAAAATCAAGAACATAGGGGCGAAGATATTGTTAATTTAATTGTACATGCTAAATTTCATCGTAATCTAACAAATGGTTTTCAAGAAGTTTTAGTAGCGCGTTTGTATGGAAATTTCAGAACGTCGCGGCCCTCTTAAGAGGAATTAGCGGATATACTGACAGACAGAGGAACTGACGCGGAAAGCGAATTTGTATATACTATGTAGAGAAGAGATACAAAGAGAAGATTTATTCATACCTCTCATTAATGTAAAACGATCACATTTGAATTCCATCACCTCATTGGCATACGAATATTTGCTACAGTTTTTTTTTGTTTAGATGCATATCAACAAATCAACTTTACTGTCTGTTTCTAAATTTCCGAAAATAAAAAAAATATGCACGACTATGTACTTCGTATAACTTGTATGAAAATGTGATTGATGTTTAGGGCGCTGTAACGTGTTATCCGAAACATGGTAGCGCCATTTATCAATGCCTCTCGGGGTCACATTTGAAGTCCGACCGTTCCGTCCGTTGGCTATAGCTCAATATTTTGAGTGTATCCCGGTCATATAGACATACATTGCTGACATGGCTGATGATGGCCGGCCTACAATCTGCAATATTCCCAGTATTGCCTGGCCAGTTGCAAAATATAGCCCGTCTAGGGCCGCCCTCATAAATTTCCGAATGTTCAAAATTTTTTATGCGAAACAATAATCCGTATTGGATCGGTGCGACAATCAATACGCGTCCCATTCACCAGGCAGCCTCAATACGTGCCGCCAGGCGACCTACATTCATAACTCGGACATATAAACGATTGGACTAGAAATAAAAACCTATTTTTAAAGCAAATTTAATACGAAAGAAAGTAAATGATAGGTATACAGTTATTCAATAGCCAAGCAGTAGTGTGCAAACGTAACTGTGTTCCGATTTCAAAGCCAATTTTTCCAGAGAAAATACTGGGCACAAAGTGATTTAGCATGTATTATCTCAGGGTGACGTAAGCACTGCATTTCTGCGCAGGATTCGAATATTCTGGTGGGCACTGAACTGTTATGGGCAAGCGTATCACTTACCATCTTTCAAGCGACTTGGTCGTCATCACTATTTCATAAAAAAGTAAGTAGTAAAAGACCTCTGTGTGCAGCTCTACTCGTAAAAGTGAGCTGAAGTTTTTATTTATTTTAAAGTTGTTACAGGTCCAGTGATATGAAAGTTCAGGATTCATAGCTTTTGTTCTGCCCGGCTTCACATAACGATCCGTTTTTATTACCCACCCCCCTGTATTAATGACTTGGATTAATGCTTCAGCTTGTTCGCGTTTTGCACCATTATTTATACTAGACGTCGTAATAAGAAAGCGTTATTAGAACTACAATGTACAGCGGCTACGGATGTGACGTGGGAGGGGAAAATCTTTAGCATGCAATAGCTTGAGCAAGGACGTCGTCACAAAGGAACTTGGCGTTAGTCTGAGTTAGAGGTTTATCGATTAAGATAATTATTTTAAGTAATTTTTACATATCGTTACACCTTTCCCCCGAGGGGGCCGGCAGAGGTGTAACAGAACACC
This sequence comes from Peribatodes rhomboidaria, assembly GCA_911728515.1. NCBI lineage: Eukaryota > Metazoa > Arthropoda > Insecta > Lepidoptera > Geometridae > Peribatodes > Peribatodes rhomboidaria. Next base: position 1,031,022 of record OU452184.1, on the reverse strand, counting down.
CACACTTCGCAGGCGGATTCAGTCCTGTTCAGCCTGTTGCCATCAGAAAGGCTGAATCATTGCCTATTTTCAAAAATCTTATTTTAAACATTTTCTCTCTCTTTGTTAATTGGTACGTACATATGTATATTTATATTATTTATATATATTTACAAATTATATATTAATATATGTATTATATGTATCTAAAGGTATATGTGTAGATATGTTTTATTATATTTTATTTGTTTACTATTGTATTTATGTATGCCACCGACCGTTTGTCATATTTCGTTCTGTCCTGTCCATCCAAAGGTTGCCTGGAAGAAATCGCTTTAGGTGATAAGGCCGCCCTTGTACTGCCGAATGATATTTTATTGTTTATTTTTTTCTTTATGTTTGTTTTACTTTGTATTTTTGGTGTGCAATAAAGATGTATTGTATTGTATTGTATGTGACAGAGGGTGAGCCTGTCGCCATACACTCCAGTCCAGCTCCAGTCATGTAGAAGATGACATACAATAAGCACATATGTTCACTCAATTAACAAATTGGTGCGTGCCATCGGCTGGGTTTGAACCCGCTCCCTCTGGCTTGAGAGGCGGGCCTTCTCCAACTATAGGCTATCGTTGCTTAGCAAGTTATTTATAAAGCTAACATTTCCAGGTGATATGATTTGAGATATTTGTGTCAATTATTATTAAGTTCAGTATAATAAGATACGTCTTTATCTCTGCTGAAATGATACTGCAGTTTATTGTCAAAGATAAAAAGATTGAGAAAAGCGATCTGTAGAAGAAGACAGCCGGACAGAATTCGGACAGTCGCCGGACATACGAGAGCTTTTTTTGGCAAAGCTTTGCATAGACGCTTCGCACCCTAACGGCCGCTCGGTCGATAAATGTTCCAATTTACAAACGCTTATCGGAATGATGTATTGGGTGGTTATTTTCTCGCCCCCGCGAGACGAGTACTAAGTTACGGATCGACAGTTCAATGAAATAAACATCGGCAGTAGATTTACGCAACGTAACTTTGCGCTACGAAGTTAAAAATGCGGTTTGATTAGATCCAACACCCAGTTGCACAGGGACAAACATTAATACACCATTTAGCAATGATGGTAACACTAACGATTTCATTAGTTTAATGTTGTTGCACAACACAACTTTAACATAAGATAATGGTCCATTAAAAGAAAAACCTTCTTAGCATACTTAATAATAATAATTAAAAATGGATTAGGATGCCTCCGAAACTTATTAAACATCTCAAGGTTACTTAATGTATTCTTGGTCTCCGCGATACGGGCCTTGTGCCTAGTGCGGGGCCGCAGGAATCGGTCGAAAAACTATGTATATTTTTTCTTTTTAAGTACTTAATACTATATTAATGTCATAATTCTTAAGTTTTTCACACATTGTATTTTTGGATTTCGGTATTGGTAATAAAACATTTTATCTTATCTTATCTTATAGCAATAAACGCTGTTTAGCTTTGGAATAATTAGACATGTTTTGTCTCTTTCGGTCAAGTTCATAAATTTAAAAGAAAGAAAAAGACAAAACATCATTTAACTGTTCCGAGGCTGTACAAAATGTATTGCTAAGGGGGAAAATGTGATAGATTACCTCGTTTGACATTTTCATTATTTAAAATTAAAGAACCACTAATATCGAGTCTAACGTTGCTCTGCAACAAGTTAATGGAAGATAATTATTTTTAAAATTAAAAGATCGTTTCTGCAACTAGCTGCGTTGGCAGGAACATGATACGTCTGTCATATATGTAGGGTATAATGCTGTCTATATTAATGATCAGTCAGGCTTTCGGCTTACAATTTTGTTAATTATTACGCGACTCATGCTCGCGTGATTTTGAATAGCAGCTTTTGAATTCCATTGATGTAATCAATAGGGTTGAATATCACGTAAATCATTTAGTTCAGAAACTAAGTCAAGCTAATTGTCCAAAAAATAGCTTAAAGATAGCGTATTATGCGATTATTTGGCAATAGCTTTTATAGCAGTTATTCGGACATTACTGAACGCACTAAAACGATATGACCGATAACGTTTGTCCTTAGTCTTAGGCGTTAAATTGTAGGCCCCGGTTGATTGTTCAATGACAACAATCGTCAAGCCATGTCAGAGGCCTTCGGGTGGCCTAGAAACTCTGACATCAGGGCTAGCCACTCGGCCTGTACGAACTTGCTTGCTTTTTATAAGCGGCCTGAATGATAAGTTAACAACAGATGTTTAATTTGACAAACTGCTTGTATCCTGCATAATCGTTTGGTCTGCTAAATTTTTGAGAGGTCTTAAACTTCGCTGCGTTTTTACATCCAGTTTAGGTTATTCTGCCTGTACCAAATTGTGAGCAAAATTCACGTGCGTCCATGATATAAATAGAACACCTCACATCAGCGTCGTGTTTGCAGAACTTGGGCAATTAGCTCTGGCGCTTTGAGAGCCTCTCTGTGTTCAGCGTTCCTGCCTTTGACACTGTTTTAGCACTATCGCTTCAACGTGGTATAATGGCTGCTTTACTAGAAGTTTCGTCTAAAATCATCATAGTCATAGTCATTTAATTATAACAAAAATGTTAAATGTCTACTATGTACTTACAATTCGTACTAACAAATTCAAAGCCTTACTAGTAACCAAATCATTGGCCTAGTAACGTCAACAAGAGATGATAAAACCCAAAAATTAGGGACTAGGAAATGCATTGCATTAACATTTAAACTTTAAAATAAAAACTATGTGATAGTGTACCGCACCACCCCAGTAAATAGTAACAAATAGATGACCCCTGCGATACAGGTATTCATACCTAGTGCAGGGACCACAAGCAACACTAATTTAGCTTAGGGTAATTTGAAAATATTTAAGAATAAGTTGTTTGTGTTGGAAAATGTACATTTTTTATAATAAAAATTATTTGTATTTAAGATAATTTATTTTTAAAATCATAATGCGTGAAAACCTCGTCAGTTTCTAAAGTAAAAATAAATTTTTTTTCTTAAAAAAATCGATGATTCATGTAGGAATAATTTTGTAAGAATTTAGAATTTACCTTATCTCTTTTTGAAACAATACTTTTTCTCAAGTGATTGTCATAATAATAATTGTATTCCATAAAGCTGACCATTAACTCGCTATTAAAGCAGCCATCAACGCCAGCCGGGCAATTAGTGGAGTCATTCCAAGTGGCACTCGACTGTCGAGTTATTTCGCTAGAGCCGTGGTAATGATGCCACTGCTACACTTTCAGGATTCAAATTAGGTGTTTTAATAGTTGTTAGAGATTAGTTTGAGTTACTAAATGTTCGAGTATTATAAAGCTTACAAAAAGCTTTAGTGCATTTTGTGTAGTGAGTGTTCTTTGCTAGTAGACAGTACTGAAAATATGTGAATACTGCAAATTGGACAGTGTGATGAGCGCTTTAGGATGCTTTAGCTTTGTCAAGTCCTGTTGGTCTTCCTATCTGGCGGCTATCTTTTTCGACTTATCCCTTTTTGGCATTATCAAACCTCGGTTTGGTCCACTTACTAACTTGATCAACTTGGACAACTTTAAAAATGTCCAAAGTTGTCCCCTTCTTGAGTTTGTCTATTTCCTAACGTTCTCTTTGGAACAAATTAGTTGGACATAAGAATGGACAAGAGGATAGTGATATTCATTATAATTATCAAAATATTGACGCTGATATTTTGGTCTAAACTAACCTTTTTATTACCCTGAAACATTTATATTACCACCCTGTGGTAAGTACAGACTCGAGCACAAAAGTAGTGCTTCTTAGAAAATCTATAAAACGGAATCCGAATCATGAATAGGAAATGGTTTGCCAACCTCTCAGCTCGGCGCCGCAATAGTAAACACTCTAGAGAACTGAATTATTCAGCATCCGCCGGATTGGGAGTTCGAAGAGCCTAGCTAGGCGAAGGATAAATGGGAAGATGTCTGTGACGTCATCAATAAAAAAACATGACGCGGGCCTTTTCAAGCCTTTGCGTAGGGATGGCAGAAAATACCCTTGAATTGATAGTAAATATTAACCAGTTGATTTTTTTTTTCAGAAAATAAATGTTAAAAGCTAAAATAATTGGTTTAGAATTGATCGGAACTGATTGATCTAAGCTTTTTAGGACACTCAGCTTACATTGTTTCTTATGAGCCATTTCCATGATCACTACACTTTTAATCAAATCCGCGCCAACAGCAGCGCAGCGAGGCAATAAATAGCCGTAACTACTGGCAATAAAGTGGCACCTACGCGACTCCTTGTGCCAACCCCCCAGCACCCAAGTCTGGCTCCAAAGCTTACAAGTCTTCACGTAACTGTCTCGCCGTTTTTGGAACAGATTCAAGTTATTTTTGGCTTCCGATGCATATTACATTTGAATTGAAATTGTAGTTTTTGGACGATGCATATATTGCACAGATACAAACCAAAATACATAATAGGTTTAGGAAATTGTTCGATCCTGAATAGTGAATTAGTTTCGAAATTTTAGTCCGCCTAAAAATCTCCAAAAAAGAGAGACCAAGATATCAAGTAGCAATATGATGAAGAGAGGCTTTTAAAGCTAAACAGTATAATGCTAGCAATTCCAGTTTCCAAGTACAAAGCTTGAACATGAGTTTGACTACAAGCCAAGTCCACATGAAATATGTACCACGTACTTATGTCCTATTTCCGTCTGTTTCATTTCAAAAGCCTGTGCGGAGAATTCATAGCGAGAATGTTGAATGAATTTCCACGATGTAATTTCCCGCTCGCAATGTTCCCTCTAGTCTCTTTAGAAACGTTTGAAGTGACGCGTTCAGTACTGAGGGTGGTTCTATTAATTCCATTAATTGAGTCAATGGAAGCCACTAGTTTCTCGTTCATGATAGCCTAGCCTATTATGATAGATATAACCATGCCAAAATAGTTACTGCCTTTAATTTCTTAGTAAAAACTAGAGTAACTACTTTTCTAAAAGTAGTTTTGTTATATCACCATAAATTTTCATCATGTTGAAAACAGCCTACCGAGTTTTTTTTCCACAAAAGTTCGTCGTATTGGTGATGTAAAATCAATAATTATTCTATCCTTGACTTAGTAGTCGAACCTTCTTTGTCCATACCTGATGATATTGATTCTAACGTGCCTACACTGCCTGCGAACATCATCAATCACGCCGCCCACATTTCTCTAGAGTAAAATTTCGAATATATGTAGTCCAAAATAGTGAAAATTGATCGACTGTTCGAGAATTTATGCAGATGCCTACACCAATCTAACTTCTCCGTGTTCTAATTCTCTTTATTGCTATTAATAATTAAGTAATTATTATTAGTGTACTTGCTTATTATTAGTGGCAGTATTTTGAAAGCATCCTTAATGATAATTGTTTTATCTGCTCTGTCCATGGATTCTTCCCTCTTCGCCCTCGCCCGGAGCTTTATTACCCAATTTAGGGTCTTTGAAATGTTTTTAATCAATCATGTTTTCATGAAAATTGCTTTTGCGCGTTGCTAGAGAAGAATAGGAAATAAAATTAACGCTGCGTGCTGATTTATTTGTTTTTCTACTTGTTTCGCCTCTGAAGTTGTAACGTTAACGTGTAAGAATTTAAATTAGTGCATTTGAAATTCTTATACGATTAGAATGGCTGCTAATTGAAAGAGATAGCGTATCTTTCAATCATTCTACACATATGGTATGGTATGATGGTGTGTGTCATGTACATACATGACACACACCATCACAATTCTCTTATCAGACCACAAACTAAACTAATTGGCATAGAGTCCTTTTCACCCCTTTCAAGTTGCCAACTAACGAGATTACAGTTGGGATGATTAACTTCATCTGTCAACATTGTTTCTGCATCGTCGCCCATTATATTACTTCCAGGTAATTTCTCAAACTGCTCCGCTAACAGTTATAAACGACTGAAGTTGCCCGCCTACTTAGATTTCGTTGCGCAACTGCCGCTCGATAACTGGATACTGGCCAATAGTTCTTTCGTGTTTCGCTATTGTAGGAAAATAGTGTTCATAACGGAATTGTATTTCTAAGGTTATAGCAGAGTATGTGAATAAGCCTAATATTTATATGGAAGAGCCAGAGTAAACAAGCAAATCTCCATTCCACCTTAAAGCATTTTTTAAAATAAGCAATTAAAATTAAAACTGAAGTTGCAAACTCCCTGTAAAGAAAAGAAAGCATTTGTAGACCAAACTGACTTATTCATTCATAAGCATTTTTATTTTCAAAGAACACAATTTGAAATAAAACTTAATAAATAAGAAATTCTCGTGATTTATTGCCGTGTACCTTGTAATACTGTCAAGATACTTAGAACTCAGATTTAACTTGTAAATTCAAGTTTTTATCTTACCCCATTCTTTCATTTATTCGATTCGTTTTTAATAAAGCGGGATCATCGCGTAAAAATAGTATTCCCTGCTAGAATTTATGGTAAATAATTCCACGTTGAATTAATGTTTGAGAAGTTTTCTTTCATGTTAAGACTTCGCTTAATATTAGCCTCGTTCCATGTTGTCTTTGAGGAACGGTAGCGCTGTTCTTGTCATTTTTATTGCAATAAAGTCCTGTGTCACTTCCATTTCGTGTTTTATGAACCTGTCTTCGGCTGGAGCACCTTTTTGTTTTCTTTTTTAATAGTAAGGTAACTTTAAAGCTTCAAAGGGCGAGTCTCAAAAACGTAATGCTTCAGCGGTATTTCGTGTGATATGTAATTTCATTGAAGCTGGATAAACATAATTTGGGTATTATTTATTTCTGCAGTACCTACAGTAGTTACGTGATGACTGCAACGACCTGGCCACACAATGCGTTGCGGAACGTGTGGCATACAGCTGAAATCCACAACTCGTGGAATAAATAACGAATGCTTCGCCGTTCGTAATTTATCACTTAAAATTCACAATATGCACGATATGGGTTACAAATTTACAGTTTTTATATTTTGCCGCACCACCGCATTACTCCTTATGACCGGGCCATTATTGAAAATGCAATTGATATCAGGGAATATCAAAAATCGTTACTAACGTTTTTTTAACTACGTCAATTGATCTATGTAATTAAATCCAGCCTATATTATTTATTCATTGCCACCACCCTGTCCTGTTAGTTATTTATTCAAAGCTTCCGGTTGGCATGTAAATAAAGTATTGATTTTGCCTATAAATACAGCAAGAGTGTCGTCCTTGGCCAGTTTTCAAGTTAGATTGTTTACGCAACGAAAATTTGTTTTTTTTTTGTTTGCCATGTTGTAATATGATTGGAATGGTGTTATTCATCATTATCGTTTGCCTTCAATTACCCATCGGTAACGGATAAAGCTTGTTTGTGTTTTACTCCGACTCCATTGCTTCCATACGGATCTTGCTCCTTTTCTGATATCGTCATCTGAATTCTAAACCATAAGTAATGTTTTATAAATTAGTTCTAAATTTCTATGCAAAGGGGATACAAATACAGAAGAAGGCACTCCCTGAGTCAGTATTCTAATATAGGTAACTTGCAAATCTCTTCAAGATAAGAGTAACGGCAACTTATTATGCTTTGTTGTCTTAAGAAACCTTACAGCCAAATACAAAGTTGTAAATAATGCTTACGAAATAAATAAATGAATATGAGTATAGGTAGAGATAGATATCGAAAAAAATGGAAGGTCAGTTACAAGTTTTCACAAATAGATAAATACACAATAACAAAGAAAGCTACATTTTGTTAATACATATACTTTATGTGACTTTCATCTTGCCTACCACACGAATTTCTGTCAGATTGCATAATATTGTTTTACAAAAAACGTGAATCATTTTTAAACTGGCCGGTGGTACAGCGTAGAACATTAATCCTTTGTGCCATTACCTCGACTGTTCAAATGCCTCAGCCATAAAGTTTACCGTTCGCGTCCATCAGCTAATATGTTCCCGGGAGTCGTAAAGCTGGCTCTCATAGTCCATCGTTCGCACTGCTGTCTCTTTATGGGCCTATTCAGATGTAGAAATAGCCCGCGGTCTTCATTTTGCTGATGCTGTGTTTTTTCAGACTCCTCGTCTTTATAGAAAGCATTGTAAAGAAGTAACATTTGTGAGTTGGTAAGTTTGTTTGTCGGGGGGTCTCTGAAACTACTGAACTGAATCTAAAAATCATTCGATTCTTTCACTGGTAGAAAGGTACATGATCCCTGAGCGCCATAGGCTATGAAATGCGAGCCAAGCCGCGGCCGAAAAGCTAGTCTTTATAGAAAGCTTTGTAGGTAATTCTTGACAAGTTGAGCAGCAATTTTAGAGGAAGCTTTGCAGAGATGCTTTGAGAGTGACTGAACATACGACCGGATATTTACTGTCAAAAAGTTCGTAAACCCGCTCTACGTCGGAGTTGTCCATATCTCGTCAAATTCTAAATATAGGTGGATTACTCGACCACACTTAAATGTATGTGCACAGGAAATTCAAGAACTTACAGGGAACTTATAAGTTTCGCAAGTTTGGAAGTGCTCGGTAATTAGTTGAAAGTGTGGGCTCTCATGCGCAGTCACACCCGACCCGAGTAATCCTCTTCGTTTGGAACAACCGCACTTTCGCGCTCCACTAATTCTCATTCCATTTTGGGGATATACAATCTACATAATATACACTACTTTAGCCCTTGTAATCCGCTAAGATGCATCTCACCTTTTCTCCTAATGCTCACGGTGCAAGGGTAAATAGAAGGCATAGGCTATTAGAAGAAAGAGCGAAAGAGTATAGGTAAAACAATCAATACCTATCTGTTGCCGCAATTTTATAGTTCCCAGATTTTTATAAACAAAAACCTTGTTGTTCGTAGAACTTAAAAACCCTTTTAAGTTTTTGTTTCACCCGAACGAGACTGACGCAGACAGGACCAAAATGGATGACGCATTGAAAGGATCGCTCATATGCAATAGTGGGTGGGAAGTGGTTGACGGTTTTGTTGTATCAGGGCTTGACTTTACATACGGTTTTGTCGTAATTACAATATTACTTTGATTATATTATGCTCCAATAAATATAGAAGCTAACGCACAATCTACATACGAGAACAGCCAGCTATGCCAAGGCTTGACCGAGCATATGTCTTCATTAAGGCTCCCTGGTCGCATTTCGTTAATTCCTCCTGAATATTGCAATGTGGTGAGCTCGCCCCTCGTCGGGTACGATCGATGAAGCTAGGGCGGTACCACATTGAGGATTTGCGATCGTGTCTCTGATAATATTTGAATCCAAGTGGTTACAGCAATTTTACAATGTAACGGAGCCAATCATGCTTTCTGCCATGTGCATGTTTCAAAGCGTTCGCGAAGAGGTTTTTTGAGAGACTTGTCATATTATGATCATATTGTATTGTAGTTCGTTTGTTTATTTGGCAAAAAAAATCGCACCACTGCATCAGAGTCCTTCGAGTGACCTGAAAACCTCTGCACTAAGGCTGGTCATATGTTGTCTTGCAAAAGGTCTCTTTAGAAATTTCGATAAAACACAGCGAGTGTGCAGCGAAAGTTGACTGATATCATCACTGTAGACAATTGGCCAGTGTGATATAGCCTTTAGGGCCGGCCGTGTTTCATGTCTCCACAGAATGCATAGTCCTATTGCGTATTCAAGTAATATGTTTTAAAGGATTTTGATATGCTACTATGGTTGGTTACATTACCATAGTTAATTTAAAACACAATAAACATGGACATATTTCAGTGTTTATCTAATTAGTTTTTGCCTTTGTGAATGGAAATTATCAGCTAATTCAGCCATCCAATTTTACAAAAACTTTTTACTTTTTTACTAGAATCATTGAGTCTATAGAAAATACAGCATCCTTGTATTAACGAAGATGGCTTGTAATTTTTCTAAAACTTTCTCCTTCTGATCTTTGTTTAAATCGGCTTGAGTGTCAGAGGTTCTACCAGTTACTGTGAGTCACTTTGTCACAGCGTTTGGATGGCAGAAAAAACACTAGGGCCAAACACTCAATCCACACAACAAGCAAACTTGTACTTGTGAGTGCTATCTTTTACCTTTCAACGCTATTAAACTTTTATCGAATGAACTATAAAACATCGTTCTCGTGAGTGCAGCCGTGCACTCAGATCTCTCAGCCTTTATCTTAATGACTTGTTTTTACTTTGATTCTAGTCTGATTTACAGTCTACCTACACTATCCTGGAAATATCGAGTTTTGAAAAACGTTTTGTTTTTCGGACTGCCCACATCATTCACATAGGTAATATTTTTGTGTCATTTGATGACTCTCGAAATACGAAGGAATACGACTTGCTTTCCTACATTGTTAACTTTACTACAGTCTGCTTCAAAAATGTTGAACATTTTGTTCTACAACTTGCAAAATTTGCGTTCTTTGTGCTCACGTACTTCCAGCAACTTCCAGCCAGCGTTCTACTTGCACCGGTGCTAGCGCTTACATGCTGGCATTTAAACTTTAAATTATGGAGTTCATGCACATAATTTGAAGAGTTTGCGCTGCTGATGTGTACTTACTCTGTTATCTATTTCCTTCTACATTTAATTTTACCATCATTTATCAAAACTTCTCTTTAGGCAAAAATATCAATGTTCAAGCGACCTTTGTCATTTCAATCACCAGCTTTCACTGGTTCGCGGTTGCTACTTACCCTATTTCAAAACCACGGCTTATCAAAGGCCGTTCCCAAGAGACGCTAATCTTAATCTTTTACGCTATGTTTGCTGAATCGTAAATGCCTTCTATCTACAATATAATCTACTTCAACGGTTAACAGTTCTGTTCTGCCTAAAGTATGTACTACTTACTCAAAGCAAACCAATATTGCCACAATCAGTTTTTAACGGTACCTTTTTCATTTTACTGACTAAATAACTCGTTCTCCAAAGAAGCACCCTTTTACACCCCCAAAAATAACTGTATTGATTCCAATCGTAAGGGCAGTACGATCAAGAGCCACCATAAAGGATGTAACGACCATTCCACCTCGATCGGAGACATTTATGACGGCCTCCGAGGAAGGAATCCTTGTTTTCATTGCCCTTAAAAGATCCTAGGATACGGATCGCGAAAAACATGTTTGTGTTAAAGTTCAGGGCCGCGAGACAACAGGGAATAATAATAAACAGTTATGAGGTCTTATTGAGATTATTTGGGCGTCAGGTTCTTTTAAAACTTGGATGGAATGCGGAACACGTACGAAGTCATTTAACTTTCAAGACGTGAGAGCTTATCCAAGAAGCTTATACTTGCAATTCATGAGCGCTCGCGAGTTTTGTTTATTCTGTTTGGAAGGTTCAATTCGCAAGTATAAGTGTGAAATTATGAATGTGTGAATTTATGAATGTATGCGTCTACAACCAAAGGTTGACCAACTAAAATGTCCAAAGGTTTCGGTACGTGCCGTACCAAAAACCTATAATTTCTATTGTTCCGGTTCCCAACTATTTGATTTCAATGCAATTTTGACGTTTACTAGTCTTGGTGTAACAAGTTGAATACCCACGCGTAGCTACACCATTCTATCAGATATATACTCCATCATCACAGCTTAGAAACCCACATAGCGCCCTTTAAGTTTATATGTGTGGGATCACACGTCTTCAATTTGGTCCTCCATCCCCCGCCGAATGGATGTTCATAATGATGAATTGTTATATCTGCTCAAGGTTTTGGTATTAATTGTCCGTGTCTTGGTGTGTCCTAAGTCCTATGGCATCCCAGACGCAGGTTATTATTTATTTTATCATAATTTTGAACAACAAATTGTGCAGCTAATAATGCAATGAATCACAAAGTCGCACGGTTTTCATTAACTGTGATAATTGAAAACAACAAAATAAGAACATCAAAGTTTCAAATTCCCTTCACTAATTAAATCAGAATTCGCGACGTAAATCAACTCGTCTGTAGGCGTTTCTCGTCCCAAAAGGCTCATTTGCATGAATATAGGATTACGAGATAACTCTCGAGTTCACTCGATGCCTGAAAATTGCCTGTAACAGTGTTAAGCTAGAAATCTTAGGAAGTTTAATTACTTCGAGACCTTTTTGGTGTGTCTGAAATTTGTAGTCATCAGATAGCTCTCTTCTAAGCATCTTTTTGTGCTATTCTATGATTTGTATTTTAGCAATTGAAACTTAATGTTGTTGAATAGTTGATTTCCGTAGTGATTTGCCAGTTTTTCAAAATCTTTAGGGCAAGTGTGTTTTGCCTGTCATTCCGATGTCTATTCATTGACAAACATCAATTTATCGTCAAGACGTAAAGAAGTGATAAGTCAATAGTACACGAAATCTGAAAAAATGTTGGCCTAACTTCAGAACTACATAGTTCTCAACACACATATAAGTTAAACTAAGTACCAACTACCAAACAAACTATTCTAAAACAACGTTCACTGCATTCGAGCCCGCAAAATCAAGTTTTCCCTAATGTATTCGAACATGGAATATTTTTAAAACAAATTCTTCGCCACCTCGTACGTTGGTTCGTACATTTTCCGAAGCGGAAATGCAAACTATTTGTAGTTGCGGTCGCAATCGGAAGCTACGAGTGTTTCTCGGATACGAATACTAGAACTGCTCTAGAATTGTGATTTATCGGTGAATTTTTACGTCGAAGTAGCTACGACTACGAGTGGAAGAAATCCAATATAAATTTATTTTGCAATATTGCATTTGCGACTTGTTATTTGATTTCGCATTTCTTCCGGTAGAGGTCGTATTCGGCTAAACGAACTTCTGCTTGCCTTGTGCCAATCGAAATTGGTTTGTCCTAATAGCTATATTATGGCATAATATTTTTGTGTTGTTCTGTACCTAATACTTCTACCATATTTTTGTAGTATATTGTTTGTATTCGATTTTGCATCATTATCAGTTTTATTGATTTCCGTTTTTGTAAACTCTACTGGGTTTGAAATTCAGTGATCGATCGATATTGCAATTGTCCTCTCTCCATTATAATCGCATCTCATAAGCTTTACTGTATGCAAACTGCCTAAACAAATGACTAAATGATTGAATTGGAATTGAAATAGCATTCGCTGCTTCGCAAATGGAATGAAATGCAGCTTGTAGCGCGCTGCCGGAAATGCAAACACTACGTGCCGTGGAAATGGAACATTACCACTCGAGGGGGGGAAGTGGGGATAGAGGGGGAGTAAAAAGGGGTTGAAGAGAGTATTATGTTATCGCTTCCAACTGGATTTACTTAGTTATATTACTGATTTATACCAAAGTTTTGTTCATGACTGCTTCGGTGGCTCAGTTGCCAGTAAACCTGCCTTCTGAGCTTGGGGTGTGGGTTCGACCTATGGCAAAAAAGTAAAGTAAAGTATGGATTTAAAAAAAAATGTATATCAGTCTCTGGCAGCCATATAGTACAAGCTTTGCTTAGTTTGAGGTCTGACGACCGTGTATACAATAATTTCCCGAATATTTATTATTTTACTAACTAAACAACTAAATTTACTAAATGACTCACTTGCTGGAAGAGAGGCCACTGTGACGACCTCTTTTCCAGTTTTCATCAAGTAATTAAAGTTCAATTACTTAAACCATTAGCCATCACTATGTTTATTACTATATCTGCAGGGAATTTAACATGCATGCAGTAACGTGCACATTAACTAGATACTACCGTATAGTACTTGTAGACTACACAAATATTACACATAGCGGGACTGCAGTAGCTATTTGTTATTTCAGCAGAATTTCGTCATCTTCACTGTGCAGTGTATATAGCGACTAACAAACTACTCACAAACACAACTAGCTTTGTTTCGGTTCTCCATTTGCATATATTTATGCTTATTACCAGTAAATCGTGTAAAAGCAGTTTTACAATTTTACGTGCATATAATCGCGACTTCATAGTTCTCTATTTTTCCAGCGTTAGAAAGAGCTACGGTAACAGAATGGAGGATTCGTGCGGTGCGGACAATGCAACGTGTAAATTCAAAGTCTGCGTCGTGGCTGTTTCTATGTTGTTGTTGTCTACCTGTCTGTCTGTCTCCTGTAACACAGTTTCAATGCTGTTGGAAACTAGATCGTGTAAATGAGCTTTTTTTGTTGTTGATAGAGAATTTTCACACAATAAATACTACTCCTACGGGCCTTCTATATCTTTCGATATTGTATAATGTTCGTTCCCAAATATTGGCATTTCATGTGAAAAATATCCGCTCATTTTGTTATATTTGGTTGAAATTATTATTGCTTGCTTAACTGGTATCTGTTCCTAACGTTTTCCTTCCGACATTTTTGTGTGCTTCTCCTCATAAATCAATCCCTACAAATGGCAACCCACATCCACTAAATTGTTCTGAATATTCCAGAAAATTTACCTCATTGCCTGGTACTTTGATGTGGACATCCACGCAGTACAGAAGCTTGCAATGTTTTCTTGCATTTTCCTGGATTCTGCATTTGGTACTTTATGAATCTTATGATTATTGTCAGCTGGACACTGTGTCATGTTAATCAAGCCTCAATTACTACTTTGATGTTATTTATTTAATCAGTTTGCTTATAGTCTAGTTTAACTTTTTGGACTATACTTACACATTTTGTTTGTTCGTGTCCTGATTTGCTACATGAAAAGTTAATAATAGCAAACTGCTTACCTGTTATTTTTCCAAAAGTTATCATGCCACAATTTTTTCCAATCTCAGATATGGACGGCCATATCTGAGATTGAAAAATATCGTAGCATGATAATCTGTATACCATTTCCCCAGGGCAGGTACTTGAGTAATACAGTTGTACGCGAGTAACTGTGTTACAGTTAGCTCCCGCTGCAGGGGGCGAAGCGTCCTACATCCTGCATAATAAATGTGAGTCGTCGCGACGTGGCGTGCCGTTGTCTGCGAACAAGTAACTACGGCATCACGTGCTGGATTCGTTTATATTACAGCTGTTCATATTATACCAGCATATACTCAAGCTGGAAAAAAATGAGAGCTAAGCCGATGTTCGAAGAGGGACAGTTATGAACTTGTGAGCTTGTGACATGCAAAGGTTGCCCATGTCAGGGAAAGTTATCGATAAACCAAAGCTTTTAGAGACCATTGCATTGACGGGGCATGGGGAATGGAATCTACATTGAATACTTTAGGAGTCGTTTTAGATCTGACGTTCTAGAATGTTTATTGTTCTAACGTAGGTTATTGTTATTTCATAGCGAATATTCTTGACATATTTTTTGTACGACTTAATACAATTCACATAACTTTATAGTGCTATGTGCACACAGTACCCCTAAAAATCGGTACGGCTTTATAAACTATAAATAAATAAACTTTATAGATGAACCAGGCTGTGGTGTGAGTTATCCACAAGGCATGTCTGTCATCAACTTATTACACGAAAAAACCTACTTCCCGTCATCCTAATAGGATTTTGTAAAAAATAGGACTTATCAGTAAGCATAATTATATCCTTTCAAATAAAAAAAAGAAATAAAAAAATTCAACCAAATTGATAACATGCTCTCTTTTGAAGTCGGTTAAAAGACACATGATTGACTTCACAATCAAGTTAAAGCGGCTTTCTTTAAACGATAAAATAAGGGTTCCAGCAGTTGATTAATAGAAAATTCCATTTCCCAGTTCGTTTCCTCAATTTACTTGGTGAAAGGAGTTCCTATACGGCATCGGCTGGGGAAGGATTCGTGCCCATTAATTCCGTTCTTTTCAATGTAACTTCGTTATCGAGCCAGCTTGTTACAAAAAGGCCAACTTTTTGTGAAAGATTCCCAAAGGTTTTATTGAATTAAGGTGAATACATTTCAACCTGCATCCTCAAAATTCTTGCAAAATGCTAAATTTAATTTATTAGCCTGTTTAATATTAGTTTTCTTCGTATATTATAAATGGTAAACTGTTTGTTTGATCATAGTGATCTTCGAATAAAATTAGTAGTACTTTGTATCGGAAATGTTTGAAAAGTGTTTTGTCGATCATTTTTTTATTTAAAAGCCTTACATTGGTTTCACTTTAAGTCTAAGCTTGGCTTTACTCGTAATTTGAAATGGCCAATATTGGCGTGACACATTGGCGTCTATATCAACTTTTTTGTCCAAAGACTGTGTCTTAGCCCCAAGACCTAGGTTGGTGCAAATATGACCAATGTGTGACCACGACATAAGAAATCAGAACCAACTTCTTTTCTCTTGTTACTTTTCAAAGCTCATTCTATCACTATTTATGTAAATTTTTTTTATCTGAAATTCTCTGTGGACGACAACCGTTTTAGATTTACATTCGGAAAGTTGTAGGCGTCGAGAATTGAGTTGGCTTCTGTTTGTTCCCACTTATTGATGCTTATTTGACATGGCAACATTGCTCCGGGGCGAAATATTGTAATGTTCTGTTTGCGGACCATTCCTTTCAGCTACAGTGGAATTGTTTCTTTGTTGCTCAGAGAAGAAATGTTGTCGACAGTTCAATTACGTTTCTAGGTATTGAACCGGAGCTTATTGTTTTGCTAGGTGTGGCAGTATCGGGCCATACCCGTAGCTGGTAATGTCTAGCTTTCTTAGAAACATATTTGTGTTGTTCACTGGAAATTTGAAGTAGGCAGCTTTGCAATGAACTTAACAGTTTCTGTTGCAATACGTGTTGTTTGCTGGGTGCTGTGTTGATTCGTGTGTATTACTCAAAATTTACGCTTTTTGGTCAAACTTGTGTAATTTTGAGCGGTTCGGGATTTACCAATTTTTTTTCCAACATTTTTGTGATTAACTAATGCTGTTGGCCACTGAGCTTAGGGTATCTAATTTACCTAGACCTAATCCCCCTTATTAATAAACGTTGTATAGCCTCGGAATAGTTTAGTGTTTTGTCTTTTTCGATCAAGTAATAAAATATTAAAATAACAAGAAAGACATTCAACTATTCTGACGCTCTATAGCGTTTATTAGTGAGGGGGAGTATGTTTGTTAAACAAATATACTTGGTACGCTAAAAACACTTTAACGTAGTTAATAAAAACGTCGTCCACATCAGTCTCAAATAAAGCCCAGCAATAATAAAAGTAACGCGAGCACGAAATTCTGAATTGGACTCAGATTCCAAGCATATATTTTCTGCACACGTGTATGAAGAGAAAGTCATATTCAGACTAGGCTATCCAAAACTTTTGTAATGAAAGGTATTGTTTATTCGGTAGAGCTGGTTCCTGAATGATAATTGATGAATTTTTGGTAGAGCCACGGATTTCTAAACGGGAACACCAATGATCGTTGATGAATTAAATCTTCTGTTTTGAGTGTTAGCTGTGCGTGTGTGCGTGTTCCGTGTGTCCGGTATAGGGATATCTAGTTAAGGGGTTATGTTTGTGATAAGTTGTTACGAGTATATACGTCATCACAGGTTACCCTCCACCGCCCCCGCTTACCCCTCGTTATAGCACGCCGCATCGACCCGTTGTGTGAACGTGTCTACACAAAAAGTTTTACGAGCGGCTGTATATCGCAGGACAATACGAGGAAAGCTTATTATGCGGATTGAGATATATTTATAGCGTAGTCTATAGTACTGTGGGGTAAGAAGAACTCCGGGCGTAGTCTGTAGAAGCCTTAAATAGTCCTCTTATGACGATTCTCGTATTTTGGCTCTTTTTGTAAATTGCTAACTGGCTAACGACTTTCCACGGAGCGTTGCTTTTACGAAAATTGGCTTTTAGGAGATTACAAATTTAAATTACGATGCGGAGACTTGATTGCGGTGATGTTTACGGGTAGGTAAAACAGAATAACATAATTCATAACGATCGTATTAAAATAGAGATTAGAGATAGGTTGACTTTTACTTCGATGTTTATGTCATACTTGAACACGGGGCTGAAGTATCGAACGCCTGTTATAAAAAGCTTGGGTGTGGCGCGTTTTATGCACCGGACTATCTATAGCCGGCTAATCTTTGCTAAGCTCTAATTCAATACAGATTAAGAAAAGCCTCGCGAGACTCCAAACTACGGCAGACAATACGAATTTGCCCTGAAATAGTATCATCTGATTAATTAAACGAATGTCCCGTCCCTTTCCGGGGATTAAGGCCCGGAATGGGAACGACCGGATGAGGGGACGTGACCTCTCTCTCTCTCCCCTAATCTGGTTCAGTCACCTCACTCTCTACTTCACCTCACTTCTTGACATAAATTTCATGGCTTTGATATAATTCTTCTCTTCGTTGCGCTTCCGCAGTCGCCTTGCGCGATGAGCCCTTAAATGTGAGGCGTTGATGGCGAATTTCTCTGAGATATCATTACTGCAGATAAGAGTATTTGAGAGTCTAAACAATTTTGCTTTGTGTTTATGGTTTTTTTTTAAAATAAATTTTATATATTTGACGGCGCGAGACATCATTAGATAAAGAAAATCAGTTTAATTTAAAAGTTGTTAATCGATGGTATTATTGTTTTGTAATTTTTGACGATTAATCGATTTGTTAATGATAATTTAGAGCGGTTAACACCGAATGGACTTGCGTTTGGGATAGCGGGCACGTCATGTCTGTGAGTCAGTGGTGTGACTTGACTTGGCTGAAGGCAGTCGCACGCAATGGTCATTCGTAAACCCATAACTCTAAAAACTGTCTGCATTGTTAAAATAATGTAAAGTCAACACTGCAGTCCACTTATTTCAACTTTCCTGACGTCTAGCACCCACCATAGATACACGTGAACTCGTGTTCACTGATCAGAAATCAGACGCGATACCTCGGCCTACCCGACTTTCCTCGACATATTTTATATTATTGTTTTAGGCGTAAATTTATAGAAGACTGTTAAAACACGAAGCGACTCAATAGCGCTTCTGCGACTATGGATCTGTTCTGTGTAATTGTTCAGATAATATTTCTTACAATTTAAATTGTAAGAAATATTATCTGAACTTAAGGTTACTAGTAGTAACTTAACTAGTAGGTTAAATTCTACGTTATATTCTGTGATAAATTCGCTCTAGGCTGGTAACCGACCGATCAATCGAAATTCCAGAGTTACCGCAACACCGCACCCAAGTCAAGTAGGGCTGTTCCGGCTGTCGCGTCGTGGGCTCGCGTATCTATTCCGGCCAACGGTTTCGGGTAATTTTTAACTGATGGGAGGGGACAGCCATTCCAACGAATCGGCTGACAACTGATTAATGGCTATAGTTGTTGATGTTGGATGAAACCAAGAGACACTATGTGAGAACTTGTGATGTCTTTGTCTGTTTACTCACACACTCCTACATGGAGCGAACAGTATCTTTCGGAATGTACGTCACTGGCACTGTTGAAATCGTGCACAAATCTCTCCAAATCCGAATTCCGAAAACACGAATTGGCATATTTCGTCCCCCCACGTCCTCTCTATAGATTTCCCGTATTGTACCTTTAAAAGCATTTCTTGAGTGCTAGCTACCCATATTACATTAGCTTTTCCCTTGCAGTGATATAAAAAGGCGTATTGTTTCAAAGGATTTTCTGAGAAGGATGTAATCTATCCGCGTCGCTGCGGTTGGATTCTTTTGTGTACCCGAGATGTCTACTTTACTGCTGTTTGAGGTTTTGATTCGGAATGTAAGTAACAAAGTATTTTAGTTTCGATGTTAGATACCAATTTTTTGGTGTGCTCAATAAACAGTTTTTATTTATAGGCACTTATTTAAATAAAAAAAGCAAATATCTTCGACAAAACAACAATTTGTCACGTCTTTCTCCCAAAAGGGTTGCCAGAGGTGTATAACAACACCCACACTTCGCCGGACGTTATTCAGTCCTAAATAGGACAAAAGGCCTGTCGTCATACACCGGGCTCCTGTTATGTAGCAGATTACATTAACTAGTTCATTCATTTATTTAGATGAATATCTTTGACAATTGTAGTTAATGACCCTTGCTTGTATTAAGGTTGTAATCTAGGCGTCAGTTTGTCGTAGATTACATAACAGGTTACACGGGATGGCTGGTATCGATCACTGTACATTGTTCGCTCACAGCTTTGTTCCCTGCCAAGTTATTAATGTTCTCAGTCGTTTGCGTTAAATGGATCGGAATTGGTTTCACAGCGGCAATTCTAGATAGCTGCCGAGATTTAAATGACATAACTTTACATTTTCATCAATGTTTTATGGCAGACGTTCTAATTTAGGAACACACAAGGTCGCTTGTTTTATGTAATCCTTAAATTAAAATAGGTGCTGAAGTTCCCTTTGAAGGACTCTTGAAGGCGAGCTGGGGCGACTAGCTTTTCAAGAATAGAGTAATTAAATGGACTGTCAGAGAATTTTAACGCAATTCGTCCTTCTGACGTCTGCCATCTTTTGAACCGGGCTTGAAGTATCTCGAGCTTGAAGCTGAATTACATTAGCTTGAAATTAGCATTTTGCAGAGTAAAAATTTCCAGGTAAGGTTTGTTTTTTGCTTTGAATTAATGTGGTCATCATTATAGCGCTTCTGGTGCAGCGTTCTATTATAATTTATAGTCCCCTCAATAATTAAATACTAGTTATTTCTTGAGGAACATTCATTAATCCACGCAAAAGCCTTCAGCAGTATATCATTTTGACAAGAATTTGTTAAACCCCATTTTAGAATTTTATACCGCCCTTCAGTGACCCAGTTTCCGTTGGACTATCTCGGATTAAAAGATAAGCTCAAAGATTGATGATAGATCATGTTTTATTAAAGTATTTTAATCAATGATTAATCTTCCTCCAAATGATCTTCAAGCTTCTTGCCTCTCGTTTCTGGAAGGCACCAACAAGCTACAACTCCTATGATAGGAGCCACAGCAAACACCATCGGGGGGATCCAAAAGGCCTGAACTCGTAGGCCGCCTATGAATGGGGCCAACATAGACCCCACACGGTTGGCGGCAGAAGACAACCCGAGTCCCATATTGCGCGCCACCGTTGGAAACAATTCCGTCGTATACACGTACCTGAAATTTAATTAATCTAATACATAATCATATACATAGATGGTCATCCCGTTCTCGTCCCACTTACGCCCTCACTATGTCTTGACCATAAAAGTAACAAGTATTATAAAATTTAAATAATAATTAAAACATTACATGAGGGCATAGACGGCTCCTCCGCAACTGATGCCAATAGACCCTGCGATCAAGTTTAAATAGTACCACTCATCGGGAAGAACCAGAACTCCATTACCAATACTGCTTAATATATAGAAGCTCATAATGGCCAATCGTCTTCCGTACCTCCTGGACATATACGCACCCACCAGAAAACCAGGCAACTGAAACAGAAAAATATCATCTGAGATTTTGCTAGAGACTACCACAACACACTTGGAGTAATCCGTAACATTTCAGGTTTCCGGATATTTAATTTCTCCACTAACCTCAAGAATGCCCACCAAACCGAAAGCTAGTAAGCTGTTGGAACTGGTTTGTCCAAAATATTGGTTAGATCCATAGAAACTCAGCCCACTTGTGAACCAAATCACACAAGAGCAGAGGTTCTTGATCCTTAAGCTGGGCAGCGTTACAAGGTCTTTAAGTGTCGCTTGTCTAATAACCTTCTGAGCAGATCCCCCTTCATCGGCAAAGCTTTCTACAATCGATTTCATATCGTTTCTTGGAAGTTTGTTCCTGGAATTGTTTATTTAAAAACTAACATAGTTCGCTTACAAGAATAGAAAATTACGAAGTATTTCGCATACCATTTTGCTGCTGATGTCATAACAGCACAAGCTTCGTCCAATTTACCTCCAGCGATCAACCATTTTGGTGATTCTGGTAACCAGAATACGTACGTCAAGTATATGAGTGTAATAATAGCGAATCCAACACTAAACCCTCTCCAAGTTCTGGTGCAGTACGCAATTAACACCATCAGTACCCAGCCGATGGAGATTGGTATGACGTAGATACCTCCCAGTAGTTCTCTCTTCGTCGGGCCGAAGATTTCCATGAGTAGAACCAGGGAAATCAACATTGTGCCTCCATTGGCGCTTCCCAATAAGAACCTGACTACGATAAATGACCAGTAGTCTGGACAGAAAAGCAAACCGAAGCTCATACATGTCTGCAGTGTCCCGGCAAAGATCAGACTCAATCGGCGCCCATACCTGCAGTAGCAAACGGAATAATTGATAATAAAATGTTTATTTATAATACAACTCATTGACATAAAACAAAACCAAATGATATAAATGTTTCAGACATTGAAATGTTTGTAACTGAAAAAGTTACAAAGAACAAACTCGATTTTATCAACTTCAAATAATAATTAAATAAACATTACCTGTCAGAAATGATTGCAAACACTACACTGCCGACCAAGATGCCGAACATTAAAATTGTCTGCGCGAAGTCGGCGAGCCAGGCTTTGCCACAAACCAGATCCCACTGTTTTATAATGCTGTTCTCAAAATCATTGTAATACTCGTAACTCTTGCAATCACTATAGCACGTCATATTCAACAGTTCATCTGTAGCGTTGACTCTTTCCAAACATCGAAACGTAGTTTTTGGAGCCATGAATATGATCGCAAAATGAATGCTGGGCAACGCCCCCATTGATGGAATCGCTACCATAGCAAATATGAACAGTTGCCATCTTCCAATTTCTCCGATGGCTTTCGAATATGGATCTTCGTGTTTAATTTCTTCTTCTAGCTTCGCCATGATCGCACGGATTGATGTGTACGTCTGTTTAGTCCAACTGAGAAGTTAGTTTTTGTTTGCTAATTAGGATAAACTTGTAAGTGTTTTCAAATATGTTTGGACATCTAACAATAGCAACTGTATCGTCTCATAGGCGTCTTTAAAACTCGCATTTTTGTTTCAGCTCTTGCATGGAACGAATCCTTTACAATGAAATTGGTTTTACCTACGTACATTGTTTTAAAATGCTTTACATCGCAGTTTGTTCCTGCGATGTAAAGCTAGACAAGTGTAAGACTTGCTTCAAAATTAAATTTAAATCCAATTTGGCCAGCGACCACAAATCAAAACTCTGCCCACGGCGCAGTACAGTTAATTGTGGTATGCAGTATTAAAAATCTATAACCAAAATAAATAAATATTCGGGACACTTGAACACACGGTCGTCTGACCCCAAACTAAGCAAAGCTTGTACTATGGCGGCCAGAGACTGATATACATACTTATATACTTTTAAATACATACTTACATATATATTAACACCCAGACATAGAACTAACACAAATATTAATCACATGAATGTTTGCCCTAGGTGGGAATCGAACCCACTCTCAGAAGGCAGGTTCACTACCGACTGAGCCGCCAAGGCAGTCAAAAATGTCGTGTGGTTTAGTATATCATAATCTTATCCTAACTAATGTCATAAATGCGAAAGTGAGTTTATTCGTTTGTTTGTTACGCTTTGACGACTTACTACTGAACCGATCTTCACGAAAGTTACTCGTATTATACAAATTGTCAGAGGCACAGAAAAGGTTATAAGGTATATATCTCCCGGGACCGCGAGTGAAACCGCGGGGCGCAGCTACTAGCATCTTAACAAACTAAGTTTTTGGTGTGTAAAATTATTTATGCCGCTCTTCTGACTTACTTGGCTCCTTTATAAACATCTACTTGCTCTATATCTCGTCGTCGGCTACTAAAATGTAGTGAGTCGTGATATTTTTAAAGTGCCTTCTCGCTGAAGGCGCTCCCGAGTGACTTTAAATGTTCCGGCTGTTTCGTCTTCTTGCTGTGCACCCTACCCGACTTCATTTCAGGCGGCCACCATTTTGGCAGCATCCGTAACTTTAAGTCGCACCTTTCTTATCTCCTCTATAAATAAATAAACTTTGTTACTTTCAGAGCATCCTAGGCGAGTTCAACCGCGAGCAAGACGCGTTCATCAAAGGCCAGGGCAACCCCACCGCTGCCGTGGCACCGTGGATCGGAGCACCCAACGAAGCCGGCCTGAAGGAGGAGTGCCTCTCTCTATCTACTGTGAGTACTACGCGTTTACTTAACCAAATACATTGAGTGATCGCGTCCAGATATTTGTATCAAGTTGCTTCAGTACCTCAAATTAGCAGCCTAAATATTTAATTGTTAATAGAGAAGTGCGATGAAATCTTCAATCATTTCTTCCTGTATGCTGACGAAAATTTACCGCTTCTGTAAATATAGCCATCCTTTGTAACCTGTCGCTCATAGGTTTTGATCTAGCTTTATCTTGCAGTATATCTGGCGTTGTCAACCTGGTATTGTGGTCTAATACCTTGTTGTGTTTGTGATTTACGTTTACCTATTGAACAAACAGCGTTTTCAAAAACTAATTCTAATTCTCTCTAAATATCTAAATCTCTACTCTAATTCAAAAACTAATCTTTTCTGCGAGCCAACTAGAGTAACGGAGACCTCATCTACTTGCATAGACAATATTTTCTCAAGTTGTAAAACAAAAGATTTATCACTTTTTAACGGAGTCAGGTCAGATCACAAGGGCCTTGCAATTAAATTTGAAATTGATAAAATAAAGAAACCATCTTTAGTTGAGTGTAGACCATTAACGAAAGGTAGGTTAAAACGACTAAATAATTGCATAGAGTCGAAACTTATTTTAACTGATTTTTCTGTCAATAACCCTAATGACAGTTATGAAAAATTATTTAAAATAGTTAGCAATGAATTTAATGAAATTTGTCCAAAGAAGAAGATTCAATTCAACCAAAAAATACAGTTTAGTGACTGGGCGACCAGAGGTATACGAAAAAGTAGAGATGTTATGTATGATTTATATAACAAGAAATCTCTGACATCTAGTAAGGATTTTCATGACTATGTTAGAAAATACTCGAAAACTTTTAAGTCGGTTTGCATTCGCGCTAAAGCTTTGTTTATAAAAGATAAAATTCAAAAATCCGATAATAAAATAAAAGCTGTCTGGAAGACCATCAACACAGAGACGGGAAAAAGTAAGTCGAGGGATTCAGAATTTACGCTGGTAGTTGAGAATCAGCCGGTTTCTGATGCAAAATCGGTAGCCAACTCTTTTGAACATTTCTTCTCTAGCATACCCTTTGATGCCACCAAAACGCTTAACTCGTCTCCAGATGATGCAGGTGCTTTTCTAAAAGAACACTTCTCGCGGGATATACCAGACTTTCGGTTCAGATACACTTCCATCTCTGAAATTATCAAAACTTTCAAAAGCTTAAGAGTTAAATCTAGTGAAGATTTATGGGGATTATCAGTAAAAGTGTTAGAGTCTTTAATAGAAACTATTGCACCACACCTCATGGTCATATTTAACATGTGTATTGACAGAGGCACATTTCCCGATTTAATGAAAAACAGCAAAATTACCCCTATCTTCAAATCGGGTAGTAAGTCAGATCCCTCGAATTACAGACCCATCTCTGTGCTTCCGGCTTTGAGTAAAATATTTGAAAAGATTATACTTAATCAACTGTTGTGTCACTTTAACATACACAGTATATTAAACGAAAATCAGTTCGGTTTCACGAAAAGTAGATCAACAACAGATGCGGGAGTTCGATTAGTTACGCATGTGATGGAAGCTTGGGAGAGTTCACAGGATGCCATCGGTGTCTTTTGTGATCTTTCCAAAGCGTTTGATTGTGTAGAACACCGCACCTTGATCCGTAAATTACACCACTACGGAATTCGTGGAATCGCTCTAGATCTTGTCGAGTCATATTTAACTGATAGACAAAAAAAAGTGGGAATTAATGGCGTCACATCTTCCGGATCTTTAGTTACAATGGGAGTACCACAAGGTTCTATCTTAGGCCCGTTCTTATTTTTGGCGTATATAAATGATTTGCCGTATATGGTTAAGGACCTTACAGACATAGTTCTATTTGCTGATGATACATCTCTTATTTTTAGAACAGATAGGAAAGATAGTGAACTTGTGCATGTGAACAACGTACTGACTATTATTTCGAGATGGTTCGCTGCGAACAATTTGTTACTAAATGCAAAAAAAACTAAGTGTTTAAAGTTTTCCATGCCTAATGTTAGATATATAGAACCAAACGTAATGCTTGAGGGCGATAAACTTAACATAGACAAGGCGACGGTGTTCCTGGGTATAAGCATTGATTCCAAACTGCAATGGGGTCCACATATTAGTGCTCTGTCTGGGAGACTTAGTTCTGCTGCTTATGCGGTTCGCAAGATTAGGCAACTGACGGATATAGCTACAGCTCGGATGGTTTACTTTGCTTACTTCCACAGCATAATGTCATATGGCATTTTGCTGTGGGGATCAGCTGCTGAAGTGGAGGCCATTTTTATTTTGCAAAAGCGAGCGGTCCGCGCTATCTACGGAATGGGTCCCCGTGAATCATTGAGAGATTTATTTAAAGAAATAAATATTTTAACTTTACCTTCTTTATATATCTTTGAAAATATTATGCACGTTCGCAAAAATCTACATAAATTTAAATTGAACAGTGACTATCACAATTATAACACTAGAAATAAGGATAGGATAGCTGTACAGAGATTTAGACTGACTAAGTCAAGAAAGTCATTTTTAGGCAACTGCGTTAGTTTTTACAATAAAATCCCGAAAAATATAACAGGGCTCACCGAGGGAAAATTCAAATCACATGTAAAAACTACATTAAGGCGAGCCTGGCCAGAAAACGTCTAGCAAGAATCAACTTTCCTCTAAGATAAACCATGGTTTTTATTGTGGAAAAAAAAAAATGTTATTCTTAAGCATGTTTTTAAGTGGAATCATAAATCTGATACATGTAATGAATAACTTCACTCTATAGAAAAAAAATCCAAAGTCACCTCTATTTGGTATTTTAAACACGATTTGCGACTTGATTTTTACAAATCATATTGCTTTTTTATTTTTTTTACGAATTACAACGCAATAAGAAAATGGAATCATAAATAAAAATGCTAAAAAGTGAACATGGTAATTTTATATGATTTTTTATCACGAATTCATGGTAAAAAGGCGCGTTTGCGTGACCGCCAGTCCGCCCGCAGACACCGTCGACGCCGGACGTGTGCCAAATTTTTGTGATCTCCGCAGTGCCGCACACACCAACACCAACCAAGCATTTAGTTTTGCCATAATATGTAACAAACATAATAAACGAAAAAAATGCTCAAGTCTGGCTTTTAGAAAATCGTACGAGTCAAGGAGCAAACGTCGGTAAGTAGAGAAACTTCTACTAGATTAAATTGGTAATCATTGTTTTTATTTACTAGAATCGACATTTCTTGCATTGCTTTTTGTAGTCAGATGATGTATCAACAAATCTATTAGTACCTACTTATATTCGTTTTAGTGTTTTTAAATATTATACTCATCATCATAGATACTTTTTTGTCTCTTTACGTGTATTCACGATGTAAATACCCGGCCTAGTGGTATACCTACTAGTGATATTTATGTAGTTATACCTACCTACAGTTACAGTTTTTTTTGCAGAAGAAACAAACAAACTCCAATGACTTTGGAATTGACGAAACGTAAGTACCTATCTACCTTTTGTATCACGCAGGGAGGTGGGTGTTCTGCGAAGTTTTGACTATGTCGGTCACCATTTATTATTTCACCCAGACAACTTGTGAGATACGGATACGGAGCGACGTTCATACTTTCATTTTTCCTGAGCATTCTACACTGCACAACGAGTAAATACCCGCCCTAGTGGCATACCAGTGATATTTATATTTATATAGTTATACCTACTTACACGAATACCTATCTTACAGTTTTGTTTTTTTTTTTCAGAAGAGTACTACAACCAAATTTAATAAACTCCGATGACATTGGAATTGACGAAACGTAAGTACCTACCTACCTTTTGTAACATGCAGGGCTGCGGATCTTCGCTAAGTTTTGACTATATATGTAGGATGTTAGGTGAGATACGGGAAGACGTTTATACTTTCATTTTTACTGAGCAATCTGAACTGCACAACGAGTAAATACCCGACCTAGTGGCATACCAGTGATATTTATATTCATATAGTTATACCTACTTACACGAATACCTATCTTACAGTTTTGTTTTTTTTTTCAGAAGAGTACTACAACCAAATTTAATAAACTCCGATGACATTGGAATTGACGAAACGTAAGTACCTACCTACCTTTTGTAACATGCAGGGCGGCGGATCTTCGCTAAGTTTTAACTATACAGGATGTTAGGTAAGATACGGGACGACGTTCATACTTTCATTTTTACTGAGCAATCTGAACTGCACAACGAGTAAATACCCGGCCTAGTGGTATATCTAGTAGTGATATTTACGTAGTTATACTTACCTACATGAATACTTATCTTCGTTTTTTTTTTTTTTTTTGCAGAAGAGTACTTCAAGAGAATGTAATAAACTCTGATGACATTGCAATTGACGAAACGTAAGTACCTACCTTTTTTTTGTAACATGGAAGGTGGCGGATCTTCGCTAAGTTTTGACTGTACTGTATGTATGTAAATTATATAGGGTGTTAGGTGAGATAGGGGACGTCGTTCATACTTTCATTTTTGACTGAGCAATCTGTACTACACGAGTGTTTGGTAGCGTTTGAGTTATAGCCGTATGATTTGAACACATCTAGGCCTGATTAGTACTGCAACGTGATTTAGGCTGTTTTAAAGAAAACTCGTAAAGTTGTATATTCGTTTTTAACGATTAGCGAAAATCGAGCATTTCGGTAAATCTTGTAAGTACGGCTTTTATAAACCTACGACTGGTATGGATGTGTTCGTCGTTGCCTTTGAAATTC
Organism: Peribatodes rhomboidaria; assembly: GCA_911728515.1. Lineage (NCBI taxonomy): Eukaryota > Metazoa > Arthropoda > Insecta > Lepidoptera > Geometridae > Peribatodes > Peribatodes rhomboidaria. Next base: position 1,002,275 of record OU452184.1, on the reverse strand, counting down.
GAAACTGCCGGTTGTAAGAAGCGATAGCGGGGACACGCGAAGCTATGTATATACGTCACAAAGATGGCCGCCGTTGTAGATTATTGCTTATATCTCGAGTTCTATCTCATCAAATCAGTTGTTTGAGGTGTCATTTGAAAGCTCATTTATTTATAATGTAGTTGTTATATAATTATGTACATACATACCAACAAGCTTGAACGACAGCTTCCGTGCGCGAGTCCGACTCGAACTTGGTGGGTTTTTTAGAATTTTTATATTTTGAACTTTTGGACATCATACTTATAAATATTTATTTTTATTTTGTTTTAGGCACGTGGATGACATTGACCCTGTTTCACTCCGCGTGGTCATCATCCTGCGTCAGTCATGGTTTGATGGGGGGTATCCTCTCACGGCGTCACAAAGCTTTGTTTTTGTGAAAAGGGGGTTAAAACTTCTGCCAAAGTGTATCAAGAGACCGTCTTATATGGTGTTGTACAACCCCTTAGCAATACACTTTTTAAAAATCTACCGTGGAGTTTCCAACTAGACTCTGCACATGGTCACAAGGCGCGAACTACCCAAGCCTGGCTGGAAGCCAATGTTCCGGACTTTATAAGGGCTGAAGACTGGCCCTCCTCTAGCCCAGATCAAAACCCCCTGGACTACAAATTATGGTCAGGTTTAAAGGGCATGGCCTCTAAACGACACGCTGACATAGAGTCACTTAAGAAATCTTTGAAGCAAGCAGTGGCTAAATTTCCCATGGAAACGGTCCGTAAATCCATAGATTCTTGGCCAGGCCGACTAAAGGCCTCTATCAAGGCCTAATGTGGTAATTTTGAATAAAATAATAGTTATATTTTTGTTAAGACTTCAAAACATATGTAAATATAACTTTTATTAACATTACATTACTGTATAAAAAATTAATGCATTTTCATTTGTAACAGAACTTATGGCTAGACATGCATACATATCGTCACGCTTTTCCCCGAGGGGGCTGGCAGAGGTGTAATACAACACCCACATTTCGCCGGACGATATTCAGTCCCAAATGTGACAGGGGGCGAGCCTGTCGCCATACACCGGGCTCCAGTTATGTAGCACATGACACACAATACGCACATATGTTCACACAATGAACAAATTGGTGCGTGCCGTCGGCTGGGTTCGAACCCAGCAGAGCAAAATTGCCACTCCCAACTAGACTGCCATCGATTCTACAACTATATCACAGAACAAATAATAATACTACGTACCTATAGCTATAGAATGTATATTTTGTATTGAATGTTTTGTTAGTACTAGCAGAATGTCCGCCACTTCGTACCCAGGGTATGTATATATCCGGTATAAGTTTACTCGATTCTTTCATAATTATTGTTCAAAATTATATCTGAATCGTGTAGTTTTTTTAACTTAGTAACATTTAACAAACCATACAATATTATTAGTACGCACCTAATGGTAAATTAAGGTACTTAATTAAAATTGTTATTACCATTGTTATACAATATACCCAAAAATAATGAAATTTACTATGTTGTATTATTTAATGAATACCGGTAGTTACACAATCATTCCAACACCCTGTATAAATATTTGTCCTAATAAGGATAACAAGTAGCCTATGTGTCAATCCAGGGCATAAGCTAACTCCGTTCCAAATATGATCTTCATCCGTCTAGCCGTTTAGGTGTGAATAAGTGAAATACGAGTAAGTACCTAACTTCCACACACAATCGCAATCTTTTGTATTTATGAGTGTGAAGTGTGATAAAATGGAAATATGACACTACCGGTAAAATGAAACTAATGCCACGACTGCTCACACATCAAAAATACAACAACTCGTGGACATGAGATTGGTTGTACCTATATTGGCTTGAACGGCATTTTTTAGATTTTTTTTTGGTTGGCATCAAATAAAAAATGTTCATAAAATGGATGAGTACAATGACGGACGGATTATTTTATCGATTTCCTAAAAATGGGTGTTTAGGTACTCGATACCATAACGTGACTGACGGGTGAAAGACGTGCGCGCGGCGCATCGCACACAACTTTTGTGTCGCGTGAATGAATACGTCGCGCTCCCAAAAAGTGCGGCCTGAGGTAGAGTAAAATACCTAAAGTTCTGGGAAAGCCTCGCCTTAATGAAAAGAGGATATTATAAGGTTAAGAATTATTTAGAAGATAAAGATGTCTGGAGCCTTCCACTTCCGCCAAGTAGCCACAAATATTTATAGATATTACCTAGTTGTAAGCCAAAATTTGTGAGACTAATTTATTTATTATTTGAAAAAATAATGCCCCTCAGTTTCTTGCCTGTTCTTCTGAGTAGAGGCTTTTTATTCGAACAAGGCGGTCGAGTCTATTTAAATAACTTTGACGTTCATAAGTGTATCTTTGATACCTAAATTGAATAAAAACATTTTGACTTTGACTTTGACTTTGAATTGAATCGATCGATCGACCTAATTGAATTGGGTTCGATCCCCGGCCGGGCAGATATTACACCCTACTAATATTATAAAAGCGAAAGTTTGTAAGAATGGATGGATGGATGTTTGTTACTCTTTCACGCCAGAACGGCTGAAAAGATCTAGATGAAATTTGGCACAGAGATAGATTATAGTCTTAAATAGCACATAGGATACTTTTTAACCGCGGGTGAAACCGCGGGGCGCAGCTAGTAACTTATAAGTACGTCAATAGCATCCTCAAATATTGCCACTGCTCTCAAATATTTTCTGCAAAAACTGTGTTAGTATATCAGCCATTTGAAGACGCATCAGTAACCAACCAGCAACAGCAAATGGTTGTCGTAGCCAAAATCGGTATTGAATGCATTATCATCATCGTGTTCCAGGACCGGCGGAACTTCGTGCGTGCGCCGCCAGCGGGCGTGGAGTTCGACTTCGACTACGACAAGATGTACCCGGTGGCGCTCGCCATCATGACCGAGGATCCCAACCTCGAGAAGATGCGCTTCGACCTCGTGCCCAAAGTGTCAGTACTCCTCTAAACGGCTTTATTTATCTTCACTTGTATGTTTGTTGTTTATTTCTTGTTTGATTGTTCCAAATCTTGCAATAGTTTTACAACTACTTCTACTAAAACGATTATAAAACTGCATAACATATCATCACGCCCTTCCCCCGAGGGGGCTGGCAGAGGTGTATTACAACACCTACACTTCGCCGGACGATATTCAGTCCCAAATGTGACAGGGGGCGAGCCTGTTTCCTGACGTTAAACGTCTTCCATACAAACTGTTATAGGTGATGTTATAGCTTAGGATATCATCTAACAAGTGTTATAGGTGATATCCCATTTATCTTACAAAACAAGCCTATGTCAGAGGCCTTCAGGTGGCCTAAATACTTTTACACTAGCTAGCTACTCGGCCAATAAAACTTTTACACTTTGGTCTGTAATTTTTGTTCTCTTGCTTTTGTGTTGGCAGATAATAATGAAACTTCCTTTTTTGATGGCTTAATATATAGTACGTTGCAACAAGACACGTTTTCTTCTTCTTTTTTCTGCCAGGAACCCTTGTACAAAAATAAAAGAAGAAAAAAGACATTGAGATTTCGTGTTCATTTAGTAATATTTCACACATGATTTTCTTAAAAATTACAATAACATTGCCTTGAAATTTAGCACGGGCTTTGTTAATGTAATCTCTGCCAGTTGTCATTTTCGCATGAGTGGAAAAAAGCAAAATCGATGTACTCGTACCTACATAATATTAGTTTTGTTAGTTTGTAAGGCATAGGTTACTGCAACTATAAACTCTTGACAATATTCAACCGACTCTATTGCATAACATTTCAGCATCACCGAGGAGAACTTCTGGCGGAACTACTTCTACCGCCTCTCGCTGATCGTGCAGGCCAACGAGGCCGACCACTCGGGCCGCCAGCTCAGCGCCGAGGACTCGCAGGGTGAGTGGCGGAGCACCGCAGCTTCGCTCGCACGCGCACGCGGCCTGGGTGATGCTGTAAACTGTTAACTCTGCGCCATTGTCAGATCTTAGTGTTTCTGGTGATCCGATGTTTTCAAGTTGCATCTTTTGCGATTGGATATCCAAATGGGCAATGGACTGAGTAGTAAATACGATAAGCCCGTATCCTTTATGTCCATGACCTTAAAGGGGTCCTAATATTTTTTAATGAGAACCAACCTAATAATTCGGTTTTTCTAAGTTTTAAAAGTGTTTGGTTAAATGTAAAGACTGTTCATATAAAATACAATCCGAGTCCGGCAAAACTATAGTTTACAGCATTACCAATGTCAATCTGATGATAACGCTGTAGTAAAATTGTCTTCGAAGTACTCAATCAACATTTTCTTTCAATTAGACCCTCTAAATAGCAGACAGTACAAACATTTCATTTGACATTATGCTTTTTTCTGTTATTTCATTTTATTTTCCATGTTTTTTTGTTTTCCCGATCGTTTAGACGAATCATCGTTAAGCGAAGTAGGAATGGAGAAATCGTCCCAAGAAACCATCGACGATGTCAAGAAACGAATTAAGTCTTTGAAAGTCGATAAGGAGAACGACGATGGTAAGACTTGACAAAATTACTTGAAAAATATTTTGACTATTAACAATGCAACAACTGACAAGGTCACTTGACGACGGTATTTAAAATATCACAAAAATCTTACTTATTCAATTTATTATAAGTTAATTTTATTTTGTTAAATTGCACACACATAGCCAAATTGTTTTTATTATTTCCTTTTGATTTTCAATTTCATGTAAACACACGAAAAACTTTTGATTGGCACAAATGATAACCAACTTTGAGGAATATAAAAATTATAGCATTGCATGTTCCTAATAATATTTTGTAACATGTTATTTTTTCCAGCACTTATCACCATGATAATTATAAATTACTTTAGGCTCGCCATTGTTAATCACACTATTTTTAGTATCACCATTTAAAGAGAAAACATGCGATTAGCATTAAACATATATACCTAAACATTACCTAATATTTCATTCATATCACAACCAAGCCAAACTTCATAATGTCGTCTTTCTCGTTGGTCGTTGAAATACTCGCTAAATGCAACATGTTTTTCTTTCCCTGGAATGCAGCTTAAGCCAGACGCACGGACATCTAAGGGGCATCCGCAATCATAATAACACCAGTATTTCACGGTTCTATAAATTTATCTACTGTGCACACAAATTAGGTTGTTAGAATTCTGTCGCCCCTTTCCTACACGATTCTCAGTACAAAACTGAGAAATCTAAACGTACAGTGAAGTGAAATAGATGATCCAAACTTAACGGTGGATAAAGTATAGAACTGTCTCGAATCTGATCGATACGTAGCTTGCGTCGGGCGGAGTAAAATAAAGCTATTCAAAAGCTCCTAAGTCATAGTGAAATTGTTTGATCTTGATAAAATAATGCCATTACAATTCTTGTTAGATTTAGTGGGTACGCACATGTATCGTCAGAAGAAATAAAAATCTTATAATCTCGTTATATCACAGTAATGGTTAATACCATCTTTACTTTCATTACCCAGCGTGTAAAATGTATATATTGAGTTCTTCTAAGTACATACAAATGTATGTACAGTCTCAGAACCCTTCATGGAATTCAAGTAATACCTATACGATGTTGTCATATTTTCTCGCTCGGTCGAATAGCATAGAACGAGTCATGGCATTATTATGTCAAGTACCCTTATATATGTCACTGTTATTCCTCTCACCTTTTATATAATTTGAGCGTTGAATATGTATAGAATTTATGGCTGTTCGCAATCTATTGTTTATTTCTTACTATAAAAGTTTATAATCTATATCACTGTGTCATATCTTCATCCTTGTTGTTATCTCGTGTGTCGTATATATGAATTAAATTAATGTTATATATGACAATATAGCTTTTTGGTCCTATAACTGATAGATTTTAATAAAAATGTATATATCGCTGTTTGATTTTCACGTCGTGTCGTTTTACTGGTTCTATGTCGGTCTGTATTCCAATAACTTGAAATAAAATGATTAATATTTCACATATTTAGCGCTGCAGAATAAATTTCATCACTGAGCCTGCTATTGGTGTAATAAGCTCACTAAACTTGAATTGTATACTTGTCTATTCAAATTTTCTTAATGAAACCTATTTTAATGTCTACTGAATGTTATATATGTCTAAGTATAAATAAGGTTATAATAATAGCTGTAACACCACACAGTTCATTCGATTTGGCTCAGTAGCGTTAACTGTAAGTATTTACTGTTCCAGTTTTGACATTGCTACTTTGACCTTCTTTTACTTTCTAACGCTTTCCCACTTCCAACGCTTCCAGTGTTTGTGTCTACCTTTCTTGTTATCATTTTCTATCTTTGCTTTGGTATTTCTCAAGGTTGGTCATCGCTCGGACTTACTTAGTTTACGATTTCGCCTTCGTTTGGTTTGCTGAGTGTAGCAATGTTGAAACTTTTATGTTGTACATAAAACGGTGTTGTCAGATCTTTAACATTTCTTCCTTCTATCATAGCAAAGTTCCAACGTTGAGAATAACAGTAATTTTAACTCTTTTGTCTTCGATAGTAAAACGCGTAAGATTCAATTTTAAACCTTTATAAAGTGACATAACCAATTTGGAACAGTGACATATCACTAGTTGGTGACAGTCAATTAATACAACTTACTGCCGAATTTTTAACATCATTTCCGAAGCCTTCTACTGACAACACACCCGTCTCTTCCCGTTTCGTTTTGTAATTATTTACAACTAGTATTTAGGTCAATATTAATCTGAGGAATAATCCAATGTTATTAACAAGTTGTGTAGAATTTTAGATTGTAAACTCATGTATAATGATATATAGGTATTGGAGGGTGTGGAAGGGGAGTGATAGTATCGTACAGGCCTAGAATGCTGTCGCCGTTTTTTTTCGACCTTTGCTATTAAGGATAATAAATACCATACGCCAACGCTTCTGACAGTCGTAATCACAGAATAGATGATGTTGCACTCTTGCTCGCACTTGGCAAAACGTAGTATAAGACGCGAACGAGACAGCTATATTTTTTATTTAGTTGGTGGTTCACTTCCAAGGGCCTTGATACAATCGTTTACCCTCATGATTTTTTATCGACATGGCATAACATCATTATTGGTCTCACTTATCTCGGAGTCAAGATGTTCTGCAAGATGATTGTTGTTTTCCAATTCATTGTGGTGGTGTATTAAATTGGATTACGACCCTTCAATCTTTTTTCTATGACCCTTGTCGCAACAAGATTATTAAGGATTGTACAACATTGTCACTTTATTATTGCGACTGCCGTGAGTGTGACTATTATAGTATTTGTTATCCTTATTCGTCCTCGTGGTGCGTTGCACCTCTCGGTATACATTTGCACGGTGGCGTCGAACGTTTCATAATGTTATTAATCGGTGTCCATTATAACCAAGTATTTACTCGATAGATCTGATATTCTATATCTTTGAGAATTGAATAATTTGGCTATTGTGTGTTCGTAACGTCGCCAATTCTTATCGCAATATATGACAACAAGTTTCTGTTTATATTAAATTCCCTTCAAGATTTATTACTAGTATATAAAATTTTAGTTGTGCAGTAATTAGCGACGGTATGTAATATTTAACGACACATGAATAATTGTTTAGTAAAGTTACAACGTATAGTTACAGAATGAAAATATTGGCATTTATAGTTAGTTATTATGAATTGAAATAATTATATTATTCTAAAATAATATCGGTGTTGTTATTTCGTAACCATTTTAGTGAAATATATATAGGTATTAGCTTAATTAGTACAATGGTTAATCGATTAGTTACAGGTAAAATAATAATTTCAACCGTAAACGGTATTGCAATACTATTAATTAGGGCAACCGAGTTTATATATAATTATTATATACTCTGAACTTAAAGTCTTTCTTTATTAAGTAATTAAGTTTTAGATTAGTTATTCTGAGACTTGGAGATCAACACAATTGCTGTCTCATTAACTAAATGTAGGTCAGACCATAATGAATTTAATATTGAACTTACAGTAAGTATTAAGTAGCTAGGTACATTAGTAGATTTGCTGACGTAAGTATGGCAGTATGGAAGTACTAAAATATTCTAAGACTCGGCCAAAATCAACGTCAAGTAACTCTATTAAACGTTACCTCAAGCTGAAACTTCACGGCCCCCTATTCTGACGCGTAAGATATTGGTCATTGTCTCTCTCGCTTGAGTAGTCACAAGAGTGAGAGTGACAAGATAATATTTCACGCGTCAGAATAGTCTCTGATTGGCTGTGACGTGTAGCGGGTCGGTAATTTGTGTCCAAGCAACGATAAGGCTGCGTACCCATCGGAGATGTGCGAAGGTGCGGAGGTGCGAAAAATCCACCAATAGCATCACTTCATTGGCTAACGAAAGCGAGGTCTTAGTCTACTGACAAATCGGCAGTTGTTTATCCGACGAAAACTTGAGGATCGTTGATCCCATCTTCGTAAAACTCTGCAGGCAAGTAGTTTATGCAATACAATGTTTAAGTTTGAATGTGGGCAAAATCTGTCCAGGGGTTATGAAGATATAGAGGTTTTCCCTTAAACAAATCTTTAGTGAATTTCCGCTTTAACGACGCATTAAGTACTCCAAGAAATATGCGTCCAATTGCACTGATTTACTATTCACTGCCTAATTTTGTCCATTTCGTACAAACAACAACAGAACTGGGGGCTTACCATGATATCTTATTGCCATGATGGTTCAGTTTTGTTTTCGTCGCTGCGCGACCATGGACCTTGTTGCGCGGCGATACGATTCACGGTTGTGCATCGTCGGAAACAAAACGTAACCATCATAGAACACATGGATGACACGGTGTCCTGTAGATGTCCTGTAAATGTTGTTTAAAGGAACAGTTTGAAGATGAACTTCCGCAAAGTAACGCCTGATTCAATCAACTATACAGACATGGGGGTAGCGAGGTCTCAGTTCCAGGCGAGCCACTAATTCATTCAGCGGACTGATCCTATTGGTGGATTCTCCTCACTCATCTCCAGTACGCAGCCTTATACTGGAACTGCTGCTAACCCGCCGGTCGGTGTTCCAGAGCAATGGGAGAAAGAGCTGGAGGCTGAGCTGAAAGAGTACGAGGTGGTGGCAGACAAGGCGCCTGATGACAAGCACTGGGAGAAGGAGTGCGAGGATCTGCTCGGGGACGACGTGGACCTCAAGTAATGCAGCATCACAGGTCGGAAAATTATGTTTACCTATAACAATAGGGGCCTAGATAAGTTGCGTTCGAACGATTCAATTTCTACAATTGCTAACGCTCGAACTTTACCTGCTGATTGGACGAAATGCGAGCTATACAGGGTTATAGGTAGTTCACCAAAAACCTCTTAAGGGTTCATAGTCCTCAACAATATGAACAACTTTTCTGTGTACCTTGTATTTCGTATTTATCACGTGTACTTATTGTCATCTCGCCCAATCAGCAGCGAAGGTACGAGCGTTAACGATTGTAGAAATAGAATCGCCTACAATCGATTGCAACTTATGTTAGACTCCAGATGTTACGTAAGGATGAACGGCGACGCTCGACCACCTACTTGCCCGATATCTGATGTAAAGTGTCTCGTGGGATAAGAAGAAGCACGAAGACCTAGAAGGTACCTACTTATTAACATGATCCAAAAAAAACAACGTCCAGCATTCTGGGAGTTAACGGACGTCACTAAGTGTTGCCCACGTGACTATTTTTGACTCTGAACGCTATAACTGGGAGAGTATATTACTTTATCATGCTTATTACCAGGTGCTACAAAAGGGTATAGTAATACTTATTATGGTTATATTGTTATACTCGTCAAAGTGAACAATTCAGCATAATTATGTGTATTTGCTGAATTTCGTAATAAATTATGAGTGCCCGTACAAACTTGATCACGTTACTCGTTGTTTTTTATTAGCAGACTTGATTGTTTTTGAGTTGAATAAATATATGACTGCCTCGGTGGCTCAGTCGGTAGCGAACCAGACTTTTGAGCTAGGGGGCGTGGGTTCGATTCCCACCTAGGGCAAATATTCATGTGATGAACATTTGTGTTTGTTCTATGTCTGGGTGTGAATATCTATTTAAGTATGTATTTAAAAGTATGTATGTATATCAGTCTCTGGCCGCCATAGCACAAGCTTTGCTTAGTTTGGGGTCATACGACCGTGTGTTCAAGTATCCCGAATATTTATTTATTTATTATTCAAATTTTTTTTTTTTTTGTAGTTTGCTTTGACGGGTAGATTAATATCCTAAAATATATACTACATCCTTCTGCGATACATGCGTCATCTATACTTCTATATACTAATATTATAAAATCGAAAGTAACTGTCTGTCTGTTTGTACGCTTTTCACGGCTAAACGGCTGAACGGATCTTGATGAAATTTGATAATTAGTTACAGTATATCACGAGGAAGGTTTTTGGATACAATTTTCTGAATAAACGTGAACGAAGTCGCGGGTAATAGCTAGTGTATTAAAAGTACGTACCTTATAGTTGTTCTAGGCCACAACATCACACACAAACTGGTGGTCAAAACGTGGTCTACGTTTGACCTACGTTTTTTATTCTAAAAAAAATATATCTTAGCAGCTAAGATATTTTACAGATAGGTAAACTATATTAATGGCTAAGACTTATTCATTGATATAAATTACCTATCTGTATTCTATCGCAATGGTCTTAGCTCATAAATGATTCAAGTTATTGTATGTCAATAAAGCTAAACTTAATTGGCAAATATAGTGTTTGCCCTTGTCTAATTAGAGAAACAAGTAAATTAAAAAGAAAAACAAAAAACCCGACTGCAAAATGTAATCTAACACTAGTAACAAATTTAACCTATGTCACTATCAAGACAATTTAAATGACACCTCTCATGTCGAAATTCATCATAGGCTGTAGGCCGTGCCAAAGAAATCTCACGGATACATGTATACATACCCACATACACATACTCGAAAAATATGGGTTAAGTTTTTTGAGCAGTCTTGTGCAGTCGGGTAAAAAAGTATAAATAATAATTTACCAAATTTTTTGTAGTTGTGTATTTTCCTTAAATTGATGTGTATGTCTAACACACAGACCTAAGATTTTTTTTTGCTTCGCAAAAGACCAACGAAGCGTGGGACAGAGAAGTCTCCATCGAAATGTAAACTCCACAAGAGAGAAAGAGGTCGCCTACAAATAAAATGTTAGTCAATAATTCTTTTGTCATTAATGACAGCGCGCCACCTGGGAACACGCGAAAATTCCTATGATTTATATTTTTACTAAAATAATTATAAATAGACTCAAAAGAGAGCAATTGTAACTAAATGCAGTTGTGTCATCTTGTGAGGTTAGCAATTGTGATGTGAATCCAAGATGTAACCCACAAAATTTGTCGTTTCATGGGTAAATATGAAAATTCAATTGTGATGTTTTTGTCTAAATTTTGTCTAAAACATAACATAAATTGGTTCCAAAAACCGATTTACCAGCGGTATGTTGTTGTCGTTTCTTCGTAACATCTATATTTCCTAGATGAAAGCAGAATTGGTGATGAAATTCAGCATTAAAATATTAGTTACTTTACGCTCAATTTTCACTAGAGATGGATAAAAAGATGACGTCATTATTATCGATAGTTTTTATCAAAGTTCATTAGGTAGGCGATAGGTTCAAATAGATAAACAAAGCATACATTTTTGAATCAATGCCATCAAAAGTAAATTGACATTCTTCCGAGTTTGTACTGAATGATGAGGCGTAAAACATTTTTGTATTAAATATAAGTATGTACCTTCAATTTCTGATCATCATTTTTAATTCAATTTACACATTTTGGGTGTCTTACATCCAAGTCTAATTTAATTATATTTAATTTAATTAAATAATAAATATGTAAATTATAAATAAATGTACAAAACCAATGAGATAAGTAACATTATCCTAATCCGTATACGAGTAAAATTGGTCAAGGGTCACAATTCGAAGCGAATTACTAGGATAGTATTATATTGATCTTATTATTTACTTTTCTTATGTTAATTTAGATACATGGTGACACTGATATCTAACTCTTCCGCCTAGCTTAACACCCGTTTAGTGATTAATATTCATTTTAGCTCAGCAGCGGTGTTACTTGGAACAAAAAACAACTCAATTGGTATGCGAAAGATTATATTTGTCGACAAGCACCCGGAGGACCATTTTTGGTCAATCGATAAATTAATAAGTACTTTTCACAACACTAATTTACTCACGCATGCGCAAACGTTTTTTTGTATCACTATCGAACTGTCACTGTCGATCTTTTACATCCTAGATCTGTGGTCTAACAAGTATTTTTTTCGGAAGGTGCTTTTGCAAATAATTATATAGTATAGTTTGCAGCTGAATATAAACATGTATTACTTACCATTCCTTGCCAATTGTATACTTATTCTGAATGTTATAATTAATATAATATGATATAATATAGTGTGTCTGTTTGTGATTTCAATGTTATGAAGAAATGTTTAGTAAATGACAAAAACATAATAATTAGGACTATGAAGAAAGCGCGTGTAGCTCAAACTCTTATGATAGTGTTGTTTAATATTTTTGTAATAATTATTGCACTTGTGTGAGCGCCCGGGGAAAATAAACGTATACATTCCAAGACGATCACTTTTTTAACTTTTGTGGTTTTACAATAAATGACTGAGAAATTACTAAAGGTTGGAGCAAACCAAATGCAAGTGCAGTCCGTACACAACTGCACAGTCTTGGCCGGTCCAGGCGCAGTTTGCGCGGTTCAGTAAATTATGATATTTTCAAAGTCAAAGTCAAAATGTTTTTATTCAATTTAGGTATCAAAGATACACTTATGAACGTCAAAGTTATTTAAATAGACTCTAGATATTCTATGAAAGGCGTCACACCGTAGCAGTCCGTATGCAGTAGCTGCGTGACACGGAAAACTCGTCGATGACGATCAATTGCAAGCACACACGCAGATACTCGTATGGGTACGTGCAGTGCAGTTACAGCGCGCTGCACGGGTGACGAACTTTTTTACTGAACGTCACACCAAGTCGTGTGCAGTGCATTCTGTGTACGTACGAGTATGTCAGATGCAGGTGCGTGCAGTTCGGTGTGACGGACTGCACTGCTCGCGGCACGGACCGGACTGATACCGGATTTAGTGTGTTCCAGTCTTTTCCTACATTTGAAGGGCTGTATCTTTTTGGCATTTTAGCTTTTGGCTTAGCCAGTTTTCCCTTATTCTGAACTCTATTTAAATTGTCCTGTCTAAAATCTAAATTGTCCACGTGTGTTACTAAAGGTCTGTTTAAGTAAGATAGCTGTGCGGTGCGGAAGGGGTGAGGCTACCTCAGAAACAGACTGAGTTTGGTTTTAGACCTGTAGTTTTTTACAAAAAGCAGTATTTTCACAGTTTTTTCCTCGGGTTTTGACCTTTGTTTTTTTGTATCAGTTCGCTAGGCTTGGTATTTGAAAAAACAGTGTATGGAGCGTGATATCCTTCACTTTTGACTGGCAAACATAAAGAGGCGTTTATACATATTTTATAATTTTAATATTACTCTAATTAAGAGATAAGAACTTATGTTAATGTTTTTTGGTACTTTTTATGAGAATACTGTAAATATGCGTTTTTTGTTTTAAATTATAAATATTATAAAGTACCTGTTCTTCATTTGTAATGTAAATAGCTGTATTATATTTTTCAAATTGCGTTTTTAGATTTTTCCTGATTTTAATCAAGATTTTCATACACCCGCGTTTGTTATTCATTTAACGTAAAAAATGTTTTATCATAGAGTAATTAAAACCTCTAACAAAAACCAATACACTACCGGAATGCGTCATGAGTACTTCCTTCAGTTTTTGTGAGGTTATATTTTTATTTTACTTCAAGTATGTGATTGGTCAAAGTTCAAGCACTACATATGTATCTTATTAACTAGGTGTAAAAAATAGACGGTTTGCAGAAATGCTTGTAAAAAAATATAAAACAGGTTATGTACTAATTAGACGATTTTATTTAGCTCCGCTCGTGTTTGTTTGTTTATTTGTTGTTTCAAATCTTGCAACAGTTTTTTCAACTATTTAAACCGATTCTTAAGGAACTTTACACACACATTTAGTTTTCTTGATAACACAAAATCAAAACGTGTAAACAGTGTTTATAATTATTAAGACGTTCCTATTATCTCACTTAGACTTTTTTGGAATATAATTTAATAACAAATAATAATATTGACTTGAGACTGCCTCGGTGGCTCAGTCGGTAGAAAACCTGCTTTCTGATCTAGGGGGCGTGGGTTCGATTCCCACCTAGAGCAAACATTTATATGATGAATATTTGTGTTTGTTCTATGTCTGGGCGTTAATATCTATTTAAGTATGTATTTAAAAGTATATAAGTATATATATCAGTCTCTGGCCGCCATAGTACAAGCTTTGCTTAGTTTGGGGTCAGACGACCGTGTGTTCAAGTGTCCCGAATATTTATTATTTATTATTATTACTTGGCACATATTTTTATTTCCTCTTTCTAGACACATTATGTAAATGTTAAGTGTTAAATTACTACAAGTTTATTTACTTACTTTTTGATTTTAAGATTTTTTTATTTCATTGTATTAAAATGATGTGGATGCTGATGACATCTCAACAAATTTTACATTAAAAATGAAGAATTTTGTGTAATAAAGTGAATATGTAATTAATTAAATAAATAATTTCAGAATGTACTACAATTTAACTAAATTGATGTGTAAAAATTAGCTGTTGCTGTAGGTCGATTAGTTTATATAAGGCCCACTTGCAGAATATTGGGTTAACTTTTTAAGTCGGAGTTAACTGCTCATCAGGGGTTAGATTGATAATAATACACATAGTACAAGCTATGCTTAGTTTGAGGTCAGACGATCGTTTGTGCAAAAATGTCCCGAATATTTTTTTAAAATCGTTTTGCGCCGCCACCAAGAATTAGAAGCTACCTTTGAGTTAATCTTTAGTGACATTGATTACATTTTAACCCTGAGTTAATTAACCCGTTAAAAATATAACTCCGTATCTTCTGCAAGTGGGCTTAGTACGTGTTATATGCATACATTCCTGTCTAAATAAAGCGTGTGTGCTATTACTGAAGACTTTTTATTACTTTAACATACCGGGTGTTCTATTTGACGTTAAACCTTATTCTTCTACATCTACATTAACAGAGACCGTGGAAGTACTCCATGACGGGGTTTAGTAGGTAACAGATACAAAAATTGGAGGAGCCGGCACGTCCCGTTTGATTTTAGGGGAGGGGGGTTCGGGCCCTCTGGCCTCCACCTCGCCTCCACTTCCACAGACAAGACATAAACAAAGACGTACAGTTTGTGCGTAGGGAGTAATATCATAACTACCTATGTATCTGATTTTGATTAATGAAGTGTCAATCTTTTTTTTGAACCTATTTTATTTTGACAGAACATTCCTAGTAAGAATCAAAAGTTTTTTTTAGGAAAGTAAGTAGGTAGGTATTATGTTATGTTAATAACTACCTACATACTTAAAAGCAAATGATGATGAATAACATTAAGTACTTATATGTAAAACAATTTATATATTAGCTGACCTAAGTGGGATGAGGGTAGGAAGAAGAACATAGGCGTACCCAGACTAAGGAGTGGAGCAGAAAAAATAATTTTCTTAGAGGTGGGCCTAAAGTAAATATACCTACTTTCTTGCCCCAATTTGTGTACGCCCCTGAAGAAGAAGGAAAGAAGAAGAAGCACATTTTTTCCCTTGTCGGGTAAACAATCTCTCCTTTCAAGTCTCCGTGTTCCTTGTAAGTCACAAATGCACAAGTTAATAGGTACACTGTAGTCGGTTTAAGATTGAGAATTATGTATATACCATATTCATACTTACAACAAGTTCAAAGTCAAACATTACATAATTATTGTAGGTACATAATAGTTGAGCCGAGTTCACACGATGTGCTGTTTGTTTCCCAAACAATACTGTCGAGAATGCAAACACCTGACTCAAATATTGAACTTGCTCATAAATCGTACTTGCTCGGGTAATATTTGATTCGGAAACATTTAATTATTAATTGTTTGATTGATGGATAGTTAATAGTTCATGTTGGTAAAGGGTTTAGGTTCTTCATATTTGCGCCAATCTACGTTTTATGGCCAAAACGTCAATGTTCTGATCAGTTTGTTAACATGAACCCCGTTACTAATAAACGTTGTAGACCTCAGAATAGTTATACTTACACCTCCTTAGTAATAAACGTTGTATAGCTTTAGAATAGCTACAGTATTTTGTCTTTTTCAATCCAGTTTTTGGAGCCAAGATTGGACGCAAAGTTGAATCCAATATGTGGCCGCAACATAAAAAAATATGGCAATATTCCACACACAAAATATATATGCAAAGAAAGGTGATATTTGCCCCCTTATTCTGAGTTGTGAGATTTTATTATGGTATTTGTCTCTCTCGATTATATAGTCATAAGAGTGAGAGTGATAAAGATAATATCTCGTGAATATCTCGCGCGTCAGAATTGTATCGCAGCTAAGTGAAGTGACTCATAATAGAAATCTAATTATTAACAGTAAATAATCCTTGATACATCTAAATAGGTATTTACCTTATTATATTTAACAAGGAGACGTGACTAACTCAGGACCTTCTTTTTATATTGATAACTAATTTATAAATGATAATGATCTAACGATAATTCAACCAAAAAACGTAGGCATGGATTGTACGATTTTGTGCTTTAAAAGTATGTACCTACTTAAGTTTTTCTTTTATGTTGATCATCGAATTGAGAAGCTGATTGGGAACCAATCATAAGTATTACAGGTTCAGTCAAACCTACGCGACTAAAGCGTCTGCGAAACGATTGGATCTCAGCCGCTCGCTCGTACGGTAGAGCTAACTTATTAACTTATTTTAACGTAGCAAACTGACAGCAAAATATATCTAATTACCTCCAGCAGTCTCCCTAACTACAAATATAAAAACAAACCAAAAAAAACGTAGCAAACTGAAAAAAATTACAACATTCTAAATTTTTCGTGTACCTACTTTCTCGATCGCTACACACTTTTTTCATTTGATAGTTACTGGACTTCATACAGTCGCGCTAATTCGCACCACCAAGGTGGCAGCAAAGGGCTTACTCCCAACGACCACCAGTGATGGTCGTTAAAACAATTTTTTTTCCGAACTGTCGCCAGTAAGGCTTGTTGGGACATAATTTTTTGTGCCAACGACCACCACCAAACTGCTAGCACTGGTGAAAAATATAGTTAAACCGATAGAACTCTAAAATGAAAAACCAATTTTTGAGAATGTTTACACTGTACCATAGTCAAACTAGGTACCTACATATACAATTATATTGTAATGACAAAAGCAACGAGCTCCACTGGCGGCAGTTGGGACAGAAATTTAAACTTTGTCCTAACGACCACCACTGGTGCCTGTTTTGGTAGTGGTCGTTGGGAGCAAGACCAGCACAGTATTAATACTTGAAAAATAACTCAACGTGCAATCTGCACATTCCGTCGCGGCCACTAGCGCCACCGCGCTGCAGTCGCGTAGGTTCGACTACAGCTTAAAGCCACGACCTACAATCTGCAACTTCGACCCTTCAGTCGTATCACGACAACCGACTAAATCGACTGTCTACTACATTCCTTAAAAATCACAACTTTACAAGTGCAAAAAAAAAACAATATGAAAGACTTGTTGGAATAAAACATACGTTAGAAAAGTTATTGCTGTTTTATACATTATTTTTCTTCTAAAAATAAATAAAACAACATCATTGTTAACTATAGTCGATCCGGCATTAAAATAAGAATAAAACTAGTGTTATTTACCAAGGAAATAAAAACAAAAAGAATGAAGTGCAAAGTGACCCGAGGAGCCTGCAAGGTGGCGTCACTCGTTGTAGCTGTTTTTGGTGAGTATTTTCAATGTTATCAGAATAGGTATGAGCTGAGTAGGTTTCATGAAGTGGATAGTGGAAACTTATCAATGAGGTAATAATCGTTACAAATATTATAAAAACGAAAGTAACTCTGTCTGTCTGTAGGCTTTTCACGCCTTAACGGATCTGGATGAAATTTTATAATTAGTTGCAGTATATCACGAGGATGGTTTTTGAATACTATTTTCTAAATAAACGCGAACGAAGTCGCGGGTAATAGCTAGTAAGTGGTAATAGAAATTACTTTGACGGCCCTCCTAGCCCTCCTCCTATACTATGTTCCACTGCTTTATAAGCAGAAGGTCCCGGGTTCAATTCCCAGCCGGGCTGATTTTTAAATGACAAATTTAAATCTGCCCCGTCCATGTCTTTGTGTGTTTTACACCATCCCCAACACAGAAAATCCTACATAGGGAGCTATGACTGAAACGTTATTTATTTAAGTTCTTACATAAAAAGTGGTATTTGTGTATAAAATAAAACTTCACATAAAATTTGGATGACACTTTGGTGGTTAGGTAATACACAGGTACTACAGAAGCAAATAATCTGTAAATTTCATTTCCGCAGAAAAATGTAACTGAATAAATTATTTAGGTAAGCATAGTAGTGATGAGTGTGGTCCGCACACGCTCATAAATCTTAAAGCTCGCTCATGTACCCAACTTGTCTTTCAACCTTCGCTATCGATCTTAGCCTTAATCCTATGTGACGTCAAGCAAAGTCAATCTTGAGTCGCTGCTAAAATCCTTATTATTTCTCCTTAAACAATTATCCTTAAATAATTAAAGTAAAGGTTATTACTTTAATTACTATTACAAGCTAATGAGCCGCTCCGGCTTCGCACAGTACTTATAGGTACCTACATTGTAACGGTACCAACTTCGTATACTCGCAAATATAAATAACTTTATATAGAAACTAAATTCAAAATAAATAAAAGATAGGTTCCTAGTACTTATTTACATCTAACTAGTTAGATTCACAATTAATTAATCCATAATTCTAACCATTCAAAATAAATATTACGATAGTAGTAAAATCCATAGATTAATGCAGAACATAATCATCTATTTTACTTATAGTAGTCGGGTAAAGAAAATACCTACCGGAGGCTCGGCCGGCGCGTGATTCTCAGAATTCTATAATTAGCCACGAGATAAGCTAACTGGTGGTGGTGTGAGTAGCAAGGAAGTGTGTGTAGCTGAGATAGTGTGAGAAGATGTGTCAGTGTGGGTAGGCCGGGCGGCATGCGGGTGTAGGTAGGCGAAGGCGAGCGAAGGGGGAAAAAGCCGCCGGGCCAGGCAGTCAGTCGAGAGCACCGGGCCGCACCGGTAATGGGCTGAGACTTTTAGATCGTTCCCCTTAAATATCAGTGACTGTGTTTCAAGTTTGTTTAATACGTATCTCGTTAAATTATATTATTATAAAGTGATATATTCCTAGGGCTACCCAAGGCCTTGCAGAGCAATGCCTTTTCTGTAATGCTCTCGCTTCTCAATGCTTCTCGGGAAGCCTGAAAAGGGGAACCTGTTCGCGATATAAAATCACGCGTTGGACTCTATTCTAGTGGATTGTTTGAGCTGGTACAAATCGTATTTAGTTCAGTAAGAGCGTTTGTCATGTTCTCTCTCGAGTAACAGACTAGCACAAGCGCCCTGACAATTCCTAGGTTAGAAGTTAAACTGTTCGAAATTTAAACTCACGCGTTGAATTCTATTCTAGTGAATTGTTTGAGCTGGTACATATCGTATTAAGTTCAATAGGGGCGTTTGTCATGTTCTCTCTCGAGTAACAGACTAGCACAAGCGCCCTGACAATTCCTAGGTTAGAAGTTAAACTGTTCGAAATTTAAACTCACGCGTTGAATTCTATTCTAGTGAATTGTTTGAGCTGGTACATATCGTATTAAGTTCAATAGGGGCGTTTGTCATGTTCTCACTGGAGTAACAGACTAGCACGAACGCCCTGACAATTCCTGGGTTAGAATTTATATACCGAATGAAAAGTACATGAAAGTAGGGCCTTAGGAGAACTCCCGGCCGCACCGTCAGGTCCAGGGGGTTGAGATCTCAACGGCGGACGAGCATCAGCTACGGACGAAAGAAGCGTGTATCCAGTGGTTCGACGTGCTCGTAGGAATCCCGAGGGCGGTAGGCTTCAGCGGTCGGCCAGGGATCACACCGGCAACGGTTTATTCAGGAACTGTTTTATATTATTTATTTTAACTATTGATTTTGATTGAGTTGTGTGTTCATATTTATAGCAAATTGTATACACGACAGCGGCGGCCAACCGCTGGGGTTTTCCATAGTCCCGGGTTCGATTCCTGGCCAGCTGTGGGTTGCGTAATTACATTTAATGGCTGTTCTGGGTTTGGTTGTTCTTTGAGATATTTGTGTGTTCATATTTATAGTAAATTGTGATTATTTGTGTACACGACAGCGGCGGCCATCCGCTGGGGTTTTCCATAGTCCCGGGTTCGATTCCTGGCCAGCTGTTGGTTGCGTAATAACATTTAATGGCTGTTCTGGGTCTGGTTGTTCTTATATCATATTTGTGTGTTCATACTTATAGTAAATTGTGATTATTTGTGTACACGACAGCGGCGGCCATCCGCTGGGGTTTTCCATAGTCCCGGGTTCGATTCCTGGCCAGCTGTTGGTTGCGTAATAACATTTAATGGCTGTTCTGGGTCTGGTTGTTCTTATATCATATTTGTGTGTTCATACTTATAGTAAATTGTGATTATTTGTGTACACGACAGCGGCGGCCATCCGCTGGGGTTTTCCATAGTCCCGGGTTCGATTCCTGGCCAGCTGTTGTTTGCGTAATAACATTTAATGGCTGTTCTGGGTTTTGTTGTTCTTTGATCATATTTGTGTGTCTATTTTAAAGTATCTTTAAGCGTTTAAATTCGTACGACGGTTTCGGGTCCGACTATCGGAAACTGTCGATTTGTGTGCATGTAAAGAAATAAGGCACGTTACGTAGACTAATTACGTAGTTTTAGACGTAACATCGGAGTGACAATTAATACTACTTAATGGTCCGGCTTCGGTTAGGCTTTCTGTAAGCCCCGGCGAAGTCGCGATTTTCGAAGGTCAATATTTAACGTAAATTAAGTTGGATAGCCAACCAGGTTGTTGAAGGATTATTATCGATTGAGAAACCAACTAGATTTATGAATCATTATCTTAATTTATTTACTAAAGTAAGGTAAACCGTAGGCTAGCCAAGCTTTACATATTTACTAATAGAAAACGTATTTCTGAACCAACTTCTTCACAAGGAAGTTACTTATACTTCTTCAACTTGAAGGTCTAAGTTGTTATTCAATTATAATAATTATACTGGTAATCGTTTGAACGGTGCATGGAGCGAGAGTCTCCGTAGGTTAGCTAACTTTCATAGGAAGGGAGGCGCTTACATATGTCTCGTTTCAGTGGTTACGGGTGTAGTAAATTCATTTTATGGTCAGGCTATTTTGAACTAGCTTTGGCGAGGGATCATGCCACAAGTTACTCATTTTACCTTGCTATATTAGCTATAGGTATGTTTAGATTTGGACTGTCAATTTGAAGTTATAACGCGAGGATTATATACTTCACTGCACTGAGTATGTGTTGAACTTGGCTGTCTGACTCAAAACTAATCAAACTATATAGCTAAGTTATTTTGCCGTGACACGCTAGTTGGTCGCTCATCATAGCTTACTATATTGACTTAGGTAGGGAATGGGCGAGTGCCTCAAAAGGGTGACCTTGGTCGAAAGATCTCGGAGTGATCCCATGTAAACTGTGTTGTTGTGTGACTTTCACACAGCAACACAATCCCGAACGGAGTTAATGCGCTTAGTACGGATTGAAGACGATTAGCTGCCAGGTGTCGTAATCGATTGTCAAGCACGGATGGCGGGGTGCTGACCATAGCTTTCCACTAATCTAGGTGCATTAACATGGTTCAAAGTAGGTTAAATCATTCTACATGACAACTTCAGTAGGTTCTATAATAAGTCGTAAAATTCGTTCTAACAATCTACTTCTTGTATCTAATCTTATAACACATAATAATATCATACTCACGTATTACAATAATATACTTGTATTCATTTCTATATAGGTAAACCGATGGAAGTAGTTATATTCTAAGCGTTGACAATTTTGGTAGGATACGTCAGAAATCTCTCAGCGTCCGCGTAATCATTACACAAGCGAAATTAGTTAGGAAATGCGTTTGCTCATACTTATTCTAAAACTTAGGTTCTACGTTCACAACGTAAGGTTTATTTCCACTAGACAATCACTTGGCCAATTCATGTAGATAATCGTTAAAGATATTTAATTAGACATACATTTTATAAAAAGCGGATAAAATTAAATTATTAATTATTAATTTCAAAAAAAAAAAAAAACGTAATATTAGGTAGGTCGGTTACAGTTATATCCATTATATATTATTTTATGTTATTTATGTAAGTATATAGGGTGGGGTATGGGTAGGTGTAAGGGGGTTGTTACATTTTGGTGCCTAGGACCAGGAAGATTTTATAGATATTCGTAGGAACTTCACGTAATTTTTTATCACATTTTCATTTATATTTATTTATAATATTATTTTATTTTAAGTATTTTTAATTCCAAAGAATTCATTATTCACGTAGTGTATTCGTTTAGTGTCAAAAATAATCATTGCAACTAAATTACAAAAATGACAAGTAAAACCGCGGGGCGAGCCTTGTTATCGTTATCGTCGTAGTATGGCTATTGTTATCTTTGTTAAAGTTCTCGGAAGGCAGCCGGTACTAAGATGCGACGGTGAATGTATGCTCATTATGTGAAATTCTTAATTCTTCGCTTAAATACCTAGTTTCATAAATCTCATTTTCTACATAAATCTTCTTTGTTTTAAAATTTTAAAATTCTAGGATAGTTATACTTGCGTTAAAACATAAACGTGTGATAGTGTCGGTATCGGACTTTTTACTTAAAATCTAAGTAGGTGCGCAAGAATTTATCACACATTTAACAAAATTAAATAATTAGGGTGCGTATTTCGGGTTTTATACCATGATTAGGATTCGTATTACGTGTGTCATTTCAATGTCAATTTCACATCATGCAAAATATTTTCATTTACCAGGGAGGCTACATTTCTCGTTAAACATTGGTAAATGGCTTATTTAGCGTTATGAGAAATACGTAGAATTAAAGGGAATGGGGTCGTATACATTTTATTAAGAAAGTAAGAAGGTTTTAGTTTTTATATTTATTAATTAGGAATAGGTATACTAGTTTAATAGTGTTCAAGGTCACTTGGACACATTTTGCTGTTCGTGAAATGGAAACGAGGATATGTATGAGCAAACGAAAAAAAAAAAAAAGAACTACACCTTATTTTAGGGTAGGTACACGGTTATTTTAAATAGTGAACTCTAGCGAAAAATATACAAGTTGGTTTTAACGGAGTGTATTACATACATATACTAAATTAGGGTGCGTGTAGATAAATAGTTTGGCAAACGTTTAAGAAAATTATGTTTAATAAATTTATTTTATTACGTTTAACAAATTATCGGCCAAGAGTAACATCAGGGTGCAGCTAGTAAGTTGTAATTGACTTTTAGGATTTTACTATATTGATTCTCTGTGTGTATATTTAGCGGAAAAAATAGTCGAGAGTTGATTGCTTCGCCGGTGACACAGGTGCCCAATGGTTTTAATTGTGTAAGTGGGTAGATAAAATTGTTTCATTTTTTTTGTTCGATGTCGATGTTTTGGGCATATTAATTTTATTTTAAGTCTTGCATTGGGTAATTAAGTGACATGGCATGTGTGGATATTTAAGACGAATTAATACAATGTCCATTGAGTATGGCGGTAAATTGGAGCGACATGAATTCTTCAATATTCTTAAACAATGGGGTCGATTTGGAGGTTTAGTAATAATGCGGAACTATTTAGAGAGTAAGTATGACGGTAAATTGGGGAGTTTAATTCGTCAATGTTCTAATACTGTGGGTCGATTTGAGGGTTTCTTTTAGTAATAATGCGGAACAGTTTAGAACGTAAGTACGACGGTAAATTTGAGCGGTTTAAATTCGTCAATATTCTTAAACTTTGGGGTCGGAAGTATTTATTTTTAGTTATAAGTCGGGACGGTTGAATTATGGTAAAATGAATGAATTCATGGCTTTGACTAATGAAGCGGATTGATGTTAGACGTTATTAAAACAATATGGTGGTCGTTTAACTAGGAATCTAGCTTTTACTTGCGGAAGTTTTTAAGATTGAAACGATCATTATTATTCACTATTTATTATTAAATTACCAAGTATGAAATTTTAATTATTTGTTCGGTTAAATTGAGGACAAGAGGAGACGAGGCGTTGTCGGGACATTCGTAAGGTAGTTAACGTAATGGGGCTAGTGCAAATTCGTTCGTCACTAGTATCTATGAGTGTTAATGTAGTCTTAGAATGGGTTGCGAGGCAGCGTAAAGGGTGCCCTGAAAGTGTGAATGATTTGTCAGGTATTGTAGAATGATGATGGATAAAAAGAGATGTATGAAATTTACGATTTGTAAGGGGTTTTAAGGTACAGCAGCATCGGAACTTGGGACGAGTTGTCGATTGCAGGGTTTAACAATACACTTCACAAACGATTCAGTATGAATAAGGGGTTTGGCGATAGGTTAAGTCAGAAGACGTTTACCCCGTTGATGTTGGACATCGGTTTATATTGGATCTTTACTTACACGCAGTTCCACAAGATGGATTTCCACAAATTCCCCACACTTACAAGCGCCAATCAGTGGTAGTCAACTTTTTGGTTCGATATCTATGAGCTCAGATCCTGAGGGGCCCTAACGGAGTATTGTAGTTTGCTCTAGGATTAGGATCAAGGTAAGGAGTGAGATTAAATTCCTGTTCAAATCACATGAGGCTGAACTGGGCGGGAAAGCGATCTCACTGTTCTTATAACGACTTGACTCACAACCAAGTTCCTTTGCCGAGGTCAATTTATCTTGCGGATGAAAATACTCTTTTACATATGGTACACGGAGTTGCTCTTGACTCGTGCCTTTTAGGTGAATACTTCATGATTGGTTTAAATACACTCCACATATAGTGTTAGGAAATGAACACGCATTCTTTAACACGTTTAGGTTTTATTGTTGAAACTTGTTTATTGACAATGAGGACTTGCACTTTTATCAAGTATGAGGGAATTTAGTTAAATTTTATTTTTGTCATTTATATTTGTAAACATGTTAAGCAATTTTTTTAAATTTACTCCGATTAGAATCATCTTGTAAATTTAAGGGGTCGAATGTAACGGTACCAACTTCGTATACTCGCAAATATAAATAACTTTATATAGAAACTAAATTCAAAATAAATAAAAGATAGGTTCCTAGTACTTATTTACATCTAACTAGTTAGATTCACAATTAATTAATCCATAATTCTAACCATTCAAAATAAATATTACGATAGTAGTAAAATCCATAGATTAATGCAGAACATAATCATCTATTTTACTTATAGTAGTCGGGTAAAGAAAATACCTACCGGAGGCTCGGCCGGCGCGTGATTCTCAGAATTCTATAATTAGCCACGAGATAAGCTAACTGGTGGTGGTGTGAGTAGCAAGGAAGTGTGTGTAGCTGAGATAGTGTGAGAAGATGTGTCAGTGTGGGTAGGCCGGGCGGCATGCGGGTGTAGGTAGGCGAAGGCGAGCGAAGGGGGAAAAAGCCGCCGGGCCAGGCAGTCAGTCGAGAGCACCGGGCCGCACCGGTAATGGGCTGAGACTTTTAGATCGTTCCCCTTAAATATCAGTGACTGTGTTTCAAGTTTGTTTAATACGTATCTCGTTAAATTATATTATTATAAAGTGATATATTCCTAGGGCTACCCAAGGCCTTGCAGAGCAATGCCTTTTCTGTAATGCTCTCGCTTCTCAATGCTTCTCGGGAAGCCTGAAAAGGGGAACCTGTTCGCGATATAAAATCACGCGTTGGACTCTATTCTAGTGGATTGTTTGAGCTGGTACAAATCGTATTTAGTTCAGTAAGAGCGTTTGTCATGTTCTCTCTCGAGTAACAGACTAGCACAAGCGCCCTGACAATTCCTAGGTTAGAAGTTAAACTGTTCGAAATTTAAACTCACGCGTTGAATTCTATTCTAGTGAATTGTTTGAGCTGGTACATATCGTATTAAGTTCAATAGGGGCGTTTGTCATGTTCTCTCTCGAGTAACAGACTAGCACAAGCGCCCTGACAATTCCTAGGTTAGAAGTTAAACTGTTCGAAATTTAAACTCACGCGTTGAATTCTATTCTAGTGAATTGTTTGAGCTGGTACATATCGTATTAAGTTCAATAGGGGCGTTTGTCATGTTCTCACTGGAGTAACAGACTAGCACGAACGCCCTGACAATTCCTGGGTTAGAATTTATATACCGAATGAAAAGTACATGAAAGTAGGGCCTTAGGAGAACTCCCGGCCGCACCGTCAGGTCCAGGGGGTTGAGATCTCAACGGCGGACGAGCATCAGCTACGGACGAAAGAAGCGTGTATCCAGTGGTTCGACGTGCTCGTAGGAATCCCGAGGGCGGTAGGCTTCAGCGGTCGGCCAGGGATCACACCGGCAACGGTTTATTCAGGAACTGTTTTATATTATTTATTTTAACTATTGATTTTGATTGAGTTGTGTGTTCATATTTATAGCAAATTGTATACACGACAGCGGCGGCCAACCGCTGGGGTTTTCCATAGTCCCGGGTTCGATTCCTGGCCAGCTGTGGGTTGCGTAATTACATTTAATGGCTGTTCTGGGTTTGGTTGTTCTTTGAGATATTTGTGTGTTCATATTTATAGTAAATTGTGATTATTTGTGTACACGACAGCGGCGGCCATCCGCTGGGGTTTTCCATAGTCCCGGGTTCGATTCCTGGCCAGCTGTTGGTTGCGTAATAACATTTAATGGCTGTTCTGGGTCTGGTTGTTCTTATATCATATTTGTGTGTTCATACTTATAGTAAATTGTGATTATTTGTGTACACGACAGCGGCGGCCATCCGCTGGGGTTTTCCATAGTCCCGGGTTCGATTCCTGGCCAGCTGTTGGTTGCGTAATAACATTTAATGGCTGTTCTGGGTCTGGTTGTTCTTATATCATATTTGTGTGTTCATACTTATAGTAAATTGTGATTATTTGTGTACACGACAGCGGCGGCCATCCGCTGGGGTTTTCCATAGTCCCGGGTTCGATTCCTGGCCAGCTGTTGTTTGCGTAATAACATTTAATGGCTGTTCTGGGTTTTGTTGTTCTTTGATCATATTTGTGTGTCTATTTTAAAGTATCTTTAAGCGTTTAAATTCGTACGACGGTTTCGGGTCCGACTATCGGAAACTGTCGATTTGTGTGCATGTAAAGAAATAAGGCACGTTACGTAGACTAATTACGTAGTTTTAGACGTAACATCGGAGTGACAATTAATACTACTTAATGGTCCGGCTTCGGTTAGGCTTTCTGTAAGCCCCGGCGAAGTCGCGATTTTCGAAGGTCAATATTTAACGTAAATTAAGTTGGATAGCCAACCAGGTTGTTGAAGGATTATTATCGATTGAGAAACCAACTAGATTTATGAATCATTATCTTAATTTATTTACTAAAGTAAGGTAAACCGTAGGCTAGCCAAGCTTTACATATTTACTAATAGAAAACGTATTTCTGAACCAACTTCTTCACAAGGAAGTTACTTATACTTCTTCAACTTGAAGGTCTAAGTTGTTATTCAATTATAATAATTATACTGGTAATCGTTTGAACGGTGCATGGAGCGAGAGTCTCCGTAGGTTAGCTAACTTTCATAGGAAGGGAGGCGCTTACATATGTCTCGTTTCAGTGGTTACGGGTGTAGTAAATTCATTTTATGGTCAGGCTATTTTGAACTAGCTTTGGCGAGGGATCATGCCACAAGTTACTCATTTTACCTTGCTATATTAGCTATAGGTATGTTTAGATTTGGACTGTCAATTTGAAGTTATAACGCGAGGATTATATACTTCACTGCACTGAGTATGTGTTGAACTTGGCTGTCTGACTCAAAACTAATCAAACTATATAGCTAAGTTATTTTGCCGTGACACGCTAGTTGGTCGCTCATCATAGCTTACTATATTGACTTAGGTAGGGAATGGGCGAGTGCCTCAAAAGGGTGACCTTGGTCGAAAGATCTCGGAGTGATCCCATGTAAACTGTGTTGTTGTGTGACTTTCACACAGCAACACAATCCCGAACGGAGTTAATGCGCTTAGTACGGATTGAAGACGATTAGCTGCCAGGTGTCGTAATCGATTGTCAAGCACGGATGGCGGGGTGCTGACCATAGCTTTCCACTAATCTAGGTGCATTAACATGGTTCAAAGTAGGTTAAATCATTCTACATGACAACTTCAGTAGGTTCTATAATAAGTCGTAAAATTCGTTCTAACAATCTACTTCTTGTATCTAATCTTATAACACATAATAATATCATACTCACGTATTACAATAATATACTTGTATTCATTTCTATATAGGTAAACCGATGGAAGTAGTTATATTCTAAGCGTTGACAATTTTGGTAGGATACGTCAGAAATCTCTCAGCGTCCGCGTAATCATTACACAAGCGAAATTAGTTAGGAAATGCGTTTGCTCATACTTATTCTAAAACTTAGGTTCTACGTTCACAACGTAAGGTTTATTTCCACTAGACAATCACTTGGCCAATTCATGTAGATAATCGTTAAAGATATTTAATTAGACATACATTTTATAAAAAGCGGATAAAATTAAATTATTAATTATAATTAAAAAAAAAAAAAAAAAACGTAATATTAGGTAGGTCGGTTACAGTTATATCCATTATATATTATTTTATGTTATTTATGTAAGTATATAGGGTGGGGTATGGGTAGGTGTAAGGGGGTTGTTACAACATGAACCTTCCGTTAAAAATAATCTGACTAATGCTGAAAATAAATTAAAATCCCCTGTTGTTTATGAGGAGTTAGCGAAAATACAGCCAGGTACAGACATACAGACGCTGAAAGCTTTGTTTTATTTTATACTATGTAGAGATGAAGAGATGCGAATGTGTTTTTTGTTTGTTTGTTTGTTACGCTTTTACGCCTTAACTACTCTACTGATCACTATGAAAATTAAATGTTGTATAACTACACACGTCAGGGGTACAGAAAAAACCCCTGACTCACCCCGAAAGAAATTACGTTATCTGTGTAATTGTTCATTAGCAACAAGTGAAGCTACGAGTAACAAAACCGTAAAAAATGTGACAGGGGAGGCGAGCCTGTCGCCATACACCGGGCTCCAGTCACATAGCAGATGACAAAAAAACGCACATGTGTTCACACAATGAACAAATTGGTGCGTGGCGTCGGCTGGGTTTGAACCCGCTCCAAATGGCTTGAGAGGCGGGCCTTCTCCAACAAGGCTATTATCTCTACACAGTATAAAATAAAACAACGTCGTTTTCCGTGTCTCCCATTTTCTGTCTGTATATCCGCTAACTAACTCCTAAAAGATTTTGATGTGGTTTTCACTATCAGTTAGATAATCTTTCACGGAAGATTTTTATGTACCGTACGAAGTCGGGGCGGGTCGCTAGTTTAGATATAAAACTATCTAAGTATCTGCCTAATTAAGTATATAGAAATAATGAAAGAGCTGATAACTTAAACCTTCAACGACAAGGCAATCGCCAATTACTTACCTGCTTTATCTATTATAGTAATGACCCCTAATAATAAAATTGATTTAAACCTAATCTCGTGATGGGTTCCGGCAACATAGACCTCGGCATGTCTTACACACAATGCTAGGCGGCGTATTCACCGGTGATGTGGGAGAAAAACGACCGACGCGCGAGGGAAAAATGCACCAGTAGCGGGGGCCGCGGAAGTAGGACAGAAGCGTCAAATGCCCCCCTGAAATCAAAAAGGGGGTGCCTTCTCCACTTTTACTACCTGGTACTTCCTAAGCTAGGGCCAGAGATTAAAAAAGGGGTGACCGAGGAGGTATCTCCTCCTCTCCGTCATGGAGAGGAGGGGAAACCGTCCGTTCGTCTGCGAGGGGTACGTCTGCGGTATATGACCTATGAAGTGATCTTATTGATGGTTTTTTTCCACTGGTCAGCTTCCTCCAGTGAATAGCCAGCCTTCGTTTAGAACATTTTGTTTGCACAGCAATGCAGAAGGCATTTTAATAACGACCTATAAAATGATATTGCTAGTTTACAAAATATCTGCGAACCAAGACTACCTAGACCTTCCTGACCTACTTGAATTAGAAGCTCTAAAAGTTAGTTTGGAATATTATTCGGATTATTATTATTTACTTACTAAAAAAAAATTTAAAAACAATAGACAATAGACAATTTTTATTTTGTGAGCAAAAAACAAGTAAGTATACAAGAAAAAACAAATATAAACAAAAAAATAACAATAAAAATTAAAAACTATACAAACAATGTTTTTTGCCACAAACCGATTCCAACTCAGCGTAATGCCGGCTATAGCAGCCAGCGCTGGTCTTCCGTTGGAACCGGCTGTGACGACGATTTACACTTTAGCAGTAAAAAAACAGTTTTGTATCTATCTCGCATAAAAAAAGCAAGGCAAAAAATAAATTATGACATAAAAATCAACAATTACTTAAATTATAAAACAAAACATCGTGCCAACAATTATTTATATAATTTGCAAAAACTACTTCAACTAAATTTCAAAATTTAATTACCTCTAAGTAACTAAGTACTTTGGGGATCCTAAGTAATTTATCAGTGTAAGTACAAAGTCAAAGTCAAAATGTTTTTATTCAATTTAGGTATCAAAGATACACTTTTGAACGTCAAAGTTATTTAAATAGATTCGACCGCCTTGTTCGGATAAAGAGCCTCTACTCAGAAGAACAGTCAAGAAACTGAGGGGCACTTTTTTCCAAGTAATAAATAAATTACAGTCTCACAAATTTTGTCTCACAACTAGGTAATATCTATAAATACTAGTGGCGTCTTGGCGGAAGTGGAAGGCTCCAGACATCTTTATCTTCTAAACAATTCTTAACTTTATAATACCCTCTTTTCATTAATGTAGTTTTTAAATGTGATTTGAATTTTCCCTCAGTGAGCCCTGTTATATTTTTCGGGATTTTATTGTAAAAACGAATACAGTTGCCTAAAAATTACTTAGCGTGGACCGCTCGCTTTTGCAAAATAAAAATGGCCTCTACTTCAGCAGCTGATCCCCACAGCAAAATGCCATATGACATTATGCTGTGGAAGTAAGTAAAGTACCTAACTTAACTTTAAAAAAAAGCAAGGGAACGTACTTATAGGTCATCGACTAAGCGAGCGTTAGCTAGCGAAGCGTCGCCGCTTCAGCTTTGGCAAAATCACTTTCGTAAGGCTGTCTTTCCGACCGGCTGACTTCCTCTAGAAGTCGCATTTTTACATTAAAAATCAAATCACCGCCTTAAAAAAAAATGTGCGACAAATAAGATCGATGCAATCATTGAACCTACAAAATTTCACTCTTGCTCGATCGAAC
Organism: Peribatodes rhomboidaria; assembly: GCA_911728515.1. NCBI lineage: Eukaryota > Metazoa > Arthropoda > Insecta > Lepidoptera > Geometridae > Peribatodes > Peribatodes rhomboidaria. The sequence goes on along the minus strand of OU452184.1, from coordinate 970,597 downwards.
ATAGAGTTATTCTAAGCTCGTGACATTTCTTTGTCGCAGAAATTCATAGGTCTGAACCACAGAATATGCCCTATGTCTACACCTATTTTCAATTACGGTTCGCTCTATGGAAAGTCCGCAGGAATTTTATCTAGAGTAGGCAGATTATGTAGGGACTCTTATTTTGATATAATTTTGGTCTTGCTTCAATAAGAGGTTGGACAGCATTATAAACTTGATTCGGCCTTTTTGTACCTTGATACAAAGCAGTACCTATATTTAGAACAAATAATAATTTTAAAATGTCTAATTAGATGTTATTTTTATTTCCTTATGACTACATGACGTGACTGAAATACATAAGTATTAAAATATGGCTATTTTACGTAGATCTTAGGGCCGCATTGAAAAACGACACTTAGTCATGAATCTCGATTTTAAAAATGTTTTCAGTATGGTAGATTTAAATACAGATTCATGACTGCCCGTCATGAACACGACCTGTAGAAGGCAGGTTTCCAAACAACGCCTTGGCAAAACGTAAGCCACAAATTCGCTACGTGTGCTGTTTACTTGTCTGGTCAAACACAGACGCAAACATAATCTCCTTTACAAGTTGAATAACTGGTTAACTATTAAAATCGGTTCTATAATTGGTTCTATAGTTACATTGATTTAAAAGTAAGGAGACGTAGCGTCGTACGGTGCCATATGTAGCACCAATTTAGCGACTTCAATTTCGCGAGTTTACTTGGTTACTAGTAGTTATTCTAAAGTAGGTAAGTAAGTATACTTATTTGTGAACAGCTGTTATTTTCTACTTATTCTTAATTTCGAGTAAATGATGCAAGTAGCCTTGGATGTGTTTCCGTGAACGGTAATGCCAGCAGTTACATCCATTAGGCACTTACTTCAATTGTTATGACATTGCGCTGCATTTCTGGGAGCTGACACGATATTACGAGATAACGTGGGATTTGCGCCAAAATAGGATTAGTTGACCAACTGTGAACAAAGTATTTTGGGGTCGCGACCGAGATGTTCGTATAACTTTTCCTGAGTTGGGATAGATTAGTGGCGGATGCTGCTATCGCGATGTGACAATTCACATCGCGATAGCAGCATCCGTCAATGATTAGGGCCAACGCCGTAATCATTACGTAGTACTATTCTTTATTGTTATGTACCTCTGCAACAGCTAAGTGTAGGTACATAAATAAATGATAAATAATTATGCCATTTATTCCTCGCTTTTACAAAAATGTAGGTACATTTTGATCCATTTAAGTTAGATTTAGATTTTTTGTCAGCAAGCAAGAAACCCCTGATCGAGTAAAGGCTTCTTCCAAAGATGCCCATGTATCTCTATCTTGTGCTACGTCTCTCCAGTTTGGGCCAGGTACATAGGTTTGTTAAAATAATAAATACTCTTGGTAAAAACGAATAGGTAAAAGAACAAAACCTGTAGGAAGTATAGGTTCGTTCAATATTTTTTTGCTGCTGGTCACTGACTTTTTTTTGTCCCACATTGCTAGACAAAGATTACCAGCCAACTCCAGCCATGGATCAACTAGCTGGTAGAAGCAAACGCCCTAGCGCTCATAAGCGAGTTAGAAGATCACGTCTCATCAAGTCGTCACGTCTCTAATCCGATCGCCTGACTCAAACAAAAACACCGTTTTACTCTTTTTAGAACATGTAATTAAAGAGAATGAAATACTAAAAGAATTTTTAAATCGTTTGCAGATTAAAACGATAATTTTGAGTGAGTAACATGTTTCTTGAAATCCGTTGTCCTTGGGTCCATTTCTTTTTATTTTGGTTGCACTTCAATGGTGCAATTGCAGTTTACCTTCAAATAATGAGACCCTTTCTTAAACCTATTTATATCACCGTTCGTGTTTTCTTGAGATCTTATACCTAACTGCAATAATTATAATGTAAGTATTTATGTAGATATAACAACAGGGTTTTTCTTGCGTCAATTGGTAGTTGCTAACTTAACTCGCTTAACTTTGTTAACTCGCTGCTTGTCGACCGAGCAAGCGTCAGCAAGCGAAGCGTCTTTGCTTTAGTTTCGAAAAAAATGCTTTCATATGTCCAAATTCTGTTTGGATCTCTGTCGGGATCTTTTCGTCTACAGGTCGCATTTCTTAACCGATTCTCTAGAAACTTTGTGAGTTTGTTTCATAAAAATATAGTATAGAATTTTCTGTCGCAGCAGTTATTGAAAATTAAAAAAAAGACGAAGATATGATTTTTTTGTAGGTAAAAAAAACATGTCTCCGTATCTATGAAAAAATTCCAAAAACTATCTCGCCAAAAAAAATCGGTATAATTATCAAATCTGCTCACAAAATTCCCCAAGAATCGGTTGAGGAATGCGACTTGCACAGGAAGACAAACGTGGGCCGCGAGGTCTACAGCTCCCAGAGCCACTGGTAAAGTAGACTTATTTTGAGTTCAATTCCCGAGATGATTGAATGATGAATTTAAATATCTGATCTGGATCTGACCTCTGGTTGTTCAAGTCTTTGTGTGTGTTCCATGGCATTCCCTACACAGGGAATACTAGTGGGGATAGTGGGGAGCTATGTGTGAACCGTTATTATTATAATAACCAATCACTTCAAAAGTAAATATAATACATCGCGCCCACATAAATCAGCTCAAGTAAAGCAGATACAATATGCTTTTAACGCAAAAGTGACTTAATGTTTTTACCATGCAATTATCATGTACTTGCGTACTAGGCTGTCGACCATGACTCCTAACTCCAGTTGTGATACTTATATATGTGCATAAATTACTATCAATGATACCTATTGTCCATAAATAATATTTATGACATTTACCTACATAAGAAGGTACGAAAAAAGAGAAAAATGTCGACATTCAGTTGTGTAATGCTACAGAATCTTGTATGCTTCGTTTGGCCTTTCATAAAAGCAATATGGTAAATTCTGGAGGCATGGCAGCATAGTCTTGCTAATACCTAGTGATAAAGCGAGTAATAAGAAGGCTCTACCTTTTTTACTTGGGGCAAAATCCTTTACCAATCACGCCACCGCCTCGGGGGCAGGCAGGATGGTTATGTTGGAGTTCTGTGACTGTTGTACCTACCCTCTTTAAAAAGGGTATCCAACCTTCGCGCTAAATGTCGGGGCTACGGGGACGCTTTTGCCTGCTTCCGCGGCCCTGGCCATTTCGGGCTCCGGCCTTCGAGCTTGCGCTCCACCTCCGGATGACGATGTGTCGGGACACCAGTCGCATCGTTATCATCTACCTCGGGGGACTAACTTTGCCAGTGGGCGAATTAGGCTTTACCTAGTGACGGGTGGAAAGCAAACCTACCAGGCTGTGGCGTACACCCCTGCTCCAGTTGCTTTTAGGCAGTGTGGATTTCGGCCTTGACAGCCATGAAAGTTCTCAGCCCTTCCAGTTAAGCAGCCAAGAGTATAGAATCCCCGTTACATTTTTTACTCAACATCATTAAGTTAACAACAAAATATATCTAAGTAGTTTTGCGAGAACTGCTCAGCTGTTAATGGGAGATAGCTAGGTGACTAAGGTATGGCGCTATAGATTTATCCTGGAATGCTATATTCGTAAATGAACTGTATTTCGGGGCCAGGACGAGGTCTTTTGGTGAGCAATGCCATTTCGCTTGTCAACGAAAATATACTCATAGATTTCTAACTAAGTAAGTAGTTACCACCTCGTATGTAGGTAGTACTTCTGAGGTAACTGAACCTAGACGAGACGAGTAACGTGAACTTATGTCTTAGAGGTTCTAAGGTAATTCGCTTTACATTTTTATGTCGCAGTGCTAATGCCGTGCGAGTGCCAGAGAGAGCCCAGCCTGCCGGTCAACTTAAAGAGTTTCAGGACGATCGTGAGGTCCACCATCAGCGGTGAGTAATTATCATCAACAACATCGCCAGCTGGGCAGTAGACATACTGCTGTATTTAGTAGTTTAAGTTTTATCTGCCTTGGTCCATTAGTCTTTCAAATTCAGACTATTCTCGTCCACATGTCGTCGTCATAGATTTTAAAACGTCGACCGTTGGTGGTCAGTTTTTTAATCTATGATTCAGTCAACACACATTTAGTTAGCAATATGGTAGCGTTACTAAATTATCTAATAACTAATTACAACTTTTTGTATAATCTGTGAAAATGTAAATGATTCGTATTTTTGGAAATAAATTATCTTATCTTATCTTAACTATTTTAACTCTATGCTGTAACTACGTCCAGCCAGGCAACAATTCTTAGTATATCTTTAAATTTTCGAACCTAATATTTTCGTAATTGTAAGCTTTTAATTATTACCGTTACAGTGCCCAAAGGAAGGTCCGCAACCTATAAGGATGTCATCCTAAGGTTCTACGGGTAAGTCTGTAATGTTTATACGTATTCACCTATGAAAGAAGTGTTGTAACTTTAAGATTTTAAGTGCAAAATTTACGTGAAATATAGTTCAAATAATTTTGGTTCCCGAAGAAAAGGGGTTGAAATTGCTTAGGTATTTATCCAACATTGATGTTGTATGTTAAAGGTCCAACAGCACGAGTCCGTCGTCCTCGTACCGCCTGCGAGCCGCCAAGCAGCTGATGGCGGACCCCGGCTTCGACCACAACAAGCCCACCGTTCTCTACGCACACGGGTTAATACTTCGTGTAATTCTGATGATTCACTGTCTTTATTCAATTTATTTATACACATAGCATAACCACTCAGGCGCTGGTGCAACGCGCAATCTCTACCCTAAAGCGCTGCGCGGCCGATCAATTTACCAACCGCAAAAGATCACGGTTTGGTATTTTGGTTTAACAATTTTTACGTCATTCTAAGCAAATTCATTATTACCTATAACTTGTTTCAGAAAGAAGACAGATTAGGCAAAATATTAATCTGCTTTGTTGACATGAACACGATATTTTAAATTGTTTTAAATCACGTGCATTCAAAAAAGTTTGCATTTTTACGTTCACCCGGTGTAAATATATTATATTTCGGAATAAAACAGCAATATTGTAAATATTTGTATGAATTCAGATAAAACATATTTAAGACTATCAAAAAATAGAAAAAAATACCTACTTGTTCATAGAAAACATAAAAGTAATTCAAATCAAAACAAGGAGCCACCAGTTGCGTTTTCCAACACACCGAACGGAGCGCCATTGTAAAATTAAAATTAAATAGAGGAATATCTCTACTTTATTTTTGCAAAATATTTACATAAGATGTGGTAAACTTCAAACCCATTAATAAGGTAAAAGAATGAATCAAACATTTTGTGTAAATACTTCGCTTAAAATATCTTATTGCATCGACCACCTGTAAAAACTGCGCAAATGACACCATTCACAGTTTTCGGTCTATCACATTAGTTGTATAATAATACAATAAAATTATTATCACCCAGGAAACTACGTAAAAAGTTTTAAAAGTTAAACTAGTACACTACTATAAAAAAACAATAGAAATTACAACAAATGTAACTCGCAAAAAGTATTCAGCGTGACTGAATGGGTTTCTTGTGGAACCCGCAGCGTTTTATGCCCCGAAGAAAGGGGCGCATTCACATTGTGGCTATCTACCTTAAACGGGCTGTTATTTTTTTACAGCGGGTTACGTATTATGGAAATAATTTTAAACTAAATTGTTTGTGATCTAACTAACAGTAATTGTATGGAGACTTTGAAGAGTAACGTAATAATAACTTCAGCACAAATTTACAATAAAGTTGTAAAAAAAAACGTTTTAGTCCAACACAGCTTGTGGTTTGTACTTCACCTTACCATACTTCTGTTTGGGTGCAAAAATCATTACAAAACGACCTATACTATTAAGTCAACATGATACGAGTATATACATACAACAAGTTGACGCGCAAGCGTCCAAAATGAAGTTTAGTTTTTGCATGATTCATTTAAACGCTTTCACTCTAATATGTACAATACAATACAGTACAATACAATACAAAAACTCTTTATTGACACCAAATACAAAATAAATCTAAACTAAACTCAAAAATATAGGCACAATGGGCGGTCTTATCGCTTAAGAGCGATCTGTTCTAGACAACCTGTGGATGTGATAAAAACATCATGATTAAGCATGGACGGTGGTGTGTGCTAAAGAAAAAAATAATTAAGTAATGTACTTACAAATTTGAGAATTATTATAAACTTATATACTAATACCTACATAAATAATTACTAAATATACAAATAAACAACCCAGTCATAAACATGCACAAGTACCTACATCAATAAATAAACTATTAAATACATAAGTAGTAATATATACGTAAGTAGAGATATCATTATCATTTCCTTTCTTTTCTCCATTCTCCAACTTAGCTTAAGGTTTTGTGACGTTAAGAATATTTACCACCACTCAGTAAAAAAATAGATCCCTACAAAAAAAAATTATGTATGCATTTTATATTTAATTTTTTAAATGTATATGTAGCTATACATATATTTCTATTTATGTAAATAATAGTTATTATTCATTTGCTTTAGAAACAAATTCGCAAACATACAAAATTTTAACGAACACCAACCCTCATTAAAACAGAACCCTAATTATTAAAAAACGAAAGTAAACTGCACTGTTACTAACCAACAACTTGTACCAAATCTTAAAAACCCAAGCACACAAAAGTACAGCAGAAATTCTAAATAAAAAATAACAAAAAAGTAGATAGCCCAGATGTGTAGAAAGGTTTGAGCCTTAATCTAAGAGCCATAGAGGTGGAATTAGTTTTATTATGCACCATAACCCTTACAAACAATGCTGATGCAAGATCTATTGTTTCTTTACACTTGCTTGCATCAACTGCTCGTCGTAAATCTTACAATAACCTACAATAACCATTAGGCATTTTTGTAGTGCATGGATACAGGATATCATTGAAAACATGCGAATTCTATGCCTTTCCCAGTAAACACACCCTTACTTTTATAATGGCTGACACGGGGTACTCTGGGGCGCCCGCATCGTTTTAGACTGGTTTCAACCTAAAGTGAAAATCCTATGAAATATCAATTAATCCAGTATGAAACTGTAACATGCAGTGTTCTATAGGGTTATTTTGCTTATTGTAATGCGTGTATGTAGGATTATAATTTATACTTACCTATTAAATATGTTTTGAATGCATTTGCCGAGTACAAAAAGACGCATCGAAGATACAACATTTAAAAAAAAAATACTGGTTCCTAAAATTTAACCATATTCTCTCAAACTAAAATTGTGAAATGTTAAACATAGTCTAAAATCAACATTTCTAAAGAATAACAGTAGTAAAAACACTTACTTCATATTTTTAAACTCGAATTGCGCAGAACGTCTTCTCAGTTGCACACACAAATTTCAAATAACCGCCGAAATATTTTTTTCTTCTACACCCTTTGATATTTTGGTACTAAGAGATAGGGTTGTTCAACTGGTAATGATTTTAGTCGATTATAGTAGTGTGTCACTACCAATAATCGAGTAAGTAGCTTCTACACATCACTTGACGGTAAATCAGCTGCGGGCTGGAACGGTCGCCCGCATCGTTTTAGCGGGTCATCCCGCCGGTAGCCGTGGCTACCCGAATCGCTTCAGCGGATAAAGACAGTACTACTTATAGAAACTTTATTCGTGAGCGTTCGACAAGTTAACTATTCTTTTTGTGTACTGAATGTATCGCGCGGGGAAAACACCCTATTCAAAACGCTAATTTGCTAAATCTTAACCAGCTGAAAGTATTAATGTCCTTGTTTAACACGCAGCAATATAAAAGACAGGTATATCTTTAGCTTGTTTTGGTTTAGAATTTTAGCGTTCTAAGTAAGGCCTTCTACGAGTATCTATTCAAAAACAACCGTCAATTTGTTCTCTCCACCACATCCAGCTACGTGGAGCTGACGACGGACGCGAGCGTGCGGGCGGTGGTGGCCGCGTACAGACAGCACGGCGGGTACAACGTGCTGGCGCTCGACTGGGCCAACCTCGCCTTCGGGAACTACGTGCTGGTGGCCGGGGACATACCCACGGTATGTAACACGGAACGTGTTTACACACACAACGCAGCTACGTGGGCTGACCAAGTGGTCTACCATACCACGCTCCGGGCTGGAATAGAAGCGTGCTTCGCAACTTTCGCAAGACGTGGTAGTTGCCTGCGATGTCTGACGCTTAATCAATTATTTTCTTCCATATAACTTTCACGGACAGTCTGTAAATAAAGAAAAGGCCGGCTTTGCCTAGATGGGGGGGGGGGGCATTTAATAAATTATATAAATTAATTGAACGAGCGAATGCGAGGCGTCAACGTTTCAGCTTGGGTAATAATTCTTTTGTGTGGCCGGATGTCCGGTTGTATTCGTCTAAAGATAGCATTTTGAATTGAATTTTTCGAAAACTAAACTCCAAAAAAAAAACACTAAATTCAAAATGGCAGAGATATATTTTTCTCACGTTTTTGCTAGGTCCTAAGCTCACAGAGCCAATAATACAAGTCAATAATTATTGGTGAATTTATACCTAGAAAAATAAGATGTTTGGTAACCCAAACTTGAATTTTACGTATTCTGGGAAAGCAGACTTAAAAAAAAGAACCATTATGTCAGAGTAAGCAAATAATTCCAGATCGGTGCGGAGACGGCGGGCGCGGTACTGCGGCTGGTCCGGCGCGGGCTGCGGCCGGACACTCTGCACCTGGTCGGGCACTCCATGGGCGCGCACGTGCTGGCCTACGCCGCGCGGGCCCTCGCGCGCCGGGGACTCACCGTGCCCAGGTACACTGCTGGTCACATTGTACATCGGCGCAGAGACGGCGGGCGCTAGACCTCTAGTTTAGGGTCTAAAGTGACTCTACCGCCTTGATCGGAAAAAAAGCCACTACCCAAAAGAACCGGCAAAAAACTGAGGAGCATTTTTTTTCCAAAAATTATTTTACATACTTTTGCTTCAAATAAAATCAAATCAAATATTTTATTTTGGCACGAACAATAAGCACAACATATGATGTGAATCCACTGACTCCGAACTAGTGAAAACTGTGTTTCGCTAGCCAATGGCTACTCCCATTAATAAACCTAAATTTGAGTGCCTGGTAAATCAGATGGTGTGTGTGTGTGTGTGCTTAGAACTAGGTTACATCATAATATTTATGTAGTAGCTATTTGGCGTAAGTGGAAGGTACCAAACATCTTTGTCTTCCAAATACGTGTAAATATGTCCGTTTGTCAATTCTGTTCTGTTGCTGTCATTCTGTTGTTTTTTTTTGTTTTTATTATTAAATGGGCCCACGTTTGACCACAACACACCTGATGGAAAGTGAAGATGCGATCTAAGATGGAGCACGCTTGCCCATGAGGTGCCTATTCACTCTTGTCTTGAAGAGACCCAGGTTGTATCTATTGCTTGGGAACACCGAGGCTGGAAGTGCGTTCCACTACTTGGCAGTTCTTATTAGGAAGGAGTCAATTCTGTTTGAGGTGTTTGTCAATTCTGTTCTGTTTCTGTTATTCTGTCTGTCAGCTCTGTTCTGTTTATGTTATTCTGTTGGTCAATAAAACTGATTATTTAATCAATGTCCCAGACTGACCGGCCTCGACCCGGCCTACCCGGGGTACTACCCCCCTCTGCTGGGCGCGCCCATCTCGTCCGCGGACGCATCCTTCGTGGACGTGATCCACACGGACGGCGGCGGGTTCGGCGCGCCGGGACGCTCGGGACACGCCGACTTCTGGCCTAACGAGGGGAACGCCAAGCAGCCGGGCTGTCCCACGGCGACCGTGCCGTTTACTGTTGAAGGTGGGTACCATTTGTCGTTACTGGGATTAGTAGTCTTGAGACTTGTGTCACCACTGTATAGAATAGACGGTGGAGTTATTTTTATAACTTTGCCGTTCCTCTATGTTTAACTTTGTTTAACTTTGAAGTGGATCTTCGATACCCAAGCGAATAAAGGCATTTGATTTGAGCTACAATTTTCCTTTAATTCCCAGACTTCTGCAGCCACTGGCGCTCGTGGTCGTTCTGGGCGGAGTCTGTGCGCGGCGGCGAGTTCAGGGCGCGGCGCTGCAGCAGCTACGACGACTTTCTGCGCCGGCGCTGCTCGGGCGAGCCCCGCGCCAGCATGGGGCTGCGCGCCACCAGCGAGTAACTATCACTTCTTTTCTTTATTTCTAACTAGCTGCGCCCTGCGGTTAAAAAATATCCTATGAGCTATTCTAGACTATTATCTATCTCTGTGCCAATTTTCATCCAGATCTGTTTAGCCGTTCTGACGTCCTCACAAAAAAATACCCTGCCAATATTTAACCTTGGGTCAATATTATTTTAAGTACAATGCGTTTGTAACAAATCGCTAGTTGCCTTGCAAATTCGCAAAACGGACACAACCGTCAACAGCGTCTGCCCTCACGCGTCTGCCCGCGTTCAGGTCGCGCGCTCAGCGGTGAGCGACTTCTTCCCCCCACCTCACCCGCCGTGCGTCGGACCGCCCTTTACTTGACACTTTTCGTTATATTTTGGACAATTCACACAATATCTTTATAAATTGTAGCCTATGTGTTATTCTGATGTATAAGCTATATTATTGTAAAGTTTCATTAAAATCCATTCAGTAGTTTTTACGTGAAAGAGTAACAAACATCCATCCATCCATACATACAAACTTTCGCGTTTATAATATTAGTAGGATAGGATACTTGCTAGCTGCGCCCCGCGGCGGCGTCCGCGGTTAGAAAGTCTCATGTGCTATTCTAGACTATAATCTATGTCTGTGCCAAATTTCGTCTAGACCTGTTCAGCCGTTCTGATTTGATTGAGTAACAAACATCCATACATCCTTTCATACTTTCACATTTATAATATTAGTGTGATAGCTCTCGAATTAGAAACAGCTAATTAAGGAAGTTAGCTGCGACAGATACAAGAGACAATATATTTATACTTTTGTTTTTTATGACTGCGCAAGAAGGTGGGTCATGTTTTTCGAGTGGACGTATGTAAATATGTATGTATGAGGTTACTTTGGCACGACCTACGGCCTAAACAGCTTGATATATTTCGACATGTGAGGTGTCATTTGAATCGTCTTGATAGTGGAAGTGGCATAGGATACAACATTTTGCAGCCGAGTTTTTTGTTTTTCTTTTATTAATTTTACTTGTTAGATTATGCTTTTAACTATAAGTTTCTTCAGGAGAATATGCGTAACGCTATGTTTTGCACTATTGTTGCATCTATTTAATATTATTCTATTTTCCATTGCTTCCAGTCTCCGCGGCGACTACTACCTGCGGACAGCGACGAAGGAACCTTACGCGTTGGGCGACACAGGCGCGGATTGACAACACTTTTGTTACTATTTCCTAAGCAAGTACAAGAATTTCTTCACCTGACAAGCTCGGAAAGATACTGTTTACCATTTGAAATCTGAGTGCAAAAGTGCATTTTATCCGCTCGCGTAGAAAGAGTTTTTAAAATTAGAATCTTGAAATAATTTTTTTTTTTTTTTTTTTTTTATGTAGAATAGGTCGGCGTTTGACCACCAACTCCCCTGATGTTAAGCGACGTTGTGGTCTAAGATGGAGCACGACGACCTATAAGGTACTTTTTCACTATAGCCCACTATACTACTACTATATAATTGCACTGGCCAACACGACTGCATGAAAAGAAACATATTTTCCTCGTTGTAGTCAGGTGAAAAGTAGTGTTTCGCTCGGCAGCAAAGTTATTTGGCATTTGTACTTTTGCAACCTTCGCTAGGCCAGATTATTTATATATCGACAGGTTATATTTGAACCAATCACTTCGCTCGTGGCTCAATCCTAGAATCCTTCGTTTGCTCAGGTGTCAACACAAGTACTCGCGCCCAAAAATCGTCTTTGCAGCCTTGCATAACAAATAATTATTCTTCAACTATTATAAAAAAATAGTTTTCCGCATCTGTCCCTCAGTCTGCCTGTATATCCGCTTACTTTTAAACCACGAAACGGATTTTGATTCGGTTTTCACTGTCAGGGCGTTTACCATGAGGTTTGGTAGTTACAAAAATCTTTTTTCGTTTTCGTTTATCTCCATATATAAAGCGCCCCTGGCGGAAACGTTAAGGAACTAGGCTAAATGTATGGAGTCAAATGAAAACGAAAAAAGTTTTCGTTAACTATCAAACTCGTGGTAACCCCCCTAGATATTTTTTCACGGAAGGGTTTTATAGGTACCGTGCGAAGGGTCGGTCGATAGTAATGTATAAAAATTGGGACAGCGCAGCGCCTCTATCGGGCGTAAATTGAACTTGTATTGTGTAGGGTTAACTGGGCAAATGTGCCTGTGGGGCAATTGCGTCTTTTGAGAATGACTGACAAACCCTTCACAAATTAGTCAAGTAACGCCATCTTGTGCAGATTATTGCAACAAAAGATAGAAAAAAGATGTAGGTGGCGCCTAACTTGTGAAGGGTTTGTCAGTAATTCTCGAAAGACGCAATTGCCCCACAGACACATTTGCCCCAGTTGATCCTATACATTTTTATGTCAAATATGTACAATGTATTTTATAGAATTTATGCAAGGGTTTTTGATTTATACAAAGATGTAGTGATAAGTACTTGAGTAAGCAGTAAATATGCAGAAAATTCATCAAGTTAGTTTGTCTAGTCGGCTTAAGTTGGGTTCTTCCTCGTGGTCAAACTGTCCTGTTGGACAAATCCAACAGGATTGTTTTGTCCAATTGTCCAACAGGAAAAAAACAGCTTGTGATCAAAATCTCTTCTTTGACACAAGCTGCAGTCATTAAAACAATAAAATTGGGAGTTGGAGGTCGTGTTTTCAAATCCCGATTTGATATCATTTTTTGTACCTACCTTATAAATTGGTTTTGTTGAAAATATTATTATGTAACGTACTGTTTTAAATATAAGTAGGTACTGTATACCAAGGGAAACGTGTTCAAGATCAGATATTTACACCAATGATTAATTGCCATTTAAGTTTCCATATACTTATGTATGATGGTTTGACTTTAAGAATAAGTATTTACGTAATTTTTATTTGTAAATACGAATATATATAGGAAGGAATAATTAGGAATAATTAAAAGAAAAAAAATATTTGTGTTTAACTATTTTAATACTTAAGTACTTAATTTAATTCATTACATTTAATACGAATACAATGTAGGATGACTTAATCACAAATTAATATCACAATCGTCTTATAATCACAACATGAAACTACTTACAAAAGTATAGTACGATATGTTTAGAACAAGTTTTTCTGTACTTACTATTTTGGTTATCGGTGTGTTTAGTTAGTTAGACACACATGAAGTCGGTTCAGATTTTATATGTTTGTGTGTGTCATTGAGTCATTTTAGAATGACTCAATGACACATTCCTGACATAGGGAATCCTCGTGGGGAGCTTTGAGTGAGAAACGTTAATTTTTTTAATTGTAAAGCTCGTTGTCCATTTAAGTCACGTTATAACTAAATATGTGAGGGTTTGCTTCACGCAAATTATTTGTATGTAGGTACGTAGCGAGTTGGCTTCTGACAACTTGTTTACGGCTGGGTGCTGGCTTCGGGCTTTATTTAGAGTAGGTTATAAATCAAACTATAACGCAGTCAAATTCGCTAGCGTAAAAGTTATCTAGAACACGGCATAATATCTAGTTTTTCTCATAGATTCAAAACCCTAAAGTGCAATACATTAAAAATAAAAATTTCAAAATCCATTTTAACTATTTTCATTTCTAACATCCTCCAAGCTGTCAGGCAGAGTCCGTCCCTTCGTTTCCGGCAAGCATAGACAAACTAGAGCCGCGCCGATTGGCGCCAAACCGAAGATGACGGTTGGCAGCCATGGCACTGTGACAGATAAGTTAGAAATGAAGGGTGCCAACATTGAGCCGACGCGCATGGAGGTGGAGCTGGCGCCCATGCCCATGTTGCGGACCACGGTCGGGTACAGCTCCGAAGTGTAGATGTAGATGGTGATTGCCACGATGGAGGCACAGCTCACTCCTAGAAGAAATAGGAATAGCATTTATATATTTTAAACGTAGCCTGTAGGTACTTACACTGTTTATTGCATAATATCCTACTTCCTACTATCTTATCGTACTAATATTATAAACGCGAAAGTTTGTAAGAATGGATGGATGGATGTTTGTTACTCTTTCACGCCAGAACGGCTGAACAGATCTGGATGAAATTTGGCACAGAGATAGAATATAGTCTAGAATAGCACATAAGATACTTATTAACCGCGGTTGATACCGCGGGGCGCAGCTAGTCATTATATAAAACCATACTTATTCCAAACCGACGCGACAAACTGCGGTAACGCAACGATATAATACAAAAACTCTTTCTCTCTTTCTTTCCTTCTAAACTAAACACTCAAAAATATAGGCGCAATGGGCGGTCTTATCGCTTAAGAGCTATCTCTTCCACGCAACCTTTGGATGTAAGTAAAACATTACGATTAAGCATGGACGGTGGTGGGTGTTAAGAAAAAAAATATGTACTAGGTTATAAATTAAGGACATTTTCACACACGGTCGCCTGACCCCAAGCTAAGCAAAGCTTGTACTATGGCTGCCAGAGAAACGTATAGAACAATGGGCTCATTACTGTCGTGCGCACCCATTTAGTTTCGAGTGTACCCATGCGCGAACACACCCCGTCCACTTTCTTCCAGCGTTCTGTTTACATGAACTGTACTAGCTAGTGTATAGTTACCCAGTGTGCCCAGAACGAGTGTGAGAGCGAATATCTCCGGCACGCAGCCCAGCAGGATGATGCAGAGCCCGCCCAGCGCCAGGAACGACACCGTGGTCGCCTTCCGCCCGAACTGGCTGATCAGCCACATGGCGAGCAAATTTGACGGTATCTGTGAATAATATACAAAGCAAAGCATAAAAGACCGACTTCCCATCCTGTTATTCGTCATCCATGTAAACAATTTTTAGACTTTGGTTGTATTTTAAAAGTTGCTCGACCGGTCTCGATAAAATTGATATGGGACTACTTCTGAAGTATGACCTACCAAACAAAAAAATATCATTAAAATCGATTCACAATTGGTGTTACAATTGTAACATACTTATAAAAAACATTCGAATTGAGAACCTCCTTTATGGAAGTCAGCTAAAAAGAGCGCAGGTGTTACGTAATTCTAGAGGCTGGAATTCACTAAATTCGGCTGCAGTCCGGTCCGTGCAGTGCATTATGTTTGCAGGACGGGTGTAGTCCGTAGGAGTTTACACACCAAAGTCACCGACAGCCGTCGACATTTTGTTATTTGTTTGATGGATTGATATGCGCGGCTTTATTTGAAAAAAAACAAGCTTTACACGTCGTGTGTGTCTGTGTGCTGCTTGTTTCCTGTGTCTTGCGGTTGTCGGCAACTTTTGTGTAAAGTTTTTGAAACACACAATTCACAATAATTGCACTACAATATAAAATATATATATTATATTTTCAAATCGTTCCTAGCGCAGACTTATTTTAGCGGGTATTTTCGCTTCGAAAGAGATAGAGAAATAAGTAGAACCAAGAGTAAGAGCCAATAGACCTTCTCTTCCTTCCTCTTATTTTAGAAATATGTTTATTTATTAGAAATAACGAGAGTTACTTTTTTAATGTAAGCTCAAGTCGTGCGGAAATCTTACGCTCTAAACATAAGTACAATACCTATTTCTATTCGTCAAGTCAACAATGCCATGTTCTATAACAGTTCATTTTATACTGCCATAAAAACATACAACCACTTACCTACCTATTGTCTTCAAATCTTTAAACACATCACAATTTAAAATTCAATTAAAAACCTGGTTAGCTTCAAAGGTGTATTACCTATAACCTAAAAGAATATTTTAATGATGATAGGTACATGTAATAATTTATCATAAGGTTAGAAATGTAAGAAGTAGAACATTTTAAAGCTCTCTAGAATTAAGATTAAAATTAGGCTGGTTAAATTTGAAATGTAAGTAAAACTTAATGTAAGTAGGTAATTAAGATAAACATAGTAATTAATAGCCTCATATTGCACGCCCGCGATGGGCAAACTGTTGAAACTGAACCTCAAACTAAGAACACTTTTTGTACACAGTTCATGCAATAAAAATATTCTATTCTATTCTTCTTTTCATTGCTTAGAGCAGCAGCATAGGTCTTCACAATCATTCGGAAACGTTTCCGATCAGATTCGCAAAATTTTAAACTCAAATAATTCTAATCTCAGTCCGTGTTCAAATGTTTATAAACGTGATCCATTCTTACGATCGGATTTATACCTACTCGATTCCTTATCTATAAAAGTAGACTGAGATTCGAACAATTTGAGTTTGGAATTTGTGGGATCCGATCGGAAATGAATAGCACCACAGGTCTAGCATGCACACCGCCGCGACCAGATTTTGTCGGCGCTTTTGACGTGACAACGTCTAGTAAATCGATGAACGCCGGCTGCACGCACGAAAAAGGATGACTCATTGTCCCGTTACGCTCGCTAGAGCGACAGCGCTACACGAGCGAGCGAAAGGTACGATCGGCTTGTGCGTTTGGCTTGCGTCGCATCTATTTAAACGTGGGCTTGTCACGGTCTCAAAAATTGCCGAGTAAATTTTGTCGCGGCGCATATACTATGCCAGCCATTCCCGGGACAGTGCTCTGATGAAGATGCGAGTGGGGTACGGGTGCGTTCAGTAGAGATCTCGGAACCCCTTGACATGCATCGAGGCTGGCCACCAGGTGGTTATTAGTTGGTCGCCAACAAGGCAACCCCACGCTACCCAAATGCGACCCTCAAGTTAGGCGTCTGCTTGCAGATTTTCCACATCCCAAAAAAAAGGCTTGCTGGCATAGCTAAGGTCTCGAATATCTATGGCAACAAAGGTTATCAATCTCTGTGATGAACTGTTATCAGGTCAAGTTATCCGTTCAGTAGCATTAAAGTAATTAAAATTTTGTATTGTTCATACGTGCGTAGTATGCTCGAGTATTGTTCACAAATTTGGAATCCACGGTGCGATGTTTATATTAATAATAGGTTAGAAGCTGTTCAAAAAAAACTTATGAGACACCTACAGTACAAATGCAAAATATATGACGACAACTATGAAGCTAGATGTAAAAGCTAGCATATGCTACCCCTACGGAAAAGACGTGAGGTTGCAGATGTAGTAATGTTAATGAAAATAGTGCAGTCTCAAATTGATTCACCTGAACTCCTCTCTAAGATAGGTATAATAACACCCTCACGCTCTCGTAGGCACCAAACACTTTTAAATGTCCCCCAATGTGCTACCAACTATAGAAGAAATTCTTTCTTTGTCAGATCTACTTCCACTATAAATAGCATGGACTTGTCTGAATTTGACCTTTTGAACTCACCGGTATACAAAGTTCGCAATTCCATGAGTAATTTTTGGTTTGACGGCGGCTCTTAGCTTTTTATATAATAACCCCGTAAAGGACTGGTTTTGATTTATACAGTACCTGGATGGCCGAGCTTTGCTCGGTATTTTTTTTATTTTTTAATTGTGTTTTTTGGATAATAAACAATTGATTTTAGTCTAACCTCAAAGCAAACACTCATTGACTTCGTGTTACTTAACAACGCCATCTGCTGTTGTGTCGTTAAAGCAATTAGTTGCTCACAAAAAATAGTAGTATTATTATTCGCCAATAGATGTCAGGAAGAGTCATATTTTTCAGTTGAGATTGATTATCGATAAAACACGAATAAAATGATATTTTCTAAAAATGATTCCTAGCTAGATCGATTTATCGCCCCCGAAACCCCCTATATACTAATTTGTATGAAAATCGTTGGAGCCGATTCCGAGATTCCAATTATATATATATATATATATATATACAAGAATTGCTCATTTAAAGGTATAAGATTTATTGTAAACAAGTTGTGTACTTAGATTCTATATGTGAAAACTAATTAATGGTTAAAATGAATAACACTGTATGTTTTCCAAAAATAAATAAATAAACAAAATATTTGCATTTGTGTATGAGCTGCGACGCTCGCTGCCTTGAAGTAGACAAATACCTGAACAGCACCAGCCGTGGCGACGCTCACGAACGGGTCAGGGCTGGTCTGGCTGATGTACTGGTTCACGCCGAAGAAGGTGAAGCCCGAGGTCAGCCACACGATGCAGCAAGCCACCGTGGTAGTGCAGAGGGAGCCGCGGAACAACGCCGAGTAGTTGGGCATCGGTGCCGGAGTCGAGGCAGTCTGCTGGGCGGAGAGGGCGCGGAGTGTCTCCTCGATCTTGCCGGTTGGACGACGGTTGCTGGAGTAGATTAGATAAAATGCTCACTTGCTTTTGGTTTCAATGACCCTACTGTTAGATTTTTTCTTTGGCACCGCTCTTCGTCATCGTACTCTCCGGTGGATAAGTACGCAGTCTACGTCGCAGAGACTACTACCTATCACAGAGAATAGGTAGTGCAGATAGGTATCTAATTGATATTTTTCTAGGTTTCTGGTATTCCAATATTTTTTGAATTGGTGACAAACGATCAGATGACCCGTCCCAGAAAAAAGTTACGTATAGGTGCGTATTTGAAAATCTGTAACGCCGCCGTATGTCGATACGAGTACCTACGCACCTATCACCGAAATGTGGTCGAAACGGTCGACTAAACCATCATCTGCCTTCATTAGATATTTAATTTGATATATGGTACTCTTCAAGTTTTGCAGCAGTGACCTTCAACCATCAGTTATATGGATCCCAATATTATCTAAACCAGTCTTATTCCTATGAGTCGTGTAAGATAAAAGGTCACAGGTCAACCTTTTTTCACCAAGATCTTCTTTCGATTGTTCTATTAGCATCCTGTTCAATGAGGAAACAAGTCGCTATTGTCTAGAACTAATCTGATTAAACAAATTCTTAATTCCTTGCAAAAAAACATCAGATTTTGATTGAGTTCTACGGTCTGACGTGTGAACCAGGATGTTGCGCATCTTATCTATGAACTTTATTAGTTTGGATTTTTTTAAACTACCTAATTAGGTATGTATTTAACTGATTGATTATTAAATTGCCTACTAATATTATTTGATGTGTTTATGTAGGTACTTTTTATGGTCTTTCGTGAACGTTATTAATAAACTATTTGTATTGCATATTTTAAAATATGTGCTATTCTAGACTATAATCTATCTCTGTGCCAAAGTTCATCCAGATCTGTTTAGTCATTCTGGCGTGAAAGAGTAACAAACATCTGTCCATCCATCCATTTCTACAAATTTTCGCCTGTATAATATTAGTAGGATTTTAATATTTTAATAAAAGGCAACATAATTATTAACTATAGATAGCTGTATGTAGAGGTGGCAAAGAAGTAGACAAGATTTTATGACTATTTTATTACGGTATTCACAGGAACAAATTGCATTAAACTTTTATATTATGTCATAAATAAACTAGAATGAAGTTAACATTAATATATATTTTTCATGATCGATAGTCGCAGTTCCAATTACAATGCAGACGGTTTTATGGGTTACAATTTATAGCAGAAGTTATTCGCTGGTCACGACTTAGATAAGTACCAAACAATAAAAATTAAAAACGTTTCACAGTCATAGACTCTACACTAGGTTTCGCTATGTCGGGGATGCCATGGAAATGGAAAACGTCAAAGATAGACTTAACACCTTTAACATCCGTGCGTAGAACTGTTTTTAAACTTCATCATTCAAATATCTGGTCGGCTGGGAATCGAACATGAGTCTTCCTTGTTTAAAAAGCAGCAGTTCTACCGAATAGGCTAGGATGTCGTTAAATACCAAATGACCTAGTTTAGGTACTATAACAAGATTTCTTTATCTAAGAAGAAGATAGACAGATGTACCTACGTACATGTCGTACATACTTACAATATAGGTGTGTGTAATTTTATCTTATCATAAAATCAGGGGTTCCCAAAGTGTACGCAGCGTTGGTGCGCCACCGGCACCGTAGAGAAGAATGAGGGGAACCGTTAGTGCCGTTACAATGACTAAGTTGTCATTGTTTTTTTTTTGTTTTTGTGTTCTAGCGACAGCAGTTTTGTGCGATGGGCGCATCGTTTTTTGTGTAATGTAGGTATTTGTTATTGTTGTATTTGTGTAAGTAGTTTATTCGAGAACTAGTTGTCTAGTTAAACCTAATATAGGTTTAAAGACAACTATTTAACTATAATTGAATTGTTATATGTATAATTAAATAAATAAATAAGATAATAAAAATAAATATTTTGAGTCTTATTTTAAATGGCAAATAAATATTCTTAGTGGCTCTGTGGGCTGTAGACCTCGCGTCTGATAAGAAATGCGACCTACAGAGAAAGACAAAGATCCGGATAGAGATTCGGACGAAGATCCGGACAGAAATGGGACATACGAAAGTATTTTTGTCGAAGCTGAAGCATAGACGATTCGCTCGTTCGGCCGATTATGAACCTAAATTTGTACCTATATTACAAATTTAGGTTCATAGTATACTTAATATGAACCTAAATTTGTATATTACAAATTTAGGTTCATATTCGGAGCCTCATGAGCCTCATGAAATAATTGTCTGATATTTCGACTAGCCAGGGTGCCGAGACAAAAGATTAAGCCTGTGAGTGCACAGTGAACTGGAAAAGGTTTGGAAACCCTGGTCTAAGCATTGCACGCGCTGAGATGAAATCTAGTATCTCAGGTAAAGGAATGATTTATTTATATAAAATGAGCAAAAGGCTTGATAGGCTTAAGTCCTTTTACATCTGGCATAATAACTACCTAAACATTACAGTGTAATCGCAAACCTGCCGTGAGTCCAACTGGTCAGCCCTGGCCCTAAAGCGCGGAAATTGCGCGAAATGTTGCAATTATACCCTGCTGGTGGTATTTTACGCTTCTTATCATGTTGTATTTGAATTCCCTGCATTTGTTTTGTGCAATTTGGGGTGAAAAAACGGCTTGTTCCTTCTGTCTCCCACTTTTCGCCCCCACTGGGAGCCAAGAGGAATAACTGCGGGCACAAAACAAGGCTGGAAGTTTTAGAAATAAACTACCAATTGATTTCATAATCTAAGGAAAGAATAGTTGTCATCATTAATATGAACTGCTCGTTACGACATTGACAATAAAACTTACAATAGCGCAGCCTTCTTCACAATCTCGGCTGCCTCGCTCACTCGGCCCACAGACAGCAGCCAGCGAGGAGACTCAGTCAAGATGAAGAAGTACCCCAGGTAGATCAGGGGAGGGATGGCCATGGCCAAGCTGTACGCGTCCCAGCTCCGGTAGAAGTACGCGATCAGGGGAATAGTCATGTGCCCTGGAAACGGATAATGATAACATACAGTTAGTAGTTTGCCTCGCACCGAAACCCTGGGATTTCCATAATAGGTTTCTTCTAGGCAAGCGTACTTTTCCGCTGGCCGCATAATTACAATTCTATTACCTATATCTATTGAATATAATTAAAATCAAATGTCTTTATTCAATTGGGCATCGAAGAAACACTAATGAACGTCCATGTGATCGTCAAAAGTTATAAAATGACTCTACCGCCTTGCCGGAAAAAGAAAGAGCCACTACTCAGGAAAACAGGCAAAAAAATGAGGGGCATATTTCTTTAAATGTACCTATTGCAAATTTTGGCTTAGAACTAGTGACATCAATTTTTCCTTATGTATACTAGTGGCTATTTGGCGGAAGTGGAAGGTTCCGAGCATCTTCTAAATAATTATCTTATCTTATCTTAATATATATAAATCTCGTGTCACAATGTTTGTCCTCAATGAACTCCTAAACCACTTAACCGATTATAATAAAATTCGCACACCATGTGCAGTTCGATCCAACTTGAGAGATAGGATACTTTTTAACCGCGTGTGACACCGCGGAGCGCAGCTAGTAAAATTATAAACTTTATAATTTCCTCTTTTCATTAAAGTTTTTTTCACAAAATAGTATGACTAAATAATAAATTAAAAATTCAAATTCAAATTCAAATTCAAATTCAAATTGTTTATTGACATAAAAACGGATACATCCACTAACATCTATGTCAACGATATTCAAAACAGAATAAAATAAATTACATTAAAAACAATACATAAAATGTCAAAAATAAAAATTAAAATATTAAATAGTAAAAAGTATTACTATATACTCTATCATGTTTCAATCAAACATCATAGACACATATGGACTTTTTGTTCCTATCAAATTGGTCAGTTAGATTTTCACAATAAATCAAAAATGTCTTGATTAAAATTTTCCATTTGTCACAAAAAATATCAATATCAGTGTTGGCGGAAAGGAGTGTATTGAGGTGGCGGCGGGCACGGATGAGTGGCGACATAGAGCGTGCCACAGTGCGGTAGTCATCCACATAGAATAACTTGGGCAGTTTCCCACGTCTATTAACCGGCACTCCTGGTCCGTTTGGCACTGACAAGGTGCACAACAATTCGTGTAGGTGCAAGGAGTCGATTGATCCTCTGAGCACCTTGCACGAAATAGTGAGCTGATCTATCATCCTTCTCACTTCTAATGAGTTATACCCGAGCTGGCCGAGCAGGAATTTTGTCGGATACAAGTACGGGTAGTAACCGTAGAGTATCTTGTATAAGGATCTCAAATAAGATTTTTGAACCTTTTCTAGCATCCGCGTGTAAGTGATATGGTGCGGGCTCCACACACACGAGCTTGATTCGAGTTTGCTTCTTACTAGTGAGTTGTATAAGGTTTTGACGACTAATGGATTTTGAAAATCCTTGGAATTTCGCAAAACGAACCCTAGACGACGATATGTATCTTTGGCTAAATCAGATATGGGGTCGTGAAAAGTCAGGCTACGGTCAAATTTTACTCCTAAGTCTTTAATAAAATTTACTCGATTAATACACAAATTGTCAAGATTATAATTATAATTGATTGGATACCTTTTGCGGTCAAACGTCATTACATTACATTTTGTTACATTAAATGTCATTTTGTTGCTTTCAGCCCATGCACAGATACTATTTATGTCGTCTTGTAAGCTGAGACAGTCACTAGGCGTTTTAATTTCGAGAAAAAGTTTAAGGTCGTCAGCATACAAGAGACACTTGGCGGAATTAAGCACTTTAGGCAAGTCATGAACCATAATTTGAAAAAGCAGAGGGCCAGTGATGGATCCTTGGCTTACACCCGATCTCGTGTGATATGGTTTTGAAATATATGTACCATGCCTAACAAATTGCTGTCGGTCCTTTAAAAAGTCTGCAAAAAAGTGTAAGAGACCGGAAGAGAAGCCTAGAGTATATAACTTATGTAATAATATATCGTTATCTATTCTATCAAAAGCTTTTTGAAAGTCAAAGTAGATAACGTCTACTTGTGAACCGCGGTCCATGGCTTCGGAGATGTAATCAACTAATCCTAAAAGATTAGTGTTTACAGAGCGGCCTGGTCTGAAGCCGTGCTGCTCTTCTCCTATCTGTTGTTTGACCTGTCTATAGATTTCATTGTGTAGAATGTACTCGAAAACTTTAGCGGGTGCGCATAGGATCGCTATCGGACGGTATGCCTCCACCGACTTTCTGTCACTACTTTTCGGGATTGGGGTCACTCTGGACAATTTCCACTGTTCAGGATACTTTCCATTTTTAAGCGACAGGTTGAGGATATGGTAAAGAGGCAGAATAAGATGTTTCTTACCCGTTTTTAGGACAAAACTAGGTAAGTTATCAGGACCCGAAAAATAAATATCTCCAAATGGCTTTCTTTCATTTCGTTCATATTCGACTTAATTCTTTATTGAAATCGTCTAAGGACGTCTAAGCCAAGATTCATGAAACTCTTTGCATTTTTTTTTTGATTCAGCAATTTTTTTGATCTTGATTAATTTCAGTAGGCAACATTATACGGTTAGTATTTTAGAAGGGAAAAAGTTTTGGCGGGAACCGAAAAGATGGTGTCGTGTTTTTGTATTATTTTCTAAAACTTGTGATTCTTCGAGTGTTAAATTGTAATAATGGTGGATTATTAACGTTTACCGGTTCGTCAACGTGCACGAGTGTGGGCAAATGATACAAACATCGCGAAACGCGATTTTTCGTGTTCTCTACAAAACTTCACTTAAAGTTTCAGTAAAGTATCCATAACTTTACTGGAATGGGGAAAGGGGAGGGATTCATCGTCTTCATCATCACCTCATCATCATCATCCCATCATCTGTTACTGAAGGAAAAATTATTACTAAGAATCCGACTGAAGGACGAGTATCCATGGTCATGAATAATTAAAAAAAAAAAAAAAAAGTATTTTAGAATATAACATGTAAGCGGATGTCAAACGTGATACATTCAAAACCGGAAATACCTGATAGAGTGATGATAAAGTTGAGAGATCATTATTTCGGTAGATACGAGTATCTAGTAATAATCTCGTATCAGCAAAACCAAATGTCTCATTCTAATTTCTTTTCGAGGCGTTTTATTTATAGAAGTCGTAAAGTTCGCGTTAGGTATTAATTCTGTTCTGTGAAACATAATCTAAATTTTGAGAATTAGCTCAGCGATCTTAATAACATTTTCCTTCGAACCTCGTATTTCCGATTCCGTTCGGAAATTGTTTTTGAAAGAACAAGCTATCTACAATTTACCGACTAAATTAATTAAATAATATAACTCATATTTACGCCAGAAGAAAAGCGGGTAGCTAGAGTAAGTGTGCTTGGAACTACTGTCCTTTATGTTCCACAATGCTACTCGTAGTAGGAGTCCCGTATATCAATTCTAGTGGAAACCGTAAACATTACTTTTACATATTTTTATTGCAATCAACGGATTCGAAAAATGTCTGTCGCTCGTAGCAGCTCGTTTGGTCGATGATATCGTGAATATTATGAGTCTATTATCTAATGGGCCTACGCGTAGCAGTAAGCAAATATAGACCGACGATGATAATGATAGAATACATCTTTAGTGAAGACCACTAAATAAAAAATAAAAAAAGGTAATAATAGTGTGAAGAGTGACGTCAGGTTTTTTTTTAAAAGATCTACGTTTGACCACCAAGTCGCCTGATGTGAAGCGACACTGTGGCCTAAGATGAAGCATGAAGACCAAGAAGGTATTTATTCACTCTAGCCTTGAAGATACCCCTGTTGTAGTTAGTCGGGAATACAGATGGTGGCAAACGATTCCAGTATGTCCAGTAGGGATGATATTTATGCGTACGTACCAATAATGAACGGTATCTGGA
This sequence comes from Peribatodes rhomboidaria, assembly GCA_911728515.1. Lineage (NCBI taxonomy): Eukaryota > Metazoa > Arthropoda > Insecta > Lepidoptera > Geometridae > Peribatodes > Peribatodes rhomboidaria. Next base: position 945,329 of record OU452184.1, on the reverse strand, counting down.
AGAGGCAGCCCACGACGGCCCGGTACTTAGCGCCCACGGCCTCCATGACGATCACGAAGGAGACCACCATGGTGCCCGCCGTGGCCATGCCCAGCAGGAACCGCACCATGGTGAACACGGGGTAGTTCGGGGAGAACGGCACGCCGAAACCAAATGTTACCAAGCACGTGATCGCAAACAAAAAAGTGTTCTTGCGCCCAAATCTGTAGAAAGTAACATGTGTCACAAACATCAATGAAACAACAGTAGTCCTACCCAGAGTACGCTATTCACAAAACTTATATACGTACACTTGGTATATTTAGATTACCTAGCGGTCACCGCCGCGTATAGACAGTTACAATGCCCTGAAAACTAAAGTTGTTGGTCGTTCACGTTTAGAGCGGTGGTAGCGCGGTAGCAGTGCAAATCGCTCGTTAGATCTACGAGTAGAGCAATGGGAATAGCCTAAGGTATCTCTTGTGACGGTTCGAATCTGAGCGCGGTGCGAGTCGACATACTTATTATTCTTCTTATAATACCGATTCAGACTTTGTTTCAATAACTTAATAAGAATTCAAAAGGATTCCAATATTAACTTATTAATTGTACAAATAAGGCAACAAGTGGTTAGGGGCAAAAATGAACACTTGCGATAATTTACAAAATAAAATTATAATATCGTTACTAAGGTTTATTAAATGTCTGATTATTGGTTTTACAAAGCATGTTAAAATAGGTTCACAGTTATTGTTAGTGCGTCAACTGTTTTTGAGAGCTCTACACACCCTTGGTTTCTTTGTACTTCGGAGGAAAACCCGAAGTTTAAACCATTTTACAAATTACAGGGTCGAATGCTACAAGACTTCCACGCACATTTGATGTGTGGAGCTTACTTAGTGGCTGTCCTTGACGCATGTCTTATTATTTGTAAATCTGCTAAAATTATCATAAAATGTGTGACCAATTTCTGCCCAACCCAAAAGTTAGTATGACCAATAAATTTCTTTCAAACCTGTGTGTACACTATATACATAATCATAATGTATTTTTATCCATCCAAAGGTTCTCTGGAAGAGATCGCTTGTACGTGTTAAGACCGCCTTTTGCACTTATAGGTACTCGTATATAAGGTACTTATAGGTGTATACTTGCATATTTAGTTTAGTTTTATTTGATGTCAATAAAGAGTTTTGTATTGTACACATGCCTACCTGTCAGAAAGGAATCCGAACACGATGCTCCCAATGAGGATCCCGAGCTGGAGCACCATCTGTGTGAAGCTGGCCAGCCACTGCCTCTCGCAGACCAGGTCCCACTCGGACACGATGGTGTTATCGAAAGGAGTCGCGTCGTACTCGTACTTCTTGCAGTCGGAGTAGCAAGTATTGTTCACGGCTTCAACGTAAATGCCGCCAGATGTGTCAAAAATACTGTCAGTAAAACTGCTGTTATTGACCATGATGTCAGCTAGAGAGCTGTTCGTCATGTCATCGTCGGCAGTAGAAAAAGTGCTGTTCATCATTAAGTCATTTCCGAGGTACAGAGTCATATTTGAACACCGAAACGTCAAGTTAGGAGTGAGGAACAAGATGGCCATCTGCACCCATCCTGATGATAGCTTGACGAGTGACACGGCTCCGAAAATGAGGAGTTGCCAACGACCGAAGTGGCCGAGGAGCTGGTCGAAAGGGTCGTCTTGAGGAGTCGTGCTGGAGATCTGGCTGGCTATCCTTAGAACCATCTTGGTCGTGGTATCGAGTTTGTTTGAGCGTAGTCTAGGAGTAGTTTGAGCGTAGCGCGTAGTCTAAAGTAGTTCAGGCAGTTTTTTAAATAACTAGTAGGTACATTGTTTAGTTTTAAAATTTCGTTATGTCAAACCAAATTTATTTCATAATTTACAATTAACTTTAAAAGGACGATTTTACCATTACCAAGGAAAAAACTTGCAAAATCAATTTCAATAAAAGTTTAGCAACACAAACACTATGATTCTAATTTTACCACCTCGACTAAAAACATCTAATCGCACTTGTCCATATTAAGAAATAATGAAATCTATTCACTTTTAATTCAAATGTCAATAACACCAAATTAACATGATTTTTAGATGTGGCCGAGTCGAAGGATATTATTGTTGTTATTTTATATTAAATAAAAGTAAAGTCGCGTGTTTGAGTGGAAGCCTCCATTATCACTGGCTGGTATCAGCGTCTGCGAAAGAAGATATTCGTATTCAAATGGAAATTAACATTGATCCAGCGATTCGTTCCAGTCACTCCAATGATGCTGTTTTACCATGAAATATAAGCATTGTTCGTTTTACTTTGTTTTTGGTTTTTAAACAAATTAAAGTCGTATGTTTTTATTTTAGAATTTATATTAAGCAATAAATAGGTAATCTACTAGACTGGTAGTTGTAATTTTGACTACTTATCTATCTGTTATTTTATATTCATGACATGGTGAGCAAGACACGTATTGTTCACGACTAGTGTACTAGAATATTTAAATAGGTATTATCTACATGTCTGCCTAGTTCTATTAGCAGATCCAGGGGGGGGGGGGGAGGAGGGGGGGGAGGACGACGACGACGACTAAGGGGCTCAAACCCTGTAAAAAATCCGGATTCGCCGCCTGCCTATCGAGAATAGAGATGGGTGGGTGGAGGCAACGGTTTATCGCCATTTCCATTACAGAGTGCTCATGAGTGAAGACAAGCCTGAGGTGCCGAGGGGGCCAGAAGTGCCATCAATAATGCCAAATTTTTTTAACCCTTGAGCGGAACTAAACAGTATTAAATTAAACTCACGCATTGGAACAATGTAAGCGGAGCATGCTACCAATAATAATAATATTTATGTCGTTAACTCCAAGCCATTTGTCAGTTTAAGCTAACAGTCGCTCGGAAGGTTACACTAATGACTGCGCTTATTATATTAAATTAAGGTAGATATGCCTAATAGTTATCTGCCGGCAAACGGTAAATTTCATGAACACGGAGATCCCGCAATCTCAAAGCGATTTAATGCAAATAGGCTCAACTAGGCTCTGAAATCCATGGTAGTCACAGGATAGATAAATAGTTTACATAAAAACCGGACTTGCAAATTTCCTTGCCATTTTCCTTAATAATTGCACACCGGCAGGTGGGACTCGAACCTACATTGATTCTGGTTTTAGATTTCTAAGCTTCATTCGTCTAAGGTTTCGTCCTAACTAAGCAAACTGAGTGGCTGACTGTTTGCCTCCAGTAAGCCATCGTGGAGTGTCCGAACAGGGGCTATATTCGGAGATTTCCATCTCACCTTTTTTCATCATTGTTGCTCTTAATAAAAATTAAATTAATTAAATTAAATTAATAAATATTATATAATAATAATAAATTAAAGTTTAAAAGTAGTTTTATTTTAGGTTGTTCCTATTATTATGAATAGACCTTGCTGATTCAAAGTGCAACGAAACTTAAATATTGCTTCTGACATAGGGTTTTGTTGCGTGTCCGTCATGCGTTTTAGAAGATAATTATAGGTGTGTAATTTTGGTGTGTTTACCTATATGGTGTAGGTGCGAGTCTTTTTAGGCCGAAGGTCCAAAAAAGGAGGGCCCTGACTCTCTCACGACGGGGATCCAACCCACGACCTCGGTCACGCCAAATACACAAATGTTATGGACAATCTGTTAGGCATTGAAGGTCAGTACATATTTGATCAGGCTGGTAATTACTGTGCTTAAATTTGACGGGTGATAGATAAAGTTTGACCATTGCTCTACGGTCTGGTTGAATATGGTAAACACTGTCACACTGAACTAGGAGGTAAATTATCTACACTTCTACACTAATATTGCTTACTAGCTGCACCTAACTAAAAAAGGTTGACCCGTGTGACAGCCTCAGTGGCTAATTTGGTACCTGCCTTCTGAGCTTGGGGACGTGGGTTCGATTACCAATAGAAAGTAAAAAAAATACAATCGAAGTAATTTGGTACAATAGGCAGATAATTATCTAATCAAGTATGTTTTTAAAATATTTATGTATGTATATCAGTCTCTGGCAGCCATAGCCCAAGCTTTGCTTAGTTTGAAATCAAACGACCGTATATGCTAGTGTCCCAAATAATAAATATTTGGGATTGATTAATATATTTATGTCCATCCATGTACTTAATTATGTGTTTATGTAATATATTTATGTTATGTTATCCAGGCAATAAATGCTTACAAAATTTTATTACAATTCGTCCGCCCGTTTGAGCGTGAAGAAAAATGAAACACACACACAAACTTTAACCTTTATAGTATAAGAAGAAGTAGCATAAAAATGTGAAGTTTAGGTGTTTTGAAAGGGTCATTTCTGAAACTACAATTGTCTATCTATTGGAAAACTACACACAATGAGCAGCTTAGCTATCCCTCAGTGATCGTGTTTAGTTTTGATGAAACGTGAGTAAAACCGCGGGCAGATAAGCTACAAGCTACAATGTAGCTTTTTGTAGAATAATGTACCTACCTTGTACATTAATGTTTTCATACTAATACACAGTTCTCGTGTTCTCTAGAAGTAGTCAAGTAAGTCTTTATTTGCACCAGGTAAGTATTTACATCACACACTAATTTTTAATTCACAATCTTGAGTAGGTAAGTACATAGGTATGTAAGCGCACGGTTATTTTCTGCAATAAATAAGAACAAAAATAGGTATGTAAAGTAATATGACTTACACTTACCGGTAGATAATTAAATGAAATTAGTTTATTGGACGACTAGCACTGAACAGCAAATAGCAATAAATTTATGGAACAAATATACTTTTTAAAAATATTTTGTAAAACTGCGTCCAAAATGACAGCAAAACAAACACTGAATCCAATTTGCGAGGATAACACCTCAAGACATGCGACGCGCGCGGACGAAATCAGGCATTTGGCGAAAAAACCAGTTTGAGTTCAACACTTTATGTTGCGATCCATAAAAGTGGACAAAATGTGTTAAAATAGCTACCACAACAAAAACATTGGCACATTTGGAATAATCAGTTCATCACTGTAAAATATAATTAAATTTAGCAAGTGGTGCCCGCTTGGAATATCCTAGTGTTTATACTCATAGTAATAAAATTATCAAGTATGATAATTACTATAATTAAATAACCCTACCTGTGTCTACATTGTATTTTACACATGTGTATACATGGTTTTTATTACGGTTTATAAGTAGGTAAGTTAACAACATTATATTACGTACATTAACATTTAAATAATAGTAAACACAAACCCCTTTAAGGTGCGGCAGCTGCCTTGCTCGCTCGTGACACTATTATAATAATTAGATATAAAATTATAGAACGTATTTTTGATAAATTTACCTCAATCAATGCATTGAAAACAGCATTGCAAAGTATTCCGATCTAGCTTTAACCACGGCTTCGCTCGCGTTAATTTAAGATATGTGTTAAGGAGTTTGTGTCAGTAGAGTCATGGATTCTGGTTTGCTGAGAATTGATGGCACACTTCATTTTAATTTAACCTGTAGGTAACGAAGCAACGGGTACATATTAGAGAGGCATCTTCAGTGTCCTGTATTTCACTCTACGCCTGTCGTATTTTTTCTAGCTAAAATGATAATCTTCAACTTATGCTAAATTCGTTAATAGTATGTGGCAAATTTATCAAAAATACATTCTATAATTTTATATGAAATATATATCAGTATCGCGAGCGAGGGGGACAGCTACTACCGTGCCGCACCATAGACCTTAAACCCCCTTTTCCTTAAAATTTTTGAACTCTATCGAAAAAGACAAAACACTGTATAAATAACTATTCTGAGGCTATACGAGTAGTTACAACGTTTATTGGTAAGGGGGTAAATACGAGTTACCGAAAAATATTACATATAATATTATTGTATCTTTAAGCAAACTTTTCATGAAAGGCTTAAAGCAGTTGATGAGTAAATAGATCAGTTTAATAAACGTTAATAACTAACCCCCCTCTACCTGTATTCCCCTTAAATAACAATTTAAGATTTATGTTAACAAAAGTCACGGTTCCCGGAGTCCGTGGAGTGTAATTAAAAAAAAAAGTTATATTTAAAATTGTAAATAATTATTATACTCTTATTTATACTCGCGTTAGACTCACGTGGATCCATTGCTCTATCTTCTGAAAGAAGGTCAAATAAATCGACCAGCACACCGCATTTATAATATAGGCGATCTTCAGAACGATATGAACGAAATAAGAAACACAACAATTGATTATATTGAAATAGGAGTGGCATTATCAGCACCCATATCAGAACCCTCATTCTGGCCTATTCGATATCATCTTTTGTCACTCTAACTCTTTTGTCTTTTCTAACGAGAGAAACAGTAACCGACAAAATATCGCATGCGCTAAAATAGCGCCTCAGATCCGCGAACACTAGTCGACAGAGATCACCTACAGGTATTTTGATTGAATTCTTGTAACGATTGCGAATGACCTCGACCTTACAATAAATGATAGGCAGTTCACTAATTTACAAAGGTTATCAAATTAATTATAAATACATACATACTTACCTGTTGTGTAAGAAAAAAATATTGATTTTTATTGTATTCTGTTGGTAACACAACCTAAGTAATTACATAAATGCATATCTACATAAAATATTACATCATACATACACGACAATTAATGTTAACAAAAGAGACAAATGTTAAAAATCTGATATTTAATAAAACTTTTATGTTAAAGTATCTATTTTTAAACAAAAATGTCTGATAACTTTCTAACATAATAATAAATGTTGTATGGATGTTAAATAACCAGTTAACCAATTAATCTCGTTCTTAGATCGATTAATTTTATCAAAACAAAACAAAACGCCAAAAGCGATCATGACACAATTCAAGTTCAAATTAGCATTTGTCCGAAGCAACCGGTTTCGAGCAGTGTCCGCGACTTAACGTGTCTTACGCACTAACTGCTTTTCATTCTGTGGCGTAACATTGGAACTACAATGTCGTTTGAGGACGCTCTTCTTCCTTACATACAGGGTTATTAGGAAAGGGTGTACTAAGCCGAAAGGGGGTCATTATACTCATCATTACGATCAATTTTCTGCTATGGGGTTTTGGGGTTGTTGACCCACTCCCAGGGTTACATATAAAAGACCTCAGTGGACTTGGATAGATGTTTTATTAATTATACGAAGCTAGTCATTTTCCAAAGGAGCAGAAAAACCATCAGCAGAGACCGAACGCTGCTTTGAGTTGTCGTTGGACTCGCTCAATCATTCCATTAGCACAGGGATGGTATGAGGTGGTCCTGAAGCGCTTAGTAGCGAACTGAAGCAGTAACCATCAAAATAGGTCCGATTCAAATTGGGATCCCTGATCGGTGGCGACGACGGACGGTACGCCGAAGCGTGAAATTCATTCACGTGTAAAGGTTTCCGTCACCTCCTCCGCAGTGATAGAACGCATGGACCACACTTCTGGCCACCATGACACTCTACCTAATACTGTTAAGCAGTAACGGTATTCATTGCAAACTGGAAGAAGTCTGATAATGTCGATGTGCACGTGTAGAAAACGACCGGACCGTATATATCATTATAGTGATGAGCCATGTGGGAGTCGGGTGGCCGATACCAATCGCCACAGGGTCAACCCTGAAATCGAGAAAAAAAAAACGACAGGTGTTCCATTCATTTTGTCGACTATCAATGAACTTTGGAACACCTGTTTTGTTTTTCGAGATTTTGGGTGGGACAATGACCCCCTTTTAGCTTAGTAGGTACACGCCATACAGGTAACCCTGTTTAATCACTACATTTATTTGCTCCGACTTTCCTGTAATCAGCGTGTGTATATTTTTATCTTCTAGCGTACACATACTTTAGTTATCTTTATTTTAGTAAAATAAACTAGATTTAGCGGTCTCACACTCTGAAGAGGGCCACGGCCAGCGGTATAATATACAATATGCTGGTTTTCGGTGTAAGGAGTTGTTACTGAAGGATAGAACAACACCCTTAAGTACTACTACAGCCAGAACCAGCACCTTTTAGATGAAATCAATTATATAATTTTTTAAACATAACCGTCCTCCTTGCGCAGTTGAGTAAAAAGATAAATAAGTTATAATAAAATAATTAACAAGACAAAACTTAAACAACATTTTAAGTTAAATGGTTACTTAAAATGATATTGTATTGTCAAAGGAAACTAAATGTCTGTGCGAAGTTTTATTACAATTTGGTTTACAGTTCCATGACCGTACCGGTTATATACCGCCAAACGTATCGCCGCGGCATAAGGTCCATTGTAGCGCGGCGTCGAAAACAAAACGTAACAATAATGCCAATAATATGTCACCGCAGGCCCCCAGTAGTCTAGTTGAAGCAATTGGTTCAAGATGTGAAACAAACACAATTAAGAGGAAAGTAAAAACCGTTCAATACAGAATGTTTTCTTTTCAAGGTGATCTACTTAAACTATCAGCCATTAGAAAATGTAGCTCTAAAGGACGTGAGATACTGTGAGTTTTCAGTTATCGAGACGAAAAGTGAAGTCATGCAAAATGAACGGGAATGGTAGAAACGGACATATTGCCATGAAATGTATGTGTGTGAGAAAGAGAAAGAGAGTGAACAAAACTATTAAATTATATTACTCCTATTCTTATTCTAGGAGCGCCCTAAGTTCTTACCCGCGGTTAAAAAGTACCAAGTTAGTAAAAGTACAAGCTACCTCCACACATGCATTAGCCTTTCTATCTGCAACGTGTTGTTTTGTATGCCCGCGGAATTTGTAGAGTATTATCTACAAGCAGAGCACGAATAAACTATGGGGAAATCTTGAAATCGATTATAGAAGTAGTTGTTCTTTACATTTTGTTGACGATCAACGAATTTTTTGCATGGAACAACTTTTAATTTTCTTTATTTCTAGGGTGGTCCATAGTTAATTCGTGCTCTGCTAGTGGAGTAAAACTACCTCTACAAATTCCGCGGGAATGCGAAACAACACGTTGTAAACCTATCTATAAACTTCTTTTATACTTACTAAAATTAGAAATATGAGGTTGACATTTGTGACTTTGCATGTTTGTTTGTCATCTCCAAAACTACTGAACCAATTCTAAAAAAATATTTTATTACTAGAAAGCTACATTATCCCTGAGTGCCTTAGGCTATAAAAATGCGAGCGAAGCCATAGGTGAAAACTTAGAGGTATTATATTTGAAAGTAGGAAGTAGGATGTTCTGTCGACCCAAGAGGTAGGTAACTAGGTGGTTATCTTCTGCGTAACAAGTGATCTTCATTTTTGACTGCTGTATCAAAAATCAAATCTTTTTCATCCATCTTATCTTTCTAATCTCGAGTAGAAAGGTAAGCGATCCAATCGTCTCTATGTCACGTTTGTAAGTGTGTTTGCAGGAGGTTTAAGCATTGATTCCAAACTGCAATGGGGTCCACATATTAGTGCTCTGTCTGGGAGACTTAGTTCAGGGGGCTTACCATGACCTCTTAAAACATCATTAATTAAGCCTTACTTCGTAATTTCGTACCATGACCACCCTAAAAGTATTCCTGTTAAGTTTTGAAATCGCTTAGCAGTTTTGATGACGTCACTCGATTTCGTTCATTCAATCCAAGGAACATTTGATTAAAAACCGTACCATGACCTCTAAAGTATTCCTGCCGAGCTGTCAAAATAGCAGGAATGATACAAATTACAACGATTGTTAAAAAGTTACTCTCCGTGTAACTTTTTCTATTTATTAGTGAGTTTTTGCTGTGTTTCTGAGGTTCTATTTGTAATATTTAGCAAGATGGCCGATGATTTGGAAACTTCGAGTTTCTTGAAACAGAAGCTCCGTACTACGAAGGACGCCTTCAGACGGGCTCCAGAATAAATTTCAACCCTTTTTCACATAGATTTTTTTTAGCTAAGTCCGCTCCTTTTGATGCACTTGTTTCTTCTTAGAATGAGCCTTCGCCTGCAGACTCCTATTAAAGCCCGCAGCGATTTCACTGTGGGTTTTTAAAAAGTCTCACACGATATCGAACTGCTTCGCTGAGACTGCGGCAGCTGTGACAAATTATTCTAAGCATTAAATTCTAGATATCACCAAAATAATTTTCACAAATTTTAATTGTAAACAGCAATTGAATTTTAATTTATCTTCATGATCATAGGTAGATTTAATTTACGTTTTTGTCTTTTTGAGGGGAACCGAAAAGATGGTGTCATGATTTTGTTTTATTTTCTAAAACGAAAACTCGCCTTTACTGAAAGAGGGAAAGAGGAGCGGGATTTATCTCATTTATCATCATCTTCATCAGAGATTTAATGAAAAATGTTATGACAAACATACGGATGACTAGGTGGTATGGCTATATTGCCTCTAGCCTGCCCTATGGGACAAAACAAAAAAAAATACATTTTTGACAATGTTCAAACAACCAAGTGTCGCCAGATGTTTCATATGAGCGATTGTACGCCGGTGAGGAAAATAAAAATTCTTAGGGAAGAAAATAAATAGAAATCGTAGTGTTTTTACTTGCAACTTGTGGAAACCGTAAGTGTAATTTCCCTGTATCGATAGGATATTGTAGGCACGATTTCGCTATGCGGTCGTACTATTGTACGACCCCGATTGTCCGATTTTTACACGGCAAAAATCGTATAATTACGATTGACATATATACATCTGGCAACACCATACTCCAAAATACTGGATTTATATGATTGATAGATGACATTGACACTGATAATGACAGTTCGTAACGCAAAAGTACCACAGAGTGTCTATCGTACATTCTTTTCACATCACTGTAGCAGGAGTAAAAACGTTTTAGAACATTATTGTTTTCAATGCTTGTGGTATGATACAAAACAATACTTATTAAGGAATGTAACAAAACGTTCCTGCGCAATGATGTTTTTGTAAAAGTTCATGGTAAGCCCCCTGCTGCTTATGCGGTTCGCAAGATTAGGCAACTGACGGATATAGCTACAGCTCGGATGGTTTACTTTGCTTACTTCCACAGCATAATGTCATATGGCATTTTGCTGTTGGGATCAGCTGCTGAAGTAGAGGCCATTTTTATTTTGCAAAAGCGAGCGGTCCGCGCTATCTACCGAATGGGTCCCCGTGAATCATTGAGAGATTTATTTAAAGAAATAAATATTTTAACTTTACCTTCTTTGTATATCTTTGAAAATAATAAGCACGTTCGCAAAAATCTACTTAAATTTAAATTGAACAGTGACTATCACAATTATAACACTAGAAATAGGGATAGGATAGGATAGCTGTACCGAGATTTAGACTGACTAAGTCAAAAAAGTCATTTTTAGGCAACTGCGTTAGTTTTTACAATAAAATCCCGAAAAATATAACAGGGCTCACCGAGGGAAAATTCAAATCACATGTAAAAACTACATTAATCAAAAGAGGATATTATAAGGTTAAGAATTATTTAGAAGAAAAAGATGTCTGGAGCCTTCCACTTCCGCCAAGTAGCCACTAGTATTTATAGATATTACCTAGTTGTAAGCCAAAATTTGTGAGACTGTAATTTATTTATTATTTGAAAAAATAATGCCCCTCAGTTTCTTGCCTGTTCTTCTGAGTAGAGGATTTTTGTCCGAACAAGGCGGTCGAGTCAATTTAAATAACTTTGACGTTCTTATGTGTATCTTTGATACCTAAATTGAATAAAAACATTTTTACCTTTTTTGACTTTTGACTTTTGGAGGTATCTATTCCCAAAACTACTTACTGGTTCGATTGCAAAAAATATTGTCTCTAGTGGGACTGTAACAGTAATTATGATAAACAGAAAACGTTTCAGAGCAATCACTGAGTGCTGGATTAAATGCAAGCGAAGCCGCGGGCAGATGAGCTAGTAATTAATTCTAATCCTAATTAATATAAAAATAATATATTACCTACACTATAATATTATAAAGAGGAAAGATTTGAATTCTCGGATGTTTGCAACGAATAAACAAAAAAGTTATTGGTCGGATTTCAAAAAATCTTTCACAATTAGCAAGCTACATTATCCCTAAATATGACAGGTTATGAAACGCGAGTGAAGCCGCGGGCAAAAGAGGAAGTAATCCCAATTAATATTATAAATGTGAAAGTGAGTTTATTTGCGACGCTTTCACGCCTTAACTTAATATACAATTTTGCATACACCTTGACAGGGGTATAGAAAAGGAAATAACCTTTCATTCCGAAAAAATAACGGTCGCTGTTGGACCGTGGGTGAAACTGCGGGGCGCAATAAAAAATAGTGCGTGGAGTCCTTCCGCGCGGAAGAAGTGAAACTTCTGTGTATCTTTCGTACTACGCGCATGCATTCCGAGTGCCACGCATTAACTCTCGCTCTGTCTCTTGCTATTCCCCCTCCCCAGGAGTGTCTAACGTTTAACGCAACCTTGTTGGAAGTCGCATTACAAGTTTCACTTCGATAATAATAAAGTAAATGGCTATTTAGCCCACAAATCGTACCGTCCTCTAAAGCAAACTTATAAATAACTACATGTACATAATGTACACAATTCTAATACCTACACAATTCTAATTAAGATGTAGGTGGCAAATCGTTTAACATAACGAGCTAACTTTTTGTATCAATTAGGCTTAGATTAGGTAGATCTACTTCCTTTATTTATTGTGATACGAAACAAAATATAACACCAAGGATGGCTGGCTACTCAGCCTACGTAGAAAGAGTCTAACAATAGAAAACTGGTTAGTTTCTTTTAAATTTCTTTTATGTACAATAGGTCAGCGTTTGACCACCAACACGCCTGATGTTAAGCGACGTTGTGGTCTAAGATGGAGCACGACGACCTATAAGGTACTTATTCACTCTAGCCTTGAAGTTTTGTAGAGTGAAGAAGTACAAAGACGGCAGTTGAGTGAGGCGCTACAAGTGCGCTACTGCTCAGACCCGTCTTCGGAACGGTTAGACCGGACCACATCCCGAAACACGACTAGGTTAGGTCGTTGCGTCTAATTGGTTACATCTGATTCAGAGGCTTAAAGGACCAATTGGTTTATTTTGTAGATACCGTACAGAGAATTCTAGAGTCCAGTCTTTAATTTATAAGGCCTGTGCAGTTCGTAATTATTACTTATTTTTAGGCCCTGGCAATTAATTTTGTTAACAAGTAACTTAATAGCATCAATAATAATAAGGCATCAGAGGCACTAAATATGAAGTCATAAAAACGCCTATTAAAAATATAATGGGATTTTGCGTTAAGCGTTTGCTAGTGAAAAATTGACAGGGAAATCTATACTTCTAAACAGTTCCGCTAAAACAAAACAAGTAACATTATCAAAAGATAAATAAAAAACACGACTGCAAATGTTGTGCCCTTCTTATTGTTGTGACTTCCACAATTCAAATGACACCTAACAGTTCGAAATCCATCAAGCTGTTTAGGATGTAGGCCGTGCCAAACAAACTTCATACATACATACATACATCCACTCGAAAAATATGACCCTTCTTCTTGCGCAGTCTGGTAAACAAGGTATTATGAAATATCACGTACCAATACCTAACAGAAATCCTGCTATGAAAGTAGTACCGTTTATAAAAGTAAATAAGGATTAATGACGTCACTAGTATTTAGTACGATTTAGTTCTAAAGCCGCGGCCTCACATTCGTTTAATGTTAGGTCCAAGCTTGGCTTCATTTTGAAATGTTCAATATTGAACCTTATTACTGCGTGACACATTGTCATCAATATCAACCTTCCGTATGTCACGTTGGTGTCTTTACCCCAAGAATTAGATTACTGATATAACCAACTAACTGCGCCCCGCGGTTTCACCCGCGGTCCCGAGGAACCATATTTTTTTAGAATAAAAAGTACCCTAAAAAGTGTCTTTTTCCATCTCCAATTTTGCATTACGTTTTCCCTCGAAAACGTGAGTGCAAAATTTTATGATGATCGGTTGAGTAGTTGAGGCGTGAAGCGACACAAACAAACTAAATCACTCTTGCATTTTAAATATTATTTGGATGGAAAGGATTAGGATCTGTGGCTGCGGCTTTTTTTTTTTTTTTTGGATGACTCTATGCTGTTGGCCACTGAGGCCTCGACAGCGTACCGGGCATTAGGCAAGCGCAGATGGCGCAGGGCCTCAAAAATGCTTACAAACTATGGGCGACGAGCGCAAGGGCACCTCTGAGGTACGGCCTCGGCTTGGGCTGTCGCCGAGGGAGGGGCGTCGAATTGCCCTGGCAGCCCAGAAGGGGCTTGCTCTAGGGCCCTAACGGGGACGGTTGAAGTTAAGGTTAAAAACAAAATAAATTATTATTAACAATGACTCGACCGCCTTGTTCGGAAAGGGAACCTCACCTCAGAAGAACAGGCAAGAAACTGAGGGGGCTCTGTGGCTGCGGCATAAGACATACTGGAATTCTTTATTATGCATACGTTTGAACTAGTATTGCGCATGCGCAGTATCCAAAAATATGCATTGTCTCGACCCGTAGGTCAAATAGTAAGCCACAACGGTTCGCTGAACCATCCGACAGATTTAAAATAAATCATATTTTGCTCTACCATCATAAATCAACCAATAATCCAATCGGTCACCGGTGATTGGTCAATCGGTTGTCACCCTGTCAAACTGTCAATATAATGACGGAATAGAAAATAGTAAACAGAGAAAAAGCTCGTAGCGTAAAACTGCTTAAAATACAAATAAATTCAGTATTTTTTTTTTATTTAAAATAGGTCGCCGTTTGACCACCAACTCGCCTGATGTTAAGCGACGTTGTGGTCTAAGATAAGATAATAGATAAGATAAGATAATGTTTATTGATTAAAATCAACATAGTACAGTAAACATGCTTAATTTAACTTAAACTTAATACAAAAAACTTTTATTTGAGTAAATATAATAGATAAATTTATATAATTTTGAAAATAAGTAATAGTGATATATGATACGAATAATAATATTAAATAAACACGCAACATAAATAAGCATGTCACCCTACCCTCCGAACTAGTTAGAACTGTATCTCGGATTGTGGTGCGCCTACGCTCATAAACATCGTCGACTTTTGAAACTCACTCAACTGCCGTCTTTGTACTTCTCTACTCTATAAAACTTCAAGGCTAGAGTGAATAAGTACGTTATAGGTCATTGTGCTCCATCTTAGACCACAACGTCGCTTAACATCAGGCGAGTTGGTGGTCAAACGCCGACCTACTCTACATAAAAAAAAATCTAAGCAGTAATGTACATTTTCGCTGGCAGAAGCGACGGCCGATGTGGCAGAAAAGTTCTCGAATGGCGACCACGAATCGGCGCGAAGCGGTGTTGGAAGGCTAAACAAGGTGGACTGATGATCTGGTGAGGGTCGTGGGAAGCCTCTGGATGCGGGCAGCGCAGGACTGGTCGCGATCATAAGAATAGGCCTTTGTCCAGCAGTGGACGTCTTCTGGCTGAAATTAATTATTACGATGATGATGATGATGACCTATGTTATTGTGTGCTTGTCTAATTCCTGTTCAGCGCAGTTTAGCGTCTTGAGTCATCTCTCTGCACATTGTCTACTGGGAGAAAGTGTTGCTCAACACAAATAATCGGTTATCGGTCCTTTAACCGGTTACTACTTTGACGCAATACCGGTTCTCCAAGGTCAATGTGAAGCTTTGTTCCACATATCACGCCGTTGGCTAACTGAAATTAAGCTTCAATAAGTTTAGATTGAATTAGATGACCGTGCTCGGATTAACCTGATTATGCACCTACTTGTGTTTTATATCGCTTTTTTACAAGGCTACTCACCGCTATTTTTAACCGACTGCTCAAGAAGGTTGTTATTAAGGTATTAGTTAAATTTTAAAGGCTAATTATATACTATACTAGATGCACCCCGCTGTTTCCCCCGCGGTTAAAAAGTATCATATGGGCTATTCTAGACTATAATCTATCTCTGGGCCAAATTTCATCCAGATCTTTTCAGCCGTTCTGGCGTGAAAGAGTAACAAACATCCATCCATCCATCCATCCATTCTTATAAACTTTCGCGTTTATAATATTATAGGATCATAACAAACAAATTTTACTATGAACCCAACCCTGAATCCCAAAACGGAAATCAGCTGTTCCATGCAAAAAGTTGATTGACCGTCGTCAAAATGTATGGAACAGTACCCTTACCCATGATACAAAAAACACCCCTAAAATAAGTTTTGATAGTTACATAATAGATAGGTATATTCAAAATAGTGTGAGTGAGCTACCTGAGCCGCTGGATGCAGCACGAGAACGGCCAACAGCATCGTGGGGATTCTTGGGAGAGGTCTTTGTCCAGCAGTGCAGCATACTAATGCACTAAAGGCGGGTAAAAGTCTAAATTAAATCGTAAAAGTACTCAACATTTCATTCATGTCAACTTTGCTATGAGGACATCAATCTTGAAAATGCGAAAATAAAACAGTTGTTCCAGAGCTGTAGAGCTAGCAATTTCCGCTCTAAGCTAGGTGTGTTTAGGTACTTTTTAGGTTCTATTAAGAAAGCTAATGGGTCAATCTAAACTAGCAAAAAGTATTGCAGTCCCTGCCTAATATCCAGCAAAAACAAAAGTAGGTTATAGGTTGTTAGAGGTTATATTTTTGTTTCAATTTAGCAATATAGCGCTTTGAATAGGGCCTACATCCTATCCACTATCCACATCGTCCACATCGTCACATCCTGATAAGATGATCTGTAGTTGAACCATTCGTTCTCAGTAAATAGTACTTTTGGAGAAACTACTAACCTTTCCGCCTAGCATTTCTTCACTAAAGCAGTAGATCAAATAAAAGAACTTTAACCAACTAAACTATAATAAAAACTTAGAATAGCCTTAGTGTTACGCAACATATCCATATAATAATCGTAACAGGATCTCCCTTACACAGCACATACGTTATACAACTCATAAACTCCTTTTAAGAGCCATGATGTCACCCGACTTTCCTCTGCCGACGCAGCTGGTGAAATTCTACTCTCCGACCAGCATTTAGTCGTGGACGCTGGCCGAGGTTGGAACTGTGGAAAAGGATAGAAACAGGTGAGAAAGTTTAATTTTTTACTGATATTTTAATACTGAAAGATATCTTTGATATTTGTTAGAAAATCGTGGCTGTGGCTGACAACTATACGAATTACCAATCTAGCTGTTAACTTTATACTCGTAGTGATAGTGATTCTATGCAGGTAAGAGGTAATGATAAAAGTAGCAGGCGTTTGCCATAGAAGTATCTCTATACAGTGTGTGTATATCGGGCTCCAGGATTATAAGCTGGCAAAATTAAAAAGTAATTCAGTATCCACAGACATTTTATTTATAGTTATTAGGAATTGTGTTTTAGAAATGTGAGTTCACGTGGTTTAGGACTAAAGTTTTTAAAGCTCCAAATTAGAGCCGAGAAAGCGCCGATACGCTGTTCCTATTGTCAAAAAGTTTTTAACAACCAGTGTGAATACTTTCGTGGGCTTTCGCGGTGATAGTTTGGAGCCGGCTTTAGATAAATGATATTTTAATGTTTGGTGCTGCGTATCGGAGTCTGAACAAAGTCTCTTATTCCGCATCTGTCTGTCTGTATATCCGCTAACTTCTTCTAAACCACGCATCAGATTTTGATGAGATTTTCACCACTAGGTAGTCAAATATTTTTTCACTGATGAAATGAAATGAAAGTTTATTCGTGTCAACAAACGTCACATTTCTTTTTTTTTTTTAATAATAATAATCTTTATTGCATAGATACAAGCCAATTATACATAGGAAAAATTAAAATTACTTAAGAAACAATAATACTCTTAAAGAAGGTAGCTTGTTGTATATAATGTACATTAAAGTTTTAAAGTACAAGTTAGTATCATAAAATTAACAAATGAAGCTTATTCCTTAAATAATGATGGTTTAAACATAGTTTTAGGTACCGTGACACCGTCTTGTAACAAACTTTCAGATTTACCATAATAATTACTTACACTAGGGCAAAGTACATAGTATTCGTAAATTTCTAAACCGATTCTCGTGAATTTATTGGTAACATTTTTTTACCCAACCAGTTTTTATTTTTTATTTTATGTACAATGGTCGGCGTTTGACCACCAACTCGCCTGATGTTAAGCGACGTTGTGGTCTAAGATAGAGCACGACGACATATAAGGTACTTATTCACTCTAGCCTTGAAATTTTGTAGAGTGAAGAAGTACAAAGACGGCAATTGAGTAAGGCACTACAAGTGCGCTACTGCTCAGACCCGTCTTCGGAACGGTTACACCGGGCTACATCCCGAAACACGACTAGGTCATTTCACGGCATGTCTTGGTCCGGTGGGTGGTAACTAGCCACGGCCGAAGCCTCCCACCAGAGTTTGCTACCCGGTTAGCACTACCCGGGGACCACGTGTAGGGAATCAGAATAGATAGTTTTTAGAAAT
The DNA here is from genome assembly GCA_911728515.1 of Peribatodes rhomboidaria. NCBI lineage: Eukaryota > Metazoa > Arthropoda > Insecta > Lepidoptera > Geometridae > Peribatodes > Peribatodes rhomboidaria. The sequence continues at coordinate 926,865 of OU452184.1, read as the reverse complement.
TCTTCAAAATGGCGGATATGATTGAAAAAAATCTATTTATTTTTCGAACCTACTCCCAATATTTCAAGAGAATCGGGTAAGAAATGCGACCTGTACAGGAAGACAGAATTCGGACATACGAAAGCATTTTTGTCGAAGCTGAAGCATAGACGCTCGCGCGGGCGATTATTGGCTTAAATACAAACCTTGTTTTTAATAAAGACTGCCTCGTGGGTTCGATTCCCACCTAGGGCAAACATTCATGTGATGAATATTTGTGTTTGTTCTATGTCTGGGTGTTAATATCTATTTAAGTATGTATTCAAAAGTATATAAGTATGGATATCAGTCTCTGGCCGCCATAGTAGAAGCTTCGCTTAGTTTGGGGTCAGACGACCGTGTGTTCAAGTGTCCCGAATATTAATTATTATTATTAATATTTGTGTCCAAAAGACTGATTTACACATTGGTGTCTCGGCTCCAGAACCCTAGATTGGTGCAAATATGACCAATGTGTGGCCGCGACATTACATTACGAACTTCAGAAAAAACTACACTACTTTAAGTCTCGTCGCACATCCAAAAACAAAAACAATTAGCGCATACTAAACATGGAAGCGGGTTCGATTCCCGTTGAGAATCGGGACAGCCAATTATCGGGTTGAAGGCATTTGATGTAAGAATTTTGTCCCGCTATTTCAATGGAGCATTGTTTCAGATAATTTCAATGAATTGCGTATTTTAAAGTATTTTATTACAAGAGCAATGTATTTAAACTATTTGACCGTAAAGTGGACCGAAGTAACAGTTTTTTCCGTTTTTGACTGCTTCGATGTTGAATGTTTCGGTGGCTCAGTTGGTAGAGAACTTGCCTTCTGAGCTTGGAGGCGTGGGTTCGATTCCCACCTATTATAGCATATATTAATGTGATGAACATTTGTGTTTGTTTTATGTCTGTTTGTTTGGTAGTTACCTGCCTACCCGAGGATTAATAAAATGGCTGTAACTATTTCTTTTTTTTTAGCTAGTTGTAACCATGAAGACAGCCAGCCTGTTCGTCTTGTCAGTATTACACGCAGTGGCGAGCATTACAGCTGTTACTGTTACAAATGGAACTGTAACAAGTTACGATCCTGCAGAGTTGTTATCGTAAGTATTGTCAACTTTATCTTCATAGACATAGGGTTGGTTTAACATGAATAGTTTCGTCTTTTTTTTTAATGATGACTTAATAAGTTAGACCCTTATTTAGAAAATCTGTGCTTTTCGCAGATTACCTACTCCTAGATTTCGTATTCAAGTTGATCAACAACTTAACTTTATTTCATCTTTAACACTTTTAAGTAAATCAAAAATAATATTTTTTTCGTAATGGCTTGACGTGATTAAGCGTACCTATCATACTTTGTGGTGGCATACCTATTATTTTATTACTAACAATTTTGAAGCAAAAATCTTGGAATGCGGTATCTATGAGGGCTTACCTGTGGTTTTTCAACAACCTTACAAATCCTAAATTTGTTAATTTTCAGAAAGATTTTCAATTCCAACACATCAGCAGAATCTCGACAACGAGGCTATGGATTAATTAAATTCGAAGATCAGCCAGACCCTAACACAGATCCTGATGGCCCAGAGCCTGGACAATACGGTCTTTACGATCCAGGACAAAGACCCCTCAGATTTGAAGACGATTATGATCAAAAATACCATCAAAATGATTATAATTCACAGTCTGAAGGAACTATTAAATTCCAAGATTCAGAAGATAATTTATCTTCTAATAATGGAGGAGTTACTTTCCAAGGTATAATTATCATTTAGCTATCATGGGATTTATATGTTAGGTTATTTATTGATCGAGTGAAGCGTCTCTGCTTTAGCTTTGCAAAAATGCTTTCGTAAGTCCGTCCGGCAGGGTTCTGTCTCGCTCCCACTACAGGCATTTTTCAACAGATTTCCGTAAAAAGTTGTAAACAGATACAAAAAAATAAAAATTATACTTACAGATTTTTTTTAACGATTTAGTTTTTGGGTTTTTTCATAATGACGGATAGCAGGAGAGATAGATTTGCAAGGTTATCAACTCAAAGAAACAGTAGTATAATTATTCTTAATTTGGAATCGTAAAACATAAAGTTATTTGAGTACAGAATACTTCTCTTGTATATGATAATTATGCAAGAGATGTATTCTGTTGATATTCAAGATTTTGATTAAAGAAGATTGGTCCAAGGTGGTGTGGTCCGACGAATCTAACTTTGAGGTAAGCATGTAGGTAAGAGGTAATTTTAATTTACCTCAAAGTTAGAATCGTCGGACCACACCACCTTGTACCAATCTTTTTCAGTCAAATGTTGGTGTCGTAGAGCCCATTCCAAGCGATTCTTTTTGTTCTTCTCTGAGAGCAGCGGCTTCTTCCTGGCTTTGCAACCTTTTAGGACAGCTTCAACCTTTTTCTCACCGTTTGAGAACTAATTAGCATTCCAAAATCCTCCGATAAAGATGCAGCGAGCTCAAAAGAGGTTTTTTTTGCGATTTTTGATAGAGTCACGAACAATTTTTCTGTTCTGGCGGTCAGTAGTCACGCGTTTTCGGCCCGTTCTTATTTTGTTTGCGTGAGAGCCAGTTTCAGCGAACCTTTTAATTGCAGATTGCACTGCGTACCGTGAACATTTTAATAATTTGGCAATCTCTACTTGAGTCTTGCCTTCTTCGTGTAAAATCTGGATCTGTTTTCGTTTTTCGATGTCAAGCTTGCGTTGTTTCGGCATTTCGTAACATAAACTGTCTCTACTTCACAAAAAAATCACACACAGCTGCTTCTTCACACTATGAAAGTCAAAAGAAGACTAACAAGGAGCACACACAATTTTTCAAAAAACTAAAATCCTACGTTTTGTGGACCAGGTGTTTTATGAACTTTTAATATTGCCGCTCAAGTTATTGTTAAACAGATTAGTTAAAATTTCAATATTTTAAGGGTTGCACGTGTTTTATGGGGGTGCCTAATACTTTTGAGCAAGGCTGTACATTAACGTTATATTTTAAGATGACAATAGAGTTGAAGATCAAGGAAACAAGAAGAAAAGGAAGCGAAGACGCAGAAGGAAGCCCAAGAACGGGGTGCTGCCATATCCAGGATCTGTAGGGTCGGCGCCTGGAAGACCAGGAGTGGACGGAGTACCAGGGGCGGGTAGACCGGGATACCGAGGACCGTTTCAGGCTGGATATGGGCAGAATTCTTACCCAGGATATCCTGTTCAACCTTTTAGTAAGTGCTATTCTAAAACTAACTCAGATCAATCTAGAGAATAAGATGGCGCACGGCGTATGATTTAGGTGAAGCCAAAAACCATCCAAAAACTACGCTACTGTAGTATATGTACACAACATGCACACATTGACGTAAAAAGACTACGCTACTTGTTTGGTCATTCTTACCTCGACGTTATGTGCATTGGTTAATGGTATAGTTTCGTATACATAAATATATATAGTGCATTATAAAAGTGTGGCCAGGACTACATTTTGAGGTTTTTTTTAGAAACTGTGCAGTTTTTGTCAGTTCAAGTCAATTTTGAAAAGCCGTAACATGCACATTTGTAAGAACAAATGTGCAGTTATAGAATTTTAAATCTTCTAAGGTTGTACATTGGAACGGAAATGGCTAACGTAGAGTTTGGGATGTTTATGTTTTTTTGATGTTTATGTTTTTAGGAAGTTTTTGTTTTTCCACGGAAATACCTTCGGGTAAAGGTTATTCCACATTATGGTGAAATTTACCGACTTCCGGTCTAGATTTGAAAATACGAAGTTTTATAACTTTCAAATTTCAGGACGTCCTCGCCGTCCCAGACCGAAGCCCTCCCTGGCGACCGAAGCCCTATCGTCCATAACGGAAGCCCTGACGTCCATTGCGCGCTACGACGACTACCAGTGCGTGCCGCGGCTGCTGTGCGAGGCAGCTGGGGGCGGAGCCCTGAGCAACAACGGAGTGCTGCAGTCTATCGCTGGGATACAGCCTCTGTTGACGTGAGTTTGGTTTAATATGATTTCAATTCAATTTTAATTATTTATTTCGAGTCTTAGGCTTCTAATTATACACTTCAGGAGTATAATTATACACTTGACGAAGTCATTCATAGAATAAAATTAATCGTTTAAAATTAAATGTAATTAAAGTTACTGCGAAATGGTTTTGTCAATAATTTTATAGCAAAGGCATGTATAGTGTAGTATAAGTGTTGGTAGAGAAAGGTATGTGATGGTGCGTGCTTTTGATCAAGAAACACCTGAAAGTATAATTTTATCAAAAATTTAGCACTATCTAGTACTCCTCAGACTAGCTACCACTAATAAATCTAAAAGCTAGAAGTACTTTCATCTTCTTTCATTAAAATTTAAAAAAAGCTGTGCTCAAAAATCTAGTCTGTCATGTTATTTTAATGACTATTGTATTGAAGTTTTTATGTCTTAACTTTTCGGTGATCTACTATCATTATTATGTAAAAGTTTCCAATCTTTTTCTTCCCCACAGGCTACTCTCAGCATACAACGGTATCAGCACCTCCCCTCTTTTCGTCTTCGGACGTGCAGTGTTCCTCGGCATGACAACTAAAGGCAACACCGGGACCTGCCGCTACGCCTATCCTCAATGCCCTACTGACCCCGAACAACTCATCTACTACTTGAACAACCACAACGGAGGCTTCTTCAGATTCTTCAACGCTCCTCAAGCTCCCAATCAGAACCTGGAACAGTTCTACAACCAACTTGGAAATCAAGGCTTTGGAATTTACCAGCCGCAACAAAATCCTGCACAGCAAAGTTATGGCTACCCAAATGATCATATCTCTGCTCAAAACTATGGTTTAAATCAAAACAATCAGAACTATCAGTATCCAAATTCGGGTGGTTATGATTATCAAAACAATGAACACAATTATGGGCCTCAAAGACCTGGAGCCTATGACAGACCAAGTCTTTACAATAACCAAAATTACAGTCCAAATTATGCTAATGGTTATAACTATGGTTCTGGTAATCAAATAAGATTTAAAGATAGCAATGCCAGAATAGAGAAACGCATACAAAACAAACCTACTCAAAATCTGGCAGAAGATAGTTTTGAAGATGATGACGTCAGAACCAAATGGCAGTTTCCAGATGATCAATCATCAGATTTCAATAATAATAACTACAACGTACGAGATAGTAGGACTTTGAAATTCCCTGACGAAGGACAATCGTACAATGATCAAAAAGATTCTACAAGAAAAGGAAAGCAGGTGTATTTCCCGAATAACAAAAACAGTCAAAACTATTACAACAATCAGCAGCATGTATTTAGTAACAATAACAATTACCAAACTACTACCTACTCGTATAACAACGGACAAAGCAATCAAAATGACTACACTAATCGACCAAATACTTATATAAACAATAACAACTACAAACCAGCTATACCATATCAGAACCATGATTATAACCCAAACAATAACAACAATAAATATAACAATCATCAGAATTATTATAACAATAGACAAAACATCTACAACAACAATCAGAAATACCAGCCAAACACAATATTTAATAACGAAGAATATGTTTTTGATCATAAGCACAATTTTTACGTGAAAAAAGAAAGCAATAACAATTATTCCAATACCAATCAAAAAGATTACAATTATTCGAATAATGGATACAATACAAATCAAAAAGAGTATAATTATTCGAATAGCGCATACAATACAAATAGAAAAGAGAATAATAATTATTATAACAATGCATACGATACAAATAACTTTAAGCGTAATGAAGACAATGGAATAAAGACCGTATACGTCGTAAGAGGTAATGGTGATCCTAATAGACCCGAAATTGTTAAACTAAGACCTGGACAAAGCATCCATTAAGTTTTTGAAGAAATAATTGACTTAGTTAATAAAAAAGAACTTTACACAATAACAAAGATATTAAACCAAATCTTGTATATAGTATTTATTTTAATCCATAAGTCCCAATTAGCAATTAAATAATTAATTAATTGATTCTGTAATTAAATTATTGTTGATTCATCTTGTATTGAATTCATTTCGTCCAAAACGTGGCACAGGTACATAAACTGTATAAAAAAAACATATATGTGTGAGTGAAACAGAGCTAAATGAGTCGAACAGTTGTCATTTATTTTGGCTAAAATATCTTTACGGTAACCTTCCAACAGCTTGAGTTGACAAAAGTCCAGAGCTGATTTGGCCTTGCATGATGATATTGTTCGTCCAAAGTCCTGCACCCTGTTACCATGGGTTTTGATGGTTACGAAAACTTTTTTCGTTTTCGTTTGAAGCCTGGCGGAAACGTAAAGGAGTAAGGCGAACTGTATGGAGCTAAACGAAAACGAAAAAAGTTTTAGCTAACTATCAACACTTGTGGTAAGTCCCCTGAAATATACGGGCCGGACGTAAGGCGAGGAAAGGGCGCGGACAAGGTGTAAGAGATGCAGCGCAGTCACGCTGCTTCACAGTTCGCACGCCAGTGGGGCTATTCCTACGTGTGAGATGAGATGAGATTTTATCTTGATCACTCTCACACCTATGGCGTTTCAAACGAGAGCAACTAGGACGAAAAAAGGTGAGATGAAAATCTCAAATCTCCGAATAGGGTCTATTATATTATATTATATAGGTATATCGTCGCCCTTTGTCCAGCCTTTTTTTTTCTTTCAGATATAAGAGGCTAAAATTTTCTTTATTAAATTCGCCTCCTACTGTAAAAGGGTTCATTTATTGTTGTTAATGATCTTAAATGTAATTTAGTAGTGCGTTTCCTTAAATGTATTTAAAGACCAAAAAGTGTAAACAATAAAGGACTCCGTTTCATTGAGCTTCATTGTCGCCTCTGACCTCTCGACACCAAACTACAGTGTTACAGTGTTTAACGAAATGAATTGTAGCAGGGGCATCGCTAGTACTGGGCCAGGGGGGCCAAGATAGGTACACAGAGGATGTGTGTGAAGATTGCAAGGACGTGCAACACAATTTAGAAAAGTTAATCAGCACAAATCTTCCTTTCTACTGAATATTATAAATGTGAAAGTTATTGTGGAAAGAGAATGTGTGTTAATTTGTTACTTTTTCACGAATGGATGGATGGGTTTTGAATAAAATTCGGAACAGAGATTTATCTTTTATCCTGGATTAACACATAGGCTATTTTGAACCGCGTGTTACACCGAGGGGCGCAACTAGTATTTTGTAAAATTAGAGTTAGTATCCGCGCGCGCCGAAAGTATAAATCGGACAATATGTAAAGTTGCATTGAAGTAATTCCTTTTTGAAACTGTGGGGGCAGCTGCCCCACTGCCCCATGACGTTGCCCATGAATTGCAGTGCCAGTCGACTGCAATTAGTTCTGATGTCCTTATTGTTATTTTTACCCTCGGATCGTTCACCTTTCGTCGATCGGTCGTGAGCGATCACGACACGATTCTGAAAGTTCGGTCAAGGAGTCGGCTAGGTCCGTTCTAGCTGGATGTCAGTGTGGCTAAATAGGTTCGTGTGACTGTTTTGAAATATAGCTCTATAATTTGATATGTATCGTTGTTCTTATTCACAGTTTCAGCTATATTTATAGCTTATCATCAAACGACCGCCTTGCTGGTTTAGTAACTTATAAATAAATCAAAAATATTAATCTACACTCTACACCAATATTCGTGCTGGATTTGGGTGTAGTAATACTTAAGGGTGCTGTTTTGTTCGTCAAAGTGAACAGCTTTTAGAACATAGTTTTTGAAACTCTGATTTCGTATGAAGCAATAAACGAGAAGTTATTCATTAGCTGTGGGCTAGAGAGAACACAAGTATGTACCTAGGATTAGCAAACCTGTACCTAGTAACCTGTGTTACCTAGTACTGATTTAGTTGAGTGATCTTGGGATCGGGACCTAGGCTAGTCATAACTGAGACAAAGAACAAGTAAATAATAAGTCAAACCGTAAGAATGGCAGCAGTAAGAAATGAAAAACGTGTAAGGAATCAGAACCTATTTATGACAAATTATTTACGTCAAAGCCAGTTAAAATCAAGTGAGACAAACCTAGAGTTTAATTTAAATGAAACTCGTTACTTGTAAACCTCCTCGACAGGTTTCGTTCATGACATTTTGCCGCTTTTGGGAATAGCAAGAGTTTTCTCGCAAAATGCACACCTTGGACTTATTTTGAGTGTTGGCTTCCGTTTCTTTATTTCTTTATGAAATTATAATGTGCAGTGATATGATTTCATAACACCTGTATATGAAATTTCATATGCAACCAGCAATAGGTAGGTATTTACTTGCAGATCAAACTTATCTAGAAACTTTTGGGGGCATCAAAAATTTTAAATTCTCCATGAAATCTCCGTTGAATTAAACTAAGTGGTATGGATATGGCAGACAATAGGCCATTGTGATTCATGAACAAAAATATATTTATAAAACGTGAAACAGAGTGTTTTGAAACACTTTGTCGATGTTATGTAATTTATGGTACGGCTAAGTAAATACCAGCCAAGGTACAAGCAAGGTCACTCTTACAAGTGTTTATTATATTGGTCGTTGACATAATGATCTTATTAAAACTAAATTATGAAGAAAGTGTGTTAATAATTGTAAGAGACATTGACTTTGCGTAGTAAATTTTTTCATCTCATAGGAAATTTAATCAAAATTGAAGTGTAAAGTTAGATAACTTTATCAGTTAAGTACGCATAAAATTAAGTTAAAAACTAATGACAAAGGTAATCAATTTTAGGCTACTGATGGATAATTATTATAGTTTACAATGCTCAATACATTAATCCTACTATCCTATCCTACTAATATTATAAACGCGAAAGTTTGTAAGAATGGATGGACGGATGCATGGATGTTTGTTACTCTTTCACGCCAGAACGGCTGAACAAATCTGGATGAAATTTGGCACAGAGATAGATTATAGTCTAGAATAGCACATAGGATACTTTTTAACCGCGGGTGAAACCGCGGAGCGCAGCTAGTATTAGATAAATTAAAGTTTAAGTGTGTGTACATACGATATTTCTTTTTTATGCTTAAACGGTTTAACAGATCATACGAATTCTTATGGAGGTATGTAATAGCCTGGGTAGTTACATGGTTTACTTCTATTCTACAAATATAAATTATTCCTGTAGAATAGCGAATGAAACCACGGGATTTTGCTAGTAAATAACTTATAAAGTAAAGTGGAAGTATGTATTGTATTCAAGACCTAAAGCAACTAAGCTGGCGACCTTAGAAGCAGGCTGTTAAGATTCAGAAGGTGAATTCAAGTGCGCACCATCTGGCGCAATTCCTTTAATTAAAATACACGAGACATCACTACAAGGCAAACTAATTCATCTAGATAACAATCTAGTAGGAAAATTCTAAACAAAGCGTTTAATGGGTAAACAGAACATTATGCAAGCCGCGCCCAACTAAAAGGACTTCAAGACTCTAGGTCTACGTACGTCAAGTAGCTAAAGTTCTAAAAGTTCCATGATTATCCTGCTACAATTGATGTCCCAGGATGTCGACACAATGCTGGAGTACAGGATGACGATTGAAAACAGCTGGATAATACAATATTATCATTCGGAGTGAAAGTCGAAGGACGCGCCGCCTCAGTACGCTACCGACTCCGGCGCGGATAGCACGCGCGCCTTACAACGAATCCCAGTCGCGAGTGTTCTGTGCATTTCTGAATGAAACCCGAAAAACTCAACTGAATTAAGTATGCAAGTTTTTGTCATATTGTTTTCATATTATGTAAAGCCCATTACGGAAGTGCTGTGTTTTGAATTCGATGGTTAACCGTGGTGAATTTGTTTCGGTGAGCTTGCTTCAAGGCACGAATAAATTAGGCTTCGGGCAAGTAATTTTTGCTACCTTGACGACCTGATTCGCACCTGAAATATTAAGGAAATGTATTTTGAGTCTCCTAGGTTACATTTTAAAGCTAGGCTATTTTAAATTATTCGCTTGTGAAATTGTTGGAGCCGTTTGTAGAGTGAATTGTAGCATAGATAGCGCGATATTTCGTGAATATTTTCCGAGAATCGCTTTAGTAACATGATTAAAATCTTCGTTTATAGCCTGGGTCAGTTAAAAAAAACTGGGTAAGGTTATGCAAAGTGTCATTCTGGGTCTTTGGGACCATAAATTTTGATCCTTGATCTTGTTTTCGATTGCGGTTTTCTTAACTCTACTTTTTTTAATCGGTTACTTTTTGCATGACTTTTTATCTTTGGAGTTTTTGCTTACCTACTGAGCTACGCAGGTTTATGTCCAGGACCATAATTAAATTATATATCATCTATATTATCATAGATACACACATTTATCTTTAAAGATAACGTTTATAGTCAAATTGGAGCTATTATTTTTTCCTATCTGACTGTTAAGTATACAAGTTTTCTCATTATCTGTTGAATATTATTATCCTTATTACAACTTATAATGTCATTGCCTTTTTTTCTCGCCACCAGCTGCGTAGGTTTCTTGTTCGTATACAGTTTTGTAGCAAAACCTGTGTTTTGTGAATAATAATGTTGTTTACGTGTTCAGATTCAACGGTTATTTCATTTGATATGGCGTGGCGTATAGTGTTACTACATCTTTAGAAGTTTTCTTAACAGTTTTATCAAATAAATTCCTTATATTTTATTTCGTAATTAAATTTAAATGGTTGGTACAAATTACTTTCCTTATCTTAAGTTTTTTTTTTTTAATTGTAATATATGTATTTACTAAGTAGTTTTTTTATTTCCTCAAGTTTATTATAAGTAAGTTCTAAGGTTTTTTTCTTTTTTCAGTTAAGTTATTAGATGTAACAGATAACAATTCAAAAATACATGAGTAATACATATAAAAATAACAGAATTATTGGGTTGATGATAACGTTTGAGATATTTCAAAAGGCCGTCTTTAGTTTCGTACAATTCTTTTCCGCGATCGTGATTGATTGGAGCGCGTTGTTATCGTAATCAAAATCACATTTCAGATTATCATTATGCAGTTTTTTTACTATTGTTTTAAACTGTAAGTTATATGAATTTATATTAGTAATGTTCTTAGCTGTAGAACTGCAATTTTTTTGATATTTTGACCTCTGTTTAACTACTGGGTTTAGCAATGTTGCCTGACCGATGGGTGTGGTCGAAAGCTTAACGTTTTCGACCATTTTTCACCTGTCGTGTGGTCAAAGTTCGTTAGTATGCCAATCTTGAAATTTAAAATTTATCTGCACATCTGCAGTGACAGAAAACCATTTGAAAAAAAGTGACAGAAAATCTAGATGACAAGTCTTTGTGACTATAACTAATTAAAGATTTCTGTCTGGAAACATTTTTTTTAAATTAACGTTAAACTTTAAAACGCAAAATCGAGCAAGGAACAACCTTTTTTGCTACAACAATAGAGACAATAAATAGTATAGTCTGTTTTAAGATTCAAGGACTCTACTTCTTGTTAAATGCATGAATTTTGTACACCGATACCTAAAGTATGTTTAAACGATCTTGACTAGATACAAAATCTAAATTGAACTGAAAACTTGTGTTCAGAATGTTTCAAGAAGGTATGGATTTTTTACTGATTTTTAAAGTTCCCAAGCTTATGAATGCCGTGAAGCCTGTCTTTAACTTTTATTTTAATTTAGTCGTTCTATCTACATTTATAAAAGAGTCCAAACACTGCCGCACCAATGCTCCCAAAATGACACAAAATCTAATCCATATAACTCCTATATTACCAGAATCCGGTCCAAACCCGTTTGCCTCCAACCTAACCAAGACTCAACGCCTCTGCTGGCCCACAAATACCAACAACACTCAAGTTTTTCAACTTAGCAGGGTTTTCCTGAATAATGCATTAGTTTTTGTAGGATGCACCATCAGCCAATGGTGCTATTGGGTTAAGACGATTGTGATGTTATGGCGCGGTTGAGAAAGGCCATTCATGTCGGTAGTTTGATGTCATTCATGGTTTGTTAGAAACAGTGTCGAGCTGGTAGCTATGGCCTGGATTTGAAAGTTTGGAATTTGAGATTGGAAGCTTGTAAATGTCTAAGAGATTTAGTTAGCAGACCGGTAGCTTATTCTGAATAAAACTTTGGATTTAAACGGCAATCCGTTTTATTTAATAAGTATTTACTAAAAAAAAAAACGATATTAAAAAAAAAAACAACTTGTATCTTAGAGGCCCTTTCGAAGAATGTCTGGAAAAAACTCGACAGTAAGATCATAAATCAAGCTTTCAAAATTGGTCTGGATTATTTTAATGAATGCTTCACACATTTTTGTGGTTGCTTACAGGTACCTACTCGTATTTAATTTTATATTTTATTCTTGGTTTCTAACTGCGTAGTTACTTGCCACATTGTATTACATCGTATCTGCGTATTCGTGCGCGTGCGCAAGCAGCCAGAAAAAGCCTTGTTTTCAACCTGTCAATTATGAACGCGGAAATTTGTTAAAATTTCATAGACAAAAACCATAGAGAAGACGCCGGAAATTCCCAACGGAAGGTGTCCACATTCGCGGCGAAATGTCTATAAATAGCCTCCTCTTTCACACTTTTAACGTAGAGCCCCGAACATCTCCGAACCACTTCCGTGTCTGTTAATACTGGTAGATCAAAGATGGCCGAGCCAAGATTAATTCCACCATAATTATGGTTTAATAACCCTGTAATATGTTCAAGTATGTTGTTGTATATTTGCGTAGTTTCGTAACAGTTTGGCGCCGGCGTTTTAAGTTGTTAACGACGATTCTGTGGTTGTTGTGATGTGGCTCGGACGATGGAGTGGTTCAGTCGGTTGTAGCTCGTTTGGTTCGTTTATTGCTCTAAGTCTGCGCTGGATATTTTGATGGGCTAGGAGTTAGGAATGAGATGAGTCAATGATTGAGACAAAGTTCGGGTTTCCTTCTTAATATATTTTAAATTCCTTTCTCACTTTTCGAAAATGTCGCTCAAAACAAAAGTATAGGTAAGTAAAGTATTGAAAAATTAAATGAAAATGAAATGAAGTTATTTATTGTCTAGATTTGCATCCATCAAATTATATCAAAATAAAATATGACATTTATTATTATTATCTACTAATTAAAATGAAAATAAATAGTCATAAATAAAAAGTTCAAACAAAAATCTGTTTAAATAAAAAAATAAATCGAATATAATTAATAAAAGTAGATAAAACTGAATAAAATGGAGTAAAAATGTATAATAAAATAAAATAAACTTGAATTGAATTAAATATTATACAAAACTACTAAAAATTAAAGCTAGACAATGGGCGCGTGTTGCGTGCGTAATGATGTAGAGAAACTAGAGAAGCTGCCTATTGAATTACAAATAACCCTGCATACTGTGTTTAAATTCGGTTTCTTTTGACAAAGAGAAGACAGAAGGCCTCCTTAATTCGTTATCACCCAAGTTGAAGGCTCGCCTCAAGACAATGTGCCATCATTATCACCTGCCATTGCCGTGTTCCGGCATTTGACGCGACAAATGGGAGGTCGCCGACTTGACAGCTGGTCTGGCCAATTTTTATTTAGTGTTTTTGTACTATTATCTATTCTGTGGTTTTACTTAGCATTATTTCGTAGGAGATCAATTTAGTCTCTATTGATTGTGGCTAGGAAGGAAAAAGTGTATATATGTACCCAAAATAACCCTTTATCAAATACAAATACGGTGATATAGTTACTCTATCCTAAATTATAAAATCTAGAGGCAAGAATTCAATTTAACCTAACCTAGCAAAATGCTATAGAAAGCAAGCATTTATTTTCGTTTACTGTTTTAGTTTAAAATTTAATGAGTTAATCATGGTAAGTGCCTATTTTAACCGCTAAATTGTCACCCAAAATTAGTTTTTTAATCCGAAAAGAATGTCAACACAAAAATGCGGTGACCGTTGACTCATCCCGCCGCTTCACCTAATTTCGCGCCATAACTGATTCTATTTTCAAATTCCAGAACTGTCACACGCTTCCTGGATCCAACATGGCGACTTTTCACTTCTGTCATTGTCACCTGTCAAACTAATCTAGCCTCTACCCTACTCAGTTAAGATTCATTTTTAACCGACTCCGATTTGAATGCAAGTGCACGTATTTAAGTCATAGTTGATGTCATTGTTAGTTAAGCTTGAGGTGTTCAAAAATATTCTGTCAATGTGTCTGTACGTGATCTGAATGTTGATTCGACATTGAATGGGTTACCGGCAGTAACAATGGATGGTATAACATTAAGCTACATAACTTAGGTGACATAAGTTACGAGTTCGAGCTGTCTTGGTGACAAAATAACAGTCCAAAGTAATACTTAAGTAAGTAGGTGTGAAATGATAAGTAGGTCTAAGTGAGGCTTGCATATAGATAAGCAGTTTATTCTGCCCCAGATACGACTCCTAATAAAGCAATCGCAATTAAAGAAAATGTTGGCTACATTAGCTGGACTAGAATGAGTGGAATATAGAATTTTTCAGACACACATCTTGTGTTTTTAAGATTCCTGTAGAGAAAATACTTTTTTCGATTATTATTTTGTATGGATGTCCGTTAGAATTCTCCGTCTATTTATTTTATAAAGCATTAGTAAATTATTTGTTATAAGTAAAATTGGGTTGGCATAACTACTATCGAGGATCCCCTCAACTTAAAACAACACGTAAACTAAATCACATAATGAAGGAAACCTATAGGTAACTATTGATGGAATATCGGTGCGTATTTTTATGCAAAATAAATAGATTAGTTTTGGTACAATCTTTAAAAAACATGTGTTTGTGTTATTTTTATAACTTTAAAAGTTAACACCTACTTTGTAAAGCGATAATCGAATTTTGAAATAATCTAATAGCGCTACCTTTCACGAGTTAAATTTTGAAACTACCCTCCTATCGTCACGTGACTTCCGTTTTAACTTTGGTGATGGCGACATCGCGTGTCTTGCATGTTTTAGGGGTGAATTGTAGTGTTTAATATCACGAAAGTTTTATGAAAGCCTACATTGAGCTGTCACAATGCCACAAAGTAAATGTATATCATTTATCCAACCGTTTACCTGTTTTAGGTAGGGTTTCGGCAACATTTTTTTTTGACCAAAAATTTTTAGTTCGCTAAAGCATAACCTAAGCTTAATAATAAACTTCAGATATCTCTTTAGATTAAGATAATTATATTTTGATGGTGATTCATTTTCAGATATGTATAGATTTAGTTTTTTTTATTTATACGTTAGCAATAAATGACATAGTAACTCTGTTATTTATTGATGCCTGATATTTTCTGTTAACTGTCACAATATCGATTGAACTAGAATTAGACCTCAGTCTTGATTATTAAAATGACAAAACTTACTAAAATATAAAAATATTCATATATTTATTTTTGATTCATAATTTAGAGATCAATCATTCTACCTAATCAAATAATTATTAACTTGATGGCATAACTTGAAAAATTGGACAGCTCTATAAAATAATCGTTTTAATATGGCTAGTTGGTTACATCACAGACTCCAATAAAAATGTAACAGTCTATAAAAAAATAAACTAATTTAAAAAATTAACCACAATTAAGTGTCTCACATAGCTGCGTCGGAGACTTGAAAGGGCTTCATAAAACTTTCGCCTTGAATTTCGGTGAAAAGTGAAAACTTATCAACCAGTTTTCCGTTAATTTAAATGTTAATTTTTAACTTAAACACGGGTTATTTATGATCACAGTTAGAAACAAGGCTTTATTAACTGTTTGGTTTTAAACCTGTAGATGTTTACGTGGGGCCGCTCAGTCCCTGGCTAAGCAAATTCTCTACTACAGTACATACAGGTGGTTATTTAATTATTATGTAGGTAGCGTCTGATTGGCTGCAGCAGATGCAGATGCTCATGGTTATATAAACCTAAAAGGAATCCGCAAATAAATGGTTACACCTTGGGTAGGCGAATTGGGTTTGCGACGCAGGTGGCCTCTGGTTGCTTTCCTGAAAGTTGTTCGTTACAATAACTCTACTGATATTATAAATACGAAAGTTTGTGTGTGTGTTTGTTATGGTGCTTCTTCACGCTCAAACGGATTGAAAGATTTGGATAACATTCAAAGCAGAGCTTATGATCTCGACTGACATATAGGCTACTTTTTTCACCGCGATTTAAGTACAGGACTGTCAGGCCCCCACGTTAGTACATACGTGAAAAATATTACCTGAGTAGTTTAAGGTTAAAGTTTTTTATTGTGAGAGATTTGACAAATGAACGGCCACGGCCGTATGTTCTCGCCCACGTCAGAGGAAATCTATGCATATTCAGCATAATTTTCACATAATTTCCTAATAAGTAAACCTATACTAAGCGTAGCAGTAAGCAATGTGGTAAAAATTAAGAAAGCAATTGATGAAGAAACAATAGTACCTACTCAGTTATAAAAAGGTTTGGTAACGAGTATAAACCCAATTTATTTTTCATGTCAATCGCTGAGAGATTGTTAAATTTTATTGGCACGTTTAATGCTAAGAGTTTGAGGTTTTTTTTTATTTAGGTTTATATTCTGACTAGAGATAGATACAACGTTATTATTTAATTGCGAATTATTTCATTTTCTGTAAAAAAGTAACTAAAAGAATTTTATTCATCTACACTACACTAATATTATAATAGGAGTAATTTGTATTTTTGTATGTTTGTAACGAATAAACTCAAAAGTTACTAGTCCGATTTCAAAAATTCTTTCACCACATTATCCCTGAGTGTCTATGAAACGCGAGCGAAGCCGTGGGCTAAAGAGCTAGTAAATTATTTACATTTAGGTACATTTTAAATATTTTTTTTTGGAAATATCTACTCAGTTACTTAATAATACAAAAAATGTTGAAGATAAGTCTTTATTTATTTTCAAGTAGCTGTTACCCGCGACTTTGTTCACGTTTTTTCAGAAAACAGTACCCAAAAACCTTCCTCGTGAAATACAATAACTAATTATCAAATTTCATCAAGATCCGTTCAGCCATTTAGCTGTGAAAAGCCTACAAACAGACAGACAAGCAGACACAGTTACTTTCGATTTTATAATATGTATAAGCATGGGTTTCTACTTAATAATGTATCAACCTCCATGCGCGCTTACGATAGCTACTTAGCTGGCGACCGTTTCTCATGAAACCTGATACATGTATTAAAACAGACGATGATTTCCACTAACTGCGGTATTATCAATAATCATCTCTGTTAAATAAACATAATTTTATCCATTCATATTCTCACAACTGATAAGAATCAGCTACAATCACAAAGCTTTAACCGTATAACCGCCTCTGATGTCTTTTTACCCAATTGCACAAGAATGAGGGTTATGTTTTTCGAGTGTATGTAAGTATGTATGTATTTATGTGGGTATGTATGTATGAGGTTTCTTTGGCACACCCTACACCTAAACAGCTTGATGTATTTTGACATGTGAGGTGTCATTTGAATCGTCTTGATAGTGGAAGTGACATAGGGTACAATTTGTAATTTTAAAGCGGCATATCTGCGCCGCATCGAATGTGTATAATAACACACATTTCCTCACACACACATACAAAACACATCGCTTGCATCAATTTTATTTGGTGCCTTCGTGCGGCCTAGACATCAGGAGTAGCCACTCGGCTTACACGAACTTGCTTGCTTGCTTTTTTTTTTTAACAAGTTAAGTAAAGCCCCACCGCGCCTCAATCTTGTTCCCGCCGCATCCTCGCCTTACATCCAGTATGTTTAATTTCCGCCTAGAAACAATATCATTATCCTGGCGGAATCGGCTCGAAAATCTTCATCGGATAAACCCGACTCCAGCGGTCGAAAGGTTAAGGAAAGGTGTAGTTAGTTTGGAGTTTCGTCACTAATGGCCGTTTTACACCTCTGATATTGGTTTCATAAGCCTACGATGGTGAAATATAAACACTTACAAATATTAACTAGTTATCGATTACGAGTTAACTAACTGGCCACTGGTTTTCTTTTGCCTCAAGCTAAAAAATGTAATCGTTTCTGGCTATATTTCGCTCTTGATGCACAAGCGCAGAATAAATAATATTCGGTACCCCTATCTCATCTCCCTAACTTAAGTACATACTCCCTAAATAAAGTTCCTATTTTGGCAAGTGTAAGGAAAAATTAAATTTGTAATTTGTTTTTTGTTTTTTTATTTTACGTTTGTTTTATCTAAGAAGCTAGTTCAGACTCTACCATATCTCTGTGGCAAATTTCATCTAGATCCTTTCGGCCGTTCTGGCGTGATTTAGTGCCAAACATCCTTCCAAACATTCGCATTTTTGAAATTAGTAAGTAGTAGTGTTTATGAAGTACGAATTTAGTAAATTTACAATGTCAAAGTCAAGTCAATGTTTTTTATTCGTCCTAGGAAGTGGTTACATTATCAGATCTAAATTAATTAGGTAAGTTAGTAGAGTCCAGCCCATCTGAGCCTAGATCTAAGCAGTTAGGCATGCGATTTTTTATTTATTTAGGTAGGTGCGTTTTTCATAATAAACTATCAAAAATTCTAAATCTATACAAACACAGTGAAGTATTTCTGATATACAGTCGTCATACTTATTATATATTACTTATATTTCTCCTTTTGCATAGTTTCCTGTCACTGTCCTTTCATAGTTTCACTATAACCTAAGCAACGATACAGGTAAGTAGAACCTACAAAGTATCCGATTAATTCCACCTAGCACCTAGGGACCTCGGAACCGTTCGGCGGCAGCCGCCCAAGGCCACGCGTGGGCAGACCGCCTCCGACAAACCTGCTCAATGCTCTCTCATTAGGGACACACGAATATTTGAACACAGAGTCATTTGGACGAGACGCTAGGAAATTTAGTAATTTAGTAAGATTTTTTTTTGCGTTTGGTGCCACTTTTCCAAATAGTTACACTTACATTGCACATTATATTATTTACTAATTGCTAGTGGCTCTGTGGACTGAAGACCTCGCGAGTCTGCCTTTGTATATTTAGAAATGTCTGATTCTTTTATGTTTTCAACATTTTGAAAAGTTTCAAAAATCTGAGTCGGTTAAAAAATCCTAATATAAAATCATCGAACCTGCGCACAAAATTACACGAGAATCGGTTGAGTTATGCAACGTGTAGAGAAGAACAGCCGGAAATCCGCCGGACATTTGAAAGCAGTTTTGCCCGAGCTGAAACGCAGACGCGTTTTTCGCGCTTGCCTGGTCAATTATTGTCAGCCCGTATTCGCTAACTGTTAAGTATATAGACCTTCTTGTACGGCATTTATCCCGGTCTTGTGCCAATCTTGTCCAGGGGCCCTATTCTTGCGCATGACATGTTTTCTGCTCTTACTTTCTCTCGTTTGAAAAGCCATAAGATAAGAGTCAGTGACCAACATTACACGCGTCAGAATAGGGGCCGGTTCGACGCGCAATATTTGCAAAAGTCGTGGACCCGAAGAGCTGGTTATCAATTTACCTAAATAAACAAGAATAACCACTTTTAATATAATTATTTAAATAAAAATGACACTAAACTAAAACTATCTAAATTAAATTACGATAATCTGAATAATTCTAATCTAGTAAATCTTGACAGGTAGGCAACGTAGTATCCAAAATGCTGTTTTTATTATCATTTTGGTTACATTCGAAGTAGTTAGTGTTCTCTACGAATTTTCTTATGGTTTGATTTCCTAGCTCTGTGCGGAATACATGCCTTCCTTGTCTTTCCTTCTCATTTCGCTAAGAACCGTAAAATCCTTAGATTTATCTCGTAGATAGCAGACAATACAGAAATAAGCTTTTATCCTGTCCAGTCACATCCGAGATGCTATCAGCTAATCTATTAATAGATGGCGGCTTCACAAAGGATCCTGCTCTTTGTTGAAACCGAGGGCGCAAACTGCTGATAAGGAAATCTCAGAGTTCAAGATAATTAGAGGCATGTGAGTGAATCATTTTATCATTTCATCACGCTGAGCTTTTTCAGCGTACAGATATTCTTGCCTTGAAGTGTTTTCATTAGTTCGAATTTTTTAATTAAGTTCGTATTATTATCTTAGTGCTAATTATTTTTAAGTATAGCGATAGCTTGCACATACATTTTTTTTTTTTTACTAAAGTCAAAATAAATTAAAACAAAAAATATCAATATTTTCATTTTTATACTTTTAAATATGAATTGAAATTTTCATCTAAATTTATGTATTTTTATAACATTGTCCGTACCTTACAATATGTAAAGTGAGTACGGTAGGAAAGGTAGCCCCTTAACGAAATTTCAATTTACCAAAAAAATACTTGGAAAGTAAATCCTGTGCCAAAAATTCCCGTTCGTCACCGCGGTGATAAAAGCAGGGGTGACCAGCGGGAATTATCTCTTTAGAACAATAGTCGAACTGTATTTTGACATTTTTATGCGCATTTTTGAGTACTATTTATTGTTCCAGGTAACTACTTAGCAGTGCAGCAGTTTGTTCAACAATCGACATTGAAACATGTGAATCTAACTCGGCGATACGATAATTTATAACGCAATACTGTGAGTGTGTGAGTGACGTGTCTGTGAGTGTGTGATTAAAGCCGAGATTGTGTTGGTAAGTGATATCTTCATTAATTACCTTATTTATCTATAGTAATATTATAGGCCCAATTCTAAATGCTTAATGTACCTATATAAACTTGCTACTACTAGCTAGTAGATCGCCTCAAATGGAGACCTAGCACATCTACATAACTATATATGCGTCCGATTTCGTTCATATTTGAACTTAGAAATTGTATTTGTAGAACTACTATTCTGCAAAACTTTATGAAGTATGTTTTTTTTATACAACGATCAAAAAAAACCGAGATGTTCCAACAGACTGTGGGATCTCGCTTCGCTTGGTCAATTATTTATGTGCTCATCTAAAAGGCAGCCGTAATAATAAATACACCTATATTTAAGTTAGTATTTATTTATTACAATTAACTATTAACTAAATCTTATAGAATTGAATTGAACCCTATAAAGAGGTAATGTGTGTTGGGAAAGGATACTCTGGAAATACTGGTCCGATTCTTCAATTCCTTCAGTGATATAAAGTTTTGTAGAAGGCTTGTCTGATGTAAGGATAACTCGTCTACGTCTACTGAAATTGTTTTTTTCTCTCTTCACGTTATTATAATCAAACTTCAGTGCCCTCCAAAGGATTTTCCCCAGATCAAAGAACATTGGTATATTCTTTCAGTCCAATTCAATTGAATGGTAAGTAACACATTAATAAATGACAACGTTTAACTCGCTGTCAACCACCTTCTCAATCAATTAGTTCGCTCGATTGATAGAAATTGCACAATTGACGGTCAGTCGGCCTGACCGACCTTTGGTGTGTGGAACAAGTCACAAGCATTGGCACCAGGAAGCGAGTAATCCGTCTCTTAGCGTCTGTTGCACAGATCAACTGTTAGAGATCAGATTTGTGAGAAGAAGTGTTTTAGACAGTTTTATTCAGCTTAACTTTGTTTATAAATCTTTAAAAAAAGTGGTGCAACAGCTATTTCAACTATTTATCTACAACCAAAATTAAATTTCAAGAAACTTTTCACACATTTAGTTTCCGTTACTATACAACATTGTGATAAGTCTTATTTATCAATCTCTTGTAATTACATTTTGATAGCGTTCGTAATTGAGAGAGCGAAGCGATAGTTTTAGAATCTACTAGAAAAAATCGCCATTCGCATGTGGTGTAACGCAAGTTAGTTAGGAAGTCTTAACTTATGACTTGGACCATACAAAACAGTAGCACTCGGCAAATTAAGGCTATGAAGAAACATGACAAAGTAATTGAATCATTGCTAGTTTCTTTCTTGTGTTGCATTTTAGCTTTTTGCTAAACTTTAAGCTAAAACTTGGAATCATAGTAAAATATAGTATTGTTGTACCTATGACTGTAATCGGTGCCATTTAGGGATTATGCAGGTACTCCCGTGCTCTATATTGTTATTTTTCCCAAACGCCCTATTAGTTGGGAATATGTCTTTATTCTCGGCAATTTTCGATTTCTACAGATGCATATCAATTAAACATCTTCTCTTCTAAATGTTTAGTAATTTTCTGGTAAGGTACATCACATCATAATTAGGAAAGCGAAAAGCATCTGTTCGATTTTCATGCATGTGTTTGATTGTATTTTAATTTCAAAATGGCTATTTTGTCACTTTGGCCGCAGTATCTGTATTGGACTTGAGGCCGAAATATTTAAACATAATCCGAAATTATACCAACTATTTAGGTGGAACTAAAGATCCACATCACATTTTAACACTACATATTTAATTTTTCTACAAAATTGTAAGGCTACCAAAGCTACGCTGCCAAAAAGTACACTTCCAAGCGCTTTCTGACTACTTTTTAAGATTTTACCGTTACTTATATTTACAACCGTAACAATAACTCTTGACATTTGACATTGAAGCTTGACCGATACGGATCTTGACGAGTCTTCTGACACCTCCGACCTTGAACGAGACTGGTACACCGACTGGTCTGCCGACGTGTTGGTCGACTGCGGGCGAACTGGTTCCATTGTGATTTGTGATGCAAGATACATTTTTCTTGCTTGGATTTGTTGTTAGATTTTGTATTTTTGATGTGAACACTATTTTATTTTCCTTATTCACTCGTGTCTTCTTCTTCTTCTGCGGTTTTGTTGCACCAAAAAAGTAACGAGCAGACCAAAAACGTAAAGAGAGAGAGAGAGAGAGAGAGTAAACTCTCTTTTTACGTTTTTCGTATTGCTCGTTACGTTTTTAAGTAAACTATAATAAATAGAATATATGCAAAAGTTTTAATAAACTAACTACCGCAGACAGACATAATAGAAAAAGAAAATTGACCCTGACAATAGTTATTTTGGTGTGAGTAGGTACTTGTATTAAAATCTGAGCAAGCTCAGGAGTATGTATGAGATGTATGGTATGAGATGCTGAATAACTGTGCTGCCGAGCGAATCACAGCTTTCCACCTCACTACATGTTTTTCATGTAGACGTGCTGGCCAGCGCAATTATTCTAAGGTAGCGCACTTTTGCACTTAAATTTCAAATGATAAACCGAATCTTACCGAGCTTGTTAATCATGTAATTTTATATTAAGTAAATAATACTTTACCAAATATAGAGCTTATTGTAGTCATAATAGTAAGAGTAGACAACACTCGTCCAGTCTCAGGTGAGTCAGGTGTGCCTCAGGGCTCATCGCCTCAAGTTCACACCAACAGTGGGCAGATGTGGGCACAACCGCGTTAAACCATAATTAATATATCAAAATCAAAGTAAACACGTCGTATGCGCGCGCATTAACACCGAGAAGATAAATTACACAGAGAAAAACTTACTTGATTATACTAATATATCTTTATTCATTATTATTGGGCTAACCAATCTGACTCTGAATAATGTAGACGTACGGACAAAAGAAGACAAGTGAAGAAAAGAAGATAAGTGGTTTATTTTTTAAAATTGCATTTAGCTCTAAAAATACCCATAATAATTTAAAAATATAAGCTCTGTACTTTTAGTATCAAATAAGGCGTCATTAACAAATTATTGAAGTGACAGTTTTACTGTTGGCAAAGTCCAGAATTCTTAACCTGCTTAGAGCGTACAAACTCACAAGAATAAATGCACAGCGTCACAACACAAATGTGTTTTCATTTCCATTGAAATGAAATGAGACAACCCGGTCTAAATGCATGTAATGTAGCAATCGTCTTATCATTCTCAATTTTCAACGCATACCCACTGTCCCCACTGCGCCTCGTAACATGGAGTATAATTTAACACTCGAGTTGTATCTCTGCAATGTCCTGCTCGGCGACATAAGGCCGTGTCGGCTAGCAATGACCCGTTTCACCATATAGAGTGCGTTGCGAAACGCACCTCCCGACCAGATGTTCAGAGGCGAAGGTTGACGCCAAGGAGGTGCAGGGTTTTAAACAGGAAGTCAAATAGAAAATGCCTGAAATGTTGTCTACTTACTCTAAGACTACGCACAAAAACTACTTACAAATTAACTGGTAGCCGTACTAACTGCCTAATAAAATAAGCTAAACCACACTAAGCCAAAGATTCTGAAGGCTTCATTGACCTTTTTATACTTGCTAAAATTATTGATGTCCTAATTTTTCCAAAAGGTAGCAATGATAAAGACAGCTGTGTTTTAGTTAGTATATAGATCTGTCAATTACATTCTTCAGATTAATATTTGGGCTGAATGACTAGGCCTCATTCATACATCTCAAAATCAAATTATTCTATAAACTAAAAATAAAATTAAACTCCTAATTCGTAGAAACCTTCGTGGCAATGAATGAAGACGAACGGTCAACTCATTCATCATTTCGTGGTACCATCTCCCCGTCGTCCTGCTCATTGTCATCGCTACAAGTGGGTGTCTCGACTCGACTGGTATAAACAAATAATTACTACGAACTGCCCTTGGCCTAAACAAACTGAATTATTATATGACGTGTGGGTACACTCGACGGCAAAAGGTTGATTAAAATGTTAATCCCACTTCTCAGCGCGTGCTTCTGAATTGACCAAGACTTCTCGATGTCCAAACTATCACCAAGAAATCTAAAGACCTGAAGTTTATATGATAAGGCTTATAATCGAAGAATAGAGTTCGATAGCAACA
Organism: Peribatodes rhomboidaria; assembly: GCA_911728515.1. NCBI lineage: Eukaryota > Metazoa > Arthropoda > Insecta > Lepidoptera > Geometridae > Peribatodes > Peribatodes rhomboidaria. Next base: position 902,140 of record OU452184.1, on the reverse strand, counting down.
TATTTAAATAACATTTAGGTCCACAGGAGGTAGGTATAAAACTTACTTTTGATTCAATTTGACGGACGTTAAATAATGAAATGTAAGTATAATATTCAGAGCAATATTTGACTTGAAATTTTTTTAAGAAAAGAAAAGGTTTAGTCCTTCATTTTTACATATGTGGTTGACTGTCTGTCTGCCAATGGTTACATTATTATTACCTAATGAGGATAATTATTATGGCGTGCTGACGGTTCGTTTTATTCAGACATTTATTTCAGGAACCTGATAACGTTGAGGAAAAGCATGGTTTACAAAGGTGACAAGGTCACGAGGTCGAGGTCAGGTTTACTAGAAAACAACTGACTTTGTCACGTAGTAGAAAACAATTGTACTTCGTAAACTTGTTATACTTCATGTTTTACTTCATAAAAAGTATTATATGTGCTATTCCAGACTTTAATCTATGTCTGCGCCAAATTTTATCGCAATTCGTTCAGCTATTCTGGCGTGATTGAGTAGGTAACAAATATTTATCCGTCTATCTATACATCAATCCAAACTTTCGCATTTATAATATTAGTGAGACGGTGAGTTGACTTGATTCAGCAGAACGTATTTGGAACATATGTACCTACCGGCTGCATTTAATAATGTCCATGGGATAGGTGGGTATTTAAATTCCCAACGGATCCTTTAATGGGGAGGTTAATGGAGGCCGTTGGGAATACACCCACGTTGGCGTTCCGCAACCCCAATTGCCTCTGATGTTTTTAGGGCGCTTATTTTTTTTTTTTCGGTCATAAGCTTATCATTTTATACATAGAAAAAAATACATCATCATCACTTCAACCCGACGACGTCTACTGCTGGACTAAGGCCTCCCCCAATGATATCCACAACGACCGGTCTTGCGCTGTCCGCAACCCGCTTCTTCCCGCGACCTTCACCAGATCGTCGGAGCACCTTGAAAAAAAATTGCTTTGCTACTATTATGGCGATTTTAAGTCGGCGCTTAAGTAAGCTAAGTTACAAGTACGATGTCAACGGCAAGTATTTTTCCAGCCATATGGCAGATACCGAAGGCGCTCAAGGAGGCTGACTCAGCCCACCGCGCAATTATGACTAAATATAAACTTTATATTTATACTTCTAGGAACGTTGACATTCATTCACTGTGTAAGTATATGTATGTAGGTAGGTATATGACGGATCGGAAGTATTTTATCTACTTAATTGCAGGTTTAGTGGAACTTCCTACGCTACGTTAGGTTGATGACGACGTGATGACGATTCACTTGTTGTGCACACGAAGTTAGTTTTCGCTAACTGCCAAAAAAGTTCTTCCTTTAAAGCCGCGGCCTCACTTGGCTTAACTTTTGATCCAAGCTTGATTTATATTTGAAACGGCAAATATTGAACCTTATTACTGCATTACTTTGGCTTCAATATCAAAGTTTGTGTCAAAGACACATTGTCTCAGTGTCTTGGACTCAAGACCTAGATTTGTGTAAATATGACCAATGTGTGGCCGCGGCATTAATCAGTTGTTCTCAAAATGCTGTTTCGGAATTTACAGATTATGCGTTTACCAAATGAGCTTATTTACCAGATAGCTGAATTCACTCATTCAAACCTAGATAGGTACATTTTAACATAGTTTTTGTCATTGTAATGTATTTTTCTTTTCTGACAAAAGTTGGAAAAAGTACACAAACATTTGCATCATTTATTTAAACTAAGTTACTCAAACTAGTTAGCCCTAAGTCCCCAAAAATAAATGACCTAGACACATGCAAACTCCGTTTAAAAGAAAAGTTGCTAGCTAGCACATACGTAGCTTTAGATAACCGAACTTCTTAGGGCCGACACGATTATCTAACCTTTAGAAGCTTGCGTATTTAACTTTGGGAGTCTTATAGGATTTGTTTATTACTTATTTTGTCGAATAGTGGAATCGAATACTTAATACGTAGACATCGTTAATGAAACCATAAACATACTCTTAGTTACAGATGACTTGCAGTCTGTCACTTGAGAGATGAAGCCAGCATTAACTTAATCCTAACTTAGCTACGCAAAGCTGGAGTGAAACTAGTACTGTCACCCGTATTGATTTATACCTCGCTAGAATGCAGCATCCGTCAATCTGGCGGTCCAATAAGTAGCATTAAGCATGCTAAGTTAACGAGAGAAATCTCAAATGGTTACTTAGTTGTTACTTAGTTATATACTAGTAGAGGGTTGAGGCGGTAGGAATCGTGGGAAACGCCAACGCATGTAGAATTAGAATCAGAATGCGTTTAATGCCACATGCTGTTTACAAAATTAACTTAAAAATAAAATAGTCCTAATTAGAACACAAAATAGGAAAAGGAAAAAGGACGAACGCAATTAGGATATGAAAGTTTAGGTATAAATATTACTTTTGTCTATTTGTTATAAGTTTTACGCAAACTTAGTCAGTTTTTCTGATTTTTCCCGGAATTGAATTGTATCTAGCAAGTATCTTGTTCTTCCTTAGCTGATTTAATCGAGATCAAGTCAGTCAAACAGTGAAGTTGGTGATATACATATAGTAAGGACATAAAGGCATACTTTACAAATACATTATATCTGAAAACAATTGCCCAGTTTTTAGGTAGTTGGATCTCAAAGGCGACACAGCACAATAGATGCATTTTAAAACAATAAAATATATTTTATCTGAAGTGGATTAAATATTAATCATGAATTTAATTCTGTTAATGTTTCTTCTAAAAAAAATCTCTAAAATCTAAAAATATGGGTTGATCCTTATTCATCCTTAATAAATATAAACATATAGATCTTCAAATATGTCAAATATTTTCAAAGCCCGCCAATATTTATCCCAAATAAAGTCTGATGTCTAGACACGTGACATGAAGACATTTTCGTCGCTCGTCTCAGCTGTACAAACATTTACAGTTGGGCAGAGCACTGGTTACCGTTCGATGGCTGGTACGACGGTGCCTAGGAATTACATAACTAGTGTGTGTATTTGGTCTATTGTTTTGGAAAAATATTTTTTTTAAATAAAATATTGTGTTATCATGTTAGCTTAAATATCGACCCTCAAGATCGGCATAGCCTTCTCTCTCATGGGGACAGTTCCGATCGGATTCTGCAAAACGAATTCCATTTAATATTTTTCGCAGGTAGACATAGACATTAAATAAATAAATAAATAAATAGTTAGATAGATAGATAAAGTAATAAATAAATAAATTCGGGACAATTCCACACACGGTCGCCTGACCCCAAACTAAGCAAAGCTTGTACTATGGCTGCCAGAGACTGATATACATACTTAGATATTTTTAAATACATACTTAAATAGATATTAACACCCAGACATAGAACAAACACAAATGTTCGTCACATAAATGTTTGCTCTAGGTGGGAATCGAACCCACGCCCCCAAGCTCAGAAGGCAGGTTCACTACCAACTGAGCCACCGAGGCAGTCAAATTTATTGAAGCTTAAAATCAAAACATTAAACAAAAGGCAGATGAAGAATAGGACAATAAGATATAGACAGTTTTTTGCAACAACTCAGTTCCAACTCAGCACGAACCCGGCTGCAGGCAGCCGGTGCTGGTCTCCCATTGGAACTGATCCCACAACATTGCTCTTTTTAGCGTTACATACCTAAAGGGTACAACAAGACTCTATTACTAAGACTCCGCTGTCAGTCCCTCTGTCACCAGGCCATGCACCGTGATAGTTAGACAGTTGGAATCTTCCCAGATGGTGTATTTCTGTTGCCGCTACAACAACAAATACTAAATAACAGAATATAATAAATATTTAAGGGGGCTTCCATACAACTAACGTGATGTTTTTGTTCGTTTTTGCTCGACATTGATATTGAACGGCAACAAATAGACGCTTGAAATATTCACAGAATATTGAGTTAAATATTCACTTTTCAAATAAATAATTGTCTTCCGTTCAACAAACGATTTTTTTGCCGTTTTTATAGATAATGGTACGGAACCTTCGTGCGCGAGTCCGACTCGCACTTGGCCGGTTTTTACGAAACTTGTCTAGCAAGGCTGTACTCCAAATACACGTGCCAGAACTAGCGCTGTAACTATCGCGATAATATTTAAATAATAAAATACTCAGTACTTAGCCTTATACCTACGATTTTGTGATAATCTTCAGTAATCCTCAGCAACGCTTATTAGGTATTGTTTTTATAATATTAGGTATATGATGATCGTGAACCCACTCACCTTCACCCGTCACAATTACGTGATTCACCAGTTAACATTACCTGTTTACTGTTAACCTGCATTAAGTTATTGATCGTTAACTATTTGTCAATTATTTAGGCTTAGCTTATTTTTTTTTAATGTAGAATAGGTCGGCGTTTGACCACCAACTCGCCTGATGTTAAGCGACGTCGTGGTGTAAGATGGAGCACGACGACCTACAAATTACTTATTCACTCTAGCCTTGAAGTTTTGTAGAGTGAAGAAGTACAAAGACGGCAGTTGAGTGAGGCGCTACAAGTGCGCTACTGCTCAGAACGGTTACACCGGACTACATCCCGAAACACGACTAGGTCATTTCACGGCATGGCTTGGTCCGGTGGGTGATAACTAGCCACGGCCGAAGCCTCCCACCAGAGTTTGCTACCCGGTTAGCACTACCCGGGGACCACGTGTAAGGAATCAGAATAGAGTACACTCCTACGGACGTGGGTAGCTCAGCCCCCAAATTAAAGTAAAATAAAGTATCTAGTAGGCCTAGTTCAGAAATTATTCATGTCCTTATGTAATGGGTAGCAAAAAACAAGGACAGTTTTAATTTAGTAAAAATAGATCTGTCAATTAACTTTTTAAGAATTGGGCCCAATGTCGTTATAACGCAAGTATGCTCTTTGAGAATGACTGCCTCGGTGGCTCAGTTGGCTGTGTACCTGCCTCCTAAGCTTGGGAGCGTGGGTTCGATTCCCACCTAAAGCAAACATTCGTGTGATGAGCATTTTGTGTTTGTTCTATGTCTGTGTTTTAATATCTATTTTAAGTAGGTATGTACTTACTAAAAAAAAATTAATATGTATGTATATCAGTCTCTGGCAGCCATAAGCCATAAGCCAAAAGCTTTGCTTAATTTGGGGTCAGGCGACCGTCTGTGCAAGAATGTCGCGAATGACGTCATTACAACACCACGTCCTGACAACATTATTTCTGAGGGCCACTTGCAAAAGCTCGGGTTATCTTATTGACTCGGAGTTAACTGCTCATCAGAGGTTAGGCTCATACATCGTTTTGCGGCACCAAGAGCGACATTTAACTCTTCTGAGTTTATTAGTCTTGCATTTAAGAATTTAACTCCGTATCTTCTGAAAGTAGGGCCTAAGTGTAGCTTTTGGTTTTAAAATGTTTCAAAAACTCCCGAAGCACTGCGACTAACCATCGAGCGGGTCCTACCGGCTGTCCTTGGATTCCCGGTATGGGCTTTGCATTAATTATGTTATAGCCTTATAACTATATACATAGGTGAGGAGGTGTACGCACAATATAAATAGTGTTCCATATTTTTGTAATGACATAATTAATTTATTAAACCGACTGCCTCGGTGGCTCAGTTGGTAGTGAACCTGCCTTCTGAGCTTGGGGGCCATACCAAATACAAATACACCCGATCGAACCCACGCGGGTTCGATTCCCACCTAGGGCAAACATTTATGCGATGAACATTTGTATTTGGTCTATGTCTGGGTGTTAATATGTATTTAAGTATGTATTTAAAAATATCGAAGTATGTATATCAGTCTCTGGCAGCCATAGTACAAGCTTTGCTTAGTTTGGGGTCAGGCGACCGTGTGTGGAAGTGTCCCGAATTTATTATTATTATTATTATAATTATTTAGTATTAATTTTATTTATGCATCATGTACAAGGTATACTTATAACTAAGACAAGTTAGGCTATGTAACACTTCCTAAATTGCCTATATAGCAAGGCGTATATGTATTTAATTTAATTTCACAATAAAATAAAAATATCTCCTAAGCCTGAGGGGGGTTCGATCTCGGCCAAAGGCATCAATTGTTTTTTGTAAACATATTTGCGCGTATTTATGTCAAACCAAAGCGCGATGATAATATATTTTTTAAAATCATTTTATTATGTGAATTTCACACAATTCAGTCAGTTTACAACCGAACTTGCCACAAATATAATAATAAATTGACTATAAACTTTTAATGAATTAACTGCTAAAAAAACTGTTGAGTGGTCTGAGTGGCTTAGATGCTTCAATGAATCAACCTGAATGAACCTGAGCAAATCAAGTGCGAGTGTTTGATATGTGGTGAACTGGTGACGTCACACTGTTGAACCCCAGTCAGATTGGACGCGACCTCCCCGCGTATAATAACTACATCCGCTAGGCATCTCGTCGGTCTAGAGCTTGTTTTTCTAATTCTATAAATAGAGCATTCCGCGTACTTTCATGTGATTAATGATTAGGGGCCAGCCTTCCTAATGACTTCTAATTACTGGTTATTTATTAATTATACATTATACCTGTGTAAGCTTTCATGTAAGCTTGACTATCAATGTAGTTGTAGTTTCCGCCCCGTAGTTTCATCTACCCCCACTGGAACCGTTATTTGTCTGTACAAATAGCCTATGTATGTATTAATGCAAGTACTAATTAATTATGTAGGTATCAATTAATGCAACTTCCATACCTTTTATGCAAATCCACACGTCCTGTCTCGTTAAGTTATCCTTATGATCTCACAAAAAATGCATTTGTAATAATACGTTACCCGCGGTTAAACAGTAGCCTATGTGCGCTTCCAGACTATAATCTATCTCTGTGCCCATTTTCATCCCGATTCGTTCCGCCGTTCTGGCGTTCTGTTCTTTTCCGTACATCTGACAACGTGTAGATTTACAACATTTTATGCTGATGGGTTGAGAAGATATGGCGTGAGGATGCCGTGGTGTCGGGCCCGGTGAGCTTCGACGCCGAGGACACCGGGCTAGATGAAACTAATTTTCAAATCTGGCTCGGTAACAGGGACGGGCCACCGGGAGAAAAGAAACCAAGTCGGGCGTGAAGGCGTAGCAAACAAACAAACAAACTTACTTTTTCGCATTTATAATAAATAAATAAATAAATAAATTCGGGACACTTCCACACACGGTCGCCTGACCCCAAACTAAGCAAAGCTTGTACTATGGCTGCCAGAGACTGATATACATACTTAGATATTTTTAAATACATACTTAAATACATATTAACACCCAGACATAGACCAAACACAAATGTTCATCGCATAAATGTTTGCCCTAGGTGGGAATCGAACCCACGCCCCCAAGCTCAGAAGGCAGGTTCACTACCAACTGAGCCACCGAGGCAGTCAATAATAGTAAGGACTGGAAGAAAATGTCAAATTATCAAATCTTCGTCTGCTGTCGCAGTGGCTTCTGGTGCCGTCTGGGTTGAAGACCATAGTCCTGACACGGTTCAGCTCCGTGCGACCTTCTCTCTAATGATCCAAGACCGTCTAGAAGTCACTCTTCACCACCGAGTCTGAGCACTTGGCAATTAGGATTAGGAGTAGGATTGGGCTAAATATTTATTGACATTGTCGTCTGGCCGCCGGCTGCCGCGAGCGCGACTCAACAGGACACGCTCGTCGTCACCCGACACCGGCCGTTCCGAGAAGTGTCGCTTATTTTTGTAGCAGCTTCGATTAGTGGCGTCTATGCGAGCGATTTTGTTGCTTGTAGGTGTATGCACGCCAATGCGTAAGACGCGTGGCTGTATGAACTGAAGACCATGCTAAAACGTCAAGAAAAGAAAAATCTAGTAGTAAAATGTCTGAATTTCATAAAGCAATTAACAATCCTGTCCAAAATTGATTTTTACTTATATTAGTATCCATACATTTATCGTAACGCGTTTCCCCACGAAGGGGCTGACAGCGATCTCATGAACCGTGATAGTTACACAGTTGTAATTTTCACAGATGATGCATTTCTGTTGCCGCTATTACAACAAATACTAAAAACACAATAAAATAAATATTTAAGGGAGCTCCCATACAACAGACATGATTTTTTTTGCCGTTTTTAAAGAAAATGGTACGGGACCCTTCGTCCGACTCGCGCTTGGCCGGTTATTAAATGTAATTTTTGAGTGGAAGCAAATGCTTGCGTACTATGCTATTTATTTATTGAAAATAAATGAAACTTAATACATATGTAAATGAATATTAATATCAGCACACATACCCCCTTAGCATTACTCATACTAAACATTTCATAAACTCGGAGTAGTTATGCGCTGTTTTGTCTTTTTTTTTTTTTTTGGAGTTTTGGAAAATGCCTTTGCCTAGGTACAAGCTAAAGTAGCAGCGGCCCCTGCACTAAGCGACAACCTGTATCGCAGGAAAGGGAAACCAAACTATGTTATACTAGATTTGTTAAAGTATTTAGTTAGGTATAATCGCTCGTGAAGACGGCGCTTTAGCTGGAATGTTTTGCGCTTTGTCTCGGCGTTAGAATTCTCCGCGAGTGCGATACTAATGAACCATAAGGAGGAAATCTGATACGTGGCTTGCTTAACTTTAACTTAATGGAGATTACCTAAAAGGCGATAAGTTACAGTTAAGTTACGGCACGGGAGAAATGGTGGGTTGCAGTTTGCAGAAGCTTAAGTTGGTCAAGACTAATCCGGCTTGCAATATTTGACTCTATATTTTTTTGGGATTTATAACATCAGATAAATTATTTATCAGTATCATTAATGTTGATGGCTGCTTCTTTGACCGAGCGAGCGAGAAGCGTTTCCGTTTCAGATTGGTCAAAAATGCTTTCGTATGTTGTTATTGAAAAATTTTCAAAATCGTGAGTTTTGTTTTTATTTTTTTGTTTGTATTGTTTTTATGGTAGTTACGTATTGGTTAGGTAGTTAAGAATTATTTTCTTTAAAAAAAAATATTCAATTAACTATCTATCTTTTTATTTTTCGGATAAATAAAAGTGTTAGCTAACTTTAAGCTCTAATATTTCATAGAAAGCGCGATATTCTATAATAATCTATTTACTAATTTGCTTACCTCGGTCAGCGAATTAGCATTGCTATTCAGCGAGGTAACGTTGCTAGCCTTTTGGGTACTTTACCCGCGGATACTGACTTGAGCTCTGTTTATTATTTGTAATTTGTTATTTTTGTTTGGTTTATTTTAGGCTTATATTGTTAGTAGCTAGTTATTTTAATAAATCTATTTACTGAGGCATGGTGTGACACCCGTATTTATTTCGTTTGTTGCTACTATATCGTTGTTGATAATTCCGTATTTTGTGTTGTAATATTAAGGATGATTAGATTTAGAGCGATGAAAGCCTAGTTGGAGAACGCTCGCCTCTCAAGCCAGATGGAGCTGGTTCGATCCCAGCCGAAGGCACGAACCAATTTGTTCATTGTGTGAACATAATTTTATGTACGCATTTAATGTCATCTGCTACATAACTGGAGCCCGTTGTATGGTGACAGGCTCGCCCTCTGTCACATTTGGGACTGTATATCGCCTGGCGAAGTGTGGGTGTTACATACACCTTTGCAAGCCTCTTCGGAATTCGGAAAGGCATGAAGATATGTTGAGATATTTAGGGTGTTGCTGAAATCTTAGTGCTGTTTTAAGTCATGATTTGTAAATCACAGCCACATTTAACGGCTAAAAGGAACGATTTGTCAAATGTCACTCGCACCATCCTACAATGAAAATAGTATGCACAAATAACATTCTTTGTTTGCATTAAAGCGCTCGGTAGCGCTCGGATTAAATTTCAACGTTTCCACTAAACAATTAATTCGTAAACCACACAAAAGGAATAAACCACGAAGAATGATTGAATATTATTATGAAGTAGATGTGATGTGATGGCGCCGTTGAGAGTCGAATCACTTTAAATATAGCATCGACTGCGCCGGCGCAGTATAACATGATGCGCTTTAAGTGGTTCAATTACTTACTGTTCGTGGAATGTTATATTAACTTATGATTTTTTAATTTATGGAAATGTTGAGCACCTACTTATTCATGAGCGCTTCTCTTGTAGATGGAGTTATGCTCTGGCGATCTACAATACAGTACAATACAAACAAATGTTCGGTTCCCACCTAGGGAAAACATTTATGAGATGAAAATTTGTGTTTGTTCTATATCTGGTTGTTAATATCTATTTAAATATGTATGTATTTAAAAATATCTAAGTATGTACATATATCAGTCTCTGGCAGCCATAGTACAAGCTTTGCTTAGTTTGGTGTCAGGCGACCGTGTGTGGAAGTATCCCGAATTTATTTATTTAAATGTAAAACTAAACTAAACATTCTAATGTAGGTGGAATGAGCGGTCTTTTCGCTTAAAAGCGATCTCTTCCATAGAACTTTTGGATGGAATAAAACATGATCATTGATCAAGCATGGACGGTGGTAGGTATATGCTAAAGAAAATTTATTTGTAGGAAAATAATTAATATACTTACTTAAAAAATTGAAGATATACATTGAAGAATAATTGTGACAAATTCACAATTATTACCTACCTACTTAGTTCGTTATTTTTTGTTAACGTTTTCATCTCCTTCAACGATATAACATCTACGCATTCGCTATGCATTTTCTATCGGAAACGTACTGGGATATTTTATAACATAACTGTACTGAAAAAAGTTAAGAAAAAAGTGTAAAAAGTATACTACCCTTGGAACAAATACTTATGTCTGGTCGAAGGTACTAACAGTCCTTTTTTGTATGAAATTTCTTAACGCCTTCTCTCTTCTTTTTATATTTCGTGATGGAAGAAAAAAAAGCAGTAAATAAATCATTAAATAATCCAACATTGTAACAAAATATTTCCGTCTTCAATACTACACAAAATAAACAATTTTCTCTTTTACTCCCATACGCCTGTCTCTGTTCATCGTCAAAAATATATTCTTTTAATCCTCTCTATAGGAAATAGACTGAGACAGGCTTGGGGTAGGTCAGGAATTCAGGATTATAAACGTACTATTATTTATTCTGTGACAGTGAGGAATTTTCGTATTGCTTGTCTTGTTAGCTGAGTGGTGGGCCTTAGTGTCAGCTTGGGATTTGATATGGCCCAATACCTTGGTCTCACATTGGTATGACTGTGGGTCCAAGCTTGGTTTCAATTTGTAATGGCCAATATTGAACCTTATTACTGCGTGATACGTGATATTGGCTTCAATATCAACTTCGTGTCCAAAGACGTTAGTTGGTGACACACATTGGTGTCTTGGCCTCAAGATCTAGATTGATGCAAATCTTTGATATTTGATATGTCCGGATTGACGAAAAATCATTGCACGGGCTAAAAAAAATAACAGACAACTGTTAGGTTCTAAATGAACAAAATTGTTGACGCAACCCAAGTAAAATGCGTACCTGTCACGCACACTAGTATAAAAAAGTTGGCCTGTCACTTTTCGTTCATAAACAGTACGGACCTTTCTCTAGACATACATAAAAGTACTCAAAGCATAAGGCTAACGCTTTAGTTATGGTCAAAGTTAGTTTAATATACTTACTAATGAAACAGAAAATCATTAAAACTTAATAGTAAATTTAAATTAAATTTCCGATTTTATTGTTTGTCTGACTCTACCTTTCAATATGTTAAAACAATAGTATTAGTTAATAGCGATCTTGACATACATACATTTAGATTATTATGGAGTTTGTTTAATATTACTATTTAGTTCTTAAACGTTGTCAGTAGTGTAGAAGACACTAGCAGTGTTTGTACAGCTGTCTCTCTCTACATTCAAAATATTATTGTTGATTTAAAAAGAAAACATACCGACATTTTTTCCGAAATACATTTAAAATAGACAAATTTAAATATGTTTCGAGAGGTTTCTAGTCTTTTCATCATTCGTTAAACTCCAGTAGGATCACGTCCTACTAAAGTTTTGGATGATGTTGCTTTTAAGTTAGCTAATTAAATGCTTAATTACCTATGCTCTATCTGAGGGTAGAGTGAGCCCTGCCATCGTATACTATATCTAACCTACATATAGTTTAATGGCTTCTTTGACTGCCTCGGTGGCTCAGTTGGTACTGAAGCTGTCTGCTGAACTTTGGGGCGTGGGTTCGATTCCCACCTAGGGCAAATCATTTATGTGATGAACATTTGTGTTTGTTCTATGTCTGGGGGTTAATTATGTATTTATGTATGCATTTAAAAACATATAATTATGTATATATATCAGTCTCTGGCAGCCATAGTACAAGCTTTGCTTAGTTTGGGTTCAGGCGACCATGTGTGAAAATGTCCCGAATTTATTTATTTATTTATTCTCTAAAGACGATTTTACTTTTAAAGATGCTAAGCCGACACCGCCTGAAAGCTCATCCATAATACCAGAGGCATCATATATACTTTGCCGATCTTTAAGGACCGCTAATCGTATCAGGTCCATGGTCGCGCAGCGTCGAAAACAAGACTTAACCATCATGACAAGGAGATAAAGCTCCCAGACCTTTGTTACTGACAACACTTTCCGTACCACCTACTGAGCACATACCTCGCTGAAATAGAAGCAATTCCACAACTAATGAGCCGGTCTATGCCAACATCACGGCAAAAAGACGCGGGTGCAAGTGTCACGCTCTCTGAATGGGTGCCGTTTAAAAAAGGAATACATTCGGAAATAGCCGCGTGCCGCGCGCGTTTCCGAACGCGAGTGCACCTGTCAACAGTGCGCGCCATTTTGCTTTTTTGGCGGGATTTTTTTGTTTCTTTTTTGTCACAGATTAAACTAGTTGTAGAGATGGGTTGTTGCTTGTTCTGCTTCAGTTTATCCTCATTTCATCATCGGGAAAAACATTTCATTTGAGATAGGTAAGTATAAGTATTAAAGGTTTACTTCCACTATAACCTTGTAGATGAGGTTGAAAAAAGAAAAAGAAAATAGAGATTCTTAAGTTATAAGAGTTACTTAAGTACTTACTTACTAAATACTTTTCAAAAGCAATCTAATTCTCAAGTCTTATCTCTCAATGCCCAATCAAAAATTGTCGTATCTATCGATCGGCCATATCGACATAGAAAAGGAATTGATAAAGATCTATCGGTGTTTTTGTGACGTTTTGCGTGACAGAAAATTCTGCCTTAAAAACTACTAAGAACTTTTTTAATGTCCTTTTGTTATAACATAAGTACGTCAGATTATCATAAAATCAAGAGATATAATAAAATAACAAGTTGAGAAAATAAGTAGAAAACATTGCAAAAGCAGTAGATCTACTGAGCGGCCGACAAATGCTCTATTATCCAATTGTGGGCCGCTGCACCCCGTCCCATAAATCTCAATGGAAACTGATGCCCTAATAGGGCCCGCCCTTTCCCATAGAACAGCTAAGTACTATGGATATACGAGTTATACAAGCTAATAATAAGCTGAGAAGTACACAAACTGTGACCGGTAGAGAAAATAGGTACATTAAACAAAAAGTCGTGAATTAACCTAATTATTATAAATATGCCTGATCAACTTCCCCCAGGGTGTCAGATTGAATAGTAATTGAATTAAGAGTTATGAAAGAAAGAAAGCTTTCTTCAACACATAGGACCGGTGTGATAGAAAAAACAGGTTGAAAACAAAAAGTCACAAATACCCCAATTCCTATTAATGCTAAACCCCCGGGGTGTAAGATTAAATGGTAGCATTTATAACATTTTTCTAGAAAATAAAATTATGTTAGTTGGGCTATTTAGTTTCAGAGCGGTTTATAATGTAGCCTAGCCAGCAACATATCGCAGTGTGATATCTATCTTACGAGTATGTCTTACAAAAATGCTGAAAACTCAAAGATATTTGAATAAAACTGCTGGAAGCAGACAGGGAAATGCATTGATTTTGTAGTATCATTTCCAATACATCTTTGTCTTCTAAATAGTTGTTAACCTTAAAATATCGTCTTTTCTGAAATGTAAGTTTAGGTTTTTTTTAAAATAAAAACAAACAATTTGTGGGGGGCTGAGCTACCCACGTCCGTAGGAGTGTACTCTATTCTGATTCCCTACACGTGCTCCCCGGGCAGTGCTAACCAGGTAGCAAACACTGGTGGGAGGCTTCGGCCCTGGCTAGTTACCACCCACCGGACCAAGCCATGCCGTGAAATGACCTAGTCGTGTTTCGGGATGTAGTCCGGTGTAACCGTTCCGAAGTCGGGTCTGAGCAGTAGCGCACTTGTAGCGCCTCACTCAACTGCCGTCTTTGTACTTCTTCACTCTACAAAACTTCAGGGCTTTAGAGTGAATAAGTACCTTAAAAATGCAGTTGCCTAAAACTGACTTATTTGACTTAGTCTAAATCTCGGTACAGCTATCCTTTTTTTTTTTTTTTTTTTTTTTTCACCTTGGGAAAATCCTTTATGGATACCACCAACAGCCCCGGGTGCGGGCACAGAGTGGTTATGTGGGAATCCCGCCACTGACGGCCTACCCACTAAAAACCCAAGGGTGTTCCACCTCGGCGCAAAATGTCGAGGCAACGGGTACGCTTTCGGACTCCTCCGCAGCCCCGACAGCGCCAGCTCCTTCGAGCACCTCCTCGAGCTTGCGCTCTCTCCCTCTCGATGACGATGTGTCGAACACCTGACACATCGTCATCATCCACCTCCTCGGGGACCAATTTTGCCCGTGGGCGCCAACCAGCACCCGTGCCTAGGCGCCCATGGTCCCCATGCGACGGGTCAGATGAGTGGCCCCGCCGCCTGCCACTTCGGCCGCAGAGGATAGGGAGAGCGGCAACGATACACCGACACGCCTCTTCCTCTGCGGCCCCACCGCGTCCGCCATCAAAACGGTGGCGACCCCGCTTGGGCCGCGGAAGGTAGGGAAAGTGGCAACGACACACCAACAGTCCTCTCCCGCCGCGGCCCCCAGCCTTCGGTTGCAGTGTCGCACACGCGACACTGCACCCCGCCTCAGTTGTGGGTCTGCCCATACAGACCCACACCCTACTTAGGCCGCTTCCATGTGGGCTTTGGGCTAAAGCCCCAGGAAGCGGCCCCACCTCGGATTCCTCTTGGCTTCACCGTGGTTGCCTAAGCCACGGCTACTGAGCCCCCCCGCCACGACAAGGCGGGAACCCGCAGGGGAGCGGTACAGCTATCCTGTCCTAAGCTAAGATATGAAATTCGCGCAGTGTTCATAGAGCGACTTGTATAACAGAACCACGACCAATATACACCTAGGTGAGTGTAATGATGTGTGCGCAATATTTATGTACACTCATGTACACAACTGTCTCGAATCGCCCGTTAAATTCTCACTTAGGTGTTACTTATTTCGTTGTTATTTCGTCTCGACTCCGTTCTGCCAATTTTCTCCGCTCGCCGGCTACTTGCATAATAACTGCTGACTGACCTTGAAAAAAAAACATCATGCAGTAACTAGGTATATCGCGTGGTTTCAGCCGTGAAGTTTTTCAGCATTTTTTTAGGTAAAAATTATTCCACATCTGTAATTATTATGTTAAACTCTGTACCCCTTACTAATAAACGTTGTATAGCCTAGGAATAGTTGTAGTGTTGTCTTTTTTTTTCTTTTACATTTTTAACTACCTATGTTGAAAAAGACAAAACACTGTGTTACTATTCCGAGACGGTTCAACTTTTATTAGGGAGGAGGTAGTAATTTGACGTGCGGCTACAAACAGTACAAAGATCGACTACAACTATTTGTTCGCTGCGATTTTTCAAGCTAATTTGCATTTGACATAAAAACTAGGTATCCTTTGTCACTAATGACGCACTATACATTGATTAAAATGAACGGTTCAACCATTTAGCCATGAAAATGTAACAGAAGACCATACTCTGACAGACTGACAAAGAAATACAGAATACCTTTCTTTATAATATCAGTATGATGAGGTGTTAATAATGCATAAAAGAGAGTGGTATTACAAAATACACAATAGGTATATCTCTTTATCTTCAAAGCAAAAGTACCAAATAGATGGCGCAGTAGGCAAATAAGTGTCAATGTCAAACAAATAAACACTACATAAGAGCATGGGGCAATGCGTGTTGCACCTAACTTCGTGACCAGTTGCACGTGTGAACACCACCGACCTTGGCCATCTACCCTGGCAGCTTAAAATTAGCTATTTACTTACTTAATTATGTAGATATGTACTTTAAATGAACTGCAGGCCTGGTACGCGCAACGCGACAAAGGTATATCGACTCTTTTAATCGGGACAGACGTATGTATATAAATAGCCTTGTCACGTTCTCGCATGACAAAAAGTGACGAGAAGAATTTTGCCGCGCGTGCATGTTAGGGGTGCAGGTGGCCTGGTGGTAGGATATTTTTTACGGTTTAAGTATGCGCCCAAAGAATTACACAAAACGTGTCTGTGCTATTCATTTTTTTTTCGAGATTAAAGTATTATTGAGTATGAGTTTGCCTCCATACCAGCTTTTACTCAAATCCGTTTTGCCATTACAGGAGTGAGTGAGGACTTATAATATTTTCATTTTCTTTAATCCCACCGGGTGATAGACTCGCCTCCTGTCACATTTGGGACTGAATACCGTCCGCCGAAGTGTGGGTGTTGTTGTACTACACCTCTGCCAGCCCCGCCAGGGGAAAGGCGTGACGATATGTTATGTTATGTCATTAATTTCATCTCCACAGTTTAGCGCCGTCCGCAAAAAATGCGCCGTCTCGTAGGCAATCATAAATCTCTTCGGGTTAACGACACTTCAGGTCAGTGGCTGTTTAATCTGTGACAAGTGTCCGCGTCCGGTGAAAAATGGCCAATACGGCCTTTATATTAGGCATATAGCCATTTTATGTCTTAGTTTTCTAATAATCTAGATAATCCAAGTATTTTGTTGGATAAGACATAACAATATCCTACTTCACGACATTTTTCAGGCATCTTTTTGCTTAATAATCTTTTTTTTTTTTAATTCCTAAATGCTTATGTAAGTATTTAAATAAATAAATAAAAATAAATAATTTATTGTCAAAAACTAAACTATAAACTAAACAACAAACTAACAGAAAATAGAAACATTACTTTTAGATATGACAATTAGAATTATGGGCTTAAGAGATTGGGATATTCTCAGCTTTGTACTGCGTTAGCCGGAACCTACGCAGAGCAGGTTTTCAGAATATACCAATGCTTGAACTGAGATGTTATTCGAGTATTCATAGCCAAGAAATAAACGACTTTTATATTGCCATATTATAGACCACGACCACTCTGCCAAGAGCGCCCGATTAAGGAGAAGAATTAGGGTTTCGAGACACGAAATAGTTCGGTGCTGCGATACGCGTACATGCACCTATCTTGCGCGTAGTGAGATGGAGGAGTGCGAAAAACGATACCGAATTTTGTTTGAGATAGATATTTTGATACCGCACTCACTACCCAACCCCTCAGTTCACAAATCTTCACCTGGCAGAGATGACAAGACTAAAAAGCACACGTCTCATAGTACCGTAGCCGTGTGGGCGAGGCGCCATGTTCGCAGACAAATAAACTCCCAATTAGTCATTTAACATGCTTGTCACGTTTCGCTTACCGTATGAGACGAGCCATTAAAAATTTTAGATACATTTTTAATCTCACTGTACCCACAACATACCTAACTTAACAAATACCATTATGAAAAGAAAAAGCCAGGCTGTAAAATGTTGTACCCTATGTCACTTCCACTACTAAGACGATTCAAATGGCACTTCACATGTCGAAATGAAGCATGAAGCTGTTTAGGCTGTAAGGCGTGCCAAAGAATCCTCATACATACATACACTCGAAAAACAGAACCCTCCTTCTTGTGCAGTCGGTTAAATATGATACTTAGACAATATTAAAGTCTGTTTGCACTGAATTTAGAATTGCCCAAGTCCTGGTTTAACTGGTTTCATCTACTCTTAGCTGAATAATCCGTCATCCGTGTGATGGAGGTTTTCAATTTTTTCTGTCATATTTTTAAAACATTCTCACCACAGCTTTCTACGCCATCGTCGTCATCTCAGTATGTAGACGTTTACTTAACTGCTGGTGCTGGCTGAAAGCCTTCCCCAACCATCTACACGGCAGCTGGTCTTAGGCTGCCCGCATCTCACAGCTTCCCGAAACCCTCACAAGATCGTTGTCCCATACATTTTGTCCTCGATCAATTAACTTTTTGTATGGAACAGCTGATTGCTGTTGTCAAAAGTTTTTTTGTTATGACCCACGTCATAAAGTCAAACCACGTCAAAGCAGCCTTAAAATTTTTGCTGGTACATTAAAAATAGTGGTGTGAGTATAATCGACCGAGCGAGCGTTAGCGGGCGAAGCGTCTTTGCTTCAGCTTGGACAAAAATGCTTTCGTATGTCCGAATTCTGTCTGGATCTCTGTCTTCGACTAAAGGTCGCATTTTTTTTCAAAATGAAAGAGAAATGACTTTTCTTTGAAAAAAAAACCTATCTTCGTCATTTTGAAAGATTTTCAAAAACTGACTTGACAAAAAAAAAAAACTGTTTAGTTATTGAACCTGCCCTCAAAATTTCACGAGAGTTGGTTGAGCAACACGCCTCGTTCGAGGAGAGCAAACGTCGGCTGCGATGTCTCCAGCTCATAGAGCTACTAGCATATAATTAAGTGAGATTTATGCAACTGATTTCGTCGTTTTTATCTCAATTAACAAATTTAATTTATTATAATTTAGCTAGCATAATTGGTTATTGCTCGTAACCGTATTAAAATAAACAGATTAATTGATGGGCAAATTTTGATACACATTAAATATTTCTGATGTGCAATCTGATCCTGTTCTACACGTATAGAAGGTTAATTCCGACTGCCGGCGTGAGTACACTCTAAATATAAACATACTCATAGATATAACATGAAAGTCGATCCGTCTCGCGCGCATGATCAAGTTCTCTTTACATTATCAATATCGATCTAGAATCGATCAATCTTTCGAATCGTTTGTTCGTACACATGAAACAGGTGGTTGAGTTATTAAAGAGCGATATATCATTCAAGGTCGAATATTTTTTGAGATGAGTTTTTTTGAAGTTAAAAGGTTCTCTACAAATGTTAATTTTAGTAATGTTTTTCAATTTTTTTGTAACTTTAATTTAATTTGAATGCTTCAGTAATTATAATAAAAATTCAATTCAAAATTAAAATTAACTCTCTATTGGCACATTTAAAACGTTTTACAATATTACGTAACATATGAATGAGTACATTAACCTATTTTTGTTTTCTAGACTAAGTAGTAATAAGTATGATTATTACCTATCTCGTAATTTTGATGCGCTACCGAAATAATTTTCATTGATATAAATTATTTATCTTAGCAATTCTAAATTGAAATGACTGAATTTAATTAAAAATGACTGTGGATATTTCATGCTATTCCAAATATTAAGTCATGTTTCAAATTAGCATCTAGGCAAGAGAACTCTAAATAACATTTTGAAACAACCACATTCCAAAGCTAATGCTTATATGAACATGATTAATTATTCCAAAATCACTAAGTGTACTACTTGTAGGTATTATTGTGATAAATATCATGTTATCTTATGTTAATACATATATCATTATCTTACACTAAGCGATCTTGGGAGATTGTTATCTCAACGTGGCATGATATTACGCAAAAAAATGTTTAGTTTGTGATTATTATTACGCAGTTTCAATTATGACGTATTTCTCTATAATCAGATATTTATTTGTACACAACTTAAAATAAAAACAGAGAATTAAAGAAAACTTAAACTATTAACTAAAAACTAGAACTTAAAATAACTAAATAAATCACAAATATTTAAACTAAAAGATCATTAGTGGAAGGAAAGGTCCCCAGAATGCTGGCGGCGCTGCCACGTTGAATGGCAATGCTCAGCTTCTGTGCGAAGTAAAAGCCAGCATTCTGGACACCCGACGCTTCCACCAATCGCCTGGCCAGGTCACGAAAAAGCCCCAAAGCGGCCGGCCCCCACGGTCTATAATCTAATTGTCTGTAACAAAATATACGTACTCAACACTGGTATATTAGTTGAAACTGGTATACAAGTATACATTTAAAACTTTAAAAAATCCTGACACCGATAGCTAAGAACAATCCCGACTAATTCACCTTTCAAACAAAAGAAAACAAAATCAAAATCGGTTCATCCGTTTGAGAGCTACGATGCCACAAACAGACACAAACAGACACAAACACACACACACACACACACACACACACACACACACACACACACACACACACACAGACACGTCAAACTTATAACACCCCGTCGTTTTTGCGTTGGGGGTTCAAAATATAATATAATATTATACTTAATGGACCCAATTATAAAGGTACGCTTAAAATATTCTAGCGACCCGCTCGGCTACGCACGATATCTATAAACCTTCCTTGAAAAATTATCTAACTGATGGTGAGAGCCGCATCCAAATCTATTAGGTGGTGGAGGAGTTAGCGGATATACAGACAGAGATAAACTGGCTCGAAAAATAACTGTGTTTTATACTATGTAGAGAAGACAAGTTGTACAGAAGATAAAAAGACACATAATGTATGTAAATAAACAAACGTACACCATTCTTAGTGTTAATATGTATTTAAGTATGTATTTAAAAATATCTAAGTATGTATATCAGTCTCTGGCAGCCATAGTACAAGCTTTGCTTAGTTTGGGGTCAGGCGACCGTGTGTGGAAGTGTTCCGAATTTATTTATTTATTTATTGGTTTCAACCCCAATGCAAAAATATATACATAAGCTGCAGTCAAACGCCAAGCCTATTGCCAAGCTGTTACAGAGTAGAGCTTGAGTTAAAATAATTGTGTGCATCCGTGACTACGCCTTTACTCAAGCATTCAGTAACTAGCCTAGCTACGCCCCACGGTTACACTCTCACTACCACAGGTACAGTTATTTGTTCGGGATGAAAGGTATCCTACTTCTCATTGTTTATTATTTACATAAGCTTACCAAAATAACAGCAACGCCAAGGCATGTAGCGAGTCAACAATAAAATGTTATTTTCTGTACTTACCCCTTAAAACTTTAATGAAAATTTTCATGATGACCGGTTGAGTAGTTAAGAGGTTAAATCTCAACAATGAAACTGACTTTTGAATTAAAATATTTATTAAAGATTAGGGTAAGGATTACTTACGAAATGCTGGAGAGACATCATATATTTGGGTACCAAGTACTTGCCAACCCTAATTCGCCATTTTATCCTTGCCCTATTAGGAGATTTGAGATTTTCATCTCACCTTTTTTCGTCCTTGTTGCCCTCGTTTGAAACGTCATAGGTGTGAGAGTGACCAAGATAAAATCTCATCTCATCTCACGCGCAGGAATAGCCCCCCTGATTGCGTCCAATCAACATTGTTTTGCATAACAACATAATCACGCCAATTCCTAAAATTAAGGCCACTCCAGCTGTGGCTTGTTGAATCGATTCTGCTCGCTCGTCTGCGCCCGCCCTAAATATAGCTGATGTGTGGCGGCGCCTTACTGCATTGTAGATTAGGTAGCGCAGATGGGACGGAAAAATAAAATATGTACCTATACCTACATATCACTATTCTTAAAAGAAATTATAGCCATACCGTACGTACGGTGTACGTAAAAGTCGTTTTATCTTAAATAAAAAAAGAAATTTAATATGTCACTTACTCGTTAGATTTTTCTTTGATTTTATTAGCATAGGCGACAGGCTCGCGCCCTGTCACATTTGGGCCTGAATGTCGTCCGGCGAAGTGTGGGTGATTGACGTTCATTAGTGTATCTTTGATACCCAAATTGAATAAAACATTTTGACTTTCAATTTGGTGCTGTATTACACCTCTGCTAGCCCCCTCGGGGGAAAGGCGTGACGATATGTTATGTTCTGTATTAGCTGTCGGTACCTAACTTTCGTCATCACGTGACAAATAAATTAATAACGTAAAATCTCAAGTCATAGTCATAGTCATAACATTTTAATTCTTTCATAAAATAATTAAAAATGTAATTTAATTATGTACATTATTCTTGCTGCTCTCAGTAAATATTCTCAAGTCATAGTCATAGTCATAACATTTTAATTCTTTCATAAAATAATTAAAAATGTAATTTAATTATGTACATTATTCTTGCTGCTCTCAGTAAATATTCCAAAACTACTTGTTAAATCTAACTACTTAGTAAATAAGGACTTACATAACTGATAGCTTGATATTTTCCTGACAGAGCCACGTAAATGTAATTTTAATCTTAGCTAATTACACAGTATTTACCATAATAATTTCGTTTAGTTATGACTTAACTTGAAAAGATAATTACTTTCTAATTTCTTACTCAGTTAATTTAAATTAGGTTCTAGTTTGATTTTAGCAAATTATGGAGGTTTTAAAATCGTAACTAAAGCAATTTCTTATTATGCAAAAACTTGACTTAATCCTTTCCTATCTACGATTTTGATTGCTTTAATAAATATTGGTTTGGTAACGTAGCTAACGATATAATGGGCGTAATCTTACTAATACTCGTTTTATAAACGCGAAAGTTTGTAAGAATGGATGAATGTTTGTTACTCTTTCACGCCAGAACGGCTGAACTGGATCTGGATGAAATTTGGCACAGAGATAGATTATAGTCTAGAATAGCACATAGGATACTTTTTAACTGCGGGTGAAACTGCGGGGCACAGTTAGTGTGTCAATATTTTGTCAAAGTTGTCATAATATTTTTTTAGCTCCACTTTTGTTTTTGATTTCGTTAGCAAATGTATTTTTTTTAAATCGTCGACCTACTTTTTTTTGCACAACAAAACGCTTGTCTGAAAGTACAACTTGTGTTACTAGTACACTAGAACTTACATTAGTAAGTTGTAGTACTTAGTACACTTGTGTACACTAGAAATAGCATTAAATTATATCGTGCACTAAAACGAATTCTTTATGTTCAGCGCAACTCAAGCCAATTTAGGGACTGTTTCCGATAACACACATCTGTAGTCTGTAGGCAATTTAAAAATAGCAAGTGACGCATCTGTTTATTTCATTTAC
The DNA here is from genome assembly GCA_911728515.1 of Peribatodes rhomboidaria. Classification (NCBI taxonomy): domain Eukaryota; kingdom Metazoa; phylum Arthropoda; class Insecta; order Lepidoptera; family Geometridae; genus Peribatodes; species Peribatodes rhomboidaria. The sequence goes on along the minus strand of OU452184.1, from coordinate 879,023 downwards.
TAATCTAGGGCCTAAAAGTCAAGTTAAAATGTGTGAGTAATACCGATTATAATGCATGACGAATTGTTTCGAGACTCGTTACGTTACGGAACGGTCAAGGAACTTAGTTTGAACTAGTAGTTGGCTTCGTACTGAGACTCGCGACCCCTATGTCTTTACAACCCTTCGACTGAGCTACCTCATATTCTGTTAAAAGCCTATTGAAATAACTTAACCTGCTAAGTTGCCTGCTATAACTTGCCTGCTAAGTTTTATGAAGACCGGTAAATGATACTCAGGATATTCTTCGAGCAAATTAATACAAACTCATATTATAAATAAAAGTGAGTTTGATTCTTAATTTTGTTTGTTACGCTTTCACGCCTCGATCATCATGCGACGATTTTACATGCGTTAATATTTTTGTTGGGGTACGGACATAGGGTACCTTTCATCCCGATAACGGTGCCTGTGAGGGGTTATTCTCCATTATTTTGTTAAAAAAGAGACCGCGAGTGAAACAGCGGGGCGCTGCTAGATACATTTATACACTTAGTTACTTACTTTATAAAAACTAGTAGTTCGCCTCGAACGGTGACCTCGCTGCTCTTGATTGAATTTATCATAATTTTCGAACTTGTTTATTTCATCAATGTCTCATCTTGTCAAACGGACAAAATATTTTATAAGAATATTTGGCACATCTCCATGTCCAATGCCTAGTCCATCTGTATAGCCTAGCTCCTCCGAGCGTTGACCCGTGTTTAGGACTCCATTTGACCGCTTTATTTAAATGTGGGTCGCGCTAGGCCAATTTTGTTGCGACCAATTTCGCGACTATGTACTGTTGTGTATTGAGAGATCTAACTATAGCTTTTGACTGGGTTGACTATAACGGTTTGTATACTTTCCACAATTAAGTTCAAAATAGGCCAAAGTAGACAAGAAAAAGGGTTTGGAAAGATACTAACGCTGTAGAATTCGTTGCTTCCAAAATAACTGTTTAGACTTTATAGCAGAGTAAGACAAGGATCAATTTTTGGCCCTCATAGTCTTTGTATTTCTGACATTAGAAACATGGTGTTTTATTTATTGTATAAAATATTGTCTCTTTGTCTGTATAAAAGGCTCACGCTAACTGTTATTTCCTAATTGTCCTTTCAAGTATACGTTATAAATTCCACCATTTCCAAAATAATTGAGGTTAAACAACTATAATCTCCAAAGATATAATCACATCGTGACGTAGCGTTGGGCAACGCTGATAACTGATAAGCACTTGATAACGAGCTGATAACGGACGACCTTCCACCGCATTCTTTGTTGATATAGCGATTACATGATTGCTTTTTGTTTAATTCTCTATGGAAAATAGCGCCTCTTCGTCTAATGGTTTAACATTTTAAATTCTAGAGTGTGTTTTAGATGTATGCTTATATCCTTTAATTTTTAATTCATTTTCCTTACTCATTCATTAATTCATTGTTGTTTAGCGGTCGTTAAAACCACTTAAAATGTAGACGATTTGAGATGCAGACATTTCAAAATGAACATATTTTCACGATGCGTCGATATGCTATTGTAGTTATTTTGCGCACATATTTTGCTGCCCGATATCCTTGTGAAAAGTATTCTATGTTTAGAGCATAGGAAAATACTGTTTCTCAGAAAAGTTGTTTTGTGTGCTACTTCTACATACCCTAAAAATCTCCTCAAACCTTTTTCCTTAGCGGTGAAGAACAGAAAAAAAGATATATCCTACTAATATTATAAACGCGAAAGTTTGTATGTATGGATGGATGAATGGATGAATGGATGTTTGTTACTCTTTCACGCCAGAACGGCTGAACAGATCTGGATGAAATTTGGCACAGAGATAGATTGTAGTCTAGAATAGCACATAGGATACTTTTTAACCGCGGGGCGCAGCTAGTATTTAATATAAGTATAGGAATTGGAATTTTAACAAAACGCAAAATTTGCCACATGACAGACACACAGTTTTGAAATACTGCTATGAGTACATAATATCAATAAGATATTTTTTACCTCTACATAAAAGCTCTATAAAATTAGGCCGTTTTCTTGTCTCTTAACTACCTAGGTTGCCAAACTGATTTGACCACGAGGAATTACGAGTAAACCTCATGCCTACAGACTAAAAGAAAGAGTGAGTCCGTGTTTTTTTTACTATCAGATTTTTTATTTATTTAAATGACATAACATATCGTCACGTCATTCCCCCGAAGGGACTGGCAGACCTCTGTACGTGGTGTGACGAAGTATGGGTGTTGTAACACACCTGTGTTACAACACCCATACTTCGACGGACGATACTCAGTCCCAAATGTGAAGGGTGCAAGCCTGTCGCCATACACAGTGAAATAGCAATAGTATATAGCAGAATCAGATGACATTAAAAATATTCTTAGTTAAATTAAATCATTATAATTTTAATCAAATTTTATGTAATATTAGGTCCTTACGTATGAAATTGGCGTTTTGTACGGGAGGAATAAAAAGTCGATTTTTTTTTGTAAAATATATTTAATTAATCAAAGTATGCACCGTTGTTATCTATGCACTTTTGCCATCTTATGGGTAGTTCATTCATCCCTTTACTATAAAAACCATGGGGGCGAGAATCAATAAACTCTTTGAAGGCGGTTTGGACTGCTGCATCGGAGTGGAATTTTTTTCCTTGTAAGAAGTTGTCCAAATTCCGGAAGAAATGGTAATCTGTTGGAGCAAGGTCCGGGGAGTACGGTGGATGTCGCAGACATTCCAATTGTAGCTCAGCTAACTTAGTGGTTGTTTGTTGTGCAGTGGGTGGTTTTGCGTTGTCGTGAAGCAGCAGTGGCCTAGAGCGATTGACCAATCTCGGTTGTTTAACAGCTAGTTCTTCCTTCATGGTTTGCAGTTCTGACAATAGATATCTGCCGTAATCGTTTGGCCAGATTTAAGAAAGCTGTAGTGAACGACACCGGCGCTTGTCCACCAAACACTTACAAGTAACTTTTTCTGAGTCAATTTTCGTTTAGGGCAGGATTTGGCTGGGTCTCCAGGGTTCAGCCATTGCGATGAGCGCTTTCGATTATCGTACAATATCCACTTTTCATCACAAGTAATGATTCGATTTAAAATCCCTTCATTATTGTGTCGGTTGAGCAAAGTAACACAGCAGGCGACCCGTGTTTGCAAGTTCGATTCACTCAATTCATGAGGTACCCATCGTTCGAGTTTTTTTACTTTCCCGATTTGCTTCAAGTGGATTAATACAGTTTTGTCACTTACCCCGAAGCCTGCTGCTATCTCTGAAGTGCTTTGTGATGGATCCGCTTCCACAATAGCCTTTAATTCTTCGTTTTTCACTTTGATCTCCGGCCGTCCACGGGGTTGGTTCTTAAGGTCGAAATTTCCAGAACGAAAACGTTGAAACCAAAAACGTACCATGCTGTCTTTAGCGACACCAGCGCCGTACACATCATTAATTCTTCGAGCTGTTTCTGCAGCACTGGTGCCACGGTAGAACTCGTACTCGTAAATATACCGATATTTCATGTTTTCCATTGCGCGGTAATAAGCGACGCCAAAGAAAAAATAATGAGGAAAATAACAAATGAATGACTGTATTCCAGAGAAAAAAAAACCAGCTAAATGAATTTATTAACTTGAATTTTGAATTCTTAACCAAAGAGGAGATATTCCAGATCGAATTGATCAGTACGACAAAACGCTAATTTCATACGTAAGGACCTAATAGTAATAAATATATTTTAGGTCCAATCGCGTAATATGTCTTCTCTTAATCCGCGAAGAATTCGCGATAATAATTAAGTATTATTTATAGCCTAAAGCCAATCCTGAGCCTAATAGTCCAATAGATAACTTAATCTGAAATTGCTTTTGGTTATGATTATTTTATTAAACAACTCAATTTAGCACAGGTAGCTCTGCTGCTACTGGCCAATACATAATATTTTAAAAATAATACAACATATGTTTTTTTTTTTTAAATTTTGTTGCAAAATCGAAATCCTCCCGCCATAAAAAAAAAAAAACAGCTGTTGGCCTTTATGTTGGCACTATTGCAAAAATAGAACTGCCCACGTTTAAGATACTCTACAATCCTAAAGCAAAATACTACCTATTGTAATGCCAATAGTTGACAAAGAAGGATGTCTGTCTACAAGCATATCTCTGAAAGTATTACAATCAACAAATGATCTTTAATTCTCACATTGACAGTACCTATCACTTTCCTTGCTAAATTACCTATTGTTTAAGTTTTTATTAAGTAATCAAGTGCTCGTTTTTCATCAACCGCATGCTTGCGTACGTGAGTGAGAGACGATGTAATGAGTAATCGAATGATTCAGAATAATCGATAAGGATTTGAAATAATCGTATTTTTGTTAACCGAGTAATCTGTGACTCGATTGTTTTTACTTTTTGTTATTATCTTGGAATTATTAAATTATTTTCTTAGGTTTAACTATAACACTTCAGTAGGTACATAAGCTTTTACACAAGGTTATTGGAGTTCTCCGATTCGACAACGTTCCACGATACAACTGCAGGATTCGAATAGTTTACGTTTAACATTTTTGAAATCCGAACGGAAACGTTTCCGAATAGTTGTGAATAGCACGGCAGGTCCCTTAGAAATAAACGTTGGATATAGCTTCGGAACAGTTAGACGTTGTTTTGTTCCCTTCTTTCTTTAAAATTTTTAAACTCGATCGAAAAAGACAAAACACTGAGAACTATTCCGAGGCTATGCAATGTTTATTGCTAAGGGCAAGCTTAAAGGGCTGGTGCTTAAAGGCGACGGTGATCGCTCAAACAAGCAGAAAGACTGCCATGAGGCGGTCCGTCTGCTTGTTTATCAGCTATCTATGCCATAAACAGGTAGATAATGAACCTATTAAAATTGTATGAACACACGTGTGTACTAAGACCATTTAGAGAAAAAAAAACATGAAAATCAGAGATATACAAACAGACAGATAAACAGACGTCTAGCGTAAAACCGCATCCCTCACATTTCACGTTTTTTGCTTTAAAATGTTATCATTTACAATCTGTTGAAACACGCACTCCTATATTTAAGGATATTGGTACGATTAGACACGGCATTGGTATTCGACCGTGAAGTTAACATAGGAAGGTCTCCTCTACTTGTGTTTATCTCTACATAAAGGAAGACTTCAAACAAACAGAAAGTCACATTTAGAACGAATTAACATACAAATCGATTAATTAACAAAAGGAAACTAGCACAATACTCCCGTTCCGAGGAAAACGTGCATTATTAAGACTGTGGTTCTCTATTCTCAGATGTTTCCCTCTTTAGGCTAAGCAGTGAAAAAAACAATTTCACAGAAAAAAATATATTTTGAAACCTTTAAAAAAGTAAATGCAGAAATTAAAATTTTTAGCAAACAATTACAAATCAGCTTTTAAGCATAATAATATCTAAGTGACTTCATATAAATAACATTTGACTCAAAGTCAAAGTCAAAGTCAAAATGTTTTTATTCAATTTAGGTATCAAAGATACACTTATGAACGTCAAAGTTATTTAAATAGACTCGACCGCCTTGTTCGGATAAAAAACCTCTACTCAGAAGAACAGGCAAGAAACTGAGGGGCATTATTTTTTCAAATAATAAATAAATTAGTCTCACAAATTTTGGCTTACAACTAGGTAATATCTATAAATATTAGTGGCTACTTGGCGGAAGTGGAAGGCTCCAGACATCTTTATCTTCTAAATAATTCTTAACCTTATAATATCCTCTTTTCATTAATGTAGTTTTTACATGTGATTTGAATTTTCCCTCGGTGAGCCCTGTTATATTTTTCGGGATTTTATTGTAAAAACTAACGCAGTTGCCTAAAAATGACTTTCTTGACTTAGTCAGTCTAAATCTCTGTACAGCTATCCTATCCTTATTTCTAGTGTTATAATTGTGATAGTCACTCTTCAATTTAAATTTATGTAGATTTTTGCGAACGTGCATAATATTTTCAAAGATATATAAAGAAGGTAAAGTTAAAATATTTATTTCTTTAAATAAATCTCTCAATGATTCACGGGGACCCATTCCGTAGATAGCGCGGACCGCTCGCTTTTGCAAAATAAAAACGGCCTCCACTTCAGCAGCTGATCCCCACAGCAAAATGCCATATGACATTATGCTGTGGAAGTAAGCAAAGTAAACCATCCGAGCTGTAGCTATATCCGTCAGTTGCCTAATCTTGCGAACCGCATAAGCAGCAGAACTAAGTCTCCCAGACAGAGCACTAATATGTGGACCCCATTGCAGTTTGGAATCAATGCTTATACCCAGGAACACCGTCGCCTTGTCTATGTTAAGTTTATCGCCCTCAAGCATTACGTTTGGTTCTATATATCTAACATTAGGCATGGAAAACTTTAAACACTTAGTTTTTTTTGCATTTAGTAACAAATTGTTCGCAGCGAACCATCTCGAAATAATAGTCAGTACGTTGTTCACATGCACAAGTTCACTATCTTTCCTATCTGTTCTAAAAATAAGAGATGTATCATCAGCAAATAGAACTATGTCTGTAAGGTCCTTAACCATATACGGCAAATCATTTATATACGCCAAAAATAAGAACGGGCCTAAGATAGAACCTTGTGGTACTCCCATTGTAACTAAAGATCCGGAAGATGTGACGCCATTAATTCCCACTTTTTGTTGTCTATCAGTTAAATATGACTCGACAAGATCTAGAGCGATTCCACGAATTCCGTAGTGGTGTAATTTACGGATCAAGGTGCGGTGTTCTACACAATCAAACGCTTTGGAAAGATCACAAAAGACACCGATGGCATCCTGTGAACTCTCCCAAGCTTCCATCACATGCGTAACTAATCGAACTCCCGCATCTGTTGTTGATCTACTTTTCGTGAAACCGAACTGATTTTCGTTTAATATACTGTGTATGTTAAAGTGACACAACAGTTGATTAAGTATAATCTTTTCAAATACTTTACTCAAAGCCGGAAGCACAGAGATGGGTCTGTAATTCGAGGGATCTGACTTACTACCCGATTTGAAGATAGGGGTAATTTTGCTGTTTTTCATTAAATCGGGAAATGTGCCTCTGTCAATACACATGTTAAATATGACCATGAGGTGTGGTGCAATAGTTTCTATTAAAGACTCTAACACTTTTACTGATAATCCCCATAAATCTTCACTAGATTTAACTCTTAAGCTTTTGAAAGTTTTGATAATTTCAGAGATGGAAGTGTATCTGAACCGAAAGTCTGGTATATCCCGCGAGAAGTGTTCTTTTAGAAAAGCACCTGCATCATCTGGAGACGAGTTAAGCGTTTTGGTGGCATCAAAGGGTATGCTAGAGAAGAAATGTTCAAAAGAGTTGGCTACCGATTTTGCATCAGAAACCGGCTGATTCTCAACTACCAGCGTAAATTCTGAATCCCTCGACTTACTTTTTCCCGTCTCTGTGTTGATCGACAGCGTTGTCGATAACATGGACAAATACCTGACAAGATCGTCTTCTAACCCAAACTTGGTTAGTAAAAGACCTAGAGATGAAGCTTCTGGCGCAACAGACCAATGGCAGCAGCCGAAAAAGTTCGTTACCTCCAAAAATGGTACCAAGATAACCGACAAGGAAATTGGAACGAACAATCGCTTTAGCAGCCTCCCAGTTGATGATGTAGCCACGGAGATATTTAAGAAGGCTACGAAGAAGGTGCAGATAAACCAAATTCCACCTATCTTAGTTGAACTTCTAGGTGACTGGAGCCACCAGAGTATCAAAGTCACTATAGAAAAATATGAAAAAAAACTTTCATTTGCAGTACAGAGGCCGCAACAGAGTCAAAGTACAATGCTATTCAGCGAAAGGCCACCAACTAGTCAAAGAAGGTCTACTGAAGGAAAATGTAGTATTTCATACATTTACTCGCAAGGATGAGAAACTTCCCAAGGCTGTCATAAAAGGACTACCTAAATTCCTCACAGACACGATAACTACCGAACTAGCCTCCATTGGATTTCCTGATGTAACTGTAACCCAGCTCAAGACATTGTACACTACCGAGTGTCCGCCACTACTTGTTCAGCTACCCAGCGGAAGTGACATGAGCAAATTTAAACAGATTAAGTACCTCTCAAACTGTGTAGTAGACATTCAAAGATTTAAACCGAACACCAAAGTAGGTACCCAGTGCTTTCGTTGCCAGGGCTTTGGGCACGCTTCGAAAAATTGCAACAGACCCGCCAGATGTGTCAAGTGTACTTTGGCACATCCTACTTGGGAATGCCAGAAAAAAGATAGAGAGAATCCAGCAGTATGTTGCAATTGTCAGCAAAACCACCCAGCTAACTACTCACAATGCCCTGCAAGGCTGAAATATGTAGAAAGAATCCAATCAAAGCGCGAAACTCAACACAAAAACTACATTTCAAGAGTCGAAACTACTTCTGCGAACCTCGACCAAATGAAAACTTCTTGGGCCCAAATTACCAGCACCAGCAAACGCCAATCAGAGGCTCCTAGACAGAATCAAAATCTGCAAGACCACCGGATTCCTGCTGAACCATCCATCTCCCACGTATCCGTACAAACTACTACTGGAGTGATTCAAGCTGAGCGGGAGTCAGCAAAAGAAATACTCGCTGAGAAGACGCTATCACATGATCTAGCTACGGCCGAAATGTTGGAAATACTTAACAGTGTCAAGTCTCTTAAGCAAGAATTCTCCAAATGTAAAACTTTCACAGACAAAGTTATCCTCATTCTAACGCATCTGGGTCACTATGTTTAGTAACTGTATAGGTCTTCGAGTACTTTATTGGAACGCCGATGGCGTACGCAACAAACAGCCGGAACTAAGCCTTGCGGTAAGTGAGCTAAGCATTGATGTAGTCGCCGTCAGTGAAACCAAATTATCTAATCGTTCTAATTTTAATATTGCGGGCTTTGCATGTTACCGTAAGGACAAACGCACTAACGGCACAGGTCAGGGTGTAGCAATCCTGGTCAGATCCGACCTAATCCACAGCCTTGTTCCTTCGCCAGCCACTACAAACCTTGAAGTTGTAGGAGTATCACTTAAACTCTTTAATAGTCATACCTGTGTTTTTGCGATGTATCAATCGCCCAACTTACCTCTCATAAAAGGTGATCTTGATTCACTCATGGCATCTGGAAGGTCAGTGATAGCAATGGGCGATCTTAACGCTAAACATCCCTACTGGTCTCCTGGACCCCTGAACGAGCATGGGAAACGACTGTATGAACACATGTTGGGTGGCGATTATCTTATTCACGGTCCCCAAGACGCAACCCTTGTCCACTATTGCCCCAAGTTTAAACCATCTACACCTGATCTCTTACTAACCAAAAATCTACACAATTTAAATCAAATTTCTACGATCAAAGCTTTATCGTCTAACCACTTACCTGTTTTAGCCAACTTTAATGTACCAATCACTCGTAAACCAATTACTATGTTTAATTATTCAAAGGCAGACTGGGTTAAATACCGCCAAAGCATAAATAGCCGAGTACACCTTTCAGCCCATACCTATCAATCTGCGCATGAAATTGATACGGCTATTACCCAGTTTCAAGATTCCATTATTGACAGTAGAAACGCATGTGTTCCCACCTTGACACTAAAACCCTGGAACGCAACTTTACCCCGGCGCATTAGGAGATTAATTCAGTTAAAAAATCGCCTTCGCCGCTTAGCTGCATCTGAACCAGTCCCCCTAATACGTAAGCAGTTTAACAAAAAAGTTCACAAACTGCAATCTGAGATTAGCATTGCCCTAAAATCACACAACGACAAGAAATGGGATTCCAAACTGAAGAAAGTAGATAACCCTGGTGCTGACCTATGGTGCGTAGTGAAATTGCTTCGTTCTAATTCTTCTCTTCCTATTCAGGCGCTTAAAAAAAGTGATGGAACCGTAACATCTACCGAACAGGAACAGTGTGACGCCCTTGCTAATGCCTTCTTGGAAAACATGCTCCTGACTCATCACTGGAGCAGCGATGAGCTTGAAGTAGTTGCCTCTTCACTAACAAATTTGGACACTGATATGCAAGATAGCGATTGCACTTATCAACTCGTTCGTCCCACAGAAGTTAGAAAAATAGCTCAGAAACTGAAAAGACGCAAAGCTCCAGGGCCTGATCACGTAACTAACTTACTCATCAAAAACCTACCCCAAAAAGGCATCGTTTTCTTGACAAAAATATTTAACAACTGCTTGTCGTTAAATTACTTTCCTTCGACCTGGAAAACGGCCAAAGTAATTGCCTTACACAAACCCGGCAAAAATTCATCAGATCCCACATCTTACCGCCCTATCAGTCTACTTCCATGCTTGGGTAAATTATTTGAAAAAATTATTTACACTCGATTATCTCAGTTTACTGATAACAAATTAATCAATGAGCAGTTTGGCTTTCGAGCAGGTCATTCCACAGTTCAGCAATTAGCCAGAGTTGCTGAAGCGGTATCGCATAACCTGAACCTGAAACGATCAACCGGAATGTTTCTGCTCGACATCGAAAAAGCTTTCGATCTGGCACGATGCCTTGTTACACAAATTGCTTGGCTTAAACATACCTATAAAGCTGGTGAACCTGATCAAATCTTACTTAACTAATCGCTTTTTTCAAGTTTACATAAATAATTCGCACTCTTCTCTTAAACCTATGCCAGCCGGAGTACCCCAAGGTTCTATCCTTGGACCCCTCCTTTTCTTGAATTTCCTGAATGATATACCCATACAACCACGTACAAGTATAGCTTGCTTTGCTGATGATACCGCCTCATTTACGTCCTCCGATGATATCGATCTTATAATCAGTAGGCTTCAACTGTCAATCGACCTTCTTTTGTCATATTTTCTCAAATGGAAACTAAAAATTAATTCTGCTAAAACGGAAGCTATACTCTTTAGTAGACAGCGTTCATTACCTTCTCGCAGGTTGCAAATAGACAGCTACCATATCCCTTGGAGTCGTAATGTTAAATATTTGGGCCTTATTCTTGATAATAAGCTTAACTGGTCGGAAAATACGGACAAACTACGCCTAAAAGGTATAAAAGCCCTCAATGCACTAAGTCCAGTTCTTAATAGAAGATCCTGTCTCAGCAGTCAAACTAAATTGAATATTTATCGTACCTTAGTCCGGCCCTGCATATCATACGCATGCCCAGTTTGGAGTAGCACTTGTGCTTCAAACATTAACAAACTTCAAGTAGTCCAAAATAAAGCAGTGAAATATTCCTTCAACACCCCATTAAATACTAACCTCAGTAAACTCCACTTAGAAATAGGCCTACCTAGCATTTCAGAATATATTCTAAAGTTGTCCAAAAAATTTTACTTATATAAAAACCCCACGAATAAAAATGAATTGGTCAGAAATATTTGCAAAACCCGTAAAACCGACTTAATTTTTATCGATAAATACAAACGTTACAAATTACCCCATCACTGGTTTCTCGACGGCGATGAATAGGGACAGTGGCCCGCGCAAGCGCGCGCCTCCGCTGCCGGCTGCCGCGCGCGCCATACACGCCCCTATTATCCTGGGATATGTGGAACGATATGGCGCGCGCGACTCCGGCCCGGACAGCGCGCGCTTGCGCGGCCGTCATTCACAACATGCTTCGCTCGCTTGGTGTAGCGCTGTATTAATGTTAAGTTGCCTACCCCCTTTCGGTCAGTTTTTTTAGAATATTAAATTCCAATTTTAAAAATGTAACACTCTTACTAAAGTTTGCATAATATTGTTAAGCTCAAACAAAATACCTATCATTGAAGTATATTTAATCAAGTTTTGTAATCACCAGCTGAAAGTTTATAGAAGTGTATTTAGCTTGGAAACAATGAATTTATAATATTTCTTGGCACCTCTAGGACTAAATTACACTAGAGGTGTGCAATGTATTAATGTTTAATGGTAATAAAGATATTTTTTTAAAACTTAAAAAGCGTAAATTCTGAATCCCTCGACTTACTTTTTCCCGTCTCTGTGTTGATGGTCTTCCAGACAGCTTTTATTTTATTATCGGATTTTTGAATTTTATCTTTTATAAACAAAGCTTTAGCGCGAATGCAAACCGACTTAAAAGTTTTCGAGTATTTTCTAACATAGTCATGAAAATCCTTACTAGATGTCAGAGATTTCTTGTTATATAAATCATACATAACATCTCTACTTTTTCGTATACCTCTGGTCGCCCAGTCACTAAACTGTATTTTTTGGTTGAATTGAATCTTCTTCTTTGGACAAATTTCATTAAATTCATTGCTAACTATTTTAAATAATTTTTCATAACTGTCATTAGGGTTATTGACAGAAAAATCAGTTAAAATAAGTTTCGACTCTATGCAATTATTTAGTCGTTTTAACCTACCTTTCGTTAATGGTCTACACTCAACTAAAGATGGTTTCTTTATTTTATCAATTTCAAATTTAATTGCAAGGCCCTTGTGATCTGACCTGACTCCGTTAAAAAGTGATAAATCTTTTGTTTTACAACTTGAGAAAATATTGTCTATGCAAGTAGATGAGGTCTCCGTTACTCTAGTTGGCTCGCAGAAAAGATAGTTTAAATTAAATGCTTTAAATAAAGAAATTAGATTAATTTTATCCGTAGAATTGACTAAAATATCTATATTGAAGTCTCCGCAAACCAAAATAGATCTATTTGATTTAGAAAGTTTCTTTAGTACGCACTCCATTGTTGACATAAAATGATTGAAGTTAGATGCTGGTGGTCGATAAACACATAATATTATGTGCCTGTCCATTTCCGCACAAGCAATTTCACAGACACGTTCAACAGAATAGCCCCTTATGTCAGAGCGCTCCTTATATTTCATGTTATTTTTAAAAAGAATAATACAGCCTCCTCCTTCAGCGGATACTCTGTTAAACGCACTGGCCACCTGAAAATTTGTAACATTAAATAGCATTTTATTTGATTTTAACCAAGTTTCAGTGAAACATAAAATATCAAAATTATACTTATCTAATAAAAGTTCTATTTCTAAAATTTTGCCAGAGAAGCGGTTTATGTTTTGATAAAAAAGTGAAATGTCCACACACTTCTCTGTTGTCTCACTTAAAAGTTTAAACTATTGGTCACAGTTATGTTATTAGTACATTTACTAAAAACTGTGACCTTATCTTTGTACTTCGTTATATTTCCTATAACTGAATCAATATTGTAGGCTAACAATGTAGCAATCAAGTGTCTGCATTTCTTAGGACAATACATGCTGTCCTGTGTTAACTTAAAATTATAAATAAATTGATTACTATCAAAAAATAGCAGCTTATCACTATGACGGGAAACTATGTTAAACATTAATGCATTCAAAGAATGGATGTGGTTATTTTGACTTCTAGTCAAAGAGTCTGAGTATGGAAATGCACATAACATTACTTTGAATGCATTTAATTTCAACAGACAAGTTATTCTTGCAATCACTTCTTTCCTGTCTGTACCTAAACTTTGCCCCAGGTAAACCACAACAATTGTACTACTATCTATTTTACAGCTTAATATTTTCTTTTCAATTTGAGCATATGATGCTCCTGGCATGCAGTGGTTTACCACAGAACAACTAACACTGTTGCTCAATAAGGAACCCAAGCCTACACCTATTCTGTCTGAAAAAACTAAGATTTGGTTAATACACTGTACCTCACTCTGCTCCGCCTCTAGGATTAATTTAGGTGAACTAGTAGTAAGGGTTGAGGTATCTTTTTGAGGGTGGTTAGAACCCGTCATGAGGTTGTTCTCAGAGTGTAGGGTCACACTCTCTACATTACTAAGTTTAAGTTAATTAAGACTGTTTTTCATAATCAACATTACCATTTACGCTGCAAGAGGGCATGCGTTTTCAAACTAGACTACACTTTCTGTGTATTCCAATACGCGTGAGATGATCTTGGGCACTCTTACAGACTCACTCTATGCATTAAACAAGAAAGACAGAATGTCCAGAAAATACTTTCCCCCTGTTTAATAGGGCCACTGGCTCCGACATTTGAAGAGGCGCGGATTGTGTCGGTTACCGAGATGTTGGCGGGAAAATGCACATTCACGTCCTGCGAGAAGTCAGTGCAGGGCCGGATAAAGCAGACTTCTAGACAATGCTAGTTTCGGAGTTTATCTCGCCCTGGGTAGGGCAAATAAAATAAGAGTTATTGTGTAATACATGTACGTATATGAATAATTACCTATGTCATGGTTCCTTGCCCCATACAAAACTGCCTACATTGTCTCTATGAATAATCCCTACAGGACTAGAAAGTTGAATTCTCGTAATGTTGAAATCCCAAAATGTATGACCCGGTCCTGAATCAGGACTAAAAGTTTGACAAACTGTGTCCCAAACAATATTGCTATACAAAACAGCGTGTCAAGCCAGGAAGCTCGCTATAGTACCGAGATCGTGATATTTTTACGAAATAATGACAAACATAACATGAACCTCTCTGTTAAACAAGTCATTAACATAATTGAACACAGCCATGGGTCCTGATATAGTGGATGTTGAATAACCAGCTATAAAAGATCTTTCGATGTTACAGTGAACGTTAGAGATTGAATAGGAGAGACATTCCTATTCATAATGGTCGGGGGAAAATAATTGTGATTTGCATACAATTTAATGCAGAAGCTATGCAATTTTTTCACAAAGCAGTATCAAGTAACGATGCAGGTGTTACTCCATTTTAGATCTCGCATCGATCGTCCCCTATTTCCACCCCTTTTGGGGTACGCATTTTCTAAAATTCTTTCTTAATTCTAATTTCGTAATGCTTTTTTATGCCATAACAAGCTAACGGGCCGCCTGATGGTAAGCGATCACCGTTGCTAATGGATGTTTGAAATATTAGGGGCATCACAGATACGTTGCCGACCCTTAAGGACTCCATTGATAACCCTTTGAAGAACCCCATGATATTACTCGGGAATACCTCAGAACGCTCAGAATGGCATTCCATAGATTGCAGGTGTGTGGCAAAAAATATAGCTAAACTCTAAGTGGTTGTATGTTAATTTAAAAAAAAGTGCTGAGCGAAATAGCATGCTTCTAGAGCTAGACTCACCAGCTTAAGTCTTCTTCAGATGGGGCGAGGTTGCCGCATCTGTAGGTATTCACGCGAGAGGATTTGCGGCTTCTGTACAAGGCCTCAGATTTAGCGTTGTTGTGTGTTAGAAATGTGCGAGGTAGCTGGAGGGCTATTCCTACGCGTGAGATGAGATGAGATTTTATCTTGGTCACTCTCACACCTAATAGCTAGCTAATAATAATAGTAAATATTATATAGTTGCAAATATTATATAGCATATTAATAATAGTAAATAAAATAGTTATAGGTAAATAATATAGAAAATAAATAAGAATAAGTAAGTATTATAGTAAGATCAATTAGTTAAGCGTTTAAAGATAAGTTAATGTAAAAATTATATATTATTATGTAAAACTAATTTGTAGGAAATAAAAGGCTTTTTTATTTTTATTTTATTTTATTTAATGAACCTGTGAAACGATGTAAGCGTTTTCACCAGCAGGGCTAGCACGGGCCGGAGACGAATTGCCTCCGTGTTTGAGAACGAGACAAACATATCCGTATTCTAGTTTTGTGACATCTAAGAGCGGATAAAAACGGAGGAGAGACAATTTGTCTCTGGCCCGTGCTAGCCTTGCTGAGCAGTGCGAGGATGAGCGTGCTCTTTTACACAGCTACCTCTAACAAACTCCGGCTAGTGACTGCTAGCAGTTTCTCGCTCGCGTCTATCCATAGCATGTCCCTCGCTTGTTTTGTACGTATAAAAACCTCGCTCCGCTAAGCCGTTTCCACAAGAGCTGTGTTGAGCGAGGCTAGGTAAATGAAGCTATTCTTTTTTTAATTTTTTTTTAATGTAGAATAGGTCGGCGTTTGACCACCAACTCGCCTGATGTTAAGCGACGTTGTGGTCTAAGATGGAGCACGGCGACCTATAAGGTACTTATTCACTCTAGCCTTGAAGTTTACTAGAGTGAAGAAGTACAAAGACGGCAGTTGAGTGAGGCGCTACAAGTGCGCTACTGCTCAGACCCGTCTTCGGAACGGTTACACGGCATGGCTTGGTCCGGTGGGTGGTAACTAGCCACGGCCGAAGCCTCCCACCAGAGTTTGCTACCCGGTTAGCACTACCCGGGGACCACGTGTAGGGAATCAAAATAGAGTACACTCCTACGGACGTGGGTAGCTCAGCCCCCTAATATTCTATTCTATTGGTTCTTAACATCACTGGTAGAGATGCAGCCTTAGAGCTCAATTCCGGCCTTGGCTTTAGTTGCGCCGGCGACATTCTGCAGAAACGTCTCTACTGCTTTTAGTAAAGTTTATTTTAATTGACCTGGCGTCACTGTCGCCAGCGAGAATGAAGCCAATGACGGAATGTTAGCTTAACTCGTTCAGAATTTTTATTTATTTACATACTTACATATATTTTTGTTTACATAGTACTTATATGCTTGTACTTGTGTAAATATATCTACAACTATTTACTATTTGTATTTCAAAACCGCATCAATTCATGCTTGGCCGAGTGTAATTATCGTCTAACTTTCATTTAAATCTATAAAAGGAGACGCAATCAATGTCATTTCAAATGTAACATGTACAGTCAACGTCATTGGAAAAAAAGCTACTGAATTTATTTATATTTCCGACTAGGTCATCTGCCCGCGGCTCCGCTCGTGTTTCATAGCCTATAGCACTCTGATTGTGTAGCTTTAGTGAAAGAATTAAAAAAACAATCGGACCAGTAGTTTCAGTGTAGTAGTAATAAACGTTGCATAGCCTCGGAACAGACTCTCAGTATTCTATCTTCTTGTTTCATTTATATTTTAAACTAGCTGCGCCCCGCGGTTTCATCCGCAGTCCCACAGGAACCGTTTATATTTTCGGCATATAAAGTACTCTGTGTCCTTTTCTGAACCCCAGACAACATGTATGCAAAATTTCAAGACGATTGGTTGTGCAGTTGAGACGTGAAAGCGTTACAAACAAACAAACAGACGAACAAACTCACTTTCGCATTTATAATATTAGTTAAGATTCGATCGAGACAGAAAAAACAGTATATTCTGAAGCTGTAAAACGTTTATTAGTAAGAGGGTTAGCATTTATAATTATTTTTTAGATTAACCCAAATTCCGAAGAAAATAAAGCTATGCTTACTAAAATATAGCTCTCTTTGTTATTGCTGTGTAATGTATGTATATTAAATAAGGACATCAAAAGTTTTAGCAATCTTAAATATTATTGGGCCCACCGGGCAATATAGAAGTATAAATTACCTACTTACTCATAGCACCCTCACATATTTCTCCTGCTGACTGTACCCCGCAAGGTGTGATGCTACCTTTAAAAGACATCTCGTATAAGGCATAGGTATTATTGTATTGGGCAATGAGAGAGTTAAAGTTAAGGTCGAACGCCGACGTCACTGGTACTTACATTCTTAATTTTTTTTACATACTATCACGGGACGTGGATAACTACAAAATTGTAGGCACGTTTGTATTGTGTCCAAATCCTTTCAAGTACTTTAAGGGGATATAAAGGGGATTTGAGAAAGAGAAAATGTCCATGAAAAAATATTTTTCAAGAATTGAATAAGTAAGTATGTGCTGAGAACAATATTTACTCAAAGCTCGCAGGCGTTTTATGAGATAAATCCATCATTGTATAGTTTTTAATTAATTTTAATTCTAATATAATGTAAGCTTAAATAATGCGATGATAGCCTAGTCGGAGAAGACTCGCCTCTGAAGCCAGAGGGTGCGGGTTCGAACCCAACCGAAGGCTCGCACTAATTTGTTCATTGTGTGAATATATGTGCGTATTTAATGTCATCTGCTACGTAATTGGAAACCAGTGTATGGTGACAGGCTCGTTCCTGTCACATTTGGGACTGAATAATGTCCGGCGAAGTGTGGGTGTTGTACACCTCTGCCAGCCCCTTCGGGGGACAATATGTATGCTTAAAGCGTGACGATATGTAGCTTTAAATTTTGATAAAATGTAAGTTTTGTCTAGTATGTTATTTCATGAAAGAAATAGTGCATCTCTTTTGCAATAAATGCATCTTTTTTAGATTCTTAGCTAAATTGCTAAATCCCTGTTTTTCTTTTTACAGATGCCATCTAACGAGAATTCGAGTGAGTATCTAATTTATTTTATGCATAAAATAAAAAAACAAACAAGTCAATTGACGTACCATTTTTTACTCGCGCGCGCTACTCTCACCCTACCGTTAGGATGCGTTTTCACTAAAGCCGAGTTGAGCAGACGGAGTATGAATTATCAAAATTAATAACAAACGTCCGTTTCAAACATTATGATCGATCAAATCTTGTACAGCTTAGTTCCGTTCCGCTCAATTCCGCTTCAGTTGAAACCTTTAAGGTCTGCGCGGATGAGTCGCGGGGGTGAGATTTCCCATTTACATTAATAAAATTAAAGAACTTAAAAAAATCGAATCAAATGCCATCGTCTCTACTTAGACGTAATAAATACTTACTTAACGGCCTAATTGCAAAATGTCTATGTTAATAAATAACTTAACTCCAACTTAGGCTATAATATTGGCTAAGACATACTGCGCTTAATTGGCATGACTAAGTATAAGTATTGTTTGTAAATAAGTTTCTCTTTGTTGCCCACATTCATTAGAGTTAATTTACTTAATTTCGAAACAAACAGAGAAATTGAAAGTGCAAACTGACTATACGAAATGTCAATACAAAAGTGGTAATTTTACCTTTTTTGTGATGTCTCATAGGCTAGAATTATTTTTGTACGGTCAAATGAGTTCTTTACCAGACTATGTAAGGATACATTTAGAAATGAGCCAAGTAAGTTCAAGTTTATTTTTACCCGACTAGGTACTCGAAAGGGTGGTAATGTTTTTCGAGTGTGTGTAAGTCTGTATGTTTGTACTAGTTGCGCCCGGCGGTTTCACACGCGGTCCCGCAGGAACCATCAACATTTTCAGCACGAATGATACCATATGACTTTATCTTTACCCTATGTAAAGTGATTGTAAACTCACCCTGTGTCAGATTACGTGTATGAATACAAAATGTCAATGAAATCGATTGCGTAGCTAAGGCGTGAAAGCGTAACAAACAAACAAACGAACAAACTCACTTTCGCATATAGAATTTCTTACTAAACTACTAAAGTTATAGGATAATGATGAATCGTGAGTTATAAAAACTTACAAAAACACTCTAAAATCCTAATACACTACATACCACGTTTCAGCTCTTTTGCCGTCCTGAATCTAAATAGATTCTGTATTTTATAAAAACACTAATACAAAAACACCAGGCACTTACACTTTGCTAACCAAACAGACTTGTTAACATCACAGTAGTAGCATCAAATATCTTTAGAAGATCGAGCAAACATTACTAAATTATATTTGGCAATCGAGATTCTCACGGTGAGACGGACACAGGTGGGTGTGGCTGCAGCACTGTCCGGGAAGAGAATCGACATGCCGAACTCTTAAAAAAAGTTATCATGTTCTGTTATCTGATATTTTAATGAGACGCAGATACACTGTCAAATCTTAGATAAGTAGATACATAGATAAAATAAATTCATTATTTATTGATCACTCAAACAAAAGGTTAATACGAGTAAGACCTAAAAACTAGTGTAAAAAATGGCGGACTTAACGTTGAAGCCTCTTTCATGCTTCTTACCCTTCTAGACTGTTCAAAGCTCCAAGCGATTTCAAAGAAAATAGACCTTAATTATGTAGAAAATAGTTGAGCAACTATTGGAAAGAAAAAAGTTCTGTCGAGTTTTCCGAAAGTAGATTTTGAAAGCTTATTATAAAGATGCATGTTGTGTGAAAACCTTGTGCATTGTCTGATGTCGGTTGAATTTGCGGACAGGTTTACCTCCTTAGATTTGACAAGGTTTTAAGTATTTAGTTCTCAAGTGTTCCTCACGTCAAATTTACGTCACTTACGATTTTAGTGTTAACGGTGAAAGTGTGTTGGTTTAAATTGCATAAGAAATATAACTCGGTAGAATAGAATATTAGCTTATAGTAGCACGGTAGAGTCCTGTAATTCGGTAACTGCTGGTCCTTAGCTATGATGGCTCAGTTGGTTGGAGCGTTCGCTCTCCAATCTGCGCGCGTGGGTTCAAATCTCAATAAACACTGCCCATGTTCAAGCTGTAAATCGCTGTCAATAATTTGTACTTACTATTTTTATGTGCAAATAACACGCAAAATTTGCAACATTTCAGGCCTAGGCGTCAAGAATAGGAATTCTTGACGCGTGAGATGAGATCTGGTTACTTTCACTCCTATGACTTTTTAAACGAGAGATACAAAGACCAGAAAATATCTCGAATTGTAGGAATATGGGTCCAGCGTATAAAGCTTTCTATCTCATTCATAGTGTGTCATTTGAATAAATGGCTTGAAAAATTTACTTAGGCAGGTTGTCTACCTATTTTATATCTAAGGTTTCATCCCCATCCAAACAGTACAGCGGCTAACTATTTGTGTCCAGTTTACCGCCACGCTGTTCATTTTAAACGGAGTGTCCAAACAACGCGTGGGTACCGTACGCTGTCTGTGGCGTATTGCTTGAAGACTCATTCAGCTTTTTTTTTTAAGGACAATAGGTCGGCGTTTGACCACCAACTCCCCTGATGTTAAGCGATGTTGTGGTCTAAGATGGAGCACGACGACCTATAAGTTACTTCTTCACTCTAGCCTTGAAGTTTTGTAGAGTGTAGAAGTACAAAGACGGCAGTTGAGTGAGGCGCTACAAGTGCGCTACTGCTCAGACCCGTCTTCGGAACGGTTACACCGGACTACATCCCGAAACACGACTAGGTCATTTCACGGCATGGCTTGGTCCGGTGGGTGGTAACTAGCCACGGCCGAAGCCTCCCACCAGAGTTTGCTACCCGGTTAGCACTACTCGGGGACCACGTGTAGGGAATCAGAATAGAGTACACTCCTACGGACTTGGGTAGCCCAGCCCCCAAAGCTAGCTAGCATCCGTTTCACTGCTAAACTACGCTAGCAATTGACTCCAGTCAGCGGCGAAGTTGGCTCGCTTTACGCCGACTACGCCGGAGAAATCACTTCTCCTGGTGCACTGATAGCAACCGAGTTTGCCTTCATTACAGAATACTCTCTATTACATAATCTTAGTTCTTAGTTCTGTTTGTCGACGCTTCGAGGCTCTTTTGCTATTAGTTTGCAGCTCACTCGAAATTGTGTTTGCCCAAACTCAGCGACAGTCAGCCGCTCACAGTTCGCCTAGTCGGAACGAAGCCTAAAAAAAAATACTTTATTCTATGTCAAATGAAGACATGACCTATCATAGCATAACGATCAGTATTAACTTACCATATCCTTGTAATTGTTTCAAAATCGTTTTCCCTTCTAATTTTCCGCACGAACGTAAAATTTGGCGTGTAACAAGAATGTACAAAGCGTCTCTATTTATTTACATACAGTTTTGTAACTCACGCACTCTATCAGATTATTAATTAGAATATCAAAGTTTGAGAGTGTGTTGGTTTGTTTGTTCCCAGTGTTAAGACACGGTCTTACCACGACTCTCCACCCGCACACACGTTTACTTAAGCCTCTTTATTTAGAGTTCAAAATCGGCAATCGAATGAATAAATTAGATCGGCGCCTAGAATTACATTTTCTTGCCGTTTTTATTGGTAATAATCATAATAAGAACACAAATGAATAAAAAAGCGAAGATAGTCTAGTTGGAGAAGGCCCGCCTCTCAAGCCAGAGGGAGCATGTTCAAACCCAGCTGACGGCATGCACCAATTTGTTCATTGTGTAAACATATGTGCGTATTGTATGTCATCTGCTACATGACTGGAGTCCAGTGTATGGCGACAGGCTCGCCCTCTGTCATATTTGGGACTGAATATCATCCAGCGAAGTGTGGGTATTGTATTACACCTCTGCCAGCCCCCTCGGGGGCAAGTCATGACGATAGTTTATGTATGTTAAGAACACAAATAAGAATAAGTTACTCTACGTGAGATGAGATTTTGTCTTGGTCACTCTCACACCTATGACGTTTCTAACTAGGGTAACAAGGACGAACAAAGGGGAGATGAAAATCTCAAATTGGCCAACAAAGGGCCACTGGGGCCATATTCGGAGATCTGAGATGTTCATCTCACCTTTTTTCGTCCTTGTTGCTCTCGTTTGAAACGTCATAGGTGTGAGAGTGACCAAGATAAAATCTCATCTCATCTCACGCGTAGGAATAGCCCCTCAGGTCCTTTGTAAAATAGTGGATAAAACCGCAATGCGCAGCCTGGTGTTTAAATAATGTAAACAATCCAAATGAAAGACTATGCGTTTGCGCATATTTATTTGTAAGAAGGCCGAGAGGTCAAGAGATGTTTAGGAGACATTGTTTTTAGAAAAAATAACCATAGAATAGGAAATTCGAGTAACAGCACTCGCGGCCCACCTAATGATGACCAATTTTAGCTGGAAGTGTCGTTTTCATATGGGTGCCTACTTTCTCTATTGAAGTTCTTGTAATTTATGACATATCTTGTCAAAGTAACATTATTATCATATCCTATATCCCATGGTTTAAAAATAAACTCCGCCAGTTTAAGCGTCTGCTAGCAGATTTTCCACTTGCCGACCGATGCCGTCGGATGGACATACGAAAGCTCTTTGCCAAAGCTGAAGTTGAGACGCCTTCGTTCGCTAAAGCTCCCTCAGTCAATTATATTTTTGAGATAGTTGATTGAATCAGGCGTTACTTTAACAACTAACTAACGAATTTAACAGACAAAAATCTGTTAAATTCGTTAGTTGAAATATCAAATTGTGTAACGTTTAAATTAGATTCAAAAATCAATTTGTATGAAGTTTTCTAGTAAATGTCATTAAATTAATTTAAAAAAAATCTAAATTAAGAATAGAATAGAAAATTCATATTCCTTGATGTACTTAGTGCGACGTTAAAGCGGAATTACACTAGATATTAGTTCAAGTAACAATTTTGAATTATATTTTTGTTGGATCATCGTAATTTAATCGTTTGCAATTTTTCCCACCACCTCATTTCATACTCGTACCATATTCAGTGGTACAGAAGAATTGGATTGGATCGGAAAGGATCAGGTCAGCAGTGGATGGAATATGGTGGTCAAATTCGGTGATTTGGCGTCATATGGTGTCAGCTTTCGTTTTTTTATTTTGCGACCGAGTTACTCGTGTGCTAGTCTGACCGGACCGAAGATGACCAAGCAAAGCAAAGGTAATTTTCCTTGAGCACATAAATTCTACTGACGACTGCCTAAACAATTGAACAATACTAATTTCTCCCGCGGAACTTGGACATCAAACAGTGGTCGTACAAGGTCAACAGGGTCAGGCGCATGTCCGAGTGTGTACGCTTTCACGGCCCACGCCCACCTGTGGGAATATGGGCTTTGGGATTGTTGAAAGTGACATCTATTTACATAAAACTACTTACTGTTTGACTCAACGTTTTACGATTGTTATGACAAAAAAGTAGTTATTCTACGGCTACATTAGCGCGCGATAATTCGTGTGACGTTGCGTTGTTGCGCTTAAATCATCGTGATCGGTTATCGGCGATGTTCTTGTCTACGTTAGCGGTCATTTCATTGCCTTTCTGCGGAATTGACGTAGGCGATACGTCGCCGAACCCACCGCTACCGGCTACGCTTGTCGCGACAGCCTTAACTTTTGCCGAAGACCGCTAATGTAGCCGACCATTATGCGACGTGATGGATTTTATTGCGGCATACAAGAAAGGACACACACGGTAGTTTTATGCAAAGATACATATTTCCGTAGAAATCGTCAAGAGACTGCCATAATGTATATTTTTGCATCTTCGTACCCAGAATTGAATTATAACTGATAAGTGTAAAGTCCTTATATTGGACAGGCTATTTTTAAATAAAAACAAGGAAATAAAATAAAAATTTGTTGTATCAGTTGTCTCAGTCGTCATCAGAAGAACGGCCCATTTCTTGACTTAGGCTGTCGTAGATAATTAAAATAAGTCGAGCAACTTCATTTAATAAAATAAAATATGAAAAATGTGCAAGTTTGTGCAGGCCGCGTGGCTAGCCCTGGTGTCAGAGTTTTTAGGCCGCCCGAGGGCCTCTGACATGGAATAACAGTACAATACAATATAAAACTCTTTATTTAACACCTAATAAAATATAAAACTAAGCATAACAGGTGCAATGGGCGGTATTATCGCTTAAAAGAGGTCTCTTCCAGAAAACCAACAACGACCATTGACGATTGTTGATGAACAATAATAGCAGTGAATTTCAAATAACTGTTTTTGATAAACGATTTTTAATACCTGATATTCTAGCTTATAGCCTAATGGATTCCATTTAACACTTTATGGGAGTTATCAACCAGTTAGTTGATTGGTTAAGGGGTACTACACACTCAGCCGGGCCGGCATCAGTCGGCATAGCCAGGCGACAAAACCGAAACATATTGTGTAGATGACGGCCCGGCTTGGCCGCTAAACATGCTGCCGACTATACGTATGTAACTGAAGTAGTTGTATTAATTTGAACAAACGATACAACGCAGTGTCATCTGCACTATTGATAGAGCAAGTCGATGGTGCATCGGACGGATTGGCTTTAATCGGCAAAGTTGACGGTAAAATTTATTAACGTAGATGAATGTTCGAGGTAATGGCTGCCCGGCTTATGCCGGTCGGGTTTATAGCCCGAATGGGCTACCCGATCGGATCGGCACAAGCTGAACATGTGCAGTAGTTGCTTCAGGCCGGCCTTGCCGATAATCAACTGCTGCCGAACCGAATGTGCCGGCGCGACTAGTGTGTAGCACCCCTAATAAAAATCTAATTAAATCAGTCCCCGCGTGCTCCACGACTTAAGGTAATGCACATCCAAGTTCAGTTGGTAACCGCAGTGTGACCGCGACCTAAATACGTGCGCATCAGTTTAATCACCCGTGTTCTATGAAATACGTACAGAATGGCTATTTTTATTCTGTGATTATGCCTTCCAATATTAAGAAAAGGATTAGAATTAATTACAAGGAAGAATGTGTTGCAAATGATTCTGAGAATCATTCTGCCACAAGTCGTGCTTACTCGTACCTAAATAGTAAGTATATTTTAAGTTCTGTTTAAAGCAGATATTTTTTCCAATCCTCTCTAACAACTGTCACTTGTATCTTTTATCTCCCTTACCCATATTGGTTTACATTATACGTAATTTTTCTATACAGCGATTTTAAGGTATTAGTCGAAAATCATAAAGATAGGTTTTACGGTTGCTACTTGCCTATAGGTACAGAGTTATCAGTATAGGGTGTACTAAGCCAAAAGAGGTTCATTGTACTCTTCATTATGAACAGCTTTTACTGTGGAGCCAACCCAAAATCTCGTAAAAAGTCAGCTGTTCCATACAAAAAGTTAACTGATTGTCGAAAAAATTGGAACAACTGTTATTTTGTTCTTAATTTCAGGTTTGACCCCATAGTAAAATATGTTCATAGTGTAACAATGGTGATTTCGCAGGGGTGGGCGATGATAAGAACAGCACGTAGATTATTTTCGATCTTGTTTATTCGATGGTCGTCTCCAAAGTGAATCACGATAATACCAGCCACCGCCTTAGTGTTGCCTTCTGGCACCTCCAATTGACAGTACAAACATATTAATTCTATCAGCATCTAATAATTTTACAATCAGGAATATACATAACAGCATTAATGTTTGTTATTGACGGCGGCGGGAACTGAAACTTGTAGCAGTAGTGATGATATTGGCCGATAGTTTGATCGAGTTGCTCTGCAAGTGCTAGTTTGAAAGCAATTACGGCCGATACTGAGTTGCTGTAATGTGAGCTTTAACACACCTCTTCAAAACCGAATATCGACCGATAGAAAGTCTGCAGTCTGCCGGACTCTTAAGAGGTTTTTAGAACCGATAAAAGTTCCATGTTTTTATTCATATACCACCTGTTATCCTCGACTTCGTTCGCGTTTGTTTAGAAAATACTATCAAAAAACCTTCCTCGTGAAATACTGTAACTATGAAGATCCGTTCAGCTGCTTAGCCTTCAAACAGACAGACAGACAGAGTTACTGTCGATTCCATAATATAAGTATAGATATTTATCCATCCGAAGACAGAGTTACCTTCGATTTCGTAATAAGTACTAGTATAGATTTGTATCAGTCCCCACGCTAGTGAAGCTTTAAGTTTTCTCTCTATTAAAAGCTTGCTCTAGTTAAAATGCATTTTATCGTAAAGTAGCTACTTTACTTATGCGCTTCTTATCTAAGTTCCAAAACCTTTTTTTTTTTTTTTTTTTTTTTTTTTTTCGTGGGGGAATGCGCTTACACATCCCCGCTACGCCCCGGGGAAGGCGCAGCGGGGTATGTCGGACTCGGTGCCAGAAGGGCACCCCTACCGACTAAACCCCCACGGTGTCCATCCTCGTCGGCAATGGCGAGGTCACGGGGCCTCTCTCAGATTCTCCGCAACCCCACCACGCCGCTGTCCGCAGCCGGACCCACCTCAGGAGGGGGCTCGTCCCCCTCCCCAGCTCCGAAGCGATGCCCTGGACACCAAGGCATCGACTCCTCAGGAGACCCTCCTTAATTGGGAGCACCAGACACCCCCGTATCCGGCGCCCCTGGGCCTCCTAGCGGAGACGGAGTGCGAGCCCTGCTGGCTCGTCTCCGTGTCCGCGCCCTCCGGAGCGGGAGAGAAAGAGGATCCCTTTCTCTCTCCCGCTCCTCGGTCTCTCTCTGCGACATCACCTCCTCGCAGAAGGAGACCATAGCCCTCCAGGACCCCTCGTCGGCGACCATCCTAGATAGGACGGTCGGCAGCGAGAGGTCCGCCCCAATAGCCGCGACCAATGCCAGTCGTGGCTCCGCCGCCCCCGGGCATACCTCCAGCACGTGCTGCGCCGTCTCCTCCACGCAGCCGCACTGGTGGCACACCGGGGTCTCTTCCCTCCGTGCTACGCTGAACAGGTATCTCCCGAGGCATCCATGCCCCGAGAGTACCTGGGTCAGCCGGAAGGAGAGACCCCCATGCTCACGGTGGACCCATTCCTTAAGTACGGGCCGGACCGCCTCCAGAAATCGGATGGCTCCGGCCCCCCTCCTCCGGTCCACCGCGAGCCGCCTGCTCCAGGACTCCAGGGCAGCAACCCTGGAGTCTCACCTCCACTGCTCCACCTCTCGTGGGGCAGGCCGTAGGTCCTGCTCGCGTGCCCGCGCCCTGCGCCAGTATACGTCGGACAGGACCTTAGCCTCCAAGTCCCACGGGAGGGAGCCCGCAATGGCGCAGGCCACCTCGTGTGAGAGTGTGCGGTAGCCCCTGCACACTCTCACCGCCATGACCCTCTGGGCCCCGCAGAGCCGAGCGTTCCCCCTGGAGTCCAGGGAGCCGGCCCATATTGGGGCCCCGTAAAGGGCCATGGAGCGCACCACCGCCATGTATAGGCGGCGGCAGCTCCCACCACCCCCACCGAGATTCGGGAGGAGGCGGCTTAGTGCAGCCGCCGTCCCCACGAGCCTCGGGGCCAGCCTCTGGATGTGGGCTCCGAACCTCCACCTGCTGTCAAGTACGACGCCGAGATACTTCAGCGTCGACCCAACAGCGATGGAGGTTCCACCCACAACGATCGATGAGTCTGCAGGTGGCGCCCTCCGAGAACCGTGAAAACATATGGCCTCGGATTTGTGGAGCGCCACCTCCAGGCCCAACCGCCGAATCCTGGCTACCACAGCCGCAACTCCGGCTGTAGCCAGGACGGACGCCTCCCTATACGTCCGTCCCCGGGCGGTAACCAACGTGTCGTCGGCGTAGCAAACTACGTCGACGCCACGAAGGTTAGCGCCTCGCAGCACCCAATCGTACCCTATGTTCCACAGGGTGGGGCCCAGTACGGACCCCTGTGGAACACCGCGGGTCATGGGGCTGCAGCCCTCCCCGTCTTTCGTCGGGTAAACTACCTCTCTATGCGAGAGGTAGTCCCCAACGAGGCACCGGAGGTACTGAGGCACCCTATGGTACCCCAGTGCCCCCAATATTGCACCCCACGGCAATGTGTTAAAGGCGTTGGCGATGTCTAACGACACCGCCAACATCACCCCGCCGTCAGAGCACGCCCTCTCGGAGAGGTCGCGAACGTGGGATATGGCATCCACCGTCGAGCGACCTCTCCGGAACCCGAACTGTGTGTCGGCCAAGTCCGGGCCGACATCCTCGAGATGCCTGACGAGACGGGCAACCACCACGCGCTCCAGCAGCTTGCCCGCCTCGTCAAGGAGAACTATGGGGCGGTAGCCCGCCGGTTCGTCAGCGGGGCGCCCCTCCTTGCGCAGGAGAACGAGCCGGCCCTTCTTCCACCGCCTGGGGAATCGCCCTTGGCGCAGGCAGCGGTCGAAGACCGTCCTCATTCGCTCCTCCAGCTCCTCCTGCACAAGGGCCCACGCACGGCCAGGGATCCCATCGGGACCCGGCGCCGTGTTCCTGGCCCTCATTCGAAGAACGGCCGCGCCCAGCTCGCCCTGCGAGATCTCGGGCACCTCTTCCTCAACCTCCGCAGCAGGCACCGCCGCGGTGGGAGGGACGAACTCGGTCCCCGGATTTCCGGGGAACAGTCCCTCAACCACCCGCTGGAGGACAACTGGCTCGAGGGTGGTGGTAACCGGGGGGGCCCAGGGGCGAAGCTTCCGCCTGGCCCACTGGTACGGCCGCCCCCAAGGATCCCGGTCGATTGAGCTCAGGAGCTCCTGCCATGCCTGCGCCTTGGCCTGGCTGATGCTTACTCGCAGGGCCCTGCACGCTTCACGATAGGTGGAGTAGCGGACGTCCAATTCCGCCGCGTCTCGCTGCCTCCTCCTGCGGTAGCGCTGGTAGCGGCGCCGCATCGCCAGGCATTCGCGGCGGAGCTCGGCGATCTGCTCACTCCACCAGTAGACCTGGCGCTTGGACTGCGGAGGCCTCGCGCGTGGCATGGCGGCGTCGCACACGCGCGCCATGGCTTCACACAGTCCATTGGCCTGCACGTCCAGGTCTACTGACTCCGAGGGGGGCGCATTCCACGCCTGAACTATGGCTGCCTCCTGTAGCACTTCCACGTCCAGGCGGTTCAGCGCCCACCGCGGACCAACCGCAGGTGACAGTCGCGCGCCCGGTCGCGCTGAAGACGTTGACGAGGAGACGCTAAATCGGATGTACCGATGATCAGACAGCGTCTCCTCGTCCACCAGGACCTCCCAATCCCGGACCCGCGCCGCGAGCTCGGGGGTGGCAAAGGTGACGTCCACCACCGACCCACCCGTATGCCGCACGCACGTATGCGTATCCCCGCGGTTCAGGACGCACATTCCCACCTCCACCAGCCACTCGTTGACGGCCTCGCCTCTGGCATTTGTCCTTGGGGACCCCCACGCCGTGGATTTGGCGTTGAGGTCTCCAAGGACGATGACCGGTCGGGGAAGGTTCTGGCCGACCAGGGCCCCTACCTCACCGAGAAACGTCTCAAACTCGGCTAGGGCCCTGTTGGGGGAGAAGTACACCCCCACGACCATCATCCCGCCAATACGGGCCGCAACGTGTCCCCTACCCTTTACCACACCCTCGAAGGGAGGGGACCGGGCAGGCGACTGGGTTGTGATCGCCACTAAGCCGTCCAGATCTCCGACCCAGTCAGCTCTGGGCGGGACCCGGTACGGCTCGGCGATCACGGCCACCTGAATCGACCGCTCTGCCAGGCTCTGGAGAAGAACATCCTGAGCCCTGGCAGAGTGGTTGGCGTTTGCCTGGAGGAAAGTAAGGCCTTCTGCCATTAGCTTTCCTCCATACTGGTCGCCTGCTCCGCATGGGGGCGAGTCGGCTGCGACATGGCCTTGGCCTTAGTCGCTTCCGTTCCTCGTCGCGCATCTACTTTTGACGGGGGCTTGGCACATGCCTTGCCCCCGGAGAGATGGTCCGCCGGCTTCCCCGCTGCTGCACACAGAGTGCAATGCGGGGCGGCGGAGCAGCCGCTGGCCTTGTGGCCTGGTTGACCGCAGCGATAGCAGTCATCGCTGCGGTCTACCTCGGACCTGCACTGGGCTCTGACGTGGCCCAGGGCAAGGCAGCGGAAGCAACGGCGGGGCCGGGCATCTAGCACCTGGACCCGAGCCGCCACCCAGCCTACCAGCAGCCGGCCACCGCCTGCCGCAATCTTCTTGGCAGCAGTGGCAGGGCACCGTACAAACGCAGTGCCCATGCCCGCCGCACCCCTCTTTATGTCGCCGACCTTTAGGTCCTGGGCGCCGCACTCTCCAGCCCTGGCGAGGCTTGCTTGCAGCTCCGCCAGGTCTACCGAGTCGTCAAGGCCGCTCACTCGCATATCAGCGGTGGTGACCGGCCTTGAGACTCGGATGTCCCCCTCAGCACCCTGGAAAACTTCCCGCAGCTTAGCAGCCAAGGAGTCGGCTTTCTCTGTCCTCTCCGTGCCAGGCACTTCCAGGACTCGACCCCCTGTAGCCGCCACTCGCATTTTCAGCGGCGGGAAGCTCGCCAGATCAATCCGGCCCCTAGCCTCGCTCAGGACCTTGGAGTAGGTCTTTAGTAGTTTAGTAGTATAAAGGGAGAAAGTGCGTAACAGGTTGTCGCGGGCTTCGCGTGCCTAAGCCAAATAGCGACTGGCGGGCGCGCAGGCGTCGAGTGGCAACCGAGCGCCGGCAACAGCCGCGCGCTCGCATAACGGTAAATCGAAAGAGTAGTGATGCGCGCGCGGCGATGCCTGTGTAAATATAATGATATTGTTTAGTGTGATGAATGTTTGTGCTGTAAATGTGAGAGTTGTGTATGTCAGAGTGTCATTAAATACGTAAATAAATAATAAAATAAAATATAATAAATGTATTATATTTTATTTTACATAAATAAATAGGATAAATTAATAAACTACAAAATAATTTAGCAGGGTCACCTACATCACTCCCCTCCAGAGACCGGGTTAGGGCGTATAAAAATCAGGAAAGCGAACTTTCCTCCCTGATCGCGTCACTCTTACTGGGGGAGTCTCTGATGACGGCTGTGGGGGTTCGGGAGGTGATATGTCGCGCCGCGGTGGAAGTGTATCGGGGGACAATATATAGGCCGGCTTAAGGCGGTCTATGGTTACCGTCACGTCTTTACCTCTAACGCGAATAATAAACGTCTTTGCACCTCTCTTGAGCACTTCATACGGCCCAGTGTAAGCAGGCTGTAGTGAGCCACGTAGCACTTCTTCCCTTAGGAATACGTGACTACATGTGGCTAGCTCTTTGAAAACGAAGGTTCTGTGGTTAGAGTGGTGCTGAGGCGGGACTGGTCGTATGTTCTCGGCAAAAGACTTCATGCGGGCTGAGAAATCGGTGATATCGGTAGTGTAGTAAGCAACGTCGTGACCGAAAAATTCGCCAGGCAGGCGAAGCGGCTCACCGTACACCAGCTCAGCCGATGTGGTCTGAAGGTCATCTTTAAAGGCACTCCTTATGCCGAGAAGTACGAGAGGAAGCGTCTCGACCCAGTTAGCGTCAGCGTGGCAAGTAATTGCTGCCTTCAGCTGCCGGTGAAAACGCTCAACTAAGCCGTTGCACTGGGGATGATAGCTTGTTGTCCTACGGTGATCGAAACCTATAGATTTGGACAGCTGTTGAAACAGGGCCGACTGGAATTGTCCGCCTCGATCGGTTACGATCTCGGTAGGACAACCGTATCGGGCCACCCAGCTAGACACGAACGCTTTGGCTACTGTTTCGGCGGTGATATCGGTAATAGGTACAGCTTCCGGCCATCGCGTGAAGCGATCGACGGCTGTGAGGCAGTACCGATATCCACCAGCGTGCGGCAGAGGGCCGATTAAGTCTAGATGGACACATTTGAAACGCGCAGAAGGTAAACCGTGCGTACCTAAAGGTGAGGCAACGTGTCTCGTTACCTTCGAGCGCTGGCAAGTCAAACATGCCTTAGACCAATCTCGGCAGTTTTTCCGCATCAGCGGCCAAACGAAGCGTTGTGCTACGAGTTTGGCTGTAGCGTTAGCACCAGGGTGGCTAAGTGAGTGCAGGCAATTGAAAACCTGCTGACGCAGTTGTTGAGGGACGAAGGGCCTGGGTATCGGTGTACTGACGTCACAGTACAATAGTGTACGACTCCCTGGTACGCTCGTCTTGATAAGGCGAAGTGATGTATCGCCATTGAGATGTTCTGCAAGGTCTGGATCTGTGGCTTGGAGATCGGCCATCACTTCAAAATCGACAGGTATTTGCAGTTCATCTACTCGCGATAGTGTATCGGCAACTAAGTTGTCCGTACCGGCGATGAAAACGATGTCAGTGGTGAACTGCGAAATAAAGTCGAGATGTCTATACTGACGCGGCGAACAATTACTTTTCCGCTCGTGGAAAGCGTAACAGAGTGGCTTGTGGTCAGTATAGACTGTGAAGTGAGTGGCTTCTAGCATGTGCCGGAAGTATTTTATGCTCTCGTAAATGGCAAGGAGTTCACGGTCGTACGGAGAGTATTTAGTTTGCGACGGACTCAACTTACGGGAGAAAAATGCTAAAGGCTGCCAGTCTCCATCCTTCAGCTGCTGTAACACACCACCTAATGCGGTATCAGAGGCGTCAGTAACAAGTCCTAGCTTGGCGTTAGAGTCTGGATGAGCCAGGAGGGCTGCGTTACACAGGCTCTTCTTGCAGTCCTCGAATGCTTGTAACGAATTTCCCTCTATGACGACTGGATGGGAAGCTTTAACCGATCCGGTCAGCAAGGCATTCAGCGGGGCTTGTATTTGAGCGGCATTAGGCAAAAATCGCCTGTAAAAATTCACCATGCCCAAAAATCGTCGGAGTTCTCTGACGGTTTTAGGTGGGGGGAAATTGGAGATCGCCTGTACCTTGCTGTCCAGTGGCTTGGTGCCCTTTTCAGAGATTTGGTAACCTAGAAAAGTTACCTCAGACGCGCCAAAGACACACTTAGCAGTGTTGATAAGTACGCCGTAGTTTTTCATACGGGTGAAAAGCTGGCGTAGGTGGTCTTCGTGGTCACGTGACGTCTTACTAAAAACCAAAAAATCGTCAAGATACGGGTAACAGAAATCGAGTCCACGCGTCATTTCGTCGACAAATCTCTGAAAAGTTTGTCCTGCATTCCTAAGTCCAAACGTCATATATGGAAATTCGTACAAACCAAAGGGTGTGGTGATCGCGGTCTTAGGTATGTCCTCCTCCGCGACAGGTACCTGATTATAGGCCTTAACTAAATCGATTACTGAAAAAAAATTACAACCGGACAAACTGTGCGAAAAATCGTGTATGTGTCTAATCGGATACTGATCAGGTATTGTTCGTGCGTTAAGTTGCCTATAATCCCCACAGGGACTCCATCCGTTATCTTTCTTAGAAACAAGATGAAGAGGTGATGCCCACGGACTATCAGACGGTCGCGCCGTCCCATTAGATATCATGGCATCGAATTCTTGTTTTGCGATTTTTAATTTATCGGGGGCGAGTCGTCGTGGAGGGCATGATACAGGTGGGCCATGTGTAGTGCGAATGTGGTGTGTAGTGTGGTGTTTAACAATACCCGGAGTACCAGCGGGGCGTGTTATCTCCGGATATTCGGACAAAATGTGATGATACCTACTGTCGCCACCAGTCGCTACTTTTACACTTGATACGAGGCTATTACTTATATCTATACATGCTACAGTACTGACATTGGTTAGGCTATCGACAAGTTTTTGTTGACTAACATCGACAATGAGGCGGTAGTGCGACAAGAAATCTACACCTATTATGGCTTTCGTGACGTCAGCGACAACAAAGCGCCACGGAAAAATTCGGCGTAAGCCTAAATTGAGATTCAATTGTATATAGCCGTATGTGTCGATAGCTGAACCATTGGCAGCACTGAGCTGATACTGAGTCTTAGCTCGACGCTCACGAAGCGCGGAAACCGGATAAACACAAATGTCACTTCCCGTGTCTATAAGTAGTTCCGTCTTAGTCTCGCGGTCCGTGATAAACAAGCGACCCGTCGTGTTGTGGCGGTCATTGGTCGCCATTACTGACCGCCCGTCGCGTTTCCCGACGGCTTGTAGTCGCATGGCTTCACACACTTTTGTGCCTTGGCTCCGTGTCTGCTATGGTACCAACAGAGGGGGTACCTGCGGTAATTTGAATCCGATCTGCGAGATGATGATGATCGGCCGCGTTGACCTCCACGTCGTTCCTGCGGTCGCGAGTGGCGCTGCGACTGCATCGTTAAGGCGCTCACCTGGCGCGTAAGTTCCGCTACCTGGCGCGCCAACTCGTCGATTGATGAGGCTGACGATGATGGCACCGCTGTGGCCGCAACTTGATGCGGCGGTGTCGCGATGTCATGGACGCGGTCGGCGAGCTCGGCGAGTTCATCTAACGACAGCGTAGCTTGGGATGCGACGATCGGCTGCAGTGAAGATGGTAGTCGGCTGGTCCAAATAGTCCGCAGAAAGTCTGTCGGTATCTTTGGACCGGCGAGATGCTGCTGGTGACGCAGGAATTGCGACGGCTTGCGAGTTCCCAGTTGCTCGTGCGTAATTAACTGCTTAACTTTATTTTCACTGGACGCCGACAGCCTCTTGATGAGTTCGTCCTTTAGCCGCTGGTAGTTGGGAGGACCGGTGAGGATGTCTTCAACCTCGGCGGCGTATTGGCGATCCAGTGTGGCCAATATGTGGTAAAATTTTGCAGTTTCGTCGGTTATCCGCATTATTGCAAACTGCCCCTCCACTTGCGCAAACCAGATGGCCGGTTTTTCAGGCCAGAATGGTGGTATCCTAATGTGAAGAGGGGGTGGCGGTGGCGGTGATGACGCAGTTACTTCGGGCGGTGGTACGGGGGCCGCCATTTTTATTTCGGAACGGCGGCGGCGGCGCGGTTGCACGTTTACATTCACTCGCGTGTCCTCACTGTCGGTAGTGCTGGATGATGCTAGTACATCCTGCGCAGTCGTACCTCTGTCGGTGCTCATTTTTGCTCGGGGTCACCAGTTTAGTAGTTTAGTAGTATAAAGGGAGAAAGTGCGTAACAGGTTGTCGCGGGCTTCGCGTGCCTAAGCCAAATAGCGACTGGCGGGCGCGCAGGCGTCGAGTGGCAACCGAGCGCCGGCAACAGCCGCGCGCTCGCATAACGGTAAATCGAAAGAGTAGTGATGCGCGCGCGGCGATGCCTGTGTAAATATAATGATATTGTTTAGTGTGATGAATGTTTGTGCTGTAAATGTGAGAGTTGTGTATGTCAGAGTGTCATTAAATACGTAAATAAATAATAAAATAAAATATAATAAATGTATTATATTTTATTTTACATAAATAAATAGGATAAATTAATAAACTACAAAATAATTTAGCAGGGTCACCTACAGGTCAAGCCTTTCTCCTGCGCCCCCGGCAACAGCGTGATTACCACGGCTGCTGTGCGCTGGGGGCGAAGCTTGACCCTCCTGTCCTTCTTCTTTGGCACTGGTGGGGCCGGTTGCCTCGCCTGAGGCCGCTTTGGCTGCGCCGTCGTCGCAGGCCGCGACACTCGAGCCCGAGGCCGTCTCCCTCTCCTCACCACCTCCGTCCAGGGTTCTGTCAGGGGTGGCGGTGGTGGAGCAGCCAGGTCCATCTCCTCATGCCCGGCTTCAGGGGCTGGGGTCTTCTTCCCAGTGCCCTTACCTTTACCGGGCTTGGGCTTTGGGCGAGGGACCTGCTCAGGCTCAGGGCGAGAAGCTACTCCCCGGCTGGTGCTAGCTACCGCCTTCTGTTTACGGCTGTCAGCAGCCAGCGGGGGCCTCAACCTCTTCTCCGGGAGCAGCCGGTCCGCCATGCCCTCAAAGCGGGCATTTATCATGGTGCTCACTTGCACCATGACCGCCCGCACGAGATCCTCTGTCGCTGGAGCGGGAATGGAAGTCGGAGCCGTTTGCTCTCGTGTGGCCCGGAGCTCCGCTAGCTCCCTGCGCATCTCCTCTAGCTCACGCGTGAGTCTGGCGTTGACCGCCTCCATCCGGATCAATTCCTCCGGTACCGTGCGAGCCCGCATCTCCTCCACCGAGTCCCGGACAGTCTTCGCCGCGTCCTTCAGGGCCTTCACGTACGTGCCCTTCAGGTTTCCGGAGGTCCTGGCGACCCTTTCGATCGTCTCCAGGGAGTCCTGCACAAGTCTGTGTAGGTCTGGAGACTCCTCAGGTGCCTTGCTCTGTCCGCCCAGTGTCCTCCTCGGCGCATTCTGGAGAACAGCAATCGCTTCCTCCCTTCTCTTCCTCGCCTCCCTGGCCAGGTCCGCCTCAGCCTCCAGCCGCAGAGCTTCGGCCTTGGCGGCGTTAAGGTCGGCCTTTGCCTTGGCAAGGCCGACGTACTGGCCCGTTGTGGGCGGGCGACCTCGTCCTCGCCGGGACGAGGCTACTTTAGGCGAGGTCACATCCTCGTCCACGTCCTCCCCCTCTCGCTGGCGTTTCCGCCATCTTTGCGGCAGTGACCTCTCAGTACCCTGAGAAGTCACCGCCGCTAAACTGGCATCGGAATCCTCTGATAGGTCGAGTGACTTGGACCCAGAAAGGTCTTCGTCACCCGACATTCTTTCTAAGGTTGCCGAGCAAGCTCGGTCACCTAAATCACGCCTAAGCGCCTCCTCTAAATCATCAGGGCCTTGCCCTCTTCTTTCCTCTCCATCGGTATCCGTGTGAATGCGTAGGTCGTCGTTGGTATCAATCTGGCGATTTGCGCCCCCCCCAGAGTACGTGGGGCAGCGTGCCGAAGCACGGCGGGATTCCTCCTCTCGGAGACCCGCCTGGGTAGTCTTTTCCAAATCGCTACTTTTCATGTTTCTGTTGGGCTTAATTGTGTGGGTAAAGCTCCCCAGTGGGGGTCTAACGGCCAACTTCCCGTTGACCATGCCCGGAGTGCGAGCCCGGAGCTGCGTCGCATTAACGCGGTGCAGCTCCGGGCTCACAATCCGGACACTCTCCTCGGCAACCCCCGAACCTTGAGACTTGGTTTGCCCTGTACAGCGGCGCCCCGGAGGCCTCACACCAAAAAAGTGCGAAGGCCGCTCACGGAGCGCCGCCGCACAGAGCACTCCTCCTCGCTCGCCTATACGAGCCCTTCGCTCAGCAGAGCCGAGCCCCTCTCAACCGCCTTCTACGTTCGCAACAGATAAAAGCTCTGATGCGCACGTAGAAGGCCCACCTCGAGCCCGTCGGCAAGAGCCTCTCCACCGAGAGGCACAAGCGAGGGCTCCTTCAGGCTGCCTTTTGCAAGGCCAGCCCCTCGGGTCGCCGCTACTCAGCATAAGGCCAAGACGCCGACCGAGTCCCGCAGCCAATCAAGGCTGCCCCGGCTCGCACCGCCGCTTCCCAGACTGTCCAGGGCGCCGGTCGAGCCTCCACCTCGAGTTCCTCTTAGCAGCGGCCGCCGCAACTGCTGCGACCGCTGAGCCCCCCCGCCACGGCAAGGCGGGAACTCACTCGGGGGGGGAAGTTCCAAAACCTGCCTGAACCCAGATTGATAACGCTCAGCTATATAATAGTTCAGCGACCTCCCGTGGCTGTGACGAAATATAGAACCAGATTCTCGATTATTTATTTTATAATTTATACTAAAAGAATTAAAATAAATCATGGCTTCGATTAAATATTTTAATAATTATGTACATGTTTAAACCGGGTTTGGTTGGATATTAAAAAGCAAATAATCATGGTTAGACCAATTAAAGAATAATGCTAACTGAAACTGGATCCTGGCACTGAGCAAAAATAAAATGAAAATCAACCAAAGAAAGAATTATTTTGACAAATAACTACGACAAAACTAAATATTCAGGACAAGTTGCACACATGATCGTCTGACCGCAAACTAAGCAAAGCTTATCCTATGGGCTACCTTAAATTTATATTTTAAAAACAAACTTTATTAAATATGACCACTCAGGCATAGATCGATATGAATAATAAAATAAATAAATTCGGGACATTTTGCACAAACGGTCATCTGACCCCAAACTAAACAAAGCTATATATATACAGATATACGTATACATTTATATTTTGTTTTATTTTAAATATTCATCACACACATATTTGCCCTAGATGCGGGAATCGAACCCATCACGCCACGATCAGAAGTCAGGTTCACTTTCAACTGAGCCACCGAGGCAGCTAGCAACAAAAAAGGCACATTTTTCTTACAAAATAATTTATAAAAAAAGTACTCTTTCCATTTCTACTGCCTGACTTTTTAGATAATAAAAACTAATGTTATCATAATTAACATGTTAAACTTGAGCATGTCTTGTACGACATGTTAACTTGTTAAGCTAACAGGAAACATCCAACAGTAATGTTGATTATAACAAGGCTTTGTTCTTTGTAAAGTATCTGTTAATAAAAGACTATTGTTAATTCCATCAACATTTACTTAGCCGTAAGTTTTGTTTGGAATTTTCATTTAGCATCGCTGTACTTAGTTACACTAATTTAAATAATAAATAAAAAATAAATAGAAATATTAAATAGTTTATAGCTAATTGGGACGTTAAGTTAGCTAACTAACTTAACGTCCCAATTAGCTGTGACGAAGATAATTTTTTTTTGTTCGTGTAAAATTCAAACAGTTCTTTGATAGGAAATAAATAAATAATTGATTTGTAAACTGCGCACGGTTACGCACGGTGCAAACATTAGGAAACGCAACTTTTCGTTTCAATAAAGTTTCCACGGCTTTACTGAAATGGTGAAAAGAGAGGGATTCGTCATAAATAAGAAATTCTTATTATTATTGTTGTTTTCGACTGAAGGACATAGTATATAATTATGGTCAAGAAATCGTTATTTAAAAATAACGTCGCATACCATTTTTTACGTCTAATTTGTTGCACGGGATTGCAAGATTTGCGAGCAGCTGATTTTGTTACCAACGCCTCATTTTATAACGCGTAATTACTAAAAATTGTAAAGCGAATCAGTCGTTGTTTTGTTTGTTACATTTTCAAGACTAAACGGAAGAGCTTATCGTGATGAAATGTATGAAGTAAGTAGTAAGCTTCATCGGTAAGGAAATATCCAAATTAATCACTCAAACATGAGCCCTGTCGATAATCGAACCTAAACGCCCTGCTTTTGAAGTAGGTAGGCAGACTTACTGCGAACTAAGCCAGGAGAGTCGGTTAATTACATAATCATAAAGAAGTTAAACTCGAGAAATGTTAAACAGAAGCTTGTAAGTCCTAGAACAATATAACACCTACTGATGAGGCAACCTTGTTGAACAAACGCGATTAGCACACAATGGCGTGCAAAAACAATGGTGACAGAGTACTCTGTCATTGCGGATCATCTAGGGACGAAGCCTGCGCGTAGCGTTACGTACTTGCCTACGTAAATATACTGCGCCCACGGAAATACGAGCTATCCTTGTGAGCTTTCAAACATATTAAAAGTAGCTCAACATGATTTGGAAAGTCGCTCAACAAACAGACGTTGATATGGTTATATACATATCAGAAGGCCGAAGTTTCATTGGCCGAATTTAACACCAGCTTCGGATAAAACACCGAAGTTCAAAATTCCGAATAGCTGAAATGGGTACCGCAAAGTTTCAACTAGAGTTTGCCAGAATGCCAGAATTACTTTTATAAGATTTTGCGTTACTTTAGACCCTCTCCTGTTACTTCCATGATACAAGACTCAAATTCTCAACAAAAAAACTAATCGAGTCTCCATACAAAATAAATAGTTACGAGATCTATTTTGAGCGAAGTCTTTACTTTTTTCCTCGAAATTCCAATTTCACATATACATACATTATGTATATTTATGACTTGCAAACGCATCAAATTTTCGGTTCAATTTTAATTCAAATTTTAAAGTTTAACATGTTACACTAAATAAATAAAAATCTTAATATTTTCATCCTGGACGCAGTCGTTATTCTGCGTCTTATTTGCTTTTTTATTTGTAAACAAACTTATTATAACCGACTCTAATTTTAAACAAATAACAAATATTTAGGTATCATGAGCATCCTTGAAACACTATGTTTTCATTTAACATATTATAGAATAAGTAAATAGGTGTACCTATTTACTTATTCTATTATGATTTGGTCTTATGATATACCTACACAGAAACACAAGTAACTACAGCTCGTCTGCCCGCGGCTTCACTCGCGTTTCTCTTTTCTTCTTCTCTTCTCCTGCAATCTCTTTTCACGTCTGTCTGTCCCTCTGTCTGTGTATCCGCCTACTTCTCTTAAACCACGTAACGGATTATGATGTGGTTTACACCATCAGTTAGATAATTTTTCACGGTAGGTTTACAAGTACCGTGCGAAGCCTGCATGTTTGTAGTAAAAGTAATTTCCATAAATTATTCGTCTTATTTTGAAAGGTACTACACTACCAGTAAGTACACTGTACTGTACACTGTACACTACCAGAAAGCGACACAGCGCTAAGTGCCACAAGCTAAACGCGAGCGAAACCGCGGGCAGATGCGCTAGTTATAAACAAGAACTAATTTATACGGAGAATCAGGAACCCTAAATACCAGATCTATTAAAAGGCGGCTTCTTTCCTCAAAGCTAAGCTACAGTGCATCCTGCGCGGGCGCACGTCTCATGCTAAACGCACGGCGGTGCCTTATTGGGCGCGGAGATATTCGTAACGTGCGCACGTAACGCCGTTACAGGGACGTAGCGGCGGCGTTGTTTGAACTTTCATTGCGAGTCGAGATGGGGTTATTTTTAGACTGAGGCTAATTCATTAACAATTAAATTATTGTTACTAAAGAACCGGGTTCCTATCTAGTTCAAATGTGAGCAAGACCATCAGATTTTGTGTTGTAGTCAATGAAATCATGTCGGGAAGTCGGCCGGGTATGTCTCTTCATAAAATTAAATGTTTTTGGCAAAGTTAAGGTAAGGTAAGGTACGAGTAAGGTAAGCGAAAACGTGAACGAATTTTATTATGGAAACTAACGTGGTTTTCACATATTGAGTGCTAAGCGAGATGCAGCCGCGCGCGCATTTGCCTTTTAAAAGACCGCCGAATGCGGTTGAAACTATAGTCGGAATAAGCGATATAATCGTACGTGAGTAGGTAATTCTCGTATCATAAAATCATAATGTGAATGAAGTATTGTGGTTCACATCAGATTCTTAACTCGCTCACACACACGTACTCGTATATCTAGTATGAACAATACCGAGTTTTATGTAAGATAAACTGCATTCCGGAAACGCACCAAACTCACACCTCACGATAAATCTATTTCCAACCTAGGTAATACATTTTTACCACTCCAATATTGAACCAACTAATACAATATTTTAGTAAGTATAGCGATAGTAAGTAAACAAAGTCGGCATTGGATCCCAAGTGTGTCACGAGCGTAGCGAGCGACCTTCGAGAGAGGTCGGAAACAGAGGAAGTTAGTTCGAGTTTTAGTTAGTTATGTGTTTTCGATACGGATATTTTACTTCAGGAATGATTAATTAGTTTTACGCTTGTGATCTTGTACCGTTTAATTTGTGTGCAATATGCTAATATCATTTTTAGCTTTGCGCGTTCTCGATTTTACTGAATCAAGTTTACAGACTGCCTTGGTGGCTCAGTTGCAACATGATAGTGAACCTGCCTTCTAAGCTTGGGGGCGTGGGTTTGATTCCCACCTAGGGCAAACATTCATGTGACGAGCGTTTGTGTTTGTTCTATTTCCGGGTGTTCATATCAACATATTCGACATTCTTATGTGTATCTTTGATACCCGATTGAATAAAACGCTTTTTGACTTTGACTTGACTTGCTTAGCCTTTTCCAGTTCAGTTTAGTAGTGAAAAGGTAATAGTTGATTGAATCAGGCGTTACTTTGCGGAAGTTCATCTTCAAAATGCGTCTCGGCCACGCGCTCGGAGAGTCAACACGTCCTGAAGATGCCTCGTGGAGAGGCGAAACACGTGTCGACGAAGTGCTCGAAGAATAGGGATTTTTGGTTTTATTTTTATTGCTTTTTTATTGTATCATTTTTTAGTACTCAATACTCAATACTCAATAATTTATTGCTTCGATTATGGTACCTACAGTTCTTAAAGGTAAATTACATGAAATTGTATCACATAATCACCCTGATATATAGGGTATGGCAACATTGTTCGGACTGGATTTATTCTATTAAATATTTTTGTAACTTAAAAATTCGTCTAGAGTATAAAAACATTTTTTTATCAATATATCTTTTAACGTTTTAATAAATTTGAACTCATCTTCTATGTTTTTTAACTCATTAGGTAATTTATTGTAAATTTTAATAAGTTGTATTAATTTTACGATAAAAGTTTGTCATAATAATGTTATGAAATTTACAACAGTTTTCTGTTAAATTCCTTATTGAATTAGCTTCATAAATCAAATTGTATAAAGTTTTTTTTTGTAGTAGATTTCATTAAATTAGGTCTGTTAAATTCGTTAGCTGAAATATCAAATTGTATAACGTTTAAATTAGATTCAAATATCAATTTGTATAAAGTTTTCTAGTAAATGTCAATAAATTAATTTTAAAAAAATCTAAATTAAGAATAGAATAGAAAATTCATATTCCTTGATGTACTTAATGCGACGTTAAAGCGGAATTACACTAGATATTAGTTCAAGTAACAATTTAGTGAAAAGGTGCCAGAGAAAAAATACTCACATAGAGAGAAAGTAATGATTTCGCATGCATAATGCTTGCTGCACCTTTTCTTCCGGTGTAAGAAGTATATACAGGGTGTTACGAAAACCCAGTCAAATCTGCGAGGTGCGCATCCAGAATCGACTGGAGGATGCAGTTAGTTAAAGCTAGTTTAAATTAAATGTTGTTAATACATAAATTGCACACACATCGCGCTCAGCCCTCCTAAAAGCCAGAACTCAGCCACTTTATTAGAATAAAAGCCGCCAACATATGATACAGATTTGTTAAGATTTTTATTAAATTTCCTCTTTTCCCTGCGTTCTTAAATCGGTCACAACTCTTGCTATTTTAACGTGCATTTTTTTATATTTTTGCATGGATTTAAGTGTGTGTACATGCCCTTCAATTATACAGCAGTTTGTAACACGCTGTATAATTTGTCACGATGTACTTACACTATTTGCTTGACAAACTTTATCAAGATCAGTAGCTTAGCCGTGAAAACATAATTGCAAACTTGTGTTTTAAGAGCTGTCCATTTTGACAGGTAGAGCAACATCATTAACCAGCACGTAGTTTAGAGTTACTTCTGCATTTTTTAGTCGGACGCGTCATTGTTAATTGTTTTTATCAATAATCGTTTAGCCAGTGGCGTCAAAATAACAACATCCGACTTTCTCCTCTGTATTAACAAGTGGGTAGGACTTCCTTCATTGTTACCAAAATGTCGTAATTTAAAACGGACACAGCTTTTAGGTAACTACTTTCCATAAAAATGTTTCGTAATGACGGAATCGAACCTGCGACCTACGAGGACGCACCCACTACGCCAATTAAGGATAAGATGCCTTACCTACATCTAAACATGTTACTTAGTGGCAACTTAAGTGTTTTTGTAAGTTTTTCTTTTCTTATTTTGGCG
This sequence comes from Peribatodes rhomboidaria, assembly GCA_911728515.1. Lineage (NCBI taxonomy): Eukaryota > Metazoa > Arthropoda > Insecta > Lepidoptera > Geometridae > Peribatodes > Peribatodes rhomboidaria. The sequence goes on along the minus strand of OU452184.1, from coordinate 835,240 downwards.
TAATGGTTCTAAGGCCCTATTCAGAGCGCCAAATTGCTAAATCTAAAAAAAGGCTCTGTGAGCCGTAGAGCTCGCGGCCGACGTCTGTCCTCCTATACAGGTCGCATTTCTTAACGGATTATCTTGAAGGTTCAACAATTATAGGTATCGTTATTTTTTGTCGAGTCGATTTTTGGAAATTTAAAAAAATGACGGAGATATGATTTTTCTTTTAAAAATACAGAGAAAGACCGAGCTCCGAAAAAAATACAGACAGAATTCGTACAACTTTTTTGTCGAAACTGAAGCATAGACGCTTCGCTTCGAGTGTTCTTAGCTTGTCGGGTTTTTGATTTATTAAATTTATCTTGTTAATATTTGTGTGCTAAGTTCGATTATTTTTTGTTACAGATTCCCTGATGTTACTTCGCACATGATAGATGTAAGTACATAATGTGCCTATAGCCCAAGCTGATAGATTAAGTTAATTACTGTAAGTTTCTTGAGGTCGTTTAGGTTGAGTAGCTAGCCCTGGAGTCAAGGCAGTTTATTGTACATACATTTTACAAGAAACAATTTTTTTTATGTGTTAAATTTAATAATTATGTGAGGAATCCTAATTCGTATTCCCAACCCTAACTAATATTATAAATGCGAATGTGAGTTTGATCGTTTCTTTATTTGTTACGCCTTCACGCCTTAACTACTCAATCGATCATCATGACATGGAGTTTGTTTATTTGTTACGCTTTCACGCCTTAATTACTCAATCGATCATTAAGACATGAAATTTGGCATACACGTCGTCAGGGGTACAAAAAAGGACTAAAGTTACTTTAAATCCCGAAAAAGTTAACGGAGACAATTAACGTAGTCTGGACAGGAGTTTTTTTAGGCACCCCACTCCCAAAATATGTTAAATAACATTAAAATACTTAATTTCATATCAAACTAAACGATCGATCTTCTACGTATCTCCTAATAATAGGATACTTTTAAACAAAAAAAAAAAACGGTTCCTGTGAAGACGCGGGCCTCATTTAGTCTCAGATATCTGAGACTAAAAAATATATGAAATTATATGTATAATATGAAAATATTTTTGAACGCAAACCAAATCGGAAATCGACCAACTCTATCTTACAATATAATAAATCCCAGAGAAGTAAATACAATTTATTTATAGAACCGTATTACACTTAATTAGTTATTTTCTCAACGTATAAAAAATCCAGCATTCCAGAACTTAAGCGGCTACTACGCACATTTCTCGCGCAAACCGACACAAGGCTAGGTGGGCCAGTTACGGGCCATATAAGGCGTAAATGCAGGCATATATGGACAGTATAGGGCCATAATTGGTCGCACACGCTTCCTGCTCGTTCAGACGTTAGACAAAAGACGCATTTGTTCGAATATGTTGATGCCATATGGTCGCTGTTTTTTTATAAACTAAAAAAATATACTTGGCTATTAAATGTTTTTCTTATTTATGTAAAAAAAATAATGCGTCAAGATATTAAAATTATAATTAAGTTTGTTTGAATGGTTGCTTGTTTCCGAGTTAGGCACGTCAAATGCCTGAGATCTTGAGATAACTTTGTTTAAAATTACTATTCTAAAATGTTTGATTAGGTACATTGTGTATTTGTAGATCAATTTTTAGGGTTCCGTACCCAAAGGATAAAACGGGACTTTATTACTAAGACTCCGCTGTCCGTCAGTCTGCCTGTCCATCTGTCACTAGACTGTATCATATGAACCGTGTAAGTTAGGCAGTTGAAATTTTCCGCAAATGATGTATTTTTTTGTCGTTTTATAAACGTTTTCCATCCCGTTACGCAGGTGAAAGTTACAGAAATATCCTTTTTACCGACGAAGAAATTTTCCCGATAGAAGAGCACTACAACAAGCAAAACGACAAAGTGTACGCTCACAGCTCTAAAGAAGATACGGAAGCGGTCGGAAAGGTACAGCGTGGTCAGCATCCTGCGTCAGTCATGGTTTGGTGGGGGATATCCTGTCACGGCGTCACAAAGCTTCATTTTTGTGAAAAAGGAGTGAAAACTTCAGCCAAAGTGTATCAAGAGACCGTCTTAGATTGTGTTGTTTGACCTGAGGGCAATACACTTTTTAAAAATCTACCGTGGAGTTTCCAACAAGACTCTGCACCTGGTCACAAGGCGCGAACTACCCAAGCCTGGCTGGAAACCAATGTTCCGGACCTTATAAGGGCTGAAGGCTGGCTCTCCTCTAGCCCAGATCTAAACCCCCTGGACTACAAATTATGGTCAGTTTTAAAGGGCATGGCCTGCTCTAAACGACACGCCGACATAGAGTCACTTAAGAAATCTTTGAAGCAAGCAGTGGCTAAATTTCCCATGGAAACACTCCGTAAATCCATAAATTCTTGGCCAGACCGACTAAAGGCCTGTATCAAGGCCAAAGGTGGTCATTTTCAATAAAATAATAGTTATATTTTTGTTATGAAAAAAAAAAATGCATTTTCATTTGTAACAGAACTTATGGCTAGACTAGGTAATAATATTATAAAAGCGCAAGTTTGTTTATTACGCTTTCGCGATTGAGACACTTAGCCATCATAGTAAAGTTGTGCGAACGCGTTGTCAGGGATACAGAAAAGGATATAAGGTACCTTTCATCTCGACTTTATAACAAATTAACAGACCGCGGGTAAAACCGTGGGCCGCAGCTAGTAACCTATATCTGCAAAACCTTTATCAATAATATTTATGGAAAGTTGAATAGAATTAGTCATACCTAGTAATTAAGGTGCGATGGTAGCCTTAGTTAAAGAAGGCTCGCCTCTCAAGCCAGAGGGAGTGGGTTCGATCCCAGTCGAAGGCACGCATTTGTTCATTGTGTGAATATAATGTGTGTACTTAATGAGACTCCACTTAATGAGACAGTGTACTTAGTCAGACTCCAGTTATGTAGCAGATGACTGCTACAGAACTGGAGTCTGATGTATGGCGACAGGCTTGCCCCCTATCACATTTAGAACTGAATATCGTACGGTGAAGTGTGGGTATCGTAATACACCTCTGCCAGCCCCTTAGGGGATAGGCTTGACCATATTATGTAGGTAGTAATTAAGGTTAAGGTTAGTTGTAGTACTTACAGGTATCTTTCAAATGAATAAACGATTAAACAAAGAAATCGACCTTGATCTACCATTCTACAGCACATCTTCGAAAATTGACTACTCTACTACTACTCTACTCCCCACGCTAACAGAAGCACTTCGTTTTTCAAAATAATGTAGCCTCAGATAATCTAATGTAGCCTAGAGTCTCAGCTAACTTTACTCTCACGACGTAAGAGACAAGGTATTGAGTAGGTAATTGTGTCTTAGGCACTATAAAGGACACAAGGGAAAATATTTGGCAACCTTTTATGACGTGACAAATTTACTAAAACTGTCTTGAAAAGGTAGAAGCAAAGAGAGAGCCAGGCAGGTCGAAAAAAGAAAAAAACTTCAGCGTCATGTCATGACAACTTCTTCAGAAAAAAAAACACTTTTCTCTTTGCCCTTACAATAAAAGCAAAATGCCGGCTGAAGCTCGGGAAGGGTGGAGCTTACTTATCCTACCGACAATAGCAAGGTCGTAGCAAGGGTCTTAAATTATAAGAAAAAGGGATAAGTATGGATTAAACCGACTGAAGTTGTTGTAAAAATGGGACATTGTATTAAATTTAATATGCAGAACGTGTCTATCAAAACAAAATCATTAAAATCAATCAACTATTACCGATTTCGATCAGCAATACGAACTGCGTTCCATTATCCGATAACAATGGAGAGGGCAGCCCTGCTGCTATTAATGTAAACAATAGTCGGTCCTCGAAGCGGTTATGGTGGCTCTGGCCCTTTGTGCCATCCATGGGACCCGTGACATGTGTGTGAGTCACCAGTGACGCAGGAGGCTTGGAACAAATGAAGAAGTGTTAAAAACAAGGTTATAACCCAAATGAACTACTAACTGTAAATAGTATACTAGAAGGTACTGGTAATAAAATCATGAAAAAAAAACCGACTTTTGTAAAGCGTTCGGTACTCGTCATAATTAGTTAAATTTTTCGAAAATCATCTAAAAAGATCAGACTGCAAAAGTTTGGATGTTCCATTCACTTAAATTGTTGCCAAAGATCTTTTGGACTGCCACAAACCTCAAGAAACATAAACCATTAACCACTGTCTACACTACAAGCAACATAGCAACTTAATTAAAAATTGGTATTCTCATTTTCTGTATGGTTCATTCAATACTTTGATACATCTCTAAAATAGGATATGAGTTACACATAATAGAAATTGAGACAACCGATGTAAATTTTCGCAGCAGTTTTAAGCTACATTAAAAAAAAAAAACTTCAACCTCCTATACACAATATCCTGGGTTTGGTATTAAGGATGTTGTTCTTTCCGTCATAGTGAACTACTTTCAGAACAATAGTTTGCTAAATTCAGAAGAAAAATAATCGAATCTGCATACAAAATAACTAGTCGCGTGATCAATTTTGTATGGAGAATTTTTGTCTTGAATTTTGCAAACTAACAGTTGTTCACTTTGGCGGGAAGTATTACTACACCCAAAACCTTCGAAAAGAGGTTATAGCTTTTCGTTTCAATTTATTAAAATTGTTTAGTAAAAAAACACAGACCTACATGAAAATGTAACTTTTGGAAGTTCCTTCCAAGAATTAAGCTTATCAACGCAAATTGTTTCTTTTAGTAAGTTTGCCAAGACAGATAATTACCAAAAGTTTAACTAGATTATATTTTAAGGTTTCCTTAATCTCTTTTTCAATTTGTACAGCCAAGCCCCTGCAACTAATTGGTTTTTAACTTTACTCATCCATTTAAGTTCCTGCAAGGAAGTGGCTTACCTATCTCTTGCCGGGTTTTACCAACCAAATACTCTTTAACTCGAAAATTACCGTGAAAATTCAAAATACCCACTGAGTCATCTTCTATTGTCTGGCTTGTGGCTGCCTAAGCTGCTAATTCTTAATTATTTACAAAATCCGGGAATTTAAAAAAAAAAACTAGTTTTACGCACCTGTCGCAGAAGCAGGATAAAGTTTTCAGGTGCAGGTATGTTTGTCTGGTCCATTTAAGTTTTTCTTCTAAAAAAAGAAAAACAATCCTGTTCCTTATTTTTTTGAGATATTCCGACATTTCCGAGATTTCCGACAGGATTTTTTTTCGAAACGTTATCAGTAATTTGTCCTTCGTTTAAATTTAAAATCCAACTTATACTCGTAGCATATTTCAAGATGTGACACGCCTAATTTCAGTTCACATAAGTACATTATTCGTTATATCTTTGTTGCAAGATGTTTTCTTTTTTTGAATCAATTCAATTTAAAGTTTTGTAATTTTCCTCTTTCTCCTGAAAAACTAGCGCATCATTGACTGCCTCGGTGGCTCAGTTGGTAGTGATTCTACCTTCTGAGCTTCGGGCGTGGGTTCTATTCTATCTAGAGCAAACATTTATATGATGGCCATTTGTATTTGCTCTATGTCTGTGCGTTAATATCTATTTGAGTATATATTTAAAAACGTATATGTATAAATACAGTCTCTGGCAGCCATAGTACAAGCTCTGCTTAGTTTGGGGTCAGACCGTGTGTGCAAATGTCCTGAATTTATTTATTATTATTGATTTAATTATCTAGAGCTAAGAAGCGGTTTAAAAAAACATCGCGATCACAAATTAACAATAAAAACTAAACCATTACATCGATTCATTGTCAAGCTCTCCGTCGTATCGACACAGACCTTGAAGACCGGTCGGTTATGCAACCGTCGATCACCGAGATCTAATGCGCGCACGCATGTCGATCAGCTTTACATAAATACCTAACTTAATGTTAAACGAAGCCTTTGTGTGCCTGGATCTGTTTAAGTAGTCTACATTACTCACTTACCTGTAATGTTAATTCATAAAGACGTAAAGTCAGGTAAAGTACGAGTCTGTTTATGTGTAGGCAGAGGCGAGATAGTTAGACTAGTGGCACTGTGAGCATTAGACCTCACGACCGTCTGCCTTCCTCTACAAGTAACATTTCTCAGTCAATTTTGACCAAGACATTTTGTGGGTAGTTTCAAAGTCAAAGTCAAAATGTTTTTATTCAATTTGGGTATCATAGATACACTTATGAACGTCAAGTTTACACTTATCATATTACACTTATCAACGTTTCGATAATTACACAGATTTGTTTTTTGCTGCATCTGTTTTTGTTTTTTTTTTTAATGGCGGAGTTACGATTTCTTTGGACAAAAAACAATCAATCTCCGCCATTTTGAAAAAAATCCAAAAACTGACCCAATAAAAACTATATGAGTAAGAAATTATTAAAATGACTCACAAAATTTCAAAAGAATCGGTTAAGAAATGCGACCTGTAGAAGCCAGAGATCCGGACGCAAATACAGACATAATTCGGACATACGAAAGCATTTTTGTCGAAGCTGAAGCAAAGACGCTTCGCCCGCCAACGCTCGCTCGGTCGATTTTACATATACATATTTATACCCATATATAATTATTTACTTAGAAGTTACTTAATGCTGCGAACGGATGTGATTGGCAAAGGATCGATACGAATGGCAAAATTAAAGCAGCCTTGCTTTAATTATGCTATGCTCAACATTAAGTTGTTCAAGGATGATGATGGTGGCGATAAGGAAAATGACATGATGATGATGCTAGAAGTTACGGAACCGTATATAAAAACCTCGAGAGCAAAAACTACTATAGGTACATCAATTACAAGTAAGTACCTCATACATTTCTTTTAGGCGCAAGAGACACTGTACCGAAAACCGCTGATGTGTGCGGTGTTGCGGATTTTAGCTTTGACTGTACAATCTCGATTTGTAAATAACAACCGCAGGGTATAAAGACGCTGACACCGCGACTTCGTTGGGAGACGCGCACGCTAATTTCGTCAGACCGCACACCGCACCGAAATGCGGCAGCAGTATGTTATCCGCCTTATACGCGACAATCCTAGCCCTAAATATCCTATCCTGTCAACGTTCATCTTTTTGTTAGAGTCGGTTAAAATACTCACACATACGATTTGACACATACCAACCTCCTTCATTGATTCAACAAAAAACATTAACAAAAACCTCTTTCGACACCTCATTGAACCATTCGAGGTATCAGTTTCTCCTACCACTGATCTCGGGACGGACAGACAGACGTATCACGTAGCACTAATGCATCGGTCATCGCTCTGGAAGCGGCTCGTTGAACAACGTCTCGGGTTGCGGGTGTAGGAGTGCTCTGAGGTTTTAATGGATCAATGAGACAGCCATGTATAGCTAGCAACTTTCATTGGTGTTCATGATACTTATGAACAACCATTAGCCCCCACTTTCCCTCTCTTTTCTTCTATTCTCTCTACTCTTCCATTCTCTAAAGCTCAAAAAGTCTGACACTAAGTAAGTATAGCCTAAGATGGCAGGGGGTTTTTTGGCGGGAACCGAAAAGATGGTGTCATAATTTTGTATTATTATTTTTAACTTTTACCGGTTCGATAACGTATACGAGCGTGCGCAAATGATACTGCTTTACAATACATAGATAAATAAAGTTAAATTTTAAACTCTTGCAGTCAACTTCATTCTTAACATGTTAAAGTTATTATTATTTTTAATTTATTGGTTTTTGACAAACTCATTCGTATGTAACCTCATGATGCTTCGTTGTAACCACAAAATAATGTAAATGTGAAATGAGAGTATATTTCTGTCCACAAGCTGCTACGCAGTTTGGCAGAGTTGTATTTTAATGCATATTTACTCGTATGTTATTAACTTAGATAAATAAATTAAAAAATACAAACATTAGGAAATTCGATTTTTCTTGTTTCCTACAAAATTCCACTTAAGGTTTCAGTAAAGTATCCACGGCTTCAATTAAATGGGGAAAGAGGAGGGTTTCATCTCATTTAACATCACCTTCTCCCTCATCATCTTCATCAAAGATTTGACGACTATTCATAAACAAACATTTAATTAATTAATGAGTCGGCGGAATGGCCATGTTGGCTCTAGCTTTGCATTTTGCGAAACAAAAAAAAAACTTAACGTAAATTAATATCCTCCCTTGTCTCTCAAGGTCAATCTACGCAGTTATGCAGTATTTTGTCTTTTTCTTACTTTTAAATTTTGAAGTCAATCGAAAAAGATAAAACACAGAGCATTTAAGTAATGGAGGCTAGTGTATAAAGATCAATGATCTACCTACATTAATTTTAGGTTCGAAAACGTATACCTAAAAGGACCTACTAAGACTTGTGGCCATTTTGGTGGTGGTCATTGGAACTTGGGAGTATGTGAGCCAGGTAGCAGGGACCCTATTCGGAGATTCGAGATTTTCATCTCACCATTTTTCGTCCTTGTTGCTCTCGTTTGAATAGTCATATGTGTGACAATGATCAAGATAAAATCTCATCTCATCTCACGCGCAGGAATAGCCCCCCTGATCTTGTTTTTCAAGTCACACTTTGCAAATCATTTATACTTCGCTCAGAATAAAGAGCTTAATTTCAAATTCATGATCGTACATCCCTATTCTTTATTTCCATCTTCACTTTGTGATTTTCTCCAACTGTAAATTAATAAAAAAAAAAGTGTAAGTAGTTATTGTTTTGGATTCGAAAGCTCGACTCTAACTTCTTTAGCACAGCGTTCTGTCATTTTCTTTCTTTTAAACTTTTGAACTTGATAAAATAAAAACACTGTACAACTATTTCGAGGCTATACAACGTTTATTGCTAAGGGGGTTTATTTTTTTCTTAACTTGTATTTTACACCACCAATTTCACCAAAATTATTTACTTCTTTTTTTTAAATTATCTTCTAATTGAAATTCAGCCCTTTACAGTTTCGAATACATTACCATGGAAAGCCATGTCTCCCATTCAAACCACACGACTTTCCAAACTATTCATAATTAGGTAAACAAGCATTATTCAACGTTATGCAGAAACTCGGTGAACGTTACACAAATCCATTGTTACGTTGTCTTGCAGACGGCAGTGAAAGTGACCTCTGACCTCCGCATGTGGAATACAGGGCTCTTTCTAGTGCTCGGTACTTAGATCCTAAGGCTATACCTTATTGGGGGTATGGGAGAATTGTATTTGAGAGCAGTACTAGTTGCGGCCCTGTTTCACACCTCGTAGTACTGCAGGGTTAGCACGGGTCGGGACAAATCTGGAATACAGATACGTTTGTCTCCTCGCGGGTTAACAACAAGATACAAGGTGGAAAGATATTTGTCTCCGGCCCGTGCTAGCCCTGCTGAAACCGTTCATTTGTTCAGGATAAAAAGTAGTATTTGTGATTTCCCAGTGTAAATAAAAATGGAAATAAAATCAGCATTGAAAACTGAATTAAAGGTAGTCTGGACAGGAATTTCTAAGCTAACCCGCAATCGCAATATGTTTTTTAACATATCAAATTTGAAATAGAGCACATCTCATTGAGTAAACAGATGGAGGAGGAGTAGTTCTTTAACGGATCGTAGACTGATCAGCCATCAGCCATGCTAGGAATGTATGACCATATGGCCGGGCCACACTCAAAATATTGTCGCTATATTGCCGGGCCAGTATTGCTGTAAAAATATGGCCCGTCTAGTAGAGCCCTAACAAACACAGAAACTTCAATAATTGTAATAAACATACAAAGCTCCACATTTGATTTTAATAGGATTAGCAAAGACAAAGGAACCGAGGCACGGTGAGCTAACGTGCTAACGGACATGAGAGTGTGAGGTTTCAGACGATGTTGAGAGTTGATTGAAATGAAGGAGAGGTAGGAAGGATGACCTCATCATGTGGGATACTTATTACATAATAACAAACATTACATAAGTAAGTAAATGCTAAGTACGGCAATTCTCAGTACATTCACACGACAGCTGCTATACATTCTCTGTACCCTGTGCGTTTGAGCGCTCATAGTACTCGTAATGCTTGTGATTGGAGAGAGGGATTAGCAAAGACAAAAGAACGAAATAGTTTTACCATCAACAAAGTTGCGGTAAAGTCCATGTAAAACCACATCTTTATTTAATCAAAGTGTAGGTAACTGTGTAGTAACTCTTCAATTTATATGCATTTTGTAAAATGAAAAGCATTCAGCCGATGTCCGTTTTTATGCAGGGTGAATTATGAGGACGTGTAAAGACGTACTAAAATGATTTTCTTGCCAAGTTTTGTCAACATCTACTACACTAGCTAGCAGGTATAAAGTAGGTAGAGATTGCGATCGTTGATTAGATTTTTAAAATGTTTTTAAAAACTAGCCCATAAAGTTCAAAATGCCATTAAAAGTCAAGTATTAAGTACATTTCCGTTAATAAAGAGCAAAAATGAGAAGCATTCAATGTCAGCTCGGTAAGGGCACGGAGCGGACCCGGCGACCTGACCAAATCGGGCGGACCTCGGCGGGAGGTCGCGCTCAGGCATGCTACCTGCAACACCCTCCTTCTTTTTATAACATACTTACTGAGAGAAAACGAAAATTAGGCCGTTTTTACTATAATTGATTTCAAAATTAGAGAGATAAATAAAGGTTCTGGATTTTTTTAGACATCCCCCTGGCCATCTGACCCCATGCTAAGCAAAGTAATATATTAATACATGTGTATAGTTTGTAGTACGTACAAACAAACATACATATCGTTTATGTATGTTTGTTTGTATACAACATACATAAACGATATGTATGTTGTACATATCGTTTATGTATAACAACGAATGATGAGTAAGTCAGATCGTACTTAACCGTCTGTAGCTACTTACAGACGGTTAAGTAGGTATATAAAACTGAAATAACTCAATGAAACGATCATTAGGAACAAAGAGCTTCGTCCCACTTTGTAACCCACGGTCAAAAAGTAGTAAAAGTAGCTTAAGTGCTTAATCCAGGCTTAAGCTATCTCCGTGCCGAATTTTATCCAAATTGGACGATCCGATTGGGCGTGAAGAAGTATAAGAAACTAACAATCTTACAAACTTTCTCATTAATCGCCCGAGTGAGGGTTAGCGAGCGAAGTGTCTCTACATCAGTTTTAGTAAAAATGCTTTCGTATCTCCGTCCGGCGTCTGTTCGACATCTGTCCGGCTGTCTTCTTCTGCAGGAGGGCTATTCCTACGCGTGGGATGAGATGAGATTTTATCTTGGTCACTCTTACACCTATGACGTTTCAAACGAGAGCAACAAGGAGGAAAAAAGGTGATATGTAAAGCTCAAACCTCGGAATAGGGCCCCTGGTCACATTTTTTTAACCGATTCTCACAAAATTTTACGACAATCGGTTGAGAAATGCGACCTGAAAAGGAGAACAGACGGACACACGAGAGCATTTCCTTTTCGCGAGGTCACCAGCTCACAGCTAGTGTAAGTTAACTAAGCAATGTGAGTAATTTAACTATGTTACACAAAAATATTGAGAACAGTCGATGTCGCACTGAGGCATAAATAATGATAAAATTAATACCGCGTATTTTTCCTATACTTACTAGGTTTAATGAATAAAGGATATAATAATAATAATAATAAATTTTTATTTCAAAAACTACATGGTAAAGATAAAAACTATCAGATACAAACATTTTTTTTTAGGAACAATAAAATAATTTTGCCTGAACTAGGTAATCCTGTTTGTCAGGCGATAAATACGGCAAAAATTTAACTTAAAATAATCATTGCATACTCACATATTTTAATTCAATAAATTTCTAATTAATTTTAAACTATAAAATAAACTTACTGTAAATTTAAAATTAAACAAACAAATTAAACACAAACAAATAACAACTTCTCTGTATCTTCGTAGGACATATTTTGGAGAGCTTCTTTAACAGTTTGCTTACATTTTACATATGTAAGGGAAAATAATTTCCCGAGAGAATTAAGTCTATTGTAAAGAAGCGGACCTAAAAACATGAAAAATTTTCTTGTAAAAGCATGCTTTATATATAAACGCCTTTTGATTGTAACGTTTCAAAAAAGTCCCCAGCTTCAAAGAAACACGTGTTGTGTTCGAACTGATTGTTAGGACTCTGTTATTTCTTATCTAGAATCTGTTCTCGGAAAGCAATCTGTACGCAAAATCTGAGCTTGCACAGTGCATGACAATCAACACCTGCGCGACTCACATGCAATATTCCTAGCTAGTGCATCTTCATTTGCACCGGATATACCTACCTGTGTAGGTATCTATAGATTGCACTTTGGATATGAGCTTAAAATAAGTTATGGCAAAAGCTGTAAAGTTTACTTGTATAATATTTTTTACAAACGAAAATTCAATTAAGAGGGCCGCGACGCTCTGAAATTTCCATACAAATGCGCTACTCAAATTTCTTGAAAATCATTTGTCAGATTATGATGAAATTAAGCATGTACAATTAAATTAACAATATCTCCGCCCCTATGTTCTTGGTTTTTTTTTAAAACGTTCTCAAGCGAAAATAGAGGCATGAAAAATATCCGCATGTTTAAGGGGTCACTTTTGACTGATTTATTCAATAGATAGACAAAGCAAATCATAAATTCCATTACATAGGAAGGAGGTTGTCTACATCATTAGATGTTAAATAAATCCATAATACAAGGGAAATTCTTAGTTACTTAAGAATGATTACAGAAGTGCAAAAGTCATAAAAAAAAATGAAATTGCACTTTGTCACTCTGTAGGTAAGTTTAGAGGCTCGTCAGTATCATCACTCGCTCTCTTCGCTCGTCTTCTTCTTCTAGACGAAATGGCTATAGAATACCTTAAGCCAATGCGAAGTTAGTCTAGGTCGCCTAGGTTGAAGTTAGTTTGGTCGCCGGACTCTTAAATTGATGGGTTGCTTGCTACTATACTATAACCGACTTCAAAAAAGGAGTTCTCAATTCGACTGTATGTTTATTTTTGTATGTATGTTACGAAATTACTCCGTCAATTATGAATCGATTTTAATGATTATCTTTGTTTGGTAGAGGTAATATTATTAATATTTCATACTTTAGAACCCTTGTAAATTTTATCAAAATCGGTCAAGCAGTTTTTTTAAAATTCAACAAAAGTCTAAAAATTGTATACATGGATGACGGGAAGTCGGTTTTTTAAGCTTTCTTTTTATTATTAATTTTGAGTTCGAAAATACTAAACACTGTATAACTATTCCGAGGTAGTACAACGTTTATAAGTAAGGGGGTTAGAGTTTATAGAACATCAATCTATTTCACGGTATAATAAAATACTCCGCCAGGTATAGCGTTCTGAGTCAAAACTGGTCAGGTAAGCAACACGCAGTGACGTCAATCGATGCATACGCCAGACCGAAATCAGTCATTGACAAATAAATTGAAAAAGACGATGACGAATTACGTCATCAGGTGTTGGCTCCCGGAACGCTAGATGATCATGATCTATTTGATGTACTCATTCCTCATTTACTGTGATCTACAATCTCTTTTGTGTCAAGTCAAGCCACAGAGTCAAGCAATGTTCGGTATCTCACAGTGCGTCGTTGTTTCAGAGGCGGCATGGAGAGCCGAGTGGGGCTGGACTACATCGTAGAGCATGCCGAGTACGCGGGCAAGCTTGCCGCCGCGCTCACCTCGCCGGCGGCGCCCGTCAAGAAACAGGTAACTGATGATAGCTCAGTGGCTGGCGTGTGCGGTTCCTAAACTGCAGGGTGTGGGTTCAAATCTGAAGACAGCTTGAGCTGGCGGTAGTGGAATACATAATATAGAGAACAGAGCGCCCTGTGGAAGCTCTTATATACCTGCTACCACCATCATCATTACAGTCGTTTACGTCCCACTGCAGGGACACCGACCTACCCTACATTGAGGGTATCCATCCGTAGGTATCCAGGTAGCCATCCGCCACGCTGGCTCAAAGTGGATTGGTATCCATATTGAGCCACATTGATGGATATCACAAGTCTTTCAAATTATTAATTCTAGGACATGCTGGTTTCCTCACGATGTTTTCCTTAACCGTTAGAGCACGTGTTATACTCGTATTTAGAATGCACATACACTTTTCTACGAGAGAACGTTTCTAGTGTACGGCCAGGATTGAATAAATTGATCCCACAACGTCGACTCCTGCGACATCATGATCGCGAATGGGAAGGCGCGGTTCCTCCCACTCGGCCACCACGGGTCTACAACCATTCGTGCTTTAAAACTTGGTCCTGCGCCGTTCCAAGATCTGTGCTCTTTGCCTGGGCATCCTGGCACCGCTTCTGTGACGGCGCTTGTTTGATGAGCTGTAGTATACTTCCTATTATTCTTCTTATTCGGCGAAATATGCAGCCAAGGAGGCGATGCAAGTTGATGGGCAACCTGTTCTTGTTCTTGGTGTTTTAAGATAACATTGGCGAGAGCGCTAAACCGACATGTCGTCCGGTGGTCGTAGCAATACGTCAGTCACAGGCGGTTTGATGTAGGATTAGGAAAAAAATGAGAGTATAGGAAAAGGAAAAGAAAATAGTTTGATTTAAGCTCAGTATTAAAAATAGATCTATCTTAAAAAAGTAAAAGGAAGTTAATTTAATAATTATCATTGATAAGAAGGACGTCCACGTCTTTCTGAATAATAAACTCGTAATATGCAATTGAAACATCCTGTTTTCAACACCCGGTTTTCAATAAAATTTGACCCAGGTGTCAGGTCATTTCCAAGTGGGTCATGATAACATTTAAATAAGCCTATCACTATATCTCTTTGACATTTCGCTGCAACTATTTAATGTCGAAATGACAGCTTAATTAAGTAACTTTTACTTTACAATTAAATGAATAAATTACTATATCAATAACATAACTTTACCTCTAAAAATTCTTTAACCTCCAAAGATAAGAGTCTGAGAAATTTCTTGCACAATTTGTTTTTAAATTAAATGCGTTTACCTACATGTTATACTTAACTTGACATTTTCCTGTGTGGCTGGGCACTACCTCACCCTAGCTTGCCTCGCTACATCAATTACCTTTACAAAAAAAAAAAAAATTAAAAACAGATTAACATTTATTTATTGTTCGTAGACTGACTTAGTAACTTTACTGGCATTTTCGGTAAGAGATGTGCGAATGAAAAGCCAACGTCTTTATTTAGGTTTTTATTGAAGATTTTTTTTCCGTCTTTTTTCGTTTTAATGTAGGCAAATTAAGCGCCTCCTACATCTTTTTGCTACCTATAGTTGCAATAATCTGTACAAGATGGCGTTAGTTGCCTAATTTGAAAAGGGTTTGTCAGTAATTCTCGAAAGACGCAATTGCCCCACAGACGTGTTTGCCCCTGACCCTGATTTTATTAAGAAGTTTGTCTATTTCTTGTCAAAAAAATCGTTTTACCTTGATAAACTCATAGTGCTATATCTAGCTATAGGGTTAGCTTTACGAACGTCGCGGACCCAACTAAGCTAAGATGATTTCAAGCTCTAAAACCAATAACAACAACAACAACTCTTTATTAAAAACATAAAATAATTACAATAGTACTTAAATAAGGCTTAACTAAGTTTTTAATAGGCGGCCTTATCGCTCAAAGCGATCACTTCCAGGCAACCTGAAACCATTTTAGCTTTGGCCCCTTAGCCTCCTCCTAAATCCACTATTCACCTCTAAATTTATATCTACAGGTGTTCGAGCTACTGTCGGCGCTATGCGTGTACAACGCCGAAGGATACGCCCGAGCCGTCGACACCCTTGACCGGTATAAGGTATGTATAAACAAGTTTGTAGAAAAAATTAAGGGTCAATTTCTACCAATTTGATACGGAACCCTAATAATTAAGTTATCTACTGCAGCGCATTCAATGGAGACGAATGAGACGAATATGAAAGTCCCTTTCGTCACCGCGGTTAGAAAGTTAGGGGTGACCAGCGGGAATAACCCAAAATAAATGTCTCATGTCGCATTGTGGAAAACTCTGCGGAGTTCTAATAGATTAGTACCTAGGACTCATTCAAAACGCTAAACTGCTAAATATAAACAAGTTAAATTATTTTTTTGTTATTTTTTTTTTGTTTTGGTCGGCGTTTGACCACCAACTCGCCTGGTGTTAAGCGACGTTGTGGTCGAAGATGAATATTTTCTTGTAATTATTTTATTTGTTTAGATTTAGCTATTTAGTGTTCTAAATAGGGTGTATTACTTATAAATCTAGATACCTTGGCACTCTTCCAACTACTAGGATATTTGTCTATGATACTACGTAGGTTCTACTTCTAAGCCTATTAAAATCTATATATCTATTAAATTCGTCTATGTACTCGCAATACACATATATTAAAAGCTGTCTTCTTCCAGGCACTGAAAAGCGAGCGGTACCGCCTCTCCGTGGTGGTCGAGGAGCTGAAGCATGCCACCACGACGGACTACAAGACGGCGCTCGTGGCGTTCGTCAATTGCCTCATCATCTCCGCGCCCAGGCTGCCCGACAGGATCCGGCTCAGGAACGAGTTCATAGGTCAGATCGGTTATAAGACAATGTTTGCAAGTTGAAAAGACATGTTCTAGAGTTGTTCGTAAGCTGAGAGACATGTTCTAGAGTTTGAGTTACGTGTTAAATACATAACCTTCCTCTTTACTTCGCTGTAATCTGGTAAAATAAACAAGCAAGATGTTCCCTAGTTGTTCCTAAGGAGCGAAAACATATTTTTGAGTTAATGAGCAGCCACTGACATGTTCTCGAGAGGTTTGTAAGCTGATAGACATGTTCTAGAGTTGAAGTAGAGTTAAGTACGTGTTAAAAAGTAACAAGCGAGTGTTCCCAAGTAACCCAAGTTGTTCCTTTAAGTTACATGTTCTCCAATTAAAGAACACAATTTACAATCAAAGGGCTCAATCAATAAGCACTGAGCTGATAGCGTAACGTCTCGCCTGTGGTGGGGTGAGACGCTACCATGACGATACACATCGTACATCCTTTCGTTTCCCTTTGTCCATTTAACATTTAGCTGTCGATAAAAGCTGTCGATTAATAAATAGTATTTACATACATACATACATATCGTCACGGTTTTCCCCCGAGGGGCAGGGGTGTACAACAGCCATACTTCACCGGACGATATTTAGTGCCAAATGTGGCAAGGGGCGAGCATGTCGCCATAAACCGAGCTCCAGTTATGAAGCAGATGACATACAATACGCACATATGTTCACAAATGATTAATGAACAAATAGGTGCGTGCTGTCGGCTGGGTTTGAACCCGCTTCTTCTTCTCCGGCTAGGCTATCATCGCTTTTAATTTCTAATAGTATTTACAACGTGGTTTATATTGTTTAAAACGGGTAATGACATTGCAAGCTACAAGTAAAATGTTCTCAAGTTGAATGTCTACCCAATTTGTGCCTCAAGCCAAGCGTGAGTTAGTTACAGTGCGCAGATCTAATTTCTATTTTTTCCATTACAGGCCTTGGTCTCCTGCCCACGCTCAACAATCTAAGGTAAGAAACAATAAAAATAATGATACCCACTTACAAATAAATGATGTCAACTGTTAACAAGGTTGTAAAAACTAAACAACTAATGTCCTACTAACTATTACATACGTACCTACTTAGAAAAATAAGCAAGCGCCTGTGCTTTTTAATCCTACGAGTATTTCCTTCCATCTACTAATGCTGCGGCCACACATTGATCATATTTGCACCAATCTAGAGCTTGGGGCCAAGACGTGCCTAGATGTGTGTGTGTTTATCAGTCTTTGAACACAAGTTGATATTGAAGCCAATGTTTCAGGCAGTAATAAGGTTCAATATTGGCCATTTCAAATTGAAACCTCAATTCCAAGCTTGGACCCAAAGTTGAACCAATGTAAGGTAAAAAAAAGCCCTTTAATTCGCGAGACAGCCATCAAGATAACGTTTTTATAACTACAAAAATGTCAAAATGACATTTAATGTATGATAGATATGTCATCTTAATGGCTGTCCCGCGAATCAGGCTTATATTTAACGAATTAGAGTAACTATAACCACTTAATTAGAACTAGACGAGACTTCAAAGAGCGCTCACAAAACTTAATAAAAACTCCAATATCATTTACACACTCATGTCTAAGTATTCTTGACAATAAAGCTTGTTGTCTCAAGAGTCATCAAACTATAAATATCATTTATACCAAATACAGATACTCGAATATATTGTCCGTTATTTGTCACCTATCGATTCTTTTTATCGACAATAGCTTTTTTATGGACAATCAACGTTTTTTATGAACGATCGGTTCGTTTTTGTCAGTATTCGTCAGGTTTTTGCGCACGGTCGGTCTCACTCTATAAGGGGAAAAAACCGGATAAAAACTACCGTAACGTAATCGGATTATGGTCATATAACTTTGAATGACTTTAACTGTCGAATGAATAGGTAGGTACTTGTAGCTACTTCGGTTAAAGTTTTCGGGGATAAGCCTAAGTAATTGTCAGTAGGAATCAAGTAGCCTAGTGTTATAGTTTGGTTATAATATTTTACCTAATATAAGTACCTAGACGTAGACCTCTAAATATTATAATGTTTCGTCCAGTCTTCCTCTAGAGATGTAGGATATCCGAAGATAGATATTCTACATCTCCATCTCTCTCATCTCTGCATCATGTCCTTGGTCTGACTTGACGGCCGGTTATGTGGTACTGTTCTCACTACACCAGGTGGTGGTCTGCCTGGGTACCTACGTGACAGAAGGTCCGGGCGTTCTGTCACGTAGGTACCCAGGCAGACCACCACCTGGTGTAGTGAGAACAATACCACATAACCGGCCGTATACCAAAGCAGCCGTGTACCTATTTTGCGAAGATTTTCTATTCGCAATCAAAAAAAAATTAATATACGAGTATACCTGCTTATCTGATTCATGAGTACATTTCTCAACATTAAGAATTTTTGATTCCGATACGCAGCAACTAAACATGAAATCCTGACTCTACAAGCTTCTAGGTATTCTTTTTTAAGATTTTAAGGATAGCTTTAACCGCTTCTGTAAAGATGTCGTATAATCTGGGTCTTTATTTTAAAGCTACAAACAGATACGTAGATCCTTGACGTCATGCTAGGATTCCTTATACGAATCTATAAGTGATCAGAAACTTTACATGATGAATTCCTGAAGTAATTCAATCCTTTCCTCCTAAATCTATCCTCAAAGCCAGAACCCCCAACTGGCCAAACCCCGACCGAACAATAAACCACTATGCTCGAAGACTTCTTACATCAAAACTAAAACACGCATGCGTAGGCGCATCCGACCCCAAATATGGCGCGCGAGCGACGCAGTGAATAATATCCAGATTGTAAGTGGAAAAACGTGAATAAGACGATGTTTCACGCTTTTAATTATGTGCCTAAATATGGAACAAACTTCATGTTCATATTGAGATAAGAAGTATTCAAGATCTGTTTGCATCGAGTGGAAAATCGCCCTCAGAACATCCCTACATAAAAAAATTATACATGTAGTTGAATATGTAGTGCAGTTGGGTGTAGTTTTTGTTTTCCTTTGTCGTAATCGTAATTTGTTTACTCATATCTCCCTTATCATTATAATATGTCATAGTTTCAAAGCTTATAGTCTTTTTATCCCACTGGTATAGGTCTCTTACTGGACTTCGATACGCAGCGCCTAAGCATGAAATCCCGATTATCGTTATCCCTTAGTAACGCTTTACTTCATAACTATGGCCATAGAACACGTGAGTGCTAATCACTGCAGTGCCATCTGTATCTGGCTAAAACCTTATACAATCTTTTATTTCTAACTGTGATATCTACTCATAGATCGGTCCAAGATGTTATAGAATCCTTTATCCTCTTACTGTGCCATCTGCATCGATCCAAGATGCTCTAGAATGTTCTCCTCCTTCAGACATGAAGCCAGCAGCCACCCGGACCTGGGTGTCCAGCTGGACGTGTTCGAGGAGCAGCGTGAGAGCGATGAGGCGCAGGGCCCGGGCGGGATCAACCTCAACTCGCACTTGGACGTCTTCTACGCTATACTGAAACAGGTACATACTGGTTGTTACTATTGTTGAAATCAAACGAGCAGCGCTGTGAGCAGGCCTCATTGTAAACCGACGATCTAAAAAAGCCCACGGGAAGCGAGCAATGCAAGACCAACCATCTTGGACATCCTTAGAGAAAGTATTTTTTATATAGTTGTTACAAAAACTCTGTTCTATAATTGAACGGCACCGACACACTTATATGTACTCATTCAAAAATATCAAAAAAAAAAAAATTAGCAATACTTAGCTATGACCGGTTTGAGGACGCAAGAAAAAATGGAAATTTTGCAAAACTGTTAATTAATCTGTATGTTTACAAATAAAACCGACGCGATTAGTGGTTGCATTCACGCTATTACCTAGGAGGGTGCAGTGCCATATGTGTTTATAGTCAATATTTAATTTAAACTAGCATACTTGCATCCTCCGATCGATACTGGATGCGCATCTCGTGGATATAACAGGGTTTTTGAAACACCCTGATGACCCGACGTTTAACCTGATATCAAGCGACGTTGTGGTCTAAGGTGAAGCCCGAAAATCTAGACAGTAGTTACTTAATTAATCTGGTCTCGAAGATACCTGGGCTGTAGTTTGTCGTTGAAATAAAATAATGAAGTTGATATCTTATGCAGTTTTATTTAATTTTCAAGGTGTCAGACACTCCCCAAGAGATACCATTCCTGAGCATCCTGCAGCATCTTCTGCGGATAGACCCCAAGGAGCCAGTGAGCGACATCGTGTGGGACACCGCGGAGACGTTGGTGCACCGAGCCACCTTGCTGGAGTCCCGGGAAGATGCTGCCAAGCTGCTGCGAGCTCCAAGCGTTCAGGTGCGTTTTTAGAAGTTTGAACTAACCATGTCTTAGAGCAACATTTTTGTGGGTCATTTATGAAACCAAAATATACACCAGATTCAGCTGCAAAGGCAACTATTTAGCTATATATATGTCCAAACAAAGCCCCAGTTAAAACATTGAAATAACTGACAAGTTACCAAAAACATTTTGAATCAGTATTAGATCATAAATAAAACTAAGGTTTCCGTATCGTTGCAGGCCAAAATGGGCTGCTCGTGTCAGCACAGAGACATTTCAAACGGTAGGAAGCAGAGTCTCCAGCGCGCGCTGTCTCCGCCGCCGCCGCCGCCTGCGCCTGCGCCGCCGCCACCTTGTAAGTGATGGTCAACTTCAGCGAAATAGCGTTTCCAGATCATCTATTGTGTTGGAACAGACATCGTAGCCAGTTACTAAAACTTTTTTCGTTTATGTTTGGCTCCATACATTTCAGTAAAGCTTACGTACCTACTTGACGTACTTTTTCGTTAACTATCAAAACTCATGATAAGCTCCCAGGCTGTTTATCACTTTTAGTGATTCCATACGTTTATTTGTCAGTGTTTCTTACTTTATTTGATGTCCCCAGGTATCCCACCGCCCCCGCCCTGCCTGCCCCCGCCCCCGCCCTGCCCGCCCCCGCCCCGCGGCCCCCCGCCGCCCCCCGCGCCCCCCTCCACCCCTACGCCCCCGCCCGCCCCCGTCGTGGACATCAAGCTCCCGCAGCAGGAGACTCCCATACCGAAGACCAAGATGAAGACGATCAATTGGAACAAGATACCTAATAATAAAGTGAGTTTAATCCTTTAAGTTTCTTGATATTGCTACACAACAGTTAGCCGATATACTTGTAATTCGTAGTTGCTTTAAACTTCACCAGCTGCACCAGGCGGTGTTTTTCGTTTTTAACCACGACTTTAGTAGTCTATGTGTCTATGTGCTATTCCAGATAATTTAGATTCTATCTATCTGTACGCCGTACAATACAACCGTTGTACTGCCGTTCTGACGTGATTGAGTAACAAACATTCATCCATTTATACTTTAGCATTTATAATCCTCGTGTGATTTTGATGCCCTGGTGCGCCTCACAGAATGACAATCTATATACAGTAGACCAGAAGTCTTTATACAGAAAAAGAAGGCACTGTAATATATTTTGTTATATATATCCAGCAGTGAACCTAACCGATGTGCTCTAATAAATTAAACTTGTAAAACATGTTTCTTAAACAAATCTCTAGTGTATTTCCGCTTTAAAAACTGTTTCGCTTTTCAGGTCATAGGGCAGAACAACATCTGGTCGCTAGTAGCATCCAGCCACAAGCACTCGCCGAAGACGGAGCTCGACTGGAGCGAAATTGAAGGACTTTTCTGCCAACAGGTAAACACATATTATTGTCCGAAGCTCTGAGCTCTGAAAGGAATTTTTGAATTATTGTTGCTCACAACTTTGTCAAATTGTGGTTTTGGTTAAGTGGCATTAGCTGTTACATCAGTAAGTATGTACGTACGAACGTTACCGTCCAAAGTCTGTTAATCAGGCTAAGTAGACAGTTTCTTTTGATCACATTAAGTTTAGCTTTCCTCCAAACTTCAGTACGAAATGGTTCCTAGTTTTTCGCCAAAAGCCATTTATCTTTTACTTTGCAACTTGATTCAAGATTGACTTATTCACTACTATATGTTTGTTAACAGATCCAACCAACTGGTTCAGCAGGCTCGTCTCCTCGACTAGGCCGGAGCCCTATCTGCGATACCTCAGGCGAAAGGAAGCCGAGGAAAGAGTCTTCGGAGATCACACTTCTGGACGGGAAAAGGAGCTTGAATGTGAACATCTTCTTAAAGCAGTTCCGAAGGTAGATTTTAAATGTGACGAATGCAAAATATGCTTTTGGGTGCAAGTGGGCTATGTGAAACTGGGCTATGTGCATTTAATAAAGAAAGAGAGAAAGAAACAATTTATTTAAAGTAGGTATCTTTATTTAGTGGCCTAATTCACGCATAACGATGAATTCTAGAGCCTTTAGATTAATTCACTGGAACCCACTAATATTAGGTATATTATTCTAGTCAAGTCCAATAAGTAAAGTAAACTGACTAAACGGTGTTTTTTCACGTGTCTAGAAAACCTGACAATGTCACTGTCAATGGAAAATATTTTTCATGGTCAAATCTTCTTCATTCTAGCTCGAATGAAGACATAATCCAGCTCATCCGGGAAGGCTCCCACGATGACATCGGCACTGAAAAGCTGCGCGGTCTACTGAAGATCCTGCCTGAAATAGACGAGTGCGAGATGCTGAAGGCTTTCACCGGAGATGTGAACAAGCTGGGGAACGCTGAGAAGTTCCTTTTACAGCTGATACAGCTGCCGAAGTGAGTGGTCTACTCGAGTAAACTTAAAAGAACATTCAAACGGTCAATCAAAATAGAACTTTTAGACTCTAGATCTTTCTTTTTTCTGCTTGTTTTGTTTGTGTAAAACTAAGGTATAGGTGTTGGTTTACAACAGTTTAATCAAATAAGATAATATTGTGATGATGTTGTACATACATAACAAATCGTCAGCCCTTTCCCCCGAAGGGGCTGGCAGAGGTGTATTACAACACCCACACTTCGTCGGACGAGATTCATTCCCGAATGTGAGAGGGGGCGAGCCTGTCGCCATACACCGGGCTCTAATTATGTTAACAATAAACAAATTGGTGCGTGCCTTTGGCTGGGATCAAACCTGATCCCTCTGGTTTGAGAGGCGAGCCTTCTGTAACTAGGCTATCATCGCTTCCATGATGATGTTAAAATGAGAGTTATAATATTTTCCAGCTACAAGCTCCGCATCGAGGGCATGCTGCTGAAGGAGGAGTGGCCCTCCACGGCCGGCTACTTGGAAGGCGCCATCAACTCAATGCTCATGGCGGGGGATGATCTGATGTCTTCTAGAGCTCTGCAGGTCAATATACCTAATGTTTTTGAGGTCTTATTGGAGAACCCCCCAAAAAATAGAATCTCATCGCAAGAAGCTCTTTCTATTTAAACTAGTGACAGTTAAATTAGTGGCAAACAACCCTAACAGCTTCATCACGTTAGCGATTTGCGAGCGATTTAAAAGCGAGGCGATTGTGCAACATATTGCCACGTGCTCGCGGATAACTTGCCGCGCGATCGCCTCGCAGAATGTTCAATCACACTAGCGATTTCAAATCGCTAGTGTGATTGAGCTTTCAATTAGATCTGAATGTGACGACAATATAAGCCTTTTCTAGATTCAATACATTGATCAATAAGTATAGGAAGCACCTTGCTTTCACTACCAAAGAATAAAGATCCAGTACTGTCCACTACTGTTTTTTCTATTTAAGACACAAGAGTATTTTCTCACAGTCATTTCTTCTTTTACCCTTCAGGAGGTTCTATACATCGCGCTGATAGCCGGTAACTTCCTAAACGCGGGCGGGTACGCGGGCGGAGCCGCGGGAGTCAAGTTGTCTTCACTGCAGAAGTTGCCTGACATTCGGGCCAACAAACCTGGCATGAATCTCATGCACTACGTCGCCATGGTAAGAAATACATTAAGAAACATTACTAGCTGCTCCCCGCGGTATTACCCGGGATTTAAAGGTTTCCTATGTGCTATTTTAGATTATAATCTATCTCTGTGCAAAATGTCATTCGGATCCGTTCAGCCGTTCTGACGCTATTGAATAACAAACATCCATACATCCATTCAAATTTTCGCTTATGTAATTAGTGCGATTCGACAAAATTGATGCTGATCAAACAATTTTACTCGATTGTAAGTTTCGAAGTAACTGTAGGTATCAAAACATTAATCCCATGACAATGGTTATATCCCATAAAGACGGTTTTATCCACAGATCTAGGATGTAAAAGATCGACAGTGACAATTCGATAGTGATACAAAAAAACATTTGCGCATGCGTGAGTAAATTAGTGTTGTGAAAAGTACTTATTAATTTATCGATTGACCAAAAATGGTCCTCCGGGTGCTTGTCGATAAATATAATCTTTCGCATACCAATTGAGTTGTTTTTTGTTCCAAGTATAACACCGCTGCTGAGCTAAAATGAATATTAATCACTAAACGGGTGTTAAGCTAGGCGGAAGAGTTAGATATCAGTGTCGCCATGTATCTAAATTAACATAAGAAAAGTAAATAATAAGATCAACATAATACTATCCTAGTAATTCGCTTCGAATTGTGACCCTTGACCAAATTTACTCGTATACGGATTGGGATAAGTAATAATACTTATCTCATTGGTTTTGTACATTTATTTATAATTTACATATATATTATTTAATTTAATTAAATATAATTAAATTAGACTTGGATGTAAGACACCCAAAATGTGTAAATTGAATTAAAAATGATGATCAGAAATTGAAGGTATAATATATATACATGTATATATGTACTTATATATAATACAAAAATGTTTTACGCCTCATCATTCAGTACAAACTCGCAAGAATGTCAATTTACTTTTGATGGCATTGATTCAAAAATGTATGCTTTGTTTATGTATTGCACCCATCGCCTACCTAATGAACTTTGATAAAAACTATCGATAATAATGACGTCATCTTTTTATCCATCTCTAGTGAAAATCGAGCGTAAACTAACTAATATTTTAATGCTGAATTTCATCACCAATTCTGCTTTCATCTAGGAAATATAAATGTTACGAAGAAACGACAACAACATACCGCTGGTAAATCGGTTTTTGGAACCAATTTATGTTATGTTTTAGACAAAATTTAGACAAAAACATCACAATGGAATTTTCATATTTACCCATGAAACGACAAATTTTGTGGGTTACATCTTGGATTCACATCACAATTGCTAAACTCACAAGATGACATAACTGCATTTAGTTACAATTGCTCTCTTTTGAGTCTATTTATAATTATTTTAGTAAAAATATAAATCATAGGAATTTTCGCGTGTTCCCAGGTGGCGCGCTGTCATTAATGACAAAAGAAAAATTGACTAACATTTTATTTGTAGGCGACCTCTTTCTCTCTTGTGGAGTTTACATTTCGATGGAGACTCTGTCCCACGCTTCGTTGGTCTTTTGCGAAGCAAAAAAAAATCTTAGGTCTGTGGTTAGTGTGTGTGTGTGTGTGTGTGTGTGTGTGGCTAGTATGAACCGTGGACAAATTGTCTTTCCACCGTTTTATCCGATTAGATGTGACAAAGCTATAATACGGATATGTTTGTCTCTTTTGCTAGCTGCTAGTGCCAGCCCTGCTGGAGTCCATCTCATGTGGAATCGGCTACAAAATCTTTGTTGGATAAACCCGACTCAGGGTTAACAATTAAAAAAAGCCATGAAACCGGCTCGTAACTCATTAGAATTCCAAAACACAAATACCTATAACCTTTTCGCTTTAGTTAGGCGATAAGGCCGCCCTTGTCCTGCCGAATAATAATTGACTTTCTTTGTTTTTTTTTTTGTTTTTTTGGTGTGCAATAAACATGTATTGTATTGTATTGTATACTTTCTTTTCTTGCCAGCAAGCCGAACGCAAGAACAAAGAGCTGATTCACTTCGCAGACGACACTCATGTGCTGGAAGAGGCTGCTAAAGCCTCCGTGGAGCAAGTCCACAACGAGATCAAGACCCTGGAGACCAGGATCCGAGCGCTGAAGAGAGAGATCCAGCTCCCGAACACTCAGGCGGATATCAAGGAACAGATGGGAGACTTTCTTCAGGTACTTATTTAAGTTCTCTTGTACGCATTTCTTTCTATTTAAATCTATAAATTTATTTATAGATGTGACCAAATTCACGTGCCGAATAACGGCAAAATAGGGGAAAAACATAATTTAAAATACTTACATAAACCTACCATTGTAATACTTAGGTACCCTATTTCACAAGCTTTTATTTAGTAAATACAGGGTTATCGATATAGGGTGTAGTTAGCCAAAAGGGGGTCATTGTACCTACTCATCATTATGAACAATTTTTACTATGGAGCCAAAATCTCGTTAAAAATCAGCTGTTCCATACTTTTTCGGCTTAGCACCCCCTTTCCTAAAAGCCCTGTATATTTCATTTCATTTCATTTTTGCGTTATAGACCATAATTGTAGATTGGAAGTTGCTACGGTTTACCACAAAGTGTATTAAAAATACATAATTCTTGATTCCCTAACAGGTGGCCGAACAAGAAGTTTCAGCGTTGAATAAAGACATGGAGGAGGTAGAGAGCATCAGGAAACACCTTTCTGAATTTTTCTGCGAAGATCCAGTTTCCTTTAAGCTTGAGGAGTGCTTCAAGGTAAAGTTTTCACACATTTGCTTTCACTGAGCTTTTTATGAACAGCGAATGAGGGGCAGAGAGAGTAAGTGAGTGAAAGGCAAGCTGTGTTTGTGTGTGGTTTTTTGGGTTCTTATTATTCTTTCGTATATAACCAAGCCACTGTATGATCTTACAACTTGTTGTGAGACGAATACTGTGCAATAAAACATCGCCAATGGCAATGAGCCATCATCGTTGTGAGCAGTGTTGGCGATGTAATACACTGTTCCAACATTAGACAATCAACCTCTCGTGATCTTAATACCTAATTTAGAGCGTTTCATTCCCTCAGTACCTACCATTATAAGATAATATGATACATTGTCACGCCCTTCCTCCTTTTGCCATTGTTAGATGAAGTAAATTATTCCTCTTTTTACAGACGTTCGTACAGTTCTGCACGAAGTTCCGATCAGCAGTGAGCGACAACGAGCGACGTCGTGCAAACGAAGAGCAGGCAGCGGCTAGAAGGCGAGCGCGAGACGCCGCTGCTTCTAAGATCAAGACTACTGGTGAGTGTCCTGTTCACAGAGGAACTGTTAACACCAACGAGTCAATCAATATCAATATTGTTTTGTTGACTGTAGGTGGTATGTGGTCAGAGGAAAACCTTGCTTAAAGATTACTTAACTTAATTAGACAAATGCATAGAGTAGAATAGATAAGTGTTTCGCAAGGGTTTTTAACAGAACAAAAGCGTCAACTCTTAAGACAAATTGGCATTTGTTTATCCATCAAATTGCCGGACTAAAAAGATTGCAGGCAAGTAGATCATGAAAGTACCATTGTTGGGTTCAAAAGTGGCTCAAATTAATCTAAGATTTATGAATTATTTTTTTATAATGAGGATTTATGATGGTCTCCGTTCGAGATGAACTACTACAGTTGATGAGAATACTGTTAGGTAGTATTGAAGATACTTTCGTGCTGTTGTTTTTCGAAGTAAAAGACACTTACGCAGTGTCTTTACACGTGTCGATAACCAACTAAGACAGTTTAACAGATATTCAGTGCTAGTAGCTAATTGTCAGTTGCACCATCTTTGCGGCGTCCTTTATCTCTCTCTATCCCACATGAGCCGATAGCGATCTATCAGTCGATTCTCGAGGAATTACCGAACAGTTGTGAGATAAGTAGATATATCTTCGAGCTCGTCTCTAGTCCTCGTGACGGTTCCAGGCGGCAGCAGCGTGTGCAGCACGCCGGTGTCGGAGTGCGAGTCGCTGATGGAGTCGCTGCTGCTGGACATCAGGAACGGGCTCGGGCGGCGCTCGCTGCGGCGCCCGCACGACCCCTCGCCTTCTCCCGGTATGTCCTGGCTTTAACCCAGCCAGTTTTAAGTTTTAGGCACACTCTTGTGCGACAAAACAGTGTGGTGATTCACCATACATTGATTGCACTCTGAAGCTCGACATCTTTCAACTGACTAGTGGAATTGAGGAGTCCCTCAATTCCCCGTGTGCCCGGGGGGCACACCTCAAATTTACACTTTTTGTATTACAGTAGTGTCAAAAATAGACAATTCATTCAAATTTTAAAAAAAATTGCTTAGTAGAATCGAGGCCCAGTACGACAAACTATGTCGATATTCAGTCAAGTCGTTTGTAACCGTTTCTTCAATGGCCAACCTCCATGTGCATATTCAATGGAACCGCCACCAATATTACAGGCCTACCGCTAACTCAATCTCCATCCCACAGATGTGACTCCGACGGGCAGCCTACGCAGGCGCAGCCGCGCCAGCCCTGGGGAAGGCGATGAAGAGGGCTTATTGGAGTTCTTGAGACATTCCTCGCCAGCTGCCAACGATCTGCGGGAGAGAAGCGCCTGGGGAAGCTTGGGTAAGAAATGTACCTAATCGACTGAGCGAGTGAGGTTTCAGAGTCTACTGAAACAAATTTGGCTTGTCCGATCTTCAGTACAATACAATACAATACAAAAACTCTTTATTGACACCAAATACAACATAAATCTAAACAAACACTCAAAGATATAGGCGCAATGGGCGGTCTTATCGCTTAAGAGCGATCTCTTCCAGACAACCTTTTGATGGAATAAAAACATTACGATTAAGCATGGACGGTGGTGTGTGCTAAAGAAAATAATAATAATAATAGCAAAAAAAATATTAAATTTACTTACAAATTTGAGAATAATAATAAACTTACATACTAATACCTACATAAATAATTTTACTAAATAAACATACCAGTCATAAACATACACAAGGACCTAAATCAATAAATAAATTAATTTAACATTTAAATAGTAAAAAAAGCAATCTTCACGAAATGTTTGATGCGAGTACATTTTTTTAAGTACAAATATAAGCAAATTGTTTCTAGTGTTGCGATGTCACAGCTTGAGGTGAACTACTAGTGTAGTATCTTAGCAATTTTATTAATTTAGATTTTTCTTATTCCAGATCGTTCGTGGTCCCGGCGCGCCCCGGTCCGCGCAAAGCTGGAGATCCCGGAGCGGGAGCGGGAGCGGCCCGCCTCGCCCCGCGCGCCGCCCTCCCCCGCCCCGCAGCCGGAACCCGCCAAGCCGAAGTATCTACTTTAAACAATTTATTTTTGTTTATTTTCTCTCAACTTTTCCTTTTGGTGTACCCCAGGGTTCCGATTTGGGATCTATTTCATTCTAAATTTTAGAAGCTAAACGAAAAGCATGATTTGGTATAGGTATAGGTAGTTGTTCAAATTTTGCGACAGCTTTACAAACTACTTTTATGTTATGCCGACCTAGTGTCGCGAAATCGTTTGTCACGCTAGAGTGATGCTTTCGGTGTGTTGCACTACCGTGCAGTCGAACTCCAGTGCATCGCAGTTCAGATAGTTTGCACTAGCGTTATTCGCAATTCCATTTGTCGTGCTCACGTAAATGACTCATAAGAAACTGATTCTTATAAAATTTTGATATAATACTACATTAAGATAACCGTGATATTTGTGTGGCAACTTTTCTTTATGTTTAAGCCACATGGTTTTAGTGTTAAGTTTATGGTTTGATTGTCTTCTAAGAAAAGGTAGCAGACGCTCAATTTGCTATTGGCGGCCAGGTCAAATATTTGTAAAGGCTATAGATTATTTTATACATTATTGGGATGCAGATTCAGATTGTCTAGCACCAGTGATGAATGAAATACAGCTCCAGAACCACACCCAGTGTATTTTGATAACGATCGACTTGCCATACCATCGACGCCACTGAAGCATCTATGCCAGCGCCCCAGAGCCTCACTCCGAAATTTCAAGGAGTTGGGTTGGCTCGGGTAGATGCTGGTAGGGGGAAATGCACAATACACCCCAAGCGGGACGTCAGTGTAGGACTTATCGCCCTCAATTTGAATAAGAAGACCTGCCGTTTATTTTCATTTTGTTATCTCAATTCTCTACTAAACTGCAGTATTTTCCAAGCCAACGGCTGTGTAAAGTGAACTTTTTTGTTGGTTTAGAGAGTGGCGGCAGAAGATCGAGTCGTGGCTGCGCGCCAACAGCGCGGAGGAGCGGCGCGAGGCCGAGCTGCGCGGCCGCGCGCGCCGCCTGCAGGCCAACCGGCGCTCCTTGGAAAACGACTCCGGTACTAGCCCTTTTTTTTACCCAGGTTAAACCTTTTATAGGTACCACTCTGCCTCGGGTGGGCAAGGTGGTTATGTGGGGGTCTCCGCCCTAGTGGCGGCATACCCACTAAAAACCCCACTAAAACCCCCCAGGGTTTTTAGTGGTCTTCTCGGCGCCCATGTCTCGGGGCTACGATGACACTTTTGCACTCGACCGCAGCCCCGACGACGCTGGTCCCCTAGGACCCTTCCCGTTTAGAAGTTAGTTTACTTCGTTCTTTCTTCGAGAGCACACGGAAGCACCGCGCGCGCCACCTCAGGGGTTACACTTGTCGGGTGACGGACCCCCCCGGGTCCGCTGCCCAAGTCCCCTGTTATGGAGGTTGGAGGAGAGCGTGAAAGATCTTCGTCGCCCGGCTCTCCGGCGGCGCATTGGAAGATCTCTCGATCTCTCGCAGCCGAGCATTGATTTCACCAGTGCTGGTAGCGAGAGATCGCTTCCCACAACTGAGACGAGGACACCTCGCTCATTTGCCCAAGCTGGGCACTCCTCCACGGTGTGCTTCGCCGTGTCCTCGACGCAGCTACAATGGTGGCACGCGGTCGTCGGTTCCCTTCCGGCTGTACGGCACAAGTACTTCCCGAAGCATCCATGCCCGGAAAGCACCTGCACAAGCCGGAAGGTAAGCGAACCGTGTGCCCTATCTAGCCAGTTCTCGAGGACAGGCCTGACAGCCTCGACGGTCCAGCTTTCAGTTCTAGGTTGGGCTAGTTGCTCCTTCCATTCTTCCAGCATGGACCGACGGGTGTGGATCTTCCACACTTCAACCTCCCTTGATGCTGGACTTTGTCCACGGTGACGGAGCCCCGTGCGCCATGCGTACATATTTGCATGGACCTCCGCCTCCAAGTCCCAGGGAGGCGACCCGGCCAGAAGACACGCTGCCTCTGTGGATACTGTGCGGTATCCCCTTACCACCCCGATGGCCATAGCCCGCTGTGGTCGCCTTATAAGGGCAACCGTCCGGTTATCCAGAGCGTCCGCCCATATAGGCGCCCCGTACAGAGCCATGGACCGGACGACTCCGAAATAGAGGCAACGGCTGCTAGCCTTTGGTCCTCCCAGATTAGGCAGTAAGCGCCTAAGTGCCCCAGCCGCGCCCATCAACCTGGGGACCAGCCGCGCGAAATGTTCCCTAAAGTTCCACCTGCCATTGAGGTAGAGTCCCAGGTACTTCATTCTGGAGTCCACGTTAACACGCGTTCCCCTGATGGAAATGTAAGCACCTCTTGGAAGTGCCCGGCGGGGACCGTGGAAAACAAGGGCCTCCGACTTTTTAAGCGTCACCTTGAGTCCCAGCATCTCTATCCTTCCCACCACATGCTCCACCGTAACTGTGGCAAGACGGGCAGCCTCCTCGAAGGTCTTGCCCCGGGCAGTCACAAGCGTATCATCTGCATAGCAGTGACATTTGCGCCCGGATTGAGAACTACTCTCAACACCCAGTCGTATCTAGCCGAGCCCTTTCTTAACCCCACACGCATAAACGACGGCGTGTTACAAGTTTGGCGTGTCTGTATGTGTGTGCGTATGTGTGTGTGGCATCGTAGCTCCCGAACGGATGAACCGATTTTGTTTATTTATTTTTTTGTTTGAAAGGTGAATTAGTCAGGTGTGTTCTTAGCTATGTTGGAGTTGGGAGTGTTGAGCTGATCAAGATTGGTGTGGGAGGTTTTTAAATTTATGAATTATACTTGTTCATTTATTTATTTCCTACTTGTTCTTGTTCCTATTTTATCAAATTATCAAATCAATTCAATTTATTATGGTTTAGTTTGATGACAATTTGGAGCAAAAACAATTTGCCTATTTAGATAAATAGACAATAGACAAATATTTATTTGTAGCAAAAACAAGAAGATAGGTAGTTAAATTTCGGGAGCACTTAATATGTTTTTTAAAAACTAAAATAAAACTAGTAGAGTAGTGTTGCCGATTCTGAGGCAAGGAATATAATGATGAAAACTTAAAACTAGAGCCCGAAGGCAGACTTACAACTAGGCCGGTGGTCCGGCTGCGAGAATGCCGACTCGGCGCTGATAAGGCTCGCACCGGTGCGGCCGCGTCTAGACGCTGACGAAGGCATTCCCGACTCTTAGTCTAAGCAAGTAGGGGCAGGGGGATGCATAACTCCTCCATCCCTAAGAGAGAAATTATCGGAATGTTCGATTGGAGAACTTTTCCGGTAATTTCGTAAAACATGAATTATATTTTTGCGAAAAACATATATAAGACTTACACATATGCTTAATACTAGAAAGCCGGAAATGGCGTAAACTAAAACACTATTAGAGTCCATTTCTCTTTTGGGTTCAAACACTTCACTGTTTTTTAACACAAATGACAAATACTTAAGGTCGTCGAGGTTTGTATCGCGTATGTTAAGTGTAGGTGCACTTGATAGATTTGTATTCGTCTGGAATGCTGGAAGGCTGATATATCGGTGAGTTGTAGGAAGGGTCAAATCGGTTTTCTATCGTATTTCATTTTTCTGCATGCGTCACAGGAGTTAATAATAGCTGAGGTAGTTTCTTCCATTTTGTTCCAGAAGTAACTTCTTTTTAGTCTTACCAGTGTCTCTTTGATTCCTCTGTGGCACGTCTTTCCTTGGTGATATTTTAGAACTATTTCTTTCTGCTCATTCTCATCTTCCACGTATACTACTCGTTCTGTACACTCGTAGAGTTTTATCGTGTCTTTCTTGAATAAGGAAATTACTATATTACTAAATTGTCGGCGATGTTGATTTTCTTCAAAATAAATAAAATACTTTATTTTGGGTCTTATGTACTCCTTGAGAAATTCTTTGACTAATTCTGGATTGTTTGTGGGAAGAAAAACTTCTAAAATTTTATGTTTGTTGTGGGAAATATCCTTAACTTGAGTTTCATTTTTAAACCATGAAAATACGAGAATTTGATTCGGCTTGGTGTCGATAGCTTCATGTAATATGGGTATTCCAGTTGATTCTAAGTCGTCTGCTGAATGGATAGTCTGCGTTCTGCTGCTTCCAGATGCAGAAGGAATGATTGGTCTTTCAATTAAGAGTTCAGGAAGTTCTGCTGTGTCTGTGTCTGAATCCGATATTGTGATAGAGCTAGCGGACGTTGTGGAAGAGTTACTTCTTTGGAGTTCTCTAATTTTCTTTTTCTGTTTCTTCTTGTTTTGACCTACGTTTACTGCCATTGAGTTTCCTTCTTCTTCTTCTAAGACGTTGAGCTTAATTCTGCTTAAGGCATCTGCATTTGTATTCTGTTTGCCGTTTTTGTAGATAATTTCAAAGTCGAAGTCCTGAAGGCGTAGTCTCCAGCGTGTGAGCTTACTGTTTGGGTCCTTAAGGGAGTTCAACCAGGCTAGGGGTCGGTGATCAGTGTATATATAGAATTTTTTTCCATAGAGATATGGTCGGAAGTGTTTTGTTGCCCAGATAATGGCCAACAGTTCCTTTTCTATTGTACTGTATCTAGACTCAGTGTCGCTCAGGGTTCTACTTGCGTATGCTATTGGTTTATCGCTGTCAACTTGTCCTTGAAAGAGTACGGCTCCTAGGGCTACGTTGGAAGCATCAGTGGTTAGAATGAATGGTTTCTCAAAGTCGGGGTATTGTAAGAGCGGTGCGTGAGTGAGTAGCTCTTTACATTTATTAAAAGCGTCGATGTAATTTTGGTCAATTATAATTTTATTTCGTTTTTTTAAACAGGCTGTTAGAGGCTGGGTAATTTTTGCGAAATTCGGAATAAAGCGTCGGTAATAACCTACTAGTCCGAGGAAACTTTTAATTTCCGTGGTAGTTTTTGGGATCGGGAAATTTAACACTGCTTCTATCTTGTCGTTATTAGGTTTTAGTCCGTCTCTTGTAATTGTGTGTCCAAGATATAGCACTTCTTTTCGTAAGAATTCTGATTTGTCTAACTGTATTTTCAGGTTGGTCTGTCTGAGTCGGTCAAAAACTAGACGTAGTTTTTGGATATGTTCTTCTAGACTGGATGAGAAGATGATGACGTCATCCAGGTACACCATGCAATGTAGCCCTTGCAGTCCACGAAGAACATGATCCATTGTTCGCTGGAAAGTAGCGGGGGCTGTTTTCAAGCCAAATGGCATTCTTAGAAATTCGAAATGTCCATTTTGTGTGCTGAAGGCAGTCTTTTGTCTATCTTCTTCTTCAACTTCTATCTGGTGATAGCCACTTGCTAAATCTATTGTTGTGAAGTAAGCACTTTTTCCTAGTTTATCAAGCAAGTCGTTTATATTTGGTAGGGGATATTTATCGTCTATCGTTATCTCGTTAAGGCGTCTGTAATCAACGACCATTCTGTATTTTCTTTCTCCTGACGCATCTAATTTCTTGGGTACTAAGTGGACTGGGGCATTCCAAGGGGAATGAGATTCCTGAATTACGTTATCTTGTAACATTTTTGTTACTTGACGGTTTATTTCTTGGGCTTGTGTCGGGGCTAGTCTATATGGTCTTACATAGATTGGGTCTTCATTCTTAGTCCGTATATTATGTTTAACTTGGTTTGTAAAGGTCAGCGGTAGTTGTTCGCAATAGAAGATGTTTTTGTATTCTTTGCAGAGTTTGAAGATTTTCTCTTTTTCTTCTTTATTCATGTGGTCTAGTCTAATTTTCTTTAGGTTTTCTTCTAATATTTTCTCTATTTCTATTCCGCGATTGTTTGTAGTAAGGTTAATATTATACTTCGCTTCCGGGTGGTAATTAACCACTTTTAAGGGTTGCTTCACTGTTATTTTCACTGGTTCGTTTGAGGTGTTTTGGATAACTGTGGTAGCGTATCCGTTAACGCAGTTTACTAAGGCGCTGGGCATACGTACGCCAGGGCCGAATTTTCTGTAGTCAAGTATTGCGTTGCCTGAATATTGGTCATTGGGTAGTTTGACACGTTTTTCAGTTCGGGCTTGAATTTTCACTTCGTAATTTAAATTTTTATTTATAATTGGAATAATGGTAGTATTTGTTTTCAGAACCGAATTTTTCAAATCTATTACTGCATGCAATTGCTCTAATAGGTCGTTTCCTATTAATCCGTCATAGCGTTGGTCGACGTCATAGACGTAAAATTTATGGTACTCGTTGCTTTGGAAAGTCGGTAAAAGCGGAATTTCTATGACCTCGCTGTGGTTGCTTGATGCGTGCGTGCTAACTACTTGGAAGGGTTCATGCCGGAGGTGGTAATAGAAAAACTCGTAAGCTTTTCGGGGGCTTATGAACGAGTGCGTACTCCCGGTGTCTATCATCAGTTTTGCGTCTATTTCAGGTATATAAATATGGGGTAGTTTCAAGGTGGGGTCGCAATTCAGTTCTATGGTCTCTGTTCCGTAGAGGCCGGTGTATGAAAATTTTCCAGGGATTCCTAAAGGGTTTCCATTTGTGGCATGTCTGTATATGCTTCAGCTTCAGTTTCGTACGCGTCTTCAGCTACCTCGTACATGTCGGGGTTGTAGCCGTAGAAGTCTTCGTAGCCTGTCGTGTCGTAGATCTCGTTCACCTTGAATCCTTCTCGCGGTTTCAGTGCTGTCCTCATTGTCGCATCGGACGCTTGTAGATGCGGAGGGTTGATTTGGGGTAAATTGGGTCTGTAGCCCATCGGCTGCTGTTATGTCATCCCTTGAAGGGGTTGTTGGGTGAAATTAGACCTGTAGCCCGTTGGCTGCTGTCCAGTGCCAAACTGTGGGCGGTAACCGAGTTGAGGTTGGTAACCGAGTTGAGGGCGGTAACCGAATTGAGGGCGGTAACCGAATGGTTGTATTGGAGCCTGCGGCTTAATTAATGTAGGTTGATTTCCAAAAATTTTAGGTGTGACGTTTGGTATTAATGACGTTGGTTTAAATGACGGCTGGTTTGGGTTAATCCCAAATTTAAATCCTTGAGGAGGGTTTTGTTGCGTGGTTTGTTTAAATGTGGCATTATGGCTATGGTTACTATTACGGGCGTCGTAAATTCGCCTACGCATATTGTATTGATCGGAAAAGTTTACCTCTTCTAAAACTACGCTAAGGGCGTCCTCTAGGGTCGCGGGAGATTTAAGTCTGACTATTCTTACCATGTCCTCTGGTAAATTATACAGAAAAACGTTGAGTGATGTATTATTGTATATAATTGCTTTAGCCCGTTTGAGTTCTACGTCGCTTAACATGTTTACTTTAGACATCAGTAATGAACGGACGCTCTGGATACGGTTGCAGAATTCCAGATAACTTTCGTTGGATTTAATTTTTATTGATTCTAATTCTATTGCAATACATTGTTCACTACGTGGGTCTCCGAAATGTTGTTTTAGTAATTCTTTTAATTGGCTCCACGACTCTATGTCCTCCCTTTCCGAAAGTAGAGCCGCTGCCTTATCATTTAATCGGCTAGTTACTGATTGGAATACATATAGATTTTGTGCAGCGTCTCCTCTGTACCTGTTTATTACATACTCGCTTTTTCTGATATATAAATTTAAATGGGTCTTATCCCCACCAAAAATAGGGATAAGGTTTAAAATTTCGCGGGGGATTGCAGTTATTTGTTCCATTGTATAAATATGTAGTACACAGGTATGAAAAAAAACACGAGACAATTACAATAGGCTTATTAAAATTAAAATACGTACGTTATTAACTAACCTAAATTAACACTTATTTAATATTTAAAAATTTTAATTGATTTCGAAATTAAAATTTAAATGTTTTACTTATTTTTAGAGTATAAGAAATAGAATTGTATATTTCTTTGTTAATTACACTAATTCACTTAAAAATTTAATCGATTTTGAGATTTAAATTATTAATTTTAAAGTAAAAACTTAAAGTAAGAGGCACACTAAATAGAGTTATATATCTAGTCACCTAGGTCACACGTTATATCAAAAGAAGTCTTATTTCGAATATAACAATTTTCTTGGAGGGTAGGGAATAGGCAAGGATGGCGAAAAGTTGTACTCACCAGCCGACCGCTTCCATACCGGTGTCCCGTTCTCATCAACTTATTTCTTTGGTTCGTGGGATAACTGTTCGGCACTTTACCTATATAGGCAAACCGCACTTTGCCGTACTAACGCGGAAGCTCGGTTATAAGCGTATATAACCGCACTAGTATAGCCAGTTATCCTACCGGCTGCGCCAGTTAAATTTCGGGAGCACTTAATATGTTTTTTAAAAACTAAAATAAAACTAGTAGAGTAGTGTTGCCGATTCTGAGGCAAGGAATATAATGATGAAAACTTAAAACTAGAGCCCGAAGGCAGACTTACAACTAGGCCGGTGGTCCGGCTGCGAGAATGCCGACTCGGCGCTGATAAGGCTCGCACCGGTGCGGCCGCGTCTAGACGCTGACGAAGGCATTCCCGACTCTTAGTCTAAGCAAGTAGGGGCAGGGGGATGCATAACTAGGTACAAAATAATAAAAAATACACAATTAAAAAAAACAGTTTTTTCCACAAACCGGTCCCAACTCAGGACAATGCCACAAAAAAATAAAGGCACAAATAAATTTGTTCATTGTGTGAATATATAATTATGCAGGACAGAGAGATTAAACGGCCAAAGAGCTGGTGCTTGGCTCGGTCAGCGAATTAGCATTGCTATTCAGTGAGGTAACGTTGCAAGCCTTTTCGGTAGGTACTTTACCCGCGGACCCCCTTTACTGACTTGAGTTGTGTTTATTATTCGTAATTTGTTATTTTAATTAATTATATGGGTATTTAAATATCATCCGCTACATAATAGACCCCGGTGTATGGCGACAGGCTCGCTCCCTGTCTTATTTGAGACTGAATTTCGCCCTGAAAAGTGTGTAACTTGAAATACTCCCTTGCCAGGCCTTTCAGAGAAAAGGCATGCCGTCACGTGACATTTTATTTTCTTAGCAGTTTCTGAGACATCCAACTATGTGGTCATTCTAGGTACGCTTACCCGTCAAATGTTTTCTTCTCCCAACTTTAGAAAATAGTATCCAAAAATATTCTTCGTGATAAACTGTAACTAATTGTCAAATTTCATTAAGATCCTTTCAGCCGTTTAGCCATAGAAAGTGTACAAACGGACAAACAATGTTACAGTCGGTTTAAAATATTAATTGTGGATGACTTGTCTCCAGAGAGCGAACGCAGCACGACCCTGGAGCCGCTGCCGGAGGGCCGCGCCGAGTGGAAGCCTGCTGTGCTGCCCGACAGCGACGTCGTCCGGACCATCGAAGCCGTCGAAGGTAAACTAACGATAATAATTATCGACCGAGCGAGCGTTGGCGAGCGAAGCATCTATGCTTCAGCTTCAGCAATTATTTACACCATTTTGAAAATTTCCGCAAACTGTAATTGAGTGTCTGTTTTCAGGGTTGTTTGTGCTAGTACTACAATCCTTAAGACATGTTAATATTGAATAGGATTTTAATAATATGTCTGTATTCCAGATGTCCAACCCAAAAAGAAAGACAGCAGAGTGCCATGGAGAAAAACAGAAGAAAACGAAGAGATAAGACGACTCAGAAGACAGCGATCACGGCAGCAAATAGAAACTCCTCAGCCTTTGGTTTCCATCACGGAAGAAGAGAAACGGAAACTACCTGACATCAAAGTGACGCACGAGAAAGATACCAAAATAGAAAGAGTCGAACGACCAATCAGAGTAGAAAGGTTACAAAAAGTGGACAAACCTGAAAGAGTAGAAAGATTGGACAGAGCGGAGAGACCAGAAAGGCTAGAGAAGTTAGAAAGATCAGACAAAGTTGAAATCGATTCTGATAATATAGAAACACCACCAGCCCAACGAAAAACATTCAATCCACCGCCTGAGAGAGAACCTTGCAGGAAGTTCCAACCATCATTCCCTGTCAAGCAAAACTTAAGTGATAAAGCTTCAGCGGAGATGAAAGACTTATGCCAAGAAATTTTGGGAGATGGACAATTCGATAGATTCTCAGCAGCTAGAAGAACAAGACGGTACAAGAGAAACACAGACTCCAGTTCGCCAGAAGATGAGAAAAAGGCAGAAATTACACCGGAACTTGTAGCCGAAACTCAAGTGATAAGGCCGTCAAAATTAGACGTCCAGGCATCGTATCCTGTCGCGGTACCAGCTGAACCAGTGAAACCAGTCGAAATTATTAAAGACGAAAAGGAAAATAGACTTAAACGCTGGCAGGATAGACTTAAAAACCAAAGCACTGACAAAACACCGACCAAAGAGCCTAAACCTTTCCTCAGGATGAGGCGGCAGACTTCAATCAACCAGGAAGACGTTCAAAAAGCGATCAGAGAACTGAAGTCTCCGACTGAGAATCCCACAGGTGTATGGTCGAGGAGCGCTTATAGGAATAAATCAATGGGGCCTTCCCAGAAGACAGAAAAGGCTCCTGAGAGGACAACATCTCCTAGAATCCCAAAAGTCAAAAGCGAGCATGAGTTAAACGACGAAGGTTTCGAAGAGACACAGAGTCTGAACTCGGAAAGCGCATCGCAAGGAGCGTCGTCGGGTTGCAACGTGGAGTGCGACTCTCCGATCCCGAAATCCAAATCGCCAGTTGTTCCAAAGAAAATTTCTACCAAAGAGACCCGAACGCCTCCACGGACGCCGTTAGACCCCAAAAGAATTACAACTCCGAAGCGAGCGAGCTCATTGCGAGTAGAAAGATCGACTTCTCGAGCATCGTTGAGAAGTTCTAGAAGCTCCTTGAACAGTTCTGCTTCAGTGGCCACAGTCAAGAAGGCTCCAGCTCCGAAGCCTGTACCAAAGCCAGTGCCGAAGCCTGTCGTGAGGATGCCAGCTTCCAGATCCTCGTCCAGTGGGAGTTCAGTGGGAACTGCTAGGCCTCCTTTGAAGAATCCAGCGAAGACCTCAGGGTTTATGAGGCCCACCCAAGCGTCGAAGGGGAGAGGGGGTGTGACGACGCCGACGACGCCGCAGCAAGTTTTGAGGGCCAGTGTTAAATAAATAGTGGCTAATATTATGCTAGAATGTCAAGGCAGAGTGTTGGCATGGAAAAATGTGTTTTTTCACACTTTTCCATGTTTAAAAAGGTCAAAAGTTATGCGTTTATAATTTTTTATTTACATTGTTAGAAAAAAGTTAAAAGGTCGCTAATTATTATTATTTTTGTGTACTTTTCTTTATAGATAGCGCCATGATCATTAAAATTTAACGACATTTAGTTTATTTAATTATGTTTTTATTGTGAAACACAATGGTAAACGAATTGCTTGTTAATTTTGATGGTCATTGACTAAGTGTCAAAATAGTGATGTCAATCTGATTTATCGATAAAATAAGAAATAAGTTAGAAAATTGACAATGGGTATTAAATTCACATAACAATTCACGCCAAAAGATGTTATTTTAAATTTCTTATTTCATT
Source organism: Peribatodes rhomboidaria (assembly GCA_911728515.1). Lineage (NCBI taxonomy): Eukaryota > Metazoa > Arthropoda > Insecta > Lepidoptera > Geometridae > Peribatodes > Peribatodes rhomboidaria. Next base: position 794,045 of record OU452184.1, on the reverse strand, counting down.
CATTTAAAATAAAAAGACAAGGTGTTTTGTTCGTGTGGGTTTAATATAACAAGTGCCTCTGAATGGTGTCTTATTCTAGTATCAATATAAAATATTATTAACAATTTAAAAATAATAAATTATTGGAAACTTCAGATTAATATAGGTGCTAGAATCTCAACGAAAATCTGAAGCTTTCAATGACTGATTTAGTTTTTATAATTAGATCTGTTATAATTATTAAAATTATTATAATACGTAAGCCCGTACGTAATTTTTATACGATTATTATAGGTATTATTTAATTTCAATGTTTGATTTGAATTAACGTGCCACGAGCTAGTACGGGTATTTTATTTAAATTACCATGTTTTACACAAATTATAATAATATGGTGTAGAGTATTGATGGGTTTCAAAATTCAGATGTAGTTTGATTTTTGATGGTTTATAAAATTTATTTTCGAATTTGAAGAATGAAAATTAGTTTATTTTTGAAAGCCTTGCATTTCTTACGATACCTATTCGTCAGGAATAAGTACAAAAGAAAAGCTTTTGAAGGCTTGCGTTACGGACGTAACGAAACGCGACACGATTATCGATACTGATAAAATTGCAAAATATATGACCGATTACTTTATCGATAAAAATTGAAGTTTAATGTTCGAAATTTTACTAACCATAGGTAAGATGTTTGGTAAAAAACGCTTTTATGTATTATTTGAATAACTAGGTATGTACATGAAGCACATCTGACTTTTGAATCTCTTTGAATTACGAATCCCAGTTACATCGAAGTCATTTTTATTGAATTATGTACTAATAAATATTACGATAATTATACAAAATAGTAAGTCATTTCCAAACAAAGACGTCAATAAAATGATCTGATTTTTATACGTACACGAAATATTGCAATTTCAATAGATCTTTGTTAATGTGTCACAAAATAAAATTTATTTGTTCGTAGATATTTTATTACATTATTTGTAAGATTTAACACCAGTCTTATTGTACGAGTACGTGTTTATTTACTAAACGAAATACAATAAAATATATACACTCAAGTGGAGGACTAATGTTTTATTCATATACCTACCATTTTAACCTACTACCTGTACCCAAATCTTTTCTGTAAAAATGTCACTAGTTCCTAATTTTTTACACAATACCATATTTTAGTGCTCTAATTTAAATCTGTTTATCGATTATTGATAAAATAAAATAATTATAACCTTTTTTCGATAACTTTAAACATTTGTGCTCTTATTGCTCCTAAATGCACCACATCATGACTGAATGATTTAATGCTTAGACTTACCCATGATCCAAAAAACAAGGTCTAGCATTCAGGGAGCATGACACGTAATGACGTCCGTGGTCATTGTCATCGTCTCTTTCGAACTTGTTATAGATGACATATTTCGGTCTTGCTTACGCATCGATTGACTTCACTACGTGTTACCCACGTGACTATTTTTGTCTCTGCGGATACCTGGCGGAGTATATTATTTTACCATGGACTTACCCACATTATTAAAATCGCAGATGCACTACTAAAAATACTTTTATGGAAAATCGACATTAATTATTAATTTTTTCGCATGGTATTTATTTTCATCGATCAGGTTTACATCCTTTTATGGATACACTAGGTATGTCAGTCTATATAAGTTACATAGTGAAAATTCTATAGAATACGCCTTAAAAACACAGGGAATTTAAATCATGTTTTTTCTAAATAATCTGTAAATCGACAAGTTCTTGCACCAAGTCCGTCATTTTCTTCCTGCAAGTTGTGTTGGTCGTCCACACGGGCACTGGCGACACGTGCTCTGAGCTACTCTCACCAATATCCTGGAAATTAATAAAAAATAACGTTACCTGCCGTTAAAAAAGTTAGAAGATAGTTAAGTAGCATGTTGCTATATTGAGAACATTTTTCAGCTTTCTTGTAACGTAGCTAATATGTGTCACGAAACAAGGCTTTTTTACTTTTCTTACTAATTTCATAGGTTTAAGTCACAATTTTGTTCCATGATTTTTCCCATTTTCAGAAACCGTAAGCATTGCCATAAAATACTTAAGTAATATTTGATAGGTTTGAAAAAAAAAACATGTCCATAAATAGTAACCTCAGTTTGATAAACATTGGGCGCTTCATTGCTGTCGCAAGTTAAGATGGGATACATGTCGAGAGCCACTCCCAGGCCGAAAGGCGCGCAGCGCTTGAACTCCTCTTGTATTCTGGAAATTATTTATAAGCATTAAAAACTGAAGATTCATGAATCTTCTTCATGGGGTATATAGGCACACCAATATCCTCACATATGAGGAGTGGTTCATCTTGTCCAGTCCAGACCACCCTGTCTGGATCAGACGTAGCAACTTAGTGCATCTTCCTAGTATATATTATGTCCGTCGTTAAAACTGTCGTAAAACTGCTTCTTTTAAAATGGAAGATTCTTATGGTAAAGTTTAGTATTTCACACTTTCGTACTTATATAATATTATTACATATTATCTTACTCTTACTACATTACTAATTTTTAGACATTTGGTACGCTATAATTCAGGTTGTCACTACCCAGGTGGTCAGCTACTTACAACTCGTTCAACCGATCCCTACGTAAGGCTCCCTGCAAGGCCACTTGGTCACTAGTCTTAGCGAGCGCCGCATGCAGTTCGTCCACGTAGTACTGCAGCAAGGAGTCCGAGTGATCGCGGCGCTGCTCACGGTCCAGGCACAGGTACAGTATGTAGACCAGGTCTAGAGCGGGGGACGCGTAGCGGACCAGCTGGAAGTCTACTAGGTACATCTGGAAACGGCCGTAAAAACTATCAACACAGAACTAACGGGTAACGGGGTAAACGTGTAACTTGAGGAAATCTAGTTAGCTGTTTAATGAATTAAACAAAAAGCATTAATTGACTTTTAAATGTTCGCGAAACCATTAATTATTCATTCAGCTAATAATAAGCGTAAAAACACACTTCATAATAGTTGCAATGGTATCCTTAACATAAAAAGAAATTGACGCCCTCAAACCTACCTAGCGTGGTGCGTATAAATAAGTACTTACTTCAGCAATATCTCCGTCAGCATACCGGAACTGGAAGTTGTTCGTCCAGCAGTCGCCGTGGCAGATCACCGCCGACGGCTCGCGGGGCTTCACCATGTCAGTCATCATCTGGAAGAACGTCTCTTCCGAGCAGAACCTTCCAAACCAAAAACAAGTTTACACAAAAAAAAAAAAGCGAAGTAAAAGTAAAGTTTCAAATTATATATTATGTTTTGAAAATTACGTGTTTATTCGTTTATCAAACAAAGCGTGTGATAAACGAATAATAACAACGAGGTGACGCTGAGGCGTATTCATGGAAATCTAATAAGATGTCCATGAATACCTACGCTATATGCAATAGCATGACAAGATTATTTACGGAATCTTCATTACTGTTATGGATGAAATTTAAAGTATGTTTCGTTTACCTTCGAAACTTTTCCAAGTAAAAGTCTTTGGCCTCCGAATCTTTGAGTCCTTCTTCCACCATATCAATAGCATTTTGGATGGCCTCCTGGTAGTAGCTTCGGTAGTAGTCGAAGTTGTTTTCCACGAATAATACTGCAAGAAAATAAAATATGGTATTAAGTTCTAAAAGCCTAATGAAGAAAAGGGTGTTTAAACGAGAAGACTTCATAACATTATCAAGAGAATCATCTTTTCACCTCACAAGCTCGGAAATATTCTGTTTATCGTTAGAAATCTGAGAGCAAAAGTGCATTTTATCGCTTAGCTCAGGATTCAATACGAGTACAAATACTCGCGCCAAAATCATCTTTGCTGCCTTGCATAACAAATAACTGGGTATAGTTTTGTTACCTTCATTAATGCCGTCTTTCTCGTTAAGTAGCTCAAAGAACCTCTCAGGATTATGGGTTTTCATGGCCATTGACAAAGCATGGAACTGCGACAAGTTCTTCAGAACTACGTAGCATTCAGCAACTGTCAGACCCTGTCTCCTATCTGGCATCACGAACCCACACGGCTTTAAATCCTTCAAGATCACACAATCATTCCTCGCCAGGTAACATTTCGGGATTGCTTTAAAAGTTTCCACTTTCCACAGGGCCTGGAATGAGCACATTGCTGGCCAGATCTTAGTGTAAAACGCCACCTCGTTGCAGAAAAGCTCGTCGCTTTTGAATGCTTCTCGTCGGCTCAAGCTTTCTGGAAGACATTTGTAGATGATGGAGCCTTCCCAGGGTTCCTCATTCTCTGAAGATCCGTCCGGTTCAATGTGCTTTATGGTGCCTTTGAGTGTTATACGGTAGACCATTGAGGTGTAGTTGTCACCTCGGTTTGAGCCAGGAGCGCCCTGTAAAATAAGTGAAGATGTCTGACGCCCAACAGATTTGGAATTGCAAAGTAGATGGAGTAAATGCACAAATAGAACGAAAGCACATTAATCTTAATTGACGTTTTAGTAGCTTTACGATATTTTTTTCATGATTGTAATATAATTACTGGATCTGGATTATTCCTTCCTTGGCATTTAGACCGGCCTGCCACGATGTCCCAGTAACGTCAGTCATCTCACAACTAGGCGATGACGACGCTCCATTTCAAGTTCAAATTATAGCAAAATATGAGAACTTGTACTATTAATTTGAACCAGTCTCCACCTTGCATGCCTAAATGCTCCTATTTCCAGAACATAATTGTTTGAACGATTGTATTGGATGCCTACTTAATCTTCTTACCCACCTCGAATTGTTCAATGATCACTCCAGGGTAGTCATCTCTCAGCAGCTCCCGTAGGAACTCGAGTGTGATCTCCGTCATGGCTTGCACTCACCGACGTCTGACCTGTGCTGAAACAAAGAGACTGATGCCACGTTCGTACCTAATGCGTGTGAGTCGGTGCGGCGGAAACCCCCTTTGGGTGGCAATGATTTCAGACTGGGATTTCTTTTGTTCGACTTTATAAGTGTGGAGTTTGTTACACACATCATGATTTATGGTGATGTAGCGGACCAAACCGACCGGAAGGATGTATTGGGTTGTGTTTTACTATTTTTCTTCTGCTAGCGTTAACAGCTCCTTGTACGACACTCTTGTCTTTGTTGTAAGCATGTTCTCTATTTTCCTCGTTGTCTTTCCTTCTACCATTTTCTCCGTGGCGGTCTCCGCAATAAGCATTAGCAATAACGACGCTACATCATTGCTTAACATCAGGCGAGATGGCGACCAAACGCAATGTTGCGGCCAACGTTGGAAGCTTCTATGAAGCAAAACTGACCGTAGTACGTATGTAGAAGCATTATTTGAGCGTAATATAGAATTCTATCCTAAGTGCAATGTTTTCAACAGATTGTGGTCACCGCGCCGTGTGGGGTGCATGATTAAATTGCTACCGCGCGCGGGGTCGCTCATTGGATAATAGTGGCGGTTGTTTGTCGGTTACTCGGTCGCAGTGTTTATGTATTGATACTTCTAGAACTTCCTAATTTATAGCTGTGGAGCTGCGCCCTGCAGTTTAATTTTGCAGTTTTTTTCACACGCAACGAAAAGTGTAAACTTTTACTATGAAATAAGTATTTTACATTAACTCTGTAAAATACCATCTTACGTTCTCTTCTGTAATATTAAAATACCTACTGGTTGCGCCCCACGGTTAAAAATTAACCTATGCGTTATTCCAGACTATAGTCCTAAGACTATAGTCCTATATACCTAATACCTAAGTATCTCTGTGCCATATTTAATACAGCCGTTCTGGAGTGATCGGGTTGCAAAGTTCATCCATTTAAACTTTCGCATTTATATTATTAGTAGTGTTTTTACCTACATAAGTAAAAACTTATTACTTATCACATATTTCAATAATTCCATCCAAATACTTTCAGCCGTTACGTAACTAAAACTCGGTCTAGCTCTTACATTTAGGTAAACACAAACTTTCACATTTTATAATATGTCTACCTGCATATTTCTTAGCGTAAATACAAAGCTAATGTTTAATAAAAATTGCATCGATTTATTGAACTAGGTAGGCTAGTATTTCAGACTAGTGCCTACCTCTATTTCTCAACCGACTCTTGCGAAATTTTGTGAGTAGGTTCGATAATTAAATAGATTTTTTAGTAGTCACTTTTTAGATTTTTTTCAAAATGACCGATATGATTTATTAACTTAAAAATATCTAAATAATGATCGACAGCCGCACAGATGCCGAGCATATGAAAGCATTTAATTTTGCCGAAACTGAAGCACAGGCGCATCACGCGCTAACGCTCGCTAGGTCGAAAACAGAATAGACGTCAATCATTCCTATTCAATGAAATTCCAATAAATAGGTATTTAAATAAGTATTTATTCTGTTAACATATTAAACTAAATAAAACTTAATAAGCTAAGCTACTTAGAATTATCAATTCATAGTCAAAAGTAATTCGCAAAGTATTGAGTGATTACATAAAGCCTGATTCACATCACGGCTTTAATGCCAACACCAGATTTATTATAATAATTTATGAATGCACGTCATTTGTTTGGGTCAATAGTAATTTTTATTTACATATTTTTACTGAAAATTCTGCTTCTGCTACTTCTGAAGTAAAATTTTACTATGTTTGACATTTATATCCAAATTTTGCTGTTTGACATTTTTGTCCAACATAGCAAAATTTTCATAAGCTAAACTGTGGTCGACTGACTTTTTGCCTCCAGTTAGCCAACCTTTATATTTTAAAATGGAGTGTCCGACCAGCGCGAACAGTACGCAGGTTGCGGTTGTATCGCTTGCTGACTCATTCAGTGAGCGGCCGATTCTCATTCTGTTTGCTACAGTTCGCCGCGTACTCATTGTTTGGCCGATTCACAACTGAGAGTCAGTCGGCGGACAGCCAGTCACTTAGTAAGAAGCCTTAGAGTCGCTTTACAACATCAGGATTATAGCAGTGATGTGGATCATCCTTTACAATTCCTGTAACCCAGGCACTTTAAATATCACTATTATATCTCACAGCCTTTGCGTTAGCAAGGCACAATATTACAAAATGTTAAAAATTACATTCAGTGCATGTTCAGTCTAACTGCTACGTTTTAAGTAGATAAATACATAACATTTGTATTATTTTCTCGATGTAGTGTTCAAACAATACTATACAGAATCTTTATTAATACATTAAATTGTATCTACATTTTCAACATAGCTATATGTTATGTTTGAATTCTTAACTCAGTACCTAATTTCCCAACCACTTTTATACAGGCAGAATTTAAGAGGAGCTTGAAAACTTCCTTGCTTGTACTACTTTATTTTCTCACAAATTTATCGTAACAGTCATAACCAAGAAAGTGCAGAACTTATTGCCTTTAATGTTTAAATGGCTAGACGTTTAACTACCGCTCATTAAGTATGAAAGAAAGATGCTGTAGAACTAGATGTTACAATATAATGACCAGCGCTCAAGTCAGTATCCGAAGGTAAAGTACCCAAAAGGCTGACAACCTTACCTCACTGAGTAGCAATGCTAATTCTCTGACCGAGGTAAGCACCAGCCCTTTGGCCACTAAATCTCTCTATCTGTCTTTTCTTTTATTTTGATTATATACCTACTTTTATATTTACCACGCAGATATACATTATACACATTATTAATTTGTAGATACAAATTTTGTAGCAACATTTGTTGTTTGTTTGTCAAATAGCAATAACGTGAGCAAAATGGTATTTTTAGTAGGAACAAGTACCTACTTTCATCTTACAACTTGTTTCGCTTTAAATGAAACAAATAGATTTAAATTAATGGCAGGTACAGACACATCGTGGGTATTAGTGGACACGCTCCCGTCTCGCCCACGGTGTGATTCCGCTGGCTCACTGCGGCGCACGTTTGCCACGCAAGCCACGCGTGTACGAACACGCTACGCATGAATACGAGATTTTAATGACGTCATCACTACACGCGTGTCTTGCGTGACAAACGTGCGCCGCGGTGGGCAAGCCGCTTAACAGTGACAGAACGAGTAAGTCGGTCGCCTAGTGGTAAGCGCAACAACACGAAAGAGTGAAAAGAAGAGTGTTACAATTAAAACTTTTTCTTTTAGGTTTCTTTTAAATAATTTCTTGCTCAGATTATGAAATCTCATACACACTTAGTTTTTTTTTTCAAAGTTTTCTTGTGATATTATTTTGCTAATCATCAGTTTAAATCAAAATTACACAAGTAATTAATTTTGCAATTATAATTTTAAAAGTTAAACCTATCAGGTATATTATCTTGGTAGTTTTAGGAAGCAGCCATAATTTGATAAGGCAGTTTACATATAAATCTATAAATACATGTCATAATTATACATTATAAAGCTAGGAATACATTAACAGTAAAAAGAGCTCCAAAATTCAACTACTTATGTATACTGCTACTACTTACGTTTACAAGACCACCATATGAGAGAGTCATATCTAGCCTAGTAAAAATATATTGCTTTATTGCCCACTTTAGTTTTACCAAGTTTTATCAAAATTGGTTTATGGAAAATATAATTAAGTCATACAATTATTTGTTTAAAAAAAAGGTCCAATGTCTTTGTTTGTCCTATACCAATAAACTAGAACTAATTGTGCATATCTTTTAATTTAGAGCTGTTTTCTAAATTTAGTTTTGAAAATGATGTAAAAGTTGACATAATGAAATTTGTTGCTGCAGCATTTTATTTTATACAGGTTACTGTTATGTATCCCCAGCTTTAGACCACTCAATATTCGTCGTAAATTCATAGATCATACTTTAACAGTAGCATTAGTATTAGTGTCTAATCCATTGACAGTCTGTATGTCTGTCCTGGGCCTTCGGAACAGCAGCACATGGGGCTCCGGGTTGTGCACCATGAAGTGGAGCCAGCCAGGGCTCTGCTGCACCCCCAGGTTCCTCCACTCCGTCTCGGTCATGAGATGGGATTTGGGTACTAGCCGGGCTATGTCGGCAGGTAGGATCACATGCCTGAAATTAAAAAAAATATATTTATATTATTTCAAGTTTCAGCAAACACCTTCCATTTAGTAGGTAGGCATACTTTTGATCATAATTTAGCATTCATCCTTCAGTGCATTTTTTTTCTGTACAACTTAATGAGCCTACAAATATTTTTGTCCGTAATTCACCTGATAGAAAGTAATGATGCAGTCCAAGATGGAGCATGCTAGTCACTGTTACTAGAAAACACCAATGCAGGAAGTGTGTTCTTTAGCAGTGCTTATAGATTCAGGAGCCATTTGCTTAGCTAATAGAAAATTTGATATTGACAGTGCTGCACTAAATTGTTAATGTGTCATGTTACATACTTACCTGCTACTTCCTTATCACATAAGATTAGTTCAATTACTGTTTAGTTGCGCAAAGGCTGAGGTATTTAGCAAATGAAGATTTTGGTATTTTATAATTTCAGATTTTGTTATAATTAGTATCTACACAACTATGAGTACTTATATGTCTTGGTATGAATAAAAGTGGCAGGCCAATTTTTTTTTGTATGTCTTTTACTAGGGTAACCTAACAGTTGGTTGTTTTTTTTTGCCCGTGCAATGTTTTTCAACCCATCTGGACATTTCATTTATCAAAGCTACACATTTGGCCAATATAACACTTAATCTGGACCCATTTATCAAGCAAATTCAAAATCTATTTATCCTTAATACTTTGCCTTATCTTATCTATCACTGAGTATTTAGCACAAAACTGACAAAAGTATTTGAATGATTGATTTAGTACTTTAATTTAAATTATTCATATCCTAATTGCCAATTTGAAATGATTACGATTCAAATAGGTAATTACGTTTATGATATTAATTTTTATGCAAAATTTAATGCCTTATCTAGTTGTCTTAAACATGTGCTTTTAGAGAACAAACATTACTTTGCAATTGCATTTCACATTAGGTTATAAAGCTGTCTAATTTTTTTTGTAAAAATTTAAGAAAACCCTTATGCTTTGAAATGCAAAAAGGTATTTGAAGGGCCGCCTTCAAATACCTTTTTGCGTTTATAATTATAATTATTGTCTGGTGCAGACTGCGCTAAAGCCGACACTGTCTACAAACTACATTAATTTCTGCACTTTTTACTTAATTATAATACTTTTTCTTGCAAGGAGGCTGAGACTCCAGTATTATTAGTATAGTAATCATATAGTAATCATTATAATACGTTATAGTTTTAGCTGTCCACATGAAAAAGGAACTTGAAATTATGTGAAATCTTATGATGTCATAGTATGTAGTCGTGTAATTATCAGCCCATATTGTAGACACTAAGGCATAAAATAGCAGTCGGAATTTGTTCATTTATTAGCCTATTGTTTTCAGGTATATTTAGAACAAGGATAGGTGTGTTTCAAGCTAATTTACTCGGAAAATTTGAAAAGAAATAATATTTACCTGTATTCGTAAACGTCATCGGTGTACCTTTCGGAGTATTGAATCTGATCCACAGGCATTTTAAAATAAGTGCTATTGATTACTTCGAACACGGCTTTCTATTACTTCTTTTACACGATAAAAGGCGAGAAATTTTAGTTTTGAGTTTCAATCCAAACCGAAATAGTCAGTCAACCAACCAGCCCAAAAACCCGCAAAATCAAAACAACAAAACTTCAAATTTTTTTGACTTCAAACTGACTCTGACTTGACTTTGACAGTAAAGTCAGTTACTTGGTTGTTTTTTTTTTGTTAGACCAATGGGCGAGCATGAGTAGTAGTAACATTTAGTAGCTCACGGCCTAGGAACCATCCGTCCATCCAAACAGCCGAAAGAAAACTTTTTGAACGAGTCTGCGGTTGGCTCGTCCATGGTTACCGCGCCTCGAGCTACAATCTCCCGGACCCGCCGTCTCGCGACGATCTCGCGCCGCGCGCTGACATGTTTTCGGGAATGGTGGCTAGTACAGACTGATTCAAACTTATTATAAAGTACGCCGCAAGCGAAACTTTGCTATCTAACGCCCGCGCAAACCTTCACAGTCTAACTTCACAGCCGCCATTAAGTTTGAATCGGCCTGGAAGGACAGATTTCAAAGAATAGAATAGAAAAATCATCATCATCATCATGTCACCCCGGAAGACGTCCATAGCAGAAACTATGGTCAGTTTTTCCCCCTTGCGACCTGTGATCACACTATGAATTATCTAAGTACTTAATGAATAATTTAAATATAGTTAATTTATATTTTAATTTATTAGTTATTTTTATTTGAGTTATCCTTTCTGCCCTCCTGGTACAAAAGACGCGATTATTAAAGAACTTCTAAAAAGAAATACTTCTGTAAGCTGCAGACCTCGCGACTTCTTTTACAGGTCGCATTTCTGATTCTGAACGTAAGTTATTATTGTAGAACTTTGTGAGCAGTGACCCTATTCGGAAATTTGAGATTTTTTCCGTCCTTGTTGCTCTCATTTGAAACGTCATAGGTGTGAGAGTGACCAAGATAAAATCTGAAATGAAAATTGAAAAAAGTGTTGAAGGCTGTTAGGTTTATAGTAAAATCATGTACTTACTCGTATCTACAAAATCTTTCTTTGGATAGATCTTGATATTACCTACTTAGAGTTTTCAAAATATGATAAAAACAATTGCAGACAATGCACAATCATTCTGATCCCACAAATTTCAAACTCAAATCGTTTGAATCTCAGTCTACTTTTATACATTTTGGAATAGGGAATCTAGTATTAATTCGATCGGAAGAACGAATCACGTTGCAAAACTTTGAATACGGACTTACAATACTTCGAATAGTTTGATTTTTTTTTTGCAATCCGATCGGAAACGTTTCCGAATGTTTGTTCCGTTAATTGTTTCTGTTTAGATGTTCATAATAATATCATGATTCAAGTTTTTATTTCATGACTACGGATGAAGACAAAATGAGCCACAAGTATTACGAAAACGAAAGGAGAGAGGAGCATTGTAAAAAAACTAAGAACTTTTCTGAAAAAATATTTTTAAAAGATGGCAGAAAAAAGAACCACCGTTAAAAATAAGTGCGATGTGTTTGAACAAATATTTTCGTAATTAACACATCACTCACGTCGAGATAATACTTAGGACCTTGGTAGAAGGTCTAAGAGATAAATGATTGTTTCCCTCCCTCCTCCCTCTTTCATGTTCTCAAATGTGGAAAATTGTCAAAGACCAAAAGTAAAAAGTAATGTATTTCTTGTAATAATTGGCTTTGGGCGCATGTCTATAGAACTTAAGGTTTAAGATAGATACCTAGTACTGTTTTCATAATTACCTAAAAAACTTTATTTTGGGACATAAAGGAGGAATTTATAATAAAAAAGGGTGTGAAATAATTAGATAAAAAGACGATAAAATACTATGCAGAATGTTTATTTGGATTTAACGTCTAAAACATCATAAACACAGTAAAATAATAATAATTATAGAAATAAATGCTGAAATAGTAGATTTATATAAGGTTGCCAATGTTAAAAATATAAGTAAGTAAGTAAAACTAAATTTCGAAACAGAAGCTACTTTTGTTTAACTAATTATATGTACTAAACAAAAAATAAAATTATTAACAATATATTAGTGTAGATATTTATTTCGTTAAAATAATAATTATATTGTGCTTTTTTCTTAAACTCTAATATTAGCCGAATTATCAAAGAAAAAAATATTTAAGTAACATACGAATCCACCATAATTGCAAAATGTTGCCAGTTGGCATCAATTTAAAACTACCGCAAAATCGATAAAGAAAAACGAATAACCAGGAGGTTAAGTCGGAAGTCCTTATAATGTAAAGTTAATAACAGGTTCACTTAACATTCGTATAAAAGTCGTCTCTTCATAAATCTTATCTAAAAAGGTAGGCAGCATCTTACTAGACACAAATCGTCAAAATACTAGAACGGGGCATAAAAATCGTCCCATCCATTATCTAACATACAAACGTGTCACGCCCTGGTAATAGTGAAAAAGTTCGGATACATTTTCATAGTCACTAACGACTGAACCCGGGAAAATATCATCTATCAACCTCTACTAAACCAGTTCAAACTGCCAAAAATCCTTAGAAATACGGTATAAAATCAAGAATTCAATTAATATAGGATGTTAGATACAGTAAATAATGTATTATGTAAATGTATACAATACAAAAGTAATTTTTTTTATGCTACCCTAACTTACATGGGTAGAATCGGCAGAGCAAATCGAGTTTGTCCGACAGTTAAAGCTTAGTAGAAATTTTGACAGTTGTGAATATGTTTAAAATGCGATAGATAACATTTTTCGGTTCCAGTCCTAAGAAGAATTTCTGAAAGGAAACACTAATTTGCGTAGAAGCATCGATTATTCATGATCTAACGATATATTTCGATAACATGATAATAAATTGTACGTAAGTACGTAAATAACATGCTTTGATTATCCATTTTTTTCTTCTACATACCTACAAACTACGCGAAACGGTTGTAACGAATCCATCTTTTATCTACGGCCAAAAATATGGCATACAATGTTTGTTTCGATATGTCTATCTAATAACAATACAGTTTCCACTAGAACGTAGGCCATCGTCCAGTATTGCATCTTCAAATTGCATTTGGGTTTTTAATGCCAACACAGAGCCTAATGCTAATATTTGTGATTAAAGCTTTCACTTGTTGCTTCAGGTAAACGGTTTGTGTTAGCTTATTTCGTTTCCAGTGTGACTATCAAAAAGCTGTCATCAATTGACGTTTGATTTTTTAATGTTGCCAACTACGCATTTAATAGTTAAAATTGGTAGTTTTTAGTAACAAAAATATTACCTTAGAGCTGTCATATAAAAATGCGATCAATTTCTAAGATCGACGACTGCCACCGCCTTATCATCGTATTTTCGTGATATTTTATACACGTGCCAGTTAATTTTATACACAGCAAAATGATATGGAAGTATACAAGAAGTGATATGATAGTATGAAGATTGTACTAAAAGATATGTACTTAAACGATTACAAAAGTTTTATATCGAATTTGGTACGATTTAATATACATAAATGCTCGTTATGTCTTTTTCGTTGGAACGTTTCGTTCTGGCAACACTGTCGGGACCTTGGAGGGGGAGAAACAAAAAAATAGTAGAAGATCTGTAAGGTGTTGCCATTATAAAAATGGATAGCAGAAAAGAAGTCGACTCAACCACGATACGTACTGCAACAATGGCATGCCCTTATTTGTACAATAAGCGTTGCATACGACTATCGCTCGTCTACGGCAGCTAACACGAACTAAGATCGCTTGGCACGAGTTAGTTCCGATAGCTGTTCTTTGCAGGCACCTATTCTTTAGAATCTTCCCCCGAACCCGACCCGTGAAGCCCATTAAGAGGATGGGAATGGAATGTTATAGATTTCATAATTAAAATAAAGGCAAATCAGTGTGTACAGTAAGTGCGGGTATGTTAGTGATGAGTCGAAAATTAGTGGGTTATTTACAATTAATCTAGTTTGATAAAGGATCTTATTAAAACACTAGTGATTTCGGCTAAAGCTTATGCTTTAGTAACATTGAAATTCACAGTATTAATAGCCTTTATCAAACCAGAATTAAAATTAAAACTACCTCTTCCGTTATAGGAAGGTCCCAAAGCAATACCATTGCAGCATAAATCTTTGGTTCGAAACAACAGTGTTGCCAAATCGAAAAATTGTGTTGCTGTTTTAAGTGGTGGTTACTGACAACACAGTGGGTAAAGCACCATGCACACGGGACCAGGGTCTATTCGTTGTTCGCCGGCTTGCCATTGGTGTATTGAGGTGGTGATGTCTGGTTGGGCTGGTCTTCTGTCATCACCGATACCAACTCTTCTACCGCGCGTCCGAGGTCATCTATAAAAAAACGTTTTTTTTTAAACCACTGGCTGTTTTCATTGTTGCTTTATATATAGTATTGTAAATAAAAAAATATATACCTAGGTGGCCTGAATAATATAGACATCATAATTTGAACATCGTAGATAAATTAATAGTATTATTACCTCAAGGTATGCGTCCTATTATGTTTGCATGAACAGAAAAAGATATCATGAATAAATTTTAGACGTCTCCCTATACAAAAAAAAAAAAAAACAACAACCATGCAAAAAAACTCATGCAAAGACGAATCAAGCGACAACAAACAATTGAAGAGATCTCTGTAAATAAATCCAAACATCAAACACAACTTAAATGTGGCTACAACTATGTGATACCTACAACAACAAGAAAAACACAACTAAACTTAAGTTTCGGTTAATAGCGGTGATTAAACATTTTACAGCATCAGTGTAACTAATAAAACGAAGCTGAAAAACTGAACTCTATTGTGATCGTAGTAGAGCTGCTTGTCACACGGCTGACCTGCGCAGTGCATGAGGGAGTGGACGCTGTGAGGCGGCGGCGGCGGCCGCTCCACCTCGCGCTCCGCCCCTGGGCCCCAACGGCCTCCACCATCTTATTTCAAACACTTGGTTAATTGTCTACTTTATTTTTCAGAAGTATTCCTTAATATATTTTTCTAAATTATACGTCATTGTTAGTTACAAAAAGTAAGGGACCAAAGAGACTACCTTGCGGAACACCAGTCACGTTTTCTTCATATCCTAATTAATAACATATTTTTTTGTTCAGCTGCATAAAACAAACAAAGCCAAAATCTTGTTTCTGAATCCTAATTTTACTTTTCAGGCGTCCTTTGATGAATGTAATGGCAGTACAGTATCGAATGCCTGTCTATGGTCAAGAAAATATTGAAACTTACTAGTTTGTGACTCGTGATACAGTCCGTTGTGCATTTTGGCCGGCGAGTCGGTGGCGAGTTGCGAAGCGGTCACCGAGCGAGTCTGCAGCGTGCCGGTGCGAGCTGGAGGCGAGCCTTGTGCTGGCTGAAATGTAAACAAATAATTATTAAGACTCAGCCTATACTAATTAGTATAAGTTTAATGATCATCTTGATGTGTTTATTTTATTTACTTCAGATTTGATTGATGGATTTTTCCCCGTTTATCTAGGTTAGATTTAGACCTTTATTTTCAACAAAGTCAATTGTCGCTTATGTGATAACGTGTTTAAATTAAAATTGCTTAGCGTTCGTAGTTGTATCTACTGAAAAATATAAGCACCTCCTTTTTAAAATTAAAATGTCCTAAACTTTTATGATCCATTTCACGCATTTCCAGTTTCAAGATATCTTTGATAATATGGTTTCTTGAATGCGTGAAATGAGTTTGCATTTTTTATCTGAGGGTAGTTTTTTCGAAAACTGCGCTCCTTCATTAGTAAGCGTTGATTTGTAATTTTGGTCGAAGCTTGGGTATGACAAGGTAGCTAGCTCGCCGAGTACGGCGGTCAACAACATTTTTTCTCTTGGTGAACGTTAAGTTAGTACTTTCTGTATGATTATGCTATTATCTTCTGGTTGAAAGGCAGTCTAAGACAGGATACATTATATTATTTAGTGTGAGTAGTGACCTCATCGAGCAGCCTTCGCAACCGCTGCAGCTGCGCCTCGAGCTGCCGGTTGTGTTCCTCGAGGATCTGCATGCGCGCCTCCAGCCGGCCCTTGTGCTGCCGCAGCAGGCGCGCCTCCGCCATCATGTCCTGGAACATGCATGTTTAGTTACAGTTCGAATGACGAGGGTTCCTTGGACAATCAAAAACGAATCGCTAACTTTTTAATATGTAATATGCCCTCAGTGGCCTCAATTTCATGCCTGTTGTTCAGGACGGTAGCTCTTTTTCCGAACAAGGTGTATCTTCGATTTTTATAAATTAAAAAAAATGGCATGTAAACGCCGTGGAATGCTACTACTATTATTAAATGGCGTCAGATGGACCAGTTGATATAATGAGTACGGTTGCAATTTAAAAATATAGCCAATTATTTATTCAGAAGATTAAAAAAAACAGTTTTTAAATAGACATTAAAAAAAAATTATCTACATTTTTGACCACATCTCGTATCAAGGGTCTATTTTGTCTTTTGTTTAGGATATCTACAGCTCTTTGTTAAAGGTATCATACCTGATCGACTGGCGCGTTCCTGTTATCAGTGACCCCATGCTGCTGGTCCTCAGGAGTGGAGCCAGGAGTCTGCTTGGCCTTCAGGCGCTCGTACTCTGCCTGCAGGCTGGCATTCTCTTCTTCGAGCTCTCTGAAACGTTCAGCAGTGGAAATAATTAGTTGGGGATCACAAAATTGTTGGCTAAATACTTAAACTTGTGAATGTGGCAGGTAGGCCATGGATGAAACTGGAGCTGGACCAAAAAGAATGGTGTGCTAAAGAAAACACTCAGAAGTGGGTGGAAAATGATCGATGATGATGGTTTGATATTAATTTTTAATGGTGAACTCACAAACTATTATAACACTTTCGAAGCCGGAACGCCGTTATTATACTACCTATACGTAGTCCGAATTACCTAATAGCGTTATACTTGTTATTTTTAACTTTAAGAATTTTGATAATCTCGATATATGGAAGGTTTTCGAAGGTCACTGGAGGAACGCGCGCGGTGAGCTGACATCTAGCATTGAATTACTTTTTTTTTTTAAACAAAAAGTGTTTTAGTTGTATTTGTAATCATTGTTGTCATTGTATTTGTTGTATTATATCGCAGTTATTGTTTTCGAGAGCGTTCCCCTTACTCCCTGTAGACGTGGGTATTAAAAACAGACTGACCTGATCATGGCCTCGAGCTCGTGTCTCTGCTCGCGGTGGATGATGGAGACGACCTGCACGGGCGAGCGCGGCGGCTCCTCGCCCGCGCCGCCGTTCAGGGACTGGCAGTACGCCGCGATCAGCTGGTGCTCCTCGTCGCTGGAATAGAATGTACCTTCGTGAGGAATGTGGCTGAGACAATTGAAAATAAAAAACAGAAACAAACTGAGTTCAGTAAGTATTAAAAACAAAAGTCTAGCTGCAAAATGTGCCATTTATGGACAATTCTAATGACATCTCACAAGTCGCAATACAACAACAGTCAAGTCGTTAAGGTTATAGCGTATGCCAGGGACACATCATACATTCATTGACTTGAAATTTACTTATCCTCTGTCTTGCACAGCCGGGTAAAAATAATTTTTTTTTAATAGGATGTAAAGTAGACGAGTAACTGTTGTCAAACTAGGTTTTATGCGTATGTATGTATATAGGGTATGTTTCAGCGTATTGTATTTACTGAAACATACCCTTACAGGGATTTTGGTCAACACTAACCTAATCAGTTACAAACTTACAAAATCTAATAAAAAGGAATCTAAATAAAGAGAAAAAAGGAAACAATGTAATACAAATACTAGTAGTACTTAATAGTGGTGTAAATAGTACAGTAGATCAGAAGAGTTAAATTGTGAGTTTCAAAAAATGATAAAACAACGACATACCTATCAGGAGTGTCCCCAGCAGCTCCAGCCCCAAGTTCCACCTGCGCCAGGCGAGACGCATACAGCTCCAGCCGCGAGTGCATGTCCTCCCCACCCAGAGCTCCTCCGCCCGCGTGCTGCGGCGACGGCGCGGGAGACTCCAGGGCGTCACCTAGAAATGTGCAATACAATCAGATATAGGTAAGTGCTACGTACTTGAGAAACTGTGCCAAACAAAAAACGAACAAAAAATAAGAGAGGCCTATGCTCAGCTATTACGGATTGGTGACTGAATTGATTGATGATTGAGGTCTAAAATGAAGAAGTCATTACCTTCTAGAACAGTCTGTACAGGCAGGTAGCCAACTCGTGGATGTTTCTTAAAGTAGCGCGCAGATTTAAACTTGTTGCGCAGAGCACGTGTAAAGTCGCGCACGTCCTCGCCTGATGTAGTCTGGAAGTAAACAGATGATTGAAATTAACAAATCTTACGAAATAAAAAACAAAGTAAGCATTCGTCGTCATTATGCACGCTACCATCTGCGCCATTATAGCAACTATGCCAGCGTCCCAGAGCGTCACGCCGGTATTTGTCGGTCAAGGAGTTGGGCTGGTAGGAGGAAATGTAAAATACACCCGAAGCGGGATGTCTGTGTAGGACTTATCGCTCCCGTCTCGAATAAGATTAAGAAGAAAGTAAGCAAAAACCAAAAAGGTATTCAATATCAGATAAGTAGCTTTAAAGTGAGAAAATTCACTAATTTTAAAAAGTCAAGTTTAAAATAGACATTAGTATGGTGAAAGTCCTTACCGCAGTGCAGTATTCTTGCATGGGATGGGTCAGTTTGTGGTTCTTGGCCTTGCGTCCGCTGAAGAAACACTTCTGGCACATGTCGAAGTTGAAACATTTGAGGCATCGGTATCTGAAAATAGGGAGAGTAGAGAGTTAATTTACTGCTTAGAATTGGAAATCTCGATCAAATCACTAGTTTTTTATTCGTATCTTATTCGTATCGTATATAACGTTATTATTATATAAAATAGTTAGCAATGAATTTAATGAAATTTGTCCAAAGAAGAAGATTCAATTCAACCAAAAAATACAGTTTAGTGACTGGGCGACCAGAGGTATACGAAAAAGTAGAGATGTTATGTATGATTTATATAACAAGAAATCTCTGACATCTAGTAAGGATTTTCATGACTATGTTAGAAAATACTCGAAAACTTTTAAGTCGGTTTGCATTCGCGCTAAAGCTTTGTTTATAAAAGATAAAATTCAAAAATCCGATAATAAAATAAAAGCTGTCTGGAAGACCATCAACACAGAGACGGGAAAAAGTAAGTCGAGGGATTCAGAATTTACGCTGGTAGTTGAGAATCAGCCGGTTTCTGACGCAAAATCGGTAGCCAACTCTTTTGAACATTTCTTCTCTAGCATACCCTTTGATGCCACCAAAACGCTTAACTCGTCTCCAGATGATGCAGGTGCTTTTCTAAAAGAACACTTCTCGCGGGATATACCAGACTTTCGGTTCAGATACACTTCCATCTCTGAAATTATCAAAACTTTCAAAAGCTTAAGAGTTAAATCTAGTGAAGATTTATGGGGATTATCAGTAAAAGTGTTAGAGTCTTTAATAGAAACTATTGCACCACACCTCATGGTCATATTTAACATGTGTATTGACAGAGGCACATTTCCCGATTTAATGAAAAACAGCAAAATTACCCCTATCTTCAAATCGGGTAGTAAGTCAGATCCCTCGAATTACAGACCCATCTCTGTGCTTCCGGCTTTGAGTAAAATATTTGAAAAGATTATACTTAATCAACTGTTGTGTCACTTTAACATACACAGTATATTAAACGAAAATCAGTTCGGTTTCACGAAAAGTAGATCAACAACAGATGCGGGAGTTCGATTAGTTACGCATGTGATGGAAGCTTGGGAGAGTTCACAGGATGCCATCGGTGTCTTTTGTGATCTTTCCAAAGCGTTTGATTGTGTAGAACACCGCACCTTGATCCGTAAATTACACCACTACGGAATTCGTGGAATCGCTCTAGATCTTGTCGAGTCATATTTAACTGATAGACAACAAAAAGTGGGAATTAATGGCGTCACATCTTCCGGATCTTTAGTTACAATGGGAGTACCACAAGGTTCTATCTTAGGCCCGTTCTTATTTTTGGCGTATATAAATGATTTGCCGTATATGGTTAAGGACCTTACAGACATAGTTCTATTTGCTGATGATACATCTCTTATTTTTAGAACAGATAGGAAAGATAGTGAACTTGTGCATGTGAACAACGTACTGACTATTATTTCGAGATGGTTCGCTGCGAACAATTTGTTACTAAATGCAAAAAAAACTAAGTGTTTAAAGTTTTCCATGCCTAATGTTAGATATATAGAACCAAACGTAATGCTTGAGGGCGATAAACTTAACATAGACAAGGCGACGGTGTTCCTGGGTATAAGCATTGATTCCAAACTGCAATGGGGTCCACATATTAGTGCTCTGTCTGGGAGACTTAGTTCTGCTGCTTATGCGGTTCGCAAGATTAGGCAACTGACGGATATAGCTACAGCTCGGATGGTTTACTTTGCTTACTTCCACAGCATAATGTCATATGGCATTTTGCTGTGGGGATCAGCTGCTGAAGTGGAGGCCATTTTTATTTTGCAAAAGCGAGCGGTCCGCGCTATCTACGGAATGGGTCCCCGTGAATCATTGAGAGATTTATTTAAAGAAATAAATATTTTAACTTTACCTTTTTCTTTATATATCTTTGAAAATATTATGCACGTTCGCAAAAATCTACATAAATTTAAATTGAACAGTGACTATCACAATTATAACACTAGAAATAAGGATAGGATAGCTGTACAGAGATTTAGACTGACTAAGTCAAGAAAGTCATTTTTAGGCAACTGCGTTAGTTTTTACAATAAAATTCCGAAAAATATAACAGGGCTCACCGAGGGAAAATTCAAATCACATGTAAAAACTACATTAATGAAAAGAGGATATTATAAGGTTAAGAATTATTTAGAAGATAAAGATGTCTGGAGCCTTCCACTTCCGCCAAGTAGCCACTAATATTTATAGATATTACCTAGTTGTAAGCCAAAATTAGTGAGACTAATTTATTTATTATTTGAAAAAATAATGCCCCTCAGTTTCTTGCCTGTTCTTCTGAGTAGAGGCTTTTTATCCGAACAAGGCGGTCGAGTCTATTTAAATAACTTTGACGTTCATAAGTGTATCTTTGATACCTAAATTGAATAAAAACATTTTGACTTTGACTTTGACTTTATTACAAGACAATTTATCAGTTCTAACTCTTGATTTCGAAGCTAACATTGAGTTAACACTACAATGCTAGAGTGACAGTTATAAATGTTTACCTCTAAGTTAATTTACCCTGCATTTAAGAATTTATCCAAATCTTCTGCAAGCTTATCAAAAAAATGCATGACCTAACCATAGGAAACAGTTACTTTTAACATGCAACCCCTTAATTTCTTCCTTGTAGTCATACATAGTCAGGAAGATACACCATATCCCACATGGTAATGTCCTTACTTTTCCCATATACCTATCTTCAACATCGTCATCGTAACTTCACATTCTCATGTATCACCCTCACCTGAAGCCAATGATAGGGTATTCCTTGCATATGTTGCACTTGGCCTGGTGCCGGGCCGTCTCGGCGGCCGCCAGGCGGTGCAGCACGGGCAGCCACACCATGGACTGCGGCTCCTTCTGCAGCCACTGCAGGAAGTGGAACGCCTCTATGTGCTGCAGCTGGCCGTCCGCGTCGCGCTCCAACGTCAACGTCTTGTCTTTGGACTCTTCTTTGTCTTTTTCTGGAAAGTGTTTTGTTTTTGATGATCCATTGTTCATGATTGCTTGCCCAATAGATTAATTTGGGATTTGTCAACGCCATAAATTCAAAATTGAAAAGGGCCAATTTGAGATATTGCATTTGATGCTTCATCAAAATTCAATAGTGGTAAACTTGTTAGGGAAAGCACAAGTCACTTGCCCTTGATCATCCTTGACCGTTTTGATTTGCAATGTGTCTGCGTCTCTAGTAATAGGTATTAATTATGAATAATGTTGTTCAACTGTCGGTTTAATACTGAGAATTAAACAAATAGTTCCACCACAAGTGTCGTTTGGATTTACTTCGACGGTCTGCCTAGGCTCTAACCGGCTACACATATTAAGACTATAGAACCTATTTATACCCTTGTTACCTAAATCAACCCTATTGGCCATCCCCCTTACTCACCTACAGCCTTCCTATCGAGCGTCCCTCCCTTGTTGACATCCTTGGTGGCGGCAGAGGCCTGCTCGAAACAGCTCCTAACTGACGGCTCGATGTTGGATCCTCCGAACGCGGCCACTTCGCCCAGTTGTCGTGGGACCTGCAAAGTAATATCATGATCAGAGATAATGTCGCAGTCATTGAAGCTCTGGAAGGTCGCATGACAAAATGTATGTTTTACTTTTGTGGTGAAACTAACCTGTATGCAGTCATGCAGTAATAATCCGAGTTTTCTTTGGTCTGCTCTGCAGGACGGGTCGGCGATCAGTCGGAATAGATACCTGCAAAACAAGAACCCGTTAATAACAGTTTTTTTTTAAATCCAACCGGGTAGGTCTTATTTTTGTAGAGTTTATCTAAGAATCCACATCTTGGCCCGATTTAAGACACTGACTTGAGTTAACAGTTAATGAGGAAGTACTCCTGATTATGATTGAGAAGTACCCCTACTAAATAAATAAATTGTCTTTTTAGTTCGCGTTTAAACATTTAAAAGAAAGAAAAGTATGTATGTTTACATACATACATACATACTTTTCTTTCTTTTAAATGTTTTCTTTCTTTTAATTTCTTGTATGTAAACATACATACTTTTCTTTCTTTTAAATGTTTAAACGCGAACTAAAAAGACAATTTACTGTGAAACTATTCCGACGGAGTACGGGGTAACTGTGTTTATTGGTAAGGGGATAAATGTTTATCCCCTGTCTTACCTATACTTCTCTTCAAGATGTCCCTTGCACAGCAGCACGAGGCCGACCTTGAAGCTGAGCACGCGGATCTGGCCGGTGCGCTGGCTGTCGAACACGTTCAGCAACCAGTTGATCGACAGATCCAAGCACAGTGGCACGTTTACTAAGCTCGGGTTTTCGGCTGCTATCACCTGGAGCACAAACAAAATCTCAAACCTAAGACTCACAAAAATCGTGTGACGTGTTTGAATGTATTCTTAACTAAAGAGTCAGGATAAAGTTTTATTTGTCAGCGTTAGTAAAATTCTTTGCTATTACTGGTTTATATGCTTCGCCGCTAGTTTAGAAAAACGTGACGATAGAACTAAAAAAAATGAAGAGCACATTATAAATTCTTTGTCCACAATCATAAATTCTTTAGATTAAACTTTGGGCAGAACCGGATAAACTTCTTTTTGCAATTACCATGCAGTACATACTTCATACCATTCATACTTCCTTAGTAATATTATAAAAATAAAAAAGTAACTATGTCTGTTTGTCTGTTAGTAGGCTTTTCACAGATCAAATTTCATCAAGTAATTAGTTACAGGATATTACGAGAAAGGTTTTCGGATACTATTTTCTGAATAAAAGCGAACGATGTGGTGGGCAACAGCTAGACAGTACCTCATAAAGCGAAGTGAGCACGTTGATCATGTCCGGTATGTCGATGAGCCTGTCGTTCTGAGCTCGCAGCCCGTGGCTGTCGAACGCCTCGAGCGCAGCCGGCAGCTGGAGCATGTGCACTGGAACACAAAACATCGATCATTTCAGACATTTATTGTTAAACTGTGTATAGTAAGCAGATCTTTGTAAGTTTTTTTAAAGCAAATAGCTGGAAGTCTGTCTTATCGATGAAGTAGTAAATCTGCTTCAGGCAAATACATTTCCAGAACTCGATATGGGCCAGATTTTAAGAGGGCACAATTTACTCTAGCCCGGTTTTTTATCATAGCGATATCTTATTACAAAAATTGGTAGTTATTTAATGCTAGAAACCCTATTGGCATAAGATAACGCATTGCTACTTAGGCGCACAGCGTACGTAGCCTCACGCGGTGAACACAAAATTATGTCGCATACGAAAATCTACTTTTCTCTAGCGCATTGTTTTCGCCAAAATCTTTCACAGGTTCCAACAAACGGGTCTGATAAAAAAATCAACTATGGACACTTGAAACATAAATCTTCCTGGCAGGTAAAAACTGATCGTAAATAGCTGTAACTTACTGCAAAGCGCCTTCTGCACCGTCCGCAGCTTGAGCGCGGTGCGGTACGCGGAGAAGCGCACCTCGTTCAGGTCCGCGAGGGAGTTCATCAGGTCGATCATCTTCGGGTGGTCCCAGTGGGTGGTTTCTAGTTCATGGCTGGAAAATAACCAAGGACTTAGAAAATAGTAGAAATGAATGATTGGGACTAGTGCGAGCTTTAGGATAGTTGTCAACTAGGTACAAGATTAATCGGCGGGACTAAACTAACAATTAACTTAAAACATGGCACAAGGGTTTTCTGATTGCAGGTCGATAATGACTAGAAAACTTAGAAGATTTAGTACCTAGTTAAACGCACTGAACAATAAGCGAGCTCGTTTCTTAGTAATAACCTCGACTCAAAGCACCTCCTTCATGTGATATTGTCCTGGCTTCAGCACAAAACACTGAGCTGCATAAAGTTCTGATTTATTAAAGTCCTCATTCCTTTTAGCTGTTAGTCACTGCCTCACAGTGCACGTTGAACCATATTATAAGCTGCGCCAATAAAGAAATGAATGGAAACGACACAGCGCTAATCCTGTTTTCTCACTCGTATTGGCGATTTTGTGTGATTGTGTGAGCAAGATAACATGAACAGCTCTGCTTCCATACAAAAGTTTCTTTAATGGATTAAGTTATAAGTATCTCGATCTATTTACTTGATATAGTAAGGAACGTTGGCAGGCGTGACAGCCCTCTCCCAAGGCGCCTCCACGGAGCCCGCGAGGAAGCCTTGGGCTGCGCCCGCGCCACCGTCCCTTGCTACACCGGCCAGCTGCCTCGCTCGCTCCTCGCCGCCCGCGCATAGTGCACCCACCCTAGAAATATTGAGAAACAAGAATTAAAATTAAGATTAAGATAAAATTAAGTTAGTTAAGATAAAAGAAGGAAATACAAACTTTTCCTTAATTTTCCCTAAATTTATTTTTCGGTAAAAGAAATCAGACAGGAAGACAAGTAACCAAAACTAATAACCAGAACTGGAAGGTCTTCTATTCAGTAGAAGTACAAGTACAGTACATACATACGAGTATATACTGCATGTACGTACTTACCACGTCTTAGTACTGTGCGTTTTGCAACTGATTGGCTTGATTTAGCTCATATCGATGTAAGGTCAATTTACAGAGAAATGATCTTCGTCGATTGAGCACAATCTTGTCTTTGTCGTCATCAATTAGTTTCAAGATAATATTAGTCTCTTGTATCTTACTGGCTGGAATCTTGCCACTGATTATGGAGCTATAGTCAATCACGAATATAGTCTTCTTAAAGCCTGTAGTTGAACCCTAGCTATACATACCTCCACTGGTTTCTGCACTTCTTCATCGTAAAAATCGTGAAAGAAAACTAAAGTTCTAAATGCTTCAAACCTACGTACCTGGTATTCAAGTCATCTAGCCTCGCGAGCAGGTGGTCGGGCAGCTGTATCTTGTCCCGTGTCAAGGTTTGCGCCTGGCTGTGCAGTTCGTCCGCTAGTCTCCTGAGCGGCGGCAGCTGCGCCCTGGCTCTAGACACCGCGTCCAGCTGCGCGCGCGCGTCCCTGGCGTCTCCAGGTCCTCGCCAGGAGGAGCGAGCGGCTTCCGCACCCTGGATCCGGCCCGCGAGCTCGTCCAGTGATGTGGTGAAGGTTCGTACGCGCTGAAATAGATGAGAAGGGTCTTGTTAGTTTGATTTTTTCAACGTAAAATTTTACAGACATTTAGAGAGAGCGCATTACTTTAGAAGCAATCTGTAGGCTCTCTGCTCGTATCTTGAGCACTATAGCATGTGTAATAATTACACGAAAATGTTTTCACATCTGAAAGTATGGGCGCCATTTTTTTTTTGCCTATGCGCGAGATTTTGTAGGATTGCAAATGTAAAAAGATATGTTGATAAAACGAGGTTAACATTAATGATAATCAGGCGCAGTGCAAGCCCCCATAAAAAGAGGTCAGGTTTATGTACCTAGACGTTTTGGTAGTGTTACTAAGTTAGCTAGGTTTACGGAACTTCTTTTTATCCAATGGTGTTTTTATTTCATCTTGCATTCTTTCTTCAACCATTCTCTACTGTGTGTGTTTTTTGGACGACCCATAATGCATGAGTGTCACCTGCGTCACTATACAACATCAGTAGAACCGTAGACGTAGAACCACATAAGAAACGAGTTTAGAAAAGAAACGCATAATGCTCAGCCAGTATAAATTCTAGCGCGCTAACCTTGTAAGGGCGAGCCCGCGCGCCGTAACCTTGCAAGGGGGCTCGAGTTACCTGCGCGTGCGCTTGACACTGCACTTCCTACGTGCGGTTTGGAAACGACATGAAGAAGACATTCAATTTTATATAGGGTTTCTACATTACATCATAAATGCTTCTTAAAGAACTAAATCAGTAGAAAATTATAGGTAGGCAACCACTAAAGTTCAGTAATGTTGTTTAACTTTTTAAATTGTTTCGTAGACATGCGCGAAAGGTTTGGAAACATTTTCTGCAACTGGGATTTTGCTTTAGGATTTTTGATTTATTCTTGACATTCAAAATCCTAGTGGAATCACCTCCATACCTACCTACTTAAAAATTTAACTTCAAAACGTACTTATTCGTATAATCGTTTTAAAAAAACTGACTTCCCGTCATCCGAACTAGGTTGCGTAAAAAATAGGACCAATCTGTATGTACCTAAATACTTTCAAACAAAATAAATAATTTTCTAAATCGGTTTATAATATAACGATGTTATTCAGTTACAAACATTTAAAAAAGTCCTTATTTTCGAAGGTGCTCAACAAGACCTTTCATACAGAATATGTAGGTAGGCACCTACTTTATCTATAACAAAGTTTTTATCATTTTGTTTGAAATTCCTAGCGTCAACAATATAATACAATTAACTATCTACCTAATGATATTGACTTTCCAAGAACGACTAAGGTCACTATCGTAACACTAGGTACATAAGTATCGTCTTACGTCTCCGATTTACTTGTGGTTGCATTTATCGCAATGCAGTTAACCTAGGCTACCTGAAGTAGTTAACTACCTGGTATATAGATGCCAGGTTCAGTAGTGTGGTGTATAGCTAGTGAGCTGTGGTCATTAGACTCGACAGGTTCTAGATCAATTTCATCCCGCCTGGTAGCAAGGATAGGTTATCTGATAATCGTGGTGTTGCAGCAATTTTCAGAGCTAACGTTAAAAGTTCGCGACGCTCTGAAATTTCCATACAAACGCGCTTGTTGAATTTCTTGGAAACCATTTGTCAGATTATGATGAAATTTGGCATGTACAATTAAATGAAGTATACGAGTATCTCCGCCCCTATGTACTTAGTTTTTTTTTAAAAAAACGTCTTTTAAAACGTCGTTTTAAAAAGAGTTTTCTCTTGAGGACGTTTTAGAGCTACTAAAAATATCCGCATTTGAAAGGCACTTTTGACTGATTTATTTAATTGATAGATAAAGCAAATCAAAAATCCCTTTACATACGGAGGTTGCCTACATCATTAGCTTGAGGAAATTTTTAGTTATTTAAGAATGATTAGAGAAGTACAGAATCGCTCGTCGTCTTCTTCTAGACGAAATGGCAATAGAAAACCTTTTGCCAATACGAAGTTCTAATTAAAGTGTACGCCGGACCCTTAAATAAACCTCTATTCCTGGATAAAAATAAAAATAATGGTTTTAAATAAATCTCTGACCTGGATGCTCTAAAGTCAACGTTTGTACGTGTACAAGCCTTTAAAGTTTGTACCTATGTATCTTGCGTTAGGTGTCCATACTCTTTTAGCAAGTTTATAAATTGTACGATAATGTGACTAGCGACCCGCCCAGGCTTCTCACGGTACCCATAAACTTTCTGCAAAAAAATCTAGCTGATGGTGGTGAAAACCCACATCGAAATCAGTTGTAGGGTTTGGCGGATAAACAGACAGACATGGAAATCGACTTGTTTTGTATTATCTATGTAGAGACGAGAAGAAGAGAAGAGATGTAAAAAAAATACACTCAACATGCACTGCACTATTAATTCATTACTTTACAGTGACTTATAAAACGTTTGTAGCTCCCTCTTACGAAATTCTAGGTTCAAAATTGTACTTAAAACGTTCTCAAATATCATCAAAGTTGGTAACTAATACCTGAACATTTTCCTTAGAGCTCAAAACAAGATCTAGCCAAGAAAAGCTTCCATCCCGGAACAAGCCCCGATAAAACCCGACACCGAGGCAAGCATCTATCTGCGCTGTTATTTCCTCTGCCAAATCAAAAACCCCTCCTTCTATTTCCGCCCAAAAATATGCCGACAGCGGCTTATCGCCACAATCCATCTGAGCCAAAATCGGATTCGACGATTTTCAACGATTTTTTCCCGGGAATATTATATTCCCCTATTTCCTAAAAGCGTACATTGCTGCCTATCAGATCCTTAGAATGCGTATTTACCTGGCAAGCGGAATACGTGGGGGAATTGACAATGATGTGGAGGTACGTCGGAGCAGGCAGGTGTAGTCTATCTACATGCGTAATGCGAGGGATTTGTAACGCGTAGGCGACGATACTCACGAAATGCTAAGCATTGTTAAATAGATGTATGTATGTGATTTAATTATAGTCGATACTGTTTTAATAGCCTACTAGCTGCGCCCCACGGTTTAACCCGAGATCCCACATAAACCATTTATTTTTTCGGGATATAAAGTACCCTATGTCATTTTCTGTACCCCAGACAACGTGTATGCAAAATTTCATAATGATCGGTTGATTAGTTAGGGCGTGAAAGCGTTACAAACAAACACAAACAAACGAACAAACTCACTTTCGCATTTATAATATCAGTTAGGATTAGGATAGGCGAGATTCACAAACCGCACTTCGACTGTACTTCGATGCAAACTTCAAGAATCTCGCCTGGAAAGTTGAACTTTCATCAAAAAGTCGAAGTGCGGTCTGTGAATCTCACCATAAGAGATAGAGCAGGTTGCGATGCATTGGGTTTGGCGCAACCGATTTCATTACAATGACCTCAGTTTTAATTTGACGTAAATTAAGAGATTATCATTACAGAATTAAGAGATTATTATTATTTTTGTGAAAGTGACTCGCTTTTTACATAATACATTTTAATATTTAACCTACGTTACTTAAACCTCAAAACGCGGTCGGTAAGCACATAGTAAGTAGGTCTTATACTTAAAATGCGTGCAAAGCGTCTTTTAATTATAACTTAGACTGGGCAATAATGTCTCAAACTATTGCAATTAAAGTCTCAATAAAATTCTAACTGCTTAATTACTAACTACAGAGCAGTTAAAACCGCACACTCAACTGGTAACTTATCAAACTTAACGACCCTATCTATCGGACATGAAGCATGTAGTTAACGACAAGCAAACAATTGCTCTAACAAGATAATTGCCGGCTATGATAAAGAGAAGTACACGATAAGGTAGAGCCTACCCTTAAGTTAATTGTTATCTTAAGTGGACAAGTTGTGTTGAGTCTAGAACATCGGGTTTGAGGACTTTACCACTTATATGACTAACTAACACACTCACACGCACTATCGATCGGATCCGTACACTCGCGGTACTAGAGGATCCGGCTCGAAGGACCAATGTTGAGCGCGGCGAGCGGTCCACGAAGCCTAAAAATCCCCGGGAGAAATGAAAGCCGTAACTATCCCGAAACCGTATGGTTTATTTCACCGAAACTTAAAACTCAAATAAGTAAAAAACCTACAAAGCGTCAATTATCGTCTGGAGAATCTTGCTTGCGCGTGTTAAGAATTTTCTCTTACTTGAGAGCGCCATCTACATTTTATTTGACGAACTATTGAGATTTTGTGGTTTGTGCAGACTATATTTTTATCGATGGACGTGAGCGCAATCAACATAGTGAGCTGTAGGCTTCGCGGCCGACGTCTGTCCTGCTCTAGAGGTTGCAATTCTCAACCGATTCTCGTGAAATTTTGTGACCAAGTTCAATCAAGTGAGAGAGTACAGATTTTTTTTTGCCGAGTCTTCGCCATTTTGTAAAAAAATTCCAAAAACAGACTCGGCAAAAAAAAAAATAAAATTAATCTACTTACAAAATTGCAAGAGAATCAGTTAGGTATGAAATGTAACCTGTAGAGGAAGACAGAGCTCCGGACAGAATTCGTACATACGAAAGCATTTTTGTCGAAGCTGAAGCATAGACGCTTCGCTCTCTAACGCTCGCTCGGTGGATTATATTATAAATGCGAAAGTGTGTCTGTGTAATTAAGTGTGATATGTGCGCTCGTTACTTTTTAATCTGGATTAATAATAGCCTACTGTTTTATCCCTATAAAATTATTATTTTAAACTCGGATTTTTTAGGGAACATTCGCAAACTTCCCTGGAGGTTAGAGGATGAAATTGCAGGGCGCAGCTAATATCTATGTCTTCTCTTGAATAGTAGAAAACGAAATAGTCTTTCGCGTCTGTCTGTATATCCGCTAACTTCTCATAAACCACGGAATACGGCGGATTTAGATTTTTGCACCATCACTTGTACATTTTTTTTTACGGAATGTTTGTAGGTACCGTGAGAAGCCGGGGCTGGTCGCTATTCACTAAATACTGCTGAATAATATCCTAACTAGTTTTATTAATGCGTTTGTTTGTAACGCTTTCACGTGTCAACTACTCAACCGATCATCTTCAAATTTTGCGTACACGTTGTCGGGGGTACGGAAATGGAAATAGAGGACTTTTTATCCCGAAAAATTAAAATTAACGGTTTCTATGGGACCGCGAGTGAAACCGAAGGACACAGCTATTTTAATTTAAATGAATAACTGTATAAATATACGAAATATAAATTACGGGAAGACCGAAAAGAACAGTTATATACCAGAATACCAGATACGGAGAAGGCAGACATCATGTCGTACAAGGAGGTGACACCCCTAGCAGAGGACCGATAGCTCTGGGTATTACTCGACCGACAAGAGCTACGCTTTTACATCCTACTAATATTATAAACGCGAAAGTTTGTATGTATGGATGGATGTTTGTTACTCTTTCACGCCAGAACGGCTGAACAGATCTGGATGAAATTTGGCACAGAGATAGATTTTAGTCCAGAATAGCACATAGGATACTTTTTAATCGCGGGTGAAACCGCGGGGCGCAGCTAGTTTTGAATAAATGTATAAATATTAGCAAAAGGCCTAAATCTCATTAAATTAGTAGTTAGTTAGTAATTACTAAAATAGAAATTACTTATCCAGCAACTGTTTACCTTCCGTTAACAAGATAGTATAATTAATTTCGGTCACGGAGCACTGTATTTGGGTTCCCTGCGTCGTGAGATGGAACGATAGCGGGCCGGGGTGGCTCACGATGTTGCTACGCGTGCCTAAAGGGCTATTTACACTGCTAGCGAACCAATTTTTTACTAGTGCCTCTATGAACTGAAGACCTCGCCGGCGCTCTGCCTGGCTGTCCTCCTCTACAGGTTGTATTACTCAACCGATTCTCGTGAAACTTTGTATACCTAAAGAAACCTAAAGAATACCTAAAGAAAGCATGGCGGAGATATGGTTATTTAACCCAAAACAAGTTATAGATATGTACATAGGTTACGTTTTACGATAGGTTTATTTTAGATAGCTTACGTTTGGTGTTATGCCGCGGCCTAAGATGAAGCACGCTTGCCTAGAAGAACCCGATTCACTTCGGACTTGGAGATTTTGATTGTGAGAGTCATTGTATTCAGGTTTACATATTTGCTTTCAGAGTACGTAAGTAGGTATCTATCGAATTTAACTTTAAATAGAAACATAGTCAAACATTTTCGGACTTTTCGAATTGTTTTTAACTAAACTCAAATTACATTGTTTATAGTTTCGAGGATTTTAGAAGTGTCACGAAAACTGGTACATCCGGAAAACTCCCGAACATAACGATATAAAAACAAACCGTATAAAAATAAATAAAGGCAGCATCACAACACCGCCATCTCCCCTAAACGTCAAACGCACAATACGGGATTTTTATCCGGGATAACCGGATAAAGGCTGGAACGCACTGCGACAATTTATAGTGCGACATGACTGTACGAATCCTATCTAATATTATTATCTATTATATTATATACCTATTATTATACGAGTACCTATCTAATATTAAATGCGAAGGTGAGTTTGTTTGTTTGTTTGTAACGCTTTCACGTCTCAACTACTCAACAGATCGTCTTGAAATTTTGCATGTATACACGTTGTCTGGGGTACAGAAAAGGACATAGGTTACTTTTTATCCCGAAAAAATTAACCGTTCCTGTGGAACCGCGGGGCGCAGCTAGTACAGTAATAAACAGATATATAAATAAATAAGTATAAATGTGGTAAATTCACGAATCCTTTGTTTTGTTTAATAATAAAATGTAAATACGGAACCCATAATGTAAATTTAGAAATAAAGTAAAGCAGCGCGGGCGAAAGACCTAAAAATATAACTTGTAGCAGGAAAATTATAGGTTTCTTCAAACATTAAATAAGCAATAATGATTAGCTTTTGGTATAATTTGAGTTGTTGTTGAAAGAGAATTTACTTCTACTCTTCATATTTTTGTAGCATTTGAGTCTAAGTTTGGATTAAATGAAACCGGATAACTAATGCAAATAGCCAAAATTTACGCACAAAGGCTGAGGTTAAAGTAACGGTAAAGGTAAAGTTGCTTAGAAAAAAAAAGTAGGCTTTTATTAAATTTATCCTTCGACCAAAATAAATGAAAGGACGAGCCAATATGGAGTGCATTTTTTAAAACGATCGCTACGGGCTCGCATTACGTCTCACTCATTCATAAGACTTGAAGCGCGACACATGTTTAGTTGTTTTTTTTCTTATCCTAACCTAGTAATTTGTTTTCACGATATCTGTTTTTGTAACAAATGATGAGCAATATGCAATGATGAGCAATAAAATGGACGGGTAGACCCGTCCATTTTATTTCAGTCAAAGAATTAAATCTCATCATAAGGGAGATCGCCCACAACGACTTTTTGTAGCGATGCAGACGCAAAACCAACAAAAATCAGCCGCTAAAGCAACACTAAAACTGTCAAAATCAAAGGAAAATTTAGGGATGCAAACAAGACGCGCGTTCGCAAAACGAGCTTCAAAAATTCCCTTACGCGCATTTCACCCTGGTGCGTATAAAGTTTAACCGGATATCAGTATAAGCGGTTTACGCAGTATATACCCAGTTTTTAGAGAGTCCGGCCGGCTATCGGGCACGACTCGCTCGGACCCCGCACTAGATGTCCGAGGCGATAGGAGCCCGCATTTACAAGCAAAACGAGAGATACTTACTATGTAAAGTTTACAAAGATAATTCCCGGGAATGGAAAATGAGATCGTTTTAATTGTTGGAAATCGTTATTGTAGTTTAATCGACGGCAGAGAACAAAGATACTTACAGTTTGTTAAATTTACTTACTACTTAAATACAATACTACCTAGTACTTTGCCAAAATTTAGGAGAATAAGTACTTGTGTATTGCAGGGTAGAAATTGCATGTCTTTTAATTTAACTTATGATTATGACAAAATAGACGTCAATTTAGTACGTAGGTAAGTATAGGTGGGCTATCAAACAAATCATACAATCAATCAAGATCCTACTAATATTATAAACGCGAAAGTTTGTATGTATGTATGGATGGATGGATGGATGTTTGTTACTCTTTCACGCCAGAACGGCTGAACAGATCTGGATGAAATTTGGCACAGAGATAGATTATAGTCTAGAATAGCACATAGGATACTTTTTAACCGCAGGTGAAACCGCGGGGCGCAGCTAGTTCTATATAACTGACCGAGCGAAGTGAGGTCTCAGAGCAAGCTGGAACATCTCGGCATTTGTTTGTTCAACGATACCTAGAGTATCGTATCAATTTCATACGATATGTTTCATCCATATCGTACGAAATTTTATCGTATCTTCATGTAATTTTAAAGACAAATAGTTCATGCAAATACAATGATTTCGTTCGAATGAGCGAAATTTAAAGTCTCCAGTCGAGGCGAAGTACTAGCTAAAATTTTATTGTAGTTATGATTTTATTACTTACCAGAAGCTCTACATGGTGGTGTTAATGTTGATATTTATCTAGCAAATATACTTTATTCGGTATGTGTGAAACAGACCGCAAATCGACTGTTTAAACAATGACCAAAAAGTCAAGGAACTTCTAATTTATTCAAAAAACACTAGTATAGGATAGGTTTTCAGACAAAAATACCTAGAGAAGTCAGTAGAGTAGAAATGGAATAATTTGACCCCTTCTTAGGCAAACTTCTTCTTTCTTCTTCTTTTTTTCTTCTTTCATATATTTTTACCTGGCGACTATTTATTTAACCACTACTTTTTATTTTTTGTCATTTGAATCATTGAATAGTTATCAAACACAGCTGGTTTAATCAATCTGTTGGTTAAGTCTTGGGGAACTTTGGTAAGTCGCCAATTTAAAAAAAAGTTTTGCGTAGGCGTTCGTAATTTCCCAATTTTCGAACCAAATTTGCAGGCTCGACTTAGTGCTTACCCACCTCTTATACCAAAGTGGTGGTACCACAGGTCATAGTGGCACCATTATATGGTAATAAACTCCGCCAGGCATAGCATTCCAAAATAAAAATGGACACGTGGGTAACACGTAGTGACGTCAATCGGGTGTACTTTCTACATTTTTGTAGGAGTGACGCCCTACAGTTCCTAATCTCCGCTGTACACACACATATACCCTTCTGGGGAAAGCTAAAATGGTCTACATCGGTTAAGAATGTGCGATTATGCACACCGAAGGAAAAAAACTTCTCCTCCGTTTTTCTTATTCAAAATGGCGTTTGCGCCAATTTTCGTTATTCGTAATTAGGAGGTCAAAATACGTTATTATACCAAATTTCAGATCGATCGGCGGTATGCGCTTTTCGGAAGTTTATCCCGTCAATCAATGCATAAGCAAGACCGAAATAAGTCGTTTACAACAAGTTCAAAAGAGACGGTGAAGATGACGAGTGACGTCTACAAGATGTGGGCTCCCAGAATGCTAGACCTTGTTTTTCTGGATCATGGAGGTACTATAGTAAAAAGTTAGAAACTTTGTACGCTATTTTGCAAGAAAAACAGTCAGCTTTTGCACAGTCAAGTAAAAAAGCAGTCCACAGAGACGCATGAAACCTCCCGCAGTTGTCGCTACCGATAATGGTAGATAACACAGTTTATGATTTGTTATCTAACTTCGGGTAAAACGGGGAAACTCGTAAACGTTTATGACGTCGCCTATTTATTATTTTCAGCGGTGCTAAAATGAAGATATCGCCGGGACCATTGCAGTTGCAGTAATAGTATAGCTGTTTATGACATACTAGCCCCGCCCCGCGGTGTTGTCCGCGGTTAAAAAGTAGACTTTGTGCTATTTCAGACTATGATAAATGTCTGTGTCAAGTTACATCCAGATCTGTTCAGCCGTTCTGGCGTGATTGAGTAAGTGACATCCGTCCAAACTTTCGCATTTATATATTATTAGTGTGATGATTTCTAAAGGTCAGAACGATACATTTACTCTTTTTTTTTTGTGGCTCCGCACATTGTGCGACATGTCGCATGCGTTTATGACAGCTGGCGACAAGTGGCGGAGCTTTGCGTGTGCGAGATCCAAATGTATGAGAATTGAGAATGAGAATTATCGGACGCAGCCTAGCCTAGTCTGACGCGTGAGATGGTTATCATGGTCGCTCTCATTCCTATGACTTTTCAAACAAGACAGACAAAGACCAGAAAATACCTCACGCGTCCAGGGGTCCTTGTCGTTGCGACTAGTCGTCAACCTATCGCAGAGACGCAGACGCATGTCGTTCAATACGCGGTGGCAGTTATACTTGGGAAAAGGTTAACTTTCTTGCACGTACTTTATAAATCGTCGTGTACAATAAACCTAATCCTTATTGAACGTCCGTTTCATCAAAACCGCTAACCGACAATCAAATCGCGCCCTAACCGGCGCCGTACAAATCAAGCACAATAGTTTCGCAAGCTGCCGCCACGCGCCGCCACTGTCATTGCGTTTCATGACGCCTTGTAAAATGCATTATGAACATTTCCAACATTACATGACGCTGTAAATGCATTATGGATATTGTAAACTGCTTGACTACAACGTGGGTTGTCAGCTGGTTAATTTACGGGCGATATTACGACACAGATTGTTATCAGATTAAACGATGTTTCGTCACTTACTTGCGAAGCTTTTGCGAAATTTGCTGCAGTAGGTAAATTGTTTTTATTGAGACGTTTAAAAAGTGATGTACTTAGTTACGATACTTTTTTTTTAATGAGTCTTACCGTCTTACTTTTTTCCATATTTGGCTCCGCACGACTTTTACATAAAGTCAGTGCTATAGTCTTATTTACTACGAAAGTCCATAAAAGTCACTTCAGTAGACATTACGTTAGTCATCGTATAAATAAATAAAACATAAACTAACTTCATAGATCAATCGCCACGCAAGGGTCAAGTTTGTTGTTGGAAGCATCGTATTTTGATCAATGAAAACCACAGTTTGTTCTGTTTGTTTAAACGCTTACAATGTAGGTTTATTTACTCCACTTAAACGGTGGTCATTCAACCCCATGAGTAATGGTGAGCACACACTAGCGATCGAACTGGGCAGACTGGGCATGATGAATCGGTCTAAAAAGCTAGTTTTACTTTTTTTTCTGACTGTCATTCTTTGAAAAACACATCTTCTTTATTTTTAGCTATTTTTTAAGTAAAGTTGCCAAAAATAAATAAATCTGTAATATTTGAAGGAAAGCAAGCAAGAGGAAGAAATAGCAGAAGGAAGAAATAGCATTGCTTTTAACTTAGAAAGTGTTCATTTGGATAAAGAATGTTTTAAAAATTAAGGCAAAATGGAAATTTAATTAACTACATAAAAGTAGATTTTTTTAAAACTATGAATTTACCTAATTATGCCAATATTTGACCTTGTACACTCAAAATACATTTTTGATGCCGACCATCCACATTACACATTAGCTATGCATCAGTGTGTACTGCCCTTGAACTCTTTGTTTACTTCCGAAGATAAAAGCGTGCATAGTTCTCGCCTTCCTGTTTATGAATGCTGCTACATTTATGTTTTGTTAAAAAAAAAACGCACGCGCCGTCATTCATTCGGATGGAATGAATTCTATGAACTCGTCACGGTTGGGTGCTAATCAGTTGATCTATTTTTAACCATAGGTTTAATAACTTTGATTTAACAATCTGTTAATAAATTACGCAGTAAGTTTGCTCAATTTTAACTCAATTTTATTTTTTACTTTTATACTATAGTATACTAAAGTGACTTGCGTTTTAAAGCTTACTAAGTATGTACTTACAGTAAAAAGCCTTAACGGACTTCAAGTGGTTCAATGTACAATCACTTAACAGTAATATCAATTAGTATTTAATTCATAACAGACAAGTAATGTTTGAGAAATTAATGGCTTGTTTTATTTACAGTTACACTTGCCAGTGTTGCCAGTTATGACGACAGTGGTGGCCTATAAAAACTGAGCAATGTATGATGTTCTCTTTAATTTCTAATAGTACAAACCTAATGCTTAACGTAATACCTATTCCTTTGACTATGAAAATCTTTAAATATACCTACTACTCGTAAGTAAGTGCGTTGTACGTTTTATTTATGTACAACAAGTAAATAATATAGATCGTTTATCCAAAGGAACAGAAAGTGAATTTTGTAGAAATATATTTTCGTTTGCAATTTTTTGTTATAATCATTAGATTGTAAAACAACTTGGGTAGGCCCAGCTTTAGGTACCTACCTACTTTATGAATGCCAAAATTAAAAATCTTAACGAATGATTTATTTATCATAAATCAGAACGGATAATCCTAAAAGTCATGTTCTAAATCTCAAAAGTCATTTCAAAAGCGTGACGTACAATACTAAAATTGCGTCAACCGAGTCATCGGAATGTGTAAGCTTCCGAAGGAGCCTCTTCCTTCTATACCTATTACAAGAAACTGAACCGTTACAAGACTCTCATTAACATAACGCCTACTTCCATTTACAACTACTAGTAGATAGTAAACTAACAGGACTTCTATAAAAACTAACATTGAAGTTGCTGACATAAATCCTGTCCAACTGGAAACTTAACTAGAAAAACATCCTAAAAGCCAGCGGAATAAAAAGTTGTAAGTAACAAAATAGTAAAATTACTACGACATTCCTAAGATGTCATATTTAAGCAATTGACGACCTATATATCTGTGATTTTAGTCTCTTCTCTTTTCTTCTCTAACTCTACGAGTATGTCTACACCAGTACCTATGAAACAAAGCCTCTGTCTGCCACTCTGTCTAACTCCTTCTAAATCAATTGCAGATGTATTGGATTTTCGGTTATCATTATTCTCCATCAGTTGTTTAGATACGGATTCGGATTTTCACGGAAGTGATATAGGTACCGTGCTAAGCTGGGGCATTGCGAAATATTTTGTTGATCTAAATGCTTGACCTAAATGTCAAAATTTCGGTTGGACATGTTACGATACATTTCGTGGTAGGTCTTAATAAAAGAAACATAAAGTTCGAATAAATAATATCTACACTAAAACATCAAAGCTTTCCTCATTCTGACCATATGGCGTTTAAACCGATAACTATTAAATCCGTTACATAAGCTAAAAACAATCTTAACGCCCTCAAGTTGAAGGCTTAAAATGGAACAAGCTACTATACACTCGCGATTTTATAAGGCTTTTGAAATTGCGACGTAAAATGTCTTAACTGCCAATTCTTAAAGGCGTAAACTGTGTCATATGACGCTTATAAATAGGATCGGAAATACTTTACTAGTGGCAGTTAAAACTGGGTCTTAAGGGCTGACTAAGAAGAGTTTTTTACGATAGCCCATATTGTTTTTCTTCAAGCCATTGTTCTATTGCGAAAGTTGTAAATAAGATTTATTTTACAAATTGAAAACGGTAGGTATAGACTATAGAGCAACAACTTTATTAATTCCAACGAGTAGGTACCTAACTCACACAATCTATAGCCGATAGCTGACTAACTGACTTGGCCGTTAGATGAATTTAGGTATGTTTGTATTGGGAATTCCATTTACCTACCATTGTATGGTACGCCATACAATTTAATTAGTATTACAAAAAAACCTATTGTCCGATATATTTATCTAGTCATATTTCCTCAGGAATTTTACAGGTGCAGTTAAGAGTTAAGAGTTAATTAGCTTAGAGTGGATAAATTTAATTAGGTCGTACATATTCTCTGCGCTTTAATGTTAAAAATTCATGTCGAAATCACTTTATGTAATCCATATATTATTATGTACTTCCATAAAATACTTCATAAAAAAATTGAAAGCATACTCGTACTACTCATGCAAAAGTACCTATTTATTTCCCTAAAATCTCAGTTCAAAAAAATATGCCCTTTGTGAAATGTGTAAGTACAAGGTTCAAAATGAGTTTTTTTTCAATATAAGTGGCGAAAAAAAAAATTTTTTTAATCAAAAAATTTGGTTACTGCTTATTTTCCGTTTTTTACTTTTTCTATTTTACGTTTGATGGAGATTTTACAGGTAATAAAATTAATCTATGTAGCTAGTTTGCAAGGCCAATTTTATACAAAATCCCGCCAATTAAATTAATAATTTTGGAATAGACTGACATTAATTTGGATCTAGCCCGTTCACAACATAGTAGACAACACAAACAACACAAGGGC
Organism: Peribatodes rhomboidaria; assembly: GCA_911728515.1. Taxonomy (NCBI): domain Eukaryota; kingdom Metazoa; phylum Arthropoda; class Insecta; order Lepidoptera; family Geometridae; genus Peribatodes; species Peribatodes rhomboidaria. The sequence continues at coordinate 753,552 of OU452184.1, read as the reverse complement.
TAGAGCACGGCAGGCTGCACGGCGGGCATTTCCTCGATAGATCGGGGTCCGATTCCGCGCGCGGCCGCTAACTGCAAGTCAATGCACCGTCGCCCACGTGCAGTGCGATTAGTGACCGGTCGCGATCGCTCGCTGGACAACTGCGCCGATAACACGGAAGCGATCGAATGAAATCAGTAGGTGCTGATCAATTATTATTCAAAGATTTATTGGCAAAAATAAAAAACGATTGTAAGTGCAGTGTTTTGCGGTCGTAAAAAAGGCACATCTGGCCTTTCTGAATTAAGTATAACATAACATATCGTCACGCCTATCCCCCGAAGGGACTGGCAGAAATGTAATGCAACATCCAAACTTCGCCGGACGATATTCAGTCCCAATTGTGACAGGGGGCGAGCCTGTCGTCATACACCGGGCTTCAGTTACATAGCAGATGACATTCGAGTACAATCCGCACATATGTTCACACAATGAGCAACTTAGTGCGTGCCGTCGGCTGGGTTCGAACCCACTCCCTCTGGCTTGAGAGGCGGGCCTTCTCCAACTAGGCTATTATCGAATTAAGTATAATAAATAAGTAATAGATGTGAGTTTTTTCTTTAATTTGTCTACAATATAACAAGCATGAAAATAAATTCTGAGATAAAAATTCAGGACAAATATGTTGCGGTAACTCTACTCTACAATCTACAATTGAAACCCGCGGGCGGCCCTGCACTCGCTGCACTATCAGTTAACCAGCAGTCGACGATTAATGGCCGTCGGCCCGTAACCGCTAACCAGCGAACGCAACACGGCCCTAATTTTCTACTAAGTTTGTAGGTGTAATAGATGATAAGATCGTTTTTATTTAACTTATTGTGTTGCTAAATTAGAAGTCTTAAAAACTACTAAATGGTTTTAAAATAGGGAAGTACTTTAAAGTTTAACAACCATAAGGATATTTTGTAAGTAAGTAGGTTTTTTTGAATAACATTGTGTTATTTGCAAATGCCCGCGACTTGATACCTACTCAGGATTTTCACACACAACACATAGTTTCAAATGTACCTATCTGATAACGAGCGACGCAAAGTTGAACAGACAGACATGCAAACATGAAATAAATAATTAGCCAGCCATGGGGCTAACCTTATCCAATTTTAACGACAAAGTGTTAAAAAATAGTAGCCCGCCTCTTTCGTTTTCAAAACATAGCATTATGTCAAATTAAATAACAATTTCAACAAAGAAATCAGATAACAAACCACATTCCCGCCTAACAACACTGTCTCTATTTTGACAGCAATTTTCACACCTGTCAATTAAAAAGCTCACTTTAAACAAGATGGCGTCACGACTATTTGTCAGCGGCTCATGCTCACGCGCAAGAAATATCAAATTTGAATTTCGAACACATGAGAATAGGGTTAGCTGTCACAGAAAATAATCGAAAAGATAGTTAGAAACTGACGATTATTTACCGATGAGATGTTTAAACTCAAAAAGCAATGTTTCTGATTTTGTAAAAATGTGTGACTAACATTTCTGACTTAATTTCCGTACAAGTTACAGTTAACAGATTGAATTTTGTAACTTATTTAGGCACTAAATCTTTTGTAGGTATGTGTTTAAATTTATAGAATTTAATTAAATTAAATTTAGAATTTAGTCAAAATAGTTTTAAAAGCTTTACAGTTTTAAAAGGAAAGTAAGAAATCATTTTCGAGTGATCTAATTCGTTTACATTCCTGGCAGCCCTAGAGCGATCATTGTCTGCGTGTCTGTCACGTTGTTTTAGCTGTACGTATAGGTTGTATGAGTCCGTATGGCTGGTTGTATGAGTCACGCGATTGTTGAGACAAACCCGTCAGTACGTGATAGTCTTATGACATTCTTGGGCACGCTGCTCTACGAAATTGTTTTGAGGTGTTTGAGTTTTGATTTAAATAGAGTAGGTTAGGTGTTTTGTAGGCCAAATAGGTACAATAGTAGTGTAATTGTGATGTTGATGAAATATGAAAAACATGATAATATATGTATTGTGTTTGTTCTATGTCTGGGTGTTAATATGTATTTAAGTATGTATTTAAAAATATCTAAGTATGTATATCAGTCTCTGGCAGCCATAGTACAAGCTTTGCTTAGTTTGGGGTCAGGCGACCGTGTGTAGAAGTGTCCTGAATAAAAAAAAAAAAAAAAAAAAATATACGCAGTTTCTAAGCTAACATCTAACCTACACTAACGTAACTTAAAAACTTACGAGAAACTTATTGAACCTGCGAAGCCGAGGTTTAAAACCAAACGGATGGCAAATCAGCGGGTTTTTAACCGACTTCCAAAAAGAAAGGAGGTTCTGTGTTCGTCTGTCTCTGTAGGTATTTTTTTTTGTGTATGTTCATCGATATTTTCGCCAATTGTGAACCGATTTAAAAAATATTTTTTAGTTCGAAAGGGTGTACTCCCGAGGTTTATATCCCCACATACATTTTATCGAAATCGATCAAGCAGTTTTTAGAATATCAACCAATGTCTAAAACTTGTTTATATGGATGACGGGAAGTCGGTTTTTAAGCTTTGTTTCTATTGAACTGAAATTTAAATCTGTGTTTGCCTGACGATAATTTTTTTTGTACATATTTACGTACTTACTACATTTGTCCAGACACTTTCGTCACAGCCAGACAGACAAAGGGTATGCTTAAGTATCTATCGACACTCTTTTACGCGAAGTTGGTTAAACAGGAAGGCGTTAAAATCACTCTACCGTTAGGTAATTATGCAGATGTAGACATTCAGGTTTACAACAAAACACGATTCGCATTGACATGCAAAATTCGGTGTGAACGCCCTCTGTTCATTAACTTTGGAACCAGTCCTTGTAGCTAATCAACGGGACCACACGTGACCAGTGCAACTGTGCAATCTGTCAATGTCTTTGACAGATCGTCGTTGTGCAGCTTTTAGGGTTCTGTCACAAAAGTGAAATAAAAATCCTTTCAAAACTTCAGTATCGGTACTGAAAATGTAACACTTGATTTTAGCTGATGAGTTCGAAAAGGGAAAGTTTAAACAAAAAGTAATGAAAAGTCCCGAATCTTTAGAAAGTTCCAGAAATTCCTCACCGATTCCTCCTCCTCCATGGCGCTAATGAGCTCATAGTAGAGCATCTCGGCCTCCTCCGAGACCTGGACCTTCTGCATCTCACACCCGGTGTACGCGATCTCACACGAGATGTCGCTTTGCAGATGCATTTTCATTTTATCACAACACTTCACTCGATTCGATGAAAAAATTACTCTGTCTCAGATTTTCGTGACAGAATTACACTTTGGTCATAGAGTTTGGTGTCAGAATTACACTTCGGTCACAGTTGGTGACAGACTCCACTTCACTTTAAATTTAAAAATAGGTGATTAGACTCCACTCTAATCACATATTAATAACCGAACTTTACTTTCGTTACATACACTGATGTTAAAACTAGACGATTTGGGTGAATTAATTTAAAAAATCCATGGAAACAAAGTTGTCCAAATTCTTGTTTTATTTATCGTTGGATTATTTAACGTGTATTTCTCTTTATTGTTTAATTATCAACTTACATAATATTCGTTTAAAACCAGTTTTTTTCCACTATTTTCCAAACAATACTAGTTTCCCCGTTCAGTACTAGTTTTATAATATATCATTAAACACAACTTCTTTGGCATCGAATCACGCGTAACTGTCATTTCACAATGTACAATTGCTTAACAATGGCTACTTTAATAGTTATTAATAATTAACGATAGTAAAGAGCACGTACTCGTTTGCTTATTATAATTATGTTGTCATGAAATCGATATAGGTAAGAAAAAGTAAATTATAGCAAATATATTGATTTTTAATTTATGATACAAAGAGCCAAATAGGCAAGGTGGTAAAATGTAGTGCTAAAGAACCGTTTCAATTCGCAATCGGTCAAATTCATGTAAATCGCAATCCGTCAAAATAACAAACCCTCGAAAAGAACATGAGAGAGGTTCCGCCAATGTCGAGAATAGAAGGAAGTGACTCTTCAACTTTGCTTTATTCTCGAAATCGGCAAGACGACGTCAAAACGTGGGGAAGACTGACCACACGTCATGTGGGATACATACCAAGTTGGGAAAAGGTAAAAATATTCAGGTACAGAGTAAAAATGTAGATAACCGACCTACGCAACACATTTTAAATAATGAGGTTGTGACATTATGACTCACGTTTTCGACGCTGTACGGGACACTCCGATTATATTTTCGATCACATCTAGCGCACAGAATAATCCCTATTATGATCTAGTGTAATATCTATCTGTATCAGAAATCAGAAAATCTATTTTTTTTTTATCGCGAGTTAGTACGCGTTTGACCAACACCTCGCCTGTTGGTAAGCGACGAGGTGGTCAAAGATGAAGCACGCAGACTTAGAAGATATTTTATTCACACTGACTGTGCAAAGCAAAAATATTATATCCTACGTTTTTTTGAAATATCTATGGTCTAGGTTACAATTATGTACCTTCACACGTGTTATATCTGACCACAGATATATAAAATTTCCCTAACACAAAAAAACCGCTGGACACTGAGCATAAAGCATACATTTTACTAATTAATTCCTAAAATATCACATTAATTTCAGTCCAAGCACTTGCAGCCACTTGCCAATTACGTCACAGCCGAGTTTTTCGTTTTGGGCTTGGAGCTTTGAACCCGAGGTGGCAGGAGTTATGGCGTCGTAAATACTGTACGATTCGTCATGCTTAAAGGACTGATGTGCATAGGGTGGCAGGAGTTAGGCTGAGTGTCCACCAGACACGTGTGAGGAAGAATCTACCAATAGTTCCGGACATTTTTGCACACACGATTGCTTGACCCCTAACTAAGCAAAGCTTGTACTAAGACTGCAAGAGATTGATATACATACCAGTAGTTACAAAATTATTAAAAAAAATATTAGCACCTAGTTATAGAACAAACAAATGTTCATCACATCATCGTTGTCCTAGGTGGAATCGAACCACGCTCTCAAGCTCAGAAGATAGGTTCACTACCAACTGAGCCACCGAGACAGTCGTTAAGATCACTTCATTTCTACAGCAAAGTGTAACCTGTTTTTTTTCACGCAAGGCTGATTTTCCTTGCAAATCTTTGGTGGGAAAGCAGCCCCACCAGAAAGGTTTGCATTTATTTATAAAATGTACTTCAGTCTTATTGGTGGATTTTTTCCTCCCTGCACATCCTTGCAACGCTTATCTTTTGGTGTAAAAGCACCTTTACTCACGGGTTTTGGGCGAGTGAGCCGCAGACCATATAATTGGGTGACAGTTCAATTTAACCAACTGCCAGCTCATACTATTCCCTCACGAAAATACTATGTGTGATGGTTGTTTTGATTATCGTTTAAATAGTTTAATGTTATTTATATACTTCACTTTTTTAATAGAGAAGCAATAGAGGTCAGTTATAGTTTAATTTCAGGTTTTATTTTACTGCTTATAGAACTATGGAATAAAAAAATACTAGAATTGCACCCTGCGTTTCAAATCCTATGTCTTACAACCACTGTTATTTTTACCGGGTTACAAAGTAAACTAAAACATAATTCACCATATAAGCTATCTCCATTCTAAATCTCACTCAAATCCGTTGAGCCGTTTCAAGTAACAAACATACACACTCTCACTGACAAACTTCCTAACGTGAAGTGTGATACAAACTAAATGTAGGTAAGTCAGGGCAAATGCGTCATGATTCATCGAGCTTTCAACCAAAATACGTTCATCCTACAAGGTTATCCAGAAAGGCTACACTAATCTGAAATGGGCCCAAGGTACCTAGTCCTACCCATCATTATGAACAACGATCACTATGAGACCAAGCCTGAAATCACGATATAATTGTTGTTACGTACCTATAAACAAGTAGGTAAACTAGGCATTGCGCAATGTATTGTGTGGTATTACGATAGCAGATTTAAAGTAAAATTAAAAATTATTGCGTATGTTGGTTGGAGCAGTTGAATTGCTGCGGCCTGACATTGGTTTACTTTTGGGTCCAAGCTTGGCTTCAATTTTTAAATGGCCAATATTGAACCTTATTACTACGTGACACATTGGTTGTAATATCAAAATTGTGTTCAAAGACTGATACACACATTGGTGTCTTAGCCCCAATATCTAGATTGGTGCAAATATGATCAATGTGTGACCGCGATATTATATGATTTCAGGCTCGATTCCTTTGTGAAATTTCTTCATATTGATGACTATGACCTCCTTAAGTCAGTACAAACAAATTTCACAAAAGCCCGACTTTGAAGTCGAAATATTTTGCTTCACCTTTTTTATGTAATTGAATGGGCCTGCGCTTGACCACAACACACTTGGGACCCTATTCGGAGATTTGAGATTTTCATCTCACTTTTTTCGTCCTTGTTGCTCTCGTTTGAAACGTCATAGGTGTGAGAGTGACCAAGATAAAATCTCATCTCATCTCACGCGCAGGAATAGCCCCCCTGATGGAAAGTGACGATGCGGTCTAAGATGGAGCACGCTTGCCCATGAGGTGCCTATTCACTCTTGTCTTAAAGAGACCCAGGTTGTTTCTATTGCTGGGGAACACCGAGGCAGGAAGTGCGTTGCATTCCTAACTAACATTATTACATAATATAACAGTCTAATAATGTAGAGCCTATGACCTCCTTCCAGTTTTGATACCCTTCCCGAACAACCCAGCATTATCTTTAATCCCGAACTTAAGGCAGGTTATATTGAGAGCATTGTTATGTAAACAATACTGTTTGTTTGTATGAGGGGAGTGCTCTTGGTGTCGATTTATTAACCGACGGTAAATAGGAGAGGTTATTATGTTGAGATTGGATTCAGAATAATACTACTGTGTTTGTACTTTGCAGATATACAGGGCTACGGGTATTATGGGTACCAAGAGTAAAATAATAAATTTAAATAGACTAGCTGTTACCCGCAACTTCGTTTGCGTTTGTTCAGAAATAGTTTCCATAAACCCTTCTCGAGATATACTGTAACTATTTATCAAATTATGAATATGAATCCGTTGCCAAAGAGATCAGAGTCCAACAAAAAAAAAAACTGGCTGGTTTTGCGGGTTTGTTTGTGCGATAGTTTGTTACTTCTTCACGCTCAAACGTCTACGGATAGATGGATTTTCATGAAAAATCGGAAAAGAGATAACTTATACCCGGGATTTTTTTAATCAGGGGAAACACCGCGGGGTTACCTACTAGTAGTAGTTATAGTTTAAATTGTCAGTTTATCTATGATACAGCAGCTTCAAAATCAATGAGCTGTAGTAAAACGCCTAACTTGTCAATCGTCTAATTATTTTTGCAATATAAATCGTACGACCAACAAAGTAATTTATGAAGCAGACAGGTCTCCCAAGGACTAATGTTGCCATAAATACAGCATTCGTCATGCCCCGCCCAGGCAGGATGCCTTGATGAGAGCTTCATTTAACACCCTGCTAACGTTTTTTTTTTTTTTTTTTTTTTTTTTTATCTAGAATAGGTCGACGTTTGACCACCAACTCGCCTGATGTTAAGCGACATTGTGGTCTAAGATGGAGCACGACGACCTAGAAGGTACTTATTCACTCTAGCCTTGAAGATACCCAGGTTATAGTTAGTCGGGAATACAGACGATGGCAAGGTGTTCCACACCCTAACGTTAAGTAATACATATTTTATTGAACGAGCGTTAGCGAGCGAAGCGTCTCTGCTTTAGCTTTAGCAAATATTCTTTCGTATCTATTCGGTTGGCGTCTATCCAGCTGCCCTGTACAGGTTGCATTTCTCAACCGCTGATCGTGAAATTTTGTAACCAGATTCGATAATTAAATACGTTTTTTATTTTGATTCAATTTTTAGATTTTTTTTCAAAATGGCGGAGATATGGGTTTTACAGACTTACAAGGTCTTTAGTTCACAGAGCCACTACTCTATTTTAGTCAAAACTATTTACTAGTTCACCAGTAAAAGTAAAAAGTTTCTATAGAGGATTTCTATGTGATCCACGACTTCGTTTGCGTTTATTCAGAAAATAGTATTCAAAAACCTTCCTCGAAAATACTGTCACTAATTATCAAATTTCATGAAGAACTGTTCCGTTTAGCTGTAAAAAGCCTTCAAATATACAGACAGAAGCTTTAGCTTCGACGAAAATGCTTTCGTATGTCCGAATTCAGTCTGGATCTCTCTCCGAATATTTGTATTCCTACAGGTTACATTTCTTAACCAATTCTCTTCCGAGCTCACAGAGCCATAATAATATTAGTATAGAAGATTTTAAGCTAATTAAAATAGTACATACGAGAGAGATAACTAACTGAACTAAGCTCGTCTGTTCTCAGCGTTAATTTCAAACAAAATAATAAATACACATTGACATAAGTACTTTACAATAGACTTTCCCATTTAAACCATAGAATTTCACTTTGCGCTTTCAGCAACAATTCCTCGTGCGGCATACACTGTCGGCGCTAAAGGAAGTGGGCTCGAGCTTGGCAAACAAACCACGCAATGGGCAATAAAAGTCGCAATATCTCAATCGGAGTTATCCACAAGTGCCGGGCTAGAATTAGTGCTTTAGTGCTTACTATTTCTAGATCTCGCGCTCGGCGAACTAGACTGGCTTCATCCGTTACCGGTCTATTATTGGCTGCGGAAATCTAGGGCTTAAGTACGTCGTATTGTTTAGTTTGCTTTCGAAGAAATTGTTTATTTAAATGTGATATTTATTGAAGCGAATGATTGCGCCCTATTTTAGGATTTGGAGGACTTGAGTGCTGTTGAAATCGGACTAACGATTGTTTTGTAAATGCGAAAGTTTGTGTGAATATGTATGTTAGTTTGTCACTTCTTCATTTTTCACATTGTAACGGATAAATGGGCTATTTTAAAATTTGGAATATCTATACAGGGTTATCAGAAAAGGGTGTAAAGCTAAAAGAGGGTCATTTTAGTCATCATTATGAACAACTTTTACTATGGGGTCAACCCTGAAATCAAGAATTTTTTCACGAGATTTTGGGTTGGTGAAAGTTGTTCATATTGATGAGTACAATGAGTACCTTCTGGCTTAGTACATACTATACCTATAGCCCTGTATATACTTAGGTTTTGCTTTAAATTAAGACAGGCTACATTGAACGCAATAAAGTTGCAAAGCCAATTTGCGTCGACTTCGCTAACCTCACTTAGGTATCCTTTTGCGTGTCTCGAGACTGATTTAGATCAGAGGAATGCAGACATACATACATACATACATACATACAGCAGTCCTGCATAATGTAGGTACAGTGTTGTAGGAATGACAAAATAGCGAAAATGGCACGTATGGAAATTAAAGAAACAAAAAGGTTACTTTTCAGTTCATCACAAATAGATTTGTTTATTAGGTACTGAGTTTTATTCAGTAAGTGGAACTGTTAGACTTTTCGGGATGAAAAGTATCTACCCTATGTTCTTATCTTTACATCGTTACTTTTTAGGGATAATAAGTTCCCTTTTTTGTTTTGTAAAGTAAGTTTTTTGTGCCCCTTAGAACGTGTATGCAAAATGTCATAATGATCGGTTGAATACGTAAGATGTGAAAGCTTAACAAACAAACGAACGAACAAACTTATTTTCGCATTTATAATACTCGTATTACTTAGAATAAGGATTTTAAGCTCTACACATTTGCACGACTGACTTGGCACGGGCGACTTGGCCCCTGTTGTAAAATAACGCAACGAGAGGGAAAATTAAAAAAATCACGGTTAATAAGTGTTGCCATTCAATGACTGTTACTTAATTAAAGCTCCCAAAAATAGCCCGTAAATCTTACCACATCCTTTTCTGAATACCGTTACTCAGTGTGCTCCAATTCACGTGGAAAAATAGCTAAAATAGCCAAAATAGGGCGCGTTTCCGCGTACTAGCCAGAAAGTGAATTTCTCGAGGAGCAGTGAAAACAAATCGTTTGACATGTGACGCGGTGTGCACGGAATAAAGATGGCGGGCGAATAGCTAGGGTTACCAAATATCTGAGAGTTCATCCGAAATTACTTACTGAATTTTAAATTGTAGTCAAGCCATGCAACCATTAATTAGTCTTTTTTTCGTTAATTGTTCTCAGCGTGAAGCTTATGAAATAATTAATTTCTTTCAATTAAGGACATAAGTGTTAGGTAATTTCTTTTTCAATTTTCCAAATCCAATAATTTTTTGACTGGTCCTTCTTTCCCTTCCATTGCTAGTAGGTATATTGCAACTGACGGCAACGCAAAAGTAACTAAAGTTTATTTGAAGAAAAATGTGCTTCAAATCAACTTTAGACGCATTTTCTCTCTTTTCTCGTCACACCAACGCGAGTGACAAAATTAACCACTCACATGATTTTTAAATGGCGTATGAAAGTTTTCTCTACTAAGACTTTTTAATACAAGATAGATAAAAAGTTTGTAAGTACATATAAATGTACTTAGGGGATTATCTCTGGAGCTACTAGGGCTCTACACTAATACTAGGGCTTCTTACAAGTCGAAATATTTTCTGGTCATTGTCTCTCTCGTTTGAAAAGTCGTTGAATTGAAAGTGACCAAGTTAACATTTTACGCTTCCTAATAAAAATCTGACTCAGGCGTCGTCGCCTGATCCGATTTAAAAAAATCTTTCATTGACAGGAAGCTACATAACCATTTGTGCCATATGCTGTGAAACGTGAGCTGCTGCGGGCAGATGGGCTGGTACGAGTATTTAATAAAATGGTAACCCTAAGCACGATGGGGTTATTTTGCATGCTGTCTGCATTGTTATATGGATGCAAGGAAGCGCGCGAAATCTCAGAAGTGGGACGGCGCCGGATCGCAAGAATGTTGCCATGCAAATCGATACAAATACTTGTTGCAGGTAAATAAAGTAAGAATAAGATTTAAAATAGTTTGATTGATAAATAAGCCATTTGGTTCTTTAATCTCAATATCAAAACATTATTTATCTAACCAGCAATGGCGGTCAGGGTTTACACAAAAATGCATAAAGTTTTTATGCATTTTTCTGTCCTCTACATAAAGTAACTTTAGGTTTTGGTGAATCCAGTTAAAAAAAAAACATAAAGTAACGTCACGCCACTCACGCCTTTCCCCCGAGGGGTCTGGCAGTGGTGTAATACATCAACCATACTTCGCCGGACGATAGTCAGTCCCAAGTGTGACAGGGGGCGAGCCTGCCGCCATACACCGGGATCCAGTCATGTAGCAGATGACATACAATACTCACTTATCAGTATGTTCACACAATGAACAACATGGTGCGTGCCGTCGGCTAGGATCGAACCTGCTCCCTTTGGTTTGAGAGACGGGCCTTACCCGACTAGGCTATCATCGCTTTAAAAACTTAGTTAAGTCTGCACAAATTACATACCAAAGTAAATAAAAACGATTTTTAGAAATAGAAAAATGTATTGGCTATGTATCATGCTAAATTTTAAATTTAATAAGTTTCTGACAATTGTTCACTGACAAGCCCTTCAAGGATTTATTTTTATCATTTTGGGACGGACCCCTAAAAAGTCGATTAAGCAGTGGTAAACGCTACCTACTAGAAAGGTAGTAAAAAGCTCGTTTATATCGGTCATTAAAGAAATAGCGCAGTAAAATGCTAACTACAGCCATTCATTGTAGCTGCTGTACGGAACCCTCGTGCACGCATGAATGGTGATTCTATAGTGTTGTGAGTGCTGAGAGATGCGGACGTATTCAGGGCGGGCCGGGGCCAGTCTCAATTATCGCTGTACACTGTATAGTGTACTTGCATATTTAAAATGACAGCTTTAGTTCAACTACCATCTTTCTGACTAAAAATTTATTTAAAGCCATTATATTTTATTTATTTTATTCAAATTATAATTCTTCAGCTTTAGCCAATTATCAACCTATACTTCAAGCACTAATTGATTGAATAAAGCGAGGCATCTCGGCATTTGTTTGTTCGACGATGGCTTGAGTATCGTGAATGCAATCTTCATTAAATTTTGCAGACATGTGGTTTATCTTAATATCATTTTTAAGTTCATATATGAGCTAAATTGAACGCGGGATTGTGAAGATGCGAGGTCTCCTTTTGAGGAAAACTAAAGTGTATGATGGATACCTAAATTGCCTGTGACATTTCAGATATGTATTTGGTACAATTTGTTATCTGCCCCTTTTGGACTTGGACTTAGTCCATCACTCCTTACTAGCTCTGTACAGGGGTATAGGGCACCGATAATGTTCATGTATGGTGTGCTTGTATGTCTATGTATGTATGTATGTGTATCGAGACCGGAAGTGCAATATAAACTGTAGAGAAGTGAGTCAGGCATGGTTTACGTTTTCGTCGCTCGTCGACTTCGTTTCTGTTTGTGGCGCTTTTTAGGCGATCTTTTTACGGACTTACAGCGTAGCTGAGCTTTTGGGGCTTACCAGCGACTTAGCAGTTAGATGTAGACCAGAGTACCTATTATGTATTATCGAGCATTTAAATAAATGCGATGGTAGAGGTTTATTAATTCAATTGAAATAGTCCCAATGTTTACATCTCCACAAGTATAAATTTTTATTTACTGCAGCTGAAATGCTGACCATTGGTATTATAATATGGTACCTACTTATTGGAATGAGGAATAGATCGGATGTTAAATTTTTTGTTTGTTTTGTTACATTTTTTTTTTATTGTTTTCCAAGATCAAACTATCAAATGCTGCACATTACTTATTTACCAAATTTTACTGTGAGCGATCCAGCCTTTTCGGTTTGAAAGAGTAACAAGAAAACAAACAGATAGACAGACTTAGATCGATAGAGGTACTAATTTTGTACGTACATATTTGTTAAAGGAAATTGTGAATTTAGTCAGATCTGTGTTTGAATTTTCACTGCTCAATATGCGTTCTACATCGCTTCTAACTTACCGTACTAGTGCAAAATATTTGTTTAAGTTCAATAAACTTATAAGTATTTAATAATGACTCCTCGAAAGATTATCTTATCAATACTAATCTGGCATATTGACCTACTAAGGATATTATGTACCTACACAACATACCTACACATAATAAATATTAAAAAAAACTAGGTAAGCATAGTACGGTTGCCTGGAAGAGATCGCTTTTAGTGATAAGGCCGCCAGTTGTTACACTATTTAATAAGTTTTATCATAATTTTTCTCTTGTTATTTTTGTTATCTGTGGTGTGAACAATAAAGAGTTTATCTATCTATCTATCTATATAACTAATAGTACAGAATAGACCATCTAGGTACCTACTTTGCGATATTTGATATCAAAGACATCGTTAACGATATCGTGCATGACATTCTTTTGGTTTTGCAATTTAAAAACGAAAGTATAAGCCCTAACAAACCTGAACAATAATTAACGAACATAAGTAAACTTTTTTGAGATCAACCAGATTTACATTTTCTGAATTTAAAAAAAAAACGGCTGCTTACGCGCAGATAAAAACGTGGAACGAAGCTAATTATGCAAAGTCGATCGTGACCTGGATAGTGATAGTGTTCACATGCTATCTCGGCCGCGCCAATCTACTTGCACTATTCGCGCTCCTGCTCGCACTCGAAATTATCACAATCAGAATCTCGAACGGACAATGTATAAGAAGGACACAGGTGTAATCTAAATAACCAGCGAAACGAGAAAAACTGCGGTGACCAATCCCATGGCCGAGAATGAGGGTACGTTCGGTGCGACTTGCTGATATGCAAAACTTGCAGATATGCAAAACTTGCTGCAAGCTAACGAATCGCCGGCAGCACAAGCAGGGAGCAGTGAGACACAGAGGTGTAACTTCTAAATAATATTTAGAAGATGTTTAAAATAAAAATAAAATAACAATATAATTGGGTCGCCTGACCCCAGTTTGGGGTCAGGCGACCGTGTGTGGAAGTGTCCTGAATTTATTATTATTATTATTATTTAATTGCTACATGCTCAAATAATTATAGAGAAAAAAAGGAAAATAATGGATCTGTTATGCTTATGTAGGTAATTATATTGTTATTTTATCTTATTTTAAACATAATGGCCATAGTGGGGGACAGGGAAAACATCCCGTAAGTCTAAAGTGGTATTAAGCTCTAATTACCATTGATTAAAAACATTTTGCTCTAAAATCTCCTGGATCAGTGAATTGTAAAAGTCGCGGATCAAACTTTATTTTCTAAGCGCAATGAAATGACATTGGTCATCTCGAGTCAACTTGTTCGCGTCATACAAGTGAGCGTATATAAGGGCACACGATGACCACTGACATTATGCTTACAAAAGAGTGGGGCAGGACCAGATTTCCTTCTTGCCTTGCCTTCGCTTGTTTGCTTGCTTATGTTTGCCTCCAGTTTGCTACCCCAAAATTCGGATTTCTCGGTACAGCGCTTTCTGAGCACGTGCGTGCTTAGTTTGCGGCGTATAGCGCGCTTACGAGCGGCTGATTCGCGTTTTGTTTGCTACGGTTCGCAGGTTGCTCAATTGAAATTGCCCAATACGCGGCTCCGAGTCAGCCTGCGGACAGCCAGCCGCTCAAACTTTGCCTAATCAGGACAAAGCCTTAAGGCTTTTTGACATAGCTTGACCGCTGTTGTATGGATGATGAAATATCCCAAGTCATGCCTCTGTCGTGTCCTAGTCTGTTCCATGAGTCACAAGCTCGCTAGCTGTCCCGTCGACTGGTGATAATACTGGAATAACGTCTCACTGGCGCGAGTGATAAATCCTGGCCAGGATGTCCCGCTGTCGCCTTAGATTTATTCAAAGCGTAGCTTTTGCGCTAAACTTGTTCGAAATCCAAATGCTAGGTTTTAGTTTGGCTTGGCTTTTGGACTAAAATGAGTGTAGACTTTTTGGGGTTCTATGGTAAACTGAGAGAAGGTATATTTAAGGGTTTTTTATGTGTGTTCTTGGTAGTGTTTGTTAGCTTTGTTACTTTGTGATCTAGCACTAAAATGAAGATTGCAAAGTTTTTTAGAATTAATTTGCTTCTTGATTTATTTTTGTTGTTTTACAGATTTTAACCTCTATTTAAGGGTAGAGCGAAGCTTTTCTTTTATATATATTTCGTTTCAAAATTTTCTAAACAATTTTAATTTACTCAATGTTTTTAAAGTTTCGTTCACAAAGTCAGCTAGACTGTAATTAACATCGCCATACTCTACTTCTGAACCTCTTCACTGAAAAGTTTTTTTTTTTTGCTGCTCTATTATAAGCAACTATAAACTTAACATAACAGCTTTTAAAGCTCAAATTACAACTAGAGAAGCACACCAACATACGAGACTCATTACGAGATAACAGTTACATCGTAACACGATAAGCCTATTAGAAATCAGACCGACAAACATACACAAACATAATTAATCCTCAGTTCAATTAATACACTCATAAAACAAATAAATAAACAAACATCACGATTAACAGAACGGAACGTTAAATACCACTTTTATAGATTTTTTTTAAATTAAAATGTAAATAGAAAAACTTCAAGTCCGAATTGCACTCGCGATTGCACACGTGACGATTTTTCGATTTTAAAATTGGATCGGTTTTTTCAAGATGGCGGCGCGGGCGCGTTCGCCCGGCAGGCGGACGCCATGGCACTGGCGCGGCGCGGGCGCACACTCGGCGTATTTACATATTTATTGTAAGCAAGTCCTGCGCGTGAACCTGGCAGAAAACCGTGCATACGTTCAGGATTCCTGCGGAGTGCGGACGGAACGGGTTTAGGAACGAAAGTAACTGAGCTCAAGGGCGTTGGTTTTTTTGCGCTGATATGCGATCTTCTGCGATGAGAGCTGAGAATGGCATTTTTTATGAATTTGGAAACGTGTGATCGATTTTTCGTTTATGATCGCTAAAAATACCTGCAATTTATGGTAAAACCTTGAGCTTTCAGTCACACAATCGTTTTCATAGATTTTTTTACCGTTACGTCACCTGCAGTATTTATAACTGTTTCCTGGACGGTTTTGAAGATGAACTTCCGCAATGTAACGCCAGATTCAGTCAACTAACTCATTATTTTATTTACTTATAACACTGACTATCATCATCCATACCATACATCTATCGTCTTTTCGTGATGCCTATTACTTTTCATGTGGATTTTATTTTACTAAAATGTTTTGGAAATTTAAAAATTCGTAGGTCGATACCCGAAACTATTCGCTGTGGACAGGCACCAAAAAGTGTAGCCACGGAATTTCAAAGATCAATAACTATGTCAATCTGGTTTGTGATTTATGATTATGACTAAATATGCGATAGACTGACTCATAGGTGTGGAATTCGGACTAGTTTGCTAGACTATATGGTACCCACAGAATATGCTCTATTACAATGGTACCTTAATCATAAAGGTACATGTCATAAGGGGTTTTCATCTTTGCACATCTGACACTATACAAACATTTTATGACTAGGCGGATTTTACGGGAAATCGAAAAGGGTGCGTCGTAATTTTGTGTTATTATCTAAGACTTGTGATTCTTCGAGTGATAAAGTGTAACAATGGTGGATTATCATTAACCCTAATAATGTGTTTAATGGGCACGAGTATGTGAGTAAATTATACAAACATTGGGAAAAGCGACATTTTGTGTTCTCTACAAAACTCCAGTTAAAGTTTCAGTCAATATAAGGGATTCATCATCATCATTCATTTGTGTTACAAAATTTTAAAAGAGACCCGATTTTACTTGACACTGATAAATGCACAATTCGTGCGAAGACAAAATTCATTTTATTTCCAAAAAGGAAAAAAAAAACTGAACCGTTTTGAGTCCAAGGAATGCATATATTTGAAACAAAAAAGTTAAAGATTTTAAGTAAGACACTGTAATGTTTAGACGTTGAATAGTTAGATGAGAAACTGATAGCAGTCCTCATCAATTCGCAATCAGTAAACAAACAAACTGACAAGCATACTGACAAGCTCGCCCGCTCCTGCGCTCCTGGCATCACAAGCGAAACGTGAGGAGCCCCGTGAGAAATGTCCATGAATGGCCGGTGAATGAGTGAAGCAATGCGCATCGCTAAGGCCACTCTTACATTGCTTCACGCTATACAACCAATTAAAATTCAAAATTAATTTTGTTTTAAGGCCAGACACCCCTCATAAAAGCACACATGGTTTAAATTAAATTACATTCAATTAGATAAAATTAAGTGTAACCTGTGACGCGACGATGTACGGGACTCTATTTTTTTACCCACGACGAACGCAAACTCCACGCAAAACGATGGGATGTTATAAATGTATGTGTGTCCCCTTTAAGATTAAGTATGATGTTTTTCATCAAATCTGAAATTTGAAAAATTTCCAAAAATTGAATCGACAAAAAAAAATCTAAATAAAGTCAAAATCAAAATGTTTTTATTTAATTTAGGTGTCAAAGATACACTTATGAACGTCAAAGTTTTTTTAAATAGACTCGACCTTGGTCGGATAAAGAGCCTCTACTCAGAAGAACAGGCAAGAAACGCCTAAATATTTATATAAATATTGAATAAATAAATAATAATTTAATATTATTATATTATGATAAATATTGAACCTACTCAAAAAACTTCAAGAGAATAGGGAAGGCAGCCGTCGGCCGCGAGATCACACACACGCACACAGACCACTATAGTATCATAAATGCGAAAATGAGTATGTTCGTTTGTTACGCTTTCAAGCCTAACTATCATTATGAAATGAATCGATAATTATGAAAAATACGTTATTATACATACACATTGTCAGGGGACAGAAAAGGACATATACCTGTCATCCCGAAAATAAATAACTGTTCTTGTGGGACCGCGGGTGTAACCGCGTGTAGATAGTTTTTAACCTCCGACGCAAAACCGACGGGTGTTATAAGTTTGACATGTCTCTATGTACATGTGTGTGTGTGTGTCTGTCTGTGGTATCGTAGCTCCGAGTTTGATTTAGTTTATTTGTTTGAAAGGTGAATTAGTCGGCAGTGTTCATGGCTATATTTGATGAAAATCGGTGTTGATGAAAATCAGTGTCGGAGTTTTGTTTATTTTTTTATTAATTAATTATACTTGTATATATTTTTAATTTTGCTATTACTCTTGCCCGCCATATTACTTGATGATAAGAACACGCGCGGTGCAACATACTAGCAACGGCTCTCCGCGCGGGAGATTTGGATCATCTTGCGCGCCACCACGTGCGCGGGGCAGTGTGGGAAACGCCTTAAGTGTGACATTTTGCGAATCTGACTAGGTACTGATTTTTCTTTCTTTTTAGGGTTCCGAATCCAAGGGGTAAAATGGGACCCTATCACTATAAATCCGCTGCCCGTCCGTCTTTCTGTCTGTCCGTCTGTCACCACTTCACCAGGCTGTATCTCATGAGCCGCGATAGTTAGTCAGTTGAAATTTTCACAGATGATGACGGTTGTCAGCTGTTGCAACTAATATAACAAATATACTAAAAAATGCCGTTTTTAAAGATCCGTACGGAATCCTTCGTGCGCTAGTCCGACTCGTACTTGGCCGGTTTTTTGATCTGATTTTTTTCTCGATCTGATCTTAATATCTTTGTTTGAATATTTAGTACCTAAGTAGGTATTAGTATGTAAGTTAATTATAATCTTGAATTGTGTAAGAATAATAATTATTTACTATAACATTTTATTAAGCACACACTGCCCCTGCCTATGATCATCATGTTTTTATACAATCCAAAGATTGTCTGGAAGAGATCGCTTTTAAGCGATGAGACTAGATAAGTCAATTGCACCCATATCTACATGTTTAATCTAGTTATGTGACTGGAGCCCGGTGTATGGCGACAGGCTAGCCCCCTGTCACATTTGGAACTGAATTTCGTCCGGGGAAGTGTGTTTATTGTATTTCACCTCTGCCAGCCTCTCGGGGGAAAGGCGTGAAATATGTTTTTTATTTAGTGCCAATAAAGAGTTTTGAAATGTATTGTGTTATGCACTGAGATGGTTTTTGCCCGTTCATTCCACCAAAGTTACGAACATTCATTTTCATTTTAATTCATTTGACAGTTAATTACAGTTCCAAGCATTCCCCAGACTCCGGCCCCAACTCTAATTCGAAATAAGTTCTCAAGTATTTTGGGTCAAATTGTGTTTTAAAACTATTTCCAAGCGATACTTAGAGCTCAGATTTCATTTACAGAAACACCAACTTTATAATTTTATTCTGTGCAGCCGGCTAAATAATCTAACTACAACTTTCTTACGGCGACTGTCACTTTTGTTCAGGAAATACGAAGGTGGCGCCATCAGTTAACTCTCTAGCTGAGTTGTAGAGCGGCAGCAAAGTTTGAAAGTGGAAAATATAAAGCTGATTGTTCATGATAGTGTAAGTTTGAGAGAAGTTTGAAGTAGTTAATTGAGTCGATTCTATTTTACGGTTTTATAAACTAAACTATCTAAAGACAGCACTAAGATTGATGCCATGTTTTTACAACACGTTGAAAACAGTATTAGGTATCGTAGAGACTAGAGCTACATTCTAAAACGATGCTCAGTCATGAATCTAGATTTACAACTAGTTTTACCCGACTGTGCAAGAATGAGAGTTATGTTTTTAGAGTTTATGTATGTTTGTAAGTATGTATGTATGAGGTTTCTTTGGCACGGCCTACAGCCTAAACAGGTTGATAGATTTCAACATGTGAGTTGTCATTTAAATCGTCTTGATAGTGGAAGTGACATATGAAACGCTTTGGTTCCTCATTTCTTATACGGACCGCTAGAGTGTGGAATACTCTGCCAGAGTGTGTGTTCCCTGACACTTATAATCTGGCTGTCTTTAAGCCTCGAGTGAATCGGTTTTTTCTAGGCAACCGTACTCCATCCGTGCGTAGGCCGCATTACTGCTTATCATCAGGCACGTTGGAGGCCAAACGCAACCCTATTAAGTAAAAAAAAAGACATAGGGTACAACATTTTGCAGCCGGTTTTTTGTTTTTCTTTTAATAATAATAATAATAATAATTTTAATTCAGAAAGCATGTCCATAATTACAAAAAGAAATTCAGTCGCACATCACATAAAATATAAAACATAAAATCACATTTAAAAATTACTTAATAAACACAAAATAATTAATTAAATTCAATACTGATTAACATTTAAAAACTCATAATTATGTACCTCATTAATAATGATACCTCAATTAATGTAAAGGCATTTTTAAGCTAGAAGGATCGTCAATGAACTTTAATAAAGCACACAGCTTACAAATTAGCACACAGCCATTGTGACAATACTAATAAATACCTTCACTATTACCAAACCCGGAATCGAACCCAATGCCCCAGAGACGCATTGTTGCGCGCATCCTGACACTCCCACAGCTTAGACAATAGCTAGTTCTGCTGCTCTCCGGGGTCAGCGACCGCACACCGATAATGAAACGATGTAATAATGATGTCACAGGTCTAGTGGGAGGTAAGGCGTGACGCTGTTTTTGGTGATAAAAGTTTAACAAAGAAAGTTTTTTTACCCGACTGCGCAAGAAGGAGGGTTATGTTTTTCGAGTGTATTTATGTATGAGGTTCTTTGGCACACCCTACAGCCTAAACAGCTTGATGGATTTCGACATGTGAGGTGTCATTGGAATCGTCTTGATAGTAGAAGTGACATTTTGCAGCCGGGTTTTATGTTCATGTCACTTCCATTAGCAAGGCGATTCAAATTACACCTCACATGCAAATCAAAGTACATACATCAAGCTGTTTAGGCTGTAGGGCGTGCTAAAGAAACCTTAAACATACATACACTCGAAACCATTCCCTCCTTCTTGCAAAGTCGGGTAACAAGATATATACACTATAAATATTGTGTTCTCTGAAACGGCAACAAAACTCTAAATTTCCAAATGCCCCCAAAGGTTCGAGTATTGTCTCATCCTTGGCGCCCTCCCAACTCTAGACGGACCGACAATTTATGTATTTTAATCAATGACCAAGCTTTCGGCAGCCCAAGTAATCTTGATACTTCTGTTTGAGTTCGGAGACAGAGGATATCATAAATGCAGATGAAGAATTTAGGTAGATAGACTATGTAGGTGAAGGCATTAAAAAGATTTGAAAAAAAAATTCAGGTTTTCAGTAGGTTGGTTTTTAGTTAGGTTTAGTTTAGTTTAGGTTTTCGGTAGGTTCGTTGCTTTTAATCAATAATTGTGAATAACCAATAAATTTATTATACTACATTCTTATCCTACTAATATTAGAAACTAGAAGTTCGCCTCAAACTGGGACCTCGTATATCTACACAGCTTCTCGTCCGACTTAGCACATATGCAATTTTAAAAATTATGAATTGACAAAATCGACGTTTCGTAATCCCCTGTTTCCTCCACGAAAACTCAGCCGATTTCATTATTTTTTTTGACTAAAATATTGGAAAAGAGTCTGTCCATGACTCTCTTTTTTTCTTTTAAGTTAAAAACACAAAAAAATTGGTCTGGCAGTCTTCTAATTCCGGCGGTTAAAACAAACATTTTTTTCCGATTTTTGGACGGTCATATCTACTCTATTAATGAGTTGCAGAAAAAATGAAAATGACAGGAGCACGCTCACAATACACCCAGATTTTTTGGGAAAAAAATTATTGCTCTACGTGCATTATCCTGGAAGAAAATAGGGGAATACGTTTGTATGGAGAATAGCATGCTGTGATGTCCTCTTAAGATTATCTACATATCTGCAAAATTTGACAAATATCAGTTCAACGATATTCTCAAGTTATCGCGGACAAACAAATGGCGACTTGTACCAGTAGGCTCGCAAAGTTGGTATGTTTGAATGTTTTGATGCTCGATGACGCTAAAACGGGTAAGCAAGTTTGGGTAAAATTTAGTATGGAGGTTATTTTGTGCCCTGAATTAACACGTGAAACCACGAGGCGTAGCTCGTACACGTTGTCAAGGGTACAGAAACGAGCATATAGTACTAATTAGCCGCGAATACCGCGTGGCGCAGTTAATAAAAATATAATTTTAATTTTCCTACTATAAACAATAAGAATTAATAATCGCTTTCGAACCCCTTTTTACTACGTCCTGTATTTTACAATAAAATTTTCAATTACTAGTTCAAGAGCTAGTGTTCACTTTCACTGCGAGTTTTAAATCAAAATTGCATCTAAAAACCTGAGTACGAAACATACTACCGAACAGGACGTTGATGCTATTTTCAGGGATAAAATATCTTTGCCTGTTTTTAACACTTTATGATGCACTAGCAAGCAAAATTTACACCAGATTAATATAAGTCGTGAAAAATTAACGAGCACATAAAGAGTGTAACTAGCGTATTAATAGTGTGAGTAGATCATATAACCGCGAATTTGCTATCGTTTAATAGCGTATTAAACTCGTGATTTGGGCACTATTTATAAAATCATTTCTAAATTTCAGACCAGTAGTTTCGGAGCTTACCCCTACATTCAAAACAAACTATATCTCAATTTTGGAAACTATCGTATTTCTCACACATTGTGACCGCACACATGCACATACGTGCATAATGATTACGATTAGGACTAACCGACTAAAATTGGACGTATGTAAGCATTTCTTTGGTAGTGAGTGATTGTTTTATAAAATTAAAATGTTTATCTTCTAAATTATGTACTAGCTGTTCCCGCGACTTCACTCGCGTTTATTCAGAAAATATTATCCAAAAACGTTCCTCGTTATATACTGTAACGAATTATCAAATTTCATCAGGATACGTTCAGCCGTTTAGCCGTGAAAAGCCAACAAACAGACAGACAGCCATGGTTACTTTTGATTTACAATATTAGTGTGAATATCAGTATGGGTAAGAGTGATATCATAGAGTACGTACTCAAGGCGACCGGCTGTCTCCTGAACTACTAAGTAATATCAAAATAATAACCAAGTACTTAGTCCGTGCTGAATGTTACTAGCCTTAATATAACTGGAGGTCCTATAATACCTAACTGCTGCTGGATTGAGGCAGTAAAAGGAGATGGAAAAGTTAAATCTTATTCGCGATGTAAACTAAGCTTAAGTAAGTTCCGGCGCTCGAAACTTCGTGTTGTTTATTTGTTATTTAATTTACAGTTAACGGGGATGAATTTTACAGTTTTCAAAATGAGATTTTGTAAATAATAAAGTCTCATGTTCACTATAGTCAAAAATGTTGAAAACTTTGTGCATAATGACAAAAACTTCGTGCTAAAGACACATGTCATGCTAATATTTCGTCATTAACATCAGTGTCGCCGGCGACAAGGAAGCCAATGACTGAATTGAGCCCTTATTCTCTAGCTCATGGAAATTAAAAAAAAAATGTGTCAGACGAAACATAAGCAGAGCCATGATCTAAGAATATTCAATACGTGACACACACTCAGTTCGAGTACTCAAAATGAATAACAGTGGGTCCCAAACTAGGCGACGCCTGTATTTTGGGCACCCAGTGATACTGTTTACCAAATACAATTTCCGTGCTTGTTAGTGGACACATTTACGCATTCGACTATTTATATAATTATCAACATTATTTCGGGAAAACGATAATATAACTAAATTAACACTATAATATGAAAAGAATTTAGTGTAATAGTGAATACGAAGCTTTAATAACCAGGAATCTAGCGTCAAATAGCTTAAAACCTACTTAAATATTTTTATCAAAAAATGTAACTTCATTAGGAAATATGATCTTAGGTTACCTAATACAAGATTTAGCAATTCGTCTTGGCAATTTCGCTCGAAATTAGATCTGGCTGTAAGTATTATTTATTCTGTGATCTGGCCGTCGGCTAGCGAGGTGATAGAGGGGCAGAAGGGGGGAAGGGGGATTAAATAAAATTCAGCTCTGTAACGAGGAAAGCCGGTAGTTCCCTACCTATTTAATTATGAATTTATGAGCAGCGGGCAAAATGCAAACCTAGAGAGGGTGCGATGTTGGTACAAGAGGGAGCGGAAGGAGTGATAGCAAATATTTGACAGATTTTGCAGATGACATTATAGATATCGGTTTATCAAAGTAATTTTTAATTTATTTCGCATTGGAAAATCGGTATTAAAGGCGTTATTTTTTTTTGTGAAACTAATTTCATAAATAACTAATTAATATAGTTAAATTAACTTTAAGAATGAGCATTTTTAGCTAGTTTTAATGAAAAGGTTCTCATTAATTATCATTTTGCCAAGTCCTATGTGAAAAAGAAAGATTTTATCTATCAGCCTATCTATCCATATATTCAGTCGGAGCCCTATTCAACTTTCTGAAGACTTCACGGCTTGACAATAAAACACTCCGCCCATATTCTGTTGGCTTTGGGTTGGATTACCCGCTCCCGCTGCCTCGTAAAACATTCCCCGCTACCTCCTACAACCTAGCCCTTTCCCTCTCGCTGCAACGTCTCTCAGCTCTGGTTAATTAAGACACTGTTATGAGTGGCACTTACAGCGCACTGAATAAATAATCAAATCTGCGCGCTCCGGTAGAGGGCAGTTTTTGGACTAGTTGGGGCGGGCGGGACGAGACGTGGAATTTGGGAACATGCCCCAACTTATATGGCTGTAGGTAGGTGGAAGAATAATTAGGTTTTTGATTTGATTCGAAATAGAGTAAGGTTCAGTTTTCAATGACTTTGAATGGCGATATCTCGGGCAATAATGAACAGATTTTTCTTAAAAATTGACGCATCGATCATTCGTTGAGTCCAAAAATTTTTTTCATCAGAGATGCACTCATTAATTTAAAAAAATAATTATTGTTCATAGAATTAAAATAAATTAGTTCAAGAATGTCCCACCCCTAGCAATTATAAAGGGGAACCCACATCACAATATTCCTACTTACATTATAAATGCATTTTCTTGTGTTTAAATTTGTTACGTTTACATTAAATTATACACACTTAAACGGCTGGACGGATTTGAATGAAATTCGAAATGGACATTGGACAAGACTTATATTTTGGATTAATGCATAGATCACTTTTGGTCTCGAAAAAGTAACGGTTCCTCTATGAGTAGTTACAGCCTAGAGAGAGTTCCGAACTGTTTATGAGCGAAAAGTGACAGGCCAACTTTTTTTTTTACTATTGTGCGTGACAGGTACCTACTAGGCTTTTACTAGGGTTGCGTCTTACATTTTGTTCATTTAGAACCTAATGGTAGTTGCCTGTTATTTTTTTGGCACTTACAATATTTTTTCAGTCCATCTGTACATATCATTTATCAAAGCGGTTCCTAAAGGATATCCGGGTAAACCCACGCGGCTGAGCCAGTGGGTCAATAATCGTGGTTGCCATGACAACGCGGCTAGACGCTGCGCCGATGGGCGTCCGTCTACATGTAGCTAATCTCTGATGACATACGCCGTGCACAGTGGGCTATGTTAGACATGGCAGGACAAGCTCTTTCGGATATTTTGAACGAAGTTACATTGTCAAGCGAAATGGTGCGGTCTCACCGTAATATACACAAGTATAAATAAAAAGCCCCAGACACCGGATTTTAATCAAATATCGCTAAGAACACTCCCGACTAAAATTCACCTTTCAAACACACAGACACGTCAAACTTATAACACCCGTCGTTTTTGCGTCGGGGGTTAAAAACGTGAGTGAACGAGATGATTATGATTTGAAAAAAAAATGTAGATAGTTAAGTTCATACATATTAATGAAATACAAGAAAATACCTATTGTGAATGCAAAAAAAATTAGAGTTTAAATTCAACATTCAGGTAATTTTAAACAAAATATTTTCCAAAAAGAATATAAATAATTATAATACAAATCATTTTGTCATCTGACACCAAACTAAGCAAAGCTTGTACTATGGCTGCCGGAGACTGATATACATACATAAATAGATATTAACACCCAGACATGGAACAAACACAAATGTTTATCACATAAATGTTTGTCCTAGGTGGCAATCAAACCACGCCCCTCAGCACAAAAGGCAGGTTCACTACCAACTGAGGCAGTCAAAATGTCAATACTTTTTAACCTATTTTTATCTGTACATTTCATCCTAGTTTCTTTTACAAATCCTTTCAACCACTAACTCGCTAACGACCCGTAACCCCAGATGGCAGCACAATCCCGACTATCTGCGAGGCGTCAACGAGAAAAAAACGCTCAATTTCCATTTTGGCCCCGCTCCAAACGCTTCGGACCACTGTGCGGCGCCATTAACATATTAATGACGTAAGTTATTAGTATAACCGATTGGCTCTGTGTCGCCGTGGCTCCCTAGGAAGGGGGGAGGGGGTACAATGGAGATTCCATGGCGTGTTGTGTGCGCTAAGCTTTAGGTTGAGATCACAAGTTTCAACGCATCGGTCGTTATTCTTAGCGTTACTTTCTAACTACCTATTTATTTTATTACTTGGTTCTTACTCTCAGAATTAAATTTCAAATAATTTTGGACATTATTCACACACGTTCACCTGACCTCAAACTAAACAAAGCTTGTACTATATGTATATGGCTGTTGGAGACTGATTTAGCATACACATAATTACTTAAATGGATACTAACACCCAGACATAGAACAAACAAAAACGTTCATCACATAAATGTTTGCCTTAGGTGGAATCGAACCTACGCCCTCGAGCTCAGTAGGCAGTTACACTACCAACTGAGCCACCGAAGCAGTCGAAATTGAGGAACACGAAGCCAAACAAATCCTCTTCCTTTATTTTTTAAATTCTAACAAGCTGCACACTTTCACATTTATAATTTAGTAGTAAGAACCTTTAGTTATTATACTGAGGTAAGTACGTTCAAATTAGCAAAATCTGTCGAGAAGCTGTCATTTTCAAATAAGGGTCCGAGGTTACAGTTTGGGGCGAACAACTAGTAATCATAATTGTAAGTGTCAGAGACGATAATTGTACAAAATATTTCAGTTTCGAAATCGTCGAGCAGCTGTTGCCGACCGCAAATTAATTGATTACCGGGATCGAAAACACGATGTAAATGTATTTAATATTACAGTGACTTTTACAGTGAGATTTAATAAAACTAATCATAATTAGGAGCGAAAGAGATAGCTGGAAATCATTAGCTCGCCAGCTATCTCTTTCGCGCATTGGAGATATGAAATTAGAATCACTGACGTAGAAATCTAAAAGAAATGATCACATAAAATGGTTTTTTCTGGAATAAAATTGAAAATGTTTTCACTGAATTCGATTTTAGTAGCTTTAGTTAATTTTTATAATACTTTATCAATTTTATTTTATTTTTATTTCAATTTTATTTTATCATTGGTATGAATTATTAATTAGGATTTAGATGAATTATATTAATTATTATTAATCTGAAATAAATTAATATTTGATTTGATTTGATTTCATATTTTTTGATTTGACAGGAGAATTTAGAAAAAAACAACTATTGTTTCATTTTTATTTTGTGTTTGTTTCATTGAGATTCTGTAACTTTATTACTTATTCTATATGTTAAAAAGCGATGATAGCCTAGTTGGAGAAGGCACGCCTCTCAAGCCAGAGGGATTGGGTTCGATCCCAGCCGACGGCACGCACCAATTTGTTCAATGTGTGAACATAATAATTATGTGCGTATTGTATGTCATCTGCTACATGACTGGAGCCCGGTGTATGGCGATAGGCTCGCCTCTATCACATTTGGGACTGAATATCGTCCGGTGAAGTGTGAGTGTTGTATTACTACCAACTAAAACTAATTGATGTCACTTATTTTGCCTTTTTTTCCAAGATCAGAGTCTGTTTTTCCTTCTACTGTGTTAACATCGAACTAATTGAATAGATTGTGTTCATAATTATAATCATTAATTTTATATTAATTAAAATAAACGCGTGATCATCTGACTCGGCGAATAATATTTAGAATTAATTTGATAAGCCAACGAGGTAAATAATACTATTCGATTTATTAATATATTTTAATGGATTTATTGCAATAACATAGGTAATTTGTTAAACAAGGGCTGCGACACTAGCAGTCTACTGGGGCATGTGTAATCTGATTATATTGATTCGATTTTCAAGATTTTTACATATCGTCACGCCTTTCCCCCGAAGGGGCTGGCAGAGATGTAACACCCACACTTCGCCGGACGATATTCAGTCCCAAATATGACAAGGGGGAGCTTGTCACCATACACCGGGCTCCCGTCATGGAGCAAATGCTAACTCCCAAACGGATTAACAGATTTTGATTTTTTTTGGTTTGAAATGTGAGTTAGTGTCGGGAGTGTTTTTAGCTTAAGTTTGATGAATATCGGTGTCGGGGGTTTATAAATTTTCAATTTATACTTGTGTAAGTACGTCAAATGATCACATTTATCTCAATCCGAGCGGAATGCAGTCGTTGCCATATATCAGTGCGCGGGCGCAGCGCAACTGGTTCAATTGACGCCCTGATACAGATCTGCACGTTGGAGAAATTTTATTGTCGTCTATCTTTAAGAGTTTAAACGCAAAAACGACGGGGTGTTATAAGTTTGTCGTGTCTGTGTGTGTGTGTGTGTGTGTGTCTGTGGCATTACAGCTCCCGGAGCGGATAAACCGATTTTGATTTTGTTTTGTTTGGAAAATGCATTAGTCTATGTTTAATGAAAATCGGTGTCGGAAGCTTTTAAATTTTAAATTTAATATGTTTCTTACTTTTCACGCTCAAACGGAGAAACGGATCATGACAAAATTTGGCGTGGAGAGCTCATACCCTGTATAAACACATAGGCTACTTTATAACCGCAAGTGACACCGCGGAGTGCAGCTAGTAACATTTAAAAGTATACATAAAAAAATGTAAAAGCCACCGACACCGATTTTCATCAAACGTAGCTAAGAACACTTTCGACTCCTTCACTTTTCAGACACGATGCCACAGACGACACACACACACACACAGACACAGACACGTCAAACTTAAAACACCCTGTCGTTCTTGAGTCGGGGGTGAAAAATGTAATTCATAAATATGCAACGTATAAAATATGTTTTAACATAACATATCGTAACGCCTTTCCCCGAGGGGGCTGGCAGAGGTGTACAAAATCCACACTTAGCCGGACGCTATTAAGTCCCAATGTTACAGGGGGCGAGCCTGTCGCCATGTAGCGGGCTCCAGTCATGTAGCAGATGACATGTAGTACGCACATTTACAGGGTTATAGGTACCTAATCAAAAACCTCTTAATAAGGGTTCATTGTACTCATCAATACGAACAACTTTTACTATGAAACCAATCCTGTAATCGCGAAAGAAAAAACAGCTGTTCCATACAAAAAGTTCAATCACCTGAGACAAAATGTATGGAACAGCTGATTTTTTTTTCACGATTTCGGAGTCCGCCCCATAGTAAAAGTTGTTCATATTGATGAGTACAATGAACCCTTAAGAGGTTTTTGATTAGTTACCTATAACGCTGTATATGTTCACACAATGAACAAATTGGTGCGTGCCTTCGGCTGGGTCCAAACCCGCTCCCTCTGGGTTGAGAGACAGGCCTTCTCCGGCTAGGCTATCATCGCTTTTTATCGTATAAAATATATCATAATTATAATTCATATATATAACATATAAAATAGGTATTGTTAACCCTTCCGTCGGCACTAACCAAAGGCATTACCGGTCGTATAACATAACCGCCATCCCGTTATAAGTATTTATTGCCGCAATTTCCTTCGCGGCCACAATAGATATTGATTTACGGTAATACGCACCTAACTGTTTATTAAGCGTTCAATCTTACAGCCTAGCTCGTAAATACTAGACCTAGACTGCCTAGGTCGCCTAGGTAAGTGGCAAGCCAAGTAGAGAAAGTGGATACCCCATAAATTGTGGGCCTGGAGTTATTAGGCGATGGGTGCTACGTAAATTACCTTTGTAGCTGTCTATTTTTAGTTTCATGTCTTCGGGCCGCATTCTAAAACCACGCTCAGTCATGAATCTCGATTTAAAACTAGTTTTAAGGATAGTACAAGTAGTTTTAAATCGAGATTCATGTCAGCGCGTCGTTTTAAAATGCGGCCCTTAGAAATATACCTAAATCTAGAATTAATGCTAGAATTATACCTACCACTAATTCTTATGCTACCCTTTAACACTTTGTGGAGTTTACTAAGATAGTTTTGCTAATCGTTTTGCCTTGCTAATCTGTTAGTAAGTTAATCTTTAAGTAAGTTCGGACTTATACGCCGAGTGGATAACCCCAAATAAATTATTAGCTTAATTAATTAGCCAACAATGACTGCCTCGGTGGCTCAGTCGGTAGTGAACCTGCCTTCTGAGCTAGGGGGCGGGTTTGATTCCTACCTAGGGCAAGCATTCATGTGATGAACGTTTGAAAGAAAAGAAAGAAAGAAAGAAAAAAAGTTTATTTGTGACCTATTGAAATTAAAAACTTTAAGGGAATTTTACAATTTACAAGGTCACAAAACGGCCCCAACTCAGCATAATGCCGGCTGTTAACCGGCGCTGGTCTTCCGTTGGAACCGCTTGGTGATGTCACGGTACAAGCACATACACAGTAAACACTACAAAATAATAATAATTAAAATACATAAAGATAATAACAAAAACTATCAATAAACTACAACAATAATAACACAAAATAAACTACATGTTTGTGTTTGTTATATGTCTGGGTGTTAATATCTATTTAGGTATGTATTTAAAAGTATTTATGTATGTATATCAGTCTCTGGCCGCCATAGTACAAGCTATGCTTAGTTTGGAGTTCAAATGTCCTGAATATTTATTTACTTATATTTACATACTTATATACTCGTATAATCTCTAGCATCCTAATCATAACTTTTTAACATTATTAATGAGAAAGTGACTTCGTTTTACTAAACCAAATTATCACCCTTAACCACAATCCATTACATATAAAAACGGCAAAAAAAAAATCACATCTGTTCTATGGGAGTTAAAGTTAAATATTTATTTTATTCTGTTTTTTTTTTGTACTTATTTAGCAGCAACAGAAATACGTCATACGTAAAAATTTCAACAGTCTAACTATCACGGTTCATGAAACAACCTGGTGACAGACGGACAGCGGAATCTTAGTAATAGGCTCTCGTTTTACCCTTTATGTGCGGAACGCTAAAAACAGCAAAAATCGCATTTTAAACCGATTTAAAAGGACGCTACGACACTCTCCAGCCTCTGTAGACCGTAGAGTCTACACACGGCTCTACACACACAGGGAGAGCTAATGTATGCGAGCACACGCGCCTGACGCCTCTCTCCGCGGAGCTGACGATGCGTCCTACAGCCTACCGGGGGGTTAAATAATACCTACGGAATATATTACAGGCTTGCAGGCTTGCTATAAAGAAACAAGTAACATTATTGAGAGAAAAATGAAAAACCCGACTGCAAAATTTAGTCTGACACTTCAGATATAATTAAAATGTTGTACCCTATGTCACTTCCACTATCAAGACGATTCAAATGACACCTCACATATCGAAATTCATCAAGCTGTTTAGGCTGTAGGGTGTGCCAAAGAAACCTCATACATACACTCGAAAAACATAACCCTCTTTGTTGCGCAGCCGGGTAATATTGGAATACCTACAAAATTGTTGTTAAACCTTCCAGCTGCCTGCTCGAGGTTTTGGGCACGTTTCATAGCCTCCAGTACTCAGTGATTGAGTAGTTTTCTGTTATTGGAAGAATTATTAAAATGGGACCAGTAGTGCCGAATATTATACTCCCTACAATTATTAAAAGCGATAATAGCCTAGTTAGAGTAGGCCCGCCTTTCAAGCCAGAGGGAGCGGGTTCAAACCTAGCCGTCGGCACGCACCAATTTGTTCATTGTGTTAACATTTGTGCGTATTCTATGTCATCTGCTACATGACTGGAGCCCGGTGTATGGCGACAGGCACGCCCCTTGTCACATTTGGGACTGAACATCGTCTGGCGAAGTGTGGGGTGTGTTAATACACCTCTGCCAGCCCCCTCGGGGGAAAGGCTGACGATATGTTATGTTACAATGATTATAAACTGAAAAAATGTATCTCTTTACTAGC
Source organism: Peribatodes rhomboidaria (assembly GCA_911728515.1). Classification (NCBI taxonomy): domain Eukaryota; kingdom Metazoa; phylum Arthropoda; class Insecta; order Lepidoptera; family Geometridae; genus Peribatodes; species Peribatodes rhomboidaria. The sequence continues at coordinate 721,442 of OU452184.1, read as the reverse complement.
TGCGCCCCGCGGTGTTACCCTGGGTTAACCAGCTCAGACCTCATTTTCAGACAATTTTTTACCTTCATAATTTGGATAGATAGTACTAGCAGGCCGCAATCTCATAATACAACCGTTATTTTTTTCGGAATGAAATGTCTATGTCCTTTTTAACCGACTTCCAAATAAGATGAGGTTCTCAATTAGACTGTATGTTTTTTATGTATATGTACGTTACGCGATTACTCCGCAAATTTCGAATCGATTCTAATTATTCTTTTTTTTAGTATATCATACTTTAGAGGTGGACCCATATAATTTTGTCGAAATCTATCAAGCATTTTAAAAATATCAACAAAAGTCAAAAAATTGTTTACATGGATGACAAATTATCTATATATTCCATTATAATGTACTCTTGAACAATGTGTTTGCTAAATTTCATGATGATCGGTTGAGTAGTTAAGGCGTGAAAGCGTAACAAACAAACAAATAAACAAAGGTAGTTAGGATTAGGACTAGTGTAGATTTTAAAAACATTTTTCATAATTTTCTTGAATAAAATTTCAAAAAAATAAAAGTTAGCAATTCGTTTGAAACAACAATAAAACAGAAAACAGGTCAAAGAGTAAAAGCAAAGCCATAAAGTAGAGCACTCGTCAATTGAACTCTGTAAAAACCAGTCTGCCAGACTGAATCCATGCACTGAGAGGAATGCAAAAAGCTGGATTGGATAACGAACCAGAATTGAAGTAATTTTGTTGCGCTGATAGCACTAGATCAGTGACGAGGCGATCGGGTCTAATGTCAAAGTCAAAGTCAAAATGTTTTTATTCAGTTTGGTTAACAAAGATACACTTAAAAACGTCAAGGCATGGCAACACATGCATATTTTTGATGTAGGTAGGCATATAGCCCAGATTTCATTCATTCATAACATAACGTCACGCCTATCCCCCGAAGGGGCTGGCAGAGGTGTACAACACCCACACTTCGCCGGACGATATTAAGTCCCAAATGTGACATGAACTTTCGAAAAAAAAAACGTCTTAACAAACTATGTTGTCATAGTAGTTTTCTGTCTAACTAGATTTTTTTAACAAGATTTTAAGCTCTCTGTTCCAATCTCGTAATCACCAGATCGGCTTAGTACCTTATTAATGCCTTGTCTCCAAACCTACGTAAAGCCTGAATTATACAGGCCGGACGTAAGGCCGATGCGGCGCGGACAACGTTCAGGCGCGGTGCTGCTTCAAATACTTGTTCATTTATAATTCAAATACAAATTCAAAATTTGAGAAACCCCCGCCACTGATTTTTATAAAACATAGCTAGAACACTCCCGAATAATTCACCTTTCAAACAAAAGAAAACAAAATCAAAATTCAAATCGGTTCACCCGTTCGGGAGCTACGATGCCACAGATACACACACACACACAAAGACACGTCACACTTACAATACCCTGTCATTTTTGCGTCGGAGGTAATTTATTTTTTCGTATAAAAAGAAATTATGCAAGTTAAATAAAAGCAAATGAAACAAAAATACGGTCACTGAAATACATCAAAGATATCAAAGGCTACAAAAGCGGGTTGCACTAACAAACGGATAGAGCCGGAACTCAAAATCTGCGGGAAACCGAATAAAACCAGAAAAATCGAGAAAATGCCAGAAAAAGCGGGGAAAATGTATAAATTTGTAGAAAAGTGGAGCGTCCCGATAACTGTACTAACGAGAACCGAATCCTAACCACTGGATCTTGTAGTGAGGAGTTCAAATTATCGACATCGATGAAACCAAACCGGTTAAAAAAAAAGTGATAAATAATTTTCATACAACAAACAACTGTTTAGCATTAGTTAAGCGTGTTGTTTTTTTTTTATGATAAAACGTTTGTAGTACTTTCTACCTACAGCTGTACACTGTTATCCCATCAGGCAAAACCGAATGTTGCTTGATGGCCAAACGTAACAAGTATCATTATTAAAAGGTCAACAAAACAACCCGACTGCAAAATGTGGTCTGACAAACCGGATAATAGTAATTAAAATGTTGTACCCTATGTCATTTCCACTATTAAGACGATTCAAATGACACCTCACATGTCGAAATACATCAAGCTGTTTAGGCTATAGGGCGTGCCAAAGAAACCTCATACATACGTACCCACATACAATAATATTACATAGGTACATACAGACACTCGAAAAATATAACCCTCCTTCTTGCGGAGTCAGGTGAAAATGCCAGTAATTTTTCATATTTTACATAACTGATGGGTCCATCAATGTTTTATTGCCAACAAAGCTTCAGCACAATTTATTTTTACCTTGAAAATAACGAAACTCACAAAGTTACCACGACAGAGGATAATAAACGTAAACTGTAACTTTGTTTCCATCGGTTGACAACTTTTTATTAACTTTCAACAGCTTAAAGAAAGGTGAGTATTTCTTATTTCTTATAAGGCTTAGTATTAATTGAATGCCGACTAGCTAAGCATTACATAGACACTTACCTAGCTATAAGTCTAGAGTTAAGAGATTAATTGCGCATGTAGTTAGAGTAACAAGCGAAAGTGGACATTCAAGGTTTCTACAAACTGGTAGCGGATTGTAAGCAATTAATTGAGAATTTTCTCTGGACCTCTTTGAATGGCAACTTTGTGGAATTGTTTGCAATATTAAATCTAAAAGTAGATAAGACAACTTTACAGCGGTAGCGAATTACGAGCTTTAGAAATATTTATTTCATTTTATTTCGCGTTGCAAAACTGTCGCACCAAAATTTTTGAGGACGACTGATTATGGTTTCGTCCCGACTTTGGATTGTAATTTTGTAAAAAACTACGTAAAGCTAAGTTGATAAATAGATTATTAGTTAGAGATCTGTTTTGGATTTTCTTGTAGGGTCCTGTCACGTTAAAACTTCTATTATTGTTTCTTTTTTCTAATTTAGGTGAATACTTTTTGAAATCATACCAAACGAAACAAATCTGCCACATTTACATAAATTACATCAATGATCGTTGAAATTATATTTCTTCTTCAGTTAATAGCTAAGATTGACATACATTTTACTCAAACATCGATAGCTACACAAAATCATCGATAACAATCCATATCTCTTTGTCCCCTCACTACACTACACTCATCGCAAGTGGTCCCGTAACGAGTCGATAACGAAGCGCGGCATTGTTATCGACATGCAAAGCACACGGATTTCAGTTTCAGAACCAGTCCTACTTCAGTTCTGCTTCAAAGTTCTTCAGAATACGTACGTTTGAGTATTTCAGGTGTTTATATACAATTCGACACTTTACGTAAATAGAAAATAATGAATGAAACATTTTTGGAAATTCGTTTTGAGGATGCTTAGGGTAAATTCATAACGAGTGAGCAGTGCCTCACAGATACACGCCTGGGGTAGGTATGAATAGGCCTATTAAAAAAAAAAATACAATTGATCTATGGTAAGGTTGACGTAACTTTTTTTGGTGTGAATCAGTTCTAATGTATCAGTTACCTGTTTTATTGACAATTTGGCTTTTAGTTGATAATTACGCGGTACAGTCGCATATAGTATATTGACTAGCATAATTATCATTTATTTATAATACTTATTGTTATGGTGAAAATTATTAGTTTAAACTCATCGAAATAATAATAGGAAAAAGCGATGCGAGTCTGATTTCTAGTACACAGCGCGCGGACCCAATATAACTACAAGCAAACGGACACTACACAGCTCCGTTGACAGTATTATGTTATACTAGCTGCGCCCGCGGTTTCACCCGCAGTTAAAAAGTATCCTATGTACTATTCTAGACTATAATCTATCTCTGTGCCAAATTTCATCCAGATCTGTTGAGCTGTTCTGGCGTGAAAGAGTAACAAACATCCATCCATCCATCCATCCATTCTTACAAACTTTCGAGTTTATAATATTAGTAGGATGTATCAATAGCAAAGATAGAGAGACGTACAATAAACTATAGCGAGAACAAGACAACAATAATTATCACTGTCGCGACTGGTTGCGTTTGTTTGTGACTGCAGTAAATTGTGTGCACCTAATTTATGCAGTCCATTTTTAGGCCTTCGTATCGTTCTCTCTAATATTCGATCGAAGTTTAAACTAGTTATTTTAGAACATAAAAACATGACATCAACTAGCCGCCCAAGCTGCCCAAGTGAAACCGCCCGCCCTAATACATCGGCGGATAAATCACGAAACTATTTTAATTACAGTCGCCGCGGTCGCACTGATGGAGTCGGGACCATACAGGGTTATCCGGAAAGGGTGTACTCAGCCAACAGGGGGTGGGTCAATATTGTTAACGAAATAGCCCTCTTGCGCAGTTGTGTTAAAATGTAGTGTGAGCTTCCGTAATTAAGTAAGCAAGTTCGTATAGGCCGATTGACTAGCCCTGAGTTCAGAGTTTCTAGGCCGCTCGGATGCCTCTGACATGGCTTGACGATTGCTATAGAACAAACAATCGGGGCCTACCAATTTAACGTGTCATCCGAGCCACGGTAGCACTCAGTATACATTCCACCCGCGGTCACCCATCCTAGAACTGACCGTGTCGTCCGTTGCTTAACATCAGTGATGGGTTACGAACACCTCGTCGAGCTACGCTGTGAGCGCTACAGCTACGCTAATAATATTATTCAGAATGATGTAGTAATTATTATGAACAGTTTTTACTATGGAGCAGACCCAAAATCGCGAAAATAAAAGTTAGTATTTCGTTGACAAAATTTAACTACTTATGTAACAGCTGCTTTTTTTTCTGAACTTCTGGGTTGCTCCCATACTAAAAGTTGTTTAGAATGATGAGTACAACGACTCCCTTTCAGCTTAGTACACCATTTCCTAATAACCCTGTATAGAGTGTGTTATTCGGAGAGAGAGTTATTCGGATTGCGGCCTGTGAGAGTCTGTATCTATCTCCACTCTAGTTCTCTACAGCAAAGTTGAGCTTTGTAGAGCTTACCAGGGAACTATCGACCTCACCTTGCCTAGGTTAGAGTATAAAATTACCAACTTCTCTGTCCATAACTCATATGTGATTCACGAGAGCGTATTAAAATAAGTTCAGGGGGCCTACCACGACATCGTATAGCCATGATGGTTACGTTTTGTGTTCGACGCTGCGCGACCGCGAGTCGTATCGCCGCGCAATAAGGTCCATGGTCGCCCAGCGTCGAAATCAAACCGTAACCATTATGCATGGCAATAGTAGACCGCCAGGAGTCCCATGGGGCTCATTTCTGATTGCCTCAACGATAGCTAGTAGTAGTCGAACAAGCAAATGCCAAGGATGTTTTAGTAGAATCTGAGAACTCGTTTCGCTCGGTCAGTAAAACGCATCGAGTCCAAATTCCGTCTTCCTTCACAAATTCGGGATATTCGGGACATTGTTCCACACACGGTCATCTGACCCTAAACTAAGCAAAGCTTCTACTAAGATTGCCAGAGACTGAATACACTTACATTATCATTTTAACTTTTTAAATATACTTACTTAAATTTATATTAACACCCAGAAATAAAACAAACACGGTACAACTGTTCATCATATGAGTGAATCGAATCCACGCCCCCAAGTTCAGAAGGCAGGTTCAGTACCAATTGAGCCCCCGAGGCAACCTGGATATCTGTTCTGTGAGGCAGTGCTAGTGCACTGTACTGCACTGTAAAGCAGTTATACCTACTAAGTTATAGTTAACTAAGTAGGTATAACTGCTTTATCAAATTTAACTCAATTGATTCAGCCGATTCAGAATCTGTCTGGCTGTTACCACTTCACGCATCAAAGGTAACAGACAGACAGACAGAGTTATTTTGTAGTACCTAATGAGTGCGATCAAAAGCTATTGAGGGCGGTCTGGCGCGTGATGCGCGTCCATACGCGAGCATTAATGGAGCGAACTTCCGCCGTATTGTCACATTGACAGATGACGTTTCAATCGGAGAGGTCGCCGGGATTGAGATGTTGCATAATTAAATGTGGCTTAGCACGAAAGGTATTTAGAAGTCACGTACTTGGCTATAACATTGTATTTGGGCGTCCTGTAACTTCTTTTAAAAAAATATATAAACAGGCACGCTATATGTATACGTAAGGATATGTAAATAGGTACGTTACTTAGCATGTCGCACCTATTCGACAGTTTTTTTTAAATTTTACGTTACTTTCATAAATAATCTCTTATAAAAAAAAAAAAACAGGTAAATAGGGCGCCTTTTTACATCAACATACTCTAAAAGATTCTGTAGGTAATAGACATTAAATTTATTATTATTATTTTTGTAAGTACTTAAGTAATATCAAAATGAAATTGGATTTTAGAGAGTTGTATTACGTTCGAATAAGAACTACTAGCGCCACCTAGCAAGCGCAGCGTAAACTATTTCATCAAAGGTAATAATCGTGTGATCATCGAGCGATCTCGTAAGAGTTTCATTAAACTGCGAAAGATGGCGCTGACATCACCAAAATTTCGTGCTTTGTTTAAACATGGAGAAACCCAGACATACCTACCTATAGGATTGCAAATGTTAGTAATTAACAATAAGGCTAAGATTTAAATTCTTCTTACAATATTACACAAGTCCTACCCTGTTAGGACCGATTAACCGTTAATCGCGTGATTCAGTGGTGGATAACGAACGGTTATCCACCACGCTCGCTGGCTCAGCGCGGGTTGCTGGATATCACCATATTTTTCGAATTGGGTATACATTCTAGTACGTCAGTTTCCTTACAATTTTTATTCTTATTCTAGATAGGGGCGCCTGCACGGACGTCCTATACCTATACCCGAGCCAACCCAACTCCTTGTAATACCGGAGTGAGGCTCTGGGGCACTGGCATACTTGCTCGTTTTGAAATGCTTCAGCTATTGGAAATTCCGTTACTAAAGCTTACCTGTACAGCGTCGTCGAGGCACTGCCCCCAGCCGTCGCTGCGGTCGACGAGCGTGTTCCACTTGTCGGCCAGCTTGGCCACCTCGCGGCGGATGGAGCGTGCCAGCTCGCGCGCCTGCTCCTCCGCCGACCGGTAGCCGCGGGAGTCACCCTCGCTGTCGCGGGATGCTGAGAACATGAAGATTGATTAGATAGATGCAATACCTTTTTTTTTATCTCTATATACTTCGATCGTAATAATATAAGATAAGATAAGGGAGAAATGGTACGGGAAAAAAAAATGGACCGCATAAATTAGGTGGCATAATGATACACGTAACATACTGTCAAATGAGCTGTGTAGTGTGCGTTTGCTTGTCGTTGGGTCCACGCGCTGGGTAGGTAGTTACTAAAAATGAGATTCGTGCTGCTTCTACCTTTTATTATTTTGATGTTTATTTCAAAAAATTTATGAAGTAATATGCTAACAAGTATTAGTACCTTTTTAGTAGTGGTACAAAATAGAGCATAAAATCTCTTTAAAATGGGATTAAGTCCCATATAGTCAACATTATGTCTTCTAGGTCGAGGACCTCGCAGCGGGCCATTTTTAACAGACTTCCAAAAAGGAGGAGGTTCTCAATTCAACTATACATATTATGTGGTTTTGTATCCTGACCGTAGAGAACCATGAAAAACGTCATATAATTTCATTCAATAACCTTTTTTTAGCACTCTAGAATGCTGTATGTAACACGGACCATATTTTTCCTGCACTTCTGGCCCGGCAATATTGCGACAATATTTTGAGTGTGGCCCGGCCATTTATTCATACATTTTCAGCATGGCTGATGATGGCCGGGCTGCAGTCGGCAATATTGCCAGTATTGCCAGCCCCCTCGGGGGAAAGGCGTTACGATATACGTCTAAGCAGTAAAAATATGGCCCTCCTAAAAGCGCCCAAAACAAATTACTTCGTTCTGCAATCTTTTTAAGATCCGATTCGGCTGTGCTTAATTAAATATTAGAGGACAATTTCTCCTAAATTTACCCAAGATACGAGTGTCTACGTAAAAATTGTCACGGAAAATTTATTAAACGAAACAAGATAAACAACATCCACCATGAATCCACAGCCCAGCCTGAACGCAAAAAAAAAATCCGGCCATCATCTCGCCGTCCACTTAGTATCTGGAGCGTGATGCTGGGCGGGCGGGAATTTAATAATTACATCGTTACTTCCGCCCTGGAGACCTTGCAGCTCCGCCGGGTGCACTTGCTCCTCCGGGGAATAAAATTAGCTTGCTTTACGCACAGGGTTTGCTCGTCTAAGTTTAGTGGGTTTCTTCGGTATATATAATAGGTTCGGTATATATTTGCGCTTGGCTGGTATATACAGAGTCATGGGAAATATTTTTTTACCGACGAAACGGAGGAGGTTTGCAAGTCGACGCGTATATTTAAAAAAAATATTATGAATGATCAGAATGGAGTACTTTAAAAATAACCCTCAGAGAGTACTCCAATTTTTATTATATCAATACTAGGAACAATATTTTTTTTTCAAAAACGAACGATTTTTTTTTTTAAATTTAATGTTATGTATTCGATGACATCTCTTCTTCACTATACCTCTACATTATAAAACAAAGGCGCTTTCCGTGTCTGCCTGTATGTCCGTTAGCCCCTCCTAGACCAAGTAACGGATTTTGATGCAGTTTTCGTCATCAGTTAAATCATTTTTCACGGATCGGTTTAATAGCTCGCTAGTAATTAAATCGAACTTTGGCAAGAAACCCTAAAACTGGAACTGAACTGATGCAAATAGTTTCCAAAGCAACACTTTTAACAGCGAAAACTGATCTCTGAATCAAGCAAACAAGCATTGTCTTGGATCATCGTATCAAGCTTGGATCTGGCATCAAGCTCTGTAGTTCATTCCATCTGTAACTTAACTCCAGCCATTCATTACACGAGACACGCTATCCCTCAAACTTTCCTCCAGAACTCGTAATTTCCTCCGACTTTACTTCCTCAGAAAATCTTAACAGACTTAGGACAGCAGTAACTTTCAGTGAAATATTTCGTTTCAGTAGGACTGGCATCCACCAAGACTAGATAATATGGAGCAGCTGTGTTTTTCGTTGAATTAAATAGGAGTAGGTGTAGCTATTTTTGTTTTATACTTTTTTTTAGTATCAAAATTAATAGACGGGTAAAAAGTATTCTATTGGCAACGTAATATCTAGTGGCTCTGTTACCTGTAGACATCGCGGCCGACGTCTTTCCTCTTCCACTAGTCGCATTTCTTAACTAATTCTCTTGAAATTTTGTGAGTAGGTTCAATAATTATGTAGAATTCGTGTCTAGTCAGTTTTTTGGTTGTTTTTTTTTTTCAAAATGGCGGAATTATTATTGTTTTGCTAACCGAAAAGACAAACGCGGCTACAGCCGCCCGATTTACAGTTTTCAGTTTCGTATCTGCGGTCTACGTCTCCACGCCTGTAGGCCTAAAGAGGAACTTATACAATTTAGCGGTCTCCACGTTGTAAAATAATGATGAAAAATTTTGAATGATAATCGATGAAAAAGTTATTCCGTCTGTGTGAAACTTATCCTTGATAATTTAGTCAATATTAGTATCTCCAGTATGACAGCCACTACAGTATTAGTATATACCTATATAGTCTAGCCATAAGTTCTGTTGCAAATGAAAATACATTTATTTTTTTGTACAGTAATGTAATGTTAATAAAAGTTATATGTACACATGTATTGAAGTCTTAACAAAAATATAACTATTATTTTATTCAATATGACCACCTTTGGCCTTGATACAGGCCTTTAGTCGGTCTGGCCAAGAATGAATGTATGGATTTACGGACTGTTTCCATGGGAAATTTAGCCACTGCTTGCTTCAAAGATTTCTTAAGTGACTCTATGTCGGCGTGTCGTTTAGAGCAGGCCATGCCCTCTAAAGCTGACCACAATTTGTAGTCCAGGGGATTTAGATCTGGGCTAGAGGAGGGCCAGTCTGCAGCCCTTGTAAAGTCCGGAACGAAGGATTTCTAACCCAAAATAATCGACCGAGCGAGCGATAGCAAGCGAAGCGTCTCTGCTTCATCTTCGACAAAAATGCTTTCGTAAGTCCGATTTCTGTCCGTGTCTCTGTACGGATCTTTGTCTTCCTCTACAGATCGCATTTCTTAACCGATTCTCTTGAAATTTTGTAAGTTCGATTTTTAAAAAGACTTTTTGTCGAAACAGTTTTTGGAAAATTTTCAAAATGGCGAAGATGTTATTAAAAAAAAATATCTCGCCAATCAAACGTCGGCCGCGAGGTCAACAGCTTACAGAGCCACAAGTCCTATTCAATAACTATACTCGTATGTACGAGTATAATCATCGAAATTAAGAGGTTTTTAATGCATTTCATTAAAAAAAAATATATATATATTCGTTCCGAAGACGGGTCTGAGCAGTAGCGCACTTGTAGCGCCTCACTCAACTACCGTCTTTGTACTTCTTCACTCTACAAAACTTCAAGGCTAGAGTGAATAAGTACCTTATAGGTCTTGGGGCTCCATCTTAGACCACAACGTCGCTTAACATCAGGCGAGTTGGTGGTCAAACGTCGACCTATCCTACATAAAAAAAAAAGAAACAATACCGAGATATTTAAATTCGTATAGATCGAGAGGCTGGTGTCAGTCTTTTTTAAATTGTCTGAAAATCATGTTAAAGATATTCAGGTAATTTAAAATCCTTGATGATGTTTCAAAGAAGCTATTTTGTTTTATTTTTTGGACTCTGTAATGGTACAGAACCCTCGCCGAGCGATTCCTCCCTCGTTTTTGGTTATTGAATGGAGAGCTAATTAACTCGGATGAATGGTAAAGTTTATACGATATACGTTACCTTATAGAAGGTACTCGTAGATAATTACACGCTTTTTGATGGAAACCATGTATATAGAGTCTGAGGAGTAGCTGTGCAAAAGGCCTGAATCAAATTATTTAGATTGAGTGCCATTTTGAAGATTTTAATCAAGCGTGGAAATAAATTTATCCTAGTTATATAATTGTATAGTTATAGAATTGTATTTGACGAACAGGATCATTGGGTACCCAAAATACAGGCATCTAGTTTGGGACGTACTGTTATTCATTTTGAGGACTTAAACAGAATGTAAAGTGTCATGAATAATATATTTTTGTTTTGTAAGCAGGTTGGATAATTATGTAGATTTTTTGCTAAACTTTAAGAGAATCGGTTAAGAAAGAGGAAGTCAGAGAACGTAAACAGGGTTTGTCTCCACCGACCCGGGATCAGTTTCCAACAGAGACACAAATTAATACTTTACCCACTGATCCCGACATCGGTGGCTACAAGAAATAAAATTCAAGGTAACTAAGAAACCGGTATGTAAAATGTCCAATTCTCAAAACGTCCAGATCGGTACCTACTCAATAAAACCACAGAGCCAACAGCGGTAAACTTCTTTTCAAGGCTGATTCCGCAAACGCGGCAAACCGCGGTAGGTAACGTAGCGCATTTGCATCTCACTCTGTCTAATATTTTCCTATAACCGCATCTCTGTCTGTACATTATCGCTACGTTAGATTAGTTAGTAAAATAAGAACAAGTATCATTTAAAAAACCACCGATTCCGATTTTCATCAACACCAATTTTCATGAAACGAACACTCCCAACTAATTTATCTTTCAAACAAAAAAAAAACAAAATCGGTTTATCCGTTAGAGAGTTACGATGCCACAGACAGACAGACACACACACACACACACACACACAGACAAGTCAAATTTATAGCACTCCGTCGATTTTGCGTCTGGGGTTTAAAAACATAGTCACAAATATAAATACCTACCAAGTAAAAAGCACGCTAACCTTTTTACCTCCTCCCTACAGACTGAAAAATCACCTCCATTTGCTACTTAGATACACCACATTCCTCTATTTCATCTTCAACAAGACGTAGTGAGGTCCGAACGCGATCATCGATTCGATAAACAACCGTGATCGATGCGCCCCATCACTACGGTCCGAGTATCGGTACGAATGAGCTCGAGCAATGTAAACTATTTGCGATACTGTTTTGAAATTCACAACAATTTGGGGTTGGGTATGGAAGTGTGCTATGTGAAATCCACAGACCATAGAAACTGTTGAAATTTACAACTCAGTAGGTTAGTGCCAATGTTTTGAACTAACTTAGCTGTGCCCGCGATTTCACCCGCGGCTTAAAAGTGCTATTCTTTGTGCTATTTCAGACTATAATCTATCTCTATGCCAAATTTAATTCAGATCCGTTCAGCCTTTCTGGCGTGATTGAGTTACAAACGTCCATACATATTAAGTATATGCATCCAAACTTTCGCATTTATAATAATAGTGTGACATAAGTTCATACTTTGGAAAAGATCTGTAGCAGTAGTGGCTTCCATGATCGGTGCATTCAGGTTTCAGGTTCGAATCCCAACGAAGCTACCAGTAAAGGAATACCTCGTGAGGAAATAGCATAGGTAGGGTAAAGTAGGGTATGTCTCAAATAACGTTTAAAGTGTTTAAACATATCTGTTGAATTTCAGTTACACAGCATAGGTACAGTGGACATCTCTACTAGCAATTCTCGATAGACATTTATCATTCGCAAAGGTTTCTAGAGTTTCAAAAATCGAATGAAACATAAATAATGTCGATCATAACCCGGATCCAGTGGACATCGTTACGATAAACCGTCACTAGCCGCCATTGGTCGCTCGCTCGGTTCCATTTTCAAATTTACGACTTGGCCAATGGGCGGAACGGACGCATTTAAGTTCGGGCTCGGTCGGGCACGTTCGGGTGAAGTCGTCTTTCAGCGATAAAACGCCGATTTGCGACTACCGTTTTATTGTCCAGGTTTTTATTGAAGTTTAACATTGTTAACTTCTTTCAATGGGGTGAATGGAGGCAATAAGGGCGTAGTTATGGTTTTGGGACTATGAGGGCAACGATTACGAGTTACTTTGATTTCTGCTACAAATCAAAGCAATTGGATTAAATCACAATTCTACGTGTGATTCCATCAATGAATTCCTAAATGACATGTTGAAATGATGTAATATTTTTTTAATATGACATTGAATGAATGTAATAATATAATGTGATATGTACACTTAATGATAACAATTTATAAAAAATGCATGCCCTGGTGCTAGAGCACGGTGAGACCAAACATTGTTAAATTATAATCTAGGTATACCAACCCTGGTTTCTGCATTAAAATATTTTGAATTTGAATTTGATTTTTAGCTAATCAGTCCAAGACCAGGTCCAGAGTATCCGTAATCGACGAGCTTGTATGAAAAGACTCATGGAAGTAGAAGAAGATGAAAGATGTGTACCGGAACCGTATAAATGGAAAGAAGTGGTCCCTGCCTTTGGGAAAAAGGCGTTGACTATATTTTAGGATATGCCAATAGATTTTTTAAGTTCGTATCTTCTTTATATAACATGTTCAGATGGACTGAAAAAACATTCCACGGGCCCAAAAAAATATATTCAACTGTTAGGTTCTAAATGAATAAATTGTATGACCCAACCTTAGTAAAAGACGTACCTCACGCAAGCTAGTATAAAAAAAGTTGGCCTGTCACTTTTTGTTCATAAACAGTACGGAACTCTCTCTAGACATTATGTATAAGTACTCATAGGTTCGTATGTGAGTTAAAGCGGTCGAGGAACTGTGGAGGTATGCGAGCTCTCCTTTCGAGGCGAACTACTAGTGAAATTAGTTTTCTCAACTTTTTAGCAACAAAAGGACTCTGATAATACTCTAAAAGTTAAAAGTCAAAATGGTTTTATTCAATTGGGTATCAAAGATAAACTTATGAACTCTGATATCTAACTCCATATTTTTCATATATTCCATATCATATTTTTTTGTACAAATCTTGGTTCCACATGTTTTTGTTAAATAACGTGGAAACGGCGACTAATCTCCCTATATCCGCTGCTTACGCTCCGTCACAACTGGCGTGGTGCCGCATAATGACCGCTGCATCTATGCACATGCTCCTACAACCGTCTATGTCTGGCTGTCTGCACTAATGTACTGTTAGATTGAATTCCTACGGCAAGACCAATTACCTTTTAAGATGTTAGAGAAAAAAATAGATAGGTTATAGATAAGAATAGGGGCCCTAGATAAATTGGAATCGGTTCCAAGCTTTAATCAAATATAAGGGAGGGACGGTATGAAGACCTAAAAATGGACCGCATTAATTAGGTGCTGCACACAATTCACTATAGTCACAAACAAACGCAACCAGTCGCAACAGTGATAACTATTGTTGTTTCGTTCTCGCTACAGACTTTTGTACGTCTCTCTATCTTTGTTATTGATACACGTAAAATATAATACTGTCAACGGAGCTGTGTAGTGTCCGTTTGCTTGTAGTTATGTTGGATCCACGCGCTGTGTACTAGAAATTAGACTCATGCCGCTTCCGCCTATATTATTTCAAAGGTTCCAAGCGATTCTATTTATACAATTAAATCGCTAACGTTCGAACGCTAGCCGCTGATTGGACGAGCTGACCAATAAGATCACGTGACAATTATGTAGCTCGTATTTTGTCCAATCAGCAGCTGACGTTCCAGCGGTTGTAGAAATTTGAATTTGAAATTTGAACTTGAATCACCATCAGTAGGTAATTTCATAGATAATCATCATCAGTGTCACAACACCGTACGTGATGTAGAGCAGGACACACTAGTTGACCTTATTTACCTTAACTTCTTAGCTTAATTGATAGCTAAGAAGAATACAGAGTTCTAAGTTTTCTGACAGGGCTCACCGAGGGAAAATTCAAATCGCATGTAAAAACTACATTAATGAAAAGAGGATATTATAAAGTTAAGAATTATATCTTCTTAATATATATAAATCTCGTGTCACAATGTTTGTCCTCAATGAACTCCTAAACCACTTAACCGATTATAATAAAATTCGCACACCATGTGCAGTTCGATCCAACTTGAGAGATAGGATAGTTTAAATCTCAAATTATAGTCGCAATTTTAATTTATTGCTAATTAAACGCGAACGAAGTCGCGGGGTGACAGCTAGTAGAAGATAAAGATGTCTGGAGCCTTCCACTTCCGCCAAGTAGCCACTAGTATTTATAGATATTACCTAGTTGTAAGCCAAAATTTGTGAGACTGTAATTTATTTATTATTTGAAAAAATAATGCCCCTCAGTTTCTTGCCTGTTCTTCTGAGTAGAGGCTTTTTGTCCGAACAAGGCGGTCGAGTCTATTTATATAACTTTGACGTTCATAAGCGTATCTTTGATACCTAAATTGAATAAAAACATTTTGACTTTGACTTTAAGCTGGCGACCTTTTCTATCCTAGTTATGAGAGGAAGGAACTACAATTAGTTTAAATCATGGCGTTCGAGTCATAGCTATCAAACCATAGAGAACAAAAACATAATCGTCGAGCAATCAATCGGTCCCTGAATGATTGGAAGGCGCCTTGAACACCGCTCCGCAGGGCCGGAGTAAGGGAACTATTGGGGCGTAGAAGTCAAAACTTGAGGTCAGTGACTACGAAGTTATAATTACCAGGAAATTCGTCGGAATGGAAAGCAGTCGGAACAGTAGCAGATGTGAAGTAAGGATACGATTTGGGGTTAAATCATTTTTAATATTTTTTATTTCTCTAGCTTAGTAGGAAAATTTATATTTTATTCTACTAACTTGTTCTTACTAAATAGAAACTTACTACAAAACTCTAGGTGAAACAAGGTAACCATCTAGATATTATGCTTCACAGTTTTCTACTCCTTACATAGTAATTTTTAACAAGTAAGTTTTTTTAAATAAAATTTTAAAAGCAGCAAAACTATTGTAAACAGCAACGAAGGTTTATTTTATTTTATTACTGATGCCCATACTTTGTATTAGTCAAGAAAACCTATATCTCGGTACAAAACCCCCGGAGCGCGCCCTGAGTCCGTGCCCTTTCCAGATTGATTGAACACTGGGCGTCCATCGGCGTACGGAATTCGCAATTAGCGCACTCGGCTCGCTTCTAATTGCGTTCACTCGTTCCGTTCATTCATTCACTCTTTTGTGCTAACTGAATATTGACCTTTTACTACCGAGTTGAGTTATATAATTGCTTGATTATGATAACAACGTTGAATTTTAGTTCCCATTTTTTTACTCAGTATAATTTTTTAAAGATTAGACATCCTATTTTAACGTTTCAGTAAACATGATATTTAATTGATTCAGAATTGCCAAAAAAAAATTAAGTTTGCTCTGTAATTTTTTCTCTCATGACTTTTTTAACGAGAGAGACAATGACCAAATAAGAAAAGGGCTTCGTCATATCAAAACACCAAGAATTTATTCTATCTATCTATCTATCTATCCTCGCCGATTTCGGCTACGGCGACCAGTCTCTGCTATGGTAGACGAAGACTTCGTTCATGTGCCTTCATGTGACTGTGGTACCCTATCTTGGCTTTAAAAGTGCGCAAACATATGTTACACGTTAGGGTACCGTTAATAAAATTGTAGACAATACTTGAAGGCGGTCTATTTTTAACGTCGTTAAAAAAAGGAGGCAGAAAAGACTGTGTTAGGAAGATAGAAGATGTGTAAAGGAATACTTACGTTCCGTGTCGCTGGTGTCGGACAAAGGCGGCTCGTTGGCGATGTACTGCCGCCCGCTGAGGAGGTTGCTCTCCACCACAGGCCGCTTGTCTTCCAGCTGGCGTCGGAACGCGCGGTGGTCATCCTGCCATGTTCGGAAAGGATTTTAGCAGAGAAACACTTTAAAAAAGGAACAATGTCACTTCAGAGTCAGGACTCTGACCGTTAGTGATTTTCGTAAAGAAATTGGTAGAAAAAAAAAAAAAATACATGAAACGTAATCAAAGCCACGGGTAGAAACAATTGCATTGCAGTGAATCCCAGAGTTGACTGCACGTAGCAAAAATTAATTTAGATTCGGAATAACAAAAGGTGCTATTTTTCAATGAGAAGATGGAAATTATCCTTGCATCATCTACATTACACATGTAGCCGTATAGATGATCCAAGGATGATTTTCCACCCAATATTTGCTCCTAACCCACCATATTTACGGCCCATAGTTTAGGAAATGCTGAGCTAGTTGTATTAATAAATGACGACCTGCCTAGCCTAGTTGGAGTTTGTACGCAGGAAGTCCCGGGTTCGATTCTCGGTCAGGCAGATTATAGAATGATGAATTTTAATTTCTGCTCTGGGTTTGGGTGTTAGCTATCCATGTCTCTGTGTGTGTTCCATGGCATCCTCGACGCAGGGAATCCTAGTGTGGGATTGAGTGAGGAATATTATTATTTATTTATCTTTTAATTAAAAATCCAACCTGTTGTTTGAGCAGCGCATTGAGGTCGCCCCGCGGCGGCGCCAGCGCATTCAGCTCGGTCTCCTTCCGGATAACCCACTCAGTCAGCTCCCGCAGCGAGAGCAGCAGCGCCGACCAGTGCTCCGCATTGCTCTCCAGCCGGTTCCTGGAGAAAACGATCAAAATAAGTTAGTAAGATGAAAAACTGATAAAATAAATATGATGAAAAATTTCATCAGTCAGCATTTCGACAGCTCATCTCAAGCGTGCTTCATCATTTGAGCCAAATGCAAACCTATACAATAAAATCATTACATACATAATATATAATTATAATCACGCCTCTTTCCAGAAGGGGTAGGCAGAGACCACTTCTCTCCACTTGCTACGATCCTAGCATCCATCTTTTGCTTCTTCCACTTCCGCGAGTCTTTTCAAAAACGCTCGTCAGTTAAGGATACTCTTGACCTAGCCTTCGTTACTTCTTAAATACTGCATATTTAGCATCTATAAATGTACATTATAGATACATAATAAAAATGATAAATCATGCCTTGAGTTGATAACCAGAGCTTGAAACCATTGACGCTTCAAAAAGTAAAAGTCAAGTGCAAAATATCAATCAACACATAACGCGCCAGAATGTGCAAGACTAGTTATCTCTACGAGTAAAGTTTATTTTCTAATGCCAAAGGCACTGAAATGTTTCAAATTAGTATCTTTCGGATATTTTACTACATAGGAATTATTTCTTGAAATCGTGTAATCTTGTTACTTTTCGTTACGTTACGTTACGTTACGTTACGTTCGTTCGTCTTGTTACGTTACGTTACTTTTCAGTTATAGTCAAACGCCTATAAAATCTGAACCTTCTCAACTTAATTTTGATATCAAATTCTTTTGACTGCAGAAGATAATCCTATTTATTCAAAGTTCTCCCAAGAATGTAATCAGAAACTTGGCTCGGTTTACAAGGCTTATATGAAATGTAATTTGGCATCAGTGCATCGAATAAATTTGAGCTGGGATTTTGTATTAGATTAGGAAAATCTGAAATACCAAAAGATGTCAATATAAGTAAAAGTTAAGCTTGCAATCTCAAAAGAATTCTCTTTTGGTTGAAATAGAAAATATGTTATTCATTGAATTTAAATGCATAGAAAAAGACATTACCTTGGCGATGCAAATTTTATTTTATGAAATAAAAATATTTTAAACAATTTTGGTTTATTTATTATTACAAAAAGACCTACCTTTAATGGCATAGATTAAATTTTAATGCGAATTTACTTTATATAAATGACGCATTATTACAAGATTTAATATGATACCAAGGGATTCCGACCCCGAATCGATAAATTCAAAAGTTAGTCTGACATATCAAACCCATGAACCAGATTTAGCTCACAACAATCGATTTACATGACAACAGGAAAGAAACAGTGGGACATCCGAAAATAGCATAAAAAATAGATTTAAAGAAAGATAAATGAGATAAAAGACATAAAACTAAGGCAAAAACAAGAAAAGAGCATCATGACCATGGCTTACGTCATATCAAGAAAGATAACATGATCGAATTAACGTAGCAAGAACAAGTAACATTATTAAAAGAAAAACAAAAAACTCGGCTGCAAAATGTTGTACCCTATGCCACTTCCACTATCAAGACGATTCAAATGACACCTCACATGTCGAAACCCATCAAGTTGTTTAGGCTGTAATACGTGCCAAAGAAACCTCATACATACATACTTACATACATACACTCAAAAACATAACCCTCCTTCTTGCGCAGTCAAAAAGAATCAAATTTGTGGAAATAAAGGCTGTGAATGATGATGTTATCACAACACAGCTCCTAAACGAATTCCATTACAAATTCTCAAGCATTCTCGGCCCCAATGAAAAAACCAGCAAACCATTGAAAATTAAACCTCAATCTAAATAAATCTAAATGCAAAATGCGGGCAGTTTATCGGCCAATGAAATAGGCAATTATGTGGAGTGTCTACAGGGAGAAGTCGCAGCGTTTTATTTGAGAGACGTAAAACAGGACAATAAAGTGATTTTAAAACCGCCATCTTGTTTTATGTCGCGATCAAACAGCTAAACAGTGACGGTTTATTGTGACACGCATGCTGGAGGGATGTATTGCAGGGTAGAGGGAGACTGCACGAGAGTTATTCCAACTATATTTCCTAGCTAAGATTATTATTTTACTGCGAAAGTAAGTTTGCGCCTTTTCTTTTGAATTGTATTGAAACCACGGACTTAGCTAATAGAAAAAAGTTAAAGAAAAAATATAATAGTAAGGCGTAATATAAACGTTTTTGGCGTTGAGTTTCCTCTAATCGAAATACAGAAATTGATACTTTTGTGTTGATATGGGAGTAAAAAAATACTATGCATTACCTCTATATAGTGACTGTGAGCTGGAGCCCTCGTCTGTGCTCGGCTACAGGTTGCATTTCTCAACCGATTCTCGTGAAATTTTGTAAGCAGGTTCAATTTTTTTTGCCGAGTCAGTTATTGGAAATTTTTCATAATTGCGGAGTTATGATTTCAATGCAACCTGTAGAGGAAGACAGAGATCCGGACACAAATGCAGACAGAACTCGGACATACGAAAACATTTTTATCGAAGCAGAGACTCTTCGCTAACTAACGCTCCCCCGGTCAAAGTCAAAGTCAAAATGTTTTTATTCCATTGATGTATCAAATATACACTTATGAACGTCAAAGTTTTTTTAAATAGACTCGACCGCCTTCTTCGGATAAAGAGCTCAGGAGAACAGGATCTCTACTCAGGAGAACAGGCAAGAAACTGAGGGGCATAACCGATTATTCAAAGTACAAACCATCCATTAAAATATGTACTGTAAAACATAATCATGAGTGTTTAGATACGTTGACATTAAACACAAAAAAGCGAAAAAGCTAAAAAGTTGTACAAATTGTATCAATATGGAATTCAAAGCACTGCACTTGAGAGCTTGTCCAGCTTAAAACTTAATATTTGACAGCAAACGTTTTCCTTTTTAATCACGGCTGGCGCTTTCTGAGTAGTCAACCAAATATTTATCTGAGGTCCCCATACATATACACATTTGTTTACTCATATCCCGACCGAAATAATTAAAACGGCTCCGGAAGCTTTCGGCCCATTTCTCTTGGAGCCAAGATTATGCAATATGCCTGCCTTTGAGTGCATAGCTCGGATGCCGAACTTCGGAACATCCCGGATTGTTCCCCTTTGCTACACGAATTCGGGAAATGCTTTTGGGGAAAATTTGTTAAGTCGAAATTTAATGTTCGGTCCCTTTATATTAAACTGTGAAGCAAGAATGACTTCTTAGAGACTTTTGCATCTTTATAATCATTAAACATTATAGTACGGTAAATAAAAATAAAATAAAAGGGGATTTCCTGAAGACGAAAGGGCTGATAGAGGTGTATTGCACACCCACAGTTCATTATTACAGTCTTCTACGACCGTTTGCAGGATACCGACCTAGCCTAGATTGATCGTGATTAAGGGATCGCACCCACACTTCGCCGGACGATATTCAGTCTCACATGTGACAGTGGGCGAGCATGTCGCCATACACCGGGCTCAAGTTATATTAGCAGATGACATTAAAGCATATAATATGTTCACAAATGAACAAATTGGCGCGTGCCTTTGGCTGGGATCGAATCCGCGTCCACTGGCTTGAGAGGCTAGCCTTCTTACAACTAGTATGTTTGCTATTAATAATCTGGGACGAAACTTTGAAATGGAAATCCGTGTTTTCAATGATCTAACGAGAACAATAGTGCATTACAATACAATACAATACAATACAATACAATACAAAGACTTTTTATTGACACCAAATACAACATAAATTTAAACAAACACTCAAAAATATAGGCGCAATGGGCAGTCTTATCGCTTAAGAGCGACTTAAGTCTCTTCCAGACAACCTTTGGATGGAATAAAAACATTACGATTAAGCATGGACATTACACGCATTGTACATTTTTCGTTTAAAATCTATATACGACTCGATGACGATGCAAATGGTCGTGAACCTTTTACTATAATACATCTACTACTACCGCCACTATATCTCTCTTACCATGTACTATTACAATATATTATTATAAAGGTATCTATAGCTTAACATATTGTTGTGTTGCCGCTGTGTTACCAGTCGATCGGATCTGCATGACAATGTATGCCAAGCTGTCTGTAGGATTATAAGATTAGCCACTGTGAATGTGTAACATCGTACTTAACTATAGACTGTGGTAAGGGACTAATCTAGGTGACTTTATAAATGTCGCAAAGTTCTGATTCTGATGACAAAAGTCGCATTACTGATTTGCTGGCTTGGAAGATCAATACGATATAAAATGTGCTAAAAACAAATTACTGTCGATTTCAAAACGTAGACACGGTTCAAATTACCTTTTCGATTGTCTTTTTTAAATTTAATAGTAGGTTTGTGTTTCTCGTCATTTCGAAACCCGATTCCACCGAACTAGAACATTCTCAAAAAACTTATTAAAATGCTCTGTAACTCTAAAAGCATTAAATTTTATTTATTTGTTTCAAAGTCAAAGTCAAAGTCAAAATGTTTTTATTCAATTTAGATATCAAAGATACACTTATGAACGTCAAAATATAAATAAAAAATTTAATAATGCAACATAGAGCACATACCTATTCGAATACGAAGCGTAACAAAAACGTGTCTCGACATAGACACTGCCAGCAATCGTTATTTAGTTCGCTAAAATATTACCATTTTATTAAATTCGCGCGCATTTTGCGTCGCCATTTGCAATCTGTCATTTGAAAGTAACGGTTTTTTGTCGTGACGTTTATAAATGTCCGCCCGATGCGATGCATGCAGTGTTCCGAACGGCATTGATTGTTACACGCTGGTTTTGTCGCGTTTTTTGTAAAACGTTGTTTCAAATTAAACTATTAGCATCATGACATGTATGTTATTCTACAATATACCTACATAAATATGAAAAATTTCGGTCGTTATGTCATGTTTTTATTTTTTTGGAGTTGCATAGCTGGGTTTTTGATTACGGCATAATATATCTGATACTAATCTTTATTGTACAAGCTAGTCTCCTTTTGAATAATTATCTGCTTCCTCTTTTTGTGGTCTCCTTCGCCTGCTTATTCTCTTTTTCCTGTCTTCCCTCTAAGATAGTTATCATTACTTAGCTATGACGTACAAAATGGCCAAACGTCTTGCCCCGTCTATGCATACTGATACTTTAACATCTGAAATCTTAAAAAAAAAAGCATCTAACCTAAATCTACGTGGCATCCAATCAACGCTCGTCTCTCGGTATCGAATTACGGCATCCCTAATAATTGAATGACCGCAGATTCGCTGTACTCGCCGCAGGGCTATCACGTTACGGGAAACCGATTACCGGCGACGGCCGTCTACGCGTGACTACGGCGGAATCGCATCAAGCCAGTTACTGGCGCGAGTTGACTGATTACCAGCTGTTAGTTGTCTGTGCTTGAGTCGCATCAAGACAGTCACTGGGGCGAGTTGACTGATTACCAGCAATTTCTTGTCTGCGGTAGCGTGGTTGACTCGAATCACCACAGACTGGCAGAACTAACTGACACAAGTTAGATGAGAACTGATTGAACGTTAGTTTATTTTATACATACTATGCCAAACTTTGGTGAACACTTCATATATGAGTGGTTACAATAATGGCACTATATTTGTATGTGGTTTTAGTGGAAATTAAAAAAAAAAACGAACTTGTCAAAGTTTGTAACGTAACGCTTGCCGCAAGCACTAAACACCTATATACACGTTATTACAAATTCACGTTAGTGGCTCTACTAGCATGTGTTACAATCGCCTTTACAAGCTGTTAATCTGTGTAATTGGCAACCCTACCTTGGTCCATATCACACGTAGATGGGATTAGGGTCATCTTCGTCACCTATAATTGACTGCTCTGCTTCCAATTTAATAGTCTATGAGACGCGCAGTAGGTAAAGTTCTACCTACGTGTAAGGTCGTTCACAAGCTCTTTGATCATTTTTGATTGAATTATTTTAAATTGGCTTGCTCTCGTATCTGTAATCTATAAAATATGAAAAAAAGGAAATATCGGATTGACTGCCACATCAACGCACAGCCTAAACCAATAAAGCCAAAAACGTGAAATTTGGACAACAGTTTTCTACTAAGTACAAAGAAAAAATAATCTAAAAAAAAATAGTTCTAGAAAAAAGTTGCTTCTGTTATCTAATGTGTAATTGAGCATGAATTATGTCCTTTTATATGGTTTATGTGCTTGAAGGCTATCTTTGCAGCAAACCCGTGAACAGTCACTGCGAAAGTGGGTGTCATCAAGTCTCGAGTGAATCAGTTTCTTCTAAGCAAGCGTGCTCTATTGTAGGCCACACCAATGTTTATCATCAGGCGTGATGGCGGTCAAGCGCAAGCCATTATTAATATAATTAATTAAACATTTATAAACCCTACACCGATTTTCTTCAACACCGATTTTCGTCAAGGGCAAGAACACTTCCGACAATTCACCATTCAAACAAAAAAAAACATAATCAATATCGGTTCATCTTTTCGGGAGCTACGATGCCATAGGCACACACACACACACACACACACACATACACACACACACATCACACACATGCACACAGACACTCACATACACACACGTTAAACTTATAGCACCCCGTCGTTTTTGCGTCGAGGGTTAAAAAAGGGAGATATAGAATACATACCTGATGGCCATGCTTTTCGCCTTGAGATGGTGCCATCGCTGGTTCATCTCATCCAGCCTTCGCTGCAGCATGACGGCATCCTCCTGCGAGGAGAGGCTCCCCAGCAGCCGCCGGCCTGTTCCCGTGAGAGACGCGTACACATCGCGGTGGGTCTCGATCTCGGATTGGAGATCCTGCAGATAAAAGAAAGGATCATTAAGTAAGACATCTTGTAAAGCAACGTAAAAATTTGACGAGCCTTCCGATTTGCACCAAGGCCGGTGCAAGGTTTTAGTACGTACATATAATCCAGCTGCACTCCGTGGTAGCCGGAAATCTTGGGAAAACTTCCCCCCGTGAACAAAAAGGGTTGACATGGGCTCAAAATATGTTCAAAGTCAAAGTCAATAAATAACTAGATTGCTGCGAAAAATTGATAACTGGAGACCTACCATGACATCATATTGCCATGATAGTTACATTTAGTTTTCGACGCTGCGCGAACGTGAATCAAATCGCTGCGAAATAAGGTTCATGATCGCGCAGCATCGAACACAAAACGTAACCATCATGGCAATAAGATGTCATGGTAGACCCCATGGTCTGTAAACTTTGGATGCTCTGCCAAAAAAGACCTTTGTTTGGTTCAAATAAGACCTGAGTTTGAGTAGGAAAAAAATGTGGTTGAGTTCAAATACGACGTGTCAAGTAGGAACTTAAATACTCAAGTGAAACTCCTGAAACCTAGCATCAATTTGCAGTATTCCTGGTGGAATTCAGTTTGCTTCTCTCATGCTAGTACCTACATAAATAAATGATTTTCCCTTCACAATAAAATATTATGCTGATCGCCAGTAACGGTTCAGTAACCATATTTTTACGAGCAAAATGAGCATAAAACCTCAGCACATAACGCAACCATCTTTTATTCATACATCATGTCATAATACTAACATCAGAAGTGGGATACAGTTGTAGTTGGAGAGAGCCTGCTTGGGCGACGTAAAAGGACAATTTGTAAGAGTGGCCTAAGAATTGCCGGGATCATGTGACAAATGCTGTCCTCATTCGGAGACGGAACAGGGTTGTACAATGTGCAAAATTAAATGTGGTAGACGGAAAAACCGTAATAAATACCAGTACGGCCTACCAAATGAAAATTATACATCAGACAAGATGGCGTTCGAACGCAAGCTAATTATTGAATAACAAGTATAAATACAATTTTTGGGTTAATTTTTTATATATGTAGTTATGTTTGACATTTTTCTAAAATTTTTGTATTTTAATTGTGATTGTAATTGTAGTCTGATTTTTGACCATTTGATTGTTATACTTTTTATTTTATTGTTGGACATTTATTTTTTCTATAGTTATTTAATTTAATTTGATTTAATTTTTAACTAATGAATTCTATAATTTGACTAGGTACTTATATGTTATTATTATTCTTAATTGCTATGTGTAAATTGATTTAATTATTTTTTATTTATTTTTATAATCATTAGCTCATCACATGCCTTGGCATTGCTGTTAGTGTGATAAGTATTTGTCAATAAATGAAATGAAATGAAAAAAAAAACGTAATCAAAATCGGATTATCTATTCGAGTACTACAATGCTACAAACAGCAACACACACAGTTCAAACGTTATATCAACCCGTCGTTTTGCGTCGGGGTTACAAATTGAGAAATGTAATTTCATTACCAATGTTTATCGAGTTACTTCGAGGTGTCAAACTTTACCTGTTTTAGAACCTTAGTGACAAGGTGATGGTTTGGTGAACTGACACCACATTAAGCATGATTTAGAGCTAAATCTAAAGATAGTTCTGGTTCAAACCAAGATTCTCGACATACCCGATAAACTTGGCTCGGTTTTCGTAAAAGAATTTTAGTTTGACAACCCTAGCAAAGACGGCAGGGTGCGCGTAAACGTTGCGATGTTTTGCGACGATTTCACTTCAACGTAGTAGTTGAGTCGGCGATTTGTAATGCTTACAGTGGAAAGATTAGGTTGTAAGTTTAACTATGGCGGTAGTTCGTGAACAAGAGTCATATATTAATGAATGTTAGATGTCGTTTTATTGCTTTCAGAAGTTACTACTTGCTAACTATTGGAGCGAGCGTTAACGAGCGAAGTGTCTATGCTTCAGTTTCTATAAAAATGCTTTTGCATGTCCGCCAAATTAATCATATCTAAATGAAAATCTAAGCAATTACGAAAAAAATCCAAAAACTGACTCGGCAAGAGAAATTATCGAACCAACTCACAACTAGGTTGACCTGTCGAAGAAAGAAAATCAACCTGTAGAAGAGGACAGACAACGGCCGCGAGGTTTCCAGCTTGCAGAGCCACGAATCCTAATAGAACTTCAGAACTTGCTCTACATTTCCCGATGTCTGTATTTTGATTGGAATAGTTTTATTGCATGACAAATATCCTACATTTTGTATTGACACATACTTAGCGACATACTTAGCAGGTGACAGGCATTTCAATGAAATACTTTGCTGAATTTTATCCAATAGCATAGTCGGAAAACTCCGAGACAGTTGTGAAGTGTGCAGGGCAGCATTTCAGCAACGTTTAGATAGGATAATTTGTTAGACTTACTGTAGAAAGAAAAACATTTGTTATAGCTTTCTTTGAATAGCACAGTTGCGACGGACGCAATGCTTTCCGATTTTGGACAGTTATACTTGAAATTGGATTTTACCTCAGTAAAAGGAATAAATAGAGACACCATAAGTTTACAGAAGAGAAAAACTATCGATTAGTGAAAAGTCAGTCAAAATGTTTTTATCTGTCAATGGCTTTTATTCAATTGGGTTTCAAAGATACACTTTGAGTTTTTGGCGGGAACCGAATAGATGTTATTTTGTATTATTGTTGTGTGTAATATTGGTGGATTATTATCCTTTATTGGTTCGTTAACGTGCACGAGTAACGGCAAATGATACAAAGAACATGAAAATTCAGGTTCTGCAATGAAACGTGAATTTTCGTGTTCTCTACAAAACTCCACTTAAAATTTCAGTAAAATATCCATCACTTTACTGAAATGGGGAAAGCGGAGGGATTCACCCGAAGCTTTAGGACTGCGGGGAGGTACCAAACCACCAGACCAGGCACCAACACATTTTTACAAAGATCTATCATTGCGTCTGGTCGAATCAACTCGTGACCAAAATGCTGGCCGGTACTTTGCCCAAAGGATCAGTATCGCAATCTGACGCGGCAATGCGGCCAGCATTTTGGGTACGTTGCCTACAGCTGACAGCGATTTACTAGATTAAGATTTTTACATTTATTAAACTTATTGTTAATTTAGTAAACATAGTTTGTTTTAGATTTTTTAGTTTAGTCTTATTTAAGTTTCATTGTAATTATTTTATATCTATCCCCACCTTATGAAATACTCTTTTAATTACTGTAGTTTTTACATGTGACTTGAATTTTCCTTCAGTGACCCTTGCTATATTTTTGGGGATTTTATTATAAAATCAACGCAATTGCCTAAAAAGTACTTATTTGACTTAGTCAGTCTGAATCTAAGTACAGCTCTGCTAGCCTATCCGTTTTTTTTATTTATTTAGTGGCTTCTGCCTCTTAAGGTTTTGGGGCAATTTTGCCATTAGCCTATCCTTGGTCCTAGTGCCATTGTTATTATAATCACACTTCAATTTTTGATGTAGATTTTTACGAACGTACATCATATTTTCAAAGATAAATTATAAAAAAGTAACGTTAATATGTTGATTTCTTTAAATAAATCTCTCAATGACTCGGGGAGTGGGAAACCATCTCGTAGAAAGCGCGGACCGCTCGCTTTTACAAAATAAATATGGACTCTAAGCCAGCAGCTCTACATCAGCAACCCCACAGCAAAATGTCATATGACATTATGCTGTGGAAGTAAGCAAAGTAAACCATCCGAGCTGTAGCTATATCCGTCAGTTGCATAATCTTACGAACCGCATAAGCAACAAAACTAAGTCTCCCAGATAGAGAACTAATATGAAGACCCCATTGCAGTTTGGAATCAATGCTAATACCCAGGAACACCGTCGCCTTGTAAAATAATTTGACGAGTAACGATAGAATTCATCATCATCCCACCTCACTCGTGTGCTGAGCAGAGGCTTCTCCCAAGGTGACCCCACTTAGCCTGATCCTCACCTACTTAGTCATCGCTAAATATTTTCCCTTCGCATTAACTAACTGGTATCTGCGTGTTAATATCGTCTGCTACATAACTGAAGCCTGGTATATGGCGACAGACTCGCCCCCTGTCACATTTGGAACTGAATATCGTCCGGCCAAGTGTGGGTGTCGCACACTTATGCAAGCCCCTTCGAGAAAAAAGGCGTGACGACGTGTTTAATAAGTAACTGTACAATTATTAATTCTTATGTTATAAAGGTGTTTTATAGGCAGCTAATCTTAACATATCTACAAATAGCGATAAACTATTTCCAAATAAAATTAATCAGAGACCGCTACAACCTCGCACGCCCCAGTTACGAGCGACCACACGGTTATTAGTTTAAGGGTAGTCGCAGACGGAGCAACTTTGATCCCGTAACCACAAGTTGCGGACGATAAATATTTATGTTTGCCATTTTAATGTAGGACGGGAGATTAAATTAATAACATTGACACAAATTTATTTAAGCCGATTTTCGTGTGTAATGCGGGATGTTGAATTTAAATTTCCTTTTTTTATTTGAAAATAAATAAAAAGGCTTAGTAATCCATTGCTAGTTTTTAATTGTGTGCGAAACATTTTTTCGATACTACACAGACCACAAAAAATAACGTTATTTTGCGCAGCAATACGTTTCTAGACTGGGTCCACTGGCCATTATATTCTGTACTAGTTATGACCATATTCCGTACCATCAGCTTTCCACGGAACCCATTTAGAATTTTTTTTCTATTTCTACACGAATTTTCAGGGGTCCGCCAAACATAGATTACTAACCCACGTCCCATAGGTATCGACTAACAGAATAAAAAGTCGAGGTATGCATACATTTTATAATTTTAAATGTATTTTTATTGACTTTGAGAAAATTTCCTTCATAAAAAGCTTAATTATTTCTGTAACTTAGTACCAACTTAGTAAGACTTGGATGAATTGTCGTGAGCGCAAGTAGTCACTACTTACTAGATAGTAGGCACTACTGTAGTGACTACTATGTATTCTAGGGCGGTGGTTAACTGCAAAGAAAACTGACTCGTATTTCCACACCCAAAACCCTATAATTCAATAAAGGCCAGGACTAAATAAACAGCCAGTAATGAGAGCTAGGGTTGCGCACACAGACTGCCCTGATTTGGCCAACGTGCTCCGGCTTAGGGTAGTGATGGGATGCCTCGCAGAATAAACATCGATAAATCCATTAGATCATAATAAGACACAAAGTATTTTTTTATCATTAAAAAAAATGACCTTTCGTGGGACAAGCATGCCGATATGTTACATGATCTAAAAATTAATTGGTAGAGAATTGAGCCACACTAAAAAAATATTAACATTTTACATTTATATTTTTATATTTTTAAAAAGCAGATGATAAAATAAAAAATTTCATCGACATACTTTTTCTTATCACTTTTTTAAGTAATGTAAATAAATAAAGGGACAAGAAAGAAGTACAAAAACCTTCACCTAAAATTGTTTAAGTACAGTTATAATAAAACATGTAAGGACAAAATTGATCCAGTCAAGTACGGTAGTAAGCTCCAAACTAAAATCGCCTAAGAGCTCGAGTCGAATTTATATCGACAATTTCCAGATATTCCAACCTGTTCCACCCCATCCCTAGTCGCGTCGGCGCTGCGTCCACAAGGCAATATTGATGTTGTTTACCCAGGCTATCGACGCCACGCGAGACCTTCCTGATATTAAGGGCTTATAATAAAGACACAGTAACACCTCAGAAGTTTAACGTCATAGGTAAGTACTAGTGTTTCCTCCAATGGGCGAGGAAGCTTCCCAGCTTACCTCATCCAAGATTGTAGCTAAGTTAAGGAAACGGTGTTAACTTACCAATAGGTGGCCCGTTTGCCTTATATGGCATGTAAAGAAGAACGAAAGTCAGAGTTGTAATAGTATAATAACATCACATATTGTCACGGCTTTCCCCCGAGAGGGCTGGCAGAGGTGTAATACAACACCCACACTTCACCACACACGCATTTACGTCAATCTATATGTTGCAGCTAACTTGCTGAATCAGCGGTTCAATTAACAGGCTAGCCATTTTACTAAACGGCGCCGTTCAACTAGCTGCGATAGATATATGAGCAAGACTGGAACAAGTAAAGTACGACAAGCTCGATGATGATGGCAAGTGACGTAGTTGGGTGTCAACTCTCGGAATGCTAGAGCCCTTGTTTTTTGTATAATGATAAAGCTCACTTGTCGATATGGAAACCAAGTAAACCGACATAATGTTATGTTACGGCGAATTTAAGATTTTCTTTTAGAAGGGCTTAACACAGCTGCATAAGCCCCCAAAAATAAACAAAAAATAGTAACATAAATACCAATATGGTTAGCGACTACGGAGACCTTCGGACGACAAAAAACCTGACACAGGCCTCTCTCAGCAAGATTTTGAAATAATCTAGAGTCGACTTACATCTCGCATTTTCTGTCTGTCGCATGTTACTGTCGCATTTTCTGTGGCACAGTAAAGGCTCTCCAATATGGGCAGAACGATTCTTTTTGTTATTATAATAAAGGGAAGCCTATCTTATCTCCCACGGCGTAAAGTAGCCGCTTTTTGTGAAGATTCCTTGGAATAGGTGTTTCACTTACCTACTGAAACTCTTTGTTACGAAAATATGGGTTCAATTCTCACACATTATTTCACGCTTTTACTAACTTCTCATTTATTTGTATTGTTATTATATTTATTTAAAGTAGATAGTATATTTATCTTCGATAGGAACTGTTAATTTTTGGAACAAAAAGTACCCTCTGCCTAGGATAGTTTACCCTGACAACGTACACGCAAAACTTCCTGATGATCGGTTGACTAGTTAGGGCGTGAAAGCGAAACAAACGAACAAACTCACTGTCGTATTCGTAATATCAATTAGGATAGGTAATAAGGATGCTTTGATCAAGTTATATCTGATCGAAGTGTGTATGTATTTTCCCAAACGGCTGGAGCATATCAATTTTTTTTAAAATTAATTTTAGATTAGCTTAACAAGTGATTCTGCAAACTTTTGATAGCGATCTCATCAACAGAATAGATGTCGGGCCGGGTCGTGAGTCCTACTTGAGTATATCATAAATGAGAAAGTTTGTGAATGTTTTTGTTTGTTACTTTGTGATCGATGGAGTTTAGTAAAATTCAAAGCGGAAATAGATAAGCCCCGATTTAATAGGCTACTTTGTCGGATTGAGAAGTTCATGAATTTTATCGACTGAAGCATTGTGAACAGCTTATGCTGAGGTGGAGCCTTTTTTGAAACACATACATAATTTTAATTTATTATTGTTGTTTGTTATATATATTAGTATCTATTAGTATCTGTTTGTTATTTTGTTTAATTGCTTTTATTTGTCGTTATATTGTTAATTGTATGGTTTCAAAATAAATTTCTTTCTTTCTTTCTTTCTTTCATTGACGATTTTTTTTTAAATTGGAAAATATAACTAGCTGCACCCTGCGGTTTGACCCGCAGTCCCACATTAACCGATATTTTTTTTTAATAAATAGCACCCTATGTCCTTTTCTGTACCCCTGACAACGTGTAAGCAAAATTTCATGATAATCGGTTGAGTGGTTCAGGCGTGAAAGTGTAACAAACAAACAGACATCCAACATAAAAACAATAGGATATTATAATAATTCATCCCCAAATTTCCAGAGCTATCATCACAATCATTACCCAAAACCAAATGATTGGATCATCTATCAGAGTCAATGGACCATTTCAGCAGCTCTGAACAATCAATCAAGCTTCAATCCGCCCTGAAAACCGATAAAATTCAATTGTACATTAATTAAAATCTCGTTATGTATGCAAAATATTTGACCGTTCGTCCGTTGATCACTGTGTACGGTAGGGTGGCCGCGACTTCTTGATTTTTTGGTGGCAGAATGGATTTTCCTTTTCTCACTTAGTTACAAAATTAGATGTGGCCCGCAGTGTTCTGTGGCTAAAAAGTATGTGTTAATCCAGGGTAAACGCTACCTCTTTACAAAATTTTATCCAAATCAGTCCATTCGTTTGAGCGCGAAGAATGATCAAACAAACACACTCAATCTTTGGCATTATAATTTTTTTTTTTTGGCTTCGCAATGATAACTACATCAATACTTTTATAATTTAAACTTACGAACTATTTTAACTTAATGTATATCTTTTAAAGGAAGCACAGCATGCATAATAATTAAATATAAGTAGGGAAGTAAAATTCAAAAATTTTTGTTTTGAGGTTGGTTTTAATAGATTGGTGGATTTTGTAGACAAGGCTACTATGGGAGTATTACGACCAATCAGAAGCTATAATCAAAACTCAGGTGGATGCAGCCTGACTGATGTTTGAACGGATGACTTTACCTTTTTTCACTTTTTTGAAAAACCGAATTATTCTCTAATTCTGGTTTATTAGTTTGCGTGGCAGTGGGTCCAGTTTATGAACAGTAGGATGCGAGTTTGATTCCCGGCTCGGCAGTTGAAGTGATGCTGATGTTGTTGAATGATGTTGATAAATAAACAAGTAACGTTATTAAAAGAAAACAATAAAAAACCCGGCTGCAAAATATTGTACCCTATGTCACTTCCACTATCGAGACGATTTAAATGGTGCCTCACATGTCAAAATCCATGAAGCTGTTTAGGCTAAAGGTCGTGTCAAAGAAACCTCATACATACATACACTCGAAAAACATAACCCTCCTTCTTGCACAGTCGGGTAAAAACGCAACAAGCATAGACAAAGTCAGAGTTACCTACCTTCTCATTCTAAAGCGTTTTATTCGAAAAAAAAAATGATCAAAAAGCGGTCACCCTAGCAGCTAGGTTAAAAACCAGTTTAAATTTTAAAATTGATACCGGGATGTTGCGAAATCAATTTTTGTTTCCCGCAATACGATATTGGATTCCAAAAGTACACATTTCAATATTTTTCAATACTACTATTTTTTTTGCTGGGTTCGATCCCAGCTGAAGGCAAGCACTAACATTAAGTGTACATATTATGTAGGTACGTATTTGATGTCATCTGCTACATGACTGGAGCCCGGTGTACGGCAGGAGGCTCGCTTCCTGTCACATTTGGGACTGAATATCGTCCGGCGAAGTGTGGGCGTTGTAATTTACTTCTGCAAGCCCCTTTGGGGAAAGACGTGACGATTTACTTATTTAATTAGTTTCATTTAAGTACGACAAAGCGAACTACTCATTCTTGGTAACTTGTACAGGGTTGTCAGGAAAGGGTGTGCAAAGCTTATACAGAGAAGAGCAAAGAGGTGTATTGTACTCATCATTATGTACAACTTTTACTATGCGGCCAACCCTGAAATCGAGAAAAAAAAATACAGCTATTTCATACATTTTGTCGACAATCAATTAACTTTTATATAGAACAGCTATTTACTAGATATTATTATCGCGATTTTGGGTTGCCTCCTTTGTAAAAGTTGTTCATAATGATGCTTAGTAATGGGCTTAGTATCCTATACCGATAACCCTGCAGAGATAGGTAGATATATTATAATAGTTTAATAGTAAGCACTTTCCTTACAATATTTAAAATAAAACAATTCGGGACACTTCCACACACGGTCGCCTGACCCCAACTAAGCAAAGCTTGTACTATGGCTGCCAGAGACTGATATACATACTTAGATATTTTTAAATACATACTTAAATACATATCTACACCCAGACATAGAACAAACACAAATGTTCATCACATAAATGTTTGCCCTAGGTGGGAATCGAACGCGTGGGTTCGATTCCCAAGCTCAGAAGGCAGGTTCACTACCAACTGAGCCACCGAAGCAGTCATTTAATTTAATTATATTTTTTTAATCTCAAACTTTGCACTCGTTTTTATATTTAAACTGTCATTCCAGTAAAAAATCTGGAGCAGATTCTTTGCGTTACAAAATAAAAGCCATTCCGGAGCGGAATTTGCGTCAGTTCACTTCACAATTTTAAAAGATTCTTAAAATATTTTATGGAATTTCTGTTACGACCTGAAGATTTGAATTTACCCGTGACTAGTCGCATTGTCAAAGATTTCCTGCCTAAAAAAATATTGACTTGTACTTAAACATATTTTTTGCAAAATTAAAATAACAACCCGCCAAAAAACATCTACTATGCTAACAAGACATTTTAAATATCTAAAATTAATTTTATAATTTCTTTAAAATAATTTTCCGAAAATTTTCACTAATTATTTAACTCAAAACCTGTCTTCAACATCCGACTCACCATCATCTAATTAAATAAAAAAATACTCTTTTATTTAACGAGAAACAATTTCGTCGTTATTACAACGGCGTTATTAACGTTTTAATTATGTTAAAACAATATTTCGTTACAATGTAACCGATGGGCGGGAGGGAGTGGGGAGGGGGATGGATCCATCTCCCCTTGTCTTAAGGTTGCCTCTTGAACAGATTTATTATGACGCAGCTTCGCTTGAGTACTTTTATTCTGACATTTTGGGCAAAGAATAAGGTTCATAATTATAAAAGAAAAGACACGATTTATTTTGCATATAAGATGAGAGACGCTGTGAGGCTATTATTACTCTACGTGATATTATTACAAAAACATTAAATGGACTCTGTCTTTTGTCAGTTACCTTTTCATGGCTAGGTATACAACTGAGCCGATTTTTGTGAAGCTTGTGTAACGAATTAGACTGTATTAAAACACACCTACACAATTGAGTCGTTTCTCAACTGGCTAGCGTGGAAATCGCGTGTGCGCGCGAGGTATCACCTTCTGATTTTACCTATTTTTTGACGAAAACTCGCGCGTTTGCCTGTATGCTCGCTATGTACAGTCAGCTACAAAAACGATTTAGTAAATTTAATTTGGATACCTACTTCAAATATAAGTAAAATACACTTTATGCGATTTTAGTTTAAATTTTGCGAATGCAGCCGTCTTGACACATTTACAGCTATTTTTTAATTAAATTAGGAAAAATGAAATTAATTTAAGTGAATAATGCGATGTGGAAATAATATGTTACACGTGGCTACACAGAACAAATCTGTGTAGCCACGTGTAACATATTATTTCCACATCGCATCAAATGCTATTTATTTGAAACTAAATGATTTGCGAAATTTATAGAGCGTCATATTTCGCGGAAATTATACGCATCACGGACGTTTCATTCGTGGTTTTCACACATCACTAATTATTTCCAGCTCTGTAATTGCTACATATACAATTCATAATTAAATTTATTTTAAAATTATTGTTAAAAACTGATATATAGATAGAGAATGTTCGTTTATCAACTGCTTCTGATATTAATTTAAACTTCTGTCAAACAATATAAATATATAAATAACTACAGTTGCTCAATTTGTCAAATAAATGAATTACCTTTTTAAATTATGTCTAAAAAGTTTAAAATATAATCGTTTAATATTTCAAAGGTAATAGGTTGTTGTTGATCACAACTTCTTTTGTACAAAAAAAAAACAAATTTCAGATAGAAAAGTCTTTATTGTTCACACCCAAAGTATCAAAACAAAAGGATAATTTCATTGACACTATAGGCAATATTTTCAACTTTTCAAACAAGTGTTTCATCTTTCGCGTTATAGTCTATGCGCGGGTCGCAGGTGCGCGCTAACCCGCGGCAGTAGGCGGCTCGTTAAATTGATACTAAGTTGATACTCCCCTAGTCCGTACCTGCCAACTTGGTAACCTGTGTCCCCATTCTGACGCCTCTGATGTTATCTCGAACACTGTCTCTCACTTCAGAGAAACAAAATAGAAGGAAAATACTAAATCAACTTCATAACAACTAAAACGGGTCCAGTCTAAAAGTATTATTCAAATAAAAAAATAAAAAAATCCATATCGGTTTATAAATGAGTTTGTTCGTATCTAACAACAAACCATCATAAAACATCGTCACGCCTTTCCCCCAAAGACGCTGGCAGAGGTGTACCACACCCACACTTCGCCGGACGATATCTAGTCCTAAATGTGACAGGGTATCTTAAAAAAACATTTTAAAAATAGGTACAATTGAACTGGAAAACTCTTGCTTATTTGGAGTCGATTTAAAACTCATGAAAGCAAATAGTGATCATGATAATATCAGATGCGCCAGAATAAGCCCCTGCTAACTTGACTTTAACTTGCCAAGTACACCTTTGCAACTTAAGCGTACTGTATTGCACTGTTTGTGTTATTTTAGTGGGAGCCAAAGCAAGTAAAGCTTCATTTGCACAATAACATTTATACAAGTAAATAATTTTGCATTTTAAACATCGATAAAAATTGGGTTTGTTTGGAACTCAGTATGTATTTTCATTTATTTCGGTATGGTTTTTAACTTTTTACCAATGGCTTTTCAAAATCTAGCTTTCAAATCAAACTTCAAAGCTTTCAAATTCTATCAAAAACCATTTTTGACAATAATCATAAAATTAGTATTTGCGGTCAGACCGCCAGTACTTGAATTAATTTGGTTGCATTATTGCAAATGAAATAAATAATTTGAATATGAATTATATCTTCGTTTGTGATTTCGAATATGAACTACAAAGAGTTTTTCAATCTATCATTTTATTGCTGTAAATCGAATAAAACTCCAAGTTTTATTCCTAAGTACCTATTTATTGAACTCATAAAAACTTTTAAAAAACCATTCTTAACTTTTTTAGATCTTTACGTGGGTATTTCAGTTGCTCTAAAAGATGGATCAACAGTATCTCAAAAACATTTTATGTTTTCCATTTCAACACTTTTATGTGTTCTCTTCGTTTCCGTTTCCTTTTTCCACCCTCGGGCGGGAAGAGTAGTTTTTCTAACCCGATGCTGTAATAAAACTAGCTCGTTTGCGAATGTAGTTCCAAGAAGGCTAGTTCTGTTTTGGGAGCTCAAATCACTGTCTTGTTCGTATTTTAAGTTTGGTTTGAACTTTTTAGTGCTGTTTTGTAAAGGCCTGGCCACACGCTCCATCTTACTTACAAAAAATCCGATTAGCACAAGGAACCATGTACGTTAAGATGGCAATGCGGTATACGGCACAAATGGCTAGCTCAAAACGCTAATTTGCACAAACTATTCAAGTCGCTATCGTGTGGACGCTGCACAATGCTCCTTGTTATTTGCACCAACTTTTATGCAAGCGGTTTTCGCATGCATGTCCGTGTAGCCGGGCTTTAAAAGAAAGAAGTCTTTACAATTATTGCTATTGCATTAAAACAAATCCTGTGGAGTTCTTGTTTGAATTTACATTGTTTCTTGTAGTGTTCTTGTTTCTACATTGCTTAGAGTGTAAGCAAATGTGAGTGTTCTAAAATATAGCAGAGAACGTTTAAAAGATTTCTATTTCACGCTCTAGTAGAGAGGGAGAAGGAGATATGGAGAAAAACCGATGGATTGGTAGATCTTCAAAACTCTAATCCGTTCTTTGGAATTGCTGTAAGTTATTTCAAGGAACGTATTAAAGTAAGTAAGTATTTGTTTTATTTTCCAAAGCCCAAAAACTGTCTTGTTGAAGATATGACCTGAAACCTTTTTCTCTTCAGCCGCATTCGCATCACGTACCATTATCTGAGACAATGTCATACCTACTCAACTGACGGGACACATTTATGTTAATTTAATAGAACCCTCTCAAATCGGAGGATGGATACGTCAAGATGTCGAGAATTAACCTGAGAATTACCCGGGTGCCACTCGGGTGCGAAATACCGGGTTAAGATTGTACGCACTGGTTGCGATTATTGTGACATTTAAGACTAAATAAAGTTGACAAAAGTTAGTACTAGAAGTTGGAATATTGCGCAGGGAATTCGTGGATTTATGTGTCACAAGCTTTTGTCTCCGAACACAGGCGGTGTCTCAAAAAATGAATTTGTGTAGGTTTAGAATGACTAATCGACTAGTGCGCGCTGTAGACCTCGCGGTCGACGTGTGTCCTCATCTACAGGTCGCTTTCCTCAACCGATTCTCGTGAAATTATGTGACAAGGTTCAACAATTATACAGATTTGTAAAGAGAACTGTAAAGGACAGATATCTGTATATATGATCTGTAAATATGAGATACTGTAGAAGAGAGAGATCGGACAGAATTAGACACGTACGAAATACATACATTTTTGTAAAAGCTGAAGCATATGTAGACGCTTCGCTCGCTGAGGCTCGCTCGGCTGATTAGGAATGTAAATAAACCTTTTTATTTGTTTGTCACTTACAATAATATTTTAGCAAGTAGGTAGGTTTATTATATTTCCTTGTTGTGTACAATTTATGATTGTAAATGTGTCCAGTTTCTACAGCATGCGTGCATGTGTAAAAATATAAATATCACGCTCTTAGCTTCTCACTAAGTTTTCCTGTGTCGGGATGACATGGAACACACAAAGACATGGACAACTAACATTCAAACCCAGAACAGATATTTACTTAATTCATAATTCAAACATCGGCCCAGCCGGGAACAGAACCTGAGACATATAAGTATCCTGCAGCATATATAGCAGTCGAACTATGACTAGGCTAGAAAAGCCATCAAAAAAAGGCAATTAGTAACTGAATTCAACATACTTAATAAACAATCGGATGCAGTAAGTACAAACCATGTAACATGGTACGAATTATCCGGTCAGAATTAACCGGTTATGGTTGAGGAGGATTGCGCGCGGTCGGAATGGCTAATGTACCGGATTAAAACCTTACCGGACATCGGCGGACAAAATGGCGCGGGTTTCGCGCGGTTTTTGCATAATTTAACAGGTGGCATAATCGCGTTTGTCATTTCGTGGACAGTTTTATTTTTAGATTTTTTGCGTAATATTATATGCGAAAAGGACAATTTTTTTTTTAAACTAAATCGAAATTGACTGCAGTCATGTTTAATGTCAAATAAATAATATCACGGCC
Source organism: Peribatodes rhomboidaria (assembly GCA_911728515.1). NCBI lineage: Eukaryota > Metazoa > Arthropoda > Insecta > Lepidoptera > Geometridae > Peribatodes > Peribatodes rhomboidaria. The sequence goes on along the minus strand of OU452184.1, from coordinate 682,226 downwards.
AAGTTTAGCTGCCTAAAATATAGACAAGACGTCTGGAGCCAAATCTTAAAGAAATAAGACTCTGTGTGTGTATATTAAAAAAAAAAATAACATTTTGACACCACAGCCTAAAACTAAATTACAATCAGACTCTTGTTAAAGCCTATTAATCAAACAATAATTTTGTTTTTTTTTCCCCAAGAACAAACTGTTCTGTTAAAAAATAATTTTAATAAAACATTTTGTTGTAATTTGATGCAAAATTAGAGTACCTAATTTCATAGAAATCTTACAAATTCAGAGATATTAAAAACAAACTTCCGCAATTTACTGAAATTTGAGACTCGTGGTTTTATTTTTCATCCAATCTTTTTAGCACGGACGCTAAGTACGACGCTTTGTTGGCAAGCCACTCGTACCCCGGACTTTCTGTACTGTATTCACTTACAAGTTGAATATAACTTTGACTGAGAGATACTTTTCTAGTCTTCATAGTTTTGTATTATGCAAGGATTATTCAGACAACAATAGAAGTGTCTAAAATATCATCTTATTTATTCACTCCCTTACATAAACGTTGTTTAGCCTCGGCATAGGTAGAATTATAGTGTTTTGTCTTTGTCTTTCTTTTACATTTGTAATTCGATCGTTAAAGACTATACTTATAGTTATTCCGAAGCTATACAACGTTTCTTAGGAAGGCGACTAATATATAAGAAATTGGTCAGTCAAACTAGAGCGATAAATAAAATATTGTTCCAGTAGCAATGGAAAAATAATCTTCATCATTATCAGTAACCATTTTCCACCCACTGCTAAGAATGTCTTACTATCTTCTCCAGCGTGCCGACATTTCCAATTTTGCGGATACAGTAAAATAAAATCTCTAAAAATAAATTCAGTAATAGTAAGACCAGTAGCTCGTTCTGCAGCTGCAATCACATTACATCTCCACTTGCACATCTCGACACCACAAATTGCCCTAAGGGCTGTCGCAGACTCGACTCAATTGCCGTAATTCGGTTACTGAGATCGATTACGGCGAGTGCGCGTTCCGCTTTATGCCGAACGTTCGAACGTTGATTGCGTTATGAATGGAACTTCGCTGGAGAATGGTTTTAATTGCGATTTTGTTTCAAATTTTCATCTGAGAATTAATTTTGTGTCAGATTGAACTTGGTAATGCTTTTTTTGGCTGTTCATTACATTTAATTTGAGCTATATAAACAAATTTTGCTTTATTAATTATTTTTATTGCCGGTTGAAGCGAAGTTGTGGGCACTTCGAAATTGTAACTTTTGAAAAGATAGTGATCATATCCAAAGTTAGCTGAATTTTTCTTTAGCGTATGAGGTATTATTTTATCTACAAATATATTTTACTAGCTTCTGCCCGCGGCTTCGCCCGCGTGGCTCACAGAAAATGTATGACGTTTTTAACTTCAGAAATAAATATTATAAGCGGTCACACTCGCTCTCAATTGAATACACAAACTGACAATATCCCAAGCAGAGCAATATGGACGAAGTTCTATCTCTGGAATGAAAACAATCAACAGTACTTAAAGCGTGTGTGAAAAGATAAAATTAGAAGACACCCGAAAGTAGATAATTGACAATTAATAATGTTTACAACGAAAACCTATTTTTTTTTTCTTTTTTAGAAAAACCAGGCTGCTCCATGAGCTTACTCTGTAGCAAGCCACGTATAACTAACCGTGTGAAAAGCATTTTAGTCAATTATGAGTTTGGCTTGAGATTTATTTATGGTCATGGCAAAGCAGACTTTTAGGAGAAACTGCACTCTTTTTAACTCGAAGGGGTAGTTCGGTGGTGTTAGAGATATTAGAGGAATCCTCAGCATAAACACAGACTCATTCAGAAACTACACCAGTCAGTGTGCTGGCAGACCTTTAGTTAAGACCTTCGAAGCAAAGACAACCCGTAGTAGGTTTTGTCTTCCTAATACTAAAGCAGCTTCTTCTATTGACTTCGTCTATTTTTGCTAAATACTGCTTCTAAGATCAGACAAATATAATTATAAATTTCATCTCCTAGCTCATCTACCTGATCTTTATTGACAGAAAATCTCTTCACTTGCCGTTTGTAATCTTCTGACAGGCTTGGACTTAATTTTTGTATTTTTCCCTTGCTGAGGTTTCAAATTTGATAGAATGTCAGCAATATAGTTCACACATTTTACACGGAGATTCATATGAAAATTCAATGATAGCTTCGTTTTTAATGTCATCAGCTACATGACTGGAGCCCTTGTACGTATGGCGATAGGCTCGCTACTTATTACATTTTGAACTGAATATCGTCCGGCAAAGTGAGGGTGTTGTAATACACCTCATAGGGTAATGGCGTGACGTTTTACCGACTATACGTAGCTACTACCGTTATCTAGATCTGTACCAAATTCCAAGTTGCTGGCTATTACAGTTTCCAAGATAATCAGCTCACAGACATACAGACAGACAGACATCGGAGTTTCATGATAAGGTTCCTTTCACCATTTTAGTACGGAACCCTAAGAATGATAACAGCGTCGTTTGTAGTGGGTTAATAACTTTCTCAACAAAGTTTTCGGAGTAAAAAGAAGCCCTATTAGACTCTGTCGGTGGATGATGATGATGATGATTTTGGACAAACTGTGATACACGTGTCTCATAATTTTAATTGAAGAGTATTTGTACCAATTTTTGAGTCAATCGACCCAGAGAATAAAAAGTTTCATAGAAATTTGAACCCCCCATTTCCCCCCCTTAGGGGTAGTATTTCGAAAAACCCTTTCTTAGTGGATGCCTACACTGTACAAAGAACATATCCTCCAAATTTCATGTTTCTAGGACCAGCGGTTTAGGCTGTGCGTTGATATATCAGTCAGTCAGTCAGTCAGTCAGTCAGGACTTTGAATTTTATATTTATAGATCTATGAGTACTTCCATACTGATATAAGAGGTAACATTTGTGAGCATTTAAGTTGTTATCGAGGTTAATCTCCGAAACTAATGAACCGTTTCTAAAAATTCTATCACTACTAGAAATCTACATTATCTCTGAGTGCCATAGGCTATGAAATGCGAGCAAAACCTAGCAACAAATAAACTGAATTGCATGAAACAAAATTTAAATAGTTCTTAGCTGGTTTTTCTTTCACGTAACTATCAAGCTTTGAACTGCACAAACTTGTCAAAATAATAAATCAGTTCATAAATAATTATATCTTGTGATACTAACCGTTGTCAGCACACAATAAGTGCTACAACGCTTTTGAAGCCAGCACCACACCAAAGGAAAACCGGATAAGACAGCGCGCGCCAGTTGGACGTGCCATTTCGGTTCATGCATGCCCTGCCCGTTAGCATACAGAGCGTATGCGGAATTGTTACTAATACGTATTGTATTTAATAATTCGAGCAAGCGTGCCTGTCTAAACGAGCACGTTCCGAGCTTCGTATTCTAAGCGTGTGTGTAATAATGTCGGAGGTTATGAGGCTTGAGTTTTTGAGGCGTTTGTTTCATTTGAGAGACATTGCCGGTGTCATGCTTTAGGTTTTTGTCGTTTTTTGCTGCAGCTTTGTTTTTAGTGTTGTTTTATTTTTTTTTAACCGTTTGCCGTTAAAAATACAGAGCTCTATGTAAGATAAATACTGAATACAAGTATACTACTTTATTTTTACAGATTTCACTATCACAGGAACGATTTATCTACTAACAAAAGATTCGAAAATTACGTAACTATGGCCGAGAGTAACTTGGACCACACACTAAGCTAATTTTTTTACAAAGATGCTATTTCATTTCATAAAGTATAGACGTAATTGGAAGACGAATCAGTGAAATAGAATATGGTTAACAAATCCTCCAACAGTAAAATTGAAACATTTTATAAACCCGGCTCAAGTTGGCAGCATGCCCCTTGGCAAGAGGACACTGATTCTGCTCTAGGATAAGGGATTTACAAGTTTACTTGTCTCGAAGCGTCTTCAGAAACAAGATCTTAGTTCTGAAATAATACTTAGACTCGCGATTTCATCTCCGAGCTTTGTCTGCGGTTTAGTTTAGAGATTAAAGATGTTTTGAAGTTTTGTAAGTTTTTAGCTTCTGATTTCTGCAAATTGTTCCAGGAATAGACCAGAATCTTGTTAATTATCGTAATGTTATGTTTGTTTTTATAAATTCACTCTAAGATCATCATAATTTCCTATGTAGGTTAAAATTCTGAGCATTGAGTATGTGTAAGTTGTTCTTCTTTATTTTTACTATAGTTAAGTAACAATCCAATGACATGTTTATATTTCGTGCCCTTTGTAGCTAAGTTTCAATTCCCCGAATCGCGGCACCGATACCAGACCATAAATCAATACCGTAATCCGCCCAAAACAACATAACATTCGTAAAAAGCCGAGAAACCGAGTATATAAATCACGTCTCAAACTGCAGAACCGGATCGCACGCGTAATCCGGGCCGCAGTAACCGCTTGTAACCGGATTTGCCCGGCTTCGGCCGCCCGGGCACCTGCGATAACGAGCACCAGTCTTGTGTCCACTAATTTTTTGGTATTGCTACCGATTTTAAGTCTACTCTACCGAAATGTTCCCAGAATATATTTTTAACATTAAGCTTACAAAAATAAATGATAGGTAATGACAGTTTTGAGGCAGGTTGTGCTCGAAAGATAATGTTAATTGGAAGAAATGTATTTAAAAATTTGGTTTTTAGTATAGGCATACATTAAATTTCTACCAAATTCGCATTTGCACGTTCAAAACCGAGTCGAACACGCGCTCAACGTTCGCTCGCTATGTAAGCCCTGATTTCTTGTTCGTATAGATTAAGTTAGTCGGGCAGTCTGTGCCCGCGACATGTCGACTTTTATGGGGACTGACTGAGGCTAGATTGAGGTTGAAGTTAACCGGAATAATAGTAAGTAGAGCAATTTGCGGTACATACGAATGACGGCGAATGAGATGAGCTCTCAGGGCTGGATGTAGGTTAAGGGTATGGCTTATGTAATATGGCATGAGCTCATGAGGCTCCGTTAAAATAAATGTTTTTACTTACTCACCCCTTAAAAGCTTTTATAATGTAAAATGTAAGTATCTAGATAAAGTAGTAAAAATACATTTTGGATGTTGATTAAGAAAATTTAGTACGTTGTTACTGTTAAATCTAATGGTAGCGTAAGATACTTACCTAGACCATAACTTACAAATTTAATATTATAAAGATGGAAAAAAAATTAGTATTGTATATTTGTAACGAATTTACTCAAAAACTACTGGTCCGATTTAAATATCCTAGCAATACAAAGCTATATTATTCTTGAGTGACATAGGCTGTTAACCGTGGGAAAAACAGCTAGTTTTAAATATTTTCACTGTGCTTAAACTTACAACAACAAACAAAATTTCAAGAAAAATCTTTAGATGATTAGACAAATAATTATCTTCTTTGTGAATATAGAATAGAGTGACGGGTTAAGTTTTGCATAACAACATTGCCTTAATGTTTAAGTATTTCATACATAAAATATACGCACTAAAGTATTTGAGGGTAGCAGCATACAGAGCACTTTATAAATTACAACGCACAAATTAAATATTAATTCCGTAAGCTTAAAACCCACTTAAAATTACTGTTTAGTCCTTTTAAAATTAAACTTTAACGTGAGGTATGAGGGTGTAAATTGAAATGGGAAATTCAGTGTCGTAATACTCAGCCGGTCGTCACGAGCGGGTGATCGGCGCCGCCGAGGTGTTAAGGATTGGGGGTAGTTTAATTAGTTTACGTACGTACGGTTAAATGTTTGGGTTAAAGTTAGACTTGAACCGTTACACGAAAAGTTGAACGAAAAGCTGAAAGTCCATGAAGGCCATGGACATGGCCATGGCCATGAATGAAAGGCCATGAGACATTTTTGGCATCATTTTCCACAAATTAGTTCCCTGCTAAAGCTAAAATCACATGTACTTCTACGTATTCGTGTCAGATTGCAATAATTGCGTCAACTTAGTAATAAAAGCTTTTCTTCTAATATTGGTTTTGACACGTTCGTAATAAATTCCCGAGTGTGTTATGGTACTGCGTGAATATTCATAGAGCGTAGCAATCGTGAGCGACAGGACGTTTTAAATTAAACACGTTGTAGGGTCCCGTACCGTTTGTTCCGTTCACATCTGTTGGAGAAAACAGCATGAATACCTATGACCTTATTTTAAACGTTTTCGAAAATAATTTGGGTACCTTCTTCATAAAACTTATGACAGGGTTCTACCACCAAATCCTAAAGGGTAAAAGTTATTCTGCCATTTCTGTTTTATTTACTTTTTTATTTACTGAAAAGGTCAGGAATGTACCTACAATAAAACCTATACGACTTAAAATCCATCAAACCCTAAAAATAAAAATAAATAAAAACAACCACTAACCTTTTCAAAACACCGGAACTCCGCCAGCAGTACATAATTGACATATAAAAATCTAGCGTCCTCACACGACCGTGATTTCACTCTGTATCCCGGTTTTTTATAAAAGTATTTGTAACCCGTATATTCCGAACTGTCCAGGTCTACCTTCAGACCTCCGGTAAAGGTCCAATCACCGCCACAACCGCAGCATATGCCTTTGGTCATGAATTTTTCCCACGTGCGCCTTTCGGGTTGCCCAATAGTATAATATCCGGGTTGGCGTAACCCTAACGTACTGGTATATCCGGTTTGGGAACCAAATGAATGTCCTTGAGGTACACCAAAAGTCATGTAGCCCAGGTTTGATAAAGCTACGCTTGAGTCCGTTAAAGCAAAGTGTGAGCCGGCCGCCCCCGCGTGAGAGCGTGGGCGGCCAGGCCATGTTCCAGAATTTGGTGGATCCTTGTGCCCCCTGGGCTTCCTTTGCAGTTTCCACTCTTCAGGGCTCAGATCAGCTGGCGGTCGCCATTTCCATTTGGCTATCACTCGTAATTTTTATGAGGAAATCTTCAGGCAGTTCTTTGGCACATTTGGTTTGGTGTTGTGGGTTTTGTTAGCGTTTTATGGTCACTCATTTGACTTCCGGATTCTGTTTTGAAAGTTTTGGCGCAAGTTTAGTGGATTATGTCAATGGATATACGTCAATTTTCTTCAGTCTGCCAAATTATATTTGATATATTTTATTTTAACGTAACAAGCTCTCTTTAAAAGTATTTTCAGTTTAAGCTAAAAATACGTGCAAATAAATTAATATACCATCCCTAAGAAATCTCAATTAAATTACTATCTCAAAGAAGAGCCTTGCCAAGTAAAGTACATATAAAACCTAGCTACAAAATAGCAGGAACAAATTTCCAAGAAAAACTGAGACCGAGAACGGTAAAAATGAAAATAAAAGTACGTAACAAAACCTCTGGAAGAAACCTCGACAGTCCCTACTCGAGTTACTTACTAATTAAAGTGAAAACCTACCCTCGCCTGAAATCACTGAATCATCCCCTCTCTCCCCTACCGCTCGCTTTGGAGACCCATTAATCAAATAACTCTCCTGTGATTAATTAGAAAATCAGCAATTAGTAGAATCGCTGATATTAAGGAGGGCCGTCAAGAGCCTTGGGTGTAAAATTCGGTGTATTCGTATTCGGTCCGTATTTAAAGATTTTTTTATTTACCTGATGACAATGACGGTGAAGCAGAAAGGAGGGTTATGTTTTTAAATAAAGGTAAGGTGAAAAAACAAAAACTAATTTTAATTTGAAAAACAAACTCAACCACAAAATAGTATGGATATAAAATGGACTCGAAATAATTGATATTGCAAATGGGATAGATAAGTATTTAATAAATAATAAAATCTATGTAAAAATGTGTAACTATATAACATCATTGAATCATTTAAAAACTATTTTAAGTGATTTAATTTTAGTCAGGTTAAATAAATTTTTTAACAATAACTTCGAACGGGGAAAAATGTTTATTTTTCCCCTTAGCAAGAAACGTTGTAAATAGCCTCGGAATTATTATACAGCGTTTTGTCATAAACGAATAACTTCAAGAATTTCGAAGAAAGAAAAAGACAAAACACTGTGCAACTATTCCGAAGCTATACTATACAGTATAGTGTTAACATACAGCGTTTATAGCTAAGTGGATATGTTTTAAACTAAATTAATATAAAGTTCTAAAAGTCATAAATGTTGCCAAACCTAGAAACTTCATCGCCACATCCACATTTTTCTTTTTTATTTCTTCCAAGACAACTAATCCCACTTTATAAGAAAATAAATTTGATACCGTAATCCTGGCGCGGATTAATATCGTATTATGGGGAATTATGGGATCCTGGGGTAATGTCCGGAACGAATTGTTATACGCTTTTTTTGTTCTGTCCTCGAGCAGCTAAAACATACTTGGGAAAACGCAATTTATTTATTGGACTAGATTTTATTTTGTGACTTTTCAAAACAAGTTATTTTGGGATAGGGACATTTTGGTACCTGGGTCATTTCGGGAATAGAACGTTTTGCGACTAAACGTTTATCATTACGTCAATAACTAAAACTGCCTTTTTTGCTAGAGCATAAAAAGTGAATCTTATGGCTGACTTACACGATGCAAGTTTCTTGCCTGTTGCATAAAGAAATATTGAATCAAAAAATTACTTAAATCGTCCAAGCAATAGTTGCTGAAGGTAAATTCCTGCGTGTAAAGTATTGCCTAGAGTACAAGAAACTTGCAGTGTAAATGGGCACTTACTTTTGGATTTTTTATTTCAATATCAAGATAGAACTTACACTAACTTCTTTAGTTCCAACATAATTTAAAACAAAACTGTTTGCCAAATTAAGTGAATGTTGGCAAAGCGTCTCCGTCCACGTAATATAAATTCATTTAACTGAAACTCCACAAAGACCAATATTAAAATGTTCCGTTTCCGGTAAGATCTTGGCTTCTTCCCAGAAATGTATAATTACCCAAAGTACTATTAGGATACTTCTGAATGCTGGCAATACTTATTTCCCAAAAAAGTTGGCGATTACGACCTAAGTGCATTTAAGAATCACTAATTGACTAACTAACCGAGACAAAGGTCTCAGATACTGGGGTCTGGGGCAAGTCGGCATTTGTTGGTACGAGTATATAGTAGGCATATGTTAGTCCGACGATCACTTGAGTAATACGATTTGTTAATCCGACTTTAGTAAAATTTTACGGGAATTAATACAATTATTAAGTTCAAATTTGATAAAAATCAGGTTATAGAGATATGCGAATTACAAAGTGTCAATATAACATTGAACAAAACTTACTCTTCAAAAGTAGAAAATGAAATAAACGACATTATTCAGATCTACCCCAAAAATTTTCGACTCGGTTCCATTCCCCAAAAACAGCGCGGACGATACCCCAAGGCATTGCAAGACGCGGGTGGACGGGATCCCATTAGTGGCGGCTCGGACCGGATCTCATCATTTCCTAAACGCCTCTTGGGCTCTCCCCATGGTCTTATTTGAGGGTAAAAAAAAAAACAGAAAAAAACCCAGAGAAACTGGGATAAGAAAATAAAGCGTTTGGCGTTTTAGTGTGAAGGATATAGAACACATTAGCTTAGTACTCTATGTTTTTAACACAATGCATCTTGAACTTTTTACACGACCAAGCTACGTATTGTTCACCATTCAACAATATTAAACAAGCCCGAATTGCACGAATTCAAAATTTGTACGGATGGCGATGCTCTCCATTTACGAGAGTACTGTACGAAATTATTAACATAATTATCCATCAAGATTTTGCACGAACTAATAAAAGTAACACATATGAGTAATTTGTATGAATTGTGAAACTTTCACAATTGGGCTCTTGGCGCTTGGTAAACTATTTCCTACTTAAAACACGATTGCCATAACACTGGCCTACACTCGTTTTGGTGCCTAAGATTTTAGACCTGATTTGGGTATATTTTGTGAGCAGAAGCAGCTCTTGTTCATGAGGAAGAAAGTATACAGAATACAAGCGAACTATCGTGTCATTAATCGGTTTCCGTTGATTTTTCATTATATACTCACCGCATATGTAACAAAACATATCAGGATCGATAATGCAACTTCTTGAATTACTTGCCATCATAATTTTATACGATTAATGTCCTAAAAGTAGTTATAACATGGACTGATTTTGAATAAAACCATACAAAATTTAAAAAAGAATTGTAGGTAAACCAGAGCTGTCAGCTGACATCTAGTTGCAGCAATGTAGTTCATACTACCTACTTTACCGACTACAGATGCGAACAGAGCTGCACCAAAACAAATTTTTGAAGGCCAGTGTAATTATTGCAACCACAAAGTGCCCCAGAAATGACATACCCACTCAGATTAATATCGGGGGTATTTACAGACCTTAGCCAATCAAAATCAAATTAAAATGACGTGCAGACATAATTTATCATTATGCCAAGCATTTCAAATATCCAAGCGAGCCCCGAGAAAATTAATAAAGTATCTGCGTAGAAGCGCTAAATCAGCAGTTTCAGGCGTATCTTCTGGCAATAAATCTAGAGTTCTAGACCGTCTGAGAGCCGGTGTCCGCGATCTATCTCGTCCAAACTTACAGATTTATTAACCCGCCTTACTTAATTAGGGACGAAGGCTTAAAAATTACTGGAAGTGATCTGGAACTTGGACTAACGTGCTAAAATAACAATTTGCTTAATTCGGTCAAAGAAAATTAACAACGCAGGTACAATTTGGTACAAACTGCAATTTCGTTTGACGTTGACGCTTTATCGGTTTCCTACTGGACTTTTGATCGCTAACGTACACTAAAATAACGAATAAGTACTTATCCAAATTCTAATTTAAAAAATTGCTTAACTCCTTTTTTTTTAGAATAAGACATTTTGTGCAAACTATATCACGGATATCACGGTCTATGAAATACTACCTATTATATCACACTAATTTTATAAATGAGAAAGGTTGGATGGGTGGATGGATGTTTGTTACTCAATCAAGTCAAAACGGCTGAACGGATCGGGATGAAATTTATTACAGTGATAGACAGGCATAGACAGATGGAATAGGACAGATACTTTTTAACCACGAGTAACACCGGACTGTAACGTTCTGTGAAGTTTGGTGCTACCCGTGGTAAAAAGTGGTAGCCAGTAATTAATAAACAGAGGTGTGTTTTACATAAGTTATCTTTTTTGCTGAACAACCTGCGGATAAACTCTCTTTTGAACTCGCAATGATAAACATTCAAATACTTCTAGTAAAGAGAGCATGAGAAACTGTTTTAAGAAATATTTTGTACAACTGTTTCCTGCTTTACCCTTGCATAATGCAAGCAGTGCAACGCAGACAATTTTATTTAGGTTTTGTGCTGCTCTTGTTCGTTTTAATAAAAACCTTACTTATTTCGAATTTGTTACAAAATTGTGTCTTTTTAAAAAGAATATCAGTGAATTTAAGTTTAATCTTCGCTAAATATGATTATGAGAAGAGTATTAATGGATTTTTTTTAAACTAATAAACTAAAACAGGTAGGAAACTTTTTGTAAGTTTGGATTTAAAGATCTCTGTAACTATTCTTGATTCGTGTGATGTTTCGTGGTCATTGTCACTCCTATGACTTTCAAATGGAGACAAGGACCAACATTGGTTATTTTTTATTATAAAGATAACCATTACGAAATGCGAGCGAAGTCGTAGATAAGATAAACTAACATTTTATATTTTGGTATTGTAGCTAAGTGACACATCTAGCGTCTCTCAGATCATTGTCACCTCACTTTACTGCCCTTAAGTTCGGGTTAAGTGCGACTAATGGTCTGCAAACGGAGCTGAGACAATCTTCTGATGCGTTTCAACTTGAGCTTAAGTTCACTTGGCTTAAGTTAAGTTAGTAAGTTCACTTCATTGGAGTCAGCTGAATTGACTGTCTAAGGAAGGTTGCTTAGGTGTTAGTTGAAAGAGGGAGGGGAGAGGGAGGGCGGGTAAGTTGGATTTTATCTGTGAGGTAACTTAGTTGTTAAATAGGGTTAAAATTGGTAGGCATTTGTAAAAAAAATACATGTGAATTTTAAAAATATGGAACGTTATAGTTACATAATACGTTTCATAATTGAAGATGAAGCTTGCGACGTATACATTTCTAAAAGTAACGTAATTATTTAATACGTTCCACATTTTTAAGTTAAGTGTGCGACTAAAGAGTGTGTGTATGTTTGCTATTTTATAGTTAAAAACACTCAAAAGTGATCCATATCAAGTGTTAACAATATTTATTGTTATCTTACAAACAAACATTCAATGTAACTAACTTAGACATCGAACTTTGTTGATCAATGAACCAACTTCCGGCGCAGATCTAGAGCAGTACCCACGTACTTCCGGTTAGCTACTTCCTCAACTTCCGGCGAACAGTAACTGTTAGACGTTATCTGTCCGTCTGTCTGTTACGCCTACCCAAGTAATATCTTAGTTTGTTAGTGAACTCGACTAGTGTAAGTGTAGATTGCGACCGAGTTATTTGTGCAGTTGAAAAGAGAGCTACTAACGTATTTTCCGTAGGAAATTGACAGGCTTGCGTTGAGAGATGTTAGTTCTATCATTTGGCCAACGTAACAGATAAGTTGGTATTTATGTAAGGCTCTATGAGTGGTAGAGATAGAGTCAAGATTAAAGACACCTTTTGAAATGGGTAAAACTGATTGAGGAAGATTTCATAGATTTTAGGGGCTATTCACAACCACAAATAACTGTGCTCGGGCCCAAGCATTGAACAAGCACTGAAATGTGAATCAAGCTTTACTCGCCTAATAATTAAGCTGTTCAACTAAAATATTTTTTTGTTTGCTTTTTCATATTTCGGTGTAGCGGTGTAGTGTAATATTGTTATACTCTAGTATATACATACATATATATAATTGAAAGTATTTAGTTATGTCAGCATTTTATGATGGACCACCGGGCCAGTTGAAACCAAGTCGAAGGGTAGATGTAGATAATTAGTATAGTTTTATTTAATTTTTATTTATACGATTTTCATACCCATAAATTCTATTGAACATTTGCTCGGATTCGGAAAGTACCTGTAACAACATTAAAAAATCATTAGTTAAGATAAAAAACAAAACACTTACTTAAATTTTATCATGGAAACCTAAAACACTTTTATGTAGGTACAAATTTTAATGTCAGAAAATTTTAGGGTCGAATTTTCTTCAACTGTTTTTTTTCCAACATAATTTGATAATTTTCCTAACTGCAGACAAATTATGAACTTCTTAGATCATAAAATCCCGAAATATCTGCGGCTATCGGCAATTATAAGCGAACAAGAAACAGATATCCGCAATCTGAGTCGAAAACTAATAAAATTTATAACACGTGTCAATCTTTTAGTATAAATTAACTGAAGAAATCAGGACCGACTACCGGAGTAACTTTAATAAACCGGTACGAAAGTTCAGTTATATCTTTTCTGAAAATTACAACATATTGATAGATATTGCTTCTAAAACAACGACAGAAAAGGACCGGGAACCGACGGTATTCCCCCGATCTTTATTAAAAAATGCGCAAAAACACTTTCACACCCGCTTTATATTATATTTAAATTGTCCGTAAATGTTTTTGGGGTATTTCCTAAAATCTGGAAGGAGGCTAGGATTGTGCCAATACATAAGAGTGGTTCACGAGGCTGTGTTGAAAACTATCGTCCGATATCTATCCTAAACATATGTAGCAAAGTGTTTGAAAAGATAATTTACAATACAATAAGCACAACGATATTTAAAGCTATCCCTGGTGAACAACACGGCTTCATGAATAAGCGCTCCACTGTTACTAATCTGGCTGTTTTTACTAATTATGTCTACCGTAGCATGGATGAAGGGACGCAGGTTGATGTGATATATACTGATTTTGAAAAAGCGTTTGACAGAGTAGATCACATCATCCTGCTCCACAAACTCTATGCATTAGGGATACGTGGAAATCTTCACAGATGGCTATGCTCATATATCAGCAAAAGAAAACAAGCTGTAGTAATCGGCAGTGCGCGCAGCGACTTCGTTACCATCAGCTCTGGAGTCCCCCAAGGATCAAATTTAGGTCCACTGCTATATAATGCGTATCTATTCGATATAAACGCCAGTTTGGTGAATTCCAAACATCTCATGTTCGCTGACGACAAAAAAGTATTTCTAAAAATAAAAACTGTCAATGACTGTGTTAAAATTCAAAGTGACCTAAAAAACCTCGTAAACTTTTATAGAAATAATAGAATCTCCATTAATATAGCCAAATGCCTTCAGATCACATTCACGAGAAAGCTAAAGCCTATTGATTATATCTATTACTTTAACAACATCCCAATTAAAAAGGTTGACACAGTGCGGGACTTAGGAATTAAATTAGACTCGAGAATGACGATGGTTGAGCACATTGACAATATTGTAGATAAAGCTTACAAACAGTTGGGTTTCATCAAGCGGGTATGTAACTCCTTTAAAAACATTCAGTGTGTCAAAGTTTTATATTTTACATATGTAAGAAGCATTTTAGAATACGCGTGTAGCATCTGGTCTCCGTGTTATAAAGTTCACATAAAAAAGTTAGAATCAATACAAAATAAGTTCGTGAAGTTTTTAAGCTACAAAGAATCCGTAACTTTTGAGTCATACCCTGATGCCTGTAACCACTATGGCATAGGCACATTAGAGCGGAGGCGTCAGCAGTATGACATTGTACTATTACACGACTTATTTTCTGGAAAAATAGACTGCAATGAGCTCTTATCTAATGTATCATTACGGATACCAAGTCGCCGTTCGAGATACACCACGCCATTGTTTTATGTTCCGTCTGTTCACTCGAACTATGTTCGAAATTCTATTCTTTGTCGCGCTTCTCAAACTTACAACAAGTTATATTCCGACGTGGATATATTCCACCTATCAAGAAGCGTTTTAAAGGAGAGGATAAGGAAGGCTGACAGGTCTGAAAGGAGGTCTGCACCCTAATGCATCACCATACTCCCTTTCATTCTGTCTTTCTCTCTCTCTCTCTCTTTATCTCTCATACACACTCTCAAACGCACACACACACACACACACACACACACACACACACACACTATGCCTTTATAAATTTTGGAATCCTTGATTGTTAGTTTAATTTAATGTTTATTGTCGTAACGTCGTAAAATTGAATTTATATATTTATTTTTATAAAATAATTGTAATCAGTTTTGGCCTTATTCTAAATATTGTTATCATTGTGTCAAATATTACTATGTAACGCTGTCGATTACACAAATAAATAAAATAAAAATAAAATAAAAAAAAAAAAAAAAAAAAAAAAAAAAAAAAAAAAAAAAAAATTATCTGTTTTAACGAGCTAGTTTTCTGTACTTTTTATTTTTTAGGTTGGCCAGTAAAATAAATCTTCAACTACTTAAGTAGTCATTAGTCGAACTACGAAGGCATCAGGTAACTAGATATTTGGATTATAAACCAGTTTATAAAGCAACAGCACCCACCCCGGCTTCGCACAGTTCATATATAAACCTGCCGTGAAAAAATACCTAACTGATGGTGAAAACCGCATCAAATCAGTTGCTTAGGAGGAGTTAGCGGAAATAAGCACAGGACAGACAAGGGGCAGACAAACGGGGAAAGTGATTTTGTGTCATTTAAACTATGTAGAAACAAGAAAAGAGAAGCATAAGAGCCTGCGTTTAAACTGTAGTGTATTAACGTAAACACTATTTACATAATGTGAAAAGCAATAATTTTATTTACAGCCGGTTTAATCTGGACCTCTTTCCCATCAAACAGCTCTGCTAATCATGGTCAGCTTTGACGTATCTTATATCTAATATAATTTAGAAACGTTTCTTTTTAGCTTAGCTTAAACAAACTTAAGCATAACTTTTGATTAAAAATTTCAATTTTCAAAAAATCAAACACGTAATTTCTGTACCGGTTTAAACTCTCCAGTCGAGCGACTCCAACTCCAGTGAACCAAGCTCGTAAAATAAAATCACTGATACCGAGATCACCTAAAGTTTTTACTGCCGTGTATTTAACGGCACGTATAAATAATTCACGAAACTGACGGGAGGGGGGTACGCTTCGATTTACGCGCTCTGGCGTACCTGTCGTAAAGTGAACTAGTGCAACTAGCTGTTTCCCTCGGATATGCCCGTGATTTTATGGTGTTAATTTTGGTGAGATAAGTGCTAGAAGAGTTCATAAAAAGAAAGGAATACGAGAAACAAATAAGTTTAGAGTATTTTTTTCATTTTGCCTGTCTCTGTAAAACGTATGTTTGATACAACATCTATTGCCTGAGAATAAGCTCCTCAAATAGATTGATAGGCCATCTCCCCATTACATTATCTTCTAATATGTTCTGCAGCCGTAACAACCCTTCTAGGCCAGTCTGAGTTCGGCTGTTTTATAAGCAGGAGGTCCCTGGTTCGATTACCGGCCGGGGAGATGTTTGTGTCAGTTCTGAGTTTAGGTGATAGTTGCCCATGTCTATGTGTGTTCCATGGCACCCCAACACAGAAAACTCTAGCTATGAGTGTGAAACGTAATAACACACAAACAAACTTTCCTACTAAACATTTGTGACTCTACCGGATATTAAGTGGTAACAGTAAGCAGTCTCGTAAAGATACCGGATTGGATACTGGATTGGATGTAAGATATACGTAAATATATGCGTAACTGAAGCAACTGCATTTTATATTAAATTTCGACACCACACATAAGCGATATTAAAGTTTTCGTCAGAGTTGAGGAAAAACAGTAAAAACAAGCATCTGTGTAGCATGAGCAATGTGCATAGCAAATAATGCATGCATCTCTTTCATGAAATTCAAAAATAACTTTTATGTTTAGGCACATAAGGACTGTTGTAGACAAATAATTTAATCAGGGAAAATATAAAAATCCCGGTTATTTTGTTCCAGCCTAGTCAGTTAGGTAATTACGGAAACAATTAAGAATGACATAAATTAGAGTCCTACGAAAATTGCCAGCGAAACAAGGCGAAATTGCGCTATATAAGCTCTATAGATGTTTTGATAAAGCAAAAAAGTGTTGTCGAACACTTATACAGGGTTACTGGTAATCAATTTACATCCTTTTAAGTGCATATTCCCTTCATCGAAATAAACAACTTTTGTTCTACAACTTTTCCCAAAACTCATTGTTTTTTAAAGTTTTTGTGGTTCTATCTTATACTTCATAACTCTTTTTATAGTACCCGCTTGTCGGCTTGTCGGCACGCGCCTCAAAGTGCGCGCGAGCTTTTTACATAGAGCTAGTTATGTTTAGACCGGTCAAATTTTTTTTTTAGATTTTGTATGCAAGCAAATAAAATACGAATATATACGAATTTTTAAAAGTCGTAGGACAAAAAGATGTTTGTTTTGATGTACAGAATGTGCCCTCAAAAGGATGCTAATTGATTACCAGTTTCCCTGTATAGTGTATACAGCACTCTAGGACTGCGAATAAATCGTTTTTACAGCTTTTTAGTGATTTAAGGCAAAATTACAGGAACTAGATTGCTGCTTGGAAATGACGTTAGACTTTAGTACATTATCAACTAGCGACCAGCACCGGTTCCCATGGTACCTAATAACCTTACGTAAAAATTATCTAACTGTCAGTGAAAACCAAATCAAAATCCGTGGCGTGGTTTATGAGAAGCTAGCGGATATACAGACAGAGAGACAGACGCGGAAAGCGACTCTGTTTTATACTATGTAGATATCCTAATAGGTACAGAGTTCCAAAACATTAAGATTTTCTCAGCACTTTCGTTGCTAGAATCACTACACCCCTGTCAGCACGAGAATTGTGAATAAAACAAATCTGTCTGGCGTTTAGCTCTTATTTCCATCCGCTACTCAGCTATTTCCTGCCGTTTTACTGCACAAGGTACAAGCGGTAGCGCATATTGAAAGTAGCTATGCCTGTGAGCATACAAATATGCTCATAAATGATATAGAAACACATAAAAATGTAAATAGCACCTGCACAATTATTTTACCCCATAACAACAGGCCCACGGTATGATTATCAGATAGACAGAGAGGGCATAGTCGGTAGTCCCATCTCATCGAAGCAACAAGAGATCGCTCCCCGAAGGAAATAGACAAAAACTTACGTATATAAGTATATAAAAGTGGGGTTGCTTTAACTAAGCATTTTCTGCTCCGCCACCAAAATATATATGTACTTTGTCATTTACCATTTAAACCATCTGAGATGGTTTATTTCGAGGTATCAACATTTAATTATATTCTGATCGTATAAACCATGAGTTTTGATGGTTACGAAAATTTTTTTTGCCAAACGAAAACTAAATAAGATTTCGATAACTATGAAAACTCGAGCTAAGCCTTCAGACTCAATAAGCATCGCTAGGAAATTGGATTGCTGATTTCCCATTTCTAGGGGCGTCGCTACTGCCATGACTTACACCGCATCCCACCATTTCCCCGCGAGAGAGACGGGAAAAATCTTCCTCGTGACAGGCATGTGACCTGTATTCTCCGCGCTAGTATACAGCCCTGTTCGAATGTGGGACAGTCTGGATACTAGGGTTATCAAATAAACTGTGCGCATTTAAAAACATTACCAAAGTCGCATCTACGTGCGTATAAAAAAACCTTTACATTGGACTTCCATCTGCGCAAATATCATTAAAAAAATTACGATGTCAGTAACTTCCAAATTTGAATTCTTTCTTCTTGTCTTGATTAGCCTACTTCGTTGCAAAATAACATGAAGATTGGTTTAGCCGCTTAATGGTGTAACAGACACAAATTGAGTTGAACAATTTTTTAACAATATGAATTTTCACCCTGTATAATTACGCCTTTTTTAACGATGCATCCTACACAGTGGTAGATCGGCCCTAATTTTCTCAATCTCTGCTCTACCCTCGACATCGTCTACAATTATCCGATATTTAAGTGATTGCGGTTAAGTTTAATAAATTGGCGAACTTAGTGAAATTGTATGATCATCATTACCAGCCAATGATGCTAAGCCTGCGACCAGGGTCCTGAAGATAGGAGCCGTGGAGCAAATCGCTCGAGTCCCACCCCACTTGCGGCTTTCCACGCTATTTCACACGTTTTCGCGGAGACTGTGACATTACTGACACACGGACAGATAAAAAGGCAAACTTGCACGGTGGCTTGAACAAATAAAAACGCCAGGTTACATGGTAGCTTCAAGCTCCAGCATACTTTCAAACGCAAGACAGCAAAGAAAGATCAATAAAAATTGTAGAGTCTCCTTCCCTTACAATTCTAAATTCCCCTAGAATGATAAATCATATCATTTTCGGAAATCAATAAAAAAGTAGGTATTTATAAGGTACGTACGTTAATGATATAAACCAGCGACCCCCCAGGTAATTCACCAAGTACCTATAGCTATACCTAAAATTCCTTCCTTAAAATGGCTTTCCTTGAAAAATTATTTATCTGATTACAAACCGCGTTAAAACCGTTGTGTGGTTCAAAAGGTGTTAGCGAATATACAGGTAGAGAGACAGAAAGACGCGGAAAGCAATTTTGTCTTATACAGAGAAAAAAGAAGCATTTTAAGGCTGAAAACTAGTTAAGATAGTTTTAGCGACAAAAGCCAGCTTTGCTCCAGTTCTAATTTGTTTACGTATCTACGTAATTTCTAGTTTGTCTTATAGTGTTCCAAACTCCGATCCCTTGTGTCCGCCAAAACCGCGAATTCGAGAAAACATTGAGTCTGCGCGTCGAAGCGTGAATTATTACATTTATTTGATACCGATTCCTGAATCCTCTCCGGTTGAATTGGCACGATTTGGTTTTTTATCGGAAACCATATCAGCTGGTTTCCGCTTGCTGATAAACGAAATCAGTTGGTTAAAGGATTTGCTGGTGAAAAGGTAATTGTTATGGGATTTTCAGGTGATATTTAGGATTTTTGGAAATACAGAGTGAGTTGCCCGGAGTACGGCGACAGGCTCGCCTCCTGTCACATTTGGGACTAAATATCGTCCGGCGAAGTGTGAGTGTGGTATTTCACCTCTGCCAGTCTCCTCGGGTTAAAGGCGTGACGATATGTTATGCTATGTTATACATACAGTAAAATGCATGTATGGTAAACGTACATCTGGATGTTAGAAGCTTGTGTGCAAGGGGTACAGTACGTACGTTTCCTCCATTCGTCTTATTACTTATCTAAATTCACTTCCCTCATTATTCATGTCGTCTTTCACGCAGTTTTATATCCCTCTTCGCTCGTCCCTTACAGATCCATCAAAAGAACGAGTCTCATGATTCGACTGTGGGTCATGCTCACAAAAATAAAAAGGTATACATAGTACGAACCACATCTTTTTAGCAATCATCATTTGACACCAGCTAAAATAACAAAGTACACTAAAATCTTATTTCGTGACATTCTGAAGATTTCCACCCTCCAAATGTAGCGTTGGTTTGTTTGATCGTTTTTTCCATCGGAGTTTCAGCCCCATCGTTTCATCCCCTGTCTTCGCCCCCAATGCTTCACTCCCACTGTTTCACCCCCAGTGAGTGACACGACAGCTAACTGTACGGTCATTGGCAACAAATCGCCGAATTAGCGGTTATCTTTGGATTTCCTTTGTATCTTTCGGACTTTATCGTTCTTTTGATAAAACACCGGTAAGTTTATTTTTGTGTTGAAAACACTGGGAAATAACAGTCGGCTTTACGGTTTTCAGTTCGGTTTCAAAATAGGATTACGAAAATTTTCTCGAGGTGTTCGCGTATTTCTTTTATTTAAAATATTACAAACATGTAAAATAGCAATTTACCTATGCCAATCGTAAAAAAATTGAAGTTACATTTGAGTTTATTTGTACTTTTTGCGAAAATCTTTTGTTCAGAAATACATTTATAATATAAATTATATTTATTATATTTTTTCCAAGACGTAGTAACGCCTGATGCTATTGTCTAAGCAACATCGTTGATGGGATTGCTCAAATAAAATAACTTATGAGCCTCTGTACAATAGCTATTGATCGACCAAGCGAGCGTTATCGAGCGAAGCGTCGCTGCTTCAGCTTTGACGAAAATGCTTTCATATATCAAGATTTCTTTCTAAATTCTGTCCGGATCTTTATCTTCGTCTACAGGATGCATTTCATAACCGATTCACAAAATTTCACGAGAATCGTTTAAGGAATGCGACTTGTAGAGGAGGATAGATGCCGGCCGCGAGGTCTACAGCTCAAAGAGCCATAGTATATTAATATGAACATTATTATGACTTGGTACCTTAATATAACATTAATTTTTATTTATTTTGAATCCAAAAAATACCAGTCACACGTAGGCACTTGTGATTAATTTGACGACTCCATAATAAGAACATTCTAATTTATTATTTGTGGAATCATTATGAATATAAAACAGTACAAATGAATTATTTTTCTCAAATCAAAATAAAAATATACATGGGGTCATGACGCTCGCCATGTAGCAAATTGAATAAATATTGTTTTCTACGGCTATTTATTCCATATCGTGATATTTACTAAGCGTGTATACAAAAGTACTTATAGCATTCGAAAAAAATATTTTTGAAAAATGAAATGACATCTGCGCCATACTTTAGTTAGACAATTACAACCCCGACCTTGATAAAAGGAAACCTTTTCATATTGTTTGTCAGCTGAAACTGTTTTCATACCACTGTGTTATTATCCCGTATTATCTACAGACGAAAAACAAGGAGTTTGTTCGTTGTGATTCGTTTCCCTTCATGCTCGAAGGACCAAGACGAGGGTCTCAACATCAATCACCCCCTCCCCCCTGCTCCGTACCCCCTGTTTCTGTGATTTGTCAGTATGTGCGCAATGGAACGAGTGACAGACGCGGAGCTTGCCAGAGAGACTTCAAATTGGGCAGTGACAGTTTTTGAAAATAGAAATCAATGAAAACAAATGGTGGGTAAGTACTTATCTGTTTTGGGTTAAATTTATGGGAGACATGGTACGAGAAACTAAAAATGCCCCGCATAAATTAGGTGCTGCACACAATTCACCGTAGTCACAAACAAACGCAACCAGTTGCAACAGTGATATTTATTGTTGTCTCGTTCTCTCTACAGTCTCTTGTACGTCTCTCTATCTTTGTTATTGATACACGTAACATATTACTGTCAACTGTGTAGTGTCCGTTTGCTTCTTATTATATTGGGTCAATGCGCTGTGTACTAGAAATAAGACTCGTGCCGCTTCTTCTTCATTTTATTTTGATGGTTTTGTCAAATAATTTATAAATCGTACATGGTAAACCATTGGACACATTTTTTTTTAGAAACAACAATACAATTTTGTCTAAATTAAGTAGCCCTCTCTGTCAGGCAAAAATAAGGGAACAACTTTAGTTTACAATTTAGCATTGGTAATGAATTGGGCCTATTTTATTGTATTGTGTCCTAGTAAACCAGTAGTTTTTTTTTTGGAATATGCAACAGAACTGTCGGCTACATTCACAAAGTATCAAACACTAAAGTGGAATAAAAAATATCAATTGCATACTATAAATAATTTGCACAAAACAAACTGTGGTATTTTTATACAGGCATTTTTCGACGTAAAACTCCATCAAAAAATTCGGTGAAGTATTTCACGTTGCACGAAAAAGGCATTCCCATCACAACGCTTTGATGAAATTTTTCAGATTGAACGAATTTCGTCACTGGCATCCGTTCCACTGTGCAAGTGTGTTTGTTTGATGGTTTCTACGGGTTGTAATTGGGTGCAGGTTAAGAGGAAATAAATGGCAGACTGCGTTCGCCTTCCCGTCGTTTAGAGACGGCAAGAAAACGTTTATTTGAGGCTGATTTCAAACGAGCGTCACCGTGCGGCGCAAATATTACTTTTGTTTGAAACCGAATGCAGCGTAAATTTCGCAACTCACCTTACGCGATGCACAACTAAAAAAATTACGCTCGTTTAGTTAAGCCGTAAGCCGATGCGGCGAGTACAAGGCTCAGGCGCAGTGCCGTTTTAAAATTTGTTCATAAAAAATGTATAAAAGCGATTTTCACGTCTGAATTGTGTCTGCGTTGCGTCGTTCCTTACGTTCGGCCTGTATAGTTCAGGCCTTACTGGTACAGAAGCGATATTATGATAATACGAGAGGATAGAGGTTTTACAAGAACAATTGATTTAAAAGAGTTAAAATTTAAGTATCTTACCTAAATCAAACATTTGGAATTCTACGCCTACACATGAATTGTCAGACCTAAATATTATTGAAAGTGTAAATCTCGACTGATTTTCGTAATTATTACAATTTCGAGCCATTGGCGGTTTTATACTAAAAACTTTGTGTGGTTTTTAATTTAAAATTTTCTCTAACTTTCAATCCCTTAGGACTTCTGACGCTAAGTTTTTATTAAGTAATTTCATAATCCAAAGAACACAATTAGAGCTCGGTGTCTGGCAACAGGCTCGCCCTCTGTCACCCTTGAGACTGCATATCGTCCGGCGAAGTGTGCGTGTTGTAATACACCTCTGCCAGCCCTTTCGGGGAGAAGCGTACACGCTTTCACACTTATATAAATATGATGTATGGATGTTTATTACTCAATCACTCCAGAACGTCTGAACCGATCTGGTTGAAATTTGGCACTGAAGTAGATTATAGTCTGGAGTGGCACAAAGGATACTTGCTATGCTTTTAAACGCGGGCAACACCGCGGGAAGCAGCTAGTGTTATGTATAATCCAAATAACATTTATCTTCGTATCTTTTTTTCCAAAATACCTCGTTAACACACGTCAAGTGATCCAGAATAACATAAATAAATCCAACAATAACCGTGTAAATCTCGTTCGGCGGTCCATTCATCACCAGCTCGGTCCAATTTCCGGCGACGTCCCGAGACGAGCTCGCAGCCTTCGCGAGGAAATGCGAAGATTACTGCCAACTAGATCATTACCTACTTTATTTACTTTACAAAGGAGGCGGTTTGGGAGTCATTTTCTAATTTTCCGTCATTTAAAAGTTTAAAATACCGCAACTAAAATGTCAAAAGAACCGCTCTGCGATGTTTTTTTTACAACAGACTAGGCATGCGTTTGACCACTGACTCGTCTGATGGGAAGCGTCGACGTGATCGAAGGTGTACCACGCTTGCCTAAGAGATACCTATTCACTTTACTCTTAAACACCCCCGGATTGTATTTAGGTGGAAAGACAGACACAGGCATCGAGTTCCACACCTCTGCAGTTCTTACAAGAAAAATTGACTTGAAACGCTTAGTGCGTTTTGGCTGAATTTCCACCATAAGAAGGTGTCTCTTACCATGTGGGTGCACCAGTTACAATTAATAGAAGAACGTGACTGAGCTAACATACTAATAAAACGTGTCATTTACTAGCTTCTATTCTTTTCAATTCAATTCATTTATTCATTGCGTTAACGGGTAAAATGCAGATGTTAAAAATACATTGATCGCCATAATCCGCTTTTCGGCATGCAACTACGTACTAAATTACGATTCTAATACTACAAATCACTAATTGGATTCTTCTCTACATAGTATAAATTAAAGTCGTTTTCCGCATCTAGAAATAGTCTAACTCCTTCTAAACCACGTAACGGGTCTTGATGCGGTTTTCACCATCAGTTAGATCATTTTTCACGGAAGGAATACAGCTACCATGCGAAACTGGAGCGGTCGTTAGTAGATAGTATTTCTAGATTAACAAAAACTTCCGGAGTCACTATCTAACTCTCAACTAAGGAGTCAGCGGAGATGAAGTTTTTGAGCAAAAAATGTTACTTAAAATAGAGTCCTTATGCCATATAAGAATAAGATAGCAGTTTTCTAAAACCGTGGACCCAGTATTAACCGTATGCCAGTATTAGGTGTAAGCTACCGCGACTCGCGCTTTAAAACTGAGCGCTACCATGGATCGTTGTTAAACTTTATCTTAGAAAAATAATCATTAGACCGTATCAGAGACTGAGTAGCCTTAATAGCAAACACTAGGTCCAGCCACTCAGCCTATTAACAAAGCACCAATGACCGACCTAATCTAATTTACTCAGCACCACTATCAACAGCAATTTATCTCGATTATAACTGAACAGCCGTCGCCATACGTAACTTCGAGGTCCATCGGTGATTTACTAAGGGAGATATTGGCACATAAGTTAGCTAGCCGGCAGTGGAACGCGTCGCTTGACATCCAATCGGAAATAGATCGATTTGAGTTCCGGTAATATTTGGTCCTATTGGTTTTGGGTGAATTTGTGATTGTTTTGGACATAGATAACATTCTATAGACTAGTATAACTAGCTTTGGTTTAGTTTAGATAGACATTAGGAGTGTGAAACGGTGGTGTGTGAGTGTATAAGTACTTGTAGAGTTTTGAAAAACGGGCGTGTATGAAAAAACTCATGAAAGTAAAAGAATAAATAATAAATAAATTCGGGACACTTCCACACACGGTCGCCTGACCCCAAACTAAGCAAAGCTTGTACTATGGCTGCCAGAGACTGATATACATACTTAGATATTTTTAAATACATACTTAAATAGGTAATTAACACCCAGACATAGAACAAACACAAATGTTTATCACATAAATGTTTGCCCTAGGTGGGAATCGAACCCACGCCCCCAAGTTCAGAAGGCAGGTTCACTACCAACTGAGCCACCGAGGCAGTCAAAAGAAGCTAATTTGTACCAGCCAGGATCGTAGCAAGTGGTGTCTATCTATCACTATGGGAAAGAGGCGAGATTTTGTGTGTATGTAAGTATACAGTTACCTTTAAAAACTCAAATTATTGCGTGTTTTTTTAACAAGCACAGTTTTTAAAGTTGATCTACATAAGTATAATTCTTTGTGACTCAAGATTTTTTTCTAGATACGTAAATGACTTACTAAACTGCCTAACTTACTAAAAAAACAAAGATTATAAATTGAAAATTATAAAAAAAAAATTACAATTATAGATAAGAACACTTTTGATGAAGTCAGCATTCAGACAATAAAAAAACTGAATAAAAATCGGTTTATCCGTTTGGAAGTTACAATGCCACAGCCCAGACCGATACACAGAATCACAATAAGCGTAGAACATCCTTCTGTTCTGCTAGCGGACCGACACACAGATACAACCGTAAAACATTTAACTTGCCTAAATTTTGCGTCGGAGGTTAAAAAACAAAAACTAAATTAATATCTACCATTCAAAATTTGGCAATCATTACAACTTTGTTATAAACTAGCTGCGCCCCGCGGTTTCAAAGTATCCCATGTGCTGTTCTAGACTATAATCTTTCTCTGAGCCAAATTTCATCCAGATCTGTTCAGCCGTTTTGACGTGAAAGAGTAACAAACATCCATCCATCCATCCATACATACACACTTTCGCGTTTATAATATTAGTAGGATATTTTTCTTTGAATGTAATGCTACACTAAAGCTTGCAAAAATTGTATACTTCATTACATAGGTAATGAAGTATATACAATTTTTGTAAATAACGAAAAAAAATACATTTAATCGCTTCCGGGCATGAATGAAACATAAAAACACAGTCAGTTTATTTTAACTATCTCAAGCAAAACATAGAACGCCACAGCGAGCTTATCCTACGTTTCTGAATACATTATTCCATTATTTCTTCACTCAAACCATCTCAGCTTATCGACAACTAAGTTCTGAACAAACTTAGTCCGCGAACTACTGGTTATCTGACCACAACACTAAGCTGGATAATATCTTAATGCTGAAGGGATGGGGTAAAGTTGTGTGTCGATAATGTCGACGGTTTATAAGAAAACATCCGTATTTCGGCTGAGGTTGTTGAACTTACTGTCGATAAATCTATTACGAAATTAAGAAGTTTTTTAATTGTAACGATAAACTTATTTTAATTTATTTCAATGCAATTTATGTGACGATGGGTTTTGACGGTTATTTGATCCTGGCTGTTTTTATAGCCTATGTCAAATCGCTCACGTTTTATAGCCTATGTCAATCAGGAATAATGTAGCTTTCTAATGATGATAGAATTTTTGAAATCGGACCAGTAAATTTTGAGGTAATTCGTTACAAACATACTTACATTCAAATCTTTGCTCTTTACAAATATTAGTATAGATAATTTTCAAACAAAAATGCTGTGATGTCTATTGCCTCACCGGCCGCCACTGTAGCCCGCGATTGTTTGGGCGACCCCTCAGATAACCATCAACAGATCATCAAACACAATCTTGCTCTATAAGATAAAGAACGTTAATGAGCCTATAAGTCAGTAACTATTTAGCGGCATCAGCTAAGCAACCTAGCTTTTTACGGGGCTGAGCTACCCACGTCCGTAGGAGTGTACTCTATTCTGATTCCCTACACGTGGTCCCCGGGTAGTGCTAACCGGGTAGCAAACTCTGGTGGGAGGCTTCGGCCGTAGCTAGTTACCACCCACCGGACCAAGCCATGCCGTGAAATGACCTAGTCGTGTTTCGGGATGTAGTCCGGTGTAACCGTTCCGAAGACGGGTCTGGGCAGTAGCGCACTTGTAGCGCCTCACTCAACTGCCGTCTTTGTACTTCTTCACTCTACAAAACTTCAAGGCTAGAGTGAATAAGTGCCTTATAGGTCGTCGTGCTCCATCTTAGACCACAACGTCGCTTAACATCAGGCGAGTTGGTGGTCAAACGCCGACCTATTCTAAATTTAAAAAAAAATTATGCTTAATAAAATTTTTAGCTAACTTTCTTAATATTGTTTCGAAGAAATAAATTTACATAATAATATAAATTAAATTAAATATAAATTAAAAAATAATAAAATAAATTTAAATAATAAATAAAACAATACTGAAATATCGTTATCCAGTGTCCCCACCCTAAAAGCACAGGTGCACCAACAGTGGCGATCAATTAGTCGATAAGCGGTTCATGTGCATCTCTATCTACTACAGTTCTGTTATATCGATACAACGAGCCTCCCTATAAATGGTAGCGTGCATTGAATGGCTCGTCGCAAAACTAATGCAATACTAAAACTGTTGGGGAATATTTACTGCACTTCTAAAATACTTGGTGCGCATCAAAATATGCCCATTAGTTTAACAGCCATTAATTAAATAGTACAACGGTTTTTAACGGAAAATGCTAATAGCTAGCAGCTATTGCGGTGAATGAAGAATTACCTAAAAACTAGTACTTAGCTAGCTAAGTATTATTTTATAGTGAGTATTTTTAAATTATTTATGATTTTGTAGTCGCCCTTACTTTACGATAATCATCATCAAGGACAAAAAACTAAACTATCCTAATTTCCTAATGCTAACTAATGTTATAAATGCGAAAGTGAGTTTGTTTGTTTGTTTGTTTGTAACGCTTTCACGTCTCAACTACTCAACCGATCGTCTTAAAATTTTGCATACATGTTGTTTATGGTACAGAAAAGGACATACGGCATTTTTTATCCTGGAAAAATCAACGGTAACCACATCCTGTGGGACCACGGGTAAAACCGCGGGGCGCAGCTAGTAAATAATGGTCCAAATATTGAAACAATATTACCGCCATATCAGATCTTTCAAGGATCGCCCAAAGTTCTCAAATTTCCATACAAACTCGCTTGTCGAATTTTTTGGAAACTATTCTTCAGAATGAATATCGTCCAGCCAAGTGTGGGCGTTGTATTACACCCTTGCCAGCCCCCTCGGGGGAAAGGCGTGACGATATGTAATTAAATTTGGCATGAGATGTTAAATGGGCTGTATCTCCTACTGCAATATCTTCGTTTTTAAAACTGTGACACTAAGGCTAGCCACTCGCCCTATAAGAACTTTTACAGTCCAATGCACTGTTTTAATATAAATGTACCATCCACCCGTTGAAAGCCAGCCCTCTAGCTACAGTCTATTAATTCCTCTTGATAACACCTAAACCGGCAAGTAAAGCCACAAACAACAGCTAGTCATCAGTAATCCTATCTTAGCAAGCAGATTTACGCCTCACTGCAACACGTCTAGCTTCTGAACGCTATTGAGAAACGCTTGCGATATATTTCGGTCTCTGTC
The DNA here is from genome assembly GCA_911728515.1 of Peribatodes rhomboidaria. Classification (NCBI taxonomy): domain Eukaryota; kingdom Metazoa; phylum Arthropoda; class Insecta; order Lepidoptera; family Geometridae; genus Peribatodes; species Peribatodes rhomboidaria. The sequence goes on along the minus strand of OU452184.1, from coordinate 653,141 downwards.
TGACTCGTGAGAAAAGTCATCAGAGTGAGGGTTACCGTAGAAAATATCGAGTGCGTCAGAACAGACCTCCTGTTGTCTGCAGCTGTTGTTTAAAGTTATTCTGATGGAAGTACAAAGTGTGCATTTATAAGATTAAATGGTTTATTCTTTAATTTGATTCACAAAGATATTCTTAGTGGTACAGAATAGATAATAGGACAAGAGTAGTGGACTCTGATTTCATCATTATTAAATAATTTAGAGCTTGTTGCACCGCAATAAAGTCTATTTTGTAAATAAGCACGGCGCGGCGCTTGTACAAACGTAACTGTAAGTCTCAGAGGTTACAGATATTTTAGTAATTCGTTGTTTCTTTCGTACTTGTAGGTTAACAAGTACGAAAGAAACAGCGACCTTCTACAAAGCCACTTTTATCTTTAACTAACTGCACCCCGCGGTTTCACCCGCGGTCAAAAAGTATCCTATGTACTATTCAAGACCATAATAAATCTCTGATTTTCTTCTGCCAAATTTCTTCCGGATCTGTTCAGCCGTTCTGGCGTGAAAGAGTAACAAACATCCATCCATCCATCCATTCTTACAAACTTTCGCGTTTATAATATTAAATAGGATAAAGAAGAGAAGATAAGATATATTTATGTATTTATCTACCTATTTTAAGACCAAAACAATAATTTCTTCATTTCTCCAATTCTGTATTTTAATTTAGGCCCGGTCATACGATGATTTTCCACCCGCATACACATTTACTTATGCCACTTCATTTAGAGTTAAAATTGTACATCATTTGATGGTAAAGTGATAATGGCGCCTAGAATTACATTTTGTTGCCGTTTTTATTGGTATTGAATTGATCGTAATACGAACCCAAATAAGAACAAGTTACTCGGTTAAACTAAAGAGTACTAATCTGGCTATTAAATAATAATAAAAAAAGTGTTGTAATCGCAAAAAAAAATAGACAACCACACTCAAACAGTTTTATAGAGAAGAAAAAAAAATCTTGAAAAGTAGTTTTTTTTTCCAAAATCAGACTGATTTTGAAAATTCTACTTCGGTTAAACTATATTTGGCTGTTTTTTCTACCAGCTGTACCAATTCTTTATATAAAACTAGGCATAGAGAAAATACTTGTTTTCGTTGATGGTTGTTGATTTCGTGATAATACCGGGTCTTAAGAACAATAAGTCTCTCATTCACGGTGAAACAAGCATGCTATAAGCACACGTATACCTTTATATCCTTCGGATTACCATGAATACTGCTAACTAATAGCCACATCCTTGGCACGAGCCCGACAAGACATAGGCGGGCCACAGACTAAACTAAACTGCTGAACGGAATTTACGACTCACCCAGACTACAAGATTGCAGTTTGAATGTAGATTAGCCTGTGACACGATAGGGTTTGAGTGAGGTTTTGGTAGAACGCGTCGGTAAAACAATCGGATACCTACTATATCGGAAATAGACGAAATCAGAACAATGAAAATTGAGTAGGTACCGGTACCTTAGGCGCAAAATACACTTCACCGCACGCCACTCCGGTTTGCGGTGATGCGGATTTTAACTTTTACTGTTAAATCTTGATTTGTATGCAAAAACCGCAGGGTTACACACTGACACCACATCTCCGTTCAGATGTAAAAATTATTGATCTGCACACTGCAGAGGGATGCGGCGACAGTGTGATACCTACCTGAGTATTGTAGGTCAAAATCAATAAAAAAAACTTTATAATTTTAAAAATAGCTGCGTCTTGCGGTTTCACCCGCAGTTAAAAAGTATCCTATGTGCTATTCTAGACTCTAATCTATCTCTGTGCCAAATTTCAACCAGATCTGTTCAGCCGTTCTGGCGTGAAAGAGTAACATACATGCATCTATCCATCCGTCCATCCATCAATTTTTACAAACTTTCACGTTTATAATATTAGTAGGATCAATAGCAAATTAAAAACATTATAGAAGAAAAACTTTTTTTAATAGGCTTGCGTTTGGCCTCCAACATGGCTGATGATAAGCAGTGATGCGGCCTACGATGGAGCACGCTTGCCTAGAAGAAACCAATTCACTCGAGACTTAAAGACACCTAGTCTGCTATACGTCAGGCGAGATGGTGCCCAAGCGCTAGCCTATACAGAGTAAAAGTGTAAGGGAACATACACTCTGACTCTTTGTCTGACTCTGACAACTAACCAAACTAATTTAGATTATATGTGCTCACAGCAACGCTCAAGGACGTATCCTCATTAATTTCTCATTATTTCTCAATTCTTTAGAATGTCTCACAGCAAAAATCCGTAAAGTTCCACAATATTAAAATAAAATATCAATAAAACTGTCACTGTAAAGACACTATTTAAAAATGAAGCAGAAATCGTGAAAGTTACCGCTGCAGTGGCCTGATGACAAAGTTTGTGCAGCGTCGAACCGCGACCAAGCGCCAGAGTGTGCCGCCAGTGTAGGAGCCCGCGATTTGATGTTACTCTTAGAAATACATACACCCTTTATAGGGCTTGAAGCAACGGGTATAATAATCTGAATAGATCATCTCACTTATCACGATTATTTTAGGAAGGGGATGTTTTGCGGCTCAACGGATTAGATCAATTCAAAAATCACTAAAATATTAAATTAATTAATTAATAAATTCGGGACACTTCCACAGTCGGTCGCCTGACACCAAACTAAGCAAAGCTTGTACTATGGCTGCCAGCGACTGATATACATACTTAGATATATATTATTTCAGACGTTTCTTGAATCGAGAAATCTTCTTTACTATTCAGCATTTTTTATTCCAACATTAACTCCAGCACAAAAAATCATAATAAGAAAAAAAAACCTTTGAGATAAGTAAATATTATGTCTTACTTGTGATTATTAATAAAAAAAAATAAAAAAATTACATCCGTGTTTTCACTTCAAAACGAAACACTTAAAAAAATAGCTTTAAAGTTTGTGTTAATTTTGAACGCAAGTTACTTAAGTATCGAGTACAATATTTAAACATTAAAAATAACCGCTCTAGCTTATGCCTTGAGCTATATTTAACCAAAAGATTAAGGAGTCAGCGGGCGAACACGCTTCCTTACTCAGTTACGTTGCGTTTCCTCAGGGCTGCCACGCGCAGGTTACACATAACTTATGAGAAGCTTTTAGCCTTAGAAAGGTTTAATATCTTAGCATAATAGGTCCTATTCAGAACGCTAAATTGCTAAATCTTAACTAGCTAATAGTATTCATGTCCTTGTCTAATACGCATCAATAACAAGGACAGGTATAGTTTTAGCTTTTTTAGTAATTTAACGTTCTGAACAGGGCGTGATGTTTACGTAAGATACGTATTTTTTTTACTCTTACCTGGTACTTGTAAGATGCGTTGACTTGCATCAACATTCAATTACTGTAATTAGTTGTTAAAAGCTTCAAATTTCTAATTTAGAGTGTCTGTAATGTCTGAATGAATGAATTAATTTGGATTAAGAATCTTGTTCAATTCATATGGTCAAAGAATGGAATACTATATCGGCTTATTGTTCTTGGAAGATATATTTAAAGTTAAATTAAGACCTCTTTGGAATTACAGCAAAGTAGGTATTTGTAATCTATCAATAACATCAACGTTTAAAATCAGGCAAGTTGATCGTCAAACGTAGACTTATTTTTGACAACAAATTCGTTTTTATGAGCCAGAAATTGTTAGGCTAGAGCTTACAGCTTGGAACCATGTATTCCAATCCAATCCAATATCAATAAAGTATTAATGCTATCACGGGATTTGTTTCTTATTTAGACGACATTTCCCTTTTCTCTTGCCCGTGTCAACCCTACCTCACGCACACAGCCGCAGCCGCAGCCGCCGATCAATCACAGCGTCCCGCTACACGCACACATCGACACAAGCTAATGTAACATTAGTGCTCGCAATAAAGTGGGTGGTATTCTCGTGGATTCTCGTCTAATATATCAAACGAGATTTTCTCGTAGATTCAGTAGTTTTTCTCGCGTTATGCCTATGGTTTTATTAGAGGACTAGTTATTGCATTTGAAAGGTTAGAGGTCGTGTTCTGAGTGTTTTAGTGATTTTTATCGCTTTCTATTGCTGACAAAGAAAGATAGAACTTTTTTTTATTAATGTCAAAAGTTCTATCTTTTTACGATATTACAGTTAAATGGGTCAAAATTGCGAGGTAACTAAGTATTCTAATCAAAATAGAGATGGAGTGGTAAGTTGTATCCTAAATAACTAGTTAGTTCGCCTCGAATGACAATTTCGTTCGATTCAGCTCATAAACAAACATAAATATTCTTAGAAGATTAATAAATTAGATGTCTTCAAAATTAAATGAAGATCGTATAAACAAACAATACTCAAGTTATTGTCAGACAAACATATGCCGAGATGTTCCATTAGACTTCGCTTCGCTCGGTCACCAATAGATTAAATAAATAAGCTGTTATGTCAATCAAACTGATTAAAACTTATTTACCCTATTAAATAGTTTCTTTTTTGACATCGCTACGACAAATTTTTATAAAGTTCCATCTTCTTTGCTGTATGAAAAAGAGAGTAAGTATAAAGAATAAATAAAAAAATATTCCTGACATGAACACTTAGGTAAAAAAAAAAAGTGAAAACTTTCAAGGAAATTGGAATAATAAAAGCTTTTAACCCATAAAAAACTGGGTGAATCGCCCACTACGACATTTGTGGAGTAGTCAACTAACCAACTCAACCCCAGCCACGACTGAATCGACCCCTACCTTTGTAAACGGGTTGACAGGTGAGTTGCCACCTAAGCCTTACCTACATATACATTACTTACTTACCTAGGAATATTCGAAGCGATTCACTCTATATTATAGTTAAGTTCCTCATTAACTATTAATATAAGAGATACCTTTCCACAACGTACTAGTATCGTCCACCTTAGTTATCTTAATTCACATCTAGTCCTAACATTAGCTCCTAAGTAAACATGTTGTAAAAAGCTTTCATTAGAGATAAGACACGCTACCTCGCGACATGGGATTAAACTAACATTATCTGTGAGGGTTCTGGGTTAGGCAGGTTGGCGTATGTTAGTAGATGTCCACTAACCTAACGTCTACTGGCGATAGATTATAGCTTCCGCGTAGATACATTCCTCAGACCCCATGTAAATATTTTAGTAAACCTACTAAGCTGGGCGTGACCTACTTGCCTTATTGCAAGCGTGGAGTGTATAGTTTATAAATAAAGATAAGCTCCCTTACTAATAAACGTTGTATAGCCTCGAAAAAGTTACACAGTATTTTGTCTTTGTCAATCATGTTCAAAAATTTAAAAGAAAGAAATAGACAAAACACTGTGGGTATAACTATTGCAAGGCTATACAAAGTTTATTGCTAAGGGGGTAGGTACTTATAATTCCAAATCCCATCTTAGGTTAGCCGATAACAATTATTAGACAGGTTGATTTATCCGTTTGAATGTAAATGAACCAGCACCTGTCGACCCTTCTCACCCACCGTACATAACTAGGCCTCTGTTTAGATAAGATAGGCCTCTACTAATATCACTCGTAGTAAGCCAATTAAAGTCAGGTTACAGGTTTACATTTTACAAGACTCATAGCAGTAGAAGAAGCGAATGATGTGTGCTAAGAGCCTTCGACAAGTAACATTCGCTTCTAAGCGATTCTATTCCTACAATTAGCGTTTTTCCACTTGCCGTGCCTGGCCGGGCCGGGCCGTACCGGCCTACGGATTTAAAACCATACATTACGAAAGTAAGTAAATGCGCGACTTAAAATAACTATAAAAATTAAAGTCACTGAATTCGAAGTATAAACTACTTTTAAAATTTAGATTCTGGGTGCAAACTAGGGCTAAGTTTCTAGTTGCCTACCTTTTTTTTTGTAATTATATGGAAAATTCTTTCACTAAGCAAGCAAGCAAGTAAGCAAGCTTTCAGGAAGGCCTATTGGCTAGCCCGTCAGAGTAAAATTGTAGGCCTTGGTCGAGAGGCCTAGACAATCATGTCTAGAATGCTATCATTTATTAATGATAGCAAATGTGATGCAAATTCACTCGCATAATATATTCATTGTCACGCATAAATTCAAAGTGCCACGAGAAAGCCTCCATAATCCACGACCACTGAATACAAAAAGTTCCGAATAACCACTACCCAAGAACTTTGAATAAATATCTCACATTAGGTTACATGAAAACCGCATTTCTTTCATACCCCAGCATCGGGAGTCGCGTCACGCGCGCCGCTTTCAATTGAGATACGTGGCGGGACAAAGAGCGGGGCAACGGCGTGTCAGAGGATTATGGTTACTTTTAGTTTGATATTTTCATTGAACGCTCTTTTCTTTTACGTTTACGTTTTAAAGGTCTCAATTTAAGGCACGGTCATACCACGATTTTCTACCCGTACTCACGTTTACTTAAGCTGCTTCATTTAGAGTTGAAAATCGTAAACCATCATGTTTCCTGGTAAAATGAGATCGGCACCTAGAATATGTTTTTCTTGCCATTTTATTGCTATTATTCTATAATATATTGCTATTATGCTATAATAAGAATAAGTTACTTGGTCAAGCTTTAGAGAACTAATCTGTATTTTTAATAATCGAAAAAAAAAAATTGTTGTGATCGCTGTAAATTTAGACAACCATACTCAAAACAGATTTTTTAAAAATTTACTTTTTCTGATTTTTTTTCTCATTCAGAATGATTTTTAAAATTCTACTCCGGTTTACCTGTTTGTGTTTGTTTTTTTTCTGCTAGCTATATTTTTTACACCTGATCATCACAAAATTCTCCATGTCTAACTAAGCGCAAACAAAATACTTGATAAAATATTTCGTGTTGATACCGGGCCAATGGTGTTTGTTCGTTACAGTATCCTAGGAGTTTTATCACACACCGTTTTCAATTGAGATAGATACGTAACGGGACAAAGAACGTGTCTAATAAAATTATAATAATGCATTATAGGACCTTTACTGTCTCATTTAAATTAGAACTTACAAGATAATTAATTACCGCACGGCGTCAATAGGTAAAGGACGCACATAGTTACTTAGTTAATTTATATCTGATCAATTGACATGAAATGGTGCAACCGTCATATTACTTGTGTATTACTTTAATAAGTTATGAAAATACTATGATTTACTACTTAATTTACTAATGATGTTGATTGAATCAAGCGTTACTTTGCGGAAGTTCGTCAAATGGGTTTCTTCAGTATACTTGATGCGACGTTAGAGCAGAAATACACCAGATACCAGATATTCTTTAACCAATTAAAGAAACACTTATTTACTAATTATACTGGTTGCGCCCCTCGGTTTTACTCACGGTTGAAATTATTTCATCAATATCCATCCATCCGTTTGAGCGTGAAAAAGTAACAAACATGCACACTTACACACTCACAAACTTTCGCCTTTATAATATTAGTGTGATTAAAGGTAAAGCCTTTTGTCTTTTCAAATTCGATTGACTTTTATCTAAAAAGCATGTTAAAGTCGTTTTTTCGCTATGAGACCTCGACTCGGCAGTCACGTCACGCGCCTCTTCAATCGAGACGTGAAGGGCCGAGTCCCGCGGCCGAGCCGTGTGGTGCGCCATTAATCTGGAGCGTCACGCCAAACACGAGCGTGTCACGACGGATCCAGCCCCCTATTCTTGACGCGAGAAAAGTTCTTTGATCACTGTCACTCCTATGACTTATCAAACGAGAGAGACAATGACCAAAAACTGTCTCTAATAGTGAGAATAGTATTCCTGCCAGTCGAGATATTGTTTGGTCATTGTCTCTAACAACATCCAAACGAGAAAAGTCATAGGAGTGAGAGTGATCAAGAAAGATCTTGAGCGTCAAGAATAGGGGCCTGGTGATGTGTTTCCGAAGGTGAGATACTGTCATACAAGTTATGTGAAGAGAGGAGGACCACGTTACTAAATGGACGATGTAATTTAGGGTGAATAGCTATAGTGGTAGAGGGTGTCCGAAAAAAGTGTGCATGAACTACGGCAAAGAGAACATGAATGAGAAGGGGGTGAATTCTGAGATGACGGGTAGTAGAGACGAATGGTGGAAGCCTGAGTGGGATAAAGGTAGAAATGATGATGATAATGTAATCATGGAAAATGTAATATATAACTCGCTCGAACTAGAATTTCGCAAGATTCGATCAATTTTGCTCATATTCGAAACCAAAAATTGTATTTTCATGAACTACTAGCCTGCAAAATTCTATAAAGCTCGGATGAACGGTACTCAAGAAATAGTCGGACAAGCCAATGCCGATCTCTCCACTGGGCCAAATCGGCATTCTCCGACTCTACTGAGACTGAGACTTCGTATGGATGTATTTTCGATGGAATCATAACTCTGGCGTATAAAGATAAACTGCAATAATATCGTCCTCGGATACAGACACTAAGGCTATTCTCACACTACTCTGCGCCACGTGACGGTGACCGAGACCACGTTTTTTTACGTTGAGCTGGACTATCTCAGTATGTCAACAAAAAACGCGCGGTACTGACCACACACTGACTGAACACCAGGGTCCCTCAATTTGACTTTTGACAGTTTTTGTATGCCAGAAGTGTAGCAAATAGACAATTCATTAACAATTTCAATAAAATTACTTGGTAGAATTATGTGGCTGTTCGCAAGTGAGCGTAAGATTTACGTGCGATTTGTCTCGTCCCGCGGCCTGTCACGCGGCACGAAGCAGTGTGAAAACCACCTAATTCCAATACAGCCACGTACAATAGACCGTTACAGCACATCGTCCTATATTACGAGTCGCCATATTGCGTTCGGACGTTTATTACGGCGGGTCATTCCCCAATGGTAATAATTGATAACCACCCTTGTTTTGGGATGATAAATAAAATAACAGTCTTGTACCCTTGTGTTTATGGCGGGTCGCCGGACCCCTTGTTTCGACGTTTTCCAGCTATTTTCGGGTGTTTATGAGGTTTCGAAACTGTGATCGGTGGATGCGAAAGTTTTTGATAGGAAGGAGAGTGAAAATATGTACATACTAGCTGCGCCCCGCGGTTTCACCCGCAGTTAAAAAGTATCTTATGTGCTATTCTAGACTATAATCTATCTCTGTGCCGAATTTCATGCAGATCTGTTCAGCCGTTCTGACGTGAAAGAGTAACAAACATCCATCCATCCATCTATTCTTACAAACTTTCACGGAAAAAAAAATTAGCTGCTGTTACTAAATTTTAGTTGTAGTAGCAAAAATCCTTTCAAACTATAGGGACAGCTAAGTTTTTTGTTAGCGTAGCAAATTGTTTTTATCTGAACGAATTTAGCTGTTGCAGCTAACAATCTTAACAATACTTAGCAGTAGTTGCTAACAATCTTAACAATTAGCAATAGCAGGTAATTATTTTATCCTAAAGTAGTTAAAATATTTTGCTCTGATAGCTAATTAAAAACATTCGAATTTGTTTTGTTTATATAGATAAGAAATTTAGTAAACTCAGTTAAGTACTTAATTTGCAGTAACTGCAACTTGAGTGTGATTCTCCTAGCAAAATTTTATTTTGAATAGTAGCTAAGCAGTCTTCGTCGTAGTCAACAAAACTTTGCCAGTGTTTCGAAGGTATTTGTTGCAGCAGCTAAGACATAGGCAGCAAAACAGATTTAGTTGCCACAACTAAACCATTTTTTTCCGTGTTCGCGTTTATAATATTAATAGGATACTGTGAGTATAAGAACCAATGATCCGCCCCGGCTTCGCACGGTACCGTTATATATGTATATAGGGTCAACTGAGGCCAATGTGTCTGAGGGGCAATTGCGTCTTTCGAGAATTACTGACAAACCCTTCACAAGTTAGACAACTAACGCCATCTTGTATAGATTATTGCAACTAAAGATTTAAAAAATATATAGGTGTCGCCTAATTTGTGAAGAGTTTGTCAGTAATTCTCGAAAGACGCAATTGCCCCAGTTGATCCAACGTTTCGTGAAAATTTATCGAATTGATAAAAAAAACCGCATCAAAATCCGTTGCGTGGTTAATAATAATAATCAATCTTTGATTAATAATAATTTAATTTGATCTTGGATTAATAATAATAATCAATCTTTATTTCAGGCCCATAAATACCTCAGACGCTACTCTGTAGAGAAGAGATGAGAATAGATGAGTTCGCTTCGATGGCAGACTTTCAGTTCGGTATTTGGCGATATTGGTGGCAGAAAGGTATTGTATGAGATGGGACTGGTGCAGGACCAAACGCGCTGAAGAAGAGACCTAAGCAAAATGCTCAGCAGTGGCTGGAAAATGGTTAATGATGGTGAATGTGAATTTGTTAGTGACATGTTCCTATGGGACGTTAAGGCCTATGGGACGTTTTTCAATTACAAGATACGGATCAGGCTTTGAAGCCTGACAGATGGATAACGACAACAGATCTGAGAATGATTACACAAAGGAGAAGCTTAAAGCAAGCAGTAAATTTTTAAGTTAAAGGTTTTGGTTAACTTACTTATCTTAAATGTTGATTCTATACATCATTGACCTCAAATTTTTGGTTTTACTCTTGATAGACAACATTAGAAGAAAAAGAAATGCTCACTTATACTTATAATTTACACAAAACTCATATAAGGTAAACAATCATTTAGAAGACAAAGATGTCTGGAGCTTTCCACTTCCGCCAAGTAGCCACTAGTACCTACATAGATATTACCTGGTTGTCAACAAAAATTTGTGAGACAGTAATATATTTTTTTTTTGAAAAAATATTGCCTCTCAGTTTCTTGCCTGTTCTTCTGAGTAGTGGCTCTTTTTCCGAACAAGGCGGTCAAGACTATTATAAAACTTTGACGTTCATAAGTGATCTTTGATACCCAATTGAGAAAAAACATTTTGACTTTGACTCCGTCAAAACTTAAGATGCTTTATAAATTCAGACGCAAGAAGTAAAAAAACACCTACAGTGTCAGTAACTCCGCTAATTATCCACTAACAATTGCTTTGCTACAAAACGTGCCAGCTCGTGACAATAGCAATTCCTAGTTCAATACCCACCCCAGTATTGTATCCAGATTAAGGGTAAAGTTAGGGCTTCTATTTCGAGTTTGGGGTGTGCGTTCACCTGCAATTTCAGCATCAAATCAGCAGAATGGTACGAATGAAAATGAACTTTATACTTTGTGAAATAGGTAGAGAGCGTCTTTTTTAACTGATTTCAAAAAGAAGAAGGTTCTCAATTAGGTTGTATATTTTTTAATGTTTGTTACAGCATAACTCCATTACTTAAAAACCGATTTTATAAAATATTATATAAAAGGATATATTTACTTACAGATTGATCCCATTTTTATAAAATGTATTTCATATAAAGGGAAGTCGGGTTTTTATTTTAAGCGATTTTAAGAACGTGCGGTGCGAGAGCTTTCCTCGGTCATCGCTCGCTGGTCATTCGGCGAGTTGATTTAAAGTTGACTTTATATCACCGACAATTAAGTTCCATGAATATGTTGCGGTCGGGCACGAAGCTTACAGATGGACGGACACCCTAATCGAAGTTCCCAACTCCGCAAGACTGCCAGCTGCAAATGCGGCGGTTAGTGGCTAATCTTTGTACCTAATACCTAAGCTCGCTTAACTAGCTATTTTGAATTCTAAAGGATGTCGTATATAGCATTAAATATATTGCTAGCTATTTCTTGTATTTCCTATGTTAAATGTTGCTAAATCTCTGTTGCTTAATGCTCTTCACCAAATTATAAGAGAAATAATTATGAGAAATATCGAGAGCATGCATCGCCTTCATAGAACAAAAAAAAACTAAAGTAAACAGGACTGGTAGTGAAAATAGGAGCATAACAAAACAGCTACAAATAATCAAATTATTTGTTTAACCAATTTCCTCAGGGTAGAAGTAACGTAATGAGTAGACATCGGATTATATGCATTTGCATGTTTGCATATGTAAATGCATATTATTTTATTTTTTAGGGTAGTTGCATATTTTGGTACTTATTCATTGATAGTGCTTATTTCAATAGTTAGATAATGTTATTGTACGTGTTTGGCATGTTGTATTATGTAGTTGACTCGTCCGTCACACACACACTCAAATGATTGAACAGAGTAACGCCCTTCCGAGTTCACTATCGCAGAAGGTTCGTGGCAAGTTAAATGTAGTTTTGTATAAAAACCCTAGTTTTGAAAGCTTAAAGAAAATTAACGCGTTTCATCAACGACACCGGACTAGCTCTGCTTGAAGAGGTCTCTGTAGAAATGGCGCACAAATTTTAAGTTCTCAGCGGTAACGTCAGTAGACGTTGAAAGGTCAAACATTTTCAGCCTCTACGAGTACGTGACAAAGTAAACGTCACAAGTTTGCTACAGAAAACCTGGAAAAATTGTTTATTGTTTACTGTCACAAGCGTTTTAGTAAATAAGTTTATTATTTACGTCATAATAATGTATAGTATATTAAATATTACTAATATTTAAAAAACTATACATGTGAATAATTTTTAATTGAGTATAATGTGTTAATAATAAACGTACTTAAATTCAAAAAGTTTTTCGATTGTGCATATTTTATGTAAATTTCGCCCTTTTTTAGTGCATATTTGCATGCATATTTTGGCATTTTGATATTGCATATAATCCGATGTCTAGTAATGAGTTATGAAAAATAACGACTAGTGCGGTGGACAATACATAACAAATATCGTGAAAACCTAATAGTGGATTCAATCCCAGTCGAAGAAGACACGTACCAATCAGTTCATTCGTGAACAGAATACTTTTTAAAGTCATCTGCTTAATAATTTGAGCTCAGTGTACCTGTCTCATTTGGGACTAAATGTCGTCAGGAAAAGCGTGGGTGTTGGAATAAGTACATCTCTGCCAACCCCTTCTGGGAATAGGCTTGACTATATTTATGTAGGTGTAGGTAGACCCACATAAACTAAAGATACTGTATTGTTGATAGGTTAACTAATTTAGAATTTAATGTTACACTTTCATAATTACCAATACTTCCTGAGAGTCTATTCTAGCACATACAACATTATCTCGGTGCCTGTCTTTCTCGTTAGAAAAGTCTTAAATATGACAGAGACAGTAACAATTTTGGTCGTGCCAGAATCAAACCCCTGTACTTAGAGTCAAACAAAAGTTATTTAAATTTCCAAACAATTCGCAAACTACCAATTCGGGCAACAGTTTTAACCGTCAGCTAATAACGGGACAGTGCTTGAACCGGGACGCTGTCCCGGGTAATCCCGTGCGGACAGGTTAATCCGGGACATCGTGTCGCAGGCCGGGGAAATGCAAACTATTTGTACAGGAGCCTTGTCGACATCTGCTGTAGTCTGTGGTAATTATAAGTATGGTGCTGTAATTTTAAAAGTTTCTATTGTAGCTCAACTGCCTCCTGTCTCGCTACTTCCGCCAAGGAGCCACTAGAACATATATATAAGATATTACACATTTGTTAGACAGTAAGTATTATACATAAAAAAAAAATAATGCAATAATGTTTTCAGTCGAGTCTATTATAATACTTTGACGTTCATATGTGTATCTTTCATACCCAAATTGACTGAAAACACTTTGACTTGCGCTCGCGTTTTACAAGCGACTATTAGTTGCGCTCCGCGACTTCACCTACGGTCTCATAGCAACCGTTGTATCCCACGTCCTTTCCTGCACCCTCGACAACGTGTATGCAAAATTTCATTAATCGGTTTAGTAGTTATACTATTCCTAAAAAGTAATAAAGAAGTAAGAACATAAAGCCTTTTTTTTATAAGTCAATTAAATAACACCTATTACCTACAGTTTACACAATAACCGTGGCCAATACGGTTAAACAACCGTATAAATGCAAGTTCGAGTGCGTCAACGAGATGAAAAGCAATCGGATTTATCGCCCGCATGATACGGTGTACGGCTCCGATGATACTGTTTACTGTATTGATCATACGGTATTGTTTTTGACAATTTAAAAGCCAATAGTCTGTAACGGTTTTAAAGATAATTGGGTATTTAAGCAATTTATGCACAAATGTCGAGTCTTCATAAATAATGAAATTAACTCTGGATTTGCACGTGTGTTAATTATTTACGATTTAACGGCTAGGCCAATCTTTATGAAATTTTGCAGGGAAGTAGTGTGCAATACGAGGTTGAATATAAAGTACATTGTATTCGAGAAATCTTGACTGTACAATAAATTCTTTGCCCTCAAATTCATCTAAGCTTGTATGGGAACCGATTTTCCATATACATTAAAAAAAAGTATGAAGGGACATGGAAGTAGAAGAAGCGAAAGAGGTGTGCCAGGATCGTAGCAAATGGAGAGAAGTGCCTTTGCCTATCCCTACGAGAAAACTGCGTGCTGACTTAAGCGTATGTTAAAAAAATCCTTTAAATAACACTATATCAAACAAAACGCATCATCAAAGTACAAAATGCGTTCAAAACTTTTCATTCTAAACTACGTTCACACAAATCTCATATTCGCAAGCGTTTCAGCTGAGTTGACACTCTGTCCGCGACAGTACCGCTTGCAGTGCTTAACGAGCTTTTGTGCCCAGCTGTACCCGGTCGCAACTCGCAACTGATCGTTTACAGCCGACGTCACGACGTGCAGTAGACGACACGACCAACGACAAACTAGCTAGTAGTTCACTAGAACTGAGAATTTGTTTATCTCTACATTAATCATAAGTCTATTGTCAAAGTCAAAGTCATAGTCAAAATCAATTGGGTAACAAACATATAATAATATCGTGACGTGAATATCGTTTTCATTCATCTGAATTCATTAGACAGGTTGTGATATATTTTGGTGATATTGAGTGCTTATTAAACAATTAATTGATTTCAGCTATAGGTATGCTAAGTTTCAACGGACTGAAATAAATATTATTATTTTTAAGCGACACACACTTGTTTTAAAATATTAGCATGTAAAGCATGTACCATCTCTTATGCTGCGGCCTCACACTGGTTTAACTTTGGGTCCAAGCTTGACTTCAATTTGAATGCCAATATTGAATTGCCAATTGGAAAGCCAATATTGAACCTTATTACTGCGTGACATAGTGCTTTAATATCAACTTTGTGTCCAAAGACTGTCGACACACTTTAGTGTGGTGCCCCAAGATCGAGATTACAAATATCATTAACTAGCTACGCCCCGCGGTAGTACCCGTGGTTAAAAAGTAGCCTATATGTCCTATGTCCTATATCATTCAGTTCCGTTCAGCCGTTCTGCCGTGATTAAGGGTGAGAACTGTTTGTCCTAGACAAACCGCATTGGTTTTATGGGCATGTTTAGTTTAAGATGTACTTGTATTTAAGTTAACAATAATAATAATAAAAAAAAAGAAAAAAAAAAGTAACAAACGTAAATCCATTCAAATTTCGAATTTATAATATTAATGGGAGGAGGCTGGAATAAGTGTTAATTTAAACTTTTTTCATTATAGTGTGTCGCATCGCCGATTGTGAAAGGCTTAGCCGCAGTTGCTCGTAGCGAGTACCCAGTAAGTATACCGAGTATAGTACGAGTTT
Organism: Peribatodes rhomboidaria; assembly: GCA_911728515.1. Taxonomy (NCBI): domain Eukaryota; kingdom Metazoa; phylum Arthropoda; class Insecta; order Lepidoptera; family Geometridae; genus Peribatodes; species Peribatodes rhomboidaria. The sequence goes on along the minus strand of OU452184.1, from coordinate 637,549 downwards.
ACTGTAGTTATACGGAGTTGTACTTTTGACAGTCGTGTGGTTCTGCGCTTAGAATTGCACTGTTGCTCGGTAGCTTGTTTGGGAGATTTGATTTGGGATTATTTAACTTTGCGTTTTGATTTGAATAGGTCTTCGAGAGCCTCGGTGGCTCAGTTGGTAGTGAACCTGCCTGATGAGCTTGGAGGCGTGGGTTCGATTCCCACCAAGGGCAAATATTCATGTGATGGACTTTCCTGTTGTTCTATATGTCTGGGGGTTCATTTATATAATTTATTTAAGTATGTAGTTGAAAAATCACACAGCATGCGATTGTGTATTCTTAGCGCTGTGGCAAACCTCGTCGCTTTGGTGGTTAAACGCGGACTTATTCGCGATAAAAAAACTCAGTCAGTCCACGGCGGACTGGTCCCGCTGTCATCAAATTGCATGACGTTATTATTTCGTTGTACTTCTATCTCAATATCCCGCCCAAATTAGTCATTTACGAAATCAATCTACCAAACATTGCACGCCCGAACTTTGTCCTCTGTTGGGTGGGACTCTAAAAATATTTATAGGATCTTCTGTATAGAGTGTAGCAAATAAACGTTTCTGAATTATCCACCCAACTGCTAAACCGCCCAACCGACCCAACCGCCCATCTAGTTCAACTGCACGCCCTAACGAGCTGCTAACCGGCAAGCTGCACCGCCGCTAACCGTGCGTTAAACGGCGCGTTAAACGGCGACGTTAAACCGCTCGTGGTAATGATGGCTGCTGCCAGATAGAGATTACTTTACGTGGTTAAAAGAGATAGAAAATTACTGAAAGTAAAAAACGCACATTTTAGACATTGAAAACAAACTAGTGTACATATTGCATACTAGCTGCGCCCCGCGGTTTCACCCGCAGTTATAAAGCATCCTATGTGCTATTCTAGACTATAATCTATCTGTGTGCCAAATTTCATCCAGATCTGTTCAGCCGTTCTGGCGTGAAAGAGTAACAAACATAAATGTGAAAAACAAACGTGACATTCTGCGAACGTGACATTTTGAGAACGTGGCATTGTGCGCCGAGAGGGTCGTAATATCAAACTTCGTGTTTCACAAAAAGTCGTTCAAAAACTGTTTACAAAGGACTTAAAGCCTAGTACCCGGCACCGTCCCGGATTAACCTGTCCCGCCGGATTACCCGGCCCCCGTCCCGGGACAAGTGTCCGTTTATTAGACAACTGCCAAACACAAGGCGCGATCGGATTACACAATTAGTTTAAGTACAGGTTTAAATGTTAATCGATGATCTACGTCGATACCTATGATCTATGATGTTACCTAGTTCTAAGCAAAATTTGTGAGGTATTTAAATAAAATGCTACTCAGTTTCTGTTCTTCTGTATACTTACCATGAGTTTTTATCGTTACGAAAACTTTTTCGTTTTCAATTGACTCCATATTATAAAGGTATATAAATAAAGCGCCCCTGGCGGCAACGTTTAGGAAATAGGTTTAATGTATGGAGCCAAACGAAAACCAAAATAGTTTTCGCTAAACTCGTGATAAGCCCCCTGGAGTAGTGGCTCTTTTTCCGAACGAGGCGGTCGAGTCTATTATTAAAACTAACGTTCATAAGTATATCCATGATACCCAATTGAGTAAAAACATTTCGACTTTGACTCTTGATTTTGACTGTATGGCCATTTTTTAAGTTTATTTCATAACTAAAGCTGACTCTTTTCATCCGCTAGCCTTCAGAAATTGTTATTGATTGAGATAAACTTAGCACAAGTTTTAATTTAAAGTTTAAGTACGTAATACTTTTATTTATTCTATGGAATAAGCTACCTCCGTACCAAATTTTAGATTTTTATTTTTTTTAACTAAATATTACTCAAGCAAGGCTTAAAAACCGACTTCCCAACCTGTAATATTCGTCATCCATGGAAACAAATTTTATACTTTTGTGATATTTTAAAAACTGCTTGACTGGTTTCGATAAAATTAATATGGGACCATCTCTAAACTATGATCTAACAAAATTAAAATCGATTCTCAGTTGGCGGCGTAATCGTGTAACATACACCAAAAAAGATACAGTCAAATTGGAAAACGATTAATTACCTCGTCCTCTTGGGAAGTCGGTTAAAAAACGTTTTATTTTATTAAAATGTTTTTGTTTAGTGGGTCAAAATAAACTATCCTTTCTGTAATTTATTTTTCAAATCCGTTCAGCCGTTTTTGTGTGATTGAGAAACAAACATCTAGTCATCCAGACATCATAATATTAGCAGGATGTGATATACCTACTTAGTAAGAATTAACTAAATTAAGACTTCCGCATTAGCTTAAGTCCACCATGATCGCTATGATAAACAAAGTCACGGGTTTAGCTAGTACTTATTCATTATATTTGATACTAAGTTAACAAATCAGTTTTATTCAATTCTAAACCTACAGCAAAATCATACAACTGCAAAAGAAGTCTTAAATAAATACCCTTTAGAGCTATATCTTTTACAATCAACGTCTGTTGAAATTCTGTCTCATTAATAAATTTTGTTTGTTTGCGAGCAAATATTTGGCAGTAAAGTTAATAAGCACAGCTAGTATTGTAAATGTACGTATATAAATGGGGCTGAGGTAAACGAGGGATTAAGATACAACTTACGGGCGAAAATGCTTCAGAAAAGTTAACGTACGGTGGTTTCACGGTACTGTCATTGTGACAGACACAGCGACATATTTAGTATACTATTGACATACTGGTTATGGGTGTAGCAATACTTAGGGTGTTATTCTTCTCGTCAGTGACAATTTTTAGAGCATAATTTTGGAAATACGAAAAAAAAATTGTAAAAATAGTCTCCATATATTAGTATACATAAAGACTTGAGGTCTCTCCATATATTAGTACAAAATTTGAGGCAATTAACCTCAAATTTTGCAAACTTGTGATCGAATTGTTGTTGACTTTGACATGTAGAAACAACAGCCTTAAGTATTACTACACTCATAACCAACACCCTGTATTTCGTGAAGATTCAGAGATTCAGTTGACTTTTAAAGATTTTGTTTGCAAATAAACCAGCCCCTCGATTCTATTAAACAATTCTTTCTAAATTGTTAATGAATTGCCTTAAATTGTCAACTTTTGTTTGCTAGAAGTCTCAAAAGTAAACAATCATAAACAATTTAAAATCAAATGTTTGGTAGAATCGCAGGGCCGGCTATCTACTTACGATGATAAACCTAAGCGTGATTGATTAAAAAAAAAAAATAACTGCTATCAAAAATACCTATATAGTGATACCTAATAATATAAGAAGCAAACCTTAAAAAACCGACTTCCCGTCATCCCAGTAAATAATGTTTAGACTTTTGGTGATATTTTTAAAACTGCTTGGCCGATTTCTATAAAATAGTATGATCTGCCGAACGAAAAAATAATCATCAAAATCGATTCACAATTAGCGGAGTTATCGCGTAACATACATACAAAAAAACATTGTAATAGATACAGTCGAATTGAGACTCTTTTCCTTCTTGGAAGTCGGTTAAAAATCAAAACGGTTATCATAAACTATGAATACTCGCTATGTTTCATCCCTCACACTACACGGGCTCATCGTAGTGAGTTCCGTTAATTAATTTAATTAAACCCACTCAGCTTCTCGCGGTCAGCTGCCTCCGTAAATATTAGTGTTTATGCCAAGTGTTTCAGATAATCTGTGTAATTGGGACTCAAGCTTACAGGGATCAGCTTGGAATTAGGGCAGGTAGATTAGGTAAAAGGTAAATGTTAAAGGTAAATTAATCATTTAAAGTCTTAGACCTGTATGCTTAAACGACGCTCAGGCAAGCTGTTTTTAACCCCGGACGCAAAAACGACAGGAGGTTATAAGTGTGACGTGTCTGCATGTATATGTGTGTGTGTCAGTCTGTGGCATCGTAGCTCCCGAACGGATGAACCGACTTTGGTTAAGTTTTTTTGTTTGAAAGGTGAATTAGTCGGAAGTGTTCTTAGCTATTTAGCTATGTTTGATAAAAATAAGTGTCGGGGGTTTTTTTAATTTTGAATTAGATAAGAACACTCACGATGAAATCACTTTCAGGAAAAAAAAAAACTAAATATTAATCGGTTTCTTCGTTTGGGAGTTATGATACCACAGATAGACACATACATATGTAAATACACACATGAAACTTACAATACCCCTCTTTTGCACCGGAGTTAAAAATAATTTCCTTTACAGCTTTCCTCATAAATAACTCTAAAAACTCTATCTTGATAGCATCTAGTATCTAAGTATAAGTTATAAAATATCGCTGTATCTGAGCTAGACTCGGCTCGGAGGCGCGTCACTCGCCTGTCGCATTAGTATCGTGGGACCGACGGGAAGGAGCTGTTTTAACATAACTACACCTAAAACTGAGGTATAGAGAGCTATAAATATTATGGCCAGAAAATAGAAAAAACGCGGATTCAAACGCTTTACGAAATAAAAATGTTTTTGGCTTGCCGATTTTTTTGTTTTTTGGTTGCCTGTCGCCGACTGTATCGAATCATAATTATACTCATAATTATTTAATTAACAACTTTAACTATACTTACTCATAACGCAAAAATCACAAAAAAAAACAGTTGAAAATAAAATATTCAACCGTTTTTTTACCACAATTTTTTTCAACAAAAAAAAAATCGATTGGCTATTTTTGTTTACAGTTATTTAAATGTGGTACTTAGGTCTAAAAATGATCTATGGTGACTATTAATAAATAATAATAATAATATCTATAATAATAATAGAATCGTAAGTTAAATAACCGTATATTTTTTAAGCTTCATTGGCCTTAGGACAACGGCCACCGTATATCTTCCCGCTCGTGCCAGCTACTCGCATCATATGAGCAAGCAGAAGGGCACACGATGACATAGTCATAACATTTACAAAATACGCAGACAGGTATATAACATTCAATAACAAAAACCTAGGACATTTAAGAAGTGAACGATTCAGGAAATGGACAACTTTGGAAACGGACAAGTCATAAAGTGCCTCAATTCGACCGAAGGATTTGAATTTTGACTGTCATAAGTACGAAAAATTAAAAAAAAACAGTTTGAATTTAATCGCACTCCAAAATTTCTCACAAAATCTTCTAAAGCGAAATATGCCAAATCTTCGTCCGCGTACATTTTTAAGCCGCGGCCATAATTCTGGAAAGTTCCGAAGTTTCTACTTCCTTATTCTGTCCTTCTGCACCCGCCATTAATATCGCCGGGAGTATACTCAGTCTTGGACCCGTGGAATGGAGTTACCGGGATAAGAGATCGTTTTATATATTTTTGGTGAACAACGACCATTTTTATTAGCCAAAAAAATGGTGTCGATTCTATTGCACCATTTTTCGTACTAAGCCTTTAACTGCCTATCCGTTAAATTGTGGTCCAGGTCGTCAATTTCTAAACAACAATCGTCAAGCCATGCCAGAGGGCTTTCGGGTAGCCTAGAAACTATCAGAGATACTTTACAATTTATCAACTTTACAATTGTCATTTACAAACATGCTTGTGTTATGATTTTTAGTCTACGAGTATGTTATATTTTTAGTTTAGCATTTAAGTCATTGATATATTTTCTTGTAATCACAACACTAGCCAGTGTATGATTGGCCGGTCGAGAAACGAGCTTTCAGCCTCTGAGACGATTTCCCGCGTGTTTTCGGGCGGCCAAGCATATACAAGAGAGGTGGCTAATCGTTCGGGGAAGAATAACTGATTTTGAGAGTGAGTCGAGCTTGGCATTTCAGAGTGAAATCACATCGATAGACATAGATATTATAAGGTCTAATTGTATGAAGTATTTAATAAGTTATTATCAAAGAATAAAGTACTGTAAAGTGTTCTCTGGATTTTGATTTATCATACTTGCTTATTTTTTTTGCTGCCTATTCAACTGAGTTTGACTGTTCTAAAATTGAAGCTATCTATTTATGATACGCACATGGACATTCGCCAACATCGTCAACCTGTATCAACCCACTGTTGGGTATAGTCCTCCTTTCTCTTACGCCAATGCTCGCATGTTGTGTGCCAATTAATAGATTTTTAAATAGGTATTTAAAAATCTATTGATTGGTGATACAAAGTGATTTCGTTCTAATTGTCTCAACATTATATCAATAATATTAAATCAACAGAAAATCTGCAAAAACTAACTTGAACTAATTAAGCAGTGACCGACTGCAGAAAATATAAACAACGCAAATCTGGCTCCGCGGGCCTTAGCGCAGCTGTTTCATTAATTTAGCTGCCATTCCGTTAATTCTGCAGCGATTGCGTTAAATCTTGTTTATAATATGAACTAGCTTCTGCCCGCGGCTTCGCCCGCGTGGCTTACAGGAAATGAATGACTATTATAAATGAATATTATAAGCGGTCACGCTCGCTCTCAATTAAATACACAAACTGACAATATCCCAAACAGAGCAATAAGGACGAAGTTCTTTAGTTAACTAAACTATCTCTGGAATGAGAGTAGTAGTAGTAGTAGTAGCAGTATGGTATCAACAGAACTTAAAGCTTGTGTAAAAAGATAAAATTAGGAGACAACCAAAATTAGATAATTGATAGTAAATATTGTTTACAACGAAAACCTACCTCAGTATTTCTTTGTAAACCATATTTTTTGTTTTTTAGAAACACCAGGCTGCTCCGTGAGCTTACACTGGAGCAGGCCACGTATAACTAACCGTGTGAAAAGCGTTGCAGTAAATTATGAGTTTCGCTTGATATTTATTTATGGTCATGGAAAAGCAGACTTTGAGGGGAAACTGCACTGTTTTAACTCGAGGGGGGTTTTCGGTGTTGTTAGAGATATAAGAGGAATCCTCAGCATAAACACACTCATTCGGATACCACACCAGTCAGACCATGTTGGCAGACCTTTGGTTAAGGCCTTCGAAGCAAAGGCAACCCGTATTGTAGGTTTTTCTTCCTAATACTAAAGCAGCTTCTTCTATTTGACTTCGTCTATTTTTACTAAATACTTCTTCTATGACCAAACAGACACATAATTATTATAAATTTCATCTCTTAGCTACTTGATCTCTATTGACAGAAAATCTCTCCACTTGCCGTGTGTAATCTTCTGACAGGCTTAGATTTAATTCTTGTTTTTTTCCCTTACTGATGAAGTAGGTTTGAAATCTAATAGAATGTCAGCAATTTAGTTCAAACATTTTACATGGAGATTCATATGGAAAAAGCAATGATAGCCTAGTTGAAGAACGCTCATTTCTCAGGGCAGAAGAACCGGGTTCAATCCCAGCCGAAGGCACCACCAATTTAGTAATTGAGTGAACATGATAATTATGTTTGTATTTAATGTCATCTGCTACATGACTGGAGCCCGGTGTACAGCGACAGACTCTCCACTTATTACATTTTGGACTAAATATCTTCCGGCTTAGTGAGGGTGTTTGCAATACACCTCTTTGAGGGAAAGGCGTGACTATATGTTATGTTATGTTATGTTATTCACAAAAGGCTGCTTCCTATAAGATAGAATTCCAATATTTGTCGTCCACCAGCAAGCCATGTGTCGTAGAAGCTAATTGAAAGTTTGGATGAAATACGTCGTTGACAGAGAAATCGTCGTAGGATGATAGACCCCTAATCTTGTGCCGAAGTGAAAAAAGATGGTACCTAACACTCGGTATTATTCGGGTGAACTGTAAACAGATACAATACTCTATATATCTAAAGCGTATTCTTTCCAATTTCAAACATTTATTTTATTTAATATTTGCCATTCAAAGCACGAACGGTCTTCGGAATACAAAATAGTTTTTTCAAAATCCTCTGTTTTACAAAATTAATAATCACGCCAAAGTAGCAAGAACTCGGTCGTAACACTTTCAACACGGAACAATAAAATGATTAAAAACATAACATAACAAAAATAACTATGGGGTGCAGACTACAGATACATAGAGAATCCTCAAAAACATCGAAATGAAAAAAGTAGACCAAAAAAATTTTAGAACGCTAAATTAAAAAAAAAAAACATTTATAAACATACCAAACATTGCGTACAAACGTTTTTAAATGCTTAAGTTAAGACCTTTCAAATGATACCCCACATAACAATATTGCACGTGTTTCTTTTTGTAATCCCTCTTTCAGACCCCAACTACCTAAATACATTTTTTTATACACATTTTCCCTATTATGCGTTGACTATATCTATTTATATCTATGTCTGCCGTTATCTAGATCTGTTCCAATTTTTAAGTCGCTAGCTATTGTAGTTTCTAAAATAATCAGCTCACAGACAGACAGACATCGGAGTTTCATGATAAGTATCCTTTCACCATTTTAGTACGGAACACCTAAGAATGATAACAGCGTCGTTTGTAGTGGGTTAATAACTTTCTCAACAAAGTTTTCAGAGTAAAAATAAGCCCTATTAGACTCTGTTGGTGGATGATGATGATGATGATTTTGGAAAAACTGTGATACACGTGTCTCATGATTTTAAATGAAGAACATTTGTACCAATTTTTGAGTCAATCGACCCAGAGAATAAAAAGTTTCATACAAATTTGAACCCCCCTTTTCCCCCCTTTAGGGGTGGGATTTCGAAAAACCCTTTCTTAGTGGATGCCTACACTGTACAAAGAATACACCCTCCAAATTTCATGTTTCTAGGACCAGCGGTTTAGGCTGTGCGTTGATATATCAGTCAGTCAGTCAGTCAGGACTTTGAATTTTATATATATAGATTTGATGATTTTTGGCAGTTTATGACCTAATTTCGGTTTGGATACAAGCCTAAGATTGTTGTGTTTCACCGTCTGTCCGAATATATCACTGCATCATCATTTAATCACACTCATTTTATAAATGCGAACATTTGGATGGGTGTAGGGATGGATGGATGTTTGTTACTTAATCACGCCAGAATGGCTTCACAGATCTGCATGAAATTGGGCACAGATATTGATTATGGTATGGAATAGATAGGATACCCTTTAACAGCAGCAAATATTTTAATTTACAGCGTTTATTTGTATTTACTGATCTCAGGCTTATTTCTTTTTAATTTCTCTTTAAAGAAGAATGTAATGTCAAAGAGATGAATCAAAAGCCAGTGGGATAGATATGATCAAAATCAGCAACGGGCCGGGAAACGTAACGACGTCACCCATTAGCTGATCAATTCACTGTTCTCTTCCTCTTAGCTCTACCCTCAACCCAGTCTATCATCAACACACAAAAACTACTTTTCACAATTACACTGTTCGCTAAATAAACAAACACCCGTCACATCCGGTCCCGGTAACAGGGCGGGACGTCCCCGGCGTCCCGGATAAACCGGCCATCAGTCCCGGATATCATTTGCGGGATTGCGAGGAGGCGTTAATTTTTGTAATCGTCCCGGGAGAGCGTAATCTTTTGTTGTGGCCGGAAGTTGCGCCAATCTGCTGCGGAGCTTGATTGGTTTTGTGAAGTCGATTATTGTGTACGTCTGCTTTTGTAGAGCGAGGGAAGGGAGTAGGTACTCCCAGTCGGGAAGGAACCAGTGTTATTTTAACTCTATCTCTTTTCTATTGTCTACACTGTAGGGGAGGATCAGGATACTTGATCCCTCGGGAGTAGTTGGTCTCCAGGACATAATATCTCGAAAAACTAAAACATTTTTTTAGTTTCAATACATAAGGTTTAAGGTTTAAAGACATTTATTCTCAATAAAGACATTACATATCACTCACTTGAGAACAATACTAAACATCAACAAAATTACAATGTCGTCGTATCTAGCAAGGCTACCAACCCTCTCAACGTATTCATTTGCTTAGAAGACTGTGATCGGCTATCAGGTATTGAGCAAGTTGTTTTTTGAATACATTGAAAGAATTCACATTTTTTATGCGTGGGGGTATCTTATTGTAAAGTTGTGCTCCTTCAAAAGTAAGTGTTTTTTTGCCGTAGTTAGTTCTAGCTTTTGGCAAAACTAAAAGGCTAGCTCGTCGGGTACTTCGCTTAGTAGTTTGTTTGATTTTTGTAAAAGTAATATTAGTGTGAATGTTTTTATTTAGTGATTTCTGGATAAAAATACATACATTATAAATATATAATTGCTTGACATTCATTATTTTAGTCTCTTTAAATATTTTTGAAGTGGATGTTAAAAACGGATAGTTAAAAAGCATTTTTATTATTTTATTTTGTGCAACTTGTAGTTCAGCTAATTTTGTTTTTGAGGCGCAACCCCAAATTTCAATTACATGCATAACTTATCTTGACTGAAAATGTCAGTGTTTCGAAATCTTTTTGAAAGGTAAAAGAAACCTTTAAAACAAAGCCGCTGTCCGATTCTGTCTATATCTCTGTCTGTACTCTGCATGTTTGCTAACTTCTCCTAAACCACGCAACGGATTTTAAGGCTCGGTCATACCACGATTTTCTACCCACACACGCGTTTACACACGGGCCTTAATGCGGCTTTCAGCATCAGTTAGATCATTTTTCACGAAATGTTTATAGGTACCGTGCGGAGCTGGGGCGGGTCATTCGTGTGTTTTTTTTATATATTTGTATGTTGATTTATTTGATGGTAACTTGCGAACTGTAGATTGTCTTCATGAAATTTTGAACGCAAGTATAATGCGAAAACACTTCAGCACAAATATTATGTTTAATTGAACCTGAGCTCAGTTTATCAAATAGTCGGTTAAGGTATTGTGACGATTTGTGGTTCTGTTCTGGTGCGTGCGATAATGTCTCCGGTCAGTGTCTCTCTCGTCATTAAAGTCATAAGAGCAAGCCGGTAATTACGAGTATATTAGTGTCTCAATTCAGGACGACATACTAGCATTTATAACAATGTACTGTAAAATTTCAAAAGGAGACACGTTTGCGTCGAATGTACACTTGTACTGCACAGCCCTAAGACATGATTTTCCTCCATACAACCTACCTTATTTATCGCTATACAAAGTTGTCATCTCACATTTCACCCTTTCTACCATTTACCAGCATCAAAGTCCCACACTCCCGTATACCCCCTCTTCCCCTATCTATTCATCTTGTCAGTATGAATGACAAGTGCGACAGGCACGGAATCTGCTTATGAATATACTGAGTAATACTAACTATATACTGAGTTATACTAAGTTATTTGACGTTTTGATTAATGGAGGGTAGTTGGGGGTTCACTAGTGACGCACTGTGTTATGTTTTATGTGTAGTAACTATATAATATATATGTGACGTAACGCAAAAGCTAGACCTTTCGATTTTGTAGTAAGCTGTATAGTACACTTTCTAAAGAAAAGCATAAGGTGCCATTGTTAGAAAAAATAAAATAAAAAAACGAGACAAACAATGTTTGGTAAAATAGCAAAATTCAGCTAGTTTTAGTAGGTAAGTATTTTTCGTTTGCAAATTTAAAATAACATCGTTACGCCTTTCCCTCGAAGGGACTGGCTGAGGTGTATTTAACACCCACAGTTCGCCGGACGATATTCAGTCCCAAATGTGACAGGGGCGAGAATGTCGCCATACTCTGGGCTCCAGTCATAGAGTAGATGAAATACCATACGCAATAATTGGTAATAATTGGTGCGTGCCATCGGCTGGGATCGAACCCGCTCCCTCTGCCTTGAGAGGCGGGCCTTCTCCGACTAGGCTGTCATCGCTTACACAATGGGCATATAAAGAGGCTATAAGTCTGTGTATGTAGGAGACAATGTCCAGATATAATATCCGACTAAAAAAAAAACTTCTACCAACACACAAATTTCACATTGAAATCAGCCATTTAAAAAAAACCAAAAACCTACTCGGCAAAGAAAATTTAAGTAAGTATATCAATTATTATTGAACCTGCTCACAAAATTTAGCAAAAATGAGTTGAGAAATGCAACCTGTAGAGGAAGACAGCCGGACAGACGCCAGACGGACTTCCGAAAACATTTTTTCCGGAGCTGAAGCTGAAACGCTTCGCTGACGCTCGCTCGGTCAAAAAGTACTTTATACTTGTTCAGCTCGTTTAAAAATACACAATAACAAACCTCCGTAGGACCGCACATTTCCCATAAAACATGTAAATTCAACAAGGGACACCAAAAAAATCGTTTACTAGCCTCCATTTACGCGCCGTAAGCCCCATAACTCGAAATAATAACAAATCAAAAACGGTACAGCCATCAGGAACGCAATAAATTCCCGTATCGGAGATTGAATATGAAATCTGCATAAAATTTCATTCCGAATTCATAAATTTACATTCAATACTGTGCCTTACTTTAAAGGATTAAGGTTCTTTTTTCGCGGGTAGAGTTTGGTAGAGGTTTTTCACTGTGGATATAGTCGTTGCTTTATTGATTCTCCACGTTTTTTGGTAGAGCATTGTGGAGAGGAAATTAGGTTGGATTTTGTTTACATAAAGACATCTAAATTGTGTACTTACTTTAACATATTGACACTTAGAGTTTGAAGCGTTTAAAGATAGAAAGTTCAAAATCCTGTTACATTAAATAAGAAATCAATTTAGAAGAAATTGTTACAAAAAAATATCATTGCACTTGTAGCGAAAATTATCTTATCTCCTTCTCTACATAGTTTACAAGTACCATTATTAAAAGAAAAACAAAAACCCGGCTGCAAAATGAAGAACCCTACATCACTTCTATATACTAACAAAACGATTCAAATGACACCCTACATGTCGAAATCCATCAAGCTGTTTAGGCCGTGCCAAAGAAACTTCATACATACATACATACACTCCAAAAACATAACCCTCCTTCTTACAAAGTCGCTTTCCGTGTCTGTCTGTATAACCACGCAACGAATTTTTATGCGGTTTGACCATCAGTTAGATATTTTTTTACGAAATATTTATACCTAACCTACTCGTAGGTACCGCGCGAAGCTGGTGCGGGTCGCTAATCTTCACGCTCAAATGGATAGACAGATTTGGATAAAGGTACGAAAGGACCATAAAATCTGGATTAATACATAGGCTACTTTTAAACCGCGGGGAGCACCGCGGAACGTAGCTAGTTTGGATTAAAATAATTAATTTACCCCCTCAGAGGGGTTTAGCGGGCTTTTCTTTTCTTTACCCCTTGTTTTTTTGTTCGAGGAGGAAAAACTTGCAGTATAGATGGAACAGGCCGAAAAATGTGTGAAATTTGTAATACTACAGGCAAAGCAGCATGACGCATGACGTGCTACTGTTTCTGTAATAGAGGACAATTTAGCTAGGCTAACCATAGCCGATCACGTTGCGTTCGCCATAAAAAAAAACGGACAACTACTTAGTACCACTAAATAGGTATGTCTTACAAACATACTAGCTGGACTGCCAGTAACATGTTTGTGACAAAACATTAAGAATAGTGAGCTGTTCCCGTGTTTTTAATGACAAACAAATAGTTACCTGAATTGGCCCCTGCGCTTGGCTGTGACAAAGGTAAAATACGGTTATGCTTGTCACTTTCTCGCAGGATAAAAACGATGGGAAGTAAATTTGTCTCAGGGCAGTGCTAGCCATGCTGCGTTCCTTCTATTCTTCCGCAACTTATGTCCACAACATATCGATTCTATCCACGGATCGATACAAGCCCGAGTGTCCGTCAGTCGTCCAGTATACTCCATATTTGGTAAGTGGTACCATCATAGCTGCAATAGCCTCTGTGCAGGATACATCCGCGACACGAATAGTGCCATTGGAACAGCATTACTTCTATTATAGATACATTTTATTACGTTTTTATGAACTCCAGCACGACGAGTTATGGAGATGAATGGAAGAAACGTACGAACTGTACTGATCCCACTTAAGTGGGATTAGGGTAAGAAGATGATCATGGCGTTTTTATGTATTCCTTTATCCTGCTTAAATAACGCTACCTCTTTTGCCCGTGGCTTCTCTCGCGTTTCATAGCCTATGTCACTCAGGGATAATATTGCTTTCTAACGTTGAAAGTATTTACTCGTTACAAACATACAAAAATTTTTTTTTTTTCCGCATTATAATAGTATTAGTGTACACTAGCGACCCGCCCCGGCTTCGCACGGTACCTTTAAATGTTTCGTGAAAAATTATCTAGCTGATGGTGAAAACCGCATCACAATCCGTAGCTTGGTTGAGAATAAGTTGGCGGATATACAGACAGAGAGACAGACTCGGAAACCGACTTTGTTTTGTACTATTTAAGATAGAGAAGAGATAATCCTACTTTATACGAGTATTTCAAATACGAAAGTCTGTGTGTTGTGTAAGCGTTTGTTTGAATCCTCTCCACGCTCAAGCAGATGGTCGGATTTGTATGAAATTTGGTATAGAGGCAGCTTTCACTCACGTTAAAACATAGACGAGATATTTTTCTGTAAATTTACACCTTGACGATGGTTCTATTCTGATACTTGAAGATACTGCTACCTATCTCCAAATAGCACCCATAAAATCAGTCGAAATGCTCTTTTAATCTAATATCACGACCACACATTGGTCATATTTTCACCAATCTAGGTTTGGGGCCAAGACACAATGCGTGTATCATTCTTCAGATACAAAGCTGATATTGAAGACAACGTGTCGCGCAGTAATAAGGTTCAATATTGCCCACTACAAATTGAAGCCAAGCTTGGATCCACAGTTAAACCGATGTTACCCCGAACACACAAGATATGCACGCAGATAAAAAAAAAAAAAAATCCGCTCTTCAAATTCTACATGTGTAATCAAACGTTGTTCAATCGTATCGTATCGGCGGCGTGTTAAATCCACAAACATACATAGTTACATACATTCACCTAAAACTATACTGCTGAGAACGTTGGATATTAAAAACTGATTTACCAAAAAATTAACAAATTCCAACTATTAACACGAAAGTGACTTTACAACCAAACATATTTATTATTATTTTTATCACGCCATAATTAAATTTACGGCTAAAGTTGGAATAAAATGATGAAATAATGATAAACAAGTAATGTGTTTTTAAAGAATCACTGCTTGGGTGGTCGGATTGAGAAATAGGTACTGATAGGTGTTATACAGATATGGAAACAGACACATTTCATCAGAACTTGACTTGAATATAGAATATTTTATTAAAGAGTTTCATTCTTGTTAAAAGTAGGTGGGTAAGTAGTATATGGGGGGTAGTTAAGTAGGTAGGTAGGTAAGTAAAAGGTAGGTAGGTAGAAATATATTGTAAAGCAAGAGTGTAAAACTTTTGTAACTTTGATTAGGTATTTAATTTTTTTAAATTTGATTTCCAAAAGTTTGTGTGTGACTTGTTCCATTTTCTTTATGACGCAAATGACGTGCCACTTAAAATAGTATGTGACGAACACATACCTCTGTACAATGCTACTCATAGATCGCTCATCTAGTCTCAAATCAAATAACTCTTGATCATAGTGAAATTTATCTGCATTTGTAACCTAAACCGCAGTATCAAATAGCAGGAACCGAATCCGCACCACACTCACCAGCGGTTAACTGGTTACTCGCTGGTTTAGTTAGCTTCCGGGATGTTGGTAGCCATGTGAAGATTTATGCGATGGAGTTCGTTTCAATCAAATTTCAATTATGTGATTATTTCGAGGTTATTTAAGAAGCGCTATTAATTTTGATTTATCGAAAATAAAATTAATATCGAATCTAATCAATAAAACTCCTACATCAGATTAACAAACTGACGGATAAGTCACACTGATGACGAAGAATTTAGAATTCTAGAATTATGAAGTCTTTTACGAAAGTTTTTATTAAAATAAATACTAGCGCTAGCGCTACCGCTAGCGCTTGGCCACCATCTCGCATGATGTAAAGCAATGATGCGGCCTACGATGGAGCACGCTTGCCCAGAAGAAACCGATTCACTCGAGACTTGAAGACACCCAGCCTATAACTATCAGAGAACACCCACTCAGGCAGATCATTCCACACTCTAGCGGTTCGGACAATAAAAGTGGAATCAAGAGTAGGTGGTTGGTATGTCATCCATAAAACGATGTCGTAGTACAGTACATAAAATTGTTAAGTGCCAAGGAGGGTTTAGAAAATACACCCCATTAGGGAATAAAACAGAAGATTATGCGAAGCCGACCGAGGATAGTACGCACGTATCTTACCTTGACAGAACGACTTAATTTCATCGAACAGTTAACTATACTTCTTGTACTAAAAAAAAACCTAAAAACTCACAAGAGAAACCGGTAGACACACTTAGCTAGTAACATGGATTGAAGTGTGGCCATTATACACCCATCAAGCCGGGACAGTTTGTCTGACGCATAGGGTTGACAGCACAAACATCTGGAGTAGGGTTGCCACTCGCCAGTTTACTCAGCTCTGTTGTGACTCAGATAAAGTTTCCTTTAAGTACTCGTGTTTAGGTCGCCTGACGCCAGGGGTAGCTACTCGGCTTATACGTACCTTACTTAGGTGCGGGTTAATCTAATAGATACTCGTAGTTATTTTCAAAAACAGAGGCCAGTAGATCAATTTGAAACCGATAAAAAAATGCATCTTTTCAATATCCCTTTATTTTCTTAAGTTCTCTTCAATATGACAATAAATAGTGCAGGGTTATATTTTACATCTAGACTAATGTTATAAAAAGGTAATAACATTTGTGAGTCTGTAAGTTTCCTTGCAAGGGGTAATCTCAAAAACTACTGGACCGATACTAAAAAATATTTTATTATTAGAAAGCTACATTATCACTAACAGCCATAGGCTATAAAATGTGAGCAAAGTCGTGTGCAGATGAGCTAGTATAAAAATAATATGCTACAAAAGAAAACTTAATTCAACTAAGTACGTTTTCATCTAATTTCTAGCGAACCTAACGAAGATTATCATCCAAAGACAATACAAAATTTAATAAATACGAAAGGTTTCGAATATTTCACCGGTCAAAGCGACCGAGCTTGGGGTCCATTAAGAAAGCATTATATGCAAATTTAAGTGTTCTTTGTGAGCCTAAATTAGATTCCGTTCCGTAGAGAGGGCAGCCGCTTGGAAAATGGATGTTGGGTTATTTTAATATTTGTTAAGGACGGGGCGTATCTGCGTATTTTGTTTTTTAATATTCATAGGTTTTTGTTTTTTGTTATCTTTACTTTATGTGGTTGTTCAAACGCTTAATAATAAGTTTTTTTTTTTCAAGAAATCAGGCTTATTTTTTTTAAGCGCTACTTTACGAACTCATAAAAAGATACCTTCTTCTCTTCTTACCAATTAATATGTTAACAGCAAATTTCATTCAACATACCTGCAACAAAAAAGATACAAAATTTATTAACAAATAAAATAAGCTACAAATACAAAATTAAACTTAAATTTATTGTCTAATTTAGCACAAATTATAATAGCAAATTCTCATCACATTTGTTACACCAAAACCTAATGACATTAATAAAATAATGTTCGCAGCAAATGCTACGTCGAAATAAATGTTATTATTCATAACGAAGGGGCGATAACGTTGCTTTTATTACCCTAACAACTATTCCGCTTTATTACGCTTTAAATAAATAATAAACATTTTATTTCGCCGCTCCTGAATTGTTGATCAATAGGCGTAATAAGTAACAAAGAATAATAAAAATTAAAAACCGAGTAGAGTCTAGAGTCCTGCATAATTTCAGTCTAAAAATCCGTAGTATATTGAATAATAATTAATAGAAATAGTAATGTTTAATAGTAATAATTAATTTAAATAGAAATCTACTTTCATAAAATATGTTGGTAATTTTTATTATCCGAGAATATTGACAGCTTTCCAAAAATATTTACGCCACATCAATATTTCTGTATTTTTTTTTATAAAAGAACCGCATTGAAGGATTTTTTTACTTTTATGAAAAGGACTAAATCCCACTTTTGAGCATGTTATTCTAGCACCGGTTATAAAAAAACCTTACTTACTTACTTGTACCCAGTTTACGAGAGTCCACTAAAATATCGTGCCCATATTT
The DNA here is from genome assembly GCA_911728515.1 of Peribatodes rhomboidaria. Lineage (NCBI taxonomy): Eukaryota > Metazoa > Arthropoda > Insecta > Lepidoptera > Geometridae > Peribatodes > Peribatodes rhomboidaria. Next base: position 619,555 of record OU452184.1, on the reverse strand, counting down.
TATGGAACGTAACGGACAACCCTGTATTGTGGCTGGGAATGTCCTATCAAGTTTTATGGGTGGTCACTCTAGTTTTGATGGATGTTATTCAAAACTGGACAAAGCATTTCTGCTCCAGTCGCTGCGTTTGAGACAAATTGGTACTTTAGTTAAATTAGAAAATTATAGTACCTAATACAAAACAAAAACACAGTTTTTGGAAAAAGTTTACCACAACAACATAAGCCAACACAAACACGGCGGTGTAGCGCTACCAACTTACTCGTATGTGCTATACCTATCTATTAAAATCACTTTACAGGAAAAAAAACCAGTAATAGTTAATGTATGTAAAAACATGTTGTTAATGATTTCCTTCGATGTTTCAAAAGTTGTAGAATAAAAGTTGTTTGTCTTGATGTTCAAGACATGCATGTTAAATTAATGTCGGTGTGGTAGCGCCACATGCTAACTTTTGAAAGAACGTGTCATTACATTTATCTGAATTTCAACGTCAGTTACAATTGCTGGCCGCGGACTTAAAATATTCGGACACTTTGTCCGTTAATTTGATTTGTCAGTTGGTTCATTGCTTTTAACTCGATTTTTATTATGAATAAATAAATAGAATAGGTCGTCGTTTGACCACCAACTCGCCTGATGTTAAGCGACGTTGTGGTCTAAGATGGAGCACAATGACCTATAATGTACTTATTCACTCTAGCCTTGAAGTTTTGTAGAGTGAAGAAGTACAAAGACGGCAGTTGAGTAAGGCACTACAAGTGCGCTACTGCTCAGACCCGTCTTCGGAACGGTTACACCGGACTACATCCCGAAACATGACTAGGTCATTTCACGGCATAGCTTGGTCCGGTGGGTGGTAACTAGCCACGGCCGAATCCTCCCACCAGAGTTTGCTACCCGGTTAGCAATACCCGGGGACCACGTGTAGAGAATCAGAATAGAGTACATTTCTACGGACGTGGGTAGCTCAGCTCCCTTTGTGCAAAAAGAGGATAATATGTTACATGTGTTCGGGTGTATGCTACATACACCCGAAAAACGATGATAGCCTAGTTGGAGAAGGCCCGCTTTTCAAGTCAGAGGGAGCAGGTTCAAACCCAGCCGACGGCACGCACCAATTTGTTCATTGGGTGAACATAATATGTGCCTGTGTATGGCAAAAGGCTCGCTCCCCGTCACATTTAGGACTGAATATCGTCCGGAGAAGTGTGGGTGTTGTATTACACCTCTGCCAGCCCCTTTGGGGGAAAGGCGTGATGTTATGTATGTTACATGTATTGTGTATGTCTGTCTGCCTGTGTGTGAACGTCTTACCTAAATGGCCTGACCATTGCGCATTGTGAGGATTACAAAGTTTCGTTTCGTAGATAAAATTCGTCTTTCTGCCCGCTTTAATGTCATAGGTTAGGCCTTGAAGTCTCTTATATTTGGTTTTTCTTTATTAAACTTGAACAGGCTAATAATAATTAATTATACGTCATGTTTGTCCAGATTTCCATTAACAGTCTCGGAAATTAGATACCAGCTATTTTTATACGAGTATATTTTGTAGAATTGATAAGTAGCTTAGGTACTTAACAAGAAAATATAAAGAGGCGCCTCAAGCAATCATTTGAAGACATACAAATGATTGGTTGTAAGGCAATCATTTGCTTGACTGCTCGAAGAAAAAGTTTTAGGGTTCCTTCTTACTGTGATTCATAGTAATGGACACTAAATTTTATATTTTTCGAAATAACTAAATCAATTAAAGCTTATTTTGTCACTAAGCACCGCATTTAGAAACGTTATAATGATTATTTAAATAATCACTAAGTAAACATTTCCAATGGAAATGTGGTACTACTTTTTGTATATAACTTTATGATTTGTTTCTTTTCATTCGGCGGGGGGTATTGCTATTCCAAAACACAGGTTAATTCCTAGTTTGGATAGTAGGTAATGCTTCTCAACACTGATTTAAACATTTAAGGAATAAGCTTTATTTTTTAATTTAATAATATGTGACGTTTGTTGCCACAAATAAACTTTCATTTCATTTCAGTAATCTACCGTCTCTTAGTGGCGACGATTAATGTATAGATCTTAAACTAGTTTAACAAATCCATACTAATTTAATATAATAAAATCAAAAGTAATTTTGTCTGCCTGTTTGTAGGCTTTTCACGGCTAAACGCCTGAACGGATTATGATGAAATTTGATAATTAGTTACAGTATATCACGAGGAAGGTTTTTCGACACTATTTTCTAAATAAACGCAAACTAAGTCGCGGCTAATAGCTAGTACTTAATCAGTAAGTACTTTTATCATCTACGATGTGGTTTTGCTAGATAGTAATTGAGACATAAATTGTATTATCTCAGACTCAATTTCATTGGTCAATAACTGTCTTAAGCGCGCATTCGGGGACTCCTCGTATGCAGGGTAACAACTAATAGAAGTTAGTCATCTATACCTCAGTCGAAATACAGCACGCAGAAATTGCAAGCAAGTGGCCTTGACCAATACAATGCGAGAACAGAAAATCTCTCGCACGCCGCACGCGGATCCCATTGACTAATGAAAACGACTCTCGCATGCGACCCCAATGGCTTGCGAAAGCCCGCACGAATGCGGGCTCCAACGACCAATGAAAACGAGCCTAACTCTGATTCTTAATTTCCTCAACGTCTCAAGCCAATGTGGCCGAATAGGGAAAACAATTTCAGTTGCCCAAACGTCTTATCCCTTAAAAGTGAGCCCTCTTTTCACTCACGACTAACATTAAGGCCATGAATACAAAATCATTAGCTAATACGGTTCCCATCTCGATCTCCCATAGAAGGTGAATTGGGACGCACGTGGGTTCAACTTTCTTTGTCCTATCTCTATATGGGAAGGAATTCGGACCTTATTCTACTTAGGAATTGAATCTAAATTACAGCGAACGTGCTTATTCACAAATGTAAATGTTTTTGATGTGTTTATTCTTTGAGTTTTCTTAACGGACTCGGTATATTCTACAGTAAAAACTAGCTTTGCGTTGGATAAAGATTTTCTATTGTCATGTAATCCTAAAGAAGAGGACGAGGTCTTCTTTTTCAATGTCTTGTCTCGCTCTGATAGAGCAAAACCAGGGAAAGAGAAAGAGAGAAAGAAGACTGATAACCTATAAAATTGTGTAATAAAAAATTTGAGCCGAGCACAAAATTATTCCTTAACTTTTTATTTTAGTTTGGTAAAAAAGAAATGAAGTGTCAGTACACAGGCAGAGAAGTTAAAAGAATTGTCCAAACGGCCTGTAAATGCCGACAAACGTTTGAAAGAAGCCGTTAAATCTAAGTAGTGAGTTTACGACGACCCCCGATCGTAACTTAGCCCGTTCTGCCTCTTAAGTGATAAGCTGGAAGCGTGATAAGAAAATTACTAAAACGCGATAAAAATTACTTAAATATAGTATTAGAAGAACAAGTGGGTAGCCCTGGTGTTAGAGTTTATAGGTCTGCTGAAAGCTTTGTACATAGATTGGTGGTTGTTGTAAGGGAGCCTTTACAACGAAGTCGTCGACCAGCCGAGACAGACCGCCGAATTGATGTGTGCGCGTCAATTTCTTTTGAAATATGTCCGGTGGCATCAAGAAATATAGCCGCTAATATCATGTTGGCGGCTGTGAGTGACTTTGATGTGTAGTCTTCCTAATACAAAAAAAAAATATTGTATCCGCAATTTTGAAAAAATTTCAAAAACTTACTGAGAAAAAAATCTGTATACCTAATTATCAAACCTACTCACATTTATAGGACAAAAAACCAAAGCCTACAATTTCACGTGTCACCCGACTTACGGTAGCGCTAGGTTTTACGTCTGGGCAATGGTTATGTTTCTATTAGACTTAATAAACAAAAGGTACCTATGTAAACATAATGTAGGTAGGTGTAGTAGGTACGTGTCAACATTAAGTAAATTATTTTTAAATAAAAATGATAAAAATGTCGTCCTGCATAATACTTAATCGGAAATCTGAGACCGAAGAACTATAAAAACAGCTCATAAATAAGAAGTCGATTAGGGCATCAATCAGCCATAAACCAAATGGCACTATCCGAGTTCACACGATCTTTACGTTTTGTGTACATACGATAAACGACTCTCGGAGCTATATCCGGATTAAGACGCTGGTCAGACAGAAGAGACGGAAGACGAGGATGAGATACGGATGGAGTGAAGATATGGCATCTTTATGAAAAACGAGAAGGTTTTTACACAAGTCTCTAGTGATTTCACAGTTGGGAATATATTCTAATCTACAACGTCATTTCGATGTCTCTGGTTAGGGAACATACAAAAGTATTTAGTGATGTGCTATGCGGGAATCGAGTGGCCGATAGCAATCGCCACAAAGGGTTACGTCCGCGTCCCGTCTGCGTCCCGTCTTCTCTGTATGTGTTGCGTCGCTTCTCTTCTATACATTTTGTATAAAATACCTTTGCAGGGACGCCGCCGCGCCTGTGTCCCGTCCATGTCCCGTCGTCGTCTTACGTCTTTTCTGTCTAGCTTGCCACTAAGGGTGCTTTTTCATTGAAAGATGAGCGGTGAAGGGTGTGTAGCGAGAAAAAAAATCCACCAATAAGATCATTGAAGTAAATAAATAAATAAATGAAGTTACCTATTGTTGGATTTCTTCCTCTTACAAGTCGGGTGTGTACGCTGCCTAATGATAGAACTATCTATATCGTGAAATCAGTTCGAACTAAATATCATCTGACTAAAGCTGAGGTCAGACAAGCGCTATATCGGCTCGGCTTTTAACGCTGCATGGATCGATGCGTGATGTAATTATCGATTCGACCTAAAACCGCCAATCAAATTAGGCCTAAAGATTCTTTAACTTCATAATCATTATCGACAGCTAGCTAGGTATGTAGCCAGTTTCTCACTGTTCCATGGCCCTTAGATCGGGTTCAATTTCGTGATTGTATAATATCGTCGACGTCGAAACATTAATTTCAGTTATATAAGTTATAAGAAGTTCCTTGTACAAAATAAACTTATAATATTTATTTTGCTAGAAACTTCCAAACGATGCCTGTTAAGAAGTCAGGCTAATATAATATTATATTATGAAGAGATAAAGATTGTAAGTTTGTAAATTTGTATGTTTGTAGGTATCACCCGGAACTACTGGCCTGATTAAAACAAAACAATCTACACAAGCACTGAATGAGATCAGCGAAATTTAAAATCTGTTGAGTGAGCGACTGGCAAACTATGAGCGGATATTGATTTTCTAAAATTCGACCTTCGTTTAAACAACGCAGAGTTGATTATCGCACGTCCCAAACTTTGTCCTTGAATGACTAAAAATCGGTTTTCTGTAAGCAACGCAGCGTTGCTTATCGCAAATCACGCGACATTTTCCCTTATAACTCCATCTACACGATACAAATCGAACAATTGACTAAATCAGCAATCGAATTGCTGGTGCTGGTGCTGTCGTGTGGATAGAAAATATGAGATCCAAGGTCCGGGACGAACAGCTGACCTTGAGATTTGTCAATCTTTCTGACCAATCAAATTGTATCGTGTGGAAGGAGTTTAAGGAACGATGCGTTGCTTTCTACATTAGCTAGTAAACTTTACAATGTCAGCAGTTTAACAATACCTAGGTAGCATGTTTAGCTGGAGTAATCCGAAAGTTTCAAATGAGCATTAGGAGAGCTATAAAACACAAGCTGTTGGCGATTAGCGCTGGGTGTGAGCCAAGCTAATGCCTCACGAACCTTGGGGAGTAATGGGGGAGGTCAGAAACTAGCTCTTGTTCGAAATGAAATAAGTTGTCGGTCAGTAGTAGGGGCCTGATTCTGGTGAGAAAAGTCGAAGATAGACATGAGTGAAGTGACTTGGGAGAAGCATTTGTCTAAAACCTACCTAGTCACTAGCCCTTTACCATAAAGTTGTATAGCCTTGTAATAGTTAGGCACAATTGCTTTTTCACCTCAAGAGCCCGGAACAGTTTTGTTTATCGTTCAAAATCTGAGTGCAAAAGTGCATTTTAAACGCTGGCGTGGAAAGAGTTTTTAAAATTCGAACCCTAGAATAACCGTACTGGCCAGCACGTCTACATAAAAAAAACCACATAATTTTCCTCGCTGTGGTGAGGTGAAAAGTTGTGTATTCCGCTCGGCAGCAAAGTATTAAAGAACTCGCACTTTTGAAATCCTCGCTACGCTCAGGATTATATATTTAAATATACTCGTATACTAGCTCGGGTTTCAATACAAGTACTCGCGCCAAAAAATAACTTATAATCCAGTAATTTAAAATTCAATATAAAGAAAAAGACAAACCACTGTAAAACTATTCTGAGGCGTATTACAACTAAACAACGTTTATTAGTAATGCCTTCTTACTAATAAACGTTGTTTAGTTGTAATTAGGTAGGTTCGTATCGTAAAGGTAATCTACGTATTAGGTAGATTCTTTGATAAGCATTACGATTCCATTATTTTGTTGTTCTTCTTATATGTCTTGACATTAACTAAATGTAAAACCTACTCGATTAAATAATCTATCGACTTATAGCACGGATGCATCGAACAACAATCGATACTAGAGCACCGATGTATCGATTGTTTAACATCGTTAACACGATCCGACGTGCGGTGATTATGTAGTTATGCTATTGAAGCTGCGTTGATTGGTAAGACCTTGAACCAATTCGATCATCGCTGCAGTATAGGAGCATCCATGGCTTGTAAGTCTGTGGCTATTTATTACGTTCAGGAAAGGTTCAGAATTTGATTCCGTCATAGAATAAATCGAGTAGGAGAAGTAATTAAAATAAAATAATAACCACTACTAGAATTACTTACTTAGGCATTTTTGAAAAAAAAAACAATAATAATAAACGGTCGCGTACAATAACAATAATTCTAAAAAATGTAAACTCAAATTATTCAAATATTACTCCGTAATTCCGTATTCATAAATTTTTAAACGTGATTCATTCTTCCGATCGGATTTAAACTATATTCCTTATAGTTGATTGAATCAGGCGTTACTTTGCGGAAGTTCATCTTAAAATTAGATTCAAATATCAATTTGTATAAATTTTCTAGTAAATTTCATTAGATTAGTTTTTTTTTAAATAAAAATTAAAAATATGTAGAATAAAAATTTATATTCCTTGATGTACTTAATGCGACGTTTAAGCGGAATTACACTAGACATTGTCCAAGTAACAAGTCTATTCCTTATTCTAAAATTTATAAAAATAGACTGAGATTCGACAATTTAAGTTTGTTAATAAAATGCTTCAAGTAATAGTAAGAGAATTTTTTAGCGTAATAACTTTTTGGTCTTGCTACATTTTTGTGACGCGAAAAATGTCTGAAAACAAACTCCGATTGTATTTCAATAAACGTCATTAAATTTTCTCAGTAAACCGTTAAAATCATCATATCGACGCTAACTACTGCCATGTACATGACATTTAGCTGTATCACTGCAGGTACATGATTCGCACTTGGTCTTTCGAAACTACACAGCATCAGCGAGCATTTTAGTGCTTGCGACATCATTTTGCAGACTTAGGTACTGTTTTAGGATTTACTGTGAAATAGAACATAGGGATTGAATCGCACCACGATTAAATAACATTCATGTGATTAACACACCGATACGTGGTGCGATAGTTCTGATGGATTTTACTTAATCACGCCTACTAATTCACGCCGAATGGCTGATTGGATCTAGATGAATAGTAAGTAGGTTAGTTTTTAACCGCGGGTTTAATCGCTCAGTTAGTAGGTTAATATACTAGAATATAATTATTTAACTACCTCAATTATAACATTAATAATTAACACCAGATTTCGAATCAGACTAGTCTTGACCACATGACGTGAAATGTGGTGACGAAGGCGTGTCATTTGTAATAAACAGGGCTCACCGAGGGAAAATTCAAATCACATGTAAAAACTACATTAATGAAAAGAGGATATTATAAGGTTAAGAATTATTTGGAAGATAAAGATGTCTGGAGCCTTCCACTTCCGCCAAGTAGCCACTAATATTTATAGATATTACCTAGTTGTAAGCCAAAATTTGTGAGACTAATTTATTTATTATTTGAAAAAATAATGCCCCTCAGTTTCTTGCCTGTTCTTCTGAGTAGAGGCTTTTTATCCGAACAAGGCGGTCGAGTCTATATAAATAACTTTGACGTTCATAAGTGTATCTTTGATACCTAAATTGAATAAAAACATTTTGACTTTGACTTTGACTTTGAAACATGGGGTAAATTACTCAGAGTTAAAATGTTGTGAATTTCTAATATTGCGTTAACTCAAGGTTAGTTTCTAACTCTTGGTGGCGCAAGATGATAATTATAATTTTAACCTCTGATAAGCATTACATTCAGAGTTTTAAAAAACCTGCGACTTCGTTCGCGTTTGTTCAGAAAATAGTATCCAAAAACTTTCCTCGTGATATACTGTAACTATTTATCAAATTTCATCAAGATCTGTTCAGCCGTTTAGCCGTGGAAAGCTTACAAACAGACAGAATGACAGAGTTACTTTTGATTTTATGATATTAGTGTGGGTTTACTTTGTTTTCGAACCCTAGTGTGTTTAGGCCTAATAGTTTAGTCTACAGCGAGGCTAGTCTGGTCAGGCCTAATGGCACTTAACACCTCTAAATTATGGGCCGGGAAGCCATTTTGTAGCCGCGATGATTTGTGCAGCACAATTATTGTTATTAGGACAGTGTTTGAGGCCTAGGTGTTTAGCTAGGATTTAGGTTTCGATATGGCCTAGTTGGAGAAGGCCTGCCTCTCAAGCCAGAGGTAGCGAGTTCGAACCTAGCCGACGACACACATCAATTTGTTCATTGTGTGAATGATTATTACAATAATATCACGTGATATTTTTAAAGCTCGTAAATCGTCCAATCAGCAGCTAGCCTTCGCGCGTTAGCTTCCTAGCTATTTCCGTTCCAAATTTCTTACGAATCCAGCTATCCGTTAACAAACAAAGTCACACACCTTCGCATTTATGACATTAGTGTGATATGAGTAAGCTACCAGTACCACAGCAGCCGGAAGCCTAAAGGCGGAGACTGACTTGCAAGGTTTGTTTGTAATGTAACATTCGCAGCGAGCCTTGATACAAAAACACGATGTACCAAACGAACGGTCTAACGGACGTGGCACTCGAGAGGTACACTGTACCATAATCCGTAATGACGTCACTCGTCGTCGTCATCCGTCTCTTTCGAACTATTTGTAAATATGTATTTTATTTCAGTCTTGCTTGAGCATCGATTGACGTCACTGCGTGTCGCCCACGTGATCGGAATGCTATCTATACCTGGCGGAGTATATTATTATACCATGCACTGGACGACCGTTCGGCGTGTAACAAAAACTCAATACATTACAACCAAACGTTCAAAGTCATTCCCTTCCTTAACTTTTAATACCATCTCAATTTCCCATAACCCACTCTTTAGCCAGAGCAATTCGCTATAACGCCGTTACGACGTTCCCTATAAACCTTCTATAGATCACTCGCGCCGCTGTTTACGGTGAATGTAGCCGTTGGCCGCCCTTCGAACGACGTTTATGTAATTTTTATGAGGCGGGTAGGCTTTTGATGTGGTTGGAGTAATTTACAAAAAAATGAATAACGATATAATTTGTAAGTTTATTTTAATTGTAACTTTAATTTAACTTAGTTATTATAATTAGACTTGGAGTTAATATCATAAAGTAAGACGTCTGTGAAAATAGGGAATCACTTTTATTTGTCAAAATTATAGACGCACCAAAAACGCCGACAGCATCTTCCGGTCGACTTGATCTACTTCCTAACTTAACTGACTTAACTCCATTGCAAGGCAGGTACTATAGTAACGTTTGGTCAAGGCATCAGCAATCATAAGGTTTGAAGTAGCATAGATAGTCTATAAAGTCTAATAGTCTATCCTAACTAATAGTATAAATGCGAAAGTGACTTTGTTCGTTTGTATGTTTGTTTGTTTACTTGTTTGTAACGCTTTCACGCCCTAACTAATCAACCGATCATCACGATGCATACACGTTGTCTGGGATACAGAAAAGGACTTATGGTACTTTTTATCCCGAAAAAATAAACGATTTTTGTGGGACCGCGGGTGAAGCCGCGGGGCGCAGCTAGTAAATCTATAAAGTAGGAGCTTATAGACGACAAAATGCCCCTTCAATTCAGAACGCTAAATTGCTAAAACTGAATTAGCTAAAAATATACTTGTCTATGTTATTGATGCATATTTAGACAAGGACATGAATGCTTTTAGCGAGTTTAAATTTAACGAGTTAGCGTTCTGAATAGGTCCTAATATCTTCTTAAATAGATCTACGTTCGGCGGCGAACTTGCCTAGTACCAAGCAACAGTACGGTCGCTGCGCAATAAAATGTTATGATTGTACTTCTTATATCAAGAAACAATTTAAATAGGCGACGAATTCCGTTCTTGGAAATTACGCACTTGTTTTCATAAAATTTTAAATCAGTAGTTGTCTTTAACCGCCATGTATGTATTTCTGTCCGCCGTCGGCTCCTACACTATAAGGATGGTCGAAATCGTAACGTATCAATAATTAACTTTGTTTCACTAATTCTCAATTACTAAGCACTTGCGCAAGCGACTTGCTGGCAAATTAGTGCGTTCTATTTTTTGCGAGAGTTCTTGCGGTGGCCTGCAACAGTTGTAATTTGTATTTTAAACAGAGGAAGTTGAACGAAAACTTATTAGAAATCGATGATCGTTCGAATTCTTATCCTAAATAATCATAAATCCTTAAATTACTAAAACAGTAAAACGAGATTTTTTTGTTACCATTTCACGCCATAACTGCTCAACCGATCGTCTTGAAAATTTGCATACACGTTGTCAGAACACAGAGAATGGCATAGGATATCTGTCATTCCGAAAAATATGGGTGAAACCACGGCGCGCAGCTAGTACAACATAAAAAAATAACAAACATATTAGAGATAGATGCAAAAGGCGGTCTTATCGCTGATTGACATGTATTTTAAAGTTGAATTGTTGTTTTAACATTAGCCTAAGTACCTACTAACACAAACTCATTGTTTTTACCATTTGACATAGACAAGTGTCATTTTTAGAAGAGAAACAAAAAACCCGTTTGTAAAATATTGTACCCTTAATTAATTCCAAGTTAATAATCCTTAGTTTCCTTAGTAATTATTTCCACTATCAAGACAATTCGAATGATACCTCTGATTCACGTCGAAATACATCAAGCTGTTTAGGCTGTAGGGCGTGCCAAAGAAATCTCATACATACATAGTACATACCCACATACATACATACACTGGATAAATATAACCCTGCTTTTTGCGTAGTCGGGTAAAATGGACCAAGAAAATGTGTACTTAGTAGAATAATAAAAAAAACTCTTGAAATGAAGCGTAAAGTTTCATTTTAACTGGAGCAAATGTGATCAGCTGACTGTTTGCCTCCAGTTAGCCACCCTATATATTTTAAATGGAGTGTCCGAACCGGACAGCGCGTACTGTACGCAGTTTGCAGCGTACTTACCTATCGCTCTCTGACCGACTCAGTGAGCGGCCGATTCGCATTTTGTTTGATTCAGTTCGCCGGTTACTCAACATTTTGTATGCCCAATGCGCGACTAAGGGTCGATTTCACCAGTAAATACCTATAAACGCGATCAGCTCATTTTGAACTTGGTTTACGTGACAAACTGAGGTTGAACAGCCATTTTGCATTTCACCACCACAAACTAAACGCAGTTATATTTAAACCAAATTCAAACTCTGAACGCCCGATTTTAGGCGTTTTTTTTTCAATTTAACGCGTGATTTATTTTTTTGTTGAACTTAGTTCAATAAATCTCGATTAGTAGCATATATGGTGAATTCAGCCCTCAGAGTCAGTCGCTCACAGTTAGTCGCTCAGTTTGCTTAATCAGGTCAAAGCTTAATGCGAAATGAGCGTGCACTTTACTTATTACGTTGAAAACCTTCCAAAAAAAGATTTTTACATTTACCATAAAAATCATACTTACTTAGACATAAAAACCACTATAAAATGATAATAAACCGTTATTAAACCAACATTATCATAATGCTAAGCTAAATTTCATCTATTTCCGAATACAATGGACTGAATAACGGTTAAAATTTATTTCCAAAATTCTATTATCTTACTTTCGCAGACACTTCCGCTAAAGCTGTTACACTAAAAATAGTATGGAAATTTGGGTTTTATTTTAAAGGCGATAAAGGCCATTTTGAATCGAACATTTGAGTTAATTTCGAGTAGAGTTATAGAACAGTAGCTGTCGAAGGCAAACGGTGCGACGCGGGAATTTGAAACTATTTTTAATAATAGTCTTATTGCAAGGTGGTAAAGTTTAAAATTGCAATTTTTGTGTTAGTTTTCAAAAGTTTGAAATACTACACTTTTGAATATAAAGGTGGTTTAACGTTTCATTCTTTCATTGCCTTACTTAAAGTAGTGGATATTTGAAGAGTTATTAATCACATCACACTAAACTGATTAATTAGTATAGGTTTTTTCACATTTTTTCCTTGCATAGTTTTATTCACGCCGAAACGGCTGGACAAATCTTAATAAAATTTGACTCGACGTCTAAGCACCGCTATATTTCAGAGGCCTTCGGGCGGCCTAGAAACTGACATCAGGGCTGGCCACTCGGCCTATACGAACTAGCTTGCTTTTTTTTTATTTAATATAGTAGCAACATTTTGAAGGCTGGTTTTCTGCATCATAACAAACGACTTTTGGGACAACCCTGAAATCGCAAACAGAAATCAGCTGTTCCATACACAAAGTTCATTGACTGGCGACAAGATGTATGAAACAGCTGATTTTTGTTTTGCGATATCAGGGTTGGCCCCACTGTAAAAGGTGATTGCTATAATCTCATATCTTTAAATGAGCAATTCTTGTATATATATTTATATATATATATATATATAATTGGAATCTCGGAATCGGCTCCAACGATTTTCATACAATTTAGTCTGCTGGTCGTCCAGACAGTGGGGCACTCCATAGAGGAGTCTACCATGCAAGTTGTACGATTACTCGAGTCACATGTAAGTGTTTCTATTAAAACCCTGCCGCCAATCAGCTAAACTATAAAAATCACAATATCATGAATGCGTCAGTTTGAACGGATAGATGTTGGTTACTCAATCACGCCAAAACGGTTGCACGGATCTGGATGAGATTTGGCACAGGGATAGACTATAGTCTGGACTAGCATAGTATCTTTTAACCCCGTGGCGCGGCCACAAAAATACATTATTACATTATTGTAATATAAATTATTACATTATTGTAATAATTTATTTCAGTCACTATTATGAAATATGAAAAAGCATACATGAAATAGCAACACAGTCCCATTTTATCACAGACCTTAAAGTAACAAAAATATTCTCTAAACAATTGTTCTAGATTTTAGCTGGAAAAATCTAAAAATCAATGGAAAAAGTATACTGTCGATCAAGTAACCAACCACACAAACAGAGAGCTAAATCAAAATACATATGTTTATCCAGAGCTACTATGCCATGGAGAGATATGCAGATGCACAAGTTATTCTTGCCTTCTGCTTCCATTGACGGTTGACTTAGTAATTTTCAAATTATGACACTATGTATTTTTTTTAGTATTGTATATAATTTAATATTGATTTGACATTGATATCTTATATCTTTAAATGAGCAATTCTTGTATATATATATATATAATTGGAATATCGGAATCGGCTCCAACGATTTTCATACAATTTAGTATATAGGGGGTTTCGGGGGCGATAAATCGATCTAGCTAGGAATCATTTTTAGAAAATGTAATTTTATTCGTGTTTTATCGATAATCAATCTCAACTGAAAAATATGACTCTTCCTGACATCTATTGGCGAACAATAATACAATTTTTTGTGAGCAACTACGAGTAATTGCTTTAACGACACAACAGCAGATGGCGTTGTTAAGTAACACGAAGTCATTGAGTGTTTGCTTTGAGGTTAGACTAAAATCAATTGTTTATTATCCAAAAACACAATTAAAAAATTAAAAAAATACCGAGCAAAGCTCGGCCATCCAGGTACTGTAGATAATCAGCCTTTAAAATTATGCTTGTACTATTTCAAAAATAGCGGTGTAAAATTGAAATGGGAAATGAATACTTTTTCATTAAAAAATACGGTATAAGCCAAAAAACTGAAATCACAGAGCTCACTCACTAAAAAAAAACATAATAAAAACACTCAAAGCAATACAAAGTGATGCTTCAAAAATAACGAGTAAAAACAATTTTTAGTTTTCACAAACGAGTAAAAATATTTTTTAGTTTTTTCCTAAAAATCCAGGAATCATTTGCTAAAAACTTATTCAAAAACTACCAAACTGTAACGTGGAGTAAGTAAATAAATGCGAGCTTTCAAATCGAAAGCTCGCATGATCATTAGCTCGTGCCGCTTTGAACCGGCTCTATCCGCTTTCATCTGGAAATATCCGGATTTCGGTCCTTTTATCTCCACATGTATCATTTTCAAGTAGATTTTGTAAATATGATCGAAATAATAGATGGAAGAAGCGTTCAGCAGCACGAGTATAATTTCTAGTACACAGCGCGAGGACCCAGTACAACGACAAGCACACGAACACTTCACAGCTCCTTTGACAGTACCATGTTACGTGTATCAATAACAAAGATAGAGAGACGTACACGAGACTACAGCGAGAACAACACAACTATAACTTTTTCACTGTTGCGATTGTTTGTGACTACGGTGAATTGTGTGCATGCACCTAATTTACGTGGTCCATTTTAAGGTTCTCATACCTCTTTTCCGTTATACATATATGATCGAAGCTGGATAAATAAATATTTTTGATGACTATTTTTTTATGGTTTACCAAGTTACCATACTATGGATGTTTGTTACTCTTTCACATCAGAACGGCTGAACAGACCTGGATGAAATTTGGCACAGGGATAGATAATAGTCTAGAATAGCACATAGGATACTTTTTAACCGCGGGTGAAACCACGGGGCGCTGCTAAGTTAAATAATATTTGCAATAAATTGTAACAAAATTACCTTCTCCTCCATCTCTTTTGTATCCTTTTCCGTTTTTTTTGGGACGGGGGGGAAATCTTCAAAAAGATGCCCGGCTGCGTAGGGGTGCATCCGGGTTATGTGGGGGTTGACCCACTAAAACCCCCTCGGTAGCCAGCTTCTATGCTTAACAGAGGGGCACCGGGATCTCCATAGGAACGCACACCGATGCCCTCCTAACACGTTGCTTGAAGCACAATCCCGGACGTTGGTCCCTCATCCATCTTCCCAACGGCGCGGGCCACGCCGCGCTGTCGTCTTCCCTGGGCTTGTTTTAGAGGGTGGTCAGACCCCCTAGTCTGGCCACACGCGCCCAAAATCCCCTCTTAGTCGCCTCTTACGACAGGCAGGGAATACCGAAGCCGTACTCTAAAACCCCGGCTCCAGGGTTAAAGGGCTTGGACGTTCTGCTACGCCGCCCCGACGCCGTCGCCTTCGTGAGGGATCAGGGACCCTATTCGGAGATTTGAGATTCTTATCTCACTATTTCTCGTCCTTGTTGCTCTCGTTTGAAACGTCATAGGTGTGAGAGTGACCAAGATAAAATCTCATGTCATCTCACGCGCAGGAATAGCCCCCCTGCTCGCTCGCGCTCTCGCTCTGCGGCTTCCTTTCGCCCAATTCATAAAGTACTTAGGAGTTATCATGGATCACAAAATGACTTGGAGTCCACACATACATACAATTTCGAAACGAATAAGAAAATTCATTTTCGTCTTTAAGCTAATTCGCCCTGTGGCAGACAAGAAGTTACTGCTAGAGACTTATAAAGCTCTTTGCGAGTGTATTATAGGTTATTGTATCTGCTCATGGGGAGGCGCAGCTAAAACACACATGATTGAGGTGGAGCGTGCACAACGCGCTCTACTAAAAGTTATATTATTTTTACCTTTCAGATTTCCCACTACTGAACTGTATAACATTTGCAAAGTAGCTTCTGTTAGAAAAATATTCGCATACCAATGTATACGAAGGTATCATAGAGGTACAGAGCCTACCGTCAGCAACAAAAGACGTGACAAATACCCAGTACCCGGATACAAGTCTGCTCTTTCATGGAGACACTATAACCATATGGCCCCTATCTTCTATAACTTGCTTAGGACACAATTTCAAATAAACAATTTACATTCACACAAACTAAAAGCAACTATTTACGAATGGCTTCAACGGTATGATTACAAATCTTTAGAAACCATACTAATGAAAGTGAACTAAAGTCAAGTCAACCATGGATTCATGTATGAATAACACAATCAATTAACCAAACTCACGTACACACATTTATAATACAATTTCATAGTCATTCAACACACGCTGCCACTACATGAACTCATAAATCTTCGCACACGTACAACCTTACTCACACCACACTTAAACTACACCCTAAATAACTGAACACATCAATAATTGTAAACATATATATATTTATGTATGTATCTACTATGTATTTCTCATACTATATTGAATCATAGAAATAGTACCTCTAAATTGTAATATGTACCTAGTTCTGGGAAGGCACTGGCTGCTGCAACACAGCTCACGCTACGGCAGCAGACAGGGTCCTAATGTAAAATTGTGTACATGTATTGAAACAAATAAACATTTTGTATTTTTGTATTTTTTTTTTTAATTACCTCTTCACAGAATTTTATCACGGCCGTCCAGGCGGCTTTATCCGTCAGCATGGCAGTGACCATGCTTGATGGGGATAAGTCCTGTCCTACTTGTATCCTTTTCCCTACATAGAATAAAACAAAGTCGCTTTCCATGTCTGTCTCTCTGTCTGTATATCCGCCTACTCTTCCTATTCCACGCAACGGATTTTGATACGGTTATGCCCATCAGTTGCATAATTTTTCACGAAAGGTTTATAGGTGCCGTGCAAAGCCAGAAGAAAAACAAAATTCATACATAGGAAAGCATTTTTGTCGAAGCTGCTGCATAGACGCGAACATTTCTTAGCGAACATCAAAAATTTAATCTTACTTTCTAAACAAAATATACCTGAACTAGCTAATAATTTACTACAAAAAAACCCAGTAACTTTAAACAGCAAAGTCAGTTTTTAAAGGCTCCTGTCAAAATTCTTTCAGAGTTTCCAGCCATCGTAAAAGTATGAGAAATATTACGACTGTACTGAAATTTTAACAACATTTTTACGGATGTTTGAGAGTCTAAAGTTGTCTGAACTGATTTACATACTTTGTCTAGAAAATGAAGTCTTATGTGGACTTAGATTTTTTATTTCTTAGAAATTAATGGGTACCTACAATTTTAAAGTCTTACAGATTTTTATAAAAATTGCTGGGCCTTGCAATGTTATCGACCGAGTAAGCGTTAGTGGGCGAAGCGTCTCTGCTTCAGCTTCGACAAAAATGCTTTCGTATGTCTAAATTCTGTCTGGATTTCTGTCCGGATCTCTGTCCGAATATTTGTCTTGCTCTACAGGTCGCATTTCTTTACCGATTTTCTTGAAAATTTCTGAGTAGGTTCGATAATTCAATAGAATTATTTTGTCGAGTCAATTTTTAGACATTTTCCATAGGGAGGAAATATGTTTATCCAGAAAAAAATAGCATCTCCGCAAGTAAAAAAAAAATCCAAAAGTTGACTCAGCAAAAAATATTCTGTGTATTTATCGCTAACACCTCACCTCGCTACCAGCTCACGAAATTTAATGACAATCGGTTGAGGAATGCGACCTGTACATGAGGACACGCGTCGGTCTACAGCACATAGAGCCACTAGTTTTGAACGAAACGTCCAAAGATTGACATGAGAAGCAACAGGGGTTCGAATGTTCCAACACGCTCTACTGGCCCAATCTCCTCTCCTCTATCGTAACATCCTCTACGCAGTCAATGCCCATAAACAACTTATACTTTGACAGTCCCAATCTGCTACAGGATGCTCCAAATTGTACAGATACAGGATGTTGACATTATACTGTTGACAGACAGACGGATTAGAGTGATTCAGTTGTTAGTATCGAGTGCCTAGTTGATTGCTGTGAGATTCTAGGTTGGAATCGACTTCAGTCTGACGTCTCGTGACCTGATTCTGGAATAAGGGATGTTGTTTGTTTTTGTCTCTGTCTTGTTTGTGTATATTTTAAGATTGATAGGTTATTTAAAATATTATTATTATTTTATTTGAAAACATACAGTAATAGTAACAAGATTAAAAAATTAGACACCATTTATCAATTTTCGTATATTGAAACTATTTATTTTTGTGATGCTCATGAAATTAGAGAAACGCTGTTAACGTTACACTAAGAATATAAGACAGTCAGGGAAAAACAAGAAACCAGTTTTTAGTCATAATTTGTCTAATTGAATTCAAGGATGTGTTGAAGAGGTCAAAGCCGGGAAAGCCTACCGGTGTGTAGATTTTCTCTTAGGAAGAACAGTGACATGCTCTTAGGAAGAAAAAGCTTCGCCTGTAATTATTAGTCGTACTATATTGGGTATACACGGGGGTATCATTTTGTCGTAACAACGGCAAAACGATACCCCCGTGTCAATTCAACGAGCCGAGACGCTCGCTGCGAGCACGCCAAACTGTTGGCGCCTTGACTTGACGCTCGCAGCGAGCGCGTTCAAAGGGCTCAAGTAAAGGTCGATTTACATGAAACGAACATAGAGCTAGAGCTAGAACAAGAGCATTCTTTGGTAATCTTTTAGTGTAAACGAAAGCTAGACGTATCCATTTACATCAAACAAACACAGAGCTAGAGCTAGAACAAGAGCATTCAATCACTAGAACACAAGAACGCTTTGGAATGCTTTACGCCTGTTTACACTTGAAGAATTTGATGTAGTGGGGATAGAATGAGCATTCGCTCGTTTGGTGTAAATCGACCTTAACAGCCAGCAGGATCAAATGCGAGCGGCGAACAGCACGGCCGTTGTATTGATACAGCGAACTGATACGCGAACACGTTGCGTCACGACGTTACCTGTTTAGCTAGATTTATAGTAATTACCGTAAAGGCTTACTTTGTATTTATCAGTAATCGTTATTACCTGCTTAGATATTATCTGGTAATTGCTTAATCTATGAACTAGCAAATTAATGTCAATTTCCTTACAAGATACATCCGCCGGTACTACACCTTATGATCTCTCCTGGAATTACTTAATTGGATAAATGATAAAATAAAGCACGTACTCGTACACGTACACGTCATATTCAGTAATATCAAACTCGCTGCGCCCCGCGGTTTTGCCCGCGTTTCCAAAAATCGTTATATTTTCGGGAAATACGGGAATTGGAAAATTCCCATATGTCCTTTTCTGTACCCTTGACAACATGTCTGCAAAATTTTATGATGATCGGTTTAGTCATTAAAGCGTGAAAGCGTAACATACAAACAAACGAAAACACTCACTGTAACACACACACACATTTTAAATATTAGTTAGGATATACCTACACTAAAAAATTAACCCCAAATATCACCCTCTATTTTTTTAAAAGTCGGTTTAAATACATACAAACGTACATGGATTCTCCTCCTTTTCTTAAAGTCGCTTTCAAATAGCTTTAAGTATTCCTAAAAATATTATGAGTGGGTCCAGCAAGACTTTTATACTTGCCTACTCATGATTATCTCCACTGTGTACCATTAGTGGAGTTAACTAAGAATTCAGTACTCCGTAAAAAAAAGTCTGTACAAAGACAAAATGCGACCCGCGAAGGCCCACCTCTTAAGCTAGAGGGAGCGGGTTCAAATCCAGCCATTGTGTATACATTGTGTATTGTGTATAATTGTTCATTGTGTATACTATGTGCGTATTGTATATTGTATGTCATCTGCTACATGACTGGAGCCGGGTGTATGGCGCCAGGCTCGCCCCCTGTCACATTGGGACTGAATATCGCCCGGCGAAGTGTGGGTGTTGTATTACACCTCTGCCAGCCCCCTCGGGGGAAAGGCGTAACGATATGTATGTATCTAGAGTAGGTTCTCTCTCTTATCTACAGTAGGTAATCTGTGCTTACGTTTTTATGTTAATTTTATAAACAACAAGTTGAACAAATATTAGCTCGCTTATCAGCTAACTGCTGGTTGATAATAAGCACGTATAGAACTAGGTCGCACCTGGGGACAGCTGCTGAGGAAATATTACGGTGCCGGGCTACGCAGAACGGTTATACTGTACTGAAAGGAGCTTTTTGTACTAATTTTTAAATACTTTTTTATTGAATAGGTCATCTTTTAACCACCAACTCGCATGATGTGAAGCGACATTGTGGCCTAAGATGAAGCACGAAGACCTAGTAGATATTTATTCACTCTGGCGTTGAAGATACCTAGGTTGTAGTTAGTCGGAAAAACAGATGGTGGCAAACGATTCCAGTCCCTAGCCGTTCGTGTTTAGAAGGTGGAGGCGAACCGCTTAGTACAAGCAGGTGCTAACATAAGTCATTTCAATATAAGTCATTTTTAGGCAAGACAAAGATGTCTGGAGCCTTCCGCTTCCGCCGAGTAGCCACTAGTATGTATAGATATGAGTATTACCTAGTTGTAAGCCAAAATTTGTGAGACTGTAATTTATTTATTCTTTGAAAAAAATAACGCCCTTTAGTTTCTTGCCTATTCGTCTGAGAAGAGGCTCTTTATCCGACCAAGGCGGTCGAGTCTATTTAAAAAAACTTTGACGTTCATATGTGTTCTTACTACCCAAATTGAATAATAACATTTTGACTTTGGCTTTGGCTATGGAACCAATACTAAAATTGAAAAAGAATGCACGAACCAGCTTTTTCGTATATTGTAAATAAATAATATTAATAATTAATTAATCATGATTAATAATAAATAATATTAATAATTAATTAATCATGATTCATAATAAATAATATTAATAATATAATAAACAGATGATTTTTGTTTTGAGAACTCAATTTTGGTTTCATAATGTACTGAGGCCCGCATGCTAAAACGACGATGTCATTATCTCCATAAAAAGCTTTTTAACCGACTATACGAGGAGGTTTACAAATCAACGCGTATTTTTATATTTATTTTTGTATACATGTTAAAACCAGTTTTAAAGCGAGATTCATGACTGAGCGTCGTTTTAGCATGCGGGCCTAAGTTGACTATGCTTATCACTACAATAAGCTCCTAGCCCCGCCGTTCTGCGTAACCCCAGGCTTTATATCAGTTACACATAGGTTGGTAAATAGTTCTGATAGTGACGCATTGTTAATTGCTTTTAAGTTTACTTAACAAGGGCGTAAAGGAGGTGTTGATCTAGTTAAGGAAATGTCCGTTTTACTACTCATTTTAGCGTTCAATTTTGAATTTTCGCCAAACCAATTAACCAAACCAAACCAACCAAACCAACCAAAATAGTTTCTCGAAAATAAAAATGATTTCCCTAGTGTAGTAGTAAGTAGTGTAGTATTTATACTACAAATAAATTATGTTATGTACCTACTGCTTGTATAGAAATTTACAGTCCCGCTCGGCAGATGGCTTAAAACATTATCGCATTTCAACCACTAATTTCACAGAAAAGAAAAAGAAAAAAATATTAGGTTCTAGCTACGCTGCGCGGTTTTACTCGCCGTTAAAAAGTAGCCAATGTTTTTTTTTAAATTAGAATGTTAAGAAATTAGTAGAACAGCAAAGATCTAAAAAAAAGTATAATAACCCTGCATTATAAAAAGTGGGGATACCTACCATTGAAAAAAAACGTTCTATGTAATAATCGAGAAAAACTTGTCGTTTAATCGCTGGAAATTTACAGAACTACGTTCAAACAGTTTTTTAAGAAGATACTTTTTGTGTTTTTTTTTTCCAAAATAAGAATGATTTTCGAAATTCTTCTTCGGTAATACTGATTTTAGTTATTTTTTCCACCACCGATCATCACAATTCTTCACATCAAACTAGGCGCAAACATTTTTGTTTGTTTTCATTTGTTCATTGTTTTCGTTGATTTCGTATAATACCGGGCCTTAATCGGAATAGCTCCGGAGCTTACTCCTTCAAACATAAACTTCACTTCTTTAGAATATTAATGTAAACATACTTTTTATAAGTTTAGCGAGAGAATAAGACAACCGAAAAAACCTCTTAAACTAAATACTATCCACTCTTTGCCTAAGGGCATTTGTTAAACATTATGTACGTCTTAACAAGTAAGTAGGTACAATAATCCGATTGTATTGTAACAGCGGAAATCGATTCTAATTTGTAATTGTAAATTGTAACGGAATCGTAATTGTAATTTATTAGTTTTTAACAAGTTTCTTGTTATCTTTACGAGGAAACGTTGTCTGGTAATTTTAGGCAGTTTTTATTAAGACATCAAAGGGTTGGTCCGTCTGTCGTAATACAATTGTTTTATAGCTTATAAAATAACTTAAAATATAACTTTTAGGTCTCCAGTATGAAGTACTAGCGTTGTTAATCCTAATCTTAACTAATAATACTAATGGCTCTGTAAGAAGTAGACCTCGCTTCCGGCGTCTGTGCTCCTCTACAGGTTGCATTTCTCAACCTTATGAACGTCAAAGTTATTTAAATAGACTCGACCGCCTTGTTCGGTTAGTTCGAAGTATGTTTTAAGTATGTATGTACCTACATGAAGCATGCACTGAGTACATGGTACTGTACTGTACAAAGTGACCATAAAATGTGCCCAAACAATCGCGACAGTTTTTGCCCCGTCCCAGCGAGGTGCCCACGGAGCAGACGGATGTGATTTTTTAACCGGAGTTTTTATCTGAATTATTCACAGTATTATTAAAGTCGAATTTGTCGTCAGTCGGTGAGTTTGTCTCGGTTCGTTGACCTCGATTGTTCCAAGTTTTTGCCGCGGAACGGGATCGCCACCCGCGGGAAACTCGGCTAGGGTTGTCGACTAGGAGTTTCTGGAAGTGGATCCAAAAAAAAGAGCTGCTCCCGCGTTGTTACCCGGATTATAAAGTAGACTGTGTCATTTAAATACTTATTTTTGCCAAATTTTATCACGATATGTTTAGCCGTTTCGTCGTGACTAGCTACTTAACTTCGGTTAGATAAAGAAACAGATTAACAAAATCAAAAACAACTTTTGAAATCATAACAGTAAAGTCATTCCATGTTTCCATATTTTTTCATAATAAGTAATTAGTTTTTGAATAAGTAGGTACTTACCACAAAAAGATTACTTACAATTTTTTCTATTAAAAATAATATCCTAAGTCAATTTTATTGACGTAAGAAAAGACTGCACGTATCAGCCACATACAATACACGTAAATTATTTATGTCTTACTATTAATCTCACGTAAGCTTACCATTACTGCAATATATTTGCATCTGCAACGCCTTAGCGAGAATCCCTTCAATGTAGTTGTTGTTCTCTCCACGTACCGTCTATGATACCGAGAGATTTTGCTCGGCGATTAAATGTTTTCCTCGCTAGTTTCCCACCGTTTATGGTTGCTTAACTTGCTTATCCACCAAACTGTGTGGAGCAAGCTTAGATAAAACTTAAACGAACAATAATTTAATTTAATGTACCACATAGGTTAACATAGATATTTATAAACGAAAAACTCAGACATAGTTGTGATTTGTTTGGGAGGTATTATTTTCTTTCAAAGTAGTTTTGTTGCGTTTAGCTTTAACTTTTCGAAAAATTCTGACATTTCAACTCGAGCTGGCCTTAAACACTCGGAGGCTGCATGCTTTTTGCGCTGCTATAAGTTTAAATTAAATAACAAAGCCTCACAAATCATATCAATTAAATAAAAAAATACCTTTAAGATAGCCATATCAAAATATGGGCATGTCAACACGCGCTCCTTGACTTTTACAAAAATGCAGTTTTATCATCACTGGCGTTAAATGATTAAAAACCGTTCTTAACAAGATAACAATGTTAAACGCGTGTAATAAAAATACAAAAGTGTTACAAAGTAGGCCGTGTCAACACGTCATAAAAAATGTTTGACACGACACGCCCCTCGATTTAACGGCTACAAGAAATAAAAGCAACAAAAGACGATCTTTAATCGTGAGTAAAAAATATGATAGCTTTTACGCCTCGGGCTTCGATCGGAGATAAGCTCGTATGATAGTTTAGATGTCTGATCATTTCTTTTTGTTTATCAACGCTTCTTCTGTTCTTGAAGACAAACAGTCTTTTTGTTCAACTGTTGAAATGTTTTTTGTTGTTAACAACATTTGAATCGGTATCACATTTTTTGCCAAAAAAGAAAGGTTAAAAAAAATTACAAGTAAAAAGCGTCAGAATTTTTTAAGCATTTAAAATGTAAAATAGAAGTAATGTAATATAATATACGAAGACTGTAATATACTCCTAATAAAACAAAAAATAAGATAAAATTTAGAAACTTTTTTTTTATTCTGAATGCTTTGTCACGTTACAGAAATCATTAAACCAATGTACTTTTTAAATATAACATTTTGCTGTTGATTGTCTTAAAAAAACCATACTTCAAATTTTCAACTTTGCAACAGCTATACTAGGAATTGGATACACGTAAGCCTTCTTTTTTTTCAAAGTAGCGACAGCCCTATCTCAAGAGGCAAGCGAAATACCTATACATCCCGGTGCCGCGTTCCACTGCTTTCGTCGCTCACTTGAACTTGAGAATTTTAATCACCCACTCAGTGCAAACACTGCGCCGCTTGACATACATGTCATATTCTATAGGAGCCAAGAGGCAAGCATTCCATTCCCATACGGAATATGGAATGCCGCAGACGACATCTAGCAGGTATTTAGTATTTTGCTAATCACAAATCTCGATGAATCAGAATCCCAATATTCGAATAGCAAACATGCTTTAATTGAATTAGGAATTGAGATTGGATAGTTTGCTAGCACAGGCAAAATATCCTAAATAAGATGAGTAGAAACTTTAATTTAGTGGGCCAGAATTTGGTTTATTAGTTGCTTTGCTTAGTAAATTGCCGGTAGTGTAAACTTTAAGTCAAAGTTGTAGAAGTCAAAGAGTGACTGAACTGAAAATGAAGATAAATACTAAAACTCTAAAAGAAAAAGTAAGTTATTTGGTAATCAATATCTGCTTGCTGGTATCAATTACTCCCAATTGTAAAAATTGAGGCGAAGGTCTTGTCCACAAGCAAAACTTTTCTTTTCCTGAGCTTAAACGTGTAATGTAAACGTACCCACTAAACGTATCTTTTGAAGTTAGAAACTTCAACAAATGAATAAAAGCTTTTCAAAATAAATGTTACATTACTCTCTTTTTGAGAACTGTAAATACGAGTATGATTGTAGTACGTATTAAGAAAGTGATAAAAATCGGATACAAAAGCACTACGTAGCAAATCAAATCAAACCACTTTGTTTCAAAAGTATGCTGAGCTCAAATCAGTTAAGAATTTTCCAAAAGAAGAATTTAATTAAACGGAATCTAAAATATGTAATTTTGGGAATGGACAAAGATGAAATCATTATGTCTATTTCCAAGAACGCTACTAAGATTCTTACTAGAGAAACAAAAAATGTAGTTGATCGTTGATTCGTGGTTTGTGAGTCACATAGCGTCCGTGATTCGAGTAATTGATTCGATACGCACGTGGTTACGGCTGAACCAGGCCCTTACTACTCGAATACTCGTGAAATCGAATGATCTCATGCTGAGTTGAAAAATAGTAGGTTTTATTCAGATTTTTACAGACGTATCTTTTATAGATACGTGTTTCTTCCGTTTCGGTAGTTGGAAGTGTTGCTTATTGACTTTTGTTGCTTAGTCCCGATGTTTTCGGGAATAACTTTGGAGATTAATAAATTTAAATCTTCAAAGTCATTCCCGTAAACATCCAGTTCTCCAATTAAACTTTTTTGAAGACAGTTCGAACTTTTAAACTGAAAATGAGGCCAGTTTGTTAACCGATTTACTTTGAACGAAGTTTTGCTACTTGAACGTTTTGATCATAAATTAACGTAACTTTTGTTTGTACTAAAATTATGATAAACGAAAAAGATAACCCCAGTAAAAAAATTATACGTTCAAGACAGAAATTACAAAAAAGATTTTATGATAAAAAATGGTGAGAACAGAGTGTTCTTTTGTTTGCTCTACCAATAAAATAAACACAAACAAAGAACAACCAACACACAAACATGAGAATTTAGCACAAAGCAAACAAATTCCACACTCAAGATGACATAATAGATAGACGATAAAAATCACACCACGCTTCCTCTTACAGTTAGCCCTTAGGGTCAGCGCACACTGGCAGGCGGCGGGACTGGATTAAAACTGTTTTGATAAATATTTTATCTTCTATTTTTAATGTTCAAATACCAACCTCGGATATCAATAAAATCAATCGCGACCCTGACATTCCGAGGTTAGTCTTTGAAAATTAAAGAATTTTATTTTGATTGAATTTAATTTAATTCAATTTTAAATTGATTATTAACAAATTATTTAGTAAAAAAAAACCCCGTTTCCTACCGTCCGCCAGCATACGCTGCCCCTAACAGCGAGCCCTAAATACTTGCGTACGCGCTTGTGTACTCTGATGGTAATCTCTTGATATGCCTTCCTACGTACGTATATGGTTTGATGGATCACATTTAAAGAGTTGTTTGAAATTTTAAACCAAGGGCTTCATGGTTAAGGTTACGTAATACTTGTTAGATAGCTCGCCTTAAAGTCATTTGAATAAAAACTGGCGTTGCATGCCTTTAGTTGGTAAAAGCAGAAAGTCGTAAAAATCTAAATAAGAAAAAATATTTTAATTTCCTTGCGACGTATATTGGATGCAAAATGAACTTGCGTTTCAAAAAAGTAAGTAATCAAAATTTACAGCATATATAGCCCACGATGTATGCAGTGATTTATGATGATATTTTATTTTTGTTTATGATGTTGTGATATTTAATATTTTGAAAAAACGAAAAAAATCAGTTTGTTTTCAATTTTATTTTAAGCTTGAGGAATTTTATGAAAATGGATCATTTGACCCAGTTTTACTAAACCTTATGACATTTTAATTTTAAAGTATTGAATATTATGTTACATTTTGGCAACCCTACGAGCACACAGAGACACGAATCTCGTGGGAAATGTAATCCATTCACGCAGCGGCTAGATTTGAAATTTTAATAATTGACAACCTTGAACTGACGAACGTAAGACTTACTTTATACTACTTACGTTATTCATGGAACGGTCGGATATTAGAATAACTTGATTCGAATTATTTCAAATATTTATAAATGAGTTTTGGTTTATTTTAAGCGATTGATTTTTGTTTAGTAGACAACGGACAATGATTCCGTGCTGAGTTTAATTTGAGAAATGTCTGTCTGAGATGGAGCACGCTTGCGTAGGTAAAACCGATTTACTCGAGACTTGAGAACAAACAATATTTTCGTTAGGTCAAAGGTTACTAATCGGTCCTTACTTAAGTATTCTAAGCCTTTGTATAACTTATTTCTACTTTTTTAAACATCTCAGAATCCAATTTTAAAACTTATCCACCAAAATTTTTTTTTCCAACCACAACTTTTAAGTGTGTCAAAACCTCGTCAAATTTTCCCGTCATTATGTCCGCTTTCGTCCCATTGTGGTCGATACTTTCGACTTGATACGGTTATTTTAAAACAAAAGCCCGAAAGCAAGGGCTAGTGAAGCCGATACTCATTGTATAACAATACTCTATTGTACTGTACCTTTGAAAATACCGCTTCGAATGAAAATAACGGTCACAACGTGATTTTAAAATTAGAACGTCATATTTACAGAAATAGACGACTGTAATGTTATATTTTATGAGATCTGGGTTTCTGATTGTAGCTATGGTACTTATAAATTGTTGAAAATGAAACCAAAACCAAGTGATTCAGCTCGCAACAAAATGCTATGTTATCCATGTCACAAAAAAATACACTGAGCTGTTTACCTCTTATTTTATCTATTAAATCACTTTGGCCATCTAAATTGCTCTTTTTATTAAACTTTGCTTCTCCGAGCCAGATTTCCGGAATTTTTTAATATTATCATCCCAAGTAGACCACTGGGATTCCGATTTTATTCCGGTACCCAACCCTACCTATAATAAATTTAGATAACAAAACAGTAAACATTTCTTCGTCACAACCAATTTAACAGCGATAAAGATTAAAAAATCAGATAAAATAATTCTAATTTCGGTCCCTACATTATTCAATTAGCCGAACGACCATTTCTAATTTCCCTCACAAAGTAATCATGCACCATATAATTAGCTCCCGCCTACGTGGCAACCCTAATAACTGTTACTTAAGGTGGGTACTCACTATAGAACGTAACCGAAAACGTAACTCGCTGTTACCGAAACTAATAGAAGCAACTATTACTAAAACAGTACTCGCTTAACAAAGTATCGATAACTGATCAAAGTCAATGAATGATTGAATTGTAAGCTTTAAATCGTACATGTACAAAAAAAAGGATGATCTCTCACAGCCTTCGCCTTGTGAGTAATAAAATTAAACACTACTTTAAAATTTTACTACACCCACATTTATTAAGTATGTACAATTTACTCGTATATTTGTGTACAATAATTTTTATTATCTTAATAACGAGAAAATTCACTTTTAGGGTTACTTACCAAAATGGTAGTAAGAAACCCTTTATGGTGAGACTCCGACGTCTGTCTGTGTGTTAGCGCCGATTATTTTTTAATCAACAGGCTTGCACTTGGTGGCCATTGCGCCTGATATTAAGCAGTGATGCGGCCTAGGAGAAACCAATTTACTCAGTCTTGAATATAAATATTACGCCGCATCCAATGTTCATTTGACGCCTCGGTGGCTCAGTTGGTAGTGAACCTGCCTTCTGACCTTGGGGGCGTGGGTTCGATTCCCACCTAGGGCAAACATTTATGCGATGAACATTTGTGTTTGTTCTATATCTGGGTGTTAATATGTAAAAAAGTATGTATTTAAAAATATCTAAGTATGTATATCAGTCTCTGGCAGCCATAGTACAAGCTTTGCTTAGTTTGGGGTCAGGCGACCGTGTGTGGAAGTGTCCCGAAATTATTATATTATTATTATTTATTGTCTCAATAACCCGCACACGATTTTCAAACTTTAGAGTTAAGAATCTTAAGTTGTTGTAGTGTATAAAGGCCTTAATGAAGTTTCGGCTACGTGGCGCGTGTCAGCCCTAATAACCCTGTAATGGTCGCGGCTCGCGACTGCGTGGCACAATTGACCCCTGACCCCGGTAGGGAAGGGTTAGCTCTAGATTAGACTCAGGAAGTTAGGGTAACAGGTGGAATACTCTTATAGTTGTTTACTAAAGTTGACTACCTATTTGGGTAGACAATGGGTAGTCAATTTAGTAACGTACTCTATTTAGTAACTTTGGCTAGTATTTTATTGACTAACTATTATGATAGTGGTAAACTAGGTAAATGTTGTAATTGTTTTTTGAACTAATAATTGAGGTAAGTTAGTAAGTTAATTATAGAAGATATTTTTGCTAGATTTAACATAATAATTAATATAGATCTGTCAATTCAAATTAGAATGCAGTTCTAATTTTAGGTCAAAAGTGCGTATTCTACCTGTAATATAAATTAGAAAGCTGTGTGTGTTGGTTTGTTACTTCTTTGAACAGGTGGACGGATTTTGATAAAATTTGGTATGGAGATAGGCACCTGGATTCACATAGATAAGTAAGTTTTAAATAACATATAATTTAATTTTACTTGATTGTTTTTTTCTAAGCTAAGGTTTTAATTAGTAGACTATTAACAACAATTCCATAATACATAATAAACAACAATTTTAAGACTGGCATGCTAGGAAATAAATAAATCATAATACATCACAACATACTATTTCAATCAATATATTTCCTCGTAAAGAAAAATAAATCAATCATAAATAGCTCATATTACTAACACACGTAAATTACTGCACAATAAAAATATAATTATGTAAATAAGCTTAAGTACCGGAAAGGTAATTTAAATAATTGTTTCTCTGTTTCAAGTCAACTTATAGAGCGGTAAATTGGTTATTTCTTTCGACATAATACAAGTCATATTGTGAAGCACTGTTCCTTTTCACTACTGACAGGCTAAGCGACCGACCATAGCTCACTTGATGCTGTATGAAGGTCGAGAATGGTAAACACGCTGAAGGGGTCATCTTCACATTATCTTATTTGCAGTACGCTAGTTGAGCTATAATTGGATAATGGTTTTTTGACAGGTAGGAATCCACTTTTTTCTATTTCACGGGCATAGCCACGCCAAGTTAGCATACTGCAAATTGGATAGTGTCATGGCCGTCTTAGTAAAAATGGTGTGTTAAGTAAACAAACATAATTATGCTGCGGCTACACTATGGTCATATTTGCACCAACCAAAACTAAGTCTTTGGACCAAGACACCAAAGTTATCAGTCTTTGGACACCTCAATTGATTTTGAAGTTTATGTTCACGCAGTAATAAAGTTCTATATTGGCCATTTCATATCCCCTACTAAGAGTCCCTATGATGAGGCTGTGTAGTGTTGAAATTTTTTCAAGCGCTTGTTTGAATAGACTCTACATAACATAATCATCACACCGTTTTCCCCGAATGGTTGGCAGATTTGTATTACTACACCCACACTTCGCTGGACGATATACAGCTCCAAATGTGACAAGGGGCGTGTGCTATACATCGAACACAATTTATATAACAGACCAGCTGTTATTTTCTGGCTTGAGAGGCGAGCCTTCTTCCAACTAGGATATCATCGCTTCAATTCGATTCTATTTCGATTACATTTTAGCCTCTAATTAGGTAAGTAGGTACTCCTCTACATTTTTGTCGGACAGATCTCAAGATTTTAACTCAAAGTATCCTTCTCGTAGAAACACTACTAATCGTTCACCTTATAAGGCAATGACCTCAACTATTTTGACATTGAATAGTTCGGTTACGCACGAACATTTTCCGCATTTTTTTTCAAATCTAGCCAGCCTTCCGCCCACGACTTTACCCGCATCTCTGATTACGCTACACGGCACTCCTCGTAAACGCAATACGGTGATTCATACGGTTTTTATTCTAATGCCAAAAATATTTTCTTTCATTGTGGGAGTCTTAATGTTCCCGCTCGTTCGCGTAGAGAACTGTGCTCGTTCCTGTTTCTTGGTCACCGTTGACCATAGCTTTTCTGGTAGATTCATGGTGGCGATAAGACCGCCAGATGTCGCACAGTCAGCAGTTTTGTAGTTTTTAGTGTGCAGATTAGTTTATTTATTTATCTATCACACTAATTATACTTCACATTAATGTTATGAATACGAAAGTTTGGATGAATGTTAGTTACTCAATCTCGCCAGAACGACTGAACGGATCTGGAATAAATTTGGCACAGAGATAGACTGTACTCTGGAATATCATTAAGGGATCTTTTTAACCGCAAATAACACGACAGGACGTAGCTGTTCCATAAAATTGCCATTAAATCTTTTCATGCCCTCTAATTACTATGTTTCACTGGAAATATTTCAACCCGGAAGTATTAACGTTTGTATGTTTGAACACTACTGCAAAGCCTTGGTACTTTTCAGACCACAAGATAGTCCTTAACCACTACACCAGTTACTATTATATACATTCCGAGTTAACTAACTTCAATGGAGGCTAGTACGACTCGAAACCACTTGTATTGCTAATGGTGTCCAAATATGGGAGACCAAGGCTTTTTATCAAAACGCATCATACTGATATCGGATATAGAATAGATGTGAATGTTTGCAAACGTGTTTGTTCCTACTCAACCCTATAGTGGCTGAACAAGTGAACAGACTTGATGTTCAGATAGTGTAGACGTTTACTCCATTACTAATAAACGTTTTATAGCCTCGGAATAGCTATTCCGTGAATTGTTTTTTCTTTCTGTAAAATTTTTGAACCCGATTGAAAAAATCATAACATTGTGTAACTATATATTCCGCAATACACAACGTTTATTAGTAATAGGGTAAAAGTCCACACTATCTGAACATCAATTCTGTTCACTTGTTCAGACATTATAGAGTTGAGTAGAAACAAACACGTTAGTCCAAAAATGTGTTGGTCCACCCACAGTGAACACGGCTCTGTACATCCTTTCCTGATAGCCCTTGCATTGGGTCGACGATTCTGTAAATATCAACTATGGATGCGTTTGGCACAAGACCGGGAAGAGTAGTACGAAAGTGCTAATAGAATAGCAGGTAAAACCGCGCGCTGAGCTTGTCAACCGTCAGACGTTGCACAAAAAGTGTATGTAGGTAAGTGTACGTATACAATGAAATCATCAGCTAGTAACATGACGTGATACTACTATTAACACAACGACGCTAAACTACCAGCGTAAAGACGATAATAGTGTACGAGACTGTATTTACAAAAACCGGCCAAGTGCGAGTCGGACTCCCGCACAAAGGGCTCTATTATCTATAAAGAAACGGCAAAAAAATCACGTTTGTTGTACGGGAGCCTTTTAAATAAATAAATAATAAATAAATTCGGGACACTTCCACACACGGTCGCCTGACCCCAAACTAAGCAAAGCTTGTACTATGGCTGCCAGAGACTGATATACATACTTAGATATTTTTAAATGCATACTTAAATACATATTAACACCCAGACATAGAGCAAACACAAATGTTCATCGCATAAATGTTTGCCCTAGGTGGGAATCGAACCCACGCCCAAATATTTATTTTATTCTGTTTGCAAAAAAAATACACCGTCTGTGAAAATTTCAACTGTCTAACTATCACGGTTCATGAGATACAGCCTGGTAACAGACAGACGGACGAACAGCAAAGTCTTAGTAATAGGGTCCCGTTTAGTCCTTTGGGTACGGATATGCGCTAGGCAAATTAGCTCCCACTGTAAATACAGACGCTCTACTAACTGCGTACTACGGCCTAGTCGAATCCATTCTAAGATATGGTGTTATTTTCTGGGGCAACTCAACTAATAAAGAGGTCATTTTTAAAAGGCAGAAACGCTGTATTCGTGCTATGTTTACGCTTAAAACCCGAGATAGTTGCAAACCATACTTCGAAAAATACAAAATTCTTACACTTCCGTGCCTATATATTTTAGAGACAGCCATATTTGTAAAAAAAAACCTAGAGCGATTCCCCACACTGTCTCAGACTGTCGATAGAAACCGACGCGACCAGGACAAACGTCGCAATCACAAAGGGAAGACAGCCCTGATGAGAAATAATATAGTGTGTATGGGACCTCTGATCTACAATAAGATACCAAAATCTATAAGGGAACAGAATTTTAACCTGTTCAAGAACAAGCTAAAAATATTATTATTGATCAAATGCTACTATACTATTAATGATTATTTGAATGACAAACTTTAATGTACAACTGACATTTTTATTATCTATTCCCTTATTTGACATTGGTGGTTTTAATATTATTTTATTGACATTTAATTCTTACTTTAATTTTGAGATCAACTGTTTTTTGTTATTTAATTTGTTCCTTTAATTGTGTATATTAATTTAATTTGTACAATTTTGAAATTTTAATTTTATTATTTTGACGAGCATAGTGCCATCACTCTGACATTTGTACGCCTATCCGGCACAACATGCTTGAGCCTTTTTGTGTCAATATTCCAACATCTTTTATATGACCATGTTGTATGCAAATAAATATTCTTTATCTTTATCTTTATCTTACGGAACCCTAAACCGTCAGCTGATTCGTCGAATCGGAGTTAAATTTACAAAATTACAGATTAGTGCAATGTTGAAAGACAAATTTAATTTCGGTTTGTAATTAGTATTTTGTTGACTAAGCGACGCGAGGTTTCCGAGTCTGAAATATCTCAGTATTCGTTTGTTCTACGATAACTTGATTATCGTCTATCCGATCTTTATCAAATTTCGCAGGCGAATAGTTCGTGCAAATGTAATTTTTAAGTTTAATTATGAGCGAAATCAGAAGAGGAGTTATAGAGATAAGCAAAGTCTCTGTTTGAAGCGAAATCGTAGTTTTACAACTCATTTTTGTATGGGCTGAGTAGCAATTTAATAAAAAAAACGACAGGATGTTATAAATTTGACGTGTCTGTGTGTATGTGTGTCTGTCTGTGGCACTGTAGCTCCGAACCGGATGAACCGATTTTGATTTTTTTTTTTTTTTTAAAGGTGAATAAGTCAGGAGTGCTATTAGCTATGTTTGATGAAAATCAGTGTTGATGAAAATCGGTGTCGGGGGTTTTTAAAATTTTTATTTTAGTACTTGTATTGTCAGAGTTTATAGACCTCCCAAAAGTTTTCTAGGCGGTCTCACGCTTTTTAGTTTAGGACAACTTAATTGCAAGACAGAAAATACGGAAGAGCTAAGCCTATTAATTACAAGGAACAACTAAGTACCTTATGGTATTGTTTACTATCAACATGTCTAAATACCACTTTTACTATCCAAATTCGTACCTGACAGCGGTTTTGTACTTATGTCTATTAATAAAATTTGTGGTCATACATCAATAAAAATAAATAAAGAACTCACCTAACAAAACGCATGTATGAATGGGCATGCCTCGTATGCGCTTACGCATAACGTAAATCCATTGACACAATCCCTACATGAATGACGAGAAAACAACAAAACCTTTTTATCACCTCTCTTTGAGCACAATCACACACATGGCACTTGCACTTTACAAAAAAAAAAAAACACTGGCCGTCAACAATAAATCAACGATAAAAAAAAATCGCGGGAAATTCGATTTTAGAAATGAGTACACTCGCGGTTACAGGTGTTACGTATTTGTTTTCTTTTTTAAAGTTTGGCACAGGGCGCTCGCTCATGCGGCCAGCTATACTGACTAGCGGCTCGGCTGTCCGTCGGTACGTCCCGAGTCAAGCTTGCGTAACGTAACGGGGCATAGAGTAAGTAATGCTGTGTACAGAACGGTTGTGATGAATACACGGTAAATAGGCTGATCTGTTTGCTGAGCGTATGGGAGCGTGTGTTAGTTTATAAGATGGGACGTATTTTTTAAAATCATGAATATTTATCTTTTTAAATAGATTTTATTTCGAGTTCGTATGTATATTGTTTGATACCATTTAAAGTAAATAAATGGTAATTAATGGTAATTAAAATAAATACCATACAACTTTATTGCACACCAAAAACTACATGTTAGTAAATCTTAAAAACTAAAATAAATTTTTCGGCAGTACAAGAGCGACCTTACTGAAAAATAAAAGCGAACAAAAGCCTAAAGCGATTTTTTCCAGGTAACCAGGTAACCAAACTTTAAATAAAATATTTGCCACTAAAAATATATCGTTTTAGGAAAAATGAAATTTGCGGTCACTGTGGTCAGTGATTAAATTTCCAAACGAATTAAACTTCGTGGTTATGATACTCGTAATTGCTAACTGAGTTATTTAAATGTAGTTTTAATATTTCGATATCTTTTAAATTATTCTAATCATTTTTTAATATTTTAAAAAATCATTGATTTAGGTAATTACAAGTATGCCGTACCAGAATTATTCTAAGATTCTCATAGATGACATTTCTTAATACTTTAAATTTATTCTGAAAATGTTTTACACTGTCACACATACACGCTGATTACTTGCTTATTCTAATTTTAAATTTTTGTGTCAACTTTGAATTCGATTACCTTCTCTTTGCTTTCTAACTATGTTAGCGCCCACACTAACCGATCAACATGTCACATTCTACAACAATGGTCGTATATATCACTTGCTTTACTGACTATAAACGGTTCTATGTTCAGGAGTCGAACTTAGTCTGTGGCGCCGCCGCGTAGGCTGCCCAGATGCGCATACGCAAGTGAATAATTACTATGTATGGAACTTTTTGATTGTATTTATTAAGACTTTTAATAATTTGTAATTGTACGGTACGATGCATTGTTTTAATAATTTATGTATTATGATTAATAATGTTGAATAAATTAAGCCAGTTATAGTTACATTTCTGTTAAGCGGCGTTAAGAGTGTGGTTAAATAATAATTTTGTAATAACTTACTATAAATATTATTAAGCTTATCTTGTTAGAATCCAATTTATGTATTAGTTGAATTGGAATTCATGAGGTATCTCTATTTTTATGGACCCCATTTCTGGATCGTAACGTTTTTTATGTTATGTTATAAAATATGTAACGTCCATCTTAAAAAGGCCTAGTTTTTATTGAGTCACCATTCAACGCAATGTGAAAGATATTATACTCCAATTCACTAATCTAAACTTATTTATAAGTGTTAAGTAGTCATTTCCGGTTAATATGAGAATCTGTTAGTTAACAATATCATAGAACGTTCATTACAATAATTCTTACTTACATAAATTTTAAGGAAATAAAGCATTATTATTATTATTATTAATATTATTCTTTTATTTATATTATATATAACTAGCTATTACCCGTGAATTTGTTCGCGTTTGTTCAAAAAATAGTATCCAAAAACCTTCCTCGTGATATACTGTAACTGATTATCTAATTTTATCAAGATCCATTAAGTTGTATAACCGTGAAACGCTAACAAACAAACAGACAGACATGCATAGTAACTTTCGATTGAATAATGAGTAAGGATTACTTGGAATATAACTTCAAGAATTCTTTAACAAGCTAATAACTGCACCTTATGCATTCAATTAAACTAAAACATCGTCATAAATAACATTTAAAACGACTAACTTAATCAAGACTAAAACCTATCTTGATCTGCATAAAGGCAACAGATCGTTAAATTAAATCAATTTCAAATCCGCAATGTAAAGGAAGTCATATCTATTGGTTACTTGATAAATTAACATAACACGATTTAGGATCTTAAGTCGATGTTAAGTTAGGACCTTGGCTCCAAAGGTCACGGATTTGGCTAATGAGGTAGCAATGTGGCCTCGCTTACCGGGAGGCCTAATGTACCTCAGGTGCTTGTAACAGACAATAGTAAATTACAGTGATCTGTGTTTAGTGTTAAACACCTGTATTTTGTCATAAGTGGGCATTTGGTCCTAAAATCTGCAAACATTTTTGGTGTTTTGCAAGCTTTGAAGTTTTAACAACTGAAGAAACTTTTTAGCACCAGAGCTGGTTTATTTACTACTCTTTCTCTCTCTGTAGGTCTATCTCTCTTTTCCTGACTGTGTATCACATGGTAATAATGGTCAGTCTTCTGTGCTTTTCACTTTCTTTAAGTTCAACCCTCTACCTCACACTCTTTTATATCTGTTAAACTATTGTTCTGCAAGTAAATATTGCTCTCTAAATACCTACGCCGTAAAAAACAAAGTATATCAATTACAAATGTAGCTAAATTATTAAAATTCAAAAAATGGAAATAGATTATTATAAATTATACATATACACGCAACATTCTTGCTACTTCCAACACAATTAGTCAATATTTCGCTAAATATTTACTACACTTACGACCTAATTCCTCCACCGGAACTATATTTCAATTTATTAGTACTAATATGTTTAGTACTAATAATAATTTATATTACTCATTGAAGCAGTAGTCGAACCGAACGTGATGTTATTGCTGCTGGTTAGCTCGAATGTATGTCGCGGGGTTTCCGTATTTCCACCACCTATATCTGGGGCACGTATGTTTGCGTACAATAGTTTACTTACGATATCGGGTCGCGAGAGCTTACCTGTAAAGAAATAAATAAAGGTATTAGAAATAATATTACTCACTACCATAAACATTATTTAAGACTTAAACAAAATTGATTGAAAATGTTAATAATTATAAACCTGCTGTAAAAAAAAATTTGAAACTCATGGTGAAAACCGTATCAAAATCCGCTGCTCTTGCGTATTTTAGAAGGAGTTATAAACAGAAAGAGGGAAAGACAGACGCGGAAAGCGACTATGTTTCATACTACATAATTATGTAGAGATAAGACAGTATAGATGTGTTGTATGTATGTATTAATTAGTATAATATTTTATTAACTATAGGTATTTTAAGTACTAGAATGTATTATATTAGTATGATGTACTTTTATGTAAGTTTTATGTAAATAGTTTATGTAGGTGTTTAGGTATAATACTCGATGTTTTGTTGTTTCTTTGTATCAATCTTATGTTTATTTTAGTTATTTTTGCACACCCTGTCCCATACTCATTTGTCGTATCCTCTCCATCCTAAGGTTGCCTGGAAGAGATCGCTTTTAGTGATAAGGCCGCCAGTTGTTACACTATTTAATAAGTTTTATCATTATTTTTCTCTTGTTGTTTTGTTATCTGTGGTGTGAACAATAAAGAGTTTATCTATCTATCTATCTATAGATACTAAAATATTCTATGGCAACTTAGTTTTTTTTTTATGTTATAGGTGGTAAATAAGCTAACGTGCCGCCTGATGGTAAGCGATTACCGTTGCCTATGGATACCTGTGATACCAGGGGCATCACTGATACGTTGCCGACCCTTAAGTACTCTATTGACATCCCTTTTGAAGAACCCCGTGTTATAGTTACTCGGAAATACTGCGGGATCCCTTCCCTCATTCCACATCCCTCATTCCACTGATTGCAGGTGTGCGGCAAAAAAGATCGTTTAAAACGCAAAGTATTGACGTAGCATAAGATTTTGGTGGAAAAAGCACTGAATTTCTTCTATTGATACAAACTACCAATATAATTATCGTTTCCAGTCCTTCTACCATCAATCTAACGCTTCACAGGATAAGTAGGCTTCGCTCTACGATACGAATTATGCACTTCAGAATAAGCTAACGGTTAATGCAATGCTTTATGCAACATTTTCTGTACATAATTATTTTATCATTAAATCAACCTTTCCATCTTCATCTGTTAACTTAAACAGCGTCAGGAGTTTGATTAACACTTACGTTGATGACTGAATAGGCTTAAATAAGGTATACACCAATGTATATAGATTATTACTTACAATAACCATACAGGGTAATTTTAACCTTTAGCTATGGTTATACAGGGTTACTCGCAGTGTCGCCGATCAATCGATCGCTTGACACTGTTGCCGAGAAAGCGCTACTTCAAGCTAGAGTTTGACAAACCTGAACGGAGAAGAGTGGATGGAGGCGGAGATGTAATGATGTACTTAACTGGGTATTATGAAGAAGCGGATCTGCGACGTTCAAAATCAGAACAAAAATTCGTATGAAATGTCGTCGAAAAAAAACTCGACTAAGTGAAATTATAAAACATATTTTAAAAGATTAAAATTCGAAATAAAAATATTCTAGTCTCCTTACAAAATAACGTCACCTGATCAATTTTGTATGGAAACTTGATTTTCACTCAAACTTTGAAAATTATTTTAAAAAGTTCTGACATTATGCCACATGTTTTGAATAACTGTTGTAAATGCAAGAGTCAGTAAATCTATTCCTTTGAATGTTTAGTCGGTTACTTGTGAAGATGTAAGAAATCATTTTAGACTTTCACAACTAAAAGACAAATCCGATCTTAGATAGATAGATAGATAAACACTTTATTGTTCACACCAGAAATAACAAAAACAAAAGAACAGAAAAATCTTAAACTATAGTGTAACAACTGGCGGCCTTATCACTAAGAGCGATCTCTTCCAGGGAACCTTAGGATGGAGAGGATACTTATGAAAGAGTATGGGACATGGGTGTGCAAAAAATAACAAAAATAAGAGTGTTGATACACCTACTTAAACTATCTTAATGAATAAATGACGGTTAAATTGATCCAATCTTGCAATTTTATATCCAGGAGAAGAAATAAAGTAGCCAAATTTCTTACATATCTACAGGGTGTTACAAAACCCCCGTTATATCCGCTATATGCGCATTCAGTATCGAAACGGAGGATGCAATTATGATAATTTAATGAAATTTTGACTTTAAAGTTTTTTAATACACGTCGCCCTCTGCCCTCCTAAAAGCGTGAACGTAGACACTTATCGCGTCGATTTTATTTGTAAACTACACGCGTCGCGCCGCTACTTTTTTAGAATAAAAGCTGCCAACACATAATACAGATTTGTTAACATTATTGTAAAATGTCCTTTTTCCTTGCGTTCTTAAACTTGTCATAACTCTTGCTATTTTAACGTGCATTTTTTTGGTATTTTTGCATGAATTATAAGTGTGTGCACATTCCTTTCAATTATACAACAGGGTTTTTGTAACACGTTGACAGGTAGGTTGACTCTTTTACTTTTTATCTTCTTCTTTATATTTTCCTAAATAAATACCCAGACTGAGCTAAGCTTGACGCCGGAGTGAGGCAATCGATCGCTCTTGACACCATTGCCGTGAAAGCCACTGACTGTTTGTTTGTTGCTACACAGGAAAGCTTTCGGGCACGGGCTGGATCGGGGAAAAATAGAGGCTTAAGGATTAAAATTTACGTACTTGCAGCTTGAATGAGTTGAAATTTTTACAAATAAAACCAGGTAATCTTTTAACAGCAGTTAAATGATAAACAAAAAACCAGGCTGCAATATGTTGTGCCCAATGTCACTTCCACTATCAAGACTATTCAAATGACACCTCACATGAATCTATCAAGCTGTTTAGGCTGTAGGCCGTGCCAAAGAAACCTCATACATACATACACTCGAAAAATATAACCCTCCTCCTTGCGCAGTAGGGTAAAAATAAATATTTTATTGATAATGCTACGATTTTTGGAAGATATTGGGGATTTTTTTTGGATTGGAATTCAAAACAAGTACGCATCACTAATTCAAGTTACTTTTGAGAATTTGGATTTTTTGGAATGTATTTAAAAAGCTTTTGTTTAGCTACAGACTGTATAGCAATAAATATGTCTAAACTAAAGTATGAATCGATAAAATATCTGCTAAACAATGAAATATTTATTGCTACTTAAATACCATTTCATTCTATTTTCTCCAAATAAACACACACTCCAAATCAAAACAAACAAAAGTATTTCCGGTGAGCTTTATTCAGTAAAAAAGCGTATTTCTCTCCAAGTAAATCGTGAGGAACAATTCAGTAGATAACATTGGGCCGTGGGAGTCGATTGATTGATGGGCACTTGTGGACGCGACTGTACTGCCGGTGACAGCTTGACAGGTGGTTTTTAGGGATTCTAGTTGTTTTAGTGATTTGCTCAGATTTATTAGCTGTTGAAATGTTTTATCTACTATTGATACCAGTGATTTATTATTTTTAATCGTAATTAGTTGAGAACTAGTTTTTTGATTAAAATTTAAATGTAATAGTAAATTAATGACATGAAAAGCAAAGCTTAAAAAATCGACTTCCTGTCATTCAAGTAAACAGTTTTTAGACTTCTATTGATATTTTAAAAGCTGCTTCGAAATCGAATCAAAATCGAAATCGGTCGATTTCGAAAAAAATTAGATAAAACTTCAGTTGATGATGTTTTTAAACATAACTTACATTACTTATAAGTACTTATACGAAACATCGGTTATTAGAGATTTAGAATGAGCTTATTTTTTTTTAACTAATATCTTTATATTAGACTAAGTTATATTATACATAGCAGTCAATATTTTGAATGAACTAACATCACGCAAGTATGGAATACCTAACTAAAGTTGAAAAAATATTTCTAAAATGTGTTCTTTTTGTATTTCAAGGTAATAAATTATTGCAAACAATAGAGACAAAACAATGACTTCATTATTAAAGTGTTAGTAATTAATTAGATTTCGTCTTTCATTATAAGTAGATATATTATTTGCTCAAATGTTAGTGGAATAACAATTAATACTATTAATACATTAGACCTCTTCATTTCTATTAGTTAATTTTGTGTACAACACGAAATTGTGTTACAATTTACTATTTTAAATTCTTAAATAGTAAAAGAGATTACAGGAAAATGTGCGATCTAGGTGTTTTAGTGAAATCTCGTTTTTTTGCTTTGTACAAAACACTATTTGATCCTGGATTTGATAAGAAACTGTGTTGTGTTCAAGATAAACGAGATCTTTCAACGACTGTCGTAAGTAATAAAATTACTAAAAACCTGGCCAAGTGCGAGTCGGACTCGCGCACGAAGAGTTCCGTACCATTATCTATCTATAAAAACGGCAAACGAAATTGGGAGCCTCCTTAAATATTTATTTTATTCTGTTTTTTAGTATTTGTTGTTATAGCGGCAACAGAAACACATCATCTGTGAAAATTTCAACTGTTTAACTATCACGGTTCATGAGATACAGTCTGGTGACAGACGGACAGACAGACAGACAGACATACGGACTGCGGAATTTTTAGTAATAGGGTCCCATTTTACCCTCTGGGTACGGAACTCTAAAATCTAATATGACGAATAACATTTGAATTAAAATTTTAAACTAATCGGATTTTAAAACTTTTGACCACCACTGTACATACTAATGAACTGACAAGCACATAAGTACCAAACATTCTTACATGGGATTAATTACACAATTTTTATAAATGCCTTAGTTAATGAGTGTGAAAAAGTTGATAAATTTGTATGTATGTCACCTCTTAGCTTTGAAATGGCCTAACGGATTTGAGTGAAATATGCATTAAAAGGCAGTTTATACCATAGATTAA
Source organism: Peribatodes rhomboidaria (assembly GCA_911728515.1). Classification (NCBI taxonomy): domain Eukaryota; kingdom Metazoa; phylum Arthropoda; class Insecta; order Lepidoptera; family Geometridae; genus Peribatodes; species Peribatodes rhomboidaria. The sequence goes on along the minus strand of OU452184.1, from coordinate 576,783 downwards.
TACACACTTTTCAAGCTACTTTTTTGTATTTGTTTATTAGTGACTGAAAAGGTTGTTAGCAATTGTACTTGATAAGCATTGTGAGCGTGTACAAAAAAAAAACACTACAACGAGTAGTAGTAGGACCAAGAATATTCTGATGCATGAGACATTATCGTGGTCATTGTCTCTCACGGTTGAAAACTCATAAGAGTGAGAGTGACCCAGAAAAAGTTATCTCAATCGTCAGAATTATAGTTCTAAAAGAAACGTTACCGAAGACACAATTTAAAGAAATTTTAGTAAGCAAGTACATTAACAGTTCCGAAAAATTATTTTGCAAAAAGTTTTTGTAGCAAGTCTTTGGCAACCGCAAGTTATCCAAAAATGTTTTTTTCCCCAAATTACAAGTGCCAAATCAGCCAATCTTTTATTGTTGTCCTAAGTTGGTCCTGTGGGACCGTAGGTGAAACCGCGGTACGCAGCTAGTTTTGCATTAAATTGCAGGAAGTTCTCATTACCTAAACTCTTTGAGACAATGACCGAGTGCACGCTTCCGAACCAGGGGCGCTATTCCTACGCGTGAGATGAGATGAGATTTTATCTTGGTCACTCTCACTCCTATGACTATTCAAACAAGAGCAACAAGGACGAAAAATGATGAGATTGAATCTCACTCCGTAAGAATAGCCCTCCAGCTCGCCGGCTTCACGGACCGTCACGGTCAATCCACGACTTATTGCTCTAATATAACCTGCTTTTTGCAGTAACGGAGTTTTTTTTGTAACTCGTTGTTGTACTGTTTTAATGTTTGTTTTGAGAATGATAGATAGTTGGATAGAGTCTATAGTGTGCACACTAAGTACGGCTATCCAACGTGTTGTTTTGCATTCCCGCGGAATTTGTGAAGATAGTTATGCTCCACAAGCTCAGCACGAATAAACTATGGGCAACGTTGGAATAGAAAAAAAAACAACAATTCCATACAAAAAAATCGTTGATCGTCGACAAAATGTAAGGTTTTTTTTTTCGATTTTAATATTGCCCCATAGTTCATTCGTACTCTGCTAGTTAAGTAAAACTACCTCGCTACTAAATTCCGCGGGAATGCAAAAATATATGTTGTACAATATTAAACATACAAATAGGATAATATGATAAGTTCTAACCATATATATGTATCGTATCCTTACTATTATAAATGCGAAAACGAGTTGGTTCGTTTATTTGTTGTATATTATGCTTTTACGCCTTAACCAATCAACCGATCGTCATGAAATTTTGCATACACGTTGTCAGGTGCACAAAAAGGGATATAGGGTTATTTTTTCTGCAGGTAGCACCGCGGGCTTCAGTTAGTGCTAGAATAAACGGTAGTCAACGTCAAAATCTTAGACACCATCATAATCCAGGCACTTCCTATACGCCCTGTATATCTACAGCTTGTCTTACGTCATCCTTAACCACTACTTACGAAGTTCCCCATAATTACTATTATACTAGCTATTATACAGTAATCACCATCACGTGGGTAGTTTAATTAAACTCGCATCTTAACTAAGCCCTTCTTAGCCTAAGTCGGAATAGAAGCGACTGCGCGCGAGGCTGCGTCTAGTAGCCACGTGGGCAGAGCCCATTGAGAAACGATCAGGTTTGTAACGGTTGTAGGGACCGCCCACGATACCTGCTAAGGTCAATATTGTGGGAGATGCAGTAAGGAACCGATAGCATGTGAACTGCAAGTTTAAGTGATCAGGCGAAGCGAGGTACTTTATAAATAAATTAATTTAAAAAAATAAAATCAAATTTAAATGTATAAATTGTTTTGGCAATTGGAGTAGGCTCAGCACTGTTCTGAGTAGACGAGGTCCACGCAGAGCTGGTTTTCAGCCTACCCCATATTTATGTATTATTATTATGCAGGTCTTCTAACTTTAGGCCAATCAAACTTAGGGATTGTACCATAACAAAACATTTCGTCATGCCTTTCCTCCGAAGGGAAAGGTCTTGAAATCGTACCAAACAAACAAGCAAATTTAGAAGAAACCCTTTGCAAAAAACCTACTAAAGACATAATCCGTTTTACAAGCTTCGAACCAGATCAGCGCCCGACCGGTGCCTCAGATGCCTGATCACTTGATTAGTGCTCGATGGACACCGCCTCTAAAATTGGTCGTCAATTTCTTGCCTGGTACAGTGATTATATGACTACGTCCTTTACGCTCCGAATATGAAAACAAATCTACCAACACCGCAATCAATAATCGGTCAAACCGTGTAAGCGTTAGGTCACATACACCGATGTACACCTGAAAAACTTTACCTATCCTCTTTTTCAAAAATACGAAGAGTGAAAAGAGAGATTAGACCGCAGACCTCAAAGGACTTGAGTCTCGCATTTCACAGCAATATATTGGAGGCTAAAGATATACTTAACTCAGTTCAAAGAAATATTTCTTTCATAGAGTTATTATTTCCTTAGATTAGATATCGTAGAGTGCACTAAAAGTCTAAACCTTACTGTTTGTTTTATGATATTGTTCCTCAACCTGTTTTAGAAGATATGCCACGGTACCATCTCTATTTACAAACGTATTCTACTCAAAACTCAGTCCTATTTCAAGAGAAGCATAGTTTTAAATAGAATGTATTGGGTTTGTTTAGAATGGGGTAGGGAGTTGATAGTAAACAAAATGTGTGAATAGTGAATTTTTATGAGCAAAGAAAAAGTGGAATATAGTAGTCTGTTGGTGGCTTTTTCGAGCAATAATATATCTATCATTTTTACTCGCTTGACTTTTCCAACGAGAGAGACAGTGACTTAAATAATATTGCGAACGCCATTGCAATTAAGCTCCTCTTTGAAGTTTTTACAAACTACCTACTTTTTTGTTTGATACGAATTTGAGAGATGTTCCTACAATTTAATTAGTAATCATCTAGGTATTCTACGTAAATTTTAATTTAGGATAGTTTTTTGAGTGGCCAGCGCGCAGCGTTAGAATCAAAGTTTTTTTTCTTAAATAAGATCTCTGAAATGACCTAACGATTAGTACGTGAGTTGTATTGTTATACTACAGTTCTACCAAAGTTGACGTTGACTAGTTACTAAATCAACGAACCGTCAGAATGCAGAAAACAATAGTACGAATGGTTTTTATCGTTGCATAACGCTTAAAACTTAATCTCTACGAGCAATCTCTTCCAGGCTACATTAGGCTTCTCTGTCTATATTTCTACATAGTATAAAACAAAGTTGCTTACCACGTCTCCCTGTTTGTATACCTGCTCACTACACCTAAACTACGCAACTAATTTTGATGCGGTTTTCACCGGCAGTAAAATAATTTTGCACAGAAGATTTATGGGTTATGGCACATTTCGCCACCTCAAAATCTGGACCATGGGCGAAAAGTCCATTTCTGGAAATCCCGCCCAAAGCAAATTAGTTACCTACCCACTTACCGTGCGAAGCCGGGGCGGACCCGAATCCTAACTAATATTATAAATGTGAAAGTGAGTTAGTTTGTTTGTTTGTTACGCTTTCACGCTTTAACTACTCAACTGATCATCGTGAAATTTTTCATATCTACCTGCATAGGCACCTTTTTCAATTCGAAAAAATTAAGGATTCCTGTGGGGATCCACAGGAATCCTTCATTTGCGCGGCAAAAACTTCAGGGTTAAACTTAAGTTTGACGTGTGTGTGTGTGCGTGTGTATGTGTGTGTGTGTGTGTCTCATTGTGGCATCGTAGCTCCCGAACGGATGTTAGATAAGTTTAAAACAAATAAATATTTTTCCGAGATTGCTTGAAATCAATTTAATCAATCTAGTCGAAGTAGGTACGTCACTACTACACGTGTGAAACAAAGTTGTGTGGTCTTCATTTCGGCTTCAAAGACTTAGTTGTTTTGACTATCCAGTCCATCAGTCAGTCAGTCAGGCTGTCAGTCAGTCCGCCTGTCCGACAGTCGAGCTTGATGGAAAGACCGAGCGATCGACCTTTCGCTCGAGTCATGGCGTGTGAAGTTTTTTTTTAATCACACGTAATGTGAGTTTAGTTGAGACATGAGAAATAATTTTTGACATCACTCGATACAATAACACAATTAGCCACTTGCACTAAATATAAGAATTGCATTTTTTTTTATGTACAATAAGTCGGCGTTTGACCACCAACTCACCTGATGTTAAGCGACGTTGTGGTCTAAGATGGAGCACGACGACCTATAAGACACTTATTCACTCTAGCCTTGAAGTTTTGTAGAGTGAAGAAGTACAAAGACGGCAGTTGAGTGAGGCGCTACAAGTGCGCTACTGCTCAGACCCGTCTTCGGAACGGTTACACCGGACTACATCCTGAAACACGACTAGGTCATTTCACGGCATAGCTTGGTCCGGTGGGTGGTAACTAGCCACGGCCGAAGCCTCCCACCAGAGTTTGCTACCCGGTTAGCACTACCCGGGGACCACGTGTAGGAAATCAGAATAGAGTACACTCCTACGGACGTGGGTAGCTCAGCCCCCAAAAGTCTAAGTGCCTAAGTCGTTGTTTAACGAGTTTAATCTACAACTAGCTAGCTCCTAGCGACATTTTTTTAAACGAACTTGAAGCCAGTTCAAAATTAGTTTAACAAGGACATAGGCAATTTTTATACTTAGTGCAAGTAGACAAATATCTCAAAATTGTTTTTGAACTTTCCAGAATTTTTCAAAAAGTTTCTAGAGTAGGTAAGTAGGTAATTTTTATAGATAATTTTGTTACAGTTTCATGGCAAAATATTATAGGAAAAAGTAAAGTTTAAATAACCGATTTCCCATTCATCCATATTAACAATTTTTAGACTTTTGTTGACATATAAAAACTGCTTGTCCGACTACGATCAAATTTCTACAGGACCACCTCTAAAGAATGTTTTAGCAAACAAAAAAAAACATCAAAACCGATTCCTAATTAGCGGAGTATTCGCTTAACATACATAAAAAACATACAAAGGAATTGAGAACCTTATCCTTTTTTGAAGTCGGTTATAAATATCTAAGGGCCGCAGGTTTTTGACCAAGCAAAAAAAATATGTTATAGCATTAACCATTTTTTATGCCTAGACTAATAATTAAGAACTATACTCGTACAAGTTCCGTTAATTAAAAGTTTAGTAAAATACTTACTTACTTTCTCCAAAATTTATAACACTTTCTATGATTGTAAAAGATAATAAAAAGATCTACATTCGTGTCAAGGGCTCTCTATTTAGCATAATTCCTAAATTACTTGAATGAAAACGTCATTAGATTTAACGGGCAAAATAAATATAAACACACTAACGGTTTCTGATCACACCCACACATGCATTCTTCAACACATGAATGAAAAACGCTACTACCGGTTCTAAAGTCACTCTCGGGAATTGGGAGAATCGAGTCTATAACCATATCTACCTAACTTAGAAATCGACAAACTCTTCTCTTTTTCCCTATTTCTATCTCTATTCTACATAGTCGCATCCGGAAAGCGACTTTGTTGTATGCCATGTCTGCCTCTCTGTACATCCGCAGACTCCTAAATCATTCAACAGATTTTGATGCAGTTTTCACCATTAGTTAAATCATGCTTAGGGCTTAGTCTGTCTGTCCGTCTGTCACCAGACTGTATCTCATGAACCGTGTTAGTTAAACAGTTGAAATTTTCACAGATGATGTAGTTCTGTTGCCGCTAGAACAACAAATACTAAGAAATATAATAAAATAAATATTTAAGGAGGCACACATTATTTTTTTTGATAAAGGTACGGAACCCTTTGTGCGCGTGTCCGACTCGCACTTTGCCGGCTTTTTTTTGTTTATGTGTCTCAGAACTTCAAAAATTGTTCAGTAAAGTCGTTGGCGCAAGTAGTTAATTTCCGTAGTTTAGATTTTATGGTAACATGATTTAACTAAAACTTTCTTATCAAACCAAAATACCGGACTCACACACGTTTCGTAACTTAATAAACATGCAGATTCACTCGTGGGTGTGAACTTGTATATTGATAGCTTTTGCAAAACGTACCCTAACATAATAACAACATGCTTTGAATCCCTTTAAACTCTATCATTTTTAAGGTCCAGTGACAACCACACGGTTCTACACTGTTCTTTTTAATTTCAAGTCAAGTTCTTTGTCGCATTAATCGCGTGTACACATTCTATCAAAAGTGATAAGAATCTTCAGCAATGTTATTACGACGAAGTCCTAAATGTGGATCATTCTTGACTAGTGTTTTAATTGAACCATGTATCAAGTAGAGTTAATTCTGATTTATTATCTGCTTTCATTATGTTATTAATCATTTTACAACCTGTAGTAGTGGGCAGAGCTTTATGAATGAAAAAGTAGGTGTTCTAATTTTGGCCATCCGCGGTTTGTTCATTTAGCCGCCAGCAGCACTCACTGTATTTTTTATAATATTTAACGAAATTACATTCTTCGATCACTGTTGAGTGGTGATCGAACACCTAACCAATTAAATTAAATAAGCTAAAAAACTAATTCTTGTTATTTTTGTGGAGATATATTTCATTTCGAACAAAAATAAACTGGGATAACAAGCATCCCAGTTTATTTTCAATATTATGTGAAATTGCATGTGAAACCGCATCCCGCAGCTAGTCAGGTATAGTCCATAGTTCCCGTGACGTCACGGTCGATTCCTCTAGTCAAGTGCGAACCCACTATAATGGTGGCAGGAGGCTACTCGGTGACCATGAGTTTCGAAAAATTAAGTAAATTTACGAGAGTAAAAAAATGTCGATAGATTAAATAAGATTAAATATAAAAAAAAAGTTTTACTAATTTTATTTAAAGTATAGGTACTATTAGGTACGTTAAAACGACAAGAAAGGAAATATTCCAAACACTACATTGTCTTGCTTCTCTTTTTATCCGACTACAAAGAAGCAAAAGCCTCCTTTCGCTTCTTTGTAGTCACGTTTACGTTTTGGTTACGTTTTTTGATCGTATTTTCAATACAGGCATTCATTGCCAGTACCTACTACTACTAAATAAGTTACTTGTGTCATAATTATTTATTATTGTTGTCTTTCTCACTAGACAAATTATAATTTCTATAGAGTAACCGTAAACGTGCTCCTAGTATTTATAATATTATAAACGCGACAGTTTGTAAGAATGGATGGATGGACGTTTGTTACTCTTTCACGCCAGAACGGCTGAACAGATCTGGAAGAATTTTGGCACAGAGATAGATTATAGTCTAGAATAGCACATAAGATACTTTTTAACCGCGGGTGAAACCGCAGGGCGTAGCTATTATGAAATCATTATATTTGAAACATTTTATTGTATTTATTTATATAAGTACGTATTTATTCATTTAAAAAGAAAAAAAAACATAAGAAGGCCTTTACTCTCCAAGGAGGTCCTTAATAAATAAATAAATAGATACTAGATAGATTTTCCTAACGCGTATTTACTGAAACGTCTTGTCACCATTCACGTAGCAAATACAATTCCTAAAGCTTTATTTTTTCTTGAGTTTTATTTTCTAAAATTATTGTCACTCTAGTCAAAGAGTAGGCTCCGTAAAGAGCTCTCTACTCTCTCGCCATATCCTGCAATACGCTGCGACGTGGTTACTCTAACGCTAAAAGCCAGGACTCTACTAAACGAGGTGGAAAATTAACTGGAGCACGTCGTTTAGAAAAGATCATATACTCGATGTATGAATTAATAAAAAATTGGTTTAAAATTAATTATCAAACGTACCTATTTCATAATTTCAATAAATTACTATCTCCCTATTCTATCTGAATGATTGGACCATGGTTATACGAAAAATTATAAATGGCGAAGAAAAACTAAAAATGCTATTTTGACAAATTTTTATAAATGTCAAAAACATTAGTTGGTAACCTTAGCTTAAAACAGGTCCCTATTACTAAGACTCCGCTGTCCGTCCGTCTGTCTGTCTGTCCGCCTGTCACCAGGCTGTATTTCATGAAACCATATTTTCACAGATGATGTATTTCTGTTGCCGCTATAACAACAAATACTAAAAAACAGAATTAAATAAATATTTAAGAAGGCTCCCGTGATAGAACAAACGTGTTTTTTTTTGCCGTTTTTTGGAACCGAACCTTTTCCGAACGTTTCGTATGCAAGTCCCAGTCGCACTTGGCCGGTTTAATTAAAACACGCGAGTAAATATCCTAACGCCTGTTAAATATTGACCGCAATGATTGGACGTGTTTTGCTCTGATGGTAAAACAAATATAACAAATCGTCACGCTTTTTCCCCGAGGGGGCTGGCAGAGGTGTAATACAACACCCACACTTCGCCGGGCGATGTTCAGACCCAAATGTGACAGGGGGAGAGCCTGTCACCATACACCGGGCTCCAGTCATGTAGCAGATGACATACAATACGCACTTATGTGCACACAATGAACAAATTGGTGCGTGCCGTCGGCTGGGTTCGAACCCCCTCCCTCTGGCTTGAGAGGCGGGCCTACTCCAACTAGGCTATCATACCTTAAAAAAACAAACTGCTTCAAAAATTTAAAATACAGGGTGGTTCTCTACACGACGGCCATGTTCTAGGATATCATTGTACTTATTATGATCAATTTATAATTTTATTATTACCAACACGGTCTTTCTTTGCCCGCTTTTGCCCGCTGACATGCTCACATTTGTACAATCAAACAAGTAAAAGATAAACAAAAAAACCCTGTTGCATAATGTAGTACCTTAGGTCATTTCCGCTATCAAGACGATTCAAATGACACCTCACTTGTCAAAATCCATCAAGCTTTTTAGTCCGTAGGGCGTGCATGCATACATATATAATACATACCCGATGGGCAAACTGTTGAAACTGAACCTTAAATTAAGAACACTTTTTGTACACAGTGTATGCAATAAAAATATTCTATTCTATTCTATACCCGTATACATATATACACTCTAAAAACATAACCCTCCTTCTTGCGTAGTCCGGTAAAAACATGGTCCTGCTTGTGAGCAATCGGATTCAAACACAAAAAACTCCAACGAAAAACGCTACCTCTCCAAAGTATAAAATTCACCCTATATACCTATTTACCAATATAAGTACAGTAAGGAACGTGGCCATCCAATACACTCCCGCCCTGAGCGATATTCAATAGTGATTCGCGATACAATGCCGCTCAGATACGATATCTGCCGGCGAGACCTCTTGACGGGGATATTGTTTGTGAAAATAATATTTTTTTCCACTTCTCTTGCGATTGTCATAGCTTAGAAGTGAGAGTAAGGAACCTCTGACATTGAACAAGTTCGCAGCAGTTTAGTTCCTCTTTGGTTTTCATGAACCGAGATCTCGCAACCCACACTTCAACAATCGTCTGACTACTTTGGCTCATAGTTATTCAGTTTTATTTGGATTGTTATGCACTACTTGCATGCAAAAATCAGAAAGGTCTGATCAACAGCGCATATTGCAGGATAGTTTATCGAACATATCCAAATTACTCGAAGTAGGGAATGGTCTAATTTCTACGATCGAAAACCTGCAGCAATAGCTCAACAGTCAACTTCATGGTGTTTATTTATCGTCGCGCCTTTCCCCCGAGGAGGCTGGTAGCGGTGTAATACAACACCCACACTTCGCCGGACTACATTCAGTCCCAAATGTGACAGGGGGCGAGCCTGTTGCCATACACCGGGCGCCAGTCATGTAGCAGATGACATACAATACGCACATATGTTCACACAATGAACAAATTGGTGCGTGCCGTCGCGTCGGCTGGGTTTGAACTCGTTCCCTCTGGCTTGAGAGGCGGGCCTTCTCCAACTAGGCTATCATCGCTTATTTTAAAGGCTAAAATACCATAGCAACATTACAACACACATAGTTATTTTTACATTTACATGTTTAAGTTTTGAGCTGGAACATTAGACTCGGAAAAAAAAAAATTCATTTAACTATTTAATTCCAGACTAGCTTAGCTCTTTTCCTGTATATCTGAAGCCCCAGTTTGCCTACTGCCTTCAAGCTGCACTACGGCACCCCGCCCGCCCTGCCGGCGATTATTCCATGACGTGTCGCCGAGAGGAAGTGTCAGTCCTGTCACAAATCTCCCCGTTTCACCGATTCCGCCCTAGCGCAGAATAGGCAATAGTATCGAGAGGTATTTTCACTTTTTGCCCTTTTATACTTGACCGTGTTTATGGAAAAATATGAAAGAACCGGATGCGGAAGGTTTTTTGTTGACCGTTTTTGTGGGGGAATTTGATTTGGAATTGTTGTTGAAAAGGTAGAATAACTCGTGGAACATAAATATAATAAACAATAGTACATGGAATGATTTCATTTTATATTTTCATCTCATTCGTTAACTGTTGATTTCTTTTGCAAGAAAATCCTCAGTGGAAGAAGTTAGTGTCTTGCTAAATAGTAAGTAGTAATTTTCTCCATACTATTTTCATTGTGGGATGGTGCGGGTGACATAAGACAAATCGTTCCTTTTTACCTTTGATAGTTGCCGCTATTAACCATGACATAGATGGGCATACCCAGACTTTTGTTAGTGGTGGGCAGATGTAAACGCACCTACTTTTTTAAACTTGAAAAACCTTAAAGAGCTTCGAGACTTCAGGCAGCACCCATCCAACGCAACATGTATGCTACGGCTACATTAGCGTGCAATAATTCGTGTCGCGTTGTCGCGCTAAAATCATCGTTTTCTGTTATTTGTTCTTGTTTACATCAGCGGTCAACTCGTCGCCCTTCCGCAGAGTTCATATGGGCGATAATTCGTCCGATACACCATCGAGTGACGAACTAACCAGCTACACCTGTCGCGATAGCCCGAATTATCGCCGAAGGCCGCTAATCTAGCTGTACCATAAGAATCATCAATAACTGTAGTAAATCGCGGCTAAAAGAAATGATTTCCGGTGTCACCCACACCATGCTACAGTATACGCAGTAGTTATCACTCATACATGGTATAATAGTATACTCCGATAGGTATAATTCATAACATGTAGTGACGTCAATCGATGCAGAAGCAAGACCGAAATAAGTCATTTACAACAAGTTCGAAAGAGACGAATGACAATGACGTCATTACGTGTTTGCTGAATGCTAGACCTTGTTTTTTTGGATCATGTACATAAATGCACTCGAAAAACAATATCCTCTTTCCTTTTTGTAAAATGGAATACCATTAAAGTAAATTCTTTAAAATTTCCACCACTTACCTGATTACTTCCTTCTCTCCACCCCATGATAGATTTCCTTCAGCCCTCCCATTTTGTTATTTATCGTCATAAAGACCAACACGGTTAGCGTATTTTATTGCGGTTTTATCCGGTTATTACCATAAATTGGTGTAATATTACCGGTTAAACAAGTAACATTATTAAAAGAAAAACAAAAAACGCGGCTGCAAAATGTTGTACGACTTGTACCCTATGTCACTTCCACTATCAACACGATTCACATGACACCTAACATGTCGTAATCCACCAACCTGTTTAGGCTGTAGGGCGTGCTAAAGAAACCTCACACATACATACATACAATATACATACATTCCAAAAACATACCCTCCTTCTTGCGCAGTCGGGTAAAAAAACAGTTCTGCATGTTACTTAAGTACCTATATTTTAGATTATATGAATGTTGCTTGTTTAGGTTTGAACTGTAATGTCCTTATCAGTTAATTTACCTATGTTTGTGTAATAGAGGAAGTCAGTGATAAGACTGTTTAATTGATGGGTATGTAGTTAGTTGTTTGTGTAAAGTTTCTACTATTAACTTTCAGTATCAGTTCTAGTTATCATTATTTATTGGTGTTATAGACTATCGGTTAACGCTATACCCATAAGACGTAAGTGTAGGTACATTACGAAATCTTGGTTTTTGGAGCGTTTGTTGCGTGGATAGAAATCATTGAAATAAAGTGTCCCCATTGGCTATTTTGAGTCTTCCCCTCACGTATCTAGCAATGAACCAATGAAAGTGAATTTGGATGTTACTTCTTCAACGGATATGAGTGAGATTTGGATTTAAGATAGCTTATAAGTACTTTAAACAGAGGCTAGGATAGGCTATATACCTATTTCTTATTTCGAAAAAAGTAACAGTTTGGTTAAACAGCGAGCTGGTGGTAGAGAAAAAACAAAATTCTAAATAGCAGTCAATCGCCTATTTTTATTAGTTTTAAGAATAATCTTAAAAACTAACGACTTAATCGACCGAGCGAGCGTAACCCTTCGCTATTTATTAATACATAAACAATACAGAAATTACTAAAATAGTTCAAAATTACTATGCTTCGGTATGCTTCAACTTCGACAAAAATGCTTTCGTACGTTCCGATTTTTGTCCGGATCCTCTACAGGTCTTAACTGGTTTAATTTATATACTTAATAATAATAATAAAAATAATAATAAATTCGGGACATTTCCACACACGGTCGCCTGACCCCAAACTAAGCAAAGCTTGTACTATGGCTGCCAGGGACTGATATACATACTCATATAATTTTAAATACATACTTAAATAGATATTTAACATCCAGACATAGAACAAACACAAATGTTCACCGCATAAATGTTTGCCCTAGGTGGGAATCGAACCCACGCCCCCAAGCTCAGAAGGTAGGTTTACTACCAACTGAGCCACCGAGGCAGTCTTATATACTATAGCTGTCACCCCGCGACTTCGTTCGCGTATATTATTTAAATATATATATGTGAGCTATCCTATCTGTTAAGTTAGATCGAACTGCACACGGTGTGCAAATTTGATTGAAATCGGTTAAGTAGTTTAGGAGTCTATAGCGGACAAACAACGTGACTCGTAATTTATATATATTAAGATGAAATTAAAAAAAAAAACTGACTGGACACAAACAATCTGTAAAATCTGTACATAAACCTGCTCACAAAGTTTCACGAGAACCTGTTGAGAGAGACAAACGCCGGCCTCGAGTTCTACAGCCCACAGAGCCACGAGTTTTATTAATGTGGCGGCGGTCTTATTGCTAAGAGCGATTTACTAGTAGTAGTAGTCAATGTGCAGTATTGACGTCATTATCTCGGTGTATTTTTCGATAGATAAGACGGTGTGTATGTAGATAAGGCGCGAGCCCTCGTTAGTCGGCGTCCGGACCGGAAGTACCCTCCGCCGTTAATTTGCAAAACGGACCGGAAGGGATGCTTTGGAGTTTCGGATTTAGGGGTTTTTCGGTGTGAAGTTTTGGATATTTGCTTCTTTTTGGAAACAAACATTTAATACATTTACCTAAATATACAAGAAACTTTTTATTTTATTTATTTGAATAAAGTTTAAATAAGAGACGTGCCAGTGGGATCTCATTTGGTATTTAATATACTTTTGGTTTAAAATTGTAGCTTCTACAGAAATTCCACGGCCTTTTTACTTCACGATGCTACATTCTTGCGAAGTGTTATCAAGATAAGTGCATCCATATGCATTTTGCTCGGAGCCAACCAACATTCAGGTAGACTGGATTTTTTTTGTTAGCGATATCTTATCTCATTTTTATTTGGCGATACGTTTTTAATAGTTGAAAAGCTAGACGTTAGCCTTAGACATAACAAGTCTAAAATAATAATCAAACATAGAGAAGAACAAAGCCACGAATAGACACACACACACACACAGACTTATAACACCCCGTCGATTTTGCGTCGGGGACAAAAATGGTTAAAGACGATTCAACCATTTATTGTAAGGACAGAAAAAATGCCAGCACGTAAGAAAAAATACCGATATATAAGATAGTAATTACTAAGAACACCAACTTTTTCGAAGCAAAAACTAATTAAAACTATTAATTGCGTCCGTTAATAAACCAAACGAATCGGCAACAATTAGTAGAACTTCTAGCAAGTTCCAGCAAGTTCTAAAACTTCTAATAAGACAACACTTTGACGTGTCGCCGAGAACTTTCAAACAGAAACTTTTTTTTTTCAATTTATAATGATTTTTGTTTCGCTCTCTCTTCCGTAGAAAGAGCGAGAGGAAATAAAAGTTGAAAAACAAAGCAACTAAAACGAATTAGTGCTTTGAAATATTTAAACATAATCATAATCAGCCCGTCTAACATCCACATTGCAAGCAGCGACAAAGTCAACTCGTTTTATCGAGACAGACGTATATGTACACGTAGCCTTGTCACGTTCTCACACGATTAAATTTGATGAGAAGATTTTGTCGCGGCGCGTATGCTAGGCCTGCAGCACGGATTGGAGTACAATTGTCTTTCCATCCTTTTTATCCCGTGAGAAAGAGACAAACATATCGGTATTCTTGTCACATCTAAGCGCAGATAAAAAAGGTGGGAAGACAATTCGCCTCCGTCCCGCTCTAGCCCTAGAGGTACAGTAGCTTAGTAACAAAACAAATAAACAAGCTCGTAAAAACAATTACCATTATTAAAAGAAATACAAAAACCCGGCTGCAAAATATTGTACCCTATATCACTTCCACTATCAAAACAATTCAAATGACACCTCACATGTCGAAATCCATCAAGCTGTTTAGACTGTAGGGCGTGCCAAAGAAACCTCATACATACATACCCACATACATACACTCGAAAAAACATAATCTTGCGCAGTCGAGTAACAATGTAAGTACAAAATATACCTTTACGCTATAATTTTCAAGCCATCAAAAATTTCATATTCCACAAAATGCAAAATTCTCGCAATGCAAAACGCTCCCGTGGAGTTCCTGAACAGTTCGGTACACACCTGCAAAGACAAGCCTCCACCAGCTGTTGTAGACTTCTACCTTCACTGAATTTGAGGAAGGATTAAATTGTAGAGAAACGTTTTGTTTTGCATACATTTAAATTTGCTTTTTTGAAAGAGTGGATCGATCCCTTGACTGATTTGGTTCACGTTCGAACTTTAAGAATGTTTTAACATGTGAACTACCTGACAGCAAAATGACCTATAAATGAAGATCAGGCCAACAGTACCTACTCAAATGGTCGTGGGATAAATCCTACTTATTTTACTCGAAAATACTCTATAGACGAAAGTTTGTGTGCGTGTTTGTTTGTCATTTGATCATGCTTAAACGGATAAACGGATTTGGATGACCTTTGGTATGGGGCAGCTTAACTAGATTAACACATGGACTACTTTTTACGGAGACGCAGCTAGTATATTTATACGATGATTAAATAAATTAATTAATAAATTTGGGACACTTCCACACACGTTCGCCTGACCCCAAACTAAGCAAAGCTTGTACTATAGCTGCCAGAGACTGATATACATACTTAGATATTTTTAAATACACACCTAAATACATATTAACACCCAGACATAGAACAAACACAAATGTTCATCGCATAAATGTTTGCCCTAGGTGGGAATTGAACCCACACCCCCAAGCTCAGAAGGCAGGTTCACTACCAACAGAGCCACCGAGGCAGTCAATTCGATCGTCAGTCGAGATTGATGATTTAGACGACGATGTGTCTCTCGAGACTAGTGACTAGAGCAGATTCTTGGGGCCACATTCTTAAACGACTCGGTAAACTAGGTTTACCACTCGGTAAACCTAGTTTAGGTACCACTTGGTATAAATAGGTATAAATCGAGATTTATGACTTGAGCGTTGTTTTAAAATGCGGTCTTCGTTTTTTTCATTACTTAAAGGAAATCTAAACAAAGTAGTTTATGAAGCCAAGTTCAGCAAAATCTTTCTCGGCACTTAAATGCTAAGCCACTTTTGATACAAATTTATAGAGAAGTAAAGTAGACCCTCCCTCCAGACCGGATGCCTGCCTAATGAGGGTACACCCTTATCTGTATCTTCTACCTTTGATGTTTAGCCGGCGATAAGGATAAACGTGGAACGTGACGATTTTGGAATACCTACCGATGGGAGAGGGAAACGATTTAAAAAGATTTTTATTTAAAATAAGAATTTATACCGGATTTATACATTACCAGCTGCGCCCCGCGGTTTGACCCGCGGACCCACCGGAATCCTTTATTTTTCGGGATGAAAAGTACCCTACGTCCTTTTCTGTACCCGAGACAATGTGTATGCAAAATTTCATGATGATCGGTTGATTAGTTAGGGCGTGAAAGCGTTACAAACAAACAAATGAACAAACTCACTTTCGCATTTATAATAATAGTTAGGATTAAGACTAGCTGTTACCAGCGACTTTGCTCGCGTTTGTTCAGAAAATTGTATCCAAAAACTTTCCTCGTGATATACTGTAACTGTTTGTTAAGGAAGTTAAGAGAATAAAAATGGCTGAGAGATCGAATGGTATCAAACTGAGGGACTCAGTTTGATCTGGTAAGGCCTAGTTGACTACTGACCCAAAAATCTCATCCTTTTGTTTTTAATTTATACGCAAAAAATGTTCTTGATTTTTCCGAAATTATGAATTCAGGTTTATGTTTTTTCTAGCCCTTTGGTTTGAATAATAAGGAGTATGTGTATCTATGTGATAACTATCTGTATCCTGCGGTTTCACCCGCAGTCCCACAGGAACAGTTATTTTTTTTTTGAGATGATGCATTCATTTCTGTACTTCTGGCAATGTATTTGCAAAAACGTATAATGATCGGTCGAGTAGTAAAAAAAGAACAAAAAAACACACTTTTGGATTTTAAATAATCTTTCACTAAAATATGAGTTGTGTTTATTTTACCGACTTTAAAAAAGGAGGAGGTTATCAATTAATAGGTCTGTTTTTATTTTTTATTTTTGTGTTTTGTATCGAGATCTTTACGCCAATTATGAGTTAATTTTAATTATTCTTTTTTTGTTTTAGATTTAAAAATATTTTAGAGGTGGTCCCATGCAAATTTTATCGATCTCAATCAAGCAGTTTCTAAAATATCAACAAATGTCTAAAAGTTGTTGAACAAAATCCAATTCGGAAGACAGAAGGTCGGTTTTTTAAGCTTTGCTTTTTATATTATGGTTGTAGATAACCCTTACTACCTCACTAATAAACGTTGTATAGCCTCGTAATAGTTATACAGGTTTTTTTTTCTTTTAAGTTTTTAACTCTATCGAAAAGGACAAAACACTGATACCTATTCCGAGGTTTTACAACGTTAATTAGTAAGGAAGATTATGATTATGCAGTTAAAATGCTTTAACTAAATAATAGTTGCCTCAACAGTCTTGTAAACAAAACAATTAAATGTTCTAAGAAACCCCCCAGAACACTTCCTCTTTCAAACAATAAATAACAATCGGTTTATCAGTTTGAGAGCTACGATGCCACACGAACACATACACACTCAGACACGTCAAACTTGTAACACCCTGCTGTTTTTGCGTCGGGCATTAAAAATCAAAATGAACTTCGCAAGAATGTTTTCGAGAGTTAATGTAAAAGTTACATGTTAGCATTTCCCTCACTGCGAACGCTGAAAACTACAAACTAGTTTTAAAGATCAATGCAAACCTAAAATTTAAACTTTAAACCAACATACGTGTACGTGTAGCTCTGCAACTTACCAAAGTACTCGAACTTCAAACCAGAATCTCTAAAATTAACTCACAAACTTGCTCTCTGGGAATTCCCGGAAAAATGTAGAAAATCCAAGATGGTACGACAAACGTCTTTGTATATCAATATCATATCACATCACATCACACTAATATAGTTTGTGTGTTAAGTGTGTATATTTACTACTTCTTCCTCAGTTTACTCCCAACGACCACGACCAAAACAGCCACCAGTAGTAGTCGTAAGAATAATATTTTAATTTTTGTCCTAAATGTCGCCAGTAGGGCTCGATAGAGCATAGAATTTTATTTTTTGTGCCAACGACCACCACGGGTTAAAACTAGAGTCAAACCGATAGGACTCTAACGTGGAAAACCAATTTCAGATATTTTTTTAAACAGATGAAACAAACTCAAACTCATGGATGGATTTTGATGAAATTGGGTATGGAGGTCGCTTATACCCTGGAGTAACACAAAGGCTTACTTAGGCTTAAAGGCTTTAGTAGTTTTAACCGCAGGTAAAACCGCAGGGTGCAAATAGTATTAAATAAGAATTAGTAAACGATTTTTTTTTATGTAGAATAGGTCTACGTTTGACCACCAACTCACCTGATTTTAAGCGACATTGTGGTCTAAGATGGAGCACGACGACCTACTCGTATGTATGTTTAAGGTACTTATTCACTCTATCTTTGAAGGCTTTTACAAAGACGGCAGTTGAGTAAGGCGCTACAAGTGCGCTACTGCTCAGACCCGTCTTCGGAACGGTTACACCGGACTACATCCCGAAGGTTAATTAATGAATCAACGTATTATTTTGCATAGATATCTCTACATAGTAAAAACAACTGTAAACTATTTCTAAAGCGAGGGTATTCACAACAACCTTAATGTGAATGTGAACCACTAATACTTCTAATAATCCAAACCATGTTCAATACGTGGGTAATTTCAGTATAAATCGAATGGACACCAAGATCTATACGACAGAAAGACACCAAAGAAAAACAATACGAGGTCCGTTTTCTTCCGTGCTCCAGCGCAAAGTGCTGGTTGGCGAGGCGGGCGACTCAGGCGCTACTCCACTGACATTCCTTTGATAGTTCGCTCGGAAAACATCACACAGTAGAGCATAGACTGCTTTTTTTTGTATGTGTTGCTAACACAACTTAAAGTTCCTTTCTGTTTGTATTTATGTTCCTTTTTTAATTTAAGTTCCTTTATGTTTGTGGACGAGGGCGTTGACATCTGTGACTCAGTTTTACACTTCTGCAGGTGTCATCGATCAGTAAATTTGTAATACCATATGTTGTTTGTTCCATAATAAACGTATTACTAAACGTATATCCGCTAATAACTCATCCAAACCCACCGATGCAGTTTTCATCGATCAGTTAGGTATATTTTCACGAGGGGTTTATAGATACCGTGTGAAGCCGGGGCGGGCCGCTAGTGTAGTAATAATCAAAATTAAAATAAACAAGATAAAATAATGGCAAACAATTTGTTAGTGACAAAATAATAAATGCACTTGCAGCAATAAAAAAAGTTACCTACAAAATGTCTCAATTTTCAAATTTTCACTTAAAACTGAATATGAACGAATTCTCAATTTGTCACTAAAAACTGGTAATGAAAATTCAACTTTAACTTTTGAAAAACTGAAGTGCACTTCGCTTTGTCCGATTTTTATTCATAAACGGTGAAGTTGCGCTTTGATAAAGTCGTGGAGTTCGTCGTTCCTAGGGTTTTGTTGTGTCGTTTGACATACTGCACTTTGGACTTTTGTTCAAAACTCGGTTGGGCAATGGAAAACAATCTGAATTATTGTTCATGAACCATGTAAAAGCTAGAAGGTAGAAATTATGTGTTGAAATATAGAAATCATCTGCGGAACTCTAAAAAAATTAATTCATTTTCAAAGAATTCATTATAACAAAGACTACACTGTCACTTAAGCGATAACATTACTACTTAAAATACAATTGAGTCGTCGTCGTACCGACTAAGTACCAAATGGAAAAATAACTTTTTATTTTTTGATGCTTATTTCAAGCATTACATTTATTAAAATAACGATTGATCTGTAATCACCCAAAGTTTTTTTAGAAGCGTGAAATAAGTTTACATTTCTTATATGTGAGGGTAGCGAGTTGTACAGTCGCCTTCAGGCGTAAGCATTGTTTTGCCGTAATTAGTTCCTATTATAACCTTATTATAACTATTAAAACTCTACCTCTGAATCACATCACTATCAACAGTAATCAAATCAAGTGTCACATGTACTCATAACAAATAGATGAAAAACACCACACCAGAAACCTAACCACACACTCCAGAGATTACATTCTACCTAATCCTAATTCTATCCTAACTAGTCCCGATCCTAACAAATTATTCTAAATGAGAAAGTTTCTTCGTTTGTTTGTAATGCCTTAACTACTCAACTGATCATTATGAAGTTTTGCATACTCGTTGTCAGGGATACAGAAAAGAGATAATCTTCTTGTAGCTGTCATCTCATAAAAAAAAGTACGATTCCTGTGGGACAACGGGGCGCAGCTAGTACTAATAATATCAATATTTCTAAAATAATAAGACAACGAGTACCTTTTGTGTTTGTGTTTGACTACACATTCAACAAGTATTAATCAAAAATTTAAAAACCTCCGACAACGATTTCCATCAACACCAATTTTAATCAAACAGTTAAGAACACTCCCGACTAATTTACCTTTTAAATAAGAATCAAAATCGGTTTATCCGTTCGGGAGCTATGATGCACAGACAGACACACACACACGCAGACACACAGACACGTCAAACTTAAAACGCCTCGTCAATTTTGAGTCGGGGGTTTCAAAATGTTTCAATTTGTTAATGAATAAAAACCTTTAAACTTTCGTTACATTTCCCATTTAAACTTTCAGTCATAAATCTAACCTTTCCTTAACTAAATACCAACCTAAGTTCCATGCTCAGTTAAACCAATCCACACCAACAAACTAGTTAATAAACCGACTTCACCCCAGTAAAACTAATATTTTCCGCGTCACCGCACTCCATTTCACAACCAACTTACCTAGGCGTCCCCTAGAGGGTGCTCGCAGGTGTCCGACCAACACGCCACAGACAGAGTAGCAGTTTCTACGTCTACGAGCGCGATTTACACTTCAGCCTAACTAATCGAATTGAGCGGCTGACTGTTTGCCTTCAGTCAGCCACCCTATAATACTCTGCGAGCTGAAGACTTCACGGCCGGCGTCTGTCGACTCATCTACAGGTTGCATTTCTCAGCCGATTCTCGTGAATTTTTATGAGCAGGTTCGTTATAACATGAGAAATGCAACTTGTAGAAGAAGACAGCCGAGCAGAATTTGGACAGACGCCAGACACAGGAAAGCATTTTTGCTGCTCCGTCGATTAATGAAACAAATATAGTCTGAACAGCGCGTACTGTATATCACTTTGTGGCGGATCGCGTGTTGACAAACATCCGATTCACATTTTGTTTGCTTGCTCAACATTGAGTTTGCCTAACACGCGACTTAGAGTCAGCGAGCGAACAGTCAGTCGCTCACACTTACTAAGTCAGGACGTAGCCTTACATCAGCTGTAGAATCTGTAAATTTACTTTTGCCCGCGCAACTTTGACTGAGTAATTACGACTTGTTTGTTTATTTACGGAAAAGGTGTTAATTGGGGAATTTGAAGGGTGGATTTCTTTAATGTGTGATTTATATGATTTTGGTAAAATTTGGGTGTGTTTTTGGTTGTATTATAGGCGCGTTTATTCGTTTTCTACAATCTACAGCTGTGGTCGAATGTTACTTTATTAAAACTGGGATTGTTTTCGTTTGATGTCCTTTGAACAATTAAATTAGTTAGCAACATCGATAATCAGATAATAATGAAAAGATATTATTGAGAACGCTCAATTGGTAAATTTAGACCAGTTAAAAGTATTGATGTCCTTGTCTACAACTAGTTGAGATATCTGGTTGAGCAGTGGGAAGTAGCGGTCTAGTACGCAGCATAAATACCTACAGACAGTTATATTTTTAGCTAGTTTAGATGAAGCAATTTAGCGTTCTGAATAGAGCCTCATAGGCACCTAAGTAGTAATTAATTAATCCTAACTAAAACCCTGAATGCCAAAGTGAGTATGTTCGTTTGTTACGTTTTCACGCCCTAAGCACTATCGTGAAACTTTGCACACACGTTGTCTGGAGTACAGAGAAGGACCTAGAGTACCTTTCATCCCGAAAGCATGAACGATTCCTGTGGAACCCAGGGTAAAACATCGGAGCGCAGCTAGTCGTAATTAATTTTAATTTCAATGTACCTTGAACTTGTCTTCTCAAACTTTATAAATGGTAGGATTAGATAAGTTTGGGCCGTGTTTGGCTAGACTGTTTTCCTTAGACGCGGCCGAAGATAGCAGTGAAGGGGCACGACGTTCGAATAGCTTCAAAAACTTCTCTTCGCTTTTCACTTCAAAAACTTGGCGTTTAAGTTTTAAACTCCCAGCATGCTTTGTTAAACGGGATCGGAAGCCAAGTTTAAATTGCACAGATTAAATCGGGACTCGCGACACCTGGCGGCAAGTTGCGCGGCCTAAAGTTTATAAACCAAATAGGTTTCAAGAATTGCGTTATGAAACAGACGAGATTCAAAAAATGTCGTAGGCTACGGCGAGGCTACGGTACTGACCGGCCTAGTCGAGCAAAGTTACAATTAACCAATAGCGGCGGTCTCTTTTGGCGTACAATGTCACGTTCTCAAAATGTCACGTTAGCGCAACGTCACGATTATTTTATTCTCTCGCACAATGTCTACATGGGATTCTCCTGTGTTTCCTCATGTTCTTAAAAGTACTATAAAAAACATTCTGTCCTATCTAATAATGCATTTAAAATAATTCCTCGCCCAACTGCATCAAGGTTAGTCCAGCCAGAATCGTAAAACGGAAAGAATAAACAGTTTAGTTTTCAGTAGTTTTTTTACAATCCACATTGTACTTTAGTATTTGGTACGAGTAAGTACTTACATAAATAGGATCAGTAGTTCTTTGATTTAAATTACCTGTAACAAAATAAAGACAAATTTACTAAAAGTCTTACTTAAATAAATAAATTCACAACAATATTAATTAGGTAGATTAAAGTGAATAATGAATCTTTCCAATACCATTACATAACGTCACATCTTCCTCCGAAGGGACTGGCGGAGGAGTATTATTTGTAATTTTGTGTTGTGCTCAATAAATAGTTTCTATTCATAAATCTTTCTACCTGTAAGTAAAATAAGTGCCACAAAATCCTAGCCCACTTTAATCTACGCAAAAGTGTTTTAGGCCATATTTCACTATAAACGAGTTGAGGCAGCTGCCCAGCTCGCCCCACGGGGCATAAAACAACGGGACTAAGGGAAAACGAAGACATATTTATGTTTTGCAAACAAGGCTTTTATTCGCCTGGATTAAGGATTGCGTTTCGGACATTAAGAGCTTAGCACACTAGCATTTTGAGCTAGTGTTATTACTCCGAAAGTTTGTGAGTATGATGTGTTAATTTTTGCCGACTACGGCAAAACAAAAAGATAATAAAAGATAAAAAAAGAAAAGATATGTTGAGAAAAAAAAATCGGCTTTGCTAATGTTTCGTATTTTATGACACTCAATGATTCCGTGGCTTTTTCTTAGCGAAATTAATAAAATCAAATGTCTTTATTCCATTGGGTATCGAAGATACACATAAGAATGACAAAGTTATAAAAATGACTACCACCACCTGGAAGAACAGGCAAGAAACAGAGGCAGTTTTTTTTTTTAAAATATATATTTATTCTTTGAAAAAATAATGCCCCTCAGTTTCCTGTTTGTACTTCAGCTTCGGCAAAAATGCTTTCGTATGTCCGGTGTCATTTGTGCAAAATATCCGGAGTATTTATTGTTATTTAAAACGGTGGAAATCACGAGCACTATAATTAACCCTTCTTAAAGTCGTCGCCGTCTCCCACACAGTGGCGCATTATCTGCCTCACCCAGACCTAGCCCTAGCTTCAGATACAGCTTATGACGTCACTAAGAAGCTTATTTGTATTAGCTTAGGCGATTGTCACATAGCTCCGAGCCATGCGAACAACTAAATCGACTTTTGCTTTAAACCTGCTGGAATAGTTTTTGTTGAAAACATTGAAAAACAATTTTTTTTAAAGGTCGCCAATACTAATCATTTATTGATTACATTAGGAGTATACACATTAAACTCACCGACATTTTGTTGTTTGTATGATACCTTCCGCCAACATCAAGTTAATGAGGAACTCATTGCTTTGAGGTTAGACTAAAATCAATTGTTTATTATCCAAAAAACACAATTAAAAAATAAAAAAAAATACCGAGCAAAGCTCGGCCATCCAGGTACTTATATCTTTAAATAAGCAATTCTTGTATATATATAAATGGAATCGGCTCCAACGATTTTCATACAATTTAGTATATAGGGGGTTTCGGGGGCGATAAATCGATCTAGCTAGGAATCATTTTTAGAAAATGTAATTTTATTCGTGTTTTATCGATAATCAACTTAAACATAAACTTTGAGTAGTCTCAACTGAAAAATATGACTCTTCTTGACATCTATTGGCGAATAATAATACTATTTTTTGTAAGCAACTAATTGCTTTAACGACACAACAGCAGATGGCGTTGTTAAGTAACACGAAGTCAATGAGTGTTTGCTTTGAGGTTAGACTAAAATCAAAGGTACTACATACTCGTATAATATGAAAAAGTGAGTCTTTGTTCATTTTCTTTGTTTCTTTGTAACGCTTTCACGTCTGAACTTCTCAACCGATCGTCTTAAAATTTTGCATACATGTTGTTTAGGGTACAGAAAAAGACATAGGGTACTTTTTATCCCGGAAAAATCAACGGTTCCTGTGGGACCGTGGGTGAAACCACGGGTCGCAGCTAGTGTATATAGTTACAGATGAAATACAAAAATTATGTCAAAGAAATTTTCTTGAATAATTTGGTCTTCTTCTTCTTCCTACCCTCATCCCAATCAAGTGGGGTCGGTATAATACGAACGTCACAGTGCCTTATTTTTTTTAAATTTAGTTTACATCTGGCGGCATCATATTTAATATGAAAGATTTGGCTAAAGTTTTACGGCCAACCGTCTGACACCAGTCCCCTTTGAATGTGGAAATAATAATAACAATAATAAATAATTATGCCCATAACATAATCATATTCACAGTACTCACACCAAGCTTGCCCTAGCATCACAGTTCAATGTTAATTCACCTCTCTGTACTCCCCTTGTGAAGTGCTGAAATGAAACCCGTGTCCCGCCCTTCATCAGTTCATAACGAGGGCGGAATTAAACTCATCAATCTTAATGACACGTGTCGATGACGTCACTCGATAATGACGTCACGGCAATTGGAACTCAATTTTAGACATAATACATCACGGTAATTTTCTCCGATGATCCTAAATGAGGAAATTAGAATTTTTGTGTGTTAGTTTGTAATTTCTTTATGTGCAAACCGATGGATGGATTTGCATTAAATTCTGAACTTATGCCCTGGATTGTCTACTTTTAAAACGCTGGTAATACCGCGGGCCATAGCTAGTCATTTAAAGACTACGAGTAGCATTATTTCATAAGTACACAACATGGAGCGTTTTCAAAACGGTTTCTATCAATTCCTCTTCAGGTTGGCATCTCATCAACAGTACCGCTGGTGTTGTAGGTGTCCATAGGCGGCGGTTACGGTTTACCATCAGGCGGCCCTCTGTTTGTACGTAAAAAAAAATAGAAAAAAAAATAAACAAATAAATTTATAGATTTATAATAAACTAGCTGCACCCCGCGGTTTCACCCGCGGTTCCACAGGAACCGTTAATTTTTTCGGGATAAAAACTGCCTTATGTCCTTTTCTGTACCCCAGACAACATGTATGCAAAATTTCAAGACGATCGGTTGAGTAGTTGAGACGTGAAAGCGTTACAAACAAACAAACAAACTCACTTTCGCATTTATAATATTAGTTAGGCTTTACATTCAATTTAAGTAATCGCTACCTTAACTTGCGATTCGAATTTTAATGACACAGTAATTACTTGCAGAAAACCTTCGAAAGCTTATTTTCTACTAAATAAAAACGTTAACACAATATGATTAACTATGTACTTACTTCCAATTAATAACCATTTTGAAAACCTGACTTCGAAAATGTTCCAATTCGTTTTCTCTCATAAATTTGTAACATTGCGAATAATCGTAACAAACCGAATAGACCAGGGTAGAAGCCTTGAAAAATAATAATGGCCTTTTCTAATGGGTTTCATCCTACTATTATTTTTTTTGGTTTTAAAAATTATCGACCCTGGTCTAGAACGGCAAAAACTCTTTTCAACTCCAATATGTGAGACTGAAAAGAATGGAAACCAAAATGAAAACCGAAACATTCCCATAGGTGGCGCCACCGAACGTCATTAGTGGGTCGCACTTCCGTTTCCGGCAGGTACCCGCGCGCTTCCGGCAGCGGGAGCGGGGAGGAGTTAACTCACGACGTGGTTACGGCATGTGAGATATTTACGATTGCTGTACGGGATGTTTTTAATGGACTTTATGTAGTGTAAAGATTATATTTGTGTATGATTTAGTTTTTTGTGCTTTAGTCGAAATCGAAGTCTTTCTGTCTTTCTGTCTTTCTTCGGCCTAACGAAGTTTTGAAGCAACATGTTGTGGATGATAAATTCATAGTGCTAAAAGAGTTTGGCAGGAAATTTAATTCAAACACGGGGCAAGGTTATGTAGAATCAAGATTACAGCCAAATTAATTTTATCATTATAATTATATTATATTATTATAATATTAGGTTTTTTCTTCTAACAATTAAGATTAAAAAATATTTCGTAAAACTTGAAAATTGCACATCTAACCAATTTGCATTTGCTTCCAAGCGATTCTATTTCAACATTAACAACGCTTGAACGTCAGCTGCTGATTATACGAGTTGACAATAAGATCACGAGACAGCATGTAACGTTACGTTGGCGATTGTAGTATTAGAATTGGAAATTGGAAATTGTCTAGAGACCGTTAAGTAATAGAGTAGAAGAAAATGTGAGCACAGAACTAATTGGTCGGCTTTCACATCGTCTACATAAAAAAATAAATCTTTTAAAAATCCCAACACCAAAAACCAATCATCTCCACGGCTCATTTAAAACATATAAAATAGTTTATTACAATATTACTTTTAGTATATTTAATATATTAATATGCGAATCAATTTGGTAAGGCTGTTAATGCGTAAACCATATCTGTTTAAATAGAAGGTGCGATGGGAGGGAAGGCATCTTTTGAGAGAGCTCTTGGAAGGAGCCGACATGATGAAGATCCTTTGGCTATTTGGGTTGCTGGTGGCGGGGGTGGCAGCTAGGCCGGAAGGTGAGTTCTTTTATTTTCTTTTTTTACTTTATTGCTTAAAAAAAGGTAGGTACTTAAACTTAACCCAATTTTTTTAACGTAAATTACGTGTTCTTTACATAAAAAAGAACAAAACATTGAACATAAGACCAATTTATCTGTGACTGGCTGCAAAAGCTTATAAACCTTTTGAAAAATATCCTAAGTGCTGTTTTAAACTATAGTCTATCTCTTTGTCAAATTTCATCCAGATCCGTTCAGCCGTTCTGGCGTGATTGAGTAACAAACATCCATCCAAACTTTCGTATAATTATAACATTAGTGTGACTTACATCGCCTTTAATTCTTCACGACTCTAACGGCTGGATAGATTTAGATGAAATTTGGTATGGAACTAGCTGATAATCTGGATTAACACACATATACTTTTAACCACGTGTAACACGGTGCAGCTAGTAAAAAGTAATTTTCCAAAGCAAACTGTTCGCTTATCCGCCAAATATAATGCAGTTTGAAGTATGTATCATTTTTTTTATTGCAGCTAATCCCTCCGGCGATCCTGGCTACGATGATTCGCGTTCGTTCATCCCAAACGACTGGTTTAACATCGACGGAGTAGGTGAGATACCCTTACTGAGCAAAGCGAGCTCTCAGAGTCTGGGAGCAATCGGCATTTGTTTGTCCGACAATAATTTGAGTTTTGATTCGATCTTCATGAAGTTTTTAACCGACTTAAAAGAGGAGTAGGTTCTTAATTCGACTGTTTTTTTTGTATGCATGTTACGCGAGTATTCCGCCATTTATAAATCGATTTTATTGACTGATTGTTTTTTGTTTGGCAGAGGTTCCATGTACATATATTGTTTCAAAATCGTTCAAGTGGTTTTTAAAATATCCTACTAATATTATAAACGCGAAAGTTTGTAAGAATAGATGGATGTTTGTTACTCTTTCACGCTTGAACGGCTGAACAGATCTGGATGAAATTTGGCACAGAGATAGATTGTAGTCTAGAATAGCACATAGGATACTTTTTAACTGCGGGTGAAACCGCGGGGCGCAGCTAGTCGACAATAATAGTCTTAAAATTGTTTACAAAATTCAATTCGGATGACGGGAAGTCGGGTTTTTGAAGCTTTGCTTTTTGCGTTATTACATAACACAAAGTCAAGCTTTAACTTGGAATATACAGGTATCAGAAAAGAGTGTTCTCAGCCGAAAGATCATTGTGAACAGTTATTAATACAGGACCAACCCTTAAATTGAGAAGAAGAAGAAAAAAGCTACTCTATCCATTTAGTCGACTATCAATGAACTTCAAATTCAAATTCACTCATTTGCAGATAATAATCAATATAGATACATTTACAGGATAGTTGGAACTTTGAATACAACAGCAGTTTTTTTTCGGTTGCCGGGTCCGCTCATAGTAGAAGTTGTTTATAACGATAAAACGAAAAGCCCCCTTTCAGTTTAGTACACCCTTTCCTGACAACTCTATAGTATTTTATAACGCAAAAATTTTTCGAGAGTCGTGAAGTCGTTTGGAGTCAAACTCCTAAGTTTTTATTCCTGTTTCAGGAGTGTCGCGGTGCAGTAATGTGGGCGATATGTATTTCGCCCGCTCTTGGGGCGGATGCTTCATATGCAGTTGCTTCCCCTCTACGTTACCGGGCGGCATCTACGCAAAGTGCGCTCCGTGCCGCGGATGCAACAGTAAGTACACTAACCTTCGAACCGCCAGAGACGGATCTGTTTGACAAAGACTTCGAGCCGAGCTAGTCAGTCTAGACGGTGAAAAACGTTGTCGAATAAATGTCTGACCCAGAATCAAATTCAGAAACGTTTATTTACTACAATGTGTACAGAAGATCTTATTCACATATTATTAAGTTAAAGAGTTAAATATTCATGCTCACAGCCGTCTCGCCAGATTCGCCATTTACAGATATGTCAAGGAGGACGATGATGATGAACACAAAAATAAATCGTTCCTGTACATAATCCTGCAGAATAATATAGTTAGAAAAAACGACAATTTAATTTAACTTTTTTTTCCAGGTCCACCAGGTAAAACTCGATTGAGTAACTTCTGCATTATAGTTAGCGTCGTTGACTTTCACAATAACATTTTATTTTATTATATCCCTTATTTTTAATTGGTTACTTGTTAAAAAAGTATTTTTTAATTTAGGACCAACCCCGACGCCGGATCCGATATTTCCAGGTCCAATTCCCCAACCCATATTCCCGGGACCGACTCCGGAACCTGTATTCCCGGAGCCGTTTCCCTGGCCCGCACCGGCACCGGCACCGGCACCGAAACCAGCTCCTGGACCGTGGCCTTATTGTGAGTCTTGCTCTTAGAGTTAGTTTTATATCTGTTTACGGAATTCAATAATTCCGGGGTAAAATAAAAAATATTGCTAGGAAGTTTTTAACATTCTGACTGTCCCTTGTGAGCTGGAAGTTTTTAACTTCTATTGTAACGTGCTTCCTAAAGTCAAACAAAGTAACAGATAAGTAGTTGCTTTCATTTGCGTAGACTGATCATCTCAAATGCCTTAATGAACTAATCTGTACTAGCAGGATAACAAACAATTAAAAATACTATATTTTTAAATGAGCAAATCAGCGAATGTATTTTCTTTAGATTTATCTTTAATTTCACCTTTTTCTTGCAGTTTATACTACTCATATCTATTACTATTATAATATAGTTTAATATAATCCGTTTGTTTTTGTTTGATCTTGATATTGATTTAATCACAGGTCCTCCGCCAATAGTGATACCCGGTCCGCCCCGCCCATACCCCGTTCCCGTCCCGGTTCCCGGTCGCAAGATCTTAGTACCGGTTCCCGTACCTGTTCCGTCCCAACCGGAGAAGATCTACGTGAACGGGCCGACTGTGCGCATCCCGGTGCCAGTCGAACATCGTGTGCCGGTGGCTGTACCGGTTGACCGGTAACTAACCAATTTTTTTTATTACCACTCCTGACTTCCTGTTATGGAAACTTAAGAAAAAAAACATAACTTAATTGTGTAGAAAGTTTTGATAAAGCTGTGGGTTATATTTAGCTTTTTGCATTGAGAAAACTGGCAAGAAAGGCAAAGAATGATGGTAGACAGATATTAGTGGCTAGCTAACTAATATCTTCAAGTTGATTTAATGTTTGCTCCAAAATCTGTTGCAACTGCCAGTCAGTTTGGAGAATTATAATGTAAGTTGTACAGTAAGATTTGACCATTAATGTTTCATGATCAACATATATCAATTTTTTATTTTGGCAGGCCATACCCAGTGCCGTCCCCGCCCAGACTCGTACCCGTACCCGTTCCGGAGCCAGTTCCCGGTCCGGAAGTACGCATTCCGGTCCCCGTTCCGGTACCGTCCCCGCCTGTTAGGATTCCGTATCCAGTTACCAAATACGTTCAAGTACCTGGAGCTAACAAACTAATACCTATTCCTGTCCCTGTACCGGTTGATCGTAAGTTTATTCGTTTACTTGTGTTTTTGTAAGCAATTTATTTATCATTTTAGAAGTTAAATGCTCTTTTTAGAATAAGCGTGCCTGCTATGTGTTGGAAGACTTGAAGTAAAAAATTTGTGAATAACTTTGTTCTATTTGCAGACCCCAGATACATCCAAGTACCATTAATCTACTATGTCTGTGAGTATTTATTATTATCATTGTTAGAAATTGTGAAACTTTTATTTGTTCGCTATCTTTCTCTTTTCTTTATCTCTTTCTCTTTTAAGTAACCTCCAACATTAACCTGTTTAAAAAGTAAAAAGCTTGCATGACAGTCTCCGAATCTTCTGGTTCGTCAATTCTTGCTTTTGATGATATCAGATCTTAGATTTTTGGATTTTAGATCTTAGTTTAGTTTCTCTAATAGATAATGTTTACAGCACCGGAATGCAGGAACCGAGTTCCTCTTCAACCGTTTACCATGCCTGGAGACTCTTGCCACGTCTACGTGTGCAAGGTCCAATACAACTACGTCTACGTAGAGACCAGAACTCTTCCTTACTGTAAGTTCGCCAATTAATACGTTCATGGCGCCTATTCCTCATTTTTTATTTTCGGAAGGTGCTGCGTGAAAACCCCCTACAAGATGAACCGACGATATTGTAGGGGTTGCGAAAAACGGCTGAATGTGGGCAGTCTAAGGCCGACTATCGCACGGTGGAGATCTTAGCCTGTGTCTAGCAATAAGCGTCTTCCGACTGAGATGACGATGATGACCAATATCCGAACCATTTTATCATTTACATTTTAAATAGTCAGCCATTTGATATTTAAAAAGCCTACGGTTCAGAAAGTGTTATGCGGTGCTGTAATAACGACGATGTATTCTCGTTTCTAGGTAACGAGCCACACGATGTGCCAGTTCCGTTAATTTCACCAGGTCCATGTAAGTATTGAATAGTAATTATGTTTTAGATATTTATTATAGCTTTTGTAGCTTCATAACTACAAAACTGTTCATTTCAATTTACTATGACGTCCTATGATAAAATAATAAAACTGAACTGAATTATTTTACGCAAATAATACAGTTAATATAACACTGCTTATTATAATTCTTTCTAGCGTGGACTGGTGGTGGTGGAGCAGCAGCAAACGCTATAGCGAATGCTATATCCAACGGAGGTAATGCTGCCGCCAACGCTGAAGCAAACGCTTTCGCTGGTGGTGGTGGCTCTGGACTACTCAGACCCGGATCATACGGACCTTTTAGCTACCCTGGCAGCTGGCCTTACACAGATGGCTTTGGAGGAGACGCTGAAGCCAACGCTAACGCCAATGCAGTAAGCAACGGCGGTGGAAATGCTTTTTCGAATGCAGAGGCAAATGCTTTCTCCGGCGGCTACGGAGGTCTTAGTGGTCTTGGGGGACTCGGTGGCTTCGGAGGACTTGGTGGATATGGTGGAGCCGGAGGTAATGCTGAAGCAAATGCTCTAGCTAATTCAGTAAGCAACGGAGGTGGAAATGCTTACTCGAATGCAGAGGCAAACGCCTTATCTGGCGGTTATGGAGGATTCGGTGGCAACGGGGGACTTAAAGGTTTTGGAGGACTCGGTGGATATGGTGGAGGCAATGCTGAAGCAAATGCTCTAGCTAATTCAGTAAGCAACGGAGGTGGAAATGCTTACTCGAATGCAGAGGCAAACGCCTTATCTGGCGGTTATGGAGGACTCAGTGGCCTTGGAGGATTCGGTAGCCTTGGAGGATTCGGTGGCAACGGGGGACTTAAAGGGTTTGAAGGATTCGGTGGATATGGTGGAGGCAATGCTGAAGCAAATGCTCTAGCTAATTCAGTAAGCAACGGAGGTGGAAATGCTTACTCGAATGCAGAGGCAAACGCCTTATCTGGCGGTTATGGAGGATTCGGTGGCAACGGGGGACTTAAAGGGTTTGGAGGACTCGGTGGATATGGTGGAGGCAATGCTGAAGCAA
This sequence comes from Peribatodes rhomboidaria, assembly GCA_911728515.1. Taxonomy (NCBI): domain Eukaryota; kingdom Metazoa; phylum Arthropoda; class Insecta; order Lepidoptera; family Geometridae; genus Peribatodes; species Peribatodes rhomboidaria. Next base: position 544,360 of record OU452184.1, on the reverse strand, counting down.
ATGCTCTAGCTAATTCGGTAAGCAACGGAGGTGGAAATGCTTACTCGAATGCAGAGGCAAACGCATTATCTGGCGGTTATGGAGGACTCAGTGGCCTTGGAGGATTCGGTAGCAACGGGGGACTTCAAGGGTTTGAAGGACTCGGCGGATTTGGTGGAGGCAATGCTGAAGCAAATGCTCTAGCTAATTCAGTAAGCAACGGAGGTGGAAATGCTTACGCGAATGCAGAGGCAAACGCCCTATCTGGCGGTTATGGAGGACTCGGCGGCCCTGGAGGATTCGGTGGTAACGGGGGACTTCAAGGGTTTGGAGGACTCGATGGATTTGGTGGAGGCAATGCTGAAGCAAATGCTCTAGCTAATTCAGTAAGCAACGGAGGTGGAAATGCTTATGCGAACGCAGAGGCAAACGCCTTAGCTGGTGGTTACGGTAATTCAGGTGGCTTTGGAGGACTCGGTGGCTTCGGGGGACCAAATGGTTTTGGAGGACTCGGTGGCCATGGGGGAGCCGGTGGTGGAGCTGAAGCAAATGCTTTTGCTAACGCAGTTAGCTCTGGTGGAGGAAATGCGCAAGCAAACGCTGATGCTTCTGCCGTGTCTGGAGGAGTTGCAGGGTTTGGTGGCAACTTTGGCCGTCCCTGGCATGGTGGCTTTCGAAATGGCGAAGTTGACGCGAGTGCTTAAGTTATGAGGTTTGTCATTTTCTGATTACAAATTTATATTAACTAACGACTTATTGACCTATAGATAATATACTCAACTCAACACAGTTTAAGACAACAACACAATCAACTTTTAACAGCGCAGAAACAGCTTTCAAAGTTGATCAAGTAAACACCTGGTTTAAATAATGGCTATTCTTAAAAACGTTAAAGAGAAAACCCAGCAGCCACCAAACAATTTGTTGAATCAATCGGTCTTACAGATGTTGAGTCAGATAATGATGCTTGAAATATTTAAGTAACTATCCTATTTGCTAATTTTTTTTTTTCTCAGATTTACCGGCAAGACCTCAGTGATCTCCCAACGACGATGGCTAGAACGAGGAATTCGATTTTGAGTTAATTTTAAGCAATAGCATAATAAAATGACAGAACACACTACACTTGTATGTATTTATATTTGTAATAAAAGCATTTAGTGAGAATTTTGTTTTGTTTTATTTATTTTACAATATACATACATGTGATATGCAATAAGCCTAAAGATCCTACAAATATTATAAACGCGAAAGTTTGTAAGAATTAATGGATGGATGTTTGTTACTCTTTCACGCCAGAACGGCTAAACGGATCTGAATGAAATTTGGCACAGATATAGATTATAGTCTAGATAGCACATAGGATTCTTTTTAACCGCGGGTGAAACCGCGGGGCGCAGCTCGTATAAACATAAATTTGCACAGAAAAGAGAACCATGACACTTCAGTTTTCAAATAAATGACAGGAAAAATTGTAATTATTCATAGCACATTATGAAAATCTAGTTTAATATGCTGTATTCAAATAGCTAGGTAGGTGGCGAGCCAACAGCAGAGATTATTGCTAACTAACTAAGCACGCCCCGCGGTGTTACCCGCTCTTATAAAGTGGCCTATAGAACTTGTACCATCATTTAATTAGAGCCTATGCGTATCCAGGGCACAAGGTATCTCTATTTAGAATATCAACAAAATCCGTGACAACATAAAATCTTTCGCCTTTATATATGACGGCGCGTGACATCATTAAAAAAAAAATGTTTATTTTAAGAGTTTTAAATCATTTTTGACGATTAATAGATTTGTTTATGGTAATTTAGAGCGGTTAACACCGAATGGTGTTGCGTTTGGAATGGCGGGCGAACGTCATGTCTGTCAAACAGTGGTCGACTTGACTTGGTTGAAAGCGGTCGCAAGCAATCGTCGTTCGCAAACCCATTACTCTATATCGCCAATTATCGTTGCTATCCTTCACTAATTAAGTAATCTACGTGACTGGATAATTAAAATTAAAAAGTATACACTGCAGTCCACTTATTTCAACGTTCCTGAAGTCTAACGCCCACCTTAGATACCACAACAAGTTCACGGATCAGAAATCAGACACGACACCTCGACCTACCCGACTTTCCCCGACAAATATAATAAGCTCTTTTACTTGCGGCTTTGTTCGCGTTTCATAGCCTATGTCTCTCAGGGATAATGTAACATTCTAATGGTGAAAGACCTTTTAAAATCGGTTCAGTCGTTTCGGAGATTACCTCTTAAAAACCAAACTCACAAATTTACACCTCTTTGTAATATTAGTATAAAATAGGATTAGTATGAGATATAACAAGATGCAATGCATTAAAACTTTCTTACAATCCACAGTCCATTGTACCGGAAAGGATTGATGATATTTATGATGAAAAAAATAGACACATTATCAATTAGGTCAGAACAGCTAATTGACACCTGTTGCTAATCCAGGGCAGTAGAACCAATCACTGCAGCCACGGTTTAAATTTAATACATCAAGTAACGCCATCAATGCCATGTTTTCTTCATGGTTATTAGTTCTATACTATAAAAGGAATTTGTAGGATACAACGCTATTATAGTGTGTGATAGAGCAGGGGCAAGGAAGCTAGCGGTACTGGTCGAAGATGAAATGCAAAGGGTGGAGGCCAAGCCTCTTCGCCTTCTTGCTTGCTGCCAGCCTAGCTGAAGTTTCCGGTGATCTCAATGATGGTAAATTGATTTAAAAATCAATATCGAAAAAGTTTTACCTACATTTCTTAGTTATTAATGTAACGTAATAAATTATAGTTTTTGCCGTTACCGTTTACCGTTACTAAGTTATAGTTTTTAAGTCTACTTATAATATATAAGTACTTCATAAACAGAAAAATATATTTCTGTAATATGTTTCTTAATTTTATTGATTAATATAGGAATGAACAAAGTATTTGTCATGTGAAAATCTTTATACGTAACATAATAAATAAGAACGTTACTTAATCAAAATGTTAAATTATATTTTCAGTCGTCGATGACCCTTCTCTGGATTCAAGATCTGGCAATCCGACCGACTTTGATATCGAAAATAATGACAATGGTTGGATTATTTTACATACTTAATTTAAAACTCTATTTACACAATTTATTGTTCAAGTCTATAAAATTACATCATCTCAATCGTAACGTAAGGTCATGATGAATTTAATTTGGGATTTCATCAGTTTGTTATCGAGCCAAAATAATACGAAATGATTAATTTCTCATTGTAGTTAACTTGTGATGATTATTTACAACTCATCATATAAATATTTTTAATATGAAAAAAAATATATATTTAGATGATAATAATACCTTGTTATTAACTCTGTTTTAAATTAAAAAAAAATGCAATATTAATATTCAATAGTATTAGCAACTTATTATTTTAATTATTAAAATATGTTTAGAAATCTAGCTGATGAGAATCATCCCAAAGTAACCATTGCCTAAAATACAGTTTATTGGCTTACTAAATAAATAAGTATTAATAAATATTGTAGCGCGGGGTCTTAGGTATTGGTTGCTATGGCAACGGTGCGCTCCGCGCTCGGCGCTAGTTGCGTACCTCAGTCCCCACTCCCCTCACCGCGAGGGGAACACGCGATCTCTGCGGTGGCGGTGGTCGGCGCGGGCGGCGCCATCTTGTTCCGGGCTCTCGCGAGCGAAAGGCGTGCGCACTGAGATGACAAAATCTTCCGCGGTTCGAAGCAAATTTTCTGTGTAAAGTTATGTAGCACCAAGTTCCGTTTATAAAGACCTTTTGTGTTAATCAAATTGTGTTTTACTCGGTCCTGGACTGCTATATTGGCGCTCAACTTGTGGCCGAACCTGCGGCAAAAAGTGCAACGTAAAAATGATGACGAGGCGAGGAGCACTTCGTCAACAGCATAGTGACGCCGATGGCGAACAAGATGCTGAGGCCGACGTCACGCTCGTGGAACGAGCCGACGAGGATACCGGCACCGGCGAGGAACGCCGTGCCGAGAACCCCGAAGCCGCCAGCGCCAGGCCGGCGCAGGCGCCACCGTTCCAGGCCCCGGAACAATTTCTATCTACGCTTGCGCAACTTATCACATCGATGTCCGCCGGCGACTTCAGAGCGTCCACGCCTGTGACGCCTGCGCCCGGAGCGGCATCCAACAATGTGAGCACCGGCACCAGTGGCGCCAACGCCAACTTTACGCGCTGCACGGCACGTTTCGACGGGTCATCGCGCGACGCAGAGGTGCTGGAGGCGTTCTTAGACAGCGTGGAAATCTACAAAGAGTGCGCCGTCGTGAGCGACGAGCACGCACTCCGAGGGTTGGCGCTCCTTCTACAAGGAGAAGCAGCGGTCTGGTGGAGAGGCGTCAAGGAGTCGGTGTCGACGTGGTCCGACGCTCTCGCCAGGCTCCGCAGCGTGTACGGTACCAGACAACCAGCATACGAGGTATTTCGTGAAATTTTTTCCGCCGAGCAGCGCGACGACGAACGCGCCGAGCGGTTAATTTGTAAAGTTAGAGCGCTCGTCGCTAAGTTACCATACAAACTAAGTGAAACAGTGCAAATCGATATGTGTTACGGTCTTTTACACCGTCGTGTACGCAAACGTGTGCCGCGCGAAAGTGTTACTAGTTTAGACGAACTCCTTTGTAAAGCCCGAATCGCCGAAGATTTTCATAAAGAATCTGCGCAGAAAAAGGCGAACGTCCCGTCAAGCGAAGCGAAGTCCCCGCCGATCACAGACCCCAATTCCGCAACTACCGCGTCCGCGCCGCGTAAAAATAGAGATAGGCCCCGTTGTTCATATTGCAAAATTTTCGGTCACTCGAACAACGAGTGCCGAAAACTCCGCGATAGCGTACCTATATCCGACTCCAAAAGCGTTAATGTCGGGGGCGGTAATCAGAAATCTATTCGATGTTACGGGTGCGGCAAGCCGGGTGTTGTGAGGTCAAAATGTGACGTATGTAACCCAAAAACGACCGCTTCCAAAAAAGGGGAGGCTGGGGTAGTTTGTAACAGCTTCGAGGAGACCGGGGTCGCTTGGTTCAGTGTGACTGTAGGTGATCAGGATAGGGAACCAAACCGCCCAATCGATATTCAGGGGGGCAATTCTGGTATTATTTTCAACGATCAGGGCCCCAATTCAGATGATTTTACTGATGTCCTGCGGGTTGTTTCCGGTACGAAGGCGACTTCATCGGGTTGCGAAAACTTAGTAAGTATGCAAAGTAGGTACTCGCCCGACGCAGTCGCACAAGTAAACACTGTTCATTCGACATTTCATTCGACATTTCATTCGACATCTCATTCGACATCGAGTGCTACGCAACCTATGGTGAAGGTTAGTATTTTAGGTAAGTACGGAGTAGCCATGGTAGACACGGGTGCCACGCATTCTATTGCGAGCCCGATGCTTCACCGAGTCTTGCAAGACTCTGGAGTTGACTTTAAGGAGTCACAACGTGTTATTCGTTTAGCAGATGGATCTCGGACGCAGAAAACACTGCTAAACGCTATTGTACCGGTCATGATCGAAGGCCGTGAGGTAAGTTGTGAGTTTTTAGTGTTGCCTGGGGACGATACTAGGACTTTATTGGGAATGGAGTTCTTGTCCCAGGCGGGCATAGTGTTAGACACAGCTCGAGGTAAGTGGGCGTTCGCGGACGAACCCCGCCACCATTACGACTTTGTCCGATCATTTACCGTCAAGTCTGCAGATACTGACTTGATGCGCGCCGACACTTCGGAACTCGCGTTACGCCCGGACGAAGGCTCTATGCTCACCCCGGAGCAGAAACTCACTTTAAATGAGTTCATCAGCGAGAGAGCGACGCAATTCTCCCACGATGGACCGGCTACGGAGTTTGCCACCCATCGCATAAAGGTGAGTCCAGACCAGGAACCGATTGCGTCCCCTCCTTATAGGCTGTCTCAACAAAAGAAAGACGCTTTGCAGAAGGAGCTGGATAAACTTCTGCAAAGTGACGTTATTGAAGAATGTGAGTCACCTTGGGCCGCCAACGTGGTTTTGGTGCCCATGAGAGACGGAAATTATCGCTTGTGCATCGATTATCGAAAATTGAACCAGGTGACGGAGCCGGACCGATACCCACTGCCACGGATGGAAGACGTGCTGCATGCGGCCAAGGCCAGTGAGTACATGACTACTCTAGACCTCCGATCTGGCTACCACCAGGTTAACGTTGCCTGTGACGACCAGGACAAAACAGCATTCACCACACCGGTAGGAACTTTTAGGTTCAAACGGATGCCGATGGGGTTACGAAACTCTGGAGCTACTTTTCAGCGGCTGATGGACAGGTTTCGATCAAATCTCAAGGGAGTAGAGCTTTTGACGTATTTAGATGATGTAATATTGCTGTCTCCAGGACCCTTTGAGAACCACCTGGCTGATCTGAAGGCAGTATTTGACCGGTTGGCTCTGTACAATCTACGAGTGAACAGAGAGAAGAGCCATTTCGCTCGAGAGTCGGTCAAATTTCTAGGTTCAAATTACGCCGATGTCGCGAGGCCTCTTACGGATCTCCTGAAAAAGGCAAGTGTATGGCAATGGGGCGCTAAACAGCAGACAGCGTTCGAGCGCATCAAGTCTCTTCTTGTGTCTGCTCCCATATTGCGCCAAGCAGATGAGTCAAAACCATTCATCCTGTGCACTGACAGCAGCGGATATTGCCTTGGAGCGGTTCTAATGCAGGGGGAGGGCGCCGACGAGAGACCTATCGAGTACGCGAGCCGCCTTCTCACCAGCGCCGAAAGGAACTACTCCACGACGGAGAGGGAGGCACTCGCCGTCATCTGGGCGCTAGGTAAGTTCCGAGGTTATGTGGAGAATGCCAAGATTATTGTTAGGACAGACCATCAGCCCTTGCGATGGCTGATGAGCCAGAGGTCACCGAGTGGGCGACTAGCCAGGTGGGCTCTGATTTATTTATTTATTTTTATTTATTTAGATAGAAATACCAACAGTTTACACTTTAGATATTAAAAAAAAAGAAAACACTAAATAACAAAGTTCTGAAGTGAAAACCTATTATAGGTATTTACAACATTCTTTTTAAAATACTTTAACTAGGTAATTATTTTTTTCACAATTTTGGGAAAGAAGTTGGAGAAACAATATTAAAAAATAAATTTAAGTAACAAATGAAATACTTAATTAAATTTACACCGAAGATGACAAAACACATTTTACTTATTAGAAATGCCATTCAAATAATTCGTCAATTTACTCTTAAACACGTTCAAAGAGTCATGAAAAATATCAAGATCACTTAAGGAACCATTAATTTCGTTATACATTCGACATATTCTCAATATAGGAGAGTTATGAGCTAAGTTAGTCCTAGAATAAGGAACATGGAAGACTTTTGTTATTCTTTGCCGTGGATAGTTGCAAGGAACACGCAAGGAGATATCGTTCAAAACTGAGGGACAATCAATAAAGTTGCGAACAAGTTTATACAGAAATGAGAGATCTCGAACTTTCCTTCTATCTCGCAGCCTGTCCATTTTAAAGAAAGATAAGCGACTAGAATAAGGACTTCTGTGTGAGATTCCTGGACAGCTAAACGCCAGGGATCTTGTGAAAGCTCGTTGTATGGCTGATTTTACAGGATTTTGACATCGATATCACATATACTCCTGGAAGGTCGAACGCGGTTGCTGATACGCTGTCACGCCCAGTCTGTGCTCAAGATCCAGACTGCGACGTATGCTTCACCACGGTTGATATGCCAAAAAGGAGTAGCAGTGACGTTCGTGAGAACCAACTGAAGGATCCAGAGGTACGTAAAATCATCGAAGATTTAGAATCCGACGAACCCTTTAGGGGGAGGTCGTGGTCCGACCGCGGATATACGATATCCGACGGGATACTCTATAGGTACAGCCTTGAGTCTGATGAAGAAGAAGACGCTTGTTTAGTGGTACCTGACCATGAACGCAGGCAGGTCATGGCGGACTTGCACGATGCACCCACTGCCGGCCACTTCGGTGTAGAACGCACATTGGGCCGCGTGAGGTCGCGCTTCTATTGGCCAGGTATGCGATCATTTGTGACCAATTACATCAAAGAATGCGTGCCCTGCCAGCGCTACAAGGCCGATAACCGCAAGCCAGCAGGACTTTTGCAGACTCCAGCTGTAAGCCGTAGATTCGAGGTGGTCTCAGTGGATCTTTTTGGTCCCCTCGTTGAGACACCCAGGAAGAACAGGTGGGTTCTTATCGTCGAGGACGTATGTTCCCGCTGGGTGGAATTGTTTCCTCTGGAGAATGCCACCAGCGTCGAATGTGCTCAAACCTTGGCCAATGAGGTCTTCCTCAGATACGGAGTGCCACGCCGCCTTATCAGCGACAACGGCGTGCAGTTCGTGAGTGAGGTAATGCAGCAGGTGTGCCACGTTTTGGGAATCAACCAGACGCTCACGCCTTTTTATCATCCCCAAGCCAACCCAATCGAGAGAAAGAATCGAGACCTCAAGCCACGGCTGGCAATACTCGTAGGACAAGACCACGAGACATGGGACCTGCACCTCGCGGCGATAAGGTTTGCTATGAATTCGGCAGTTACTGCCAGCACTGGATTTTCCCCAGCCTATCTCACCTTTGGGCGAGAGCTACGCGCTCCTACGGACTCCATCTCGGATATGAGAGGGATCTTAGCTGAAGATAACTTCGTACCCAGCATTACCCCATATCTGAGACGAATGGGAGCCGCCCTGGACGAAGCAAGAGACGTCCACGAGAGAGCGCAGACTATTAGAAAGGAGACTGCGGATAAGTCGCGACGGGATCCACCAAAGTACCAGGTAGGTGACCTAGTCCTGCTTAAGACCCAAGGATCGAACGACACCGGCCGCGGTCAGACGCCAAAGTTCATCCCGCGGCGTGACGGACCATACAGGGTTAGGGAGATTGGTGGCCCGGCGACCTGTCTCCTCGAAAATGTACAGACCGGAATGAATATGGGGAAATATCACATTTCGCATCTCACACCCTTCTCGGGTGAAGTAGAGCCGCCCGTTCGGGAGAAAAGGAAACGGGGTAGGCCGCGTCGTTACCTTAACTAGCCCTACAGTCGAGGCGCCTAGATGGGCTAGAGGGGGAGGCTGTAGCGCGGGGTCTTAGGTATTGGTTGCTATGGCAACGGTGCGCTCCGCGCTCGGCGCTAGTTGCGTACCTCAGTCCCCACTCCCCTCACCGCGAGGGGAACACGCGATCTCTGCGGTGGCGGTGGTCGGCGCGGGCGGCGCCATCTTGTTCCGGGCTCTCGCGAGCGAAAGGCGTGCGCACTGAGATGACAAAATCTTCCGCGGTTCGAAGCAAATTTTCTGTGTAAAGTTATGTAGCACCAAGTTCCGTTTATAAAGACCTTTTGTGTTAATCAAATTGTGTTTTACTCGGTCCTGGACTGCTATAATATTAAAATTAAGACATAAAACAAATTTTTAGAACCGAAAGCTGACGACGAAGAGGTAGAAGCGTTTGTGGACAATCTAGCTAAGTTCGGTGTACCAGGATACCCTGATGATGATAGCCGTAGAAAAACTCGTCTACAGTCTTGGAACCACCCTGATTGGATTGACAAACACGATCCTCTTTACATAATGGAGAACCAAGATGGAAACCTGTTACCTGGTCTATCAGTAAATTCTCCACAATATAGGTTTCCTGTCCTCAAGACCGATGTAAACGATGCTGAGCAAAAACCGTATTATGCTCACCGTCCAAATTATGGTAAGTTAAGTTTCAAAGCAGCCGTCCTAACGTATATAGATAAACTAAATCAATTAGTAAACTTACAGCAGAAAAGGATTCAAATTATCTACTAAGTTTCTAGAGGTTCTGATCAGAGGAAATCGCGAATGCGACAAGAACAGTTGCAATACAAACTGAGGACTAGTAGAAACTAAGGCTAACACGCCAAAGAAAATACTTTAACTTGTATAATAAGACTATCATAATTACTTATGTGTTATAAATGATTGATAATGCCGATGTTAATTGGAAACTTGAAAAAATACTAAGCAGATACGGGTATACTGGTATAGGGTTACTGGTAATCAATTAGCATTCTTATATGAGCATATTCTGTTTATCAAAGGAAATAACTTTTGTTTTGGTGAAAAGTACTTCTGTATACATTCAACATTCTTTTTGTTCAAAATGCTTGCAACCACACAAAAATATTTTTTGCCGTTTATATCACGTTTGCTTAGTACCTAAGTATTTATGTTCTAGGTAACCAGGCCAAACAGAAATGGGCAGATGATCCTATATTCGTAATAGAAAACTCAGGTCATGGAATCCAGTTTCCCAAGCCCTCAGGAAATCTCCAAGGCACATATCCGATGCATTCAGACCATGACTTCAATTTTAGAGGTTTTAGAGATGGTGAGTACAATTATAAATTATTTTTTAATTCAGAGATTGGTCTAAAAATAATTCTATAGTAAGCACATGTGATTGAAAATTGACTGGATATTGTCCAACCCAAGTGTGAATGTTGTAATAAACTTCTGTCAGCCTCTTCAGGGGAAAGGCGTGACGATATGTATGTTATTTTATGCATTGCAAATTTTAACGTGTAGAACTAGTAAATGTTTTGCAATTTTTATGTTCTAGATCAGGAAAGCTCTTTAATAAAAGACCAGTTCATCGGCGCAGCACCAGAAATATCAGAGGACCAAGATGAGCTGATCTCCAAAGATCCGATGTATGAAACAGTTCTTTTGAACAACGAATACACATACGATTCGAAAAATAACTCAGAGTTGGGATCATCCCTAATCACACCTAACAGTAAGTATCACAAGAAATAGTTTTATAAATTACCTAAAAGCGAGTTAATGCAGCTGTTCAAAATTCGTCTTAGCCTAGTTTCTTCATAATACTCGTAGTTTTGGCAAAATATAAAATGTTGGTTTGTTTGTGTTTAACTGTGTACTTACCTCTTTTTATCTTTTACAGAATTCCACTCAAAATTGATTCCGTTCGATAAACACGTTCTCTTAAACAATATACCCGGTAAGTATGGTTCCATTGAAACTTTATAACATCAGTATACTATACTATATTAGACAATACTGTATTGGTACTAAAGTTATTATTTTGTGATGTGATTGTTGCACCGTACATTATAGTAATTTACGATGCGACATTATTACTCTTGAGTAAGCCTTCTCTCGAAATAAATTAAAAGCTTCCCAGCTCTTCCCATTAAGGGTTCCGCGACGCTCTGAATTTTCCATGCAAACGCACTTCTTGGAAACCATTTGTCAGAGTTTGATGAAATTAGGTGTGTACAATTAAATGAACTATATCTCAGCCCCTAAGTTCTTGGTTTAAAAAAAAAATGTCCTCAAGAGAAAAAAGAGCTATGAAAATTATCCGCATTTGTAAGGGATTTATTGAATAGACAAGCAATGCAAATCAAAAATCTTTTCAGATAGCGATGTTGTCAATGTTATTAACTTTTAAATTAATCCATAATGCAAGGGAAATTATTAGTTATTTAATAATGATTAGAGAAGTGCAAAAGTCATAAAAAACTATTGAAATTGCACTTTGTCACACTGTAGATAACTTTAGAGGTTCATCAGTATTTAATTGCTCTCTTCGCTCGTCGCCTCCTTCTACACGAAATGGCAATAGAACACTTTTAGCCAATGCGAAGCTAGTCTAAAGTGGTCGCCAGACCCTTTAAATGTTCGGGCCTCTACCAACACCAAATTATATCTAAAATTTTCAGGAGCTGAAAACATAATTAAATGCGCCCAAGAAGGCGAGATCTACAACTTCTGGGCACCAGGCTTCCAATGCATGATGTGCGTTTGCCTGGCTGCTTACGGCAGCCTGAGGCCGGCGTGTGTCAGCTGTCAGTCGTGCTTGACACCGCCTGAGCCGACGACTCACAGACCTACGATACCACCATACACTCCACCTCCTACGCCACCACCTCCACCAGAAGATGGTAAATAAATTATTACAGGAACCTGTACAAACATTTATGTTTCTGTAGGCTTTTGTACCTTTAGGAATGTAGTTGAGAGTTCGGGGTGTGGTATTATGCGTAAATTTTACATAATATTATTATTTTGAAGTGATGCGCCACCAACGACGCTACGGTAAACAAATTTACAATCGTCCCATTACGAACTTGGCCAGTTTTATTTTTGTCTTCATTTTTTGTTTTGTGTTGAGTTTCATTAATTTGAGTGCATTAATTTCATGTTATTTTTTTTAGTGTCGTGTAAGCCTCTGCCTGTGAACGTGCCCTTCCCAAGTCCGATCGATCCCTGCAAGGTGTGTGTCTGCTCGGAGACTTTCAACCAATGGGGCAAACTAGACGTCAAGATTAATTGCCAGCATAACCCTCAGTGTGGTAAGATTTTTAACACACCAGTCCGCACAATGACCTACGAGTATACTTACTCATTAGACAATTTGCTTAGTTATAACTATATGTTTTGTAGCAACCGTTTTAATATTTTATCTCACAAGAACTGACATTTTAATGATAGCTTTTCTTTGTTTCAGTTTTACCGACTACTCGTAAGTTTAAAAACACAATTCAAATTTAAAACAAGCATCAAAATAATTGCAAAGCCGAAAATCACTAAAACATTTAAACGAATTTTTTCAGCTCGTCCACACATCTCAACACCGGTACCTCGTAAGTGTTTTAGTGATAAATAACGTACTGCGGCGTACTGTAGCATACAAAATCACTGAATGAGTCAGCAAGCGATACGCTTCAAACTGAGTACAGTTCGCGCTGTTCGGACACTCCACTTAAAATATATAGGGTGGCTAGCTAAAGACAACCAGTTAGCGGCTCACAGTTTGCCAGACTGCTTAGTTAGGACGAACCCTAACATACACAACAGAACTTCTTATTGACTTTTTGCGAGACTTACAAATAGAAAACAAAAACACACAAAACAAGCTTCGGATTAAAAAAATCAACACAACGCAAGTCAATCGAATTATTAAAAATTCCGAGTCATGCCAGGCCTCCAATTCTTGACGCTCGAGATGTTTCTTGGTCAGTCTCATTCCTATGACTTTTCGAAGAAACGATTGACGAGAGAGACAATACCAAAAAATATCTTGACTGGCAGGAATAGGGCTCCAGGCCGACTGGAAATTACGCATTGGTCATAATCTGCACAAACAAAGAAGACAGCATAAACTTAACACAGCAACTACCAAAATACATTTATTATTGTCTCCATTTCGCCCCAGTGCCGGTGTGCGACAAGTTTCCTCCAAACGTGCTCTTCCCCCATCCGCACGACTACTGCAGGATATGCCAGTGTATCGTGACGCGCACGCCGAGCGGCCAGCTCGAACGAAGGATCGACTGCTACGCCAATCCAGAATGTCGTATGTTTTTTATTGCTAATGTATATTAGACGAGCTGCTACCCGCGACTTTATTCCCGTTTATTCAATACACAGTATCTAAAAACGTTCGTCGTGAAATACTGTAAGTAATTATTAAATTTCATTAAAATCTGTTCAGCCGTTTAGTCGTGAAAAGCCTACAAACAGAAAGACAGAGAGATTACTTATTACTTTTGATTTTATAGTATTAGTAAGTATTAGTATAGAAGTATGGATGAAATAGGCGCATAACAGAGGTACTATTAAACTTCACCTATAATGGGTCCGACGGTCCTAAAAGAAGAAACGAGGAGAAGATGGCATAAAATATCTTTCTGCATAGGTAGTAAATGAACAAAATTTCGAACTACATTAAAAATAAATATATTTTCAACTTTTAGAGCCGACAACGAGTACGCAACCTCCTGAACCTATCACAGATTTACCAACACCAGGTGAGTTTCAAGGAACCAAGAATTCCATGCTCAACCATCACGTCTTAAGACGTAATGTCTGACACATATTAGACATACACCAAGCAGAGTTCATCAATTTCCTTCTCATTTTCTAGAAATTTGCGACCATCACCCTGAAAACGTGTTGTTCCCACATCCGCGGGATCAATGTCAAATGTGCAAGTGCACCGGCCACTCAGGACTGTTCTTTGATAGGCGAAAGATCACCTGCTACATTCAACCTAATTGCAGTGAGTATAAAGTTGCAAACATATTGTTCCGGTAATTACTGGGTGCTATATGAAATAGCCACCAGCTCGTTGAGTCGACGATATTATTGTAAACTACATGCGCCCGCGGTTTCAATCGCGGCTAAAAAGTATCCTATGTGATATTCTAGACTATAATCTATCTCTGTGCCAAATTTCATCCAGATATGTTCAGCCGTTCTGCGATGTGAAACATAGTAACAAACATCTATCCATCCATTCTTACAAACTTTCGCGTTTATAATATTAGTAGGATATCGCAAGATTAACACAGACACGAAAAGAGTAGCGTATAAGAGAGACCTATACCGCTATGGGCTTTAATAATTATGTAAAACGAAATGCATCCTTTTGATGGTGATGAAATATAAAGCATCGAATTAAAATTTATTAGGCACTATCTTTCTACATCCTTTTTAAATCCTTACGAGGTTTCAAATAGAGCTTTTTCGAAGATATTTTGTCATTGTACATTTATTTATTTAACCACACAAAACAGAATACAATCATATTATAATTAGAAAAAAATACAATAATACTTTGGCTCTAGACCATATTCCTAAACAAGTGTACATAGCATGAACAAATTATCGAATCAATTAAATAAGTTTTAAGCTCTATTCAATTCCTGTTTTTCAATACCAGATCCTACAATTGAACCAGTGATAATTACACCAGGTGAGCTGATAATAGGAAATACATAGTTTGAATGTCTTTTAGATAAATTACATTTATATCCTGAAAAAAAGAAGTGAAATTGAGCTCACTATAAAAACACGAACTGAGGACTTACATAAAGTAAGCCAATGGACGTTAACGTTCAAAGCACTTCATTTGAAATGTAGTCAAAATTTGGTGTTGGTAACGTAAACCGATCGTTTATTTTGTAATCGTTATGGCAATGGTTATCGTGTACTCTCACGCTCGCTTGTATGACGCTAGACGTTGACGCGAGCGGGATGTCACGCGATGACCATTTTTATTACGTTTAGAAAATGAGGCCAAAGCTTGTACTCACTTAAACTTCTGTAAAAATTCTAAATTGCAGTACTGTGATGCTATTTTGTTTACAGCACCACCTCCCGAACCGCAACCAAAACCAGCTAATGGTAAGTTAGACGACAAAACTGAATTCCTTTTACATCACTATTAGATAAATATATAGATAGATAAACACTTTATTGTTCACACCAGAAATAACAAAACAAGAGAACAGAGAAAACTTAAAGTGTATTGTAACAACTGGCGGCCTTATCACTAAGAGCGATCTCTTCCAGACTACCTTAGGATGGAGAGGATACGTATGAAAGAGTATAGGACATGGGTGTGCAAATATTAACAAATATAAGAGTGTTGATATACCTACTTAAACTGTTTGAATTATGCTTACATAAACATACATGTCATACATAAACATATATGTCATATTATAGAGGTAATACACTGGCAAAATTTTAGAGGTTGATTCTCTACAAACAACTTTCACCATGGAACCAATCCTATAGTCGCAAAACTAAAATCAGCTGTTCCATACGTTTTGTCGCCGTTTAATTAACTTTTTGTGTGCAACAGCTGATTTTTGTTTTGCGATTTCAGGGTTGGTCCCGTAGTAAAAGTTGTTTGTTACGATGTAGAGAATCATCTTTTTAAGTTTTGCTAGTATTATAAGTAACGATGTATGTGTGGTTGCTTTTAGAGAAATCAAGTGATAAATTTAATTCGACGTTATGTTCTCACTAAGTCGCCTGCGCTTTCATTAGCTGCATTACTCACATAATAAAATAAGTTACAAATTCTTTACTGATATTCCGTTTTATTGGGCGAGACAAATACATTTTTTTTTCTTATATATAGGCAAGTAAAATGGGTAAAACTAGCCATTTGATTGCTATTATATTGATAACTAGCTGCGCCCCGCGGTTTCACCCGCGGTTAAAAAGTATTCTATATGCTATTCTAGACTGTAATCTATCTCTGTGCCAAATTTCATCCAGATCTGTTCAGCCGTTCTTGCGTGAAAGAGTAACAAACATCCATACATCCATTCTTACAAACTTTCGCCTTTATAATATTAGTAGGAGTAGGATAGTAGGATAGTAGGAAGTAGGATTAGTAGGATAGTAGGATATTATTTCATAGTCGTCATTTTGTAAGTGTAGTGCTCGTTATTCTGTAAGTGCATATGGTGTGGGGGTGGTGTGAGTGAATAAATAAGCACTGTTTCTTGCAGTTGTTGGAATTTATTCGTGTACCAACCCGATACTACCATAAACACTAGAAGGTGATGAGTTTGAGAAGCGGCTATATAATTTCACAACGTAATTAGATAAATAAAGGAGGTAGTGGTCGTGCGGTCGTGCGATACGCGCGTTCCAGAGAATGTCGATGGAAGACTGGCGGCAGCGGCGAGCGGCGCTCGGTTGCCGGGCGCGAGCTCGGAACCGGTCCTTGCGTTTGTAGCGCCGTACAAACATCTGCCTATACTGCGCCCGCGCTAGACAATAGCCGCGGCGCAGGGAAGTGCGTTTCCAATGATTCCAAAAGACACGACTATTGAGTTTTGGTGTATATGGAATTTAATACAGTTATTTATTTGTTTAGGTTATTTTATTATTAATTAATTAGTGGTTGTTTGTTATAATGCAAATATTATGTAAAAATATATATATGTAAATATTGTATGTAAATAATATTATTATTTATGTAGGCTAGCAAGTATATAAGATATTTATATAAGTACATGTATTGTTATTATATTTATTTATGTATGATTTAAATTCATTGTATGATATGATATTAACTTTAATTTTAACGGAGACGCCTACATCACTCCCCTCCAGACCGTTACTACGGTCGATAGTAGTCGGGAAATCGAACCGTACGCCCAGAACGTGTTTTCTTTAAGCCCTGAGCTGGGACTGGAATTGGGACTGCAGGCGGACTGGATATGGGTATATCTTGTTGTCGTATGGGCATCGGATCTCGGAGTGGAGTAGGAGTAGTGGGTATTGGAGTTGAGTCTGTCAAAATGTAGGCTGGTTTGAGCCGGTCAATTGAGACGGTAACTACTCTGCCTTTTACCAAGAGCTTAAACACTTTGTCACCCCGGTCGAGCACTTCGTGGGGGCCGGTGTACGGAGGTTTTAAAGCACCTCGCACTGCATCTTCCCTCAAAAAGACGTGGCTCGAAGTTAGTAAATCTTTGTAGATAAAGATTTTATTTTTATTGTGGCGGGCAGCAGGTGTGGGCTGTAGCTTCGCGGCGAAGCGGCGTAAGCGAGTCGTAAAGTCCGAAATGTCAGTACTATCGGCAATAGTTGGCTGGAAAAATTCTCCCGGGAGACGTAACGTCTCGCCATACACCAGCTCTGCAGAGGAAGCTTGCAAGTCCTCTTTAAATGAACTCCTGATGCCAAGAAGTACTAAAGGTAATGTGTCCACCCAATTGCTGTCGGCATGGCACATTATCGCTGCCTTTAGCTGGCGGTGAAATCTTTCCACTAGACCGTTACACGCTGGGTGATAGGCGGTTGTTCTGCGGTGTTTGAATCCAGTCATTTTTCCTAGATACCGGAAAAGTGCGGATTCAAACTGAGCACCGCGATCGGTCACGATGTCAGTTGGCGATCCAAATCTGGATATCCAAGACATCAGCGCCTTGCCTACAGTTTCTGCTGTAATGTTTGGCATAGGTATGACCTCAGGCCAGCGTGTAAATCGGTCAACCGCTGTAAGGCAGTATTTTTGGCCTTGCGATGGCGGTAGTGGTCCGATTATATCCACGTGGACGAAAGCAAAACGAGCGCGAGGTAAATCGAAAGTGGCCAATGGAGATGTCACATGTCGATTTACTTTAGCTCGCTGACAAGCCAGGCATTTTTGTGACCATTCTCGACAATCTTTGCGCGCTCCAGGCCAAATAAAACGTTCGGCAACTAATTTGGCAGTTGCTTTTGCGCCTGGATGGCTAAGATTGTGAAGATTGTCGAAAACTTGCTTTCGAAAGGGTTTGGTCACGAAAGGTCTTGGTGAAGTCAGGCTTACGTCACAATAGAGTTCAGTTTGGCCGTTGGGCAATTTCAGTTTCTTCAGGCGGAGTGAAGATTCACCGCCAAGAAGTTGCGCCATTTCAGGGTCAGAGGCTTGTGATGTGGCCAGCGAACCCCAGTCAATTGGCATCTGCAGTTCTTCGATTCTTGAAAGCGTATCTGCAACGACGTTGTCGCTGCCAGAAATGTGCCGTATATCGGTAGTGAACTGCGAGATATAATCCAGATGTCTGAATTGACGTGGAGAACAGTTCGCTTTCCTTTCACTAAAGGCAAAACTGAGAGGCTTGTGGTCGGTATATACCACGAAATGTCGAGCCTCCAACATGTGGCGGAAGTATCTAATACTTTCGTATATGGCTAAGAGTTCCCGGTCGTATGGCGAGTACTTTTGTTGAGCTGGACTCAGCTTACGCGAAAAGAACGCAAGTGGTTGCCATACGCCGTTAACTAACTGTTGCAAGACTGCACCCATTGCCAAATCAGACGCGTCTGTTACCAGAGCGAGTTTGGCCTGACAATCTGGGTGTGCGAGTAGTGCAGCATTGGCCAGGTTCTCTTTAGATTGCTCGAAAGCAGTGAGAGTTTCGCCGGAGAGGTGAACTGGGTGGGACGCTTTTACTGAGCCAGTTAGCAAAGCGTTTAGGGGCGCTTGAATTTTAGCGGCATGTGGCAGAAATCGCCTATAAAAATTTAGCATCCCCAAGAAACGTCTTAGTTCTTTCACTGTCTTCGGGGGAGGGAAATTCCTAATAGCCTCGACCTTTGTATCTAGGGGTTTGGTGCCTAACGATGAAATCCTATATCCCAAGAAAGATACCTCGCTAGCTCCGAAAATACATTTCGAAGTATTGAGCAAGATACCATATTCTTTCATGCGTGTGAAGAGTTGCAGAAGATGGGCTTCGTGTTCTTCTTCTGTCCTGGAGAAGACGAGGAAATCGTCGAGATAACAATAGCAGAATTCGAAACCTCTGGTCAACTCATCCACAAAACGCTGAAAAGTCTGACCAGCATTTCTCAACCCAAAGGTCATATATGGGAATTCATATAGGCCAAACGGGGTTGAGATGGCAGTCTTTGGTATGTCGTCTTCGTGTACAGGGATCTGGTTATAGGCCTTGACGAGGTCTATTGTTGAGAAGACCCTACAACCAGAAATGCTGTGCGCGAAGTCGTGTATGTGCCTGATGGGATAACGGTCGGGGATAGTGCGTGCGTTAAGCATTCTATAGTCGCCGCAAGGTCTCCAGCCGTTATCTTTTTTGGGAGCGAGGTGTAATGGGGAAGCCCATGGGCTCTCTGAAGGTCGCGTCGTACCGCTGCTGAGCATAAGTTCAAATTCCCGCCTAGCTATCTTGAGTTTGTCAGGGGCTAATCGGCGAGGAGTGCATGAAATAGGTGGTCCTGGTGTCGTTCTAATGTGGTGTTTAGTAGCGTGTTTCGGAATCATTGTTGTGCCTGAAGGGCGGGTAATCTCAGGAAAATTACTTAGAATCGCGTGGTATCGCGTGTCACCCGACCAAGCTTTGACCGAAAATACATCAGTGTGAGCCTTAGAAGCACTAGAAGTTAAAGTGGTAGTGTTATCAATTAAACGTTGATTACGGCAATCTACTATTAAAATGAAATGGCTCAAAAAATCGACACCTATGATCGCTTTAGTTACATCAGCTACAGTGAAACGCCAAGAGAAATTACGCCTTAAGCCTAAATTAAGACTTAGTTCTACATAACCATATGTATCGATGCTGGTCCCGTTGGCTGCACATAGCTGGTAGTTTGTCTTGCTTCGTCGCTCTCGCAGTGCAGATCGAGGATACACGCAGAGGTCACTGCCGGTGTCCACGAGGAACTGGGTGTTGGAGCCGCGATCAGTAACAAAGAGGCGACCAGTAGACGCAGGGCAATCGTCAGTCGCCATTAGCGACTGCCCGTAGCGTTTCCCGCCTTCCCGAAGTCACATGGCTTAATGCACCGTTGAGCATTGGCACCATGCCTCGAGTGATACCAGCAGAGCGGAAACTTGCGATAGCTGGAGTTCGATCGGGACCTCGGGCGAGATGAACGGCGCTGCTGCGGTCTGGAACGATTGTTGGAGCTGCATGATGCGCGAGTGTGCTCGTCGAGCTTCACGGCTAGGCGCTCCACCATTTGCTTTAGCTCTGCAATCTCGTTCGAAGGTTGAGAGTGTGCAGTGCTGCATGAAGTTGCTGCGACGTTGTTGGGCGAGGTGATCTCGTGGATTCGATCAGCGAGGTCAGAAAGATCTTCCAGGGATTGTGAGATCTGAGACGCCAGCACGGTCTGGATACTGCTGGGCAGGCGATTGCTCCAAATAGTCCTGATGAAGTCTTTTGGGACGGCAGGTCCAGCCAAATCTTCGAGGTGTCTCAGGAACTGTGATGGTTTCCTATCTCCTAACTGCTCGTGTGTCAGCAACTGCTTGACCTTCTTCTCGTGCGAAGCGGAGAGGCGCCTTATAAGCTCTGTTTTAATTTTGTAATACCGGTCCTGCTCTGGTGGTTTAATAATGATATCCTTCACTTCTTTGGCATGCTGCATATCCAAGTGTATAATTACATTATTAAACCTGACTGCGTCATCAGTGATGTCAAAATTATTAAATTGGCCTTCCAATAGTGCAAACCAAATCTCTGGGTCGTCCGGCGAAAACGGTGGCACTTTAATGTTGACTTTCCGGATCGGTGCAGTGGACACGCACACTTTTTTACAACGACGCGTGGTAACATTGTCGTCGGCGTTTTCTCCATGTGACTTAACTGTTCCATACGTTGTAGACGACTCACCGCTGTCACTCATCTTCGTGAAATCCAGGGGTCACCAGTTATTGGTGTGGGGGTGGTGTGAGTGAATAAATAAGCACTGTTTCTTGCAGTTGTTGGAATTTATTCGTGTACCAACCCGATACTACCATAAACACTAGAAGGTGATGAGTTTGAGAAGCGGCTATATAATTTCACAACGTAATTAGATAAATAAAGGAGGTAGTGGTCGTGCGGTCGTGCGATACGCGCGTTCCAGAGAATGTCGATGGAAGACTGGCGGCAGCGGCGAGCGGCGCTCGGTTGCCGGGCGCGAGCTCGGAACCGGTCCTTGCGTTTGTAGCGCCGTACAAACATCTGCCTATACTGCGCCCGCGCTAGACAATAGCCGCGGCGCAGGGAAGTGCGTTTCCAATGATTCCAAAAGACACGACTATTGAGTTTTGGTGTATATGGAATTTAATACAGTTATTTATTTGTTTAGGTTATTTTATTATTAATTAATTAGTGGTTGTTTGTTATAATGCAAATATTATGTAAAAATATATATATGTAAATATTGTATGTAAATAATATTATTATTTATGTAGGCTAGCAAGTATATAAGATATTTATATAAGTACATGTATTGTTATTATATTTATTTATGTATGATTTAAATTCATTGTATGATATGATATTAACTTTAATTTTAACGGAGACGCCTACATGCGTGCCATCTCCTAACCGCCAACTGAATGACAGCTTAGGAGAGAGCGGGAAGGCACACGACTACCTGAGTCACAACTCTTACACAATAAAGCCACTCTGCTTTACTTTGCCGGTGCTCTTTGCTACAGCAGCTAAAGCTTCTTATCTACAGCGCTCCTGGTAGATGTGTGAAATTTCCAAAGTTCTAGTAGTTTCTAGATTTTTTTTTATATTGTCCAGTGACGTGCGCTCCGCTACCAACCGATAGGCCTTTCCAGCACCCCCTGCATCCCTGTCAGATCTGCACGTGCACTGAGCGACTCAATCTGTACGCCGAAATGGAAGCGATCATCGATTGTAAAGAAAATCCACAGTGCGGTGAGTATGGGTCTTAATATTTGTACAATGATAGCTGCGCCCATTTGCTATTCCAGACTATATCTTTGTAGCAAATTTCATCTACATAGATCCGTTCAGCCGTTCTGGCGCAATTTTAACAAACATACGTTTTTCCATCCATCTGATAAACTATCGCTATTATAATATTGTTGTGTAATAAGTTAAGCACGCAAAATGTGTAATTTTAGGTTAAATAATTTTGCATGTATTCATTTTAAAAGCCTACATTAAGTAATTTAAAAAAAGTGTTTGACTATTTTATCTTAATAATGCGATTTTATATTTTCAGTTTTGCCTCCAGATTTTACAACTGTATGTAAGTAATTAAAAATTTACTAAGTAAATAGTTATTTCTTTACATTATTAGCCGAGCGAAGCGAGTTCTCAGAGTCCGCTGGGACAACTTGGCGTTTGTTTGTTCGACAATAACTTGAGCATCGTTGATCCGATCTTTACTAAATTTTGCAGACATGTAGTTTACTTCACTCTAATTATTGCCAATTTGTACGAGGAGTTGTGGAGATAACCGAGGTTTCCGTTTGAGGCGAACTACTACATAGTTTTAAAATACCTAGTATAAAAAATGGAAATGTTTTAATTGATTTCAGCTCCGGAGATAAACAACCACACAAAAGGTAAATGTTTCTCATCTACCAACTTTCTAACTTATAGAAACCATTTTTTTTTACTATTTGCTAAAAATGAACTGCTCTGTATCAAAAATCACCACCCGTAACAGTACCAGTTCTATAAAGGACCATAGAACGTTTTGGCATTTTATTTATTTCTTTAGTTCGGAGTGGCGCATTTTTCAGTGTACTAATGAAGTCATAGCAGTGTCATACATCAGTAATTAGACGTATACTAGCTATATACAGGGTGACTGGTTGAACACTTTAGATATTCTGGATTATCATAGTACTCATCATTATGAACAACTTTTATTATGGGACCAACGCGGAATTCGCGAAAAAAAAATCAGCTGTTCCATAGAAAAATGTCAATAACACTCGACAAAATGTATGGAACAGCTGTTTTTTTTTTTCGCGAATTCTGGGTTAGTCCCATAATAAAAGTAGTTCATAATGATGAGTACTATGATAACCTAGAATATCTAAAGTGTTCAACCAGTCACCCTGTATACAGGGTGTTACAAAAACCTTGTATATCCGCGACGTGTTACGAGTATATCATTCACGAAACCGCAGAGTAATAATTAGTACAATTTTACCAAAAAAGGCAGCAACAAAACAATTGAATGTAATTTATGTCGAATGTTTTTTCTTGTTATTTTATAATATTCGTCTCATCGACGGAGAAAGAAATTGGGGTTTTTGGTCCCGATAGCTACGACGGAAAAGTTGTTAATTACGAAGAAAACAAAGAACTCCTTTCAATGGCGGGTCTGAAAAAAGGCCGCTTTATAGAATTAATTCCTGCCAAATATTCTTATCTGATCGGAGTAATTCTGCTTATTCTCGTAAAATACTCAGTTAACTTAGTGAATCATTCCCAGTTACTCTCAAGGTTCTCAATACGGCTATGTTTCTTTTTGTATGTATCTTACGCCATCTTTATCGCCAGTTGAGAATGGATTTTAATATTTTTTTCGTTTGTTAGATCACACTTTAGAGGTAGTTCTATACATATAAATGTTATAGTAATCAGTCAAGCAGTTTTTAAAATATAATACAAAGTGTAAAAACTGACGAGAAGTCGGTTATTAAGCTTTGCTTTTAATTTTATTATGTATTATTTTTTGGTATAATCAGTGCCAGCTTGCAAGAACTTCCCCGCGAACGTATACTTCCCTCACCCAGCCGACCCGTGCCAGCTGTGCAAGTGTACTGTTGTTCAGAGCGGGCCTTACAGCCCGCCTGAGCAGCTCATGAGCTGCATTGTCAAACCAGAGTGCTGTAAGTATTTGGTTTAAAAACGTGGAAGAACCGTGTAGAGGATATGAATGAGAAGGGAGTGAATTCTGGGGTGACGAAGAATGTGAATGAAGAAGAATAGTATACCGACCTCACCTGAGTGAGAAAAAGCTAGGAAGATGAAGATGATTGCTGTAAGTATTTGGTTTTTACGATTGGAATTTATGTTGGTTGGTTTTTAAACTAGAACCGTTTCGTTGTTCGCTACTGTGAAGAATCCCTGCATTTCCTGGTATTGGAAGTAATCCAGGGTATGAGCTGCTTTCATAAAATATCAAAACATAGAAATAGAATAGCAGGGGATAAAGATAAATGTTATTACCAATTCGAGATAATTTATGATGAAACACTTAGTATCATCTGCCCGCTTCACTTGTATTTCATACTGAAGTCTTTACAATTTAGAGATTGTGTATCTTTTAAATCGGACTGGGTGATATAAACTTTGCTTCCCTGACTAATTAACGTTTTATATAGGTTCGAAATAGTTATACAGAGTTTTGCCTTTTTTAATCGAGTTAAAAATTTAAGGAAAATAAAAGACAAAACACTGTAAGTGGGGTGAACTGGGGCAAACGCGTCTGTCGAGAATTACTGGCAAACCCTTCACAAGTTAGGCTACTAACGCCTTCTTGTAGATTATTAGAACAAAATATATAAAAAATATGTAGGTGGCGCCTAATTTGAGAAGGGTTTGTCAGTAATTCTCGAAAGACGCAATTGCCCCACAGACGCATTTGCCCCAGTTGACCCTATAAGTAACTATCCCGAGGCTCTACAACGTTCATCAGTGAAGGGGTTAGTGTGGATAAAAGTAATAATAATTGATTATGTTTCATGTATCTAGTACCACCAACACTACCGCCACCTCTACCACCGTCCTCTTCGGTACGCCCGCCGAATCCAGATGCATGTAAGAAATTAGAATCGATAAAAAAACCATGATAAGTTAGACGGTCGAACTAATGAGAATGAAAATTCGCACTAAGTAGTTCGACGATCGAATCGAACTAGAGACCCAACGAACCCACGGTCACCCATCCTAGGACTGACCGTGTCGTCCGTTGCTTAACATCGGTGATTGGCTGTGGGCGCTACTAGTATAGTTCGTATAACGATCATACACGATGTTTCGCAAGTCAACCGAAATTTATAGTTAGTTATTTTTGTCACTTATCTGTTTGTTTTATGTAATTAATCTTGCCATTCTAAGTTGTTTAAAGATAACGAATGTTTTAACCACAGATCTAGAATTTGTTCTCACAAACTTGACTTCATATCTTGCCGTAACTTCGTTGTCAATATTTAAATCTTCGTTTCCAGTGCATCTCTGCGAGAAATACCCCGAGAACTACATCTTCCCCGACCCCATGGACCGGTGTCGGCTGTGCAAATGTTATAAGGATCCTAGAAGCAACTTCAAGAGTATGGTCTCTTGTTTCTTGAACCCTGAGTGTGGTGAGTAACTCAAAAATACGCCTAGTATTCAAATGATCTGTTTTTTCTCTCATTAAATTACATTTTAAATTTCAATTTGAGAAGTAACCTCCAGGTCACCACCGATAACGACGGTTGAACCCGAACCAGAAATAGGTATGTCATATACATTTTAGAAAAAACAATTAAATTAACAATATCTCCACCGTTCTTGTTTTTTAAAAAAAAAATCGTTCTCAAGCTAAAATAGAGCTATGAAAAATATCCATATTTTTAAGGGGGCACTTTTGACTGATTTATTCAATAGATAGACAAAGCAAATCAAAAATCCCTTTACATAGGGGAGGTTGTCTACATCACTAGCTTTTAAATGAATTCATAATACAAGGGACATTCTTAGTTATTTAAGAATTATTAGAGAAGTGCAAAAGTCATAAAAAAAAATTGCACTTTGTCACTCTGACAACTTTAAAGGCTCGTCAGTATCTTTACTTGCTCTCTTCGCTCGTCATCATCTTCTCCTAAACGAAATAGCTATGGAAAGTTGTGTTATACCTCGCTCTATCTGTCTGTGATTTCCTTATAAGTGCATCTCTTTCTGTATAGTATCCCTATGCTACCGCTGTTTGCCGAGTCTGTGTGAAATCAGCGTATTAAATTTTTTTTTTTATCAAATCCATCAAAAAATCGCGGGTTAAACGAGGACAAGATTGCCACAGGACATGAAATACTGTCGCAAGACACAGGAAACACCCAATATTGGGCTGACGAAAATGGTCATGCTGAATTCAAAAATTTCTTGATTCACTTGCATTTGCAACATGTTAATGTTGCTTTAATATACTTAAAATTCCCACTTAGTGAATGTCTACATTTGGCAAAAGATATGTCTGGCGACCGTTTACCTCCACCTCATACTAGGGAAAGAACCAGACATAATGTCAAGCAGTCATTGCATGATGAGCGCTGTGTCCAAAAACTAAAATGACCTCCACCTGAACCTGTGGTCCCCCAGTGTCGTGTGCGCCGCTCCCCGCCAACACTCCGTTCCCGAGCCCGGTGAACCCGTGTCAGATCTGCATTTGCACGGAGCGAGCTGACTTCTTCGGCCGGCACACCGTGAACGTCGAGTGCAAGGAGAACCCACAATGCGGTATGATACAATTTAAATTGACAGATAGACATCGGAGTCTGACCATAACCCCCGTTTTAAAAAGAACTACCTTTTAACCATTTTGGTACGGAACCCTTAAAAGATCTTTATTTTATTAGCAGTATTATATTAAATATAAATGATAAAAGGATGGCTCAACACATAATTTATGAAATTTAGTTCGATTTAACTTGATGTTGGCATGAAGTAGCTTAAGGTAGTGAAGAGTGCTGTGGAGCTTTTGTGTATCGGAGGCCAGGACACTATTTGGGCAATATTTTTTACTTTGCGCCAATTTAGTTAGTTAGTTGCCAAGCAACTAGTCAAATCAATCAATTCAAATTTTCTTTTCTTCCCAGTTTTACCGCCGAACGAGCCTACAATACGTAAGTAAAAATTTTAGTAGTACTCGTAATTAATTTAAAATGAATAATCTGATGTTTTAAACTGTTTTATTTTGTTATTTTAGCACCAGTCATTGTAATACCAATAAGATGTAAGTATCTAAAAAAAAAATTTATTAAACTTATTACCTACCTTCTTTTTTTTTCAAAATTCATCTTGTATTCTATTTCATACTTTTTTTTGCTAAATATCGACGAATTGTTTTGTCTACTAATACTACTAGAAGTATTTGGATCTGAATTAGGTGTTATCTTAGAATATACATACACATATATTTTTGGTCCTCCCTTAAATCATCATCATCAGCCCGTATGCCAAACGTAGGCATCCGCCCGCTAAAATGTATAAATGTTTGACCCCAGGGCCGGCCTGCAAGAATTTCCCCCTGGATGTATCTTTCCCCCATCCCCGGGACCCCTGCCAGCGGTGCAAGTGCTCCATTATGCACGACAGCTTCGGCAAGCCTGGACAACACCTGAGCTGTTCCCTCATACCAGAATGCGGTAAAAACTATAACCATTGTTTGATACCGTTCTAGACATGTAAAAATAATTTCAATCGCACAATTTTCTAAACCAAAATATTAGACGTCATTACATCAACAATGTGTTTCAGTGCCACCGTCAACAACTGAACACACGGTTCCAAGTAAGTAAAATGTACATACCAAAAACATGATCTAATTTTTTTTTGCAAAACCAATAATATTCATATTTTTTTTAAATTATTATTGAAGTTGACGTCTGCGAAAGATATCCAATAAACACTCCATTCGACGACCCGAACGACCAGTGTCGAACATGCACGTGCACACAAATTGGAAGCGCAGCGCCCACTGATGGCCTCCGAAACCCACTGTACCCACCGCAACTGCAGATACTGTGTCAGATCAAACCTGAATGCTGTAAGTGTTATTTTAATGGAACCAAGTCCTAAAAATTTAGAGAATAATTTAAATTAAAAGCTAAATAATAAGTTAAATGCTGTTAGATATGATTTTTTTTTCAATGGTGCGTCCAACAGTAAATTTTACCAAAACTTCATGTTTTGTGTGATTAAAATAGATATAATATCTTACAGTGCCATCGCCAACAACTGAACGCCCTGTTCCATGTAAGTACACATACATACAAATAAAAACATTAGTTATTTTTTTATTATTAACCATTTATTGTTAACCAAACATGAACAAGAAATTATTATTCACAACCCCACTAAGTCATTACTTTTAAAAAATGTCTCCTTGATAACCTCAGATGACATATGCGCAAGATATCCAATAAACACTCCATTCGATGACCCAAACGACCAGTGTCGAACATGCACGTGCACGCAAATTGGCAACGCATCGCCCGCTGATGGCCTCCGAAACCCACTGTACCCACCGCAACTGCAGATACTGTGTCAGATCAAACCTGAATGCTGTAAGTAGTATTTTAAGGCGAGCCTGGCCAGAAAACGTCTAGCAAGAATCAACTTTCCTCTAAGATAAACCATGGTTTTTACTGTGTGAAAAAAAATATGTTATTCTTAAGCATGTTTTTAAGTGGAATCATAAATCTGATACATGTAATGAATAACTTCACTCGATAGAAAAAAAATCCAAAGTCACCTCTATTTGGTATTTTAAACACGATTTGCGACTTAATTTTTACAAATCATATTGCTTTTTTATTTTTTTTACGAATTACAATGCAATAAAAAAATGGAATCATAAATAAAAATGTTAAAAAGTTAACATGGTAATTTTATATGATTTTTTATCACGAATTCATGGTAAAAAGGCACGTTTGCGTGACCGCCAGTCCGCCCGCAGACCCCGTCGACGCCGGACGTGTGCCAAATTTTTGTGATCTCCGCAGTGCCGCACACACCAACACCAACCAAGCATTTAGTTTTGCCATAATGGGTAACAAACATAATAAACGAAAAAAAAGCTCAAGTCTGACTTTTAGAACATCGTACGAGTCAAGGAGCAAACGTCGGTAAGTAGATAAACTTCTACTAGATTAAATTGGTAATCATTGTTTTTATTTACTAGAATCGACATTTCTTGCATTGCTTTTTGTAGTCAGATGATGTATCAACAAATCTATTAGTACCTACTTATATTCGTTTTAGTGTTTTCAAATATCATACTCATTATCATAATATTTTTTTGTCTCGTTACGTGTATTCACGATGTAAATACCCGGCCTAGTGGTATACCTACTAGTGATATTTATGTAGTTATACCTACCTACAGTTACAGTTTTTTTTTGCAGAAGACTACTACGTAACAAACTCCAATGACTTTGGAATTGACGAAACGTAAGTACCTACCTACCTTTTGTACCACGCAGGGAGGCGGGTGTTCTGCGAAGTTTTGACTATGTCGGTCACCATTTATTATTTCACCCAGACAACTTGTGAGATACGGATACGGAGCGACGTTCATACTTTCATTTTTCCTGAGCATTCTAAACTGCACAACGAGTAAATACCCGCCCTAGTGGCATACCAGTGATATTTATATTTATATAGTTATACCTACTTACACGAATACCTATCTTACAGTTTTGTTTTTTTTTTTCAGAAGAGTACTACAACTAAATGTAATATACTCCGATGACATTGGAATTGACGAAACGTAAGTACCTACCCACCTTTTGTAACATGCAGGGCGGCGGATCTTCGCTAAGTTTTAACTATACAGGATGTTAGGTAAGATACGGGACGACGTTCATACTTTCATTTTTACTGAGCAATCCATACTGCACAACGAGTACCAACTAGATATACCCGGCCTAGTGGTATATCTAGTAGTGATATTTACGTAGTTATACTTACCTACATGAATACTTATCTTCGTTTTTTTTTTTGCAGAAGAGTACTTCAAGAGAATGTAATAAACTCTGATGACATTGCAATTGACGAAACGTAAGTACCTACCTTCTTTTTGTAACATGCAAGGTGGCGGATCTTCGCTAAGTTTTGACTGTACTGTATGTATGTAAATTATATAGGGTGTTAGGTGAGATAGGGGACGTCGTTCATACTTTCATTTTTGACTGAACAATCTGTACTACACGAGTGTTTGGTAGCGTTTGAGTTATAGCCGTATGATTTGAACACATCTAGGCCTGATTAGTACTGCAACGTGATTTTGGCTGTTTTGAAGAAAACTCGTAAAGTTGTATATTCGTTTTTAACGATTAGCGAAAATCGAGCATTTCGGTAAATCTTGTAAGTACGGCTTTTATAAACCTACGACTGGTATGGATGTGTTCGTCGTTGCCTTTGAAATTCGAAACTGCCGGTTGTAAGAAGCGATAGCGGGGACAGGCGAAGCTATGTATATACGTCACAAAGATGGCTGCCGACCATTGTAGATTATTGCTTATATCTCGAGTTCTATCTCATCAAATCAGTTGTTTGAGGTGTCATTTGAAAGCTCATTTATTTATAATGTAGTTGTTATATAATTATACATACATATCAACAAGCTTGAACGACAGCTTCCGTGCGCGAGTCCGACTCGAACTTGGTCGGTTTTTTAGAATTTTTATATTTTGAACTTTTGGACATCATACTTATAAATATTTATTTTTATTTTGTTTTAGGCACGTGGATGACATTGACCCTGTTTCACTCAGCGTGGTCATCATCCTGCGTCAGTCATGGTTTGGTGGGGGGTATCCTATCACGGCGTCACAAAGCTTAGTTTTTGTGAAAAGGGGGTTAAAACTTCTGCCAAAGTGTATCAAGAGACCGTCTTATATGGTGTTGTACAACCCCTTAGCAATACACTTTTTAAAAATCTACCGTGGAGTTTCCAACTAGACTCTGCACATGGTCACAAGGCGCGAACTACCCAAGCCTGGCTGGAAGCCAATGTTCCGGACTTTATAAGGGCTGAAGACTGGCCCTCCTCTAGCCCAGATCAAAACCCCCTGGACTACAAATTATGGTCAGGTTTAGAGGGCATGGCCTGCTCTAAACGACACGCCGACATAGAGTCACTTAAGAAATCTTTGAAGCAAGCAGTGGCTATATTTCCCATGGAAACAGTCCGTAACTCCATAGATTCTTGGCCAGACCGACTAAAGGCCTCTATCAAGGCCAAATGTGGTAATTTTGAATAAAATAATAGTTATATTTTTGTTAAGACTTCAATACATATGTAAATATAACTTTTATTAACATTACATTACTGTATAAAAAAATAAATGCATTTTCATTTGTAACAGAACTTATGGCTAGACATGCATACATATCGTCACGCTTTTCCCCGAGAGGGCTGGCAGAGGTGTAATACAACACTCACATTTCGCCGGACGATATTCAGTCCCAAATGTGACAGGGGGCGAGCCTGTCGCCATACACCGGGCTCCAGTTATGTAGCAGATGACACACAATACGCACATATGTTCACACAATGAACAAATTGGTGCGTGCCGTCGGCTGGGTTCGAACCCAGCAGAGCAAAATTGCCACTCCCAACTAGGCTGCCATCGATTCTACAACTATATCACAGAACAAATAATAATACTACGTACCTATAGCTCAATTGTATATATAAATGTAAATATTGTGAATGTATATTTTTGTATTGGATGTTTTGTTAGTACTAGCAGAATGTCCGCCACTTCGTACCCAGGGTATGTATACCTATATATCCGGTATAAGTTTACTCGATTCTTTCATAATTATTGTTCAAAATTATATCTGAATCGTGTAGTTTTTTAACTTTGTAACATTTAACAAACCATACAATATTATTAGTACGCACCTAATGGTAAAGTAAGGTAATTAAAATTGTTATTACCATTGTTATACAATATACCCAAAAATAATGAAATTTACTATGTTGTATTATTTAATGAATACCGGTAGATACACAATCATTCCAACACCCTGTATAAATATTTGTCCTAATAAGGATAACAAGTTGCCTATGTGTCAATCCAGGGCATAAGCTAACTCCGTTCCAAATATGATCCTCATCCGTCTAGCCGTTTAGGTGTGAATAAGTGAAATACGAGTAAGTACCTAACTTCCACACACAATCGCAATCTTTTGTATTTATGAGTGTGAAGTGTGATAAAATGGAAATATGACACTACCGGTAAAATGAAACTAATGCCACGACTGCTCACACATCAAAAATACAACAACTCGTGGACATGAGATTGGTTGTACCTATATTGGCTTGAACGGCATTTTTTAGATTTTTTTTGTTTGTCATCAAATAAAAAATGTTCATAAAATGGATGAGTACAATGACCGACGGATTATTTTATAGATTTCCTAAAAATGGGTGTTTAGGTACTCGATACCATAACGTGACTGACGGGTGAAAGACGTGCGCGCGGCGCATCGCACACAACTTTTGTGTCGCGTGAATGAATACGTCGCGCTCCCAAAAAGTGCGGCCTGAGGTAGAGTAAAATACCTAAAGTTCTGGGAAAGCCTCGCCTTAATGGAACCAAGTGCTAAAAATTTTGGAATTTAGGGAATGATTTAAATTAAAAGCTAAATAATAAGTTAAATGCTGTTAGATAAGATTTTTTTTTTCAATAGTGCGTCCAACAATAATTTTACTAAAACTTCATGTTTAGTGTGATTACAATAAATATGTATAATAACTTACAGTGCCACCGCCAACAACTGAACGCCCTGTCCCATGTGAGTAAAAACATGATCTAATTTCAAAAAGTGCTTTTTTTTTTCAAAAACTTAATAAATATTATTTAAAATTGCTCTTTAACAACCACAGATGATGTGTGCGGAAGATTTCCAATAAATACTCCATTTGATGACCCAACCGATCGGTGTCGAACATGCACGTGCACGCAAATTGGCAACGCAGCGCCCACCGCCGGCCTGCAGAACCCACTGTACCCAACGCAACTGCAGATAATATGCCAGATCAAACCGGAATGCTGTGAGTGGAGTTTTTTACCCATAAAACTAAGTACTAGCAATACAAGCCCTATTTGAGAAAAACTAATTTTGAAGCCGTTAGATAAGATAAGTTTTAAAGAAAATTTCACCAAAATGTACCGTTTCATGTGATTTTGAAAAACATTTTTTTTTAGTGCCACCGTCAACAACTCAACACCCTGTTCCATGTAAGCACACAATAAAAACATTAATTATTCCTTTAAAACAGACATGAATAAGAAATTATTATTCACAACCCCACTTGGTCAATATTCTTTAAAATGTCTCCTTGATAACCACAGATGACATATGCGAAAGATATCCAATCAACACTCCATTCGACGACCCGAACGATCGGTGTCGAACTTGCACGTGCACGCAAATTGGCAACGCAGCGCCCACTGATGGCCTCCGAAACCCACTGTACCCACAGCAACTGCAGATACTGTGC
Source organism: Peribatodes rhomboidaria (assembly GCA_911728515.1). Taxonomy (NCBI): domain Eukaryota; kingdom Metazoa; phylum Arthropoda; class Insecta; order Lepidoptera; family Geometridae; genus Peribatodes; species Peribatodes rhomboidaria. Next base: position 510,995 of record OU452184.1, on the reverse strand, counting down.
CAAATCAAACCTGAATGCTGTGAGTAGTATTTAAAAAAAATTACAGTATTTTATTTTATTTGAAAACTGAAGAAATAACGTTAAAGCCGGTAGCTATAAGGCATTTTTTTTCAATGGCGCGTCCAAAAGTCAATTTTATCAAAACTTACTCTGTGTAATTTAAATAAATTATATTTTTCAGTGCCACCACCAACAACTGAACAACCTGTTCCATGTAAGCACATTTATATAAAAAACATGATCTTTCTTTTTAACAACTGATTCTTTTTTTCGTACCTTTTAATCTAGATTTTTCAAAAATTACCTTTTGACAACCACAGATGATGTGTGCGGAAGATATCCAGTAAATACTCCATTCGACGACCCGAACGATCAGTGTCGAACATGCATGTGCACACAAATTGGCAACGCAGCGCCCACTGCTGGCCTTCAGAACCCACTGTACCCATCGCAACTGCAGATACTGTGTCAGATCAAACCTGAATGCTGTGAGTGGATCTTTTACATACTGGCAAAATGGGGCATACAAATTTCAATAGCTACAACAAATCAAATCAACGATAGAAATCTTTATTGGTACATCTCCAACATTTAGCTGCTCATGTCTCTAAAAAACATAACCTAGGCTGTCTTCCACTATACAGAAAAAAATATTTTAGTTGATTATAGATTATTAGTATTAATATGTACTTTTTCAGTGCCAACAGAAAAACCGGAACCAAGTAAGTCAAGTTTATCTCCTTTTATTTATCCTTAGTTAGCTGTGTTTGTTACTTATTCGTATAAATAATGTATCCATGTAATAAATCCAATCATGATCCTAATAAAAACAAATAAGTAATTTCCATCATAATGCCGAGCATAAGATAATTTTCGCTGCCAAAGATGTCAGAGATTTTAAAAATTGGCGTTGTCGTCCGGGTAGTATGGGCTTTAGGCGATAAGGTCGCCCTTGTACTGCCGAAAAATGTATTTTAGTTTTGAGATTTTCATGTCGTTTTTGGTGTGCAATAAAGTAATATTGTATTGTAGTTTGAAATAAAAAGTGAACTTTAAGGAAGGTCCATATTCTATTCTTTAACAGATTCGATCTGTGATTACCGTAATGTGGATGTGCCATTCGATGACCCGCGAGACCCTTGTCGTTCTTGTGTGTGCTCCTGGGACTCGCCAGGCTCGGCGCCGAGCCAAGGACTTAGCCATCCATTGCCCGCTAAACTCTTCAAGTGCATCGTGAAGCCAGAATGCTGTGAGCTATAACACATCGTACTGTACTAAGCTTATGAATCGTGAAAGAATGAAACTCTAAAATTATAAAATTAAATAAGTGATCTGCAAATTAAAATAATTGATATAATTTTTTTGGGAAGATTACTAGCTACCTCCACTCAGGGTATCTTACCGCGGTAGCTAGTGACCCTAATTAAAATTTCCTTTTTATTTGTAAAATGTATTGTGTTTATAATGTAGCCATTTATAAATAATTTATTAATTTAATTAATGTTTGAACAAGAACACTTATTGGCTTGAAGAATGTAAATGCCGTCATGTCATTTTGAAAATAATATTATCTTTGCAAAAGTTGTTTGCTTATTATAAATATCAATAAAAATGTTTCAGTGCCAACGCCACCACCAATTACGGTACAACCGGAACCATGTGAGTTACTTGCTTGATAACATTCACTATAACTAGTATATTATTTGATCGTTCTGATATGCCCATTAGTATATCCTTACTCTACTCTCGGTACTCAGCCTGCCCCATGCACCCCTCTCAAATCAAAGAAAATTCGACACTTTTTGTCCTCGCTTGCGACTCTCCTATTCCTATATATTCCCTAAGGTTTCAGTACTTAGAAATAGTTGTTTCTATGATACAGATTCCATGTGTGCAAATGTTCCCGTGGACGTCCCGTTCACGGATCCGAATGACCAATGCCAAACGTGCGTGTGCTATTGGAGCTCGGCCGGCGCGGCCCCTGGCAGCGTCGCACTGAGCGAGGCACTCGGACATCCTGCACCGGGTCAAGTCAAGCTGTACAGATGCGTTCTGAAGCCTGAATGCCGTGAGTGGTCAAAAAGAAATTGTATAGCTTTGACTTACTATAGAACAATAAAAAAATGAAGAGTTGTTTTTAGATTTGGGTCCCGAAGATAGCTCAGGTCAATTAAAAAAATAGGACATTCGGTTGCTCAGGAAAACCGACGATCGTCACTTAGCCATATGAGTCCAAAATATAATTATTTGCACCAATCAGACACACTCTCTCATGGTGGAAATTCCGTTTAAGCGGACTAAGCGTTTCAAATCCACTTTTCTTATAAGTACTGCAGAGGTGTGGAACTCGTTGCCGGTGTGTATTTTTCCACCTAAATACAATTCAGGGATGTTCAAGAAGAAAGTGAATAGGTATCTCCTTGGCAAGCGTATTACACCTTCCAGAACGTGTCGCTTCCCATCAGGCGAGTCAGTGGTCAAACGCATGCCTAGTACGTTGTAAAAAAAATGCTATAAATGAAATATAAATATGATTTTTTTAGATCGACCAATACCAGAGCCACTAACGAAAGCTCCACCAATAGACGGTGAGTTTATAAAATAGATTAAATTTTTGCTTAAAAACTCTATTTTCAGAAATATACTCATCAAAACATTATTGTGAATGTTTCTAGTGTCATGCAAGCCCCTGCCAAGTGGCATACCTTTCGAGAGTCCTCTGAACCCGTGCCAGGTCTGCACCTGTACCGAAACCATCGACGCTTACGGAAGACCTGATGTCATCTTCAAATGCCAACAGAACCCGCAATGCGGTAAACATGTTTCTTCTTTTCTTTACGGAGGCTCATATCGAAGGACTAAAAACTTTTGTCACTCCAGTTATAATTTAAATTAGTTTATTTTTCTTTGTAACTATGTTGCTCGATAAGAAATTTTTCACGATTATTGTCTGCGCCGTTCCATTAGCTAAATTTAACATATTGATACCACTACAGTTATCTGCATCACTTTCTAAATTATAACTAACTAGCTCCAAATCGAGTGACAAAAGGATGGCATAGTTTTTACAACTTTCAAATTTATTTATTCCAGAAATTGTTTTTTCGAAGTTAGCATTTTCATGGTGACGTTTTCTTTTTAGTTGTTCCACACGATGTGACGACAGTGCGTGAGTATGAACAGTATTAGTTACATCGATACCATAACTTATTACAAGATCATAATATTATGACCGATCACAGTTTATTTATTTTTTAATCACTGGGCTATTGCATTGTTATTTGGTTCAGTGGTGTACACAGTGGCTAAGTATTAAAATTTTAAGTTTTTTGCAGCTCCCGATTCGCATACAAGTCCAGTACCTTGTAAGTAGCCTAGCATAATAATTTATTTAATGAAAGATTGGAATGGAAAATATATTGAATAGGTTTTTAACTTCTTTTAATTTTAAAACCCTTTCACTTACGAGAGTTCCTCGTAAATAAATAACCAAGAGTAAAAAAGACTATTTAAAAAATGTAAATAAATATTTAAGTAAATTAATATCAAAAGACAAATGTCTTACCACAGTCTTTTGTCTTTTTCGAACCAGTTAAAAATATAGAAAAAGACAAAACACTGTATAACTATTCCCAGGGTATAAACCACAGATCTAGGATGTAAAAGATCGACAGTGACAATTCGATAGTGATACAAAAAAACATTTGCGCATGCGTGAGTAAATTAGTGTTGTGAAAAGTACTTATTAATTTATCGATTGACCAAAAATGGTCCTCCGGGTGCTTGTCGATAAATATAATCTTTCGCATACCAATTGAGTTGTTTTTTGTTCCAAGTATAACACCGCTGCTGAGCTAAAATGAATATTAATCACTAAACGGATGTTAAGCTAGGCGGAAGAGTTAGATATCAGTGTCACGATGTATCTAAATTAACATAAGAAAAGTAAATAATAAGATCAACATAATACTATCCTAGTAATTCGCTTCGAATTGTGACCCTTGACCAAATTTACTCGTATACGGATTAGGATAAGTAATGATACTTATCTCATTGGTTTTGTACATTTATTTATAATTTACATTTATATTATTTAATTTAATTAAATATAATTAAATTAGACTTGGATGTAAGACACCCAAAATGTGTAAATTGAATTAAAAATGATGATCAGAAATTGAAGGTACATACTTATATTTAATACAAAAATGTTTTACGCCTCATCATTCAGTACAAACTCGGAAGAATGTCAATTTACTTTTGATGGCATTGATTAAAAAATGTATGCTTTGTTTATGTATTGCACCCATCGCCTACCTAATGAATTTTGATAAAAACTATCGATAATAATGACGTCATCTTTTTATCCATCTCTAGTGAAAATCGAGCGTAAACTAACTAATATTTTAATGCTGAATTTCATCACCAATTCTGCTTTCATCTAGGAAATATAGATGTTACGAAGAAACGACAACAACATACCGCTGGTAAATCGATTTTTGGAACCAATTTATGTTATGGTTTAGACAAAAACATCACAATGGAATTTTCATATTTACCCATGAAACGACAAATTTTGTGGGTTACATCTTGGATTCACATCACAATTGCTAATCTCACAAGATGACATAACTGCATTTAGTTACAATTGCTCTCTTTTGAGTCTACATATTTATAATTATTTTAGTAAAAATATAAATCATAGGAATTTTCGCGTGTTCCCAGGTGGCGCGCTGTCATTAATGACAAAAGAATTATTGACTAACATTTTATTTGTAGGCGACCTCTTTCTCTCTTGTGGAGTTTACATTTCGATAGAGACTTCTCTGTCCTACGCTTCGTTGGTCTTTTGCGAAGCAAAAAAAAATCTTAGGTCTGTGGTATAAACGTTTATTGCTAAGGCTGTGTATGCTTTCCAAAAATAAATTAATAGTTTTCGTATCAAATCCTTAGTACCAGCTTGCGCCCAGTTCCCCACCAACGTGGTGTTCCCCCACCCGAGCGACCCGTGCAAGCTGTGCAAGTGCACGGTGGAGAGAACGCCGTGGGGACAACCGGAGCAGCTCATCAACTGTTTCACCAACCCTGACTGTGGTGGGTATCTGTCTATCTTTTAAAGTAGGAACTGGACGGCTATTCCTACGCGTGAGATGAGATTTTATCTTGGTCACTCTCACACCTATGACGTTCTAAACGAGAACAACACGGACGAAAAAAGGTGAGATGCAAATCTCAAATCTCCGAAGCCCCTTGTTCCCAGATTTTTTTTTGCCCGGTTTGTTTTTTGGCGGAGAAAGACGCTGTTTCACTGCCATGGCAAGGCAGCAGTTTTCATAATAAGCACTTGATAGCTGTGATAAGCATTTGAGCTGTAGACCTCGCGCCCGACGTTGTCTTCCTCTACATGTCGCATTCCTCAACCGATACTCGTGAAATTTTGTGAGTAGGTTCGACTATTATTTAGATTTTTTTGTCGATGCAGTTTTTGGATTTATTTCTAAATGGTTACCTACGAACCTATTTACAACATTTTAAGAGAATCGGTTAAGAAATGCGACCTGTATAAATAGACAATTTCAGAACAGAGATCCAAGCAGAACTCTACGAAAGCATTTTTGTCGAAGCTAAAGCAGAGATGCTTCGCTCGTTAACATAACGGTCAATTATGAATCTATGGTCGATGTAGCTGATGCACTATCTACATATATTCCTAGCTCATAGCTAGCTTTAGACGGTGCCGTGTACTGTTGTTTTCGCTTACGTTCCAAACTTGAAGATGATATTTAAAAAAAGATACTTAGTATAAATTTATAATATTTTGATTATTAACGATACATTTTATTCCCAGCTACTCCGCCCACAACAATAGCTCCAGGTGAGAATTTAAACGATGATTTCATATTAAAATAATATCGTACAAAAAGGTACAAATAAATTAAATAACATATCTTAAAACTTACCACTGCTTCTTCCAAGATCATAAAACCAAGACAACAATATTCGACGCTTACCTGTAACAAAACGAAAAAGAAATTTAAACAAAAAGTTTAAATTAGAACAAATGCTTAGAATAAAAAAAAAACAATCCCAAACTTTGACTATGCTAAATTATCATTAACTTATATCAAAACACCAGCTTATCCTAAACAAATACATCTAATTTGGTCCAATAATGTTGGACCAAACTGAGTAGGATTTGAACAAATTTATTCTAATTGACTATTTAGCAGGTAATTTTACATTTGAAAATGAGAAGTTCAAATCAACAAATTCATCTTTTTTCACGCAATACGTAAAAATATCTCGGAATTTCACACAATAGCCATCAAAAAGTCAAATCACCCAACCGAGGGCGTACGCCTAACCTAAACCGAATAGAAGATTAATTCACTGATTGGTGAAAGATATAAATAGATCGAAATAACACGAAATTTAAATCAAAACGTGGGAACGCTAACCGAAAAGAAAGTTAATTCACTTACAAGGGTGGTGAAATTATAAATAGGTAGGTGCAATATAAAAAGAGAAAATCATAAATACAACGAAAATGAAATCGATAAAACCAATGAAATAAAATTCGATCTTTTACATACATATCATACATAGATATAATCACGCCTCATTCCTATAAGGGTAGGCAGAGACCACTACTCTCCACTTGCTACGATCCTGGTACACATCTTACGCTTAATTTACTTTCATGAGTAAAAGAAGCGAAGCTGGCCTTTCTTTAAAACGTCTTCAATTTAGGTTAGATACGTGCGCCTATAGTACGACCCTTAGTCAACCATAATTAATAACTTAAGGTACCAAAGTACGAAGTCTTAAAACACTAAAATAAAATAATAAGGATAACATTATTCAAAGAAAAACAAAAGATCCGACTGCAAAACACAATAGTCTGACACTCCGGATATACCTACTTAATTACTTAATTAATAAATGTTGTAGCCTATGTTTAGACTGTAGGCAGTGCTAAAGAAACCTTATACATACCATACACACATTAATCATACATGCACTAAAAAAATATAACCCTCCTTCTTGCGCAGTCGGGTATAAATAAATGTAATTCAATACCAAAAACTTATTCTTCATAATGAATCCTCAACGAAGCTTCCAGAACCTGGAGTAAGTAAATATGCCCTGACAGCTCAGTTATGAATGTATTGTCGTTTCGGCTTCCAGTCCCGTGGCCACCTGCGCCGCCCGGCCCGCTGCCCGGACCTTCCCCGCGTGAGTTATCAGCTTTACCTACTTTTAATTTAGACTAGATTGCTGAAAGGGTTGAAATATGATGCAGAAAACTGGGATGCTTAAAGTTTTGAGAGGTGAATTTTAAGGTAATGAATATTATTTAAGGCCCCGTTTATACACTCGGCGAACAATTTGCCGAATAACTTGCCATGGAAACGGCTCGCACGAGTACAGGCAAATAATCCTTTTATTCGGGTCGAAAAGCGACACCTCGCCGAGATCGGACCAATATTCGAGACAAGTATCGAATACACCCGAGTAGGCCGTTTACATACTCATGTTGGCCGCTATTGATGGCCTGTACTCGGTCAATATCTACACGAGATATTAGAAGAGTGACCTATGTATACTCAGCAGAGGGTGATTACAGGCTGCTGATGAAGAGGATGATGATGAATTATTTTTAAGTAGAAATTATTTGACAAAGAGCGGGGTGATTATAATTTACTTTATGATAAATAAAGCAATAAAAAGCACTTTTTGATTAGTTGGTACGTGTTGTGTAATGAAATAGATTTATCCAACCGGAAAGGTTTTTATCAAAAACAATTAATAACATACTTAAGACTTGATTACTGTTGTCTCTAACCCTCCTTAAGTAAGCTTTTTTCCTTTTCAGAAATAACAACTCACTATGAATTCAGTTCAGTTATAAAACTCTTCTTTATGTATATCATGGATTTACTTGGATTGGTTCTCACAATATCAAGTGGTTCTTTGACGATACTTTAGCATTGAAAGACTTTCGATAGCTTCGAAACACATAATTAAAAAACTCATCTACTTTCAGATGAATCCTGTGCTCCTTACATCTCAAATCAGCCGTTCCAGCACCCATGGGACGAGTGCCAGGTCTGCGTGTGCAAGGAAGCCATTTCCTCGGAGAGAATTACTATTGAAGTCAACTGCTACACCAAACCATCCTGCTGTGAGTGCAAGCTATTTTACACTCTGTTCGTAAATGCTGCCAGAGCAAGTTGCTAAATGCTTGCAAAAAAGAGAAAAAAAAGTATTTACATTTATTGTTTGTGGTGACGAATACTTTTTAACAGAAAAAAAAAAACGGCTTTTAAATAACATTTTCTCTAAAGCGCGTTAGTGATTGGTCGATGCTACTAATGTCACAGGACAAATATCTAGTCCAAGCAATGCCTTATTTTTTTAAGAAGTACCATAACAGCAAATCTGAACTTACGAACTTAGATTCGAAACTCTCCACAGCAATTCTCGGCGCTTGTCTCACTGACATTAGCAGATTATCACCTTTTGCCACATCATTTTTTACTTGAAAGTAATGTATGTATTTTTATTTAGGTTACGAACCTCCATATGACATACCAGGGTTACCAAGTCCAGGATTTCCAAGCCCAGGACTACCAAACCCTGGAATTATAAGTTCTGGGTACCCAAGTCTAGGATCAATGAATCCAGGATTCCCAAGTCCTGGATTATCTAGTTCAGAATTACCAGGTAAGTAAATGATCCTGTTTGATGCAACCACAGGTATTTTAAACGCTTGTTAATAATCAACATTAACATTACGAGTATAATTACCTAAATTGTTTAATAATTCTAATTAAAACTCTACCTTCTTAATTTTTTAGGTAAGTACAACAAACAATGTAGCTTACTTTTTTTAAATACAAAAGTAGTTAAATTGTTATATCATTGATAAGATATATAATTATAATTCTGACAAATAATGAATTTGTAAATTAACAATTTCACATTCGTTTTCCCACCTTGCCCCACCACCTGGGACCCCCGAAGCCTGAGGATCACCTCATCTGCAAACGATCACCTAAACCTGAATGGCAGCAATAAACACCTCCCGCCCTATGACACCTCCGAGCCTTATAAAACCCTTACCCTTCTCGTTAAAAACAACAAAACGAATAAAGTAAAAATTTACGATCGAATGACACGAGTCAGAATTGACAAATGTTATACCCCAGGTGGCGATGGCATACTGAGCGTATTCCAACCTGCAGATCCAATATCTCGGCTATACGGTGGGCAATAAGGGCTGGCAATCAATTGGGCGCGCTCAGCAATTCGAGCGTTGAGCAATTCGACGGGAAACTAACAACCGTTCAAGTATTCGAGCGTTGTCTATTGCATATCCTTATACGATGGACGTGACTATCTTCTTGCTCCGACGATAAACATTTTGCTATAACTTCTGTGGCGTCTTTGTTTTTCAATATTTTTCTCAAGAGTTTTCGGTAAAAGGTTTTTTGCAAAAATATTTATAGCGGCATTTTAAGAACAAAAATAAAATAAACATTTTTTTAATGAGACATTCAAAAGTTTCGCCTGCTGTCTTAGGATTTTTCTGGAGTCGGACAAATGAGTGATTGATTTTTAAAAACAAGAAGAAAAACAAAAGTGGGTTCTTTAGAAAGTCAACCTATATGTTCTGACTTCTGTTAGTGTCGTATAAAGTTGTTTATGATTGTATCGAGATCCCTGCTCGTATTTAGGTGTTAAATTGTTATGACGTCATGAATTTTGTAGCTGTTTTATTTTGTTGACGTATGAACTCTTTTATGATTGTTGCTGCAGAGTTAATTTATTTAGTTATTTCACATATTGGTTTGATACACACAACACGCCAATTTGTTTTCTGTACAGATGGCGGAGCTGTAGTTGTGGATATCGGACCATTGACAGATGAAGACAGTTCTAACTGGGACAAAACTGAACCTGGATCGAATAGTCAAATTATTAATTTGAAACATGCGATTGGTGGAACAGCTGGTGGTAACTTATTTGAACATAGCGGTGGGAACTTGATCCATTCTTTAGGTGGAAACATGATTGGAGTTGGTGGTGATAATATGTACAAACATAAAGGTGGGATCCAGACCTATATTCCAAACGGTATAGATTTTAATGGCGCCGGTGGAAGCAACATACGAGGCGAAAAATGGATTGCAGTTCAGGGTATCGACTTTAGAATAATTTGTGAAACCTTATTTTTTTAGCGATTAAAACTCAGTAGTTGGTGATTTCAACTGCTGAAGACATACCTTTGACCTCATACCACTGACGTGGGTTCAAATCCCAACAATCAGATCAAACTTATGGTGAAAGACATAGCCATATTGCTTTTTTATAGGGATTTTTTTTTACCTAGCTCTAGATACGATACCAAAGTAAAAAATCTATTTATAAAATTTATAAGACACGCCAACAGTGATCACGCCAATCTATTGTCAAATAAAGACAGAATGTTTCGGTTTTCGGAAGGTAACACGATTGGATTATCTATCGGCAACATTACTAGTTCTGAATTTGTTTATTGGATCTACTAGTACAGTCCGTTCACTGTAACTTGTCCCTTGACAAAATATCATTGTCTATATCAAAATCTCTGTCTGTCAGTTGAAATCACTTGGACTATAGCCAAGGGACTTTTTATAGTCAACAGACAGTACTCATGTCATCATTTTACTCGCAGGTGGAAACATCATTGGGCCTAGATTGGGTAGCAATATAATTGGCTCAACGGGAGGTCACGTAATTAGACCGACCAGTGGCAACTTGATGAGGCCATTTGGTGGCAACTCGATCGGACCAAACGGTGCAAATAGGTACGAACCAAATGGTGCAATTCATTATGGAATGAATGATGGAAAGTATAGACCAAATGATAGAAATTTGTTTGGATCAAATGGTAGAAATTTATACAGACAAGCAGGCACAAACTTGATTGCATCCAATTTACAACCTCTTCTGAAGCCTAATGGTAATCTTTACGTGCCCAACCGAGAAAACGTACTTGTGAGAGCTAAAGGAGATGCAAGCGGCGATGATTTGGCTTGGAAACAAAATTACCATTATAATTTGAGAACAGATGATCTGGCAGAAACGAAAACAGAAGCATTATCTAATGGCTTGAGTGAGTATAATAAACTGTTTCCTTTATTAGAAGAAATGTATAAAACTTGTCCCTTAAAAACTGTAAACACTTTAACTGTAAAACTTTACCCTTTTGCATTGTCGTCCATCAGAGTTATCAAACAAAAATCGTTTTTCAGAAAAGCCAAAGTATTTTTCTACAAATTGACGCTTATTTTTGCAGATAACAATGTTGCAGCGTTCATTCCGCGCCAGTACAAAAGCAGTAAGATGAAAACTAAATCCGGTAAGTAATAATACATTATGAAATTAGTAGAAGTGTGTAGTGTTTTATGTAATAATCGAGTCTAAATATAATCAGGCGAAAAGCTCATCCCTAATAACTTTTTGGGACTGAATATCGTCCGGCGAAGTGTGGGTGTTGTAATTCACCCCCTGCCCCCCTGCCTGTGTTGTAATTCACGCCTTTCCCCTGCCAGCCCCTTCGGGGGAAAGGCGTGACGTTATGTTATTATGATCATTTTACAGAATCCTTTCTTCTTGAGAAGTTGTCCTTTGAAAAACTTTACGGGTTCATAGCTGATGATGGTTATGTAGTACGAGTTTATGATAATTGTAATGTAGTGATAATAGTAGAGAAGAACGTAGAAATACATTTTGTGTCGTTTTTATTGGTATTAATCGTAATAAGAACACAAACAAGAATAAATTACTCGGTTAAACTTTAGAGACCTAATCTGATTAATTAATAACCGAAAAAAAATTTGAGAACTACGAAAATAGTTTTTTAAGACGATATTTTTTGTGATTATTATTTTCGACATCGAAAATGATTTCCTAAATTCTATTTTAGTTAAACTGATTTTGGTTATTGTTCTTTCTACCAGCTGTATTTTTTGTACCTGATCATCACATCTCTTCATATCGAACAAGACGCAAAAAAACTTGTTTTCGTTGATTTCGTGTAGTACCGGGCCTTAAGAATTAGCACGTTTTAACTCGATCCAAACGAGAAAGGAACAAAGCAAGTTAAGAATAATTCCAAGCTCCCGTGAATATCCGACAAGTAAATGTAAGCCTCGACAAGTTAAGGATATAAATTAAAAATAAATTACGCGGCCATCTGTGGCCCGCTCATGCAAATCCATTTTAATCAAACTTCAGTAGATCTAAAGCTTTTCTTATTGGATTTTTTCCTTATAACTTCGTTGGAAGCCTTGGCTAGTTCGGAGTAGTTCGCTTTGACAGTCCTACAAGTTGCAAAGTTTTTGGGAGTTGTACGGGAATTAATATAGAAATGTGTGTTGGGCCGAGAGATATGAAATTTGTGACTACGAGTAATTTACGTTCACAGTTATATGGCAAACTAGTAATGCAGTTTTTAGGGTTCCGTGGTAAACTAATGAAACCTTAATAAGTAATCAAAATTAATTGATGCTAAAATGTGTTTTGTTTTGATTACAGGAAGACCAAGTGACAACGACGATTCAGAAGATTACGATTAATCAAACATGAAACACGGATGACTTAGTTATAGTTTATGTTGGTATTTTTCAATTAAACTTCATCTGAAACATTTCATACATAACCCACCTAAAACTTACTGCAAATACTGCAACATTTAACTTTTTTATGACATAAATTGAAACATTGTTTAAAAATTATCAGCATAAAAATAAGCTAATATTGAAGTTTGTGATAAATAAATAAAACTTTCCATCAATTTTCTTATATAATATTATTATAAATGCGAAAGTGAGTTTGTTCGTTTGTTCCTTTGCTACGATTTCACACCGTTATTACTAAACTCATGATGTTTTGCATACACATTATCAGAGGTACAGAAAAGAACGCAGAGTACTTTTCATCCTGGAAATATTAACGATTCCCCAAGGGCTGCAGGTGAAACCGCACGGCGCAGCTAGTATGAAACAAAATCAATTTTCGAACATACTTATCACCTGATTTAACCGAAGCTATAGTTTTATACAGAGCTGTCACTAATAGAACGTGCAACAAGAAAACGGATAAATTTTAAGCAAAACGGTAAATAATGCATGTTTTATTTTCTCCATTTGCAGTAGTTAAGGCGATTCGCACCAGACGACAAGGCAATGAGCGTGGACTGATGGAGCTTCCGTAGTGAATTAGTAATGTGTGACTTCAAAGCAAGAGGCGCTTCTGAGTGCATCAATAAATGATGAGGCGCCTACACTGTTGTTTAAATTAAAAATCTTTAAAATATGAACTAAATATTAATATGAGATAAATACATTGGAGCAATAGTTCCGTTTACTTATCAATAGCGGAGCTTGTGACGTAGGTAGAGTAATTAATTCTCAAGCCTCTGGCGTAGAATAGATTAACAATTCGCTTAAACATTAAACAAGGTTTGCTTCAACGCAAGCCTATACTGAATTGAAGGAAGTCATATCTTATGAACAAGCTTGATATTTCAATAACGGAAAAGCAAATAGACAATGTATTCGTCGAAATCGTAACAATTCTGTAGTAAGCACTACGGAACCCTTGAAATTAAAGAAATTGCTTGACTAAGTTCCACATAATATGATAAGTAGGTATTAATTCTTGTATAGGAGTAAAAGTAGGCCATAGGTGAAGATATAGATTCAGGTATGAACATCATAATATTACTAGCGACCCGCCCCGGCTTCGCACGTTACCTATTAACCATCCGTGAAAAATTATCCAACTGATGGTGAAAACCGCATCAAAATCCGTTGCGTGATTTAGGGGAGAAGTTAGCGGATATGAAACAGAAAGAGGGATAGACGTGGAATACGACTTTGTTTCATACTATGTAATTTTTTTAAATAAAATACACTGAAGACTACGATTTATGATGTTCATACCTCTAATTCGAATTCTAAAACAAATAATGTGTAATAAATTATATGATAATAAATGCTCCTAAAACTAATACACATAAAGACTCCATTCAGTCTTACAAAATAAACCAACCGCTGATAAAGCTAGAAATAAAATAAGATCTAAAAGAAAATATATACTTACTTATAGCATTATTGCAGTCACAAAATGTGAAATGTAAAATACCTGCATAGTTCACCATAAAAATAAATTGAGCCAGCGACAAAGCGACATTTTACGATCAGTACAAAATATGAATTTGTTTCTCAAGATATACAACAATGATCCTTCTCTTCCTTGCTCTGATTATAAAAGGTAAGACATTTTCCTGCAAAAATTACCCATTTTATACACCTTAATCCTTAGTAATATTATAATAATGGAAAGTAAGTTTGTTTGTTCATTTGTTACGGTTTCACGCTCAAACTACTCAATCCATCTTCATAAAATTTCACATACACGTTGTTAGGGGTACATAAAACAGCGCATTCTATTTTCGTCCTCCATTTCGATTCCTGGGCTTAAAAAATCCTCGTTATTCTACTAAGATCCTGTAAGTTTGGTATTCAAACAGTTCTTTCCACAAGGATTTTCTCTTGAACAAATGAAAAACTCAAGGTCTTTTCTTTTACATTAAAAAGGACATGGGGTACCTTTCAACCCGAAAAACAAACCGGTTCCGCGGACCGCGGGTCAAACCGCGGGGCGCAGCTAGTTTAGAACAATAAAGTTACGTTAATTAGTCACGCCTGTTTCCCGTAGGAAGTGGTAGGCAGAGATCACTTCTCTCCACTTGTTACGACTCTGGCAGACATCTTTCGCTTCTTCTACTTTCATGAGTCTGTCCATACACGCTCGTCGGTTACGGGTACTCCTGACCTGTCCTTTCTTTAAAACGTCTTCGATTTGTTTGAGTTACGTTCGCCTAGGTCGAAGCTTACCGACTCAGCCTTTTCTATATTATATATGTAGTATGTAGTACTGAACAATTTAACTAAAATTATATTCCCTATAGTGAACTTCCACGTTATTATCGAGATCCTGAGCATATTCATGACGTTCATAATTGTATGCGCATGTTTTGAATTATGTATGAATATAATGAATTTTGTATTAATTCATACGCGAAGAATGAATACGTAATTACCTGCGCGAGGTTAAATAAACTAGGACGGGTGAATTTTGTGGAGATGAATAAGGGTCGTTTCTATACTCACGTAATTGGTAATTAAAATACATATAACTGGTTTGTTGTTTATTTACCAACCAGCTTTATGTTTTAGTTGGAAGAGGAAGAAATTAGATGGCGCTATTCACAATTATCTACAGATAAAATGGGCATGAACCGGGTGCAGACCGCGTCTTCACGAAAAACTCAAAAAGTCAAAAGTCAAAATGTTTTTATTCAATACCTATTAACTACTTAATCATACTGGTTTTATTTTTACAAAATCTTTTACAGTTTCTTTGAAAAAATTATGCCTCTCAGTTTCTTGCCTGTTCTTCTGAGTAGGCTCTTTATCCGAACAAGGCGGTCGAGTCTAGTTAAAAAAAATTGACGTTCATTAGTGTGTCTTTGATACCTAAATTGAATAAAACATTTTGACTTGACTTTGACTTGACAAAAAAAACATATTACTAATATAAAACACTAGCTTTTCGCCCACAGCTATTACCCCGCCAAACATTTTTTTTTCTTTTTGTACAGTACAACATTTTCCACAAAATAAACTATTCCCTATTGATAACTATTTGTGTAACTATTCCAAGGTACCTAAGTGTTAATATTACAGAACACAAATTAAATTACAATATATCCCGAACTAATCCCGTAAACTAATTTAGTCGGTAACATAGTAATCCAACAAAGTCTACGCAATCACGCAGGTATGCATATTTAACGCCAGATTTAGCTAAGTAATTATGTTTGAACTACCTAACCATAACCGTACAGGTCTAAAACGTATTTTCATTTCCCTATCTCTTGGGACAAAGAATATGTCAGCTCTAACAGTCACTCCTCGTCGAGTCACACTGGTAGTGACTGAGAATCTTCTTCCCAACGAGTCACACTAAATGTGACAGTGTGGCTAGTTGGGAAGTTTTTCTGAAGAATAGAGAGAGCGAAATATTTCTATGAAAAAGAAACTTACAGTAAAAGCGCACTTGCAGAAGATACGGAGTTAAATTCTTAAACGCAAGTTTAATTAATTCAGAGTTAAAATGTAACTTTTTTAAATATTGTCATAACTCAAGGATAGCTTGTAACTCTTGGTGACTCAATGACGATTTGTCTGTCTAACCTCTGACGAGTAGTTAAAAAGATAACCCAAGCTTCTGCAAGTAGCCCTGAAAGAGTTCCCACTAACTCGTTTGGTATGGCTGATTTGAAATGGAGTCCATCGACGTACGGACACTGTATCGACCCTACACAAGCGGTGTTGACGATATCTGCTCAACGTTTCTTAGCATGTAACCCAGAAGAAGTGAAAGGCGTGACTCCCCATCTCGCCCACATCAACGATCTTAACATCGCGGAGTTCAACGACGCAGAGCAGCGCGGGCCACGCTTTTACAACTACAACAGCGACACGGCTTCTGGCTCAGATGCCGAAGAGGACTCTGACTCTAATGACAGGTGAGTGAGATACAAAGCATGGCGCATGCGGTTTCATTCCTTCATGATCCAAAAAAACTAGTCTAGTATTTCGGGAGCCAACACATTATGACGTCACTCGTAATCATCGTTCTTCTCTTTCGGATTTGTTGTAAATGACTTATTTCGATCTTGCATAAGCATCGATTGACGTCACTGCAAGTTGCCCACGTGACCACTTTTGACTCAGAATGCTATACCTGGCGGAGTATACATTTTATATCATTAGACCATTGATTTTGTTCAGCTGTAGAACAGTCAGGCTGAGTATAAAACGAACAAAATACTCGTATATAATAGGAATTGTTTATAATATTTCAGTTCATCATCATCTCGCACGTCAGACACTGACGGCTCGATATCCGCGTCTTCATTCGAAACAAAGGAGAAGAAGATAGAGTAAGTTCTCTCATTAATATCAAATTAAGGGAAGCTCCGAGTGTGTCTTACGTTGTTTCATTTGTTCCTGTACGTCTCGGACGAAAGTTTTTGGGGAAACTTTTGATTGTTACGTATATTTTAGGCATCTTGCTAATTGACCAAGAATTTCCTTCAACTCTTTGACCTTGAACCTTGTTGCAAACACATGTGAAAAATGTACTTTAATTTAACTAGTCTGTAACATGTTATTTGTCCCACTTATAAATTACTTTTGTAATTTTTTTTTAATATGAATTTTTATTTTATTTTAATGTTTGTATTGTATGTAATCCAAATTGAAAGGCATTGCTTTCAATGACAAAACAAGCGTATAATACAGTAACAATACTACAACTGGTATGGGCAGGCGTGACCCTTATCAATAATTTACTCGTCACCATTCACAACACTAGCATCTCCCCACAGGAGCAGGGTATACCGCGCGTGCAGACCATGCCCTGAAGACATGATGAAGAAGCACCAGAACATGGGCATCAAGTGGATCTGTGGAGGGTACCAGCGCGCCAGGCGGAGCTTCAAGAGTGCCTGCATGATGCGCTACAGGAATTGCCAGGATGGAACTAGTATGGAACTGTTTTTTTATTCTTTAAGCAACGAGACAAAAAAATCTCGGCAAAAATATCACGTACTCAAAATGTTAATAATTTCTTTTTTTTTATCTTCTTTTCTTTTTAAAAGTTTTAATTTTATCTTGCCATGTTAGATGATGTATATTTGCGGTATGTGTTTCTGTATGGGTCAAATCTTGGAAGCTGAATTAGAACCGTGTTCGATTGAATTAAAATTGGGTTTACCTGCGCACCTTACCTTACTTACCTACCTTTGGTGACAATGCAATAATATCGTACCGTGGAGCTGATCTGATGATGGAGTAAGAGGGTGGCCATAAAAACTGCTTAGTAGTCAATAGTAGACTGGCCGTTTTTTTTTATTAGCTCACGGTACTGCTACTAACTTCATCATCGTCATCATCATCATTAGTCAGATGTAGGTCTACTTCTTGTAAGCTTGTTTTGAAAATAAATTTTTCTACAAAAAAAAAACTTATTTAGACGTCGATACAATCAAGTTAACCCAAGAAACAGCCATTCCAAATACAAAATGATAATTTGAAGTGTGAATTAATTTTCTTACTAACTCAACATTTGCCACAGCTTCTTGCCTAAAAGCCTTATGGCAAAACCCTCTTACTTTTTGTACACAAACCCTACACGAAAGCCAATCCCTAAGTTATCAAAAGTCGGCGCAAATCAATCCCAAACTAGCCCGACATCCTCAAACCCCTACAGTCCATTACCCGCCCTTCCCCTTTCCACCCATTTGTTCCCATAAGCTGTATAAAAGTTCCTTCCATCTCGGAACACATCAAACTTGGATGAACAAACACAAGTTTTATATCTTATTAAGAGCGTACAAATTGCTTTGAGAATAATACACGGGTTCGTGCGATTTTATTCATTTAACTACTTACGACTTACGAGTTCAAATGTATAAGTGAATTAAATTAAAATAATCACAAGCTACCTCCATATCCAATTTCATTCCAACCCGACTATATATTTCAGCGTGAAGCAATAAGAAGTAACAAACCAACTAACAACTCACAAACTTTCACATTTATAATACTAATAAGTACCTACTACGAATATGGCAATAGAAAATCTTGTATATAGTTAGTACTTTGAGCGAGCGGAGGTCTCTGATTCTAGGGAAACAAATTAATTCTTCTCGAAGGACCAAGCGTCAGCAAGCGAAGCGTACACGATTCAGCTTCGGAAAATATATCCGGATTTTCGTCCGGCTTTCTTCTTCTACAGGTCGTGTTTATTAACCGGTTTTCTTTACCTGTAGATGAGGACAGACGCTGGCCGCTAAGTCTTCAGTTCTCAGAGCGACTAGTGTGTGGATTTTTTTTTAGTACTTACTTACAATAACGTGTATATAATTCGTTTCAGTGTTCGTGATGTTGTACAGTCACCGGTGCAAGAACGACACATACCACGGCAAGCATTGGTTCTACGTTTACAAAACTTAAATAAAATACTTAATTACAAAAAACTGATTGACACTTTTACTCCTTCATAGGGGCTAATTCTGAAGGATTTAGTTGGCAGATCTATACATATCTATGGACCTACGTATATACATATATTTAAATTTATAAAAATAGTCTTTTTTATTGCTGCTTATTTTGGTATGGTGACATTAGCGGCCTTGGCGATTTCGGCCCTAATCGAGTTATCGCGACCACTGTAGCCGGTTAGTTCGTCACTCGGCGATGGATCGAGAAATTATCGCTCACGTCAACTCCACAGAAAGGCAACTAGTTAACCACTGATGTAGAGAAGAAATTTTAGCGCGAAAACGCGTGAAGAATTATCGCGCGATAATATAGCAGTACCATTAGATAAGTTCATCAACGAAATTGTTTCTAGCTAATTTAGGTCCGTCATTGATACTTTTAGAAATATAGCTTTGATTAGATTATTATTAACTAACTACGCCCGCGGTTTCACTTGCGGTTGTGCGGAATTGGGTATCAAACATACACTTACGAACGTAAAAGTTTTTTAGTAGACTCGACTGCCTTGTTTGGAAAAAGAACCCTTACTCAGAAGAACAGACAAGAAACTTCGTGACATTTTTTTTTCTTCAAAAAAGAAATAAATTTCTGTTTTACAAATTTTTGCTTACACCTAGGTAATATCTATGTACTAGTGGATAATCCAATTGGCCTTGTTTCCGAAACATTAGACATTAAACAATTAACTTAAACTACCTACTTATAGATAATTAAAACAGTTAAGTAATTAAAGTAGCCATTTTAATTCGAAACACGTTAGCGCTAAAACAAAATGGTCTTAGGAGAATCGCTGATAATTATAATAATAATTGTAGATCTTTTGAACACAGTTAAATATGCAAATAATTCGTAAAATAGACTTCTAGTAGCGTACTAGTTAATGTAGTTAGTAAACTAGGCTGTTAGACTAACCTTATAATAAAAGTAAGTCAATTTATACGTATACTAGCGACTCGACCCGATTTCGCAAATGATCTAACTGACGATGAAAACGACTTCAAAATCTGTTGCGTGGTCTAGTAGAAGGTAGCGGATATACATAAAGACAAACAGACTGACGTAGAAAGCGACTTTTCAGATGTATTGTACATTCTCATAACGTCATATCCGGCCTAATCAAAATAAGCAAAAATTCAATCAACACAACACAAAACTGCGACAAAATGTAGTCTATAAACATCCGCTGAACCAAAATATTCCAGCGAACAGACGAAACTATATTTCAGCAAACACATCCAAAAACAATAAACCTCCAGAAATGTGCGATGCCGTAAAACATGGTACGGTAGCGCCATAAATCTTACATCTGACTATATAACCGATATAACCAATATACGACTAGATTTATATATTTCTGATAGCTCAAACTATGTGCGTTGCGGACATTTTGGATAAAATAAAAATTATCGCGCAACCGTGACGAATTAACTTAGATATGCGGTTCTCGATATGTTTTATTATTATTTTGGTTACTGGTAAGTATTATAATTATGTATTTATTTATGTTAGTTGAGAGGAAATTGATAAGCATGTAAGCTTTCAATTAAGTTTTTTTTTTTCAAAATACTGAATTATGTAAGTCTAGGTACGAGTATTTCCATAATGCAACCTGCAACCAATTGCGCAACCTACACAACGCAAAATTGTGAAATAATTAAAAAAAAACGCTTTAGTCTATGACTATGATGCACGATATTCTGACGTCTATGTTAAAGTTTCTTTAAAACCCTAAGGTATGATTCCGTAGCCGACAGCAGCGTACGACCTGTCGTCGAGATACTGTTGGTTTCTATGTATTTCTAGAGATACGCTTCGTAGCGAGCGACATGAAGCGAGCGACACATCTTATAGAAATCTATATTGAAACCAGTAGTGTCGCGACGACACGGCACGTTGCACGTTTTGCTTTTTGGTCTTTGTGAGCCTTGGACATGTTGCTCCTTGGTCATTGTGCACTTTAGCCATTTTGCTTTTTGGACAATTTGCGACTGTTTGTCATTTTACTCTTTTCTAAACCGTTGCTTAGCTATTGTTGTCGTCTGCGGTCGGCTGCGGAATCATACCTTTAATCTGGTATCCAATCTCATTGTTGGAACACACACACTCGTGTGGCGTCCTCAACAACTAATCAATCGCTACACTCAACCCGTGTTAATATGTTTATGAACAGTGTATGCAGCGTTTGCTCAAGCAGTGAACATAACGCAACCTACTCGAAGAGACGAAATAGGAGAACAAAAAGATTCTTCAGGAGAAATAACAAAACTTACTAAAAAGAAATCCAATAAGGGATCCACATCGTCAGACTCTAACAGACAAGGTATATACACTATTTTAATTATTATATACAGGGTGCTTGTTTAAACAACGAACATATTCTAGGATAACACTGCGCACATCATTATGAACACCTTTTATTACGGGACCAATACTTAATTCGTGAAAACAAGGTCAGCTGTTCCATACATTTCGTCGAGGTAGAATGATTTTTTCTATGGAACAGCGGTTTTAATTTTTTGAGATTTCTTTGTGGTTCTATTAATTATAGTTGGTAATAATATTAGGTACAATGTTATCCTAGCTAGAATAAAGTCTTCTGTTTACAGAAACATTCTTAATTTAGTAACGTTTAAAAATAACTAGCAATTTGCAATTATTGCTATTCCCAGTTTTCTGTATTTATTGAATAGTCTCTACACCAAATTGCAAACAAATCTGTTTAGTCGCTCGTATTTTCATTAGTTACCAATGTCAGTTGAACCCTGGGAATACAGGTGCACGTTATATGAGAAGCTCTACTATAATTGGTAGTTAACATAATTTCAGTGCTTTAAATACAGGGTTATCGGCATGGAATGTACTAAGACAAAAAGGGTCATTGTACACATCATTATGAACAATTTTTTCTACGGAGCCAACCCAAAACCTCGTAATAAAATCAGCTGTTCGATACAAAATGTTCATTTATCTTTGACAAAATGTATGGAACAGGTGTTATTTTTTTTCGATTTTAGGGTTGTATAGTACCCATAGTAAAATATTTTTTTAATGAGAAATACAATTTCCTGTTAACCCTGTATAGGTAGTTGTTGTGTTTTCTATTTTTAAATTGAGCTATTTCTTTTAACAAAATGTTTATATAGAGTCCGAGCAGACTGCCGATGATTCTCTGGGCATGCACAGCAGTTCAGATACATCGAAAGCCGATGAGAAACACACAAGGAAACCTAACTACATACCGAAGAGCAGCGCGGAAAGAAAGGGATGGTAAATAATGACGTTTATTTGTACGTAGGTAACTAAACTGACTAACGGCACCGCGACTCAAACCGTGTTCGCCTTCGATACCTGATCTGTCTTGATCAGGTTCAAGCCAGGAGCCCTAGACACGTTGCAAACGCTTCCATAACATAACATATCGTCACGCCTTTCTCCCGACGGGGCTGGCAGAGGTGTAATAAAATACATACACTTTACCGGATGATATTGAGTCAAGATATATGCACACATTTGCGGTGCCTACCGTCGGCTGGGTTTGAACCCGCTCCCTCCTTGGCTTGGGCCTTCTCCACCTAGGCTACCTTTTGTTCATCTTTGTTTTTACTTTTCAAAAAGAGCTATCTTTAAAATCCAGTCCAGTCAAATCAGAACCAGTAGAGCTATTGAGAGCTACAAAATTTCTTAAGCTCTAAATTTCTCAGGAGAAAGTGGCACCGAAAATGCACGCCATGTCCAGCAGACATGAAGAAGAAGTGGAAAGATTTTACCATCAAGTGGATCTGTGGAGCGTACCAACGCGCCAGGCGGAGCTTCAAGAGTGCCTGCATGATGCGCTACAGGAACTGCCAGGATGGAACTAGTATGCCCCTCTCTCCCTCTAAGTCCCTCTCTATCTTTCCTATCTTCTATATGGCCATTACACTTCAGGTTTTAACCCCAAATTTAGAACCGCATACATAAAAAATGTTATAAGACTTTACTTTCCTATTTTTAAAACTTTTTATTTCGTTTTGAAAGCCTAAATTTGCTTGCAAAATGTCATAATTGCGGATTAAGGCCCAAAGTATACGGGCCAGACGTAAGACGGAAGATGCGGCTGCGTAAACAAGGCGCAGGCGCGGTGCTGTTTTAAAACTTGTTCATATAAACTGTATGTAAGCAAAGTGTTTCGAATTATCCACAAGCGACATGGCGACGTGTGAATTTCCACGATTGATACTCGTATGTGTCGCGCCGCATCTTCGTACATCCTGTATAAATTGGGCCCTACGGTACTCAGGTTATCGTCGGACCAACTAAAAACTGATTTTTCTCTCTCACTCTGATACCTCTGTATCAATAAGCAACATAGAATTAGATGTTTTTGATTTTTTTCTAGTGTTCGTAAAGCTTTCCGGTGGTCGCTGCAAGAACGAGACTGGGAAGGAGGGTTTCAACCACGGCGAGCATTTCTTCTACGAGTACCGCGTAAAGCTGTCCTACGAGTCATCCAACTCAAAGAGCAGTTCCTCGAGCGCCGAGTCCACGGGCTCTAGCTACACAGACTAAATACTTTGAAGGTTAATAAAGATATTGTAGAAAGGGGTTGTGTTTTCTCATAAATAAGTGAATAACTTTTTTTATGAAAAATAGTGTGCCATTTTCAATTAGGACATACCAATCTTACCTGGGTAATAATTCCTGAGTATCTTCAGGTCCTTGTGACATTGTGATTTACATAAGGTCTGTTGATAGGCAAACGTCAAAGAGACCTTTGCCCTAAATTGGGACAAATAGAGACACAGTGGTATAATCCAAAAAATATTCCACACAATCTTCCTTAGCAATAAACGTTGTATCGCCTCGGATTAGTTATTTAGCGTTTTGTCTTTTTTTCTTTTACATTCTAGAAAAAGACAAAACACTATTCCGAGGCTATATAACTTTTATTGCTAAGAGGGAATATAAATAGTACAAATAAATACAAACGTAAAACAAGATACGAAGGCACTGCGCAATTACCACACAGTACCAAATGAAATAGAAATAAAGTTCATACACGTCTTCCCAACAACTAACAAATATCTATATCGACCTCGAGTGACACGCTGGGCGGGCATACATCACGAGCTATTATCTTCCAGATATCATAAATCCACGTGACGTCACATCCATTAATCGTTTCGCTACGTAATTTGTCATACAGACAGACGAGCGGACGGGATGAAAACGTTAGTGTATGTCGGGGCGCCGGCGGCGGCGGGCGCAGTGGGAGAGGTCGCCCGGTTGGGTTGATACAATTGTAATTATTAGTTCATTGCAAGCAGGCTCCATCGTAAGCTATGTTATTGATAATTTGATTATCACTGATGTAGCTTACGATTTTTTAAACAAAAAACCTATCTTTTTTGAAGCCAGTAACTTAACTGGCTTCCAAATAAATATATTTTTTGATTTAAAAAAAACATAATTATTGTTTTTAAAATCAATAGAATAGAAGAAAAAAAAACCTGTCAACAGTTTCAATAAAAGCTCAAAAAATAAATAATTCCTAAAAATATTTTGACCCTACAGTAGAGTGTCTATACCTATATAGTGGAGCACCAGTTTTGTGAAGAGCCTATAGTTAAAGTTTCCAGGCGTCTACTGATGATTTGATCTGGTTTCAGTTGAAATATTTGTCTGTTGGCGAACTTTGGTGCTTGGTCTGTCATAAGTGTCCAGGTTGCCCATGGCAACGGTGATTGCCAAGCAGGTTTGCGCATCTGCGCATTGCGCTTTACATGTACGCATGAGCAATGCCTATCAAATGGCATTAGATTGTCATCTGTCAACCTATTTCTTGGCAGTAAACAACAACAAATTTTGGATTTACCTTTAATGCTTTCTTCGTCGTCACCTACAAGTAATGATGAATTCCACACACCTGAGGAAGCCTCCAAGCATCCGACGCCTCCGCCGACCCAGCTGGGCCAGCGTTGTAGGCGACAGTTGCCGCTATCATCTAATGTTTTACCTGAGAATAAATCTGACTCTGTTTCCTCGCCCTCACGAGATGCGGCTTTACCAAACGTTCCCAAAATTCCAAATTTACACGCCGACGTATCACTGGAAAACCAGGTAAAGTGCGACCAATGCTCCGAACTACGTTTTTTTAAAGGGGTTCGTGGCCTAAAAATCCATGCTGCCAAAGCTCATCGATCAGTTCCGAATACACATTTTCCCATACTTGATAAACCTTCAAACCTTTGGGAAACCTTATCTAAATTTAAAAATAACCTGCCAATAGTGAAAAGAATCCCGCGCGGTGCGCGCATTAGCGTCGCTAACTGCCTATTTCTAGATATAAGTCGCGTTACATCCACCAATTCAGTTCAAGCTTGGGAGCACTTACTAACTTTCCCGTATAGAATTCTTCATGTTCCCAAAAACAACTTGGATCAAAATTCACTCACTAACAAAATCAAGCAAAATTGTATTAATAACTCGAAGTCTTGCCATGATTTCTCTTTTCCACCACGACCACCTTCACGATCCAAAAGTTCTGTAGCATATAGCTTAGTCGAAGACAAAATGGCCGAGGGAGACATCAGAGGTTCTGCAAGACTTTTGTTTTCCAGTGATACTAAGGCCCCTAACACTACAGAAACCTTGTTGGCTTTAAAAGAAAAACATCCACTTTCACCAGCATCAATACCCGTACTTCAAGACGCGCCTGAGGAGAACTCCTTGATAGCAACCTTTGAGGACATTAGTCTTGCTCTGAGTTCCTTTCCGAGTGGTTCTGCGGGTGGCCTTGACTCTCTTACACCGCAGCATCTGAAAGATCTTACTGGCGCAGGCTGTGGAGAGATCGGAGACGCCCTGCTCAAGGAACTCACAGCATTAGTCAACCTAATGCTTTCTGGCAAGGTTGACAACAGTATCACCGCCATAATCTACGGAGCAAACTTGTGCGCACTTCTTAAGAAAGATGGGGGCGTGAGGCCTATTGCCGTTGGTACTGTGTACCGCCGCCTCACAGCCAAAATTTGTTGTAAAAATATTAAAGAAACCCTCTGTAAGGAATTTAGTCCCTTGCAGTTGGGTTTCGGATCTCGTGGTGGCTGCGAGGCGGCAGTACACGCGTTAAGAACTTTTTTAAACAAGCAAGGAGGTGAGGTGCTCGTGAAGGTGGATGTTAAAAACGCTTTTAACTCCGTTCATAGAACCGCTTTTATAAACGAAGTAAAAGACAAAATTCCACAGATTTACAACTTTATTCGGCAATGCTACGGCACACCTTCACATTTAGTGTATAAAAATAATTTAATTTCATCTGAAGTAGGGTGCCAACAAGGTGATCCGCTTGGGCCGGCTCTTTTTAGCTTAGCTATCAACCCCATCATCCAAAAATTGGTTTCTAAATTTAATGTGTGGTACCTCGACGATGGAACCCTAGGAGGTGATATCAGCTCGGTACTCCAAGATCTCAAATTAATAATATCCGGTTTTAATAAATTAGGTTTGTCACTCAATTTTTCTAAATGTGAAATTTATATTCCGCAATCTACAACGTACTCGCAAAATGAAATTTTAAACCTTTTTGAACAAATTACACCAAATATTAAATTACTGACAAAAAAATCTCTTCGCCTCCTAGGGTCTCCGATCCTTGATGAATCAATAGCTGATTTTGTGGACGAAAAAATTAATTTGTTTCGTTCTTGTTCGGACCGGCTGGGAAAAATTAATACTCATGTTGCTTATTTTATAATAAAATATTGCCTTTTTGTACCTAAATTTACGTATGCCCTTAGATGTTGTCAGCTTTGGAACCACCCCTTGCTCTTACAACAGCTCGACAGCATTCAAAGGGATACTCTCACCGCCATTTTAAATACACCTTTTGACGAACGTACTTGGCGCCAGGCCTCCCTGCCTGTAAGGTTTGGAGGTCTCGGCATACGTAAAATATCCAGCGTTTCTTTGCCAGCTTTTCTGTCATCAGCCTTCAGCACACAACACCTAGTTCAGGATATCTTACTGTCATCACTCCCAAAAATTGAAATTAGTTTCCTTTCTGACGCTTTGGAAAGTTGGAAATCAGCCTGCCCAAACGAATCTTTGCCCAAGACCCCCTCCTCTCAGCGGCAATGGGACGTGCCGCTCTGTGTTTTAGAGTATAAAAATCTTTTACACTCTTCAACTTCATCCGCAGAGCGCGCTCGCCTTCTGGCTGTTGCCCGTTGGGAGTCGGGGCTTTGGTTACACGCTCTACCTTCCAAAAACATTGGAAATCTATTAGACAAAAATACGTTCCGTTTAGCCGTATCCCTAAGAATTGGTGCAGCTTGCCAGGTGCCCCACCGCTGCAATTGCGGTGATAATGTAGACCGCCTCGGCCACCACGGCTTATCGTGTCTAAAGAGTGCTGGGCGTATACCGCGGCACGCCAGCCTGAATGACGTCATCCGCCGGGCTTTCGTCAGTGCCGGCGTCCCGTCAGTCTTAGAACCCAATGGACTGATGCGTGACGACGGCAAAAGACCCGACGGGATGACTCTTATACCTTGGAAGGTGGGTCAGCCATTGGTGTGGGATGCAACATGCGTAGACACAATGGCGCCGTCTCACCTTCCAGGAACATCGGTTCAGGCCGGCGCTGCCGCCGCTCAAGCCGAAAACCTCAAGCGGCGCAAGTATGCACATCTTGACCGGGTGTACATGTTTGCTCCGTTTGGGGTAGAGACGATGGGTCCGTGGGGGCCGGCCGCTTTGGGGCTTTTTCGTGACTTGGCCAGGCGATTGGTGGAAGCGTCGGGTGTCCAGAATGCTGGCTTTTACTTTGCACAGAAGCTGAGCATTGCCATTCAACGTGGCAATGCCGCCAGCATTCTGGGGACCTTTCCTTCCACTAATGGTCTTTTAGTTTAAATTTTTGTGATTTATTTAGTTATTTTAATTTCTAGTTTTTAGTTAATAGTTTAAGTTTTCTTTAATTTTCTGTTATTATTTTAAGTTGTGTACAAATAAATCCTTATTGTTAAAAGAATAGTAAAATCAGGCAGGTGTACCCAAAATTGAGAAATTATAAAACGCTGTGTATAAAATGTTATTGTTTATTAAGAGATTGATTATTGTTTTGTCCATACTTACCGTTTTTCATAATTTTACCGCATCAAAAAGTAGCTTGTGTATAATTTAGATGTATGCTAAATCTCTATTGTACATAGTATAAAATAAAGTAGTTTTTCTCTGTCTGTCTGTATGTCCGCTAACTCTTCCTATGCCACGCAACGGATTTTGATGCGGTTTTTTTAAATCAATAGGATAAAAAATTCACAGAAGGGTTAAAGGCACCGTGCGAAGCCGGGGCGGGTCGCTAGTCTAAACTAAAAGTGTTGATGTCTTTGTCTAATATTCAGTAATAACAAAAACAAATAGTTTAAGCTTCTTTAAATTTAGCAATTTTAAGAGTTCTGAATTGGGCCTATATAAGGGACGTGTAAATACATGATTTCATTTCAAAAATTTTACTTAAATTTGACCTGTTTCAGCGTGCAAAAATTAACTGACATTTCTAATTACTTGCCACCGCCTTTATAATATTAGTAAGTCAAAAAAGTAAGTAATTTAGTGCTTAAAATATGCAAAGGACCAACACTCCTTTAATGCAGTTGGGTATAATGAGAAACAAATGTCATACTGTACTTTGTAAAAGCATTTGTTCAGATTCAGTCATTTTGTCGGAAGCCAAATC
Source organism: Peribatodes rhomboidaria (assembly GCA_911728515.1). Taxonomy (NCBI): domain Eukaryota; kingdom Metazoa; phylum Arthropoda; class Insecta; order Lepidoptera; family Geometridae; genus Peribatodes; species Peribatodes rhomboidaria. Next base: position 482,084 of record OU452184.1, on the reverse strand, counting down.
ACTATTTTCCACGGCGCGGTGAGACATGAAACCGTAAGTGCACGTCTGGCGGTGTCATCAAACTGTTTTCCACTCTATTACTCAGACACCAGCGTCTATTTTTCAACAAAACTGCTATCAGATACATCAAAACTGGCTAGGTAAATTCGGTCTCTAATTTGAACTCTATTTTGTGAAGCAAAAGGTAGCTTTTAGGGTATTTCTTGAGTAGCAGAAAAAGGTGCAAATGCATTTGGAATGGAATGGTGTGGAGTGTCGAAAAGAATGCAGCCGTAGTGTCTGTTTTAACTCCAAATGGTGCTAAAAGAGCAATACTTAGCTGTTAAAGTAAATTCTACTTTGGAACACAATTTTTTTTTTGAAAGCTCTTCATTGTATCGATGAAGGTAAAAAGATCGTAATAAAACATGTGCTTATACATATATACAATGAGTATTTTTATTCTAAGAATACGCATATTTTAAGAATTCGTATATTTGCTTTACTAAATACCTTACTAAAACGCATTTGATATCGGCACTGTTTATAAACACTGATATTAGTGACCATCCACCAAAAAGCTTGGTAAAGCGTTCAGCTAAACTAGTAACATAGCGGTTTCATCTGCAATCGTACAAAAACTGTATATCTACATTCTCCAGACTTAAAAAGTACTCAATGTAGATAATTTTATATTTTAACCAGGGCATTTCAGGATAATAAAGCTACCTCCTTAACAAACCCTAAACCGATCTATGTTACGAATGGAGTTGAGTAAGAAAAATCAACAATAATTACGAATCATTTTCTCATGTGTCTCACAAGGTAATTATTATTTGTATTAGTGTATTCTATAATAAAAAAGCGATGATAGCTTAGTTTGAAGAAAGCTCGCCTTTTAAAAGCCAGAGCGAGTGCAGTGCGAGTTCGATATCAGATTGTGGGAAGACTCCCACAATTACCGACAGTCGGATGAGGGTTGCGGGTAGCCACTGGATGCGAGCAGCTCAAAACCAGTCGTTATGGAGATTATTGGGGGAGGCCTTGGCTTGTCTTTTGGTTGAAATGATGATGACGATCGTCTGACGAAGTGTGAGTGTCGTGAATGTCGTGATACACCAACTCTCTACTGCCAACCTCTTCAGAGGCGTGACGATTTGTTACGTATTCTAAAACAACCAAGCTTTTAATATCCCAGTAGAGTAGGTACTCGTATCTCACGTACGTATGTAATAGTCGAGGTTTATCTCGGATCCAAGGATCTGCGAATCTATTTCCGTAGCCCTCAGGACATTTTACGCAGATACCTTCCCGGGGGGATTATCTTGGGATCGTACGAACATTGGGAAAAATACCCTGTTCACTAATCGGATCATTTTCGCTAATATTTGATGTGAAAGTAAAAAATGCTGGTTAAATTAGGATAGCAGGTAAAACCGTTTAGTATCAAATGAATATGAGATATTAAATATAAAAACATAAAATCGAATTAAGAACTTCATCCTTTTTGGAAATCGGATCTAAAACAAGACCGCACGAACAAATTAAAATCGTACCGCATTGGTTGTCCGAAATCCGAATTTTGCGCAACGACGATCTTGGATCGCTTATTTGTTCACGCGAACTGGATCATCTGCTAAGAATCCTGTGGATCGCAATCCGAAAACATCCAATCTTTCCCGAAGTTTCACGATCTCGTTACATAGTAAACTTTGTCATGTCCCATTAGCTCAGTAAAAAAATGTTTTACTGAGCTACTTACTTTTTAGTTACTCTTACACAGAGTCTATGCCCATCTGTCCTTACTTCTGTCCGACGTGACAGGTCTCATTTTGCGGGTACTTCAAGAAAAACTCGTCTCAAGCTCTATTTTGTGCCCTAAAGTTATGAGATAGAGTCGATTTTTGTATATCTATAAGTATACAGCGCGTAATTGAGACTCATATCTTTGTTTTGGATGCGATATGAATATATTATGTCATAAATGTACTATGTTGCTACGTTTCATATTTTAGCAAAGAAAGCTGGTGTCATGATAATGAAAATGCATGAAAATTAAAGTAAAGAATCAACGACAAAACCGAAAACGAATGTTGTTTCCTGAAATTAGGAAAGAATCCTCTAATAAATTTATATTAAGGTGTATGGTAAGGCAAGGCAGCTATCTCGCTCGCTACATTACATTAGTCATTAAATAATAGAATGTATTTTTGATAAATTTGCCACTTTCTATTGAAAACAGTACAAAGAATAGTACAAAGTATTCTGAATAATTTTCAAGTTGATATGTAATAACTGCTCGGAGAAAAGTGAACATGGTTTTTTTTTCGTGGTTACGTTTTTCTAAGTAAAACTACATACATATCGTAACGCTTTTCCCCCGAGGGGTCTGGCAGAGGTGTAAATTACAACACCCACCCACACTTCGCCAGACGATATTCAGTCCCAAATGTGACAGGGAGCGAGCCTGTCGCCATACACCGGGCTCCAGTCATGTAGCAGATGACAAATTGGTGCGTGCCGTCGCCTGGGTTCGAACCCGCTCCCTGTGGCTTGAGAGGCAGGCCTTCTCCAACTAGGCTATCATCGCTTCAAAAACTATAGATGGAAAGTATTCTAAATACTTTGTAATACTGTTTATAATGCTTTGACTTGTTTTTAAATCAGGTTAGAATTAGACCAGTTTTATTACAAGCCATCCGAGCATAAGTCATGATGATTATCCTAAATACACACAAACAATACTTATTCGTGCTAATTCTCACACACGCGCCTAATAAATAAATAAATTACCCATCTAATTAAATAAACACGTTAACCACAAGTTTAATTCAGCAGTAATCAACCCTTACGCTCCCACCGGGGTCCTCCGTACCCGTACCAGCGACCCCGGGGTCTCCTAGACCCCGTGACGCCGACCAATCAGCGGCCACTCCCGCGGGACTACACCGTCCAATTACCGACCGTCAAAGTGAACAAACACTCAAACAATATGTGCCTTGTATGTACGGTAAATCAATTTTGGTGATGAAATTTCGGGTTTTATTAGTTTGGAATCGAGATAAAAATATGACGATATTTAGCAAGTGACTAAATTGTCTCTAGACAATATGTCTTTCCTACACAAAACCTCGTAATTACAAACATTACTATGAGGTGTTACAGTGCGCTCGAAGGTACAGAGAATGTATGGCAGCTGCATCAAAACAGTTTTAGGAAGAAGCGGCACGAGTCTAATTTCTAGTACACACCGCATCGACCCAATGCAACAAGCAAACATCTATAACAAAGATAGAGAGACGTACAAGACTATGGCTAGAACGAGACAATAATAAATGTCACTGTTGCGACTGGTTGCGTGTGTTTGTGACTATAGTGAATTGTGTGCAACACCTAATTTATGCGGGCCATTTTTAGGTTCTCGTACCGTTTCTTTCGACGGGCAGCTGACATGTCATTACACTGAGAAAGATCGTACTTACACAGTGTTACAATCAATCCTTTGTACTTTTCACTTACCATTCGCGCAATCTTTAAAAATGTATTTTAAAGCTTTGCACTTTCTCATGCCCTTTAAAATTGCCTTTGATTGTAATTCTCGGAGACAAAGACTTTCAAGAAAACGGATTGTCAGAATCAGAACATGGGTACTAACATATCCCAGACCCGACATTATTTTTAACCCCCAGCGCAAAAACGACGGGGTGTTATAAGTTTGACGTGTCTCTCTCTCTCTGTCTCTCTCTCTCTCTCTCTCTGTGTGTGTGTGTCTATCTGGCATCGTAGCTCCCGAATGGATGAACCGATTTTCTTTTTTTTTATAGGTGAATTGGTCGGGAGTTTTCATAGCTACGAGTTTGTTTGATGAAAATCAAGTGTCGGGGGATTTTTACATTTTTAATTTATACTTGTATCTGATACTGCGTTCACGGCTCTAGGTCATCAGTTCACTACGTGCATCATCCTTCACACGTCAGTTATACACACACGTCCCTTATATATACACGTCTACATTGAACCAGTTATCGGACGTTGATTGAGAATATCGGACTACGGGATATTGAATACACCACGACTATGCGCTCGTGAACGACGGGTTAACATTTATGCGGGGAATTTTAACATTGAGTATCGCATTTTATTTACAGGACTTAAAATTGAATTCGGAAACAATTGGAGATCGGCTTTTACATGACATTTCATATGCTCATAGCTGATCAGTTTGTTAATAAAATGAAAGGAAAGCTTTAAAAACCGACACACCGTCAGGCCGTTACACAGGTAAACAATTTTTAGATTTTGGTTGATACTTTAAAAACCGCTCTTCCGATTTCCATAAAATTTATATGGGACCACCTCTGAAGTATGATCTACCAAACAAAAAAAAAAAAAATTATTAAAATCGATTCACAATTGGCGGAGTAAACGCTTAATATAGATACAAAAAAAAATTACGCGTCGACTTGTAAACCTCCTCTGTTTTGTCGGTTCGAACTGAGTACCTACTCTTTTTTGGAAGTCGGTTAAAAATTATTCGTTTGAGTTGACAGTTTAAATAATGTTCACTTACCAGAATTCTATGACAGTATCGTAATCATGTTGCTAGTAATTGATCTAAAGCTTACCTGAAAACAAACGAAAAAACAGTGATCAGTTTCGTAAAAAGAAATCGTAAAAATAGCACCAGAAATACACGAGTATTTTTATGAGACTACGTAGTCATATAGAAGAGCTTGGCTTGTCTACAAGCACTGTATTGTACTACCTGTTTAACTAACTTAATCCTGATAACATTCTAAGGCTTAATTTATTTTGCCGGCGAGTCGAAGAGAATTTAACGGCGCATGGTAAAATGAACTTAATGTCAATTGTGTAACGTGTTAAATGCGGGCTACAATCGAGGGTTACGCGCGACTTCCGATTTTGACCCGTATTTTGTGCGTTGCACAGTTGACACAAAACTCATTTTGCTATGTACAGTGTCGTTAAATTTGCCTTGACTCGCCGGCAATATAGTTTAAGCCTAAGAGTATTTTAAGGATCAAACCGACTCCATATCTATCCACTTTTCAAAGTAAATATTTTCACAGCATATACATTTGTTTTGCTCATAATAATAATAATAATGTGGTCGTATATTTTAATCCAGGAAATTGTTCGAACAAATAAAGCATATTTCGAGCCGAAAACATCACGTTTCATCTGTGAAAATGCGAAAAGTTTTCAATTTTTGAGTGCACGTCATCAGAACCATGTTGTCTCTGAAACTGTTATTTTTATCGTGCCGGGGCAGCCCGCGCGCCGTAACCGTAGTGGACGGACGAGCGCGTAAAATACAATGTTTGCACACGGCTGCGCCTCACACCGTCGCGAAATATGCGGGTACAATATGACCCACAAATCCCACAACGAACGGCCCACGATTAACGGCTTACGACCCAGAGTGTAGTTAGTTCACAAATGTAAATACTTAATCAATTATTTTTAACTTTATTCAGCCCTGCTATTTTTAATACACGTGCTAGCAAAATTTTAAAGGACCATTTACTGTGACAACATTTACTGTGGAACCAACCCTTAAATAGCAAAATAAAAATCAGCTGTTCCATGCAAATGTTAATTGGCCGGCCACAAAATGTTTAAAAATATCGATGAACATGGCTAATAAAACAGAGACGAATAAGTAACTCTTTTTTGTAAGACGATTTAAAAATAGAATAAAACACAGTACCTCTGTACTTTTCTGTTTGTCGGTAAAGGACTGTCCAGTAAAATAAAAGCTAAGTAAAAAGACACATTTTTATGTAAAGCTCTCTACTCGCTGTGAGCCGAAGATAATCCTCTTACGAGATTTCTTAGCAAAATAGATTATTCTAGACGAAATCATTTAGAGGACATTATTCGTATCAGGGATTTCTTTTGGGAATAACTTTGGATGTACTTACAGCTAGATATTTTTTGTGGTCTAGATAAGTAGACGAATGGAGAAACGAATTTACCAAAAAAATATTATACTAAGGAAGCGTGGATGACATCGCTGTTAGCGATAAAATCAATTCTATTACTTATATTATTTTAATTCGTTTTGTCATTATTTCGATGTCTTCTAGGCTTCTCTTTGAACGGATGAGGCGAAAAGAAGACTTAAGCTTTGTCTTAACTAAGAAAACTGTGAACAACTGACTGTTTGCCTCCAATTAGCCACCCTGCAATTAGGACGAAGCGAAATCCGAAAAAAAATCAACGTCGTTACTCTTTAATCGGCGATTTAAAAAAAATTGCTGACCCCGTACCGTGACTTATTATTACGATGATTTAAGGTTAAGGTAACCATGAACCTTATTGCGCAGCGATACGATTCGTGGTCGAGCTGTATCAGCGGGTGAACATAATATATATATTTATAACCTAATATAAATAATTTCGTAATAAGATCTCACGGTATATACACCTCCTGATCTTAGAACTGTACAATTATCGTCGTCTCTATTCACATCAGTGTATGAGAAAAGGAAGAGCAGACAACAGCACAAACTAAAAATAAGAAAAAAAGCACGAATTTCGAAGATCACAATAAAAAATACCTAACAAACCTTAAAGCAAGCGTGTCAGCACTCAACTCAATAGTAAACACTTTAGTCCTTGTTAAGCGATACAGTTCGGTGTGAGAGAGGCCCCGAAGCCATTACCCTAATGGTGCGGTGCCGTGTCTTGTCCCGCTGACCTCTGCTTTGTTAATTTTTATCCCTGCGCCGGCACTTAGCGCGACATACTGCTACATTGTGATGTTAATGGCACAATGCAAGGTATTACAGTCAATAATTCATATTAATGTGCAACACAGATATCCTATTTTATCCATGAAGTTAATTTGGTTATCTCTTCTCTACATACTCGTACATGAGCGTATGTATTTTTTTAGGGGTTGGCAGAAGTAATGAAATTTCCTAGAGGTAAGCTGGAGGAATTGTACATAGCTAATTTTTTATTTGAAAATCCTAGCAGCTAGGGCGGGGCAGGTGCCCCAGATTGCCCCAATGTGGGTACGCCCATGTTTATACAGTATAAAACAAAGTCTCTTCTACGTACGTCTGTCTCTCTTTCTGTAAATCCAATAACTGCTCCTAGGCCCTGTGAGCGTGAGATTGGACGTTCAGTGTTCAAGCCGGGCCAGCGCAGTTAGAAGTGTGGGGAAAACGCCAACGACTTCGACAAAAATGACCCCTGCGCATTCTTAACTGAGCCGATTGTTTCGTTACTACACGGCTCAGTTAAGAAAGCACAGTTAAAAGTGTCGGGAAATTGGAGCGTATTGTAGACTAATAGTCTTATGTTGAAGTGGTTTGCACTATCAGTTAGATGATTTTTCACGGAAGATATTGTTATAACAGGTACAGTGTGAAGTCGGGGTGGGTCGACGGGCTTAGTATATTTTAGTAAGTATAAAAATAATAATATGTGAACCAAAATCCTTCAGAAATGGGACTATATTTAAGAAATCATCATGACAACAGAGTCAACTACTGAAGATAAGTGTCTTTCCGCCTGTTTTCATTTCACAATTAAACTGCTGAGTCAATATCAATGTTTTTTTTCTTCTAGAAATATGTATACTTACCATCATGAGAAATGAATGGCATACAGTACTTCGGTATTAGATAAAATTGATGAAATTCTAGGACATTGCAGATAAAACCTGCCGTACGAGTTACCCAATCCATAATTCCACTATGACACGGTTCGTCCAAACCCAGGTCTCACTGGTTACCTGTCTCCCTGTCTCCGTAACCTATTTAGGAGTAAGTGGAGCGGAGCAGGCGTTTAATATTTATGAGCTGGATACAAGCTCAGTGCTCAGAATTTGCGCAGGCTAACTTTAACTGAGGGGAAAAAAGGAAACATGAAAAATAGGTTGAAATGGGTTTTGATTGTAGACCGGTATTAGGGAATTCTGTCATTCTATTAAATTTTCGATTTCAGGAGGTTCTCAATAAGACTGTATGTTTCTATTAATAATACTAATTTTGGTACATCTTTTTTTTAGATTTTTTATTTCGCAAAGGGTTAATTTCAAATTTATGACTCACTTACTCGTTGGGGAAGATGCGCAGAATTTTGGCAATCATACTCGTAGCTAGTTAGTTCGAACTGAAAAGTTGGTTTAGAATACTGATAATAATGCATTTTACAAATTATCATAAATTGTAAATATCTTGACACAGTAAAAATAAAATAAAATAGATTCCTAGCTTCCCGCTGTCTGTCCCTGTATGCCATGTAATTAAGTAAATCTTCTAAACTACGCCAACTGATTTCGATGGGGTTTTCACTATCCTTCAGACCATTTCCTTCAGATAGTTTACAGGTACCATGCGAAGACGGGCGAGTCGCTAGTATATAGAACTCATAATAATATTATATCTACATACAGCATAATATCGTAAAAGTTAGAGTACATTGACGTGAACCCATCGATACTCCTCAAAAACACCCCAAAACGTTGTTTTTACAACATTTTGTTATCGTTTATCTAAAACTATCAACCCTTCAGGGGATGGCGTAAAAATATTTACAGCGCTCTACGTCGCTTTAGAAAACAATAAATAAATGTCGTATTCAGAGAATAAACATTTATGACTGCGTTAACATTTAATATTGAGCTGCTTTGTGCGATAAACTGAACTATAACATTTACTAAACTTGTATCTCACTTTATTTAGAGCCATTACCTACTACACAGCATCTTACAAAAACCCTGTTGTAAAACTGAGGGGCATGACATGTACACACATAAGTATTCATGCAAAAAACCGGTACAAGAACACAAGAACAAAAGGCAATTTCACAAAAATGTTAACAAATCTTTATCATAGCAGGCGAATTTAATTCTAAGAAAGTAGCGACACGACGCGAATAGTTTACAAATAAAACCGACGCGATTAGTGGCTGCGTTCACGCTATTAGGAGGGCGGAGCGCGATGTGAGTTTAAAATTTTTAGAGTCAATATTTAATTTAAACTAACATAATTGCATCCTCCGGTCGTTACTGGAATCGTACCTCGCGGACTTATTTATAGCACCAATATTATAATTACGAAAATTCTGATCACGCCAGAAGGGTTGAGTGGATCGGAATGAAATTTAAGACAGACAGATTAGTCCGAAATTGCACATAAGCCATATTTTTACCGCAAGTAACTCCGCAGGGCGCTGAAGTATTGAGTATTTTAGCCCTCCTGTTAATATCATACTATATAAAGTTAATTTATGTATAAAAATAAATCAGACTGGTTCATCTGCACGCGGATTTAACCATAATAATAAAAATTTATATAAAACTTTTTTTTAAAACATCTAATATTATTAAAAGAAAAACAAAAAAACTATCCACTAACACTAAAACGCTATGCAACGTTTATTGCTGGGGAAGTCTATATAAGATCCAAAATATATGAGCGCCTATAGATACTGTTCCAACTACTGGGAAGTAACACCCTTTCACCCCTTAGGTGAGGAAATGTCATTTGCGGCGCTATCGCCTAAGGGAGCTTTTCCACCAGAAGATCAGCAGAGCGAAGATGTGTAATAAGAAAAATTAAACGTTTAACGCAACCTTGTTAGAAGTCGCATTAGAACTTCTAATGCGACTCATTTTTAATGCGATTCATTTCAAAACAATCTCCCAATAAAATCACTGAAATTAATTAAATAAATAAATGCAGATAATTAATTAAATGATCATATTGATTGATTTTTCCTCGCTACACTTCTATCTCAACTATAACTATAACTATACTTTTTCTTCTAATATTACGCGTGAGTGCGTGTATTGTGCGTGAGTGCGTGAGAGAGTGAGTTTGTTGATTTGTTTGTTACGCTTTCACGCCTCAACTACTCAACCGATCTTCATGAAATTTTGCACACACGTTGGTGGAGGTACGGAAAAGGGCATAGAGATACTTTTTATCCCGAAAAAATAAACGGTTCCTGTGGGACCGTGGGTAATACCACGGGGCGCAGCTAGTCTATTAATAAATTTATACTCGGGATGCTCACACGGTCTTCTGATCCCAAACTAAGCAAGTACTATGGCTGCTAGAGACTGATATACATATGTGTGTACATATTTTTTTAAAACATACTTAAATAGATATTAACACCCAGACATAGAAAAAACACTTTATCACATGAATGTTTGCCCTACGAACCCACGCCCCTACAGAAGGCAGGTTTACTATCAACAGAGCCACCGAAGCAGTCAAAAGACTTTTGGTGAAAAACCACCCTTACAGGTAGACGAACTCGAAATGGGAATCTAATGGAGGAGTCAACCGGATTGTAAGGATTTACTTAGTTTACTGTAGAGGGTATTTTTGTGTTGTATTACTGGATTTTTCACGTTTTTCTACTTACTTCTCCGTATCTGTATCTATTCGTGTGCGTATCAAAATCGGTGAGGTCAACTCTTGACTTTTCTTAATGAAATTTTGGTCAAAATATTTGGCACAAGTACCTTTGCTAAGGGGAATAACAATACCCCAAAGCACTACTGGTTGTGACAAGCAGTTATGCCAAAAAGTCATAAAAATATGATCAAAATATTATGTTGTCTAACAATAAAAACCTGCAAAACCATACAAGAGGAGTTTAGAAAAAGTACCTTATTATTGATTACAGTTATAAAACACGCGTTTTTGCGTCACACTATTGTCTACACTTATTCATGAAACGTGACTTTTTCATTACCTTTTACCCTCTCTTAGATTATACCGACATTTAACTCTCATCTCAGCCGAAGATACACCTGGGGGGCAATTCAGCGAGCCATAGGCAATACTTAACTGGACCGTTGACGTTGCGTTAGCTAAAAAACCAGACTTGGAACGGACAGCACCACTAAAATGTCTTACAAACGTGCCAGCTGGACTGCCGGTGACACGGTGAAATATGACTGATACTGAGGCGTTCCCCGTCCGTTTTTGGCTAACGCATCGTCAACGGTTCAGATAAGCATCGGCTATGGTTAGCAGGATTGCCCCCCCTGTTCTACGGAGCGACGCAGTATAGCGCGGCTCGGCCGTATTCGGCTTATGAAAAAGGCGAAAAGTATTTTAATACAGAGTGGTTAGGTATCCTAAAATTCCGTATAAAAGCTCGGTAACTCGCGAAATCTCTTTGATGGCTACGTTAACGCATAGCCCGGAGGTTTCAGGTTCGACGATGGTCCAAGCTACAAGCGATAAAATATTCGCACGCTACTGATAAAATGGTATACTCAAACTTTTTTTTCTTAAGTTTTTTTTAATTCTTTATGATCTAAGTCAATTTGAAGATTTCGCAAAAATAGTGTAGTGACATTAGTGACAAATGATCTCGTAACCGCTACCCGCGTCGCACGGTGTCTTTATTAATTTAGAAATAACTCGTCATATAGTACCAGTGCAGTTTCCATGACCTTCACTCCGAACTCTCCTATATTGTGATTGGCCCTTTTGCTTCATGCTCTAGCATTAGTGACGTGAGCCAACATTAGACTAAATTAGACCAGACTTTAAACTTGTGAACATTTGTTTAAAACATTTTAATCCTATCCTGTTTTTTTTTTATATTTAATTGAGATACATTTTTGAAAAAGTAATTTAAACTCACGTCATTACAACAATACCCATTTTAGCAGGCAGTACTAACAGCCCAAATGCTGTCGCTATAAGTGTCGAACGTTGCATATTTTCTCCAGTTTTCAATAAATTACTAAATTGAATAATGATAGGAGATGATCCAAAGCTTTGATACTGCTAGTCATAGAATTTTATCTATATTGAAAGCAGATGGATATACGCTATATACGATATACGCTATCGCTCCTGCCTTACCCCACCAAGCGTTCTTCTCGGCTTATAAGCGTTTTTACATCCGAGTTATTTTTTAATAAATTCTCTCGCGAAAAAAGACTGCTAATAATTGACGATATTAAAACATTTCCATACATTTTTTGACAATGTCGGGTAAAACATCTCATTCGCTTTTGGAAAAAAATGCGCTCAGAAAAACCATAATACCAGAATCATTCTTGTGCAATCAAGGCTGTCTGTGTCAATCTCACTCTCATGTTTTTTTTTTGTTAGAGAGAGAGTGGTGTGAGAGATACAAACTACTTATCGAGCCCGAGAATTCGCTTTTGGAAAAAAATGCGCTCAGAAAAACCATAATACCAGAATCATTCTTGTGCAATCAAGGCTGTCTGTGTCAATCTCACTCTCATGTTTTTTTTTGTTAGAGAGAGAGTGGTGTGAGAGATACAAACTACTTATCGAGCCCGAAAGATTAAAGCCCCAGATCTAAATCAAGGCCAGTATTATCATCACTGATTATTTAATCTGACATGCTTTATCAACTATCACTTATAAAACGTTGTTAACCAAATCACGACTAACTTAACATAAACACTTTATTGTTCACACCAGAAATAACAAAACAAAAGTACAGAAAAATCTTAAACTGTAGTGTAACAACTGGCGGCCTTATCACTAAGAGCGATCTCTTCCAGGCAACCTTAGGATGGAGAGGATACTTATGAATGAGAAGTACTAGAAGTACTAGAAGTATTAAGTTACATTCGCTTTCAAGCGATTCTACATATGTCTACAATAATAATGCTAATTTCTAGTAACAACTAATAACCAATAACTGCTAATTGGACAAGTTGCCAATAAGATCACGTCGCATTAAAATGGCTTGTATATTGTCCAATCAGCAGCTGACTTTTGAGCGTTGCGATTGTAGAAATAGAATTTTTTGAAAGCGATTGCAACTTGTCTAGGGCGGTATCATCAATATTTTTTCCCGAACCAGCAATAAATTTCAAACTTCTCGCTAGCTTAAACTCCATTCAACCGTCCTTCTTTCCCATTCACGGGAATTCCAAGTAAATAAACACAAGTAAAATAAAAATAGCCGACAGCTAAAATACCCTACAGGTATAAATCCGTGGCAGGCAGGAATAACTGAACATCGCAAAAACGTCAATTTTTCAGGGCAGCCATTTTAAAGTTTGACATTTTCTGGTTAGTGGGTAAGTTAGTTAAACGATGATGTCAAAGTTGTTTTGAGGGTTACTTGAGGCCCTCTTTCGTATGGTTTCAAGAATTTAACGAAACAACTTATAGTTTACATAATAATAGACTTGTCAAACAGCTGAAATGCCTTGAATAAGTTGATAACTCGACTTGTAGACCAAGTTTTGGCTTTTAAGGACAATTATCCAGTTATTCACCATCTGAGTACGGATCATTTTTATCGGTTACCTTAGTTATTTCAATGGAAAAAGCATTATTTCTCATCAGTAAACCAATGACAACTTCAAACAGATATAGTTTGTCAAGCAATTATTACTACTTTACAAGATATATCTTACTTTTCAGCATGTAATGCAAAATGTAAAAAAAATCATAGTATTTAAAATATTTTTTTTTGGAATTATACGGTCATTTAAATAATATATCAACTATTTTCACTAACTTATTAAAATTATTTTTAAAACAAATGGGAAAAACACAATGGAAACGCATTTTTTTCTAATTAAAATGAATTATTTTGAGTATACATTAAATTAACACATAGGCTAGACTTATTATCCCGAGAAATCAACAGTTGGCAATCATTGAGTTCTACAAATAAGAAACTATTAATCAAACACACTACAAGACATAAGTACCTACTTATAAAAGGTTTTATTTCTAATTATTATTTTAAACGACTTCAAAAAACAGTTTTAAAAAATCTTTGAAAATTTTCGTAAACTTAAGTGGCTGTAAAAAATCTGTAAAAATGTCTGATGACACACATGCTTAATACATGTTTTGTTAGATTGCTTACACATTACTTCAGTTAATAATAATATGAATAAATAACAATAAAACTCTTTATTCAGACCAACTTATTATCTATTTACAAAGTATTAAGAACTAAAAACTATGAGTGTGGATTTACAAGTATATTTTGGTAGTTAAGCTAATCTTAATCTATTCTAATACTTAGTTATTTTTTGTAGGTCTGTTTGCCAACCGGCAAAGGCCTCCTCCAACCTTTTTCATTCCTGTCTATCTTGGGCCACTCTATTCCAAGTTACTCCTGCTACCTGTCTAATGTCATCATCCCACCTTTTCTGAGGTCTGCCCCTTTTCCTTTTCCCTTCTCTAGGGTACCATCGTGTCACAATTTGCTACATTTCTCTCGGCCTCTTATCATATGCCCTGCCCGTTGCCATTTGAGTCTTCTGATTTTACATTAAAACAGGTAGTATGCAGTTGTTGAAAAGTTTTTTCTTTACATTAATGTGAAGAGTTTTATTTTTCATGGCTTCTCTCAGACTCCAGTATCTCTTTCAGCCATTTGTTATTCTTCTGTCAACTTCTTTGCGTAAAGGGACCTCTTGTGTTATTGGCTGTTTCAGCTAGATGTATTCATCGGTGTAATCAATTTGGTTATTTCCTAGATGTATGGTGGTTTTTTTCCCGTTTGTCATTACCTTTGTTTTCTCTGGATTCAACTTTAAACCTTTCTTCTCACTTTTATCCGCAAGTTCAAGTATCATTTGCTATTTGTTTTTAGGTGTTTCAGCAAATAACACTATACATATATCGTCTGCGAACCTCAATTGTGTTAGGGAGGCTCCGTCGACATTGATTCCGAGGTTTACCATGTTAAGTCTCCTAAAGATTGTTTCGACAACCGCTGAGAATAGTTTTGGAGGTAGAGGGTCTCCTTGTCTGATACCCTTTCCTGCTCTAAATGGTTTACCTTTCTTTTCTAGTTGGATTCTCGCGGTGCTATGATTATTATTTAATTAAATAAAGTGAAAAAAAGGAACTTCTTATTCTAATTGGCCATCATTGGTAATTAACAGTAAAATTTGGTGTTTTTCCCCAAAAACCTTAAAACACAGATTTAAAATATTGTCAGACTTAGTCTTAGACAACCATGGCTCTAAAGGGTCTAAATGATCTATGCTAGCGTCTGTTTACGGCTTTACACCCCGCTACCAATCAACCCTGTATTGATATTAATCTTTTGTGTAAATATGCATGTAGGTAGGTACCTAGTACACCAATAATAGTAATAGTCACCAATAATGTACAGCATTATAATATATACATGTTTGTTGGCGTTTAGGCTCCAATAGGTACATAAAAAATATCCGGCTCGGGTAGATTACAACTTGATATCTTGCTATTGCAGATGAAAACTAAATCACCACGGCAAGAGCATAAGTGAACATGTGTTAATGTCACTTTTTAAACAAAAATATTTGGCTTGCCATAACTTGACATCTCGATTTGTCAATGGAGGCAGAAACAGGCTATGTGTATAAGTCGAGATATCCAGTATTTTGGATGTGAGTGTAAGTTGACAAATCAAGATGACAATTATTCATACACAAACTTATGCTTGACATCTCAATTTGTCAAGTTTAAATTAATCTTTGCAGGAAAGGCTTAGGTGTGTAAGTCGAGATCTTCAATATTTTGAACATGTGTTGATGTTGATAATTCAAGATGTCAATATAAGTCAACAAACACACACTTGATAAGTCGTTTTATCAAGTAAAACACCATAAAATGCAAGGTTGTCGAGATGTACAAAACGCGATTGCTCTAAAACTATTGTATATTTTGGGCTGATTTTTTTATACATAGTGAATCGCATACGAAGGAAGCGTTTAAGCCAATAAAAAAAAAATCATGCAAGTCGAGTTGTTCAGTTATTCCTACGTGCCACGGAAATTTGATAGGTATCCCTCCAGGACAAACGTTATTGAAAATAAATTGGCCCGAACACTACCTAAAGAATGTTACTATGTTATTGGGAAAGAATGAGATCGGCCCTCGCCTGTAGGGTTGGCACACAATTTTTCCCGACCAATATTTTTATTCACAGAATAGCACAAAATAAAAAGTAAAACTGATAACACAGAATTTCAACGGAAACTGATATTTTTGGACTCGCTTTAAAGTATAATTCATATCGAAGTTGGTATTTATTGTGCAGTTCATTTATGAAATGCGTTTTATTGAAAATATCGGTATGTTTCTACCTTTTACGTATTCAAGTTAAACTTTCAATGTTCTTTTATGACAATTTTTCGTAATACATAGATATCGTCACGCCTATCTCCTCGCAGGAAAGGCGTGACGAGCCTGTCACCATACATCGGGCTCCTGTCATGTAGCAGATGACATTTTTCGTGATACATAGTTTTATTATTAGACTCATTTTCTTTTCCACAGTTTCATTATATGTATTTACATTTTTTGTCACATTTTGACTTGACTCACGTACAAAACAAAAATTATATAGGTACAAGCAAAAGTTAATTCTCTCAGAAATATACTACCCACGCCCCGCAGTATTACTCGTGGTTTAAAGTAACCTGTATTTGTATTTCAGACAATGATCTATCTCTGTGATAAATTTCATCTAGATCCGTTCAGCCGTTCTGACATCCATCCATGGAAACTTTAACTGGCATTTATAAAATTAATGTGATAGAATCGTTAATAATTCCAAAACAGAACATGTAAACACAGAATACAGAAACAATTTTTGCTTGATTACAAAAACCAAGTAAACCTTTTTGGCTGCTCGTACATTTTCAGGTAGAAGGCAACCCAAATGACGGCTGATAGGTAATCCTCGGGAATTCCCGCCGATCCTCGGGCGTCGTCGGGAATTCTCTATGATAGGTGGGAATCTATGCTTCTCGGGTGTGAAATTTTCTATTATGTTTTCGAACTATCTGATAAATGATTGAGCGCTATTTTCACCATTTTATACAACATGCTCGTGCGCGATTCTATTTGGTTTTAACAATTTAAAGTGAGCAGATGGAAATGTTTGAAGATTTTTTTTTTATGATTGAATGGGCCCACGTTTGACCATAACACACCTGATGAATGAAAGTGACAATGTGGTCTAAAATGGAGCACGCTTGCCCATGAGGTGCCTATTCACTCTTGTCTTGAAGAGACCCAGGTTGTATCTATTGCTGGGGAACACCGAGGCAGGAAGTGCGTTCCACTCCTTGGCAGTTCTGATTAGGAAGGAGTTTTGAAAGCGCTTCGTGCGGGAGTTCGGATGACCTGTGGCGGAAGTCAGATGACGGAATCAGCTCGTATTACGGTGTCAGTATCAGCACGTATCAGTACCTACTTATTACAAGTCTCTCCTGCTCCAACTGCGCAGCTAAAGGAGAAAAAGGCAACGTTCGCCCCAGATACGAGGAAACCTGATGATGAAGGCTTCACACTAGTAGACCGGAGGAAAAATCGTCATCGTCGTTGTAACCTTAACAAACGGGGTACCTCGACTGAACCCGGTCTCAAAGCCGTGGAGCCAACATTCCTTATGTACTTGTCCCGGGTGGACCCGACTACATTAGGAACCGACGTGCACAAGTTTGTGCAGAACCGACTAGGAGTAGAGGCGTCGGTGATAGCGATGCAGCGCCTGGAGTCAACTGTCCGTGAGACTTATTTCAAGTCTTACTTACTACGGGTTCCAGCGAAACACAAGGCAGCACTACTCTCGCCTGAGTTCTGGCCTAAAGGCTACTGTTCCGGCGCTACTGGGAGGCCGCACAGAGAGCAAAAGCCCAGAAGACATAGTTAATTTTATTAATTTCTTTGATTGTTAGTCTGTAAGGTATTTATTTTCTATGGGCCTCTGTAACTTGCATTTCATGCAAGTTATATTGCCTGAAATAAATGGATTATTATTATTGTTGCGCTAGTCACAGCAGACGAAGAAACTATACGCTAATCTGTGGCGATGTTGTTTACGACTACCGATAGGTAACGCAGATTAGACAATAGTAGCCGCTCGAGCCGCGCGTTCCATTGTTAAATCAGGAACAAAAGAAATATTTCTGGAAAGCAATTATTGTGCACCGTTTTTATGATGTTTTTATCTATTGAATAATAGGGTGTTTACTTCCATCTTTTGTACTGTCCGAATGTTCTAGAATGAACGCGTGGCTCCGCGTGATAAACAACTTTTTGTGTGCTTGCGCTATTGTTAAATCGAATACTCTGGATATCTTAAAATTGTATAAATACGCGGACGACCGACGACTCGGCAGTCAGTTTTGATTACGCGTTCAAAGTGCTAACATCAAAGTAATTGTACCAGAAGTGTTCAGAGTGTGATAGTGCAAGTGTCTAGTGTAGTGTAACAGTGTTTGTGTGTGTGTAACTGGTGAATAAAGTGAATCTTCGGATACATCGACGTTTCATTCCTTTTATCTTCACCCCGCTTGTAACATTATTATTATTTGTTCTACCTTAATTGTTTATATTTTTGTTGTATATGTGATACTTCGTTATGTGTAATTTAAAAATTGTTGTGTCTAACACAAAATACGAGGTTTCATTTAACATTTTTCACCTTTAACACAACCTTAGATTAAGACTTAAGAACTAACCCCCCTTCTGTATGCCCTTTAAATAATAATACAAAGATACCAGTTAACAAAAGTCACGATCCCCGGAGTAGGTGGAGTGTAATTTCTCAAATAAAAAAAAAATATAAATCCCATTTTTTTTTTCCAAAAAGTTTCAATCACTTATACCAAGAAGGCTCTTATCGAGGTAATAGTTATTTGTTATGCAAGGCTGCAAAGTTGCTTTTGGCGCGAGTACTTGTATTGAAACCTGAGCAAGCGAAGGAATCTAGGATTCAATACGTACTCGTAATCCTGAGCGGAGCGAGGTTTTCAAAACTAAGAGGCGACGAATACTCGTATCTTTGCTGCCGAGCGAAACACAACTTTTCACCTCACTGCAGCGAAGAAAATTATGTGTTTTTTTCATGCAATCTTGCTGGCCAGTAGTGTGCGGTTAAAATTCGAATGTTAAAAACTCTTTTCTCGTTAGCAAATAAAATGCACTTTTGTTCTCAGATTTCGAATGATAAACGGAATCTTTCCGTGCTTGTGAGGTGAAATATTTTTTATTACATTACTTACTAGCTGCACCCCGCTGTTTCACCCGCGATTAAAAAGTATCCTATGTGCTATTCTAGACTATAATCTATCTCTGTGCCCAATTTCATCTAGTTCTGTGCAGCCGTTCTGACGTGAAAAAGTAACAAACATCCATCCATCCATTCATCCATCCATTCTTACAAACTTTCGCGTTTATAATATTAGTAGGATGTACTTTTAATTATCTACCTATTTTAACTAGATTGTATCAGTATTACAGCACTGATTACGTTAATGAACCATCAGTGTCAACCAGCCGTTAAGTGCACTGCGGATTAACTAATCAACTGATTAGCCTGAGTGTTGGATAATTAGAACAATTGGACTTGATATTGTTGACAATTGGAAGTTAATTATTGATTACGATGGCTGTGGTAAACTAATCAAATTAAAGCTTTGAAGACTTGAGAAGATTTCATTACTTTCTGGCAGGCCAAAGACCTGCTAAGATTTCCTTAAAGATTTCGATTTAAAAAAGAAGAAGAAGACCTTTAAGATTTCTTCTTCAATAAAAATACTGTGATGTCATAAATGAGTAATTGATTCGACATTAAAATTAAATATGAATCACACAAGTATACGCACTGAGACAACATTTTCCAGGTTACTAAGGCTTCTTTCAAGCGTGTAGCGGTGCGTACGGCGGAGACCAGTCGCGCGGGCAAAACGAAAATATGTATATCCATGTGTGAGAGCGTTCAGGGAGAAGAATTTTGACGCGAGTTCTAAATATTTTGTTGTTTTTCGCGCTGTATGACGTGACGCTGCACGCGCTACTCCCCGCGTATCTCTGAATGAGTCCTAAGACATTACTTTTATACCAAAACCCATAAAAGCAACCAATAAATAACATTTTCAATGAACCTACCTACGTTTGGCTAAACATTTTCCTCCACCGGCCATCTTCGCAATCACAAAGTAGGAAGCCCGTGACAGGAACAAGCTTGCCCTAATAAAGCATTTATTCACAAATTAATTTACGAAAACAAATTCAATCATCCGCGACGGAACACGGCCCAAACACGCCCAAACTGTCACACTGAGAGATATCAATTTAAAACATTACAATGTCATAAACTCATGTTCCACTAGAACTGGCAACTTGAATTTTGAACTGCAGAGTTAGACAGGATCTTGGTTCCAAGCGCACTTACCCCAGCTCAACCGAATCAATCCGAACCGTATCAAAACGCGAACAATAACACTCAAAATGTGTAATTATCAAATATGTAACTGTGTGTTATTGTTTCGGTTAGGTTTGGTTAGTTTCGGCCATAGAGATCTTTCTATGATCTGTGGTTTTGTTACGTAAGTGCGCTTGATATCGTGGTCCTAAATCTGCGTTCAAAAATCCAGTTCAAGATGTCAGTTCCAGTGGAAACATTAAATTCGTTGTTAGAATGAAATAAATTCACGAACGAATCTCTCTCGGATTCCTGTCAAAGATACGCGACAAAAGACAATACGCGCGACAAAGCCAAGTCGCGTGTCACAGGGAAACTGTCGCGTCGCAGAAGCTCTTTGTTACAAAGGCTTTCTTGAAGCGAGAATTTATTGAAATTTTGGCAATTTTTCGTGACTTTGTAGGTTTTCGTTTTAAAAAATCGAGCCTAGTAATCTTTGACAGTGAAAGAAAATGTAGGCAGCTGATTGATGTGGTTTTAGAAAGAAGTATACATCCTGTGCCACAGAATTGTTGATAATTTAACTTAATGGTACCCTGCGCAATAGATTACTTAATTGTTAGTATGTGTTAGTTAATTTAAACAAATCAGATGTTCCATATGCAGGAAATAAAAATAATAATAGCTGAGAAAAAACATAATTTGTTAAATTATTTACCTACCCTTTTGCCATCAGTACGTAGCTAATTATTATAATGAGTTAGAGACAATTACGCATGAGGACGTATATTCGAACCCCGACTGGCTAAAATATTTTTGAGTTTTTTTTTACATTAAAATAATTCACGTTTGAGCATTCCATAATGTAACATACGTTGTCTAATATGTATGTTGTGGAACTTGTGGAGTTTGATATACCTTTGATAGTATTTTATTTTGTCTCTTAATAAAATTTTGGAGCCAGTCTGGCTCTGCTTAATAAGTAAAATACATTGTAGTTTTTTTTTCATAATTTGGCGTTGATTTTGATGTCTCCCTCTCTAAACTTACTTCGTAGTTCCATAATAAGTACTCAAAGTCACTTACGTAAGACATAATTTCAAAAGTTGATCAATTTAGCTTACTTTGTATAAAATACGAGAATTGGAGTCAAATCTAATTAGTACAATATCTCCAGTGCTAAAATGTATTTCCTAAAAAATAGGTACAGTTACTTTTACGCGATTTTACTTTGTAAAAGAAAATTAAAATTTGATCCATAGTTCTAGAACTCGTTAAAAGTTGATCGTTAAGTAAGACTTAACACTTTGCTTTCTTTGAATATTGCGGAACTACGAGTAACTTCGACCCGCGGTTTCTTCCGCTGGTATATTAGAAAGCCGATTATTTTTCCGGATTAGAAAAATATGTATTTTAAAAACAACTTTAGTCGACTGAGCGAATAACAACGAGCGAAGCAAAAAAAAAAAGAAAAAGAACATAAAGAAAGAAGAAGCTGAAGAGTGCTTCAGCTGCGGCAAAATCTATTGTTTAAAAGAATTTTTAAGTGTCCGTCTAACGTGAATGTAAATATCTTACAAATTCATATTTTCAATTTAACATATTAACATTGTAATCATGCATTTGACATAAAGACTTTAATTTAATTGAATACTTTGACATAGCCGAGCCGCAAATATTATTACTATTATTTTTTTGAGTTAATTATGTATTTATTTTGACATGCCACCTTTGAGTCTATATTATTTTTGATTAATTTTGACAACACATTAATATATAATTGTACCTATTTTATTTTTATAACTTTTCATGATTTTTTAAGCTATAATTTTATTTTATTTTTAGATGTGACCAAATTCACATGCCGAAAAACGGCAAAATAGGAGAACATATTTTAAATAACTAAGACCATCGTACCCTACCCTATTTTTAGCGAATAAATTTCATTTCATTTCAAATCTTTCGTTTGTCTTTTCTTCCGGCAGGCGTCAGTCTGACTGTACCCTTCTACAAGTCGCATTTCTCTAGCGATTGTCGTGCGATTTTGTGAGCGGGTTCGAAATTTATATAGATTTCTTTTTGTCGAGTCAGTTTTTGGATATTTTTCAAAATGGTAGAGATATTTTTTTTTCGTAATTTGAGTACTTCAGCTCACAAAGCCCCTAGTAAGAGTTTTACTAACTTTTACCTCAAACAGAAAACTTTAATTTCCTCAAATGTCGACTTAATTAAACATCCAATTTCCGAGATGTCCGATTTCCCAAAATGTTCAATTTCCCAAACATCCATCTTCATGAATGTCCAATTACTCGAACGCCCCGTGATGGATCACATTGTCGTTATAAAATATCGAGAGTCAACAATAACTCCAATCACGATGCAGAAAAGTATTCTAAACCTTTCTCGAGTGCTCTTCTAGTCATCCAAAAAGAAAATTTACCTGAAAATAAGCCAATTCAGCGAAAACTTGGCTACGTTTTATTTACCCCGACCTCGTCTCAAACCTGTATGGGGTCAAGGATATACCCATTTAAGACGACCAGACCTTTGGATGAAGTGCCATTCAAAAAATACACCTTGAGGCCCGCTTTGACGACAAATGTCAAACGATTCTCGACCTTTCTACTTATATTACAGAGTTCAGAAAACCTGTCGCAATTTCTGATATGTTGGAAGTCACTTTTCACGACAGTTGCGGAGTTTAAAGGTGAAAGATAATGGCTGTAGACGGATGTAGCATTGGGGTATAGTTTGACAGATACAGGTAAAATGTAAGACAAGCGATAAGACCGCCTTTCGTGTTAATCTCTGATAATCGTCTATTCATCCATACTAATATTGTAAAAATATAAATAAAGGTTATAAAAGGTAGATAGAAAGATAGATAGATCAACATTTTATTGTTCACACCAGAAATAACTTAGCAAAAGAACAGAAAAAAACTTAAACTGTAGTGTAACAATTGGCAGCCTTATCACTAAGAGCGATCTCTTCCAGGCAACCTTAGGATGGAGAGGATACTTAAGAGATTACTAAAGAGCACGGGACATGGATATGCAAAAATTAACAAAAATAAAGAATTGAAATAATACCAATTATTAGCAAAAACAGGAGTGTTTTATACACCTACTTAAACTATTTGAGTTAAAGTCACATAAACATACTTGTCATTCTAATATAATACATTCTAATATACATATGCACGTATTCTAATGTAGAGGGTAACCTCGGGAACTACTGGTTACGTAGAAACTATTATATAATCTGTGCTACTGGGTCGTTTTTTTTAAATTTCAATACAGAAACGCGAGCAAAGCTGCTGGCAGAAGAGCTCGTTTTCTGCGCTTATTTCTGTTATCTTTTTGGAATATCAATAAAGTTTGACTGTTTTTGATAGTACTTACAAGCAGTAGTAATAGATACCCACATACATACACATAGGTACTGCATGGCTACGTGTAGGTAGGTACGTTCATTTATACGTGCACGTACATTTTTCCCAATTACAAACTGAGCGTGTACTCAAGTAGGTACGTACAGAATTGGTCGGTGTCCCGATTCGCGGCGTTATTCATAAATGCAAATGTGGAAGACGGCCCGCGGGACGGGACACCGATACTAAATGCGCTACTTTGATCGGGAACGGGCTCGGGACGTCCCGGATTATCAGACCCGGAATCAATTTACAAATGAATGTTCAAAATCAAAATTCGAATTCAATTTTTATTTCGATTAAGTTGGGTGTAGATACTGTAGATGATTTCCGAAGTCGACCGTCCTAGCCTCGGCCTGGTTGGTGGCGCGACTGATTTCTAAGCTGGATAGATTTAGCCGGGTAGGTTTGAATGATAAATGTATCTGTATGAATGTATCTGTTCTTAGATCTAGCGATAGTTAACCAAGTCTTAATATTGTGTTATAAGTAATCTACGACAAACAAAATTTACGTTATTGGAGCTCTATTCTCTGGCAGCCATAGTACAACTTTGCTTAGCTTGGGGTCAGACGACCGTGTTTGCAAGAAATGACTCGAATATTATGTACCTACTCAACTTCACGGTTCACGGCTTTCGTTGACAATGTTATATTGATGTTCTCACAACACAACCTCGAGCTGACAACCACCTTCAGTACACCTACCTAACTTTACAAACGGTAAAATTCCTAAAGCCCAAAACAAACGAACTCTTGACCGCCTCCCCACAACACACAATGACGCTCCACATTTGAATCAAAAAAGTTTCCTTTCAAAAATCATACGGCACATTCCATCTATACGGCGAACCGGCAAATTCAAAGTTATACATAAAATTTAAACTCTGAATATTTATTTGGGTCCGCTAATCTGCCATGTTAAACACGGCCCAGCACCAATTTAAAGGAACACGTTTAATCCGCCCTTTGTAATGGTCCAAGTTGAATTCAACCCTTTCCGAAGTTATACGGACCCTTATTTATCTCAGTTTATATTTTTTACATGTTTTTTGCGAGGGAAGCATGGGGTGCGATCTTTTTACGAAAGTGTAGGCTTTAATTTTAATGGCAGTCAAAGAACATATTTTTCGTGTCACTTAAAAAAATCTCGGGGTTAAGGGTTAAGACCCTCAAGTGGAGGGTTAAGACCCTTTATGTGGAAAATGAACGACATAGAAGAGTATGCTCGAGTACGCTTTGAAAGAGAATCATCGATGAATGGGTCGTTCTAGCCTCATTGCATTTGAAAAGGAAATGGAAAATATGTGGGACAAAGTTCTGCAACCATCTAAAGTTTTCACTTTGCCATGTTTTTCTTTCGGATTCCTTTGGGCAGCCTAGAAGATAGCACATGACGGCTGGATACTCTGCCTCTACGAACTATAGCCTTGCCCTTTTGTACTCGTAATTTCACTTTAGGTAGGTTAGTATATTGAACTAAAACCGCGAGACTCAGCTCGCGGTTTCATCCGCTATCCTACAGCAACCGTTATTTTATCGGAATAAAATATTAGCCTGGTTTAATCGAGGGTATACTATCACCATGCCTATAATTTCATTTAAGTCTGCTAAGCTATTCCAAAGTGAAAAAGTAACTACACACCTCACTCACTCACAAAATTATCACATTTACAATACTTACTAGTGCGGCTCTGGGAGCTGGAGACCTCGCGGCCGGCCTCTGTCCTCCTCTACAGGTCGCATTCAACCGAGAATGGGTTGAGGATTCTCAATTTTTTCAAAAAAAAAAAACATATATTCGCCATTTTGAAAAAATATCAAAACCTGAAATACCGCGACAAAATATATATATATAAATATATCGAACCCACTTACAAAACTCGGAAACAAAAAAAGAATCGGTTGAGAAATGCAGCCTGTAGAGGACAGAGATCCAGACAGAATTAAATAAATACGAAAGCATTTTTGTCTAAGCTAAAAAAGAGACGCTTCGTTCGCTGACGCTCGCTCGATCGATTAGTGCTGTATGATTTCTGAAACACTTGCAGGGCGCAGCAAAGATAAACTAAAGCAAATCCCCTAATCAAACTGTCATAGCAAAACGCACGCTATCTAACTAACTCATTGCTACAAAAAATGGTCAGGCATTAAGCTCGTCTTTTCTCACAATGTTCATTTGCATACAAACCTAAAGTTGAGCTCCAATCACAGTGTGGAGAGAGTAATCCCACCGTCTAGAGAGCAAAGCCACAGAGAAAGAGACAGAGCGACCACAAATCTGTACAAAGGGAGCCACAGTAATGCGATTTGTGCATTTCTTTGATCACATCAAAGAAGTCTGGACGGAATTAAAACCACAGATTGAATAATAGAAACTATGTAGTCGGCTTAAAGTATTTTATGTGTCGGATTTAAGTTGTAAAGTCGTTTCATTAAGCTCTTTTTAAGCAGCACAGATTTAGCGGCGCACTTCGTACATACAAGTAGGGGCCTACCATGGCATCTTACTGCCTGGGCAGGGACTGTCTCGGTGGCTCAGTTGGTAGTGAGCCTGCCTTCTGAGCTTGGGGGCGTGGGTTTGATTCTCGCATAGAGCAAACATTGATATATGATGTACATTTGTGTCTGTTCTATGTTGTTAATATCTATTTATGTATGTATATTTAGAAATATATAAAATGTATGTGTATGAGTCTCTGGCAGCCATATCTAGTACAAGCTTTGCTTAGTTTGGCGACCGTGTGTGAAAAATGTCCCGAACTTATTTATTCATATTATTATTTATTGCCATGATGGTTACGTTTTGTTTCGACACTGCGTAATAACCATGGACCTTATTGCGCGGTGATACGATTCGAGGTCGCGCAGCGTCGAAAACAAAACGTAACACCATCATAGCAAAATATGCCATGGTAGGCCCCCAGCTAGCTGGTATACTTACGAGAAAAAATCTTGCAGTGGATTTTTTTCTATTAACTGTAAGTGCATTTTCATGATTAAATTATACAGGATTTCTCTCGATATTGTGGAATATCTTCATTCTACAAAT
Organism: Peribatodes rhomboidaria; assembly: GCA_911728515.1. NCBI lineage: Eukaryota > Metazoa > Arthropoda > Insecta > Lepidoptera > Geometridae > Peribatodes > Peribatodes rhomboidaria. The sequence goes on along the minus strand of OU452184.1, from coordinate 455,458 downwards.
AGAAAGGTTACTAATTAAGTATTATCTTCATTTAAAATTTTCTAATTTAGTACTTTTCTACTTTTAAGTAAGTATTTACTTGTTTACGACGGCAAGCACCAATTTGTTCATTGTGTGAACACATGTGCGTATTGTATGTCATCTGCTACATGACTGGGCCTGGTGTATGGCGACATGCTCGCCCCCTGTCACATTTGACACTGACTATCGTCCGGCGAAGTGTGGGTGTTGTATTACACCTCTGCCAGCCCCTTCGGGGGAAAGGCGTGACGAAATGCTTATATTATATACTTACTTTAGTAAAAGCTGCAAATGTTAGTCTAATTTAGTTTGCAATTATCTAACATGATTCCAATAAGCTTCTAACTTTTGTCGAGATTGATCCAGAAATATTTTTGAAAAACTTACTCATAAAACAAACAGCAAGACAGATTTAAATATAGATAGAAAACGATATAAAAACAGAAAGACGGGCAAACAGAGAGACTAACAGAGACAAACAATGAGCACAAAAATATAAACAAAGAGAGAGACAGAGTAGGATAGACAGATTTCTTTGTTACTTCTTCACGCTCAAACGACTGGAAGGATTTTGATGAAATTTGGTGAGGAGTTAGCTTATATCCCGGATTAACAAGGCTGCTTTTTAACTGCGGGTAATGCCGCGGGGTGTAGCTAGTAAGTTAATAAAACGATGGATAAATAGGGACGAAGTTGATGATATTTAACTCTATCTCTCATCTAAGGACCTTTATGGAGCTAAAACGTATAAATGGTAAAATGTAGGCAAACCTCAACACAATACGGCGCTCTAATGCCGACTGGAGGCGTTTTAATGAACCTCTGTACGACTACGAGCCACATATGCGGCTAGGGATGGGACACAGGACGTCAGCCAGCTCCGGAAACGTGCTAGTTACGGAATCAAACGAAATATTACGTTAGTCGTGCGGTCGGAAATACATAAATCATCATTAGAATCCATTAAGAAGTATAAATTAAAATTTTTAAAAACCCGCAACACCGATTTTCATCAAACGTAGCTAAGAACACTCCCGACTAATTCACCTTTCAAACAAAAAAAAAACAAATAAAAATCGGTTCATCCCTTCGGGAGCTACGATGCCACAGACAGACACACACACACACACACACATTATTTATTTAAGATAGCCCCGTATTTGCGTCGATGGTTAAAAATCACTCAACTTAATTTTAAGATATTTGGCAGTCTAAATTTATCTACAGAAATAACTTTATTCCAACTCCCACCTTTTATTTTTTTATTGGTTGCCTTTATTGGTTTATAAAACACTACGTAAAGTTAAGTGACATTAGCTAAAACCACAAACATATTTATTTGCATTCCGTATAACAGTAGCAGCATTGTTAAATCGCAGCAACGTTTATATTATACCTACTTAAAGCTACTAATAATAATTATAAAAACAATCCGAAAACATACACGGAAAAAAATGGTTTAGTTGTGGCAACTAAATCTGTTTTGCTGCCTATGTCTTAGCTGCTGCACCAAATATCTTCGAAACACTGGCAAAGTTTTGTTGACTACGACGAAGACTGCTTAGCTACTATTCAAAATAAAATTTTGCTAGGAGAATCACACTCAAGTTGCAGTTACTGCAAATTACTTAACTGAGTTTACTAAATTTGTTATCTTTAGAAACAAAACAAATTCGAATGTTTCAATTAGCTATCAGAGCAAAATATTTTAACTACTTTAGGATAAAATATTTACCTGCTATTGCTAATTGTTCAGATTGTTAGCAACTACTGCTAAGTATTGTTAAGATAGTTAGCTGCAACAGCTAAATTCGTTCAGCTAAAAACAGATTGCTACGCTAACAAAAAACTTAGCTGTCCCTATAGTTTGAAAGGATTTTTGCTACTACAACTAAAATTTAGTAACAGCAGCTAATTTTTTTTTTCCGTGTACAAACTGCATCCGAAGACCGCATCAACTTACCGTAACTTACCGCCCCATCCCTATTTAACTGAGCGTTGCGGGAATGTAATGAGTACGGAAGAATCCGCGGTTACGGCGCCCTGATTCAACTACCCTGTACACAGGGTAGCGGAGACAATACCCACTACCCTTGAACGAGTTAAGCGAAGCGCATACCTACCCTAAGAAATTCTTCTGGCAGACATTCAAAGAGATTCGGGTATGGTACAATGTCCTATAACATTTTAAGTTAGTAAGTAATTTAGTAGATGGCGGGACGACCTCGACAAGCAACGGAGGGACTGGCCCACTGTCGCTCGAGATAGAAACAAGTGGTAAGAAGGTAGGGAGGCTTTTGCCCATCACTGGGACAGTATTAATAATAATAAGTACATATTTTTTGAAGACGAAGCATTGGCTAAGTAAAGTGGTGTGGAATGGAAAAGTGCTATATTCATCAATGCTACGAGTAAGAGTCCTCGCAGACTGCAGACTTCCAATCGCCGCTAGTTTCCAGATTAGGCTGATAGTGTTCGTTTCAAGGCAATTGTTAAGCCCATCAAACTTGATTCGCTGTAATGTGCGCATTTGCGTACCTCTGATTAATCACACTGATTAAGAAGCCAAACAAAGTATCGGCCGATAGAAAGTCTACAGTCTGCGGGGACTATAAAAAAAAAACAAATATTACACTTTTACACACACGGTCGTCTGACCCCAAACTAAGCAAAGCCTGTACTATGGCTGCCAGAGACTGATAACCATTTACATAATATATTTATAAAAACATCGTCAGATGGATAATAACACCTAGACATTGAACAAACGCTAACGTCCATCACATTAATGTTTGCCCTAGCTGGAAATCTAACCCACGCCCCCAAGCTCAGAAGGGAGGTTCGCTACCAACTGAGCCACCGAGGCAGTCAAAAAGGCTGCTCCAGAAAAACGACCAAGAAAGCGGTGCGAGGATGCGTAGCGAAACTGACAAACTGACAATTTCTACCACAAATGACGTGTGAGCGGTGTCTACTTTGCACACCTCCAGTGCCTCCAGTCCAAATGCAGCCAAAATCCCCGAACGTCATTTTAGCTCAGGCATTCTCTAAATCCCAAATCCCACTAACTGCTCTCACACACACTACGTCACTTCCGAAACACTCGCTCCCGCACAAACACTCGCCACTCAATATCTACACACTAACAATTAAAATAAACACATTCGATGTGTCAGCGCGCCACTTTGCGACAATTTTGTTTGTCTAGCTTAACTCCAAGCGAGCTAATTTCGACCTTGCCGCAAAGTCTTAAGGTCGAATACGGAATGGCCTTAGTGAAACTCTTTAGATAACTCCAAAACCTACTCAACTTGTCGAACTAATACGCTCTTCTTACCTCAAAATGGCTAAAGTTTCCCCAAACATTAAACGTACTAAGTTTCTAAAACTTCGCAAAGAATTTTCTACCCTAAATATTAGTCGCATAGAGTGCAATTTATCTTTCAAGCAAAAATATACAGGTTGATACTAAATAATGGACTAAGTTTGTGAGTAGGTGTTTCTGAAGCACCCCGAGACCTGTTGAAAGGTTTTCCGAATTAATTTTTTTTATGTAAAACGTAAAAGAGTTTGGAAAAGTTTTAAGGGTTGGTCGAGAAAATTCGTTTTCTTGTTAAGCCGATGAGGCGGAGATATTACGAAGTTATTTGCAACTTCTTACTCTGTTGAGCAAATCGAAATTATTTAATGAATTATTGAAATTTACTTAACAACTGTTAAGTTTTGCGAGTTAAAATTTTGTTGTAAAGTTAAAATGCTTAGTCAACTTTACAGCTTCTTATAATAACTCTACACACACAGCTTACTGGAGATGAGTTTTACAAAGGTTAAATAATGCTATTTATTGACCATTCATGCATATTGTGACGTCTTTATCCCGTAGGGGTAGGCAGGGACCACTTCTCTCTACTTGATACGATCCTGGCACACATCTTTCGCTTCTTCTACATCCATGAGTCTCTTCATACATGCTCGTCGGTAACAGGTGCTGCTAAACTGCCTTTTTTAAAAATTGATTTAACCTGGCATTGATTTACCAAACACCAGTTAGCCGACTTGCGCTAATGATAAAGTCAAAATGTTTTTAATTCAATTTGGCTGTCAAAGCTACACTTATGAACGTCAAAGTTTTTTTATATAGACTCGACCGCCTTGTTCGGATAAAGAGCCTCTACTCAGAAGAACAGGCAAGAAACTGAGGGGCATTATTTTTTCAAAGAATAAATAAATAACATTTTCACAAATTTTAACAATTAAAATTACAACAATAGTCATGCATCAAACGTATGTAAACTACAAAATTATATTAAGGCTATAGACCTGCACCGTTTTAAGGGGCGATGTCCAGCTAAAAAAACAAGACTCACAGTAATTTAATTTAAACCCGTTATTTTCGTCTATTTTACGTATTTTTTTTATTTCGTACAGTTTTTTTATCACACTCGAAAAAAACAAAGTCGCATGCATTTTATGCCGAAATAATGTTACGTCCCGTCACATCACATTACATTATTACAATTCGGTTAGATTTTTCGATTATTTGTTCATCATTTTTTTACAATTACATGTTTACTGTATGTATGTGCAGTACATTAGGTAGTTTATGTACAAGTTTTCTAATTTAAAAAAGTAGGTAGGTAAGTTACAATTGTTACAATTCGTAATGCTGGGCCTACAACGTGCCTTTGCCTCAACTCGTCGCCTTTCTGCAGAGTTGACGTAGGCGATAATTTGCCCGATACAGCGTAGTCCGAGTAGCGAACTAACCGGCTACACCTGTCCCGATAGCTCGATTTATCGCCGAAGGCCGCTGACGTCCACGGCTACGTTCATCAACATCACAGGTTAGTTGATCAATGAACCCAATTCAAATAAAACTCAAATACAATCTCAATAATGACAGCACAATCTCAAAATTGCAATCTGAAAGCTATGCATTGAAATAAAATAAGTCAGAGTACGTTTTAAAAAGTTCCCTCAGTGACACCTCGTTAGGGGAGACCGGGGAGATAAGGGACGTCTGCGAAATTACGAACACCTTTCGGGAAAAAAAGGAATCTTTTCTCGATATTTCATTCGAATGAATTTCGAGATCGAATTGTAAAACGGTTTAAAGTTATGGAAATTTGGTTTGTTGAAATGGGACGTTTTTGTCGTCTGGTTTGTTGGAATAATGTATATTGTACACAAAGGTTTTATCATTCTTTTTTAATCTTTAACATGAAAAATTGTATCAGTTGAAATCGTATTGCATGATAGCAGGAGAGTTTATATGGGGTCTATGTCATATTTGTCTTTGACATTGACGAAATTATTTATTAATATGGGTCGTTCGACATCAGTTGCAAAAACTATGTCCAAACCACAAATCTAGGATGTCAAAAATTAGAACTATAGTTCAAACACCCAGCTGGTCAACCATAAAGTATATGTGACTAGCTGCGCCCGGTGTTATCCTCGGTAAAAAATAACCTGTAGCAAGCCAGGGTTTAAGCTGTTTCCGTTCCGAATTTCATCCAAATTCGTCCATTTGAAAGTAAAAAAACTATAATAGCTACAAACTTTATCGTTTCCAATATTAGTAAGATTATTTTGCATTAAAACGGCTTATCAAGATGTTTTGAACTTTGAAGTTGATTCGAATTTGAAAATTATGTAAAAGCTGGACAGTTATGTTGATAAAGTTCTAAAAGTATTGCATACATTTCGAAATTTACTAAATAACTATGATATAACAATATTTTATAAAGTTATAAGTAGACCACATCCAGGTAAGATAAGTTTTGATGGAGTTTAACAGCTTACAAAGCTACTACATTACGCAAAATTCCGTTCAATCCTCTTAACGTGCTATCAAAACCAGATCCGAATAATACTCCAAGTATTATCAAAGCCCAAATAGCGGTTTTCTAGAAACGCTCTCGTCCACAGTATTTTCCTGTTACAAAACACAAATATTTGCCGCGGTGCAACAAAAAGCGCCTAACAAGGTGACCGTTACAAGGCGCTTTGCAAAAGATTAAGTTCCCAAACTGTCAGGTGGAGGAGTAAACAAGCTCACTTCCGAACCAGCCTGTTACTGAGGACCGAGTTACCGGAAATTAGCGGAAATTAGCGGTACTTTTTTGTTACAAAAATGGGTTAGGTGTTAGTGAGACTAGCTTCAAGACAATGTATTAGTCGTTGAATTTATGAAATTATCTTTTGACTAGCTTTTCTGTTTTACAATTTCAGATTGTTTAATGCTTTTAATCGTACAGTACACATGGCGTTTTAAAAAACAAAAATTATTGCGTTAAGTACAACAGTTCAACAGACGGTTACATCCATAAACTGTCATTACACTGATTGAAAAAAAAAACTCCGACTTTATATATTCCAATTTCTTTTGGAATACTGTTTCTCGTTTCTTCTTCTGAAGTCTTTTAGAAATTAAAATAAACTATTCGTTGTCCCATACCGGGTATTAAAACGAGAAAAACCGATATTTGTCCCGGATACCGTAGAAAGTGTACCATCGCCGCTCCTCATCGTTAAGGGATGACTCGCAGTTCTGGCCGAATTAGTGACCCATCCCTGGAAGGGACAGAGTAGAAAAATGTGCTAAATAAGTGGGTTCGTCGTACGATGTGTTGTTTGCAATTTGCGAGGTTTTTTTGTCACTGTCAGCGTGAGGAAATTGGCGTTTTGTAAAGCTTGGCCTAAAAGTTACATGAAATCTTCTTTTTACTAACTTACAGTCCCTGGTTTATATTGGAAATAAAAATGTATGTTTCATTTTTTTAAACTTACTTGCTAACTCCTGATTGAGCGCTGGTTTTCTAATTTCAATTCAAGTGACATTGTTTGTTATTTATACAATGTGATTAAACGTTGACTAAGAAAATAAAAATACATTTTAAAAGTATGGTTTCAATTTTATCAGTCTCAGTTCAGTCTTAGTATCAGATAATATTAGTTTTTGGAGGTTTCTCTAAAACATAGTTCCTGGCATTTGTCTACATTATCCTACAAACATTTAAGTATACTTATAACTAGTGGCCTTGCGAGGCGAAGACCTCGCGAAAACGTATAATAAAACATATCTCTGCCATTTTGAAAAACTACCTAAATCTGAATTGACAAAAAAGTCTATGTAATTATTGAACCAGCTCACAAACACGAGAATCGTTCTAGAAATACAAAAGGAAAAAAAAATGTAGGGAAAGAACAGCCGCATATCCAGACGCACACACTGAAGCATTTTTTCTTCAAGCTGAAAGAGACGCTTCGCTTGCACTTCACGCTCGCTCGGTCAAATACTACATTATAAACAAGCCTGTGAAGTAACTAGTAACTATCTACAAACTAAAATGTGCCAGAAACGTTCTAAAATGCAACATTGAAGCATCTCTAAGGTCCCCGCGACATAATACTCTCGGAGTTCCTGCGAAGTATTTCAGGAACATTTCAGGAGCAAAGTTTCAGGTACCCGAGTGTTTGCAAGACAATGGCGTGCCGTTCATAATGAATTTATATCTAGAGCTGGCGACCGAGAGACGGTTTGTTTTAGTTATAAAATTATGCTTTAAGTGTTGAAATTGGAGATGGAGTGGTGTTGAGATTTGTTTTAAATGATACTGTAATAATGTTACTGTGTTCAATATCGATATTTTAAAGGCGAAAGTTTGTGGGCGTGTTTGTTTGTTACTTCTTCACGCATAAACGGATGGACTGATTCGGATGAAATTTAGTATGGCGATAGCTTTTACCCCGGGTTAGGATGTAGGCTACTTTGTAACTGCAGGCAACGCAGGACGCAGCTACTACATATATATATATATATATATATATAGATAGATAGATAAACACTTAATTGTTCACACCAGAAATAACAAAACAAAAGAACAGAAAAATCTTAAACTGTAGTGTAACAACTGGCGGCCTTATCACTAAGAGCGATCTCTTCCAGGCAACCTTAATAATATAGTAATAATGATATAAATGTAATATTAGATTACTCTTCTATCCAACTAAGACTATGTGTCTTATCTGTCTATGTGTCTATCCCTTATCTTCATTAGACCCCGCTAAAGTAGCAAAAAATATTACGACTCATAGAGAAATAATCACCCCTCTAGAATCCTCAGCATTGTCCGTAGACAAAGAAACAAGCAATCACATATTTCTTAAGTCAAGCACCATCACATGGCATCGTTGAGAAATGGGAATGAATAACAGCGAATGTGAAGCAACGACATTAAAAATTGCCACGGTTAATATACCGTTTGGTTGTTTTGCATAAATGAGAGTTTCAGTGCATTTGCGATTAATGGCAGTTATTTTTATGGTACAGCTACATACATTAGCACGCGATAATTCGTATTGTGTTGTCGCGCTAAAATCATCGTTATCGGTTATCGGCGATGTTCTTGTCTACATTAGCGGTCAACTCGTCGCCTTTCTGTGGAGCTGACGAGGGCGATACATCGCCAAGTGACAAACTAACCGGCTACATTTGTCGCGATAGACCGAACTATCGGCGAAGGCTGATAATGCAGCCGTAGTATTAAAAGTATTTTAAGCTATTTTTTTCCCCAAAATATGTGTCCTGCTGTTGTGAATAGATACAAAAAGTTCAATGGAAAATAAGCCATCATTTTTTATCCTACCAATGTAACATTCGTGATTACAAATGCGCAAGAACGAAATTTCTCGAGGCAACCGCCATTTAATTCATTACATTTATTGTGGACATAATTTAGGGGCCACAAAAAGGGCCCCAAGCAGCTGAACATTAGGGCACCCTATTGTCCGCGACTCATTGTCGGCTAATGCAAGGACAATGTGCTCTGGGACAATGATTCGAGGGTATACGGTGTCACTTTTGTTGTGCAAGATTTGATATGTGCCCAACACATACAGCGGACCGTAAAATGGACAGGTACTTGGACCAGCTGTTTTATTTGAGGGATGGAGAGATAGATTAGGTTTCTGATTCTTGTTTTGATATCAAAGAGACACGATCAAAATTAAAACAATAAGTTTTTCAAGTAAAGCGTACTTATTATCAAAACAGATAGTTTGTTTTCCAGTGTATTATCATATTCGCAGTTACTGCAAATCACCCGTATAATTTATAAAAGAGCTTGATAAAGGTGAAATTGAAAACTTTTAATAGCGATTAATTTAATAAAAGTCAGGTGTCACCAACCTTTTACAGTACAAAGAGTAGGTACCTATTGGCGCGTCAAGTATCATTGTTGTTTCAGAGAGAGAAATTTATTCTAGATAAAAGTAATTTTAAAAGGCTGTCATTGTTAATTTAAGCTAATAGTGACTTTCTTTAAAACGAAATGAAAAGCCCTTCTATGATAAAGGAAAAGTAAAGTTTATCTTGCAAAAAAATAACTGCTGTGTCGTTACTATGATAAAGATAAGTTGGAAAAATCTAATAACAAAAATCTGACCCAACTTCAAGTTCCCACAATATCAACAACAATATTTTTAAGAAAACGTTTTAAATTCATGAGCGGCGCTCTGGCACGTGTCATTACTTGAAATTGTACGTTTTTATTGAACCATAACAGTTCGCCGCGACGGCAACAGGTACCGTGTGCCTGTAAAATCTTACACCCTTTTCTAACCTAAACAACAAAGCAGAATAAACTTTAATGACCGGAGATAGGGTTAGGAATGGCGTGCACGGAGCAAGTTTATTATAAGGGGAAATTAAATCTGTTGTTCGTAATTTTGTGGGCTATTGAAGCTCTCGGGGTACAAGTGTTATCTTCGGAATGAGAGGTTCTAAATGCTGAACTTCCATTATGGTTAATGGTGTAAGCTGTTTTTCGGAGATAGAAAGCTTTTGTGGTTTGGGCGGTTTCATTAAACTACAGCGCAGAACTAAACTTCTAATTACTTGTTTCTAGAATAAAGATAATTACTGAATACATTACTTCGACTGTATTTTAGTAGAGAGCTTTCACATGTAACACTATCAGTAGAATTACGTTAAATTGGTATTAGATTAACTCGTAAAAAAAAAATTGTAGCATTGTAAAATTACAATTGACGATCTGGATTTAAATTTAAATTGTGTTATTTTGGTGATAGAATTTTGATATAAATGAAAACATTTTGACCAATAACAAAAACAAAATCATCAATCGGAGTTGTACAAAACCACCCTCGAGCCTCGAGCCACGAGTCGCGCTTCAAACACCAGTGAGCCAGCTTGCACAGATTATTCAACAGTAGCGCGGGTCACATCACAGCGTTCGCGCCATAAACTTGACTCCCGTGACATAGTTCCATCCAGCCGCAATTACAACATGGCGGCCTCTCTCCATTACCGGCGAGGCCCACTCCTGTATAATCTTTTAAAAAATTCACACGCGTTTCGGTTCGCTCACTCCGCGAGAAACGTTGAGTACCCCTGGTTTATTTCAAGCAGACCAATTCAAACTTTAATCCTTTGAGTAACGGTTGATTTTTGGTCGTGTTGCTTTTTTAATTTTAAGTTAAATGTTGTGCGAACCGCAATGAAAGTGGTATTGCTAATTAAAAATGTTTGCGTTTTTAATTTAATTTGTGGTTATGTGGGCAGTAAGAAGCGGGTCGGATTCATTAATTAAACAAGGTCAAAAGGTCACGATTATTTTTGCTCTACTTTCTAAATATTTTAAAACAAAATCATGTAGAAAGAGTTATTGACCGAGCGAGCGTTTGTAAAGCTTCTCTGCTTCGACTTTGGAAAAAAAAAGCTTTCCTATGTCCGACGTCGTTTGGCGCGTGCCTGCCCGGCGGTTCTCCTCTACAGTTCGCATTTCTCAACCGATTGTCGTGAAATTTTGTGAGCAGGTTCAATAATTTAGATTTTTTTTTTTTTAATCGGATGTATGATTATTTTACGTTTTCGCGAGGTCTTCAGCTCACAGAACTACTAGTTATCATAAGTTTTAAGATGAGTATACTATTATATCTAGGTAAGTACATGTGACGTTAATTATTCACATCCCAAATAATCTTGAAGCTCTACCCCTCCAAACACAGATCTAGGATGTAAAAGATCGACAGTGACAATTCAATAGTGATAAAAAAAAACATTTGCGCATGCGTGAGTAAATTAGTGTTGTGAAAAATACTTATTAATTTATCGGTTGACCAAAAGTGGTCCTCCCGGTGCTTGTCGATAAATATATTTAATCTTTCGCATACCAATTGAGTTGTTTTTTGTTCCAAGTAACACCGCTGCTGAGCTAAAATGAATATTAATCACTAAACGGGTGTTAAGCTAGGCGGAAGAGTTAGATATCAGTGTCACCATGTATCTAAATTAACATAAGAAAAGTAAATAATAAGATCAATATAATAATATCCTAGTAATTCGCTTCGAATTGTGACCCTTGACCAATTTTACTCGTATACTCGTATACTCGGATTAGGATAAGTAATGATACTTATCTCATTGGTTTTGTACATTTATTTATAATTTACATATATATATATTTAATTTAATTAAATATAATTAAATTAGACTTGGATGTAAGACACCCAAAATGTGTAAATTGAATTAAAAATGATGATCAGAAATTGAAGGTACATAGTTATATTTAATACTACAATGTTTTACGCCTCATCATTCAGTACAAACTCGGAAAAATGACAATTTACTTTTGATGGCATTGATTCAAAAATGTATGCTTTGTTTATGTATTGCACCCATCGCCTACCTAATGAACTTTGATAAAAACTATCGATAATAATGACGTCATCTTTTTATCCATCTCTAGTGAAAATCGAGCGTAAACTAACTACTTAATATTTTAATGCTGAATTTCATCACCAATTCTGCTTTCATTTAGGAAATATAGATGTTACGAAGAAACGACAACAACATACCGCTGGTAAATCGGTTTTTGGAACCAATTTATGTTATGTTTTAGACAAAATTTAGACAAAAACATCACAATGGAATTTTCATATTTATCCATGAAACGACAAATTTTGTGGGTTACATCTTGGATTCACATCACAATTGCTTTACTCACAAGATGACATAACTGCATTTAGTTACAATTGCTCTTTTTTGAGTCTATTTATAATTATTTTAGTAAAAATATAAATCATAGGAATTTTCGCGTGCTCCCAGGTGGCTCGCTGTCATTAATGACAAAATAATTATATTATTGACTAACATTTTATTTGTAGGCGACCTCTTTCTCTCTTGTGGAGATTACATTTCGATGGAGACTTCTCTGTCCCACGCTTCGTTGGTCTTTTGCGAAGCAAAAAAAATCTTAGGTCTGTGCCTCCAAAGCAGATATTTCGCAATACGGACGTAAATACAAATGTATTACTGTGATCCTTCAATCTACGTGCTTCGAGGAAATACCTTGGTATATAGAATAGATAATATGTAGATGGATAATTATACGATAATTATGGTCACTTGCACTAAACCTAAAAATTGCGTCCTTGTTTAACTAGTTTTAAACTGCTCACAGCGAAATGTTCGCTCAGCGGGCACATAAAGTTAAGGTTATCCTAAGGAATGGCCTAAGGTTCGTGTGAAAATGTAAGTAGAAGCTAGCTAGGAGTAGATAAACTAGTTAAGCAAGGACTTAGGCAATTCTTATATTTAGTGCAAGCGGGCATTTTTGTTTCAAAAGGCTTGAATTTGATTGAAGAATTTGACTTTTTTTTCCTAAATAAACGCGAACGAAGTCTCGGGTAATAGCTAGTTGTATATTTATGTACTAGCTGATAATTACTTTTTTGATTTTATAATATAAGCATGTATTTCAGTCTCCGGGAGCCATGTTACAAGCGTTGCTTAGTTTGGGGTCAACAAGCATGTATGACTGCCTCGGTGGCTCAGTTGGTAGTGAACCTGCCTTCTGAGCGTGGGGGCGTGGGTTCGATTCCCGCCTAGGGCAAAACATTCATGTGATGAACATTAGCGTTTGTTCTATGGCTGGGTGTTAATATCTATTTAAGTATGTATTTAAAAATATCTAAGTATGTATATCAGTCTCTGGCAGCCATAGTACAAGCTTTGCTTAGTTTGGTGTCAGGCGACTATGTGTGTGGAAGTGTCCCGAATTTATTTATTTATTTATTTATTATATCAGTCTCTGGCAGCCATATTACAAGCTTTGCTTAGTTTGGGGTCAAACTACCGTGTGTGCAAAAGTGTCCCAAATATTTGTTATTGCTTAAGGTATTAGTCAACTATTACATTTTGAAATATAAATGAACATATTTCTAAAACTGTAATTTATTTTATAATTCTGGTTTACAGTGCACTACTAACTAAACAACTGTAACAGACACAACCAAGAAACGAATGATCATCATATTTGACATTTACTTAACCTAAACTACCTAAAGCATTCCCATTTCCAAAAAAATTATAAACCCACTACATTTAATGTGAATATTCCATAGTCCGGATAGAATAGTTCAGTTTTATCTCTTCCGGGTGGAGCTGTATCTACATTTCTCCGGCTGGATATAGTTCCGGTTGTACGATAATTGAAAATGTAGCCGGATGTCTTCGCTTTGACGGAATAGCTGTAATAACTAAAATGGATACGACGTTTTAAACTACATTCTGAGATTTTATATTACCCAGTTTAATTTTCTCATTCAAATATGAAAGCAGTAAAGCCGAAACTGAAAGTAGGTAGTTTAAGTTGTTGCAGTTTTGTTTTAGAAACAGAATGGTTCTGAACAAAGTATAATATGATTTATGCAGAAGAGGAAGACAGGAAATTCAATATTTCATCACACTTACGAGTTTAACAAACAGCGGACGCGATGAGAAGCTCGAATCTTACCTGTAAAGAATAAAAAAATCATTAAAATAATTTTACTATTGTCTCTTTCTTAGAGCTGTAGACCTCGCCGCGGCCGACGTCTGTCTCTGTCTTCCTCTACAAGTTACATCACGAAATGCAACCTGTAGAGGAAGACAGAGATTCGGACAGAGATCTTGACAAAAATCCAGACAAAAATCCGGACAGAATTAGGACATATGAATGACATATTTGTCGAAGCTGATGCAGAGCATCGCTTCTTCTACATCCGTGAGTCTTATCACACATGCTCATCAGTTACGGGTACTCCTGACCTGGCTTTTCCTTAAAACTTCTTCGATTTGGTCGACCAATATTTATTTTGACGTGACAACGTGACGTGAACGCCGACTGCACGCACGAGAAAGGATGACTCATTGTCCCGTTACGATCGGTCGATCGAAGCGAGAGCGCTACACGAGCGAGCTAAAGGCACGATCGGCTGAGCCTTAAAACTTCTTCGATTTGGTCGAGATACGTTCGCTTAGGTCGACTATTGCCAACTTGGCCGTTCAAACTCGATTTTTTTGAATAAAATAATAGGTTAGGTACGCAGTTTGAATATTTTTGAACAGTCAAGTCACTCAGATCACAAGTTTAACGTAGTTTAGACAAAAGTACCCGGTCTCAGTAATCAACCTGGTTGTTTGTAATTTACACCGCGGGCGAGATGAAATGAGACCGAGACAATTCCTCTTTTAAATTCCCTCCATTTGCATGAGGAATATAAAAACGTTTCTTTTTATACCATTCAACTAGTTCTTGTTTGTTTTTATCATTTATGTTAGGTAATAAAAAGTAATAGTGGCACTCAGAGTTATTATAACAATGCTGTATGAAACTGAATGCTTTTGTTAAATGACTAGGGCAGTAAAAGCAATTACTAAGTTTACTTTTTACAAACCACTTTATAGGTACGAAGTAAATTCACAACATAATCCTACTATCCTATACACAAATACAAAATTTGAATGGATGTTTGTTTAACCGTTCGAGCGTGATTGAGACGCTCGAACGGTTAAACATATCTGGATGGACTTTGACATAGAGATAGATTATGGTCTGGAATAGCACATTGGTTACTTTATAACCGCGGATGCAGCAAGTATTTCGCTGTTTTATACACATTCCTTAGTAGATTCCGCAGTGCTGTCATTGTGAACATTATAGGCACGTGACGGTTTTAATTTCCGTGAAATACCGCAAGTGTCTGTAAATTATTGCCTAAATCCGGTTACACGGTCCCCGGTAAGAGACAGTAGCGCAGTGCCGACGCCATTGGCACGGCACGGTTATAATTTTAGTGCTCTATCGATCTGTCTGCGCTCGCCGCATTCTTATTAACACGTCTGAATGTGAGATACAATACAACCTCGCTGTGGTGGGGTTAACGCGGTTTATTGTTGTTATGGGGTTATATTGTATGTTGTTGTTGTTATGGGGTAGTATGGGCTATTTAGTGAAATGATTTTTTGTTATGGACTTTTCACAGGTGAAAGTGGAGTATTTGCACGACCCTTATTTTTTTGACGTGACAACGTCTAATATTTCGATGAACGCCGGCTCCACGCATGAAAAAGGGTGGCTCATTGTCCCGTTACGATCGGTCGATCGGAGCGAGAGCGCTACACGAGGGAGCGAAAGGCACTAGCAGCTGAGCGTTTGGCTGGCGCCGCATGTATCTCTCTTCCACTCGATTGGCCATGCGTCCGAGGAGAAGATTTCATCAATGTATGTTATGACGCTGTTACGTTAAATTATTGTCCGTAAACCGACTTCACAGACATCCAATTTTTTTGACACTAGTTTGTTTAAAATGTAGGCCGCGTGGGTAGGTCCTAAACTTAAGGCTGTCTAAAGGCTTCTTACGTGACCTGTGACTTTATGATTTTCTTCAAACATAAAATCAGTAAGTTTTATATGTTTTCTGGTGCTGATGAATGTCGCAGTTGACAGGCTCGCCCCCTGTCACATTTAGGACTGAATGTCGTCCGGCGATGTGTGGGTGTTTCATTACACCTTTTCCAGCTCTTCGGAGGAAAGGCGTGACGATAAGTAAAATCAGTAATGTAGGTGGGTACTATTTAATATTATCTTCCAATGTGTTTTTCTTTTCAATTCGGTGATATTTCGGAAATCACTGAATTCTAGGGATATGTTGCGAGCGCCTAGTTACTTCACAAACAATTTGGTTCATGGTGCAACTACATTAGCGCGCAATAATTCGTGACACGTTGTCGCGAAATCATCGTTATCGGTTATCGGCGATGTTCTTGTCTACATTACATTACAGCTCTGTGCAAACAAGTGCAAACTTGTTTGCACAGTACAACGCTGAGCTTACTCCTATTGCCAAACACTTCTATCTGTCTAAACTTATATAATCTGTAATAGTATAAAGTGTATAATTGAATTATGTTGTGTTTGTCAATAAACTATTTTTATTCTTTTTTATTCTTATTAGCGGTCAACTAACGGTCGTGTGTCGTCGTGTCACTCGTTTTGTTTTTTCTTTCTATCTTCTAAATTGTAGAACTCAATCTAAAAAAAAGACGAAATTAATTATTGAACCTGCCCATAAAAATTCAGGAGAATCAGTTGATTATATGCCACCTGTAGAGGAGCACAGACGTCGACCGCGAGGTCTCCAGCTAACAGAGCTAAGGGGGTAAAACTAGATTTACCTAATAAAAAGGTTGTTTTCATTTACTAACATAATTATGTGTTAACAATAACAATTGGATAAGTACCTAGGTATACTTTGCGAAAACCAGGGGTACGAGTACATAGGTCCGAAAATAGTGTTGTGCCTCGCTGAAGTGGATGAATAGAGCACAGAATGCTCAGCGAGCATTCTGACAATGTAGACCAACCCAGCAAAAACAATGAGAGGAGAGAAGGTGCTTATTAGAGGGATTTCGGTTGTTAGCGGGCAGCCGGTCGGAGCTCGCTGTCAAAGGGAAGTCACAACTAGCGGGTAGGTGAAAAGCTGCTTATTTAGGTCTTATACCATTTGAAACTAGCGTAGGTACTAATTTAAGTAATACTTAAAGCTAATATAAAGGTCGCCCTTGTACTGCCGAATAAATTTCAGAATACCTAAGTTTTTCATAGTAATGCTTAGTGTGCATTATAGCAATATTGTGTTGTAACTTATCTTACTTATTTTAAGATCACAAACTTATACTTAACACTTGACTTTGACTTTATACCTATTTAAACACTTGCCATCATAAAAAGGAGTCTTGACAGACAGACGGACAGTGATCATAAAGGTTCCGTTTTTTCCTTTTGAGGTACGGACCTGAGTTGAGCTGAGTATGAGATAAGTTCATCATTTTAAGATTTATTTAGCTGGTATCTAATGTAGTTGCTCTACGGCATGACGGTATGACACCGCAAGTCGCAGAAGTTAAGTAGCCTTCCAAAGTAGGATTAATACGGAAAGTGACCGCGAGTGGCGTTTACAATTGTGGCGAACAATAGAAATTTACGAAAACTAGCTTCGAAACAACTCAGGCGTGTATATTTTATAAAATGTCAATATTCATCACATGTACAAGAGACTGTGTCATATTACCCTAAACTTAACCCGTCACTGGTGGGTGGTCCGCCAGGCCCGGGGTAATTAACCGCCAATTGCTCCATTACACCGCAGACCCTTTTAGGGTCCGTTATTATGTGTCGCCTGTCGATTACCATTGTAGTGATAATGCGGGGTGTGACGGAACCCCGCGTTTATTGAAAACACGGGTGGTGTAGGGTTACTTTTTATGACTAGGATTTCGGAAGGATACATAAAAATAAATAGATAAAATTTTAGCCGAAAGCGATTTTTACAGTTTTTTCGTTTAAAAGTTCCCTCAATTTGGACTTGTAAAGTTTACTATTTAATTTCTGAACAAAAACTGTGAGATAAACTTTTCTCACATGTAAAGTAAAAAAAAACAATTCACACGTCATAAATCTAAATTGTAAACTCACAACATCACAAGTAAAAATCAAATTAGCAAAAGGCAACCGGAAAATTTTGATGCTTAATTTAATAATTTCCCGAAAGTTCAGCAGCTTGTAAATTAAATTCGACCCAATTTATTTAATGAGCACGTAATTAAAAACAAAAATCGCCATTTCACAAACGCAAATTAAACGAAAGCTCGGAGTCACAAGGCCGACCGCAACCAACTTTAGCAAAAAACAATTACGGAATCAAAACCCAAAACAAATTTAACAATTGCCGTGATTTCCACAAAGTTAATAATTTAAAACGTCCTCTGCAGTGGATACGGAATTAAAATGAATTTAAACGCACTGGAAGAGGGACAATTGGATGAATAAACTTGTGGTCATAATGCTAACACTTTGTATGCGGAGCGCGTTCATAGGTGCTTCATTCATTTTTGTGTGTGTTTTGAGTTAAGAGCCAACGTTTTTTCATACAAAAACCAATAGTAAATTAAACTGGCTTCCTTTGTTTAATTTTATGTACCTTGGTATAATTAAGGTTACTGAGCACGTAAAACTACTAAAGGTTTTACATTTTCATTCCGAAATGGTAGAAAGTACTATTTAAATTAACTTTTGGTATAGCTTTTAGGTATGTAGCCTTTATTTAATTTGGGCAGAGGTCATTTTACATTATGAAGATTTGATAATATGTATGTATATATCGTCATTACCAAGGGTCGGACCTGAGGCTTGAGACAAATTGCGTTTGCTTCCGATTAACTCTATTTCTACAATGACTAACGCTCAAACGTCAGCTGCTGATTGGACGAATTACAATCTATGCTACGTGATCTTATTCTCAACTCTTCCAATCAACAGCCAGCATTCGGGCGTAAGCGATTGTAGAAATAGAATCGCTTGGCAATGATCTCAACTTATCTAGGGCCCCTGGACTCGTTTAGCTCAAAAGCGAGACAGACAGCATAGAAAAAGAAACAGAAAGACAGAGAAGCCTATAACCCACTACTGAAATAAGCAAACCCTCAACCACAAGACTACCTTTCCGTATCTATATTTTAGAGCGACGGGAACAAGCTCCAAAATTAAGCCTAAACGTGAAATCTAAGCCGGCGAGAGACGAGCCACATGTTGACAACCCTAGAATTAGTGCAGTAATCCCGTACGTAGCCGGGTCTGTGGGACCGCGCGACCGCAGTGACGGGTTTGTCGGACCGAGCTACGTCGCTAACACATTTACGAGCTGTGTTATTTTCTGTGTGGCTTTTTCGGAAAATTAACCCCCTTACTAATAAACGTTGTATAGCCTCGGAATAGTTATAAGTACCTACAGTGCTTTGTATTTTTTGAGCAAGTTAAAAATTCAAAAGAAAGAAAAAACCTAATTTAAAAAAAATACATACAACATTATTTTTAAGGAAGGGATAAATGTTTTTAATTTTTTTTCAAAAATCAGTCTACATTTTTTTTACTGTACTTTTGGGTATTTTAAAAGGTTGGTTTTAAAAATTGCATTTGATGGTAAACTCTATATTCAACAAACAATAACTTTTTTAAAAAATTCAATTAAAACTTACTTTGGTACAGGTCCTATAACATAACATATCATCACGCCTTTCCCCGAAGGGGCTGGCAGAGGTGTATATCATATCACCCACAATTTGTCAGGCGATATTCAGTACCAAATGTGACAGGGGACGAGCCTGTCGCCATATACCGGCCTCCAGGTTACGTAGCAAATGACATTAGATACGCAAACATGGTTTCCTTCAACTCACTTTCCTTCCTTTCCTTCGGCTAGGACCGAACCCGCTCCCTCTGGTTTGAGAGGCGAGCCTTCTCCGGCTATCATCGCTTCTTACTTTCAGATACTTTATATTTTCACTAATCAGATACTATTTAAGTTAATTATGTTAGTAGCATCGCATTAATATAAAAATGACATCGAGACTGAACTTGAACTGGCATTATGCGAAATAAATCCCAGGTCTCCCAGACCCGTACAGTTGAGAGTGTCTCCCAGACCGGTACAGTCGAGTGTCCCTCAGTCCAGGGGTCAATTCAGCTAACCATACCCGATACTTAACTAAACTGACGACTGAGCCGCAAGGCTCAGTATTACTAATGTTTCACAAACGTGTCACTGGTAGTCCAGCTAGAACATTTGTGGAGACATTAGTGACATTTTGACATTCATAAGTAAGTCTTTTAAACCCAATTGATTAAACACGTTTGATTTTATTGTTTTGATTTCATTGAGCCGTTCCCCGAACGTTTTTTTACGGCAAATGCAACGTCAACTGTTCAGTTAAGCATCGGCTATAAAGTCAAAGTCAAAGTCAAAATATATTTATTCAATAGGGTATCGAAGATACATTTAAGTACGTCAAAGTTATGAAAATAGCTCAACCACCTTGTTCGGAAACAGAGACAAGAAACTGAAAGGCATTTTGGGAACTATGGCCAGCTGAATTGCCCCCGATATAGTTCTGCGAGCGGTCTGCGAGACCGGTCGCAGTCTCCTAATTAACCACAAACAAAGGAGCTCATTATTCACCGCGTCCCAGCTGATTTTATTCGAGTTTTATTCATTCGCTTTATTCCCCAGTGGCCGCGAATTGGGTGTTTAGGCCCAAGTTAAATGCGAGCCTTTGGAACTTTTAATTGTAATTGTAATTATGAGATTTTTTGTAATTAAAAGGATTACGTTTGTAGGATGGTTTTAATCTAGAAAGGGGAGTAATTATCGCCTGTTTTTTTTGCTTAAATTTATTTAGGGTAAAAAAAAACATTTATTTATTTATTTATTTTTATTTACTCATTCAATTTCTTTAACTTATTTTAAATTGGGATTTTAGTTTCCATTTCGTTTTTTTTTAGATATTCATATAATTATAACCATGTAGATATTAATATAATTATAACCATTATAAGCATGTATAAAAAAGGAAGTTCGCATAGCCCTGATGTCAGAGTTTCTAGGCCGCCCGAAGACCTCTGGCACATCACATGGCGTGACGATTGTTGTTATAGAACCAACAACGGGAGCCTACAAATTTGTGTAATCCGAGCCACGAATGTATTACAGAATTTTTAGAAATATCTCTCCAAATTTAAATTTCATGCTATTTTGTCAAGGACAACAATTAAAACTGTTAATATATATCAAAGTCAAAGTCAAAATGTTTTTATTCAATTGGGTATCGAAGATACACTCTTATGAACGTCAAAGTTTTATAATAGACTCTTAGAAATAGACTCGGCCGCCTTGTTCGGAAAAAGAGCCACTACTCAGAAGAAACTGAGGAGGATTTTTCTATCAAAAAAATATCTTGAAAATTATTTTCATGCGAACAAAGTACAAAAGTAACTATCACATAAAAATACTATTAATAGATCTCCTTTGACATTATCCCGATATTACATTGCCAAAGGAAATACTAAAAATAAATAACGGGAAATTTCTTACACATTTTACTTTAAATCAAGGAGTGTCATGACAAAAAAGTTTCCCCACGCTCTCGAGAATCACGATATTACAAAAGGGAAAAATAATATTTTTTTAAATGAAATAAGAGAGATTTTAATTCGAGTCAGGAAAGAAAGAAATCAAAGGGCAAATGAGTTAGTAATTACTAAGCCGACCTTTTTGGCTATATTTAGAAGCGAAATTAAAAAAATAATGTCGTTAGACAGCGGATGTAGACGGGCTGCTGACGATGGATGGTTAAAAATAAAATTAGGGTTTTTTTTTTGATGAAGTTGTGAAGTTTCAACACCATACTCATGTCAAAATAAAATACCAATACCATACCAATTTGTTAATTGTGTGAACATTATTATGTATATGCCACATAACTGGAGCCCGGTGTATGGCCACAGGCTCGCCCCTTGTCATATTTGGGACTGAATATCGGACAACGAAGTGTGGGTGTTTTAATATACTTCTGCCAGCTTCTTCGTGGGAATAGTGCGATGTTATAATAAGTATTATATATTACATACATTTAAAGATAAAAATGCCAACACATTATTTTTTTTTTTCAAATTTTCTTGAAAACAAACAAAACTGTATTTATTTATAAGATATAAGATATATATATATTTATATACTAGCTAGTAGTTCACCTTGAACATTCACTTCGTACAACTCCTTGTCCGATTTGGCTCATTATGAACTTAAAAATTCTATTGAGATAAACTTTAATGTCAGCAAATTTCCTGTTGATAGGTTCAACGATACTCAAGTTACAAGTCAAACAAATGAATGCCAAATTGCCTCAGTTCACTCTGAGACCTCGCTTCGCTTGGTAAATCATCTTAAGCTTCGGGCTAACTAAAAATAATTATTTTATATTTAATAATTAAAAAAATAAAAAAACTTTACCACTCATGTTTTTTTTCTACTTTAGTTGCAACACTTGCCCCTAGCAGCAACTAAAATCGCTTTGTTACTTATACCCTAGATTGCAAGTCTGCAAGCCCCATTAAACTTCGCACTCGGTCCAGCGCAGACGAGCAACTTCTGGTCGTCGTCCAAAATAGTTCAGGAGCTCCAAATATAAAAGTCGAAAGTACGATTTTTATTTGAAAAGATGCCGGAAGCTTGCATTCAAATAGAAGCTGTAAGTTGTTTATTTTGTTTGCGAGCTAGAAACTTCGATGAAGAGAGTTTTGACTTTATGATTCTGGTCATATTTTATGCGGAACGCTCGTAGGTAGCAGATGGGCGGGTTTACTCAGCTTTGAATTAATGTTGATTTTGTACCGCACTGGAAGTGGAACGATTTTGTTTTAGCGTTTGAGGTGGTTCGAGCAGACGTACCTACCTACTGCGTAGTGGGGAAACTTACTGTTACCTATTTAAAGTACACTTGCAGTAGATACGGAGTTAAATTCTTAAATGGAACTCAGAGGTAGAGTATTATAAATGTCACGCTAATATTGTGCTAGTTCATGGTTAGATTAACTCTTGTCGACGCAAGATGATTTATTAGTTTATTCTCTGATGAGCAGACAACTCCAAGTTAAAAAGATAACCGGAACTTCTGCAAGGCATTAAAATATGGCCTGGGAAAGGTCTGAAAAAAAAACCACCTTTATGTGCGACTTCCACTGAGTATTGGCCCTAAAATCAGGACTCTGATGTTAGGGCCAATCGCTCAGTAACTAGTATAATCGCTCGCAATGGAAGGCGTGCATTATACACGTAGATAGCTTCGTGTCCAACATGTGTACAACGAGTTAAGCTTGTGCATGTTCTGCGAAATAATGCTTTATTTTTGTTTAAGTTTTCTTTTTACCAGTTTTGAACTCATGGACTATTTTGAGTTTAGTTCTAGTTATTCTGCACGGATTGGTCAAGTGCTGAAGCATTTATACTAGTTGCTCTGTGAGATGATGAGCTCGCAAATACGAGTACGTAAAAAATCATTTAAACGCCATTTAAAAAATAAAATCCAAAAACGAAATCGACAAAAAGTTTTAAATTATTTCTGTGATGATGCTCACAAAATTTCACAGGAACCGGTTGATAAATGCGACCTGTATAGGAAGAAAGCCGAACAGACGCCGGACAGACATACAAAATTACTTTTTCCGAAGCAGAAGCAGAGACGCTTCTCTCGTCAATTAGTATATTTTTTAACATAACACAGTGTAGAGACATTTATTTTCTTTTTTACTACCCGACTGTGATAAAGATATTTTCATAAAGGATGCTTCAGAACCGGATTGTTAAACAGTCAATGTGACATAAGCGTCGAAAGACAGATTAGGTAGTTATTGTAACCAACAAAAATATTAATAAAACGCCTATTTCTCTCAGAGAGGTCGAGTAAATGATTGTGGGGTTCCGTCGCCCATTGACGTGTCAACATGACGAATGTGGAACCCTAATAGAAGGTTCTGGATTAACGGCGTTTCTTTGTAGATGTTTTCAATAGATATTAAGTTGTTTGGAAGATTTTCATCGGATGTTTTTGACAGGTTTAGCGTCAGAAGAAATTCGATTTTATTTTTAGGGTAATGTCTTTTGCTTTAAGTTTTTTTTTCTAAATAATTATTACAGATAAGTATCATTGTTTGGAAGTTTGGGTGTTGTAATACACCTCGGCCACCACTTCGGGGGAAACAGCGTGACAATTATTATGTTTTGTTATTTATTTGTATTCAAAAGCTAAACAAAGCGAAAATAAGTACTGGAGTCGTCTGAAGGTAATTAATCCTCGTAGATGCAAAATAGTAAGGAGGAAGTGAAGCGCGTAGGTATTTTTAATATCCTGCCTGTCTCTGAGGACGGATGCTTTTCACATCTGTGTTATTGTTCTTTGCTTATTAGAATACGAAGTATGAAATGAAAAAACCTGACCAGTTTAATGAATTTCCAAAGTTTAGCCTTGGTTTTATCGCTAAGAGTTATATTTTTCCTTACATGAATGCGTTTAGAGACAATAATATTTAAAAAAAGTAAAATTTGTATGTGTGGATGTATCTTTGGAACTATTGGTCCGATTTAAAATGATTTAACTGATGGAAGGTCTAACCAATAGCCCTTTTTCCACTTGCCGTCACGGCCCGGCACGGCACGGTTGCATACATTTATGAAAATGTATGCCTTTCCACGTACCGGCGACAGTATGACGACTTAGATCCCAACGGCGCCGTGACGTGCCGTGCCGGGCCGTGCTGGCAAGTGGAGACACAGCTACTGAGTGCCTTATACGAAAAGCGAGTTGCAAGCAGATGAACTAGTAGTATATTTAAAGCCACCAGTAAAACAAGTATAAATAAAAAAAAAACCCCGACACCGATTTTCATCAACCATAGACTAATTCACCTTTCAAACAAAAAGAAAATAAAATCGGTTCATCCATTCGGGAGCTACGATGCCACAGATAGACAAACACACACACATACACCACACACACACACACACTCGTATGTACACACGTCTAACTTATAACACCATGTCGTTTTTATGTCGGGGGTAATTATGTATAAACAAATATTAAGTATAAAAACTTTGAAAAAAAAATGTCTCTGTTTTCAGCCACTTTTTAATTTACAAAAACCTAAATGATAAAGTATTTTAGTTTCTACAAAATTTAGAGTGAAACTCAAAGTGAAGTAGAGGTTGTAAGCGACACAGGTGCGTCCACGCGCGATGATTAGTCAACGTCGACTCTACGCTCGGTAACGATCTCTACTCCGCTGGATTGAGTTAAAATAGCGAGATAGAGCTGAAAAATTGTGGGCTTTGTTTTAAGGCAGGTTTTTGTACTACTGAGCTATGTCGCGAGACGAGTAAGTCGTTTGACTGATTGTAAACGTAACGCCAGCTCGCAACAATTGCACTACTTTCTAGATCTTAATGGCAAATAAATTAGGTTGTTAATTTAAAAAATAAATTAGAGTTTGAGTAGCAATGCTTTAATAGATTTAAGTTATTTTAGGCCAGGTCAGTTTTAGGGATGAGTTTTTCCTAGCGGCGGGGTATCAAGAGAAGTATCTGAGTCTTTAAACATCGCCGTAAATTACCAATTTTTATGTTTAGTTAGACATCTGTATAAAATGTTCCTTGACGAAATAATTATGAACACAACTTTTCTTTAAAGGCTCTTTTTCAAATAAAATTCTCAAAACAACAAAAAGAGTTTAAAAATGTAAACGTCCCGTTAAGGGCCGCTATCCCCGAGTGTACGTCACTCGACTAGCGACTTGTTTACAAGAACACGCAATTTATTACAAGCTACCAGTCAACCTAGAGCCCTGCTCTACAGGGTGTACGAGAGCTGCTGCAATACACGAGCGCTACTGGTTTGTGTTTTTTTATGTATTAAGTAGCAAACAAGCTAACGGGCCGCCTGGTAGTAAGCGATCACCGTCGCCTGGGGATATCGACGTATGATACCCGGCATCACTGATACCCGGCATCACTGATACGTTGCCGAACTTTAAGGATTCTATTGACAGCCGTTTTGATGAACCCCATGGTGCGTGCAAAGTATTCGCATTTTAGGTCCGCTCACTGGAGTTTATCCTTTGACAAAATATCACTGTCTCTGTCTGTCAGTTGGCATCAATTGCTGCCAGAGCGAGAGGCAAAGCTGTGACTAAGAGACTTTTTGTAGTGAACCGACTGTTCTTATTGATATTGTCCAATGATGGTGATGTTCTATTTAAAAAAATTAATTCCTTTTTACTATCTGTCATATTTCAATGTATATATTAGTAAATTTATTGAGGTAGGTATTAAGTATGTATGTTTATTTTAATTCTCAAATTTGTAAGTACATTACTAAATTTCTTTTTCTCTGGCACATACCATGTCCATGCTTAATCATAATGTTTTCATTCCATCCAAAGGTTGTCTGGAAGAGATCGCTCTTAAGCGATAAGATCGCAATTGCGCCTATATTTTTGAATGTTTAGTTTAGATTTATTTTGTATTTGGTGTCATTAAAGAGTTTTTGTATTGTATTGTATTGTACCTAAGTATGAACAATAAATCATAGTAGGTATATTTTAACTCATTGCTTCCCATTCGGTTTCTCTATTGTGACAGGGATACTGTAAAATCAAAAACACTAAAAATGTGCACTTAGATCTAATCAGATCCTGACAATACTAAATACCTACTATGTAACAAAAACAGTAGAAACAGCTAGAACAAAAAAAATGCTCGAAAATACTACGTAAAACCGCAAGACTCAGCTAGTTTCACCACAAACTTTTCTTAAAGCGGGGTCCAGTTATGCTGGCTGGAGGGAATGAGTTAACAAAACTGTAGAATGGATCATTACGCCCTCAGTGCGGGTTCGATCGTTTTTTCGACAAATTTAGCGGAAAATTCGCTTTGACGAGATGATTTTTGTGGATGTTTGTGAATGTTGTGTTTTTGATGAAAATTGATGGTACCTTCTCGATGTAATTTCATGTTAGTACTTACCTACTCAATTGTCGTGAACATTAAGCTGGCTGGAGAACTGAGATAGGTTAGATCTTAATTATACACTTCGGTGTGTGATTTAACATTTTCCAGCTTCCCCTCTTGACATACACTACCTATTGATACAATTGTATCACGTTTGGTTTAGCTGTTTTGACATTATAAGTAACAAATTGACAGAAAAACAGTTGACCTTTAAACATTCATTACACTATCCAATTTGCAGTGCGCTAACTTAGCGTGGCTCTGCTCGTGCAATAGAAAAAAAAAATGGATTGTTAACTGTCTAGCCATTACACTATCCAATTATAGTAAACTCAGCTAGCGTACTGCAAATTGGATAATATAATTACCGCTTTAAAACTATTAAAATAAAATCAAATACCAAAAGCTCAATTTAGGTTCCAAATGACGGTAGCGCTCAGTTATAATCTGCCATATATCAGTTATAATATACTCAGCCATCATTGATTCGTCTTATTGACTAAATAAGATGAAATAAAATGACAATCGAAATCTCCGAAATAAATTGTCATCGCGTCGTACTCAGAACGTTCTCCATTTTACGTTAATTTGAATAAATACGGAAAAACGTTACCCGCAGCCCGCATAAGGCTTACCATAATCAAAAGATACGAAGATACATCTTAATCCCGAGTGTCAAAGGAATTAAAACAGATACGGCCAAAAGACAGTAATTGGGAATCATTTTCGTGCCTTTACAAACTTACATTTGCAGTTCGACTACCCCCATTCTCTTTTACTACGACCTTAACATGACGCAATAAAGCTAAAATTTCCAATGATTGTTTTCGTCTCACTCAAATAGTTATTAGTAGTCTTTAACATAAAGGAGATAGAGTTTCAATTTGAATGGAAAGTAAGAGTAATCGTTTCGGAGGGTGCAGATTTAAGTTGGCGAAGCGTATGAAATTCGCCTTTGATGCGAGAGTCTTTGTACAATCGGAATATTCGTTTGAAAAATACATTGTTTGATCGCATCTGGAGTTTAAACGTCGTTTTCGTAAATAGAGGCGTTAGTTGCGCTCCGCGGATTTACTCGGGATATTTTATTTAGCTTCAAGAATAAGACATAATATTGTTAGCACGCGCCAAAATATGACTCCTGGTCAAAGCTTTTTCGACTATGTGAAAAAGGTACTATATTGGTGAAATTGTAAT
Source organism: Peribatodes rhomboidaria (assembly GCA_911728515.1). Classification (NCBI taxonomy): domain Eukaryota; kingdom Metazoa; phylum Arthropoda; class Insecta; order Lepidoptera; family Geometridae; genus Peribatodes; species Peribatodes rhomboidaria. The sequence goes on along the minus strand of OU452184.1, from coordinate 427,498 downwards.
TTTATTAAGAATTTTATATAAGGCACTGATTTTGGGTGTCGTAATACTTAAGGGTGTTGTAATATTGTTCTAACCTTCAGAGTAAACAACTTTTAGAACACAAATTTGCTTTGGAATAATTCGAAAAAAAAAGGCAGCCTTCATAAAGAATTGTATTGATTTTCTGACAAGTTATTTTTGTTGGAGGCTCGATTATTTATCTCTTCAATTTTAGAAAATTGTTTCAAAAGTTTGTCAACTTTGACAGGTAGAACAACACGCTTTAGTATTTGTACATTCAAAACCAGTACCTTATTTATAAATAAAAAAACTATTATTTTGCGAAGGGGCGTGTTTGTTCATGAAAAACTGAGAAAAGCGCCATCTAGTTTCATTACTTCTGGTTTCGAACTAAACAACCTACTAATCGTACTAATATTTTTATAATTTTGACTATGATTTATATACGTGTCATATGAGCTAAAACAAACATATAAGGCAATATAAAAATTAACAACTCAATATTCAGATCATACTACTTCACTTTAAACCTAAGTCCCGAGAGGGTGTTTCCCAGAATTGCCAATATCAGGTACTTACCCCCTTTTTGGGAAGTAGGGTAAAAGCCCGCGATACCATTATAGGTACACTAACAATAACATCTTATTTTATTTCATTATGTGCTAAACCAGCGTTATTTTGTCGGGAACTTGGTATGGAACAATTTGCATGAGAGGCTCTGTTTTTATCTTTCTACCATTTTTGAAGAAAACTCTTCATAATCATAATAGTTTTAATTTTAATAGTAAAGTACTTAAAAAACAAATGACGATAATTGTAGTCGTTACTCCATACCATCTATAGGGAGAAATTCAGTTAGTTAAAGCAGATGCTTAACTGAACATTTGCGATTAATATCACATGTCTCACAAGCGTGCCAGCTGGACTACCGGTGACCAGTTTGTGACACGTTAGTGATACTCAGCCTTCCCGTGTCCAATTTTTTTTAGACAAACGCAACGTCCACGGTTCAGATAAGTATTTAGATAGAGAGATAAACGCTTTTGTTTACACCATATTATGATACGAAATATAACAAGTAATACTAAAGAAAAACAAAAACCCGACTGCAAAATGTTGTACCCTTTGTCAGTATCAAGACGATTTAAATGACACCTCATATGTCGAAATCCATCTAGCTGTTTAGGCTGTAGGGTGTGCCTAAGAAACCTCATACATACATACATACACTCGAAAAACATAACCCTCCATCTTGAGCTGTCGAGTGAAAAGAGAAGAATATCACCAAAGCTATAGTGTAACAACAGACGGGCTTATCACTAAAAGCGATCTCTTCTGCGCAACCTTAGGATGGAGAGGATTGGCTACGGTTAGCTGAACTGCTTTCTAGTTCCTAGTCATGTAGTCGCAACTTATTCGTTTCGAGATTTCAACCCGCTTTATTTTTAGTTTTTAAACCGTTTGAAGGAGTTCAAGGCTAAAATGGCGAAGCCAAAACGGCCTAGTTTTGCAAATTACAGTAGGTATAGCTTCATCTAATTGTCTAAGGAACCCCTAAAACACATCCAATGCTTATTGAACGAACAAACAAGCACGTACCAAAGTTATACATTTTTACGACATCATACCTCTCTGGAGAGATATTTAGATAACGCCTTATAGCCGAGTGTTTGGTAACCTTGTACCTTTATTGCTATACATTATACATTGTTATACTTATTACTAAAGCAATACTTTGAAACAGCTCGCTTTGTGTTCATCAGAGGTGGATGATGAAAACAGAAATTAGAATCGAGTTTGATTTGTTTTTGACTAGCTACGTCTTGCTGTTTCGCTCGCTGTCGTAAAGGAATTGTTGATTTTCGCGGATTGAAATAAGAATAATTATGTTTATTACAAAAAGGAACACAATATCGTTTGACTTACAAAAAGATATTGAACATTATAGGTACTACTATACTACAAGTACCTAGTTTATGTAGAATTAATTAGAAACCTTAATTAGTAGCCTCAAACTAGGTGCCAGGCCTGTGTCTTGAGGCTCGAGTGCAGATTAGCTAAGTGAAACGTAGCTTATGTGCTATCTTCACTCAAAATTTCACCCTAATCCGTTAAGTCGTTTCAGCGTAAAGGCGTAACAAACAGGTACACAATCATTTACTTACAAACTTTCGTATGTATACTTTTAGTGTAGTGTGATGCTAAGCTGTAGTCATAGTAACATTAACAACCGATATCATTAAAACAGCTTGTGTATCTTATTTTTTTTAACACATTCGAACAAATAAAGAGAATGGACGGACGAAAGAAGATTGACGAAACATATTTTCAAGGCAAGTGCAAATAGTCAAGTCGGTAAGGGTCAACCTAAGCGAACGTATCTCGACCAAATCCGCCAAGGCTTTTTAAAGAAATGTCAAGTTAAGAGTACCCGTAATCAACGAGTATGTATAAAAAGACTCATGGAAGTAGAAGTATGATGATGTATGCCAGGATCGTAGCAAGTGGAGAGAAGTGGTCTCTGCCTACCGCTATGGGAAAGGGCGAGATTATATATGTACAATTATATAATTATGTACAATCAATCGCCAAGTCAAGCCAGGCCCCATAATGTTAAATTCGCGTGAATTGAAATCTGGCCACTTTCACTCATATGTCTTTTCAAACGAGAGAGACAAAGACCAGAAAATATGTCGGAATGGGGCCTCAAAGCTTTTAAACAGCCTAAAAGTCTAAGCCACTCGGCCTTACTCATTGATTTTGTGTAATCCTAAGAAACCACAAAGAAAACGTACACCGTAAAATTAAGCTCAAAATAAAACAGAACCTCATAAAGTGAGCTCGTGCTAGAAGTTAAAAACATTCCTGAAAATAATGTTCCTGGCTTTTTGGCTTCAAATGGAAACTTAATTCATGGACTTTTACAACACACGGCCAGAAAAAGTACAAAACCACCCCGCGGAGGTTGTTTACGTAAAGTGTGAAACGGGCAGATAATTATGACAAATTATGGAAAAAATCGCTTCCTCGGACAGAAATTATGCTGTAATTTTACGCATATTAGGGTACTTCTACATTATCATTTAGAGATAGCGTGGGATGCTTAGACATGTCATTTGTCAGTCACTATCTATATACACAATATCCCTCTAACTATTATACGTTGTATAGTTTTACAGGATTTGTCTTTTTCAATCGAGTATAAAGTTTAAAAGAAAGAAAAAGACAAAACACTAACAACTATTTTTCCGAGTCCATATAACCATCCTTACAACCAATAGATACTACTACGTAAATAAAAAATTTGTGAGTGTTCCACTAAACTCTGTAACGGCTGATGCGATTTTGATGAAATTTAGTATGAAGTTAGCCTTACACCTTGGATTATTTCAGAAAAAAATATATTGGAGAAAAAAAAATACATTGGAAATACCAGTTGTTGAGAGATTACAACGGACGATGGGTGAAACCACTGGGCCTTCCTAGTTAAAAAATGTAAGTACAAAATATTTTTATCATAAAATTCAATATTCTAGTAGCAGGCATAAGCAATGTCACGGCGCACACCTAGTCTATAGAAATAAACGGAACTCCGAACGCCAGGAGAATTTAATATAGAAATTGAATAAGTTATTCTCAAAGCCAAGACTACGATATTGCGACGGTAAAGTGCACTCAAAATCACTAAAAGCATACTTCCTGAATACTCGGAGAGAAAGAAAAACGGAACAATATCTCTACTAGCAAAAAAACTTGCAAGACGGACTTGCAGAAGTTCTAAAAACTTTCATTTACTGCAAGTAAAATTACCCATGAATATTCACTAACAGTGCCAATAATCGTGACGAGAATGCTTTACGCGTGACGTTTTAATTCTAACACTTGCCGGAAGTAGCATGCAATAAATTGAGAAAAGTTCTTGGTTGTCCAACCTACACTAGTAATAAATTGAAGAGACTGAGGAGAGCTCTCCGTTTACAGCCTTAGCGCTCGTTTGTGCTCATTTTGTGCTCATTTGTGCTTATTTTGTGCTCATTTAGTGCTCGTTAGATCTCTATTGTGACAAGGAGAGCTGTAATTAGAGCTAATAAATGTGAAAACTGTTATTAAGGTAGTTTCTCATTAAGCTACTCATAAGGTTAATTAATATCCGGAGCAGAGCTTGAGAACAACTCTATTTCATTTATTTTTATTTCTTTATTTTATATAAGGTCCTGGCAGAGGTTAGCGGTTGAAATTCAACGAGGTAACGCGGCTGGCGTTATGGGCACCTTTGCACCAGGAGCGGTTTGGGGGGTTTTCTGATATTTAAATTGGTTTATACCTATTGTAAGGACAAGAATTTACTTTCAATTTTAATGTTACGTGACTTATATTGTATTATTTGACAGTAAAATAAATAATATACGATTTATATACAAGCTTGTAGTTATCTATTTTTTCTTGTTTCATGTTCAGCAATCTAAATTATAGAAGTATTTTAATCAAACAAAAAAAATCAGTTAAAGTAGCTTTATGTATGTTTTTCCGCCTGTTTCTTGCAAAAGTGCTCAACCAGTCTTCATAAATGTCAATTAAAAATAGTGTAAATAATGAGAACAGCATTGTTTTCGGAAATATGAAAAACGGGAAATAAAATATTTTTTAAATATGCAAAATTTGATTTGTTTTGTGTCTGTTTTAAAATACTTGAAATACCATATTGAAATATTGTAAAAGATATCAGCGGAAGTTGCTCGTAAGATTATTATGAAAATTTTCAAAATTCTCACGAATAAACGCAAAAAGAATTTAACGATTTTTAAAAGTTTTCAAAACAAGTTATAAACTCCTCAGACTTCCGAAAAAAGTCAAAATTATTTACCACAACAAGGAAACTACAAATACAAATGCATTCATTTCGAATATAAATGTCCGCATATTTTTCTAACGACAACTCGCCGAAAATGAAACAAAATGTTGTTCCAAATAACAAAGAGAAACTGAATTTAAAACCACAGCTCCGAAGCAACTGCGTGCATTTGAAATAGTGAACTTCTGACCTACTGCAAGGAAAATACTTTGTTTATAAGCTTTTGTTTAACTTTCCGTGCTAGTTAGTGTGTAACTATGTATTATATGTAAACATAATATATATCTTGTTGAAGTTGAAAGCTGAATTAGCACCACTTCCAGACGTTCCATTGATCTGAACGGTTCGATCGTTGGACTCAAGTTTGGTATATTGCTCAATATGGTACCATGGAGCTGGTCTGATGATAAAGATGGAAATGGCATTTTATCAGTTCACGGTTCTACTACTACAGTCTCTCACAGGGCTACCCAAATCTGTTTTTATCAAAATTTTCATCTATTATACGATCTTCGATCCTCCTTAAAACAGATTTTTCAAAAACTCCTTTTCATACAAAAAAATAATAATCTTCCAAATCTCGTAACTTATTAGTAACTTATTTTCTAGTTCTCTGTTAACTAATTAGCTCGGACGAAATATCATAGACACAGACGAATCTTTCCGAAAACTTTTCACAAACGTAAGCGCACTATTTCAGGATTTACGACCAGACAAAGATAAACAACCCAAACCTACACTCTGACTCCACAAGACAATACCCGGCTTATTGGAACACAATAGAGTTCTAATTATCCCGACGGAACCCGCGCAAAATATTCGAGAAGCCAAGTAAACTCAGACATTCATTAATTTTGAGTCGTCGAAAAAAGACTGCGTTGTGCAAACCTTTTATGAATAAGGCCAAAGTCACACTACAGTTGGCAGAGCGTAAACTCACCCTAGTTTCCTATCGAAACAACAATAAACAACAACATGGTTGTTGGTTGGCTTAGTACAAAGTTTGTATACAAAATACTTTTCACACGACAATGACCAATTACATATCACGTAGTCTTAACTTAAACCAAGGCATTGCCTCCTTAGAGAGATAAAGTTGTATGAAAATCCCTAGGGAGTTTTCGAGCAAAAAGGTTAAAATTGAATGAAAACTCAGCATACGGGCACTGTAAGAAGAATTTATTCGAAAATCGAACTGGTCACCGAGAATAAAAAGAGCGCAACTGGACCATGAGCTGCACGAAAATATAAACAAAATACGGTGTTTGGTGTAACATATTTTCACAGTTTCTTTTTATTGCCTCGCTGAATGTATGAAAAGTAGAGTATGTCTTCACCTTTAGGATAAAGCAGTGTCTTTGTCCCCTCGGTGCATAATCTACTATTATGAATACTTTAATTTGTCATAAACAAATGACTCTCAACATTATAACCTCTCGGCACTCCTTATAAACTCACAAAACTATTTAAATTGCCTGTAACATATGTATAATGCCATGTATTCAGTATGTATGTCTATAACATTAAGTTCAGTGTGGCCCGGACTTAACAGCTAACGATACGAGCGCGATACGGGAACGACACAACATTTAATAAGAGTTTTTTTACAAAATAGCGGTAAAAATGCAGTTATCCAGATTACTTTGGAATATTCTAGATGTTAATTGGTAATAGCAAGCTGTGGAGAGGTTAAAGTGGCAGTTAAGGTGTGTTTCGCTTCAGTCGGTAACAACATCGGGATAATAGCCCGCATTCTTTTTTAAGGTGACTGGACTTTTTATTTTCATGCACTTTCAGCTTGGACTAAAATTAATTAACTACTTTAATCTCGTTTGAAATTTTACAACAAAAAAAAACTTCATGTTTAAAACGCGAGTAACTAGTAAACGTTTAAGGCAAAATCATGATCCTCTCCATTACAAGTGAAAATAAAATGAATTACTTTAAAAAAAGCCAAGATTTAAATTTAACACGAAATAGTTTAGTTGATTATGTATTTATGGAAGACAATCCTTATTCTAAATATTGTAATCCTAACTAATATTATAAATGTGAAAGTAAGCTTGTTTGTTCGTTTGTTTGTTACGCTACATTCACACCTTTACTTCTCAACTGATCATCATGAAATGTTTCATAAACGTAGTCATACAGGATACAGAAAAGGACATAGGATACGTCTTAGGCGAGGATCAACACCAAGGAGCAACTAGTAACCTATCTTATCCTCTGCATATAAAGGAGATTGATCTTAACATCAAGAATATCCAGTAGCCCTAGAATTGCCAAGAATCTGTACCAACAAATCTTTTTGCATCCATCTTAAAATCACTCAACATCGAAACTTTAGAAATACCAGCAGGTTCTAACTCTCCAGCCGACCCCCAGCTCCAATCCCACATGATTTTTTCACTATTTACTCAGTCTGCGCAACGAGATAACAGCTCGACTGTAAACAAAGCACCGCCATTTGGGAACCTCTGGCGGCGGCCGCTAAATCAATACGCCGAAAAGCACGCTTCTACAAAACCAGCGAAATCCGGAAAACCGGTAGAAACTGGTTCAATCCGGAATGGTTTAGTTAATTGCGGTAAAAGTTAGAAAAACAAACAATCAATTTAAAGTAAGTATCCAAAACTTTAGTCATAAATGTTTAATTTGTTTTTGTTTGTTTGTCATTTAATAAAATCTGTCAAGCCATGTCAGAGGCTTTTAAGCGGCCAAGCAATCAAAGATTGACGCAGATGCCTATATGACCCTACTTTTCAAAACTATTGTTTTGAAATCTAGCACAATTCACCAAGAAAGTTATCAGTTTTCCAATACGATAGAATCTAGTAAAGTCCGATAAAATCTGGTGCAATCCAGTGCAATCTGGTAAAATCCAAACTTACCAAAGGTAACGTGTTTGACCGTTTGAAGGCGGGAAGTCTGTAATTGGTTAGGAAAAGATTTAAAGCTAGAGTTTCAGGCTTGAGAATTTACTGTCGAATTGAATATAGAAAGTTACCTACACGGTATAATAATAGTGTCTATTTAAATACCTAGACTTGCAACTGCGATCCGTGACACTAATAAAATTTGTGAGTTTGTATGTAGGGGGTTAATATATCTTAAAGTATTGGTATGATAAAAAAAATCATTTACTTACAGAAAACAATACAGCCACTGAATGCCTTAGGCTATAAATTGCGAGCAAAGACACGGGCAGATGAGCTAGTATTTAACATTAATAGTACATATTATATCTTGTTCTCTTGTTTACGAACTTTTTTCATGAATCCTTTTACAAACTGATCATTTCTTCATTGATCTCTATCTTTCTGGCTGCTCTCTTTACCTGGTGAGCCAGTTCGAAAACATCTCAAAAATCCGGTCGGAACCGGTCGTAACCAGTTAATTGCAGTAGACACCGGACGCGACCAGCACTTAGCCGGTTTCCGCCGCGGAGTGGATTGGCTTTCTTAGAAACTGTACACGTACTGTTTGTTTTATGTAGGTACAAAGAACAGTGTTTTGTAAACATTTTTTTTATATTTATTTGCTAAAAACTTTTTCAAACTTTGCGTTTCATTCCTAATTGAAAAAAAACATCACCAATGTCTATCACAATCATTTGAAGTTAAGCGTACAATAAAAAAATATCGATTAATTTAGTTACTTCCAACAGTTGTGATTTAAAAGTAAACGTCAAATTTGTTTGACTAGATGCGCCTCGCGGTGTTACCCGCGGTTAAACATTATGTGATACTCGTATATCCTATTCCCATATCCTAATCGAGGGCAACAGTCAGCACATAAATAAGTGTACCAGCACGTAATTACGACCAACTCCATAACAGACGACACGCCTTTCCCCCGAAGGGGCTGGCAGAGGTGTACAACACCTACACTTCGCCGGACGACATTCAGTGCAAAATGTGACAGGGGGTGAGCCGATCGCCATACATCAGGCTCCAGTTAGGTAGCAGATGACATTCAATACGCACAAATGTTCACACAATGAACAAGTTGGTGCGTGGCTGCGTGCCTTGGGCTGGGTCCGAACCCGCTGGGCTCGAGAGGCGAGTCTTCTCCGACTAGGCTATCATCGCTTCCATACGACCAACTAACTGTTACTTAATCTGTAACCGGACCCAAATACACGTGAAGTGCGCTCAAGAGCCGGGGTCACCGACCGGATGTTATTTAAGGGCGCATAATGGATGAATCCGTTACAAGCGGCCTCTTAAATAAATTATCGATGTAAAGGGTGAATTTCACACTATGAATAAAATAATAGGTACAACTAATAACGTTCCCTACAATATTGGGTTAGGTAATCAAATTAGGAGAGGAACGACTGTGCGACAGAGAGAGCTGGAGCTTAACTAATCCCTAACAAGTAAAAATGTATTTTCAAGTTGAATCGAAACTGTGTTGTGTTTTCTGAAAGAGATTTGTCATAGCGATAAGACTGCCTTTTCTACCTATTTAAAATGTTTACTTTTGATTATGTTTTGTTTTTTATGGTATTATGAAGGTGTTATCACATCACACTATCACATTAATATTATTTTATGATATCTTATATCTTTAAATGAGCAATTCTTGTATATATATATATATATATATATATATATATATATATAATTGGAATCTCGGAATCGGCTCCAACGATTTTCATACAATTTAGTATATAGGGGGTTTCGGGGGCGATAAATCGATCTAGCTAGGAATCATTTTTAGAAAATGTAATTTTATTCGTGTTTTATCGATAAAATCAATCTCAACTGAAAAATATGACTCTTCCTGACATCTATTGGCGAACAATAATACAATTTTTTGTGAGCAACTACGAGTAATTGCTTTAACGACACAACAGCAGATGGCGTTGTTAAGTAACACGAAGTCAATGAGTGTTTGCTTTGAGGTTAGACTAAAATCAATTGTTTATTATCCAAAAAAATACCGAGCAAAGCTCGGCCATCCAGGTACTTATAATAGTATATTAAATTATATATTTTATTAAAATGCGACAGTTTGTGTCGATGTATAGATGGATGTTTGTTACTCAATCACGCCAGAGCGGCTAAACGGATCTGTACGAAATTTGGCACAAAGATAGATTATAGTCTGAAATAGCGTAAGGGCTACTTTTTAACCGCGGGTGGAACCGCAGGTGTTACTAGTTGTATTATATTTCACACTAGCTTTTCGCGCGCGCTTTTCTCGAACTCCATAGCCCATGGCACTCAGGGATAATGTGGCTTTCTAGTGGTAAAATAATTTTTAGAATCTGTTCAGTAAGTTCGGAGATCGCCCCCAACTAACTAATTTACAAACTCGCAAAAGTTACCTCTTTTTCTATTAGTATAGATAGCATAGACTAGCCATGCCCTCGCGGCTTTGCTCATGTCATTATGTAGTAAAATGTGTCATTATGTAAAATAATTATGTAGCTTTTGCAATGTGTAAGAATTTTCAAAATCAGAACAGTAGTTTCGTGGATTACTCCCTACAAACAAAAATAAAAGCTTACCCTGTCTTTAATATTGGTGTAGATTCACGTCAACATGAGGAAGAAAATCTACCTCATATTTATTTATTTATTTATTTATTTGTCCATCAACATTGTGTACACTAAAACATTATTAAATTCAATAAAATATTACTTAAAATAACTAAATGTCACAATAATTATAAATGGAGACGGCATGCATAGGACTTAAGAGCGAAAAATATTATTAATTAAAAATATACAAATAATAAAATTGAATTCAAATAAAATAATGAAAAATTACAAAATAGGCGTCAAATTATCCTCACAGGTCAAGTCAATGATAATAATAAATAAAATGTCAAACAATATAAAACGCAAGAAAATACATAAAACATAAACGCAATAGCATAAAACAATACAAAACATAAAACATTGCATAATTTAATTTTACTTTATTTCGTCAGAAGCTCAGAGACCCTCAATGACTTCTTGAAGCTGTTGTAACTATCACCAAATATGTCAGTAGCGGTTGTCTTAGACGTGGTGTTGTATTGACGCGCCATTCTAGCTAAGGGTGCATTGAAGCCCAAGTTCGAATGTGAACAAGGAGTTGAAAACATGTTAAAACACGAAACTCTGGGCAGCTTCCGGGGGCTTGAAATGAATAAATCGGAGAGTAAATATGGTGTGTCCAAAATTCCATTGGCGAGCTTATATAAGAATAAAAGATCTAAAGTATGCCTGCGATGCGATAGAGATTCTATTTTAAAATGCTGTAGTCTAGCAGCATAGCTCAACAACTTCTTCCCCAGGCAATTGGAGTAAGTTAGATGCCAGAGGAATCTTTTTTGAACGCTTTCCAATCTCTTTTTGTGAACATCATAGAAAGGGTTCCAAGCGACGCTACAGTATTCCAAACCACTGCGCACTAAAGAATTATAGAGCAATATCTTTGTTCTAGACGATTTGAATTCTCTGCAATTTCGCAAAACAAAACCAAGACTCTTAAACCCCTTGGAAGTGATATGGTCGACGTGGATGTGACCACGAAGCTTGCTGTCTAGAATAACACCAAGGTCCCTAATTTGATCAACATTCGAAATTGCAGTGTTGTTAATAAGAAACGTCGGACGGTCAATAGGCTTTGTCTTTCTGGAGAACCTCATTGCAAAACATTTGGAAACATTGAGGTTCATGTGATTATTGTTGCACCAACATTCAAGCCTATTAATATCTTCCTGTATTAAGGCCACATCCGCGGTAGACTCCACAGCACGAAAGAATTTTAGATCATCTGCGAAGAGGTAAAATTTAGAGTGCTTAAAGCACTGACCTATGTCGTTGATGAAATAATTAAAAAATTCAGGACCAAAATGTGAACCCTGTGGTACACCTGAACAAGCGTCGAATGGGTTCGATGAATCTCCATTTATAACCACGACTGACGATCTACCTCGCAGATACGATGCACACCAGGTGAGCAAAGGATCTGCAATTCCGTACATGGCAAGTTTACGCAGGAGAATCTTGTGGTTGACCTTGTCGAAAGCTTTGCTAAAATCGGTGTATATTGCCTCCACTGAAGAGCGCCGGTCGAGGATGCGAGACACATCGTTGGTAAACGAAACCAGATTTGTCGCTGTGGATCTCGATTTTGTGAAACCATGTTGTTCTAGAGTGAGTATACATTTAAAATTGGAAGAAAAGACTGGAAGTAATAATTTTTCGAAAGCTTTAGCAAAAACAGGCAAAATCGAAATTGGTCGGTAGTTGCCAACGCTATTCTTATCTCCATTTTTATGCAGCGGTACAACCAGAGCCTTCTTCCACACTGAAGGAAAAAATCCGGACATAAGCGATTTATTGAAGATGAGTCGCAAGGGACGAGCTAGCGCTGGGGCGCACTCAACCACAAATCTAGAGGGAATTCCGTCTGAACCAGCTCCTTTGGTAGGGTCAAGTCTTTTTAAAAATCTTAAAACTTGTTCATCATTGAAAGTTATGGTGGTTAGAAACCTACTGGTAAGCGCCGGTACGTCGTCAGTGATGAGAGATGAGGCTGTGTCCACGTCGCTTCTACTGTAAGCTGATGCAAAGTTTTCAGCGAAAAGATTACATATATCTTTATTACCGACGGCTGATTTTGCCCCTAAGTACATTTGAGCTGGATAGTGACTATTGTTATTGCGCTTATTTTTAATGAAAGACCAAAACAACTTTGGATTAGAGCGCAAATTGCATTCTAGTCGATCCAAATACTGTTTATAGCAAAGAGTCTTTAGTTTATCAGAGCGGGATTTTACCAAGTCAAACGCCAGTTTATCTCGTGGATTACAGTTGAATTTACGTAATTTGCAATGGTATTTGTATTTTTCTTTCAAGAGCTTAATGAGGTCACGGGAAAACCAGACTGGATATTTTTTAGAACGCGGTTTAGATTTAGGGACATGCTTTGCAATGGCTGCACGTAAAAACGAGTAAAAGATAGAAATCATATCATCCACCGAGTTACAAGTGGAGAATTCTTTATCCCAATTGATATTGTTCAAGTCGCTAATTATTCCAGTATAGTCGGCTTTATAGAAACAAAAACGTTCATGATTATTAGATGGTAGAGTTGTAAAAGCGGTAAAGGAAAAAGCGAACTCTATAGGAGGATGGAAATGGTCAACCTTTGACAAAGGAGAAGGACAATTAGTAACACAGACAACCGGTTGCGAGCTTAAGACAAGATCCAGAGTCCTCCCCTGAAAATTCGAAACACAATTATATTGTTTCAAATCATTTAAAAGAGCGAACTCTATAAGCTTACTCGCCATGTCACTATTTGATTCAGCCGAAGGTATACTGCAATCCTCCAATGAGTCCCATGGTATCGACCCCAGATTAAAGTCTCCCAGAAAGGCGACGTTGTCAATACTATTCTGTTCGATTACTTGATTAGAGTTTTTAATGAACTCAAGAAGAACGTCTTTTTTTAGAGGTGATGGAAGATATACGGCACAAATATGTAACAAGTATGGCTTACCCTTTGTATCGCAGACATCAATACTAATCCATAAGTCCTCGCATCTAGATTCGAAGGAAAAAAGGCGCCTCGAACTCAAGTGTTTTGAGACCGCTATGAGAACTCCTCCTCCAATTTTTTTGTGAGTATGAAAACCGCACCCTCTGCCAATGTCTCTGTCTCTCCTGTACACAACGTAACGATTATCGAAAAGTTCAGCATCATAGAATGAGTCGTTCAACCATGTCTCAGACAACACAATAATATCATATGCACTACAGACAGCATTGTTAAAAAGATCCTCGGTCTTTAGTCTGAGCCCTCTGACATTCTGATAATATACATTTATCTGGTAAGATGAATGACCAGAAATAAAATTATAGCAATTGGGCATAAAATGTCAATTTCTTACAGAGATAAATAAAATGTTTACTAAATATTATTTAAAAATTAAATTACCAAGATTAATTAACAATTGAATGTAATATTGTAGGTATTAATATAAAATGTCACAACAATAACAAGATGGTACAGATTTAATAGTTTAGTTTAGCGATTTAAGAGTATCTTCGTTGCGAACGTGGACGTAACCAGAAGTTTCAGATTTCCTGACAAAGACTTTCCCGTCTCGCACCCAAACGAATTTGTAACTCAAATTTCGAGCGGCCAGGCGAGCAGCGGCATGCAGCGATTTAATTTCAGGTGTCAGATGCTCAGACACATAGACAGGACACTTTTTTTGGCCGCCGATACCCAGGTGGCTACTGTTCAACTTTTCCTTAGGGTTGTTTCGGTTAAATTTGGTCACGGACGCCAGGAAGTTGTCGCGGAGACGCCTGCTGCTAAATCTGACTAGAATAGATCTCGGTCGTGAAGCCTGATTGTCCAATTTAGCTATGCGGGAGCAGTACTGGAGGTCAGAGTCAGCTATAGGGCATTTGATGATACTTCCGAGTTGCTGAATAGTGTTGTAGATATTCTCACTTTTGTTTTCTGGAACACACTGCACCTCGATATTGTTAGAACGTGAGAGTAGCTCCAATTGATGTAAGCGCCGGGTCAGGTCGCCGGTAGCTGCGCGCAGCCCAGCGTTGTCCTTTTGTAATACTGAGATAACTGCTTTCTGTGCTTCGTTTTCCTGACACAACAAATCGTTTTGAGTGCAACACGCCGAAAGAGACTCTTCGAAACTGGTCAGTTTCAACTGAATATCCTTTAAATGATCGTTGAACTTCTTGTCGAGTTCCTCTCTTATTATATCGCGGATGCTGGCGGCTGAGATACAAGTACAGTTGCAGTTGCTGCGAGACCTCGCGCGTAGAGTCACGTTGTCGTAATCAGATGCCGGGACGGGAGCTGGCTGGGACGGTAACGCCCGCACTTCCGACGTTACTTTATCTATTTTATGCGCAGAGATGTTGCGGATTGGTGTGTTAGAATTATCCCCAATCTTAGGTTCCTTGCAACGGCACGAAGGACACACCCAAGACTCCTTAAACTCCTTTGGAAACTTGCTAAATTCCTGTTTGGTAAAGTTCAAGCAACTGGGATGGTATCTATCAGGACAGCGGTAACATTGCAAGAAAGATGCTCTTCCCAATTGAATGCGGCAGGCGGAGCACTTTTGCGGGCCGGTTGGAGCAACAGCGCTAGCGTTAGATGTATTTGTCGACTGGCCCGGCTGTAGGTCATTCATTGCTGGGATAGTAGTCACTAACCACCGTACGACAACTTGACGTCGTAGAAAAAGTTCGATGTACAACGAACAAACAGCTGCAGACGATGATCAGTACGTGCTGGTTCGCGCCCAAAACGTCGTATGCGCCATGCAAAACGCGTCACTTACGCGTTTATGGCAACAGGTTGTAATCTGATTATTAATGTTCGTGGCAAAAAAATATAAACGTAAATATCACTTGCAGTTATAATCCCACAGAAGTTATAATCACTGCACTATGTGAATAATAGATCACTAGACTGGTTTAACACTTTTTCGGCTTGCAAGACACGAATTTAATAATTAATTTGAATTAAAAACTGAATGACGAAGTAAAAAAGATTGTGTCGCGCTCAACGTAGAGGGTAGAATCTGAATATTAAGAAAGAAGCAAATATTCTGTGATATTGAACATTCTATTATACACAATTGTATAACATTGTATACACACCTGTGTATAGTGAAGTCGAAATACAAGTTCTCCATACGTGACGGGATTCGCAATATTACTACTACTCGTACTTTCACACCAACATTTTAATACAACACCTGAGAAATATTGTTTACTAGCAAGGCCATACGGTTTTGCCTGCTTAGGAAATATTAACCGCAATTTTTTGGGACAAAAATATTCTAAATCACTCTCCGGTATTTCACTATTCTTTGTGGATTCAGCCGCGGGAACCATAACTCAGAAGTCATATAATTTTTAAAAGGTAGTTAATACGATTGCCCGGAAGCGATCGCTCTTGGCAGTGAGGCCACAAACTATTACACAGCAAAGAGTTTGTCTACCTTTAAGAGTCACTTGATACAACCCACTGGAGTGACAGACAAACAGATATCCAAATATTGCTACACTACTTTAAGGTCTACAAATATAAAAGCGTAGCATATGAGATTCGAGCTACGAGCGTCCGTAATACATTGACGCCGGGCAACTACTTATAGCCTATTCGTAGCACTTGCTACGAGGCTACGAAGCTACGGAGTTACGCCGTAGCGCTACGGAGCTACGACGTTATGGAGTTAACTTAGTGTATTAAAACTTAGATTTACGAATACGTTTTAATATGTTGTAGAGTCTCAAAGTTGTTTGTAAGCTACGTCTTTATCGTTAAAGTTGATTATCTTTTGACTTCTATATTCGTGTATGAGTTAATCGACTTCAAAGTCAAAGTTTTTGAGTATCTTTCGCTGATGTTGATTAAGTTACCTAACAGATCTGTTATAGTAAGCTAGGAAAAACTTTTATCTGGTCTTCTATGTTAGAAGACCTAGGACCTAACTGTCCTGGTATAAAAAGCTAGCTAAATATAGTCGAATCTCGAATATTTGATATTCGAATACCGACTTAGCACAATAGAAACGAGAAGAAAATTTCCAAAAATTACCGAAGACAATAAGACATGAGTTCCGTCCAAGGTCAAGAGGCCGGCGCCCGAACACGGTAAGTAATTTTTCCAAGCCTCCATTTTACATTTTCAGTGTTTCATTAATTTTTCATATCGAAACAAAAGCTTTCTTCTAAAGCGGGTCAAGTGAAGCGCATGAATTTTAACCCTACAATAGCTAGCGGGGTGCGAGCTACCCCACTTCTTTTAACTCTCACCCTAGTACACTCTCGCTGTAAAGTTTCTTAACACATTGACCGACATGCGTGTTTTTTGAAATACGACACGTCATGTTGTCGTAAGATGAAATTACGCATGTTATTTAGATAGATGGGGATAATTTTTACGATTCCTAAATATAAATGAAGGTGGATGTTTAAGCGGTATTATTAGAATCCTTACATTATTTCAAGTATCATTTTTCAGTCGGTTTTTGCTTTAATATTTTATTAGAATAATAATATGAATGGTATTGTTAGGCAAGATCTAAAAATAATAGCAAATCAATTTATCCCAAACAATTTACGAAGGTGTGCGTCACTGTATATTTTAATGCGAGTCTTTCTTTTGTAACTTGTCCAGATTATGCGGTTTGAAATGTCACAGCGAGAGTGTACTATCGGGATTAATATTTCAGCAGAATCATACTTTTTAATTGAATTCTGTATCCGCGTCAAACGGATGTTATTTCAGTATTTCTGAATTTCGAGACGAAAATTAAAACGAAACTTAATTCCAGTGTAATTGATCGATTGATTAAGTTGATTGCTTTCAAACTCGATCGCGTATTCATTTGTGCTTATTGTTCCATACTTCCGGTCTGCTTCGACTTATTTAGCGATGAGTGAAGTTAGACAATAGTTATCTCTCTACTCATTTACTACTACTACTACTCATTTACTCTCTCTACTCTACTCATTTACAAACTTTCGTGTCCAAAATTCTAGTGTAATAGTGTGAATGTTTATTTATATTCAATGCAGCTAAGCCAAAGAAGAGGGTTATGGGTTTAATTTAAAGTAGTATAATCACATTTTTCTTTGTTAAGCAAAAGTTGCAAAATATCCATTTCACCACACTATTTAACAGTACTAAATTACATAATAATATAATATACAGTTTAAGAAACTAGTAGAAGGTGTTAGCCATTTTCCAAACACACAACCTCTCACCCCGATCGTCCTGGCGAGGGTTGAAATAAGGAAGCGCATCAGATAAACATGCTGGCGAAACCTACGTAACTTCGTTTAAGAAACAGCGGCGCCAAAGCACTTGATAAGTAAATCTCTTAGCGTTTGTGCTGTACCGGCGCTGTAGCCGGCCTCGCTCCCAAATGGATTATTCAATAAACTCTTGTAAACATTATAAACTCGCGCGGCCTCCACCGAGACACGAGACAACTTCTTAAAGCTCTTAACTTCGCTCCTCCCCACATGGAGAAATTTACATTATCCTTACACCAAACGAATTTATAACCTATCGAGAGAGTTTTAACTCCTTTGGAACAAGTCGACTCATAATCGACGCGAGCGCCTTTTATTAGAATTAAATTACCTACTTTGCGTACACAAATCCGCTTTTTGTTTACGAAGTTTGTTTGTGCCCCGGGGGCGCGCTGTAATTCTACGCATTACGTCCAATATCCTCCCCCGCCCGGCGGAGTTACGACTGCGATATTGCACGCGCACCTTACTACACGGAACTTTTGACTTTCCAGAATCCAATAAGGGAGACTCCCACCTGTGAGAACCGCTCCTGGGCATCCAATATCTCGATGAATAGAGACAGCTTGTGGTCCATGATGGGGAAGCCGTTCCTCGGCTGCATGAGGAGGTGGCGCACCGCCTCACGCACAGCCGCCGGCGTGCTGGGCGTGCCGGGCGTGCCCAGCGATGGAGGCCCACCCATCAGAGCCGATAGCCCATGAAACGTCGCCGACGTCTTCGGTGGGTTCTGGACCCCACCGGGTAAAGACAGCCGGCGCGATGTCGACGGCGGCACTGCACCGTAACCGTTCGTCATGATCGCGGGTCTTTGCAACTGATAATCACTTCTGGAGGACGGCAGCGTGTAGCCCGAGCGGGGCAGCGTGGAGACGAGCTGAGGGCGCGGACGGCGAGGGACCGGCGCCAGCAGCGGCACCGGCGGCCACTCGGAGCCCAGAGAGTGCGGCCGGCGCGCCAGCTGGTGGCTCGCCCGCGGCGCCACCACGCTGGCGGGCCGGCGCCGCTCCGCCGTCACAGGTGCGTACGGGCTGAACGCGTCAAAATCATCTCTGAGCGGAGTCGGCTTCGGTCTGGTGGGATTAGGGTCCGGCGCAGGTGGCGGGGGGTCCTCGCGGACGCGCGGTCCGTACGCCAGCGCGAGCGAATCCGGCTTGCGCGGCGGCGGAGGCCGCGGCCTGGCCGCCGCCTCCGTCATGGCTTCGGAGCGCGTCACATGCCGCGACTGACGCGCGCCGCGGCCGCCGGTCGACTGCCGCGCGACGCCAGCCGCCGGCCGCCCAGCCTGCATCTCGACGCATCGACGCACCGCCGCCGGGGGCGGGCGGGCGAGACACGGTTTTCGCGCCTCTATAACTTTCAGGAGCTTCGACACGGATACGGAAGTTTAATGGTGCGTTGTTTTGTTTGTATTGAGGTGTGAATTGAACTAAGTTTTCGGGACGTAAATTAGTTTCATTTTGTTATATGTTTTGTCTGTTAGTAGTGGAAAATTTACTTTTGGTTTAATAAACGAGAAAAGAGATTTTTTCCATAGATATTATACGCAGCACTATACTTATATATTTACATGTTTACAAATCAGAGAACCTAATTTATTTTAAAAATTAAGGAACGGTTCTAAATATCTAAGCAATTCACAAAAGTACACCATATCGCGAACGAAACATATTATAACTGACCACTCGGGAGCCCTATTCTGAAATATTACTGTTGGCTATACTATCGATATCGTATCGAATCGTAAATCAGCGGTTTAGTGCCGCGCCGTGCGATCGCCACACGTTATAGGAACAACCATACGTACCAACCTACTTGATGAAAAAGGAAACTCACCGGGTATTCTGTAGGTGTCTAATATTGCAACTATTTTTGTAAGTGTATACTACCTCTATACTTTTATTAGCTTTCTCTTATTTTTCACAAATTGCTAACCGCACTAATAACCGTTGTATAACTTCGGAATAGTTATTCAGTGTTTTGTCCTTTCGATCGAGTTTAAAAATTTAAAGGCAAAAAGACAAAACACTGTATAACTATTCCGAGGCTAAACTGCGTTTATTAGTAAGGGGGTTAATGTTAACCATTAATATACATAACGATTTTTTTTTTAAAGTTTTTCGAAGCAATATTCGACACAAAATTCAAAATCTTCCAACCAATAATAATTTGAATTTACATTTTATGCTTGTGTTCAAAACAAGAAATTCCAACAAGTATCAAATTCAGCATAACACTACCTGCGTACGAAAATATCCGACCAACCACCTTATTGATTCTGTTCAACCAAATTAGCAAATCGAATTGAAACTGAATCAACACCGAACCATCCTTAACAAATAATAAATTATTCATTTACAAACATTGACATATAATTGCTTCGTAAGGACCGGGCTAATACACACTTTAAATGGCACCGACTAGCAGCCTAACAGAATGCAACCGCGGAAGATTCGCTCGAGACCTGGTCTCACTTTACGCAAATCTCAAACATAACAGGCATACTAAATTGCGACAGAATTACTAGAAATTTCAACAAATAAGATCACATAAGTCCAAAAAAGATTTCAAGTAACCAGCCAAAGGGCGCTATTTTCAGCTCAATAGCCAAAGACGCAACGTTCGGCTCACCATCTCTAGACATTTACCTCGATATTTACAAATCGATCCTCGATTTAAACCGCTCCAGAGCAGATATCGGGATAACATGATGAATGCTCCCGAACACTGCTTGAAAGAGAATGCAATGAACTTTGAAGATACTCCTGCATTCGATACCAGTAAGCATCGCTTTTGGCACGCTTCGACCGTATCATTTTACGATGGTTTATAGCAAAATCATAAAGCATATCCCATGTAAGTATATGGAATATGCTTTGTGAAGTATGTGTGTTTGCATGATTTTACGAAAATAACTTGCATACCAATAATTTGTTCTTCGTTTAGTAGAAAAGTAATCCTTTTCAATAAGTAATTTTTAATAGTTTGATTGTGAGCAAAATCAGTCGACATATTTCGTAAATATAGGTGTCGCTAGCTCACCGTTTGAGACAATCAACTTATTTTAATGTAGGAGGCCTGACATAAAATAATCTGCAACAAAACAACACAGAAGAGAATGATGCCTTACGTCTTAAACAAATACCTAGTTAAGAACAGACATTTTTGTAGTTGACAGAGACTACTATGGCCACTTGCTCTAAGTATACATATATAATAATTGCCTTACACACACTCACACACAAACACACACGAACCTTTAAGACATTCCTTAGAATTATCTTAATTTTATGCGCCCGATAAGCAAATATTTGACTAAGAGTAGTTTAAAGCTAGTTAAGTAAGTATTTAAGTAATTCTTTTATTTAGTGTAAAGTTCAACTTGTTTTTAAATCACAGTTCTCGCAGTTACATTTGATTGACGCTAACCATCAGTTGAGTGACTTGTTCGTCCCGCTAGCTGTGGCTACATGTTAACACATCTGGATCCTGGAATCTCTAGTTTTCTTTAAAAATACATACAAAAGTAGGTCAGTTTTTCTCATGTAACTTTAGGTATGAGCGTTTGAGCAGGTGTTACTAATGTTCCCTCATAATATCGGTCTCGAAACTTACCAACATTAAGAAGATAAATTGTGCAGTCTCAGTGTTGCCAGGTTGTGTTTACGGAACAATAAGCTATGAAAATAATAAGTATGTACAATGGTTATTGGAAGGACAAACATTTGAATTGCCTTTTTAACCGACTTCAAAACAAAGGGGAGGTTCTCAATTCGTCTTCATTTTTGTATGATTGTTACGCGATCATCCCACCAATTATGAATCGATTTTGACTAACCTTTTTGTGTTTGATAGCCAAGCGGTTTTTAAGATATCAACAAAAGTCTAAAAATAATTAACATGGATGACGAGTTACAGGATTTGAAGTCGGTTTTTAAACTTTGCTTTTATATTATACTCGTACTTACTCTTTTTTATTAATCGTGAGTAAGTGTAGTAGTAATACGTATAAAATTATATTGTCCGTATAGTATTAGGGTCGGTCTCACCACGATTTTTCACCCGCACACGTTTACTTAGGCAGCCTCATTTACAGTTGAAAATCGTATATGATACTTGATGGTAAAATGAGATCGGCGCCTAGAATTACATTTTCTTGCCGTTTGATAGTAATCGTAACAATAACACAGATAAGAATAAGTTAGGTACTCGGTTAAACTGTAGAGAACTAATCTGGCTATTTTAATAATAAAAAAAAATGTGTTGTAGTTGCAAAAAATTTAGAAATCCCTACTCCGGTGAAACTGTTTTCGGTTGTTTTTTCTACCAGTCCTGTTTTTTGTACCTGATCATCACAATACAATTCTTCTAAACTAGGCGTAAACGAAATACTTCTTTTCGTTGATTTCGTGATAATACCGGGCCTTAACACGGACAATTAGACGGTTATAATTAATAGTATACCCGTATAATGCAGCATCACCCCACACGGAGCAATAATGCACTTCAAGTGTAGCTATTTCTGTAGTTCAGTTGTTTTAGTACCAACTTGATACTTCGGGCTATTTGTGTAGTTTATTAAAGCTCTCTAGAAATAACGAGCGAGATTTAAAAGGGTTATTTATGTCGAGTGATCGATACGGCGATTTGGGATGGCGGTCTATTTTCGGTTTGAAACTTGAAAGTGCATCCACATTCGTATTTTTGTTTTGTTTGATTTATTTATTGTCATCTGGTACAATTAACTCAAGAGCTGAAATGAATGGCGACGGGTTCGCCCCCTGTCACATTTGAGACTGAATATCGTCTGTTGAAGCGTGGTTGTTAAATAATACCTCTGTCAGCCTCTTCGGGGGAAAGGCGTGACGATGTTGATTTTTTTATTGATTTCATAAAATGATGGCAAATACGATAGTAGGTATAATGTAATAAAAAGAAATTAATTACAGAATCTTGTAGGTAAATAACAACAACAATGTCGTGTTATTTGATTTCTTAGATCTGCGCTCTTCTGTTTCACCCGTAGTTGAAAAGTAGCTAATATGTTAATCCAGTACCAAGTTGTATTAAAATATGTTCATCCGTTTGAACGTGAAGAAGTAACAAACCGAGTTTCGCACGTATACCTAACATAAGTAGGATTATTAACTAAACTTTTATCAATAGTATTTCTACCAACATAAGTAGGAACGTACAAGACACTACATGTATAAATTATTGTAAAACTTCGCTTAAAATGCGAGAAAGAGCCCTCCGCCATTATATTAAACATTCACTAAGAAAAATATTTACAGCGTCCGTCCCTCCGGACCGCCAACTTAAGAAAAATCACAAAGAACGTCCTTTTTTAATCCAACCATAAACAAAATTAAGGGCAGAAGGGATCGCTTTAGATCAAAGAAGGCTTCAGTCCGTGGCGCCGGCTGCACACTCTCGCCGAGACGCAAAGATCTTACAATACGAACAACGCCATAGAGGCGTCTCACAGCTAAACGTGTTAGGCCACATTTGAAAAATTAAAATTAAAAAAGTTTTACTAGTGCAAAAAGCAACAACATTGAAGTAGGTATAAGTAAACATAAAATTAATGGCTCTGTGAGCTGTAGGCCTCGCGGCCGATGTCTGTCCTTCTCTACAAATTGAGAAGGTATTATTTTTATTTTTAAAAAAAATTCTCAGCCATTTTGAAAAATTTCTAATAACCGACTCGACAAAAAAAAACTATAAAATTATTGAATGTACTCACAAAATTTCAAGAGAATCTGTTAAGAAATGCGACCCGTAGTTGAATACAGAGATCCGGACAGAATTCGAATACACGAAAGAATTTTTGTCAAAGCTGAAGCATAGACGCTTTGCTCTCTAACGCTCGCTCAGTCCGTGAGAGATATTTTGCATGAAACTACTAGTTATTTAATTTTGGTTTCCTCACTCGACAAGCCTGTAACGAGACCGCCAAGGAATTACGTAGAATGTATATGTAGGTATAGTCTTTGGATAAAGTGGTTATACATCTAACATGCAAATAGACAGAGCAGTCCTGCAATGGTCAATCATCACATGGATAAGCTCACGCGCGCTTCTATTACTAAACTTGTAGAAATTTACGATGCTTAGTTAGTTAAGTTTTGCTTTACGCCCAAAGTTAGAATTTGATCGCCGTAGCACGAGTCTCTATTTATTTAAAATATCGTATCAAAGCAAGTCTATGCTTCAAGGTGTCGGGCGATCTCGGCGAGAGTGTACAGTCAGGTTGTTAACGTAATTTCTTGATGTAAGGATGTGCGGTCTAATGTGGGTAGAATTGGATTGTCGATGCGTTTTTCTTTGAAAAATATTTATTTTTGGCTTTTACCTCTTTTCTGTCTACTGGAAATTTGTTGGGAGTTTCTGAAAACTTCTGTAATCACATTCTCATCAACCATTTTCCCCATTTTCTTTTCGCTGCTGGGTATAAAGGTTCTGTTCGCTTTTACAAAAATAAAACACACCTCACAGACAACATAATGTTCTTTTACAAGGGAGAAAGTGTTGGTAACTCGACGGACATTACAATTATCAATTTAAAGCTTTATTCGATGATTTTTTATTGTGATACTATTTTTTGCTTCTATAAATAAAATATCAATACAACCAAAATCATACGAGCAGTAACTAATGATATCAAATGAAATCGAATTTGAACTGAACTGATTTTCAAGTTGCGCATTACTCGCAAATATTATCTCAACTTGATGCAAAAACCACACTCCCCTACTAATCTGCCAAGTTACCTCCAGCGTTGACAGGTAATAACTCCGGTAGAGTGCAAACCCTGAATTTAATAAAGTCATCCATCAAGAGCTGCTCCATCTTCAGTGTATCGATGAAACGTCAACTTCGGACGGGACACTCGAGAGAAACTCGGAGGTCTGGAGGAAATATTACTAAAGTTCTCCGTCCACTTACAAGTGCAACGGCTACCTCCTCGCAACGGTAAATAATGAACAATTACAAAAAATACAAAATTATTTATTTTCCACTCAAGCTTACAACATTTGCAACATATGAGTTAATTTCACACGATACTTATTACAAAAATAATTTACTATGATAGTAGCCCCAGCACTAGGTAAACCTATATAATAAAAACAAACCAAAAATAAACTTCTGTCTATGTCTATGTATATGAGACTACCTACGAATGATTACCGAGTGTCTGGAGTGGTACGGTGAAGAATGATAAGTTTGACTGAGAATTGATTTTCAGGTCGACTCACTGAACTTCTGGCGAGCGTTGACCGCATGTGTCAAGCGCGCGGCTCGCTGTACAAAATACGATTTGAATGGAGTTTGTGACACAAGTATTAGATCCATTTTCCATTGATAACACTGCGAGGCGGTCGGGCGCTGAGCTTGTAACTGGATGGAGAGCTTTACTAAGTCAGTGGACGGTGATTTAATATTTCTCGGCGACCTACCTAGCCTAGTCGGTAGAGCGACTGCTTTATAAGCGAGAGGTGGCAGGTTCGATATCTTGCAAGGCGATGTTTGAATATAGAAATTAAATGGATCGGTTTTGTACCTGGGGGTTAGTTGTATTTATGTTTCAATTTTCAAGACATCAAATAAAATAATATGCTTGTTATTTATATTGGTTTAGCACGGCTTGAGTATTCAGCCAACAATTTTCAAAATAACGATAAGTTTGTTCAAACTATGTAATCCAACAACAGGCCAACCTCCAAAATGTTGAAACTATCAACTACCGCGCCGCAGCTCGCATAGTTCACTATATTAATCATCAGCTAGTTAAACAATACAAAACTGACTACACTCCCATTAACACTACAATACAATACAATACAAATACAAAAGCCGCAGTGGCTGGTTCACGCCACAACAAAGGCTACAATGGGTGCTCTGTCTACTAATTACTGAACTGTAGAGCTTGTTTCTACACTAATCTAGGTTAAGTACTAAATAAAGAAGATTTTTATCTTTGTTTATTCTTAACAAGCTAGGTGTTTGACCACAGCTTTACTTGATGTTAACTGACGGTGTGATCAAAGAACTAACGCCAGTCCATGTTGGGAACTGACTAATACGATGCTGCGGAGAGTCATCTACGGGAACACTCCGTTTAAGGGCGGGTTTTGTCAGACGGTTGGTTAACGTAACATACATACATACGTATGTCAAATAATAATGATTATGCCCATTAAAAACAATTCAAAAAGCGGTCGTCAAATTGATTTTACATTTAATGAAGTCCCTAAGAAAGGAAGCGCAGGTGCTTGTAACACAGAGTTTTCCCTAACCTAGCGCAGGCACCTGAACGTAAATATTCTACTTATGTATTAACGTAGCCAATATCGTAATAAGTTAGTGTAGTAGCAATTGTTAAAAATATGTAATCTGATACAATAAATAATACTTTGAAAAAAAAATTTGGTTAGTTTTGTTTCAAGAATTAGTAATGTTTGACGTTTGTTTGGGAATAAATGACGCTAACTAGGACGCTAACTAACTAGGACAAAAAATATGATAGCCTATAGTTGGAGAAGGCTCGCCTCTCAAGCCAGAGGGAGTGGGTTCGGTCCCAGCCGAAGGCACGCATCAATTCGCTCATGAACATATACATTTATGCGTATCTAATGTTATCCTAACCTGCTATAAAACTGGAGCCCGGTGTATGGCGACAGGTTCGCCCTCTATCTCACTTGGAACTAAATATCGTCCGGCGAAGTGTGGGCTTACGATAGTTAACGCGGATACTACCTTTTGTGGAGGTGAATCAAACAACCCGCCCTAAATGTTAACGATAAGCCAGTTACAGCCAGCCAATCACAGAAAGCAGGTAAAATCGTCCACAAATTGAAATAATCTCATTCGAATTAATAAATTAAATAATCTTTGTAATGGGATGACATTTACATTAATTTATTAAGAGGCTCTTGGGGGAGAAGAGGGCTATTCAGGACATTTATACTTGTCCAATAAATGTTACCGACTTCTGACACGGTGTTGGGCTTGGTAATGGTTGAAACTAATTTTAAATAGTCTTGTAACGATACTGAGGACCTTTGATAACTTCTGAGACGGAAATAAATTCAATTGAGATTAAAATACGTTATACTACTTAACTTGGAAAACTGAAACGTACCAATTTTTTTTATCATTAATGCTAAAATTATACGCGAATTAAAACTTTAGAATATTAAATGTAAATGTTTATTAAATATTTTATGTAAAACTAGATACTTTTTTAAGACAGAGTGTTATTATATAGCGATGATAGCCTAGTTAGAGAAGGCTCGCCTCCCAAACCAGAGGGAGCGGGCTCGATCCCAGCCAACAGCACGCACCAATTGGTTCACTGTGTGAACATATGTGCGTATTGTATATCATCTGCTACATTAATGGAGCCCGGTGTATGGCGACAGACTCGCCCCCTGTCATTTTTGGGACTGAATATCGTGCGACGAAGTGTTGGTGTCGCACACCTCTGCCGGCCCCTTCAGGGGAAAGGCGTGAGGATATGCTATGTTTTGTTATGTTTTATAGGGGGAAACTTACTTGAATACATTTTTTTTGTGTTCTCAGTACTCTTTCTATTCATTTCCATTATCTCATATAAACATTTTGTTCCATAACATAAAAAATATTCCCGACTGTAACACAAAATTGTGAGGTGCTATTTCTCAACTACAAGAGTACCTACAGCGAGCGGACGCAGCAGATTTTTCACTGCAAGAACGATGTACCAATCTAAAATTCTACAAGAAGATAAGATAAAAAGAGGACAAAATATGATGAAAGTCCCCAATCTGAGGTCGCTGGTGTCGGCAAATATCAACAAAATCCAATATCTCATAACCGGTACGCAGTCGCAGGTGCGTCCGTGGACGGCCTCTGACGTGCCGAGAGGAAGATGTGTCATCTCTACTCACACAACAATAATCAGTTTCCGTTTTGGTTTCAGAATAGTGCCTTTACTTGTTGTGTTTTATGGGAAAAAAACTGCGCGTTGAATGTTGTAAGAAATATGTGGCATAAATTGCACAGCTATCTCCAAGCGTAACATCAAAATCCGCTCAGCTCCATACTATGTTTTCAAATTTGAACTAAAAAATTACTGATTTATACTTATCTTGCCTGACTATACCAGCATGCAATATTTGACAGATGTTCCATTAACAGAACTAAACGTTATGTCAGTTCTCTCTCCAACTTAAACGAGCTACCATCCCCGATCACACGTTCCCGTAAATATTTAAAAAAATAACTTTAATATGAAACATGTCATCGTACCGCATCTCCCCATTTTATTTTATACCGTGTCATATTATCGTGCGTTCGGTCCGCGTGCATTATGTATGAACGGGCCGTTCGCCGCACGTGCGTCGTGCGGACTCTCTATAATTTGTCTGACGTATTGTTTTATGGGACGCAGGGCTTTAATAAGGGTTCAAAGGTATTCTATTTTTTAAGAAAGTACCTAAATAATATTTATTGTGTTTTTTTTAAATGTCTGTTTCTTTGTCAGTCTCTTGGTTTTTTAATCCTCTGTCAAATTAAGAGAGAAGTATTGAAAGATGATGATTATGATGATGACGTCATCATCATCATCAGCCTTAGATTACCTACTGACTTCTAGATAAGGCATTTGTTTCTTTTTGCGAATTTCTATAATCTCTACTGTGAAATGAAAGAAAGTAGCGTAGTAGTAGGTACTTAATAAACAAACGCTACAAATACTGAAGAAACAGCAAAATAAAATAACAAATAAATTGCGTTCCGAAATTATGCCCTCATCAGAAAAATAACCGCAATTTATTATCTGACCCTATTCCGAACATAACAAGGTTGACCTGAATCACTCCGGAATAGCGCCTCGCTCCGAAATTATCAGATAAAATTAGAGAGGCTCTCTAAAAAATGGGAAATTATTCTCCGTCCCGGAAACGCACCGAAATGTCCCTTAACTGGAACGAATTATAGGTCTTTCAGTTGAGTGAACTGAAAGAATGGACGCACTAAAAAGTAGGGACCGAATAACCTATTTTTTTTCCAACATCCAAAAAGGAGTATGTTTTATGTTCGTCTGAATATATATATTTTTTGTGTTTGTTCATCGATATATTTGCCAATTGTTTCTATTTAGGAATTGAAATACTGTATTGTAGATTGTAGTAGACTGATATCTTTTCATCCTCAATATTTACCGATACTATATCGTGTCAACTTTGCGGGTTGAACACTTAAAAAATAATATAAAAAAAACGTTCTAAAATATTCTTATCGTTTGTTCATTAACCGTTTTATAGAAAACGAAGATTAAAATTAAATTTCAATATGCTTTAAATATTCTTGTAAAACGTGTGCACATTAACCCCTCACTAACATATGTTGTATAGCGTCAGAATAGTAATACAACGTATAGTAGCGCTGACACCGTAGCTTGACTAGGTGTTCACAGCCGATCATTGACGCTAAGTAACGGATGACACGGTCAGTCCTAGGATGGGTGACAGCAGGTGGCATTTACAACTGAGCGTTTCCGTGACTCGGATACCACCTTAAATAGTAGGCCCTGGTTGTTTGTTCTATGACAACAACCTTTAAGCCTTGTTCTGACGCCCGATGGGCACTGACCATCGAGCGGCCTAGAAACTCTGACATAAGCGGTAATAGACACTCGGCCTATACGAACCTGAATGCTTATAAATAAATAGCGTTTTTTCTTTTTTTTTACACATTTTTGACACGATTAAAAAAGCCAAAACACCATATACCTATTTCGAAGCTATACAACGTTTATTAGTAAGCGGGTAACGTTTTAACCTGATAAAAATATCAGGGGAACCGCAACCGTGAAGACTGTACCACTTTCGGTCTCTGGCTGAAATAAGTCGTCCTTGTTATGGCAACGGTGACTGGCTGACAATTGTCGTTGACGCCTTCTCTCTGGACCGAGGCCTTACATTTTAAAGGCTTTTTACGAGCTTCTAAAATAACGGTTACTTTGAGGCCTTGAAACGAAAGGCAATGGGTGCAAATGACCAGGACCACTTATTCCGCTCTTGGCTGTTGTTCCTGGGCCAAAATTAACAGGTAAATATATTTGTAGATCTAGATTTTGTATCTTTAGTCGAACACCATATCTTAGGATTTCATGACTAGACTTTACACTCGTAGACTAAAAAAAATTACCATTTTTATCATATCGCAGCAGACCGTCACACATCAGGAGAAATATGATCAAGCATTAGACTCTGGTCATAAAACGAACAACTAAAACGAGAGATGACCTCATCATCCCCTATAAAACCATACATACTCGTATTCACGAAGCCAGGCATGTATCTACAACAGTTACGAAAATACTCCTGTATTCCATTTCATTATACTTCGGCTACATTAGCGACCTTCGGTGATAATTCAGCCTATCGCGACAAGTGTAGCCGGTTAGATCGTCACTCGGCGATATATCGGGCGATTTATCACCCACGTCAACTCCGCAAAAAGACGACGAGTTGACCGCTAATGTATACAACAACATCACCGATAAACGATACCGATGACTTTAGCGCGAACACGAAGTATCGCGCGCTAATGTAGCCGTAACATTACGGATATACTCTTGTATTCCATTTCATTTCACAAGGTATGGCAGTCAAACGCATGCCTAAATAAACAGCAGCAAGGCACACGTCTGTCAGAGACTGTCAGGAACTATTTACTCTGCCATAATATCACCATGCTTTGAACCGGGTTACGGTTCGTAGAGAAGGGACCACGGGGTCCTAAAACATCTTACAGAAACACTCCAACAACACGACGAGTCTACATGTATAGTGTAACTAGAACGACAATGGTAATCATTTAGATATAGCGGTATAATCATTAATACCGCTTTTGAAATCTTGTTTGGACAAAAAAACAGCTTACTTGATTATTGACAATTAATTTCATTTTTAACCGACTACTTCCTAAAAAGAGGAGGGTTTCAATTCGCCTGTATATTCGT
Organism: Peribatodes rhomboidaria; assembly: GCA_911728515.1. Classification (NCBI taxonomy): domain Eukaryota; kingdom Metazoa; phylum Arthropoda; class Insecta; order Lepidoptera; family Geometridae; genus Peribatodes; species Peribatodes rhomboidaria. The sequence continues at coordinate 396,814 of OU452184.1, read as the reverse complement.
ATTTACATTTGTACATTTATGTACTATTACTCCGCAAATTGTGAATCGATTTTAATGATTCTTTCTTTGTTTGGTACATCAAACTTTAGATAGTCCCGTATGAGTTTTATCGAAACCGGGGTACAGTTTTGAAAATTTAAGCAAAAATCTAAAATTTGTTTACATAAAGATGGCCTGACGGGAAGCTGATTTTTTAAACTATGCTTTTTATATTATACTTAAAAAACGGAAGATGTTTTGAAGCACAAAATTAAATAAACCCAAAAGGTACAGTGTTCGCTGTCGATTAAGTACAATTAAACTTATCGTTATGCAATACATTGCTTGTAAACAATCGTCAAGCCATATCAGAGGCCTGCGAGCGGCCTAAAAATTCTGACCGAATTTCTAGGCCGAATAAGTTCTGAATCTATACTATAGCACACTGGCCTATACGAACTTGCTTTTGCTATAATGATCTCATCATAAGACTGTAATTGACCAAAAATGTTATATTTTATAAAATTTTAATGATACAAAACTGTCAAAATTCTTTGAAATAGGTATACATAGCATCTTAATTTTTATAAACGTGTCTACATTTCAAATGTGTATAATATATACGTATGATATATATGTGTATAACATATACGTATACGTATGATACACCGTTTAAAGTTACGTATGCAAAATGTGTACGAAAGTAACAACCCACCTTGTTAAAATACAAATTGACGAAAGGGGAGTTTCAAATATTCTAAGAAACGTTATCTTTGTATATTTTGGTACTAAATACTCACGAAGACTTATAAAAATACACATAAATATTTACTTACTCATTTTACTCATTTTATTCCTATCCGTGCAACTAAACTTTTTACACTATTATCACACTAATATAAAAGGCGAAAGTTTGTGGAAGTGTGTTAGTGTGTTTTTTTTTTTATGTAGAATAGGTCGGCGTTTGACCACCAACTCGCCTGATGTTAAGCGACGTTGTGGTCTAAGATGGAGCACGACGACCTATAAGCTACTTATTCACTCTAGCCTTGAAGTTTTGTGGAGTGAAGAAGTACAAAGACGGCAGTTGAGTGAGGCGCTACAAATGCGCTACTGCTCAGACCCGTCTTCAGATACGGTTACACCGGACTACATCCTGAAACACGACTAGGTCATTTCATGCCATGGCTTGGTACGGTGGGTGGTAACTAGCCACGGCCGAATCCTCCCACCAGAGTTTGCGTGTAGGGAATCAGAATAAAGTACACTCCTACGGACGTGGGTAGCTCAGCCCCCAAAGTGTGTTTGTTACGTCTTCTCGCTCCGACGGATAGACGGATTTTAATGAAACTTGGTATCGAGGTAGCTCATACCTTGGATTACACAAAGGCTACTTTTTAACCGCGGGGTGCAGCTAGTAGTTTATAAAATGATGTAACTAAATTTCTGTAAGGCGACATATATGCATCGTATATTATACGAAAACGCGATATAATAATACTAAGAAATTTGCAACTACCTAATGGCGCACCAAAGTCTAGGCCATAATGTTAAGACGCTAGCTTTTATCGGTGATTCCAAAAAATCTCTAAAACCGTAACGAGCTCGAAAGTTCCCGACATTCAATTTGTCTAGAGAACACCGCCGGCCCGTAATAAGAAAGACACGTGTTCCGCAAGTTTCCGCCGCAGAAGGCGGAAAAGTCGTGAAAACTCCGGTTGTATGTCTTCGACTTCGTGTCAAGTGATTTCTCTTTGGTTCCGAGCTCGCGGCGTTCCGTTCTACCGAGTTTCGATTTGAATATCATTTAGAGTTTCATTGTTTGCGCCTCGTTTCCGGTTTTTGAAAATAGTTTAGTGATTTTATGGGAACACGCTTTAAAGCTGCATTGTGGGAGAAAGCTTAAAAGCTTTAACATTTTTTTGTCACTTTATATTTTTGTAACTTTTTTAACTATAAATTTTTGTTTTTAACCATATATTTTAGTGACATTTTAATAGGATAAGTTGACCATTAATTTATTTTTATTTTATCTTATTAAATTTATTGGACTTTTTTATTTTTATTGTGATGAATTTTAAATGTTGCACGTGTGGACTCTGTCTGAAATAAATTATTTATGACTTTAATTTTTGATAATTAACTCACTTGCTCGTCTGTATGTTTTTGTTTGTCTTCAGCACATATTTTTAAAAAACCTTTCTGTTGAGCTAGAGACTCAAAACTTTAAATTAAGCCCAGAGCTATATAACAACGAATAGAAACTTGCTGATTGTATTATCAAACTTTTTCTTAAGTATTGTATTTTGCTTTTCATAACTGAAACAGCATGAACAAAACAAAGTTAAAAAGAAAACTGGTTTTTATTAGATTCTAATCCAGACCACGCGATCACCCGCCACATATCACCAAAAAGATTAACTAATTAATTCAAAAGTTTTCTTCCGCTGCGGCACACCGGTCGATTGTCTAGCCGACACGACTCGACGTAATTACGCCACCTGTTACGGCGATCATCTCCCAGGTACCCAGACCGGAAGTGAACCAAGTTAGGACATTAAACTCTCGTTACCGGATATGTCTACAAGCGTTAGCTAGCTAAGTCAATTCGTAAGGAGCTCGTTTACAAGTTTAATATTGATCTAGATATATATAGATGTGTAGGATGTATATAGATACTTCTTATGTAAATTAAGATCAAATTAATATAAACGATGGACATATTCTAGGATATCATTTAAATCATCATTTAGAGTAACTTTTGCTATGGGGCCAACCGCGAAAAAATCAGCTGTTCCATACAAAAAGTTCATTCCATGTTCTAAAATGTATGGAGCAGCTGTTTTATTTTCTCGATTTTAGAGTTGGCCCCATAGTAAAAGTTAGTCATACACTGTGTAGATAGGGATAATTAAATTGATCCTTTTTAATTTTCTTTCTCATGTGACAAATCGTAAAGTGTACTATTTTACTACCGTTTTTTTATTTTGGTACAAGAGGTACTATTTTTGTATGGCACAGGAGGCAAACTGGATGGTAAGCAATTACTGTCGCCCATGGCTACCTGCATCACAGATACGTGAATAGAATTAAATAGTTTAATCATTCAGATTAACTATTTATTTCTTCTTGTAAATTTTTTTCACAGTGTAGATATATGCTGCTGAAAGAGAAAATAAACTTACCAAGTATTGTAGACAGACATGGCAAACTTACCTGTAAAAGAAATAAAATAATGAAACACTAGGAATAAGGAACAAAATCGTACCACGTAATGTTCGGAAGTATATCAATGGTGAATTTTATCAACTGCACTGAAGGTTCAAATGTGGCAACTTTTCCTGAACCTTCGACTCGCATTCAATATCTATCCACTATTACAATAATATTATAAACTAGCTGCTACCCACGGTTTCACCCGTGGCCCCACAAAAACCATTATTTTTTTAGGATAAAAGGTACCCTATGTCCTTTTCCGTTCCCCGACAACGTATATGCAAAATTTCATCAGGAATTTTAGTGAAAGCGTTACAAACAAATAAACTAATGGCTATGTAAGCTAGAGACCTCGCGAACGGCGTCTGTTCTCTACAGGAGGGCTATTCCTACGCGTGAGATGAGATGAGATTTTATCTTGGTCACTCTCACACTTATGACGTTTCAAACGAGAGCAACAAGAACGCAAAAAGCTGAGATGAAAATCTCTAATCTCAGAATATGGTCTCTACAGGTCGCATTCGAGATTCGGATATGCGAAAGCATGTTTGTTTAAGCTGAAGCAGAGACGCTTTGCTCGCTAATGCTCGACAAACAAACAAACGAAGAAACTGACTTTCGTATTTATAATATTAGTTAAGAATTCGAGTATCGGTCTGTCTCTTTGTTAAATGATCTGTTCAGGATTAAAAACTTTACTTTTTAACTTTTTTTTTACTTTTTTTATATGTATGTGAGCATTGTGTGGGGTTACACATAATACTTTCTTCTACAAAAACAGGGAAAACCCCAAAACTTCCGGGTAAAACAGCAGGGCGCAGCTTGTATTTCCATAAACCGTCAATACAAAGACGCCGCTCTTCCTTTGTCCGGCAGCGCCACGTGATAAGGCTGGCCAATATGGTGCCGAAGGTTCAAAATAAGGGACATATTTTGTGAACTTTTACACGCTTTAGTGGAGAACCCCGAGAACTTGTGATGCAAGAATGAATATACGCTGACATGTGTTGGAAAATATGGGACCTTATATTAAAGATATTCGTTGTAGAGATTACGTAAAATAATCTCTACATAGCATAAAACAAAGTTGCTTTCCGCGTCTGTCCCTCTTTCTGTCTGTATATCCACTAACTCCTCTAAAACATGTGCCGTGGGAAGCCAAGCCAAAGTTCAAAAATTTAACCATACGTATATTTATATATATATATTAGCTGTCACCCCGCAACTTCGTTTGCGTTTATTATTTATATATGTATATGTGAGCTATCCTATCTGTTAAGTTAGATCGAACTGCACACGGTGTGCAAATTTGATTGAAATCGGTTAAGTAGTTTAGGAGTCTATAGCGGACAAACAACGTGACACGTAATTTATATATATTAAGATTTAAAACTAATTTTTACGTTTACTTGTTTGTCCCGCTTAACATGTGTTTTATTTTATACTAGCTTCTGCCCGCGGCTTCGCCCGCGTGGCTTACAAGACATTAATTACGTTTTAATCTTTAGAAATAAATATTATAAGCGGTCACACTCGCTCTCAATTGAAAACACAAACTGACAATATCCCAAACAGAGCAATAAGAACGAAGTTCTTTAGTTCACCAAACTATCTATTGAATGAGAATAGTAGTAGTAGTATGGTATCAACAGAGCTTAAAGCGTGTGTGAAAAGATAAAAATTAGGAGACAACCAAAAGTAGATAATTGATAATTAATATTGTTTACAACGAAAACCTACCTCAGTTTTTTTTGTAAACCATATTTTTTTCTTTTTAAAAACACCAGGCTGTTCATTGAGCTTACTCTGGAGCAGGCTACGAATAACTAACCGTGTGAAAAGCAATATAGTAAATTTTGAGTTTGGCTTGAGATTCATTTATGGTCATTGCAAAGCAGACTTTAAGGGGAAACTGCACTCTTTTTAGCTCGAAGGTGTAGTTCGATGGTGTTAGAGATATTAGACGAATCCTCAGCTGAGGATATACAGACTCATTCGGAAACCGCACCAGTCAGTATGGTGGCAGACCTTTAGTTAAGACCTTCGAAGCAAAGGCAACCCGTATTGTAGGTTTTGGTCTTCCTAATACTAATAGCAGCTTCTTCTATTGACTTTGTCTATTTTTACTAAATACTTCTTCTAAGATCAGACAGACACTAATTATACATTTCATCTCCTAGCTCATCTACTTGATCTCTATTGACAGATATCTCTCCACTTGCCGTTTGTAATCTTCTGACAGGCTTGGACTTAAATCTTGTATTTTTCCCGTACTGATTAAGTAGGTTTGAAATTTGATAGAATGTCAGCAATATAGTTCACATATTTTACACGAAGATTCATATGAAAATTCAATGATAGCTTCGTATTTAATGTCATCTGCTACATGACTGGAGCCCGGTGTACGTATGGCGATAGGCTCACTACTTATTACATTTTGGACTGAATATCGTCCGGCAAAGTGAGGGTGTTGTAATACACCTTTTAGGGTAAAGGCGTGACGTTTTACCTACTATACGTAGCTACTACCGTTATCTAGATCTGTACCAAATTCCAAGTTGCTGGCTATTACAGTTTCCAAGATAATCAGCTCACAGACATACAGACAGACAGACATCGGAGTTTCATGATAAGGTTCCTTTCATCATTTTAGTACGGAACCCTAAGAATGATAACAGCGTCGTTTGTAGTGGGTTAATAACTTTCTCAACATAGTTTTCGGAGTAAAAAGAAGCCCTATTAGACTCTGTCGGTGGATGATGATGATGATGATTTTGGAAAAACTGTGATACACGTGTCTCATAATTTTAATTGAAGAGTATTCGTACCAATTTTTGAGTCAATCGACCCAGAGAATAAAAAGTTTCATAGAGATTTGAACCCCCCATTTCCCCCCCTTAGGGGTAGTATTTCGAAAAATCCTTTCTTAGTGGATGCAGAATACAGAATACAGAATACAGAATACTTTATTGTGACAATGTACATAGACAGACAGAAGAGGAAGACACATATTAGACACACAAAATACACAAGCACATTGTCACAGAACCGGCCCCAACTCAGCGTGTTGCTGATTGTACACAACCAGCGCTGGTTTTCTGTTGGGCCCGGCAAGTGACGTCACGCACGAAAAGTGTGCGCATATATATATTATATATATATATGTCATATAAAAACTACACATTAAAAATCAAAACAAAATAACAAACAAATATTCAAAATAGATAAAAAAACATGACACAAAAATAATATTAATAAAGACCAATAAACAACAACTAAAAAAACATTATTAACTATTACTACAAAGAAAAATAAATACAAGGATTCAACTACTAATGCCATAAACTTTAAATTTATTTAAATTGCACTGGTGTCGTTTCTTTGACATTCCTCACGCTTTTGGTGCAAATAAATGAATTTTCTAAGTTTTGATCTGAAACCACAAATACTTTGCAGGTTCCTAATAGGCGGTGGAATATTATTCCAACACTTTGTCGCCGCATATCGGAAGCTCCCTCTAAAGGCAGCTGAGCTATGTCGCTCCGTCCTAAGCTGCGACAACTTGGAGCAAGCGCGGGGCAAGTGAGAGCTAACACTCGATTTCCAGGACAGCTTGTCATATAAATAGGTCGGTGTTTTGTACTTAACGACACCAAATAGAAGGCATGCCAAGTGTAGCTTGCGGCGGTGCATCATCTTTAAGAGACCATGTCTGTTCAAATATGGCGTTACATGTGACCTGAACGGAATTTCAAAGCAGAAACGGGCACAAGCGTTCTGAACTCTTTGTATTACCTTTTTTGTTTTCGCAAGTAGACGCGGACCATAGACCATGTCCATGTAGTTTAATTTAGACAAAATAAGTGATTCTGCAAGTTGGATACGTAACTCCTCCTTCAAATACGGCCTCATTTTATATAAAACTTTCAGTTTATAGAAGCAGTTTCTCACACAGTTTACGATATGTTTATCGTATCGCAGTTCACAGTCCATTAGCAGGCCGAGGTTTCGCGCTTCGTATACACGCTCGATGGGTTCACCCATAAGCGACACACTTGTAGATTGACTGAGTTTAACTAACTGATGCTTACTACCAAAAATAATATATTTGGTTTTAACAGGGTTAAGCAATAGACAGTTCTCAGAGGCCCAAGTGGCTATTCTCGCGAGATCCTCGTTTAATTTGGTTACAGCTGTATCAACGTCACACGGCTTGCATGAAATGTAAACTTGTATATCATCAGCGTAAATATGAAAATGGCAATGATGTATATGAGATATAATGTCAGCAGAATACAACGCAAAAAGGATAGGTCCCGCAATAGACCCCTGGGGGACACCTCTTTGAACCGGTTGCTTGTCAGTTATGAGCGAAGAACCATCTGTGCGATTAATCTTTACAGACTGGAAACGATTACTAAGATAACTATTGAACCATTGTATAGCTTTGCTATCAAAACCGTAATAGCGTAATTTAGATAAGAGGATATTTAAATTTAAAGAATCGAATGCTTTGGAAAAATCCAATAACACCAAGAACGTACACATGCCTTTGTCTTGTGCACTGAGTATATTGTCAGTGACATCAAGCAAAGTTGTTGTAGTACTGCGGCCTTTCCTAAATCCTGATTGGAATTCTGGCAAAATACCATTAATTTCAATAAACTCTGTTAATTGCATACATACAGCTTTTTCTAAGATCTTAGACATGCAGGGCAAGATACTTATAGGTCTAAGATCTTTTAATTCAGCTGGGTTATCATGTTTTGGCAAAGGTCGAACTATTGCGTGTTTCCAAATGTCGGGAAACGTGCTACTTTCAATAGAGGTATTAATGAGAGCTTGTATACACTCTATCGTATACGGAAACGTCATGATTAGCATGTCCAAACTAATACCATCGCAACCTTCAGCATTCGATTTTAAGCTGCGAATAATTTTAATAAGTCGATCTAGACTAACTTGCTCAATGTGGAAAACAGCCTTACTATACCTGTGATGTTCAAAATACGTAAGATGTGATATAGTAGTATTGGAGGTCCCTGGTATACTTAAAAAGTAATCATTTAACACATTAGGGTCATTAAAAAATAATGGTAACTCAATATCACTTTTATTTAGCAAGGTATTTTTTATATTTTTCCACAGGAGCTTAGGGTTACGTATATTGTTATTTATGTTATGTTTGAAATATGCTATCTTCTCATTATAAAGCGCTTTGTTAACCGTCGATTTTAAGCTTTTGTAGTAGTCTTTCTTTATCTCAGATCCAGTACTATGGTAAACCGCGGCAGCCTCATCACGTAGCCTCATCATGTGTTTTATAGTGTGAGTAATCCAAGGGTAGGAGCGATCTTTAATCACTACTGATGTGACTGGCGCATGAAGATCAAAAATAGTTATAACGCATTGGTTAAAAGCTGTCAACATTTCATCAACATCGGTGAGCTGAGATATAAGATCCCATCTAACGTTCTGTAGATCAATATTGAAATTGTCTATACAAATATATTTTTTAGGCCTGTAAGTAATTTTTCGAGGTAAGGTTTTTATACGCCTAATATTGAATTCGCATACTACAAGACAGTGACCAGTCAAATTCCCTACGAGATCTAATGTTGTCCCAGAAGTACGCAAGTCTGTGCAAACCAAATCAATTAAAGTTCTACTATTTTCGGTATAATGGGTAGGTTCAGTCACCACTTGTTCCAAATTAAAACACGTTAGGAAAGATAACAACTTAATAGTAAAGCTGTCGGTTGTATTTAAATAATTAATATTAAAATCACCCAAGAATATTAAATTATCGTATTTAGGACTCGAACTGACGGAGTCCGTAATAGCGTCAAAAAATAAATCTACATTAATCCAATGCGGTCTATAACCCGTGCCGATCAAAAGCCTTCTTCCGTTCAGAGCCACAGTAATCCACATTTGTTCAACTGCAGCACGCTGTGGATCCACCGGGTGTCGCCAAGTACGCACGGTGACTCCCTGCTTCACGTAAAAACCTACTCCACCGCCGCGCGACCGGAATTCGCGTGAGCGTGGCGTGTGCCTCAATCGGTACCCTGGAATTTTAGGGGCGCGCCCTTCTTCCCCGGCGTGGATCCAAGTCTCATTAATTGCCAAAATGTCTACACCACTCCGAGTAACTGACGCAATAATATTGTCATGATTAGTGCCTAAGGAACCCGCATTGTATAGTCCAACTTTAAGATATCTAGGAACCATTAATATACACGAGTATAAAATCTAAAGAAAATTACCAAACACACTGTGTACAAATGGAAGGTCATCACACCATTGCAATTATGATAACAATACAACAATTTAATATTGTTTTGAAAATTAATTCTTACATACATTGACTTTATTTTGAAAGTTATTATTGCTACAGCTTCGATATAACTTACAAATTTAATAATTACTAGTCTTAAATCGGATGGTTTTCTTTTTTCGAAGGTTAAATAGATTGTGTAGTTGTAGTGTACGTATTCAGGTTTAATTGATAAATATAATTCTATAAAATAACATATTAATTTAACATTACTCGAGAAAATACCCATCCAATTAACTATTGTACAGCAAAAATATTTTTCAAGTCGAGCTCCGACCGCACTCGGATAGCTACCTTGCCCGTCTCTCGACGCACGAAAATACGTCCGTCCTTGGTCCAAGCATATTTCCAACTGTTGGCATGGGCTTGCTCGCGCGCCTTGAAAAAAATCATTTTATTTTGCTTAGAGAGGCGTTCGTTGATATAAAATCTTGTTGGAGCGGCGGTTAGACCCATGCCGGTCGTAGTAGCGCCACGGCGAACGCGCGCGCTCTGCAGAAAGGCGTCGCGGAGCTGGCGGCGCGCCAGACGCACGACTATCGGCCGCGGCCGCAGTGTCGTCCCAGACTCACCGCCAGAGGGCGCACGGCGCACGCCCGCTCGCTCCACCGAAACAAAATCTCGTTCCTCGTAGGAAACTCCCAGTTTCTCTGCAATGAGGCTCACCAGATGAAACATGTTCTCGCCTTGCTCCTCTGGAATTCCGCTGACTTCAACATCATTGCAGAATAACTCCTGGTCCCGCTCGTTAATTTGTAACTTCAGCTGCTCAATAGTTGAGAGTAGAGCGCCTTCATCCGGACTCGAATGTAGTTTGGCACATTTAGTCTCCAGGCTGTCCAGACGTACCTCCATGTCATCTATTCGTCCACCGAAAGCTTCCACAGCGCTGCGAACCACGCTAAGATCATCTCGCAGAGTAGCAAATTCATTTCGAAACGACTGCATGTCGCGACGCATTAATTTAATTTCCTTCAATAACTCCGCGGAAGCGGCAAGCGCAGGATCGTATTCTTGTGTGGCAGCGGCGTAATCCGCACGTTCACTCCGTACGGGGTTTTCAGAGTTATCTTTGCGGGCTGTTCTCGCCTTACAGTCCGGGCATACCCAAGTCGAAGTAGCCTGGGCATCATGTGGAATTTTCACACACGCTTTGTGGTAAAAATTGACGCACTTAGTGCATTTCACTCCCTCAGCCGCATTCGCGAAGCGACCGCACCCATTGCATTTCTTCGACATTTTTTCTACCAAGGATGCCGTAGATCAGAACCCAAACCAGAGCGGTGTTTATTAGTAGTTACGAATGCAACCGCTAGATGGCGTTAAACTTAATTTATGGCAACGTTCGTCGCTAAAATGGTATGCAGTACACTACCCACTTAGTAAAATCAACAAACTTTACTTTGTATGAATCAGCACTCAATAATTAGTAGATTATTTAACAATCCCGTGGCGCCACTGGTCACCAACACTCACACAGCCGCTTTACAGTATTCTTAACTCAATACAATCACAATTGAAGCGCTATCTGCCGGATTTATATTTTTTAATGTCAACAAAAGTACTCGCACGCAACCACTAAGTTACCGTCCGTGACGTCACTTCATGCCTACACTGTACAAAGAACATATCCTCCAAATTTCATGTTTCTAGGACCAGCGGTTTAGGCTGTGCGTTGATATATCAGTCAGTCAGTCAGTCAGGACTTTGAATTTTATATATATAGATTGCACTAATTTATCTAATTGATTACTAATGATGTTTTACTAATAACTCTGTTAGCAGAAGACGTCGCGTCGCAAAAACGTAAAAAAAAACCTTTCTCTGCCATTTTTTAATATTCCAAGGTATACTGAATTGGCAAAAAAAAACTGTAATAGTACAATTATTATTATTGAACCTTCTCACAAAATTTCACGAGAATTGGATGAGAAAAGCGACCCGTAGACGAGAAAATAGTCAAACTTCCAGTAATTCAAAAGGATTTTTGCCTAAGCTGAAACGGAGACGCTTCGTGATTGCTCGGTCAATAAATCGTATTTATAAAACACCACCATCATCCTGAAATAGGAATATTCATACATCAAACAATTGCAACGAAACTCTGACTGAAACCATTTTCTGTAACATTTAATTCCCTCATGTTGGTTTAATGCCATAATTTAAAAAGTTGTACGCGGCATATTCGCAAACGAGCAACTTTGATCACTTCGGCGTTAGTTGAGCGCTCGCTTCTAGAAATATTAAGGAGGTTATTAAGACTTGATGGAGCTCGATTGTTCTTATATCGGTCCAAGTTTTACAGTTTAACTTTGGAGAAAATTGTTTTTAATGCAAGCGAGGTGGTGGAGCTTTGAATAAATAGTTAAAGTAGAAAATATGCTGCTTGTCAGCTACAAATTTAAATGTTGCTTTGGTTATTATTAGACAGGTTCCTAAATTAATACTAATACTACTGGCTCTGTGAGTTGGAGACCTTGCGGCCGTCGTCCGACCTCCCCTACATGGCGCATTTCTCAACCGATTCTCGTGAGACGTTGTGGGCAGGTTTGAAATTTAAATATCGAGCCTACTCACGAAATTTCAATATAATCGGTTAAGAAATGCAACCTGTAGCGGAAGACGGCGATCCGGACAGAATTCAGACATACGAAAGCGTTTTGTCGAAGCTGAAGCAGAGACGCTTCGCTCGCTGACGCTTGCTCGGTCGATTATAAATGCGAAAGTTTGGATGGATGAATGTTTGTTACTCAATCATGCCAGAACGGATCTGGATGAAATTTGGCACAGTGCTATGTAGATTATAGTCTTGAATACCAAATGGCTTACTTTTTAACCACATACGCAGCTAGTAGGTACGTTATATTCAAAACTTTAGATGAATAGTTCAATAGATCTGTTTAATATAGAATAGGTGTTCATTCGGCTACAAATCGCCTGATGGAAAAAAAATTAATGAAAGTATTTATTCATTGTAAATAAAATCATCAAATATAACACAATTTTAGAAGTAAACAAATCTCGAAACTTTGCTACAAAAATTTTCAACTTTTACATTAAAACGTAACTCCAAAATTACGAACAAAAGCCGAACGATTCGCAGAAATACAAAAGGAACAATATTAAAAACAAGCAGTCAAAGTAAATAATAATCATAATATCTGCGATGAGATGATCTCAGCAATTTCATTACAAAAATCTCTCTTTCCGAGGAAACACGCCTCAGCGCTGCTGGAAATACGAGACGCGATATCTCAGGGTAAAGGTGGAGCCACACTGGGCTGCGATTCACGCGCGACGCTTTCAATACGCTTTGTAAGTAAATGTCATTAAAATATCGTCGGTTGGACCTCGAGAAACCACGGTCAAAAATTTGTCGCAAAATTACGTTGAAGTAAAAAAAATAACAAGATCAACAATGTTTTTTTCTTCTTAGCTAGCCAAGAGTGTTAAAATCTAAATGTTTCTCAATGAGCCACAATGTGGCTGCACAAATAACAAGGTATAATGACATTAGAACTGCAAATAGACTCCTTACAAAAAAGTTATTGTCATCACCATTAATGACGTTGAGAAATACTATTTGCGTCTTTTTCAGACTGCTAGAATGCTCCAAAATAGCATAATTAAATATTAGTCATCTAAAGTGCTATGCGATCGCGCCGCGATGTGTATGCAACTAGTGCAACCTCACCTTTAGTATTGTGACGGAGGATATTTATTTTGTTCTTTCATTTAGCTGCCATTATTAATATTTTTACGTTTTTGGGTCAAACTTGATCCTGGAGCTTAACTAATTGTTATTATTTCAATATTAAGACTTGTGCCTTCCTAATATTAAAAAGTTAGGTAAGTACCGACTTAGTTAAAGAAAAATGGTTAAGAGGGCCGCGACGTTCTGAAATTTCCATACAAACGCACTACTGAAATTTCTTGAAAACCGTATTAACCAATTATTTAATGCAGTACCACTTCATTTCTTCCCCTTTTACATTACGTGAAACGTTACTTTTAATACGGTCACGTTACGAAAACATAAGAATATCTAAATTTAATTAAATCTCGCTTTGCAAATGGAAAACGTTGCCCAAAGAGATCAAAGCTTCCCCACATCTTGGGGAAAGTTGGCCATGTCTAGGGGAAACTTGGCCGCGTCTTGGGGAAAAGTTGTGTTGTTGCGGGCCGGGCCGACCGCAGCGCGCTGCCGTGCTTTGGGACTTTTAAATCGAGTTAGGCCCGCAGACCTATTTTTTTGCCCTAGCTCTGTGGTTGCTGGTTGGACCGCTGCGTTTGTCGGGAGATTTAGTGGTCTAGAAGGTTTCCAACCGATAAAAAGGTATATAGCTGCATTTTTTTTGTTTGGATTATCAACCATTCGATCATCATCATCATCGTTCATAATGATCATCATCCGATCCGAATTAAGAGTTAAAGAAATTGATTGGGTACATACTACAAAGAGTACTTACATTACCAAAATTAGAAGTACGAGTATCTTATCGCTAAAACAATCTTTTTCTGGTGACTTTAAATAAAACGAATATTTAAAAAAAAGATAAGTTCCTACAGTATAAGTACCTACAGTATAAGTTTAAAAAAATATATTATTTGAATATAAGTATTATTTTAAAAAGAGTTTAAATTACAAAACTAACCCCCTTCATCACAAGCATGGTGAATTATTATCTTATCTTAAAATATATAAATTACGTGTCACGTTGTTTGTCCGCTATAGACTCCTAAACTACTTAACCGATTTCAATCAAATTTGCACACCGTGTGCAGTTCGATCTAACTTAACAGATAGGATAGCTCACATATACATATAAATAATAAACGCGAACGAAGTCGCAAGGTGACAGCTAGTAATTATAATGATCTTCTAATAGACATCTAAAAGAAAATTAGAAAAGTTTCTCGGAACTAGTAGCGACACCTGTGCAAAAATAGAAGTTTATTATGCTGGGCAACACAACGTTTCATTGTCAACAACCTATTTTGTAAAAACAAATGAAGCTAGTTCCAGCACCACCCGAGAGATGGCGCTATATTAAAATGTTTGGAAAGAATGTTGGTCTGATCGTTTAGTACCCAGTTCAGCTACCCTTATACAGATGGCGCTTCTGTGTAATGTAGGAGGTGCAAAAGAGGTACAAATAAATAACCCAGGCGATTAAAGCCACCCATTTTACACAGATGGTGCTGTATCGTGTCAAGAGGTAATTTAAAAAATATTTAACTAGATGTCGCTAGTTGCGCGGATAGTGTACGCTTCAAGACGGCAATTAAAAAAAAATGCCAGAAATTGGTGCCTTACAGGTCATAGTTTTGCAGCGATAATACTATCGGTATTTTTTCTTTAAAGGTATGACAGATGTAGATTTGCTTCAAATACAAATGAGTAGGTACAAGGGAAACCATTTCAGCATTTTGCATCTGTTGACAGATATAATTTTAACGACCTAATCAAAAGTGCACAGAAATAAGCTGATTTACCTTTAACAGTTGTGGGTCGCGCTCAGCAGCATCCAGCAAGGACTCAGCCTCCGACAGCCACGCCACGAACTTCTCCAGCGAACGGTCGAAGTTCTGCAGCGAAGATACCGCTGAGTGCAGCGCTTTACCGCGCGCAATAATGCTGTAGAAAAATAGTCAAATCAAATCAAATTTCTTTATTTAGCGAATAGTACATAAGCAAGTTGTATACGCTGAGGGCCCCAAACTCGGCGCAGCCGGTATCTTGGGGTCCGATCAAAGCATTACCAAAGTAGAGCGGTCGCGCGAGTGAAAGCATAGTTAGACTCTGTGTGGGTTAGGGTGCTACACAGGCCATATTTTTCCGCAATATTTTGACAACATTTTGCAATAACTGGCCCGGAAATATTTTGAGTGGGGCCCGGCCGTATCATCATACATTTCTAGCAGGGCTGATGATGGCCGGGCTACAGTCCGCAATATTGCCATTATTATTACATTGCCGACTGCAGCCCGGCCATCATCAGCCCTGCTAGAAATGTAAGAATAAATGGCTGGACCACACTCAAAATATTGTCGCAATATTGTCGAGCTAGTATAGCAATAAAAAAAAATAGGCCCGTGTGTGTGTGTGTGTGTATGTCACCCTTAGGTATATGCCAATAATTATATAACTGAGAAGACTATCAAAAGATTCAAATCATTAGAAGGCATCAAAAACCCAAGAAAACATTTCGCTGTACCTACCTACATACTCGTAAATAAGATTGACCACGGTGTTGTTAATAATTTTCCTAAGCTTAAATTATGACATTGCTAAATTTAATTTAGACAGTAGATACAATAAAGATACAATAACGTGAATAGAATATTCAAACAACGCAATATTGTAGGTACCCACAGCATTTTCTACCTGTCGTTTTCAGTTCGTGTTTTACAACAAAGGGTTACAACCCCATTTCAAATTCTTATTTCCTTAATTTAAGGGGAGTCAATTCTCGTGCCTGCTTTACATAAAATTGTTTTAATTGCCCAAGGCAGGGCACGATGAATATGAATGAACGCAGGAATGTTTAATGCCCTCCGTTCGTAATAATCAAACAAAGGTGATTTATTAAATAAGCACGATGTAAATTATGACAGGTAAAGTCTCTGGACAAATGTTATTGCAACGAAGGTGTATTCAATTTTCAGGAATAAGTTTTGGGCAATGGTTAAATGTTATGCGTGTCTTTGCAATGTAGTTGCAGTCCAGTCTAAGAGATGGCGCCAGTTTGAAAGTTATCTACACTTTTCCATAGATGGCGTTAAGAGGAGATTTTTGTGCTTCTACTTTTGAAATAAGGAATAGTCTATATAATTCTGTCTGTAATGTCTGTATACTTGTATTATGAACAGACCGCGTCATTATTTTACTTCAACTTATTTTAGAGCTTAAAACCATAGTTGTTAGAGTAGAAACCACTTCTAATTGGCAGTGTTTTAGTTACTTAGGGCACTCCTAGACGTCCATATTTTGTCTGCATATACCCCGGAAATACTGAAAATATTGACGACTGCAGCCCGGCCATCATCATCCATGCTAGAAATGTACGAATAAACCACTCTCGAAATGTTGCCTCAATATTTCCGAGCCAAAATTGGAGTAAAAATACAGCCCCTCAAGAAGCGCTCTTACTTCCATGAACGTATTGTGAGCACAATTTGCTCCCCTAAGTTTATTTTAAACCATGTCGATACTGTCCATGCCCAAGCCAATCAAAACCTTATTCACCTGTTATTCAGCTCATTGTAGCGATGGTTGACGGCCTCAGTGGAGCGCTTGATGCGGGTAGTGTCATCGTTGCGGTAGACCGCGATGAGACGCTGGGTCAGCTGACCGAACAGCTCGATCTGGTGCTTGTACTGGTGCACTTCGGCGTGGAACGACTGGAACATGGAAAAGGAATAGTTAGAGGAGTCGAGAGCATGGTTTGAAGATTTTAGTAAAGATGTCTGAAGCCAGCCGTGGCACTAGTACATACATTTTACCTAGTTTGTAGTTCAAAGTGTTTCTTTAATACCCAATTGACATTTTATTTTGACTATACTGAGGCTTAAACCTTTATATCTAAAAATGGGGGCCAACAGAAACTAATGTTTCCTCTTGGCCCCCTCTAATGAAAATGGGGACAAGAGGAAGCTTTATTCCTCTTGATCCCCAATGGAGGCGAAAGTGGGCGACAAGAGGAACAACCCGATTTGTTCTCTAATGTTTAGAGTTATAGATCAAAGCGTGAAAGTATCATGTAGTGAGTAAACAGCACCGCTAGTGCTGCAGCCGTGCACATATAGGTATGTGGCGGCTATCGTTTACCATCAGGCGGACACTCTGCCTGTTTGCCACTCTTCTTATAAAACGTGGTTACCTAATATTCATTCGCTTGACGATATTGGTCATAAGTGACGCTTCACTCGTACCTAATCTAAGCCTAAAAACCATAGTAGAGATATAATCTTTTCCTAGTCGATTTTTAGTTTGACAACCTTTTTTCGTTTTTATAGACTTGGATAGCACCGGCTTGCTTACATTTAATTTAATTGTTTACATAATTATGATATTTTGTGGCAAAAAGTTGAAAAAAAAAAAAAAATCATTACGAAAGAGCCCATGCACAAGCAAATCAAATTTGACTGCCTCGTTGTTTCAGTTGGTAGTGAACCTACCTTTTGACTTTGACTTTGAGCTTGGGGGCGTGGGTTCGAGTCCCACCATTCATATTATGATAAACATTATTATTTTGTGTTTGTTCTGTGCGTAAGTGTTATTATCTATTAAAGTGTGTACCTATTTAAATGTATATTTGTATGTCAATTTATTAGTTTTTGGTAGCCATAGACTATTTAATTTACTTAAAATGATTTGTTCATTACTCGTAAGTCCTACCCAACAAACGCGTCACCACTTTTTATTTCACAATGAAATGACTACACTTTATACGACACATTAAGCGTAGTAGGTACGTAAAAAGTATTTCAAAACTATTAAAATCCCACGCCGCCGCCCAACGCCGCTCACACGGCCGAGGGCGGGCGGCCCCCAATTAACTCGGATTTATACACGCGGAGCAAATTGCAGCTGAATTTCAAGAGCAGAGAACCAGCAGATACGTAACGTTTAGGTACTTTAACAAGCTATCAAAGTTCCCTTTGGCTTAACTTGTAGTGCAGTATCCTAAGGGCGATCATAGAGGGGCGATATTTTCACTGCAATACCGACCCGGCCATATTGCGACAATATTTAGAGTGTGGCCTCGCCATTTCGTCAAACATTTGTAGCATGGTTGATGATGGGCGGGCTACAGTCGGTAATATTTCCAGTATTTGCTGGGCTAGTTTTGTAGTGAGAAGGCTATGTGCATTCATACGTCTGTCTCAATAAAAAGAGTCGAAATACCTTGGAGTATGGGCCTGCTGGAGGAGTATTATTTTTATTATACCATGGTAGTGACTAGGTACCTACATAAAACGTGCTCTAAGTAACTGTTTCTCTTCTCATATCCTATTCACTGGTTTAACTTACGTCCGTTGATACTTGCCCGGGCTTGAATTTGAGATGAGACCGACCGGCAAGGACGGGCGAAGTTCTGTTACCATGTAGAACAAGCATAGTTACGGGCTATATTATTATGATCCTTCATTGTCGCTATATAATGTATCACTTTGTATAACTGTAACAAATCAGTTTGGTCACAAAATGAGACACCACAAAGTACTGGCTTCCACTGGATTCAGGTTACATTGAGGTTTTTTTTCAGTTAATCCTGGATGCCTCCGAAGCACTTTGTACAACATTTTGAAACCCGAAAATGGAATAATATTTAACCGTGGCGATGTGGTTCCTAAACGGGTGAAGCGATTTTTTTTTTAGTAATGATGGCATGATCAAGTGATTTTATGTTGGATTTTAAATTTTATTTCACATCAATTAACTATATCAAGTAACTAGCTGCGTCTAGCGGCGGTACCCGCGGCTGAAAGTACGCTATATCTTTCTCTGTCCCCTGACAATGTCTTTGCAAAATTTCATGACAATCGGTTAAGAGTCCGGCGACCACTTTAGACTAACTTCGCATTGGCTTAAGGTATTCTATAGCCATTTCGTCTAGAAGAAGCAGACGAGCGAAGAGAGCGAGTAATGATACTGGCGAGCCTTTAAAGTTACCTATACAGAGTGACAAAGTGCAATTTCAATTTTTTTTATGACTTTTGCACTTCTGTAATCATTCTTAAATAACTAAGAATGTCCCTTGTATTATGAATTCATTTAACAGCTAATTATGTAGACAACCTCCCTATGTAATGGAATTTTTGATTTGCTTTATCTACCTACAAAATAAATCAGTCAAAAATGACCCCTTAAAAATGCGGATATTTTTCATAGCTCTATTTTAGCTTGAGAACGTTTTAAAAAAAAACCAAGAACATAGGGGCGGAGATATTGAGTACATGCGGAGCGGAGTACATGCTAAATTTCACAGAGCTACTAGGAATACTATTTAGGATTATTTTATTATTTATTTTATTTATTAGACACACAAACAAATAACAATCGATATACCAACACAATATATACATCTTAGTTTTGAACTGGATTGTCATCCAAAAATAGTGTGTACAGAAAAACCAAAAATTATACATAGGCAAATGTGTCATGAGACTGAACTCAAGGATTCTGAACTGAATTCTTAATATTCCTAATTATGTATTTACTAAAACTATATCTACTGGTACAATATACTACATAATAGACTAATATAATAAGATGGGTTATAGATGGAGGATACCTTTAATGGTTTTAACATAACTGAAATACTTGCGATCAAAAATATCTACTTCGTAATTATTTTTTAATAAATCATTAAACTGACGGGCCATTCTCACTATAGGATTGAAGTAGATTAGGATGTTTACAGCTATAAATGTAGAGGCTAAGAGACTCAGCATAACTTTTCCTAGTACCCGACAAGCTCTGCAGCTCCTTGATAACAACGCTTCACAAACTTCGAAAGGCAGTAATAACAATTTACACTCGAGTTTTAATTTTAACTGAAAGTAGTTTAAAATGAAATATGTTAACTGCAGCTGTTATGTAAATTAACTGGCGCAGCAAAGTGTAAGGCAATTAGGTGTGTTTGTGGAAGTGCGAAAATGGTGAAAATTCACTTTGCAATTCATTCACATGATTCAAAATAATTATTATGAAAACTATGTGCAGTCCGCAGTCTACTAGCAATTACACAGTTTTGCTGTATGTTACAAATATTTAAAAAAATTGTAGTTTAAATAAATGTTTATTTCATACAAAAGGGATTGGGGAGATTGGGGACAAAATTAATCACATTTGTGTGTAAGTGTATGTACACATCCACACACACATTTCTTTCTTTTTTTACAGTACGTGAACGGTATTGGATTCATAGATTTTGCAAGCCTTTCTCACTCATGAAGCGTAGGTATATCAGAATAACTAACACCGACTTACTAATAAAATTAATTAATTCTCTTTGGGAATGTCTAACTAGGAATTCATTAGGAGATGCGCAGAAGGAGATATGCTGAGCATTCTACCTCCGTGCTGCTGAAACTCAGGTCAGAATTGACTCTGACCTACCTAGACCTTGTGTCCTACGTACAACGTAGCTTTCCTTTATATCCAGAAAAAGTACAGACACTAATTTATGGTTAACCCGGTTAGGGCGGAGAGATGGCATCGACATGGAAAAAAAATATGTTCATGAGAAATTGTTTTCATTCATAGGTAATTTTTAAGTGAATCTACTACCATGCTATTCTGTACTATGAGGTCTGTCTTCCAAAGGTGGTGGTTTTATCTCTGTCTATCAATTCATCTTTCAAGCAGAAACACTATTTGTTTTAATATTAAAAACTCTCGAGACCGAAAAAAAAAACAAATCAAAATCGCTTCATCCGTTTGAGAGCTACGATGCCACAGACATACACACACACGCACACACACGCACACACACACAGCACGTGAAACTTATAATACCTCGCCGTTTTTGCGTCGGGGGCTAAAATTGTTTTATCCGATTTATGCTACTTACGATGCCTTAGTTAGACACACATGTCAAACTTCTGTTAACATTGGCAACTATAAATAGGAATCTAGAATATAAGGTTTTTTTCCGCGATGATCAAGGCCCGTACCCTGACATCTTATTGCGAAAATCTTTAGAAGCAGCCAACGACGACGCTGCGCGGTCATGAACCTTATCGCGCAACGATTTACGGCCACTCAGCGTCAGCGGCTGAACCGAACAATCATTGCAATAAGATAACACGCTACGAACCCAGAGGTTAAGAACCCATTCAAAATATTTAAAAAATAGAGTTGCTATTGCGAACACATTTTGTCGGACGGCTATCCATTCACGCAGGAGCACGAGGCGTTATTTTCGCGTATTTTATTCAATTATCTGAATTTATTTGTGAAAAGGTGACTCCGTCTTTTTTTTTGGTGGACGCTATTTTTGATGGTGCGTGTTGTGTTTTCGATTGCCGAACTACGTGTGAGTGAGAGGGTGCTGGTCAGCATTCTTGCAGTGTACGCGTGACTCCGTCAGTTCGAGATGTCTAGTTTAGCAGTAGCGCTGCCGGTCACCGAACCGTGTCAAACTTACTTTCTGCTCCCTGAGCTGCGCCTCCAGCACGTCCGCGGTGTGCCCCGGCGCGGTCATGGCCGCCAGCCGCGCCTCCATCCTCGTCAGCCAGGCGTCCGCCTCGCGCCGCCGCGCCTCGTACCGCTGCGAGTCGCCGAGCATCGCGTCGAGCTGCGCCTTGCGCTGTAGGACGCGCGCGTTCGCCTCATCCCAGTGCTCGCGTAGGGCTGTCACTGTAAAGCGAAAATATTATTTCATTATTGTTTGAGAATAGATAACTGTTTCCGCATTCTCCTACTGGGTGATTCCACTGGTGAAATACGAGGATTAACATTCTCTTAGGCTTCTGCTGATAAGTCCATAAGGACACGTATATTTTGAATATGGTGAAGGCAAGGTGAAAGATAAAGTTGTTTTTTTTTTTTACAAAACTTGAGAGAGATATTTATTTTATTTGCCTTGTTATCCAGGTGATGTTTCATTATTATTTTTCCAAATTATATAAAAATTATTATCTATGATCTCTGATCGGGGGTCCGTCAGGGGTTATCTCCGAAACTACCGAACCGATTTTTTTTTATCACTTAATAGGCTTGCGTTTGGTCGCCAAGATGCCTGATGATAAGCAGTGATGCGGCCTACGATGGAGCACGCTTGCCTAGAAGAAACCGATTCACTCGAGACTTGAAGACACCCAGACTATAAGTGTCAGGGAACACACACTCTGCCAGAGTATTCCACAAATACTCACGATTCAAAAAAATTTCATTACTAGAAAGCTACGTTATCCCTGAAAGACAGCTAGCTATAGGCTATGACTCGCGAGCAAAGCTGTGGGCAGAAGAACTAGAACATAATATCTTTTTATTTGTTGTGTGTTTTTGTGTCCATTTCATGCTAACGAAAAATACCACACCCAAGAACGAGACAACACATTTTTCTAATTATTTTTTTAAACCATAGGTGGCAAACAAGCTAACGGGCCAGTTAACGATGACCGTTGCCTATGGCCACCTGTAATACCAGGGACATCACAGATACGACCTTTAGGGACTCCATTGACAACCCTTTTAAAGAACCACATTTAGGTATTTTGCTTGTGCTAAAATGATAGCTACCAATATTTCTCAAACCTTATATTAGGTCCTTACGTATGAAATTGGCGTT
Source organism: Peribatodes rhomboidaria (assembly GCA_911728515.1). Classification (NCBI taxonomy): domain Eukaryota; kingdom Metazoa; phylum Arthropoda; class Insecta; order Lepidoptera; family Geometridae; genus Peribatodes; species Peribatodes rhomboidaria. The sequence continues at coordinate 373,975 of OU452184.1, read as the reverse complement.
TTGTCGTACTGATCAATTTGATCTGAAATATCTCCTCTTTGGTTAAGAATTCGAAATTCAAATTAATAAATTCATTTAGCTGGTTTTTTTTTCTTTGGAATACAGTCATTAATTTGTTATTTTCCTCATTATTTTTTCTTTGGCGTCGCTTATTACCGCGCAATGGAAAACATGAAATATCGGTATATTTACGAGTACGAGTTCTACCGTGGCACCAGTGCTGCAGAAACAGCTCGAAGAATTAATGATGTGTACGGCGCTGGTGTCGCTAAAGATAGCATGGTACGTTTTTGGTTTCAACGTTTTCGTTCTGGAAATTTCGACCTTAAGAACCAACCCCGTGGACGGCCGGAGATCAAAGTGAAAAACGAAGAATTAAAGGCTATTGTGGAAGCGGATCCATCACAAAGCACTTCAGAGATAGCAGCAGGCTTCGGGGTAAGTGACAAAACTGTATTAATCCACTTGAAGCAAATCGGGAAAGTAAAAAAACTCGAACGATGGGTACCTCATGAATTGAGTGAATCGAACTTGCAAACACGGGTCGCCTGTTGTGTTACTTTGCTCAACCGACACAATAATGAAGGGATTTTAAATCGAATCATTACTTGTGATGAAAAGTGGATATTGTACGATAATCGAAAGCGCTCATCGCAATGGCTGAACCCTGGAGACCCAGCCAAATCCTGCCCTAAACGAAAATTGACTCAGAAAAAGTTACTTGTAAGTGTTTGGTGGACTAACGCCGGTGTCGTTCACTACAGCTTTCTTAAATCTGGCCAAACGATTACGGCAGATATCTATTGTCAGCAACTGCAAACCATGAAGGAAGAACTAGCTGTTAAACAACCGAGATTGGTCAATCGCTCTAGGCCACTGCTGCTTCACGACAACGCAAGACCACACACTGCATAACAAACAACCACTAAGTTAGCTGAGCTACAATTGGAATGTCTGCGACATCCACTGTACTCCCCGGACCTTGCTCCAACAGATTACCATTTCTTCCGGAATTTGGACAACTTCTTACAAGGAAAAAAATTCCACTCCGATGCAGCAGTCCAAACCGCCTTCAAAGAGTTTATTGATTCTCGCCCCCATGGTTTTTATAGTAAAGAGATCAATGAACTACCCATAAGATGGCAAAAGTGCATAGATAACAACGGTGCATACTTTGATTAATTAAATATATTTTACAAAAAAAAAACGACTTTTTATTCCTCCCGTACAAAACGCCAATTTCATACGTAAGGACCTAATATTTATATAAGCAAAACAATAGAGTCCAAAACAATCCGCCTTCTTAAATAATTCTGAACACAATACCTACCCAATACGAAATGATTTATTAAATCCCATGACAGATCTGAGACACTGACAATGTATAATCAGATTCTCAGGACGGATATGTTTAAACATATGTATTAATTTGCACGCCTTACGGCTATTAATGGATGGACGTAATACTTAAGACCATGTACCACTAATATGCAAATAAAGATTTTGACTTTGACTTTGACTTTGAGAAGAGCCTAAAAAGGTCTAGATATAATTAAATTAATTCACGAAACTCTGAGCCCGTTTTTACTGTTGTGCTAGGCAAGGGTTGTGATAACACGAGGTAATTGTATTGGTTTTAAATCCAGCTTTAATCAGAGCTCGTATATTCGTACTTGATCCCGTATGTTTTGCGAAACGGTTTCAAATGGATATTAATGTGGGAATACATTAAATTGCCTGTAACAATAACAGCGTTTTCCAAATTAATGTGAAGTAGATAGACACTTTCTCTAAATTCGTCGATATGACTGAATAACGTATAGTGGTTTTTGAATCGCAATTTTTAGCTGTTGCACATATAATTAGAAATATGTCTTGTCTATTTTTACCCTCACTGCATTTATGTCTATTCTATGTCTGGGTGTTAATATGTATTTATGTATGTATTTAAAAATATTTAGGTATGTATATCAGTCTTTGGCAGCCATAGTACAAGCTTTGCTTAGTTTGGGGTCAGGCGATCGTGTGTGGAAGTGTCCCGAATTTATTTATTTATTATTTAGCCAAATCACATCAATATCAGTTGAGTTTTATTTCACTACTTTACTTTTCCACTTTCTTTTATTCAAAAATTCAACTACTTATAATATTATAGCGGCTAGGTTAATTTTAAGAAAGTTTTAGATAAAAACATGATATGTATAAAAATATGTTAGAGAATCCATTTAACCAAATTGAGATACCCGATACCTAATAATAATTTCGAAACAAAGTTCTGAAACACGAAGCAAAGCCACAGCAGCAGCTAGGCGTTAAAAGATATTAAATATCTTTGTTGTTGCTCATCATTTTCAGTTAATTACGTGGAAACTCACTGCCACCGTTCATGCGTGCTGGGGCCCGATTCTGGCGCGTGTCATATTTATCTTTCTCTCTTACTCGCCAGAAGAGTCATCAGAGTGAGAGCGAGGAGAGTGCGACAAGAGAATCAGGCTGCTGAACAAACTTCGTCATGGAAACATGACCCCGGGCAGACGTCGGTAAACTTTATTATGAAGCTCATGTACCTAGTTATACAGGGCTATCTAGCAGAGATCTACATCACTGGTTATACATCCCCCTTTACTAATAAACGTTGTAGAGCATAGGAATAGTTATAAAGTAAGCAAGAAGGTTTGAATAGGCCGAGTGGCTAGTTCTGATGTCAAAGTTCCTAGACCGCCCGAAAGCCTATAGCATTGCTTGACAATTGTTGTTACAGAACAAGCAAACGGGGCCTAAAATTAAACGTGTCATCCGAGCCACGGTAGCGCTTAATTATAAATGCCACCCGCGGTCACCCATCTTATGACTGATCGTGTCTTCCGTTCTTAACATGAGCGGAACATCTAGTCGAACTACACTGTGAGCTACTTTGCTGTCTTTTTTTTCCTTTTAATTTTTGAACTTGTTCGAAATGACAAGTGGGGGGGGGGGGGTTCCAAATTTATACTAATGTGAGGCCTCGGCATAAGAAGGATAACACGTAAACGTGTCAGGCGACATGACAGCCAATGCAAGTCAAAAAAATTGCCATTATTCTGCACGACTTGTACTTATCGTTGGCATTACTTGAAGACTTGAGACTACCCTGAAATTACTAAAATAAACCTCCCTTCTTTATAGAAGATTTGTGTTTGTACCCGATTGCGCAAGAAGGAGGTTTATGTTTATCGAGTGTATGTACGAGTATGTATGTATGTATGTATGTGGGTTTGTAATTATGTATGTATGAGGTTTCTTTGGCACGGCTTACAGCCTAAAGAGCTTTATTACGACATGTGCATTCCACTTGAATCGCATTCTTAGTGGAAGTGACATAGGGTACAGCAAGTTGCAGCCGAGTTTTTTGGTTTTCTTTTAATAATGTTACTTGTTTTTGTATTTATATGTTTGTCTGAGGTTTCTTTGGCACGGCCTACAGCCTAAACAGCTTGCTGGATTTTGTGCATGGGAGGTGTCATTTGAATCGTCTTGATAGTGGAAGTGACATAGAGCACAATATTTTAGTTATTATTATTGGTCGTCGGACGTGTCAGACTACATTTTTGCAGTCGGGTTTATATTTCACCTTTTAATAATGTTACTTGTTCCAGCTGATTTTGTTAACCTGCGTTTACGATGAAAAACATCTACCTATCACCCAACCAACCTAAAACCCAAGTATCAATAAAGAAATGAATATTTAAAAACCTTCCAGTTTTCTTTTGTGTCTCAAAAAATGTTTACATTTTCCGAGCGAACTAAAAACCCACTTCACGTATTACGCATCCCCAGCAAACCTAATAAAGAACATCTGCGCGACGTAAACCGTATAAACTTACGAAATACGCAAATATTCCAGAAAACTGGCATTTTACAGCCATGAGAAGGGGATAAAGGATGCTTCTTTATCTCCTCTTTTCACCCCTAGTTTGAGAGAATCAATCACTATGCGTGCCATCGACAAGAAAAAGGGGTGAACCCTAAATATAATTTGATTTTGGAAAAAAGATCTCAATAGTATTCGTAAGTATATGCTTTTTCGAACATTTGCATCTCAGTCGTACTTGAAAATAATGTCAACTGACATCTAAAAAGTGGTCAAAACTGTCATATAACAGCTAACAGCTCCTTGAAAAAAGGCCATGTCAGGAGCAGTAACCGACGAGCTTATATGAAGAGACTCATAGAAGCAGACGAAGCGAGAGATGTGTGTCAGGATCGTAGCACGTGGAGAGAAGTGGTCTCTACCTATCCCTACGGGAAAAACGCGTGTATATTTTGTATGTGTGTATGTATTTGAACAAGAAATCCTTATGCAAACGTTGTGTCTATCCATCCGTCAGCGCAGCGCACGTAAGCCCTAAGTTCTATTTAGAAATAATAGTAGATTTGATAGGTAGAATATTATGCTCCCCTACAGATTAACAGAAAAAAGTCTCGGCTAGAAGACTCGGCGAGAAGTCTCGTCCAGACTCAAAGACTTTCAAACAACCTTTCAAATTCAACTCAAAGAAGCCTCTCTCATTCACGCCTCTTACGTGTTCTCGGTTTGTCACGCAGAGAGTCTGTCCAACCTTTCGTTGATATTTAGTAGACAATCCAGTAACAGTCGTGTTAACCACCCATAAGCGATCATGATCACTAATCCAACAACTAACCGGATCGGTGGATGCTCAAATAACCTCATTCTGTAGAAGCAAGCTAGTTAACGACGCCGCGAGTAAACAGTCCAACCCCTACTAATATAAAACCAAAAACAAAGTCAAAATGTTTTTATTCAATTGGGTATAAAAGATACACTTATAAACGTCAAAGTTTTATAATAGACTCGACCGCCTTGTTCGGAAGCCACTGAGTAGTGGCTCTTTTTCCAAGGAACAAGGAGAAGAACAGGCAAGAAACTGAGGTACAATATTAAAAAAAAAATACTGTCTCACAAATTTTTGCTTTCAACTAGGTAATATCTATTGTACTACTAGTGGCTGCTTGGCAGAAGTGTGTAAAGCTATGTATATACGTTCTACTAGGAATAGTTATACTTACACCTCCTAAAAATAAACCTTGTATAGCCCTGTAATAGTTACATAGTGTGTTACTTTTTCAATCGAGTTCAAATCTTTAAAATAAAGAAAAATATACAAAACCCTATATAACTATTCCGAGGCCATACAAGTTTATTTCTAAGGGGTTGCGAGGTAACTATTTCGGGGCTATAGAACGTTTATTAGTGAGGGGGTTAATGTATACCCCGTAGCGTACAGTGTACAGTAACGTGTAGTAAATATGGGAGCGTTCAATAGATTTAGTGCCAGGATAGTGCTTTACAGTGTCACTGGGAGTACAATAACTTGTTTCAGGAGAATTTACTCACTTGGTAATAAAAGCTGGGAATAGCTTTATGTGCTTGTTATCTTAATTCTATCTTCCGCCTACAGGATAAGTAATCTAGTCTAGTATTGAACATTGAAAATATTTGTTGATTTATGTACTAAATGGCAACATAAAACCCGCCTACATAAAATATATACAGATACAAAAGCTTTACAAAATTGAAGACAGAGGGTGGGACTCGCCACAGGTGGTACGCTGAATGGTAAGTACCTATGGATACCCATTGCTATTTATGTACGGATAAAGGATTTATTTATTTGCGTTTTTATTTTTTGGTCCATCTGGCCTCTAACCAAGTTGCATGCTTACAAGCGTTTATATTTCTACTATCGCTAACGCTCGAAGCTAGCTGCTGATTGAACGGGATACGAGCTTGATAAATGTCAAGTGAACTTATTGTCAACTCGCTCAGTCAGCAGTTTACGTACTAGCGTTAGCTATAGTAGAAATAGACTCGTTTGAAAGCGATTACAACTTGTCTAGGGCTTGAACTGATGTGAAAAACAATATGTAGATGTAAATATCATCATATTTCTACAAATTTAATATTTCTTAATTACCGGAAGCAATGAATGAAAGCCTTTCGCTCTGAATTTCCACCATATTGTCAAATAAATAGAACTCTGATTAAAACTTAATTTGCAATTATCAGCTCGTTTCGAAGTTTGTCCCCCAGCGATCGAGCTGGCATAATATTACTCCGAGTAATCTACCGTTGTTGTATCTCACGATTTTAACGGTGATAACCTCAACGCATAACTTTGATTCTTAAGAGAATTGAATTGTAAAAAGTACGGCATATTATTGCATAATGACAAAAAGTTCAGTTTTTCTTTTGTGGTAAAGAGCTTATCTGCTTATAATTTTGGTGTGAACTAGTAATAGTGATAAACTATACTATACTATACGTATATGTCACATATCATTATAAAACACTAGGGTGGATAGTTTTAATAACTAAATTAAGTGTTGGTTAATTAGCGTTTAACAATCTTTTGGTGTCCGTTAAAACTGATTTTCCTTAATTATTTAGCTTTTTGTTTAATTATTTTTAGTAACTTTGTGAATAAAAAACGTGTGATTATTTAGAATATAACAGATGATTGTTTAAAAATGTATGATGATTTATGTAATAGTTATTTTAAATATTTGTTAAATTTTGGGTAAAGCTCAAAAACCAACCAAACATTTCAAAATCATTTTCTGCAGAATCCAGTTTTTTTACACTGATTTTAGGTTTATTTATAAGTGCGAATAAGTTGTTATTTTTCAAAATCAAACTTATTAAGTAACCCTTCACACTCTAGGTAAGCTGTATTTACAGGTCCATAAGTGTTATTTTTCGTAAATTTCCAACCTTTCAACAGGGCTCTAAGGTGCAACAGCTGTGGGCTGGTCTGAGACACCGGGAACCCCGTTATAGAAGCTGCAAGGAGAAATAAATACTGATTGAAATAGATAGGAATGAAAATAGATAGATAACCGACCACGAACCGGAAGACGCAGCGTGGGAAGGCTTCGCGCAAAATGGAACTAACGATATAATAATATACTCCGCCAGGTATAGCAATCAGCAACACGTAGTGACGACAATCGATGCTCGACAAGACTGAAATAAGTTATTTACAGACGTCATTACGTGTTTGCTGAATACAAAAATGTTTTTGCTAGTCTGCAAAAAACTAAAAAAAAAATTCGTCCTTATTTTTTTTGATCATGGAACCAACGGTCTGCCTCTCAATTTTACTAACCAATTGTTTCAAAATTGATTATGAATTGCCTCAAATTGACGCTTTTTGTTTGCCAGAAGTCAAACATAGACAATTCATTAACAATTTATAAACAATTATTAGTATATTAATAGCTTAGTAGAATCGAGACTCTGGTGAGAGTCGCAGGAAACTGCTGGATGCGGGCAGCGCAAACCGATCGTTTTGGAGATCATTCCATTGGGGAGTACTTTTTCCAGCTGTGGACGTCTTCCAGCTAAGTTGATGATAAAACAATTAATAAATTGAGTAAAATACTAGTAACTATAGCGTAGCACGTTGACAGATAGATACTTAAACGACGAGTAAAACGAGTTTTACCATACTTAAAAGTAGCTTTAAAACGAGATTCATGACTGAGCGTCGTTTTAGCATACGGCCTTTAGACACTGACGACGTCTTAAGGAATTAGGTATTCAATATATATATTCAATAGGTATAAAGGAATTTAGCAAAGGAATAAAGTAAAACTAGGACGAGCGGACACAGACAAAAACTTTTAGGTCCCTCTACGAAACCCTGTTAGAAAAGAAAGACGACTAAAAAGGATGTAGGTAGGGTAATACATAAACCAGAGCAAGAAGTTTAGTATGACAAAGAAAATACATGCTACTACCTAAGTCTTAGTTATGTTCATTCAGCCTTCATACATCGGGCTAACCCAAATATTCGCGTTATTACAAACCATAGCCAGCACGATGAAAAATCATCTCATAAAGCGCTATTCCCCAAAAGCGGGGTAAAAACGCTACTTACCCCCCATTAGCGCGGCCAACCCAAAGTGGCTCCTATCGATCAGGCCCTAACGTTCGGGGTAACTACTGGTGTGTGATTGGTGGCCCATCGTACGTTACGAATGGACAGGTGGGTAAAAATGGGAAGATTAGAAATGAAACTTGTTTTTCCGTATTTTCTTTTCGGCGAAACTGAGAGTGATTAAGCAAAAAGGTGGCTGAGTAATGTATGGTTTAGTCATCATTAGCATCTGTAGTCTGTATCGGCTCACTGCTGGGTATAACTCTTCTCTACCTTACGCCAGTGCGCTAATCTAATCTACGAGTACGTATGACCCGCAAAGGGTCTGCAAAGGATTCTGATGTCATCAACCCATCGCGGCAGGTAGTCTACCGGCGAAGCTTATATCCGCTTATTAGTAGTACTCCGTCCGCTATAAGTATAGCCAGCCTGTCAACACTCTATGATAGCCATTCAATGGCACAGTGACATAATAACATATCGTCACGCCTTCCCCCGAGGGGGCTGGCTGCGGTGTAATAAAACACACACACTTTGCCGGACGATTTTCAGTCCCAAATATGATAGGGGACGAGCCTGTCGCCATATACCGAGCTCCAGTCATGTAGCAGTTGACACACAATACGCACATAATTTATGTTCACACATTAAACAAATTGGTACGTGCCGTACCGTACCGTGCCGTTCGGCTGGGTTTGAACCCGCTCCCTCTGGCTTGCGAGGCAGGCCTTCTCCAGCTAGGCTATCATCGCTATGGCACAGTGGCCACAATTAAATAGAGTATCGCTACCTAGTCCCGTATCTCTAGAACGTAGTAAGTGACAGCTCAAAGCACGGCACTACACTGAACTTTCTTAAACGTGCTACTTTAATCTGACCCATAAAAATGGCCACTATCCCCCTCATTCACCAGTCCTCGTATCTTAAAGTTAGTATAGTCTACGTCAAAAGGTCATAGTGCCTTCACCCAACAATAAAGACGAGCTCCCGAGCCATGAACGTGGGTCGTATTGACCCTTGTTCTGAGCCTTGGCCGGGCCGTGGCTCGGGTCAGCCCCACGTGTGTTTTGCTGGTTTGCTTTAAGAAGTTTCATGCCATTATCCGTGTTTGGTTAGAAACCCAAATAATATCTTAATATAGATAATTGGGTTTGTGTTGTGTCTTCTAATTTCTACAAATAAAGTCGTGTTTCGAAAGTCTTAGTGCGAAAATAGATTAAATCAGCCATTGCTTATGTAATATCAAACTTCTGTTAAATTAACTACAGACGCCGAGGTTATCTTTTAACTTGGAATTGACTAACCACTTACTGCGCCACCACGAGTTAACGCAAAATTAGAGTGACATTTACAACATCTTAACTCAGAGTTATTTAACCGTGTGTATAAGAATTTAATTCCATATCTTGCGCGTAGGCCTTAGGAGTAACTGTCTATGTTTAGTATCTGAGTGGATTTGGTTATTAGATTTAGTGTTATTTGCTTAGTTTCATGTAATTTAGACTCATATAGAAACTCAAAGTCAAAGTCAAAATGTTTTTATTCAATTTGGGTATCAAAGATACACTTATGAACGTCAATGTTTTTTTAAATAGACTCGACCGCCTTGTATGGATAAAGAGCCTCTACTCAGAAGAACAGGCAAGAAACTGAGGGGCATTATTTTTTCAAAGAATAAATAGATTACTGTCTCACTAATTTTGGCTTACAACTAGGTAATATCTATACATACTAGTGGCTACTTGGCAGAAGTGGAAGGCTCCAGACATCTTTATCTTCTAAATAAGTATTAACCTTATTTCATTATACCCTCTTTTCATTAATGTAGTTTGTACATGTAATTTGAATTTTCCTTCAGTGAGCCCTGTTATATTTTTCGGGATTTTATTGTAAAAACGAACGCAGTTGCCTAAAAATGATTTATTTGACTTAGTCAGCCTAAATCTCGGTACAGCTATCCTATTCTTGTCTCTAGTGTTATTATTGTGATAGCCACAGTTCAATTTAAATTTATGTACATTTTTACGAACGTACATAATATTTTCATAGATATACAAAGAAGGTAAAGTTAATATATTTATTTCTTTAAATAAATCTCTCAATAATTCGCGGGGAACCATCCCGTAGATAGCGCAGACCGCTCGCTTTTGCAAAATAAAAATGGCCTCTACTTCAGCAGCTGATCCCCACAGCAAAATGCCATATGACATTATGCTGTGGAAGTAAGCAAAGTAAACCATCCGAGCTGTAGCTCAATTCGTTTCAATCCCAAGTATCAGGCAAGTCTCTGTGGAACTTACGTATAAAGTCTACAGAGTACAAGCTCATCAAATATTTACTAATGGGAAGTTGAAGTTATCTTACCATTAGGAGTAGTTTATATTCCGGCGGCTTGTTGACTTTGTATTAACTTCAATATTGGCTATCGTATCAACTCCCAGTTTGCGCTGGGTTTAGTAGGCTCCAGACGCGGCTTGGCTTAGACGAAATATAATGAAACAAGTAAGTTTACCTACATTAAAAATATACAAAACCTTAAAACATAGCTAAGAACATTCTCGACTAATTCACCTTTAACAATCACAATCGGTTAATTTTTTCGGGAGCTACGATGCTACAGCCAGACAGACACACACAGACACGACGGGGGTTAAAAAGTAGTTTTTTTTTTTTAAACCGATTTAAAACACAATGTAGTTTTAACGCGTAACATTAAAAGATGCCCAAAATTAAAACTCCAAAAATATCCGCAAATCTTCTAAGATTTTTCTTTAATCTGTTTTTTTCTTTCTCGAGGGTCACAAAAAACGGCTTCCGAACTCCCAAATAACATAATCAACAAACTTCAAAACCGAACTAAGCAAAATCCCATAACAACAAAACCACCAAAACACAATTTCGCGGTAAAAAGACCCAATTCCGTAAGCAGAGTGTTTTTATACTTACAAAGTAAAAATTGTTCCTTCGAGGGACATCAAAAGGACCGCCTCGTCCCTTCAGGGCACGAGCGGCTTGCCAAATAATTTTGTTAATTAGGCAAGTATAAAGACGGCTTATAATAATCTTCAATATTAAATGATGGTTAAAAGAGCTTGATTAGATATTGAAGCGCTAATTAGGAAGGTTTGAAGGAATCTGGATTTAATAACCCGAATTTATTAAATCCATTTTCCACACACGGTCGCCCGACCCCAAACTAAGCAAAGCTTGTACTATGGCTACCAGAGACTGATATACATACTTATATATTTTTAAATACATACTTAAATAGATATTAACACCCAGACATAGAGCAAATACAAATGTTCATCACATGAATGTTTGCCCTAGATGGGAATCGAACACACGCCCCCAAGCTCAGAACGCAGGTTCACTACCAATTGAGCCACCGAGTCAGTCAAGTAATTATTAAGTAATGAATATTCCAAGTAATTATTGACCGAGCGCAGCGAGTTCTACTAGGATAACCTGGGGGGCTAGTCCTGCGCGTGAGATGAGATGAGATTTTATCTTGGTCACTATGATGATCACACCTATGATGTTTCAAACGAGAGCAACAAGGACGAAAAAAAAATGAGATGAAAATCTCTGGCATTTGTTTGTCCGACAATAACTTGAACATCGTTGATCCGATCTTCATGGAACTTTGCAGGCAAGTAGATTATCTCAAGATAATTTTTAAGTTCGTATATGAGCTGAATCGGACGACTGGTTGTGGAGATTTGCAAGGTCTCCTAACTACTTTAATGTTTAATTCAATTCAATTCAATTTATTTATTTCAGAATCCAAGTCCATAAACATAACATCAGTTGCATTAGAAAAAAATAATCCAAAATCCAATAATGGAAGACTTGATTTTGTGTGAGTTTCATAGCTAGCATTTCCTACACGAAGAAACTTAGAAGTAAGCTAGGAGTGTGTGTGAAGCGTTATTTATCGACCGAGTGAGTGTTAACAAGCGAAGCGTCTATGCTTCTACAAAAATGCTTTCGTATGTTCGCATTCTGCCCGGATCTCTGTTTTCTTCCACAGGTCGCATTTCTTTGAAACTTCTCTGCCATTTTGAAAAAAATCAAATACTTATTTGGAAAAAAATCTGTAAAACTATCGAACCTGCGCTCAAAATTTAACGAGAATCGATTGAGGAATGCGACCTCTAGGGAAGGACAGACGTTGGCCGCGAAGGCACAGAGCCACTAGTTTATATATATTTTGTTGATGTTGGCCGCGACCCGGCGGAAGTTTTTCGACTAGCACCTGAGGGACTCGGTTAGGGCTCAAATGTTTATATTTTAAGTGATAAAATCTTTGGACCCTTTTCATGGCTTAAACTGTTTTTGTTAAAGTGTTAATAGAGACCCAATTGAACTTCGAAACAGTTCTCATTCAATAGCGCGAATATTCGTGCTTCCGTCATGTGTGCAGTCAGATCGTCAAAACATTTCAGTGGTAAGGGAGATCGCCCCCGAATACTTTTTGAAGCTCGTTTTGCAAACCCGCGTCTGTGTCTCTTCAAACGCGCTTCAAGTGAGTTTGCTACACGCGCTTGTAGCGATGCAAACGCAGGCTTACATATGACCAGCGACTGAAGAGCGTTCATTTATCTGTTTTTCATTTGTTTTTGCATCGCTACAAAAAGTGGACGTGGGCTACCTGACTATCTCCCTTACTCATAGATTGTGTTGGCATTTGCGCGAAATTTTGTCATGACGTTTGAGACATCAGCATTTAGTTGTAATGCTAAAGCTAAGGCCTTGTACGGGATTAGTACCCATTAAAAATGTGATAGTAATTGTCACAACATGTAAGCTAGTGGCTCTGTGAGGTCGAACTCGCGGCCGACGTTTTCCTCTTCTACATGTAGCATTCCTCAACCGCTTCTCGTGACATTTTGTGAATAGGTTCGATAATTATTAACTTTTTTGTCGAGTCAGTTTTTAGAATTTATTTTCCCAAAAAAAGTATATCGATGCAATTTTGAAGAAAAAAAACAGATGATCTCTCTCTGTTTTTTTTTCACAGACACAAAGACAGAAATCAAGACAGACAGACGGATATTCGGACATACGAAAGCATTTTTGTCGAAGCTGAAGCAGAGACGCTTCGCTCGCTAACGGTCGCTCGGTCGACAATATTTCTTGTTGTTTTAAATGCATTAGACAACTTACTGAGAGTTTGCTTTAAAACATGCTCTTCTCCGGAAGATCTAATCGAAATTAAAAAAGACAAGCGTATCCACTTTCATCCAGTCAGTCGCTAAGCCATTTCTAAAGAATCCAAGAGGTTATAAATTTTATCGCTATGGCCGGCAACTAAGCTTAAACGACGGAAGAGAAAAAAGATTTCCGTAACCATAACTCAGGACCGAAGTAAAGTTAATTTCATTGTCCCATTTAATCCCAACAAACGTTTCCGACTAAGCCCACCTTAAAAACAACGGCTGAAAAGAGTGATGCCCATTACCTTAATGTCACTCCCCTGTTAAAGAATTAAAGTCCCAGTATCTTTTCGGCGCTTGGACGAATAAGATGGCAAGACTTGACACAGCCTTAAAATTTCGTGCGTTTAACCGCTGTCTTGCGTTGCATGAAACTGCGTAGGGATAGAGCTGCACTGCATTCGAAGTACAAAAGAAATACCGCCAGTGATAAGTTAACTATCATAGTATCATCATTTCATCAATTATGATGGTCCAGATTTAAGAACAAGGTGTTTTATGATCATAACAAAAGTGACCTTATGTTTAAATACGTATAATCGGTTTCACTGCATCTGTTATGGATGGTATTTTACCAGGCTTGTTACTTGAGTGCTCTCCTCAAAATGATTTCACGTCCCTACTTTATTCGTCATAAGTTATTTAATTAAAGTGTAAAAAAGAGAGTGTAGGTAAAGACGGCTCCGTGACGAACGAGTTAATTACTCCGGAGAGTGTTTGAGTGTTTTTGTCTAGAGGGGGCGCTTTAGGACTCCGGGTGTGAGGTGAAATGAACGCTCGCCGCTGCATTTTTTATGACGAACGCCTGGTACGAGTATGTTTACGGTTACTGCGTGTTTAACGTACCTAGACAATACATGGGTGTGTCTGGTACTGTGTATAGAGGATCAATTTCATTAGTCGATAACTCGGTCATTAGCCCTCATTCAAGGTACTTCTTTAATGCGGGGTAGCGACTAATGAAAGTTAGTAATCTATATTTCAAGCTATGCTATTGGTTAAGCAGCCTTGACCAATGACATGCGACAATACAAAATCTCTCTACCCTGACCCTAACTACGTATGAAATTGAGCCTTAGTATTACACGCGACTAGACGCCGTATGTGATCAATGTCCTCGTATACGTGACTCGCAGTTCGTGCCGCTGCAGTCTGTTGCTCGTTCGATTACATTACAATGTATATCTTCCAAAGCATTTTTTCCACACGATTTTTTTAACTGCACATCAAAAATACTTAACGTACACCAAATGAATCTATCAAATCAATAGTTTATCAATATGTATGCCATAACACATTATGTTTATTAAAAAAAAAAACTTAAAATATTAACTAAAAACTAGAACTAATCTAAAAGCCCGTTGGCAGAGGGAAAAGTGCCCAGAATGCTAGCAGCATTGCCCCGCTGGATGGCAATGCTCAATTTCTGGCCGAAATAAATGCCAGCATTCTGAACACCTGACGCCTCCACCAACCGTTTAGCCAGGTCCCTGTAGAGAGATAATCAATAGTTAAATTGCTTATAACTACGAGTCTTGTATTTGAATATTTCATTTTCAAGAATATACTAGGATTCTTTATAGTGATCTGTCAAATCAATAATTACATCGCTTTTAAACATACTAGAATACTTCCTTCTCATTCTCCTCGTCATTCCTAATTATTAATGATTTTCTTAAAACAAATTAATATAATTTCTAAAAAGCTCTTTAATTTCCGAAATTCACACCCAACACCTGTAGGTATTTTTAGCATGTTTTGTCCATAGCCCTATAGATAAAAGATCCATTACCTTACAGCACCTTTCAGGAAGGGGTGGAAAAGGGTATTATTACAAGGGTTGTTACACGGGAGGAATTCATAATTAGACGATGGGAGACAAAGTACGCCGGCTGAAGAATAAATTGATTGCGATGGAACTTTGAGAGATTAGTAGAGACGGTGAAAGGGTTTATTAGTGGTTGGCTCAATCTGATTTAAGAACATTTGTGATTTTTTAAAGTAAGTAAGTAATTATATTTTTTGGATTTTTTTGAATCAGCAAGTGATTGATTTACTTAAGCTAATACTGTTGCCGCAATAAATAAAAAGTGTTTTAAAAATATCCTGTTTTTTTTATCATGATAACACTGCTTTGTAGCAAAGTGCTTTTCATACCAAGAAAATTTCGAAAAAGTCCAAAACTACAAATTTATTTAGACAATTTTAAACTCTCATATCTTGTTTTTGTAGTTTTTATACGCGTTGTATATGGCGCAGCATACTTAATTCGGCGTTTTACCGATTTTCGAATTTTATCACAATTATTTCAAATCACATTTCTTCGGTCAAAAATAGTAAATTTGGCCAAAAATCATCCTATTATATGATCATCAGCCAGCCAGTTTGTTAAATGTTGTATTAGACGCTACAGCTGAACGGCGCTGTTTAGTAAAATGGCTAGGCTGTTAATTGAACGGCTAGTCAAGCTAGTTGGCAGCGACATATATATCATGATACTAGCTGCGCCCCGCGGTTTCACCCGCGGTTAAAAAGTATCCTATATGCTATTCTAGACTGTAATCTATCTCTGTGCCAAATTTCATCCAGATCTGTTCAGCCGTTCTTGCGTGAAAGAGTAACAAACATCCATACATCCATTCTTACAAACTTTCGCCTTTATAATATTAGTAGGATTTTAGATCAAGAATGTATGTAAGTGTAAGTGCTTAAATTGTGTTTTGTAAGTTTGAGTCCATTACTGAACCAATGTCGCACATATGGTCTGAGTTACTATTCAGATCTAATCGGTTTTTCTGGCGATCCAGTTGGATCTATGGCTCTAAATTGTAATTTGTTTTGTGTGCTAAATAAAATACATAAATATAAAACAAATAAAAATTATTTCTTTGTATCAATCTTATGTTTATTTTTGTTATTTTTTGCACACCCTGTCCCATACTCATTTGTCGTATCCTCTCCATCCTAAGGTTGCCTGGAAGAGATCGCTTTTAGTGATAAGGCCGCCAGTTGTTACACTATTTAATAAGTTTTATCATTATTTTTCTCTTGTTGTTTTGTTATCTGTGGTGTGAACAATAAAGAGTTTATCTATCTATCTATCTATCTATCTAGTTATCTAAAGATTTGTCTTGGTCGCTTTGTGATTCTATGAACCCTAAAAATGACGACTGGAATGAAGACTGGCTAGTGTACATTTAAAACTTCAATTTATTTATCAGAGGCGTGAAAGGTTTCACACACATTTGAAATCGTGATGGAGTATTAATAACCAGGGAAACCAGCCCGAGATTTAATTAAAACAGCTCGGTTACAGGCCGCGGTTATCGGGGAATACCCACGCGCCTGTCCGACACACCATACCACACTTTTTAGTATTGAACAATTGAATTACAAAAATTTAGTGGCAAGTTTGGAACGCAGAGGGTGCAGGTTCGATGCCAACCGACCGACGGCACGCACCAATTTGTTCATTGTGTGAACATGTGTGCGTATTGTATGTCACCTGCTACATGACTGGAGCCCGGTGTATGGATACAGGCTCGCCCTCTGTTACATTTGGGACTGAATATCGTCCGGCGAAGTATGAGTGTTGTATTACATCTCTGTCAGCCTCTTCGGAGGAAAGGTGTCATAAATATGTTATACTATGTTTGGAACGTGAAATAGTTAGGAGTGAAATACTTAAGTTAAAAATCGGTCAAGTGCAAGTCGGATTCCCGCACGAAGGGTTCCGTAACATTTTCTATACAATCGGCACAAAAATCATGTCTGTTGTATGGGAGCCCCCGTAAATATTTTTATATTTTTTTGTTTTTTAGTATTAGTTGTTAAAGCGGAAACAGAAATACCTGTTATATTCTGTTGTCTCATCAAAATGTCAACTGTCTAACTATAACGGTTTCTGAGATAAAGCCTGGTGACAGACGGACAGACAGATAAACAGACAGACGGACGGACAGCGGAGTCTTGATAATAGGGTCCCATTTTACCCATTGGGTACCGAACTCTAAAAAAGCCGTCTAGCCACCAATAATCTTAGTTCAATGATACGGATCATTAAAAACATTTTTCGAACTAAATTAGTAAATTGATACGGAAAATTGTATTTTCTTGTTAAGACAACTTTGCTGGATTTTCAACCTTATGGACAAGGAGTACGTCATACTTTCGTTCGTACTAAAATTTACCATCATCTAAAGGTCATTAAATATCAATACTTCAATTATGTCTTCTAAGCGGCTTCTGTGACCATTCAACATCTTTTTAAATATAAAACATAACCAAAACTGTTATTTTAACAAATCTCTTGTGTATTTCCGCTCTAACACTAGATATTTGCTAAAGTAACAGTTTTGAAGATGAACTTCCGCAAAGTAACGCTTGATTCAATCAAATATTTATGACCATCTATAAGGGTCAGTGGTGTATTTTTCTCCATATTATAGGAGCTAAAACGCGGTGGCATTTCAATCTCGCGCGTGCCAATAAAGTAGATGCTTCCAGCTCGGGGTGCGACAAGCGAATTAACTACCTTGATATAGCTTGGGAAGTTGGGACTGCGATACAGAAGCCACAGAGTAGTGGCGGCAGAGGGATAACTTACTCCTTATCAAACTTGAACATAAATACCTACACTTACTCTTTATTGTGCACACCTGATATTACAAAAGAATAATAATGTTTAAATCTAGTGTCACAACTGGCGGCCTATACTTATAAGAACCATCTTTATCAGGTTTCCCTAGGATCTTAGGAAAATTAAATTTTACCACTGTGAATACTGCGCCAGTACTGTTAACGAGTACGCCTAATTCTTTAAGGCTAATATAATTCTATTCTATAATTCTAATATTACCCGATCCAGCTTCAAAACTAAGAAACTCTGTTTAAAAATTGAAATTTCGCGATGAGCGAGACATCCCACCTTAAGAATAAATCCCTTAATGAACGAATTCTTTGAAGAATTGGGCGTATTGATTAACTCTATATCTAAAAACATATTTTACACGACAGTGGAACCAGAAATACTGTTGGTAACTGATGATGAATTTTAAAGTTACTGAAACATTTGAATATTTAAAGTCTGCTCTGTTCATAACTTATTCTATGCTCACATGGAACCCACCCAGCTCTGTGCAGTGCAAAATAATTTATATGCAGAATCGAACGAGCCCGGATTTAAAATCTGTATTATCAAGGGAACAGCCAGACTGGTTAATATGGTTTATTTGTAGTCAATTATCTAGATTTGGCTGGATTGGTGCTGGATTGAAACAGATAGTTAATTATGAAGAGTGGAGCTTTATTAGTTTGTTTCTAGTGATATTTTAATTACGAACTGTTCGAGGGTAGTTTTATTTTTTACCAATCGTTTAATCGTTGTTGTGTCATTGGTCCAAACAATTATTAGTTAGTAACGTTAGTAGTTAGAGCTCTTTTCCTGTCATGCGTATTTCCACCCGCGCGCGGATCTGATCCGCATGCGGGTGATAGCACGCTTTTGGCCACACGCAGGACGAAGATTTCATTTGCAGCTGCAGTGTCGTGCGTGTCGCCAGTGACTAGTGTGTAGACGTACTATGACCATGCGTGCGACCCGCGTCACAGCAAAAACAATACTGAAGGCAGAAGAACGCACGCGGCCTGCGCGCCCGCAGCCCATCCGCAATCCGCGTGCTGCCCGCACAATAGGAATAATATATTTTAAATTATAGGATGCGGGCAGCCCGCATGCGGACCAGATCCACGCGCGGGCGGAAATCCGCATAACAAGAAAAGGCACCTTACTTGCTATTGTGCCCTCTCGCTCGCGCCGTTTTATGAACCATGCGTGTGAACAGGATGACAGGACAATAACGATAAGGAGTAAATCTGATTGCAAGTTAGTTAGCGATTACATTTTATATCGTGACTATTACAAGTAAATCATAATCTAATCCGCCCCGTTTTGGAGCTTATTCTCTAAATATTATTTTTAAACATAAATGTTTATTAATCATTTAGTTAAGTTTGTAAAAACATAAGTATGTGTCTTATTTTTATTTAAGTTAAGAGAATGAAGTTCTCGTAATAGTCGACAGGGATGTTTAAAATAATTTATTGATTGTTTGCAGCTATATATTTCATTGACTTCACGTGAATATTTATTAAATTCATTATAAAAATAAATTCCTCGTTCAAACTGTTATAAATGAAAAAACAACTGATCATAACAATGAGTAGAACCGTTGAATTTGTAAACTCTCTCTGAAATAACATAATTTAGATTAAATTGAAAATATTTGAGTAATACCTTCCGGCACTTGATAGCAAAATAAACAATAATTACCAGTCAGCGGTTTCAGCTTTACTGAAACCGCTGAAACTGAAGCTTCATTAACTTTGCTAACTCAATTTCACTAATTACTGATAATTGCTGTTCCTGACAACAAAATAACGCTAGTATCCACAAGTTTCACATTGTATTGGTCGAGATAAAATAAAACTTCTTAAATACTAGCTGAGCCTCGTGGTGTTGCCCGCAGATAAAAAGAACTATAATTAAACAGACAGCTAGATAATTACTCAAAGAATAAGAAAATGTCTTGCATGGCTCCTATCTTCATCTTACCAGGACACAGAAGATTTCTTGGTAACAATAAAATATCCCATCTAACGATAAACTCACACACACACACACACATGCACACATACACAAACACACTATATACATGCTTTTTTACTACATCCAAAATCATTATTTATAGGTACTTATTTAATGTTACTTGTTTGAACAATTCTTCTGTATATTATTTATTATGTAGTTTATTTTCAAAAGATATTAATTTTGAATAATTACGGAACTATTGTAAAAATCTTCGGACGAGGGCGTTGACATCTGCGACTCAGTTTTACACTTCTGCAGGTGTCATCGATCGTTAAGTTTTGTAATACCAAGGTATTATCAAGTATTATACCAAGTATTATTACCAAGTGTTATCTGTTCCAAATAAACGTATTATTATTATTAGATAAAAAGAACTCTATGTCATTTTCTGTACCCTTAACAACTTGTATGCAAGACTTTGTGATGATGGGTTGAGTAGTTGGGGCGTGAACGCGTAGCAAACAAATGACAAACAAATCACTTACGGCACTTACGCATTATTAATTTTGTTAGGAACGTTCATGACAAAATATTCGATACTGAGCAGGCGCTAGCGAGCAAAGCGTCTATCAGTCTATCGGCGTTTTCAGCTTCGACAAAAATGCTCTCGTATGTCCGAATCTCTGCTCGGATCTCTGTCTTCCTGTACAGGTCGCATTTCTTAGGCAATTTTATTGAAATGTTGTTAGTGGGTTCAATAATTATTCAGAATTTTTAGTTTAATCAATTTTTTTTTTTTTATGGCAGAGATGAGGTTTTTTTTGATGTATATTTAAAGAAAGGATGATCTATAGAGAAACCGTTTGTGAAAGGTCATTGGCGAGTTTAAAATAACTTAAAGAAGTAAGTAGTGTAAGTGTAATTCAGAAGCTGCTTTTATTTTGTACACGTTAAACGCCGCGGTCGGTGAGGGTAAAATTCCATTTAATTTTTCATGAGCATTAATTACATTTTGTAATTTATTTAGGATGAAAACGTACGTGTTTTCGGAACTCGACGAGTATTTTAATTTCATTTTAATTAAGTGATTTTAACAAAATGGCGGGTATCCATTACAGGTAACAATTAGGCGATCGTTCGGATCCACACCTGTGAATTCAATCAGGTATTCAATTGACAATTGATTATCAACAACCAATTGATCGGTGACAAATATTGCAAATTTTTAGCTTTAAGTTGGTTTTCATTTTTTAACTTTACTCTTGGCTCTATAATAATTTTCATCAATCCATTATTTTTGTAAAATGTGCGATCTGCAGCAGATGTCCCATCTACGGTTGAAACTTTAAAACCCTCTGCAAAGAATCCACCTTATCAGTTCACTAGAGTTAGATCTATGTTACCTTCTTAGCCAGTTTTTACCAACACTCTGACAAAAAAATGAGGGGTTACCTGCAACAAAAAAAAATACAGTTAGTATGTATTATTTTAAAAGATTTTCCAGTAAAATTACAAAAAAAAAACTAAGACAAAGATATCCAGGACGTGGACTGTACTCAAAATATTTTACCACACATTTTCGTTTAAAAACAAACATTAAAAGTAAATTGAAATTAAAGCGTATCCTCAGTGGCCGTAGTAAATTAAACTCATAAAAACATCATTACAGTATCCTATCTCCGTCTTTTTGTCTGTCATCTGGCGTCCGACGACTCAGCAGAACAATCTAGATCCTTAAGTGGATAAAATATTCTTGCTGCTTTACACATCTTGATAATTACATTCATAGTCTTGCTCGTAAATTGAATTTTACTCATAGCAATAACAAATTAAACAAATTAGAGTTACAAGAACTTTTGCCGTTTATTGCACGCGTAAGTGAAACCTACCTATCTTTAAAAATAAGCTTCCTGTCATCCTATAATCTAATCCTAACCTTTTAATGTTTTAAAACTAAAAGTTTGTTTATTTGTTTGTTACGCTTTCATGGTGTCTTAACCTGCTCTTCCGATCACAACTAGTGGCTCTATGAGCTAGACCTCGCGGTTGACGTTTGTCCTCCTCTGCAGTTCCTCCTCTCTATTTTGTGAGCAGTGGCCCTATTCGGAGATTTGAAATTCTCATCTCACCTTTTTTCATCCTCGTTGCTGTCGTTTGAAACGTCATAGGTGTGAGAGTGTCCAAGATAAAATCTCATCTCATCTCACGTGTAGGAATAGCCCCCCATGTTCGCTAATTATACAGATTTTTTTGCCGAGTAAGTGGAATTTTTTTAAATGGCGAAGGCGAAGAAGACAAACATCCGGCTAGACATCCAGACAGAAACCGGACATATGAAAACATATTTGTTGAAGCTGAAGCAGAGACGCTTCGCTCGATGACGCTCGCTCGGTCGACGGTTCTTGTGGGAGGAACCGGGAAGCGCAGCTAGTATGTTATACGATAAGAACTAACTTGCAGAAATCAACTTTAATAAAGTTTTCTTTCTAATAAAAAGTTAATTTCTAATACATAAAGTACCAAATTAATTTCAACTAAGATCTAAACAACATTTAGGTACATCTAGCGACCAAACAATGTTGATCCTTTATCAACCAATTTTGATACTACTCCAACCAATCTTGATACTTGCAAAGAGCTAAAACACGACGTTAACGGTTACTGCTACGGAAAACGGCGGAGGAATTATTTTATCGCAAATTGAATTCCCCTGTCTTCTTCGGAGTCAGGGGACCAGGGTATGGAGAATGGACGCTTGCGGAGGAAGCAGTAGCTCAACTTTACGGTTACGTGTATGAGTTTGAGAAAGGTTTGAAAAAGAAGTGTTCTCCCTTGAGCGAATAAAACCATGAAGCGTAGCTAGTTTTATTTTAATTCTTAGGTAATACGAAAGAAGAATAATCAAAAACATGATTTCAGTATGTCTAGCGTTTGATAGGCCAGATATTCTTAACCCAACCCACTTGATGTTAATTAAATAACTAAAAGTATTAGAAATTTGTAAAGGAAATTTTGTAAATGTTTTTTTTTTGTTTGCTCCCCCATCCTGGGGGAATTTCGCACGTCTTGTGCATTTGCCAACGTCAAGTTAATATAGGATTTTACAAATGATGGAGTGATCATGAAAAGTAAATAATGACGATGATGAATTCTTCCCCTTACCCCATTTCAGTAGAGTGACGGATATTTTACTGAAACTTTAAGTGGAGTTTTGTAAAGATCACGAAAAGTCACGTTTCGCAATGTTTGTATAATTTTCCTACACGCGTGCACCTTAACAAACCGGTTAAAGTTAATAATCCACCATTAACACTTTAACACTCGAAGAATCACAAGATTTAGAAAATATAACAAAATTACGGCAGCACCTTTATAGGTACACTAATATAGGAATTGTATTGCCACGAACCAGTCCCAACGTAGCATAAAAGCCTTTGTGAACCATCTAGTCACCTGTCACATTCAAACGCGTAATTGTATATGATGGCATGGTGGCCGAAAAAGTTATAAAGCCAGCAATTGTACTACGTGGCATTAATACCCGTCATACAACCGGTTGAACAATCGACTGTACCGAGGTCAATAAATTGAACTTACCTATACGTGGTGAGTACGAGTTTAACAACATGTAGAGTTAATAATACAGATACCCACACTGTGCCGGACTATATTCAGTCCCAAAAATGACAGGGGACAAGTCTGTCGCCATACAACGGCAACCAGTCATGTAGCAGATGACACACAATACGTACATACGTTCACGCAATGAACAAATCGGTGCGTGCCGTCGGCTGGGATCGAACCCGCTCCCTCTGGCTTGAGAGGCGGGCCTTCTCCAACTAGGCTATCATCGCTTTCCAGAACATACACATAGAACAAATATTTTTTTAAGTTACTGCTTACTTAATATGTGGCTATGGAATCGTCATATTGATTTTCCGTCCCATTTTTCTCATTTGTTTCGAAAACAAGCGGGTTTGCTTAATGTTCCATTAATATTGAACTGCGATAAGCTTGATTATTCAGTTCCGAATCTTTCTTTCTTATTCAAATAATATTTCAGGAGGCAGGTGAGATTTCGACGACTTTTACTGAATATTTGAGAGGAAATCATTATTGGAAGTGTTTGGAGCTATTTGGCTGATTGAAATTGTTTATTAAACTTTTAGGCAATATTTTTCTTCTGTATTTTTTATTTGAAACGTCTCACAGAATGAAAACAGTTATTATTTTTTGTATATTCAATGGATGCCATGTGCCTTGTGCCTATGCGACAATCGGAATAATGTAATTATGTAAGTATGTATATAAATAATGTAAGGATTATAATGATATCACTAATATCAAAATCGCAGTTTTAACGATCAGGAGATGATATAACAGAATTAAAATCCCCCAAACAAGCACACATAAACTCTAAAAACATTGCACTATTTTTTTGCCAGCATGTAAAAAAAGATCGTATTTAATCAAATACAGCTGAAATCCACCACAATCAAAGCTAAAACCTACACACAGGCATACTAACCCTATAATAGAGTCATGGTCAAAAAATTAGAGCATCGCATCAAATAAAGCTAACTGCTAATGTAGCTATCTATATTAAAAGCTAGATTATTATTCTAGAAATGCCCCGTTTCCCCGTGGCTCCGAGCGATGTTCGCGGCGTTCGCAGTTTTTACTCTGTTGTTCAACAAATAACAGTTAGCTGGCAATCCTGTTTCTGAATTTGAACAGCGAACTGGAGTAAAGAAAGGAAAATGAAACAGCATGAAAGCTGTTCATTTTGCTGATGGAACAAACTGTTCTATTTTCAAATAAAATTTTGAAGCTACTGGAAGTTACGATTGCTAGATTTGCAAAATAATGTTTTCAGAAAAGGGAAGCCAGGCGAAAACGTTAAATATAAAAAAGTTATGAGACACTGACACCCAACTTTTGTAAATGAAGTCTTGAGTTTGACTTCGTGTAAAAAATCATATTTACAGTCCATGCAGGGGAAGCATTTGCACTTGCCAATTATTGTGTGTTGTGTATGTTATTTACCAGTGATCAATAGTTTGCAAATGTTACTGTGTTCCGAATTAAACAGTAGCTAATTCTGTGAAATAAATGTTAAAGAGATTGAACATCAAATGTGTCTGGGTCACGATTACGACTCAACGCAGCGCGTTGCCAGAGTATTAAACTAATTGAGTTCAAAATTCTGAATTACACTGAACTGTTGTTGTTGTTTGTAGTAGTCGTTTGCTCGTCAAATATTTACAAGTATAAATTAAGAATTAAAAACCGTTTTTGATCAAACATATCTAAGAATACTCCTAACTAATTCACTTTTCAAACAAAATCAAAATCGGTTCATCCGTTCGGGAGCTACGATGGCACAGACACACACACACACTCACACACACACACACACACACACACACACACACTAACACAGAGACACGTCAATCTTATCACATTTCTTTCTTTCTTACACCCCTTCGATATTGCGACGGGGGTTAAAAACCACTTTCACCGCAATAACTTAATAAGCAACGACGAAACATTTCGATGTCACCAAAACAAAACGTTCTAGAACATCTTACTTCGCATTTGGCAACAACACTCGAACATTTGAAACATCCTAAGTCACGCAACTCGCCTCATTAACAAAGTACATACAAATTCCCGTCCCCTAATGAGTACATTGAAGTACTTGACAAGCGAATAAAATGCTTCGTGCGTCCGTTTTCCGGCTGGCGCCTTCGTCATAGCTGATTTGCTGACAATAAATGAAACATGTGCGTCCCTTGTTGAATGACACACGAGAAAAATCTATTACCTACTTCAACGGAGGGTTGCCATGACTGTTTTTGACAACAATCAACCTACATAAACCATAAACTTATACTGTGTCAGGTAGAGCGTTCCGACAAAAATGTCACACAGGTGACACGCATTTACGTCAATCGATGCAAAGTAATTCACAAATTCGAAGAAGGCAATGACGATAACGATACATTATGAGTGCGTAGTTGGGTGTTAGCTTCCAGAACGCTAGACTTCGGATCACGCCATTAAACAATTGAGTTAGGGTTACCACATGGTATAATACACTCCGCCAGGTATGGCATTCCCGTCACGTGGGCAACACGTAGTGACGTCAATAGATGCTTGAGCAAGACCATTTACAAATAGTTAGTCATGTTTCGTCGTGCCTAGTCGTGTTTCGGGATGTAGTCCGGTGTAACCATTCCGAAGACGGGTCTGAGCAGTAGCGCGCTTGTAGCTCCTCACTCAACTGCCGTCTTTGTACTTCTTCACTCTACAAAACTTCAATGCTAGAGTGAATAAGTACCCTATAGGTCGTCGTGCTCCATCTTAGACCACAACGTCGCTTAACATCAGGCGAGTTGGTGGTCAAACGCCGACCTATTTTACATAAAAAAAAAAAAAAAAAAAAGTTCGAAGGAGACGGATGCGATCACGAGTGACGTCATTATTGTTTGTTCCCGTAATATTGTTCTGAATTGTTTTTTTGGATCATAGGTTACCATGTCTCCGAACTAGTCACATAGAGAGTTTGACCACATCGTCTCCCAAAAAGGTATAAAATCAGTTAAAAGGCAGCCTTTTAAGCAAAACCGCTGAAACACGCCGTTAGGAATTTGGCAATAAATTTTCTACTTGAAAGTTTTAGCCACTAGCCAGCTAAGCTATTATTTTCCGATAATTGCCTTCACTGTAAGCACACCCGCATGCATTTAGGATTAGAACCCACTGTCTACACCCTGCCTCCTGCAATCTCACTTCACAAACCAATAATTCTCTCATATCCACATCATCAGTCCTTAAGACCTCTAACTCACATGCCCCATTCCCCCTTTCTCCCCTACTTCCCCCGTCCCCCGGTCCGTACATTCCCAGACGCTGTCACTCTTCATTGAGCGCACAGCACTGATAAACTCCAGCTGACAAATTGGATTTTACGCTTCTCCTTACTGGGATTTATAGTACAGGCAGTAAGTGATATTGTTCGATTTAAAACTGATGTTAAAAACAACATTTGACTAAATTTATAGGCTGAATTCTCAACAATGTCAAAGACCAAAAAAGGCTTTAGATTCACGTCTGTTTTTTTTTTGTTTTAGAAGACAATGTGTATAATGGCCCATATTAATTTAAGAGAAATGATCTTGGTTGAAGACAGCAATTGGAACCGGTAGCGCTCAACTAAAATCGTATTTAATTGATATATTATAATTGACTGCCTCGGTGGCTCAGTTGGTAGTGAACCTGCCTTCTGAGCTTGGGGGCGTGGGTTCGATTCCCACTTAGGGCAAACATTTATGTAATGAACATTTGTGTTTGTTCTACGTCTGGGTGTTAATATCTATTTAAGTATGTATTTAAAAATATCTAAGTATGTATATCAGTCCCTGGCAGCCATAGTACAAGCTTTGCTTAGTTTGGGGTCAGGCGACCGTGTGTGGAAGTGTCCCGTATTTATTATTTATTTATTATTATTAATGCTACTCGCAGTCACTCATCCAAAAATTATCCGATCGTCCGTTGTTAACATTACAGGTACAAAGGTTAACATTACAGGTACAAAGGTTAACATTACACAGGTACCTCTATGTTGATCGACTGATTGGACTACTTCACAAGCAATGATCTAGACTTTCCAATTTTTAATTAGTTTGTAATTCGGCACAAACGGGTGTAGAAAATAAAGTTGTTGTAACCAAGACGTTACTAGATCTAATGTACAACAAACTCACACCGACTGTCATCCATCTTCGCCGAGACGCGAGTCACAAACGTCGGCAATATTACAGAGCGAACATAATGTGTTGGAACACGTTGGCGACATACAACACGCGTTTCTGATACATTACGTTTCTAACAGGGACATGATGGAGTTGCGCACGTTGTTTAGTAGAAGTGTGAACGCACCTTGACGAGTCGCGATCTGACGACCATCCATCTATTTCAATACGACGGCACCTTTGCGCCGTATATTTCTTCAGCGCTAAGTAATGGATTGAGACTAGGTATTTGATATGGTTTTATGGGATACTAGCTCCAGGGCTTGTCACTAAAACAGCACATTTTTCGACAAAAAAAAGTAGAGCTAACGTGTTAATCCAAGGTATAAGCTACCTCCATTAGACTGTTGGATTATCAAAGCGTTAATCGAATCGGGCGTTGCTTTGCGGAATTTCATTTTCAAAAGTGTTTTTATAAAAAAAATCTACTGTATTTCCGCTTTAACGTCGTCTGTTTTTTTTTTCGTCGTTTTCTTGGTGCACTCATTGCGACGTTGAAGCGGAAATACACTAGACATACATTTTTCTTAAGGTGTGAAAAACTAAGTAAAAAGGTACGGATATAATTATGTGATGATTTCCTAGAATTTTGCCTTTCACGTGTCCAATTTTGTCCAACTCATTTTATCGAGACAGACGAATTTACACGCAGCCCCTTGTCACGTTGTCACGATAAAAAGTGATGAGAAGATATTGTCACGGCGCGCACGCTGGGCCTGCAGCTCCGACACGCACTTGTGACGATATCGACAACCACCTCTCTATTGGACCTCTTAAGCTCCACTGGAATGTTAAAAATGGAATAGAGAGTTTTCTCTTCATTTCGTTGACCTGCGAAGCTGGCAAACAAGAGACGCACTAGAGCTTAACGCGTCTCTTTTGATGGCCCAGAACAGCACAGATAAATAAACAGCATGGTTGCGTTCAAGGCAAGCCCGTCCGTCTTCCCTAAGTTCGTCCCCGCGCCGTCCTATTACCCCTAACGACAATCACCGCCAATCTGTCCGGAGACGCTTTGTTACGGCCCAATGAGCGCTCACAATATGCGTAACTATGCCTAACACCCTATTAACGCCTCACATTTAGAAACAAACAAATAGAGACTCTATCACAATGCAGGAAGGCGTAAACTCTATTGCTGTTTAAATAAATGTCTTTAAACATCATTGTTGTCAAAGTTACAACTTTGTTTGTCTTCTTAACTTGAACAAAACCTTTTTAAATGAAGAACAATGGTTCAAACGGCTGTTATGGTCCGGATGTGACGTCACAGCAGACGCTGTGGTACGTCGTGTCCGGCGAATGGTGCGGAAGGGTATTTTGAAAGAATTCACGTTATAAAGGCCATTGTCGAGGTATGATGAGGCAATGTGGCGCCACGTGATGCCGCCATTGTGTGGGTATGATTGAGCGCGGGGCTGTTTTGGGGTGAAAAGTTTTAGTTAGTTGATATAGGGTGCAATTTAGAGAATATATTGAGTTTCTGATGACTTTTTATTTATTTTTCTTTACTTTTTAATAATTTGGCATTCGTTTGAAGTTACAAGGAGACGCGATTCTCGATGGAAATTATTGGTTTCGTTTTTGAGAATATTTCAGGAGTTACGTTGGAACTTACATGGAGTTACATTTTATGAGTTAATCAATGAAAAAACAGCCAGCACCGGAAACTTTTTAAATCGAGAATAAAGCGCGTGACATCAAAATCAGTTTATTTTGATAGTTGTTCTGTTATTTTTGACGATTAATCGATTTGTTTATGGTAATTTAGAGCGGTCAACACCAATGGAGTTGCGTTTAGGATAGCGGGCGAACGTCATGTCTGTCAGTAATTCATCACTTGACTCGGTTCAAGGCGGTTGCACGCAATGGTCATTCGCAAACCCATTAGCTCTAAATAGCTAAATACTATTGTAATCCTTCACTATTAAAGTAATTTAAGTGTGTCTATAAATAAAATAGTTTTTTCAACGTTCCTAAAGTTTAACGCCGACATAGATGCCCGTGATGACGAGTTCACGGATCAGAAATAAGGCACGACATTTCAACCTACCCTACTTTCCACGTCGAATATAAAACAACGAATTGTTTATTTTTCCGAATAGAATCGAAATATTTGTTTTTAGGTAAAATAATTCAACTGACCATGAGCTGTTTTTTTGTTGTTTAACCAATAATTGTGTAAAACCCGTTATCTATTAAACCTACTACTATTAAATCTACATACAACTTTTTTTTAAGCTAAAATGAACTCGATATTTAAGCGCCTGTAAGCACTCTTAAAGCTCGTAATTTTTGCCATTAGACATCTTACTTTTCCCATAAGATTCTTAGTTAACACTGCGTTTCCCCATTCTCCCCAACTTTTAACAAAAACTTTTACCTTACCTGCCATACGTTAAAAAGTTAACTGCTATTTGCGAAAAGGAGAGCTTGGAGTTAACGTTTAACCTGAAAATTTATTACCCTATAAATGGACTTCACATTTATGTGCATCAGTAAAAGTTTAATGTATTTTGGATTGAGGATGGATGTAATTGAATACTACAGCGGAATTATCATATTTAGTATATATGATAAATATACTAAAGCAGTTTAAAGTGTACACCGTGCAAAGGAATATAAGACTAGCTAACTATAGTGACTAATAGTGACTATAAGACTAGCTAACTATAGTGACTAATTGTGACTATAGTGACTAACACTCTAACTAGCTACTACTAGTGCAGTATTTCCATTGCAGTATATTACAAAAAAAAAAATTTAATAAACCGTCGACACGTTAAAAACACTCCCCCTATAATTTAAGCAAAAAAAGACCGAAATCAAAATTGGTTCATCCGTTCGGAAGCTACGATCCCACTGACACACACACACACTCACACACACACACCACTAATTTAGGTTAGTAAATAAGTACATCCATTTTAATATAAGAAGAACTGCGACCCGCGGTTAAAAAGTACTTAGCATCATTATGTGCTATTTAAACATGATTGTGTGCTTTAAAACAAAAAACAAATTTATCTGTTGGTCAAAATTTTGTCCCGAGCTGTTTAATTAGCCGTCCCGGCGTGAGTATCAAACATCCATCTCAAAATTTCGCATTTATAATACTAGCGTGATAGTGTGAAGTGTGAGATTGAAATACCTAAACTGCGTGATCTTTATTTCTTCCCCTCATTCTCACCCTACTCCGAGCGTGTCCCATAAAACTATGCGGCTCCCGCTTTTTACTAAACTGGGACAAAGCGGGACAGCTAAGAAACGGGACAGTGGGACCACAATGTGGTGCACTGCTATTGATTCAGTAATGGCCAACATTTACTGAGCTAGATCTATTTCAACAGTGCTTTTTCATGTACTTACTTTTTAGCTTGCTAATGCTAATTAGAAAGAAGTGTTATCTACCAATTTATGACTAGTGCTTCTGTGAGTTGGAGATCTCGCGGCCGACGTCTGTCCTTCTCAACAGGTCACATTCCTCAACCGATTCTCGTGAAATTTTGTCAGCAGATTCGATAATTATACAGATTTAATTTTTTTGCGAGTCAGTTTTTGGATTTTTTTCAATCATATCTCTTCCATTTTGAAAAGTTTCAAAACTCGACAAAAAATCTATATAATTATTGAACCTACTCACAAAACTTTAAGAGAATCGGGTAAGTAATGCGTCTGGTAGAAGAAGACAGAGATCCAGACAGAATTCGGACATACGAAAGCATTTTTGTCGAAGCTAAAGCGCTAGACGCTTCGCTCGGTCGGTTATTCGGACAGGCTTTTAAACCTTACGACCTGATTCTAGAACAATCAACCTGGCTTTTGTCTTCGTTTGGAGATAGTGCGAAGTGGCAAATTATAATCAGCGCGTCACGTCCCAAAAGTAGGACTACAGTGCCGTCCTATAACAAAACCCATCTTCTTGAACAGTCGGGTAGTACCCGACTGTGCAAGAAGATGATAGATAATAAGATGGGTTTTGTTTTTCGAGTGTGTGTATGTATCTGGTGTATGAGGTTTCTTGATATATTTCGACATGTGAGGTGTCATTTGAATCGTCTTGATAGTGGAAGTGACATAGAATACAACATTTTGCAGCCGGATGTTTTGTTTTTCTTTTAAAAATGTTAAACATAATATAGTAACAGCACCTCATCAGTACCATCATCCTTATCCATTATAGTCCGCGAAGCACAGAATTCTGCGAATAAACTCACTGCTTTTTACAGTAATCATTTTCTTTTCTGAAACTCTGCTGAGAAATACAAAAACACGTCTTTTTCAAGCAGAATTTCTTCGTAACTTGAGATTGTTTTTTAATTGTCGTTTCTTTTTGTGAGACACTAGAAGCTCGGGACCTTTGAGAGCAATATTATAAACGACATGCCTCTAATGGCGGCCGGGTTATGATTGCGGAAGTTTCTAGAACTTGACCGTGAATTTATTTTGTTTTCTTTTTAAGGATATTAGGCCTGTGTTCACCGAACTTCAATTAAAAATGGTATTATATAACTGTTCAAAGTTGACATTTTACTTATTGAAGAGCTGTCTAAAGCAGTCGGTTAAAAATTTAAGCGATTGTTTAAGTTTTGGTAAAGTTTGAGCGTTATGCTCTCTTTTGGCGTGATTAATGTTAATTAAGAAAAAACTAAGTAAAAAGTTTGTTCGATGACGGTAACAAGCTTAGCTAGGAATAGACTTAGTAATCTATAGAAATATATGTAAGTAGGTAAGTAGGGTCAACTGGTGAAAATGCGTCTGTGGGGGAATTGCGTCTTTCGAGGATTCCTGACAAACCCTTTACAAACTAGGCAACTATCGTCATCTTGTACAGATTAAAACGCCACCTGCGTATTTTTTTTAATCTTTACAACTAAAGATAGAAAAAAGACGTAGGTGGCGCCTAATTTGTGAAGGGTTTGTCAGTCAAGTTCAGAACGTACAAAAGTTCAAGTCGAAGAAAAGCACGAAGTCAAAAGTAAGCGAACTAAGTCAAAAGGCCCGTTACCTCGAGATAAGTGATCAAGAGAAGGCTTACAACTTAGCTCGTGCAATAACGTGTAACAGAGCGATAACATGTAGGGCGCCTCTGTACTAACTTTAAATTGGAATGCTAAGCCGGGTCGGAGTTAGCTCAGTTTACAAGCTTGTTAGTGCTCGGTAAGAGATTTGTTTAGTTTTATACTGTACAGGAAAGAGTTATGGCTTTCGAGTGCTACGTTGTCGTAGTGTGATTTTGAGAAGTTTCTGACGGAATAGTGAAATTTGAGAGAAGCGATAGACCTTATAGTCGACTAACTGCGCCCCGCAGTGTTACTTGCGATTAAAAATTACTATTTCTTAGTGTTTGCGTGTTCTTGTTATCCAAATTGTATCTGTTCGTGAGAATCTATTATTGGCTATCCATAGTTTATTTTAATTGTTTATTTTTATTGTAAGTAGCTGTTGGTTCGCCTACAAATAAATAAATAAAATGTAGCCTATGAGCTATTCCAAGCTATAATCTATATCTGTGCCAAATTTTATGCTGATTCGTGCAGCCGTTTTGCCGTCATTACATATCCAAACTTAGCATTTATAATTTTAGTTTGATTTTAAAAAGTTTTAATACTATTCTGGAATTAATCAAACTTCAGCTGTGGTAAAGCTACTATTGCTTAAGCGCTGACCCTTTCAAAAATATGTACATGTTAGCTATATATATTTCGATAACTGCTAATAATTTTGTCATTTTTTATTTAATTCTATAGTAGCGATTTATTTTAAATCAGCGTTACATTAAAAACACCTTAACTAAAACCTTTTCACGTCTACCTCCAATCCGACATCACAACACAAGCTACAGATTCAGAGATACCAACAGTAAAAATAATAACACGAGATCCGTCTGAATCCCTTGAACTGAGGGTATTTTCACAGCGCCTTGTACGTGATCAGAATGGAAGATGGCGGCAGGAAAACTCATTTGAAGAAGCTAAATCAAGTTTTTATAAAAGGAATAAATGTCTAGAGATGCGCCGCCGGATGTTGGATGAGATTAAAGTTTATCTACTATAAATATAGGTATCAAGAGAGGGTTGCGTTTTTAACTAGTTAGATGTTGTAGCCTCTATGTTGTGTGTGGTTAGGGTCAACACATGTTAGATATAACGTTGTTCTTAAAATTTTGAAAAGGTCAGTTATAGGCCGCGTCTGAAACTACCAACTGAAGTAGAAGTAAATAAACCAAGAGTTATGTAAGTAGTCAAAACAGAAAAACGCTCACTTTAAAACCTTGTTTGTCTCTTTAGCACATTAAAGTCTCACACTCATAGCTCGGGGTTTCCCTGTGCTGGGGACGCCAATACATACAAAGACATAGACAACTAGTGCCCAGACCCAGAACAGATATTTAAATTCATCGTTCAAACTTCTGCCCCACCGGGAGACGAACTCTTTTAAAGTGATCGCACTCCGACTAGGCTCGGAGCGTCGTAAATGGGTATTTCATTTAACTCCATTACGTTTTTTCTTAAGCGAAGCAATATAACAATCATTGATCATCCCGGCCGGCCGAGGTAAAAATACAATACCTAATTGATCACCCTGTGACGTCACGCCATCCATCATACGCCATTATCTGCCGCCATCGCGATTTGCCATCAAATACCGTGAAATTACCCAATTTTAGGGGAGAATTATTAGGTATTCCGCGAAGTGCAGGGATATAAAATACAATTTTGTAAGCGGTCGTATTATTATGAGTTTTCTGGTATTATTACTGATGGATTAAGATTAAAGCATTGTTTATCAACCAGACTGCATTTACCTAATAAACTAAGAATTACCTCACCAAAGTACACCAAATACACATAACTTAGTTCAAAGTCATTAAAACCTTACTTTGTTTTTATACTTTTCGGAAATAAACGAAGTTTTCGATTAATAAGATCAAAAAAAAGTAATTCTAGAAAGCAGAAAAACATTGAAGCTCGTCTCTTAACTCGTCCAGCCTCGAGATACGTCCCAAGAACTCGTCGCCGTCGCTCGGTAAGAAACCGCCCGCTTTAGAAAACACTGAACAAAACGTCTCGCACTCAACGCTACACTGCGCCAAGGAAGCCCAACTTCAGATCCGCATATACGCAGCTTTGTAAATTGATACAAAAAGATCAGACAAAATTAAATACCTAATAAAATATTGTTACATTGTTATTTTTTCCAAAACAAAATAATAAATTTTGTTAAAGAAACCATTCACCAGCCTGCCTTGCAGTACTGCTTGCAGAACTGCAAAGCAGGATGTAGCTCACCATCCTGCCAGCATGAACGTGCAGGATGATAGGCAGGATAGACGCGTCGTTGTCAGAAGCGATGCAGGATTCGACAAAATTCACCACCCTGCATGACGTGCAGAATGTACCTGCAGGATGCTAGGCAGGATGGTGAACGATTACTATTATAATGTCCATGACAGCTGTCACAGAAACATTTTTATTTACTAGATGACCTACAAATCTCAGGTTAAACCTAGACCGGATTGGCGCAGGACTACAACATGCGGTTCTTCAAAAGGGCTGTCTATAGAGTCCTTAAAGGTCGGCAAAGTATCTGTGATGCCCTGGTAATACAGGTACTATAGGCAACGGTGATCGCTTACCATCAGGCGGCCCGTTAGCTTGTTTGCCATCTATGGCATAAAAAAAAGGACCGAAGCAGATGGCTCAGATAAGAAAGAGGCTTATACCTAGAAGAGGAAGAAATAAGGTGAGGACTATAATAATAAACCCTATTTAAAACAGGTTGGGCAGCTCTGCTCTGTACCTCGTACTACTCGTATGTAGTACAAACAGGGTAGCAGTAGCACAGCGCAGAACAAACACCGGCCGCACAATGTGCCGGCTCAAACACGCATTCTCATTAGGTACTGTGTTTACCTACTGCTTAGTCTGCTTTTACTGTACACTTGATAGCAGTAAGGGAAGACAAAAATCGTATCAGCTTTTGTATAGATTTGAATATAAATATAATGGAGAAATAAGGTCCG
This sequence comes from Peribatodes rhomboidaria, assembly GCA_911728515.1. Taxonomy (NCBI): domain Eukaryota; kingdom Metazoa; phylum Arthropoda; class Insecta; order Lepidoptera; family Geometridae; genus Peribatodes; species Peribatodes rhomboidaria. The sequence continues at coordinate 338,384 of OU452184.1, read as the reverse complement.
CCTTGTTCTCAGAACCTTTAAATGTTTTCTACAGCGCATGTTATTATATTTCTGTAAAAATTTGCGAGTCGTATAAACAAGTTTGTTTGTGTGTGTGTGGATCTAAAAGACTTCAGACTGAGATTACACCCCTTTTAGCCCCCAGCGACGACAGCATAAATCAAGATTATTCCAACACGTTTCAAATGTATATTTGTGAAAGTTATCTGAGTCTGTCTGACCTTCTCAAAGTTACTTTTGTTCTGACACAGCACTTTACCATTTAATTTTACAATTTTCAAAATAAGTATAATATCAATTTTGATTTGATTTTGAAAATACAAATTGTCCATTTAGGTACATTTAGTACATTTTAGTTAAGTAGCTCTTTTTTTAAGAAACTTCATTACAGTTATCTTAAGGGAGGTAGCGTACTAGGTTCGCGAATGCGCGTCTGCTGAGAGTATACATTTAGCATACCTACAGCTATATACCTACAGCTACTGTTAGGCGTTGGTGACGTTTGCATCGCGAGTCTGCAGCGCTGCTGTTCCGCGTTAGTTTACTACTATGGTATACGAACGTATACAATAGGGTTTTCTATGCAATTTGACGTGTAAATCAATATTCAATGAATAACTTATACTTAGTCTCGTTGCAAATGCGCGACTGACGCGATGCAGTCGCAAAACAAGCGAAAAATAGCTAGTCGCGCTGCACGTAGGCGATTGTACATATTATGACCTTTCGATTGTCGCGCGTTTTTTTGCAGCTGTTTTTCGTCTATATCGCCTTTGAATCGCCAGAAAAACCTGTCATGGGCTATGTCCCGATACGCCACTAAACCCTTAACTTATCTTTTAGTGACCATACACCAGGCTCCGGCTCGCCCCCAGTCACATTTTAGGACTGAATGTCGTCCGGCGAAGTTTCGGTATTATTCACTTCTGCCAGGGAATAGGCGTGACAATATGTAGTTACCTATTATTCCAAATTCCAATTCAAAATAACAATTTAGTAGCTAAATATAAAAATCCTACCTCCTCAGACGTTCTAATAGGAGGAAAAGTCTCTCACGTTTTTCCCCAGGGGTACTAGCTCAGAGAATTAGAGATAATAAATGGAATATAAGCCGATTGTGTTTGTATAATATAATATTACCTATACAAAAGATTAATAATTTGCTTTAGAAAGATCTACGACTTTATGATTACGATGAAAATGAAAGCAGACCTTATTGTTTAAGCAATTGAGTTGCTTGTTCATTTGTACGTTTCATTTGTAGAAATGTATAATTTTTCTCAGTAAAACTCATGGCAGGGCTCGTAACTTTGTATATATTATAACATAGTTCGCCCGGGGGCAGACGCCTAGTTCAGGGGAGAGTAGGGTAAGATAGGTTAATGTTATGTCGAGTACACTCAAGGGCAAATTAGGGATAGTTTAAATTTTAGCTCGTTTGAAAATGTAAAAGACATTTTTTGTACTTACAATTTTATTTAACAAAGTAAGGCTTCATCCTGACTAAGCAAAGTGTGAGCGGCTGACTAATAGTCTCCAATTAGCCATCATTTATATATATTTTTAAAGGAGTGTCCAAACAGCGCGTGCTGTACGCCGGTTGCGGCGTATCGCTTGCTGACGTATTCAGTGAGCGGCCGATTTGGATTTTGTTTGCTACACTTTACCGTTTCCTAAACATTCAGTCTGCCCAAGACGCGAGTCTGAGTCAGCATGCGGACAGTCACCCGCACTCAGTTAGCTTAGGCACCTAAGATTTGTTCACAAACCCGATCAGAAAAATGCTCGAGCAATTTTTGACGTCCTTGACAAATGCCATATCACCATAGCCTAAACCACCAAATCATTTCACATCAACAGAGAAGTCAGCGTCGCCTTAATATTATGCGATTTTGTATTTTTAGGCTATGGTTAAATAGTTAATTTTTCAATGACGTCAAAAAGTGCGCAAGGATTTTTTCGTACTCTCTGAACTGACTGTTAATTAGAGTTAGCGCAAGACGCGACTCAGTCTGCCAGCGGACAGTCAGACGCTCACATTCAGTACGAAGCCTTAGGGTGTTTCAAATTTATATACTAGACAATGCCTTATTGGTTGTTGAAATGTTTTCCAAGAGTTTTATTTAAACAATATGTGCTTCGAAACTTACGTGCTATCCTTAAGTGACCTACTTATAATTGTCAAACCTTTTTTGGTGTTTAGACATGTCAGTGTACTAAACAACTTTAACCAGCAATTTAAACTCTACCAATAAATCTAGTAGCACCAATCTCAACCAATGATCTAGAGCGGCTCTCCCCACTCTACCAGTATATAGGCAATCAATGCTCTACGTTCGGTCGTAATCTCCTCACAGATAAATAGCGGCGTCGCGTACTAACGGCGTAGGCAGTTACGGCGTAGCACAGCGCTACGAAGTAGCATACAGCTACGGCATAGCATCGGGCACAGATTAAGTGATAAAGATGTGACAGTTGAGTTGAATGCTTACCTTTAATTTTGGTAGAGTTAGGTCGTCTCTGTTTAGTGAAATTTAAAGAAACGTTACTAAAATTACTTTAAAGTTATGAAAAATAGATTTATTTTTTATATGTATATTAAATTGAAAGTTGTTATCGAAAATTGCAGTTTCAGACCTATAGGTCGATTATTATCACTTATTGAAAACTACATACAAAATGCTTGCCTAATTCTTTGTTTACTCGAAAATGACACGTAAAAACGTAAAATCACGGAAGTCACTCACAAAATATCGTTATCTTCTGTACCTAATTAATTAACTAGTCTTTGGTCGTCGCGCCGGCGGCGGCGTCCAATTAACCGGGGCGTGGACTCCGATAATTAGAGACAAAACAATGATTCTCCGCCCCGGCGCGGCGGCCGTGCCCCGGTGCCTACATACAGCGAGTGCACATAAAAACACACGACTTGCGACTTTATGTCTAACTGACTTGGATTGTTTATAAGAATACTAAATTAGTGCTTCGTGCAGAACTGACAATTTTACTAAATTCGAACTGAAAAATCTTTACTTCCTAAAATTCCGGAGGCGATGAACTGTAAAGGCTAATTCACGTCACGTCACGTCACGTCAATACATACAGTAACAAACTTAGGAATCGGACAATCGGAGTAGTAAGTAGTAGTAAATAGTAGTTCCGCGACGAGGTTGTTCTCATTGTCATTGTCAGAGTACCACTGTCATAGTTAGCACTGGACTCGCTGAAAAGTAGGATATTGTGCTATTCTACCTAACCTAACTAAACCATCAGATTACTTAAGGCGCGGTCGAACCACGATTTTCCACCTGCACACACGTTTACTTAAGCAGTTAAGCTACTTCATTTAGAGTTGAAAATTGTAAATCACATATTGGATGGTAAAATGGCATCGGCGCCTAAAATTATATTTTCTTGCCGTTTTTAATGGTATTAATAAGCACAACAATAACAAAAAAAGTATTGCCATCGCTGAAAATTTAAAGAACCACGCTCAAACAGTTTTTTTTAAGCAGATACTATTTGTGATTATTTTTCTAAAACCAAAATGATTTTCAAAATTCTACTCCAGGTAAACTGTTTTTGGTAGCTTTTTTCTACCAGATCTATTTTTCTTCACTTGATCATCACAATTCAATCCATATCCAAAACTAGGCGCAAACAAAATACTTGTTTTCGTTGATTTCGTGATATTACCGGGCCTTAACTCGCTTGAAGAACCTATTAAAGGCGCATATTAAATAAACCCGCCAGAACGGCAAGTTAACTAAATCAGCATAGTTATCATGGATAAATACAATAGTTGATTACGCTCTTAAGCGATAAGACCGCCCATTGCGCCTATATTTTTGAATGTTTAGTTTAGATTTATTTTGTATTTGGTAACTTAATTAATGAACAAGTATTACATTAACAAAATTAATATTTTTATGAAAAATTCACAAATGACCATCAGAAATTCTTCGAGGCGTTCATGGCTTACCGTACCCTTGCCCAGGGATACCCTTTCCGAGTAATCCCTTTAAGCCGTTGAATAAGCAATGTTGGTGCTGGTACTTGGTGGCTATAAACAACTTAGAACATTGTAATGTTTAATAGCCAGAAACCGCAGAATGTGGAGCTGGCGCCTCCTTCAGACTATGCTATGATTTATCTAGAATTTATCGTTTTTACAATGTTCTAACTGTTTTTTTTTTGTTTTTGAGATAATCGGCTGTCTCATACAGATAGCGACATGTCTGACCATTAGGGTTAGTTTCCACCATTTTGGAACAGAAATCTAAAGGTTAGATTGGTCTAGATCATGTTAGCCGGTAGTCCTATTTTTCTGCAAAGTAAGTGGCTGATTTTTTATTCATTTTTTTGGTTTGAAAAGCCGTCATCATTCATCGTCTATCGTTCATTGCAGTGGTTGTTGTTCATGACAGAATATGTTAAGTGGCTTTAAGGTTATATGGGTGATGTATACCTTTGCCGTCCTCTTCGGGGGAAAAGGCGTGACGATATATGCTATGTTAAGGTCATGATTCTTACCTACTGACTTATTGTCTGAGAAGTAACCGCTGCTTTAATTTGACAATTAAAATAAGTTCTAAAACCGATTCCTATTACGCAGAATGTAAGGCAATAAGCTTAACATAGGCTATAATAGGATAGGATATAATAGGCTTTTTCAAGTTTCTTCATCACTACACTTTTTTTTTTTTTTTTCGTCTATATTAATTCTTAAATTTATAGAATCTTTGTTTGTGTGGTAGGCTTTTATTATTGTTTTTATTTAATTCGTATTTTTTGTATTATTATTTTTTTTCTCTGATCTTCCAGTATAAATGTTATGTTTCCTTTCGCGCTAGCACTATTCTTGTTCTTATAAGTGGTGACCTGTATTTGGCCTACCTGTTAATATTTTTGTATGTTTTTACGTTTAACCAGGCTGTTTGGTCATCCAATTAAAATAAAATAAAATAACTCAGGTAGTCGTGTTTTTTTTTAAATTTCGAGTAGTATGTGAAATATTTTAAGATGGCATAGTCTGAAGCAGCCTACAGGCTAGACCGCGCCGCGGGCTGTATGTAACTATTATTTAACCTGTGGCGGCGCTGGATTGTTCTCTAGATTTACAGCGCTGCCGTGGCTCTGGGTTGAATATGGCCGGCGTGAGTTACGGCGCGAAGTTTAGGCGAATGGATTGGCTAGCGGCGTGATTTGGGGGCTAATGACGTCATTATATGAGGCTCTTTTATGGCCAGCTTACACGACAGACTTTAAAAAATATTGCTTGCAAAAAATAAAGGTAAAGTTGTAGTGTTGTTCAGTGCTTAAAGTTCATTGCAGTTTAGGCTATTTTTAATCTTTTTTTTATGCCATATAGTTGATAAACAAGCTAACGGGCCGATGGCCTGATGGCCAGTGATCACCGTCGCCTATGGATACTTGTAATACCACCATCACAGATTCGTCGATTACAATTTACTTACTTACGTTTTTAATAAACACACTGTATTTTATCCTATCAACATTTATGTACTGTAACTACAAATTCTAATGCCGCGACCTCACCTCACCTTACCAGTGGTTTACCTTTGGGTCCAAGCTTGGCTTCAATTTGAAGGAAAAAAGGAAATTTTACAAAAAAAAGAATTAATCTGTATCATATTATGTTGGCGGCTTTTATTCTAAGAAAGTAGCGGCACGACGCGAATAGTTTAAAAATAAGACCGACGCGATTAGTGGCTGCGTTCACGCTTTTAGGAGGGCGGAGCGCGATGTGAGTTTAAAATTTTAAGAGTCGATATTTAACGTATATAACTAGCAACACGCTGTATAGTGCGTGCCGCGAAAGATGAGACTTGACAAACCACGTGGTTTGATTTTTATGTTTAGCTTTGTATTGCAATATTCCTGAATTATTTGAAATATTGAATATATTATGAAATATTCAATCGTATTATCACACACATTGATGTCTTAGCCCCAAAACCAAGATTGGTGTAAATTTGATCAATTTGTGACCACAGCATACCTACGAGTACTATTTGAAGCAAAAAACGACTAATGCCACTATGACATTTTCTAGTCCCCTATTATACTTACCAACTGTTTTCAAAATGTTAAGGAATTGCCTCAAATTGACACTGTTTGTATGACAGAAACGTTTAAATGTAAAAATAGACTATTCATTGACAATTTAATACAACTGCGCTTAGTAGAATCGTGGCCATAGAATGCTACAGGCAAAGTTACAAAACAGATACTACTGAGTAATAGTTAGCTAGGCCGAGCCTCCCCCTCCTCCTCTGTGAGCCTGGACAGTAGTAAAGAGGAGGGAGTGAGGGTGATGTGTGTGGCTAATTTAGCCATTGACGTGGCCATCTGTTACGCACGGAGTACAGCGTGGGGAGTACGGGGTTTTACAATGCGAGCACAGGCCAGTACAACTTACTGATGCAATTTGGCTTTGATTGTGCTTCTGTGATATTTACTTAACAAATTATTGTACTATACTGAAAATTAAGAATATATAAAAATATTTTGAACACTGCAAACTATTTTACATTCAGAAATGTTTTAAATGTTTTTCTCAATTTTGTATCAATTAAGTACTTTTCTAAAGTAATTGGCATATGTACCGTACGTTGCATATAATTTTTTTTAAGTAAATAACTAACTAAAAGTTTATAACGAGTAGTTTTAGTATTTCCGGTTACTAAATCTACATTTTCAGTGAGACAATGACCGTAGTCTCGCCGTGATCGCGTGGCTCGCTCAATACCACACGTTCGCACCGACGACGCGACATCCATGTATTTATACCGCTATTTCTAAAGAGTATTTTATACCACACTATTCAACTATTCAATGCCCTTAAGAGCGACCGACACCTTGAATTTATATTTTAAACTCTTATTACGGAACAAAGGACTGCATTCTAAAACCTCACTCAGTCATGAACCTCTATTTTAAACTAGTTATCAAACTTGACACCTGTTTTAAATCGAGATGCATGGCTTTGGTTTTAAATGCGGCGGTGAAACGATTATTTTTTCCTAAATATGTGTGATTAAGTAAGTACGTAATTAATATCAAGATATCATTGTTAGAACTAAGTCTATTTCGAAGCAAAATTCTTTGCCCAAAAGGCGTGAAGATATTTTTGTGATATTGTGTTAAAATCCTCAGAGGCACTACTGGTATAAATTATAAAAAAATATACATGTCATATATATTTTTGTCACATTTTATATGCAATTCATTGATTTGTGTGAATTTGCAAAGCAATGACATTGCATTTGTTATTGTGTGCGTCAACTCATTGTAATTTAGAAAATTCTCTACTGAGTTCCACAAAAGCTTGATTCCACCTGCCAGACTACGTATCTACGGTAAATCTATGGTTCGTAAGGCGCTGGCCAAACTGAAAAGACGTAAGACGACGACGGGAAACGGACGGAACGGCACTTTCATACAAAACGAGAAGCGTCGCGTCCGCGCCCCGTCTTCTCTGCGTGTGTTGCGCCGCGTCCCATTTATACATTTTGTATGAAAGTCTTCGATCATAACACATAAGGGAGATTCGGTACGAGAACCTAAAAATGGCCCGCATAAATTAGGTGCATGCACACAATTCACCGTAGTCACAAACAAACGCACCCAGTTGCAACAGAGATAATTATTGTTTTCTCGTTCTCTCCGTAGTCCCTTGTACGTCTCTCTATCTTTGTTATTGATACACGTTACATAATACTGTCAACGGAACTGTGTAGAGTCCGTAAGCTTGTAGTTGTATTGTGTCCACGCGCTGGGTATTATAAATTAGATTTGAGCCGCTTCTTCCACGAAAGTACGTTTAAAGGACTCCGCGTCTGCGTCCCGTCCGTGTCTCGTCTTTACGTCTTTTCTGTCTGGCTTGCCGCTAAAGCTACGTTAGAGCTATATTGGTATCGGAAGCGTGACTCGCGGGTATTTTGAATGGCGCTATCAGGAAGTTTGTTAATGCTACCACGAGGAAGTTAGCGGTGGAATGAGGGAGCTGGCAACAGTGTGTTGAGAATGTGGTAGGGAATCGACGCTTTTATGTGAACGATATCAAGGTAGAAACAAAGTCTACGCTTAAATCATACATGTAATATTTGCACATTTCTGTAAATTATTTAGGTGTCAAATGTAAATTTAGCAAATTTAACACTGATTTTTTTGCTTTAACTTTCATAGAAAAATCTTTTTTATCAAAAAATCAAACAACACAAAAATACACAAAATAATTTGTTGTTTGTAAATCTTTAAAAAAAATTATACACAACAGTATATGTTGCTTTCAAGCTTTGCTTTACATTGATGGGTTGAACCCTATTTCAATCCTAAAGGTTTGTGACAAACATTTTAAAATAACTATAAATGAAAACGGATTTTACAAGTTTTAATCTTTTACCAGCTTAGTATCTATTAAGCTACAGGCCTGCGTTTGGAAGGTAAACGAATATAATCAAGGCAAAGCATCTCTACGGCGGCAGGACGAATGAAACTTTCAACGAACCCGATGAGAGGAAGAAAGCTTTTATCTCCTCTCCTTCCTAAGAGGGAATAAAAACAAAATTATTTAAAACTTAAACCTGAGCTCATCTTAAAAGTACACCTACTTTATTTTTATTTTACGAGGTTTGTTTTGGTTTAAAAAGTGATGATAGACTAGTCGGAGAAGGCCCGTCTCTCAAGGCAGGGGGAGCGAGTTCGGACCCAGCCGATGGCACGCACCAATTTGTTAATTGTGTGAACGTTTGTGCTTATTTAAGGTCATCTGCTGGTGTATGGCGACAGGCTCGCCCCCTGTCACATTTGGGACTGAATATCGTGCGGGGAAGTGTGGGTGTTGTACACCTCTGCCAGCCCCTTCGGAGGAAAGGCGTGAGGATATGATATCATATGATTTTTCAGTTTATAAATCGGTAGTCTGATTTTGCTTTATGTCAAAGTTTAACCCAAAATGATCGATTTGAAAACCAATGAGTATACAACATATTCACTTGAGAATAAAAACCCGTAATTATTTGTTGGCTTGTTTATTTGTAACGCTTTCACGCCTTAACTAATCAATCGATCAACACGAAATTATGCATACACATTGTCAAGGGTACAAAAAATACATAGAGTACTTTTGATTACGAAAAAAATAACGGTTCTTGTGGGACCACGGGTGAAACCGCGGGGCGCAGCTAGTTGCTAATAAGAATAAAATATGTTTTCAATCAATAAAATTGTGTTGAACGTTGATTAAAAGCGTAATAGTCACTTCAACCATTTTGCAACAACTATCATATCAGCTACATTGGGTTTGTTCTGTTAAAGCAATCACTCAACCGAGTTTCCAACACAACTTTGTAGATCAATTTAACAGATAGCACAGTGTGACTAACTTTGAATCGAAATATTTATCATTTTACCTTATCTGACGTAACTTTGGGCCAAGAAAAATATTATTTTTGTGATAACATTGCCATCGCCGTTAATAACATAATTAGACACTAATACCTTTACATATAACCTCACATTACGCTAATTAACACGGTAATTAGGCACATTGTTCTAATTAGGACGAGATAACACTGATACGCAAAATTAAGTCCAAAAAGATATATGTATAATCGACGAGGTTAATGATAACAAAGAAATATATTACTTGGCTCATAATTGTTTTCAGATTGTATCCAAAAAACCGATATGATCGGACGCCGCAGTCCCGCCGGGCCGCGGCCGAGAGGCGGCCGCTCCCCGGATTGAATTAGAGCGGGAATTCCCGGAGCCGACCATTCCCGGGAGCGGCTCGCCCGGGGAAAGGACAGGGCTTTCCTGACTATCTTTGTAAGTGAATTCCTGAGACAGCGGTTAAGGGGAATGTTCGCCTTTCTGAAATGAAGGACGGCCTTTTGAAATAGAATGACGAGATGGCAGTTTTTTGTACCGTTTTCTAAACTAAGTCTGACGATATCATAGTATTCAGATTGTTGCCATCCTTTTTTATTTATTAAATGAAAAGAAATGAGGATAATTTAAGTGGTATTATATTGATTTGGTACAAAAGCATTTTCAGAACTGAGGCTAAACTGATACTATAAAGAAATTAAATTTAAAGCTACCAGGTGATTCGATTTCTTTAGGTTCGTAATGTCCTTATTAACTTAAACTTACAACCAAACCTACACTTACAAATTCTATCGAAGCTGTCTCAAACCCTATGAACCAAAAAACCTTCAACCTTCAACCTGGAAGAGATCGCTTTTAGTGAAAAGGCCGCCAGTTGTTACACTATTTAATAAGTTTTATCATTATTTTTGTGTTGTTGTTATGTTATCTGCGGTGTGAACAATAAAGAGTTTATCTATCTATCTAACCTTCTCGTTTTCTAGCAGTTCTAGTTTAACTTTACGGATCTACTAAAACCACCGAATGATGGTTCAGATTGAGCTGGATACAAAATCGGCCGATCAATCTAGTTAATTGAGCCGTAACTTACTGATTAACGAGGAGTGTTCGAACAGTCGCGGCATGAATCTGCTGACTTACCTGTAAACAAGCAATCACATGGTTAGTGAAATCTACGTTTATAATAGATACCCAATCCTATGAGCACCTATATGTATAGAGAGAGTTCCGTACAGTTTATGAACGAAAAGTGACAGACCAACTCATTTATACTAGTGAGCGTGACAGGTTCGTCTTTACTAAGATTTTGTTCATTTAGAGTCTTACAGTTGCCTCTAATTTTTTTCGACACGTGCAATGCATTTTTAGCCTCTGGACAAATCATTTATCAAAGACTCAATCATACGAAGGATAAATAAATTGTTTAATCGTTTGTCGCTTGTCGATTACTGGTGCATCGTGACATTTTGTGGTGCAGTAATTCTTGTATTTGTCACGTTCAAACAATATGCAGAATCGATCTAGAGGTAGTCAAGATATTAGGGCCGTGAGGTCACGGTTCGGGGCAAACAACTAGAATGAGTTTCTCGTGATTTAACACACTGACACATCACACTTAATCCTAACTAATATTATAAATGCGAATTTGTTTGTTTGTAACGCTTTCACGCCCTATCTACTCAACCGATCGTCATGAAATTTTGCACACACGTTGTCACAGACAACGTACAGAAAAGGATATAGGGTACTTTCCATCCCGGAAAAAAAACGGTTACTATGGGACCGCGGGTGAAACCGCGGGGCACAGCTAATAAAATATTGTAAAAGCGAAATTTGGATGCAAGTACGGAAGATTGTCATAATTGTTTGTTCTGGGTGAAATTTAGCATAATTATGGAGACACTATGGTCTGGAATAACACATAGGCTATTTTTCAACTGCGGGGCGCAGCTGGTTCATTGTATTTTTTCAACGCCAAATAACGAGCAGGTAGCGACTTTGAGTGGCTAAAGCGACGTTGCCGTTTTTTGTTACCAGGCTAGGTGTTTAATCATAACTAACCTTTATATTTTAGAGAATCGTTCAATCATTGCCCGATGTATTCAGGAACGTTTTAATACAAATAAAGGCGTATTTGTCTGCAGGACATCTGCCTTAGTTGCTACAATTCCGCCTTTGCTGTCTCCGCTGCTTGCCGATGTCTAATGCTACGTATAGACCTAAGCAAACGAAGCTGCGTCTCGTTTTATTTCATTGAAACGAAATGGAACGAAGCATGTTCTTTAGAATTCGTTGGCTTGGTGTGTACCCAGCATTAAGCATACCAATAATAAAATTTGTAAAAAACACGCGTCAAATGTTCTGACACATGAAAGAGGTAGCTGTCATCGCGTTGACAGACGGCGGTTTAACACATCAGCGCGGATTGAACTCAATTTGACGCGAAATGTAGCCCCCATTTGGTATGGGGAGGGAACAGGTGGCTTGCTGCTTTGTAACACATTAAGTCAGTGCAAATCAAAACATTATTATTTTTGAAAGTAGTCGGTATACCTAGACAAGCCCCGTTTGATACAAAAAAAAATGCACAAATAGCGAAAGTTCCAAAGTTACATCCATCAAACATAACTAACAAGTAAAAATTAAAAAAAAAAACCCCCGACACCGATTTTAATCATTTCATCAAATTTATATAATTCAAACAAAAAAATATATCGGTTCATCCGTTCGGGAGCTACGATGCCACACACACACACACACACACACACACACACAGACACAAGTTCAGTAGAGTGGCACAAGTATTTTAGTAACTAAACGTGTGCGAAGGACAAAGTTTTAGTCGATAGGTAGTAATTTAGTAAGTGAGCGAGTCGAGTTGATCCATTCTCTTCATTTTATTTTAGTCGAGTAGGGCCCTTACCAAGCATCACTGCCTAGTGCATGATACAATAATAAACTGCGCCAGGTATACCATTCAACACGTAATGACGTCAATCGATGCTCTAAAGGTCACACAACAAGTTCGAAAGAGACGGATGATGATGACGTCATTACGTGTTTGTTGAATGCTAGAACTTGTTCTTTTGGATCATGATCTTGACTAAGCAAGTCCGAACCTGTCGCTTTAGTCATTCGACAAAATTACTAACGTAGTCTGAACGAGGCTTTAGAGATTGTACTCTCCGTTTTATCAATATTTGTAAATCAATCATAATAACCGAACTCACCACAACATATGCAGGCGGATTCCATTCCGCCCGCGGAGCAGACGATAAAAAAACAAAGTACGCCAAGAATCCGTACAGACAAACAAACAGACTATGTATAGTTCACGTGTTTACCCGACAGTAGAGTGATGGAAGAGTTGGGAAATGCCTAGTTTGTTATGTGAAGACCGAGCAGCTGTTGCAGGTGTGAGGAGTTCGAATATATTCCGTCTTTATTTATTGAAGCTTCAAAGAGCTCTCAACGCGACGAATAAGTGAATGAATAAAATAATACAATACAAACTCTTTATTAATACGAAATAAATAAAATAAACTAAAGTAAACATTCAATCAATCAATAAAAAAAACATTTTCATTTTCAAATAAATAAATTAAAATAAATGAAGATTGATTTATTTATGACTTTAAGGCGCTATTGGTATGTACCTACTTAGGTGGCGTGCGGTGTCGTACCAATAAAGCAAAGAAAAAAAACAGTGTACAAATTTAGTGTTGTTGGCTACTTGCAAGACTTATAAGTTAATAAACTAAAAAGTGATTCTGTATTTAGAATTTTTTTTTTAAATCTAGATGAAATTGATGGTCTTGTTTGTAAGTAAAAACACGTCATAAATCTAGCTTATACTGGGTATTATACTCGTAAGTCTTACAACTTGTGAGAAAACCTCTTTTTACTTCCGCTCGTGATATTTAATAACATCCTCGTGACAAATACCACATTCGCACTCCTTTTTATATAGGCACAAGGGCTGAAAGCAATATTAGCCAACAACACACTGGCAATAACATAACGGCCGTTACAACGCCCGTTACAACTCTCGCAATATAACGCGAACGACGCGTTCGTGTTTCCGCTATAAATCTAATAATGATGAGAGACAGCGGAGTCAATGCGAGGATACAGTCTGACAAGGATATGAGCGAATATATTTAGAAGTAGAATGAATTTACGTGCTATGCTTCGACAAGACACCTTGGTGTATTTATCTGAATTGCTATTAATATCAAAAACGAGTAAATGACTTGTTTCGATAAAGAAATGAATGGAAACGAAGCTGCACTAATTACTACCTCTCACTCGTACAATAGCACTACAATGCAAGCGCAAGTGAGATGACAATACTATCGTTGCTCCGTTTTGATTCGTTTCTTCAATGACTCCCTTTTTCCAAGTTTGGTAAAAATATTTCGATATTGTAACACGTCTTCATATTCGCGCGTAATGACACGTCAGAATATAAAACGAAATATCAACTGCCTGAGAGATAGACATATTGACAACTCTATTCGCTATAAACGCAAAAAAGTAGAGGAAAACATATATTTACGAATATTTTGTATTAGGTATCTAAAACCTGCAATTAGAAAAATTTTATGTCTTGCAAGATCCCGTAAATTGGTTTCAGACAAAAAATACGGTTGAAATAAGGAGAATTTTAAAATCGAGCCGATTCTCGAACAATCAGTTATGTTTATGTCTCTGTAATTCTTGTGTCTATTTCAATGAAAGAAGGCAGGCACATAAATAATATTTACTGCACGAGAATAAGCACCACAGCAGCAAAATGGATTGGTAAGAGTCCGAATCCCGCCAAAAGCCAAATTAAACTTATTTTTACTGAAAGAAATATTTTGAAAGCGATCAGCTGTCACACAAATTTGAACCATATTCGCTCTAGACATAAGAGTATCTCATGGTCCTATAGAATATTGCCAGTTCGCAAAACAGTTGCCAATCCAGCTGGGCTTATAAGCGAGAAATGTTGAAAGATCAGCCAATTTCACGCAAGGCTTGCTTCCTGCCCGGATTGGCTGCCGAGACATGCGCCAGAATTCAACGAGTTATCGGACTGGCGTGACGATTTGACAGTTATGACGTTTTACTAGTATCTACCGAGTCGTTTCACTATTGTGTTCTTTTCACCAAATACTACGTTGTCCTTGTGCGATGAATCTGACAGTGTCTGGCAGCTGTTTTACACGACCACCTTAAAAAAGAGTGAGGTAATGTATGTATTACTGCTTTTTGCGGCTTCACTTGCTTTGTTACCTTATTCTAGTTACCCTAACCTTGGATTTTTAAACTACGACCATTTACTCCGTTCGGGCCTGATTTTTACCTACAATTCTATTGTAGGTAAAAATGGCATACGTTCAGTCCGTGACTTTCATCGCCATCAATCAGATGCACACAATCACTCTCCTGTCATTCTGACCATCACTGGCTTCACTCATATCACAGTGAACGTCTAACATCCGTTTAACCTTAAGAAATTAAACCAATTCAGCTGTTGTTACCCCACTGCGCAAGAAGGAGGGTTATGTTTTTCGAGTGTATGTACTCATATGTAAGTATGTAAGTGTGTATGTATGATGTATGTATGTATGACGGTTCTTTGGCACGACCTAAAGCCTAAACAGCTTCATGGATTTCAACATGTGACGTGTCATTTGAATCGTCTTGATAGTGGAAGTAACATAGGGTACAACATTTAGCAGTAGGGTTTTTTGTTTTTAATTTTGTTACTTGTTCTATAACTGAGTTACAACATTATTTTGCCAAGTTTAGGAAATTTGTAAATCCATGTCGATCGTTTGCGGCAGCCTAACAACTAACAATAACCTCACATCCTATTCAAATTTCCTTTACATTTTAGTCCAGGCTGTCATGAATGTGTGCAGTTGTAATACATCAACATCGGTTCTAAATCTGATTCAGAGCGCTGTTAAACGAAAAATGCAATAAACCAGCGCGTACGGTTTACGAGGCAGGCCCAGCTGCGACGGGGCACTCGGCCACGTTTGTGTGTGATGATTGTTGCTGGGATTTTTCACGACTCCCGTGACCTAGCTGATAGCGCGACTGCTTTATAAAAAGAAGGTTCCGGGTTCGGTTCCTGGTCGGACTTAGATTTGAATGAAAAATTTAAATATCAGCACTGGATCTGGGTGATAGTTGTGTGTTTGTATAAAACATATCATCACGCCTTTCTCCGAAGGGGCTGGCAAAGGTGTATTTTAACACTCACTCGTCGCCGGACGATATTCAGTTCCAAATGTGACAGTAGGGACAGGGTGGTTGACAAGCTCGCTTTTCGCCAAACACCTGGCTCCAGTTATGTAGCAGATGATATTAAATACGCACTTAAGTTTACACAATGAACAAATTGGTGCATTCCTTCGGCTGGGATTGAACTCACTCCCTCTGGCTTGAAGGCAAACGTTCTTCGACTAAGCTATCATCGCTATTGGCATCAAAAAAATCATTTGTAAACAAGGAAATAATTCATATATTTTTTCTTTCATCAAACCGAAACGGCAGCGGAAATACAGCTTCCGCAAAATACTGGAGTTCTTTCGTTCTTTGTAAACATTGTCAGTTTGCACCGATCGTGAGGATCTCTATTAAAAGAAGCATAAATCCGTTCGGCATTTTTTAAATCCAAACAAACGAGTTTAAAATGCCTGGTTGCGCCAGAACTGTACAAAATACCACAAAGGAGTACAAGCGACAGCCTCTCTTAGTATGTATGTGTTGTAGACTAGCTACTCCCCGCTGTTTCGTTCGTGCTGAGTTACAGATCCTTTAAAAACGTAAATATGTATTTTTTCTAGAATTCGTTGCTATTTCCAACCCAAGTCCAAGTAAGTATTGAACTTTATTCTACATATTATGATTTATGAAACGGGAGTTACTCACGTATGATTTAGTCAATTATTCCGACTATTATTAAATAACTTCAGGAGGAGGTTTTCAATTTGTTTCGCGTCTTTTTTTATGAATGTTCCTAGATTGCTCGGAGACGCCAACTTCAGAAGGTACGAGTACATATAGACCTTCCGTGAAAAATTATCTAACGAATGGTGCAAACCGCATCAAAATTCGTTGCACGGTTTGGAAGGAGTTAGCGAGGATACAGACAAGACAGACAGACGTAGAAAGCGGCTTGATTTTGTACGACTTAGAAAAGAAGAGATTAACTAATGTTACTTCATTTCTGGGCTTTAAGTAAATGTCTGTGCAAAACCACATTAAACCCGAGCTCCCTTTGACTCGAATGTATGACAAACAAACACGTTTTCGTATTTATAATGAATGATGACGTTGTTTATGTGTGTGTGGGTACAGTGCAGCACCGCCGTGTGCTAAATACAATTTGTACAGTCGCGCACACAAAGGCTTGCGGTTTGTTCATTTTGGGACAAGGCAAACTGTAGCTTGGACATAAAATTAAATTGTAAAGCTAGGATAAGGTACTTTGTCAATATTTTGTGGCATTTTGTTAAAGGCGTTAAAAGTTTAGCAAAACATTGTAAAAAAAAATAAGTTTTCGTTAACCTTAGTGAATAAATAAAAACCACCTTATCACTACATTTCTGACGTGACAACGTCTAATAAATCGATGAACGCCGGCTGCACGCACGAAAAAGGAAGACTCATTGTCCCGTTACGCTCGGTCGATCGGAGTGAGAGCGCTACACGAGCGAGCGAAAGGCATGATCGGCTTGAGTGTTCGGCTGGCACCGCATCTATCTTTCTTCCACTCGATTGGCCAATGCGTATGGCGAGGAGAAGATTTCATCAATGTTTTGTTATGACGTTGTCACGTTAAACTACTATCATCCGTAAACCGACTTTACAGATAACTATTTTTTTTAACGAAACTTTTGATTTTAAAGGCTACGCGATTCCACATCACAATTTACATCGATGTCTCTGCGTAGCTAATGAAACTCACATCAAGTGAAATCTACTCAATGTAACGCAAAACCTGTATAATTCACGCACTGAGCCGCGGGTTACGACTGTTTGATTACCGACTGCGTGGCTCGGGATATCTTGGTGGGGGTAAAAACGAGACTTCAGTTAGCTATTATTTATTCTGTGACTTTTATGTACAAATGTGACTTTGATACTCAGAATAAATTCAGAAACCGTATGTTTGGTAAGTGCGGGTTAGTAGGTATGTGTGATAGGATTGTCAATTTTTTACGAATGATTTTATACGCTTCTTTATTTTTTTTAAAACAATCGCGAGTATTGTAAATTAGACTAACCGTGAGTTGGAGCAATCGTGCCTAAGGAAGCTTTATAAAAAGGTATTATAAGGTTGACAATTATTTAGAAGACAAAGATGTCTGGAGCCTTCCACTTCCGCCATTATCTTGCCTGTTCTGCTGAGAAGTGGCGTAACTTTGACGTTCATACGTGTATCTTTAATGCCCGTTAGAATAAAAACATTTTAACTTTGACTTTGGAAGTTAAAAGTTATGCATTTGTCAGTACATGTCACATTATTTTGGTTCGGTCCCAAATGGTGAAACTACAATGTATCCCGACGGTAGGTACTCGTATGACATAATTCTGTAGTTTTGTGCAAAATCACATTATTTGGGACTGTTTATGCATATGCATACTGCATGGAGTTGTGTACAGTCCGACAGTAATCTGAATTAATGGTAAAAAGTTTGTTTTCTTTTATTTCTCGGTAACCCTTTAATCACGTGAGACAACATTATCCAAAAAAGATTTTCGGCTCTTAAGACAAACAATACCGTTGTCCTAAGCTGAATCTACTCGTAAATTCGACTCTGGCATTTGATAGACAAGTAATTGATAAATAAGCAATGAATAAAAATTTGTTTGAAAATACAATACATCATATATAATTGTATTAATATTGTAATTGTATGAATAATGATTCATTGCTTGCAAACAATGTGAAAATATCTCATCTTAGTGTCCTCGACATCGAACTTCATTGTGAGCTTTGTGATACTGAAATAGCATTAAAAATGTTTTGTCTCTGCCATGGTATAGTAATTTACTCCGCCAAGTATAGCCTTCCGAGTCAATACTGGTCACGTGGGCAACACGTAGTGGCGTCAATCGATGCTTGAGCAAGACCGAAACATCATTTACAAATAGTTCGAAAGAGACGATGACGATTACAAGTGACGTCATCACGTGTTGGCTCCCGGAATGCTAAACCTCGTTTTTAAGATCATGGTCTCTGCTATCTTTTGAAGTGAAATGAAAAGTTTCGTTTCCAAGAACTAGATCCATTACTCCGATTGTGATCCGTGCCAAATTAACAGTTGATAACTGAAGTATTTTCTAAGAAAAATATGACTAATACCAGACAGACATAATCAATCATTTTTCACAAATTTATTTACATTACATTTACAATAGATTTTAGAATTCTATCCAATGTTGTAAATAAGAAAGTGAGTATGTTTTTTTTTTTTTTTTTTGACTGACGTTGTTTTACATTATATCTCTCAGCTTTTTACGATAGCTTGCATTGCGTTGAGACATGCGCTTTTTGTATGAAATATTTTTGATAGGATTTGTTTTTTTGTTACAATTTTACGCCATTAACTCAACCGATCATAAAATTTTGCATACAGGTCGCCAGGAGTACAGAAAAGGACATAGGGTACCTATAATTCTCCGAAAAAACTAACGGTTCTGTGAGACCGCAGGTAAAACCGCGGGGCGCAGCTAGTAGCAATCGACCGAGTGAGAGACAGCGAGCGAAGCTTTAGCTTCGACAAAAATGCTTTCGTATGTCCGACTTCTGTCCAGATCTCTGTCCGAATCTTTGTCTTCCTTTACAGGTCGCATTTTTACCCGATTCTTTCAAAATTTTGTGAGTAGGTTCGATAATTTTATTTCAATCGTTTTTTTGTCAAAGCTGTTTTTGGAATTTTTTCAAAAAAATAACTGTTTAATTTTTGAACCTGCTCACAAAATTTCACGAGAATCGTTAAAAGAATGCGACCTGTAGTGGAAGACAAACGTCAGCCGCGAGGTTTACAGCTTACAGATCCACTAGATAATGTAGACCATCTAGAAAATGTTTTCACGAATTCTGATACGAGTATGACGAGTGACGAGGCGAATGGATGAAAATGTACGTATCTGGGTCGGGACAGTACCTAGGTATATATATACTACTAGCTGTCACCCCGCGACTTCGTTCGCGTTTTGAGCTATCCTATCTCTCAAGTTGGATCGAACTGCACATGATGTGCAAATTTTATTATAATCGGTTAAGTGGTTTAGGAGTTCATTGAGGACAAACATTGTGACACGAGATTTATATATATTAAGATTTCACTCCGACCCCCCACTTTATTATGGGTTAGGGGTAGGTAGATGATGACAATGATGTTTTAACCAGAAAAATAGGGGCACGGCTCTACTAAGTTTTTGTTTAACATACTTTATTAGTCACTAGTAAACTTGACCAGTGATATTTTCGACGAAAAATAACATTTTTTCGCCAGTCCCTTCCCCCGGCGCGGTGTAGCTTCACCACAGGTTACCCCCATAGCTTCCGTATATTCACCAAGCATAAACAACATAAGCACACCTTTAAATTAAAACGAGTTAATTAGATACGAGTACGCGAACTTGATAGCCAATGGCAAAGTCTTCACAGTTCTCGCAACTCGCGCTTTCTTCAAACTTATGCATCAGTCATACAGTCAGATTTTAGTCAGAACAAACACACGTAATACGCTATCTATGGGGATAATCTGTGAGCCCCACCAATCACGTAATACTTATTATGTGCATGTATTTACATTTTCGGGATTGTTTGTATGGAAATGTATTTCATTTGCATACTTTCTGCTGTTTTACGTCCTGAGAGAGGATTAACGTCGACTTACGCGTGTTAGAGAGGACTAGACTTCCATTGGTGATTTATAAGTATTTTAATAGTACTAGTGACCCGCCCCGGCTTCACACGGTACCTATATAACTTCCGTAAAGAATTATTTAACAGATGGTGAAAACCGCATCGAAATCCGTTGCGTAGTTTAGGAGTTAGCGAGTATACAGACAGACAAGAGAAGCGGTTTAGCTTTATGCTTTGTAGAGATTTTGAACCGTTAAAATAGCTTATGTGAGCTTAAATAAACAGCTTAGAATTAAAAGCAACAAGCACGAAACAAACGTAGCTCTCAAAAGGAATTTAAAAGCTAGTGTGAAGTCTATATATACTCGTATATCCGTGGACTAACTAACCAAAAACAAACCGAAAAAACACCATTATACCAACAAAACTACCTACAACAGTTCCGGTTCAGTGCTTTCAAAGTTAAAATTCGAATTTCGAACGTCGCGTGATCACAACAACCCTGTGTTGCGATAACGCTACTCGCCTCGACTTGAACGCAGTTATTCGGAACTTGCATGCAGTGTTGCCAGTGGAACATAGTCAAATATAACATGAGACGGCTCAAAAAGTAACATTTTAACGAGAAAAGTAACATTAAACGTTGGGAGTTAAAACCGAAAAACTCTTTCTTATTTTATGTGGAAAACGAAAACTAATCAAAACAAAATAAGGACAAACCAAACAGACATGACAGTTTCTAGATTTTTTTGTTTCCTGTTTATAATATTTTTATCAAGTGACATTTTGAGTCGTGTAACATAACAGGGTCAAAAGTAACGTAAAATGTTGCAAAAGTAGCATTCTGGCAACGCTGTGTGCATGCGAGTGTATGCTGCAAGTTTCACAGTTAGGAAGTCGAGCTGCGCCTCGCTACTTTCAATTCACTAGAATAGAATTGAAGATACAGCTTTGTAGAATTTTATTTAAGTTTGGAGTTGAATTTAGTTTCCGTTTTCTCGAATTGTGTATTCAAAGTAAGGATTTAGTACCTCCTCCCTCCATGAATTACATTGTCGCCGGATGTTCTAAAATCTAAATTACAATTTTTAATCAAAATATTATTTCATGACAGTTAGAATAACGGAACGACTAGCCTCGACATATATAACAGGGATGAAGTCAAGAGTATTCTTCTAACTTCTTGAGAGCAGCTTTTCATCGTTATTTGGCTGTGAATAGCATCGATATATACATATATATAAACTACGTACTAGATTTTATCATCCGAACACAAACTTTACCCAGTTCCCCACTCCTCCAGTGCACTGAAATCCTTGCACCTTGCATTAGTGTGGTCCCGACACGTATGCAGTGTGGTTGTGTACAGAACGGCGCCTAATTTACTGGAATTCATGTGTGAACCTGGACGGACGTAAATTAGCAATTCAGTAGTCAGCGCTGCAGCAAACCTGCGGTCAGCCCACGGTGGGCAGCCCCCCACTTAATTAGTTGCGTAACATTTGTTGTTTGGATCAGCTTCTCTAGTTCGTCGTACATTAATCTTGTTGGTAAATGGTAATCTGACGCAGGATGGGCGAGATGGGTTGACGATATCTTCGAATCACGGCTCTATTCTAGACCGAGGCAGATGGCTCAGTAAGAGAGAGGCCTCACACACACAGCAGCATCATTAGAAGGCTGATGGTGTTAGGTTGAATGCAAAGTACAACGTTGAGCTTACTCTAATTGCCAAACACACTTATCTGTTGTAACACTTGTACTCCACTGCGTAAAATTTAATTCTGTTTGTGTTTGTCAATCAATTATTTTTACTCGTATTCTTGTTCTTAATAATGCAGTACTGTTCCGCCACAATCATCAGTCTCAGTTCGTTAGAACATGTAACATTAAGTTAATCCTATTTGATTTACGAGTTTACAAATTGAGCTCGTAATAAAGGAATCAAACCTTGTTTCACATCGTTACGCGACGGGAACCGACTGTGCTATTATTTTTCATAAATGCTTGTTCAAATATAACGGTACTCAGTTACGTCAAATACGAGTATAACGGTATTGAGATACGTTTATTTGTTTTTTTTTTGTTTGCATAGTTGCTTTGATATACGGCAATATGAGCAACCGATTTTATTGTTAAACACCGTGTAAGAAGTAACTGAAGCGATTCTAAAACAAGTAACATAAATAAAAAAAAAACAAAAAGAGGGCTTATTTTCTTCCAACTATGGTAGGATTATCACAGTTGACAGGCTAGGCGTTCGACTACAGCTTACATGATGCTCACAGTAATGTTGCCTGTTCAGTAGGTAAAGCCTCTACCTACATGCTGGTTCCTAAGGTAAATTATGCCCAAGTAGAAACTCTTCAACTGACACCCCAAATCGTAGGTACACTACAAGTAGGTAATTGCAAGTCTATTTTTTATAAGTTTATTTGATTATTTATTTTATTAATAGTTATAATTTACTCGTAGTTATAGTAAAGCCAGCCCAGCCGAACGATGCACCTACATATTTGTTTATTTGTGAACATAATTAAGTACGTATCTATTGTCATCTGCTACATAACTGGAGCCCGGTGAATGGCGACAGGCTGGCCCCCTGTCACATTTGGGACTGAATATCGTCCGGCGAAGTGTGGGTGTTATACACTTCAGCCAGCCCCTTGGGGAGAAAAGCGTGACGTATCAAGTAGGTATAAGTAACTAAGTTAAGTATAGTAATCAATGTATCAAGCTAATACTAAGCAGCTCTAAGTTTCTACACGTGTTTTTCATTGATTCCGTCACGCAATACTCTCGTAATCATTAAAGAAATAGCTTTTACTAACTCGAACAATTTGCAAAGAAAGTATTCGATTATGCGTGTACTGCTGTTTTGAATAAAAAGGTGAAATACATTATGGACATTATGCGCAGGACTTTGTCAACTCGCTTTTAGTTTTTACAGTAAGATGTATGAATTACGGAGTCTACAGTCTACACAACAAAGTTGTCGACAGCCGGCGACATTTAATTACATGTATGACACTTCGATGTCGGCAGCTTTATTTCAAATTAAGTCAAACTTCACAAATCATGTCATGTGTGTAGCTTGATTTCTTCAAAAAAATGTCACCGACTGCAACACAACAATAACACAATCCAAGAAATCTTTATTAAAAACTATAAGTACATAAAATAATTCTAATAGTTAACAAAACTAAGCCTCTAATTGAACGGCCCATTGAAATTAATATAAAATTCATTTAAATTTGGATTGTAGCTAGATTCATTAGTGAATATTTGTTGTAAACGTTTTCATGAGTTTTGTCGTTTTAAATGTGTTGTGTTGGCTAAATGCAAATAACAAAAAGTTGGTGACTGTCAGCGACTTTGATGTGTAGACAATAAGTTTGACGTTATCCCTTTTACAGAGCTGCGACAATATACATAATTACATTTATATTTTAGCAACGGCCACTACACGAGAGTGATAAGGATAAACAGTTTCGAGTGAGCTCAATACAATAATAATAAACAGTACAAGTTCACAAAGAAACATACACACTTACCCGAAAAACTACTCTCGTTCTATAAGTAGTCATATAAAAGTTCTGTGTCATAAAATATGAACGCAACCCAATATTTTTAAATATTTTCCTCAAACAAACATTGAACACTCAAAGCTATCAAATTTTCACACTTTAAAAATGTTAACCCTCGAGTAATCCAAAAAATAAATTCAAGTCCGCCGTGGAGCGAGCCGGAGGTGTCTCACGCATGAATGGGTCGATAGAGGACTGGGGTCGTTCACCCCAGACAACACTAGGGACGGCGACTAGCTCCGCCGCGCCGGCTCTTTGGGTCAATGTTACGGTGACACTTGAGTTTATGTCTTAGGGGTTTGAGGGGTTGAAGGCTTTAATTACAAAACAATTTAAAGAGACGGTTTATATAGCCAAGTGTTTTATGGATGTACTAAATTTACTGCATCGTTTTCGGTACCAAAACAATAACAGAAAGAAAATAATGTTATTGGTAAGACTACAGTGTCTGTCTTTCAATCTGTCCGTTTGTCTGCATTTATGTTACAGATTACTTTTATTACTTACCAAATTTTTTATTATGTTTTTATGATAAAGTCCGCCGAATGCGTTTGAAACTATAGTCGGAATAATCGACTTAATCGTACGTAAGTAATTAGCTTAAAATCATGATGTGTGAAAACCACGACAGTTTACAAAAAACAATTTTTACTTCTTAGTTTTCTTAAAAAAAAACTAATTTTCTTTTCAATATGGTTCATTCATAGCTCGGAAAATCTTTAGACAGCTTATAATTTTGACTAAATTCATCTATTTGTTTACTTTTGCTTAAATTTTCATAAATTTCATAAACATGCAGAGACTCTTCCGCGGTAGCTGATTGTGTATTTCATGGAAACGGCTGTTAGGAAGTCTAGACGCATAAACACTGCGACGTTCAAATTGCGCACCGCGCGGCTGGCTCGAAAAAATGCACTACCAATGAAAAAGAATTCTGATATTAAATCACAAAAATATTTAGTCTTTGATACTGCAATTCAGACTGGTTTTTTTTTTTGTGAAATCAGGAATATTAGGAAGAATTATAATTTTGATTACTATCTGTGAATTATAATTTTGTCTTATAATTACTCACTTAACTGCTAACACAATTTAATCAATTTATGGTTTTGGGTTTTTTTGGAAGAGTTTCGGGAAAATGGAAATTAAGGGAAAGTAAATAACGTTGGTTGCTATGCAATGCCACCTCTAACTAACCTAACGAGTTGACCCTTAAAATTCTGAAAAACAATAACATTTTATTTTAAATTAAGATAATTAAGCATAAGTTTCCTAATCCGTTGAGTCGCATCCGATGAAACTCTGAGTGAAACTGATCAGTGTAGGATTACGATTACAACGATTTCGGATCGATCGCTTAACGGCGTTGTAACGGTAACGGAATAACGAGTAACGAGCAAACTTCGTGCATTAGCGTCGGAAGGGATCGGTGATTGGCCGGAAATTGGAGTTTTGTTTTTGTACGAAACCCTTTGTTTTGAAGGATTTTATAAAGTACTTGTTATCATAACAATAACAATGTTTGCTTGAATTCAATCTAGATATAAGTTGTTTTATAATTGTGAGTATGAAATTACTTCCCGCGACAGTACTCTACTCAGTACGAACTCAGAACGGCTCAAAACTCATTTTGACTGCGAAAAGTCTTTTTCATCTATTATTTCGTTTTAACTTTTGATAATTACCACAACAATTATTTATCAATAATACTCCAGCACGTGAAGTAAAGAGAATTAACATAACAGAGCATACCTGACTCCGGCCCGTGTTCGATCGAGTGCAGGTCCTGCTGCGAGCGCCTCCGCTGGCGGTACTCGGCGCGGTAGTCCTGCCAGCGGCCGAACTGCGCCGGGTTGTTGAGATACTCCTGCGACGAGAACCGGGACGCGCGCGGCGGAGAGAACCCCATCTGCCCGTAGTACTCCTGCCGGAACACCACGTCCGGGTGGTTCATGCCGCCCGGCACGATCTGGCTGCCGTAGTGGCTTCTGTGCCCGAGGTACTCCGGCTTCATAGCCA
Source organism: Peribatodes rhomboidaria (assembly GCA_911728515.1). NCBI lineage: Eukaryota > Metazoa > Arthropoda > Insecta > Lepidoptera > Geometridae > Peribatodes > Peribatodes rhomboidaria. The sequence goes on along the minus strand of OU452184.1, from coordinate 312,479 downwards.
CGGGACCGTCCGTCAGCTCGTGACCGTGGATGGAGGTGGACCGCTGCGGGCCGTAGTCTCTCAAACGGTTCGAGAAGTCCATGCGATGGGGCGAGTAGTCCAGCCCACGTGGACCCATCTCGAAGTGTCCGTGCGCTGGTCTGCTTCGATAGAAATGGGGCGAGAAAGGGTTCTTGCTTTCTTGGTTCTGTCTCGGATTAAAAGTAGCTTCTTTTGCTTTTTCCTCTTTGACTTTCTCTGTCTTCTCTGGGGCATTTTGCGTCTCCTTCTTCGGTGTCTTCGAAGAAGAGTCGGTGACGTCCTGCGACGCTCGTCTGTTGAACTCTTGTACCTTTTCAGGCACGAACCCTTGAGGCGCTTGCGACATTGTTCTGTTTATAAACACTTCTAAAAACTACACAATAGTTATATCAAACGTTTAAAAGGTTATAAGTTAGTATACGTTTATAAATTCACGATAGTGTAGTAGGATTACGATCACAACCGAATACGTCAGCTAAAACTTTTTGGATAATATTTTGATGAGAACTTTCACAGGTTAACTTCATGTCGAGTAGAACAGTGAGTGGTCGTTGTTTTGTTTACTTTGCCTTAGATAAGGTTACGTACTCGTAATTATAGCCTGCCTATATCATACAAATTCAAATTTTATTTATTTCAGGCCTTTTACCCATAAACATTGTAATATAGAATATAATAAAAAATGAATAAATTAAAATGAGGTAGGTATTAACAATTAAAACAAAAGCCAGCAATTTTCTTACACAAATAAAACCTACACTAATTCGTTATAATGCTGTCTGTTTTCAAACTTCAAGAAGCAAATTAGGTAGCTGTAATCGCATTAAACTGTGTTGAATCATTAACCTCAAATACCTAAAAAGCCGATACCCACTAAACCGGCAGCACAAAATAAACCATTACACGTCTTCGTATTAATTTTGTTTAATCTAATCAGTCAAAATATGCACTGGCCTTTATGTTAACTTTAGGTTTCATCCTAACTAAGCAATCCGCTGTCGGCCGACTGAAGTAAGCAACTTTAAAAAGCGGCAAATCCGCATCTGACGGTCAGCTATGTCCACACTGTGCCTTTTTTTGTTCATTAAGGGCATGCGTCATAGCGCAGTCAACAGCGCACGTGAGGCATGCTCCTAACGCATGCGCGATGACAGTTCTCTTGGTTCCCTTATTTCTGGAATTTCTTATGACCAAGTAAGCCGCACTTATTCCACCAAGTAAAATATTCTCATCACACATGTTTCCTAAAGCTGACAGAAACTACGACTGAACTAAATGACCATATTGACGTTGCGTTCGTTTACGCATTCAACTATTAAAAGCGCCAAACGGAAGATGAATAAAAGGTGAAGACGAAAATTGAAGATGAAAAGGCACAGTGTGGACATAGCTACTGAATGAGTCAGCAAGCGATACGCCGCACACTCCGCACAGTTCGCGCTGTTCGGACACTCCATGTAATATGTAACAGCCCGCCGCACAATTGTCTTAGTTACGACGAAGCATTATTCTACCAACTTGAAAACTGCTGCTTAAAATACTAAGTCAAAAGTCGATCAAAACTAAAGCTTCAAGCCGGCGAGGTTGCGTTTGTTCAGGTTTGTCGAAAGGTCGTGTTCGTAACGAAACTTGTTGCTCGCACTCAGATCCGAACTTTCTAACCGACTGCCTAATTGGGATCAAACAATCATCTATCTGTTGAACATCTATTCTATTTGTTCTGTTCGGTAGCGTTTTGATAGATGTCAACTATCGTAACATGCTGAATAACTAGAAAACAACAACAAGTAACTTGCCACAATTAAGGTCTCTCTCCGCCTGTAAGCTCAGTGCCCGACCGCCTTGCAATGATACATTAAATGAAAAATGAATGTAATACTTGCTGACACAAAACCCATTTTAGATCGTCTTTTTTAGAGCGGGCTGCGCGCGGGACATCCACTATCAGTGCCACTACTGAGTCGATGTAAAAAGAACTTAAGTTACAAAGTATTAAGCTTAATTTTCGTTAAAACCATTGCGAGGCGGTCAGGCGCTTAACTTGCAGGTGGCGAAAACAGTTTGCCTTTTATAAACATTTTTTTTTTTACTGATGGTGTCATACAGATTTTTAATATATTTCCTATATTTATCCAGCTTTCGTGTTTTACAACAAAGAGATATGAATAAAAAAATCATAAAAACAGTTCAAATAAAAAATAACTCTTTTTATGTTTAAATTTTAGCTCTGTTTGCAGTAAATTTCACATATTTTTTTGTGATCATAGCACGCCGTACTATCTATTCTAACAAATACTAAAATGTACAGTGTATACTACGGGTGCGGTTGTAAATTCTAAAGATATTCCACGTGCAGTCACGTGAAGCAGCTAGTTTACGTCCATGTTTATTTCCATCGACATAAAACGGAAATCTATTCACAAACACACGCGCGATGGACGCCAATATTTATTGATTTGATCGAAATCACATTTGGTTTATTGTCAGATGCAATTGTAACGGTGATGCACGGGGGATATACATTTGGAAATATTTTTCTGGAAAAATTAAAGAAATATTTGCGAATAATTGTAAAACAATGGGTAAAACCGTAGAACGTAGCTAATAAATAAGGCCGCGTTTCTACCTTTTGGGTTGAAAACTTTTTTTGTTAGTCCGCGTTAGATCACCAACTCCCCTGTTGGTAAGCGACGATGTGGTCGAAGATGAAGCACGCAGACTTCGAAGCTAAAGATACCTATTCACTTTGTACTTCGAATCTTCGAAATGTAAAAATAATCCGTTAAAAATGTCTTTCTGCCTATTACATTTTCAACATTGAACCACTGAACCTATCAAACTTGACAAAAAAGTAAATGCATCAGAAGGACGTAAGTGCAAAACTACATTAGCGTAAAAATAGAAAACGAACAAAACCGAGTCGAACCTAATTTGGATTGAAAAAGGAAACAAAAAAGTAACTTAATCAGACATGCTTGTTGCCGTTCAGGCTGACAACGTTCCGTGTCCTAGAACGTCTAGTTTGATAAAACGTCTATGTCTTATTACGTCCAGTCCAACAATGTCTAGTGATCTAGAACGTCTAGTATCCAAAGGTCCACTTCCGAAAACGTCTTAAAACGTCTACTCCAGAATCGTATAGTATCTAGTTCTATCTGCTTGTGTGAGTGAGCTAGTGAGCGATCCGCGACGCCTATGGATATCTATAGCTCCGACAGAGAGCGATCCGACGACTATGGATATCTATAGCTCCGACAGAGAACGATCCGACGACTATGGATATCTATAGCTCCAACAGTGAGCAATCCGATGCCTATGGATATCTATAGCTCCGACAGAGAGCAATCCGATGCCTATGGATATCTATAGCTCCGACAGTAAGGGATCCGACGACTATGGATATCTATAGCTCCGACAGAGAGCAATCCGATGCCTATGGATATCTATAGCTCCGACAGTAAGGGATCCGACGACTATGGATATCGATAGCTGCAACAGTAAGCAATACGACGACTATGGACATCTATAGCTCCAGAAGCACCCAAACATTTGAACCCAAACAATAATCTATTTCAAATTCATCAATACAAAGCTCCGACCAATTCGAGGTGTTCATTAAAATCAAATGAACCGAGTACTTCAGCCCCCTTCCCCGCCCGGCTTACAGGTTTGCAAATTAATGCCCGCGAGTTCCGAACATTGCTGGCGAGCGAGTAAATCGGTTTATCTGTTCAATGTGATGGAATCGTCAAACGTTTAGCTGCTCACTCGTACATTTCAAAACATTTTATTTCGTGCTTTTGTTGAATTAAATTGCTTGACATTATCGATAGCTTTCAATTACTTACTAATTGAATATCAATAAATTCCGAATATTCGGAAGAAATAAAAAGGATTGTTGGAATAGAGCAAAGCAATTTAAAAGTAATATAATTTGGCTAAATATTCATCATTGTCTGTCTTACATTTAATTTTATTATGTTACAATGTTATTATGTTACAACATTACAGTAAGAGTGCATTTGTGAAAAAATGACACTACCTAATTGTATAAATGCAAAAGTTTTGATGGGTGGATGTTTGTTACTCAATCACGTTAGAAAGGCTTAAAGGATCTGGATGAAATTTGACACAGAGATAGACTTAGGGACTGTCTCCACGGGCGAGAGAATCGCGGCGATATTATCGTCGTGCCACGTATTTCTATACAATCTCTATGGAACCGTCTCCACACGGCGATATTATCGCGGCGATGCGACGAGTGGCAACAAACGCGCGAAACGTCATTACATCGCCCGAGCCCGTCGCGACTAGCAGCGGGCCCGCCGCGCGCTCGAGGCGCTCTCGCAACGCGGCGCGCTGTCAAACGCAGCGTCATTTCAGCGTTGCCTCTCGCCAAGCAAGGTCGTTTCGACAAGCTTTTTAAACAATAAGTACAATGTTTGACATTGAAAACTAGTTTTATGAGACACTACTTATTTCGCTCTCGTCTGGCACGTAACTGAATTCATTCTTTAACAAATAATATCACAACGCGTCATCAAGGAAACGCGGCGATTCCGTTACGAGTCGCCGTGGAAACGCTGCGATCCCGTTACGAGTCGCGACGATACGCGGCGGAATTATCGCTCGTTCGTGGAGATTCTCCGACGATAAAAGCGCGGACTCGTCGCGATTCTCTCGCCCGTGGAGACAGCCCCTCAGTGTGGAATAGCACACGGACTACTTCTTAACCGCGGAGCGCAGCTATAGTGCTGTTTTGGAAACCCAAAGGTTGTTGTGTGCTCATACTGAAACGGCTCAATGGATACAACAAAACCAATCGAGGACCGAACTTTAGTGAGGATACAAGGTTCACCCTATCCTCATACCGCGGCCACACATTAGTCATATTTACGCCGATCTAGGTCTTGACCAAGATACCAATATGTGTGAGTCTTTCTTTGGACATAAAGTTTACATTTAAGCCACGCTGTAATAAGGTTCAATATTGGCAAAATTGGAGCCAAGCTTGGACCCAAGTTAAACCAAAATGAGGGTGTGGCACCAAGCATTAATTCAATAAGGAACATGAAGTGAAATGATACTTTTAACGACTTTCTACAAACCCACTAAGAACAATTTTACCTTTCGGTATTAAAGTTATATTCCCTACAGTTTTCCACAGCGTAGGTAATATTCAGTGAGTAACACGACGAGCTGCGAGCGTTCTCCGAAGATTTGTGTGAAACCCGACAACGAGCTAATCGGATTACTTTAATACCAGCTTTATTCTACCGTCCCGCGCTAAAATATACATTAAATACATTAATACCCGATGGCATTTGTGTATCATCCAACACACGGTGTATTAGGATTTTGTACAGAGCGTAGCATCATAAATTCGTACTTTTTTAAAGTTTCTACCATGTCGATAGTAAGGACAATGAGGGTAAATGAGAATAATTAATTTATATTGTTGACGAAGAATTAGTTCACTATCTTCTTTTCACTCCTACTAGTTTTTCCTAAGGTTTCCTCTATGTATCTACCAGTCCTTCTATTCACAGTTCTTAATTAGTAGGAAACACACATTACAGGGTTATCCGGAAAGGGTGTACCTGCTAACCCGAAATGTGATCATTGTAAATAACTTTTAAAATGTAGTTAACTGAAATCGTGGATAAAGTCAGTCCTTCCAAATAAAAAGTTCATTAGTTGTCGACAAAATGTATGGAACAGCTGTTTTTTTCTCTCGGTTTAAGGATTGGTTCTTTATTAAAAGTTGTTCTTAAAGATGAGTACAATGTATGATGAGTAAAGTATCTAAAGAGTATGATGTAAAGATGAGTACCTTTCGATTTAGTGTACCCATTCGTGACAACGCAGTACCTATACCTATAGGAACATAGTCCCAAATCATAGAACCAATACGCCGGATGTCGTACAAGTTTCGCCATAAATCGGGCGGCGGCGCGGCCGCAGTCGTAACTCGGCAGATTATCGCTTCATCTGCCGCCGCGCCCGATCGCTGCCAACTTTCAGCAACTTCTCGATTTCCTAACTTGCCAACTTCCCGATTGCCGGCAACTTTGTGATTTTCTTCAGTGCTCGTAATTGGGTATTTCTCAAGAGAATCTATTTTCATAATTTAATAACGGAAACTTGGTTTAATTTTGAAAGAAATTTTAATTTCGTAGCGTAAGCACCCTACCTAAATTAGCTTGAAGGTAACCAATGAAAGTTGTCAAAAACTAAATAAATGAAAAATCTACCAACGGGTTAATACGGACAGATGAATAATGAAAACATTTGCGTACCATTTCAAAACTTTTGGGTACACAAATCCGTGGGGAACAATAAGTATGAGGTTTGAGTACATTTAGATACTAAAACACAGCTTTAAAAGTGAAATATAAATTAGAAATTATCTGCGTATTCGTAATTTTTAATTGACCAAGTAAGCGTTAGCGAGCGAAGGGTCTCTGCTTTAGCTTTGACAAAAATGTTTTCGTATGTCCGATGTCCGTTCGGCGGGCGTTTGTCTGGCTACTCTCCTCTACAGGTCGCGTTTCTCAACCAATTCGTGTGAAATTTTGTGAGCAGATTTGATTATGAAATATCTAGTTTTTTTCAATTTTTTTTTTAAAGGACGGAGATATTAGGGTTACGGTCTGTTTACGCGATGTTTTCAGCTTACAGTAACCGAGTGTGTTGATACAATGCAATATACAAAGCTACAACACAACAAATGTAAAAACTCCTCGGTGGTACAGTCCCGTCTACTTCAGTAAAGCCAGCCCCGGCAAAAGAACTTCACAAATTATTGTTTTATCTCAATCCAACAGATGTTTCCAATGTTTACACGACTCGTACAATAAGACAAGTATTTTTACTCCACTCACAAACAGTAAGGACTATTTTTGCCCGAGCCACAGTCTACGTACGAGTAGACCGAGCTCGAAAATAATGTATGACGTAATCGATAAATGCAAGTCGATAGAGTGGTCTAGTCTTAGAGCGGGGCTGCACTGCTGGCGGCCGGCCAGACTTAGCCACCACAAGAGAGCCGGCGGAGGCAGGTCTGCAGCCTGATTCTGGCGAACGCAATTATTGTCTTGGTCAGTGTCTCTCTTTCAGTCACGAGAGTAAGAGGGACCGCGATAATATCGCACGTGCCAGAATACTACGATCAGTGGTTTTGATTGTTATTGTGGTGATGGCTTGGTAGTAGAAAAATTACGTCAAACAAATCGCTTACTTCGTGTAAAATTAGAAAATATTTTTAGCTACTCGGAAATCTGGTCTAATTATACTAGAGCTATAACAACATAATTTCTGAGAAGTACTAACATTAATTTGCAATTAACGTTTTAAGTACCAGTCAGGAGGACATGTTAGGTTACAAAAATATACCTTTTACAAACAAACTACTCTAAAATGAATATTCCAGTGGAAAAGAAGTATTTTTCCGTAAAATTAAGAAGGACTTGGGCATAACATTCGTTTTCAAATGCGTTCGTGATTCTGCGATAAAATTTACGTGCCTACCCAACATCAAAAATTACACAAAATCCTCAAACAACTATAACCGTTTATCCAAATTTCATTGCTCCATCTACAAAGTTACTGTCACTTAAACAGTATATTTCGCTAACAAAATTTAAGTTATTCCTAAAATATTTTAACTTCGCCCAAAAAGCCGTAACTTTGTGTAAACGAGAGGTAAAGTGCGTCAAATATGGGCTTTAAAACGTGTAAATAAGGTTGGTTTTGGTGTAAGGGGTGTGGAGAAGAATATTCGTTGAAATTGTGAAGGGTTTCCAAGGGGTGGAAGCAAGAAAATGCACATTAGACTGAGACGCAGATGCGCGGGGCAGACGCGGGGAGCGTCCGCAGCCACGAGAGATATAAAACGTTGTGTAGCTTCGGAATAGTTATGCATGCATGTAGTGTTTTATACATGTACTTTTTCGGTCGAGTTCAAAAATGTAAAAGAATAAAAATGACAAAAAACTGAAAACACTGTAAAATACACCCAGACCTGGGGCCTACCATAACATCCTAACGCCATGATGGTTACGTTGTTGTCGACGCTGCGCGACCGTGGACCTTGTTACAAAACAAAAGGTATGATGGTAGGTCCCGTGAACAGATATTAAAATCCATCATTTAAACATCTGCTGGCTAGAAATCGAACCAGGGTTCTCCTGCTTATAAAGCTGTCGCACTATCGACTAATCTAAGAGGTCGGAATAGGTAGAGGATCCAGCTAGGTACTCTGGAACGGAAGCTTTAGTTCGTGTCCAAGATAAAAGTTCAGCAGCTATTGTAGCTTTATTTATGGCACTGCTAAATTGCTCGTTGTCTTCTTTTTGAAAAATAAGAATGTATAGGTGAACCTGTGAGTCACTATACACTGTCTCTTTTACCAATAAACATTGTATAGCCTCGGAATAGTAATAGCGTTTTGTCATTTTCTTTCTTTTAATTTTTTAGCTCTATCGAAATATACAATAATGTGTATAACTTTCCAAAGCGATAAAACGTTTATTATTTTCATTCCCCTCCCACCCGCTGTCATGTGAACAGCTGTCTCTGTTTATAATTTATTAAAATTAACTTGAAACCCTTAATAGTGATCAAAAATACAAAATTAATTAAACAAAACTCCAACTTACAAGTGTCAGTGTTTCTCAGCCGAGAAAGTGTGTTAACAGCAAGAATTATAAATAAATGTAAATCACAGTGACAAGCACAAATCTGCCAAGTTGATTGTTACGTTAATGTACGTAAAATACTGGAGCAAAACGAGGTAAACACAAAGTGCAGAAATCAAACTCACTAACTATTCATTATTGACTATTCATCACAATACAACATAATACAACGGTTTAACACTGAACAAGCACTTCTAACTAACATGAAGACATAGAAACTATTATGTTTTTTACAAGACACACTAATCACGGACCAAAATAACCCAAAATTATAGGGTAGATTAAAATAATAATTGTGGATCGGAGTGAATAAACTTACATAATGCTTATTTTCGACACCTTAACATATGGCTCAACTGGCCGAGTGGATTAGAAGTCGAGTCAGTGGAACTAAAGAACCTGAGTTCAAATCCAAGTTGACAAACGAAATTGTTTTGCACTATATGTATTTTGAAGGAGAATTTCTGGATTGCTTTTTACTTGTTGTAAAAATAGACTACACAAAATACGAGTTGTATCCAAACAAACCCTATTTGTTACTATAATAATAAAGTTGAATGTATTCTGTACATACTTGATAAATAAATAGCACCATGGCGACTAGACCTCTCACTAGAACCCAAATGCTTAAAGACGCAGAGAATAAGATCAAAGAGCTTACGTTTGCATTAAAGAATTCACAGGATCTAAACATGAAGTTAATGAAAGAACATGACGAATTTTCAGAGGATTTTAAAAAACTTATGTCACAAAACTCCAGTCTAAAAGATCAACTAGCAAATAAGGAATTTGAGCTGAACGAGGTCATATCTGACAAGCAAAGAATTTGTAATATACTCGAAGAGAAATCTCCAGACATTGGTGCCTATGAAGAATCACTAACAATAATACGTATGCATGAGACAAACGCTGCATTATTTGGACAGCTGCAACAGAATGCTCATTTTAGAACATGACCGAGAAGTAGCTCTACTAAATGATGAAGTCCAAATATTGAGAGAAAAAATTTTAAGTTTACAGACTGAATTGATTGACTTAAAGCTTCAAAACGATATCGATCCAACATTAAGAAACAAAAGCTCAGAAAAACTCAATGAACTAGACAAAGAAATGACAAAAACTGACTTCACTAATAATACAACAAAAGAAACAGACACAGAAAATATAACAAAGAGCGCAGAAGAAATAAATGTAGTAAAACACCCCCAAACTAAACAATCTCAAAAACAGACTTTTTTACCAAGACCAAATTATGCTGATATAGCAAAAGAAAAAGAAAACGAAATGTCGGTTATTACACGTGAAAAAAAGAGTGATGAAAATAAGGTAAAAAAGACAAAACTAAAAGGCAGTAAAATGTTGATTCTATGTGATAGTCTTGGCAAAAATCTAGCTAAGTATATGCAACACAACATACTACTTTTTGATTCAATAACATCTATATGCAAACCCGGAGCTACACTTGAAGGTGTCATAGACGGAGTAGAAGCAATGACAAAAGACATGACGGAGGGTGACAGCATCATCATTATCTCATCAAACCCAGTAAACTATCGCCTAGAACTTATAGAAAGATTAAGAAGATTTTGTAATGTAAATGGTTTTAAATTACAATTAACTACATTGCCATATAACTACGCTATAGGACAGCAAAGTAATGATTATAATAGGGAATTGTACATTCTCAACAAGAAACTGTTTGACTTAGTAAATCGTTCTCCATGTACTTCACTAGTGGACGTTAACTGTTATGAAGGCAAATTTAGAACATTTAGGAACATGTTAACTCTCAATTTTAAGAGATTTATGTGTAGTAATATCAAATGTAACTTAACTAACCAATCAACAAATGTAAACAGCAATTTGATTGTGTTGACGACAGGTGCACCAGAAGTATCAGAACGTGTAAATAGAAGTGTAAAGTCACTTAAAGATAAACATAATTTTTTAGAGACCATCAGACCCACAAAATTGATTACTTAGCTACCTCTGAACTAATAGTAATGCATCAAAACTGTAGAAGCTTACAAAACAAGGTTCTGTCAGTGCATGGCCTTACAGCTATCCACAAACCTGATATTTTGATTTTATCGGAGACTTGGCTTAATAAAAGCAATGTAGACAATATTGTATTACATGGATATCGCCATGCACATAGGTTTTATAGGCAGACTCGTATTCATGGCGGAGTTTCGATTTTTACAACCAATAAGCTTAAAGTCAAAACTATTTCAGAAATAGATAAGCTAGCAATAGAATATCACTGTGAGTTAGCCGCAATAGAAGTTAAAATTAGGCCACACGGTGAGAACTTAGTTATAATTGGTATGTATAGGACAGGCAAAGGTAATTTTAAGATTTTTGAAGATGTCATAGAAAAGTTATTTGAGTTACTGCGTGACAAATCATATGGACAAGTAATCTTAGCAGGTGATTGGAACATAGACTTTTTATGTGATACTTCCAATAAAAGAACGCTACTAGATATATTGGAATCATACGCTTTTAGAAACATTGTAAACTTCCCAACAAGAATAGAAAACTCTACTAGAACTGCTGTAGACTGTATAGTGACTAATTTAGATGACAATACTATTACCGTAGAAGGAATAGCGGCTGCTATGGAACGCATCGATCATGATGCGCAATTAGTAAAAGTAAAACTTAATAAATCCAACACTAATAAGTTGACTTATTCAGAAAAGCGTTCTTTTAATGCTGAAAAAATTACAGATTTCTGTAATGCAATGCTTTCCTACGACTGGGACAATATATTTTACAAATACGATGACCACACATTTGATAATTTTATGTCTAAAATAAAATGGAATATGGAAGTATTTTTTCCGTTAACTAAAACTAAGCGGAAATTACAACAAAAAGTGCCATGGATTTCGGATGAATACTACAAAATACAGCAGGATATTCATGATTTATATGAGTTCAAAAGACAATATCCTGAAATTATAGATCTAGAAATAATAAATAAAAAAGTTAAACAAAGAGAACAATGTCTAACGGAAGGAAAAAGAGATTATGTTGAGCAACGAATAAAGAATTCCAAAAACCCTAAAAAAGAAGTCTGGAAAGTAATCAAAGAAGATACAAATAAAGATATTAAAGAATGGGATTGGGAGCTAATAAATAGTGAATCCAATCAAGAAATACCACATGAAGAAATACCAGATTACGTTAATAAACATTTTATCACTGTTGGCAATGAACTAAATCTAAAACATGCTCCTGACAGAGAGAAAGCCCTATTTTTCTTAAAACAAACTGTAACGGAACTACCTGATTATGAATTTCCCTATATTAACCCCCATGAACTACAAAAATTAGCAAGACAGAAAATCAATCTCTCTGACACTAAAGATATATTTGGCATATCAGGCAATTTTCTGTACCAAATTATACAACAATTAAGTATACACATAACATTTCTAGTCAATAATATTCTACAATCAGAATCATATCCGGAGACCATGAAGGTATGTCGCCTTACACCCCTTTACAAGGGAAAGGGAGTCAGGACAGATGTCCAAAATTACAGACCTATTACTATTGTTCCCACTATTTCGAAACTGATAGAGTCCTTAATATCAAAAGAAATAATGGCACACTTAGACAAATACGGTGCAATATCTGAAACTCAATTCGCGTACAGAAAAGGACGATCAACTACATCCGCGGCACACGTTTTTGTTGATAAGGTAATTACTGCCCTTGATAAAAAACAAAAAGTTGCAGCCATATTCATAGACCTATCAAAGGCGTTTGACTCAGTGGACCACCAATTGCTAGTTGAGAAGTTTCGTGTGTATGGAATTAGAGGAAAAAGCGAGAAGCTAATACAATCGTTTTTGACTGACCGACAACAGATAGTTGAAATAAAAGTTAACGGTCAAACCCTAAAATCTAGTCCTCAAAAGCTGAGCATTGGTGTACCTCAGGGCTCATCAGCGGGAAACATTATGTTTATTATATTTTTAAATGACATGGCGCATTTAAAATTAAATGGAGATTTAATTCAATATGCCGATGATACTACAGTTATCGTCTCCGGTAAAAGTATGGATGAATTAAAGCAGAATGTTGCACTGAATATGAAAATGCTACGTGATTGGTTTAATATGAATGGTCTGAAACTAAACTCAAGTAAAACCAATGTTATTGTTTTTAATGCAGTATCCCCAAATCAGTCAGTTATTGTTATGCCCACAATGCACGACGAAGAACCTCTAAGAACAACTAATTTAGTGACCCTTCTTGGGTTTGAAATTGATCCGGCTCTTACCTGGAAATCGCACATCAATACCACTTGTAATAAAATGTCCCGAGGAATTTATGCATTATTACAACTGCGACCAATAGCGACTACATGCTATCTCAAAGAAGTCTACTATGCGTACATTCATTCAATAATGTCCTATGGTATTATTTTGTGGGGTAACTCGACGGATAATGAGCGTATATTAAAATTGCAAAAACGTGCTATCAGGGTGTTGGTCAGGGCCAAATATAGGGAATCATGCAGAGATATTTTCCAAACTCTAGGTATACTAACGTCAATATCGGTTTATATCTTTGAAATTGTAAAATATGTCAGGGTAAACCTTAATATGTATCAATCCCGTGGCGAATATACAGATGTTAATGTAAATTTGCGCAATAAAGAAAAACTACTGACAGTAAAGCATAGGTTACGCAAGTCTACCAAAAATCCCATTGTAATTGGCCAACAATTGTACAATAAGCTGCCGAAATGTTTTAAAACTGCTACGACGTTTAATGTGTTCTGTTCGAATGTCAAACATCTTTTGTTGTCTAAAACTGTTTACAGCGTAAACGAATATTTAATGAATGACTACCACAATTATACAATGAAAATCTAATTAAATTAATTGTATTTACAAAGTTACTTAAATTTATTTTTTATGACTGTTAGAAGCCCTTATACAGCTTCTATTTTTGAACTTACCATTAAGATTAATTTTATATTTTATTAAATAAAGTAAGTAGAATAAGCATGGACTAATAATTAAAATTTTGTAAAGTTTAGAAATAAAAACCAGTGTATGTAAAATGACGAGTACATGACAGGAGCATTCCTAATATATTGCAATGAATTATTATGAGTGTGACTTTATGACAATAAACTTTTCTATTCTATTCTATTCTATTAGAAAAGAGATATATTTAGTGTGAGAAAATTCAAACCTAACTAATATTAAATGCGAAAGTTCGTTTGTTTGTTATGCTCTCACTTCAGCTACTTAACTAATTGCCAGGTAACTTCGCATCCACGTCATCCGGACATAGGGATCGAAAATGGACATGGGGTCATTTTATTCAGATAAAATAACCGTTTTAGTGGGATCGCGGGTGAAACCCCGAGGCTCAGCTAGCTTAGTAACATTTAAATGGCTTCAGCAAAAACGTGATATGCTTTCGAAAGTAAAAAATGGAGACTATTACTTTTAAATTAGATAATTTGAAAAGATTTAATCACGAAGAAGGTTTGAAGAAAGTTAATAACTCGATCCATGTTCAAAGTAGTCAGTTTTAATATTTATCGATGAGACGCTCGTCTGCTGTCTGTATCGATGGTATCATCTCGTTTGTATTCTGTCGGTGCGCGGCATTGACACGGCACATCGCCGTGTAGTTCGTTACGGCGACATGTCGCGCCACTGTCGCCTGCGAATCGCTACATCGAGCTTTGTTGCGGAATGTTAGAAGGAATACTAGCTATTTAATGCAATAGCATCATGAATTATGGATGAAAATCGATCCAGCTGTTTAAAAGTCTAGTCTAGTTCTACCAAATTAATCGAAGTCTTTTAATTTCTTTGTTTTTTTTTACACAATTAGTCCAAAAGCAAGTTCAAAAAATGCATGAGTACAAAAACTTGTTCGACTCAGCTTGCTTATTGTGTTTGCGCATCAACTTCTCCTGGAAGTCTGAAGTTGTTTGTACCTCTTAGCTCCTCACAGCGAACTTTCATCAAAGTCCACGAAATTCAAACAAGGAAAAATATTCTTTAACAAAGAGAAAACCAAAGTCTATCACAAGAAAAAAACACAAAGAAAATAGATCGCCCTGCATAAAAGAAAAGCAGTTTATACAACCTTCCTCTTTTCACAATAAAACGCTGGAATGGGGACATAAAAAATTCAATAGAGGTAAAAATCAAAGTTTATACCAGACAGCCCTTGTCGCCGGCAGAAACTTTCCGAGATATAATATTCTCCCGATCCTCGCTAGTGAGGTCATCTGTCGATATATCGATATCGATGCGGGACGGGTTGGCTGAACTACGTTAGCTCTTCGCTCAGCTGAGCCTGACATGCTTTACAGATCATTTTATTTATATAAAAATAGCTGCGCCCCACAGTTTCGCCCGTGGTCTGAGGTCCGTTTATTTCTTCGGAACAAAAAAATACTCTGTGTTTATACCCCTGACAACGCAAATAAAAACCCTGTATGCAAAATTTCATGATGAACGGTTGAGTAGTTAAGGCGTGAAAGCCTAATAAACTAATAAACGAACACACTTTTGCATATTACTTAGGGTTAGGATAAGATGTTAGAAATTATTAGCGCAGTTCAAGCATCAAACTGGAATCCTAACAGGTATCGATCCGTAAGGTAAGATTGTGATTTTTGGCCATCAATTTTTAACATGAACTCTTAAACAGCGATTCAGGGAATCATTTGACTTTCGGAAAAGCCCTTTAGGGGGCAATGTAAATAAACGATTTTATTCTGAAGCCATTATAATTCGGACTATTATAGCCAGAATGAGTCTCAATGGCTATTTACTCAGACTGAGTAATGATATGGCCACGTTAGGACCAGAGCTTGTTATTTCTGGCTGCCAAAAACCTATCTACATAGGCTGCAGTCATGACTAGCTAACACGGTCCTGACGATCAGCTTATACAAACATAATACTAGTGGCTCTGATCTCTCAAATCATATGTCCGCATTATTGATAATTTTCCAAAAACTGACTGCAAAAAAAATCTGTGGAATTATCGAACCTACTCACTAAATTTCAAAATAATTGGTTAAGAAATGTTACCTATAGAAAATCAAAGATTCGGACAGAATTCGGACATTCAAAAGCATTTGTGTCATAGCTAAAGCAGAGACGCTTCGCTCGTCAACGCTCACTCGGTCGATTACATACAGCTTTACACAATTTAAGCTTTAAGCTTTCAGTGACTAAAATGATTGAGGTTACCTTTACAAAAGTATGTATTCTGATTCATTTGGCGTTTTAGATGCTTGTCTATTTGAGAAGTTTCCGTTTTTATTTGTTAAACTAATGAAAACGTTGAGTATATTGAAAACATTGATTATGTGAAGCTCAAGTCGTGGCCTTGATATTTCCATTGGTTATTACTCCCTGAGTGCTCTGACCGACATAATAAGATTCTCATATCCAATCCCGAGGCCCGAGGGTCGCGAGTGGCCCTCGCCAGCCACTGAGCTGGCCGGAGCTAATCTGCCGGGATTCCCCGCCGTAATGACTGTCCGAGCTCTGTCGTGTGTTCTTAGCGAGATTACGGCTCTAGGGTTAATTTCCAAGGGTAGGTCCTAACCCTCGTACTGTTAGGCTAGACGTTAAGTTGCTAGGTGTGAGACGGGCTGGTTTATTACTCGCAAAAGCTTTTAGCTGTACTGAAGTCTGTTGCTACTTTCTATGAGTTTGAATATTGTTTCTATCTGCGGCGGCGTGGAAGAGGCGATTATGTTCGAGTTTTAAAGTTAAACTATTAGTTAAATGGCCTAGGCTGCTTTTTTGTCGAAAGTTTTGTAAAATATGTTGATTGTAAAGTAGTTTTATATATTAGTCTACCGAAAAACTTAAGACAAGTAAAGAAAACCTACTACTTAACGAGACATCCGTAGCATTCAATTGAATGTACAAAAAGTTTTGGTAAACCATCTAAAAAAAGTCCGAACGATTTTCTCGTTAAAACTATTCTATCTAGGCTATATCATGAGTGCGTATTACAGCATTATTACCATTAATATGATAATCTTGTAATCTCATATCTAATGACTAAATCCCTAATGTTATATCATCCAAAATTGGAAGCGGTCCAGGCGGCGCCGGGTCAATAAATATGTATGATTCGGACACGCCGCGCGTTATAAGAGCCACTCGAGGTCTGCCGCGGAAGGTCATGTTTTTATTCATAGTAGAGATGTTTTTTTATATCATATTGAAGGGCCTCAAAAAACAGATTCATAAGGAAGTCAAACATCATCTTTGACCTTGTGAGAATCAGATGGAAGAAAAATAAGGTCCAAAAGTTTCAGAAACACAAATAAAGGGGACTTTTCTTGTGAACGTACCTACTTTAGCGATTTTGATTTTGATTTCCACGTCCGTAACCTTAGAGCGCTCCTAGACGGGAGATATTTTTACTGTAATACTGGCCGGCAATACTGGCAATATTGCCGACTGCAGCCCGGCCATCATCAGCCCTGCTAGAAATGTATGACTAAATATGATCGGCCACACTCAGAATATTGCCGGCCCAGTATTGCAGTACAATATAGCTTGTCTCGGAGCATGTCGCGGAGAATCTAGAATGGAACAAACAAACCAATGTCATTAAAAAACTGTTTCTTTAACAAACCTCTGGGTATTTCTACTTAACAAAAAAAATCACACCACAGATTTGTTAAAGGACCAATTTTGAAAATGAACTTTCGCAACGCCTGAGTCAATCAAATACATCAATGTAGTTTATGGAAAAAACTCAAGACAACCAACTACGATCCTTTTTTTATTTTGAAAATCAGTTTAAAGAAAAATTTGTCTCTAGTTCTCTAACTTTAACTGAAGCTAATAAGTTATTTCTTTCCTAGTTCCTGGTGGAAATAATTCTATTAGCCCAGGAAATTCTAGAAGATTCTCGTTCCTTCCTTCGCTCAATTATGTTCATTCAATAAGCGAAGCTAACTGAGAACTAAAATAAGAGCCAGACTGAGTCCACCACTTCCTTTGATTCAAGAAAACTCTGCAACTTTAATAAATAAGTAAACTCAGTAAATTAGAAAAGCTAGGTACTATTTAAATAATACTTATTATTTTTAAAGCAAAAGCTTGTGCATTTGTGAGAATATTATTAATATAACACAGCCTCATAGTTGACTTGATTTCGATGGTGAAAAAATTTCTCTCCAAATGTGTGAAGAAAGGAAAATGTATACTGTGGCCTAATGCGAGAAATCTAGAAACAGAAACTATAGTTAACATTTGGAATAACTCATATTTTTACCTTTTATTATTATTTACTTGTTATTTATTTATTACAAGTAGTTACATTTATTGCAACGTAAACACACTTGTATCAAACATAGTCTCAACCGCAGACCGCATCGTGGATCCACTAATTAATTACCTCTCGAGAAACGAGGGTATTCATAATATTAAATTGTTTCCCGGAAGGTGTAGTAAATGGCTGCCAAACGGCGGAAACGGAAACCACCTGAATTGGCGGCCTTGTTTGATTAGGATCATAAACACGACATGTCGGGCTTCTTTATGATTTACAGATGAAATTAACGTTTACAGGTGAAAGTAACATTTACAGATGAAACTAACATTTACAGGTACATATTAACACTCAAAATGACATATTCTCGTCGAAACGTTAAAAATTGTAAGTAAAGTTAAGAACGTGCCTCTGCTTTAATGAAACGATGAGCTGATCGCCATTATTAACGAGTACCTATTAGAAACAACTATTTTTATCAAGAACATTTCAAACATCGCAAATTAAACCACACAACGCTGCTACTTTTAGATGAAAAAAAAAACGATCTATTTCAATATCCTCATGTATTGTATCCGTACGACGTCGGTGTCGGTGTCGGTGTCGGTGTCGGTGTCGGTGTCGGTGTCGGTGTGGACAGGACGGGCAATGAAGCAAAAACTCGACCGAGATTAATGGTTCGTAACCAACACGGTTATACACTAGGTGTGAATAGCACCAGCTTTCTTGCTTCATCTTTTAAAGGTAATACGAATAAATTTGCAGTTTATTTACAGACTAGCTACGTCGCTTGGCGTTACCCGCGGTTAGAAAATAAAGTTGTATGTGCTATTCTAGACTATAATTTATCTCTGTGCGAAATTTTATTCAGATCCGTTCAGCACGTTCCGTGGCATGATTGAGTAACAAACATCCATCCATCATTCAAAAATGTTTAGCGAAAATGAAAAGAAGGTGAGATAATCTTCCTTTTGACAAATTCATACATTATGCTTTATGATTGGGTTTTATTACGTGTGGTCTAACGCAAAGCTATAAGTCTAGGTTTTTATGATTATCAGTTTGTTTTTATTAAGCTGGTTTGTATTAATGTTTCCGTCGGAAATAATAAATTGATGAGTTGTAATTGTTTCAGAAAATTTGAAACATGTCTAGCTAAGACAAGTATGAGAATATTTACAAAACAGCAACAGCAGAAACAAGAAGCAGAAGAGAAGAAGCATAAGAAATATAGAATCTTAAGAAACAATAAGAAGAATCTCAATTACTTTTGAGTATTGACTTTTGATCAAATCAGGCGTTATGTTGCGGAAGTTAATCTTCAAAACTGTTGTACGAATTTAGTTTCAATGTAAATGAAACCCATATTCCTTAGTGTAGTTATTGCGACGTTGAAGCGGAAATTCGTTAGTTATTTGTAGAGAAATACTTTTATTCGACTTTGAATTAATAATACCACAGCATAAAAATACTATAGAATGCAAAGTTTTCAAAATCTGAATTATGACCAAGTTAGTCCAAAATACGACACAGTAGGCTACTCTTTAAAACACTCTAATTTAAATCATTATTCGGCACACAATGAAGAATTGCATGTCATTGTAACAGCGCGTATTCACAACTATAATCGACGCTAGAACATGGACGAGTCGACTCTCGCCCAGAATTTAACGATTTATTTTATGATTTCCGTTGTTGCTGTAATTATGCCGTTCATTTGCCAATATTTATCAACCGGCGAGTAAATAATGAACATCGGTTCATGAGTGCGATGGAACCGGCGCGGGTCAGCGAGCGGCGTTGTGTGCTGTGTTAGTATCAGATCGGATGCGGATTTAATTCGGGCGTTATTTATGAGAACTGTAATTTTAATGTTACTTTATTTGAAACCTTTAGTTTGTATCTGTAAATTCGTTGGCTTTTCTTCGTGTTAATGCCTAACCTTGGGATACAATGGAGAGATGGGAGAAGTATTAAGTATTTCTCTAAGCAAACTAAATTAACATAATTTTGTCTCATTTTTTCCCTAGTTTTTATTTAGAACAAGAATAAATAAATATTGAATAGTTTTAGTTTCTTAGTGGCTAAAAAGCAACGAACAGTAATTCTAATTCGCCATATAGGTCCATCAGCAATTTCGTCTTGCTCTTCTGTCTTTCTTTTCTCTCTCTCCCTCTCTCTCTCTCTCTCTCTCTCTCACCCATTTTTTTTATCAGTTTATCTGTAATCTTTGCATAACGTAACTAATAAATAAATCCCCCCACTCTTTCTACTAGCTTCAGTTTCAATTAGTAATTATCCAAAATGCTGACCAACTACCTGTAAAAATTTGTTAAACTGCAACTTCAGTTAAAAAAAAAAACACGTTTTAAACTGGAAGGAATGTTAAAAGAAAACTGTTAAAACCACGTTAAGAACTGTCGATGTTCATAATAAAATTATGGGTACGTTTCTATAACTAAATTAAATTGGTGATTAAACAAAATTGGCCTGTTTATGTCCAAAAAGAACTTAAGTTATCCAATCGCATGACAGAGCCAAGTTAAGTACTAAATATTTATCGAGATATGTGAGCAACAAGTATTTGTTTTGTCCGTAGAGCTCACCGTCACGAGCCTTCGACAGCCGACAGGAGGCAAACGAACAAAACACACCTCCGACCTCCGGCGGAGTGAACAATAACCATTAGATAAAACAAAAATAGGGCCAAAGAGCCCAATCACGTCACAGCTCCTAGATCCGGACCACTCACTATCCTACAGACAAGTGACTCGCAGTACGGACACTAGGACACACACCTTACACACTAAACTAGGTAATGATATGTTTGTTGTAGGCCTCGTGATACGCCCGGAGCCGGCGAGCGTGGGCGCGAGCGTGGCGGCGGACGCGTGCGGACTGCGCCAGGGCGGGCGGCGACTGCCGTAGGGCGGGCGGGCGATATAGGTTAACGATCACGCTTCCTTGTAGCGATAACGCGCCGCTTGATTTGTAACGGCAAGGTTAAGGCGCGCGTTAAAAATGTGACCGCGGGGGGTTATTAAATCGAGTTATCGATGTACGTGCTATTCATTACGAATACTAAAAATAATTTGAACGGCATTAAAGAGCTGTAAATTTTTTTATGACCAAATAAAACGGCTACGTCTTTTTAGATACGTTTTATTCGTCTATCGTCTAGTACGAATTGTAATTATTCAACAATATAAATTTACAAACAAAAATAAGAATATTATAACTCCAAACTGAGACTGTTTACACGCCTTACCTATTACTATTTCTATTCATATGCTAACAACGTTTTTTTTTACATTTGTTTACACTCTAAACATTCAATTTAAGTCCTTTAATCGTTTAAGCATGAAGAAGTAAGTTGAAGTTCCGCACACCCTTCCATGTAGAGAGTGTCGGTTTGAGCTTTATTAAATTCTTCCATTTACCGCGCTCGAGGCTGGAGTGAGGAAACCTAATTAATTTATTAATTAGTTAGTGTATGCTTTATGAGACTCCACGTGGTAATATCAATTTGTTTAGTTAATTTGGGAAAGGACGCCTCGAATCGTAATAATTTAACTAAACGAATGAGTTTTTTGTTTTTGTCCATAACAATAATTATGGGTACTTATTTTACTTACTTACGTCTTTGAGAAAAACTGTTCTCAAACCGACAATTTGACATAAAAATGCTAGCTAAAAAAGAAAACAATAAACTTATAATTGGGAAGCTATTGTTACATTCATACAACTATTTTTTTTACTTTGGTTTTGATTTGTAACTCGCTGGTTCGGATTGAATTGCTTGTTTTTCATTTAGCGCTCCTCAAACATCAGAACTGAACCAGTGTAGCTAGATCTCGTTTGTTGGAAACACAGCAAAAAATTAAAAACAGCATCGCGTTACTATAGTTGTTCAAATAAAACAAGACAGGATACAGTACTAAGGATGATATTTATCTTTCATATATCAGATGCCTGTTACCCGCGACTTTGTTCGTGTTAGTTCAGCAATTAGTATTTTTCCAAAAACCTTCCTCGTGAAATACTGTAACGAATTGTCAAATTTCACCAAGATCCATTCAGCCGTTTAGCCGTGAAAAGCCTACAAACAGACAGACAGATAGAGTTACCTTCAATTTTATAATATTAGTATGGATTGTTTAAAATAAATCTCTACCTAAAAATTAAGGTAATATTTTTCTATTTTTATATAAAATATCTCATTATTTTGTGCAAAACTAACCATCAGTGGGGTGAAATCTATTTGAGTAGCGTGGAATGAAAGTAGCACACAAACGAGGGGTAATGGAAAACGGTAGTTGTGACTCGCGACCACTGAGCAACCCGGAGAGGGCGCTAGAGACGGGACATAATTATCGACTCGCCGATTAGTTTGGACTATATAGCGAGTCGATACTTTTTTGTTTGACATTGATAATTTGAAAACTGTCATAATCAGTAGGCGAGAGGTAATAAAGTTTATTTTTTGTTTTACAACTATGTTTGTTCATGCAAATAGTCAACAAAAACACAACTTATTCGACTAGATGCATTAAAAACATATTCAGACTCAAATATCTCGATAACAAAATGTCTAGTGCTTCAATTTTTATTTCAGTGCTCTGAATTATTAACGAAGGTTCAAGTGTTACTCGCGATGGATCAACTATCGATGAATATAACATGCGCCGGCGGATTGCCATTTATCTGCTCCGCGTCCAACAGAGCACTGACTGTGACGCGTCGACGATTCCTCTAAAAACGTTTTCAATTTAATCGAACCTTTTAGGCGATGGAATTGGATTAAATATTGCTAAATCCAGCCAATTCACTTCTCGTAACAATAAAAAGCCTATGTAAACCAAGGTACAAAATTTTCTATTTTGATGCAAAATCATAAATATTAAAGTTACTTGTAACTTAAGGCAGTTCGTGAGTTAAAATCAATCTGGTAAATGTTGATAAAGTCCACTTTATCGATTTATAAAATTTAAAATTACGTTAACAAGCATTTCACTAAAGATTATTACCCGTTTGCACAAGGAGGGTTATGTATTTCGAGTGTATGTATGTTTGTGTGTAACTATATGTATGGTGTATGGCGACAGGCTCGCTCCCTGTCACATTTGGGACTGAATATCGTCCGGCGAATTGTGAGTGTTGTATTACACCTTTGCCAGCTCCTTCGGGGGAAAGGCGTAACGTTATGTTATGTTATGTATGGATGTATGTATGAGGTTTCTTTGACACGCCCTACAGCCTAAACAGCTTGATGGATTTCGACATATGAGCTGTCATATGAATCGTCTTGATAGTGATAGAGATCTAAGTCACAACATTTTGCTACCGGGTATTTTTTTTTTAATTTTAATAATGTTACTTGTTATTCGATATGATAAGTAGCATAAGTGCCCCATCCCTACAAGACAGCCGGCAGACGCGTACGACCCTCGCGGCGTTTAGCTCTACGACCATCCGTAGCGCGTAGCCTCTACGAACCTCGTAGACCCCTACGCGTCTCGTAGTCCCCTCTAGTTGGCTATGTGTGCTCTACACGAGCGATATTCTTAGAGTAACCAATTTTTTCATAAGTTAAAAGTAGTTTAAATCGTAGACTGAAAATAATAAGTAGGTCTTTTTTCATCTAGAATACTACTTTTGGGCGCCATGAGAGTTTCTCCGTCACATGTTTTTGTCATTAGATATGTCGAGGGAGAAACTGAGACATACTGCATACAAAAGTTTTATCAGTGTGATATCTGCTCGTGTAGACGGCGCCTAAAGCTACAACCTCCAACGAGTGTTGCGGGCGGTCTTAATGAATGTTATTAATAAGAGTATTGTCACACAGCTAGCGGTAATTTTGAATGTTACTCTAACAAGTTCCTACCCGGTATCATTATTATAATGAAAATAGATTTTGAAAATATCTTCTTCTTTTCTATTCCATAAAAGTTACCACTACGGTTACCTTGTATCTTTACGTCCAGACTAGATTTTGCTCATATTCAATATTAAAAATTGTGTTTTGCTCACAGCAAGTATTTGTTTAGGTACTTAAGTTATCGTCCAACTAAAGTATATTTTGTAAGCATATTAACAAACGAACAATATAATTGCCCGTTTTGTTGCTTGGTTTTTGATGATCTTCACTTCGCTCGGTAAATCAAACAATTATTTCGAAGGAATTAACCAAAATAGTCAAGTAACTACAATACAAGCAAACAGCATAATGTTGCAATAACAAAGTAATCTTCGTCTCGCTTCCGCATTAAATTGAATATTGCCAATGTTGCCATCACCATAAATAGCTCGCAGTGTTGCCAGCATCAAGAATGCATCTCCTTGTAACTATCTATTCAAACCGCACGCTATTTTGCACCTAAACCTGCTACACTATGATTCAGTTTTCTTTGACAAGTCATTGAGATAAAATCTTCGGCAAGTGTTTTTGAGATTTGAATCCTATTTTTCCAAGGTTAAGGTCGGAAGTTTTGTGCGTGAAAGTTAATAGAAGTAATACTTAACAGCCCTGCCTGCTCTAAAGGGAATATGAATCAATTTAACGCAGAGAACAGAAAATTATGAATGCAGGGGAATTCCGCCATCAATTCGGTAGCTACAACTTTCTCGATTGTTTTGTTATTTTTGTTGCAATGTTTGATGTTTTACAACAAAATAATTTAACCTTTTCACGGGAATTTCGCACGGTTATATGGTAGTTGAGAAGCTTAAACCTTGTAACTACAAGAACCATTTGCAGAACATCGAGTTACCTTTCAACTCGGAGTTAATTGTTTATCAGAGTTTGAAAGGATAAATTGTGTCGCCACCAAGAGTTAGAAGCTAACCTTGAGTTAACACAATATTAGAGTGACACTTACAACAATTTAGCTGTGAGTTAATTAAAGAATATAATTTAAAAATTTACCGCTGGGTGAAATTCGTTTAAATACGTTTTAAAAAAATGTACTCCATATCTTCTGCTAGTGAGCCTTAGTTGATAAAAAGCACGCTACACTAAAATATTTAAATTTTTCGTAAGGCTGATTTTTTTAATCACGCTTGCAAATCGTTAGGATAAAAATATTTATGACTTAGCTTAATGAACATAGAGGTCTATATTTGTGTAATGCTCAAAAGTTTAAAGATCAAATGGCATATTTATTGTATGTTCAAAAATCTCATTCGTCCCAAAAAAATCCGCACGACTAGTTGAATTGAAAAGACTGCTCAGAAATAAGAAAAATAATTAGAAGTATTTTATAAGTTACGAACGTGACGTCACCAAGTTACCAAGGAAGGAACAAGTTCGCGAAGGCATTGTAGAAGTACTTCAGCTAAAGTGTCGTTCGAGGGCTAAAAGGGGAGGGGGAGGGGATGGTAATGAGATTAAAGAAAGCTTGTGTGTGTGTGTGGTGCTTGTGGTCTTGGCATAAACTGAATGGTCAAACTTAAACCATCGTAGAGCATGGACTTTTGTGACCAATACACGAATTATTTGAGGAGTAGAACGCGTTGACATCTTGCAATAACTAGAGTGAGATAAAAATAAGAGAGAGATAGAAAGACTGCCTCGGTGGCTCAGTTGGTAGTGAACCTGCCTTCTGAGCTTGGGGGCGTGGGTTCGATTCCCACCTAGGGCAAACATTCATGTGATGAACATTAGTGTTTGTTCTATGTCTGGGTGTAAATATCTATTTATGTATGTATTTAAAAATATCTAAGTAAGTATATCAGTCTCTGGCACCCATAGTACAAGCTTTGCTTAGTTTGGGGTCAGGCGACCGTGTGTGGAAGTGTCCCGAATTTATTTTATTTATTTTTATTTTTAAAGAGAGTTTGTCGACTTTAAAAAACATCTGTGTTGCTCTTTGCCACAGATCTTTCTTGTGTCGCCAAAAGTCAACAAAAACCGTTTAAAACAATTGTTTTCTTATCGGAGAAGATAAATCTTGCTGAAAATCGTTGCCGATTTAGTCGTCCGACGCGATGCGACGATCGCCCTATCTCTCTCATTAATCTCGACAAATCGACTTATAAATTATTCCGAGTTTTACATTTTGCGCGCGCCTTTTTCTATTGTACGGTGCAGGGTTGCCATGTTTTGTTTTTGCCAATTTGCGCTCATGGTTGTAGAGTAAGGTTTTTAGTTCATCAATCATGACAAATCGCATCACACAACTATAAATGAGAAACTTTTCGTGTGTTTACTTATAATTAGTCCATTAAACTTTTCAATTCTTCAACAGATTTCAGTTGTTAGGATTAACCCAAAAATACTTGTGCAGACTACCCGCTACTACTACTACCCGCGGGTGCAAAAAGTAAAACTATTATCTAACTTTAGATAATAATTTGTTTTACTTTTGACTCTAAAGACACTAAAATTAATGTACATTACACACATACCTTACTAATAAACGTTGTTTAGCTTCGAAATGGTTTTAATTACAGTTAGTTTTGTCGTTTTCTTCTTTTAAATTGAAACATACAAAACACTGAATAATTATTCCGAGGCTATACAACATTTACTAATAAGGGGTTAACGTATATCGAAGTAGTTAATTACGAGGACGTAAAAATGGAAATATAGAGTAGTAAACTAGCAACCCTAGCTCGACGCCATTTTGAAAAGATCTTTGAGCCCGTTGAGTGGAGTTTGATAATGAACCCTTATTGTTGTTAAGAAAGATTGATAATAACGTTTCATTCACGCATTTGTTACACTTAACAGAAGCATCTTGTTCATTTTAAAATATCGTTTAGTCTCGTTGAATATGTTAAGAAATTCTTACTGAAATAGTTTGTAGTTAGCAATCCCATTTATTGCAATTACACGTGCGTCGCACACTGACACCCTAAGTTAGCATACTGCAAATTGGACAGAGTAAATGACTAGCTAGTGTCAGAGTTTTAAAGCCGATTAAAGGCCTCTGACATGGCTTGTCGGTTGTTACTGTTGCTGTTTGTCTAAAAGTAAAAAAAAGCGAAAATGGGTGGTTTATATAGTGGGTAGATAAAACTGTAAAACACAGTAACTCAAAAGCTTAACCTCTTCTGTAAATAAAAGTGAGTACCACGTACCTTTCCCGTGGAGCTGTTGCCTGTTCTCGGTGCCCTTGAGGCTCTCGGCGGTGTGCAGCAGCTCGTCCAGCTGGGGCTTCTTCTGCTCCAACTCGCGGAGCACGCCCTGGGGAATAAAAATACTAGTTATACTTTCAATATTCTCCTTTAAGAAACTTTTCGTGAAAAAAAATCATAATCGCGTCATTGGGATCGTGGGTGTGAATATGCATGCATGAAAGAATGCGTGACTATATGTGAATGATACCTACCGTAATAAGGCTGCAGTTTCACGATACAAGAGAGACATTCAGAAAATATTACCTCCGCGGTAGTTAAGAAGCTCGAAAGCTTCCTACAAAATAATTATTTTTATAGAGCCTCCGTAACTTTCAAGTTTAAAAGACGGAAACGGCGGACGGCTACTTACCGTTAGCGGTAACTTGTAAAGATGTATGGGTTCAACACTACATATTATTTCAATACATTATTACTTATCTCCGAAATTACGTATTTAATGAAACCAGAAATATTTCAGCTATTAACGATTGTAATTAATGTAACTACAGATACATAAATAAAAGTACAACCTAATAAAACATAAATCAAGCCAGCCTCGGATATTGTTAGTCACAGCTTTTTATTACGTCACGCCATGATTTATTTCTAATGTGACCTTTTGCTATAAAAATACAAAGGAGCAGAACGATCGGGCGCGCCGGCCTGAAAAGGCCCGGGGCCTGTCCGGGAACTAGGTCCGACTTACATGCGGCGACCGGGACTGCGACACGACCGGCGACTAGCGACGCGACCAAAACAACAATCGTCAAGCCATATCAGAGGCCTTCGGGCGGCCTATAAACTCTGATATCAAGGCCAGCCACTCGGCGTATACGAACTTGCTTGCTTAGTGTCACTAGCATAAATACAGTTACCGTATGATTGATCTTTGTTCCAATCAAAACGCATCGAAGTCTGAGGAGGTCATCAAAACACAGGCCACTTGAACTGAGATTTCACGCTTCTATTGGTAACGCAAGATTTCAAACTCAATCGCGTCTAGCGATTGAACGAGTGAACTAATAGGCGTTTGACGATACGTGGTGCTTTTCAATGATAAATACACGGAATTTATGGGTAATAGTACCTATACAAACTGAAAAGAAGCCGAAAATACGTCCTAAGACTTTCACGGCAGTCGCGTGTCGTGCCGCAGTCGGCGACGGACCCGCGACCCGACTCGCCCGCGCGACCCGCTCTGCCCGGCGACCTTCCCGATTCATACAATAATCATGGCGTAGAATTATGTATGTGATTGACGTATGGGACCCCGACGCGGGGACAGGTCGGCACAAAGAGAACTGCGTATAAAATGTTTTTACAAATACGGTTTCTTTACAGAAAAGCTAGGCTTTTATCCTTATTTAGATTTTTTGTCCATTGTGCTTAACTCTGTTTTGTTTGCCTATTTTTAGGTGTGTTTAAATTTTTCCTGTAAATAAAATGTTTCCACAATCCATTAAAATATTTCCTACGTTTCCTATCTAAATCTTCCAAATTAATATTATTATGGTTTAATATTTTAACGTTCACCAAAACTCAAACAAACGATTACATTTTTAACCGACTGTTTTTGACAGCTTTTCAATAAGTTAATGGACAGTCAAATAAATTATAGTCCGATGAAACTTTGGTGAACATGAGCCTAATATTTTAAAGAGTACGAAAGAGAGCAGAAGAAAGAAGAAAAGCGGGCTTTTCAGAAAAATTATAAAATTACCAATGTCCCTAATGAGCTCTCTACTGGAAGTAATCATATTAGCTTATACAGGTTGTAAAGTAATAAAAACCTCTTATTACCAAATTCTTTCTTTAAGGGCCGATTTTTCAATCCTTACTTTATTCGCCCAATAACTACCGAGCCAATAACTTTATTAATCTCTATTATTCGACTCATAAACGGTGTTCGGTTTTTCAATACAATTTTAAATTGGGAATAACTATCTGACCACTTATTCAGTGTGTACAAAAGCTAACTTCAGACAGTTGAAACAAAACTATAAAATATCCACGCGTTAGAAAAGGACTTCGAATTTTCACTTTTAGCTTATGTCACTGTCTTGTCAGTTTTAGTCTAAACGTCACTGTACTACTAATCTGTGCAAAAGTCGTCGGCTGGTTTGGCTATGGTAGTATAGCTCATTTAGTTTGTTCATGGTAGTTTTTTTTTTAATTAAAATTAATTTAGTTTCTGCGTGTCGGAAATATCAATCTTTTTTTACAGTGACAACCCATAAGACCATCATTTAGACAGTCTCAACAATTTATTCCATAGAATAAACTGCTATCTGGCCGTTCCACTGACAAATAAAGTTATACCTCAGATAGATGAGTTATTCGTCGAGTAAATGATACCTGACCATTGAAAAACAGAATAATTAGCTATCAGTTCAATAAACACTATTTGTTTGTTTATCTGACCATTGAAAAATCGGCCCTAAAAAATATAAACATAAAAATAAGATACATATTCGGGACACTAGCACACACGGTCGTCTCATCCCAAACTAAACAAAGTTTGTAATAATTCTGCCAGCGACATAAACAAACATTTTTTTTTTGCATACTTAAATAGATAATAACACCCAGACAACAAACACAAATATTCATCACATAATTGTTTGCCCTAGGTGGGAATCGAACCCACACCCCCAAGCTCAGAAAGCAGGTTCACTACCAACTGAGCCACTTGGATATAATTGCTGACCAATTTTGATCCAAACACAGTCGCTAAGAACCAACTCTTTATTATGATCTTATCATTAAATGAGCCGGGCCCCGATTCTACTAACCATAAATAAGTTTTAAGTTTTAAGAAGTTTCTAAAATTGTTCGTGAATTGGCTACTTTTGACACTTACATACAACATACTAGCATACAAAAAGTGATAATTTGAACCAATGTATTGCTAATTTAAAAACAATTGCTTAGTCATTCAGGCCCAGCCCTCGTAATCTGTTCAATTATTTATCGGTTAGATATTATCCTAAATCCTGAACGGCTTCATCCCAATGAAAATATGATTTTATTACTGGACACCCTGTGCGTAGGACCAAACAAAAGCAGATCAACAACATTACATCGCATTAGCCTACTTATTTCGGTTCAGAAATTATATTAATGGAAGTAATAATAAATACACAACAGATTTTGAGGAAAATGTTAAGTTATTTCGGTAAAATAATATTTGGTACTTTATGTTAATAAAATAGCCTCATTTCTCGTGTCCGCTGAGTCGGGAGCCACATTAAGGACATTCCAAGTTATATGTAAATAAACATATGTATTTGTATAGTTACAATTAGGCTTTGCTTAGTATTGTTTAAGGGAACGTCCATTAACTACGTAACTCAATATGTGGCGATTTTTCGACCCACTAAAAAGGTTCGTCAAGACGCGACGACGCTGACGACTGCTTGGTGGCTAAGGAATCAAGGGACGGCTGTTCTTAACCTAGTTTTCACATTTTACACTGTTCTTTACGAAGAAAATATAGGGTCAACTGGGGCAAATGCGTCTGTGGGGCAATTGCATCTTTCGAGAATTACTGACAAACCCTTCACAAATTAGGCACCACCTACATCTTTTTTCTGACAAGAAGGCGTTAGTTGCCTAATCAGTGAAGGGTTTGTCAGTTATTCTCGTAAGAGGCCATTTCCCCACAGACGCATTTGCCCCAGTTGACCCTACGTGATATTTGCTGAGACCCTCTGTCCATCACGGGAGATTTGGTAAGATTGGCTCGACCCTCTCCCACCCCTCCCTAAACGCCTTACGTGGCATTATTGGACGACCCCTAAGTTTTATGCAATGTTTATTGAACCGAATCCGAACTTAACGCGAAAGCCGTGGAAAGCACTCATTTACTGTTCCCATTGGTCAATCAGAAATTAAAACCAATAGAAACACTTTCGCGGACGTTTGCGCCAGCTTGGGACCGGATTTTTGAATACTTTTCTTTACATGTCATGTCACTTGTGTATTAGTTACACGTATCAACCAAACAGTAGGTATGACCTACTGCTATGTAGAGGCTCAATACTCCATACACATCAGTCAGCGATACCTACTTGCTTACGTTAATTATGCTTCTTGACATTGGAATCGTAAATCAATCACCTTGATTGAACGCAAACTTACTGAAATGTAATTTACCTCAATAAGCTATGATCACTAATATGCTATGATACGAGTAAGTACGAACCTACTAATATTATTTGTACTCGTACCTACATACATCGCTGTATGGTTACAATTTTGGAATCGGCTAGTTTCCTGTGATACTCGTACAGGCAGGGCCCAGTGCCGAGACTACTGTTAATTTTTAAATTGTATATTGTGTCATAATTATAATACATATTTTTGTATAATTTAAATCTAACAACCATACAATAAAATAAAACTAGCTGAGTCCCGTGTTGTTACCCGCAGTTAAAAAGTAGGCCGTGTGCTATTCCAGAATATAATCTATGTACATGCCAAATTTTCCAATCAGCGGTTCTGGTGAGCTTGCGAGTTCATTATGTAAAAAAAAACCGTACATCCATTCACATCCAAACTTTCACATTCATTGTGTTGTGGTCAAACGCCCAGCCAGTAAACTACAAAACACTTTAAGATTAGCTATTAATCGGTTTATTAAAGTGCCGTGTCCAAAGGGCAAAACGGGACCCTATAACTAAAACTCCGTCCGTCTGTCTGTCTGTCCGTCTGTCACCAGGCTGTGTCTCATGAACCGTCATAGTTTAACAGTTGAAATTTTCACAGATGATGTATTTCTGTTACCGCTACAACAACCAAGACTAAAAAACAGAATTAAACAAATATTTAAGGAAGTTCCCATTCAACAAACGTGATTTTTTTGCCGTTGTCATAGATAATGTTACGGAACCCTACGTGCGCGAAGCCGACTCGCACTTTTTTGAGTAATATTTGTTCAAGCTACCCATCCAGTTTGTACTAGCTAGAGACAGATAACTATAACTATACAAGATAGTGTGCAGATGTAGCGTGTCTGTCCGTCGTTAACATAAGCAGTCGTTAGCGAAACATTCATTAAGATCCCGAGTCGCCGTCTCGCCTCTTATCTACACTTCTCGTACTCAGAAGTGGCGAGAATTCTCGCCTGGGGAATACGCGAACTGTATTTTCAGAGTAAGACTCATAACATGATAATTTGAATTGAGAAAATGGTTTCGACCGACGAAAAACAAAATATAACGGAGTTTCGAAACTCCGAGCTACGAAAGTCTTGCAGAGCTTTTGGCAAAGAGCTTGTGGTGGTCGCGAGTAGGTGTGGATACAAAATACTTCTGTTTCTTAAAATTTGGAAAAACTGCAAATTACAAAGTTAACATCGTGCTACTCATTATATAAATGCGAAAGTTAGTGTGTGTATATTTGTTACTTCTTCACGCTTTCGCGAATTGCCCGATTTTGATGGAATTTGGTTTGATAGTAGTTTATACCCTGGATTAACAAATAGGCTAATTTTAACCGCGGGGCACAGCTAAAGAACAAACAATAAAAAGAAAAACTTTTTTGTTTACAACAATTTATAGGTGTAAAAAGTCAATAAAATCGTCAATAAATAAAAAAAATTATCATAATATTCGCCTTTCCAATAATATTTTATCTATTATTACTATCTAAAGTTCTCATACAAACACATCAAATTGGACCTCAGCCCAAGTCGGACTCCGCCGGAACTCCCCAACTTATCCCACAGTGTAAGTAGCAGTCACTACACGTGACGTTTATCCGGAACCCACAACTTGAAGTCGAACTTAACATAAACGTTGATCTGTTCGAAACTTGACAGATATCGGCTCACTTTTGTCTGTAACTTAAGTCAAGAGTTACATGGTTATGCCCTACTTAAGCGAGTTATGAATTAGTATTAAGTTAATCTTAGAGCCAAAATATATTAATGATTAATTACTTTGAATACTCAATTCAAAACAAAAATCACTTTAAAATATTTTTGGTTTATATTAACCTTATAATTTGATATTGTGCGAGAACTGCTTGCAAAGTTTTATAAGAATCGGTTTAGTAAAGAAGTAGGTGAAAGAGTGTCGCGAGGCCTGAAACAAACATAAGTGCGAAGCTGGATCATTTATTTAAGCCAGAATTAATTAATTATTAATAAATTAGGAAGCCATTTAATTAGGCTTATCCTTCGAAGGTTAACAGCGAGTCTGGTCGGTCTTTCAAACGCGACTTGCGTTATGAAACAAAAATACATATATACACACGTTACTCAAGTTTCCTCTAATTTCTTTTCAAAATTATTTAAGAATTTCATAATTTGTTTCGTGGTATTTGACGAGAAATCCGAAGTTTCCTCTACAAAAACATCTAGTGCACTCTTGCTAGCTCATGCTATTCTACGACTTCATATAAAGTAATTTAAACTACGCAAGGACCCACAGAAATATTAAATGAAATTCCACAAACAACGTGACTCGACACGATGCCCCAATTAAGCCTGCAAATGAAGCATTCATCGCCGCA
Organism: Peribatodes rhomboidaria; assembly: GCA_911728515.1. Taxonomy (NCBI): domain Eukaryota; kingdom Metazoa; phylum Arthropoda; class Insecta; order Lepidoptera; family Geometridae; genus Peribatodes; species Peribatodes rhomboidaria. The sequence goes on along the minus strand of OU452184.1, from coordinate 278,820 downwards.
AATTCAAATCAAATCAGCTAAATTATCATCCCTCGCCTCGGCCACAGAATAAATAATAACGACTACGAGCCTCGGCTTACTTATAACCGTCCAATTAAACTCGAAAAGAACAACAAGAGAAGACGTCCGCCGCGCGCTGCGCCTCGACACGGAATGGCGGTAGGGACGGGTGCGTGGTGGAATCACATCGACATCGATAGAAATGTTGACGGTTTGTATCTAGATATTTCATTATCAAATCTATTATTTTAAGATAAGACATTTCACGCAACACGTAATGAATATTTTTATTATTCATATATCTTATTATATCCTATAATTGCAATGTAATAAATAACATGCGTTTTTAATGTGTATACGTTGTGTATATGTATGCTGCTAACATTGAATAAAAAGACAATTAGATATACTAAGGAATACGTGTGCTATCTCTTAATGCCAGCCAACATAAAATTCGTAAACCCTCATTTAATTTAGATCTGCAAAATAAATAATATTAAGGTCAACCGACACCCTACACAATGTACAACCAATTCTCAAAAAAGTTTCTACAAATAATCTCATATCAAGTTCAATTTCTATCGATATATTAAGATAGGCCCAACCTTAAATGGTAGCGGCGCAACACCCTATCCCCCTGTATCGATCCCTCCACCCTCGACCACTGTAACTAGACCTGCCCCATCCTCCCCTTTACTCACCTTCGCGGTCATAATTGAAAACTGTGTCCTATTCTTCTAGTCATATGGTCTATTTTACTCCTACTTTATTCTAAAACAGGTACTCTAACTAACTTGATCTTCTGCGTCCCTTACTTTACATACTTTTTAAGAACACTTAGGGTGATAATGTTAGAAGTTGTGGGTTCCAATTGAGTGTGTTTTTTCATTTACTAAGTACATAATAATAATACTCACATATACGAACAGGTAGGTATTTTTATTTCATGTTCAGATCAAGACATGATCTCTAAATGTAACATATTTATTTGATTATAACGCACCGAAAGTTTTTATATCTAGATTAGAAATATAGAGACCTCTTAGTCGGAAAAATTAAAGTAGTAATACATATTTAAATTGTTTTTTTTTAAATTAATAGTTGTTTTTTTATCATAAAAAAGTCCGCGTTTTACCACGTCCACCAACTTGCCTGTTGGTAAGCGACGACGTGGTCGAAATTGAAGCTCGCAGACTTATTTTCCATAATATAAGTTGATTCTCTAATCTCACGATTTCCTGATTTTTGAAACTAAATGTAGTTTGTTAAGTTAAATAGATCATCAATAACTACTTTCCGACATCCTTCCCCCTCGACAGCCTGCGAGCCACTGCCGCCTCCCGCCGGCAGCCGCCGGCTCGTTCAAGGGCACGTGGCGCGTACCGGCTTCCGTCGCCTAGCAACCACACACCCCTGAGTAAGGGAAGGGGGAGCAAGGATGCGGTGCATGTCGATAGACAGATATCGATACATTTGTGTTATCGATAAAGCACTACTTTAAAATGACTTGTTGAAATTATACAGCATTTTTTAACGTAGACCAGGAACATTAATTAGTAGGTACTAGTTGTAACTAATTACTCTCAAACGTATAACCGGCAACAGTTCCTGTTACTGGTTCGTTTTTTTGTACTTATAAGCGTTAGTATTACGATTTTGTGATCTAATACAATTGGCAAAAGCGTTTTAAACAGCTTAAATTTTAAATACCTTGCAGCTCAACATTTCGATTTCTCACTCATATACCGTGTTGTTTTGCATTCCTACAAAATATAAAGAGGTAGGTGTATTCCACTATCAAAGCACAAATAAACTATGGGGCAACCTTAAAATCGAAAAAAAAAGCAGATGTTCCTTAAATTATGTCGACGAGCAACGTCAAACTTTTTGTATGGAACAGCTGTTATTTTTTCTTTGCTCTGCTTGTGGAGTATACCTATCTCTACAAATTCTGCGGTAATGCGTAACAACACTTTATATGAGTGAGAAACACGTTGTATAATCGTGGGTATAAAAAAAAAATTTTTTTTTCAACCACGATCACGATCACAATTATTGCCATTCTACTCATTCGTCATACTAGGACGGAAAGTTTGTAGACACCCTAATTAAACGCTCAATATAGTATCTTGGCGGAAAGACCTACCTAGGGGAAGGTCATTCCACATTCTGCAAGCACGCGATAAAAGAAACGGCGAAAGGGGTCAGTATCCAGGTCCAAGCTTGCAGGATGTCAGAATGAGCCTAAGACGAAGCACTGACTATTATCGACAAGCGTGAGACTTATTATAAGGATAGCGTCTTGCTTTTCTTATCATACAGTTGCATTAAAAATAATAATATATACAAAATCCAAATAAAAAAAAACATCGACAATGTCTCTTCACTAAGCCAACGCATGCGCTCAAACTGCCGTGTCAGCTATATTTAACTGCCGGCGCGCTGTCAGATGCAGCATTCGCGGGGGTTCCCTAGCGGTGAAGGGAATGGCTGGAAACTACCACACATCTGTCTTGCCTAGGTTCCAGAACTTAAGATTCACTTTACTATAACTTTAAATTCCCGTTCCAACTTAATTTACTGTTGGTATTGGCATGTTTTTCTTCCTCACTTTCCAATTACGGGAAATGCAGGTGGCATTTACAACTGAGAGCTACCGTGGCTCGGATGACCCGTTTAATTGTAGGCACCGGTTGTTTGGTTTATAACAACAATCGTCCAGCCATGTCGGCAGTCTTAAAACTCTGACACCAGGGCTCGAGACACGCCTGTACGAACTTGCTTGCTTATAGTTAGATACGGGAACTCACACTAATTTTTAACACAACTGCGCTAGAAGGTTATTTCGTTTACATTACATGATGATGATAATATTTTTCCGGATATTTTGTAGTATGGGTTTTCTTTGGCACACACCACCGTCCATGCTGAATCATAATGCTTTTATTCCATCCAAAGGTTGTTTGGAGGAGATCGCTTTTAAGGGATAAGACCGCCTATTGCACCTATGTTTGAGTGTTTATTTTATTTTGTATTTGATTTCAATAAAGCGTTTTGTATCGTAATATCTAAAGATCTAAAGTTTTAGCACCTTCTGAAGTCACGATACAGACAAACAAACAGACAACGAACACGTTCGAAGTATACATAGCTCTACGAACAGAATTGTAAGCATGCTTTCAAATTTTAATCTCACGGCCAACCAACCACGGACACAGCGCGCAGTTAAATAATAACGTAGAGCTACGTCGGAGCAAGGCCAAGGTCGACTCGTATACAATTATATTGTCGCCAGGAACAGGGTTATTGGACTCGCAGTGAGTTAACGACGCTTCGCTCGTCTCATTAAATACTCAAACTGCTGCCAAAATGAGCGGAGGGAAGTTAGGAAGGGGAATTAGGTGAGGATCCACCGGAGATGTGGAGCCAGGCTGAGCTCTGCCAAGTAAGCGGCTAACGGTATGATTGATGGAAACTGACGGAAACACGAGTTAACGTAACTCATTACTCGCGTCTTCCCAATTTTAATGCAAAAGTGAGTTTGTTTCTTTGTCACGCTTTCACGCCTCAACTATACATAAAATGGTTATTAACTTTCTGTGGCGATTGTACCCGTATGCTGTTGCACAAATTTTAAGCGTTATTATACGTTTGTTTATATATAAATCCTACTCCCTACTTTTTTATGTAAAGGAGTAATTTTATGTGTATTTGTGTGTTTGTTTGTTCCTTCTTCATGCTCGAACAGGTGGACGGATTTTGGTAAAATTTGGTATAGAGGTAGCTACTGCCCTGGATTAACACATAGGCTTCTTAACCGCGGGAACCAGCTAGTAAATATACACCTAGTCAACCGATCACTATTAAATTTCGAATACACGTTATCAAGGGTACAAAAAGGACATGGCGTCCCTTTCATCCCGAAAAAATAACGGTTGCTGTGGGACCGCGGGTGAAACTGAGGGCCACAGCTAGCTAGTACTTTATAAATACTGCACCGACGACATTTTTAAATGTGCCTCTTTGAGAATCATTGCACAGCTTCAAATCCGATTAAAATCATTATTTTGTTTCCAAGGTATCCCTTACAAGATGTTTCAGGATTCCAACATCATTAATATCCATTATTCCCATATATCCGTATATTCGGCTGCTCATAGAATTCCTTCATTGTACCCGACGCGGGTACTAATTGAAGCCAACCTTACGAGACTGGCATACTGATCTAAATCATTGAAAAATAAACTTTATCACGAGTTGCTAAGGTCTAACGTATCAGCCTACCTCGCTAACGTAGCGAAAAGAAATGTATTGTCAAAGAATTGAGTGCTTATTCCCTTGCAGAGAGTTTATAGTATAAGAGGCAGCGTCGCGAAAATCGTAAATAAGAATGTGTCGAAATGGTCGTAAAATGTGATGTGGAAATGAGACCCTCAAGTCTAAATGATGGTCGTATTTTTGTGAGCTTATTAAAAAGTAGAGAAGGAGAATTCGAAAATGAAATGTGCACCGTAACATTTTTAATTTGACGGCTTACGAGATCGCGTACATAAACATTACGTGAAATTAACGTTACTTGAAAATTTAAAAATTGATGTTTCGTAAAAATGGTGTACAACACTTTTAACGACTAAAACCGTTTATTTCCTTACTGCAAAATTATCAAATATTTAACTAAACGTCTTCTTAACGTCGCTTAACAATTTGTATATTTTAGAGGAATTATAAAACCAGTAGATTTCCATATTAATAGAGTCTGTCTCCCCGGCTACAAACTATTGTTGACACCCCGCACGCTTCAAACACATTCTAGCTCCATCCCTTGATTCAACATCTTTGTTAACTTATCTTCAGCGCGAATAAATACCTACGTTTCTCCTAAAACCAACTCTAACTCCTATTTTATAGAACACATATCACTTAAGCAACAATTACTAAAACAGTAATAATCCACGTTTTGTCAAAACCAACCTTAAACTTTAAAGCTCACGGTTAATGTTTGTAAAGCATTGTTTGTTAATATGCTAAATCGAATTTCCAAATGAAATGCATGTTTTAGGTTGTTGTGCCATTGAAGGCGGGCGTCGGACCTTTGTTTTGAGGACAATGGAGCGTCGATGGTTTAATTATAATATTATAGTAGCGACATGCTAGCAACAGAGGGGTCGATGCATTAAGCTGTTATGTTGTACTAGCCACGATGTGCTGTTGTATTTCGACTGTCAATTTTTAAATATTATGACTTATATTTGATAATTACATAATCATCGTCATGCTTTTACCCCGAAGGGGCTGGCAGAGGCTGTCCAGGCAACCTGAATGGACAGGAACATTTATATAAGCTCATACACCGGGCTCAAGTAGCTACTAGTTAGTAGGGCTTATGTAGCTACGAGTACGCACATAAATGGCTGGGATCGAACCCGTTCCTTCTGGCTTGAGAGGCGAGCATTGCCCGACTAGGCTATCATCGCTTCGATTTATGATAATGATGAATGATTTTTAGTAGAAATGATGGTGCGTGTTGCCTACGATGGAGTAAGCTTGCCAGTAGAAACAATTTACTCGAGACTCCAGACAAAAAAATGTTACTAGCAGACAAATTGTTTTGTGTTATTTTGTTGATAATAATATGTTACAAATGTTAACACTTAGCTAGCAGACTAGTGGATACTTTTTTATCTCTGAAAATTGCATTTCCACACATTATTTAGCGCCGTGAGGGGCGTGATAACTGTGTTTAAATTACAACCATTAGCAGGCGAGCACGCGCTTTACACGCGCGGCGTGTGGGACGGAATTTTGGTTTCTGTTTTTTGATAAAAAATAATTTGCATGTTTACAGATCGTAAAAGTAAAAAAAAAAACAATATTACTTTTAACTGCGTCACTGCAGTTGTATTTCCCTGTCCACTAGCGGGTACAGTTTGTTTTGAAACTAAGCTGTTGCTTGCACTGTGCCTCGGGATTTGCACTTTCAGTGAATTTCTAGATATGTTCCCACACCTACTTCCAGGTATCAGAGTTCAGGTAGCTTCATCACATTTTCGGGAAATTGTGACGAATTGTAAAATAAAATAAAGTGAAACGAAAGAAAAATTAAATAAAGAACTAAAAACGAAACAGGGATAAATATACACCATATATACTTTTTAGGTTTAAAACGTCTCGTTCCCAATATTGTTTCTTCCCCAAAACATAGAATAAGGTGCTGGTACTGACCTTCTGCTTGTCGATCTGGTGCAGGATGTCGTCGACGTCGCCGACGGCGACCGCCGGCGCGCGCAGCATGCCCGCCTCCACCGACAGCCAGTCGCGGATCTAACGAGACACAATGAACAACTTCATTAATAAATAATAAATGAAAAAAATAATAACAACCTTCTTCTACATAGTATAAAACAAGGTCGTTTTCCGCGTCTATCCCTCTGACTGGATATCCGCTAACTCCTCCTAAACAGCGCAACGGATTGTGATGCTGTTTTCACCATAACATAGATATTTATTTACTGAAGGTTTGTAGGAATCGTGCGAAGCCGGATGATTCGCTAGTAAATAATTAATAGTGCTTCACAACCGTCGATCCCCGCTAGGCTTCCCTGTATCGTGCGATGCTATGGAACACACAAAAAATTGATAACCCCGGACCAGACCCAGACCCAGACCAGATATTTAAATCCCTCATTTAAACATCCGTGCGGCAGGGAATCAAACCCAGGCCCTCCTGCTTCAGAAGGCAGACGCGCTACCAACTGAGCTAAAAGGCTCGTCACGTAATAGAGATCTGACAAACTCGAACTACGATAAACTTCGCTAAATGTGCAGTGAAGGTCACAGCATACTCCACCTACCAGCTCGGAGCCGCGTGAAACTTGAAGCCGAGTTGGATCAACTCGAGCCGTTCAGAAAACTTTTCATATAAATTCATCCAGCAACGCATGCACGTCCCGAGTCGATGCGACGCCGTTTTCAAATTGAATTATAATAATATACTTATTGTAGGAACCTTTGTCGTCAGCCTATAGCCGTAGGGGTAGGTATCGGTACCTATAGTGTGGGTTCCGGTAAATGTCTATACTTATTGGCGGGTACAATTAATACGATGGAAATACGATTGCGTAATATATTTAATCCTCCAAGTAAGTTACAATCAGTGCGGCGTGTGGAGGATGACTGCGGGCGCAAGGTAACGCGCGGGTGCGGGTGGCCGCCGACATTCGACCCAAGCTCCGCGCCTCTATTCCAAACTGCAATTCAGCGCATTCCTTGCCCCCACATACATCCCCTTCTTACAAAAAAACAACAAAAAAAAAAATTTTTTTACTCTAAAAACATCAGTTTAACATTAATCCTATAAAACATTAAATCACGCTGTATAGTAGGTACACATATTTGTTCAACAAACGCGTCATTGTCTACGCTACCTACGCGTAACTTGATCTCTCTTCACGACTCACTACCCAGAACTTAACACAGAACTTATGATTAGACTAAACAATATGTAGATTACACGGAATGTTACATTGTACAACTGAAAAATATCGTTAATACATTGAACTGATTATGTTACGTTACATTTACACGTGTTATTCACTGATTTTACATTGTTAAAATTTTATCACTTGAACTACTTCTCGCTCTACTTTTACAAAAACTATACCAAACGTCACGTTACGCATACTGCACAGTTTGACTTGGCAAAATTCCTGGCGTTGCTACCGCAACTGTAGCCTGAGGTCCGATTTTGTCGTTTGCAATCACGTTTACCGCGCTCAGCTCCTTTCGAGCCCATTTCTTAACGCCTCTGCTACACTGTTTATAAATCACAAATACGCCAATCAGTAATAGTATGGCAGACATACTGATTACCGTCACGCTATATATTTCAACTTTGCTTTCATTGTGTGATTGTTGCGCGTCATTAGCACCGTTTTGCGCGATAATTATTTCTTCGGATTTTTCTTGTTTACTATTAGGCTTTCCCATCTCAAAAGTTTGCAAAATAAACCTGACGAAATTATAATAAGTACTTTTGTAACAAATGTATTCGAGTACACGCTGCTTATGACTAAATTATTTTAAAATACTCATCTTATAAGAGTTACAAAAATCTATGTCAACATTTCTTATCTAGTGTATTAGGCCTTGTACATACTGCTGGCTATGCCGCGTTACACGCTTGTTCTTTACATTTAATCGTTGCAATTCATTCCACTGCGACACATAACGCCGGTTCGCTTCGTCAGTATGTCCAAGCCTAATCTATGAACTATTTACCTACTTGAAATTTGCTTAATAAACTATACTAAAAATCGTACTGGCGGTTTTATTATTCGTCCAGAACGGGTCGTTTTAACATTGATTTCTCTAGGTTTTCCGATTAGGTTTGTATCATGTTTTAATTCGGCCAGTTGCTCGTCGACTTCCTGCGCTTTCGCTAATTCATCATAATTTATGACCGTTGGACGGACCCGACGCGTGGTAGCGCGTCAGCAATCCTTCGACGTGTTGTATGTCGCTAGTAAATTCGCTAATGTACAACAATTGTCTTGTCCTTCTCGGTGTCTCTTTACACTGTTTTTCACCTTGCCAGGCGCGGTTTCTGTACCGAAAATGATACTTGCACAACCACCCTGGATCTCCTGGTGCCTTTCGGGCTCTTGACTGCGACCTGCTGGCACTCCTATAGTACCTACGTCCACGGCCGCGTCCTCTCTCCATGCTGCTGCGCCTATACTTCCCCTGCTGTACTTCGTTACGCAGGCTTGTTTCTTTTATTTGCGATTTCTTCATCTGGGTAAAAATATTTGTTGCTGCATACATGATTTACTGGATTACTTAAATAAATTCTTAACTTAGCCTTCCGAGGCCGCCGCGTACGTCGGAAGTGAGTCACCCTCTCCGCACTTGTTCTTTCACTATTTTGTCCGTTTACTTTTTTTTTACACTGTTTATCGTTCACTTAAAAATGTTCACGGGGTCAAGGTTTTTTTTTTTTTTTTTTTTTTTTTTTTTACGATTGTACAACTGATCTTTGTACAACAGGCTGATTGTACAACAGGCTTTGCAGATCCAGTTACACATAAACATATAAAATTGTCTAAAGTCATGAACTTAATAAGCGTCTGTCCAAAGACCCTAATAACATCCTTCCGTCTTTTCATGTTCAATAAGTTACAAAAAGACGAGTTCTCTTAAATCAAAAACGATAAATTGAATACCGTTTCGGCTTACATGCGTGGCCGAATTCATTGATAAACGGATGAGGTAAATTACTTCCCCAATATAAATCGTCCCATTTCATTTTCGCGGCGATCAGCTCCTATCTACATCACCTCCCGCGACCCGCCGCGCCGCCCGCGCCGCCGACCGCAGCTCGTCGCGCGGATGTGCGTATTACGACGCAGTGACGCAATAAAACGCACAAATGTCACCGTCGTCATCGAAAACCGATCAACCTACGGAAACCGTTCCATTCCTTCAGCAAAGCTGCTCAACTCCCGGCCCGCTATTTGCCAAAGTGTCCATTATTACGTCCGCAAACTATGCTTGCGAATCGGTTAACTAGGTTAGCACACAAATCTACACTTTTACACATCACTGCTGGCAACATTTATACAATTACTCAATACGACATAATTATAAAATTGCTGTAATTTTTTGAAATAACGTTTCAAGTGAACACTCGCATAACTATACCCTCGACGAACTTCTTAATTCGAGTCAAGAGGCTGAAAATCACCTATGCTTAAACTGATCTAGTTTTACGCAGCTCAGTGCTGAGCCTACTCCTTTTGCCACCGTAATTATCTACTACCTATTGTACTACTACTAATTACTTCTATAGTGTGATTTTACTTTAGCAATAAATATATTTTTCATTTAATTTTATCTTATTTCAAAATTATTTAAACTGAGCATCATGTATTTTGTATGAAAATATAGTTATGATCTAAGATGCTCGTATATCGCGAATTGTCACAGTTGGCAATAATAGCAAAATCATAACCCACCTCCAGAATCGGTTGAGTACCCGTGCTCTATAGGTATCTATGGAACAATCCCATACTTCCGTTGAACACTAGCATTTTTTATCCATCTTTCAATAGAACCGATCCGCGCGGGATGGCCCGGGTCATCTGTGACCGCAATTCCGGAGGGACGTACTCGGAACTCCGAGGAATACTGATCTGCAGGCTTGCCTGCCCTTAATGCGGATAATACGACTGTCTTCTACATACAGAAACGGTTCTTTCCTGACTGACCCAGGTACTAGGCACAGAACTAGTACTTTTTTATACTAAAGTCCTTGTAGTTAAATTAATGCACTTTTTATGATAGACTATATATATTCTGATACAAGAACCGTCTATTTATGTCTAAGGCCTCAAATGTCGGTGCGCTATCATTTCTTTATATCATTGCACTGTTTTTGTACAGGTTATAAGGCAAGAACAAAGCAGGATCAAAATCCAAAAGAAAAATACCGCTTATGCCGCGGTCACACATTTTCGCACCAATCTAAGTTTTTTTTTTTTTATTACATAATAGGCTTGCGTTTGGCCGCCAACATGCCTGATGATAAGCAGTGATGCGGCCTACGATGGAGCACGCTTGCCTAGAAGAAACAGATTTACTCGAGACTTGAAGAGACCCAGATTATAAGTGTCAGGGAACACACAGTCTGGCAGAGTATTCCACACTCTAGCGGTCCGTATGACAAAAGAGGAACCAAAGCGTTTCGTGCGTGTTGTAGGTATGTCAACCATAAAACGATGCCGCTTAAAAAAGTTTTAGGGACAAGACTCCAATTTTTATCATTTTTAACTCGATCTAAAAGACAAAACACTGTACAACTATTCCGACGCTACACAACGTTTATTGCTAAATGGGAAAGTTGATATTGAAGTCACGCAGAAATTAGATTCAATATTGGCCATTTTAAATTGAAGCCAAGCTTGGATCCAATGTTAAACCAATCTGAGGCATTACGGACACGTATCGCATCAGTACAGACAAATGAAAAAACGGAGAGCGGCGTGACGTATAGGAAGGTACTAAGGTACGAGCAGTAGGTAATTCGTTTTCAATAATCACACCTGTGGCCGTCTGTACCATACTTTATCTACCCCGTCAGGACTTTTGGGTTGAAGCCAAATTGCGAACGTATTAGTGTAAGTGCATTGCTACTCTTGATATACGAAATATTTCCCCATGTTGCAGTCAAGGGTTGGTAAATCCATAAAACTGAAAATATCTTTTGGTATTGCTTGCTTTATTTACCATTTTGTAAGCGGCTGTGCGTAAATTCTTTTGTAGTTTTATCTATATCTTATCTTCCCTACATAGTATGAAACAAAGTGAACTTTGTTCCTGCTCGCTAACTTCTCCTAAACCATGCAACAGATTTTGATGCGGTTTTCGTCATCTGTACGATAATTTCCCGCGGAAGGTTTATAGGTGCCGAGCGGGTAGCAACGTACTTAGTTTTTTTTAACATATAAACAAAAAGTTATCATTTCCCAATATTACATTTACAAATCAAACCGCAGCGTTAACTTCCGTGTCTCCGTCCCCTGTGTACACAAAAAATCTAGTAGTAAGCTCGCCCGGGGTCAAAGGAACTCTCCCTTGAATAGAAGTAATTTCTTGAATAGTAGTCGTTGTAGGGAGCCAGCTCGCATCACCGCCAGATTGAAACCAGCCTAGCGATGAAATATTGAACACTTTCCCGAGATTCCCTGGCAGATACTCGTAGCTTAGGCTCGAAGTTCGAACCCAAAAACCGTTTTTATATTTAGGGCCTATTTTATAAATAGAAATAGTATAAGTAGATAAGATCTTTTTATTAGATGATAAATATAGAATATTTCTGATTGAGGCTGTGACTTAATTCTCTGAAATTTATTATCGTTTTGTATCCGTTAATAAGAAGCAATAGATACGAAACTGATGGAGTCCTTTGTCGAAAATTGATATGAATAAAATAGCTTTCAATTTTGTATCTGTCACATTACATATCGATCATTATTTTACTATAAGGCGGTACCTTAAAAAATGCAAAACGTATTTTTCCTTTTATCCTTCCTTATATTCATTTTATATCGCAAAAGCGAGATCATTGGTCTATGCTCCGAATAGGTACAACAAGATCTCTACGAGTGTATTATAGTTACTTTTCGTTTCGAAGTTTCGTCTACATTCTAAAAGTAATTAAGTTTATCCTAGCCACTCGTCCGTCAGCCAGTCCGTGCGCCGGTCTCCAGGCCCCTAGTCGAAGGTGTCGGGGAGGACGGATCACCCCGTGAAATGGCTAATCATCATTAGTGGAATGCGAGAGGAATAGGAAAGGTTTCCAATTACCATTACTGTTCGAATTTGGCGTTAATGTAGTTTGGGATCTCATCTCGTGTTGGAGCGGCGCGGTGGCGGACTGCAGAGGCGTTCTTTCTCTTTGCATTTGAGAGAGCGAGAGGACGATATTGTAATATAGAAAAGTCAAGGGTCTATAAACTTTCAAATGGTAGGCTTCCACAGATCGTATGAGTAATAATTTCTTTGCTTTGTAAGCTCCTAATAAACTTTCCTAACTGTTTTTCTACGGATTATATTTTGATGAGTCTATTTTAGCTGTTTCTCGTACCTACATCTGTACTTTTTTAAACGATTCCAGAAGGAGGTTCACAATTCGTTGGAACCTTTTTATAACGTGTGTTCCCCGATTACCCGAAGACGAATCGATTTGGAAAATTCTTATTTGGTTCAAAATGTATACTTCCCAGGTCCTATTTAAATTTTAACAAAATCAGTCGAGCGATTTTTAAAAATTAACAAAATCTAAAACTTGTTTACGAATTCCAATTCGGATGACGGTAAGTCTCATTTTTAATAACAAGATTTTTAAATAAAGTACTTTTTTTTTTAAAGTCTCGACACTACAAATGAAAAACCTCTCTCATTGTTCCCAAAATCATAACAATAAAGTTTTACAGCATCAAAAATAGAAAAATATGAGTTGGTTGATCTTGCGCGGCGCGGCGCTCGCCGTAATAAAATTTCATGTTTTCAAAAGGACAGAGCAAATTGCTCGGAAGAGATAAACACTGGGAGCGTTTTCACGGTGTTTCTGAAAAGGCTGGGTTGCCAAGATAGGAATTTCCCTGTTAATAGCATTTTAAATAAAAGTGTTAGTAAGTAATGTTTTCCGCTCGCGCTTTCGGTATAGGTTAGATTTGCACACCTGCTGGAGTTTTGTGATGTTTTTTTTTCAACGTCAAATTAATAATTTATTTGCCAGTCGAGTTTATCTTAGATAAACTCGACTGGCAAGTAAATTAAAAAGTAAATCTGGCTTTTACTTTGCACAGAAGCTGAGCATTGCCATTCAACGTGGCAATGCCGCCAGCATTCTGGGGACCTTTCCTTCCACTAATGGTCTTTTAGTTTAAATTTTTGTGATTTATTTAGTTATTTTAATTTCTAGTCTTTAGTTAATAGTTTAAGTTTTCTTTAATTTTCTGTTATTATTTTAAGTTGAGTACCTAACTATATCTACCCATTATCGCTTAAGAGCCGTTAATTTCGTACTCTGTGTTGTTTACGTAGTATCAGAAACAAACACGTTTATCTTAGATAAGTCAGCACCTAGATCTAAATAATCAGCCGCAAGAACATGCAACAAAACTTGTAAATACTTTTGTATTCTAAAGAACTCAAAAGTACCTGGCAATACTGTGTCACCACTGCACGGGGTGTCATCTTGGGACATCGAAGAGGAAAATGGGAAATTGTTATAGATCCATTGATGAACCATTTGGGAAATAGGAGACATACTCCTTGATTGGAGACTTCCTCTCCTGTCGCCTTTAATTGACTTTATGAAAATAGATATTTTGAAATACTTTTAAGCCTATTCATGTTTTATTCATGGGTATTTGAATTTAAATTTTCTTATTTCCATGTTAATAAAATCGTTTAAGATGACAACGTCAGTGTCCGAGAAAGTCTAATAATATTTTGAAATTGTGTACAGAAATCAGAGAAAGTAGAAGCTATGTTCTATAAGGTTTTCCTAAAATTGCCGAAAACGGTTCATTTACTCCAAAGCACGTTCAAAATAAACTAATTTCCGTCAGACGCAGCGACCTAATTTGTCGGGAACCAAATTATTCAGCCACAAATACCCTCGGTTGCGCTACAATCGACACAATAGCGACCTGGATTTTAGTTGCGAACTCTAATTTGACTATTTACACGTTAAAACCATGTAAATCTCTACACGACAGACATATTCTAGGATAACATTGTTCTCATGATTATGACCAGTTTTTACTTGAGGGCCAACCCTGAAATAAATAAAAGAAATCATCTGTTGAAACAGTGAACTTTTTGTATCGAACGCTGATTTTTTTCGCGATTTCAGGGTCAATAGTCAAAGTTAGTCATAATGATGAGTACAATGATATCCTGGAATATCTACGTGGTTTAAAGATACACCCTATATGCTTAATTAGTATCAATTAGCCACGGATGTTATATAGTGCGTGTGTACCTATCCTCCTGTGTCCTATCCTCTTAAGTAACCTTAATTTCTGTGTCAATTAAAGTTATTTCTGAGTGAACAACTCCGATGGCATTCGCGTATCAACGGCAATCGTTCAGAAGCATAAACAACAATATTGAACAGTAGTGTCATCGTTTGGAGGCCAGCTCTATTTGAGCCGAGGACGGTTAGTCGAGACCACAATCTGTGAGTGCAGCGGCCGCTGGGGACCCGCCTGACGGGGACCTTTGTCGGACGAGCGGGGACGACGGCGGGGATTCGTTGATCAAATAGTCGGTTGGATATGTTCTTGTTTTGTTTGTGTATGTGGGAATGTAATAAATGGGGAAGAAGAACGATTGTGGAACTTTGAAAGAGAGATCTTCTGTGATATTCAAGTTGAGGTCATGATCCTCAGACATAAAGAACTGGAGGCGAGACTGGTTAATTTTAGGACAATTGAAGAATTTAAATTACAAATTTAAAGAATTGTTACAGATTCAAGTGTTCGCTCATTAACGCGCAAGAAAAAAGAACTACATACTTAGAAAACATTAGCAGATAACCCGCGCTTCACATTTAAAACACTAATTATAATATGTCGGTATCCGTAGTTCCCACATCAGCTTGTTTCAGCGCGACCCTTATCGTATAGTATGTTTTAGACGACAACCGACCAGCGTTGTCCATGGCGTAGCAGTGTAACGTACCTGATGCACGCTGGTGTCGAAGTGCGCCAGCACAGCGGCCGGCGACTGTTGCGAGGAGCGCCGCCGCCCCGACACGCGCACGCTCCAATCTGCAACAACAACACAATAAATAACAGTACGTAACAACACGACTTGCAATTGAGCTTCAGAGCCACAACAAACTGATCCATGCTCGGATTAAGAAAGAAAGATGAACACTATGGAAAGAGATCACTCTTATATACATGGGTATTAACCGAGGCACCTAACTACATACGCTTGTATGCTCGTAAGTGAGCGGGTACGGGTAGCGGATATCCGGTTTTGTTTCGGCTTACTTTGTACTTCCACCAAGTTTGTTAGTTAATTTTTCAGTCATGTTCCTATTTTTTGCCTCTATCCATCGTAAATCAAACAAATGACTGAAACAGAGAGTGAATCAAGTAATTTTATAGTCAGAGCTCAAATTATTCGTTTATTTTTCTCATGCATGCACGCGGAAAATCGACAAACAAAATAAAAAAGTAAGAGCTGTGCTCTTTCTAGTGTACGAGCCAGCTGAAAAATGCATTTGTCGCAATATCGAATGCACCGGCGACAAAACAGGAAGCGAACCGGGATCGAGCGCTCGACTGGCGCCGGCAACTCACTGCGCCGCGGCAGACATTTAAAACAACTTTGAAAATATTGTGACCATTTTTAACGTTTTTATCCTTTTTCATCTGAACCAGTTGGCTTGAGTCTCGGGTCGAAAAATTGGTAAAATATTTTAACGTAAATTTTTTTCATGTCTACCTTTTTAAACGTAGCAACTTCAATAGTATCAACTGAAAGACCTAGCGTAAAAAAGTTCAAAAATAAAACGAGAATTTATTGTTCAAAAATAAATTGGGAGTCGGAAGTTTGGAAATTTGGATCGAAACGATTTTATTTGGGCGCTTGTTTTTCGCTGATTCGCCATAACTCAGCGGAATGAGTGCGGGATTCAATCAGGCTACGGCCGCGACGTCGACCGATCGCCCGACCAGTCGTACGAGCACTTCACTAACTTGTTTTATCAAATTCAGGATAAAAGTTTCGGAACATCCATGTTAAAAGGAATGATTGAAAAGGTCCGGGTTACAGAGGTATACAACATAAATGTGATTAGCATTGCTATACTAAGCATTGCGCCTCGATGCGAATTGGTCATTGTTTTTTACGAGCCTTGTATAATACATATATATGTAGTTTCTAAGCATTTAGGGTCGCATGCTAAACCATCGCTCAGTCGTGAATTTTGATTTAAAAAAAAACATGTCCCTCCGTGTTGAGGCTTGTTACATTGCTCTCAGTGAGTCTTTCATTGACAAATAGTGCAGTAAAGAGTATAATCTTAAAACCAATTGCAAGGTATCTCTAGTTCTTAATAAACCATTTTTTATAAAAATTATTTATTTTTTAAGCCAGAATAATAAACTTCAATAGTGACAAGGAGAGCGAATGAGTTGGTTCATTTAAAGAGAGCAGCCCATGCCATTATAATAAGATTGTAAAAACTTGTTCGTAAAACTTTTAAAATTAAAACTTATTATATTATTCTTTCAAATTAAATAAACCATGTATGAGCAGAGCTTACATAAATTATACTACACCATAGTCCTGGCGTCATTATAAAAATGTTTAGAATCACATTAAGCGATACATCTTCTAAACTGCGACAAACTTCGGCTTATCTTAATTTATTGGCTCGAGTTTTTACAAACTTTTTAATCCGATTACCGTCCAACTCGAGGGAGGGGGCTATTTAAAAAACATGATGCCCTCCGAATACGAAGCAAGTCCGGCATTAGCTCCTCGAGCGCGTCCGGGAAACTCCCGGCTCCGGACAGACAGTTTAATGAAGTTTCCGGAACAGACCACACTATATAGACACGGGAACAAAACGCGGGAATTTAATTTTTACTATTGAAGGCAATCTCTTTAAATTGGTCTTGAGAAGGAACTAGAGATCGCGAGTTTTGCCGGAATCAGATTAGTTTGTTATTTTAATCAACTTTCTGAATATCGGGTTCGATGGCTACAACGAGCTAAAGAAATGCGGACACCCTGTAGTTGGTAGGGTAAATTCTGAATGCCTGGCGTTGTAAGTATAAGTATAGCGCGATAAAGCGGTTATATCCGCAATTTAGATCCGTTTTTTAAGATTTTCGTTATCCAACGTAACATGAGGCTTTTCAGTTACAGCAACTTTTGTAGGGAATTAGAACTTACTTAGATACCTACCATTCTACAAAACATAACATATCGTCACGCCTTACCCCTTAAGGTGCTGGCAGAGGTGTACTACACCAACACTTCTATTTAGTCTTACGTTAAGCACTTAAGTCAGTACTATTATTTATCACACGATATGTGTCACAGTGCCAAATGTGGCAGTTATGTAGCAGATGACATTAAATCACCTACCTATCTAAATAAGTTCTAATTCCCTACATTTCTGTATTCAATGTGTTGTTGTGCATTCCCGCGGAATTTGTAGAGGTACGAATAGTTATAGCAGAAAACGAATAAACAATGGAGCAACTTTAAAACCGAAGTAAACAGCAGCTGTTCCATACACTTTTTTGACGATCAACGATTTTTTTACATCAAGGTCCAAGGTTGTCCCATAGTTTATTCGTGCTCTGATATTGGAGTATAACTACTTCTACAAATTCCGCGTCGATGCAAAACAACACGTGCTATCCATGTTATTTATTCAAAGTGAAAGATTATACTTCTAGATAGCTGTATATTTTTTCTACAAAACGACTTTAGTGTAATGAATTGTCCGTGGAAGCCGTGGAAAGTAGAGCTAAGCTAATTACAGTTCATTCCCACTAACACGATACCAGCAGCGGCCAATGGATTAAACCGGACGTTTTTTCTACTTCTCATTTATTTTCCTACTTCTAAATTAGATCACTTTGAAATTCCTAGGACACAAAAGAAAACATCACAAAGAACTTGAAAATTATTTGAAAAAAAAAAATTAGCCCGGAGTCTAGTGAAATTGTATTAAAAATTCTATTATTCTCACAGGCAGTAGAGATCTGGAAATAATGTACACTTAGCTTAGATTAAAATGCACCTCGAGGGAAAAATAAACCCTTGAACAATATTTGCAGATAAATTTTGAGTAGGGTCGGAATGAAGGAGTGTTTATAATGAAAGTTCTTTATTTTGATACAACTAGCTGCGCCCCGTGGTTTAGCCCGCAGTCAAAAAGTATCTTAGTATGTGCTATTTCACTATTCTATCTCCGTGCCATATTTCTTTCAGACCTGTGAAGCCGTTCTGGAGTGATTGAGTAACAAAAGTCCTTGATATATCCATCCAAATTTTCGCATTTATAATATTAGTCTGATGTTAATCCTTTCAGTAACTGAATAAATTATTAAAATTGAATTTTGTTCATAATACACCTTATAAAACATAAATTAAGTTTAGAAAACCTCAATTTCGTTGCTTCTACAAAGCCACAGGCGCCTCCACGAGACACTTTTGATGCAAATTGCCGTTGCTTCTACCACACAAGACGAGTCAGGAAGAATATGGAAATTATATGGAGCACCCTGTATGTATTTTATTCATTTTAGCCCATAAAGGGTCCTGTATAAAACAATTTCTTTAAAGGATTTGACGCGACGTTCTAAGATTCTCTTTTTTGTTATAAACGGGTGATGCGCATGGCTCCGCACTTCGCAAGATCGTGATAAGACACTGTGCGAATGTCAGCACGATGTAGAATATACTAGGGAAATATGTTCGCCACGATGGGTAGATGCGTCGCGTTACAGGCACCTGAATGTTCGCGTTGTCACAATGAGTGTTAGTGATCGCAGCGTGAAAATAGTAGCTATTGCTGATTTCAAGATAATACAAATAAATAACTACTATTAAGGTAAGCTGACATACTGATCATTTAGTTTGTGGTCGATTTATCCATTGCATTGTTTAATTCAGTTTTAATTGCAGCTGCGTTTATAGAGGCTCAAACAAATGATTGCTACACTACTTAGCTACAACGTAACAGTTCTTTCTGTATTCGGAGATAACAGCTTAGGGATGTAATATGTACCAAAATAAACCTCTACCCAGCCAGAGGTAGGAACAATGGGCCGGTGTGAAATGAACCGAGGCCGCCCCAGTGCGATGGAATACGCACTTCGACGCACACACGCGTTCCACACATACCAACATACAGTTAGGTAAGTACCTTATATCAGGTGTTATACATACATACTCGTATTTATATACGTACAGGCTTAAAGGAAAGGGTAAGACTTTGTGGAAGCGGTAATCCGTCGCAAGCTTACGGTTTGGCCGCTTTGTTTATAGAATCATCTTAATCTGGTCTTTGAAGCTTTATTTTATACTTGATCTAAGTAAGTGCCTAATCTCAAAGACGAAAATGAAAAAAAGAGGTACCTTCTTAAGTAAAAATAAAACGATAAAAGGAAATGAAGTGCCAGGGCGGCAGAAGGGTTGGGATAACTCAGTCGGTACACGCTTTTTTTAAGAACACTTCCCCTCATTATTTTTTACATTATTTATGGTATCAAGTTTCAATGTTGTCTAGTCTTTTAATTAATGTCAAACGCTAAGAATACCCATTAAATAAAGGGAAAGTAAATTTTAGACACAACCATTCCGTAAACTCTGACATTCTGCGTTTGTTTACTAATTAAGAGAATAGTATCTTATCTTCGTTAAAATGTATAAGTAACGTTTAAAGTCCTTTCTCTTTTGATTATAATTTAATTGAGCCCCAAGTGCCCCAGACCACAGTCTCGAGGGTGTCGAGGTTGCCATCGTGCTGCAGAATTCGCAAACGGCATTATCCGAGGAATGCATTAAACAGCTTTGAAGATACTTAGTGGTGCTTGGCCAACGGTTCAAACTTTCTTCTGTATTAAATTGTCTGGAGAAAAAATGTTAGACGTGACAATGGTTTGGAGTTGGGAGTAGAGAGTGAATAATTAAATTAATTAGTAAGTAACTACGACAGGTCAGCCGGGTATCTATGTCTATTAAATTATTCCACAACCAGCTCAGTTGGCTTGGCCGGTTTTGAGTCAACGAAATCAATCGAGTTAACATTTTTAATTGAATCTGAAGAGTACAATTTACTAACGGGATCTTAAAATGCTTTAGCCAGTTAAATTTTCGATTTGAGCTAAGTTATTATCACTCGAGTTCACTGCGAAAGATAGAATGGAAAGCCTTAGTCGAAGGACAAGCTGCAAAAGAAAAACCGGCTGCCGATGTAACTAGCTAGAAGTTTAATGGTTAAATATAGTTAGGTAAACAATTTATATTCGGATGCTGTCATACGCATCGACATAGTTGTTACAGCAATAAATGCTTATTTTATTTTATTATCACTCGACCAAATATGAAAGTAACAGCCATTCGTTGTATTAATATCGTCAACGCAACTCATCAGAAGTAATCGTTCATCCATCCCTAAAGCTGCTTACCGGGATCCCGGGACGGCGGGCGATTAGAGGCGGTTAGCGGGCTGGTCCGCTCGTGGGACCATCCCGGGAATTAAACTACTGATTAACGGATCGGCGGTGAGTTGGGTTCTTAAAGGAACCAACTCGACCCGGAATCTCGGTAAATCCTCATTAATTGCCAAAACGTGTTTATTTCTCGTTTTGTTTGTCATTAATACCAAATGGAGCAACACAAGAAAAAACAAGATTAACATCTTGAAAATGTAATTTATTTATTCCTTGCCTGAAGCATATCAAAGGTACTATATCATCCCGGTTAATTGGAATTTTGGCATTTTCACTGAACACGGTCTGTGTACTGGCGGAGGTGTAATCCGGACTTTATACTAGAAACAGTGAATATGATTGCGTATGTGGTTAATTACCAGCAAGTGAGGTAGGCGAGTCTCGCTCGCCTGAAGCAGGGTGACTCGAAACGGGTGCTAATTAGAGAGGGTGTTCTGGGGTATAATAAAAAACTCAGGAACACGGAAAAAAATGCCACTACAAAATTGCTTAGATCAAAAATAAAATTATTCTCAAAAATATTGTTTAAATATGAGACAATATTATCTTAATTTGAAACATTATTATAAATCCAAGAAATGCAGAAGTCTTACAATAAAAATAAATTATTCTCATAATTGATACTAAAACTAAGAATAACATACTTGATTTAATACTTTGTGGTATTAATTCAAGAACTATGAATGTTTTAACCAAAGAAAAGATTGAATTTTCCAATCAAGAGCAGTTTTTTTTCATTCAAAAATATTAGATACTTGATTTAAATCAAATTATTTAGTGTTCGTTGAAGACAACATTATTCTTTATGCTAGAAATAATTTATATGGAGATATTTATACCAAGAATTATAGTTTCTCGGTTAGGAAGCATATAGATTATCTTTTATTGAGAAAATTATTCTTCGGTAGAGAACTTTGAGACACTCCATTTCGAAACAGTGAATGTGTTGCCCAAAGAAAAGATTGAATTTTCCAATCAAGAGCAGGTTTTTTTCATTCAAATATATTAGATACTTGATTTAAATCCAATTATTTAGTGTTCGTTGAAGACATCATTATTCTTTACGCTAGAAATAATTTATATGGAGATATTTATACCAAGAATTATAGTTTCTCTGTAAGGAAGCACAAAGATTACCTTCTATTTAGAAGATTATTCTTCGATAGAGTATTTTGAGATACCTACTCAATTTCGAAACTGAAACACATTCAGTTTCGAAATTGAGTAAGTATTGACACTAACCAAAGATAGGATTACACTTTCCATTCAAAAACATTTTTTAAAAGCTTTACCACTCTTCCCGATTAATTAAAAAAATATCAATAGCACGATAAAAACTATTGGCAATAAAGTTGTAGAGAATCTAATTTACAACCACTTAGGTAAGTAGTTATTTTAAGCCTGTGACAATGCGATTAATAGGTACCTTAGCTGCTTTTATTCAGTAGGTAATGAAAGTTCATAAATTATTACTTACAAGCTGCGCCCCGCGATTTCACCCGCGGTTAAAAAATATCTTATGTGCTATTCTAGACTATAAGCTATCTCTGTGCCAAATTTCATCCAGATCTGTTCAGCTGTTCTGGCGTGAAAGAGTAACAAACATCCATCCATCCATCCATCCATTCTTACAAACTTTCGCGTTTATAATATTAGTAGGAAGTAGGATAAGTAAGTATAGTAATAAACGGTAAACGAACAATAATAGAAATGGATCCCGTACGCGAAATTAATTGCATTTTGATAAGTATACTTATTTATAATACCTAATTATGTTATTTAATTGTTAAAAGCTGGAAACACATAGTATATTGTATATCGTATACCTACCAGAAAGTTAAATGCTTCGTGCCATGTGAGACAAGGGTTAGTCTTTGTACCTACTGATGTATTTAGCATTTATTAATTTGATTGAACTAAGTAGGTATATAGACATATTCAAAAATAATGGTTCTTAAATTCAAGAAAATTATTCTTGGCTCATACACTTGATATTGCCACATTATAAAATTACACCAATATTTAGCAGTTTCACAAAAAACGCATAGGCGGCCCAACGCATCGAGATTGAACGTGTAGGTACGGGCCGCCATAGAAACTACTTCTAAAATATTAATGCTACTGAATTCAGTGAAGTGCATCTAGTAAGTTAGGATATTGTTAGGATACTAAATTCAGAAGCAAGGGTGGTTTCTGACTGACTGAATCATTTAGAAAATTTTGAATTTTGAACTTGCTTCTAAATTTGCTTCTGAATTTTATCTACTAAATATAGCCAAGTGTAATAAGCCTTTAAACCTACTTGAAACTAAAACAAGTGCGAGTCCGACTCGCGCACCAAGGGTTCCGTACATACCTACTAATAATATAGTCAACAAAAAATATTAAATTTAGTAAAAGTTAGTTAGTTTAGAAAACAATTTTAATTTGTAGTTGATATGTATGGTCTTCAATACGATCGAACTACAAACTAACTTTGTATTGTTTTTTTTTCGTCAAATATTTATAAATTCGTAATTTTTGGAATTTTTCCTTTGGTTGTGTTATAAGACCTTGCCTCTTGCCAAATTTCATGATTCTAGGTCAACGGGAAGTACCCTGTAGGTTTTTGAGTTGCGCGTTTTCCTTTGAAAATGCCAAAATTAGCAGCAAAAACACCTGTATCTTTTGATTGGGTTGACATAGAAGTTGGATTTTTTCAAAGCTGCAAGAGACCGTGGACTTGAGTATGTCATATAAATTTCAGCTCCATACCTTCACGCGTTCTTGAGAAAAAGGGTCTTGACAGACAGACAGACAGACGGACAACGAAGTGATCCTATAAGGGTTCCGTTTTTTCCTTTTGAGGCACGGAACGCTAAAAGCTGACTGGAAATGTGACCTATCTATGACAGTGGAGGGTAATAATATTGTAATTCAAATGTGTGACCACAGGTAAAACCGCGGGGCGCAGCTAGTATACCATTAATGCACACAGGTCAGTATAGACCGAGTGGCTAGGTTTGGTAATGTTTCTTGCCACCCAACCCAAGGGCCGCTGACACAGCTTGACGATTGTTGTTATGCTCAGTTGTGAATGCCACCCGCGGTCATCTATACGAAGATTGACCGTGTCGTCCGTTGCTTAACATCCGTGATCAGTGGTTAGAACACCTAGTCTAGTAATTTTCAAGTAATTCTAAGTAATTTCAAGGAATTCTATGTCATTTTCAATGCTAAGGTTCAAAAATACAAATTTTAATAAGTTGAGACGGACGGACGGGCAAAACAAATTTAACGGGTTCCTTGTAACCCAAAAAATGTAAGTAGGTTTTTTACCATGGTTCCGGCGACTTTTTAGCGCTCTTTGGGGAATCAGTATTGGCAACACTGCGAATAAAGTTGCTCGGTGGCCGCCGCCCGCGCCGCCATTACATCTAACAGGTTAACATCGTGTGTGCGTGCAAGTTATTATTTTACAATACAAGTAATTAATAAGAGGTTCTTTGACTGTTTTTTAATTTGAATGAAAGTAATTGGGTCCTACGTAGTTGTTTTATCATCTTTCGTTAGTGAGTGTTCGTAGTTATTTGGTGACCAAGATATAATAATATGTAGCTACCTACTTAACCTAAGTTACGTTAAGTAAAAAAACAAGGGATTACTACATTAATACAGTAATTAAGATCCCTATAACGGAGAAAATGGAAGAATTGCTCACCAGTTGGAATATTCCCCCGGACATCATTGAACAATTTAGTGGTAAGTAAGTAACTGTATTCTTAACCCGAGAGACAGATGTTTTAACCTTGCTATGAAGATAATTTTATTGTTGGATTAAAACTTGTGATTCTTCATTTCAGTTAATTGAATAACTCTCGACCAAGAAGTTAAAGGAGATCTTCTGAAAGAGTTGTGTCCGACTATAGGAACACGTATTAAATTAAAGAACAAAATCGAAGAATACTTGACATCGTTGACGACGGTATGTACAGTCAGTTTCGATTGATTTAGAAATTTGCATGAATGTGCTAATACAGTTTTCAAACTGACACTACTTACACTAGGTATGCCAGCGCTGGCGCTTGCACCGAATGATAAACCATTTACATAATTTCACCTGCAGGAAAAGACTTACTTAGGTTCATCCTAACTACCTCAATTTATGTATAAGAAAGTGTTCATTTGTTACGCTTTCATGCCCACCCCACCCCTGTAGTAGTGTAAGCTATCAATAAATTAAAATGCACTAATCAATTTTCTGTACTCGGAGTAAAACTGAGTAATACTTATTTATTAAAAATTCTGAAATATTTTAAGAAACTGGGTAGAGGAAGTGGCTCGCTTACTCCACTGTACCGATAAATTGGGGGCACACCTATACTCATGTACTAAAAACACAAAGACAAAATTTTTATTTATTTTTCAGACCGAGAATATCACCATTACCACAGCTGACATATCGGATTTATGTGCGGACGTAGACCATATAGAAAATCTGTTTCCGAACGCACCTAGCTTACCAGAGTTTGACTGACCTGAAAACACTGCTCACGACATCACCATGTGGAAAATCAATTTTGAAGTACTACGAAACCAACAACTAAAACAAAAACATGAAAATACTTCTGGATATATGTAATATTGTTTTCTAGTAAATTAAGTTGGCAGATTTATCAAAAGTATGTTTATTATTTTAAATCTCATAAAATGGTGTATCGAGTGAGTAAGACCATGCCAGGACATTTATTTCTATTATTTTTAGAGAGTAGAAACAAAACTCGGCAATTTAGCTCGGCTAGTAGGTTTTTAACTTTGTGCCTAATAATTTTGTATGTTTTTCTTTGATAAATACATTACTTAGTAATATATCTTTTGTTTATTTTACCTGATCAATAGAGATTAATTTCTTGTATTTCAGTGAATTTATTAATTGCATAACATATTTTGTATCTTAAAAAATGCTAATGTCAGTAATTGTTTCTGTATCTATATAACATACTCTAAAACATTTTCTGCCATTCAGGTGCACCACAGATGACAGCGTGGACCAGGCCAGGCCGGTCAATTTCACCGCGATCGATAGAACAAAGGGTATACTGCCAACCCACACGGTGACACGGGCACTGGCGGCGCGACCAGTCACGGTCTTTTTGACCACGTGTGGGTTGGCAGTACACCCTTTGTTCTATCGATCGCGGCGAAATTGCTCGGTCTGCCCTGGCCCGGCCTGCGCCGTCGTCTGCGGTGCGCCTAAGAATAGTATGTTTTATAATGAGAATTTGATTCTATCACTAAAACACAAGCTTACTTTGATACAAGAAATTATATTCTCAAAAAGAAAACCAAAAAACCCTTAGTTTAAGAATAAATTATTAAAACATCATCTCAATTCAATAATATAGGTCTTCTTCGATTGAAATAAAGTTGTTTTTGTAAGAAGACATGGTATTTTAAAAATAAAAATACGTTTCAACTCAAATCTAGAATGCATAGTTATTAATCTGAGAATAATAATAATTTGGAATCAAAATACATGACGGCTTATATCTAGAATTCATAGTTATTCATCTGAGAATAATATTGTTTTGAAATAAAAATACATGACACCTCAAATCTAGAATTCATAGTAATTAATTTGAGAATAATATTAATTTGAAACAAAAATACATGTTAACTCAAATCTAGAATTCATAGTTATTAATCTGAGAATAATATTAATTTGGAATAAAAATACATGCTACCTCAGATCTAGAATTCATAGTTATTAATCTGAGAATAATATTGATTTGAATTAAAAATACATGTCTTAATTTAAGACAGTCAATTTAAAACAATAATATGCTAATGTCAAGAATTCATTGTTTAGGCCATATATAAATCATTATTATTCTTGGCCAATAAATATTGTCTTAATAGGAGAATAGTTTTTTTTCTGTGAAGACTCTTCTCACACATTCATTTGTGTAGAACATGTTTCAAGATATTTATTTAATGAGAGAGTCGCGGTATATTTATTACACCAATGGCAAAGAGCGCATCATCAAGGCTCACGATTCAGCTAACAGAAGCAAAAGTCGCCGTCGAATGCTAATTGCTTATGGATGGAGAGCGTTATGGTAGAAGCGTATTCACTATTTGTTTGGTTTTTAATACATACTCGTAGCTACATGAAGTAAAATTACTAAAAGGACTTACAGACTTTAGTGAAACTTCGTCTTTCTGATCCCCCATCTTTTATTATCTGATCTGTCACTCTCAGCTCACTCGGAGCTCGTTTCCATACCGCGTCCTCTGACGCGGTCGCTATGACAGTGCTCATTAACTAAAACTCACGCTCCAAGTTACTAAACTAACATAAACAGTAACAGCTAATGGTTAGCGCAAACACACCGCCCGGACTATTACCTACATATCACCTCAATCTACTGTTAATCCGCTATAATGGGTGGATTAAGTCAGCGTTAACCGGCCGTGTTCAACCGAGGGTCATCGTTAGCCATGTTTAACCAGGGTCATCATTAAGCGGTTATGTTGGGCGGGGGTCAGGGTGACCCCGCGCATAATGACATTGGACATAGAGAGCTCGTTGACGCTTCAAGACTCACTTGTTAGTTGTTGCCTGGTCGTGAAATAACAACACAGAGACAGCAAACTAAGAAAAAAGGTAAATCAATAATTTCATTACAGACCATCTACAATGGACCACGTTTTTTGAAAAAGCATCGAATTCACCTACATAATAAGTGTTTATTTGCCCTAACAAACAAAATTAGACAGGCTTTTACGCTTTATTAAATGTTTTTCTAGAGATAAGTTGTTTCAATGTTTCAGTATTTCTTTAACTAAGTCCCCAAAAATTAATGTATTAGTAAAGTACAGTGTCCTCAGCAGTCTCAGTCGGGCAGTCCCGAGTAGTCCCGACACGGACGCGGCTCACACGAGCGCAGTCCGTACCGGAGTGCACCCCTATGAGGCTCACATCGAGCTATTCCAATTCGCATTTCCAGTCACGTCCCTACTTTCAAACGACAAAGTAGGGGGACCTAATAAAATCGCTCAAAATCATACCTTCATACTCAGGAAATAGAATGTAATTTCAATAGTCGATGTCAGAATAGGGTTCCAAAAGAAAATCGGGCAAAAAGAAAGGAAACAGTTCTATTTGTCGTAACCACGGCTACGGAACCCGTCGTGTCATTTTAATACGATTCGTAGTAAAACCTTTTAGCGACTCCCCCAGGTGCAAGGTATGTTAACTGAACCACAGGTTATGCAGTAGTTCTAAACTTCCATTAGTGATGGTCAATGACTAGCTGTTAACCAAACTATTTAGATCACCTGGTGTTTTAATTAGGCCCTTTTATAATTACAATCCAAGTTATTTTGGTAACAACTCTCTCAGGATATCATTGTAGGTGATTGAAAGATTATAATTCAGATCAGATGTAAGTATATCATCCATTTTCAATGCAATTCGTTCACTTACTCTTTCGAATTTGAGTGCATCAACAGAAAACATTTTGAATACTTACTTCCTTAATCGAAATTATGCACAAACTGTCAAAGTAGCGTTATTCGTTACTTTGTACTACAACTTGACAATGTCAAACATCAAATAACAAAATTACAGTCAGAAAACCAAACACCTATTTACTACCGTATTTTACATCAGAGTAAAATAACCCCTACATTTTCTTTTACGTCATACCTCAGCTCCGCCGTGACGTTACACCAATCACCATGATGGCGGGAAAACTTTTCTTTCCCGCGCTTTGTTCCGTATGTAAGGAGCTGTCAAAGTTAGCAGCCTGTGTCTGATCTTTGTAAGGAAAATATTATGAATAAAAGTTATAAATACTTCGTAATTATCGTATGTTTACAGAGGAGGGGACGGAGTTGACTTGCTGAGGCCTTGAAAATTAGGACGCACTTCCGGTTCGAATACTTCAGTTAATGAAAAGGTAGGGCATTAATTTGATTTATGGCATTGATTTCGTTACGCAAAATGTGAAATGGGGGAAAGCAGACCGCAAAGTTTAGGGAGCCGCTTTGATTGTTTCAATGGGACTAAATAAGTATATATTTATAGCCTACAAGCTACGCCCCCTGGTGTTACCCGCGGTTATATACTAGCATGTCTTATTTCAGCGCATAAGTTACCTCTACATACACAAAACTTTATCAAAATCCATTCACCCGTTAGAACGTGAAGACGTAACACATTAAACTTTTGACTTTACAATTCCTGTACGAAGAACTAAGCATTTATAATGTTGCCTTACATTTTTACGTCATTACTCTGACTTAAAAAAAAAAAGAAAGTAGGTGGACATAATTAAACCACAACGTTATTCGAAAAATAAAACAATTTTCTTTTCTTATTATATTGTTATTATAATGGGTTAATTATTGTGACAATACTGTGCTTTAGAGAGGGTCAGTCCTCTCCGGCTCGACTGGTGCAGTTTAAATGTAAACCCGGCCGGTGTCGCCTAAACCTAATACAACCATAAAATGGCGCCAGCTCAATCCCTCATTAGCCGGTAATACACCTATCTCCCCGCCGCAGCGTGATGACTCACGCTAGGAAAGAACAGAGTAATAGCTCTTAAAAGGTGGCGAAAACTGATGCGACTAAATTCTTACATTATCTACTAAAAAAAGCTAAACTAACGTTATTGTTCAGAAACTTGAATTTATAAACGGTCTGATTTTAACCCCCGACGTAAAATTTACGGGGTGTTATAAGTTTGACGTGTCTCTGTGTGTGTGTGTGTCTGTCTGTGACATGGTAGCTCCCGAACGGATGTACTGAATGTGTATTTGTTTTTTATTTTATTTGAAAGGTGAACTAGTCGGGAGTGTTCCCGTGTGTATGGTTGATGAACATGACCAGGACAAAGCATATTTAAGTTAAAATATATCTGAAAGCACTAATACCTAGTATGCTTTAGTTCATTTACGTATCGTCCTGTCTGTAATGAGATGTACTTTGTTGAGTCTCTGTCTTTCTCCATGGTGTGCCAACTTCCGCCCAGCAGGGCGGCTGACGTCACCGCCGCACTAGTGTCCGCCGCGGGGTGCCGCCCGTTGTGCAAATATATTCATTGTGTCATGTCATTTTGCCCTCGTTTGCACATTATTAGAGGATAACTGTTGAACAGTTTCAGTATAATTTCACCTCCTTTCCAAGCCAGTTGGGACAAACTAATCGAGAGTCAAATCAAAATAAAAAATAATTCAGCTTAATAGTATAAAATGTTTAAATCATATTATGTTTATATTTTTTATATAAAATAAATTAGAGTATTCTTTAATATACCTAGTCTATAAACAGAGTCGTACTTCAAGACCATTTTGAATTAAGCCTTGAATATTCGCCAAATGCGTCTATTCAACTCGGCGTTGTGAAGAAGCTACGGACCCTACCGATATGAAAAAAATATCACCAATAAGATCATTCTGTTACCTATTAATTAGTCTGATTAAAATATTATATTACTTACTAGATTACGAGTAAAAAAATATTAAATGAACGTTGTTTTCGTTCTCATGGCGTGCAATACCGTGCTTACGGAGATTACGTTACTATATCTTTTTACACCTTCGGATAGGAAATTAAAAATATGATTGATCGTCCTTTTACCATATTTTTAGAGCTAAAATTGAGTTAGTTTAGTAATATTTTGTGTTATTTTGAAGTATTTCGTCAGATCACGTGACCACTGACACCCGCGAGCTCCTTTGCGGGGGACGGGCCAGTCGGCGCCAGCGCCTCACGAAGGAGGGACGTACTCGCCTTGCCGAAAAATATTTTCGCATTTTTTTTCTATTTGTACGTAAATCATCAATTAAACAGTGCTTAATTATCCAGAGACAATCAAAAAAAGTAGTTTTTCAAGACATTTGATAAGTTTTTAGTGACTTTACTACTAGTGAAAATATTTGGACAATAATTGATCGCGTTGTGAGTAGAGGGTACAGAAGGTTGATCCGATGAAAATTGGAGATGTCACCAAGGCAGCTAGGCGTAAGAAAAAAATTGGACTCCAACTAGCTAAGTGGTAAGTACCTACCTACCTATTAATATTTAATTACCACATAAATATTTTTACCCGTTTGTTCTTATTGTGTAGACTGAAGTGACTAACCCTAGTGTCTGAGTTTTTAGTGGCATATGATTCGGTCTGACGTTTGTTTTCCTGATAAAAATAATAGAAAACTACAGACGTGTCCTCCGACCTATGTTAACTCTCAGGGCTTCACCGTCCATTACACCTTATTGCGATGATTGTTGGATTTACCCGCCGACGCTGTGCGACCATGAACCTTATTTTGCTCTGATACGAGCCGCGGTCGCGCAGCGTCGTGCTGTACTACAATCATCACGCCACGGCACGGGCCCCATTGTACATGTTGCTCAAGATAATTATCCAAGTGCAAGACTTGTCAGAACTGTGTTTTTGTTTTGTTATGTACAAATGTACCTATATGTGTCATATTTGTACATTGCACAGGGTTCTCGGTATAGGGTGTACTAAGCCAAACGGGGGTCATTGTACTCTTCATTATAAACAACGATTACTCTTTAAACTTTTTTATTTGTAAATTAAATCGGGGAAAAAAGCATCTGCTTACATTTTGTCGACGATCGATGAGCTTTTTGTATGAAACAGCTGTTTTTTTTTCTCGTGATTTCATTTGATTCAATTATTCACAAAAATTATACTAAGGTCAATATACCTAAGCCATTTCAAATTGAAGCTGTGGCATACTTGCTGATGCCCCAACACCTAGTTAATAACATAGAAATGGGGAGTATTCTATAGTTAATAATAATAAATAATCCTTCTTGAACAATCGGCTAAAAATATAATAATGATAATTATTATGTGTACTTACGATGTCAATATCGGAAAGCGGTCGTTGCGTGCGAACGGTGTAAATGACTAATACTAATTTTTGTTTTTGGTATAGCACATTTCCTAAACTAACCTACCTAAACTAGAAACAATCACATTTTTATGTTATAGCTGACCAACCACGGTCCGCAATACATTATTATTTTTAGCAGTGTATTGAGCATATTTTTCTAACTTATCCTGGTTTGTTAACCGACTTCAAAAATTAGGACGCACTCAATTACATTGTATAAATTTTACTAAATGTTTGTTGCAGCATAACTTCGTTATTTACTCTTTTTTTTTTTTGAAAGAATATGCTTACTAACACTCTGATCAGTCACTTAAAGTATTTTTTAGTAAAAAATAGTATTTAATACAAAAAGTCAAGCATTTGCATTCAGAAAGTAGTGTTCCGAGTCATGGCCATTGAATTCGATAGAAAAGTTATTACATTTTCTTACAACAATAACCGAGCGAGAGATCGTTAGCGAGCGAAGCGTCTATGCTTCAGATTCGACGAAAATGCTTTCGTATGTCCGAACTCCGTCTGGATTTCTGTCCGGATCTCTGTCCAGACCTGTCTTAATCTACAGGTCGCATTTCTTAACCTATTCTCTTGAAACTTTGTGAGTAAGTCCGATATTTAAAAAGAATTTTCTTGTCTAGGCGGTTATTGGAAATTTTTCAATATGGCAGAGATGTGATTTAAAAAAAGATATATCTCCGCATAATTGAAAATTTCCAAAAAACTTTTTTGACGAGATCACCAGCTCGCAGAGTCACTATTGTATGTATTGTTATTTATTTATATTTAATATATACAACAATTTTTTTGGTAACTGATACCAACCTGCATCTAGTCTAAATAGTTATTTTAATTTAGTCTCTATTGCATGAAGACTAGAATAATAATATATTTTAAACTGGGATTATAGATTGGTAATTGTTTTATATTTTATGGTATCATGGAAAGATACAAACGAGACGCTTTGAGTAATATGAATATTGTGTAATTAATATCTTTAAATTGCTCTATTTCATTTTTTCAGAAACAGAGATCAACGAAATTATCAAATTTTAAACACAAGCGTTCAGCCAACAACAAATGCAAGTACTGAACTAAGGTGAGTTAAAAGACATTTAACATCTTATATTATTAGGGTGACAAGCATAGTGCATAGTCAGAGCTATGCCAAATGAAAATGCTATTGCTGAAGTTGTCGTATGTCCGGCGTCCAGCGTCTGATTGCACGGATGTCCGATTGTTTTCCTCTACAGATCGCATTTTTCAACCGATATTTGTGAAATTTTGTAAATTTAGGTTTTATTTAAAATAGCGGATATATGTAATTTGTGAGACGTTGCTCATAGAGCCACTACTTGTAATCAGAGTGGCGCTGAACTGCTATGGGCATGCGTGACGCCAGTACAACCATTCACTCAGCGAGCGCGAAGCGCGAGTGAAGAACTTCCGTTTCAGTTAATAAAAATACTAAAAACTTATCCTATATTTTTATTTACAGATGCCTAGTTCAAAATCAGCCGAAGGGTATCAGAGCATCCGAGGAACAGGGACTTTTTCACCTTCGAATAAACTGGTAATCTTTTTTTTTTTTGTGTACACAATGTACCTACATAAATAAATTATTGATACGAGCGTTGGGACTTAGTATGGTTGCAAATTAATTATCATTTAATATTGTTTTTAGGAACAACAACATCAGTCTTCATTGTCGAATCTCATCGTCGAAGAAGAAGCAGAACAAGAACAGAAAGACAAAAGTTATTGGCGTATTATAACATTAGCTTCTTCTTCGTAAAATTGAAGGAAATATCAAGACACAATGGATTTGGTTGCGACAAACAATCGATAGACTTGATTGGAGAAAAGCAAACAGGTCTTGCTTCTAAATTCACCTTTTTGTGAATAAAGAGTAACAATGGTAGATTATGTACCGAGGGCACAAAGCAGTGCCTTACGTCGCGGGCGGCTTATTGTACCCTGAGCGTAACGAGGGAGTCTAGAGTTAACTCCCGAATGCAGCAAGGGAAGATGAGTCCTGAGGGCAGCGAGGGGTTCAAGCCGCCCAAGACAAAAACACTGCTTTAGCGAATCCTCTTCTAAAAATACTGTCTAATATTATACTCTCTCATAACTAATAAAAAGGTGTAATAAATAATGTAAGGTACAGTCTTTTATTTTAAATTTCGTGCAGCTCGTGGAGCACGTGCTCGTATTTTTTTCTTGGTAGCTAGTTCAATTTTCAAATAAACTCTTCTTACAGTGCTTATTCTGAGTTTTCATTCAATGTTAACCTCTTTGCTCGGAAACTCCCAACTACAAGCTTCGCTCGAATTTATGTTTCATCTATAAAACCAACATTTGAGTTTCATGTGTTAGATTAAGGATGTGCTAATCTGAGCGATTACTGCCTTCAAAGCATTTGATTTATTGATATTTTTTGAATCTCGGTTTATTTTTATTATTTTTTTGGTGTTTGCTAAAATCTAAGCACTATACATGTATTTCAGCTACAAAAGGTTTTTCAATATCCAATCTAAGAGCCCTTTAGTCCAGCTATAGAGGATTTTTTTTCTATATTAACTACTGGCTGTTGCTCACGATTTCGTACGCGTAGATAAAAAAAAGCTCGTTCCGTTAGTTTCTTGTATTTCTCATTCACTCGAGGAGGTATTATAGCGCGGGCCGTATGCGAGCCCACTAATGGAGCCAATAGTGTAATTAGTACCTGGATGGCCGAGCTTTGCTCGGTATTTTTTTAATTTTTTAATCGTGTTTTTTGGATAATAAACAATTGATTTTAGTCTAACCTCAAAGCAAACACTCATTGACTTCGTGTTACTTAACAACGCCATCTGCTGTTGTGTCGTTAAAGCAATTAGTTGCTCACAAAAAATAGTATTATTGTTCGCCAATAGATGTCAGGAAGAGTCATATTTTTCAGTTGAGATTGATTATCGATAAAACACGAATAAAATTACATTTTCTAAAAATGATTACTAGCTAGATCGATTTATCGCCCCCGAAACCCCCTATATACTAAATTGTATGAAAATCGTTGGAGCCGATTCCGAGATTCCAATTATATATATATATATATATACAAGAATTGCTCATTTAAAGATATAAGATTAACGCACACGCGTTTCATGTGACGTTTTTCATCACACATGCGAGGGGAAAAAACACAGACTTATTATTAAATTAGTCATTAGCATTAGTCAATACATTTTTCTGAAAATGTATGTGCATTTTGCTGCTTTTCCTTTTTCTTATCACTTATCAAAATTTTCCTAGGCAAAATAATAGCGAATACTTTGTTTAAATTATCATACCTAATTAATTGTCAATATTTTGATAAAAAAATAATGTTTATTTACTGTTATTACGTAGTTATGATACTTGAAGTCAAGAATTTAAGAAAAGTAAAAAAAAACTTCTGTTGATTTTTTTAAAAAAAGTCTAGTTTAGTTACTAGTGCGATAATGGTAAAGTAACAGCACACGTGCTTAATAGCTCGGATTATGAGCTAAAACTGATGTAATAAAGTCCTTTTTACGAGCGAGAGTGATGAAAAAGATATTAAACACAAACGCGTTTTTAACTTCAAGTAGGAACATTTCAGCAAAATCAGGCAAGAAACTATCGAGATAATAATGAGGTTGTAAGTTCTAGGTCCACTATATTTTCAACAATTTTAGTCATTTTTATACTACCTACTGATAATCTAAAACAGATTAGTACTACCAACTCGTAGAATACATTTTTTAAAGCGGGCCGTCGATTGAACAGCTCTGCTAGTCCTAGTAAATATGTTTTTTGTTATGAGATTTTTGAAATGTTGTAAGCATTGGTTTAGGATAGGTTGAGTGATTTATCCCTGGTACCGGAGTTCTTAGGATGCCCATCAGGAGCCCTATTCTTACGAAAGATATTTTCTGATCAATGTCTCTCTCGTTTTAAAAGTCATAGTGAGAGTGACCAAGAAACATCTCACGCGTCAAGAATAGCCCTCCAGGGCTATTCTTACGATATTATATTATTCCCCGTATTCCTACGCACGAGATATTTTTTGGTCAATGTCTCTCTCGTTTGAAAAATCATGAAAGTGAGAAGGACCAAGATAATACTCACACTTCAGAGAGTCCGTGGTCTACGATTGTTTTTTTAGATTTTACACGCACGACCAAAGGGAATCAAAACCTTTAGATGCAGGATATTTGTGAGTACATACTTAATCTACCTATACTTATAAACAAACTACCGCACTCATGCTGCTTAAAAGGCTCAAGTCTTTAAAACGCCGTTGGCTTCAAATAATTTAGTAACAAAACATTACAATAAAGCATAACATCACAGAGGGCATTCATTTTTAGGCAAAAATATTTTTTTCACGGTGTTTCGTCTGAATTTGTTTAGTCTTTGAGAAATGCTAGCTCAATGTTCAAAAGCTTCGAGCGTTGATCACTAGAGGCGCTAAAACCAACTGAGCGTCGAATGCCAAATGTCATTGGCGCATCTTAACCTCTTAACAAAGAATATTATTTTATTATTATTGTTTATTATTTACAAACAAGTATATTGTATAACAAAGTATATTGGTTGTTATTTACATGAAAGAAATAGAAAATGTACGTGTAGGTAAATACTAAGAGAGATAGGTAAATACTAAGTAGGTGCCCTAACGGCAGGAAGCCCAGTGGGCTAGCACGGACCAGAGACAAATTGTGTTTCCGCCGTTATAATTATTTTTCTTTTGAAGGTCTACGTTTGAGCAACAACTCGCCCGATGTTAAGCGGCGTTGTGGTCTAAGATGGAGCACGACGACCTAGAATGCTTAGATCTGACAAAGCTAGAATAGGGATATGTTTGTCTCTTTCTAGCTGGACTAAAACTTTGGAAAGACAATATGACTCCGACTCGTGCTAATCCTGCATGTAGGTACAGAGAGTACCAACATAATGATGCATTAGTTCGTGTGGAGTGTACTGAGCGGCACGATGGCCGGCAGGTCGCGAAGGAACAGGGGAAGTTGTGATATTTGCCCGCGCTTTGTTTGCGCCCTACTCACAGGGGAGTATTGGGGACGCGATTTAATACATCATTGTTTGTGTTCGAGTCTATGAATAAATGCCAGGTTAGTATTTACGTAGCGATTTATGTTTAACAACACTAATTTCATTTGAACTTTGAACACGTGAGTATATGTTTACAAAAATATTTTTTTACTAACTAACGCAAAAACGTCGGATTGTTATAAGTTTGACGTGTCTTTGTGTGTGTGTGTGTGTGTGTGTGTGTGTCTGTTTGTGGCATCGTAGCTCCCAAACGGACCTACTCTAAAAGCATGACTTTAATTTTGCTCAAGTTTGTCATTTAGAAATATCGGCTAAACAGTTTTTTTTCAATCAAGAGAGGTTAAATAGGGGATGATGCGAGGCCGAATACTGAGCCTCGCGTACGAAGCCGAGGGCATAAGCTAGCACAAAATAATAGTCCCCTTCAAACAACTCACCACCCCATGTTCGCACTTAAAAATATGTTTTTGTAAAAACTCATCAAATTTACCACTCTCCCCTATAAACCTCTACAAGAGCCGTTTGCACTTGAGAACATATCTGATACGGTACGTGAGTAAACTGTACGAGGTGAGGTTTTGTGTTAAGGAATTTTGTAACACGGCGTAGTTTTCCATTTCAATCTGTATTATAATTTATAATGTCAATTTTATTTTCGCGCCTAATGCGGCTCAGTTTTAATTATAAAGAAAAATAATGCGTGAAGGAATGGTGACAGCTGTTCGCATCATTATAGTCGAGATGTCCGGGTCACACAGCCACACGTGAGAGTTACAAACGACCTCCTCCCCGAGAGGTCCCGAGGGAGCAGGCTCGGTGAGGGAGGAGCGCACTCACAAGCTGGTGCGATGTCGAGGGAGCAGGACACTTGTAATAACACTGTTGGTAGGTGATGTACATGATAGCCAAACTAATGAAAAAATACAAACAACTTTGTCTACTTATTAGCTCATTCCGCGGACTTTTCCGCAGTCCCGTTAATTTCGGGATGAAAGGTATCTTATGATCCTTTCTGTCCTCCTGACAACGTGTCGGCAAAAGTTGATGATGAGCGGTTGAGTAGTTGAGGCTGAAAGTGTAATAAACAAACGAACAAACTCACTTTCGTATTTATAATATTACAAGTATAAATTAAAAATTAAAAAAAACCCCCGACACCGATTTTCATCAAACATACTCGTAGCTAAGAACACTCCCGACTAATTTACCTTCAAACTAACAAAAATAAAATCAAAATCGGTTCATCCGTTAGGGAGCTACGATGCCGCACACACGCAGACACATCAAACTTATAACTCCCCGTCGTTTTTACGTCGGGGGTTAAAAATTTAGAAAAATCTTAATATATATATTACGATATATTATATATATTACGAGTCACGTTGTTTGTCCGCTATAGACTCCTAAACTACTTAACCGATTTCAATCAAATTTGCACACCGTGTGCAGTTCGATCTAACTTAACAGATAGGATAGCTCACATTTATATTTATGTATATCCTACTATAATATTATAAACGCGAAAGTTTGTAAGAATGGATGGATGGATGTTTGTTACTCTTTCACGCCCGAACGGCTGAACAGATCTGGATGAAATTTGGCACAGAGATAGATTATAGTCTAAAATAGCACATAGGATACGTTTTAACCGCGGGGCGCAGCTAGTATATTTATAAATAATAAACGCGAACGAAGTCGCGAGGTGACAGCTAGTTAAAATATATCTTTCTTCTCGACTGTGTATCCCACACGCTGGTAAATCACTGCCCACACGTTACTTTTGTCATCCACTTCACTTTATTCTCGTAAACAGACCAAAAGCCCATAATATTATTACGTTATTCCTATATAATACAAGAAAAGGAAAGTAATCATTGTAATTTGTAAACCAAATGAAACCATCTACTCAGACGTTTTAAAAGAAAAATAGCCAACCATTCGTTTGATTCATTGAGAAAATTTCACTGAGATTATTAAGAGCAGTGTTTAAACTGTTCGTCATTGATGTTATCTTGAAGGCTGTCTTAAATCTCAGGAGCTCGTCCATAACTCTCCGAGATGTAATTGAAGCGTTTGCTGTCAGTTTGGGTTGGTTCATCATCAGACAATGTTGGAGGTGGCGAGCGCTGCGGGTTGGTAGGATACATCAGGCAGCAAGTGATACATATTACGAGACATGTTAAATGTGACTCTGGTTATGATTTCTTATAACCAGAGTGACATGGAACGTGTCTCGTATTGTTACCAAGAAGTACGTGTTTTCCACCCTAACTTCCTAACTAATGTTATAATAAAATTGTATGATTGCCTATTTGCTAATATTGATATGTTTGTTTGTTTATTTGTTAGTTATACTGTCACGCCTTAGTTCCTCAACCGATCACGATGAAATTTTACATACACGTTGTCAAGTCTATAAAAAAGGACCGTATTTTTTATCCCGAAAAAATAACGGTTCCTATTCCGTGGGACCGCGGGAAAAACCGCTGGGCGCTGCTAGTAGTTATATACCACACATTCGACTGTGAATATCGAAAAGAAACACTTCCCGACTTAATTATTAAAAAAAACTTTTTTGCAAACGTTTGTTCTCGTAAATCTAAAACATTTTTTATGCATGCAACATTAACCCGTGTCAAGTTGCAGATTGGCGTAATCCGCGCGGATCACGGCCACAGATCGCCGCCTCTCGCCGCAGCCACAGGTTCGACAACAGTCGCTACGTCAGCTTCACTCTGCTCGATTGCCTGCACTCAGTGGGCGCGGGCCCCGGGCCCCGACGAGTGATATTAACGGGGCCCGCCGGTATTAACTATTTCATACTTTACACTCAAAGCTTCGGAGGGATCGCAGCAAAATGAAAAGCATCGATGTCATTTTAGGTATTTGCAAGCGATCAATATTGACTTCAGCTTGTATCGTAGGTATACTTTCTTGCTGTTTTCATTTAAGTATCTAAAAACCGTTAAAGGGGGAATTTTATGTCATATTGCGTAAACTGTAACAATTAGGCTATTATCGCTTCAGTTATTTGGAATTCAAGGCTTTCAGACCTTTTCTTATACATTTTCAAATAACAATTTAGCCCAAAGTGAGCACTTTGAGCGAGCCAGACCAGCCGATATTAAAACCGTTAATAACTGAGACTCCGCCCCCGGTGTGCGCCGCGCTTAACTTTCAATTAAAGTGTCGTACTTCAGGCGCAGGTGTGCCGCTAGCCTTATATTTTACGATTTAATATCACGTATCGATAGAATAGCCTCGGAGAGTAAGGCGATGGAAGTCAAGACAGTAACGGAGGTCCAAAGAAGTCGTACGATTTGAATGATTGGTTACTACTAAAGCTGTGAAAGACGATAGTCGGTCGGCATCTCTTTAGCCGCTCTATGGTATTAAAAGTATCTTATTTTAATTTAGCAGAGTCTGGGACCATATTGTGTAAGTATATTGGTCGTGTCCCGCTCGTTTGTACGATAAGAATAGGATGGCATGCTACGCTTAGAAAAAAAGGCCCTTGGTGAAATTTAAGACTATTTTGAATAAAATATTCGTTTGTAATTTAAAGTTTCATAAAACGGGAATTGTTTACGTACGATCTGAGTCAGTTACTCCGTTGGTTAAAGTCGGATTAACCAATTCAAATCGTACTTGAGTAATTCCCGCTTTAAAAGTCACAAAGTGTGAGAACCGCGTCAGTTTCCATTTAAAAAATATATTATGTAGTTTCGTCGAGCGAGTCGTCCTTGCTGAGCTCTACTGACTGCAACTTTCAACTGGTTTAGTTCAGTGTCCAAAGCCCGACTACTGCCCCGCAC
Organism: Peribatodes rhomboidaria; assembly: GCA_911728515.1. Taxonomy (NCBI): domain Eukaryota; kingdom Metazoa; phylum Arthropoda; class Insecta; order Lepidoptera; family Geometridae; genus Peribatodes; species Peribatodes rhomboidaria. The sequence continues at coordinate 238,238 of OU452184.1, read as the reverse complement.
CGAGCAGTGCCGCGCGTCTCGTTCGCATTAAAGAGTGATATTTCGAGCACGTCTTGAGGAACTTTGTGATTGGCGGAGCTCGAGCTACACGTGGGGAGCCGGATCAGTTTCTCTTTTGCATGAAACGAAACTGCAACATTTGTAAATTGGATAGCTTGTTGAGAAGATTTATTTATCATCTAGGCGATGCGGATACTATTTTCAAGTAATTTTGATTTACATAATGAAAATAAATTATTTAATTTTACAGTTTAATTTCATACAATTTATTTATTTATCCCATATTCATTATAAGTTTTCGGACCACGCCATTCAAGAGTATTTATTCGTCCAGCACGATAATATTTGTCCATATTCGTCCTTCTTTAAAACGTATAAAAACGAGATGAAAAAAATAAGTGTACAGTACCTAAAGGCAAAACTATCTTGTAGTATTAGTTAGTACCCAAGTCACATTGCACTTAAAAATTGGGCGTCCACCCGTCTCAGCTGTAAGCTATATCTCAGAGTGAGGGGTAGAACATATTAAAAACCAACATATCTCTAAACATGGCCAACGGATACGCAACACACATTTTTTACGGAGACCTGTCAGTTTTACCTAGAAAATATGAAGGTGGCTCCCCCATTCAAGTGTACAGTTAAGTTGGCATGTAATATCTCAACGTCAGGGTCGGGCACTTGTAATTCCTCTCATATTCCCGCGTTTCAAGGGCAGCCCGCCCGCCCTCGCCGCCCGGCTGAGATATAGGGCGGATTAGCTGTCTTGATACTGGCTATTTATTTGGGAGTAATCTGTGTTAAGCTTTGAACCTACCTGCGGGTCTGGTGATAGAAATGTACGAGTGTTTGTATCAAACAGAAGGAAATAACTGGTTTTATTAATGTTAACGAAAGTAAATCTTTATCAGTGCTCGTTTACTTAGTCTAAGCCTAAACTGGTTTTAATGAAAGCATAGAATTAAACTTAATAATGTACGTGTAACGGAATTCATAAAAACTTTGAGAAAAAACGCACACAGCGGATTGATAAAGCTTACAATGTGAACAATCATTTTTTACCTGACTGCGCAAGAAGGAGAGTTATATTTTTCGAGTGTATGTGTGTACATATGTATGTGGGTGTGTATGTATGTATGATTGTATGTATGTATGATTGTATGTATGTATAAGATTTTTTTGGCACGCTCTGCAGCCTAAACAGCTTGATGGACTCCGGCATATGAGGTGTCATTTGTATCGACTTGATAGTGGGAGTGACATAGGGTACAATATTTTGCAGCCGGGTTTTTTTGTATTTCTCTTAATAATGTTACTTGTTAAATGACTCCATTTGATATTCTTTTGACGAATATCATAATGTTCGCTGCGCCTTGCGATGTTTCCCGCGGTCAAAAAGTATCATATGTACTATTTCAGACTATAATCTATCTCTGGGCCAAATTTCATCCAGATCCGTTCAGCCGTTTTGCCGTGATTGAGTAACAAACATCCATACCTCCATTCACACTCTCGCATTTATAATATTAGTGAGAAGATGAGATGTACTCGTACCTACACAATCCTGGGTCACGCGTGCGAAAAAACAAAAGCGAACTCATTCAGTCGAGTATGAAGGTATCTCTTCCGGCTCGCCGTCCACTGAGCACTCGTGCGCGGTTGTTTCACACGCGCGTGTCGCCAGTTCCCAGAGATTGTTTCATTGTAACCGCGCGGAAAAAATAGTGCTTTTGTTTGATTTGGTTTCAGGTATCATATTGAACACAAGCAAGTAATTGAATATCCGTTTCTGTGGGACTCAATTTTTGCAATAAAGTTCAAGTTATAGACGAGCAGTGTGGCAATAAAACTATCTAAGTATAGTTTGTTGAATCAAACGTTACTTTACAGAAGTTCATTTTTAAAACCGTTTTTTTAACAAATCTCTAATGCATTTTCGCTCTAATGTCGCATTTAGTACACCTAAGAAAATTGGTTCAATTTTAATAATTTACTATTAACCTAACCTGAATTTAAATCAAATCGACGCCATGCAGTTTGAAAAATTTCCAAAAACTGCCTCGACAAAATCCTACTAATATTATAAACGCGAAAGTTTGTAAGAATGGATGGATGGATGGATGGATGTTTGTTACTCTTTCACATCAGAACGGCTGAACAGATCTAGATGAAATTTGGCACAAAGATAGATTATAGTCTAGAATTGCATATAGGATACTTTTAAGCGCGGGTGAAACCGCGGGGCGCATCTTGTATTTTTATATACCTAAGTAATTATCGAACCTACTCACAAAATTTCAAGAGAATCGGTTAAGAAATGGGAACTGTAGACGCAGACAGATCCGGACAGAATTTGGACAGAAATCCGGACATAGCCAGAGCCGCTTCCTTCGCTGCCGCTCGCTCGGTCGATTATACTTCACGTTTAGCGGAAACCTCGCAAATATGCACATGACACTTCGCCGGTTTAACTCAAACGTTGTATTTTAATGATTTAGTTGCGTTTCGTGGACATCGGATCAACATTACTCGAGTCATCGTCGGACAGACAGATGCCGATTTGTCCCAGTACACTCTGAGACTCCGCCTTCACTCGGCCAAAAAGCTCTGCTAAATTTCAGGCCGCACCAACTTTTATTTCCAAAAAATATCTAGAGACATTGTCAATGCGCGTGGTAATAAAACCATCAGCAAGCATAATTCGCCGTCCTCGACGGAATAGAACCAGCACCCTTCAGATCTGCAGGCTATTACCCCGCGCCGCCGCTGCGCCGAGGGCTCGTAGTCGTGTTTATTGTTTGCTTTAGCAGTCGGCGAGTTTGTATAGCGGAGAACAACGACAACATTGCATAATTTATATAGGAACCGATGTGTCAGTATTCATTAATTTAAATATTCATTCTGGTTTCAATTCTAATTTAAAGAAACAAAATGTTTGTGTTCTCATCAGGGTAGGCGGAACCGTAGCTAGCTAGTGTGGTCAAACATGTTGAAGACCACTATTAGTTATAGTCTCAATGGGAATTGACTCACAGAAAAGCTTCCGGAACCTGAGGTACGAGTATTTCGATCGTCATGTATTATGTTAATTGTTGAAATCGTAAACGACTAGAGTGTAGGTGTGTAAATTTTTGTTACTTGATTAATTCAAACCGTTTTAGTTATCAAAAATTACCTGAAAAAAAATCTCAAAAAATTAAAATAAGGTTCAAAAATCTACATTCCACCAACTCGTACTAAACGGTTTGCCTCCAGCTTTCTGATACGAACTGCTAGGGAATGGAACACCTTGCCATCGTCCGTATTCCCGACTGACTACAACCTGGGTATCTTCAAGGCTAGAGTGAATAAGTACCTTCTAGGTCGTCGTACTCCATCTTAGACCACAACGTCGCTTAACACCAGCTTGCGAGTTGGTGGGCAAACGTTGACCTATTCTACATTAAAAAAAATCCGCTGGCTCTCATAAAAATATTTTACAAGGTGTTTGGCTCCGGTCCCTTGTACACGTCAAACCCTCATTTCGGGTTGTTTTATCACCTTTTATTTAGCTTTGATATTTAAAAAACAAAAAATGAAATACAGGCTTCTCTGTCATAAATCTTTATACGAAATTCGAATATTTATTTCATTAAGCTGCGATGCTTTTGGGAGACCAAAAAAATTGACATCAGGGCTAGCCACTCATTCTTTCTTTGATCACTTATTTTTTTTTTTTATCTTAGCTTCATCACGAGAACTATTCTCCGGCTCAAACAAATCAACGTTTGAGAAAATTACGGGTAACTAGATTAAGAAAAAGCTTCCCATTTAACCATCTCAAGATTTATACCCAATGGAAGTATTTTTATATGTATGTGTTACTCGCCTCGCGGTTAATTTTTAATTTAATTTTTCGGGATTAAAAGTATCCTGTGTTCTTTTGTGTACTCTCTGACGAAGTGTATGCACAATTGCATAATGATCGGTTGTGTAATTAAGCCGCGAAAGCGTATCAATCTAACAAATAAACAAACATACAAAATCACTTTTGCTGCTTATGTAAAATGACATCCAGTCTACCTCCTTCCACGTCTATACAACGCAGCTCTTAAAGTTTTCCCTACATTGAAAAACGAAAGGTCGTCGAAAGTGAAGCGGGCAGTCCGTGAATGGTTACTAACTTTGTCCTACGAACATACCGAAAACCCGAAAACTTAATTACCCGGGTTTGACGGAGCAGTGAGCATTTTTTTAATATTTTAAACACACCTTCTCTCTCTCTCTCTCTCTCACACACACACACACACACACACACACACACACACACACACACTGAACACACTAGGATAATTGTAACTTTAAACTTACTTTGATAACTGTATATCGTCACTGGAAAGGCAAAATTACTGAACCGCCAAAAAGCCATTTCGAGAAAAAGCCATTTAAAGTTTTATTTTTGACAAAAAAATTCGTATCTTCTTAATTTATTATCCGATTTTAATCAAATAACTTGATATGTAAACCTTTTCCATTTCTTTATTTTTGTTCATATTCTGTATGATGCTCTAAAGGCTATTTTAGGAAATAAGTGGCGGATAAGTAAAATGACCTCATTTCAGAGTAAGGCAAATTTACTTAAGCGCAGTACTTAAATTTTCTTTGCTATTTAAACGTACTGATATCACATAACATAAAGAAATGGGAGTACGATAAAATGCCTTCTAATATAACTATCGTGCCATGCTGGTGAAGTAAAATTACTTTAAGAACATATTGACATTTTCACATGTCTAGTACCAGTACTTAAGTGGTGATCAGATCACTTACTTAGTTAAAATAAAATTTCTTTAAAGTGAGTTTGTCGTAATAATTTATGAGATACCTAAGCGACGTAAGAGACTAATTATATTTTGAATAACTAGTATATTAAAATACTGAAGACTTTAATTGATTTAAAAAGACGGCTATCCATTATACATAATATTTAACTCTTTTTACTATACTTACCTGTAACTACATAAAGACATTAATGAATTATTTTTATATTTAACATAATTATCAATTATTATTGTTCTGACATTCGTTTTTAATTATAAATATCCAACTGTGACGTGTAACTATAGGAGTTATCAATAAATTCTGATTTCTGATGTCTGATTTCTTACGGAAGTCTAAAATATAATAATTAGAGACTTGGAAATTACGTAACAGCTGTTATCAATATTAACGAAACGACTTTTTTCTTAAGCTTAAAGGTACACAGCGTAACATGAAAAACTATGCATCCACATGTGTCCAGAACGTGCCAAATTATTTACCACATAACGGACGTATCACAAGTACTTAAATAAAATACACCGATTATGAAAGTAACTTTTTATTCAAATGAATAAGGAACATTTTTAGTACACCTAAAATCACAACAACAAATTACAATTAGTTATTAGTCAGTAAAATTAGCTCAACAAAATAGTTTTATCTCGTTCATGTTTTGGATTATCCTTACGTTAATCATACTCCGTTTAATTATATTCATATTTTTAGATAGAAAATGATTTGAATCATGGCACTAGCTAAAGTAGAGAATCAATGTTTTCCTTCAGTCTTGAACAACTTAAAAAATAAATTTTACGACGAGTTAAAAAAAACTCCTACAGTAAAACAAACAACAACTCTATTGACTAACTACTAAGGTATTAGTGTAATCACAAAAGTCTTCTCATAAATTGTAATAAATATTTCAATAATCTTCCTCTGGGATTTTCTCATAATAACAACTAAGTAATATCAAAGTCAAAATGTTTTAATTCAATTTGGGTATAAGACTTATGAACGTCAAAGTTTTTTTTTTAAATAGACTCGACCGCCTTGTTCGGATAAAGAGCCTCTACTCAGAAGAACAGGCAAGAAACTGAGGGCCATTATTTTTTCAAAGAATAAATAAATTACAGTCTCACAAATACTGGCTTACAACTAGGTAATATCTATACATACTAGTGGCTACTTGGCGGAAGGGGAAGGCTCCAGACATCTTTGTCTTCTAAATAATTCTTAACCTTATAATACCCTCTTTTCAGTAATGTAGTTTTTACATGTGATTTGAATTTGATTTGAATTTGAGTGAGCCCTGTTATATTTTTCGGGATTTTATTGTAAAAACGAACGCAGTTACCTAAAAATTACTTATTTGACTAATTCAGTCTAAATCTTGGTACAGGTATCCTATCTTTATTTCTAGTGTCATTATTTTGATAGTAATCAAAAACAAACAACAGTAAAATAGATGATGAATATGGCCATCCCATTATTCTTATTATATTTAAACCCGTTGTACTCTATTATTGGTACAATTTTTTTTTGAGATTCATGTACTTTTTTTTCCGCATCTGGACACATAGAGAATTTTACAAAAGCAATATTTTGTGGTCAATTTTTTAAATGTTACCGTTCTTAGTTTGCTTATTTTACCGGCCAAATTTCCCTTGAAACGCCATTCACTCGATAAAAATAATAAGACAATTTTTCTTATACGCCGTGCCTCATTGGAATTTACGTAAATCAAAATTACTTAAACCAAGTTATTATTAAATTCCAAGAAGAGCACAATTATTGATACAACATTCTTTTCCAGACAACAGAAAGCAAAATTTACTTAAATTGAAATTTGTATATTTCTACAGTAAGTAAATATGACGTAAGTGACACTCGTATGAAAAACACCGAAAAAAGTGTCATTTCCGTAATCGAAAAAAAGAAATAACCGCTTTTTTACGTGTTACTGGAGCGCCACAAAAGTGCTCCGATTGCAATGCTACCTACATAGATCGATGCAGAAAAAATCACTGATTCCGAATATGTATATAACTCAATATGGCCAATTTGGCGGTTAAGTAATATTGCCTTTCCAGTGACGATATTTTCGCTAGGATACCTCTTTTAAAATTTAATTTATTTTCGTCTTGTTGGTTTCCACGTCACGGGCCTTGAGCCCAGTGTGGAACCGCAGGTATATCTGGGAATTGTCCTTTTTATTTTCAGGGATTTATTATTGTTTGTTAAAATGTAAATAATTCGTATTTTTGGAAATAAATTATCATGTCACTTTGCATTTATAATATTAGTTAGGAAGTTAGGATTAGCATAAGAAATTGCCAATGCATGACGCACTTTGTTTTACCCAAGTGTGGAACCTACAGGGGATAATCAGCGGTATCGAGTAGTAACAAAGTTGTGTTAAGTTATATCTCCCGGGGACTATCCGTTATCAGGCAGGTGACGTCGAGACATGTCGCGGGACTCCAGGGACGGGGACAAATCGCCGGGTCCCGGGGACACGGGGACGTGTCGGAGACGTACCGCGGGCCTCGCTGGGGACGCAGGCGGGCTGCGGCGGAGACGTACCGCGCCTCAGACGTGTACTTTAAACGTCAAGATGAATTAATGTAGAGTTATTGATACGAGTACTAAGCTTGAGAACTTAACTATATTTACTCTGAATTAGAGGCCGGATTATGGCAACAAACTTTTTGTAGTTAACAGCTCCTGTGGACCGAGCTACTGGGGAGAAGTTTTATTTAAATAAATAAGCACACAGTGAAATCCAAAGAAACCGTATAACAATAGGCAAGTTGTAGAGTTGTAAAGTCCGTAAATATAAGCATGGAAAAGTGGGACAAGATATTTATGTAGTAGGTACGTTGAAAATCTCGAAACGAGGAATCTCTTTCGAAGCGTTTTATTTACGAAGCTAAATTATGTAAATTCCCGTCTGTTTGTACTCTCGGCACCTTGAAAACCGTTTAAAACTGCTTCCCTCTCGGAGCAAACAGCAATTTAAATAAAAACAACGCGGTTCCGATCAATTTGCGTAATGCCGGAATGTTCCGGTCGGAGCCGAGCTTACAGTCAACACTCGCGTACTCCTGCCTCTTGGATCAGACAGTCGACAATGTTCATGTTCCTTTTCACTCCTATTCTGATGCCTATAAAAGCGATAGTGACAAATAACATCTTTTGCCTCAAAATCACCCTCTGATAGCGCGCGGATTCTTGTTTGCACTTCACCTTTGATCTCTATTTTGAAAAGCAAACTCTGAAAGTTATGAAGGATATCCCCACGTTCGTTCGCGTCTTGAAGGATAAATCCCTTAAGCCTCGTGAACTTGGCGTCTGCGGCCGTATAAGAAGGGTTTATTAATAAATATGTATTGAAGTGCCTTCATAGAATACTGAGCACCGAGTCATACAGCTACGAAAACTTTTACACGGTAAACTAAGCCTGTCTAGTACCTATTTTACCTGCTTTAAGACCTATTCCTACGCTTGGAACGAAATGTACCCGAAACTCTTCGCGTTGAGTTGTTATCCTTAAGCAATTCATTACCCAAACTCTCATCAAACTAATTCGCTGACAGCCGTAAAGTAGCTTCCACCCAGGTGGAGGTGTAGCGCTGTACCTCCCTACCCTGTACCGGCAAGTCTAGGTTACGGCAATAAAACACTAGAATGTAAACGAAGCAGTTTGTAGCGCCGGGAGACATTAAACCTTCGTCGGCAGAATTTAATTAATTCTCTCAGAGCTCTACTCAATAGAACATTAATTCGGGCGCGTTTTGCGAACATTTAGCGTCTGATTGTCGCAAACTGATAACTGTTATTTAATTGTGAGTTCGCGTTTTGTCCAGAACGCGATTCTACCGGTCACTGTGGCAAGACAGCGCATAAATATTCATAAATTAAGTAAAAGGGTAGACGCCATTTGGTAGATATACAGGGTGTTCGGTTAGACGACGGTCACACCTTAGGAGGACGCTATTCTGACCGCAATTTGTGTGTTTATATGACCTTAATATTTCACCGAGCCGATCTGCTGACAGATCTGCTGGTAGATTTGGCTACCAAATCAGTCGTCTGATAGAAGCCAACAGTTGTGTGAACTCAGAGACCGAGCTCACGACGTATCACATCGTTTTGACCGTCACGATACGACTTGACGTGCTCACGTCGCTTCCATGTTTTACATGTCCCACACGGTAAGCTAAAATTGTCCTTTCCACGATTATGACCGTCGTCTATGCGAGCACCCTGTTTATACAAATTCCGATCTTAATCCGGAATGCGGAATATTGCTTTTTACAAGCGGAGACAAGATAACGTTTTAGTGATTTCGCAGCAGAATTAGAGATACAAAGGCTTTTGTTCGCACGAATTTGAATAAAACATTTGCGGACGTCGTCGGGTGTGTAGCGTCGGGTGGGAGGCTCCGCTAACACAACGGTAACACATCTATAAATATTGTGATGGATTCCGATCACGCGGGATACAGTAACTTCACGGACTTTTCTATACCTCCATGAGTATGATCGACCATTTCGAAGGAATTTTTAGGGATCCGTAACAAAATGGTAAAAAGGAACTCTTAAAGTGAGACTCCGACGTCTGTCTGTCTGCCTGTCAAAGCTTACCACTTCAGAAACTATTTAAACTAGCGACTTGTTTTTCTAATCCAAGACTGCAACTTTGTGCTCGAGCTTCGTTTGGAACCGAGACTCGGCCCTTGGCATCGCAAAAACAAAGTTTCAACTCAATAGTTTACCACGTACGCATAGGGGACAAACGAACATACAGGGTTATCAGAAAAGGGTGTTCTAAGCCGAAAGGGGGTCATTGTACTCGTCATTATGAACAGCTTTACTATAAGGTCAACCACGAAATCAAGAAAAAAATAACAACTGTTCCATACATTTTGTCGACAATCAATGAACTTCTTTTATGGAACAGCTTGTTGTGTGTTGTTTTTTTTTTAAGATTTGGGTTGGCTCCTTATTAAAAGTTCTTCATAATGACGAGTACAATAACCCTCTTTTGGCTTAGTACACCCTATACCTATAACCCTGTATAATATACTCGTACACACAAACACATTTCCTCTATCGCAGACTTTCGCATTATAATATTATTGCGATGTGCTACAATACATTGTGCTACGTGCACATCATTGCAATATCTAACTCTAAATGAAGTGTGCTCCAATACAGTAGGACCACCGCACTACCTGCCAGCAATCCCACAAATATCCGTGTGACGTCACGGGCCCATTACGGAGTATCAGCTCATAAATTAGTTTTACGGGTAGCGGTGCGCCGGCCCTCGCGCTGCTGGCGGCCAGTTCATGAGCTCGGGGGTAACGGACTGATTACTCCCGAAGGGAATACCTACGCTGATGACTTTGACTTTGACACTCTCACAGAAAACTTTTTTTTCGTTTTCGAAACGACGACTTCCTTTGAATCGACAATTATCCACTTTATCTACATCACCCTTTTTGAAAAGCATACTACATCTGTCTCTGATGGGAAGCACACTACTTTTTGCCAAATCTTATCAAGACAACTCAGCCGTCTTATCGTGAAAAATTAACAAAAAACTAGCTAGCAATTATTTTTTTAACTAGTAATCAATTTATACCAAGAGATATATGTAAATACAGTGATGTACCATGGTTGAAGTAACGTCACTGTCGGCGTTTACGTATACGTGAGGGTTCCGTCGTAGATAACGCAAACGTCTTTCGGTAACTGTTCGCGCACTAACGGATGAAGGTATTTCCGGTTATTGCGGCCGGGGGCAGCAACCCTTACTGCTGCTACCTGGAGAATTATAGAGGATAGAGCTACCGTCTTGTACCGCCCGTCATCAGGGGCTGAGGCGCTTACTGAACATACTGAAGCATGTCGGATCAGTCAGTCGACCTATGCACATTTACTTTCTCTACATCTCTACTTTTACTGAAGGTCACTATTTTTATGGATTTTAGCTATTAAAAAGGTTAATTTAAGGGGAAAAGGCTTAATGAAGCAGTATTTCAGGCGACGGTCGCTCTCCGTAATAAAGGTATGCTAATTATGTTTGCTAAAGGTCAACTCCATTATCTTATTTCCCCGGATTGTGTACGTAACTTATTATGGTTCCAGTTGAATAATTAACGCAAATTAGCGAGGGTCTAGTTTAAAACAAGAGAGATAATTTAAACTAGTGAAGCGTCGCGCCGCGCCGCAGCGGGCGGCTGGAGTTGTGTGCGCGGAGGTCTCGCGAGTTTCAAGGCCGAACAATCACACATGAAACGTAGATTTTTCAGTATGCAAAGTTTTCTATTTCACACTCTGGTTTCTACTTTCGTGCAAAAATCACGTCAAGGACGATCAAACACACTTTCGCAGTCATGTTGATGAGAATGCAGCTACAATTCCAGCATGAATACTTTAATTATGGTGAACAACAAAACTCACGACACACAAGGGAGCACATCAGCCCCGTAATGAAGACATGCCGGCGACAGTCAGACGTGCGCTCGTGTTGTACCTCAATACAAGCGGTAATGTTGTAGCTTGACGATTCGTAGGCAGAGCCAGGGCGCGGACAAATATTACCACAAGATATTTCTTACATGAAGCCATAGAATAGACACGAGTAACTACCATGTAACCTTTAATATTGGTTGTATTAAAAGTACCGAGTGTACGCAGGTCGAGGGTACAACGTGATGGAACGTAGGTATAATTTCGAGAGGCCGGGTTTTACTCCGGTTTTATGAGTGAAATTCAGGAGAGCCGTAGCGCACACCTCGAAACAACGATATTTGATAGGTATCCGAGACACAGAATGCCTGTGCAGAGGTACAGCTGATGAGAACGCATAACCCTAGAGTTTTACTACATAAACGGCGATATGTGCGTAGAAAAATGGGCGCATATGCTTACATGTCTGTCACGGACAAGCGGTACCCGAGGTGTCTACACGTCGGACTACGCAAAAATTAAAGTCACAAAAGTGAAAGTCAAAATGTTTCTATTCAATTGGGTATCAAAGATACACTTATGAACATCAAAGTTTTATAATAGATTCGACCGCCTTGTTCGGAAAAAGAACCACTACTCAGAAGAACAGGCAAGAAACAGAGAGGCATTATTTTTGTCAAAAAAAAATACTGTCTCACAAATTTTTGCTTACAACTAGGTAATATCTATGTACCTACTAGTTACTTGGAAAGTGGAAGGCTCTAAACATCTTTGTCTTCTAAATAATTGTTAACTTTATCATATCCTCTTTTCATTAATGTAATGTTTACATGTTTGAATTTTCCTTCAGTGAGCCCTGTTATATTTTTCGGGATTTTATTATAAAAACGAACGCAGGTGCCTAAAAATTACTTTTTGACTTAGTCAGTCTAAATCTCGGTACAGCTATACTATCCTTTTTTCTAGACAGAGTCATTAGAGTACCTACAACACAATAATACTTTGTTGTTACCACAAAACAACCTTTGCCAACCAAAACCCACTGAAGCTTAAGAAAAGCGTGCGCTGTGGCGACTAAGATATAGCATTTCCAAGATTTCGCTTCCCCGCATTTATTTATGAACTAAACTTTAAAAAAAAACTGAAGTACATTTCTAAGGTGTGCGTTTGATAATATTGTATTGACTTGATTATATTTAATGAATAAAAAACAATAATTTAGTCAATAATCTAATAATTTATTTGTAATAAAAAACAGGCACAGAAAAATAGTTTTGACTGATGCTTAAAGAGTTTAAAATTGATTGTGTAATCTGGTAGCTATGTATTTGTTATCTGTAGCTAGATTTGTTATGTACAGTGTTCTGCACTCTTTGCAAATATGTCTCTGTACATTAGCTGCTCTGTGTGTAACACGAGACTCATCTCATCTCGCACGGGAGGCTTCACCTTCACTGCGCTGAGGAGAAAGCTCTCAGATCCCGTCTTTACACGCGTTTTACTACAGATATATTTGGAGCAGAATAATAAAGTAACTCGTATTGACCCGGTAGTATCGCTCGCATCATGATAGATGTATAATAATACCCTACATTTTTGTACCTACTTTTTATCGAGACACATAGCCTTGATAAAAAGTGACGAGAATAATTTTGTCGCGCGCGCGTGCTAGGTGCTGGGCTCCGGACCAGTCGCTCGTGTGTGACTAGGACCATTGAAACATGGTGGGAAGGTAAGATGTTCACTTAAATAGTGATATAGCTATACATGTGTACCCAAATTGATATGTACTTACCTAATGCGCGTCAAGACCCCTTAAATCACAGATAGATTTTTAAAACAAATACATAGGTAGGTACTTATTTTAAGACTTTTTTACACACGGGGTAAGGTTTTTATAAAAATATATTTAAAGAAAGGAATAGATTTTGGGGACATATTTTGTCCAGCGGTGAGGCAACCATAATTCTAGCAAATAAAAAGAACCTACCTAGGGATATCTTTTTTTTTCTTTAAGAAGCAGGTGTGTTACATCCAGATGAATGCTCATATTAAGATCATATCTCAATTATAATCGCAAACTAAACTTCACGACCTGGCAAGTACCCATTCAATTAGTATTCATGAGGCTACGAGAACCAAGATCTAGGAAAACCACTCGGGGCGTACTAAAATTTAAAAAGTTTTTAAGTATTTTTAAGCTCAGCTTTTTGGCGAAAAGTTGAATTTAATGACAAAGGAAACTTTATGCATAAAGTCGGCCGCGAACTAGTTCGACACAGCTTTTTGGAGAAACAAGTCAGAATTTACTGGCAATCTCTACAAGCAAGTTTCTTTATTTTAACCCGAATACTCAAAAGGAGGGGTGTTTTTCGAGTACATTTAAATGTATATATGTTTCTATGAGAGTTTTAACGGCATGATCGATTTCGAATTGAGATGCGCTGTCGCTTATAGTATAGGTTAAATTGATGACAGTTTTTACCTCGATCGGTTCAGCTGATTTTCAAATAGTTAATTTCACATACGTTTTTAAACATTGCAATTGCGGGACACCTTTGCTCAACAGTGATCATGGTTTACGAAAATCCTACTAATATTATAAACGCGAAAGTTTGTGAGAATGGATGGATGGATGGATGGATGTTTGTTACTCTTTCACGCCAGAACGGCTGAACAGATCTGGATGAAATTTGGCACAGAGAGAGTATAGCACACAGGATACTTTCTAACCTCGGGTGAAACCGCGGGGCGCAGCTAGTAAATAATAATAGTGTGATTTTACAGGAATATAGATAAATAACATACATGCAAGTAAATTTACTTTATGAAACGTTTACGTTTATCTTTTCCGTTCAGCTTTCCATCTTTCACTTTTTAGGAAATGGAGTAACAGCTGATAAGTACCTTTTCATTTATTCATATTTCGAAGAACGTAACCGGCTCATAGCTAATGAAAGTGTCGCCGTGTTCCGCCGCCGCGGACGTCACTCCCGCCGTGACAATATCATTTATTACCATCTCCACAGAACACGCCACCGAGAAAATACAATTTGCTCAGTGAAACTTTTCTGTAAAACGTATTTGAATGATTTCATTACAAAAATAGCACAACGACTTCAATTGTAAGTACATGAATATCGTCAAGATAAATTTTACTTTTTTCAAGGAATTTGTCAAAACAGCTACTTACACCAAAATGATTATAATTTGTGGTTGCGAAAAATACAAGAAAAGTAATTTAGTAGCCCAGGAACCGATTTTATTTATAATACTTATTATATACCAAAATATAACTGAGATTAAAAAATATTGGTAAGTAGTATTTAAAGTACGCAATTTTATAAAAAGACCACTTTTCGATAGACGTCATATTTGACCTAACACCTGCTGCCGTGTAATCACGTCTCTCCATAATAGAGCACTAACAACAGATGAGAGACAACCTTGACCTTCTACACTCTAGCAACAGTCCTCCGCTCGGGAGAAAGGCAAGTCTACAAAGTATACAATCATCGTACATTTTGCCTTTATATTTAGCCTTATTTGGTTTCTTTACATTGCTTTACCGTTTTTACGAATAAGTATCTCTCTTTTTTGGCAGTGAAAAGGGCAGAGATGAAAATAGGTATGTATTTCGCAAAACAAAATAACTTTCAAATTGTATCTACGTTGGTTTTGTGAGAAAACTTTACAAAGGAAACCTACCTACAATAAACGAGGGCAAAAACAAAATCAAAACATTCTAGCAGGTATACTTACGCAAAACGTCTCTTGTACGAGTACGTAGTAAACCATGAATTCACTTTTTGCCAATGATGATGATGGTTAGGTGTATTTAATTTCAGGACGGAAATATTTAAATGTAGTCGTATTTCAGTCTGGACGTGTCCACGAGGCGTGCAGCCTTGACTTAAGAAACCTAATATTTACGACATCCGTCCCTTCTCACCCATCTCCATGTTTCAGTCGCGAGTCGTGCCTCACTCTACCTATATACGCTCTACTCTCCTACGTATGTATTGTCTTTGTGGGCTAAATAGGGAATCCCTAAACGGGCACCGAAGGTACTTGTTCTCCTATGTAATGAGAGTTTCGTCTCAACATCTCGTTACGGATTATAATCCCGTTTCAAGGTAATCCTATTTCAGTGTATTTGTTAAACGCAAAACTGATTGGCCTGTTCACAATACACGCGCGGAACATTTACATTGGAGTTTCATGTACGAAGGCTTTTATACATGAAGAAGAAAGAGAACATGATAATAATTATATTTATCAAGGTAGAGAACATTGGTCAAAATATATTCATGTGTAGTACTCGTACCTACACCTATTCTGACTAGTATTTGCGTTTATATATTTTTATTATAGTTGTAGTTAAATTACTAAGCCAGAAAGCCTCCGACTGTAACAGCATGCGACACTCGACGTGACAGCCACACGTCCAAACGTCCAACCAACAGTACTCACGGGTTTAGTAGCGTCACGTCGCGTGGCGTGGGAGCGTGTCACAGACAAACAGAATGCGGCGCTTTGTAGTAGCTCTTGTGCCGGCGTACTTTGTGTTGAGGATCGACGTGAAGCAATCCATTACTTGGTGCGATCTTTGCTTAGTTTGAGGTCAGGCGGCCGTATGTGGAAGTGTCCCGAATTTATTTATTTATTTATCACTGCAGAGCGAGTACAAAGAGTATAGTAGGCATGCTGCGAGACAGGCTGCAGTAGGTTTTATTTATTTTTGTCTCGTTGCGATATTATGATCAGCGTTCATAGCAACTGAATTAACAATTAAATAGTTAAAAAATTTGATTAACGAATTAAGGAAAGTCAATTCATAAATTCATAAAAAAAGCGATTTTCCGGCGTGCAACGTAAAAACTTCAAAATAACACGTCACGAATAAAATAAAATAATTGGGTAGGTACGTGTATTTTAGTTGATTAATATCTATGTTTTATTAGTTGTGCTCAGCGCCATTTCCCCGTCAGTGTAACTACCGGCGCCGCTGCCAGCCACGACGCCGCCGTGCCCGGTGCAAGTGCATTGTCAGTGTGATGACAGACAACCCTGCCACCTGTTACAATCACTCCCCGAACTAACTGCTGCCCCAACTGCGGCGCCAGGACTCAACGCACACAATGCTCAACCACTCCAATCTACTTCACTATTCAAAATAGAAAAATGGGGTAAAGTTAGGGGCGAAGTACAAAGCAGGGGAAATACACAGAGCAGGGAGCCGCCAGTTCATCAACACAAGACGAACCAATAAATTAATCTTCATTCATTTGTGCGAATACACAGCGGAAAATTTATTTAAATTATTTTTAACTCGGCCCGGAGGGGGCCCACGCAATTTACCCGTATCAAACGAAACAAAATCCATTACATTTTATAACCTTATAATAAGCTTCCGTTACTTATTCTGCGAATCTAATAACTGGAGAGGGAGCACGAGAAGACTATAAATAATAGGATAATAGACAGGGGAGTTGCACCGCGCGGTCGGGCTCCGGTCGCGTCGGAGCGCCCGCCGCCGCCGGAGGCAGCGCTGCTGTTTAGCGTTAGCCGGCTCGTACGGTTCGCACAGATCGTCGACAGCGGCGAAACATTTAATGTTGGCACGTACCAATATATTTAGTAATAGTTGCTACCGTCGGGTAGCGAATATATGAAGTGTGTGCCTGCTTATAAGAAAACCAATTATGAAATGCATAACCCAGCCAGTGGATAAACAGTTGTTGGGGTTTGCCGCAACTTTCTAATTTAATCCTCGTTAAACATACTATTAATTTGAAAAAAAAAAAAAACTGGTTCAGCAGATAGGAATGAAAAGGCAAGAATCTGACATAAATTAACGAAAACAATAAGTTTTGCCTTTGAATATTTAATGTGATACTAAATGTAAGCTGCACCGTTTCACACGAAACTGTTATTTCATAGTTCGGTTTACGTCCCTATATCCCACAAAAGAAACTTTGTATCAACTTTTAACAAAACCTGTCGTAAACAGACACAAACTTTTACGAATGTTTCTACAGGCTAATAATAGACCAGTGGCTGTAAAGATGTGTCAAGGAGCACGTGGGAACGAAAGTGGCGTGTCTCGAACTAATCAGGAACAAGTTAACAATCGACTAAACCCCGAGCCGATCCCCGGCTGCGACCCGCTCGTGTTTACTATATTATATTTACATACAAACAACCGCGCATTCTTAACCTTCGACTTCACATCAACGTGATACCTTCTCACGAGAGGCGCAGGCTTCCCTTCCAGCTCACTCTCACATCACAACACTGCTGTCAACCGATCAAACACAATAATGTAGCGCACGTGTTCCCAACGCGCCGCTGCGGTAACGCCGCTAAGTAACGGCGTGCTAACGCCGCGACCGCCCAACTCGCACTGTCTACGCCGCCCGCCCAAACGAGAGCGAAAACATCCCTTACTACTCGCTGTCCCTTTCCGTCGTACTTATTTGTGTATGTTTGTTTCAGAATGACTTTTCCCGTAGTGAATGTGTCGTTTTCATTGACGCCTTGCTCTAATAAAGGAAGTGAGCGGATGGTTCGTTTCGCGGCGCTGAGTGCAGGGCCGCTGCAGGCCGGGGCTTCCGGAGGCTCCGGGGGCTGGCACGCCGGCCCGAGGGGAGGGAGCGAGTTACAACCGTGCAGGTAAACGATGTTTCCGATACGAAGTGTTTACAAAAAGTAACGGCCATTGAAGGAGTCGAGTTAATTAGTTTGTGCAAACTCGACGGGTTTTCTGTTTCGATCATGATTTGAGAATATTGCCGTTATAAGTGCATTTTTATTTTCTTTGTTTCATGAAATACCTGTAGTAAAAATTTAAATAGAAGATAATAATTCATTTTCGAAAATATAGATATGTAGGTACTACGAAAAGTTTTAGGTTGATTCGAGTTTTATATTTCAGCACATTTAATAAACAATGTTTTCTATTTCGAATTTAATCTGAGTGAAAAAAAATGACATGAAAAACCCGCTAGTACTGCGATACCGCGCGAACACGACGCATTCATCATCGGCGCATAAAATGGCATAAAATAAACCCGTCACGGACGAGCCGCTCGTAAATCACGCGCATTGTCCCGCTCCGCCGCGGGACTCCGCGTCCCGTCGCCGCGCCGTCCCGTCCCGCGCACGTCCCGTCCCCGACCCGCACCCTCCACACTATAAATCTCTCACCTGGTGCTTTAATACCCATAAGCGTTCAACCGGAAACTCGGAATTCCCAAAGAATTGAATTTGCGTTGCAAAACGATATATTTCCTTTTTTCCACAGTTTTAAACAGGATCTGTGCGAAAACACAAAGGTTAAGTGGATTGACGACGATCCAATTTCACCGAAGCCGCGGCGAGGGCTCGTTTAGAGGCATATCGAGGAGATTGGCGCCGAGCTTGAGCCGCGCCACTGAGCACCCGCTACAGATAGGTACCGAGGTCTTTGTTTCGACAGAATCGTGCCAAAAATGAGGAATGCGTGGGTTACGGGGACTGATACGTAACGTTCCAATAGGCTTATAGATACGCTTCTATAGGAATAAATCAATTAAAGTATTTTTTATGTATTTTGACTGACTTTTAGTGCACTTTGATAATTTCAAAAATAAAATCTGTAAGGTTAATCTGCGAGGGCCGTGATCAGTTTAAACTTGCCGCCGGTCTCTCCGCGGCACGCGACCGCGCGGTTTTATTCCTTTGACCTGGACAAGGTTGCATGTTTCTGAAGACAACTGAACAACGGTCGCGCTCTATTTTATGCAATTTTACGACGTGGGTGCGGTCTTATAGAGCTCCTCTGTGGAGCGGTGTAGACACGCCGTTAGTATTGAAGACCTCGTCAGAAACAGTTTTATGAGTTTGATCCAAATCTTAGGACTCTTAGGTGTGTTTCGTAAACTGCCGAGGGTATAGAGGTCGTGCAATAAATATCCCTTGAGTGGGGGTGTACGTCGGAGCGAGTGGCTGGCGCGGACGGGGCCGCGCGCGCGAGCTAGTCGAGGGTGCTCCACGCCTCTCCGCGTTGTCTGAGGACCCCGCCGCCACTCCGCGCGGCGGAGCTGGTTACAACACACAACGCGTTTACCAAATATACCTACTTACTTACTATTATTATCGTATTTGATCTTATTAACGTCACATTTTTGGTGAACGTTCGGTAGGTATTTATTGTGAGCAAGATACAATAAAATTATACTAAAAATTCATAATTAGGGTTCCGTACCTCAAGAGGAAAACTGACTCCCGCGTCCTTAACCACTCCTCTACACA
The DNA here is from genome assembly GCA_911728515.1 of Peribatodes rhomboidaria. Lineage (NCBI taxonomy): Eukaryota > Metazoa > Arthropoda > Insecta > Lepidoptera > Geometridae > Peribatodes > Peribatodes rhomboidaria. The sequence continues at coordinate 218,664 of OU452184.1, read as the reverse complement.
GAACCTCGTGTCTTTGCTCAGAGAAATCAAAGAGCGTTTCTCGCGAGAGCCAGAGATTGAGCAATGGTTAGTACCCGATAGAGTACGGATAGACGACCGACCGATACAAGGAGAGTAGGGGAGCGGACACTGAGAGAGGTGTGCACTAACTAGCTTTATCTAGCGTTGCTTTCAAAAGATATACAGGATGGAGATACGTATCCTCGTATGTGAAGATGTTTTTCAAAGGATAGATACATTCAATTACGCACATAAGATGATGCAATTTATCAGCGAGTATTGGGACTTGAATATTTGACGTGCCCACACAGCAGCCTGTATCAAACGCGCTGCGAGTGAAGCACCCTGTACGTAGCGGCTTAATTAAGCAACATCAATTAGTATTCGCGCGTCGGGCCGCGGCATGCGAGACCGAGCCATTAGCAAGCGCAAATTGCCTTCAACTTTTTTCTTGATACACTTGAGCAGAACGCGTCCCGACTATCCCGAAAATTACACGTCAGTTCAAAATATATGATTCCGACATAAATGAAATGTTCTAACATAAATGTTTGCTCACGAACACCCGCAACCGCCTACCTAACAGCCTACTTCAACGAACGTTACCGTGTTGACTGGTTCCCTTTAAAAGAATCTGCTTTCAGCACTAAAGACCCGTGTACACTCCGCGATATTAACCGGGAGATTTATCTAAAGCAGTTTGCACACACGGCGGCGCCCGCCCGCCCTCGCGAGGTGTCTCGAACGCGATATCTGTTAAATTCATTGCGTTCTCGAGGTGCTCGCGGCAAGTCAATAAGGGTGCGAAAGCGCAAGTCTTTTAATTATATTCGTGCAAAAATATTTGGTGTTTGACGGGGAAGTTCGACTACGGTTTAATCTCTCATACCTCAGTTTCCACTTCTTTAACATTCGACAACTAAAATAACGAAAAAAATATTTACTTCAGTCTGCACGTTGAAACAGAAGTTTCCAAAGTTGCTGGCAGCAGTTGCAAAAGCTGCGGGTAATGGTCTGTAACTCGCCGGAGCGATGTTTGCTCGGCGGCGAGCGACCCGCGGCCCGCCGCGCGGCGCCGACCGGTGGGCTCGGGCGCAACTCAAACAGAACTTTAAAATACAGCTAGCTTTATAAATAGCGAGGGAAATACCAAGCTATGAACGTTCCACGATCTAATAAATCATAGACACCAAAAACATGTGGGATGCAACATTTTAATACAGACATAATAATTGAATCTGAATGTGTTTCTTCGTAAATCGTCCGAGACAGAGTGATCAGATCACAGATGCGTTCCGCTCTCGCCTTAAACTTTCGTTTTCCTAATAAAGCTGTCGTTCCGCAAACTTTTATACAAAAGCACAAACAAAGCGGCCGTACAAAAGAGTTGCGGCCAATTTGCCGGCTCTCGTTATCTGTTTGTGCCAGTTCCCGACGCGGAGGTACTCACTCGCCGCTGTAATGTCTCCGAGGACTTGTTTATAGCTGCTTCTTTTAATTATTAAGACGTTTTTACGCCTTTAAAACTCGTTTAAACTCGTTTCAAATATCTTTTTAATTTAATAGAACTCAGACCCTTTATCAAATACCTTCTAATTTTTACACCCAATTTAACCAAAAAGATAGTAATATCAGCGTCCAAAACTTAAAGATGAAAACATTTGAGATGAAAACTAGCTAAAGTTATAAATTTGAAATGCCAAAACGCAATAACTGCAAGTTCCAGGCATATCGCATTCTGATTTCTTTAACGGGAGCCATAAAACCGAATTCCAACAACGTAACGTTGGCTATTCACATTCCGGCGAGTCGTCCGGAGCGACGGAGCACCGCGCCGGGGCGGCGGCGGCGGTGGCGGGCGGCGGCGCGAGCGGCGGAGACACCCTGGCGCTGGACGCCGCCGCCCAATGACTAATGACGCTAGTTTTTGATTTACAGCGCACAAATTAGAGAAATGTTAATTTCACTTTAAGCTAAAGAGCTCCAGCTGTAAGTTTCATTTGTCTAGTCTCTAATTGTAGTAAACCTAACTAGCATTGCGAGGGATGGTGAAACCGTTGTTTTTAAAAAAAATACTTACATACTCACCTACTTTTAACACGAGTAATTTATGTTTACAATTATCGAGGAACGAAACACTTCTGGTCTAGCTACGATACGAATGTATGATTCATCAGTAATCAATTCTAGATACGAATGGACATCAAAACAGGGAGACGCCAAATTACCGAGCGGCGCGACCGGAACCGGACACGAGCCGTTCAGCGACCAGCGAGCAGCGGCGACAGGCGGCGGCGCCGCGCGCCTGAGCGAGCATGCTAATCACGCAATCATGCAGGGGCGTGTAATGTTAGCGACAGGACATGACCGCTCCGATTGGAACTACGCCTATTGATGTTATGGAAATAGTGACCGTGTTCGACAATAAGCAGTTTAGATAATTTTATACTCTCGACACCTTCGAGTAGACATAGCTATGTACGTACATACCATAGGAGCTGTAAAGAGGGACAGTTTGTTCATTGTATGTATATCTTGCTATTTTCGGGCTCATCGGTATGTCCGAAAACAGTGAGAACAGTAGGTAAGTATGTGTGTTTTATTGTTTCACATTTTATCCCGCCCGCTACTGTTTATGTGATGTAAGTTAGGGTGGTCCCAAGTAGAAGTTTATTAAGGAATACGAACAAAATCATTAAAAAGCGTATCGAGGTAAACTAAGTACATCGCACCGACAAAATGGGAGAATGGCCTTAGCTTGAACATAACAGTCGGGGAGACACGGTGAAAACAAATGGTTTTAATAGAATTTTAATTCTGAAATGGCGCAGTGAATGCCGTCGCTGTTATAAATAGTATAGGAAGCGTGTACAAACGCGCGCTACCCGCCTCCTGTTACTTAGATCATCAGATGTCCATCGATGTAGTTGTAATTTACCTATGTAGGGGAAAGAAATAACATCTTTCTAAAAATATCTTCTTTCTCAGCTTTTCTTTATGATCGTGGCAATAGAGTGCGGGCCACGTCTGTAACATTTGAAACAACGACGTGGCCGCGCCGAGCGCGGGCGCGGCCGGCGCCGCGGGACACGCTACTCCTGCATTTTTAAACCGCCGTAAAGCGACGCGCGATCCCACAACAATTTGCAGAATTGTGCCTCTGCTGTGCGCTGTCTCTTAAACTACTGGCCGCAAGGACCGACTGCGCCCCCTAGCCTGTGTCATTGTACTGTTTAACATAATGTAATCATTTTATTGCTGACGACTTGTTTCAAAATTCCAAGGAGGCTACTTTTTAAATCTACATCTTCCGTCTTCGAGCACATACAGTCGCTCGTTATTCTTATTGAAACACTAAAATTGGAAGACTAAAACTTGTTATAAGTAGATTTCTTAGTAATTAGCTTTAGGAGAGGGACATTTTGGTTTGACGATTGTTGTGATAAGAAACGCGTTATGTGAGGCGGATTTTCTATCGAATACGAACTACATAATCTTTTCAAAGGCAAAGTCAAAATGTTTTATTCAATAGGGTACCAAAGATACACTTATAAACGTCAAAGTTTCATAATAGACTCGACCGCGTTGTTTGGAAAAAAAGCCACTACTCAGAAGAACAGCTAGAAACTGAGAGGCATTAAATTATAAAAAAAAATTACTATCTCACAAATTTTGGCGGATTGGTTGAACCACAGACCTAAGATTTTTTTTTTTGCTTCGCAAGATCAATGATCTTTACTCAAAAATGCATGTAATGTAGTCATTATTTTGACAACCTTGTTTGAGCAAAGTCGACCTTGCCGTTCTGTTTCAAGAAGCGGCCGGCAAAGGTTTGCTGGTCGCTCTAACAGGCCGGCAAAACATTGTTGACGTTTCAACGTTTTAAAAAAACTAAATGCAAAAAGATTTTATTTAAAACACAGCTGTTTGTATTTAATGAGATAGGTATAAAAAGATTTTATTCCATATTTGGCTGTATAGTTCCAACTACCATTGCTAAAAAAAACAAAGAAGTAACAAATGCGCGGGAAAGTCAGTATTGAATTTTAGTAACTGTACTTTTCATAATTGTCATTTTAATTAAATTTCTAGTTAATTAATATATAGGTATTTTATTTTAATTACTTGATGGTTTTATTCAGGTTAGGTACTTGCATTTTTGAGGCCTCATTTGCTTAAAAGGACTTATTTGATTTGATCAATCTAAATCTCGGTACAGCTAAGTATATCCTATCCCTATTTCTAGTGTTATTGTTGTGATAGTCACAGTTCAATTTAAATTTATGTAGATTTTTACGAACGTACATAATGTTTTCAAAGAAATACAAAGAAAGTAAAGTATACATTAAAATAATAATTGCTTTAAATAAATCTCTCAATGATTCGCAGGGACCCATCTCGTAGATAGCGCGGCGCTCGCTTTTGCAAACTAAAAATGGCCTCTATATCAGCAACAGAACCCCACATGAAAATGACATTATGCTGTGGAAGTAAGCAAAGTACGATTTACGATTTTTTATTTTATTTTATTATTTTTACTAGGGGTAGTTTAGTTCCAAGCCTGTTAAGCAAAGTACAAATCTGTGAGTTTACAAGTAGGAGGCTGCACTCTGAGCGGCTGCGGGGGCTCGTCGAGGCCGCAGTAATCGAGACCCAGATTCATCACAATAGCTAACGAACGCCGGAGTCTCAGCGGGTAGTGATTACTATTGCACGTTCCACTACTCTGCTCTCGCTAGAGCTGGGGTGCGGGTCTCTGCTTGTTACGAATGAAAGTTGAAGCAAGTGTTAAGATTTTGCTAAACTTACTTATCTCGTTCTCTATAGCATCGGAAGGTCAAGCAAAGTTAAAAGTAGGTAGGTACTCGTATTACGAGATGAAAATTAATCTTTTAGTCTATGACTTAAACTAATCAAGGATAGATAGCATAGGAAAGTGAAGCTAATAAAATCTGGATCGTTGATGAATTTCGGTCAGCATATTATTCTAGTTGTCACGACTACTAATATAATTCCACACAAGATTTTTACTAGATCTAGGTACTAAGACCGTAAGTCGAGGCAGGCCGTGCTAGTGAGGGAACCCAGCGGCAGGTCCGCGCGGCCGCGGGCTCCGCCCCAGATCGCGCTTTGTGTGGCGCCGCGGCACCCGCGCCGACGACACAATGCACACCCACACTATTGTTTGTTATTATACTTTTCAGGATTCCACGGTTGAAAGAAAGAAACGGCAAGGAATCATATTGTTACGAGCGGGGTTGGATAAAAGGAATGAAACGTCGATGTATCCGAAGATTCACTTTATTCACCAAGTACACAAACACAAACACTGTTACACTACACTAGACACTTGTACTATTACACTCTGAACACTACTCGTACAATTACTTTGATGTTAGCACTTTGAACGCGTAATCAAAACTGACTGCCGAGTCGTCGGTCGTCCGCGTATTTATACAATTTAAGATATCCAGAACATCCGATTAAACAATAGCGCAAACACACAAAAAGTTGTTTATCACGCGGAGCCACGCGTTCAATCTAGAACATTCGGATTCAAATAAACACCCATTATTAAATAGATAAAAACATCATAAAAACGGTGCACAATAATTGCTTTCCAGAAAGATTTCTTTTGTTCCGGGTTTAACAATGGAACGCGCGGCTCGAGCGGCTACTATTGTCTAATCTGCGTTACCTATCGGTAGTTGTAAACAACATCGCCACAGATTAGCGCATAGTTTCCGCGACTGGCGTAGCAATATGTTCAACATCAATTAGCAAATCAATATAAGTATTTAGCAATAATTAACTACGCACGTGCGTGGCGACACTCGTCGGTTACAACGGAGATTAGCGCTGATCGGTTCAACCAGCGCATTATGCTGTGTTGGAGCCGGAAGTCTGTTTTTATTTAAGTAACAAAAACTATTAAAAGAATATAAATTTATGAAGAACCCAGGAACAGCTGTTCGCTTCCAACTTAACAGTTCTTTTCTTGTGGAATTTCGAAATGACAAGTAGGTCGCAGCATCGCAGCGAGCTCGCGGCGCTCCGGGAAATATTCACATTTTAAAAAACCTCTCGAGAACATTCCGCCAGGATTTAGCGTCCAGCGGCGGTGCTACTCGCAAACTCGCTAATAATGAGAAATTTACGAGCTCGCTGAGAAAATCTCGTTTGGTTCAAGTTGAGAAACACCGCACATAGTTTAGGAAGCTCTTCAAAGGATCTTCGCTTCCAGATGCGTGCCTTTTGGAAACGTAATAATATGTTATGTTCATTTAAACATTGCTTAAACACCTACGCTTTTTGAACTCGAGTACCTATTTTGCTCATAAGTAGATATTTGTAGATAAGACGGTGGGTAAAACCATGAGCTGAAGCTAGACATAATTATGGTTTGTCGGATGATGTGATGAGAAAATAAAACTTCAAGCTGGGTTCCCACCAACCAAAAGTCCAACCCCAACCTTGATTCTGTCATTTGCAATAATTAGAATGTGAATTAGAGAAAGTAATTTATCGGTCTCTTTGTATCGGTCTACCAAAATAGCTACGTAGAGAAGAATCTGAGTTTAAGAAACAATAAGCCCGCAGCATCCTCCTCCTTGCGCCGCCGCCGCCGTGAGCGACCGGCTGAGAACGAGCTCACGTCTCGGCATGCAGATTCCGTGCTGTTATGTATACAGCGTGCCGACGACGTTATTCTACTTATTTCATTATTTATGTGTTTAATTGTTAATTAAACCAAAATAAGTATTTTGTTAGTATAAATGACTACCTACGCCCTGCTATCTGACCCGCGGATAAAAAGTAGCCTATACATATATGTGTTAATCAAACTCCATACCAAATTCCATCAAAATCCGTCCATCTTTTTGAGCGTGATGAAGTAACATACAAATACACAAACTTTGACCTTTGTAATATAAGTAGGATTAATCTGATGTTATAAAATACATTGTAGCATGCCCACACAACTGCATACATCATTAAATTTCTATTACAAAGTGGTACGCGGTAGTTCAACTGCGTAGATACTTAGCATAATGTTCGTAACGGGTCTACGAACATGCTACGCAGCGAGCCAATGCTACGACTATTGCGCTACAGCTCTGTAGGCCGGTAGAGCACGCGGTGTGATTGGTCGTCATTTTTTTATAGCCGTCGCGCGTGCGTTTTATTGGCAGCATTTATATGACACATCGGAACCCCGAACTCGATAGTCGCAGTGGAAAGTAAAAATAGAATATTTGGGAAATACTCGTAGCAAGTATTTTCCTGCTTCGGTGTTTCTAATTAGCTACTGTGTGAAATGTATTCTCTGTATGTACAGAAGGCTTGCCATGCAGCTGGAGTGCAAGTGAAGTGACACGTCATATTCCGTTTGAGGAGCGGAGTTAGGGAGATCATGGAGTCCGTGCAATGTTGGCCACACACGGAATGTTTGAGAGCGAGGAATGATATATACGTCGCTCTAGCGACTACTGACTATACTGCTTTGAGTGTGAACTACGCTAGTATTATAAATGCGGAAGATTGCCGTTGAATGTTTGTAACTTCTGAACGGATTGAAATAAAAATTATGATAAGGATGTAGCTTTTGTTTGAATTCAGTTTAATAAACTTTATGAAAAAAATACTGTTCCGTAGGATAGCGGGTCGAGTTGTGTAACGTAGTTAGTTAGTTACGTATGAATAAGTTTCATGGAAGAATGTTGCAAAATAAATGTAGTAAAAACTTAAAATATGACTAACTTTATTCTACGACGGTGACTAACGAGTACCAAATCACTGATAAGTCCTGATCCAGCTCCCCTCGATCATGTATAATATGAAACAAGTTGATATACATTATTCAAAGCATTCCGTAGGCTTGTAGATTTGTATCGAGCACGTTAACTAAGGCCCGGCCAGCGGAGTTGACAATCGTTTTGGTACGAGTAGCTTGTCACTACGTATGTAGGTACACGGCGAATAAATCGTACCTACAAATATATTAGCCGATTGAAAAGCATGTCTAGGGGAAGTATTTGTTTTTGTACTCCGAAGAAAATGTACGTAGATAGTCTAGTTCATTGATACGATATTTATGAAATTGTGTAGGTAAGTACACATTTTCAGTTTGAATCTAAGGAATATTGGTCAATTCGTTGTGAAAATAAACAACCTAGTTCACTGTGAGCAACTATTTTAAATGCAAACAACTAAAAGTGTTCTCTATTGAAAGTCCAAGTGTCGTGGCGTGTCATAATACAATCATTTAGTTAGCAGTAGTGACCGTTACAGCACTCGGTGACCGGCGGTGGTTGTGAAGCTCGCCGCTCGTTCATTTGGGACGATTAACTTTATGAAAGGCATCCCTCCCCCCGCCCTTACCCGCTCCACCCCGCCGCGATTCTTGTCCCCCGCTCTTGGACAAAACGTATTTTACATTTTAATTGTTTTCGCTGCAATACGTTTACATAATACGGTTAATCCTGAAGAGATTCAAATGAGGATCGAAGCTGCTTTGCAAACCAAATGTTCTGGACGGTAAGATGTAGCAGAGAATACGGTACACGGGCGAAATGTAGACGAAAAAGATACGGGAACAATATTACCGAGTGGCAGAACTTGTTTCATAACTATCTCTAAAACAGACACTATCAAAAAAACTACATTACGAATTCGATGGAAAAACTTGAAAAATGTAGTTTCATCTTACGGCCAACCTTGTCTTTCCATTGTTGTTCCATTTTTGATATACTCAATATTTTCTCTCAAATAGACAACGAATATTTTTTCGATGTGGTCATGCTACGCTGCTAGGGTTACAGATTTCAACAAATATATTGGTTGCGATTATGTACATAAATCGGGCTACAAAATTTGTTTTCTGGCGATTGACCTGCTTATTCACAAAGACGTTTACGTTTATCTTGTGGAAAAACATAAAATACTTACGCATTAACATAATCGTCCAGAGTGAAAGTCGATTTCCAGCAAGCAAATACAAACCACGGCGGCGCTGCACCGCTCGCGCGCCGCGGCCTGCGCACGTGGCAGTAGTGTTAGTGCTCCCTGCTCAGTGCGCAGTGCACTACAGCACTAGCGCTGTCTGCTCAGTGCGCAGTGCACTACAGCACTAGCGCTGTCTGCTCAGTGCGCAGTGCACTACAGCACTAGCGCTGTCTGCACAGTGCGCAGTGCACTACAGCACTAGCGCTGTCTGCACAGTGCGCAGTGCACTACAGCACTAGCGCTGTCTGCACAGTGCGCAGTGCACTACAGCACTAGCGCTGTCTGCACAGTGCGCAGTGCACTACAGCACTAGCGCTGTCTGCACAGTGCGCAGTGCACTACAGCACTAGCGCTGTCTGCACAGTGCGCAGTGCACTACAGCACTAGCGCTGCCTGCTCAGTGTACAGTGCACTACAGCACTAGCGCTGCCTGCTCAGTGTACAGTGCACTACAGCACTAGCGCTGCCTGCTCAGTGTACAGTGCACTACAGCACTAGCGCTGCCTGCTCAGTGTACAGTGCACTACAGCACTAGCGCTGCCTGCTCAGTGTACAGTGCACTACAGCACTAGCGCTGTGTGCTGCCGCCACACGCGGCGCGCGGCCAGTGTGGCGGCACCACACTAGCCCCCGGCCACCGCACGACACAACACTTACTTGAAGAGACACCATTGTTAGCAGACGTCAAACACGAATCACCAAAAGCAGTAGATAACTATTTAACTTCCTAGAGGTGACACCGTCCGACGTAAGATGATTTTCCTTTCAATTGCGGCGATCACTCATGAAATTCACGACACTCGCCGTTGTATGGAACGTGTTGTATTATTTATTCGTGTAGTGTAGTTTATGCCTATAACTTTCAGTTCCTCTAGCGATACGACGACGATATCGAAGCTATTAAATGAAGCATTGCCTTAAAACACGGTGTTACCTCTAGTACGTTATAGTTCAATGTCAGCCGTAGATGTCACGGTCAACATTTCAGTTGTTAGTTCAGCGAGGTCAGTCGAATGATGTCTCTCGTACAGACCACAGTGAATGAAACGAGCTGTTAGTATCCCACACCTTTATTACCGAACCAGCGGGTTAATCTAATTACAGGACATCACAAACAATACACTCAGATACACGGGACAAATATTCTATTTTTATATACTTTAGGGATACTTTAGCAGTCGTGAAGTCATAGCAATGTGTATCTGGTTGCATATTTACATTGTTGTTATTTGTTGAGAAAATGTCAAGATTAATTTCATACGTATGATCAAGATAGATATTTCGTCCAGATAAATCGTCGTTCACGAGATCGGTTCATTCGAGTTCACAGAGAGAGCTCGATTTACAACTTTGAATATCACGTCTTCTACTTTTGTCTCGAGGACATTTCCTTATTTTCATTGAAATCGCATCAAACTTGACCGTGACATCATCTCACATCGAGCCCCACCTCAAGCCCCGCGCCCGCCCCCGCATGCACCGACTCACCGCTGTGCTGGCTGTCGAGGGAGCTCTTGCGCGAGCCGTCCGACGACTGCGCGAGCAGCGACGTGTCGACCGGCCGGGCCGGCGCCTCGGCCTCCGCCGGCCGGGCCGGCGCCTCGGCCTCCAGCGGCCGGGCCGGCGCCTCGGCCTCCACCGGCCGGGCCGGCGCCTCGGCCTCCTCCGGCCGGGCCGGCGCCTCGGCCGCTCGAGGCGAGGCGTGGCGCGGTCGGTCGGCGGCGCGCGCGCGCAGCTCCGCCCAGTCGTCGCGCAGCTGCAGCGCGGCGTCGCGCAGCTCGGGCGCCACGCTCTGCCGCGCGGCGCCGCACTCGCGCTCCAGGTTGTTGTAGTTCTCCAGCACCTCCAGGATCTCCGCGCCGCGCTCCGACACACTGGCCTGGGGACGAGCCACTCGTGAGACGCGCCCGGGAGCTGCGGGCGGGGGGTCGGGGAGTGGAGGAGGACCGACCTGCAGCTCGTGCTGCGCGGCGGGCGGCAGGTCGGGCAGCGCTGCAGCGCGGCGGCGCGCGGCCGCGGCCCAGGCGCACGCCGCCTCCAGCCGCGCGCTGTACTTCTGCAGCGCGGCCAGCTTGCCCGCTACCAGCGACCGGTGAGCGGACAGCGACGCTTGCGCCTGCGCACACGTACATGCGCTGTTATTATTTGGTATAAATAATTGCCTTCAAAAACTGGTGAGGAAAACGTAAGGAAAGAGTACTCCAAAAACCACCAGCTGATTAAGGTACAAGTTCTAGAGATGGATAAAAAACACTTTTAACTTACACTTCAAAGTAAATCTCAATCTAATAAATAAATAAATATAAAAGTATATGTATTTTTTTTTGAGTCTCCGTTACCGCGAACCTGTTAAAAAAATCGTCTACCTTTATCGAGACACGTATGTACACAAAAACAGCCTTTTCACGTTTCACGTTGTCCTACAAAAAGTGAAGACAAATAAGACTAGTGTGCCTACACCAGTGTCCCGCGTGTCGCGCCGCTGTGTCGGGGCTCGAGTCGCGCCGGGTTATGTGCCTACAAGTGGACGTAAACTTTATGAGCTGTCTGATTTCTGCGTGCGATGGTTTTCGCGTTACGACACACGCCTGATTTATGTACGGGCCCCTCGTTACAGTTTTCTCAGAAGTTTCATTACTTTAGGTAGCCAAAGAAAAGAAACTATTTGGATACAGTACGCGGGTTTCGGATTTGTATAGAACCTTATTCAAAATTAAAAGTAACCGAGCACCACTCAACTACGAGTACCTTCTTCTTAGCGCCACGATTTCGATCCTTATTGTTCAACCAATAAGTTTTTTTTAAAATTTTTATTTAAAAAAAAACTTATTGGTTGAGAGATCAGAATCAGGCGAATCACCTTACAATCAGCCGTAAACTTATTCGCATCTTCGTCGTGAAAAACAGATCGGCTCCACTCAGTTACCTACTATTGGGATAAGTACTTAGATACCTTACAAAGATGTTATCAATCAATATGACGTCACACACACGAGTCACACACGCAACTGTCTCGCTGTGAGGTGGAGAGGAAGGGGGCGGGAGGGTGTTAGTAGTGAGTACTAATGCTCGCGTGCCCGGTAGTGTAGGAAGGAGCCTGCGGTGGTCTGGACACGCCGGACACGGCACTAGGGGTGTTTGGAAATTATACAAATTGTGTTATTTGTCGGAATAGTCGATGCAAAATTAACTTTTTGAGTACCGTGCTCTGCAGTACGACTGCAGTTTACATGCTTGGTTTCACTTCTACACAAACTCGATAATCTCCGTAAGATTGGTTGCATTGGATGCAGATGTTCAAACGCCGAGTTTCAGAGTGGTGAAACGTTTGTTTGCTTTGATCGGCGCAGCTGCGATTCTGACGGAGCTCGCATTACTCACAGTGTCGACGCTGCTCATGCAGCCGGTGACGTTCTAAAGATTTAACTACCAATTTGAAGCACTAGATCTAATTCGTCTTACGATATATTATTTGAAGAACATTAGCGTGGATGTAACAGCTATTATAGCGTCTGTAGAGGAGGCGGCGCGCGACCTGCTTCGCTAATGGCAGGAGACACCCGCGTGCCCCAGATACCGGCCGGCACGGGGCACTCTCACGGGCTCGGCGCTGAAGCTTAATGTCACGCGCCTACCTACGCAGTCGACACTACTGCCTCGAACTCGACTCGCGAAATATTTCTAAACCGTGTCAAAATAGCTTGGAACCTTTCAAAAGTCCGCAAATCTAGATAGTCGCACAGTCGAGGAATATTTCTGTTAGGAGCTCCTCAAATTTTTCCTTCAAATGCTCGAGATAGGTATCGAATGGTCATAAAGGTAGTAACCAGGAAATGAAAGGTTACGACCATCGATTGAAACGGTCGTCGGATCCCAGAGTCAGTTCCAATAGTTCGCAGAGAGCGTGGAGTGCGCCCGGCGCCGTACGTTACTGGTTTCCATTACGCACCGACCGCACGTCTGCGGCGCTCGAGTGTGCTCGGGCCTAGTTTATACACCCGCACTACATTAGTGGGGTCTCGCCGGCCGGAACTGTGGTCCCGTCACTCGACGCTTGTTTATTGTCTCTGGATATTAGAGGACCCAAACTCGGGTTAATGCTATTCAAACGACGCGTGGTTCAGATCATTACAGCCGGTCTTCAGATAGGTAGATATGAGTCTTACAAACGAGTCCCAATAAAATCATAAGTCTAAATCCCTAGTTTCTCTCCGGCAGCTATTATTAAATTCACCGCTCAAACTTCAAAAGACAAGGAAAAGCCAAAAGGGTCCTATAATTTCCGTGCTCATAAAATTTAATACATACAATACATGATCAAATGGATCGCATTTCCAAATGTATCGAAAAAGTATGATTCAGCATTTGTGCGTTAATGTAGGAATCATCAGCGAAACGCATTAAGGCGTCACAGGTAGCTGACATATCGCGTTTCCCGCGGCGAGCCCGATAAGTGACGCTGCGTTTCCCCCACCTGTCACGCGACACGTGGCGTGGCGTGGGTAGGTGGAGGATAAATCGGTGTCACGTAGCTCGTTAGGTTCCTCGCGCCCCCGGGAGACTCTCCCCCGAAAGTTGGCGCTTTTACGATTCTTTCGCTGATAGAAACGGCGGCCGCGACACAGTTTTTGAATGAAATGGCCCATCGCGAAGCGGAATAGGAGATTACTCGAAATGAGACAGCAGATAGCCGACCTAAAACGATTATCATAACTGCAAAGGGTGATTTTTTTTTCCGTTAACCTTGGACAACGTGTCAGTTTTTTTTAAATCAAGTCCTTTAGTTGGTAAAACTTTTTTTGGTATATTCTGGAAGTTATCGTAGCGCCGCGATCCAATGGGCGCCGAGGTCGGCGGGCCGGCGCACGCTGCCCTGCGGACGCGCGCTCGGCTCCTCGCGCGCGACCTGGGGGCCGGGGGGCTAGTCGTTACCTTCTGCAGCTGGGCGAGCAGCTCGGGCTGGTCGGGCGCCACGTCGCGCACCAGCGCGCTCAGCTCCTCCTCGCGCGCCTGCACCGTAAGGACAGCGTGAGTACAGTGGGGTCCAGCTACACTGGCCCCGAGACCGTCCGGCAGCGGGGTGGTTACGAACATTATGAAATGCTAGCTGCACCCTGCGGTTTCACCCGCAGTCCCACAGGAACCGTAAAAGGAACGTTGTCAGGATGAAAAGTACTTATATCCTTTTCTGTGCCCCTGACAACTTTTACGGAAAATTTCGTTCAAGATGATCAGTTGAGTACCTAGTTAGAGCGTGAAAGCATAACAAACAAACTCACTTTCGCCTTTTTTTGTTCACATAACGGGTCGCTACATAAACACATTCCTAAAATTAAATCAGAATTGTAGGAATACTTATAATTTTTATAATACTACTACTATATTAGAATACCCCGGACCGAACCTAGCCTCAGGTTGAGTTCGTGAACGTAGCACAGCAGTATGTAATTAGCATTGAGCCCCTCGCATCGGGATGTGCGCAAGTGAAAGGGCGAAGTTGCGAATGCTAGTGACAGCTAACGAAATCAAACTGCTGATCGGTACTAAACGAAAACAGGTTATATAAGGTTATATGGTGTATGATGTGATGATGATGAACACAGTTATGTGATAAGAGAGACGAAAATCAACAGCTATATTTAAATATCTGCGATGAACATGAATATCCAGCTTCGCATTAACAGTCTATCCAACACGAACAATTCCATAGAGCTACTTCATCGGCGATTTGTTGCAGCAAGTTCCCGGAACTCGACTACGAAGCAAGTACGAGTAGCGTATTATTTGCGAAGTTGCGCCGCGACTTGAATGGACTTTGGAGTTAGGGTCGCGGCGCCCGGCGCGGGCGTGCCGGGCTACCCCTGAGCATACCGCGATACGAGACCCTTCCGAAACAAAACTCAACAAAGTTTGAGAAAAGCGCGGATTGCGACTGAGAAAAAGCGTTCACAATACCGATATCAAGATTACGTCTAGCCCTGCTTATTAATAGAAATGAACCAATTAAGTTTAATTTTTATAGGTGTAGTTTGAGCGTTGTGTGGTCTGTTTAGGCGGCTCATAGACAGACGCGGTCTGCAGTAGTGGTCAATGGGCCGCCAATGCAAAAGCCCACTTGCCGCCGCCGCAGACCGCGTCTTGCTAGAAGACGTCTTGCATGGTCTATAGGAGCTCGGTGTGTATAGTACGAAACCTACAAGTGATAATCTGTGCAGCCGTGGCACCGCAGGGACAGCGTCGAGTCATGGCTGCAGCGTTATCTCGACCGAGCAGCGCTCTCGCTGCTCTTGTCGACGGCCGCTACAATACTTCTGCATAGTTGAGATAAATACCTCGCGACTACCAATTTAGTTACATATATAAAGTTTTTTAGTTACATAAATTACAATATTGGTTACGCTCAACGAGTTTCGCTTTTTCAATCTACAACGTCAAAAGTCAAAATGTCTTTATTCTATTGGGTATCGCAGACTTACTAATTTATTTTATTATTTATTTGTAGGAGAACCAACAGCTACTTACAGTAAAAATAAACTATGGATAGCCATAAAAGGTTCTCACGAATATATACAATTTAGATGAGAAGAACGCGCAAACACTACGAAGAAGAATAAATATGTAGTAAAGTAAAATAAATAGGTATTTTAAAAAGATATGGAAATTTTATAGATGATTAGAAATAGAATCTAGAAATAACAGAAATACTATACGCTCCACGTTCTATGGCAGCTGGTCGTTAGGTCGGACAAACAAACGTCAAACTTATAAAAATGACTCTATCACCTTGATCGGAAAAGAGCCACTGCCCAGAAGAACAGAGAAGAAACTGACGGGCATACACAACAACGTTTGCAGCAACTTTCTGCGCGGAGTCGTTTATTCGTTACAGCAAACACAAACAAACCAAAACAACACGAGATACGTATAGCTAGTGTAAACTTATGACATGTTGCATATCGAATGTGAGGAGAGTTTCCTGCATGTTTACGACTCGGTGTCGCTGCGGTGGAGCCGCCGACAGCCGCGTGGGACGCAGTCTACTCGTCGACGCTGCAGTGCTCTAAACCCCGGTTGTTAAGTACAGCGCCGGCGGACGGTATACACTCGTGTTTACGACTCCACCTCGGCCCTCCGTGCAGTACCAATGAAATATGCGCCGATTCCAATAAATTCACTATCGAAAGCGATACAGACGCTCGGGTTAGAAGCCTACAGTAGTCTAGTAGAAATTGCAAGTGCCTTGAAAGTTGTGAGTGTTGTGAGGCAGATTAACTCTGGCTGGCGTTTCCATTAGTAAATTGCACAGATAGGTACTATTTTGTAAATTGCATAGATAGGTACATGGGAATAGAATGATCACGATACATTTTAAATAAACTAGCGATATCTATAGCGGCAATTAAAACGAATTAATAGGCTTTTTTATTTTTCATGTTCACATTTTAATTTTGGTCAGCTGTTTGTTTTCCTACAAATAAATAAATGCACCTAGGTAAGTAGGTACTGGAATCGGGAAATAAAAAAAAATACATACATAGTAAAAAAATATTGCTTATGTATTTAAAATAATTTTTAAAAAAAATATATATATATTTATTCTTAACATTTTAGTTTATTTTATTTTGTTCTATTAAAAATGTTTGGGACCTAACTTGGCGTGCATGGTGTTTGCAGAAGGCTGTGCAGCCAATTACATATGTTATCATGCTTATTTATTAGTAGGTATTGTTGTTCGTTAGCCGTTAGGACTATGCCAGCCAGTTTGCAAAACAAATTAAAAAAAAATAACAGGAAACATTTTGTCAAACACAAATAAAGTTGTCATTGAATCAACAGTAAAACTCACGTGTCGCGCCCGATCTGCGTCGGATTGGAGACGGTCGAATTAAATCAAAATAGCGAAACGCTGAGTCGCACGCAACATAAATCGTCGAGGAACAATATCTGCAAACGACAGCCACTGCGTTCGGACCGCAGTACATCACCGCACGCGACTGCACGCGCCGGAGCGACACTCGTCCGCGGAAACCACGCCGAGAACTAGCCTCGACTACGCGAACACCACAATATTTCATTGCTACGCTATAATCCTAGAATATCACCTCGTCCTATTAAAACTGGCTTCAAAGTGCGAGCGGATAAGATCGATGTTAGAAAACGAACCAGCGAGTCGATTTGACATTTCGAACTTGGGATACAAACAAGAGATGGGACAGGAATATTTTCATGGATTCAGAAATAGACGCGAAGCCGGCGAGCCGAGCCGCGGTGTGCGAGGGATTCCGTTTTGGATAGATCACGACGCTTCCTTATACGGGAGAATTACAATATTCTTTAGTGTAACTGATAGCGCAATAACATTACAAAGAGACCGATATTGGTATCGAACACTAAGCTCGTAACTAAACTAATCTTTCGAGATATATTTGACAGATGATAGCCTAGTCGGAGAAGACTCGCCTCTCAAGCCAGAGGGAGCGGTTTCAGACCCAGCCGAAGGCATGCACCAATTTATTCATTGTTTCATGTTTCTCATTGTTAATACCGTTAATATATATAATTTAATACGTTATAACTTTGACGTTCTAAGTGTATCTTTGATACCTAAATTGAATAAAAACATTTTGACTTTGACTTTGACTAATATTGAAATATGTGCGTATTTAATGTTATATGCTACGTTACTGGAACCCGGTGTACGGCGACAGGCTCGCCCCCATTCACATTTGGGACTGAATATCGTTCGGCGATGTGTGGGTGTTATACACCTCTGCCAGCCCCTTCGGGGGAAAGTCGTGACGATATGTTATGTGCTGGTACCGCACACTTGTTCAGTCTATTTTATGCAAAACTCGGGGCCGGCCCGATCTCTATTGACCTGGTCGCTATCAAACTTTACAGGATTACTCGCTGGGCTAAAATGAAAAATTTCTGAAAAATTCATCAAAATTTCTTTAGCCGTCCTGGATTCCATAGGTAACAGACATAGATCTTTATAAATATAGTATAATCTTGCGTTTAATACTTACTGTAAAAAGTCAGACCTACAGAATTTCGCTTATGTTTCCTCTAGGTTAGCACTCAATTATTTTCAAATCCTATTAACTATTATGACAGAATTTCATCAAAACAGTCTTTATAACATTCTACAGAATTGTTAGATGTAATTGACAAAATATTTGGAACATTTCCTTCCACGATGCTCGCAGCGGAATGTCGTTTGAAGAATGTTATTACTCTAGGAAAGATCTACGATAAACTGGCGGAAATCATCGATTCATTTACACGCACACACTTACAGCTGAAATGTATTATATTTAGACCACCCCGCGGCAATGAAGGGTCAAGAGTAAACAAAGCAATTCCACAGCAGCCAGCACTGTTCATTTCCCGGGAATACATAATTCCGTAGTGATTGAAATATTTACAAACAAGCAATCGAGTCGGATTAACTAGACGAGTGTTCGGAATAGACCGCCGCCGGAGCAGTCAGCGAGCTTTCAGCGGGTTATTGCCGCGCTGACAACACCAATAACCATCAGTATCGCTGTGTTGCTCACACTCGCTGAACAAATGAATTGATCCGTCTCGCTCTAATGACTGGGTGATGAGAGGAGACTCATCACTGAGTGAAGTCGAAGGTGCGAAACGCGTTGACGAAGCGTTTAGTCAAATTGACGGAGTGAAAGGATTGTTGCGTTCGTAAGACGCTCGTCATTAGGGGAGACCTACTCGGAAGCGGAGCGGGAAATGGGTGCCGACATCGAGCTCCAATTGAAGATTGATTTACCATTTTTTTTGCCGATTGGAGAACAATTTACGTGATTTGCCAAATTGGCACTCTTTAATTGATGACATTTCTGTCTGGGAAAATCTGTTGTTTACATTTTTGCGTGTTCGTTAGCCGTTGTGAATAAATCGTATTGTTTACATTCCGCTCGACGCGACACGACACAAGCGGGCGCTATAAGCGACGTTCCCAAAATACTCAACACGTCTAAATATAGCGACACGCGGACGACGCACCGACAGGACGCTCGGTTACCGCATTCACTGCACTCTACGCGCAACGTGCATTAATAAATATGGCTGTCTTCGCTCTGTCCAAACATTGAATACAACCGATATACAATGTAAGAGAAGAACATCATCACATCATCGTCGAGGGTTCTTTCTTCTAGACATTGTCGGTAAGTTTTATATCTTTGTGAAGGTTGTATTCATAAGGTACTTTCTATCCCACGGTCCCTCGTGAAGTCCTCTAAGTTGACGCATGTCATGGCCCCGACTGTCTACAACAACCTGCCAGACGATGTTACTGCAGCTATAAGCTTGCAATCTTTTAAAACAAGACTAAAAAAATGGCTCATTGAGCAAGTTTTTTATGATTTTCATGAATTTGTATAAACTCGGACATGTGATTTTATTAATAATTTTAATTCTTAATATTTTTATTCTAGTTATGTGTTCTTGTGTTGTGTAATTTCTGAATTTGACATTTTTGCTGTACTATATTATATTATACATTGATTGTATTATTATTTTTTAAATTGACATGTAAAATTACATTATAAGAATAAAATGAATATGAATATTCCTGCAAATAGTTATAACTACTGACATACGAATAGATATATTTACGCTTATATCTTACTAACCATAATATAGTTGTGTCGTTTGCGCCCGAGTTACCACATAATGACGTGGGTATAATCGAACAAACGCGATCTTTATGTTGATTGCGCGCCTGCACTCGGTCAACAAGTCGAGTTGCTTTGACGTTTTTTTTTTTTTGAGGTTTACTTGGCTGAAATACTTTGTTTTACTTGGAATCTGAAATCTCGCCCTAGAGCGATAAGACGTGCGTCGCCCGCGCGTATGTAATAACCACGTATAAAGTTGTCAATGCAGGCCCTGCGACACCATCTATGGACTAACTACTGACAGTACATCCACAAGTGACAACTGCGTCTCGAACTGTATCGGACGATCAGTTCTGCTCGCTTCAATAAACGTACTAAGTAAACTAGTTTTGTCTCTAAAAAAGTCCCAAAAATATTTTCAACTCCATAGATTTTGAATAATGGCGAAAACTTTTTCGTTTGTCGCGTCCAAAAACAGGACAAGGGTTAGCCCAGCGTGGCATCATCTCGAGATAGTGACGTCACTGGGGGCGCCCGAGGCCCGTGACGTCACGCCCGTGCCACCTGCCGCATTAGCGTCGCCTCGCGTTTACACGACACTTTCTTTTTTACCATCACTGTTTTATTTGTGTAACAGTGTATATTTTCCTTTTGCAAATATTTTTTTACTCACGCTTTCTTCGTCAGTTTATACCCCTTTTTTCATTTTCTATTAATGAAAACTAATCAGGCTTATTTGTTTTTATTTTTTATGTACCTGTCTACTTATTTTATTGTTGAACAGCCGTTTGTTTTCCTAGAAAACAGTAGCATTTATTTTTTACTTCTTCGAATTAGAGAAGAGTTTTAGTGAGTCTTAGTCGTAACCCAGGCCAAATAAAGAGTAACGGCGCTCTGCGAACAGCGAAGTGAGGCCAGTTTTTATATTATGGGGTAACAAAAATAACGTTACCGATTTAAACAAAGTCTTCTATGAGTACATTGATTCGAAGAATTATTAAACTAAACATATTATAGAATATTAATAATTATTATAAATAGGTAACATTTGTGAGTTCAGGTTCAGATTATTTATTGCCATAAGCACATGTTTCAAAACAAAATATTGCATTAGGTACATACATAGTTCAACGGACCCCGGACGGAGGAGGATGGTTATTAAACATTGAAATTTCATTATTATTATCGTCGTAGTCGTTATAATATTTTTATGTTAAGAATATTAATTTTGTCAAAAGTCATATAGTCTATTTATTTCTAAAATTAAATTGTATGGTTTTCATTTAAAAGTAAGTAATAGTAAGCTTTGTCAGCAAGAAACTGTTATAATCTAGATATAAACTTAATGTCACTCTTTAATATAAATCTTCCGATAGTTTATTATAGATATTTGTAGCCATAACCAACTTAACCAAGGTACTAGTTGAGTGCATCTTTAATCGTGACTTCGGCACCACTAACCGGTTTTTGTGTTGATATCCGTCGTTTCTGGCCCGTAGTAGGTATAATAATTTCCTCTGTAAATAATTGCTCATTTTCCCGTACAAACTTGCATATTTCTAAAAATAAATGGATGTCAAAGTTAAAATCTTATGCTTTTCGAAATAAGGTTTACAGCTAGTTTGTCAGTGGTCATTATCAAAACTACTGAACCGATTCTAAAACTTCTTTCACTACTAGATAGCTACATTTGGGGGCTGAGCTACCCACGTCCGTAGGAGTGCACTCTATTCTGATTCCCTACACGTGGTCCCCGGGTAGTGCTAACCGGGTAGCAAACTCTGGTGGGAGGCTTCGGCCGTGGCTAGTTACCACCCACCGGGCCAAGCCATGCCGTGAAATGACCTAGTCGTGTTTCGGGATGTAGTCCGGTGTAACCGCGCCGAAGACGGGTCTGAGCAGTAGCGCACTTGTAGCGCCTCACTCAACTGCCGTTTTTGTTTGTACTTGTTCACTCTACAAAACTTTAAGGCTAGAGTTAATAAGTACTTTATAGGTCGTCGTGCTCCATCTTAGACCACAACGTCGCTTAACATCAGGCGAGTTGGTGATCAAACGCCGACCTATTCTACATAAAAAAAAAAAAAAAACATTGTCTCCGAGTGCCAAAGGCTGTGATATGCGAGCGAGGCCCCGGGCAAGAAGCTAGTTAGCTTTTTCGTAAAACAACATCCTGGCCATTCCGATGTAAAGTTTTTGTAAAAAGTAGTGGCGGTAGTGGAAAAAAAGTAAGGAAAATGTCAACGAAACTATGCCTTATAAGCATATTAACATCAAGGCATAGTTTTAACCGACCTCACTTTGCTGTTTGCAAAGCTCCGTCATCACTTTTTTATTTGGTTTGAAATCGCAAACAAAAAATCTTATAAGATGTTTCTTAACCATGTATGTTTAACCATTGACGTGCAAATAAAATAATTTGATTTGCATTACCTGGTCAACCGCAGAACAACCCATCAACGAATATTGTATTACGAGAGACTTCGCGGGTACTCTGCACGTGTTTATAATTAAATCAAACGGGTTAGTAAAAATGCAATAAATTGCATTATGTCAACTAACGTGGTTTTCACACATTAGTATTTAATCAACGTCAAAGCAACTCGACTTGTCTGGCCTCATCCCAACCCAGGCTGAAGGGAGATTAGCCGGCGCCGAGTGCAGGCGCGCAATCAACATAAAGATCGCGTTTGTACGATTATACCCACGTCATTATGTGGTAACTCGGGCGCAAACGACACAACTATATTATGGTTAGTAAGATATAAGCGTAAATATATCTATCCGTATGTCTGTAGTTATAACTATTTGCAGGAATACAACCTTCACAAAGATCACTTACCGAAAATGTATAGAGGAAAGATCGCTCAACGACGATGTTATATGATGCTCTCCTCTTACTCACGTATGACCTAAGCGTGCGTGAGTAATTCCCGTGTCATAAAATCATAATGCAGTATATTGCATTTACCATTTACATTGCATTTGAATTTCATCTTTGTTTACTATCGTTTGTGTCGATATTGGCACATTTTCAAGGAGTTTGTGATGCACACCCTATAATTTATATTCTTTGGGTTCTATCGCGTCGAGTGACATCCGGCAAAATAGCCCATACTGAAGTTACCAGTATGTATATTTCTGTTGGAAGCGACGCGAATCACGTATGAGCTTAGACGGCAAGCTTCTCTTTGACGTAATGTAAAAATGAGGTTGAAATAAAGAGGCCGAGGTTGAGAAATGTCTCAATTTGCAGCGCGAGGCACTCCCGGGGGGCGCGCAGTCAGTACCGCCAGACTCGGAGCCAGCGCGGCCCGGGGGGAGCTCCCGAGCGGCCGCCGGCTGTCATGTCGCGCAGGCGACGGTTATGCCTAATGCTAGAGCATCCATTGAGGTGCATTTATTTTACTTGTCTCGTGGAGTGTTAATTGCGAGAATTTTTATTTTGACGGCATTTGACAAGCCTGAACCATTGTTGTCAATTAACGAACCCGAGACCTTGATCTCGAGGCGTCGTCGTCGAAGACACCCGCCGTGTGAATGCGACACTGATCCAAGGTCAGTTCCGCACCACCGGAGTTCCCTTACTATTAATACTAAAATGTAGTCTGTGGCACTATATAAGTTTCGTTTTAGTTTAGAGTTGATCGTTCTAAAGACCCGGAAAGCATCTTCAAGTGTGTCGGTTTCGAGTAAATCACGAACGAGCTTTGTGCTTATCGCAAGAGGAAGCGAAACGAAACTGCAATTACACTGCTCCAAATAAACAAACTCAGCCGCAGTTCACGTTCACTCACAACAATCCTTATACCTAGTGCGATAGAGTTTGGAACGGGATGATGAGGTACAGACTAACTTTGAGAGAAAGACAAGAAAACGCACTGCAGTAACGTGTAAACGGTAGTCGTATAAACTTTATTGTCATGCGTTAGGGTGCAAAATCGTATGTGAGGTGTCGTTGGCCGAGTGCCAGCGGTGACGAATGTCAGTGGCGGCGCTCGTTCACTGTTTAGGACTTTTAGTTTATGTAAGCGAAGCAGGCAGCAATCACCTCGTACTACCTAGTGAAATAAATATAATATGTCCTGTCTCTGCTACAGTGCTTTAGGTGTGTAATAACTGTTTCCCCCTGTTTAAAGAGAATGCCAATAGATGTCGCTGCCTCACTAACTCGCATGCGTTTGGTGCGAGAGCATAGGTTAAGTTAGCGAAGGAACAAAATAAAAGAGTTTTGAAGTCACATAACGGTTTAATTCCCGAACATTTGATCCTTAAAGCCGGATACAAAACAGGAATACGTTTATTTGTAGTGTCGTATATTATGTGTTGTGGATTATTGGTGTGCCCCCCCGGTAATAGTGAGTGAAAACGTAGAACATTAAAAATAGTAAAAAATTAAATTCAGTGCTCAAATAGAATAAATAGACTATAATGCGTGTAAAACAAGTAAAAACAGTTGTGAAGACTTTAAATACATGCGCATACACAGTGATTTAATCGAACGTTTAGTAAAAAAGTGCAATCTCGTTTGTTCAAAATGGAGGATTTACAATTAGCGACATACGCCCAAATTAAGAGTTTATTCGAAAATTTCAAGAAATCTCCCAAAGAGAGATTAACTCCAGCCTATTTAGAAACAAGACTAGAAGCGTTGGAAGGATATTGGAACAAATTCCAAGCGAATCATGACAAAATAGTTCTTTCAAACCCAAAGTCTGACTATTTCAACAAAAACGTGTACGACACGTGCCTAGAAATGTACTTCGACATGAAGGTTAAAATAAAAGAAAAGCATAATCAATCAGCAACTACGTCGAGTTCTGGAAGCTCTGAAATAGAAAGAAGTGATGATTCCCTTCAACCTGTCGCGAAATTGCCACCGATTTCTCTGCCGAAATTCTCGGGAGATTACAAAGAATGGTTATCATTTCGAGATTTGTTCAAGTCCCTAGTCCACGACAATGCGAAACTCAGTAAGGTAAACAAATGCCAATACCTAAAGTCTAGTTTACATGGAGAAGCAGAAAATCTAGTTAAACAAATTCCAGTGACTGAATCGAGCTATGATATTATGTGGGAAACGCTCAACAAAAGATACCATAATCGTAGAACCATAGTAAATGCGTATATCGGAAAACTTCTAAATCAGAAGCGCATAACCACCGAATCACCCAAAGCGATTAAAGACTTATTAGATATCACATCAGAATGCTTAATATCTCTAAAGGCAATTAGTATACCCACTGAACATTGGAATGACATAATAGTTTACATAATAATACAAAAACTAGATCCAGAGTCACACAAGCTGTATGAACAAAGAATAGAAGGTCAGGACTCTCTTCCAACATGGACAGATTTGTCTAAATTTCTAGAATTGAGATTTCGAACCTTAGAAGCTATCAAATACAAAGATACACCAGCACCTCATAGAAACACACAACACAATGCTAAGACTTTTTCTACAAGTGTCACATCCTCAACTGTAAACTGCATATTTTGCAACGGAGAACATAGAATCTATAATTGTCAAGATTTCCTCAAGCTACCTGTCAATGAGAGACAACAATATGTTCAGAAAAACAACCTTTGCTTCAACTGTTTAAAGAAAGGTCACACAGTAAAAGAGTGCAAGCAAACTAACTGTAGAAAGTGTAACAAAAAGCATCATTCACTAATACATGGGTATTCTATCAACACTAATTCTAAAGAAACTGATACTCATGACGCACCACAAGTAAATCACAACACTGAACCAATTAGAATCACCCTCAAAACTCATAGCAGCAGGCCAAGCCCTGTCATACTAGCCACTGCACTTGTAGCCGTGCAGTCAAATAGATCAAATAGTATTCACACCCTTCGCGCACTTGTGGACCAAGGGTCCCAAGCCACATTGATCACTGAAGGTGCATGCCAAGAGCTGGGCTTAAAGAAGTTTCCCATTCAAGGCAACATAGTTGGAATTAATTGCCAGCCATCCACCATAAAATCACTAGTCAAGCTGGAATTAATGTCCTTACACAACCCGAAGACAAAGATTAAAGTCAACGCATATGTATTGCGTAACCTAACATCACTACTACCACAACAAGCACAAGCAGTTGATTGGCCACAACTCAATAGCATACAACTAGCAGATCCTTCGTTCACACAGCCAGGCCGAGTTGATCTTCTCCTGGGAGCAGAGGTCTTCGCGGACATCATTCAACAAGGTCTGATGATTTACAGAAACAATACAAACTCACTTGTGGCACAAGAGACATCACTAGGTTGGGTCATATCTGGTAGTAATAACAAAGAAAATAGAGAACACACACAAGTATACACTCATCATGTGAAAATAGAAATAGATGAAGAACTCCGTAGATTCTGGGAACTCGAGGAAGCAGTACCTGGGAAAAAGATAATGACAACTGATGAGATTAAATGTGAACAGCATTATAGTATAAACCATAGTAGAAAAGTAGACGGAAGATATGAAGTCAGATTACCTTTCGCAGCTAATCGCCCGGACATCGGTGAATCTGAAACAATAGCACTAAAAAGATTATTAGGAGTCGAAAGTAAATTCAAAAGACATCCAGAGTTACAAAGTAGATACAACGAATTCATGACAGATTACTTAGAACAAAATCACATGCAACCAGTTTCATCGGATAATGACACCAAACTTACCTGCTACTTACCGCATCATGCAGTCATCAATGAGCAACACTTAACTACCAAGCTACGGGTGGTCTTTGACGCCTCTGCTAAGACAAGCAATGGAAAGTCTTTGAATGATAACCTGCTGACAGGACCATCGCTTCAAAGTGACATTCGAGATATAACGTTAAGATGGAGACGACATGCTGTAGTACTGGTAGGAGACATACGTCAGATGTATAGACAAATATTAGTACATGAATCCGATAGACAATTTCAACGAATTCTATGGAGATTTGATATCAACAAACCTGTGCAGAAATTTGAACTCAACACAGTGACATATGGAACGTCCTGTGCACCATACTTGGCAATCAAAACTCTGAAACAACTAGCGGTCGATGAAAAACCTAATTTCCCTGAAGAAGTAACTGATGTACTAGCCAATGATTTCTTTATCGATGATTTACTGAGCGGAGCTTCTACACCTACCAAGGTCGTTGAACTGCAAGAAAACTTGAAGGCATTGTTAAAGAAAGGCGGTTTCACACTGCATAAATGGGCAACCAACATAGTCAGCACAGAAGATACAACAGAAACAACTAGAAAAATACTTGGAATAGACTGGAATAATAAAACCGATACTTTTGAACTACAATTTGACATTAAAGATACTACTCAAAAGCCAACAAAACGAGCAATCTTGAGTGACATAGCTAAGCTATACGATCCAGCAGGATGGTTAGCGCCCATAGTAGTTAGAGCCAAAGTGTTTCTGCAAAAACTTTGGATAGAAGGCGTAGACTGGGATGATGAAATTCCGGAACACATAGAGGCAGAATGGTTGACATTTCGTAAACACTTATGTGAGATGCCAAAAATAGAACTCGATAGATGGATTGGCATCACAGACAACACTACAAAACTAGAGATCCACGGATTCTGCGATGCATCAGATATCGCTTATTCAGCAGTTGTGTACTGTCGCACAATTTCCCCAGACTTCATTAAAGTAACTTTAATAGAAGCTAAAACCAGAGTAGCACCAGTTAAGAAGATATCTACACCCAGACTAGAACTGTCTGGCGCTGTATTATTGTCAAAACTCATAGATAGAATTAGAACAGCACTCAATGTTCCATTGAACGATACTTACGCTTGGACAGATGCAACAATCGTTCTGGCTTGGTTACAACGTCCACCTAGTTACTGGAACACATTTGTAGCAAACCGAGTGACGGAGATCACGAACGCAGTAGACACGAGTAGATGGCAACACGTCGCATCACCCGACAACCCGGCAGATGTCGCTTCCCGCGGTGTTTCTCCGCTGGGCCTGCAGGCGCACGCTCTGTGGTGGAATGGTCCATCCTGGCTGCAAGAAGATAGTGCTCTACCTGTAACAGACTTAAGTGAAATAGTTAATCCAACCGAGTTAGAAAAAAGGTCTGAAGTGAAAGTGCTAGTGAAAAGTGTTGTAGTCCCGGTACCTGAAACAAACAAAGACATTATTAGTAAATATTCTAGTTATAAAAAGCTTTTAAGAGTAATAAGCTATTGCTTACGATTTTATTATAAATGTAAAAGCAAAGCTAAGAAAGAAAACTTACCTGAGTTTGTAAATACAACTTACTTGAATACCATAGAACTGCAAAATTCAGCAAAAGTCTTGATAAAAATGTCACAGCAATCTGAAATCATAAATAAAAAACATGTATTAAATTTAAATCCAATAGAAGACAAGGACGGTTTATTAAGAGTAGGTGGTAGACTACAAAATGCAATAGTAAACATAGAAACCAAACATCCTGTCATACTAGCAAAAGATAGTAAATTAGCTTACCTGATTGTGAAAGATTCACACTACACTACCTTGCACGGTGGTAATCAGCTGATGTTAAACCACATTAGAAATAGATATCATATAATTGCTGTAAAATGTTTAATCAAACATGTAATTAGAGAATGTGTAACATGCCGTAGACATGCAAATAAAACTGCACACCAATTGTTAGGCAATCTACCTAAAGACCGAGTCACACCACAGAGATGTTTTCTGGTGAGTGCCGTCGACTTTGCTGGTCCCGTGATTTTAAAGCTAACAAGTGGCCGCGGTTCAAACAAAACTACAAAAGCATATATTTCAGTATTTATTTGCATGTCCACAAAGGCAATACATCTAGAATTAGTTAGTAACCTTAGTTCAGAAGGGTTTCTGGCGGCTTTCCGTCGCTTCACTGCTCGTAGAGGGCACTGTAAGAAGCTAATTAGTGATTGTGGTACAAATTTCATAGGAGCCAGTAAAGAACTCAAAACTTTAGCAAAAAATAGCATTAGTGATTTGCCTGATGAACTTGTAGAGCTGTTAGCGCATGATGGTACTGCCTGGCAATTTAATCCTCCTGGAGCTCCACATATAAATGGACTAGTTGAGGCTGCAGTAAAATCTACTAAGAAACACCTAAATAGAGTCTTAGGCGACACTAAATTAACATTTGAAGAATACTCCACTTTACTGTGCCAAATAGAAAGTTGTTTAAACTCAAGACCCTTAACTTCCCTAGATGATGATAAATCTGGTACCACTATAGCTCTTACACCAGGTCATTTCCTTATAGGTGAACCACCAATTGTAGTCCCCGATGAAAATTTAGAGACACAAAATGTACCATATAATAAAAGATGGATCTATTTACAACAAAAACTACAAAGTTTTTGGCGTCAATGGAGCCAAGAGTATCTTGTAACTTTACAGAAACGGTTCAAATGGAACCATAGGCAGGATAATTTTAAACCTGGTGACATAGTTTTAGTTAAAGATGACCGATTACCCCCCAGCAAATGGCTCATGGGCAAGGTAATCACTGTACACCCCGGCTCTGACGGACTAGTCAGGGTTGTCTCACTTAAATGTAAAGACTCAATTTTTAAACGACCAATACATAAATTGTGTCTACTTCCCACAAATTAATAACTTATGCCAGAGTCTTTCCATTTGAGTACCTAGTTTAGTAAGTTATAACACAAGTTTTACAGTCCACTTGTTCAAATTAATTTTTATTTATTAAAAAAAAAGTTCTAACGCACTTTGAGGGGCGGTATGTTTAAAGAGAATGCCAATAGATGTCGCTGCCTCACTAACTCGCATGCGTTTGGTGCGAGAGCATAGGTTAAGTTAGCGAAGGAACAAAATAAAAGAGTTTTGAAGTCACATAGCGGTTTAATTCCCGAACACCCCCTTTATTCAGATGAGTAAGTAATTACGTAAAGTTATAATACGTGAATACACGAAAGATGAGACTAGACGAGTCGAGACACGAGACGAGACAGTGGTGGGGAAATAATACTTTTTTTCAAATCAATATCTGATGGCATAGTCCCTCAAATCTGGAAGTCAGCATTTGTCTCACCAATTCATAAAAAAGGTTCGAAAACCGAAGTGGTTAATTATAGGCCAATATCTAAACTGTGCATTATTGCAAAATTATTTGAGAAAATTATATATAACCAAAAAAAATCTGTGCAGCGTTGCATCACTCCTTTAGCCTCTCTTAGCACGGTTTCTTAAGGGACGTTCAACTACCTCCAATCTCGTTCTCTTTAATGACTTTCTCACTGAAGCCATGGACAACGGCTCCCAGGTAGATGTAGTCTACACAGACTATAGCAAAGCGTTTGACAGAATCGATCACCGGCTGCTTTTGTCCAAGCTACAACTCTCTGGTATAAGGGGCGACCTGCTCAGGTGGTTCTCGTCCTATATAAAAACCGTTCTCAAGCCATTGTTATAAACAACTACATATCGGGTCTCCGTCCCCAGTGGCGTTCCCCAGGGATCACTGCTAGGTCCCCTCCTCTTTTTAATCATCGTTAATGATATTTCTCAATGCTTTAGATAGTAGTACAATTGTTGTGGTTTACCTGGGGCAAAGTTTAGGTACAGACAGGAAAGAAGTGATTGCAAGAATAACTTGTCTGTTGAAATTAAATGCATTCAAAGTAATGTTATGTGCATTTCCATACTCAGACTCTTTGACTAGAAGTCAAAATAACCACATCCATTCTTTGAATGCATTAATGTTTAACATAGTTTCCCGTCATAGTGATAAGCTGCTATTTTTTGATAGTAATCAATTTATTTATAATTTTAAGTTAACACAGGACAGCATGTATTGTCCTAAGAAATGCAGACACTTGATTGCTACATTGTTAGCCTACAATATTGATTCAGTTATAGGAAATATAACGAAGTACAAAGATAAGGTCACAGTTTTTAGTAAATGTACTAATAACATAACTGTGACCAATAGTTTAAACTTTTAAGTGAGACAACAGAGAAGTGTGTGGACATTTCACTTTTTTATCAAAACATAAACCGCTTCTCTGGCAAAATTTTAGAAATAGAACTTTTATTAGATAAGTATAATTTTGATATTTTATGTTTCACTGAAACTTGGTTAAAATCAAATAAAATGCTATTTAATGTTACAAATTTTCAGGTGGCCAGTGCGTTTAACAGAGTATCCGCTGAAGGAGGAGGCTGTATTATTCTTTTTAAAAATAACATGAAATATAAGGAGCGCTCTGACATAAGGGGCTATTCTGTTGAACGTGTCTGTGAAATTGCTTGTGCGGAAATGGACAGGCACATAATATTATGTGTTTATCGACCACCAGCATCTAACTTCAATCATTTTATGTCAACAATGGAGTGCGTACTAAAGAAACTTTCTAAATCAAATAGATCTATTGTGGTTTGCGGAGACTTCAATATAGATATTTTAGTCAATTCTACAGATAAAATTAATCTAATTTCTTTATTTAAAGCATTTAATTTAAACTATCTTTTCTGCGAGCCAACTAGAGTAACGGAGACCTCATCTACTTGCATAGACAATATTTTCTCAAGTTGTAAAACAAAAGATTTATCACTTTTTAACGGAGTCAGGTCAGATCACAAGGGCCTTGCAATTAAATTTGAAATTGATAAAATAAAGAAACCATCTTTAGTTGAGTGTAGACCATTAACGAAAGGTAGGTTAAAACGACTAAATAATTGCATAGAGTCGAAACTTATTTTAACTGATTTTTCTGTCAATAACCCTAATGACAGTTATGAAAAATTATTTAAAATAGTTAGCAATGAATTTAATGAAATTTGTCCAAAGAACAAGATTCAATTCAACCAAAAAATACAGTTTAGTGACTGGGCGACCAGAGGTATACGAAAAAGTAGAGATGTTATGTATGATTTATATAACAAGAAATCTCTGACATCTAGTAAGGATTTTCATGACTATGTTAGAAAATACTCGAAAACTTTTAAGTCGGTTTGCATTCGCGCTAAAGCTTTGTTTATAAAAGATAAAATTCAAAAATCCGATAATAAAATAAAAGCTGTCTGGAAGACCATCAACACAGAGACGGGAAAAAGTAAGTCGAGGGATTCAGAATTTACGCTGGTAGTTGAGAATCAGCCGGTTTCTGATGCAAAATCGGTAGCCAACTCTTTTGAACATTTCTTCTCTAGCATACCCTTTGATGCCACCAAAACGCTTAACTCGTCTCCAGATGATGCAGGTGCTTTTCTAAAAGAACACTTCTCGCGGGATATACCAGACTTTCGGTTCAGATACACTTCCATCTCTGAAATTATCAAAACTTTCAAAAGCTTAAGAGTTAAATCTAGTGAAGATTTATGGGGATTATCAGTAAAAGTGTTAGAGTCTTTAATAGAAACTATTGCACCACACCTCATGGTCATATTTAACATGTGTATTGACAGAGGCACATTTCCCGATTTAATGAAAAACAGCAAAATTACCCCTATCTTCAAATCGGGTAGTAAGTCAGATCCCTCGAATTACAGACCCATCTCTGTGCTTCCGGCTTTGAGTAAAATATTTGAAAAGATTATACTTAATCAACTGTTGTGTCACTTTAACATACACAGTATATTAAACGAAAATCAGTTCGGTTTCACGAAAAGTAGATCAACAACAGATGCGGGAGTTCGATTAGTTACGCATGTGATGGAAGCTTGGGAGAGTTCACAGGATGCCATCGGTGTCTTTTGTGATCTTTCCAAAGCGTTTGATTGTGTAGAACACCGCACCTTGATCCGTAAATTACACCACTACGAAATTCGTGGAATCGCTCTAGATCTTGTCGAGTCATATTTAACTGATAGACAACAAAAAGTGGGAATTAATGGCGTCACATCTTCCGGATCTTTAGTTACAATGGGAGTACCACAAGGTTCTATCTTAGGCCCGTTCTTATTTTTGGCGTATATAAATGATTTGCCGTATATGGTTAAGGACCTTACAGACATAGTTCTATTTGCTGATGATACATCTCTTATTTTTAGAACAGATAGGAAAGATAGTGAACTTGTGCATGTGAACAACGTACTGACTATTATTTCGAGATGGTTCGCTGCGAACAATTTGTTACTAAATGCAAAAAAAACTAAGTGTTTAAAGTTTTCCATGCCTAATGTTAGATATATAGAACCAAACGTAATGCTTGAGGGCGATAAACTTAACATAGACAAGGCGACGGTGTTCCTGGGTATAAGCATTGATTCCAAACTGCAATGGGGTCCACATATTAGTGCTCTGTCTGGGAGACTTAGTTCTGCTGCTTATGCGGTTCGCAAGATTAGGCAACTGACGGATATAGCTACAGCTCGGATGGTTTACTTTGCTTACTTCCACAGCATAATGTCATATGGCATTTTGCTGTGGGGATCAGCTGCTGAAGTGGAGGCCATTTTTATTTTGCAAAAGCGAGCGGTCCGCGCTATCTACGGAATGGGTCCCCGTGAATCATTGAGAGATTTATTTAAAGAAATAAATATTTTAACTTTACCTTCTTTATATATCTTTGAAAATATTATGCACGCTCGCAAAAATCTACATAAATTTAAATTGAACAGTGACTATCACAATTATAACACTAGAAATAAGGATAGGATAGCTGTACAGAGATTTAGACTGACTAAGTCAAGAAAGTCATTTTTAGGCAACTGCGTTAGTTTTTACAATAAAATCCCGAAAAATATAACAGGGCTCACCGAGGGAAAATTCAAATCACATGTAAAAACTACATTAATGAAAAGAGGATATTATAAGGTTAAGAATTATTTAGAAGATAAAGATGTCTGGAGCCTTCCACTTCCGCCAAGTAGCCACTAATATTTATAGATATTACCTAGTTGTAAGCCAAAATTTGTGAGACTAATTTATTTATTATTTGAAAAAATAATGCCCCTCAGTTTCTTGCCTGTTCTTCTGAGTAGAGGCTTTTTATCCGAACAAGGCGGTCGAGTCTATTTAAATAACTTTGACGTTCATAAGTGTATCTTTGATACCTAAATTGAATAAAAACATTTTGACTTTGACTTTGACTTTTCTTAATAGCCAATTGTTATGTTTCGCTGACTATATGAACATTTTCAGGGTCATCAAATCATTGGAGGAGGTCTCTAAACTACAGGCTGACCTCTCCAGATTGGATAGTTACTGCAAAATTAATAAGCTAGACCTTAATCCATCCAAATGTACTGTGACCACTTTCACCCGTAAAATTTGTATAATTCAATCTTCGTATTTGTTGAGCGCGGCGAGCGGTCCACGAAGCCCAAACATCCCCGGGAGAAATGAAAGCCGTAACTATCCCGAAACCGTATGGTTTATTTCACCGAAACTTAAAACTCAATAAAGTAAAAACCTACAAAGTGTCACTAATTGTCTGGAGAATCTTGCTTGCGCGTGTTAGGAATTTTTTCTTACTTGAGAGCGCCATCTACATTTTTTGCGACGAACTATTGAGACTTTGTGGTTTGTGCAGACTATTTACTGATGGACGTGAGCGCAACCAACATTCCACCCATCAAGGATCATTACTGAAGGTAATGTCCTTAACAATCAATTTGCTTAAAAAAGTGTTATTGACAAAGTGTGACGTTGTCAGGGACCTCGGAGTGTTGCATGACGCAAAATTGTTATTTGATAAGCATATCGATAATATCGTCTCCAAGGCTTCAACAGCACTAGGTTTCGTCATGACGAGTTCGGCTGGTTTTAATCGGATTAAGACTTTTAAAATACTTTATTGCTCATTTGTCCGGAGTATCCTTAAATATGCATCTCAGGTGTGGAATCCTCAATGTGCGGTATATTTATTTAGAATCGAGAGAATTCAACTCAAATTCATTAGGTACCTTTGCTTCCGTTCCAAAATTCCTTTTAAGACACGCGACTACGATGATCGTTGCAAAAGATTTCATTTCCTCCCCCTATCAAAAAGACGCTAAACTAACCTCTAATTTTTACTTAAAATAACCTCTAATTTGATTGATTGCCCAGAACTACTCAGTAAAATTCTCATCCGAGTTCCCCCTAGATTCACTCGATTTAACCCCCCCATTTCTACTCCCGTTGTTGGAATTTTGAATTTTGAAAATTTTGGTTAGCTGGCGACCAATTCAATAAATTGTGCAAGTTCTATTGTGTAAGTGACTTCGACCTATTCGGTACGAGCGTTAATTCGGCCAAGCAGCGGCTGAGCAGATCCTACTTTGCAGGTGTTGCTACTGTGTAATTAATAATTACTTAGCTTTGTAATTTGTTTTTGTGTTTTTGCGTTTGTTATTCTATTTTTGTTAGAACTTTGTGTTATCGTGCGTTCACATTAAAGTTCATAACCATAGTTGCTAAGGCTGTCACTAATCGTGAAAATCTATAATTAGCTCTCTGATGCTATAAGTCATCAGTAAGATGTTTCAGCTGTTGATTTTCCTTAATATAAATAAATAAATATATTCAATATCCCAAGTATTTCAGGAATATTGCAATCCTAACTTAAACATCGAACCAACCAAAGCCAAACCACGCGCGGTTTGTCAAGTTTCATCTTTCATGGCTTGCACTATAGCAGATGAAAAAATGTTTGTAAATGAATAGTTTTTTATGTACCTAATTTAATAAAAAAGCACCACGGTTAATAGTCGAAGTATTTTATATATTTTATTCTTCAGGGCTCCGCAGATAAAACGCAACCTGCCAGCCCCCTCGGGAGAAAGGCGTGCCGATATGTTATGTTATGAATCGCAGGGTATTTTTCTTTCTCAAACTTGTGAAAAATTCAAAAATAAAAAATTGTCCGCGGAAAGTGTTAAATTTTAATCACGGCTTAAATTAAAATCAAGGGATAGTACATTTACAGTTAGATATTCATTTCTCTGGCGAGCTGGTGCAATTTTATCATAATAACAAGTTCTGCAAGCAAAGTGACTCACTGTTTGTCTAAAGTGTGAGGTTTTATTATTAATTTTAGCTGTTGATTTTCCATGCAAATAAATATTTGCAGGCTAAAAAGTAGATGGAGACGAATGTGTAGGGTAGTGTAGCGTGCAGCGTGTAGCGTGTGGCAGCGTGTGGCAGCGTGTGGCAGCGTGTGGCGCGCGGTTACCTTGACGAGGCTGGTCCGGACGGCGAGGCTGGTGCCGTCGGAGGGGTTGGGGCTGGTGTGGTCGAGCAGGTCCCGCGCGGCCGCCAGCGCGGGGTGCGCGGGCGGCGCGGCGCGCAGGCGCTGCAGCTCCAGCCGCAGCGCCTGCACGCGCTCGTTCACCTGCTGCGTCTGCTCCAGCACGTCGGCCGCCAGCGCCGCGCCGCACGCGCCCGCCACCGCGCGCGTGTGCGCGCGCGCCGCCGCCAGCGCGCCCGCGCGCGCCGCCAGCTGCGACAACCACACCGCCGTCACTCGTGCCCGTCCGCCCGCGAGCCCCGCCCGCGTCTCCCGAGCCTCACCTGCGCCTCGACGTCGGCGAGCGCGCGCTCGCGCAGGTCGCGCGGCGCGGCGCGCGCGGCGCTCAGCGCCCGCTCCGCGCCGTCCGCCCACTCGCCGCTCGACTCCAGCGCCGCGTACAGCTCCGCCCACACCTTCTGGCACGCGCTGTGCCTGGGGAAAACGAACGGGTCCAATTCGTCCACTGAAATGTTGAGCATCGACAGATGTCGCAATATCGCGATCGCCTGTCTGGGTCTCGCGCGCTGACCGCTCTCGACTCGCGTCGTGCTGATCTAGGACGAGTACTAACTTCTCGCAGCGCTCCCTGTAGTGCTCGTTGAAGGCGCGCCACTCGTCGCGCAGCTTGTCGCGCACGCGTGCGATCTGCTCGGCCTGGTCGCCGGCGACGTCGTGCGCGGCCGCGAACTCCCGCTCCGCGGCCTGCACCGCCGCCTCCGCCTCCGGGAGCGCCGCACGGATGCGCTGCAAGGTCGGACACGGAGTCAGGTCTCTCAACAAGGATGTTATACCCTCGCACTCCATCATACATCGATACAGCAGGCGCTCAACATCCAAGCATGTCATATATGGATGTATCGGATTGTCGTAATGTGCCTGCCGCCGCACTCAGATCAACCTAGAGGAAAAGATGGAACACTGCGTTATATCTCCCTGAAGCCACTGCGTGGAAGTGTTGCCATGAAAAACAATTACAATTGCACGAAAACCTTTATTAACACCTAAACTCTACGTTAGCCATTTCCGTTTCAAGATACAATCTTAGTAGATTTTTATTTTTATTATATTTGACGGCGCGAGATATCATTGGATAAAGAAAATCAGTTTGAGAGTTGTTAATCGATAGTTTTAATCTGTGGTTTATGACGATTAATCGATTTGTTTATGGTAATTTAGAGCGGTTAACACCGAATGGAGTTGCGTTTGGGATTTCGGGCGAACGTCATGTCTGTCAGTCAGTGGTTGACAGGACTGGGTTGAAAGCGGTCGCACGCAATGGTCATTCGTAAACCCATTACTCTAAATCTCCAATTATCTTTGTGATCATTCATTAACTAAGTAGTCTAAGTGACTGTATAATTAAAATAGTAAGAAGCCTACATTGCTGTCCCCTTATTTCAACGTTCCTGAAGTTTGACGTCGACCATAGATTCCCGTGATAGCGAGTTCACGGATCAGAAATCAGATACAACACCTCGGCCTACTAGATTTTCTCCGTCACCAAAAGTGGAAGGTTACAGCGTGGCTCCCTATTCCTACTTTCTCCGACATCAAGGGGATCAGATGCGACGGCGTGGCTCCTCCTTCCCTACATTACGCCGACATCAGAAGTGGGATAAGACCAATGCCCACAGTTAACAAGATGAGTGCTGAAGATGATGACGAGGACCACCGCCCTCTTTCCCCGACATCAGAATTGGGATAAGAATAACGCCCACAGCAACAAGATATGGCTCCGTCTTTGGCTACAATTCTACAATGATCTGGAAGCGAAGTGGCATAGCAACAGATGGCTGATAGGGTCGCCCCTACACTGAGAAAACTGTGTACGTGCTATTATTGTGGAGTGTGCGGACTGTTTCTTCGTGGTGCATAAAGTGCAGCAGAGCGGCAATGAGAGAGTGAGCATCGAGTAGACGTCTGCATTATCTCGACGGCGTTTGATTACACCTAGTCTATGCTAATGTGACGCAACTAACAAACAACGAGAGACGAAGGATAGCAGTGTGCCGAACAAAACGTCGACGCCTACGTGTTACTACTGCAACGAGGTTACATCGCCACTCGTTGATCGAAAAAGGGCACCAAAATTAGCAGCAGCAACGTGCGAGATCCGGTCAATGCCTGGAGGGCTATTCTTACAACTCGAGATTCCATCATACCTCGAAAAAAAATGGATGAATTCGAGATGCCTTATTCTAGTCGCACGAGATCGAGATAATCTCGATGGCTGGGGCGCGAGATGTCTCGAGTAGTCGGAGGCAGTCGAGACTTCCAGTGAGGCTATTCCTACGCGTGAGATGAGATGAGATTTTACCTCGGTCACTTTCACACCTATGACGTTTTAAACAATAGCAATAAAGACGAAAAAAAGGTGAGATGAAAATCTCAAATCTCCGAATAGGGCCACAGGAATCGAGATCGAGATGAGATGAAAATCTCCTATCTCCGAATTGGGCCCCTGCACTATGAAGCAGCCATTGATCACCTACGAGTAGCAATTGAATCCGGTGAGAAGTTTTCATTTTATTTGATATTCGTAAACGATGTATGTCAGAGTGTTATTTTCTATTGGAGTTGTTTAAAGTTTGAAAATACCCACAAACAGTTTGGTCAGAATGTGCCGATTACGGCACACACAGACGAGTCATGCAGTCAATAGATAACTTATTTAGTGTCAATGCTTTTGATAAAACTATGCCTGAGGGGTAGTAGCCGGTAGGACAGTAGCCTGTGTAGTAATAGCCTGTGTGGCAATAGCCTGTGTGGCACTAGCCTGTGTGGCACTAATCTGCAAGGTACTATCCTATGTGGCACTAGCCTGTGTGGCAAGCCGGTGTAGCAAGCCTGTGTGGCAAGCCTGTGTGGCCAGCCTGTGTGGCAAGCGTGTGTGGCAAGCCTGTGTGACCAGCCTGTGTGGCAAGCCTGTGTGGCAAGTCTTTGATAACCCTACTTTTGTTGAATTATAGTCTGAGTGACGACCTAGCCTGTGTGGTGAGCCTATGTAGTAAATTCCTCCCGATGTAACATCATAGTACGAGTTACGACCTAGCCTGTGTGGCAAGTCTAAGTGACAACTTTAATGGCATGTTATTCGTTTGAAATTGGACACAGCAGTTTTCATAAGTCCAAACCGCGTATGTGTACCGTCCTTGGATTTTCAATGTGGCTTGATTAAATTCTTGGAACATTGGATGTATGATTAATAAGTTAGTTTTAGCCTCGATTATTCGATTGGTCTCAATACAATTTATTTCACTAAAAGTCAAGTTGCTTATTTCAATTATCATGACAAGTTATGGGGATAGGTAACGAATATGAAGTTACTGTTGGAAGAGTCGATTATACTCTGAGACGATGTTTATGGTTGGTAGAATTGGGTTTAACTGTGTTTTGTGTTATCCCATAACTGTGTTCGCTTTCTGTGAAATTGTGGAGGTAGATTTGAGACGGTCAGAATGACCGAGCGTTAAGTGGTTACTTGAGCACTTTTATGATTGTCCACAGATGATGAGATGAACATTCACCCGAGGACGTGTGAAAATGCAGGATGGCCGTGACGGCGCGAGATATCATTGGATAAAGAAAATCAGTTTGAGAGTTGTTAATCGATAGTTTTAATCTGTGGTTTATGACGATTAATCGATTTGTTTATGGTAATTTAGAGCGGTTAACACCGAATGGAGTTGCGTTTGGGATTTCGGGCGAACGTCATGTCTGTCAGTCAGTGGTTGACAGGACTGGGTTGAAAGCGGTCGCACGCAATGGTCATTCGTAAACCCATTACTCTAAATCTCCAATTATCTTTGTGATCATTCATTAACTAAGTAGTCTAAGTGACTGTATAATTAAAATAGTAAGAAGCCTACATTGCTGTCCCCTTATTTCAACGTTCCTGAAGTTTGACGTCGACCATAGATTCCCGTGATAGCGAGTTCACGGATCAGAAATCAGATACAACACCTCGGCCTACTAGATTTTCTCCGTCACCAAAAGTGGAAGGTTACAGCGTGGCTCCCTATTCCTACTTTCTCCGACATCAAGGGGATCAGATGCGACGGCGTGGCTCCTCCTTCCCTACATTACGCCGACATATTTATACGTGCAGTTTTATGCACATACAAAAAATAAATTGGCAAATAAACGTGTTAATAATAAAAAATAATTTTGTAAAAATTTGTATTTGTATGAGGTATTTATTTAATTATGTATTTTTAAAGGGTTACAAATATTTACTTCCAACTATTTGTGTGTGAAAACTTCTTTGGCTTAGGTATGTGGTAATACTTACGCACCGCGCCGCCGATACACGACCTGCTGCCAGTTAGCCGATCTCATCGGGGACGACACCAATATAAGGAATCTACATCTTATTACAACTTACTTCATTCTCTTATCAAGGTGTCTTTATCTGGAATTTGTTTATTTGTAACTTTTTTTTATATCTTCGCCGTAACATTGCTTTTCCATTTCTCCGTCTGGCCGCAGCTTCCGTAACTAGGAGCTACGAATTGATCCAGTATGTGCCAAACTCTGAAACTGTGCAATGGGCGCTACCGCAGCGATGAACCGCGGACGGCTAGGTTGTGAAATCACAAATTTCCCGCAACAAACGCGTTGAAACTGACTTTCTATACTAATACTCTTTCTCTGCTTAATAAAATTAAAAATGTACAGTTCTCATTTTCATATCCTGATCCCGAAACGCCATCCGGCGTGTTATAACGGTATCGCAGCAAGTAGACTGACCGCGAGCGCGTCCTCCTGCAGCGGGAAGTGGTCGTAGTCCCTCCCCCCGAGCGGCCCGGCCCGCAGCGCCGCGTGCAGCCGCGCGGCCTGCTCCCGCGCTCGGTTGGCGCGCAGCACGAACTCGCCGCAGCGCGCGCGGTCTCCCTCCTGCCGAGGACTCACGTTACACTCACGCACAATCAAAGTCAAAGTCAAGTCACAGTCAAAGTCAAAATGTTTTTCTTTAATTTAGGTATCAAAGATACACTTATGAACGTCAAAGTTATTTAAATAGACTCGACCGCCTTGTTCGGATAAAGAGCCTCTACTCAGAAGAACAGGCAAGAAACTGAGGGGCATTATTTTTTCAAATAATAAACAAATAACAGTCTCACAAATTTTTGCTTATAACTAGGTAATATCTATAAATACTATTGGCTACTAGACTGAAGTGGAAGGCTCCAGACATCGTTATCTTCTAAATAATTCTTAACCTTATAATACCCTCTTTTCATTAATGTAGTTTTTACATAATTATGATTTGAATTTTCCCTTAGTGAGCCCTGTTAAATTTTTCGGGATTTTAGTGCTGTATTGCCATCCTAGCTGTAGCTATATCCGTCAGTTGCCTAATCTTACGAACCGCATAAGCAGCAGAACTAAGTCTCCCAGACAGAGCACTAATATGTGGACCCCATTGCAGTTTGGAATCAATGCTTATACCCAGGAACACCGTCGCTTTATCTATGTTAAGTTTATCGCCCTCAAGCATTACGTTTGGTTCTATATTTCTAATATTAGGCATGGAAAATTTTAAACACTTAGTTTTTTTTTGCATTTAGTAACAAATTGTTCGCAGCGAACCATCTCGAAATAATAGTCAGTACGTTGTTCACATGCACAAGCTCACTATCTTTCCTATCTGTTCTAAAAATAAGAGATGTATCATCAGCAAATAGAACTATGTCTGTAAGGTCCTTAACCACATACGGCAAATCATTTATATACGCTAAAAATAAGAACGGGCCTAAGATAGAACCTTGTGGTCCTCCCATTGTAACTAAAGATCCGAAAGATGTGACGCCATTAATTCCCACTTTTTGTTGTCTATCGGTTAAATATGACTCGACAAGATCTAGAGCGATTCCACGAATTTCGTAGTGGTGTAATTTACGGATCAAGGTGCGGTGTTCTACACAATCAAACGCTTTGGAAAGATCACAAAAGACACCGATGGCATCCTGTGAACTCTCCCAAGCTTCCATCACATGCGTAACTAATCAAACTCCCGCATCTGTTGTTGATCTACTTTTCGTGAAACCGAACTGATTTTCGTTTAATATACTGTGTATGTTAAAGTGACACAACAGTTGATTAAGTATAATCTTTTCAAATATTTTGCTCAAAGCCGGAAGCACAGAGATGGGTCTGTAATTCGAAGGATCTGACTTACTACCCGATTTGAAGATAGGGGTAATTATGCTGTTTTTCATTAAATCGGGAAATGTGCCTCTGTCAATACATATGTTAAATATGACCATTTTAAAATTACTGAAGTTAGATGCTGGTGGTCGATAAACACATAGTATAAAGTGCCTGTCCATTTCCGCACAAGCAATCTCACAGACACGTTCAACAGTTGTACTACTATAATATAAAAATTGATAATTGAAATTGATAAAATGCAGGCGAGCATCATCAGTTTTGAGAAGGATATGTCTAACCTGAAGGCGGAGGTGTCTGTCGCTGACCAACGCTCACGGCTTAATAATATTGAGATTAAAGGAGTCCCTCTAAAAAAGGATGAAAACCTATTCTCTATTGTCGACGCTATAGGGAAAGAAATCAGCTGCAGTGTGCCAAAAGCTCAAATTAACTACCTATACAGAGTTCCCCTTCACGGATCTAAAGAAAAAGCCATCGTGGTGAGCTTCACCAACCGCTACACAAAGGAAGAGTTCGTAGCAGCGGCGAGATCACGTAAAGACCTTGCGGCCTCTGATATCGGGTATCGTGACTCGGTCCGACGCGTCTACATAAATGATCACCTTAATGTGGAAAGTAAGATCCTTCTTAATAAGGCCAAGTCCCTGGCCAAGGAGAAAGGCTTTAATTACGTGTGGGTGAAGTTTGGAAAAATCCATGCTCGAAAAAATGACACTTCTCCTGTGTTCGTAATATCCCAAGAAAGTGATTTAAACAGGCTTACCTAATATGTTGCCATCATTGCTATGAATACTTAAATTATTTAATTATCAATTGGTTAAGTTTACCTCATTTATATCTATTACTAATTAACAGCACCTTGAAATTGTTTGTAACCCCTGGTTC
The DNA here is from genome assembly GCA_911728515.1 of Peribatodes rhomboidaria. Taxonomy (NCBI): domain Eukaryota; kingdom Metazoa; phylum Arthropoda; class Insecta; order Lepidoptera; family Geometridae; genus Peribatodes; species Peribatodes rhomboidaria. Next base: position 175,774 of record OU452184.1, on the reverse strand, counting down.
AACCGCTGCCGCTCGCCTTATCTCTAGCTATTGTTCTAACGCCAGTCGGTCGCGCGCCCTGCTACCGGGCACGATCACTTATTTTGCTCGAACTCACTTAGAATGCATAAACGCTAAGCTCGCCCGTGTTTGTATTAGCCTGCTTTGTCCTAACAAATATCGTTTTGAGATCATAATTTTCTCAGTTATGGTTTGTTTTGTATGTCACATATCAGTGCTGTCTTATAATATTTCTAGAGTATTTCTATGTTCAGTAGATAATGGATAGTACAACCATAGGCAAGTTAAATATTTATTATCAAAATGTCAGAGGACTTCGTACCAAAACATCTATTTTCTATCGCAATCTATGTTTATGTGCATACGATATTATATTGTTAACGGAATCTTGGCTGCCGGAGGGAATATCAACGTCCGAGTTGTTCGACAATAGGTATGTTGTGTGGCGTCGTGATCGCGATTATAACCTCACTAAACAAAAATATGGCGGTGGTGTTCTGATAGCGGTGCGCAAAGATTTGCATGCTATTTCGCAGAGTACATTCCAGTCTAGCGCTGAAGATATATGGGTCACTATCGGCATTAGGTTAAAAAATAAGTCTTTCATGAATATACATGTAAGTTGCCTATACCTTTGCAATCAAAACCTAGGATTCTCATTTAACCAACAGCTTGAAAATTATTTATCTAAATTAAATGACTTGTTGATCACGTATCCCACGGACAAATTTATTATAATAGGTGATTTCAACCTTACGAACATTAGTTGGTCACCAAGCTCCGGCTTGCATTTTTTGCCTACGTACTCAAGTACATTAGAAACTTTGTTAATCGACGATATGAACACCCACGATTTTCATCAATACAATGGCATATGCAACAACTTTGGTAGATTTCTAGATTTAGTCTGGTCGAATGATGAATTAGTTGTAACTGAAAACTTTGACCCCTTGGTGCCATTGGACCCTAATCATAAAGCTATCTTGATTGATGTTAATTTTGCGCAACTTGAACTTTTGGAATCCAAGTCATTTTTTAAGTATTTATACAATAAAGGGAACTATAGATCAATAAATTTAAGAATATCAGAGATAAATTGGATAAGTGAATTTTCATCAAGGTCTCTCGAGGGATCCGTGAATTTTTTCTATTCGTTTATTAATGAGCTCAAAATGGAGTTTATTCCTAGGAAATTGGTTCGAAATAATTCCTACCCTAAGTGGTTTACTCCAGCGCTCATTAAAGTTATTAAAGAAAAGTATAAGTTTTTTAGGAAATATAAAAACTATGGCATGAAATCGGACTTTGACACCTTTACGCTGCTACGTAAAAGAGCTCAATTACTAGAGAACCAATGTTATCAAAATTTTATGACACTTGTTGAAAATGGTATTGAAAAACACCCAAAACAGTTTTGGTCGTACATTAAAAGTCGCTCTCAAAACTCGAGTGGTATTCCTACTTGTGTCACGTACAAAGGCTCCACGGCAACAACCGGCGAATCTATATGCGAAATGTTCTCCGAGTATTTCTATTCGACCTTCCTGGCTGGTGAAGAGTGCGACGATCCACCAATTTCACACGAATCTGATTGTGCCTATGATATCAATAGTATTGTTATTCGTGAATCTGAAGTCTCGAAGCTGCTATCAGGCTTAGACGCATCTAAGTCAGCGGGACCAGATGATGTCAGTCCAGTATTTCTTACTGGTTGCTCCGAGTCCATCTGCGTGCCAATTTCACTACTTTTTTCCAAATCAATATCTGATGGCATAGTCCCTCAAATCTGGAAGTCAGCATTTGTCTCACCAATTCATAAAAAAGGTTCGAAAACCGAAGTGGGTAATTACAGGCCAATATCTAAACTGTGCATTATTGCAAAATTATTTGAGAAAATTATATATAACCAAATCTATGCAGCGTTACATCACTCCTTTAGCCTCTCCCAGCACGGTTTTCTTAAAGGACGTTCAACTACCTCCAATCTCGTTCTCTTTAATGACTTTCTCACTGAAGCCATGGACAACGGCTCCCAGGTAGATGTAGTCTACACAGACTATAGCAAAGCGTTTGACAGAATCGATCACCGGCTGCTTTTGTCCAAGCTTCAACTTGCTGGTATAAGGGGCGACCTGCTTAGGTGGTTCTCGTCCTATATAAAAAACCGTTCTCAAGCCATTGTTATAAACAACTACATATCTAGTTGGGTCTCCGTCCCCAGTGGCGTTCCCCAGGGATCACTGCTAGGTCCCCTCCTCTTTTTAATCTTCGTCAATGATATTTCCCAATGCTTTCTTAATAGCCAATTGTTATGTTTCGCTGACGATATGTAAATATTTAAGGTCATCAAATCATTGGATGATGTCTCTAAACTACAGGCTGACCTCTCCAGGTTGGATAGTTACTGCAAAATTAATAAGCTAGACCTCAACCCATCTAAATGTACTGTGACCACTTTCACCCGTAAAATTAGTATAATTCAGTCTTCGTATTTGCTTAAACAAGTGTTATTGACAAAGTGTGACGTTGTCAGGGACCTCGGAGTGTTGCATGACGCAAAATTGTTATTTGATAAGCATATCGATAATATCGTCTCCAAGGCTTCAAGAGCACTAGGTTTCGTCATGAGAAGTTCGGCTGGTTTTAATCGGATTAAGACTTTTAAAATACTCTATTGCACATTTGTCCGGAGTATCCTTGAATATGCATCTCAGGTGTGGAATCCTCAATATGCGGTATATATAGATAGAATCGAGAGAATCCAACTCAAATTCATTAGGTACCTTTGCTTCCGTTCCAAAATTCCTTTTAAGACACGCGACTACGATGATCATTGCAAAAGATTTCATTTCCTCCCCCTATCAAAAAGACGCTATATCGCCGACCTAACATTTTTACTTAAAATAACCTCTAACTCGATTGATTGCCCAGAACTACTCAGTAAAATTCCCATCCGCGTTCCCCCTAGATTCACTCGATTTAACCCCCCCATTTCTACTCCCGTCGTTGGAACAAGGTACAGGCGGAACTCATTTCTTTGGCGAGCTGGCGACCAATTCAATAAATTGTGCAAGTTAAGTGACTTCGACCTTTTCGGTACGAGCGTTAATTCGGCCAAGCAGCGGCTGAGCAGATCCTACTTTGCAGGTGCTGCTACTGTGTAATTAATAATTACTTAGCTTTTTAATTTGTTTTTGTGTTTTTGCGTTTGTTATTCTGTTTTTGTTAGAACTTTGTGTTACCGTGCGTTCACATTAAAGTTTAACCATAGTTGCTAAGGCTGTCACTAATCGTGAAAATCTATAATTAGCTCTCTGATGCTATAAGTTATTAGTAAGATATTTCAGCTGTTGATTTTCCTTAATATAAATAAATAAATAAATAAATAAATAAATAAACCCCAACAATTGTACTACTGTCTATTTTACAGCTTAATATTTTCTTTTCAATTTGAGCATATGCTCCTGGCATGCAGTGGTTTACCACAGAACAACTAACACTGTTGCTCAATAGGGTACCTAAGCCTACACCTATTCTGTCTGAAAAAATTAAGATTTCTATTCTAAATAAGTATTATTCTAAATAAGTCTTAACCTTATAATACCCTCTTTTCATTAATGTAGTTTTTACATGTGATTTGAATTGTTTCGAGGTGGTTTGCTGCGAAAAATTTAATATTCTTTTTTTAATACCAAATTTAAAAAAACCAAGTGTTTAAAGTTTTTCATGCATTGACTTACAGTATCGATGTCGGCCTGTAGCTCCTCAACATCTTTCACATCACAGATCGTCTTATAGAGTTTGAGATCATCAACGTATAATTTAACGTTAGATATCAATAAGCTAGGCAAGTCATTGATGAAAATAAGAAATAGTAGAGGGCCCAAATGAGATCCCTGGGGTACGCCTGAAAGAACTTCTGTAACCAAAGATCTAAACCCTTTAGCAACTACCAGTTGAGATCGTTTTTTAATAGGACTTTAACCACCGTAAAAGAGTACCATGGATCCCTAGACACTGTAATTTGGCCAGCAACAAATCATGATCTACAAAGTCCAAAGCTTTGCTGAAATCAGTATAAATTGTATTTTGACTTTGACTTTGAATAGGCAGTACGTTGTTCACAGGCACAAGCTCACTATCTTTCCTATCTGTTCTAAAAATAGGAGATGTATCATCAGCAAATAAAACTAAGTCTGTCAGGTCCTTAACTATTTACGGCAAATCATTTAAATACGCTAAAAATAAAAAAAAAGCCTAAGATAGTACCTTGTGGTAAGTCCCATTGTAACTAAAGATCCTGAAGATGTGACGCCATTAATTCCCACTTTCTGTTGTCTATCAGTTAAATATCACTCGACAAGATCTAGAGCAATTCCACGTATTCCGTAGTGGTATAATTTAGCGGTATAATAAATCATGAAGGCTAATGTATGTGTGGTATACGTGCCTGCGTGTTCCCGTGCAGCTCGTCGAAGGCGGCGCGCGCGCGCGCCAGGCCGGCGAGCGCGGCGGCGAGCGGGCGCTCGCGCGCGCTCGCGTGCTGCGCGCGCAGCGAGCGCGCCAGCTCCTGCATGCGCTCCGCCGCCCACTCCTGCGCCTCCAGCTCCGAGCGCAGCGCGCGGGCCTGCGGGCACGCGTCACGTCACTCTCCTGACACGGGGGGCTCGCAGGCCGAACCCGCGCTCCAGTCCTCATTGTTGGAGCGTCGTGCCGATGCTAATCGTGTGCCCTCCAGGTAGTTCGTAGTGCGCTAGTAATTTGCCTTCACATCACCGTCCCGGTGCACATTCATCGTCATATCCTGCACCGGGATGGTGCGCGATAAACATTGCGACCACGATTAAACACTAAAGTATTCAATTAGAAGGCGACAGGATAGCATCGCGATTTGTTCAGCCGGGCGGCACTAGTCACGCACCTGCTCGGTGTGCAGCCTGGCGTCGAACCCCTGCAGCCAGGCGTCCAGCTCGGCGGTCAGCGCGGCCAGCTCGGCCAGCTGGCGCTCGGCCGCCGCGGCCAGCGCGCGCCGCGCCTCCACCTCCGACATCACCAGCGACCACTTGTTGCGCAGCTTGTCCTGCGCACCACCACGTTACAATGACACTTCTACAGCGTGGGGAGACCGATCTAGTGATACGCTACAATACACGGTCTACTAAACTAGAAGACAATATAAAATTGAATTTGAAGTTTAAGATTGAAAATTGTTTCCATTTTAATGTTTTCCTATCAGTCGGCCCAATATAAAGTCAACGCAATGTACACCGAAAATTGGCGCTAGCGGCAAAGTAACGGCGGTAAGTGTGCAGATACTCGCCTGGCAGTGCGTCTGTATGTAGTCCGCGAGCAGCGGGTCGCGCGCGTGCGCCGAGTACACGAGCGAGTCGCCGCGGGAGATCAGCGCCGCCGCGTCCGGCGCCACGCTGCCCACCTGGCTCTTCAGCACCTGCGGGGGCGGGCCGTCAGTAGGGCGCGGGGCGGGCGGGGCGGGGCGGGGCGGGGCGGGGCTCACCTCGAGTCTCTTGGCGGGGTCGCGCTCGGCGTCGACGCCGCCGACGGTGAGCAGCGTGACGTCGAGCCGGCGCGACATGGCGGCGGCGGCGGCCTCGAAGGCGGCCACCTCCGCGCCCGCCGCCGCGCCGAACCGAGCCAGCAGCGCCGAGCCGGCCGGGCTCGGCGACGCGGGGCTCGGCGACGCGGGGCTCGGCGACGCGGGGCTCGGCGACACGGGGCTCGGCGGCGTGCGCTACACACAGATACGGGGTTGAGTCTATTGCGTCCTCATTGGGAAGTTTATTGGGCAGCTCGGAGCGACTGAAGTATTGTATCAGCAGGGCGAGAGCACGGAGTGCGCGCTACTGCAACCTCGGTAATGGAGTTAAAGTTAATTCGGAAGCACAGTCCGCACGACCTTCAAATTCGCCACGGCACGTTACTAGGCGACATAATTCGTTTTTTTTTATTTATTTTTATTTGGATGACCAAACCTGCCTGGTTAGACGTAAAACCATACAAAAATATTAACAGTTAGGCCAAATACAGGTCACCACTTATAAGAACAAGAATAGTGCTAGCGCGAAAAGGAAACATAACATTTATACTGGAAGATCAGAGAAAAAATAATAATAATAAAAAAATAAGAAAAATGTAATTTAAAAATTTAGCTCCCACTTTAAAATTAAAAACCAACAATAATTTTAAAAGGCCAAACAAATAGGATCCGATTTGATGCGATCCAACCAACTTAAAATCTGACAGCCGATCCATCTCAGATATTTTACGGGCGAACGTGCAACTTCAGTCGGGCCCTGTAACATGAATTTGGTCGACAAGAGCGTTCGTAGTGCTGTCTCCTGGTTACCTGTCCGTCGTCGTCAGTGCGCTGGTACTTGTCGGGCGGCGGCAGCGGCGAGGGCAGCTTGGGCGACATGGCCACCACCTGCGCGCGCGGCTCCTTCAGCGGCGTCGACGTGCTCAGCGGCGCCGGCAACGTCGGCGTGTTCAGCGGCGCCGGCGACGTCGACGTGTCCAGCGGCGCCGGCGACGTCGACGTGTCCAGCGGCACCGGCGACGTCGCGCGCGCGCCCGTCGCCCGCGCCTGCGACAACACACGCCTCACCGCACCGCTCGCGGCCGCCAGCCCCCGACCGGCGCCTCGGCCCGCTCGACCGGTCGGGCGGCTGCTGCTCGGCGCCGGGCGCACAGCGCAGGCCTAGGGCGCACAACGCAGGCTTAGGGCGCACAACGCAGGCCTAGGGCGCACAACGCAGGCCTAGGGCGCACAACGCAGGTCTAACTACGTGAGTCCGGGGTGGACTGACACCGCTGTCACGGAGCTGGGGCCGCATGTCAGAAGGAAAGAGTTTATTTTTGATTAGATTGTTGTTAAATGTAGTTTCTATAAAATGAGCTCCGCTGCACTCCGGTAGACTGCGAGCCCTACGTCCCAGTTTGCTCATTCTAATTCGTCTTGACGAATGTTGCGCACTCAATAAGCTGGACCTTAACCCTTCTAAGTGTACAGTAGTAACGTTCACGCGTACAAGACTAGTAATACCGTCATCATACTCGTTGAAAGGCCAGGTACTCCAAAAAAGCAGGTCAGTTAGAGATCTTAGGGTGGTCAATGACTCAAAACTTATTTTTGCAGATCATATAAAGTCTACTGTAGCCAAAGCATCCCTGGCTTTAGGGTTTGTCATGCGTACTTCTGGTGACTTTAAACGAGCTAAGACTTTTAAAATTCTTTATTGCACCTACATATGGAGTACGCATCTCACATCTGGAACCCCCGGTATGACAAGTACATTTCTAGAATTGAGCAAATCCAGATTAAATTGTATATGCTATCGTCTTGGAATTCCTTACTCATCCGATAATTATTTTAACCTTTGCAGAAAGTTTCATCTTCTACCTCTTTCAAAACGACGTGAAATTGCAGACCTCGTATATCTCCTTAACATTACGAATAACATCGTTGATTTTCCGGACCTTACCGACCAGCTGCCATAGAACGTGGAGCGTATTCCCATATTTTTTTTTTCAACATTTATTTTACAATACTACTTATTTATTATTCTTCTTAGTGTGTGCGTGTTCTTCTTATCTAAAGTGTATCTATTATTGGCTATCCATAGTTTATTTTTACTGTATATTTTTATTGTAAGTAGCTGTTGGTTATATAATAATGCTCGTTAAATCAACCACAAATTGATTGCTCACTTCGTTTCCTCAATACGTTACCTGCAGCCGCTGTTTCATCTATTTTTTAAAGTGAATAATTCTACATCGGTACCTCCAGATCCTAATTTCTTCGAAGCCAAATTTCAGGAAGAGCTATAAATTGATGTGACGCAAATATGCAAATGCGAGTACTCAGTAGACCTCAGTCAAATCACCTCCTTTCGCCTTCATACCCTACAGTAGGACAATATCGAAGCGGACTTAAATGTAACGAATAACCAATGATTACATAGTTCACCGACGAATTACATCGATGCAATATCAATCGATCGGGATACATTTCTACCGAATCAAAAATCACCAATCGCAAAAAACTAAAAATACAAATCAATATTTTTCCTGTAACATACATTCATACGCACCGGGTCAACAACGCTACTCAGAATGTCCGTTTCCTTGCGTCGCTTACCTACTTTGTTTGCCAAACCGCACAGTTGTGATTGAAACGTTTGTCTAGTGTAGGTACATTTTGCTCTAGGCTAGTGTCCGCCATGTTTACCTGCGGCGCGTCCTCGACCTCCGAATAGATCACTTCGTCGTGGTCGGGCCGGGGCTCGTCCGGCGCACCGGGCGCGCCGGGCCGGGCCCTGTCCGGCGCAGTGCCGGGCGCGCCGGGCCGGTCCGTGTCCGCCGTGTGCGAGGGCTCGGGCAGCGCGGCCTGCTCGCCGGGCACGTCGTCCAGCACGAGGTAGTCGCGCGCCCCCGCCCCCGCGCCCGCGCCCCCCGCCGGCGCCCCCGCGCCCGCGCGCCGCGTCACCACGCCCCGCGTGGGCTTCCTCCGCTGCTCCAGCGTGCGCACCTCCACCACGAAGGTGCGCGGCTCCGAGCCCAGGCCGAGCGCGGGCCGCTCCTCCGTGTCGTCCGCGCCCGAGCTGTCCGTGTCCGTGTCGGCCTCGCTGCCCTCGAGCCGCTCGGTGTCCGGCTCGCCCTCGCTCACGGTCGACTTGACTATCTCGTGCGCCGTCACCGCCACCACGTGGCACGGCTCGGGCGGCGCGGGGCCGGCGGCGGCCGCGGCCGCGATCTTGTTCTCGGATATCTGCGTGAAGAGGTCGCTGTCCTGCAGCAGGTTGAAGGTGCTGCTCTCCTTGCGCGGCGTGTCGGGCGTGCCGGGGGCGGAGCGCGGCGCCCGCCCGCCCGCCTCGCGCCGGATGGGCGCCGGGCTGTGCAGCGCCAGCGGGATGCGCGAGCGCTTGTGCTCGGGCCGGCCGGGCTCCGGCGGCGGCGAGGCCGGGCTCTCGAGCCGCCGCTTGATCGTGTCCGTGACGCTCTCGTACGCCGGCTGCAACACAAAGGGCGCCTTAGTGCGGCCGCCCGGCGTCCCGCCGCCTCCCGCTGCCTCCCGCCGCCTCCCGCCGCCTCCCGCCGCCTCCCGCCGCCGCCGCGATGCAAGCGTGAGGTGATGCCCGGCGCACACAAAGCGTTCCACACACAGTTACACCCACACCAGTATTTACACGTGTATGTACAGCCTCCCCGTCGCTCGGGGCGCGCGCTCGTCTGCGGGTCCTCGTGGAGTTGCAGCCGCGAGTGTCCCCGACGCCGGAGCCGACTCGAAGCGTGATCTGACGTGAGCCCGATGCGTGATGCGTGATCGTTTATAAACAGTGACAACCGGAAGCGTAACGACAACAACGAATGGAATGCGAGGTTTCGAAACGAGAGAAGGTCGAAAAGCGATGGTGATGTACGATTACGTGAGTTATTATTTTACATGAGTGCGATCGAAGACCCAGGGTATGAAGGAGCGGTGAGGTCGGATGTCGCGGCCGGCGGGCCGGCGCCGCCCGGGATGCGCGCCGGCAACTCCCCGTGCCGTCTCTTTGCCGAAAACAAAACTTCATTTTCTGTACATAAGTATTATTTTCGCATAGACCGAGTCGAATCACAGACCGCGCGCATTCCAGGCGGGTCAGAGATCGATTATTTATAATTGCACGGGCACACGTGCTCGGGTCGGGGGCCCGTGATCCGGCGGGGCCTCGGTCGCTCTCCGCCTGTCGCGGCGCGAGCGGGGCGAGGCGGCGGCACTCACCGCGAGGCGGTCCAGCGTGTGCTGCAGCAGCGCGGGCAGCGCGGCGTCGCGCGCCAGCTCGGGGTCCAGCGCGCGCGCGCGCAGCTCGTCGTGCAGCGCGCGCAGGCGCGCGGGCGCCGCGCCCGCCTCCAGCTCGGCGGCGGCCGCGGCCAGGCGCGCGCGCAGCCCGGCGGGCGCGGGCGCGGGCGCCGGCGCGGGGCGGCGCAGCGCCTCCCAGCGCCGGTCCAGCTCCGCCACCTGCTCGCGCAGCGGGCGCAGGCGCTCCGGCGCGCCGCCCGCGAACGCCTCCAGGTGCGTGTGCAGCGCCGCGCGCGTCGCCTCCATGCGGGACATCTCCAGCTCGCGCGGCTGCGGGGCCAGCGCCGGCAGCCGGTCCAGCGCGCCCTGCGGACGGCGGGGTGCGGTCAGGTGGCGCCGCCTGGGGGCCGCGCGGCGGCTCGGCCGACGTACCTGCAGCGCGTGCAGGCCGGCGTGCAGGTCGCGCGCGGCCAGCAGCGCGGCCTCGAGGCGCGCCTTGCTCTCGGTGACGCCGGCGCCCAGCTTGTTGTACAGCTCCTTGAGCGCGTCGACGCGCGCCGACAGCTCGGCGCCGGCGCCCGCCTCCACGGCGCGCCGCCCGCTCTTGATGACGCTCTCCACCTCCGACTTGATCTCGCTCAGCGTGCGGTAGTACTTCTGAGGACGGACGCGCGGGTCACAGCTCGCCCGCGCCGGTCCCGGCCGGGGCGGGGCCGAGCCCGGTCAGGCTCAGCCGAGAGAATGTTTCCAAACGAACGCTTCAGGCGAACGCTCGTGGGGCGAAATTCAAATTTATAACGAGAAGAAGAATAGTCTAAAATAACTTCAAATCCCATTATCACGTGCAATTATTTCCCAGCCTAGTTCCAAAACAAACTGGATACAAATTTAATTTCACCCCATGAGCGGGACGTCTCGCCTGAAGTTTTCGTTTGGAAACATTCTCCCGACTAGATCGAACAGGATTTGTGAATATTTTCTTTATAAATCTTTGTTTGTGTGGTAGGCTCTTATTTTTGTTTTTATTTAATTCGTATTTTTTGTATTATTATTATTTTTTCTCTGATCTTCCAGTATAAATGTTATGTTTCCTTTGCGCGCTAGCATTATTCTTGTTATTATAAGTGGTGACCTGTATTTGGCCTAACTGTTAATATTTCTGTATGTTTTTACGTCTAACCAGGCTGTTTGGTCATCCAAATAAAATAAAATAAATAATAAATAAATACGAGTATTTCACTGACTACTGCGAGGAGTAAATACAATCTTAGTAAAGAGCATTATTTTCTATAGGAGACGAATTTTTAATTAAACGTAATAAACTTACGATCCATCTATAGAGCGCGATACAGAATATGAGCACAAGATAGAGCGAGTCCCAGCCCATGTTTACGAAACGCCCAGCGTGGCGGTCGACGCGGCACTGCGAGCGCGCGGGGAGATTGTACTCATCACCCTACTCACAACTAATTCAATCGGACGCGGAGGTCGGAAGTATAGGACGAAGCTTCCTCGCGAGCTCATATCAACAATCAAAATCAGATTTACTTTAAATGATTACAATTTTTCAAATTTTTTATACATTTTGTTGGACATTTTGTAAAATTGGTTTGCTTCATGACTTATTTCAATAAAAACATTCAGCGGGCACGTAACAATTCATATTTTATAAGTTTAAAATTTGTATGCATTTCAAAAGTAACAGTAAAAATTTGATTTAGAATGAAAACATGCCCCAGCAACCAAAGTGCCTCATCTATCGAGCAGGCTGGTCGTTGTGCTCGTCGTCAGATTTAAACCGCGGAATCCTTTCAACGTTCGCCGACAGCACAGCGCCGCGCCACGCTCCACGCGACGCGACACACGCGACGCGACACACGCATGTGACTACACACATAGTACAATCTACAGAGACACGCTCCACCCTACCTACAATTAGGACGAGATTCACAGACCGCACTTCGACTTTACTGTTGTGGAAAGTTCAACATTCCGGGCAAGATTATTAAAATTTGCATCAAAGTCGAAGAAAGCGCGATTCACAGACTCCGTTTTCCGTTTTTACTGAGCCGAGTCTCGACTCGGCTCAGTAAAAACTCGAGCACTCTTTGACGTCATTGACAAATGAACCTTATCCCCATAGCTTAAAATAGCAAATCGTGTAATTTCATAAGAGAAGTCAGCGTCGCCTGGATATTATGCGATTTTGTATTTCAGACTATGGTGATATGATTAATTTTACAATGACATCAAAAAGTGCATGATTTTTCATTCTCTCTGTCCAAAACGAAACATTACAGAATTATATCCATGCTAGATTTAGTTCATTACTGTGTCACGAGATGGCGCCACTGGTAAAATTAGCCCGCGGAAGCGTTTCATTCACTGCACAGCGAGTTATCTGAGTGGCGCGGTTATTTAAATATACTTCTAACACCTGATACGGAGTTTCAATTCGTATTTGAACCCTATCCTCAGTACAGCGACTTGAAAGAAAAGGTCAAATTTTCTACATGGTCCTTCACGAGTCGGACAGACAGCGATCTGTTAAGTACGTGAGAGTGTTACAACTCTCCTGCAAGCACTAGAAACCGATGGTGGATCGCCATTGAACAAGGTGCTTATCGTAATCAATCCGTCAAGTGGATTGTAGCGATTTGGTCGGGGAAGTGCGGAAGAGCACTTATCCGACGAGGAAGAGAAAGCAAGAGGTTCCAAGCGTGACGTCAGCGACTACGTGACTAGTGGAACCTGCCGGAGACGTCACAGCAGTGACGAGCATAGAAGAACAACACGAGTGATGTGATGGGTTTGCCAGTAAAAAAACAGTGAGTACAATTTATAACAATATTGGGACTTGTAAAATTTCATGCATGTTAGTCATTAACTTAGAATAATTTCTCTAAAAGTGTTCATACGGGGAACCTATGCCGGTTTTTTCCCAGAACTAATTATAATTTCAAACACTTAGAAAATTAAGTAGTGAACAGTAAAAAAAAAGTAAAGTAGTTTGAAAAGTAGTTGAAAAGTAGTAACAATAAAATTGTTTTCGTTTCAAAATGGCATCTTTAATTAAATGTTTGATGGCCTCAAAAAAAATTATAGAGAAAGGGTATGATAATTTTAAGAAATCTCCGAAGGATCGATTGGCTAAAGAATCTTATTTGAAAATTAGACTTGATAATTTGGAACAAGAGTGGAGTATTGTAAAGGAATATCACTTAAAATTATCAGCCGAAGCTACTGATGCCATTCTTAAACATGATTATTTTGAAAACGAAGTGTATGAAAATATCGAAGAGACTTATATAGCTTACAAGCTCGATATAAAGGAAGCGTTGAACTTAGTGTGTCCCGTTAAAAGCGCTTCAAGTGCTACTGTAACTAAAACTGAATGCAATGTTCGTCTTCCAAAGATTACAATCCCAACGTTTTCCGGTCAATATGCAGAGTGGCCCACATTTCGTGATCTTTACATATCGTTGATACATAAAAATGATTCAATAGATAACGTACAGAAAATGCATTACTTAAAAGGCCATCTTTCGGGCGAAGCGGAACTGCTCTTAAGACACGTTCCTATCACAGCTGCTAATTACAACGAATCATGGACCACTCTTGACAGTAGGTATAATAATAAAAAGTTTCTGGCTAACTGTCTGTTGAGTCGTTTTATGAGTCAGCCTAACATTGGTACCGAGTCGTGCAGTGCAATTAAGGATATGTTAGATACAACCAACGATACATTGAATGGTTTGAAAACTTTGGATATCAACGTTGATTCTTGGGACGTCATTGTAGTGCACATTGTTTGCAACAAGTTAGATTCTGAATCGCGTAAGTTGTGGGAAGCTAAAATAAGCAATTCAGACGAATTACCTACCCTGCAACAAATGAAAGATTTCTTGGAGTCTAGGTTTCGTTCTCTTGAATTTTTAGACAACAAACCCAAGCCAAAGATTTCAAACCAAAAACCCAAAGTATTGCACGCAATCACGACCGATTCGAACGCAGAGTCGCAGCAATGTCCATACTGTAAGAAAGGTGATCACAAAATGTGGCATTGCAAGGAATTTACGAGCGGTGATTACGACACCCGGTACAATTTCGTTCAAACCAGTGGACTTTGCTTTAACTGTTTAGGTCGGAATCATTCAGCTAACGCTTGTCGGTCCGCTAGCAAGTGTCGCGTCTGCAAGCGTAACCATCACTCTTTAATTCATCCACCGCCGTCTGCAGAGTCGCATACATCTGGTTTAGCTAAATCAGAAGAGGAGTTAGAAGAAACCATCACAGGGTCTAACGTCAGTGTAGCGTTAGACAATACCGCATCAACCTCGAATGTCAGCGCACATTTTTCAAAGCAGACCAGGCCCAGTCAGATTTTATTGGCCACTGCTGTAGTGAAAACTTCAGCAACAAACGGCAACCTGCAACTTCTAAGGGCTCTATTGGATCAGGGCTCGCAAGCATCGTTTGTCACAGAATCGGCTGTCCAGTTGCTGGGTCTAAAAAAAATCCCGAACAAAAGCGTCATCTCAGGATTGGGTAGCGAAAAGGGTAACTTAGCCTCGAAACACATGGTTGTGATAACGATCCAATCACGTCACGATCCTAATTTTCAGGTAGAGGTTCGAGCACACGTCCTAAGTGCAATTACGAGTTTGCTTCCATCTGAGAAAATTGAATACATAGATTGGCCAGAATTAGCGGATATCACCCTTGCTGACCCTCATTTCACTGATCCAAACAAAATAGATATTTTGCTTGGCGCAGACGTATATGGGCAAATATTAAGAGATGGTATGGTCAAGGCGCCCAACAGTTTACTAACAGCACAACATACAGCATTGGGATGGATCTTATCAGGTCCAATTTACCATGATAATAACCATGAGTCATCTTTAACGAAGTCTTACCACAACACAATCGTAAGCATGCATGCGCATGTAGACGATAATGAATTGCTGAAACAGTTTTGGCAAATTGAGTCAGACTCTTTCGACACAAAAATGCTCTCTCAATCGGAGCAATTGTGTGAGGACTTTTATAGTCAAACTACTAAAAGAGATTCGACAGGACGATATGTTGTACGTCTCCCTTTTAATGATGACGACCCTCAATGCAAGTACGGAAACTCAAGACAAATTGCCCTCAAAAGATTTCATCTTCTTGAGAACCGTTTCAAGAAGAATCCTGAAATTAAGGCAAGATACTCCGAAGTGATGCAAGAATACTTGGACCTTGGTCACATGGAATGTCTGGCAAGCACAAATAAGGAATCTGAGGGTGTATACCTGCCACATCATGCTGTCATACGAGAGGACAAAGCCACGAGTAAGGTCAGAGTAGTGTTTGATGCTTCCTGCCGAGGAACTAACGGAGTGTCTCTTAATGATAATTTGAGAGTTGGCCCTACACTGCAACAGGATTTACGGCATATTATGATGAGATGGCGTATACACCCTATATGTCTCAGTGCCGACATCGTCAAAATGTATCGGCAGGTCGTTGTTGCATCTGAAGACGCCGAATTTCAGCGGCTTTTGTGGAGAAGTGATCCGAAATCTGAAATACAAGATTTTAGATTAGTAAGAGTTACATTTGGGACGGCATCTGCTCCTTACTTGGCTGTGAAAACCTTGCAGCAGCTGGCAATCGATGAAGGCGCAGAAGTTCCTGAAATAGCAAAAAGAGTTAAAACAGATTTTTATGTGGATGATCTGTTAACAGGCTGTGAAACAATGGAAGAAGGATTAAAGATCTATACAGAAATGAAGAATCTTTTACGTAAAGGTGGATTCGATTTGCAAAAATGGATTACAAACAACAAAGAATTAGCCGAAATAATTATGGACAGACAAGGAAATCAGGAGGGTGTAATAGAGATAAAAATGAACGAAGTAGTAAAGATTTTAGGACTTACCTGGGACAAGGATTCGGATTCCTTCCATTACTCTGTGCAACTGCCTGCTCTGCAAAATCCCGTTACGAAAAGAAGGGTAGTATCTGACATCTCACGCTTGTTCGACCCTTTGGGCTGGGTCGCACCCTGTGTCATAGTCGCTAAGGTCATGATCCAAATATTGTGGTTGGCTGGCATAGACTGGGATGAAGAATTACCTGAAGAATTGCTTCAAGAATGGCTAACTTACCGAACTGAACTGGTTCGCGTACGTGATGCCTCTGTGCCTAGATGGGTAGAAGTTAAGAATGATGATATACACAGAGAAATCCATGGGTTTTGCGATGCGAGTAGCGTGGCATACGCAGCGGCAGTTTATCTGAGAACAATAGATGCATTAGGAAATGTTCACGTTCACCTAATTGCAGCAAAAACCAAGGTAGCTCCGACAATGCAGGTATCAATACCACGCCTCGAACTTATGGGTGCTGTCTTAGCTACCAGATTGATTATCGAAGTAGCTAAAGTGTTGAATATTGACAGTGCAAATCTTCACGGCTGGACAGATTCAACTGTAGTATTGTCATGGCTAAGCAGTCACCCCAGTCGGTGGACGACATTTATTGCTAACAGGACTTCTGAAATCTTAACGAAACTAGACAACACTCATTGGTTTCATGTAGAATCCAGTCAGAACCCCGCTGATGTGGCATCTAGAGGATGTACTCCAGAACAATTATTTCAAAATGCAACGTGGCTTCAAGGTCCCTCATGGCTTAAAAAGTCAACTATTGATTATAAAAAACCAAAGTCCATATTGACTGAGTTAGAACAAAGAAAGGTCAAGGTTCATCTATCCGTCAATACAACAAAACCTGATCCCCCAATTTGGACAAATTTTTCGTCGCTTCAAAGGCTTATACGTGTCGTTGCTCTTTGTCGAAGATTTTTAAGGTTCAAAGAAGTTAACATGAAGCTACACAAGTTTCAACCTTTTATAGAGAGTTCAGAGCTCAAAGAAGCAATGGAATCGTGCATTAGGCGATGTCAGTTGTTGGAATTAGAAGACGAGAAGACAAAGTTAAAGCCACTAAACCCTTACAAGGATGATAAAGGAATTTTAAGGGCTCGAGGTAGAATCCAAAATTCCAATCTCCCAGAAGATGTCAAACATCCTATCATCCTTCCTCATAAGAGTCATCTCACTGATCTGATTATTGACGACGCCCACAAGAAAACGCTGCATGGAGGTCCTCAGCTGATGTTGACCTACCTAAGGACCAAATATTGGATTGTATCAGCCAAAAATTTGGTCAGAAAACATGTACATAAATGTGTTATTTGTACTCGATACGCAGCGTCTACCAAACCCCAATTTATGGGTCAGTTGCCACAGGCAAGAGTGACACCAGCTAGAGCCTTTCTAAACAGCGGTGTTGATTTTGCAGGACCCATCAACATGAGGGTTTCAAAGGGAAGAGGTAATCGTAGCTACAAGGGCTACATCTGCCTTTTTGTTTGTATGGTTTCAAAGGCCATACATTTGGAGGCCGTTAGTGACCTCACTGCCCAAGGATTTATCGCAGGGTTCAAACGATTTGTATCACGAAGAGGATACGTGAGTGACATCTGGAGCGACAATGGCACCAATTTCGTAGGAGCTTCTAAAGAACTCCAAGACATGGTCAATGTAGAACAATCGTCTGTAGTTATTGAAATACGCGAGTGGTTGAGCAACAACAATGTCACGTGGCATTTCATACCACCGCATGGACCAAACTTCGGCGGTTTGTGGGAATCTGGTGTAAAGTCTACAAAATTTCATTTAAAACGCGTTATAGGAGATTCTACGCTCACTTTTGAAGAGATGATCACGGTCTTGTCGCAAATCGAAGCTTGTCTCAATTCACGGCCACTGTCTATACTACCTGAACAAACTGACGATGTTTCACCACTAACTCCGGGACACTTTCTGATTGGAGAGCCATTAATTGTAGTTCCGGAACGTAGCTACGAGCAAGGCAACATCAGTAGCCTGAGGCGATGGCAGCTGATTCAGAGGATGACGCAAGACTTTTGGCGGAGGTGGTCGAATGAGTACCTTGTGCATTGTTTGCAGCGCTACAAATGGACGAAGATAACTCCTGAACCCAAGGTGGGAGATATAGTTCTTGTCAAGGAAGACAATCTTCCTCCAGCTCGATGGTTACTAGGCAAGGTCATTAAGCAGCATCCCGGATTGGACGGAATCACCAGGGTGGTAACTTTGAAATGCAATAAATCTTTGATTAAGCGACCTACTTCAAAACTCTGCATATTGCCGGTTACCGATTAGTAAGGGTTCAATTTATTTTGTATTAGGTTTTTTCTAGTTTTAATCAGTTTATTTAGTTTAAGTAGATATTTTTGTAAGTAAATGCAGCTAAGGGTTTTCGAAGAAATGTTTAACTGATTTGTATTTAGCTACAGTCTTGTTTACTCAACCCCCTTGACCTCATGGTGGGCGGTATAAGGACGTGAAGAACGTCAATTACGTTCTTGGTGGGCGATATGTCCAAAACGAAACATTACAGAATTATATCCATGCTAGATTTAGTTCATTACTGTGTCACGAGATGGCGCCACTGGTAAAATTAGCCCGCGGAAGCGTTTCATTCACTGCACAGCGAGTTATCTGAGTGGCGCGGTTATTTAAATATACTTCTAACACCTGATACGGAGTTTCAATTCGTATTTGAACCCTATCCTCAGTACAGCGACTTGAAAGAAAAGGTCAAATTTTCTACACTCTCTGGACCGAGCCTTACAGTAGAATTTACAAGTGTGCAACGATGTTCTAGCTATGCACGCACACAGCACACTTATATTTTATTTGAGGACACACATCTAGAGCAATAAAAAATACATGGTATTCTTTATATAGAGTATACAGTAAGTAGTATTTGTACGTTTGCTATAATATTCCTCAGTAAAGATGAAAATCTGTTTACGTATGTAACATACACCGATATAAATTAACATTTTGTTTACACAAAAATATGAAGAACATTTTTGTTTTAAAAAAAAGTCGTTTTTTTATTGTTATAAAACAATGATAAGGTGTTTGTTGACATGAATCGCCTGAGTCACGGTCATCGCGCTCAGCTCGTCGTTCGTGACATAACAGACGGCGCCCACAATCAGATCATCCGCGGGCTTCCGGTTCCGGCCGAGTATTGTTGCAGCGCAACATTACACTAGGTCAAGTACTTACATCATATTAAAGCCAGAAAAAAAAACAAGCATGTGTAGTTGCAACAACCCGACTGCGCAAGAAGGTTGATTTTGTTTTTCAAGTGTCTGCATGTATGTGGGTATGTACCTATGTATGTATGTGTGAAGTTTCTATGGCACGCCTTGACAGCTTAAACAGCTTGATGGACTTCGACATGTAAGGTGTTGAACTTGGGGTCTTGATTTAAATAGTGAAAGTGACATAGGGTCATAGGGTACAACATCCTACTTCCTATCCTACAAATATTATAAACGCGAAAGTTTGTAAGAATGGATGGATGGATGGATGTTTGTTACTCTTTCACGCCAGAACGGCTGAACAGATCTGGATGAAATTTGGCACAAAGATAGATTATGGTCCAGAATAGCACATAGGATACTTTTTAACCGCGGGTGAAATCGCGGAGCGCAGCTAGTTTTAAATATATCCGCAGCGCCAGAATGCAATTTTCCTTCGGGTTTTTGTTTTTCTTTTAATAATATTGTAAATATATATTTTCACAAAACACTACGCCAAGAATGCGCAAAATGTATTTAACCCGCCTTGTGCCTTACGCACAGTATGTGTTCATTATAGAACGGCGTGCGAAAAGCAACTCTATGCTGCATCCATAAGGTTGAACTTTTTGATTTTTGAAATTCAAGGTCATTTTCCGGACATACGATAAGCAACGCTGCACCGCGCATTCGAAGGTCGATTTTCGCGGACCGCGCGCAGTGGTTATTTTGAAAAACGTCTCTACTGCAAATGAAAGTACATACTTGATTATTGTCAGCATTTAAACTGTAAATATTGTTTATTAGAACCTACTTTATAATGATAATTTAAATATAAATTTAGCTAGGTTTAATTTTATTTTTATTTATACAGGGTGATTGATGTTGCGAGTTTCAGGGAATGTTTTATAGGGCTATCGTTTAATGGATACAATAATTCAGCGAAAATTAATGGTATGATAACCATTATATAAAAATCTGAAAAATTACCCGTTTATATTTTATATTTTTATTTATTGAGACAAAAACGAATACATCAGTTATATTAAATTTATCTCACACACATTGAATGAATAATTATCAAAGAAAATATTAAAAATTAAAAAATTAAATTCCATCATGCTATGTCAAAGTTTGAAAATAAAAATAACGTACATTATTATTACATCTCCGGCTACAAATAAAACCATCTAACATGTCAACACACAACAAAACATCAAAAAAAAACGGTACAAAGTCAACAAATTAAAAAAAATAGAACAAAAAATGTCATCATTAAATTAATTACAGTCGTCTTCAAAATCACTCAAGCTGTCTAACTTATTGCTCCTTCCCCACTGGTATAATAAACTTTCGCAATAAGTCAGAAAGATCGTCTTGACTGTTTTCCAACTGTCAAACATAATGTCAAAATCGGAGTTGGCTGCAAGGAGCATATTGAAGTGGCGGCGGGCACGAATGAAAGGCGACTTGGAACGTGCTACAGCGCGACCGTGACCTACATGGAACAAGTCATGCGGCCGCCCGCGCCTGCTCGCGGCGCCCGGGCTCGTCCGGGACGAGTAGCGCGCACAACAGATTGTGCAAGTGAAGACTCCACTGAGTCTAAGCACCTTACAGCAGATAGTGAGCTGGTCCAGAGTCCTTCTCGCCTCCAGCGAGTTGTAGCCAAGCTGGCCAAGCAAAAACTTAGTCGGGTACAGGAACGGATAATACCCATATAGTTTCTTGTACAGACACCTTAAGAAGGCCTTTTGTACCTTCTCAAGTAGTCGCGCGTTGGTGACATGGTATGGGTTCCAGACACATGCACTCGACTCAAGTTTGCTTCTGACTAAGGAGCTAAATAAGGTTTTGATAACCGATTTTCAATTCTTATGAAATAAAAGACACTTCAATGACTTAAAATGTGGTACATTTTTTTTCTTTGTTTTTTTTTAGCAAATGCTTACCTAGTTTCCAAGAAATTCGACAAGTGCGCTTGTATAGAAATTTCAGAATTTCGAGTGACCCTTAAGAATGTTCTTCGATAGGCTACCGTGGTTTAATAACCTCAGCAACGTCGTCCTCGCCCCGCCCGCGGCGCCGCGACACGGTGCAACATGTCGCCGGCGAACCTACCGCCTGTCTCGCAACAGTTCTCTCTCACCCATGTCTATATCTATTTCACTTTATCTATTTGCATTTGTTTAGCAGTACGACCGGCGGCGGACAAATCATCGAAACTAGTGCCACTGGGCGATTCTACGAGACGAAGGGTTCAGTGCTTGGGTGTGGACAGCGTATTAGGAAAGATGACAGCTAACAGAGCGTGTCGGATCGCATGTCGCGGCGGAATACGAGCCGGGCTCGAGACGTGGGCCCGTCCTTTCGATTTCTTAATCTGTATGAGAGTGCAATATCAAAACGTATACGATGTCGAAACACGAGGGTATTTTCGATCCGTCGTTATTTTGTTGCCATATCAGTATTCATCACAACATTATTATAGTTTAATCGTCAAAGAAATGAAACAACAATCAACAGCTAGGCGTTCGATACATTTTTATTGAATTACTGCTCGGTAACTTTCGCACGGTATACCCGATTTTTCATGTTGATGCTAGTAATGTATGTTTATTCCAGTATAATTTGAACGTTTGATTTTTATTTGAAAAGTTCCAATTCGAAGTCTGAATATGAGCAAAATTGGTCAAGGGCTCTGTAAAGATACAATGATAGCGAGGTTCCTAGTGTATGGTGTGTGAGTGCAGTGTAGTGTAGTGTCGGTGTATCTAGTGCAGTGTAGTAGTGCAGTGTGTGTACCAGGCAGGTGCGCAGCTGCGCGCGCACCACGTCGGGGTCGGGGTCGGCGGGCGTGAGGCCGGCCGCCGCGCCGCGCTGCACCGCGCCCAGCGCCGCCAGCGCCGCCGCCAGCCGCGCCGACACCTCGCCCGCCGGCGCCGGCCCGTCCGCCGGCCCGTCCGCCGGCGCAGGCTCCGCGCGCGCCGCCTCCGCCTCCGCCGCCGCCAGCCGCTCCTCCAGCGCCGTGAACTTGCGCTGCGGGAACAAATACACCTCTCACTCCAGAGTCCTCGTCAGCCGGCCCGCGACCGAGCGAGTCTCGCGAAGCGAACGTCTCCTGGAGCGGGGTGAGCCGCCGGGTGACCGCGCTCGGGGCAGGCGCGAGGCACGCTCGCTCAGCGGAGAGCCGGCTTCCCGTTCGGGCGGGCGAGGAGCGAGCCGGCGCGCGGCCTCACCTGCAGCAGCTGCAGCTGGTCCCGCAGCCGCGCGGCCGCCTCCTGCTTGCCGGCGCGCGCGAACCCGCCCGCCTGCTGCTCCACCGCGGACATCACCTCGCGCTGCGCCGAGAACTCCTCGCGCAGCCGCTGCAACACAACACGCCGCCACGTCATACTCCACACACGCCCGATACGCCCCGCCCTCCACATGAATATCGTTCTAGCGCGTGTACGAAGTTTAATAATAATAATTAGATCTAGGTCGACGCTAACGAAGTGAACTGTGTCTGTGAGCGTTCCCTCGGCAGCAGCAGCAGCAGCAGCAGCAGCAGCAGCATCAGTACCTACGTTAGTGGACCGTGTCTGTGAGCGTCCCCTCGGCGGCGGCGGCGCGCTCCAGCAGTACCTGCAGGTCCAGGTCGGCGGGCGGCGGCTGGTCGCGGTCGAGCGCGCGCGCGACGCCGTCCAGCCACTGCTGCAGCTTGTCCACCTCCACCTCGGAGCGCTGCGCGGCGGCGGCGGCGCGCTCCAGCAGTACCTGCAGGTCCAGGTCGGCGGGCGGCGGCTGGTCGCGGTCGAGCGCGCGCGCGACGCCGTCCAGCCACTGCTGCAGCTTGTCCACCTCCACCTCGGAGCGCTGCGCGGCGGCGGCGGCGCGCTCCAGCAGTACCTGCAGGTCCAGGTCGGCGGGCGGCGGCTGGTCGCGGTCGAGCGCGCGCGCGACGCCGTCCAGCCACTGCTGCAGCTTGTCCACCTCCACCTCGGAGCGCTGCGCGGCGGCGGCGGCGCGCTCCAGCAGTACCTGCAGGTCCAGGTCGGCGGGCGGCGGCTGGTCGCGGTCGAGCGCGCGCGCGACGCCGTCCAGCCACTGCTGCAGCTTGTCCACCTCCACCTCGGAGCGCTGCGCGGCGGCGGCGGCGCGCTCCAGCAGTACCTGCAGGTCCAGGTCGGCGGGCGGCGGCTGGTCGCGGTCGAGCGCGCGCGCGACGCCGTCCAGCCACTGCTGCAGCTTGTCCACCTCCACCTCGGAGCGCTGCGCGGCGGCGGCGGCGCGCTCCAGCAGTACCTGCAGGTCCAGGTCGGCGGGCGGCGGCTGGTCGCGGTCGAGCGCGCGCGCGACGCCGTCCAGCCACTGCTGCAGCTTGTCCACCTCCACCTCGGAGCGCTGCGCGGCGGCGGCGGCGCGCTCCAGCAGTACCTGCAGGTCCAGGTCGGCGGGCGGCGGCTGGTCGCGGTCGAGCGCGCGCGCGACGCCGTCCAGCCACTGCTGCAGCTTGTCCACCTCCACCTCGGAGCGCTGCGCGGCGGCGGCGGCGCGCTCCAGCAGTACCTGCAGGTCCAGGTCGGCGGGCGGCGGCTGGTCGCGGTCGAGCGCGCGCGCGACGCCGTCCAGCCACTGCTGCAGCTTGTCCACCTCCACCTCGGAGCGCTGCGCGGCGGCGGCGGCGCGCTCCAGCAGTACCTGCAGGTCCAGGTCGGCGGGCGGCGGCTGGTCGCGGTCGAGCGCGCGCGCGACGCCGTCCAGCCACTGCTGCAGCTTGTCCACCTCCACCTCGGAGCGCTGCGCGGCGGCGGCGGCGCGCTCCAGCAGTACCTGCAGGTCCAGGTCGGCGGGCGGCGGCTGGTCGCGGTCGAGCGCGCGCGCGACGCCGTCCAGCCACTGCTGCAGCTTGTCCACCTCCACCTCGGAGCGCTGCGCGGCGGCGGCGGCGCGCTCCAGCAGTACCTGCAGGTCCAGGTCGGCGGGCGGCGGCTGGTCGCGGTCGAGCGCGCGCGCGACGCCGTCCAGCCACTGCTGCAGCTTGTCCACCTCCACCTCGGAGCGCTGCGCGGCGGCGGCGGCGCGCTCCAGCAGTACCTGCAGGTCCAGGTCGGCGGGCGGCGGCTGGTCGCGGTCGAGCGCGCGCGCGACGCCGTCCAGCCACTGCTGCAGCTTGTCCACCTCCACCTCGGAGCGCTGCGCGGCGGCGGCGGCGCGCTCCAGCAGTACCTGCAGGTCCAGGTCGGCGGGCGGCGGCTGGTCGCGGTCGAGCGCGCGCGCGACGCCGTCCAGCCACTGCTGCAGCTTGTCCACCTCCACCTCGGAGCGCTGCGCGGCGGCGGCGGCGCGCTCCAGCAGTACCTGCAGGTCCAGGTCGGCGGGCGGCGGCTGGTCGCGGTCGAGCGCGCGCGCGACGCCGTCCAGCCACTGCTGCAGCTTGTCCACCTCCACCTCGGAGCGCTGCGCGGCGGCGGCGGCGCGCTCCAGCAGTACCTGCAGGTCCAGGTCGGCGGGCGGCGGCTGGTCGCGGTCGAGCGCGCGCGCGACGCCGTCCAGCCACTGCTGCAGCTTGTCCACCTCCACCTCGGAGCGCTGCGCGGCGGCGGCGGCGCGCTCCAGCAGTACCTGCAGGTCCAGGTCGGCGGGCGGCGGCTGGTCGCGGTCGAGCGCGCGCGCGACGCCGTCCAGCCACTGCTGCAGCTTGTCCACCTCCACCTCGGAGCGCTGCGCGGCGGCGGCGGCGCGCTCCAGCAGTACCTGCAGGTCCAGGTCGGCGGGCGGCGGCTGGTCGCGGTCGAGCGCGCGCGCGACGCCGTCCAGCCACTGCTGCAGCTTGTCCACCTCCACCTCGGAGCGCTGCGCGGCGGCGGCGGCGCGCTCCAGCAGTACCTGCAGGTCCAGGTCGGCGGGCGGCGGCTGGTCGCGGTCGAGCGCGCGCGCGACGCCGTCCAGCCACTGCTGCAGCTTGTCCACCTCCACCTCGGAGCGCTGCGCGGCGGCGGCGGCGCGCTCCAGCAGTACCTGCAGGTCCAGGTCGGCGGGCGGCGGCTGGTCGCGGTCGAGCGCGCGCGCGACGCCGTCCAGCCACTGCTGCAGCTTGTCCACCTCCACCTCGGAGCGCTGCGCGGCGGCGGCGGCGCGCTCCAGCAGGCGCACGCGCTGCTCCGCCTGCGCGCGCAGCCGCGACCAGCGCTCCGTCACGCTCGACACCTGCGCAGCGCATGGCGTCACGTCGGGACCTCACGTGGGCTAGTTTGCCCAGTATCGAATGCAAGTAACAACACATCCAAGTTCATCCAATCCAATCGAAACCCATCCAAATAATACATCCGAATATTTCTACATTAAGTTTTCAAGAAAACACAACTCAACCTCTGTGCGCTCCTACATAAATAACACTTCGACCAGCGAAGTCTCGAGAATGGGCAATCTTAGGTTATTGTAGATGCTAGACTTGACTGCCGTGATCACATAGATGCCATCAGCAGAAAAGCTCTAGGTTGGCAGGTTTTGTGATCAGGCAAACTAAATTCTTCAGGGATCCGGAAATACCAATTGTTTAGGTTAGTTCCGAGAATTTCTACTAGATGGCGCTGTGAGCGCGGCGACGATGTCTTAACACGCGCACGCGTAACATTCGTAATGTTCACTAAGGTTGACTTGTGAGTTTCAAATAAAAACTTTTTTTACAACTAGAGAGACTGTGTTTGTTTTTCCCTTCGGGGTTTTTGAAGGTTCTGTACACCTATTATTCTATTTAACTGTTACGTGAGATCTTTTGGCATATTGTAGCATAATCTGGAGTCCCTCATATGCAGTGCATATAAATCGTTTATAGAAAATTTAGAAACAATTCCTTTATCACCTCTCGTATGCAAATAATCTCTGCCGTGTCCTTTCGTCCTACAAGTCTAGACTTCGTCACTTTTTTTTTTCAAATCAACTATTTTTCTTTTTGTAAGAACAATGAGTGCAACATATCCTACTAATATTATAAACGCGAAAGTTTGTATGTATGGATGTTTGTTACTCTTTCACGCCAGAACGGCTGAACAGATCTGGATGAAATTTGGAACAGAGATAGATTATAGTCTAGAATAGCACATAGGATACTTTTTAACCGCGGGTGAAACCGCGGGGCGCAGCTAGTGTATGATATGAATCCGCTGACTCCGAACTAGTGGAAACTGTGTTTCGGTAGCCAGTGGCTCCCCCCTATAATATTGATTTCCTCCATTTCGCACACAGACGAAAAACAGCTGATATCGTGTTCTTGCACAAAATAATAACCGGTAAAGTCGGTCGACACGCCAGATATACTAGCAAAATGTAAATTTTAGATCTCTTTTTTTTTTTTTTTTTTTTTATGTAGAATAGGTCGGCGTTTGACCACCAACTCACCTGATGGTAAGCGACGTTGTGGTCTAAGATGGAGCACGACGACCTATAAGGTACTTATTCACTCTAGCCTTGAAGTATTGTAGAGTGAAGAAGTACAAAGACGGCAGTTGAGTGAGGCGCTACAAGTGCGCTACTGCTCAGACCCGTCTTCGGATCTCACGCCCGAGCAGCCGTCTTGTCAATCGGAAAACGTTCAGTCTCTCGAATCATAGAACCAATGATTGCCAATATTTACTTATGTATCGACAACAAGATTTGCAAAGATTTAGATATACATATTTCGGACTACACTTAGCGACATCAAAAATTGTTTTAAATCTGTTGAGAAATAAGTTTATTTGTTTAGCTTTTTAATCTATTATGCTTTTGCCAAGTAGGGAGAGTGTTCTCTCAATCAGTTTTATGCATGCAGTGTTTACATCAAGAAGATCGATACATTATTTTAAATTACTATAATACTGTTTAAATTTAACGGATATGTTTATATAACGGCCCGTATTGTGAAACTACTGTATAAAAAAAAGTAGACGCGCCGGCGGTGGCGATGCAGCGCCCGCAGTCGACTGGTCGGGAGACTGCCACGAGTCTGTGTCGAGTCGCGCGCGCAGACGTACCTCGGCCTGTATCCAGGCGGGCATGATGTGCGCGTGCGCGAGCGCGGCGCCCACGGCCTGGATGCGCGCGAGGCGCTCGGCGCTGCGGTTGGCCACGTAGGTCTCCAGCGCGCTGAGCTCGTGCGCCACCTCCTCCGCGTCGGCGGGCGCGTCGGGCGAGCGGCGCAGGCGCCGCGCCAGCCCCTCCAGCCACGCGCCCTCCTGCGTCAGCCACGCGCGCAGCTCGCCCGCCTCGTGCCACGCCTCCGCCAGCACCCTGCGCACGAGCACACCTCACTGCGCGCTCGCTGCGCGCTTCGCACATTTCTAGTATACTTAAGGCACCTTTGATCACCTGGGTGATCCGGGTGAACAAAGTTTACTAAGAATGCACTTAACGCACTCAGGTGATCAAACTGAGGTGCATTAAGTTTACTACGCGATAAATATTGAACGGGCTAAAAAATAACAGCTAACTGTTAGGTTCTAAACTAAAAAAAAAAGTATACACTAGTAAATGACGTAACTATCACGTACGCTAGTATCAAAAAGTTGGCGTGTCACTTTTTTTTCATGAAACAACTCTCTCTAGACATATAAGTACTCATAGCACTGCGGTCTCACAAAACACAGAATCTAGAAACACTGTATTTTAACTTGAAACATGGTTGTTAGGACAAACGGAGTATCGCGGGCCGCCTTCGCAGCCCACAGTACACATACACACATAGTAGCTCCAGCGAACTGTCAATGTTCGATCGTTGTCTAACAGTGTGTCAAGTTCTGCTCCTATTAATTTACTAAATAAAGCTGTTTAAGACTCGGTCATACCACGATTGTCTACTCACATACACGTTTACTTAAGCCGCTTCATTTTGAATTGAAATAAAATAAGATTCGCGCCTAGATTAATAATTTTTTGTCGTTTTTTTTTATTAATCGTAATAGGAACACAAATAAGAATGAGTTACTCGGTTAAACTTTAGAGAAATAATCTGGCTTTATAAAAATTGAAAAAAAAAAATGTGTGGCAATCGCTGAAAATTTAGAGACTACGCTGACAGTTTTTTAAGATAATATTTTTTGTTTTTGTTTTTTCAAAATGAGAATGATTTTCGAAACTCTACTTCGGTTAAACTGATTTTGGTTATTTTTTCTATCAGCTGTATTTTTTTGCATCCGATCATAACTATTCTTCACATCAAACTAGGCGCAAACAAAATACTCGTTTTCGTATATTTCGTGTAATAATACCGGGGCTCAATAGTGTCAAAACCGCGGTCGTTATTAAGAATGGTAGAGCGGGGCCCCGCGAGCCCGGCCCGCACTCACTTGTACCGCTCGTACACGGCGTGCATGACGCTGCTCCAGCGCGCGTTGACGTGCGTGACGCGCCGCACCAGCGCCGCCGCCTGCCGCGCCTCCGCCGCCAGCAGCAGGTCGTTACCTGCAGCAGAGCCGCCTACAGTGCGGGCGCCGCCTCGCCTCGCCCCGGGCCACTCCCAGGCGGACAGTTGATTCAATCAGGCGTTACTTTGCGGAACTTCATCTTCAAACTTGTTACTTGGACAATTAATTTTGAAATATTTAAATATTTTAAATTTCATTAAATTAGTTTTTTAAAAAATTTCAAAATTAAAAATAGAATAAAAGATTCATATTCCTCGATGTACTGAATGCGACGTTAAAGCGGAATCACACTAGATATTTATTTTTATTTATTTTATTTTTTTTATTTTATTTTATTTGGATGACCAAACAGCCTGGTTAGACGTAAAAACATACAGAAATATTAACAGTTAGGCCAAATACAGGTCACCACTTATAATAACAAGAATAGTGCTAGCGCGCAAAGGAAACATAACATTTATACTGGAAGATCAGAGATATTGTCCAAGTAACGAGTTCCCAGGTGGACGCCGAAAATGAAAAAGTAAACTGACTGGTCTCGATGAGCGTGCGGAACTCGGGCGTCTTCTCGTCGCAGGCGTCCTTGAGCCCCTGGAAGCGCGTCTTCATGCGGTAGAGCGCGGCGGAGTCCGTGATGGCGCACTCGGCCTCGGCGGGCAGGCGCCGCTCCACGGAGCCCAGCCAGGCGTCCAGGTCGTCGAGCGCGCGGAACACGGCGGCGGCGCGCTCGGCGGCGCGGCGCACGCGCTCGTTGTGCGCGCGCAGCGCCGCGCCGCCCGCGCCCAGCCGCGCGCGCAGCGCCGCCGCGCCGCCCAGCAGCGCGCGCCCCAGCGCCGACGAGCACTCCTCCGCGATCGCGCGCACGGAGCTCTCCACCCGGGACATCTTCTCCTCGTAGCTCGGTATCTCCTCGTCGTGTTTCTGCAATCGCCTACATTTTAGAGGTCGCGCACGAACCACTCGACGTGATGCGAGCGGAGGTCGAAGCCGCCGACCCCCAGCTGTGCGCGCTGTGCGCGGAACGCGGCACATTTCAGCTGCGTGGGTTCGTTTATTTGACGACGTGGGTTTACGTTTCCCCTGCCGCAGTCGGCACGATGTCGAATGTTAACCCACCGCTACGAACGACTGTAGTTTAGCACGATTATTATGCACAGTAGTGTAACGTGACGTGATCACATTTTTAAAAATATATATTTTTTTATTGGTTTGCAAACTGGCTGCAACAGCCCATTTCAATAAAAATACTGACACATACAAATATAACCATGTGGTTGAACAGCCTTCTAAGTGCAACACAGCATGTACACAAATATTACACTCAACATTATAAATAAACTAAAAATTAAAAAAATGTAGCTAGTACTAATGAAGGCTAAAACAAATAACTAATATTTAATAATTACAAATGTGAAAGTTGACTTGACTGATTCGATTTGACAAACATGTTTCTTTATTAAATATTTTTATATTATTATTAAGTGATATATATATCACTTAAGATTTGCTGATGATTTAGTCCTGCTGGAAGAAGACCCTAACAAATTGCAAGTCATGATAAAAACATTAGCCGAGAAAAGTAGTGAAGTCGAACTCGAAATGAATGCCAGCAAAACAAAACTGATGACTAACTCTACAGAGGTCAACATAGAAATTCAGGACAGAAGTCAACATAGGACAAATAATTACTCCACGTGATATGACGTCCAAGGAAATAAATAAAAGGATAGCTTGTGGCTGGAATAAACATTGGTCTCTTAAAGAAATCATGAAGAGTAAAGTACTAAGCATGCATATCAAAAAGAAGACTTTTAACATTTGTATTCTCCCCTGCATAACACATGGGTGTGAGACCTGGTCCCTTACAAAAAACCATAGAATGAGACTTGCGAAGTGTCAACGAGCAATGGAGAGAAGCATGCTAGAAGTTAAACTGAAAGACAAAATACCAAATTCAAATTTAAGAAAAAGAACAAAAGTTGCCGACATTCTTACTCGTATTGATCACCAAAAATGGGGATGGGCAGGCCACATGCTGCGCTGCAAGTTAAATAAATAGAGCAAGCTAGTCTCTCTATGGTACCCATGAGACAGCACAAGAAGACAGGGACAGCCAACAAGTTTTTTTTTTTTTTTTTCAAAAGAATAGGTCAACATTTGGCCATTAACTCGCCTGATGTAAAGCGACATTGTGGCGTAAGATGAAGCACGAAGTCCTAGTAGGTACTTAGATGGGATGACGACATTCGGCTGACTCTGGGGCCATACTGGACGAGAGTGGCAGACGACAGAACACAATGGAGACAATTGGAGGAGGCCTATGCCAAAAGGCACACCGAATTGAGGGACATTATCTAAAATTTAAAACTAAAATAGTGCAAATATGTTAAAACCCAAATATTCGGACAAAATGGCTATTGTATTGTATTGTATTGTATATTATTATTATTTATAAAGCGGTCCTCACATTGCTGTCGTGGAGCAGCCGGTCGAGCAGATCGGGCTCGCCGAGCGGTATGTCCTGGTGTTGCGCGAGGAACGCCTCCACCGTGTCGAGCCACGCGGACAGCTCCCCGGACTCCTCCTCCACCTGCTGCAGCTGCTGCAGCCCTGGGATCCGGGACAAACGTTCACGTCAAGAGGTGACCGAATAGTTCCGGTTGAATTTAATAAAGTTACGATACTTCGTTTCATAACATGCAATATACAGCTGAAGACTGTTTCTACGAGAAGCTAAACTTAGAGGAGTCATAAAACCTATCCGACGCAATAGTGAAAGGCAATCGATCCTACCAGATAAAATATTGTTCAAAAATGTCAAATCAGCTACCTCCCTTCTGATTCGAACAAGCAACAGATGATGGTGGAAGCAAACCTTGTCATACTCATAGTCAGGACTTATCATATCAGTATCTTAGCTTTGAAATGATAATGAAAAATGAAAATTATAAAACGAAAAAAAGGAATTTATTTAGGGTTTTTCAAGGATGTTTATACATTTATCATAACAGGGGTTCCAGACTTGTGAAGCATGTTCGAATTGACTGCATACTAATGAACAATAGAGAATTTTCAAATTCTTATTATTTTAGTCTTTGGTAATTCGGATAATAAAGCCCAAGGTTTTCATGGCTTTGGTCGAGATGTTCTCAATATGTTGTCTAAAGAGCAGTTTAGAAGAAGAGCCAAGATCGATAACTGGATCGGTTCTCATCAAAGACTCCCCATTAATTTTGTAACTATATGTGAATGTCCGGACAGATCTGCTAAAAGTTATGCCGCAGCATTTAGATATGTTGAGATCTGTCTAACTTATTCAACTTGCAATAGTCATGAAAGTTATCTAGGTCTAACTGCAGTATTTTTAAATCATGACTTTTGACGTTAAAAGTTAATGACTTTAAAAAATTTCATATCATTAGCGAAAAGAAGAAAATTGGAGTGACTACTGACTAATGTCATCAACAAAGATGACGAACAGCAGAGGCCCCAGAAAGGATCCTTGAGGTACACCAGATGGGATAAGCGATGGAGCCGACATTGGAAATTCTCTCTTTATAAAATTGAAGTGAATCGTCGTGCGAGGTTGATTTTCAAACGAGGTTAGAGCGACGGCGGCGGTACCTCTCTCGAGCTTGTCTCGCTTGTCTCGGAGCAGCGCCTGCGTGTCCTCGAGCCGCGCCAGCGGGTCGTCGTGCAGCGCGCGCAGGTCGGGCGCGCTGCCGGGCGGCTGCAGCGCGCGGCGCTCGGCCGCCGCCGCCGCGCACGCGGGCTGCAGCGCCGCCAGCTCGGCCTGCAGCGCGCGCAGCGCCGCCAGCGCCGCGCGCGCGCCCTCCGCCGAGCCCAGCAGCGCGTGCTCGCCCAGCGCGCGCGCCTGCAGCGCCTCCACGCGCGCCGCCACCGCGCGCCACGCCTCCTCGCGCTCCAGCGTCGGCTTCTTGTTCAGCGCCAGCTTCAGCTCCGCCTCGCGCGCGCCCAGCTCGCTGCGCACGCTCTCGAACTCCTCCAGCGCGCGCGACACGTCGCCCTGCGGGGAGGCGGCTCGATCCACGCGTGCTCGACGGGCCCGGCCTGCGGTCCGGGACCGCCGCGCGTCCCCCGCACGAAATGTAAAGAGGATTACCTCTTTACATTTCGTGCGCAGGTGGGCTGGACCGACACCGACGGCGGCGCGTGACGGGGACCGCAGCTATTTATTAAATTATTTTAAGAAAAATCACTAGCCAAAACATTCTCCGCTAAACTTGTAACATCTGAGATTGCAGATTTTAATTATTAGCGACGTTTGGTTAGCTGGCGACCAATTCAATAAATTGTGCAAGTGACTTCGACCTATTCGGTACGAGCATTAATTTGGCCAAGCACCGCTGCTTGAGCAGATCCTACTTTGCAGGTGTGCTACTGTGTAGTTAATAATTACTTAGCTTTGTAATTTGTTTTTGTGTTTTTGCGTTAGTTATTCTGTTTTGTTAGAACTTTGTGTTATCGTGCGTTCACATTAAAGTTTATAATTATAGTTGCCAAGATCACTAATCGTGAAAATCTATAATTAGCTCTCTGATGCTATAAGTTATTAGTTACAAGTTATTAGTTAGGCCCGTTTTGTGAACCAATAAAAAAAAAAAATTAATAAGATGTTTCAGCTGTTGATTTTCCTTAATAAAAATAAATAAATAACAAAAACAATTTCCAACGTAAACTAATCCCAGAGTCGATCGGTGACTACGCAGGAACATCACCAGCAAAACCGAGTCTGCGAACCGACCTGCAGGTCGTCCGGGCGGGGGGCGGGGGCGGGGCCGGTCTCCCGGAGCACGATGGCGCGCGCGCGGAGCTCGTCCCGGGCGGGCTCGAGGCGCCGCAGGTGGCGCAGCTTGTTGCGCAGGTGTATGAGCAGGTTGGTGGAGGCGCGCTCGGCGGCGGCGCGCGCGGCCCAGGCCTGCAGCGGGCGCAGCTCGGCGCGCAGCGCGGCGGCGGCGCGGCGCAGCGCGCGCGCAGACAGCGCCGCGCGCAGCCCGCGCGCGCGCGCCGCCAGCGCCTCCCAGCTGCGCTGCAGCACAGCGATGCTGTCCGCGTGCCGCGCCGCGTCCTCTGCCAGGACCGAACATACGCTTCATATATCATTATGTAACAACATTACATATAAATATATAATTATACTAGGATAGGATCGAGCTCCGGCAGTTTGATCTCGGCTACGGTTCACTATTCGATTATAAATCCTACTTAACATTATAAACGCGAAAATTTGTAAGAATGGATGGATGGATGGATGTTTGTTACTCTTTCACGCCAGAACGGCTAAAGAGATCTAGATGAAATTTGGCACGGAGATAAATTATAGTGTAGAATAGCACATAGGATAACCGCATTTTAACCGCGGGGCGCAGCTAGTAAAATGTAATAAATATTCGTGTTTGAGATCGATACACAGTCCGCCCCCGGTACCTTCGAGCCCGTCCTCCCGCGCCAGCCTGCGCTGTATCTCCTCCACGTTGGCGAAGTCTCCGCGCTGCACCTGCAGCTCACGCTCCACGCGCTCCAACGTCTCTTCTATTTTCGTGTCATCTTCGTTGTCGTTTTCTAATTCGTTTTCGCACTGCAAGTAAAATAATTACAACAGTTACACTATAGACATATATGAGAGCTGTGTCCACTCAACATTTAAATCGGTACTTCAATTGCATGCCATACTATCTCGAGCTAATTACCCCTTAGCTGGTCCAAATTGACCCCAACAACTTAATTTTTTTATAATAACTTCGCAGTCTATGTGCCTAGATTCTTGCGCATCTAGGTAATCTTATTACGTCACGTCACGTTTGAAGATTGGAACAGTTGTGCAGGAACGATTGCTGAGCCTTTATCTATAATTATCTTCAAATCTTTAAGTGACTTCTGAAAAATTATAATTTTTCAGAAGTCACTTGATACTGGTATGTTTCCGACGAAGTGGAAAGTAGCTCATATCACTCCAATACACAAAAATGGCGATCTATGTTGCGTTGCGTAGTTCGCTATAGTTCCGGTTTCAATTCTCTCAGGGCTTGGTAAATTACTTTAATCTTTGGTTGGCAAAAATATTTTTTGGCACGTTCCTCGACTACTTAATTCAAACCAGCAAGGGTTCCTGCCTTGCAGATCCACTTCCACTAATCTGATGAGTTATGTAACTGATATTATTGAAGTTCTTGGTGATTGCGGGGAATCTCATGCAATATATACTGATTTCAGCAAGGCCTTTGACCTTTTAGATCATGATTTGTTGCTGGTCTAATTACAGTGTCTAGGGATCCATGGTACTCTCCTACGATGGTTAAAGACCTATTTAAAAAGTCGATCTCAACTTGTACTTGCTAAAGGGTTTAGATCTTTGGTCACAGAGGTTCCT
This sequence comes from Peribatodes rhomboidaria, assembly GCA_911728515.1. Lineage (NCBI taxonomy): Eukaryota > Metazoa > Arthropoda > Insecta > Lepidoptera > Geometridae > Peribatodes > Peribatodes rhomboidaria. Next base: position 141,023 of record OU452184.1, on the reverse strand, counting down.
TCAGGCATACCCTAGGCTCTTCTCACTTGAGCCCTCTATTTCTTATTTTCATCAATTACTTGCCTAGCTTATTGAAAATTAACGTTAAGTATTCGCTAATGATCTTAAACTCTATAAGACGAACTGTGATTTAAAACAAGTTGAGGAGGTCCAGGCCAACATTGATACAATAAGTCAATGGTGTAGGCAAAATCGTATAATGTTGAATGCCTCCAAATGCTTTTTAGATTTTCTCGTAAGCACGTTCCTTTTTCGGCTTGTTACAAAATAGACAACATTATTTTCTTCAGTTTGAGACTTAGGCGTGGTTATTGAAAATAAGCTATGCTTTCGTGATCATATCGCTTACACTGTTAAGAAGGCGTTTAAAGTAGGCGAATTTGTCATCAGGCAAATAAAATCAAAAAAATTCGAAACGTAAGTCTCGTCATTCACCTATAGTCTGGTACATAGAATTTTAGATTATTGTAGTGTTGTTTGGAATCCATTGTATCAGGTGCACCCAGATAGGTTGTAATTTTAGGACAAGTTCAAGAAGAAGAAAAAGATGCAGAAGAACAGGATGAGTGATTTGTAGCCCTTCTGTCAGATTCTATGAGTTCAGAAGAAGTTTCTGATTTTTGTTATGTTAAGTACATACGTAAACGTTACAAAGAAGGTTTGTTATGTATTTTTGTGTGTAGTTTTATGTAATGAAGTAATGATGGCTCACTTCTCGTAGCGTGTCCTCGGCGTGCTCCGCCCAGTCCTCGAAGGCCTTGTACCCGAGCTGGAAGTCACCGGCGTCCTGCAATCGCGGCTTCTTGGCGAGCGCGGGCGCGGCCGCGGTGGCGGTGGCGGGCGCGGGCGCGGCCGCGGCAGCCGGCTCGCTCTCCTCCGGCTCCAGCTCGAAGCCCAGCTCCTTGATCTGCAACGACGCGGCGCTCCCGTCACTACTGGCGGCGGAACCGCACGGGAGTCGGGCAGAGGGGGATTCGAGGTTTTTTTTCCAAGTATTGAAGGCAACGGATCGATTCGAACGTTCCGTGCCGGCAGAGGCCGGGCAGGAGGTCGTGCGATAGACAAGGAGATGCGGGGGTACCCTGTGCGCCTGCACGTCGAGGATCATGTGCAGCGCGTCGAGCTTGTCCTGCAGGCGCTCGGCGCGCGCGGCGGCGGCGGGCGCGGCGGCGGCCCCGGCGAGCGCCGCCAGCCGCGCCGCCGCCGCCGCCGCCGCGCGCCGCGCCGCGCGCACCGCGCCCACGCGCGCCGCCACCGAGCCCAGCTCCGACACCGGGTTCGCCTCCATCTGCAACCAGCGCCCAAATTTTTGCTTCCAACTACGTAATGTTTACGTCCCGGTGGCTCCTTCGCAGAAGTGGAAGGCTCCAGACATTTTTGTCTTCTGAGTGATCGTTGTCCCCACACTTCTCCGTCGTCTCACTTAAAAGTTTAAACTATCGGTCACGGTTATATTGTTATTGGTACATTTGCTAAAAACTGTGACCTTATCTCTGTCCTTCGTCATATTTGGTACAACTGATTCGATACTGGAGGCTGACAATGTAGCAATCGAGTGTCTGCATTTCTTGGGACAATACATGCTGTCCTGCGTTAACCTAAAATTACAAATAAATTGATCGCTATAAAAAAATAGCAGCTCATCACTGTGACGGCAAACTACGTGAAACATGAACGCATTCGGGAGCGAGCGCGAGGACACGCGAGGCACCTCCTTGAGCTGCGTCTCCAGGTCGGCCAGCGCGCGCAGCAGCGCCGCGTGCTCGGCCTCCAGCGCCGCCGCCTCGTCCTGCAGCCGCGTGAGCCGCGCCAGCTGCTGCTGCGTCCACTGGCACGTGTGCGCCCAGCGCTCGCTCAGCGCGCGCAGCTGGTCCTCGATCTCCGCCACGCCTGCGGACACACGCGGGCCGGTCAGTCGGGGGCGGGCGGGCGGGCGGGCGGGCGGTCCTCCGGCGCGCACCCACCGTCCGCGCTGCCGTGCTGCTCGTCGTCCACCACGACCACGCAGTCCGCGAGCGCGTCCACGCGCGGCTGCTGCGCGCGCAGGTCCGCGTGCAGCGCGCGCACGCCGCGCAGCCGCGCCGCCAGCGCCGCGCCCTCCTCCGCCTCGCCCGCGCCCAGCCGCGACATGCGGTCCTCCGTCGCCGTCAGCCACTGCCTGCGACACAACCCGACTCATCACTCTATATTTTTTCAGTGCCAGAAATGAAATCGTCCGAGCCGAGAGCGTAGATGCCGTCAGATCGCTGCCGGTAAATTGAATATGTGCGCTGACCGGAAGAGGTCCAGGTGGTGGTGCTGCTCCCGCATGAGGTCGGCGTGCACCTGCGCCTGCGTGGCCATGGCCTGCGTGCGCAGCGCCTCCCAGCGCTGGTTCAGCAGCCGCACCTGCAACCGAGGCGGGCTGTAGAAGGGCGCGGCTCCCCGCGGGCGAGGCGGCGCGGGCGCGGCGACTCACCTGCAGGCGCACCTCCGCGGCCTCGTCGCGCGAGAGGCCGGCCTCGAGGATGAGGCGCGTGCCCTCCTCCAGCACGGCGCCGACGCGCGCCTGGTGGCCCGACAGCTCCAGCAGGAAGCGCTCGTGCGAGTGGAAGCGCTCCTTGACGCGCGCCAGCGAGCGCTCGCCGGCGGCCGCGGCCGGCTCGGCCTCGGCCGCGAGCCGCTCCTCGGCCTCGAGCAGCCAGGCGAGCACCTCCTCGAAGGCGGCGTAGTACCCGCCCAGCTCGGCCGAGCCCGTGGTGGCGGTGGACAGCGGCCGCGAGGCGGGCTCGGCGGCCGGCAGCTCGGCGGCCGGCGGCTCGCTGCCCAGCGGCGTGCCCGGCTCGCTGCCCGCCGCGGCCACGTCCTCGCCGCCGTGCGGCAGCGATTGGAACAGGCACATCAGATACATCATGATGGACTTCTTGTCCGGGTTGGGCGTGTTCACGTCTGCAAGGAGGGAGCGGGTGATGGGGTGTTGGCTGCTCCGCGAGCCCGGGCGGCGGCGGCACTAGGGTGCCGGGTGCCGGGTCCCGGGACGTCTCGCATCTCGAAGTCCAGGGACTTTTCGTAACTTTAGCTGTCTCGAGTCCCGGGACCTTCGGGTCGAGACTCGATAGACTGAGACAAGATTGTCGGAATTGTTATGTACTCATTATATTTTCAAATAATTGAAGGAGCCTAGCACTTTCTGTTTGTTTAATAAATAATTATTTGGTCTACTTCGTAACTACTGAGTACACAACACAATAAAAGCGTTTTCCGCACCGCGATCATACCGCCATATTGATTGTTCTGTGACGTTTAGATTATGATTGTGTCTGTCACTGTTAGTTGAGCCAGTCAGTCGTCAATTTCATTTACGATGTGAATGTGGTGTGGTGTTTCTTTTGCAACGGCAAAAAAAATCGACGACGCCCATAAATATCACGTAAGTTTAATAGGTCATGTTTATAAATGCTGTTTTCAAAGAATGCCTTATTCTTTTAATTTGGTCAAGTTAAAACTCGCAAACTACAGCGTTTGCCTTTTATTTTTTTTCGTAAAAACTTAGTAACTCATTGATTTAAAAAAAAAGGCTTACCTACCCCTCTTAAAAGAAAAACAAAAATCTTAAAAAATGTAGGTATGTAATTATAGACTGTCTAATGTCCCGGGAGTTTGAAACTGTCGGTAATTCCCAGTCCCCAGGCGGCACTCGGCACTCGGCACTCACCCTCGGGGTCGAGCAGGCGGTCGATGCCGAGGTGCGCGTGCGCCAGGCCGAAGGCGTGCTCGAGGCGCGCGGCGGGCGGGCGCGCCGCCACGCTCGCGTACTCGAACAGCTGCGGCCGCCAGCGGTGCAGCAGCGCGTTGAACGCGAGCCCGTCCGCCCACGAGGTGGTGAAGTCGCGCACGCGCACGCCGTAGTCGCGCGTCTGCGCGCGGCACCACGCCAGCAGCGTCTTCTCCAGCGACGTGTGCTGTAGCGAGGACATCAGCTCGCGCAGGTGGTACTGCACCTGCCAGTGCACGATGATGCTCCACACTAGACCTGCGCGCACGCACGGAGAGAGTTAGGGGGCGCGAAGCTCGCGTGACTTCACGCGTCCACTGGTGAGGTGCTACGTACCGAGTATGAGCTTGGGGTTGCCGTCGACTATGTCGTTGCTGGAGATGTTGACGAGTTTCACGCCGTTGTCCTCGAGCACAGCCAGCGCTGTGTTCACATTGTTGATGTGGTGCACGCGCATGCGCCCGCGCTCGCGTTTCTACATAGCACACACACCACAATATATTAACATACAAAATACTTCCTGTGTTATCGATTACATTTTGTTAGTTTTATTGCTAGATGCAGTGAGGAAAGGTGTACCAAAGTTGAGACACGGTCCTGGCAAAGACAAGATAAGCAGATCGGTGGTTTTCTAGCCGTGAGATCACTCGACGATGTCATCACTATCGCTGATCGAACGAGCGATCTTATTTTGTAAATAGATCTAGTAATAATCGATAAGCTCATGACAATAACAAACGGCATAGTTCGAGAAGAACACAATAAGACAGCAGATAGTCAATGTTCATTCGTGTATTCTTACATAATGTTGCGCGGTGAGTATCTCGAGTAGAGAAAGCAGGATCTCTCCGTCGCGCAGATCCTGGAACAGATCCTGCACCAGCGGCTTGTCGTTCTGCAACACGATATATAACAACAGTGTAGTCGCCCCGGAAACCATCACTTGCGAAACAAGAGCTTCATTCTAGAACCTTGTACGAATTATCTAAAACTAGTCATCATTGAAACGGTCATCCGCCGCTCAATTTCGAATCAAATGTGCAATTAGCAGCGTGCTGAAGTTCACTAGCAGACGTTGCCCCCAATTGGTCTATAATCCTTTATAATCTGTACCTAAATAGAGCATGTAAATTGTTCCATTTAGAAGCAGCGACTGGCTCGCTGCTCTGCACGCGCATGACTCGGCGTCTAATTAGCCGGCTAATTACTGAGCACGCAGCACTGCCGGCTTTTTTCTATACTACAACGATACTCTCGACAATGGACAAGGTCGCTCAGCAACAGTACTTCGCCGCACAAAACTGATCACTAATACTTACTTTCACCAATTGTGAGTTGATCCATTTCGCGAAGGTTTTCTTTTGGACGTCCTCCCGCTCGTCTGCAACCAAACAAACGAAAGCGTGAGTGTGCCGTACACCAGTACCATCGATAGCAGAGGCGAGCTTGCCGCCATACACAGCCGGATTCCGATCTAACGGCTAATTATGTATTTGCATGGTATTAGAAAATAAAAACCGCAGACATATCCGTAAATATTCCGTTTCGACGTATCCATAAATAGCAGAGTCAATGATGCAGCCAGTCTTGAATTCCAATTGACATTTGCTTGCAATATAGGAGACGCGGGAAGGCGATCGCGATGCATAGAGCGCTCACAATGTTCACTTTCTCCGTCGAGCGAACACAAGAACGCCTTGCAAGTCTTCAGGAGCGTTATCATTACGTTCGTATTAAAAGAAGACATGTAGCCTAGAAACGTTATGAGTGATAAGTTCACCGAGTGATCTCGTCTGATCCCACTCAATGTAAATACTGATCGGTTCGAGTGGAGCGACGCAGGACACGGAACGTCCCGTTGATTCGCATCAGTAAGCAATATTGTCTCGCTGTTTAATCTTGCATAATCTCAGCTAAGTGGACTCGCCAGACGACCTTCGCTCGATATGCGCATACTTTATGGCGTAACCATCTCACCGGAAAGCCATGTCACGAACAATATGGTGAATGAGTACTCATGCGTTGTTTCGACATTAAAAATAGGAGATTTCAAATATATTTCAAAGACCATGTTAGGAGACGAATCTTGTGGAGTCCGTGTAGGAGACAAAAGGCGGGGATTGTTTACAATTACAATTTAGAGTGCGCAGATGTTTATTGAAGCCGCCGTAGTTTGGCGCTCCGACAGCGGCGGACGGGGCAAGGCCAAGTTTTTGCGCAACTTATTCGCGAATCAAGCACCGCATTTTTCTGTGTTCGTCGAATGCGTCCTCTTATTGGGACTGATATTTTTTTTTGTTTTACGTTATTTGAAATAGTTTATAAGAAACTGCTCCCAGCCATGCCGAGCGAGCTACTTACTCAAACTGCTAGACAATGGAAAAGCAGAGCAAGGTTTCCGTGAATTTGGGAATACGTTTGAGAATTATTATTTGAAAGAAATTTAACATTCTAATTTAATGATACACTATTTCTACTGATCTATACTTGGTGACCTCAAACTAAACGACCTTACTAATGATTATGACTACATACGTTTGCTCTGAGATCATAGAATCCAAATAGGTAAGTTACGTTCATCATTCTACAAATAACTAAATACGACGTTGGTTTCTTGGTACTGCATCTGTAATAATGTTTTTAATTTTGTGAAAAAAGGTCGTTTTGTGAATACGTTTCAGGGAACTTAATAGCTAAGTGTCAGAGAGGCGTGTGTGTCATTCGTTTATGCTAATTGTGTAATGATCCGGTTGTGTGGAGTTCAGGCGCAGGTGTAGCGCGCTGGGTAACGAGTGCTGCCGCGGCGCTTAGCGCTTCCTTCCTCCGGCGCCCCCGCCGGCGCCCCGCGGGGAGCGTGCCCGCGCCTCGCATACAGATGAGCCCGCGTACTACTACGGCCGCTGGAGTACTCGGCTGCACTGTTTACACCCTATATTATATATACACTATATTTATTTAAGAGATCTGAGTTTCGACCTACATTCGCAAACGTTAGAGGTTTTAGAGCACAGGAACTGAGATATAGCATTCCCATTGGCTATAGATTGGTTACAGTTCAAGGTTACGTCTTGTGCGTCTAGCAAAAACCAAATGAAAATAAACTCTATAGAAGTTTTAACCATTGCGTGGTACACTTCTTCTGGCGTACGGAATCTATACATGGGGTAACCCGTGATTTGTTTACTCAACACGCGACCTACAGTCCGTAAGCTCCTCTCGCCCGATCATCATGCCCTTATATAAACATACATATTCACAAAATACAGCACACTGCGTCTGTTATAGTCTCGAAATATAAGCAACGACAACGACTCGTTGCTCTACCGCTGCATTCTCGTAGGTAGAGAGAGGGTTTAAGCTTCTTTACAGTAGTGAATTTAATCAGTCATACGAGTTTATAAATCTCTGGTCTACTGTAAGTCATTATTGAAAAGCATTTCCTAAGTAGCGCTCACAGCGGCTCGACTAGGTGTTCGTATGGAAACGTATATAAGCGTAAACGTAAGCGTATGGAACCCACAAGAAGAAGTATGCACTGGTTCTTGAAAAAGTGCAGAAAGCATTCTTGTGTTCTTTGTACAAGCGGTTGTATGGTTACTATCCCTACAAGTACCCAACCAACTTTCTCTTAGGCTGCCTCGGTTACAACTCTCTTAAAGTGCGGCGAGAGAAAAACCAAATGTTGGTGATGTGCAAGATACTCCGAGGGAAAATTGATGCACCTAACCTAAGCAATGAGCTGGCGCGGCTGGATGTCCCCGACCTCAGCAACTGTCCCCGTCGTAAATGCTATCGGCTGTTCTCGGTCCCGCCCTGCCGGACTATTGCACGCGCTACTTCTCCTATCCCGCAAGTTCTCGCCGCGTTTAACTCTCTCTTGACCATGAACCCTGATTGTGATCTGTTTGTTGATGAATGGAAGGGTATTCTGTCGGCGTGTCTCATGCAGGTACTGTGAGAAGAGGGCGTGCGATTTTACAGTACTTAGGTATAATTTTATTTTTATAGGTAGGTACTTAATTTTATTGATTTTGACACATAATTTATTTTGACATTTAACTTATTAACCTATTTTTGATTTTAACTTATTACCGTATAGTCCAGTCGCAGTAGCAGACATAAAATTAGCCTAAAACAGAAAAAAAATCCGGGGAGCATTTTTTTTTTAAACGTCGGCGGTGGGGCGGTGTTTGGAAGTATAAATCTCGATTTTTTAACTAATACCGGTAAATGGTTCGCCGTCATCTCGTTTTAAAGTTCATTTTTTTTTGTTTTTCTGAATTAACTCGTTAATTTTCAACTTTAGAGCAAAAATGGCATTATCCGAAGTTGTTGGAAATTTAATATCTCACAAGTAATTACTAACAAACTAATGTAATTTGCATGTTGCCGTTTTAGTTATTAAACAATTCGTAGCCGATCACCGATGTTAAGCAACGGACGACACGGCCAGTCCTATAGACATTACACATTATTACATTATTAGGTTGGCATTTACAACGGAGTGCTACCGTGGCTCGGATGACACATTAAATTGTAGGCCCCGGTTGTTTGTTCTATGACAATAGTCATGACATGTCAGAGGCCATCGGGCGGCCTAGAAACTGACATCAGGCCTATAGCCACTCGGCCTATACAAACTTGCTTGCTTGCTTTATTCCCTAATAAGGTAATGAAAAGAACATCACGAACGTCCTTAACTATTTGACTCTCCCACATCTCAAATTATAGTTGAACTGAAGGTTTTCTGGTTTCATGTTCTGTAAACACCAAAATGAAGATGGAAGCTAGTGGCGCCTGCATTAGGTATGCACTCGATTATGTACGGTAGCGTCCCACGGAACACTTCCTCTGAGGAACTAGAGTCGTGGAGACGCAGTGGGCGGCCCTCTTTAGTCGCGTGTTTACGTAACTTGTACTAGAAAGTCACCTTATACGACTTGGACGTCATGTGCTTCGTTGTTAACATAATAATCCGTGCTACCTACTTTAGGGGCCTTACCACAAACTTTTACAAAAACATCATTGCGCAGGAACGTTTTGTTTCATTCTTTAATAAGTATTGTTTTGAACCATACCATCAGCATTGAAAACAACAATGTTTCATAACGTTTTTACTCCTGCTATAGTGATGTGAAAGAATGTACGATACAAGTGCTTATCGTGTACTCTGTAGTATTTTTGCATTTCGAACTGTCATTTGCAGTTACTATCTCCTTTAAAAAACTAAATCCAGTATTATGGAGTATAGCGTTGCCAGATGTACGATTTCAATAGTAATTATACGACTTTTCGTCCGTTTTACTATTGTACGATCGCATAGCCAAATCGTACCTACTACATACAGGTACAGGTACTAGATTATACTTTGATTATTTGTTTAAACCCTTTGCGCTGGCTATTTCTAGACAGTGTAGTGTCAAACTAACGTTACTGTAATAGTTGACAGCTACTTTGCTTTAGGTATTCTTGTTGCAAGTAAAAACACTACGATTTCTTTTTTATTTCCTTCCCCCAAAGAATATTTGTTTTCCTCACCGGCGTACAATCTCTCTTAAAAAACATCTGGCGACATTTGGTTGTGTGAACAATGTCAAAAACGTATTTTTGTAAAATATCAGTATGTTTGTCATTACATTATATATTATTTTTTTAAATCTATGATGAAGATGATGATAAATGAAATAAATCCCCTTCCCTTCCCCACTTTCAGTAAAACAGTGAAAATTATTGTGGTGTTAACTGAATTTGATGCTTAGAGTAATTGGTCCCAGCGGCCGCTGCGGGCTTTAATAGGAGTCTGCAGGCGGAGGCTCACTCTAGAAAAACAAACGCTTTAATAGGAGTCTGCAGGCGGAGGCTCACTCAAGAAAAAACAAACGCTTTAGAAGGAGCGGACTTAGCCATAAAAAAACCATATCAAACAGGGTTGAAATTGATTCTGGAGCCCGTCCGGAGATGTCCTTCGTAGTACGGAGCTTCTATTATCTGCCTCGAGAAACTCGAAAATTTCCAAATCACCGGCCGTCTTGCTAAATATTATACGAATAGAACCTGGGTAACACAGCAAAAACTCACTTAGAAATAGGAAACGTTACACGGAGAGCAACTTTTTAGCAATTGTTGAAATTTGTAACTGCTATTTTGACAGCTCGGCAGGAATACTTTAGAGGTCGTGGTACGGTTTTCCTTGGATTGAATGAACGCAATCAAGTGACGTCATCAAAACTGCTAAACGATATCAAAACTTAACAGGAATACTTTTAGGGTCATGGTACGAAATTACGTAGTAAGGCTTAATTATTGATGATTTAAGAGCTGTGGTACGCCGCCAGTACCTCTTTACGGAAAAGATGCTAATGTGTTTTAAAATACGCAATCTTGATAGATATGAAGGTGAATGAAAAGTTCACCAACAATCCGGTCTCAACTGCATTTCGCTTAATATAAAGTACTAGCTGCGCCCCGCGGTTTCACCCGCGGTTAAAAAGTATCCTATGTGCTATTCTAGACTATAATCTATCTCTGTGCCAAATTTCATCCAGATCTGTTCAGCCGTTCAGGCGTGAAAGAGTAACAAACATCCATACATCCATTCTTACAAACTTTCGCGTTTATAATATTAGTAGGATTATCACCAGAGAGGATAGCAACAATTAATGCAATGTCAGTGTAATCTTAATTGATCGCAATTACAACGCATTACGCATTAAATTGTCGCATCGCGTAACACAATTCTTTTTTTTATGTCGATGCATCGCGTGGAGATAAAACCTGAATAAACTTTGTCAAAAAATGAGAGACCTGTAGGGCAAGAATGTGGGCAAGAATCATGTAACATAAATATTGAGCTGCGACTTGTAATTATTTGGTATTATCAATACATGACTTGTGTTTGAATCGACCGGTAGCGTGTCAGACGGCGGCGCGGCTCCATGGCACGGGCTGCCGACAGGGAGCCGGGGGTTGTCAGTGTTATTCGTTCTGAGCCGGGGGCGCGCCAGCTCATGCCACGCGCCCGATGGTGCGCGGAAATACAGACACATTCCAAAGTAATTACTCCAGCGAACGATTTCTCTCGAACACACTCGCCCCACAAACACGTGCAATAGAACGCGCAGTGTTTTGCAAGTGGTGCAAGCACCCTGTCTCTGGTCCAAGCACTGTATAGGTACGTACACTATGTACTGGTTTCCGACTGGTAAATAATAATATATAAAGCATAGCTTAAAAAACCAACTTCCCGTCATCCATGTAAACAATTTTTAGACTTTTGTTGATGTTTTCACGATTTCGATAAAATTTATAGGGAATTTATTTATATATATATTTTGTTTTTATCTCTGAAGTAGGTAAGTATGTCTCTACCAATCGAAAAAATAATCATTCAAATTGATTCATAATTGGCGGAATAAACGCTTAATAATATATGTAGTCCCCGAGACGGGCTTTTAAAGGTTCTGGTACCTACTTTGTTCTGATAACTTTTAACAGTTTTTATTGCTGTTCAATTATTTTTAACACCGTTCTACTTGTTTTAATATTTTTAAACATTTAATACCGCTCTTACTAATCGTACATACGATACATACAAAAAAAACATACAGTCGAATTGGGAACTCCTCTTTTTTTGAAGTCTGTTAAAATGTACGAAAACCAAAAATGGTCCGACCGAGCCAGGACAGTACTAAAACCGATTTCGATGATGGAGCTTGGTAAAGTACCTAAATGGGCGTCAATGACTTCAGAGTTTCCTGTCCTCATATAGCCTAACGAGAAGGAAGTTGTAGAAGTGGATATTTTATTCTTTAGCTCCATAGCTATAACACATAACTCCAGCAGCACGCACGCAAGCAACGAGCGCGCGTCGCCGCACTGCGCCGGGATGTCCGCGCGCTGTCGTCGCGAACGTGCGCGTATCCACATAACCGACGATGCATCGCACGGGTGCATGCATGAATAATGCACTTTTTACAATTTGTTACTACGAGTATCTTGATTTGTCTACAGCTCTTCGAGTAGCTTTCTTCAATCTTGTCATTGCAGAAATTGCACAAATGTTTAGGTTACCTACATGTGAACCACAAATTTAATTTGTGTGTGAACATTTTGATGCTTTGCGGATAAAAAGTAGCACGCCTCGAGAACAGACACCGAGGCATACATTTACTTGGAGAGAAACCCGCGAGACTGCGCCTGCTAAGGAAACTAGACGACGCGCGTCGCCGCGACCTGTGCAGCTCGACTCACGAGTAGTGACCACACTACACGTCGAAAAGCAGCACGTTAGGCACATGCTGCTTTTCGACGTGGACGTTTACGTTTGGCTAACATTTATGCAAGCAGTGGATGTAATCGGGACCTCCGACCACCGACTCTTTGCTGGTGCTGTAAGCTACGGTGAAGAATGTCAAGGTAGTACCTACTGGTATTGTGCGACTATCCATCGAGCGCAGGACAGTAAGACGGACGAATATGGAGTCGGCCAGTTAGGATACTATGAATAGCAATGCGAAGGTCGACCTGTATGTCCTGGCTCGCTCGTCGCTGTCCTGGAGTGAAACGCTTCGTGTTTTAAATGACTTGCTCGCTACCTACTGAAGCACAAGCATGGTGCAAAGCAACCTATCTGGTTACGACGACGCTTAAAAAAATGTCTTCCTTGCGACAAATCTCGTGGGTGTGCCTTCCTATCACGCTCTTTGAGAAGTATCTATTATGAAGCAGGTCACCAGTAACAAACGCGCAATTGACTCATACACTCGAAATAATATGAGCAGAATATAAAATTAACTAATACAAATTGGATGGTCTAGTTGTGAGAGCGTCGCGTCGGCGGCGCATGTAATGTCACGAGCTATCTTAGGGTTCGCTCAGAGTATAGGACACACTCGGACTAGACAGTGCAAGTGCAACGGGTAGATCCCGCGCCCGCGGTATACAATACTTAACAATAGCATGTAGCCGGTGGCCGGTCGCGGCTGCGTATGAATGAGCCAGTGCGATGACATCACCGCGCCGACATCAACAGCCTGCTCGAAACCGGGCCAAAGGTCACCGCGGGTCATGGGGATCGTCGGATTTGACACTCTTACTTTCAAACAATAGGTTTTATAGAATTGATAACAATAATCGTGAATGATTATCCAAGTTTGGTCGTGGCCGCATGTAAAGCATCAAAATCCAACCCGTCTCGCTTCGCTGTCTTCCGTGAGAAACGAGCAAAAGGTTTGCAATGCAAGTCGGATTAAGAGAGAGCGATTTTTTCCTCGTTTAGGTTAGTGAATGTGTAGTGCAGCCACCACCACCGAATATGTGTTAATTCGATGACAACATTACGGTCATATACAGTCGAATAGAGCTGGCATAATTTGGGGACAGGCGAGTTCGGTCGCAGTCGCTCGCTAAGCACCAATAGACGTAGGTAACAACTCGGCCTACCACGGACTGCGCAGATACATGACGTGACGCCTTTATTAATTATCATTCATTGAGCGACAGTAGGTTAGTGCAGCCGCTGCTAGTCGAATTGATTCGCATTCCAACATGTTGACATTCGGAGGGGGTCAAACAGTGGGCGGGCAGCGTCGTTGAGCAACCGCTGCAGCCACCTGCCGCCGGCCACACGACACCATGATCCGTTGAGTCAACGAAAAGCCACGGTCACCCGAGATTGATGTGCTGGACCACTTTTACTTGCCGCTACGTGAAACAAGCGAGCCATAGCTTACCTCCCCGTGTGGATTCGTACTGCTCGTACACGTCGGTCAAAAGTCAAAACACATCTAATAAATGATTTCATTTCAGTTTGTTGCTGAGTGGCGTATTCTTGAGTTAACCAATTTGTCTCAGTTATCACTCTCTCTTTACTCAATCACATTTTGGTAAGTTTAGATCACAACTACCTACGTTCTCACATGGACCTACCTATAGAGGGTAATTTACGAGGCGAACATTATGCTCGCATCTACTTCGCACACTGACTTCTTACCGATTAACCGATTAATAGAATGAATAACTTGAATAAGTTCCTCTGCTTTGAAAGCTAATAATGATTTATAAGTAGGTAGTTATCTATTCGATAGCTTGATCCGATCGCGTGCGCGTGCGCATACCGACAGCTGATGGTGCGCCTTCATTGAGATTTATGATACGGGTCCCGCGCGCGAAAGAGTGGACCTTATTCTAGAGATAAAGGACATTTATGGCAACATCATTTTGTTATTTTTAAACCTTTTTAAAAAACAACTTATTGAGCCTTGCATATTAACTAGGCAGCTACAAATAAACTAGCCTTCCACTATCCAGTACAAACCATTAATTTTTCTGGATATAGAGCCTTTGATTAGATTTGTAAGAGTTAATCTAAGCAGGGTATAAGTTATGCTCCTGCCAAAATTCATCCAGACCTATTCAGCCACTACAGAGTTGTGTGAGAACAAATATACATAAACTTTAGCATAAGAGGCATAAGTACATAATGTTATAACGTTAGTGTAATGCAAATGACTAACATAATTGTACTTATGTAACTTGGCTGCCAAGTTGGAAGTGAAACCAGTTCCATAAGGAAGAATATGATCTGCTGAAATGTAAGCTCAGATAAGATTTCATTCAGCTTTCTTCAACACAATTGGAGCATGACAGACACACATGCAGCCGCTACCACCTGCCCACATCCTACTCTAAATACAATAGATTTATCATACTTGCATAATCAATCAATATTTAAAATTGTTACTTGAACTAATATCTAGTGTAATTCCGCTTTAACGTTGCATTAAGTACATCAAGGAATATGAATTTTCTATTCTATTCTTAATTTTAAAAAAAAAATTAAAATTAATTTAATGACATTTACTAGAAAACTTCATACAAATTGATATTTGAATCTAATTTAAACATAAAGTGTCATGTTCCCAAAATATTTAGAGAAGTAAAAATAGCCATATGAGAACAATCACAGTTATTAAAAATGCATTATAGGAACACAATGGAATGCAATACAAATGCAATGATGAACATGATGGAATGATTTACATGTAATTACTTCATTTTAAATTATTTTCATGGTGTTCATAAATATTGCAATCTTTACTTCCAAACATGTCATGGAGAGTGTGACACTTTAGGATACTTTATACTTGAGATTTTTTGTTTATTTGTATGACTGTCCTCTACCAATATAATGTACTATTTTCATCAAGTGTGTTAACATTGATTGTGGCTGTTATGCCACAAAGGTTCTAAGCCCTAACAATGCTACGGGGTTTTAACTCGCCAAGTGCCTTACACACACCATGTGTGCTTAAGGAATGACATGCCAAAAGCAACTTGAATCTTTCATTAATTTATAAGGTCTATTTTTTTTTTTTTAAACTTAATGTTATTTTCCGGATGTGTGATAAGCAACGCTGCATTGCATATGGGATATTTGATTTTTGGAAATTGGATTTTGCTCATCAATAGGTTTCCATTGTACTACGGAAACGGACTTATCTAGAAACCTGACAAATTGTCGCTATAAAATTGTTTTATTCTAACCTTTGTTAGTAGGTAGTTCGGCAAATTAGTGAACAGTGCAACTTCTTTTTATTTTCCTTGTAAATTGACTATTATCAGACAAAAAGTATTTTAGAATGGTTATACTAAGTTTTTTTTTGAATATGTAAATAAAGAAATTTGAATGAAACCATACCTATTGTAGTTTTTAAACTTTGGTCTCCTTACTTTTAGTGTGCTACTTGTTTTTGTAGTTCCTAAGAATATCAGCTATGACATACAGACAGACATCTAAGTATCAGAAAGTTTTTTCATAGGTTTTTTTGTGCAGAGCCAGTAAAATTGTATCCACTGAACTAACTAACTAAACATTAATTAATAAATTGATAAATATTTTAGATTTATAATTATGCAAATAGAAGATCATGAAAGGTCAGGGCCAGATCTTTTTATAACTTTTAATTACATCTAAAGGATGCATGTTTTGTTGATTTAATAGATGAAAGAGTGATTAGTCGAGTTAAAGTAAAGAGACGAATGGAATGTAAGGCATCTAATCAGAGTGCCGATGGATAATCTCTAGCTAGAGAGGCACGCCACTTTATCAGCAAGAGTACACAACGCCGCGCCGAACTGATAAGATACCGCGAGCATCCACCGCGGAGCAGCCGCGGCAGCCAGTCCCGCCGTCGTCGCCCGTACTCACTCACCCACGAAACTCGAATCCATCGTCTGCGATGAAGCTTTTTCAGTCGACATCATTGAATGATAAAGTTTTTCTGAGACATCCCAGCGTGCACGCACCGCCGCTCCCAAATCCAAACTTTGGACAAACTTTTCAAAACAAGGTTCGAGAAGCACTCCGGTGGCAAATGCCGCGGTCAGGCAGTTCAACTAATACACTAAACTTTTCTCTCACTTTCACAGTGATCACATTCACACACAAGACGAATTAAAGATCACAAAATAACTTTAAAAAGTAAAGAAAACATTTTGAAAGGACACGGCAGAACTTCGCTTCCGAAAACTACGAAGTGAATGAACAAAAGATAGAACTATGAATGAACATTCGAACCTTTAGTGTTTTTGAATGAATTAATGAACGACATTAGATGATATTCATTGACAGTGACAGTAATGTGGCAGTATTGCCATTCAAAACAAAATTACTTCCAAAAATTTTTACATTTTTGGAAATTTTTGGTACATAATATTCTCGTCTAAGAAGTACTCAAACTCTCAGATACACCATTTAATTTTCTGCCCGCCTGCCCCCATTTTGTAGCGTGAGATGTTATCTTGGTCACTCTCATCCTATGACTTTTCAAACGATAGAGACAATGACCAAAAAATATCTCAACTGATAAAAATAGGGCTTCTGTACAAACTTGTACTAAGAGTACAGACAACATAAACGAGAATTCGTGAAAACTGACCTCGGTTGTTTTTTTTTCAATTAACTCGTCGATCACGAAGACCTCTCGGCTCTGATAATAAGTTCACAATCCCTCATCTGATTAGGAATAGCAGTAAACTTAGTGTGAGTTAGGAAATATTTAAAACAAAAACGCTCATAATTCTTCTATTAATTATTTAATAAGTTTCATTTAAAAGTAAACTTTTGAAAATTACCTAACGTATCATTTTGACAATTCTTTAGTCCGTCTACAGCTGCTACATTATAGCTACAAACGGCTTTTGCTGCTGGGCACTTTTCCAACTTGTCACCCATACAATTATTGTACTACTATTTTAAATTCTACTCTCCATACCTTAATTAGGGTTATTAAAACATAAAAATATTGCACTAAAAGCTGCCCAACAGTATTGTTTTGATCACGTACGTTATACTCGTCTTTATTTCACGTAATTCTTTGCAGTATTATGTAACAAATGATCGTGAGAAGTTTTGACATTCATATCGTCCCGCCTTTCCTTCGAGGGGGCTGGCAGAGGTGTCATACAACACCCAAATTTTGCGGGACGATATTCAGTCCCAAATATGACAGGGGCGAGCCTGTCACTATACACCGGGCTTCAGTCATATAGCAGATGACATACAATACGCACATATGTTCACACAATGAACAGATTGGTGCGTACCGTCGCCTGGGTTCGAACCCGCTCCCTCTGGCTGGAGAGGTGGGCCTGCTCCCAACTAGGCTGCCATCGCTATGAAAAGTTTTGAGTACTTTTTAAATATCTAAGATACGCGCTTGGCGCGTGACGTCAGACGTACTTTCGCTCCGTTTCGCTCGTGCTCCGCCACCCGCGCTATAATCAAACTCATTGAGGTCATGATATAATATTAGGTCCTTACGTATGAAATTGGCGTTTTGTCGTACTGATCAATTTGATCTGAAATATCTCCTCTTTGGTTAAGAATTCGAAATTCAAATTAATAAATTCATTTAGCTGGTTTTTTTTTCTTTGGAATACAGTCATTAATTTGTTATTTTCCTCATTATTTTTTCTTTGGCGTCGCTTATTACCGCGCAATGGAAAACATGAAATATCGGTATATTTACGAGTACGAGTTCTACCGTGGCACCAGTGCTGCAGAAACAGCTCGAAGAATTAATGATGTGTACGGCGCTGGTGTCGCTAAAGATAGCATGGTACGTTTTTGGTTTCAACGTTTTCGTTCTGGAAATTTCGACCTTAAGAACCAACCCCGTGGACGGCCGGAGATCAAAGTGAAAAACGAAGAATTAAAGGCTATTGTGGAAGCGGATCCATCACAAAGCACTTCAGAGATAGCAGCAGGCTTCGGGGTAAGTGACAAAACTGTATTAATCCACTTGAAGCAAATCGGGAAAGTAAAAAAACTCGAACGATGGGTACCTCATGAATTGAGTGAATCGAACTTGCAAACACGGGTCGCCTGTTGTGTTACTTTGCTCAACCGACACAATAATGAAGGGATTTTAAATCGAATCATTACTTGTGATGAAAAGTGGATATTGTACGATAATCGAAAGCGCTCATCGCAATGGCTGAACCCTGGAGACCCAGCCAAATCCTGCCCTAAACGAAAATTGACTCAGAAAAAGTTACTTGTAAGTGTTTGGTGGACTAGCGCCGGTGTCGTTCACTACAGCTTTCTTAAATCTGGCCAAACGATTACGGCAGATATCTATTGTCAGCAACTGCAAACCATGAAGGAAGAACTAGCTGTTAAACAACCGAGATTGGTCAATCGCTCTAGGCCACTGCTGCTTCACGACAACGCAAGACCACACACTGCACAACAAACAACCACTAAGTTAGCTGAGCTACAATTGTAATGTCTGCGACATCCACCGTACTCCCCGGACCTTGCTCCAACAGATTACCATTTCTTCCGGAATTTGGACAACTTCTTACAAGGAAAAAAATTCCACTCCGATGCAGCAGTCCAAACCGCCTTCAAAGAGTTTATTGATTCTCGCCCCCATGGTTTTTATAGTAAAGGGATCAATGAACTACCCATAAGATGGCAAAAGTGCATAGATAACAACGGTGCATACTTTGATTAACTAAATATATTTTACAAAAAAAAAAAACGACTTTTTATTCCTCCCGTACAAAACGCCAATTTCATACGTAAGGACCAATTTACTCCGCCAGGTAAAGCATTCAGGAACACGTAGTGACGTCAATCGATGCTTAAGCAAGAAATAATTCATTTACAACAAGTCCGAAAGAGACGATGACGATGACGTCATTATGTGTTTGCTAGACGCTAATCAATCTAGATTTACTTCACTTATAATCAACATTCCTATTTTTTGTTAGTAGTATTAGTTAGTAGTTCAAAGTCGTAGGTAGATAATAATTATGCAGTTTAGTACGGATCATTATATTTTTTCAAATATCGCGTATTGACCTAGGTCAGTAGTAGGTTAAGTTAGATACCACTTTAGGTTTTCTCCCCCGAGGGTTCTCCGCCTTGGAGTGGCGGGGGGGCTCAGTAGCCGTGGCTTCGGCAACCACGGTGAAGCCAAGAGGAATCCGATGTGCGGCCACTTCTTGCGGCTTTTAGCCCAAAGCCCACATGGAAGCGGACCAAGTAGGGTGTGGGTCTGCAGACCCACAGCTGAGGCGGGGTGCAGTGCCGCATGGGCGAGACTGCAGCCGAAGGTTGGGGGCAATGGCAGGAGAGGATTGTTGATGTGTTGTTGCCACTTTCCCTACCTTCCGCGGCCCAAACGGGGTCGCCACCGTTTTGTTGGCGCACGCGGTGGGGCCGCAGAGGAAGAGGCGTGTCGGTGTTTCGTTGCCGCTTTCCCTATTCTCTGCGACCAAAGTGCCAGGTGGCGGGGCCACTTATCTGACATCACTTATCTCTTAGGGCACCAAGGCGTGGGCGCCAGCTAGCACCTGTGCTAGCTGGCGCCCACGGGCAAAATTGGTCCGCGAGGACGTGAATGATGACGATGTGTCTAGTGTTCGACACATCATCATCGAGAGGGAGAGAGCGCAAGCTCGAGGAGGTTCCCGAAGAGGCTGGTGCTGTCGGGGCCTCGGTAGAGTTCGAAAGCGTCCCTGTAGCCCAAACAATTTGCGCCGAGGTGGAACAGCCTTGGGTTTTTAGTAGGTAGACCGTCAGTGGCGGGATTCCCACACAACCACTCTGTGCCCGCACCCGGGGCTGTTGGTGGTAGCCATAAAGGATTTTCCAAATGTGAAAAAGATACCACTTTAGTAGGTAACATAATATAACCTATTACCTTTATATTCTTCTCTATTAAGATAATACACCAATAGATAACATAGTGCGTCCCGAAAAAAGGATAAATTAAATAGTTACCTACATCAAAATGAACTTTACAACAAAATGCAATCGTTTTCGATCCTATTGAACCATGTCTGCGTTTTGCGGTCTTCTATTTCTTCCTCAAAAGATTGTTAGGTTTACTAAAAACTCTTTGTCGGGTGTTTTAACATTGGAATCAAAACACTGGCAGGCACTGTCCGCTGTTTTTGATTTATTTCTCGTAATAAATCCGCAAGCACAAGCGACTAGCAGCAATTGAATGAATGCTATATTTGTGAATGCTCACTCACCAGCCGGCGCGCAGCGTTACAGGACTGGTGACGTCAAAGTGCGATCAAACGCCACCGTTTGCATTTCTAAATAATTTTGCACGAAAATGCGCACTTTTATTGCTATTATCGTGCTATCTTAGCGAAATTAAAAATAATAAAAATGCGCATGTTCTTGTATTTCCTTCTCGATTACTTTTGCATATCTAGAATAAAACATTGGACAGGTTGATTGCATGCTAATACGGAATCATCCTGGCTGTTTCTTAATGACTCATTTGTTTGGTTTTAACTCTTTTTTTCTACTAAATAATCGTTTTTTTAGCTAGCAACATTTTTGTATCTTTCTTCCAAGTTACATAAAAAACATAGGTGGCGCACTTATCGTAGCAAACAAGTACCAAACCTTACGTTTTTATTTTAGCGGCAATTATAAAAAACTTTTTTTAACTTAATAACCATGTTATTCCAATAAGAGATGATAGGGATAATATTATGGCACTTACTTTTGGTAGTATAGAGATGCGTTTCGTATGGTACGAAAGTTGAGGGCGGTGCGTCCCCCAGCTCCACAACCCACGTCACCTTGGCTCCGAGCGCCGGCGACGGCTCCGACGGCGGCCACATCTCATCGCTTCAAGCCCTCCTGCTCGATCACTTTGTACACATTCTATTATTATAATTATAAACTCTTCCACATTTGCAACTAGACCAGCATACCAGAAGAAACTCAAATCAGTAAATACAAAGATAGGTACCTAGGTACTTTAATTTTATTACTCTACTTTAGTTTATTTTAGCTCTTATAAAAAGAGCTGTATTTTCTAGTTCGAAGTACGAAATCTCGGTGTACGTTGGTTCGAAAGTACGGGAGATCGAAGTACGCTAATTTGAAAGCACGTCAGTTCGAAGTACGGTAGTACCTACCTACCTACTTCCATTTTATAGTGTATCTACTACTATATACCTACTATAGCTTTGCATGGTCTTTTGATTTGCTATTTTATTTATAGTTTTAGTAAATACATAATTAGTAATATTAAGAATTCCGTTCAGAATCCTTGAGTTCAGTCTCATGACACATTTGCCTATGTATAATTTTTGGTTTTTCTGTACACACTATTTTTGGATGACAATCCAGTTCAAAACTTAGATGTATGTATTGTGTTGATAAATCGATTGTTATTTGTTTGTGTGTCTAATAAATAAAATAAAATAAAAATAAAATATTGGTAAGTAATAAGAATAGGTAACTTAATAGGAAAATGCTAGGATCATTTCTATTTATTAAAACAAAAAAAGAATTGATGTACCATGCACCCTAATCCATTCCATCCCCAATCCAGTAAGTAAAATTCCTGGTAGTAGGTACTTAACTGATTGTTCAGCCGAGTTTCGTCCAAGTTTAGGCCAAATTCTAAGTAATTAGTAAAGTAGATAAGTACCTATTAGAATTCAGATAGCAACACCTACTGAGCACAATCTAAATAGGTGCACTAGTATACCTGCGGTCTGCTAGGCGGGTGTCTCAGTTATTTTTAGGTTTAGTGGTTCACCTTGACGGCTTTGTAGCCCTGCAGGCTGTCCCTTGAACTTGCATACCTGCATACTCTTTACAGTACCTAGGTAGGTACTTACATGCACATACGAGGCAGTAAAGTAAGGTTCATACTTTCTTACTCTGCAGTATAAGCACCTAGTACATAGTATGCCTAGCACCTACTCGTAGCTAGCGTCGCATGGCGCTAGATAACACACTATCAGTTATACATAATCAGTGAAAGATAAAGAAATAATTTGCCGTTTATCAAACAAAAAGCATTGTCCGTAAACTATTACCGGCTACCGGCAACAGAGACGCGCTAAATATAGAGTTGCATTCCTGCGTGTGACCATGTCTGTGGTGTGACCAAGTATCGCACTAGTCACTCATTATTGAACCTAGATGCGAAATTTTGGGTTTTTCTTAATTCATCTTATTGTTTAAGTAAGTAAACTCTTTGTGCATTTACATAACTTACTGAGATGGGCACATAATTATTACAACTGACAAATGACATAGGCACATATTACAACATTGTACTTTATCTATGACAATAATTAGTAAGCACGCTGTACGTACGTCACGCTCAGCGTCTCGAATTAACGTGACGGTCATTGACACCACGCGCGTGCCCGGGACACGCGCCTACTGCTACACGTTCTGTGGCGGAGCCGTAGTAACTACGACACGATCTGTGCCCGAGCGCCCTCCGGACCCGGCCACTGCGAGGATCATCAATTGATCATTTTCAATCAAATAGTGGACGCGGGCCGGTTACACGAGGTTCGTAATAGAACATTAGCGCAATGCATCAGGGCAGATAAACATCGTAGGTGGAGCCGATTATCAGTACTTAGAAGACTCGAAAGCCTATTGGCCTATAAAACACCCATAGCCATTACCGAAATATTAGCTTTATTGGGATCACTGTTTAGTTGTAAGTATCAGTTCAAAAGTTTTGCGGAACTTTGCATATTTATTGACAGAAATTTTTATTTTTTGTTCGGGTAAAATTTATCAAGTATAATTTTTTAGTAATTATTGTTTTATTGAATTTATCAATGGAAGATTATTCGAAGCACCTACACGTAGAGTAAGGTAGTAAGAACTACGAAGTTCCTATTAACTAAACTAAACCTATGCGCCTAGTAGTAGGGTATCACAAGAATGGCATTAAAATGATCATTGGCGATACAAACATGGATCCTACGCGAGTGTACCGTATGCTAATGAGCAGCCTGTGGAGTGCCAACCTGCCAGCTGCTGCCGCGGCCCACCGCGCCGGCCCACGCCTCACGTGGCCTACAATCACGGCATGGAGGCTACGAAGCAGGCCTACATATTTAGGATTTCTGAAGTCAAATTTTAGTTCAGCCGTTTTGGAGAAAAATGAAAACAGACATACGAACAAAATGCAAATAAAATCCAAAACTAAGCCTCCGTTCCATCGACCGCGTCCCACGCACGACAGAGCGCACTTCGTACGTTACTTCCTTCTGTTCATAGATAATGGGTACACCATTGTGATTTTCATTCGCAATATTGGGTGTGAAGCAGGACATAAGCGAGTAAGTATAGAAAAAACGATAAAGTGCAAAACATTTTAACACTGAGTATTTAAACACTCACTACCTACCATTAATTATTTCAAAAACATATTTTATTGTAAAAGAACCAAGTTCAAATCGAACGTGCTTGTATAGAGCAGCGTCTGATTAATTGTTTTCCATTACCTACCACTTAAAAAGTGATTGGTTGTTATGTGATTTGTAATTTAAATAAGTCGCCAAGAGGTAGTCGTATTTATTTAGTTGTTTAGAGTTTTAGTTGTAGGACGCACAGGAAATGTTTATTTTTTCGACATGACTGGGTAATATTGAATTGAATTTAGTTCCGTATATTCTTACATCTCCCGCCACATAGTCATTTAGTAAATAATAGTCGTACACCTACATTACGTATTTATTGATAGCCTCACAATGCTGCTCTACTGCTTTATAATATTATTATGTTAAGTTTAGGTAAGTAAGTACTTAAGTTGTTTTATGAGTTTTATCTAATCAGAAATTCTGGATGGCCTAGTTCCAAACGAAAGCGTAATTCATTTTATTTTATCACTGGCACAGTGCACTAAATTATGAGTATCATTTATTTCACAGAACGCTCTATCGATAATGTTATGAATGATAAATTAATAATTACGTGAATAGGATCGCATCGAACCGGTGCGTGGGGACTGGAGACGTGCGCGCGCGCGTTCAGGCCACAATCAACTATCAAAAAAGGCGGGAATCGAATGACTCGTCCATTCCGCGCCAAACCTATGTGTTATCTCATTTGCAAATATATTATTATTATTTGAAGCTGTATGCAATGTGCAGAAGTAGTAGTGCGGTACGGTATTATATGTATAGTGTAGGTAAGTATGATTATAAATAATATCTCTGTCGTAACAATTGTTTTTACTCAAAATACTCGACTGCTACAATGTATATCCTGGACGGACGAATACAATAAGTAATACAAAAACGAATCTCACCTCGCCATCCAAAGCCAGTCAAGAGGTAATAACGAACAAACAAACATAAGACAACCGCGAACGATCCGACCTAAAAAATCTGACTTGCACCCTCCTACGCCAGAAGCTGGGTACGCCCATGCTTCCGTCTCTGAAATTATCAAAACTTTCAAAAGCTTAAGAGTTAAATCTAGTGAAGATTTATGGAGATTATCAGTAAAAGTGTTAAGAGTCTTTAATAGAAACTATTGCACCACACCTGATGGTCATATTTAACATGTGTATTGACAGAGGCAAACAGCAAAATTACCCCATCTTCAAATCGGGTAGTAAGTCAGATCCCTCGAATTACAGACCCATCTCTGTGCTTCCGGCTTTGAGCAAAATATTATACTTAATCAACTGTTGTCTCACTTTAACATACACAGTATATTAAACGAAAATCAGTTCGGTTTCACGAAAAGTAGATCAACAACAGATGCGGGAGTTCGATTAGTTACGCATGTGATGGAAGCTTGGGAGAGTTCACAGGATGCCATCGGTGTCTTTTGTGATCTTTCCAAAGCGTTTGATTGTGTAGAACACCGCACCTTGATCCGTAAATTACACCACTACGGAATTCGTGGAATCGCTCTAGATCTTGTCGAGTCATATTTAACTGATAGACAACAAAAAGTGGGAATTAATGGCGTCACATTCCCGGATCTTTAGTTACAATGGGAGTACCACAAGGTTCTATGTTAGGCCCGTTCTTATTTTTAGCGTATATAAATGATTTGCCGTATATGGTTAAGGACCTTACAGACATAGTTCTATTTGCTGATGATACATCTCTTATTTTTAGAACAGATAGGAAAGATAGTGAGCTTGTGCATGTGAACAACGTACTGACTATTATTTCGAGATGGTTCGCTGCGAACAATTTGTTACTAAATGCAAAAAAAAAAACTAAGTGTTTAAAGTTTTCCATGCCTAATGTTAGATATATTGAACCAAACGTAATGCTTGAGGGCGATAAACTTAACATAGACAAGGCGACGGTGTTCCTGGGTATAAGCATTGATTCCAAACTGCAATGGGGTCCACATATTAATGCTCTGTCTGGGAGACTTAGTTCTGCTGCTTATGACATGTTTATTTATTTATTAATTGACATGTAAAATTACATTTTATGAATAAAATGAATATGAATATGCGGTTCGTAAGATTAGGCAACTGACGGATATAGCTACAGCTAGGATGGTTTACTTTGCTTACTTCCACAGCATAATGTCATATGGCATTTTGCTGTGGGGATCAGCTGCTGAAGTAGAGGCCATTTTTATTTTGCAAAAGCGAGCGGTCCGCGCTATCTACGGAATGGGTCCCCACGAATCATTGAGAGATTCATTTAAAGAAATAAATATATTGACTTTACCTTCTTCGTATATCTTTAAAAATATTATGCACGTTCGCAAAAATCTACATAAATTTAAATTGAACTGTGACTATCACAATTATAACACTCGAAATAAAGACAGGATAGCTGTACCGAGATTTAGACTGGCTAAGTCACTTCCGCCAAGTAGCCACTAGTATGTATAGATATTACCTAGTTGTAAGCCAAAATTAGTGAGACAGTAATTTATTTATTATTTGAAAAAATAATGCCCTCAGTTTCTTGCCTGTTCTTCTGAGTAGAGGCTCTTTATCCGAACAAGGCGGTCGAGTCTATTTAAATAACTTTGACGTTCATAAGTGTGTCTTGGATACCTAAATTGAATAAAAACATTTTGACTTTGACTTTGACTAAACAAGGTTTCGTTGACTATCAAAACTTGTGGTAAGCCTCCAGCAGTTTTTGAAAATTCTTCAAAATGGCTATAAATATGTTTTTTTGGGAAAATGAGTAAATAAGAACTGTAGAGGAATACAAAGATCCGGACGGAGATCTATTTTTATATTATACATATATAGCTTAGCTATTTTCAATTGAATTGGATGCTTCCGATTCGGAAGCCAATCCGTTTCCGAGGGATGGGTTGGTTTCCGACGGCGCTATAATTTGGTATTCAATTATTCATTCACAACTTCAATCGGAAAGAACTTCGGTAATCTTCGGGACTTTCCGAATGGAAATTTCCGAATGGTCATTTATGGCCATTCCACCAAGTCATCCTTATGACATCCGTACATTATAGTTGTTATATCTATGATGAAGATGATAAAGGAAAGGGTGATGATAGATCAGAGGATGCTCTCCCCTTTTCCCATTTCAGTAAAGCCGTGGATACTACGTTAATGAAACTTTAAGTCAAGTTTTGTAGAGAACACAAAACGTTTTGTAGAGAACGCAAACATTGGCTTCCAAAAGTAGTTGTCCTATTGATAGGTAGTTACTCGTAAATACTTGAAAATAGGTTGATATCGCTCGCTATTGATAGTATCGAAAATATAATGGTGATTTCATCGAATTTTAAATTTTTAGAGACCGAGGATTAACCTCGAATAAATAAATCAAATTACAACACAATGAGGCGTTTTCATTAAAATATGTTTGTTTGTACTTGATTGCTAGTTGCTGAAATCGGTTTCTCGGTAGAATAAAGTTGATCAAAATTTACGTTTGGACATTTTGTACACTTTTATTCTCTTGTTTTAGGTCAAACCCTGAGATAGTATTGACAAACAAAGCATGCGCAAAAGATGATGCGAAATGT
Source organism: Peribatodes rhomboidaria (assembly GCA_911728515.1). NCBI lineage: Eukaryota > Metazoa > Arthropoda > Insecta > Lepidoptera > Geometridae > Peribatodes > Peribatodes rhomboidaria. The sequence goes on along the minus strand of OU452184.1, from coordinate 113,979 downwards.
ATGAAAACAAACATGTCAAAACGTGTTAAAACATGATTAAGGCGAGGCTTTCCCAGAACTTTAGGTATTTTACTCTACCTCAGGCCGCACTTTTTGGGAGCGCGACGTATTCATTCACGCGACACAAAAGTTGTGTGCGATGCGCCGCGCGCACGTCTTTCACCCGTCAGTCACGTTATGGTATCGAGTTTTTTTAACCATTTTTTGGGAAATCGATAAAATAATCCGTCCGTCATTGTACTCATCCATTTTATGAACATTTTTTATTTGATGCCAACCAAAAAATCTAAAAAAATGCCATTCAAGCCAATATAGGTACAACCAATCTCATGTCCACGAGTTGTTGTATTTTTGATGTGTGAGCAAACGTGGCATAAGTTTCAATTTACCGGTAGTGTCATATTTCCATTTTATCACACTTCACACTCATAAATACAAAAGATTGCGATTGTGTGTGGAAGTTAGGTACTTACTCGTATTTCACTTATTCACACCTAAACGGCTAGACGGATGAGGATGATATTTGGAACGGAGTTAGCTTATGCCCTGGATTGACACATAGGCTACTTGTTATCCTTATTAGGACAAATATTTATACAGGGTGTTGGAATGATTGTGTAACTACCGGTATTCATTAAAAATAATACAACATAGTAAATTTCATTATTTTTGGGTATATTGTATAACAATGGTAATAACAATTTTAATTACCTTACTTTACCATTAGGTGCGTACTAATAATATTGTATGGTTTGTTAAATGTTACAAAGTTAAAAAACTACACGATTCAGATATAATTTTGAACAATAATTATGAAAGAATCGAGTAAACTTATACCGGATACATACATACCCTGGGTACGAAGTGGCGGACATTCTGCTAGTACTAACAAAACATCCAATACAAAAATATACATTCACAATATTTACATTTATATTTACAATTGAGCTATAGGTACGTAGTATTATTATTTGTTCTGTGATATAGTTGTAGAATCGATGGCAGCCTAGTTGGGAGTGGCAATTTTGCTCTGCTGGGATCGAACCCAGCCGACGGCACGCACCAATTTGTTCATTGTGTGAACATATGTGCGTATTGTGTGTCATCTGCTACATAACTGGAGCCCGGTGTATGGCGACAGGCTCGCCCCCTGTCACATTTGGGACTGAATATCGTCCGGCGAAATGTGGGTGTTGTATTACACCTCTGCCAGCCCCCTCGGGGAAAAGCGTGACGATATGTATGCATGTCAAGCCATAAGTTCTGTTACAAATGAAAATGCATTTATTTTTTTATACAGTAATGTAATGTTAATAAAAGTTATATTTACATAATTATGTATTGAAGTCTTAACAAAAATATAACTATTATTTTATTCAAAATTACCACATTTGGCCTTGATAGAGGCCTTTAGTCGGTCTGGCCAAGAATCTATGGATTTACGGACTGTTTCTATGGGAAATATAGCCACTGCTTGCTTCAAAGATTTCTTAAGTGACTCTATGTCGGCGTGTCGTTTAGAGCAGGCCATGCCCTCTAAACCTGACCATAATTTGTAGTCCAGGGGGTTTTTATCTGGGCTAGAGGAGGGCCAGTCTTCAGCCCTTATAAAGTCCGGAACATTGGCTTCCAGCCAGGCTTGGGTAGTTCGCGCCTTGTGACCATGTGCAGAGTCTAGTTGGAAACTCCACGGTAGATTTTTAAAAAGTGTATTGCTAAGGGGTTGTACAACACCATATAAGACGGTCTCTTGATACACTTTGGCAGAAGTTTTAACCCCCTTTTCACAAAAACTAAGCTTTGTGACGCCGTGATAGGATACCCCCCACCAAACCATGACTGACGCAGGATGATGACCACGCTGAGTGAAACAGGGTCAATGTCATCCACGTGCCTAAAACAAAATAAAAATAAATATTTATAAGTATGATGTCCAAAAGATAAAAATTCTAAAAAACCGACCAAGTTCGAGTCGGACTCGCGCACGGAAGCTGTCGTTCAAGCTTGTTGGTATGTATGTACATAATTATATAACAACTACATTATAAATAAATGAGCTTTCAAATGACACCTCAAACAACTGATTTGATGAGATAGAACTCGAGATATAAGCAATAATCTACAACGGTCGGCGGCCATCTTTGTGACGTATATACATACTCGTAGCTTCGCCTGTCCCCGCTATCGCTTCTTACAACCGGCAGTTTCGAATTTCAAAGGCAACGACGAACACATCCATACCAGTCGTAGGTTTATAAAAGCCGTACTTACAAGATTTACCGAAATGCTCGATTTTCGCTAATCGTTAAAAACGAATACACAACTTTACGAGTTTTCTTCAAAACAGCCAGAATCACGTTGCAGTACTAATCAGGCCTAGATGTGTTCAAATCATACGGCTATAACTCAAACGCTACCAAACACTCGTGTAGTACAGATTGCTCAGTCAAAAATGAGAGTATGAACGACGTCCCCTATCTCACCTAACACCCTATATAATTTACATACATACAGTACAGTCAAAACTTAGCGAAGATCCGCCACCTTGCATGTTACAAAAAGAAGGTAGGTACTTACGTTTCGTCAATTGCAATGTCATCAGAGTTTATTACATTCTCTTGAAGTACTCTTCTGCAAAAAAAAAACGAAGATAAGTATTCATGTAGGTAAGTATAACTACGTAAATATCACTGCTAGATATACCACTAGGCCGGGTATTTACTCGTTGTGCAGTTCAGATTGCTCAGTAAAAATGAAAGTATGAACGTCGTCCCGTATCTTACCTAACATCCTGTATAGTTAAAACTTAGCGAAGATCCGCCGCCCTGCATGTTACAAAAGGTAGGTAGGTACTTACGTTTCGTCAATTCCAATGTCATCGGAGTTTATTACATTTGGTTGTAGTACTCTTCTGAAAAAAAAAACTGTAAGATAGGTATTCGTGTAAGTAGGTATAACTATATAAATATAAATATCACTGGTATGCCACTAGGGCGGGTATTTACTCGTTGTGCAGTTTAGAATGCTCAGGAAAAATGAAAGTACGAACGTCGCTCCGTATCCGTATCTCACAAGTAGTCTGGGTGAAATAATAAATGGTGACCGACATAGTCAAAACTTCGCAGAACACCCGCCCCCCTGCGTGATACAAAAGGTAGATAGGTACTTACGTTTCGTCAATTCCAATGTCATTGGAGTTTGTTACGTAGTAGTCTTCTGCAAAAAAAAACTGTAACTGTAGGTAGGTATAACTACATAAATATCACTAGTAGGTATACCACTAGGCCGGGTATTTACATCGTGAATACACGTAACGAGACAAAAAAGTATCTATGATGATGAGTATGATATTTGAAAGCACTAAAACGAATATAAGTAGGTACTAATAGATTTGTTGATACATCATCTGACTACAAAACGCAATGCAAGAAATGTCGATTCTAGTAAATAAAAACAATGATTACCAATTTAATCTAGTAGAAGTTTATCTACTTACCGACGTTTGCTCCTTGACTCGTACGATTTTCTAAAAGCCAGACTTTTAGCAGACAAAAGCATTTTTTTCGTTTATTATGTTTGTTACCCATTATGGCAAAACTAAAATAAATGCTTGGTTGGTGTTGGTGTGTGCGGCACTGCGGAGATCACAAAAATTTGGCACACGTCCGGCGTCGACGGGGTCTGCGGGCGGACTGGCGGTCACGCAAACGCGCCTTTTTACCATGAATTCATGATAAAAAAATCATATAAAATTACCATGTTAACTTTTTAACATTTTTATTTATGATTCCATTTTTTTATTGCGTTGTAATTCGTAAAAAAAATAAAAAAGCAATATGATTTGTAAAAATTAAGTCGCAAATCGTGTTTAAAATACCAAATAGAGGTGACTTTGGATTTTTTTTCTATCGAGTGAAGTTATTCATTACATGTATCAGATTTATGATTCCACTTAAAAACATGCTTAAGAATAACATATTTTTTTTACACAGTAAAAACCATGGTTTATCATAGAGAAAAGTTGATTCTTGCTAGACGTTTTCTGGCCAGGCTCGCCTTAATTTGTCTCACTTATACAGGTAATTGAGCTACAAAGGTACACATCGAAAAAGTCTTAGAATTCAAATCTCATTTAACAAGCCTCAAAGTCCCATTAACAAAGGTAATTTAATGAAAAAGAACCGGGACCTCATTGCAACTCTCAATTATAGAGGTTTTTCATATATCTAGGTCCCACTTTGCCAGGTTTCACTTTATTTCTTACATATTTTTACCCCAAATTAGGGAATTGATAGATTCGATAGGTGACCATACTTTATCGATTTTACAGACCTTTTTTGTGCTTCTCCAACGCCATCTACCAAAATGACGCGAACTATTTTTTTTTTAAATGAAAACGCCTCATTAGGATAAAACTCGTACGTTATTTACGTTTTACTTTTGCAATTATCCTGGAATAGCTAGAAATATTGAGTTAAAATAACTACGGGAAGGGTTCTGACAGTAAATGTCTGTCGGAAGGAATCCCGTCAAAAATCAACTGTTGTTCCGATTTGAAATGTCAAAAGTTTTCGACTGCACAGTTGTGAATTGCGATTAGACGATTCGAATCGATCCGAAGACGGTTCCGAGCGGAAGCTGCTTTCCGACCAATTAGAATAGCCCTGCCGGACAGAATTCGGAAGACTTTTTTGTCGAAGCTGAAGCTTCGCGCTCGCTAGCGCTCCCTCGGTCGATTATCCGCGAGCACGATTGTGTGGAGGGCTTCCTCGTCGCCAATCCATTTCTATTCTCGCGGAGTTAATCGTATGATCGGCGAACACATAATAAACGATCATGGTCGATTGTGATGCCATGTAAAGCGGGCTTCAAAGTTGTATATTTTATTGCCAAATTGTCGAAACGGCTTGTCTAACTAGAGGGGCTATTACACCATGCGATCTGAGTCTAGCTATCGACTAGGTATAGAAGGATATTAAGAGATACAGATACTCACTACGGGCCTTCTATTCTAACGCGTGAGGTGTTATCATGGACTCTCTCACCCTCTCAAAATTGCTTTTCAAACGAGTGAGGCAATGACCAGAAAAAATTTCACTCGCAAAAAATGGGGCCAGGATAGCCAAAATATCAATTGCATGCTGACAGATAGATGCTGATAGGATAGGGTGGTGTAATAAGATCCTATGTCGTTAGTTCGTAAGCAAGTCGGTTGAGCGCCTGTACCGCGCCCCGTGCCTTCGTGACTTGTATGCTATTTCTTTTATAACAGGCGCTAAACGTTATTATTTCGATTTGCAAGAGTGAAAGAGCATCTACTAAGATCTGATCAACGTTTAGGTCTTCTAGATTCTAGACCTGCCCTTTTTTATGCCATAGGTGTTAAACAAGCTAACGGGCCACATGATGCCAAGCGATCTCCGTCGCCTATACTAGTACTACGACTAGGACACTGGTAATACCGTGGCATCACTGACACGTTGCCGAACCATTACATATAACCGATGGACTATATTGACAGCCTTTTTGAAGAACCCCATGTTGTAGTTACTAGGAAATACTGCAGGATTCGCCTTCCAGAAGCTCATTCGTCAGATTGCAAGTGTACGGCAAAAGATATCGATTTCCGCCGATCGATCCAATGTCTCTGCGCATACTGAGCGGCTCTAGGTGTTCATAAAGCTTGGGATCGTCGATAATTCGAACAGACAATAAGTAATAGGTACCTACAAAATATAAGAACTGTAAACTTATTGGTAAGTATACTTACAGTTTTTGCAATAATTATGAATGTTATAAAATCAATCAAAGTTTGGAAATTAGGACGCCCCGTATGCGTGCCGAGTCAGAGGTGTTCGATGAGTATTGCAAAGGTCGGGTCGAGCCCCACGTCGTCGTCGGAACTAGGTGAGCAGCGAGATGTCGCCGGGTGGCGCGGCTCACCGGTCTAAATACTTGGCGCAGTTTTAAAATCTGCGCGATTGTACGGTACCTGTTCCTTTAAACCCGTATACCTTTCAGAAGTCGTTTGCCCACTGTCTACTAGGTACTCTGAAAAGAAGGATACTTTTCGTTCAGAAGGTATCACCATTGTTCTTGGCTAGCCGTTCGGTTGTGAATCAGCGTGTGAAGTGTGGAGTGCGCCGCCGCCGCGGGCGTGCCAGCGCGCACCAGGCACCGCGCGACTGTCGCCGCGCCGCCGTCCGCCGGGACCGCGCCCCTGTCCATCTTCTCTTACTGTTTATAATAAATCAGTGCCTCGCCACACGACTACGACAGTGACCAGCGGTCCGCGAGTGCCATGCGACCGCCTCTTGCAACATGAATGGTGGGAGGTCTGACGCCTCTACTTCCACAGATGATGTGAAGGTTTGTCGTAGAGAAACACTATTGCTTTTGTCTGAGTGTGTGATTAGAACTTTGGTTCTCGAAAAATTGCATTAAACCAGTGTTAAACTGTGTTTAACCATTAAAACAACGATTTATTAACGTTTCTGGGTGCTTATAATGTGGATTTTACAAGATCGAAATAGGTGGGTATGGCAAAACCTAACTATACCTAGCTAGCCTACTAGACAATTTGACAGTTTTAAGAAAGTGAATCCAAAATCGTTAAGTGTTAATTAGCTCTTGAAGTTTTGAAAGTACCCACAGATAGATAGATACCTCCCTACCATTTATGTGAGTACGTAAATACCCATCAAGTGGGGGAAGATAAGTATAGCTAAATGTATTGTGTGTTCTGTAGGGGCGGCCGTTGTGCTTATTCTACTTCACGCACCCGTTCGGCGTGCTGTCGCCGGAGCCGCCGACGGCGCTGGGCGCGGCGCCGGCGCACATCGCCCGCGCCTTCCTCAACATGGAACCCGTGTCGCCGTTCTACTGGCCCGCCGGCGGCACCGACACCGGCGACTCGTACCGCAGCACCGCCACCGGCGACACGTTCGACCTCGGCGCCGCCACCGTGCACGCGCACCCGGTGAGCGTGGTGAGCGTGCGCCGCGCCCGCGCCGCGCCGCTGCCGCGCGCGCGCCGCGACTCGCTCTCCTCCTCGCTCTTCTCCAGCGACCTGTGGTTCGAGTCGAGCTGCAGCTCGCGCGCGGCCGACGCGCCGCCCCCGCGCCGCCTGCTGCCCTACAACTGCATCCTGCCGCCGCTGCGGCTGCCGAGCGCGCGCACGCTCTCCGAGTGCAGCTCGGAGGACGTGTGGCCGCGCAAGTGCCTGCACCCGGAGAAGTTCTCGCTGCCTCCGATCGAGCTGCCGGCGGCGCTGCCGGGCTCGCGGGCGCTGGCGCAGGCCGCGGCGGCCGCGGCCCCGGCCGGCGCCGGGCGCGAGCCGCGCGCGCGCCGCCGCCTCGGCGTCGACAAGCTGCGTCGCCGGCGACGCGCCGCCGCCGCCGACGTGCGCCGCGTGCTCGCCTGCCTCATACGAAGGGCGGTCACAGGTAAGGCCGTCATTTTCCTTCTTTCTTTCTTCTATTCTCTAACAGCCTTAGAAATAAAGTTTTAAAACATGTGTACACACATTGTGTAACACAAAAGCTGAAAAATAAAAATATTTTTGATTTAGACGTTGTGTACAGTTCGTGTACAGATGTAACAAAATCAAAGGAAAATAAACATTCGTTAAACGGCCGGGTACCCTTGTTTAGCGCGTGTGTACGGGGTCAAGATGGCGGATTTCACTATAACAGCTGATCTACACTCAGTAACTATGATAGAAACTGTGTAATGTTTCTCTATTGTCAAAATAAAAACGTTTTTAATTGGTAGTGTGACATTAGACACATGTGTTGACATTGATTGTTCCGTTCAGAAATTTGTTGTTAGCCTCCCACTATAACCAAAAGAAAATGTTTTCCACTAAAACAGTTTATATCGACGAATTTTGGACAAGAGATTCAAAAAACAACATAGTTCGATTAATATTCCTTTCATAGAACGTAAATTGTACGTGCAATATTAAAAATGAGGAGCTTTCTTAAAAAATAATTATGAAAAAACTATTTGAACGAAAAAGTTTCTAAACGGATTTACCAAAAGTTGCCAGACGAAAAAGAAAAAAGTGTTAAGCATGTGTGTAAATACCCTTTGCCGATTCACACTTTATTGCTCAAACAATAGTTACACGTTTGTGTAGCGCTATTTACTGGCTACTCAATGTCTAACTAATGTCTTTCCGTATATAGTATTACTCTATGGTCTAACTGAACATTGGTTTAGCAGATGTTTATGCATTTTTTTTATTTCTAAGGCTGTAAGTGTGTAGTAAGTGACTAAGTAAGTATTATAATAATACTGCCCCCGATAATTAAAAATGCGCATGTACCAAAAAGACAAAACGGAGAAAATCAAGCGGGAAATCTTTAGCTGTCTTTGGGTGAATTCAAATAATTGAATTTTAGAATTTGGAAATAATGGCCACCCACGATAATAATCTTTAAATGACGTTATTAAAAATATGAATATTTACAAATTATTTAAGTAACTAAAAATAACAAAAAACTGTTTCATCTTAGTATAAAAATTGGGATAAAATAATAGGTCATTGATTGAATAGACGATAGCCAGATGCGCCCTATTTAAGTATTATGTCATATCCTTATACTTACTTACATTTATTTTTAAAAGGGCGCATTTGGTTATATCCGCCCTTTTGCAGGTATTCAAAACTATGAAGAAAATCCTTGGTTAAGATAAAAAGTATTATACAGTTATCTGATTAATCCTTTCATCTGAGGCTCCAAAAAATTACAGTAAATGTATTTTGCTGCTGTTATGTCGGTACTCTAGTTTTATCTTTATCAAAAAGGAAATACTATCGCCAGAGTCAAATATTTATTACAGAAAAATGCTTATCTATGGCAAAAAAAAAAAATTAAATGTCAAATTATTATAATAATGAGTTTCACTCAAAAATCACTTGATCCTACTTGTAATTAAGTGTAGGATAGAATTTTCTACAATGTTTTCTTCAATGTTTCAACTTTGAACTTACGTTACAAGAAATAATACAACACAAACAAAGTTTGGCTTAAACAGTCCTAATTACAGTCCTGTTATTATTTTTATTGCCACATACTTTTATAGAAATGCTTTATTTATTATACCAAAAACAAATTTTAAAAATAATGCATCGACTACTAGTAATATTTCTATTATAAGCGGTTTAATTAAGACACAGAAAATAATGGCCACCCTCTACAGAAACAACATTTGATTTAGTGACTTTCGTTAGTACCTAAAATAATAAAATAAAAAAAATATTATTATCTCACAACTCAGTACTAATCATTAATAGGTAAGTAATAAAAACAAAAAAAAAATAGGTTGTCTGTAAAGTCGGTTTACTGACGATAGTTGAACGTGACAACGTGCTCACTCAAGTAGGAGAGAGACGGATGTCGATGGAGGATAAACGTTTGTTTATCCCCCATCTATCTTTGACTGCTTTGGTGGCTCAGTCGGTAGTGAACTTGCCTTCTGAGCTTAGGGGCGTGGATTCGTGCGCGTGGGCAAACATTCATGCTGTGAACATTTGTGTTTGTTCTATGTCTGGGTGTTGTTATCTATTTAAGTATGTGTGTATTTAAAAATATCTAAGTATGTATATCAGTTTCTAGCAGCCATAGCACAAGCCATGCTTAGTTTGGGGTCAGGCGACCGTGTGTGCAAGTGTCCCGAATTTATTTATTATTTATCTATCTATTAGAATTTCCAAAAACTGACGAGTAAAAAAAATTTAATTATCGAACCTGCTCACAACATTTCACGAGGATCGGTTGAGGAACGCGACCTGTTTAGGAAATAATAAAACAGAGATCTGGCAGAGCTCGGGCATACGAAAGCATTTTTGTCGAAGCATTGGCGCTGCGCTCGGTCGATAACTTTTGTTTGGAAAAAGGGAAGGCATTAAAAGCTGAGCGTCTGTATTCGAAAAACCTCTGGATTTCTCCATTGTTCGAATTTACAATGACATGCATTGTCAAATCTTGTACTGCTAAAACTAATATCCACAAATCGGAGTGCGTGGCCGTGTACGCGTGCGCGTGCTCAGAGACGGACGCGACGCACGGTGCCCTGCCGGTTGACTATAACTTTCGCGATTCGCGCGGCTTTAGCAGCTGCCGTGTTTCGATCGCTATGGATTCCCAGCGAGTCATAGTCGACGAGCTGCTGGCTTAAATACAATACGCCGTCAACACCATGGATGAAGTTAGCATACTGCAGATCTGCAAGTCGGACTTTATCCAGGAGGATGTTGCCAGTGGCAAGAAAATACTCGACGAGTCGCTTGATCAACTCGACGCAATCCTTGCCCGCCGACGAGACGGTACTAAAAAGAGCATGCAAGACATCATCGTTCGCGTTCGTGGCGAAGCAACTTCCCCCAGAAACATTTCCGAATGAATTAAAATACCGGTGCTGGTCTCGAGAAGTTTCGGACGTTCAGGGGAAAAATGACCGACGACAAGTGTAATTAATAGTTATACGTAATAATGCAATCATCGTATATTTTGGTTACCTATAAGGTATTTATTTTATGTTATATGGGCCTTGTTACCTTAAGTTGTTTGAGATAAATGTTTTTTTTTAATTATTATAAACTAGCCGACCCTTCCGACGAACTTCGTACCGCTTAACAGTCGATTCTTTTCAGTGAATATTTCAAATTTTTCTCTGCGTAAGAACAATCCTCGTGCTTCAAGGAATATTCTAATAAAAGAATTAGCAAAATCGATTCAGCTGTTTTCGAAATTTGCGCTTAGCAACACATTCAGCTATAGGTACATTTTTCATTATAAAAATGTAAATAAATTAACCCTTTAACTAAAGCAATAGAGCTTTAGTTAATGTCCTGAGGTCTACTAGTCACGGACTGACGGATACCATTAAAGTTTGTTTTTCTTTGTGGACTGTAGTCGGTCTTCGCGCTACGGGTAGGGGTGGGCAAGTGGAGAAAATATGTTGAAAATTTTATCGTCTCGATAATTATGTTTATTGAGAGAAAAATATCGATAAATAAACAAATCTGTTAGCGACGGGCGAGCTCTAGACATAGGTAGACTAAGATCATTTAATGTAACTAGAATTATAATTAAATCATTAAATAGGATAACGTAAACTTAGAATAAGATTGAACTAATAAGACTAGATTTGAACAGTTTTAGCTTGATTGAACTTAAAATGTATAACGCTAAAGAACATTTCAATGCGGGCAAAAAGCCCCCGAAACATGTCACGACTTGTCCGTGGACTTTGGACTGTGTAAAAATTGGAAACGAAATAAACAAGCTCTAGGATTGGCTGAGTGGAAAATTGAGCGAGAGAGAAAGATATATCGGACGGTCCCGCACGCACGCGCCGCGCCGCTCATTGGCCGAACGCCTCGAGCGCGCTGCGCAACCAGTGATCGAAGTGCGGGCGGGATCGTGAGCTCTTAAGGCGAACATTTTGGAACGATCGTCAGTCGAGCTCGCTCTCCGACTCAATACACTCAGGTGACCCGAAAGCGATCTTAGTGATCCACCTCGAGTATTAATCAAGACCCGATCCCCGCTGTCGGCGCTTGGTTTGGCTGTGGTGCCTCCGGTATCGCTGTGCCATAGTATCCGCCGTAGTTGCTACGGCGGTGGTACCGAAGGTGCCTCAGTCCTGCTGGCCTAGCGACGACAGTTCTTGGTCCTTTGAGAGCCGGATTCTGTGTGGGCCCTTGGCGGCCCCGGAATCGAACAAGCATCGTCCTGTGTGGGCCTTTGGCGGCCCCGGGATCGAGAACCGAGCACAGCTAGCGCCCGCGCCGTAGTGGGTGCTACGCTGCTACGAGCTCTACGCCACAGCGTGCTACGAGCTACGTCGAACAAAGAAGATCGCCGAACGACTTCACTGAACCATGGTGAAGACACGAAGCCAAGGAGGAAGCGTTCCCGAACAAGACGCTACGAACACTCCTGCGAACATGAACCCTGAGGAAGCTCGCCGAGTCATCCGCTTTGAGGAAGAGTCGCCGCGCTCACCATCCGTCCCAATGGAACGTCGCAACATACCTGCCGTCTCCCGCGCACGGGAGGAAGCGGGCTCCCGGATCGGAGGGCCACCCGGTCCCTCACGGGAGGAGGGCGATCTCCCTCTTGTTACAGACACTACGACGGAGCTGCTACAGCGTCGCGACGCTTCGCCTGCAAGATCGGTGGCGTCAGTGCGGTCTGTACGATCTACGGGCAGCACAGTGGCGCGGATCCGGCAGGCGCAGTACGAAGCGGAAGAACGGCTGGCTCTACTCCGGAAGAAAGAACTCGAACTTGAAGCCGAACGAATCAAGAGAAGACTCGCTCTTGATATTGAACTTATTCAGGAATCTGAAGAGACCACTGCACGACCGGTTGAACGAGCCAGAGCGAACGTCGAGCAGTGGATGGCAGCAGCGATCAGCAGAGTGGAGCCAGCAGAACGCCGTGCAGTCCCAGAACGCGGGACCTCCTTCACCGAACAGGAGGAGCAGACACGCAGCCGGCCCAGCCACACCCGGACAAGATCGCCGACGCCACAGCGAAGCACCTCGCGAACCCGAGGCATCGAACAACTGGTGGAGGCGCTGGAGAAGATGAACCGCTCCAGACCGCCGCCCCGCCAGACTTACGAACTACCACTCTTTTCAGGAGCCAATTCAGAGTGGTTCTCCTTCAAGGCAGCAATGCGGGAGACGACGCGGCTCTACGGCTTCTCAGCGGCTGAGAACATGGCAAGACTTCGCAACTGCCTGCGCGGGGAAGCCAAGGAAGCAGTGTCTGCCCTTCTTCACACCGTAGAAAACCCGAACATCGTCATGAAGACCCTGGAGCAGTGCTTCGGCCGGCCGGAGATCCTGGTGGACCGAACAATCCAGGAGCTGCGCCAGATGCCGAAGCCGGGACTCTCCGCGAGCGACCTGAACACGTTCGCGGTGAAGATCCAGAACACTGTCAGCGTGCTCCGGGCGATCGACCACAAGGGCTACCTGAACAACCCCATGCTGTCCAGGGACGTGCTGGACAAACTGAGCCCGCACCTGCGATCCAGATGGTGCGACTACGCGGAAGAACACGCCGACACCGCAGACCCGGAGATCATCGTTCTGTCCCGGTTTCTCATGAGGGAAGCGGACCGGGCCCTGAGGTTCGGCTACACCACACCAGCCACCACGTCCACTGCCGCCGCAAAGAAGGAAACGAACAAGAACCAGAACCCGCCGAAGAAGAGACCGGTGTACGCGACCGACGACGCCCCCGAACGGAGCTACAAGTGCGTCAAATGCACCGGCGAACACTGCCTGACGAAGTGCCCGAAGTTCCGGAGCCTGAGCCTGGACGAACGCTGGGAACTCGTCAAGAAGGAAGGGCTATGCTTCAAATGCATAGCCAGTCGTCATCGCCGCATTAACTGCCGAAACAAGTCCTGTGGAGTCAACAGCTGTCGACACCCGCATCACTCGATGCTGCACTCCGAACGAGCGCCATCGAACGCCGCAAGCTCGTCGAACGCGAGCTCCGAACCAGAGGACGTCGAGGTGGTGACCGTGACCACTACCACCACCGTGAGGGAAGTTCTGCTGAAGATTTGCCCAGTCACTGTCATCGGGCCGCGAGGAAGACTCAAGGTCTACGCGCTCCTCGATGAAGGCTCCACGATCTCCCTCATGGACGACGACCTGGCACGAGACATCGGAGCAGAGGGACCGAACAAACCCCTCAGCATCAGCGGCGTCAGCATGAAGAAGGAAGACGCGACGAGTCGACACGTACGGTTCCGGATCCAGGGCGCTGACAACAAGATCCACACGATGCGGGCCCGAACAATGGCTAACATGGAACTCCGGGCGCAGACGATCTCAGAGCAACTGCTGCGCCTGAACCACCTGGCAGAACTAGACCAGGAGAACGTCTGCTACGACCGAAGCAGACCACGACTTCTCATCGGGGCGGACAACTGGGACTTGATCGTGTCCCGGGAGCTGCGTCTCGGGAGGAGGAACCAGCCGGCGGCATCCCGAACGAACCTCGGCTGGGTGATTCACGGAGCGCTGCCAAGGACGATACTGAAGCAAGGACCGGACGAAGTCTTCCACGTGGTGAGCACCCACGACGAACGATTAGCGAAGCTCGTCGAAACACACTTCAGTATCGACGCCCTTGGAGTAAGCCTCAAACCCAGAACGGTCAAGATGGAAGAACGTGCCATAAAGATCTTCGAGGCGACGGCCAGACGAACCGATGGCCACTTCGAAGTCGGACTGCCCTGGCGAGACGACGACCCGAAAATGCCGCCCAGCTACGCGATGGCCTGGAGGCGCCTACGGACGCTCGAACAAAAACTCGATAAGGCCCCGGCGGTAAGGGAGAACTATGCGCGTCAGATCCAGAACCTCTTAGACAAGGGGTACGCTGAAGCCTGCACCGGGAACGAGATCAACAGTTCCAGAGCCTGGTACCTGCCGCACTTCGCCGTCACGAACCCGAACAAGCCTGGCAAGATCCGCCTGGTCTTCGACGCCGCCGCCAAGACACAAGGGCTGTGTCTGAACGACTTCCTGCTGGAGGGACCGGACCTGCTGCAGTCACTGCCGAAGATCCTGTTCCGATTCCGAGAGAACAAAGTGGCGGTGACTGCAGACATCCAAGAAATGTTCCTGCAGGTGAAGATCCGACCTGAAGACCAGCCTGCACAGCTTTTTCTTTGGCGAGGGAACGACAGGAGCGGAGCGCCGAACGAGTACAAGATGACTTCAATGATCTTCGGGGCATCAAGCTCTCCATTCCTGGCTCACAGCGTGAGAAACAAGAACGCCGAAGACTTCGAACAACAGTATCCGGAGGGCGCACGAGCAATACGAGAGGCCCACTACATGGACGACTTCGTGGAGAGCTTCCAAACCGAACAAGAAGCGATCGAGATCACTAAGCAAGTCGACCAGATCCACCGGAGCTGCGGGTTCAAGCTGCGCGGATGGAACTCGAACAGCCAGAAGATCCTGAACGACATCCCGGAGGAGCTGCGGAGCCAGAGCCAGACGCAGCTGCTCTCCGGACTGAACGCCCCTGAGAAAACGCTGGGGCTGACCTGGGACTCGGTGAACGACACGCTGGGCTTTAATACATCGCTCAGTCGAGTCAGCCGAGACGTCAAGAACTTGGACCGACCGCCGACCAAGAGGGAAGCTCTGAGCGCCGTGATGTCCCTCTACGACCCCCTGGGACTCCTGAGCTGCTACACCATCACGGGCAAGATCCTGCTCCAGAATCTGTGGCGACAGCAGCTGACCTGGGACCAGACGCGACCAGAACCGAACCAGAGCGACTTTATGAGTTGGCTCCAGAACATGAACGAGATCACCGAGATCCAGCTGCCGAGGTGCTACGACCGGGAGGAGACCGCCGTAAACCATCAGCTGCACGTATTCTGCGACGCCAGCGAACACGCATTCGCCGCCGCAGCCTACTGGAGACTGGAGAAGACCGACGGAACTGCGAACGTGATCCTGGCCGCAGCCAAGGCTAAGGTGGCACCACACCGAACGCAGACGATCCCCCGATTGGAGCTGCAGGCTGCACTCATCGGGATACGACTGGCTGCCATCGTGAGAGACGACGTGAACGTAGACGACGTGAACGTAGCCGACCTAGCAACACGCCCCGACTACATCCCCCAGAACGAAGACCGATGGTTTACGGGTCCAGAGTTCCTGCAGAACGAGCGGAACACATGGCCCAGAGGCGTCATCGAGAGAATCTACCCCGGACCTGACGGACACGTGCGCAGCGCCGACGTAAGAACCTGTGGTGAGAACACGCAACGGGATCTTCCGACGGCCGACTACGAAGCTCGCCGTGCTACGGGTTGAAGGCTCCGCTGATGCTACGCCGGGAGGAGAACTGTTAGCGACGGGCGAGCTCTAGACATAGGTAGACTAAGATCATTTAATGTAACTAGAATTATAATTAAATCATTAAATAGGATAACGTAAACTTAGAATAAGATTGAACTAATAAGACTAGATTTGAACAGTTTTAGCTTGATTGAACTTAAAATGTATAACGCTAAAGAACATTTCAATGCGGGCAAAAAGCCCCCGAAACATGTCACGACTTGTCCGTGGACTTTGGACTGTGTAAAAATTGGAAACGAAATAAACAAGCTCTAGGATTGGCTGAGTGGAAAATTGAGCGAGAGAGAAAGATATATCGGACGGTCCCGCACGCACGCGCCGCGCCGCTCATTGGCCGAACGCCTCGAGCGCGCTGCGCAACCAGTGATCGAAGTGCGGGCGGGATCGTGAGCTCTTAAGGCGAACATTTTGGAACGATCGTCAGTCGAGCTCGCTCTCCGACTCAATACACTCAGGTGACCCGAAAGCGATCTTAGTGATCCACCTCGAGTATTAATCAAGACCCGATCCCCGCTGTCGGCGCTTGGTTTGGCTGTGGTGCCTCCGGTATCGCTGTGCCATAGTATCCGCCGTAGTTGCTACGGCGGTGGTACCGAAGGTGCCTCAGTCCTGCTGGCCTAGCGACGACAAAATCGATTAATCATCAAAAACAACAGAATAACTATCGATTCACAACTCTCAAACTGATTTTCATTATAATTTATTGATGTCACGCGCCGTCATTTATATGTACATATGTATGTATGTTTATCAGTCTCTGGCAGCCATATTACAAGCTTTGCTTAGTTTGGGGTCAGGCGACCGTGTGTGCAAAAATGTCCCGAATTATTTATTTATTTATTTATACAGCCGCCACTTGGGGCCGCCACAAATGCGAATGACACAATTGACAATTGCAAATGCAATATCTCAAGTCAATCTGATGTCAATGCTATGTCCAGTCAGACATATAGATCTCTTAATATAAAAGTTATATTTTGTAAATGTTGTGCTTCTTCTTCCTAATAGTTTAATAGTTTGTGCTCAATGGGAAGCTAACTACTGTAAGCATACGCTTGCGATGTGCCGCGGTCAGTCGGGGCGCGGGGTAAAGTAGAGCAGACGCGGGAATGGGTCTGGAGCTGATGGAGCGGTGCCCGTGGCCGACCGTGCACTCGTGCTGCGGGTGCGCGGGCCTGCGCGCGGGCGCGGGCGGCGCGGCGCTGGCCGGGCTGGCCGTGGCCGCGCTGTACGCGTACGGGTTCAGCGCGGCGGGCGCGGCGGCGCTGGCGGCGCGCGGCGTGGCGCCGGGCGTGGCGCACGGCGCGCGGCTGGCGCACGGCGCCGCGGCCGCGCTGCTGGCGGCGGCGCACGCGGCGCTGCTGGCCGGCGCCGCCGCGCGCGCGCCGCTCTCCTGCGAGCTGTACGTGTGGAGCGCGGCGCTGCTGGCGCTGCCGCTGGCGGCTGCCGCGCTCGTGGTGGCGGGCTCGGCGCTCGCCGCGGGACACGCGTCCTTCGCTGCCGCTTTCCTCGCCGCCGTACTGCTTTGGCTGCTGCTTAGCGCATATTTTTCAGTAGTGGTCGCCAACTATGTGATGACTTTACCCTGACTGACTAATCCTGTGACAAATACTTAAGTTCCGGACTGGATACGATTTTTCTGTTCCACATAGGTCTTACCTACCGTGTGTAGATTTCGTCTTCGATGAAATAAAAAATAGATAGCCTTAGAAATAAAAAAATGCACAAACATCTGCTAAACCAATGTTCTGTTAGACATTGCGTAGCAAGTAAATAGCGCTACACAAACGTGTAACTATTGTTTGAGCAATAAAGTGTGAATCGGCGTTGGGTATTTACACACATGCTTAACACTTTTATATTTTTCGTCTGCCAACTTTTGGTAAATTCGTTGAGAAACATTTTTGTCCGATTAGTTTTTAATAATTATTTTTTAAGAAAGCTCACTAACTATAACAATTATTATTACAATTTACGTTTTAGGAAAGGAATATTAATCAAAGTATGTTGTTTTTTGAATCTCTTTTCCAAAATTCGTTGAAATAAACTATTTTAAAGGAAAAGATTTTCTTTGAGTGGGAGACTAACAACAAGTTTCTGAACGGAACAGTCAAAATTTGACTGTTCATTTAATGACATTTAATGTCAATCTACCAACACTACAATATTCTAATGTGACATTACCAACTACAAACGTTTTTATTTTGACATTAAGAAACAACTGACACAGAATCCATGATAGTTACTAGGTCTAGATCAGCTGTTAGAGTGAAATCCGCCATCTTGACTCCGTACACACCCGCTAAACAAGGGTACCCGGCCGTGTAACGAGTGTTTATTTTCCTTTGATTTTGTAACATCTGTACACGAACTGTACACAACGTTTAAGTCAAAAATATTTTATTTTTCAGTTTTTGTGTTACACAATGTGTATACACATGTATTAAAACTTTATGTCTAAGGCTGAGAGTGTCTAGCTGCTACGTACTAGTACTTTTTAGTATTAGCAAGCGATGACAATAATGTTTTAAGTTCGTACTTATCTATTTTGATTCGTGAACTTTCGAATGTGACCAATAAAATCTCATTTCGGTGACGACATTAGATAACAGCGAGACCCTGCGCCATAGGGAGAACTAGCAAGACTCGGACACAGCTGCAGGTACAGCACACGGCCGGCCGGCGCACGACGCCGCGACCGGTCCGGCGCGCGGACACGGCCGGCGCCCCTTTACTTGTGGTGTACTAACTCAATGGCGGCAGCTCGGGTTACGCATTCAGGCGCCCGCAGCGTGACCACTGACCACCTACAGGAATATAGGTCAACCTATGTACATCACCTGTTATACGAGTACAAAATACATGTACCTATCTTGGAAGCAGCTGCAGTAATCAGTAGGTACCTTTACTTTTACATGGCTAGACATGATAAATACATGTTACGGAACCATCGCGGTTCATATTGTTTTTTTATTGGTTTGCAAACTGGCTGCAACAGCCCATTTCAATAAAAATACTGACACATACAAATATAATCATGTGGCTGAACAGCCTTCTAAGTGCAAACACAACATGTACACAAATATTACACTCAACATCATCTTCACAAGCTAACTGAACTTGGCATCCGAGGCAATTTGTTAAGATGGATGCAATCCTATTTACGCAACCGTTCTCAAGCAGTAGTAGTGGGTGGCTTCTGTTCGGACTTTATTGGAATCCCTTCTGGAGTCCTATACAAGGGTCCATTTTGGGACCTCTTTTATATGCTTCGTATCTTTAGATATAGGCCAATTTCTAGAGCATGCACGGTTTCTCATGTACGCAGATGACACCAAAATCTACATGAAAATACAGAATGGGTCGGATTGTCTGAATCTGCAAGCAGATCTAGATAGATTATCCATATATTACGATAAGAATCGCCTAGGTAGTAATACTACTAAATGCTCATTTGTTTCATTTTCGCGGAAAAAATGTCCTACAATGTTTGATTACCAAATCAATGGTTTCAAAATAGGCAAAGGAGATTTGTTAGGGATCTTGGTATAATTATGGACTCAAGACTTACATTCTCTGCACACGGACATATCACACCATACACTCCTCATTTTTTACTTCATCCAAATTCATTATGTACTTATACCCACTTAATGTTTTTGTTAATGTTAATGTCTGAACAATTCTTTTATTATATAGTTTTCTTTATTTTCGAAAATTGTTCGAAAATAATTCTTATACCTATTTAGATTAAATTAATTTAACTCTTGTAAAAAATCTTCGGACGAGGGCGTTGACATCTGCGACTCAGTTTTACACTTCTGCAGGTGTCATCGATACTCACCTTTGTAATAGGTACCTTGTGTTATTGTTACAAAATAGACTTATTCTTATTCTATTCTTATGTGGACTCGGTGGTTGGTAAGGCCTTCAAAAGCCTGGGCTTTATATTAAGGATTAGTCGTCCATTTTGAGACATTGGTTGTCTAAAGGTCTTGTATTATTCGTACGTAAGAATCATTCTGGAGTATTGCAGCCCGGTGTGGGCTCCTCAGTACATTATATATATTCATAACTTGGAGAACATTCAAAGCAAATTGATCAAACATTTAAATTATCGATGTGGCCGGGACCACGTTTCTAGTGATTATCAGGACTCATGTTATCATCACCATCTTTCGACCCTTGAAGACCGACGTATATTAGCTGACATGTCACTTCTCCATTGATTATGTAATGGCTACATAAATTGTCCGGAGTTAACATCAAATATCTTGCAACTCTGTGTACCAAAAAAGCGAACAGACACACAAGGCTTTTTGCTGTCTCCACATTCTCTGCTAAATATGCTCGAAACTCACTCGTTAGCCGGTTACATTGGAAGTACTATAAAACATTCAGCGACGTCGATATTTTCCACGCCAGCAAGCTCTATTTCAAACGGGAGGTTCTCCAAATTCTTAAGGAAGCAAAGCAGAGATGAAGCCAAAAGCACTCAACACACTCACCCCCACTATCCCACACACACACACACCCACGTCTTTTCACTCACCCTCTCGCACACACACCCTCTCACACATAGGCATCCACACACTTGAAGTGTGTGGATGCCTGTGTGTGCACTCAATAAAATAATATGAAGCACTAAAAATTGTCCAAAATTCTTATTTTAATATGTACTTACTTATGTTTATCATCATAAAAAAATATATTTTCTTTTAATATTGATACGAGTATCTATGTATGTTTATTTAAGTTTATTTACTTAGTGATTGTTTTTATTACTTTGTAAGTATCTATATTAAATGTAAATCCGTAATTAGCTGTATGTTTATTTCATGTCATTATTGTGAGCTGTGGATTTTGTTTAAATAAATAAAATAAAATAAAACATTATGAATAAACTAAAAATTTAAAAAAAATTGCTAATAAGTACTAATGAAGGCTAAGACAAATAACTAATATTTAACAATTACAAATGTGAAAGTTGACTTGACTGATTCGATTTGACAAACATACATATGTTTCATTATTTTGTTGACTGACGTATTGAAAATGTCAAGTTTGTTGCAAACGCTGTTGCAAGTATTGCACAAGCGGTTTATGAGTGAGTTTTGAGTGTACCGATTTTAGGGTTTTTGAATGATTTTGTTTGTCTTAATACAAAGCCTGCCAGTCTCGACCCCCTTTTAACGATATGATCGATGTGCTCTCTAAAATCTAACTTTTGATCAACAATAACTCCCAGGTCTCGAGTTGATGTCACTTCTTTAAGTAGCTCTCCGTTAATATGATATGTGGCAAAGAGTGGGTTTTTTTTCGACTAAATTTTGTGTGGTGACACTTTGACGGGTTCAAGATCATCATATTTTTATGACACCACTGATTTAAAAGATCGAGATCGTTTTGTAAACTAATAATGTCAGCTCTGGAGCATACTACCTACTCTGTAAATTTTGAAATCATCAGCGAACATTTTATAGCTGGAAGTTATTGTAGAACAGAGATCAATTATAAAGAGGAGGAAGAACATCATGATAGTACTATATAGTCCCCTCAGTGATTGAATGCTTCCGGAGTTTCTGATTTTGTGATCTGAAGACTCGGACGCAGACAATTGTCTGTATCCGGCCAGGTCGTTCCCGTGTAGGTTCCAGCTGGCCTGGGCCTCTGGGACGTGACCCCGGTGCTGAATCTATCAAAATCTGAAGCGGCTTTGAAAATGAAACTCAGTTCCCTGTCAAAGTTATCAGTGGATGAAATGTAATTTCAAAGCTGACATTGTTGTGATGCAGTTTGTCAAGTGGAGTATCCGCGGCGGCGGGTCGAGCCGTGCAAGGTGAGCCAGTGCTGGTTCCGGGCGCGCGCGCTCCGGCGGCCCGAGGCGAGCGAGCAGGGCCGCTCGCCGCCACAGTGTCACTCGGCCGCGCTCGCTGGCCGCACGCGAAACGCACGCAGTTAGAGCCCCATGGGCTGAACTGAGCCGAGCGTTCCCGCGTCGACCGCCGCCGCACACACACGGGACACTCGTGTATCGCATAATCCCTTTGGGAGTCGAACGCGAACCCTTCCCGAGACCGTCATCACCTAATCGGCCGACACTACAGTGTATCAAAATCATTCCAGAACGGAGCGCTCACCCATACAAGTGAGCGAAGTACCTGAAGCGAACAAGTCTAGTGAGTTCATATTGATTTTTCGTTCATTTAAGTTGGTCACAAGAAGCAGAGAGCGCTCCGCGGCCAGTACCGGTGGCAGCCTTTGTTGGAGGCCGCCTGGCGCGAGTCGCCGCACGAGCCGTACATGGGCTCGGTGAAGCCCTCACTCTCACAAACACAACGAACTAGGCGTTAACTACTTCCTGCCAACTTATGATTTATTCATTTATCTTTTCCCCCAAAGTGCCCGAATGGCGGAATGTAGTGTCTACTAGAATTGGATATTCTAAAATCGTACAACGTTTTAATTCAATCTGTAATTGAATTTTAATTGACATGAGATTATTAATTCTTAACGGCAACATTTCAAAACACTGCATAATATAAACTTTAAAAGGCAAGTTGAAGCCCTGAGAGCAACTAATCAGTATTTAATTTATCAACCAGGAAACGGAACAAGTTTCCGGCCACCGGCGACCGCGCAGCATCCTTGCAAAGTCACACTGCATGGTCTGCAGCTCTAAATAAACATATACAAAGATCATTATCTCACTCGTGCGCACAAGATATAAAAAAAGATCTGTAATAAAGTTCCAATAGTACGAGAATTTATTTTACACTAGCAGAGCGGGCCACGCGTTGCTGTGGCTAAGGTTTTTATTATATTACATAGTAGTAATAAAATAATATTGCGGCTATGAATGGAGATTTGAGCTATCCTATCTGTTAAGTTAGATCGAACTGCACACGGTGTGCACATTTGATTGAAATCGGTTAAGTAGTTTAGGAGTCTCTAGCGGACAAACTACGTGACACGTAATTTATAAATATTAAAGATAATATAAAAAATCAAATTCGTCAACGTCATCCCAATAAACTGACTAGAAGCAAACATGCAGGCACATATAAATCTAGTTACTAGATGTACTCGTACGTAGGCACCTGCATATTTGCTACTAGATTCTAGTAAATCTACGTTTTACATAAATGCTAAGCTAAGCTGACTATAAACTTATTAGTACTAATAAAGGACATACTAAAAGATCCTCTATGACCTAGTTCGATGACACGTTGGACAGAGTAGAACGCCTTGCACTTCCGATCACAAGGCAACACAACCACAAACTAAATACATCATAACTAGTGGCTCTGTGAGCTGGACCTCGCGGCCGACGTCTGTCTCCTGCACAGGTCGCATGTCTTGACCGACTCTCGAGACTCGAGAGAATCGGTTAAGAAATGCGACCTGTAGAAGAAAACAGATCCGGAGAGAGATCCAGACAGAATTCGGACATAAGAAAGCATTTTGTCCAAGCTGTCACAGACGCTTCTCTCGCTCACCCGATAGTAAAAAACATTGATTCAAATTGGTCAAAGATGGTTGCCACAAGTTTTCAACAAAGCTCAATAGGTAGTTGTTTAACAAGTCTGAGCTAGAATGTGCCTTTTTTATGCGCTCCATATTTATATATGTATTTGTATATATATTTATTTCAAATTAATAATGCGTCGATGGACAGTGGTACTAACGAGAATTCTATGGAGATTCAATTCAATGAGAGAAAGCAAAGTAGAATGGGGCACACGACTGAGCATTGCATGTGGGCAGAACATTTAAGTTCGCGGCAATAACGGTATGCTCAGTTGATGTTTTCATTTCAACATTCTGGGTGCTTACTGCTTATGTTTTGGCGACACATAGAGGCATGAGTAGGCGGAAGCCTCCTTCCTAGTAGTTCGCCAAGCCAGCAGGGACATCACTGATTCTGTCTGAAACAATGATCATAACTTGAAGTTGTGCACGCACAAGGTGTTCTTGCTGGTGGAAAAAGTACTTGGTTGTGAGTTTATTATTAGCGTGAGGGAGAGTTGGAGGGCCCGGCTCCGCGGTGCGTCGCGTGGCTCAGTGCCGCGACGCGACGCCGTGCCAAGGTCAAGTGTTCGAAGGGTGATAGCGATTAGTTTAGTGGCGATGTTACCCCTCTCGCCATTACGTCACTGTTCATGAGGTTTTCCCATCAGTATCCTTACATTGAACCATTCTCTAAATGAATACGTTTAAATCGTGAAGATTCTGAATATTGGTTCTAATGGTTTTTCTTGTCAACTTTTTATTTCTCTGATAATAAATATCGATATTGTTCAACATTACAGTAATGTAAAATGTCTAACTTACAACTTTTACACAATTATTGCTAGGTACATGTTATCGTGTATGACGGATAAGTGGTGAAGTTAGTTCTTTATCTGTCACATACAAAATATGGAATAAGAGATATTCTACTAAATTCAACTCATTATCCCTCCTCTATAAGTTTACCAACTAACCATCTCCTGCCTTACTGTTGCCCCAAATCTCAAAGGGGCAGTAGCCAAGTTTAAAAAAAAAGTTCTAGTACTTAAAGTTCAACGAGCTGAATTAGGTTCCAATTACCTACGTACAATCGGATTTTTTGGTGGAAAGTTACAAAACGAGTGTTTTGAATGTAAATTGGATTTCACGAATAGATTCCAAATTACCCATTCTTGTAGAATCGATCGTTTTTGGCGGTCACTGACCCTCAATATTTAAGCACCTAGTACATAATGTACCTACCATGGTTTATTTAAGTTCTGACGAATCAAAAATAGAATAGCGTGGCGAACAGCTGTGGCTCGGCTGGCGCGAGGCGGCCCCCGCCGGGACCCGGGCTCTGCGCGGTGGCCCGCTCGGCCGCGTCGGCTCCGCTTACTCGCAATTTTGTTGCTGTTATTCCACTTGTGTTTCCCCACACCATTAAATAAATTCGTAGGTATTACTTATATCATTACTGGCGGGGTAAATAAATCCATATATATATTATGGTCTCAGGTCAGGTCGACTACATCATCAAAACCACAGGTCGAGCCTGGGCTACATAACCACATGGCCTGGCAGAGAACATCCAGGGAGAAGGCTCATCCCGATGTGAGATAAACAAGTCTGTGGATGACCATAATAATAATTTATTTAATATTTACTCTATTAAACAATGATTTATTGCTAAATCAACAACTTTTGCACATCGGTCTCATTTCGTTCGACTTGCGGTCGCGAGTTTAGTGGCCGAGCGACGCGACGTGCGGTGTAGGACCCGCATTGCGCCGTTGCCGGGCGCCCGCGACACAACACGCGGGCCCAGCGGTCGTCGGTCCGTGTCCGTCCCTCCGCTAATCGCCCTGACGCGGCCTGATATTTACCGACAAACGAACAAAAATCCTTGACAATAAAGACCCTGAAAATAACGTTTAGCCTTGGGTGTGTGCGTCGATCAGGGAATGTGGGGGAGCAGAGGTACCACCTGCGTGTAATGGCGTCGCGTGAAGTAACGTGGGCGCATGTGTTGCAGGCGGGCGCCGGGAGTGCAGCCCGTCGCCGGCGCTGCTGCGCGTGCTCGCCACCATCCGCGACGCCTGGGCCGAGCCCACCACGCTCCGCGAACGCTGGTCAGTACCTCACCTACTCTATACTTACTACGCATAAGGCACACACAATAAGTTCAAATTTTAGTACATATGTCGCCAACTAGCTTAATTCTCCGTAAAACTTAAATCTTAGTCTAGTTAGTTGAACGGCTGATAAAGCAAGTTGGCTGCGACACATAGGTACATGGCTACAATATTTAAAGTACATATATTTAAAACTAATGCAACCACCCTACACATCAGGTCGGTCTGTATGCCAAACTGAGCACCTCCGTTGTTTGCCCGAAATGTTTGATTGCATTGCAATTAATATAATAATTAGTTTCACCCACAGACCAACATTTTTAACCACGGCTCGTTTACATGAGCAGCCGTTGAAGCGCTCTGACCAGACGTTGGTCGATGGCACTTGCTCCACTTAGTGTCCCGTCTAGAGGCTAGCCAACTAGCCAGTGACTGATGATTCATTCTACAGTAGTGTACCTCCCTAGCAGAAGCGACTGATAAGGAAGTAACGAAATAGTACCTACTGGCGGTACCTGTGTACTAGTTGTACTAGATTGTTGACAGATTAGTGACATGTAGCAAAGTATTTGCTTTCTTCCTACTTATATGAGTATTTAGTAAATCCTCATCAAGCGAATATACATATGTATGTACCTCGATAGTATCCACAGGACATAATATCGAGGGCATCATAACAAAAGGGCGTATTGAACTTTTGGCGATTTTACAGGAGGACGAAAAAACTGCATAACTTTAATAGTTTTTAACTAAACGTGATGATGTTTTCTTATGTAGTATATTATTATGTTCTGCAATTAAATCTGTAATACAAATTGAATTATTCAAGTAAACTTAAAAAAAATGGCGGTAACGCCTCTATGTTCTGTCTAAATAACTCTAAAGTACCATAGATAGAACTTACAAATTCCTTAGAATGTGCGGGCGTAAACAAATTCAATACTAAAATGTTTTAAAAATTTATTTTGAAAATTGATCACATTTATTTCACACACTATCTCCTCGATCTTCGTGTAATGTAGGAAGCCCTGGACGCAGCTACGGCAGTATCATCATCATCATTAACCCTATTGGATGATGGTAGGTTCCTATATAAGTCAGAGTATGTGGCCGGAATCAACCCAGTCCCAAGCATTTCCTACAGATCCTTCAACTTGGCATTTGACACTGGTAATTGCCTGGCATAGCAACTTGGTACATCGTTAGATGCTCTTGTGCGCATTGGCAGTCGCACTTCATAAAACTGCGCATCATTGAAGTCCAGTTTGAAAAGTATTGTGTTTGGATTCTCCTTTTCAAATCGCAGCCCCTTTTTGTTTATGCAGAATAGGTCAGCGTTTGACCACCAACTCGCCTGATGTTAAGCGACGTTGTGGTCTAAGATGGAGCACGACGACCTATAAGGCACTTATTCACTCCAGCCTTGAAGTTTCGTAGAGTGAAGAAGTACAAAGACGGCAGTTGAGTAAGGCGCTAAAAGTGGCGCTACTACGCTCGCTCAGACCCGTTTTCGGAACGGTTACACCGGACTACATCCCGAAACACGACTAGGTCATTTCACGACATGGCTTGGTCCGGTGGGTGGTAACTAGCCACGGCCGAAGCTTCCCGCCAGAGTTTGCTACCCGGTTAGCACTACCCGAGGACCACGTGTAGGGAATCAGAATAGAGTACACTCCTACGGACGTGGCTAGCTCAGCCATTATGGAATTTCTTTGTCTATGTTGATCGAACTCATCTTTTTTGGCAATCTTTTCTTCTTCACTAAGTGAGTCGAAAGTTTGATACCAACACTGATCCTTTCGTGGTGAATGAAGGGCTATATTTTTTTAATAAGCAGTTCCTTATAAGTTGATCGTGATATCGGTTGTAATCCATCACCTTCACATTGTTGTTTATACAAATCGTACATTTTTTCACAATTTAAAATCGATTCAAGATACTTAAATCTTTTTTGTGTCTTTTCGACACCAGTGAGACGGGACTGCTGGGAATGAGTCCATGACATTTTGCATGAGTAACTCTCTCTTCACTAAGTGCCATCCCAGGTGTGTGTTTGCCTCTTTTATCTGGTGATCCCCAAAACTTATTCTTTTTTTTTGATAAAGCATTACGAACAACTTTATATGTAAGACGATGTGTTGTTTCACTTTTTACACATCTTACTAAATAGTCATACTGCTCTCCAGGGGGCTTACCATGAACTTTTACAAAAACATCATTGCGCAGGAACGTTTTGTTACATTCCTTATTAAGTATTGTTTTGTATCATACCACAAGCATTGAAAACAATAATGTTTTAAAACGTTTTTACTCCTGCTACAGTGACGTCAAAAGAATGTACGATACAAGTGCCTTTATACACTCTGTGGTACTTTTGCGTATTTTGGAGTATGGTGTTGCCAGATGTACGATGTCAATCGTAATTATACGATTTTTGCCATGTAAAAATCGTACAATCGGGGTCGTACATTAGTATGACCGCATAGCGAAATCGTGCCTACAATATCCTATCGATACAGGGAAATTACACTTACGGTTTTTACAAGTTGCAAGTAAAAACACTATGATTTCTTATTATTTTCTTCCCTAAGAATTTTTATTTTCCTCACCCGCGTACAATCGCTCATACGAAACATCTGGCGACACTTGGTTGTATGAACAATGTCAAAAACGATTTTTTTTTTGTTTTGTCTCATAGGGCAGGCTAGAGGCAACATAGCCATACCACCATAGTCTTCCGTATGTTTGTCATAACATTTTTCATTAAATCTCTGATGAAGATGATGATAAATGAGATAAATCTCGCTCCTCTTTCCCTCTTTCAGTAAAGGCGAGTTTTCGTTTTAGAAAATAATACAAAATCATGACACCATTTTTTCGGTTCCCCTCAAAAACGTAAATTAAATCTACCTATGATCATGAAGGTAAATTAAAATTCAATTGCTGTATCCAATTAAAGTTTGTGAAAATTATTTTGGTGATATCTAAAATTTAATGCTTAGAATAATTTGTCACAGCGGCCGCAGAGTCTCAGCGAAGCAGTTCGATATCATGTGAGACTTTTTAAAAACCCACAGTGAAATCGCTGCGGGCTTTAATAGGAGTCTGCAGGCGAAGGCTCACTCTAAGAAGAAGCAAGTGCATCAAAAGGAGCTGACTTAGCCAACAAAAAATCTATGTGAAAATGGGTTGAAATTTATTCTGGAGCCCGTCCGAAGGCGTCCTTCGTAGTACGGAGCTTCCATTATCTGCTTCGAGAAACTCGAAAGTTTCCAAATCATCGGCCATCTTGCTAAATATTACAAATAGAACCTCAGAAACACAGCAAAAACTCACATAAAAATAGAAAAAGTTACACGGAGAGCAACTTTTTAACAATCGTTGTCATTTGTATCATTCCTGCTATTTTGACAGCTCGGCAGGAATACTTTAGAGGTCATGGTACGGTTTTTAAACAAATGTTCCTTGGATTGAATGAACGAAATCGAGTGACGTCAACAAAAC
Source organism: Peribatodes rhomboidaria (assembly GCA_911728515.1). Lineage (NCBI taxonomy): Eukaryota > Metazoa > Arthropoda > Insecta > Lepidoptera > Geometridae > Peribatodes > Peribatodes rhomboidaria. The sequence goes on along the minus strand of OU452184.1, from coordinate 84,924 downwards.
TGCTAAGCGATATCAAAACTTAACAGGAATACTTTTAGGGTGGTCATGGTACGAAATTTCGAAGTAAGGCTTAATTAATGATGTTTTAAGAGGTTGTGGTAAGCCCCCTGAGCGGTATAACTTCAATCTACGAAGCGCTACATGTTGCGGAAGACAGAAAACTTTGGCAGAAGATCGTAAGAGAGAGAGTAATTGGAGGTGGTGGTCACGACCCTCAGACATGAGGAATGCGACTTGAGGAGGAGGAGATTCATTTTTGTTTTATAGATAGAAAATACGTTGAACACCCTGAACAAATATTTGGTAACCGTACAAACACTTGTCGCAAGGCGGGAATCGAACCGGCAACCTCCTGAGTCGCAGGCGGACCTTAATTTTCACTACTCAGGAACGGCAAAATTAAGTAGGTACTAGGGTAATAAATTCAAGGGAACACACAAGTTCTATCCGTTAATTATTGCCAAACAGCAAATCCATTCACGTAATTCAATTCAATTTGTATATTTCAGAATCAGAGTCCTTAAACATATTTAAAATTACATAAAAATCATTGAATAAAAATAATTATTATTAAAAAGATAATAAAATTTAAATAATCTCGTCGTATTCGCATAGGTCAGCTCCTAAAAATATTGAACGCAATTATACGACTATTTGTTTTAACGAAAACGATTTTTGATAAGGGCGCATGTTAGTTTACGCCTTTTTGTTACAATTCTTTGCAAATATTTGTACAGTACGCCTATTTATTATTTTGTTTTTCTGCTTTTGTTTTCTAAAAGATTTTTATGAAATTCTGTTATAACACGGAAGACGGTAAGAAGGTATACGACGACTAAAAATCAAAATTTGACCAAATTGGCGCATACGCCCCTTTGTTATGATGCCCTCGATATACTCGTATGTAGATATGAAAATGTTTTACGTCTAAAGAAGGTATCTACTATCTAGTAAACGCACTTGCGATCTAATTCTGGTGTTCCACCGTCACATTCCGTACCTTATACGGTACACGAGAGGTGCCTGGACTCGAGTGGAGAGATGTCCGCCGCCCGCCCGGCGCGCGGCGCGGTCAGGAGACGGCGGCGCGGCGCGGGGACCGCGTCTGTTTCGCACATGATGGTGCGTGATGCGTATAGATTATATACGTGACGCGGCTGGTTACACATACGTACATGCAGCTGCAGCCAAACAGTGCATTTTATTTTTAGGTAGGTACGAATATGGGTACTTCTTCGAAATTGTATTCTTCGACTGATTCATCTAGTCAAAATTCTGTTTCACTTTCAGCTCTGTCACACATGTTCGTATGTAAAAAAGGTAACTAAAGAACATTTCAACATATTTCAATAAGGGACTTGTTTTTATAAAGTCGTTTTTAAGAATCGGGATCTGAACTAAAAATTAAGAACTTTATGTACTTAATATACCTAACTCTGTATTGAGGAAAGAATCATATTCACACACATTAAATAATTTTATTTAAGACAACAATTATCAGTGATCTTAGCACGGAAATAATCTGATGATCATTTGTATTCTTTTGCGTTCTGCGAGTCTCTTTTTCTCCTTCTTTTTATCATTTCGACTTTGTGGATTTTTTTGAACTGCAATATTAAAATAACAGAAATTAGAATACTTTTAATAAATATTTTTCATGATTATCTATTAATAAGGAAGATTAGTGTCAAAAGTGCCACTTAAGAGGACACAGAAGTATCCATGGATCCACCGGTGGATTAAGAGGAGATAAAAGTATCAGTGGATCTACATGTGGAGCCGAGCTTTGGATCCAAGTGGAGGGAGGGAGTTTTTCTCCTCTCTAGCACGAAAGGAACGCTTTTGTTGCTTATTTATCCTTGTCCATATTTTTACCGTAAACAAATCAGTAGTTTTTGTCTTATTTATTATATTTACTACGGTATAACCGTTTAAATAATTAAAATATCACAGAAGTATAAACTTATTGTACGAGGTCAGATCAATAAGTCCGTGACTTTCTGCATTTCCCATCTTTTTAGTAAAAAAGTAAATACTGTATGGTCAACAACTATTCTTCAACGGATTTCTGTCAAAGTTTGAACTCGTTCTATGATTTTGTTTGGCTATGGCCTTGAAAAGAAAAGCGCGCGTCTTTTTTACAACAAAATGGAGAAGAGTGAGTGTTCCACCGGTGGATTCCTGGATACTCCCACCTAAATCCACAGGTTGGTTCATGGATATTTCTTTTATGTTACAGTCAGAACTTATAACTGGTCAAAACCACTTTGGCCGCAAAAATCATTTTAATGTAGTTTTTTGGCTGAGAGCACTCAGCGCACGTGCTTGAATTCGGTCTCCTTTTTAAATGGACACCGAGTGAGCCGTCAGATAGGATAGCTAGAGGAGCGAAATAAAATTTTGGCATATAATTAATGCGGTGTTAAATGACAACCCGAACGCTGTTTAAGTTTTTACGTGGTTTTAAAATAATAGAAATAAAACGTCAAAAAGCGAGTATAACTCATTCGTTGAGGGTTCCGCACTTCCGCAGTGGTTGGTTTCGTATCGTCTTTTCTATACTTACTTACTAAATTATTTGATTTTTTAAAATTATATGCGTTAAATTATATTTTTTTTATAATTTAACTTATATAATTCGTTCGTAACGCGTTCGTTAAATTATATGCGCCGATAATGATGGTGATGACGTTAGTGTGGCCACGACTTTTGTAACGATGCCGTTTGACGTTAATGGGCATTGACGTAGACCGCTCAAGTGTGGACACCTAATTTAACGCGTTAAAAGTAAAGCATTAGTTATCGGAATAATTCACGCGATGATAATTCCGCCCGGTATAGGGGTTTCCCGTTAGTGTGGCCGTAACTTAAATGGATACCTATATGGCGGACGAAAACTTGTGTGGGTGACTTCTATTCTACGTACCTACATGTAGTTATAAATTACACAATGTAGAATTGTATAAAATTGGTGTAGCATGCACTAACATCTCGTCCACTACGGCGCTTCTTGCTCAAGTTGTTTGCTTGTCGCTATCGAAAGCGTCTGAATCTAAGTAGGTACATGTAGGATCTTTTGGAGTTGGGACTTCGACTTTCCACGCGGCGGCACAGTTTTAGGTTTTACCACAGAATAAAAAATAGTATTAGAAAGATAGGTTTTTTTTACCAGACATTAGGCAAGCGCAGATGGCGCAGGGTCGTAATACCACAGAGTAACGGTGTGACGAGCACGCCCGCTCGAGCTCATACCACGAAATGAAGTAGGTATGTTAGGGTTACGCTACACAAATACTGCAATTTATGCATTTAAGATGTCTGCGATAATTTTCCGCAGATTCCGATCAAAGATGCACCATATTAAGTAGTGCGGAAAAAGTTGGTACCGTAGACTTTCGCCTTTCCATAGCGCGCTCAGTGTGTGAATTTGGCTGATTTAATGCAAGCGCGAGCAGCAATGTATGCGCGCATAGCGTCCCGTTCGAGGACGGGCTCGCGGCCGAGGAGAGGCGGCCGTGGTCCGGAGGCGGCGCGGTGCAGTCGCCGAGGCCCGCTCCGCCCGCGCGCTCGCCTCGCTCGGACGTCGGACGACACACTTACCACAATAAATACCTAGCACCGAGGAGCTGGAACAGCCGGCAGCTCCGATGAGCCCGCCGCGCGCTGCTGGACTTTGCTGCTGAGCGGACCGGGTGAGATCACGATACCAATAATACCAAGTAAATAAGCGCTTTTCATAGGAAACATTCTAAAGTAAAATTCGGTTGGCGGCAAAAAAAAGTTATATTCTGTTCTTTTTTTTTTTTTTTTTTTTTGTGAGAATAATATTTTTTTATTTTATTTATTTCGAGTAATCAACAGCGTTATGTACATAATATAAATAATACAACAATGATACGTTTTTTAGTATGGCCAAAAGTGATTACATTCATTTAAAAAAAAAAATACTACTTATACAATAATTTTACAAATTCTAATATTAACAACTAAACTATGATCAATCAATTAAGTAATTAATAAAAGTACAAGTGTGTGTGTGTGTGTGTGTGTTTGTGTGTGTGTGTGTGTGTGTGTGTGTGTGAGAGAGAGAGAGAGAGTACAGGAGGGAGAGGCACTAAGGCACAGACCCCCTTCCAGACCTGTGAGTTTTCTTTATTTCCACCTTTAGGACGCCCCTTGCCAAATGGAAGAGATCCACTTCAGAATAGTGCTCGTTGTATGTTCGAGCGGCGCGACAAAGAATAGAATTTCGAGCATAATTTGAGTGAACAGGTGGCACATGGAACAGTGGCGTGGTGTATCGAGAACGACGTATTGGTATCCGTATTGGTATATTAGATAGGAGCTCATTACAGTCTATTTTCCCAGAAAGTATGTCATGTAGTAAAACAATGTCATACTGCTAACGTCTCTGCTCCAATGTACCTATGCCATAGTGACCACATGCTTCAGAATATGAGTCAAAGGTTACAAATTCTTTGAAGCTTAAAAATTTTACGAACTTATTTTGTATAGATTCTAACTTTTTGGTATGAACCTTATAACAAGGAGACCAGATACTACACGCGTATTCTAGAATGCTTCTTACATATGTAAAGTATAGAACCTTGATACAGTCAATGTTTGTAAAGGAGTAACATACACGCTTGATGAAACCTAACTGTTTATAAGCTTTATCTACAATAGTGTCGATATGCTCAACCATCGTCATCCTCGAGTCTAGCTTAATGCCTAAGTCTCGTACAGTGTCGACCTTTTTAATTGGGATGTTGTTAAAGTGATATATATATTCAATTGGCTTTAGCTTTCTTGTGAAAGTTGTCGTTTATTATTGCTTTTAATCGACTTCAAAAAAAAAGAGAAAGTTTTTCAGTCAATTATGAATCGATTTTATTTATTTATTTATTTATTGATAGGAAAAAACAAACAGCTGTTAACAATAAACAAAGTACACAACGAAATAAAACAAATAAGCCTAGATAGTTTTCACTAATAAGTAAGATAAATAAATTGAAAGAAAGTGTTACATAAATATCGAAATAACAAGAATGGAAATAAACTAGATACAAACATAAATAGTAGAAAAACCTACATAAAACCCTAAGTAAAGGACTGTAAAAATTTGGAAAATATGTAATTTTAAAGTAATTTTGTCTCGTATTAAATAAGTCAGTGTTCTCGGAATAGTTAACATTAAAATTGTAACATTTACGTATAAAATATGAATTATGTCTATAGTTGGTTGGTTTATGAATCACATCATCAATTATGAATCAATTTTAATATTTTTTTTTTGTTTGGTAGTTTTTTTTATTTTTCATTTAGTTCACTAACAGAGTTATACTATAATCTAGAATGTAAACTAATAACTATAAACTAATAACAGTTTGTACAATTCCTAAAACAGTGAACCTAAAAATAAAAATACGTAAAATACTTACCTAGTATGACATCTACTACTACATATAAAAATAAACACTATCAGCCTGAGAAATAAAGTTTTAAAACATGTGTAACACAAAAGCTGAAAAATAAAAATATTTTTGACTTAAACGTTGTGTACAGTTCGTGTACAGATGTAACAAAATCAAAGGAAAATAAACATTCGTTACACGGCCGGGTACCCTTGTTTAGCGCGTGTGTACGGGGTCAAGATGGCGGATTTCACTATAACAGCTGATCTAGACTCAGTAACTATGATAGAAACTGTGTAATGTTTTTCTACTGTCAAAATAAAAACGTTTGTTTGATAATGTGACATTATACACATTGTAGTGTTGACATTGATTGTTCCGTTCAGAAATTTGTTGTTAGTCTCCCACTATAACCAAAAGAAAATGTTTTCCTCTAAAATAGTTTATATCGACGAATTTTGGACAAGAGATTCAAAAAACAACATAGTTTATTAATATTCCTTTCCTAAAACGTAAATTGTACGTGCAATATTAAAAATTAGGGAGCTTTCTTAAAAAATAATTACTAAAAAACTATTTGGACGAAAAAGTTTCTAAACGAATTTACCAAAAAGTTGCCAGACGAAAAAGAAAAAAGTGTTAAGCATGTGTGGAAATACCCAATGCCGATTCACACTTTATTGCTCAAACAATAGTTACACGTTTGTGTAGCGCTATTTACCGACTACTCAATGTCTAACTGAACATTAGTTTAGCAGATGTTTATGAATTTTTTTATTTCTAAGGCTGTATGAATACTATTTATTTACTACATCGAAACACCGACTACTAGCACATTGACAGAGTGTCGTAGTCCGCGTAGCACGAGGGAGGCCGACAAGTAGAGGTGGACGAAGCGAGGTGGGCGAGGCGAGGTGGGCCGCCCGCGCCGGCCCGGACCTGCCCGTGGGGAGCGAGGCGGAGGGAACCGCTCCGGCGTCCAGTTCCGCCGAAAGTTACCAAACACAAACAAACAAACAAATAGGTTATTATTGCGGCTTGTTATTGCGCACGGATTCCATATTGCTTTTATACCGGTGTTGTTATTTGAGAGCTACCGAACGGGAATAGGATTCGAGGCTTCGTCGACGTGTCCAGGCCCTAACGCTCGCTCGGTCGACTAAATAAAAAAAAACTATTTTTTTCTTCTTCTTCGGACATATTTTGTCATCGTTGGGCTCGCTTCACGAGTGGATCGTGGATAGGATCGTAGACGACGTACTTACTTAATGTAGATGCCCAATTGATCATAATTTATTATTATTATTGCAGTTATGTTTTAGTGTTGCAAAAAGTATAGTATTATGACCTGTTACGAAATGTTATCAATAGATTGATTGTGATTATTATGATAACGCCGCTGATGGCGTTATCAGGCGAACCACCTTTCTAAAGCTAACGTTACGTGTTTATCACGGCCATTAATAGCTTACTTAACGATCCTAAATAAATGTAAATAATAAACTACCAAGCTTAAATTCCACCAAAACTATTTGGTTTTAAACATAGTTCCTACAGCCCTCACACAAAGCAAATGAAATGAATCTATTTATAGCTGTATAAGTTAGTCATCTTGCAAGCCACAAGGGCTGTCCGCGCACGAACTCGCAGACTGCAGTAGGTAGTGCAGTCGCGAGTCGCGGCCCTGCTGTCTGTTGTAGCTGTAGCAGTGTCGTGGTGACTGAGTCTAGTATTTTTAGGTCCTTGACATTTTTCTAATCCAGAGCAAGTCTGCTACATCTTGCGTTTTACGTGACTCTGTTACTCGGTGTTTCAATGTTATATTTGCCGATCATTATATTATTTTGGTCTGCTTCGCTATCTAATGGGTCGGATAAGTTTCTTCTTCGTTTTTTTGTTCTAATACTGGCCTGGTTCATGGTGAATATATATGTTATGGGTACTTACTCTGATGTAGAGAGTGTAATGAGTGTGTGGATGTAGGTAAGCTTTGCATCAAGTTTCACAGAATAGGCCATAGTTGCGGTGGATGGCTCTCATAACTGTGACTCTTTCTGAGGGCGGCACGAGGAGTCACTCACGAGATGTTACACCTCAATACGAGCGTTGTGAGTCACCCGGCCGGCGCGACCAGCGGCAGCCGGGAGTCACTCACCCGCTCGTCCCTTCCGTCCGCCTCTTCTCAGGACTTACATTTGCAATAATGTAGTGTGAGCGCTCCACCGGCGGCGGACACGCAACTCGTTACGGTTTCTCTCGCCACGGTCAATCGCGCATCAACTGCTCATCCGCCGTGCTCTGCTTTCAAAAGTCCCGCACGCGGTGTCTCCGAGTCTCTCTCTAGCCGTAGCTCATGTTTTTTAAACATAGTGAAAATATGCACCTACTGCTGCTCCTACTCATAACTCATAACTCTTTATTCATAACTAATGTAGTTACACGTCTGGTACTTTTATATTACTAACTTATTTAAATTTCATTTACAATTCCAATAATAAAAATCAGTCAGTACAATTTCATTAAAATAAAAATAGAACAATGATATTACATTGGGTACAATACATAATTGGGTACAATATATGTCAAGTCAATATTAATAATATAATATAAAATCAAAATACTCGAATAATCAGATAATAGACATAATTAATTATAGCAGGTAATCATTTAAATACACATTTTTAATAAAGGCACTTACTCTATTCTAGGTAAAAAGTCATTCACCTTATAGAATGCCTGCTCAACAAGCCACTTTTTTGCTCTAATTTTAAATGAGTTCCGTGACGGAGCATCCTTTATATCGTTCGGAAGACGGTTGTAGACCCCCGCCGTCATGACGTGCACCAGCCTAGACGACTCTTCACCAGGCGGTGCGGCGGCACGCGCAGCACGCGCCCGAGCCGGGCGGGCCGGTCTCTCTGGTCACCCAGGAATGAGTACTCGTTCAAGTGATCTCGCCCGTACAGTGCTGCTTGCAAAATCACCAGCGATGGGAGAGTGAGGATTTTCAGGGACCGGAATAGAGGCAGCGCTGATGTGTCCTCTGGCACTCTCACTATGGCTCTGACCGCTCTCTTCTGCATTCTAAACACGCGTTCCCACTCAGCAGAACGTGCCCAGAATTCAGTACCATATTGCAGGAGCGAGTGCACAGAAGCAAAATAGCAACTCCGAACCATGTTTTTTGGTAATATGGCTGATAGTCGCCACAGTGCAAAGCAAGCACGTCCGATATTTTGGCACAGTTTATCCACGTGACCCTCCCACTTGAGGGCGCTGTCAATAATAAATCCCAAGAATTGCGTGTCCTTTACCTGTTCCAACTTGTCACATCCAACCACTACGCTCAGTGGGTCTCTTATACGCCCTGAGAGGTCAAACTGAACAAAGTGGGTTTTTTTTATGTTTAAGACCAGACCGTTAATGCTGAACCAATTCTTGAGATCACACGCAACTCTATTCAGTTTTTCCTCTAATTGCTCAACAGTCGAAGCCGTAACTACTGCAGCCACATCATCGGCATACATAAGCACATGTGCATCCCTTATGTTCTCAGGGAGGTCATTGAGGAGGAGGGAGAACATAATATTAGATAGCGATGATCCCTGCGCTACTCCAATAACGGTTGTGAGCAGCTGCGATTTTACCGTGCCTCCCTCTCCTACAACCATCTGGCGTCGGCCCGTCATGAAATCCGATAGTAGTCGCAACTCGTGATTTATGATGCCGTAGTGCTTGAGTTGTGCAGCGAGGACATCATGATCAGCGACATCGAACGCCTTGGACCGATCACAAAAAATCACTGCAACCTGCTTCCGATCTTCACGTGCAGCCAGGACTGTGCGAATCAACTCGCGAGTGAGAGAAGTAGTGGAGCGACCGCAGCGATAAGCGTACTGCCTCTCTGATAGAGATTCACACTCTGCTAGGTACTCAGTAAGCCGCGAACTAAGGCCGTACTCGAATATCTTCGCGACGGCCGGAATTATTGAAACTGGTCTATAACTATTAATTTCCTCTTGCTTACCTTTCCCTTTATATAGAGGGGAAACTTTGACGAGCTTCAAAGAGGCAGGATACATACCCTCCTCGATGCAACGGTTGTACAGAGATGATAGTATGTATGCTAACGGTACCGCTGTGAGGTGCGTCAGCGAGATTGAGATCTCGTACGCGTCTTTTGACTTCTTCCTTGCTACGCCTTGTGTCAGAATGCGGAGTACTTCCTGGGGTGAAAACTGCTTTACTACTCTACTACCTACTCTGCTTGCTCTACATCGGTTCTTTGTTCCACTTAGGATTTCTATCTTATATCTGTATGTTCTGTACTTGTAGGTCATGTAATAAACAGTGATTATATTTACTAGCGGTGTCTATTGTATAATCCTAAAATCATTGTAGCGTTAACGTAGATATACATGCATAGGTACTCAGTTTTATTACCTATTTTGGTCGGAGATATGTTTTCACCTCAAAAAAAAAATTATGTTGCGTTTTTTGTGATAGTAGTAGGTATTTGGATACTATTTTTACGCGGGTGGTCATGTTTATTTTCAGCGGAACCCTAAACCGCACATTTAAGAGGTGGATGATGGAGGGCCCACCGCCGGCGCGACAGCCGCACGCACCGCTCGAGCCGCCGCCCCAGCCGCACGCCTCGCCCGGCCTGCTGCGCCGTCGCTACTCCGTGCCCGAGACCATCATGAGGAAGTAAGTCACACGGAACTTTTAGAGTGACCGCCTAGCTTCGGTTCATTTCTCCTGCTATTCTCATAGTAAAAACTGTAATTTCAGATACAGACTCGCGCAACAACATTCTGACTCCGAGGAGAGTGTGGCTGCGGCGGCGCGGTGGAGCGCGGCTAGCGCGTGCCCCTCACCGGCACGCGAGGCGAGTCACTCGCCATGTGACTCACCGCACCGATTCTTGCGCCGCGACCGCGAGCTCATGCGCAAATCGGCGCTGCTGAGGCGCATGTGGGCGCGGCCGTGCCCCGCGAACGGCTGCCGCTGCTGCGAGGAGGCGCGAGCCACGCGCTCGCTGGACGGCAGCCGGTCGGAGCTGTCGTCACGGCGCTCGCCCGCACCGCGCGCCGCTCCCTGGGCTGAGCCCAAACGACAGCGGCTCGAGCCACCGACCGCCGCTTCCGGTAACGGTGATCTTTCCGATTCCACGTTCCGGTCGCACCGAGCCGGGCGCGAGCTCTGCTCGTGTGCGGACACGACGGATGCCTTCACCGACACAGAATCACGACTTGCGGCGTCTCCGCCCTCCTCTCAGCGGCTCTCGGCGCACGCCACTGCCGAGCTCGAGCGCTCACCGCCGGACTCGGATGCGCGCGACGACCGCTCATACCCCGACTCGGAAACGTTCTCCGCAACAGTATCCACCGCGAAGGAGACGAGCGACTCGCCACCGCGGGACTCGCTCTCCTCGAACGGCCGGATAGAGGGCCGCGTCAGCGAGCGCTCCGCCGGCGTTGACAACGAGGACCACAACGTGCCGTCGTACGAGCGGTCACTCGGCCTCGTTGCGCCTGTACCTGCGCCATTATACGAGCTGCTCGAGGTCGTGGTGTCGGAAAGCGCGGATACTGAGGCCGACATACGCGAAGGAAATGCACCGTCGTCGGGGTCCGCACTCACGCTCAAAAACGCGCGAGATATCGACATCGATCAGTACGTTTCAAATATTCTCGTGGAGAGTCTTAATTCGCTGACGGACCAGCTCGAGAGCATGAACGCGTCAATCGGCGCTCACCGCAGGATCAGCATTGTGGAGAAAGAAATTAAAGTCAGGTTGCAGAACACGGGGGTGAACACCATAGTCCACCTGAGTCCCACGTCCAACAACCAGATCATTTTCGGCAACGAAGAGCTGTGCAACGAGCCGCGCGATCAGTGCAACAACCTACTCTCCATCCGCGAGGAGCGCGACCCCGGTCTCGAGTCCAACGACAACTTGACCTCGTCCGCGGGCAGTGGCGCGCCCCCGCCTCCGCCGCCACCCCGCGCTCTCGCCCTCGATCCTCCGCTGCAGCGCGACACTGTCAACAGAGCTGTGCTTCAGCAGATCCAGAAGCTTTTCCGTGACGAACTGCGCGGCCTGGAGGAAGAGGACTCGGCCCCGCCCGGCGTCTCTCACGTGGAGATTTCCAACGTGGATGCGTACATGGAAGCGCAGGGAGCGGCGCGGCCAGAGCTGCAGATCTCGACGCACGTTGACGGTGACGTCATCGCTGGCGTTGGCGCCGGGAACTACTTTCACGACGGCGGCGAGGCGGCCACGGTGCCACGCTTCTCTGCCTTCCCGCACACCGACTCCATGGAGGTCAACACGTCCTCGTCGTCGGAAGGCGAGGCGGCGTGCTCCGAGTGCACGAGCCTCGTAGACAGCCTCGACGACCCCAACTCGCCGCGCGCGGTGCCGGCGCGGCGGCGCGCCGAGCTCGCGCGCTCCGCTGTCGACGTGCTCGAGCTCCTGCCGGAGCGCGCGCGCGATGCCTCCGCCGACTCGCGTTCCGAGGCCTTCTTCGTGCGCATCGAAGACGACGACTTCGACTGCCGCGACCCGGACAGGCTCGAGGGCAGCGTGCGGGTCGCCGAGTACATGCCGGAGAAGATCAAGCAGAGACTGTTCCGGCGACATCGCAAGAGGGAGCTACGGATGGAGTGCGCGCGCCGCTCGAAGGTGAAGCAGCTGAAGAAGGAGCTCGAGCGGCGCCGGCTCGAGGAGGCGGCGGTGGCGCGCCGTGATCTCGAGAGGGACTGCATGGTTATCGTGAACGCACTCATAGACGACGTCGTCGCTAAGATCGCGCAAGATGAGTATAAATGTATGCGCATCAAACGGAGGAACGGCAAGCTGCGCGCCGCCAGCTCCGAAGAGAATCTCACGAGACGCACCCGCCGACGGGATTTTGACAAGCTGGACGATAGACACGATAGTGGGAATGTAAAAAGAGGCAGCTCTCGACACTCCTCCAACAAAGAGAACCGAAAAGCTGAGAGACACCATATTCACGGGAAACTGCTGGCGCGACCCTCCTTGATGCACCCCGACCGACCTCCTAGACGTATCTACCAGAAATCGGAGATCCACGAGGGAGAGAAATGCATAGAGATTCTTGAAATTTTAGAGTACGTGAACGGGTCGCAGAGCTCGCCGGAAACTACCAATTCGGACGAAAATCACAATCATAATTCGAGATGCAAAAAGTCTCGCATTCCGATTCCTGTGTATGAGAGAATACAGAGAACGTCCGATGGCGAAGGGCGTATGCGGCTGACGGGCGGCGACGGACGGCGCCCTTCTCCCCCGCCTACGGGACATATGCTCGCCAGCATGCTACTGCAGGCACTCGGAGACTCGCAGGCCTCCCCCGCCTCTGCTCCCGCGCCGCCCGAGCCGCGCTCGCGTTCCAACTCGCTGCGGTTTAAGCGAGTATTCGATATGATCCCCGAGGAGCGCAGCAGCCTCAGCTTCGAGTCGTCCGCCGAGGACGCGGAGCTGGTGCGCCGCGCCTCGGCGCCCGAAGTGTCCGTCCCCGCGCCGGCTGCCCCGCCCCCGCCCCCGCGCTCGGCGGCGACCTCCCCGCCCCGCGGCGCCAGCACGCGCAGCGCGGGCACGTCGCCGCCGGCGGAGCGGGTGCGCGCGCTCCGCTCGCAGACCACCATGACGTCACCGTGCAGCAAGTCGGCGGCCACCAGCCCGCTCCGGCCCGCCGCGCCGCCCGCGCCCCCCGCCCGCCCCGCGCCGCCTCGCCCCGCGCGGGAAGGTATCGTGTGCGCACTCCGCCCGCCAGCGCACCACCGCACCGCTTCCCTCGCTGTAGAGTAGACGTGCCGCCCACATACCACCACACGGCACGCGAACACCTCTGGCCCAAATACAATTACCTACTATCGGTAGCTTGCGTAGTTCATGCAACTCACGTATCACTCGGAAGAAACCGACGATTCTTTATGTATAAAATTCTCTTTAGATTTCTTAAAGAATACGCCGGCCGTAGAGATAGTCATCACCGATGTTAGCGCACAATAATTTTTCATTTCAATTGAAAAAATAAATGTATAAGTTTTGAAAGGAGTCAAAATATTAGAGTATATTTCTTGAAAGTTTTGTGAAAATAGGTACTAAAATATACTATTGAGAATTCAAAAGTCGTTTCACTCACTCCCAAGGCAGAGCTAGAGAAAAGACAGGGGAAGCGGAAGAAGAGTCGGCTCGGGCGCCCACGGGCGAGCGTAGCTCTGCGACCTCGGTCCCAGCGCCGCTCGCCGGCGAGCACGCTGGCGCCGCGGCGGGCGAGCGGCGCTGGCTCCCCGAGCGCCGCGCGCCGCCCGCCGAGCAAGGCGCGGGCGCGCGCGGGCGGCGGCGCGGCGCCACCGCCGGCGAGGGCGAGCGCGCGGCCAGGCCGCCCGCTGGGGGCAGCTCGTCCAGTGACAGCGGCGACTCCGGCGGCTCGCTGCTGTGCTCGCTGGCGCCGCGCTGGCTGTCGAGCCACGCGCGCCAGCGGAGGCGCGCCCGCCGCCCGCCGCCGCCGCTCGCCGCGCCGCGCGCCGCGCCGCCGCCAGCCGCCGGGGTCGAGGCGCGCGGGAGGCCGTCGGCGCTCGCTGATCGAGGACCAGGTGATACCTACTTCACGAAACCACCGAAAGTAAACTCTTGTAAACAGTTAAAATGTAGTAGATATTGTAGTCTTTGTTCGACAGTACGAGCGTTAGCCGGCGAAGCGCTTAGGTATAATCGCTTTCGTAAGTCCTGATTCCTCTCCGGCTGTCTTCCTCTACAGGTCGCATTTTCAACAGATTCTCAAACAAATCATAATACATACATGTATCTCCGCTATTTTGAGTCCAAAAACTGGCTCGACGAAAAAAACTAATTAATTATCAAACCTGCTGACAAAGTTTCACGAGAATCGGTTGAGAAATGCGACCTGAAGACGAGGGCAGACGCCGGCCGCGAGGTCTGCAGCTCACAGAGCCACTAGTACTATTAATTTTGCTATACGCTAGGTACTATTAAGTGTTGATTAAAGGTACCTGATAGCACATAATCAATAATAGTACACAGAAAATTAATAATAGTACTACACACAGACGGTTCATTCTAGAAAAAAAGTCAAGTTTAGATATAAAAAACCACCTACTCTTTTGACCGTCACGCAAAATTAAAACTTACTCGTATCGTGTCTCACCAGCGCTCTTGTCCGTTCGGCACCGCTCACTCGAAACCGGTTTGAGGGCACAGGGTTCGCACTCGCCGCTAAACAACGCGTTGCTTTGCGTTCCCGCCGTTATACTCCACTAGCAGACTACGAATAAACTATGGAAGGAAAACCTTGAAGCGTTTCTATTTCTTTAAAATAGGTTGGTAATAAAACCATAGAGTTTGGGATACGTTGCGGTACTTGCGAAGTTTAAGAGAGACTTAAAGGACTTTTTGTACTAGTGTTTATTTTATCAGCTAGGTTTTTTCCGACATTGATAAAAAAATCATTCACTTGATCTACCGGGTTGTCTGATAGACTCAGCAGCTCAGAGGAACTAGAGGCTTTAGTACCCACCCCGCAGTGTTTTTATAGCTTTCCAAGTTACCTTTGGCTCTGTTAAATTGGTCTCTTTCAAAATTGCGCCGTAATTTTCTTAAGAGATTTGTGCAGTGAATTCGAAATCTAGTGTCCCTTGTATCTCGTAGTCTCAAGCACCGTAAAACTCCAGATGTAATCCAGGGTTTTATTTGTCTATCTTTTCGTGAAATTTTGACAAGTTTGGTGTAATTTTGTATTGCACCAGATATGATATTTATGAGTGTCTCAGCAGCACTGTTGGCATCGTCAGAGGTAAATACAGTTTTAATTCCAGAGTTTAGCAATCTTTAGTTACGGCTTTAGTTTCAGACGAAATCTCTAACCTTCTCATTAAGAGTCCGGTGACCTAACTAACTTCGACCTAGGCGACCTAGACTAACTTCGCGTTGGCTTAAAGTATTCTATAGCCATTTCGTCTAGAAGAAGAAGACAAGCGAAGAGAGCGAGTAATGGTACTAACGAGCCTCTAAAGTTACCTACAGAGTGACAAAGTGCAATTTCAGTTTTTTTTATGACTTTTGCACTTCTGTAATAATTCTTAAGTAACTAAGAATTTCCCTTGTATTATTATTCCCTTGTATTAACAGCTAATGATGCAGACAACCTCCCTATGTAATGGAATTTTTGATTTGCTTTGTCTACCTATTGAATAAATCAGTCAAAAGTGACCCCTTAAAATGCGGATAGTTTTCATAGCTCTATTTTCGCTTGAAACATTTAAAAAAAAAACAAGAACATACGGGCGAAGATATTGTTAGTTTAATTGTACATGCTAAATTTCACCATAATCTGACGAATGGTTTTCAAGAAATTTGAGTAACGCGTTTGTATGGAAATTTCAGAGCGTCTCGGCCCTCTTAAGAATAAACCCCATAAGGCCGTAGTCCTACTTACTAAAATTTTCAACGCCTGTCTGTTACTTAACTATTTTCCTAAAATCTGGAAAACGGCAAAGGTAATTGCAATTCACAAACCTGGTAAAACCGCTTCCGAGCCCACTTCCTATCGTCCGATTAGCTTACTCCCTTGTTTAGGCAAAGTTTTTGAAAAAATTATCTACTCTAGACTAGCTCGGGCTACTGAAAACATGCTACTACATATACGTAGTAGCCAACAGCTGGCCAGGTTGGCTGAAGCTGTGTCTCATAATCTAAACCTCAAAAACTCAATTGGCATGTTCTTGTTGGACATTGAAAAAGCATTTGACACTGTCTGGCATGACGCCTTATTACATAAGCTTATCAGCCTTGAAACACCAATAATGCTGGTTAAAATGATCAGATCTTACTTATCTGAACGATCATTCAAGGTTCACGTCGGCGACTACTTTTCTCGACCTAAACCGGTGCCCGCCGGAGTGCCCCAGGGATCAATACTGGGGCCGTACCTGTTTTTGATCTTTTTAAACGATATACCAGTACAAACACGAACAAACTTGGCTGGTTTTGCGGACGACACAGCATCTTATACATCTTCCGATGACGTTGATCTGGTGATTAGTAGGCTTCAGCTGTCGATAGACCTACTTCATTCTTATTTTAACAAGTGGAAACTCAAAATAAACACATCAAAAACTGATGCTATACTACTAGACATCGTAATCTTCCTACCCGTAAGATCCAAATAGGTGGCTACAATATACCTTGGAATAAATCTGTTAAATATTTAGGGATCATCTTGTATAGCAAATTAAACTGGACAGAGAACACGTTAAAACTTTGCGTTAAGGGTGCCAAGGTCTTAAAAGCTTTAAGCCCGGTGTTAAGCAGACGGTCCTGTCTCAGTAATCACACTAAGTTAAGCATCTACCGCACCCTGGTCCGTCCCTGCATAACTTACGCATGTCCAGTGTGGAGCAGCACGTGCACCACTAACCTTAATAAATTACAAGTAATCCAAAACAAAGCTATTAAATACTCTTATGATCCTCCTCCATATGCAATGAATGGATATATGTATGATATGAATGATAATGCGAGCAATGGAGTAAGCTGAAAACCAGCTCTGTGCAAACTTGTTTGCACAGTACAACGCTGAGCTTACTCCCATTGCCAAACACTTTTATCTGTTTATATATTCTGTAATCAACTGTGTATAATTTAATTATGTTGTGTTTGTCAATAAACCATTTTTATTCTTATTCTTATATACGAATCTTAAACTACATGTTAAAATTGGCCTACCTAGTCTAAATTCTTATAGCTACAAATTATCTAAAACATTTTATTTAGTTAGTAATATTTGCATAATAACACGTAAACGCAACTTAAAATTTATCGATAAGTATAAACGGTACAAACTACCACATCACTTATTCTTAGACGATGAATAGGTATAGCTGTCCGCGCAAGAGCGCGCTTCTGTTGCTCGCTGTCGTGCGCGCTATACTCGCCCGTATTATCTGTTGATATAAGAAGCGATATGGCAGTGGTAGTGGAGAGCGGGTAGTGGAGGTGCGCAGCATTGTACACAACGGATGAACTCTGTACTGCGCCGTTCCTGCTGCTACTACGAAACCGCGCGGCGGCGGTTTGTTTTCGGCCGACTGCCGCTTTTATTGGCAAAATAATATTTTACCAATATTTTTCTTGAATTGTAATGCTGAAGCAAACTGAAGCTTGCAAAAAATCTATGTACGTAAATAACAAAAAAATTTTACAATAATACCCAGACAGCATGTTTTATATTCGAACTACGTAGATTTGAGAAAAACAATTGATAATTTTACTGTTTTAGTTTTGTAGGAAGACATGTACACTACAAAAATTAAATGTTATTTAGAAAAATTAAATAAAGATTTAAAAAATGAAATGAAAATGAAAGTTACGGCTTGTACGTCTAGTCGCGACATTAGTACGTCTAGTAGACATTTTTGTATCTTTTGTTTGTAATTACGTGTGTAAATAAAATATATAAATAAATAAATTTCTTTATAATAGATCTTTCTGGTGAGTGATGATTCTTATATGCAAAGATTAAATGTGAATGATCAGTTATAGTAGAGTTTAGGATCAAAGCTGTCGTACTGTTTGCATTATTGGTTTTAAGAAAGATATGATCAATACAGATTTTTTTCTCTGGTCGGATGTACATGAGTAGGAAACTGACCATGAGTCGTAGTTGTTGTTAAATATTCCTCAGCTTTATCTAAGTATATCACCAGTCAGGATTTATTTTGATATTTGGGGGCTGAGCTACCCACGTCCGTAGGAGTGTACTCCATTCTGATTCCCTACACGTAGTCCCCGGGTAGTGCTAACCGGGTAGCAAACTCTGGTGGGAGGCTTCGGCCATGGCTAGTTACCACCCACCGGACTAAGCCATGTCGTGAAATGATCTAGTCGTGTTTCGGGATGTAGTTCGGTGTAACCGTTCTGAAGACGGGTCTGAGCAGTAGCGCACTTGTAGCGCCCTTCACTCTATAAAACTTCAAGGCTAGAGTGAATAAGTACCTTATAGGTCGTCGTGCTCCATCTTAGACCACAACGACGCTTAACATCAGGCGAGTTGGTGGTCAAACGGCACCTTTGGTACATTAAAAAAAAATTACGTCACCCACCACTATTATAGTTGTGTAAGTTGAAAATGATACGAGAACTTCAATGAGGTATTTTAACGAACTTTGCGGTGTTTTTAAAAGCCGGAGGTCTGGGGCACGGCTCAACCCGCGCCGTAGCCACCTTGGACCTGATGCTCCACGAGTTGCGGGACGGAATTAGAGGCATAAACAGTCGCCTGGAGCAGCTACCTACGCTTGTGTAAGAAGTTCAAGACATCAAAAAGAGGTTCCAACACTTCCAGGTAATACTAATACTAAAATGCAGTCTACGGAGTTACGTGAAACCGCCCTGGAGACCACGAGCGGCGCCTCCGAAGACTACCCTCACCTGCAGAATAAACTAACGCAACTAGCCGCGGACTTCGGCTGTGTGAACTTGGCACCCGACTTTGAAAAAAAATTTTTTTTTATAATTTAATTAATAGATTTCGGTAAGTATAAGATAGTAGTGATGTTAACTTTTTAAGTAGTAGTGCCAAAAAAATAAAATAAAAAAATTAAAAAACGTCAGCCCCCGACTTTGAAAAAAAAAATTTTTTTTTACGGTTTCGTATACTAAAACGTTAGTAGTTGATTGTAGTATTTTTTTTTTGTTTGTAGTACAAAAGGAAAAAAAAAATTTTTTTTCCTAGTATATTTCCATAGAAAAAAATACTCATTTATTAGACTTATTTGATAGATTTTAATAAGTACTTGATGGAAGAGAAGCTATTTTAAAAATTAAATGTGCCCAAAACATAAAAAAAATATAAACAAAAAATATCTTCCCCAAAATTGCAATCACTGAAAAAAATCTTTCACTACAAACTTTTACAAACATCTTTCAGGCAATTTTAGTGTTTTTGGACGTTTGTAGTTATCGTATGGCACTTCGATCGGAACCAATTTAGGAAAACTAAGTGAAAACCTAGATTTTTTCACATATATCGATTTTGAACAATTTCTGTACAACTACAAACGATTTTTTTCCACTACAAACCTCTACGAAGCTCTCTCAGTCGTTTTCAACGTTTGTAGTAATTGTATAATACTTCAATCAGAATCAATTAACGAAAACTCCGTTAAAACCTACATTTGGTCACTTAAATCGCCTTTGAGCAATTTCTGTACAACTACATTCGATTTTTTTTTCACTACAAACCTCTACGAAGCTCTCTCAGTCGTTTTCAACGTTTGTAGTAATTGTATGTTCCTTCAATCCGAATCAATTAACGAAAACTCAGTTAATTCATAGATTTTCTCACATTTATCGCTTTTGATCAATTTCTTTACAACTACAAACGATTTTTTTTCCACTACAAACCTCTACGAAGCTCTCTCAGTCGTTTTCAACGTTTGTAGTAATTGTATGTTCCTTCAATTCGAATCAATTAACGAAAACTCAGTAAAAACCTAGATTTTCTCACATTTATCGCTTTTGATTAATTTCTGTACAACTACATACGATTTTTTTTTCACTACAAACCTCTACAAAGGTCCCTTAGTCGTTTTCAACGTTTGTAGTAATTGTATGTTCCTTCAATCCGAATCAATTAACGAAAACTCAGTTAAATCATAGATTTTCTCACATTTATCGCTTTTGATCAATTTCTGTACAACTACATACGATTTTTTTTTCACTACAAACCTCTACAAAGGTCCCTTAGTCGTTTTCAACGTTTGTAGTAATTGTATGTTCCTTCAATCCGAATCAATTAACGAAAACTCAGTTAAATCATAGATTTTCTCACATTTATCGCTTTTGATCAATTTCTGTACAACTACAAACGATTTTTTTTCCACTACAAACCTCTACGAAGCTCTCTCAGTCGTTTTCAACGTTTGTAGTAATTGTATGTTCCTTCAATCAGAATCAATTTACGAAAACTCCGTAAAAACCTACATTTTGTCACTTTTGAACAATTTCTGTACAACTACATACGATTTTTTTTTCACTACAAACCTCTACGAAGCTCTCTCAGTCGTTTTCAACGTTTGTAGTAATTGTATGTTCCTTCAATCCGAATCAATTAACGAAAACTCAGTTAATTCATAGATTTTCTCACATTTATCACTTTTGATCAATTTCTTTACAACTACAAACGATTTTTTTTCCACTACAAACCTCTACGAAGCTCTCTCAGTCGTTTTCAACGTTTGTAGTAATTGTATGTTCCTTCAATCCGAATCAATTAACGAAAACTCAGTTAATTCATAGATTTTCTCACATTTATCACTTTTGATCAATTTCTTTACAACTACAAACGATTTTTTTTCCACTACAAACCTCTACGAAGCTCTCTCAGTCGTTTTCAACGTTTGTAGTAATTGCATGTTCCTTCAATCAGAATCAATTAACGAAAACTCAATTAAAACCTAGACTTTCTCACATTTATCGCTTTTGATCAATTTCTGTACAACTACAAACGATTTTTATTCCACTACAAACCTCTACGAAACTCTCTCAGTCGTTTTCAACGTTTGTAGTAATTGTATGTTCCTTCAATCAGAATCAATTAACGAAAACTCCGTAAAAACCTACATTTTGTCACTTTTGAACAATTTCTGTACAACTACATACGATTTTTTTTTCACTACAAACCTCTACAAAGGTCCCTTAGTCGTTTTCAACGTTTGTAGTAATTGTATGTTCCTTCAATTCGAATCAATTAACGAAAACTCAGTTAAATCATAGATTTTCTGACATTTATCGCTTTTGATCAATTTCTGTACAACTACAAACGATTTTTTTTCCACTACAAACCTCTACAAAGCTCTCTCAGTCGTTTTCAACGTTTGTAGTAATTGTATGTTCCTTCAATCAGAATCAATTTACGAAAACTCAGTAAAAACCTAGATTTTCTCACATTTATCGCTTTTGATTAATTTCTGTACAACTACATACGATTTTTTTTTCACTACAAACCTCTACAAAGGTCCCTTAGTCGTTTTCAACGTTTGTAGTAATTGTATGTTCCTTCAATCCGAATCAATTAACGAAAACTCAGTTAAATCATAGATTTTCTCACATTTATCGCTTTTGATCAATTTCTGTACAACTACAAACGATTTTTTTTCCACTACAAACCTCTACGAAGCTCTCTCAGTCGTTTTCAACGTTTGTAGTAATTGTATGTTCCTTCAATCAGAATCAATTAACGAAAACTCAGTAAAAACCTAGATTTTCTCACATTTATCGCTTTTTATCAATTTCTTTACAACTACAAACGATTTTTTTTCCACTACAAACCTCTACGAAGCTCTCTCAGTCGTTTTCAACGTTTGTAGTAATTGTATGTTCCTTCAATCAGAATCAATTAACGAAAACTCAGTAAAAACCTAGATTTTCTCACATTTATCGCTTTTGATTAATTTCTGTACAACTACATACGATTTTTTTTTCACTACAAACCTCTACAAAGGTCCCTTAGTCGTTTTCAACGTTTGTAGTAATTGTATGTTCCTTCAATCCGAATCAATTAACGAAAACTCAGTTAAATCATAGATTTTCTCACATTTATCGCTTTTGATCAATTTCTGTACAACTACATACGATTTTTTTTTCACTACAAACCTCTACAAAGGTCCCTTAGTCGTTTTCAACGTTTGTAGTAATTGTATGTTCCTTCAATCCGAATCAATTAACGAAAACTCAGTTAAATCATAGATTTTCTCACATTTATCGCTTTTGATCAATTTCTGTACAACTACAAACGATTTTTTTTCCACTACAAACCTCTACGAAGCTCTCTCAGTCGTTTTCAACGTTTGTAGTAATTGTATGTTCCTTCAATCCGAATCAATTAACGAAAACTCAGTTTAATCATAGATTTTCTCACATTTATCGCTTTTTATCAATTTCTTTACAACTACAAACGATTTTTTTTCCACTACAAACCTCTACGAAGCTCTCTCAGTCGTTTTCAACGTTTGTAGTAATTGTATGTTCCTTCAATCAGAATCAATTAACGAAAACTCAGTAAAAACCTAGATTTTCTCACATTTATCGCTTTTGATTAATTTCTGTACAACTACATACGATTTTTTTTTCACTACAAACCTCTACAAAGGTCCCTTAGTCGTTTTCAACGTTTGTAGTAATTGTATGTTCCTTCAATCCGAATCAATTAACGAAAACTCAGTTAAATCATAGATTTTCTCACATTTATCGCTTTTGATCAATTTCTGTACAACTACAAACGATTTTTTTTCCACTACAAACCTCTGCAAAGGTCCTTCAGTCGTTTTCAACGTTCAAAAAATCGTTTGTAGTTGTACAGAAATTGTTCAAAAGTGACAAAAGTGACAAAATGTAGGTTTTTACGGAGTTTTCGTTAATTGATTCTGATTGTAGGAACATACAATTACTACAAACGTTGAAAACGACTGAGAGAGCTTCGTAGAGGTTTGTAGTGGAAAAAAAATCGTTTGTAGTTGTACAGAAATTGATCAAAAGCGATAAATGTGAGAAAATCTATGATTTAACTGAGTTTTCGTTAATTGATTCGGATTGAAGGAACATACAATTACTACAAACGTTGAAAACGACTGAGAGAGCTTCGTAGAGGGTTGTAGTTGAAAAAAAATCGTTTGTAGTTGTACAGAAATTGATAAAAAGCGATAAATGTGAGAAAATCTAGGTTTTAATTGAGTTTTCGTTAATTGATTCTGATTGAAGGAACATAAAATTACTACAAACGTTGAAAACGACTGAGAGAGCTTCGTAGAGGTTTGTAGTGAAAAAAAAATCGTTTGTAGTTGTAAAGAAATTGATCAAAAGCGATAAATGTGAGAAAATCTATGATTTAACTGAGTTTTCGTTAATTGATTCGGATTGAAGGAACATACAATTACTACAAACGTTGAAAACGACTGAGAGAGTTTCGTAGAGGTTTGTAGTGGAAAAAAAATCGTTTGTAGTTGTACAGAAATTGATCAAAAGCGATAAATGTGAGAAAGTCTAGGTTTTAATTGAGTTTTCGTTAATTGATTCTGATTGAAGGAACATACAATTACTACAAACGTTGAAAACGACTGAGAGAGTATCGTAGAGGTTTGTAGTGGAAAAAAAATCGTTTGTAGTTGTACAGAAATTGATCAAAAGCGATAAATGTGAGAAAGTCTAGGTTTTAATTGAGTTTTCGTTAATTGATTCTGATTGAAGGAACATGCAATTACTACAAACGTTGAAAACGACTGAGAGAGCTTCGTAGAGGGTTGTAGTTGAAAAAAAATCGTTTGTAGTTGTACAGAAATTGATAAAAAGCGATAAATGTGAGAAAATCTATGATTTAACTGAGTTTTCGTTAATTGATTCGGATTGAAGGAACATACAATTACTACAAACGTTGAAAACGACTAAGGGACCTTTGTAGAGGTTTGTAGTGAAAAAAAAATCGTATGTAGTTGTACAGAAATTAATCAAAAGCGATAAATGTGAGAAAATCTAGGTTTTTACTGAGTTTTCGTTAATTGATTCTGATTGAAGGAACATACAATTACTACAAACGTTGAAAACGACTGAGAGAGCTTCGTAGAGGTTTGTAGTGGAAAAAAAATCGTTTGTAGTTGTAAAGAATTTGATAAAAAGCGATAAATGTGAGAAAATCTATGATTAAACTGAGTTTTCGTTAATTGATTCGGATTGAAGGAACATACAATTACTACAAACATTGAAAACGACTGAGAGAGCTTCGTAGAGGTTTGTAGTGGAAAAAAAATCGTTTGTAGTTGTACAGAAATTGATCAAAAGCGATAAATGTGAGAAAATCTATGATTTAACTGAGTTTTCGTTAATTGATTCGGATTGAAGGAACATACAATTACTACAAACGTTGAAAACGACTAAGGGACCTTTGTAGAGGTTTGTAGTGAAAAAAAAATCGTATGTAGTTGTACAGAAATTAATCAAAAGCGATAAATGTGAGAAAATCTAGGTTTTTACTGAGTTTTCGTTAATTGATTCTGATTGAAGGAACATACAATTACTACAAACGTTGAAAACGACTGAGAGAGCTTCGTAGAGGTTTGTAGTGGAAAAAAAATCGTTTGTAGTTGTAAAGAAATTGATAAAAAGCGATAAATGTGAGAAAATCTAGGTTTTTACTGAGTTTTCGTTAATTGATTCTGATTGAAGGAACATACAATTACTACAAACGTTGAAAACGACTGAGAGAGCTTCGTAGAGGTTTGTAGTGGAAAAAAAATCGTTTGTAGTTGTACAGAAATTGATCAAAAGCGATAAATGTGAGAAAATCTATGATTTAACTGAGTTTTCGTTAATTGATTCGGATTGAAGGAACATACAATTACTACAAACGTTGAAAACGACTAAGGGACCTTTGTAGAGGTTTGTAGTGAAAAAAAAATCGTATGTAGTTGTACAGAAATTAATCAAAAGCGATAAATGTGAGAAAATCTAGGTTTTTACTGAGTTTTCGTAAATTGATTCTGATTGAAGGAACATACAATTACTACAAACGTTGAAAACGACTGAGAGAGCTTCGTAGAGGTTTGTAGTGGAAAAAAAATCGTTTGTAGTTGTACAGAAATTGATCAAAAGCGATAAATGTCAGAAAATCTATGATTTAACTGAGTTTTCGTTAATTGATTCGGATTGAAGGAACATACAATTACTACAAACGTTGAAAACGACTAAGGGACCTTTGTAGAGGTTTGTAGTGAAAAAAAAATCGTATGTTGTTGTACAGAAATTGTTCAAAAGTGACAAAATGTAGGTTTTTACGGAGTTTTCGTTAATTGATTCTGATTGAAGGAACATACAATTACTACAAACGTTGAAAACGACTGAGAGAGTTTCGTAGAGGTTTGTAGTGGAAAAAAAATCGTTTGTAGTTGTACAGAAATTGATCAAAAGCGATAAATGTGAGAAAGTCTAGGTTTTAATTGAGTTTTCGTTAATTGATTCTGATTGAAGGAACATGCAATTACTACAAACGTTGAAAACGACTGAGAGAGCTTCGTAGAGGTTTGTAGTGGAAAAAAAATCGTTTGTAGTTGTAAAGAAATTGATCAAAAGTGATAAATGTGAGAAAATCTATGAATTAACTGAGTTTTCGTTAATTGATTCGGATTGAAGGAACATACAATTACTACAAACGTTGAAAACGACTGAGAGAGCTTCGTAGAGGTTTGTAGTGGAAAAAAAATCGTTTGTAGTTGTAAAGAAATTGATCAAAAGTGATAAATGTGAGAAAAGCTATGAATTAACTGAGTTTTCGTTAATTGATTCGGATTGAAGGAACATACAATTACTACAAACGTTGAAAACGACTAAGGGACCTTTGTAGAGGTTTGTAGTGAAAAAAAAATCGTATGTAGTTGTACAGAAATTGATCAAAAGCGATAAATGTGAGAAAATCTATGATTTAACTGAGTTTTCGTTAATTGATTCGGATTGAAGGAACATACAATTACTACAAACGTTGAAAACGACTAAGGGACCTTTGTAGAGGTTTGTAGTGAAAAAAAAATCGTATGTAGTTGTACAGAAATTAATCAAAAGCGATAAATGTGAGAAAATCTAGGTTTTTACTGAGTTTTCGTTAATTGATTCTGATTGAAGGAACATACAATTACTACAAACGTTGAAAACGACTGAGAGAGCTTCGTAGAGGTTTGTAGTGGAAAAAAAATCGTTTGTAGTTGTAAAGAAATTGATCAAAAGCGATAAATGTGAGAAAATCTATGAATTAACTGAGTTTTCGTTAATTGATTCGGATTGAAGGAACATACAATTACTACAAACGTTGAAAACGACTGAGAGAGCTTCGTAGAGGTTTGTAGTGGAAAAAAAATCGTTTGTAGTTGTAAAGAAATTGATAAAAAGCGATAAATGTGAGAAAATCTAGGTTTTTACTGAGTTTTCGTTAATTGATTCTGATTGAAGGAACATACAATTACTACAAACGTTGAAAACGACTGAGAGAGCTTCGTAGAGGTTTGTAGTGGAAAAAAAATCGTTTGTAGTTGTACAGAAATTGATCAAAAGCGATAAATGTGAGAAAATCTATGATTTAACTGAGTTTTCGTTAATTGATTCGGATTGAAGGAACATACAATTACTACAAACGTTGAAAACGACTAAGGGACCTTTGTAGAGGTTTGTAGTGAAAAAAAAATCGTATGTAGTTGTACAGAAATTAATCAAAAGCGATAAATGTGAGAAAATCTAGGTTTTTACTGAGTTTTCGTAAATTGATTCTGATTGAAGGAACATACAATTACTACAAACGTTGAAAACGACTGAGAGAGCTTCGTAGAGGTTTGTAGTGGAAAAAAAATCGTTTGTAGTTGTACAGAAATTGATCAAAAGCGATAAATGTCAGAAAATCTATGATTTAACTGAGTTTTCGTTAATTGATTCGGATTGAAGGAACATACAATTACTACAAACGTTGAAAACGACTAAGGGACCTTTGTAGAGGTTTGTAGTGAAAAAAAAATCGTATGTAGTTGTACAGAAATTGATCAAAAGCGATAAATGTGAGAAAATCTATGATTTAACTGAGTTTTCGTTAATTGATTCGGATTGAAGGAACATACAATTACTACAAACGTTGAAAACGACTAAGGGACCTTTGTAGAGGTTTGTAGTGAAAAAAAAATCGTATGTAGTTGTACAGAAATTAATCAAAAGCGATAAATGTGAGAAAATCTAGGTTTTTACTGAGTTTTCGTTAATTGATTCTGATTGAAGGAACATACAATTACTACAAACGTTGAAAACGACTGAGAGAGCTTCGTAGAGGTTTGTAGTGGAAAAAAAATCGTTTGTAGTTGTAAAGAAATTGATCAAAAGCGATAAATGTGAGAAAATCTATGAATTAACTGAGTTTTCGTTAATTGATTCGGATTGAAGGAACATACAATTACTACAAACGTTGAAAACGACTGAGAGAGCTTCGTAGAGGTTTGTAGTGGAAAAAAAATCGTTTGTAGTTGTACAGAAATTGATCAAAAGCGATAAATGTCAGAAAATCTATGATTTAACTGAGTTTTCGTTAATTGATTCGGATTGAAGGAACATACAATTACTACAAACGTTGAAAACGACTAAGGGACCTTTGTAGAGGTTTGTAGTGAAAAAAAAATCGTATGTAGTTGTACAGAAATTGATCAAAAGCGATAAATGTGAGAAAATCTATGATTTAACTGAGTTTTCGTTAATTGATTCGGATTGAAGGAACATACAATTACTACAAACGTTGAAAACGACTAAGGGACCTTTGTAGAGGTTTGTAGTGAAAAAAAAATCGAATGTAGTTGTACAGAAATTGCTCAAAGGCGATTTAAGTGACCAAATGTAGGTTTTAACGGAGTTTTCGTTAATTGATTCTGATTGAAGTATTATACAATTACTACAAACGTTGAAAACGACTGAGAGAGCTTCGTAGAGGTTTGTAGTGGAAAAAAATCGTTTGTAGTTGTACAGAAATTGTTCAAAATCGATATATGTGAAAAAATCTAGGTTTTCACTTAGTTTTCTTAAATTGGTTCCGATCGAAGTGCCATACGATAACTACAAACGTCCAAAAACACTAAAATTGCCTGAAAGATGTTTGTAAAAGTTTGTAGTGAAAGATTTTTTTCAGTGATTGCAATTTTGGGGAAGATATTTTTTGTTTATATTTTTTTTTATGTTTTGGGCACATTTAATTTTTAAAATAGCTTCTCTTCCATCAAGTACTTATTAAAATCTATCAAATAAGTCTAATAAATGAGTATTTTTTTCTATGGAAATTTACTAGGAAAAAAATTTTTTTTTTTTCCTTTTGTACTACAAACAAAAAAAAATTACTACAATCAACTACTAACGTTTTAGTATACGAAACCGTAAAAAAAAATTTTTTTTTTCAAAGTCGGGGGCTGACGTTTTTTAATTTTTTTATTTTATTTTTTTGGCACTACTACTTAAAAAGTTAACATCACTACTATCTTATACTTACCGAAATCTATTAATTAAATTATAAAAAAAAATTTTTTTTCAAAGTCGGGTGCCAAGTTCACACAGCCGCGGACTTCGCCATCAAGGAGCAGCGCGAACGTATAAATAACATTGAAATCAAAGGTGTGCCTGATAAACGGGACGAGAATCTGATTGCTCTTGTCCTCAAACTGGCTGAGTCGGATATAAATTCCATGACGAGAGATCAGTCGTCCGCTCCCAACAAGCCGATCATAGTAGGACTTGTGGCGCCATGCAAGTCAATATCTCGTAGAAACTTCCTTCAGCTCCGCAACCCGCGCTGTCACACGAATTATCGTGTGTAAACAATTTCTGAAGGGACGGTATTCAAAACATCCTTAATGTAAATGTAAACACCTAATACTTCTAATAATCTAAACCATGTACAGTATGTGGGTAATTTCAGTATGAATCAAATGGACACCCAGATCAATACTACAGAAAGACGCCAAAGAAAAACAATGCGAGATCCGTCCTCTTCCGTGCTCCAGCGCAAAGTCCCGGTTGGCGGGGCGGGCGACTCAGGCGCTACCCCACTGACATTCTTTTGACAGTTCGCTCGGAAAACATCACACAGCAGAGCATAGACTGCATTTTTTGTATGTGTTGCTAACACGGCCCTCCTGCGCCGTGCATGCCCTCAGGCACGCTACTTGTATTGGTTCCAACTCTGCACATGAATTACGTATCTGTCAACACACGCATGATTTTAAAGATTGTTAAAATGTTTAAGCTCGGCCAATCATGGCTCATGATGTCCTAAATAGATAGGACTCCAGTTGCAACCTTTTCAACATTTGATTCCTTTAGACTTGGGAATGTCAACCACTTTGCAACTAGTTACCTTATTCATTAACTTCATCATCAATCATAACACCGAAAAAAAAGGTCTTTTAGGTTTCTAAATAGTGCTGCAATGTGTGCTACTAATATTTTGTGTTAACACTTATCGTTTATCTACTGTGTAAAATTAGCAGCCGTCTATTTTCCCTGTACAATAAAATAAAATAAAAATAAAATATTATAAACGCGAAAGTTTGTAAGAATGGATGGATGGATGTTGTGATGATGTCGAATCAAGTAAAACAAAAACTTTTTATCAAAAAATATCAACCGCCGAAAAACCAAAAAAAATATAAAATTTAACCTTAATAACTAAGTTCTTAAACTAATGTAGGAATACCTATGTAATTTCGAGTGCGCGCAAAATGTAGGTACCTAAGGTATACCTATACTTATTTACTTACGCCGTCGCCGCGCGTCGCATCACACTTTACGTAATTAATTACCTAATTTTTTGTTGCCGACACAAAAACACTCGGGGATACTTATTACTTACAAACTTTTTTGTCAAAAAAATTTTGACAAAAATTGAAACTCCCAAAACTAAAAGTCAAAAAAATAATTTATTTAAGTAACCTTTTTAACTCAGTTCTTAAACTAATGTATGTTTAAATAATCAGTTTTACGTGATTGCAAACTGACCAGTTAGCAATCATGCTGATTTTTTTTGTTGGTCTACTAAAATTTCGTTGATCGGGAATTAAATATTTTAAGACCATGTATAATGTGGTGAGCACAGTATGATAGAACCAACCAACTCTTTCGCGTACATTAATAAAAAAAATAGGTTGTCAGTAAAGTCGGCTTACTGACGATAGTTGAACGTGACAACGTGCTCACTCAAGTAGGAGAGAGACGGATTTCGAACGCTGCCGAACGCAAAGGCCGATTGTGCTTCTTTGTCGCTCGTTCCGCGCTCTCGCTTGCACTTCAAGCCTTACATGGAACGCCTCAGAGCGAAGTAACGCCGCATTTTTTCGTGCGTGCAGCCTCTATCGAATTATAAGACGTTGTCACGTCAAAAAAAAAAAAACAAAGACCGACTTATTCTCGTTTCTTCGTTGGTGTACTTAAATTTTCTTACTGCCCGCCTTTCTACAAGCTTTGATTGGATCCAAACACTGGATTAGTTACCTAAGTGAAATAAGAATTTGCTATAATTTTACTATTACAGCAAATTCTTAAATAAATATAAATAAATTTTTATTTCAAAAAAGTACATGGTAAAGATAAAAACTATCAGATACAAACATTTTTTTAGAAACAATAAAATAATTTTGCCTGAACCTGTCCTGTCCTGTTTGTCAGGTGATAAATATTTTTTTTTTTTTTTTATATAGAATAGGTCGGCGTTTGACCACCAACTCGCCTGATGTTAAGCGACGTTGTGGTCTAAGATGGAGCACGACGACCTATAAAGTACTTATTCACTCTAGCCTTAAATATTTGTAGAGTAAAGAAGTACAAAGACGGCAGTTGAGTGAAGCGCTACAAGTGCGCTACTGCTCAGACCCGTCTTCGGAACGGTTACACCGGACTACATCCCGAAACACGACTAGGTCATTTCACGGCATGGCTTGGTCCGGTGGGTGGTAACTAGCCACGGCCGAAGCTTCCCGCCAGAGTTTGCTACCCGGTTAGCACTACCCGGGGACCACGTGTAGGGAATCAGAATAGAGTACACTCCTACGGACGTGGGTAGCTCAGCCCCCAAATACGGCAAAAACTTAATATAATCATTGCATACTCACATATTCTAATTCACTAAAATTCTAATTAATTTTAAACTATAAAATAAACTTACTGTAAATTTAAAATTAAAGATACAAATTAAACACAAACAAATAACAACTTCTCTGTATCTTCGTAGGACATGCTATACAATGCTTTTGTATGAAAAAAAGAATGATTAATGTTGCTCTTTTACGGTTTCAGCGGATGTCCATGCTCATGAAAATACAACCACATTAACAAAATATTGTTACGAGCGGGGTTAGGATAAAAGGAATGAAACGTCGAGGTATCCGAAGATTCACTTTATTCACCAAGCACACACACACAAACACTGTTACACTACACTAGACACTTGCACTATAACACTCTGAACACTACTCGTACAATTACTTCGATGTTAGCACTTTGGACGCTTGATCAAAACTAACTCTCGAGTCGTCGGTCGTCCGCGTATTTATACAATTTTAAGATACCCAGAACATTCTATTAAATAATAGCGCAAGGACACAAAAAGTTGTTTTTCACGCGGAGCCACGCGTTCAATCTAGAACATTCGGACAGTACAAAAGATTGAAGTAAATTATACCCTATTATGCAATATTTAAAAACATCATAAAAACGGTGCACAACAATTGCTTTCCAGAAAGATCTCTTTTGTTCCGGATTTTAACAATGGGACGCGCGCGACTCGAGCGGCTACTATTATCTAATCTGCGTTACCTATCGGTAGTTGTAAACAACATCGCCACAGATTAGCGTATAGTTTCTTCATCGGCTGCGACTAGCGTAACAATTTTTTTTTTAATGTAGAATAG
Organism: Peribatodes rhomboidaria; assembly: GCA_911728515.1. Taxonomy (NCBI): domain Eukaryota; kingdom Metazoa; phylum Arthropoda; class Insecta; order Lepidoptera; family Geometridae; genus Peribatodes; species Peribatodes rhomboidaria. The sequence goes on along the minus strand of OU452184.1, from coordinate 52,996 downwards.
TTGACCACCAACTCGCCTGACGTTAAGCGACGTTATGGTCTAAGATGGAGCACGACGACCTATAAGGTGCTTATTCACTCTAGCCTTGAAGTTTACTAGAGTGAAGAAGTACAAAGACGGCAGTTAAGCAAGGCGCTACAAGTGCGCCACTGCTCAGACCCGTATTCGGAACGGTTACACCGGACTACATCCCTTAATTATTAATATTATCCTTTGATGACGTGTTTGAAAAGCATTTACATTTCCCAGAACTACCTGCACCAAAAGACAATAAACGTATTGGGCCTAAACTGCCCAGTGCGTTAGTATTACGTCACAAGCTTGGCATAACATGGCGAGAACATAATTGAGAGAAGGAAGAAAATAAGAAAACCTTAATTTAGAGAAAAAGCGAAAACAACAATTGATAGCAGAAGAAAAGGAAAAGAAAGCAAAGGAAAAAGAGAAAAGAAAGAAATTTGAAATGCAACGAATGTTCTGAAGTGTTAATAAGCGACGTTGAAGATGAGTTAGAAAAAAATATAGGTTGTGATGAATGTAAAAACCAGTGTACTCGTCCAGCAGTCGCAGCGATGGCGCACCGTGCCAACAAACATAGGGTGCTCCAGTAATACAGTATTACCCAAATCAATAACACCCAACGTGTTATAGATTTAGGTACTTAATACTGCTTTAGTTTCCATTTAATATTTCTTAGTGTTAAACTGGTTTTTAATGCAAGGGGAAGTTTATTAATTAAAAACGGAACTATGTACTTGGACGTTCTTTTACCCATAAGTGTTTTTGAATCTAGGCAATAAAAGGCTTTTGTTATCAATGCTTCTAGTGACAGTGCTGGTACTTTTTGGGAATTGAATTTCAGTTCGAAAGAATTGTTCTAGTAACAAGCTATACTCAACTTTTTGTGTATAGGTATAACACAACAGAATTTAAATAGACCAGAAGGGTTGTCAATATATTTGTTCTTAATTTTTTTAGGGACAATAATTTTAGTAGCCTATATTGTAAATTGTAAATTTGATCCATTTGTAAATTTGCTGAAGCGGCACTTTTAAAAAATATGTCGCAGCCAGCTTACTTAAAATTTGGCGGGAATGCAAAGAAACACGTTGTGTAGGTAAACAATATGAGAATATAAATCTATAACATAAATCTTTAAAAATAATTTGACGGTTATTTTAAAGTAATTTTCAATGGCTCACTCAACCTTTTCTTATTGAATTGTGTGAGGGAGAAAGCAATAACGTCCTTTCAACCCTTGGCTATAGCGCGCGCGCCGAGAGCCAAGTTTTAATCTCTTGCTATGCTCCTACCCATAGGTGCGCCAGCCAAACGTAGCTAAACTGCAGAGTGACACCCCCAGTAACTTAGACAAACAAGAGTTAAGTCCCGAAATCGTCGGCTTGCATGATTCGTTTATTGCTATGCAATGAACATTAAAATAAGATGTGAGTAACATGGATGGAACTCAATGTCGGAAGGAGGCGAGGCGGGGTCCGGCGGGTGGTCGGTCACGGTGGCGGGCTCGTGCCGCGCCGCGCTGCCCGCCGACGTCGAGATGCGGCTGCGGTTCCCGCCCGAGCCCGGGAACAGCGCGCCGCCGCCGCATCGCACCGCGCCCAACGAGCGATGCGCTGCTGCACCTCACGCGCTCTCCGCCGCCACTTACCAGGTAGTCCACGCTGTGCACTGTGTAGTGTAGGTACTCGTTGCATTGATAGTAGAGTCGATTCGTTCACCGCTGTGCCCTCGTGTTGTCGGCAGGAGTGCACGTGCGTGCAGTGCGCGCGGTGCGCAGGCGCCCGCGCCGCGCTGCCCCCCGCGCCCGCCTCTCCCGCCGCCGACCCGCGCCTCACGCTCACCATGAAGAAGGAGGCGCAAGGTGATCCCAACAGTTCTGTCACACGATCTGAGGCATGCGTGACTCATTTGTTCACTCTTTTAGCTCCAATTAGAGTTTGCCTTGTTTATTGATTAGAATACTGGTTATTGCAGCGATGCAATTTTTGATTCGTGTTAATGTTGTTCATATTTATTTTTCCTTGTTCGAACGTACTCGTAGTTCCACCTGTTCAATACTCGTAAGTTGGTTAACACCGCCCGAGTGCCTCAGATTCGAGCAGCAGTCGTCGTCACTTGCCTCAATCGTCCGTGATCTATCATCGTATTGTATTATTTTCAGACTCCTCGATTCTTGCATCCAAGAGTGTGAGGAAGTCGAGCGAGCAGCTGCCGGAGCTGGAGACGTACCGCTCCTCGCGCACCAAAACCAAGAGCTCCGTCAAGGTAAACGAAGCGGTCTCACTTCACCACTGCACAAATATTACCATCACTAAACAAGCAGTACCTAATTGTTGTTTTGTAATTGCAATGTAACATTACGACTTGATAACTTTTCAAAGACTGAACAGATATTTTATTTTCCAAACAATGCGATAGGCCCATAACATTTTACTTACGAAATTAATGTACTTACCTATAAGTTTGTTTGGGCGATCGCGTTCGTGGTGTCGTATTTACATCCAGAAGGCGGTTGTTTCAGATGCGGCGGGGGTACTCCCTGCACTGCTGGCTGCCCGACGACGAGCCCGCGCCCATCAGGTATGGTCCGAGAGTCCGCCCGGCCTCTGTTCGCGTAGCGGCGATGCGACGAAAGGTGAAACCATACTCGTGAGGCGTGCGCCATGCACGGCGCACAACGCATACCTCGCGATATTTGGACCTTTATATTCGTGGAGAAGGTGAAGGCGAAGCAACGTATGTCGGCATACGGTCCACAATCAAAATGCCTCAGTGCGAACAGTTGTGTGTGAACGTGGCCAAGCGTGTGCTTGCGAGACACGAGTCACGAACGGCACACGACGCACGCCCGATCGATGACGCAGTCAATCAGCGGTCGGTCAGTCAGCTTATATAACTTTTTTTTTTAATATTCGGGACACTTGCACATGTCAACTATTTCTGAAGGGACGGTATTCAAAACCACCTTAATGTAAATGTAAACAACTAATACTTCTAATAATCCAAACCATGTACAATATGTAGGCAATTTCAGTATGAATCGAATGGACACCAATGAAAAACACAACGAGATCCGTCCTCTTCCGTGGTCCAGCCAAAACTGCCGGTTGGGCGGGCGGGCGACTCAGGCGCTACTCCTTCATTCCTTACGCTACATTCATTCATTCATTCATTCGCTACATTTCTTTGACAGTTCGCTCGCAAAACGTCACACAGCAGGCCATAGACTGCATTCTTTTGTATGTGTTGCTAACACACACACGGTCGTCTGATCCCAAACTAAACAAAGCTTGTGCTATGGCGGCCAGAGACTGATATAATACATATATATTTTTAAATACATACTTAAATAGATAATTAACAACCAGAAATAGAACAAACACAAATGTCCATCACATGTATGTTTGCCCTAGGTAGAAATCGAACCCACGCCCTCTAGCTCAGAAGGCAGGCTCTCTACCAACTGAGCCACCGAGGCAGTCAATATGGATCGTCGAAAACATTTGCTTGCTCGCCTTGCTTGTGCGTAGCATATGCCTTGCCAGTGCTTTGAAGGACATTGCGAGGGATGTGCTCCGCTCGCGACGCAGATTGACCCGAGCACGCGGCTTTCAGCCTGAGCATGTGCTGGTTTTATTTTTTATCCGAGGCAAATGTTAACGATGCACGTGCTGTGCGCCGTGTTGCGGCGATTGCCACGCGACATCTGGATCCACTTTGACTCGTCGCGCGCTTGTTGCAGGGCCAATAACGGGCTGTCGGTGCTGGGGTGCGCCATCATCCCAGAGCTGAAACCGCGCGTACCCACCATGAGCGAGCGCGACCTGACGCGCGTCTACACGCCGCGTCATTACCTACGCTCGTGAGCGCCACGTCACTCCCTACGCTCGTGGGCGCCGTGCCGCCTGCAGAGCCCGCCCCAGAGCTTCATCTCTGCGCTCCTGCTCCGCCCTGCCCCACCGTCGCCGCTGGCGTTCTGTTTCTCAGAAAGACAGCGCCACGCGGTTCATCGCGCTCGTAGATTTTATACTTGTATGTGTATCGATTACAATTCTGTTAAGTTTGGATAATTTTATTACTTATATCTTGTACTACCTACCTTCGAGTAGAGACTATCTATCTAATTAAAAAAATTGTATGAACCATGTTGCATACTAACTGATTAAAAATAATAACCTACCTGTTACCTGTTTTTCGTGTTATTAGGGGGCATTTACTTTTATTTTATTTAATGACAGCGCAGAATACTCCCTATAACTAATTATGGAGGTATACACTGAGAAAAAAATCCTTGTCTATCTTCCGAATTTTACCTTCTAAAACCGATTCCTTCCATAATTGGGTCCTTTTCTTCCACCGATTACCTTCCGAATCGGACAGCAAGGTAATGAATTTTATCCGTCTGATACGAAAGAACATAAAGGAAGGAAATTTGTCGGAAGGAATTAACCAAGAAGGAAATTCCTTCCAGCGAAATATTCCTACCCAATAAGGATGGATTATAATAATTGCTTCCAAATTTATCCTGTTAAAATAGTGGGGAATATTCGATGGGAAAATATCCACAACTACTCCACCGGAAAAAAAGGATAAGCCGGATGGCTAAGAAGAAGTTACCTTTCGAATTAGATGTTAATGTCCTTTCCTAATTCAAATCTAAAGATGGCAGAAGGAAAAAGTAGCTAGTGAGAAATAAAGTGACATTACTGTTCCATCAGAAACGATAGGATTAGACAGGCTTGCTGGCAGGAATTATCATCCAAATTAGATGTATTATATTTGTAGGGAATAACAAAAGTATCAAAATTCTGAAATAAATTCTAAATTATATGATAATATCCTTCTAAATCAAGTCGGTCAGTTAACGTTTAAAAACCGTTAAAACAAGTCACACTCCTACGGAGCTGTTCTTCTAAACTAGATGGGGAAAAAAGCCTTTTGAACTTTCCTTTCAAATTCTTCTGTGATTTTGCTTGCGTCCAAGTGTTGCCAGCTTGTTAGACACATTTCTGTCAGACATGACAGACACATTAGTGACTGTCGCAGGCGCAAGTCGGTTCGCGACAGTCGCGATCAGGGTGGTGTGGAAAAAGCCGTCGCCCAGCCAAAAAAGAGGTGGCCAAGCCGAATCTCCAAGCCCAGCGCTTCTCAGCTGTCATCATGACGTTGCGGCCTGTAGCGGTGGCGAGGGGCGCAACGTATGCGGCGGCGTTGCTTGAGGCAAGGCGAAGAGTGGACATGAGAAAGTTGGGCTTGATTGTTTGGCGGGACATTTTCCACACTTAGCCACTTGATTGGGCCATTATGCGTGTACGTAGTCTCTTGTTCCTTTTCCCTTCACTCCAACAAACCCAAGCATTGATTCCGAACTGCAATGGTGAAATATTAGTGCTCTGTCTGGGAGACTTAGTTCTGCTGCTTATGCAGTTCGTAAGATTAGGCAACTGACGGATATAGCTATAGCTCGGATGGTTTCCTTTGCTTATTTCCACAGCATAATGTCATATGGCATTTTGCTGTGGGGATCAGCCGCTATTTATCCGTGCTATCTAGTTACGGGATAGGGTCCCCGCGAATCATTGAGAGATTTTTTTAAAGAAATAAATATATTAACTTTACCTTCTTTGTATATCTTTGAAAATATTATGTACGTTCGCAAAAATTAACATAACTTTAAATTAAACTGTGACTATCACAATAATAACACTGGAAATAAAGATAGGATAGCTGTACCGATATTTAGACTGACTAAGTCAGATAAGTAATTTTTAGGCAACTGCGTTCGTTTTTACAATAAAATCCCGAAAAATATAACAGAGCTCACTGAGGGAAAATTCAAATCACATGTAAAAACTACATTAATGAAAAGAGGGTATTATAACCGGGAAATTATATGATTAGCAACGAACTACTCAAATGTGCCAGCCACATTTTAGCATCACCCATTGCTCAAATCTGCAATTTAAGTATGTCGCAAGGTGTAGTCCCCAGTTGTCTTAAAATTGCGGATATCTGTCCAATCTTCAAGTCCGGCAGCAAAACTAATGTCTCCAATTACCGGCCGATTTCCTTGTTGCCTTCCTTATCTAAAATCTTAGAAAAAGTCGTTAATAAAAGACTCTTAGGCTTTTTAGAAAACAATCATTTGTTATCTCCCAATCAGTTTGGATTTCGCACAAATAAATCAACTGAAGACGCAGTAGTGGCCCTCGTTGATCACGTGACAAATTGTCTCGACAATAGCCAAAAATTTATTGGGGTATTCCTCGATTTGGCCAAGGCTTTTGACACAGTGTCTTGGCCAATTCTCCTCCGAAAGCTTGAGCTCTATGGCGCGCGTGGCTCATCACTTAACTGGTTCCGATCCTACCTGTGCAATCGGCAGCAAAGAGTTCGTGCATCTCCTTTTCACAGTGACTATTCTTGCTTCTCTTTCGGTGTTCCCCAGGGAAGTGTCCTTGGTCCAACCCTTTTTTTGGTTTACATCAACGACCTCTGTCAGCTCAAGGTCAATCAGGCTAAGTTCTTTACCTTCGCTGATGTTACAGCCATAATTTTTCAAGGCAAAAGCTGGAATGAGGTAGCAGCTGTGGCTCAGCAAGGATTATCGGAGGTAGCCCATTGGTTGCAAAGCAACCTTCTGACTCTTAATGCGGTCAAAACAAAGTACATGACTTTGTTACCAAAGTACATGACCCAGCGTACCCACCCAACTTCAACAAATCTTATTCTCCACACATGTCTCCCTCGCCCTAACCGCATGACTTCTTGTTCTTGTCCTGAGCTAATGCGCGTAAATACTGTAAAATACTTAGGCATCACTATCGATCACCGACTTAACTGGGAATGCGAAATCAGCAATTTATGCGCTGATACTCTTAAAATTATCTATCATGCTTTGTGCCAGTCTATTCTATCATACTGCATAGTGTGCTGGGGATCTGCCAGTAAAACTCTCTTTATGAAAATAGAACGCGCTCAGAGATTTATTTTAAAAGTCGCCTATAAGAAATCATTCTTATTCCCTACAGTCCAACTATACAAAGAGACAAAATACCTTATGGTTAGGCAGTTATATTTTCTTGCAATTACTTTGCGCTTCCACAAGACAGCATTAAGTACGATTGCCACAAGCACAAGGTCAGCGCGGCGCAATGTTTGGACGACTCCCCGTACCAGGACTACGTTTGCTCAACGCTCCTACTATTTTAAGGGTACACTTCTTTATCAGCGCCTGGACCGCTCACTCAGCATACTCCATACATCACGGTTTGTTTGCAAACGGATTCTAACCAGCTGGCTATCCTCTTTAGATCAACGAGCAACGGAGAACTTACTGATTATTGCCAGATAACAAAAAGGGGTCTGTTTTCCTCATTAACTGGTTTAACCACTAAGATGACACCTGGCTGCTGCCAACTTTCCCCAAAGCGTTAGTATCGTTTACCTTAAATTTGCGAGAAAGCAGACCCCGCTCAAACACCTTCCATTATCCTTTTATCGACAAAAAATGTATTCATTTAACCATACAAACCAACCAACCATATAACCACCCTCTTCATTCCACAAGCAATCAAAGCCCACTCATTCACACACACACACACACTAACACACACATTTTTTCACACGAGATAATTGTACTTTGTTTAGTAATTTACCTACACGAACGAAAAACTGTAAACTTTTCACCTGTGCCAACTATTAATTTGGAATGTTTTGTTTTAGTTTTTAGTTTTCATATTTATTCATTCATAATGGAAGGCCACTGAGTTTCACAACACAGGACTTATAGCGTGAGACTAAGGGTTCATAGCTTATCCAGATGTATCTACTAATATTAGTCAATAAGAATCAGTTACTAACTTTTATCTGTAAGCACTGTATATTTTGTTCAATAAATTATTATTATTATTATTATTATAAGGTTAAGAATTATTTAGAAGACAAAGATGTCTGGAGCCTTCCACTTCCGCCAAGTAGCCACTAGTATTTATAGATGTTACATAGTTATAAGCCAAAATTTCGGCGAGGACCGGTGATGTGCTGCGTCTCGTTTTATTTTATTGAAACGAATGTGCACCCAGCATTAATTTGTAATTTATTTTTTTAATTTTAGGCAATAAATACTTTTTATTTATTTAAAATTTGTGAGACTGTAATTTACTTATTCTTTAAAAAAATAATGGCCCTCAGTTTCTTGCCTGTTCTTCTGAGTAGAGGCTCTTTATCCGAACAAGGCGGTCGAGTCTATTTAAATAACTTTGACGTTCATAAGTATATCTCTGATAAATAAATTGAATAAAAACATTTTGACTTTGACTTTGGCAACGCTCGTGCATTCCATAAGCACATGCCGTGGCGTTTCCTCCGCTTCCATGCAACCTCTGCATAGAGGGCAGTCTGTCACACCTATATTAAACAAGTGTTTGTTTAGGGGACAGTGACCGGTTATAATACCTATAGTTTTACGAATTCTGTCTCTATTTAGTCGGATGAGGTTGCGTGCTAATTTTTTAGATGTCACCGGAACTGCATCTTTGGTTTGCCTGCAGCCCTCAACATTTGTCCATTCCTTAAGGTAGGTCTCTTCAGATTTATCACGCAGCCACGTTTTTGTCTGGGCCTGGGGTATGGGCATTAGTGGTTCCGGTCCATACACTATTCCTTCTGATCCCCTTCGGGCCAGTTCGTCTGCTGCGTCATAACCTGTTCAGTTGCTGTGCCCTTTTATCCATTGCAGGGTTATTTTATTTGTGTTTGCAAGGGATTGGAGTGCATTGTGACACTCCAAAATACTCGTAAGAGCAGAGTTAATGGTGTTGTTTTGTAAAGCTTGCAGTACAGATGCGCTGTCCAAGATTATCTTTATTTCAAGATCCCCGACATCTCTGGTTGCAGCTGACTGTATTGCTCTGGTAATGCCAATGCATTCTGCTTGGAAAATTGTGTTAAGCTTGTCTAAAGTGGTCGATATTTTGATTTTTAAGTCATTCGAGAAGACACCTGCTCCAGTCCCGTGTGCGGTTTTGGAGCCGTCTGCATATACCCCGACTTCTTTGATACCAGAGCTATCTTTTGCTTCTGCATTAAGTCGGATATTGTATCTTCTTTCGAAGACATGCTGACATGGTATCCTATCCATGGGCGCTTCAAAGAGTAGTAGTTCCTTAGGATCCGTTTCATGGATTCTGAGTGTGGTAATACAGTGTCCTGTTTCCATAGCCCGTTGGTTTTGAGTCTTAGAGCGGCTGCCCTTGTCTCTTCTTGTATGATCAGATGTAGAGGTCTCAGGTTCAGAAGGTACTCCAGTGTGGCTGATGGAGTGGTTCTCATGCAACCAGTGACTGCTACGCTTGCTAAGCATTGTAGGCTTTGGAGTTTCGATTTCACGGTGTTGTGTTCTGGGCCACCATACAACTGATCCGTAAGTTAGAGATAGTCTTATTACTGAGAGTTGGGTATTACAACCATCAACTTTCGGGTGTCGGCCACTGGCGGCCGCATGTTAGAGGTGCCTGGCGCATCCAGCGGGGAGAAGGCGGACTTCCTGGCTGCGAAGCTCAGGGAGATTTTTGAGGAGGACGACATCTGAATCTCCAGGCAGATGAAGTGCGCGGACCTGCGCAACACAGGCCTGGATGACTCCGTCACCAAAGAAGAGGTCGCTGCCGCCATAGCCAAGGTTGGCGAGTGTGGGGCTGACCTGGTCGAGGCTGGCGACATTCGTCGCAACGCTGCCGGCATCGGGACGGCCTTCGTCCAATGTCCGGTGGCCGCAGCGCAGAAGGTCGCTGGCAATGAACGCATCCAGGTGGGGTGGGTTTCGGTCCAAATAAAGGTGTTGCCAGCTCGGCCGTTGCGCTGCTTGCAGTGCGTGGAATTGGGGCACTTCTGGGAGCAGTGCGGGGCAAAACCGGCGGAGTAAAACCGACCGCAGCGGTGAGTGCTACCGCTGCGGCCAAAACGCCACAAAGCCAGTGGGAACCATCACCACCACGTTACGATCTTTTATGGCCATCTGCAAGTTGTATTCTTTGATGGTCGTCGGCAACGCAGCCGATGCTCGCCGGACGAACTTGCTGATGGCGTCATCTTCGATGCCGTTTGCGTAGTAGACGAAGGTCCCTGTGTACCGAGATACCGCCTAGACCGCGTGTGGAACGCTCTTGTGCAGCTTCAATCTGGCCTTGGTCTATATCACGATTACCGACTCGTATGTTAGTCCCTGAGCTTCAGGGATGGTAAGAGTGCGTGACCCCGCACCTCCACCATAACCCTGACTTTTCTTCTTGCGTGTGTACCAAGAAACGAGTGTTGGGGAGGGTACTAGGTATTTGCGCTCCCTTAAACCTTCTCTTTCGGATCTCTTTTGACAAAGTTAGATTTGGGTTAGATTAGCGTTTTTTGTCCATGTTTGCCAGATGTAGGGAGCCAAAACTAACTTTGTCAAAAAAGATCCGATCGCGGAGTGCGACTCGTCGCTGTAACTGGCTTAACAAATTCTCTCTGCATCTGTAAGAAAAACGTAACACGCCATGCTGCCATTAACTCTGCTCTTATTAAGTTAGGTTAGGTTTTTATTTTTAAAGGAAGTGGTCAGAGAAGAAGGAAAGGCGTAACGCTAACGGATACGTCTGCACCTCTCCGTCACTTCGAGGTTAGCAAGGAAATAGGGTTATGGAAAGGATTCTTTTTTTTTTTTAATACAAATATTTACAATACATACAATGACTTTTCTATAAAAGACAAATGTACTTAAACTTATGTAATTAAAATTAACAAAATTAAATTAACAATTAAAACACTAATAAACGCATACAATTTTGCGCGGCTGTCGAAGAGGCAACCTGCCGGACGCAACCCGCCACCGTGGCAATCGGGGTTGCAAGTTGCTTAACCGGCGAGTCGTTCCTCAGCCAATGGGTTGCCCGATTACCACGGTGGCAAGCCGCGTCCGGCAGGTCACCTCTTCGGTAAGTTAGTTCGCTCGATAAGTATTCTCTGTGATTGTTAATGTTGATATTTTCAATGCATAATATGACTATTTCGTAATTATAATTAACAGAATTAAAATTTTGTGCAGCTATAGTTTTACGAAAATATTATAAGTATTTACAGTAAAAGAACAAGAACAACTGTACTTAAAATTAACAAAATTAACAATTTAGTCGCTATTACACGCATACAATTTTGCGCAGCTATCGAAGAGGCAACCCGCCGGGCGCAACCCGCCACCGCGGCAATCAGAGTAACCTGATTGCCAAGGCGGCGACAATGAAATCACCATTAGGCGTATACAATTTGCGCAACTATAGTTTAAGGAAATAATATAAGTATTTACAGTAAAAGAACGAGAACAAATGTACTTAAAATTAACAATTTATAGTCGCTATTACACTTAACACTAAATTACTGATTTACAATTTTTATAAAAAATATTATGAGTAATAAGAACAATTAAAAGAACAGTGTGTTTTATTATTATTAGCTTTTTAATTATTATTTTTTTACATACGTGTAAGACAATAAGCTTGCTTATATATAAAATTATGCAATTAAAATTAACAAAATTATCAATTTAATAGCTAGCTAACAAAATTGACAATTTAGTTGCTATTACACGCATACAAATTTTGTGCAGCTGTCGAAGGGGCAACCCACCGGGCGCAACCCGCCACTGCGGCAATCAGAGTTACCTGATTGCCACGGCGGCACGGTGCGCCCGGCAGGTTGCCTCTTCGGCAAGTTAGTTCGCTATTGAGGGTAATTGAGGAAACCCATGTTGATGCCGCTCACATTGTTAATGCTCGGGAATGGAGGCCTGTTACCGTCGGGGCAGACAGAAAGTGGGATATCGGTCTTAATGTAATGATAGCGGGGGTATCCGTCCGCCCTCCTGTCTATCCCATACTGCGGGTGTTTGCGCTTTATGTGGCGTTTGACCACCAACTCGCCTGATGTTAAGCGACGTTGTGGTCTAAGATAGAGCACGACGACCTAGAAGGTACTTATTCACTCTAGCCTTGAAGTTTTGTAGTGTTTCCCTTCATCAAAAGTCCGCACAAAACGCACTGCTGACCCACATTGGTGGTGGAGGAGGGCAAGGCAGTCGAAGGTCCGTTTATTGACCTCGTGACCGGCGTGACCGGGTCGGTCTCCCGTTGGTCCACAGTTGGCGGCGGCGGCGGCATCGTCGTCCTCGTAGCGTCTGATAATTCAGGCGGAGGGAGCTGAGGAAGCGTTTCCTCAGTAACCGGTGAGTAGGAAGGGGAAGCGGGGGCAACTAAAGAGGGCGAAGATGAAGCAGAGGGGGACGACGACGAGGAGGATGACGAGGAGGATGACGAGGAGGATGAAGATGTCGAAGATGGGGTGTGAGGTTAAAACCGTCTGTGGATGTGGCTTTGGTTCTGAATGTTTGGGCGAAACTAGGCAGGGCGCCGCAGCAGTGGTGGAGGAGGGGCCAGCCTGTTCGCTAGTCCCCTCGCTGCCAAGTTGCGCCGCGGTCTCGGTGGGAGATGGTCCGGCGCGCTCGCCAGTTCCCTCGGCGCCAAGGTGTGCCGTTGCCGTGTGAGGAAGGGAGTCGGCCCGTCCACCCGTCCCCTCGGCTCCGAAGTGGGCCACCTCAGTGCCAAGCTGCGTCATGGCCGCGAAGGATGTCGGTCCGCCCTGCTCGGCAATTCCCCCGGCATTCGCAATCGTAACAGAAGGAGACGAAGGGCCGGCTTGCTCGCTTATTCCCCGTTGCTAATCTGTTCCGAGGTCGTGACCGAAGAAAGGGGGTCCGCCTGATCGTTAGCTGGCACCCTGGTCCACGAGACGTTTTGGGCATTAGTGCCCCCCGTCTCCCAGATTCCGGCGCCGGCTCCGGCCCCGCCCAGCACAGCATATTCAATGGCGTGTGGATTGGAGTACAACGCCATCTCGCCCACGAGGTAGGGGAGTTCGGCAATGGTTGTTCTCATCGCGGCCCTGTTCCACTGTTGGGCATCCTCGCTCTAGATGAGCAGCCTGTGTGTGTGTCTCCGGGTCGCGACGCATTCCGGATTAAGGTCCCAACTAGCAAAGTTGTCTTATAATATGAAGCCTATATAGCTATTGGTCATATAGAGGTCATATAGTTGTAACTCAAATTACCCTTAATCGTGTAACAATATATTATACGAACGATTAGTCGTATAATATTTTAGTCTTTTAAATTAGTCCTGTCAACGTTTACACGACCAAATTATATGACCATCTTATAAAGGTCACAGCTGTGACCTTTAAAATACATTCCCACGTTTATTTGTCTCGTTTACGACCACTTTACGACTTCTTGATGTAGTATAAAAGTAATTTATATGACAATCATATTCTGGTTATATTGACGACTATAACACTGTATACACGTTTCTTAGGTTCACTCACTCACGGTTTTTTTTTTTTTTTAGCCGTCCTCCTCCACCAATTTTCCCCGGAAGATTCTCCAGGCCCTTTGTTAGGGATGGTTTAATATTATCGTAATATATTTTCGTACTTAAGGTACTTCTCTGTATTAACTTTAATTTTATTTCATTTCTAGTTTACTTTGTTTTAATACGAGTATCGTTGCAACGCCAAAATGTATTTAAAACTGATGCTATTTCTTGCTTATGTTTTCCTGTTATACTTTCCCAATTCCCCTAATTTACCCCTCCCCCGAGAGAGACGGACATACTTATGGTTCGATAGAACCATACGTTGTTCGTTTCTTTTCCTATTCATCTTGTCTTTGTTTATTTAATTATATTCTTATTTGTTTTATTTTGTGTTGTGTGTTTCCAGATCTTTATATTTCATTTCATATTCTTTGTTAGATTGATATAACTATATTTCAATATAGCCATTCAATATATCTTTATCTATCTTATTTATTTGTTTCTTTTTATAACTTTGCTTGCAATTTTGACACAGTATTCCAAAAAAATATTTCTCGTTTTTACGCTATTATTTCCCAGAGGTTATTTACACTTATTTTACTACCAATCTTTTGTTCTATTTCGAACCGTTCAGTACCGTAGGCAGGGCATTCTACGATTATGTGCGGGACTGTTTCTTTTCTTGTGGGCTCACAGATACACGATGGGTTCTCCTTGCACTTGAATCGATACAAGTACTCGGAGAACCCACCGTGTCCCGTCAGGATCTGCGTTAGGATGCTTGAGATCTCCATCCCTCTAACTATTCTAAAGGCCGATAGCGCGCTAGGCAGGAATAGCTTAGTAGTCGACGCGGTGTTTTCCGATGCGTACCTCTGATTCCATTTCTCCAGTGTGTCCTTGCGGATCTGTTGTTTTATGAATGAAATCGGGCATTGGTCGTAGTGCGGCCTCGTCTTTATTTTTTGTGCTGCATCCTTGCCTTGGCCAGCTGATCCGCTCTTTCGTTGCCCTCGAGTCCAGCGTGCGCTTTAATCCAGAAGAGTTCAACTCGCTTGTTCCGCCTTTTGCACTCTCTTAGGTTATTGCGCACGCTGACCGCGAGGGGATTCAGAGAGCGGTTATTGATCACTGTTTCCAAGGATGATCTGGAGTCACTGTAGATACCGAAGCTCATTTCGGGTCCTTTGAACGCCTCCTCGGTGGCTTTGAATATGGCCAGCAATTCCGCTTGGTAGACCGTGCAGTAGGACGACAGCTTCAATTTTCGGCTCTTGGTTTCGGCGGCATCACTCAAAAGAGACAGTGCCGCACCAACCTTGCCGTCAATTTGGCTGCCGTCCGTAAATATTTGTACTGCTTGACCCCTGTTCCTATCAACGTCTTTTGGTCTGCCAGGCACACGAATTGCAGGCTCATATGTTCCGCCGGGTGGGGGGTGTCGGTAAACGCTGTACGTCGCTCGATCTCCCCGTCTCCGAGTGCTGTCTGGGGCACTCCCCTCTTTGCCTCGTACAGGGCGGTTGCCTCCTCCTGTTGTATCCTGAGGTCGAGGGGTAGTATCCCAGCCAGCACCAGTGCTGAGTTAAGGGAGACCGTGCGATAGGCTCTGCACAGTTTCTGTGCAAAGCCTCTTTGGACAGCGTTTAACTGCCTTTGGATACCCAGCTTCTTTGTTGCAGGACCCCAGACGCTAGACGCGTACATAAGTACCGGCTCTACGATGGCAGTGTAAATGACGCGTACGACTTCAGGGTGGAGACCCCAACTGACCCTAGCCGCAGTGGACAGCTGCTTATAAATGTTTGCGGCTTTTTTGCACTGGTTTGACACGTGGCATACCAGGTCAACTTCTTGTCGATCGTCACCCCCAGAAGCTTTATTTCATTCGACATGCCAATGTCGACCCCGCCCATCCTCGGAAGTGGGGTGTCATGTTGCAACTTTCGCGTAATCACCATTGCTTTGAGTTTATGCGGCGCGAATTTCAGTTTATTTTTGACACCCCACTCCCGAACATACTCGAGGGCGGCATTGGCTTGTCTCTGAACATCCAGTGCCGTGTCACCATCAAATACCAGGACTATGTCGTCGGCGAATGCTTGGGCGTAGTCTCCTCTGTGTTCGAGGCCTTTCAGGAGTGGGTCCAGGAGAAGGTTCCACAGGATTGGTCTCCCTATGGAACCCTGCACGCAGCCCTTGTTTGTGGCCTTGGAGTACTGCTCACCTGCGTACCTCACGCTGACGCTACGGTCCCGGAGATAGCTGTCCATTAGCCTTCTGATGTTTACCGGACATTCCGCCTCTGCCAGTCGTACTTTGATGGCGGGCCACCAAGCGCTATCGAAGGCTCCCTCTATGTCCAGCGAGACCATGGTGAGCAGCTTCTTTTGGCTCAATTTGCCATTTATGTGCTGCATCAGGTCATAGAGAGAGTCTTCGGTGCTTCTTTGTGGCATAAAGCCGTACTGGCGAGGGCTCATTCCTTTGATCAGATGCCACTTTAGTCTTCCCACTATCATTTTTTCCAGTATCTTCCCTATCACTGGAAGGAGCTCAATGGGTCTATATGACTTTGGGTTGGTGTAGTCCTCTTTTCCGGGTTTCCGAAGGACTACTACTGTGGCCTCCTTCCAGATGACGGGGAAGTAACCGAGCTCCAGGCATTTGTTGGCTATTGCCAAGTATAGCTGGGGGTTCCTCGTGATGGCGTGGCGGCAAATGTCAGCGGTGAGACCATCCGCTCCCGGGGCTTTCTTGGGATTAAAGCTTTCCACCGATGCTTTCAGTTCTTCCAGAGTAAACAGCGGGTCATGTTCTTCATCATGATTACTGTTTACTTGGGCAGCCGAGTTTCTGGTTTGTCGGTGGTCTGCATTATCCTCGCTCTCTAAGTCCTCCGGGTAGAAGGTCTCAGCTAAGACTCAGACCGACTTTTTTGAGTCCATCGTCCTCCCATCCTTGACTAGTGGTAGGTCTTCTTGCCGCTTTGCAGTCCTTCCTATCCTGTAGATGCCCTACTCACTCACGGTTAGGTTAGGTTAGGTTTTTTTTTTTTTTTTTTTTTTTTTTTTTTTATCTACCCTCCAAGTTGATTGGAGCCTTTTTTGTACTATTTCCTTTCATGCCAGTTCTCGCTTGTATGCCTCTCGTACTTTCATTCCTCATACTGGTTCTTTCTTTCATTCATCTCATTCGTTCTTAATTGGTGGGATGCCAATTTGCGATACATGATAGTGTACCTGTCTATTACTTTATTTTTATTTACTGGGTATCTATATCTAAAATAATTTTTTCAGCTTATAATCTACCTAGAATTACATATCATATATACGACAAATATATGATTGTAATTCATTTACTTGCTTTTATTTTTATTGTTTACTTTGCTTATAATATACCTACAGTAATCTAAAAACTTATTTCTAATAATATTATTACATATAATTTCACAAACATTTCTTACAGTTATATTTACATCCATTTCGTTTTCTGTATCAAACCTTTTTACTGCATAAATGGGACATTCTGTTACAACGTGAAGTGCAGTCTCTTCAACATCCGGGTCGCAAGCACACGAAGGACTCTCCTTGCACTTGAATCGGTGCAAGTACGAGGAGAATCCTCCGTGGCCTGTAAACAGCTGAGTGATGACGCCATCAAAAGTTATCTTTTTTGTTACTGGGTATGCCTTGATTACGTCTGGGAAAAAAGTCCTTGTCGCCGATGCCGTCCCCCCACTGACATATCTCCGGTTCCATTCGTCAAGCGAGTCCAATCGGATTTGTCGCTTGACGAATGACACCGGACACTTGTCGTAGTTTGCTTTGGTCTTGAGTCGAAGCGCCGCGCATTTAGCCAACTCATCCGCCCTTTCATTTCCTTCCATCCCTGCGTGCGCCTTGATCCAATAAAGTTGGATATTTTTACCGCGTTTTGTTGTTTGGCGTATGTTTTCCCTAGCCTTGACCGCCAAGGGATGGAAGGAAGTGTTATTGACTACTGTCTCCAGCGCGGATCTCGAATCGCAATATATATTGCTGGTTTGTGAGTTCCGGCGGAGGACGATGTTGGTAGCCTCTAACAGGGCAAGCAATTCTGCTTGATAGACGGTGCAGCACTGTTCCAGTTTCAGTTTTTTGGTTCCGGTTTCCACGCCATTGTCCCATATGGACACTGCCGCGCCAACCTTTCCCTCTAACTTACTTCCATCTGTATAAATATTGAGTCCGCTGTGATTTATCTGTTCCAGTGCTGCACCGTCCTCCACGCAGGTGTAGCGCAGCTCTGCCCATTGTGCGGGATGTGGCAATTTCGCGAAATCTTCTGGTCTCTCCATTTCTCTATCTGCTGTTGCTTGCCGGGGATGTCCTCTTCTTGCTAAGTAAAGTGAGGCTGCTTCTCTGATACGAATGTCCAGAGGAAGCAGCCCGGCAAGCAACAGGGCTGAGTTTAGAGAGACTGTTCGGTAACCTTTAATTATCTTCTGGGCAAAGCTGCGCTGCACCGCGTCGAGTTGCTTCCTTGCGGTGAGTTTATTTGACGCGGGTGCCCACGCGCCGGCCGCGTATAGGATGGTGGGTTCGACCACTGCCGTGTACAGGGTCCTGACTATTGCGGGCTGCAATCCCCATTGGAGTTTTGCAGCCCTTGACAATTTTTTATAAAATGTAATGGCTTTACGGCATATGTTGCTTATGTGCGCATTAAATGTAAGTTTGTCGTCAATAGTCAGGCCCAGCACTTTTATCTCCCTTGACATGCCAATGTCGATCCCAGCCATGTTCAGGCGTGGGGTGTCATATTTAAGTTTCCGCGTGATCGTCATAGCGTTTGTCTTTTGTGGCGCGAATTTTAGCTTATTGCTGACACCCCACTCCTGGACGCGTCCGAGTGCGGCATTGGCCTGTCGCTCAATCTCTAAGGCAGTTTTCCCCTCAAAGACAAGGACGACATCGTCGGCAAAGGCTTGACTGTAATGACCGTTTCTTTCTAGTTCTTTTAGGAGTGGATCGAGGATTAAGTTCCAAAGAATTGGACCACCTATCGAGCCCTGCACGCATCCTTTATTCGTCTTCTTCCCGTATTCTTCACCGGCGTACCTAATCCTGACTTCTCTGTCGCTAAGGTAACTATCTATTACCCTTCTCAATTTTAGCGGACACTTTTCCTCAGCCAGACGGATTCTTATTGCCGGCCACCAGGCGCTGTCGAAGGCTCCCTCTATATCTAATGATACCAATGTCACCATCTTTTTCTCTTCAAGTTTCGATTGGATGTGCTGCATCAGAGTATAGAGGGAGTCCTCGGTGCTTTTCTGGGGCATGAATCCGTATTGGCGAGTACTCATCCTCGGGATTAGTTGGTGCTTCAGTCGGGATATGAGCATCTTTTCGTACACCTTTCCTAATACAGGCAATAGCCCAATCGGCCTGTAGGATTTTGGTGTGGTGTAAGACTCTTTCCCGGGTTTGCGAAGTACGACGACGGTTGCGACTTTCCATATCCGCGGAAAATGTTCCAGTTCTAGGCACTTATTAATCAGTCCAAGAAACAGGCCCTGGTCGTTGTTGATGGCCTGGCAACAAATGTCCGGAGTTAGACCATCAGCCCCTGGTGCCTTTTTTGGGTTGCAAGATTGCATCGCGATTCTCAGTTCGGTTTGCGTGAATAATGGGTAACATAGGCCATCTTGTTCCTCACTATTTATTCTCTCCGCCTTCCTTCTGATCTCGCTATGCTTGGTGCTGTCGGTTTCTACTGTGTCTTCCGGATAGAAGGTGTTAGCCAGAAGTTCCACGGAGCTTTTCGCGTCCAGCACCTGTCCCCCCATCTCAAGTGGCAGATCCTCCTCCCTTCTCATCGTTCTGCCAATCACCCGATATATCCCATCCCACATTCCCTCCTTGTCCTGCGTTCTACAATACTCCTTCCAACTCTCGACCTGGGCTTTTTCAGCCATTAATTCGTATTTTTCTTTGTGTTTTAGGTACTCTTCGATGACCATCTGTTTCCGGACCGGTGCAGCACAACGGATCCTTCGTCTTCTGGTGGTGACCTCTTTCTTCATTCTCTCGAGCTCGGCAGTCCACCACGGAATCTCAAATTTCTCAATATTTTTCTTTTTTGGTAATATTTGTTTACATACTTCTTCTATTGTATTTGTGTATTTTCCTATTATTTTATCCAAATGATCTCTATTATTAATTTTTTCTATTTTATATACTGTTAGTTGGTTGCCTATGAATAATTGGTCCCTTTTTTCACGAAAGAGTTGCCAATTAGCTTTGTTTGTGTTATAAATTCTTGTTGTCCTAATTGTTTTTGGTTGGCCAGACTTTTCTAAATAAATTTTGAAAGTTATTCCGTTGTGGTCCGAGCTCGTGAGGTTCACTTCCACCCTCTAGTCGTCTATCAAGTCGAGCATGTCTAATGAACAGGCTGTGACGTCGACGTGGCTATGATATCGTTGGCCGCCCCTGATGGTATCGAAGGTTGGTATGTCTCCTATGTTTAGCACCTGAAACCCTAGTTCGTCGAGAGTTGATGCCATCTCCTCCCCCCTGTGATCTATTCTGGCACTACCCCACCAACTGCTTTTTGCATTGGCATCCCCTCCAATTACCATTCTCCTTGGGCCTAGCTCTTTCTTGATCTTCATCAGGTGCTCCAGGTCTGGCTCTATGGGCTGGTCTGGCTCGAAATAGTAGGATACCAGCGTGATCTTCCAGGTTCTGCTTTGGACTCCTAACACAACAATATTGTTCGTGGTTAGTTTCGGGTACTGTGTGACTACAAGATTCGGATCAAAGACCGCTATTGCAGCCTTCACAGTCCCTTCTCCTATTACAGTACTCTGGAAGACCCTTACGCCCCGGTAACTCCTCATATTCTTAGCTCCACCCACATATGGCTCCTGGAGCAATGCGACAGCTGCTTTCCTGTTCGCAGCTTCTATGAGGATCTCACTTGTAGCTAGTTTTTTCCTTTGGAGATTGGCTTGCAAGACTTGGAGCGCCGGGACCACCTTAGCAATAGGCCACAGTTGATCTGGCCAATGCCTCCCATCTCCTTCTTACTGGGCATTCCTGGCTGAAGGCGCCGTGGTCAACTTTTTGCATTTTCGCCCTTGCACAGTTCACGCAGTTCGGGGTTGTCTCTGCCATCCATTCTGCACACTTATCTTTCAAGTGTTGGCCCCCGCAGTGGCTACACACGTCGGCGACGTCGCGACAGAATCGGCGGCCATGTCCGTACCCTAAGCAGCGCGAGCACTGTATTAAGGGGGACTGGTCTCCCACTCTGACTCTCTGTATGTCGACTTGTACAGCCCCTGCTTGGGTCAGCCGCTGCCAAATCAGTGGTGACACCTTGGCGACTACGTGTGCTGTGAGAGGGTTTCTTGCCCTCCGTCGATAGCGGATCTCGATCCTGTCTTCGTCGGCGTTGAGCCCACTCAGTAGATGCGAGTTTTGCTTCCGGATCGCTTTTACTACATCTTCGTCTGAGTTGCTCTGAAGAACGCCGTAGAGCACGATCATGGGATCCTTATTTTTGATCACCTCTACCTCTAAGTGTCTTCCATTTTCTCTTATCCGCTTCTTTACCTTTTCCATTTCTTCTTGATCCTTGCATCCCACGATTACTTTTCTGTCCTTAGCTTTCCTAATCTTGTCCACCACTATGTTCCCTTCTTTTGCATTAACTGCTTGTTTTATCTGTTCCAGGACCTGCTCGCCGGTCTCCGTTTCGACCTTGGAGGTGATGACTACCGAATGCAGTGCCGTCCGCTGCGTGGTTTCCTCGCAGCAGTGCCAGCCGCTACGCTAGCGTATGTCACCCCCTCCAAGGACTTTTGGTGAGTACTTAACTTTTCTTTCAGGTCTTCCATCTTTTTGCAGTTTTCTCCGATTAGTTTCGAATGCTCCTCAAGCATTCGTCGCAGTTGTTCTTGACCAGCGTCGGGTTGAGGGAAGAGTGTGCGTGCCACTGGTTCGGACGTTCTGTCACCCCTTTGTTCCGGCTCCTTTTTCTGGGATTTAATTTCTGCTTCGGCCTCCTTTACCAGTTGGAACAGTCGATCTAAGGCCGATAACACTCCTTCCTTAATTTCCGTCTTGGTATTCCTAGAGTTGCCGATGTGAAGCTTGGCCTTATTCAGGCATGCCCTCGCCTCGGCAACTCTACTAATACCATAGACTGGTTTTGTCTGCGGGCTCTTCAGGACATCCTCCGGGGACTGTTGTATGCTCTCCCGTTCTGTCGCTTTTACCTTGGGCTTTAAAGTGACCGCGGTGGTCACTGTCGTACGACTCGTAGTAGAGGCTGGTTGGAAAGATAGTTTGGGAGCTCCTGCTTGAGGCTCTGTTGTTGCAGCTATCTTACCTGGCAGGCTTTGGGGAAGACTCGGAGATTCTCTCCCTGACTCCCATTCGTCCATGCTGGTTCGCACCCTTGCAGGAATCGCTGGGGGCTCTATGTCAGTTGAGCTCCTTCTGACAGTTGATTTCTTGGCCGGAGTTCTTGTGGCGGCGAACATTTTAGAGGGTTTCGTCAGTATTTAGTTAAAAGGTTTGTAAAAGTTTTATAAAATGAACAGTATAAATGTTGTGTCAATAAAGCCAATATTTGTTTTGATGGCGTCAGCACTAATCCTATGCTAGTCGGTCAATAAACCGTTTATGTCCGTTCTACTCGTGCACAGTTGTCAATTTAGAAGCAAAATTGCAAAACAAAATTGTAGTCTTGCTCTACCTGCGTTCTTAATCTATTTTATTCTACAAGTCACGGTTATACGAATTTACATATAAAAATTTTAAAATTTAAAATTAAATTTTTCAATAATTTTCTTGGCTCTACGTAGAGTCAGTTTTATGCTTCGAGTAGATAGACCTCCTCGAGACCTTTCAAATGAGCCCAATCTCGACTCTCTAGGCCGAGTAGTTCTGGAGATAACCCGGTTTGAATATCTTGGTTGCAAAAAACCAAGATGGCGTCCGAAAATGGTTTCCTAGATATCTCCCGAACCACTGGGCCGATCCAGTTCGCGATTGGGTCCCTCGTGATGGGCTCGATCAGATCTATCCTATTTTTGTGTTTTCAGGCTGAAAACATTTTACAGCGTAAAAGTGCCTGAAAGTCAGCTTATAATATAAAATAAAGTGTGGCTGTAAGTCTAGCGAAAATCCCTACTCTCTACGACCGTTGGTTCGGGAGCTATTAAAGATCTTAATTTTCCAAAATGGCCGCCCAACTGTCAAAGTTAATCTTTGAACAGTGATAACTCCCTTACCAAAGGCCGCAGAACACTCGAGTTTGGATATTTCGTGCTCAGCCCGATCCGCTCTATCTGCTGAAACCGCTTTCAGGGGTCTGAAAATTTTTGGCTCCAATAAGCCTGAAAACTACTGGGCAGTTAGATGATGTGTCCCTTTCCTCAGCATTGAAATCCGCGTCCTCCCACGACCCCCGGTTGTGGAGATATGGCGGTTTGAAAATAAACAAAATGGCCGCCTAGCTGTCAAACACCCAGTTTGGGGGCTTATATCTCCGCAACCGTTTGCCGCACGAAGCCCGGGTTTCAAATGTACAGTCCGGCTGTACCTCCACTGTCTTCTGAAAGCGGTTTCAGGAGTAAAATTTTTCAGTCCTGAAAATGTCCTGAAACTTAACTTAAAATATAAAGAAAGTTGCGCTCTTCTTAATTGTGGAAAAACGGTCGTTATACTACAAGCGGTTCTGAAGTTATCCTAATTCTAATTTTGCAACCAAAAAACCAAAATGGCGGATTTTGTCCAAAATCCTGGTTTTAAGGCGTAGAGGACCCAAGTTTGGGCTTAAATATGACTAAAATGTCTTTCTAGAACCGGTCCTGGTGTTAAAATAATTTTATATTTAGTGATTTTTGTTTAATCACAAAAAATCACAAATAATTCGATATTTCAGGAACCGCTTGTCGAAAAATTTTGAAAAAATTTTACAAACTTACTACAAATACACTTTATATATCTACATTAAAATAAAATTTAAAAACCCGTTATATCATGTACCACATGGGTGGCTGAAATTTTCAAAAATTTGTAATTCCAAAATTACTGAACAAATAAATCTGAAATTTTGCACAATTATAGGGTTGCTGTTGTTTTACACATATAAATTTTAAAAAGCAGGTGTCGCAGATCTTGATCACAAGTTATGATTTTTTGAAAATTTACAAAAACTTTAAATGTCTCTACCTTCGTGATGCGTTGTCCGATTTCAATTTTCTTGGTGCCAGTATTCTTGTCGTCGGTCCCGGCAAAAAGCCTGGTGGTCAGGATTGGCCAATTATGACTGGTTCTAAGAACACGTGGCCACGTGGTTCTTGTTTTTTCAGCTTTATCTCAGCAATGGTGGGCGATAAAAATCCGAAAGTGGTGTCAGGAGCTCGGCCTCATCGAGGCCAAAATTCTGGCAATAAGAAACCAGTAGGTCACAGATCTTAATCTGGCAGCGTACGCACTTTAAGATTTCAATTTTATCACTTTTTCAGTTTTTCCGTAATAACTTTTCGGAAAATGCACTTTAAGAAAAACTGATTGCACTGGCGTGTAGCTCTTATTTTTACGCAACTTTTGGTATATAGCACGCTTTGCTACGCTCACTTTTTACCACTTTTTCGAATTTTTTAACGCAGAGACAGTATAAATTGCGACCGTTTCCGAGCGTTTTCGGCGCGCAACTGGTTAGGTTAGGTTAGGTTGGGTTAGGTTGGGTTAGGTTAGGTTAGGTTAGGTTAGGTTCTCCCCCGCGGGTTCCCGCCTTGTCGTGGCGGGGGGGCTCAGTAGCCGTGGCTTCGCCAACCACGGTGAAGCCAAGAGGAATCCGAGGTGGGACCGCTTCCTGGGGCTTTTAGCCCAAAGCCCACATGGAAGCGGCCTAAGTAGGGTGTGGGTCTGTATGGGCAGACCCACAACTGAGGCGGGGTGCAGTGTCGCGTGTGCGACACTGCAACCGAAGGCTGGGGGCCGCGGCGGGAGAGGACTGTTGGTGTGTCGTTGCCACTTTCCCTACCTTCCGCGGCCCAAACGGGGTTGCCACCGTTTTGATGGCGGACGCGGTGGGGCCGCAGAGGAAGAGGCGTGTCGGTGTGTCGTTGCCGCTCTCCCTATCCTCTGCGGCCGAAGTGGCAGGCGGCGGGGCCACTCATCTGACCCGTCGCATGGGGACCATGGGCGCCTAGGCACGGGTGCTGGTTGGTGCCCACGGGCAAAATTGGTCCCCGAGGAGGTGGATGATGACGATGTGTCTGGTGTTCGACACATCGTCATCGAGAGGGAGAGAGCGCAAGCTCGGAGTGGTGCCCGAAGGGGCTGGCGCTGTCGGGGCTGCGGAGGAGTCCGGAAGCGTACCCGTTGCCCCGACATGTTGCGCCGAGGTGGAACACCCTTGGGTTTTTAGTGGGTAGGCCGTCAGTGGCGGGATTCCCACATAACCACTCTGTGCCCGCACCCGGGGCTGTTGGTGGTATCCATAAAGGATTTTCCCAAGGTGAAAAAAAAAAAAAAGAAAAAAAAAAGGTTAGGTTAGGTTAGGTTAGGTTAGGTTAGGTTTTTTTTTTTTTTTTTTTTTTTTCAGCTCTGTCCCCCGAATATTTGTTCAGGATTGAATTACAAGGGGCTTTATTTCTAGCATTTACATTGTATCCTAATTTGGGTGCTTAATCTATCTCTTTATTAACTTATTCTATTTATCTTTCTATAGTATCTATTGTCTAATGTTACATTCATATTTGTACCGTTACACATTTTATCGTTTATATCTACTCTAATAATCTAATAAATTTTTTTTAGAAATAATATTAAGTATCTAAATTTAAGGGCTACTACTATTACTTATCTATTCTATTACAATTTCTTACTTTATGTTACTATTACTAATACTATTATATATAAATATATTTTATTACTACTGTTACTCTAATCTACCATTTACATTTTTAGGCTATTGCCATGATTTGCTATTGTGTATATATTACAATATATACCATAACAAGAGCTTATACATCTACAGTTTTATTTCTTTTATTTACTATTGTACAGATTTGAGTACAGTATTGTACAAATTCGTCAGTACCTGCTTTGTCTGTCCTGAGATCGTACAGATTATCTTTTGTGACTTGGACTTGGATTGGGCTCTGGGTAAGGATGTGCGGAACGTCCTCAAGGGTGTTGGGCTCACATATGCATGATGGACTCTCCTTGCACTTGAACCGGTTCAAGTGTTGGGAGAATCCACCATGCCCCGTGAGTATCTGGGTGAGCCTACCTGCTAGTCTGATTCCACGCGCGAACCTGTACGCGCACCTGATGTCCGGAAGAAACAGCTTAATAATGGGGGCGGTGTCCCCAGCTTTATATCTAGCGTCCCATTCTGCCATGAATGTTCCCCGTATTAAACGCTTGATGTGTGAGATAGGACACCGGTCGTAATCTGCTTTCTTCCTGGACGTCAGGGCAGCCACCTTTGCCAACTCGTCCGCACGCTCGTTACCAGGGAGTCCCGCATGGGCCTTGACCCAGAACGAAGAGACATCTTTGCCCCGTGCCAAGGCCTTCCGCAGATTCTCCCTAGTCTCCACGGCGAGGGGATGGAGGGAGCTATGGTTAACGATCGGCTCCAGTGCGGCCCTCGAATCGCTGTATAGACCATAACTCACCTCCCCCCTCTTGAGACGTCTTCTGGTGGAGTCGCCTGCCTGTGAGCTGCCTAGAACTACTTCAGCAATACGCTACTTTAGCTCGCGCCAGTGCCTCCCATCTCCTACGCACCGGGCACTCAGAGCTAAACGCGTTATGTTCCACACTCTCCATTTTGGCGGCCGCACAGTTGCAGCAGCTCGGGGCTGCCTCTGCCAGGTAATCCGCACATTGATGTCTCATGTGCGGGCCGCCGCAATGGCTGCACTTTGGGATGGTGTCCCTACAGAATCGTCGCCCGTGTCCGTAGGCCAAGCACATAGAGCACTGCACTAACGGAGATTGGTCTGCGACCCTTATCTTCTGCATATCTATGTGGACCGCCTCTTTCGCCATCATGCGGTTATAGATCTGCGGGGACACCTTCAACGCTATGTGGTTCGTGAGCGGGTTTCTGGCTCGTCTCTTGAATTTGACCGCCACTCGATCATCCTTCTTGTCGAGGCCCTGAAATACCTCCCTATTTTGGTTTCTCAGTGCGGTAAGGACGTCTTCGTCGCTGTTCATCTTCAGCACATCCTTGAGAACCAGCATAGGGTCTAGGTTCTTCATTTCCTCGACAACAAGGCGATCGTCCGCGCTCTTTAGCCGCTCTTTAATTCTTTTCCTGTCCTCTTCTGTTTTGCATCCTATGATTACCTTCTTATCCTTGACCTTCCGGACCCTCTCGACGGTCACCCAACCGTCCTTGGCGTTCACCACCTTCCTAATCTCGCCCATTACCTCGTCTCCGGTATGTTTCTCGTCTTTTGACGAGATGACAATGGAATGGAGTGCTGTTCTCTCACCTCTAGCAGGCTGTACTGCTGCCATGCTGGCGTACGTAGCCTGTTGTGAAGTCGTGTGGTGCAACGCTATTGTATCCTTTAGTTTTTCCATCTCTTGGTGGGTTCTATCTATTTTTTCTCCTTGTGCTTTTATCATTTTTATTATTTCTTGTCCCTCTATTCCCATTATGCCCTGTCCTTCCATGTCCCTATCTTTATCCCCTTTTTCCCCTTTACTAATTTTTTGCGTTTCTGTTACAGGTGCAGGTGCAGCAGCGGCTTCTGCGGCCAGGTCCTTTACCAGCTGGTACATCTTCTCCGCAGCCTGGATGATGCCCACCCTGAGGTCACCTCTCGTGTTACGGGACTCGCTCAGGCAAGACTTAACTCTCACGAGGTAGTTCCGGGCCTCTTTCACCCTGTCGAGAGGTGTGGTCACGTCAGCAACCGGCTTCGGCGACCCGCCTGCTGTCTCCATGGACACTCTTCGTGCCACGGGCTTTTCTACGAAAAAGGTCGCCTTCTTCTTGGTCTTCGTGGGGGCCGCCGGCGCCGGCGCTTGTTTCTCGGGTGAGTACGCAGCGTGTGCATGCGCTGTCGAAGCGCAGGGTTTGGGGTCTCCCAAGCTCTCCCCATCTCCAGTATTCTGCCTCGCGTAGGAGGCTTGCGTCGGTGTTTTGGGAGAAGGTCCTGCCTTCTCCACATCAATTTTTGGGGGCTGAGCTACCCACGTCCGTAGGAGTATACTCTATTCTGATTCCCTACACGTGGTCCCCGGGTAGTGCTAACCGGGTAGCAAACTCTGGTGGGAGGCTTCGGCCGTGGCTAGTTACCACCCACCGGACCAAGCCATGCCGTGAAATGACCTAGTCGTGTTTTGGGATGTAGTCCGGTGTAACCGTTCCGAAGACGGGTCTGAGAGGTAGCGCACTTGCAGCGCCTCACTCAACTGCCGTCTTTGTACTTCTTCACTCTACAAAACTTCAAGGCTAGAGTGAATAAGTACCTTATAGGTCGTCGTGCTCCATCTTAGACCACAACGTCGCTTAACATCAGGCGAGTTGGTGGTCAAACGCCGACCTATTCTACATAAAAAAAAAAAAAAAAAAAAAAATAGGGGAAGCTGGGGCGCTCATCTTGGTGTTCCTCTTGATTGGGGTATGCGCAAGAGGCATGGTCGGGGGGAGCTACGTCAATTTGTCAATAGTCAGATATGTCAATAAACAATATCAGTCTTATCCTAAGTGTACAGTCAAAAGACAATGTAGCACGCACGTCAACGAAAATCGATATCTGTCGTAAACAGTATCGTCTTACACTAAGTGTGTTGGTCAAAAGGACTCAGGTCACACAAACACAAAATTTATAGTAATAAAGTAGTATAGAAGTATAGATAAATATTATGTAAATACTAATTATTTATTTTTATGTTCCAGGTCTCGCAGCGAGTACACTCCCGGGTTCCAGAATCGGCGGTAGTCACCAGAGTCGTGCGCACAGGATCAGGTAAGTGGTTAGGAGGGGGGGGGAATTTAAGTGCAAAAATACGATAAGTCCGTTACAGTTTTTAGCAAGTTTTTTGGTCTTTTATATCCGGAGATATGAGCGTTTAGAATTTTGGGGGGGTGGAGGGGGAGGGAGGGAACTAATGGATGGATTCCTTGTATCCTAGGATACAAGTTCCGTTCTCAGAAATTACCTGGGACGTTTAGTTTCCGAGATATGGGCGATCAAAGTTTTGGGGGGGTGGAGGGAGAGGGAGGGAACAAATGGGTAAATTCCTTGTATCCGTAGGATACAAGATCCACTCTCAGAATTTACCTGGGACGTTTAGTTTCCGAGATACGGGATGGGACACTTTCCTCGTTCTGCTGCAGTTGGTTAAGCTCGCCGTTTTTATCGATTTACAAATTATTTGCAGTTGGCACGAGAGCCGCGCCGTGCGCGGGAAGCTCCCGGAGGAGAGTCCTGCTCGGCGCGCGGGATCTGATGCCACCACAAGATTGGCGGCGAGTTGGGCCACCCTGCACAACTTGTTCCGGATTTTTCGGGACAATAGGGAGCCCACAGGAACGGTGTTAAAATTGACGTTGTAGTTTTCCAACTTCGCAACGTTGGTTTTCAGGGTCCTAATGTCCCAAAAAATCCGAAATTTTTGGGTAATGTTCCTGACTGATGTTAGAAAATTATGGAATGCCAAGAAAAGATAAGGGTTGGTAAAAACAACCCTTATCAAGAAAAAACCAAATTTGCTTATTCTAGGCTAATTATTGGCTGAAAAATTTTGAATTTTGGGAATTTACTTTATTATAGCCGTTCGATCCAGATTTTAATTTTAAAAGTATTATTTTTTTATAAATTAAACTATTTTTGTGTGCAGAGCGGTTACCAACTTATCTTTGCAATTGAGGTCAAACTCCGCGCTCCGGAATTCCGGGTGCAGTCCCGTGATCCCGAGAGACGCGCGGGATCTGAGACTCTTGGGGGGTAGGCACTGAAATAACCTATCCAGGGGTACCAAGTTCAGAATTTTTAGGCCTAGCGTTCCAGAGGATATTCCAGATAACTAACGATGATGTGAGTTTTCCAGCTCGCAAGTTACGTTTGTACCTCAATGTATGGAATTTCGCTTTTACGTAATTCATTCAGTAAAACGATCCGAAAATGTCGAGATTTCCGGTTTTTTTTTCACAATAAGTCCGTGAAAAATGACCGGATTTTGGAAATTTTTTTCGGGATCACGATCGTCACTAAAATCCGCACACTTTGATATGTCGCACTCTTATATTCGCAAAACTTTTCCCTTCGATTCGATTTTTCGCGATTAAAAATGCACGGAGCAGCGTAAAAATACGTGGTAAAGTGGTCCGCCCTCGGGGAAGGTTGGACGTTCTCTGGGTTAGGTTAGGTTAGGTTAGGTTTTTTTTTTTTTTTTTTTTTTTTTTTTTTCCCTGTCCGGGCGCAGTGTGGCCCGGCCCGCGAGCTAGTTCCCTAACGTAGATCAGGGATTTAGGCATTCTTTATTTTTATTAATTTTTACATTTTCTTATTCTAGTACTATTTACTACTATCATTCTATATAAGTTCTATACTATTATTCTGTATTCTAATACTATTTACTACTATTTAAACAATCACTATTTATTATTATTACATTTACAATTTTAAAGCTGATGGGTTATATTACAAATATAAAATCAGCTTTAATTATATATCTATATTTTATTTCTACTTACTACCTTACTTATAATTTTTGTGCAGTATTCTAAAAACTTATCTCTTATTTCTTTATCTCTTAATATCTTATTCAAATTATCTTTAGTTATTTTACAATTAATCTTTTGCTCTATATCATGCCTCTCTCGGCCAAAAACTGGGCATTCTATTAGGGCGTGTACAGGGGTTTCGTCATTATATGGATCACAAATGCACGATGGGTTGTCCTTTAGTTTAAACCTGTGTAGGTACTGGGAGAACCCACCGTGCCCCGTTAACATCTGTGTGATCACACCGCTTGGTTTTAGCCACCGTATTGTACCGTAGGAGCCCGCTACCTCTGGGAAGAAAATTTTTGTTACCGAGGCCGTCTCGCTGTTTTTGTATCTCCGGTTCCATTCGTCAATGGTCGCTGTTCGCAGGTACCTTTTGACGAATGAAACCGGACATTTGTCGTACACGGGTGCCGATCTCGTGTTTCGAGCCGCGTCTTTCGCCAATTCATCCGCTCTCTCATTCCCCTCGAGTCCGGCGTGTGCCTTTATCCAGTAAAGACCGACGTTTTTGGATTTTAATAAAGCGTCTTTAATTTTGCCGCGAGTTTCGACTGCGAGGGGATTGAGAGAGCCGTTGTTTGTGATCGACTCTAGGGCCGACCGCGAGTCGCTGTAAATCCCGAAACTTTGCTCTTTGCTCTTTGTAACCTCGTCTAGCGCTGTGCAAATTGCCACCAATTCGGCCTGATAAACGGTGCAATAGGACGGCAGCTTCAATTTCCGGTATTTGGTTTCGGCGGCACCACTCCAGAGAGATAGCGCCGCTCCAACTCTACCATCAATTTTGCTGCCGTCGGTGAAGATTTTTATTGCGTGCTCGCCATGTTCATTCATTTGCTCCGCGTTATTAATGCATATGAATTGGTGGTCAATTTGCCGCGCCGGATGAGGAGTGTCCGCGAATGCTATTCTCCGCTCGATCTCCCTGTCTCCTAGCTCCTGTCGTAGTATCCCCCTCCTCGCTTCGTACAGGGCGGCTGCCTCCTGTATTCGGAGGTCGAGGGGCAGAACTCCGGCCAGTGCCAGTGCCGAGTTCAGGGAGACCGTGCGGTGGGCCCTACATAGTTTTTGGGCGAAGCCCCTTTGAACAGCATTGAGCTGCTTCTGGACGCACAGCTTTTTGGACGCGGGTGCCCAGGCTGCTGCAGCGTAACAGATAATGGGTTCTATTACCGCGGTGTAGATTGTTCTAATTACCTCCGTGTGAAGCCCCCATGTGACTTTTGCGGCCCTGGATAGATTTTTGTAAATATTTAGTGCTTTAGCACACACTTTAGCAACGTGGTTGTTGAACGTTAGCTTGTTATCTATCCAGAGCCCCAAAAGCCTCATCTCCTTAGACATCTCTATCGGGACTCCGTTCATGCTCAGCCGTGGGGTGTCGTATTTTAGCTTTTTCGTAACTATCATGGCGCAGGTTTTGTGGGGCGCGAACTTGGATTTATTACGAACACCCCACTGGTGAACATAAGCGAGAGAGTCGTTTGCCCGCCTCTGTATTTCCGATGCTGTTTCACCATCGAACATCAAAACAATATCATCGGCGAACGCCTGACAGTAATCTCCTCGCTCATGAAGACCCCTGAGCAGCGGATCGAGGAGGAGGTTCCAGAGGATGGGCCCCCCGATCGATCCTTGTACGCACCCCTTGGTTGTACTCCGGGTCACCTCCTCCCCCGCGTATCTCAGCTTCACCGTTCTGTCGCTTAGGTAGCTGTCGACCACCCTGCGGATATTTATAGGGCATTCTTCCTCCGCCAGTCTCATGCGTATGGCCGGCCACCAAGCACCGTCGAAGGCTCCCTCTATGTCGAGTGATACTATTGTGATAATTTTCTTTTGTTGCAGTTTTTCTTTTATCCTGTTCAACAGGTCATAGAGGGAGTCTTCTGTGCTTTTCTGCGGCGTGAAGCCGTACTGGCGGGGGCTCATCCTGGGAATCAGGTGCCATTTGATTCGATTTACTACCATTTTTTCCAGAATCTTTCCCATCACTGGCAGTAGTCCTATAGGCCTATATGACTTGGGCTCGGCGTAGTTGTCCTTCCCGGGTTTCCTTAAAACTACGACCGTTGCCTCTTTCCACGGTGTCGGAAAATGTCCTAGCTCTAGGCATTTTCTTGCCAGCGATAGGAAAGCATCCGGAGTTGTCATAATGGCTCTTTGGCAAATATCCGCAGTTAGGCCGTCCGCACCTGGGGCTTTTTTGGGGTTGAAGCTCTTGACTGCGGCCATGAGTTCTGCAGAGGTGAATGTTGGGTCATGTTCTTCATGCTGACTCCGCGCATTCACTTGTTCAGCCGCTGCCCTGACCCATGCATGTTCGTCCCTATCCTCCGCCTCGTCGTCTTTTGGGTAGAAGGTTTCGGCTAATAGACACGCTGATTCCTTATTGTCCAGGGTCTTCCCATTTCTGTTGAGAGGCTGATCTTCATATCTTTTTGTAGTTCTGCCTATGACTCTGTATATCCCTTCCCAAAGTCCCTCCCGATCCTGTTTCCCGCAAAAACCCTTCCAACTTGCAATCTGTGCTTTCATTGCTTCCTGCTCATATTTTTCTTTTGATTCCAGGTACTCTCCGACGACTCTGGCTCTACGGACTGGCGCTGCACACCGGATTCTACGCTTCCTCGTCGCGACTTCTCTTTTCAGGGCTGCGAGTTCACCGGACATCCAAGGTAATTTAAATTTATTTGAATTTTTTAATTTAGGTATGCTTTCGTTGCATGTTTGCTGTATAATTTTTATGTATTTATTTATGTATTGTTCTAGTTGTGTTTTGTTTTCAATTTTATCTAATTCCGAAACATTTATATTATTTTCATTGAGCAGCTGGTTTAATTTTTCATGAAAGTGAGGCCAGTCTGCTTTTCTGCTATTGTATACTCTGGTTGTTCTCTTTATTTCTATACCTTTGGATTTAATTAAACTAATTTTAAAAAGAATCGTATTATGGTCCGATGTCGTTATCCCTTCATCAACAGTCCAGTCGTCCACGTAGCTCAGTAGATCCGATGTGCACGCGGTGAGGTCTACGTAGCTAGAGTAGCGTTTTCCCCCTCTGACCGTGTCGAATGTCGGTATGCTGTTTGTGTTGAGTACCTGGAATCCGAGATCTTCTAGGGTTCCTGCGAGCTCTTCCCCCCTGTCGTCCATCGTGGGACTGCCCCACCATGCGTTCTTCGCGTTTGAGTCGCCTCCTATGACAATCATGTGGCCAAAGTGTTGTTTTATTTCTTCGATTTGTCGCAGGTATGGCTCCACTGGTTCTGGTCTAGGTTCAAAGTAGAATGAGACAGCTATTATCTCCCAAGCCTTTGTGCGGATCTTCACAACCACTATGTTATTTGTAGTAAAGTTCGGGTATTGGACGACGTCTAGGCTGTCGTCGAAAACCGCGATTGCCGCCTTGACAGGATCGTTTCCCTGGACGTCGTTTTGGAAGATCCTCACTCCACTATAGCTTCTCATTCCACTTTGACCCCCAACGTAGGGCTCTTGCAGCAAAGCGAAGGCCGCCCCCTTCTTGTGCGCCTCAAACATTAGGTCTTGTGTCGCTAGTTTTTTCCTCTGTAGATTTGCTTGGGCCACGAGGTACGGTCTCCCGCTCTTTTGACCATGATTTGTCATAGGGACAACTTTAGCAATACGCTATGGTGGAGCGCGCTATCTGGTCCCACTTTCTTCTCACAGGACACTCCGAGCTGAAGGCATTATGCTCGGTCTTTACCAACTTTGCGTGTTGGCAGTTGCAGCACGTCGGTGCGTCGCCGGCCAACCAGTAGGTGCACTGGTCTCTCATGTGGGGGCCCCCGCAGTGGCTGCACTTCTCAATGCGCTCCGTGCAGAAGCGCCGGCCGTGACCATACCCGAGGCAGAGCGAGCATTGTACGAGCGGGGATTGATCTTCTACCTTGATCCGCTGTAGATCAATGTGTACTGCGCCCGCCTCGAGCATTCTGCGCCATAGCATAGCGGAGACCCTCATCACGATATGGTGGGTGTGCTGGTTCCTTGTGCGCTTTTTGTATGCAATTTCCGCTCTGCAGTTTTCCTCTCTGAGGTCCTTAAAGATGTTTTTGTTTTGGTTCCTCAGACCTTTGAGGATTTCATCGTCACTATGTAACTGCAGAACGTTTCTCATCATGATAAGTGGGTCCTTATTTTTTATGTCCTCTACCTTCAGCTCGGGCGCCTGCGTGAGAACCTCCTTCACCTTCCTTCTCTCTTCTTCCGTTCGGCACCCCATTATAATTTTCCTATCTTTGGCTTTCCTTACTTTTTCTATCCTAATTTCTCCTTCTTTTGCATTTACCACTGTCCTTATCCTTTTCAAAATTTGTTCTCCTGACTCCGTTTCGTCCGTGGCAGAGACTACCACCGAGTGGAGCGCGGTTTGTTCGGGGACTGGGTTTCGAGGACTTGTCGCTGCCACGCTTGCGTAGGATTTCCTCGAGAGAAGCTCTTTTAGTCCCTCCATCCTTTCGTTGCTCTCTTTTAAAAGTTCGGCGTGTCTTTCTATGGTCCTCTCTAGTTCCTGCATTTTGTTGTCTACTCTTGTTTCTTCTGGTTCTGAGTTTTGTTTCGGTTTTCGGGGGAGCTCGGCGGGCTCTTCGTCCTCTTTGCGGCTTGTAGCCGTAACGAGGTCGAAGAGTCGGCCGACGTCCTTTAAAACCGATTCTATTATTTCTTTCTTGGTATTCCGAGAAGTTGAGAGCGTCTGCTTGATCCTAGCTTGCAGGTGCCTTGCTTCTGCGATCTCGCTTGTCGGATCCGGATTTGGTTTTGGGGTGCTCGCCGCAAACTGACCAGAGAGTCTGCGTATAGCTGCGGGCTTCGGGGGCTTCGGCGCCGCTGCCTGTTCCACTGGGGACCTCTGGACAGGCCGGCTAGGGCCCGGCTTTCCCGATTCCCATTCTCCGATGCTGCTTCGGACATTCCTGGCGTGTTGTGGGCTCTCCTCTCGAGTGTTAGAAGCCGGCAGAGTGACCGTTTTGTCCATGGTAATTTTATTTTTAGGGGTGTGAAACATTTGTGTTTCGGGGTTCTAATTATTTGCTCCGGGAACCTGTCGCGGGTTTATTTAAGTTTGTAAAAGTTGTAAACTCCGTTAGTCTTCTAATATTAAGGTAAATTTGTATATAATAAATTATTGTCGAAATTGTTTATAAAATTTTTATAAATATAAGTATTTATTCGGTCAGGCTAGTTTAGCGATCCTATTCTAATTATATTGTCTGTTTCAGGTACTTCACACGGCGTACGAGTCAGCTACGGTAAGTAGGTAAGTCAATGTGGTAATCTGCGTGGTCAAGTGTGAGCGCCGAGCAAAGCTTCGAAACGAACGTCTTTTAAAATTCAAATTAAATAAATTTAAATTCCCGAGTCGAGTTAGATTATGGCCAATAAGCCTGTCGGTTTGCACGAGATGGTGCAGGTAAATAGCAATTAATATTATATATCTATGTCTAATTTCTATTTTCTATCCTAACAAAAAATTTTATTTTATGTTTCAGATGCAGCTGGGCGGTAAACAGTGGGTAAGAGCGTCGTTTGTACGTCTGAAAACCTATTTTCTATTTTTAACAATATTTATTTTCTGTTTCAGGCAAAACCGGGCGGCAAGCTGATGGCGAGAAAGTCGGCGGATTCAAGAGGAGCAACGCTGTGTTTAAAGATAATTTTTATCTGCTCTAGTTTTGTAGTTATGAATTTTTTCTCAAGTATCCGCCGAGTACAGCTTTGATGAATAGATCGCGACCACTTTTGAAATCCACTTTTTTGTCCTTGAGTTTTCCCGGAATATTTTGGTTAGGTCTTTCGTGCAATCCCTAAAAACGGATTGTATCGCGCTTAGATCTTAAGAAATATTTCGGGTTTGGTCATAAAATGGGTTTCAAAAGTGTTAAAACGCGATGGTAATGACAGTATTAGCCTGTGTTTATGGTCCGCTCAGACGTGAACGGGGCTCTGTGCGGGCTCGTGGGGGGAGGTGGACGATGTCTATTTGCAGTTTCCGGTATTTTGCAATTTTCAAAAATTTAGGGGGGGGGGTATTTTGGCGGAGGAGATTGTAAATGGAGGTAAGTACTATGATGATAAGAATCTGAATGTAAATAAATATGTTTATATTTACTTAAACAAAAAGGAGGGGGGGGGGGTATTTTTGGGTGTGGTTATATAGGGAATATTATATAGAGTATATATTTTATATACCGAAACTGTTGTCAGAATTCGTCTATCTCCCTCCGTTCTCGAGTTACAATTAATTTTCCCACGGGTCTGTAGAGGTTCTCACGGGTCTTAAAAAGTTCCCACGGCTTGTCAGAAAATTTTTCTCAGAAATCCGAAACGAGGGGGGGGACGTTAGGTAGCAAAAATTTTGGAGAATCCAAAACCGCTGTTAAAAAATTTTTCTGACGCGCCGTTCCCGAGATATAGGTGGTTCAATTGCTGCGTAATATTCCCACGGTCCTATAAAATTTCCCACGCTCATGCGCTTAGGCGCCACATCGGAATGTCGTGTTCTATATTTAGAATTGTAAACAAAATGAGCACCGACCTTTTCTTTTTTGCCTATATTTCGGTGACCTTATGTCGGAAAAATCTGAATTTTGGCAGAGGCGTTGCTGTTGAACTATTTTACACAATATAGTTTGAAAATTTTGAAAACTGTTTGTGAAAATATGAAATTTATGGATTACAAATTTAAAATAATGCTTTATGCAGTTTGTGGTATTTAAATTATTGTCAATATCTCAGCAACGCTTAAACCGAAAATTTTTCTTTTTATGTGATTGAATAGAGCGCAAGTTAAGTGACCAGCACTGAATTTTTCAGGATGTGTTGTCACTGAAAATTTAGAGAAATTTTCGGTTTTCTGCAATGGTAAAGCGTTAAAATATACAAAAGGTTATCCTACGTTTGATTTTCAATATTTTTCGGTTTCAGGAGCGGCTCCCGGCTGCTTCCCTCTCCCTCCGTCTGGTGTGTGTTCGGTGTTCCCCGCTAGGGTCTGGATCACCGATCACGTGGCACGTGGTTTTGGAGTTTTTCAGGGATTTCTCCGCGAGGGAGCTCCCTAAAAAATCCGGAAGTGGTGCGAGGTGGTGCAGCTCCCGAAGGGACTTCTTAAGGCCCGACAAAAAATGTAGGTCGTCGATCTCGTTTGGGCGGCGTTTCACTTTTTGTGGTTTTAAAACTCACAAGTTTTCACTTTCTTCGCTGTAACTTTGTGGAAAAAATTCCAAACTGAAAACGGTTTTCACAGTCGTGTGCACCTTTGAAATGCGCGTCTCCTGACACGTCTCTCGAGGTTGGGGGATCACTCTTCAATTTTTGGCGAATTTTTAAAGAGTAACGCGCGCACTAAAAAATTTTTAGAAAAATGCCTGTGAGGCAACTCGTCTGTTTTAAAACCGCTTGGGACTCGACCGCTCGCAACCAGGGTTGGGATGCCTCTGGTTAGGTTAGGTTAGGTTCCCCCCCGAATGAGTTCCCGCCTTGCCGTGGCGGGGGGGCTCAGCGGTCGCAACAGTTGCGGCGGCCGCTGCTAAGAGGAACTCGAGGTGGAGGCTCGACCGGCGCCCTGGACATTCCGGGAAGCGGCGGTGCGAGCCTAGGCGGCCTTGGTTGGCCGCGGGACCCGGTCGGCGTCTTGGCCGTATGCCGAGTAGCGGCGACGTGGGTTGGGGCTTGCCTTTTTGGGGGCAGCCCAGGGGAGCCCTCGCTCGCATTTCTCCTCGGAGAAGCGCTAGCGATGGGCTCAAAGGGGCCTTCTCCGCGCGCCCTAGAGCTTTTATCTGGAGCGCGCGCAGAAGGCGGTCCGGGATCTCGCGTGTACCTCTCCTCGGAGAGGCTCTTGCTGAGAGGCCCGGACGAGGGGACCGTCCTCGGACGGACGGGAGGGACACCCGGTGTGTGGCTAACCCCACCACCGGACGAGGTGTCACAGATCGGAACCCCGTTAGCCGCGAGGCGCGGGACCGAGGGCCTTGGCTTAACCGCCCGGGCCGCGAGGAAGAAAACCTCTATAAAAAATCACCCCGAAGGTCAAGCGGCGGAGCAGCGCGAGGACCTGCATGGCCACCGGGAAGGTTGGTCGCAACTGCTACCCCCGCGGGGGCCCAGCCGAAGCCCTGCGCGGGAGACGCCTAGGCTTACCCGGGTACAGGGGGCACTGCCCGGGTGGACCACGTATATCCCCCATACTCGTGGGAACTTTATGGATACACTTAAACTAAAGTACCAAGTTCGTGGGGAGGGGAAGGGGCGTAGCCCCGTTGTGGATACCGCCGAAGAGTCTGACTCTTCGGTCGGTAGCATGGTGTCGGTAGCGGGGTCCTCGGACGGCAGGACTCGTCTCAAGCGGGGGCGATCCCGCGATAAGATGAGTGTAGCCGGCAGTCCGATCGACTCCGATGACGACGAGGAGGTACCGGCCACTAAGGTAGTCGCGGTACCGAAAAGAGGCAGAGGCCGGCCGCCTACCACGGGCGAATACGTTGGCCTCGCCAAAGCGAAGGCTGCTCTGGTAGCTGCTCAAAGGGCGGAGATGGAGATGAGGGCTGAGCGGGAAGTCGAGGAGCTGACCGTAAACTTACGGTCACAGACCTCGACGGAACCTCGGCTCTCCGAGTCCTCGGCTGGAGAACCAGAAGAGTTGGCCAGTGACCTGAGAAGGAAGGTGCTGGAAAGCGTGGACACCATCAACACGGTGGCCGCGAAGTCCAGCAACCTGAAAGGCACTTTTCAGAGGGCACTGAAGATGGCGGCGTCAACGATCAAGGATGCGATGGCTGACTTGCAGTCGAGATCCTCAACCGAGGAGACCCAGAGACTGCAGGCAGCCAACACGCGCTTGCGTGACGAGGTGGCGGAGCTCCGCAAGGAGATTGCCGAGCTCCGCAGAGACGTGGCTATGGCCTCAACTTCCGCTCCTCCGCAGGTCTCGGGATCTGAGATCCGACGCGAGACCCGATCGGCGGAGGAGCTAGAGCAGGCTATTCTGCGACAAATGGGGGGCATGATGAACGCTCGGTTCGAGGCGCTAGAGGGGCGCCTCCTGCCCGAGCAGCGTAGTCGGCCTTCCCTGGCTGCAGACCGGACAAGCAGGGTTTCTCGGAAGGCCCCATCGGTCTCGACTCCAGACCCAGGGCTTCCGGGAACATCGGAAGTGGCGAAATCTTCCTCCAATGCCCAAAAGGGAAAAAAGGGGAAGAAGAAGATGACAAAGGACGGCCAACCCGCTGCCATCCAATGTCCGCAGACCCCTCAATCGACACTCGCCGCCCACGGCAAAGAGTCCTGGGCCGCGGTCACAAAAAAGGGGAGGAAGAAGGAAGGCTCGACTTCGGCTCCTGCACCACCACAGCGACAGGCGCAGGCGCAGGCCAGTTCGCGTCAGTCGCAAGCTGGTGGTGGACAAAGCCGTCGCCGAGCAAAGGCGAAGAAGGTCGCTCCGCAACTTCGCGTCCCTAGCTCTGCAGCTGTCGTCCTTACATTGCAGCCTGGGGCGGCGGAAAGGGGCGCGACTTACGCCGCTGCGCTGTTGGAGGCGAAGAGGCGGATCGATCTGCCCCAGCTCGGGATCCCGGCCGTGGGCTATCGTCATTCGGCTACTGGTGGCCGAATGCTAGAGGTGTCAGGTGAGGGCAGCAGCGACAAGGCTGATTCCCTCGCTGAAAAGCTGAGGGAAATTTTCAGCGAGGAGGATATTCGAGTCTCCAGGCCAACCAAATGCGCAGACATGCGCGTCACCGGCCTGGATGACTCGGTTACAAAGGAAGAGGTCGCTGCTGCCATCGCCAGGGTTGGCGAGTGTCGGGCCGACTCCATTAAGGCTGGCGACATTCGCCGCAACGCTGCCGGCATCGGGACGACCTTCGTTCGATGCCCGGTGGCCGCGGCGAAAAAAAGTCGTCAGCAAGGGTCGCGTGCAGGTGGGATGGGTCTCGGCCCAGGTAAAGATACTGCCGGCCCGGCCTTTACGTTGTTACCGGTGCCTCGAGTTGGGGCATCTCCGGGAACAGTGCGGGGAGGACAACCGAGACCGCAGCGGTGAATGCTACCGCTGCGGTCAAGAAGGCCACAAGGCGAGTGGGTGCTCGTCCGAGCCTCATTGCTCGGTGTGCGCGGCAGCGGGCAGACCAGCCACTCACCGGTTGGGTGGCAGGGCCTGCGCCGTGCCCACAAAGAAGGGCGGGAAGACCGCATTCACGGCCAAGGCCAAGAAGCCGCCAACCCGCGCCCCGCTGTCAGGACCTGAGGAGTCGCAGATGGACGCCGGCTAAGGCGCCCACCTGTGACTGGGAACTTGGGCGTCGGTTCGGGGGAACCGGCGTCCACCACAAGGTTCCCGAGATGGCACGATGTGGGAGGTGTTCCCCACATCGTGACAAGGTGGGTGGAGCAGAAGCTCCCCGAGGAGGGGTCCCAGGGGACCAGCGCCCAGGCCGGGGCTGCGGAAGAGTACGAGAAATGCTCCCGGGCCCCGGCACATAGCGCAAAGGAGGAACACCCCAGGGTTTTTAGTGGGTATGCCGCCACTAGGGCGGAGACTCCCACATCACCACACTGCTCCCCCCGGGGTAGGGTGGTACCTATAAAAGGTTTTCCCTGGTAAAAAAAAAAAAAAAAAGGTTAGGTTAGGTTCCCCCCCGAATGAGTTCCCGCCTTGCCGTGGCGGGGGGGCTCAGCGGTCGCAACAGTTGCAGCGGCCGCTGCCAAGAGGAACTCGAGGTGGAGGCTCGACCGGCGCCCTGGACATTCCGGGAAGCGGCGGTGCGAGTCCGTGGAGGGTCCCGCTCGGCGTCTTGGCCATATGCCGAGTAGCGGCGATGCGGGTCGGGGTGGCCTTTTTCAAGGTAGCCCGAGGGAGCACACGCGTGTACCTTTCCTCGGAGAGGCGACGTAGATGTGCTCGGGCAGCCGGTGTGTGCTCACCCCACCACCGGATGCGGAGGAAGCAAATCGTAACCCCGTTAGCTGTAATGGCGCGGGACCGAGGGCCTTGGCTTAACCGCCCGGGCCGCGAGGAAGAAAACCTCTATAAAAAATCACCCCGAAGGTTAAGCGGCGGAACAGCGCGAGAACCTGCATGGCCACCGGGTATGGTTGGTCGCTACTGCTACCCCCCGCGGGGGCCCAGCCGAAGCCCTGCGCGGGTTACACCCTAGGCTTACCCGGGTACAGGGGGCACTGCCCGGGTGGACCACTTATATCCCCCATACTCGTGGGAACTTTATGGATACCTTTATACATAAAATTTCTTCGGATCGGAGAGGGAGGGGGCAAGGCCCCGAGGAGGAGATGGGTGAGGAGTCGGACTCCTCATTCAGGAGTTTGAGGTCGCCATTGGCGTCGCCAGCGTCATCGCGAAGCGGCAGCCTTCGGCGGAAGCGGGAGCGATCTCGCGAGAGAGTCGCCGATGCCAGTCGTGGCATGGGCTCTAGGAGTGAGGAGGAGGACGCGCCGCTTCCGAAGGTGACCGCGGTCCGGAGAGGTAGAGGCCGACCGCCCACCACGGGCGAGTATGTCGGCCTCGCCAAAGCCAAAGCGGCCCTGGTAGCGGCTGAGCGCCAGGAAATGGAGTTGAGAGCTGAGCGAGAGGTAGCGGAGACGACGTTGACCTTGCGGTCCCAGTCATCGACTAACGCTCGGCTCTCTGAGTCCTCCACTAGGAGTGAAGAGGAGCTAGCCTCTGATTTGACCCGGAAGGTGCTGGCGAACGTGGCGTTAATAAATGATGTGGCCACCAAGTCAGGCAACCTTAAGGGCACATTTCAGAAGGCACTAAAAGAGGCTGCTGTCGCCATAAAGGGGGCAGTGGAAGACCTGTCGAGGCGCTCCTCTACGGAGGAGACGCGTAAGCTCCAGGTCGCCAACACGCGCCTAAAAGAGGAGGTAGCCGACCTCCGAAAGGAGATGGCTGAACTTCGGACGGAGATGGCCACAATCAGAGCCTCCGCCCCAGCGCAGGCCCCAGGGTCGCAGACCCGAGACGGGCCTCGTCAGAGGGAAGACCTGGAGCAGGCCATCCTGCGGCAGGTGGGGGGCATGTTGAGTGCGCGGTTTGAGGCGCTCGAAGAGCGTCTCCTGCCGGAGAAGCGCATCCGCCCTCCCCTGGCCGCTGACCGCAGGCCCGCACTGGCACAGAAGGGTACTGTGCGTAAGTCTGCGGGAGGAGAACCGACACCGGGACCGTCTGGTGTCTCTGCGGGCCCACCTGCCATGGAGCTCTCTGCCCCAACCCCTAGACCCAATAAAGGGAAGGGGAACGGCAAGAAAACCAAGGCAGCGCCGGGTAAAGCCGAGCCTACCCCAGCCGAGGCGGACCCGGTTCCGGGTACATCTGCTGCCCGTCCGACCCCTGTTCAGGAACAGTGGTCCAAAGTTGTGCGATGGGGAGCAAAGAGGGACAGGAAGACTCGCGCGGCGTCAGGGACGCAAGGCCCCAAGCCTGCCGGACCCTCGAAGCCACCGAAGGCGGCCAAGCTCCGTCCTCCCCGCACTGCAGCGGTTATTGTTACCCTGCGAACCGGGGCGGTGGAGCAAGGCCTGTCTTACGCCACGGTGTTGGCTGAGGCAAAGGCCAAGATTAACTTGCAGGAGCTCGGTCTGCCTCCTATTAGCATGCGGAAGGCAGCCACAGGAGCTCGAGTTATCGAGATCCCTGGCGCAGAAAAGTCAGCGAAGGCCGATGTCCTTGCTGCAAAGCTGAAGGAGGTGCTCCAGGGAGTGGAACAACTCGTCAGTGTCACGAGGCCGGTAACCACAGCAGACATGCGTGTGAGTGGCCTCGACGACACGGTGACAGCCCTGGAACTGATGGAGGCACTCGCCAAGGCAGGAGACTGTCCGCCAGGCGATATCAAGACTGGGGAAATCAGGAGAGGTCCCGGAGGCATGGGCACTGCGTTTGTTCGGTGCCCAGTCACGGCCGCGAAGAAAATCGCCGCGAACGGCCGTCTACTGGTGGGATGGGTGGCGGCGCAGGTCAAGATCCTCGAGTCGAGACCGCGCCGCTGCTTCAGGTGCCTCGCGCCGGGCCACGTAAGGGCCCAGTGCAAAGCAGAAGTTGACCGCAGCGAAGAATGTTATCGTTGCGGTCAAATTGGGCATAAAGCCAGTGGATGTGACGCGGCCCCACATTGCACTAGATGTGCAACTGCGGGCAGGCCTGCGGCACACCTTACTGGGGGCAAGGCATGCGCCAAGCCCCCAGCCAAGCCAAGGAAGAGAGGAGGTTCGACTGTGACTGAGGCTGCGGCCAAGTCACAGCCGACCGGCCCAAGGACGGGACAGGAGGGCATGGAGGTAACCGAGTGATGGCCCTAAGTTTCCTCCAGGCCA
Organism: Peribatodes rhomboidaria; assembly: GCA_911728515.1. Classification (NCBI taxonomy): domain Eukaryota; kingdom Metazoa; phylum Arthropoda; class Insecta; order Lepidoptera; family Geometridae; genus Peribatodes; species Peribatodes rhomboidaria. The sequence continues at coordinate 9,446 of OU452184.1, read as the reverse complement.
ATATAAACCACTCCCACGGGGCCCAAGACCTGCTCCTGCACACCATGGCGGAGCGGTCTATACACGTGGGAGTGGTGGCGGAACCATACCGCATCCCAGCGAGGGCTGACTGGGTGGGAGACACTGAGGGTTTGGTAGCTATAACCACCCAGTCACCCATCCGTTCACCGCCTCTTGGCATTGTAACTCGAGGCAGAGGGTATGTGGCGGCTCGCGTCGGGGAGTTGCTGGTCGTGGGAGTATACCACTCCCCTAACAGCAGCAGAGCCGACCTCGAAGCCCTCTTGGGGGAGATAGGGGAGGTGATTCTCCGGACTCAGCCTCGACCCGTCCTGGTCCTCGGGGATCTCAACGCCAAGTCATTGGCGTGGGGCTCCCCGACGACCGACCCACGGGGCACGACGGTGACAGAGTGGGTCGTGGAGACCGGACTGACCATTCTGAACACAAGGACGGAGCAGACCTGCGTGCGTCGGCAAGGGGGGTCCATCGTGGATGTGACGTTTGCCACTCCCGACCTCGCGCGCCGAGTTCGAGACTGGAAGGTGCTGGTGGATGGCGAGACCTTATCGGACCACCGATATATTCGGTTCAGTGTCTTGTCATCCACACCGCACGGCGAGCAGGGACGAGGTCTCGAACTCGGCCCGCGATGGGTCCTGAAGCGATTGGATCCCGAGGTCCTCCTGGAGGCGGCCATTGTCCAGTCTTGGAACGCGCCGCCTTCCGAACAGACCGACGTGGATAGGGACGCCGAGCTCCTGTGTAAGGCCCTGGTACGCGTCTGCGACGCGGCCATGCCTCGCGCGAGGGCTCCTCCTTCCAGACGCCAAGCTTATTGGTGGACGGAGGAGATAGCCCAGCTCCGCCGAGTGTGCGTGGCCAAGCGTCGGGCGTACCAGAGGTACCACCGGAGGAGGAGCCAAGACCCTGATGAGCTGGATGCGCTATATCTGGCCTACAGGGAGGCGCATAAGGCTCTCCGACGCTCCATATGGGAGTCGAAGATGAGGTCCTGGCGGGAGCTCTTAGAGTTGCTGGAGCGAGATCCCTGGGGCAGGCCATATAGGCTGGTAAGACAGCTTCTGCGCCCCTGGACTCCTCCCATTACCAGCACTCTAGAGCCAGCAGTGCTACGCCGAGTGGTAGAGGGACTGTTTCCCGACGCCCCGGGAAACGGGTTTGTCCCTCCCACAATGGCGCTCAGACCCATCGACGACGGATCCCCAGACATGCCTGAGGAAGTCTCACCCGGAGAATTGGCAGCAGCGGTCCTGAGAATGAGGGCCAAAAACACGGCGCCGGGGCCGGATGGCATACCCGGCCGTGCGTGGGCCCTCGCTCAGGACGCGTTGGAGGAGCGCACGAGGGACCTGTTCACCCGCTGCCTTCGGGAAGGGCGTTTCCCGAGGCGGTGGAAGAGCGGGAAACTCGTGCTCCTACGGAAGGAAGGAAGACCGGCAGACTCACCTGCTGGATACCGGCCGATTGTTTTGCTCGACGAGGCGGGCAAGCTGTTGGAGCGGGTGATCGCTGCCCGCCTCGTCAGGCACTTAGAGAGGGTAGGCCCAGACCTGGCACCCACTCAGTTTGGGTTTCGCCGAGGCCGGTCAACGGTCGACGCGATCGCCCACGTGCGTGACGAGTCGGAGAAAGCGTGCTCCACTGGCGGCGTGTTGATTGCGGTGTCTCTAGACATTGCAAATGCATTTAACACGCTGCCGTGGAGCACTATTATGGAGGGGATGAGGTACCACGAGGTCCCTCAGTACCTACAAAGCCTCGTCGGGGACTACCTCTCTGATCGAGAAGTAGTCGTCCCGACGATGCGGGGTGTGGAGAGGTACCCAATGACACGTGGTGTCCCCCAGGGATCGGCGTTGGGTCCCCTCCTATGGGACATAGGATATGACTGGGTCCTCCGGGGCGCTACCCTGCGTGGCGTCGGCATCGTTTGTTATGCCGACGACACGCTGGTTACCGCCCCGGGACGGGACTATCGGGAGGCGTCAGTGCTCGCGACAGCCGCGGTTTCAACGGTGGTGGGAAAGATCCGGAGGCTGGGCCTGGAGGTGGCGCTCCACAAGACAGAGGCCATCTGTTTTCATGGCCCGAGACGAGCGCCACCTGCAGGCTCACAGATCATAGTGGGTGGAACTGCCATTCCCGTCAGCACTACGCTGAAATATCTCGGCGTAGTGCTCGACGGTCGGTGGCGGTTCCAGGAGCACCTGAAAAGGTTGTCCCCGAAGCTCCTCGGAGCGGCTGGGGCACTGGCTCGACTGCTGCCAAACCTGGGAGGAGGCGGAGCGCACTGCCGCCACCTCTACATGGCGGTGGTGCGTTCAATGGCGCTATACGGTGCCCCTATCTGGGCAAATACCCTGTCCTCACAGGAAATCGCCATACTCCGTGGCCCACAGCGGACTCTGGCAATCAGGGTGTGCAGGGGGTATAGAACCCTCTCGCATGAGGTGGCGTGCGCACTGGCAGGGTCGCTGCCGTGGGACCTCGAGGGGAAAGTCCTGGCCCAGGTTTACTGGCGCCGGGCACAGGCGCGGGAGCAAGACATGCGCCCCCTTCCCCAAGAGGTCCAACAGTGGAGGAGAAGCGCCCGGAACGAAGCCATACGCACATGGCAGGACCGACTCCTGTCGGGTCACACAGTTCGGGGCATGGGGGCCACCCGACTCCTTGGAGCTCTTAAGCCCCTACTAAAGGAGTGGGTGGACCGTAAGCACGGCACGCTCACCTTCCGGCTGACGCAGATGCTTACCGGGCATGGCTGCTTTGGTAGGTATCTGTGCAACGTCGCCGGAAGAGAGCCGACCCCAGCATGCCACAGCTGTGGCTGCGCAGAGGAAACTGCGCAGCACGTGCTAGAGGCATGTCCGGGAGACATTGGGCTGCGCCAAGCATTGGTCGCGGTGGTGGGGCGGGACCTGTCCTTGCCGACCCTAATCGGCAAGATGATCGCAGATGAGGGCGCCTGGGACGCAATGGCCACCTTCTCGGAGGTCGCCATTCTGCGGCGCGAAGATGAGGAGCGCGAGCGGGAGATAGCCGCGGACGCTCACCCGAATAGGCGGAGGCGAGTACGGAGGCGAGCAAATCGCACGCGAACTCCGTCGCCGCTTGGAGGCCCTGTGGCGCCGGACGCGGGGGTGTCCGGTGCTCCAAACCAGGGAGGCCTCATGAGGAGATGATGCCCGAGTGTCCCCGGGCGTCACTCGAGTGAATATGGAGGACGTAGTCCTCCGAGTGTGGGTCCGGACGCGGACAGCGGCTTTGGCTGGGTCGGCCGTGATTGCGCCAAGCGAGCCAGCGACCCGGCCTCTGCCGGCGATGAGGGACACCGTGGGGTTTTAGTCGGTATGGGTGCCCTTCTGGCATCGAGTCCGACATACCCCGCACCGCCTCCCCCCGGGGGTGGAGCGGGCATGCGTAAGTGCATTTCCCCACGAAAAAAAAAAAAAAAAAAAAAAGGTTAGGTTAGGTTCCCCCCCGAATGAGTTTCCGCCTTGCCGTGGCGGGGGGGCTCAGCGGTCGCAACAGTTGCGGCGGCCGCTGCTAAGAGGAACTCGAGGGGCCTTCTCCGCGCGCCCCAGAGCTTTTATCTGGAGCACGCGCAGAAGGCGGTCCGGGATCTCGCGTGTACCTCTCCTCGGAGAGGCTCTTGCTGAGAGGCCCGGACGACATGGGGGCCGTCCTCACGGGCGGAGGGAGGGACACCCGGTGTGTGCTTACACCACCACCGGACGAGGTGCCGCACATCGGAACCCCGTTAGCCGCGAGGCGCGGGACCGAGGGCCTTGGCTTAACCGCCCGGGCCGCGAGGAAGAAAACCTCTATAAAAAATCACCCCGAAGGTCAAGCGGCGGAACAGCGCGAGGACCTGCATGGCCACCGGGAAGGTTGGTCGCTACTGCTACCCCCCGTGGGGGCCCAGCCGAAGCCCTGCACGGGTTAAACCCTAGGCTTACCTCGGTACAGGGGGCACTGCCGGGGTGGACATGATACTTCCGCCATACTCGTGGGAATCGTATGGATAGTTTACACATTAAAACTTCTTCGGTTCGTAGGGGGAGGGGGCAAGGCCCCGAGGAGGAGATGGGTGAGGAGTCTGACTCCTCATTCAGGAGTTTGAGGTCGCCGTTGGTGTCGCCAGCGTCATCGCGAAGCGGCAGCCTTCGGCGGAAGCGGGAGCGATCTCGCGAGAGAGTTGCTGATGCCAGTCGTGGCATGGGCTCTGGGAGCGAGGAGGACGCCCCGGCTGTCAAGTTGGTCGCAGCACGGCGAGGCAGAGGCCGGCCGCCTACAACAGGCGACTATGTCGGCCTCGCCAAGGCCAAGGCGGCTCTCGTAGCGGCCGAGAGGCAAGAGATAGAGACGAGAGCAGAGCGTGAGGTCGAGCAATTGACGGCGACTATACGGTCGCAGTCAAAGACCAGCATGCAGCTCTCTGAATCTTCGGCAGGAGAGGAAGACGTGTCGAGCTACGACCTTAGCAAGAAGGTGCTGGACTGTGTTGCCACGATCAACAACGTGGCCGCTAAGTCCAGTAACCTCAAAGGCACGTTCCAACGGGCACTGAAGGTAGCGGCGGCTACCATTAAGGACGTTGTTGAGGACCTGCAAAAAAGGTCCTCAAATGAGGAGACAAAGCTGCTTCAGGCTGCCAATGTGCGTCTTCGCGGCGAAGTTGCAGAGCTCCGTAAGGAAATGGCAGAGCTCCGCACAGAAATGGTGAAAGCACGAGCCTCTCCGCCTCAGCAGGTTTCGGGACTCTCAGTCCGTAACGAGCCTCGTCTGGTGGAGGAACTAGAGCAAGCCATACTGCGCCAGGTGGGAGGAATGTTGAGTGCGCGGTTCGAGGCGCTCGAAGAGCGTCTCCTACCGGAGAAACGCACCCGTCCTCCTCTGGCTGCAGACCGCAGAAGTGCCATGACCTCGAGGACCATTGCGCAGTCTGCTGAGGTAGACCCGACACCGGGGCCATCTGGTGTCCCTGCAGGCTCTATTGCCATGGAGACGTCGGCTCCAGCCCCAAAACCCAAGAAGGATAAAGGGAAAGGCAAGAAGAGCAAAGCGGCATCGGGTAAGGCCGAGCCTACCCTGACACGCCCAGCAGCAACGGACCCAACCCCGGGTACTTCAGCTTCCCGTCCAACTCCACCTGCCACTGAACAGTGGACTAAAGTGGTGCGACGAGGAGCCAAACGGAACGAGAGGGCCCCAGCGACGGCAAGGCGTGGGTCTCCACCCGCAGCGAAGACGCAAGGCCCAAAACGAGCCGAGCCTGGGAAGACCCCGAAGGTGGCAAAACTCCGCCCACCCCGCACCGCAGCGGTTGTCATCACCCTGCAACCTGGGGCGGCGGAGAAGGGACTTACATACGCCACAGTGCTGGCTGAAGCCAAGGCGAAAGTAGACCTGGGGGAGCTTGGGCTACCGCCCATACACATGAGGACGGCCGCCACGGGTGCCCGAGTGATAGAGGTCCCTGGCGCTGATAAGGCGGAAAAGGCAGATGCCCTTGCCGATAAGCTCAAAGAGGTCTTCCGAGGGGCGGAGCAGGACATCCGCGTGTCCAGGCCGGTCACCACAGCAGACGTGCGCGTGACTGGCCTCGATGACACCGTTACGGTCCCTGAGCTCCAGCAGGCACTGTCTAAAGCGGGAGGGTGCCCACCAGGCGATTTTAAGACTGGGGACATAAAGAGGGGTCCTGGGGGCATGGGCACATCGTTTGTCCGTTGCCCAGTGACGGCTGCGCAAAAGATAGCGGTGAGCGGCCGACTTCTGGTCGGATGGGTGGCGGCGCAGGTCAAGATCTTACAGTCGAGACCGCGCCGCTGCTTCAGATGCTTAGCGCCTGGCCACGTAAGGGCCCAGTGCAAGGCAGAGGTGGACCGCAGCGAAGAGTGCTACCGCTGCGGTCAAAAGGGGCACAAGGCGAATGGCTGCTCCGCCGCCCCGCACTGCACATCATGTGCTGCAGCAGGGAAACCCGCGGCCCACCTTACTGGGGGCAAGGCTTGCACCAAGCCCCCAGGCAAACCAAGGACGAGTAGGAAGGCGACTGCGACCGAGGCCACGGCCCAGTCGCAGCGGACACAGCCCTCAGGGGAGCAGGTTACGCGCATGGAGGAATCGTAATGCCAGACATAGTCACGTTTCTCCAGGCGAACATCAACCACTCTGCCAGAGCTCAGGACCTGCTACTCCAGAGCATGGCAGAGCGGTCGATCAAGGTGTGCGTGGTTGCCGAACCTTACAGGGTCCCTCCCAGAACCGACTGGGTCGGGGATCTGGACGGTTTAGTGGCAATCACCACGCAGTCGCCAACCCAGTCCCCTCCCTTTGAGGACGTGGTGAAGGGTAGGGGGTTCGTGGCAGCCCGGATGAGTGGAATCGTGGTTGTGGGCGTGTATTTCTCTCCCAACAGGGCCCTCGCCGAGTTCGAGGATCTCCTTGGCGAGGTGGGGACCCTGGTGGGCCGGAACCGCCCGCGACCATCGATAGTCCTCGGCGATCTCAACGCCAAATCCACTGCGTGGGGATCGCCTAGGACGGACGCAAGAGGTGAAGCTGTTGGCGAATGGTTGGTGGAGACGGGGCTGTGCGTGCTGAACCGCGGCTTCACGCAAACGTGCGTACGGCGCGCGGGCGGGTCGGTGGTGGATGTGACCCTGGCAGCCTCCGAGCTAGTGGCGAGGGTACAAGGCTGGGAGGTTCTGGCTGACGAGGAGACGCTCTCCGACCACCGGTATATCCGGTTCAGCGTCTCCACGTCCTCGGCGAGACAGGACACCCAGCCCCCGCCGGTGGTTGGCCCGCGCTGGGCGCTGAAGCGCCTGGACTCAGAGAAGCTGCTGGAGGCGGCTATAGTTCAGGCGTGGAACGCCCTCCCGTCAGTCGCACCTGACTTGGAGGAGGCAGCTGATGCCCTGTGTAAGGCCATGGTGCACGTGTGCAATGCCGCAATGCCACGCGCGAGGCCTCCACAGGGCAAAAAGCAAATGTATTGGTGGAATGAGCACATCGCAGAACTCCGCCGCGCGTGCCTTGCGTCGCGCCGCCGTTACCAGCGGCAACGCCGCATAAGGGTTCGCTCGGAGGAGCTGGACAGGGAGCTGGATGAGCTCTACGCCACATACAGGGAGGCGTGCCGGGCCCTCCGCATCGGCATCAGTGAGGCGAGAGCGGAGTCCTTCCAGATGTTGCTGGACGCTCTGGAGAGGGACCCATGGGGACGGCCGTACAGGTGGGCGAGGCAGAAGCTCCGCCCCTGGGCACCTCCAGTCACCAGTACGCTTGACCTGGAGGTCCTCCAGCGGGTGGTCGAGGGTCTGTTCCCCGGGTCACCGGGGACCGAATTTGTCCCTCCTACCATGGCGTTGCCTGCTGAGGTGGTCGATGATACTGGTGACCCTGACGAGGTCTCGGAGGGGGAGCTGTGGGCCGCTGTCCTCAAAATGAGGGCCAAGAACACGGCGCCGGGGCCTGACGGTATACCCGGCCGTGCCTGGGCCCTCGCTCAGGAAGCACTCGAGCCCCGAACGCGGGACTTCTTCAGTCGGTGCCTCAGGGAAGGGCGATTTCCGAGGCGCTGGAAGAGCGGAAGACTCGTCCTTCTGAGGAAAGAGGGACGGCCGGTGGACACCCCCGCGGGGTATCGCCCCATAGTCCTGTTAGACGAAGGGGGTAAACTCTTGGAGCGGGTCGTCGCCTCCCGCCTGGTGAGGCATCTGGAGAGGGTCGGGCCGGACCTGGCGCCCACGCAGTACGGCTTCAGGAGAGGTCGCTCAACGGTCGACGCTATAGCGCACCTGAGAGACCTCTCTGAAGAAGCGTGCTCCACCGGCGGCGTAATGCTAGCGGTGTCCTTGGACATTGCGAATGCATTCAACACGCTGCCGTGGAGCACAATCCTGGAGGGGCTGAGGTTCCACCGAGTGCCCCAGTATCTTCAAAGCCTCGTCCGGGACTACCTCTCCGACAGAGAGGTAGTCTACCCGACGATGCTAGGGGAGAGGAGAAGCCCAATGACGCGGGGGGTTCCACAGGGGTCCGTATTGGGTCCCCTGTTATGGAACGTGGGCTACGACTGGGTCCTCCGAGGCGCTACCCTTCGTGGCGTCGGCGTCATTTGCTATGCCGACGACACGATGGTTACCGCCCGGGGGAAAGACTTCAGGGAAGCGTCGGTCTTGGCTACTGCCGCAGTAGCGGTGATAGTCGGAAAAATCCGGAGGCTGGGCCTGGAGGTGGCGCTCCACAAGTCTGAAGCGATCTGTTTTCATGGACCGCGACGGGCGCCACCTGCAGGCTCACATATAATCGTGGGAGGGACCGCCATCCCTGTCGGTACCACGCTGAAGTATCTCGGCGTGGTACTCGACGGCAGGTGGCGGTTCGGGGAGCACCTCCAGAAGCTGTCGCCGAAGCTCCTCGGTACAGCTGGAGCCCTGGGCCGACTATTGCCCAACTTGGGGGGAGCCGGAGCCACTTGCCGCCACCTTTACATGGCGGTGGTGCGCTCCATGGCGCTGTACGGGGCCCCCATTTGGGCCACCGGATTGTCACAGCAGGAGGAGGCTTTGCTCCGCAGACCGCAAAGGTCTCTGGCCATACGCGTATGCCGGGGCTACAGGACTCTGTCCCATGAGGTGGCCTGTGTACTTGCCGGGTCGATGCCGTGGGACCTCGAGGCCAGAGTCCTGTCCCAGATATACTGGAGACGGGCGCAGGCGCGAGAGGACGGCCAGCACCCCTTGCCGGAAGAGGTCCTGCGATGGCGAAGGAGGGCCAGGAGGGAGGCCATAGAGGCCTGGCAGGAGCGCCTACTGACGGGGCCTGCGAGGCGGGGCACAGGAGCGACACGGCTCCTCGAGGCAGTAAAGCCTATCCTTCGGGAGTGGGTTGAGAGGCGGCACGGGGTCATGACCTACCGGCTCACACAGATTCTGACCGGACACGGCTGTTTCGGCAGGTATCTGTGTAACGTAGCCGGGAGGGAACCGACCCCGGAATGCCATAGCTGCGGATGCGCCGAAGAAACTGCGCAACATGTCTTGGAGACATGTCCAGGAGACGTAGGGCTGCGGATGGCCCTGATACAGGTGGTCGGTAACGACCTCTCCTTGCCCACTCTCATACGCAAGATGGTGGGCGACGAGAGGTCGTGGGATGCAGTGGTGGCGTTTGCGGAGGCGGCCATACTGCGGAGAGAGGAAGAGGAGCGGGAGCGAGAGATCGCCCCTCTCGCTCATCCAAGACGGCGAAGGCGGACGCGGGGGAGGGCCAACAGGGCCCGGACTCCGTCTCCTGTGGGAGGCCCTGGAGTGTCGGATGCGGGGGCGTCCGATGCTCCCGATTAGAAAAGGGCAACTGAGCGGTGATGGCTGGGTGTCCCCAGCTATCATTCGAGCGAAAGTGTTGAG